>CM066618.1:6765000-16765000 GCA_033884665.1 Argynnis bischoffii washingtonia | reverse complement strand
TTACTCTAGAATTAGTTTGCTTCATTTGTATAAGATTTTTGGCCATTTCTTGACGCTTATCTTCTACCTCAGCAAACAACGAATTCCCTTTGGCAGCTGAAACCATAGCCATAAACATATTAAATTAATGCCAATAAATCAATTGTTTATAATACAGTACAATATTCTAATATTATAACAATCATATTCAAATTTGAATGACGTTCTGACATAATAATAAATAAAGCTTTTACCATGAGGTTCTAAATCCTGTGAATTGACCTGGTGCAATAATGCCCTAGCCTCTGCTAAGTCTGCTATAGCAGCAGCCTCCCTCTCACCAGCAGCATTAATTTCTTCTTTCCTTATTTCTGCTGCAGCTCTCAACTCACTGATTTCTATTTGTAATTCTTCAACCTTTAACTGCCACGACTTCAGTACATTTTCAGCTTCTTTAAGAGCTACTTTAGCTGCTATAGCTTCTGACGACGCCGCTGATAATGCTGCGCGTGTTTCTTCTATTTCTGAAGTATCATCACGCACAGGTGAATCACGAGCAACGTGAACTTGTTCTTCTCTTAAGCGTTTATTTTCAAGTTCTAGTTTTTTAATTTCATTTAAATGACGTTCAGTTAATTCTGTACGCTCTTGCCGTAGTGCTAATATGTCCTCTTGTAACGCTGTTATCCGCGATGTTAGCTCGGCTCTACGTTTTTTCTCGTCTACTTGATAACTTTCCAATTCCGCAGTTAAATGACTTTGAACATCTAATGCCGTTTGATAACTTCTTCTTGTTTCGTGGAGTTCTTGATTAATAGCTTCGAAGTTACTCGATAAATTATTATACTGTTTACGAAGTAAATGATATTTTTCAGATAAATCCCCTCCTGTTAATTCTTCGACTTCGGTTTTATTACTTATTGTTGAATAATCCATTACAAATTTGATTAAAAGTATAAGTTTATTGATAAAAAATAAAATTATTTAAAACAAAGAGAGAAAGAGTTTTGATTTTGAATTCAAAATAACGATAATGCGATCTTTATGACATTGGTCATTGACCAACATAGATTACATTGACAAAAGACATTGAAAAATTTCTTGTATTTTTTATTTGAATTACAATTCAAATATTCGTGAAGTTTAAATATTGTAAGAAAATAATAATAAGTATGCAGTCCGCCAAAAAATCAAATTTATAAAACAAGCTGATCTAATATTATTATTAATTTATAAGCCCACCAAGTTGTTTAATGAGAGAGAATTTTGCTTTTTTCTCCCGCCAGCTGTCGCAATCACTATGGCCCTAAAGATCATTATTCACTTTTACCCCTTTAAGAAATGAATTTCGAAAAAAATCAAACAAATATATTTCCTATTTTTTATCACCACTTTCTATGTAATTCACATTAAGCATGACAGAGTTTTATACAATCTTTAATCCCCTATTTTACTTACTTAGGGTATGAATTTTGAAAAATGTTTTCTTATCGGATGTTATCATCATATATAAAAATACGACCTCTGAATTTCACGTTTGTACGTAAACAGTGGTTTAGGCTGTGTGTTGATCCATTAGTCAGTCAGGACATCCGCAGGATGCATCTCTCCTTCTCAATTCTTCCATCAGCTTGTCTAACTTCCAGGTACAGATGTATGTAAGATGATATATGTAAGATGCGAACACAATAGAAGCAAAAAACTAGGTATAAAAGAGATATCACAATAAATTACTTAGCCTCAGACTGAATGTAAACGTACCATACGTGTGGCGACTGGCGCCCTTCTTTCGAGAAATCTTCCCCAATTTTACCAAAAAGACCCCAAGAAATTCCGAACATCAACACTAAATGACAATGACAGACAGTAAATAAAAAAATGTCACCTCACTTGACATTTGACAACTGGTAAATAGAAAATTGTAGGTGGATCCTGTAAAAAAAATATATTTTTAGTGAAAATACAAGGAAAGTAATAAAAATATGTCTTCACCGCCACCAACTAAACCCCCTCGAGGTGTAAAACAAGGGAAGGAGACGGTATGTTCAGTCCTTATGTTATTTTCAATATACGACCAAATCCATTAAAAAAACGAAAATGTTATCACCTCATAATAATTTAGTTTATTGTAATTTATTGATATATTTTCTTATGTATATAGAGTGGGCTTCTTATGTCAGTTATCCGAACTTTATCTGCAAGTGAAACAAATGAGCAACGAGAAAAAGAAAGAGCCAAATTAGAAAAGGAATATAAGAAAAGTGATGCTAAACTTGACGAACTGGTTGCAATCCATGCACAGGAAATTACTGATGTCATGCAAGTTAGTATTAATAATTATATCTAATTTTTCAAAACAATTGTTATTATGTTAGGAATTATTTAGGCAAAAAAATATATTATTGACTTTTTAATTTTTTTTAGAAATTCAGTGCAGTTTGCTCAGCTCTTAGTGCTTGGGGTCAGCACTGTTCTGCAGCTGAAGCCAGATTGGGAGCTTGTAGGGCACTGTTAAGAGTGAGAAGAGATGATCTTCGTAGATTGTGGGCAGATGCTAGAACCCATCATCATGCTCTAAGAATGTTAACTGATATGTAAGCATTGTATTACTGTATATTATGTTTTCATTGAATTTTAAAGCTGCTTGAAAGTGAGAAGACTTGATTGAACCAAAGTTTGGAAATATTGTTATATGTATATATTGTCATATATATATTTATTTCAATACTAAGTAAAAATGAAATGAGTATATTCCTTTTTAATCCTTTACAATATGTCATATTATTATATGCTATTCAATTTCAGTGAAAGAGTAGTAGTGTCTGAGCGTGAGGCACGGGAGCTTACGTCTTCAGGTAGGGTCCTGGGTGCGGCTCATGCTTTGCAAGCTGCACTACTCACAGCACAAACAGAGCTGCCTCATGTGCATGCATTATCTGCAACCACTGCACATCTACAGGTATACTTTAAATAAATACCTACTAGCAACTTACCCTATCTTACGCATCTGTAGATACTTATTTTTTTTAGTGGAACACTAATTCTATTTTAAAAATAAAAGGATCCTTAGTTTCTCCTTATAACATGAGCTATCTGCCAGTGAAAGTCCCGTCAAAATCAGTCCAGCCCTTTCTGAGATTAGCCATAGCAAATAGACAAAAATTATAAAAATTGTGTTTTTCTTATAAATACCACACCATATATAATTTCATAAGCATTTAGTAAAAAGCTGTTATTTTGACATTACAAGCAGACACTTCAATTTTATTTATCTGTATAGATAAATTTTAAATTTTGATAAAGAATTATTGCTAATAAAGTAAAAAGATTATGAAATATTTCTTGTACCTTAAAAGTATATGAATATATATTTTATAGTGAAATTTTTATTTAGATAATTGATCGGGCAAAGGTATGTTTATGAAGATTCTGATTTATCTTTCAAAACCAGAATTTGTCTATTTATACAATATGTTGTTAAAATCTTCCATTTCACATTCAACAACCACACCTTTGGCTCAGTTTTTAGTGACCCTACTTGCTGTATCAAAGGTCGCAGGTTCGAGTTCCACTGGGGGCATTCATTTGTGTGATGAGAACGAATGTTTGAATTTCAGTTGTGGGTGTCTATATTTATAATATTTATGTATTTAAAGTTATATATGTGTAGTGTATCAACTATCTGGTATCTATAACACAATCCGCTACAAGCCTTACCATGAAATTAGATGATGATGTGTGTTTATGTCCCTACATATTTATTATTATCATTATATGTAGAAACAGGTTTCACTGAATATATGAGAAAAACCCCAAATATTTTTCTTATATAATATGTATTTTATGATATATTCAACAGGTAAAGAAGAAAGAACTAGTGGATATAATCGTGCGGAGGATCAGCGAAGCCGTGTATAAAGACGAGAGAGCTCCGCTCAGTAGACGAGTATCAGCTCGGCGACGCACTGCCTTGCTGCTTGCAGGTGAAGCCAGATATTTCTAATCTAATATATTTAAGCGCGCAATTCTTGTTTATTTATTTACATATACCGGCGATCTCGGAAATGGCTCTAACGATTTAGCTGAAATCTGGTATGTGAGAGTTTTCGGAGGCGTAATATCGATCTAGATTAGTCTTATGCTTGGGAAAACGCGTGTTTTCAAGTTTTTTTTTTAAAGAAAATTTTACTTTTGGACAAAAACTCCCTAGGTACTATAAATATAAATACTAATATACTTTATATATATAAACTAATAATAAACTTTATAGTACTATAAAAAAACTATATATGATAAATAACTTCTGCTTGCCACTTTTAGTCCCGGTGACAAATCTCACTGAGACTAATATTTGTGCATAATAAAGAAGACTTAAATTACCAACTCTGTCCTGATTATTCTCAGTAGAAATTATCTAAACAGGAAACCATTCACATATTACTGTATCTGGCTCGATTTCAAAATAAAAAAAAAAAATGAAAGTAAAGAAATAAAAGTATTGTTGTGTGTGTTGTGAATAATTAATTATTATTTTTAAGTTTATCTGCATATATTGGTGTCATTTCATAAAAAACGCAATTTTTATATCTTATCTAAATTACCGGCTAGACTGCTGAATTGAGTATTATATTCAAAGTTCAGGACTATAACATATAGGTTCAAAATTTAAGACTATAAAGTAATATTTTTATATTTTTCAGAGCTAACTAAAAGCGAAGAAGTGACGGATGCGTACCTCCAAGATATAACACCTGAGTTTGAGGCGTCTCTGACTGAAGAGGACAAGACATTCGAAACCACGGTCATGATATCGTTGGAAGCTCTCGGTGTCCTCGAACAACTGAAAGAAGCTACTGAGGTATTTGAATCTTTATTTATACTTATTGTAGGGACAATTATATACACACACATATCTATACATATAATAAAATTCTGAGTCAAATTTGTACACTAAATATTTTTTGGAAAATCTTATTGAAATAGTCATACTTATCGATACAGAGGCCGAGTTTATAGTTTTTAAAATTTTTGTCTGCCTGTCTCTTTGTTTGTCTGTCTGTGACCGCATCCCGAGAAAACCACTGGACAGATTTTGATGAAATTTGGTATAATGATAGCTGGTTATCCGGGTCAACATATAGGATAATTTTTACTGCGGGAAAATATCTCATCTCTAAGAAATCTATCTAAATATTAAAACGTAACTAGGGATGAACCCGAGCGGAGCGAGGGTGAGTCGCTAGTATATTATATACACACATCTTTTTATGCTTTTACATTTTTGATTAAGACCTTTTTCAGTTGCCTCTTTTATAAATTATGTTTGTGAGAGATTGGAAAAAAGAAGAAAGTAGTAGTGAGATTAAAAAGGCGTACAATTATATGCATGATTTTTTTTTTCTATTTTAAATCAAATAGATTTAAATAATATAATTTTAATATTGCTGCAACGGCCATACTTATTAAACAGGATATCCTGCAGAAATCTATATCATTTATTAAAATATAAGTAGCATATGGAGTAACATAGGCTACTTTTTTGCCTAGTACTAGTTGAAACTTTTTTTTTTTTTTTTTTTTTTTTTTTTTTTTTTTTTTTTTTTTTTTTTTTATGGGATTCAGTGACAAACGAGCAGACAGACCACCTGATGGAAAGCAGTTCCTGTCGCCCATAATACCTACGGTTCATGCACTTAAATTTTAGGTAACAAAAATACAGAACCGCCGGTACGTTGTCACTGTGAGGACTAAGATGATATGTCTCTTGCCTGTGATTGCGCTGGCTACCTTATCCTTCAAACCGGAACACAACAATGCAATCATTGTTGCTTGGCGGCAGAAATAGATAAGGGGGTGGTACCCATCCAGTCGGTCATTTCATTCATATTTTTTTTACTTCTATTATAAGTTTTTGTTGTTACTTGTTAAATGAATTATAATATAATATAATTCGGTGTGCTTTGATTTGTATTGGCTGGCACCGACTTCGAAAAAATCTGATTAAGTATCTATTCTAAATGAAAACCCCCGTTTAGTTATTTTTTACTTTTCAGTGCCTGGAAGTCGGTTTTTTTTTTTTAAGTTTTTTTTTTCCATTTTAAGTGTAGACGTATCATCAATACAAATTAATCAAGCCCAAACACCAGGGTATTGCTGTAAATCGTTGAGGAGTTCCCTCGACTATCTTTCGGGTCCATCATCAGATCGACTCCAGACCTTCATTAAATAGTAGTGCTTTAAAATACCTAATGAAAACGTTAACAAACGCACTAGTCGCGGCTACAGTTTTCGAAAGTTTCCCTCGATTTCTCTGAGACCCCATCATCAGATCCTGATTTCCTTATCATGGTACCACTCTTGGGATATCTCCTTTCCAACAAAAAAAGAATTATCAAAATCGGTTCATAAACGACGAAAAAATGCCCGAACAAACATAAATATATATATATATATATATATATATATATATATATATATATATATATATATATATATATATATATATATACGGTCGAATTGAGAACCTCCTCCTTTTTTTAGAAGTCGGTTAAAAATTATTTTTGACTGTTTAAGTCGGTTCATCATTGAAATGCATTTTTGTTGCTTAAAATATAATTTATTCTTAATGTGTGTGTGTATGTGTATTCAGCCCTTTTTTTAACGTCCCACTGCTGGGCACGGACCTCCCTTCAATACGAGGGAAATCAGGCCATAGTCCACCACGCTGGCCAAGTGCGGATTGGACTTCACATGTATTTCGAAAACTTGCTAGATTCTCTCAGACATGTAGGTTTCCTCACGATGTTTTCCTTCACCGTAAGGCAAGTGGCAATCATGTTAAAAATGATTCGCACATGAAAATATCAGAGGTGCGAGACCCGGGATTTGAACCCGCTTCACTCGGTTTCCCAAGCGAGCGCGTTACCACTGGGCTACTACTGCCCTTCTTAATGTAGTATACTATAAATACAACAAAGTGGTAACTTCATGTAAAGGATCATCACCTCAGGGTATTACACCGATTGTCCAAAACATTGCGATAATCTGCAGATATGCTTCAAACGTCACGTAGACTCGTCGTCCGTAACGATAATTAAAATTATTAACATTATATATCTCCATTTGCAGAAATTCAAAGTCCAAATACAAAACGAACTTCTCGAAGTGATAGATTCCGTGTCCCGGCGTATAATCGATGACGTTGACATAGAAGAAGAAGGCGAGGAAGATGTAGAGGTTCCGGAGACGGACCCTGAGTGTGCGGTGGACTCCGGCAGGCCCCTGGCGCGCCTCGTCAACTGCTTGACCGAGGAGTTCAAGGCTTGTGGCATGAGGAATAAGAGGTACGGAATACTTAGATTTTGACGACACGTTTGGCTCAGTTTGTAGTGACCCTACTTGCTGTGTCAGCGGTCGCGGGTTCGGGTCCCGCTAGGGGTATTCATTTGTGTGATGAACACGAATTTTTGTTACTCCAGTCATGGGTGTTTATATTTGCAATATGTATGTATTTAAAGTTATATACGTGTAGTGTACCAACTATCTGGTATCCATAACACAGGCCTCGTAGCTTATCATGGAACTAGATAGTGTCGTGTGTTTCTGTTCCAACGTATTTATTTATTTACTATGGTTTTATTTAAAATAAGAAGTGACACAAATGGTATTAGAAGGCAAAGAGTAGTAGAAGATGTAGATTAACAGATAACATTAAAAAATAATGTAGCATAAAAATGAGCAAAAATGGCGGGAAGTTAATGAAGTAAGATGGCGTGTGCCGCAGACTGCTGCAGCTGTGGCGCGCGGCGCTGCTGCGGCACCGCCTGGCGGAGCGCGGCCTGCACACCGAGCAGCACTACTGGAGCGCGGTGCAGCAGGTGGTCAGTGACACACTACTTTGTTCATTTAATGGATTAAAAAATATAGCACCTGGGCGACCGAACTTAGGTCGGAGTTCTTTTTTGTTAGTTAAAAAAACAACTAGAAACTTACATAGATATAGAAAAAAAAAACCAAAGTTAAATCTTTGTATCCGACCGGAATTCGAACCCGGATATGTGTGATTGTCTATCTTGCGCCTTTGCCGCTTGACCACGATGCTTATGCCCGAGCGTATGAAATTATCGACCATATTTTGCGTGGAATAATGCGAAAGGAAACCGCATAAAAACTCGAAAGCACGCGTTTTCCCAGACATAAGACTAATCTATAGATCAATTTTTCGCCCCCGAAAACCCCCACGTGTCAAATTTCAGCGAAATCGTTAGATCCCTTTCCGAGATCGCCGGTGCAAATAAATTAATAAATATACAAGAATTGCTCGTTTAAATATATTCAAAATACCAAATTGTTCGAAAAATATAATGTAAAATGTTCTTTTGTGTATCGTGGCAGGTTACAGTTATACTCGTAAATTCTAACTTCCTTCCCGTCTATATGAAAGAACTAGCGACTCACCCTCGCTTCGCTTCGGGTTCGTCCCTAGACAAAAACAAATCTATCCCACGGGAATCGTACATTTTTCCGGGATGATATATAGCCTATAGCCTTCCTCAGTTAACGGGCTATCTAATGCAAAAAGAATTTTTCAAATCGGATAAGTACTTGCTGAGATTAGCGCATTCAACCAAACAAACAAACAAACTCTTCAGCTTTATAATATTAGTATAGATGTGTAACAGTCGGGTCGCGTCCCGCACGACTTCATAAGAAGACTGTATCAATTAATAAGGCAGTGGTAGTCCAGTGGTAACGTGCTCGCTCGGGAAACCGAGTGAAACAGATTCAAATCGTGGGTGTCACACCGCTGATATTTTCATGTGCGGATCATTTCCAATACGACTACCATTTGTCTCACGATGAAGAAATATATATGAAATATCCGAGAGAACCTAGCAAGTTTTTGAAAGATACGCTCAGTCTTTCCGCATTTGGCCAGCTTGGTGTTGTAGTGTGTATGTGTGTAAGCCTCCCCAGAGAGTATTAAATTTAGAAAATTTGGAGTCAAACAGTTGTCTCATTTGTTCCCACATTACAGTGTACTGGTGTACTATGGTCTGATCCTCGTATTAAAGGGACGTTATAAAGAGCCAGGTGAAGTAGACGGGTGCGGTGTGTGCTTGCAGATGCAGCTGCTGCTGACGGAGTACCTGGAGATCGAGAGCGTGAGCCTGTCGGCGCGGCGCGCGGAGCCGGCGCCCGACCTGCGCCTCGCCGACTACTTCGCCAAGCGCCGGCCCGCGAGGCGGCGCGACAAGCTGTTTAAACTCACCGGTACGTATTAACATTCATTCGTTCTTTTCTTTTAAATAAAACTATCTTTTAGGATTTATTTTCATTTTTGGTTCCCAGACGTTTCGAATGCTTTACAGCAATCATGGTCACGGGAGAGACTCGTTCTTTTCTCTTCACTCATTCATTCATTTCATATTTATTAATGTGTTCATTCATTCATTTTGATAACCGACTGAAGTTCACATTTTTAATTTCATTAATTATTTGCTATATATTTTTTTCAATATTTAACTGTGTATCACATGTTGTGTGTTATCTATTTGGTGGTTGTTGAAAGACGACGTTTACCGGTGGTAGGACTCTGTCAAGCCTGAGGAGTCTGACTGGATGGGTACCACCCCCTTATCTATTTCTGCCGCCAAGCAACAATGATTGCATTGTTGTGTTCCGGTATGAAGGATAAGGAAGCCAGCGCAATTACAGGCAAGAGGCATATCATCTTAGTCCTCACAGTGATAACGTACCGGCGGTTCTGTATTTTTGTTACGTAAAACCTAAGTGCATGAACTGTAGGTGTTATGCTTGCGAATTAGTTAAATATAAATAAATAATAATTAATAAATATAAATATATTGGATAAAAAGTTTAATATATAAATATGATAAGGCGGTAACGCGCACGCTTGGGAAACCGAATGAAGCGGGTTCAAATCCCGGGTCTCGCACCTCTGATATTTTCATGTGCGAATTATTTCTAACTTGATTACCACTTGCCTTACGGTGAAGGAAAACATCGTGAGGAAACCTGCATGTCTGAGAAAACCTAGCAAGTTTTCGAAAGACATGTGAAGTCCGCCAATCCGCACTTGGCCAGCGTGGTGGACTATGGCCTGATCCCCCTCGTATTGAAGGGAGGCCCGTGCCCAGCAGTGGGACGTTAAAAAGGGCTGAATACTAATACTACTTGTGTGTACACACCTATATAGGTGTGTGTGTGTGTATATATGATATTAATACGTAAATTAAGTAAATAGAATATAAACATATTGAATGAAAAGTTTAATATATAAATATGATAAATATGTATATAAGTTCTACCTACAATCTATATAATATTATAATTTTAAAATTTATAAATTGTTGCCGTGACCATGGCGTTTGTTCATTTCAATATTCTTGTTAATAACCAAAATATTAGTTATGTTTCATGAAGTTTTTTATGCAGTATGTAAATACGCCAACATCATCTTTTGACTTGTGCATTTTTACACCAATTTTTAACCATAATAAGGAAACCAGGATCTGATGATAGGATCCCAGAGAAATCGAGGGGAACTTTCGGAAATTGTAGCGGCGACTAGTGCGTTTGTTAACATTTTCATTAGGTATTTTAAAGCACTACTATTTAATGAAGGTCTGGAGTCGATCTGATGATGGACCCGAAAGATAGTCGAGGGAACTCCTCAACGATTTACAGCAATTACCTGGTGTTTGGGCTTGATTAATTTGTATTGATGATACGTCTACACTAAAAATGGAAAAATAAAAACTTAAAAAAAAAAAATAAAAACCGACTTTCAGGCACTGAAAAATAAAAAATAAGTAAACGGGGGTTTTCATTTAGAATAGATACTTAATCAGATTTTTTCGAAGTCGGTGCCAGCCAATGCAAATCTAAGCACACCGACTTCGAAAAAATCTGATTAAGTATCTATTCTAAATGAAAACCCCCGTTTACTTATTTTTTATTTTTCAGTGCCTGGAAGTCGGTTTTTTTTTAAGTTTTTATTATAGTAATATTGACAGCTGTATAGTTGATATAAACTATACAATAGTATAAATACATGTTTATTTTCGAGTAGCATGCAATATATTCCCCTCGTGTAGAAGGGAAGCTCGTGCCCAGCAGTGGGACGTTAAAAAGGGCTGAATACATGCAATATATAGATGAGATTTGCAGTTGCATAATCATGCCACTACTATAAGCGATATGTATGTATGTATGTATTCAGCCCTTTTTAACTTCCCACTGCTGGGCACGGGCCTCCCTTCAATACGAGGGTAATACATACGCGATATATTCAAAAGCAATCTATACATATAATAGAATTCTGAGTCGAATCTGTACATTAAATGGATGTAGTTATACAAAATAGATTCAACCATAAAAACTTACTTTTGAGAAAATACGTGTTTTAGTAAAATTGGTATATCAAAATAACAAAACGGTCGTTTTTCTTGAAATTCGTCTTGAATATTGTGTATTTTATCTACCTTCTGAATATAAGTTGATATGTAGGTATTTATGACAGTAACATAAAAAACGGTTTTCATAGGCTTTATCCATTTTGCATAACTACGTTCAAATATATTTTGGAAAATCTTATTGTAATAGACATTATTATTGATACAGAGGCCGAATCTATAGTTTATAGAATTTTTGTTTGTCTGTCTGGGAACGCATCACGAGAAAACCACTGGGCAGATTTTGATGAAATTTGGTATGATGATAGCTGGTTACCCGGGTCAACATATAGGATACTTTTTATTGCTGAAAAATATTTTATAGATATATGTACATATATGTAATATAAAAATATCTTCTCGGAAATTTCTGAGTAATCTATACAAAGTACGAACAGTTAAAACATTCCTAGGGACGAATCCGAGCGGAGCGAGAGTGAATCGCTAGTGTTAGATAAATATAAAAAAATATTTATAGATTAATTTGATTTCAGCGTCACCGCCGGTGCCGGCGGCGGGGGGTGCTGGGGGTGCGGGGGGTGCTGGGGGTGCTGGGGGTGCGGCGGGCGGCGAGGGCGCGCCGGCGTCGCGCCGCCAGCGCTACCCGCTGGTGTGCCGGCCGCACCCCGCGCTGCTGCACGCCGCGCTGCCCGCGCTGCACGCGCTGTGTGCGCATCTCGAGAGACCCGGGTATGTACATAGAATGTACATAGAATAAGTAAATTATGTTGGATAGTTTTTTTTTTATAAATAAGTTTTTTTTATATTTACACTAGTAGCTCATCTTCGCTTCACTCGGTTTCGCCCTTAGACGATTCTTTAAATTGATATAACTTTTTTATTGATGAACAGATTGAAGTAAAAATAAAAAACAGAGGTGTCAAGGGACACCCGGATGGAACGAAGTTCCTTTCGATTAAGAAACACTGTCAGGATTCATTATTATTACTATTTTTTATTATTTATTATGTACAAAAAACCTATATACACTCAACAAAAATAATCGTCGCGACACCACACTGTTCAATGCGAAATAGAAATGAAAATATCTAGCTTGCTTTCTATAAAAGAAAGAGAGAGAGAGAGAGAAAGAGAGAGAGAGAGAGAAAGAGAGAGAGAGAGAGCGCGAGAGAGAGAGAGAAACATGCGCACGCCGCACAGCTTACAAAAAAGTGTCGTTACAACTTTTCGTGAGAATTTTTTCCGTCTAGCCCCCTTTCACAACGCGCGATAAGGAACTTCGTTCCAATAATCATAAAATAATAGAGTATATGAGAATTGTGTATGGCGATACGTATGATTCAGTTTGTAGTGACCCGACCCTACTTGCTGTGTCAGGAGTTGTGGGTTTAAGTCCCGATAACCTTAGGTGTTCATTTGTGTGATGAGCACGAATGTTTGTACTTCAGTCATGCGTGTTTATATTAATAACATGTATGTATTTCAATATATAATCAAATCAATATATCAAATCAATAAATTTCAAATTATACATGTGTAATACTTTCTTAGATTTACGCGAATATTAAACATTTAAATAAAACTATCTTTTCGGATTTTTTTCGCTGATTTATTTTGATTTTTGGTTCACGACGTTTCGATTGCTTCACAGCAATCATGGTCACGGGAGAGACTAAGGTGTTACACCTTAGTCTCCTAAATTATACATGTGTAGTGTATCAACTATCCGGTATCCATAACACAAGTCTCGTTGCTTATCATGGAACTAGATGGTGACGTGTGTTAATGATCTAACATATTTATTTATTTATACGTATATGTACAGTAATGAAAAATGAAAGGTATGTTTCGAATGTCCAGCGGCGGCGAGTGCTCGCTGCGCGCGTTCGTGTCGGACTACGTGCGCTGGGGCGAGAGCGAGCGGCTGGCGGCGGCGGCGCGCGCGCGCATCGACGCCGCCGGCCGCGCGCCCGCCGCCTGGCGCGAGCGCGCGCTGCCGCCCAAACACACGTGAGCTTTTATTTCATTTTTTAAAATATCTTTAAAGGCAGTGGTAGCCCAGTGGTAACGCGCTCGGGAAACCGAGTGAAGCGGGTTCAAATCCCGGATCTCGCACTTCTGATATTTTCATGTGCGAGTCATTTCTAACATGATTACCGCTTGCTTTACGGTGAAGGAAAACATCGTGAGGAAACCTGCATGTCTGAGAGAACCTAACAAGTTTTCGAAAGACATGTGAAGTCCGCCAATCCGCACTTGGCCAGCGTAGTGGACTATGACCTGATTCCCCTTATCTTGAAGGGAGACCCGTGCCCAGCAGTAGGACGTTAAAAAGGACTGAATATAATACAAAATATCTTTATTTATCACACACGTGTCACACACGTGACAAACACGTGAGTGCTGCCTCACACTGGCCAGAGGCCACCGAGTTGAAAGATTCGCTCGGGTTCGCCTCTAGGAAAGCAAAAACAAACCTATCCCACGGGAACCATACGTTTTTCCGGGATAAAAAGTATTCCAGACTATGATCTATCTCTGTGTCACATTTCATCCAGATCCGTTTAGCCGTTCTGACGTGATAGAGTAACAAACGTCTATACATACATACTCACAGACTTTCACATTTATAATATTAGAATAGATAAATATTTTCATTTTACATTGTATAGTGTAACTCCAACGGTTTTTGCGGCGCACGCCAAAATAGCTCGCAGATGACAGACTTATCGTTATATATTTTGGATAATTCACACTATATCTTTATAAATTATAGCCTATGTGTTATTCTGATGTGTAAGCTATATTATTGTAAAGTTTCATTAAAATCCATTCAATAGTTTTTGTGTGGATGGGTAACAAACATACATCCATACATACATCCTTACAAATTTTCACGTTTATAACATTAGTAGGATGTAATAGTTAATTCATAGTTCGTTTAATAACGAATGGTTTAGCAAACCGAGATAATAATGGTTAACGGTTATTCTTAGAGAAAGGTTAAACTTAGGTTTTGAAACCGAAATAAACCGGTTTATTCATTCACAGGTAGGTCATGTATTCGGCTACTAAGTAATTCATTCAAAACTTTAACGACATGTTTGGGTCAGTTATTTTAATTTTTTTTATGCGATTCAGTGACAAACGAGCAGCCAGACCACCTGACGGAAAGCAGTACCTGTCGCCCATAACACCTACGGTTCAAGCACTTAGGTTTTAAGTAACAAAAATGCAGAACCACAGGTGCGTTGTCACTGTGAGGACTAAGATGTTATGCCTCTTGCCTGTGATTGCGCTGGCTACCTTATCCTTCAAACCGGAACACAACAATGCAATCATTGTTGCTTGGCGGCAGAAATAGATAAGGGGGTGGTACCCATCCAGTCGGACTCCTCAGGCTTGACAGAGTTCTACCACCGGTGATAGTGATTCTGAGTTGCTGTGCCAGCGGTCACGATTTTGGATCGCGCTGGAGGCATTCATTTGTGTGATGAGCACGACTGTTTGTACTCCAGTCGTGGGTGTTTATATTTATAATATGTATGTATTTAAAATCGTATATGTGTAGTGTATCAACTATCTACCATGGAGCTAGATGGTGCTATGTGTTAATGTCCTAACATATTTATTTATTAATTCATCATTAGCAAATCATCAAATGTAAACGCGCAAAAGCTAATTTTAACGGTTTAATTTTAATTATGGAACCTAAATTCATCAAAAATTATTCTCCGAGATGTAACCGGTAGAAGAACGTAACTGAAACTAAAAACCGAAACTCTTTTCGGTTTGGAGTCAATGACTAAAATTGGTTTAAAATTTGAACTAATATCCGAGTTGTGCTGTGAGTGTACGATCCACTCCTAGCTTCAGGAGACACTTCGTCTCCTTTTGGTGTCACAATAAAACAACCAGTGATCTGGACCGTAATACTGTATATTTCTCAACCGTAGTAAGTACTAAGTTGTAAATCAGTCAATTCCCTCGTATGCTATATTTTACTTATAGAATCAGAAAGAACCAAACAATAGCGTGATTCAATCGACACATAACTCCATCTATTAGTAACATATATAAACCACACAAATGACAACATAGATTAGCGACGGGCGATTGTTGTAAAAAAAACAATCGATTGAATCAATTGTGCTAGTGCGCATTCGATTGTCGATTTAGTAGTTCCTCACTATGATTATTCGAATAACAATCGACAAGCTACTAACTGTACGCACTTATTTAGTATTACGTATGAGTACTGTACGATCCACTCCTCTTCTTCCGGAGACACTTCACACTTCACAAACTTTCCTTTTGGTGTCACAATAAAACAATTACTGATCTGGATCGTAGTACTGTATATTTCTTAATGGTAAAAAAGTTGTAAGTCACGATACTTATACAAACCGAACTAACCAAACGATAGCGCGATTCAGAGAACCAGTAACGCCATCTAGTTACAAACATATAAACTATTTTTTATTCTTATACTAAACATTCCGCCCACCATGGACGAAAGTTCATCTTAACATAACAAAATCAACAATATTTTTTAAAAAAAATAAACAAAACAACATAAAAATAACAATGTAACTCAACATTTCTAATGGACTGTAAACTTAAACAAGCATGTTAGATAACTATGAACTTATTAACATTTAATATTTATCAATATTTAAACAAGCACTATAGATTTTACTATGACTTATAATTATTTATGTAGCAATAGGTAAAATAATGAGTTTAGAAATAGGTCTCTTAATTACATTATTTTTACAACGAAGACTCACTACACGCGTAAGTTGTCCAAACCAGGATGTTTTTCTACTATTAAACCGTACAACCATCGAGAAGGAGGAAGATCGTCCTCCTTAACTAGGACTACGTCTCCAACTTTCGGTTCATTAGTGATGTTTTTCCATTTATAACGATGTTGAAGCTGAGTCAGATATTCGTGTGACCATCTACGCCAGAAGTCTTGGACCATTCGCTGGGTCAAATGCCAACGAGTAAGATTACTCATAGATGCCTCTTCAAAATTAACTTCAGGTACAAGAACCAGAGGTTCACCGACTAAAAAATGTCCGGGTGTGAGCGGCCTTGGATCTTCTGGATAGTTGCTTATTTGAGAAATCGGTCTCGAATTAAGGCAAGCTTCTATTTGAGACAGTACTGTTGTCATTTCTTCAAATGTCAAAGTACTATTGCCCACAACTCGTTTCAGATGGTGCTTGGTGGATTTTATTCCGGCTTCCCATAATCCTCCAAAATTTGGAGAATGAGGAGGAATAAAATGCCACTTAGTGCTATTATTTTCTAGCCATTCCACAATTTCTGGTATTATGCTTGATCTTTCTTTATCAAAAAGTATCTTTAGTTCCTTTGCACTACCAACAAATGTCGTACCATTATCACTCCATATTTCGGAGACATGGCCTCTCCTAGCTACAAATCGTTTAAAGGCAGCTAAAAATGCTTGAGACGTCATGTCGCTAACAATTTCTAAATGAACAGCCTTCGTTGCCATGCAAATAAAAAGACATATGTATCCCTTGGTGGTATGATAACCTCGGCCTTTGGTTGGCCTAACGCTGATTGGACCTGCATAATCTACACCACATCGTAGAAAAGGTCTACAAGCCTTGACTCGAGCCTCTGGCAGCTGACCCATCAATTGATTGGATGGCTGTGCAGCATGACGTGTGTAGCAACATGACATGCTATTTTAGATATTTTCATTTCTAACGTAGTTTCTTTTATTTTGCTCCTATCATAGTTAATTATTACTTCCTTTAACCAGTCCGGACCTCTTTTCCAGAGTTCTAGTTTGCTGTAATCATCCGGCTCGAAGGACCAATGTACGATCCAACGCGGTAACCGAAAGTTGGTAAGTTCTTTCAAGGCTGCACGATATGACATCCAATCCTTCAACAATTGCGGCGGAAGTCCTTCATCCCAATCGATACCTGAGAGCCAAGTCCTTTGTATGAACACCTTAGCTTTAATTATAACAGGAGTCAGCCAGCCAAGTGGATCAAATAATCTGGCTATATCCGAGATGATCTTTCTTTTAGTTATTGGTGGATTCAGTGGAGGGAGTTGGACTTTATATTCAAACTCATCGGTTTTTCTATTCCATACCAAACCTAAAATTTTAAAAATTTCATCAATATTAAATTCCAAATTATCTTTCGAAGCATTGGTTTGTCTTAACTGGTCCAGTAATTCTGCACTATTGCTAGACCACTTTTGTAACTGAAACCCTCCACGGCCAAGTAACTCATTCATCTCTTTATATATTTTTAAACCTTCACTAACGTTTTCACATCCGCTCATTAAATCATCCATATAAAAATCGTTTAGAATTCGTTCGGCAGCTAAAGGATATTCTTGACCATCATCATGAGCCAACTGTTGCATGCTTTTTACAGCCAAATAAGGAGCTGCAGATGTACCAAAGGTAACTCTTAAAAGTCTATAGTGTTTGAGCTCTGAATTTGGGTTCTTGCGCCAAAGAATACGTTGAAAATCAACGTGTTCTTCCGAAATTTTTATTTGTCTGTACATTTTGATAATATCTGCGATTAGGCATATTGGGTGACAACGCCATCGCATGATTAAATGTCTTAATTCTGGTTGCAAAGATGGACCGACTAATAATTCATCATTTAACGAGACTCCATTGCTACCCTTACATGACGCATTGAAGACCACCCGGACCTTAGTGGTGCTTTTATCTTCCCTGACAACGGCATGATGTGGAAGGTAAACTGCATCTTTATTTCTTCCAGATTTTACTTCTTCCATGTGACCCAAACTTAAATACTCATCCATTACCAGTGAATACTTTTCCTTCAAATCGAGATTTTTTAAGAGACGTCTTTCTAGGCTTAAAAATTGTCGTTGACAGATTTCTTTTGAATCACCATACTTGCAGCTTGGATCTTCATTTCTAAAGGGTAGGTTTACAATATAACGTCCTGTGTCGTCCCTTCTGGTAGTTTTCTGAAAAATGGATTCACATTTTTCTTCTTCCTTCGTAAGTATTTTAACATTGTTATTTGGCTCTGCTTCAAGTTCCCAAAACTTCTTAAGTGATTCATTAACATCACTCAATTTGCTATGCATGCTGATAATGCGACACCCGTTTTGAATATTTCTATTAAGAACTTGGCCTGATAAGATCCAACCGAACTGAGTTCTTTGCGCTATAGGAGTGCCCGGGGGACCTTTGAGTATTCCTTCTAACAATATCTGGCCATAAACATCTGCCCCTAGTAGCAAATCTATCTTATTTGGTACGTCAAACTTCGGGTCAGCTAACTTCAATTTTGTTAGTTCTGGCCACAACTGAACATTTACCTTCTTTGAGGGAAGAAAAGATGTCAATTTGCTAAGCACATGGGCTTTGACGACCAAAGTGAATTGAGGATCATGAATTGACTTTAACTTGATTTCAACTACTGACATAGAAGCTAAAGACTCATTTCTACCTCCAACTCCGGAGATGTGGACCTTATTCGGGATTTTCTTCAGTCTAAGGGCTTGGACAGCAGACTCCGTAATCAACGAAGCCTGTGAGCCTTGATCTAACAAACATCTATAAACTAGACCAATACTACCTATTCTCGATTCTACCTCAACAAGAGCTGTAGCCAAGAGGACTTGACTATAACTATTCGAAAAATAAGTATCTAATTTAGTTACAGTCTCACCTTGTGATGTGGTTGCTGAAGAAACTACTACACCTTTATCCTTAGATTCGCCATTCTCCGTTACCTGCACTACACTTGGGGGATGGAGCAAGGAATGATGCTTCCGTCTACACACTCTACATCTAGCGGATAGGCGGCATGAATAAACGGAATGGTTCTGGCCGAAACAGTTAAAACACAAACGACTGGTCTGGATAAAGCTATGTCGTGTTTCATAATCAGCCTTAGCAAAATCTTTACAATTTATTAATTTATGATTTGCCTTACAAAATTGACAATTTAAATTAGTGTTATTAAAACTAACATTATTTGAACTTTCAACTTGAGCGACATTAATACGCTTTTTTACGCTAGGCGCCTTAGAAATAACATGCTTAGTGTCTAAAAACTCTAATGATCTAAATTTATGTTCTAGAAACTCTCTAAAAGCAGACAAAGTGGGCAATCCTTCATTTTCATTTGACTTTAATTCCCATTGCTTTCTGGACTCAGGATCAAGCTTTTGAATCAATATGTAAATAACAATAATATCCCAATTACTAATATCAACGCCTATGTTCTGTAGCGCGCTTAAACATTCGTTCATATTGTCTAATAACTCCTTAATATTACTTGAAGATTCATATTGCAAAGCTTTCTGACTCATGAAACGTTTTAGAATATTATTAGATAAATATTTTTTATTATCATAACGATTAGTTAACTGAGTCCAGCAAACACTATAATTCTTATCGGTAATGGGAACATGTCTTAAAAGCTGTTCCGCTTCTCCTGCCAAATGACTCTTCAGATAATGTAGTTTTTGAACATTATCTAATTTAATATTATTATGAATTAATGACGTAAAAAGATCTTTAAAACTTGTCCACTCCGTATACTGTCCCGAGAATTTCGGTATGGAAATCTCAGGTAATTTAACAAAATAATTAGATTTATCTTGGATATTTGATAAATTTGAAGTTTCTGCTACAGATTTAACTTTATTATGTAATTTATTCAAAACATCTTTTAATTCAGTTTTATAATCGAAGTACAGATTTTCAGTTTGGTCATAAGTTGAATTTGTATGATAA
Source organism: Argynnis bischoffii washingtonia (assembly GCA_033884665.1). Classification (NCBI taxonomy): domain Eukaryota; kingdom Metazoa; phylum Arthropoda; class Insecta; order Lepidoptera; family Nymphalidae; genus Argynnis; species Argynnis bischoffii. The sequence continues at coordinate 16,744,795 of CM066618.1, read as the reverse complement.
CTAGAAGTTTCTAATTCGTTCTTACTAATTTCTGTAATTATTTGCCGATGTATGTCACAAAACGATTGCCACTGATTCTCTAAAGCCTCTAAACGCGTTTCAACATATGAGACTGAAATGCGATCTTTGGGTGATTTCCTAAAGTTGATTTTACTTTTAGAGATGAGCTCCTTATTATTCTCTTGAAGTTTATTAAATACTTCCATGGCAAACCTTTAATAACACTTGACAATATAAAGTAATCAAATATTTTCAAATTTAAAATATTGCAAGTTCAAAACTATACAAAATATTCTATGTTCTGTAAATTGACACTAATTTTCTAAGTTAACGTAAACCATAAAATTTTCCAAGTGTTTGACAACTTGAGACATAGACGAATTTTGGGCATAGGTTCCCCGTCAGTTCACTTTTCTTCGATTATCAGTTTATGTCTAAACTAAATATAATTTTAATGTTATATTCTTCGCTTTGACTTAAGGTCCACTTTAGTTTGGCAATTACTATTAAAGTACTCACAGTTTACCAGCACACTTCACTCACTAAATACACCATCTTCTTAACTCCTGGTACGGTTGTCGTCATGGGTCTTCTCCGTGACGTCATCAGCTGCTACCTCTCGCTCCCTCCAATACTGCTGACGTCACTGCCTTCTTCTAGGCTGAAATCCCTGGCTCCAACTCCAGGGTTGACACCATCGATGGCAAACCGCCACCACGTCGATGCCGACTTACAAAAAACCCTATTACTAGGGGGCCAGTATCCGGCTCGAAGGACCAATGTACGATCCACTCCTCTTCTTCCGGAGACACTTCACACTTCACAAACTTTCCTTTTGGTGTCACAATAAAACAATTACTGATCTGGATCGTAGTACTGTATATTTCTTAATGGTAAAAAAGTTGTAAGTCACGATACTTATACAAACCGAACTAACCAAACGATAGCGCGATTCAGAGAACCAGTAACGCCATCTAGTTACAAACATATAAACTATTTTTTATTCTTATACTAAACAAGTACAGTAATACAGATTACAGGTGCGCTGCGCTACAAATTAGTAGTTAAACTTAACACCAAAACCATGTCAGTCATTAGTCCCCGCCTCACGCGGTTAATAACAATCGAATAACATCGATTGTTATCGACTAAATGGAACGATCGACTAATTAGATTAGTTTTAGTAATAATCGTCCATCGCTAACATAGATCGTGCCGTGAGGTCATGCGTTGTCGCCTGTCGGTGTCCGCAGAGTGGGGTCGCGGCCGGTGTTCGCGTGCTGCGTGGAGGCGTGGGAGGCGGTGCGCGCGTGCGCGTGTGCGGCGCGGCGCTGCGGCGCGTGCGGCGGCGCGGCGGCGCTGCGCGCGGCCACGGCGGCGCTGGCGGCGGCGGCGGCGGCGGCGGCGGCGGCGCACGCGCGCCTGGCGCCGCCCGCCCGCGCCCCCCGCGCCCCCCGCGCCGCGCGCTGGCTCGCCGACGACGACATCGTGCGCTTCCTGCAGTCGCTGCCCAACTACCGCGCGGCAGTGGACCGCGTCGTCTTCACGCCGCAAGTATGCTTACTTTTTTTTAATTGGGAAATGTATTTATGTATACCATCTGTATGTATATACAACTAGTTATGTGGGTCTCATCGACCACAAAGCCAAACAGGGCATCTGTTAATGGAACGTTGTAAGATCGCTTACGCACTCGACCATGACGCTTCGACAGCAGGTCTGCGGAAACAAACCACACAACCTAGGAGTTGTTCCGACAGTCAACTCTGCTATCAGAAAAGTACTAGGAGCAACCAATCAGATACTACAAACTAAGGAATGAATAGACAGTGTCATATAACCAAACATAAACAACCCGCCCGAATCGCGCGCGGACTCGGCTGAATGACATTGTCCGCTTTCTACTGTCGCTGCCGAACTGCCGCCGTGGAGCGAGTTGTCTTCACGCCGCACGTGACTCACCACAGACTGAACTATTAAATAGACAGTTTCGTTGAACCAAAACAATTGCGTTTTAAAATTATACAAAACAAATGATATTCGTATTGTGATAAGCAAATAAATAAAAATTGCTAACGGATTTTATTGTATATATAGAAAAAAATAACTAATAATAAGCTCTCTTTCGAAATGATGAAAACTCATGTTTGATAAAAAATATATATTGTAAAATATAATACCCGGCGATAAATATTGCACATCGACTTTTGGAAAGAAACCATCGGCTAATTTCGGCTTAGTAGAGCGTTATATGTTTCGCACGAAACTCTAACAATCCGATATCTATTAGGAGCTATTAAAACAGTTATGATTTTCAAATGACACATTCAAATAAAAACTTTTAATCATCTAAATTTTCAATCAATCCTTCCATTTCACTATCTGTGCTTTCATTGAGTTCAATATCACTGTCGCTATCAGCCGTATTTATCACAAGTCTATCGTGTAATTGTCAAAACCGTGTTGAATTCTTCGATATTCATTTTCAGATTTAATTGCATGATCGCAAACCTTTTTCCATTCTTCAGCCTTATCATGTTTACTTTTTCAGTCAATATTTTTTTATTGTAGATAAATCCATATCCACGTTTCTAGCGGCTACATAGCCTTTCAGTTGAGACCATATATTTTCAATTGGATTTAAATCTGGATGATATGGTGGTAATCGCAATACATTATGCCCATGCTCGGCAAGTAACTTGTCCACGAAAAACTCTGTAAACTGCTTCTTGTGCTGACAAATAGTATCGTAAATCTGGGGTTTCGTCAATTTTGGGTCAACTGTAATTTTATGTCTGTTTAACCAGTTGATCATTTCCTGTTTGATGGTGTTTGAATTTGGGGGTTTTTCTACAAATTTGTTGTGATAGGGTGCGTTGTCGATAAATAAAACATAATCGCTGGGTATATTTGGGATTAATTGATTAACCAGCCATTTCTCGTAGTTATCGTTATTCATTTCATTGTGATAATCACCACTAGTGTCCGTAGATTTATACATTAAAAAGGCTCCGGGTACAAAGCCTTTTTCGTTCCCTGCATGAACAATTATCAAACGTTGACCTTTTGAAATAGGTCTCTTTACCCCTTTTTTCTTATTGTCAAGTCCAAGTTTTTGCTTTAGTGTGGGATGTATTTATGTAAGACTCATCCATATAGATAATATTTTTTCCAGTTTCGCGAAATTTGCGTATTTTATCGAGGTATTCAAATCGTTTGAGACTTACATCGTGCTTTTCCATAAGAACTTTTCGATTGTTTTCCATTTTAGTGAATCGAAATCCCATTTAATGAAGTATTTTTCTCAACGTCTTTTCAGACAATGTTTATGTGAAGAACTCAATCGCATTTAAACGTACGTGGGTCGTTCTTATTTTTTTGTGACTATCAATTGGTGTTTCTCAGTTTTTCGAGTTTTTCAAGTAACAATATTTTTATTTCAGAGTTAGATTTTTTTTGCAAATGCATTTAATTTTCATTTGGATCATTTAATCTTTGTTTTCATGCCCGTAATGCTGTTTGTTTTGTGGCTATTTTCGAGAAAACACTGTGACAGAGTGGTTTTTTTTTCGGTAGGACATCATTATGAATTACTACTCTGTCACGGTATTTAATGAAAAATAAACACATGCAAAAAAATTATAATTGGCTACGGAAAGTTAAAGATTATTTAGTATAAAAAGGTATAAAGCGATAAGGATGTAAATTCAAACAATGAATATATAATAATCTATACTCTAATATGACACAAAATGAGATGAGTGACACATGATTGTCACTAGAAAAGAAGAACGACCCACGTATTAAATACATACTTACATATTTAGTTATTATTTTATATAGGCCACTTTCCCATGTTAGTTATTACGTTTATTTTAATTTTGTTTTTTTATATGTATTTAGTTAGGTTAAATTAAGATTTTGTTGAATATAATTCTACTTTTAAATCAAACAAATTATTTGTTTCACAATTTTTTTTCACACTGTTTAAATTGATAAGGTTTTGCAGACTTTTACCAGATTACTTTTATATTAGTTTTAGTTTGATTTAGGTATTTTTAACTCACTTTTAAATTTATTAGGTAAATATAGGCGAAATTAATTTGTAGTGTTTACCTTCAAATGATTTTACATACCCTGTGCATATAATGTAACGTGTAAATAGTTTAAGAAATATTATGTAAAATCGCTGGTAGACCTAATAAATAAATAAATTATTGTTTGAAGGAACTAAAACAAGCGTACGAGCGCGAGGCGGAGACCCTCGGCACCAGTCTAGGGGACGGCGAAGTGTCCAAGCGGGAGATCGTAGCGGATATAAACACTCTCGTGGACTTGGCTTTGTTGTGCGAGAGTATGGTAAGTCATATTATAATTGTAGGATTATTTCAATTTTATATGTTTATAAATTTGTATTAAATAAAACTATCTTTTCGGATTTTTTCGCGGATTTATTTTGATTTTTGGTTCCCGACGTTTCGATTGCTTTACAGCAATCATGGTCACGCGAGACATGGTCTCTCTCGAAAAGATAGTTTTATTTAAATGTCTAATATTCGCGTAAATCTAAGAAAGTATTAAATTTGTATTACGTGCTTACCTTTATACATTTAGTTTAGATTTCTCAAAGATATTTTCCCGTAGCAAAAATTAATCCTATATTTTGACCCGGATAACTAGCTATCACCATACCAAATTTCATCGAAATCTGGCCAGTGGTTTACCAGACAGACAGACAAACAGACGTAAATTCTTAAAACTATATATAGTCTATAGATTCGGCCTTTGTATTGATAGTAATGACTATTTTAATAAGCTTTTCCAAAAAATATTTAATGTGTAGATTCGACTCGGTTTGAATTCTACTATATGCATAGGTATATTATAATTTATAATGAAAATTAGAAATTAATTTATTAATAACAGATTTAACAAGATAATAAGAACTTATAGGCTGTAAGTACATTATATATTATCTAAAATTATAGAAACGACATTTAAAGCTTATGTATTATATATTATTGACTTTTAAAATTATAATATCTGTCATTAACAAAAAACAAAATCTTAAAGTATAAAGACAATATTAACTACTTAGATCATTATATAAAATTAAAGGTGGTATTCTCTCTTTACATCTTTTTTTTGTTTTGAAATCCCTAGTCTGTTATCGCAGTATATATGTTATAGCAGTGCTGACGCGCACATTTTGACTATATAGCAATTGTGTCGCGCCACGAACCCCAGTGGTCCCGTAACCGCCTACCGATTCGTTTGTCGTTTATATTGTTATTAAAGTATATATTGCGCTAGGGATATTAGTATAAACTTGAATTGAATATAAATATATATGTAACTTGGACGTTTGATTATTCCTCAGCATACTTAACTAGGCAGTGGTAGCCTAGTGGTAACGCGTTCGCTTGGGAAACCGAGTGAAGCGGGTTCAAATCTCGGGTCTCGCACCTCTGATATCTTCATGTGCGAATCATTTTCTAACTTGATTATCACTTGTTTTACGGTGAAGGAAAACATCGTGAGGAAACCTGCATGTCTGAGAGAACCTAGCAAGTTTTCGAAAGACATGTGAAGTCCGCCAATCCGCACTTGGCCAGCGTGGTGGACTATGGCCTGATCCCCCTCGTACTGAAGGGAGGCCCGTGCCCAGCTGTGGGATGTTAATAAGGGCTGAATACATACTTAACTATAGTGAACACGCATTATTCACCCACACACACTAAATTGGTGACCCCGACGCCGAACGAACTTTTCCCGAACGAGCATTTGTGAACTTTTTGTGTGTCAAGTGAATGATATATTTTTTTAATAAACACGGGCAACTCAATTATAATAATATAAATTATAAATAATTATATATATTTATAATTATAGATAGTTTTTTTATTATTTTATTTATATATAAATAATATAAATAATAAAAAAGTATCACTAACATATATTACGCACTGTGGTCTAACACTGATTGAAGCGGGATGTGTGACCTCACTCATGTCAACATGTCGATATTGATTGTCTCGGTGATCTACTGGCTAGCATGTACGGCTGCAGATCTGGAGGTCCTAGGTTCGAGTCCCGGTTAGGGCCTCTTAAGGTAGTGAGTTTTTCTGTCAAGAAATTCTCAGTAACAGCCCGGAGTTGGGCAAGTCTCGGAGAGTACTTGTCGAGTCGGCCCGGCGCTTTAAATATAACTGAGAGGACGCCGAGTGTCGAAGTATTGTCCCACCGAAGTATGAGAGTGACAGAGATAGAGAGTGCACTTGTGTCTGCGCTCTCTCTCACACGCGCTGCACTATAATATCTCCTGCGCTGGCTAGTCTCAGTGAGATTGGCCGCCGTGACCGGAATCGGTCGGGAGGACATTATTATTGTAGTGTGTCATGTTGCAGTCGTGGCTGAGCGCGAACATCAAGACGCTGCCCGCCCTCGTGGGCGGCGCCCTCAAGCCGCCCGACAAGTTCCACGCTGACATTGCTGCGGCCGCCGCCACCTTTGATGAGATAGCTAATAAGTGTCTGCTCTTCTTGCATTTGGAGGTAGGATGAGATAATTATGGTTGTTTGTGTTATATTGGGTGAGGTGAAGTTTTTATATAATTATAAAAACACACCCGTTTTTAATATATTTATTTTTGTGTTTTTTACGTTTTTTTTTTACATGTAATCTCATACAATTGCTAAGAAAATATTTTGTTTGTTCAAAAAAAAAACAATTGTTTTAAAGTTACTTTGAAGTCGCTGCACTTTTCTATTTTAAAAGAAGATTTAAGTTAAATACTATCGTTTTTGCCAAAGCCCTTACTCCGCACCGACGATCTCACTATCTATACTAATATTATAAAACTGAAGAGTTTGTTTGTTTGTTTGTTTGGTTGAACGCGCTAATCTCAAAAACTACTTATCCGATTTGAAAAATTCTTTCTGCATTAGATAGCCTGTTAACTGAGGAAGGCTATAGGCTATATATCATCCCGGAAAAATGTACGGTTCCCGTGGGCTATATTTGTTTTTGTCTAGGGACAAACCCAAAGCGAAGCGAGGGTGAGTCGCTAGTATTCCATAAATAATAAACATCGCTAACAACAAAATGATTTAAATAAAAAGGAATTCATAAATAATGATATTTTCAAAAATGATTATGGCATTGATGATATATTGATTTGTATTATAAAACCTTTTTATATTTTTGCTATTCGTGGTATAAATAAATATAAATATGTTAGTACATGAACACACAGCACCATCTAGTTCCATGGTAAGCTACGAGGCCTGTGTTATGGATACCAGATAGTTGATACACTACACATATATAACTTTAAGTACATATATATTATAAAGATAAACACCTATGATTGGAGTATAAACATTAGTGCTCATCACACAAATGCATGCCCCCAGTGCGACCCGAACCCGCGACCGCTTGCACAACAAGTACACTACAAATTGAGCCAAACGTGTCGTCAAATATGATCATTTTGTACAAGTTGTAATGCTCTGTCCGCACTGCGATATTTCGCCGCACGTTTTTTTTCTCGCAATTCTGTAACACATTGAATCTCACAGAAGTAGCCGCACCTGCGTTGAAAATCTGTGTTTTGGTGCAAATTGAACGCGATTCGATGCGGATTTCTCAAGGCCGTAAATGGGTGAATCCAATGCTCATGACATCCTTTGACAGATCCGTCACGTCGCCGCCGCTGCCGGAGTATCAGCTAAATTAAAAATTTCTGTTATTCATTTTAAGACGTTCGTCGAAATCGTACGAAATTTTATTCGCAATGCGTAATAAGTATAATTTCGATGACGGAATATAATACACCAGGATAAAAATCGCACGGTGAAATTTCGCAGTGTGGACAGGACCTAAGACATTCGTATGTATTGGAAATGTGTGATTGCAGATGCGCATCGAGTGCTTCCACTACCTGGGGCAGGAGGAGCAAGGCGCGGGCGGCGCGGGCGGCGCGGGGGCGGGCGGCGAGGGCGGGGGCGAGGGCGGCGCCGCGCGCCTGGCGCACCGCCTGCTGGCGCTGCACGAGCGCGCCGCGCCGCTGCTGGCGCCCGACGCGCTCGCGGTCAGTGCGCGACAGAGACGGAGTGAATGTGCGGCCGGCACGACCCTGTTGTCTGTGTTCGTTGGCATGCGATTGATGAACATAGATATTTATAACCATTTTACATTCCATAATTTTTTTTTTTTACGTTCCATTTATTTTAAATTGGGATAAGACAGGTATTGGTCGCGCGTTCGCTTTATCTCTTTCTAGAGAATGGTCAATTTAATGAGAGTGTTGCTCAGTCCATTCTCTAAGTGTGATCGATTGAGTGAATAACTCGATATCATAAAACATAATAAAGCGCCTTATGTCAAAGGCAATAGGGTCGACGATACGTAATCTGGCGTCAATAGACGGGTACCTTCTTGGATTCTTCCAATATATTTTCGAGTTGTTTAAATGTGCTCCTTTAGTTTCAATGTTACAAAGGACATTAGGAATGATCAAGAACACATGTATACACAATACGTTATACACATGTTTTCTTTGAGATATGGAACCGTGAATTCATCAACACTGAGCTACTACTAAAATTTTTATGATTACCTGGACTGCGAACTCCGGGTCATAAAATATTTAAACAGTTGTTGTATAATATGTGCACGAATACTTGTTAATCAATTACTTTTTATGGTAGATATAGTTTATTCAATATAAGAAATCAATTCCAGAAGTTAACCACATCGATTCATTTTTTTACTGAATTATTATGAAAGTTCTTTATGATCTGTGCACGAATTTAATAGAAAACCAAAAATTACAGTACATAATGAACGGCATCGGCGAGATGATGTCGTCTGCGGTCGTGTGGCGCTGGCAGAGCGGCGCGGGGGGCGCGGGGGGGCCGGGGGGCGCGGGCGCGGGGGGCGCGGGCGCGGGGGGCCCGGGGGGCGCGGAGGCGGCGCGGCTGGCGGCGCTGCGCCACTGCCTGGCCGCGCTGGCGCTGCCGCACGACGGGCTGCACGCCGCGCACGCGTACCTGCACCTGCTCGCGTGCACGCCTGAGGTACACACACTTTATCTATCTGTCTCTCTCTTTCGTGGTTCTCTCTCCCTCTCTCTTTAACTCTAACTAGCCACTCGCCTTGCCTCGACTTCGCTCGGGTACGTCCATTGTTACGTTTTAACGATTAGCATAGATATATACAATATACATAAGTATGATGAGTTTTATATCCCTTACTTGAAATGATTGATTCCCAATACAAATTTTTATCCTCGTTTTCAACCTCTTGTGATGATTTCCGGGATAAAAACTATCCTATATCTTTCCCAGGATCATTTTATCTAAATCGGTTCAGCGGATTTTCAGTTTGTCCATTACAAACAAACGATTTTTCTTTCTCTTTATAATATTAGTTTAAAGAGGAAATTTCACTCGGGTAAGCCCCTAGAGGCTTAATAGTAGACTATGATACTCCAGGTCATAATCTCTGTGTACTAAATTTAAACCAAATCCGTTCCGAATTCTTCTCAACGACATAGAGTATGTGTGTTTATGACACACAAACAAACTTTCGTATTTATAATAGTGGTCCCATAATACTTTCTTAGGTTTACGCCAATATTTGACATTTTATATAAAACTATCTTTTCGAATGTTTTCACGGATTTATTTTGGTTTTTGGCTCCCGACGATTCTAATGCTTCACAGCAATCTTGATCAATGGTCATAGGAGAGATGGTCTCTACGAAAATATAGTTTTATTTAAAATAGTAGTCCTATCATGATGATATCGTTGGCAAAAATCAAATTTTTATATCTATATGTACTGTATAATACTTGAGTAATATTCCAACGGTACCAGGAGATCATAGAGTCGGTGAAGGAGAAGGGGCCGCAGTTCTCCGAGCTGGAGTACTTGAACGCGTTCAAAGTCATCGCAGCGCGTCGAGGTCTCGCCCCCGCCGCGTTGCGCGCGCAACTGACGCAGCTGTCCGCCGCGCTCGGCCACGTGGGCGTCACCGTGTAGGCCACGCCCACTAGATGTCTCCTTCTCGCTTCTTCTCGTGTCTTCTCTTTCTTTCTACTGCGCCGGTTATAGTGTTGCTTGCACGCCCCGGTAATGTATGCGTTATTTTTTTTTTAATTTTATGTTTAGGTAGTAAGTTAAGATTAGTCTAAGTAATGTTATAGTGCAATAGCGTAACTTAAAAAATATTGTTTGTCACGATTTAAAGTATGAAAGTATTAATGGAAAAACATTTTAAATCCATATTTCAAGTTGTAATTGGTGAAAAATATTCTGTTTTATATATCATACAATATTTATATCAAACAATGCATTCTTATTTCTTTTCCATGTCAGTATATCATGTTCTAATATGTTTTGTATAAGAATTAAGCACTTACATGAGCACATCAACTATCGCATCATACTGTGCCATTTCTCAGTCGAGGGGTAAAAAAAGAGATCAATATATCTGTTTAACATCTCATTTAACTACTCTATGATACAATCACTTACAATAAGTAGCGTTGGCAACCTAGAACTTTTATATATTATAATGTGGATAGTGTAACCCGTGTGCATATAGATATATTTTATACACGGAATATTTTTGGAGTTATACTTCTTTTGGCACGTTTGGAAAAAAATATGGAGTAAAATTTTTACGACGCGCGACTGACAGCCAAAAAGCGACATGGTGAAGTTAGCTGCATTCCTTTTACAAACAGAGAGTTGTGACATACGGAATGAAGCCTTTAGCTATTTTTGTTCTGTTACGCCAAAGAAGTATAACTTCTTACTTGCGTACACAGACTAAGTTTCTTTATTATTATTATTATATAATCGATTTGTTTATTTACAGTATTTACTGAAAGATTATAATTTTATGATATGTGAAATAAATAAATTATCATTTTACAATTGTTTTTTTTTTAAATTATAATGGTTATTTTAAAACGTAACAATATATAAAATGAGACATTTTTAAGGAATTTTTATTTTATGGCAGCTAAAGTAACTGATAGATTAAACATTCATTTGTATGAGCAGATATTTATAAATATAAAAAAACTAAATCAATCTATTTAGAAATTTTATTTTAATTTGTAATGTATTTACTTCTTCACTCTGAAACGAATTGAAGGATTTGGATAAAATTTAGCACATAAATAGATTATTAAGCGATAGTAAGTCACTAGATAGATACTAAAAAAAATTAGATATTTCTATCTGCCTTTTTTGAAATACAAATATGTAGTATATTAAAATTCTTGTTTTACGTAATGAAGTTAACAAAAGCAAAAATGATGGGGAAGATTTCTCAAAAAATGGACGCTACACGTATGGCCTATATACATTCAGTCTGAGATTAAGCAATTTGTTCTAATATCTCTCTTTCGTACCTGGTTTCTTGCTTTTATTGTGTTCGCATCTTACCTGGGCAATGTATTGTACCTGGAAGTTAGTCAAGCTGAAGAATTAAGAAGGAGGGGTGTGGTCTTGCAGTGGTCCGCAGCGGCCTGACTGATGGATCAACAGACAGCCTAAACTGCTGGTCGTAGAAACGTTGAAATTTGAAAGACGTATTCCTTATATGATGTAAACATCCGATATGAAAGGATTTTTCGAAATTCATCCTCTAAGTGGGCAAAATAGGGGAATAAAGATTGTATGAAACTCTGTCACTCTTAATACACAGAAAGTGGTTGCTTTAAGATAAAAAAAAAAAAGAAATATATTTATTCGTTTTTTTTCGAAATTCTTCTCTTTAAGGTGTAAAAAGAGGTAATAAAGTTTTTATGGGCAAAGAATTATTTATGATCAGAATTACTTGAAACTTGGTATTTATTCTCTTCAATACAATTAAATAAATACATGTTTTAGCATTTTTCGAAATTCAATTTTTTAAACTTCAACATTCAACTTTGTAATTAATATTTAAAAAAGTACAAAAAATAAAAAAAAAACACCTGTAGACGATTTAAGATCTAATGTATGCGATTTCACCAATTTTGGTCATGTTATTGCTTTAGTCGACAATTTCTTCAGTTTTTGTCTTTTGGGAACAAATAATATCCATTTTCTTTGCATCCTGCTACTGAACAATTTATTATTTTAATTAAATTTTAAATAAAATGAATAAAAATCCATCATAGTGACTGTGGCGTCTGTCGGGAGAACAAGGCATAATTATTTCCCATTGTCATAAATAATTCGATTTCATATTTATTATTTAGTCTGTGGTCTTGAATCAGTTGTCAGTTGTCACTTGTCAGTTGAGTGTTGACACTTGACTGATAAACAAAAATAAGTCTATTTAAAAAATATATTTTTTTCCAACTGGAGGTTCCAGTCTCCCCGTGGTTCTTTCGATTTCGCCGGGTTGACCGTAAAACCACCTCAATTATATGTAGGCTCCGTCTGGGCCATGCGTGTACTCCGGTACATTTAGCAAAATTAAAGATTAGAAATAGCTCTATCTGTGAATGTGGCTTAGATGAGGGTTCGACTGATCATATTCTTTTTAATTGCCCCAAATTGAAATATTCCCTGCATGACATAATCCCTCCTCAAATTCACCGCCCAGTTAACACCAAATGTTTATTAGCCCTTGTGTTTAGTCCATTTATTATAAAATTAGTTAAATTTATAGTAGATAATAAAATTAAATTATAATATATTTTCATTTTCAATCATTGTGCCATTTTTGTAATACGTAATTATTATCTATTGTTGTAGGTTTCTTCTGTAGACCGATCATTCATTTATAGTTTTAATCATGGGTTTTAATTTCATATTAAAGCGACTAAATTTCAAAATTACCGCTCAATCTCATTTGTGTCTTCCTCACTAAACGTGACACTGGCAGAATGTATTGCGTCTGTTAACGCAACTCTAAGCCATAGAGAAAAAAAATATATATATATATTTTACTTCTTTTGTATCAAGTCTTGTTGTTCCTTGTCTATGGTATCAAGAACATAAAGTAGGTGACTGGTAGGTGACCAAAATATACTAAGGATCAATAATCATTATCAAACTTAGATTGAAGATAGAAAGAAAAAATTGCTTTTACTATTTTTATCTACTTTATCATCTAAAAGATATGGCTGCTGAAGAACTTGCAAGTATTAGAAAACAATGTGTTGAAAGCTTATATGATTGTACAGATTATGTTTTAAAATATTTGGATGGTGATGAGAAAAAATCTGAACTTGATAAATTAAAGTCATACATACAAGGTTATTGTTCTCTTGACGAGCTATTAACCTCAAAAGCTTCTGAAGGCCTTATTTGCGTAAGTTTATTTTGAAAATAATTTGATGTTACGGAATTATAATATATACCTACCCATAACTTACTAATCTTTTTTAAGTTTTAAAACAGGAAAATGATAATTTAGACGCTATCAGCAAAAAAATTACAGAATGGCGCCCAAAATCTGAACACAGTAATCACGAATATATGAAGGGTTTTTTGAACAAGATCAAAAACAAAGAAGCTACCTGTGAGTAATTAAGTATAAGTTTAATTTATTAATAATTAATATTTGTACTTAGGATTACTACTAGTTTATAGGTCAATTAAACTCTGCAAGAACATATAAATATAATTATATTTGGCACTTTCTTCTCTTTGCCAACCCTGCAATGGAATGTAGTAAGAAGTTGTGTGTAACAATGTAAAAAGTGTCTGTTTGTAATGTTAAAATAACAGCTTTAAATTAAATGCCTATAAATTTTATTAAATAAATATGTTGGGACATTAATACAGCACCATCTAGTTCCATGGTAAGCTACTAGGCTTGTGTTATGGATACCAGGTAGTTGATACACTACACATATATAACTTTAAATACATATTTTTTTGTCTGTCTGTTTGTTCAGATAATTTCTGAAACAGCTGGACCGATTTTGACAGGACTTTTACTGGCAGATAGCTAATGTTATAAGGAGTAACTTACAATACTTTGATTTTAGAAACAGAATTAGGATTCCGCTCAAAAAATTAAAACATACAAGTGGTGAATTAACAATTAAATCCTAATATTTATTACAATTTTTTTTTTCATCTTTTTCACAATGAAAATATTACTAATCTGAAATATTTTTATAGCCAGTCAGGACAACTCCGAACTTACAATTACATCCACAACACAACTATCAGTAAGTACCAAATTTTATTATAGTATTTAATAACTTTTATAGGGCCTTTATGTTTTAAATCATATTGCTTTAACATTGAAATTTCACAGACTATGTTACCAGTTTTAAAATTAAAAGGTCATAGAAGAAACTATTGTTTAACTAATGAAAAGTTATGAATACTTAAATCTGGTGATTTTATTAATTTTATGCACATACTATATTAAAAATTAATAAAAAAATAATAATTAAGTAACTCCCGACACAAAATAAAAATGTGTGTGTACTTACATATGCATATAATAAGTTATACTTCTTTGGCGTAACAGAACAAAAATAGCTAAAGATTATATCCCGTATGTCGCAACTCTCTGTTTGTAAAAGGAATGCAGCTAACTACATCATGTTGCTTTCAGCTAACTGCATCATGTTGCGTTTTGGCTGTCAGTGTGCGCGCGCATCCAAAAATATTTTACTCTCATAATGTTTTCCAAACATGCCAAAAGAAGTATAACTTCAAAAAACCTCATCAAAATCGGCCCATTCGTTTAGGAGCTATGATGCCACAGACAGACACACATACAGACAGTAAGCGGTCAAACTTATAACAACCCTCTTTTTGCGTGGGGGGTTAAAAATCAAAAAGCATGTTTCTTTAAATAAATATATTTTATTTTACAATGAAAATTTCCAGATTGATCCAATAACAAAAGAACAAATTCAAATACCTGTGAAGAACACAGTTTGTGGACATGTGTATGACGAGAAAAGTATATCAGAATACATGAAACTTAAGAACAGAGTTAAATGTCCATGTAAGTAGTAATGAGCATACAATTAACTACGGTCAATCTGAGTAACTTTGTGCTTCCGAATAACATTGGCCCACACTTACACACTTGACACTGCCAATTTTATTTTATTTACTGCTACAGGGTTATTTTATTTGATAATGTACTTCAAATTTTAAAAAATATATTATTTAGCTATCTGTGTAAATGATCTAAAAGGTTCAGTAAAAAGACACACTATGCAAATTTTCTAGTTTATTTTAAGGCGACTAAACTTTTTGTTATATTTTTATTATCTATGGCGTAAGTTCACTTCGTCAAAGCTCTGAATTAGGAAGTTAAAGTTACCCATAATCGTGAAATTAAAAGATACGTAGTGAAATCCAGGAACAGACATATGTGGTAAAAAGTTGCTCAAATTTCCGCAAAACTTTGGTCCAGCCGAAATTCGCAAAATTTTTGTTTACTGTATTTAATTATAACCAAAATCGGTTGAAAATTCAATACTTTATGGTTTAATACTAAAAAAAAACGTTTTTTTTTCGAAATCGTTTCCGACTGGGCCAAAGGCCCGATTGAAGTTAGTAGTAGTATATAAGTAAATATTTTTCGCTAATATCAAATTGGCAGGCAGTGTAGCCCAGTGGTATCGCGCTCGCTTGGGAAACCGAGTGAAGCGGGTTCAAATCCCGGGTCTCACACCTCTGATATTTTCAAGTGTGAATCATTTACCAACATGATTACCGCTTGCCTTATGGTGAAGGAAAACATTGTGAGGTAACCTGCATGTCTGAGAGAACCCAGCAAGTTTTCAAAAGACATGCTTAGTCCGCCTGCACTTGACCAGCGTGGTAGACTATGTCCTGACCCCTCTCATATTGAAGGGAGTCACGTGCCCAGCGGTGGGATGTAAAAAAAAGGTTGAATAAAAAAAATATAAAACGAATACTTTGATTTAATTTTAAACTAGATCCTCTGGAAAATTATTTCTGTAGAATGATTAAGACTTGAAAGATTTTGTTAGTCTGAATGAATTTAATAATTTCACCTGATTGACATTTAAAATATGGATATAATATCTATCTTCTGAGTCGAATCTGTACATTAAATATTTTTTAGAAAATCTTATTGAAATAGTCATTATTATCGATACACTCTAGTCTATAGTTTTTATAATTTTTGTCTGTCTGTCTGTCTGGAAACTCATCATGAGAAGACCACTGGACAGATTTTGATGAAATTTAGTATGATGATATCTGTTTATCTGGGTTAACATATAATAAACTTTTTACTGCGGACAAATATTTCATATCTGAGAAATCTATACTAACCTTAAAACGCAGAGACTAATCCGAGTGCAGCAGAGGTGAGTCGCTAGTAAAAAATATAACTCTTTTTGTTTTAGATGTGGGATGTAGCAATGCAGTGCCTTTAACAAAAAAATGTTTAGTTCGTCATGAAATACCAGTTGAGATGAATTCTACACCTGCTTATAATAAAGATGTGATGACACCTGTTGAAGTAACCGAGTTCGATGATGATGAAAATACTTTGGACCTATGATTGTTATATTTTTATTAAAAATGTTTTTACATACATATTGTGTCTTATTCGACTGCCTCGTTAGCCTCTATTTATTTGGTGGTTAGTATACGGCTGCAGATCCGGAGGTTCTAAGTTCGAGTCTCGCGTCAGGTTAAGTTTAGTTATTGAGTTTTTCTGGTGAGTTTTCAGTAACAGCCCAATGTCAGAAAGTTGGCGACGTAGTTTTTCTGATAAGAAATTTTGAGTGGGAAAGTTGGCGATGTTTTAGCTCCGTGCTTAAGACATAGCACATGTTGCGTCAGTCCTGCGCTTGATCTCGTACTACGACTATTGAATTGTCCCACCGGCAGGGGCCGATCTATATATAGGCTTTTTAGGCTGTAGCCCAGGGCTCCTAAGATATAATGGATCCTAATTTAACCCTATTAAAAACAATGGATAATATTATGAATTTATAAAATAAAAAAAGTAGCCATAAGGCATACAGAAGTGAAAACTTAAAACTATAAACAAACAGTTGTTGTTTTTGGATATTCAAATTAATTGTTTGATCTTAAATTAAAATTTGTAAATTAAAACTGTTTACATTTATCTGGTTTTGACATCTATCGGCACTCTGAGTGTTAGTGTCAACACGTCACGTGACCATGTCGATGACGACTTACATGAATTTACTCCCCATCCAAACCTGCTTTCAGAAATTTTCACTTTAAAAATTGTTTAAAATAAAAGAAAGTAATTAAGAACTAACCAATAGCGTTAACTTAATTTGGCCTAGTACTGTCAATAATTAGATGTTATAAAGACAAAATGAAAACTAGTTTAGGCCCCCAAAAAGTGTTAACCCAGGGCCCCCCAAATTGACGCTGCCTTTTGAGGAATAGAGAGTGCATTTTTGCCTGTGCACTATACAACTCCTGAGCAATCGACTGGTCTCAATGAGAATAGCTGCTGTTAGAAAACAGTTGGAAAGATATGAAATAATAACACAATCAATTTGCTTTGATTTTATTTTAGCTGGAATCTATAACTATAACAACTTTAAATTTTCTTACATGCATCATATACAAATAAAGAAATTGCTATAAACCTAAAATTGTCATTTCATACATGTAAAAATAAATCGATTTAAATTCCCACTTTATACAATGTAAATAAAAATAATATATAAAATTAAAGTAGATAAATAAGGAAAAATATTCTTAATTTTACAGTGCCTATAATAATAATTAACATTTCAACGAATCCAAACTTCTAACAATACTTGGTCCGTAATAAGACAATGTGCGTTAACAAGAACTTCATAATCGTGCTAAATGTATGTGCCTCTGTTACAGATACAGGATGAACATTAGACCTTATAACTACAATATTTAGCTTATTTGACACAAAAAGTATATTTTATCTGTATTATAGTTTTATTATTACAAACGTGCGAACTGAGTCATAAATCACTTTTATCTCTCCTCTCGCTCGCACTTATAGGCATATCGGAACTCTCGCTCGCACTTCTAGTGTTGTGTGTGACAATAAAAAAAAATTGTCGATAGTCAATAACAGGTAATGAAGGAAAGGTTAAGAAAATAAGGTAGGATATTAATCTATATATAATAATTAAGTTGATTAATTATCCCAAATCAAAATAAAGTCATTATCATCTCAAATCAAGATTCACTATTAAGACATACTATTTTCTTAACGCGAATGGACTTTAGTCCAGGCATCCGTTTATCGATAAAAAGTCGCGCGGCATTGTCACATTCCTTTGACTTAATGTTTTATGACTCAGTTCGCACGTTTATAATAATCCAACTATAGTAAAGTATTTTACATACACATATCTAATACTGTTATATTGCTTGTTCTTTACTTGTCAGACTTATAGCTTGTTCTTATTAAAAAAAAAAACGGTATAATGTTATCAGCTCTTCACCATTCTACATGACATTGGCGAAGTAATCTGTGCTTAACTGTCATGTTTTGGAACAGTTTACTAAATAATTGAATTGAACGTTATTAGCGAAAATATTCTTTTGTTATCTTTTTATCCTGACAATAAACGTAAAACTTAATAGGCTCACCAAACCTGGGCCAGCTTAATAGTATAGTGATAAGTTGTTATGCGCATGCGCAACACAAGTATATTTCAATAATTGAGCTTAATGAAAATTGTTAATTAAACAAAAAATAAGCACCTTAACGATAGAACAAACGTAACGTAACAAACAAAATAACTAGAAAAATAAATAAATTTCGATTGAGCGGGCTATACTATTACGGGTATATTTTTGTTTATTTATTTATAAATAAATAATTTATGGACAAACAACTATTTATGGCGAAAATCAAGAACATACACAATATGTTTTTGGGGGCGGCGGCCCGGCAGGTTTGGTGAACCGATTTAATGAGCCACCATTTTCTGTAGCTGTACGGGTTATATGCCCACTAGCTTACTACAGACCTAATGGCAAGAGCAGCAGTTGTTTGAACCGAACCGGAAAATTTATATATATAAATATATCAGTATTAGATATTTAATGTAGTATTAAAAAACGTTTAGAAAACGCTTATATAACAAAGAATATTATTTTCCGAGATCCCTTTAAAGATTATGTCGACTCACCCTACAAAGCGCTTGAAGCCACAAAAAATTTAAATGTAAGTTAGAAGGGAAAAAAGCAATTTTTTTTTGATATCTAATATCAACTCATGTCTAACTTTAACTGGTGTATATATTTTGATTAAATCTCTTTTCATAGTATTTGTAAGGCCTATACTCTATATTACTAGCATAGATTTTAAAAATGGTATTTAGTACTTTCTTAGATTTACGCGAATATTTGACATTTTAAATAAAACTGTCTTTTCGGAATTTTGTCGCGGATTTATTTTGATTTTTGGTTCCCGATGTTTCAAATGCTTTACAGCAGTCATGGTCACGGGAAAAACTCAAATTTTTAAAACCTTAGTCCATACCCAAAAATAAAAATCCACGAAAAAATCCGAAAAGATAGTTTTATTTAAACTGTATTTCTTTTTAATATTTTTCACAAATTATTTCTTTAAATCGAATGAACAATTTAATATATCGATTAAGGGCAAGCTTTAAATTTTTTATAAGTGCACTATCGGATTCTTACATTTAAAATACTTATAATGACCTCGTATTTATTACTTCAATAAATACCAAGATAAAAAAAGAAAAAAAAAGACAAAAAATAGTTTTTTTTTCAATTTTTTTTTATATTATCTTTATTTTTTTTTTATTAAGAACCGATAAAAGATATCAAACAGATAAATACGAGATCAATACAACAACTTTTTAAGATACAATTTACGTGTAGATAAGAAAAGCTGGAAATGTTCCATTTCACTAACAATTTTCTGTAGAGTATTAGGTCATATTCAGGTATTTTGTATATTTTTAATTCAGTACCGGCTTCAGCGATAGATACTTTAAATTAAACCACAGCGAAATATCTCGTAGCTTCCTTATGTTTTTATTATTCTGCCGTCATAAGAAAGAAGGCTGTAACTTCGTCAAAGTCGATTTCGAGATATTTGAAGTTTTTTCTTACTGCTACGTCAAAATTACTACTAGTTTTGACGTAGTTACGATGAAAATGGTATCTCCGGATTCATAAGACTTAGAGCTGTATGAGTAAGACTATCAAGTAGCATTTTTTTTGCTGATTCCGAATCTGTATATAAGTCGCTTTTGGCCAAATTGTTAGTTACGCCCTTCTTTCTTACGACAGCAGTATTGATTAATAACGATCCACATATTAAAACGCTTTGAATAATTTTGCATCAATTATTATATATTGTTTATATTTTTTTTATTATTTGCTCATTTTTGAAAAAAGAAAAATGGTTATTTAAATACGTTTAAAGTTAGTTACTTAGATTGCCCTCTAGAGCCGGCACTTTAAAACTACATATCTATATTAAAAAGATTGTAATATAGTAATCTGTTATGAACATAGGTCAATCTAAATTTTTTTATTTCTTTTTTTTTTAATAATTTAGCTTCAAAGTTTAAGATTAAAGGTAATATGTTTTAATATTAACAATCTTAACATTTGAATTATATAACATTTTAACTCTTTTTACTTCTACTATCCGTATTTCAATTCCATATTAAAGGCTTTGGGTTTTTATAAATATTAAGCTTACAAAATATCTTACAACTGAATATTATCATCCAATAATTGATGTATAAAAATATTACAGCGTTGAGTAATTATATACTATGTCTAGAAAGCAAGAAGGGGATTTATAATCTCGGTATATTTATGTGTATTCACTATTCAGCCCTTTTTAACGTCCCACAGCCGGGCGTGGGCCTCCCTTCAACACGAGGGGGATCGGGCCACAGTCCACCACGCTGGCCAAGTGCGAGTTGGCGGACTGGTCTTTTTATATCATAGGATTATTATATATTTATAATAGAAAAGGCTTTGGTTGAAGTATATGAAATATCAATCACTGATTATAGTTCGAATAGTATTTTTTTCAGTTAATTATTCAGCCAGAAAACGTACCGGCCACAATTAACATGAAAAGTATGTAAACTTTGAAAATTTCGACATTCTGCTGTATGGGTAAAATGGATATATTAGGTACTTACGTCTCTAAGAATCAAGATAACATAAAGTTTTCATTTCTCCATCATACGAGATAGTACAAAATCCATGGCTTCAAATGTCATTAAAACTCATACCAAGGGTACTTACGTACAAGGGTTGAAATAATATAATTCAATCCCAAAACTACAAAATCAGATAATATTTGACACACATTAATAGAAAGGCGGGAATGTACACTTATTTCTTGTAAATGCGATAGTTTTACACGTAGGTACCTAGTATTTATAGTAGAGAAGTTTCGAAATATTAATCCTATAATATAGTAAGAAATATTAAAAATATAAGTGCATATTCAATATTAAATAACAACACGAAACCGTTAATACAAAAGTGGCCTAACCAGTAACTACTATTCGTGAACAAAAGATATATATTACACACATATCTATATCATATATAGTCATGTAAATTTACATATACATACATACATATAACATATATATACTTATGTTATGTAAAGTTTTGTATTGATTATTATTTAATATTCAAAAATATTAATTTAATAATTTCTTTTTATATTTCTAATTATTAATTTGATATTAAAAATCCAATAGTTTATTTTTTCTTTAACTTTAAAAACATTTAAAAGGTGTGAGTTAGGCCATTTTTGCCTTGGTGTCTTACAAATATAAGAATATAGATAATTAAGCCCACTGCAATACACGCTAGTGTGTGTGTGTTTTTTTTTTTTTGATATTTACACCTTTATCTTATGCCAATGTCGTTAGAAATTGAAGGGTACAGGCAAAGAAAAGGGATTTTTTTTGTACTCTTAACGAATCTATGTTTATGGTACACTCCCAATCACTGGTTTTTACAAATACTCAACGGATGTCACTAAAAATACGTGTTTATCTATGTCCGTAGTGAAAAGAACTAGGTATGTCCATGACATACTTTGATCTCAATAAAAATATTATACTTTTAAACTTTAAATCGCTTTTTTTTCATATCTATTCATTAGGAAATTCTTTGTTCTTTGCATATACCCTTAGATTATTAAAAAATAACTTATTTATAGATTTATAAACTGTTTGAAGTCGTTTAACAAAATTAATATATTTATATGATTTTTTATTGACTCTTAGAAGAAATATTTTGTCAAATGTCACTTGTTGCATTTTTTATAATTTAACAAAAAAAAAAAAAAAAATTAAAAAAAAAGTGTACAGTGTGCGGTAATTCTTAAACAGGTTTCATATCTTAAATACAAGTTTAACAAAAACCTACAAATATGACTAGACGAGCTACAAACTTCTACTTAAAATACAATTGTTATATTGTGCAATTAAAACTAATTCACATTTGGCCAGTTTTTAAAGGAATACCATTATTAAGCAAAAAAAAAAAAAAAATTAAAAAAAAAAAACTTTTTAAACCTTAATACACCCATAACGCATGGCACGATTATTTTACATACATTAACATAAAATAGAACACCATAACTGATACGTGAAAGTTATTAAGAATCAAAAACACTAAATAAAAAAAAATAAAAAAAACAAAAAAAAAAACAAAAAAAAATACAGTTTCAGTTTATGCTCTTTTACCATCAATAATAGCAATAATATTATTGATACACAACTTCAACTCGTTGCTCAGATTATTCCTAGCGCCCACAAACTTCTGCAGAGCATCGTTGACCTTCGCCTCTTTATAATCGCTTACAATCGTATTACTCTTGCAGGTAACATCTAGGAAAGCTAGTAAATTTTCCGCGACTTCCACTGGCATTTTGGCGCAATTTGTCTCAATCAGAACTGATATATGCTTACCTATTTCTGAGGAGATCAGTTGGGAGACAAGTTTGTCCGTCAGTTGGTCGTGTATTGCGAGTAGAGTGAGAGCGAGGATGGCCTCGTTCTGCATGACAGAGTGAGACGCAACTAGCATATTCACTAGGCTGGAGACACAGCCTTCCACCTGGAATTTATTTATAAGGATCTCCGTTACCAACAGTATACATACTTTATATTTACAATTTACTTTAATTAAATTATTATGTATTACCAATTAAAGTACCATCATTTGCTATATAATGATAGTTTTTTTTTAATTTTTAAAAATACAAAAAAAAAAAACTACTATAGAGAAATGAAAACAATAAAATAAATAAGTCTTATTTCAACAATTAAATTAAACTTAACAATCAAATTAACTAAATAAATGACTAAAAAAATTATTATACAATTTATATTAAACACTTTTCGTATTTTTTTCATAAATTGCAAAAGCCCCTCGCAACCAATGTCCATGGATGCCATACGGGAAATAGAAAGAAAACAGTAATATTAAAATTCGTACTAATATTATAATGGAGAAGGCATGGCTTGATATCAAAAATAAATGTGTGTGTGTCAGTTCGGACGCACGACTGGAGTTTACTCCTACAAGAAACATAAGCTGGTTGTTACAAATCAAATCAAATCAAAATATACTTTATTCAAATAGACTTTTACAAGCACTTTTGAATCGTCAATTTTCCATTTTAAATTTAAATTAAATGTCAGTGTAGTCAGTCCGTGAGGAAGCTACCACCGGCTCGGAAGGCAGTTCTGCTGAGAAGAGCCGGCGAGAAACTCAACAGTTGCTCTTTTAAAATAAAAACTGTAAAATTAAGAAAAAAAACAAAATTTGGTTGTGGGTCGCTGGTGTCTGTGATAGGTAAAAATCCGTTTACAGGACACTAGGTCTTCCTCTCTGGACATTTATATTATTTATACTGCGTTAAAGACAAATGGTACATTGGTACATAACAATGTAGTGAGCACAAGAATGAAGTAATATACTTAGTAACAAGAAGACAGTAACTAGGTATACAAAACTGAATGTACAAAGTAGAATTATTTTTAATAAAGAAACAGAATGTTTGATAATTTGAAATATTTAATTTTATTATTAAAATTATTATAATAATAATATGAGGCAGTGGTAGCCCAGTAGTAACGCGCTCGCTTGGGAAACCGAGTGAAGCGGGTTCAAATCCCCGGGTTTCGATTGATACCTAACACGATTACCACTTGCCTTACAGTGAAGGAGAACATCGTGAGGAAACTTGCATGTTCGAGAGAGCCTACCAAGTTTTCGAAAGACATGTGAAGTGAGAAGTCCGCCAACCCGCACTTGGCTAGCGTGGTGGATTATGACGTGACCCCCCTCGTACCGAAGGCAGGTCCACGCCCAGCAGTGGGACGAATGCACGCATGTATACCTGTATGAGCGCGCGGCAGTCGGCGGGCAGCAGGCGCGCGGCCCAGGCCAGCAGGCGCGGCGCCTCGCCCGCCGCGCCCGCGTGCTCGGCGCCGCCCCAGCGCGCCGCGCCCGCCAGCGCGCCCGCGTGCGCGCACAGCTGCCGCGCCACGCCCTCTGCCGCGCACGCACACAAACACACACATATACGTTACTTAACCGGAAGTGTAATCATTGTTTCTACACTTGCAACGAATAGTATATTCGGCCATTCACCGAATACCGAATAGTCTAGTAATAGGTGGGCTTTCTGGCCAAATAGCCGAATATTAGACAAAAGTATTCGGTCAGCGCGTGGCGGAAAAACTTGTATCTACGTGTATGTTTTTGTGTTTGTCGCCAGGAAGTAGTATTTATTCTAAGCGTCTTTTCTCTGAATCTGGGATTGTCTAATGATTGCCGCGTGAAAATCGGTCCAGCCGTTTCGGAGATTAGCCGGAACAAACAGACATACAGACAAAAAAAAAAATTGTATTTTTCTTATATGTACCGTATATACTTCATATGCATTTAGTAAAAAGTTGTTACTTTGACATTACAAAGAGACTCTTCAATTTTATTTGTCTATATAGATTAAGAGAATTTATAATAATAAAAAATCTCACCTTGTCCATCCACTAGCATCCGAATGGCCGCCAACAGCTTGTATGCCACATGGTGATCATCCACATTGGGTAGAGCGTTTATCAAAATCGGTGCAGCCTTTCCTTGTGCTGCAGCTATCCTTTTATTTGCAGCGGGAACTGTCAGATTTCTCAAGGCAGAGAGCGAGGCATGCTGTATCTTTGTAATAGTTCCTTTATCGATAGGATGTATTTGGTCCTCATTTTTTTGCATTCGAACACTGAAGCCGTGATACAGTTCAAATATATCTGCAATAGATGAAATTATATAAAAATAAATTCAATATTTTCAAAAGTTCTTGTATTTAACAATATTTGGTGGATTTTACATGAACATCAGATTTGTTGGAGCTTTGGCTAAGACATAATTTTTTTAAGACTCAAAACATAAACTACATGAATGAATAAATATATATATATTTTTTTAAATTTAATGACTAAGAAAAATTCAATCAGTTTAACCTTAGGGCGGTCCTTCACCGGGAGCATTCGTCTGTATTGTAACAGTTCAGATTCGAGCATTACGTAATGCTCGAATCTGTAGTTACATTACATGCGAATGCTCCCGATGAGGGACCGCCCTTAAATAAGTATTTTATAAATAATCCAATTAATTTTTTTAATTAAGGTAAGTTTAACTTGGACTATGGCCTGATCCCCCTTGTAATAAACTGAGACCAACACCCAGCAGTGGGACGTTGAAAAGGGCTGAATACATAATATATAAAAGCTTAAGTTATTATTATATTTCTAATTATACTAGTATAAGATAAGAAAATATAAGTTACTTGCGACTCATCCTCGCTTCACTCCGGTTTGTCCCTAGGTTGATTCCCTATACAAACCTTCATTCCCATTTTTACTCCCTTAAGGAATGATTTCCGGAATAAAAGATATCCTATGTCCATCCTAGGATCTCTATCTTCTTACCAAATTTCATCTAAATCGGTCCAGTAGATTTTGAATTTATTCGTTACAGACATACAAAAATACAAATCTTTCCTCTTTATAATAGTAGTGTAGATAAAGCATGAACAAGAACTTACCAAGCAATTTATCAAATATTTTATTCTCCATCATTTGTGTACAATAATCGTCTCGCCTCGCAAAATTCCCTATAGCCAACACGGCAGTCGCCAGCAACTGGTAGTTGGTCGAGTCCAGCCACTTCACCATAGTCATATACACTTCACCTACACCATTGTTATACAAGATATCCATTGCTTCATCTGAAAATATTATGGTTAAGACTAAATTTTCATTTTAAATTAAAAAAATATAAGGGTTTTTGTGGTGAGCAGATCATATACCAGCACCAATCATATAATACTAAGTAGTACAGATGTCTCATCCCATACAAAGAAATTGGACAGTGATATAAAGATAAAAAAAGATGTTGTTAATTCGCAAATAGTTAAACTGTTTTATTTTATAAATCTGTGCAAACTGACGAATCGTAAATATTGTAAAATTCATCCTGCATTTGATAAAAAAAATTCAGTGATTTTAACCATTTTTAACTGTGATAAACAATTCGTAAAAACTTAAAGCGCCATCTGTGAATATAAACTACAAACTCTGATTGCTGATATTTCAATAATCAATAAAATTACTTTTTAAAACAACAATAGACTTTTTGGAATCTATTCCATTCCAGGACATTAATGGTTAACATACACATGGGTGTGTATATTAACGATTAATTAAATACTCTCAACACATTAACACAACTAAAATAACAAATCGATACATGTACCATCATGTATTGACATTTGTTTGAATTAATTTTTCTTTGTTCATGATGAGACCCTATGATACCAGCAAGATATAGAAAAATAAAAATGTAACTTATTTTAATTTTTCTTACTATTAATTTAAAAATTCCAAAAATTAAAATATTTATAATATACATTCTGTCACTTGCTTACCACCGGTCAGCACTATAATCACAAGATCACAAGCTTGCTTCATCACAGCAATCACTTCACTATCATCTGTGTTCACGTCTCCCGTTTCATTCCTTTGCACTAATTGCTCTAAACGGAGGCAAACTAAATTGACTCCACCTTCTTTTGCTAATAGAGTTTTAACTGAATCTGTAAAAATAATCGATAATGTGGTAATTAGTTATTCATTTTGAGATTTTTATCAGTTTTCTGTATTAAACATACAAAGAGTAGAAATATTTTATTCATATTTTATAATTATAATGTTGTACTGACCATGTTCAGCTTGAGTATGCAAATGTTCTAAGCATAACTCGGAAACTTCAACATTAGCTGTTTCCTTCAATACATTAAGTACTGCAAGATTCACATCCGGTTCATACAACAACTCTGCATCATTATCATTAATTACACTTAAAATTAATAGTGCAGTGGAAACTAAATCATCTTCCATGTACTCTTTTTCTGATTCAGAACACAATATTTGCTTCACACATTTTATTATATCACCTTTGACTAATGAATCAGAGAATTCTTGACCTCCAATAGCATAATTCAACAATGTTTTACATGTAAGTAACTTTATTTCATCCAAAGGCATTTTGTCTTTTATACTCATCTCCAATATTTTATGAAGTATTTCTACACCGTTAATCTCAAGCAATAACTTCCTAGATGTGTCACAATCACAGCACAAATTACCCAAAGCTCTACAGCACTGTTTCACTAGATCTATCTTTTCTCTTGTTATTTCCTTATTTAACAAAGACAAAATAGGCTCAATAATATCTCGTTGTGCATAAATTTCTCTCTTAATCTCACATTTTACAACTTCTGATATTGCTTGTACAGCAAGTAATACTATAGTTTGGTCACTGCTTTTTAATAAAGCTTTAAGACAAGATGAGACGTCGTATTCGTAATCTTTTCCAGACGAAATAATTTCATTCAGTTTTGCTTTTAAATCATTCACGTTTTCAATGTTTTGAATCACTAATATCTCAAAAGATGTAGATTTTTTTGCTGATGGTCCTGGAGTTTAATATTAATTTTAGTTAATACATAATTTTTAGATTTTGTTTCAAAAGAATGCAATTAAACATAAATACATTTACCGTCCATGTTGAGATTAATGGTTATTAAGTAATATGGAATGTAATGTTTTATTTAAAGATATCAAATCACGGGAATTGTTTATTTTAGGCACAGCAATGTTATTTTGCACATAATTTACATTTGTAGCCAATTTTCACTGTTATTCACATTCGCTTTCCCCGCAAAATTTTTTAATTGACAGATGTGAGATGCAAATCCGAGTTCCGACAAATCGAAGTCAATAATAATTGTAAACTGTCATGGTCAATGTCAAACTTTTCACGTTTTGTTACTACATTGAAAGGAAGGTTTTAAAGTAAAATAAGTATTAATTTTGTACACAGAAAATATTTTTAGTACCTATTTTTAAGTACCACGTAATTATAATAATCCTTTGATATTGTTCTTTCTATATAACTTATGGAACAAGTAATATACGTGATTGTCATAAAGTAGCATAAACATACTGAATTAACGATTAGTATTTTTCACTAATGTATAATAATAGGTGCTGTAATCACCTAGCAACGCCATAACCGAAAACTTAAGCAATGAGGATTGAGGGTTACCGCATTCAATTGAATTTGCCGCATTAGGGCTCGTGTAGAGTGAAGTCTTTATAAATGTCAAATGACACTGAACGTGCCCTGTTTTTAAGCTTTACATCCTGGTTTTTCGCTTATTATTCATGATTATTGTAAAGATTGTGCCATTCTTGATTAATTATGGCTGAAACGTCTATGGCTCAACAATTAATGTTATTCGTCAATCCTACTTCCTTAAAATAGAGTTAAAAAAAAGTCAATATTTTATTTATTTGGGTATGAATAATTATTTAAAATCCTGATAGAACTGTTTACGCACTAACAATTATAATTATAATTATAATTTTATTAGCCTGTCGCACTAGCAAATATTGTTTCAACGACAACGATAGGACCTTACTTACCGGTGGCGCCAACTGGTGCCGCCAGAAATCGTAGTCCTCATTAATAGGTCGACTTTTCTACCTATTGAATAGCTTTAACGTTAAGAAAAGGAGCACATTCTGACATTATGTTTTTACTGGTGATTATTTTACACCAAAAAAGCATTTTCAGCAAACAATCAGTTAAAATGCTTTTTTGGAGTGAAATAATAACCTTGTAGAGTATAATGAAGTTGATTGTAATTTATATTCGATAGCGAACTTTCAAATGTCCTTTCCCCTCATAAAAATATAAATCTATAAATATTACTAACTCACCCTCACTTCACCCGGGTTCGTCCCTGGTGAAAAATAAAAACAAATCTATCCCACGGGAACCGATATTTTTCCGGGATGAAGAGTAAGCTTTGTGCTATTCCAGACTATAATCTATCTCTGTTCCAAATTCCATCCAGATCCGTTCAGCCTTTCTGGTGTGATTGAGTAACAAACATAAATCCACCCAAACTTTTGCATTTATAATATTAATGGTATTAAGGGTAATATGTGCCCCTGGCAAAACACTAGCGATTCACCCTCGCTCGGGTTCGTCCCGAACGTATCTAGGATACGTTTTAACGGTTAGTAGATATAGATTTTTCAGAGATGAGATATTTTTCTGCAGTAAGAACTATCCTATATGTTGAGCCGGATAACCAGCTATTATCATACAAAATTTCATCAAAATCGGTCCAGTGGTTTTCAGGTGATGCGATCCCAGATAGACTCAAAACTATAGATTCTGTCTCTGTATCCATAATAATAACTATTTCAATAAGATTTTCTAAAAAATATTTAATATACAGATTCAACTCATTTACAATTTTATTATATGTATAGAATTTACCGGTGGTAGGACTCTGTCAAGCCTGAGGAGTCCGACTGGATGGGTACCACCCCCTTATCTATTTCTGCCGCCAAGCAACAATGATTGCATTGTTGTGTTCCGGTTTGAAGGATAAGGTAGCCAGCGCAATTACAGGCAAGAGGCATATCATCTTAGTCCTCACAGTGACAACGCACCTGTGGTTCTGCATTTTTGTTATTTAAAACCTAAGTGCATGAACCGTAGGTGTTATGGGCGACAGGTACTGCTTTCCATCAGGTGGTCTGTCTGCTCGTTTGTCACTGAATGTCATAAAAAAAAAGAATATGTATAGAAAAATAATTTATAATAAAACATTATAAATCTTTGAGCTACAGTTTATAATTAAAATTTGACTTTCAATTCAATTTCAATTTTTAATTTTGTAATTACATTTTGCTACGAACCTTGAAATAGCTTACAGAAAGCCGTAGTTACGTCGATAGACGATAGTAAAAACATGAAACAATAACCACAGAGTTATAAAATGTTACAGGTGCCGCATTGTTTGGTTACAATACCACAATGCGTGTGCGCATAATGTTAAAAATTATTGTGAAAAGTAATTATGTTTTAGCGTAATGGTCTTGGTATTTATATTCCATATAGTTATTTTAGAACATTGTCAAGGCCTGGAGCAAACATTTAATTATGAAAAGCGTCATATGTTTGGATTAGGCAGACCTATAATATATAAGTAAGTTAAAAAACAAATATACCTACTATTAATTAAGGAATCTAAAATAACACCTTTAAAAACATATGTGCTTAATTTAGGTACAGGGCCATCGACTCTGACTTTATAAGTATGATGTAAGTTTTGGACATGCCGCCTCTAGGTAATTTTTTTTACCGGTGGTAGGACTCTGTCAAGCCTGAGGAGTCCGACTGGATGTGTACCACCCCTTTATCTATTTCTGCTGCCAAGCAACAATGATTGCATTGTTGTGTTCCGGTACGAAGGATAAGGTAGCCAGCGCAATTACAGGCAAGAGGCATATCATCTTAGTCCTCACAGTGACAACGCACCTGTGGTTCTGCATTTTTGTTACTTAAAACCTAAGTGCATGAACCGTAGGTGTTATGGGCGACAGGTACTGCTTTCCATCAGGTGGTCTGTCTGCTCGTTTGTCACTGAATGTCATAAAAAAAAATAGCGTTCCGTAGCTAAAAGGCAAAAACGAAATCCTTATAATTTGTCCATCCGTCCGTCCATATGTTACAGTAATATTACTCAGAGATTATTGGAGCTATATTGCTGAAAGGTAGGTAGGTATATCATGTCAATTGCTAGGCAATTGTATTAAAATACGAAAAAAAGGTGTTTTCCTTCAGAATAATTTGAGTCCACATCCATCCATTTCCATCACAGCAACGCATGGTTCTATACTATATATTTATACATACCTACTATAAATAAAAATATAATAATAATATTCTTAGACCTAGGCATTACGGCTACGCGTATCCTGATGATCTGCCCACGGTAACATCAGCTCCATACATTCGATCACCATACAGGGATGTGTATCAAGGAAGACGACATAAGGGCGACAAAAGAGTTTATAATAAATATTTTAAATATCCCCCAAGAAGGGATGGTCACAGATTATTTTGTCAAGGAACCTTTGATTGTACGGTAAGAACGTTTTTCTTTATAAATTAGGCTAGCGATGAGTTTTATTTTTAATATTATAGAAATTAATACCGTATTTGTGTAAATAGCTTTTACATTACCGCATTATAATTGCCAACATACATTATTTTGTTATATCTCAAAGGATTTAGGCAGCGTTTTCGTTGAAAGCACCCAGACGGCTTATTTTTTTCCGACACCTCCAACAAATATCGTAATATTTTGGGCAATGTATACAAAAACTTAAAAAAATTATACTAAAACCTTTCTCTTGAATCACTCTATCTATTAAGAAAACCGCATCAAAATCCGTTGCGTAATTTTAAAGATCTAAGTATACATAGGGACAGACAGACAGTGGGAAGCCACTTTGTTTTATACTATGTAGTGATGATGGAACTGAAATGGATACAAAACATGTCAAATATATTTTGTAGCGTTCATTTATTTATAAAAAGAATATAGAACAAATAGAGCTTTAATAGAATCTTCGACGAACATATTGGTTGCAAAAATCTGTTGTAAAATATATTTTTTGCCTACTTATTGAATCAAACTCATTTCTTAATTTTATTATTTTAGAAAAAAGGTTCATTCTAAGATTTGCGGCATTTTGTCAACATTACGTTAAAATATTGACTAATATTTTAAGATTTTCTCGATGTAGAATCAAATCTATGAGATGTACATACATATGTACATACATATGTCTATGAGTAGTAGAGAGTAAAATCTTATTTTAAAAAGAAAAATAAAAATTTTTGTTTTTCTTTCATATACCTAATATTTTTTTCTTAAAAACTTAAGATAGTAAATAAATTGTCTTAATATTTTTTATTTATATGCATCGATCAAAAAAGTACTAGATACACAATCAGCGACAAAAAATATCCTCACCGAATGAACGCTCGTTTGAACATTTGAGCGCGCTTTTAATATAAAAAATCAATTTTGTATATTTATAAGTATTCAACTAGAATAATTATCTAAACACAATTGGTGACATTTTTTAGATAAATTTTGCATGGAATTGTGTATCTACTTTTTCAATCGACGTTTATACGGTTATTTTCTTTACTTCTCAGATAAGACATCTATCAATTCAAACTAATGGGAGTATACCCATAATATTCCGCGGTGGAGTCGGATACAAGCATTTCTCAGTGATAATTAAGGCTGATCCCGGTGTAGAACTGTCGGGGAGAGTGAAAGCTTATTGCGCACAGTCACCTAAAAGTATTGATATCGTCAACAAAAATCTCGCCTAACTCATAGTTAACATTTTTTTAATTTAGCATTTTGTAATTAAACTATTAATAATTATAAACATATTTTATATGGAACACGCTGCAACATCACTGAACGATGGACCACAAATAAAATAGTAGTACAGTTATCCCATAAATATATTATGTAAATTGTTATAAAATAAAAAGTTAAAAAGGATTGAAGAAAGTTTTTTGATTATTATTAGTGTCAGATCAATCTCTTATTTATATGAGAATATAACAATGTTGTGTAAACCTAGCTAGTTTTGAAATAAGCGAGGGTTTACACAACTTAGAAAAAACTTCCTTTAGTAAAAGTATACACAACAAAACTTTTCTAGTACTAAAAGCAAATAAAACAACGTGCAACATTATAGTCCAGTCAATGAGGATCAGTACAGTTATAGCAAATTCCGTAGAACTAGTATCCACGTTATTTTATAAGACATAAGAATGATGTATCTTTTTGAATCATCTAAATCGGTCCATAACTTACGAAGATATTAAGTAAAAAGCATTACAACGTTCCTGGCGGCAAAATTCATGTACGCGGGTGCGTGTGACGTCACTGTGACGGTCCGAACGTAGCCGGCCCACCGCTCGGGCCTCTTACTTCACAATTGGACGGAGCAGCGCGCGACGCGGTTGGCTACTATATTTAGTAATTACTTATTTAATGTTTTTTCAAGTGTGTTTGTGATATTTAAGTATAGAAAGTATCTACATAATGAGTGCTAATAAAGTAGAAGCTGGTTTTGTGCAAGCTCAATCAGATAACCTTCCAAAAGTGGATTCTTTCATGGTATTTGACTACCTAGGTAATCATTCTAAATTCACCAGTGCTGAAATCCGTGGTTGGAAACTACAAAGGTAAGGGTGCTATTTATTTATTTACGAACTTATTAGTAATAAGTAAAGTAATAAAGTCTAAGCTTGATAGTAAGTGTAAGAAATAATGAATGTAAAGTATAAGTACAGGGACGTATTCAGAACTTATGAATAAAGTGTTTGTAGTATCTTGATAAACTAATGTTTTCGTTCATTTATATAATTTTTTGGTTGAAATAAATAAATATTTTGATCATTTCGCGGATGGATTTTTAACCTACTTGCGCTTTACTTAGTGTCTGATTTTTACACTTGCTGATCTATGACAGAAATCTTAATATTGACTGGATAACATCGGCTGTTTTTTTTTTGTTTTACTTTTTTAGCTCCTTGTTACAATACAAATCAACTGAATATAAAACAATAAAATATATATAGTGATATTTCGGTAGCACCTTTTTAAAATATGTTGTTCTTTATATATGATTATTCCGTTTTATTTATTTATTACAGATCAGCACGTGAAACCTATGGAGATGATGCTGTAGGATTTGTCCAAGTTCAGAGGTCAGGAAATCTTTGTACGGTAAAAGCAAAAATAACGCCTGAACACAAAATAAAAAGTAAAGCGTATTGTTGCACATTTACATGTGATGAAAAAGAGGAAACGATCCTGAATGTGGATTGTCATGACTGTGCTGCTCAAAAGGGAGGCTGCAAACATAGCGTAGCTTTTTTGATGTGGCTCCATAGACGGAGCGAGGAGCCATCTCGCACTGAAAAAAAATGTTACTGGGCCAAGCCAAAGCTGGCTACTATAGGTACAACAAAGACATTTATAAAAGCTAAAGATATGGTTCCCAGCTCAGTTACCTTTAAAGATGAAAACACTGATAATACTAATGGAAACCAGTTTTTCCTAGCAGTTGTGCAAAGCCTAAAGGAAAATTCTATTAAAAATCAGTTATCAGCATACCTTATAAAGAACCAGTTTAAAAAATTGTCATTGCATAATCTCGTTCATCAATATAAAAAGGAAGGCAATAATATTAATAGTGCAGATCATTTTATAGATTATTGCTCTACTAAAATCACCCTAGAAGAGTGTACTAAAGCAGAAGAAGTAACAGTTTGTCAAGCAAGTTCACCGTTATGGCATGAGTTAAGGTATGGAAGAATAACTGCGTCCAAAGTTCACGAAGCTGCAAATTGCAAGACTCCAGATGGTACTTTGATTGAACGCATATTTGGTGCCCCTGTATCAGAGACTTTAGTTATGAAAAGAGGTAAACGATTGGAATCCGATGTCAGAGCAGAAGTTGCCAAGACAAGGAAAATAATTATTGAAAATGGTGGTTTCTTTTTAAAACCGGATTGGCCTCATTTAGGTGCTTCCCCAGATGGATTGACAAGTGAATACGTCATAGAAATAAAATGTCCCTCGACAAAAAAAGGAAAGGAAAATTTCGTAAAGAATAATGTTCTTGGCATAAAATCTAAAGCACAAATTCAGCTACAAATGTTTTTTTGCAATAAAGTCAAGGGGTTGTTTTGTGTAGCAAATGAAAATTTTGAAAGCAATAAAAAAGTAGAAATAATCGAAGTAGACTATGATGAAAACTACTGTTCTGGTCTTTTAGATAAGTCCACGCATTTTTGGAAAACATCAGTATTTCCGAAACTGGTCGAGACTTAAAATTAGTTTTCTATCAATAATATGATATTTAAACGTCTGATTACGCAAGGTTGTCGAAATAAAACTCTATAAAAAAAACGAAAGCATTTTTATTTTCACACTTGATTGCTAAATAAACAATCCTGTAAATTAACTAAACCACAGGCTATTGTTACAATATTATCCAAATTTTTTATGTAAGAAATATCGACACAAGCGTGAGGCCCGATCATTTTGAAGTCTCTCAACTTCCCTATTGTTCTTTCAACGTGAACTCTTGTAGCAGCGATTCTTTTTGTTTGTAAGACTTCCTCTGCTGTAGGTTTTGAGTTAGAACTTACACTAGGCGGCCTCAGAAGTGTGCAACCACGTTGTTCCAGTAAATGGGAAATATTTTTGAAGCCCCTGTCAGCTAACACAATACTTCCTTGAGGCAATTTGTCAAGAAATCCGCTGTCTTCAAATATTGTTGAGTCTGGGGTCCTCCCTCCATATCCCTCAGAGATAAAGTTTATTAAACCGTCAGGTGTAATTGAAACCAAATATTTAATGGTATTACAGCTTTTATATTGAGACCACGTAAGCGCTTGGTGCGACGCGTTACTAGGTTTCTCAATTTCAATCTCGAAACAATCTATTATTGAAATCGCTTTAGAGTAGCGCTTCCTAAAAGCTATCGGCAAGTTTTCCCTGACATCATCGGCTGATGGCCAGATAATAAGTTGATTTAGGCATAGTGCAACTTTTGGGAGAGTTGTTTTAAAATATTTAGTTACAGAACTCTCAGAGAGCCCGAAATGTATTGCAAGCATTGAGTTAGGTTCATGCCATCGGATTTTTCGTAAAGTCACTAGGATTTGAATAGATGATATTCCCATAAAGTTTCGTAAATGTTTAATACAAAAGTATGAATGAGCAGGAATCCCTATAAGTAATTTTGGATCTCGAGATATAGCCATTAGAGCGCCCCTTTGCATATGCTCATTGAAAATATTTTTGTTTAACATTTTTGTTATTTCCAAATCATTGGACTCGTAATCACTAGCATTAACACCAAAAGAACGAGTAATGCCACTTGAGTTTGAGTTGCTGATCGAGAAACTTACGTTTGGATCGAGATTTTTAGGGATTTCTTTTTTCTTAACTTTACGTTGTTTCCATTGGATTGGCGTATTAATAGATTTAGTTTTCATTTTTGGTTTCATATTAACCTGCACTGCTCGTGTATTTTGATTACTTTTATTGTGTTTTGATAATACGTCTATTTCTTCAAGTATATTAAGGGGATCACTGTTTTGGTTGATATTTGAGTCTGGATTCTCACACTCTACGTCTACTGCTTCAGTAGAATGCAATAACAGATCTTCGTGTCCAATATCTTTACTTAGAACTCTTTCAAAATATTCTATATCTTGCCTTTTCTTAAAACCGGGTCTCTCAATTTTCTTTTTTTGAGGCTTTTGACATTCAAACTTATGAGGCAAAACTCCTTTCTTCAGTTTAAGCTTTCCACCAACCAACTTAAACTTGACGTAATTTTCCATATCTTCTTCTAACTGAAATGTAAAATATATATTTTTTAATTTATTTGCTTCTAACAACAAGGCATTCATAAATATTATCATTCACTATTTGCTTTTTATCCGAGTACGTCCCTGTATCATTGACCTTGGAATAATACATAGAAATGGGAACGGTCGAATAGGTAGGTATGTAGGTTTATCCACAAAACTAATAAAAAAGTAGTTATGTTTTTAACAAATAAGCAGGTTTAAAATAAGAGAATTCATAGGTACACTTACACTACACGTAATAGTAAGTATCAACTTATTTATTTTATTATATCTATTCGTACTAAATAATAAGTAAAGTTATGTAGTTACGTACATCAAAATGATCTTCACAGCAATGTCTTGTAGCCTGAGCAGAGGGTGGAGTTTTATCATCTCTTCTTACAACGGAAAACCATTTTTTACGAAGTTTTGGGTCCTTCGGTACGTTAAAAAATAGTTTTTCTGGCGTTTTAAAAGTAGTGTTTGTACATTTCGGCACTATACAATATTTGTACATAATTAAAAAGGTGAATTAGACACAAATCGGACACTTAATTTCTTTTAAAGTCATTAAAACACTGCGCACCTTATCGCTGCCAGCGGCTTACTGGCGGCGACCGTCACTATGACGTCATAGCTATCGCGGCGGCCACGCAGTGAACTTCGCTAGTAATCTCCTTATAACTTCGTCAATTTTTGTCGTAGAACAAAAATTTTTGCACTGTATGTTAAGGATTTCTTAGCTCTATAAATCTGCATTCTCAACTAAAAACGTTACGGATCCTCATTAAGCAAAAAGAAAAGGTCAACCTCTGAATGAGAGATAATAAGCTGTATGCATAATACTCGTATGCCGCTTAAATTTGGTGTTCTAACGGTTGTCTCAAAAGTCTCATAAAGTCCCGTGTCTGCGCCTTAAGTTATTCAAGGTCAAAGGTCACAAAAAACAGTTTTTCGCGATTATCTCGGTTTCTATAGCTCCAATGATATTAATTGTAGAATTATTATAAAAATTGTAGAACATAAACTTTGCAACAAATTTGGTCAAAAAATATTTTTCATACGCCCAACCGCTTTTGAGATAGAGAGCAAAGAGATTATTAGCGAGATTTTACAATACAATACGAGATTTTATGAGACTTTTGAGACAACTTTACAAATACCAAAATAAAGGTGTATACGAGTTTACAGCTTATTACCTCTCATTCCGAGGTGAAACTCCTAATATGACTGGACTATTACTGGTATCAAATTTTATGTTTAGATCGATTCATCAAATTGGCCATGAAAACGTAACAAGCAAGAGACCCTTTCAAATCCAATAAAGATAGATTTTGCAAAATAACTTTGCAGTGTACGTATAACTTATCAAATATAAAAGTTTTTTTTTTATTTTACGTACTTATAGTGGTATTTTAAGGCGTTATGTAAAAATTTCATCGATTGAGTTTTTTAACCAGTGTCTTTTCTAGTATTTCATAAGTTACTATAGAATAAGGTCTATATACTATATATAGAGGGCTAAACCATAAGTATTTATTCAAATAAATATTAGCCGTCTATATCAATTTGCCTCTTATATGTATTTTTTATGTATATATATATATATATATATATATTTACATATAATACAATAAATGGACTTTATATTTATTTGGAAAATTATTGGGTATTTTTTAGTATTTTTGAAAATAATGTGTCACAATAATTTACTAAATATGTATAAATATACAGATAAAAATTTTTAACTGTTTCATTTTAATGTGTATTAAAACTATGAAATAATGCAATTATTGTATATTTTAAAAATTATGTGATATTTTACACTTTGTATTCGTTATTGTTATAACGTTAAAAAAATTGAATATAAGATACATCCTGAGTTCTGTATTCGGTCCTTTTTAACGTCCCCACTTCTCTTCAATACGAGGGGGATCAGGCGATAGTCCACCACGCTGACCAAGTGCGGGTTGGCGGACTTTACATGTCTTTCGAAAACTTGCTAGGTTCTCTCAGACATGCAGATTACCTCACGATGTTTTCCTACACCGTTAAGACAAGAGGTAATCATGTTGGAAATGATTCGCACATGAAAATATCAGAGGTGCGAGACCCGGGATTTGAACCCGCTTCACTCGGTTTCCCAAGCGAGCGCGTTACCACTGGGCTACCACTGCCTCTGATTAGACCCAAAATATAAAAATTATAATTTTTTATAGGCATTAACACATTAAATGTATTTATATTAATTAACAAAATAAATTACTAATCGAATGTATTATATTTATACTTGACCTTACGTAATCTTAGCTAGTTTATTTA
This sequence comes from Argynnis bischoffii washingtonia, assembly GCA_033884665.1. Classification (NCBI taxonomy): domain Eukaryota; kingdom Metazoa; phylum Arthropoda; class Insecta; order Lepidoptera; family Nymphalidae; genus Argynnis; species Argynnis bischoffii. The sequence continues at coordinate 16,705,609 of CM066618.1, read as the reverse complement.
CTTTACGATATCAGTAGAGAAAGTCGTAAATAATATTATAGTTCAGTGTGACTAATATAACTGATACAAAAGTTTATTTTGTAGTTAGCCAATCGACAAGGGTGATTTTTTATAATTTACTAGATAGTCTTACCCTCGCTTCGATCCGGTGCGTCCCTAAGCTGAATAATTTAGGAATGAATAAAAGACAAACGTCCAAAGATTTTTTTAAGCCAGAAACTTATAGATTCGGCCTCTGTATCGAGAATAATGTCTATTTCAATAAGATTTTCCAAAAAGTATTTAATGTACAGATTCGGCTTAGTTACAATTTTATTATATTATGTATAGATATAAAATTTCATTTATAAAAGTAGTACATAAAGAAAATTTGGCTACCATTACTAAATCGATAACCCCATGTTCAATCACCGTAAAGAGTTAAATTATATAAGTAGATATCGATTTAATTTACGAATAATCTTGTACCTTTGTAAGGGAAACAGAGAAAGATAAGCCCTCTCATATATTATTGTATTCTACTAATCTAGAGATCTAGAATTGAGATTACCTTATTTCTGGATCTAGCACCAAATTGCCAAAACATGGCTAAATAACTATTTACGTAGTAACAATCACATTTTTTGACATGATCATCGTCAGCGTAATAGGTATGGTATAATGTCTTCAAGTGTAACCTATTTAGTATTTAACAACTCGAGTCTTAAATCTATGTATAGTATAAAACAAACTTGCTCTCGCTGTTTATACGCTTAGATCTTTTAAACTACGCAACGGACTTTAATTCAGTTTTCAGCAATAGATAAATTCAAGAGGAAGGTTTATATGTATAATACATGAATATTATATTCATACTAACCGTTAAAACGTACCTAGGGACGAACCCGAGCGAAGCCAGGGTGAGTCGCTAGTTTCTAATATATCATACTCCATTGACTGATGAGTATCAATAAAAGTAGTAGTACAACGTTGCGCAAGTAGGCTATTGGCTGGCAGACGAGGTGGGACGAGAATTACAAACAATTAATATGTTCGGTTCCTGCGGGACTGAGGCGGTTTTAACTAATTCTAGCTGGATACAGGCTGTTTTTTTATATGTTTTATTAAACTTTTTATATAAAAAGTTATACTGTGTGTTTGTTTCATACGAATGTTTACATAGAAGTTAATAAACTCATGAACTCCTTGAAGAATGAAATCCTTTGAATTAGGTAGTAACCACAGCAATGATTAACATAAGTGTTAAAATGATATCAAATTCATAACAATTATAGCATTATATGCGAGTCTTACTGAAATACTAAAGTTTCAATCTTAAAATAAAAATAAAATTAGTAAAATAACAAATAGAAAAAGAAAATTGAATTAAATAAAATAGAAAAACAATATTAAATAAAAGTATTTTTTTAAATTTATTTTTATGTAATAATAAATATTAAATATATATAATCGAGTCGTCGACCATCCTGTACGTCACATTCATAATTACCTCCATAACAATAATAAACTAAGATGGTAGTCTCCAACGATATCGCGACTTATACCGACCTTCGTTTATTTATCCATTCAACGTAAAAAAGGTTTTATTAATATAATATTTAATTTTTAATATATTTAATCTGTATTTTGTTAATATGTATTTGTGTAGCATCTCGGATTTTTTTCGGCGCCATCGGCCAATATTCGAACAGGTAAGTTTTTTAAATAATTTTAATTCGAATATTGTTGTGATGACTTATATTTTGTTCTTGTTATTGATTTTACTTAGTTATATAAATGGATTGTTTAAATTATCTACTAATTAAATCTAATTAAAACGAAAAATCAAACATATATCTTAAATGTCCTTTTTAAATGTTAGTCCACAACTATTCATTTCAAACCGTATGTTAAAATGAATAGCTATATTTAAGAAATTGAGAAGAGGTTAAAAATCTTTAAATTTTATTGACTACTGGCGAATTACCCTCGCTTCGCTCGGGTGCGTCTCTAGGTACGTTTTAATTTTTTTTAACGGAATTATAATTCTTTTTCTTAAAACAAAAGTAGGATAAGTTACTCCTTCTGCTATCTGCCAGTGAAAGTCCCGTTAAATTGGTCCAGCCGTTTCGGAGATTAGCCGGAACAAACAGACAGACAAAATTAAAAAAAAAATGAGTTTTTCTTATAAGTAGCGTATATAATTCCATATGCATTTAGTATATAGCTGTTATTTTGACATTACAAACAGACACTTAAATTTTATTGATCTGTATAGACTAGTGACTCACCCTCATTTCGCTCCGGCCCCTAAGCTTGAATTGTAAACAAACAAACAAATAAACAAATAAAACAAACGTCCACGGTAAAATCCTTTTTTTGACGCCAGGAACCTTCGCAGGCGTATACAGAATAACGCACCAGAGTTTCATCACAAAGAAATCAATAGTTTAGAAACGCATAAAGGACAAACGTACAAACATTAATTTTTATTTACATATATAGAATTTATTCGTGTGAAACTAATATATTGTTTTGAGTTCTTTTAAAAAACCTTTTATATGATTCTTACTATAAAACTAGAAAATAAGATCCACAGTTTAAATAAATTGATATACTAGCAGGTGACACGATACCATACTACTAGTAGTTTACGATGAAAAGCGTAGACACAGTAGTGCTATTCGACAGTCCATTTCTCGCTCTTACTTTTAACTTGATTGATTGATTGAGGTACCTAGTAAATATCAAGTATTAAACAGTATCTATATATGTATATATAATAAAACTGTAGAGGAAGAATGTCTGTACATAGAAAAAAAATATGCTAAAAACCGAGACAGTGGGATGTAAGAAGAAGAAATCCTGATCCAGTTTTATTTCAAACTTTTTGTTTCTCTGTCTATTTGTACGGGCTAATCTCCGAAATTGTTGGACCGATTTAAGTAAAATTTTGCATGGGAGTATCTTACATCCCCAGTCAACATTTTATATACTTTTAAAATCAAAGAATAAAATCAAAAAATATCCCGGAAAAATGTACGTTTCCCGTGGGATAGATTTGTTTTTGTTTGTCTAAGGCGAACCAGAGCGAAGCGAGGGTGAGCCGCTAATAGTATTTATTATACGATCTGTGATTAAACTTACGAGTTTGAAGGTTTGACTAAATAACAAGGTTCATGCAAATTATAGCTAAATTGTAAAGCTATGTACCTAGTAATATAATTTTTATTAGTGTTAGATAATAATAAAAAAAAGCTAATTTAATTATGATATACTTGTCATATTTTTTTGACATTAGCCATGTATCATGGAGTGCATTTTTACGATGCATAAATAAAATCTAAATTTCTTGGAAAATGTCTTAAACTTCCGCGCTATTAAGTGATGCGTTGTTATATTTTACATTGAACAGATGTTGCGTAATTATATTTCTATAGTTATTTTAGTTTTACGGCAGAAACTTTGTCTAAGATAGTCTCCGTGACGTATTCAAATACTTTGATACAAATTGCGTGAGTCGCCCGTACTATTTAGGTGTGAACGTAAAATTTACAATTCTACTTCAAAAAAAAAAAAAAAACTGTAAGACCCTCCTCTGAGCCTTACCACTACATTTTTTAAAACATTCTTACTTCAATACTCTTTTGTTTCAAGATTTATTGTAATCTTTTATTCCTACCAAAAGCAAGATTGTTTTATAATTGTTTAGTAGTTAGTGATGCGACAGAACGAATAATTTGTCTATAACCTCCTATAAAAGAAAAGAAATAGCGTTATATAAGTTTTATAGCGTTGTCCTTGTCACACCAATAGTTGTTCATTTACGAACAACTATAGTAACGATTAGTAATTAAATAATATAAAAATATTATATTACTTAATTTCAAAAGTACATATTTACCACAAAAATAAGCTTTCAAAAAGATAATTTTGTAATATACTACCAAATAGTGACTTATCCCTAGGTGCCTAAGTCTATTAAACATCTAAATATAACCAGCGATGTCAGCGTGAAGGTGTGACCAGAGCTCGGAATCAGTTAAAAAAAAAACGGTTCATTTCGGTAATCGGTTAATACATCGCTCGTTCATTTACCGGTTAATTAAAACGAACGGTTTAGTAAACCGAAATAATAATGGTTAAGGGTTATTCTTAGAGAAAGGTTAGATTTCAGTTTTGATACCGAAATATACCACACAATAGTAATAGATGGATATGTTTTACATAATATGAATTTGTGTAAGTAACAATAACAATTTTCTTATTTCTCTTTCAAATTGCTCTTATACATAAATTAAATTATTATCTTTGCTTTTCCACGGAAATTAATTAATATAATAAAGTATATAGCATCTCCACACAGTTTCATTGAGTAATAAAATTTTAAGTGACATTTATTGAAAATGGATTTGCCTCGGTCTAAGCAACTGATGAATATAAAAGCTTTTACTTGTGATTTCATTTACGTATCTTAAATATAAATACAAAAATGAAAATGCTAAAATTTCTTTTATATGTTGGTACGTTTTCACGGTTAGCTATGTTTAGGTATACATAAATAGTAGCTTGCTACTCCTAAGATATTAATTTAAATTATATATCGATTTACCTTCGTTTTGCTCGGGTGCTTACGCCGTACGCGGATTTTGTTCACAATTTCATGGGTTTCAATTTTTTTTCGCGGAACCCTGATTCTTTTACTTAAATAAAAGTAGCCTAAGTTACTCCTTATAACAGCAGCTATCTTCCAGTGAAAGTCCTGTCAAAATCGGTCCCGCCGTTTCGGAGATTAGCCGGAACAAACAGACAGACAGGCAGACAGACAGGCAGACAGACAAAAATAATAAAAAATGTTGTTTTGGTATATGTACCGTGTATACATCCATATGCATTTTGTAAAAAGCCGTTATTTCAATATTACAAATAGATACTCCAATTTTATATATCTGTATACTTTTATTTTAGAATCACGAATCGAAATCACAATCTTATATTTAAGGCTATGTGGATGGTGATAAAGAAAGTGATTTTAAAACTATCAAATCTTACAGGTGAATATATATATATATATATATATATATATATATATATATATATATATATATATATAAAAAATCTAATATATATCTAATATATATCTATATATATAAAAAAAATCTAAATCGGTTCAGCAGATTTTTAGGTTTTCCATTACAAACAAACATACAATACATTTTAATTAAGAGATCAGGGACGAATTCTAAGCATAGAGTTGACCCATCTCATATCTTGAATCTTGATATTTCAATCGAATGTGGTCAAAAGGAAATCTGTTCAACCGCGATGAAGGTGGAACTAAGCAATATGAATATTTACATTTGAATGATCTTAAACTCTCGATATTATTAAATTTAAAGAGGCTATTTTAGGCGAAACTTTATATATAAATTTATGGTAACATTTGAATATTGAAATTCGAAATCTATATTTTATTGATATAGGTAAGTACTTGTATTATTCATGAAAAACACTTCTCACTAGCGCTATCAATCGTCGGCCCACGAAACCTTGCGTTGCTGCGCGATGGGGGGAGATTTAGAATTAATAGTAGAATAGTAGAATAACAGGCATTTTTACTAAGGAAAGGTAACTAAGTACTAAGGTTTGTAAGGAAACTCAAGTAATCATAAGTTTTTTTATTGTTAGTAATAAAAAAGCCTTGAACAATATAATAAATAAAACAAATAAAATTACAGAGGTCTTTTATTTCACAATAAAACAGGTAAATTAGATTTTTAATTACATCTAAAAATATAAACACACACATTATTACCAAAAGCTATTGTTCTTATATTAGGTATATGAGCGAGGGTAATAAAGACGAATCTATTCGGTAAGCATAATAGTCTCAAGAGCTTACGTAAAATGATCATGTTACCATGCACCGCAATTTTATTAGGGAAAATTAAATATTATGTGTACGTAATAAACATAATTAATATTTTAGGGCTCTTTACCCCAAAATGATAAACCGGAATGTGTGAGGCCTATTACATTTTGACTGTGATTTTTCAATTTAATGCCCATTTTTGACGTTCTCATTCAGAGAAACTGAAACTCTTCGACAATTTAGACTTATTGTATGATGAAGAGTAGGTAATTATTAATATAGTTCATAGCGGCCTCGCTTTTCGCAAATTTTCATTATTAATTGAAATAGAGCCAAAATTCTGAAGCAAGTTTTTAATAAAATGCGCGATGACACTTTTTCAAGCTCATGGATTGAAATACTATACTAAACAAACGAAATGAAAAATATATAATCTCGTATATAGTGGTTGAGTTTATAGCGGCCTCGGAATTTGAAAATATGTATTGGATTTCTACAAAAAAATCCTTTTTAAAATCTTACAAACTACTAAAAACGTTCAGAATTAACTGTAAATATATCCTTACAGCATTAATATTATTAAGTGAAATTTGTATCAGAATATACATCAGTTCAAAATAAACGTAATAACAAACTTTTTTTAAAGTAATTTATTATAAAACTTTACATAGAAGTAATTAGGTACAAAATCCTAGAAACAGCGATGCGTCGGCCGCTCGAACTCAATTCCATAGAGCTCATTTTGTGAGTACATTTTGTGATAGGCCTTCTTTCAAGTCAAATATTTTACTGTAACCTATCTATATGATGTTTAGCGAAATATATATTTTTTTTCATAAGTAATATAAAACATGTGTGTATTTTCTTTCGTATTTATTTGTAAATATCTAAAAATTAGAAAATTACGAGTGTCAAGATACTCTGTAACTTATGTAGTACTAATCTTTACATATAATAAAATTATTACTAAGCCGAATCTGTACATTAAATATGTTTCGGAAAATCTTATTGAAAGAGACATTATTATCGACTAGCGTCTCACGCTCGCATTCGTCCATAGGTACGTTTTCACGGTTACCTATGTTTATACATAAATAGTAGCTTGCTACTCCTAAGATATTCATTTTAATTATATAGCGGTTTACCCTCGCTTCGCTCGGATGCGTACTCCGTACGCGGATTTTGTTCACAATTTCATGGGTTTTAATTTTTTTCGCGGAACCCTGAATCTTTTTCTGAAATAAATGTAGCCTAAGTTACTCCTTATAATAGCAGCTATCTACCAGTGAAAGTCCTGTCAAAATCGGTTTAGCAGTTTTGGAGATTAGCAGGAACAAACAGACAGACAGACAAAAATTGTAAAAAAAAATAGTTTTGGTACATGTACCGTGTGTACATCCATACCGTGTGTGCATTTAATAAAAAGCGGTTATTTTAATACTACAAACAGACATTCCAATTTTATTTATCTGTATAGATATAGAGGCCGAATCTATAGTTTTTAAAATTTTTGTCTGCCTGTCTATCTGTCTGTCTATCTGCCTGTCTGTCTGTCACCGCATTACATAAAAACCACTGGAGGGATTTTAATGAAATTTGGTATGATGATAGCTGGTTATAAGGGTTAACATATAGGATACTTTTTACTGCGGGAAAATTTCTTATATCCGAGAAATCTATACTAAACGTTAAAATGTAAGAGACGAACCCGAGCGGAGCGAGGGTCAGTCACTAGTTAAATAATAATAATCTGTAGTTTAACAATGACATCTGGTCCAGCACGTAAGTGAGCAACAGAAAGAGCGCGAAAATGAAGTTCCTAATTTTTTTTTAAATAAATATATATTATATTTTCGCGTTAATTAAAAAAAAATACGTCAAGCACTGTTCAAACATTACAGGTTATAATGTATTGTTTAAAATTTAAACAAATTTATTTTAACTCGGTAAGCAAGGGCTCTGCGCGTAACGGTGTTCATTTTTGTTTTAATGTTATATATATTTTATTTAAAGGAGTGAATCCTACGTAAATAGTGATATTAAAATTAATAAATAGTTCTTAATTTAGCAAGAATCGCGCTCATTACGCGCGTGTGGCGGTCGATGTCAACAAACATAATGTTAGTGTAATTGATGTTTTTATTGATTCCTGTACTCAATATTTTCAACTGTTTTTTTTTAAATTTCATAAGCAGAAGTTATCGAAAATTAAAAAAAAAAGTAATCTTAATTTTCCTAAAGACTTCTGAGCTTTTTTACATACATGTACGTTCACGTTATTTTCTATGTGGAATGCTATTATTATAAATACGAAAGTTTGTGTGTAAGTTAGTTTGTTACTCAGGAGATTTGAATTGGAAATAGTTTTCATCTCAGATTAAGGTTATTTTTTTATCGATGGACCTACCTTTAGAGAGGCCTGAAACAACTAACATATTTAAATAGGATGACTTCTAAGTATTAACTTATTATTAAAAAATGTCAAATTTCCCAGACAAAACAACGAGATAAACTAGTTTGTACACCATATTTCAATGTTATAGTGTAAGAAAAAACAATAAAAAATAAATAATGTCACAAAGCTTTCACCTTCACTCTAATCTTGTCCAATTTTAAATGTCAGATAATTGTGCAACGTTGGCTTCAGCTCAACAACACCCTGTTTAATTCAGTCCACGCCTCTTATCGGGACAAGCGAGTCTAACGTCCCGTTTCCCGCGTAAAACGCGTAACACTCAAGTTTTCTATTAAATTTGCAAAAGAAAACTCAAATTATTGTTATAATCGATATAATTTTAATAGTGTATTTTTTTTTCTGTTATGGTGTAAAAAACAAGCCATGGAAAGGAAAAGGTGATTTGTGGCGTTTTTTGGTTTTGGGTTTGAAAATTGGTAAATTTTAGTACTATATAGAAAAAAAACTAAATTATAATTAGATGGCTTTATATTATTATTTATATAATTGAGAAAGTGTCTAATTAAAACATTAATTTGTACATTAAGAAGCAATTTTTTTTTATTACACCTATACGTTACGCACTCTCCCTCATTTTGTGACAAATAGCCACCAAGAGTGCCAAAATCTAAATCTAGTTTAGTTGCTATATTTTTTTATATAAAATTCGAAATATTGATGCCAAAGTCGTTGACCGTAATATTTGCTTAGTGTAGACTGTTGTTTTTTAAAATACCCACTTAGAAATTTTGTTTGTTTTTTTAATGATTTTTGTTAGGTATATTGTAGTCAATTTTTACACTTTTATTTTCTTTATCGCAAGTCTTAAATGAAATGAAGCTATTTATATTGCTACAAGTTCCATTTGATAAAATGATATCTATATTAAAGGAACCTAAATTTATTAAATCATTTGATTCGAACTAAATTTTTTTTAAAACTTTTTATTTAATTGCCTTATACTTGTCTATAGTTAGTATTTGATGTACTTAAGGTATGGACAGAATCAATATTTATGTAATACTAGCGACTTACCCTCGCTGCGTTCGGGTTCCTCCCTACTTACGTTTTAGCGTTTAATATAGATTTCCCAGAGATGAGATATTTTCCCGCAGTAAAAAGTATCATATACGTTGACCCGGATAATTAGCTATCAACATACTAAATTTCATCAAAATACCTCCAGTGGTTTTCAGTGATGCGGTCATAGATAGAAAGACAGACAGACAGACAAAAATACTAAAACCTATAGATGCGGTCTCTGAAAGGATGTCTATTTCAATACAATTTTCCTAAAAATATTTAATGTACATATTCGACTCACTTAGAATTTTATTATATGTATAGATGTCAACATAATATGTCATTTTCATTCTGTTGCTTCGTTTTGCAACAAAGAAAATACTCATTCGTGTCTTCCTCACAACACGTGACACGTCTGGCAGAACGTATCGTGTCTGTTAACGCAACTCTAAACCACTAACAAAGAAAAAAAAGAAATTATGGATTAAAAAAAAAAAGAAATTACGAATCTAAATTGATTCAAAGTTTTGGTTCACTGAGGTATATTATCAAATTAATTCCTGAAAGAGTCAGTAATTATTTATATCTGATTTCATGTTCAATTTGAGGGCCTCAGCTTCGCAAAGTCGAACATTTTTAGATTATTATTAAGTTATTAAGATTTAATTTTGGACGGATTTCTAACTTGAATTAAAGAAAATAATTAAAATTAACACAACTATCTCAAACGACTTCAGCAAATAAACACTATAACAACCTTCAGCGTTAACAAAATATTTAAAAGATTGACATCATAATCTACATTCATCAAAATTCAAAAGCATATTCCAACACACAAATATTTGAATAAGATTAATTATAACAACATTTTCTTCATTCACATCAAACGCATTTTCTTATATTCGACAAACTATGCGAGCAATTCAAATCTAATACTTGCAAGCATTCGAGCTCGTATCCTTCCCTCCATGTAAAAAGCAGTGTCAATAAAACTTACTGACGACTTGCCTTCGCTTCGCTAGATGCCAAACAGTACCCTACGAGTATGTATTACTTCAAGTCATAACCTATACATTAAATTCATTTATTATTTCATGTAAATTCATCCAGCCCTTTGTAGTTTGTAGTGTCAAATTCACACAAGCACACGTACACACACAAGCACACACACGCATACGCACACATACTCATACGTACGCTACGCGCATATCCATATACATTGTCTGATGCGTAGTAGTTGATCATTTACTTACAAACTAATAATCGTACTAAAATATAACTTTTGTAAGACCAACGTTCCGTCCGACTCTATTCCGTGGTTTGAGTACCGATTCGGCTGACACTTCGGGCTACGCACTCGACAGGAGTCGGCGAGCGTCTCTCAGTGCAGAGCAACGTCGCAGGCTAAGCCTGCTGAGGACCTCCAGCATCCCTACACCGCTGACCCCGGTGAGCCACATTTACCATTTGGCACCCTGCCCGAGAAAATGTTGCCACCAGGTATTATAATTTAGAATCCTCGTGTGTTTCTAACATTTGTTGTTTTTGTTGTGTTGTTGTTCTTTTTGTTTGTTTTGATTGTTTAAATTTTGTTATCTGTAGGTATATTGAATATGTATAGAATGTATACAGTTATTGTTTTCTATTTTTAAACCAAAGTCATAAATTCATGATTTATTTATAAATCACATCAAGAAGTAATATCTGCAAAGACAGAATATAATATTGAGACACTTTATTTACCGGAATAGAGCATAATATGTAGGTATCCTTCCGCGTTGAAGCACCTTGTAATGGAAGGGAAAATGTTTTTTTAAACATGGTGTTTTGGTAAAAATTGACAGAAATCGTTAGTATTTATTGTATGTGAAATTGTTATGCATACTAGTATTTTATTCTTTAGCAAATACATAAAGAACAAAGGTAACCCTTCTGTTATTAACATCCTCTTGGAGGAACCAATAGTAAACTAATCCTTTTATCGACCATAATAATTAATAAGACAACGTATGTAATTTAATTCAAGTGTATTCCCATTATCTTTCAACTAAATTATTAATAATATCTATTGATTTCATAGTTACCCCGTATAATTCAATAAATCCAGTATGAATCAAATTGGCGATTATAATGATCGCGATTATCATTTAGACGATTTCGAAGATCGCATCGATAAAGTAAATTAGTAAATAATAATAAATATTAAATAACGACACATTTATTACCAGCTACTAAGTTACTCAGCGTCAAGGGTTTCAAAGACTTTCGGTACATATCCAAAATACAATAAATAGTATCTTTTAAGTATGTAAATAATTATTGTGTCTACGATCTCGTAGAATCACTACGCAGGGCAGTTTGACACTAGACATTTAAAAATAATTACATATGTATTTCGAGTTTGTTTGTTTTCGTCGTAGTTCAGGGAATTAGAGCTATTAAAGATAATTAGCTAGCGTATCAATCATTGAATTGGTCGGTTTTAATATAGAATACGGAATACTATGCCAGTAGTAATAGTGGGTAAATGATGCGTCTCACTTCTATAAAACACACACTGTTTTATATTTTGCACTGTTCTATGTGGCTGTGATTTTAACATTTTACAGCTTTATGTAAAAATAATACTTTCTTGGATTCACTCGAATATTTGACATTTCAAATAAAACTATCTTTACGGATTTTTTCGCGTATTTATTTTGATTTTTAATTGCTCTTAAGTAAAAAACAAAATAGATCCGAATAGATAGTTTTATTTGTGTGCGAACTTTATTTTAACAAAAGCTTTCGTGATGTGCTTCAGTCTTGAAATATTAAATTGTATACTTTTATATTACACTAGCAAAACCCGCGGCTCTGCTCGCGCTAAAACTACAACAAAAAAGCTTTAAAAAGGTAAGGTTTCATACAAATTTTCATCCCTTATATTATCTCCTTATGGGATGAATTTAAAAAAACGCTAAAACACGTATTTATTTAATTGTATTGAAGAGCATTAATGCCAAGTTTCAAGAAATTCTGATCATAAATATTTTTTGGGTTGTGTTATAACGTGTATTCCCGTGGGAATGAGATAATCTTCCGTAATAAAAAGTATCCTATATGTTGACCCGGATATCCAGCTATCATCATACCAAATTTCATCAAAATCTTTCCAGTGGTTTTTCTGTGATGGGGTAACAGACAGACAGACAGACAGACAAAAATTCTACAAACTATAGATTCGGCCTCTGCATAGATAATAATGTCTATTTTAATAAGATTTTCCAAAAAATGTTCAATGTACAGATTCGGCTTAGTTACAATTTTATTATATTAGATTATTAATACTTTTTTCGATTTTCGCGAATATTTGGCAATTTAAATAAAAAGAAAACACCATTGATTTTTTTACCTATGAAATAAAATATAAAAAAAATACATTAAAATTTAAAACCTTGCTTAAAATATATAAATAATATATGTATATATATTATTAGCGATTCACCCTCGCTTCGCTTCGGGTTCGTCCCTAGACAATAACAAATCTATCCCACGGGAACCGTACATTTTTCCGGCATGATATATAGCCTATAGCCTTCCTCAGTTAACGGGCTATCTAATGCAAAAGAATTTTTCAAATCGGATTAGTAGTTCCTGAGATTAGCGCGTTCAACCAAACAAACAAACAAACAAACTCTTCAGCTTTATAATATTAGTATAGATATATAGGACACAGGTTTCATCTATACGTCGATAGATGGCGCTGATCGTTTTTAAAACGCGCAAGCGTTTGGTTCAGATGGGAAGTACTTAATGCGTTGTCCATACAGCGGTAACTAAATCGGTTCAGTAGTTTTTGAGAATTTTTGTTGCTGTATTTAGAACGATTGTTCTAGAAACGGCTTATAAGGTATAACTAGCTTTTGCCCGCGACTTCGTCCGCGTGGAATAGTGACTGCTCGCAGAGATACCGGCGCGGCGGCCAGCGCCCTCCCCCCTCACGATCGCCCCGCCCTCGCCTTGCATCGGGCTGAGAGCGCGCTCACCCATAGTCCGCGTAGGTAAAGTTAAATATGTATATTTTAAAACTACGATATCTCCTAAGATATTCATTGAAATCAAATGATGTAAAGGACAATTTTATTCAAAATTAAATACTTGTGATGAATAACGTATTTATTTGGATAAGGATTAATATCATGTTTATAAAAACACCTTCGGAAGTAATGCATTATTTTAGAACAAATTTGATTACCATAAAAAGGGTTATATTGAGTCAACCTTAAAAGATAGTAATATGCTGTCGCGGACTTTTTTTTAGAACTTTTAAAGGGGAACAATTTTGTCATACACGATTTTTGCGTAACATTAACCGTTTACGCAGCGCACGCAACGGAAGCTCTCAAAAGGAATCATTTTTTCCCGTTTTTGCAACATTTTTCATTTATGCTACGCTCCTATTGGTCGTAGCGTGATGTTATACAGCCTAAAGCCTTCCTCAATAAATGGACTATCCAACACAAAAAGAATTTTTCAATTCCAAGTTCCAGAGATTAGCGCGTTCAACCAAACAAACAAACAAACTCTTCAGCTTTATAATATTAGTATAGATTTTTCTATATGTTACGCTTACCTGTTTCAACATTTTCGATATTCTCATATCAATTTTATTATAAACTTCGCGTATCTTGTAACTTCTGAATTGCAAAGGCATTCACAATGGGAGATTGTTTGTCTATTTGACATAAAAATGTACGTTGTACATATCTTGATTATTTTTTTCTAATGAATATGACCTATACCTACGTGAAATTCTTAATTTTATAGAAAACAATATATTATGTTTAAATTATGACTTACTGTTGATATTTTGAGACAGTATATATATGTATGTATGTATATATATATATATATATATATATATATATATATATATATATATATATATATTATATATATATATATATATTTATATGTATAATTTTGTTAAGAATCTGTCAAACAGCAAATGTTTAACAAAAGTACAAGAATCGAAGTCATAATCGTGATATTTATTTGCATTAATACCATTTAGAGGCAGAGTATGAGTTTGGATGTAGGAGATAATGTCCCAAGACTGACCTGAATCTGAAAGTCCTTTGGTTTATAAAAAGCTATATTATTCCTTCGCAAGATAATCTTTTTATTGCGATGTAACAAGTGTTCCCTATGGCATATTAGTATACATATGATTTGATGACACGTTTGGCTCAGTTTGTAGTGAATCTCTTGCTGTTCCAGTGGTCGCGGGTTCGAGTTCTGCTGTTAGCATTCATTTGTGTGATGAGCACGAATTTTTGTACTCCAGTCATGGGTGTTTATATTTATAATATGTATGTATTTAAAGTTATATATATGTAGTGTATCAACTACCTGGTATCCATAACACAAGCCTCGTAGCTTACCATGGAACTAGATGGTGCTGTGTGTTAATGTCACAACATATTTATTTATTATTTATATTTGTAAAAACTTTGAAAAACACGTAGGCTATATTAGGGGCTCAATGAAATTTATTATGTCGCGACGATAGGGTACTACCACTTTAGTTTTAAAGTTTAGTAACATCAACAAATAGAAGGGTCTGATTTAACTGACCTGGTTAATGTTATACTTTGTATTAGTTTACATTTGGAACTGAAAGTAAATCTTATTAGGCTGCGTTTCAACTTTCCTATAGAGCTAGATAATAACATAATGCGAACCCATACAAAACAAGGTACGTATAACGGTTGTACTCTAGTTTGTAAATACGGGCAAAGCCGATTGTGTTTGAAAATAAGGTTTCGATCGAAATTAAGTGGAAATATGTAATGGTGTATAAATAAATCTGAGCTATATACATAATATATTAAATTATAATATAAATATAACACTTTGCGTTGAGGTTTTTAACAAATGAAGACGTGTCGTTTTAATTAAATATAGTAATTAGTTGTTCTTGTACACACATTGTTGACTTTTAGTATCTATCACGATTAATTAGTTACGGTAGTTAATAAGGATTAACGTCTATCTGTTGTGTCACAATTTTTTGGAGCGTTGACTTAAGTAGTCTATTAAAGTGTTCATTTGACAGCTTGTTATTTATTATAAACTTTTTTTTATTATTTATGGATTTAATCGATAGCTTTGATAAATAAACGTTTTGTGATTTTACTGGCTTAAGTAATAATCGAACATGCAACCTATGGCAGAAAAGGTAAGTCGAATAAGTGACAAATGTGTAATGAGATGTATTTATAATAGGATCCTTTGCGTTTTAGCCACTATTTTTTTTTTACTGATGTCCTCTTTTCTTTCATTGGTCTATCTTTTTGAATAGTATCGGTAGAGGTGATTTTTCAGTAGTTTGGTTAGAGGCCACGAGTTTTATCTATATTGAAGACTAATATTTTTTCTATTTTTGATTGCATTGTTGTGTTCCGGTTTGAAGGATAAGGTAGCCAGCGCAATTACAGGCAAGAGGCATATCATCTTAGTCCTCACAGTGACAACGCACCTGCGGCTTTGTATTTTTGTTACCTAAAACCTAAGTGCATGAACTGTAGGTGTTATGGGCGACAGGTACTGCTTTCCATCAGATGGTCTGTCTGCTCGTTTGTCACTGAATCGCGTAAAAAAAAAATCAAAACATATACGCATTTAGTCATATAATATTACTGTAATATACATGTATTAAGTATACTTTTAAATTTAAATATTTTATTATTACTATATTACTATTTTGAAACCCATATAAATGTCTAAACAGCAGATTATAGTGTCATAGACTGCACAGAAAAATATTCCCGCGGGTTACAGCATGGAAGTGCTATAAGATATATATATATATATATATATATATATATATATATATATATATATATATATATATATATATATATATATATATATAGATTGATGGTATTATGCAATATTATCAATTTCATACTTTTATTTATATTATTAAAATTTGTTTTATTTATAAGTAATATTTTGTTTTATGTAAAAAATGTTTAATTTAATACAATTGTCTTTATCGTCGACGATAAAGATTGATAGCTTCTTTTAACGAGAAAATAGATGTAATTTCCGAACATCAGAAGATGTTGTAGGATCAAACAAAGAGAGATCGTGTGTAAGACTGACGATTTCGAGTGACTGATGGACGTGGCTATGTAAATAAACTGGTTTTCTGTTTTCACATATTTCATACTAGCGACTTACCCTCGCTTCGCTTCGGGTTCGTCCCTAGACAAAAATAAATCTATCCCACCGGAACCGTATGTTTTCCAGAATAAAAAGTAACCTATGTGTTATTCCAGACTATAATCTATCTCTGTGCCAAATTTCATCCAGACCTGTTCAGCCGTTCTAGCGTGAAAGAGTAACAAACATCCATACTCATAAACAATCAAATTTATAATATTAGAATAAGTATAGATTAGTATGGGTATGAATGGTTAATTTTATTATATCTAAAATAAAATCTGTAAGAAGTCAAATTATTTATAGTTATTTTCAATGTCGGTTAAAAGTCTTTACATTTTAGATTGACTATAAAAATGGTTCTCCAATTTTTTCAACTTGGGTTTAAGTGTTTTATTTTGTGTCTTACACCCTACACAAGACCTAGGCATTAAAATGTTTAATTTTTGTACTTAGCATGTTTGTTTTCAAGACCTTTAAGATATTGCTCTAAAATTGAAGGAAACGTGTAGATGGGATTCATTAGGTATGTTATATTCTACGTTCGTTTTCACTAGCGTAGCTTAAATATTTACAGCGACATTCGCTATTTTAAAACCCATTATTCACCAAAATAACTAAAACAACAGATTTGTGCGTAACATAACCAACCCGTGCAGGGTTGGCTATGAAATTCAAATTCAAAATATTTTATTCAGCACTAGCGACTCACCCTCGCTCCGCTCGGGTTCGTTTATACTGTACGCTTTAACGTTCAGTATAGATTTCTCAGAGGTGAGAAAAAAAAGCCGCAGTAAAAAGTATCGTGCCGCCGAATCTATAGTTTTTAGAATTTTTGTCTGTCTGTCTGTCTGTCTCTCTATTTGTCTGTCTCTCTATCTGTCTGTCATCGCATCACGGAAAATTCACTGAATAGATTTTGATGAAATTTAGTATGATGATATCTGGTTATCCGGGTCAACATATAGGATACTTTTTACTGCGGGAAAATATCTCATCTAAAAACATATCAAATCAAATCAAAATATACTTTATTCAAATAGACTTTTACAAGCACTTTTGAATCGTCAATTTTACATTTTAAATTTAAATTAAATGTCAGTGTAGTCAGTCCGTGAGGAAGCTACCACCGGCTCGGAAGGCAGTTCTGCTGAGAAGAGCCGGCGAGAAACTCAACAGTTGCTCTTTTAAAATAATAACTGTGTACAATATTGTAATACAATAATTATTATATATTTATCCTACGTGGTTTCCAACCAGATATTAGTTCCACACATTGATATCTTCGAAGTATTCCGTGACTGTATCATAAGCTTTATTCACTGATACATTTTTAATTTTAGATTTAAATTGTTTAAATGGCAAGCTCAAAATCGATTGTGGACCTCTATTATACGAAAAAAGTAATCTATACTAATCTTAAAACGTAGGGACGAACCCGGGCGGAGCTAGGGTGAATCGCTAGTCTTAATATAAAATTTAAAAAACAATTTAAGTACTCGAGAGTCTAATCAGTTTGATGAAGATATAATGCACAGTTGATTGACAACCCTGTTGGCGCGTAGACCGTAAAATGTTTAGTCTAAACGATATTTAGGTTACCGATATTTTATGGTGTGATACCATTAAATTTTTGAAGCAATCTGTTTATTTGACAAACAAATATTTGCCTTCAACAAATTGCCTTTTAATAGATTTTTTAACAACTTTATAATTGTATTAGTCTTTAGCGGATGTTATTTACAAATAGTTGCTCTGCTCTTAAGAGTAGCGTGCATAAAAAAATTCCTCCGTAATAAGTTGGCAAAATGTAAAAAAATTTTAAAGAATAGTTTTATAATACTTTCTTAGATTTACGCGAATATTAGACATTTAAATAAAACTATCTTTTCGGATTTTTTCGCGGATTTATTTTGATTTTTGTTTCCCGACGTTTCGATTGCTTTACAGCAATCATGGTCACGGGAGAGACTAAGGTGTTAGATGTCACAAAGCATTATATAGTTGTTACAGACAGCCTACCCACAATTAACAAAAATAAATTCAAAATTTTGAAAATTAGCATCAATGTACCTTACAATATTTGTTAATTTTAATTTTAATCATTTTATAATTTTAAACTTGAAATATGGAATATTATTTATATAATTTTAGCTATTATCATTATAATTATTTCAATTTTTTAGAAAACTTATTATTATATTATTGTTTAATAATCTATGTTTTTAGTGTTACCATTATTATATTCTATGTCTACTTTAGAAAATTAAAATTAATTAAAAATTACATTTACAATTGTAAAATATTAATTTAAAATACTGTTATTTTGATCCACACAGTAAGAACTTACTACATCTAACTGTCTGTTATGTTTAATTTTATTATTAGATTTTATAATATTAATAACAGGATCCCACGACATCGGACAAACAAAGCGATCCATTAGAACTCGGGTCAAAGAACACATAGCTGACGTTAAACACCGCCGTAATACAACATCTGCTGTCTGCAAACATAGTCAGGACCGCCCAAGCCATTATATTCGCTTCGATAGACCCCAAATCCTCGCGAAAGAAAATCGATATCGCCCTAGAATGATTCGGGAAGCCATAGAAATTAAAAAACATCCAAATTTCAATAGGGAAGATGGCTGGGTACTACCATCGTCGTGGGATCCTGTTATTAATATTATAAAATCTAATAATAAAATTAAACATAACAGACAGTTAGATGTAGTAAGTTCTTACTGTGTGGATCAAAATAACAGTATTTTAAATTAATATTTTACAATTGTAAATGTAATTTTTAATTAATTTTAATTTTCTAAAGTAGACATAGAATATAATAATGGTAACACTAAAAACATAGATTATTAAACAATAATATAATAATAAGTTTTCTAAAAAATTGAAATAATTATAATGATAATAGCTAAAATTATATAAATAATATTCCATATTTCAAGTTTAAAATTAAAATTATAAAATGTTTAAAATTAAAATTAACAAATATTGTAAGGTACATTGATGCTAATTTTCAAAATTTTGAATTTATTTTTGTTAATTGTGGGTAGGCTGTCTGTAACAACTATATAATGCTTTGTGACATCTAACACCTTAGTCTCTCCCGTGACCATGATTGCTGTAAAGCAATCGAAACGTCGGGAAACAAAAATCAAAATAAATCCGCGAAAAAATCCGAAAAGATAGTTTTATTTAAATGAATAGTTTTATAATATTACCACCATACAAATATTGCTTTCTTCTTATTCGAGTATACTCAACACATATGATGATGCTTAAACATAATAAGTCAAACAATTGTATATTTATATATATATATATATATATATATATATATATATATATTGTATATATATAGCTTTGATTTTATTATTCCACCTGACCCATGAAGGGAAAAGACTTAAATCGTTATATTTTTCCATAATAATCCTTTTTTTTAATATGCGTGTCAGCTTATTCTTTTTCGCAGCAACAGATAGCACATTTGTATACAAGTACTTTTTGGGCGGAGGTCTGACATAGTCCGCCGTGTAAAATGTATACCGAATAATGATATTCTTGGAATATTTATTTTTATTTTATAAAAATTTAGAGCTTGTCTAGAATAATATTTGGGCATGAACGAGAGCGATTCCAGTGTTTTACAAAATTTGCACTAATACAATATAATATATATATATATATATATATATATATATATATATATATATATATATATATATACAAACTATTTGGAACTTTTTACATCTAGATTTAGTACAAGCGCCAAAATATTTATTCTATCGTGAGTACTGTAATTAAAAGCACATAAATCGCACTTAGCTCTACAGCGGCTTGACAAAACAACATAAAATCGGTTACTCACAACAAAGTTGCATGAATTATAAATCAATTTGAATTGTTTCCAGTCGTAACGTTATTCAGGAGTCAGGGCTGATAGTGACGTATGCGACTGAAGACTGACATGAAACAACTGATTATAATTTTGGTTTAAAAATAAGTATCTAATGGATAAATATGTCAGGACACCATCTAGTTCCATGGTAAGCTACGAGGCTTGTGTTTTGGATACCAGATAGTGGATACACTACTCATATATAACTTTAAATACATACTATAATATATTAGAAACTAGCGACTCACCCTCGCTTCGCTTTGGGTTCGTCCCTAGACAAAATCAAATTTATCCCACGGGAATCGTACATTTTTCCGGGATGATATATAGCCTATAGCCTTCCTCAGTTAACGGGCTATCTAATGCAAAAAGAATTTTTCAAATCGGATTAGTAGTTCCCGAGATTAACGCGTTCAACCAAACAAACAAACAAACAAACTCTTCAGCTTTATAATATTAGTATAGATATAAACACCCATAACTGAAGTACAAACATTAGCGCTCGTCACACAAATGTATGCCCCCAGCGGGACTCGAACCTGCGACCGCTGGCACAGTAAGTACACTGCAAACTGAGCCAAACGTGTCGTCAAAACTTTTCTTAGTTTCCTTTTAAAAGTTTTGTTTATGTTAATTGTAAGTAGTGTAGACGACGTCAATAAAACTTCGGGATATTCCTTGTATATGGTTTTATATTCAGTACTTTTATAATCATCGGTACATCTGTCCGTGTGGAAGCTACCACCGGCTCGGAAAGCAGTTCTGCCGAGAAGAGCCGGCAAGAAACTCGACAGTTGCTCTTTTAAAATAATGAGTAACATAGTTTTTTACAATAATTTTTCGATATTACAAACATTCCATAACTAAACACTACAGAGTGCTACTGACATCTCTCCGCCAAAGCGCGGGAAAATAAATTAATAACCGCGTCCTTTTTATTTTTTTAAATACATTCCTATCGGCCAAGGTCACATAACTAAATGCCTTAAATATAAATCATTACAAATTAATCAAATATTACATTATTTTTCATTAAAACGCTCATATTTATAAATGCAACCTTACACTCGTCCATCCTGATAACGTGTATGCCCTCATACACGCTTCCAGTTGGAAAACCTTACACTTGGCCAGTAGGTTAACAATATATAGTAAAATATTCAAATCATAACAATAAAATATAAAATCATCATTAACAAATACAGAAAAAAAATCGCCTCTTATTAAGTTTGTTTTACAGGTAGGTAATTATTAATCATTAATTTACAAAAAAAAAATTTAAATCAAAATAAATTCAATCAATCAAAATTCTAAAATTTCTGATAAAAATTGTTTAGAAACAAATATTAAAATATCGACATCAATTCTGTAATAAATAAAACAAAAGTTTAAGCCATTTAGAAAATTAAAAACTATCCAGAGAACCAAATCTCTATGCAACATCTATTTTCTTATAACTAATATGTTATAAATTTTATAATACTTATTTTAAATTAATAATAACAACTAAACTAAAAAGTTTATTAATATCATCAACAACTTAACAAATACTTAATAATTGTGAACTTCATAAATTGACCATAGATTAAAACTTCAAATAAATTAGTGCTAATAATAGCAGTATTTTTTTTTTGTTATGTACAATATTTCTCGTATAATCTCTGTATTACTTTCTTTTTTTTTTTAAATAAAAATAATATATACATTTTTTTTTTATGTGAACTATTTAAACTGGTAAAGAAAATGGGAAATAAAAATAATTGAAACCATTACCTATTTTATATTCATAATGATACCTTAAATAAAAATCTCTTTATTGACTACCCAGGGAATCATACATCCCTAGGCAGCAACTCTATAAGTCTCATCAAACCACCCAGAGAATCACATCTCTGAGCAGCAGCTCAATAAATCTCATTAAACCACCCAGAGAATCACAACTCTGAGCAGTAGCTCAATAAATCTCATCAAACTACCCAGAGAATCACATCTCTGAGCAGCAGCTCAATAAATCTCATCAAACTACCCAGAGAATCATCACATCTCTGAGCAGCAGCTCAATAAATCTCATCAAACCACCCAGAGAATCACATCTCTGAGCAGCAGCTCAATAAATCTTATCAAACTACCCAGAGAATCATCACATCTCTGAGCAGCAGCTCAATAAATCTCATCAAACCACCCAGAGAATCACATCTCTGAGCAGCAGCTCAATAAATCTCATCAAACCACCCAGAGAATCACATCTCTGAGCAGCAGCTCAATAAATCTCATCAAACTACCCAGAGAATCACATCTCTGAGCAGCAGCTCAATAAATCTCATCAAACCACCCAGGGAATCACATCCCCGAGCAGCATCAACATAACTCTCTGTAAATCAAACATTAGTAATAACTTCTGAAATAAAATATTATTAAAACATTATAATAAATCTTATCAAACCACCCAGGGAATCACATCCCCGAGCAGCATCAACATAACTCTCTGTAAATCAAACATTAGTAATAACTTCTGAAATAAAATATTATTAAAAACATTATATTATTAAAGTGGAAACTTAGAAATCAACCAATGAATGACATCACTGAGTAGAAACTCAATAACTCTTATTTTCAATAGTTCTCATTAAAGCACCCAGAGAATCGCATCCCTGGGCAAAACTCAGTAACTCATTTTCTCGCTATCTAATCATTATCATCATTACATATAATAACTTCTTAATATTAATATTATTATCATTAACGGCAAAATGAAAGAAAATAACTAGAAAAATATTAAAGTAACCATATAAAATCAACATAACTCTCTGTAAATAAAACATTAGTAATAACTTCTGAAATAAAATATTATTAAAACATTATATTATTAAAGTGGAAACTTAGAAATCAACCAATTAATGACATCACTGAGTATTTGTATTCAGCCCTTTTTAACGTCCCACTGCTGGGCACGGGCCTCCCTTCAAGACGAGGGGAATCAGGCCATAGTCCACCACGCTGGCCAAGTGCGTATTGGCGGACTTCACATGTCTTTCGAAAACTTACTAGGTTCTCTCAGACATGCAGGTTTCCTCACGATGTTTTCCTTCACCGTAAGGCAAGTGGTAATCAAGTTAGAAATGATTCGCACATGAAAATATCAGAGGTGCGAGACCCGGGATTTGAACCCGCTTCACTCGGTTTCCCAAGCGAGCGCGTGACCACTGGGCTACCACTGCCTTCTTCTTCTTTACATCACTGAGTAGAAACTCAATAACTCTTATTTTCAATAGTTCTCATTAAAGTACCCAGAGAATCGCATCCCTGGGCAAAACTCAGTAACTCATTTTCTCACTATCTAATCATTATCATCATTATATATAATAATTTCTTAATATTAATATTATTATCATTAACGGCAAAATGAAAGAAAATAACTAGAAAAATATAAATGTAACCATATAAAATATTTAAGTAACCATTCCTAAATTCATAATAAAAGCTGTAATATAATATGATTATATTTTTAACGTGAAAGTTTAAAAACCACCCAGTGAATCAAATCACTGAGTAGAAACTCAAAAACTTCTATTTAACGGCCCAGAGAATCACGTCTCTGAACAGTAATTCATCAACTATTATTCTCAGTAATCGTCGTTGTTATCATCACCTAAATATCGGCAATAAACTAAATATAAATATTATCATAAGCGGCAAAATAAAATTAACCATTAAAAAAAAAAATCTTACGTAACCATTCCTCAGATCATAATAGTTCCTGTAATAAAATATTGTATTTTTAAGATCTAAAAAAAAAATCACACAGATAATCACATCAGTGTAGAAACTCAGTAACTTTTATTATACTACACAGAGAATCACATCCCTGAGCAGTATTATCATAACTCTTTTCAAACTACCCAAAGAATCATATCCCTGAGCAGTAATGTCAAAACTCTTTTCCAACAACCCAGAGAATCATATCCCTGAGCAATAAACATCATAACTATTTAGACCACCCACTGCCCAGACAACCATTTTAGTCGAACTCTTTAATACTTATTCGAACTTTTCTTAAAAAAACTTCTAAGTAGGTACTAAGAAAATTGCTTTCCAAAGCAGCAATAACTTGACTGTCGAAGAAACATACCATTCCAGGGCAATAACATCTTAATTTCCACTTAATCAAAACGGTCCAATATAACATCTCTTCAAGCATTCAAACCTGCAACTGCACATAATTTGGCTAATATTTAAGGGATTTTAAAGGCACATTTAAATTTGCAAGTTTAATCAATAGCTCAACTAATTAACATTTTAAGGGTATATCATCTTTACCCAGTTCCACCAGTAATATGTACATTCAGATGTGATATATATCACACATGCTTTTGATATAGTTACATATATTTATGAATTATAAAGCACTATCCCTGCAAATCTTTAAAACCCCTTTTTTTATCTCTTAAATTCGGCATATTAACAGCATATTGGAATATTAAAAGCGGCAGTTTTGGTTTCAAATTAATCTGAATTTTAATAATTACAAAAATCCTATTAAATATTACGAATTTTAAACTTCCTGGTTTTGGTTAATGGTTTTTATGTACCTACTTAGTACCATTAAATCGTAAAACGAAGTGACATTGTATTGACAAGATCTGTCATTTTGTCATATATCTGTTAAGTCATAACTGTTTTGTCGAATTGAAATTGATAATTTCTAATTTATATGTTGTTGAAGTTTTGTATGTTAATTACTGTGTAATGTATGTCTACCGCATTATGTGACCAACGACATTCCATATTGTATACGGACTATAACATTTCAAATCGATTTTATAGTTCTCTAATAATTTATAATCATTCATATAAGAATTACCTATCTTGAGTTTTGCGACGCGAGAATACGAATACATAATTCTATAGCAAATCCTTCACATCATCATCATTTATGTAAGACTTATCAACCTACAATATATTATTACACTTTAAAGAAACTGTTTTGCACCAAGGTTCATAGCAAAGTAACTATAACTTACAAACAAGTATATCGTTATTATCTTCATTTTTATTAATGAACCAGCGCTTTCTTTTCAAATTCCAACATCAATTAACTATCTATTATGAAGTGTATTGTATTTTACCAATATCATTCTTCTTTATTTATTTATTTTTATTTATTTTCATCGTTTTGATTTAGCATTTGGGCTTTAAATTACATACAGTACAGTACAGTACAGTTTGAAACATAATATAGCATCTTAATATGCTTTTCATTTCAGATCTTTCTCAATAAGTTTATTATTCATCTATGATTATAAATAACATTTATTATTACAGGTATTTACATTCATTTTAAAGTTCCAGGGCAAAGTCCTCATTATCTTTTTAATTTTGAAACTTTAAAAAAATACTAGCTTCAATTTCTTTAATTAAAATCCAAATAGAGTATGATATATGCTTATTTTACTTTACATGCCTGGTATATCTAAATAATCCCTTGTTTTCTTTTCAAGTATAACTCATTTCTTTATCTGGTTCATTTAATTAAGTATTAAAGTTTCAAAGATTGTATGTAATGTTCCTACTCAATACTCATATTTTGTCATTCAGGTATTTGTATTTGTCAAAGCCTCTTTACAATAATATACTATTATTATAAACTAGTGTTTTTTTTTGATTGCGATTGTTTGCATTCATAATATATTTGAATTAAGCCTGCACATATTCAAGACAAGATTTAAGCTTAATATCCAATCATCATCCCATATGGATCATATATTCACTTCACAATTACCATTATATTTTTTTTTAACCTAATTTTATAAGTAATCATTTTTTTTAAATATTTTATTTGCTTTTAATCTCCTTTAACTTTTCTTTATTTCGTGTCATATGGCTATATAACATTTAGAATGATATAATAATATACATATATAATCCTATCTATAAAATGGTATCCGTAGCAAACACCCTAACAAATGATATAGATATTTTCAGTGACTCTGTGCCTTGGTTAAAGAAAAACTGTTTAAATATTACTTTCGTAGCATGAAACAACAGTAGATAAGTCGGATTGTACTATATTTATGTTATATTATAATAGATTAATAACTAGATTTAATTTAATTTAGCCTTATTAAATAGTTTATATTTTTATAATTAATACTTAAGTTGAAGTTATGTCATACACTCTGTTCAGTACTCTCTCTAGTACTATGAGGGTAACATTTCATTACTTTATGAGTATCAAAATTGCACTAAGCACTACATAAATCAACATCATTCTTTCATTCTTTCTTAATAATTTTTGTTTGAATAAAATGTATTGATGAAAAGCTGTGCATAGTAAGGTAAATTAATATTATTGTGTTAAAACTCATGTCACTATGTAAATTCAGTTAGTTAATAAGTCTTTAAAAATAAATAATCTATCAATATAATAATCACTATCAATTTCTTTTTAGCAGTTTGTAAATTTTATTTCTTATTGTCTTTTATTTATTTGTTTTTTTCTTTTTATGATCCAAACAACCTACAAACAAACAACCTTAAGTATTATATCAATACTATATAGTTTATAAAGATACAGGCTTAATGACATTTTATGTCTTCAATACAATCTACCTGATTAACTCTGCTAACATTAATTAATTTATTTATTTATTAATCTTTTAATTAATTTGTTCCTTGTGTTTGTGATATGGTAATTTTATTGTCTTCATGAAATCTACTTCTGATTAATTATAATTCCATCTCGATAATACTTTTTCTTTTTTTTGTTAGTCATGGCAAAATTAACAAACATCATCCTTCCAACTAGTTAACTTTCATTAAATTCATAAGAGAAATTTTAAGTTTATAGGATTTTGTCTTCAACTCTTTATCAATAAGTATTAGGTAACCAAAGTATAAAACAACTAAACAACCACTAGGTCTTTCAAAAGTTCAAAACTTAAATATGTATAACGAAGTGGGCACATAATATGCATATATTTTATATCGATGCAGCATTTATAATATTTTCAAACTTAATATCTTCTATATATAATACATACTTATCACCTATCGATATCACATATCAAAGAAATCTCATTTTTTTTTTTAAGTGATAGTAATTTCAGCTGTAATTTTTTTTAATTATAAATTGATTTGATTTTTTTTTTTTTTTATATATTTTTTTTAATTGGTGGTTCTAATATTTGTATTCATATCATTCCTTTATTTAACTAAGAACTTAATAAATAAATTTTAAATGTTAAAACTACATTTATGTAATTTTAAAGGAAAATTGTACCATATTATGTAAATTTTGAATTTCTAAAATATAGTGTCTGATTTAAATCATTTCATGTCATTTTCTAGAAATCTAGCAATGCCAAACATCTCTTTTTTTTTTTAAATAGTTGAGTAAATCTCTGTCTTACAATAATTAATTTTACTATTTTGTATCTAATGCTAAGATTGTTTTGTCTTTGCTGTTGGCTTGACCTAGTCTACCTGTATTTTGATGGGAAAGAAAGTAAATTCCTAATCTCAAATATAACTTAAATTGGCAAACCCTTATTTGATCACTTGAGATATCTGAGACTAACCTGAACTGAGAAATATTTTTAAGTAATTATATTTTTGTGTGAATGGTCTTCACTGTTATTAGGCCTTGGTGTTAAATAAAAGACCATTAAAAGAAATTTTATTATCAACATCCCCTGGCATACTACATAAAATTATTACTTCAACATGTATCTACTTTAAACCTACAACATGAACTGTGATATGATTTTAAAATTACTTCTTTTTTTTTTATAGCTTAGGTACTTTCCATGTATAAGTAACATTTTCTGACACAACCAGGCCTCACTATGCGACTTTTTGTTTCATAAATTGACTAATTCTAATAAGAATAGCTAAAATTACATCACCTGACAGATCCACCAAGATTGTCCATGATACTCTTGATCTTAAACAATATGGTCCTTCGTCAATGCGTCATAAACCAACCAAGCCAAAGCGACGCCTCAAGATTTTTGAAACGTGAAGTTTTCTTAGCGGATCTAAACTTAAAAAAATATATTAGTATACATGTATAACCGCTATTGTTTTCATAAAGTCATTTACCCTATCCTAGTTTTAATTAGGTACAAATATCCAAACAAAGATCACAAAATTAATTATGATTAAGGTTTTTGTAAAATTAGCAGTTTCATTTTCTTACACTTTTAAATTATATACCTACATAGATACCCACTTTCAACTTTGTCATTTCCGTTTTAACTAATTTCCTCACATAAAGTATACTACTCTAACGGATGCAAGACTAACATATTTAAAAATTAAAATATACTTAGCTTAATTGACACAGACTTCTAAATCCATTTTACTCATACCCTGATGATTGAGCGGCATCGGCAGCGTTGTCTTGGCACTTCTGAGATGTAGACGACGTCAATAAAACTTCGGGATATTCCTTGTATATGGTTTTATATTCAGTACTTTTATAATCATCGGTACATCTGTCCGTGTGGAAGCTACCACCGGCTCGGAAAGCAGTTCTGCCGAGAAGAGCCGGCAAGAAACTCGACAGTTGCTCTTTTAAAATAATGAGTAACATAGTTTTTTACAATAATTTTTCGATATTACAAACATTCCATAACTAAACACTACAGAGTGCTACTGACATCTCTCCGCCAAAGCGCGGGAAAATAAATTAATAACCGCGTCCTTTTTATTTTTTTAAATACATTCCTATCGGCCAAGGTCACATAACTAAATGCCTTAAATATAAATCATTACAAATTAATCAAATATTACATTATTTTTCATTAAAACGCTCATATTTATAAATGCAACCTTACAGTAGTTTGTTATTTTAAAGCACCAGCGTTTTTGTATGGAATCATTTTAGTTCTTGACTTCGCAATTACAGTTATGCAGTATGGCACGTTTAATGAAAATGTTATTGTAGAAATGTGCTCAGATTTGGTCACGTATATATAAAGAATATTGAAATATTGACGAAAGAATAGTTAAATAGGCGTAGAGTAGTAGGCGAAGGTTACTTACTACCTTTTTAGTTTCTACTGAACCACTACTTCAGATCATTTTTAACCGAGGTTCTCATTTCGACCTATATATATATATATATATATATATATATATATATATATATATATTTTTGTTTGTTCGCGAATTTTTTCGTCGTTTATGAACCGAATTTGATAATTCTTGTTAGTCGGTGCCAGCCAATACACATCAAAGCACACCGACTTCGAAAAAATCTGATTAAGTATCTATTCTAAATGAAAACCCCCATTAAGTTATTTTTTACTTTTCAGTGCCTGGAAGTCGGTTTTTTTTTTATTGTAGCACAACTATATCAAATAAAGAACAAAAAGAACATAGAAGAGATGTAGAGATATTATTATGAACTTTTATTATTTTTCGTATTATATTATTAGTAGTCATACTACTAAAAAATCAGTTATTTTTGTATGAAAAATCTTTTGTTTAAAAAAAACAGATAGACGAACTAGGAGTATATAAGTAAACTAGCGACTCACCCTCGCATCTAGATCCTATCTACTTAGATGCGTTTTAACGGTTAGTATAAATTTTTCAGAGCTGAAATAATTTAACCCTGTAAAAAGTATAGTTATGTGTTTACACGGATAACCAGTTATCGTCATACTAAATTTCATTAAAATTTGTCCAGTGGTTTTCTCATGATGCATTCACAGACAGACAAGACAAATTGGCCCATGACTCGTACACAAAGCCATAAGATTTTAAACCTTTTGTCTCATATAGATGCAAGTTTCCATAGAGAAAAGGTCAAATTAATTGATTTTCTTGTAAGTTGAACAGTCATTACACACTACAGACAGTGTTTAACATAAAAAAAATCGAAATAAGTCGTGTAATTGCTAACACAAGTGGCCGTTATCTATTGTTTACTCATCACCTGTCACTCCAAGTTTCGCGTGCTTCAAATATTTGGCAGCGTTACTGGCGGACTGAAAACACTTAGAACCGTCGCTAATATCAGTAATTCGTGGCCCAAATATAACTTCGATATTATAAAATGCCCCTAATAAATTACTTGAATAAGTTTGTACTTGCTGTGCCAGCGGTGGCGGGTTCGTGATGAGTACGAAAGCTTGTACTCCAGTCATGGGTGTTTATATTTATCAACTATCCATAACATAGTCTTGTAGATTACCATGGAACTAGATGGTGCTGTGTATTAATGTCCCAATATATTTATTTATTTATGGATGGGTCCAAGATTAGTTATGTCGTATTATATGAAATTTAAAAAGCAGCTCTTGCATATTTTTACAATAGCTTCTGAAGCGGTTTAAAATTAGATATTTTGTCGGCGACGCGCCGACTGAAAGTTACGTCTTTAACAAAGGAAAAGTATTTTTGCTCTCAGCTATTATATATTTAGATACAGGATACATAAGTTTTTGTTCCAATTCAATCTATATATATATATATATATATATATATATATATATATATATATATATATATATATATATATATATATATATATATATATATAAATACTAACTGATTGAAAATCTTATTGAAATAGACATTATTATCGATACCGAATCTATAGTTTTTAGAATTTTTGGCTGTGTCTATCTGTGACCGCATCACGAGAAAACTACTGGACAGATTTTGATGAAATTTGGTATGATGTTATCCGGTTCAACATGTAGGATATTTTTTACTGTGGGAAAATATCTTATTTCTGAGAAATCTATAATTAGGAATGAACCCGAGCGGGGCGAGGGTGAGTCGCTAGTTTTGTATATAACAAAAATACATACTTAATAGTAGTAACTAGTGTTGCTGTGACTGTCTAGTTAAATCTAGTGACAGTTACAGCAAGATGAATCCAGCGAAAACATTTTCCGAAGGCACTACGAAAACAGGGTAGAATTTGATGCGTTTTAGTGTCGAGTTTTAGTAAAATAGGTAATATGAAAACTTTGCCTATATTAAAATACTTAAATGTGTCAACATTTTAAAGTACTCAGTAAATAACTTCTAAAGATTTGCGGTTTTATATTTTACTTTATGCAGATTATTATTATGTCAAGCAATTTTGTGAACTATTCGTTAACTACTAAGGGATAAAAATGGTTTACACAACATTTTGTAATAAATTATTTTTCATTTATTTGAATATTTAGAATTTATGTTTAGAGATGTTTTATAATACCATTAATATTATAAATGTGAAAGTTTGGATGTATGGATGTTTGTTACTCAATCACGCCAGAACAGCTGAACGGATCTGGATGAAATTTGGCACAGAGATAAATTATAGTCTGGAATAGCATGTAAGCTTTTTATCCCGGAAAACTGTACGGTTCCCGTGGGCCTATCCTATTGTTTTTGTTTTTCAGCGAGCGAAGCGAACCCGAGCGAGGCGAGGGTGAGTTGCTAGTTATTTAATAACAAATGATTTACAATTTCCTTTCTTTCACTTTTATGTACATAGAGTATTTTAATACTGTATATACATAAGTGTAGGAAGTGTGGATCGCTTGTTATTAAATAATACTTAAGTATGAAATCCATACATTATCGATACAGAAGCCAAATCTATAGTTTTTAGAATTATTGTCTGTCTGTCTGTCTGTTACCGCATCACGAGAAAACCACTGGAAAGATTTTGATGAAATTTGGTATAATGATAGCTGGTTATCCGGGTCAACATATAGGATACGTTTTACTGAGGGAAAATATCTTATCTCTGAGCTAAACGTTAATACATAACTAGGGACGAACACGAGCAGAGCGAGGGTGAGTTGCTAGTATTTTCATAAATTGAGCCAGATTGTAACTGTCACGTAAATATCATAAGATAATTTTGTATCTTTCATATTTCCCACTTCTAAATATCACATCTTGGTTAAGCCTGTCATAACAGAAATAACAGTTTTTTAGATGTTCATTAATTTGCAGCAGGAATATTTTCTTTTATATATATATATATATATATATATATATATATATATATATATATATATATATCTAGATTATTTATAAAATAGATTCCATATGTTGTATCAGATTTCCTGCGTGTACTACACATTTTTGGTTACCTGTATTCTACTTGACCGAGCCTATTTTTACACAATATACCGGCGATGAGTAAGGAATGAAAGTTATTATCAATAAATTTATAAAATTTACGGTAATTACCTAATATATTTACCAGAGGTGAATCTATACATTTTGTATGAAGACATGAGTCATTTCCATTTCTATTAATAAGCTTGAAAAACAATCTTTTTTTTAATACTTCAATTCCAAATATGACAAATTTGAATATTGTAGGTATAATATTTTATGGCTATATTATAAGTATCAGTATCTGAGTTGATTCTTTATACATTTCCTTTCGAATAATCTACCAATTAAGTTATAGCTTCTAATAAGCAGTGCGTTAACTTTAAATAACTTTGAAAATTGGAATTAGATAAAATAAATAAAAAAACCGGCCAAGTTCGAGTCGGACTCGCGCACTGAAGGGTTCGGCACCATTATCTATAAAAACGGCAAAAAAATCACGTTTGTTGTATG
The DNA here is from genome assembly GCA_033884665.1 of Argynnis bischoffii washingtonia. NCBI lineage: Eukaryota > Metazoa > Arthropoda > Insecta > Lepidoptera > Nymphalidae > Argynnis > Argynnis bischoffii. The sequence continues at coordinate 16,672,562 of CM066618.1, read as the reverse complement.
GGAACCCCCTTAAATATATATTTTATTTTGTTTTTTCGTGCTTGTTAACCCTAAAAACATTATTAACGAACCGCAATTTTTTATATAACTATCTTAAAATATTAATTATTTGTCATTATAATGACGTAGTGTATGAACTATGAAGTCATAGTATAAAATGAAAGACACGCCCACATTCTACGTATTTAAAGATACCTCTGTGGGGAGTATATTGAAACAAATTGCGTATTATTTTTAGAGTTAGAGCGGGATTACATGAATGTTAAAGTTGCTGTTAAACTTGTCGCGAGATTTACCTATATCATACAAAACATGTTTTTTAATTTTTTTTTCTTGTATACATATATTACACAGGTAAATCTCGCGACAACTTTTATGTCATACTAGCGACTTACCCTCCCTCGCTCGGGTTCGTCCCTTCTTACGTTTTAACATATAGTATTGATTTCTCAAAAATGATATATTTTCCCGTAGTAAAAAGTATCCTATATGTTGACGCAGATAACCAGCACCATACCAAATTTCACCAAAATCTGTCCAGTGGTTTTCTCCTGTTGCGGTAACAGACAGACAGATAGACAGACAGACAAAATATCTAAATATCTACTATAGTTTCGGCTTCAGCATCGATAATAATGTCCATTTCAATAAGATTTTCCAAAAAATATTTAATATATAGATTCGGCTTGGCTACAATTTTATTATATGTATACGTAAATTGTGTAATGTAATAAATTAATGGGTTTGATCAGTTTAAAGTTTATTTTCTTCTTTTTAAAGCATTTAAATAAATAAAAGCTTGTTTTAAAAAATGTTTTTTCATTATTATTTTATACTTTTAATTTTTAAGTTATTCGTATTTTTCTCAGCAAAACTTTCATTTGATATCCATATCGTGGGGTTGCATAAAAAACACATAATATAACATAATCCGCCATCTTTTTAAGTCCGCCATATTGGATTTAGAATGACCTCACTTAGTTAACAAGCATTGTCATCCAAATTTAACGTGTAGGCAAAATTTCAGCTCAATCGGTTTAGGGAAACTGTTTTAAAATTAACTAGGGACTCACCCTCGCTTCGCTTTGGGTTCGTCCCTAGACAAAAACAAATCTATCCTACGGGACCCGTACACTTTTCCGGGATGATATATAACCTATAACCTTCCTCAGTTAACGGGCTATCAAATGCAAAAAGAATTTTTTAAATCGGATCAGTAGTTTCTGAGATTAGCGTGTTCAACCAAACAAACAAACAAACTCTTCAGCTTTATAATATTAGTATAGATTTGCAAGATTTAACCCGAACAAACAAACATTGCAATTTGAATAAAAGCTTGTAAAAATGCAACTAACATGGCTACACATAGATCGTTATCTTTGAAGATTCCTAGATTTGAATTAGAAAGTATAAAGTTCATCACGTATAGATTTCGAGTTACATCAAAATGAAGTTTTTTTAAAAAAATATGTATATTAAAGTACTTCGTTGGCTAATATAATGATTTAGTATAAAAACAAAAAAAAAGGTTATTTTCGAGGTAAAGGTATAAATTTTCCAATTTCCACTTATTATTTATAGTGTTATTATTAAATATTTAAGATGATATTTATATTTGATTTTAAGATGATTTAAACAAAATAAATTGATCAAAACCGAAAACATTAAATAGAAATTAACAATATTATAATATTATATTAAAATACAGCTAATTACTGTAATAATTAAAATATAAAACAAAATAGGTAATAAAATATATTTTTTTTCAACAATTATAATATATTGTTATTTCATGTAAACCAACTGTTTCTTGTACTCCGCATCATAACAACGATTTAATGGTACGAGACAGGCAATTTGAGTATTTTTAACATCCATTAGTTATCTGTTCTGGCCTTGCGTCTCTTTTTGTGTTGGCATTATTTTCTAACAAAAACACGTTAACGAAAGTGGTGACGACTGATATTTAATTATTTTTGACTTAATTTACATGTATAGTATAATTATTATTTTAGAATACAAAAATTATTATTAAAAAAAAGTATGTGTAAGTTTGTTTCATGTCAAATTTTATCGTATAGGCCAAACATTAATACTATAATTTGTTTGTTTTTTTTTTTGTAATCAAACAATAATTCTAACAAATATTATTAAAAGTAATAAAATAAAAATTGTAACTTCAAACTTATATGGAAAATATGCGTCTATTTTAAGCGACATTGGTGAAGTAAAGAGTGCCCAAATGGCATTCCTAGGAGCCATTAAACAAAATAATTGAATTGAATAATATTAATCATACTTTTTTAGATTTACACGAATATTAGACATTTAAATAAAACTATCTTTTCGGATTTTTTCGCGGATTTATTTTGATTTTTGTTTCCCGACGTTTCGATTGCTTTACAGCAATCATGGTCACGGGAGAGACCTCTTCCGTCCGAAATCCGAAAAGATAGTTTTATTAATATTAATCAGTTAAAAAACCGGTCATTATTAAGTTAAATTAGTAAGTAAAAGATATTTTTCTCTCCTGCATTATGTGACTTCCTGCCCACGCATGTAGATACATATAAAAAGTATTAGTATAAAAAAATTACCTTAAATAATGAAATCTAGCAGCCACCATATTTCATTTTTTTTTATGTTACCTATCTAAGAAAACTTGGTCAAATGAGACGAATCTAACGATACCTTTATCAAAGAAATCCATCCAGCGGTTTGGAAGATATGAGGGAATAAATAATATTACAAACACCAAGATAGGCGCGAAAAACATAACCCTTTCCTTGCAGATGGATAACACAGCTCTACAAAAAAAAAAATTTTTTTTTGTTGCCCTGGATATCATCGCAAATTTTTACGTTTTCAAGTGCCCAGATTACGAATATATTCATGAAAGTTCGCAATGTGCTCGTATTTTCATGATTTTTGCGTATCTTATATTTTCAACAATTATCGGCTTGATAAAAATAAAATTTAATTTTCCAGTCATGATTAGGCTTCTGCGCAACTTTTTCGCGCATACAAACATCACGTGATCCCCACTCTCAGTTCCCTTGCTCCACAGGACCATAAAGCAGTAAATTATGAAGAAATTGTGCAAAATATGCTGACAAACTTTCAGACTTTAGGAGCAAATATGAGTATTAAGTTACACTATCTCCGCAATCATCTAGATAAATTTCTGGATAATTTAGGAAATTATAGTGAGGAACAGGGAGAGCGGTTCCACCAAGATCTAAAAGTGATGGAGGAAAGGTATCAGGGTCGATGGGATTGTCACATGATGGCAGATTACTGCTGGTCTTTGAAAAGAGATTGTCCTCTGAAAAATTATAAAAGAAAAGCTCATAAAAGGCGTTTTATGGAAATATAAAATGTATTTTCGACATTTTCCTCTTTATTTACTTCGATGTATCCTAATTTTTCAAAACATAACTGACATTATAAATATATCTGCTATTTTGTTTCTCGTTTTTTGATTTTTGAAATGTAGAATGAAAATAAAGATTTAAAAAAAAATCAGAGCAAATCTTACAAAATTATTGATAGTTTCATGAATTGTGTGCATAAATAGACCCAAAATCATTTTCATATCTAGGGCAACAAAACTACTGTAGACCAGTGTAATTATAAAACTACAATTTTTTTTGCATGTACTCATTGTACGCATCGTAGAGTCCTAGGTTTAGTTGGTTGGTAAAGTTAGCGTATGGACCTATAAACGAAGGTTTCTTTAAGCAATTAGCTTAACCAGATTATGTCAATAGAAAAATCAGTTAGACGGCTTAACTTAGTATGAAGAATGCAAGCTTCATTTCACGTTTACTCATTCGAATGATATGGAACTTGGTTAAGATTTAAAGTTACTTTATTTTATTTATTTATTTGTACATATTATATAACAATGCCTGTACTGAATATATACATATTTTTTAAAAGAATTAATGAATTACAATTTAGCTTAATAAAACTTATAATGAGACAAAAACTCAAAATAAATTTAAATTACAAAGAATAAATAATAAATAAATAAATAAATAAATATGCTGGGACATTAACACACAGCACCACCTAGTTCCATGGTAAGCTACAAAGCCTGTGTTATGGATACCAGATAGTTGATACACTACACATATATAACTTTAAATACATACATATTATAAATATAAACACCCATGACTGGAGAACAAACATTCGTGCTCATCACACAAATGAATGCCCCCAGCGGGACTCGAACCCGCGACAACTGGCGCAGAAAGTAGGGTCACTACAAACTGAGCCAAACGTGCCGTTTTTTTAAGTCCCTACTAGGTAACTTATAATATATTTTAAAGTAAAAAAAGTTTTAATATGATATGTACATGTCATGCTACTTATTTCGACATAGCCAAGGATAATATTAAAAATTTAAAACCATGCCTTAAAATGTCTTTCGCTATTTTCAACATGATTTTGATTACACGCTTGTTCGATTATTTCGATATTATACTAGCAATTCACCCTCGCTTCGCTCGGGTTCATCCCTGTGTTGATTCTTCTTACAAACTTTCATTCACATTTTCACCCCCTTAGAGATGATTTCCGGGATAAAAAGTTTTATATATCCTTCCCAAGGTCTTAAACTATCTTCTTACCAAATCTCATCTAAATCGTATTAGTAGATCCAGAGATTATTCCCTACAAACTCACAAACTTTACCTCTTTACAATATTAGTGCCTATAGATTATATATTAGCTAACACGACATATGTCGTCCTGTCCACATTTCAATTTGCTTGTGTTCTTTGAGTTCATACAAAAATCCGATATAAATAATCAATTATAGTTTTTCCCGAAACATTTAATTTTCTAGGTTACATTCAAAATGTTTTCCCTTAATAACCCTAATCGGAATATTACAAATATTTTTATTAAAAAAAATAGCCAAATCGATGTAGTGGTTTTCGATTGTACGTTTACTAATGAACAGTTAGTATTTTATTTTTATTTGTACAAAAATTAAATATATTAAATTTATCAGTAAATATGTTGGTACATTAACACACAGCACCAACTAGTTCCATGGTATGCTACGAGGTCTGTGTTATGAATACCAGATAGTTGATACACTACACATATATAATAGTATAAATAAATATATATTGATACAAACTCATTATAAACACATGAAATTACTATATCATTGGGGATGACAGCCCTAAATAACCTATTATAGTTGCTAATTACTTTGAAGGAAATGTGGATTCTTAGTAGAGGAGGAAATTGCATGTGATTTCTCGTCGTGTCTAGAATATCTTACAGGTACATGTACATAAATAATATTCGTTTGAAAGATTCGACGTATAACAATGAATCTATATATATTGTATTATTACACTGGAAGATTCATGAATCTTTTAAAAAGTACTCATCTATACTATAATAATATTATAAAGCTGAAGAGTTTGTTTGTTTGTTTGGTTGAACGCGCCAATCTCAGAAACTACTGCTCCGATTTGAAAAATTCTTTTTGCATTAGATAGCTCCTTAGCTGAGAAAGGCTATAGGCTATGTATTGTACGGTTCCCGTGGCATAGATTTGTTTTTGTCTAGAGACGAACCCGAAGCGAGCAAGGGTGAATCGCTAGTTATTTAATATACACATATGTATACTCAAACATACAAACTTTCACACGTGTAATAGTAGTCAGATAAACCGCGGTGACAAAAAAATTTAAATAATATAACTTAAAAAAACACCACTACTGAAGAGTGTAAACATGAAGGGAAATATTAATATTCCTACTACTCACCCTCGCACACTCTCGCTTTGCTCGGGTTTATCACTAGGCGATTCTTTAATTTGACGTAACTTTTTTATTTATGAACCGATTAAAATAAAACAAACACTTAATGCTAAGTGAAGCTTACCACAATACAATAATGAAAACCGCACCAAAATCGGTTAAGCCGTTTCTGAGATTAGCGCGCACAAACGCACAGATAAACAGACAAACAACTAAAAATTATAAAAATCAATGTTTTGGTTTCTATTGCGTTAATAAATATCACAAATAATAATTTTTCTCAAATATCTTCCATGTACAGATAGCGGTCAGTTACAATTTTATTATATATATAGGTTATGTCTACGTAATTTGTGTAGCGCTAGTTGCTACGCGGACTAGCGCCGCAGGGTGAAAAGCTCTGGAACTAAATCATTGTTTAAGTTACTTTTAGTAGCAGACTTTCGATTGCGGAATTAGATGGCGTTGCGTTATAAAAGTACGACGATCAATACATTTTCTTTACTTTCCCTGATATATCCGCGTGTTGTATTTATAGCTTTATGGAAATTCCCCATATAATTTAGAAGAAATAATTGCACATATGCAAATAACTAAAACATAAAAAAATATTTAATTTAAAAGTTATTATCAAGTTATTTCTTAAATTTGTAGTAATGGACGGCTTTGGAAAACGTAGAATAATAATGAATGATTACAATCGGTTCATAATCAATGAAGGTATTCCAGGGTCTAATATATAGGTCATAGCAAGAGTAACGTAATTTTGTACCAATTACGGTCCGGATGGCTTCCAGAGTTAATTAGGAACGGCCTACTTACCGCGTCTCATTTAGACGTATTCTTGGAGAAATAGGCTACGATCGTTGAATACCGATTGACTTTGACATAAAGTTTTATTTGGTAACAAGCGACTCACCCTCGCTCCGCTCGAGTTTGTCCCTAGTTAAGTTTTAACAGTTAGAATAGATTTCTCAAAGATGAGATATTTTTCTGCAGTAAAAAGCATCCTGTATGTTGATCCGGATAACCAGCTATCATCATACAAAATTTCATCAAAATCCCTCCAGTGGTTTTTTCGTGATGCATTCTCAGACAGACAGACAGGTAAAAATTCAAAAAAAAAAAAAAAAAACTATAGATGCGGCCTCTGTATCGCTAATAATGTCTATTTCAATAAGATTTTACAAAAAATGTTTAATGTACAGTTTCTACTCAGAATTTTATTATATGTATAGAGTATATGTGGCTTTGTAACATCTCACTCATTTGTTTGAATAATATATGTAAATAAAATTATATATAGATATTCTTAGGAATAATACGTTGCCATCTTTCTATACTAGAGGCTTGATTGTATTATAAGATTATGAACTTCTGAATTCGAGACCCAATCAAGACAATTGTTGAAATTTTCCGATACCAACATCTCAGCATAAAGTTGGTAAATTGGTGAGGGAACAAAGATTGAGTTAGCCTCTTTGATATAAAAGGCTATATATTTGTGACTCTCGTCCACGTAGCGGTGTGTTTTGAAGGCAATAAGTTCATATAGTTGACTTATGTACTATTTTACTTCGTGACGCTCGAACTAATAAGAAAACAAAGAAATTAACCAAAATATCGAAAATCAGTGGTTTAGGATACCTAATCTACTCAAAATTACTACTACAACTAAAACTATATCGTAATTGTTCCTTATGGGGTTGAATTTTTAATAAAATCCTTTATAAGTTTTGTCTGGAGCTTTAATTTACTATACACAAAAAGTACGAAATTTTCATAAACATTGTTGAAAATCGGAAAAATGTCAGGTTTATTAACTTTAACCAAATCGGGATTACTACGGTAATCAAATTGGTCATCTCGCATTTGACAGTGGAAAAAAACTAAGTGTTTATCTTATTGCTCCAAGCGTAAGACCATCGTATTTAACTTTAAATAAAATTATGGTATTATCTTTTACTTAATGTTGTTAATAATTCAAATTGAAAGATAGACAATTTAACGATACCTCAAACAGAAATTTAATTTAATTGACCCAGTAACTACGAAGTAGTTAAGCCTCCAATCAGTTTGTTCGGAACATCGACACTTTGTAATTAGTTTCATTGAGCCATCGTAAAGAATAAAATATCTTAACAGCAATGTTTGTTTATAATTTAAAACGTCTCTATATCAATTTAGATTTAAGTAACTCGGATATACTCATAAACCATACAGAAAATGAAGTAGCCATTATCTTGTTATTGTTCATGGTCATGGTCGAGGAAGTAGGTACATTATGTCTATAGGCTGTTTTTGCGTATTTTATATCCAACTAGCGACTTACCCTCGCTCGCTCGGGTTACGTTTTAACGTTTAGTATAGATTTCTCAGAGATGAGATATTTTCCCGCAGTAAAAAGTATCCTATATGTTGACCTGGATAACCAGCTACCATCATACCTTATCAAAATCACTCCAGTGGTTTTTCCGTGATGCGGTCACATACAGACAGACAGACAAAAATTCTAAAAACTATAGATTCGGCCTCTGTATCTATAATAATGACTATTTCAATAAGATTTTCCAAAAAAATATTTAATGTACAGATTCCACTTAGTTAGAATTTTATTATATTAGATATTGCCTACTTGTTATAATAGACTTATTATAATGACTTTTGAATTGTCAATTTAATTTAAAGTGTGTGTGGACTATGGCATCTCCCCCTGTTATTGAAAAGAGGCCCGTGCCTAGCAGTGGGACGTTAGAAATAAGAACTGATTACAATACAATACATATAGATAATACTGTCTGTACTGTTTAGGAAATATATTTATATAAAATATATATTCGAGTGATAAAAATCTTAAGAACAAACCAGATATCTGATCGTAATTTTTTTTTAGAGTACATTTCTTTACCCACCATGAAGTATGAAGTAGTGTGATGGGTTAAATCAAACTCTCTGCAATATACAAAGCATAAAAAGCCCAGCAAAGTGTTCTATTTAGTATTTACGAACACATTGTACTTAAAAATACCACAACTTCTAGACTTAACTATATGTACTAATAGATGGACCTAAACTACTAATAGATTTTAACCTACCTTGTATTGCTCGGTACTGGCGGCTAGAAAACTCCAACGATGTTTTTTTTTATCTAAATTATCTAAAGGCTTTTCAAAATATACATATAAATAATATATAAAGCTGAAGATTTGTCGCTTTGTTCACCTGTTTGTTTGTGTGAACGCTATTCTCTGCAAGTAATTGTTCGAATAGAAAAAATGTTTTTGCGTTCAGTACATTATTATTTACTAGCGACTTACCTCGCTTCGTTCGGGCTCGTCCCTAGGTAAGTTTTAACGGTTAGTATGGAGTAGATAGACTATATATTATATGATATATAGCCGCCTTCCCCAATAAACAGACTATCTAATGCAAAAAGAATTTTTCAAATCTGATTAGTAGTTCCTGAGATTAGCGCGTTCAAACAAACAAAGAAACAAAAAAAACTCTTCCTTTTTATAATATTATAAGTATAGATTAAGGAACATTAGATATCTAATATTAAGTTACGACATAGGAGCTTAGTTACTCATAAATAAATTATGCGGGTGAAGACGGTAAATGCTATTGTAGGTAAATATATTTTATAAACTCTAGATCGCGCGACGTTTAATAGTTTGATGGAAAGCAATAATATTGAAGCAATTTATTAATGACTAGCGACTCACCCTCGCATCGCTTGGATTGGTCCCTAGCTTGCTTCCCAATACAAACTTTCCTCCCCATTTTCACCCCCTTAAGGGTTGATTTCCGGGATAAAAAGTATCTTACGTCCTTCCCAGGGTCTTAAATTATCTTCTTACCAAATTTCATCTAAATCGGTTAAGTAGATCCAGAGATTACCCGTTACAACCTCACAAACTCACAAATTTTACCTTTTTATAATATTAGTAGAGAATATTGGAAAAATGATAGAAATATATTAGCTATTGTAGAGCAATAATAAAGGAGTTAAAGGTTTATTTTATTTATATCAAAGTTAATTTTGAAATCGGTATAAATTATAATTTTGCAATGCGATGCTTACATTTTCTGAACCCGATAGTACGTAAACCAAAAGTACGTATAGCATTCCCGCCTCCCATTACACTCCAGGCTCTGACGCGGAACACCCGTGCCCAAAATAATACCTATACAATATTTAATTCCAAACATTTTGAAATAATGAGTGAAGTCGACGAAAAAGGATTGCAGGTAGGCTTTTTTGTATACTCCTTTAAACAAATTAGATGCGATTAAAAAAAAAAACAAACCAATTTAAATCAATCCATAAACAACAAACCAATATTATTTTTTTCATTGTAATTAAATGTCTTATGCTTTTAGATATTATTTTTATGAGTTCTACTTATATCTGACGTCACGTTTGGCTCAGTTTGTAATTGGCTCAGTACTTGCTGTGCCAGCGGTCGCGGATTCGAGTCCCGCTGGGGGCAATTATTTACGTGTTGAACACGAATGTTTGTGTACTCCAGTCATGGGTGTTTATATTTATAATATGTATTTAAAGTTGTTTAATATATGTAATGTATACAACTATCTGGTATCCATAACACAAGCCGTCATAGCTTTCTATGAAACTAGATGGTATTCAGCCCCTTTTAACGTCCCACTGCTGGGCACAGGCCTCCCTTCAAGACGAGGGGAAACAGGCCATGTCCACCACGCTGGCCAAGTGCGGATTGGCGGACTTCACATGTCTTTCGAAAACTTGCTAGGTTCTCTCAGACATGCAGGTTTCCTCACGATGTTTTCCTTCACCGTAAGGCAAGTGGTAATCAAGTTAGAAAATGATTCGCACATGAAAATATCAGAGGTGCGAGACCCAGGATTTGAACCCGCTTCACTCGGTTTCCCAAGCGAGCGCGTTACCACTGGGCTACCACTGCATTACTAGATGGTGCTGTGTGTTAATGTCCCAAAATATTTATTTTCGTTAAATTTGCACTTGCCAGTATGTAATAATTAATTAGTAATCTATGTAAGATAAATATGTGCAGTTGGCAATTTTTATACTGTGTTTATAAACAGCTATAGCTGTGAAATAATTCTTGTGGTAACACTAATGTACAACAAAAATAATCTACAAAAATTTTCTAAAGTATGTTTATTTTCATTGAGTCAATGCTCTAAATTCTCTATTTTTACATACTTATAGTCTGGTTTAATTAATGATGGAAAAACTTATACTCGTCGAAATTAGAGACTATAGGTATAATTAAATAACTATTAAAAATGCTAAAGTTTGTAAATGTGTGCGTGTATATGATTCTGTGCGTGTACGTATATGATTATGTGTGTAGGTGTATATGATTATGTGCGTGTTTATGATTATGTGCGTTTATATGATTATTACTCCTTCACGCTAAAACGGATTTGGATTAAATTTAGTACATAAATAGACGCTAAGAGACACACCCGAGCGAAGCGAAGGTAAGTCGTTAGTGTACTATGAAACTTTGCGTGTCTTTCTTTGATAAAAAAAATGCTTATGACTTAATCGATACAGGTAAATAAAATTGAAGTGTCTGTTTGTAATTTCAACATAACAGTTTTTTATTAAATGCATATGAAAGCATATACATTATACTACCGTATAAACCGTACCGTACCGTACTTATAAGAAGAAAAAACTATTTTTAAATTTTTTGTCTGTCTGTCTGTTTTGGCTAATCTCCGAAACGGCTGAATTGATAGCTGATGTTAAAAGGAGTAATTTAGGCTACTTTTATTTTAGAAAAAGAATCAGAGTTTCGTGCAAAAAAATTAAAACCCAGGAAATTGTAAATAAAATCCGAGTACCTTGGACATACCCGAGCGAAGCGAGTCGCTAGTAAACAATATAATATGTACTTTATAAAAAATGTTTGTAGCTCATACGTCTTGCTAATTTTGTTTATGTTGGCTGCTACACGAATAAACAATACGTTGTGTATTTTTGTTGAGTTATGAATTTCCGATGTTAATATTTGATTTCCAATAAATTAAGAACGAAGAAGATTCATCTTATGAAGGAAATTCGGTATAAAAGCTGCCGCTTCATATTCAAAAAAGGTTAACATCCTTAAAATAAATGTAAAGATTAATTTACTGCAACTATGCCAAGTAAAATAAGACTTTTTATTAGTTTTGTTTTTGTACTCAACGGCCATTAAGGGCATCAGGCCATAGTCCACCACGCTGGCCAAGTGCAAATTGGCAGATTTCACAAGTCTTTCAAAAACTTGCTAGGTTCTCTCAAACATGCAGGTTTCCACACGATATTTTAATTCACCGTAAGACCGTATTTAATGATTAGTATGAAATACAAATTTCTGGATTTCTCTGGTTTTCTGTACTGTATGTATTATACACTAGCGACTCACCCTCGCTTCGCTACGGATTCGTCCCTAGACAAAAACAAATCTATCTCACGGGAACCGTACATTTTTCCGGGATGGTATATAGCCTATAGCCTTCCTCAGTTAACGGGCTATCTAATGCAAAAAGAATTTTTCAAATCAGATTTGTACTTCCTGAGATTAGCGCGTTCAACTAAACAAACAAACAAACAAACAAACATACTCTTCAGCTTTATAATATTAGTATAGATTTAAACCTTCCTCTTGAATCACTCTATCTATTAAAAAACCGCATCAAAATCCGTTGCGTTGTTTTAAAGATCTAAGCATAGGTACATAGAGACAGACAGCAGGAAGCAACTTTGTTTTATACTATGTATTGATTGATATATCATTTGTCTTTGGGTTGAATTTCCAGATTTTTATTTTCCATTTTTTCCACTTTTATTTCTATAGTGAACCCCTTCACTCTAGGTTCGGGTCTTTTATAAAACTGTGCATTTATTATAAAAATAAATTACTTTCCCTTTTATATAATAGAACAACACTAGATATACAGTTTAAACTTTTGTCTTTAAAATGAATTTCCTTTTTTAGGAAAAAAGTTTTTAACGATTTCTATAATAATACCAATTCATTGAGTTATGCTTCATATGTAAGCTTTCGAATATGATAAAATAAACTTTGTTTGTTCTACGATGGTAACAATGTGAAATGGAAGATATGTCAGCCTAATAATTAAATCTTGTTTGAGCCACAGTATTGTGCCACCTGCGAGTGTCACTCACATAATACGAGATATTGTCATATGACATGTAGGTATGGTAAGCTAGAGGCCTGTGTTATGGATACCAGATAGTTGATACACAATACATATATAACTTTAAATATATACATATTATAAATATAAATACCCGTGTCTGGAGTACAAACATTCGTGCTCATCACACAAATGAATGCCCAAAGCGGGACTCGAACCCGCGACCGCTGGCATAGCAAGTAGGGTCACTACAAACTGAGCCAAACGTGTCGTCGATTCGAGCCAATAAGTAGTCATCGTAAATCAAATTTAAAGGCCATTTAAATCTTTAAAGTGAATTTAAAAATTGCTTTTAAATATTTAAAAATTAAATAATTTATATTGTAAGTAATTAAACAAACAATTAATAAACTAATGAGGCGCTATTTTATTAAATTTCTGAAGTGGGGTTTCTTGATCGAGGGAAAGTCAAGAAATCTTATTTCTGACAAATACATTTGTTGGCGCTGACTTCACAAGACTACTACTCGCTACTCATTTCCGGTAGATAATAATTATAAAATGCAGGTCCTAAGGAAGTCAAATAACTTTCTGTATAGCTATTTTCAAAATCATGACAACTCGATGCACTCGAAGATATTAGTTTGTCCTTTATCTAGTCTACTTGTATTACCTGTGAAATAAAGTTTTTTCATTCATATGCTAATACGATGTTCATAATGTGTTCAACATATACTATTTTGTAATAAAAACCTATAATAAAATTTCGTTTTGGTATCAAACCTGACAGTATTGGGTCGATAAAAAGAGAAAGATAACAAGAATAGAGAGAGATAAAAAAATAATCATCTGATAAGTGGAGATTTCAGTTTACTTAGAATTAAAACACAAGCGCCTCTAAAGATACTCGTAGATCAAATGGGTTACGTCTTAAGACAACAATCTAGTCAAAGTGAGACACATTTACGGAGGTAGCAATTGACCCCAGCGAACCATTTACAACTGCCTACTCAACGCTTATATTATTACGTTTTTACTACACTAGCTTTTGCCTTTGACTCTGTCCCCGTTTATTGGCACGTCACGTTATATAATATAACCTTATTTTTCTCAAAAAATATATACAGATAAATAAAATTGGAGTGTCTGTTTGTCATATTAATATACACGGTACATATACCAAAACAACGTTTTTTACAATTTTTGTCTGTCTGTCTGTTTGTTCTGGCTAATCTCTGAAATGGCTGGACCGATTTTGACGGGACTTTCCCTGGCAGATAGCTGATGTAATAAGGAGTAACTTAGGCTACTTATATTTTAGAAAAAAAATAGAGTCCCACGAAAAAAAATTAAAACCAAATTAATTAATTAATTTTGTTTTGGAAAGCAATCTAGGGACAAACCCGAGCGAAGCAAGGGTGAGACGCTAGTAGTATATAAGATGCTAAAAGATTTTATTGAATCTGATTGGCAATTACAGGTATTAGAGTGTTCAAGCAAACAAAACAATCTTTTTAGTTTTATAATATTAGTAGGTATAGATAAGATGTGTTAGTGGCATCTTAGTTACGTACATATGTTAGTACAAGCGACTCACGCACGCTTCGCTCGCGTTTTCACGGTTAGCTATGTTTAGGTATACATAAATAGGAGCTTGCTACTCCTAAGAAATTCATTTAATTTAAATTATATAACAATTTAGTATCTACCCTCGTTTTGCTCGGGTGCGTACGCCGTACGTGGATTTTGTTCACAATTTCGTGGGTTTTAATTTTTTTTCGCGGAACCCTGATTCTTTTACTAAAATAAAAGTAGCCTAAGTTACCCCCTATAACATCAGCTGTCTGCCAGTGAACCTCCCGTCAAAATCGGTCCATCCGTTTCGGAGATTAGCCGGAACAAACAGATAGACAGACAGACAGACAAAAATTGTAAAAAATTTTGTTTTTGTATATGTACCGTGTATAAATCCATATGCATTTAGTAAAAAGCGGTTATTTTAATATTACAAACAGACACTCCAATTTTATTTATCTGTATAGATTAGTAGCATACTATATCGTATCTATTACAATGAGAATTTATTTTTTTATTGACATAACTACGGAGTAGAGTATGTCTATAGTCTATGTTAAGGAACCTGTTGTAAAAGGAACAGTTCTTTCTAGTTCTTTAATAAAATAGGTATTGACCCTGCTATATATTTTTAAATATAAAATCAACTCCAAATTTTTGAAGTAGGTTACACGATCTATCTAGAAACAATTATTTGAAAAATAGGGACGAGAGTGTGTGACAAATAGGAAGTTACATTTCCTAATAAGCCTGAATTCGAACAGGCGGCTTCATCTGACGTATCGGTGACATTGATAGCGTCCAATTAACCCCGTGTGACACACAACCACGTGTAATATAAGACTTTTCTCGATATTTTCAAAGTTTCTGTAACTAACGATAGATAAAATAATCGCGCATATCCACTATACCCCATTGGCCACTCCATGTTCAGGGCACGATCAAATACTCAATGTACGTATATTGCCATTGCACGTGCAACAACTGCCTCGTTAGTTTTACCGGTGGTAGGACTCTGTCAAGCCTGAGGAGTCCGACTGGATGGGTACCACCCCCTTATCTATTTCTGCCGCCAAGCAACAATGATTGCATTGTTGCGTTCCGGTTTGAAGGATAAGGTAGCCAGCGCAATTACAGGCAAGAGGCATAACATCTTAGTCCTCACAGTGATAACGTACCGGTGGTTCTGCAGTTTTGTTACATAAAACTTAAGTGCATGAACCGTAGGTGTTATGGGCGACAGGTATCGCTTTCCATCAGGTGGGCTGTCTGCTCGTTTATCACTGAGTACCATAAAAAAAGTCTACTAGTTAGTATATACAGTTAGAAACTTGATGGAAAAGTTTACCTGAACTTCTTCTGCAAGAAAATCCATGGATTTCATAGCAGTCAATTTCTTTTCCATAAGGTCATCTGTACTCAGTACATAGCGGTGTACCCAGCCGAAGACCTAGAGCGATACGAAAACTATCATTACCCGAAATAACTTTTTTATATTCAATTAAAAAACTCGATATTCCAATTAGTCATCCTGTCAGTGGTAGAGTGTTTTACATCTAGGAAAATATTGGCCTGTTTTGTTTCGCCTCTTCACACAATCAAGAGATCTGCTATACGTCGAATTGGATGAAATTTTTATAAATAATAAAACTTTATTTGAAATTTATTGCTATGAATTGAAAATAGATACATATGTGTAGAGCAAATGAAGTACAACTATATGGATTGCTATTTATAAATAATGTTAACTTATTAAATGAAAGAAGTGTGATTTTAAGAGTAATTTTCTTCATAGTTTACTAGCGGCTCATCCCCGATTCGTTCGGTCTAGAAAAACTAATCTATAACACTGGAACCATACATATTTCCGGGATAAATAGTTGCCTATGTGCTATTTCAAACTATAATCTATCTCTGTGCCAAATTTTATCCTTTAGCTTTTCTAGCGTATTTGAGTAAAAAACATCCATCCAAACATCTAAACTGTCACATTATAATATTCAGTCAGTTTGTATAGTTCAGTCAATGGTTTTATTTCAATTCCAAAGCGTCAGTTTTAATGTAAGGAGTTAATGCTTATATGGGTTGTAAACATACATATATCGAAATAGATTATGTTGATTTTATTATTAAGAGAGTTTATTTATATTAGACGGTACGTTTGACGGCACGTTTGGCTCAGTTTGTAGTGACTAGGGTCACTACAAACTGAGCCAACTTTCTGCGCCAGTGGTCGCGGGTTCGAGTCCCGCTGGGTGCCCCCAGCGGGACTCGCCGGGTGCCCCCATTTGTGTGATGAGCACGAATGTTTGTACTCCAGTTATGGGTGTTTATATTTATAATATGTATGTATTTAAAGTTATATATATGTAGTGTATCAACTATCTGGTATCCATAACACAGGCTTTGTAGCTTACCATGGAACTAGATGGTGCTGTGTGTTAATGTCCCAGCATATTTATTTATTTATTATTAGAGAATAATTATTAAATATTTTCTTCTAGGGATCGATTTTAAACTTTTACGCCAAATATTACACTATTACAGATACTTACAGATAGAATATTACAGGTAATTGTATTAGTCGTATAAACAAAGATATGAACCACTATTAGTGAGAACGCCAATTTAAAGTTTACTTGCTCCTTCGGAAAATAGTAACATATTGTGTAGCGCGCCAAGGTTACGCGATATTTGTAAACAATTCATTTTAACACTTAACGCAACACTTGCGTTGCATTAAATCAATATTAAAAAATAAAAGTGTCTCTCTCTCTTTCTCTCTCTCTCTCTGTGTGTGTGTGTATGTGTGTGTGTACACATGTGTGTCTGTCTGTTGCATCGTAGCTCTCAAACGGATGGACCGATTTCGATGCGGTTTTTTTCATTTGAAAGCCCGTTTCCTTGCGGTTGTTCTTTGTTTGGTTAATATCGGTCCAGCAGTGTAAGAGTATCAGCTCTTTTCCAAAATTATTTACTTTTTAAGGGTTATTCCTTAAACTATAAGTATTTTTTGCGAAGGGTTTTTTTTAATTTTTAATTTAATATTGTAAATATACAAGTGATTCGGTTTGTTCGTTTAATTTTCATGATCAGACGCCTAAACGAACCAATTTGATTAAATTTCATATGAACATGTCTTGAATTTTCTTTGATATATGAGAAAGGGTATACATGCAAATGGAAATTCCATCCCTTAAATAATTGGTCAGCGAGAATTATTTCCAATTCTAGTTGTATTTCACTACGCTAAATAAAATATTCTCATCGTCTACTAAGTCTACATTTGAAGACTATAGATAAAGGAAGCAATAAGAAAAGAATATGAAAAGAATGTTGGGCCCTTTCTGCCAATAATCCCTGGAATACCTTTGGATACGCCGCCTATTTTGAATGACAAAGGTTTTTTCGCGTAAAATTTTTGTTCTCCTATTTTGGAGAGGCCATTAATCTTTGTAAATTCATGTCATGAATCATAAATTAATAATAATAGGACGTAGTTATGTAAAATGGATCGAGCCCACGATAACCGTTTTTTGAGTTACTGTCATAAATGACACCTACATATCAACTTATATTCAGATAGTAGATAAAATACCCAATATTTAAGAGGAATTTCAAAGAAAAACTGTGGTCTTCTTATTTTGATATACAAATTTTACTAAAACTCAAATTTTCTCAAAAGTAACTTGTTGTGGTTGGATCCATTTTGCATAAATACGTCATAAATCTTTTATTTTTTAAAATAATTGTAACTTAAAGTAATAAATAATCTTACAATTATGTCAGAAAGATGATATTGTATGAGGATTATTAAATTGGCATAAAATAATTGAATGACCGAGTTTAGTAAGTAAAACGATTTCATCAAATTGACCCTTTATTAGCTTTATTAGTAGTATTATGATTGGCCTTTTATTAGATAGTATCATGTGTTCGCTTTATTTGATCTACGTCAACGATAACTTCATTAAAATTGAGTTTCGGTACATTTCTTATTGAACTCAGACGACAAAGAACGCCCAAATGAAGAGCGCGCCAAAAAAATGTCCAAGCCAAAAATAGTAATGTTTTCCTGTTTATGTTACTATTCTCGATTTTGTCGTACATATAGTTTATTCTCTTCAAAATGGAAAAAAATAAATTAGTCGTTAATAGTCTTTGAGACAAAATATGAATAGTAAATATAAAATTGTATTATTTTGTGTTTGTTCAATAATACTCTCTCCCTTGAAAGAAATATAGCATAATAAGAGCTTATTTATTTATTTTTTCTTTATTATAATTAAATACGTTTTTTTATTTATTAATGTATGAATATTATATTAATTAGTACATATTTGAATTCTGTTTTAAAATATTATATGTTATTTTAAATCATTATGGTTTGTCTTCATGTTTAGTCCTATGACACTCTGTCTATATTATTCATTAGTCTAAGTTTTCGAATGATGTAAGTTTCATTTCCCTTTCAATACAATATTTATATTTTAACTCCATATTTTGAACCTAGAATTAGTGTATCTAAATGTCGAAGTGATATAAGATCTTGTTTGCTTAAAAGCTTTGATTTTAATCTTTTAAAAAATGACAATTTGTATAGCTTATGAAATTTGATTCTATGTAGAATTTCCTTTGGCTTTTATTGTTTGTTGACTGTTCACGTTCAAGGCAACACAAGATTAATAACAAGCTTCGTTCGAAGGTCGCTTATGTTTCAATAAAATTGCTTTTAGATTGTTTCAATAAGCGCTGATTAAATTATTATTATAATATTGTATTATATTTAAGTGTACACTAGCTCCTGTGTCGACGGGTCGTGGGTTCGATTTTTGTTAAGGCTATGTACCTAATATTATGTGATAGTGGAAAATTATATTTCAAAAGTATCATCATATAAAACTCTATAATATTTTACATGGAAATAATATGATACGCTATCAGATACAGTATTGTAAGCTCTTACCTTTAAATATATCTATTTAAATATATCTATGTAGGTACATGACATAAAAAAAATTAAAAAAAAAAAGGTTTTAAACATGATGTTTGACAACCAAAGAAACTGACCAAATAACCATTATATTTTTCTATTTATAGTCATTTTTTTATTTAAGTTTTATATGTATTATGTACACATTATATTTTATTTATGTAAAACTGGTGAGTATGTATATACGTATAACAAAGTAAGTGATATAATTTTTAAGTGTCTTTTTGCATTCACCTAACATCAGCTACCTGCCAGTGAGAGTCCCGTCGGAGATTAGCCGGAATAAATAGACAAACAGACAGACAATTTTAAAATTGTCTTTTCTTATAAGTACCATTTATATAATTCCATATGCATTTGTAAAAAGCTATTATTTTGACATTACAAACAGACACTTCAATTTTATTTTTCTATATAGATGTTTGTATGATATTTTTTAAAGTGCAGTAAAAGTATATAATATCGATTCTTTTTTATCTGTCCGTCTGAATAGCAGTAGCTCACGAAAATCACGATAAAATTGGAACACGTAGAACAATTTTATCGGGACCTTTAATACAAATATGAGGGTTCCAGCGAGGGTGATTTATGGTAATATCATCCCAGAGCAATTTGGTTGTTGAGGAAAAAGGTACAAAAGAAAAATGATACGTATACATACATGGCATTTGACTGAGAAATGGGATAAAAAACGTCAGTATTCAATAACTACATATCTACTTCATATCTCTCACGCCTCAGTATGTAAACAAAATCAATATTTTGATATTTTTATACATTATTCACAAATATCGCCTAGAAGCTATCATCAAAATTACGGCCGTAATATTTTGTTCAGACATGAAACTCGCATTCCATTGCAATAGAGTTGTGCGTTATGACATCTAGTCAGTTGCATTAAGATTGCTATTTGTTTGTCTGCGTCAGTCCTAAACATGCTATAAAACTAAATTCGTGCCATTGGCTTTATGTCAAAACTTTACACATATGTCGTAACTGAACTTATTCTTGAAGTGTGTATAGGAATAATAAAAAAGAGATTTTCTTTTTATGTTGGGACATTAACACACAACATTGTCTAGTTCCATGGTAAGCTACGAGGCTTGTGTTTTGGATACCAGATTGTTGGTACAAATAACTTTAAATACATACATACCATAAATATAAACACCCATGTCTGGAGTAGCAAACATTCGTGCTCGTCACACAAATGAATGCCCCTAGCGGGACTCGAACCCGCGACCACTGGCACAGCAAGTACAATCTCTCCCTGGGTCTCTACAAATTCAGCCAAACGTGTCAAAGATGAGGGTTAAGTGTATGTTAAAGCTGCATTTTATTTCCTAAAATAGTTATTCGACTTTAACTTCGATTGATTTGATTCATAGAATAAATTGGTACGTTTATTAACCATAATAAATATAATTTTCCCACCAAAAGAATAGTAGACACAGTTGAGACTGAACTATTTCTTCTATAGCCTATACTATAATGGAAAAGTGTTAAAAAAAGCATAGTTTTTTTGTACGTTGTTATTAAGCTCAACACCAGTCGACGTTAATTTTAAATAGCTATCATTCCCTTCTAAATTATAATTAGAATTAAATACATTAGTACGAGTATATCGACGATAATAATATTATTGATAGGTACTCGTATAGTGCGATCAAAACATCAACACGATGTATCAGTGCACCTTTCACGAATATACGTATATCTTAAACGGAAATGTTACTGATTCATTTTTGTATACATACAATACAAATTGTAATATAATATAATAAAAATCATAAATATTATAGGGATAATATTTATGATTTTTATTATATTATATTATTATTATTATTTATATAAACTAAAATATATATTTTTTGTTAGGTACTTTTTTAAAGGTTAAAATAGATTTCTAGTTAAGAATACCTTTTCCTATACTAAGAATGAAAGAAAAATATTTTGTGATTACGAACAAGTAAGCTCTAACAGGAAGTAAAGCTGCTATTTCGGTGTATTCTTGGCTATTTAAAAAAGATGATTTTAAATGACTATAAGCCTTCTCTATTGTTCCAGAAATATGTGGTCAGCACAGACCGTAGTGGCGACATTCACCTTCATGTACAGGTGAGTCTTATTTTATGTGGAATGTTTATTTATTTATAAATATTTAAAAACAGATTAAAAAATTTTTTTTTGTTTTTTGTTTTTTGTCAATTTAAAATTTTATTTATGCGCAACAGCCAACAAACTATTAAAAAAATGAAACGGGCAGAAATTTACCGCGCTTTTTTTGTAGAGAAGTGGAGATGACGGTACCACTCTGTGGATGGTCATGGATTAATTGCGATGCGAAAATAAACCTAACATCAATTAAATAACATAGTATGCAATATACAATTAATATCACGTTCTCCAAAGTTTTAATAATTTTTCCAATATAATCTGCATTTCTAGTTTTAGATGAATATCCATAATAAAAAAACTACTTAAAATATCTATTCAAACGAGGTATGTTTCTATCCAATTATTTTCGTAAGATTATTTTACATTGTGATTCAAAATACTATAACAGTAATAAATATTACAGTGTTAAATCCGTATCAAAAAACTCCGTCGATCAAATGAAATTGTTAGCAAGGTAAAATTAATCAACAAAAAAAATGAAAATAATTCATTGTAGGCAATAATAATAACTTACGACTTTTATAAATAACTGATAAATAAAAAAAATAATAATAAATAAAACAAAAAAAGTAAATTACATAATTGTAAAAGCAATCATGTAAATAAATAAATTATTACTTGAATTAGAAAGCAAAATAAATAAAAATAAAAAACGAAAATAAAATAAAGTAAATAATTCGTAATGATTACTTGATTATAAATGTAAAAATGTAAATAATTCATTCTAGGTATTCATACGATAATAAGCAATAATAATAACTTACGACTTTTATAAATAACTGATAAATTAAAAAAAAAAATTTTTTTTAATATACAATTTAACTTGTACTGTCGCCCGTATACGATAGCGAGGATAGTACTAGAGACGGAGTTGGAGAGGGGGAAAAAAAACATGCAGAGTTTAATAAAACGTTCAATAAGATAATTTTATATTTGAATTTTTGGACCTTTAAATTTTTACAAATTGTATAGCATTTTGTACTTTATATTGAAAAGGAGAAAACTAATTTGAAAAAGTTAACTAGTCAAGTAATTTATAATTATATAATTACATTTTTTTATAATTTAGGTAATACATTATTATTATTATTAAATTTCATAAAATTATATCGGTAAAAGGTTATAGGAACTATTTATTTATAAAGAACTCATTTGTGAAAGAAGAAACCTGGCTGAATAAAATGGGAACCCTCAAAACGCTAACCGTGTGAAAAAAGTAACGTTGCATGACATTTCATTTCGCGCGGAAATGTGCCGCAAAAATTGGCAATAATGGTGGCTGCAAAGGCCATCCAATTCCTACCTAACGTGATTTTCTAACAAATATTTTCTTCGTCTATATATAATATTTGAAACTTGCAGTAATAAGTAAACTGTTCATTTAGTGCCTTAATTTTATTTTATTTCGATTTATATATGTATATTTTAGTTATAATTTGATTATAGTAGTAAAATATAGTGTAAATAAACTAAAATATTTCTTCTATTATCTGATTTTCAAATACATAATATTATTATCTGCCTGTGATAAGAAATATTATGTACATATCTAAAATTTACAATAAAATTAATATATTCTTAACAGTACTATAGGTAGATATACATAATATATAAAAATTTACATGACACTATATTAATACAACTAATCTTTAAATGCTTTTATGCTTCAAACCAGGGATTTGCGCCAAAACAAGAAAAGGTATTTATTTTAAAATTAAAAATAGATTAACTAAGTATTCTAGAAAAAAAAAACATCAATTATTTCAAATATTAGATTTAAGTTTTAATTTTAAGTACTCAAAGATTAGGGTATAGACTGACATCATTATCTGCTATCGACAAATAGGTATGCACTAAAAATTAATACATATGGAGGGAAGACAGTGTCTGAAATGGTATTATAATTTGCCGCTTCTAATATTAATATGTAGTCAATATAAGGCAATGGTAGCCCAGTGGTAACGTGCTCACTCGGAAAACCGAGTGAAGCGGGTTCAAATCCTGGGTCTAGCACCTCTGATATTTTCATGTGCGAATCATTTCTAAGATGATTACCACTTCTCTTACGGTGAAGGAAAACATCGTGAGGAAACGGCACGTTTGGCTCAGTTTGTAGTGACCATACTTTCTGCGCCAGTGGTCGCGGGTTCGAGTCCCGCTGGGGGCATTCATTTGTGTGATGAGAACGAATGTTTGTACTCCAGTCATGGGTGCTTATATTTATAATATGTATGTATTTAAAATTATATATGTGTAGTATATCAACTATCTGGTATCCATAACACAGGCTTTGTAGCTTACCATGGAACTAGATGGTGCTGTGTGTTAATGTCCCAGCATATTTATTTATTTAAACTTGCATGTCTGAGAGAACCTAGCAAGTTTTCGAAAGACATGTGAAGTCCGCCAATCTGCACTTGGCCAACGTGGTGGACTATGGCCTGATCCCCCTCGTATTGAAGGGAGGTCCGTGCCCAGCAGTGGGACGTTAAAAGGGCTGAATATATATAATATAAAATACTCTCTTTTTTTTAAGTCATTCAAAAACTATCTATATCAAAATTAATAATTTTATTTATATTTTAATTTTATTTATATATTTTTCAGGGTGACTTAAGTCAGCAGGACAAAAGATGCGTCTTCATAACAGTTCACGATCTTGGCACCAACCGTAAGTTTTCATTTTATTAGTTTAGATTGTGTATTTTATATTTAATTTTTAAATTACACAATCAGCAAGATCTGTTACAGTTTGCTCGTAATCTATTTCTGGTCCTATTTGACGCACTTTCTCTAGCAGAATAGATAAAGACCACGAGTAGCTCTACCATTATTGCCATCAACAAATATTATATGAGGTCTATATAGATATCGAACCTGTACCTTCTAATGTACAATGTAGTACCATCATAATGATATAATCATAGAACAATATCATTATAACTGCCTCAGTGGTCTAGTGGCTAGCATGTACGGCGGCAGATGCTGAGGTCCTGGGTTCGATTTCCGGGTCACTCATCGGTCGTGTCGAAGTATCGATCCATCGAATTTTGAGACAAAAAGGAATAGAGAGTGCACTAGTGTCTGCACTAAAATATCGCCTGCGCTGGCTAGTCTCCGTGAGATTGCCCGCCGTGGCTGAAATCGGTCAGGAGGACATCATTATTATTATCATTATAATATGTTAATTTATATTACAAATATTTTCCAGATACTTCTATGGTCGATTTCGTGAACCACCCTTCAATGGCTGAAATAAAGGAACGATCGTGCTTCATCCACGTGGACGTTCCGGGACATGAGGAGAATTCACCAGACTTACCCGAGTCGTGAGTGTTAAGTTTTTTTAATATTACCTGAAAAATAAATTTACTTGAATGGTTTAGTTTCACTTAACTATATAGGCTTAAGTTTTATATTTCATAATCAAACCTAAGAAGCTGTACTGCGTCTTCATTTTAAGAATTTCTTTGTTAACTTCTAAGAAGCTTTATATGATGACAATAAAAAATGGTGAATCATGACAACAAACAGAAAACAATGAAACCCGCTCAAAAATTTTGTAGATATAATAAAATATTTTATGAATATATTATTCATGGATATAAACAATTTTGACAATATCAGCAGATGTAAAATCCTATGTATCTCATTTAAAATTTAACTTTTATTGTAACCAATAAAAAAAACCACACTCGTAAGTGTTTTTTATATTTAAGAAAAAAAATGGTAGATAAAAAATTAAAAAAAATTAAAGAGTGCGTATATGAATGTGTACACGCGCAAGTAGTAAAACTTCTGTAGGTTATCGGTACTCTTTATGAAATTCAATTTATGTTTTAAATAATCAGGATAGGTGAGATACTAAAAATAACGCATATTAGGCATATTACAATCATATATTTATAAAATATCATTTAAGGGAAGAATATAATATTATATATCATTTGTCAGACAGTAACAACGGTTACCATGGCAACAAACCTACATACATTTTTTCGTAACGCATTCACCAGCTTACTCTCCAAGTCAAGCGTGCGTAAAGAAGTTTTACTTCAAAAAAGTCCACAGTTAATAATAAAATTAGTTACTTTTAAGTGATTTTATAGGAAAAATTATTATAAAAAGTAATAATATATCAACAAAAATTCTATTTCAGCTATCCGTTCCCATCTCTACAAACGTTAGGAGAGGATTTGGTCACAGTTTTGGACTTTCTGCACGTGCGGTACGCGGTAGGTCTGGGCGAAGGCGCCGGCGCCAACGTTCTCGCTCGTTGTGGTCTCGCACACCCTCGCCGTCTCTTAGGCCTTATCTTAGTTAACTGCACAGGATCCACGTCGTCTGTAGCCGACGCATTCAGGACCAGGTTCTCGAGATGGAGGGGCACAGATATATCTCAGTCTGAGGAAGATTTCCTCATTTATCATAAGTTCGGACACGTGAGTTTCGTTCCCGACATCCTTGATTATAGCTATCAGGTAGTGTTTTTGTTTTTGTGACTAATGCTATGACTAATTCATGTTTGGGCGACTGTTTGGTTTTTTTTTGTTTTTTTTTTTTAATGTTTAGCTGACTTCAATTATTTTTTATGGAATCTGAAAATCAACTCAACTCAACTCAATCAACTTTGATCGCGACTTAAAATGAAACGTTTCGGCATTTCGTACCATGAGATTAATAAGATGCTCAGTTTAGATCGCAACTTAATAAACAAAATGTAAAATGGACCTCAAATTTTCATGTTATTCATTCAATTCGTACCAATTCAAAACACTAATAATGGAACGCAAACTAGCGTTTTTTTTATGAGATTCAGTGACAAACGAGCAGACAGACCACCTGATGGAAAGCAGTACCTGTCGCCCATAACACCTACGGTTCATGCACTTAGGTTTTAGGTAAAATACAGAACCGCCGGTGCGTTGTCACTGTGAGGACTAAGATGATATGCCTCTCGCCTGTAATTGCGCTGGCTACCTTATCCTTCAAACCGGAACACAACAATGCAATCATTGTTGCTTGGCGGCAGAAATAGATAAGGGGGTGGTACCCATCCAGTCGGACTCCTCAGGCTTGACAGAGTCCTACCACCGGTATGTTTATTCCGGCAAAATGGCTGGACCTATTTTGATGAGACTTAGATCACTAGCAAATAGTTAATGTTATAAGGAATAACTTAGGCTACATTTATTTTAGAAAAAGAATTGGGATTCCGCTCAAAAAAAAAAACATACCTAGGGTACGTAACGTAAATCGCTATGTACATAAAAGTTGATGGTAGACCCTCTTGAGTATAATTGGACCAAATCAATTTAATTGTATTCATTAATACTCAATTGTAATCAATGTAATTCTATATGAGTTATAAGAAATATTTTAAACTTTCCAAATTTCAGAGAATAATTCATTTTTATGTGCAGAAGATAAGTAATCTTTAAAAAATGGGATATTATGACTTTTTATAAAGGAACTATTATAATTCATACTTCCAAAGTGACTTGTAAATTCAATCTTTTTTTTTTAATTTTGCGACTATTCGTTACTGGATAAAGCGGTGTAGGAAAATGTTATTTAATCACCTTTTCTCCTGAGAAAGAAAAAGTTTTTGCCGTTACTATAATTGTTATTGCTTTTATATTTCAAAAGGCACTAAGTGTTAAGCTATTGCTATTACGTTTTAGAAGGCGCAAGGTGCAGGCAAGATGTTAATAAAAATTAATGGGAAAAAATACTTCAATTTTTTTTAAGAATTCACTGTTTTCCGATTTTTCCCTTTATATGCAGACAATTACCTATCTGGACACTAGGTTTCAACTTCCTAGGTCATCTGGAAGTGGGTTTGGTTTTATTACTAGTCAGTCAGTCAGTGAAAAATATGCCGATTTTTATACGATAATATCTCAATAATCGTTTGAGCTGTATTTATGAAATTGGGGATTCTAGTTAATCTAAGAGGATTAAATGAATGAACCAAATTTTATGTGTATATATCAAATAGATTTTGAGTTATTACGAGGTGAAAAGTGGCTCCAAATGGCTCGTGTAAGGGCGGTCCCTTACAGGAAGCATTCTCCTGTAATGTAACAATTTAAGATTCGATGTTGAGCATTACGTTACAGTACTGCTTCACTGACTGACGAGCTGCTGACTGACTGCAACGTAACAATTTAGATTCGATTTTAATTATTCGCTTGCAGTCAAGTCAGTCGTTTTTATAATATCGAACGAAGGTTCATATTGAGCGCGGTAATAATATTGATTAGCTCATGTTATTTACGTCAAAATAAGCAAAAGTAACGAACAAACAGTCAAATGAGTATAGTTGCGTTACACATTGTATTACGATGTTGATTGATGTTCTCCTGACCGATTTCGGCCACGGCGGCCAATCTCATTGAGACTAGCCAACTGCGCAGGAGATATTATAGTGAAGTGCGTGTACGCGCAGACACTAGTGCACTCTCTATTCCTGTCACTCTCATACTCCGGTGGGACGACACGAGACACGACCGGTGAGAGTTAAGGCGCAGGACCGACGGCTTTACGTGCTCTCCGAGGCACGGGGGTGAAACACCGCCAACTTCACAACTCCGGGCTGTTACCGAGGCTTACTATACAGAAAGACTCAATAACTAAACTTGGCCCGACCCGGGACTCGAACCCAGGACCTCAGGATGTGCAGCCGTACATGCTAGCCACTACACCACCGAGGCAGTATTACGATTACGATGTTACATATTGTATCATTACAGGTTACGCACTGTAATACTTTGTTCTTCTCATTCACTTACGTAATGCTCGAATCTGAACTGTTACATTACAGGCGAATGCTCCTTGTGAGGGACCGCCCTAAAATACACACACGGTGCTGAGTCGCCAGTTCTTTTTGGTTTGAATTTGGCTGGACACGCTACCGCGCGTCTTGACATTAATGTTGTTATTGTTTTTGGTTTATATTTTGAAAGATGAATAGATAAATTACGTCATATAGAAAAGTTTTTCATTATGCCTCATTAATTGCTCAAAATCTTACACTAAAAAAAATGTCCCATTCATGGTTTCTTTCCCATACATATGTAACGTATGTACTATGTATGTTCAATCTGTCCATCTGTCAAGATCTTATTGTTATGGGTTTATATGAAGTATAAAAGAATTGTCATTATTATTTGAAGTCGGTTAAACATTTTATACAGGATGTTTGTTTTTTTTTATTTAGAAGTTGTTTAGATTTAATTTTAATTAGAAGCTACTTAATTACCAAACAGTTGTTTCTTACTTATTTGGAAGGTAAGGAACGTGTTTGACTTTAAGTAATTTAAAATATAATTGTATTGAATTATTCATATTCACTAATTTGTATACATCATTGTATCCGCTTTCAATGTTTATAACATCATCATTTACAACATCTTCCTTATCTTGTTTATTTTCTTATAATATCACTAGCGACTCACCCTCGCTAGGCTCGGGTTCGTTCCTAGTTACGTTTTAACGTTTAGTATGGATTTCTCAGAGATGAGATATTTTCACGCAGTAAAAAGTATCCTATATGTTGACCCGGATAACCAGCTATCATCATACCAAATTTCATCAAAATCTGTCATATGGTTTTCCCGTGATGTGGTCACAGACAGACAGACAAAAATTCTAAAAACTATATATTCGGCCTCTGTATCGATAATAATAACTATTTCAATAATATTTTCCAAAAAAAATTAATGTACAGATTCGACTCAGAATTTAATTATAAATGTTACGTAGATGTATATTTTTTTTATTCTAAAGCCGAAATTTTTGCTTATTCAGATGTGATTATTTACTTCAAACTGCCCTTGAATGAGTCTCTAGTCTTATAAAAAATGGAATTTTACTATTCTAAGAAAATAAACGAACCTACTAACATACTTTAGACTTAAGGTTCCTATTGAACATACATTATTTCCTTATATTTTATTATCATCAAAGTAGGCATGTAACGTTTCTCAAGCTTTCTGTGACGCTTACATAGTATGTTTGTTCGCTTTAAATTAATAGTAGATAAATATGTAGAGCCCTATAAAAAAGTATTTGTCTGTTAGTGAGTTTATATTATTAGAGCCTTTATTGAGAGATGCTTTAGTTTCAATTATCCCATAACCCTATAAATATTATAATTACGAAAGTCTAAATGGATGTTTGTTACTCAATTACGCCAGAACGGATTTGTATGAAATTTAGCTCAGAGATAGATATATAGTCTGGAATAGCATATAGATTACATTATATCCTGGAAAAACGTACGGTTCCCGTGGGATATATTTATTTTTGTTTTTCTCTAGGGACAAACACAAGCGAAGCGAGGGTACCTAGGGAGTACCTAGTACCCTAAGGAGGGAGTAGTTTATAACACTAAACTAAACGTACCTACATAGAGACACTTGATATGGAGGCTCTATCAATCTATCTCTAATCATAATACTTTCTTAGATTTACGCGACTATTTGACATTTTAAATAAAACTATCTTTTCGGATTATTTCGCAGATGTATTTTGATTTTTGGTTCCCGACGTTTCGAATGGTTTACAGCGATTTGTAAAATTGTGTGTAGGCACTGTCTGTAACAAGTATATAACGCCTTTGATATGTCTAAAACTTTAGTCTCTCCCGTGACCATGATTGCTGTAAAGCATTCTAAACGTCAGGAACCAAAAATCAAAATAAATCCGCGAAATAATCCGAAAAGATAGTTTTATTTAAAACTATCTCTAATCAGTTAAAGTTTAAACCATAGAAAGATAGGTTGTTATTAATTTTGACGAAATGTGAACTTGTAACTTTTGATCTCAGGTTAAATAATTATATAGACCGAGTCCCTCAAAAAAATGTCAAGCTCCAAAATGACAGCGTGATTTTGTTTATGCTACTATGTTACCATAAATGTCATTTATTTGCTTCAGAAATTAAGGGAAAATTTAAAAAAGAAATTATTAATATTAAAAATAATAAATCTTGCTCTTTAAAAATTGCTATTTTTAGAATTCTTACAATAAAAAAAAATAATTTATTGATCTTATTATAATCATAGATCAGATCACATAATACTACATATATACTAATAAAATAACACTAAATTAGATTAATTATTAAAAGTAAAAAAAAAACAAAAGTAAAAATTATAAATCCAAACTATAATATTATTTAATTTTATTATTATTTTAAACATTTAACAAAAAGTTAGTAAACTTATGTGTATAAAGCGCTGACCACACTACAGTAAATCTAAAGAGAGAAAGCGCGAACGCGAGTATACGCGCGCCAGCCGAGCAACGCTCGTGCCTGTTTTAATTATAATTAATCACTGTAAATATTTTAAATAAAACTATTTTTTCAGAAGAGACACTCCCGTGACCATGATTGCTGTAAAGCATTCGAAACGTCGGTAATCAAAAATCAAAATAAATCCGCGAAATAATCCGAAAATATAGTTTTATTTAAAATGTCAAATATTCGAGTAAATCTATGAAAGTATTATTACTATAAATATTGTAAGTTTCTTTTTACTTTATTTAGAACTAGCGACTCACTCTCGCTTCGCTTCTGGTTTATCCCTAGACAAAAACAAATCTATCCCACGAGAACCGAACGTACAATTTTCCGGGATAAAAAGTAATCTATGTGCTATTCTAGACTATAATCTATCTCTGTACCAAACTTCCTACAGATCCGTTCAGCTGTTCTGGAGTGAAAGTGTACATTCGTCCATCCTTACAAACTTTCACATTTATAATATTAGTATGGATGAATGCTATGATTATTGTTTAGTTGTTAATAGAAAATTAAATATTTTTTTTTAAAATGCTAAATTAGATTTATGCGCAAATTGTCAATTTTGAATAATTTGTAATTTAAAATATCCATTAAAAAAAATACAAAAATTTCTACCACTTTTACTTGTTGTTTTAGTAATGACAATATTGCATATAAACTAATAATAAATAGTATTAACGATAATATAATACACATACATATTATGTGTAAAAAAGTATTGACCACACTGTACATTTTACAGCAAATTCAAAGCGACACGTACGAGGGCGAGCGCGAGCGCGAGCGTACGCTTGCCGAATACCGTTCGCGCCTGCGCGGCAACCTCAACACGCACAACATCAAGCAGTACGTGCGCGCCTTTATACAGTAAGTTGTAATTATAACAACCCATTAAACGTAACTAAATATCCTTCTTTGGTAATACTTTATTTAAATCCTGCTTTGACTTAGGCCCGGGTTATCAATTTTGTCCGGCTGAGAGAGAATAATAATAATCTATATTATATATAGGCAAAGATAAATTAGTTCAGTGCCTTTTTCTCCTCTCTTTGTCATTTTCTTTTTTTTTTGTTTTTTTTTTATTTTATTCATTAGTAAGCATATTAACAATAAATAATATGTTAAAACAGTTAAATACAATTAACGTCAAAAAAAAAAAAAAAAAAAAAAACAGGCATGCATATCAATTACAAGTGTACAATGTACATAGTATTATGAATAACATAAATTACAATATGAATAATAATTATTATAATAGTATTAATTACATAATATTACAGTAAGAATGTGTTATTGTAGTTGAAAAAAAATATATATTTTAAAGCATCATAATTTTAAATAAAATAAAGTAAAAAAAAGCTTGTAATAATTCTATTTTAGTTATTTAACAATTGCATAAAATTATTATATATGACATTGTTATCTCTTACCTACTACGATCATCATCTTTAGTGGCTACTAATCTTGTGGGCGTTGTCAGGCCTTAAATAATAAAGTATTCAATGTTCAATACACAATTTAATGAAGGAAATTACAATGTTATAAACTTGAAACTGTAGTTCTAATGATTTAGAGCAAGCGGGTTCACAGGCTCCAATCAGACTTTCACATATCATATCAAAGCATAACTCTCTATGATCAACCATGATCAACCAATATTGCTAAGTCACGTATCTTCAATGAATGTCATGATGGCGTCTCGACCCGCTTTTTGAATGAAAATTTACAGCTTCACAATCCTCTTAACCTGTAATATTAAATATATAACCTGTTAATTCAATTGTATAGAATGGAACTCTTACGCCTTTCTAATTTTTTTTCAGTCGCAAGGACTTGGTTCTAAAAGGTTGTCAACCAGATATCCTTCTAATAACTGGGATGCTCAGTCCTTACTCGACTGTGGTAGAGAAAATGTATAAAGAGCTGGATAAGGACAGGGTCACTATACTGAAGGTTGATAAAGTTGGAGATGTTTTGGCTGAAGCTGTGAGTATATGTTTAGATTCTTACACAGCTTTGAATTTAAACGTCATATAATTTTTAATATTAAATATTTTTTATATACACATATGTAATACAATTGCCTTACGGTGAAGGAAAACATCGTGAGGAAACCTGCATGTCTGAGAGAACCTAGCAAGTTTTCGAAAGACATGTGAAGTCCGCCAATCCGCACTTGGCCAGCGTGGTGGACTATGGCCTGATTCCCCTCGTCTTGAAGGGAGGCCCGTGCCCAGCTGTGGGACGTTAAAAAGGGCTGAATACATGTAATACAATTATGTTATTATTTCATACTCCGGTTCATTCGTAGGCCTTCTTTTTTTTTTTTTTTTTTTTATAGTTGGGGAATGCATTTACGCATACCACCTATACCCCAGGTGGTTATGTGGGGCTCACCGGCTAGAAGAGCCGGTACTACCCACTAAACCCCAACTTTCCCCTCCCCTCCGCCTTAGTGGGACGCCGCGGGATCGCTTACGCATAACTACCGCGACGCCCCGGCGGGATTCATTCGTAGGCCTAGTAGAGTATGAAATATTCATAAAAAACCTGACATGAATTATTTAAGAAAATATATAAAGGAATAATATCTTTAAGGTATAATTTTATTTCCTTGAACCTATATAAAGCTACAATTATGATACACTACTTTAATTACTTTAATTATTATTAAAATACTTATACACGCTATAAAACGGTTTTTCAAGGTCTAATACAATAAAATGACGTTAAAATAAAAAACCGTGTATTTTCTTTAATAGCTCAATTAACAATCTTTATTTATATCTATCCATTCTCTGTATGTTTATTTGTCTGTATGTTTGTTTATCTTGAAAAATATTGTAGCATAAGTTGTTGTAACCATAAATGGTTCGTATTTATATTAATTGAATGTATTGATACAAAGTTACGATGTAAGACCTTTGTAATATGCGGTGTTAAACAAAGTAATTAATTACCTACTCAAAATTATTTAAAAAAATTGGAGTCTGGATTAGAAAAATTGATTGTGACGGACGGACATATAGACAGATTACGTGCAATTATTGATTGTAGACATTGTATTTTAATATAGACTGTTTTAAACTATAAAAATACAAATTTTGTTATATTTATTTCTAGTATTATTATTATTTTTTTCGTACTTTTTTCACTTACTAGCAGATATAAGATTTTCTTTTTCTATAGATATAGTTATTGTAGTCGATTTAGGAGTAAATTATTATAAATTCCATCGATTATTCATTCGCTTTTTAACAATTGTAAACAAATCAGTCACTTTTAAGGGAAAAATTGGAAAAGTTACCCGTAAAGCTAGGATAAATTGAAATTACTTCATTCCTTAGAACTTTTGTATGACCCCAGAGTAGACTTTTTTTTTAATTGGGACAAGACAACATCCCTGTCGGGTCCGATAGATTAATAAATTCAAATTCTGTCAAATAAAAATTCAAATAAATATTAATAATTAGAAATTTATTGTTTACTGATAACATGTATGGAATATGTATTCATAAGGATTGACATTAAAATACAGCTTTCTATTTGACAACCTTGAGACCTTACTGTGTAAAGGGCAAGAGTATTTGCGCGAATGTTGCGCGATAGCAATAGTACGCATGGCTTGTTTCTTCGCTACTAATACAACATCTCCGGTATTACATAGAAAGTAAAAGTGGGCTCGTCCAGTAGCGCTGCATTGATATCGTGACCCACTTGTGTATTTCTCAGAAATACATTTATTAAATTTCTTTGATTTATCGTATTTAAAAAAAAAACAATAACTTTGCTCGAAGTGAAAGGCGGTTAAAAAAAATGGTTACTCTTTACATTCTTATATTTATCGTCATGGTGGCATTGGTAATTGGCCTCTATCAGAAGAACACGAATATAATTTGTAAATCAAAAGTGAGACTCGATGGTAAAACTGCCATCGTTACTGGGGGAACATCTGGTATGGGGTTAAGGATAGCCATGGATTTCGCTGACCGCGGTGCTCGTGTGATCGTCGCTTGTCCCTTCATAGACGAAGGCACTCAAGGCAGACGAATAATCGTCAACAAAACTGGCAATGAAGAAGTTATTTTTAAACTTCTAGATCTCTCTTCTAACGCATCAATACGTAAATTCGCAGCAGACGTCCTTAAAACTGAAGCGAGATTGGACATTTTGATTAATAATGCAGGAGTTGGAACTATGAATGAATTTCTAACAAAAGATGGAATGAATTTTACAATGCAAGTGAACTATTTCGGACAGTTTCTGCTAACTTTGCTTCTACTTCCTTTATTAATTAAAACAGGGAAAGATTCGGAGCCTGCGAGGATTGTAAATACATCATCGGTGCTACATCATATAGGGAGTGTTAATTTTGAGAAAATGAACAGTTTAAATTATTGGTACCCAATACAGTTGTATGCTAATAGTAAATTATTTTTAGTTTTATTTACACGTGAATTGGCGAAAAGGTTGAGTGGGTTAAATGTTGTAGTGAATTGTGTAGACCCGGGTGCGGTTGGAACAAGTATATTTAACTGTGTGGGCAGATATTATGGTATCTTCATAGCTTTTCTGTTCGCGGTACTATTCAAAACACCATGGGAAGGTGCGCAGACAGCCATTCATGTGGCTTTAGATAAAAAAGCTGGTCAAATAAATGGTGAATTGTTTAAAAATTGTAGATTAGTTCGAGCAAAAAAAATAGCTTATAATGAAGATTTGGCTCGAAGAGTGTGGGATGAGTCTGTGAGCATTGTTGGGTTGAACGATGACGAATATCAGCAGTTGAAATCATAAGAGTTATGTTTGCTCAAGTATCAATTACATATATACGTAAGGGAGTGATCTTAGTATTTATTTATTCGGTGATTGACTGAATATTTTTAATATTAATTGATCCATAGGTTGGATTTGCTTATTTTTTTAAAGGGATATCTGTATTTTATAGTTATTTATCGTAATTTGTGATGATTAAATAATTAATTGTTTATTAAATGATTTTCAGTTCTTATCCTTACTAATATTATATAAGATGTGTATCTGTTTGTCGGTTTGTCTGTCAACTTAACTGCTGAACTGCTGGTTATAATAAAATTAAGTACGCAGGCATATTATGTCATGATCATTAGAAGTTGAATAACGTTCGTTCCCCAAAGAAAAAGTAAAAAGATTTCGCTATATCTAGCGTGAATTGGGTACCAAAACGTTGCTTTTTTATTACTTTAAGGAACACAAAAAGGCAAATATATTATTTGGTATTTATATATGTATGTATTTTTAACATTATATCGTAAATATTTTACAACCTATAGTATATTGAACTCTTTACCTGTCTTTGTCCTAGCCGGCGAAAGTAGCACAATCCTTGCTACTATTCTGCCAAGGACAGAGCCAGTTAACGTCTTTACCTCCGCCGGGAGTCGAACGCAGGATGTCCCGCGCGATGTCCATGGAGGAGTACGACAAACCCAACATACGGAGACTGTCACTCACACCAAGTGTCTCTGAATCCCCTCCGCAACGAAAAATGTAGGCTTTTACTACACCCTACTACGAGAAGTACAAAGGTATGTTATTTTAGAAGTACTCTAGGTAATGTCCGCTGCCAATTTTAATATATTTGTTTGAATATTTGTCACTCATTACTTAATATAAGACTTATTCTACTAGCGAATCGCCCTTGCTCCTTTCGGGTTCGTCCCTAGTTACGTTTTAATGTTTAGTATAGATTTCTCAGAGATGAGATATTTTGTCGCAGTAGAAAGTATCCTATATATTGACCCGGATACCCAGCTGTCATCATACCAAATTTTATCAAAATCTGGCCAATGGATTTATCGTGAGGCGTTCCCAGACAGACAGACAAAAATTCCAAAACCTATATTTTCGGCCTCTGTCTCGATAATAATGACTATTACTATAATATTATCAAAAAAAAAAAAATAATAATAATTAATGTACAGATTCCACTCAGTTACAATTTTATTATATGTATAGATATACTCGTACTTGTATATCTAATATAGAGCTCAAGGATCTTCAAATCTACTGAACAGGTGAAAATTAAAAATTCGTTTTTGTATTTAAATTATTAAAGTAAGCTTTTGTGCCGAAAAGTCATATTACGTCGTGATTAAACAAACAAACACAGAAATTGTTTATTTGTAGATTTAGATTTATTTTATGCAAAACATCCAAAAAGCAAATTTAAAAAAAATATCAATATTCAAGTTTCATGTCGATACAAGGTGTATTTCAAGCTAATGAAAATGAAAATTCTTTCATTCCACATCAACAAGATAAAAATAGCATAGAGTAGCACGACTAGTAACTTTAACTAGGGAGCTGGGTGTAACTGAAAATCAGTGCTGCTTGAGATTTCGGTCTTAGCGGCATCAGCTGAGTTATTACCCTTTGCCATAATTTACTTTAAGCTTCTACTAATTGTTTTCTTTGTTTAACTCTTTCTTTTTTTTATGGCAATAAATACTTTTTTAATTTAATTTAATGAGTAACGTGCAAGAACCTTTGGTATCAAACATTATGTGGTTAGAAATCATTTCTAAAATAAATGTACGTGTTTATGTTACGAATGATGTTCTAACCACAAACGAAGTAAATACACTGGCTAGTGTAAAAAACTAACCTTATTTAAAGAAAAGTGGAGTTATTAAAATAATAATGATAAAATATTGTTATATTTTTTTTTATGATATTCAGTGACAAACATGCAGACAGACCACCTGATGGAAAGCAGTACCTGTCGCCCATAACACCTACCATACATGCACTTAGGTTTTAAGTAACAAAAATGCAGAACCACAGGTGCGTTGTCACTGTGAGGACTAAGATGTTATGCCTCTCGCCTGTAATTGCGCTGGCTACCTTATCCTTCAAACCGGAACACAACAATGCCATCATTGTTGCTTGGCGGCAGAAATAGATAAGGGGGTGGTACCCATCCAGTCGGACTCCTCAGGCGTGACAGAGTCCTACCACCGGTAACAACCGGTTATATGCACATTTATATCAACAGATTAACAAATGAAAATTCAATGCTATGTATATAATATGTATAATGTATAATATACACTTGTGTACACAAGTTTAGCGAAAAGTTACGTTATACACGACTTTTTTATTAAAAGCTAACGACACCCTCGCTTTAATCGAGTGCATCCCGAGGCTTGAAAGGTTTAGAAACGTATAAAAGACAAACGCCCTAAAAAAATATTTTTTTTGCACCACGAATATTTGTAAGCGTATAAAAAATAACCCATTAGAGTTTCATCACAATCGGATTAATAGTTTAGAAAACAAACATATGAACATTCATTTTTATTTATAAAGAAGGCTATAGCGACTTAACCCTAACCCTTTAACTTGAATGGTGTAGAAACGTATTAATAATAAACGTACTAAGAAAAAATGCTTTTTTTCCTATTAGGCACCTTCACAGGCGTATACAGAATATTCTACCAGAGTTTCATCACAATCGGATCAATGATTTAGGGACGTATAGAGGACAAACATCCGATTACTAGTTTTTATTTATATATATATATGGATAGATACTCGTAGGAGTTTTTTTTTTTTTTTTTAAGTTACTACTATTAAATATGTGGCGTTTAAAGATATCAAATTGATAATGTCAACTTGATTTCTTTAGAACGACAACTGAATTCTTGTAAAAAAGCGACGTGTGAAGAGTTTATTAACAAAATGTATTTAAAGAGTACTTAAAGGTACTTGGGATATAACAGATATAAAATCAAATTTGTTTTCTAATTGTACTTGACTCAAGAGAGACTGGATATTCAGGCCCTATAAAATTTTTAGGTCTTTTAAAAGGAATTTTATGCTACATGTACTTATATAACTACTGTATCTGTCTGTCTGTTCCTTTGTGGGTTAAGAACATAGATTGCACCATGTGAACAGATGTAAGGGCCTATGCACACGACGACTAAAAACGCGTCCAAAGTCCGGTAAAAACCGGGCCTTGGACGCGCACTTACCGATCCGAAATCAAGCACTTCTCATTTTTAGGGTTCTGTACACGAAGGGTGCCAACGAGACCCTATTACTAAGCCTCCACTATTCATTCGTCTGTCTGTCAGGGGTCTTTATCTCATGAATCGTAATAGGTAGACAGTTGAAATTTTTACAGAGCGTTTTCTGTTGCTGCTATAATAAAAAATAATAAAAAACCAAGATGGAAAATTTCATTTTGAAATCATCCATGCAAATTAAAAAAAAACGGTTATACTGTTATTGATCAGCGTGTTCAGTTCTATTAAATTCTATTAAATATTATATGTTAAACGATGGCACTGAACCCTTCATGTGCGTGTCTGACTTGTATTGACCGTTTTTTTTTAATTTTGAGTACAGAACATATGCAGATACGTACGTTTATGATATGCGCGTCGTCGACGTCTTAGTGTAACGTTGTGTGCATATAATTAAGTTTATCAGCGCGGAATATGTGCAGGCTACGCGCGTTAAAATGTTATCGTGTGCATACGCCCTAACCCACCTTTTATACCAGCCTCACTTTCACCGCGCGCGGAGCCGTGGGCTAATAACAAATATATGGTATCATCATAATATCATGTAGTTTTTTTCTCGCTCTTTTAGTTAAATGCCATTGTAAAAAAAAATTATAGTTTTGTGGTAATTTTATAGTATTGAAATATTTTTTAAGTATATTTTCTTCACTCTAAGATTACCACAGTACATATATAATACTGCTTCTAAAAAATGTACATTTTTTTAAATATATTTTGTCATTGTTATAGGTACTAAATGCTGTATCTAAGAAATGAATGTCGAGGTATAGATATGATATTCATTTATAAGTAATATATTTAATTATTATAATAAAATAGTTATTTAATATTTTATAATAATTTATATAGTCTTATTGTGTAAGTGATATAATAAATAAGAGATAACTATTGTATGTTTCATAGTTCGTACTCAATATAGGTAGAAATATAAATATTTTAATTATGGTGTGCCGCTGGTATTGCTTTGAGGGTCGTAGGTTGAGGGTTCGATTTTCTTGTAGGTACGTAGTATATGGTGATAGTTTCTTGTCTTGTCTATAAAAAAGATGAATTAACCTGTACTGTTTGAGCTAATTTTTAAAATAAACCGGTGTCGCCTAATGGTCGAAATTCCATCAAAAAACAAGTAACTGTATCTCAAATTCTTTTATTGATATGTTACTAAGTGTTCAGTCTCTAGCTACTCTCTCGTAACTCGTAACTCTTCGGTAGCTACTAAATAAACAAAAAAGAGTGCTTGTAATCTTTACGCGCCGTTGAAGTAAAACTTCTTTGGCGCTGTACCGTAATGTGGAATTGGGGATACCGGCAATATAACCACCACACCACAATCATCTTAACTAGAACACACAACAGAGTTATATATATATAATATACCAAAAATCTTTTTTTTAATGTTTTTTTATGTCAATCGATCCTATTTCATGTAGAGATCAAAAGACTCTATGGAATCATTTAAGTACTAGCAATGACAGTAATCGCCAAAATATTTTCCCATACATTTTGTATGGAAAAACGTTTAATCAATATATAAATCCATATCTCTTTATCCCCTTAGTTTTTTTAAGCTAGAATATGATTCTATATGCCATATTCTAACGGGTATAATATAAAATATATTATATATTTTTATACCGGTCATCGATTTTTCTTACTTCACGCAATTGTAGTGGTCAGTATTGCAAGATATACAACAGTGTATAAATTATTTTAACGTAAATGATTCTAACTAACTGATAGAACAGACAGACAATATATAAACCGAGATAAATTAAAAGAACCCGTGACCTTAGCTTCAGTAGGCAATGCTAGTCAGGCATGCCGCCATCGCGCCATACGGTCGTCGAATATGGATATTAAGAAAATATAAAAATTAATTTAATATTAATGTAATTATAATATAAAGTAGGCTTTTAGAGATACTTTATCTATAACTATGATGTTTTTAAAGAAAAAAACGTGCGTGTGTGTGCAATTTGCACACGGTAGAAGTGAAACTTCAAAAAAGTAACCTACGAGAGAATGAGATGAATATGATTATAAGGTTCATTTTTTTATGAAATCTTTACCACGCTTAAAAGTTATTTTACATTTTATTTTACATAAATATACATTACATATTATTCAGTAATTAATTTTATTATTTTACACTTCCTGCATAAGGCATATTACAATAATATTATAGCTAAAGATATCACAAATTAAAATAAAATATAATCATATTTATAAACAACGATTTAAAATATCAACGTTTTGAATTTACAATTAAAAACGTCTTCGCACGTTCAGTAATACAGCGATTATTTTATGGCGTTTTTCAATACTTTCGCAGCAAAATGCGATTTTCTGCAATATTTGGCGATTTAGACAACTACATAAATTTTATGTGTACCTAATCTTCCATATTCTAGTCTAAATTAATCGTTATGGCTAAAGCATATACTATGTAACGACCTTAAATGTATTTAAATAACGCCACATGTATTAGATGGAAAATCCCATTAAAAATATTTAATGTGATAAACAACTAAATCACTGGCCTTGTTGTTGTCAAGCAAAAACTTACATTTTATTTAAAATATTTCGTCATTATAATTAGTTTGTTGTATTTTATTTTATACAAATCTTAAATATATATAAATTATTATATATTTTCTCATAGTTTCTATCTTCATTAACCATTCTTGAATCTCTCCACTTAAGTAAACAGATATTGTTGAAATACGATGGAGTTAGAATTTTTTTTTTGAAATGCTGTTTTTGTATTACGTGTAACTCGAGAACGGCTCGACCGATTTGACTAATTTTGTTATCAAAATCTTCGCAGTAGTTCGATAGGGTTTTATGATAACAGGTAAGGGATTCTGGAGAAACTGTATAAGGGCTCTTTTCCGTAGATAAAAGGTTTTGTATGACCTCAGAGATCACTATTGAAATTGAGATAAGACAAATTCTTTCGGGTCAGCAAATATTAAATAGAATTTTTCAGTTTTATTTATCTCATATATGTAAATGATATATAAAATTTTCCCTTACAAGAGTCTGGCGAATTACTTTTAAAAACGGTCGCCGCTCTACAATCGTTATTATACAGTAAAAAAAAATACTTCACACACTAATTAAATAATAATTATGCTTAGCTATGCGAATTATTCAATTTAACAACAAAAAAAACATTGTATTTTCTTATTATCTATATTTATATTTATAGACAAAGATTAAATATCTATCAATTATTTTATAATGGCAGTTTCATGTCAAACATAAGTATGGTTAATTGCGTTTTACTAATGGAAAAAATCTCTTAAATTTTTCAGTCAAGTAATTTAAATAACGTACGATATACATATATATGGCTTTTGACTGTTTTTCATGTTTTTAATAGTTTGTTCTTGCGGGATAGAAGTGTTATTGTGTCTCTACAAGGTGTTTAGTGCTCAAAGCAAAGCGAGCCGCTAGTGTATTGGGTTTTTCCCATACTCGTTTACAATTAGTTATGTAAATAAATTTCGATATTGTTACTCGAATGCTAGTAAATATTTTACTTGTCTCCGTAAAAAAACTTAAACTGATATTGTTTTTAACATCAATACCATTTTTTCTTCTACAAAAAAAGGTTTGTTATACATAGTATTATTTTAATATTAACTTATTATATACATACCTATTCGAAAGCGTGGGATTGTTTTCTATTGTTTATCGATTAACTCTTCAAGATAAAACATAATATCACGCTTTTTTTTTAATCGTGGGAAATAGATTTACGCATACCACCTGCATACATACAGGTGGTTATGTGGGACTAACCGGCTAGAAAAGCCAGAACTACCCACTTGAACCCAACAGAACCTCCTCCGTCTTAAAAAAGCATCCCAAAATCGCTCACACATTCAACCACGACGCCTCGACGGCTGCCAGCCGAAGCAGATCAAGTTGAACACACATCGGAGGAGATCAGATGTTACGCGTTAACGGAAACATTATGTCTATATATGTAACTTGAAGCGTAACACCTAAGTTTTATTATCAAGAAAATTTTGTATACTTAATATTGAAATTTGAAATCATGTTGTAAAGAGAACAATAAAAAGAAAATTTTCTACGAAAACTTTACAAAACAGATGAATGAAGCAATTTAGTTCATTCTTTAGTTGCCTAATTGTATTCATTAGGAGCCATTCATAGAGTATTTAGAATGTAGTAAAATGTATTTATAAATTATATATCAACTATTTACAATTTAAATAATTTGTAATTCCTTTTGCAATAAATAGATTTTAATGTGTGCCTTTTATTTATTTCAATAGCCAGATTTGTAGAGTAAAACAAGGATATAAATATATTATACTAGCGACTCACCCTCGCTTCGCTTGGATTCATCCCTTAGTGATTTTTTAAGCCGTTTCTGAGATTAACGCGCACAAATCCACAGATAAACAGATAAAAATTCTAAAAGTCATTGTAACCTAACCCCCCATAATAGTTTATCTCAGATTTCTTCCATGTACCTATAAATAATTCACTTAAACAGCACAATGACATATTATATAATTGGATTTATATTTGTAAGGCTAAATTATTAAATGAATGTATGCTTTAACAATGAAAAATCGTGTAAAATTTTCAAAATTCGTGATTTGTGATATAGTAACGAATTTTATTGGCTAAAAAAACTTTTTACTTTTAGCCTATGTCACTCTTCAGCTCTCCAATTATCTTTACACAAAAAATTATGCCAACCCGTCACTCCGTTTTAACGTGAAAGAAGGACTGACAAACAAACAAACACACACTTTCACACTTATAATATTAAATATGGGAGTATGGGAGTATGGATGTGAATCATTCGCTTAAATCTGAGAACGTATTAATTTTATATTTTATATACTAATCAAAAATGTTACGGCAATAAAGGTCGCTTGGTAGAAAATATATTTATAATATATAGTATGCTTCAAATACTCGAATATATTACTATCGAAACCATTGAGGCAAACACACGGAGATGGGCGTGATACTGTTAATAGTTTGTGCCATAATAATAGTGGCGTTAATTGCGGGCTTATATCAGAAATCGACTAACGCGATATGCAAATCAAAGAAGAGATTGGATGGAAAGACTGTCATCGTGACAGGAGGCACTTCTGGCATGGGTCTGAGGATAGCTGTGGACTTGGCAGCTCGGGGCGCTAGGGTCATCATCGCGTGCCCTTTTAGCAACGAAGGTGAAGAAGCTTTGAAAATAATAAAGGAAGAAACAGAAAGTGACAATGTCGTTTTTGAACTCTTAGACCTCTCTTCAATTGAGTCGGTACGAAAATTTGCGGCAAAAATAAATGAGAGGGAGGAAAGATTGGATATTTTAGTAAACAATGCAGGTGTCGGAGCTGTGTCAGATTTTATGACAGATGATGGCATGAGTTTTATTATGCAAGTTAATTATTTTGGAACCGTCTTACTGACTTTATTACTGCTCTCTCTTCTTAAGAAATCTGGTACACCTTCGGAGCCGGCCAGGATCGTAAACACTTCGTCCGCCTCCCATAATATTGGAATAATCAACTTTAATAATCTTAATGATATAAAACACTACTATTCATTTCAAGTATATAGTAATAGTAAGTTGTGTTTAGTTTTATTTTCAAATGAGCTTG
Source organism: Argynnis bischoffii washingtonia (assembly GCA_033884665.1). Classification (NCBI taxonomy): domain Eukaryota; kingdom Metazoa; phylum Arthropoda; class Insecta; order Lepidoptera; family Nymphalidae; genus Argynnis; species Argynnis bischoffii. The sequence continues at coordinate 16,627,830 of CM066618.1, read as the reverse complement.
TGAAGAAATTGAGAGGCTCAAATGTTGTAGTGAACTGTGTAGACCCAGGGATAGTGGGGACTGGTTTATTTTATTGCATTGGAACAATTTCTGGGTACATTTTAAGTACTTTACTTTGTATGTTGTTTAAAACCCCATGGGAAGGAGCACAGACTGCGCTTCATGTGGCATTAAATAAGAAAGCAGGAAATGTGACTGGAGGATACTTCCAAAATTGCAAGCTAACTAGTGCTAGACAATCTGCGTATAACGAGAAGAAAGCGACAAAACTTTGGGAAGAATCTATGAGACTCCTGAAATTAAGTGACGAAGAAGTTGAACAGTGTCTTAAATAGTGAAATGTGATTCTAAAGATATGGTATTTTTATTGTAGTCTAACAGAACAAAAGAATAAATACTAGGTATAAAAGATCGATATTGCCAAAATTGCCGTATCAAGTATTGACATAGGATACTAATGAAATTTTTATAGAATAATTTTATTTTAAAATTATTCTATAATCCAAAAATTCCATAATTTTTCACGCTGTTGAAATAATTATAAGAATATGATGATATATAATGATATATAATGATGATGATACTTTTTCGTTAACTATTTGTTTTTCTACGGCATTAGTTACCTAATAAGGTATGCCTAAGGTTTTTTTTAATTTATATTTTTTTTTTATTTTATTTATATAGCTTTTCATTAAAACAGAAAAAATCGATTGACAGTTGGCGATATCGCGTAGGTAACATAAAGAAAAAGCATACAGCTGAATCGGAAAATGTGATTATGTCATTTTTATTTTACCAGTAATAATAATATATAATAAATAAATGCAATTAGCGAGTTTCTTTTTAATTCATCCCATATTGAAATAAAGTGAAAATAAATCTTTTTGAATGTGGAAACATTCTGTGATATTAATATACCTATGTAGGTAAGTAGCTCGTGGAGTCTAATCCAAATGTAGCTTTAATTTTAAAAAACATATTCTGTATACGAAATATAGTTATGTTCCTTATAAATTGTTAATTTTGGAACGATAAAATAAATAAATATGTTGGGACAGCTACGAGGCTTGTGTTATAGCTACCAGATACGATATATATATATATATATATATATATATATATATATATATATATATATATATATATATATATATATATATATATATGTAATTACTTTAAATACATACCTATATATTATAAATATAAACACCCATGACTGGAGTACAAACATTCGTACACCTCACACAAATGAACGCGCCCAGCGGGACTCGAACCCGCGACCGCTGGCATAGCAAGTCAGGGTCACTACAAACAGAGCCAACATGTCATCAAACGATAAAAAAATATGAAGAATAATTAAAAATCATACAAACTTACCTTGTGATGTTTGATTTCTAATTATACGAGTATCTTGATCGAAGATAATTATTACATACGACTCACGCTCGTTTCGCTCGCGTTCGTCCCTAGGTACATTTATTGCAACGATCTGTTTTTTCAAGTAAAACCCGGAGAAGGCTGGCTACGTTGCATGAATTGTTTATTTTGAGCTCATGCCTCATGTGTGGATTTTCCCAAAAGAACAAAAAAGTTTATTTATTCAATATACGTGTAATTATGGTGTATACCATTTTGTCCACATGGTATGAACAAAATGGTTTTTGATTGATCTCTGTTCAAGGCTAACTATTTTTAAATTACCTGTTATAAATTATTGTTGATTTTGCATGTTTATTCTATAAGTAAATGTTTATTTATATAACAGATTTTCATTAAATAAATGCCTTTAGCTCTAGTTGTCTGTCAGTTGAGTAATCGTTTCTGAATTATAACAGGAAGCTTTTGAAAATTTATATCGAATATCACTTAAAGTAAGTATTCATGTGGATTTCCGATCAAGTAATTGAGAATGGGAAAAACACAAAAAGTATAAAATTAAGAAGGCTTACGAGTAATGTCCTTTTAGGGCTCCATATCCCTAAATGATCTGGATGGAGCCCTATTTAAGGAGATACATAGAAAATTTAACACAAAGTGGATTAAATAAAATAATATTGTGACAACGTGAATTCTTTTTATGTATTTATTATAGTAAGAGGTAAATGATAAATGTTCCTTAATTACCCATGCGAAACTTTTTTTAACGTATTTACTTTATTATATAATAAACTAGCGACTTGACCTCGCTTTATAGAGCAAAGCATATTATTTGGTCGTGGAATACTTTGCTGATGCAAATGTGTGGGATAAATATTAGTTGATACTCACACAGCATAAAAACGTATTTTGTTTTGCAATATTGTATACTATATTTAAAAACAGCAGTTGTTGAGTTTCTCGCCGGCTATTCTTAGCAAAACCGCTTTCCAAGCCGATGGTAGATTCCTCACGGGCTGACTACACACTGATCATCATCATCATCATCATATTCAGCCTGCTTTCATCCACTGCTGGACATAGGCCTCTCCTATGGCACGCCACTGAGCTCGATCTTCAGCTCTACGCATCCAACCGCTGCCAGCCAGTTTACGAATATCGTCGCTCCACCTAGCTGGAGGGCGTCCTACACTACGTTTACTACACACTGATATTTAATTTAAATTTAAAATGTAAAATTGACGATTCAAAAATGCTTGTAAAAGTCTATTCGAATAAAGTATATTTTGCTCGAGTGCCTCCCTAGAAGAGAGGCAGTGCATGTTTATATATCAACTCTAAGGCCGGTCTTTTTCTGATGTCAACTAAATCCCATAAATGTTATAAATACTAAAGTAGGGTTGGATGTTTGTTATTCAATTACGCCAGAACGGATTTGGATGAAACTTGGCTCAGAGATAGATTATTTTCTGGAATAGCTCACAGGTTACTTTTTATCCTGGAAAAATGTACAGTTCCCGTGGGAGAAATTTGTTTTTGTTTTTCACTAGAGACGAACCCGAGCGAAGCGAGGGTGAGTAGCTAGTTCATTATGATTTTCGTCAGTAAACACATTGTTACCGGTATTAAAAATATCCTATAGAACTCGGCAGTATTGTAGCTTTTCTTTCTATGAAATTTTAGTAGTTTAAGAGATAACCCCCTCCAAACTTCCAAACTTTACTCTTTAAATGAACGTATAGATGAACTGTTGGTTTATATATTTTTTTTTCAACCGATTTCAGAGAGTTTGCGTTATTTCTTCACTTGGAAAATTTTTATCTTGTTTGAAAGTGTATACTTCCCAGTTCAATTAAAAAGTTTGGCTCCATTTAAATTAAGAAAAATAAAAAATACCACCCTTAAGGGTGAAAAGTAGCTAATGAAAATTTTACTACTTCTAATTGTCATATTGATTTGAAATTTTGCAATTGTTTCTATTGCCTTAATAGTGCAGTGATTCGGTGTCGTCGACGTTATCTGATGGTGAGGCCAGAAGGTGCACAGGCAGAACTCTTGAACGGCTAAAAGTAGATACTTTGAATTTGGGCTTATTTTGTTTGATTTGACAAACCAAATACGTTAGAATTGGATTTTAGAGCCTAATTCTTAGTGTTACTAATAAAAACGAATTTAAGTTCGTCTTTAGGTTAACTCTGTCATTAGCCACTCTTGTCCATGTAGTACCTACTATGGCTTTAATGTCATCAATCCATCTTTTACCTATATATGGTACCACGTTTCCTTAATTTATGACTTAAGAACCAGTTCATTACTAATTTTGACCATTTTTCCTTCCCTCTAATGGTATGTCCACTTCCATTTTAACTTTTTTTTTATTGTTTTTTTTTTAACGGTTAACTAACCGTTAATAGTTATGTTAGTCTTTATATAAAAATTGGCATTAAACTAATCTACACGGTTTAAGGGAATATTTTATTAAGATACTTTCTTCTTACTTTGCTTCTACTATGTCTACGCTAAAAATAGAAAAATAAAAACATTTATAAGAAAAAACCAACTTAAAAAAACACTAAAACGTAAAAATTAACTCATTTGTAATTCTTATTTACTATAGATATCTAATAAGATATTTTCGAAGTCAGTGCCAGGAGGCACAAATCAAAGTAACCCTAAGTAAGTATAACAAAACAAATAAAAAATACAGATTTCTACGAAAAGTCATTTACTGCGACTGGCTTCACGCGTGTGTATTTCCGTTAAATTTAAAGAAAAATAACAATGGTAAGTAATTATGTTTAAAGTCAACCTCATTAATCAAAAAAATATTAATTATATAGAACGCTTCAAATACTCGAAGTAATATTATTGTAACCATTGAAACAAACGAACGGAGATGAGCGCGATACTGTTAATAGTTTGTGCCATAATAATAGTGGCGTTAATTGTGGGCTTATATCAGAAATCGACTAACGCGATATGCAAATCGAAGAAGAGATTGGATGGGAAGACTGTCATCGTGACAGGAGGCACTTCTGGCATGGGTCTGAGGATAGCTGTGGACTTGGCGGATCGGGGTGCTAGAGTCATCATCGCGTGTTCTATCAGAAATGAAAGAGAAGCTTTAAAAATTATAAAGGAAGAAACAGAAAGCGACAATGTCGTTTTCGAACTCTTAGACCTCTCTTCAATTTATTCCGTACGAAAATTTGCCGCAAAAATAAATAAAAGGGAGGAAAGACTGGATATTTTAGTGAACAATGCAGGCGTCGGATCTGTGTCAGAGTTTATAACAGATGATGGCATGAGTTTTATTATGCAAGTTAATTACTTTGGAACCGTCTTACTGACTTTATTACTGCTCCCTCTTCTTAAGAAATCTGGTACACCTTCGGAGCCGGCCAGGATCGTTAACACTTCGTCCGTCCTCCATAATATTGGAACAATCAATTTTGCTAAACTTAATGATATAAAACGCTACTATTCATTTCAACTATATAGTAATAGTAAGTTGTGCTTAGTTGTATTTTCAAATGAGCTTGTGAAGAAATTGAGAGGCTCAAATGTTGTAGTGAACTGTGTAGACCCAGGGCTGGTGGGGACGAGGATTTTCTATTGCGTTGGAACAATTTCTGGATGCATTTTAAGTACATTACTCTTTATGTTATTTCAAACCCCATGGGAAGGAGCACAGACTGCGCTTCATGTGGCGTTAGATAAGAAAGCAGGAAATGTGACTGGAGGATTCTTCAAAAATTGCAAGCAGACTAGGGCTAAACAATCTGCGTATAACGAGGAGACAGGGGCAAAACTTTGGGAAGAATCTATGAGACTAATGAAATTAAGTGAAGAAGAAGTTGAACAGTGTCTTAAATTGTGAATAATAATTCTAAAGATCGATATTTTTATTTTGGAGTTATTCTATAATCCATCAATTCCATAATTTTTCAAGCTGTTGAAATAATTGTTATAAGAATGTAGATGAAGCACTTCTTCGTTAACTATTTGCTTTTTCGCGGTATTTGTTACCTTATAAGGTATGCTTAATTTTTTTTAAAATTTATGTATGTATGTATTTAGTCGTTTTTAACGTCCCACTTCTGGAAGCGGGTTCAAATCCTGGGTCTCGCACCTCTGATATTTTCAAGTGCGAATCATTTTCAACATGATTACCACTTGTCTTAACGGTAAAGGAAGACATCGTGAAGAAACCTGTATGTCTGAGAGAACCTAGCAAGTTTTGAAAAGACATGTGTAGTCCGCCAACCCGCACTTGGACAGCGTGCTGGACTATGGCCTGATTCCCCTCATATTGAAGGTTGGATCTTATGGTTGGATCTATTTTGCATAACTACGTCCAATTATGTTCGAGTCTTCCCAGTAAGTAATTCGAGGATATTTATGTTGGGAATGGGCCGCTTTTTCTCATATGCATAATCTATGATTAAGTGAAATTACTTACTTTATTAAACTATAATATAGTATTAACATTAAGGATCTAAGATAGTTACGGGATTAAAGTAATTTAGTGCAAAAATATAGAAAATTACAATATTAACAGCTGAAGGTTGTTATGCCTTATAATTTTATTGTTATTAATTTTGTATCATATGAATCTCTAAACACCATTTCTTTTTCTGTCACTAAAAAGAAAAATAAATATGAACAGACGAAAAATAATTTAATATTGAAATTTAAAATCACGTGGTAAAGGGGAAAATAAAAAGAGAATTTTCAACGAAAACTTCTTAAAACAAATGAATGAAACAGTTTAGTTTATTCTAAAGTTGCCTAACTGTATTAACTAACTGTATTAAGAGTCATCCAGAGAATATTTAAAAAGTAGTTAATAGTATTAATAGCAATATAGCCACTATTTAAATAATATTATAAACATTTGTAATTCCTTTTGCAATAAATAGATATTAATGTGTGCCTTTTATTTATTTCATACATTTAGAAACCTTTTCAAAAGCTGATGTTCTTTGTTCGGTGCGCAGAAGTCTTGAAGCAACAGAATTAAAAAGTTGGAAACTGGTTTTAGTTAACATAGTGAACATCAGAACATCTTTGCTTATATAAAAGGTTTAATTAAATAAATAAAGTGATTTCAGCTCCTCCCAGCTCTACATACTCTGCTACGACGTTATGGCCGTCGATAACCATAATATTATTCCATGTATCTGCGAGAACTTCTCCAGCCTTCTGAATTCAACGAAAGAACGAGGAAGGACGAAGTTCAACAAAAAAATATATACGCGTGATATCTCATTATACCCCTCCCCCGTTATCCTCTCCCTTTTTGTTGATGTTTCGTGATTTTTTCCAAACCTCCTCCCCGCCCTTTCGAGCCTCACGTGATTAATGGTGATCCCTTACGGAATATTCGCATCTAAGGATGCACCTGAGCGAAGCAAGGGTAAGTCCCTAGTCTAATATATTTTAAATATCTATAAATTAATCACTTAACTTGCCAATACAGGAATATATTAATATAATCATAATTTATAAATAAACAACACTTTAACAATAATTTAAGTGAAAAAAATATTTTGTACTGTGTATTTACAACTTCTAGCTCAAATAAATTATGTTTAGCTGATATGCACAAGCAAAAATAGTGAAAAAACAAAATTAAATACCTAACGTAGACACAAACAACAAATAAAACAAAACAAAAAAAAAATCGACGAGCCATTTATTACGATTGCTCCACCCGTGTGTATTTCTGTTTTATAAAAAAAATTGCAATTACTACACAATTTTATTACCATAACAATTTTTTTATATATAAAAGACCTTATTTTGTATATAATCTGTATAGACATTATGTTTGTAAGGCTACATTATTAAATGTACGTAATAAAGTTACGAATTTTATAGACGAAAAATATTAATATTTATTTTGTATAGTTTACATATACCTACGCGGAAAACTACGGACTGTTATTTTATTTAAAACTAGCAGAACCCGCGGCTTCGCTCACTCTAAAACTATTAGAAATTTCTAAAAAGGTAGGTTTCAGACACACTTTCATCCCCTATTTTTTCCCCTTATAGGATGAATTCCGAAAAATCCTTAAACACATATTTATTTGTGTTGAAGAGCAGTAATACCAAGTTTCAAGTAATTGTGATCATAAATAATTTTTTGGATTGTATTATAACATGTTTTCTCGTGGGTATTAGATAATCTCCTGCGGTAAAAAATAGCCTATATCACTCTCTATTTGGAGGGCTGCCAAATATCTCCATACAAAAAATCACGCCAATCCGTCACTCTGTTCAGCTGACGTGAAAGAAGGACAAGCAAATAAACAAACACACTTTTACATTTATAATATTATGTATGGATGGTCAAATATTCGCGTAAACGTAAGAAAATATTAACTTTATATATTAATTGCAAATTTTGCAGCAATAATCATATATCACTTAGTAAAAAAATCACTATCACAATCACAAAAACACAAATATCACTTAGTAAAAAAAAAAACGACCAAGTGCGAGTCGGACTCGCGCACGAAGGGTTCCGTACCATTATCTATAAAAACGGCAAAAAATATCATGTCTGTTTTATGGGAGCCCCCCTTAAATATTTTTTTTATTTTAATTTAATTATTCATTTTTAAAGTATATAACTAAATATTCTGTGAATATTTCAAGCATCTACCTGTAGCCGTCATCAATATCGAGCAAAAACGAGCAAAAAAATCACGCTTGTTGTATGGGAGCCCCCTTAAATATTTATTTTATCTTGTTTTTTAGTTTTTGTTGTTATAGCCTCAACAGAAATACATCATCTGTGAAAATTTCAACTGTTAGACGGACAGACAGACAGACGGACATACAGTGAAGTCTTAGTAATAGGGTCCCATTTTACCCTTTGGGTACGGAACTCTAAAGGTATTTATAATATAATACGCTTCAAACACTCACAGTATTACGATTGAAATCATTGAAGCAAGCACACGGAGATGAGTGCGATACTGTTAATAGTTTGTGCCATAATAATAGTGGCGTTAATTGCGGGCTTATATCAGAAATCGACTAACGCGATATGCAAATCAAAGAAGAGATTGGATGGAAAGACTGTCATCGTGACAGGAGGCACTTCTGGCATGGGTCTGAGGATAGCTGTGGACTTAGCGGATCGGGGCGCTAGAGTCATCATCGCGTGCCCTTTCAGCAACGAAGGAGAAGAAGCTTTAAAAATAATAAAGGAAGAAACAGAAAGTGACAATGTCGTTTTTAAACTCTTAGACCTCTCTTCAATTGAGTCGGTACGAAAATTTGCGGCAAAAATAAATGAAAGGGAGAAAAGACTGGATATTTTAGTAAACAATGCAGGCGTCGGAGCTGTGTCAGAGTTTATAACAGAGGATGGCATGAGTTTTATTATGCAAGTTAATTATTTTGGAACCGTCTTACTAACTTTATTACTGCTCTCTCTTCTTAAGAAATCTGGTACACCTTCGGAGCCGGCCAGGATCCTTAACACTTCGTCCTTCACCCATTATATTGGAACAATCAATTTTGCTAAACTTAATGATATAAAACGCTACTATTCATTTCAACTATATGGTAATAGTAAGTTGTGTTTAGTTTTATTTTCAAATGAGCTTGTGAAGAAATTGAGAGGATCAAATGTTGTAGTGAACTGTGTAGACCCAGGGATAGTTGGGACGAGATTTTGTTATTGCCTTGGAACAATTTTTGGGTACATTTTTAGTAATTTACTCTGCATGTTATTTAAAACCCCATGGGAAGGAGCACAGACTGCGCTTCATGTGGCGTTAGATAAGAAAGCAGGAAATGTGACTGGAGGATACTTCCAAAATTGCAAGCTAACTAGTGCTCAACAATCTGCGTATAATGAGAAGAAAGCGACAGAACTTTGGGAAGAATCTATGAGACTCCTGAAATTAAGTGACGAAGAAGTTGAACAGTGTTTTAAATAGTGAATAATAATTCTAAATATCGATATTTTTATTTTAGAATTATTCTATAATCCATCAATTCAATAATATTTCTAGCTGTGAAATAATGGTAGTAATAATAATGGTAGTACCCAGCCATCTTCCCTATTGAAATTTGGATGTTTTTTAATTTCTATGGCTTCCCGATCATTCTAGGACGATATCGGTTTTCTTTCGCGAGGATTTGGGGTCTATCGAAGCGAATATAATGGCTTTGGCAGTCTTGACTATGTTTGCAGACAGCAGATGTTGTATTACGACGGTGTTTCACATCAGCTATGTGTTATTTGACCCGGGTTATAATGGATCGCTTTGTTTGTCCAATGTAAGAGAGTCCACAATCACAATCAAGATTGTAAACTCCCATCGTCGTGGGATCCTGTTAAATCTAAACATAGCAGACAGATGTAGTAAGTTCTTACTGTGCGGATCAAAATAACAGTATTTCAAATTAATATTTTTCATTTGTAAATGTAATTCTTAATTAATTTTAATTTTCTAAAGTACACATAGAACAATAATGTGGCTTAAATAATTAATATTTTATTTTTCTTTACTTATAAATATAATAATTGCAACACTAAATATAGATTACTAATCAATAAAGTTTTCTAAAAAATTGTAATAATTATAATAATAACAGCTAAAATTATATAAATAATATTCCATATTTCAAGTATAAAAGTAATTAAAATTATAAAAATGTTTAAAATTAAAATTAACAAAAATTGTAAGGTACTTTGGTGCCAATTTTCAAAATTTTGAATCCATTTTGTTATTTTGTGGGTAGGCTGTCTGTAACAACTATATAATACCTTTGAGACATCTAACACCTTAGTCTCTCTTATGATCATGATTGCTGTAAAGCAATCGAAACGTCGGGAACCAAAAATCAAAATAAATCCGCGAAAAAATCCGAAAAGATAGTTTTATTTAAATGTCAAATATTCGCGCAGATCTAAAAAAGTATTTTTAGTGTGTGTGGGTGAATAATGCGTGTTCACTATGGTTAAGTATGCTGAGGGATAATCAAACGTCCAAAGTTCATATATATTTATATTCACTCTAAGTTATACTATATCCCTAGCACAATATATAATTTAATAACAATATATGTAAGTGACAAACGAATCGGTAGGCGGTTACGGGACAACTGGGGTTCGTGGCGCGATACAATAGCTATATAGTCAAAATGTGCGCGTCAGCACTGCCACTACATATTATACCTACTATTTTTATTCAAGAAATGGATGGATAGTAGAAGCTAAACTGATATTGTTATTTTGTATTATATTTTTTGTTATGTTGTTTTGCTCGCATATTTTAAGAATAAAAATAATTAATCCTCAAACTAATCAAAGTCAACCGTACGTTCATTTATAAAAAGCAAATTTTAAATTTATAAAACAATCATGAGAAATCATTCTTCGACTTCGACTGTCGAAAACACCGCAAATTATAAATTTAAAATTTAAAAAACCCCCCACGCAAAAAATACTTATAGTTTAAGGGACAACCGTTAAAAAGTAAAATATAGTTGTCCTTTATCAGTCGTTAGAAACCAAATTAACAAATGTTTATCTAAATGCGAATTGAAAAATATTTAACAAGCCGTCTCTAAATATTATATTATCTGATGAAACTTAATAATAAACTATATACTCAATTTAACGATATTTGTTTTTCAACATTCCGAAATATACCTAGATTTTTTTGTAGTGATTTAAAGTCGCGGCGGGGTATCGCTATATAACTATTGAATATTGAAAATACGATATGTCTGCTGTGAGTTTTCGAAGAGTTGGGTTCTCTGGAGACCATTTTGGTTGCAGCATTAGGTCGAAATTATCAATTAATTGTCATTTAATGATTACACTGGCACGCGTAAAGCACTTAATCGAGTAATCATACGCCAAAATGCCTTACATCATTTTGGAAAAGAGCTGATACTCTTACACTGCTGGACCTATATTAACCAAACATAGCTAAGAACCACCGCAAGATAACTGGCTTTTAAATGAAAAAAACTGCATCGAAATTGGTCCATCCGTTTGAGAGCTATGATGCCACAGACAGACACACAAAAACAGACATCGACGTCAAACTTATAACACCCCTCTTTTTGCGTCGGGGATTAAAAAGGTATAACGTTATAGGAGTATTTCAGAAGTAGGTCAGGTAGGGCAAGTAAAATTCAATGTAACGGCAAACAACTTATACATATTATTTTGTAATACTTGGGCGACCGAGCATCGCTCGGAGTTTTTGGCGAAAAGTACAATTAAATTTCTTTTAAAAAAACTAAAAACTTGAATAAACACAAAAAATAAAAGTAAAAAAACTTTGTCTCCGATCGAGATTCGAGCCCGGACACCTATGATATAATTATTTGTTTTAGGCTTTTTAAAGGGTATCTCCCCTACACGTAAAGACGTCTACACCATGGTGTGAGGTGTCGTTGGATAGGTCTTTAAAAAATATTTCGGGTTTGTAAAAAAAAAAAAAAACGATTAAGCGATCCGTATGAAAAATTTTAGCTTTAAAGTGTTAATTTTTATTAGAGTCAAGCGTTTTTAGACGTTATAAGCAGCCGAAACCATTAACATTAACTGTTCATAGTATGAAACAATAAAAAACCCTCTTCTTAGTCCACATTATTGTGATGGGCAACTACGGAACCCCACATTCCGCGTGGAACGACACGTACATGGCCGTTTTTTATATTTAATATATATATATATATATATATATATATATATATATATATATATATATATATATATATATATATATAATCCAAAGACCGTTTCAAATCATCAATTACATTATACGTGTCTTTATAGATTTCGTTTTTTACATACCCCCAGACAAAATTGTCTAAAGGTGTCTTTGGAAAATATTCTAAACGGAATCAATAATATTGTAATGCTAAATGCAGTACAATCCTTGAAACGTCCAATCCAGCTATGTATTGAAAACAACGGCTATCATTTTGAACAATTGATCTGTTAAGGTTTAATAAGTAAATAACAAAGAACAATAAAAACAAATTTTGTTGAAAATGAGCTCTTTCCTTAAGTTTGCCGTATGTCATGTCTTCCCAGAATTCGTTCCTTATTAGCAACATTGTCGAATGGTGTAATTATACAGTATGTGTTTTTTTTTCAAAATCAACAGGTTCGATTCCTGGCTAGGAAAATTGATTTTTCAGAAATCCAATGATGCAGTTTTAATTTTCATGAAAATTGGGCCCGAGACTCCTTTGAGTACTTTTCGCTATTCCTCATAGTTTCGGATTTAGCCATGCACACCCACTTGAAAAATTCACACTGTATATTATAAGAGGTCACCAATAAAACTCCAAGATGTTGCTCATCTTTCTATGTATATTCAGTACTTTTATATTCGTCAGTACGTTTGTCCGTATAAAACTACCACCGGCTCGGAAAAGTGTGCTGCTGAGAAGAGCCGGCAAGAAACTCAACAGTTAATCTTTTTAATAAAGAGTTACATGATTTACAATTATTATTACACATAATCTATGGCTAGTCACTACAGGATGGTATCGAGATCTGCCCCTCTGTCAAGCGCGGGGAAAAACAACCGAATATGAGCGTTCTATTTTATTTTTTTAAATCCATTCTTATCGGCCAACATCATATAATGACATGCCATATACATACATAAATCATTAGAAATTAATTAAATATATTATTTTCCATTAAAACGCTCAAATATAAAAGTGCAACCTTACAGTATATAGTTTATAATTTATAAATTTGTTTTTATATTTGTAAGGCTTAATTATTAAGTGTATGCTTAACTTACAAAATTTGTAACTATATAGAGTTACAAATTTTATAGATGAAAAACTTTATATACTATATTTACTTTTCTTCTTATAATGCAGACATAATAACCCATTACTTTAGTATACTTCTAAAACTGTCTAGACTTATCGTTTAATTAATTTATATAGTTATATATAACTTCATATACACTTATATCTACGCAAGAAACTCGTCAAATATTCGCGTTTATATACTAGTTATAATTTTTGCAGCAGTAAAGGTCGTTTGGTATCTACTTAATATTCAAACTATGTTTAAAATATATATTTTATAATATAGCAAGCACGCTCCAAACACTCACAGTATTACGATCGAAACCTTTGAGGCAAACGCACAGAGATGAGCGCGATATTGTTAATAGTTTGTGCCATAATAATAGTGGCGTTAATTGTGGGCTTATATCAGAAATCGACTAACGCGATATGCAAATCAAAGAAGAGATTGGATGGAAAGACTGTCATCGTGACAGGAGGCACTTCTGGCATGGGTCTGAGGATAGCTGTGGACTTGGCGGATCGGGGCGCTAGAGTCATCATCGCGTGCCCTTTCAGCAACGAAGGAGAAGAAGCTTTAAAAACAATAAAGGAAGAAACAGAAAGTGACAATGTCGTTTTTGAACTCTTAGACCTCTCTTCAATTGAGTCGGTACGAAAATTTGCGGCAAAAATAAATGAAAGGGAGAAAAGACTGGATATTTTAGTAAACAATGCAGGTGTCGGAGCGGTGTCAGAGTTTATAACAGACGATGGCATGAGTTTTATTATGCAAGTTAATTATTTTGGAACCGTCTTACTGACTTTATTACTGCTCTCTCTTCTTAAGAAATCTGGTACACCTTCGGAGCCGGCCAGGATCGTAAACACTTCGTCCGTATCACATAATATTGGAACAATCAATTTTGCTAAACTTAATGATATAAAACGCTACTATTCATTTCAACTATATGGTAATAGTAAGTTGTGTTTAGTTTTATTTTCAAATGAGCTTGTGAAAAAATTGAGAGGCTCAAATGTTGTAGTGAACTGTGTAGACCCAGGGGCGGTAGGGACGGGAATTTGTTATAGCCTTGGAACAATTCCTGGGTTCATTTTTACTAATTTACTCTGCATGTTATTTAAAACCCCATGGGAAGGAGCACAGACTGCGCTTCATGTGGCGTTAGATAAGAAAGCAGGAAATGTGACTGGAGGATTCTTCAAAAATTGCAAGCAGACTAGGGCTAAACAATTTGCGTATAACGAGGAGACAGGGACAAAACTTTGGGAAGAATCTATGAGACTCCTGAAATTAAGTGATGAAGAAGTTGAACAGTATCTTAAATAGAGAATAATAATTCGAAAGATCGATATTTTTATTTTGGAGTTATTCTATAATCCATCAATTCCATAATTTTTCAAGCCCTTGAAATAATTGTTATAAAAATGTAGATGATGCACTTTTTCGTTAACTATTTGCTTTTCCGCGGTATTTGTTACCTTATAAGGTAATCTTCATGATTTTTTAAATTTATGTATGTATGTATTTAGTCGTTTTTAACGTCCCACTTTTATTTACGGGCCTCCCTTCAATATGAGGGCAATCAGACCATAGTCCACCACGCTGTCCAAGTGCGGGTCGGCGGAATTCACATGTCTTTTGAAAACTTGCTAGGTTCTCTCAGACATGCAGGTTTCCTCACGATATTGTTCCTTCACAGTTAAAACAAGTGGTAATAATGTAAAATCATGTTATTGTGAAAAATGCGTGGGATGCTCCATATTAGTTGTACAAATATTTCATTCGTAGGATTTCTAAAAGTAGAGTTAGTAATAAAATATTATACAAAGCATCCCACGCTTTTTCACAATAAAATTAATTTTCTTGTTAATCACTTTATAAAAAAAAATATTTTATAATTATTTTTTACTAGTTTGTTAGCACGAGGTTTGCGCCTCGACCTTCTGTCTAACTTATTAGTCATACATTTTAATCACCTATATCTATTATATTATGATTATAATAATTGGAGTAATTTATAGTATAGTTGAGAAGTTTAATATCTGCGGAAAATAATTAAAAAAGTCAGAAAATTAAGGGCAATGTTTTATTAGACGCAGAATAAATTTCTGAGACAGTGTTTTTTTTTATTTTCTGCAAATTAAATTGCAAACTATTGTTATAAACAAAAAACTGAAACAAAAAAGGCCTCAGATTTTTGTTTATAACTTGGAAACGGTAAATGATAGTGGAAATTAGCAAAGATTCCTCAGAAAGATCCTTAATGAGGAGGAAAATTCCTAAGAAAAGTTTTGACTTAGGGAATTCAAGCCCTATAATTAATAATTTTAATCCACCGTTGTAAGTACGGTTCCGCGCTGCCGTTTAGGCTCAAGGGCATCGCCGCTACAGAGAATATAACCGAAATCTTTTTTTTGATACAATAATTATTTAAAAATTAAAAAAAAATATAGTGTTATTTAGACACTATAATGAATCAAGTTCCGTGGGAAAGAATTTTTTCATCGATTTTTCAAAAAGTTATCCCATAGTTAATTAATAAATATTTCCCAATGCTCTGTATATTATTAGTGACAGTGGTACCCCAGTGGTAACGCGCTCGCTTGGGAAACCGAGTGAAGCGGGTTCAAATTCCGGGTCTCGCAACTCTGATATTTTCATGTGCGAATCATTTTCTAACTTGATTACCACTTGCCTTACGGTGAAGGAAAACATCGTGAGGAAACCTGCATGTCTGAGAGAACCTTGCAAGTTTTCGAAAGACATGTGAAGTCCGCCAATCCGCACTTGGCCAGCGTGGTGGACTATGGCCTGATTCCCCTCGTATTGAAGGGAGGCCCGTGCCCAGCAGTGGGACGTTAAAAGGGCTGAATACTGTATATTATATAAAAATCAAAATAAAACTTTCAATAATTGTGCTAAAAATCTAAAGCTTTTTGGAGGCCTTTTTATTATTATTTTAGTATTTAATGAAATCATTATAAAAATGTTTACATTACAATAATGAAGAATCACACTGCTCAATTAACTGTCGTGTTTCGTCTCAATCGTCTAAATTTCAATAAATACGGTTGGATACCATGTACACAATAAAAAAATGTCATTTTTCAAAAATAGTGTTTAAGGCACATTATTTTTTAAAGAAGATGCTGTAAAAATTAAAAATGCCGTAACAATCCAACTGTACCTATCTATTAAATGTTTAGGAAAGCGTATTTCTTTATCTAAAAAAAAGTGTCCTGTATTCTTAAAAGAAAATATCAACGGATTGGCTAAATTTAATTCTACATATCGTAAAGCTCTTGAGATGTATGTGTAGCCGGATGTACTAATCCAAGAAAAAGATAGAGAATAAGAGGAAAGAATTGTTGACGAGGAATTTCCCCTTTGAATACGGCGTCAACGAAAACATGTGACATATCATGAAAAAAAAATAAAATAGTTTTTTTTCTTAATCATATTCACAATAATTGAACGTGCAAAATGATCCAGCCCACGAAAACAGTTTTTATGGTTACTGTCATAAATGGCATTTACATACCTACACTTATGTATATAGGGAAAGTATTTAAAATAAAATTTAGGAGGAATTTCAAAATAAAAAATACGGTCTTGTTATTTTGATATTATAATTTTACTAAAAGTTCTTATTTCTCAAAAATCAGTTTTTATGGTTGGATCTATTTTGCATAACTATGTCCAATTATGTTCGAGTCTTCCCAGTAAGTAATTCGAGGATATTTATGTTGGGAATGGGCCGCTTTTTCTCATATGCATACTCTATGATTAAGTGAGTAATACTTTTTTAAACTATAATATAGTACTAAACATTAAGGATCTAAGATAGTTACGAGATTAAAGTAATTTAGTGCAAAAATATAGAAAATTACAATTGTCTCATAGGGACACAGTGGAGACGAATAAAAGGCTTCTCGCTTGGCTTGATACGTTTTAATAATTTGTAGTTTTATATATATTGGCAAATTGGAATCAAAATATCACTATTCGCTTTGACAGTTCGAGTAGAAGTGAGGACGTTGACAAGCCGTGGCACACTTATATTTGTCCATACGCCTAAGAAGTTAAGATAGCAATAACACTCCTACAACTTATTGCTAACTTCATGTTGAACTTTAACATACTCCCCGCCGTTGAAAACGTCAGTTTTTAACATCTTCATCAGGGAGAAGAGGACATAGGCGGACTAGAGGGCGCCGATAGTATCCCCCTGCAGTAGAAACGTCAGCCACACGAAAAATGTTGTCGGGGCCTGGAAACAATTTTGCTACTCGGCCAGTGGTCCAACACAGCGGAGGGAGCGAATCTTCTTGAAGCAAAACTAAATCGCCAACTTTAAGACTGCCCTTGTTGGTCTTCCATTTTGTGCGCAATTGCAATTCTGAGATGTACTCCTTTTGCCACCTCTTCCAAAAATGTAGTCTCATCTTTTCTAGGCGATGGTACCGGCTCAGGTTGCTCTCACTCTTGTACTCCAAAGTAGGTGATGGAAGGTCATTCAGCGGTCTTCCAATCAGAAAGTGCCCCGGGGATAGGAACAGAAAATCGTTAGGCGAGAAAGATAACGGACATAGAGGACGACTGTTTAGGATGGATTCTACTTGTGCAAATAAAGTGGAAATTTCCTCAAAAGTCAAATGGGAATTTCCCATGACACGCCTTATATGAAACTTCGCAGACTTAACGCCAGCTTCCCAAATACCGCCAAAGTGAGGAGCGTAAGACGGGGTAA
Organism: Argynnis bischoffii washingtonia; assembly: GCA_033884665.1. NCBI lineage: Eukaryota > Metazoa > Arthropoda > Insecta > Lepidoptera > Nymphalidae > Argynnis > Argynnis bischoffii. The sequence continues at coordinate 16,609,876 of CM066618.1, read as the reverse complement.
ACATGAATTTAAAACCTTCCTGAGCTGCAAAGTCATTAAAATAAGCTGAATGCTGTTTTAGAAATACACTTAATTCTTTAGCAGCCGCAACGAAATTGCGCCCGTTGTCGGAAAATAATTCCGCTGGCCGACCTCGACGTGAAATAAATCTGCGCAAAGTCATTATGAAAGCATCTTTAGAAAGATCGCTTACAGCTTCCAGGTGTAAACATTTATATCGAAGACATACAAAAAGGCACAAGTAACATTTTATTAATCTAGAGCCACGGCCCTTCCTATTTAAAATATAAAATGGTCCGGCATAATCCATTCCAACAGAGCTAAAGGGGAAATCTGGAGTAACGCGTTGAGAAGGAAGATTTCCCATTTTAGGATTTAAAGTCTTACCCTGAACTCGACGGCAGCGTTTCTTACTATAGTTCGTGCAAGACGTCTACCATTAATTGGCCACACTGTTTCTCTTACAGCGGAAAGTAACAATTGTGGGCCAGCATGCAAATTACGTACATGTTCATGTTCAAATATTAATTAACATAAATGGTGTTTTGAGTCTAATAAAATAGGATGTATTTTATCGTATGAACATTGAGAAGTTACGATTCGACCACCAACTCATTAAATTGGTTTTATCATCAATGAATGGAGACAGAGATAAAATTTTGCTTTTAGTGCTAAGAGTTTTATTATTAGCCAAAGTTTTAAATTCGCTGTAAAATGATTGCTGCTGAGCAATGAAGCAGAGATCATTGAAAGAATCCTTCAATTCCTCTACGGTTAATGTTCCACTTCGCCTGAGATTAGAATTTTTAATATTATTTATAAAACCGAACCTCCTCCCCGCCCTTTCGAGCCTCATGTGATTAAGGGTGATCAATTACGGAATATTCGCATCTAGGGATGCACCTGAGCGAAGCGAGGGTAAGTCCCTAGTCTAATGATCCAGACTCCTGTACGAATCGACGAAATGCAAAAAGACGCCTGGTACCACACTACAATCCCATTCTACAGTATACTATTGAGTGCAGGCGTACTCGGAATCATCGTAATAACTCGACGCTACTTATGGAAACGTAATAAGAATGAAGAAAGTGAGCAGCAGCCTTCGCCCGAGACCCTGGAAACATCTGACAAACCTAAGAATATCCCGGCAACATTTTCACTAAACGTGCTAAAATAGTCGCCGTTCTAAGGAGGGAGGAATTACGTAGAACTACCAAGATCGCCGACGTCCAAAATTTATATTTAATATAATATATTGTCAATGCAGGAATTACGCAACGATTTCCGGTAGTTGTTTTTATTAATTATTTTGTAAGAATGATCATTCCATATTCCCACTTCGATGTGGAATCATCATTCATAGGATTAAATTTGTATTAAGTTTTTATATATAATTAAAGTTAATTATAAATCATTTCGGTTTTTTTTAAACCCTCCGTCTGTCGCAAACGTAATTCCTTATTCAATAAATAAATAAATAAATAAATAAATAAATAAATAAATAAATAAATAAATAAATAAATAAATAAATAAATAAATAAATAAATAAAGAAATAAATAAATAAATAAATAAATAAATAAATAAATAAATAAATAAATAAATAAATAAATAAATAAATAAATAAATAAATAAATAAATAAATAAATAAATAAATAAATAAATAAATAAATAAATAAATAAATAAATAAATAAATAAATAAATAAATAAATAAATAAATAAATAAATAAATAAATAAATAAATAAATAAATAAATAAATAAATAAATAAATAAATAAATAAATAAATAAATAAATAAATAAATAAATAAATAAATAAATAAATAAATAAATAAATAAATAAATAAATAAATAAATAAATAAATAAATAAATAAATAAATAAATAAATAAATAAATAAATAAATAAATAAATAAATAAATAAATAAATAAATAAATAAATAAATAAATAAATAAATAAATAAATAAATAAATAAATAAATAAATAAATAAATAAATAAATAAATAAATAAATAAATAAATAAATAAATAAATAAATAAATAAATAAATAAATAAATAAATAAATAAATAAATAAATAAATAAATAAATAAATAAATAAATAAATAAATAAATAAATAAATAAATAAATACTTTTTTTAACAAGACGATGGCATGTCTGTCGTGACCATGCACAGAATTGATGAAAGATACTAGAATGGTAATCACGCGCAATTTGTATGGGAACCACTGTCGCCACTCATCCCTTCTTGATATTTTTACTACACGCGCAAGTCAAATAAACACAAGCATTCGCACACATACACAACTTTTAACGCAGCCCTGTAATTGGTCAACACATAGATAATTAGTGTTGCGTCTGTGCTGTGCAAAATCAAGTAAAATTACTAGTGGTTGAAAATAAAAAAATGCTATCGATATTTTTGTCGATAATTTATATCAGTGTATTAAAATAAATTTTATATAATATTTGCTTTTTAACAGTTATTAAAAACAGATTTTATAAACGAATTAGATTAGTTCAATTTAACAATAAAATAAAACAATGTTTAACTTCTAATAAATGTATTACAGACATATATGCTATCTAGTACCTACATTCATATCATCTGTCTCTTTTAATAATTTTAGATTTTTTTATAAAAACAAGTTAATAAAAAGAATATAAGTACAATGAAACTTACCAAAGAACTGGTATAAATATGAACAATTTTATCTCTTGGGAGAGCTCCTGGTTTTAAATATCTGTTTCCAGATTTTTAATAATAAAATCATTTTCACTAAAATGTTTAGAGCATATAGCACTGGACTTTGTCGGAAACCAGTTTTGCCTGCCCGTCACGTCTATCCATTGTTCTTTTATGGAAGGTTCTTTAGGAAACCTAAAAGTATTTTTTGATATTACCAAATCATGCACGAGATATTTTTAGGTAATATATAAAATTGATTTTTTCTTATTTCTAAAATAAACCTGTATATAAACTTTAAAATAGCCATAGAAAGCATTCAATCACATTATTATACAAAAATCATTGTTTTATCGATTATTTTGTCTTACAACAAAAGCCATCACTGTTATAATATACAAAAGCGAATCATCGAAATGCAAGCAATGAAAAAGTGTGGGTTTCGCAGAGAACACTATCCATTGCAGACAAAGATCGCGCGTTGCTTTGATTATGCGCATGCATAGCGAGCAATGTATATTGTTTGTTTTAGCTTATTACAATAGTTTGTTTTGAATTTTGTAATCGTTGCTACATTTTTGAAACTAAAGAGATATTCATTATTATTTTTGACTTACCGATGAAAAGATATACCATCTCGATCGATACTCGAAGTTTGACTTTTTGTCTTGCAAGTAATAATAGCACAACACGGCATTATAACACTATTTATCGCAGCTCCGTACCCGACGCACTCTAAACACGAACTACAAGCGGTGCACGCATGAATCGGTTCAAGTATGATTGTTTAATCATAGTTGCGGCGCGGCTGTCACGCCCACATTACCCTTCCAGCCTTTTTTACCTATTCCGTGTGACCATGGAAGTCTCCAAGTGTAGCAGATTTTTTGTTTCTATGTGGTTTCTGACTCTTTGGGGTGACCTGATGTTATTTACGACTAGCAACAAAATCCATGCCACCGTCTTGTTTTAAAAACTGCACGTTAAGATACCATGCACACTGATAGTCGGCTACAGGTCTCCAAGTCTAGCAGGTTTTTAGTTTTTATTTTGTTGCTGACTCTCTGGGATGTCCTGATGTCATTTGTAACTAGCAACAAAATCCATGCCATCGTTTTGTTAAAAAAGTGTATGTTAAGATAGCATGGATATGGCTACAGGTCTCCAGGTGTAGCAGATTTTTAGTTTCTATTTTGTTGCTGGCTCTTTGGGGTGTCCTGATACTATTTACGAACAGCAACAAAATCCATGCCATCACCTTGTTACCAAAAACTCCATGTTAAGATAGCATGGACACGGCTACATGTCTCCAGGTCTAGCCAATTCTAGGGATTTTTCAAATTTTCTTACGCTATTTTTCAGCAACAAATTTGAAACAAATTCTGATGTATAATTGAATTTAATCCGTGCCGATCCCGCGAGTTTACTGCTAGCTTAACGTTAAGATAGCAGTAACTCATTTTTTTTGAAATCGGACAAAGCAACAAAATCGGGACTTTAGCAACTAATTAGCAACAAATTAGCTACAAAATACCATGTATGTTTCGATTGATTCTGCTAACCTTTCACTGCTATCTTGACAGACCTAAAAATATGGCAATTACTACACAATTTTATTACCATAACGATTTTTTATATATATAAGACCTTATTTTGTATATAATTTGTATAGACCTTTTGTTTGTAAGGCTATATTATTAAATGTAGGTAATAAAGTTACGAATTTTGTAGACAAAGAATATTTACTTTGTATAGTTTACATACATATACCTACGCGGAAAACTACGAGTGTTATTTTATTTAAAACGAGCAGAACCCGCGGCTTCGCTCACTGTTAAAAATTTCTAAAAAGGTAGGTTTCATATACACTTTTATCCCCTATTTTCCTCCTTATAGGATGAATTCCTGAAAAACAGTAATACCAAGTTTCAAGTAATTGTGATCATAAATAATTTTTTGGATTGTATTATAACATGTTTTCTCGTGGGAATTAGATAATCTCCTGCGGTAAAAAATAGCCTATATCACTCTCTATTTGGAGGGCTGCCAAATATCTCAAATACAAAAAATTACGCCAATTCATCACTCTGTTCTGACGTGAAAGAAGTACAAGCAAACAAACAAACACACTTACATTTATAATAATATAAGTATGGATGTCAAATATTCGCGTAAATCTAAGAAAATATTAAATTTATGTATTAACTGCAAATTTTGCAGCAATAAAGATCGCTCAGTTAAAAACCGGCCAAGTGCGAGTCGGACTCGCGCACGAAGGGTTCAGTACCATTATCTTTATAGATAGATCGTTTTTATAAACGGCAAAAAAAATCATGTCTGTTTTATGGGAGCCCCCCTTAAATATTTTTTTATTTTAATTTATTTATTTTTAAAATATATAACTAAATATTCTGTGAATATTTCAAGCATCTACGTGAAGCCGTCATCAATATCGAGCAAAAACGAGCAAAAAAATCACGCTTGTTGTATAGGAGCCCCCTTACAACAGACAGGAGCGGCAACAGAAGTACATCATCTGCGAAAATTTCAACTGTCAGACGGACAGACAGACAGACAGACGGACGGACAGTGAAGTCTTAGTAATAGGGTCCCGTTTTACCCTTTGGGTACGGAACTCTAAAGATATTTATAATATATAATACGCTTCAAACAATCAAAGTATTACGATGGAAATCATTGAAGCCAGCGCACGGAGATGGGCGTGATACTGTTAATAGTTTGTGCCATAATAATAGTGGCGTTAATCACGGGCTTATATCAGAAATCGACTAACGCGATATGCAAATCAAAAAAGAGATTGGATGGAAAGACTGTCATCGTGACAGGAGGCACTTCTGGCATGGGTCTGAGGATAGCTGTGGACTTGGCGGATCGGGGCGCTAGAGTCATCATCGCGTGCCCTTTCAGCAACGAAGGTGAAGAAGCTTTGAAAATAATAAAGGAAGAAACAGAAAGTGACAATGTCGTTTTTGAACTCTTAGACCTCTCTTCAATTGAGTCGATACGAAAATTTGCGGCAAAAATAAATGAGGGGGAGGAAAGACTGGATATTTTAGTAAACAATGCAGGCGTCGGTGTTTTGTCAGATTTTATAACAGATGATGGCATGAGTTTTATTATGCAAGTTAATTACTTTGGAACCGTTTTACTGACTTTATTACTGCTCCCTCTTCTTAAGAAATCTGGTACACCTTCGGAGCCGGCCAGGATCGTAAACACTTCGTCCGCCTCACATAATATTGGAATAATCAACTTTAATAATCATAGTAATAGTAAGTTGTGTTTAGTTTTATTTTCAAATGAGCTTGTGAAGAAATTGAGAGGCTCAAATGTTGTAGTGAACTGTGTAGACCCAGGGGTAGTGGGGACTGGTTTATTTTATTGCATTGGAACAATTTCTGGGTACATTTTAAGTACTTTACTTTGTATGTTGTTTAAAACCCCATGGGAAGGAGCACAGACTGCGCTTCATGTGACATTAGATAAGAAAGCAGGAAATGTGACTGGAGGATACTTCCAAAATTGCAAGCTAACTAGTGCTAGACATTCTGCGTATAACGAGAAGAAAGCGACAAAACTTTGGGAAGAATCTATGAGACTCCTGAAATTAAGTGACGAAGAAGTTGAACAGTGTCTTAAATAGTGAAATGTGATTCTAAAGATATGGTATTTTTATTGTAGTCTAACAGAACAAAAGAATAAATACTAGGTATAAAAGATCGATATTGCCAAAATTGCCGTATCAAGTACATCGAAATTTTGACATAGGATAATAATGAAATTTATATACAATAATTTTATTTTAAAATTATTCTATAATCCAAAAATTCCATAATTTTTCACGCTGTTGAAATAATTATAAGAATATGTAGATGACGTATGATAATGATGATGATACTTTTTCGTCAACTATTTGCTTTTCTACGGCATTAGTTGCCTAAGCCTAAGGTTTTTTTTATTTATATTTTTTTATTATTTTATTTATATAGCTATTCATTAAAACAGAAAAAATCGATTGACAGTTGGCGATATCGCGTAGGTAACATAAAGAAAAAGCATACAGCTGAATCGGAAAATGTGATTATGTAATTTTTATTTTACCAGTAATTATTATTATAATATATAATAAATAAATGCAATTAGCGAGTTTCTTTTTAATTCATCCCATATTGAAATAAAGTGAAAATAAATCTTTTTGAATGTGGAAACATTCAGTGATATTAATATACCTATGTAGGTAAGTAGCTCGCGGAGTCCAATCCAAATGTAGCTTTAACTTTGAAAAACCTATTCTGTATACGAAATATAGTTATGTTCCTTATAAATTGTTAATTTTGGAATGATAAAATAAATAAATATGTTGGGACAGCTACGAGGCTTGTGTTATGGCTACCAGATACAATATATATATATATATATAACAGTAAATCGCATAGTATTTGCTTTACTTCCTATTGCAAAAAAATATAGTATAAACTACTGAAACCAACATGGCACTCACCTGCGAAGCTTGCAAGGGAAATATAAGTGTTACACAAAAACGTATAAAATGTACAGTTTGTCAATACGTTTTTCATTCGGAATGTGTGAACTACAACAATGAATCTTCTTCGCCTAGATCATACTGGAAATGTCCTAACTGTGTTATCTCTCAACGTAAAGGCGATAATAGTAATACTCCGCTTCTAACAAGCAAGCAATATCTAAAAAAGAATAAGCCAACGACTGTTGCAGACAACGCTAAGACCCTGATGTCTACCTTATCTGACAACACTCCGACAAATATTGCCTCAGACTGCCATTATCACAATGTTATTCGCCAACTGGAGGGAATGCTAGATAGCAAGTTAAAGCTTATAAAAGAAGAGCTTATTGAGGAGTTAAAAACATCTATCTTTACAGAACTCAAACATGAAATGATAACATTATCAACTAACTTCTCCCAACTGTATGAAGTTTACGAACAACTTCGTAACGAAAACGAAGATTTAAAAAAGGATTTGAGTTCACTACGAGATCGCGTGTGTGAATCAGAGAATCAAGTATCACAGTTACGAGCGCAAATTGGAAAGCAACAACAAACTGCAAGATTAAACAATCTTGAAGTCGTTGGACTACCACAAACCAGTAATGAGTCTCCTACTAATCTCATAATCAAAATAGCTAAGCACGCTGGTGTAGATCTTCAAACAAATGATATTGAATTGGCACATCGTGTCCAGCCTCTAATGACTGTACAGAGAAAGGCCAAAGCCAATTGTAGCAAAGCTTAAAGACCGTAAGTTAAAAGATAAAATACTATCTGGACTACGAAGACGGAAAGGCATCAACACTACAGATATAGGATTGGGAAATAATAGCAAAAAGATATTTATAAATGAGCACCTAACACCAGAGAATAAATCCCTACTTAAGAGTGTTAAGTCCTTAGCTAAAGAAAACGCTTTTAAATACGTATGGGTTAGAAACTGCAATATTTTTTTAAGAAAAAACAAAGAATCGCCAGTAATTTACATAAGCTACCCAGAGGATCTAAAGAAAATTATTTAGAAAATTTTATTTATATATATTCTATATTATTGAATAATCTAGAATTTTCCCTTAATTTTCTTTCGTCTATGTTTATTACTTATTATTTATATAAGAGATATGCACATCGTAGACACTTTACATCTCAATTTATATACCACACACCTCAACTCACACATTACAACACACCTTACAACCTAATTCATTACACCCAAACTACGTCTTAGTCATGCAATTTTTATGTGCACCTCCCCTTTCAACTCTCAAAGTCAAGGTTAATAAAACACATAATTACAAATGCTGTCAAAATTGTATTACTCAAATATTCTTTATTAAATGATGACAAATATTCTTTATTAAATGATGACAAAACCTATTGAATTATTATATCAAAACACACGAGGCTTACGGACAAAACGTAAAGAATTTAAACAAAATATATTAAGCAATAATTCGATTTAATTTTAGTTACTGAATCTTGGCTTTCTGATGACTTCTACAACGGCGAAATATGTGACGATCGATACGACGTTTTCAGATATGACCGTAACAAGGAAACATCTTCCAAGAACATTGGTGGAGGGGTCTTGTTATGCGCATTAAAGGTTTTACAAGTACATCATCAACCTGAATGGACATGCCCTACCGTTGAATTACTTTGGGTACCTAACTATTCCTTCCAGTAAAATCCAAAGTTACAATAATAAAGATCTTCATATTGGATTATTTTATTCTCCCCCAGACAACATGTTGTCATGTCGAATCGAAGCTATAACTTCAAATATTGCCAGAATAATAACAGCTTTCCCAAATGATAATTTTATTATCGCAGGTGATTTTAACCTTGCAAATACACGATGGACCGATAACGGGCCTATTCAAGCCAGCTGTAGCTCAGTTAGCTTACTTCATGCTACGACAGAATTCATAGATATGTGCAATCTGAATGGAATTACTCAAAATAACCATATATTAAATTCTAAAAACAAAGTTCTTGATCTAATCCTAAGTAACTTACAAATTGATATAATTTACTCTCAGAATCCCCTTGTGAAAGAAGATCCACTCCATCCCTGCTTAGAATTAAACCTATCGAGCTTAGAATTACGTAACTTTCGCTGCAAATCAGCAAGTAAAGATAATTTCTTTAAAGCAGACTACGTCAAAATTAATGACTCTTTATCAAAAATCAATTGGAATGAACTTCTTCAAGCACCTACAATGAACGGAGTTATAGATGTGTTTTACGATACTCTCAATAACATAATTTCAAAATTCATTCCTCTTATAAGAATAAGCCTTTTAAAATCCCTAATACATATTATAAGAGACAAAAAAGAAGTTCATAAACGATGGAAGATCTATAACAATCCATGAGACTACGACGAATTCGCTTTACTTCGATCTCGCCAAAAAATCAATCAAATAAAGTGCTTTAATTCTTACAACCAACGCATGCAAGAATTTACAATAAAGGAACCTAAAATTATCTTTACATATATGAAAGCAATGAGAAACACTAAATATGGTTATCCTAATACACTTACATACATATAATGACAAAACCTATAAATAAAACTCCGAGGCTTGCATTGGATTTAGTCAATACTTCCACAGTATTTTTACAAAACCTGCCACATCATATGAAGATCTTGAACTGAACACTAAACGTTACACGTTATTAATGATACAATTTCTACATTTGCTATAGAAGAAAATACTGTTCTTAATCATTTAAAAAAGCTTAACGTACACAAGGGTCCAGGAAGTGATAATATTCCACCAATATTTTTAAAAAGCTGTGCAATGAATCTTTCTAAGCCCCTTACAATTATTTTCAACTTATCAATAAATAATTTCGGATGTTTTCCTTCTAAATGGAAGGAAGCCTTAATAGTGCCTATTCACAAAAATGGATCTAGAACTCTAATAACAAATTATCGTCCTATATCAATTTTAAATGCTATGAGTAAAGAATTTGAAAAAATTATATATGACCTAATTGGTCCTACTATAACAAAATCTATCCCTGGATAACAACACGGATTCATGCACAGGCGCTCCACAGTAACTAATCTAGGAGTCTTTACAAACTACGTCTTAGACGCTATGGACGGACGCGACCAAGTTGATGTGATTTACACTGATTTTGAGAAAACCTTTGACCGCGTAGACCACATCATTCTATTACAAAAGTTACACCAATTAGGAATACAGGGAAATCTTTTTAGGTGGTTTACATCGTATATTAAAAATAGAATGCAAGCAGTAATTATAGGCGATGCTAGGAGCAACTTTACATGCGTACCTTCTGGCGTACCACAAGGTTCAGTTTTGGGGCCTCTCCTATATAATACATACCTTTACGATATAGATAAATGCTTTAAGCATACACATTTCTTAATGTTTGCTGACGACAAAAAAATCTTCCTTAAAGCCAAATCTATTGCAGATTGCATAAGAATACAAGAAGACTTGAATACACTAGCCCATTATTATGAAATAAATAGAATCAAAGTAAATGTTAATAAATGTCATCATATAACTTTCAGTCGAAAAGAGAAACCCATCTATTACAACTGTAATATTAACGGTATATTCATCGAAAAAACTACCTCTGTAAAAGATTTAGGTATTACACTTGATCAGAAACTATCTTTTTCGGAACATTATGACATAATAATAAACAAGGCATATAAACAGCTTGGATTCATTAAACGTGCTACACAAAATTTTACGAATACAGATTGTATTAAACTTCTTTATTTTACATACATATGTACGAAGCATTTTAGAATATGGCAGTAACATCTGGTCACCTTGTTACCAAATACATATCAAAAGACTCGAAAATATACAAAGCAAGCTTGTAAAATATTTACAATTTAAGGATTTTAAATACTTTGATACAAACCAAAGCGCATACAAAAACTATGACATTGAAATACTTGAACATAGACGCACACAAAGTGACATTATTTTATTACAAGCAATTTTAACTGGCAAAATTGATTGTCCTGATCTGCTTTCAAATATATCACTCCTTGTCCCAAAACTAAAAACACGACATACCGTCCGTAATATGAACCACCAACAAAATCACTATATGCTAAAAACGGCATCATACCGCGTCTGACACGAACCTACAACGAATTAGACATATTTCATCTCTATAAACATGTTTTTAAAAAAAAATGAAAATGCTTAATATCTTCACAAACTTATAACCTATATACATAGGTGTACATAACTGTAAATATATCTGTAACTACCATACACACATACACATATATACACTCACACATATACACATACACATACACACATACACATACACACACATAAACACACACGCTCGCACATGTGTTCATGTAAACACAGCATAGATGTGCATATGATTAGCGTAATGAATTTAAATAATGCAACTTTTATTTTTTCTTTCTTTTTTTAATGTAGAAGTAGGTACTCTGTTGTCCCTTAAATTTATATCTCAATAGAGTGATCTATTTTGGCCATACTTGTTAATAACTTTGTACTCAAACTATTGATGTTTTTATAACGCTGTATGATTACCGATAAATAAATAAATATATATATATATATATATATATATATATATATATATATATATATATATATATATATATATATATATATATATATATATATATATATATTAATTTAAATACGTACCTACATATTATAAATATAAACACCCATGACTGGAGTACAAACATTCGTGCACCTCACACAAATGAACAGTGGGACTCGAACCCACGACCGCTCACATACAAACAGAGCCAAATGTGTCGTCAAACGATAAAAAAATATGAAGAATAATTAAGAACTTACCTTGTGATGTTTGATTTCTAATTATACGAGTATCTTGATCGAAGATAATTATACTCGCGCCTCGTCCTCGAGATTAGTAACTTAGATATTATTTACACATGTAGTTACGCATAGATGTCACCACTTCTGCACTAAGTTGAGAGTTTTTTTTACGGTCATTGCTTTTTCCCTTTTGTGCGTACTTCGTTCAGTGACGCCTTCGAAAGAGTATCGCCAGTCATTCGCATTCTAGTGCTCAACCACTTAATTGCTATTTCGTGTCTTCGCAGTGTGTGTTATAAATATACCAAAACGTAAGTCTCTTGAGTAAGAAATTAATCTTTTGAAAATTAAAATAAGAAAGTTATAACGTAATATTTGCGATCGAAAAAGAAGTGCTTCGAAAAGTATACAGGGCTTGGAGTAGAAACTGTCCCTTTACGCGACGGAGATATTGTTGCAATTATTTACATTATATATTTTTTACAGTAATAAGTGCTTTCGTACCTATTTAGGTATATTTCTTATGCAACCTGAACAGTCATTGGGACTGTTTAAACGCATTAGAATATGGTTGGCGTTCCTTCCGTTGGGGATTGTAACCTAACCCATAATATTTATATGACTAATCTGGTATATAATACGTAAGTTATTGAACTTAATCATATAAATCCTACGGTAACTTTTAGACATCTACCCCCGCACTATATCCGGATAATTATTTATTAGAATGGACTGGAATTACGCAACAAACTTGCGCATCGCCTATTGCACATCGAAAGGTGGTCTTAGTATGAAAGTGGCTATTACTGATTACGCATTTAACGCGATAAGGGCATTAAAATAAACAAAAGCAAATGTCTATAAAAATATAGGTATATTATATTCATAGTGCAATTGCATATTTAACTGAGATAATAAATTGTCAAATAAATTCAAAAACAAAATATATTCTTTATTGCATATTAACAGTGTAACATAGATAATACAGAGACAAATTTGGGCAAAATAAGTAACGATCAGTTGCAAAAATTAATATAAGTAGAATTTTCTACCCGCACTTGACCAGCGTGGTGGACTATGGCCTGATCCCCCTTGTATTGATAGGAGACTCGTGCTCAGCAGTAGGACGATAAAAAAAGGGGGCTAAATACATCCAGAATTTTATGTAATTTACAATATGCATATTCTGCCATACGAAGAAATTTCATTCTATTTCCATTCAAAAATGATTTGGAGGACCATCTTAAAAACGTCAGATAGATATATTTCTATTCAGTGAAAATTTAGCTAAGACGTTAAAATCAGCTAGAGCTGTAAATGAATCAGGGTTAGGGCTGAAGGCTGTATTTAGCAGCAAGGCTACAAATACAAATTTTAAGGGATCACCTTCTGGGACTTGAGTTCGCAAGGCTATTTCCCAAGCGCGCACGCAGCTCGTAGAGTCAGCACCACGAGCGCAGAGGAGCCGCGAGCCCGCAGGTCATGAGTTCAATATCTCCCACAACAAACTCATTACCAGCCAGCGCATGCGCACTAATCGAAGTGGTTATCGCAAAAACCAGTAATCGAAGTAGGTATTCCCGTCGCAGCTTTTAGATACAGTGAAATACGTAAGCTATTTATCTAAATTTTATCATCAATGTGCTTTAATGTGCATGTGTCCGTAGGCATGTGCCTACGGACTCGGCGATAAACCTTACTGCTTTAGTGGATACAAATGGTATTGAATCTGTGTTCATTCTTGGGGACTTCAATGCACACCCAGGTGAGCAGTTTTCGCAGGAACTATTAAATTTTTGTAATGAGAACTTGTGGATTTGCATCGATATGGAGCTACTACCTAGCGATACCTATACATATGTGAGCGATTCACACGGCTCCCGCAGATGGCTCGATCATTGTATTGTTACTAGTGCCGCGCAGCATTCTGTACTTAATGCATCTGTTTTGTACCATAACGTTTACTGGTCAGATCATTTTCCTTTATTAATTGAGTGTAATATAAATAAGATTAAGTGTATAAAATAGGGGTCCCCATACAATCTTTTAATAAAATTAAATGGGGTGAAAGGGATAGTGACCAAATACAGAAATATTAGGTATATTTGCTTGTAATAGTAAATTATGTTTAATAGATTGTCCTGCGGATTTATGTGCATGCGCTAACAAAATGTGTACTGATGAATTAAAATAACAGCTATGTATAATGAGATTATAAATATTTTGAGAGACTTAGCAGAATGTAGCTATAGTGATAAAAAAGTTAAGAGGCATAGGTGCATAGCGGGCTGGAATAAGCACGTTAGTACCACTCACGGGGAGGCTCAGTTTTGGTATCAGTCTTGGTTACAATATGGTAAAGCGAATTCTGGTTTTATTTATGATAAGATGTGCAACACTAGAAAATTATTTAAAAGTAGATTAAAGTATTGTAAAAATAATGAGAAACAAATAAAATTGGATATTATTGCTCAAAATCATGCTGATAAAAAATTTCAATAAATTTTGGAAAAACACTTATAAACTTAACACACAGTCAAGCCTACCCGTGAGCGTAGATGGTAAGTTCGTGCCGACCGATACAGCGAATGCCTTCCGCAAGCACTTTAAAGTGGAGTCTTCCCTTCCTTTGGAGTTGCAGGTGTTCGATGCTGGTTGTCGGGACGGGGACTTACCTGTCAGGTTTTCTGAGGATGAGATCGCCTCGGTTATTAAAGGAATGGTCAGAGGTAAGTCACCAGGTCACGATGATCTCAGCATCGAGCATCTGAAGTACGCAGGAGTGTATTTGCCGCGAGTTTTTTCCATGTTTTTAATTTATGCATAAGCCATTGTTTCTTACCGAAAGAATTAATGTATACTGTTGTTGTGCCTATTTTAAAAAATAGAATGGAAGATGCCTCCGACTTGTCCATTTATAGGCCTATATCCTTGGCTACGGTTATAGCTAAGGTGCTGGATGGTTTGCTTGATAGAAGATTGGCTGAAAATATTAAAATCCATGATTTACAGTTTGGTTTTAAACCCGGCCTGTCTACGGAGAGTGTCGTCTTCTGTCTCAAGCAGACTGTGCAGTACTACACAGCTAGAAAAACCCCAGTCTATGCTTGCTTTTTGGACTTGTCTAAGGCATTCGATTTAGTATCCTACAATTTATTGTGGAAAAAGCTACAGTGCGAAACCAGTCTACCTCCGGATGTCATATCAATATTCAAATATTGGTATGACAATCAGAGGAACTGTGTTAAATGGGCTGGCTCGCGGTCGGATAAGTACGGTTTGGAATGTGGAATGAGACAGGGGGGATTGACCTCGCCCAAGATTTTCAACGTGTACATTAACAAGCTGATCGAGGAGCTCAGCAGCACATACATAGGATCCCGGGGGAGAGCTGACTCCTACCGGGCGCGTCCCCAGGTGGCGGATAGGGGAACGCCACCCGCTTGGACCCAGCGGGTGGTACCGGAGAAATCCGGCGCGGACCAACAGCAGGGGGAGGGGTGCCTCTGGCCGTGGGCCGTCGAACGCGGTTGAGGCACCCCGCAGGGGGAGGGGTGCCTCTGGCCGTGGGCCGTCGAACGCGGTTGAGGCACCCCGCACGGGGCCGCTCTCCGTTGAGGCTTCGGCTTCCGGAGTTGCGGCCACCAGTGTGGGGGGAGCCCACTTAGGTGGGCAGACGGGTGTCCACTACGGTGGACCAGATGGGGCCTCTCGTTAGTGGCTGCATCTGACGGCGTTGCGGCCACTGACGGGGGGGGTGGTGGTGGGTGCCCTGACCGTGGGCCGTCGAACGCGGTTGGGGTGCCATGAGGATGGGGCCGCTTGCGGCGAT
This sequence comes from Argynnis bischoffii washingtonia, assembly GCA_033884665.1. Lineage (NCBI taxonomy): Eukaryota > Metazoa > Arthropoda > Insecta > Lepidoptera > Nymphalidae > Argynnis > Argynnis bischoffii. Next base: position 16,593,977 of record CM066618.1, on the reverse strand, counting down.
GGGGGTGTGGACCCACTTCGGTGGGTGGTATGGGTGCCACATTTTGTGGTGGATTTGGGGCCTCCCTCTCGTCGTGGCTGCATCTGACGGCGTTGCGGCCACTGGTTGCGGGGTTGCTTGGCCGATCCTGCGATCGGACGGGAGGGGGGCGGACGCGGTGGAGCTGCAGGGGAAGAGGCGTGTCGGTGTTTCGTTGCCGCTCTCCCTGTCCTCTGCAGCCGAGGTAGTGTTGCCCACTTCGGTGAGCGGTGAGGTTTGGTGGGGCTGCTCCGGGTACTTCTCTGTTTAGCAGAGTGGACTTTGGAGCAGCCTCATTGGTTTGGTGTCCGCCAAACCAATGGAAGGTGCCATAGGGCGGTCGGCTAGGGGAGGCCGGCCGTCCACTGTTCTGGCGGGAGGAGGCCGTCAGGGGTGGTCGAACATCTCAGCCCCTGACATGGAGACGGGCCTTAGCAGGCGCTCGCCGTCGGGGTCGCGGAAGAGTCTTTTTGGTACCCGCGGCCCCGGCCTTATGGCGACGAGGAGAACATTGGTCAGGTTTTTAGTGGGTAGGCTGCCGCACATCGCGGCAGGAGTCCCACATAACCCGACTCGCTGCCCCATTGGCGAGCGGGTACCCGTAACAGGGGTTTTCCTGACGTTAAAAAAAAAAAATAAAAAAAAAAAAAAAAAAAACAAAAAGCACATACATAGGATGCCATGTAGGCGGGTTGTGCATCAATAACATCAGCTACGCTGATGATATGGTGCTGCTGAGCCCATCGATCGGTGCCCTAAATAAGTTACTTTACATGTGCGAAGAGTATGCAGTGGCTCATGGGCTCAGATATAACTCGCTTAAAAGCGAGTTCATGGTATTCCAGGCGGGGGCCGCGAAGAGTCAAAGAAGAGTATCTTGTGTTACCCTAGGGGGCTCTCAATTAAAAAGAGTCGATCGATTTAAATATCTGGGTCACTGGGTCACTGAAAGCTTGACAGATACTGTGGACATAGAGCGAGAGCGTAGGGCGTTATCTGTTCGCTGTAATATGCTGATTCACAGATTTGCACGCTGTAGTAAATAAGCCAAATTGACGCTTTTCAGAGCGTCAAACTTTCTACACGTGTAGTCTGCGGGTTGACTTCACGCAGAGGGCATATAACGCACTCCGCGTCCAATACAATAATGCGTTCAGGATATTGATCGGTCTGCCGCGTTATTGCAGCGCGTCATCTATGTTCGCTGAGGCGCGTACAGATTGCTTCCACACGATCATCAGGAAGCGGTGCGCCTCACTGTGGGCGCGAGTGCGCGGCGCATCGAACACCGTCCTGAGCACTTTGGCCGACCGATGGGACTCCCCATTGTTTTGTCGCAGGATACAGCTCCATGCTCCTGCTGCTAGCTACCGATATCTTTAGTACAGGAGTTTCATCGGAAGCCACATATACTTAATATTATTTTAAAACTGTTACTAACCCTAGAATAAGCTTATTGTTACTAACATATATGCATGCAAATCTGAAATAAATGTATTATTATTATTATTATTATTTAATTACAAATGTTCAAACCATTTTAGATGTTAGGTTAAAAAAAAGTCTTTTACGTCACTTGTTGTACAACGTAAGTTTTCTGCTAAACCATAGTTTATCATAGACTACCTTATTTATAGTCTATTAATAACTTCTTAAAACTAGGTACCATATCAGAATCCTCCAGAATCAGAAAGAGTTTTCCATGTGAAAATTAATTTATGTCTAGTATTTTTCTAGTACCAAAATCAAAGCAAGATGTAGTTTATATTAATTTAATAATATAATTATAGATATATTAATTTAAAGGATCTTAACCGATCTCAAAGACTACTTTTTACTATCATGAAACCGTAATAATAATCAAAAAAAACCGTAAATACTTAAGGGTCTTTTTTCAAGGTAAAATATATTTACAATTTAATGTATTGCTATTTCGTATGAGTATTACCCCATAAATGTTTACAAAAATATGTAGAGCTAGCTACGCTATTCCGCTCTGCAGGCCATTTTTCCACTGTCTACTTAGATATTTGGGTATTATTTGGATATTAATGTGAGAAATTTCTAATGAATATAAATATAACTGAAATATTATATCTATATTTATTATACGGTTTATGTTATCTTTACTTGGTTGGTATAGTTCATTAATATAGAAAGTAGTACACTTGTACCTTCAGTTCAATGTAAATTCTTAGGCAGGATTATAGAACCCTATAGGTTTCAGATTAATTTACCAAAATTAAAGATTACGAATTAAAGCACAACTTCAATTATTTTCAAAATAAAAGTGTTGTAAAACTAGGACCTTTATCACTTATTACATTTATTAGAATCCTGCCTTAATTTATTTATATTTTTTTAATTATTTTATTTATATATATTTTCATTAAGAAAGCCAACATCGATTTACAGTTAACGAAGATATCTCATAATATAAAGAAGAAAACATACAGCTAAATAGGAAAATGTGATTATGTAATTTTTATTTTACCAGTAGTAATATAGTAAGTCATAATAAATAAATGCACTTTGCGAGTCTATTTTTAATTTGTCTCATACTAACAACACCTGCGGCTTCGCTCGCGCGAAAACTACAACAAAAAAACTTTGAAAAGGTAGTTTTCATACAAATTTTCATCCCTTATAATACTTTCTTAGATTTACATCATTTAATTTTCATCCCTTATTTTATCTCCTTATGGGATGAATTTCAAAAAACGGTAAAACACGTATTTATTTAATTGTATTGAAGAGCATTAATACCAAGTTTCAAGAAATTCTGATCATAAATATTTTTTGGGTTGTGTTATAACGTGTATGTATAGTTTATATACTATATTTACTTTTCTGCTTATAATGCAAAAATAATATCACATTACTATAGTATACTTCTAAAACTGTCTAGACTTATCGTTTAATTAATTTATATAGTTATATATAACTTCATATACACATATACCTACGCAAGAAACTCGTCAAATATTCGCGTTTATATACTAGTTATAATTTTTGCTGAAATAAACCTTTATTTTTTGTTTGTTCGTTTGGTATCTATTTTTAATATTCAAAGTATGTTTAAAATTTATATCTATACAGATAAATAAAATTGGATTGTCTGTTTGTAATATTAAAATAACCGCTTTTTACTAAATGCATATGGATGTATACACGGTGCATACCAAAACAACATTTTTTACAATTTTTGTCTGTCTGTCTGTTTGTTACGGCTAATCTCCGAAACGGCTAGACCGATTTTGACGGGACTTTCACTGGCAGATAGCTGATGTTATAGGGAGTAACTACTTTAATTTAAGAAAAAGAATCAGGGTTCCGCGAAAAAAAATAAAACCCATGAAATTGTGAACAAATCTGCGTACGGCGTACGCACCCGAGCAAAACGAGGGTAAATCGCTATATAATTTAAATTAAATGAATATCTTAGGAGCAGCAAGCTACTATTTATGTATACCTAAACATAGCTAACCGTGAAAACGTACCTAGGGACGAACGCGAGACGCGAGCGAAGCGAGCGTGAGTCGCTAATTTTATAATATAGCAAGCACGCTCCAAACACTCACAGTATTACGATCGAAACCATTGAAGCAAACACACGGAGATGAGCGCGATACTGTTAATAGTTTGTGCCATATTAATAGTAGCGTTAATCACGGGCTTATATCAGAAATCGACTAACGCGATATGCAAATCAAAGAAGAGATTGGATGGAAAGACTGTCATCGTGACAGGAGGCACTTCTGGCATGGGTCTGAGGATAGCTGTGGACTTGGCGGATAGAGGCGCTAGAGTCATCATCGCATGCCCTTTCAGCAACGAAGGTGAAGAAGCTTTGAAAATAATAAAGGAAGAAACAGAAAGTGACAATGTCGTTTTTGAACTATTAGACCTCTCTTCAATTGAGTCGGTACGAAAATTTGCGGCAAAAATAAATGAAAGGGAGGAAAGATTGGATATTTTAGTAAACAATGCAGGTGTCGGAGCGGTGCCAGAGTTTATAACAGAGGATGGCATGAGTTTTATTATGCAAGTTAATTATTTTGGAACCGTCTTACTGACTTTATTACTGCTCTCTCTTCTTAAGAAATCTGGTACACCTTCGGAGCCGGCCAGGATCGTTAACACTTCGTCCGTATCCCATAATATTGGAACAATCAATTTTGCTAAACTTAATGATATAAATCATTACTATTCAATTCAACTATATAGTAATAGTAAGTTGTGTTTAGTTTTATTTTCAAATGAGCTTGCAAAGAAATTGAGAGGCTCAAATGTTGTAGTGAACTGTGTGGACCCAGGGGCAGTAGGGACGGGAATTTTTTATTGCATTGGAACAATTTCTGGGTACATTTTAAGTACTTTACTCTATATGTTATTTAAAACCCCATGGGAAGGAGCACAGACTGCGCTTCATGTGGCGTTAGATAAGAAAGCAGGAAATGTGACTGGAGGATTCTTCAAAAATTGCAAGCAGACTAGGGCTAAACAATCTGCGTATAACGAGGAGACAGGGGCAAAACTTTGGGAAGAATCTATGAGGCTCCTGAAATTAAGTAATGAAGAAGTTGAACAGAACTTTAAATAGTGAATTGTGATTCTAAAGATACGGTATTTTTATGTAAGCCTTACAGTACAAAAGGCTAAACTTTAATCTGTATAAAAGATCGATATTGCTAAAATGGCCGCACGAACTACTCATTTATGTGCATCGAAATTTTCACCTACGTATTATGTATGATTAAATTATTTCATAACCTATGACACTTTTTGTTCACATTGTTAAAATAATTATAAGCAATTGAAATAATATAATATACCTATAGGATGTATGTTATAGTTATGTATTTGCTTTCTGGCGGTATTGGTTAAGGTAGGTACTCGTATAAAGTATGCATATTTAATGTTTTTTTTTAAATTTATGTAAAAGACTTCAGGTACTATTGATTCTACTATAGTCATCTATACTATAATAAAGCAGTAACTTAGCGAAATCTGTACATGAAATATTTTTTAAAAACAATGACTGTAACGTATTATGTAGGTACGTAATATAGACCCCAAAATAATAGTTATAATTTTTTTTATCTGTTTGTCTGTTTGTGTGTGCGCGTTTCACGCAAAAAGTATTGATCCGATTTCGACGAAATTTGGTGTAGTGATAACTTATTACTCAGGTCAACATTTCGGATACTTTTACTTCAGGAAAATCTTTCTTTTCCACGGGAAAATACAATAACTGGTTCTATCGAGTCGTCCTTAAAAATGTATATGGCTAACGCTGGTGTAGCCTTAAGAGATACATCAAAACAATGTACTTAAATAAGTGTAGGTATTAAAAAGGTCTACAGAAAATTCCGTAATAGTATGTGTCTATCTCCTAAGGAACACTCGCAATAACTATTTTTATTATATATTATTATATTAAAGGCAGTGTCGCGACTTACTGATTGACTTATCAACATTCAGCCCAAGCCAATGATGATTCATACTAATATGAAATGCGAAAGTATCTCCATCTGTCTGGTTGTCCGTCACTTTTTCACGCTTAACCCGCTGAACTGATTTAGATGAAATTTGGTATGGAAATATTTTGAGACCCTGGGAATGACATAGGATAATTTTCATCCCGGAAAACATATTACATATATATAAAGGGGTGAAAAGGGGGGTGGAAGATTGAATGGAAAATCAATCATTTTTCAAGTAAGGGATATGTATTTTTTAATTTTTTATAATATTTACCTACTTTTCCATACCTATGTATGTACATTATACATAATTTGTATATGTATATACTCCATACTTACTGTTAAAACGTAACTAGTTGGTATATAAAAACATAGAACTATACATTTCCTAACATATCTCTTAAAAATGTGGTGTCGACATTTTGTTATGACTTTAAATCAAACCAAAGAATAAAAATCAAAAATCGACAGGTGTTTAAATACAAAATTTAATTTACGCACACCATATAAAGTAATTTTTTGAACGAAACAACGTGCGTTATAATTTTGTCATCCGAAAAGCAATTAAATGAACATGAGGAATTTAAAAAAAGCGCACAATTTCGAGTTGTGCACTTCTTTTTGAGCAATTTTTTGTGACGCTAATTATGTATTTTGAGTTTTTGTGTATCAATAATTATTTTAGTACTATTACTATATCTTATTCTATTCATTGTGAAAGGATCTTCGATATCCATAGGTACTTGGAGAAGAATCGCGTAATATTTAAAAAATACATAATATACTCGAATTGAGTACATCTCTTATGAAGTCGGTTAAAAATTTGAATGCTATTGAACATTTATGTAGACATACATACATACATATGTAAATCCACCACGGCGTTGAACAATGCGATAATATTTTTTTTATTTTATCAGTAGTAGTAGACAGTAGTAAGTAGTAGTATTACACTTAGCAATTTTTTTAATTTATCCAAATAATAAAATTAAGTAAATATACATCCAAATGTATACAAGATGATGAAGTTATATCAATAATGGACATACTAGTCTTTACGTTACGTTTCGTTTTTAAACTCAAATTGTGAGGATTCTGATAGTATCCATAAATATCTTTATTTACGGTTGGCAACATTGAACGTCACTTTTGTCGTGTTTTCCATCGCTGTGGATGGATCCGTGATGATTTGTTAAAAATACTTATATAAAATATTAGCGTTACATTTTTATGTTTAGCTCAGAGATGAGATATTTTTCCGCAGTAAAATATCCTATATGTTGACCCGGATAACCAGATATCATTATACCAAATTTCATCAAAATCTGTCCAGTGGTGTTTTCGTTATGTTGTCCACAGACAGGCAGACCAAAAATTTAAAAACTATAGATTCAGCCTCTGTTAACTATTTCGATAATAATCTATTTCCTTAAGATTTTCCAAAAAATATTTAATGTACAGATTCAGCTTAGAGTTTTATTATAATGTATAGATGTAATAGTGCTTCCGCACAGTATTTAAAAAAATGCACCTACATAATATTTTTTAACTCATGTGTGGTAGCACTATTAGTACTAGTTTTGTGCAATTTTTAAAGCTTGATTAACTTCTAAACTACAACTTTGAGTATCGCAAACACATCAAATGTTTATATTTAACCGGATTGGAAATTTATTCACCTATAATATCGACATTTATTGCGATTCTAAATTTAAAGTTCACTATTTTTTGACGGCATACATATTTTGTACCTACAGAGTGTCATTGATCACATAAGCGGGCTTAGTTTGATCATTGATCAATGTTACCCAGGAAGTTATTCCTTTTGAGTTACTTAGACCCAATTATTATTTTTAGTCTTTTTATTAACCATGGTGTTTTTTTTTTTATTTTAGTCATGCCAAGAGCCTATAAAAGTGCAGAGTGGAGATTTTCACTATTTATTATGTTAAATTTTGCTTTCGTAAACTAAGTTTTTGCAAATTGACCTTAATACGATCTAAATAATAAATATATTTATAACTATTGAAGTCTGAAAAATATGTTTTTTTTATAATAAAGGCGTTCATTTCGTAAAATTCCTTTTTCTTTGTCAAAGTAAACCGAAAAACATAAAAAAAACATTGTAAATCCTAAGTAAATCCTAGTCCTAAATCCGTCCTACGGACGGACTGATTTATTTTTTTGAGTCTTGTTCCTGATTAGGGATACTTTTGGTTTCCATAAGAGAAATAAATAAAAAAAAAAAGATAAATAAATTCATTTATTTCAAGTATCAACGACTCATTATTATTAGTTTACATAGAAAATTACTTATTCTAATGTTAGTAAATGTAATTTTATAATAGTTAATGAATACAATTAATGTATTTGACCGTGTACATGACTCACTGGTGACTTCCCGTAGGAAATAGCGCAACAGTGGTTAATGTACAAACAGTCAAATCTCTTCGCAATCATATTAAGAATGCTGTTGGAGCTGGTTCGAATCCTGCGCACCAGAGACGCACATCGCTTACGCATTGTTGTGTAAAAAAATAGTCCACCCTAGCCTCGGCAAACATAGTTGATACACTACAAAAACGGGGCAGTCCCAACAGCACTCTAAATGCATTATTATACTGGACACGAAGAGCGCTATAGGATTTTTGAGTATATATCTGGCCCACAAGCTGCACGTATAAAAGGCGGTACAATATGCTCTAAAGAGAGTGATTTTAACTTATGATGAATAATTAAAACATTGGAAGTGTTTGTATTTCCGCCGATAGTGCAGTGACTTGTTATCGCCAAACCGACCTGATGGTGAGGCCAGAAGGTAGATAGGTGGAACTCTTCAACAGCTAACTGAGTTTGGGCTCATTTTGTTTAATTGACAAGCCCCATACGTTTTTAGTGTTATTAATAAAAGCGAATTTTAGTTTGTCTTTCTTCATATAAAAATTGGCATCACACTAACTTAAACGGCATAAGTGAATATTTTATTAAAATACTTTATTTTTACTTTGCTATTACTATGTCTAGACTCAAAATGGAAAAAAAACCAACTTCAAAAAACATTAAAATGTAAAAATTAACTGAATGGGAGTTTTCATTTACTATAGATATCTAATGAGATATTTTCGAAGTCGCTGCCAGCCGATACAAATTAAACCAAAGCTTACATCACAAATTGATGTATATTCTGTCGAGAGTCGCGAGCACACCGGTGTGCCAGTTAACAATTGATTTCCCAGAAATTAACAAGGAGGTGTTATAATTAAGGTTCATACCTTGTCATATTTACTAATTAGATATTCATATCTTAAAGCATTGTAAAGCAATACAAAGTGTCTTCGAGATCTTTAAATAAAATGTGTTATTAAATTAAGAATTAATTAATATACCTATATTTGAAAATAAAACAATTAATTTATAGATACTTAATATTAATAATAATTATTAGAACAAGAATTTACTGATAATAGAGGCGAATGACACTAAAATTGTAGATAACAGGCGGCAAATAAGACAGTTCATATACAAAATAATCATAAAAATAAAACAAAAAATATAATACAACTGTTCATTTACACGAATATTTAAAGAGTAAAGTTTGAAAGTTTGGATGTATATAGGCGATAATCTCTTAAACTACTTAAATTTCAAAACAATAAAAGCTATACCGCCGAGTGCTACATTGGTACAATTTTTGAAAAATATTATGGTTTTATATGTATATTATATAATTGTAAAATAATTTTATTTGATTCTATAAGTTGTCATTCTGATATCCAAAAATGCATGTCAGCGCTGGACGGTCAACATCAAAACTATTCATTATAGTGGGCGGTGAACTTAAATAATGTCCTTTAACAAATACGGTAGATTTAATCAACTAAGTCACACACTCAGAAATATAAAACAATGTTCACAAAATAAAGCACAAATTAAACGTTACACAATCAAAAATTATAAACAAATTCGGAAATAAATAATTCGTCGTATACGTGGTGCACGGGCGGTCCAAATCTGACATCCTTTTTATTATTTTTCTAATAGTCAAATGTACTCTCTATTTTAATTTCTTTTTAAAACCTGCCAGTTTGTATCACCTGCTACCATAACTTCGACGCTTTACTAGAGTGTGCTGTGGAAGCCTGCTTCACACTCTTATCCGATGAGTTTGCCGAAACCTCTAGATGGCACTGAGCGCGCTGTCATACTTATTTGAGTTTTCTTAAGTTGTCCTCTTGAGTGGAAAAGGGCGGGAAAAGTGTTTAGTGTTATTTTATGCATTAATAAAAAACGTCATTCCTTTTCGTAATAATATTGTTTGAGGCATTACTCTGACTCTATACAAAATAATACAAACTATGTGCCGTTCCATCGAATTTTACTTGGCCTATCTGATCTACTTCTGGAATTCGTTATACATTTTGATTTACGGTTTTTCGACAGTCGAAGTCAAAGAATAATATGATTTATCATGATTGTTTTACCAATTTAAAATTGACATTTTATAAATGAACGTACGGTTGAATGGGGAGACTTTTATCAGTTTTAGAATTTTTTTTTTTAATGTACGAGCAAAAAAATATTAAAAAAAAATTTAAATGGGTCGTTCTTCTTTTTTAGTGACAATTATCTGTCACTCACCTCATTTTGTGTTATATTAGAGTATAGATTATTATATATTCATTGTTTGAATTTACATCCTCATCGCTTTATACTTTTTAATACTAAATAATCTTTAACTTTCTGTAGCCAATATTTTTTTTGCATATGTTTATTTTTTATTAAATACCGTGACAGAGTAGTAATTCATAATGATGTCCTACCGAAAAAAAACCACTCTGTCACAATGTTTTCTCAAAAATCGCAACAAAACAAACCACATTACGGGCATGAAAACAAAGATTAAATGATCCAAATGAAAATTAAATGCATTTGCAAAAAAATATCTAACACTGAAATAAAAATATTGTTACTTGAAAAACTCGAAAAACTGAAAAACACCAATTCATTGTCGCAAGAAAAGAAGAACGACCCATAAACGTTAAAAAGTACAAAGGGACGAACCCAAGCGGAGCGAGGTAAGTCGCTAGTGTGTATATATCTGCTATGTTACCTATATGCCATACGTTAGTGTAATATATTTTAAATCAATAAGTCGAACATGTTTACATAAACTCGAAAAACTGAGAAAACTAATTGATAGTCACAAAAAAAGGAGAACGACTCAAATATCAGTTTTGCTTATACTATCCATCTATTTATTGAATAAAAATAGTATTTTATTGATAATTTTTGGAAAAAAACTTGTCCGTGATCAATGTTAAACTACGATCAAAATTAATTTTATACCACCCTTTCTTCTTACGGAAATCAATAGTATCCTTAATCAGGAACAAAACTCAAAAAAAAAAAAAACAATCCGTCCGTAGGTGTAGTATTTATAAAGTTTTTTTTTTGTTTTAGGGCTACTTTGACAAAGAAAACCAATGGAATTTTATGAAATAAATAACTTTGCTATAAAGAAGTACGTTTTTCAAACTTCACTATTTATTAATATTTAGATCGAATCCACTTAAAAAACTTAGCTTATGGTAACATAATAAATAGTGAAAATCCTCACTCTGCACTTTTATAGACTCTTAACATGACGCTAAAACAAAAAATAATACCATGGTTAATAAAAAGACTAAAAATAATTAATCGATCGAAGTAACGCAAAAGAAATAACTTTCTGGGGTAGTATTGCATAATGATCATACTAAGCCCGCATAGATGATTCATGACACCCCGTACAAAATATGCCGTCAAAAAACCAATTGTCTTCAAGGTTATGATGTGCAATAAATGTCGATATTATAGGTGAATAAACTTCTGATCCGGTGAATTATATACATTTGATATGTTTGCGATACTCAAAGTTGTAGATTAGAAGTTATTCAAAATTGAACAAAACTAGTAGGCAGGGCCGGATTTAAGGGAGGGCAACCGGGGCTGCAGCCCCGGGGGCTTCACAAGAGAGGGGCCCCCACAAAAGAGATTTAAAAAAAAATTTTGACTGGTCGACTACTTTTTCGTTTTTATTTTTAACAAATAATATGATTGATTATATATAATTGTTCTTAAATATTAAAAATGATTTATCCGTATTCGTTCACCTGCGGTTCATTGCAGTCGGGTACAAAGAAGTTATAGAGTGGTTATGATTAATTATTTAGGTACCATTCTTTTTTTTTGGTTTCGCGTGAGTTTATTTATTTTATAATTTTTAGATCTGCAATATTTTTATCAAATGCCAAGGTTTTAAAGGTAAATTCACGTTTGTTAATTCAAATTTGAAAGAAACTTCGATCCTTTTCTATTTTTGTGTTTCGTATTTTTGAGTGCATGCACATAACTATATCTACTCCATAGGTTTAGGTAGTTAATTAAATGTAAATAAAGAGCTCATGGGGATTTAACCTTTTATTATGGAAATTTTAACACATATTGTCAACTAGCGACTTACCCTCGCTTTGCTCGAGTGCGTCCCTAGGTACGCGGATTTTATTCACAATTACATGGGTTTTAATTTTTTGCGCAGAACCCTGATTTTTTTCTAAAGTAAATGTAGCCTAAGTTACTCCTTTTAATATCAACTATCTTCCAGTGAAAGTTCTATCAAAATCAGTCCAGCCGTTTCAGAGATTATCCGGAACAAGCAGACAAAAATTTTAAAAATTTAAACCGTATATGCATTTCATATGCATTTAATAAAAAACTGTTATTTTGACATTATAAATATAAAGACATATAAATTTTACTTATCTGTAGGTATAGATAAAATAACTGCATTTTTTTATTGAATTCACCCACATTCAACCACAATCAAAACATAACTTAAATTGATTTAGAGTTATACAAATTCATATACAATATAATATTTAAATTGATGATGTACGAGTATGTTACGGACGACGACTCTACGCCACGGCAGAATCTAGCTTGAGTGTAAAATTCAATAAAAATTTAGACTCACAGGAGCATATCTATAAGATTAAACACACAGTAGTTTATCTAATAAGATTTTTAATTAGAGGTTTTGTTCATTGTGTACCATTCGTCGGATAGCAATAGAAGGAAGAGGCAACTGGAAAGTAAAGCTAAGGAAGAATCAACAAACGAGAGTTTCATTTTAAAACTCTTAAATGCAGTCCACCATATTTAAATTTAAAAGTTTCCATATGGTATATCATGTTAAAATAAGTGAATAAGGTTTATTTATACGCTATTGCTGATATTATATAATATAGATGTTTGCTTTTTTACCCGACTGCGGCGAAACAGGGTTATGTGTTTAACCTATATGTATGTCTTATTCCATGTTCATTCGTAATCATTAAATGGTTTAACTGATTTTGATGATTCATACGTATTTCGATTCGTATTGATAATGCGAGTAGCATAGGCTATATAGATATTATTAAAAGTGAAAATGGCAGATCCTAGGTGCCAATTTGTGTATAGGTATTGAAAAAAAAAATTCGTCCGAATAAATCGAGTGGGGTATCGAAATACAAGTCATTAAGAGGCGATTACAGAAATATTTATAACTTATATATTCAAATGTAATTTAGGATAAGAAATTGTTAAATAAAACAAAAAATTTCTAACTCTCCTAAAAAGAAGAGAACATATTTAAGAAGGAACATAGTATTATGCAGTCGGAGACATACATATTTATGTAGTACATACTATGCACCTACATGTTTTAGAATAGCTGCGTGTGTTAATGTCTCCGACTACAAAATAATATTAACATTATGTTCCTTCGTCAACTTGTTTTCTTCTTTTTAGGTCACTTTTTATGCATTAGTTTTTTTTTATTTTTGTAAAAAAAAATTCTTGAGTGGTTGTGTGTATTGTCCATCAAAAATCTCTGTAGTTTTAGTAAAACAGTATTATCCACATCTCAAAATTATTTGTGTCTATTCCTATATAAAAAATAGCTCTCCGGCTTCATCCTATGAATTGATGGAACTAAATCATAGTTTTAAATTATTTATTGATCAACTACCTATCTCAGTATAATATTTTATCTTATGAAAATATAGTATATTCTTTTACTTAAAAAGTAACTTTATCATAGATAATTTATGCTTACATAAAGTCTATAATTTATATGGTTATTTTATTAATATGGGTAATTTAAGACTTATATCCATAATAAAAAGGCACTAACGTTCAGCGAAAACATCAACTATTTTTCGTCAAAAAAAGGATCTATTCATTAACGCTGTAATTTTATTTCGAATAATTCTTGTATTTGTCTATATCTACATAATATGTTTGTTGAAATAATTTAATTTGTTTCGCACTAAATACTTAAATTACTTGACTAAAAAAATTGATCATTGCATAGGTGGAACTCTTCAACAGCTAATAGTCAAACCCAACCCAACCCAATACGTTAAAATTGGATTTTAGAGCCTGACTTTTAGTGTTACTAATAAAAACGAATTTTATTTTGTCAGTCTTCATATAACAATTGGCATTAAACTAACTTAAACGGCTTAAGCGAATATTTTATTTAAATACTTTCTTCTTACTTTGCTATGGAACAATTAAAACTTAAAAAAAACGACTTAAAAAAAACACTCAAAAGTAAAAAATAACTGATTGTTAGTTTTCATTTACTATAGATACCTAATCAGATATTTTCGAAGTCGGTGCCAGCCGATACAAATCAAAAAACAAATTCAACTACATTTGAATGCGTTTTTACTTAATTTTATTATTTGGTTAAATTTAAAAAAAATATATTAAATATAAAGCAGCAATAATTATGTTTATTTATTTTTTTGTTCTTCTCTTAATTAGTTTTTTTTGTAAGGTTTTGTAAGGTTTTTGCTCCTTTTTTGCCTCTTATGTGACTGCTCTTTAATATGATATGTATATTAGTGGAAACTTTATTGGTGTGTGTACTATCTTTTATGTATTTTCTATAAATGTTTTAAATACTGTTTGTTTCCCAAATAAATGAATGAATGAATGAATGAATGAACGAACGAACGAACGAACGAACGAACGAACGAACGAACGAACGAACGAACGAACGAACGAACGAACGAACGAACGAACGAACGAATGAATGAATGAATAAATAAATAAATAAATAAATAAATAAAATATTGCTAAGTGCATTTATTATACTACTACTTACTACTCTCTAATACAACTGATAAAATAAAAAAAAATATTATCACGTTGTTCAACAGTGACGAGGATTTACATATGTATATAATATGTCCATATAAATGTTCTAATAGCATTCAGATTTTTGATCGACTTCATAAGAGATGTACTCAATTCGACTATATTATGTATTTTTTAAATATTACGCGATTCTTCTCCAATTTCCTATGGATATCGAAGATTCTTTCACATTGAGTAGAATAAGATATAGTAATAGTACTATAATAATTATTAATACACAAAAACTCAAAATACACAATTAGCGTTTCAAAGTTGTGCTCAAAAAGAAGTGCACAACTCGAAATTGTGCGCTTATGTTCATTTAATTGCTTTTCAGATGACAAATTTAAAACGCGTTGTTTCGTTAAAAAAAAGTACTTTATGTGGTGTGCGTAAGTTCGAATTTGTGTTTAGACAATTAGAACTGTAGATTTTTGAATTTTATTCTTTGGTTTGATTTAACGTCATAATAATATTATGTCGACGGCACGTTTTGAAAAGATATGTTAGAAAATGTGTATCTATGTTTTTATATATCAATTACATTCCAAAAACATTTAAAATAAAAAATTAAAAACTAAAAACATTAAATAGGTATGTAATATGTATATCTTATACAAGTACCTTAACCAATGCCGCGGGAAAGCAAATAGATAACCAGAACGCACATTCTATAGGTATATTATATTATTTTAATTGCTTATAATTATTTTAACAATGTGAACAAAAAGAGTCATAGGTTATGAGATAATTTAATTATACATAATATGGAGATAAAAATTTCGATGTACATAAGTGCTTCGTCCGGCAATTTTAGCAATGTCGATCTTTTGTACAGTTTAAACTTTTATTGGCACGTTTGTAGTGGACCCTACTTTCTGCGCCAGCGGTCGCGGGTTCGAGTCCACTGGGGGCGTTCATTTGTGTGATGAGCACGAATGTTTGTACTCCAGTCATGGGTGTTTATATTTATAATATGTATGTATTTAAAGTTATATATGTGTAGTGTATCAACTATCTGGTATCCATAACACAGGCTTCGTAGATTACCATGGAACTAGATGGTGCTGTGTGTTAATGCCCCAATATATTTATTATTTATTTATTTATGTTTTGTATGTTGTATAATTAGAATCATAATTCACTATCTAAGACACTGTTCAACTTCTTCGTTACTTAACTTTAAGAGTCTCATAGATTGTTCCCAAAGTTCTGTCGCTTTCTTCTCGTTATACGCAGATTGTCGAGCACTAGTTTGCTTGCAATTTTTGAAGAATCCTCCAGTCACATTTCCTGCTTTCTTATCTAACGCCACATGAAGCGCAGTCTGTGCTCCTTCCCATGGGGTTTTAAATAACATAAAGAGTAAAGTACTTAAAATGTACCCAAAAATTGTTCCAGTGCAATAAAAAATTCTCGTACCCACCAGCCCTGGGTCCACACAGTTCACTACAACATTTGAGCCTCTCAATTTCTTCACAAGCTCATTTGAAAATAAAACTAAACACAACTTACTATTACCATATAGTTGAAATGAATAGTAGCGTTTTATATCATTAAGTTTAGCAAAATTGATTGTTCCAATATTATGGGATACGGACGAAGTGTTAACGATCCTGGCCGGCTCCGAAGATAAACCAGATTTCTTAAGAAGAGGGAGCAGTAATAAAGTCAGTAAGACGGTTCCAAAATAATTAACTTGCATAATAAAACTCATGCCATCGTCTGTTATAAACTCTGACACTGCTCCGACACCTGCATTGTTTACTAAAATATCCAATCTTTCCTCCCTTTCATTTATTTTTGCCGCAAATTTTCGTATCGACTCAATTGAAGAGAGGTTTAAGAGTTCAAAAACGACATTGTCACTTTCTGTTTCTTCCTTTATTATTTTTAAAGCTTCTTCACCTTCGTTGCTGAAAGGGCACGCGATGATGACCCTAGCGCCCCGATCCGCCAAGTCCACAGCTATCTTCAGACCCATGCCAGAAGTGCCTCCTGTCACGATGACAGTCTTTCCATCCAATCTCTTCTTTGATTTGCATATCGCGTTAGTCGATTTCTGATATAAGCCCACAATTAACGCCACTATTATTATGGCACAAACTATTAACAGTATCGCGCTCATCTCCGTGCGTTTGCCTCAAAGGTTTCGATCGTAATACTGTGAGTGTTTGGAGCGTGCTTGCTATATTATAAAACATAATATATTTTAAACATACTTTGAATATTTACTACTAAGAGACCATTATTATTGTAAATATTTACGCGAATATCTGACTTTTCGGAGTTTTTTAGGTAGGTATATGTAAGCTATGTAAAGTTATATAAAACTATATATATTAATTAAACGATAAGCCTAGATTATTCTAGAAGTATACTAAAGTAATGTGTTATTATTTCTGCATTATAAGCAGAAAAGTAAATATACTATCTATAAAGTTTTTAGTCTATAAAATTTGTAACGATATAGTTACGAATTTTGTAAGTTTTATGAAAATCCGTAGTTATAGCATATATTTAATAATTCAGCCTTACAAAATATATAAAAACAAATTTATATATATATATATATATATATATTTTTAATTAAAAAAAAACGGCCAAGTGCGTCTCGGGCCACACACAATGTAGGGTTCCGTAGTTGCCCATCACAATAATGTGAACTAAGAGGAGGAATTTTTATTGTTTCATAACGTCTTGTCGTTTTAGATGTCTCATAATGTCTAAAGAGGGTAAGGATGTTATTATTTTATTTTTGTATATTTTAAAATAGTTCAAACTTATTTTTACTACCTGGGGCCTTACCATCACCTTTTTTAAAATATTCTTACTTCAAGACTGTTTTGTTTCAACCGTTAGAACTTGGATCAAAGAACACATAGCTGATGTGAAACACCGTTGGAATATAAGATCTGCGTTCTGTAAATATAGCCAACAGGATCGCCCAAGCCACTACATTCGCTTTGATAGTCCACAAATACTCGCAAAAGAGAGCCGTTATCGCCCCAGGTGATTCGCGAAGCTATTGAAATTAAAAAACATCCAAACTTCAATAGGGAAGATAGCTGGGTACTACCATCATCGTGGGATCATGTTATAAAAATAATAAAATCTAACAACAAAAACAAACATAACAGACCAGTAGATATAGTTGGTTCATACTGTGTGGATCGCAACAGGGACGGCCTTAGCCATTGCGAGGCTCAGGGCGGTAGATCTTTGGAATGGATGGAATTTATGTGAATTGAAAGTATTTTTAATGGTTATAAATAAATAAATTTAGAGTTTTAAAATTAAACATTGGAAATTTTGAAAATCTAACAAGCACAAAGAAGACTTCATTATTTTATTTATTTCTTTATTTATATTTACTTAAATCACAGCTGTATACAGTAATAGAATGTATATAAAAGAAAAAAAGAAAAAAAAAAGAAAAATCAACATTTTTAGTCTTCGTGACTTGTATTTAATTCTATAAACTCATTTTAAATATTTTTTCCGTGATAGTGGACATTATTTGTATCTCTTTAGAATTCACGAGCTCGAAGGAGCCCGGTCGTTTGGAAGACTTGTGTGCGGACACAGGTCTAACACGTAGAGTCCTCTTAAGAGATTTAAATGCTTAACAAGATGCATCAGCCGGGATCTATCTGTAAATAACCCATAAGGAATTGCTCAAATATGTTCCAGATAAAAGGGTAGCGTAGGGACTATGGAGAATATGGAAAACTAAAAGGGTCTGTGGAATGAAGTTTGGATGGGGCTACAAAATTGAGCTATTAAATGAGACTACCGGACGTCCACCTTCTCAACAGCACAGATTCAATATTTGGCGGACGGTGACTCGCCTCCTAATAGCGGCATAATGCCTCAAGCACAACATCAGCATGGTCGGCTAAGGGTGTCGAGAAGTGTGCACTAGTTCCACCATCGCAAGTGCTCGTGAGCGGGAACGTGAGCGTGAATGGGGAACCATTATTTAGCAGATTGAATTTCCCTTTCAAGCACTCGGCTCTTGCACTCCACTCTGAACGGCCAATGAAGGCATGTTAGACTCTGGGCTAAATCCGTTCTCTAAATAAGTATTAACTATTTTAAAATACAATCTTTGTGCAATCGACTAGATTAATGAAACTTTAGATTTTTACTCAAGTGTTTTTAATTGCAAACTTCTACACTGGATCCAATTCTTTATATACTATTCTGTACAATTGCTCTAATGCAATACATTAAGAATAACGCGTTTTTAACTTTCGCATTCCTTGCGAAAAAAATCTTTTTCTCGACTCTCGAAAAACTCGTCTACGGCAGCCATAACCACGTCGTCATCGTGAAATTTAGTTCCACGAACATGCTCTTTTAGTTTTGGGAATAAATGAACATCACTAGGGGCTAACTTTGGAGAATATGGTTGGAGTTCAAGGAGATTGAAGCCAGCATAGCTTATTGCACTGAGCGCAACTTCTGATCGATAAGCGAAAGCGACATTGTGAAGAAACAACACGCCTAACGACAGTTTTCGACGATGTTTTTCTTTAATTGCTTTACGCTCTTTCGGCATTAAATTTGCACAATAGCACAGATCATATAATATTATACCAGTAGGTACAGATAGTGAATCCCATACAAATATTTGGACAAGCTAATCCGTGTTTACTCAGCGGGCTATTTTTTTGTCCTAAAATGGGTAATAGATGGCACAAGTGAGAATTAAAAAAGGCGACATCTAGCGCCTCGAGTTGTAAATGTAAAGGCTCTCAATGCTAGATGGCGGTAAAAGCTAAAGTATCTATTCCCGAGCTGCCGCTGCGCAATGTTGTAGGTACCTCTATGTACTCTCCTGGTCTCCCAAGGCCACTGTGGCAATTACAAATTATATTTTTAATGTATTGTCTTTGAGTGCTACAAAACAAAATATGTGTAGCTACGCGCTTTATCTTTGTATAAGTAACCGGCCGGTATTAGTATTGTTTCAAAAAAAATATTTTTGTTGCCTTTGTAGGTACGATTCCTTTATTTTACGTTATAGTAAATAACGTACTAGTAATTGGTATGTACTTTATTTTAGAAAAAGAATCAGGGTTCCGCGAAAAAAAATTAAAACCCATGAAATTGTGAACAAAATCCGCGTACGGCGTCCGCACCCGAGCAAAACGAGGGTAAGTCGTTATATAATTTAAATGAATATCTTAGGAGTAGCAAGCTCCTATTTATGTATACCTAAACAGCTAACCGTGAAAACGTACCTAGGGACGAACGCGAGTGAAGCGAGCGTGAGTTGCTTGTATAAGATAAAATATACTATTATTATTGTATTATAATATTTTCTTTATTTATATTGTAATTAATTTAAATTGTATCACTTGTTTTCTTTAATATACTAAAAATCTCTTTAGTTTTTATGAGAGTTTAATTATCAAAAATACATATTTTCATTATTTATTATTGCATATCTATAAGGATTATAGTCAAATTTATTTATATTCATTCATTTTTTTAATACTTTATATACTTTCGTTACATCTATACATATCGGCAAGAATAAAAATTATATAATTAAATTAATAAATATGAAATATCAATTGACTGCTAAATTCAACCTACTAGTGGCGCAACGGAAATTAAATGTCAATTGACGGCTGAGTTTAACCTACTAGTGGCGCCGACAATGATAGTTATAAAAAAAGAATAATCAAAATCGGTCGATATATATATATATATATATATATATATATATATATATATATATATATATATATATATATATATATATATATATACCGACCGACCGTACATATATACACGGTCGAATTGAGAACCTCCTCCTTTTTTTGGAAGTCGGTTAAAAAGAAAACTTCTTGGTAGCATGACATTATAGATGTCGGTATAAATCCGTGTTAAAGTATTGCTTGATCTGTGGTGTAATTTTTTAATTGAAATATATTATAGGAAAAGTAAAAATATAGTCAACTACTATTTAGATTTAATAAATATATAGTTATCTAATGTAGAAAGCTGAATTGTTTTCTTATTTAAGTGCGTGTATCTCTAAAATCTAAATCTACGAGTCCAATTTGAAACATTATTTTCTTGTTTTTTATATTTCATTTCATGTTTTGTATATTGTATAGACTTATATACGTATTATTTTTAATGCAAAAAGAAATAATTGAAACGAGAAATAACGAAATTAACCTATAAAATATATCGGTGTCAAAGTAAAATAAAATATTTATTTATATTTAACTACTTTTTTTATATTGAGCGCCATCTATGAACAGAGTATACATAATTATTATCAAAGCTCATGATAACACAACGTAGTGTCTACTATTGCCGCCAGAAATACAAGAATATCATTAAATTTTATATTACATTAAAAATATTATATATTTCGCACACCTCGATAAATAGTAGCACAACCCCAAATAATCCAAATTTGATTTATTACTATTATAGGAATCTGCGTTAAAACCTACATAAGCTCCGTATGACTTTGTCATGATTACTAATTTAACACAAAAAAATAAAACTAGTTTTGGAATTGTTGGTGTTGTATATAGTTCTTAGTTGATTTTTCATAAATCATCAAAGATTCATCATCAAATATTCTCAAGTGTTTGATATTCAGTTGTTTATAAGTGATACTGTTATTTGATGATATGCCATTGATAAAAAAATATCTTCGTAAAATTATACACAAGAACACATGTTAGATTATTTTTAATATATCAAAGCTAAAACGTTTTTTCTATTCCCGAAAAAGGGAGATATTTTTAGTTGTGCTAATCTTTATCTAGGCGTGTGATTTATCCATTATTTAATTTTCCCTTACTTTAAAATTAGGTTAAACCTTTTTTTCATATTTTTTGTATTTGGAATTTTAAGTGAACATTAAAAACAAATCGATACATATTACGCCATTTGTTATAATATTTTTTAACTAATGTTTACTTTATTCGTAATGAGCGTAACGTACATCCTATGGGGAGTGAGAAAGATGGCGATTATGCCATCTGCTGGGAAAAAATACAAACAAAGTGATGGTAAACAGTATTAGTTTTGCATTATTGGTGTTTCTAATTAATTATCTTTTAATACTTTCTTAGATTTACGCGAATATTTGACATTTTAAATAAAAATTTTAAGTAAGAAACCACGTGTAAGTAGACTTTTTTTTATTATTTTATTTATTATTTTTTAAATTTATGAACAGCTTCTTCAAAATTTTAATTAATATTATAAATAATAATAATCAGTGTTTTTTTTTTCAAGTGATTACAAATTATAAAATAATATTATTTAAACTTCGATATTTTTAAACAAATTGAGCCTTTATTTTTTAATTTTTTATTCTATCACTTTAGAATACTTTTCAAAAAGCTTAAATATTTCCAAATTTCTACTATTTTTAATATCATATAGTTAATTTATAAAAATAATTTTTTAATACTTACAATAATTGTCACACTGTAAATATTAGAAACACTAATACTTATGATTACGACTGATAGCTTATTTTCATCTTCTGTTTCAATTACATTTAAAACATGATCTGATTTAAATAATTTTTGGCCTTTTTTATTGTTTTGACCTCTAATCCGATCATTTTTTATCGGTAAAAAACCAAATTTTATTATTTTTTGTATTATTAAGGTATATCTAATATTATTAATTACACTGCTTACATCACTTTTTTTTTCTTATTTAACACCAAGGCGCTCTACTTTCAGCAGAAGTGCTGCCCTCTATAGTTCGTGCACACTCCCTATAGGTATACTATATTATGTAAATTGCTTATAATTATTTTAACAATGTGAACAAAAAGTGTCATAGATTATGAGATAATTTAATTACCTATATATAAAATTTAGGTGAATATTTTGATGTACACAAGTACTTCTTTAGCAATATCAGTCTTTTGTACATTTAACCTTTTATACTAAAATACCGCATCTTTACAAACAAAATTCACTATTTAAGACACTGTTCAACTTCTTCATCACTTAATTTCAGGAGTCTCATGGATTCTTCCCAAAGTTTTGTCGCTATTTTCTCATTATACGCTAATCGTCTAGCCCTAGTTTGCTTGCAATTTTTGAAGTATCCTCCAGTCACATTTCCTGCTTTCTTATCTAACGCCACATGAAGCGCAGTCTGTGCTCCTTCCCATGGGGTTTTAGATAGAATACAGAATAAAATATTTAAAATGTACCTAATAACTCTTACAGGTAAATAAGAAATTCCTGTTCCCACTATCCCTGGGTCCACACAGTTCACTACAACATTTGAGCCTTTTAATTTCTTTGCCAGCTCATTTGAAAATAAAACTAAACACAGCTTACTATTGCCATATAAGTGATAAGGATAGTAGTACTTTATATCATTAAGTTTTTTAAAACTGATTGTTCCAGTATTATGGAAGATAGACGAAGTGTTAACGATTCTGGCCGACTCCGAAGGTGTACCAGATTTCTTAAGAAGAGGGAGCAGTAATAAAGTGAGTAAGACGGTTCCAAAATAATTAACTTGCATAATAAAACTCATGCCATCATCTGTTATAAACTCTGAAACATATCCGACGCCTGCATTGTTCACTAAAATATCCAGTCTTTCCTCCCTTTCATTGATTTTTGCCGCAAATGTTCGTATCGACTTAATTGAAGAGAGGTCTAATAGTTCAAAGACAACATTATTACTTTCTGCTTCTTCTTTTATGATTTTTAAAGCTTCTTCTCCTTCGTTGCTGAAAGGGCACGCGATGATGACTCTAGCGCCCCGAGCCGCCAAGTCCACAGCTATCCTCAGACCCATGCCAGAAGTGCCTCCTGTCACGATGACAGTCTTTCCATCCAATCTCTTTTTTGATTTGCATATCGGGTTAGTGAATTTCTGATATAATCCCACAATTAATATGACGATTATTATTATGGCACAAGCTACGAGTAGTATTGCTCCCATCTTTCTGCGCTTGCTTCAGTGATCCTGAGCGTAAATTGAGTGTTTGAAGTGTGTTACGTTTTAAATATACTGAGTTGTTTTAAGTAACCTTTATTGCGGCAAAAAATATGGCTATTGTCAGGATACCTTAGAAAAACTAAAATCATTTATTTCATCGCGACTAATATATTCTTAAAACTATGTTAATTAAAAATTAAACAATGATAATTTAAATCTAAAGGTAATGGTAAAGATATTTCGTTTCTTAATAAGACTATTGTTTTTTTTATGTAAAATATTTTAGCAAAATACATTATTATATTATATTAATAAAATAATAAAACCTCACAAAATATTCATTTTTGTTTATTATGAGTATATTTTAAAACCTGAGTATATTTTTTTGGGATTTAAATAATCTTTTTTTTTTTGTTAATTTTACATAAATACATGTAAACAATATATTTAAACATAAATACTGACATCTCTTTTAACGATTTCGTCTTTCTTGATTTATTATTTATAACTACATATTATAAAACAAAATCCTCCGCCGCGTATGTCTATCTGTCTGTTCGCGATAAACTCAAAAACTACTGCACCGATTTTCATGCTGTTTTCACCAATGGATAGAGTGGTTCTCGAGAAAGGTTTCAGTTTATAATTTGTTAAGTTTTTGTATATATTGGCTAAAATATAACGATATTTGTTGGAGCAGCCGGAAAAAAATAAGCCATCTGGGAGCTTTCAACGAAAACGCTGCCTAAACCCTTTGAGATATAGCAAAAGAATGTATGGTGGAAATGTATATCTTATATAGGTCTACAGGAAAATCTATTTTAATACTTTAAAAAATTGACAATTATAATGCTATTTATACAAATATGGTATTAATCCTTATCATTTTAAATAAGTTACAGGCTTTAAGCATTTCATGCATATTATTTTACTCTTTTACATCATATAATTTAAATCAATATCTTAAAGGTAATCTCAAAAAAATTACGGACGTGAGAATAAAATTCAAGCGCCTCGCTTCGCTTGATGTAAATGCTGACCCTCCCCCTGCACCGTTTTGTATGTTTGTAATGAATGAACTCAGGAACTACTGGACCGATTTAGATAAAATTTAGTAAAAAGATAGTTCGATACCCCGGGAAGGACATAGGATAATTTTTATTTTGGAAATCATCCCTTAAGAGGTTGAAAATGTGGATGAAAGTTTGTATGGGGAAGCAAGCTAGGGACGAATCCGAAGCGAAGCGAGGGTAAGTCGCTAGTATCCTATAAAGTTAAAGTGTCCTATAACCTATAACCTATTTAATATTTAGTTTAATTCATCAAATTATATTGTTAATTAAGGTAACGTATTTAAAATAACTTTAACATAATATTAATGTTCACTCTAAACTTAAATCAAAGAATGTTGTTGTTGTTGTTGTTATCTAGCCGTTTTCGGCCACAGCGACTGCATTCGATGGCTTTCTATGGTGGTTATCGAGAGCTTCGATGTGCTGCTCTTTCATGTGCTCTCATGTGACTAGCATAACCAACTTTGGCCGAAAAGCTCCGAGCACAAATCTATATTCTATAAAAAGTACACCAATCCACGTGATGGAAAGTAAGCTATGTATACCACCATTATCTCTAAGAAGACATTATCTTTTTGTAGTAAAAGTATGTCTCGATCAAATAATGTTACCATAAATCTTTTAAATAATCTTCGTTCACCAATTTGCGAAAGATATTGGCAGCGCGTTAAAAAACCTCTGCTATGTTCAGCTTATAGTGACTGTAAAGATTGTGTTGTCCAAAACTCATACCCTTTGGAAATGTTTAAATTATATATATGGGTGAGTTATATAGGATTAAATAATATTATTAACTTAAATTTAAATTGCGTTAAAAAGTCAAAAAAGGTTTAGAGCATTATATTAAGTATGATATTTTAAATGAAATAAACAATAAATATCCTAATTAGTTTAAAATCTTTACCGATGGAGCAAAAAAGAATGATAAACTCGGGGCCTCCTTTTATGCTCCATCAAACCTTTAGTATGTTAAAAGTAGATGCTCTAGTGTCAATTATGACTATGGAACTCTTTGCAATATCAGAAGCAATTAACTATATTATTAGGAATTTTGACTATGGAAATTTTGTTATACTCACCGATATCATTACCGGTGGTAGGACTCTGTCAAGCCTGAGGAGTCCGACTCGATGGGTACCACCCCCTTATCTATTTCTGCCGCCAAGCAACAATGATTGCATTGTTGTGTTCCGGTATGAAGGATAAGGTAGCCAGCGCAATTACAGGCAAGAGGCATATCATCTTAGTCCTCACAGTGACAACGCACCTGTGGTTCTGCATTTTTGTTACTTAAAACCTAAGTGCATGAACCGTAGGTGTTATGGGCGACAGGTACTACTTTCCATCAGGTGGTCTGTCTGCTCGTTTGTCACTGAATCTCATAAAAAAAAAAAAAATAGAAAAAGCGCTTTAGAGCATTTGGCTCGGTGCATCTCTGGTTATAGCAGAGGTATACTCATAGCCTACAATGTGTTAAAAAGGTTACACATGCTGAATAACTCTCGGATAAATCTCAGATTGCAATGGATTCCATTACATATAGGCTTGGGTGGTAACGAGGAGGCTGACAGATTAGCGAAATTAGCTATTTCTGAAAGAACTGAATTTAATATTTTGCCTTATTACACTGAAATACTTAATAAATTTAAAATTAGCTGCTATAAAAAATTTAAAGAATATTTTGACGACAGAAGCATAGAAAAGGGTATTTGGTACAAAACTATACAGTGTGAGCCTCCTCGAGTGCCTTGGTTTTTTAGTATTAAACTTAATCATAAATATATTGTTGTTTTACATAGATTGCGTTTTGGACATTATACGTCAAATAAATTTGCGTACCTTATGAAAAAGGTAAATTCACCCTTATGTAATAGCTGTAACATGATAGACGATGTTCAACACATCCTTATGGAATATGTTAAACATCAAAGGGAGAGAGAATCAATAATGCAAAAACTTAATATAAATAGTTATGATATTGGACCATACTTAAGTATATTAGCGAACCCATTAAGTATTAAGGTTAATAAAATTTTGGCAGTTATGGTTTTGCAACATTGATTCTATTTTCCTTTTTCCATAATTTATTTATTATGCTGTACCTAAGTACAGCATAATAAATAACTTAAGATACGATGGGACTGACATGTCCTAAATGCTGTCCTTTAGGTCATAATATGTCCGAGTGTTATATTAATTCAAACCAAATGTCATATTTCATTCCGCATCATGGTGTCTTGCGTGAAGGTAGTAGTACTACAAAATAAATAAACAAAAATCACCATATAATAATCAATTATTAAAACTTAATGTTTTTCCCGATGCTAACAAAATAATCCTTATCGGGGGAAGATTACATTATTCTGAATATTCATTTGAGAAAAAACACCCTATATTATTACAGTCCACTAATCATTTTTTCAAGCTTTTATTCAGATATGAGCATATCAAGTTAATGCACGCAGGACCTCAACTATTATTAAGTACCATTAGGCAAACCTATTGGCCGCTAGGCGGTCGTAATTTAGCTAAAGCTTGCTACCGTCAGTGCATTCGATGTCGGCGTTTGACGGGAAAGTCAGTTGTTCCACAAATGGGTAATTTGCCAATGAGCAGACTTTCACCAGCTGACTTTCCTTTTCAAAACGTTGGGGTTGATTATGCAGGACCCATTTCGTCAGCTAGTCGTCAAGGTCGCAGATGTAAAAATGGTAAAAGTATATATAGTTATTTTCGTGTGCTTTACTACGAAGGCCATTCATTTGGAATTGGTGGGTGACTTGACTAGCAGTAGTTATTTACAGGCTTTGCTAAGGTTTATGTCTCGAAGGGGAAAACTGCTTAATCTTTTTACCGACAATGTTTCGTCGTTTGTAGGAGCCTACAATGAAATTTCTAATTTTTTTAAACTTAACTGTGACTCCTTAGCTGAAAACGTTGCCTAACATAACTAAGTTCCATTTCATTCCTACCTATGCTCCACATTTCAGTGGACTTTGGTAGGCAGGTGTTAAGTCGGCCAAATACCATTTGATTAGAGTGTTGGGAAATTGTTATCTTACGTACGAGGAGCTTAACTCCGTACTAATTCAAATAGAAGGAATTTTAAATTCACGGCCACTTACGCCCTTATCTACGGATTCTGAAGACGTGCTTCCATTGACGTCTGGACATTATTTGATTGGACGCCCACTTACATCTCTTTCAGTCGAGGATCTCCGAGAAACTTCTAGCAGCCGCCTGAATCGTTTCCAGCGAATTACGCAAATAAGACAGCATTTTTGGATCAGGTGGAGCAAGGAGTTTGTATCCGAGCTGCAGCAACGTGTGAAACGGTACACGTCCAAGGACTCACTGAAACTCGACTCACTTGTTGTTGTCAAAGATGACAACTTGCCGCCATTAAAGTGGAGGATGGGCCGAATTGTCGCTCTTCACCCGGGGACCGATAAAATCAGTAGGGTTGCAGATATTAAGACTGCCAACGGAGTCATCCGAAGAGGCTGTTCAAAAATTTGTCCCTTACTGGAAGATTCCTGATGAAAGACAGGCTTTCAACGGCTGGGGGCATGTTGAAGCACCATTAAATATGTTTTTTTTAAATTTGTTAAATATGTTTTTGTAATTAATTTGAAGCAATATAACATAGACCAACGTATTGCTCATTTTTTCTGTCAGGCGTTCTGTCATATCATCATATGTGTAGCACAGACGGTGATTTTAAAAATTCTCGCAATAAATCTTAAGATTGCGTGCTGTTCAGTCACCAAAGTTGTTAATTTTTCATTTTAATCCCAGTAAAATCCCCCTATACGCGCACAAGACCGAATCTATAGTTTTTAGAATTTTTGTGTCTGTCTATCTGTCTGTCTGTCTGTCTATCTGTCTGTCTGTTACCGTATCTCAGAAAAAACAACTGGGGGGATTTTGATGAAATTTGGTATGATGATAGCTGGATATCCGGGTCAACATATAGGACACTTTTCACCATCAAAGATTATCTCATTCCCACGGGAATACACGTTATAACACAACCCAAAAAATATTTATGATCAGAATTTCTTGAAACTTGGTATTAATGCTCTTCAATATAATTAAAAAAATACGTGTTTTAGCGTTCTTTGAAATTCATCCCATAAGGAGATAAAATAAGGGATGAAAATTTGTATGAAACCTATCTTTTTAAAGTTTTTTGTTGTAGTTTTAGCGCGAGCGAAGACGCGGGTTTTGCTAGCTTTATAATATAGCTATATAAAATTTGAACTTTAAACATACTTAAAAAATATATATAACAAGCACGCTTCAAACATTTACAGTATTACGATCGAAACCATTGAAGCAAGCACACGGAGATGAGTGCGATACTGTTAATAGTTTGCACCATAATAATAGTGGCGTTAACTGCGGGCTTATATCAGAAATCGACTAACGCGATATGCAAATCAAAGAAGAGATTGGATGGAAAGACTGTCATCGTGACAGGAGGCACTTCTGGCATGGGTCTGAGGATAGCTGTGGACTTGGCGGATCGGGGCGCTAGAGTCATCATCGCGTGCCCTTTCAGCAACGAAGGTGAAGAAGCTTTGAAAATAATAAAGGAAGAAACAGAAAGTGACAATGTCGTTTTTGAACTCTTAGACCTCTCTTCAATTGAGTCGGTACGAAAATTTGCGGCAAAAATAAATGAAAGGGAGGAAAGACTGGATATTTTAGTAAACAATGCAGGTGTCGGAGCGGTGTCAGAGTTCATAACAGACGATGGCATGAGTTTTATTATGCAAGTTAATTATTTTGGAACCGTCTTACTGACTTTATTACTGCTCCCTCTTCTTAAGAAATCTGGTTTATCTTCGGAGCCGGCCAGGATCGTTAACACTTCGTCCGTCCTCCATTATATTGGAATAATTAATTTTGATAAACTCAATGATATAAAGCATTACTATTCATTGCAACTATATGGTAATAGTAAGTTGTGTTTAGTTTTATTTTCAAATGAACTTGTGAAAAAAATAAGAAACTCGAATGTTGTAGTGAACTGTGTGGACCCAGGGGCGGTAGGGACGGGAATTTTTTATTGCGTTGGAACAATTTATGGGTACATTTTAAGTACTTTTCTCTATATGTTATTTAAAACCCCATGGGAAGGAGCACAGACTGCGCTTCATGTGGCGTTAGATAAGAGAGCAGGAAATGTGACTGGAGGATTCTTCAAAAATTGCAAGCAGACTAGGGCTAGACAATCTGCGTATAACGAGGAGACAGGGATAAAACTTTGGGAAGAAACTATGAGACTCCTGAAATTAAGTGACGAAGAAGTTAAACAGTGTCTTAAATAGTGAAATGTGATTCTAAAGATTTCTTCTATTTTTATTTTACTTTAACAGTACAAAAGGTCGAGGTTAAAAATGCCGGACAAAGTATTTATGCACATCAAAATTTTCACGTACATATGTATATGTTTTTATACAGTTGCAATCATACAGGCCTTTGATATTTTTTAGAGTTAAATAATATTTTTATATTAAAATTATTTCATAATCTATGCCTTTTTTTACATTTTTAAAATAATTATAAGCAATTGATATAATTATATCATATCTCGCAGCAAGCTTTTATCTATACTTCTATACTAATATTATAAAGCTGAAGAGTTTGTTTGTTTGTTTGTTTGGTTGAACGCGCTAATCTCAGGAACTACTAATCCGATTTGAAAAATTCTTTTTGCACTGTATAGCCCTATAAGGCTATATATCATCCCGGAGAAATATACGGTTCCCGTGGGATTGATGTGTTTTTGTCTATGGACGAACCCGAAGCGAAGCGAGGGTGAGTCGCTAGTATCATATAAATTGTGGAATGTAATAAAAACTTAAAATAAAAAAATAATAAAAACCGACTTTCAGGCACTAAAAATAAAAAGTAAACTAAACGGGGGTTTTCATTTAGAATAGATACCTAATCAGATATTTTCAAAGTCGGTGTGCTTTGATTTCGGCTGGCTGGCTTGTATCTATATATCTATAAAATATATATAATAAAACTTTAGAGGTCGAATGTCTGTACATAGAAAAAAAAGCTAAAATCCGAGTCAGGGGGGTGTAAGAAGAGAAATAGAACAAATCCTGATGTCTTTCAATTCTTTTGTTTCTCTGTCTGTTTGTCTGTTTGTACGGGCTAATCTCCGAAACTGTTGGACCGATTTAAATGAAATTTTGCATGAATATATCCCAACATTTTAGGTACTTTTAATCCCGGAAAACTAAAAAGTTCCTGTGGGATAGTTAAAAATCTATAATAATTTATACAGCTTAGCACACAATAACTTATGCACCTAATTTAGTAAAATTTGGCATGCTGATACCTTATACCGGAAAAATGTGTTCCGGTGGTATAGATTTGTTTTTGTTTTCTTAGAGGCAAACCCGAGCGAAGCGAGAGTGAGCCGCTAGTCTATTCTAAATGAAAACCCCCGTTTAGTTATTTTTGACGTTTTTGTGTCTGGAAGTCGGTTTTTTTAGTTTTATTTTTCTATTTTTAGCCTATACGTAATATGCATGTACCTACTTTGTAAGAAGAAAGTTTATTAATAACATATTCGATTAAGCCATTTATTTAAAAATAATTTATTGTTGATTTTTTTTAAAACTGCTCGACCGATTTTGATAATTAAGACTACCTGGAAAGTAAACTCTTTGAAATCAAAAAAGAATTTTCTAAATTCGTTCAGACGTCTTCGAGTAATCGGTGAACATTCATAAAAAAACCTACTTTTTGGAAGTCGGTTGATAAATTGATTGGGTTGGATTTAACTTAGTTTGTTTTTTTTTGTTTAGAGCATTTAAATAAAAGCTTATTTTTTTATTATTATTATTTTTTATTAGTATTATTATTATTTTTTATATCGTATTTTTACAGCAAACCCTTTCATTTGATTTCCATATCATGGGGGTGCATAAAAAAGATAGTTCGCCATCTTTCAGAGTCCGCCATATTTTAGATTTACGATGACGTCACTTTGCCTTTTGTGTTTCGCTTATTAAGCCCTTTCATTTGATGTCCATATCATAAAGGTCACTATGAAAATGATAAACCAGCATTTTGTAACGTCCGCTATATCTATTATATTTAAACGAGCAATTTTTGGATATTTATTTATTTATTTATACCGGCCATTTCAGAAACGGATCTAACGATTTCTCTGAAATTTGGTATGTTTTGGGGATTTTTTGGGGGCGAAAAGTCGATCTAGATTAATCTGGGAAATATTTCTGGGAAAACGCGTGTTTTCGAGTTTTCTATTATTATTTTAGGTAAAATATTTGTAAAATTTTAAAAGAGTTTATCTGTTGTATAAAGACTAGAAAGAAATGATGATAGATGAAAGATACAGTGTATTTTACCCATTACTGCTTCATAAAATTGATACAAATATAAATTACATAACGAAGGTAGATAGATGTTCGAAAATTTATGTGAAATATTTTCAGTGGTCTCTTCTTGATATTATTTTAGCTTGAAATGTTTATTTGTAATTTGAGAATGAAATAGGATAAATATATGTATAGTCTTCCAACACATTGGAACGAAAAACTGTATTCGTAAAATAAAATATTCTAGTGCGCAAAATGGTGGACGCATGTAGTTAGTACGGTAGCGTACAGTACAAAATGGTTGACATTATGCAGTAATGTTCAATCAATATTACTATTTACGTCGATATGTAGACGCAGACTGTATCTGCAACAAAAACGTAAAAAATCAGATGATATTTAACATTAAGAATGTTCTATATTTCTCTCATTTTAAGCAATAAAAATTTCACAAGAATTAATTTTTGAAATTGGAAGGGTAGATTTCATTACTGTCGTCAGACGTTTATTAATACAATAATTACTTCAATTTCTTAGTATTAACGATGTAACAGATGACATTTACAAGACATTTTTTTTTGCATAAAAGGTAAAATTTTGCTACACATCAGCAATGCCGGCCGGCATTCTTAATAAAGTGAAGCCTCTTACAAGGACAGACGTATAAAATACATAATATCAAATAGAATGATATTTTAAGTTAATTTATATATTTTAGGTATTCTTTCGCATTATTCCACGCAAAATATAGTCGATAATTTCTTACGCTCGAGCATAAGCATCATGGTCAAGCAGCCAAGGTGCAAGATTGACATTCACAGGTGTCTTTGCCCGTCCGTGATACAAAGTTTTTACTTTTGTTTCTTTTTTTGTATTTATTCAAGTTTTTTTTTAATCTAAAAATACGATATAACAAAAAAGAACTCCGAACGAAGCTCGGTCGTCCAGGTACTTGTACTAAAAATAGCAGTATATATGTAGGTAATCGTGCATTGTATTTAGAACAAATCTAGCTAAATAGATACTGGAAAGTGAGTAAAATTTAACTTGCAAAATTCCATTACATACGCCGGAATAGGTAAAACTAAATAAAAGATTGTAAAAAACGCACAGTTTGGAGTTGTGCACTTTAGAAGTAAAACTTCTTTACGCACGCTTGACTTGAGGGGTAAGCTGGTGAATGCGTTACGAAAAAATGTACGTACGTTCTGTTATATCCTTCTTTTCCACTTAAAGTATAGTTAGTACTTTAATGGTCGTTTGAGAACCTTTTTGTTATTTTAAAGTTTTCCATATAAAAACAATCAGCAGTTTTAATTATTCACACGGGAAGGCTTTAGTTATGAATTTTGCTGATATTGCAAATGCCCTCTTGTATAATTTTAATATAAAATTAAGTTACTTAGACTCGGGACGCGGTCGCGGCAATACAAGTATATTTGGGAAAATCTTAAATATACGTCGATAGTGTAATTTCTTATGAAATAAAGTTAGTGTGGTGAAAATAGTTTTTTTTTTTAAAAGACACAAGGGTTGCGCCGCCTAACAGTTCGTTGCCATGGTAACCGTTGTTATTGTCTGACAAATGATATATAATATTATATTCTTTCCTTAAATAATAATAATAATAATAAAGCTTTATTTATGAATTACAATTACATTTACTTATTTAATAATTTTAACATTGTATTTTAACAGATTATAATTACAACTCATTTGATTATATTTAATTTAATTTCATTTGTATTTTTATTATTTTTTTCTTTTTATTTTAAATAATTATTTTGTACTTTGAAATTAAGTTATTTTAAAATTCTTTAACGTTGCTTGTTGTAATAGCCTATTTAATTACATTATTTCGACTTATTGTTAGCTTATGAGTAATATATAAATTACTGGTTTTAATTAATTAGTTAATAATAAATTACCTTTAACAAATAGATATGTAGATAAATAATCACAATAAATTTAAATAATTCAATTGGGTAAATACTATAAACATTTCACAATAATAAATATAAATAAAATTTCTTTATAAACAATAATTCAGACAATAGTTATAAATTAGGTGTTTAAGTTCTTAATTAAATGTATTTATTTTGTAAATGTCTTTTGTGAATTTCCTTTTAGTTTTCATGTATGGACCCCTCTCGGGTAAAAGACTCCTCCAAAGATTGCCTATGTCTCTATCTTTTGATGTTTGCTGGAAATCATTTGGATGTCAAGCGTTAGATCCTTGTGGTAGTTCTGTATTGAGCTCTTCGTTATAGAGTATGCGCTTGTATGATTGCAAAGGCATTTTTTGAAATTCTATTTCCAATATATAATTTCTTTCTGATATGCCTGTAAGGTTTATAATTTTATCTTTGTATTCTTTTTGATTTGTTGTAGGTAATGCTGCTTTTTATTCGAGAAGTTTTTCTGATGTAGATATGTATCGCTTTGTTCATTTTGTCTGTTTTTCTTTGGAGGGGTTTGGTCGAACTCCCCCGCAGTGATCAGCCGTACTGGGGGATAAAGATGAGGAAGATCCCACTGTGTTTGCATTATACTGTATCTTGCTGTGTTGTTTTTAGTTGTTCTTAGTTATCATTTGTGTGGTTGAAAGTTAATTTTGGTTTTTGTAAGATAAAGTCAATTCCTTTTCAATATTCTTAATGACCTTAGGGTCGTTCTCCTTCATACCTTCGTTCCCGTTTCCAAATTCTCCCTACTCCCTCACGTTCCAGGCAGCATTGCATCACTGCGATGCTTGACATACCCAAGAGCAACACGTTCCTTTTGCGTTCTTTTTCGGTGTATGGTGCATTGCTCTGGAACAAACTTCCTGAAGACATCCAACTTAGTCCCTCTGTTCATTCTTTTAAAAAGAAATTAAAATAGCACCTTCTCATTTTTATGTATTGTGATATATAGATATGTATTTATGTAAGTAATAGTATGTATGTATATACATAACTATGTATCATATAGTATGTAGTATATATTGTATAGTATTATATTTAATATTTAATTGGCTATTTATTTTTAAGTAAGTATCTATATATGATTTATATGACTACAACTGCACGATTTTAGCCTGCTTTATAACACTATTTCTCACTACCATGGGTTGGCTGAAAGAGATCTTTTCTTGAAATAAGTCCACCTTTGCAAACAAAAATTGTATTTTAATTACTGTATTTACTTTTAAGTGCAATAAAGAATAGTATATAATAAAACTGTAGAGGTCCAATGTCTGTACATCGAAAAAAAAAAATGCTAAAAACTGAGTCAGGGGGATTTGTTTCTCTGTCTTTTTGTATGTTTGTACGGGCTAATCTCCCGAAACTGTTGGACCGATTTAAATGATATTTTGTATGGTGGTATTTTATATCCTCGGTCAACTCTTAATCAATCTTAGATACTTTTCATCCGGGAAAATTAAAGAGTTCCCGTGGGATAGTTAAAAAGCTATAGTAACTTATACAGCTTAGTATACAAAAACTACTGACGGGATTTTTATGAAACTATGTACAAAAATATAGCTCATACATCAGAATAACAAATAGCCCACTTTTTATCTCGAAAAAATGTGCAGTTCCCGTGGGATAGATTTGTTTTTGTTTGTATAGGTAAACCCGAGCGAAGCGGAGCCGCAAGTTTTAAATAGTTTTTATGGACTCACAATACTTATTATACATACATATATGTATCGCGTACGTATGTATGTATGTGAATTAATTATTTTTTTTTCTATCACATTATATTAATAGGTAGTAAGTTGTGATTAATTTTCAAGTGACCTGGTAAACAAATTGAGAGACTGAAATGTTGTAGTGAACTGTGCGGACCCAGGGGTGGCGGGGACGGGAATTTTTGGGTACACTTTACGTACTTTATTTAAAACATGTTAGTAAAACAGGGAAACACTTTTCCTGTTTTAATCGTTATATTGTCAGGAATTAATAAAATTTATACACACAACAGAAAATCATACGTCCCGCCCAAACGTCAAATATAATAATAATAAGGCGCCACCCTGGCGCCTGCGTAGACGAACACCACAGTTGTGTACGAAGGCGTTAGATGTCGTTGCCTGAATTAGCGGCGCGTAACAATATTTATGTGTAAGTAATTAATTGATTAAATTAATAACTATTATTTCCATTGAAAACTATAGGTTTTCTACGAACAAAAACGGAATAGAAATAAACACATTTATTAAAAAAACAGACGAAACACAGTAAACTTTTTACAAAATTTTCACACAGACAGGACAAAACAATTACGCTTAAAAATACACCACACAATGTATACAAAACCTAACCTGAAATCCGTGATGGCGCTTTAAAATGACCACTTAATGATCAACCAAGAGTCTTTCTAAATAGGATATATAAAATATATAAATGAACCTGTTTAAAGCATAACAAGACAGTGTCAGATGTCAGCAGACTTTTTCAAACCTTTAACAATTTCGCAGTTCTGCCATAATCAACGTATAAAAAGCCGCCGCGGTTTTGTGGCGTCCACTTCCGTCCGACACTCGTTATATAAAAATACCAGATAGATAAATTGTTTTCAAACAGAGGGAAAGAATAAAAAATCTGGCTTACAAAATAGTAATGAGGCAATACCATATCTATTGAATAAGTTGCCTCGTGCCGTTACAAAATGGTCCGTCGTCATAGACCTTGAGTTAATTTGAAAACCCATAAACATGTAAGACACGTTTAAACCTTTTATTTCAATGGAAACATTGTATATTATTATTACTATTTCTTGCTATTGAAGATATCATAAAATTATGTTAAATATTGCTTATTTTATATACATCCAGACGAAGACAGAACAAAACAGACAAAAGACAGACAAAAACCCGCACAAGTCGGGGGTCGTCACTCACACGAAGACACATACAGCCACGCAACAAATTTGTATTGGCAATACAAGTATTTGTCGTGAGCCGGTATCAAACCTGCTACCCCCGACTGTGGTAGAGAATTATCTGTCTGTTTGTCTGTAACGTTATAATTCGTCGGTGCAATCTGTGGGTATGTCGGAGGTGTCCATGGCGACCTCGTCGTAGTCGCGCTCGAGCGCCGCGAGGTCCTCTCGAGCCTCTGTGAATTCACCCTCCTCCATGCCCTCCCCCACGTACCTGTTTTATCAGTACTTATTTAAGATAAACTAATATCACCGTCTACTAATTCATACAATCTAACGAAAGCATCTAGATATAGTCTGAAAGCTGGTGAACATTTTAGGGTAGGTTCTTGGTTCTTTGTACTACAGAAAATTTCGTAATTGTCTTTGAAGGACTGCTAAATAAGATAGTCGAGGTACGAGTATGGCTGACGGGTAGCGGCACCCTAGTACTGTCTACTACTTTCTTATTTAGGGTTCCTTCAAGGACAATTACAAAATATTCTGTAGTGCCTCAAGAACCTACCCTAAAATGTTCATCAGCTCTCCTACCAGTAGGGCGGTGCGATTGATGCAATACCGACTGTCAAATTTATTTATATACGATACTTTACGGTTGACACCTGACGGGTTATTAACTTGTTATGCGATGAACTTCGAAACGGTCTATAAAAATTGATATTTTTTGACAGCTCTTGCATTTCACAGTATTTCCATTAAAAATCAACGGGCGATCTCCTACTGTATAGATTTCTACACTAAGCTAATACTACAAATACGTAAGTTTGTTAGTTTGTCACTTTGCCCTACTTTTACACAACATCTAATATTAATGTGAATTTTTGCTTTGAGTTAAGACTTGGAATCATATAGTAAAATACCGCACACAATACACTCTTCGATTTTTCTGGTTATATTATATTACCTATATAATATAACCATAAAATGTTTTAACGGTTAGTACAGATTTTTCAGATGACATATTTTCCCGCAGTAAAAAGTATCCTTTATGTTGAACCGGATAACCAGCTGTCATCATACCAAATTTCATCGAAATCTGTCCAGTGGTTTTCGCGTGATACGTGAAAAAAATATTTAAATATTCAACGTACCTTATGAGATTCGACCCAGAATTTTGTTATATTATTTTTATTAGTGTAAAATAAAAAAGATGTTCACACGTTTTTTTATTAAACATAAGTATGTATTTTTCATACATTTGCATACAAATCTTATACTTTTGTCTAAACAACTGTCTGGACTACTGTTGTAAATCACTTATAAGACTTAGCGTACCCGCTGCTTCGCCCGCGTTCAAACTTACATTAGTTTAACAATAATGTATGGAATCTGCACGATTTATTGACATTTATGATTACTGCTCCGCTCCCTTGGGCAGTAGAATGATGATTTATAGCATATAGCCTTCCTCAATAAACGGGCTATCTACTAATTGCAAAAATATTTTTTTAAATCGAATTGGAAGTTCCTGAGATTAGCGCGTTCAAACAAACAAGCAAACTCTGTCTGTCTATTAAGTATAGAAAACAAACCACTGACCAGTGTACGAAGGCGCGCTTAGAGTACATGAGGTCGAACTTGTGGTCGAGCTTGGCCCACGCCTCGGCGATGGCAGTAGTGTTGCTGAGCATAGACGCGGCGCGCTTCACTTGCGCGAGGTCGCCACCCGCCACCACCGACGGAGGCTGGTAGTTTATGCCCACCTGCGCACAGCATGTGGGAAATTTTGCTTTTATTATATGATCAGCGACTTACCCTCGTATGGAATAGATGGTCTATACCTATATTATATATAGATACATATGTAGGTATAATGAGTTGTTGTGGGTTAATTATAATGTTTTACCGTGGGAAGGAGATAATCTCTCCACATTATAATCACGCCAATCTACCTCTTTGTTTCGACGTGAAAAAAGGACAAACAAACAAATACACTTTCACATTTATAATATAGTATTGACTAATCTGGCTAGTATTATAAATGCGAAAGTTTGTGTATCTGTGTGTGTATATTTGTTACTCTTCCACGCATGAAACGACTAAACGAATTTGGATGAAAGGTACACAGATAACCTGAAGTAACATAACCTAATGCTAGGCAATAAGGGGATGCCCTCAAGCGATGTGACGATAAGCCACTGTAACTTAATGTATTTTTTCTGTCTCGTTGGTCTAGTAGCTAGCATGTACGTTTGCAGATAGTGGGGTTTTGAGTTCAAGTCCCGGGCTTGACAGACCCAGAGCTTGACAATTAAGCCTACGTGCCTCAGAGGAGATTAAACTGACAGTCCATCCTATGTGATAATGTAAAGAAAAGAAAGCGCACTAGTATCTGCTCTTATACTTGGGCATTATAAAATCTCCAAACTCAATAATACAGTGAGTTTGGCCACATTAGGATATTATAAATATTTTTAAAAATTAAACTTAGGCTACTAAGTTACGCAAGTTATGTTTTCGCAATAGGCTAATATCTTACAGAAAGCACAAAAAAGTAGTAAAGAAACGGTTGAAATAAAAATTAATATGGCGTATACAAAGATTTCTATATTAGATACTAGCGACTCACGCTCGCTTTGCTCGCGTTCGTCCCTGGGTAAGTTTTCGCGGTTAGCTATGTTTATACATAAATAGTAGCTGGCTACTCCTAAGATATTCATTTAAAGTATATAGCGATTTACCCTCGCTTCGTACGCGGATTTTGTTCACATTTCAAGGGTTTTAAATTTTTTCCCGGAACTCTGATTCTTTTACTAAAATAAAAGTAGCCTACTTTACTCCTTATAACATCAGCATCTGCCAGTAAAAGTCCCGTCAAAATCGGTCCAGCCGTTTTGGAGATTAGCCGGAACAAACAGACAGACAGACAGACAGACAGACAGACAAACAAAAATTTTAAAAAATGTTCTTTTGGTATATGTACCGTGTATACATCCATATGCATTTAGTAAAAAGCGATTATTTTATTATTACAAACAGACACTCCAATTTTATTTATCTGTATAGATTGGGCGAATAGCACAAGGCCGCCTTAAGACAATAAGAAGTTTAATATATAATATATTACAATCTACAATCAATGTAAACTGGCTGATTAAGGTTGAATATGCACGTTATATGCAAAACGACTCTTCAAAAATGTTTGTCTGTTTTTTAACCTTCGCATTTGCAAAACCGAACTAACCAGTTTTTTGTTTTCATTGGCACAACAATATACTTATTGGATGAAAGACTATTAAACAAACGTATAGACTATAACAAAATGCTGAGCTCAGAAAACTAACCGTGATGATATATGAATATGATTCAACGCTTGCCATATTAAAAAAATTGTATCAAAAATCAGTTTTGATCAACTCTTAAATAGCTTAATTAACTTGCAAATTTTGTTTCATCAGGGTTTAATGACAAATACTTTACCAGTTACTTTATTAGTAGGCTGATTCCCCATACAAAATTTCATCCCCATTTTCATCCCTTTAAGGGATGATTTCCGGGATAAAAACTATCTTATGACCTTTCCAGGGTCTCAAGCTATCTTCTTACAAAAATTCATCTAAATCGAACCAGTAGTTTTGGAGCTTATTCGGTACAAACAAACAAACAAATCTTTCCTCTTTATAATATTGTATGTAAACATGTATTCAGCCCTTTTTTAACGTCCCACTGCTGGGCACGGGCCTCCCTTCAATACGAGGGGAATCAGGCCATAGTCCACCACGCTGGCCAAGTGCGGATTGGCGGACTTCACATATCTTTCGAAAACTTGCTAGGTCCTCTCAGACATGCAGGTTTCCTCACGATGTGTTTTTTTTCACCGTAAGGCAAGTGGTAATCAAGTTAGAAAATGATTCGCACATGAAAATATCAGAAGTGCGAAACCCGAAATTTGAATCCGCTTCACTCGATTTCCCAAGCGAGCGCGTTACCACTCAATTTTGCAGGATTTTGTAGTATCACTTTTGCATTTGGCAACAAAAGCAGTGGTCAACTAAGGTCACAAACTTGGATAATGAGAACACCAAACTACATAACTGTTATAAAACTAAAACTATGACCTTATTTATTTATTTATTTAAATTTTCATTACATTTTTTAATACTCTAATCTAAACACAAACAGTGCAACAAAAACCATGTATGATTTATCTGTGCACTGCGGATTCATACACGATAGTTAATTATACATACATCTATTAAAATCAGATAAGAAAATCACCAACTTGCGTTCATTATAATTGTTTCGAGACGGTAGGTGCTCGTCACTGCACTAGCATATAACCGGTTTGTAATACAACTGTCTATACAGGCTGCTCAAGATAAAAGTTTTTTAATAAATATTTTATATTTTTTTCGTTAATTTTATCTTTTAGAGTTTTAGGCAGGCTATTAATTAAAGAAGGGATTACATATTCTAGTACCCGTTTTCCATACTTATTTTTATATCTAGGAATTTCTAGTTTAATATTTATATTACTTCTTAGGAAGTGTTTTTCATTGTTTTTGACTTTTTGTAATTTTGTATTGAAATATTGTTCTTTCAGTAACAAGTAATGAGTTCTATTATGTACCGGCATTACTTTGCAATAACTAAATAACCCATGATCGTCATCTTTGTACGAATGTTTAATTTTTGTAGGTACAATGGTTTTTATGAGTCTTAACTGTAAGTTGTATATTTGATTAATATGAGTTTTATATGCAAGACCGTAACTGCTTAGTCCGTACGAAATTATTGACTCACCCAATGTTCTATACATCATGAGCAATATTGGAAAAGAAATTTTATTCCTTATTAAACTAAACTTTGATAACAAGGCTCGTAGTTTATCACAAACACTGTTTATATGAGCTTTCCATTTAAAACGATCGTCAATTATTAGACCGAGGTATCGCTGACTTTGTACCATTTCTACGGGTGGGCATTGGCAGTCATAGCTTATGTGGTTGTGTAGGCAATCGTGATTGTGAGCGGTTAGCTGTATTCTACCATTGTATCTATTGTGACTTGAGCTTATGTACATAAACTTAGTTTTTGCGACATTAATGATAAGACCGACATCATGTGACCATTTTGCAAGCGCGTCGAAATCTGCCTGGAGAAGTCTGATTGCTTCTTCTATATTACGGCTTGATGACACAACACAAGTATCGTCAGCAAACTGATACATTTCACAGTTTTCTATAACATTCTCGAGATCGTTAACGTAGGTTATATAGTGTAAAGGTCCCAAAACTGATCCTTGTGCCGTGCCTTTATTTGTATGAATTTTATTGCTTAGCGTATTGTCAATTTTTACACTAAAAAATCTGTCAGTCAGATAGTTTTGACACCAGTTTAGTATAGGACCTCTTATACCGATATCGCTTAGCTTTTCAAGTAAGGTGTTGTGCTGGAGTGTATCAAATGCTTTGCTATAGTCAATAAATACAACAAGCACATGATTTTTATATTTTGTAGATATATAAACAGAGCCCTAATTTTATTTTTGTTAAACCTTTATTTTACCTTAAACCCAGTGGGACACCAATCCACAAAACGAATGCCCGCCTTGCCTTTCATAGAGGCGATGGCTGCGTTCACGTCCTTGGGCACGACGTCGCCGCGATACAGCAGGCAGCACGCCATGTACTTGCCGTTGCGCGGGTCGCACTTCACCATCTGATTCTGCGGCTCGAACAGTTCCGCCGTGATCTCTGACACTGACATGCCTTCGTGGTAAGCCTGGTATGGCATTGAAAATGCCAAAATTAAAATAAATAAATAAATATGTTGGTACATTAACGCACAGCACAATCGAGTTCCATGATAAGCTACGAGGCTTCTGCTATGGATGCCAGATACAATACACATATATAACTTTAAATACATACATATTATAATATAAACACCCATGCCTTAAGTACAAAATGTCCTGCTCATCACACAAATGAATGCCCCC
This sequence comes from Argynnis bischoffii washingtonia, assembly GCA_033884665.1. Taxonomy (NCBI): domain Eukaryota; kingdom Metazoa; phylum Arthropoda; class Insecta; order Lepidoptera; family Nymphalidae; genus Argynnis; species Argynnis bischoffii. The sequence continues at coordinate 16,550,971 of CM066618.1, read as the reverse complement.
AGCGGGACTCGAACCCGCAACCGCTGGTACAGAAAGTAGGGTCACTAAAAACTGTGCCAAACGTGTCGTATGGTGTAATTATTGTTTTAAAAAACAACACTTTTTAACACTAGCCTAACAAAGCTAAAAATATAAAATGTTTTTAATCTTTTATTTTATTGCTGGTTAAGAAAAAGATTCATTTAGATCTTAGTGTAAAACCAAAATTAGTGGAAATGTGATCTAAATCGCAAACCTGCCGTTTTTTAAGGGCATGTAATATGTTTTACATAACCTGCTACCTAAATGATGTCATTTTTTTATGATACTAGATTAAAAGATTTTATCAATTACCTTTTTTTGGTCAAGGCAATATATTAAAATATATGTTATCCAAGCAATATATTTATTTATTTGTATGATCATCGATTATTTTATTACACTAAAATAAAATATAAAACAATTTAATTATAAAAAAAACAGTAAAATCGCCGTTACATATAGACAGACGAACAGAACCTTTTAACTAAAATTAACCTAAAAATGTGAATCAATTTAAAGACCTTTTTTTCTGACAGGTACTACTGACAACATATTACAAGTCAAACAGGATTTATATCTAATACCTACAATTACACTCAGGTCATAGTCTTTAAGGATACTTAATAAAAAAATGGAATGTTGGATAATTATCCAACGCAATTTCATGGTCTTAACAACAATTATATATATAATAGGTGATATTTACAATGGTGCCAGGAATTCAAATTGCATTAATACACGCATACAATGAGTAGTAAGATATTTTCTTTGTATTTTTTTAATAATGTTTATGTTCAAGAGATGTTTAGGATACCGGCAGGTTAGTTTGCGAGATTTCATTTTTAATTTGTACATTCATTAACGGCACGTTTGGCTCAGTTTGTAGTGACCCTACTTTCTGCGCCAGTGGTCGCGGGTTCGAGTACCGCTGGGGGCATTCATTTGTGTGATGAGCACGAATGTTTGTACTCTAGTCATGGGTGTTTATATTTATAATATGTATATATTTAAAGTTATATATGTGTAGTGTATCAACTATCTGGTATCCTTAACACAGGCTTCGTAGCTTACCATGGAACTAGATGGTGCTGTGTGTTAATATCCCACATAAAATAAAAAAAATAAAAAAACAAATTTATTTGACAGTCAAACAATTAAAATGTGAGAACCGCTTGTTTTGACGACAATGTATAGGTATTCTGTTAACCCAAAACCGCGATGCATCAACCCCATGGTTGTTGTGGTCTGCCCCGGCAGCCTAGCCGTTGCGACGCGTCGGAACGTCGTGCGTAAGCGATCCTGTGACGCCCTATTAAGACGGGAGGATCCTTTGAATTTAGTGGATAGTTCTGGCTTTTCTAGCTGGCGAGTCCCAAATAAACCCCCGTTTCCAACGTTAAAAAAAGGACCAAATAAATAATAGCTATAACATCCTACCTTATCTACAGAGACGACCGGCGCATACGCGGCGAGGGGAAAGTGTATCCGCGGGTATGGGACGAGGTTCGTCTGGAACTCTGTCAGGTCCACATTGAGAGCGCCGTCGAAGCGCAACGACGCGGTTATTGATGACACCACCTAAATAATATAATCAATAGAGTTTAAATTTAGAAGTACAAATCAATAAAAATATTAAGAATTTTGCTTGGGGAGATAATAGCTGGAGTCATCTCGACGTCTCGACGAATATGTAAAGCAATCTTTTGCGAGACAATGCACAGTGGATTTTCAGTGGCAGAGAACAAAAACCGGACTTTGTCTAAATCAAATGTGGCAATCCAAATGGTACCTACCTACTAATAAAACTTTTACAAATCTGATATACTCACTTGTGATATGAGTCTGTTTAGATTGGCATACGAGGGTCGTTCGATGGACAGTCGTCGCCTGCATATTTCATAAATCGCTTCGTTGTCAACCATAAACGCACAGTCCGAGTGTTCTATTGTGGCATGGGTTGTTAGTACTGCATTGTACGGTTCAACTACAGCTGTCGACACCTTGTTAAAAAGGTAAATCAGTTCATTACAATATTTTTCGATACATGACAATTTGTCTTGGAACTTAGGATCATGTTAATTTAAAATTACATATTTTAATAAATCCGTGAAAAAATCCGAAGATATCAAAAGAAATGCATAATTTCGACTGTAATTTTGTTAAGTTTTAATAAGATATCTGCAAATATTGTATTGATTATACGAGTAATAGAATAACATATTAGAAATATTGTTTTTTTTTTCAATTTTTATTTCAATTGACTTAGTAGATTTTATATATAATATAATATTCTTTATTGCACAAAAAAAAAAGTAGTCATACAAAAAATACATAGAAAATGATGTGGACAAAGGTGGACTTATCTCTAAGAGATCTCTTCCAGCCAACCCATGTATGTGGCAAATAGTGAAAGTGCAGAGAAGAATTGTAAAGTATATAAGAGTAAAACTAAAAATAAAAATAAAACTTAAATAAATGTATATATATGTATATAATTTTTAGCGGTGGAGTAAGTTGTTATAGCGTAGCCCATAACTATAGCTGGAGCACTGACCTCGCGCCGTACGCCAGTGACGCGTAGCGGAGTCAGCATTCCCACGTTCATATGCGTCATAACGAATTTTACACTTGTTTTTCCAATAGAAGTTGAAATTAATATTAAAATTATTTTATATACATTACATTAGACGCATTAATTATAATTGTAATTTTAAGTATAATTAAATAATTATAAGTAAATATTAGTTTTTCTTGGAACCTCTGGCTGTGTTGCTCTTAACTAAGTACAAAACATACCTAAAGGTAAACAAAGCTATCTAAAGCATTAGCTTATTTATTGTTAGCGCTGACGTATAAAGCAAAAATAATGTTTTCTGGTTATCTATGTATATGTATACACTATACAGCCCTTTTTAACGTACCACTGCTGGGCATGGGCCTCGCTTCAATACGAGGATCAGGTCATAGTCTACCACGCTAGACAAGTGCAGGGTGGACTTCACATGTCTTTCGAAAACTTGTTAGAATCTATCAGACATGAAGGTTTCCTTTCGTTGTATTCCTTCACCGTAAGACAATCATGTTTTAAATGATTCGCACATGTAAATATCAGAGGTGCGAGACCAGGGATTTGAACCCCCTTCACTCTCGGTTTCCCAAGCAAGCGCGTTACTACTGGGCTACCATATCTGGGTATAGCGTAAATAAAAATGTACACTCGGACATTAAAAGAAACAGTAATAGAAAATCTACAGAAATTTGTTAAATGCTATCAAAGTCATAAGTATTCTTTTTTTAACGAGAACGGAAAAAACAAAATACTAAAATTATCTATTCCTCAGACATATCCATACAGTTTAACTAGTCCACGTTATAGTTTTGCGGTAACACCGATTAAGAATGTATATGAATTAATTAATCATGGAACTGCCCTATAAGGTAGAAGTTATGTATACCGACTATTCTAAAGTATTCGACAAAACATCACATCAAAAGTTTAATAAATAAACTTGAGGAAGTATTTATACACAGCGATTTGCTTCGTTGGTTCAAGTCCTATCTGCGCGATAGAAATCAAGCTGTGTTAGCGTGTTAAAGGGTGCTGCTCAACTTTTACTCCAGTGACCTCAGGAGTACCCTAGGGCTCCCATCTCGGATATACTTTTGTTTAATTTATATATTAATTCGACACGACTTCGACGACACGTTTGGCTCAGTTTGTGGTGTCCCTACTTGCTGTGCCAGCTGTCGCGGGTTCGAGTCCCGCTGGGGGCATACATTTGTGTGATGAGCACGAATGTTTGTACTCCAGTCATGGATGTTTATATTTATAATATGTAGTATGTATTTAAAGTTATATATGTATGTGTAGTGTATCAACTATCTGGTATCCATAACGCAGGCCTCGTAGCTTACCATGGAACTAGATGGTACTGTCTGTTAATGTCCCAACATATTTATTACATTTATTTATTATTATTAATGATATTTTCCTAGTATTTGAATACTCATCAATCTTATTGTACGCTAATGGTATGATTTTTTTTAGAGTTATTTCTGAACTGTCAGATTAATCCCTCGCACAAAACGATCTAGATAAGCTAATTCAGTATTGTTTTGATAACTTTTTATACTTTAATGTAAAAAAAAGTTATATCTCTTTCTCAAGGAAAACACGACCTTTAGAAAACTATTATTATTTAAACAATGGATAAGCTGGGTAGGGTCACTGAGATTCGTGATTTGGGTATATACCTTGAAGGCAAAATAAATTTGAACTATCACATTAGTCAAATTACCGCTAAAGCTTATAAAATGTTGGGGTTTATTCTTAGAGTTTGTAGAGACTTCAATAATTGCAGCACACTAATGCTACTGTATCGCTTGTGAAACCTATGTTGGAATACGGTTTAATAGTATGGAACCCTAGCTACAAAACTTATATTGAAGAACTAGATAGAGTACAAAACAGATTTTTAAAGTATCTTCTATATAAATCCTCTACAGGTGAGAGATATATCTCTCAAATACTATATATATACTATATACAAACAAATAATATATTATTTGTTTATACGTTATTAAATAAAATTTTACTGACTCGCCATATCTCGGATTGATACTTTGATGTTCCTAATTTTATATACTTTTTGCTTTTTTGAAGTGGAAACTTCTAAGGGCGGATTTAACACTCAAGAGTGCCGATAGATATCAAAACAAATATATGTAAATAGATTTAATTTACAAATTTTAAGATCGAACAATTAATTTGAATATCCAAAAATAACAACTGTTTGTTTATAGTTTTAAGTTTTCTCTTCTGCCGGCAGTCCTTATGACTGCTTTTTCCCCCTTAAATGTTAATCTTCTTTGATTACTTTGTTCTTGTCTAGTGTATAGGTACTATATTTATGTTTAAATTAGTGGAAACTACTGGTTTGTGTAATATTTATTATAAAATACTCTGTTTGTACCCAAACAAAATAATATAAAATAAAATATGGCACAGATTGTCCAGTTATTACACCTTTAAAAGGTTTATTATTGTACTTGACCTGATTTGACACCATTAAATATAATTTATAATAGAACAATGTATAATATACCTTACAAAGTAAACAAAAAGTTAATTAAATTTTGATTATAGCAGAACTAGCAGTATATTTAGATTTTATCTAGGTTTTTTTTTAATTTGGTAGTAGTCGAAACGTGATTAAGTGATAGAGTTTTAAGAACACTGAATAGGTACGTCCTAATTAGTTTTGCCCAAAATCATAAATATCAAATTAATTGTGAAAACTATGCCTAACTTACAATCGAGTTCGATGAAATTTTCTTTGAGTTTGTTTTGTTTGTACGGTTTATATTTTATTTATTTTTATGCCAAAAAAAAAAAAGATTTTAAAAGATTTTCCTAACTTAGGAATCTCACGTTTAAAAAAAAACTCGAGTATATTATTATGTTTAAAAAGAAACTCTTGCCTGTGGTGCTGGATAAATTGCGAATTCTAATTTGCTTTTCTTCCCAAATTCCTCAGACAGTTTCTCCATCAACAAGGAAGTGAAGCCGGAGCCCGTACCACCCCCGCACGAGTGGAACACGAAGAAACCCTACAGATCATTCACTGTATGAAAACATATACTTCGGAGATGAAAAAATAATAAATAGTATTTAAGAATATTTTAAGAATTTTGTTAGACAAAGAAAAGATCGAGTCAAAAGTTCACAACTCGTCAAATAATTCCATTTCGAAATGAGCGTCGTGGCTTTTATTAATATTCGACCATAATATATCTCTTTAATTATTAATTCTATACTAAGTACTCTCTGAAACTATTAAAATATTATAATGCGAATCCCACATTGTTGTTAAATTTTGCAAAAGTGTAGGCTTAGCTGAGTATCCATAGTAATATTATAAACCATCGATTCACCTTCACTTCGCTCGGGTTCGTCTCTAGGTACGTTTTAATTTTCTACAATAAAAGTAGCCTTAGTTACTCCTTATAATATCAGCTATCTGCCAGTGAAAGTTCCGTTAAAATTGGTCTAGCTGTTTTGGAGATAAGCCGGTACAAATAGACAGACAGACAAAAAATTTAAAAATAGTGTTTTTCTTATAAGTACCGTATATAATTCCATATGCATTTAGTATAAAACTGTTATTTTTTGCATTAGAAACAGACACTTCAATTTTATAACTGTATAGAGTACAGATATGAAAGTGTGTTTGTTTGTTCTTATTTCACGTCGAAACAGAGTAACGGATGGGCATGATGTTTTGTGTCGATATGGTTAGAGGGTTGAAGAGTAACATAGGCTACTTTTTACCGCGGGAGATTATCTCACTCTCACGGGAAAACACGTAATAATTCAACCCACAACAACTCATCATACCTATGAACATATATAATATATAGTCTATCTATTCCATACTAACCGTTAAAACGCACCTAAGGACAAACCCAAGCGAAGCGAGGGTGAGTCGCTAGTATATAATATAACAACCCAGACTTACTTGTAGCCCCGTACATTGATCAGCTATCTTCCTGATCCGATCCATCACCGGCTCCAGCACTTCACGGCCTGTAGAATAGTGTCCTCTAGCGTAGTTGTTGGCAGCGTCCTCTTTACCAGTTATAAGCTGTTCAGGATGGTAGAGCTGGCGATACTCTCCGGACCGCACTTCGTCTTTAACATATTAATTTTAATAAACTTATTAGAAAATTCCACTTTAAGTCTCAGATTCAAATCCATGCTTCTATCATATAACCTAAATAATTTATTTCTTGAACCAACTAGAATCACTGCTACCAGTGCTACATGTATTGATAATATATTTACAAATTATAAACCATTCTCTAAATCTATTATAAACAAGTTGAGTTCAGACCATTGTGGTCAGTTAGCTTCATTTTCTTATACTTTAAATGACAATAAAAATATGTTAAAAAAGACTTTTGTCCCCATAAATACTACACGTATGGAGAAGTTCAGAGGTAATATTGTAGCAAAACTTCCTTATTTATCTTACAATAATGACCCCAACTTCTTATATAATTCTTTGTTTAAATTAATAAAAACAGAATTTTCTACAATATTTACTTCTAAAACAGTCAATTCAGGGGGTCTCTTGTCATTTAGTGAATGGGCAACTCCTGGCATCTACAAGAGCAGGCAAAGACTATATGAATTGTACGGTGAAAAAGCTTATAATCATAGTACATCGTTTGCTTCTTTTGTAAGTGCCTACTCAAAAATGTTTAGGAGAGTATGTTCCATGGCAAAATCTTTGTATATTAAAGACAAAATAAAAAATGCTCATAATAAAGTAAAAGTGACATGGAACATAATTGCTTGTGAAAGTGGGAGAGTCACAGATCGCAGCTTCGATTTTAAGTTGAATATAAACAATAATTTTATTACTTCAAACCAAGAAGTTGCATCTGAGTTTGAAAAATTTTTCACTGACATTCCAATTTCAACAACGCAATCACTCAATTCATCTCCCGCTATTGCCGAATCTTTACTTAAGAAACATGTTAAAGAATGTAATGTAGTATTTAAATTTAAACCTGTATACCCCAAAGATATCATTGCAGCCTTCAAAAGTTTGGATCTCAAGAAAACCGCTGACCTATGGGGTATATCTGTAAAAGTTATTAGCTCGGTAATTGATGTTGTTGCACCTCATTTAGCTACTGTATTTAATAGCAGTATAGAGCATGGTGCGTTTCCTGATCTAATGAAACACAGTAAAATTATTCCTATTTTTAAATCAGGTAGTACCTTAGACCCTAATAATTTTAGACCAATTTCGGTACTGCCAACGTTTAGTAAAATTTTTGAGAAAATCATACTCGCGCAAATGTTAACGCATTTCAATGCACACAATCTACTTCATAAGAAACAGTTTGGATTTACGAAAGGCCGCTCCACGGCAGATGCTAGTGTTGAGTTAGTAAGAAATATTTTTGAGGCTTGGGAAAGGTCACAAGATGCACTTGGGATATTCTGTGACTTATCCAAGGCCTTTGATTGTGTGCATCATGAGACGCTGATCAGGAAACTGCATCATTATGGTATTAGAAATAAGGCACTCGACCTTTTGAATTCGTATTTAAATAATAGAATACAGAGGGTTGATGTTAATGGTAAGAGATCTCCTGGAGCTCCGTTAGATATGGGGGTTCCGCAAGGGTCTATTCTCGGCCCCTTTCTTTTTCTAATTTATATTAATGATTTGCCATCTTTTGTACAGGACAAACATGAGATAGTATTGTTCGCTGATGACACTTCACTTATTTTTAAAGTGAAGCGAAATTTGCTTATGTACGACGATGTAAACGATGCTCTCTCAAAGGTTGTCTATTGGTTTGATTCAAATAATTTATTATTAAATAATAAAAAGACAAAATTAATAAAATTCACAACACCCAATGTTAAACTTATTGATAATGGTGTAATATTAAATGGGGAAATGTTAAAACCGGTAGAGTCCACTAAATTCCTGGGTATTATCATAGATTCCAAATTGCAGTGGGGCCCCCATATTGAGGGACTAGCGAGTAGACTCAGCTCTGCAGCGTTCGCGGTAAAAAAAATTAGACTTCTTACTAATGTAGATACAGCTCGCATAGTATATTTTAGCTATTTTCATAGTATTATGTCGTATGGTATCTTACTCTGGGGAAATGCAGCAACTGTTAATACGATTTTTGTACTGCAGAAAAGAGCTATTCGTGCAATTTATAGTTTAGGTCCTAGAGTGTCATTAAGAGATAAGTTTAAAGAAATAAAAATATTGACTGTTGCTTCTCAGTACGTGTACGAATGTGTTATGTATGTTCGTAAAAATATACACGAATTTCCCAAGAATTGTGACATGCATAACTTTAATACTAGGAGCAAACACAAACTTGTAATGCCTGTAACTCGTTTAAAGAGAGTCAGTAATTCTTTTTATGGACAATGTATACGCTTGTACAACAGGATCCCAGAAAATGTTCAAAAAGCTTCTATCATTAAATTCAAAAAAATTGTTAAAGAACGTTTGTGTGCTAAAGGCTATTATACAATAAATAATTTCATAGAAGATAGCACGCCTTGGGAATGAAGTGATCGCCTCCAGGCTACTTCAACATTATAAAAATATTGTAAATTACAATTTATTAAAAAAAATATTAGTCCCGCTGAGTTTCTTTCGCCAGTTCTTCTCAGGTCTGAGGTTTCATTTTTCCGAACTGGTAGTAGACTCATGACGTTCAGTAAAAAATTGTAATAATTTAATGCTGAATAAAATATTTTGAATTTTGAATTTTTGAATTTTGAATTACAAAATTTATGTCATTGTCATTAAAAAACGTCTTGTTTTAAACCAAATTTAATAATATCAAATAAAACTATTTCTCTTGGAGGGAATCGAGTCCAATACTCTGACGTAGAAAACAGTATCAGCTAAGATACATATGTATATGTCATTGAGACAAAGACTTCTATACATATAATAAAATTCTTAGTTAAATCTGTGGATTAAATATTTTTTTGGAAAATTTTATTGAAATAGTCATTATTAACGATACAGAGGCTAAATCTATAGGTTTTAGAATTTTTGTCTGTCTTTGTTTACGAGAAAACACTAGACAGATTTTGATGAAATTTGGTATGATGACGACTGGTTATCCGTGTCAAAATATAGGATACTTTTCACTGCGGGAAAATATCTCATCTCTGAGAAATCTATACTAAAAGTTAAAACGTATTTAGGGACGCACCCGAGCGGAGCGAGGTTGAGCCGCTAGTGTAACTATAAAACTTGGATAAAGTTGCTTAAAGTATATTTTTTTATATTTATTGCAAACACGTGCAGACATCTTTATAAAATTTATATAAAAAATTAAATGCTAACCAATAACAGTTTCTTCTAGGTCTACCATTACGACCCTCGGCACCATCTTCCCCCTGTTAGCCTCAAAGAAGAATGTGTTGAAACAAGAATCAGTTGGATTTGGATCGGAGTTGCATAGTGGTAGCGTACCGTCAGGTCTTATACCATGCTCCAGGCAATAAAGTTGCCAGCAGGCAACCCCCATTTGTACTCCCGCTTGCCCTACATGGACAGATATGCATTCCCTCTGAAAAACATAACATTTGGAATACTATAAACAAATGAGATGTATCTGTTTGTGTGTATGTTTGTTAACACAAAAGGCTGGACGGATTCGGATGAAATTTAGTACATACGATGAACTATGATTTGAAGTAACACAGATAATTAGACACCTAGGTATAACCCTGAGCAAAGCGAAGAAAATTCGCTTGTATATAATATTTAAGGACAAAAATCAAACCGAATTTAAACTAATCTTAGATCCTATATGAAGTTTACCGATTTAAGGCATAGCCTTCAAGAAAAGGTAGTACATCGATTTATAAACTATGAAGATATTGTATAACATTCGAATATTAGAATTGTTAGTTTGATAAGTTGTGACTATGCAAAAATCTGTTTGATTAAAAAAACCGTGTGGGAATCTTATTTATATCTGATGATTGTCTTTCTATAGATTTTAAACTCTACTTTCTATTGAACATCTTTACTTGAAAAAACGTCAAGCACTAATATAAACCTAATATGGAGCATATAGTTTATATTATTATAAATTATTATTTATAAATTATTGTACATAAGATGATTTATTAAATTCGGGCTAATTTTTAACCATTTGAACACTTACCATTATGTATACTTAAAATTTAGACGACACAGACGTAAAAATAAATATATAAAACGTGTAAATAACTAACGTTTTACAAAAATTTGGTGGAGACTAAAATTTTGAAAAAAAAAGTCGCGAATCAGCGCCCGTCCGATGGGCCGCTTGGATCTATTGTTACCTGTTCTATATTTAAAAAGAGTGAAATTAAATAATTATGTCAATTTTGAATTTATTACTAGCCAGTTTTAGTGTTTGAGAGAAGCAAAAAGTTTTATTATAATTAAGGGTCCATACTGTAATGTTTTATTTCTATTAATTTTATCTTCCTAACGCTTTAATAAAGCTTTAATAAGACTGGTTAGTAATTACACATCTTAATTTATAACATTATTTTATTTTATAAAAAATAAATATATTTAATATGCATATTAACGAATAGTTATCATCCGACTGCGGCAAAGTGCGGCGAAGGAGGGTTATGTGTTTTATCTGTATGTACACATGTATGTCCAATCCTATGTTGCCTCGTAATTACTAAATGGCTCAACCGATTTTGATGATTAATACGTCATTCGATTCGTCTTAATAACGCGAGTGTCATAGGCTAGGCATTAAATATCAAAATGGCGCTAGACACCAATTTCAGTGTCTTGAAAAAAAATATTATCCGAATAATCGAGTGGGATATCAAAATACAGGTTTTTAAGGGGCGATTCCAAAAATATAAATAATTGCCGTTCTTTAGTCTCGCTAAAACTCAAAAATGGCTGGACCGATTTGAGTATTTGTTTTATGTTTTGTTGGGGGTGTATCAGGGGTGGTTTAAGTATGGAAAAAAATCAGGAAAACCCAAAGACAGCATAATACTTACTATGTTCCTTCGTCAACATGTTCTCTTCTTTTTAGTTAGCTTTTTACGCAGTGGGTTTTTTTTATTTTTGTAAATTTTCTTTTTTTATTTTCTCTAAATAAAAAAATCTTAATTATAGATTAAATAACGTCTAGATATATCTGAGATACGATCTCTGTCACACATCTACTCTATGCGCGAGGGTGGCACAAGGACAGGACAGGGGGAGGTCCCCTAGTTAGAACTATTAGGGTACAATACATTTGACGGCTCCCTTTACATAGAATGTAAGTTAATTTGCATTTTGTATTTGTTCTTCTCCTGGATGATTTTTCATAATAAAATTTTATTTGGTATGTTTAAATATTGGACTCCTCACTTGTTTATTTGTGAAGTATATTTCGTTTAAAATTTGTAGGAATATTTGATTTTATTTTGAAGTATAATCTATACATATAACAAAATTCTAACTGAAGCAAATATGAATATTAAATATTTTTTGGATAATCTTATTGAAATAGTCATTATTATCGATACAGAGGCTGAAACTATAATTTTTAGAATTTTTGTCTGTCTGGGAACGCATCACGAGAAAACCGCTGGATAGTTTTTGATAAAATTTGGTATGATGATAGCTGGTTACTCAGATCAATATATAGGGTACTTTTTACTGCGGGAAAACATCTCATTTCTGAGAAACCCGTACCATCTATAAAAACTGCAAAAAATCATGTCTGTTGTATTGGAGCCCCACTTAAATATTTTTTATTCTGTTTTTTAGTATTTGTTGTTATAGCGGCAACAGAAATACATCATCTGTGAAAATTTCAACTGTCTAACTATCACAGTTCAGATACAGACAGCGGAGTCTTAGTAATAGGGCCCCATTTTACCCTTTGGGTACGGAACCCTAATAAAAAGACATGATAAACAGAAAAAAGGAATGGCAAAGAGACAACTGAAAAGTGCCTAGTTTTCAAAGTTTATTTAGAAATTCATGTCGAATAACTCTTTGATCATTTTTATGCGTTATTTTAAAACATGAACAACAAATATCCATTGTTCATTGTTCATGATACCTATGACCTTTGTCTTCTTTAGTAAGTAATTTCATTAAATAGCAAAAATTATACATATACGTAATACGTATAAAAACAGGTTCAAAAATTAACTACCATTCATATTTTATTCTTTTGTTAAATAATTATTACATATTTAACTAAAAAAATACCGATACCAAAAACATAAATAGAATAAATTGTATATTCAGCCCTTTTTAACGTCCCACTGCTGGGCACGGGCCTCCCTTCAATACGAGGGGAATCAGGCCACAGTCCACCACGCTGGCCAAGTGCGGATTGGCGGACTTCACATGTCTTTCAAAAACTTGCTAGGTTCTTTCAGACATGCAAGTTTCCTTACCATGTTTTCCTTCACCGTAAGGCAAATGGTAATCATATTAGAAAATTATTAGCAAGTGAAGATATCAGAAGTGCAAGACCCGGGATTTGAGCCCGTTTCACTCACATTTTCTAATATGATTACCACTTGCCTTACGGTGAAGGAAAACATGGTGAGGAAACCTGCATGTGTGAGAGAACCTAGCAAGTTTGCGAAAGATGTATGAAGTCCGCCAACCGGCACTTGGCCAGAGTAGTGGACTATGGCCTGATCCCCCTCATATTGAAGGGAAGCCCGTGCCCAGCATTGGGACGTTAAAAAAGGGCTGATTACATAATGTAGGTAATAATAAAAACTTTAAGCATTCCAGATTATTATGGAAAGTTAACCGTGTCCACGAGATGATGTTAAAAATTTTACATGCTTACTTTTTATTAACACCTAATTCAGCACAACCACTGCCATTGTCAGTAATTGTAAACATTTATTCAAATGCAAAAGCTTGATCAGGCCCTTCTGAAGTATTTTGAATATTTAATTGCATGACATTGTGGGCAAGTAGACGCGGGACAATCGGTTTGTCACGCTTGTAACTTTTTTCATGGTTTACGTATAAGCTGATTTAGAGTATGTTTTTTAATTAACCAAAAAGATGAAGTTTTTTTTTTATAACAATTAAAAAAAAAACAATTTCAAATATATATGTAGAAGAATATATGTACTTATATCTTCTTATTCTTATAATCTTTCTGTAATCTATACTATAATAAAGCAGTAACTTAGCGAAATCTGTACATGAAATATTTAAAAAAAATACTGTAACGTATTATATAATATAGACCCCAAAAAATAGTTATTGAAATTTTGGTCTGTTTGTCTGTTTGTCTCTTTGTCTGTGCGCGTTTCGCAATAATATACGTCTATCTCCTAAGGTACATTCGCAATTACTATTTTTATATGTCTTTACCAGCTTCATATGTCCAAACTAATATTAAATGCGAAAGTAACTCTGTCTGAAATCTTTTCACGCTTAACCGACAGTTTTCATCACCGGAAAATATATCATATATATAGAAAGGGGTGAAAACAGTGGTGAAAAATTGGATGGGAAATCAATCATTTCTCAGTAATGGATATATATATATATATATATATATATATATATAACTTTTTATCATACTTACCTATGTTTGTGTTATATATATATATATATATATATATATATATATATATATATATATATATATATATAACTTTTTATCATACTTACCTACTTTTCTATACCTGTTTTGTTTTCTTGTTAAAACGTACCCAGAGACGAACCCAAGCGAAACGAGGGTGAGTCGCTAGTAATTAATAACTATATAATAATCTTTCTGTAATATAAATACCATTTTTTAAACTTGCACAAATAAGTTACATTAAAAAAACTAACGCAGGTAAAAATGCTCAGTTTAAAGCATTGACGCAATGTCGCCTGTCTATCGATCTTCTATCGGATATACTTTGGGGAGTGCTCGCAGGAACTTCACAACCTTGTGCCTCCTTCACCGTTTTACCGTAGACCTGCAAGAAGTCGTGAGCGCTGGCATCCTTACGTGGTAGAAATCCAACCAACTCGCACGAAACGCTTTAGTTCTACGTTTCTGAAATGGACAGCTAAGTTGTGGAACACCCTTCCAGCATCCGTGTTTCCTGCCACATATAACATAAGTACCTTCAAGACAAGAGTGAATAGGCATCTTCTAGGCAAGCGCGCTCCAACCTAGACCTCATCAGTGCTTTAGCGTTGATTGTCGTCAAGCGCAAGCCTAACTAACAATAAAAAAAAGACATTAAAACTGGGTAATTAATTGCTTTGTTCTTTTTTTTATAAGTCAAAGTGCGTCAAAAACGGTTCACACAGTAAACATGTTCCTGGAAGTATTAGTGTATTGTAAAAAAAATAATAATATAATATTAATTATTTAAATTTTAAAAATTAATTATTTGCGTGTGAAACACGCAAGAACTGAGTAATGAATCTCAGTATTACTTTTATTTTGCCTCGTTAATTAGTTCTAGCATCATTTTACTCATAGAAAAAATAAAAACCGACTTCCAGGCACTGAAAAGTAAAAAATAACTAAACGGGGGTTTTCATTTAGAATAGATACTTAATCAGATTTTTTCGAAGTCGGTGCCAGCCAATAAAAATCAAAGCACACCGACTATATATTTATATACGATCGAATTGAGAACCTCCTCCTTTTTTGGAAGTCGGTTAAAAATGGTTATGTTAACATGTGTTTTATATGTAGGTTCAGAATCCTAAAACTGTTCATTAACTTTATTTTTGCATTATAATTAATTAATTATATTATAATAAAAAAAACATCTGTGATAATATTTTTATCGTCTTTTATCCGTATAACTTAGATTTTGTAAGTTTCTATTTACAGTTTCATAATATCTATACTTAATATTATAAAGCTGAAGAGTTTGTTTGTTTGTTTGGTTGAACGCGCTAATCTCAGGAACTACTGGTTGGAATTAAAAAATTCTTTTTGTGTTGGATAGTTCATTTATCGAGGAAGGCTTTAGCTATATATTATTTCGGAAAAATGTACGGTTCCCGTGGGATAGAGTTGTTTTTGTCTAAGGACAAACCCGAAGCGAGGCGAGGGTGAGTCGCTAGTCAATTGATAAAGTATAACATTGAAGGGGCATAGCGCTGTTTAATTTATCATAAAAAAGTTACTGTAACTTGAAGGAATTGTTAATATGTGCAATGTATTTATTATTATTATTTCTAAGACATAAGTAAAACTCATAATCATAATTTGCGCTTCACGTTGTGAAGTTCACGCGTAGTTCAAAATACCTAACTAAGTAATAAACCATCCATAATCTTCTACAACATAAGAATTACAAAAAAAAAAAAACAATTAAACATATATTTTAGTATAAATGTTATTATCTACAAAATAAATTTCTTAAAATGACTGCTGTTCTCACGAATAGGTACATAAGTTCACTCGTTTTTCTACTTAGCAAGTAGCAGCTGATAATTTTATTGTAAGAATATTGTGTTTAAAAATACACGTTTAGTTGATTTAATTTAATTTTATTTTTATTTCTCGATGCAACTATAGTTTTCTACTTAGGTAGGTACTTTTGCTTCTAGGTACAGTTTGCCACGGGATCTGCTTAACAAAAACTTACGTAGTTTCTGTACTCAAACTTCAGTTGGCCTCAAAGAGTCTTTTGAACACATTAAAAAATAGGACCGTTTGGCAACAAAAAATATTTCGAGTTGATTAAACGTTTTCCGTACAAAATGTATGGGAAAAGATTTTGGCGATTTCTGTCATTTCTAGTACTCATACCTTAAATGGTCCCATAAAGTCTTTTGATCTTTACATGAAATAGGATCGATTGACATAAAATACTTTTTTTTGGTATTTTAGCAGTTTTCTCGCTGATTGTATATTTTTTCCAAAATTTGTGAATGCAGTTCAGAATATCTTAAAAAGTTATAGTTGGTCTCCTAGAAACATTTTCCTTTCCCCTTAAAGTAGGTACTTGCCCTTACTATTCCGTCTCAAAAATCCCACCCTGTACATAGAACTAGAGACTTACCCTCACTTCGCTCGGGTGCGTCCGTTTTGATTTTTAAAAGTAACGATTTAGTAAAGTAAAGATTTTTAAAGGTGCGTTTTAATTTTTTTTTCGAAATCCTAATTCTTTTTCTAAAATAAAAGTAGTCTAAGTTACTTCCTATAATATCAGCTATCTGCTAGAGAAAGTTCCGTTAAAATTAGTCCAGCCGTTTCAGAGATTAGCCGGAACAAACAGACAGACAGATAAACAGACAGGCAGACAAAAATTAAAAAAATTGTGTTTTTCTTATAAGCACCGTAAATAATTCTACATGCATTTAGTATAAAGCTGCTATTTTGACATTACAAACAGACACTTCAATTTTATTTATCTGTATAGATGACAGGTAAAATAGAGAAAAAAACTAGATCTGATTACATGGTTAAATGGGGGAATTCGACATTCGAAAATCAGGACCTACAATATAATGCATACAAAAACAATTAAGAGAATAAAGTTAATACATACCTGCCAGTATTTTCGGATGACATCTTGTCAGACAGTACAAATACGGTACTTTTGACAAATAGCTGTCAAGTGTCACCCTCACGAGGGTAGATCTTAGATAAGATGCTATCCCTACAATTATCGCTAATGCATTGAGATAGTATCTTGAAGGGAGGTTAAGCTTTAAATCCACAATGACATGGTGTAGCTGAAGCTGGATAAAATTATAAATCCAAAAGTTCTTTAAATAAGGTTCCAACCAATACAATTTTTAATATATTTGTAATTACATCTATTTATTTTAACTTGTACATATAAGTAGTAGTGACTCAGTATTTTATTCATTTGTTCTTATAATATCAATGTTGTTTGTAGAAAAGGCATAACGACAAACAAACATATTTTCGTATTTATAATATATTATAGAAACTAGTGTAGGTTTAATGGTTATTTTTTTTTATTCATAACACTAAAGCTCGTCAATACCCATTAAACAAAGAAAAAAAAAAGAAAAATGGTTGTCAAACAGAGAAGAAAACGACATTGAACTGTCTTTACATATTTAAATATGAATAAATTAAAAGATCAAAATAATAATAAATAAAAATTAATACAATATGATTATTTTTAGAATAAACTAAAATTAAAGTAATGTCTAATCTTATATTCTGCAAAAATTTAGTACTAAAATCGAAATGTAGCAGACATGTTTTTTAAATTGTAAACTACATTTACCTACATACATTTGTACCAAAAAACATAATCCCAGTAACAATGCCTCGAGGTGTGGACAAAATGAAAAATCCCATTAGTCCTACGGGGCGGAATAATAAGCTCTTTTTACCGACTTAATCCGAATCAGATAACTACCCTAGTATGATGCGCGTTTGATATTCATTACGGACTCGATTTACTTGTATTTTAAATGAATTCCTTGTATATTCCAATACACTAATAAAAAATTGAATAGTTTTTATCTTTTTGTAACTTTTATATTATTTAAAAAATTATTTCACTCTAATTCGTCCTTAAAACCTCCTAAGAGAAACCTACCTATGACACTTCTCAGCCTAACTTTCTAGCACTATAATCTCCATACAAATCATCAATGAAGTAAAGCTTCACACCCAAGGACAAACAGACAAACGAACACATTGTCACATTTATAATATTATACATGAAAATTTACCCATTTCATAACATTTTTAGTGCAAACAATAAAATGAAGACATAATAAAGGTACGTACCAAACCAATTTCCCTTTAATCTTGACCGATTGTGCCGGTGTCAAACCATTTACCCTTATCACGCGCACTGCACCCATCTGTCGTTGCGAGAACAATGCATCTATTCATACTACTTTTTTTTATCAAAAAATGCATTTCTAACCCAAAAACATGATTTTGGGAATAAAACGGGGTGTCGGGTTTAAGTTGAGTACAATTTTTACGAAAATGGCAAAAAAAAATTTTTGGCATCGCAAGTAACGATCGTGTTTTACCGATTTAAAAATAAATATGTAGAATTAGTCCATAAAAGCAAAATGTATAGTGCATACTTGAATTTTTAAGTATATAAGTTTTTTTTTTGCAGAAAATAATACTTTACTTGCAAAAAATATGTTGTGATTTTTTTTACAATGAAAGTGTACCTAAACTTATTTTAACAAAATTGTCTACCAAAAATATGATTACTTTGTAAATTTTTATGAAAATCTAGTCTAATGAGCGCCCAATTACACGACAAAATTAAATGGGTATATAAAATGAAATATTATTGGTACAAAATAAAAAAAGTCCGATGTAGAAATAACTATTAAATACGTCAGGATCGGCATAAAGTCAACGTTAGTTCGCGAGCGTACCGGCACCTGGCTCATTGTGCCCCACCCTACCCGCAGCCCCTCAAGATTTAATTACAGTCCTTTATTCACCGACCACTGCTACTTTATTTTTATTATTTCTTTAGATAAATGGTTATTACGGAGACGTTGAAATATTTGCTGCTATTAACTAATATCTATTTATATATAAATAAAGATGAATGTTTGTATGTTTGTCCTAACCATTAATCCGATTGTGATGGTTACGATTGCGAAGGCTCTTGGCGCAAAAACGACTTTTTCAATTTTTCTTTTTAACCGACTTCCAAAAAAAGGAGGAGGTTCTCAATTCGACCGACGATTCTCAAATATATATATATATATATATATATATATGTGTGATAATATATGATCTGATGATGGGATCCCAGAGAAATCGAGGGGAACTTTCGAAAATTGTAGCAGCAACTAGTGCGTTTGTTAACATTTTCATTAGGTATTTTTAAGCACTACTATTTAATGAAGGTCTGGAGTCGATCTGATGATGGACCTGAAAGACAGTGGAGGGAACTCCTCAACGATTTACAACCATTACCTGGTGTTTGGGCTTGATTAATTTGTATTGGTGATACGTCTACACTAAAAATGGAAAAATAAAACTTTAAAAAAAAAAAACCGACTTCCAGGCACTGAAAAGTAAAAAATAACAAAACGGGGGTTTTCATTTAGAATAGATACTTAATCTATATCTATATATATGTATATATATATATATGTATATATATATATATATATATATATATATATATATATATATATATATATATATATATATATATATATATATATATATATATATATATATAAATAAAAATGAATGTTCGAATGTTGTAAGCTATTGATCCGAATGTGATGAAACTCTGGTGGATTATTCTGTTATTCTGTATACGCTTGCGAAGATTTCTGGCGCAAAAAATATTTTTTCTTTCCACGTTTGTCTTTTATGCATCCCTAAACCTTTCAAGCTAAGGGGAGCGAAGCGAGTGTAAGTCGCTAGTCGAATATTAGGTACTACTGTGACAGCTTCACAAATATTGAGCTAACTTAAAAATATTTACTTACTAATAACTTACTCTCGCTCCGCTCGGGTTCGTCCCTAGCTACGTTTTAACATTTAGCTCAGAGGTGAGATATTTTTTCGCAGTAAAAAGTATCCTATGTGTTGATCCGGATAACCAGCTATCATCATACCAAATTTCATCAAAATCCCTCCAGTGGTTTTACACAAATAGACAGACAAAATTCTAAAAACTATTGATTTGGCTTCTATATCGATAATAAAGTCTATTTCAATAAGCTTTTCCAAAAAAATATTTAATGTACAGATTCTGCTTAGTTACAATTTTATTATATGTATAGATATATATTTTATTTATTACTTCCCACACATGGCTACCGAAATTCATAATGGGTATTTAACGACCGTTAAATGAACTAGCAAACAAATATCAGGCATCAGTCTAAATCGACTCCTCCGCGTAACTAAAGAGTTTTGTCACGCTGATGTTCCACCCATCACAATGTTAATTGCCTATTTATATTAAATGATACATTTACAAATATATTGACATCTAGTGACCCTACGTAGCTTTTTGCTAGTCTTAAGTCTCACGGGAACAGCTTAAAATACAGGGTTAAAAAATAACAAAGTAGCTTTTAAAGTAATCAATTGTATTTTTTTGACAACTTCAAAAATGAAGAGTAACTCAATTCGTCTATTATTTTTTAATTTTAAAAATCCATCCATCCACAATTGTGAAATAATCTCTATTTGAGGTGCAGGTTGAAAACCTTTTTTAAAAATTATTTAATACATAATATTATACACTAGCGACTCACCCTCGCTTCGCTTCGGGTTCGTACCTAGACAAAAACAAATCTATCCCACGGGAAACGTACATTTTTCCGGGATGATATATAGCCTATAGCCTTCCTCAGTTAACAGGCTGTGTAATGCAAACAGAATTTTTCAAATCGGATTAGTAGTTCCTGAGATTAGCGCCTTTAACCAAACAAACAAACAAACAAACAAACAAACAAACAAACAAACAAACAAACAAACAAACAAGCTCTTCAGCTTTATAATATTAGTATAGATTATGTAGGCAGGTATATATTAAGAGTCATGACATTTGGTTCATATTTGATGAAAATATCGCGCAATATTCGTACAAAAACGTGTACCCTAATATACATATAATAAATACCCTTATAATATAATTATTCCTGTAATCATTCCTTTTTAGAATCCTTCTATGTTATAATACAGTTATGTAAATCTACACTACTATTATAAACAAAAAAGATCCTGTATTTTTAACCGACTTTCAAAAAAAGGAGGAGGTTCTCAATTCGACCGTATATATGTTTTTTTGTATGTTTGTAACGAATAAATTCAAAAACTACTGGACCGATTTAGATGAAATTTGCTAAGAATTAGTTTGAGACTCTAGAAAGGGCATTTTTTATTCCAGAAATCATCCCATAAGGGGGTGAAAATGGGGATGAAAATTCGTACGGGGAATCAACCTAGGGACGAACCCGAGCGATGCGAGGGTGAGTCGCTAGTACCTATAAAATAAAAAGAAAAGCCACTAGAGTGTCGCGTTTGTCCAACAGTTTATTGCATTAAATTTTATTTTGTTTTTCCAAACTTATTGAAACATTTGGTACACAACCCTCCGTACTTGAGGTTGATTGGAAACCCACGAGCTTTGTGTGTTTGTTTGTAAAGATAATATTATAAACTGTATTGAAGTGGAGCACGCATCTGTACTTGCTAGTGTAGTTGAAAGGGACTCTTTGAATGACCTACTGTTGCGTTTGCCCTTTTATATACTTAAAATTATTTGATACTAAAAAATTAGTACAATTTAAAAAATTTCTTATTAAATTATACTACTGCTTCAAGCTCCCCTTACTGTCGTTGGATTTTAACAATTGAAGCAACAAAGTTTCATTTTCCTTTAATTTTTTGATTAAAAAAATTGACAAAAAAAAATTAACGTTTTTTTTTTAATTTCATGCAATCTCTAATTACAAAAATCCGCTAAGAATATGAAAAAAAAAGAATTTTGATATTTTCCGCTTTTTGTTTTAGAATTCGAGAGAGATTCGTCTGCAGACTGTACCTATTACTTCGTCGTACCTAGTCGTGAATTGGTTGCAATGCTAAAAATTACTTTAACGAATAAAAGATTAGAAACAAGAAATATGTCGAAAATCTCGAAGCCATTTTAAATACAGTTATTTTTTTCAGATTTACTTACCGTTTTATTTTAATTTTTTTGTTCATGATGTGTCGAATGGTTTACACTTTACAGTAAACGTGGTCACGAGAGAAACAATCTAAAAATCTGAAAGTAATAATTACGTTACCATGTCCAAATGTAACTAAATCTTTACCCCTAAGGACACGTGCCACGAATACTATTAAACCAAATACCGCGTAACTCTACTTAATTAAGAAATCTATAGCTTT
This sequence comes from Argynnis bischoffii washingtonia, assembly GCA_033884665.1. NCBI lineage: Eukaryota > Metazoa > Arthropoda > Insecta > Lepidoptera > Nymphalidae > Argynnis > Argynnis bischoffii. The sequence goes on along the minus strand of CM066618.1, from coordinate 16,528,528 downwards.
ATTAGTAAGGCAGATTGATACTCATACGTGCACGCGACCGACACGTGCAGAGCATGCTGCAGCCCTTAAGTTAACACCTACTTGTTTTGATATTTTTTATTTATTTATATATATTCATCCCTTTAAAACGTCCTAATCCTCAGCACAGACCTTCCTTCTGTACGAGAGGGATCAGGCCATAGTCCACCACGCTGGCTTAGTACAGTTTGGAAGACTTCACATTTTGAAAATTTATTAAGTTCTCTCAGACATGCAGGTTTCCTTACGATATTATCCTTCACCAAAAGGCAAGTGGGAATCATGTTGGAAATGATTGAAAATGATTGATGAATGATAATATCAGAGGTGCGAGGCCCGGGATTTGAACCCGCTTTACTCGGTTTCGCAAGGCTGGGCACCACTGGGCTACCACTGCCTACTGGATATTTATTTATAAAGGACAAATATCTGATGTCAGGACTAAATCTTAACCCAACATGAAGCATGGTTCAAAGATTGTTTTATCCTTATTTTTAAATATTGTTTCATAGTTTCACATTGTATTGAGATAATTTATGGGCTACTTTTTGTCCTGGTATCTTAAATTGTGAAATACCTGTGAAATGGTATCTTAAATTAATTTCTTATAAATATTATATAAAGATCCTAAAAGAAAATAAACTAAGCGAAAATCATCAGTTCCTTTTTACTATTTTTATAAGTCATTGTATATAAGTTGTAAGTAAGGCTGGCAGTGGATGGATGCGGGCTGCCCAGGACCGGGATGGTTGGCGCTCATTGGAGGAGGCATTTGTTCAGCAGTGGACGGCGATAGGCTGATTGATTGATTGATTGATTGTATATAAGTACTAATTGAATGTGTTCTTGACTTGACTTACAATGTAACTACATATGATAATTGCTTCCGCAGTTCCTTTAAATTATAATATTTTTTCGTATAAATCGGTGGGATTTTTCAAATAATTCACTAAATCAAGCAATAATATAATAAGTATTTTTTTTCTTTGATGACTTAGAGTTGCGTTAAAAGACACTATACATTCTGCCAGTGTCACGTATTGAGGAAGACACGAATGAGTTTAGAGTGGTAATTTTGAAATTTAACAGCTTTAACGTGGAATTAAAACTAATGATCAGTCTACAGGAGCAACCTACAACAATAGAAAGATTATTACGAACTATTTAGGTACAGCTTTTTAGTTTTTGCCAATTAGGCATTTGAAGTTATATTTAACAATTTTTTATCCTTAATTACTTTCAAACAAATATATTGTATATATTTTTGTGATCGCCTCTTAAAAACCTTTTTTTTTGATACCCACTCAATTTATTAGAAAAAAAATTTTTTTAAGGACACAAATTGGTGCCTGAAGTCCATCATTTTAATTTTTAACTATTTTTATATAGCTTATAGATACTTGCGTTATCAAGATGAATCTAACGACGTATGTATCATCAAAATCGGCCTACGCGTTTAGCGATACGATTACGCGATAAACACATTACCCTGGTTTGCGTCGCGCAGTCGGGTAAAGAATGGCACAATGATTGAATAATACGTATTAAATATAGTTATTTCAAGTTGTAAAACCTAATTTGTAATGACAGTAAAACATAGGGTGTCAGAATTTACCGCTGGCGCGTGACTAGCACGTGACCTAAACCAGCCAACGCTTGTGCCGTTATGCCATTTGCTATACCAGTTACTTTTAAATGAAGCGAGAAATCTGCCAGAATTAGGTTTATTAACCCCTCGAAGACCGCACACACGCCGGTGTGTACGATAACAATTGAATTCTCGGAAATTCGCACGGATTTCTTAGAAATTATCCTGGAGTGATTAAGCAATTCTTCAAGTAAAGAGGTCCTAAAGGTTCTTTAGAAGAGACTAGCGACACACCCTCGCTCCGCTCGGATTTGTCTCTAGTTACGTTTTAACGTTTAGTATATATTTAGTAGATATTTTCCCGCAGTAAAAAGTATCCTATATGTTGATCTGGATAACCAGCTATCATCATACCAAATTTTATTAAAATCTGTACAGAGATTTTCCAGTGTCCAGTTAGTGATGCGTTTTCTGATAGACAGACAGATAAAAATTCTAAAATCTGTAGACTCGGCCTCTGTATCGATAATAATTACTATTTCAATAAGCTTTTCCAAAAAATATTCAATATACAGATTCGACTAAGTTAGAATTTTATTATAAGTAGGTATATATTAATGCAAGAGATAACATAAAGAAGAAAAGAAGTTTTAGTAATTTCACGAAGAGTTAAATTAAAAGTGAAATTACTAAAGTAAAATCACATATGAACATTTCAGTAAAATGATAAATAAATATAATTTTTGTCGCCTCTTGCAATATCAAAAAAGGGACTCAATTCATAAGGGACTTTGTTAAGATAATTTAACAAAAAAGTGTAGAAAACATTAATACTGTATAATAAAAACAAATTATCGAGTTAAAGAAGTAAATCATTTATTAAAGCTAACTGCGAACTAAATGATATTTAATTGAAAACAATCTATTTAGTTTTTCGGCAGGAAAGTGAGAACACGTGACCGACGCGCGCGCGGTGCGTGCGTGTGTTACACCATACATTGCGTCGAAATAAACACTTCGAATATTTTTACTGAGTACATTGACATATTTTCTAACTTATGTTGTAAGTGTAACTTGTACTGTTCCGTATACAAAAATAATTTCCCACTGGAAAATTAGTTTGCTTGGTATAGCAACTTTTATATTTACAAGTGATTACGACAATTCGACACGAGCTTTGGGAGAGGATCGACTGCTTTAGGCGATCTCTGAGGCACGGTATTGAAACACCGATTACATCCCAACTACGGGCTGCTACTGAAAATTATTATAACAGAAAAATACTTGATCTAATACTTGGTCCATACAAATAATAATTAGGAAAGAGTGACGTTTTAGCTATAAGTAGTACAAAAAAATACATATATATTAGAGAGTGCGTATATGAATGTGTACACGCGCAAGAAGTAAAACTTCTGTTGGTTATCGGTACTCTTTATGAAATTCAATTGTTACCGACTTTAGATATTGTTAGTATTTAATAAAACGGAAATGTGTAATATTATATATAATAAATCACGAAACTATATATATTATAAATATTTTGGTATTTCAATTGACACTTTTCGCTTAGAATGAAATAATTATTTTATTAAGAATATAGATTTTATTTTGACTCGAAATGGAATAATAGAGATCGGAAAAGAAGCCATCGGTTGCCTAGATACGAAATAATAATTGGTGTTAACAAATAAATAATATTGATAATATAAATCTTCTTTAATTATAATACTAATCTAAAACATTAATAAAATAAATTGTAGTGTTGTGCAGTTTTAGACTAAAAGTTTTTTTTTGCGAAGAAGGCGTATAACACAATGTATGTTTTAAATAATTAGGATAAGTGAGATACTGTAAATAACGCATATTAGGCATATTATAATCATATATTTATAGAATATCATTTAAGGAAAGAATATATAATATTATATATCATTTGTCAGACAATAACAGCGGTTACCATGGCAACAAACTTATGTACATTTTTCGTAACGCATTCACCAGCTTACCCCCCAAGTCAAGCGTGCGTAAAAAAGTTTTACTTCAAAAATTGTTCAAAAGTTGACACTTTTAGTTAAATGAGTCTAAAATTTAGTTTACATAGCTATTATTTAGAAAGTTTCTCACGATTATAAAAGTAATCAGAGGAAAAAGTACTTTAAAAAATATTCCAATAACATAATCGCTCACAGTGACATGGACAGTATCATTTTTAATGGCTTGTTAATGTTTATCCCACTTGAAGTGACGCGTGTCCTGTTGGTAGAAGATTCCCTGAGTGGTATTATGACACCGATTGTAACAGATAAAATAACATAATTAAAATATAATATTTTTTAACTATATCAATAGTAGCTTATATCTATGCGTATAATATGTATTTAAATAGTGATTATATTTTAAACTCTTTTAAAGTCTCCATATATATTGTGTATCGAATTATATTAGGCAACTATATTATGAATGAAGTAGTTTTCTCTTTTTTTTTGTGTTTGCTTCATTCTAAAGTTAATTGAGTTAAATTTGGAGTAAGTTATAAGGACATTATATAATAAATAAGATGGCGGTGTAACTCAGTGGTAGAACGTATACTTTTGAAACCAGGTCCCAATCTCCACCAAAAAATAAAACATACAAGTATCGATTCAAATAAGACTTAAATATTATTATTTAATACAATATTGGCTTCATTACATTTCAATAACAAACACTAAATAATATTCTCACGAGAACATTTTTTATCAAATTATAAAAAGATTATAATGTTATTATTTTGAATCTGCCAATTGCTAGATAATACTACTTGGCAAGCTTTGTTACGTCGACGTTTAAGTGTTGTAAAAGTAAACACTTATATCAATGATACATAAAATCCCACGGTATTATACACTACTAGCGACTCACCCTCACTTCGCTTGGGTTCGTCCCTGTATTGATTCCCCATACTAACTTTCATCCCCATTTTTACCCCCTTAAGGAATGATTTCCGGGATGAAAACCGGGATGAAATGATATTAGAATAGATTTAATCCCTTGAAAGTATCTCTTATATTTAATTAACAAGTACAAGTAACTGTTCCGCTGGCGTGAATTCACTAAATTATTGTAATACCACTTAAGGAAAAAAAGGTTCCTACATTAATATTTTTCGTAATTTTGTTAAACAAATTAGTTGCATTAATTAAATGATATTGCAGATTTTTTGTAATGAAGCTAAATGATGGTATATAATCTACTATATTCTTTTTAAAAATTAATTTTGGCCTTTTGATGTATTCAACGTAACCTTATCAAAGTAAATTATATTTAACAAGCTTCTATAACGGCGACATGACCCTACTCGTTGTCCCAGCGGTCGCGGGTTCGAGTTCCGCTGGGGGTATTTTTTTGTGCGATGTGTTTTACGACCTGGAAAGGGATAGAATAATAATAATTTTATTGAAATACTTTTAGAAAGTTATATAATATTTATAAAATAAATGAATAAGGACACCATACAATTTAGAATCTACCTGAACTAGGTTAACAACCTGTGTTTCAGGTTATGGTTTTACCATGCATTTCTTACTGTGACAGAAGCTTAGAACAGAGTAACTATGAGTAAAATGACAAATATTAAAACTTATATAACTGGCTAGACTTACATCTACATATGTATATGTATATAATTAATGTCTAATTAATTTTATTTTAATATTTCTAGCAAATTTTCTGTGTCTGTGTAGTTCAAATTTTGAAGAAATTCAGATATTATTATTTCACATTTTTTATAACTTTTGAGTTAAGCTAACTCTATTGAGTTTGTTGTACAAAAAATCTCCTAAAAATATATAAAACCTATTAGCAAAGGTACCTTGCATTCCAAGTAAAGCATGTTTGTGGAAAAGGAATAAGGGTGATATGTGGCTACTTTTAGGATTGCCCTTTGAGGTTGAACGTTAAAGTGGTAGTAAAATAGTTTTCGCAGCACCACCCCAGGCAGTTATGCAATATGTAATTTGAAATATGAAATTATTTTTTATGAATTATGAAATTAATTTTATATTATAAATATGAAATTTTAATTAGTAAGTAGTATATTAGTGCTCCTCATTGTAAATAATAAATATTTAGTTCTATCTGTATTTAAAATAATAAGATTATTATGAAGCCATTTTGTGCATCTGCTTTGACCTCTAGACGTGATTTTGCTGAAAACAATAGAACTGTGTTATCCGCGTATGCTATAATAACACAATTTTCCAGGCATTTTGCAGAGGTCATTTATATAGATTAAAAATAGAGTAGGACCCAAGATACTGTCTTGAGGCCATCCGTAATAGCTGTTTTTGAGATTTGAACTCATGTATTGACCTATTTTTACAGATTGAGTTCGGTAACTTAGATAGTCAGAAGCAAATTAAAGCTGTGTGTCTCTTATCCCAATTGCTTTAAGCTTGCGCAAAATTATGGAAAAGAGAGTGTCGAAGGCATTAGCGAGGTCTATAAAGATACCAATAGTGTGCATTCCTTTATCTAGATTAGTAGTTATATGGTGTTAATTGGTGGACTCCGTGATTAGCTGAACTTTTTGGTCTAAAACCAAATTGCCGCCACATTTCCGAAAGTAACTTCTTATCTTCAAGATATTTTATTAATCTACTGTTTATATTTTTTTCTAATATTTTGGAAAGGTCTGTTAAGACTGATATAGACCTATAATTATTTTAACATCGCTTTTTTAAGCGATTTTGGAAAAACTCCTTTAGACAAACACAGTTTCAATATGTAGGTTATCGGAGGGCCGAGTTGGTGTTTGAACTTTTTTAGTATGTTATTAGAGATGTTATTCCATCCGGCAGCACTTTTATCTTTCAACCCAGTTATTATTCTCAATACTTCATCAATATCAGTATCTAATAAAACAAAAGAATTAAGGTTGGAGGATGACGTTATCTTTACATTTTCAGAAGAAGTAGTATTATTGCCAGCTTTTTGTAGCTCGATTTTATCGTGCTGAGTTTTAAACTTTTTCAAAAAGTTATTACAGAAATTCCTATATCTTTTATACGTTATAAAAAGTGTTTAGTTTTCAGGCGCGTATTTGGACTTTAAGTGTAATTTGTCTCTATGTCTTATGCAATGTACGAGACCGGGCGTAATCCAAGGCTTAATGCATTTAAACTGACTTGGCATTTTTATTGTTGAAGTATTTTTCAATATTGCAAATTGTAATAAATCAATAAAGTGATTTAAGCAGGTATTTGGATCATTTGAAGCATAAACTGAGTCAAAATTAATGCTATGTAGGTCATTTTCAAGGTTTGTTATGTTTATTTTATTATAAGTACGCATGCAGTTGTTTCTGTGTACCATTAATTGCAATGTAAGTAATACAGGTTGATGATCGGTAAGAGCGGAGTTAGTAACTAGAGTTGTGGTTAGTTTATTAAATTTTATCATTAAGTGATCCAGGCATGACCCACTTTGGTGAGTTGGGTAGTTATGAGCAGATAAAAATCCATGAAAAGAACAAATATTGAGATAATTTTGAGCATGAATATCTGTTTTCCCTGAAGCAATATTAATATAAATATCGTCCGTTAAAATTATGGGTTCTTTTTTACATAGATTACGAAACCCTCATTTTGATTAAAATTTATTTCAGACTAGTGAATCACCCTCGCTCCGCTCGGGTTCATCCCTACTTACATTTTAATGTATAGTTTAGATTTCTTAGAGATGAGATATTTTCCTGCAGTAAAAAGTATCCTATATGTTGACCCGGATAACCTGCTATCATCATACTAAATTTCATCAAAATCCCTCCAATGGTTTTTCTGAAATGCAGTAACATACAGACAGACAGACAGACAAAAATTCTAAAAACTATAGATTCGGCCTCTGTATCGATAATAATATCTTTTTTAATAAGATTTTCCAAAAAACATTTAATGTACAGATTCGGCTTGGTTACAATTTTATTACTTGTATAGATTTGTGTACGAAATAATTGTCAAGAGATGGTAAGTAGTTTATATGCCTTGAAAGTATTCCGTTAAAACAATAATATCGCAACTAATGTCGAGATTATGTAACAGAACTTCTTATGCATTAAAATTTCGATTAATACTACAAATATTTTAGAAGAAGAAAAAAAAGGGAGGGGAAATTCACTAATTAACCAAATAAGGTTTTTTATTTATTACTAGCGACTTAACCTCGCTTCGCTCGGGTGCGACCTTAGGTATATTTTATTTTTTTTGAGCGGAACCCTACTTCATTTTCTAAAATAAAAGTAGCCTAAGTAACTCGTTATAATATTAACTATCTGCCAGTGAAAGTCCTGTTAAAATTGGTCCAGCTGTTTCGGAGATTAGCCGGAACAAACAGACAAACAGACAGAAATTTTAAAAATTGTGTTTTTCTTATAAGTACCGTATAAAATTCCATATGCATTTTTAGTTTAAAGCTGTTATTTTGACATCACAAACAGACACTTCAATTTTATCTATCTGTATAGATGGAAATCATTATTTATCTTTATATCTACAACTTTAGATCAAGTTTATCCATCTTATGGACTTAGGTCAGAGGATACTGGAATGGACTATATATCTATACATATAACAATATAATAACTGAGTTTTTACTCATCTCGACAATCTGTACATTAAATATTTTTTGGAAAATCTTTGTCTGTTTGTTCTTCTGTCTGTTTTTTTTTTTTTATGGTATTCAGTGATAAACGAGCAGACAGTCCACCTGATGGAAAGCGATACCTGTCGCCCATAACACCTACGGTTCATGCGTTAAGTTTTATGTAACAAAACTGCAGAACCGCCGGTGTGTTATCACTGTGAGGACTAAGATGTTATGCCTCTTGCCTGTAATTGCGCTGGCTACCTTATCCTTCAAACCGGAACACAACAATGCAATCATTGTTGCTTGGCGGCAGAAATAGATAAGGGGGTGGTACCCATCCAGTCGGACTTCTCAGGCTTGACAGAGTCCTACTACCGGTAAGACAGAGTCCTACCACCGGTGTTTGTTTGTCTGGGAACGCATTACGAGAAAATCACAGGACAGATTTTGATGAAATTAGGTATGGTGATACCTGGTTATCCGGGTCAAAATATAGAATACTTTTTATTGCGGGAAAATATCTCATCTCTGAGAAACCTATACTAAACGTTAAAATCTTATCTGTAATCAATCGTAAATGTTAACAGACGTAAGTGAAATAAAAATGTTCGTCACTCAGGCGTAGGTACCTCTTTCTCTTCTGCCATTATCAATCTCTAAATCAATAAAATTAAACACATTCATCTAAAGACGTCAGCTGGTATAGCAATTTGGTGGCGACTGGCGATCATTCCCCGCGGTACAAACATCGATTTAAATTTATTCATTGCTTTTGAGGGTTTCTGTGGCGTATGATTGATTTATGTTAGTTCAGATTAAGAATTTATTTACTTATATATAATAAGCAATAACATTTTATTCTGGGTTAAAAACGTGACATAATGCATGTTGTTTTCATATGCGTAAGTTCACTTGTAGTTTCAAGTCGATATGACAATTAACATCCTTGAAATTTCATGGTTTTTCCTGATTTTCTTGAAAACGTTATACTCTATGTCAAAGATTTTTTTATGGGATTACCTCGGGATCTATGTTAATGCAGTACCGTTTAAAATATTAAAATCGGTCAAGCCGTCTCCGAGAAATCGGTGAAAATACATAAAAAACATACAGACGAACATAGAACCTCCTTCTTTTTGGAAGTCAGTTAAAAAAATAGTATTTTTGTAAAAATAAATATGCTACTTATATTCATCCTTATATTTCATTATTATACCAACAACTAAAGACTACAAAACGTAAATGAATAATTAATTCAGATAAAACACTTTACATCTCAATCAACAATTGCTCCCTATAAAAAGATAATGTAAACAGCTATATTGACTTAGCTAAGTAAATACTAGTACACTGCCCGCGGCGCCGTTCAACATTTTTAAGAGAATAAATAAATCACAATTACCCTGAGGCTAACTGACATACAATATCAAACATGTGTTGTTTGAGCTGATTCTAAAAAATTAAAAATCCTTTGGAAATAGGGCAGTGGTAGCCTAGTGGTAATGCGCTCACTTGGAAAACCGAGTGAAGCGGGTTCAATACCGGGTCTCGCATCTCTGATATTTTCACGTGCAAATCATTTCTAACATGATTACTACTTGTCATACGGTGAAGGAAAACATCGTGAGGAAACCTGCATGTCTGAGAGAACCTAGCAAGTTTTCGAAAGACATGTGAAGTCCGTCAACCCGCACTTGGCCAGCGTGGTGGACTATGGCCTGATCCCCCTTGTATTAAAGGGAGGCTCGTATCCAGCTGTGGGATGTTAAAAACGGCTGAATGCTAATGCATGTGACATAATTGATAGCTCTTAATATTAAAACCACAATTATTATTTTAAGATTTTTATAATTCACTCTTTCGAAGATATATAACTGAAACAATCTTATGAGCAAAAGTTCTTTTATAAGTTTTTCTCAGATATTATCTTATGTTCTTTCTTAATTTCAATATTTAAGTATTTATATGAGTACGCTGTTAAAATATGACTATTATTATTACATACCTTTAGTGTCAAATCCACTAAAAACATCTATTACTGAGTTACGACTATATTGTATGGTAATTAAATAAAAAAAATATTGTATATTGTATGGTAATTATATACAAATAAAGCGAATTTTAATTCCGGGTTTTTAAATTCCTATGTTCTGTTTACCTTTGAGCTTATCCTACACTAGCAACTCACCCTCGTTCCGCTCGGGTTCATCTCTAGTAAAGTTGAGAAAGGTGAGATATTTTCCCGCAGTAAAAGGTAACTATATGTTGACCCGGATAACCAACTATCATCATATCAATTTTCATCAAAACCTGTCCAGTAGTTTTCCAGTGTCCAGTTAGTGATGCGGTAACAGACAGACAGACAGGCAAAAATTCTAAAAACTATAGATTTGGCTTCTGTATCAATAATAAAGTGTATTTCAATAAGATTTTCAAAAAAAATATTTAATGTACAGATTCGGATTAGTTACAATTTTATTATATGTATAGATTAAGTGAAGCTATATCTAAATTATGACAATATAACTGCGTTTAAATTAATATTGACAGTACCTGGACGACCGAGCTTAGAGCTTTCGCAGGGCGTAGGCCCTTGTTCGATAGATTATCATTTATTGGCGACAATCCAAGAGATACAAAAATTTACGAGATGGAGCTATATGACATTATCAGTATGAGAACAGAGAAAATGTCTTTTTTGCGAAAAAATTGCTGCTTTTTTAGAAAAGACTCTTATGTAGATAAACTTCAAAAGTAGAAACTTATCTAAATACAAAATTTGATCTAAAACCTTAGAGCTGTTTCCAAGATAGACGAAATTTTATACCTATATTATATAAAAATTGCTCACGAAATAAGTTCGCATATAACAATAGCTATATATAAAATATATATGTATATAAGAAATGCTAAATTAATATTATAAGATATATCGCAGTAGATTTTTTTGTATCAAAAATACCCAATTTCAAAATGTATGAATATTTACAAGGCTTGCCAAATCCGAGGGTGACAAATGGATTTTACCCAAATGCTGAGGATTAGTGGCTCCGGGAGCAAAGTGTGGGGTGGTAAATATGACATTTAATATTCTATACTAATTTGTGTGGATCTAAAACCCATAAATATAAAATTGATAGAAGTTTTGCGGTGGAATATTGATTTTACTTGTGACATTGATATTATTAAATAACTAGCGACTCACTTTTGCTTCGGTTGGGGGTAAAAAGTATTCTGTATGTTGACCCGGATAAACAGCTATCATTATACCAAATTTCCAGACAAACAGACAATAAAATTCCAATAACTATAAATTCGGCTTCTATATCGATAATAAGTAATGACTATTACAATAGGATTTTCCAAAAAAAAAATTAATGTACAGATTCAACTCTGTTAGAATTTTATTATATATAGACAACCTGACAGACGTTGTTCTGTCCAAATTTTATCAAAGAGATTTGAGTTCATTTAAAAATTGTATAAAAAATAACTGAAAGTTATTACCACATTTTAATAAAATATAGTACTAAAATATGCCGATGTCAGATGTATATGTTTATAAATGAAGAGCGTTTTATTTCTATTAAATGACGACACGTTTGGCTCAGTTTGTAGAGACCCTACTTGCTGTGCCAGCGGTCGCGGGTTCGAGTCCCACTGGGGGCATTCATTTGTGTAAGGTGCACGAATGTTTGTATTCCAGTCATGGGTGTTTATATTTATAGTATGTGTGTATTTAACGTTATATATGTATAGTGTATCAACTATCTGGTATCCATAACACAAACCTCGTAGCTTACTATGGAAATAGATGATCCTGCGTGTTAACGTCCCAACATATTTATTTATTTATATAAATAGATGGGAAAAGATTTTGTCATTTTTTTTTATTTCAGCATTCAATAAACACCAGAATTGTTGACAGAAAATTATTATTTTTTTGTTTATACACTGTATATTAGAGAAGTATATTGAAAACTATAATATTCAAGCTCAAAAATATGTTTGGGATTTAGTAAAGTTCAAGTTACTATGTGAGCTGAATAAATATGTATCGGAACACGTTTTGATTGGCTCTTATAGCTTATACTAATTGTCAAAGGTTTTTTCACTTGATCATTTTTAAATAACTATCTCTTGCAAGCTTATGGCTGGCTAAATACTTAAATCGCAATTTTATTGAAATAATAGTCTTATACTTAATTAAAACATACTAGTGATCGCTCCGTGGTTGAAAATCGACCATAATTCATTAAGTTTAATCGATGTTGAGGTTCTTCTTTCAAAGTTATATAGATAGCCTATAAAATTCATAAGAATCTTGAAACGGGGCCATAGATTCAGAGATTATATGGGCACGTACAGACTAACTTTTCATCTTTATATTACCTAAGTCCTCGTATAATATTGATGAAGGTTATCTAATATTATCATCTTTTAGCAGTGAAGTAATTATATATAAATAAAATACGCGAGCAGATTCGAGGGTAAAAGGAACTCAATAAATTTTAGCTTTCTGCGGTCCTTCTCTATATAAACTTTAACTGTGCCAAAGCTTATACTCTTCCGTACTTAAAGCTCAAAGTTTTCTCTTGACGTATTAATATATAGATATATTTGTGTACAGGTTACTTAAGTCAACCTGCATTAAGTCCGGTGTCCGTGTCCGGTGGTAGGACTCTGTCAAGCCTGAGGAGTCCGACTCGATGGGTACCACCCCCTTATCTATTTCTGCCGCCAAGTAACAATGATTGCATTGTTGTGTTCCGGTTTGAAGGATAAGGTAGCCAGCGCAATTACAGACTAAAGGCATATCATCTTAGTCCTCACAGTGACAACGCACCTGTGATTCTGCATTTTTGTTACATAAAACCTAAGTGCATGAACCGTAGGTGTTATGGACGACAGGTACTGCTTTCCATCAGGTGGTCTGTCTGCTCGTTTGTCACTGAATCTCATAAAAATAAATTAAAAAAAACATACATTTATTTCTTCATTTTTGTATCTGCATCTACATACGGAAGTTAATTTCCTGCAATTTGTATCAAATCAATATTAATTATATCGTTGCCTGTGAAAGCTTAAATATGTTAAACAATACTCAATGTGCGTATGTTCAATACGTTACGGCAGGTGTCATTTTCATAATTACCACATTCAATATTAGACGTGAAGTAGACCAAATGAATTTTATAAAAGTCTGACTTTTTCAAAGTTTCACTATCCAACATATCTATACTAATATTATAAAGAGTTAAAGTTTGTCAGTTTGTAAGATTGTTGGGATCTCTGAATCTACTAAACCGATTTAGATGAAATTTAGTAAGAAGATAGTTTGAGACCCTGGGAAAAACATAGGATACTTTTTATTCCGGAAATCATCCCTTAAGAGTCATTGATATTTTAAAGTTGAATCAACCAAAAAATAGTTAAACTTCAAGATATTTTGTTATTTCGAATAATTTTCTTTTGTTTAATTTAGGGTTTATCGTACGTATTAAGCAAATAGTAAAGATTGATATTATGAGTTCCTATTAGATACCTCTCTGTTTTCTTCAAATAAAGGCTAGAGGTATAGCATTTTGAATGTGAACATTAACGGTAAAATTCTAACAATGAAGAGCAGTTACTATACAATTTATTGCATTATAACACGAACTACATTCAATAATTCCAATACTATTGAAATAGAGTAAATATACAATAAAATAGAGCGTAACGAATTTCCAAAGCAAACATTAAACGTAATACGAGCCCAAAAACGGGTGCCCCTCACCCTTATAAACTGCAATGTTACCTGATAGTCTAAAATAGACTCTATCATGGATCAATAAGGTTCTAAGTTGTGCTGAAATACTCTAAATTGTTTCACGTACAAAATAAAATGAACTTTGCCATAGGCAATCTATATTTTGTAAAGATTTAAGTTCAAAATGGCTGAGCAATTTAGTATAGGAGAACAATGCGCCCGCGCAGGGGTGCTCAAATCATTCACAAGTTCGCTCTTTAACAAGCATTGTTCCATTTTGATTTATATTCATACTACTTGCTGTTATTCCGGGGTAGTAAATCAAGTGGAAGTCTTTCTATATAATTGACGTCAGAGTTTGAATGAATTAATTTAGTTAACTTTACTATAGAAAAACACTGCTTTAAAGAATAAAATTTGAAAATTTACGGTTATTTGGAAATAAAAATTAGTACCCATAAAATATATTTACTAAAAACACGACACGTTTGGCTCAGTTTGTAGTGATCCTACTAGCTGTGCTAGCGGTCGCGGGTTCAAGTCCTGCTAGTGGCATTCATTTGTGTGACGAGCGTGAATGTTTTTACTCCAGTCATGAGTGCTTATATATAACTAGCGACTCACCCTCGCTTCGCTCGGGTTCGTTCCTAGCTTGATTCCCCATATAAATTTTCATCCCCATTTTCACCCCCTCAAAGGATGATTTCTGGGATAAAAAGTATCCTATGTCCTTCCCAGGGTCTCAAACTATCTACTTACCAAATTTCTTCTAAATCGGTTTTGTAGATCCAGAGATTACCCCCTACAACCTAACAAACACACAAACTCACAAACTTTACCTCTTTATAATATTAGTACAGATTATAAAATGTGTGAATTTAAAGTAATATATGTGTAGTGTATCAACTATCTGATATTCATAACACAGGCCTCGTAGCTTACCATGGAACTAGATGGTACTGTGTGTTAATGTCCCACCATATTCATTTATTTATTTTAAAAACAGTTTTTAAATTATTAATAAATTATTGAAGTCATATGGCAAGTCCTAATGTAATGGGGATTACAGTAAAAAGCCAAATAAAAATATAAAAAAATATATTTTCCAATTTATTCTGACTAGATAAAAAACTTTGGTACCATCTGAGATGCGTTATTGTCTCATTAAGTTTATAAAAAATACATATTCTCTAAATGACTAGGTCTCTATATAAAATAAATCTATTAAATTTGAGCATTTACAACACTTGGACTTCTATAAAAGTCTCTACCAACATATCTTTGGTCGTGGTAATAAAAATTACTCTGTGAATAGCAAGTATTATTGTCGTAGTTATATTTTTCATTATAAGCGTAATTGTTATTGGAAAAGTTATTATAATTCGATGTATATTCGGTCATGGGATGCTTCCTATTCTTAGCGGTGTCAAAGGCATTTTTAAATATTTCATAGTTTTTCTGATTAAAGTACTCCTTTCCATTTTGAAGGCTAGCATCATAATTATCATAATTCGTGTATGATCTGTTCAAGTAACTTGGTTGCAAATCATCTCCATAACTTGCTGGATGAGTAAAGAAGCCGCTGCCTGTTGTTGATGTTATACAATTGCCACCTTTGTTATTAACTGACACTGTAACATTTCCCACATTAATTAACACGCCTTCAGACGTTTGAAGGAAGTTGGATCCATTTGGAAAAGGCTTGCTAAAACCTTGAAAATTTCTATACCCATCGCCGCTATCGTCAGTTTTGCTCGGTACGAATATATCTCTAAATGCATCTTTATTCATTTTATCACTAGATAATGCACAAGCTTCATATTTCTCGAACTTATTTTCTATTGGTACTCCTGAATTGATACTATCCAGTGATTGTAACGTTTGACTTAAAGCGAAGATATAATTATGGGCGAACCGTAATGTTTCAATTTTTGTTAGCTTTGTGTCTTCTGGAAAAGTGGGTAGAACACACCTTAGCCTGTCTAAAGCCTCATTTAACATGTGCATTCTATTCCTTTCTCTGTCGTTGGCCTTAATTCTCCTATTTCTCTTTATCCTTAAAATCTGTGTTGGACTCTTGCATCTTGTGACTCTGTTTTTACCGTTAGCGTATTTACGTTTTGGTTTACTTGGATCTTTGGACTTTTTGTCTTTTTTTGGCGTTGAGGTATTGTCTAGAGGTTGAAATTCTTCGAATCCTTTGACTTCTTCGATTTGAGCTGGGAAACCGTAGCTAAACTCATCGCCAAATAATCTCCGTTTAACATTATTATCTTTGGTTATACCTAATGATATTCCGAGATCAGATGTGTCATGTTTTAAAGGAGTGCTGATAGAAGAAGGTGTTGCTAATGAATCTGCGTAAGATCTTTCGAATCCAGAGTCATTGCTGCAAATGCTGTCATTGAAATCGCAGTAATCTTCGAAATCTGTGCTGAACATTCTTCCTTTTTCTGTAACAATGAAAAAATGTATAAATATATTTTTACTGTTTTTTTTATATTGAATGACATAGGTAGTATGTATCTTAGAAGTTATTTAAAATTTAAACATTATGATCGACTTTATGTAATATGTATCTTCAGTAATATATTTTTTAACGTTCCTTATGTGTAAAGTATAATTTTCATGTCAATCACGGTGACCCCCGCGTTAGTTCGCGTGAGCAATGTGTTACGGAAAGTCAGTTGAGCTTTATCACTTCCGATTTCCGGTCCATGATTTCCGGTGGGGCATTTAAAAAGTTAATTTGTCACCGCACTTCATGCAAACCTTGATTTAATAATAAGGGAGTTTATTTTATTATTTATTATTTGCCAATGTTTAATGAGATATTTAAAACAACCTAGTTTATATATTTATTAATTAAATAAAATAAATATATTTTTTAAGTGAAACTTCTTTAGAATCGTTGTGATTTGAAATACGACGAAACGGATATGCAACACTTAAAATAGACAAACATATAAATAAATAGGATAAATATATTAAGCGAAAGAATGAAATAGAATACATTGCCATGTTGCCACGGTAACCGTTGTTATTTGAGATAGAATACATTACACAGGAAGTGAAAAATAATAAAATTAATTACTGAATAATATATAATGTATATTTATGTAAAATACATATATGTAAAATAACTTTTAAACTTGCTAAAAATATTATAAAAAAAATAAACCTTATAATTATCCTATTCCTGATACTCTATATTCATCTCATTCTCTCGTAGGTTACTTTTCTGAAGTTTCACATCTACCGTGTGCGAATTGTACACACACGTATTTTTCTTATCTAGCGAAGGCATACATAATATTGATGAATATCTTCGATCTAATTGTTTTATTTGGAACATCTATGTATTTGAGAGCTTCCAAACAGGTATTTTCTAAACATACATATGTAGATCGTCAGGAAATAGAATAACTATATACTATTGCTACAAAAAAATAAATATTTATATTTATTTATAAAAAACCGTGCATACTTTTATTTTATCATGTATCAAATTATTAAAATTAGGCCTAAATAAGACTAAAAACAACCTATATGATCGCGAAATTTCGAAGAAAAATATATATTGCGGAATTCTTTTCTTATTATAGCAGTATTAATATATTGAAAAAAAAAACTTTAGTGAGTGATTAATTGTCAACAGGTGGTCAGACCATATTCAAAAACAATTGATTGAGCGTTGTCACGCGACCGACACGTGTTGTTTGCTTGTATCCGGAAAAGTTAACCGATTACATTGCTATAATAGAGAGTTAGAAATTTTAAATTAAAAAAAAATCTAAGCATTTTTTAAACAATTTGTTTCAGAAGTAAGAGCTTAAGTCATGTAGTTGTAGTTAAAGTATTTGATTAAGGGCAAGAGTCAAGTCATATTGAGGATGATATTTATATATAATCTATACATATATTATAAAGAGGCAGAGTTTTAAATAAAACTATCTGTTCGGATTATTTAGCGTCGGAAACCAAAAATCAAAATAAACCCGCGAAGTAATCCGAAAAGATATTTTTATTTAAAATGTCAAATATTCGCATAAATCTAGGAAAGTATCATGTGAAGCAGAGTTTGTTTGTGTGTTTGTTAGAAAGCATTAATCTCAGGAACTACTAATCCGATTTGAAAAATTCTTTTTGAATTACATAGCCCGTTTATTGAGGACGTCTATAGACAATATATTATTATATAGTATATAGTCTATCTCTTCCATACTTGCCGTTAAAACGTGCCTAGAGGCGAACCCGAGCGAAGCGAAGGCGAAACGCTAATCTCTATTAAAGCTTTTGAACTTAATAATATTTTTTACCTTTTAACGAGGAGTCTTTGCATTTGTATATATACTAGTTTAGTTAAAGATTAAGTGCTACATTTACTCTATGCGTGATACTGTCTTTAGCATTAATTATATGAAAAAACGTAAAGATTTTTTGGTTAAATAGTAATAAATAAAATAGGTTAAGAATTTTAACAGGTAGTGTATTGGTAGCGTAAGCTATATTATATATTATTACATATTATTTGATGACACGTTTGGATTAGTTTATTTGACCCTACTTGCTGTGCCAGCGGTCACGGGTTCGAGTCCTGCTGGGGGCATTTGTGTGATGAGCACGAACGTTTGTACTCCAGTCATGGATGTTTCTATTTATAATATATATTTAAATAAAGTTATATAATATGTGTAGTGTATCAACTATCTGGTATCCGTAACACAAGCCTCGTTGCTTACCATGGAACTAGATGGTGCTGTGTGTTAATGTCCCGACATATACATTTATTTATTTATTTATATCATAAACACTCTTACTCACTCGTTAAGTAAAAATGAAAACACTGCATTAAATTAACTGAAGTATTGTATATAAATGTAACAGATAAACAAACACATTTTACATCGGTAGAATGTGTAGTGTAACACCTGCACGCCTGGTGCACGCGACATGCACGCGACCACCCCTACGATACTTCGTTATACAATATCGATAATTACTTGCTTAATTTCATATTAAAATATCATAACTCATAAGTCAAAGAATGCGATCAAAGTTAATTGAGCTTGACACCGCAAAAATGACGGCCCTTAGAATAATTAAATCTATACATATAATAAAATTCCAACTAAGACGAATCTATAGAATAAATATTTTTTGGAAAATCTTATTGAAATAGACATTACTATCGATACAGAGGCCGAATCTATAGTTTTTAGAATTTTTGTCTGTCTGTGACCGCATCACGGAAAAACCACTGGAGGGATTTTGGTGAAATTTGGTATGATGATAGCTGGTTATCCGGGTCAACATATAATATAAGATACTTTTTGCTACGGGAAAATATCTCATTTCTGAAAAGTCTATACTAAATGTTAAAACGTAACTAGGGACGAACGCGAGCGGGGCGAGGGTGAGTTACTAGTAAGTAGTTTCTACATAAAAAAGGAGTAAGGTAAGACAGTAAGCTAGTTATCTAATATATTTTAAGGAGCCATTCTTGTATATTTATTTATTTATATATACCGGCGATCTCGGAAACGGTTCTAACGATTTCGCTGATATTTGGTATGTGGGAGTTTACGGGGGCGAAAAATCGATCTAGATTAGTCTTATGTCTGGGAAAACGCGTGTTTTCGAGTTTTCATGCGGTTTTCTTTCGCATTATTCTACGCAAAATATAATAAGCGTCGTGGTCAAGCGGCCAGGGATTAACAATCATAGATGTCCGGGTTCGAATCTCGATCGGATACAATGATTTTACTTTTGTTTTTTAAAACTCCGAATCATACCTAAACTTTACAAAGGTATTATTTATTAAAAAAATATCGTAATTTGTTTGGTTGAAAAAATTGAAAACCTACGAATAAACTGACAAGCTTTTCTATATTGTGATACGCAATAGCTGTATGTGTATTGTGTAGCTTCACCCAAAATATAATGTATAATCAATGATGGTTGTCCCATGGGATAGTAATTTGATTCTCAGTTAAAATCTCCCTTTAGTATGGGGTAGTTGTTCTTCGAATAAATTTTTTGTTTATCTATACAGATAAATAAAATTCAGGTGTCTGTTTGTAATGATAAAATAACAGCTTTATACTAAATGCATATGGAATTATACACGGTACTTATAAGAAAAACCCAATTTTTTAAATTTTTGTCTGTCTGTCTGTCTGTTTGCTTATTCCGGCTGATCTCCGAAGCGACTAGATCAATTTTAACGGAACTTTCACTGGCAGATAGCTGATATTATAAGGAGTAACGTAGACTACTTTCATTTTAGAAAAAGAATTAGGGTTTCGCTAAAAAAAAATTAAAGGGACGCACCAGAGCGAAGCGAGGGTAAGTCGCTAGTTATGTATATCACTGTACTGATTTAGCCTAAAAGTGTTAAAATACCATTGACAACATGCTCTTATATAAAAAAATGCCTACAAATTAATAATAACTATCAGATTTATATGTGACTAGCGAGCGGCTCACGATACGTTTTAGCGTTTAGTATACATTTCTCAGTGATGAGATATTTTCCCGCAGTAAAAAGTATTCTATATGTTGACCCGGATAACCAGCTATCATCATACCAAATTTACCAATACCAAATTTCATCAAAATCTGTCCATTGTTTTCCTCGTGATGCGCTCCAGACAGAGACACAGACAAAAATTCTAAAAACTAAAGGTTCAGCCTCTGTATCAATAATAATGATTATTTCAATAAAATTTTCCAAGAAAAATATTTAATGTACAGATTCGACTCAGTCACAATTTTATTATAATTGTATAGGTTTTTTTGTCACTTAGCTTTAAATAAACTCACATTATGTACATTGTTTAACGAGGTTAGTTGTATAATTAACCTCGTTATTTAAATTAAAAAAAAAAATGATTTTGAATAAATATGGCGATACTAAGTAACATTGCATACGACATACGTGTCTCCAATAAAAGTTAAATTATATTCATAATAAATATTATTAACCATTATTATTAAATAATAATAATTAATAATATTTATTTAGAAGCGTAACCATAACATAATCAATAATTTTATAACCGATACATCGAATAAAAACATATAAATCATATCATATAAATATACCTTACATATACCGCTGTCTATACATGGAAGATATAATATTTGAGAAAATCTATTATTGCGGGTCTTGATCTACACAATAAAAACTAAAACAATGATCTTTAGAATTTTTGTCTGTTTGTCAGTTTGTTCGCTTGTTCGTTTGTACGAGATAATCTCAGAAACGACTTAATCAATTTGGGTGCGGTTTTCACTCATATATTGTGGTAAGCTTCACTTATAACATTTAGTGTTTGTTTTATTTCAATCGGTTTGAGTTATGTCAGTTTAAAGAATCACCTAGGGTCGCTAATATAACATATAGGTTATTAGTACTATAGGTACCAAAACATCCAAGGGTTTATTAATCTATATATGCTGTAACATGTATATTGTATTGTGACTCCCCATTTTACAACTTAATGCGTAATAAAATTCAAAAAAAAAGACTTCATATTAAAAGTAAACAAGAGAAAGTTTCACTTACAAAAATCACAAGCACAATTCACATAGGCACTACACTACCACCATACATTATAGAAAAGCCATGGTTTAAAGTGAACTTTAGTGTACTTCTATGCACCCATGCTGGTGTCGCTATACTGTGGGCAGGACGAGTCGCACCCTACATTTATGGTGTTTTTCCAATAGGATGGATAGGACACGCCCCCACTTCAAAGCTTCTGATTGAAAGTTTAGGCCACTACGTTTATTATAATTTTGTAATTCTACTAAGAATATAATCACTATATTTATTAATTTACATAATTATAACAAATAATAAAAAATGAATAATAATAATCCTTATTTACTTAATAATTGATTCTTGATTATTAATATTACATTTCATTACTATTCATTAATAATAATAAAATAATAAATTATTATTCATTAGTAATAATAAAACATTTTTATATGACAGGAGTTTTTACACAAAAGATTAAAAAATGTTAATAAGCATATTATTTTTTGTGTTATAGGTATTTTATTTATTTATTAATTTTCGGTTTCGTCCCTGGTTACGTTTAAACGCTTAGCTCAGAGATGAGATATATTCCCGAAGTAAAAAGTATCCTATATGTTGACCCGGATAACCAGCTATCATCATGTCAAATTTCATCAAAATCTATATACAGTGGTTTTCTCGTGATGTGTTCCCAGACAGACAGACAGACAGACAGACCGACAGACCGATAAAAATTCAAAAAACTATAGATTTGGCCTCTGTTTCGATAATAACGTCTATTTCAATAAGACTTCCCAAAAAATATTTAATGTACAGATTAGGTTTAGTTAAAATTTTATTATATATGTATAGTAGATCATATACAAGGTCGAGCAACTAACTGAACGGGACATGGCAAAAAGTACCTTAAAAATTAAAAATATCTTCCTTATTCCGTTTTACTCAAAGGAAACATTATTATTTTTTTTAAATAAGAATAGCTGCATTTTTTTTAAAAAGCTTACCGAGGCGGTTATCGAATCAACCAAAAATGGAAAAAATAAACCGAATCGATAGAATGTATGGTAAGGATAAAATATTTTTCAACAAATATTGTATACATATATATCTTATAATTTTAGAATACCATGAAATCTGAGAATACGTATGTCGTATGGTTTATTTAGAGTTGATATGGTATCAACTCTAAGTACCATCGTGAAACAAACGGTCAAGACAATAAATACAAAGCTTTACACAAAAAAACCTGTTTTATTTTAATTTTTAAAATTAAAAACAACTCCATTTAAATATTAATTAAAAAATTCTTACTTTTAAATTTTTTTTTTTTTTGCATTTCTAAAACCAGTCATTTAGATATCTCCTAAAAATTAGATTAAATGAGTTAATTTATTTTTTACATGTTGTTTTTTATTATTTAATACTTTTTTTTGTTTTTAACAGATGTGAAAAAAATAGAGTCTGTCGTTTTTTAATTTGTTTAAATGGTTAATAGTGCATGAAAATGTGTATTTTTATGCAACCCTTTATCGATATCGACAAGTAATAAATTATGATTATATTCAATTGGTCTCGCTATTTAGACGTGTTGTACTATTTGTATGAAATAAAATAAATGTAACTGGTTTTCGGCTTCGCTCGTGTTGTACGAGTATCGATAAAAGTAGTAGACAGAGTACGAATAAATTGAAATTTCCTTCCTCGAAAGATTGCCTGAAAGCAATAGCTAGCTGTTTAGGCGATCTGGCCACCTTCTGTACATTCTCCATTTATTTTTGTCTTTTTGGTAAGCAATAACAATTTTAATAATAATTATTACAGTAAGTAACATTTGTGTTTATGAAGATATCCTTCATAACAAATTTCCCCTAAAATTTATTAACCAGTTTAGTTTCTATAAGTAAGAATCAGTATCATCAGTAGACTTAGAAGTATATATCAATGATTTTTTTTTTACCTGCAAAGTACATATTTTGGACTCAGGGCGATAAAAGATTAATTTGGTAGCGATCATTTAATTTGGTAAAAATTGAAATTCAGAGTTTTGATTCCTAAACCCTTTGGTATGAAATATTATTATTTCTAATTTCAACCGGGTTTGAAGCCGCGATCTGCGTGAATCAATATATTATATTTATAATTTAACCCATTAACTGCTAACGTTTACAGTTGATTGGGTGACAAATACCCGTGACGATGATGTTTTATCAGCAAATGTTTGGCGTCACGCCTCAACAAGAATTTCTTGTGAGTGGCGACAAATAGCGTCACGCTGTTTGAACAACGAAATATGTAGCATTTACTAAAATATATACTTTAGAAATATATTTTTATAAGCTAAAATATAGTGTTAATTATTTTTCCCTATTTTTTTACATTTATTTAATCTGCATTTCTAAACTTCTTTTTCTACAAATAACATTTTTTTTTTAAGTTTTGTATATTATCATTTTTATTTTATTATATATGCAAGTGAAGAACATGAAATTTAAAAAAAAATATTTGTCTTATTCTTTAGAAGTTGATAAAACTTAAAAAGTTAAGATCTGACACTTTTGGGCTTTTCTTCTGAGGCTTTTGAACTGATCCGAAAAAATGTAAAAAAAAATTGTAGGTTCATGCGCATTAATATTGAATATCAGCTATTAAAGTATAAATGAAATTGTAAGCAATGCTTGACATTTTAATCTCTTTTCGCTTAACACTTCAAGTCCTTTAATATTATACAAATCATGAAGCTAATTTCAATTTCATTCCAAGCCTAAGCAAACAAAACAGGTGACGTTTGTAACTCTATACACTAACGACCCCATCCCCGAGTAAATCTCAAAATTATAACTGTGCCGTTTAAAATAATAAATAAAGCAGGGTGGGGCTGTTAGTTACTTTGCAGTCGCCACGCTTGAGAGCCCATGAATGCATTAAAATTCGCCTCTACACGCGTACGCGTTTAAAGGGTTAGTCTTGGTGGAATAGTGATGCTATAATTATATTTTTACTATCGATTATATGGAGTATTGAAGATTTGATTCTCGTGCTAAGACAGTATAAAGTTTTTTAACATTGGTTCAAAGGTGTCATATTCTGTAGACATATAAAAATTACTTAATACATATATAGCCCGTGCCCAGCAGTGGGACGTTAAAAAAGGGCTGAATACATGATACATAAAATAATTATGTATCCACATTTTCTCTGAGAGCTGCGTAAGCGATACAAGTTGATGTTATATATATTGGGATATGCAAATATGTTGGGACATTAACATACAGCACCATCTAGTTCCATGGTAAGCTACGTGTCTTGTGTTATGGATACCGGATAATTGATACACTACACACATATAACTTTAAATACATACATATTATAAATATAAACAACCATGACTGGAGTACATACATTCGTGCTCATCACACAAATGAATGCCCCCAGCAGGACTCGAACCCACGATCGCTGGTACAGCAAGTAAGGTCACTACAAACTGAGCCAAATATGTTGTCGTATTGCTTTGATGAACTTAAGAAGAATACTAAAAAACATTTTTGCAAAGCACTAAAGAAAATAAAAAAAAAAAGTTGCGCAGGCGAACGATCCTACAACGTCCTAATATCGAGTAATTTGTTATAGTTTTAGTGATTAGAAATCACTCAGTATTCCTCTCACTTACTGTCGGCTTGGTAATACATTTGCTTTGGTAATAAAATGACAAGTGCATTTTATTAAAAACAAGTTCTTTCTCGCTGTCTCATTCGTGTACACAAATATTTCACCTTATATGTATATTGTACATATA
The DNA here is from genome assembly GCA_033884665.1 of Argynnis bischoffii washingtonia. Lineage (NCBI taxonomy): Eukaryota > Metazoa > Arthropoda > Insecta > Lepidoptera > Nymphalidae > Argynnis > Argynnis bischoffii. The sequence continues at coordinate 16,503,204 of CM066618.1, read as the reverse complement.
ATATTATATACACAAACAAAATAACCTCTTTATAATAGTGTGGTGAAACATTCAAAGTTACACACATTGATATAAAAATAAAAATAAAGAAGTTAATATTACTTTTATTTTATAATCCAAACAATTGTCAAAATTAATGTCGTAATGATAGAGCCTGAATTAAGAAATATAACTTTCGGAGTTTCTTAATGTTTTTTGCGATAATTTTTTTTATTGATTGAATATAATCGATAAATAATAATATAATAGTGTTGCATCCCTAAATCAACCCTTCCAACGCGCCCCTCACGTGTCCCAAACAACCGCCACCAAGCATAATTTTGCGGACTTAGCGGCTCACGCGCTACTCATTATATGCTTGTTTCCAGATTATCTTACATTTGTTTATAGAAAGATTTTAATAAATCTTATTTTTTTAAATAAATGACAGAAAACATGTTTGACAGCATTGATAGAGATAGTGAGTAGCAGAGTTAGTAGAAGAAAGAGTTATAATAATGCTTTGATAAAAGGTAACTAAAGCATAATGAAAATGATCAATGAATTTTTGTAATTTAATCCAATTTTTTCTCATTAAGTTCGTTAAAAATTACTTTACAAATTAGTATATGGATAAAATAAGAATGTATGTATTTAGCCCTTTTTAACGTCCCACTGCTGGGCACGGGCCTCCCTTCAATACGAGGGGGATCAGGCCATAGTCCACCACGCTGGCCAAGTGCGGATTGGCGGACTTCACATGTCTTTCGAAAACTTGCAAGGTTCTCTCAGACATGCAGGTTTACTCACGATGTTTTCCTTTACCGTAAGGCAAGTAGTATTTAAAATTATCTAAAATTACGTTTGTCAGAAGTTCTAATAACTCTATGTACATAAGTATATTTGATTCTTTTTTCTGATAGAGCGTTTATAATACGTACATACCCAATAATGAACAAAACTCTTGTATTTCATAAGTTTTTTACTCAAGGCCTATATTAAGTAAAGTTTACGAAAATTACAGGTTTACTGTATCGTATATGTTAATTTAATCCAAAGTTTAACAATTAATTATTTAAATTTTAAAGTAATCTTTATCTACACTATCTTAACATTTGTTCTACACTAATTCTAAGATTATTTTAAATTAACCAAAGGGGGCAATTTCTGAACCTATTGATCTAATTCCAAAAACTCTTTAAGTACATCGATCTCAAAAGTACTATCAATACACAATCACCTACAAAAAATGTCCTTGCCAAATAAGGGCTCATTTGAACATTTGAGATTATATTTTATTCCAATAAAACATATTTACTGTCAGAAATTTAATAAATTTAATTGAAATCTAAAAAAAGTGGCTGTTAAGTTGCTATACCAGCGCATCAATCTTACGATAAGATGATGAATATGTGCAAGTGTTAATGAATATATGCAAGTGTTATTTACGCTTGAAAACTAAATAGAGTAAAAACAAACTGGAACTTTAAACTAACAATTTATGTCACGTTGTTAATCAAACATTAACTACAGCATAATATTTTCGTGATTTAAAAAATCAAAATCTTTTAACAAATAAAAACATGTATAAAATCAAAAATATTTACCTTTCAACCTACTAACACGAAGCTAATCTCTTAAATATTACATTTACGGGTCCATAAGCCGGGGTCAAAAAAAAAATCAATGCATCATTCATTGTGCATCGTAGTTTTAAAATGTTAAAATGCTTTATCGTTAAGGGCTCGAAAGGGTTGTAAATAATGACGATGCAGCTCTATAGAAAAATAAACGGTCGCCCATAAAGGGGTGGGTTTTTTAAAAGTACTTTAAAAATCGATAAAAAATCAAAAGATTTGTAAAGAGTACTAAACTTACACGGATTTGATCAAAACAACAAAAAAAACCGGGTATGTGTACTTATGTGTGCACGTAAGAAGTTATACTTCTTTGGTGTAACAGAACAAAAATAGCTAAAGATTTCATCCCGTATATCTCTCCATCCGTCCGTATATCTCTGTTTGTAAAAGGAATACAGCAAACTTCATCATGTCGCTTTTTGGCTGTCGGTGTGCGCGCGCATTGTATTAATTTTACTCTCATAATTTTTCCCAAACGTACCAAAAGAAGTATAATTTCAAAAATTATGTTGTTTTACGCCTTTGAATTAGCTTTGAAATAAAAAACAGCCATACCGTTACTTATTTTAAAGAGCGACGAGAACTTTAACTTCTTGCTCTAAAAAAAATACAAATATTATCTTAGATTTACGTGATTATTTGATATTTTAATATAAAACTATTTTTTCCAATTTTTTCGCGGATTTATTTTCATTTTTGGTACCTGACGACGCGACGCGATGTTTCGAATGCTTTATAGCGCACATGGTCACGGGAGCGACTAAGGTTTTAAACGTCTCAAAGGACAATATATATCTAGTTGTTATAAATTATATAAATCCGCGAAAAAAATCAAAAAGATAGTTTTATTTAAAATACAATATAGTAACTTGTCCACGTCAGAACTAACTTAAGTCTTGTCTAGAAATGATATTCGCAAAACTAAATAATGATCAATTGGAAAGTATTTACACTTCTTTAGCGAGTTTGTTTGAGGGTTGAGCAATTTTCTCCCTTACTAATGATTGTATTAACTAACAGTGTCATATTTCTACTTAATATGGACTACTAGTTAGACTTTTAAAACAAAAACAAATCTATCCTAAGGAAACCGTACATTTTTACGGGATAAAAAGTAGCTTATGTGTTATTCTGATGTATGAGCTATATTATTGTAAAGTTTCATTAAAATCTATTCAGGAAAAAGTTTTTGCGTCAAAGAGTAACAAACATCCACACATCCTCACAAACATTCGCATTTATTACATATATTAGTAGGATTATTTTAATATATATGTACAAAATAGGGATAGACACTGAATAGCTAAATTACAAGTATATACTCGACAATGTATAACTGACTCGGTGGTGTAGTGGCTAGCAAGTACGGTTGCACATCGAGTGGTCCCGAGTTCGAGTCCCAGGTCGGGCCATTTTTAGTTATTAAATCTTTTTGTTTAGTAAGTCTCAATAATAACCCGAAATTGGGAAGTTGGCGTTGTTTCACCCCCGTGCCTCGGAAAGCACGTAAAGCCGTCGGTCCTCCGCCTTAACTCTCACCGGTCATTTCGAGTGTCGTCCCACCGAAATATGAGAGTGACAGAAATACATTATAATAATACATCCTGCGCAGATGGCTAGTCTCAATAAGACTGGCCGCCGTGGTCGAAGTCGGTTGGCAGGCTACGAATAAATAATAGGTCTTATTCGTAGTTCATTATGTAGGTACTCGACAGGTATCTTATTTTATTTACTAGTGTTACAAAAATATATTTCTAAACACATATTTTATTAAATAGAATCGTATTAAGTGTTGAAGGCATCAGCTATTTAATTCGTTATTTATATTTACTTAATTGCTATATTTAATTAATACTAAATTATATTTCAAATATCTTAAAATAGATTAGCGTTTTGTTTCCGAACGGGTTTTGTATTATCTTTCCAATTCACTCGTGTGTTTTATTATTTTGTATGATTAATTACTATTTATTACAGTTATAAATTATTTGCATAATTACTAACCCAATATTTAATTAATGTTAAACTTATATTCAATATTTAATAATATAACAGAATGTTTTATTTCGAATAAGTTGCTTTTTGATCATTCTGGCTTCAGTGCGGGTACTTGTATTTAAAGTCGTGTAATGGTGAAATCGGGATTGAGTTGTATTCAGGTGGTGATAATAACGTGTCAAAAGTGCTGTTCGCCATCTTCGTCTTGCTGTCTCGCTGCGCGTTTCACTAGGTTTGTAGATAAAAGTATGTAAACTAATGAATTTATCGTTTGTAAAATTTATATAAATACTAAGATAAATTATATTGGATTAAATATTTGATTTTCAAATTACAGCTACTTTTCAACCGACTTCAAAAAGGAAGAGGTGGCGCCGACTTTAAAATTATCTGATTAGGTACCTATAGTAAATGAAAACTACCAATCAGTTATTTTTTACTTTTTAGTGTTTTGAAGTCGGTTTTTTTCTAAGTTTTTACTTTATGGAATATAATAGATAATCGACGTACTCCCTAGTAACTGATTCTTATTACATTTTCATTCGAGTGACTGGACTCTGCTCTTATACTTCAATCTTATAGTATTATTCATATATAATTATTAAAAAGCAAACTATTAAGTTACGGATACAAATATTGACAATACCATAATATCATTGATATGACTTATTACAGAAAAATAAATACTTGAAACGCCATCAAAATTAATAAAGCCACTGTCTATTTGTTTTGTCACTATGAAATTAGAATGCTTTTTAATAATAAAACATATGGAAACGTGAGAAAAAAACACATAACGTCACCTGCAAAGAAAAGATAATATGGGGATATATTAATTTTTGCAATAACTTTTTAAATATTCGATGATTTTCAATAGAAACGATGTATCTCTTATAGTTCAGATATTCAAAAATCAAGTTACAATTTGCAAACCTTCTGGTTCCATCACCAGACCTTCGTGATGATGAACAGGGCTTATCTTAAATGATCGAATGAGCCTAAACTTAGTAAGTTTACGAGAAACCATTACCAATACCTTACGAAAAACCCTTCTCCAAACGCCATTATTATATCAAAATTCATCTTTTTCACAAAATAGGATGGCTATTCTCAAGATTCTTCAGGCTGATCTGAAGCAAAATGTATCATGCATAATACCAATTGATATTCGTAGTTTTTAACCGACTTCCAAAAAAAGGAGGAGGTTCTCAATTCGACCGTATATTTTTTTTTGCTTGTTCGCGGATTTTTTCGTCGTTTATGAACCGATTTTGATAATTCTTTTTTTGTTGGAAAGGAGATATCCCAAGAGTGGTCCCATGATAAGGAAACCAGGATCTGATTATGGGATCCCAGAGTAATCGAGGGGAACTTTCGAAAATTGTAGCGGCGACTAGTGCGTTTGATAACATTTTTATTAGGTATTTTAAAGCACTACTATTTAATCTCTGTCTGTCTGGAGTTGATCTAATGATGGACCCGAAAGATAGTCGAGGGAACTCCTCAACGATTTACAGCAATTACCTGGTGTTTGGGCTTGATTGATTTGTATTGATGATACGTCTACACTAAAAATGGAAAAATAAAAACTTAAAAAAAATACCGACTTCCAGGCACTGAAAAGTAAAAAATAACTAAACGGGGGTTTTCATTTAGAATAGATACTTAATCAGTTTTTTCGAAGTCGGTGCCAGCCAATACAAATCAAAGCACACCGAGTAATGGATAAAATACTAAATTAAGTCATACTCATATTTTATACTACTGTAGAATTTGCTGCGGCTCTGCTCGCATGGTAAATATTGGTTTAATGCATTTACATGGTAAACAGTCCACTCTGCTATCAGAGAAGTACCAGGAGCAACTAGCACGGCACACCGCCCACCAAAGTGGCCCCCCCAAAAAAAACTAGCAACGAAGGTATACGAAAATTATCAAAAACTAATAACTACTGGAAAATAATATGAGAAAAATAACTATGAAAAAGAGCAAAAACTTTAAAACCTAAATGCATTTAATGAGTACAGATCGTATTCACATAAACTAACGAACTTCGCGGTATTTTGTGACTACCCGCCAAAAATACTGAAAAGTATTCACAGATAATAAAATCAAATAATCGTTTAAAAATATTACTAAATGTAAATTAATTATACAACTCATATTTTACAAAAATTAAATAAAAAACTCGTAAATGCATGCATGAATTGAAAATAACATATTTCTATTTTAAAATCTTAGTGGTCTGATGACAATTTTTACTTTTAATATGCATAATTCTTAACTAATTATTAAGCGATAATCTGTTATTTCCTGAAAGCGGTATATAAAACAGAAATTGTCAAAATTTAAGATTATTTTGTTTAGAATTTTTTTTGTGAAATTATCAAAATTTTAATACAATAAAGCCTTAATTGTTATGAAAATATATTTTATACGAAAAAGGATGTTTAGGTACTATTCTATACCTTCTATACCTAAATAAGTTATTACAAAAGATAAAGGTATGTTTATCTTTTGTAATAACTTATTTAGGTATAGAAATGCAAGGAAATGTTCTTACTTTAAGTCTCCATAACATTTGATTCCTTTGTTTCCTCAAAATAATTTTTATATATTTGTCATCTCTTTATCCAAAAATACCACCCACTTCTCTAGAGGCCGCGTCCCACATACTAAACTTGTGCCCATGGGTGTTTATATTTATAATATGTATGTATTTAAAAATATATATTATGTGTAGTGTATCAACTACCTGGAATCCATAACACAAGCCACGTAGCTTTCATAGAACTAGATGAGGCTGTATTTTAATGTCCCAACGTACGTATTTATTATTATCTTAATGATCGCCAACAGAAATTCTACTGTGACGAGACTATCTCGGAATGGTCTAATCTTTACGCATGTGTCCCTCAGGGTGGTGCGTTATCTCCATTGCTTTTCTCAATTTTCATAAATGAACTCCCACAGGTACTCTCTTCTAATTACCACCTATATGCAGATGATCTGCAATTATATAGACATGCTTTAGTTACTGACTTAGCGTCTGAATCATACAGGATAAATCTTGATCTGGCAAGAATCAAAGATTGGGCAAAGTCTTTCGAACTCCTTGTCAATCCTATAAAGTCTCAGGCCATGATCATTGGTAGTAAGCGGTTGCGGAACAAAATTGATTTTAACATTTTGCCTGACATCATTTATGATGGTACATGTATCAATATCTCAGACACTTATAAAAACTTAGGCTTAACAATCGACGGCAACCTGTCTTGGGTGGCGCATGTCAACGAGGTTAGTAAGCGTGTACATTATTCCCTTCATTCCTTGAAACGTTTGCAGAACTTTCTTCCATTTCAAACTAAAACCACCCTGGCTCAATCTCTGTTAATCCCATTACTTGTTATGTTGTTATAAGTTAGATCGCCTACAGAATTTGTGCATCCGGTTTATATATGGATTGCGCAAATTTGATCATGTAAATATTTTCCGACGTCAACTGAAGTGGCTCCCTATTCGATTTCGCCGGAACGTTCGAATATTGTGTGTCCTTTATAATATTTTGAAAATCTCTACACCATCTTATTTAAGTGAGCGCTTTATATTAGTTCCCCCTAGAAGCAGACCAGTGCGGTCTTGTGTCAATTTACCCAAGCTAGTGGTTCCTCACTACAATACAATATTCTATGAAAAATCTTTTTCTGTTATGGCAGCAAGATTGTGGAACTCACTCCCTGATTATATTTTCAAAGATAATCCCTCACTCACTACATTTAAATTTAAATTTAAAAAGCACTATTTATCAAATCAGACATAAATTATAGTATATAAATATGTACGTATATGTAATTATATATTATGTTTGTATGTAGGTATGTCGTGTATAAAAATATATCTATTTATTTTTGTATAATTACTTATAATATTTAGTTTTTATATTTTAATATTAAGTTTATAACATTTGATGCTGTACTGTACCTACACCGCTCTAAATTAACTTATTTTCCAACTATTGAAGGGTTTCTGGAAGAAATCTCTTAAAGAGATAAATTATCCTTTGTTGACATTCTGTTAATTTATTTTGTATAACATATATTTTATGGTACATAAATAAATAAGTAAATAAAAATAAAAATTATTATTTATTTATTACTATAAAACAAAATAACACCAGATTTGTATACTGAAATCTTTATATTAAAAAATTCATCCCCACTTTCATCCCCCTTAAGGCACGATTTCCAGAATAAAAAATGTCCTGTATTCTTTTCAGGGCCTCAAACTATCTTCTTACCAAATTTAATCTAAATCGGTCCAGTATTTTTTGAGTTTATTCGTTACAAAATACAAATCTTTCCTCTCTACACATGAACATGCGTCAACTACCCTCCATGGAATCTCGTATAATGTTGTACCAACAGATTGCATTAGCAGAAATGTTGCTGTTTGTTATTAATCATTTACTTACTATTTAAAACATTGTTTAATCTGTAAATTCAATTTTAGATTAATAAAATATATTATTATGTGTCTACTACTGATTGTAAAATATATCTAAAACGATAAATATTTTAATAAATTGATCCATATACTACTTTACAAAGGCATTGTGTGGTAAATCTATTTCTTTCTCCAGTGGTTTTTACATCAGGCATAGACAAAGAGTTAATATGACTTTCACTCCAACATATTTTTTATTTTGTTCATTTCAAAATTACTAAATAATGTAATAAATAATCTCTATACCTATTTAATAAGTGATTTGACTTCAGAAATCAAAAACGAACTGTATACGTGTTGAATGTTGATATCCTTCGCGTTCGCCATTCGACAATATAACCTGCTATTTTTGCCATACTTGGCATCACGGGACAACACGTGCAAACACTTAAATAACATAAATAATACTATACAAATAATTATAATAATAAAAAACAAAGTTTATTTGAACAAATGGCCTGTTTTGCGCAAATATTGCAAAATCGCCGCTCTAAAAATGATTCCTGGCCACAGTTAAATTGATAATATTACTAATCCTTATTTGCATTGGATAAGTTTGAAGTGGGTGAGAAGATAAGCAGGTAGGTAGACAAAAAGAGCCATTTTTATTGATGAATTTAAGTGCGAAAATCGCAACGGACGTTATTTTTGCGCCTGTACGCTTCATAATGTTCAAGATAGTAATAATTATATAAATAATTTAAAAAAATACAAAGAATAAAATATGTATTTATAAGCAGAAAAAGATTTTAGTTTTAATTCTATATATTTTATATTACCCGCTCTTGTTAACGCGCGAAAAACGTTCCGTTATGCATACTTGATGCGACGGAATTAGATAATCCAAGCAACTTTATATATATTATGATTCAGAAGCGCGGTAAGCTTTGTCAAATATTTTTGTGAAAATTCATTTGTAAAAAAACTGACTATAATAATATGTTTAATATGTATATTAAACTGATATCAAATATTTATCTACAATAATTAAAGTTAATGCCTCGTTTTTATATCTAAACGGATTGTTCGTGCAGTGTCAGATTCAACCTTAGCGCCGCCCCTGGGCAATATAAGACATACCGCCACAAAAATTTTGCATAAAATGGATAGTTTCCATAAAGTTTCTTTTTCTTATTTTTGATAAATGCTAAATATAGTTAATCTTTTTTTATTATTCATTTTTTGAAAAATAAAAAAAATATTTTCGATAACGCGAAAACATTTTTTCATTTGTATTTAGCCCTTTTTAACGTCCCACTGCTGGGCACGGGGAATAATAATCCCTTCAATACGAGGGGAATCAGGCCATAGTCCACCACGCTGGCCAAGTGCGGATTGGCGGACTTTTTTCATTCATCCTTCGAATTTTGTCTTCCCTGAAAATTTACCGCCTTGGGCACTAACCTTGAGTGCTCTAGTGTAAATCCAGCGCTGCGTATTTGGCTCTAAAAATTTCCAGTACCTAATGTAAATAAGAAATCCTCTTAGTTAACTCGCGCGCTACTTTACTAAGCTATACGTACAATGTAAACTAGCTCGATAGATATATTTCTTTTTTTTTCAAATAATTGTAAAATTTTGTGGGTACACACTCTTTGTTATAAAGTCTGTATAATGATTTTTACTATTTCAAAAACTTTTTCTTCAGGATATACCATGTATTCCGGTAAAAAAGCATGCCAAACGTCGGGACCTAATAAAAAAAAAACATAAATTGTAGTTTCATTTTAAATTTAATTAAGCTTAACTAACTACCGAGATCGTTCAAGCCGTTTTATAGAATTGAGTGAACAAGTATAAAAATATACGCGTCGAATGTATTCTAATCTTTTTTAGAAATTTCTAACCATTTTTTTTAAATTTCTCAAAAATATTAAGTGTACCTATATCGATATTAATATATTACGAAATGTTTCTATAATTTTCATCTGATAATTTATTATTCTCAAGAGTTCATTACTAGCAAAAAATAATCAGGTAACGTTGCACATTCGAAGCCCTTCTCTCTCAAGATTGCACTATTTTCCGATGCAAGTTAAAGAAAAAAACACCGAATATACAGATTTGTCTCGATTGGAATTAATAACGATCTCCAGCTTAAGCACAAATTTTGAGATAATTATTATGCTTGACAAAGTTACCTGTTAAACGCTATCTTTGTTTATATTCAGGTTAATATTTTATACTAAAAAAGTAATTTTATAAGTTTTTTAAGAAATTCACAAATAACAATTGTGCCACGAACAGAAAATATAAAACTTATAGATTACAATTAAAAATTTCTCAAATATGCTTAGTATAATATCTTTATTTAAATAAATGCGGATCAGCAAAAAATTCATAGGTAGTATTATTTTTTTTATCAAATTTTTTGATAAAATTTATTTTATTGTTTCACATGCGTTACACAGAAGAAATCTTAAATTATTTTTATATGTTTGGACTTTTATTCAAAGTTATCTTATAATTTAAAGCTAAGCGAACGGGGAATAATTTTGCCTTTCTCTACCGCCAGATGACGTTACTATAATCCTCAGTATATTGGAAAGCTGTATATCGTGGATGGTTTTTTTCATTTTATTTTAAATCTTATATATTTAAACGAGCAATTCTTGTATATTTATATCTTTATTTATTTATTTATTTATTTATACCAGCGATCTCGGAAACGGCTCTAACGATTTTGCTGAAATTTGGTATATGGGGGCTTTCGGGGGCGAAAAATTGATCTAGATTAGTCACATGTCTGGGAAAACGCGTGTTTTCGAGTTGTCATGCGTTTTTCTTATGCATTATTCTACGCAAAATTTAATCGCGACATCTATACAACTGTCTCAGTAACACTTAGTCACTTAATGTAAAATTATTTTTAAGCCAAATTAAAAAGAAAATTGTTCTTATCGCGACATCTATACAACTTTCTCAGTAACACTTAGTCACTTAATGTAAAATATACAATCTTTCAAGAACTCCGAGCGAAGCTCGGTCGCCCAGGTACTTTAATTAAAATAACAAATTGTGCAGTGCCAGGATGCAAAGAAAATGGATATCATCTGTTCCCAAAAAGCAAAAACTGAAGAAATTGTGGGCAAAGCAATAAGATGACCAAAATTGATGAAATCAAAATCTTTATATTTTAGGCTACGTGGATATCATTTTTAAGAAAGTGATTTTAAAAGTTTCATACAAACTTTAATCCTCCATTTTATCCCCTTATGGGATTGAATTTCGGAAAATGCTATAACATGTATTTATTTTATTGTATTGAAGAGCATTAATACCAATTTTCAAGTAATTCTGATCATAAATAATACCTACTTTTTGCCCATAAAAATTTTATTACCACCTTTTTCCGTTTTAAGGGATGAATTTCAAAAAAAAAATTAAATAAATATATTTCTTATTTTTTATCTTGAATACCACTTTCTGCATATTTTACATGAAGAATGACAGAGTTTTATACAATCTTTCATCCCTTATTTTACCTACTTAGGGGAAGAATTTTGAAAAATCAAAAAAATCTTTATTTATACTTTAAATTTTGAGTACATCCTCCAAATGTCATGTTTCTACGATCAGCAGTTTGTTGATCCATTAGTCAATCAGGACCAACACAGGATGCACCTCTCCTTCACAATTCTTCCTTCAGTTAGTCTTATTTCCAGGTACAATACATTACACAGGTAAGATGTAAACACAATAGAAGTAAAAACCAGGAATAAAAGAGTTATCGCAATAAATTGCTTAACCTCAGACTGAATATAAATAGGTCATACCTGTAGCGCCCTCCTTTCGAGAAATCTTACCCACTATGTGTAAACTATAATATTTATAATCTATTTATTCAACTTACGTACTTATTAATTATCTATTCTGAAAAGCAAACTATAATTTTCTGAATTCTGACATCTATCAAAATATGGAGCATGGAATGACAATTGACAAATAAAAATATGTAGGTAGTTACATTATATTAACTTATTTCTTAAAATATAATAATGTGAGGAAGCTACCCTCCATAAATCAAATATTGTTTTAGCGGTAGTCTCCTTAATCTGTGGTTTTAGCGGCGTTCAAACATCAATGATCATTGATCAACCTAAAATTTATTATTCATTCTATAATACACCTACGCGGAGCCACGAAACAAAAAAAAATTAATTGACTTGAATATTAAAGTACTTGTTCTTTTAAGGTATTTATAGTGTATTATCTTACAAGTAAATTGGAGGGGGTAAAGATACAATATAATTAAACTTCGTGACGCATTTGCTGGCATAATATAATTGAGATAATTTACCGAATATATAAACAGGGACTGCACAACAATGAATTCAATTAAGGTTTTATTTCATATAAATTATAACCAAAACATTAATTATAATTAAAAAATGAAAATATTTTTTGACAAAATTTTGCCTACGTTACAAAGTAAGATTAGGTTGTTTTCATCTGCAATGGTAAGTAAATCAAATATAATTAAATGTGTTCCTAATCTTTTTATATTATTCTAGGCACTGATATATTTATTTCTTGATGTTGCATATATTGGCAAATACACTTATTGTGTGCTTTATTTATATAGCAAAATTTTGTCAGAAGCTTAATAATGATATTCCATATAATAATGATATTCCATAGTTTTAAAGCAATTTTTTTGTATAAGTTTAAGGTTAGTCCAACAGTAGTTTTAAAAGAAGGCAAAGTAAGAGGAGCTGTGAAGCAATTAAATGATGGAACCCAATATTATAGTTTCAAAGGTATCAGATATGCTCAAGCACCTGTGGGACAACTTCGTTTTAAGGTGTGTCTTTATTTATTATTTCTGCATAAAATACTGGCCATATTTTTACATAATATTGAAGGGTGAAAAGCTATTTGTTTTAAGCGACATGGGTGATTATGAGTTATATAAAAATTCGGAATCGGCTAATTTTTCTGTGTCAATTGAACCCGGTTTTGTTCATATTGATGCACTTTTTTGGCATTTGAAACAATACCATTTTAGGTGTCATTTCAAAATGGCAGTGTATTATACAACAGTATATTCACCCTTTTTTAATAACAGTGTATTTAAACCATATTAGAATATTTAGTACCTAGACATAAACCGATTTACCTTTCTCAAATACATAGTTGAATAATACATCAAGCGTTTTTTCCTACTCCTAATATTTATTTAGATGTAACTTCAATCATTTTGACTTCCATTACTTATTCGGTGTGCTGTCGCTTAAAACATTTATCTGTCACCCAAATACGACATGGTGTGTCTGTTAAGCTCTTTTGTTCTACTCTATTTTCCACACATTCTGGCACTTCAACCAGATTGTCATTTCTTTTGCAATATTTTGCTTAGTCGCTTAAACATTTACATCTTATTATTTTCTTAAGAGTATGTTGCATATGAATAACCGTATAATAAGTGAAAAGATTTCAAAATTAAATTTGTAAGGAGGACTTTATAGAATTCGTTCTTATTTTCCCATAGGAATGAAAAATTTTCTTCAGTAAATTTTATTCGTTAAAATTTGTAATATATATATATATATATATATATATATATATATATATATATATATTATCTGTATTGATAATAATATCTATTTCAATAAGATTTTACAAAAAATATTTAATGTGCAGATTCGGCTTAGTTACAATTTTATTATATGTTTATTAGAAATATTAATGTTTACCATTACTACTACTACTAGTTAATTTGCGATAATAGCGTTTTGAGTTGTAGGTAGCTTCCATACAGTCTACTTCTTATTTAGTTAAATTGTTTAATCAAAAATATTTGTAAACATGTAATTGAAAAATGTTTTTTTGATTTTATATATTTCATTATTAACATTCCAGGCACCGCTTCCGACAATACCATGGGAAGGAATTAGAGATGCATTACACCATGGACCAGTATGTCCACAGCTAGATATTCAGACAGGGGAAACTTTAGAAGGAAATGAGGATTGCTTATTTTTAAATGTATACACAACATCATTGGACCCAAATAAAAAAAATCCTGTAATGGTTTACATTCATGGCGGAGGTTTTACTTCAGGATCTGGAAATTCCCAAATATATGGCCCAGAGTTTCTCTTACAACACAATGTTGTTATTGTAACAATAAATTATAGGTTAGAAGTGTTGGGTTTCTTATGTCTTGACACACTAGAAGTGCCTGGTAATGCTGGTTTAAAAGACCAGGTAGCAGCTCTCCGTTGGGTTCAAAACAACATTTCCCAGTTTGGTGGTGATTCTGAAAATGTGACAATATTTGGGGAAAGTGCAGGCGGGGCTTCTGTTACATACCACATGATATCCCCTTTAAGTCAGGGACTGTTTCACAAAGCTATATCGCAAAGCGGAGTGTGCTTGACAGATTGGGCGTATGAGATAAATGCTGCAGAAAGAGCCTTCAAAGTTGGGAAAATCCTTGGGAAGGATACAAATGATCCCGAAGAGTTGCTCCAGTTTTTACAAAGCGTCCCAGCAACTGATTTGGCGTCTATGACTCTTAAGACGCAGACAAAAGATGAGAAATATAGAGGGTTGCCCATACGTTTTGCTCCGGTGGTTGAAAAGTTTAGTGATAATGCATTTTTATCTGAACGACCTCTTGATTTAATGCTTAGAGGAAAATTTTACAAGGTACCTTTTATTGCTGGATATAATTCATCTGAAGGCATGATGATGATAACTACTGAAGTTAAGAAGTTGAATATTAGAAATCAAACCCCTTCCTATTATGTGCCGAGAGAATTAGTTCAGACGATTTCAGAACAAAAAGTTAAAGAGTTTGGAGATCGCATAAAGGAATTTTACTATCGCAATAGGGATTTGACAGAACAAGATACTGATATCATTTCTAATATCAATTCAGACTTGCATTTTGTGTATGGCATCACTAAATTTGCTGAGTATTATTCAGCATATTGCAAAACCATTTACTTATATAAGTTTAAGTTGGATACTGAGTTAAACTTTTTTAAGACGGTTATAGGTGTGTCTTCGGAGAAAGGTGCGTGTCATGCGGACGATTTGTTTTATTTGTTCAGTAATATGACAAATAAGGGCAAATGTGATGAAGAAGAGAAGTTACGGAAGCTTGTGTATATGATGACCAAGCTTTGGACTGATTTTGCTAAAACCGGGTAAGACCTTTAATGTCATTTATTTCATTTATTTTATTGTTCAGTCTGGTTTAGTAACAACTTTTTTTGGCTGTTAATCATAAATGTTTGATTCTTAGGTTTGTGTGTAATTTTAAGACAACTTCTCTAAAAAAAAAATATTTTAATCCTAATAATTAAATTGATTTTCAATTCGCTGTAATATTTCATATTTTGTTGCTCTGATATCTATAAATTGTCATAGCTCAGTCGGTTTGTCGAAAAAAAGGACCGATCCCCGATAAAATTTTAAGTCAAAATTTTATTTCACCAGCCTTTAGGAAAAGTGTAATTATTGAACTATATCATTAATATTGACTTAAGGGATCAAATGTACAGGAAAAAAGTTGTGTGAAAATAAAATTCCTACTATTCTACCATTTTTCACTTTTTTTTTTTAATATTCCATTATGTTTTTTCACATTGCTTTTCCAATGGGTTCGAGGCAATTCGTTTAAAAATAATCGTTTGGCTCAGTTTATAATGATTCTACTTGTTGTGGCGGTCGCGGGTTCGAATCCCGTTGGGGGCATTCATTTGTGTGATGAGCATGAACATTTATTCTCCAGTCATGGGTGTTTATATTTATATTATGTATGTCTTTAAAGTTATGTATGTGTAGTATTTCAAGTTTCAACTATCTGGTATCCATAACACAAGCCTCGTACCATGGAACTAGTGCTGCGTGTTAATGTCCCAACATATTTATTTATAATGTTTGCTGTAATTTTTTCAGGAACCCTACACCAGATGACAGTTGGGGACTGAAATGGCGTCCATACACAGATAATAAAGAGTATTTTAAGATAGACGAAACGTTGTCTATGGGTAAAGGAGATGAGAAGGAGCGCATAGACTTCTGGGATAAATTATACGGAGATGCTGGTATCCCCAGTTTGAGGAAATGTAAAATATAACATCTGTACATTTTTATATAATGATTGGTAATGGGTATATAATGATTTAGAGTGTATGTTTTTTTGTATGAATATGTTATGGGAGATTTTGGCAGATTTTTGTGATTTTTAGTACCTCAATATTTATACCTCATAATATGTCATTTTTATGCTATCATGCCAAAGTGCGAAATGACCAAATTTCTAAAAAGGAAAATGGACATTTTCCTTTTTAGATATTTGAATATTTATGGTATTTATAATACCATAAATATTATAAATGTGAAAGTTTAGATGGATGGATATTTGTTACTCAATCACACCGGAATGGCTGAACCGATCTGTTGGAAATTTGGCACAGAGATAGATTATAGTCTGGAATAGCACATAGGTTACTTTATATCCCGGAAAAATGTACGGTTCCCGTGGGATAGATTTGTTGTTGTATCTATTCCGTACTAACCACCATATAATGTTAGCTTTATTTTATTGTATGACACAAACAATGTGACATGTGCAGGAGAAGAACTATGAATCATTTGGTTTCATGAAACCCGTGAAAGTCTAAAACAGTATAATTTAGATTGTACAGTATTTTCATACATAATATCTATACTAATATTATAAAGAGTAAGACTTTGTATGTTTGTTTATAATGGATAAACTAAGTATCCGCTGAACCGATTTCTATGAAATTTGGTGTGAAAATGTTTTAGACCATGGAAAGGCATAGGATAGTTTTTATCCTGGGAAGTTTGTATGGGGAATCAAAACTCACTGTGCGAGTCACTCGCACTTGTCATTTTTTCATTTTAGATAACAATGCCAACTACATAATATATATATATATATATATATATATATATATATATATATATATATATATATATATATATATAAGAGTGAGTTTTGATTCCCCATACAAACTTCCCAGGATAATATATTCTGACATCTATTCTTGCATTTATTTTGTATTTTTTAAAGATGCTTTTTTATTTATTTTTTTATTTATTTATTTATGTACCATAAAATATATGTTACACAAAATAGAGTAACAGAATGTCGACAAAGGATAACTTATCTCTTTAAGAGATTTCTTCCAGCAACCCTTCAATAGTAAGAAAATAAGTTAATTTAGAGCGGTGTAGGTACAGTACAGCATCAAATGTTATAAACTTAATACTAAAATATAACAACTAAATATTGAAATTATACAAAAGTAAATATATTTTTATACACATACATACATACAAACATATATACTTACATATACTTACATACTTATATACTATAATTTATAATTTATGTCTGATTTGATAAATAATGCTGTTTAATTCTAAATTTAAATGTAGCGAGTGAAGGATCATCTTTAAAAATATAAGCAGGGAGTGAGTTCCACAATTTTGCTGCCATAACAGAAAAAGATTTTTTATAGAAAATTGTATTGTAGTGAGGAACCACTAGCTTGGGTAAATTGACACAAGACCGCACAGGTCTGCTTCTAGGGGGAACTAATATAAAGCGCTCACTTAAATAAGATGGTGTAGAAGTTTTCAAAATATTATAAAGAACGCACAATATTCGAACGTTCCGGCGTAATCGAATAGGGAGCCACTTCAGTTGACGTCGGTAAATACTTACATGGTCAAATTTGCGCAATCCATATATAAACCGGATGCACAAATTCTGTAGGCGGTCTAACTTGTCGAGGAGCTCCTCAGTTGCATCTAGATAGCAAACGTCAGCATATTCAAGTAATGTGAATGGGATTAACAAAGATTGAGCCAGGGTAGTTTTAGTTTGAAACGGAAGAAAGTTCTGCAATCGTTTCAAGGAATGAAGGGAATAATGTACACGCTTACTAACCTCGTTGACATGCGCCACCCAAGACAGGTTGCAGTCGAATGTTAAGCCTAAGTTTTTACAAGTGTCTGAGATATTGATACAAGTACCATCGTAAATGATGTCAGGCAGAATATCAAAGTTAATTTTGTTCCGCAACTGCTTACTACCAATGATCATGGCCTGAGACTTTATAGGATTGACAAGGAGTCCGAAAGACTTTGCCCAATCTTTGATTCTTGCCAGATCAAGGTTTATCCTGTCTATTTCAGACGCTAAGTCAGTAGTTTTTTATAGGATATAAGGCTAATAAGGTGCTCAAATAATTGTTTATATTGTTGTTGTTATTATATATTAAATTTTTAATTGTATTTTTTATATATATTTTTATTAAACTGTTTACAATATAACCTTTTTTCATGTTTCTGTCTTGCATCAATTCGACGTTACCACCGTCATACCTTTAATTTCTATTTTTAACCACCGATGCAAAAACTGGGGTGTTTTAAGTTTGACGTGTCTGTGTATCTGTGTGTCTGTTTGGCATCGTAGCTCCTAAACGAGTGAACCGATTTTCATGGTTTTTTTTTTGTATAAAAGCTGACGTGATCGAGATGGATGTTAGTTATAATTCATAAAGATCTGTTCAGGCGTTTGATGATCATCAGCTCATTTTCTACTTGACAAAAGGTCTTACTAATAGAGATGCATCGATATGCACTTCTACCGATACTGATATTTATTTATATTATAAAAAAGTATCGCCGATACCGATGCGGACACTACAGGCTTCAAAAGTTATAAAAAGTGTGGGCTTAGAATAAAAAACACAACAAAAGAGCATTACTTACATAATATGTAATATTTATTTAGAATCATTACTAGCAAAACTGGAAAATTTTAATTTAACAAAATATTATATATGTTTTGAAAATACTAATTTTAAAATAGGTATGTATAGTAATTTTTTGAAAATAGTAATTAAACAGAGTTCAGATTAAAAATTACTATTTAAAATTCACATTTATGTGATTTTTATTCAAAAAACAACATCCTTAAATTACTAAAAATGTATCGGTGTATCGGTAAATTAATATCGACGATATCGCCAATACATCGGTATCGGTATCGGATGCATTACTTAGTAACCTTCACAGATCTGATTGATTTGAAATTTGGTACTGTTACTTCGGTATTTCCAAGACAAGATAACCCTGAGCTGATGCTGTAGCATCAAATAGTCTGCGGGATGCTTTATTCCTCAGAAACTTATAGCAGATATAGCGTGTTTGGGCTCATAAGAATAATCATAATGAGAGTTATCTATAAGTATTAGTGTTTACTAGAGATTTAAAGAGAATTAAAAAAAAAATGAGTAACCCTCGACACAAAAAGTTCTTAAAAACCAAAAAAAAATTATATCTTGGCCTTTTAACTTCATTAAAAGTACCTATTAATATTTTGATGATGAGCTCTCATCATCTGATAGTCTCATCACGAACAAAGAAAAATTAGTTCAAAAAATTGTCTATAGATGCCGTTACATGACGTATTGATTTGTTATTATAGTTGTTTTAAAATAACAAAAGATAAAAAAATAGATCCCAAAAAGGTATGTTATTTTTCCGAAAAATATTCTAAGTGCAAGGAAATGAAATAATTTGCCCGTAGATCCAATTTGCGTAATTTTATTTATTATTGAAATATCAGTAATCAGATTATAGGTTTGTAGTGTGCATTCACAGATGGCGCTTGTACTATTTATTTTTTCACGGTTAAAAATTGTTAAAATCACAGTTTTTTTTTATTTAAATGCAGTATTAATTTTAAAATATTTAACTTAAGTATAGTATTTCATTAAGTATCTACTCTTCCTTATTAAAGTTTATGTTTCGCGTGACGTGCGCTGATTCTAAAAATTTCTGATAAGACACCTATTGTTATCAATCTATACTAGCATAAAGTAATTCTGTCTGTCTGTTACGTTTTCACACCTAAGCTGCTGAACTAATTTAGATAAACTTTTGTAAACAAATAGATGGGATCTTGGCGAAGGACATTATTTATTATTATTTATTGTCGCGAAAATAAAATTTGAAGAGGGTGAAATTAAAGTATGAAAGTACTAAGTTTTTGCTGCTAGCGTATAAGATGAGTAACCTACATATTCTTGTATCTACTATATTATATTATAGGAAAATAAAAAATACTTTTTAACATTTATTCACTCTCGCTCCGCTCCGGTTCGTCCCTAGTTACGTTTTAACATTTAGCTCAGAGGTGAGATATTTTTTCGCAGTAAAAAGTATCCTATATGTTGACCCGGATAACCAGCTATCATCATACCATCAAAATCTGTCCAGTGGTTTTCCCGTGATGCGGTGATAGACAGACAGACAAAAATACAAAAAAAACTATAAATTAGGCTTATGTATCGATAATAACATATATTTTAATAAGATTTTCCAAAAAATATTAAATGTACAGATTTGGCTTAGTTACAATTTTATTATATGAAGATCAAGTGATCAAGTTAGTATTGTAATATTATAATTGTGTGACTTTTAACTAGTAGCTACGTACTAAAAAATAAAACCTGTTCAGTTTATTTCCTGTTCTTTAGTGCGTACAAGTCGATATCGTTTTTTTTTTTTAAGATTTTATTTTATAAATTATTTATTAGTATACACTAAAGTGGGAAATTCTAGTTAATTGATGAATTTTTTTCAATAAAATTAAAATGTGACGTGGATTCCGGCGACTGCCCCAGTGCCCACGCTTCAGCTGTGAAACTACGTAGTAGAAATTAAAAATATTATTTGTGTATGAACTTCTTATTTTTTTACTTAACAAAAAAAAAACAGATTTAAAAAAAAAAATTACACTAAAAAATAAAAAAATAAGTGATCGATAGTTTTCATTTACTATAGATACCTAATCAGATATTTTCGTCTTCCTTTTTTTTAAGTCTGTTAAAAAATGTTCTGTTGTCACCGTTTTTTTCAGATCTGGACTAACCTGTGAAATGGCTACAACAATTTCTAACATAGCCTTTGTATGACTCCAGATTATTGGCTCGTATTTACACTCAGACTAAAGTGGGTGGTAGACGTAATTTAAAGTATGCGACGCTTAGAAGCTAGTTCATTAGCTTCAAGTGTTACCAACGTCGACCGTCGCTATATTATCAAAGGAGGAAATTTTGTGCTATTCAGGAATATTACAGCATATTCTTAAAACAAAAAAAAAACTTAAAGTGAAAAACTTAAAGGGAGCGTTTATACTACGTACACTCAGTAAATGAGTTCCGTGAAGAGAAGGAAGGCTCGGCTCGCGACTCGTGGTGGTAACAGACGTGCGAGCGGAGGCGGGCTACAAGCAAAATTTCAAAAATGGTGGATCGCCAACGAATTTACTCGGCGGTTTTCAAGTAGGTACTTACGTGTATTTCGGGTGACATATGAGCGAAAAAGGTCGTCGAGCCACAAGTTCGCGTACGTCTAGCACCCCTTTAAGGATTAATATAGACAGTGTCATGGAACTAAACATGAAGCCAAACAATAACGTTTTTAAATAGTATCCAAATGATAATTTATATATTGAGTGTAAGTATAAGTAAATAAATGTAAAAAAATATATTTTGTTAGGTATAATAAAGAAAAAAAAATTTCTAATACTATGCTATCTCTCTTTCAAGTGGAGGAGAAAATACTTAATACAAAAGAATATATGTAGTATTATTTTTTATATTTATATTTTACACCCAAAAAACACTTTTCTTACTCTTCAAAGAAAGTACACATCTGTATTGCAAAATTGATAATAATAATGTTCTCCTGACCGATTCCGGCCACGGCGGCCAATCTCATTGAGACTAGCCAACTGCGCAGGAGATATTATAGTGCACAAGTGTACGCGCAGACACAAGTGCACTCTCTATTCCTGTCACTCTCATACTCCAGTGGGACGACTACTCGACACGACCGGTGAGAGTTAAGGCGCAGGACCGACGGCTTTACGTGCTCTCCGAGGCACGGGGGTGAAACACCGCCAACTTCCCAACTCCGGGCTGTTACTGAGGCTTACTATACAGAAAGACTCATAACTAAACTTGGCCCGACCCGGGACTCGAACCCAGGACCTCAGGATGTGCAGCCGTACATGCTAGCCACTACACCACCGCGTCAGTTGAGATAATAATTGATAATAGTAGCATAAACAAAATTGATAATAGTAGCATAAACAGCTAATATTTTTAACTTCGACTTTATTATTTTGGCGGAATCCGTCTATAAGTATAATTTTTTAGTCTGAGTATTTATAATTGTAATGGTCCGATTTTTCATGCTTAGTATTTTATTTTATTCATATAAAGGAATACTACATATTTAATTCAAATATTATTTTTACCTTTTAAAGTTGAGATTCTTTTTCAAAATCAAAAAATCAATGGGTGCGTAACAGTCATGTGTCTTTAAAAAGCATGGTCCACTATTAGTGTAGCTAGGTTAAGTCGCTTGTGTTTAAATGTACTTATTCAGCTTTTTAACGTCGCAATGCTGGGCACGGGCCTCCCTTCAATACGAGGGAGATTAGGTTATAGTCCACCACGCTGGCCAAGTGCGAATTAGCGGACTTCGCATGTCTTTCGAAAACTTGCTAGGTTCTCTCAGACATGCAAGTTTCCTCACAATATTTTCCTTCACCGTAAAACAAATGGCAATCATGTTGGAAATGATTTGCACATGAAAATATCAGAGTTCCAGAATTAGAACCCGCATCACTCGGTTTCCCAACTGATCGCGTTACCAATGGGTTACCACTGCCTTAATAAAAGAAAATCGTGTACTTATGATTTATGATCGTGTGTAAAGAAGTAAATATTCCCGCAGAATAAGCAATGGTTGTGGATGAAAAATTTAAAAACAAATTTGTTTTTAACAGAATGTAAATAGATGTAAATTTATCTATTGTTTTTTTTATTTTGGTTCAACTTAACTTGATGTTTTACAATTATAGAAAATTATGTATGTATTTCCAAAATCATTATCATAAACAAATAAAGGGTTAAAAACTATCAAAACTGATTGATACGTATGGTTCTGCAAATCTAGAGTACGATTAAAGGGAACATCACGGATGCGATTTTGGGCGCATCTGTTGTCTGTGTCATCCGATTTTTTTTGTTAGCTTTAGTGTCATCAATAAAAAAAATTGGAAAGTGTTTTTTTTTTTATAATAAATGATTATGGTCGTATCACTGGGCAAACACTAGCTTACTTAATCCCATCAGTCAATTTAACTAAATATATGTTTATTTTTCTATGAAAAAGCACTCAATGTGATCACTGAAATGTTTGAAGAGGGAAATTATTGTAAAGAGGAGCTTGTAAAACTACAAATAGCCTAATTATACATAGTACCTGGGCGACCGAGCTTCGCTCGGAGTTCTTTTTTGTTATATCGTATTTTTTAGATAAAAAAAAACTAAAAACTTGAATAAATACGAAAAAAAACAAAAGTAAAAACTTTGTATTCCGACCGGTACTCGATCCCGGGCATATGTGTTATCTAACATGCACCTTGACCGCTTGACCACGATGCTTATAACCGAGTGAAAGAAATTGTCGACCATATTCTGCGTAGAATAATGCAAAAGAAAACCGCATGAAAACTCGAAAACACGCGTTTTCCTAGACATGAGAATAATTTAGATCGATTTTTCGCCCCCGAAAGCTCCCGCTGACCAAATTTCAGCGAAATCGTTAGAGCCGTTTCCGAGATCACTGGTATAAATAAATAAAGATATAAATATACAAGAATTGCTCGTTTAAATATATTAGATTAAATGTTCCAAAAGATCATTGAAAATTTTCTTTTAAACAGTAAACTATAGGATTTACCAGCGTTTCACCCTCTCTCCGCTCGGGTTCGTTCCTAATTACATTTTAACGTTTAAAATAGATTTATCAGAGATGTGATACTCTCTCTATCTGAAGGATTGGATCCGAAATGAAGAGATGCGATAGAGGACAAAGTTATCGACATAGCCCAAAGAATTAGTAGGCTAAAGTGGCGTTGGAGTAGACGAGTTCTAGAGTGGAGACCACGGCTTGCCAGACTTAGTGTAGGACGCACTCCAGCTAGGTGGAGCGACGATATACGGAAACTGGCTGGCAGCAATTGAAGCTGAAGATCGAGCTTAGTGACGTGTCATTAAAGAGGCCTAGGTCCAGCAGTGGACGAAAACAGGCTGAAATGATGATGATATATTATCCCGCAATAAAAAGTATTCTATATGTTGATCCGGGTAACTAGGTATCACAGGTTCCCAGACAGACAAAACATACAAAAAATCAGACAGACAAAAAATCTAAAAACAATAGAATCGACCTCTGAATCGATAACAATGACTATTATAATAAGATTTTCAAAAAAATATGTAATGTACAGATTCGGCCCAGATAGAGTATTGATATATGAATGGATTTAGTGTAATTCATCACTTAACTAATTTTAACATTTTGAAAAGAAACACCAAAACCCTGTTTTTGGATAATTTATACAAGGAGCCTTAAATAAGGACGCGAACGGAAAAACTCCTTCACTGCTCGCGCCCTACATTATTATGACATTTTCAAAATGTTACCACATAAAATTACTATATGATTTGATAAAAAGAATGTTAAAAACCTCTGAGTTTAGTCAAAGAGATTTTCAATTACAATTACGCATCTCTACCAGAAAAAAAAAAATATATATTAGTAAAATCGCAATATTTTATCCATAGGTCATTAGGTGTTAAGTAAGCATGAATTAAAATATTGTGAAATAAAAATTTGTATTTTGTACATTCAGTTAAGAATAAGAACTTCTACAAATAGTTTGGTTGAAATGGCAGGTGTAGTCGAGTATTTATGTGATGGCTATAAATATCTATTTGAAGATTTAGTTCGTGAGTATTATTTTGAATACATCAGTACATATTAGTGATGTAACGAACATTCGCATTTGCGAATATTCGCATATTTCTTGACATTCGTATTCGCATTCGCATTCGTAAATTTAACTCGGATGCTTTGCGAATATGAACATCAGAAAAAATAAATGAGATGTCAATAAGAAAATGGTAAATCAAACAAGAAAATATTATTTTACATGGTTAGGACAATTGAATAAGATTTTACACAGAAATAGTGATTTTAACAAACATCGTCGCCATTGTGCGCGACAAAATGGCGTCATTCTCGTCGATATTTTTTGTTAACTGGTATAATGTATGGAAGAAAAGTGTCTTAAGTACCGAAAATATCAAGTTTTACTCAAAGAAAACGTTTTTTTTTAATTTTAAAAACAGAACAACTGCATTTTTTTTAAAGGACGTGACCTGAACCGGTAATCAAACCGGCTAAAAATGCAGTTATTATAATTTTTTTTTAAATAAAGGAATGTTTTTTTGAATAAAACTTAATAACTTCAATATTTAAGGTACTTTTCTTCCATTTCCCATCCATTTATTCCATTTTGTATACACATAATATATCTACATACACACGTACACTTTGGATCGAATTCAGGCTAAATAAATTACTAACAAAGTCAGTATTTATGTTTATACTGGTGCCACACTTATTGTTAATCAAAATACTATTAATTAAAGCGTTACGAGAGGCAGTAGCCGGAAAGCAAAAACATATTTTAATTCAGATCTAGTTTGTCGTCTAATAAGGCAGTGGTAGCTCTGGTAAACCTTTCGATAAGTATGCGTATTTCGAGTAATGTGCTTATCACTTTTAACGTGATTACTGTGAAGGAAAACATCGAGAAAACCTGCATGTTTGAGAGAATCTAGCACGTTTTTGAAAAATATGTCGATTGCCAGTTTTTCCAACCAGCACTTGGTCAGCGTGGTGGATTGTTGCCTGATAATGGCCTCATGTTGTAGGCAAGCCTATGCCCAGCAGACGGGACGATGATAAGACGTTAGAAAGGGCAGAATTCATTTATGATACTCCTTCATTTATGATAGAGTTAAAACAATAGAGTTAAAAACAGTCAAAATTTAAATTTTACCTCACATAGTGAAAGTTTTATTGTATAACTAGCGACTCACCCTCCCTTCTCTTCGTTCGTCGAGTTCGTCCCTAGACAAAAACAAATGTATCCCACGGGAACCGTACATTTTTCCGGGATGCTATATAGCCTATACCCTTTCTCAGTTAACGGGTTATTTAATGCAAAAAGAATTTTTCAAATCGGATGAGTAGTTCCTGAGATTAGCGCGTTCAACAAAACAAACAAACTCTTCAGCTTTATAATATTATTAGTATAGATAATGCTACGAATATATCACAATAGAATAGTAAAAATTACTGATACCTGTTGCTATTGTGTACTAAGATGGCTTACTAAGCCGATTTGAAATAAAGGCGTATTTTATTGGTATTGAGGAACAAATTATTTTGTCTTGATTTTCGCGATAATGAGTGTTAATCCAGCATGGCGTAAAGGCAAGAAATCCGATCAATTTGAAGAAAACATAAGAATAGAATTTACTATGTAAATCTGGGTAAAAGACTTGTTCCAATTTTTTTTATAATGTAAGTTATGGTTACGGCACAGAATAAAAATATAGGTTACGCGAGAGACTGAATTGGAGATTGCTGTAAACCATTCGAAACGTCGGGAACCAAAAAATGAAAATAAATTCGCGAAAAAATCTGAAAAGACAGTTTTATTTAAAATGTCAAATATTCGCGTAAATCTAAAGTATTAAGTTTAATTCTAGAGAACTTAAGTCATTAACATCGTACGTAGAATTAGCATGCAAAAGTGGAAGTCATGTTTTCAGAGGTACAGGTCACGTTGGAGTCGACATCGTGACCGCGTTGAAAAAAAAAAGAAAAAAAACTTAATTTATGTAGCCAATTTGTTTTTCTTCTAAACTAATTCTAAACTAATAACACTGTGTGACAAATTTTAATTGTATTACGTATCATTTTAAAGTTATGACTTTTTTACAAAAAATCTAGTTATTTACCAAAAATCTACTAAATTAGCTTAAAAAACACATTTTTTTCATTTATAGCTATTTAACACCGCTCAGTATGAAAATAAAACAGTAAACAAACTATTTATTTTTGTTTCCTAAAGAGGGTAGAAAAAAAAAGTTTTCGCGCTATAACTTAGAAACGTGACCCCCATATATCCCATAATACATGGCATTTTTGATAATAATGATTATAATTGAATAAGTCATTCTAAGCAGATAACATTATTCATGTTAGAAAAATCGTGTCACACAGTGTAATTATTCATCCTCTTTAAAATTTCACTGCCAAATTAATTGACTGAACTTTGTAAATATAAAATATACCTTAACCTGGGTTTCCACTTATTTAAGTAACTTCGAAAATTATAAATTATAAATATACCTAGTTGTAAATTTCATGAAAGTTTTCATGCAATATTCAAGTATTAAAACTTTTATTCTATACTATAATGAAGCAGTGACATAGAGAAATTTGTAAATGAAATATTTTTTAAAAACAATGATTGTAACGTATTATGTATTTTAAAATTTTTGTCTGTATGTCTGTTTGTCTGTTTGTGTGTGCGCGTTTTAGGCTAAAAGTAATAAACCAATTTCAATGAAATTTGGTAAAGTGATAACTTATTACTCGGTCAACATTCAGGAAAATCTTTCTTTCCTACGAAAAAACACGATAACTGGTTTTACCGAGTTATCCTAAGAAACCTTCCGTTGGCTAAACCTTGAGATATACCATCAAAATAAGGTATTCAAAAATTGTAGGTCTTAAAAAGGTCTACAGAAAAGTCTACAATAGTATATGTCTATCTGCTAAGATACACTCGCAATACCTATTCCTATCTATACATATAATAAAACTAACTTAGTCAAATCGATTTGCGCGTTTCACGTAAAAAGTACTGAATCGATTGTGACTTAATTTTGTGTAGTGATAACTTATTAATCGAGTCAACATTTAGGATACCTTTTACTTCAGATTTTTTTTTATCCTCACGGGAAAACACAATAACTGGTTCTATCGAGTCGTTGTTAGAAATTTATATGGATAACGCTGGGTAAATAAGAGATACGTCAAAACAATGTACTAGAAAATTATAGGTTTTAAAAGGTCTCCAGAAAAATCCGCAATAGTATATGTCTATCTCCTAAGGTACACTCGCAATAACTATTTTTATTATATATTAAAGACAATGTTGCAACTCACTGACTCACTTATCAACGTTCAGCCCAAGCCGATGATGATAGACCAGTACCACAAAAAAACCAGGTTTATATATCCATGCGAAAATAACTTTTTCTGTCTGTCCATCGCCTTTTAACGCTTAATTCGCTGAACCGATATAGATGAAATTTGGTATGGGGATAGTTTGAGACCCTGAGAATGACATAGGATAGTTTTCATCCCGGAAAACATATTATATATAAGGGGATGAAAAGGGGTAGGAACATTGAATAAGAAATCAATCATTTTTCAAGTATATATATTTTTATTTTTTATAATATTTACCTACTTTTCTATGCCTATGTATGTATTTATTGTACACACACACACACACACACACACACACATAACCACGACAAGGTAAAGGCACATTGGAGGAGAAAGTACACAAAGCTATAATATGATATACTTTTTAACATTTTTTAATATTCAAAATGTAAATCTATACATCCAATCGCCATTTATGTACATATGTAGTGTCGTAATGTAAAATTCACTAGTCATGAAAACATTGTTGCCCAATTAGCATACAAAGAATCGAACATTTTGAAGTGTCACGTAGAGATAGTTATTTCAATATCATGTACATAATATTATGTTAAATTAAAGCAAATTCACGTAAAGTTTTTCATTATTTATATCTACCTGTTAGTGAAATATTTTTTTTTAAATTAAATACAGATCAATTTATCCATATATACTAGTGACTTAGATAGGTAAATGGAATAATAATAATAATAATAATGTCCCGTTCCGGCCACGGCGGCCAATCTCATTGAGACTTTTTTTTTTTTTTTTTTTTTTTTTTATAGTTGGGGAATGCATTTACGCATACCACCTGTACCCCCAGGTGGTTATGTGGGGCTCACCCACTAGAAAAGCCGGTACTACCCACTAAACCCCAACTTTCCCCTCCCCTTCGCCTTAGTGGGGCGCCGCGGGATCGCTTACGCATAACTACCGCGACGCCCCGGCGGCAGGCCTTACGGCCACCTAACCAATGGGGCTGCTCCATAGTCCACTCTGCTAAATCAGAGAAGTACCCGGAGCAGCCCCATTAAACCTTCCCGCCCACCGAAGTGGGCACCCCTCAATCGGCTGCAGAGGACAGGGAGAGCGGCAACGACACACCGACACTCCTCTTCCCCTGCAGCCCCACCGCGTCTGCCATCTAAGACGGTGGCAGCCCCGTCAAGGCCGCGGGGGGCAGGGAGAACGGCGCACCGAAATACCGGCACTCCTCTCCCACCGCGGCCTTCCCCTCTACCGGTTACGGGCCTGTTTTCACAGTCCCACAACCGGTCCCCACCCTCCGGTCGCGAGACCGCCGAAGAGGCCCCGCTCCCGGTGGCCGCAACTCCGGAAGCCGAAGCCTCAACGGAGAGCAGCCCCGTCCTGCTTTGGTCCGCGCCGGATTTCTCCGGTACCACCCGCCCTGCACAAAGCGGGTGGCGTTCCCCGATCCGCCACCTGGGGACGCGCCCGGTAGGAGTTGGCTCTCCCCCGGGAATCTCATTGAGACTAGCCAACTGCGCGGGAGATATTATAGTGCACAAGTGTACGCGCAGACACAAGTGCACTCTTTTCCTGTCACTTTCATACTCCGGTGGGACAACACGAGACACGACCGTTGAGAGTTAAGGCGCAGGTCGGTCCTGCGCCTTAACTCTCAACGGTCAGCTTTACGTGATCAACCGACAGCTTACGTGTAATTATCTCTATACGGAAACCGTATCAATCTAAATTCGCGGTGAATAGGTTTTATTACAAAGTGTTTGAAACCTACTAAGTAGCTTATGTTACTCTCCAATCTTTCAACAACGTTCGATTTAATAAATCACATCAATCCATAGCTCCATATGGCGCAACAGAGGGGCTAACAAACAAACAACCCACAAACACTTTCACAATATTAGTAGTAATTATAAGTGCAACGAAATTAATCGATATCAAGCCGATAAAAATATAAACATACAAAAAACCTAATCTTTTTGATACAATATTTGAAAAATACATTCAAAAACAATATTCGTCGCTTTACAATAATGAAATTATTAACAAGCGCTGATTATTATTACATATTAATTATATATTATTGTATTTATTATATTAACAACCCTGTGTTATTTTTGTTTTGCACTTCTGTCACTTCCGGCTATCTTTGTAGAATACTAGTAGCTTACCCTCGCTTCGCTCAGCTTCGCTTTTAGCAAAACAAAAACATCTATCTCACGGGGACTGTACATTCTTCTGGGATAAAATGTGCTATGTGCTATTTCAGACTATAATCTATATCTGTGCCAAATTTCATACAGATCCGTTTAGCCGTTTTGACTTGATTGAGTAACAAACATCCATTTAAACTTTACATCTATATGTATAATAAAACTGTAGAGGTCGAATGTCTGTACATAGAAAAAAATGCCAAAATCCAGATTTTTTCAATTTTTTGTTTCTCCGTCTGTTTGTCTTTTTGTACGGGCTAATCTTCGAAAGTGTTGGACCGATTTAAATGAAATTTTGTATAGTGGTACCTTATATCCCCGGTCAACATCTTAGCCATGGGATAGTTAAAAAACTACAGTGACTTATACAGCTTAGCACACAAAAAATACTGATTGGATTTTAATGAAACTTTACAATAATATAGTTCATATATCAGAATAACAAATAGGCTACTTTTTATCCCTGAAAAATGTACAGTTCCCGAGGGATAGATTTGTTTTTGTTTGTCTAGAGGCGAACCCGAGCGAAGTGAGGGTGAGCCGCTAGTTTAAAATATTAGTAAAATTTTGTATGATGTGAGACGATTATGAACATATTTTTTAATTTCTCCTTTGGTTCCCGATATTTCGGTAGATACTGATGCACGTGCCATGGTTACAACATCAATATACTCAAGATCATCGCGCTTTTAATGGAGCTCAAGTACCGTCAACAAAAAATACAAATACAATAAAGATTAACCTTACGTAATGAACAGACTTACCCCATGAACTAAATTTAACAATCAATTCATTTATGTCGTTGCTGCACGAAACAAGGACAAACCTAAAACCAAATTAACATACTAATCTTAATCAATATGCGTATATAATCTAATTGTTTTGAATGATTCTTCGACGCCCAAAGTCACACCTGGAATTAACAAATTAAATTTTGACAGACTATTGATATAATGATATGGGAAACCATGTGTAACTAAGGGATTGCTTTTTTCAACCCCTAAAAGAGTAAAGGTTTTATGTGAAATATTATGACGGGGTTTAAGTCAAAAATGAAGAAGCCAAGATAGGGTGCTAAATTAATTCTTTTATTTAGATGTATTAGCGACTCACCCTCGCTCCGCCCGGGTTCTCTTGGTACGTTTTAATGGTTAGTATAGATTTCTCAGAGATGAGATCCCGCAGTAAAAATAATCCTAAATGTTGACCCGGACAACCAGCTATTATCATACCAAATTTCATCAAAGTCTCTCTTGTGGTTTTGTCGTGATGCGTTCTCAGACAGACAGACAGGCAGACCGACAGGCAGACAGACCGACAGACAGAGAGAAATTCTAAAAACTAAAGATTAGGCTTCTGTATCGATAATAATGACTATTTCAATAAAATTTTCCAAAAAATATTTAATGTACCTACAGATTCGATTCAGTTAGAATTTTATTATATATTCATCTATACATATTTTATATCCATTTTGTTTATGTAAACATTTTTTTTATTACAAACGTTTTTTTTTTAATAAATCTTTTTCATATTATAACTTTTTTTTTCAGATCCTCTATCTAAAAATTATTTCTGGGTCAGCGATCCATACAAAATTATCTCTATACTCGTCGTATACAACATTTTTTGTTTACGGCTGGGACCATGGTTCATGAAAGATAGGGAACCGTATGATCTAAAAAATGTAATCAAAATATATAACATATTTCAAATACTCATCAGCTTATATATTTTTGGTGTGGTAAGTTTCATATTTTTTTATAATCACGTGTTTTTTTTTATAATGATGAAAGTCTTGTAACGCTTACCAACTGTTATTATTTATTTTTGAGTTCAATATTTACCAGCGCGTTCACATTTTGTCTGTTAAAATTCCTCATAAGTAAGTCAGAATTACAGGATTAGACTATACTTGTATAATAAAATCGTATAAATCCTTATAATGGTAATTATTATACTAAACTAGCAGACCCGGCCACGCGTTGCTGTGGCACACATACGAAAATCGTTAATTTTGCAATAAAAAAAGGAAATAATCAGAATAAAAACTATCCTATCTTTTAAGTTGGAACAAATCACACATTTTGAAAAAAAAAAAACGTTAAGATCGGATAAGTAGTTTCGGAGTTCATCCCGGACCAACATCGTGACACGAGATTTATATATATTAAGATTAAAGTATAAACATACGCAGTTCAACCAGAACTTTTGTTTTTAAACACTAGTGGTATTATGTAATGTAAGTTATAGGCCAGTAAAAATAGAATTTAACTTTGCACTAAACCGATACAATTTTTTTTATAAGGTTTAGGATCACTTACTGCGTATAAAATCACAAAATGCTGACAGATTCCGGTGGAGCTTCAGGCGCCATCTTTAAAAAAACGTTTTTAGCCGATATCTCGGAAACTATGCACTCTAGAGCAAATCTCATTAAAATCATTTTTGTATAGAATAAAATTTTGCATCTTTCATTTCCTGTATTTTTTTTTATAAAACTTACAGTTTACGATGTATGGTCCATTTAATGAACTGGTTTTTCTATCTCGGCCAAAAACTCTTAATATATTGGTTTAATCAATAATGTCTTATGCGAATTTCAGGGAAATCAATTGTTAAAATATACACCGGTGTGTATGCGCCTCTCAACGGGATAAAATGCATCTATTAATTTTTAAAGATCCATTTATTCTCTACAACTTTTGTTTAAAACTTTTCTAATGTCCGTACTTTTTGAGCAAAGGACGTCTATTTTTACTGACCTATTAGTAGATGTATGTTAAATATAATAATATGTAATTACAGGGTTGTGTATATGTTTTCAATAAAGACTTCGATTTTCGATGCTCAGCCGTAGATGATCCAACGTCGGAAAGAGCAGCCATGGTAAAATGTTTACATAATATAATTTTAATACTTTACTGTACTTTTGTATATTTTGTACTAGCGACTCACCCTCGCTTCACTTCGGGTTCGTCCCTAGACAAAAATAAATTTAATCCAGTTTTGAAGGGAGGCCCGTGCCCAGCAGTGGGACGTTAAAAAGGGCTGAATACAGGGAACCATACATTTTCCAGGATAATATA
Source organism: Argynnis bischoffii washingtonia (assembly GCA_033884665.1). NCBI lineage: Eukaryota > Metazoa > Arthropoda > Insecta > Lepidoptera > Nymphalidae > Argynnis > Argynnis bischoffii. The sequence continues at coordinate 16,469,583 of CM066618.1, read as the reverse complement.
TAGCCTATAGCCTTCCTCAGCTAACGGGCTATCTAATGCAAAAAGAATTTTTCAAATCGGATTAGCAGTTTCTGAGATTAGCGCGTTCAACCAAACAAACAAACAAACAAATTCTCTCGCTTTATAATATTAGTATAGATTATTACTAACATATTTTATATTTTTTGTTTTTAACTTTACATATTACATATTTATAACTATTAAATTTTCACAACCCTTCCTTTCCTAGTACGAAAAATGTATAAATTATGTAAAAGTCAATAGGGGGAATATGCGAATTTTTTTTTATACAATATTATATAATTGTAAAAAATGTCCAGCTCCAAAAAACTAAAATTTAGTATATTTTTTTAAATGTCATACTGATATGGATGCTTTAAACGCCCGCCATTTCACGCGCTCGGCATGACGTCAAAGTATATATCATACACAGAAAAGTGACGACGCAATATGTCGCGAAAAAATCGCTAATCGCTCTGTTATTACATACTTTGGCGTCATATTCGTTAATTTCCCACCTATATTTGGGTCGTTCTTCTTTTCTTGCGACAATCATGTGTCCCTCATCTCATTTTGTGTCATATTAGAGTATAGATTATTATATATTCATTGTTTGAATTTACATCCTCATCGCTTTATACCTTTTAATACTAAATAATCTTTAACTTTCTGTAGTCAATAATTTTTTTGCATATGTTTATTTTTCATTAAATACCGTGACAGAGTAGTAATTCATAATGATGTCCTACCGAAAAGAAACCACTCTGTCACATGTTTTCTCGAAAATAGCCATAAAAAAAACAACATTACGGGCATGAAAACAAAGATTAAATGATCCAAATGAAAATTAAATGCTATTGCAACAAAATATCTAACTCTGAAATAAAAATATTTTTACTTGAAAAACTCGAAAAACTGAGAAACACCATTTCATTGTCACAAGAAAAGAAGAACGACCCATTACTTTTTAATAATTATTTTCTTAATCAACAATAAATTATATTAATAAATATTGAAATAGGCTTAATTCAAAAGCAATAAAGATTATAAAAAAAAAAACACCTTTATTAAAATCACACGCATATTCCCTATTACCTGTTTATCTATCCAACTGTGAAAGTATTATTAAAATTAGTTTAGGCCTTTAGAAGTTTACTAAAAAGGTATCTGCTAAAGAAGTGGCGGTTATTTTGAATTCTCAAATGTCAGTTTTATTCATTGTCCAAGTTTATATAAATAAGACTTTGTGTAATCGTTTGAATAATCCCATCTTACTAATATTATAAATGTGAAAGTTTAGATAGATGTTTGGATGTTTGTTTCTCAATCACGCCAGAACAGCAGAACGGATCTGGATAAAATTTTACACAGAGATAGATTATAGTGAGGAATAGCACATAGGCCATTGTTATCCCGGAAATATGTACGTTTCCCGTGGGAAAGATTTGTTTTTGTTTTATAATGAAGACTGGTGGTCTTGAATATTATAAATGTGAAAGTTTGGATGGATGGATGTTTGTTACTAAACACGCCAGAACGTCTAAACGGATCTGGATAAATTTGGTTACGAAATGAAAATGAAATACGGTTCCCGTGGGATATATTTGTTTTCGTTTTTCTAGGAACGAACCCGAGCGAAGCGAGGGCGAGTCGCGAGTCGCGAGTCGCTAGTTAAAAATAATTACGTAAATCTAAGAAAGTATTATAAGATTTTGTCCAATTTTCTATCAATTATTTTTTATGCTATCTAAACAATTTATTGAATATACGTATATTTTATAAATATATTACATTACTGCAATTTTTTTCGTTTTGATAATAAATAATAAATAAAATAAATATGTTGTTGTTGGGACATTCACACACAGCACCATCTGGTTCAATGGTAAGATACGAGGTTTGTGTTATGGATACCAGATAGTTGATACACTACACAAAAATAACTTTAATTACAAACACATTGTGAATATTAACACTCATGAATGGAGTACAAACATTCGTGCTCATCACCCAGCGAGACTCGAACCTGCGACTGCTAGCATAACAAGTAGCGTCACTAAAAACTGAGCCAAACGTGTCGTTAAATATATAAATATGTTGGGAGGTTGACACACAGCACCATGTAATTCTATGGTATGTTACGAGGCTTGTGTTATGGATACATTACACATATATAACTTTAAATAGATACATATTGTAAATATAAACACCCATGCTCCTAGCAGGACTCGAAACCGCGACCGCTTGCACACCAAGTACGATTACTACAGACTGAGCCAAACGTGTCGTCGTAATGTAATACATTTAGAAAATACAAAACTTACATAATAGTTTAGTTTTAAATAACAGACAGATATTTTTAGGAAATTCTTACTAAACTATCATGTTTCAGATTGTGCCAAATATTTACTGCTTTTTAATAGTGAAATTAATTGATCTATTAGACACCGTATTCTTCGTGCTAAGAAAATCATTTAGACAGGTCACGTCCCTTCACGTTCATCACCATACGATGATGCCATTGGCAGCCTGGTATGGACTTACATATTTTCCAGGTAAGCATTGCTTACTTCTTAACTGTACACCATAATGTTATGGGAATCGCAAAAATATAATGTAATAGATATAACAAATGTGCGAATCTTTACACATAATAAAATTCTAACTGAGTTGAATCCGTACATTAAATATTTTTTGAAAAATTTTACTGATATAGTCATTATTATCGATACAGAGGCTGAATCTATAGTTTTTAAAATTTTTGTCTGTCTGTCTGCCTGGGAACGTATCACGAGAAAACCACTGGACAGATGTTGAAGAATTTTGGTATGATGATAACTATAGATAGTTATCCGGGTTAACATATAGGATACCTACTTTTTTCTGAGAAATCTATACTGAACGTTAAAACGTACCAATAGACGAAGCCGAAAATGCCAAATGTCAAATATTCGCGTAAATCTAAGAAAATATTATATTGTTTTCCTTTTTAAATCGATAAAAAAATATTTTTTTAGTATCTTTCCTATCCTAATTATTTAAAACATAAATTGAATTTCATAAAAAGTACCGATAACCTACAGAAGTTTCACTTTTTGCGCGTGTACACAATACACACTATACACGCACTCTTTCATTTTTTTTATTTACAGGTGGCCAAGGGGTGTTAATAGGTCACGTGAATGCTTTAGTCCACGTTATTATGTATAGTTATTACTTTATAGCCGGTCTTGGCGAAGAATACAAAAAATACTTGTGGTGGAAAAGGTATCTCACGATGTTGCAATTGGTAAGGACAATTAAAATTATTATAATTTGTGTTCCGTGGCCAAAACCAAAAAGAAAAATTGTGATAATAATTTCATCATATTTGTATGTCCGTATGTACGTAAGTCACATTTTACTCATAAGCTACTATGGCTAAAATTCGACAAATGGACGTCTCAAATGAACCGTTATACAATTCTGCAGTCAAATTACAAAGAAAAATGTATAGATTGTATTATATGTAAAATTAATAAAAGAAAATAAATATATATTATAATTATTATAAAAAAAAACCTAAGCAAACCGGGGGAGTTTTACCGGTGGTAAAACTGAGCTGAGAAGTCCGACTGGATGGGTACCACCCCCTTATCTATTTCTGCCGCCAAGCAACAATGATTGCATTGTTGTGTTCCGGTTTGAAGGATGAGGAAGCCAGCGCAATTACAGGCAAGAGGCATATCATCTTAGTCCTCACGGTGACAACGCACATGCGGTTCTGCGTTTTTGTTACATAAAACCTAAGTGCATGAACCGTAGGGGTTATGAGCGACAGGTACTGCTTTCCATCAGGTGGTCTGTCTGTTCGTTTGTCACTGAACACCATAAAAAAAAGAAAAATTAAATGGTTAATGCATAAGTTATACATTGTTTTCAAATATGGTGCTGTTAATATTTTATGAGGTGTTTATTGCGGTTATAATCAACTACATATATAACCATTTTGTTTTATATTTGCATAATGCTATAATTAACATATTTATGTTAACACACTATCTATACATTTATAGTGTACATAAAATAAAATTCTGAGTCGAATCTGTACATTAAATATTTTTTGGAAAATCTTATTGAAATAGTCATTATTATCGATACAGAGGCTGAATCTGTAGTTTTTAGTATTTTTGTCTGGTGATGATAGCTGGTTATCCAGGTCAACATATATGAGTAAGGCATGGAGGATAGATTGAGTGAGGCATGTAGGAATAGTAGGCACGGAGAATTTAGGTAGGGGTATGACGAAGGCTTTCTTCCATGATGACGGGAAGACATTGCGTGTGAATGAGAAGTTAATAATGTGAGTGATCACAGGTGCAATATCCTTCAGTACCGGAAGGTCCATATCAAGGCTGAGGTCGTCACATATATAATTTTTAAATATATATACATTATAAATACAAACACCCACGACTGAAGTACAAACATTCGGGATTATCACACAAATGAATGCCCCTAGCGGCACTCGAACCCGCGACCGCTGGCAAAGCAAGTAGGGTCACTACAAACTGAGCCAAACGTGTCGCCAAAAATAAAGCTTTGTTATTAAAATAGAAGAAAAAACTCAAGTAAAGTACAATTAGTATGGATAGTTTGAACAAATAAGCACTAAGGCGACGGACTGTAATTAATATATTTCTCTTAATAAGTAATTTCCTAATTATAATAATATTATGTTTATGTTACAGGTACAATTTGCTATATTTATTACTCAAGCAACACTAAGTATATTTTACGACTGTGGATATCCAACATTTTTGAAAATATTGACAGTTATTTATGGAGCAACATTCCTAAACTTATTTAGTCAATTCTATTACAATTCTTATGTGAAACCGAATAAAAATAATAGCATACAAAATGGAAAATCTAATGTTAAAACTGCCAAAGTTCATTAAAAGATAAAATATGAAGTCTTTAGATTATAATATATTTGCGACTAGCGACTTATTCTCGCTTCACTTGGGTGCGACTCTAGGTACCTACGTTTTAATTTTTAGAGCTGAAACCTTTCTTTTTCTAAAATAAGAGTAGCCTAAGTTACTCCTTATAACATCATCTACCTGCCAGTGACAGTCCTGATAAATTAGTCCGGCCGTTTCGGAGATTAGCCGGAATAAACAGATAGACAGACAAAAATGTTTAAAATTGGTTTTCTTATAAGTACCGTATATAATATCATATTATGTATTTAGTAAAAAGCTGTTATTTGACATTGCAAACAGACACTTCAATTTTATATATCTGTATAGATATTTTTTTTTGCATAGTTTATATATGTATTCCGTATAAAATAAAAATAAGTTAGATGTTACAGCGTTGTTTCATTTCTAGATTTCTACATTGCCTTCATTTACTATTACGTACCTTAATAGTTTTACGTACATTAATAAGTGAAATAATATTATGTTTTATCTCTCAAACTATTATTAGTTGTAATATCAAAAAATATTTCTACCTTAATTTCCTTCAAGTAATAATTTTCTTAATATATAAATAGTAATGTAGACTGAGTTTAAAAAAAACCCTAGTTTTTTTTTTATATTTATCAATATTTGGGTATTGTATTTAATAGTACGCTATTTTGACCGATTTAAAATTCGTTAGCATCGTACATGTAACTTTTATCAATATGACTTTTACTCTATGTATGTAGTATGTTAATTACGATTGTTAAAAAAATGTTTCTTGTATTTTAATTTTTTTAATTTTCATTTTTTGTGTTATAGCGGCAATAAAATCTGTGAAAATTTCAACTCTATACCTATTATGGTTCATTAAAATATAGTCCTCTGACAGCGGAGGCTTAGTAATAGGGTTCAATTTGCAGTCTTTGGGTACGGATCCCTAAAAAAGAACCTACTCAGTTTGGTTATACGTTAATGAGTGTATTTTATGCGATACCTTTGCTAATTATGAATTTCCAATTCAAACATAAAATTATTATTATTATTATTAATATCCTTTATTGTACACCAACAAGAAACAAAAAAAAAAAAATTTTTTTATTACATATTATATCTGAAGAGTGGTCTCATATCAAGAAGGTATTTCAATTTCATAACAGGGAGAAGGTTTTAAGAAGTCCGTAGCTGACGCACAAGAAATAGTATCTCGAAAAAAAATCAATCAAGTGCGAGACGGACTCGCGCATAAAGGTTTCCGTACTGTAATCGATTTTCTTTTTAATTTGCATGGCAGCCTTCTTGAAATTCGCCATCTTGGTTTTTAATTACTTGTTGTTATATCGGCAATAGAAATACACACTCTATGAAAATTTTAACTCTCTACTTATTATGGTTCATGAGATACAGCCCTCTGAGAGACGGACGGACTTACAGCGGAGGTTTACTAATAGGGTTCCATTGGCATCTCCGGGTACCGTTCCGTATCCGAAGCTTGCAAACAGAATCCTAAAAAGGAGAACTACTTAGAAAAAGAAATGAAATCGCATCAAATACATAACAATGCAGTTCTTCTACCGCAATAAGTTGTGAGATCTAATATAAAACCACGTCGGTTAATATATTCAGTACCTTTGTATGGAAGCATCTATCTAACAACTTTGTTATAAATTGTTACCCAATTAGTTAAATAACAATATTTTATAGTGACCGTATCAATATTAGATACCTTTATTTCTTTAATAAATGGAATGACTTGACCATCGGACGGAAACATACCCACCTCTCGTGACGATGAATGAGACGGGCAGCAAGAATTTCCTCGAAGAGCTTGTCTATCTCACTCAGCATCACGATAGGCCTGTGCGCCTCCTTCGACAACAGACACAACTTTCCTTCCTTTCTTTCAAAGCTTAGGAAACTGACCAGATATCGCAGACACTAGTTGAACAGCTCCCGAAATTTTACGCCCAGGTAGTCCAGAGCGATGCATCGAAGTCGTCCTGGATTACCATATTTCTGGCCCTTAAATTTGGAAAGAATAAACCTGGGACCACTAAACGCAAATATATTTTTTTTGAAGAAAAAAAAACAAGATAAAGAAAAAAATGGCTTGAATGGAGAAAAAAAGTAGATGATAATGATAATTTAAGAATATTTTAATAGTTTTATGATCTCTATGAATAGCTATAGAGTTGATTATTAAAAAAGTTTTTAGTGGATAATAGAGTGGATACCTAAACTTTTTAGTGGGTACCATAATTTTTTTGCGCAAAAAAAATCTTGTCCAATGATTACAATTGTTATCAGATGGATCGAAATCGGTTTCTTTTAAATCTCATGTTTTTATATATTGCGGAAAAATTCATTGAGTATCGTGGCGTGGCGTTTATTGTATAACTAGCGACTCACGCTCGCTTCGCTCGCGTTCGTCCCTAGGTACGTTTTCGCGGTTAGCTATAAATAAATAGTAGCTTGCTACTCCTAAGATATTCATTTAAATTATATAGCGATTTACCCTCGTTTTGCTCGGGTGCGTACGCCGTATGCGGATTTTGTTCACAATTTCATGGGTTTCAATTTTTTTTCGTGGAACTCTAATCTTTTTTCTAAAATAAAAGTAGCCTAAGTTACTCCTTATAATATCAGCTATCTGCCAGTTAAAGTCCCGTCAAATTCGGTCCAGCCGACAGAGAGACAAAACTAAAAAAAAGTTGTTTTGGTATATGTACCGTGTATACATCCATATGCATTTAGTAAAAAGCGATTATTTTAATATTACAAACGGACACTCCAATTTTATTTATCTGTGTAGATGATGAATATAATATGCCTACAATATATAAAATAACGTGCGCTACGAAACAGCGACTGCTGGTCTCGAAGACACATTGGGCTAGTGACTAGTATGGAGTGTGAACTCGCACAGCGAGGATTCCGACTTCCGAAGCATAAATCATTATATTTATGTTTTGTTGCAGTGTAAGTAATTTGTTACATTAAAATAATATTTATTTTAATTACATTAAGTGAAATATTGTTACGTTCTATGAGTTCTGGGATCGGCAATTAAAGCACGTCTTTTGCATAACTGATGTTTTATTGGTTTTGGTTCAAAAGACTCATTTATGGCAATTCACTCACACACGCAGTATATATATAATATATGCACAACTTTGACTAAATCTCATAGCCCTACTTTCCACCATTAGTTACACTTTCACTATGATTTTACCTCACTTTTTCGTACTTCTTCTCAGTCTTTTCTTAGAAGAAGTACGAAAAAGTGAAAAGCTCTGAAATTTAACTGAAATTTCGACAACTGACGGTTTTTTTTTTTTATATAATAAGGTCCTCCTGACCGCGGCCAATCTCACTGAGACTAGCCAGAAGCGCAGGAAATACTATAGTGCACAAGTGCATTCTCTTTTCTTTTTACTGTCAAACTCCGATGGGATGATACTTCGACACGACCGGTGACAATTAAGGCTCAGGACCGGAGGCTTTACGTGGTCTTCGAGGCACAAGGGTGGAACACCGCAAACTTCCAACTCTGGTCTGTTACTAAGAATATGTTAACAGAAAAACTCAGTAAGTTTTCAGATAGTTATTAGATAGTTCTCAGAAGTTTTAATATACGTAAGCAAGGAAAATTATAGTATTCGAAAGTTCAAAAATTTTCTAGTATTTTGAATTCCTTTGTGGAACTTTAAATAAAACTATCTTTTCGGATTTTTTCGCGGATTTATTTTAATTTTTGGTTCCCTAAATCCGCGAAAAAACCCGAAAAGATAGTTTTATTTAAATGTCTAATATTCGCGTAAATCTAAGAAAGTATTCCTTTCTGGAAAAAGTTTTCTTTCTCTCTTCAATTAATTTCATTTTTTGAAGTGAAAACTTCTACAGGTTTGGATGGGGAGTAAATTCATATAAGTCAGCATCGACATGTTCACGTGACGTGTAAACGCTAAAACTCAGAATGCCGATAGGTGTCCAAACTAAATAAATGTAAACAGTTTTAATTTACAAATTTTAATTTAAGATCAAACAATTAATTTGAATATCCAAAAATAACAACTGTTCGTTTATAGTTTTAACTTTTAAGTTTTTACTTTTATCGGCAGTCCTCATTAATTACTGCTTTTTTTGTTAATGTTTTCAAAGCGTGCCAGTTGACTACAGATTACATCATCAATGTCACGTAGAATGGAGAAGACATGAAGGAAATTGGTCGGTAAAATAAGGTCATTAAACTATATTAAATTATAATATATAAAAAAATTTGTAAATCCTTAATTCACTTTGAACCTGCAACAAAAGACAGGAGAATTAATATATACGTAATAACCTTAATTAGATTTAAATTGTAAGCAAATTTTACTTATTTTACAAAAAGTGTTAACTATTAGTCTATAATCTAATTCCATTATACTTAAGGCGACACGTTTGGCTCAGTTTGTAGTGACCTGCTTGGTGTGTACTTGGTGTGCCATCGGTTGCTGGTTCGAATCCCGCTGGGGGCATTCATTTGTGTGATAACCACGAATATTTATACTCCAGTCATGGGTGTTTATATTTGTAATATGTATGTATTTAAAGTTATATATGTGTAGTGTATCAATTATCTGGTATCCATAACACAAGCCTCGTAGCTTACCGTGGAACTAGATGGTGCTGTGTGTCAATGTCCCAACATATGTATTTATATAAAAAAAATGTACACAGAGGACTAAACACAAACATTAATAAACATTTAATATGAATAGGACGGGAGACTTTAAGTGGAAGGATATCATAGATAGGATGAAGGAGCCTAGGACAGCTAAAAATAATATGAGTATCTTTGTCATGGCCACATTCACACAGGGAGTGGTCCATTACCCTGATCTTGGCTAGATGAGTGGTGTGGATCCGTGCCCAAGGCGCAGACGACGACGACCTAGCGTTCCGCAAGTTTAAAAACTGCCTGAAAGGCTGCTTGTTCCCCTTTTACACACAACTACATGCTTTAAGATGCATGTTGACAACTAAACGCTTTAAAATGCATAGATAATGCCTCAGACGTGCCATTTTTAATAATTATTTTTGGTTTAATGGCGTTACACACACTCTACTATGCGAAAATATTTATAATGAGACTACTATTACAAATGCGAACGTTTGTATGTGGGTGTGTATGCAAGGTACTTAACATATTTATGGAACTTTTATACAAAAGCTGCTATCTCTTAATAATCCTCACGGACATCCTAAGATAAATTATATCTAAAACTATCTTATCTTACCCTATGTTTTCTCAGGATACTTATAGTTAATCAATGTTAATTTCACCTAAGTTATGTACCTATCGGGATAGTGGCAGTCAGGCAGGTATCCCAGAGACAGGCAGACAAACACACGTTTTGTATATAGGGATTTAATTCATGAAAATAAAAACCAGTATTCGACAAAACACAGTTCTTTTAAATTACGTAATAGATCTTTAATTTATTGATTTATTGTGGAATTGTGCGGTCATGTCTACTTAATAAAAAATTTAAATAGCATTAAAATAAAATGGATGTCGTACCCAAGATACAATAATAGCAGCGCTTTACCTGAAATAAAACGCTTTTTAAAATACTTACCTAACTGAAAGCTTTATATTGAGAGAGCATTTCCGTTTCCGTCGTTCAAGTACCAGTTGTCGTAATTTTATTCACCTTAAAACCTACAGTAGGTGGCGCCACCTGGCGGTCGCGCGCCCTTTGAAGCTTTCTTGTAAAATCGAGCGCCATTTTAAATTATTGACTCAATATCCACCAGGAAGGAATTAAAGTGAAAGCTTCCAGTTAGGTAAGTATTTTATTAAGCGTTTTATTTCAGGTAAAACGCTGCTATTAAACAACTTGACCGTAACTGGAAGCTTTATATTACGAGTCTGTTTGTTTTCGCCTGGTGGCGCAACCTACTGTAAATTAGGGCTTATTTAAATTGAAACGCCAATGTGAATATAGTAGAAGTAATTTTAATCAAATATCAAAATTTACCATATACCATAAGTATTATTAGATATAATAATCTACATTCTACATGAAAAAGATTCTAATTTTTTAATTTATTGGTGAAAATAATTGCGTTACGTTTCCGGTTTCAATGTTTCTTAATACTTCACGTTTGTAAAATTTATGAAATGTGTTAGCTGATCGCCAATTGCCTCTAGCTAGGATATCGTCAACAGAAGCATTTTCCAACCAACTCTTAGAGGCGACTGCAGACCGAACACTGCCTGGTATAGACGTGATACCAGCATCTCGGAGTATAGTTTTTACCCAGCCTGCTATTACACTGCGTGAGGCAAATCTAGCCACTCCTCTTACCCCCCCATCCCCTCTGGGGATCAGAAATGGTGGTGGAAACACCTATGCCAACGGGTAGTTCCATGGAATACTGAACGCGTCGTGAAATAAAGCTTGATGGTCTGTCAAATCTAGGAATACATAATTGTATACTACATGAGCAGTTTTTGAGGCAAATAAGTCTATTACCGGGATTCCCCACTTCGCAAACACTATTTCCACACAGGCCGATAGTAGGTGCCACTCGGGAAGCTGACGATGACGTGATAGTTGATCGGCTTGATTGTACTTGCCTGGAATATGGTGTATTGTAAAATGTATTTGATATTGATCTAATAATGCCATAATCTGATAGGTTATGTTCAAAAGGTATTTGGATTTCGTACCTCCTTCTTTCCGTAATTGAGCGACTGCTGTCTTGTTGTCGCATTGTATTAGGACTGAGCTGTCCTGCAAGGAATGAGCCTGATTCTGAAGGGCATGTAGTATGGCTAGCAACTCTTTCTGGTTCGAATGTAGATGTTTTTCCTCTACGGACCAGTTGCCCCAGAAAGCTTGATTGTTCATTTGTGCTCCCCATGCCACGTCTGATGCATAGGTTACTAAAAAGTTCACTGGAGGAGGATAATGTAACGGTGTTGTTAATTGGCAGTTCTGAATCCACCAGCTCAGTTCGCTGCACACACCCTGTGGTAGAGGGTAGGCTTTGGATGAATGTTTTGGTATTGAGTTTAGTAACATTAACATTTGTCGATGTTTGAGTCGACCCCGTGGAACTACAAAACTGGCAAAATTTAGGAGCCCTACTATTCTTTGTAATTCTTTTAGTGTCGCTTTCCCTTGCCCTAGCATCAGATTTAGTTTTTCTTTTATGATGTTTATTTTTTCGTTTGGCAAAGCTTTTAGATTGATCCAGGGTTTACAAATTATTCCTAAGTAATTTATACTCTTCTGAGGGACTAGTATTGATTTTTCCGTGTTTATGTGCCACCCTAATTTTCGTAATAATGTATTGTGAGTTTGACATGATTTAAAAGCGTTTGAGCGATTTGATGTACTATTAGATAATCGTCCAAATAGACTATTATTCTGAAATGCCATCGTTCTCTCATTATTTGAGCTATCCAATTCGTTAAAATCTAAAACGTTTTCGGAGCTGTGCTCAGACCGAATGGGAGGCAAGTCATCTCCAATAATTCTTGATTGTAAATGAGGTGTAGAAAACGCCTTTGAGACTCTGCTATTTTTAGAAGACAGTATGCCTGAGATAAATCTATTTTGCACATCCAGTCCCTCGGTTGAAGAAAATTTGGTGTTTTGTGCATGTTTATTAAGTGAAATGGTTTGGCCAGTACACATTCGTTGAGCGCTTTGAGGTTGAAGATGGGCCTGATCGTTCCGTTGGGTTTGGGTACCAGAAATAGGGGGGAAATGAAACTGGGTGTGTATGGTGCTACCACCAGAATGCCCTGAGATTTCATTTTTTGCACTATTACAGACATTTCCTCTAATACCGGAGTTTGGAATGGTCCTTTCAATATGTTTGGATAAATAAGGGGTGGTTTTTGAAAAAAGGGTATGCGATACCCTCGAATCAATTTTAGAATTACTTTCGGTGCTCCCATTTTCAACCATTTTTCGTGGTAAAGCGCTAACTGACCTGCTTGAAATTGTTTCATGTCATTGTTTTTTATTGTAATTATGTCCGCCTCTGGTAATTCTTCGAGAATTTCCACGTCCTCTAATACTTCCACGATCGGGCCGCGAGCCTCTGTTTTGATATGACCCTTTGTATTGGTTGACATTCATAGGGTATTGAGGAAGCTGTTTATTATAACAAATTTCACCCCGTGAGGGTGGATTGTTACAACCATGCAAGTGCATAGTAGTTTGATTATTTTGTTCATAGCAATTACATTGAGCTCCACGCGATGAAACTGTAGATTTTCGTATATTCTGCCCCCGCGAGGGGCGATGATTCATTTGAGTTACCCTTGCTTGCGAAGGTACATTATTTTTTGCAGGCCAAAAAACTTTGCGGACCCCACCGAATTTTTCTATGGCAAAAGAAAATGCTTCGGAATTAAATAAATGTGTTGTTGATGGTGGGATTTTATTCAGAGATGTTTTTACTAAAGGGTCGCGAACCTGGCTTGTGATGGTCTCACGACGCATCTCAATACTTTCAGCCCTATGGCCACATACTAATTGTAATAGGTCGGATGAAATTTTAAACAAGTCTCCTTTTAAAAATAATTCATCCACCTTGTCACCTAAATTATCGACATTAATCGAATTAGTATTTTTTGCCCAATAGATAAGATTTCGAATGCCTTCTTGTAGTGAATTTTTTTGTTTTAGTGTACAATATGTTATAGCAGCATAAGCTTTATCGGCATACGCAAGATGACGTAAATTGTCAAACATTTTAACTTCATCATTTGTTTCCAGGTCCGTGAAGCCTGGAGTATGATTATAGAGCCTTTGAGTTTCAGCGTATCTTACATCAGACCATGAGGTGCTACCAAATCTTTGGACATCCAACAACATTTTTAAATACCTGTCAGGGGTCTTAGGAACAGAGGGTTCCTTTAATTTAGTTTCTATTTCAAAAGAAAAGCTATTCTCATCTTGGTCATGCTCAAAACCGAGTTGCTCGCATAGCTCTTCTTGGTCTGGATAAATTGACACACTATCTTGCCATGTTTTATCATTATTATTTAAAGTAACAATTTGTCTTAGCTCACCCATTTCCTTCAATAGCTTGTCCATCCGAGGGTCTGAACGTTTAGCTCGCTTGCTTTTCTTGTACTTACGCCGTCGGATCCTTCGCCTGTCATCCGATGATGAGGATGAACTCGAAGAGCTGCTACTAGTACTGCTAACAGAGCTGCCTCGTTTTCGTTTGCGTGCTTCTCCACTTGGACCTGCTAAAGCCTGTGGCTCGAAATTACTAGGGTCTTCGATCATTTCTGGAAACCCAAGACGTGTTAAACAAAAAAGGTAACAAACTGTACGACAAAAACTGGTAACGAGGTTTCTTTTGATACCTCTTTAAAATATAAGTTAAACCGTCACTTAAAAATATACCACAATAAGGTATGCAAATAATTCATTTTTAACGGTATCAATAGAAAAAAAACTATGAACGTTCAAATCACTCATCTTTTTATTTATAAATTGAAGGTAGATACTTACTACGTATAAATTCGCTTTATTCGATTTATCACTTTATTGTTTATTTCCAACGATTTGGAGAATAACTTTCATACTTAATAATAATTTTGCAAATTTTTGCAAGACTTCAGTAGTGCTTAATGCAAATATGTTCCTTCGACGAAAACTTAAACGCCAATAATTTAAAATGGCGCTGGATTTTACAAGAAAATCTCAAAGGGCGCGCGACCGCCTGGTGGCGCCACCTACTGTAGGTTTTAAGGTGAATAAAAGTACGACAACTGGTACTTGAACGACGGAAACGGAAATGCTCTCAATATAAAGCTTCCAGTTACGGTCAAGTTGTTTAATATACATATAATTAATTAGTTTTATATAAAATCACAGCGTTGTATCGTCTTTCTTACAGATTTTTGAAGTGAAAACTTCTATAGGCAGGTTTGGATGGGGAGTAAACTCATGTAAGTCGTCATCGACATGGTCACATGACGTGTTAACGCTGGCACTCAGAATGCAGATAGATATCAAACCCAGATACAGGTAAATAGTTATAATTTACAAATTTTAATCTAAGATCAAACAATTAATTTGAATATCCAAAAATAACAACTGTTTGTTTAAAGTTTTAAGTTTTCACTTCCATCGGCAGTCTTCATGACTGCTTTTTTATTATTTTTAAGGCAATGTCTTGGTTTGTAACAATCATCTGACATTCAGCTTGGTTTGTAAGATATCATCTGACATTCAGCTTAGATTAAAACAAATAAAACAATTGTGAGACTGCGAGTCGAATTCGCACACGAGGCGTTCCGTACCATCCCACATGTTCTTTTTATTAATATGACTTTTACTCTATGTATGTAGTTAATCAGTTTCGATGATCGATTACGAACGTTAAAACAATGTTTCTTGTATTATTATTTTTTTATTTTTATTATTTATTGTTATAGCGGCAATAGACATTACCGGTGGTAGGACTCTGTCAAGCCTGAGGAGTCCGACTGGATGGGTACCACCCCCTTATCTATTTCTGCCGCCAAGCAACAATGATTGCATTGTTGTGTTCCGGTATGAAGGATAAGGTAGCCAGCGCAATTACAGGCAAGAGGCATATCATCTTAGTCTTCGCAGTGACAACGCACCTGTGGTTCTGCATTTTTGTTACTTAAAACCTAAGTGCATGAACCGTAGGTGTTATGGGCGACAGGTACTGCTTTCCATCAGGTGGTCTGTCTGTTCGTTTTTCACTGAATCGCAAAAAAAAAAAAGAAATAGATACCTGTGAAAATCTCAACTCTCTACCTATTACGGTTTATGAGATACAGTCTTCTGACAGACGGACGGACGGGCAGCTGAGGCTTAGTTATAGGGTTCCGTTGGCATCCTTCAGGTACAGAACGCTAAAAAGTGTATTTTTTAATATTTATTTCCCTATTACAAGTATCTATTCATTTAATTTTAAGCATGTTCGTGTTTACCTTAAAATAAACTAAATACTAATCTAGAATTCATGTCAGACTCAAAATTGTGTTGCCCTGTCCATTTAACCTGTTTGTAAAGTTAGATAGATGACGTCACGTTAAGTACGTATGTAACATTTAATTACATGTACATATAATATAAATTAATTTTATTGTCTTTCATGTTTTAGATGTACAAAAAATACTTTTGAGACAAAACGTGTGTGTAGTTTTAAAAATGTTAGCTCTACAATATATTATAGATAGTTATTATCATATTTTTGAAGAATTGGCTAGTGAGTATTTTTATATTTTATAAAGTCAATGTGAATTTTATTGCTCGCATATTCTATTAACTCTTATGTGGTAAATCTTTTTCGTCTTTAAGGCTTTATCTTTCTTGTCTTGACTCAATATCTCAGAAATCATCTTTTGATTTTAAAATCACATACGTCTAAATAACTTAGATATTCACTTCTTGAAAATAAATAAATTATACGACGTCTAAAACCTTAGTCTCACCCGTGACCATAATTGCTGTAAAGCATTAGAAACGTCGCGAACTAAAATTCAAAATAAATCCACGAAATAATCCGAAAAGATACTTTTATTTATAATGGATACTTAATATTGTTAAAAAAGTTACTTAATTGAAATATTTTTACATGTCGAATTTTTAACCCAAAAATATTACAAAGTGAGTTTTGTATGTTGGCTCTACTTTCACTCATAAATAGAGAATGATTAACTTCATTTTTAGCCGTATTCCAAAAAGGAGGTTCTACGTTCGTCTGTATCTATTTTTTATGTATGATGGTGTTTATTTAGAGTATACTGTTTTCAAAATTAAACTTAAAAAAAAACAAAGAAAATCAGAAAAAGAACCCATGAAATTTCAATATTGTAATGTGCCTTTTTTCCCTACTTCTAAACGTCAAATTAACTTAAAACTTTGCAATAACGTGTAATTCTGATGAAAGTATAAAAATTTGATAGTCTAAGTGTTCAATAGCTACTCGTAAATACTTTCAGTTAGAGCTTATTTGCTTTGATTTGACAAGTCTGATGGGTTAGGCTTGAATTTTAGAACCTGGATTTTAGTGTTACTAATAAAAGTGAGTATTTAGTTTGTTACGTTTTATATAAAAAATTCTATATCAGAATTATAATATAAACATGAATAAATATTTTAAGTGTTAGGAACTTTAAAAAAAAAATTAATTAAGTTCGATATGCAGTTTATATATTTTATTTTGATAATGTCAATTGGCTTTATATTAAAAGGAATATTTTATTAAAATACTTTCTTCTTACACGTTTGCTACTGATACTGATACTGAGGTAATAAACATTAAAAAAACATACAGCCAAATTGAGAATCTCCTCCTTTTTTCGTCGAAGAAGTCGGTTGAAAATTAACAAATAATAATAAATATCTATACATATAATAAAATTCTAACTAAGCGGAATCTGTACATTAGATATTTTTTGGAAAATCTTATTGAAATAGACATTATTATCGATACAGAGGCCGAATCTATAGTAAAAATAAGAATATATAGATAAAATATCCATTAAAATAGTTATTTTAAATCTTATTTATTTATATGTTATTTAGATATTCGATAATGGACGTCGCCACGTGTTTTTAAAATACGTAGTTTTAATTCTAAAAAAATGAATGTACAGATACTATTTTATTAGAATTACTACTAAACTACCCGCGGCCCCGCCCGTGTTCAAATTATCATTAAAACAAACTTTAAGGCTTTATAAATTAGTAACTATACATATAATAAAATTGTAACTAAGCCGAATCCGTAAATTCAATATTTTTCGGAAAATCTTATTGAAATATTCATTATTAGCGATATAGAGGCCAAATCTATAGTTTTTAGAAATTTTGTTTATCTATATATATCGCATCACAGAAAAACCACTGAAGGGATTTTGATGAAATTTGGTATTGTGATAGCTGGTTACCGGGTCAACGTATACGATACTTTTTACGGCAGGAAAATATCTCATTTCGGAGTAAAAATACAAAAACTGGTTAAAATAAAAGTACGATGATATTTTTAACATTTTAGCAACTTTCTTATATATGTTAAAACTATTAAAAAAAGCTTATCTTAAAGGAATATCAATAGCGCTATTTCATTAATTGAAATAGTTATTTTTATGAAAATTTATTTACGTGTTATTTAGATATTTGACAATGTTATAAGGAGTAACTTAGGCTACTTTTATTTTAGAAAAAGAATCAGGGTTCCGCGAAAAAAAATTAAAACCCATGAAATTGTAAAGAAAATCCGCGTATGGCATACGCACCCGAGCGAAGCGAGGGTAAATCGCTATATAATTAAAATGAGTACCTGAGGAGTAGCAACTAGCATGCTACTATTTATGTATAAACATAGCTAACCGTGAAGACGTACCTACGGACGAACGCGAGCGAAGCGAGCGTGAGTCGCTAGTCAGTTTAATAAAAAATTATTAATAGCTGTCTATTAGTAAAATGATGATTAAAATTTATTCCGTAGTTTGAGAGTTTATCGCTCAAAACTAAGCAAACAAACACAACACAAGTATAGACATACGTAAATGTTATTGCTAAAACAAAAAGTGCAATATTACTAAATCAAATATGATATTAACGAAGGAACCTTTTGACATTGTCAATTACTGCCATTATTTACCCATCATACGGTGCGCAATGAAAGTGGTAGGTAGGTATATGTAAGGGTATACTAATGTGTAAAACCTAAGAATTTGGTTTGTGATCATCTGAACGCGGGCGGAGCCGCGGGCAATGTTAGTTATACATAAAGTTGTTTCTTTACTTTTATTTTTTAATCATATTATTATTACATATATTTTTTAAATCAAACAAATTGATGTAGGTATAATATTTTACTTATAATGTCGGTTGACACTGACTTCCGAAGTCAGCTAGCCGACAATGCTTTAAAATATAAATATTTAATAGGTTAACATAATATATTATATTAACATATAAATTTGACAAGGTATGACCTTTTACTATCGTTAAAATGTTTAATATACATTTGCGATGTATTTATGATATGGAAAGTATCTGATTAGGAATCTGTAGTAAATGAAAAGTCACGTTCATTACTTTTTGGTGTCTGGAAGTAGATTTTGGTAAAAAAATAAAGTTCGAGCCGGAGGGAAACAAATTCTTCTTGTCTATTCAACTTAAAAAAAACTTTTTCAAAATTTTCCACCCAAAAGGCTCAGATGCAATCGTATTATGAAACACGCTAGTAAAATTTCTAGCAAACATGCAGTTATACATATACTTCTTCTTTGCCCTCGCCTCTTCCCGTTGCGCGGGGTCGGCTTTCTTAATCATTTGGCGCCATTCACTTCGTTGGTAAACATCATCTTCTGTAAGGCCAAGCTTTTGCATGTCCTTCCGGACATTTGTCATCCAGGTAGTTTGCGGTCTACCTCTCCCTCTCCTTTTCGTAGCCATGGAAAGGCACTTTTTCACGATGTGGTCATCGGGTCTATGCATTACGTGGCCGTACCACCTTAGCCTGGACTCTGTAATCTTCTCAGTAATAGGCGTTACTTTGAAACTTCCCCTGACGTATTCGTTACGCACTTTATCTTTGATAAAGTAACTCCTCCTGCCCAACGTAGCATGCGCATTTCAGTGGTATGAAGTTTTTGCATATGGGCTTTTTTCAAAGTCCACGTTGCACTACCATAGAGTAAAACAGGCCTCACAGCTGTTTTGTAGACCTTGCCCTTAGTTCTTATCGGCATTTTCGGATCGCAGAGAACTCCTGTTAGTGTACGCCATTTATTCCACCCAGACATCGTTCTGTGTGTGATTTCGGCTGTTATCGATCTAAAACGAAACACACAAACAGACAAACAAAGAAACAAAAAATTTGGAAAAAAAACTGGATTTGTTCTATTTCTATTCTTACATCGCCCTGACTCGGGTTTTAGCACTCGGTTTTTCTATGTACAGATATTCAACCTCTACAGTTTTATTATATGTATAGATGTCATTGTTAACTCATGACCTAGCATGACAAAGTGTTAAATAAAACATATGCATAAAATTAATATTATACTAAGAAAGGAACCCAGATTTAGTTTGCACATTTTGAGGGTTCTATATCGTAAGGAAATAATCCGAATAGTGGATAAATCTTTTGAACCGTAAAAGAAGAATCGTACAAGTTTACAAAAAAGTTCTTTAAGTTGAAATTAAGGGTCATAATATGTAAAAAATATATTTTGTTGTATTTCAGGTCCAATAACTAAAGGATGGTTCTTAACGAGAAAACCGTATCAAATGATAATTCTTGTGACCGCCTACTACTATTTCTGCACAAATTTAGGACCACGTCTAATGAAACATCGGAAACCATTTAATTTGACAAAAGTTTTGCTGGTCTATAATGCAGTCCAAATTATTGTGAACTTCTATTTAATTATTGAGGTAAGTTTTGCTTTGTGTTAGGATTTATATTATCATAATACTGCACTGCAGCCCAGGATGAGTTTGGTAAAGTATATTTTTCCAGTTTTTTTCTATTTCCGGCTGTCTGTCTCCAACTCCTGATACCAATTGTTCTTATGTCCTGCTCTACGCCATCAAACCACCTGAACTTAGGCCTGCCTAATTTCAGATAGATAATATAATATAGATAGATTTCGTTCCCGTCCGTTACCATAGAACCACGACAATACAAACTTCCTTACTTTAACAGACGTAAAACTGTATGTTAGAATGTATATGTTGGCTCAAAATCTGGTATAATCTCTTTGTTCTCTCTTTTTAGTAAGATGAAACTTTTAGGGCAACATGTAAAATGACGAGTAATGACAGGTATGTACATAAATATCTATACTGATACAGATGTTGTCGCGAATACCGTAGGGTAATCGCGAAATAAATGTTTAATTATTCAAATTATTATTTATCATTAACGTGAGGGTAGTACGAAAAGAGTTCGATAGGATAGATTGAGATTTGACACAGACGCGGACGAGACGCGAGCGAGGCAGATCAGGCGCAATGCTGTGTTTTGTCAAGTAAGTGGAATTATTCTACCAGTATATGAATATTCAGTGTCGTTGCGTGTGAGCAGATTGCGTGATCAGAAATCAGATTCAGAGTATTAGATTCAGCATAAACATGTGTTAACATGATATCAGATAAATCAGACGAGTGATGTGAGATCAGTTAAATCAGTTGACTAAATCAGAACAGTTACCAGTTTAGCGAGGCTCGGGATTCAGTATAGACATATGTTAACATGTTATCAGATAAATTAGACCAGTGATGTGAGATCAGTTAAATCAGTTAACTAAATCAGAACAGTTACCAGTTTAGCGAGGCTCGGGGTGGCTATAGGGGAGGTTGGAGGTCACTAGCGAGGGACCAGACCCTCGTACTTTAAATCAGTCATGTTCACCACTAGCGAGGGACTAGACCCTCGTACTTTAAATCAGTTATGTTCATTACCAGCAATCAGTAAATCATATGTTTAACAGATACATTATAATTATGATATGTGCTGTCATGTTATATTCGTCTAATACCAAAGAACAGAGTATTTGGCGACAGATGTAGATATTGCAGAATCATCAATTAAGAAAAAAATACGCGACTCTTTGCATATGTATCTTAAGGGTGAAGAAAAAGAGTCCACAAAGGACTGTTGGATTTAAGATAGATAGATAGATAAATACTTTATTGCACACACAAAAGAAGAATACAGAAGATGAAAAGAAAAATAACAAAAAAGGTATGCAAAGGCAGTCTTATTGCTATGAGCAATCTCTTACAGACAACCTTAAATTATAAACTACGTTTGTAAACATAAATACATACATACATACATATGAATACATAAATATACATATTTACATACTTGCATGTCATATATACATATGTACTCAATAGCTAAGAAGATAGATAATAATTAGTTAGACGACATTCAAAAATAACTAGTGAGTTTGCATGGCGAACATCACGGGGAAGCATGTTCCATAGTTTTATAGTTTTTACGATAAAAGAATTGCCATTGTAATTTGTGGCGTAATATGGTAATTTTAAACGGTTGTCGCTCTGAGACCTAAGTTGCAAACCAGGGATGTCCAAACTTAGGAAACTAAAGCGTTCTTTTAAGTAAGAAGAAGTGGTTGGGTTATAGAGAATGGAGAAACGGAGGAATAGTACGTGCACATAGTGCCTATATCTAATCGGAAGCCATTTTAATTGCGTATGGTATTCGGAGATGTGGTCTAATTTACGTAAACCGAATATAAATCTAATGCACATATTCTGAAAACGTTCGAGCTTGTTAAGTTGTTCCTCTGAAACGTCGAGGTAGCAGCAACCAGCATAATCTAAAATCGGTAGCAGTAGTGAGTGAGCTAGAGCAGTTTTAGTTTTAATAGGCAACAGATTTTTTCATCGCCGCAAGGAACTTATTGCAGCAAACTCTTTCTACTTACTTCTACAATTTACACAGTCCAGGAGAAAGAGTAGTCGAAATACAGTTCTAGATTATTGACGGCGTTACTATTTACTAGGTCGGATAGATACTCCATGATGGGAAAGATTTTGAAAATGATATTTTGTATTGTATTCTGCCTTTTTTTTCTTCAATACGAGAATGATAAATTCATAGTCCACCACATTGGCAGAGTGCAGTTTGATGGAATTCATTTGAAAACTTGCTAGCTTCTCCTAAACATACAGGTTTTCTCACTATGTTTTCGTTTGCCGTAAGATAAGTGGTAATCATGTTGGAAATGATTCGCACATGAAAATATCAGAGGTGCCTTACCACTTAGCTAACACTACCTCGATAGTAAAAATGATATAGTTGTTCCTAAAGGACGTTTTTATTTACGAGTTCTATGCTTTTAAAGAATGTTTTTGGTTCAACTCATACGTTTCTTCTTTGCTAATTTAGTTGGGCTACAAATATTCATTGTTCTTCACAGTATCTTTGAAAAATAACATAGTCGTATAATATAAACTGACCTTCTTAATAATCAAATAAACTATGTAGATTGATATTATTTATAAAATAAATATTATTTTCAACCTAATAAATTAAAATAGTAGGTAAGTTAAAATATTTTAACACAATAAAATAATGAAATATTTTAACAATATTAGACAAACAAAATCAAATCTATCCCACGGGAACCGTACAGTTTTTCGGAATAAAAAGTAGCCTATTTGTTATTATTATGTACGAACTATATTATTGTAAAGATCTATATTATTGTAAAGATTTGTATAAGTTACTATAGTTTTTTAACTTTCTCACAGCAACTCTTTAATTTTTCGGGATGAAAAGTATCTAAGATGTTGACCAGGGATATACCTAAGGTACCACCATACAAAATATCTCTTCTCACATCCCCTGACTCGATTTTAAGCATTTTTTTTTTCTATGTGCAGACATTCGACCTTTACAGATTTATTATATGTATAGATTTGATGCTACGGAACGTCCGTACGTGTTCCTTATAGTGTCCGACCGAAACTGGTTTTTGCGACCGAAACCGAAACCGAAAACGAATTTCGGCAACATTCTCAGTTTCGGCCGAAACCGAAACCGAAACCGAAACTTCCTTACAAGGATCATGTTTTGAGGGAAAAATAGAGAAAACGTTAATATAATCAGTCGGACTTTATTTTTTTATCTTTAAAATTTAAATGACATAGCTATGCAGTCTTCGATACTTTCACTAATTGATAATCAACTCAACCCTTCATTTAAGAAAAAAATATTGCGCCTTAAAAATACCTAAAATCTCATTTGGTGTTTTTTTGAGTAGGTAGGATTATTTCGCGAATTTATTTTGATTTTTGGGTCCCGACGTTTGGAATGCTTTACAGCAACCATAGTCGCGGGAGAGACTAAGGTTTTAGACATCTCAAAGGCGTTATGTACTTGTTACAGACAGTGCCTACCCACAATTTTACAAAAATGATTTCAAAAATACAAAAATGGCACCAGAGTACCTTACAATATTTGTTGATTTTAATTCTAAGCATTTGATTTTTTTAATAAGTATTATAATTAAACACAGTAATATTATTAATTTAATTTTAGCTGTTATTATTATAAATATTACAATTTTAAAAAACTTTAAAATTAAAAAAAAAAGGAAAGTATTAATTATTTATTTAAGCAATATTATTGTTTTGTAGTTTGAAAAAAAAATATTGTTTTATATGTAATTTAATTTAATAAAATTATTAATTTAGATTGCTATTATTTAAAGTTAAAATATTAAATAACGCTATTGCTATCTTTCCAGATAAAAAATATATATTTATTTAAATTACTCTTATTGTCATCCACACAGTATGAATTAACTACATCTTATGGTCTGTTATGTTTGTTTTTGTTGTTAGATTTGATTATGTTTATTACAGGATCCCATGATGATGGTAGTACCCAGCCATCTTCTCAGAAGTAATACGCCTTTGAGATGTCTTAAAATCTTAGTCTCTCCCGTGACCATGATTGCTGTAAAGCATTCGAAAAGTCGGGAACCAAAAATCAAAATAAATATGCGAAATAATCCGAAAAGATAGTTTTATTTAAAATGTCAAATTTTCGCGTAAATCTAAGAAAGTATTATATTAAACATAAAATACTTATTTTAGTTGTTTATCATTAGGTACGTAGGTAAGTATCTGACTGTACTTGCCACTTGGATACCTTGGTTATAAAATAAAATAAGTATTAAAATGAACTTTGAAACTCTGAATCCACTAATATTATCACCACTAATATACACACTATAGTAAGTACCAAGTACACTAATGTTTGTTTAGGTATAGCATTAGCGAGAGAGTTAAATTAACCAAAAAATTTTTTAGATAGGTTAAACTTGATTCTACTATAATCTATGTATTGATTTGTTATATAGAATTATTTTTTAATGTTTACTACCTACTTTTATGATATATCATGTGATAAAACTTACTGAATTCAAAATAAATCACACGAAAACTTATAACAAACAAAACTAACTGCAAACACAAGCCAGTAACGATATGATTAAGCACGTGGACGCGTTAAAATGTCTTCATCGCTTGGATGGAATTCAACGCGTTGAACATGACCGATTACTGCGCGAGAACTCCCAAACGCAGTTTCGGTTTCGGCCGTAGTTTCGGCAGGTTTGCCGCCGAAACCGAAATTAAACCGAAACCCGTTTTTTTGCCGAAACTCGACCGAAACCGAAACCGAAACCGAACTTTCGGTCGGACACTAGACTTCCTTACTTTTCCTTACTTGCACTTATCTATTTTTTATTCAATGCGATTAATTAGTCTATTCTGAAACGATTTTATTTAATATTTTTTTTAATGGAATATACCACAACAAATAAACACGGATGAAATTTAAATAAAAGTTATTGTCATGAAATAATTATGTAGTTAAAATGTCAGTATTTCATATGGTGTAAGAAATTCACTCTGCATGTGTTTACAAACACTATGATGCGGGCTATTTTGGTGCGAAAAACATGCCAAGATTAACATAAATCCTAATCGTTAATTCATTTATTATCATTTAATCACTTTCAAAGTTCATAGTCCGAATCGAAGCCTACCATCCCTTAGTACATTTTTACTTATTTCGCTATTCTTCTTCAACATTAGACCCGAATTTAGTAAAGAGTTGAGTTTCTCGCTGACTCCAGGCGATGTTGTAACATCGGGCTAAGGTTTCAATGTCATTGCAATGTCTATGACGTGAACCTACGTTAAGCAATTTAGTAATAACGAGGGATCATAGGAGCGGACATACATACATACAGGTCAAATACACAACCCTCCTTTAGGATTCACCGTAATCAAGTAAAAATAATACTTATACCCTTTTTGTTGTTTTAGAGTATCAGATACATTTTTCTCTCTAATTATTTCGACATGCGCTGCAAAGGAATTGAAAGTGATGAGAAGATAGCGACATGGGTGAGTATTAATGTTGCTGTAGTTATAATACACTTATTTATATGTATTAATACACTTATAGATTTAAATTTTATTTTTTTATTGAATTATAAATTTTGAGGGTCTTTGATATCATCTCTCTTATCTTACAAAATATTGTATAAATTTTGTGGGCAGACGCGGTCTGTAACTGTAATTTTAGAGAGGTCAAAAACTTTAACCTCTCCCGTTACTATGTTTGTTCTTAAATAGTCGAAACGTCGGAAAAAAACCAGACTTCGTCACTTGGATCGGATATTAGCCTTTGAAAAGTCGTAAGGCTAGGTTTTGGTTTGTAACACGCAAAAATTATACGTATTCAATCCAACATGCTTAACGTCCCACTGCTGGGCATGGGCTTCTATTCAATACGAGGGGGATCAGGCCATAGTCAACCACGCAAGCCAAGTGCGGGCTGACGGACTACACATGTCATGCGAAAACTTGCTAGGTTCTCTCAGACATGCAGGTTTCCTTACGATGTTTTCCTTCACCGTAAGACAAGTGGTAACCATGTTGAAAGTGTGAAGTTTATATGAAAATTAATATTATATTATATTTTACATATATAAAAATATTTTATATTGAATCAATATTTTTCTTTATTTTTTAAGGTTGCCAACGGCATGTGGGTATATTACATGTTAAAAGTATCAGAATTACTAGATACAGTATTCTTTGTACTTAGAAAGTCACTCAGGCAAATAACCAAATTACATTTGCACCATCACATCTTAATGGTAATATCTGGATGGTTTGGAACCACTTATTACCCTGGTAAGAATAAATTGGTAATTGAAACACCCTACGTGTGAAATTTTATAAGGATGTGTTAGTGACAAGACTCTGCACATAAATAGGCCATGTCATGGACTACTGAAGAATAAAATAACAATTCCACGGAATAGTAACTTTAATATTATTTTAACAACACGTTTGTCCTTCATGTATAGATTTAATTATAATTTACTAGCAACATACCCACACGTTTGGGGTTCCCTGGAGTTATAACAAAGATATTTTTTTGCGCCAGGAATCTTCGCGGGTGTATGCAAAACAATTCACCAAAACCTTATCACAATCGGATGAATAGTTTAGGAACGTGGAGAACAAATATACAAAGAAACAGTGATTTTTAGTATAATTTATTATTTATATAAGAAAACTTAAAAAAAAATTAACGACATATTTCTAACGCAGTTGAAAGAGCTAAAAATATTCTTTTGCTCGTGAAATTCTTCGGGCTAAGTGTGAGCAGTCTAAAACAAAAAGATACCTACATTATTATTTTAAATATTATGGTTAATTTATTTACTTTCCAGGTGGCCAGGCCGTAATAATTGGATTTCTCAATAGTATCGTCCATGTGATTATGTACTTCTACTATCTGGTCTCTGGGCTTGGTGACAAATATAAAAAAATCGTATGGTGGAAAAAATATGTAACAATCATTCAACTTGTACGTATAATTTTGTTATAATACTAGTTATTCACCCTCTCTTCGCTCGGGTTCGTCCCTAGATGCATTTTAACGTTAGTATGGAATAGACTATATCTATACTAATATTATAAAGTTGAAGATTTTGTTAGTTTGTTTGTTTATTTGTTTGTTTGTTAGTTTGGTTGAACGCGCTTATCTCAGGAACTACTGGTTGGAATTGAAAAATTCTTTTTGTGTTAGATAGTCCATTTATCGAGGAAGGCTTTAGGCTATATAATATTACGGTACGGCTAATAGGGGCTGAGCATAAATGAAAAATGTTGCAAAAACGGAAAAAAATGATTCCTGTTCAGAGCTTCCGTTACGTGCGCTGCGTATACGGTTTAAATTACGCAAAAATCGTGTATGACGGAATTGTTCACCTTTAAAAGTTCTATAAAAATGTCTGCGACAGTATACATCAATCTTTTAAGATACTTTGACTTTAGATAACCTTTTTTGTGGTAATCAAATTTGTTCTGAAATAATGCATTACTTCCGAAGGTGTTTTTATAAATATGATATTAATACTTATCCAAATAAATACGTCATTCATCACAAGTATTTAATTTTGAACAAAATTACCCTCGGCATCATTTGATTTCAACGAATATCTTAGGAGATATCATAGTTTTAAAATATACATATTTGACTTTACGCGGACTATGGGTGAGCGCGCTCTCAGCCCGATGCAAGGCAAGGGCGGGGCGGTCGTGAGGGGGGAGGGCGCTGGCCGCCGCGCTGTTAACTCTGCGACCAGTCACTATTCCACGCCAACGAATTCGTGGGAAAAGCTAGTATTAAAATAAACACTTTTTACTAAATGCATATGGATGTATACAAGGTACACATACCAAAACAACATTTTTTACAATTTTTATCTGTCTGTTTGTCTGTCTGTTTGTTCCGGCTACTCTCCGAAACGGCTGGACCGATTTTGACGGGACTTTCACTGGCAGATAGCTGCTGTTATAAGGAGTAACTTAGGCTACTTTTATTTTAGAAAAAGAATCAGGGTTCCGCAAAAAAAAAACCCATGAAATTATGAACAAAATCCGCGTACGGCGTACGTACGTAACATAAATCGCTATATAATTTAAATGAATATCTTAGAAGTAGTAAGCTACTATTTATATATAAACATAGCTAACCGTGAAAATATAATATAAATATTATAAAGCTGAAGAGTTTGTGTTTGATTGTTTATTTGGTTGAACGCGCTAATCTCAGGAACTACTGGTTGGAATTGAAAAATTCTTTTTGTGTTGGATAGCCCATTTATCGAGGAAGGATTTAGGTTATATATCATCCTGGAAAAATGTACGGTTCCCGTGGGATAGATTTGTTTTTGTCTAGGGATGAACCCGAAGCGAAGCGAGGGTGACTCGCTAGTTATGTATATGTACAATGTACATACATAGGTATAGAATAGTAGGCAAATATTTTAAAGATAAAAATAATATATCCCTACTTGAAAAATGACTGATTACCCATTCAAACTCCGAACTTCAAACTTCCACCCCCTTTTCACCCCCTTAAAAGATGTTTTCCGGGATAAAACTATCCTATGTCCTTCCTAGGGTCTCAAATTATCTCCATACAAAATTTTATCTAAATCGATTCAGTAGATTAAATATGAAAAGGTGACAGACGGACAGATTGATAAAGTTACTTTCGCATTTAATATGTGTTTAATACATATGTATAAGTCGCGACATTGCATTTAATATATACTAAAAATAGTTATTGCGAGTGTACCTTAGAATATAGACATATAGTATTTACAGTATAATTTATTTTATTCATGTACCAAAAAAAAAACATATAAAATAGAAAATATTAAATAATAATAATTATTATTATTATTATTATAAAATAGAAAACAGTAACCATTGTACAAAGGATGACTTATCTCTTTAAGAGAACTCTACCAGAAACCCTCGAGCGTGAGAAAGTAAAAATAATAATAATAAAGTAGTAGTAAGGTATTGTTTGAATAAAACATAACGTTTTTAGTATGTACTTTAGTAAAAAATGCAAGTAACATATGTGATAGGCAAAAAACAGATCGTTATGAATGTATGAACGTTACATTTTTGATTAATATTATTAATATAAAATGTGGTTTATAAAGAGGAGTACATTTCTCTTATATAATTTTAAGTCAAGGTTAAATGTCTGTTGAATATTTTTTCTAAAGTTTGCCTTGAATTAAAGAGGATTTATTACTTCTATGCTTGGCTTTTATCACGTCGCAAAAGGCGAAGCCCCGTTTATAGTTTTTCATTTTTTTTATCAATTTGCCCATGTAGAGCGTAGATGTACATAATATAATGTATCTGGAGAGATTTTAATAGGATATATTCCACTGTGAGATACCTCACCCTTTAATGGATGTTAAGGCATACCCCATCCAAAATGGGAATTCTCTCAAATATGCTAGTTTCTTCTCTATATTTTCTTGCGCCACGTAGAAAATGAAAAATCCTCGGGCCAGTAGAGATCAAATTCAGTCCGAAAGAGAGGCCATGGTAAAGCGGTTGAATCTCCAACTCAGGACAGTCTCCGCTTGGGGCGATGCCAATCTCGTGAGTTTCAACGCCACCAAAACACAGGCGTGCCTGTTCACCGCAAAAAGGAGTCCTTTTACCTTGACTCCTACTTTCCGGAATGTGCCTCTGGAATACACTGACCGTCTCCAGTTGTTGGGGACGGACATTAGCCCCAACATGAACTACGGGCGGTTCATCGAGTCTAAGGCTAATATCGCAGCAAGGAAAGTTGGCATCCTTGCAAAGGTCCGACAGCATTTCACGCCGGGACAGCTTCTTGTTTTATATAAAGCTCAAGTCCGGTCGTGTGTGGAATACTATAGTCACATATGGGCTGGTGCTGCGAAATGCCATCTGTCAGCCTTGGACTCGATAGAGAGGCGTGCTCAAAGGCTTATTCGTGACCCTACGCTAGTAAAAGCTAACTTACAAAGCCTCGATCACCGACGTAGGGTTGCCAGTATTTGTGTATTCTATTGGTTACATTTCGGAGAGCGTGCGCAGGAACTACACTGCTTAATTCCCCCATCCCCTTTCCATCATCGGTCAACCCGACGAAAGGCTAGCCTCCATCCATATGTCATGGACATTCCACCCGTCCGGACGAAGCGTTTCGCTACGTCATTTATTATACGTGCGGCTAAGGAAACACCGATGTTTCCGTCCGTTTACAATATGGGTGTCTTCAAGGCAAGAGTGAATAGGTGGCTACTGAATTAGTGCGACTTACCACCTACGACTGCGCTACCACTTACCATTAGGTGGAACGTCGCCAATGAAATATTAATAGCTAGCTTTAATTTCGAAGGTCGATGATCTAATACAATTGCATTTATGTTTTAACAGATGAATACAATTATGTAGGTAATGTATAAAACAGCTTATGAACATAAAATTAATAAATAATTTTTGTTACAGGTCCAGTTTGTTCTAATTGGAATTCATGATATATATAGCATGTTTTATGAATGCAACCATCCTTTTCTTTTCAAATTCCTTACTGTAATTTACAGTGTTTTCTTCTTTACTAAATTTGCACAATTCTATTACGTTACCTATGTAAATCCCAAACAAAAAAGGAAGACTTCAAATAACATCAAGAAACACTGACGTATCTACTACATGAATTCAAAATACTCGAATTAATTATTATTTATCATTAAAATATATATTTCTATAGCATGTTTAACTGTGTTTTGTATGAGACCACATCCCATAAGACCTTATTACTTACTGCCCTACGCATTGCCCGCGGCGCCGCCCGAGTTCAGATGACTAAAAACCAAATTCGTAGGTTTTACATATTAGTATACTCTTACATTGCAGTTTTTGTATTTTTTCCCAGAAATGAGATATTTTCCTCCGGTAAAAAGTATTTTATATGTTTACCCGGATAACCAGCTATCACCATACCAAATTTCATCAAAATCCCTCCAGTGGGTTCTTTGTGATGCGGTAACAGACAGACAGACCGACAGACAAAAATTCTAAACACTATATATTCGGCATCTGTATCGATAATAATCTCTATTTCAATAAGATTTTCAAAAAAAAAAAATTAATGTACTACAAATTCGGCTTAGTTACAATTTTATTATACGTATAGATTATTAATTCTTTAAAATATATTTAATTTATGCGACATTTTATTATAATAGATTTTTTCCTTTTAAAAAAACATGATAGTTTATAGTTCAATCCATATGATCACTTATAAACCTTAATATTATTTATCATGCTGTATTTACCTATAACTAAAAGTGCAATTAATATGTTGTGAAGTGCTTAGATAATATGTATTAACCATTGTAACTTTTGTTAGTAATTCAATAACTAAATAAATAAATAAAAGACAGACAGACGGACAGACGGACATGAGATCTTATAAGGGTTCCTTTTTTACCTTTTGAGGTACCTACGGAACCCCAAAAACCACTTTTAATTGTAAAATTACATGAATAATCAATTGCTAATTTTTTTTAATTTTTCTTATCAGTAAGCTTTAAAAAAAAACATGTAACTTCTCTATTTACGATCAACTGTTCTTGTTTGTTAATTCGAAACTTGTAATAATTTCGATGCTTTACTGGAAATGATTCGTTTCTCTCTTACACATTGCAATTTACAATTAACTATCCTTGTCTGCTAATTGTCATGTGTTGTCAACTGTCTTAGGACGTGCCTTTTTTAATTATTGTTTATGGTGTAATGACGTTATACACACTCCACTATGCGAAAATATTTATAATCAGAATACTACCATAGTCTATAAAACAAAACAGTCATCCAACGAAGCCGTCTAGACAGGGCAATCGTACGTGGTATGAGGCATACATTTCTGATGCCCGAATTAGTTAGTAGGTCGGGACACGACTTTAAGGTCTGTCGCGTGTTTGTTTACTGAGTGTTTACATAGAAATCCGCGCATATGTTTAATAATGGCGCGGATTCTCGAGGTGCTGATTACGAAAATGACATCCATTTTCAATTTCTAAGATAGCGGACATTAATTTTGTTAGTAAAATGATATGGGTGTTTAAATATAAAATAAAAGTAATAGTTATAAGATGACTGATATTAATTTTATTAATAATATGATATGAGTGTTGGAATCTAAGCTTATAGTTATATTTTCGCATTAACGAGTATAAGACTATATATATCAAGCACATAGAAATTTCAAATCCAGTAATTCTAGAAACCGAAAATATTTGTCCGTTGCCCATTTATAATAGGTGATTTGGAAATTTATTAATTACATTATATTATACAGGGTGGTCCATTTATAATGGTCCAAGGATTTTTTGGAGGTAGAGGACACCCTAACAACTCATTTAAAACAAACATTAGTTCCGCGAAAATCAATAGTTTAGAAGTTATGATTTCTTTTATTTTTTTTGGAAAATTGTCTACTCCAATCATACAAATCAATTTTATTTAAATACCATTCTACTAAATCGCATGAAATTTGGCATGTGTGTAGAGAAGTCATGTAAAAAGCATACAATGTGAGATTTTCTTCTTTTTTTCTGTTCTGTTCTTATTTTTTCGGCGGGAAAAATCCAGGTGGAAATGAAAAGAAACTTTTTACGTCGCTGTCGTCTATCCATAATGAACTGTGGAAGACAATTTGAACATTTAGCACAAAATGTAATCAGTTGTAATTTTTAATAAATATCTTATTCTTACTGTTAGTTTTTATTTTAGTATTCATTACATTTGAACTACTACTTAGATAATTCTGTCGCCCCGCTCAGGTTGGCGTAACCCGTCAAACAGATTAAAAATCACAAAGCAGTGCTTGCGCTCTCTTTCACATCACAATAAAAGCACAAGACAGGTCTTCATACAACGGTGTTTTAACCAAATACATTTTAAGGTCAATTTCTTTTTCAATGGTACTAAGGGTACGGAGCCCTTAGTGTGCGAGTCTTACTCGCACTCGACTGGTTTTAAGAGGAACTCAGGTTGTTATTAAGTTATCTCCTAAATAGAACATTTTAAATTTTGTGCTTAAAAAAACAAAATAGTTTATTTTAATGCGAATTTCTGAAGATGTTAGTGTTTACATCGCCACTATTTTTTGCCTAGACTATCACTACATTCTAAGGTAGTTTTAAAAGTCGTAAGCAAATTTCTAGTTGTAACAATTTTACGACAGTGATTTTTCCAAGGGATTTTGTTTTTGCCACAAAAATAAATAAATCAACAACAATTTTAAAACATTAGAAAATGCTAAGAAAAAAACATACAAATCTTACATTGTATGCTTTTTACATGACTTCTCTACACACATGCCAAATTTCATGCGATTTAGTAGAATGGTATTTAAATAAAATTGATTTGTATGATTGGAGTAGACAATTCTCCAAAAAAAAGAAAAGAAATCATAACTTCTAAACTATTGATTTTCGCGGAACTAATGTTTGTTTTAAATGAGTTGTTAGGGTGTCCTCTACCTCCAAAAAATCCTTGGACCATTATAAATGGACCACCCTGTATAAAACTAACTTTGCTAACAATATGAAACATTGTAAAACTCTATTTAAATTTGCCTCCGCGAAATGTCTTTTTGTATTCATTGCTATTAAGAACTTCGATAAAAGACTAAATAATAATATTATATTTTAATTAAATTATAAAAAAAATTGTGACAACCCTGCGTACTGCGGAGTACGCCACGCGGTGTCTGCTTTTAGTCAAACATTAAAGGATAGCTCACTGCTATTTTTTTGTACACTGTGCTACCGCAAGTTTCAAAACTGCCTGAAAGGCTGCTTGTTCCTCTTTTACACACAACTACATGCTGTAAGATGCATGTTGACAACTAAACGCTTTTAAATGCATTGATAATGCCTCAGACGTGCCATTTTTAATAATTATTTTTGGTTTAATGGCGTTACACTCACTCTACTATGCGAAAATATTTATAATGAGATTACTATTATAAATGCGAACGTTTGTATGTGGGTGTGCATGCAAGGTACTTAACATATTTATGGAACTTTTATACAAAAGCTGCTATCTCTTAATAATCCTCACGGACATCCTAGGATAAATTATATCTTAAAACTATCTTATCTTACCCTATATTTTCTCGGGATACCTATAGTTAATTATTTATTTCACTTAAGTTGTTTACCTATTGGGCTAGTGGCAGGCAGCCAGGTATCCTAGAGACAGGCAGACGAACACACATTTAGTATATAGGGACTTGTATTCAGCCCTTTTTAACGTCCCACTGCTGGACACGGGCCTCCCTTCAATACGAGGGGGATCAGGCCATAGTCCACCATGCTGGCCAAGTGCGGGTTGGCGGACTTCACATGTCTTTCGAAAACTTGCTAGGTTCTCTCAGACATGCAGGTTTCCTCACGATGTTTTCCTTCACCGTAAGGCAAGTGGTAATCATGATAGAAATGATTCGCACATGAAAATATCAGAGGTGCAAGACCCGGATTTGAACCCGCTTCACTCGGATACCGAAGCGAGCGAGTTACCATTGGGCTACCACTGCCTTTTTGGTATATAGGGACTTAATTTATGAAAGTAGGGATAGTATATAGGGACTTAATTTATGAAAATAAAAAAGAATAATCGATAAAACATAATTACTTTTAAATTACGTTCTAGATTTATTAATTCCTTTATTTATTGTGGCTTTGCGCGGTCATGTCTACTTATTAAAAATTTAAATATCATAGGTACTGAAATATGAATGGAATTTCGTAATGAACATTATACAATAATATATAATTAGTTTTATATAAAACTAGCAACTCGCCCTCGCTTTGCTCGGGTTCGTCCCTACTTACGTTTTAAAGTTTAGTATAGATTTCTCAGAGATGAGATATTTTTGCCCCAGTATAAGTATCCTATACGTTGAACCAGCTATCATTATGTCAAATTTCATCATAATCCCTACAGTGGTTTTTCCGCTATGCGGTAACAAATAGACAGACAGACAGACAAAAATTCTAAAAACTATAGATTCAGCCTCGGTATCGATAATAATGTCTATTTCAATGAGATTTTTCAAAAAATATTTAATGTATAGATTCGACTTAGTTACAATTTTATTATATATATTTTGTATAGATCACAAAGTTGTATTGTCTTTCTTACAGTTTTTTTTAGAACAATGTCTTGGTTTGTAACGATACCTGGATATCATCTGACATCCAGTCTAGATTAAAATAAATAAAAAGCGAATTTTATATACCTATATTTCTCTGTTACAAATATCTGTTCAATTGATTTTTGAGCATGATGTGTTACCTTAAAATAGATTTGCAATTACTAACCTATATTTAATGTCTATAGGTAATTCATAAATGTGTATATTTGTTAAAACTGCTACTAGATCTTAAAAAAAACTTAAAAAAAAAAACGACTTCCAGGCACTGAAAAGTAAAAAATAACTAAACGGGGGTTTTCATTTAGAATAGATATTTAATCAGATATTTTCGAAGTCGGTGTGCTTTGATTTGTATTGGCTGGCACCGACTTTAACCCCCGTTTAGTTATTTTTTTACTTTTCAGTGCCTGGAAGTCGTTTTTTTTTTTAAGTTTTTATTTTTCCATTTTTAGTGTAGACGTATCATCAATACAAATTAATCAAGCCCAAACACAAGGTAATTGCTGTAAATCGTTGAGGAGTTCCCTCGACTATCTTTCGGGTCCATCATCAGATCGATTCCAGACCTTTATTAAATAGTAGTGCTTTAAAATACCTAATGAAAATGTTAACAAACGCACTAGTCGCCGCGACAATTTTCGAAAGTTCCCTTCGATTTCTCTGGGATCCCATGATCAGATCCTGGTTTCCTTATCATGGTATCACTCTTGAGATATCTTCTTTCCAACAAAAAAAGAATTATCAAAATCGGTTCATAAACGACGAAAAAATCCGCGAACAAACATTAAAAAAAATATAAAATCGAATTGAGAACCTCCTCCTTTTTTTGGAAGTCGGTTAAAAAAAGTGTGTATGTACCTATGTACGTACGTAAGAAGTTATACTTCTTTGGCGTAACGGAACAAAAATAGCTAAAGGTTTCATCCCGTATGTCACAACTCTCTGTTTGTAAAAGGAATGCAGCTAACTTCATCATGTTGCTTTCAGCTAACTTCATCATGTCACTTTTTGCCTGGGCCTTCACCCTGGATTCTGGTGTATTTTGTGGTTCTTGTACTATAAACTAATAGTCCCCTCCCGATGTGTTTTCACCTTGCCGTAATGTGGGGGCAGGCGGCTCATTAGCGTCCGGCAATCCAGCCGGGCGTAAAGCCAAGGGACACATTGGGACGCGGACCACTTTAGTTATAGGTGTCCCATACGGGTTGCTCTTGGTACTTCTCTGATAGCAGAGTGGATCGTTTGAGCAACCCCATGGTTGTTGTGGTCTGCCTCTGAAGACCAGCCGTCGGTGATCGTGGTTCCGTTGATATTTAGTGGATGGTACTGGCTTTTCTATCCCGAGAGTCCCACACAAATATGCAGGTGGTACACTTTTCCCAACGTAAAAAAAAAGGATATAAGTAACTTTAACTTAGCACACTAGTTTGTACAGAAAACTTTAAGCAATGAAACTATTTTTTTTCCTCATTATTCAAGTAATAAATCAAAGTCTAATTAAATACTAGTCCAGAATTCAGCCTCAAAATTTTATTGCACTGTCCATTTAACCTGTTTATAAAGTCAGATAGGTTACTTGTACGTTAACTACACTATACAACTTACTACATCTAATTACATGTACATATCATAATATGAATTAATGTAAATGTTCTTTCATTTCATGTTCTAAATGTACAAAGGACACTGTTGAGTCACAACGTGTGTGTAATTTTAAAAATGTTAGCTCTACAATATATTATAGATAGTTATTATTATATTTTTGAAGAATTGGCTAGTGAGTGTTTTTACATTTTATAAAGTCAATGTAATTCTTATTGCTTACCATTCTATAAACTCTTATGTGGTAAATCTTATTTTAGAAACCATCTATTGATTTTAAAATCAATAAATAACAGATGCGTCTAAATAACTTAGATATTTAATTTTCTATGAAACGAGTCACTTTCTGAATATATTATTTTTATATTTCTGAAATATTATCAAAAAAGATACTAAGTGAGTTGTATTATCTCTGAGACAGAGGATAAATGTCAGCACAAATTCTATTATGCAAGCTGTAGCAGGCAGCTACGACTCTCAAAGGAGAATGGGCAACTTTGTATGGATTCCGTCCCCAGAGTGTATCAAGTTGAGATATATCTCATTTTCAAGATCATAAGAATAGCTTCATTTTATTATATGACACCAACACTGAGACTCATGCAATTAGATCATTCATATCATCTCATCATCATTCATTCACGAATTTCATAAAATTAGATCATTCATAGTTCTTTCCCTGCATGAGTCTTAGTGTTGGTGTCATATAATAAAATGAAGCTATTCTTATGATCTTCAAAATGACATATATCTCAACTTGATACACTCTGGGGACGGAATGCCCATTGTCCTTTTAAGATTTTGGGCCAAATTTCTTCAGGCATAGTTATGTTGTAGTTTAAATGTTTAATTTTATTTAATGTTCTAAACGTATGAAATTTTTGTATTTAATTTATTTTGTTGATAATTTAATTTTATGGAAAAGTATTCCGAAATAAAGATATTATTATTATTATATTATTAGTCCTGCTTTCACTCATCAATAGAGAATGATTGACTTTATTTTTAGCCGACTCCCAAAAAGGAGGTTCTATGTTCGTCTGTTTGTATTTTTTATGTATGTTCACCGATTTCTTAGAGATTAGTGTAACTTGTCTATTTTACTAGAAATTTTATTTTCCAAAATTCTCTACCTAAAAGGCTCAGATGTAGTCATATTACTAAACTACGATGTCCATCCGTCGTGTATCTAATATCTCAAATATACTGTTTTAAGTGTTAGTCCGACCCGAACTTGACAAAATATCACTGTGAACTGATTTCGGCACTTACATATTTTGCGAAAACAAACGTGTACGACTTCCTGCGCATTAACTAATTTTTGCATATATATTATTATGTTAAAATATTTTATTTTCATATGTCATTGCTAACTTGTGACCTAGCATGACAAAGCGTTAAATGAAACATATGCATAAAATTAATATAATACTAAGCAAGGAATTCGGATTTAGTTTGCACATTTAGAGGGTTCTATGTCGTAAGGAAATAGTCCGAATGGTGGATAAATCTTTTGAACCGTAAAAGAAGAATCGTACAAGTTTATAAAAAAGTTCTTTAAGTTGAAATTAAGGGTCATAATATGTAAAAAATATATTTTGTTTTATTTCAGGTCCAATAACTAAAGGATGGTTCCTAACGAGGAAACCATATCAAATGATAATTCTTGTGACCGCCTACTACTATTTCTGCACAAATTTAGGACCTCGTCTAATGAAACATAGGAAACCATTTAAATTGCCAAAAGTATTGCTAGTTTATAATGTGGTCCAAATTATTGTGAACTTCTATTTAATTATTGAGGTAAGTTTTGCTTTGTGTTAGGATAGCTCTGCAGCCCAGGATGTACCAGGTAAAGTATATTTTTCAGTTGTCTCTATTTCCGGCTTTCTGTCTTCAACTCCTGATACCAATTGTTCTTATGTCCTGCTCTACGCCGTCAAACTACGTGAGCTTAGGCCTGCCTCGACATCTACGCCCATCCGGTTTACTCTCGAGTAGGCGTTTGGACATACGAGACTTTTCCATACTCACTATATGTCTAGTCCATCATAGGCGTCCGATTTTAAGGTCTTAATAATGTTTGGTTTTTTATAAAGGTGGTACACCTCGTGATTGTAAAGTGTTCGCTAACATACGTCCTCTAGCACTGCTCCGAAAATGCGCCTATGTGTTTCGCGTTCGAATACTAAAAGAGCGTTTTCGTCCGTTTTGGTTAGTACCCAGCACTCTGGCTCATACATCAATATTAATCCTAATAAGGTCTCATGTAGAAGGAGCTTGATGTTTCATGATAGTATTTTGAACAACAACAACTGAACAAACTGAAGTAGCACTTGTTTGCCGCCATAATTCGTATACATATTTATTTCAAATGTTATTTCGTTGCCATTCGTTACCATAGAACCATGATATACAAATTTACTTACTTCAACCGACGCAAAGCTGTAAGTTAGGATATATTTTAGTAAGATGAAACTTTTAAGACAACGTGTAAAATGACGAGTAATGACAGGTAGATAATGCACATAAATATCTATACTGATACAAATGTAGACAATGCTGATTCGTCAAATTAAGACGCCACTCCTTACATATGTATCTGAAGGGTGAAAAAAAGAGACCATAAAGGACTGTTGTATATAAAATACTCCAGGTTAGGATAAATTAAAAAAAATATATATTTTGTATTGGATTCTGCCTTTTTTCCACCGTCCCACGGCTAGGCACGGGCCTCTCTTCAAAACGAGGAGGATCAAGTCATAATCCACCACGCTGGCCAAGTGCAGTTTAGCGGAATTCATCTGAAAACTTGCTAGCTTCTCCTAGATATGCAGGTTTTCCAACTATGTTTTTGTTCACCGTAAGACAGATGGTAATCATTTAGAAATGATTCGTACATGAAAATATTAGAGGTGCCTTACGACTTAGCTAACACTACCTCGATAATAAAAATAATATAGTTGTTTCTAAAGGACGTTTTTATTTACGAGTTCTATGCTTCTAAAGAATGTTTTTTGTTCTACTCGTACGTTTCTTCTTTGCGATTTAGTTGGGCTACAAATATTCATTGTTCCTCATCGTATCTTTGAAATATAACATAGTCGTATAATATAAACTGACCTTCTTAATAATTAAATGCATATTGCAGATTGATGTTATTTATAAAATATAATATTATTTTCAACTTAATAAATTAAAATAGTAAGGTAAAATATTTTAACACTTGATGCTACGGAACGTCCTTACGTGTTCCTTACTCGCACTTGTCTTATTTTTTATTCAATGCGATTAATTAGTCTGTTCTGAAACGATTTCATTAATTATATTTTTTTAATGGAATATACCACAACAAATAAACACCGATGTCATTTAAATAAAAGTTAATTTCATGAAATAATTATTTAGTTAAAATGTCATTATTTCAAATGGTGTAATAAGTACACTCTGCTTGTGCTTACAATCTGCAACAAAACTAAAGCACATTATATGTATATCTTTTATTATAGCTCTATCTATTGTGGTGCTGTTTGATATATCCATTGCCGCCTAGTGATGTGCCAAAGAAGACTTAGATACAGTAGAGACTTCTTTAATAAGTTACAGATTTACTCTGATGCAGGCCATTTTGGTGCCAAAAACATGTCAAGATTAACATAAATCCTAATCATTCATTTATTTATAATCATTTAATCACTTCCAAAATTCGTTGTCCGAATAGAAGCCTACCAACTATTACTACATTTATACTTATTTTGCTATTCTGCTCCAATATTAGACCCGAATCACAATAACCTACATATATGTTATTATGTATGTATATATTGTATTCAGCCCTTTTGAACGTCCCACTGCTGGGCACGGGCCTCCCTTCAAGACCAGGGGAATCAGGCCATAGTCCACCACGCTGGCCAAGTGCGGATTGGCGGACTTCACATGTCTTTCGAAAACTTGCTAGGTTCTCTCAGACATGCAGGTTTCCTCATGATGTTTTCCTTCACCGTAAGGCAAGTGATAATCAAGTTAGAAAATGATTCGCACATGAAAATATCAGAGGTGCGAGACCCGGGATTTGAACCCGCTTCACTCGGTTTCCCAAGCGAGCACGTTACCACTGGGCTACCACTGCCTATAATGTTATTATATATGTTAGTAAAAAGTTGAGAATCTTGCAGACTACAGGTGATGTTGCAGCATCAGGTTAAGGTTTTCATATTATTGCAGTATCTAATAACGTGAATCTAACTAGGTTTGAATCATCAAAATTGGTTAAGCAGTTTAGTAATAACGAGGGATCGTCGGATCGTACATACATACATGCATACAGGTAAAAAACATAATCCTCCTTTGGGATCTACCGTAGTCGGGTAAAATAAAATGAAATGAAACTTTATTCAAATAGATTTATTACAAGCACTTTTGAATCATCAATTTAAAGAGCGTCAGTGTAGTCAGTCCGTGAGGAAGCTATTACCGGCTCGGAAAGCAGTTCTGCTGAGAAGAACCGGCAAGAAACTCAAAAGTTGCTCTTTTAAATATCGATGTTACATTGATAAACATAATATTACAGATAGCCCGCGTATGAGCGAATATATATTAATTCCACATATTTCCTTCAAAAAGAAACTCTTGAATAGAGTAATACACTTTGCTCAATAAAATATACTTAATTTTATCTTTAAAATCTTTAAAAGGTATCATCAGCAAAAAGTACAATATCACATAATTTCTTTACGTAGGAATGTAAATATTTAATATATAACAAGAATAAAAAAGGACCAAGAACAGGATGTTCCACAAGGGTGTTCCTTGTAGAACACTCATTTTTAAAAGAGATTAAGAAGATTTTGCATTATTTATGTCAACCCTCTAAATTCTCTGATTGAGTTAGGAAGCAAAAAAATCAAGCACAGCACCCTGAATGCCATAGTGATTCAGTTTAAGCAATAGTGTTTGATGATCTACACAATCAAAAGCTTTAGACAAATCACAAAATACACCAATAGCATTCTGCGATTTCTTCACAGTCAGTCACCCGCATCAGTAGTCGATTTACATTTGGTGAAGCCATTTTGTTCACTATGCATAATATTGTTATAATAAAATAAACTACTTAATTAGTTAAAAAGTATTTTTTTAAATATTTGGCTTAATGTATATAATATTGAAATAGGTCTATAATTTCCAGGTTCAAATCTATCACCACTTTTAAATAAAGGTACTACATTACTATATTTCATTAAATTCGGGAATATACCGCTATCTGCACATTTATTAAAAATAAAGACTATAGAGTCGCTAGTTAATTATAAAATAACTTAGTAGTTTTACTGACATCCCCCAAAAAATACTATTCTTTATTAGATTTAAGGTTTTAAATATTTTAACGGTATCCGTTGAAGAAATATGTTTGAACACGAATAATTTATTTTATAATTTATTTACTTTAACATTAGATTATACTATTTTCATTGGGTCTGATTTTAATGGTTGAGTTACGGTCAAAGGTACTTCCGAGAAAAAAATCGAAACTATCTGCCAATTTATTTATTCTAATGTTATTAATATTTAAGCTAACCGGTTCTTTAGCAGCTCTAAATTTCTCTGTGATGGCAGCAATTACATCCCAGGTTGCTTTGATTTTATTATTAAAATTTATAATTTTATTTCTTATAAATATTGCCTTCGTTTGAGACCATACATTTTTAAACATTTAAAAAAAAATTATTACTGCATCCGCCAATAGTAAACTTACATCATTTTTATTCCTACCCGCTTCCTTTTTATATGCACGCCTACAATTTAAAGGGTCATCATACGCAGTTAATTAAATAAATAAATGTTGGGACATTAACACACAGCACCATCTAGTTCCATGGTAAGCTACGAAGCCTGTGTTATGGATACCAGATAGTTGATACACTACACATATATAACTTTAAATACATACATATTATAAATATAAACACCCATGACTGGAGTACAAACATTCGTGCTCATCACACAAATGAATGCTTCC
Organism: Argynnis bischoffii washingtonia; assembly: GCA_033884665.1. Lineage (NCBI taxonomy): Eukaryota > Metazoa > Arthropoda > Insecta > Lepidoptera > Nymphalidae > Argynnis > Argynnis bischoffii. Next base: position 16,426,347 of record CM066618.1, on the reverse strand, counting down.
AGCGGGACTCGAACCCGCGACCACTGGCGCGGAAAGTAGGCAACCTACAAACTGAGCCAAACGTGCCGTCATTAGCATTCACCGTTTGAGTTTCGAGAAGTAAACCCGCGCGCGCCTGCTATAATTTGCATGGAACATTCGAGAGTTTTGTGATGTGTGCCTTCATGAGTATCATCACCGCCATCGCCATCTAACCGCTGCCGTTACCATCATTGGCGCTGCAGCTGAGACCTGATGCAGAACTCCAGCAAGGTAGGCGTGCTTTTTATTCCCGCTGTCCACACTCGTAAACTCTTATATTATACAGTCCACTTAAATTTTATTCTTAGAACTAGCCCTTTACAGTATTTTTACCGCCGACAATTACTTTACTAAGGAACACTGGATCACGATTCCATTGCTTTATACCATACAACTCATATAATGTTTCCCTATTCCTATATATTCCAACGGTTGCCCAATCACTAAATATCAATTTTAAATGTTTAACAATAGTTTTTGTTTTGAAAGTATCATTGAATTCATTCATAATGAAATTAAAAAAACTTTAAGTATATATTATCTTGTTTTTTTTTTATAGTTGGGGAATGCATTTACGCATACCACCTGATCCCCCAGGTGGTTATGTGGGGCTCACCGGCTAGAAGAGCCGGTACTACCCACTAAACCCCAATTTTCCCTTCCCATCCGCCATAATGGGACGCCGCAGGATCGCTTACGCATATCTACCACGGCGCCCCGGCGGCAGGTCCGAAGACCACCGTCTGGTGGGACCCCCGAAGGAGCCCCACTACGGCTGCAGAGGACAGGGAAACGGCATCGAAACACCAAGCCCTTTCCCCCTGCAGCTCCACCGCGTCCGATCGCGGGATCGCCGAAGCGGTCCCGCCACCGGTGGCCGTAACATCGGAAGCCTAGACGATGAGCGGCCCTGTCCTGAGCGTGCCTCTAACCGTGGTTGAACTAACCTTGGTTAGAGACACGCCCCCGCTGTTGGTCCGCGCCGGATTACTCCGGTACCACCCGCCCCTCTAAGCGGGTGGCGTTCCCCTCTCCGCTACCCGGGGCGCCCGGTAGGAGTCAGCTCTCCCCCGGGAAGTATACATTATCTGGGTCATCATCTTTTAAATCTATATTTAGGACTTTTTGAGCAATGTTACTCTTAAAGCAATTTATTTTAATAATTGTCATAGATATATCTTTTTTGACTTTTCAATATTTTTATCAATTAAGATTTTTTTTTGACCATAATCTGAACTTAAATTATGAATTATTGACTTTTCATTGACAGGTTGCAGACCCGCTCGTTATCGTGTAGCTTCCGAAAAGGCATTAAATATATTAAGCATATAAAAATCCTTTTTGTTGTTTTAGGCTATTAGATACATTTTTTTCTCTAATTATTTTGACATGCGCTGCAAAGGAATAGAAAGTGATGAGAAGATAGCTACATGGGTGAGTATTATTGTTGCTATAGTTACTCATATAATAAATAGACTTATTAGTTATTAGATTTGAATTTAAATCGAATTTTAAATTTTGAAGGCTTTGATGTCATTTCTCTTTTCTTACCAAATATTATATAATTTTTGTAGGCAGATGTGGTCTAAACCTGTAACTTTAGAGAGGTCAAAAACTTTAGTCTCTGCCGTTACTGTTGGTTCTTGAGTATTCGAAATGTCGAAAAAAAACCAAACCAAAAAAATAAATTACTATTTCTGAACCCCTCTTTCACATCGGGCTTCACTACACGCTATGCTAAAATGCATAAAAAACTATCTTCGTCACTTTGATCGAATATTCGCCTGTGAAAAGTCGTAAGGCTAGGTTATTTTTGTAACACGCAAAAACTATATATATTCAATCTCACATGCTTAACGTCCCACTGCTGGGCATGGGCTTCTATTCAATACGAGGGGGATCAGGCCATAGTCAACCACGCAAGCCAAGTGCGAGCTGACGGCCTGCACATGTCATGCGAAAACTTGCTAGGTTCTCTCAGACATACAGGTTTCCTCAAGATGTTTTCCTTCACCGTAAGACCAGTGGTAATCATGTTGAATGTGATTTGCTCATGAGAAATTAGATATGAAGTGCATGTGATAATTTATATTTTTCTTTATTTTTTAAGGTTGCCGGCGGCGTGTGGGGATATCACATGTTAAAAGTATCAGAATTACTAGATACAGTATTCTTTGTACTTAGAAAGTCACTCAGGCAAATAACCAAATTACATTTGCACCATCACATCTTAATGGTAATATCTGGATGGCTTGCAACCACTTATTACCCTGGTAAGAATAAATAATTGACATACTCTACGTGTGGAATTTTATAAGGATGTGTTAGTGACAAGACTCTGCACATAAATAGAATAAAATAACAATTCCATCTAAAAGTAATTTAACTTTATTATTATCAACTGACTTCTTCAAAAAAGAGGAAGTTCTCAATTCGGCTGTATTTTTTTTATATATAGAACTCCATTATTTATTAACCGATTTGGACAATTTTTGTTTTGTTTGAAAAAGTTTACTTCCAGATTGGTCGCATTTAAATTTCAAATAAAAATACCACCCCTAAGGGTAGAAAAATAGATCCAGAGATCAGTGTCAGCCGATACAAACCAAAGCACACCGACTTCGAAAATATCTGATTATGTGTCTATAGTAAATGAAAACTACCAATCAGTTATCTTTACTTTTTAGTACTTTTTTTGAAGTCATTTTTTAAAGTTTTTTTAACAACACGTTTGTCTTTAATGTATATTATGTAGATTTTATAATAATTTACTAGCAATATACTCTCATTCGTTCGGGGTTCTGTGGAGCTATAACAAAGCTATTTTTTTGGCTTATATGAAAGCTTATATGAAAATATATGGCTATAAGAAAGAAAATAGTTTAGCAACGCAGAGGACAAATATACAAAAAAAAACTGTGATTTTTGTTACTATCTATAAGAAAGTTTTAAGAAATTAACGAACTATTTATCAAGCAGTTAAAGTAACAGAAAATATTTTTTTGCTATTGAAATTATTGTGGTTAAATATGAGGAGCCTAAAGTAATATACTTAACTTATTAACCTTCCAGGTGGTCAGTGGGTATTGCTTGGATTACTCAATAGTATCGTCCATGTGATTATGTACTTCTACTATCTGGTCTCTGGGCTTGATAACAGATATAAAAAATTCGTATGGTGGAAAAAATATGTAACAATTATTCAACTTGTACGTATAATTTTATTAAATATTGTTAAAACAATGTATTAATAAACCCTTATAATTTCAAGACGAGGAAAATAAGAACACAGTAAATCAATGTAATAAGCTTTATTTTATCACTCTTTTACTTTAAACGTTTTATAATGTTACTGCAATTTTCGTATTTCCCTTTAATATAACAAAACTCAATGTAATTTTAACGATCACTTTATGTTACTACTATTTAAAATTACAGGAAAGCGCTTTATTTTTCACTTTTTACACATAAGTTCAACACTATTTTGATCAATAAGTTTGCCAACATAAATTTAATATTTTTTTAACAACCAATACTTATTTTGTCTGTCGTAAAGAACGTCTTCCCCAAAACTGCCCCTCCAACGGTTATCCTATAGAGAGGCCGAATCTAGCTAGATCTATTTTAGAATTTTTGTCTGTTTGTCTGTCTATGTCCGCATTACGGAAAAAACACTGATGTGTGTGTGTGTGTGATGCAGTAACAGACAGATAGACAAAAATTCTAAAAACTATAGATTCGGCCTCTGCATCGATAATAATGTCTATTGCAGTAAGATTTTCTAAAAAATATTTAATATACAGATTCGGCTTACTTAGAATTTTATTATATGTATCTATATAAATTACACGCACACACACACATATATATAAAAATTCAAAAATTCAAAATTCAAAATATTTTATTCAGCATTAAATTATTACAATTTTTTACTGAACGTCACGAGTCTACTACCAGTTCGGAAAAATGAAACCTCAGACCTGAGAAGAACTGGCGAAAGAAACTCAGCGGGACTAATATTTTTTTAATAAATTGTAATTTACAATATTTTTATAAAGTTGAAGTAGCCTGGAGGCGATCACTTCATTCCCAAGGCGTGCTATCTTCTATGAAATTATTTATTGTATAATAGCCTTTAGCACACAAACGTTCTTTAACAATTTTTTTGAATTTAATGATAGAAGCTTTTTGAACATTTTCTGGGATCCTGTTGTACAAGCGTATACATTGTCCATAAAAAGAATTACTGACTCTCTTTAAACGAGTTACAGGCATTACAAGTTTGTGTTTGCTCCTAGTATTAAAGTTATGCATGTCACAATTCTTGGGAAATTCGTGTATATTTTTACGAACATACATAACACATTCGTACACGTACTGAGAAGCAACAGTCAATATTTTTATTTCTTTAAACTTATCTCTTAATGACGCTCTAGGACCTAAACTATAAATTGCACGAATAGCTCTTTTCTGCAGTACAAAAATCGTATTAACAGTTGCTGCATTTCCCCAGAGTAAGATACCATACGACATAATACTATGAAAATAGCTAAAATATACTATGCGAGCTGTATCTACATTAGTAAGAAGTCTAATTTTTTTTACCGCGAACGCTGCAGAGCTGAGTCTACTCGCTAGTCCCTCAATATGGGGGCCCCACTGCAATTTGGAATCTATGATAATACCCAGGAATTTAGTGGACTCTACCGGTTTTAACATTTCCCCATTTAATATTACACCATTATCAACAAGTTTAACATTGGGTGTTGTGAATTTTATTAATTTTGTCTTTTTATTATTTAATAATAAATTATTTGAATCAAACCAATAGACAACCTTTGAGAGAGCATCGTTTACATCGTCGTACATAAGCAAATTTCGCTTCACTTTAAAAATAAGTGAAGTGTCATCAGCGAACAATACTATCTCATGTTTGTCCTGTACAAAAGATGGCAAATCATTAATATAAATTAGAAAAAGAAAGGGGCCGAGAATAGACCCTTGCGGAACCCCCATATCTAACGGAGCTCCAGGAGATCTCTTACCATTAACATCAACCCTCTGTATTCTATTATTTAAATACGAATTCAAAAGGTCGAGTGCCTTATTTCTAATACCATAATGATGCAGTTTCCTGATCAGCGTCTCATGATGCACACAATCAAAGGCCTTGGATAAGTCACAGAATATCCCAAGTGCATCTTGTGACCTTTCCCAAGCCTCAAAAATATTTCTTACTAACTCAACACTAGCATCTGCCGTGGAGCGGCTTTTCGTAAATCCAAACTGTTTCTTATGAAGTAGATTGTGTGCATTGAAATGCGTTAACATTTGCGCGAGTATGATTTTCTCAAAAATTTTACTAAACGTTGGCAGTACCGAAATTGGTCTAAAATTATTAGGGTCTAAGGTACTACCTGATTTAAAAATAGGAATAATTTTACTGTGTTTCATTAGATCAGGAAACGCACCATGCTCTATACTGCTATTAAATACAGTAGCTAAATGAGGTGCAACAACATCAATTACCGAGCTAATAACTTTTACAGATATACCCCATAGGTCAGCGGTTTTCTTGAGATCCAAACTTTTGAAGGCTGCAATGATATCTTTGGGGTATACAGGTTTAAATTTAAATACTACATTACATTCTTTAACATGTTTCTTAAGTAAAGATTCGGCAATAGCGGGAGATGAATTGAGTGATTGCGTTGTTGAAATTGGAATGTCAGTGAAAAATTTTTCAAACTCAGATGCAACTTCTTGGTTTGAAGTAATAAAATTATTGTTTATATTCAATTTAAAATCGAAGCTGCGATCTGTGACTCTCCCACTTTCACAAGCAATTATGTTCCATGTCACTTTTACTTTATTATGTGCATTTTTTATTTTGTCTTTAATATACAAAGATTTTGCCATGGAACATACTCTCCTAAACATTTTTGAGTAGGCACTTACAAAAGAAGCAAACGATGTACTATGATTATAAGCTTTTTCACCATACAATTCATATAGTCTTTGCCTGCTCTTGTAGATGCCAGGAGTTGCCCATTCACTAAATGACAAGAGACCCCCTGAATTGACTGTTTTAGAAGTAAATATTGTAGAAAATTCTGTTTTTATTAATTTAAACAAAGAATTATATAAGAAGTTGGGGTCATTATTGTTAGATAAATAAGGAAGTTTTGCTACAATATTACCTCTGAACTTCTCCATACGTGTAGTATTTATGGGGACAAAAGTCTTTTTTAACATATTTTTATTGTCATTTAAAGTATAAGAAAATGAAGCTAACTGACCACAATGGTCTGAACTCAACTTGTTTATAATAGATTTAGAGAATGGTTTATAATTTGTAAATATATTATCAATACATGTAGCACTGGTAGCAGTGATTCTAGTTGGTTCAAGAAATAAATTATTTAGGTTATATGATAGAAGCATGGATTTGAATCTGAGACTTAAAGTGGAATTTTCTAATAAGTTTATATTAAAATCACCACAAACAACAATGAATTTATTAGAACTATTTAATTTTAACAAAGTTTCTTCTAATACTTTCTCAAAGTACTCATATAACCCATTAGGAGGTCTGTATACGCATACAACAATGAAGTGCTCAAGCTCTGCGCAGGCTAGTTCAATAGTTTGCTCAACAGAGAGGTTTACAATGTCTTTACGTTCTTTATATTTTAAAAGTTTACTTATTATTATTAAAGAGCCCCCACGTATAGTTTTTTCTCTATTGAACATACTAGCTACCTGGTGACCGCTGAAGTTAAATATGGACTGAGAAATAGAAAGCCAGTGTTCTGTTAAACATAAAATATGAATATTTTCACCATTCATAAATAACTCCAGTTCAAGATCTTTACCTATCATGCCCTGTATATTTTGGTGCACCAGGTTTACAGTTTTTAATTTTTTACAATTATGGGCATTTTGTGGTATTTTACTATGACATTTATTTGATTTAATGTCATTACTTATAAATGTGCCAGAGGCATCCTCTGTTGTCTTAATTATTAATTTAAATTGCTATTTGGAACGGATTCCAAATCAAAAAATGTCATATTACAATTTTGCTCAATAGGAGCAAAAGTCGGAGTAACCAAAACATTGGCTATGTCAGTTTGTATATAATAAGATAGCACAGATGCTATCTGTCGTTTAAAAAAATATGATAGGCTAAGCCTACTATATGTCAATATATAATTATTATTTTTCCATAAATTATTAATGTCAATAACATCAATTATATTATTTTTTTTAATATTTGAATTTAAATACTTACAAGTAGTTATTGTGTGCATTAAATTATTAATGTCATATCTTAATCTAATATAATATGTATATATATATAATATAATATGTATATATATATATATATATATATGTATATGTATATATTATATGTATATATACACGTATATATAAAGGGGAGAATATAATATAGTATATTGAAAAAATTTCAATAGATTTTCACTTAAAATGATATATTTCTCTTATATCATTTTAAGTGAAATGAGTGAAATGTCTATTGAAATTTTTTTCAATAGTTTATGTTAAAGAGGATTCTTCTACGTTTGGCTTCTATTGTATCCCAAAGGCTGTATGTAATAAAAGCTCTGGTTACAGTTTTTTATATTTTTTAATCTATTTGCCCGCGTAGAGCGTAGACGTCCATATTATGATGCGTCCTGGCAGATTTTAATAAGATATATTCCACTATGAGAGACGTGTCTTTCTTTCAACATATTTATTTATTATTATTTATTTATTTATTTAAAGGGTATCAGGGCATATCCTATCCCAAATGTGAATTCTCTCAGATATGCTACTTTCTTATCTATATTTTCCTTCCGTATGATTTGGAATATGGAATCCAATAAGTTGCATCACTTGGTTTTAAATGGAGTGCGCTACCAATAAAATATTAAAAAGCCCAGTTTTAATTTTTAAACTCACTGATTTATTATTAATAAATGTATACAATTATGTAGGTAATGTATATAATAGTTTATGAACATAAAATTAATAAATAATTTTTGTTACAGGTCCAGTTTGTTTTAATTGCAATTCATAATATAAACAGTATGTTTTATAAATGCAACTTTCCTTTTTTTTATAAAATGTTTTGTACATTTTACAGTGTTTTCTTCTTTACTAAATTTTCACAATTCTATTACGTTACCTATGTAAATCCCAAACAAAAAAGGAAGTCTTCAAATAACATCAAGAATCATTGACGTATCTACTACATGAAAAATACTCGAATTAATTATTATTTATCATTAAAATATATATTTCTACAGCATGTTTAACTGTGTTTTATATGATCCCATAAGGCCCTTATTATTTACGAATCTAAGTACTTAAAAGTTAGTTACAAAATCACTACATATTGTTACGTTCTATGAATTTGAGGATCGGAAATTAAATCACGTCTTTTGCTGTACTGATCTTGCTAACAATTTGGATCAAATTTTATATTTCCCAAAAAAAATGCAGAGAGAAGTTCAGTGGCCCAGATACTTATTCATAAACAAACAGCTTCATCTATACTATAAGTGCATATGGGACACGTACCTTGAGTCCCATCCTCACTAGAGCCCTGAAAAAGCCGTATGCAGGGTTCAGGCAAAGAACAGGGAATGTCACAATTTTTGTTCTGAAGTTATATTGCTTTTGGCACGTTTGAATAAAATTATGAGAGTAAAATTTTTATGATGCACGCGTACACCAACAGCCAAAAAGCGACATGATGAAGTTAGCTGCATCCTTTTACAGAGAGTTGTGACATACGGGATGATATCTCTAGCTATTTTTGTTCTGTTACGCTAAAGAAGTATAACTTTTTACGTGCGTGCATAAGTACACACACACTTTTTTTTGTTTTGTACTGGTAATAAATGTATGTCTGTTGTAATTGCATCCCAACCACTAGTTTTTACAAATACTCAACGGATGTCACTAAGAATACATTTTTATTTATGCTCAGAGCGAAAAGAACAGGCAATGTCCATGATGTACCGATAAAGAAGGACGATTGTCCAAAAATCTACATAGTTTTAACTTCCTACATATTTTGATCTCAATGAAAATATTATAACTTCTAAACTTTAATTGCTTTATTCTCATAATCAATTAATTAGGACATTCCCTGTTACTTGGCTGAATCCTTCATATATTCATTTTAGTCCTGACATTAAACATTATTAGCACGTTTTAATACATTCACTTATAACCAAGTCTTGGATAACATTTTTATTCTACTTATAACTGTCATATTCATTTGAAATTTTATTACTAAATGAAAAACGAGGATATAATAATTTGGTACAGTCAAGATGATCTCATGATGGGGGAGGAGATGGATAACGGAAGTCTTCAATAATTAGTAGTAAAAACTTCATTTTCTGTCTCATTCGATTTATTTTAAAGAATCTCAGATATTTTTTTTTTGGTTCTTTAGATTAGGTTTTTTTTAAACTACAATTATACCTATATGCATGGTGACTCTTGGTTACGAAGCTGTCCCAACTAATATGTGGGCTCGATTACTACATTAAATGTCAATAGTGAACAATAATAATATTATAATAAACTTGTTTTCTACTACGTATATTATCCACGCACTAATTATAAAAAAATAAAGGAACATTTTCTTATATTATCCTAAAATAAGTAAAGTTTATGTTTGTGAAGATGTTTGAATATTTGGGCGTAGATGGTAATTAACGCTTAAAGTTTTTAAAAGTTTGGTTTGAAATTGACACACTGCTTTTGTATTGAAGTAGATTTTTATAAAATATTCTTTTAAAGTCGAAGTATTAGTTAGTCGTTAATTTAGAAATATTAAGGCGCTTTTAAACATTGCTGAGGATAGTGATTTTAAATGAAATGAAAGAGAAAATTTGTATCTGAGGTTGCCAAGCAACGCAAGACTCAACACGTATCTCCAATAGTTCGAAAAGCAGTTCCGAGAAAAACTGCCGAAAGAAGCTTGGCGGGACTAAGTATTGATAAGTACATAGCTAAATTACTGGTACAACTTGTAGATATAGACCACATAAAGCTTACGGATATAGATTATAGTCATTATTAGAATCAAGTTATGTAGTCACTGGTAGCGCAGTTGTAATGCACCTACTTAGGAAACCAAGTGTAGTGGGTTCTAATTCCGTGATATCCGCTACCTCTGATATTTTCATGTGCTTATCATTTTATACATGACTACTTCTCGCCTTATTGTATCCATGTATAAGAAAAACTAATTAATTTTCGTAAGAGATATGAACTCGGAAAGCGCATTCTTTAATTCGATCGAGAAGACGATCAGTGGAACGTTAAAAAGAGCTTAATGATATACGTGTTTTGTATGAGTCATTCTACGTGCATGTAAACAGCTTTCAAGGAATGCAAAATGGCCCCTGAAACCCATCTTTTTGAGTTTTAATAATAATATCCATAAAGACTAATATAACGACGAACCAAAATAGGATCGGACATACATACATAATACATACAAAATTACATACTTACATACAGGTCAAACCCTCATTTGGGCTTTGCCGCAGTCGGGTGAAAAGAATTAAATACAAGAAAGTTGCGAATCTTTTCAACGCCGCTGTTAAAGTTGCCGCTTACGTTGTTAGGGTGACACTTGTTATATTAATCGTTCGTTCCACTTGTCTGCTTTCGCTCGATGTTAGATTTTATTTATACAGGAAGTTAAATACAATGTTTACATATAATTAATATATTTTTTCCATTTATATATAATTTAAAAGCATTATTTTTCTTTAGCTACCTTTAACTTTACCTATCAATCAATCCTTTTTTTTCCAAAAAGGCTTTTTCCCTATTTGGGGTCAGCCTCTTGGCGATTTTTCGTCAGTTCTGGCGTTATAACCATCGTCAACATATCGTTGTGGATTGTTCTTATCCAGGTAGTCGGTGGGTGTCCTCTGCCTTTTCTGCCTTCCTCAACAGCCAAGACTTGTTTGGTCATATAGTCTTCACTGTGGCGCGTTACGTGACCAAACCAACGCAGGCGGTTTTCTCTCATTTTTTGCTGTATTTCAGCTACTTTAAAAAACGCACGGATGTTTGGATTTTGGATTTTGTCCAAACCTTTAACTTTACCTTATAAAAAAAATCACGATGTAAATTAATTCATATATAATTATCGGCGAACAAATCACGTAGTATAGGTACAAATAATGTATGTATAACTAGCGACTCACCCTCGCTTCGCTTCGGGTTCGTCCCTAGACAAAAACAAATCTATCCCACGGGAACTGTACCTAATCCTCAGTTAACGCGCTATCTAATGCAAAAAGATTTTTTACAATCAGATTAGTAGTTCCTGAGATTAATGCGTTTAACCAAACAAACAAACTCTTCAGCTATATCTCTTCAGCTAGATATTAGTATAGATGTTTATTTAAGATTCATGTGACTCTGACTAAATTCATAAAAATATCATATTATATTACTCCCATAGTGTAAATTATCTTGTCTATTAGCCATTAGTGTATTCTAGCGTTGCCAGAAGGTTACATTTCTTACATTTTTCGTAACTTTTGACCCCCTCGCGTAACATGTAAGTAATTTTTATATTTAAGGCAATTTTCGTAACTTTTGAGAACGAGATTTGTAATACTAGATTTTTATTGTAAACAGTTTACAAATGCATCCAAATTGAACGCATCTGGAACTGGCGCGTTTAAAAAGTTAAAAGTATTTACTATTTCATTCCATATCATACTCAGAGATGGCTGTGAATGCTTTGTTTTTTTTTAGAAGTCGGTTAAAAATTACCATTACGTAACTTTTACTTTAAAAATGTAACTTTTCATGGATGGCAACGTAACTTTCGACGAAATCACTCTGGCAACACTGGTGTATTCAGCCCTTTTTCACGTCCCACTGCTGGTCACGGGCCTCCCTTCAATACGATCTTCACATCTGGCTCATCACTACATGCTATGCCAAAATGTATAAAAAACTATCTTCGTCACTTTGATCGAATATTCGCCTGTGAAAAGTCGTAAGGCTAGGCTATTTTTTTAACACGCAAAAATTATGTATTATGTATTCAATCCCACATGCTTAACGTCCTACTGCTGGGCATGGGTTTCTTTTCAATACGAGGGGGATCAGCCCATAGTCAACCACGCTGGCCAAGTGCGGGTTGGCGGACTTCACATGTCTTTCGAAAACTTGCTTGGTTCTCTCAGACATGCAGTCTTCCTCACGATGTTTTCCTTCACCGTATGACAAGTGGTAATTATGTTGGAAATGATTAGCACATAAAAATATCAGAGGTGCGAGACCCAGGAATTGAACCCGCTTTACTCAGTTTTTAAACGATCACATTACCTCCTACTCATCCATAGCCTATTAGTAAAACACATTAGTAAAAAACAAATAAGTAATTCACGAAATGATTCTCAAAATACAAACAATATAAAAAAGCAAAAGAAATTAGTTTATTTACTTATTTATTCGTCCGTTCGTTTGTTCGTCCGTTCGTTCATTAATTTATTTATTTATAAGGATCTCCAAAAGTTGTATAATAATATATTAACTTACATCTAACACATGCCTTATATCTACTTACATTACTATGTACCTACTACCAATTATAGGAGAACACATAATTCCATTTAAATAAGTGTGTATAATTAATTTTCTTATAAAATTAACAATTACTTAATTACTATAAAAATAATTTTAATAAATAAAAGATATAATAATTTCTGTAACAAAAAAAAAATGTTGGGTGTTATAAAAAAATAACGAATAATTAATTTTCTAAAGCGTCGTTACATTTTTTCACAAAAAGTGAGAGCCCATTACAACCAATGTTCAGTGTTGCTATGTTTTTTACACATTCATTGTATAGACGTGATATACGTGTATACAAAGAAGAGAGCGTAAAAGCTTTTTTTTATCCTTCAAGAAGAGAGCAGGTGAGCCTCCTGCTCGTTTGCCCCCTTGTTGACATAAAAAAAATAAAAAAAAAACGTGTTATTAGAGCGTTCTGTCCAAGTTTCCTTGGAGTGTTATCAGTCTTAAAGAAAGGACTTGGCTTGCGAGGAGGCCTCCGAGGTACATTAATATTGAATCTACTCAACAGTTCATCGTCATCTATTTTTCCATAGAAGACTTTAAAGAGATCTATGAATTGCCAGTGGTTTAATCCTAAAGTAATCGAATTTGTCTTTGTAGCACTCATTATGACTTGAGACCTTAAAACGGAAGATTAAGTGTTTAATATAATGTCAAAAGTATTGCTTTGGTTTTTTAATGAGACGTCTCTCACGTTAGATCTTAGGCCTCTGACGTTCTGGTAATCTATACGTATAATAAAATTCTAACTAAGCCGAATCTGTATATTAAATATTTTTTGGAAAATCTTATTGAAATAGACATTATTATCGATGCAGAGGCCGAATCTACAGTTTTTAGAATGTTTGCCTGTCTGTCTGTCTGTCTGTTACCGCATCACAGAAAAACCACTGGAGGGACTTTATTGAACTTTGGTATGATGATAGCTGGATAACTGGGTCAACATATAGGATAGTTTTTACCGCGGGAGATTTTCTCATTCCCACGGGAGTACACGTTATAACACAACCCAAAAAATATTTATGATCAGAATTTCTTGAAACTTGGTATTAATGCTCTTCAATACAATTAATTAAAAACGTATTTTAGCGTTTTTTGAAATTCATCCCATAAGAAGATAAAATAAGCGATGGTAAATTTGTATGAAACCTATCTTTTTCAAGTTTTATTGTTGTAGTTTAGCGCGAGCGAAGCCGCGGGTTTTGCTAGTCTATACATATAATAAAATTGTAACTAATCCGAATCTGTACATAAAATATTTTTTGGAAAATCTTATTGAATAGACTTTATTATCGATACAGAAGCCAAATCTATAGTTTTTTAGAATTTTCGTCTATCTGTCTGTCTGTTACCGCATCACGGGAAAACCACTTTTTGATGAAATTTGGTATGATGATAGCTGGTTATCCGGGTCAACATATAGGCTATTTTTTACTGCGGGAAAATATCTCATCTTTGAGCTAAACGTTAAAACGTAACTAGGAACGCACCCGAGCGAAGTGAGGGCGAGTGGCTAGTAACTATATAACATCATAATATATTATCGAATGTTGTTATAAGATAACCCGACACATTTGTATAAATTATTGTAATTAATCTTCTTTAATAAATTCGTATAGTTAACTTAAGCTGTATTTTGCAACGGTAGGTATGACATACTCAGTGTTTTTATTATCTTTATTCATTAAATTGAATGTATTTAGAGTCAAGTTTGCACACATAAGATCATAAAAATCATTACATTTATGACAAACCAAATATTCTTTTCACGACAACGGTAGATTCTCCATCCATATTCAAGGCAAAAATAAAATCCATAGTCAAAGGCAGTGGTAGCTCAGTGGTAACGCGCTCGCTTGGGAAACCGAGTGAAGCGGGTTCAAATCCCGGGTCTCGCACCTCTGATATTTTCATGTGCGAATCATTTCTAACATGATTACCACTTGCCTTACGGTGAAGGAAAACATCGTGAGGAAACCTGCATGTCTGAGAGAACCTAGCAAGTTTTCGAAAGACATGTGAAGTCCGCCAACCCGCACTTGGCCAGCGTGGTGGTCTATGGCCTGATCCCCCTCGTATTGAAGGGAGGCCCGTGCCCAGCAGTGGGACGTTAAAAAGGGCTGAATACATTCAAGGCAAAGGAACTGTCGACGCAGCACCCGTGTTATATTACACGAAGCATTTGGAGTCACTTTTGACCTCTTAATAACTCAAAATCTATTTAACATAAACCCATGAAATTTGGTTCATTTATTCAACCCCCTTAGTTTAACTAGATCTCTTAATTTCATAAATACAGCTCAAACGGTTATTGTGACATATTAACGTCTAAAAATCGGCGTTTTTATTACTTTCAGATGACCTAGAAAGTTGAAATTTGGTATCCGAATGGGTAATTGTGTGTATACAAAAAAGAGTCACGCAGGGGAATAATAAAATACAAATGTTAAACTGTTTAATTAAATTTAATTAAATTAAAAGAACTGACTTTTCCGATTACCGTAAAAATATAATTAACAGACAGTAGGTTTAATTAACTCATTCCCACGGCTAAAATTGCACACTTAAAATATTTACATTGTCATTGCACACAAAAACTAAAGTTCCTACGATTTAAAGGTACAGATTATATAACATAATCAAAAACTATATGCTTCCATAAATAAAAAAATTTTGAAGTGAATTTTCACAATTTGAAATATTTTTCAATTATTTTTTTATTATAACACCTTGCACGTTCCAAAATATAATAGGTAGCAATAGTAATAATATCTAGCGCCTTTCATAATAAAATTGCAATAGCAATCATAGTAATAGCGAAAACTTTTTCTTTCACAGGAGAATAGGTTCCATGATGAGAGGTCTTTTTTACTTGATGAGAGGACTTTTATCGTTTTGTGTACCTACCAGATTACTTATAAAATTTATGTAGACAACCAATAAATAATAACACAAAGTACAACTCAGCTCAAGGCTCAGCGATTAGACATCATTGCGTACAATTGTGTTATTCATTTATTTATTATTAACACCAACAAGATATTATACATTATCAAAAACACAGGATATTCACAAAGAGTCAAAAAATTATCCTAATTATAGGCGTTACACGTTTTGCAAAGATTAAACACGTAAATAATAAAAAAAAAACAACATCTACAATAGGTACACGCAGTGAAAAAAATGAAGGAAATAGGCGCGATCGCTCACATGGTCTCCGGTTGCCTGTCGAAACCTTGTCTATAAAGTTGCGTTGCCATATGCTTTGTCATTCGACTTAATAGATTCAAGTTACAACTGAAATAAGCATGACCTATTTCAGTCATGAAATATTGAAATAGGTCATAATATATAATAAAGGAAATTGTCATATTCATTGGAATACTAAACAGTTTTATTGCTAAATCTATTTAATATCCTTTGTAAATTGTGTGCTACTTAAATTTAGGTTAGGTTGTAGTTAATAAATACTAGTTGTGTCCCGCAATTCCACCCGCGTTAAATGTGTTTGATTATAAACATCAATTTTACAATAATATATGAAAGTCTGCCCGATTATCAACAAATCATCCACAGTTTTTACATACATGTTATCTTATATTTGGCTAATCACAGCTTCTTTATGCTATACGCAAGTTACTGGTTTTATATTGTAAGGTCATCATGCCTCATTCTTCTAAAAATGGTTTACTGGTAAAAACTAGAAAAGTCTAATCTTTCATTATCTACAGAACTTGGCACCCATTAAGATCTCAATTGTATTGTCGGCGAAGTCGACAACCACGCGTATCTATACTAATGAATATTATAAAGAGGAAAAATTTGTAAGTTTGCGAGGTTGTAGGGGGTAAACTCTCGATCTATTGAACCGATTTAGATTAAATTTGGTAAGAAAATAGTTTGAGACCCTGGGAAGGACATAGGATACTTTTTATTCCGGAAATCATCCCTTAAGGGGGTGAAAATGGGGATGAAATGAAATGAAATAAACTTTATTCAATTAGACTTATTACAAGTTCTTTTGAATCGTCAATTTAATGTAAGCGTCATTGTAGTCTGTCCGTGAGGAAGCTACAACCAGCTCGGAAGGCAGTTCTGCTGAGAAGAGGCGCCAAGAAACTTAACTCTTTTAAATATGGAAATTTTATTTATTTTATTAACATTTTTGACATGTAGATAGCCAGCATATGAGTCAATAATACTCAATTCCACATATTCTTGTTGATGAGCAAGAAACTCTTGAACAGTGTAATATGTTTTGCTCAATAAAACATTTTTAATTTTATCTTTTAATTTTTGAAAAGGTAAATCTAGGATATTTTGTGGAATCTTATTCTATTTGCGTATACTCAGGACCACGAAGGATTCATTCACCTTTTAGAGACGAAATCTAGGCGTAACAAGCTTATTTCTATTCCTAGTGTTTATTGTGTATATGTATTCAGCCCTTTTTAACGTCCCACTGCTGGGCACGGGCCTCCCGAGGGGAAACAGGCCATAGTCCACCACGCTGGCCAAGTGCGGATTGGCAGACTTCACATGTCTTTCGAAAACTTGCTAGGTTTTCTTAGACATGCAAGTTTCCTCACGATGTTTTCCTTCACCGTAAGGCAAGTGGTAATCATGCTAGAAATGATTCGCACATGAAAATATCAGAGGTGCGAAACCTGGGATTTGAACCCGTTTCACTCGGTTTCCCAAGCGAGCGCGTTACCACTGGGCTACCATTGCCTTATTGAACAGTGTTATATGTTTTGCTCAATAAAATTGTATGTCTATCACTGTTTTTTTCATAATTATTTAGATTTTTTGCGAACAAA
The DNA here is from genome assembly GCA_033884665.1 of Argynnis bischoffii washingtonia. Classification (NCBI taxonomy): domain Eukaryota; kingdom Metazoa; phylum Arthropoda; class Insecta; order Lepidoptera; family Nymphalidae; genus Argynnis; species Argynnis bischoffii. Next base: position 16,408,867 of record CM066618.1, on the reverse strand, counting down.
TAATATATTACACAGTATATATTGTGACGCAACCGTGAGAATACCAATTTTTTTGAAAACATCTCGCAGGAAATCACGAGCTCTTAGATTATAAATAAGTACGGACTGTACTACTTTTTTTGAACAATGAATATCGAATTAATTTCCGCAGCACTGCTCCAAAGAAGTATTCCGACCGATAAAATAATATGAACATAACTAAAATATACAAGTCGGGTAGTGTTAATATCCGTTAAGTTTTTAATTCTCCTAACTGCATAGGCAGCGGAGCTGAGTTTACCTGCAAGTGTTGAAAGATGGGGATTCCACTGGAGCTTAGAGTCTAGTGTTATACCTAAAAATACTGCTGATTCAGTTATTTCCAATGTTTCATTATTCATAACAAGGCTAAAATTTTGCTTTTTTACGTTAGGCAATGTAAATTCGACACATTTTGTTTTTTTGCATTTAAAACTAGGTTATTTAATACAAACCAGCGAAGTATATGCAACAATGTACTGTTTACTTCGTCATAATTAGGTTAACTACGCTCAACTTTAAAAATTAAGGAAGTATCATCAGCAAAGATTACAATATCGCATAATTTATTTATGTAGAAAGGTAAATCATTAATATATATTAAGAATAAAAAAGGGCCAAGAATAGATCCTTGTGGAACACCCATTTTTAGTAGAGATCCAGAAGTTTTTACATTATTACATCACTTCTCTGCATTCTCTGATTGAGGTACGAAGCAACAAGACCAAGTGCAGCATCCTGAATTCCATAATGATTTAGTTTAAGTAAAAGTGTTTGATGTTCTACACAATCAAAAGCTTTAGACAAATCGCAAAACACCAATAGCATTCTCCCACGCATCGTAAATGTGCCTAAGAAGCGCAGCACCCGCATCAGTTGTAGATTTACCTTTGGTGAAATCATACTGTTCTGGATGAAATTTTATATGGGGAATCAACCTAGGGACGAACCCGAGCGAAGCGAGTGTGAGTCGCTAGTTCTTATTATTGAACTTGGCTCCCATTTTCACACTTATGTTTTTGATGGAACATAATATATTACGAGTGGTGACTTTTATTCGTGTTTCATACTAGCTAAAACAAAAACAAATCTATCCCACGGGAATCGTACATTTTTCTGGGATAAAAAGTAGCTGATGTATTATTCTGATAGTTTTTGCTTTAAAGAGTAACAAACATCCATACATCTATACATCCAGATATCCTCACAAGCTTTCGCATTTATGATATTAGTAGGATTTTGTTGAACAAAAATAATGGTATGTGTTGTAAAATATATCCTAATAAATATGTCCGAGCATTGTACACTGTTTCTTCTAAAGAGCAAGATTTTGCTTTGCTGAAGAGATGATTAGCTATATAGATATCTATGTCGATATCGCTCAAAAATAACTAATAAAATAAATTGTAATGACATACATACATATACACTGACGACTAAACTAATGCTAAGATATATTTTTGTTTTCATATTATATTCTTTATTTTATTAGTTTGCAAATAAAATTTCAACATGTCTATAGTAAACTTGTATTTACAAAGTTATATTAAAAAAAAATTGAAGGGCGAATCTTATTACAATACTGAGGGTTCCATAGCATGAAACATTTTTTAACCTACTACTTTGTTACATCAAAATTAAAATAAAATAGTTACTCATCTACGATATTCATTTGATTGACGGCATAATTAAGTTTGTGATTTTTTCATAGCGTTATTTTGAAAACCAAATTTAATTTTGCGGTCGAAAGCGCGTAACGGAAAATAATCCATATCTCAAAAAATAATCAACGGAGACACCTACCTACTAAATTTTAGCAATGTAGCTCCAATAGCCTTCAAGTAAATTGACTGTGACATGCAAACAGACGGACATGACTAAATTATTTTATAGCTACAAAACCCAAAAGAGACGCACAACTATAATGAAAAAAAAAAACATATTTCAATAACTTATAATTCGTAGTATTTACAGACTATATGAAAAATAACAAAAGTTAAATAAATTTAAATATATGCGCCTATCAATTAGACTTATTACGAGCTCGCTTAGTATAATAGCAGTTCCCATGCTAGCAGGTTGATTTTTTAGTTAATATTTCTATCCTATGCTTCTTGTTGCTATTAATTTTTATAATCCACATATATATGTTAGGGAATTTCTAATACTAATGTATTAGAAAATTTACTTAAATGCTAAGTAAATAGAAAAAGAAAGTAAAGAAAAATGGCGGAGATTTTGAGAAAATCTATAAAAGCTTACAATATTGTTTTCTACGATTGGACAGGTAAGATAGCATATTTTTTACACATTCCTAATATTTCATATATTAAAAGATTTAAGCCAAAATGTCATCTAACGAGAACTTTGAAGTAATAAGCTTAGAAAAGATGTAATGTCGTTCTACATCGGTTGAAGAATAAGAAACTAAAAAAAATATATGGGAATAACATGTTATGATTACATTACAACAGTTAATTTTTTCTTTTTTAATGGGAACACTAAAGCTTGTCAAAACTGTAATAGCTACTACACTAAAAAGAAAAAGAAAATCGGTTGACATACAGAAGAGAAAAAGGTACTGAATTGTTTTGTCTTTGTCTATTTATATGTACTAGCGACTTATTGCGTCTCTAGATAAGTTTCAATTTTTTTGAGCGGAATCCTAATTCTTTTTTTAAAGTAAAAGTAGCCTAAGTTACTCCTTATAAAGTCCCGCCAAAATCAGTCCAGCCATTTCGGAAAGTAGCCGGATCAGACAGACAGACAAAAAAATTTAAAATTGTGTTTTTCTTATAAGTACCGTATGTAATTTAATATGCATTTAGTAAAAAGCTGTTTTTTTTATATTACGAACAGATGCTTCAATTTTATTTATCTGTATAGACTAGCGAATCATCCTCCCTCCGCTTGGGTTCATCCCTAGTTACATTTTAATGTTTAGTATAGATTTCTCGGGGACGAAATTTTTTCCCGCAGTAAAAAATCTGTCAAATTTTCTCGTGAAGCATTTCCAGATAGAGAGGCAGACAAAAATTCTAAAAATTACAGATTCGGCCTCCGTATCGATAATAATGACCATTTTAATAAGATTTTCCAAAAAATATTTGAATCACAAATTCGACTGAGTTAGAATTTTATTATATGTAAAGATTGAAAAAAAAAAACTCATCGATTGTAGAATGACACTGTCTAGGCCCTAAGAGCTTTTACGTATCTTTGATTTTTTGTCCGACACTATCTTTCCTTTAAAACGCACTTTAGTCGAGAGCAGCTGAATAGCTTTCTACGAGTTTTTACCAGCAGTACCAAAAAAAATAATTTTAAACGAGTTTTTTATCTACTTTTGTAGATTCTTGATCCTTCTATAAACGGCTAAAAAGATCGTAACCCTTGTTTTATATGATATTATCATCATGTAACTTGTTAGTTATTTAGGTCAAACATATAATAAATGTAGTGATAGTAAAGCGGGTTCAAATCCAGGGTCATGCACCACTGATATTTTCATGTGAGAATCGTAAGAAAACCTACGTCTGCGAGAACCTAGCGAGTTTTCGAAAGACATGTAAAGTCCGCCAACCCGCACTTGACCAGTGTAGTGGACCATGGCCTGGTCCCCTTCGCATCGAAAGGAGGCCCAGTGGGACGTTAAAAAGGGCTGAATACAATACAATTGATGATAAAAATTACCCCAAATTTAAATTAAAAATTTTACGCTAATGTATATGTACATATATTATGGACTATAAGGATGCATACAATCTTTATTAAGTACAACGAAAGAAAATTGAAAATCTGAATAAATATAGGAGGCGCCGTGGTCTAGTTAGTATTAAAAATGGGCGATATTACAAAAAAAAACTGAGTGCTGGGCGAAGCTCGGTCACCCAGATACTAGATCATTTACAATATTCTAGAGATTGTTTACATTAAAAAAATTATAAATATACTTGATTATATATACAAAACAGATGTACACATAATTATTACTGTCGTGTCCGCATGGAATAGTGGCAAGAATGATAGCCGTATTCTCCCGCTGAAAGGCGATGCCGATTCTTTGGGCGAAAAATGAGTTAGCTCTTTTGTCACCAGTAGAGGTGATAAGATGAGGTGTTATGTCTTTTAGGAAGTGCTTAGCATTTTGATTTAATGGGCTAAGGGTTTCTACAGTAAAGAAAATAAAAAAAGAAATAAACCAAAAGGTTTAAGGGATGAAATAATAGATGTCGACACTTGTTTCCGCCACCACTTTTAAATTAATTTAATTATGTTGTTTCAATAGTGATTAATTAGCAATTATCATTTTCTTTTTAAATTAACTTGTAAATTATTTTGCGAACTTATACAAAATTTAATAAACATTTATGGAAATTATAGGTGATTTGTTGTCTAATAGAACTTGGAATATTAGATACTGTATTAGAATATTAAATAATACACTAATATTAGTTTAATAATTTATCGTTTTGTATTAAATAATAGCGAGGAGTTAGCAATTATTATTTTGTTAACTATGAATTATATTTTATATATGTTCCCACATAGATTGATAGAAAAAAAAATAGACAACCATTTAAAATGTACATTTTATAATAATATTAATAATATATCATTAAATTATTCAATAACAATAACTTTAAAAAAAAGAAGCATCTAATAACATTATAACGGGGTGTTTCAAAATATATGTATCTACAATTTATCCAAAATACCCAAAATAACTCGTAACATGGCAACAAGGCAATTATCAAATACTTTTAAAATACTTTTAACTAATACTTTATATTTTAAAATAAAAATATCATAATTATTGAAATATTGCAGTCTCAGACTGACTTGAGAGCACTTATAAGCAAAGTGCCGTGTTGAGTGTTGACAAACGAATAACTTTTGATCTGTTGTCACCTTAACAACCGACTGTCATAATGGGAGTCATTGTTAACAACAAATGTTAACAAAATATATTTTATCTCTTTTTTTAGTTTTTGACTATACATGTACTATTATTATTATATTTTTAACTTATCTCTCTTTGTAAGCTGTCTTGCCTTTTATTTTGTTTTATTGTACAAGTAGGTATATATGATATATACATATGTATGTAGAAGTTTAAACATATATCTTCATGCATTTTTGTAGTCTACTTTTTATACATGGTGATATATTTAACTCTATTATTTGTACCCCTTCCCTCTCACAGTTTGCTATTTCCTACACCTAAAGGATGCCTGGAAGAGATCGCTGTTTTAGCGATAAGGCCGCCTCTTGTACATTATCAATCTGTTCTGTATTTATTTATTTTCTTTTGTTCTTGGTTTACAATAAAGAGTTTATTATTAATATGATCTCACTATTATATATAATAGAATGGAAAATACGAGTATTAATGGTTTACAATAGACTTTAAAATTGTATAAAAGCCTATAGAATTCAATGTTAACTCTGGATTTTTCCTCTCTTTCCGCGCCTGATGTAAATACGTACATATATAAGTGAAAAGGTTATTGAGAATATAGAAGATTTGAGGACTTGTGATTTTCATTCAGCTATCCCAACTTCGACACGCGTTAATGCTATTTACTTAAATAAGTTTAAATAAGCCTTTTGTTAACTTTGAGAAATGCGTTGGTTATGTGAGACTCACTAGCAAAGCCAGAACTGCCCTCTAAAACCCAACGGAACTTCCCCCGTCTTAATGGGGCGTCGCAGGTTTGCCTATGCACTCAACTACGATGCCCCAACGGCAGGTCTGCCGAAGCAGACCACAACAAAGTTCAAATAAGCCTGCAGTAATTACGTAACTACTGACTGTAGATAGATGCCTTTGAAAACTTAACCCCTTTTAAATTATGTGATACTGATTTGAGTCATGTATTTCACAAATGTGTATATATTTGCAGACCCAAGAACAAACTCATGGTTTCTCGTGGCAAAACCATACGAGGGACTTACTCTGCTTGGCCTCTACTTATTTTTCGTTCTTAAATTCGGACCTAAGTGGATGAAGAATCGGGCACCTTTTAATATAGATAAATTGATGATAGCATATAATATACTACAGATCTTCTTGTGCGCATTTACCTTTGTAGGAGTAAGTAATCCTCTATGATTCTTTTGTTAGATTTGCTAATAATTCTAATCGAAATTTACAAAACGATGCCACGAACACATGTATTTATTGTAATGTTGCTGTACTGGAAATAGTAGGTTTGATTTCAACTACAGGCAAATATATTCTATATTGGACATTGGTATTTCATCTAACTAACAAAGTAAAACGTAAAAATGAAGAAAATGTGTATGATTTCATCTCTTTATCAATAAATAAATAGGTATACAAAGCTGTGGACGATAATTAATCTTAAACTAACATTATATACAATTTCAAACTTCCAGGGAGCTAAGGTATGGGTTAGAAAGTACAAGTTGTTCTGTGAGCCTGTCGACTTTTCAGAAAGCGAAGATGCTTTGAACGTGTTGTATTTTATCTACTTATATTATATAACGAAATTATTGGATCTTCTAGACACGGTAAGTGTTACAATTTTTTTTTTACTTACGCACTCCACGCTGCATGATGTTAAGTGTTAACTTCAGATTAAACTTTTACGATATTCATTGAAACCCGCTACGGGAAGTTAATTCTCGGAGGAATTCAAGAAAATGTAATAACTTTTTCTATCAGCAATATATGCAGAAGTTTATACATCGATGATTTTTTTCTTTCCAAGGCCCAACTAAGTATTTTATAATAATTATAGCCGATTCTTATATATTATGATTAAAAATGCAAGTTGCTGAAGAAGAATGGCGAAAACACTTACAAGTATTCGAGCGTAAAATTATTGATGTACTTATATTCGTTTTCGGCGGTGATGGAAGATGCGAAAGGTTTCATACAAACTTTCATCCCCTATTTATCCCCTTATGGGATGAATTTCGCAAAGTGCTATTTATTTAATTGTAATTAAGAGCAATTTTCCCGTGGGAATGAGATAATCTCCCGCAGTAAGAACTGGTCTATGTCATTCTCCAGCCCTCCAACTGTCTCAACACAAAGACATTACACTAATCCGGAACTCTTTTTCGACGTGAAAGAAGAACAAACAAACACACACACTTTAACTTTTATAATATTAGTATGGATTTATTTCATTTGAGAGGATGTATTTTCATTAGTACTCACCTTCGATAAATAAGCAACTCTTTTGGAAATTTCCCTTTTCTAAAACTCAGCTGTCTATGCTGTTCGTTGTGTATTTATCGGGCAGAGCAAGAGTTTTACTAAGAAGAAAATATTTGACCCGATTTATAATTGAAAATTGGGTCTCTTGGACACGTCACACAATAAAACAATTGTTTTTTTTTTAGTTTTAATTTTGTGTGGTGTACAATCTTAAATCTTTTTTAACAGTAAAAAGCCAGACATTAAAAAAACTATGTTGAATTAATAGTTATATAACGTAGACGGTATGTGGACAAGACCTAATTAACCTGCTTATATTATTGGTGGCTAAATGTACACCCGAATGAATGTGTATCAATAGGGTATTTAAATAATTGTAAGTACATTGTAATACAATATCAGACCCTCCTCGCTTTGTTTTTCTTAACTACAAAGTGCGCAATAATTTATTGCAATATTCCATGGTAATAACTTGGCGAGTCAGTATTAAATCTGCTGCGATAAAAACAACAAACCAATACTTTTACTTTATGATATTAACTAGCAATTCATCCTCACTCGGGTTCATCCCTAGGGACGTTTTAACGGTAAGTATAGATTTCCCAGAGATGAGATATTTTCCCACAGTAAAAAGTATCCTATATGTTGACCCGGATAACCAGCTATCATCATACCAAATTTTATCAAAATTTGTCCAGTGGTTTTCTCGAAATGCGTTCCCAGACAAACACACAGACAAAAATTCTAAAAACTATGGAATCAGCATCAGTATCGATAATAATTTCTATTTGAACAAGAGTTTCTAAAACATATTTAATATACATAATATTCAACATTTCTTCCATGTTACGTCAACTCATACAATGACCTTGGGTCAAGCAAATGTCATTCACCAAGAAAGAACAAAGGACAAGCAACATTGATAGCCACATCAATATTAAAAGAAACATTTCAATATAAACTATTTCCTTCATTTAAAATTAGAGCCGTGTATATTTACGTTAGTAATCACTACTATTTCAATAGGTAATTAATACCCTATGTAAACTACTTTCTTAGACATTTAAATAAAACTATCTTTTTGGATTTTTTCGCGGATTTATTTTGATTTTTGTTTCCCGACGTTTCGATTGCTTTACAGCAATCATGGTCACGGGAGATTCTAAGGTGTTAGATGTCTCAAAAGCATTATATAGTTGTTACAGACAGCCTACCCACAATTAACAAAAATGAAACGAAAAGATAGTTTTATTTAAATGTCTAATATTTGCGTAAATCAAGAAAGTATTACTTTTTTAGATTTACGCGAATATTTAATATTTTAATAAATCTTTTCGGATTATTTAGCGGATTTATTTTGATTTTTGGTTCCCGACGTTTCAAATGCTTTACAGCAATCATGGTCATAGGGGAGACTAAAGTTTTAGATATCTCAAAGGCGTATATAACGCCTTTGAGATGTCTAAAAGGTACTTCTTACAGACAGTGCCTACCCACAATTTTACAATAATGATTTAAAAAAATTCAAAAATGGCACCAGATACAATAGTTGTTGATTTTAATTCTAAACATTAGAAATATTATAATAATTATTATAATTAAATACTTTTTTTAAAAGTATTATAATTAAATATAGTAATATTATATTTTTTTTATTTTGGCTATTATTATTTAAATATTACATTTTTTTTAAACTCAATTAATTAATAATATTATTCAGTGTTGCTATTACTATAATATGGATAACCACAAAGAAAATAAAAATATTAATTATTTATTAAAGCAATATTATTATTTTATAATATGTCAATAAATTTTTGTTATTTTGAAATAAGGTTGAGATTAAAAATCATGATTAGAAAAATCACATTCAAGACTGAAAAGTACAAAAAATTATCTTTAAAACCTATTTATACTCTAAAAAGTAAAAGATAACTGAATGAGGGGTTTCGTTTACTATAGATACCTAATTAGATATTTTCAAAGTCGGTGCCAGCCGATATAAAGCTAGCAAATCTATTAATTATGTATAACATCACAAATATATTTACTCGTATAATATTTTTACTTTAATAACTAAAGTTTATATCATCCTTTTTATCTATTAGATATTCATATCTTTGAGCACAATGAGCTGGGCGTGAAGCTAAGAGAGGTTGCTCGGTTCTCAGTGGGCCAGTACGTGGTTACATAAATGGTCCCGCTACGTCCCATTAAGACGAGGAAAGATCCGTTCGGTCTTTGTGGGTTGTACTTACGTTTATTTAGTCGGTGAATCTCTATATAACCACCTGTAATTATGCAGGTGGTATGTAAATGCGTTTTCCAACGTTAAAAAAAGAAGAAGAGATGGTTTCTTTATGGAGTTTCTTTAAAATTCATTCAAAATTTTCATACAACTTAACTTTAGAACAAAAAAACCACATGAGAGACAAAGATTTTATTATAACAAATTTTTTTATTATGATTGTATTAGGCATTTTTAGGTAACAAACGTACCTACTAATTAACGTATTTTAACGTCTAAAACTTGTTCATCATATTAATAACATTATGTACAAAATACAGTAAAATGCTTTAAATTTTAAGCTATGGTTGTTAATAGGTATAATAATTCTCGCTTTGTTTTTTCTAGATCTTCTTCGTTTTGCGGAAGAAGTTCAACCAAATATCTTTTCTTCACGTGTATCACCATACTGGTATGGTCATGCTCGTTTGGGGAGCAATCACTTATATGCCTGGTACGTCTGTTTACTTTATTACTACCTTATATTGTACTTTGTGTTAATTCAGTATAATCAAATAATCCATACTAATATTATAAATGCGAAAGTAACTCCGTCTGTCTGTCTGTCTGTTTGTTTCGGCTAATCTCCGAAACGGCTGGACCGATTTTGACGGGACTTTCAAGGGCAGATATCTGATATTATAAGGAGTAACTTAGGCTACTTTTATTTTAGAAAAAGAATCTGGGTTCCGCGAAAAAAAAATTGAAACCCACGAAATTGTGAACAAAATCCGCGCACGGCGTACGCACCCGAGTGAAGCCAGGGTTAATCGCTATATAATATAAATAAATGTCTTAGGAGTAGCAAGCTACTATTTACGTATAAGCATAGCTAACCGTAAAAACGTACCTAGGGACGAACGCTAGTTTATAATATTATTTTATTTGACGCTAAGGGTGAGATTCGTAGTCGTTAGAGATTAGTCTGATTCATCTGGCTAAAAATTATTTTTACTTTTGGCTTTATTCAACATACCCTTATGATCAAAGACATGCCAAAGAACATAATATATTTGAATTACGTACTCATTTTAATTAAATAATTTTTGAGATATTTGACTTCAATTTTTTAGGGCCCATATGAATCAAAATTCATGACAGATGGATCAGAAACAGGAAAAAAACCGAGTCTGTATTAATATTACTCGTATTTAGGAGTAACGACACAAGCCGAATATACTTTCGTCATACTGCTCGTATCGCTCGCAATGTTATTTAAGTAATCTAAAGCAACGTATCATGATTCGCACATGAAAATATCAGAGGTGCGAGACCCGGGATTTGAACTCGCTTTACTCGGTTTCGCAAGCAAGCGCGTTATCACTGGGCTACCACTGCCCACTTTGTTGTATACTGCAATATAAAAATAATAAATTAATACGAGTAGTGTATTTTATGACAGATTATTGGTACTTTTCAAGTTTGCGATTATCAGTGTGGAATCATTCGGGAAAGGGACACGTTAAGGGTGCTCCCGATAGCGCCGGAGAAGTCCTAAAGCGAACTGCAGGCCAAATAGTCACCAGAAAAAATGACATTCCAAAAATAAAACCCTTGTTAAGCAACTGAAAGACCATTGTCCAGATGTTATATTAGAAGTGTCGTTATGCTTGGAACCTGATCTTAATGATGATTGTGTGATAAAACTTAAACAAAATGTACCATTTATTGATTCATACGGGTTTTGAACACATGAATCAGACACAGATAAATCAGAATTTTGCCTAAAATCTTCGATTACCGGTGACACATATTTTCTAAGGTATTCGCATTTAACCACGAATATCTGTAACGCAAACGTATTTCTTGGGGCATAGATTCAAGTTTTAAAACTCTGTAATAAAATTTGTAAACATATTAATCAGAAACCCACCTGAATCAAGAATGATGTTTTTCACTCTGTCTCTCAGCCTCAAATTCAAGTAGCTCCTTTCAATACCTCTTTGACATGTTACTATTTTATTCCTTGTATGTTTAGTGAGAGCCCATGTTTGGCAGGCATAAGTCAGGCATGGATTTAGGCATAGGTTCATTGCTTTGGTCTTGAGTTTGAATGGTAGCGCCCTTAAATATTTCCTTCATTGCCCAGTATTTATTCCAAGTTTGTTTGACTCTTCTTTGGATTTCTTTGTCATTACAGAGTTTGAATGAAATGAGAAGATATATATTTTTAATGGATTTATATTAATATATTAAACTAAAACACTGTAATAGTAATAAATGTTACGTGCAATAGAAAAAATGTTTTTTTCTTTGTAACAGTATTTAGGGCAAGACTATGTACATATATATATCTAGTTGACATTTCCATACTTACTATTATGATAAACTAGTGGCTCATCCTCGCTTCACTCGGGTTCGCCTTTACGAAAACAAAAATAAACTTATCCCACGGAAACCGTACATATTTCCGAGATAAAGATTAGCCTATGTGTATGTGTTATTCCAGACTATCATCTATCTCTATGCCAAATTTCATCCAGATCCGTTCAGTTGTTCTGGCGTGAAAGAGTAACAAACATTCATACATCCTACTCACAAATTTTTAGATTAATAATATTAATACAGATGTGAAAGTGTGTTTGTGTGTTTTTAATAATAAATATGTTGTGTGGTGGTATGAAAGCCTTGGTGTCTAAGACCAAATTGCTCTTTACTAATTTTGAAGTAATATAATTTTTTGCATAATTTGTTATATGTATTACTCAAACAGATAAATAAAATTGAAGATTTCAATTAGTGTCTGTTTGTTATGTCAAAATTATAGCTTTTTAGTAAATGTATATGAAAATATATAAAGTACTTGAAAAATTCAATTTTTAAAATTTTTGTTTGCCTGTCTGCAAAATGCATATGAAATTATATACGGTACTTATAAGAAAAAATACAATTTTTAAATTTTTTGTCTGTCTATCTATCTGTCTCTCTGTTTGTTTGTTCCGGGAAATGTCTTTTCAGAGATTTCCCTGTGCGTCCAAATTTACAAATTTTACCTCCTTAAAATATTAATGTGGATTCATATTATAGTACTAGTGACTTGTCTAGGGTGTTGTATTACTTGTCTTGTACTGTGGTGTGTCCCTAGAAACGTTTTAACTTTTTGAAGCGGAATCCTAATTCTTTTTCTAAAACGAAGTAGCCTAAGTTACTCCTTGTAACATCAGCTACCTACCAGTTAAAGTCCCGTCAAAATCAGCCCAGCCATTTCGGAGATTAGCCGGAACAAACAGATAGACAGACAAAAATTTAAAAAATTGTGTTTTTTATGTAAGTACCGTATATAATTGCATATGTAATTAGTAAAAATATGTCATTTTGACATTATAAATAGACACTTCAATTTTATTTATCTACGTATATAGATAAAACCTTATTTGTTTCAGGCGGACATGGCACTTCCGTTGGAGTGATTAACTCCTTCGTCCACGTCATTATGTATTCGTATTACTTGTTAACGATTGTTTTTCCATCACTAAAGTATTCTTTAAGGTGGAAAAAATATGTTACTCAATTACAAATCGTAAGTTACATTAAATTGGTATGAATTTTTATTTCTATATGAAAAAAGTAGAAGAAGCTAAAGAGAATGAGAAAAAAATATAGTTTTTTGTTTCCCGAAGTTTGGAATGTTATACAGTAATCATGGTCACGAAAGAGTATCGCTTAGTTTATACAGTGACCATGATTGCTGTAAAGGCTTCGAAACTTCGGAAACCAAAAATCAAAATAAATCCGCGAATATAATCTATACTAGTATTATGGATAAAGTAGAGTCAAAGAAGTTTAAAAAATATATTTTTCCTTGTTTTATTCTTATAATATAAAAAAAAAACAAATTAAAAATATTGCAATATTTTTTTTTGTTTTTTTTTTCAGATTACTCCTTTAAGCATTGAATTAAAAAAAAAATGTCTTAGTGTAAGCTTTTCACGTTTGAATAGGTATAGATAGGTAGTTATAATTTTAGCCCTACAGATCGAGCGGGTAGGTCCGAGCGTAGATTAATCAGGACCTTATCTACCTGCACCCGCAGGACAGCAACCTTATTATATAATAAATTAGAGATAAAAACATTATAATTATAAATCATTTTAATTTGACGACATCTTTGGCTCACTTTGTAGGGACCCGACTGGCTGTGCCAGTGGTCGCGGGTTCGAGACCCGCTGGGGGCATTCATTTGTGCAATGATCACGAATGTTTGTTCTCTAGTCATTGGTGATTATATGTATAACTAGTGGCTCACCCTTGCTTCGCTCGGGTTCGCCTCTAGACATACAAATACAAATCTATCAGCAGAATAAATAAAAGCAGATATTGGGAATTGTATATATAGATCTAAACAATCGTGTTAGAACATAGTTGAATGAGAAATAGAGGTTATATCTATTTTCTAAGAAGATTTTTATTGTTATCGATCGAGTTTAGAAAGGAGGAGTAGATACTAAATTCTAGTCTGCTTTTTTGTCTGTATGTTACACGATATCTTCTATCGCTCTTCTTTGCTATGTGCTTTGACGAATCTAGATATATTGAATAGTTATAAAGCTTCTTCTACGATCTGATATAAAAATACCTACAAAATACAAAAAAGACCTAATATTTCAAACTTTTTTCTTTTATGTAAATCTGAATATTTATATTTTCCCTTTACAGATTCAATTCTTCCTATGTGTAGTTCATGTAGGAGCTATAGTTTTTATACCGGATTGCGAGTATCCGCGATGGACAGCCTCCATATTCCTTCCACAAAATCTCTTTATGCTTATATTATTTATAGATTTTTATATCAAAACTTATATTAAGAAGCCCAAAGAGAATATACAAGTTTTAAGCACAAAAACAAATGGAACTAAAGAAAACATAGAATGTCATAGCAACAATGAGAAGACAGGAGATCTGCAATTTTTTGTTGACCGAATTGATGATTCAAAATTACTTTTAAGAAAAGTAAATCAGTCTTAGAAACTTGTAAGGTTTAGTCATAATTAATAAAAGAAATATAACAAGTAAAAAATTGACTTTCATTACACACGAAACTAGTTTCCACGTTTGATTTTGCACACGTGGTATGAAACAAACAGTGTCTAATTTACTCACAGATTTTTTATTGAAGAACGTTCTAGAGATATGTTCTGCTCTTTACGTACGATGAACTTTTTTTAAATATTAGGAAATGCATGCAAATGTTACTTACCACCTGTATGTATACAGGTAATGTGGGACTCACACTGCACTAAAACATCGCAGGATTACTTACGCACTCAACCATGACGCCCTGACGGCAGGTCTGCCAAAGTAGACCACAACTTTGTTGCTCCAACGGTCTACTCTGCTACTGCTGCCGAGAAGTACCAAGTACTAATGAGCCCCCCACTAAGACAAAGCAGCACGTTGGAGGGGATGTACATTTTTTTTTATTGATTTTTGATTACACTTTCATATTGTATGGCCCTAATTAGGCCTTAGGTATTAATTACTCTGGGAACCTCTTATAAACTTTTTTCTAACTAATATTATCTTTTATTGATTTTCCCATACAATATCAATGCAAAGAAAATTTTACTGTGGACTAGCATAAAAAAAAATTATAAGGGTTTTTACTTTAGTTTTATTAACATTGAAAATGTTTTTTTTGTCGCTTCGGTACTGGCTCGATTTTCAGCGAAAGTGCGACATCGTCCTGGTGTCGTGACTTTTGGGACTACGTGGCTGATTAGGATGTCAAAAGACGCATCTTAACGAGGGCTACAAAATGCAAAAAAATTTTTCGAATAAACTCAATTACTTTTTTTAAATCGAAATAGTGTGAAAAATGCGGTCGTTTTTTCGCCCGGTTTCGCTCAGAAAATAATTCATACTTCAAAAACGAAATAAGATATCAAAAAATGAAAAAAACCCCTAGAGATATGATTTTGGGCTACATTTAAAAATCATTGGAGGTGCGTATCATGGCTGGGTTATTCAGAAGTTGTACGTTTGTGACGCAGAGTTTACCCGCGAAGAGCGCGTAAGCGCGGTAGTGATGGTGAATAAATGTTTTGGAGCATGATTATTTGTTTGAACGAAGTGATTCTTTATGAATAAATAAATATGTATTTAAACTAATAACTAACTAATATTTAAATAAAACTATCTTTCCGGTTTTTTTCGCGGATTTATTTTGATTTTTGGTTCCCGACGTTTCGATTGCTTTACAGCAATCATGGCCACGGGAGAGACTAAGGTGTTAGATGTCTCAAAAGCTAAATATTTACTTCGATAGACCCCAAATCCTCGCGAAAGAAAATCGATATCGCCCTAGAATGATTCGGGAAGCCATAGAAATTAAAAAATATCCAAATTTCAATAGGGGAGATGGCTGGGTACTAACATCGTCGTGGGATCCTGTTATTAATATTATAAAATCTAATAATAAATTTAAACATAACAGGCAGTTAGACGTAATAAGTTCTTACTGTGTAGATCAAAATTACAGTATTTCAAATTAATATTTTTCATTTGTAAATGTAATTCTTAATTAATTTTAATTTTCTTTATGGTTATAAGTATAATAATGGTAACACAAAAAAAATAGATTACTAATAATACTATCTAATAATAATAGCTAAAATTATATAAATAATATTCCATATTTCAAGTATAAAATAATTAAAATTATAAAAATGATTAAAATTAACAAATATTGTAAGGTACTTTGGTGCCAATTTTCAAAATGTTGAATTCATTTTTGTTATTTTGTGGGTAGGCTGTCTGTAACAACTATATAATGCTTTTGAGACATCTTACACCTTACTCTGTCCCGTGACCATGATTGCTGTAAAGCAATCGAAAAGTCGGGAACCAAAAATCAAAATAAATCCGCGAAAAAATTCGAAAAGATAGTTTTATTTAAATCTAAGAAAGTATTAGGTATCTATTCTAAATGAAAACCCCTGTTTAGTTATTTTTTACTTTTCAGTGCTTGGAAGTCGGTTTATTTTTAGTTTTTATTTTTCCATTTTTCAGGTAATTTGTAAAAAGAAAGATTTTTAATAACATATTCGATTAAGCCATTTATTCAGATCCCTAATGACAGTCACGACCTATCTAGGTGTAAAGTTGTCATCAATACAATTTAATCAAGCCCAAAACACCAGGTAATTGCTTTAAATCGTTGAGGAGTTCTCTCAATTGTCTTTCAGATCCATCATCAGGTCGACTCCAGACCTTCATTAAATAGTAGTGCTTTAAAATGTTTAATAAAAAAATTTACAAACGCACTAGTCACCACTACGATTTTCGAAGGTTCCCCTCGATTTATCTAGGATCATTTACCGGTGGTAGGACTCTGTCAAGCCTGAGGAGTCCGACTGGATGGGTACCACCCCCTTATCTATTTCTGCCGCCAAGCAACAATGATTGCATTGTTGTGTTCCGGTTTGAAGGATAAGGTAGCCAGCGCAATTACAGGCAAGAGGCATAACATCTTAGTCCTCACAGTGACAACGCACCTGTGGTTCTGCATTTTTGTTATTAAAACCTAAGTGCATGAACCGTAGGTGTTATGGGCGACAGGTACTGCTTTCCATCAGGTGGTCTGTCTGCTCGTTTGTCACTGAATGTCATAAAAAAAAAAAAAAAAAAAAAAAAAAAAGATCCTGGTTTCCTTATCATAGCATCCTTAAGATATCTTCTTTTTAACAAAAAAGAATTATCGAAATTGGTTCATAAACGACAACAATAATATATACTGTCATATTGAGAACCTCCCATAAAATCGTGCTTTATTGCAGTTCGCAAACGAGATTTGTGCATCAAATAAATAATTTATAAACATATACATTTTCAATTTCATCAATAGGAAATATTTGAAATTCTAATTTAAGGGTAATAATATAAGCGAAAAGCTAGTTAAGCGGCTCACCCTAGTTTCGCTCGGGTTCGCCTCTAGAAAAACAAAAACAAATCTATCCCACGGCAACCGTACATTTTTCAGAATAAGAAGTAGCCTATATGTTATCCTGATGAGCTATATTATTGTAAAGTTTCATTAAAATACATTCAGTAGTTTTTGCGTGAGAGAGTAACAAACATCCAAACATCTACATTCAGACATCCATATATCCTCACAAACTTTCGCATTTATAATATAAGTAGGATGTAAGGTTTTATTACCTTTTTGATATTATACATAATATTGTCAATTTGGGGCTAAATAAATAAGTACACGTTATTGAAAAAAAAATTTCAAAAAAAAAACTTTTAATTTTCTTTAATTAGCCTGCAAGTATGTTATAATAGTTAGTAAAAAAAAAAAAAAATAGAAAAATATAATATATAACTTATTGAAAAGTAGCATACGAACCAACATGACAAACTTATTAATTGTATTAGAACAAGTAGGGCAAGAGTCGAGGCGTTGCGTGTACTGCCGGGTCGATATGCCGCAGTGCTCAGTTAACCCTCCTCGTGAACGGTACCTATAAGGTAAGTCTTTATGGGTTTTACCCCACGATATTTGATTTACGATTTCACATTTTACTTTGATTTTTATTAAAAAAAAATTTTTTTATAATTATTATTAAATTATAGTATTTTCACAATTTATATTACATCAGTAATAATTATATCAGGATGTTATTTTTTAAAATATAAGAAGAAATATTTGGTGCACAATTAACGTTTGATGACAATCTTGGTGCCGCGTTTTATCAGCTGTTCAAATGCAAACCCCCAAAATTGAATGCATTTTTAATTTTTTATTTGATATTTGTTAAAACATATCCTTAATATATTGTTTTTATATGTTTATGCAAACAAGAAGTGCGACGAAAATAAGTTCTTTATTACACTTGTAATATTTTTTATAACAAAAATGAGCCGTACTAAGAAATTTTTCAAATGAAGCTAATGTCTAAAACAATTGTTGTTAATTGGTTGACCTATATTTTAAATCTAATTATTTGACACACCAACTTAATTTCACAGTAGTATACATACATATATTAACATGCAAGATCTTTTTCGTTTACAATATTTGACTATTAGTACGTTTGATATGTAATATCATCATCATTGTTATCATCATGATAGGATTTATTCATCTGTGATGAGATGATTTCAGCAATTTCTGGAATTTCTTAGTCATATGGGTTCGTGGCTTAATGTTATCAGATTAAGTCCACTAGCATAAAGTTTATTTCAAACATTATTATATTTATTTGTCAAAAATAATTATTTTATTTGGAACCGCAAGGGGAACAAAACAATAACAAAATGACACATTCCTGTTTTTAAAAAAGTTTTTCCTAATCGCCATAAGTTCATAAATTATTTTCAACTTATTACCTGTAAACGTAAAACCTATAAAATATTCTGAGTTATGTGGTAATATGAGCGCAATAAATTATTTTGATTTTACGGGTAAGATTTATACATCCAAAAAATTTTTTTGAAAACTAGACTTTATTGCGGTTATTAATTACGTTTTTCTTAATTTTCGCATGTGTGCTTTTAATTTCGTTATATAACTGCTTTGAAGCTTTTCATTTAATTTATCACTAGCGACTTATCCTCGCTTTGCTCGGGTGAATATTTATAAAAAATCATGGGTTTTAATTTCCTAAATCCTAATCCTTTTTCTTAAATAAAAGTAACCTAAGTTACTCCTTATATCATCAGTTATCTGCCAGTGAAAGCCCCGTCCTATCGGTTCAGCCGTTTCGAAAATTAGCCAGAACATACAGACAGGCATTTTTATATATATATATATATATATATATATATATATATATATATATATATATATATATATATTAGTATAGTATTTAGTATTCAGCCCTTTTCATGTCCCACTGCTGGGCACGGGCCTCCCTTCAATACGAGGGGAATCAGGCCATAGTCCACCACGCTGGCCAAGTGCGGATTGGCGGACTTCACATGTCTTTCGAAAACTTGCAAGGTTTTCTCAGACATGCAGGTTTCCTCACGATGTTTTCCTTCACCGTAAGGCAAGTGGTAATCATGATAGAAATGATTCGCACATGAAAATATCAGAGGTGCGAGACCCGGGATTTGAACCCGCTTCACTCGGTTTCCCAAGCGAGCGCGTTGCCACTGGGCTACCACTGCCCTATATATATATATACAAATATATATATATATATATATATATATATATATATATATATATATATATATATATATTTGTATATATATATTTAATTTAAAGTACTTTTGGATAATTGTTGGTCGTTATTGCATTTAAAAAGTAGAAAATAGGTTAAGACTAATAATTCGTATTATATAGACGTTTTAACGTTCAGTATTAGATTTCTCAGACATATTTTCCCGCAGTAAAAAGTATCCTATACCCAGATAAGCAGCTATCATCATACCAAATTTCATCAAAATCCCTCCAGTAGATTTTCCGTGATGCAGTCACAGACGGACGGACAGACGGACAGATAAAAAATTGATTAGTTGTTGTAGGTTGTATAATGTTTTATAACGCGTTTTCCCGTGGGAATGAGATAATCGCGGTAAAAAGTAGCCTATATCACCCTCCAACAATCCCCACACAAAAAATCACGCCAATCGTCACTTCGTTTCGACGTGAGAAAAGGACAAACAAAGAAACAAACAGTTTCACATTTATAATATTTGCATGGATATCTATACAAATTAAAGTTTACCTGTACATCTTAAAATATTACAAAGAATCTCGGCCATTACTTAAAATAATTATTGTTAATAAATTTTGTTAAAAAGAAGAACAAAACATCTTTTTAGTCGCCCTTAAGTGACATGGACTTAAAAGCGGATGGACATATAGCCTGATTAGTTCCTATATTAAGCGAGCTTAAACGAGCTTTATAAAGCTTTATAAAGTTAGTACAGATTAGTTTAATAAATAACTGTTGTGCTTCTTCTATAGTTGTAATTTTCTTCACCATGAGTCATCTCTCTAGGACGATAAACTAGTATATATGTATATACAACAGTTCAGTTAACCCAGATGACTGGCGGTAATACTGGCATTGACAAATGCTGTCGATTTTATCAGTCTCAGATGATTTGATAGACTCCACGATAGCTTACATTACGAGCAGGACTTCGTCAATTTTTTTTTTTTAATTTTACTCCTAGCTTAATATAAGGTTATATGATACGGAAAATTAAAAAAATCTAGTGCATATTACCAATTTTTTTAGTTAGATAAGACGTTATAAAATAGAAATATTAAAAATATAAAAATTACATATTATGATTTTATGACATAATTATTTTTGTCAAATTGACATTACGTGAGTTGTCAGTTTTTTGCAATTCTTAAATAGTGATGTACCACTATCGAAAATTAATGTTAATAAAATCAAATATCGTTTTTTTATGATAAGTTATCCTTAAATAATATATAGGTACTTATTTAAAACGTAAGAATACAAAATTAATAATGTAAATTTAAATTTAATACTGTTTATTTTAATGATACTTAATGATTTAAAATTAATAAATATGATATTTCAATTAATGAATATGATATTTAATGATTTAAAATTTATAATGTTAATTTTATTATACGCTTTTGAATATAAAACTTTGAAGCGAATCGTCTAATAAAGATAAAAAGTTACGATTTAACAAACCGGTATCGTAGGTACAACACTGCACATAAGAGCTGGCAACATTATTTGTGAATTTGACATTTGCATGTGTCAATTTAGTCTCTGAGATTAAAAATACAGAGTATAACTCTCTTCTCCTTATTTACCGTTTTATTGGAAATAAATTTCAGATATAACAAGTATATATTATTATCTACGTATCTGTGAATAACCTGTTAAAATTGATCAAGTCTTTTTCCGCAGAAAATCTTTCTGTGATAAGTTTTTTCATAAATTATCTATCCAATAAGGAAAGTTGCGAAAAAATCGTTTCAGCCATACAAAGCCATGAAAAGTAGTAATACAAACAAACATAAAAATATTTTAATAGTATTGATATCGTGTAAAAAAATATAAGAACATTATTAAGTCCGTTAAAATAAACACAGACGTACTTCTGCTACATGCATATGTACGTATATGTTAAGTACAGACTAACCGTAAATGGTTATATTAATTCCAAATACTTTTTCATTTACAACAATTAAAATTCCTCAAATATAATATTAATTTATAATAAGCTGTATCGTCCACTATATTTTAAGATTGTTACTCTGTTTCAAAGTACATTCACTACCATCAACTATACTTTGCTGTTTTTGGAACAACATTAATAAAACAGTATAGACCTACCTATTCCTAATAACTGTTGAAACCAAATATTCTACCAGGATCCCATGAACTATATGTCATATCAAATACTTTATAACAGTGGAATATCTTCCTGACTGCCATTCGGACAAAGTGAAGAAATTCACTAAGACAATTAAATGCGCGACTGTATATGTATTCTCTATACTGTGTAACCCTCTTACCTACGATTTTAAAGAAATCGGGCGCAATATTTTAAGTATTTTCTGAAGTATAACTAGATCCTTCCATTAACGCAAAGAGTTACTCAACAAAAAAATCCAATAACTATATTTGACACGGCCTAGTATTCCAACGCATGATCTGCAGTCTCATCATTTGCTTACTTAATTAGTTACTAGACTAATGAGATATTTTGTAAATTATAATCTACTTACGAGATTTGATGAGCACTGAATTAGTTTGGAAGTTTGTGGAAGGTCGAGGTCGAAAATGAATTTGAATTCAAAGAAAGCACTGCAATGCGCCAATCTGCTAAACTTTTTAAAACAAAAAACCCTATTAAAATGTACTTTTTGTAATGATTTTCAGATTAGATTTAATAAATATGTAAATAATACTAATGGAACTAGCAATCGAATGTCGTTGTTAATGATCGTATAAAAATTGTAGTGTCCATTTGGTTTTCCGTAGACTTTGTTTTCTGTAAGTGATTAATGTCTATATCGACCATACATTTTATGGTTATTTTTGTTTACTCTTGATACTCTTTTATGTACAAAACATTTTTTTATTTATCTAATACTAGCGGCTCACCCTCGTTTCGCTCGGGTTCGCCTCTAGAAAAACAAAAACAAATCTATCCCACGGGGACCGTACATTTTTCCAGGATAAAAAGGAGCCTATGTGCTATTCTAGACTATAATCTATCTGTGCCAAATTTCATCTAGCCATTCGGGCTGAAGAAAGATGAAAATATGGCATGATTGAGTTACAAACATCTAAGCTTCTACATTTACACATATTATAAAATTGTAACTAAGTCAAATTTGTACATTAAATATTTTTTGGAAAATCTTAATAAAATAAATAAATAAATTTATTATCGATACAGAAGCCAAATCCATAATTTTAAATTTTTGTCTGTCTGTCTGTCTGCTACCGCATCACGGGAAAACCACTTGAGATATTTTGATGAAATTTTGTATGATGATAGCTGTTTATCCGGATCAACATATAGGATACTTTTTACTGCGGGAAAATATCTCATCCCTGAGCTAAATGTTAAGACATAACTAGGGACGAACCCGAACGAAGCGATTGTGAGTTGCTAGTTCTATCATAATAATTTACTGATAAGCAGTGAATCTAATTAGATTTCCTGTGGACAGAATGTGGAATATCTCATCTTTGAGTTAAACGTTAAAAAGTAACTAGGGACGAACCCAAGCGGAGCGAGGGTGAGTTGCTAGTTTATAATATTAGTAAGATTGTAAAAATTGAAAATCTTAGCAAATAAGATGCTTAGTGGTGAATTTTGAAAACCTATAAAAAGGAAAGAAAAAAAAGAATATAAAAAAGTATATTCTAGCGTGCAAAACAAGTTTTTAATATATCTCAGTGAAACAGTATCAGAATTTGTAATAGGGTACTTTACTTTGACCTTTTAGGTCAAAATCTTGTCGTAAAATGTGATTTAACTTTTCATACTGTTTGGAACCCCACCATAACTTTTATCTATTACTAATATATGAAATTTTCGTCATTTTATTTATACATCTATATATATACATATAATAAAATTGTAACTAAGCCGAATCTGTAAATCAAATATTTTTTGGAAAATCTTATTGAAATGGTAATTATTTTCGAATCTATAGTTTTTAGATTTTTTGCCTGTCTGTCTGTCTGTCTGTTACCGCATCACGAGAAAACTACTGGACCGATTTTGATGAAATTTGGTGTGATGATAGCTGGTTATCCAGGTTAAAATATAGAATACTTTTTATTGCTGGAAAATATCTCATCTCTGAGAAATCTATACTAAAAGCTAAAACGTAACTAGGGACGAACCCGAGTGGAGCGAGGGTGAGACGCTAGTATATCTATATATATAATATAAAGGGCAATGTCGCGACTCACTGACTGACTCATCAACGCGCTGCCCAAACCGCTGAGCATAGAAATTTGAAATTTGGAGAGGATATTGATTTTATACTGTAGGCCTCATTTAGAGCATATTTTTCGAAATTCACCTGGCAAGGAGATAAAATAGGGGACAAAAATGTGTAAGAAACTCTGAATTTCCTATGAGAAATGCACGAAAAAAGTATAGCATAAAAATTGTAGAAACAGACGTTAAATACTAATTATCCAAACATGCTGCTTGTTAATATATAGGATATCTTGCCTAATTTTAGTAAATCTTCGTTCTCATATTTAAGAAAAATTTAAGAAAAAATACTTTAAGTTTTTAACTTTCTAGTAGTCAGACAGACTTCTTTAGTCTAGTAGTTTAGTAGTCGTCTTTTTAGTTAAAACATATTTTTTTTGACTTAGGAACAGTCTTTCTGCGCAATAAAAAAACATGCCAAGCTTTCTAACCCGGTTGTTTTTGACAACAATCTCTAAGCACGCGACAGGATATCGACTCGATGTAGTTCGACACATGCAATGGATATACGAAAGATAATGAACAAAGAGATGCTTACGTAAATAATGTAATAAAAAAATATATGTAGGTATCTATATTAAGTTACTTGACTTTGTTTGTTTTGCTTGTTTGACTGTCACCTGGTTAAGGTTTACGGCTGGAATTGTCTTTTGCATCATATTTAGCCCTTTTTAACGTCCTTACTCTGGGTAAGGGCCTACCCTTAATACGAGGGGAATTAAGTTTGGTGGTCTTCATATGTCTTTGGAAAACTCGCTAGTTTCTCCAAGTTATACTAAAATAAAATTCTCACGATACTCGTATCATAAAATAAAGTATCTATTTGCATATTAAACTGCAATTTGTGAATTCCACGCAAGTGGATTCATTATTAGCTATTGCATGTGGTTCCGCCCGCGTTTATTTCTATTTCACAGTAACCAAACTTGGCCTGTTTTTTTATATAAGATCGTATAAAATGTAGAGTTCAAGCATGTTTGGGTTTTGGACGATTGAAATAAAACTTATCTAATCTAATATATTTAAACGAGCAATTCTTGTACATTTTTTTTATTTATTTATTTATAGCGGCGATCTCGGAAACGGCAATAACGATTTTGCTGAAATTTGTACGTGGGGATTTTCGGGGGCGGAAAATCGATCTAGATTAGTCTTATGTTTGGGAAAACGCGTGTTTTTGAGTTTTCATGCGGTTTTCTTTCGCATTATTCCACGCAAAATATGGTCGATAATTTCTTACACTCAGGCATAAGCATCGTGGTAAAGCGACCAAGGTGCACGATTAACAATCACAGCTTCAAATCTCGATCGGTACAAAGTTTTTACTTTTGTTTTTTTTTTTTTTGGATTCCTCCCAACGAAGCAGTGTTATAATCTACCAAGCATATAAATATCAATAAAAAAATATGTTAGGACATTAACACACATCACCATCTAGTTCCATGGTAAGCTACGAGGCTTGTGTTATAGATACCAGATAGTTAATACACTACACATATATAACTTTAAATAGGTACATAATTTAAATATGGTTATCCATGACTGGGGTACAAACATTTTTTGTTTCTCACTCAAATGAACTCAGCGGGACTCGAGCCCGCGACCGCTGGCACAGCAAGTAAACTGAGCCAAATGTTTCGTCAAAATGGAAGTTGGCATGAAACTTAATTAAGCCTTTAATTCAAACCAAGAAAATTACATTGGAACTAATTAAGTGACTCTACGTATAGTCTGTAGACTGAGTTTTATAGATAGCATACATTAATTTAAGAACGTGAAACTACTCATATAATTTTCAAGAAGAAGTGTGTTTCCGAAGACAGAATAATTGCTTTTAAAATGATTTTAAAGTCATTGTAAGTCTTTGGTTATCTTACTTATATTATAAAGGCGAAACTTTGGATGGATGAATGTTTGTTACTCAATAACGCCAAAATAGCTAAACGGATCTGGATTAAATTTAGCACAAATATTAAAGTCTAGAATAGCACATACTTTAAGAAGCGAACTGCTATTTTTTTTTTATAATTCTGTAAATAAATTACATTTTACAAAAAAAACATAGTGTTCGAACAGACAACAGTTTTTACTTAATTACATCCATTGAATGTCTATACATTTAGATGTTTCGATACATTAACTATCTATTTCCATACTAATCTATACATAATTACTACTAATACATAACTGATGTACGTTCATGTTTTATTTTTACCATAAAGTAACCTTAAACGCTTAACCTTGAAAAGGTCAAATGTCACATCGTGTTTACATATTGTATTATTAGCATTATAAGTAAAAGTCTATAATAAATTTTCACAATGACATTGAATTTGATGAATTTTAAGTTTTTACGTTTATTCTGTAGATTTTGTGTATAAAAACTCGGAAATCAATTGAAAGAAATACGTAAATTAGAGCGTCATAAAAAATAAAAATATGTAATTATGTTTTACGCAGCCCTCGTTACTTTTATAATGTTAAAAAAAAAAGCTGTAAATAATAAAAATATTTCACTTCTTTATATCTTTATACGCATAATGAATACAACAGTTTCTTGCCGGCTCTTCTCAGCAGAACTGCTTTCCGAGCCGGTGGTAGCTTCCTCACGGACAGACTTCACTGACGCTTACATTAAATTGACGATTCAAAAGCACTTGTAATAAGTCTAATTGAATAAAAGTTTATTTCATTTCATTTCATTTCATTTCTTTTCAACATGACAACAAAATATATCTTTACTAGCGACTCACCCCCGCTTCGCTTACAGTTCGCTTACAGTACAAAAATATTTTTGTCTAGGGACAAAATAGATCTACAGGATATATCACCCCGGAAATATGTACAGGAACTGTACATTTTTTCGGGATACTATATATCCTATAGCCTTGCTCAATAAACGGACTATCTAATGCAAAAATAATTTTTCAAATCGGATTAGTAGTTCCTGAGATTAGCGCGTTGAAACAAACAAACAAACTCTGCTTCTATAATATTATTAATTATATAGCGACTCACCCTCGCTTCGCTTCGGGTTCGTCACTAGACAAAAACAAATCTATCCCACGGGAACCGTACATTTTTCCGGGATGATATATAGTCTATAACCTTCCCCAGTTAACGGGCTATCTAATGCAAAAAGATTTTTTCAAATCAGATTAGTAGTTCCTGAGATTATCGGCTTCAACCAAACAAACAAACAAACAAACTCTTCAGCTTTATAATATTAGTATAGATATTGATTTTGCACCAATATAATTTTATTAAGTGTAACCGTATATAATTTAAATTTGTAATTTGTAACTTAAAACATAATAGAAATGCTTATTTGCATGTTAAGACCTCAGGAGCTAATATGTCTTAAACAATTTAAATGCGTCGTCACAGTATAAAATGGTGGCCAATTAAACTAGGTTCAATCTTGAATGTATGAATAAACAGCTATTAATTAGAACTTTCTTACAATCATGTCACAAGATGTATACAAAGATTTTCGTAACATAACACAAAAGACTGTATTGACCGAGAAACCTCTGCTGACCTAAAACGATCCTGTTCTGTATTCACAAATGACAGAGGAACTACAACCTTATTATATTATAGGAATAAGACATGGTGTATTTATAGGATAGTGCATGGTGATTGAAGGCATTCGCTATGCAGATATGACTTTTCCATCACTAGCACGTATAAATCACGGGAAATGACATTGGCAGTGAAGTATGTTTTATTCTAATGGTTATTTAACGGGTTTCCAGATCGCTATGCCGCTTAGAGATAATCTTGTGATGTGCAAATAAACAAATAGGATATAGTCGTTATCGTTACGAGTAGGTATTATATGTCGCAGGAAAATTGTAAGAACCGTGAAATTATAATTTCACTAGTATTTTTTTAATGTCAAACCCAGAACCCGTATTACCTATCATAAATTTAATATATTTAAACGAGCAATTCTTGTATATTTATTTATTAATATATTTATTTCTACCGGTGACTCGAAACGGCTCTAACGATTTCGCAATTTCGAAATTTGGTATGTGGGGGTTTTCGGGGGCAAAAAATTGATTTAGACTAGTCTTATGTCTGGAAAAACACGTATTTTCAAGTTTTCATGCCGTTTTCATTCGCATTATTCCACGCAAAATATGTTCATAGTTTCGCACACTCGAGTATAAGCGTCGTGTATAAGCGGCCAAAGCGCAAGATTGACTAACACAGGTTTCGATTTCCTGTCAGATACAAAGTCTTTACTTTAGTTTTTTTTTTTGTATTTATTCAAGTTTTTTTTTTTTTTTTTTTAAGCCAAATTAAAAATAAAATTGTACTGTTAACCAAAAAGTCCGAGCGAAGCCAGGTACCTACTAAATATAATATTTTGAATATGGCCAAGGAAAATATGTTAATAGTAATGCGACTAACTGTGTTATCGCCATTAATGTAAATAATTTCGAGTAGAAACTATTATCATATTTTATTGAATACCTATTGAACCTACAAATAATAATTGATTGATTAATATTTAAAAACATTACATTTGTATTTTACTAAGTCTATGGTTCATGCTGCGCATCAAAATATATGTCTGAATCTGGCCAATCAGTGACCGTTTTACAATTGAACGGCTTTTATTGTCCAGTGAAATTGTTAAAATTTCATTAATTCACAGTATCGCTGTATTTGTTTAGGGAAATTATAATTCACCTAAAATTGTCCCTTGATATTGTAAGAAGGCGATTGACAAAACTCCGGGCAATTATAATTTCACTAGTATAATTTAACGGATCTTACAATTTTCTTACGACAAAATGTAAGGCTGTGAGCATAATAGTTTTACTGAATCGTTTTAACTGATCAAACTTGTAACTTAACTGTCAAAGAATTTTTTTTGAATAACAATTGAGCATTGCTTTACTATCTTAACTGTGCATGATAGGTAGCATTCACCAACATACATATATAAGAGTATGTGATGTAATTATAAATATGTTTTTTCGTAATTCAAAATACTTGATCCTGATTTAATTTAATTATACATTAATTAAGTGAATTTTTGATACTAGATATAAATAAAATAACCGTTTTGGACAAAACATGTGTATACTGTAGCCCCCTGGCCGTCTGCAATATTGTAAAACTTAGCTAAGAACTAACTCGCCCTCGCTTCGCTCGGGTTCGTCACTATATATTTATATAGTATTGTTCATACTAAAATCACGATTTAAAGGGGTTTTGGGGACGGTAGGAGTGTGATATTCTCATATCTACCAAATACACAAAAAATGTGTGTGTGTACTTATGTATGCACATAAGAAGATTTTAAGTTATACTGCTTCCAATGTTTGGAAAAAATATGAGTGTAACATTTTTACGATGCGCGCGCATACTGACAGCCAAAGAGCGACATGATGAAGATAGCTGAAAACAATGATTAAATTAGTTGCATTCCTTTTACAAACAGAAAGTTGTGACATACGGGATGAAAGATAGCTTTTTTTTTTTTTTTTTTATGTTATCAAGGGGGCAAACGAGCAGGAGGCTCACCTGATGGAAAGTGATTACCGCCGCCCATGGACATCTGCAACACCGCAAGGCTTGCAAATGCGTTGCCGGCCTTTCAAAAAAGAATACGCTCTCTTCTTGAAGGTTGCCAGGTCGTAACGGTTCGGAAAGACCGCCGGCGACAGCTGGTTCCACAGAGTGGTTGTGCGGGGCAGAAAGTGCCTAAGAAAACGCACTGTTGTGGAACGCTGGACATCGAGGTGGTGTGGATGGAATTTACTGTTTTGGCGCGATGTCCGATGGTGAAATTCTGCGGCCGGGATCAGTCCAAACAATTCCTCAGAACATTCCCCGTGATAAATGCGGTAGAAGATGCAGAGTGATCCAACATCTCTACGCAGAGCTAAAGGATCAAGCCGATCGGAAAGAGCTTGATCGTCGATAACTCGAGCTGCCCTACGTTGAATGCGGTCAAATGGAAGCAGCTGGTACTGGGGAGCTCCCGCCCAGAGATGAGAACAGTACTCCATGTGGGGCCGAATTTGCGCCTTATAAAGATTAAGGCGCTGACGCGACGTGAAGTACTGTCTCGCCTTACTGAGCACACCAAGCTTCTTTGAGGCCAATTTGGCCTTATCTTCCAATTGACCACGAAACTGGACGTTGCTCGAGATATCGACGCCAAGTATTCCGATACTGGCTGTGGTGGACAGGGGAGTGTCCTCAAATTGAGGAGTTACGACAAACGGCGACTTTTTAGCGGTTAACGCGCAGACTTGTGTCTTTTTGGGGTTAAATTGGACTAAATTTAGTCGACCCCAATCCGAGACTTTGGTTAACAAAGATTCGACTTCAGACACAAGTTTGTTCCGGCTCTCGTCGACGTATTCCCGAGAAATATTTGCGCGGCCTGTGTACAAGGCATCCACAGTGCTATCGTCTGCATAGCAATGAATGTTGCTGATTTGCAACATGTCATTGATATGCAGAAGGAACAAAGTAGGAGACAGTACACAGCCTTGGGGAACACCAGCATTGACATATTTAGGATCAGAGCAAGCACCGTCGACAACGACCTTGATGCTCCGATCTGCCAAAAAGCTGGTGATCCAGCTGCATAATTTCTCAGGGAGCCCATAGGAAGGTAGCTTCGAAAGAAGCGCTTTGTGCCATACCCGATCAAAGGCCTTCGCTATGTCCAGACTTACGGCAAGCGCCTCCCCCTTGGTCTCAACTGCTTCTGCCCATCTATGTGTCAGGTAAACTAGAAGATCACCGGCTGAGCGACCTCGACGAAAGCCGTACTGGCGGTCGCTGATCAGCTGGTGCTCCTCTAGGTACCGCAGGAGCTGGCAGTTGATAATGGACTCCATTATCTTAGAGAACAAGGAGGTAATGGCTATAGGCCTGTAATTGGACGGATCCGAGCGGTTGCCCTTTTTTGGGATCGGGTGTACTAAAGCGGCCTTCCAGGATTTCGGGACTACGCCTAATGAATAGGAGTGCCGGAAAAGACGCGTTAAGACCGGTGCCAACTCCGGAGCACATGTCTTCAACACGATCGGAGGGATGCTATCAGGCCCACTCGACTTATGAATGTCCAAGGAAAGAAGTGCTTTGCGAACTGCACTTTGCCGGAACTGAACTTCCGGCATCGTAGTATAGCACCGCGGGATTGTCGGTGGTGAGTTTCCTTGGTCATCCAGAGTCGAGTTGGATGCGAAGAGAGAGCCCAGTAAATCGGCTTTCTCCTTCGCAGCATGAGCCAGCGAGCCATCCTCCGTGTGCAGGGGTGGAAAAGAAGGCTGACAGAAATTACCTAAGCAAGCTTTGGCGAGAGACCAGAACGCACGTGTTCCTGAAGGGAGACGCCCCAATCTCTCGCCAATTCTGCCGATGTGCTTCGATTTCGCATTAGCAATAACACTTTTGAAGGACCTGGAGGCAAAGTTATACTCCTTTTTGAAGTCGCTAGTATTTACATCACTAGACGCCGTCGCGACAGCCCAGGCTTGGTAACATTCCAGCTTTCGGCGAGATGCCGTTTTGCAGGGGCCACCAAACCAAGGCTGGGATTTGCCTCCGATGGGCACTACAGAAAACGGAATAAACAGTTCCATACCCTGAAGTACCACATCGGTGACAGAGTCAGCAACGACGTCTGGATCATCTGGCGAGAAGCAAATCTGCCCCCATGGGTAGGATGCAAAGAATGACCGCATCCCGTCCCAATCCGCTGACCTGTAGTGCCATACACGGCGACAGCCCGCAAAGCGAGGCCGTGTTAAGCGCTTAACTGGCACTTTACTACGGACAAGACAATGGTCCGACGAGCCAAGAGGAGGATCGACGGAGACCAGGAAGCCGTCTGGATGAGAGGTCAACAGAAGGTCCAACAGGGAAGGTGTATGATCCTCCACATCAGGGATTCGCGTTGGCGAGGTGACCAGTTATGTCAGATCATATGCTAATGCGAAATCGTGAACAGATCTCCCCGCATGATCGGTAGTGCGTGATCTAAGCCATTCGGAGTGATGGGCGTTAAAGTCGCCGAGAATCACGATCTCTGCGGATGGGATCTGCTGCAGCACGGAGTCTGTAGCCATTTGCATGTGCTCAACGAGTCGGTCAGTTTCGGCATTTCCGCTATGAGACCTATACAGGCACGCGTAGATTCGCGGATGGTCGTCGCAGTCTACACGTAGCCAGAGGATGGATAGGTCCCGCCCTTCAAGGCTGCCGAGGCGACGAGAGCAGATATCCTCTCTGACGTACACGCACACCCCAGCCCGCGGTACAAAGGAATGCTCCAGTTTATACCCCGGGTAGGAGAGGAAAGCGGTGTCAGCCGGAGACGATATCTGCGTCTCAGTGAGGAAGAGCAAGGCCGGCTTCGCCGTCTCAAGGTGGAAGTGGACGGCGTTCAAGTTGGAATTCAGCCCCCTTATGTTACAGAAGTCCACAGCAAGCGTGAAAGGGGTAGCCTTATGTTGCCTGCTCCGTTTGCCCCGAGCAGAAAACGAGAGCGCAAAATTGCCCCCCCCAGAATTCGGAGGGCAGTCTGGGCATCCACGCTCAGGTAGTGTACAATCCGAGCATGGGTGCCCAGAGAGGGATTCTCCACCGCGATGTGCGCTGGTGGTACCCTCCTGGGGTAGATATACCAAATTCTGCACTGACATATTGGTGTGGGGGAGGGGTGGGGAGTGGGCCTCCGGGACTCTCACGTACCGAACGAAACGCGACAGCAAAGCTGCCACTTCACGCCGGTCTTCTGTGAGAGAGTGGTACTTTGCGGAACGTGCCGGCCCATTCGGCTGCTACCCGAAGGTAACTAGCGTGGCACTACCACTGGTTTGGTTGACTGATTGCACTGGTGGAATAATCTCTGTCACTAGATTATCCCACCGGTGGGCGGTGGGGTCGTCACGTCCCGACGCCTACAATTTGATTTATATTATATATTTATAGCTATTTTTAATCTGTTACGCCAAGTATAACTTCTTACGTTTTTATTAAAAAGGTATTCCGACTTTAAAATTATTTCAAAAGTAAGTGTCCCAGCCCTAGCAGCGGGTATTTATAAAATTAATAAAAATCATTCAAATTTTATTTTCCTATCTATCAAAAAAAATCATACACGCGGAATATTGCCATTTTCTAAGTTTGTCAAAATAACTACCTACTTACTTTTGTTTTGTTGTGTTGTCGTTATATGAAAATGAAACGCTTGCTTTATACGTACTCGAGTTAAGCAAGGTGACTCGAGGTGACACCATTTTTTCAAAAGATCCTGTGTTGTGTTTCTATTCATCATCGCACAATAACATCTTACAAATCACATGGCACGCATTTAAAAATAAAACCAGTTTATTAATACTTTGCCAATTTGGTAGGTCATTTATCTTTTAATAGTTTTAATTTTCATATAAAGCGTATTGTATACGTTTACGGATATGTATTTTCGTCTCAAAGCTTAAAGTCAGAGTCTAACGGCTTAAAAATCTTTTGTTTTTATTGTTCTGGTACAGAAAACTGTATGTATTCAGCCCTTTTTTTAGCGTCCCATTGCTGGGCACGGGCCTCCCTACAATACAAGGGGAATCATACCATAGTCCACCACGCTGGCCAAGTGCGGATTGGCGGACTTCACATGTCTTTCGAAAACTTGCTAGTTCTCTCAGACATGCAGGTTTCCTCACGATGTTTTCCTTCACCGTAAGGCAAGTGGTAATCATGTTAGAAATGATTCGCACATGAAAATATCAGAGTGCGAGGACCCGGGATTTGAACCCGCTTCACTAGGTTTCCCAAACGAGCGCGTTACCACTGGGCTACCACTGCCAGAAAACTCTAATTTCATTGATATTATAAATGCGAAACTTTGAATGGATGGATGTTTGTTACTCAATCACGCCAGAACGGCTGGACGGGTCGGGACGAGCACAGAGATAGATTATAGTCTGAAATAGCACATAGGTTACTTTTTATCCCAGAAAAATGTACGTTTCCCGTGGAATACATTTGTTTTTCACTAGGAACGAATCCGAGTGAAGTGAGTTGTTAGTATGGTATAGAATTCAGCTGGTATTGATTGTAGAAAATATAGTCCAAAGATACTCAATACGGTAATCTAATTTTTGAACTACCATCTTACATGCATTGTAAATTCTTAGGCAAGGAAAAAACGGAGACCTACAGCTCTATATTGTAGGAAATAACTTTTTTATTATTCCATACTGCATCGATTTTCAGTATTATATTGTACGAGCTTCGCGTGTTTGAGCCCAATTAAGATTTCAAATGAGAATTTCGTTACTGAGAGAGCTTACACATTAATAAAGAGTATTAACTTATGTTTTATTTTTATTCATACATACAATATAGGGTAAGTCAAGGAGAGACGCCTATAAGGTATAGATGCCTGCTAAATAAAAAAAAAATAATGAATGGCATAAATAGTGATTCAAATAAACTATGCGTGTTTTACGTAGTATCTCACATATTTAATTAATATTGATCTTCTTTTAAAACTATAGGCAACTCTCCCTGACTTGACTTACTATATTTGTGCGTCATGTTTTATTTACATAATAATTGTTCCAGTTAAATTAGAATAATCGAAATACATCAAACAGTTGTTATAAAAATATCGTATCGCATCAAGTACTAATTAATTTCAGGGACTAAAATATGTAGAGTAACGTACTGTTATTTTTTATAGAACCAAGAAATTATTAGATCTATACATATAAAAAAATTCTGAGTCGAATCTGTACATTAAATATTTTTCTGGAAAATCTTTTTTGGAAATAGTCATTATTATCAATACAGACGCCGAATCTATATTTATTAGAGTTTTTGTCTATCTGTCTGTCTGTCTGGGAACTCATTACGATAAAACCACTGGACAAAGTTTCATGAAATTTTGCTATGGTGATAGCTGGTTGTCCGGGTCAACATTTGGGAAACTTGTTAGTGTGGGAAAGTATCTCATGTCTGAGAAATCTAGGTATATCTACTAACCGTATAAAAAAAATCAGTAAGTATCATGGCCGAATTTCGGCCACTAGTTTAAACAATTAATGTATCACCTTATATCTATGGAAATATTTTAGCAAGCAACCAAACAAATGCAGATAAAATAGATGATTTTAGTAAGGTTTTATCCATAGTAATATATGTAAGCGACATATCCTCGCTTGACTAGAGTAGGTCCTTATGTGTCTTTCGTATTTATAATAATCTATATCTATACATATAATAAAATTGTAACTAATCGCTGTCTGTACATGGAAGATATTTGATAAAAACTATTTTTGGGGATCTTTATTAACGAGATAAATTAGAATTTTTGTCTGTTTGTCTGTGCGTTTGTGGGCGCTAATCTCAGAAACAGATTAACCTATATAGCGCAGTTTTCACTAATATATTATGGTAAGATTCACTTAACATTTAGTATTTGTTTTATTTCAATCGGTTCATAATTAAAAAAAAATATATCAATTTAAAGACTCACCTAGTAAATAATAGTGAATAATAATACCTCGCTAGTAAATAATAAACACAGGCAGCGCCACTTATTGCCAAAATTTCATTACTTAGCAAGTTTTGGTCTATTTTCATATTACTTTTCATCCAAACTCATCCAACTGTTGCAGCGCTTAGCCGTAACAAACACACATACATAGTTACAGAAACTTTCGATTTATAATCATAGTAGTAGTGTTCTATAATGAATTGACCCATTAACTGTATCTTAAAATAAAACTCGTAAATAGCTTCAAATATGGACAGCCGGCTAAGATATCATTGCGGCACGACAACAGACGATTTTACGGCAATTTTTCAATAAAATTCATTACTGACTCAGACTCAGTCGAGTTTAATAGTCAGTAGGTGTAAAATACTGTCTAGTACAATCTTGTTAATACGCGTTTCCTTTACAAAAGCCGAAGCCGTAGGAATAACGTGTGTTTTTTCTACGAATCTGAGAGAACTAGCTCTTAGTGTAAATCGTAAGCGGTTGGATGGGATTAGCTGACAGCTTCATATATTTTATTTCATCAATATATAAAATTATAATACTTATGTACATATATAGGTTCACATGATGTGAAAAATAAGAAAATTGTATCCCACGAGAACCGTACATTTTTCTGGAATAAAATGTAACCTATTCCTGATTCCTATACTATAATTTATCACTGTGCCAAATTTCATCCAGATCCGTTCAGCCGTTAGGACGTGAAAGAATAACAAACAGCCTTCCATCCATCCATCCTCATAAACTTTCACATTTATAATATTAGTATGGAAGTACGGATTTAATAATGGGATAAAATTGTAATACATATGTACAATTGTACGTATGTTATATGTTTACATCTATACTTCTATGTATTCAGCCCTTTTTAACGTCTGCTGGGCACGGGCCTCCCTTCAATACGAGGGAGATCAGGCCATAGTCCACCACGCTGGGCCAAGTGCGGATTGGCGGACTTCACATGTCTTTCGAAAACTTGCTAGGTTCTCTCAGACATGCAGGTTTCCTCACGATGTTTTCTTTCACCGTAAGGCAAGTGGTAATCAAGTTAGAAATGATTCGCACATGAAAATATCAGAGGTGCGAAATCCGGGATTTGAACCCGCTTCACTCGGTTACCCAAGCGAGCGCGTTACCACTGCCATACCACTGCCATACTTCTATACTATAATATTATAAAGCTGAGGAGTTTGTTTGTTTGTTTGGTTGAACGCGCTTATCTCAGAAACTACTAATCTGATATGAAAAATTCTTTTTGCATTAGATAGCCCGTTAACTGAGGAAGGCTATAGGCTACATATCATCCCGGAACATATACGGTTCCCGTGGGATAGATTTGTTTTTGTCTAGGGACGAACCCGAAACGAAGCGAGGGTGAGTCGCTAGTATGAAATATATTGGTTTTGTTTCTTTTAATTTTAAAGAACAACAAAAGTTTTAAATCGAGATTAACGATTTAAAAAACCTATTTTTTAAAAGTTCTGAATGTAGTTGCCTAAGTAAAAAAAATCAGGACTGAAAAGTATGATATCTAGGAAACCATCATTTTACAAAATATATTGTCTACAGAAAGCATTTATAGCTTCCCTATTGACCGTTGTGGTGAAGTGTGTATCTAACATACCTTTGATGATAACCGTATGATAAAATATCTCTGTTAATAATTTGCATGAGATTTTTGTACTGAAATGCTGGGGGCATTCATTTGTGTGATGAGCACGAATGTTTGTACTCCAGTCATAGGTGTTTATATTTATAATATGTATGTATATACTTGAAGTTATATATGTGTAGCGTATCAACTATCTGGTATCCTCGGCACACAGGCCTCGTAGCTAACCATGGAACTAGATGGTGCTGTGTGTTAATGTCCCAGCATATTTATTATTATTATTATTAAACATTAATGCCATCATAATAATTTGTTAAAATATTCATGAACCTTATTTAATAGGAACTTACAAACTGCTTGTTTCTACTTATTTCTTAACTCCTAAATATACTTTTATAAAGAAGGGCACAGAGTTAGGGATTCTAGCTAGTTCAGTAAAAAAATATATAATGAGTTTAATACTCACTGTATAATTTTTTTATAATTAATTTATTATAATACTAGCGACTCACCCTCGCTCCGCTTGGGTTTGTCCCTAGTTACGTTTTAAAATTTAGTATAGATTTCTTAGAGATGAGATATATTCCCGCAGAAAAAGTATCCTATTTGCTGACCCAAATAAGTTATCCGAGTCAACATATAGCTATCATCATACCAAATTTTATCAAAATCTGTCAAGTGGATTTCTTATGATGCGTGCCCAGACAGACAGACAGACAAAAATTCTAAAAACTGCAGGTTCGGCCTCTGTATCGATAATAATGATTATTTTAATAAGATTTTCCAAAAAATATTTAATGTACAGATTTGACTCGGTTAGAATTTTATTATATGTATAGATTTTTTCCCACTTTCAGTCATCAATTTCAGTATATTCTTTTTTATTTTAAAATGAACTAATATTATTTAGACATTACTTCATTTTTAAAAAGTTGGATTATTATAAGGAGTTTTTATATTTAAAAAGCACAAAATCATATTTTGACATATATTCTTAAATATCTTACGTCAAAAATATAGTGTTAAAATAAAAATAACAGCATAATTTATTTTTTCAGATTGTGGATCAATGATGAGTTACTTGGAGAAGATGGACCGATACTTAGATTCTTTGAAAGTGGGCAAAAGTGAGTGTTACCTAAAATGTATTGTTATATTGTAAACTAGCGACTCACCCTCGCTCCATTCGGGTTCGTCTCTACTTGAATTTTAATATTTAGTATAGATTTCTCAGAAATAAGATATTTTCCCGCAGTAAAAATTACCTTATATGTTGATCCGGAAAATCAGCTATCTTCATACCAAATTTCTTCAAAATCCCTCCAGTGGTTTTTCCGTGATACGGTAACAAACAGATATACAGACAAAAAAATCTAACAACTATAGATTCGGCCTCTGTATCGATAAAAATATGTATTTAAATAATATTTTCCAAAAAAAATTTAATGTACAGATTCGGCTTAGTTACAATTTTATTATACATATGTATAGATAAGGGAATGTGACCTATTATTGTACTTCTTTATCTAAATTAAAGCATGCTTTTACGAATTGTAACTGTACATAATAATCCCTCAAGTTAATTGGGTCTTGATGAGGCACTATCATTTTAAAAAAGTTAAAAATTATATTAATATGTAATAAGTAGTAAGATTTTCAAGATATTATTTTTATTAAATATTTACTTTAAACATGCGAGTTTGGTAACTTTTCTGAAAAATGAGTTTTTTTTCCAATTCAATTCGACGGAGGATGCATTTTTTTTTCATTAGGCATAGGGTTTTAAAGTTCCCGAATTCATCCCAATTTCCGAACCTTTCGATGATTTCCTCATAAGTGAATGCTTAGGAAAATATGAAAGAAATATTCTTAAATGAATCGCATTTTAAGTATGCCAAAAAGAATTGTGTGTAATGGAAAAAGTATACAGTAATTGTCAATCGAATCGGTCAGTATTTCATTTGACTGTGATAGGTTTTATACAAGAAAATGCTTCTATCGTCCTTGAATAAGACGTATTACACTGCACTGTGGGTATAGAAGATTTGCATTGATGAATTTATAACTAACAACTCACCCTCGCTTCCCCCGGGCTCGTCCCTAGGTTGACTCTCCATACAAACTTTCATACCCATTTTCACCTCCTTAAGGGATGAATTCCGGGGATAAAAGGTATTCTATATCCTTCTCAAGGTCTCAAAATATATTCTTACCAAATTTCATCTAAATTGGTTCAGTAGATCTAAAGATTACCCCCTACAGCCTCACAAACTCACAAACTTTACCTCTTTATCATATTATTAATGTTAAAATCTATAGGTACATATAATATAATTTTAACCAAGTCGAATCTGTACATTAAATATTTTTTGGAAAATCTTATTGAAATAGACATTATTATCGATACAGAGGCCGAATCCATATTAAATATATATAGTTTTAAGATTTTTTCTGGGAACGCTTCAAGAGAAAACCACTGAACAGATTTTGATAAAATTTGATATGGCGATAGCTGGTTATTCGAGTCAACATATAAGATACTTTTTACTGCTTAAAATATCTCATTTCTGAGAAATCTATACTAACCGCTAAAATGTAACTATGTCTTAAGCAAAGAATACTATCTATACATATAATAAAATTGTAACTTAGTCGAATCTGTACATTAAATATTTATTGGATATCTTATTGAAATTCACTTTATTATCGATACAGAAGCTAAATCTATATAGTTTTTAGATTTGTTGGCTGTTTGTCTGTGTGTCTGTCTATCTGTCTGTTACCGTATCACGGGAAAACCACTAGCCAGATTTTGATGAAATTTGCTAAGATGATAGCTGGTTATCCAGGTCAACATATAGGATACTTTTTACTGTAGGAAGATATCTCATCTCTGAGGTGAACGTTAAAACGTAACTAGGGACGAACCTGAGCGAAGCGAGAGTGAGTTGCTAGTTTCTATATAATTTTTAACATAATTTTAATCTTAATTTATCTATTTCAGGTGCTATGGTAGATTCTTGGTTTATGATGTCGAGTCCCATGCCCATATTATCAGTGGTGATATTATATCTGCTTTTTATTAGGATCGGTCCAAAAATTATGAAAAACAGACCGCCTTTACGAATGAATAAATTATTAAGCTACTATAATGCGTCGCAAGTTGTACTTGCTACTATGATCTGTATGAAGGTAAGAATAAGTATTATTGATATATTTATATCTTACTAACATTATAAATGTAAAAGTTTGGATGTTTGGATGGATGTTTGTTTCTCAATCACGCCAGAACTATTGAACGGATCTGAATGAAATTTGGCACAGATATAGATTATATTCTGGAATATGACATACTTTTATTAAGTTACCCGAAAAATGTACAGTTCCCGTGGGATCGATTTGTTTTTGTTTTTCTAGAGGCGAACCCGAGCGAAGAGAGGGTGAGTCGCTAGTACAATAGGTATATTTTATTCGTCTATTTTGCCTAAACTTCTTATCCGTTTACGATTAAACTTTGGTGATTGGAAAATGGGAAGGTCTTTGATATAGTTTCATTGTATGGTGGTGAGCGAGTTGTATAGGTTAGATTAGTGTAAATTGGATGAATATTATGTTTATTGTTTATGTAATACCAGCGACTCACCCTAGCTTCGATTCGGGTTCGTCCCTAGACAAAAACAAATGTATCCCATGGGAATCGTACATTCTTCCCTAATGATATAAAACCTATAGTCTTCCTCAGTTAACGGGCTATCTAATGGAAAAAGAATTTTTCAAATCAGATAAGGAGTTCCTGAGATTAACGCGTTTAAGCAAACAAACAAACTTCAGCTTTATAATATTAGTATAGATTTATGACTCATATATTTTTTATAGCCATTTAAACTAATATCCATGATATTTTATAGGTTTTTAAATTGAATCTCTTCAGAGATGGTATATTGTATGCAGGGTGCCGATATCCGTCCAATACGCAAAATCCTATGGTAAGAATTATGTATTTTTCTTTTACTTAGAAATGAAATTATTGCATCAATATATTATGTATTAAGTGACTTAAAATAAAGGCTTTGCTCATTTGAGATTAATTGATTTATTTTACAATTACTTACTTGTAACGGCTATATCCATTTTCCCACATT
Organism: Argynnis bischoffii washingtonia; assembly: GCA_033884665.1. Classification (NCBI taxonomy): domain Eukaryota; kingdom Metazoa; phylum Arthropoda; class Insecta; order Lepidoptera; family Nymphalidae; genus Argynnis; species Argynnis bischoffii. Next base: position 16,367,656 of record CM066618.1, on the reverse strand, counting down.
TACGTTATAACATATTTGTAAACTATATTTTTTCTGGCTATTTCTCTATAGAACTATCGTTATAAAAGATTTGAAATCTTTCAATCATTTTAGCGTATAAATATGTAGTTCATATAGCATAGCATGCATGCATGCATATGCATAACATGCATGCATATGCATAACATGCATGCACATGCATAGCATGTGCTATAATTAAGTTTAAATATTTGTAATAGTATACTTTTTCACATATATAATCATATAATACTTTATTAGATTAACGCAAATAACTAACGTTAAGTACCCTTGAGACATCTAAAACTTCAGTATCTCACGTGACCATAATTACTGTAAAGCATTCGAAACGTTAAGAACCAAAAATTAAAATAAATACGCGAAAAAATTCGAAAATATAGTTTTATTTATTATATTTTAATAATTATACTTTAATGTATTTATTTCATTTAATCATTATCTGGTCCATTTCGGTGTTGCACCTACGACCTTAATATAAATTAGGCGATTTAAATAGACTCACGAGCCAATTTGTCACTTTTATTAAAAGTGAAATAAGTTTTTTTTTACAGTTATTAGATTTAGGCTGGTGGTATTTCTTTGCGAAATTCACCGAGCTTTTGGACACTGTTTTCTTCGTTTTGAGGAAAAAGGATAAGCAGGTTAGTTACGTACAATAAGATTGAGATAATATATCAAAATCTTTTATAAACAGATTCAACTAAAATTTAGCATTCAATACCTTTCACTAATATATTTTTTATTTTATAACTACGACCGCCATCTTAATATACCTCCTATAAACTGAATAGGCATTTTACGAGGATCTAGTTCCCAAGCTATCATAGCTCAGTTAAAAATGACGTAGCCTTTTATTAATACTATTATTAAATCTTTTTTATTAGCACTTATAAAATTAATGGTTATGTTTGGATGATCAAAAACTTTGGTGAAATGTTCGCTTCTGACATAGTATATTATATATTTAATAATTTGAGATTTGTAAGCCTGATATATATTAGCGACTCACCCTCGCTCCGCTCGGGTTCGTCCCTATTTACGTTTTAACGTTTAGTATAGATTTCTCAGAGATGAGATATTTCCCGCAGTAAAAAGTATCCTATATGTTGATTCGGATATGCAGCTATCATCATACCAAATTCCATCAAAATACCTCTAGTGGATTTTCCGTGACATAACAGACAGACAGACTAAAATTCTAAAAACTATAGATTCGATCTTTGTATTGATACTAATGTCTATTTCAATAACATTTTTCAAAACATATTTAATTACAATTTATATCTGGAGGTGCCGGGTTCGAATCCCTCGTTGGGCCAAGTTCAGTTATTCAGTTGTTCTGTCTAGAAATTCTCAGTAGCAGCCTAGAGTTGAGAAGTTGGCGGTGTTTTACCCCCGTACCTCGGAGAGCCTGGAAAGCCTCACTGGTCGTGTCGAGTTGTCGTCCCACCGTCTCGAGTATGAAAGTGACAGAAATAAAGAGTGCACTTGTGTTAGCGCGTATACGCTTTGCTCAATAATATCTTCTTCGCAGATAGCTAGTCTCAATGAGATGAAATTATATAATATTATTAGAAACATATAAATAAGCTTTTTAGCTAATTGATATAATCACATTTCAGCTTACTTTCCTCCACGTGTATCACCATGTGATTATGGCTTTGTATTCTTGGAGTTATCTCAAGTTCGCTGCAAGTGGTGAAGGAGCCATACTCGCCCTCCTAAACTCGGTTGTGCATGTTGTTATGTACACATACTATCTCCTATCGGGCTTGGGACCAAGATTTCAGAAGTACCTGTGGTGGAAGAAGTATGTCACTAAAATGCAGTTGGTAAGTGTTTTTAAGTTACGGAAGACGAATCTTAAGGAATATGTAAGATCTTACTTTGATTGATCAGAATAAAAAAGAAACGGAATAACATATTGATGTATCAATAGACTTTTTATCTACTTCGCGTAAGAAAGTGCGAAGATTTCTATTTAGCCATAATCATTCTTCCAGAGATCGAACATGTTAGACCGATCTCCGGCATAATAGTCAGTATTACTCTGGAATGGAACCGCTGCATCAGTGACATTGAAAATTATCCCTCTTTTTTAATATTAAGTAATTCTTCTATTCTTTCAGATCCAATTCCTGCTAATGCTGTTTTACTGTGCTTGGACTTATAATTCACCTCGCTGTCAATACGCCGTTGGATTTACTTACTTTATATCCGCAAACGTTACTATCTTTCTTCTATTGTTCCTAAACTTCTATTCCAAAAGTTACAAAAATAAGAAGAACATAGAGTCTAAGGAAGAAAATGGAAAAGTAACCAATGGATTTAATAGCCCCAACCAAAACGGGGTATCAGACAAATGTGACAAAAAAGAAAACGGTACTTGCCGAGAAGATAAAAGCGATACCGATATTGAAGAAATACCGTTCGAAGTCAACAAAGCCTGCGGTGACTACATAAAAGATGGCAAAGTTTTCTTGACAAGACGTACAGCTAAAGCCGCGTATGGACCAGATTATGACTTCGATTGCATAAAGAAATGATTCTCCTTTGAAAATATTATAGATTGTTCAATTGAGACTGATGTTTGTGATGAAGATGGATATTCTTTAAAATTAACTTAGAGTAAATAGTTTTAAGTGATTAGTTAAGGGCTACACTGCTTTGGTGACCTTCGATGGACACCTGTGCCTTTTTAATATAATAACGACAAATTAAGCTTCATTATTTTTCCACTAAGCAAACGCAGGGTACATAAAGTTTAAAATATATTGCATAGTATAAAATCTGATACAAGAGATAATAAATTAATAAAAAATCTCATATTAAAACTTTGTCCTTCGTCATAAACGATTAATCTATTATTTGTCTATTATTAATTTTGTTATATGTTTCATCAGAAACCGTACTTATTACTAATGTATATAGATTTAGAAGAATTATTGCTAGAGTTATATATGAGTTAAGAATATATAGGTTTTTACATATACAATGTCAAATTAATATTATTTATGGGTAAAATTTCATATAGGCTCGGTCTATCCTTTTGACTTGAAAATAGTTTAAACTATTACATTTCTGTCCATAAAATCGCTTGTTCTTATGAATTACGGCATATCGTAGAACTAAGTTTTAAAATATCAGTGAGAAGATACGCTTTACAAAATTAGTTTATCGAATTTTTAAATATTATATGCAACTCGCACAATTATATTGTAAAACAATAATTATTTAATAATATTGTAAAAATTTGGATTTATTATGAACGAACGTCCTAGTTGTTGCCTTTATCGTATTGTAAGCTGATTTTCTAATTGTGAATTTGATTCCATTATCTCCAAATATCTATATCTATACATATTATAAAATAAAAATCCTCGCCACGTCTGTCTGTCTGAACGCGATAAACTCAGAAACTACAGCACGGATTTTCATATGATTTTCAGTAATACATGAAGTGATTCATGAGGAAAGTTTAAATGTATAATTCATTTAGGTAATGTGTAAATTGGCTGAAATATGTCGATAAATGTTGAAGATGTCGAATTTTTTTTATATGAAAACAATTTAAATTATTCCTTTCAAAAAGAAAGGAATTAAACTATAGCAACGCTAAGTGCAAGTACCTAGGGACACACCCGAGCGAAGCGAGGGTAAGTCAATAGTATTGAATATTCTTAAATCTTAAAGATATACGAGTATATTGAACTATCATGACATATGTATTTTGAAATTATTATTATTTTCTTAGCATGAAAGCATTGTTAAGGCGCTAAAAGTTTCTATTCTGTAACTTATGATTAAAAATTCACATATATTAAGTTAATTGGACATTAGAGAATCAGCCTCAAACATTATTATAAAATAGTTCAGTTTATATTCACTATCGACTTCTATAAATCAGACATATCTTTAAGAAAATTTTATAATGCAATAAATAATAGTAATCAATTTCTCCATATACCTAAATAAATGTTAAAGTTTTGTCAGAAACGGCTTAGCATATTTTCAATAAATACAGGTTAGAATGTGGGAATTTGGAGGGTCTTACAAGTACCACAGGAGTTTATTTTTTGTAATTAAATTATTTGTTTACACTAAACAATAACATAATATATAATATACATAAGTATATAAGAAGAAAAATAAAACAAACAAGGAGTTATTTATACTTAAATATTAAAAAGAGGAAGAGTTTGTTTACGCGCTTGAACGCGCTAATCTCAGGAACTACTAATACGATTTGAAAACTTCTTTTTGCATTAAATTGCCCGTTTATTGAGGAAGGGTATAGGCTATATATCATATAGTATATAGTCTATCTATTCCATACTAACTGCTAACCTATCTAGGGATGAAACCAAGCGAATCGAAGGTGATTCGCTAGTTAGCAATATGCATATTGCATAAATTTAATATCTTTTCATTTGCAGTTATAAAAACATAGTGTACGTTTAAAACGATTGTAAAGTAGTGCGATTCTGTTACTGTGATTGAACGTGGAATCAAAAAAAAAACGGTACTTAGTACTGAATATATATTGTATAATATTATATTAATGATATTATAGATATTTTTGTTGCATCTGACCCTCCTATAGTGAAATATTTCTTTTATTAGCAGGATGGATATGTAGTTATTATTTTTAACGTAATAAATGATACGGAGTTATTTTGTTTTTTATTTTATTACTACCATATATGATACGACTACATATGCACGGTTTGTAAGGGGTTGCAATTTTATGAAGATCGTAATATCTTTAATCTATATCTATACATATAATAAAATTGTAACTAAGCCGAATCTATACATAATTTTTTTTTTGGAAACCAAATTAAATTTTTTGTAGAATTTTTGTCTGTCTGTCTGTCTGTCTGTTACCGCATCACGGGAAAACCAATGGACAGATTTTGATGGAATTTGGTATGATGATAGCTGGTTACCCAGGTCAACATATGGGATACTTTTTAATGCGGGAAAATATCACATCCCTGAGCTAAATAGGAACGAACCCGAACGAAGCGAGGTTAAGTTGATTTTTTTTATTTAGAAAATGTAATATTTATTATAATAGCTAAAATTAGATAAATAATATTGCTATATTTAATTATAATACTTATTAAAAACATTAAAAAAATTAAAATGTTTAGAATTAAAATCAACTAATATTGTAAGGTACTTTGATGCCATTTTTGAATTTTTAAAATCATTTTTGTAAAATAGTAGGTAGGCTGTCTGTAACAACTGTATAATGCCATTGAGACATCTAACACCTTAGTCTCTCCCGTGACCATGATTGCTGTAAAGCAATCGAAACGTCGGGAACCAAAAAAAAACATAATAAATCCGCGACATAATCCGAAAAGATAGTTTTATTTTGAAATGTCAAATATTCGCGTAAATCTAAGAAAGTATTATTCTATACTCCTTTTCATCCCCGATTTGACAAGAGTGTATTATGAAACGTCAAAAATCTTAAGCTTTCAGAAAGATTTTTAAAAAGTTTATCCTGTAGTCCATCACACAGTTCCACCATAAATTAACATAAACATGTAAAACATCCACTATCCGCCTTCATCATTCCCTGTCATCAAAATAAAATATTATTATTAGGCACCAAATTTTGTGTTGCATGCAAATGATATACGCTTACATTGTTTTAGAATATTATATAAAGGAACTTATATTTAGTATTGTAATAATGCCGTACGAATACCCAGCCAGAGAATCGATATGTCTTTCGATAAACGCCAACGCATTGGCAATTTTGATAACAATTTGGTAGCCAAAGACTTGTCGAACGCTCAGTCTATACGATCGTTCAACAGTATGTCGACAGTGAGTCGAATACTCGTAGAAAGTATTGTTAACGTCAAAAAAAGCGATGAAAAGTTTATGCGCGCTAAAGTTTCATATCAATCATAATGTGATGTTGCCAGCTTGGGTAAAGAGTAATACATATTGGGTAATTTACATTCAAGCATTTAGTTTGTATGAAAAGGAAAAAAAAAATGAAAAAAATATCATAAATGTGACCAATTTAATGGTCTGAATTACAAGAAAAAGTCAGTGCATACTGTCAGGAACATGGTGTATTACATATATAATAATTCTTCTGTACGTGTGTATGTCACTGAACTCCTCCGAAACGGATGGACCGAATTCGATGATTTTTTTGTGTATGTGTAAGAGGTTGGATGGTTAATTCGCAACTAGACCCGTAGATGACGCTGCAGTCGGGATAGGTTTTTTTTTTCGGACAGGACAACGCCTGTAGGGCCCGCTAGTAGCTAATAAAAGGATTTACAAAATTAAACAAATGTTTGATTGCACGCTAGAATTTTATTTACGCTACTTATAACTTACTAATACTATTTTATTATTACTAAACAATAGGATAGTAGCCTTCTTCTAGGATATTACAGTTATTATTAAGTGTGGAGAAGAGTATATAGCCGTCTTCACCCCAGTTCTCCCCCCAAGAGTTCTTCACTATGAAGTAAGTGGCGCCATCTCTTACGCCGTAACCGACAACAGTCACACCATGATTAGAACGACGTTGGTTGCTGAGAAATTTTTGCCGATTAAAATATATTAACTTTGTTATATGGCAAATATTTTTGTAAAATCTTCCTTTTCTCCCCCCTATTTTACCCGAAAGGACAAATTACTGCAAACGTATATGATTTAATATGATTACTTTCGACTGATTCCTGTACCAGTCAGTGAGAGAAATATTTATACTAATATTATAAAGATGTCAAGTTTGTGAGTTTATGAGTTTGTAAGGTTGTAGGGGGTAATATCTGGATCTACTGAACCGATTTAGATAAAATTTGGTAAGAAGATAGTTTGAGACTCTGGAAAAGACAGGATTCTTTTCATCCCGGAAATCATCCTTTAAGGGAGTGAAAATGAGGATGAAAATTTATATAGGGAATCAACCTATGGACGAACCCGAGCGAAGCGAGGGTGAGTCGCTAGTCGATTATAATTAGCTTAGCAGTTTCGGACATTACAAACGTGGTACAAACAATGCAAAGACAAAAAAAATATTTAGATCTTAAAAACTTACAAATAACAAAATGAGCTCAATATGGACCTGGCCAAAAATATTAAAAGAAAATAATAAAACTAGCAATATACAGAATCACTTACCATTCAACATTATAGAATATTCCACTCGCGTAGTCCTTAATTGGACCTGCATTAATAGTAACTGTAACTGGGCCGTACTTGTATAGTACTAACTTCATAGCATTGACGCTCATTGGCGGAACCCTCGCAAAACCTTTGATGCGGTAGATATCCGTCATATTTTCTAGCTTACAATACCCATCCTAAGAAACAATAGTTTTTTAATGAAAAAAAATTACATTACTAATATACATTAATTTTACTGTCTGAATTTGTGTTGAAAAATTTATACCTCTTCTAAATATGATCCGTATTCTCTCTCTGTTGGAATGCCATGTTCTAATATGTACTCGAAGGTACTTCTTACCAAACCACCATTACAACCTCCATTAGAGTATCTGAAAAAGATTGTAAAAAACTTTGATTCTTGAATTGAAAAAAATGAAGCCTATATTCTGAGTACCTGCACATTTTAATCAAATTAAGGTATATTTGTAAATGTGTAATGCAAAAAATACAACTAGACGAAATAATAAATGTAGGAGATAAGACTTCAGATTGATTAGATTAAAGTAAATAATTGTTAAAACTGAAGAATAATCTAGAGGCGGGATCAGTTAACCAAGTTCGCATAAAATTTGATGTCGATGATACCTCTGCTTGGGCAACTTTTGTAAATTCTATGTCCTGCAGTTTTTAATGAAGATGAAATGAAATATATTTACCCCCAAGAACAATCCACAAGAGATTGTTCACTTAAGTCCAAAACGCGGTCTCCATTGCTACGCGCTAGAGCACCTTCCACTGCTGCAGTTGTGGAAAAGGACCAGCAAGAACCGCAACCACCTTGACCTAGGAAAAATACGAAATTATTAAATTATTCCCTCATATTCGGATAATAACCATAGTATATAATAAATTAAAAAAAAAGCCTTATATTTCTTGCAAAGTAAAGTTACAGTAAATTTTTATCCTAGAAGAATATGCTATGATTTGTAGTTTATGTAAAAAAATAATTTTTTAGTGCTTAAATGTCTTACGAGTATAATATGATTAATGTTTATGATTAATAAAAACATATATTACATCTGTTTTTTTTTTTGTTTTAGTATATAATATAATAATTCAACTATGAGTACGTATGAATAATAGTTATAAAATGTTTATCTGTGTGTTTACACTCGTATCGCGTACATAGGTGACTGTTTTTAACCAACTTCCAAAAGGAGGAAGTTATCAATTCGATTGGTATTTTTTTATGTATGTACACCGATTACGCTGAGATTTAAGCCAGCCAATAAAAATCAAAGCACACCGACTTCGAAAATATCTGATTAGGTACCTATCTATTCTAAATGAAAACCCCCGTTTAATTATTTTTTAGTTTTCAGTGCCTGGAAGTCGGTTTTTATATATTTTTTTTAAGTTTTTATATAAATACTGTTAAATTTATATCTCTGTTCTATTTCGTCGCTAAACACGAAAACGGTGATAATAGATTTATCATAATGTTTGTCAAAAATCACTCAAAAGTAAAAGATACAGTGATATGCTAGTATTATATTAATGGTACGGGAGCTAGCAACGTTTTAAAAGTAAGAATTTTAGGTCAGCTGATTTTGTGATATGTCGTATTTCTTGCACTTTCGGTTAGAGTCTGGGCTATCTGGCTGGCGGTAGCGGTTGCGTTCATTACTGCGCATCCTACCTGTCCAGGTAATAATCCTGGATTTTAAAAACATTTTAGAAGGCGTAATTTTTAATTTTTTGTTTTTAAATAAGTCTACCTGACATACTTTTTTTATTGCCAGACATTTTTGACAATGCTAACGATGTGCCATACGCGATTTTTTTTTTTTTTTATAAAAATTTCAAAATATTTTATAATGTCTGTAATTTTAATATTATGTTATTTAATGATAAGAAAAACTTAAAATAAATTTGCCAGACATTAATTCGATTGTCAAGTCTTGAATTAAAATGAAAAATTCATGAAAAGTATTGCAGTATAATGCTAGTAGTCCGAGAGAGACAGTTGCAAAATTAGTCGAGAATGATACAGAGAACCATTCCAAAAGTAAATTACTTGTCACTGTCTATATAAAAAATAATAATAATAATAATAATAATAGTCATTTAATGTACATGGACGATATAAAGTTATTTGCAAAGTCTGACAAAGAAATAAATAAGCTGATAGAAATAACTGCTGAATTTAGTAATGATATTAACATGACTTTTGGTGTGGATAAATGTAAAATATTGAAACTGAGATCAGGTAAAATTGCAACTAAGAGTGAACCGAATGATGATTATTTTGATGTTATGGGAGAGAACGAAAGCTATAAATATCTAGGTTTACATGAAGGTAGAACAATTAATCATACACAGATAAAAAAAGATTTAAGCAACGAATGCTTTAGTAGATTACATAAAATTTGTAAAAAAACACTGTATTCTAAAAATTTAGTTAAAGCTATAAATACGTATGTCATACCAGTACTTACATATTCTTTTGGAGTAGTCAAGTGGTCAGCTACAGATATTAATAAATTAGAAATTAAAATAAGAACCACTTTGACTAAATACAATTATCTACATCCAAATTCAGCAATAGAACGTATGACTGTGCAAAGAAGTAAGGGTGGTAGAGGGGTGATAGACATTCGAGTTTTATGGGAAAAACAGATCCAAAATCTTAGAAAATTTTTTTATAGTAAGGCTGAAACTAGCCAAATTCATTTAGCTACAGTAGAAACCGACACTAATTACACTCCACTTGATTTAAATAATAAAGTCCGTGAATTCATTTCAAGTAAAGATTATGAAGCTGAAAAACTAAAAAAATGGCGCAGCAAAGAGTTACATGGCAGACATATTCATGACCTCGAACAAAACCACATAGATATACAAGCATCCAATCAGTGGCTAAAGCTAGGATACCTTTTCCCGGAGACAGAGGGCTTTATTATTGCCATACAAGATCAGGTAATTAATACGAGAAATTATAAAAAGTTCATTCTTAAAGATCCAACCTTAAAAAGTGATAAATGCCGGAAATGCCATCGCCAACCAGAAACCATACAACATATTACTAGTGCCTGTCCTAGCCTTACCCAAACCGATTACACTCATCGACATAATCAAGTAGTCCATATGATCCACCAAAAACTAGCCAGCAAACATAAATTAATACAAGGAAAACCCCAGCCATATTATCAATATACACCAAAACCAGTACTGGAGAGCAGCAATTACAAGATATACTTTGATAGAGCTATATTAACTGATAAAACTATCCACAACAATAGACCGGACATTACTTTAATAGACAAAATAAATAAAATAACTTATTTAATTGATATTGCAGTTCCAAATACACACAATTTACAAAAAACTATAACAGAAAAAATACATAAATACACGGAATTAAAAGAAGAAGTTATAAGAATATGGAAGATGAATAAAGTATATATTGTACCGTTGGTGCTTTCCAGTACAGGAGTTATACCAAAGTATTTGCTGTATTCTCTCCGCGTTATAGATTTATCGCCTAACACTTTCATAAGTATGCAAAAAGCCACTATATTAAACACATGTCGCATAGTCCGAAAGTTTCTGCAAGACGATTCCCCTAATCATCAAAATATATCTAATGATGATTCTCACTTGGCGTAAGCCCGTGAGATTCATTACACCGAAATTATATATTTCGAGAAAAAAAAATAAAGTAAATAATAATAATAATAATCATTCTAGTCAGAGCAAGTTTCAAAAAAAATTTAAGCCTAAAAAGGAATATAAAATTAGATTAAAATTTAAAAAACAAAACTTTTTATTTAAATTGTTCTGATTACTAAATGTAAGTTATAAATAGTTAATATTATTTAGTATATTTTATTAGTTATTAGTTTTTCAAGTTATTTCAGCCTATAGTGACGTCACAAAAAAAAGAGGCATCTTCATAATCATCATCATCATCGTCGCTGTCTTTGTCAATGTCATTCAAAATTCAAAAGTATTATTTTATCGTTATGTCCTTTACAAAAAACACATTTTACTTTATCACTGGCCATTGTAACCAAATTAAAAAATAAACATTAAAATCAAAACAAAAACAAACATGTGACATTAGACTGACGTCATCTTGAAAACTTGCCTGTCGCGCCACTGTCGTTTTCTATCTCTCTCGCACCTTCAGCTGTCTCTTTCGGACTACTAGCATTATACTGCAATACTTTTCATGACTTTTTCATTTTAATTCAAGACTTGACAATCGAATTAATGTCTGGCAAATTTATTTTAAGTTTTTCTTATCATTAAATAACATAATATTAAAATTACAGACATTATAAAATATTTTGAAATTTTTATAAAAAAAAAAAAAAATCGCGTATGGCACATCGTTAGCATTGTCAAAAATGTCTGGCAATAAAAAAAGTATGTCAGGTAGACTTATTTAAAAACAAAAAATTAAAAATTACGCCTTCTAAAATGTTTTCAAAATCCAGGATTATTACCTGGATAGATAGGATGCGCAGTAATGAACGCAACCGCTACCGCCAGCCAGATAGCCCAGACTTTAACCGAAAGTGCAAGAAGGACAACATGTCACAAAATCAGCTGACCTAAAATTCTTTCTCGAAAACGTTGCTAGCTCCTATACTATAATAGTAATACTGAAGTAATTTTTTGAAGTCTACTTAGCAAATAGTAATGATACATTTTATATAAAAATAAGAATTAACATACTTTTAACAAGGCTGATGTATCCATCAATCCTCATATCATAATTTTCAGGCAATTCTTGAGCCAGACGATTCACTTCTTCTTCTGAATGCGGGAAGGGTACAGATCCAATATCCGTAATAGTTGAGGGCTTAGTCGCTGTTAGGTAGGCCAATTCTTCAGCAGTTCGATCGGAAAATTCATTGATTGTCTTTTTGTATGACAAATTTTTTCTATTGTGCTCTATAACTTGCCTAAAAGCACATCGATAATTGTATAAGTAATCTATGTAAAAAAGTATTTTGAAAACAAAAACAAACCTATCCCACGAGAACCAAACATTTTTTCGGGATAAAGTAGCCTATGTGTTATTCCAGATTATAATCTATCTCTGTGTTAAATTTCATCCAGATACATATAGCCGTTCTGGCTTGAAAAAGTAATAAACATCCATACATCGATACTCACAAACTTTTACAGTTATAAGTATAGATAAATTTTGTAATAAATGACTTTGATTTATTTTAAATTTTATTTTTTAATTTTTATGTATTTGTATTTTTCTCAGTAAACGCTTTCATTTGATATCCATATAACCGTTGGGAATCTAACATGATGAATGTTGGATTTAGAATGACGTCACTTATCAAACCATGCACTGTCATCCAAACTAAACGATACGCAATATCAATTTCAGCTCAATCCGTTGAGGATAAGCACTTTAAAATTCAGTTGCAAGATTTGATCCGAACGAACATACATACAAACATTGCAAGTTAAATAAAAACTTGTAAAATGTTATATTTAGTATTTCAAAACAGCTAAAAATTTTACATGATAGCTAGCCTAAATAGCAATTAATATTATTTTTTATGTGTATGTATTTATATATTAGTATTCTTTGGAACAACAGATTTAACTAACAAGCATAAAGACATTTTATACCTGAAAAGTATTATCAGTCCTCGTGTAATTTTTTTTTTTAATTTGTATTTAAGAGATTATTCTGACAATTCTATCACTTATAGAAAGCTACCTCTGAGTGAGACATTCTAATATATAATATACATAACTCGAGGTTTTAAATAATTTTAATCAATTCTTAGTTAACAAAAGCAAAACACTGGCCAGAAAGTAGTTTTTAAAGAAAAAAATTTGGAAATCCCCGAATATGGTTATTTTAAAGTGCTTTTGTACTTTAGGATTGTTGTTGAAAATGAAAGATCACAAAGATTGTAGACGGGATACCATCCATTAGGTCAGCTTTTCTAGCCGGAGAGTCCTACATAACCACCTGTATGTGTACAGGTGGTATATGTAAATGCATTTACCAACATATAAAAAGGTAGTATTCATAAATATGCATTAATTTAGTTTTTTAAGGCTCTAATCTATACTATAATAAAGCAGTAACTTAGCGAAATCTGTACACGGAATATTTAAAAAAAAATGACTAACGTATTATGTATACAATATAGACCCCAAAACAATAATTATTAAAAAAAATCTGTTTGTCTCTTTGTCTGTGCGCGTTTCACGCAAAAAGTAATGATCGGTTCATTACAAAATTTTATGAAGTGATAACTTATTATTCGCGTCAACATTTAGGATACCTTTTACTTCATGAAAATCTTTCTTTTCCACGGGAAATTGCAATAACTGGTTTTATCGAGTCCTCTTTAGAAACCTTACGACACACATCAAAACAATGTACTAAAAAAATGTAGATCTTGAAAAGGCCAACAGAAAAATTTACTACAGTGTGTGTCTATCTCTTAAGGTACACTCGCACCAACATATCTCATAAAGAGAGAAGGTGATGGACGAAAATTGATTATAATTAATTCAATTAAAAATAGCTATGAACACTTTTCGATAGGCATGTTTGTTAATAAATTATAGGTATTTGATAAAAAATGTGTCTCATCAAGTTATCAGATGGGTGAAGGTCGATCTTCTACGTCTCCTCTACTATATCTCCTAAGGTACATTGGCAATTATTATTTTTATTCATTACTTGCGTCTCACTGACTGACTTATCAACGTTCAGCCCAAGCCGATAATGATAGATCAGCACCACAAAAAAAGCCAGCTTTATATATCTATACTAATATTAAATACGAAAGTAACTATGTCTGTCTGTCTGTCTGCCTCCCTGTCATCCTGTCCGTCATCTTTTCACGGTTAACCGTTGAACCGATTTAGATGAAATTTGGTATGGAAATGGTTTGAGACGCTGGGAATGATATAAGATAGTTTTCATCCCGGAAAACATATCATATATAAAGGGGTGAAAAGGGATATATATATATATATATATATAAATTTATATGTACATTGTACATATATAATATAGTCTATGCTATATTACCCGGTAAAACGTACCTAGGGACGAACCCGAGCCAAGCGAGGGTGAGTCGCTAGTCACATATAAAAGCTGTAAAGCGTACCTTAAGTTGTCTTCAAATATTTTTCTCCGCATTTCATGTTCATCGCCCTTGTAGTTCCTCTTGTGTTGAATTTTGAAACTAAAATAATACTCAATCTAGTTTAGTCTGGATCTGGCGTTCGAAAAACTTACATTCAGACTAAGACAAACATTTCCTATATGACCAATTTGCTTTAATTTTTCCGATTTAAAAAAAACGCTGTTAGTCGAAGTACTGCACGTCAGAAGTGAAAACTTCTTAGCTTCACAAATTATTTTTGGGTTGTATAGAAATATTTTTTAGGAAGTATTTTTTTATTAGAAACTATTTTAATATAGTAATAAAATTTTCATTTATTGGCTGTTTTACACGAAACAGAATGATTATTATCTATATAATATAAACAAATTTATGTATAAATAATTTTGTTTACAACATTTTATATTATAATTGTATCTAAGCATATATATGTATCTGAGCATGACGGTCACGCGAGTTCAGTGTTTTTTCCTCATTCCAAAAGTACCCTATGTGCCTAAAGTAGTTTTCACTTCAAAAATTATCACATACGGACTAATTTGTCTAATCATAAATCATATGTACACACAAACTGATGTGTCTTAGGAATGCAATATTTTTCTTATTAAAAAAAATAACTACATCATTCAAAATTAGCGAAAAATTCGCGTTATATACACATTAAGAAAACATACAGCTCATAATACTTTCTTAGATTTACGCGAATATTAGACATTTAAATAAAACTATCTTTTCGGATATTTCGCGGATTTATTTTGATTTTTATTTCCCGACGTTTCGATTGCTTTACAGTCTCTCCCGTGACCATGATTGCTGTAAAGCAATCGAAACGTCGGGAAACAAAAATCAAAATAAATCCGCGAAAAAATCCGAAAAGATAGTTTTATTTAAACATACAGCTCATTTAAGTACCACCTTTCAAGAACAATATTATATTATAAATACATTGCGACGAACCGGAGTGAGGCAAGGGTAAGTCGCTGTATAACATAAAGGGATTTTTTTTTATAGATTGAACGCGGACGTAGCTGCTAGTAACTTAATAATATCTGAATTATAAAAAATATATTAATACCTGAAAAATGCTTCATCTATTTCTGAAGGATATATGATAGCGTTTCCAGAATCTTTAATCTCTTCGTCTTCGCATTCTTTCACTAAAAATTAGGCAAGTATTGCGTGAGTACGATAAATTGTAATTCGTTAATGATATTATAGTGGCTTACGCGTCTAGAAGAGACGTTTTCCGACGATTATTTTTTTTTTTAATTTACGCTTGATTAGTTTTGCAGAAGGCTTATAAATTATAGCCCTATCTAATCTATACAGATAAATAAAATTGAAGTCTCTGTTCGTAATGTCAACATAACAGTTTTTTACTAAATGCCTTCGAAATTATATACGGTACTTATAAGAAAAACATTTTTTTTATTTTTGTCAGTCTGTTTGTTTCGGCTATTCTCTGAAACGGCTGTACTGATTTTGACAGGACTTTCACTGGCAGGTAGCTATAAGGATAATGTTATAAGGAGAAATTTAGACTACTTTTATTTTAGAAAATGAATTAGGATTTTGCTCAAAAAAAAACAAAACGTACCTAAGGACGAACCCGAGCGAAGCGAGGGTGCGTCCTTAGGCACGTGCTGGTATATAATTTAATCTTAAGTTACCTTTAGTAATATCAAAATCTTCTTCAGTTGGCTCTTTGACATCAAAACAACGAGCAACGCGGTGTTTCATGAGAGCTCCACTCCATTCATTATACGTCTTCATTTCAAACCTGTTATTACCAAGAAATAGTGTTAGTCTTACAAAACCACTATTAATTAACAAACCCTGTTGTATTGGTTCACAAGCGTTATACTAGGTCCTACATTTTATTTTCACCATCGGTGTGCAAATTCGTATCGAACTTTTTTCATTTCATGCAGCTTTTCATAGGATTCTTCAACTGATTAAGACTAGTTTTATATGCATATAGAATGACTTCCTCTCGCTTTACTTAGGTGTATCTGTAGATGTCTTTTATATTTATCTACACTAATATTACAAATGCGAAAGTTTGTAAGTATGTACGGATGTCTGGATGTTTGGATGTTCTTTACATCGGGTTCGCCTCTAGAAAAACAAAAACAAGTCTATCTTACGACAACCGTATATTCTTCCGGGATAAAAAGTAGCCTATATGTTATTCTGATGTATGATCTATATTATTATTAAGTTTCATTAAAATCCATTCAGTACTTTCAGGATCCATACATCTATAGAGTATATCTAGAGTGGATCACCCCCACCTGTATGTAAACAGTCGATATGCGTTAATTGCATTTCCATACATAAATAAATATTTCCCCTGTGTACATCTGTATAAATATTATAAATGTGAAAGTTTGTGAGTATGGTTGTTTGTTACTCTTTTTTGTTACTCTTACAGCTAGAACGGCTGAACGGATCTGGATAAAATTTGGCACAGAGATAGATTATAGTCTGGAATAGGAATAACACATAGGCTACTTTTTATCCCGGAAAAATATACGGCTTCTGAGGGATAGATTTGTTTTTGTTTTTCTAGAGGCGAACACGAGCGAAGCGAGAGTGAGCCGCTAGTAATATATAATTATGTACATAGTTGAAATAGATATGAATTTGTCATATATGGGGATAAAACAAAATATACTTTACTTACCAAACGGGAATGTATGAGCCATTATCTTCATAAAGATACACCGTGTTCTTTTCTCTATCCCCATCATCCAAAGTATCTGATTCCCAAACTTGGGCTATTTTATTGTTGTAAGTGATTTCACCTGATAAGAAAAATGTTGCTTTACAATCTCTTTTTAAGTTTATTTTTTTTACTGTTGTGGTCATTAATTGTTATGAACATTAGTTCATCCTTTGACTGTAAAAGCAGTTTATAATAACTAAATTATGTAAAATATTTTATCTTGCAAGAATTTTATACAAATTATTATTGTATTTGTATATAGTTCAAGATAGAATATATTTTGTATTCAGCCCTTTTTAACGTCCCACTGCTGGGCACGGGCCTCCCTTCAATACGAGGGGGACCAGGCCATAGTCCACCACGCTGGCCAAGTGCGGGTTGGCGGACTTCACATGTCTTTCGAAAACTTGCTAAGTTCTCTCAGACATGCAGGTTTCCTCACGATGTTTTCCTTCACCGTAAGGCAAGTGGTAATCATGTTAGAAATGATTCGCACATGAAAATATCAGAGGTGCGAGACCCGGGATTTGAACCCGCTTCACTCGGATACTGAAGCGAGCGAGTTACCATTGGGCTACCACTGCCTTTTTGGTGCTCCAGGTAAGGTGAGAATATATTTTATAATACTACAAAGTATAAGAAATGGCTGTTGCTATTCGTACTTAAAATAAGGACGAATAAAAAATAATTATTCATACTTTAATAGGATGAATAAGAAATAAAGGAGGCTGTTGCTGTTCGTCCAATAATCGAATGAATAAAAAAATATATTAGTCGTCCGACTATTGTCGGTTTGTACGAATATTTACCACTTTTTTTGTGTTCTGGTGTAAAATAAGTGATTTTTAACCTACCAAGTTGTGCCGGGCTACTTATTCTACTTATTTATTAGTCTATTCGTACTTCCGTATAATTTATATATTTCATAAAGGACGAATAATATTTTTTATTCGTCCTATTATTATAGGATAAATAGACACTTCAATAAGAAATGTACATAATTTATATACTAGATTTAAATTTGTTTTTTTTTTTTCAAATTTCTAGTAGGTACCGCATGATATACAAGATTTGTAGTCGTTTATCTTATATATTTAAAGGAGCAATTCTTGTATATTTATATCTTTATTTATTTATACTGGCGATCTCGGAAATGGCTCTACCAATTTGGCTGAAATTTGATATATGGGGGCTTTCAGGGACGAAAAATTGATCTAGATTAGTCTCATAACTGGGAAAACGCGTGTTTTCAAGTTTTCTTTTGCATTATTCTACGCAGAATATGGTCGATAATTTCTTACACACGGATGTAAGCATCGTGGTGAAGCGGTCTAGGTGCAAGTCAGACAACACATATGCCAAGCTGAGAGATCGAGTCCCGGTCGGAATACAAAGTTTTTACTTTTGCTTTTTTTTTTGTATTTATTCAAGTTTTTAGTTTTTTTTATCAAAAAAATACGATATAACAAAAAAAAACTCCAAGCGAAGCTCGGTCGCCCAGGTACTCTATACTAATATGTCATCAAAAACATAAACGTGAAAATGGGAGCGAAGTTTAATATTAAGAATATGCGTGTCAACTTCACCGTCAAAAGAATTAAGATCTTAATGGGTGCCAAGTTCTGTAGATAATCTTGAAATTTATTAATAAAAACATATTTGAGTTTAAGACTTGGCTAGTGTTTACCAGTAAAACAAGTTTTTAAAAGAGCGAGATATGTTGACCTTACAATATAAAAACATAACTTGCGTATAGCATAAAGAAGATATAAGTAATATCTTCTTTATGCTATAAAAACTAGCCAAGTCAAACCTGGATTATATCCATCCGGACACTAAGTTTCAACTTTCTAGGTCATCTGGAAGTGGGTTAGGTTTAACTTCTATATGTCAGTCAGTCAGTGATATAAATGTTGATGTTTAGACGTTAATATTTCAATAATAGTTTGAGTTATATTTATGAAATTGAGGGTACTAGTTAATCTAAGGGGAATAAATAAATAAACTACATTTTATGTGTTTATGTTAAATAGATTTTGGGTTATTACAAGGTGAAAAGTGGCTTCAAATGGTTCGTGAAAAATATACACACGGTGCTACGTCGCCACTTTCTTTTGGCTTGAACTTGGCTGGACACTACTGCGTGTCTTGATTATGAAAAGGAAGGATTTGGTTTTGTTTGTTTGCTTGTATCGAATAGACTCCGAAACTACTGAACTGATTTAGATGAAATTTGGTAAGAAGATAGTTAGAGACCCTGGGAAGATCATAGGATAGTTTTTAATTCGGAAAATGGGGATGAAAAGAATCAACCTACTAAGAATCGCTAGTTATACATAACCAATTTAGTCGTAGATGGGTTACGTAAAATTACCAAGGCCCTTTTAATTAAAAATAATAAAGTGCTTTATATACTAGCTTTTGCCCGCGACTTTGTTCGTATGGTAAGAGGTACGAGGATGAAGTGTAGCCTATCTTCGTCCTCTTAACGCAATTTAATCTTTAATTTCTAAATTTTATTCAAATCTATTTAGCAAAAGGAAAACGGTACAGTTATTTTTACATTTATAATATAAAAAGAATGGATTTTTTTCATAGTAAAAGGGGCAAACCTGCAAACAATCCACCTGATGATAATTGGCTGTCGCCGCTCATAGACATATGTAACGTAATAAGGAGTAGGAAATGCGTTGTCAGCCTTAAAGTGACTTGAAGACATGATTCTTGAAGATCCCTATATTATGGCACTCAGGGAAAACCTCAGAAGGAAGATCATTCCACATTTTGCACGTGCGAGGTAAAAATGAACGAGGTGCACGTATATTTGTGGTATGCCAAGTATCTCAGATATGTGGATGACATCCAACCCGACAGCGAAGGGTGTGATGAGAGAAGCGCGACAGATGATAAAAAACACACAGAGAGCCAACATCTCTCTAAAGGCTTAGAATTACTGGGTTTGGATGGATTTCATCCACTTGCTACGATCTTACTCTCTATTATTAATCACCGTGAGCGTGAATCAAATTAGTGTATTTTTATAACCCCATAGTCTATATGAAGTTTAGTTTTTTAGAACTAACAGATCGGAGGTTCAGATCTATTATTTGATATTCTAATTAAAAGCAACTTACTCTTCCTTAGGATTCTATCCTTTTAGATTTTTAATTACTTTCGTCTCTCCAAGGATCATGATTGCCATAAAGCATTTGAAACGTAAAATAAATTATTCGAAACCATAAATCAAAGTATATCTGCCCAAAAAAAAAACCGCGAAAGCGAAAAGATAGATTTATTTAAAATTACCTGTGTAAGTATAGGTTTCCAACGTAGGTAAAAAATTTGGTGGTTTTTCATCACTATAATAACCTGAACACTTCATGTCATTAGTAATTTCTTCTGTAGTCATAGGATACACCTAAAAGGATTAAATTTATATATATATATATATATATATATATATATATATATATATATATATATATATATATGTAACAGATAAATGTATGTGTATGGCACAGAGATGAATCCAAGCGAAGCGAGCATAAGTCGCTTGTAATGTAAACTTGAAAGTATATAAATAACTCTGTTACTTATCTTTTCACTCTTATTCTTCAATTCAAATATTACTAGCTTCAAAACGCGCCAGTTAAGCATGGATTACACTAATACTTACTACTGAACATATTTTGACGCACAAGTGTATAAATTGCTTTATGCTATAAAGGTAACCTATACGTAGGCCATCTTTTATCCTCGCTTCATAATAATAACTCGCTAATACTAATCATTTATTAAACCAATAGCATAAAAATGATTGTCTTACGAAATAACATTTAGTGGCGTTTTCATCGTTTAAACCAATAAAGAAATTTTTCACGGTACCACCGTAGTAGTCTATTCTTGATTTATTGTTTTTCTGGCTATACCTGAAATATGTAATAATAAGCTAAGCTAAGTAAAAGTGTCATATAATATACTATATTAAATTATATAGCTGAGCCGGATCTGTACACTAAATATTGTTTTTTTTTTAAATAGTAATTATTGTCGATACAGAAGCCTCTGAACTGAATGAAAAAGAATCTGCTTGTCTCTGACCGCATCACGAAAAAATCACTGAACGTATTTTGATTAAATTTGATAAAATCAATTATCCGGATCAACACATAGAATTCTTTTTACTACGGACAAATATCTTATTTCTCAGAAAAACATTATTGTTTGGCTTTATGTTTAGTTCTACGACACTTAATATTAATCCTTAGTTTCAATCATCCTACCAACTATACTGTACATATTTATCATGTATATATACTTTATGTAAGTACTAAGTACATACCTATATTTCATCTATATATTTTATTTATTTTAACAATACACGGATCAATTTGTTATTTGACTTCCTTTCTAATTTATACATATAAAAAAATTATAACTAAGCCGAACTTGTACATTAAAAATTTTTTGGAAAATCTTATTGAAATAGACATTATTATCGATTCAGAGGCCGATATAGTTTTGGAACTTTGGTCTGTCTGTCTGTCTGTTACCGCATCATGGAAAAACCACTGGAGGGATTTTGATAAAATTTAGTATGATGGTAACTGGTTACCCGGGACGACATTCTGCGGGAAAATATCTCATCTCTGAAAAATCTATACTAAACGTTAAAACGTAAGTAGGGACAAACCCGAACGGAGAAAATGAACGGAACGGGAAATCTTACCATGCTTCGAACGGTTTTATTACTCCTGATATTAAGTCCATCGATTCACCCCTGACGTGGTACTCAGTAACGATGGTGATATCTTCGCTGCCATCTGTATAGAATATAATAGCTTATTAAAATTCCTAATCAGGACAATGGGTCTGCAATGAAATGATATGAAATAAACTTTATTCAATTAGACTTATTACAAGTGCTTTTCTGTTCAAGTGTGGTCTGTCTAACGTGTCCGCTAATGGAATAAAATTCAAAAATGTTTTTTTTTAATCCTGAATTCCAACAAATTAATAAAATTGTTCAGTTTTATAATATTTCTAAGTAAAAATAAATTAATAATGTATAAAATAATAACTACCCAATACATAAGAAAAAGTTGGATGAAAGGCGAATATTAAAAATAACAAGATGCAACCGGACGCCATCGCGACTAGATTTAGACTTCCATAGGACTGCTATCAGAATAAGCTTATATATGGATTTTGGATACTAATTAGTAATAGCAAAGCTGCGTGTATAATGTTTTATTTTTTGATATGAAAAATATTTTCTAACTAAAAAATAATATTAAACGATAAATTCTTGTTTATTTATTTCGTGTGTCTCGGAAACAGCTCTAACGATTTGGATAAAATTTAGAATTTAGATAAGGTTTTTCTTTTTAACTTTATCTATATAGGTTTCTTCTCTGAAAAAACGCAATATTTCACAAAAAAATGACAAAGTCATATCTCGTCAATATTTGTGGTACTCGCATTGTTGCTCATGGAACCTACTGAACCAGTGCCTAGGCCGAGTGAAACTAGGTCGTCTAGGTATTTATATTAAAGACTAATTTTAAAAATGAATATAAGGCAAAACTAAAGTCTAAATTGCTGCTAAGTGTTCGTACTACAATCGCTTTTAACTTGGTGAAAGCTCCCTCATTAACTGATTGTACTGACATTGTCATGTTAAATTGATGTTTAAAGACAAGAGCTAAATATCTGGTATAAAGATTTGCACTGACTAATGGATCATAATAGGAAACTTTATACCGACAACTAATCACTCATATATAAGGCAGTTCTAAAACTGAGGTGGATGTACGGAATCCAATTATGATGTAGTGCCAGTAATTCTAACACCTCAATGTTGCAAAGAATGTAGGATGTTATTCTCAGAACGATATCCCAAACACCTTAGTCAAACCTGACAGGCCAAAAATATATAAAAAGCTGAAAAGGAAAGATATAATGCATGTTGGCTAAATGAGGCGATGTCTTCACTGGAAGGTATCTTCCGGATCTGCCTGGATTATTCAGTCCAATTAAAAAAAATCTGCTAAAAGTAGATACTGATTGCAAATACAATGGGAACACAAAAAAAATATTGTGTTGTAACTCTACTGTAAACTCTGTATTAACAGTGTTGTTAGGTGGCAATAAATAGTATTTTTAATATTTTATAATACATATATATATATATATATATATATATATATATTTATATCATCCAATATATATACATATGATATATATCATATATGTAAAGATATGAAATATGCGCTGTGGGGGAAACGAAATTGCGCCCTTCCCCACTGTTCTATGACGGATATTTCTCCACTTAAGTTGAGAAAAATGTTAAATAATACTTTCTTCAATTCAATTTAATTAAAGTCTTATGTTCATTTTTATGTTTCAAACATTAAACATTTTCACAAACAAAAATCAAAATATCTCCACAAAAAAAAAACCGAAAAGATAGTTTTATTTAAAATGAATAATGTTAAAATTTTAAATTGTAACAAATGTTTATTTATAAAACATATTCCGTAAATCTCATTATGGGAATTATTTTTTAGGGTTGCATCAACGAATAAATGGAAATCGTATAACTAAGCTAGAAGTATATTATATGATGTTAATAGTAGTTTAAGAGAGACGACACGTTAGTCCAGTTTGTAGTGACCCTACTTGCTGTGCCAGCGGTCACGGGTTTGAGTCCCGCTGGGGGCAACTTGTGTGATGAGCACGAATGTTTGTACTCTAGTCATGGATGTTTATATTTATAATATGTATGTATTTAAAGTTTATATAATACTTATATAGTGTATCAACTATTTGGTATCTATATAGCAAGCCTCGTAGCTTATCATGAAACTAGATGGTGCTGTGTGTTAATGTTTCAACATATTTATTTATTTATTTTATTTCTATTTAAAAGTATTATCTATACATATAATAAAAGTGTAACTGATCGCTGTCTGTACATAGAAAATATTTGAGAAAAACTAATAATGGGAGTTTTTATTAACGCAATAGAACAATGATTTTTGTAATTTTTGTCTATTTGACTGTGCATTTAAGCGCACTAATCTCATAAACGAATTAATCGATTTGAGTGTGGTTTTCACTAATATATTCACTTTACACTTATTTTATTTCAATCGGTGCATAAATAAAAAAGTTATGTCAATTTAAAGTATCCCCTAGGAACGAACCCGAGCGAAGCAAGGGTGAGTCGCTAGTTATAAATATATATGTACACACATACAATAAATATACCTTGCAGTGGCACATAGGTTACTGTTTGTAATAAAACTTACCAAAAGGTGTCGCTACCTGCATATAATATTAGACACAAAAGTCACCTAAAGATGCTTTGAAGCGAGTCTATATCGGTACTTATATAACAACTAGTAACTCATCCTCGTTCCGCTCGGGTTCATCCTTAGTTACGTTTTAATATAGATTTCTCAGAGATGAGATATTTTTCCGCGGTAAAAAGTATCCTATATGTTGACCCGGATAACTAGCTGTTACCCTACCAAATTTCATCAAAATCCCTCCAATAGTTTTTCTGTGATGCGGTAACAGACAGACAGATAAAAATTCCAAAAACTATAGATTCGGCCTCTGTATCGATAATAATGACCATTTAAATAAGATGTTCCAAAAAATATTTAATGTACTGATTCGACTCAGTCAGAATTTTATTATATGTATAGATATTCGCTCCTTTTCGTTTACTCGAGCAGTATCTTAGCTGTAAATTCACTTGTTCTTTGCAATGAGATTGCTAATGGGCCGAAAAGTGTCTCAGAGGTTTGTGTTTAATTAAATAGATCCTTGCGATATGTGTTTTACGAAAGCTCAATACTATGATATAGTTTTTTTTTTAGAAAGCTCTAGTACCACGTTAAAGTAAAGCTCTAGTACCAATATGGCTCGCCACTTTGCCACTCTGGATGGCTACTTCAAACTTACACACGTGCACGCGCAATACATATACGCAAGTAAATCCAAAGGTTTTAATTGTATATAAAATAACAAATCAATACTGAACCCGATTTCTTTACCATTAATTAAGTATCACGCTAACCGTAAATGGTTATCAAAAAGTTTAATTTATGATTTTTTTGTTAAATAATTATTCTTATCAATGCCTACGTCAGTTTATATTTTCGAACATTTTTTTTTATTCTATAGTTAATTGTCAACTAATCATATTAATCATATTATTGTGACTTTTAATGTGTATGATATGTTTAGCTAAAATAAATTAATGAAATACCTTTTAATTAAGGTCATGAGGAGCAGTGGTTGATTGCTAAAGTGCTTGGTTAACGTTCCGTTAGACGACAGGGGTACATGTATAGACATATAATAAAATTCTGAGTCGAATTTGTATATTAAATATTTTTTGGAAAATCTTATTGAAATAGTTATTAGGTATTATCGATACAGAGGCCGAATCTATTGTTTTTAGATTCTTTTCTGTCCGTCTATCTGTCTGGGAACGCATCACAAGAAAACCACAGGACAGGTTTCGATGAAATTTGGTATGATGATAGCGGGTTATCCGGGTCAACATATACGATACTTGTTACTGCGGGGAAAACTGTATAATATCTTTGAGACATCTAACACTAACGAAAAATCCGAAAAGATAGTTTTATTTAAAATGTCAAATATTCGCGTAAATCTAAGAAAGTATTATAAAATATCTCATCTCTAAGAAATGTACACTAACCGTAAAAACGTAACTAAGGACGAACCCGAGCAGAGAGAGTGTGAGTCGCTAGTATATTTATACATGTATCATATTTCTGTGTAAGGTAAATCTGTCTAGTTTGCAGTAAAATGGAAATCCTATTTAGGTATAATAATAAATGTAAAAAAACATATGAATACAGAAAACACCTGGAGTGTAGTGCAGTTATAGTAATATTGCGAAAATTTTATGTTTTTTTTTTACTATTACACAAATTTATCCCACGGGAACCGTACATTTTTCCGGGATGAAAGTATTCTACAGTCCACACATCTAAGCTTTTACATTTATAATATTCGTATAGATTATAAAGGTAAAATTTTGTTTATTTGTGTATTTGGATGCATACATAACTTCATACATATGTCTTCCAGAATATTGATATAGAACAAGTGCTATGGACAAGGTTCTGCTATTCTAATGCATTTACTACATTATATGTGTATATGATATAGGTACAATTTTTACGTATTCATAGCGAGGTACGGGCAGGGAGGGGCAGCTGACCCCCCCCCCTCTCCTCTAAAAGATGCCACATAAAAGTAATAAAGCTACTTCTGATTTTTATATGTATGTATTGTATTCAGCACTTTTTAACGCCCCACTGCTGGGCACGGGCCTCCCTTCAATACAAGGGGAATCAGGCCATAGTCCACCACGCTGGCCAAGTGCGGATTGGCGGACTTCACATGTTTTTTGAAAACTGGCTAGGTTTTCTCAGACATGCAGGTTTCCTCACGATGTTTTCCTTCACCGTAAGGCAAGTGGTAATCATGTTAGAAATGATTCGCACATGAAAATATCAGAGGTGCGAGACCCGGGATTTGAACCCGCTTCACTCGGTTACGCGAGCGCGTTACCACTGAGCTACCACTGCCTTGATTTTTTTTTATATATTTTTTAATTACTACCTCCATATTCCTGCTCATGTGAAGCTCATATGTTACAAACAACGACCAAAACAATGTAATCTAGGATTTTCTTTGTCTGCAAAGCTTTGTACAAACATTCGTGCTCATGACACAAATGAATGCCACCAGCGGGATTTGAACCCGCGACCGCTGGCTGGTACAGCAAGTAGGGTCACTACAAACTAAGTCAAATGTGTTGAAGTACCATTAAATATATTTTAAATTAATTTGAAGCAATATAACATAGACCAACGTATTGCTCATTTTTTCTGTCAGGCGTTCTGTCGTGTCGTCATATGTGTAGCACAGGCGGTGATTTTAAAAATTCTCGCAATAAATCTTAAGATTGCGTGCTGTTCAGTCACCAAAGTTGTTAATTTTTCATTTTAATCCCAGTAAAATCCCCCTATACGCGCACATGGTCCTTCGAGCCGGATTATTATAATTTTCTTTGGAAATATTGGGATTTAAATAATATTATCTGGAATTTAATAAAATTATAAAACTGAGCAACGTGTCCAAGGAAGTATTCAACCTACACGTTTTGGATGAAGAAAAGTGGCTTGGACTTTAGAGTGATTTAATTTAATAAAACAAATTGTTTTAAGCGTTAAATAAAATTTATTTCACCCAACACTCAGGTAATATTCTAGGTAAAAATTTATTGACCAATATGAAGACTGTACAAGGTTAGTAAAATATTATTCTTAACTTATGTAAAACTACTACAATTTAAAACGTATCAATAAGTTGATAATTATTGTATATATATATATATATATATATATATATATATATATATATATATATATTAATCAGTACTTCTTTGTGACAGTACAGTAATATTAATATTACATTAGTTAACTATTCAGATTTAATACAATATTTAATCTTAAACCTTTAAATTATCAGCATTGTAAGTATTTATCGTTGTAGATAGTTAAAATTGTAAAATAAGTTATTTAATATACCTACTAGTCTTAAGTCTATCATACAACAGCAAAACTATAAGTGCAGTGATTTTAAAAGTCAAATTAAATTATACTTGTTTAGGGATTAATGCTCATTGTCATAATAACATTGTTATAAAAATATTTGTTACATTATTTAGCGTTCTATCTGTTGTAAAATTCCAGGTTGACGTCACCTGCCTTTCAAAATGACCGACATAAAAGATCTTAAAAAAAAACGTAGCAGTTATAAGGGAAGACTTACTTCATTTGCAACCTATTTAGGTCTTTTAAAAGGTTCCAAGTTAACCCCTTGTCAGGCCATGGAGTTACAGTTACGTATTGATAAGTTAGAAAATATATATGATGAGTTTAGCGAAATAGCACTCGGGGCCCTGGCCCAGGGCCCCCATTCTCACGGGGGCCCAGAAAGGCATGAGCCTGAAGGTAGCGGCCGACTAGCAGCCGGTCACTGTCCCCCTGATGAATTAAACAAAGGGCCTACATGGTACCGCGGCATCGAAAACATAATATGTTATATCTAAATTTTTAAAACTTCGTAATCTTAGTGTCCATTCTTAACGTAAAGGGTAATTTAAGCCAAGAAAAAAAGACAAAAGCAGGCTTGAATCTTGATGATTTTTTATTGATGCTTTTTTTATATATATAATAAAATTCTAACCGAGTCAAATCTGTACATTAAATATTTTTTGGAATATTTTATTGAAATAGCCATTATTATCGATACTATCAAACTGAAAATTAAAATACACATCATGTAAGAAATTTAAGTATTATGTAATCTGTATATTATTTAATTTAAATTATAGTACAAACGAGTAAAAAAAGTATCAATTATTTTGTTTTATTCTAAGTGTTTATATGTATTATATATATTTACTAGTGACTCACGCTCGCTTCGCTCGCGTTCGTCCCTAGGTACGTTTTCACGGTTAGCTATGTTTAGATATATAAATAGTAGCTTGCTTCTCCTCAGATGTTTATTTAAATTATATAGCGATTTATCCTTGTTTTGCTCGGGTGCATACGCCGTACCCGGATTTTGTTCACAATTTCGTGGGTTTTAATTTTTTTACGCGGAACGCTAAGTCTTTTTTTAAAATAAAATTAGCCTAAGTTACTCCTTGTAACATCAGCTATCTGCCAGTGAAAGTCCCGTCAAAATCGGTCCAGCCGTTTCGGAGATTAGCCGGAACAAACAGATAGACACACAGTAGACAGACAGACAAAAATTGTAAAAAATGTTGTTTTGGTATATGTACTGTGTATACATCCATATGCATTTAGTAAAAAGCGGTTATTTTAATATTACAAACAGACACTCCAATTTTATTTATCTAATTTTATAATAAAACATATCCTATTCCGGAAACATTTAATTTCAGCGCGAATTTCGAATTTATTTATTTCAAATTATTATTAGTATATTATTGAGACAAAACGTTTATACTTACATAAAATTTCTTTCTTCATATTTCTTCCTCACTACGGTTGAGTGAATTTTATTTTATACTTTAGACTCTACAAAATATTTAAGTGACTACCTAATATAATTGGGCGACCTGTAAAACAGGTTTCAGGTCTTCTTTATCTATGTAAGTTGTATAATTTAACATATTATCCTTGTAAAGAATGATACAGCCTTTCACTTTTGTATAATATGTTATTGAAAAATGTAATTAGGGTGACAAAATTTATTGCATATAATTATGTTATCTGTTACCTACTGTATATTTAGCTTTAAATATTTATGTCAATTTAACAATAAAGCTTTTTTTGTATTTTCGTTTGTTACTTTTTTATATTATTTAGACCATTGCTACGTGAAATTATTTCATTGGATGATTTATTATTTTAATAGTGACCCACCCTCGCTTTACCCACCTTGCGCCTGCTATTCTTAGCATTAAATTTCGGAAGCCGTAAGGGACGATTTTTTTTATTTTTGTTTAATGTAACCCAATCGAAAGTGTCTGCCTTATATATTTTTTTATTTTAAACTAACTCAACTGTCTAATACTTTTTGTTGGCTTCTGATGCAAAAACTTTTTTGGTAGAAAATCTAAACAGAACTATCCTTTCAATACCATCAAGTAGAATACAACCTGAAAATGAATTCTAAGCTCTTGGACTATAAACAGCGGATTTCTTTAGCGATGGTCGCAGTTGCTTGGCGGACAGTCTATGTTAGCATTTGAAGTTTTAAGTTGAGAGTTTCGAATTCACAGGAAAATGTTATTAATAACGTCTATCATAAGCTTTATTTTGAAAACATTGACGTTATAATAGTTATTACAATAGGGAGCGATATCTATCTTCTATACTATAATAAAACTGTAGAGGTCGAATGTCTGTACATAGAAAAAAAATGATAAAAACCGAGTCAGGGGGGTGTAAGAGGAGCAATAGAACAAATCCAGTTTTTTTTCCATTTTTTTGTTTCTCTGTCTGTATGTCTGTTTGTCTGTTTGTACGGGCTAATCTCTGAAGCTGCTGGAACGATTTAAATAAAATTTTGCATGGTGGTACCTTATATCCCCGGTCAACATTTAGAATACTTTTTATCCAGGAAAATCAAAGAGTTCCCGTGGGATAGTTAAAAAACGACAGTAACTTATACAGCTTAGTACATAAAAAATACTAGTAATATAGTTCATACATCAGAATAAACAATAGGCTACTTTTTATTCCGGAAAAATGTACGGTTGCCGTGGGATAGATTTGTTTTTGTTTGTCTAGAGGCGAACCCGAGCGAAGCGAGGGTGAGCCGCTAGTTATTAAATATATTTTACTACATTCGCACTCGTGAAAAATAAAATTGACTTATGCGCTACACAAATACATATCTGAATAATAATTGAACTAAATGAACAATGTTAATTAAATAAAACATAGGCACTTTAACGACAGCATAAACGTATTTTATAAAAGAACAAACACTAATTAGTCCCGAGGAATGGGGGGACGCAAAGC
Source organism: Argynnis bischoffii washingtonia (assembly GCA_033884665.1). NCBI lineage: Eukaryota > Metazoa > Arthropoda > Insecta > Lepidoptera > Nymphalidae > Argynnis > Argynnis bischoffii. Next base: position 16,336,955 of record CM066618.1, on the reverse strand, counting down.
GTTGAAAGATAGTTTTTTTTTTTAATTTCCGCCTTACTACGTGACGTTCTATCGAAAAATATTTTGTATAAAAATTGTAGGTCTAGTAAAAATCTATAATTTTTATAGATAACACTTTTTACAATAACCTCGAAAGTTTTTGAGATATTTGCAAAAAACTCAGTTTTTAATTTTTTCTTGGTTTTTCATTTTTAATTTCTAGAATAATCTTTTGATTTTCATGAAACTAAGGGAATGTAATCTTCGAAATATATGTAAAAAATAAAAAAATTGAAATTGAAATGTTTAGCTATTTCCGAGAAAAATATGTTTTATGGACTCGAGAGGCTGAAAATCACCCCAAATTTAAGTGGACGTAAACTTCCACTTCAATATAAATATTTAAAAAAAATTCTTTCAATTTTCAGATAGGGCTCATTCATTCCGTCTTCAACTTTACTTTTTGAAGAAATAAAAACATTGTGTAGTCGCCTTGTAAGAACACTTAAAATTTGGAAACATTGGAGAAATCGATAATTTTTACTGTATAAACTATATTTTTTTTAATTATCATTGAAAAAGTGTACTTCATTCGTAATTTTTTATAAATTGATTACGCAAATATATTTTTCGAGAAAAAACGAAAAAAAACGGTCACCTTAAGTTTTTAATTTGACGCTTATTAATTATACAATGTCGCCGTACACATTCCAACTTTGCAATTTAACGAGTCGTGAAAAAATAATAAAAATTGTAATTCACGTGAAGTATACTCTGTAGTTTTCCCCATATCTTGTGTAGTTTTCCCCATAGAATCTATTTATGTTATTATTGTTTTAAATTTATCGATATTTTATTAATTTTTGATTGATTTTGCAATGAAATTTATTGCTTATTTTTTGAGTAATTAGATTTTAAGGTAATTTCAGAAAGAAATGTAATTCATTCATAGTCTCTACCTTGTTTATTCATTAGTTAAAAGTATAATAAAAAAATAAGTTGATTTTTACAAAATGTAGTCATAGCTTTGTTAAAAAATCATAAAAAAAATGTAAAAAAATAAAAAAAATAGCTTAACTCTTTACGTCAATTTTTTCCTGATATATTCGACTTTCAATGAAAAGGGATCTTTTTCTTTTTTATCATGAATATCTAAGCATTTAATGCACAGTACATTAAAGGGTAATTTTAAAAAATTAAATGAATTTTCTACAAGGGTCTATCATAGTTTTTTTTTATTTTTTAACAAAACTATGGCTAAATTTTGTAAATATCAACTATTTTATTTTAATTATACTTTTAAGTAATGACTAAACAAGATAAGACTATGAACGAATTTCATTTCTTTCTGAAATTACCTTAAAATCTAATTTTTCAGACAAAAACAGTAAATTTGGCTCCAAAATCGATCAAATATTAATAAAATATCGGTAAATTCGAAAAAATAATAACATAATATATAGATTCTACGGGAAAAAACTACAAAAGAATGCGGTATACTTTACGTGAATTCCAATTTTTATTATTTTTTCATGACTTGTCAAATTTCAAAGTTGAAATGTTTATGGCGACATTGTATAAAATTTTAAGCGTCAAATTAAAAACTTAAGGGCACCATTTTTTTCGTGTATTTGGAAATTAGTGTAATCAGTTTATAAAAATTTGCTCAATAAAGCACACTTTTTCAATGATAATTAAAAAAAAAAATAGTTTATACAGTAAAATTATCGATTCCTGCAATGTTTCCAATTTTTAAAAGTGTTCTTACAGGGCGACCATACATTGTTTTTATTTCTTCAAAAAATAAAGTTCAAGACGAAAAGAATGAACCCTATCTGAAAATTGAACGATTTTTTTTTAAATGTAAACGTCCACTTCAAGTTGGGGGTGATTTTCAGCCTCTCTAGACCATAAAACATACTTTTCTCGGAAATAGCTAAACATCTCAATTTCATTTTTTTTATTTATTATATATATTTCGAAGATTACATTCCCTTAGTTTCATGAAAATCAAAAGATTATTCTAGAAAATAAAAATAAAAAACTCAAGAAAAAATTAAAAACTAAGTTTTTTAGCAAATATCTCGAAAACTTTGAGGTTATTTTAAAAAGTGTTATCTATAAAAATTGTAGATTTTTACTAGACCTACAACTTTCGTACAAAATATTTTTCGATAGAAAGTCAAAGTAAGGTGGAAATTAAAAAAAAAAAAACTATTTTTCAACGCTTTGCGTCCCCCCATTTCTCGGGGGTAGCTGGGCATCGGGGGCATTTTACGAATTTCTATTCCTCATATACCTTCTAACATTTTAAAATCATAAAACTTCAGATTTTCAATATTTTATTTTCTCTTAAAAATAAACGCATTTCGATTGGTCTACAATGAATATTTAAAGACTATTGGTAATAAGAAAAAATATAAATTTTGATTGATTACGCTATTTTGAGGTTACAATTTTGATTAATTATTTATAAATAAACAATTTACGAACAAACAATTATTTATGGCGAATAATCAAGAATAAACGACGAATAAACGATGTGTGAAAATAAAGTTCAAAAATTACAAAAATATAATCCTGAGGGCCAAATGAAAATTATTAATTAAACAAAAATAGGCATCATATCGATATAATAAACGTATTTCATAAAAGAACAAACATTAATGAATATTTAAAAACACCTAGTAACAAGAAAAATTATATATTTCGATTGAGGGGGCTATCTTAAGGGTACATTTTTGTTTATTATTATTGTTGTTTATTTATAAATAAACAATTTACGAACAAACAATTATTTATGGCAAACAATCAAGAACAAATGACGCACAAACGATCTGTGAAAATAAAAATTCAAGAATTAGAAATAAAAAAATCCTTGGGGGCCAAGTTTCGTGAGCCCACAGTATGAACTGGATCGAAATAATAGTTTAATATTTTTTATTTAATGATAGCAATCTAAATTAATATTTTACTATAATAAATATTAAATCAACAGAAAAATGACTTTGTTATTTTATACTTTTTTTTAGGTTCGTAGCGTAGGCTAGCTATAATCAACAGTTTGAACTCTATAAAATAACAAGTAGTAATAAAAACTGATCAAGTACGAGTCTGGTTCTCGCTATATATCTATATCTTGAGTCGGTAACACTAAATGCATGTTTGTGCCGTATGCATGTGTGTTTGTGTCGTACATGATCAGTTTTTTTACTTTCCAAAAGGGCCCCATATTGTCGCGTGCCCTAGGGCCCCGGAATGGACTAAGACGGCCGTGCTGCCGTCGTAATTAAATCAGTTGAGTTCTCCGCCCGAAACTACACAGTTGCGTGGGAACTTCTTTGTGAACGATTCGACAACAAACGCTTATTAATTAATAACCACGTCACGGCGTTGTTTGATATCGAATCAATCACTAAAGAATCTTCAGTTGCATTGAAACGCACAATAGACAATGTAAACAAAAATATTAGGGCATTAAGTTCATTAGGCGAGCCTGTTCACAGTTGGGATACCTACTCTTCTAATATATATTATTAGTAAAAAATTAGATTTTAAAACGTTTAGGGAGTGGGAGGAGTTTAAAGGGCACTTTGATAAAACTAAATCAATTTCATTTCAACAGTTCATGGACTTTCTGCGTAACCGTGCTGACCTACTAGAAACGGTAGAATTATCACGCCCCTCTTCCAGTAATATTAAATCCAACACTGAAAATTAAGGCTATGGTTTCCACAGAAAAAATAAATTCTTCATTAGCACACGTTTGTCCAAAGTGTAGTGGCGATCATAACTTAAATTCATGTCCACAGTTCTTAGCACTGAATGTTAGCGATAGAATGTTATTATTGCAAAATTACAAGATTTGTTTTAATTGTTTTTATCATGGTCACTATCCTAATTCTTGCAAGAAATCAGGTTGTAAAATTTGCAAGCACAAACACCACACGCTTATTCACAATCATGATTATAAAAGCCATCCCGTTGTAAACAAATCAGGTGAATGCACAATCGGCAAGGCCAAGGACAAGTCATCTTCCATCTCTACTGACAACGGAGACAACGCGCCCGTTGCACTATCGGCAAACATCTCGGTGCACTCGCATACAAGCACCTCGAGCGACGTCCTTCTGTCGACTACGTTAATTTAATGTTATGATGTAAATAATAAAGAATACATCGCACGCGCCCTTCTTGATTCCGGTAGTTCATCTTGCCTAATAACGGAACGATTATTTAAAAAATTAAATTTACCATATTTAAATATAAAAACGTCTATTCAAGGAATTAATAATTCACTATCTCCTGTGCGAAAAATGTGCCGAGTTCACGTCTAATCGTTGCACGAACCTTATGTTAACGATTTAATATGCTTTGTCTTGCCCACTATAACAGATAACATTCCCGCTAGACAGGTACATATAGATATTCCTTCGAATGTACAGTTAGCAGATCCGTACTTTCACTCGCCAGCTTCCATTGATATTATAATTGGAGCTGACGTATTTTGGAGCTTGTTAGGCTCTGATAAAATTATATTAGGTGATAGGAAACCAACTATATATCAAACTAGACTTGGCTGGCTAGTTTGTGGCCCAGTTAGCGGCGGCTATAATATGTTGTCATCTCATTTCCCACCAATACAATGTAACTTCACAAACTTTCAAAATAAACGTTCTTCTAGTTCTCGTGAGTTAGATGACATCCAAAACCAACTTACGCGTTTTTGGCAGCTTGAAGAAGTCTGTCATGAGTCATCAACTTGTTCAATTGAAGAGAAGATGTGCGAAGAACACTTTGTCAATAACACTACGCGTTTGCCAGACGACCGTTTTAATGTTAGAATCCAGTTTAAGGAATCTTCAAGTTGTCTTGGTGATTCATTTCATCGTGCAAAACGCTGTTTTCTGTCTCTAGAGCGCAGAAATTTGAAGCAACCTCCACTCGACGAAATGTACAAGGATTTCATGTCTGAGTATATTTCCTTAGGTCATATGTCCGAGTGTTATATTAATTCAAACCAAATGTCATATTTCATTCTGCATCATGGTGTCTTGCGTGAAGGTAGTAGTACTACAAAATAAATAAACAAAAATCACCATATAAAAATCAAATTCAAAAAATCCGTATCGGGGGAAGATTACATTATTCTGAATATTCATTTGAGAAAATAATTCTGAATATTCATTTGAGAAAAAACACCCTATATTATTACACCACTAATCATTTTGTCAAACTTTTATTCAGACATGAGCATATCAAGTTTATGCACGCAGGACCTCAACTACTATTAAATACCATTAGGCAAACCTATTAGCCGCTAGGCGGTCGTAATTTAAGTCGAGCTTGCTACCGTCAGTGCATTCGATGTCGGCGTTTGACGGGAAAGTCAGTTGTTCCACAAATGGGTAATTTGCCAATGAGCAGACTTTCACCAGCTGACTTTCCTTTTCAAAACGTTGGGGTCGATTATGCAGGACCCATTTTGTCAGCTAGTCGTCAAGGTCGCGGATGTAAAATAGTAAAAGTATATATAGTTATTTTCGTGTGCTTTACTACGAAGGCCATTCATTTGGAATTGGTGGGTGACTTGACTAGCAGTAATTATTTACAGGCTTTGCGAAGGTTTATGTCTCGAAGGGGAAAACCGCTTAATCTTTTTTCCGACAATGGTTCCTACAGGTAGGGGCCTACAATGAAATTTCTAATTTTTTAAAACTTAACTGTGTTTCCTTAGCTGAAAACGTTGCCTAACATGGAACTAATTTCCATTTCATTCCTGCCTAAGCTCCACATTTCGGTGGACTTTGGGAGGCAGGTGTTAAGTCGGCCAAATACCATTTGATTAGAGCGTTGGGAAATTGTTATCTTACGTACAAGGAGCTTAACTCCGTACTAATTCAAATAGAAGGCATTTTAAATTCGCGGCCACTTACGTCCTTATCTACGGACCCTGACGACGTGCTTCCATTAACTCCTGGACATTTTTTGATTGGACGGCCACTCACATCTCTTCCAATCGAGGATCTCCGAGAAACTTCTAGCAGCCGCCTGAATCGTTTCCAGCGAATTGAGCAAATAAGACAGCATTTTTGGATCAGGTGGAGCAAGGAGTATGTATCCGAGCTGCAGCAATATGTGAAATGGTACACGTCCAAGGGCTCACTGAAACTCGACACACTTGTTATTGTCAAAGATGACAACTTGCCGCCATTAAAGTGGAGGATGGGCCGAATTGTCGCTCTTCACCCTGGGACCGATAATATCAGTAGGGTTGCAGATATTAAGATTGCCAACGGAGTCAGACGAAGAGCCTGTTCAAAAATTTGTCCCTTACTGGAAGATTCCTGTTGAAAGGCAGGCTTTCAACGGCTGGGGGCATATTGAAGCACCATTAAATATATTTTAAATTAATTTGAAGCAATATAACATAGACCAACATATTGCTCATTTTTTCTGTCAGGCGTTCTGTCGTGTCGTCATATGTGTGGCACAGACGGTAATTTAAAAATTCTCGCAATAAATCTTAAGATTGCGTGCTGTTCAGTCACCAGACACCAAAGTTGTTAATTTTTCATTTTAATCCCAGTAAAACCCCCCTATACGCGCACATCATAAAGTAAAGATATTAAATACAATTGATAAAGGTTTAATGAAAAAAATATTTAATGTTTCATCGCATATATACGTACACGTAGCATGGATAAAACACGAATGTATCCGACTGCATAATACTATATCCCTTCGTCAACTTATTTTCATCTTTTTAAATCTCTTGTTAGTTTGTACGCAGTATTTTATTATTATGATTTAATATTTTTACACTATTATTGATTGGTAAATATTTAAACAGGTGTTCTTTAAATATAATGTACCTACACATGAACAAGAAAAACATTAAAAAGATATAATAATATACAAATTTGATAAACACAGTTGTGTGACCTATGTTTTTGTTAAATTAGTTTCGAATATATGTATTTGTTGAAAATCTTATCAATACAGTTGTTTGGGAATTTTAATCATACAATTAACGTAATGCGTACCTGTTATTATATTCATTTAATATTTTGCTATAATGCAGGTACTTACATTAGATTATCTCAAAATTCGTTATTGTAATTTGGTAATTAACGTTAAACGGAATATTTATTATTGCTATAGAAAATTCCATACATGCGTATGGAATATTTTTCAAGTTATTATTTAACTTTGTATGAATTTAATTTTGTATGAATAAATGTTCGAGTCAAATATTGCAACTGAATTTTAAAGCAGTTATCCTCAAACGATTGAGCTGAAATTTTGCATACACGTTTTGTTTGGATGACAATGCATGGTGCATAAGTGACGTCATTCTAAATCCAACATGGCTGACTCCCAGCGATGGCAGACTGTTTTTTTAATCACCCCCGAACCCCATGATATTGATATCAATTGAAAGGGTTTATTGAGAATAATACTAATAAATATCTGAAAATAACAATAAACTTTAAATTTAATCAAACTCATTTATTAGACAATTTATATAAAATAAAAGCTTGTTTTAAAAAAAATAATAATATTAATTTAGTTGAATTGATTCCTTTTACTTCTTGCAATGTACCTACTAATATTCTACCTCAATATCAGCTCGCATTTGACCAGCGTGGTGGACTATTTCCTGATCTCCTTCGCATTGAGAAAGCCCGTGCCCAAACTAAGTGCCAAATTATTTTAATACACTTGCAAATACAGTAAAAGAAAACTTTGCAAGAAAACCTGCATACATGAAAGAAAATTTTCCCTTCCAAACTCCATTCATAAAGCCTATTTAGTTTTTAATATTTTCCATAGTTCCCACGCATTATCCGGTGGATATCTTTGGGTAATTCCCTATGGGTAGTTCCCCATAGATAGATTCCGGCCTTAAACAAACTCGAATCTCTTAAGGGGATCTCTAAACGTGTTGATAGAAAGAGAGAGTATTGAAACAACTTGACCTTCTGGGTAATTCTGGCCAAGGCGAATTTCCCTGAGACTGGCCATTTGCGATATTATAATGCAGGTAAGACGATAGAAGATATTATAATGCACAAGTTTACGCGCAACCCATGTGCACTCTCTATCCATGACTTTCAATCACGGGCAGAGCAAAAATTTGACAGTACCGGTGAGAGATTAGGCCCGGTGGTACCCGGGTTTTACGTGCTGTAAGAAATTAACAAATCTTATGTAAATCTGTGCTCAACTGGCACGCTTTTAAGATATAAAATGCTATTTAAAATCAGAAGCTACTAAAGACTATTTAGAAGCTATAAAATAATATTGTACAAGAAAATTGAATTAAATTGAAAATCTTAAGTAAAGCTAGACGGATTTGTTAGTATGAAAACAAAAGATGTAGAACAACAAATTATAATAATATATTACCCATTAAATGAAATATCGTGTTTAAACAAGTGCTAAAAACGACTTATAACGGACGATACAGGTTTTTTGTAGTCATTCTCGTTGATAACGCCTTTCGAAATGGCGAAAACATTTTATTTAATAACCTTAATTGGTTTATTTGTGACATGTGCTTCAACAGGTAATACTTATTAATATATTTTTTTCCATTTATTATTAAAAATCAATAAGAAATTGATTGCGCTGATTGAATATTGAGAAAGAAAGAATAAAGAATGTTTGTTGTTGAATATTTAGTATAAGATCCAAATAACAATTTGAATAAAAGAATATTTAAGTTCGTCCGTAGCATACGTGTAATTAGAGATACGTATTAAGTATAACGTACATACTGTAATACAATTATTATTGATTTCACTACGGGTGTATTATTGTTCAAATATTGTTTAAAATACCAATTCGATTTTTTTATTAATGACCTTAAAGAACTCTGCCTGCTACACTGTCTCATACCATGACTGTGCTAGGACCGTGTCAGGCAAAAAAACATTCTTTGTAGTGAAATGTATGAGACTCTGCCCACTAGACCGTTCCGTCATCGACCTGCACCGTCGCGTGCCGTATACGGAGCGGCAACAATTTTCGGCGAGAATATTTTACCGGTACCGGTACGCTCCGTGTCTGGCACGCGACGTTGCCGAACCGGTGTGCGCAGGCGGCGAAACGGGAAGCATACGGGTTATAATCGCGTATGACGACCGTTCTAAGCCCGTTACGTGTTGCCGCTTGTCTTGCCACTTTGTTGTTATGTTGTTCTTGTTTGTTCTAAATGTAGTTTTTCTTCAAATGATAATATTTTTAATCTTTTTCAACAATTCAGTAAATTGAAATGACGTCATACGAAAATATATATAAATTTTTTCTTAATCATCAACTAGGTGCCTAAATAATGTCCAGTATTCTCCCTCGACTTTTCTTTCTCAGTAACGTCGTGATCGACTAATGTAATTCTTCTCTTTCTTCGTTAAAAACAATCGCTATTATTGCTAATTTTCTACTGGACAATTCTCTTATAGCCATCGTATAGGTATAGGAAATAAATAGAAAATAATTTTCTTAGCAAAAATATTCACTCGCTCTTACTGAAGCGGCTACCTTGCGCGAAAACACAGGTAAATATACGGCTAAAAAAATGGAAACCATACGGATAAGACACGCGGATGACATGCGGATGATACGCAGATGATACACGGTTGATACGCGGATGATACGCGGTTGATACGCGGATGCTACGGTCACTATAAGCGTTATGTACGGGTATGATACGCTGTTGATACGGTGTAGTGTGCATAGTAGTCCGTGCCGTGCTCGTTTCCGTGCCTGATACGTTCATAGAACGGTCATGGTATGAGACGGTGTAGTGGGAAGACACCCTAAAGCGTACCAGTTGAGCACAGAGTACTTCGCCAACGTCACGTAGAATAAGATATTAAAATTTACTTAAATAATTTTAAACAGCTTAACTTTCACTACTGTCAACTGTCATATAATAGATTACATAGGTAAATCTATATTTATAATAAAACAGTAACTTTAAAAAAAACAACTGTAACGTATGGTGTACAGAATATAGACCCCAAAACAACAGTTATTAAAGTTTTTTTTTTGTTTGTGTGTTCGCGTTTCATATAAAAGTACTGGACAAATTTTGACTAAATTTTGTGTAGTTGATAACTTATTATTTTGGGTTAACATTTAAGATATTTTTTACTACAGGAAAATCTTTCATTTCCATGGGAAAATACATTAACTGATTCTATCGAGTCGTTCTTAGAAATTAAATCACTGGCTAAACCTTAAGAGATACATCAAAAAAATGTATATATATGTTTTATGGTACATTTACACGCTTGCCAAGTCTCGACAAGTGTTCACAAACACAAGCGTGTGAACAGGGTGTTTGGCTTGGCTTGCGTGAGCTTGTTACGATCCAGGCTAGTGTTGATCTTTAAACGCAAATCAAAAGAAGCTTACGGCAAGCGCTTGTGGCGTATTTACACGTTGGTGCGTGTTTAGTGTCGCTCACGAACTCGCGCTGAACGGGTGTTTTTACGCTGCGCTTTATACGACTACGTGTCAACCATGAGTAGTTGGTCAAACGATAAAATTAAGGCCTTTTAATATCCACCATATTCTCTGCCGACCTTTTCACTTCCTTTCTTTTTGTTTACATTTCTCAGAGATGAAATATTTTTCCGCAGTAAAAAGTATACTATGGTAAGGTATGGTATGGTAAATCGGGCTTGTTTCCGCAACTCGACGACTTTGCGCTCATTTTGCGTGTAAAAAGTATACTATATATTGACCCGAAGAACCAGTTATCATCTATGATGATATGCCAAATAATTATATGATTCGGTATACCAAATTTCATCAAAATCCCTCCAGCATTTTTTCCGTGATGCAGTCACAGACAAACAGACAGATAAAAATTCTAAAAACTAGACTGGACTCTTTTTCAATAAGATTTTCCAGAACATGTTTCATATAACAGATTCGACTTAGTTACAATTTTAGATATTCACATATTAGTACTTGACATATTAGATAAAAATATGTCAAGCCAAACGCAATAGTCGACACAACTTCAACGTCCACGTCTGCCATGTTTGTCTGCACAGCTTGCCTGTCCGGAACACACTAACGCACTCGCAAGCGTGTAAATGGCATCCAAGCGTTTGTAAAGGCTTGGAGCTTGTAGACGTTTGCTAAACCTAAGCAAGCATGTAAATGTAGCTTAAGGAGGCCTTCAGAAAAGTCTACAATAGTATATCTCTATCTCCTAATCTACACTCGCAATAACTCTTCTTCTTCTTCTGCCTGGCATTTATTAATCCCGGCTATTGCCAGGGTCTGCCTTCCTGCTAAACCTACTCCACTTTGCACGGTCTTTCGCGTCATCCTGTGTAAGTCCATTGGCTCTCATATCCTGCTTCACGACATCCAGCCATCGCTTTCTTGGGCGCCCGGGAGGTCTTGTTCCAGGGACAAATATATCAAGGCACTTTCTTCCAACATAGTCCTCAGACCTACGCGCGACATGACCATACCACCTCAGACGACGCTCTTGGAGCTTATCCGCTACGTCACGGACCCCGAGACTGCCTCGGATGAACGTGTTGCGTATGCGGTCAGCCCGCGTTACGCCGCACATCCACCTCAGCATCTTCATCTCCGTGACGTGAAGCTCCTGAGTGTGCCGAGACAGCGATGGCCAGCACTCGCTTCCGTATAGAAGGACTGGTCGGATGATGCTCTTGTATATCTGTCCCTTGAGCTTGGGCGGTATTCTGCGATCGCAGACCACACCTGTGACCTCCCGCCATTTGGCCCAAGCAGCTCTAATACGGGCTTGAACGTCGTGATCGATGCTTCCGGACTCGTGCAGGACGGATCCAAGGTTCATATATATTTAAAACGTACCTAGGGACGCACCCGAGCGAATCGAGGGTAAGTCACTTGTTAGTAATAAAAGTAAGAGTAAAATAAGGTACAATACTTGCCAGCTGGCATGCTAGCGTACGCTGCTTGAGTAATTTGTATATTAGTAGCTGGCATGCGCAAGTAGCTTGTATACCATTAAGTAAACTTGTAGAGTATTTTGGTCCTTGACTTTTATATCAATTTGAATTTTTTTTAAATTGAGAGATGCATTTTCACGTACTACCTGCATACCAACAGGTGGTTATGTTAGACTCACCGGCTAGTAAAGTACTACCCACTAACACCCAACAGAACTTTCCCTGTCGCAAGATCGCTTACGCGCTCGACCATGATGCCCAAACGGTAGACCTGAAGCAGACCACATAACAAAGGGGTTGCTCCTATGGTCCACTCTGCTATCAAATAAATACCAGGAACATGGTACATTGCACACCGAAGTGAACAACTTGCCATTGTGTCCCTTGGCTTCACGCCTAGCTGAATTGCCAGACACTAATGGTTAGCTATAGTTAATAGTCTAACTGAGATACATTACTATAATAATAAAACAATTAAAATTGTGTTAGAACAACTATAATTTATATTATCTAGATTTAAGAACTAGTTTAATTAAATGAAACCAGAATCTTATTTTCGTATTTTATTTCAGATTCTTCGTTATGTTCTCACGCTTCATCATCAGCACAAAGCTCATCACGATCGAATTCAAGCCGTGCTAGTGCGTCTAGCTCCGCTTTTACAGAGAACAAAAATGAAAATGGAAATAATAACATAAATGGATCAACTAATAAATGTAAACATTATTCTTATTAAATCTATACATATAATAAAATTGTAATTGAGTCGAATCTGTACCTTAAATATTTTTTGAAAAATCTTATTGAAATAGACTTTATTATCGATACAGATACCGAATCTATAGTTTTTAGAATTTTTGTCTGTCTGTCTGTCTGTCTGTTACCGCATCACTGAAAAACCACTAGAGGGAGTTGGATGAAATTTGGCATGATGATAGCTGGATATCCGGGTCAACATATAGGATACTTTTTACCGTGGGATATTATCTTATTCCCACGGGTTATACGTTATAACACAACCCAAAAAATATTTATGATCAGAATTTCTTGAAACTTGGTATAATTGCTCTTCAATACAATTAAATAAATACGTGTTTTAGCGTTTTTTGAAATTCATCCTATAAGGAGATAAAATAAGGGATGAAAATTTGTATGAAACTTACCTTTTTAAAGTTTTTTTGTTGTAGTTTTAGCGCGAGCGAAGCCGCGGGTTTTGCTAGTACATTATATATATTAATAATAAAATTATATCAAATACAAAACAAATACATTACATAATATAGTAAAATTGGATTCGTAATTTTATTTATAAATATTTACTCTTAATATAAAAATTGCACCGACTTCAAAATTACTTAAAAATGAAAGTTATTCTAGCCTTACAATTAGATATTTTTTCAGGTATAATCAATTAATCCATTACACAAAATTGTTGAAATAGACAATAATAAATTCTGTACATATACTAATTTAATTAACGTCTTAAAACTTAACCTCGTTTCAATGTAAGTGCCTAAGTGTCTAGGTGGTCTAGTGGCTAGCATGTACGGCCGCAGATTCGGAAGTCCTGGGTTCGAGTCGCGTGTCGTGCCATATTTAGTTATTGAGTATTTCTGTCAAGAAGTTGGCGGTGTTTCACCGCCGTATCCCGGAGATCACGTACCCGTCACGCAGCCGTCAACCCTGCGCCTCAATGAGATTGGCCACCGTGGCCGAAATCGGTCAGGAGGACATTATTATAAAAGGAGCATGTATAATACCAGGTCATATGAAGGTCCAGATCCATATCGTCCAGCAGTTTCAGTGTGAATTAGAAACAAGCATTCACACGTACAAAATTTCACATTTATAATAATAGTCTGACCTTGAAAAAAAAAATATATTAATTATAATTTACAAATATTTTCCATAGTGTGTACTGGTGAAAATGAAGTTTCGGGCTGCAAATCTACTTGTCCACCACAAACTTGCGAGAGTATAGGAAGGTATTATAAGTGTCGTCCGCAGCCAACCATTTGTATACCAGCATGTCGCTGCAAGCTAAATTACTATAGAAATAAAGTTGGCGTTTGTATATCAAAGCAGCAATGTTGTAAGTATTGTATTCAGCCCTTTTAACTTGCCACTGCTTGGCAAAGGCCTCTCTTTAATACGAGGGGGATCAGGCTATAGTCCACCACCCTGGCCAAGTGTGCGTTGGCGGACTTCACAATTCCTTTGAAAACTTACTAGATTCTCTCAGACATGCAGGTTTCATCACGATGTTTTCCTTGCCCGTAAGACAAGTGGTAATCATGTTGGAAATGATTCCGCACATAGAATATCAGAGGTACGAGACTCAGGATTTTAACCCGCTTCACTCGGTTTCCCAAGCGCCACTGAGTTACCACTATCCATAAAAAATATATTCTATGTACTTATAAAAATGTTATTATTACTTCGCAAGGAGTTAAACGTTATTCAAATATATAACAAGTGCGTGAGATGTAATAAATCAATCTAAGTACTTGGGCTACCGAGCTTCGCTCGAAGTTTTTGGCCAAAAGTACAATTTTATCTTTTTAAAAAAACTAAAAACTTGAATAAATACAAAGCAAATGAATAAATAAATAAACAAGAATTACTCGCTTAATGGTAGTGCAGGTACCACATTAAAAAGAAAATTGTTTTTCTCGTCAAAAACTCCGAGCGAAGGTCGGTCGCCCAGGTACTAAATTTAATTTAAAACAGTAGTTAAAATAATTATCTAAAATATTTTTCAAGTCTACTTTTCTCAATAAATAATAATAACTCTTTTAGAGATAAGTGCACATTTGTTAACTAATTTTTTTTTTCTGTATTACATTTAAAGTGCAATAAATAATATTTATAATTAATATTTTCATCTAATACTTAATTACAGTGACATGTACGGGTAAAAATGAGTACTTTGGGTTCGGAACCCCTTGCGACAATGAATGTGCGAAACTAAGTAAACAAAATCAAACTAATTGCCCGATTGTAAATGTTAAACGGACAGAAATGTGCTACTGTGAAGAAGGCTATGCCCGTGCAGTCAACAAAACATGCATACCAATTGATAAATGTCCAAGTAAGCTAACATTTTTATTATTGTCACGTCATGGCTGTTAAAATTTAGAAGTTATACATACTTCTTTTGGCGCGTTAGGATAACAGTAATGAGAGTGAATTTTTACGATGCTTCAGAACTAGACTACAGTATGAAGTTACTCGTTCAATCTCCTTTTAGTATAGTGGTATGCGTAAATGCATTTCACAACATTAAAGAAATGACAAAAATATGTAGCTGTACATGCTAGCCACTAGACCACAGAGAGTCACACATATTATGTGCGAGTAGGTCTTTAAGCTGAAAAGTTTGTTTGTAACGCACTAATCTCTGGATCTACTGATTCGATTTGAAAAACCCATTTTAAGTTATAATATACATATAATATTGAATAAGGTGATAGGCTATTTTACACATTATGATCTACGAAAACGGAGTAAAACTACAAAATTAAAATATGTGGACGGATCCGCGAGGAAACGCTATTAATAATATAGTTAAAATTAAAACAATATCTATACTAAAACTTTTTATCTTTAACAGAAAATATAAAACTTTCCTAATTATATATTCGATAAGTACAACATTGAGCTATCGCTATTTAATTCAATTGAATTCTTTTGTTAATGTTCTTTTGTTCATTTCAAAACTTGCCAGTTGAGCACAGATTACTTCGCCAATGTCACGTAGAATGGAAAAGACACGAAGGATATTGATGGGTAAATTAAGATGAGCTCTTGCTATTATTTTTATTAAACTTCTTCCTACATAAAAAACGAGGTGCTGATTATAGTCGATATTTTTTTCTGTTTGTGAATGAAATCTCACAATCTTGTTTTAATTAATATGTAGATCATGACTCACTTTTAAGTAGTTTTATAGTTTCTATCTTTAGGTAATTTTTTTATTTTTATATAACAGTAACAATGGTTATTATTACATCTGGATTTTTCTTTAGAAAATTGTAATCAGGATAATGAAAATAATAATGAGGACGGTAATGGTGTGCAGAAGTTTTCTGAAGGCAATGTGGCTTTCACTGAATCTTTTCTTTACGTTAGTATCTTAATGTTATATCTTAAACTATCTTCCTAGACGTTTAGAAGTTAATTAAGAAATGCAGAAAATGTTACCTTTTACCTACACATATAATAAAATTCGGATTCGAATCTGTACATTTAATATTTTTTGGAAAATCTTCTTAAAATAGTTATTATTATTAATACAGAGGTCGTATCTATAGCTTTTAGAATTATTGTCTGTCTGTCTTTCTGGGAAAGCATCATAAGAAAACCACTGGACAGATTTGGATAAAATTTGGTATGATGATAGCCGATTATTGGGTCAACATAAAGGATACTTTTTACTACGGCAAAATGTTTCATCTCTGAGAAATCTATATTAAACGTTAGAATGTAACTAACGACGGGACGAACTCGAGCGGAGCGAGGGTGAGTCGCTAGTTTATAATACATATATTGCTTGAATGTTGCTTTGTTACTTTAAAAATATTAATTATTGTTTTCAATGTGATGGGTATATTATTATTATTTACCTGTATAATTTTTTTTTCGTTTCTAGGTTGCTTCTCAATTAGACCCAGGAGTTAGTGCCATTTATTCACCTTTTAGCTTATCATTTTTGCTAGCGCAATTAGCACTTTATGCATCGGACACTTCATTGAATGAGCTTTTATCTGTACTAAATATTAGTAAATCTTCAGTAAGTATACAGAAACTATAAAAATACAGCATTATTCACAGAATACAGTCTGTCATTTGAATATTCTATTTTTTTTTTCTTTTGCAGATACGGTCTACAATTCCTTACTATTTGAGTGAGCTCAATTCTCAAAAAAATATCACTTTCAGCTTAGCTGAAAGAGTTTATGCTAGTAATGAGCTTAAACTAAATCCATGTTTTGAAAAGGACACTGAAGATATATTCTTTGCCAAAGCGCAAAATGTTAATTTTAGTGAACCAACTAAAGCAGCGAACACCATAAATCAATGGGTAAATAGACTTTGTTAGTTTTTACAAGAAGGAAAATTTATACTTTATATTATTAGGTATATCTAATATATTTAAACGAGCAATTTTTGTATATATGGAATGCGTAACGTACGTATTTAGTACTATCATCGGTCATCTTGTGGGCAAATAGTAGAATAATTCGAACACAGAGAATACAGCGGTATGTGTCGTCAAGTACCCTGTTCTCTGGTATTAGACGAATACAACATGACACGTACTGACAGCACATATCATAATTATTACAATTTAAAGTACGAGGGACTGGTCCCTCGCTAGTGGCCTCCAACCTCCCCTTATAGCCACCCCGAGCCTTGCTAAACTGGTCACTGTTCTGATTTAGTCAACTGATTTAATAGATTTCACAATACTTATCTCAAACGAAACGTTGGACAGTTCCTAGTGGAGAGGTCTTGATCTCAGCTCGGCTCGAAGGCAAGTGAACGGCCATCATAGCATGCCTCCATAAACTCGGCTCCGTCGTAGCACGAAGTTCGCCGAGTGTCGACGATGTTGCCGACGGTGCTGCCATCACTCGGGTGACGTGCCGCGCCTCGTTTAGCGACTGTATTCATGACCGTCTCCAACATATATTTATATCTTTATTTATTTATTTATACCGGCGATCTCGGAATAGGCTCTAACGATTACGCTGAAATTTTGTACGTGGTTGCCCTCGGGGGCAAAAAATCGATCTAGATTAGTCTTATGTCTGGGAAAACGCGTATTTTCGAGTTTTCATGCGATTTTCTTTAGCAATAATTTACGCAAAATATGTTAATAATTTCGCACACTCGGTCATAAGCATCGTGGTCAAGCTGCAAAGGCGCAAAATTGACTATCATAGGTGTCCGGTTTTAAATCCCGGTCGCATACAAAGTTTTTACTTTTGTTTTTTTTTGTATTTAGTTTTTAGATAAAAAAAAAGAAAATTGCTTATAATCTGCTTAGTCCATTTCAGTCTGGCTTTAGGCCAGGACACAGTACCACCACCGCCCTTCTTAAGGTTACAGAGGATATCCGGGGGAGCTTGGAGGATAGAATGGTCACTATTTTAGTATTAATAGATTTTTCAAACGCTTTTAACATGGTTGACCATGATATCCTCCTTTCTCTTCTTGCGCGACTGCGGTTCTCTTCCACAGCCCAGGAATGGTTTTCCTCATATCTTCGTGGCCGTCAGCAAGCTGTTAAGTTGGACAATGTGTTGTCTAGTTGGTGCAACCTCAGCTCTGGCGTGCCACAGGGTGGTATCTTATCGCCCATTCTCTTTTCAATTTTTATTAACTCTCTTACACACCTTCTTGGATGCTCTTACCATCTTTACGCGGATGATCTACAAATCTACACTCATGCAGTTGTAACTGACATTAATAACGCGGTTCACAAGATCAATGCTGACTTAAATGTCGTTAGTAATTGGTCTCAAAAATTTGGCATAAAAATCAACCCGGGCAAATGTCAGGCTATTATTGTAGGTAGTCCACGTCAGATGGCTAAATTTGATATTGACTCAGTGGCACCTGTCATGTTTGAAGGACACGTCATTGCTTATTGTTCCAGTGTTAAAGACCTTGGTATCTACATTGACAGCACTCTCAGTTGGCGTACGCAGGTTGCTGAAGTCTGCCGAACTGTAACTGCCTCTTTGTCTTCCTTGAATCGGCTAAGACACTTTTTACCAATTGAGACAAAGGCCTACCTTATTCAAGCGCTCATTTTTCCAATCATTGATTATGGTGATGTGTGTTATTTGGACTTGAGTGAGACTCTCCTAAACAAGCTGGATCGTCTCATCAATAATGCCGTTCGCTTTGTTTTCTGTCTACGTAAGTATGACCACATCTCTTCCTATCGTTCCAAGCTTAAATGGCTTCCTATCCGTAAGCGACGGCAAATTAGGATACTCAGTGCACTCTCCTCTGTTCTTTTTGAACCCCTCTCACCTGAATACTTAAAATCCAAATTCCAGTACCTTTCCTCTTCGCATGATCGGCCACTTCGCTCTGCTGAATCCTACCTCCTTTCCATTCCACTGCATCGTTCAGATTTCCTTTCCAACTCCTTCGCTGTCCAGGCCGCCCGCTGGCTGGTAGAGAATGCAATTAGCATTAAGCCCGCCTTTTGTACCGTTATATTGTAAATAGTGGTCAATAAAGGTTAAATAAATAAATAAATAAAAATTGTACTTTTGGCCAAAAACTCCGAGCGAAGCTCGGTCGCCCAGGTACTTTAATATTATAAGATAAGATTTGAGAATTTGACTGTCACTTTTTAGAGTACTTA
Source organism: Argynnis bischoffii washingtonia (assembly GCA_033884665.1). NCBI lineage: Eukaryota > Metazoa > Arthropoda > Insecta > Lepidoptera > Nymphalidae > Argynnis > Argynnis bischoffii. Next base: position 16,317,617 of record CM066618.1, on the reverse strand, counting down.
CATATTAGGTGAAACTTTAGTGATATGAAAATTCGTTAACTTTTATAAACAAATTAGCGACTCGCCCTCACTGCGCTCGAGTTCGTTCCTAGGTGATTATTAAAATTGACATGACATTTTTATTTATAAACCGATTGAAATAAAATAAATACTAAATGTTAGTGAAACTTTCCACAATATATTAGTAAAAACTGCACCTAAATCGATGAAGCCGTTTCTGAGAATAGCGTGCACAAACGCACAGACTAACAGACAAAAATTCTAAAAGTCATTGTTTTGGCTTCTGTTACGTTAATATAGATTATTAAATTGTTTTTCTCAAATGTCTTTCATGTACAGACAGCGATCAGTAACACTTTTATTATATGTATAGTGAATATGGATTAATTTAATGAAATATTTGATTATTTAACCATATCAATACGTCTGAGCATAGTTTATGTGAAAATTTAACTAATATGTAAGTTAAATGTTTGTACCTAATCTCACTAAAAGAAGGATCATGGTTTTTTTTTTAAGTTTATTCTTTTATTATACATCATATTTGAAAATCTTCAGGAGTTATATTGAAAATAACATTTATTTTGTAGGTGGCAAATAAAACAAACAATTTAATTAAAGACTTAGTATCGCCTGATTCTCTAAGTAGAAATACTATTTTAGTCCTTGCAAATGCTATTTATTACAAGGTAAAACTTATATTATTACTATTTTAGTTATAGTTCTAGGTTTACGTCAATGTTTTCATGAAAATAAATGTTTCTCATAGATAAAATAATTAATAAATTAATGAAAAATCTTACAAATTTATGACTTAAATAATTATATTACAGGGAGCATGGAAATATCCATTTAAAACACAAAATACCAAAAAATATGATTTTTACGTGAACCAAAATAAAAATGTTACAGTGAATATGATGAACCAAGTTGGGTCATTTAACTATGCAGATATACCTAGCCAGGGAATTCAGGTAACGTATATAACGTTCAAACATTTCAAGTATTACATATGAGAGAAACTAATATAAAGACATTAAAAACATAGTGACAGTTTGTAGTGCCCTACTTGCGGTGCCAGCGGTCACGGGTTCGAGTCCAGCTGGGGGCATTCATTTGTGTGATGAGCACGAATGTTTATACTCCAGTCATGGGTGTTTATATTTATAATTGGCCTCGTAGCGTACCATGGAACTAGATGGTGCTGTGTGTTAATATCCCAACGTATTTATACATAGTCTGGCCATAAATACTATTACAATTAAAAATAAACAAAATATTACATTTGGAATCTGTCATTTTTATATGATTGTTCATTGTGTTTTTTCATTTTCGCGCCAATACATTATAAAATATTTTATGATATTAAAATGGAGTGTGGTGATAAAGAGAACCGAATCGATGTGATTGCATTACACAAAGTAGGTATAGAGCCAAAAACAATTTTTGAAACTTACTTACTTTAAATACGCTTAGTATTAGTCAAATATTTACCCAGAGGGTGTCCTGCCAAGTATCTGTCCGATATTTGTTTCAGGGCATACGGGTACGCGACCCCGGGTCCTCGAGCCACCACTATCATACCTTCATCCAGTCCGTGAAAGTGGTGTCCTCTCCTCCCTTTTCCTGCTCCTCTTTCCTGGCCCCTTCCCGCTCCCCCTCCTACCTCCCTTTTTGACCCACTCCTTACCCTGGTTTTTTCCCACAATATGTGGGGTTTTTGGAGGTCAGATGGCAATCGCTCCACTTAAAACCAATTTCGCCATGTACATAAATGAGGACAGTAACAGAAATGCTGGGTACGGCTAGGGCGTCGCCGCTAAACGACGCGCAGGCACATCGCCCTACACCTGCGACAAGTGGGCAAGGGCTACCGTGTCAAGTACGGGCACGGTTAAAGACGTTAGTACCCAAACGGAAACTCCGCTTTGCAACGTGGAATATTGGCTCTCTAACAGGACGATGCAGGGAACTCGCAGATGTACTCATGAGACGTCGGGTCCAGTGTGCTTTCCTTCAGGAAACTCGCTGGAAGGGCAATAAGTCCCGTAATATCGGACAGGGTTACCAGCTTATATACACTGGGTCACCTTCAGGTAAAAATGGTGTAGCGGTAGTGCTTTCTGAAGAGCTTCGGAATGGTCTCCTAGAAGTTGACCGTTGCTGCGACCGACTGATGCGGGTAAAGGTACTGATTGAGGGTGTTGCCACGAACTTAATCAGTGCCTATGCCCCCCAGGCAGGCTGTAGTGAGGCCGAGAAGGAGTCCTTCTGGGAGCAGTTTGAAGAGGTACTACGCGCTATACAGACTACCGAAGTAATAGTCGTTGGGGGGGACTTAAACGGTCACGTCGGTAAGGCAGCTGAGACATATGAGCGTGTCCACGGTGGTTTTGGTTATGGTCGTCGCAATGCAGAGGGAGTAAACATTCTAAGAACCTGTATTGCGTCTGATCTGGCCATCGTGAACACGTTCTTCCAAAAGAATGCTGAGCACCTTATCACGTATAAGAGCGGGCCCCACTCAACTCAAATAGACTATCTGCTGACCAGAAGGTGTCATATCGGCAAGGTGACTAACTGCAAAGTCATTCCGGGTGAAAGCCTGACGGCCCAACATCGTCTCCTTGTCATGGACTATTTGTTTACCCCGAAAAAGAAACTAGCCGAGAAACGCAAACCTAGAATCAAGTGGTGGTTACTGAATGGGCCGATGCGGACTGACTTCCTGGCGGAGGTTGAGAAGCAAAACCTATTGATTCACACCGAAACCGCCCAGGAGGCTTGGGATCGAGCACAGTCGGTAATTACCGCGGCGGGAAGGCGAGTTCTTGGCGTTTCTAAGGGAGGACGAGTCATCGACAAGGAGACATGGTGGTGGAATGACCAGGTACAGGGGGCGATTCGAGAAAAGAAGACTGCGTTTAAAGAGTGGCAGCAAACCAACTCTCCTGAAGATAGAGAAGAGTACAATGCAGCCAAACGTGCCAGCAAGAGAGCTGTAGCCAGAGCCCGCAGTGATAGCTTATCACCATTATATGATAAGCTAGAAACTGCGGAGGGGCAAAAGCTCATATACAAGCTGGCACGTGCCCGGGATAAAGCGACGCAAGATATCACAAAATGTCTTTGCGTCAGGGACTCCCAGGGCACGCTGCTTTGTAACCATGCCTCTGTGAAGGAGAGATGGAAAGACTACTTCTGCGAGCTGCTGAACAACCAGCACCCATATAGTCTTCCACCCGAACCGCCCCCTAACCTCGGACTTGTTGCCCCAATAACACCTGACGAAACTCGGGATTGTCTTCGCCGCATGAAGAACCGAAAAGCGGTGGGACCTGACGACATACCGATCGAGGCGTGGAAATCGTTGGGCTCTCTTGGTGTGCTCATGCTTACTGATCTCTTTAACTGCATCTTGAACACTGGAAAGATGCCAAACCAGTGGCGCTTTAGCTTTGTAACCCCTTTATACAAAGGCAGGGGCAGTGTTCAAGACTGCGGTAGTTATAGAGGGATCAAAATCATGTGTCACACCATGAAGCTCTTCGAACGCGTGATCGACCTCAGGCTCCGCCAAGAGTGTTCTGTCTCTGAGTGTCAATATGGGTTCCAGCCAGGATCAGGCACCATGGACGCCATTTTTGCCCTCAGAACTTTGATTGAGGCTTACAGGGAGAAAAGGAGAACTCTGCATTTGGCATTCTTGGACCTGCAGAAGGCCTTTGACTGTGTGCCTCGTCAATGCATCTGGTGGGCGTTGCGATTCAAAGGCGTGCCTGAGACCTATATTGACATTATCAGAGACATGTACCGCAATTCCGCTTCCGTGGTTCGAACCGCTGTTGGCGATACCGAGCCCTTTCCAATCACTGTAGGGGTCCACCAGGGCTCCGCTCTTAGCCCGTTCTTATTCAACGTAGTACTAGATGTTGTCTCGACATGCATCCAGGACCAGCCTCCATGGTTGATGATGTATGCCGATGACATAGTGCTCGTTGATGAGAACCGTCTAGAGCTGGAGCGTAGAGTGAACCTGTGGAAGGGTACGCTTGAGAACGGCGGTCTTAAACTAAATGTGGCGAAGACCGAGTACATGGCTTGCGGGAGTCCGGACTCTAGCACCATCCAAATAGGGCTTGAACCAGCCGTTAAGTCGGAGAAGTTCAGGTACCTTGGATCCGTCCTGCATGAGTCCGGAAGCATCGATCACGACGTTCAAGCCCGTATTAGAGCTGCTTGGGCCAAATGGCGGGAGGTCACAGGTGTCGTCTGCGATCGCAGAATACCGCCCAAGCTCAAGGGACAGATATACAAGAGCATCATCCGACCAGTCCTTCTATACGGAAGCGAGTGCTGGCCATCGCTGTCTCGGCACACTCAGGAGCTTCACGTCACGGAGATGAAGATGCTGAGGTGGATGTGCGGCGTAACGCGGGCTGACCGCATACGCAACACGTTCATCCGAGGCAGTCTCGGGGTCCGTGACGTAGCGGATAAGCTCCAAGAGCGTCGTCTGAGGTGGTATGGTCATGTCGCGCGTAGGTCTGAGGACTATGTTGGAAGAAAGTGCCTTGATATATTTGTCCCTGGAACAAGACCTCCCGGGCGCCCAAGAAAGCGATGGCTGGATGTCGTGAAGCAGGATATGAGAGCCAATGGACTTACACAGGATGACGCGAAAGACCGTGCAAAGTGGAGTAGGTTTAGCAGGAAGGCAGACCCTGGCAATAGCCGGGATTAATAAATGCCAGGCAGAAGAAGAAGAAGAGTATTAGTCAAATATTTGTGTACCGGGCTATTGATAGGTACAATGAAACCTCCACTGTTTGTGACAGAAAAAGATCTGGCCGTCCACGTAGTGTTCGTACGAAAAAAGCGATCAAATCAGCAAGGGAAAGAATTCGAAGAAATCCTGTCTGAAAGCGAAAGATTTTATCTCGGGAGATGAAGATAGCACCTAGAACCATGTCACGTATTTAAAAGATGACTTAGGACTTGCAACCTATAAGAGACGCATTGGTCATTTCTTAACTGATAATTTAAAAAAGAATATGTATTCAGCCCTTTTTTAACGTCCCACTGCTGGGCACGGGCCTCCCTTCTATACGAGGGGAATCAGGCCATAGTCCACCACGCTGGCCAAGTGCGGATTGGCGGACTTCACATGTCTTTCGAAAACTTGCTAGGTTCTCTCAGACATGCAGGTTTCCTCACGATGTTTTCCTTCACCGTAAGGCAAGTGGTAATCATGTTAGAAAATGATTCGCACATGAAAATATCAGAGGTGCGAGACCCGGGATTTGAACCCGCTTCACTCGGTTATCCAAGCGAACGCGTTACCACTGGGCTACCACTGCCTTACTAAAAAAGAATAGGATGGTAAAATCAAAACAACTACTTAAACGGTACGTAAAGGGAGGTCACAGTTTTTTTTTTACAATTGAGCAATATTTTAATAAACAATATGAATTATGAATGTATTTATGCTCAAAGCTCTAAGAAAGCTTCCCAATTAGTCAACGGAGTACAACGTGGGCGTTATCCGACTTAGTGATAGTTTGGTGGGGTGTTAGCTATGAAGGTGTAACTGAGCCATATTTTCGTGAAAAAGGTATCAAAACATCGGCACAAGTGTATCAAGATACCATTCTTGAGAAGGTAGTTAAGCCCCTTAACAACACCATGTTCAATAACTAAGAATAGTCCTTTCAGCAAGACTCGGCGCCAGGTCATAAAGCTCGATCCACGCAATCTTGGTTAGAAATCCACGTTCCGGACTTCATCAGAAATGAAGACTGGCCGTCCTTTAGTCCCGATATTAATCCGCTGGATTATGATATATGGTCAGTTTTAGAGAGGCTTGCTCTAAATGCTATGATAATTTGGAGTCCCTAAAACAATCCATACGATTGACAGTGAAGAATTTTCCCATGGAAAGAGTGCGTGTTTCAATTGATAACTGGCCTCAACGTTTAAAGGACTGTATTGCAGCCAATGGAAACCACTTCAACTAAGTTTTTTATATTTTTAATGTACTCGTATAATACAGTAATAAATGTAACGTGCAATAGAAAAAATGTTTTTTTCTTTGAAAAAATATTTAGGGCAAGACTATGTATTTATAGGTATTTCCGAAAGGATTATAGTATACTAGAAAATCCTGTGGCTTCGATCGCGATCAAACTACGAAAAATACGAAATTTCATGCAAACCAAGGAATAAAAAGTTTGATACAAACTTTTCTCCCCTATTTCATCCCCATGGGGATTGAATTTTGAAAAATCCTTCCTTATTGGATGCCTTCGTCATAATATGTATGAGTAATACGTGTGCGAAATTTCAATTATAGCTTTAAGGCTCTAAGGCTAAGCTTTTTGGCCTTTGCGTTGATACATCAGCCAATTACTTGCCATATATCTTGTATCAGTCAAATATATATATTTGACTGATACAAGAAATATAGTAACTCCTAATTAAATTTAAATTATTTTTTAAACACATTTTTTTAATATTCAATGTATGTATGTATACAGCCCTTTTTATCGTCCCACTGCTGGGCACAGGCCTCCCTTCAATACGAGGGGAATCAGGCCATAGTCCACCACGCTGGCCAAGTGCGGATTGGCGAACTTCACATGTCTTTCGAAAACTTGCTAAGTTTTCTCAGACATGCAGGTTTCCTCACGATGTTTTCCTTCACCGTAAGGCAAGTGGTAATCATGTTAGAAATGATTCGCACATGAAAATATCAGAGGTGCGAGACCCGGGATTTGAACCCGCTTCACTCGGTTACCCAAGCGAGCGAGTTACCATTGGGCTACCACTGCCAATTCAATGTATAATTTGGCCTATTTCTCGATTTCATGAGAATAATTTGTTTCGTATAAATACCTAATTTGTATCATCGACCTTTTGCTATAATTTAACCAGCGGTAACGTAGATGATAAATGATATAGATATGATTAATAAAACACTTGGTTGATAGCTACTGGAGATACTCGTATGACAGAGATGATAACGAAATGGATTTCACCTGGAGCTGCTATTATTTGTAAAAGTGTACGTGCACACGCACATTTGGTGGGTGTGTATGTGCGTGCGTACGTGCGTCCGTGCGTCCGTGCGTGCGTGCGTGCGTGCGTGCGTGCGTGCGTGCATGCGTGCGTGCGTGCGTTAGTGCGTGCGTGCGTGCGTGCGTGTGTGTGTGTGTGTGTTCACGTGATCAGAACTACCAATGAAAGCTACTACCTTTCATTGATTCACAGCATTAAAAAAATACTAATAAGAAACTTTTATTAGTTGAGATTGACATTATAACTAATTGTTTATAATTAATCCAAAATACTTCTTTTTCTTAATGTACTCATTGTTTTGTTTATCTACAGGTTATTGAGCTACCATATGTAAATAGTAATTTTTCATACCTAGTACTTTTGCCGAAATTGAAAGATGGTCTAAATAGGGTATTAGATGAAATAAGAAATAAGACCAATTCAGTATTGCAGGATGCAATGAGTAAGTTAGAACGAAAAAACGTAAATCTTTCAGTGCCTTCTATAGAAACTATTACAACAACAAATTTGAAAGATGTTCTTCAAAAGGTACACATTTATTTTATTTATTAATATGTTTTTTTATTTTCTTGTCTGTGCCATCATTTGTAAAATAAGTGGTGGATTAGCTTAGATCAGGGTATGGCTTAACCAGATATTAATCAATATGTATATAAGTAATTATAGTGCGGAAGATAAACTTATATCTTCTAGATTTTAACATTTAGTTAGAAACACATTATCTCACTTTCAGCAATGACAAAAAAGAAAAATTAATGATTTAATAATTAATTCATAAAGTAAAATTTTATTCTTCAGTTAAATGTCTCGGCGATTTTTGATCCAAGCACTGCAAACTTAAACGGTATAAGTGATGACCCAACAGTAAAGCCTTCTGTCACTTCTGCGGTACAAAAAGCTGCTGTCATAGTAAATGAATCTGGATCAGAGGCTGCTGCAGGAAATGGTTAGTCTTAATGAATTTTCTTACTTAAATATACCGTAAGGAAATCGTTGTGTCTATTTGGAAAATATGATTCCAGAGACATGTATGAACAAGTTTTAACACCCGTCGTCTTATTAAATAATATAATAAAAGGTATCATTACTTCAGTCCTTTTTTGCCACTGCTGGGCACGTAGCTAGCTTCAATGTGAAGAAGAGACTATAATCTATTATACTGGCCGAGCAGCAGAGAACTTGACATGTCGTACCTAAACTAAATATTAGATTTTTAGACATGCATGATTTCTCATGAGGTTTTTGAAAACAGTGATGTCAAACTCGGCATATCGGCATATTCGATAAAATGATTCTTTATTTTCAGCTATCGTAGTTGGTGTAACGTCAGCACTACCTGCCACTTCTATTGAATTCTACGCAGATCATCCTTTCGTATATTTCATTTTATATAAGAGAACGCCTATATTTTGTGGAGTATTTGCTGGATAGAAATGTGTTAAATGTCACTTTACATCTTTCTTTTTACTTTCTCATTTATTTATTTATTACTTATTTGTCTAAAGCGATATCAAAAGCATGTTATTATACATAACAAAATTAAAAGCGCGTGACTATTATGATATTAATTTTATTAACGATACCACGTATAAAATTCAAGTTTAATAAGACTACTATTGATAATATTTAAATTGATTTATTTATAACTAGTTACGTTTTAACGTTTAGTATAGATTGCTCAGAGATGAGATATTTTCCCGCAGTAAAAAGTATCCAATATGTTCTCCCGAAAAACCAGCTATCATCATACCTACCTCATCAAAATCTGTCCAGTGGTTTTCTTGTGATGCGGTCACAGACAGACAGACAAATTAAAAACTATAGATTCGGCCACTGTATCGATAATAATGACAATTTCAATAAGATTTTCCAAAAAATATTTAATGTACGTATTCGACTCAGCTAGAATTTTGTTATATATTAAATGTTATGAATAAATCAATATAAATCAAAATCTACCGGACATTAAATAAGTTCAACGACTATCGATAGTCGCATGTTTTTAATTCTATAAAATATCATGTACCTTTCCTAACTAATTTTATTGTATGTTAATTTCTTCTATACAACAATTAAGTGCAGTAAAGATGTGATGAAGTTCTTGGCAGTTTTATGAACATTTAGTTCTAAAATAATGCTAAAATGAAATCAACATAAAAATGTATACAAGTTAATAAAGATAAAAACTACTAAGTTTATTTATGTACAGATGTTTATGTACTAAAATTATTATTTGACATATGAATGGCATATTAACTACGATAGCTGAAAATTGAATAATATGATATATCTTTTTTTAATCATGAAGCCTCAAATTTATATGTTAGTATTTATTGAAATGAAATGAAAATGAACTTTATTCAATTAGACTTATACAAGCACTTTTAACACACATCGTCAATTTATTTTGAACTAGTGACTCACCCTCGCTTCGCTCGGATTCGTCCTTAGGTTGATTCTCTATACAAATGTTCATCCCCACTTTCATCTCCTTAAGGGATGATTTCCGGGATAGAAAGTATTCTATTTCCCTTCCAGGGTATCAAAACTTCTTACCAAATCTCATCTAAATCGGTTCAGTAGATCCATAGATTACCCCCTACAACCTCACAAACTCACAAATTTTACCCCTTTATAATATTAGTATAAACGTAGTTTAGATATTCTAAAGCTACCTATATTTATTGTAACTTGGATCCTAAAGACCGCTACACCTAGTTTTTTAGGAATGTTTAGGATATAATAAAATTAAAATCAATAGCTTTTAAAGTATCATGTCATATGTTAGTCTGTCCGTATATATGATCGAGAATCGTTCGTGAATAGTTGTATGCATTTCAAAGATTCTTTACAAGTAATACGAACAGTCTGAATTAAATAAAATCTCAAGCCACTTACAGTATTCGTTCTACGCTTTTTCATATAAAAAAAAAGTTACAATACCTTTAAAAAATATTCTATCCTTTTTGAAGTCGGTCGAAAAGAAACCAATTACTTTTTTTGGTTATGGTGTTTATAGTAATGTAAATGAAAGCTAAGCCACATGCAGTTAGTATTATACTTTTATCGTGAAACGTCTTTAAAATCACAACATACGGTGGAAACCAGGTCTGTCAAAAGTAGATCATAACGAAATAGGTTGCATTAGGTTGCCATAGTAACGTTATTGCCTGAAAATTTATATATATATGATATTCTTTCCGTTGCTATCTTTAGTTTTTACTCATTTATTTTCAAATATGCAGAATATTTTTAATAAAATTGTTGTTCAACGTTAATCGAAAGAATTTTATATACACTACCTATTCAGTATCAGTAAAGTATTAAAACAATTAGAACGTAGTCGATTTTATTTTCATTCCAATCTTTAACACTAAAAGCGACTTCCTGAAATAGACGTTTCAAATTAAACTAACTGTTGGTGTGCTCCAACACAACTCCACACATTTTTTTTTGGTTTGTATGGGTAATAAATTCATGTAAGGTGTCATCGACATAGACATTTGACGTGTTAACGCTAACACTCAGAGTGCTGATAGATGTCAAAACCAGATAAATGTAAACAGTTTTAATGTATATTTTAATTTAAGATCAAACAATTAATTTGTAGTAAGTACCCGAGCGACCGAGCTTCGCTCGGAGGTTTTGGTTGGGATTTCAATTTTTTTTTTAATTTGGCTTAAAAACAAAAAAAAACTACAAACTTGAATAAATACAAAAAAAAACAAAAATAAAACTTTGTGTTTAACCGGGATTCGAAACCTGTGATAGTCACGCTTGCACCTTGGCCGCTTGACCACGACGCTCATACTCGAGTGTGCGAAATTATTAACATATTTTGCGTGGAATATACCGGAAGAAAATTGCATGAAAACTCGAAAATACGCGTTTTCGCAGATATAAGACTAATCTAGATCGATTCTTGCCTCCGAAAACCCCCACATACCAAATTTAAGCGAAATCATTAGAGCCGTTTCCGAGATCGCTTGTATAAATCTATACAGATAAATAAAATTGGAGTGTCTGTTTGTAATATTAAAATAACCGCTTTTTACTAAATGCATATGGATATATACACGGTATATATGTATACCAAAACAGCATTTTTTAACAATTTTTGTCTGTCTGTCTGTCTGTTTGTTCCGGCTAATCTCCGAAACGGCTGGACCGATTTTGACGGGACTTTCACTGGCTGATGTTATAAGGAGTAACTTAGGCTACTTATATTCTAGAAAAAGAATCAGGGTTCCGCTAAAAAAAACCGTGAAATTGTGAACAAAATCCGCGTGCGGCGTGCGCACCTGAGCGAAGTGAGGGTAAATCGCTATATAATTTTAATGAATATCTTAGGAATGAATATCTTTCGCGGTTAGCTATGTTTATACATAAATAGTAGCTTGCTATATGAACATAGCTAACCGCGAAAACGTACCTAGGGACGAACGCGAGCGAAGCGAGCGTGAGTCGCTAGTAAATAAATAAATATATTAGATATCCAAAAATAACAACTGTTTGTTCATTGTTTTTTCAAGTTTTCACTTCTATCAGCAGTTCTCATGACTGCCTTTTTTAATATAGATTTACGGTTTTTAACGTTTTAATTTTTATTTTAATTTTCAGCTATCGTAATAAGTCGACTTTCAGCTGTATTCCCGCCACCACAAAGTGTTGAGTTTATAGCTGACCACCCATACCTACATTTCATAATTTATAAAGGCACTCCAATCTTTTGTGGTGTATTTGCCGGATAAATTAACAAAAATTTTAGATTTTACTAATCTATTTCTTTAAAAAATATGTATATTATTTTATATTATGTAACGTAAACCTTCTTTCTATTTATGTATATAAAAATAGTATTTGACAAACTTTAATTGGTTTTATTTTACGGTATTTTTCAATAACTTAAAATCTTTGAAGGGGTCAGAAATAGAATATAGGTCTGTCGTTTTAGTGATGCAAGTGGATGAAGCAGTTCACTATCCTATAGAATCTTTAACAGTGTTTTGTCCTTCTGAAGGTTGTCACACCTGTTATGAATAAGCCACCAAAACTGTGTAATCGGATAAGACTGCTAATAATCCATAAAAAAATATGGTGGCCACTGTGTTTGCTGGATGTGCTCGAGGGGAATCAGTATTCATACCTCGAATCCCACTGATAGCCTCTGACTATGGCTTTGAATTTAATCTTTCTTAAAATTTGTATTTCAATGAGTATTAATAAATGTCAGGACCAGTTGTTAAAAGTAGCAGGTATAGACTTTTGAGATTTGCTTCTCACATGGACATTTTAAGAGAACCTATAACCAGACGGAACACCCAACAATGTGGTATACAAAGAAGCTCTTAATCAAATTCTAACTTCCTATTCACGACTTTTTTAGTATACAGGATGAATTTTTCAAGTGGGCGTGCATGGCTAAATCCAAAACTATGAGGAATAGCGAAAAGTACTCAAAGGAGTCTCGGGCCCGATTTTCATGAAAACTAAAACTGCGTCATTGGATTTTTGAAAAATCAATTTTCCTAGCCAGGAATCGAACCTGTTGATTTTGAAAAAAAACACACTGTATAATTACACCATTCGATAGTGTTGCTAATAAGGAACGCATTTTGGGAAGTCATTACATACGGCAAACTTAAGAAAAGAGCTCATTTTTAACAAAATGTTTTTTATTGTTCTTTGTTATTTACTTAGTAAACCTTAACAGATCAATTGTTCAAAATGATAGCCGTTGTTTTCAATACATAGCTGGATTTGGATTACTGATTCAGTTTAGAATATTTTCCATACAATTCCTGGCGCCAATAATTTTAAGTTTTTTCTACGTTTCGTTGATTATTACTAACCGTTTGCGTACTGTTTTGTATTTTGTTGAATAATTTATTAAAGCAATACCGTACAATAGAAGAGATATTGATTAAGTAGTTTGGCGAAAATTTTATTGCAACGCATGGTCCTGTGCCATAGCCAGCGAGGTCACCAGATCTTAAACCCTTAGATTATTTTCTCTGGGGGTATGTAAAAAACGAAATCTATAAAGTCACGACGTGAGTGACTTGAAACGGTCTTTGGAAAATATTCTAAACGGTATCAATAATATTATAATGCTAAATGCAGTACAATCCTTGAAACGTCCAATCCAGCTATGTATTGAAAACAACGGCTATCATTTTGAACAATTGATCTGTTAAGGTTTACTAAGTAAATAACAAAGAAAAATAAAAAACATTTTGTTAAAAATGAGCTCTTTCCTTAAGTTTGCCGTATGTCATGACTTCCCAGAATGCGTTCCTTATTAGCAACACTATCGAATGGTGTAATTATACAGTATGTGTTTTTTTTTTTCAAAATCAATAGGTTCGATTCCTGGCTAGGAAAATTGATTTTTCAAAAATCCAATGATGCAGTTTTAGTTTTCATGAAAATCGGGCCCGAGACTCCTTTGAGTACTTTTCGCTATTCCTCATAGTTTCTGATTTAGCTATGCACGCCCACTTGAAAAATTCACCCTGTATAGAATAAGTTAAGGGAATCTGAAATGATTACATAAATGTACATTACAAACTTAATATGATAACATATAAATTCCTTTGTTAAGGGCATGTGAAGAGGAGGGATGAAAAGCATATAAATAAATACTTATAAATTAAAGAAAGGGCAGTGGTAAAGAAGGGGCAGTGGTAGCTCAGTGGTAACGCGCTCGCTTGGGAAACCGAGTGAAGTGGGTTCGAATCCCGGATCTCACACCTCTGATATTTTCATGTGCGAATCATTTCTAACATGATTACAACTTGCCTTACGGTGAAGGGAAACATCGTAAGGAAACCTGCATGTCTGAGAGAACCTAGCAAGTTTTCGAAAGACATGTGAAGTCCACCAATCTGCACTTGGCCAGCGTGGTGGACTATAGCCTGATTCTCCTCGTATTGAAGGGAGGCCCGTGCCCAGCAGTGGGACGTTAAAAAGGGCTGAATACAAATTAAAGAATCGGAGAAAATTAATTTACAGAATATACGGTAAATATCTTTTAAGATACTGGAGTCTGAATATTTTAAGATATGATCGCTAGAATTATACTTGTTTTCCAAAATATTTTTAATTATTTATTTAATTAATTTTATTTGCAATGGCCAAGTTAAGAAAAAATGCATTTTTCGATATTGCTTAATGCTCCTATAAACGGATATTATATCTTATTTATTTTGTAAAATGTCCATATAAATTAAATGATTTTATAGAACTGTTCTATTAAAAATTATGATCAATTTATTTGAGAATTGATGCGTGCGGTTTGCGTACATTTTTGTAGAATTTAAGCTGAATTATATTTTAAGTATACTTAACGTTGAAAATAAAACAAAAATCCAAAATATGATTTATTTTTAACGCTAAATAAAAACTTCCTTAGATGTCAAATATCTGAATACGAAAATCATATGACATAATATTGTCATTTGCTTTTCGTATTTGTACGCAAGTATGTTTTAACCGAATCCTAATCTCTATCGAATTTCTTGTACTTTTGCACGTATACCGATTATTATTATTATTGATTGTATACGTAGTAACTAATAAGTAATAACTTAAATTGGCGTATGTCGCAATTCCGACCAATAAATGTCAATACAAATAATTTAAAAGATTTTCCTGAGTTATATTATAGTGATTTAATTCTTGTATCTTTGGGTATGTATCAAATTAAATAAGCCCGATCATATTAGATTAGGCTCTTATGTTATAGAAATGCACAGGGAGGTGAACCGGGGGCTAATACAGGAGGTGTCTATATCTGAAACTACATGGTTATCAAGAGGCAGAATAAAATCAAGACATATAAACAATAAAATATATTTTGTTAATAATTTAGTTGACAGCTCTTTAAGTGGGAGAAATGCAATAAAGTGATATTAATGCAACTGTATTTTTGGGAAAAGAACAGTGGGTTGCTGTGCCCACACAATGAGCATAATATGGTTTTTTGGTTGGGCACGACACCAAGGTTTTATAACACCTCCTGCACAATTGTTAGACAATATTCTAGTATGTTAATCTGATGACGATGATGATTTATAAAATAAATTATAGCACATAAGTATGTCTTTTATTTCTACATATTACTGCGCCAAGTTGTCTTATTGGCATGGATCGCAGGTAGGTGTAACAGATTTGTACATATTAAGTAAACATGTTTTGTGTGCTCAACTATAGTTTACAGTCTAGATCTTACTATGATTTATCTAATTTAAAACACTTAAGATTATTTTTATAGTAGTATTTTTTAGACGTACAAGACACGTACGCGCTTTCTACATGCTTCAATAAAAAATGCGGTAAAATATTGTAAATATAATTATAGAAGTGTCTGTAAGAGACCCCATGCGCTCATCATTTACAAAAGCAGTTACATACTCTATGTCATTTACCGCGTTGAATTTGTCATGTAATAATGTCTCATGTGTCAAAATATAACGTAAAATCTAACCTAAAAATAGCGTATTTAAAACCCGATTTTACTAACTTGGCCATCGCTGGAGCCCATGGGAATTGGACATATAAGGTTTTTCTAAATGTATTAATTTATGACTAATTTTCAAGCCTGTAATACCGGGCCCCAGTTTGTATGGGGTTTGGTTTTGCCCTTTGTAAATATTTATTGTTTAGTAAATAATGTTAATGTTTGTAAATCTTTTAATATAAAAACTGGGCAAATGCAAGTCCAACTCCAGCATTACAAGGTTCCGTTTAGCAAAATACTTCGTTGTTTTTCTTACTCCTACGTATTTTGCTAAGTTAACACTAAAATAAATACGAACAATAACGTAAACGTAATAAAATAACGTTTCCACAATATACTCATTTTATCGACCGTAAAAATAAGTTCGTTTCATATTATTTTTTAACATTTTATAAAAAAAAAGTTTATGGTTGTTAAACTGACAAAGCCGGTAACTAAAATTAGTGCATATCTTAAAAACTACGTAACTTACGTAAATAAAAAAAACGTATATTCTGCAAGATAATTTTCGATAAAAGTATTTTAACTCCTCAACTCAACTTTTTCAGATTCTTTTGACTCCATTTCTTGAAAGGTGAAAGGCTTAAAGGACGCTAATATGCTTACGACTTTAATCATATTAGCCGAGCCGAAATAATAAAAAGCATTTGCTTAGAATTATTTACTTATTTACCTTAATTATGTACTACTGGAACCCTCACTTTACCCAACATCTTCTTTTGAAAATCGTTTCGGAATATATTACTAACTAGCGCCAACCCATCACTGTTTCGCGACAAATTAACATTAAGAAAAGTTATTATTATGTTATTCAAATAATCAGCTAAATATAAATTTATCAATAGCTTTCTATTAGTAAATAAATGATTAAAATAATTGAGTAGTTTGAGAGTTATAGTTTATAGTACAAAACTAAACAAACATACAAAATAGAAGTAAAGACAAACTATAAACGTTATTGCTAAATCAAAAAGTGCAATATTACTAAATCAACTATTATGAAATTAACGGAGGGACCTTTGTAGCATAGTCAATCACTGCCATTATTTACTAAGCATGCGATGAGCAATGAAATTATTATATTATGTAAGAGTATACTAATATGTAAAACCCAAGAATTTGGTTTTTGGTCATCTGAACGCGGGCGGAGCCGCGGGCAATGCTAGTTTACAAATATATTTTTAATCTTTGAATTAAATTGTTTATATGTTTGTAGTAATATGCCTAGTTATTAAAATTAAGATCTTAAAAGATAACACATGGGAACTAATATAAATCAGTTGTGTATATTCTCATGATGTTGTATTCTTATAAAAGCCAACAAAACAATATTTAGAAATCAATGCAAATGCTCGTGGGAATGTACGTTTTTGAAGGGTGTTTAAAAAAAATTTTTGGACACGTAGGTATAATAAAGAACATTTCGAGACGGTATTTACATATTGTTGAGTTCAGTTTTAACTAATTTTTTCAAATTATTCTATGCCCTCGTTCGTCATACGTTTTTTACGTAGTACGTTGATAAAAACACTTTGTTTAATAAATTCTATAAAATCTGTTTAATTATTATACCAAAATTGAATGTTTACAGAAAAATAGACATTCGTATCACAAATATATTAAAATACTAACTGCATGTGGCTTAGCCCTCGCTTGCATTACTTTAAAATCAATAATCAACAAAGCCAATCACATCCTGCCAAAGGTTCACTTCAAAGAAGGTTGGAATAATATATTTTAAAGGGATTGTAACGTTTTCTTATATGAAAAAAAGCAGAACGAAATACTTATACCATATATATTTAACCAAGTTTAATTCAGACTAATTGTATTACCTGTGAAGACTCTTTGAAATATATATGTACATTCATGAACGATTGGCGATCAAATATTAAATGGATAGGCTTAATATTCAGGCAGAAGGCGGCCTTATTAAATCGGTAAAAGCGATCTCTTCCACGCAACCTTGCGATGGAGGAGTAAGTTTTAATAAAAATAATAATACTCTTTATTATACAACAAACAGAAAATACATACAGAAAGTAATTAAAAATAAACAAAGATGCACAGCAGACGGCCTTATCGCTTAGAGCGATCTCTTCCAGGCAACCAACTACCAGGTAAAGGAGAGTGTAAGAGAAACGGTAGGCGGTGTACTTGCTATAATACGGTATTTTGACATACTTATACATAGCTCAGTCGAATTAGGATTTGACATTGCAAAAATTTTTAACCTCCGACGTAAAAAGAGGGGTGTTATAAGTTTGACGTCGATGTCTGTCTGTGTGTGTGTGTGTGTGTGTATCTATCTGTGGCATCGTAGCTCTCACACGGATGGACCGATTTCGATGCGGTTTTTTCATTTGAAAGCCGGTTTCCTTGCGGTGGTTCTTAGCTATGTTTGGTTAATATTGATCCAGTATTGTAAGAGTCTTTTGGTCTTTTGGTGTATGATTACTAGATTAAGTGCTTCACGCGTGCCATTGTAATCGTTAAATAACAATTAATTGATAACTTCGACCTAATGCTGCAACCAGAATGGTTTCCAGAGAACCCAACTTTTCGAAAACTCACAGCAGACATATCGTATTTTTTGGATTCAATAATTAGTTTCAATGAGTTTAGTTAGATACTTTGCAGTTTATGCTCTTGCAATACGGTCACATTGACCTGTAGCTGCAACCAAGATTACGGTCTCCAGAGAACTGCATTCCACATTAAAGAGACTGTCTTGATGACAGTTTTATTACTATTAGCTGTATTCACAACGAAAGATATAGAGACAACAACAATATAAGCCCGAAGGCATATATGGGCATTAATTAAATTAGCCAGTGATAGGTATGTAATGTACCTATCACTGTTACCGCCTTCACCGCTGGGAAGTACTCCCAGCTTATGTAATATTTATTTATTATACTCGCTTAGGTTTCTATATTTATTGTATTGCCCTATAGGTTAGTGCAGTTAAAAAAGCTTAAAATAAAAATTAAATTAAAAATTTAAAAAAAACCCCTACGCAAAAAATACTACTTTAAGGAATAAGTAAAAAATAATTGTCCTTTATCAGTGTTAAAAATGAAACATAACAATAAACTATAAACTCAATTTAACGATATTTGTTTTTCAACATTCCGAAATATACCTAGATTTTTTTGTAGTGATTTAAAGTCGCGGCGGGGGTATTGCGTCATCCGCCATCTTGAATTTAAGGGTTATTTTTTGTTTATTGAATAACTCATTCATTATCGATTTTACACGAAAAATAGTTATGACAAAAGTTGTTTGAAATTAAATTTCCTACAATTTTGGTTCTAATCAATTTTTTCCTAGGATCGATTATCGGATAGGATTTTTGGAATTATACCCGAAAAGAGGGGGTGAATTTTTGTTTATTGAACAACTCGTTTATTTTCAATTTTGGTTGTTGTGGTCTGCTTCGGCAGATCAGCCGTCAAGCGTAAGCGATCCCGTGACGCTCTATTAAGTCGGGGGAGGTTACGTTGGGTTTAAGTGGGTAGTACTGGTTTTTCTAGCCGGTGAATCCCACATAACCACATGTATATACCCCTCCCTCCTCCCCCTCAAATACATAGATATGGGTACCTTTATTCTAAAATTCTTCCTAAATTTACTTCTTAGCTTTACGTTTTACGCGAGAACGTATGATTTTATCTATCTTTTTCGGCACTACTATATTTTACACTGATGATTTCACTAGACTATTTGGTATGGCACTAAAATCCAACTTTCTGACTCCACCTGGGGTCGAGATCCATCAGGTGCGATGATGTGGATGCACCTATCTCGTGTCCAATAACTGCTGACTCCGAAGCACTGCCTCGTCTCTTAAAATGCTTCGTACCTACATTTCGTGAGAAACTTCGACTGCGTAATACCAGTGCCCTTTTGTTTAGTTTAAGCAAACCATACTTTATTACGCACGAAAACGTCGCGAAATTTTAATACTATAGGCCTAGGCTTATCAGAAGAATAACCTAAGTGAAAGGAGTGCTTAATATTATCAGTAGAAAAATTCTGCAAGTCCAGGCGTTCGGCAATTAAGCCAGTGATTTGGGCCAGGATATCTTTTGGTTTTGCTCAGGAACTTCATGAAATAGTAACATTTTACGACTGTTCCTTATCTGTTGCCGATCGACCTCCAATGCGAGATATTCAACCTGCCGTTGCAGTGCAGACACAACGCAGATGAAATAAAACTGCGGAAATGGTTAAATTCACCTGGTAAAACATCACTTGAAGCTGGCGTTGATGCTTTGCTTAAATCTTGTTGGAACTCATGCATTCTTGCATTAAACATGTTAGTAAGTACAGTCAACGACTTCTTAATGGATTCCATTTTCGTATATATCGAAAGTGAAGTAAGAGTAAAAATAGGAGTATTCTTGCAGGTGGGTAAAACTGTTACTGACATAAGCATAAGAACTAGTTAATTAAAGCTTATTATAATATTTTTATAATAACATAAATCAGCTGATCACAACTTTACGTCCGATGTGTTTCACTTCTACCGATGAAAAAAGTCTTAAAAGTACGGGTACGCGGTGTACTCGAACACAATAGATACACATAAATAAATCTATATCTATATATACATAAAATGCTTTGTCCTGACTAACTGACTGACTAATCGATCAACGCACAGCTTAAGCCAATGGTCGTAGAAACATGAAATTTGGAGGACATAATCCTTATACAATGTAGGCATCCGCTAAGAAAGGATTTATTTGAAATTCATCCCCCAAGGGAGTGAAATAGGGGATAAAAGGTTGTATGAAACTCTATCATTCTTAACGCGAAAAGCACAGAAAGTGGCATTTAGCTTTAAAATGTAGAATAAAAAATATATGTATTAGATTTTTTTCGGAATTCATCCCTTATAAGGGTAAAAGGGGGTGATAAAGTTTATATGGGCAAACAAATATTTATGATCAGAATTACTTGAAACTTTGTAATAATGCTCTTCAATACAATTAAATAAACATGTATTGTAGTTTTTTTTTTAATTCAGCCCCTGAGTGGGTTAAACTGGGCGGTGCACACTTACTGTGTGGGATATAAAGTAGAGATCGGAAATATTCCGAATCCAAAGCAAAATTATGTATAACTTTTCGGCTGGCCACAGTAGCGTCAACTATAACAGACCTAGAGCGCGAGTTACTTAGATACTTACTTAGATAGAGTATCATGCTATCTATATTCTCCTTCTAAAGGTTGGCACATCTGCAATAAAATTATTTTTATAAAATATATTTAAAAAAAAGAAATTTCAAATAATAATCTTGCTTCCTAATTTATTATATATTTATAATTACATCCTAAGTATTCCAAGTTACAACTAATAAAATTGGCCTCTGAATATCTAGGTAAAATAATGTATATTTTTATTGACATACTAGCGACTCAGCCTCGCTCCGCTCGGGTTCGTCCCTAGTTACGTTTTAACGTTTAGTATAGATTTCTCAGAGGAGAGTTTTTCCCACAGTAAAAAGTATCCTATTATGATTAAATAACTAAAATTGCTATTAAAAAATAAGGGTTGATCGTAGAGGGGTGAAAATTTAGGGTTGTAGGTATTTTTGTATGCTGTATCATAAAAAAATTAAAACAAAAAATTTTGTCTGAAAAATAAAAAATAAAAATTTAGGGGTGGTCCACCCTTAACATTTGGGGGGATGAAAAATAGATGTTGGCCGATTCTCATAGATACCGGATAAGCACAAAAAATTTCATCAAAATCGGTCAAGCCGTTTCGGAGGAGTATGGCAACGAAAACTGTGACACGAGAATTTTATATATATAAAGATAGTAGGCTAAACCTATCATATTTTTTAAACGACAAATAGTATCTACGCTATAATATCTGTTAATAATAAATTGTCAAATAAGACTACAGAGATTCAGCAATTCCTCTTTACTTCGATCACTTAATGCCTTACAAAATGGCAATTACAACTATTTAAACATTATTGTCCCACCGTTGGGTGCAATATAGCGACATCTGTTTTCTACATATAACATTACCCAGCGGTGGATAACATCTAATATATTTAAACGAGCAATTCTTGTATATTTATATCTTTATTTATTTATACCAGCGATCTCGGAAACGTCTCTAACGATTTCGCTGAAATTTGGTATGTGGGGGCTTTTGCGGGCGAAAAATCGATATAGATTAGTCTCATGTCTGGAAAAAACCGTGTTTTCGAATTTTCATGCAGTTTTCTTTTTGCATTATTCCACGCAGAATATAGTCTATTTATCTTTTTCTTACACCTGGTTGTAAGCATCATAGTCAAGCGGTCAACGCGTAAGTTATGCAACACATATGTCCGGGATCGAATCCCAGTTGGATGACAAAGTTTTTTTACTTTTGTTTTTGTTTTTATTCCAGTTTGTAGTTTTTTTTATCTAAAAATACGATATAACAAAAAAGAACTCCAAGAGAAGCTCGGTCGCCCAGGTACTACTTTTAAAACATGAATATTACAAATACAACTAACCAATATTGTTATTAAAATCAAATAATCAATAACAAATTAATATAAAATTAGAAATAACAAAATATAATCTATTTGATCTAATGATGACTAATCGAACATTCTTTACCATAATAATAATAAAACTATAACTAACATTACATATAACAAAATTGTAACTAAGCCAAATCTGAACATTCAATATTTTTTGGAAAAACTTATTGAAATAGACATTATTATCGATATAAAGATCGAATTTATAGATTTTAGAATTTTTGTCTATCTGTCTATCTGTTACCGCATCACGAAAAAACCACTGAAGGGATTTTAATGAAATTTGGCATGGTGATAGCTGGTTATCCGGGTCAACATATAGGATACTTTTAACAGTGGGACAATATCTTATTTTTGAGAAATCTATACTAAACGTTAATACGTAACTAGGGACGAACTCGAGCGGAGCGAGGGTGAGTTACTAGTATTATCCATAACCATAAAGAATATTATTTTATTTTTTTTCAATATTAATTATATACTTAAGCAATATTATTGTTTTATATGTGATTTAAAAGAAGTAAAATATTAATTTAGATTGCTATTATATAAATTTAAAATATTAAGCAACACTATTATATAATAAAAAGATAAAAAATATTAATCAGAATTATAATTTACATAGAAATCTTTGAAAAATATTGTTATTCGTTTCGTTGTAAAATGTTAATAAAAAAACTACAATGGAAATTTCAATATCGTGCGTAAACAAATGTGAGATAATTTTTTTATGAATATAGTAAATTTTCATAGAAAAATAATATATAAATGAGTTCTTTAAAAAATGCTCATTCATTTATTACTTTGCAAACACGGAGCTAGCTGACTAACTGAGCGATGATTTTAAGTATTACCTTTTTACTTTTATTAGTAATTCTTGTAATTCTTGTAATTATAGACCGATGGAAAGATAAGAAGTTACAAAAATTCCATAGTGTACTGGGATATGATGCTACGTATATACCTTTACTAGGACAAGGGCACATCTTTTTTGGAAGTAATGAAGGTATTGTTAATGATTTTTTACGTCAATATTTTATTTTTCGTGGTAGGACTCTGTCAAGCCTGAGGAGTCCGACTGGATGGGTACCACCCCCTTATCTATTTCTGCCGCCAAGCAACAATGATTGATTACAAAATGGCAATTACAACTATTTAAACATTATTCTCCCACCGTTGGGTGCAATATAGCGACATCTGTCTTCTACATATAACATTACCCAGCGGTGGATAACATCTAATATATTTAAATGAGCAATTCTTGTATATTTATATCTTTATTTATTTATACCAGCGATCTCGGAAACGGCTCTAACGATTGCGCTGAAGTTTGGTATATGGGGGCTTTCGGGGGCAAAAAATCGATCAGGATTAGTCTTACGTCTGGGAAAACGCGTATTCTCGAGTTTTCATGCAATTTTTTTTGGAATTATTTTACGCAAAATATGTTAATAATTTCGAACAGTTGTGTATAAGTATCGTAGTCAAGCGGCCAAGGCGTGAGATTGACTATCACAGGTGTGGATACAAAGATTTTACTTTTATTTATTTTTTGTGTTTATTCAATGTTTTAGTTTGTTTTTTGGTTTTAAACCACATTAAAAAAAAGTACTTTTCACTAAAAACTCCGAGCGAAGCTCGATCACCCAGGTACTATATTAAAACGAGCAATTCTTGTATATTTATATCTTTATTTATTTATTCATACGATAATGTAATGATTTCGCTGAAATTTGGTATGTGGGCGCTTTCGGGGGCGAAAATCGATCTATATTAGTCTCATGTCTGAGAAAACGCGTGTTTTTGAGTTTTCATGCGGTTTTCTTTTGCATTATTTTATAATACTATTGAAATTGCACATAAAAACGTAATAGTAATATGTAAGTTTAACGGAAAAATTGAAACACAATGGAGAAAATATCATTTAACATATGCAACCGTCAATGTTTACTATACGGCTGTCAGAGTAAATAGAAGGCAGAGAGTAAAATTACCAGAAATAAAAAAAATAAAATAAAAATGCACTCACAGTTTACAAATAATTAAAATGGCGTTGGACATGACATATCTTTAGAGAGAAAGAGGGTAAACGCTACGTGGACTACGCTAATAACAGAATGGTACCAATGAGATAGCAGAAGAGACAGGGTTAAACCGATCAGAAGATAGAAAGTCGACACTATAAAAGTAGGTGGTCCAATATGGAATCGCTTGCAAAGGACAGGTCCAAGTGGAAATCTTTGGAGGAGACCTTTGTCGGAGAACAAGCTGTTACTTAGTTATGATTATTAACCATAACCGACAGAAGATACGTTACATAGAAAACAATAAAAATTAAAAAGTATTACTTATTTACCGGTGGTAGGACTCTGTCAAGCCTGAGGAGTCCGCCTGGATGGGTACCACCCCCCTATCTATTTCTGCCGCCAAGCAACAATGATTGCATTGTTGTGTTTCGGTATAAAAGATAAGGTAGCCAGCGCAATTACAGGCAAGAGGCATATCATCTTAGTCCTCACAGTGACAACGCACCTGTGGTTCTGCATTTTTGTTACTTAAAACCTAAGTGCATGAACCGTAGGTGTTATGGGCGACAGGTACTGCTTTCCATCAGGTGGTCTGTCTGCTCGTTTGTCACTGAATCTCATAAAAAATATATATTAGTTAGTTTTATAAATGGTATGGTTATTGTTTATTGTTTAGTAATAGTATAGTTTTATATTTGGTTAAAATGAAAACAAACAAAGACTTATTTTATTAATACAATAACCTTACCAAGTAAGTCTGTGTTAAGGATAAGAAGCAAGTCTCTGTTGATGGTTATCAGTGCAAGATACCAGTGACTATAGTTCAGTGAAGTAAGCTTTAAAATCGAAATTTTAGTAAAATTGCTGAATTTTTAATTTCAGCAAATTTAAAATATTGGCTCAATCGCCAATTCCTGGTATAGACTCGGCAAAATTTAAATGTTTTCAGAATAACTCAAAAACGCTAGCGTAACGTTTAAATAAAAATAAAGAAGAGCTTAAAATTTCATATGGAAAAGTCCAGTAACTTTTATAGTTATCATCTTAGTTTTTATAGTGTTTAAGTTTTCATGACCAATGACATTATTTTCTTCATTTTGTTGTTTATTATTCACCTATATGTTGATATAAACGTACTATTACATAGCGTAAATAAAATATTATTAGATAAAATGTTTGTTTAATGCTTTTCTTGTATTTCAGCCCGATTGAACACCCTCAATGAAATAGCAAAATCTACCTATAACAGCAAACATGGAGCAACGAGTGTGTGGATGTTAAATTATTTAACCCTATGTAGGTATATATACAGTTATATATAGGTAAATAGTTTATATATGGAATTGAAAAACCTGTCCATTATTTCAAATTAGCTATATTGAAATGGAATGGTTATTTATTTGCATGTTTTCAAAGCTCAAAGTGTTTGATGAACTTTTTGTCTATCTGTCTAACTGTTAGTATATTTGTTTGTCGTACCTTTGAAAATAATAGCGACTGTTCCAGCAAAGCTCAAGATTTTTAATTGAGTTTATTCTATCTACGGATACACTCAAGATACAATTCGAAAAGATATATACGGTTAAAGAATTTATTCACAAAAAATGAATAGGTCACTTTAAGTATTTGAGGAAACAAGATACATCTTAATAGTAGATATAAGCATACAGACGGTACACAAAGATGTAGAACTATAGAAAATAAATTTATTGATAAAAATAATGTGGGTAACAAAAGCATCATGCATCATTACGTATTGTTCTTGCGATTGCAATTAGACATCAGTTGTTTTTTGAATAAAAAATATTTAAGTCAAGATATTAAACAATAATTGTACGGTAAAAATGTTAGTAGCAAAGTAAATATAAACTTGTCATCCCGAAAAAAAATAGGGTAGGTACCTGTCCGAAGGCGTTAGAATTTTTGTGAATTTTTGGCACAATGTACAGTAAAGACTTAACGACTTGAAGTACCTCACTCTTTCCAATAAACTTTGTCTATTGAAACATAAAGTGCTTCGTAGTTCTAAATCAAATAAAAAAGGAACTTAGTATTAAGATAATTTAAAGATATTTTAAAAAATTGCTTAATTTTACATATAATATATTTATATCCTAAATTTGCTAGAATACTGAGTTACAGAGTTATTTCTTGTATGTGTCGATACATTATATATTATAAAGAAAATTAGACTAGGTACTGTTAGCGCGACAATGCTTAAATCCTCAAAATGTCAATTTAAACGAGTTTAATAAGAACTTCTCTTCTCTAGTGTCATTAATGAGGAAATTAAGCTAAGAACCATTAATCAAACTTCAGCTTCATCTACTCCTAATATACCACATTTGGTCTTTAGTCAATTTATAGAAAATTATGTTAAGAAGAATATCCTGGCCATCTGTTTGTCGCAGTCGGTGCGGATTGCATTAGTCATAAAATAATTATTCCCATCCTTGACATTGTATCTCCTGTTATTTAGTGGGGGTTCAGTTTATAATATGTAGTGATTTTTATTAGTAATATTTGTTAACATATTTCTTCTCTCTGTCAACTCTGTTCGAATGTTTTTCAAATTTATAGTCAATCGAAAATTGTTGACTTTCTTAATGCTATTGACGATATTGATTTCAACCTTTTATAAAAATAACCTCGTGGGGTGAGTGGTTTAGGCTGCAGTTAAATCATTCTAAAACTAAAGTTATTATTATTGACAGTCCCAAATCCAGATCATATCCAGAATGGACTTTCTCACTCGTCCACCTGTAGTTTTAAATGGCGTGAGCATTTCATACAAGAAAACTGTTAAAAATCCTGGTGTTCTTATCAGAACTTATCAAAGTCAGAAATGAGCACGAAGATGTTTGCTTCGGCAGCATCCCTTTGTATATTTCCTTTTTTTATTTTCTTTCTCCCAATTTTAACCAAAATTGCGATATCTGTTATCTTGATATTAAAGAGGAGCAATTAACTGTTTTAATTCTTTGTACATACATATATGTAATATCATATGTATGTATATATCATTTCATTAAATAAAATTTTGTAACTCTGTATTCACGTCCCTTCCACTTCACACTTTGCTATTTTGTACACCTAAAGGTTGCCTGGGAGTAATCGCTGTTTTAGCGATAAGGCCGCCTCTTGTTCTCTTTCCTGTTATTGTTTTGTATTTGTCTTCTTTTTGTATATACAATAAAGAGTTTTTATTACTATTATTCAGCTCTTTTTTTAAAGTCCCACTGATAGGCACACCTTTCTTTAATACGATAGGGTTCAGGGATATAGTCCACTATGCTGGCCAAGTGCGGGTTGACGGACTTCACATGTCTTTTGAAAACTTTCTAGGCTCTTCAGATATGCAGGTTTTCTCACGATATTTTCCTACACCATAAGACAAGTGGTAATCATGTTGAAAATGATTCGCACATGAAAATATTAGAGATGTAAGACACGCAATTTGAACCCACTTCGCTAAAACTATAATTAATCACATCATATAGTAAATATTATTTTTTAGTTGTGGCTGATCCGGAACAAGCAGCCGCTGTACTGAAATCTACAAACAGTAAGGGTCATGTTGGCAAATTAGCCCAGGAATTAATTGGGAATGGTACCATTTTTGCACCAGGTAATAATAATTATTAAATACGTTGCATGTGTAACTTGGTATAAAATAAGTGTTAATATTTTTATATATATTTTATTTTTAATACTTACTGCCTCGGATGTGTAGTGACTAGCAAGTACCGCTGCTATCCGGAGGTCCTGGGTTCGAGTCCCGGAGTTCGGGCCAAGTTTAGTTATTGAGTCTTTCTGTTTAATAAGCTTCAGTAACAGACCGGAATTGGAAAGTTGGCAGTGTTTCACCCTCGTGCCTCGGAGAGCACGTAAATCCGTCGGTCCTCCGCATTAACTCTCACTGGTCGTGTCGATTGTCATCCCACCGGATTATAAGAGTGACAGGAATAAAGAGTGCACTTGTGTCTGCACGTATACGCGCTGCACTATAATATCTTATGCGCAGATGGCTAGTCTCAATGTGATTGACCGCCGTGGTCGAAATCGGTCAGAAGGACTTATTACTTATTACTATTTTCAATACTTTTTTATTGTATATTCATTTATCGGTTTTAAAAAATGCAGCTAGAAGCCCTCAAGTTATTTGTCTCACAAAATCCCATCTAATGAAATAAAACGATGTTGCCATTTAACTTAGGATAAAAGTTTTTTTTTTTTTAATTTAGGTATAAGGAAAATCATAACCTTGTTATTCATAATGATACTTACAAATTTAGTCGAGAGTAATGACTCATTATTATCATGACTTTTTGGAAATTCAATGAATAAATTGTTTTTCCACGGAACTTCACTCATTATAGTGTCCAGGTTACACGATACTTTTTTTTAATTTTTTAAATCAATATTTTATACTCAAAAGAAATATTTATTTCGGTTATACACTCTCTAGCGACGACGCGCTCGAGCCTCAAAGGCCGCGCGGAAACCCATTTTAACAGTGGATTAAAATCATTAATTATAGGGCTTGAGTTCCACGACTCAAGACTTTTTTTAGGAAATTTCCTTCTCTTTAAGGATATGTTTACTGAGTTATAAACGAAAAATCTAAGGCCCTACTTTGGTTTAAGTTTTTTGTTTATAACAATTTCAATTTTTATTTGCACAAAATAAAATAAAAAATGTCTTTTTAGAATTTTATTCCGTGTCTAATGAGCTATTGCCTATAATTTTTTAACTTTTCTAAAGACTTTTCGCAGATGTTGCACTTCTCGGTTAGATTAATCGCTATCTATGTAATAAGAATACATAAAAACTTCACATATGATCAATACACATTATTCACAATATTTTCGTAACATACAAGTTACAACTCGTTTATTTATATAGAATATAGAGTATTGTTCAACTTATATAGTTTTAGTTCCTTTTTAACCGACTTCATTACTTACTAATTAATTATATTGCAGTCCGAATATGGCATCCCCGACGCAAAATTTTGCTACCATGCTTCTCAACAAAATATCTGAGTAGATTTGTACATGTTTTTGAAGAGCAAAGTAAAATGATTGTTAGAAATCTACAGCCCCACGTTGGAAAAGGGAACGTGCCAATGTTTGAATATCTTAGTCCATATGCCCTGGATGCTATATGTGGTAAGTGACTTTTTTATTTACGCCAATTGTTATCGGGTTATTTATTATCGTCATCATATCATACGTATTACCATTATCGTAAACATTGGTGGCAATGGGAGTCAAGTATCACTGACAGATATCTGCATTTTATTGTTATTATTTTTTAACCGACGAAAAAAAAGGACAAAGTTCTTTATTTGACACGTATATTTTTTTACATTATTTAATGTGGGAAAATATATATTGTCATTTAATCTATATACATATATATATATATATATATATAACGAAAAAGTGAATGACTGATGTATATCTGATGTATATGTATCAACGCACAGTCCAAACCCTTAAGGCTAGAAAATTAAAATTTTACACACGTATTCCTCATATGACAAAGGCATTCACTAAGGAAGGATTTTTCAAAATTTAACCCCCAAAAGGGGGTGATATAGGTGATAAGAGTTTGTATGAAACTTTTTATTCCTATGAAGTATTTGCATGAAATTTAGTATGAATTGAATACAGCAAAAATAGTGAATTACGTATTACAGCGTTTTTTAAAATGCAACCACTAAGAGGGTAAAATAGGGGATATAAAACAACAAGACCTCAAACATCTACCTATGTAGATGAATTAGCAGTTGTTGCAGAACTTAAAAAATCTGACTTTTCCGATATCTTAAGCTCTACAGATCCAGAAGACTCAGCCGAGAAATTGGTATCAGTCATATCCTCGGCTATACAAAATCACACTCGCATTGTAACGGTTGCCAGTAGGAAAAGAATTGTAAAGCCCTGGATCACTCCAGGATTACTTCGCTGCATACGAAATCGTGATAAGCTGTACAAAAAAGCAAAAAAAATCCCAATGACAAAGATATGAAAACTGCATATATTCGCTATAAAAATTTTTGTAATAACTTATTAAAAAAGATAATATCAAACTATGAAAATAACGAATTCCAAAAGGCTAGTAAAAGTACTAAGAAAACGTGGGATCTCATTAAGAAATTTAGTAATATGCCTAATAAAAGCACACAATCCTCAACCCATCTTTTAAAATTGGCTACTGATCCAATTGAGGCAGTCAACAAAGTCAATCACTTCTTTGCTAACATAGGAAAAAACCTTGTCTCTGTTGCAACTCAATCTAGAGGTATTCTTCAGAAATATCTTGGCTTCACGGTTTCCCGGACAATGTCAACCTCGATGGTGGTTAATGGAACTGATGAATCAGAAATTAGGTCCATAATTTGTGGTCTTAAAAGCAAATGTGCTGTAGGATGGGATGGCATAACAACTTCTATTCTTAAAGCCGCTGAAAACATTCTTACTCCATTAATAACTTGGGTTTGTAATTTATGCTTGTCCAACGGCATATTCCCTAGAGTTTTCAAAAAGGCTATTGTTCACCCAATTCATAAGAAGGGATGTAAGGAATGTATCAGTAACTACAGACCTATCTCTGTTTTGAGCTCACTATCTAAGATACTTGAAAAAATAATAAATAAGAGGGTTGTTTCTTATTTGGATAAACATGACCTGCTTGCTTGTAACCAATATGGATTTAGAGCTGGCAGATCTACTGAGGACGCGCTCATGCATTTGGTAGACGATATAGTGCAAAATATTGATAAGAAAAGGAAGACTCTAGGTATCTTTCTAGACCTATCAAAAGCTTTCGACACAGTTTCTCTGCCTCTTCTATATAATAAATTGGAAAAATATGGTGTTAGGGGAATTGCTCTAGATCTCTTTAAAAGTTACCTAACTGACAGAACTCAAATTGTTACCATAAATAAGAATGTCAGTGGTGAAGAGAACCTCACACATGGAGTACCGCCAGGCAGCATACTGGAACCCACTCTTTTCCTAATCTACATTAATGAATTTTGCGATCTTAAAATTCCTAATTGTAAAATCGTCTCCTATGCAGATGACGCGGCTTTGCTTGTTCAAGGCAACACTTGGACAGAAACACGCAAGCATAGCGAGCAAGCCCTTGCTATTGTACTAAATTGGATTTCTTGTAACCTATTAACGTTAAACCTAGAAAAGACACAATTTATAACATTTGGCCACAAATCCTCTTTGCCCCCTGAATCTTTTTCTATTACTGCACATGGATGCTCTTACGAACTACACAAGGGCTGCAATTGCAGCAAGGTTACTCGTTGTCACACTGTGAAATACCTTGGTGTACTTCTTGATGAAAATCTCACCTGGAAAAAACATGTACAATCTATGGCATCCCGTTTACGAAAACTCACCTACTTTCTGAGGCAACTCAGATCTGGCTCTAATATCCAAATACTAAAGATGGTTTATTTTGCTCTTGTACAATCTATACTTACTTATTGCATACCAGCGTGGGGCGGTGCATCTAAATCAGTGATGCTTCAACTAGAAAGAGTACAGAGATGTATACTAAAAGTTATGTCATCCAAGACTGTTCGCTTTCCAACATTTGAGTTGTATCAAATATGCAATGTATTAACGGTTCGACAACTGTTTATCCTTTATTCCATTTTGTGAAAACATAAACATACTTTCTTTGATCCGAATTATATGTCAAATAAACGCAGATATGATAAAGTCTGCCGAATAATACCTCGAAGAATAGCTTCTTCAAATCGACATTACTTTTATCTAAGTCCCATACTGTACAATAGGATTAATAAAGAGTTAGATATCTATTCTCTTACATCACATAAATGTAAATCTAAATTGACTGGTTGGCTACTAAAATTAAACTATGATCAAACGGAAGACCTTTTGGTAACTATAACTTGAGACTTCATCCACACACATATTAATAATCACATACACACGCGTATATAATAACACAAGCACACACATTCACACGTGCACACATACACACGTGCACACATACACACACACAACACGCATGCGCTCGCAAACATACATAATCATTGTCATCATAACTCCTTTTCTTTTCTTATTTTTTTTTTTAATGTTGTTCTCCTCATGGTATTTTTTTTTTGTTTATTTAATTAGATATTTGATTTTGCTGGTGTGCTCACTTTTGTCTAATATGTGTAGCATTAGTTTTTTTTTTGTTATTTACGACGCTTGTGAGGCGGGCGCTAATAACTGCGACACAGTTTTACACTAATGCAGTTATTATCGTTTAGTTGTTTTTGTTATGCATGTACTGTTTTAAATGAATAAATAAATAAATGTACAGGCCAAACCCTTAGGGCTAGAAACTTAAAATTTTGCACACGTATTTCTTTTATGACGTAGGCATCCACTACGGTAGGATTTTTCAAAATTCAATTCCCAAGGGGGTGAAATAGGGAACAAGGGTTTGTATAAAACTTTTTATTCCTTGGACATATTTGCATGAAATTTCGTATTTTTCGTTGTTTGATTGCGAGCAAAGCCCCGGGTTCTGCTAGTTAAAATATAAATAAAAATTAAAACAGAACCGATTTTACTTCCAAAAGATTTCTTATTTACCCCAAAAAAATATCTATGATCAGAATTACTTGAAACTTGGTATTAATGCTCTTCAATGCAATCAAATAAATACGTGTGTTAGCATTTTTTGAAATTAATCCCATAAGAGGGTAAAATAGGGGATGAAAGTTTGTATGAAACCTACCTTTTTAGAGATATTTTTTTGTAGTTTTAGCGCGAGCGGAGCCTCGAGTTCTGCTAGTAAATTATAAAGTTGTTCTTTTACAGAAACGGCTCTCGGCATAAACATTAACATACAAGAACAAAACGACTTGCCATTTTTCAATGCTTTTGTTGAATATTTCAAGAATTCGGCAGCGCGTGGATTCAAGCCTTGGCTACTGTGGAACTTTATTTATCAATTACTCCCAGTTTATAAAATACAGATAAAATACAAGAAAATTATCTACGATTTCATTGATGATGTAAGTTCTCAATGGTATATTTCTATATTGCGTTTATTGAATAAATTTCTTGTACCTAGAAAGTTCATTGTTTGCATCGGATCGGATTTAACTCTGAGACGCGAGTCGACTTAAACAAATAGTATCAGTGCCTTTTAATTTTTACTAGTGTTCATCCAGTTATCGAAATCTGACCATGATCAATATTAAAAACTTTAAGAAAACATATTATATTAATAGAATTGGTGTGGCAGGCGTGTAAATAGCCGTGCCCTCTTGCGGTATGGAAACAATAATTACGACCCGGTACCTGAAAATGTATATGATCGTCTGAGTATCACAACCAACGGGAATTAATGCAAATCGCTCACCTGGTACTGCTTGCTGACCTTTTTGGTGGTCAACTTGGTCGATCACTAGCACCACACACAATTTTCTCTTGGCTAGTTATGCTGAACTATTCCAAAATTACGAAGTTTGCGGGTGAAGAAACATTAGTTATTATCTACTGACACTCGTCCAAGAGCGAGTGTTTACCATACCAATAGTAACAAATTCTATTGATATATGTTTTCTTCAAATTTTCAATCTATTCAGTCCTTTTTAACTTTCTACTGCTGGGTGCGGGCCTCCCTTCAATACAAGTGGAGAACCAGGTCATAATCCACTACTCTCGCCAAGTGCCGGTTGGGTATTTTCACATGTCTTTCGAAAACTTTCTATATTTTCTCAGACATGCATCTTTTTCCTCACGATGTTTTCCTTCACCAAAAGTCAAATAGTAACCATGTTTGAAATTCCGTCACGCTGGAACAGCTGGACGCATTTGGATGAAATTTAACAGATAGAGCAAAACATTTTTAGTGACTATTCAAACATAATATATTCATTAATATTAAAATTTTATCGCTCATATGGACAAGAACGTGTTAATTCTGAAAATCTGATTTTTCAGAAAACAACTTTGAAAGTTTTGAATTTGCATATTTTTGAAATAGTTTAATTGTAATTGTAATTTTTTGTCAAACTTTGAAAAGACAAAATTTTGCCTAACTATTCCATTTTTTAAAAGTTATTGCTTTCAGAGATCAACTTTATTGTATTTATTAATTATTTTAATTTAATTAAAAAAGTCATTACTTGTTACGTTTTTCTTGTAAAAACGGGAATTTATTATGAAATATTATATAGAGGTATCATGTTACAACTGATATATTTTGTATTATTTTATGTTTTTTATACGAGATAATCAGATTATTTCTTCATAGAATATATGATTTATTCGAATTATGAGTTACTCTTCTTGCATGCATTTTTGATAGTACTAGTATAGCTATTTAGCGTCTACATTGGTTCTCCTTAAAATCACTTTCAAGACAGGGGAATAGTTAAAGATTAAAAATTTGCGTGAGATCCAGTTGATGTTGAAAACTCTTCAACAGCAAATAGGTACATGGCGATCATAGATTTGTTGTAGTTCAGTATAATAATCTGTCTTGAATAATTACATCTCTTGAACATCATGTCCCTGCCAGTTGAATATTTTTTTTACAGTAAATATAATCGTTATGAACATAATAAATACTCCTACCATATTGATATTGATGTTGAAATAAGAAGTTTGCAATCGATGGAGATAGGGCTAAAACGGTATGCGCTGAACTTTTCTTTCATAACGGCGATTCGGCGGTTTCTCCTACACTATTATTCCATAACGGTGCTTAGAGTAGAATATAGATAGAATAGAGCGATATTGATTCTCCTAATAACTTTTGTCAGTAACTTATGTATTACTGAATTTAATTATTATATAGTGCTAATAGTTTGTCTTTTTTTAGTTAATTTGTAAGAAAAAAGCATTGATGTCCGGAGATACACAAAACTTACAACTTAATAAAGGTAAAATCTTGAGATAAACTTTGTATTGTATTCAAGTTATTTTATTGCATTAAGTAAATTTTGGGAATTTGCTCACAGAAAATCTAAACATTTTTTAGTAATAACTCTACTTTCTAATTCTACTGCACACTATAAGTCGTTTTATGTAATTTTAGCTCAGCCTTCAAGAACAGAACTCAAAACTTTCGTCGATGCCATGATCGATAGTTCATCAGCAAATGGCAAAGTATATACAAATAAAGATTTACGAGATGAGGTTCTTATGCTGGCACTAGCTGGTACTGACACTTCTGCTGCCGGAACAAGCTATGTGTGTATAATGTTGTCGCAACATCCTGACGTACAAGAAAGAGTATATCAAGAGTAAGTACCTTATTGTGCGAGTATAATGTCCTCGTGACCGATATTAGCTACGGCGGCCAATTTCACTGAGATCTATATGGGAGATATTGTATTGCACAAGTATACGCGCAGACCACGTAGACTTTATCCCTTGTATTTTCTTTATACTTATGTCTAGTCCTATATTGTTTTCCCACTGAAGTACAGCCACGGTGAGTGTATAAAGTCATCGGTCATCCTGTGGTCTTAGCAGAAGTTGCAGTCGTATCCAAAATCTATTCATATAATAAAAGTTTAACTAAGCCGAAACTGTACTTTAAATATTTATTTGGAAAATCTTATTGAAATAGACTTTATTATCGATACAGGAGCCAAATCTATAGTTTTTAGAATTTTTGTCTGTCTGTCTGTCTGTTTCCGCATCACGGAAAAACCACAGGATAGATTTTGATGAAATTTAGTATGATGATAACTGGTTATCCGAGTCAACATATAGGATACTTTTTACTGCGAGAAAATATCTAATCTCTGAGCTAAACGTTAAAATGTAACAAGGGACGAACCCGAGCAGAGCGAGGGTGAGTTATTAGTCAGTTAATATAATAATACCAGCGACAAACCCTCACTTCTAAGAGACACCTACACACCTATTGTAACATTGAGCAATTTCGTTTATTTGTAACTTAATGCCTTTATTTATAAAACCTTGTTGGCGAAAACAAGGTTTGGCTTGACATTAGTAAATGAACAGTGTATCGTGTTAAAAAAAATAACAAAATGTATCATGCGGGACGGCAAGAGCAAGGCTAGGTTCGCTGGTTGGGCAGAATGACTTCGCTAAAGTTGTTAATCGAATAGTTTTATTGTCGGGTTAGCTCTGTGTGTGGTACCTATTAAACCAAAACAGTCCACTATTTAATTTATTCTTTACTGGCGACTTACCCTCGCTCCGCTCGGGTGCGTATAATTCCGTAATACATTTATATAAAACAAAACTAATAACTTATAATAATTACCTGCGACAAAAATTCACTAAAACAAAAGTGTGTTATGTTATAACAAAAAACCTGTTTAAAACAATCAATTTTGCAATAACAAAAATTCTACCTTTAATTTTAAAATGATTTTTCGATAAAATATACTTAATCCATAAAATAGACGAATCTTTCCCTAAATAACAATTTCATAAAATAGACGAATCTTCCATAAATACACTAAAAAAATCAGAATTTTTGACTAGTTATACCTAAGTACCTAATTAGGCAACATTCAAACGAATACCTATGCCACCACTTTATTACTAAAACTAATGCCTTCAACAAAACAATAACAATTGTTGTAATAAATAACGATCAACGACGGCGTTGCGGTGGTCGTGTCGTTGGACGACCTGCTAGGATCCTCGTCCCCTCTGCCACAACCCCTGCTGTTGTCTTCGTTACGATATTATTACGTTGTTATTTTCATTATATAATGTCTTCTAAGATATTCATCTAATTTAAAAAGAGTAAAGATCAGTTTTGATCTAAATTAAGTGCTTAAGATGTCTAACATATTTATTTAAGTAGACCTTCGCAAGTAAAGCATTATTTAAGACCCAATTTGAAAACCAGAAACATGGTTATTGTGAGTCCCCCTTAAAAGATAGACATATGCTATCGTGGAACTTTTTTGTAGTAATTTTTATGTTTTTTATTTTTTTCAAATATTTCATGATACTGTCTGCAGTAGCTCATGCGGTGCACGCTAGTAAAGTTCCCAGTCGCCGTGATTTTTTAAGAATTCATCAACAGTCGTCATCATATTTCAGCCAGTTTACACAAAACCTTAATGAATTATACACAAAACATAAAATTATATACAAATCTTTCTCATGAATCACTCCGTCTATTGGTGAAAACAGTACGAATATCTGTTCGATTGTTTTTAAGTTTATCGTGTTCAGTCAGATAGACGCGGTGGGGGCCTTTGTTTTATATATGGACTACCCTATCTTCTAAAATAGGGTAGTCCATTTTCTCTATCATGTAGTGTACAGGGCACTTATCCCTAACACTTGATGAGTCTAATTGAGTAAAAAATATTGTGTTATTTTAGGATTTTAGAAGTGATTGGAGATTCAGATAAACCAATAGAAATGGGAGATTTACAAAAACTAAAGTATATGGATGCGGTCATAAAGGAAACGTTGCGGCTTTACCCACCGATACCTGTTGTTGTAAGATATTGTAGTCGTGATGTTGAATTACGTAAGGCATAAACTTTTTTATTATAAGTTACGGAAAATATAACAACATGGCACAGCGAACCATTACAGCATAGCATAGCTTATTAAGATAAAAATACACTCATCATAACATTTCTTTCTCACACTAACTAAAGTTCACGAGAATAGAAAGCTAACTGACATTGTTTCATCTACATTATATGTTAAATTTTACTCACTAAGATGAGCAATATATTCTTTATTATCTGCTTACTCCGCCATCCTTAAACATGAAGAGAGATTACTCCTCGCTTTAAGGGCAGGGCAAACAATCTGGGTATAAACTCTGGAGTCTATTTCAAAAATAGAATTTTATCCAAATCAGTCCTTCAAGGATATCAATGAAATATATACAATTTTCTTTCAATTTTCAGCTTCTGGAATAATTATACCAGCGAAAACTACGGTGTCTATCAGTATTTTGGGGATTCACCGCAATCCTAACTATTGGGGTGATGATGCTGATGAGTTCATTCATGATAGGTTCATTTCCCGGCCACAACCGGCTGCTAATGCTTATATGCCATTCATTACGGGACCGAGAAACTGCATTGGTAAGTTATATATATTATATATTACATTACACATACGTAATTAACGTGCGTATTACGTATATACGTACGTATATAGGTACTTGGTTTTAAACAAAGCTCCGCGTAAATGGATATTATTCTCAACTAGCGACTTACCCTCATTTCGCTCAGGTGTGTCCCGAGGTACGCGGATTTTGTTCACAATCTCATGGGCTTTAGTTTTATTGCGCAGAACCCTGATTTATTCTTTAAAATAAAAGTAGCCTAGTAAAGT
This sequence comes from Argynnis bischoffii washingtonia, assembly GCA_033884665.1. Lineage (NCBI taxonomy): Eukaryota > Metazoa > Arthropoda > Insecta > Lepidoptera > Nymphalidae > Argynnis > Argynnis bischoffii. Next base: position 16,279,084 of record CM066618.1, on the reverse strand, counting down.
TACTCCTTATAAAATTAGCTACATGAAAGTTCCATTAAAATTGGTTCAGCCGTTTCGGAGATTAGCCGGAACAAACAGGCAGACAGACAGGCAAAATATTTTATGAATGGTTTTATATATATAAATATTACTTTCATATGCATTTAGTAAAAACCGTAATTTTGACATTACAAATAGAAACTTCATTTTTTTTATCTATATAGATAAAATTCAGAATAGCATAATTTGTATCTAAATAAAAAAAGATATAAATTATGATGTATTCAGGGTATCCGGTAAGTAATGAATAACCCCGCAAATACTAGTGGAGGGCACCTCGACCACTCACAAAAAAATAAATTAAAAAATATATCTGCAGCAGTCTGGAAAAAAATACTTTTTTTTAAAATATGAAATTTGATACCTCCGTTCACATTGTTAAGTACTATGGCTACCAATTGATTTTCCCTGGAAGTAACCGTGAATGTTTGGCTTTGCCATCATGCATTACAAAATGTTTCTAGCTGTAACGGTTTTTCATTTTTAAATACTTAAAAATTAAAATTTGTATTTTCGATTTTACAATAATTAAGTTTGAACACCTGTGGTATAAAAAAAACGTATAGTGACCAGGGTGGCCAATAGCTTAAAAAACCTATTTTAAATATTATATTCTTGTTGACTTTGATTTAATTAAAAAAAAATTCTTCTTTTTAGAGCATTTATGTAAATTAAAGCTTGTTTTTAAAAATGTTTTTTTTACTTTTAATACTCGTATAATGACTGTGTTCGACTGTTGTATTTAAGTCACATAAAACCTGCTTAGTAATCGTGTCGTGATTTTTTTAACACATAAAAGACGATAATAGATAAAATTATGTATGGATTAATACATAGAAATATATCCTTCACAAAGAAATCACATACACTAAAACATTCACTACGAAATTCAAATCAAATAAGTTTAGTTAAACCAAGGACTAACTACGGCAAACTTAATATAATGTATGAAGGCGTTCAAATATTTAATAAATTACCATCAAATGTAATAGAAACAAAACCATTTTATAAATTCAAAGAACTTTTAAAAAATCATGTGTTAAACAACATACCTATAATTTAAGAAATAATAAATATATAAGTGAAAAATATCAAAATCTTAAATTAAATACTTTACAACTAAACAAAATATATCTACGAATAATGTAAATAACAGAATTCATATATATACGTATTCAATTAAATAATAATAATAATAATTAAAAAGAATAAATAAATAATAATAATAAAAGTAATCTAAATATTATGTAAACTGTATACATACTCATACAATAAAATAGCTAGCATTTTATTATTATACTCATTTTTATTACTAAATTCTATCCGTATCTCTTCTAGTAACAAGCTCTCTATATCTTTGTGTTTACTAATTAAATAAGTAAGCATTATAGTTGTAATACCATTCTACCCACAAAATTATGTAAAAAATGATATTGTTTGACTAAATGTACTTATTACCTAATGAACCCATATTTGATGTTTGTGTAGTGTGTACCTATAATACCATATATATTTTTTTTGTATTTGTATAAAGTTGTTCACGATGTAAATAATATTTAACTACCTACTTGTAATTTGTCTTCTCATTAAGTGAATGTTATTCTTTTGAGAAATAAATAAATCTTTAAACCGAAAGACCTTTTACATTCAAAATAACATTAATAAGAAACTGCCTTACAGGATATCAGTATGGCGTGCTATCTATGAAGGCTGTTATCACGACACTGCTGCGAAACTTCCGCTTTAAGCCGTCTAGCAGTTTCACTTACGGGAAGGATAATCCTCTTCGTCTGTCTTATGACGTTACTATGAAGCACTTGGACAACTATGAAATTCGAATTGAGCCCCGAAATAAATGTAGTAATTAATAACAAAGTTGTGGAGGACAAAATAAATAATGCTGTGATTAATTTCTTGTTTCTTGTCTAATAATTATTTAAATATATTTTTTGTATTTCATTAAATTTTTTTATTCATTACTAACGACATAAACAGTCCAATGTTAAATGTATGCACCCCTACTCAATTTATTCTATGTATGTTGCAATAAAAATTGAAATTACAAAAATAATAAAAAAAATATTGAGAATAATTTGACCAAGAAATATAGTCTTAGTGCGTATAGTCGGTGACGTATATATCGCATCAAAAACATAAGATGAAAAAGTGCAAGTCTCGTAATGCAGTTCTTCTACCGCAAAAAGAGATATAATGTAAAATCAAGTCGGTTAAATCATTCGAGACCGATCGGAATCCGTTTACTTTTAAGAGAAAAAAATATGTAACTAAAACCTGATGTTTTATGGTTTTAAAACGTTTGCAGGTATATAAGGAATAGAAATTCGTTACATGCCCCCAATGCCCAGCTACCCCCGAGAAATGGGAGGACGCAAAGCGTTGAAAAATGTTTTTTTTTTCTATTTCCGGCTTACTGTAACGTTCTGATGAAAAATGTTTTCTACAAAAGTTAGTCAAATAAAAATCTATACCTTTTATAGATACCACTTTTTTTCGAGATATTTGCAAAAAACTCGTTTTTGAATTTTTTCTTGGTTTTTTATTTTTAAATTCTACAATAATCTTTAGATTTTCAGGAAACTAGGGGAATTTAATCTTCAAAATACATATAATAACTAAACAAAAGAAGCTCGAAAGGCTGAAAATTACCCCCAACTTTAAGTGGATGTTTACATTTAAACATTTTTTTCTTCAATTTTCAGATAAGGCTCATATTTTTTTTGTCTTGAACTCTACTTTTTGAAGAAACAAAAATATTGTATGGTTGTTCTGTAAAAATACCCTTATAATTTAAAAAAAAAATAGAGAAATCCATAATTTTTGCTATATAAATTATTTTTTTAAATTATCATTAAAAAAGTGTACTTTATTCACCAAATTATTATTAACTGATTACATCAATGTATTTTTCGGGGATAAACGAAGAAAATGGTATCCTTAGGTTTTTAATTCGACACTTATTATTTATAAAATGTCGCCGAAAGTATTCCAACTTTTCAATTTGATGAGTCGTGAAAAAATAAAAAAAAAAATTGGAAGTCACGTAGAGTATATCCTTTCCTTTGAATTTTTTTCAATTTTTTTAATTATTTAAGATGTTATTTCGAATTTATCGATATTTTATTAACTTTTGATCTATATGTATTGATTTTTACTGAAAAATGAGAATTTATGATAATAACAGAAAAAATTAAAATTCATACATAGGATAATCTTATTTATTCATTAGTTAAAATAATTGTAATATAAAAAAATTAAGTTGATATTTACAAAATTTAGTCATTTATGTTAAAAAACATAAAAAAATTTAAAAACTGTAATTTTTATTTAAATTAATTTTAAGATATTTTGATAAAAAAATTGATGTTTAGATGTACAAAAAATTTTGTAAATTTTTTGGTTTTGTTTTTAATTACCCGGACGTCAATTTTTTTTTTTAAGTTAAACTAATGTTATAAATTATAGTACAAAGTAAAAATATACAAATATATATTTTAAAATAAAGACCTCCGCCACGTCAGTCCGATTTTCATGGTGATTTCACCAATAGATAAAATGGTTCTCGAGGAAGGTTCTAGTATATAATTTGTTAAGTTTTTGTATATATTGGATAAAATATAACGATATTTGTTGGAGGCATCGGAAAAAAAATAAGCCGTCTGGGAGCTTTCAACGAAAATGCCGCCTAAACCCTTTGAGATATAACAAAATAATGTATGGCGGATTTATGTATTTTATATAGGTCTACAGAAAAGTCTATGATAGCATATGTCTATCTCTTAAGGATAACATACTATATCAATTTTAATACTTTAAAAAATTGGCAATTATAATGCGGCAATATAAAATATTAATCCTTATCATCTATACTAATATTATAAAGCTGAAGAGTTTGTTTGTTTGTTAGTTTGGTTGAACACGCGAATCTCAGGAACTAATAATCCGATTTGAAAAATTCTTTTTGCATTTCATAGCCCGTTAACTGAGGAAGGTTATAGGCTATATATCATCCCGGAAAAATGTATGGTTCCCGTGGGATAGATTTGGTTTTGTTAGTTTTAAATAAATTAGATAGAGGCTTTAAGCATTTCATGCACATTATGTTACTCTTTTACACCATATAATTTAAGTAATTATTTTCCAGAAATATTTGACTTTCAATAAAAAGGATCCTTTTCTTTTTTATTATCATCAATATCTTAGCATTGATGCACAGTAGCTTAAAGGGTAGTTTTAAAAATTTCAGGATACGACGACGAAAGGCCGAGAATTTAAGATCCTTTCAATTTGAACTAATACAGAGTTAAATTCCTCATGAGTAAGGTGACAATTGCCTAATACTCTTATCTCTCATGGTCTGTGCTCTTATCAAATGAAATTTACACACCTACCTCCCAAAGATCGCCAAAATGTGGAGCATAGGCACGGTTAAAATTAAAGTTAACTCCTTCACAAGCTGCACTGTCAGATATAGAATTACAATTTTGTTTTAAAAATGCTGTAATTTCATTACAAGCTCCTGTGAATGTAGTTCCATGGTTAGAATTAATATTAAGAGGTTTATCTCTCCGAGAAATAAACCTAGACAATGCCTGCAGGTAACTATTGCTAGTCAAATCACCTACCAATAAATTTCTTGTCGTAAAACATACAAAAATAACAATATAGACCTTTACTAATCTACATCCACGACCTTGACGACTAACTGAGGTTAAGGGACCTGCGTAATGACCTACGTTTTGAAAGGGAAAGTCAGTTGGTGAAAGTCTACTTGATGGTAGATTGCCCATCTGTGGCATTACTGTCTGTCCTTTCAAACACCAGCATCGAACGCACTGATAATAATCAACTTGAGCTAAGCTACGTCCCCCCAATGGCAATATGTTTCTCTTAAAGTGGTTACTAACAATTGAAGACCTGCATGCATCAATCGAATATGCTCATATCGAAATACAAGTTTAATAAAAAGATGAGTGTTACAGGCATCAATAAAGCAAAATTTGTAACAAAAAGTAGGCTGTAATCTTAAAATATTAGAAAAACGTTAAAATTTTATTAATCCTTTTTCTAAAGGATTTTCATGCATAACGACATGAAGGTTAATATTTGTTTTTATTTCAGGTAACCTTATCTCCATTTCAATTAAAACTGTAAGGCCATTTATCAACACCTTTATGTAAAAAAGCACCACAGATCCAAGGTTTGCAGACAAGAAGGTTCCATTCCACGAGAAATTAAATCTGCTGGATTTTTATAACTAGGTATGTATCTCCATGTACACCGCCTCTTTTTTCTAGTATTTCTGCTACACAATTACGTACAAACGTATTTAATTTAATAGGCAGCATCTTTAACCAACCAAGCATAATCATGGAGTCAGTCCAGAAAACTACCTTTGAGGGTTGAACTCGAAGTAAACTGATAACCTTCTTGTATAGACGCGCTCCAAGTAGACTAGAACAAAGATCAAGACGTGCTAACGTTACCGGCTTAATCAGCGTGACGCGACTTTTAGCCATTGCTAAGTACACGCTAAAGTCAGCTTGCCTATTTACACTGCGAATATACAAGCAAGAGCCATAAGTTTTATCCGAAGCATCCACAAATACCTAGATTTATCTATCTAGATTAGTCTCATGTCTGGGAAAACGCGTGTTTTCGAGTGTTTATACGGTTTTCTTTTTGCATTATTCTACGCAGAATATTGTCGATAATTTCTTATACTTCGACATAAGCATCATGGTCAAGCGGCCGAGGCACAAGATTGTCAGGTGTCCGGGTTCGAATCCCGGTTGGATACAAAGTTCTTACTTTAGTTATTTTTTGTATTTATTCAAGATTTTAGTATTTATTTTTTTATTTTTAAGCCAAATTAAAAAGAAAATTGTACTTTTGACCAAAAACTCCGAGTGAAGCTCGTCCGCCCAGGTATTTAGACATTAGTCAAATACGAAAATCGTGACATCTATACAACTCTCTCAGTAACACTTAGTCACTTAATGTAAAATATGCCATCTTTCAAAGTGCCATGACAGGTAACATCTTACTCCGGTTTCGTAGATTATAATTACGAATTTTGAAGCTTTTTCCCGCTACCAGTATTAATTTTTAAGAATAAGAACTAAATACATCAAAAAGAATTGCAATAGCTACCTACCGACATCTGCTCATTCCTTCCGTACTAGCAAGTCCTACTTATGTTCATTATGTAAACTGTAAAATAATTATGTTTAAAATATAGTATTTTACTAAAGTGTATCAATGATTTATTTATTTAAATGACATGAATGATGATGAATATGATAGGAAAGGCATATGTTTAGCAGTGAACGTTTTATAGCTGAAATGATAAATTCTATACCAATCGGAAACGTCCCCTAACGATTAGGATGAATATTTTATTATATCAGTTTACGTTTTGCTCTTTACGTTATATAGAATATTATCCAAAAATACGATATAACAAAAAAGAACTCCGAGCGAAGCTCGGTCGCTTAGGTACTAAAATCCTTATTTTTTTTTTTTTTTTTTTTTTTTTTTCCATTCAGACACAGGTCCATATTTATATACAATAAATACAATATAAACATTTAAAATTTTACAATTGGAACTTAACTTAATACTATGAGGAACATTATTTTATGTATTTGAATGACGATCTATGAGTCGTCATCCAATGCCACATTATGTGACTGTCAAGTCTTTCAGCCACAGTGGCTACAAGGCTATTGGGGCTATCGCGTACTCGCCGCATCAGAGACGCTATTCGTGATCTTATTACTGCGTAAAAGTCCGGCACACCAGCACTCGCGAACATCTCTCTCATCTTATACATCTTATCTAGCGTTTAGCATGATTAAATGAATCGCCTAAAATATCGGATGATTCCTTTAACACTATTTTAACGCAAAAACGCTCATCTGATAAACGTAACGTATTTTTAACAAAATGTTCTTCACACATTTTTTCTTCTAATGAATAAGTAGATGACTAATGCAACTCCTCAAGCTGCCAGAAACGCGTTAATTGGTTTCGAATGTCCTCCAGCTCATCTAATTGTGTGGAACATTGTATATTAAAATTTCATTTTATAGGCGAAGACCGAGTGTTAACACTATTGGGGAACCGGTCTCACGTCGCGGGAATGAACGCGCGGACGGTGGGGTGTGGCGGCTCGGCCTCACTCGCTTGCACGAGCCCACCGCTAACGGCCGCCTCTCATTAGTCTCATATCTAATTTATTATTGACGGCAATAAAACCAGCAATTATACAGTCCACTATTTTATTTAACGTCCCATTACATTGGTCCTTAAGGATCTCGCCGTAAAAATAATAAGAAGAAAGTCAACGGTCTTCAGCATCTCACAATTCGACGACGAACCTCAATTGCGGTCTTCAGCTACAATATTGCCTTAGGAGGAGTCTTCATGTTCTGCGCTCCACCGAGGATAACTATCCAGCAATTGCATAAGGTCATAGTATCGAAAAGGTCACATGAAGATCACAGAGGTCAACCGGGCGTGGACTTTGGACTCGTAGAAAGTTCGAGTCATCGTCAACTTTACGGAGTTATTGGATCATCGAGGATTCCCTTGTGGATTGGTTTGGAGATTTCGTGAGTTCGTTCCAATTAATTATTTCTCCTATATCCATACCACCTTACTTTTAAACAGTTCAATAACTACCTAAATATCCTATTAAGTACTCACTAGTGAGTACCTATATTCATCTTATATATAATCATCATATATAAATATATGATAAATTATATATAATTCACCTTTAATAGTAACAAAAGGGTTGAAATCACCTATTGGCTATTTATTCATAAGATTTTATGATAAGTTACTCGTAACACATTTTATTTAAATAATACATAATTATTAAGTAACATTATTAAAATCACTTTTTTTTATTAAAGTCAAGAATTTTTTTGCATCTTCATTTACTTTCAATATAATAATTATACTGCACTTGTTTACGCTAATTGCTCGCTTCTCGAAATTGCCTACTGTCCAGTCGCACGCGGAGCTGTTCTTTTGTTCTCGTTTCACTGTCAAGGTCATTCACTTCGTTTGCAAATTACTTTCTATTCATTACAATTTATTTGCTTCATAGTTCATTTACATTTTATAGTTATTATTTCTATAATAAATCTAAGCTATTTTTAATAATTATTTAAACACGCTCAAAGCCAAAGCAAGCTTTCCAACTCTCAAATTTCAGACTTAGACGGTCGTTTCAATAAATTCGATGCCTTATATGTCGGTTTCGATAAATTGCAGAATGATATTGAAATGCTTTCGGAGGATCGCGACGAAGAACGCGAAACGTTTGAAAATCACTATCAACACTGAGAGCGGTTGGATTTTTATATCGCACAATAGTTGAAATTGACGGATTTAACCCTAATAAAAATGAATTTAACGCTAAATCTTCATAGCATCTATTCTACCTGGGAGTTCTGTATCATCTTTACAACTGTAGTGAATATCGGATTGTATTCTATTTAACACGTTGCGTGCGTTACCAGCTAGTTGTGACTTGTATATGACTTGCAGCCGGTGCGGTGGCTATTTGTCTCGGTTTTTCGCCTGGTGCGGGGGTACTTTTTCTTTGAAATCTTGTGTGTAGAAACGAGATAAATGTATGTATGGAATTGTGACCTTAAAATCTAATAATTTAAGCTATCAAAACAATACCAGTCATATTTGTCTGGGTCGCATTAGAAGAATTAAATTGTCGTAAGTGCGGTACAAGACAGATGTGACTTGTATGAACTTGACTGGTATCGCACCACGGGACTAGGCGAAACACCCTCAGTGCGAGCCAATGCGTTAGACATAGGCATAAGACGAATATCGATATTTTACTTTTGGATTCATAATAAAAAAGAAAAATTATTGAATTTCGCCGAATCAACGACTTTACTAAAAAAAACATTTATTAATGATAATTCAAATGCGGAGTTAAAGAAGAAAGTACACACTTTTCAGAAGGAAAAAAAGGAAAAATTGTTCTTTTTAACCGACTTCCAAAAAAAGGAGGAGGTTCTCAATTCGACCGTATATATATTTGTTATTAAAAATTGCGTAAAAAAATGAACAGTAAAGAGGCTGATAAAAGTGTAAAGACCGAGAAAACTTTTTGCGTTGAATGTGAAACAATATTATGTTTAAATTGTTTTAATGACTCTCATTCGAACAGTGATGAAAATTACAATAATATGCAAATTATTGTAATTATCAAGTAAATAATATAAAAGTATAATAATTATCAAATATTTTAAGCATTAGCTTAAAATACTTGATAATTTTGTGGTGTTAACATTTTTTGATTTTTATTAATTAAAGATTTCCAAAGAATTTAATTCGTATGATTCTGATATAAATAAAAAAATATATTTTTCTATCGATCTTTTTATTTTAATTATGTGTCCCATTGCTAGTTGTTTATCGATACTTCTTAAGTTGCCAGTTCTGGTGACGCTATACCAGGAAAAATTAACTGGTATTTATAAACTCTAATTGTATTAATAATAAATGTCACACGCTAAGGCTAATCGAGAGTATAATAGTTTTATTCTTAAATAAACTTCTAAAATTATTAAAATGGTTTTATCTTAATTTATTATGAAAATTTGTTCATTTCAATCAATGTATCTGTACCAGTCATTTATGTCCAGCACCGCATTAGAATTAAGTCAGAGTACCAGTCGCATTTTCCCAGTATAGCACTGCCTGTAAATTAGGAAAATAGTGTCCCGCATTCAACGTGTTAAAATAGATTCTACCCTAAGAGAATATCTGGTGACATCTTCACCTGGTAATTGTTAAGAATGTTGCAAATCTGATAATAAATGAGTGGGATGTCTCTTTTATCCAAAAGTTGATCTTAAAAAAATATTTAAGTTCTTCCCAATTGGAAAACGTTTTAAGACTACAGGCAACTTGTGCTTTACCTTCTAATTGAGAAATTATAAATTTACGTAGTATTGGCTGTTGTTCTGAGTTTGCTAAACTTATAGCGTTTTCGCAATTGGTTAGAAATGCGTTGAAAGACTCTCTGTCACCACTGTAGGTTGTAATAAATTTAGTAAGAAAAGATAGTGTTATTTTCTCAGACGCATCGCCTTTCTTTGTTGATTCTGATCTAACCGACATTTTTAATTATATTATGCTGGACTACACAATTTAATTTCTGAATTTAGTTAGACTTTCTTTGAAATTAGAGTTATATCTGTATTATATATATATATATAAGTATATCTTAAAATAATCACTTTAACTTCGTAACGCGAATCACTTTAGAATTGATAATAGCACAGAAAATTCACATTAACACGAACTGCAGGCGCATCGCTGCCGTGGGAGTCGGAGTCCTGGCGATGATGGATTCCTGGTTATGGGAATTTGTGGGTGATTCGGTGAGTTAGACCCGAAGTCACTGGCTGGAGCGGGCTCAGATTTTAGAGCTGAGGCTGATCGTCGTCCTGATAGTGCTGGCTGGAGCGGGCTCAGACTATGCACCTGAGACTGACCGTCATCCTTGTAGTGTTGGCTGGAGCGGGCTCAGACTATGAAGCTGAGACTGACCGTCGTCCTTGTAGTATTGGCTGACGCAGGCTTAGCCTTTGGCCAAGACTTAATGTCGATCAGAGACACGGGTGGCACCTGGATTCGAGATACCAGCGTCTTATTGACTCAACATCGTTAGACTTCGTCTCTGGTATCCCACTTCTGACACCAATTGTTAGGCGGCACACCCCTTGTATCTTTTTAAAAAAAAAACTACTTTTACCACACTAACTTTATTTCATAAGAAATTACACTATCGATGTATATTTAAGATTTTCCCAAATATACCTGTGTTGCCGCGATCGCGTCCCGAGTCTAACTAACTTTAATTACAATAAAATTATACAAGATTTTTATACAAGAAGATATTTGCAAAATCAGCAAAATTCCATAACTAAAGCCTTCCCGTGTGAATAAGTAAAACTGCTGATTGTTTTTATATGGAAAACTTTAAAATAACAAAAAGGTTCTCATACGACCATGAAAGTGCTGACTGAGATAATGTCGATCTGAAATTTCACAAACAAAATATTTAATATACATATTCGACTCAGCCAAAATTTTATTATATGTATAAAGTAGCGCCTCACCCTCTAGACAATAAAAAACAGATTTATCCTACTAAAACCGTACATTTTTCCGGGATTAAAAGTAGCTTATTTGTTATTTTGAATTATGAACTATATTATTGTAAAGTTTCATTTAAATCCAATCAGTAGTTTTTGTGTACTAAGCTGTATAAGTTACTATAGTTTTTTAACTATCCCACGAGAATGATGTTTGTTTTTGTTTTCCTAGAGGCGAATCCAAGCGAAGCGAGGGTGAGCCGCTAGTTTATAATACCTCTTTACATAAAAGAGTATTTCCGAATAAATCGAAAAAAAACAAGAATAAGTGAGCTAATATTTAAAGATGGAGATAATTATAGGCCAATATCAATCTTGTCAACAATGTCGAAAGTGTTTGAATCTCTTACATATCTGCTTATATTTCACCACCAATTATTTTTTTGTATTTTTATTTGTAATAAATAAATAAATTACAAATATTGATACTGTCACCATAAAATGTTGTTACTTAATTAATTAATTAGGTAACAATTTATGGCAGTTGTTGGATAGATTCGTCCATAAATAGGTACTGAATAGTCTGATCGGAATCCGGTTTGGAAACAAACAAATTAAAACCTGAAGTTTTATGGCTTCAAAACGTTAGCAGGTATATAAAGAATAGAAATTCGTAAATTGCCCCGATGCCCAGCTACCCCCGAAAAATAGGGGGACACAAAAGCGTTGAAAAACAGTTTTTTTTTTCAATTTCCGGCTTACTGTGACGTTCTATCGAAAAAAGTTTTCTACAAAAGTTGTAGGTCTAGTAAAAATTTACAACTTTTGTAGATGATATTTTTTACAATAACCTCAAAGTTTTTAAGATATTTACAAAAAACTCGGTTTCTATTTTTTTTTCTTGGTTTTTTATGTTTAATTTCTACAATAATCTTTTGATTTTCATGAAACTAGGGAAATGTAATTAGATAGTGCTATCCACTAAGGCGCTCGATTTCAACTGTCAATAAAGAGAGGGGCGCGTCTTCGTGGATGGCACAAACTATAATAAGTAAAAAAAAAAAAAGAAATATTGAGCCATTTCCGAGAAATTTATGCTTTGTGGTTTCGGGAGGCTAAAAATCACCCCCAACTTTAAGTAGATGATAGATGAGATGAGACGAGAGCTATGATAGATCTTTGTACAAAATTTATTAAAATTTGTAAAACTACCCTTTATTCTACTGTGCATCCATGCTAAGATATTGATGATAAAAAAAAGAATCTTTTTCATTAAAAGTCGAAAAATTGACGTAAAGAGATGATGAATAAATTTCATTTTTACTTTTTACTACATATATTTTGTTTTCACTATAATTTATAATATTAGTTTTAATTTAAAAAAAAATTATGTCCAGGTAATTAAAAAATACAACCAACAAATTTACACAATTTTTTGTACGTCCAATAACCGTACATTGAATTTTTTTATTTAAATATCTTAAAACTAGTTTTAAAAAAAAACACTTTTTGTATTTTTTTTTATGATTATTTAACAAAACTGTGACTAAACTTTTTAAATATTAACTTATTTTTTTATATTACAATTTTAACTAATGAATAAACAAGATTAGACTATGAATTGATTTTATTTCTTACTGTTATTACCATAAAATCTGATTTTTCAGAAAAAATCAATGCTAAATGCATTACAAAATTGATCAAAAATTATAAAACATCGATAAATTTAAAATAATAATATAAATAGATTCTACGGGGAAAAAACCAAAAGAAAGGGTATACTTTACGTGACTTCCAATTTTATTTTATATATATTTTTTCACGACTCATCAAATTGACATGTTGGAATATTTACGGCGACATTGTATAATATTAAGCATCAAATTAAAAACTTAAGGATGCAATTTCCTTTGTTTTTTCCCTAAAAATACATGGTGTAATTAGTTTATAATAATTTGGTCAATAAAGTACACTTTTTAATGATAATTAAAAAAATGTAGTTTACATAGTAAAAATTATCGAATTCTCCATTTTTTCAATTTTAAGGATGTTTTTACAAAACGACCATACAATGTTTTTATTTCTTCAAAAAGTAGAGTTTAAGACGAAAAACATGAGCTATCTTAAAATTAAATGAATTTTGTTTTAAAATGTAAACATCCACTTAAACTTACTTAAACTTGGGGGTGATTTTCAGCCTCCCGGGACAATAAAATATAAATTTCTCAAAAAGGCTCAATATTTTTCAATTTTTTTTTTACTTATTAAAAAAACCAAGTTTTTTGCAAATATCTCGAAAAAAGTGTTATCTATAAAAGTTGTAGATTTTTATTAGACCTACAACTTATGTAAAAACATTTTTCAAATTCAAATTGAAAAAAAAAACTATTTTTCAACGCTTTGCATCTCCGCATTTCTCGGGGATACCGGCATCGGGGGCATTTTACGAATTTCTATTCCTTATACACCTGCTAACGTTTTAAAACAATAAAACTTTAGGTTTTTATTATCATTTTTTTGTCTTAAAAATAAACGGATTCCAATCGGTCTAGAATAAATTAACCAATTTGGTTTTAAATTATATCTCTTTTTGCGGTAGAAGAACTGCGTTGCGAGACTTGCATTTTTTTTTTCATGTTATGTTTTTGATGCGATATATACCTCACCGACATACATACATAGAATAAATTGAGTAGTGATACATACATTTGACATTGGACTGTTTATGTCGTTAGTAATGAATGAAATATATATATATATATATATATATATATATATATATATATATATATATATATATATACTATACCAAATTCCACCAAAATCTCTCCAGTGGTTTTTTTCTCTGATGCGGTAAAAGATAGACAGACAGACAGATAAAAATTATAAAAACTATATATTTGGCCTCTGTATTTGATAATAATGTCTATTCTAATAAGATGTTCTTAAAAATATTTAATGTACAGATTCGGCTTAGTTACAACTTTATTACATGTATGTATAGATAGATAAATATTAGACATGAAACAAAAAAATAATCAAAGCATTAATCTACCTATTTATTCTACACAACTTTACTATTAATTTCTGCATTTATTTCGGCGCTCAATTTGAATTTCATAGTTGTCCAAGTGCTTCATAGTGATATCACAAGAGAGACGAAGAGGATTATCCTTCCCGTAAGTGAAACTGCTAGCCGGCTTAAAGCGGAAGTTTCGCAACAGTGTGGTGACAACAGTTTTCATAGACAGCACGGCATACTGATATCCTGTAAGGCAGTTTCTTATTAATGTTATCTATACAGATAAATAAAATTGGAGTGTCTGTTTTTAATATTAAAATAATCGCTTTCCACGGTACATATACCAATACAACATTTTTTTTAATTTTTGTCTGTCTGTCTGTCTGTCTGTTTGTTCGGCTAACCTCCGAAACGGCTAGACCTATTTTGACGGGACTTTCACTGGTAGATAGCTGATGTTATAAGGAGTAACTAAGGCTACTTTTATTTTAGAAAAAGAATTAGGGTTCCGCGGAAAAAAATTTAAACCCATGAAATTGTGAACAAAATCCGCGTACGGCGTACGCACCCGAGCGAAGCAAGTGTAAATCGCTATGTTTTCTAAATAATATCTTAGGAGTAGCAAGCTACTATTTATGTATAAACATAGCTAACCGCAAAAACGTACCTAGAGACGAACGCGAGCGAAGCGAAAGTGAGTCGCTAGTTTTAAATATAAAAGGTCTTTCATCTATTAAAAAATCACGACACGATCTCTAAACAGGTTTTATGTGACTTAAATACAACATTAGAACATGGTTATTATACAAGTTCTAGAGGCGAACTCGAGCGAAGCGAGGGTGAGCCGCTAGAACTTGTATAATCAGACAAAAAGACGAAAAACAGACAAAAACAAATCTATCCCAAGGGAACTGTACATTATTTCGGGATAAAAAGTAGCCTATTTGTTATTTTGAATTATGAACTATATTATTATAAAGTTTCGTTAAAATTCAATCAGTAGTTTTTATGTAGTAAGCTGTATAAGTTACTATAGTTTTTTACTATCCCACGGGAACTATTTAATTTTAAGGGATGAAAAGTATATAAGATGTTGACCGGGAATATAAGGTACCACCATACAAAATTTCATTTAAATCGGTTCAACAGTTTCGGAGATTAGCCCGTGTAAACAAATAGTCAAACAGAGAAACAGAATATTAGAAAAAAAAACTGGATTTGTTCTATTTCTCTTCTTACATCCCCCTGACTCGGTTTTTAGCATTTCTTTTCTATGGACAGACATTCAACCTCTACAGTATTATTATATGTATAGATTAATGGTAAAAAACATTTTTAAAATGAGGCTTTTATTTACATAAATTCTCTAAAAAGAAGAAAATAAACTTTAAATTCAATCAAACCCATCAATTTATTACATTATACAATATCTATACTAACTAATAAAGAGGTAACGTTTGTGAGTTTGTGAGTCTGTGAGTTTGTAAGGTTGTATAGGTAATCTCTGGATCTCCTTAACCGATTTAGATGAAATTTGGTAAGAAGAAACGTTTGAAACCCTGGAAAGGACATATTTTTAAAAAAAGTAATTTTTTTTCCAGACTGCTGCAGATATATTTTATACTTTTTTGTGAGTGATCACGGTGCCCCCCACTAGTATCTGCGGGTTATCTATTACTTACCATACATCCTGTATTCGTCATAATTTACATCTATTTTCATTTAAATATAAATTATTCTATTCTGTATTTTATGTATACAGATAAATAAAATTGAAATATCTGTTTGTAATGTCAAAATTACAGCTTTTTACTAAATGCATATGAAAGTATATAACTGTACTAATCAGAAAAAAAAAACAATTTTTATTATGTTTTGCTTGTCTGTCTGCCTGTTTGTTCCGGCTAATATTCGAACGGCTAAATCGATTTTAACGGAACTTTCACATAGCTGATGTTATAAGGAGTAACATTACAAGGCTACTTTTATTTTAAAGAAAAATCAGTTTTGTTAGTGTGAAAAAATTAAACCCATGAAATTGTGAACAAATTCCGCGTATTTAGGGACGCATCCGAGTGCAGCGAAGGTAAGTCGCTAGTCTATCTATACTATAATAAAATTGTAGAGGTCAAATGTCTGTACATAGAAAAAAAATGCTAAAAACCGATTCAGGGAAATGTAAAAAGAGCAATAGAATAAATCCAAATTTTTTTCAATTTTTTTATTTCTCTGTCTGTTTGTCTGTTTGTACGGGCTAATCTCCGAAGCTGCTGGATTGATTTGAATGAAATTTTGCGTGATGGTACCTTATATCCCCGGTCAACATATAGGATACATTTCATCTCGGAAAATCAAAGAGTTCCCGTGGCATAGTTAAAAACTATAGTAACTTATACAGCTTACTACACAAAAAATACGGATTGGATTTTAATGAAACTTTACAGTAATATAGTTTATACATCAGAATAAACAATAGGCTACTTTTTATCCCGAAAAAATGTATAGTTCCCGTGGAATAGATTTAGAATTAAATCCATTCGTGCGGTGCTTTGTTTAAAACCACGTACCTACATACGTACGTATATACGTAATACGTACGTTACTTAAATATGTGTAATATAATATATAATATATATAACTTACCGATGCAGTTTCTCGGTCCCGTAATGAATGGCATATAAGCATTAGCAGCCGGTTGTGGCCGGGAAATGAACCTATCGTGAATAAACTCATCAGCATCATCGCCCCAATAGTTAGGATTGCGGTGAATCCCGAAAATATTGATAGACACCGTAGTTTTCGCTGGTATAATTATTCCAGAAGCTGAAAATTAGAGAAAAATTGTATGTATATATTTCATTGATATCCTTAAAGGACTGATTTGGATAAAATTATATTTTTGAAATAGACTCCAAAGTTTATATTCAGTTTGTTCGCCCTGCCCTTAAAGCGAGGAGTAATCTCTCTTCATGTTTAAGGATGGCGGAGTAAGTAGATAATAAAGAAAATATTGCTCATCTTAGTGAGTAAAATTTAACATATAATGTAATGTAGATGAAACAATGTCAGTTAGTTTTCTATTTTCGAGAACTTTTGCTAGTGTGAGAAACAAATGTTATGATGAGTGTATTTTTATCTTAATAAGCTATGCTGTAATGGTTCGCTGTGCCATGTTGTTATTTTTTCCGTAACTTATAATAAAAATCTTTATGCCTTACGTAATTCAACATCACGACTACAATATCTTGCAACAACAGGTATCGGTGGGTAAAGCCGCAACGTTTCCTTTATGACTGCATCCATATACTTTAGTTTTTGTAAATCTCCCATTTCTATTGGTTTATCTGAATCCCCAATCACTTCTAAAATCCTAAAATAACACAATATTTTTTACAAATTTAGACTCATCAAGTGTTAGGGACTGTCATGTACACTACATGATATAGAAAACTGACTACCCTATATTCTACACATATTATAAAACAAAGTCCCCCTGTCTCGCGTCTGTATGTCTGTCTGAACGCGATAAACTCAAAAACTATCGCACAGATATTCGTACTGTTTTCACCAATAGATGCAGTGATTCATGAGGAAGGTTTGTATATAATTTGATATTTTGTGCATAATTCATTAAGGTTTTGTGTAAATTGGCCGATTAAGACGGGGGAGGTTTTGTTGGGTTTTAGTGGGTAGAAATGGCTTTTCTTGCCAGTGAGTTCCACATAACCACCTGTATGTCTACAGGTAGTATGCGTAAATGCATTTCCAAACATTGAAAAAAAGGGGGTTTTGGCAGACGCGGACGAGGATCCTAAATGGTGGCATAGGTATTTGTTTAAATGTTGCCTAATTAGGTACTTTGGTATGGGTAGTCAAAAATTCTGTTTTTTTTTTTTCAGGGTATTTTATGGATGATTCCTTTCACGTAGGTAGTCAATCATTTTAAATTTAAAGGTACAATTTTTGTTATTTCAAAATTGATTGTTTTAAATAGGTTTTATGTTATTTCATAACATACTTTTGTTTTAGTGAATGTTATCGCAGGTAATTATTATTAGTTATTTGTTTTGTTTTATATAAATGTACCTGAGTGGAGCAAGGGTAAGTCGCCAGTAAAGAATAAATTGAATAGTGGACTGTTTTGGTTTAATAGGTACTACACACAGAGCTAACCCGACAGTAAAACTATGCGATTAGCAACTTGAGCGAAGTCGTTCTGCCCAACCAGCGAACCCAGCCTTGCTCTTGCCGTCCCGCATGATACATTTTGTTATATTTTTAACGCGGTGCACTGCTCATGTACTAATGTCAAGCGCAACCTTGTCTTTGCTACCAAGATTTTATATATAAAGGCATTAAATTACAAATAAACGAAATTGCTCAATGTTACAATAGGTGGTTAGAAATGAGGGTCTGTCACTGGTATTATTATATTAATTGATTTTGGATACGACTGCAACTTCTGCTAAGAACACAGGATGGCCGATGACTTTATACACTCACCGTGGCTATACTTCGGTGGGAAAACAATATAGGACTAGACATAAGTATAAAGAAAATACAAGGGATAAAGTCTACGTGGTCTGCGCGTATACTTGTGCATTACAATATCTCCCATCTAGATCTCAGTGAAATCGGCCGCCGTGGCTAAAATCGGCCACGAGGATATTATACTCGCACAATAAGGTACTTACTCTTGATATACTCTTTCTTGTACGTCAGGATGTTGTGACAACATTATACACATATAGCTTGTTCCGGCAGCAGAAGTGTCAGTACCAGCTAGTGCCAGCATAAGGATCTCATCTCGTAAATCTTTATTGGTGTATACTTTGCCATTTGTTGATGAATTTTCAATCAAGGCATCGAAGAAAGTCTTGAGTTCTGTTCTTGAAGGCTGAACTAAAATTTTATAAAACGTCTTATAGTGTACATTAGCACTAGAAAGTTATTACTTAAAAATGTTTAGATTTTCTGCGAGCAAATTCCCAAAATCCACTTATACAATCAAATAATTGAATACAATACAAAGTTGATCTCATGATTTTACCTTTATTAAGTTGTAAGTTTTGTGTATCTTCGGATATCAATGCTTTTTTCTTAAAAATTAACTGAAAAAGAGGTAAACTATTAGCACTGTATAATAATTAAATTATGAAATATATGGATTACTGACAAAAGTTTTTAGGACAATCAATATCGCTCATTTATTCGCTAAATAGCTATACTAGTACTATCAAAAATGCGTGCAAGAAGAGTAACTCATAATTCGAATAAATCATATAGGTATCCTGTGAAGAATTATTCTAATTATCTCGTATAATAAACATAAAATAATATAAAATATATCAGTTGTCTATGCACGCGGTACGCGCCATTGTAACCAACGAGACTCACTAGTAATAACTAGTGTTTCTTTGCCCGCAAACTTAGTAATTTTGGAAGAGTATAGTAAAACTGTCCCAGAGAATTGTGTGGTGTTAGTGATCGACCAAGGTGGAGGGCACGGCTATTTACGCGCCTGCCACTCCAATTCTTTTCATATATGTTTTCTTAAAAATTTTAGTATCCATTATGGTCAGATTTCGATAACTGGGCGAACACTAGTAAAAATTAAAAGGCACCGACGAATTGGTCTAAACCGACTCGCGTCTCAGAATTAAATCCGATCCGATGCGAACAATGAAGTTTTTAGGTACAAGATAATTTATGCAATGAACGCAATAAAGAAATATAACATTGAAAACTTACATCATCAATGAAATCGTAGATAATTTTCTTGTGCTTCATCTGTATTGTATAAATTGGCATTAATTGATAAATAAAGCCCAACAGTAGAAAAGGCTGGAATGTGCGGATTGCAACATTCTTGAAATATTCAGTAAAAGCATTGAAAAATGGCAAGTCTTTTTGTTCCTGTGTGTTAATGTTTATGCCGAAGGCCGTTTCTGTAAAAGTACAACTTTATAATTTACTACATAGTAGAACCCAAGGCTCCGCTCGCGCTAAAACTACAAAAAATATCTAAAAAGGTAGAGTTAAAAGGGCTCTATTTTACCCCCTTATGGGATGAATTTCGAAAAATACTAATACACGTATTTATTAAATTGCATTGAAGAGCATTAATACCAAGTTTCAAGTAATACTGATCATAGATAATTTTTTGGGGTAAATAAGTAATTTTTTGGAAGTAAAATCGGTTGTGTTTTAATTTTTATTTATATTTTAATTAAATGACAATATACATTTTCCCACATTAAATAATGTAAATGAAATATACGTGTCAAATTGAGAACCTTGTCCTTTTTTTTTGTTAGTTAAAAAATAATAACAATAAAATGCAAATATCTGTCAGTAATATTTGACTCCCATTGCCACCAATTTTTACGGTAATAATAATAAGTATGATATGATGACGATAATAAATAACCCGATAACAATTGGCGTAAATAAAAAAGTCACTTACCACATATAGCATCCAGGGCATATGCACTAAGATATTCAAACATTGGCACGTTCCCTTTTCCAACGTGGGGCTGTAGATTTCTAACAATCATTTTACTCTGTTCTTCAAAAACATGAACAAATCTACTCAGATATATTGTTGAGAAGCATGGTAGCAAAATTTTGCGTCGAGGATGCCATATTCGGACTGCAATATAATTAATTAGTAAGTAATGAAGTCGGTTAAAAAGGAACTAAAACTATATAAGTTGAACAATACTCTATATTCTATATAAATAAACGAGTTGTAACTTGTATGTTACCAAAATATTATGAAAAATGTGTATTGATCATTATGTGGAGTTTTTATGTATTCTTATTACATAGATAGCGATTAATCTAACCGAGAAGTGCAACATCTGCGAAAAACCGTTAGAAAAGTCAGAAAATTATGGGCAATAGTTCATTAGACGCGGAATAAAATTCTAAAAGGACGTATATTTTTTATTTTGTGGAAAAAAAATTGCAATTGTTATAAACAAAAATAGGCCTCAGATTTTTCGTTTATAACAAAATATCCTTAAAGAGAAAGAAATTTCCTAAAAAAAAGTCTTGAGTCGTGGAACTCAAGCCCTATAATTAATGATTTTAATGTTTGTTTACTGTTGAAGGTTTCCGCCCGGCCGTTGATGCTCGAGCGCGTCGTCGCTAGAGAGTGTAGAACCGAAATAAATATTTCTTTTAAGTATAATTTATTGATTTAATTTTTTTTAAATCATCGTGTAACCTGGACACTATAATGAGTAAAATTTCCGTGGAAAAACAATTTTTTTATCGAATTTAAAAAAAAGTCGTGATAATAATGAGATGGCATGAATAATGAGCCATCACTCTCGACTAAATTTGCAAGTATCATTATGAATAACAAAGTTCTGATTTTCCTTATACCTAAATTAAAACAAAGAAACTTTTATCCTATATATTATATCCTATATATTATATGTATATATTTATAACAATAAAAAAGTATTTAAAATAGTAATAAGTAATAAGTCCTCCTGACCGATTTCGACCACCGCGCTCAATCACATTGAGACTAGCCATCTACGCATAAGATATTATAGTGCAGCGCGTGTACGCGCAGACACAATTGCACGCTTTATTCCAGTCACTCTCATAATCCGGTGGGATGACAATCGACACCACCAGTGAGAGTTAAGGCGCAGGACTGACGGATTTATGCACTCTCCGAGGCACGGGGGTGTAACACCGCCAACTTGTAAATGTAAATGTAATTGTAGGGTGGACTCAATTTTCCGCATTTAGACTCTAAGTTGGTCCGTTATGCGTTCTGAATCCTGGCTAATCTAGCCAGCCCAACTCTGCCCAGAAGCGCAGAAGTTTCCTGGGAACTTCACAGGCTTCGCGGAGTGACCTCACTGATCCGAGGATTTCTTTGCATTGATGAGCCACTGCCTCGCATTCCAGGATCACGTGACTGTTTCTTTGGCACTGAAGCATCCTCTGCATAGAGGACTATCAGTCCCGCCGGTTATAAATAAATGTTTGTTTAAGTGACAATGACGCGTAATCGTCCCCATTATTATTTTTACATTGCTTCTATTAAGACTTAATAGTCGTTTTGTCAGTTGCGGGTTTACTGCGGGCAGTGCTAATTTAGACTGCCTGCACTCTGTGGTTTGCGACCATCTGAGGTTTTGCAGTTCTGTAGATCTCTGACGGATCCAGGTTGGAACTTGTGAGAAAGGTAAGGTGAGAAGTGGCTACGGGCCGACCACTCTCATCTCAGATCCTCTCTTTGCAAGTTCATCTGCTGCATCCTTCCCGAGAGATCCACTGTGTCCTTTTATCCACTGGAGAGTAACACTATTGGCCGAGGATATAACATCCAGGGCATGTTGACACTCAGTGATTAGTTTGCTGTTTGTTTGTTTGCTTTCTAGTGCCGCCAGTACGGCAGCGCTGTCAGACAGGAATCTTATACAGTAGTTTTCCACCCCCCGTCTGTGCACTACTCTTGCGGCTTCTGTTAGGGCGGCACATTCGCATTGAAAGATAGAGCTGTATGCGCCTAGTGGTAAATATATGTTGATATTGAGGTCGGGAGAATATACCCCGGCTCCTGACCCATCTTGAGTCTCGGAGCCATCAGTATATATACGTTACTCATTTGCAACTGATTGGTTACGTTCCTCTTCCCTCAACTGTATGTGGTATTTTAAGTTAAAAATGAGTTGATTGGGGATTCTATCACACGGGGCCGCTGTGAGTGGTTGATACTCTATTGCCCTATCCAGGATGGATGTTTGTGGACTGTGGTGATTTTTACCCCATAGTACTAAGTGCATAAGCCTGATAGCAGCCATTGCTGCTTCTTGCTGTATGTATAGATCTAGGGGTGTGATTTGTAAGGCTATCTCTAAAGCTGCTGTGGGGGTTGATTTTATACATACGCTAGCTGCGGATAATTCCAGCCTTTGGAAGCGTCCCAATCTGGCGCCAGTGGTCCGGAGTTCGGTTCTAGTCCTCCAGACTAGAGCTCCATAGGTTAGCATTGGTCTTATCACAGAGGTGTATATGTTATTTTTGGGGAAAGACCCCACTTATTGCCTAGCATCTTTTTATATTGATAATAGCAATAGTTGATTTGTTTAGTTTGGAGTCCAGGTGCTTATTCCAGAGCAATTTGCTATCCAGAATCACACCCAAGTACTTGACTTCGTTTTTAAGCTTTACTTCAGTGTTGAAGAGTTTCGGGAGTCTGTAAGGTCCAGGAGTTCTTCGGTTAGTGAACATGATCAGTTCTGTTTTAGTGAGATTGACCGAGAGCTCATGCTTAGTGCACCAGTTCTCGATTATTATAAAAGCTTTCCTCATGAGGTCACTCAAGGTGCTTTCAAAATTCCCAGATATTAAGATAGCTATATCATCAGCATACCCTACCGTGTAGAGGTTGTTTGCATTGAGCTCTGTTATGAGCAACTAGGTTCCACAGTAGTGGAGATAAGATACCTCCCTGTGGACAGCCTCTACTCACAATACCCCGCGTGGTGGTATTCACAGTAAACTGTATAGCTCGTTGTTTTATATATATCTGTCGTGTATCTGTCCCAGTCGAGATTCGACCGTGTATTCCTAGCTCTATTAAACAGTTTTCTAACTTTCCGACGGTGTCTCTGTAGCTCAGGGCAACACCAGTGTTGCCTACCTCCCCACCTTGGTACAGTGAGGGGGCAAGACTGTACATAGCTCGTTAGGAGTATGGACGTTAGATTATCGACGTATTTGTCTATATCGGTTACATTGATGTTTTTTGGTATTGTAAATTGGTTACCTATTTCAGAACTGACTAATCTAATAAATTTCGATTTATCTGTCTTATGAGGTAACCTTTTTGGTTCTGGTTTGGATAAGTTTATGTTAATAGAGAATCGAATCCACTTGTAGTCGGAGCATGATAACTCATCTGTTTGGGATCTTATAGTTTGGGATCTTGCGTTTATAAATGTTGGTTCTGATCCTTTGTTAAGTAACGTGAGGTTATTACTAAAAATAAAGTTAAGCATATCTTCACCTCGGTTGTTAGTGTCGACATTACCCCATAGCGTGTGATAGGCATTGCAGTCGGCAGCAATGATGAGATCCAGATTCTCCCGCTCGCAGTACTCAGCCAGGGATACGAGTTCAGGTGTAGGCACCTCCTCATCACCCGGCAAGTACGCAGAAGCAAGGACAATATCTGGGAGTTGTTCTTCAGCAGTGGGTATCCTGACTCTTGTTAGGTCCCTTGAACATAATTCGTTAATTAATAAAGTTGGTACATGTTTTGGCATGAATATGCAAGTTCTCGGGTTACTTACGGAGGTGTTAAGTAATATTTTGCCTCCGATATTGCCAAGGCCGCATATTCTGCCATTCCTGATCCACGGCTCTTAGATCAAGGTAATGGTCTTAGGGTCGCATTCCAGCACCCTGCTTAATGATGCCGACGCAGTTTGGCTGTGCTGGAGATTTGTCTGGATGACGTTAGCAGTCTGGAGTAGGGGAGGAGTGGAGACAGCTGTCGCTGAACTCACTCCCCTCCGCTTCCGAAAAGCATTCTTTATCCGAGATGGTCAGTCCGGGTGATGCTTGTTCTGATATCTCCATCGGGACCTGCAACTAGGCACTCACTGCAGCTTCGGTGTCTGCTGTCATTGACAGGGGAGGCACCGATTGCAGGGTTGTCGGTGCTGGTTCCGTGGAGGTGGTTTCATTTGTCGTACCATCTTTAGTGGGGTCTTCTTTGTCCAAGAAACGGACGTAGATGTTCCCTATCAGATAATAGAGGCGTCTGTCTAGGGTTTTTAAGGTTCGTACGTCTGGTTTCGGCACACGGAAAAAGAGTTGAATTGCAGGTGGGTCCTGTTTTCTTTTTTCATGCGTCAGAGTCCAGAACTTAATGTTGAGGTGACGGTTCTGTCTCGCCAGAAGTTTCCTTAGCACTTCCGTATCCCCAGTGTAACCAGGAACCTGGAGCATGCAGGGGATCCTCCTTGGATCCTTTTGCTCTCACCTGTCGGTGTCACAGTGTCCTCGGGGCGTGTACGCTTTTTACCCATGGTCTGTTGTTCGTTGGTTGGTTTGGGTTTCTTCTGACCCCTAGGTCTCATGCTGCGCTTGCGAACATTATGTGCAGGCGCGGCACTCGACACGGCTGGCGGAGGTGCCCCGTCCATACCCGCTGCTGCCGTGGCAATCACCGGGCAGGGACTAGGAGCCTCGAATTGCCTCGCAGCATCAGCTGCCTCAGCACGCTACGCCGCCGCTACGACGCTGACATTGCTGTCGCATCATCAGGCGCAGCCATCCTTGGTTTAGCTGGGGTGGGGGCTAACTTGGGCGCATCAGTAACCGCAACCTTAATTGATCTGGACACAGACGCTGAGAGTATGGTCTGAGACGCAGCCTAGTTTGGCGCATCTTTAACCATTGCTCTCCTCATCGACTCCCTGGACGCTGCCTGCGTAGGCGCATCCTTTGTTGTTAAAGGCCTAGGGGCATTCCGGGATGTTGCCTCCGGTGATTTGCGCCTTGGCATATCCTGGGACGCAGCCCTTGGTCTAGGTAATTCTGGCGCATCTGCAGACGCAGCCTGAATTGGGTTGGTTCGGGGTTTTTGTTTTTTTAGCCTCTGAATCCATTGAGGTCTTGATAATAGTTCACCATCAGAGCTCTCCACCTACCATGGAGCCCTCAGTCAGGGACGTTGCTTGCTTCGGCAAGCAATCGCCAGAGCTACCCCTCTAGTATATAGCCAGTGCGTAGAAAAGTAGACGCGTCCGCACGCAATAAGAAAACCCAGAGCTGTCCGCATCACGAGGCATGTGACGCAAACTCATCCTGGGCCCCGTACCGCACCGACGGCCCCTCCTCCACACCCCGACTCTCGCTTGACAACCCGCTTATGGGTTATCGCAGCCGATTGACCATGATTAGCTACTCCACGGCCTCCCGTGTGAAGAGAAATCCAGATCAAAGAAGTGTGTTGTGTGCAGCGTGCAACTACAACCGGCCCACTGCTCCACTCAACTTCCAGGACTCCTTCATCCTCCGGTACGGGTTCCCGCGCACGGCACAAACATGCAGGAGGTCATTGGCCATCTTGTCATTTTCGATGATGGACTCGCAAGTACATGATCTCTCCATCCCTGCAATAGGGCGTCTGGAGGTTTCAGTTGCGTCTAGTGCTTAAGGCATTAGACCTATAACGGAGCTGGCAACCTCTTGAAGGATAGTCCACCAGACTTGCCTTGGGGATCTCAGCGACCTGCGCTACTCCCAAGACTGCCAACACCGCCAACTTCCCAACTCCGGTCTGTTACTGAAGCTTACTAAACAGAAAGACTCAATAACTAAACTTGACCCGAACTCCGGAACTTGAACCCAGGACCTCCGAATAGCAGCCGTACATGCTAGCCACTACACCTCCGAGGCAGTAAGTATTAAAAATAAAATTTATATAAACATATTAACACTTATTTTATGCCAACGAAACGTATTTAATAATAATTATTACCTGGTGCAAAAATGGTACCATTCCCAATTAATTCCTGGGCTAATTTGCCAACATGACCCTTACTGTTTGTAGATTTCAGTACAGCGGCCGCTTGTTCCGGATCAGACACAACTGAAACATAATATTTAATATATGATGTGATTAATTATAGTTTTAGCGAAATGGGTTCAAATTGCGTGTCTTCCATATCTAATATTTTCATGTGTGAATAATTTTCAACATGATTACCACTTGTCTTATAGTGTGAGAAAACATCGTAAGGAAACTTGCATATCTGTAAGGCCTAGAAAATTTCCAAAAGACATATGAAGTCCGTCAACCTGCACTTGGCCAGCATAGTAGACTATATCCCTGATCTCTATCGTATTAAAGAGAGGTGTGCCTATCAGTGAGACTTTAAAAGAAGAGCTGAAAAATAATAATAAAAACTCTTTATTGCATATACAAAAAGAAGAACAAGATTCGGCCTTATCGATAAAACATCGATTTCTTCCAGACAAATTAAATTTGAAAAACATTCGAACAAAGTTGATAAAGAGAAGAGATATGTTAACAAATATTACTAATAATAATCACTACATATTATAAAATGAAATCCGTCCCTCCCCCCATAGTAACAGGAGATACAATGCCAAGGATGGGAATAATCATTTTATAACTAATGCAATCCGCACCGACTGCGACAAACAGATGGTCAGGATATTCTTCTTAACATCACTTTCTATAAATTGACTAAAGACTTAATGTGGAATATTATTAGTAGATGAAGCTGAAGTTCGATTAATGGTTCTTAGCTTGATTGCCCCATTAATGTCACTAGAGAAGAGAAGTGCTTATTAATTATCTTAATACTGAGTTACTTTTTCATTTGGTTTAGAACCCCGAACTATAAAAAAAATCAATCTTATGCCCGCTGCATAAAATGCCTGTGTATAAACACGGTCTTGTGACTTACCATAGTTCTGTACTCAAACTTCAGAGAAATAGGATCGATTGACATAAAAAAAATTTTTTGGTATTTCAGCATTTTTCTAGCTGACTGTAATTTTTTTCCAAAATCTGTGAATGCAGTTCAGAATATCTCAAAAGTTATGGATGGTTTCCTAGGAACGTTTTCCTGTAACTATAGCAGATAAGGTACCTGCCCTTACTGTCTCTTCTCAAAAATCCCCCCCGTATATCTCTCGAATTGTATGTTAAGTCTATACGTAGATAAAATAAAATCAATTAAAAATCTTTAGCTTTGCTGGGACAGTAGCTATTATTTTCAAAGGTACAACGAACAAATATATTAACATTTAGACAGATAGACAAAAAGTTCATTAAACACTCTCTGAGCTTTGGAACCATGCAAATAAATAACCATTCCATTTCAATATAGCTATTTTGAAATAATGGACAGGTTTTTCAATTACATACATATATAAACTATTTACCTATATGTAACTGTATGGTACCTATATACCTACTTATGGTTAAATAATTTAACATCCACACACTCGCTGCTCCATGTTTGCTGTTATAGGTAGATTTTGCTATTTCTTTGAGGGTGTTCAATCGGGCTGAAATACAAGAAAAACATTAAACAAACATTTTATCTAATAATATTTTATCTACGCTATGTAGAAGTCAGTGGTAGCCCAGTGGTAACGCGCTCGCTTGGGAAACCGAGTGAAGCGGGTTCAAATCCCGGGTCTCACTCCTCTGATATTTTCATGTGCGAATCATTTCTAACTTGATTACCACTTGCCTTACGGTGGAGGAAAACATCGTGAGGAAACCTGCATGTCTGAGAGAACCTAGCAAGTTTTCGAAAGACATGTGAAGTCCGCCAACCCGCACTTGGCCAGCATGGTGGACTATGGCCTGATTCCCCTCGTAGTGAAGGGAGGCCCATTCCCAGCAGTGGGACGTTAAAAAGGGCTGAATACATGTAGAAGTACGCTTATATGAATATATAGGTAAATAATAAACAACAAAATGTAAAAAATAATGTCAATAATCATGAAAACTTAAATACTATAAAAACTAAGATGATAACTATAGTTATCTAAGATATCATCTAACTATAGTTATTATCTTAGTTTTTATAGTATTTATTAAAGTTACTGGACTTTTCCATATAAAATTTTAAGCTCTCCTTTATTTACATTTAAATGTTACGCTACCGTTTTTGAGCTATTCTGAAAACATTTAAATTTTGCCGAGTCTATACCGGGAATTGGCGATTGAGCCAATGTTTTAAATTAGCTGAAATCAAAAATTCTGCAATTTTGCTAAAATTTTGATATTAAGGTTTACTTCACTGAACTATAGTCACTGGTACCATGCACTGATAACTATCAACAGAGAATTGCTTCGTTAACAATTATATGTATTAATAAAACAAGTCTTTATTACAGTTATTAATCTTTACAGAATTAAAATAAAATATTGTTTGCTTCGATTTTAACCAAATATAAAACTATACTATTACTAATCATTAAGCATACTATTTGTTAAAATAACTAATAACTAATACTTTTTTATTTTTACTATGTAATTATATATTTTCTGTCGGTTATGGTTAATAGTCGTTACTAAGTAACGGCTTGGCCTCCGACAAAGGCCTCCTCCAAAGATGTCCACTTGGACCTGTCCTTTGCTAAGCGAGTCCATATTGAATATTGCATATTGGTCCATATTGGACCACCTACTTTTATAATGTCGACTTCCCATCTTCTGATCGGTCTATCCCTATTTTTTCTGCTATCTCGTTGGTACCATTCTGCTATTAGCGTAGTCCATTTATCCTCTTTCTATCTAAAGATATGTCATGCCCATCGCCATTTTAGTTGTTTGTAAACTGTGAGTGCATTTTTTATTTTATTTCTTTTATTTCTGGTAATTTTACTCTCTGCCTTCTATTTACTCTTATTGTACTTCTTCTTTCAATCCCATTTTGGCATACTTTAATTTTATTTAAAAGTTCTTCTGTCAATGCCTACGTCCGACAACCGTACAGTAAACATTTAAGGTTGCATAATATGTTAAATGATTTTCTTCTCTATTATTTTGTGCTTCAATTTGTCCGTTAAAGTCACCTATTACTATTACGTTTTTATATGTGATTTCAATAGTATTTCGCTGGTCTTCATAATTTTTCTCATGTTTCAGTGTGCTTTCTTTTTGTCTGATTCTACTGGTGAGAGGTTAGAGTGGAATTTAGACCATTCTTGTTCTTTGTCATGTGCATATAATTTTATATTAGGAATTGCAATCCGCTTTGATATAGTATGTCTAATTTCATTTATGTTATTAACAAGATTCTCCTCGATCATGAATTCTACCCAGACGTCTCCCTTTTATAGTGTAGAATGTATTTCCCATAATCCCTTATACTTTCTCCATACCTTCTGATTTCACTTATTCCGAATATATCCCGATTAATTTCTTCCAAGGTTAATTCTAGTACTTGCAATTTCTCTGGAGTTCTTAAAAATCAACAATTAATAGTTGCTATGTAAATATAAATATGATTACTTTTTGACTTTAAAGAGTCGTGGTAATTCAAAGCTATGTATACGATATTAGAAGTAAATATATCCTTGAATAAACTATGCCATAATTACTAAATAGGTTTTATAAAAGTAATGGCCTAGCGATGCAGCTTGATCTTCTTAATTTTTAATAGATAAACATGCACTAGGGAAACCACATTTAATTACACTAGAGAAATACCACACTAGGGAAAAACAGCTAATAACGAAGAAGCTAAGCTGTTTTGAGGAATATTTTTGAGTAATTATGATCTCTCCAGCCTCGTAAATTACCTTGGTACCTAGAGATATCAATAATGGTCCATCGAATCTAGTGTGCTATGAGTACGTGGTTGCCTGACAAATAATATTGATGTAAAAAATCATTAACAATACCTTCATTACTTCCAAAAAAGATGTGCCCTTGTCCTAGTAAAGGTATATACGTAGCATCATAGGCCAGTACACTATGGATTTTTTGTAACTTCTTATCTTTCCATCGGTCTATAATTACAAGAATTACAAAAATTACTAATAAAAGTAAAAAGGTAATACTTAAAATCATCGCTCAGTTAGTCAGCTAGCTCCGTCTTTGCAAAGTAATAAATGAATAAACATTTTGTAAGGAACTCATTTATATATCATTTTTCTATGAAAATTTACTATATTCCTAAAAAATTATCTCACATTTGTTTACGCACTATAATAAAATTTCCATTGTAGTTTTTTTTCTTTAAGATTGTACGACGAAACGAATAACAATATTTTCCAAAGATTTTTATGTAAATTGTAATATTATAAAAATTAAAAGCGGTGATAATGATGCATGATTATATATATATTTTTTTTGTTTTAATTATTGAAAAATATAAATATCAACACTGTCTATCTTTTATTCTATGAATCGTTATTTAACGGTATAGGTATTGAGGGTTTGTTTAGTTCTCAATAAACTCAAAGTCCCGGGATACAAGATTTGGCAGTGGTAGCCCAAAGGAGTTTTATGCGTTTGACTTGTATGTGTGTATGTATGTATGTATTAGGGATGCATCCAATACCGATATATCGGTGATATCTTCAGTTTTCTGATACATCGGTATCGGCGATATTATTTTGCCAATACATTTTTAATAATTTAACGTTAGATTGGAATTTGTATTAATTGAATAAAAAATTGAATTGTGAATATTATAATTTCTAATCTAAACGTTATTATTAAATTCAGTTTATTTTAATAACTATTTTCAAAAAATAACTAATATTCTGTGAAGTTACAATTTTCAATACATAATATACTTATTAGGTATCTTTTTTTTTTGATTATTAGATATAGAATATTACAGTATTGATTGATAAAAGTATGTCTTCGAATATTCTGCACTTATAAATTGTACGTTTTGACGTGCCATAGTAAATAGGTTTTGGCTTTTCATAATGGTTTTACTAAAATATCACAACAGATATTAATCGAGTGAAATAAGTCATTTTAGACGAAAAATGACGAAACCCAGTTATAATGAATGGATTTGAATATTTTTTCTTTTTTGGATTTTTTATACCATGAACTAAGAAAAGTTTACCCATTAAGAAATACCGCTGTTTTCAAAAACCGTACATTAAAAAAATCTAAGTTTTTAGAAATCTCCTCAAAAAATATAATTATCTGAATTTTTAAGAAAATAGTAACTGCTATAGTTTTTTGTATAAACAAAAAAATCTTGTATAAACTACAAGATTTCTTATATAAAACTTTTTATAATTAACTAGCGACTCACCCTTGCTTTTCTCGGGTTCGTCCCTAATGTTTATATACATAGGTATGATGGGTTTTTGTAAGTCGTATTACAACGTGTTTTCCCGTAGTAATGAGATAATTTTATTTTGTTGTTTGAACGCGCTAACACGGGAAGGGCGTCGGATAACTCTAGCATAAAATATATATAGAAATAGTTTATAAAATAATATTTACTACACGAGCAAGTTTGCCTTCGCTTCACTTCAGCCCCCATTGTACATTGTGCCAAAAATTATAACATAAACATTCTATCCCCTTCCGTCAGGAAAGGTTCCTTTTTTCTTTTTTCACGATGAAAAGGTTCTATATCTTTCCGAATTATATCCTGTGTCTATCCGTAAATAGAATAAAATTAATTAAAACTCTTTAACTTTCTCGAAATAATCCCTATTATTTTCAAAGGAACAAGAAATAAATATATTCACAGTAAGACAAAAAGTTTACGAAACACTCTTTGCGCTTAGATATTTTTTAAATAAATAAATATTTCATCTCAATATAACAGGTAATATAGTTTTTTTTTATAGAAAAAAAGGAGAAGACATAATGTTGCAGCTTGACGGCTTAATATACATATGCTGCAACAAATGCACCGACCCTTAGTTATATATTACACTAGGGGCTTCCCCTTGCTTTGTTAGGGTTCGCCTCTAGACAAACAAAAACAAATCTATCCCACGGGAACCGTACATTCTTGCGCGATAAAAAGTAACCTATTTGTTATTCTGATGTATGAAATATATTATTGTAAAGTTTCATTAAAATCCAATCAGCAGGTTTTGTGTACTAAGCTCCTCTTTTTTGGAAGTCGGTTGAAAAGATAGATTTATTTGAAATGTCAAATATTCGGGTAAACATAAGAAGAAAGTATTAATAAACCTACGCTATTAAACCCATCATATATTTAGGCTATTTGCTTATTTTTTCTCTGTTTCATAATACGATAATACTATAAAGAGCAAACTTTATTTTATTTCCAATTCCTAGTTCCGCTTGTCTTTGAAATTATTAATATGTATTATGGTATAAAAAAAAAATTTATTTCATTCATTAAGTCAAACTCATTAACTTCTTAACTACATATAATCACAAAAATAATAATATATAATATATTTTTTATATTATACGATAAAGATATTTAATTGTATGGATTAACAAAAACACTGACGTCATACACAACTGGAGGCCACTGAAGAACCACTGTGGAACTAAAATCCCACTACAGTCTGAATGTCTATCCGTTTTGCACCATTGCACTGCTATACAGTTAAGTAACTTTAGTAAAATATAACATTAGGTCTACATTATTTTACTTCTATCTATATTCAATTTTTTCTTTCTTTGTTTTTTATAAGCCGTGACGTATGTTTTCTTGTAAATAAATAAATCTGCTTTCTATATTAGATCTGCTGGGGTTTTGTCGGTTGGGACATATAGCCAATTTAAACTCGCCGCCTTATTTAGGTTCGTATGGAATAGATGGACTATATAATATATTATATCCATGCATAGGTATGATTTGTTGTTGTGGATTATACTATTACGTGTTTTCCCGTAGGAATGAGATAATCTCTATCTTCACACAAAAAACCACGCCAATCCGTCACTCTGTTTCGACATGAAAGACAATAACAAACAAACACACTTTCGCATTTATAATATTAGTATGGATATTATAATTATTTACATACAATATTTTTAATTTAACTTTAATAAAAAAATTAAATAATTTAAATTACTTTTTACAATTACAATTGGAGAAAACTCCAGTCGTGCGTCGGAGCTCCGGCACCCACACACTTTTTTTTACTTTATCATTATATGCATTTTTTTCTTTTATCTTTGATAAAGAAAAATCTTAAAAAAGATTTTGCCCTGGAACATACTCTGCTAAACATTTTTAAACATGCATTTACAAAAGAAGCAAACGATGTACTATGTTTATAAGATTTTCAACAATCAGTACTTTGCCTGCTCCTGTAAATGCCAGGAGATGGGCATTTACTTAATGTCAAGAGATTTATTAATTTAAATAACATATTTTGACTAAGGCGTAGAGTTTGTGAAATTGGGACTTGTAGAGTTAGGGCGTTTAAAATTAGAAGTTTGGCTCTACATGAGATCTGATAACTTTGTGACAGTGCAAGACATATGATCTCGTCTTGGCAACATTTTATATGAAAATGCTTTTGGTGGGATTAGAAATTCATATCTTAAAGTATTCTTGACTAGCACTGACT
This sequence comes from Argynnis bischoffii washingtonia, assembly GCA_033884665.1. NCBI lineage: Eukaryota > Metazoa > Arthropoda > Insecta > Lepidoptera > Nymphalidae > Argynnis > Argynnis bischoffii. The sequence goes on along the minus strand of CM066618.1, from coordinate 16,244,785 downwards.
TCAAAAATATTTCATTAGGTATAAAAAAACTCCCATTTAGTTATTTAATTTTAGGTAATTAGTAAGAAGAAAGTTTTTTAATAACATATTAAATAACTTAACCTTTTTTTAAACCGCTCATCCGATTTCGATAAAATTTAAATGAGACCACGTGGAAAGGATACCCTTTGAAACAAAAAATAATTTTCCAAATCAATTCAGGCGTCCTCGAATTTTAATCGGTGAACATACATAAAAAGATTCCGACGAATTAAGAACATCCTTCTTTTTGGAAGTCGTTTAAATACACGGTACAGATACGAAAACAACATTTTTTACAATTTTTGTCTGTCTGTCTGTCTGCCTGTTTGTCTGTTTGTTCCGGCTAATCTCCGAAACAGCTGGACCTATTTTGACGGGACTTTCACTGGCAGATAACTGATGTTAGAAGGAGTAACTTAGGCTACTTTTATTTTAGAAAAAGAATCAGGGCTCCGCGAAAAAAAATTAAAACCCATGAAATTGTGAACAAAATCCGCGTACGGCGTACGCACCCGAGCAAAACGAGGGAAAATCGCTATTATAATGAATATCTTAGGAGTAGCAGGCTACTATTTATGTATACCTAAACACAGCTAACCGTCAATAAAAATATACATATTTTACATAGATATTCAGAAGCCAATTTTATTCGTTGTAACTTTGACCTCACAGCCTAGTCTTAGGATGTAATAGAAGCAAAATAAACAGTATTTAAAATTTCTTTTCGTATAATATTGATCGCAGATCATCTTGATCTGCAGAACTTCTCCATGAAATGTATTAAAAACTCGTATAGTCTAGGCCGATCTTCCGACAAGCCCACGCCTGTCGTAGTAAAGTTTTATAATGTTTCGGTGCGTGATAAAGTGTGGTTCGCCTAAACTTGCGCGAGCAACCGCTTCGCGGTATATTGAAAGCCTGAAGTTGTATGATTTTAAAATGTTAACAGGTATATAAGGAATAGAAATTCGTAAAATACCCCCGATGCGCAGCTATCTCCGAGATATGGGAGGACGCAAAGCGTTGAAAAATAGTTTTTTTTTTAATTTCCGGCTTACTGTGACGTTCTATCGAAAAATGTTTTGTACAAAGTTTTCGAGATATTTGCTAAAAACTCGGTTTTTATTTTTTCTTGGCTTTTTATTTCTAATTTCTAGAATAATCTTTTAATTTTCATTAAAACTAAGGAAATGTAATCTTCGAAATATGTATAATAAACAGAAAAAAATTGGAATTGAAATTTTTTGCGATTTCCAAGAAAAGTATGTTTTATGGTCTGAAAGTCGAGATGCTGAAAATCATCCCCAACTTCAAGTGGACGTTTACGTTTAAAAAAAAATTCCGTTCAATTTTCAGATATCGTTCATTCTTTTTATCTTGAACTCTATTTTTTGAAGAAATAAAAGCATTGTATAGCCACCCTATAAGAACACTCAAAAAAAATGAATACATTGGAGAAATCGATAATTTTTAATGTGTAAACTACATTTTTTTTAATTATCATTGAAAAAGTGTACTTCATTGACGAAATTTTGATAAACTGATTACAAAAAAAATGGTATCCTTAAGTTTTTAATTTGACGCTTATTATTTGTACAATGTCGCCGTAAACACTGCAATTTGACGAGTCGTGAAATTTAATTGAGAGGCCTTACATACATATATATATATATATATATAGAGGTCCAAAAAATTTACTTAAAATTATTTAATTAAAACTATTCTTAAAATTATATTTAATTAATATATCTAATGCTACACGATTTAACAATTAGAATTTTATATAAAAAATAATTTTAATGTGTATAAGTGTAGTTACGTTATGACGCAAATGGCGAACATGGGAATACTGACTCCGCTCCTCGTATCGCCAGCGTACGGCGTGAGGTCAGCGCTCCACCTATAGCTATGCGATGCGCTATACCAAACTGTTAAACAAACTATAAACTTGTATTTCAAAGTTTTTCAAAATTCCACCCCTTAGACGAGAAAAGGGGTGGCAGATTTATTTATTTTTCTTTGAAGGGTTAGCATGTTTATATGGACATATTCGCTAAAAAAAACATCATACATACTTCTAGCAAATAATGAAATGTAATATGCTAAAAAGTTTATTTAAAAAAAACTGTGTGTATACTTATGTACCCACGTAAGAAATTATACTTCCTTGGCGTAACAGAACAAAAATAGCTAAAGATTTCATCCCATATGTCACAACTTTCTGTTTGTAAAAGGAATGCAGCTAACTTCATCATGTCGATTTTTGGCTGTCGGTGTGCGCGCGCATCGTAAAAATTTTACTCTCATATTTTTTTCCAAACATGCCAAAAGAAGTATAGCTTCATAAATAAAAACTGGCTTCAAAACTTTTTAGTTTTGGTTAGTTGGACATTTTTAGTTTTATTTAACAACTACAGAGCCCGCAGCTTCGCTTGCGCTAACACTATAAAAAAGTCTCTAAAAAGGTAGGTTTCGTACAAAATTTCATTCTCTATTTTACCTCCTTATAGAATGAACTAGCAAAACCCACGGCTTCGCTCGCGCTATAACTACAACAAAACAAATTTAAAAAGGTAGGTTTCATACAAATTTTCATCCCTTATTTTAATCTCTTTATGGGATGAATTTCAAAAAACGCTAAAACACATATTTATTTAATTGTATTCAATACAATTAAAACCAAGTTTCAAGAAATTCTGATAATGAAATGATCATAAATATTTTTTGGGTTGTGTTATAACTTGTATTCCCGTGGGGATGAGATAATCTCCCGCGGTAAAAAGTATCCTATATGTTGACCCTTATATCCAGCTATAATCATACCAAATTTTATCAAGATCTCTCCAGTGACAGACAGACAGACAAAAACTCTAAAAACTATAGGTTCAGTCTCTGTATCGATAATAAAGTCTATTTTAATAAAATTTTCCAAAAAATATTTAAGGTACAGATTCGACTCAGAATTTTATTATATGTAAAGATTTTGACAAATGCTAAAATACGTATTTATTTAATTGTTATTGAAGTATATAATTTTTTTTTGGATTGTTTATTATAACGTGTTTTCCCATGGGAATTAGATAATCTCCCACGGTAAAAAAAATATGATTATATGCCTAATTATATTATAAATGTAATAAAATATAATATTTAGTTCCAAACATGGAAACTGAAGCTCTTACGGAGTAGACGAGTAGAATATGTTTATAACTATAAGTATTTTTCTTTTTTAGTGCAGCACTATAAGTGTTTCATTTTTCGTTTTCAAAAATGGTTGCGATACTGCTCCAGCGAAATTCCCTTGCGAGGGAGTCGATGTTGCTGCACCGAGACTCGGCACCCAGGTCACTCGTGGTCGGGTCGAAAATCGTCAAAGCAACGTCGTCGTCTTTCCGCCGAGTTCCGGAAACAGCATTCTTGATTGCCTTGAGAAGTTTTTGCAAAACTAGGAGATCCATCTGCAATTATGATACATATTAGAACAGTGGACACTATCCCACTTCTGATGATAGATTATTTAAAAATTTAGAGATAGCAAAAGCTTCAAACTACCTAGTATTACATTAATATTAAGAGGAAACATAATAATGATAATTACCATTTTATAATGGAGGTAGGTAAATAAGACTAAGGATACCGTAACAATTAATTTATGTTATTGTAATTATTATAATCACAAAATATCACAAATAGTTTAGGTATAACCAAAAATATATCAGCAAAAATACTATAAATGAATACCTTATCCTTTAAACAAATAATCAAGACTACTTATCTTTATCCTGATCAGCTGCTCGCCACAGAAAAAGTGATTCGCTAATGAACACAATGAACACAGGGTATTTATAACATTGTATCGGGCCGTTATGTCAAATCATAATAAATTTTACTTTTTAAAGATTTCAAATAAAGTGTTGCCAATAAAAAAACTATTTATAATTATATTTAAATTAAAAAAAAATAACTAAAAGATTACATAAAATATATAAAGTGAAATTAATAATAATCTATTAAGCGCGTATACCACATGTAAGTTTGGCGTGCTTAGCCTTACTATAACCGATATAACCGATGAGTTCCCTCGAGTAGAGCTGATCCATTATCCAGGATATCATCGTGTTATTGTAATGTCATGAGAACTAAACACGCAACTTGCAAATAATATGACAATTCAACTACTACAAGTTGGTTACATTCATCAAAGATTTTCTTACAAACTTAGTTCCAGGTGAAGCTAATAATAAAAATGCGTGTTAAAAATAAAATGCGGTACTTTTATTCAAATATAATTTTTATTAAAAACTATCTTTCTATATCGAAAGACATAGCTTCATACTTTATTTCACCTAAAACAAAATCCTAATAGCATTATGCATTTACATATTGTGTTTACAGAGCGTTAAAAAGTAATAACAATAATAATGTCCTTCCGACGACATCGGCCACGGAGGCCAGTCTCACTGAGACTAGACATCTGCGCGGGAGATATTATAGTGCACAAGTGTACGCGAAGACACAAGTGCACTCTTTATTCCTGTCACTCTCATACTCCAGTGGGACGACTACTCGACACGACCGGTGAGAGTTAATGCGCAGGACCGACCGGCTTTACGTGCTCTCCAAAACACGGGGGCGAAACATCGCGAACTTCCCAACTCCGGGCTGTTACTGAGACTTACTAAACAGAAAGACTCAATAACTAAACTTGGCCTGACCTGGGACTCGAACCCAGGACCTCTCGATGTGCAGCCGTGCATGCTAGCCACTACACCACCGAGGCAGTTAAAAAGTACCTACTCGCTATTTACTAACAATTTTATATAATTGTCATTTATTTCGTTTTGATAATAATTAAGCATATGTTGTTATACTTAGCATGTAAATAAATTGATAACTTCAATATTTAAGGTACTTTTCTTCCGTGTCCCATCGATTTGTTCCACCCTGTGTATTGTGTACAGTAATTTACATCAATTTTCCAATAAAAATGATATATTATTTACAGAATCATCTTAGTATTTTATATCAGTTACAATATTTGTAAATAAAATATTTTAAATTTTTTATTTTTTTATTTTTATCAATAAATCAATTGGGGTGAAAATTATAATACCAACAGCTTGGTAATCAAGGAAATAATAATTTAATGCTTAAGCCAGGAATCGTTATAGTTGAAATAAGTACCTAATTTAAATCAATTTCAATTTGTCCCCATATTCACAAAATTCGTACGAAACAACGCAATAACGTCTACACCCTATTATATGTACAACCTTATTTGAGCAGAGTAATAGTGTATTTAAAACAAATAACGATCGAATATCTTAACGTGTTTTAATTATTGAATATTATTCAATGTGTATAGACTAACGTTGAGTCCCAAAATTCTATCTATCTATGGCAACGAAAAGATAAGTTTCATATAAATTATGTAATATTCCGATCTTTCATAAATAAAACCACGGACAGATGATAGATAAGGCCATAAAGATGGGCCCTAAGACAGAAATCTATATTGATACAGTTAAGATATTCGATATTTTATTCTTAATATAACAGCGTTTAAATGTAAACATTTTATATCAAAATTACATGGAAACTATCATAAGTAAATATACATATGTGTGTATTTCTTACAACTATTGAACATTGTACTTGATTGTTGTGTTTGATTAATGGGTCGTTCTTCTTTTCTTGCGACAATGAATTGGTGTTTCTCAGTTTTTCGAGTTTTTCAAGTAACAATATTTTTATTTCAGTGTTAGATATTTTTTTGCAAATGCATTTAATTTTCATTTGGATTATTTTATCTTTGTTTTCATGCCTGTAACATTATTTGTTTTATGGCTATTTTCGAGCAAACATTGTGACAGAGTGGTTTCTTTTCGGTAGGACATCATTATGAATTACTACTCTGTCACGGTATTTAATGAAAAATAAACACATGCAAAAAAATTATTGGCTACAGAAAGTTAAAGATTATTTAATATTAAAAGGTATAAAGCAATGAGGATGTAAATTCAAACAATGAATATATAATAATCTATACTCTAATGTGACACAAAATGAGATGAGTGACAGATAATTGTCGCTAGAAAAGAAGAACGACCCTAATACATAATTGTACTACAGTGAATAATATAAACTTTACGAGTTAAGATATTAGGACGCTAACATGTTATATAGTATTATGTTTTAGTATATAAACGGTACAGATCATATGCAACGAGATTGAAAGGCTCTAATTTGGAATATTTTGTTTTACTTGATATTTACTTGATAGGTGATAGATGGCGCTTACTCGAAAATTGTCAAACAATTTTAATCCAAAACAATGTGTCCACTTAAATGTGTAAAATATAGCTAATAATAAAATGATTAAACTCCGTCTGTAACCCTTAGAAGGCAATGTAAACAACTTATTTAGTTAAAACAGCGCCCTCTATGATTACGCAGTAGCAACACTTTGTCTAATGGCAGATTTTTCTATGATCAGTGGAACTGTGAAAGTTTGATTTACGAATCCGTCTATTAATTTTACTTTATTTGAATGAACTTTGGGGTTCTATTTTCTTCTTTATAATAAAAGATTCAAATACAATATACACCATCTATTAATATTTATATATCCTAATTATTCTTTCTCCTTTATAAGAGCCCATATATATAGAAAATGTAAAATATATAAGAATAACATATTTGGAAATCGACACGACCACCATGTCCGTAGGAGAAAGGTGCTACAATTAGGTACGTTTATATAACTTAAATAAAATTAATCAAAGTTAATACTGCGAATCAATTTAAGAGTCGTCCAGGCTTACTTAATAGAGAATATGCATGTGATTTAAATATTTTTTTTTTATAATCTTTATTGCTTTTGAATTAAGCCTATATTAATATTTTTAATGTTATTTCTTTTTGAATAAGAAAATAATTATTAAAAAGTGCAAATATAGGTGTTAAATTCAAAGTAGTTGAAACACAACGCCATTGGTCAGACCGAATATGACGTCAGAGTATACCATAATAGAGCGATTAGCGATTTTGTCGCTACAAATTGAGTCGTCATTTTTCTGTGTATATCGTACTGTGACGTCACGCCAAGCGCGCGAAATGGCGGGCGTTTAAAGTATCCGTATCGGTATAATATTTTTAATTTCTTTTTCTATACTAAAATTCAATTTTCTGAAGCTGGATATTTTTTGTAATTATATAATGAAGTAAGCTATTCTATAAAAAAAAACACGCATATTCCCTATTGCTTACTGACATTGAAAGCTTCGTTAAGCTTCATTTATTCTAAGAAATCTATTTTGTTAGTCAAAGACTATATTATATTATGCGAATATTATCTATGGTAAAGTTCATACTCTTAAACTGTAGTACAATTTAAGTCTTTATTTACTTAAGACTAATGCATTGGCTATTAAATAAATGCTGTTTTAAATTGACGCTTTTAACAATTTGAGAAAAAATTACATATTACAATTACTATTTTATTTCTTCTATTGGACCTTTCACAGCGTGCGTCTAGTTTAGTGTAATAATATCTTATTATATGTAATAATCATGCTTAAAAGTAAAACAAATAAGTAAAATAAATAAACTTTATACAAACATTTAAGGATTATGTCACCTTTACCTAAAAAGCCAAAATAGTTCCCACTAAATTACTTAACTTAGCATTAAAATCACATTATTTAACTACGCAAATTGTAGTTTTATTTGATGGTAAAATTATCAAACATAAAATCAGATACATGTTTGAAAATTTTAAATATTTTCAAAAAAACTATTTTATAAAATAAAATATAGAAAAAAGAGATTTTTTAGGTTTTTCTCTATAATTAAAATAAAATATTTTAAATGACTTCATTTAGCACTGAAAAAAAGTCTAAGAAGTAAAATAAGTAATTCATAGGCATGTTTTATTTTCCATTTCATATTAAAAATAAAATCTCAAAAAACCATCGATAAATCTACAATGTGCGATACATCTAAAAAGATACCATGTTTATTTTTGATATTTTTTAAATTTACATAAATTACAAATTTGCAAGAGTTTATTCACTAGCATTCTTTCTGTTTGCTATTCGATACTACTGTAGTTTCGTTTTCTACATTTTTGATAGTTTCATTGTCTATTTTTTCAGTACATTCAGTTTTAATGTAACTTCTGAAGTAAAAGTTTCCGAACATGTACAGGAAAGCAGCAGCATTAAGGGATAGAAGGAAGTTTATAAACTTAGGGTAGTTGCAGTCAGAAAACATGACGCTGAAGTTATGGTAGAAGATGATGCAGAATTGTACCTGTAAAAGAAATTTATATCTGCATTATAAATACCGTTTCAGTCTATACTAATATTATAAAGAGAATAAAAATGTATTTTTGTACGTAATAAATAAACTAAAAATCCACTAAACCGATTTAAATGAAATTTGGCATGAAGATAGTTTGAGATCCTAGGAAGGAATAGGATAGTTTTTCTCTCGGAAATCATCCCTTAAAGAGGTGAAAAGGGGGATGAAAGTTTATATTGGGAATCAATCATTTCTTAAGTAAGGGATATAGGAACAAACCCGAGCGAAGCGAGGGTGAGTCGCTAGTTTACAATATATTTAATTTTATTGCAAACATGAAACAGTTACAGTCACCTTATTGCTTTAATTCAGTTAAATTAAAATTAGTCTTCTTCTATAAAAATGTATTATAAAGTTCAAACTGTTGATGTTGCTGCATGATTTTACTAAGGCGTTAAAAGATGGAGATGTTGGTTCGCAGGTCATAGCTACACAGTACACTAAGTTAGGGCTGTTACTAATTCTGTTCTGATGCACCATAATGACTAGCTATCATCGGATCCCAATAATAAAATATCTTTACTATTTCTTACTAGTGGTAAGAATTTGAAATATTTTGTATGGAGTTAGTGTCAAATTTCTAACTCAACTAAGGAAAATCACATATAAATAGCTTATTTAAATTCACCGTATAATTTAAACAGTTTATTATTAGTACAGCTCAATAAAAAAATCATAAAACCTGGACCTCACACAAATTTGATAAAATCAGTTACAAATATTACATTTCGGAAAGTGCCGAAAACATCTAACAGACCAGCTAGTTTGGAGATAATATAAAGAACTTACCAATTGAAGGGAAGTCAAGTGTTTCTTCCACCACACATATTTTTGGTATTCTGGTCCAAGACCAGATATTAAGTAGTATGTGTACATTATGATATGAATGAAAGAGTTAATTACTCCAAGAAGGGTTCCATGACCACCTGGAAATATAAAAAAGTAATGATGATTAAAAATGTATATAAATAAAAATGAATCACCAAAACGAACATAACTTCCGATCGACTGCACCAAATTGGATAATTATTTTTTCAGGACAAACTTTGTATAGAAGTAAATTAATATAAAACTTTTTTTACTAAAATAAGATTTTTTTTTAATCTCATGACATGAAAAGTGAGTGAGTGAAATAATGTTTATACCGGAAATCGTTCCTTAAGGGAATGAGAATGGGGATGAAAGTTTGTATGGGGAAGCAAGTTAAGGACGAACCCGAGCGAAGCAAGGGTGAGTCGCTAGTTAATAATAAAAAAGGAAATGCTTTCTTAGATTTACACGAATATTTGTTATTTTTTTAAAAGTATAAAATTTTTCGGATTTATTTCGATTTTTGGTTCCCGACGTTTCGAATGCTATACAGCAATCATGGTCACGAAAGAGACTAAAGTTTTAGAATCAATACTTATATTGAATGACAACATTATGATTTTAAGTTACACTTATCGTTATTAAATACGTATAATATGTTTATATAATTCTCATTTTTAATGAATCTACAAATTATATTTAATATTTTGGATGTAAAAACATTGAAAAAATATGGTTTTTGCAGATTGACTCTAAGAAACATTTTAATTTAATGAATTTAAGTGACTCGCTAATAAACAAAATAAACCTACCTGGTAAGAATTTAGTACCAATCCAGGCGCAAATTGGCATCATAGTATGATGGTAGATGTGCAGGAACGTTATCTGCTTGTTCTTCTTTCGAAGGACAAAGAAAATCGTGTCGAGCAACTCCACTATTTTTGCGAAGAAGTACCACCAAACAGCTGCGGCCATCTACGAATGAAAAAACGAAATATCTTTATTTCTGTTTTTATTTTCAACTCATATAAGAGATTGTATGAGAAGTCATTATATCAAATCCCTTCAAAATATAAAGTAAATTTCTTACCCGATGTGCTTTTGGGTTGTCAGAATAATCCACTGGTTGGCATGAAAAGTTGTAGTCATTCCACCACCCGGAGACTAAACCCTGAAAAATTAAAACTGTAATTAGCATTTACATTCGATTTTTTAAAATAACTCATTTTGTGACGTAAATGAAATATATTTATTAAAAAACAGTTATTATAGATACTTATTTTACTAATTATCAATCATGGGAGTAAAAAGTTATTTAGAGATGCGTTTATTTTAATAAATGAACATTTTTACTGTATATCAAAAATGTATACACAATAAAGAGACTAAATATTAAAAGAATACAATAGGTAATAGTTCTTTATAATATTGGAAAGGCTGTTGCTAATCATACTTAAAATAAGCACGGAAAACATGGCGGTGTGTAAAATGTATAATAGTTTTAATTTAATATTTTTGCAAGAGATGGCATTGTTATGTGTGTTGTTTTCTGAATAGCGCTGTCTTAAGTTTCTGGTCGTTATATATAAAGAGATTGAAAGAGTTATAAATATAATAATGGCAACACTAAAATATAGATTACTAAACAATAAAGTTTTCTAAAAAATTGTAATAATTATAATAATAATAGCTAAAATTATATAAATAATATTCCACATTTCAAGTATGAAAGTAATTAAAATTATAAAAATGTTTAAAATTAAAATTAACAAATATTTTAAGGTACTTTGGTGCCAATTTTTTTTTATTTTTAATTCATTTTGTTGTTTTGTGGGTAGGCTGTCTGTAACGACTGTATTATAATGCCTTTGAGACATCTAACACCTTAGTCTCTCCCGTGACCATGATTGCTGTAAAGCAATCGAAACGTCGGGAACCAAAAATCAAAATAAATCCGCGAAAAAATCCGAAAAGATAGTTTTATTTAAATGTCAAATATTCGCGTAAATCTAAGAAAGTATTATAGCGTAGAACAAGTTAACTTGGAAATTGGAAGCAAGTGATTTAATTCCGGATCTCGCATCACTTAGAAATTCGAGTGTACTATTCCAATGGAGAAGTTTCCCATTTTTTGTATCAATTGTAAAAAATTAAGGAAAATATAACTTTATGATAGAATTATTAAATATAAATTAAACAACATGTGTGTACATATTATGTCTCCGACTCCAATTTTGACATTATTATTCTGACAAGCGCAATTTTAAAATTTCATAAGTTTTAATTAAAAATCTAATTTCATCGACGATTTAAAAAAAAAACACAGATTTACTAGTTTTTTATCTACATTATAATTCCATTGCCTTAAATATGATATTAACAACATCATGAAACTTCTCCATTACCATATCATAAAAATATAAAACATAATTGTGTGAACATAAAACAAAACGGCTGTAATATTACTATGTTGTAATATTAGTAGAAATGTTATCTGTCTATAAGAGAATATTTTATATTATATTAATAACTATCTATAATCTACGTACACCAGTGTAATAAAAGCATAATTACAAGATGAATTTCTACAATTTTATAGGCCACTAGCAGCTCACCCTCGTTTCGCTCGGGTTCGCCTCTAGACAAACAAAAGCAAATCTATCCCACGAGAACTGTACATTTTTCCCGGATAAAAAGTAGCTTATTTGTTATTTTGATGTATGAACTATAGTATTGTAAAGTTTTATTAAAATCCAATCAGTAGTTTTTGTGTACTAAGCTGTATAAGTTACTATAGTTTTGTAACTATGGGATATGGGAACTCTTTAATTTTCTGGGATGAAAAGTATCTAAAATGTTGACCGAGGGTATAAGATATCACCATGCAAAATTTCATTTAAATCAGTCCAACAGTTTCGGAGATTAGCCCGTACAAACAGACAAACAGACAGAGAAACAAAAAAATTGAAAAAATCTGGATTTGTTCTATTTCTTTTCTTACATCCCCCTGACTTGGTTTTTAGTTTTTTTTCTATGTACAGACATTCGACCTCTACAGTTTTATTATATGTACCTATAGATAAATATCCATCTTATTCTAAGGTCAAAACTGATAAACTTACCTCATAAACCAAGAATATGCTCATCAGAATTTGTGATATATTGTATACAATGATAGTATTTTTCAATGAATACGGCTTCCTATCTCTCATATACCGAGGGCCTACAGACGTGCAGAAGTAAAGGTACGTGGCTAAAAGCGTGATAAGCGGACCTGGTCCTGACATAAGCCACCAGTTCTCCGTCCGAGGATCTGGAAAAGGAAATTATTTATTAAAAACGAGTGTTCACCTGAAATTAAAACTAGCTGTCAAAATGTAACCATAATCATCTATACAGATACATAAAATTGGAGTGTCTGTTTGTAATATTAAAATAACCGATTTTTACTAAATGCATATGAATGTATACACGGTATATATACCAAAACAACATTTTTTACAATTTTTGTCTGTCTGTCTGTCTGTTTGTTCCGGCTAATCTCCGAAACGGCTGGACCGATTTTGACGGGACTTAGAGAGTAACTTAGGATACTTTTATTTTAGAAAAAGAATCAGGATTCCGCGAAAAAAAATTAAATCCCATGAAATTATGAGCAAAATCCACGTACGGTGTACGCACCCGAGCAAAACGAGGGTAAATCGCAATATAATTTAAATGAATATCTGAGGAGTAGCAAGCTACTATTTATGTATACCTAAACATAGCTAACCGTGAAAAAGTACCATATAATAAAAAAAATAACTGTTTCCAAAATATTTTTATTACTAACACTAAAGCTCGTCAACAGCTGCCTAATTAAAAAAAATTGTTTGACAGTTAAAGAAAAAGAAATACTGAACTGTTTTGTCTTTGGCTATTTATATATTAAGGAAGACGTGCCTTATATATATGATTATGAATTAACTTGTGTAATGATATCCTCTTGATCGAATATCAGTAACAAAACTTAATGCAAAAGGGACTAACGTTTACGGCAAACATTATATTGTACAGCGGTATGTGCTATGAAACGGCAACTCTGAACCTGTACCCAGAGGACGTGATTAGAAGTAGAAGTATAAGACCGATGGTTTGATCTTCAACATAATGAGGTTGCAACACCGCTAAGTTCCTAAATCCTAGGTGTTATTAAGAATTTCTGTAAGAGATGACCCTATAATTCTACATCATGAAAAATCCTGGAATCAAAGCCAGACTCTGTATCCATATACAAATAACTAATCATTGAATTATAGTTATTAATAATGATTTTTATTTCGCTTATAGAAAATTTTATAACGAGTGACGTACCCTTGCTTCGCTCGTGTGAAGAAAATAAGGACAAGTTGGCGAAGGAATATAGTATTATGCAGTCGGAGACATAACGTGTACACATGTAATAATTGCGAGTCTTATTATGTGTTTATGTACGAGTATGTCTTCGACTGCATAATATTGTATCAAAAAGTTGACGAAAAAAATTCATCTTTTTTTTAATGAGATTCAGTGACAAACGAGCAGACAGACCACCTGATGGAAAGCAGTACCTGTCGCCCATAACACCTACGGTTCATTCACTTAGGTTTTAAGTAACAAAAATGCAGAACCATAGGTGCGTTGTCACTGTGAGGACTAAGATGATATGCCTCTTGCCTGTAATTGCGCTGGCTACCTTATCCTTCAAACCGGAACACAACAATGCAATCATTGTTGCTTGGCGGCAGAAATAGATAAGGGGGTGGTACCCATCCAGTCGGACTCCTCAGGCTTGACAGAGTCCTACCACCGGTAGGACTCTGTCAGTCATCTTTTTAGTTCGCATATTACGCAGTCAGGGTATTATTATTTTTGTAATTTAGTTTTTATTATATGTATAGATAAAATATTTAAAATTGAACTATTAAATGTTGACTTGTTCACCAAATTTTCTTTCTCTCTCTCCCTTAAACACAGATATAAAATGGAGCAATGGCCCACTGTGCATCTTATCTATGCTAATATTATAAAATATTACTAATATTTATATTAGTATACTAATAAATATACTAATATAAAATATTAATAATATAAAATTTAATAAGATATTTTCGAAGTCGGTCTACTTTTATTTGTCTGGCACAGTTTTTAGTGTTTTTCATTGAAGTTGATTTTTATCTATCTTAAGTTTTTACTATCGCATTAATTGCAAGCAATTACAAATTAGTTTTTTATGAAACCTCAATGCTTAATAAGTCATTTTTGAATTAAAGTTTATTTTAAAAGTTGTTTTAGATTAATGTAGACAGATAAACATTTATCATTTCATGCATTACATAGTGATGTGGTATTCATGGACATACATTATTAATTATCTGTGGCTTCGTTTACATTTGAAGTTGTAATTATACTTTTGATTTTTATGACTTAATTTACATGGGACCACATTTCTTTTTTATAAGATGCAATGACAAACAAGCAGACAGACCACCTGATGGAAAGTAGTACCTGTCGCCCATAACACTTACGGTTCATGCACTTAGGTTTTACGTAACAAAAATGCAGAACCACAGGTGCGTTGTCACTGTGAGGACTAAGATGTTATGCCTCTTGCCTGTAATTGCGCTGGCTACCTTATAAAAACATACATAAAGAAGTTCAAGCTTCGTGTATTTACTTAAAGAAAGACAATGTAGAGCTGACTAAAATCGCTGATTTGACTAGATATTCTAAGTAAACCAGATATTAAATCAATGCAATAACTTAACTATATGATTTTTCAAACCTTTTTCTATCCGTTATTATGACAGAAACGCAATTGAATTAAATTTTCTCGACAGTTTTATTTTTCAAGGATGTACCTTTTTTTAGAGATTTTTGGATTTTTCATGAAAACAACTTCAGTTACATATTATCCGTTAAATATTGTTTATTACCGGCCGCTAAAACAAAATTTACCTCGAGCAATTATTATACTCATAATCTATATTAATATTATAAAGAGGTAAAGTTTGTGATATAGTAGGGGGTAATCTCTGGATCTACTGAACCGATTTAGATGAAATTTGGTAAGAATTTGAGGCTCTGAGAAAGCCTGGGAAGGAAAAAGTATCCTATCTTTTTATTCCGGAAATCATTCCTTAAGGGGGTGAAAATGGGGATGAAAGTTTGTATGGGGAATCAACATAGGGATGAACCCGAACAAAGCGAGGGGTGAGTCGCTAGTAAATTAAATAAGATTTTAGACTAAGTTCTCTGCAAGAATAACGTCGATCAGATATTCGATATGCCAACTTATTTGCTAGCGGTCACAGTGAGCTGCATGGACCGAGGTAGCGTGGAATTTTTTTCACTGCCTGGTCTTAATTAACTAAACTACAATTTTTTTCTGTACTTAATTAAGAATACACATTAAATAAAATTTTATTTTAAAAATTATATAAAACTTTTAATGATAATAAAGGAAAAAATATTTAATACCAAACATATGTAGCTTATGTGATTGATATTAAATATTTTTAAATGGGACTGTCCGTTTCAGATTTTTTTTCTTTTGAGAGTTCGCTGAGGGTATTTTATGCGATATATTCGCTAATAAATTTCCATAAAGATTTAAATCACATAATTCTTACCGATTTTCATGATTATAATAATTTTGTAGACTCATGAGACTGAATCATGAGTGGCCTATGTGGGTGCAATTAAAGTGATTGGAGTCTCTATTCCTTTTTTTACCAGACTGCGGCGGAGCCAAGAGGAAGGTTATGTTTATATGTGTATATGTTTGACCTGTATGTATGTCCAACCCTTTGTTCCCTCGTTATTACAATGTATGAGTATGAGTGTATATGAGTGTTATGAGGCTATAAAGGCGTTAACTTGTGAGATATCAAAATAAAGGTATTGAAAAGGTGATAACAAGAATATATATAACTTATATGTTTAAAAATAGTTTAGGGTAACAAATTTTAAATAAAATTTTAAAAATTTGACTGACCCAAACTAGAAAAAATATTTATAAAAATAAATAAAAAAACCCCGACTGCGTAAAAATCAAACTTAAAAGATACGAACAAGTTGACAAAGGAAAATAGTATTATATAATAGGAGACATACTAGCAGCTAGTCGTTTAATTTTACATATTTTTTTAATCATAATTATATTTTACGTACTTTTATATTTTGTCTAGAACAACAGAGTTATTTTACAGTCATCTAATTGTATTCAGCCCTTTTTAACGTCCCACTGCTGGGCACGGGCCTCCCTTCAATACCAGGGGAATCAGTCCATAGTCCACCACGCTGGCCAAGTGCGGATTGGCGGACTTCACACGTCTTTCGAAAACTTGCTAGGTTCTCTCTGCCATGCAGGTTTCCTCACGATGTTTTCCTTCACCGTAAGGCAAGTGGTAATCATGTTAGAAATGATTCGCACATGAAAATATCAGAGGTGCGAGACCCGGGATTTGAACCCGCTTCCCTCGGTTTCCCAAGCGAGCGTGTTACCACTGGGCTACCACTGCCTAATCATCTAATTAATGAAATATTATTAGGATAAATCACAAAGCATGTCGTAAAATATTTTCGGTTGCTAATATTTGTTTTAATTTTTTGTTATAGTGTTATTGTTACATTTAATTACGCGATGTATTTATCCTGGTAGAATTATCATATGAAGTATATTATATTATTATAAAGTATATTAATGTACAAAAAAATATTTTTCATAAAACAACTCATACATTAAAATCATGCGGAAATAATTTATAGATCTATAGTTTATATAACATTGGTTAACTACATTTTTTATAATAACAGTTCTTATATTGCAGTCTAGGTTGGATCCAGTCCTTACTTTTGAAACTAATTCAAATTCGATTTTGTTTTTGATTCGAACTCGGTCTGGCTGTCTTTGATAACCTTTAAAGATATTTTTAATATATTTATCCGATTGCGATGAGACTTTTGTGAGTTTAAAAAAAAAACTTTGTGTGTTTGTCCTGTATCTAAACCATTAATCTGTAGGCGCTAGACACATTCGAGCAAAGCGAGGGTAAGCCTCTAGTCTTAAAAATGAATGTTCATATGTTTGTCCTTTATGTATTCCTAACCTATTGATTTGATTATGATGAAACTCTGGTGGGTTATTCTGTATACACCTGCAAAGGTTCTTTAGGGAAAAGAAGGATTTTTTCTTTGGATATTTGTCTTTTATGTGTTCCTAAGCCGTTCAAGCTTAGTAACACACCTGAGCAAAGCGAGAGTAAGTCGTTAGTATTAATTAAAATGTTGTAGGCATATCTACTACCTACACATAAAATTTATTACTCAAAGTAAGTATATAATGTATGAGGGAATAAAATAGTTTTAATATATTCATAGTATGCAATACATAAAGTTATCAAACAAGCGACTCATAAATAACATTGATAAATTGAATAATCCATAACATACAAATGTACCTACCATTTTTCTATCTCAATGATACTTCTGGGAACTTAATTGTTTAAAGTTTTAGTAGACTAAAAAAATTACTAATTTGCATGACATAATATTATAATATACTAGCGACTCACCCTCGCTCCGCTCGGGATCGTCCTTACTTAGGTACGTTTTAACTCTTACAATTAGTATAGATTTCTCAGCGATGAGATATTTTCCCGCAGTAAAAAGTATCCTATATGTTGACCCGGATAACCAGCTATCATCATACCAAGTTTTATCAAAATCCCTTTAGTGGTTTTTCCGTAATGTGGTCACAGACAGAAAAAATTCTAAAGTTTAGATTCGGCCTCTGTATCGATAATAATATCTATTTCAATAAAATTTTCCAAAAAAAAAATTAATGTATAGATTCGGTTTAGTTACAATTTCATTATATGTATAGATTACTACGACGATTTGCCGTAACACTATTAAATATTAAACATAAATTCTCGTACAATTATAAGTTTTCAAAAAGTATTTTAAATAAAACTATCTTTTTGGATCGTTGCGCGGATTTATTAGTCTATCCTATGACCGTGGTTGCTGTAAATCATTTGAAATGCCGAGAACCAAAAATCAAAATAAATCCGTGAAAAAATCCGGAAATATTCCGTCAAATATTCGCGTAAATCTAAGAAAGTGTTATTGTCAAAAAGCATTATAGTGGCTCAGTGGCTAGCATGTACGACTGCGGCACCAGAGGTTCTTGTTTCAAGTATCGGTACAAGCCAATCGCTGTTATTGGATTTATCTATCAAGAAATTCTCAATAACAGTTAGGCTCTGGCTTAGTTTAGGAGACAGTAGTTCAACTTATTTTTCTGACCCTTTTTGTACAACTTGCTTATATTACTTTAACCCCTTATATTGTCACTTAAAGAGTACAATAAATAAATTATTATTATTATTATATTGCCAACCATTTTTCTACCCTCAAAAATGATTAATTTCTATACAAACTTAAGTGCCTATTTAAGAATAAAGTTGGTCCGTTTGTGGTACGCATTATGTCAGGCATGTTAGAGTTTGAACTCAGTAAATAGAACAATTGAAGCATTTTAGTTATTATTTTATAGTGAGATAAATAATATTTTTTTTGCCCATTTACATAACGATTATCGAATATGTAAATTAGTCAATAAAATCTAACAAGTTAAATCGTTTAAACAGAACAAAATTTTATATTTTCCGATCATCGATTCAATTACTTCTTAAAATCAACCATTAAAATACAAGTATGTAAGAGACATTTGAATAAAAATTATGTATTGTCATTATCACAAACACGTATAGGCGTCATTGTATAAAGGGTAACGATGAAAAGAACACCAAAGCTATTATTATAATGTAGGTATAATATACAAAACCAATAACGTATTATTAGCGTATAACGATAACATTTGTATATAACATAGTATTATGGAATAACTACATGTATGAATATTGTACAAAGATAAGATAGTAAAACAAAGTCACTCCACTCGTCACTCCAACCTGAACATGAAAAACCGTTTTTCCTTTATTTTAAAACGGACTATTTACCGTGTTTTTCATTTTCGTTTTAGTTCCCGTAAAGTTCTTGCAGATTTGTTATACAATATGTTTATTGGTATATATATATATATATATATATATATATATATATATATATATATATATATATATATATATATATTCTTTCTAATACAGATTGTAAGTCGTAAGATTTGAACTCGAACCAGATAGCTTTGCTAACAGCGTTAAAATACCGAAAACTAAATGAACATGGTAAACACGTTTAATCATAATAATACCAGTGACCATAAAAGCTTAAATACTGAGCTAGCTAGCTAAAAGAAATAATGTTCAATCAAAGCATTTTAGTTTAATTGATCATATTTTTACTCTATACATTATTGCCCCATGCGTCTTGGAAGACAAAAGTTTCATTGCACCAAATTTCCCTACACACTATAACAACCAAGGTCTAATACTTTACACAAGATAAATTTAGATCACAATTAGTTTCATATTTCCAAACAGATTTTTAGAGAAATTAATTACACAGGCACTTCATTTTCTGTTTACCCATTAATAAAAGAAAACTAAAGAAATAAATAAAGGAAAATTTATTTTAGAACATATATTTGTAGCAAAAATATAATTGAAAAACCTTGTCGATATGTTGATATCAGGAAATCAATAAAAAATAACTGTCAGATTCATAAGTTTGACATTTTTTTTGGGTAAATATTATGTGAACATACACTATAATATCTCTTTCGAGGTAAACAAACAGAATCAAGTGACTCGTATTCTAATATTCTATATAATATAATTTAATTCACAGGATTATTGTTTCCTTAAAATATAAAGCAATGTTAAGAGTTGCTAAACAACGAGTTTTAGAACGCTCAAACAAAGTCTTTAACTTTAATTAACATACATTGAATAAAATGGGATCACAGTTAGACATTCCTACATATATAATTCAAATCAATAATGACCGTTTTAACCCAAAATCTTTCTTTTCTTTTGCAACTTCACTTTTACGAGAACGATAAATTTTAAAACATTTTATATAATGAAAAATTTTAAAATTATATTTAATAGTAGTAGTATAAGGTTATAATATGAACAGAAAAGGTTATTTTTGAGCAAATTAACTACATCTATCTAAGACTATTGTATATACAAAATGTTACTGGTACTAGCACTATCAAAATTATTTATCTAATATAATATAATAACTAAAACTTTTAATGAATAGTAAATATTTCATTAAAAGCCATTTAAATAACAAATATTTTTGTCAATCAAGATGATGCCGTCCTTCTTATATCTCTTAATCCACAGGAATTAGTTTTATTTCCAAGAATGAAAAGCAACTCACATTTATTTTGTTCATAATATTATGTATACATTAATGAAAGTTTTTTTTTTTAAATCCATTCAGGTGTTACGAAGATTTGCATACGTACATACAGACATATTTAGACACATAATTGTTAGTGATGTAAATGTGGTAACTATTTTTATAGTCCATTCTCAAAGTAAAGCAATTCGAAAGTATTCGAAACGTCGGGAGTCAAAAATTAAAATAAATCCACGAAAAAGTCCAAAAAGATATATTTTTTTAAAATTCACCCTCGTTCTGCTCGGGTTTGTCCCTACTTATGTTTTAACATTTAGTATAGGTTTCTCAGAGATGAGATGTTTTCCCGTAGTAAAAAGTATCCTATTTGTTGTCCCGGATAAACAGCTATCATTATACTAAATTTCATCAAAATACCTCCAGTGGATTTCTTTTAAAAAAAATAGTGAGATGTTTTTGAGATAAATAGAAATTAAAAAAAAAATCATCGAGAAAATTTTTACCAAGTTTTAGTTTTTTAGTAAAATGTCCGAAGTATCATTCCCCTAAATATCAAAGTGGTAACTTTTACAGATTCCGAGATAAATAACGATGTCTTGGTACAAAATTGCCATATGCATACTCTAAAATCCGTGTTATGAAGTAAGAAAATAAAAACTTATTAGAAAAAAAAATGATACTACTAGCACTTTTTACATAGCTAATATGTAATTATTCAGTTTGTATGCATCACTATGCCATTGTATACTATTTGTTGGAAACGTGATAATTATATGAACACATCACAGCCTTCGCTGTGGGTCTAATCCTAAGGCACGTAATAATTTGCTTCGTTATAGGCATATAGAATCGTTAAATAGGTTTACTATATTTCCACAATAAAGTTGCATAGTAATTAGTACTCGTAACTACACTACATTATGCAATAAATAAATAAATATGTTGGGACATTAACACACAGCACCATCTACTTCCATGGTAAGCTACGAGGCTTGTGTTATGGATACCAGATAGTTGATACACTACACATATATAACTTTAAATACATACATATTATAAATATAAACACCAATGACTGGAGTACAAACATTCGTGCTCATCACACAAATAAATCTCTCTCCCTCACTCATCCCCCCAGCGGGACTCGAACCCGCGACCGCTGGCACAGAAAGTAGCGTCAATACAAACTGAGCCAAACGTGCCGTCGAATGCAGTTATATATAATATATATATATCCGTATAATATTTTATACAGGTGAGCAGACTGATCTACTTTTGCATATATTGTTATTACTATATTTTTTGTATTTAATATAATAATCTATATCTACATATAATTAAATTCAAACTAAGTCGAATCTGCACTTTAATATTTTTTGGAAAATCTTATTGAAATAGTCATTATTATCGATGAAGAGGCCGAATCTATCGTTTTTAAAATTTTTGCCTATCTGTCTGTCTGGGAACGCTTCACGAGAAAACCACTAGATAGATTTTAATGAAATTTGGTGTGATGATAGCTGGTTATCCTGGTCAACATATAGGATATATTTACTGCGAGAAAATATCTCAACCCTGAAAAATCTATATTAAACGTTAAAATGTAACTAGAAAAGTTTCTTTGTTTGTTTATTTCACTAATCTCTGAATGTACTGGTCCGATTTAACTTTTTTGCATTGTATATAATAATAATAATATAATTTATTATCCAAAAAATGTTTACAAGTTTTTACAAAATAATTTAAGCCCAAAAACAATATCTCTATTAAGTGAATGAAGCATCTGTAGCTGAACTAGGAAACCTGTATTTCAGCTCGCAGCGCCAAATCCCTCCAGAAAATACATTACATGCCAAAGTAATATTTAAAACAAAGTGAAATACAATTTTTGCATTGCATAGCTTATTTATTAAGAAAGGCTATCTTACATCGCAGTATGTCGAGTGATTCTAAAAAATTAAACGACACGAGCGAAACCATGAGAAAACACTAATACTTAGATATAACGTAATAACAAAAATAATAATTATATATCTAGTTTTATAAAACAAGTAAGACCTGCGTTTCCAGTAGAGTAACTTGTTCTTTTTTTTAAAGGCCCTATGAATCAGATAGCCACACCTCAACACCAAATAATTGAAAAGTTCAATGATTCACAACGCAATGGTAAAGTTTCGACGTTTTTAAGTTTAAAGTTATGCAAACTTTTGTGGGAAAATAATTGAAAAAAAAAATATTTTTTTTGACCTAAATTATGTTTTGAAAGCTCTTAATAAATTACGGGGTCATTTGTTGTTTTGTAAGATATATCCTATTAATCCTTCTAATATTATATATGGAAAAGTTTGTGAGGATGTCTCGATGTATAGATGCATGTATGTTTGTTACTCTTTCACGCAAAACCTACTGAATGGATTTTAATGAAACTTTATAATAATATAGCTCTTACATCAGAATAACACATAGGCTACTTTTTATTTCGGAAAAATGTATTGTTCCCGTGGGATAGATTTGTTTTTATTTTTCTAGTTATTACATATTCAGGTAACATATACTTAGTATAGCTATCTCCTTACTTAATGGTAACGAATCTCTCTGAATCTTGATAAAAAAAAATTTATAGAAGATTTTCCAATACAACAAAAGAAGTTTTGCAAAAAATTAGTATGGGAGTTGGTAATTTATGAAATTTACATTAATGGGCAACTTAATACTGTTTTTTTGTTTTTTGTATATATACATTTATTTCATGTATCTCCGAAAAGATTTTTCGATTTGTATCAAATTTTGTATTTAGATAAGATTTTGTTTTTCAAGTTTATTTATATAGGTGTCATTTCTGAAAATAAAAAACTCGTTTTTTATATCTTTCCCATCGATCAAAAAAGTACTAGATACACACACAATCAGCGACAAAAAATATCCTCACATAATAAGCGCTCATTTGAACATTGGTGCGCGATTTTATTTTTATTTTATTTTTTTGTAAAAACTACTTTAAGCATTGCGTTTACTGTTCAATTTACTATTTTTTTTTTTATTTAACAAAAAAAAATATTTTAGTGTAAAATAAAAATCCTAAACACAATTTGATGACATTTTAAGAGAACTTTTGCATGGGATTGTGTATCTAGTACTTTTTTGATCGATAATCTTTCCCGAAAAATGTCGAGCGAGGTTTGGTCGCTCAGGTGTTATAAATTAATATAATTATTTACTTACCACTGTTTCTCTCCATGAATCGTTTATATGAATCTACGATCGACATGTTGTAGCTTGTGGCGGCACCTTAAACAATTAAAAATATAAACAATAAAAATCTATACAGAGTATTTATACCATAAAATAAATAAGATTTGAGTATAGAATATACAGGAGATAATTTAATACAACAATATATCAGCAACAGTTCTTTTTATATAGTTTCGGCTTAAGCAAAAAATGAAGCTCGATAATTTTTAACGGTTAGTGATTCCCATACAAAGTAAACAGTGAACTTTTGGATTTTCCAGCAGTTTTTTTGCATTTACCTTATTTTTTATACTTAAACCACCTTTCACACACCCCCAAACGAAGCAAAAAACGAATTATTTAAATCGGTCCAGCCGTTTTTGAGTTTTAGCGAGACTAACGAACAGTAATTGATTTTTAAATACACAGATGAAATTTTGACATCTGTACCTAAGTGTTTAGACATGCAGATTATTCAGCGTATCAATTACTACACCGTTACTATACATACGTATTAGAGGGCAAATTTACACGAGAAAAACCTTGGGCAAAGTTTAGTAAACTTTAAAATGGCAAAAACAAAGCAAATATATTTATAGGTACCTATAATTTTTTTTCACAGTGAACGCACGCAATGGAACTAATTACATAAAAACTATTAAAATGTTGAAAAAACAAAAAAAATTACAATACGACGAGATATTATAGACGATATCTACATACTTTTTTAGTTTCTTTATTTCAAAGCGAATCTAACCGAGGATTACTAGTCAATCAATTATAAGTTATCCCACTTTGAAGTTGTTAAAGCCCTCACTGATTTAGAGAACGGTGGCCAATCTAAGACTAGCCCCCAGCATTGTACTGTACTGCAATGAAACACAACATCCACTTTATGCAAGATTTCCTTTCAATCTCAAACTCCGGTCGGACGTCAGTAAAATTTGGTAGCGCGACCGGTAAGAGACCAGGCACAGGCTCCATGGTACGATGGTGAAATACCACCAACTCCGGGCTCTTACAGAGGAATTTTTGACATAAAAACTCAATAACTATACTTGGCTCGATCCGGGAGTTGAACTTAAAACATCCGGAGGCGTATGTGCTATTAACAAAGGTTGCCAAACTATAACATTGACTGCAATATTTACTTCGCTTAAAAATAGCTGAATCACCAGAAAAGTTTCCAATACTTACAAGACTACTCGATGGTATCTAGGTTATGCAGTCAAGGGCGAACTTTTAACCGGCCTTGGAGGCAAATAAGGTCGACCAACGACCACTGCGACCGACTATCGGAAACTGACATTTACAAAAACACATTAATATTTAAGTGAATTAGTATTGCAAAACCGTAATTATCCTTCAGATGCGTAACTTTCTCTTTTGCGTAATCAATTATTGCTAAGTGACTTATTTAGTTAATGAGAGTGTTATTGTAAATGGTCTTCCTTGAATTTTTATTATATACTACGCGTTCAAACTTCCCATCGCTACCAAATTTTACAGGATCAACTGCTGTTCTAATTTGAGGATTGCATGGAAGTTTCATCATAATCGCTCCAGGCGTTTTAGATTCCATAAAGAACAAAAAACATACACACTTCGTTTTTTATATACATACTATATTATGTACGGCTAGGGTTTGTAAAAATTTAGTTAAAAATAATGTAAAATAATGCCCGTTGCGTGTTTGCCCTCACTGCCGGGAGCATTATAGACATAGCTCTGCTGTTCCCTCTTCTAAATTTTAGTATCTAGATAGTACTTTTGGAATCGTAAGGAATATTTAATTAAAAGTTTCATTGAAATCTATTGCATAGTTTTTTAGTTAAATCCATTCAAACATATCTACATACAAAGATGACGACACGTTTGGCTCAGTTTGTAATGACCCTACTTGCTATGCTAGCGGTCGCGGTTTCGAGTCCCACTGGGGGCATTCATTTGTGTGATGAGTACGAATGTCTATACTCCAGTCGTGAGTGTTTATTTTTTTAATATTTAAAGTTATATATGTGTAGTGTATCAACTATCTGGTATCCATAATACAGGCCTCGTAGTTTACCATGGAACTAGACGGTGCTGTGTGTTAATGTCTCAACATTAATACACAGAATTTTATATAATTAGTATAGATAGAGAAACAAATTACAACCGCGTTCTTAAAACAAAATTAGTTAATGTGGTGATTTAGCACGCATTATTTCTAATTAGATAGTATGGAGTCGAGCCATATAATTAAAAAATAAAATAAAAATAAAAATTATATTATGAAAATAAAAATAAAAACCGACTGCATAAAAGCTATCTAAAACGATAAGAAGAAGTTCACGAAGGAATATAGTATAATGCAGTCGGAGACATACACGTTTCATCCTTGCCGCGAGATGTACACATTTTTATAAAATAGGTACGTTTTCACGGTTATCTATGTTTAGGTATACATAAATAGTAGCTTGCTACTCCAAAGATATTCATTTAAATTATATAGCGATTTACCCTCGTTTTGTTCGGGTGCGTACCTGGGTTGGATGGGTTTTGTTCACAATTTCATGGGTTTTAATTTTTTTCGCGAAACCCTGATTCTTTTTCTTAAATAAAAGTTGCCTAAGTTACTCCTTATAACATCAGCTATCTGACAGTGAAAGTCCCGTCAAAATCAGTCGAGCCGTTTCGGAGATTAGCCGGAACAAGCTGACACACAGACAGACAGACAGAAATTATAAAAATATTGTTTTGGTATATGTACCGTGCATACATCCATATGCATTTAGTAAAAACCGGTTATTTTAATATTACAAACAGAAACTCCAATTTTATTTATCTGTATAGATTCATTTGTTCATTTCATTTTTACTGCTTTACATTTATTTATTACTGCTTAACCAACTTTAAATCATTATATATCCTAAACAGTTATTTAAAATGAAAAATGATGAAAAAAACCTAAAAAAGTTTTTTAAGTACCTATACAACAATACCCCACTCGACATAGTTCGTCGATTTTCATTTTTTTCTTTTTCACATTTTAGAATCTAGCAGCCCCATATATTTTTTTTATGCCACCTATTTAAAAACACTTGGACTAATGAGACAAATCTAATGATATCTTAATTAAGGAAATCCATCAAGTGTTTTGGAAGATATGCGTTAATAAAGAATATTACAAACAAACATACAAAGATAGGTGCGAAAAACATAACCCTTTCCTTACAGTCGGGTAAAAAGGACCCTTATAGTTTACTTCATTGTCTGTCTGTCCATCTGTCAATCAAACTTCTAAGTCAACGCAATCATAAAAGATACAGCCGTTTATTTCGCGTATTTTGACACTCGCAAGGGAAATAAAATCTATATAGTACTTAAGGTCAACAAACTTTCATAGTACAAGTAAAAGGGAAAATCTAAAAATTCGCGATTATAATTTTTTTTTTATTTTAATGTTTCACGCTACGGAACCGTTATGCAAGTCAGACTCTCACTTGTCCATTTTTTTTTTTTATTATGTTACAGTTATTGTTTTCTAACAATATTTCATGTAAAGATACCGCTAAGTTACTGCTTTATTATAGTGTTGATTGTTCCTATGAAAACTTATGCAGCTGTTTTCGAAGATAGTGTAATGAAATATGTTTGTCATACAAAAATGTTTATTTGGCAAAAATAAACAAAAAATATGTAAAATTTTGGGAAAGGATAAGCAAAGAACCCTACGACTAATTTTACACTATTCAACTCTCCGCCAGTCATTTCCTACGTGAATTTTCCGAACCAGTAGCTAGCAGGAATGAGCAAAATATATGATATTGACGATTTTCCTAACAAATAATTAAAAAAAATTAACTGTTAAAAATTAAGGGGATCCTCATTACAATAAACGTGTTTTGTAATATTTTTAATATGCTTTACTTTTTTTTAAATGGCAATATTTGTAGTGTTTAGACTCATTAGCATCCGGCAGTCTCGCCGGACGTGAAGTCAAAAAACGCACTGTGAGGTGACCGGTGAGTGGTGTACTACGTGCGTTAGAACAACCCCATGGCTGTTATGGTCTGCTTCCGTCGGGGCGTCATAGTTGAGTGCGTAAGCGATTCTCTAGCGCCCCGACAGGGGAGGTTCCGTTGGGTTTTAGTGGGTAGTATTGCTTACATAACCGTCTGTATGTTTACAGGAGGTTAATGCTTAAATGCATTTCTCAACATAAAAAAAAAGGTTTCATTTACTTTAATCTAATGTTCCATCTGTAAGTAAATACGTGACAAAATTATAATATGAGAATAAAAAAGCCTCATTGCGCAAGTCCAACTCATACTTGACAAAAATTTATATGCATAGAAAATTTAGAAAATATTAATTTTAAACTTAAATTATGAGCTAACAGTTTTGAAACATAGGCTATATTTTATCAAGGTTTCAAAAAATCCAATTATGAATTATTATAGATATTTCTTCATCCAATAGAATATTTCGTAAATGCAAAATTTTCTTACATATCTTATCTGTTGTATTAGTTTATTTTAATATTTAATGATTGTGAAAGAAAATGTTTTTATGATCCTATACTAAATATATGTACAAACTCGTATTTGTGTACATTAGAATAAATACACTATGCACAACACAATGTACACTCTCTATTCCTGTCACTATCATGCGGTAGGATAATAATTGGACACGACAAGTGAGAGATCAGGCGAAGGACTCGAACCCAGGACCTTCGTATCTGTAGCCGTACATGCGGGGGTGAAACACCGACAACTTCCCAAACCCGAACTATTATTGAGGCTTACTATACAAAAAGAATCAATAACTAAACTTGGCCGACCCGGGACTCGAACCCAGGACTTCCGAGTGTGCATGCTAGCCGCTACACCACCGAGGCAATTTATATTTTTATATAATTTTTTATTATTATAATTTATATAGCCAGTAATTTAATTGAAGTACGCAGGCGGAGCCGCAGAAAACGCTCATAATACGTATGTTGATAGAAACGTGGGTCTTTTCAAAGAACCTGAATGACTCAACAAGTGTTTCTACTTTGTGCTGCACATATTCTGAAAACATCTAACAATGTACGTATTTTCCGTACACAATGGTGCATATACATTATTATATGTTGTAAAAACCCTTTGTTTTTTTTTATATGCGCAAGATTATTTTATTTTTATTTGTAAATAAAGTTATTTATTTTCCATTTACTTTTATAGCTTAATAATATCGTATTAATATTCTTCGTTTCCTTTTTAATTACATTATTCTGTGCATAAATAATATTTAAATTTAAAAAAAAAAAAGTATCTTTAATGACATTGCAAAATTGATACAAAAATAGGCTTTATATTATGTCTCGATAAATTGTGAGCGGAAGTCTTTTAATATAAAAACAACAACAGGTTTAATAATTATTGATGTATGTATGTATTCAACCCTTTTTAACGTCCCACTGCTGGGCACGGGCCTCCCTTCAATACGAGGGGGATCAGGCCATAGTCCACCACGCTGGCCAAGTGCGGATTGGCGGACTTCACATGTCTCTCGAAAACTTGCTAATTTTTCTCAGACATGCAGGTTTCTCACGATATAGGCAGTATATATAGGCAGTGGTAGCTCAGTGGTAACGCGCTTGCTTGGGAAACCGAGTGAAGCGGGTTCAAATCCCGGGTCTCGCACCTCTGATATTTTCATGTGCGAATCAATTCTAACATGATTACCACTTACCTTACGGTGAAGGAAAACATCGTGAGGAAACCTGCATGTCAATTATTGATACCTATATATTATTAGAGATAGATTAGATTATAGATATATTATTATTTAAGTTGATATCCGTATTTATTATAAGAACTGGGTGATATTTAAAACTAGAAATATATATTAAAATTGCCTGCGACTTCTCTTGCGTGGTACGCGGGATCGTGTATTAAGGCAGTCTATTTCCGTCCTCATTATGTAATCATGTCCTTATGAATGGCTTTGCCAAATTTGATTGAAAGCAGTTCAGCCGTTTAAGCGTAAAAAGGTCACAGAGAGAGTTACTTTCACAGACATGATCTGCGGAATGAATGAATCTATGCGGTAATGTTTTAAATACCTACTAGCCCTAGTGACGTTTTAACGTTTAGTATAAATTTCTCAGAGATGAGATATTTTCCCGCAGTAAAAAGTATCATATATGTTGACACGGATAACCAGCTATCATACCAAATTTCATCAAAATCTGTTTAGTGGTTTTCTCATGATACGGTCACAGACAGACAAATAGAGAAACAGACAGACAGATAAAAATTCTAAAAACTATAGATTCGACATCTGTATAGATAATGAAGGCTATTGCAATAAGATTTCCCAAAAAATATTTAATGTACAGATTCGACGTAGATTTTTTTATACGTATAGATAGAAATAATGTACAGTCTAACGATTTTTATGGACTATTCTTTATCCCCATACATATTGGGACTCTTGCTACTTCTATAGACACGTTATTTTTTAAAAAAAGTTATTTAGGGGATACTTACACCATTGAACAAAAAAGCTAGAAAAGAAAGGGTGGTGTAAACACATTGTAAACCTATTTTAATTAGTATTTTTTTTAATTAAGTTTTTGGAACGAAGTTCCTTATCGCGCGTTGTGAAAGGGGGCTAGACGGAAAAAATTTTCATGAAAAGTTGTAACGACACTTTTTGCTCCGGTGTGTACCAGGTTCGCACCACTGAACAAGAGATTAATATATGTATGTACATTATTGTCACACTACGTACTTGTTTGTTACTATGTAATCAGATATTTGGGTAATACTAGCGTTTCGGTATGTACTAGGCTCACATCGCTATACAAGAGGTATATGTATTTGTTAATAATAAAAAAAATATTATTATAACTTAAAAAATAAATTTTTATTACAATTCCTTCACTAATTAATCGAAAGGAACTTTGTTCCATCCGGGTGTCCCTTGACACGTCTTTATTTTTTTATTTTTTTTATAAAAATCCATATTTATGGGTGGAATAGTTATTGCGTTATGTTAATCTGAAAGTTCAATACGTATTAGCTTTCATTTTCATTTCATTTATTCCTCTTAGCACCAACTCCGCAAAACAAGTTGTACACCATTTTTTTTTAGCTGACATTAAATAAATATTCAAGGCTAACAGGCCCTTATTAAGACCTGTTAAACAAGGTTGGTTGTGCAAAAGAATTTCTATGGTTTTCCATATTTTCATAAAAAATTATAAGTGATCCATAGTCATTTAAAAAAGAATAGTTATATTATTGTTAATACTTCCTTAGATTTATGCTAATATTTGACAATTAAAACTATCTCTTCAGATTTTTTCAGTTGTTTTTTATTGTGTCCGACATTTCGAATGCTTTACAGCAACCACGGTCACAAGAGAGACTAAGTTTTTAAACGTCTCAAAGGCGTTATAACAGTGTCTACCCACATATTTACAAAAATGATTTCAAATTTTCAAATGGTTTCAAATATTCCCGTATAACTAAGAAAACATTAATAACGTGCATTATATAATGTAAATTAATAATACTGTAATAATGTAAATTACATAAAATACTGCCTCGGTCGTGTAGTGGCTAGCAAGTACGGCTGCACATCGAGAGATCCTGAGTTCGAGTTCCGGGTCGAGAAAAGTTTAGTTATTGAGTATTTCTGTTTAGTAAGTCTCAATAACAGCCCGGAGTTGGGAAGTTGTCGGTGTTTCACCCCCGTGTCTCGGAGAGCACGTAAAGCCGTCGGTCCTGCGCCTTAACTCTCACCGGTCGTGTCGAGTTGTCGCCCCACTGAAGTATGAGAGTGACAGGAATAGAGAGTGCACTTGTGTCTTCGCGTACACTTGTACACTATAATTTCCTGCTCAGATGGCTAGTCTCAATTGAACTGGCCGCCGGTCATTATTATTATTATTATGTTAATATTATGTACATTATTTTTTATAATTAATTATATAAAAACATTCATTTGAATATTGTAACAGTAAAAACAATTCTTTTCATCAACAGATTTTATAACTTTGTTTCAAGAAACAATCAAGATTGATTCTTATAAAATGCCAATTAAATAAAACATCGTGAGGAAACCTGCATGTCTGAGAGAACCTAGCAAGTTTTCGAAAGACATGTGAAGTCTGCCAATCCGCACTTCGCCAGCGTGGTGGACTATGATCTGATCCCCATCGTATTGAAGGGAAACCCTCTTATTACGAGGCGAACTGAATACAAAATGCCAATTTACCATCGCTTATTTTCATTTAAAAGTATAATAAAACCTTGGATAGTTTTGTTTGTGTAACGATGTTGATATAGAATAATTAAAATAATTAACACATTTTTGGAAATTAACACTTGATTTTTTTTATTGTTTAAATATTTATACTATAAGGCACATAATATGTTATATTCAATAATACATTGTCATTAGTAGATACAAAGGTACAAAGCCTGGATCTAACAAACTTTTAGATTGTAGGTTTCATATTTTGCTTTCATTTTGCTACTAGAGCTCGCCCAAAATTTAGACCAAATTTGATTAAAATCCGGTAAAAAAAGCTTAGGCGGAAAATTCTGGAACTCAATAGCGCCACAACCACGAACTATAGCCAAAACCGTCTAGAAGTCATGGGGTATGACTCCATAAAACATCATGACAATCGGTAAAGCCAGTCTCCTGAACAGGAGGAAAAGAATTATGAACACAAAAACACCGATTTTTTTCATACATAGATATTTCGTTAAGTTCAATTTCAAGAAATATTATTCATCTGAAAATTAAAATACTTGGTGAGTATTTTAAAAGCTAAAGCTTTAAGCACTATTGTTAGAATTTCGGTTAATAACAAAGATCGCTTAAATAGATTACCTAATAAGCCACTCAACCTTGCTTCGCTCGGGTTCGTCCCTAGATCGATTTCCCATACAAACTTTCATCCCCATATTTACTCCTTTTAGGGATGATTTACGGGATACAAAGTCTTTTTTAGGGTCTCAAACTATTTTCTCACCAAATTTCGTCTAAATCGGTCCAGTTGTTTCGGAGCTTATTCGGTACAAACAAAGAAAAAATCTTTCCTCTTTGTAATATAAGTATAGGCAAAAGAATGAGGATTTATCAAATCATTTTCAATTTGTGGGCCCTTTGACTGACATTATTAGTAGGTTTAGTTAGCATTCGATTCTATAAGCTCAACTTATGTATGTTACTATTTCATGTAACAAGATAGTTAAAGAAAATTACAATACTAACATATATTCACATGGTAATAATGTTAAAAATTTACCATTAAAAGTATTAAAATATTCCTTATTCACTTAAATTAAAGTTGTAAATGCTGTGTGAAATTTTAAATGAACTTATGGCGAAATGTAGTAACAATGATGGAAATTCCTATTGTTATTTGGAGTACAAAAC
Source organism: Argynnis bischoffii washingtonia (assembly GCA_033884665.1). NCBI lineage: Eukaryota > Metazoa > Arthropoda > Insecta > Lepidoptera > Nymphalidae > Argynnis > Argynnis bischoffii. The sequence continues at coordinate 16,211,569 of CM066618.1, read as the reverse complement.
CTTTTAATTGTAACCATTATTGCTGTCGCAATCTAGTTCCGTTCGATATACAAGTATAAGAAATGTTTACTGAGGGATTTTACTATTTTTATTGACGTATTTATATATCAGTACTAGCGACTAACTCTCGCTTCACTTGGAGCTCGTCCTGAGACAAAAACTATTTTACGGGAACCACAACTTTTTCTTTCATGTGCTATTTCAGACTATAATCTATCTCTGTGCCAAATTTCATCCATATCCATTTAGCCGTTATGGTGTGATTGATCCCGGAAAAATGTACGGTTCCCGTGGGATATGTTTGTTTTTGTTTTGCTAGGGGCTAACTTGAGCGAAGCGAGAGGGAGCCGCTAGTATATAATACTTAAAGCAAATTGAGTTTGTTATGACTCAAAGCCGTTATATTTTTATTACGCATATCATCTATGGAATGAAGCAAGTGAGGTATGTATGGGGTATTTTAATGGTACAGACTTCAAAATAATTACTCGGGTCGAATATGTCTTGTTTATATGGAATAACATATAATTTGAAAAATAATTCTCAAGACTAGTTAACAGTTGGCAAAGATATCTTACTAATCTTACTAATATTATAAATGTGAGAGTTTAGATGTTTGGATGTTAGTTACTCAATCACGCCAAAACGGCTGAAGGGATCTGGATGAAATTTGGCACAGAGATAAATTATAGTCTGGAATAGCACATCTTTTTATACCGAAAAAAATGTATGGTTTCCGTGGGATAAATTCGTGTTTGTTTGTCTAGAGGCGAATCCGAGCGAAGCAAGGGTGAGCCACTAGTAACTAATACATACAAAAACACAACGGAAATGAGCATCTCTTTATTTTTGAATTCCTTTAAAAATATGAATATCGACATACAGTTATAAAAAATCAATTACTGAATTATTAAATAACAAAAATAAAAATAAAATAATTTTGTGGTATAATTAAGTTTTAACGAGATTCCAATGACTATGACCCTACGGTGTCATTAGCAACTTTTACAAAATGGGCACTTTCCAAATTCATTCGACCATAAATTAAAAATATTCGGATAAGTTGATATATAATTCAGAATCCGTTATTATCTCATTTCTTTGTTTTTAAGCGAGGGAAAGCCCATAAGATTGCTTTTAGAAAAACGGGTCATATAATTATAAAAATGAGGTAAAATTCGAAACGTACAATTTTTGAAATTGTTAAAAATTATACAGTATCTGAGTTATAGAAGGTACTAGCGACTCACCCTCGCTTCGCTTCGGGTTCGTTCCTAGACAAAAAAAACTCTATTCCACGGGAACCGTTCATTTTACGGGATGATATATAGCTAGCCTTCCTCAGTTAACGGGCTATCAAACACAAAAAGAATTTTTCAAATCGGACCAGTAGTTCCTGAGATTAGCGCGTTCAACCAAACAAACAAATAAACAAACAAACTCTTCAGCTTTATAAGATTAGTATAGTATAGTATATTACATTTCAAGGTTTAGTATAGATTTCTCAGAAATGGGATATTGATCCGCGGTAAAAACTATCCTATATGTTGACCCGAATACCCACCTATCATCATATCAAATTACATCAAAATCTGTCCAGTGATTTTCTCGTGATGCGGTCACAGACAGACAAACAGACAAAAATTCCAAAAACTATAGATTCGGCCTCGGTATCGATAAAAATGACTATTTCAATAAGATATTCTAAAAAATATTTAATGTACAGTTTCCACTCAGAATTTTATTATATATATAGATTTTGTATCGACCTAAATGAATGATGGCGTAGGCGATAACCGGTATTATAATGAGAACCGCCAATAATCAATCACTTGTGGAAAATATATTTGGTAAGTCCTAATCTTAAAAAATGTTAATTCTAGCCGCTTGTTCATATATAGAAAAATATTATAAATTTATTTCCTGCAAAGCCTAATAAAATACTTTATAAATAAGGATATACGTGAAATACATCTACTACTAATCTATACTAATATTATAAAGAGGAAGGATTTGTTTTTGTTTGTTTGCTTGCAACGAATAGGCTCCGAAACTACTGAACCGATTAAGATAAAATTTGGTAATAAGATAATTTGAAACCGTGGGAAGGATGTAAGATAATTTTTATCCCGGAAATAATCCCTTAAGGGAGTGAAACTGAGGATGAAAATTTGTATGGGCAATCAACCTGGGGACGAACCCGAGCGAAGCGAGGGTGAGTCACTAGCTTTAAAATAAAGTAACAGGAATATAACTAAAAATTAAACTAAACTATCCAAGCCTGATGTGATTGAAAACAAAGTCGTGTTAATTACACCATTTATAATTCAAGAACGGCTGGACCAATTTTTATGATATTAGATTTTTGGATTTCTCTTAGTCCGGAATAGGATAATTAGTATTAAAACATCAGAAAAATAAAAAAAATTATGTAGCTAACGCTGGCAAATAACTATTTTAAATATCTATGTAAAACGTACACTATTATTCATAACTAACACAACCCGCGGCTTCGCTCGCGCTAAAACTACAACAAAAAAAACTTTAAAAAGGTAGGTTTCATACAAATTTTCATCCCTTATTTTATCTCCTTATGGGATGAATTTCAAAAAACTCTTGAAACTTGGTATTAATGATCTTCAATATAATTAAATAAATACGTGTTTTAGCGTTTTTTTGAAATTCATCCCATAAGGAGATAAAATAAGGGATGAAAATTTGTATTAAACCTACCTTTTTAAAGTTTTTTGTTGTAGTTTTACCGCGAGCGAAGCCGCGGGTTTTGCTAGTAATATTATATATTAGGTATGTAAAATACTTTTATAAGTGCTAATTGACACTTGCTACATACTTGTAAACTTGTTATCTACTACTAATCTATACTAATATTATAAAGAGGAAGGATTTGTTTTTGTTTGTTTGCTTGCAACGAATAGGCTCCGAAACTACTGAACCGATTAAGATAAAATTTGGTAATAAGATAATTTGAAACCGTGGGAAGGATGTAAGATAATTTTTATCCCGGAAATAATCCCTTAAGGGAGTGAAACTGAGGATGAAAATTTGTATGGGCAATCAACCTGGGGACGAACCCGAGCGAAGCGAGGGTGAGTCACTAGCTTTAAAATAAAGTAACAGGAATATAACTAAAAATTAAACTAAACTATCCAAGCCTGATGTGATTGAAAACAAAGTCGTGTTAATTACACCATTTATAATTCAAGAACGGCTGGACCAATTTTTATGATATTAGATTTTTGGATTTCTCTTAGTCCGGAATAGGATAATTAGTATTAAAACATCAGAAAAATAAAAAAAATTATGTAGCTAACGCTGGCAAATAACTATTTTAAATATCTATGTAAAACGTACACTATTATTCATAACTAACACACCCCGCGGCTTCGCTCGCGCTAAAACTACAACAAAAAAAACTTTAAAAAGGTAGGTTTCATACAAATTTTCATCCCTTATTTTATCTCCTTATGGGATGAATTTCAAAAAACTCTTGAAACTTGGTATTAATGATCTTCAATATAATTAAATAAATACGTGTTTTAGCGTTTTTTTGAAATTCATCCCATAAGGAGATAAAATAAGGGATGAAAATTTGTATTAAACCTACCTTTTTAAAGTTTTTTGTTGTAGTTTTACCGCGAGCGAAGCCGCGGGTTTTGCTAGTAATATTATATATTAGGTATGTAAAATACTTTTATAAGTGCTAATTGACACTTGCTACATACTTGTATATGTATATATATATATATATATATATATATATATATATATAAAACAAGTCCCTTTTATAACAACACTTATAAGTCGAGAACTGCTGGACCGGTTTTTATGATCTTTGTTTTATTGGATTTGCCTTCACCCCAAATAGCAGAATAATTATTAAAACATCGAAAACATTCACGAAAAAAAAAACTATTCCATACTAAGCGGCAGAGCTGCTAGTTAAAAATAAATAAATATCTTTACGCTATATTGTCACCGGTTTCCTTAAAGTATAATAATTCATACTGTACTTATATTATAAATATGAAAGTGTGTTTCTTTGTTTGTCCTTTCGTTCGCTCGTTTGTATGTTTGTTTGTTTGTCCTTTTTTCATGTCGAAACAGAGTGAGGGATTGGCGTAATTTTTTGTATGAAGATAGTTGGAGGGCTGGAGGGTGACATAGGCTACTTTTTACCGTGAAAGATAATTATTCCCACAGAAAAATACATTATAATATAACCCACAACAACTCATAATACCTATATATGTATATAATATTATATAGTCTATCTATTCCATAATAACCGTTAAAACGTAGGGACGAACCCGAACGAAGCGAGGGTGAGCCGCTAGTTATATTATAATTATGTATTTAATATATTATGAATTAAAATAGAACCTTTTTGCGCACTATCCTGTTGGTTATTGATTTCGTCAGTGTTTACTTAAGATCTTATAAATAACGCAAATATTGACTCTACCAAATTATTTTTAGCGAATAGAAAAAAACGTGTATAACTGACTTTTAGAAAATTCATAGATTAGTAAGTAGTTAGCTAATACTTTTAATATATTTTCAACCGACTTCAAAAAGGAGTAGGTTCTTAATTCGGCTTTATTTTTTTATATGTTAGTACTAATAGTAAAGGAATAAGACTTGTGCAAAGTAGCGTGCAAAGGCTAGTCAAATAAAATAAAAAATATATATTTTTACGATAAATTTAAATTAAAAAAAATTGCGAACAAATAAGCTACATACAATAAAAAACATACAGTTATAATATACATAAAGTAAGGGATTTCGTTGAGAATATTATAATTTATAAATCAAAAAATTAAAAATATTCTCTTTGTAAAAGTTCAAAAAAATCAAAAATCATAGACAAAAACTAACATGGCTCTTAGTATTTACATAATATATAAATATAAATAAAGACCAGGAAACTCTACATAAATATTATGAACGTGTCAAAGACAAATACGTAATTAATTTTGCCTAAATTAGGGACTGATGACTTTCTGGCCTAGTTGGTCAGTGACCTTTATGTGCTAAAGTAGCGGTAACCTCACTATTATAAATATTATAAGGCGCCTGATTTTATAAGCTTGTTCTTATACGAGTACGTTTAAGGTATAGCACTCACAAGGTCGTAATCCGAAAGTAACAATAAATTTTAATAACACTGTGTTATAAGAATTTCATTAAATTAAATGTTATTTTTTCTTAGGTTTATCATTTAAGAACGAGTATTATCTCCAAAAAAATCGGACAAAAATATCATTTACAACTCCTTAATTCACATTAATATTAATATTATAAATGCGAAAATTTGGATGGATGGATTTTTTTATTCAATCACACCAGAACGACAAAGATAGATTATGAGCTGAAATATATAAATAGGTTACTTTTATCCCGGAAAAATGTACGGTTCCCGTGGGATAGATTTGTTTTGTTTTCACGAATCGAATTGAATATACGAACCTGAGCGAAGCGAGGATGAGTCGCTTGATATTTATATTTCTGGATTCTAAAACCTAGAATACTCGTATGTGAAATTAAACGGAACCGTTGAAGGTAAAACCGTTTGACTTTTGGAGTATATCTCATAATAGATTTACATATAATTATGTACATGTTATAGTTATGTACATGTAAAATAAAAAAAAGACCTACAGTGGAGTTCATCGACCCTTTTTACTAAAACAACATTCCGAATATTCTATATAGTCCGGTTATTTTAACATAAATTATATCATTTTCCAGAACATTTGCTTAATTTTTTTTTTTTCGAAAATAATCATAAACATTCAACTAACTTTAGTCACACGCAGTACTTTTATAGGGGACAAAGGTGTTATATTTTGAGTAACGTCTTACATTAATTTACTCACAAAGCAATCAATCAATTAAATCCAAAATAAATCCGGACAAGTGTAAGTCGAACTCGCCCACCGAGGCTTCCGTACAAATTTGTAGGAAATCTGTTTAACTTTAATATTCAGCTTTTTTATTTTTCGGATTTTTTCCTGTATTTGTGGTGTAAGACCTTGCTTTTTGCCAAATTTCGTGATTCCAGATCAACGGGAAGTACCATATAGGTTTTCGACCCAAAACCTATAGGGTACTTCCGGTTGACCTAGAATTGTCAATTTTGGTTAGAAGTAAGGTCTTACAGCACAAGTATAGGGAAAATGCCAAAAAATAAAAAAAGTTGAAAATTAAGGTAAATTTTGGTACTTACAAGTTTTCGCGAAAATCTAACTTTGCCCATATCTTTTTATCGTGTTAACTCAGGACCTCGATTATTATACACTACTAATAGGACCTCAGTATCTGGTTTTAATTTCAACTTGCTAGGTCCACCCGTTCTTGAGAAAATCGGTGGTGACACACGGACAGACGGACAAGAGAGTGATCTTATAAAGATTCTTTTTTTACCTTTTGAAGTACAGATCCCTAATATTATTTCCGAACCTTCACCGTAAATAAATGATATAAATCATTCATTTTTTTATGTAAACGCATGTTTCAAGACAATGTATTCTAAAGAAACGATTCTTTAATCACGTAATAGTACAGTATAGTGTCATTGCTTACTTGTTTTAATACTATGTTTTTACTATAACGATCAATTATCTTTGATTATTATGATCTCAACTACATTTATGGTTTTATAGATGGCATTTAACTTGATTAATAATGCTATTGTATTACTATATACTAGCGACTCACCCTCGCTCCGCTCGGGTTTGTCCTTAGTTACGTTTTAGCATTTAGTATAGATTTCTCAGAGATGAGATATTTTTCCGCAGTAAAAAGTATCCTATATGTTCAAAAATTTCATCATAGTCTGTCCAGTGGTTTTCTAGTGATCCGATCACAGACAGACAGATAGATAGACAGGCAGACAGTAGACTGACAGACAAACAAACAGAAATTTTAAAACTATAACTCAGAATTTTATTATAATTATAGACGAAAGGCGGCGGTAGCCCAGTGGTAGCGCGCTCGCTTGGGAAACCGCGTGAAGCGGGTTCAAATCCCGGGTCTCGCACCTCTGATATTTTCATGTGCGAATCATTTCTAACATGATTACCACTTGCCTTACGATGAAGGAAAACATCGTGAGGAAACCTGCATGTCTGAGAGAACCTAGCAAGTTTTCGAAAGACATGTGAAGTCCGCCAATCCGCACTTGGCCAGCGTGGTGAACTATGGCCTGATTCCCCTCGTATTGAAGGGAGGCCCGTACCCAGCAGTGGGACGTTAAAAAAAAGGGCTGAATACATACATACATAGACGAACGACGCCTATGTGTTGTCTATCTATTCTAAATTCAATTAAAATTAATCCAGCCATTTCTGCGTAAAGAAGTAACAAACATACATACGTCAAAACTTATCATTTAATATAATAGTAGTTAAATTATTTATTGAAGTTTCAATTGAAGTAAAAGCTACAAATCATGGTTGCGGATCAGAAGAGCTATTATAGACATTTTCTGTCAATATATTTCACTTATCTTTCACAGTATGTGTCAATTATTCTTCCCATCGAACTGAGCGTGAGCAAATAGAGAGTGCACTTGCGCTTGCGCAAGCACTTATGTACTACTGGCAACTTACCCTCGCTTCGCTTGGATGCATCTACCTAATTCTTTTTCTAAAATAAAAGTAGCCTAAGTGCTTATAAGTACCGTATATAATTTCATATGCATTTAGTAAAAAGCTGTTATTTTGAAATTACACATCTGACACTTCAATTTATTCATCTGTATAGATCATATGACGTTGACCGTCGCAACCGAAAATCGGTCAAGACATTGCTGTTCAGAAGTGTGATTAATACAATTACAGCTAGTAATTATAATCCCTTACTCTATGGAATTACAAATCACTCAATTCTATTATTTCTTAACGACTTCCAAGGTTGTCCCCATAGTGATGTTAATTTTTTGGTTTTTACGGATCACAATTTTTATACTACATATATTGAAAGTATTACCAAAATAATTATAACATATTAAAATAGAGTAAATTATTTATTTTATAATATGCATAGTAAAACTATAGGTTTAATTGTTATACAGCTCATTTTGTTTATATCTACATATATTTAAGTTTGCTATCAGCTGAAACAGACACTTTGGGTTTATGAATGCCCATACTAAAGTATCTTTGAATCATAATACTTTCTTAGATTTACGCGACTATCTTTTCGGATTATTTCGCGGATTTATTTTGATTATTGGTTCCCGACGTTTCGAATGCTTTACAGCAATCATGGTCACGGGAGAGACTAAGATTTTAGACGTCTCAAAGGCGCAGGTTGCTATTATTATATTATCTGTAACCATAAAGATTAAATATCAATTATTTATTTAAGCAATATAATTGTTTATATGTCGTTTAAAAAGAAGTTTAATATTAATTTAGATTGTTATTATTTAAAGTTAAAATATTAAGCAACACTATTGTTAACTTTATAGATAAAAAAAATATTAATTAGAATTACTATTCTTATTGCGATCCACACAGTATGATCTAGAGAATTAAAATCAATAGATTAGATAGTTTTATTTTGAAATATCTTTGAATCGTTTATTTAAAGTTATGGTATACCTAAGATCATGTGATTGTGATTTCATCTATTGTTTTGATATTTCGTATATGTGATTCAAATTGAAATTATTTTATTGAGCATTAAATCTACCAACAATTTGAAAAGAAAAAACCTTAGTCCTGAGAAGAACTGACGAAAGTAACTTAGCGAGATTCTTTATACTTTATAACATGGTATGTAGGGCAGGAATAGAAATGTAGTCGTCAGTCTCCATGCAATTTATTTCACGTATATACATCGAAATCTCTTCAGCAATATACATAAGGGTAATGAGGTACCAAACAGACAGACATATGAAATTACTTTTACATTTATAAATTAGCATGTATACTAATTTAACGCCAGAAAATAAAAGCAGGCAGTGCGTCTTCTTTGGATGGACATTAAAATTATTCGAATTAATGCAAAAATAATGAATACCTACATAAAAAGTTATATGAGCCGTTTCAAAGTATCTGATAATATTTTTAGGGTGCCTTAAGGGTGCAAAAGGAACCTATACTATGCCTCCGGTGTCCATCGGAGGGCTGTAACTCATGAACCGTAATAGGTAGAGAGTTGAAATTTTCACAGAGTATGTATTTCTATTGCCACTATAACAACAAATAACAAAAATAAAAAATAAAATAAAAATACAAGAAACTTTTATTTAACATTCGTAATAGATCATCAAAATTAGTAGGTATACTTACATACATAGAGTAAGTCATATTAATAAAAAGTATCTGTACGATGGTACGAAACCCTTCGTCACGATTTCGACTCACACTTGACCGATTTTTATTCACATATAATATTTTGAAGTCTGGTGGTCAAATATTTTCTATAAATATTACCTACATTTAAATTACCTACTAATAAGAATAAACTAGGCTTTCCTAATATTTTCTAAATGTACATATTTAAATATATTTCAAAAATCACATATGATTTTTATAATAAAAATCGGTTCAAAGATTTTTGAGTTTTCGATGAACGTCCGTACAAATTGTAACCGTAAATATCCGTCTTTGTTTTGAAATAATTTTAAAGTGAACTTGGTTTACATTTAAAAGCAATAAAAGGCGTTGAGGCCAAATGGCAATAGCAAATACTCGCACATATAAATGCTGATGATGTCAGACCCTTCAGTTTTCAACATAGTAAGGTAATATAATAAATAAGAGAGTATTTGTCGTAGTATTTTTTAATCATAAATTTGTTAAATCAATTAATACTAATAATTTACATATTAGTATTAATCTTTATCTATAATAAATTTGTAGCTGAGTCGAATCTTTACATTAAATATTTTTTTGGAAAATCGTATTGAAATAGCCATTTATTACAAAGGCCGAATCTATAGTTTTTAAAAATTTTGTCTGTCTGACTATCTGTGACAGCATCACGGTAAAAGAACTGGAGGGATTTTGATGTAATTTGGTATGATGATAGCTGGCTATCCGGGTTAATATATAGGGTACTTTTTACTGCGGGAAAATATGTCATTAATGAGAAATTAAAACGTGAAAACGTAACTAGGGACAAACCCGAGTGAGCGAGGGTGAGTCGCTAGTCATCAATAAAAGATCACCTGCAGACATACGACAGTTAACAAAATGAAAAGTCCTAAATTTAGTTTTAATTGATGATGATCCAGTATTCCTTAGTAAGGTAAGAAATTTTTCAAAAATATTTAAAAAAGTATGTCCCCAGGCGAAGGCAACATTTATGAGAAAAAAATTATAAATTCTGATAATTAAATCAAAGCAACCTGGGATGTGACTACTAAGGAACCTATTAGCTTAAATATTAATAATATTAGAATAACTTCGGATCATAAATTGGCAGATAGTATCAAATTTTTTTTCTATAAAACACTTCGACCGTAACTTAATCATCAAAATCATCTCCATCAGAAGCAATTAAAATAATAACTTCTAATGTTAAAATAAATAAGAATAATTTATTCGCGTTTAAACATGTTTCTTCAACGGATATCTTGAAAATATTTAAAACTTTAAATCCAAAAAAGTAATGCGGAGCAGTGATTTATGTACATAGCGGTTTATGTAGGTGCGGGATGTCAGTCAAACTACTAAATTATATTATAATAAATATTCTTCCTTATTTAGCCTTTATTTTTAATAAATTATCTGTAGATAGCGGTACATTCTCCGATATAATAAAACAGTAAAGTGTACTACTTTGTTTAAAAGTGTTAATAGTTTGAACCTGGAATTTAATGGTCCATTTTAATATTACCTGCATTAAGCAAAATATAAAAAAAAATGTTTTAAACCAATTAAGTAGTTGCTTTTATTAAAACATTTTATACATAGTGAACAATATATGTAGCTTCACTAAAAGTAAATAGACAACTGATGCGAGTGCTGCGCTTTTTAGGCATATTTACGGCACATGGGAGAAATCGCAGAATGCTATTGGTCGCAGAATGATATTTTGCAATTTGTCTAAAGCTTTTGATTGTGTAAATCATCAAACAATTTTGCTTAAACTGAATCATTATGGCTTTTAGAGAGCCGCTAGAGGGTGCTTGATTTTGTCGCTTCCTACCTCAATTAGAAAATTGAGAGGGTTGGTATAAATAATGTAAAATTTTCTGGATCTCTTTTAAAAATAGGTGTTCCACAAGGATCTATACTTGGCCCTTTTTTATTCTTAATATATATTAATGATTTACCTTTCTAAATTTTTGATCTACCTGAGATTTACCTATGTAGATAAACAAGAATAAATCTCACGACAAGCTTTTATATCATATAAATTGTGTAATGTTATAAACTTTAAGTTAAATTAAATTTAACTTAAAGTTTATTTTCTTCTCTTTAGAACATATAAATAATGTTTTTTTTTTGTTTTTTTTTTTTTTTTACTTTTAATTTATTTAAGCATTAGTTGTCTTGAAAAAGGGATAACATAATTGTTTCATTCAGAAAATACTTTTTTTCTATATTATAATAAAATCCGTTAGCTATTTTTATTTATTAACATTTATCATTTGTACGACAAGTGTATACTGTTTTCAAACATTATATTTGTTTGGCTGTATGTTTAGCTCTATGACACTCTGTTTTATATTACTTATACTTCTTTAGTCTGAAACTAATAATAAGAGAATATTATTTTTCAATAAATAAAAGTTTATAGGACAATAAAAATGATATATTTTATTTCATGACGAAATGTTCAAGAGCGTATACAGTCATTTGTAATTTATAAGCACTGAAGTAATAAATATCTTATATATTTAAACGAGCAATTCTTATATATTTATATCTTTATTTCTTTATTTATTTATACCAGCGATCTCGGAAACGGCTCTAACGATTTTGCTGAAATTTGGTATATGGGGGCTTTCGGGGGCGAAAAATTGATCTAGATTAGTCTCATGTCTGGAAAAAGGCGTGTTTTCGAGTTTTCATGCGTTTTTCTTTTGCATTATTCTACGCAGAGTATGGTCGATAATTTCTTACATTCCGAAATAAGCATCATGGTCAAGCAGCCAAGGCACAAGTTGCCAGGTGTCCGGGTTCAAATCCCGATCGGATACAAAGTTTTTACTTCACTTTTTTTTGTCTTTATTCAAGTTTTTAGTTTTTTATTTTTATTTTTAAGCCAAATTAAAAAGAAAATTGTACTTTTGACCAAAAACTCCGAGCGAAGGTCGTCCGCCCAGGTATCTAGAAATTAGTCAGTTTCGAAAATCGCGACATCTATACAACTCTTTCAGTAACACTTAGTCACTTAATGTAAAATATACCATCTTTCAAAGTGCATGACATGACCGGTAACATCTTACTCCGGTTTCGTAGATTATTTTAATTACAAATTTTAAAGCTTTTTCCCGCTACCAGTAATAATTTTTAAGAATAAGAACTAAATACATCAAAAAGAATTGCAATAGCTACCTACCGACATCTACTCATTCCTTCCGTACTAGCAAGTCCTACTTATGTTCATTATGTAAACTGTAAAATGACTATGTTTAAAATAAAGTATTTTACTAAAGTGTATCAATGATTTGTTTATTTAAATGACTGGATGATGATGAATATGATATGAGGCCTATGTTTAGCAGTGAACGTTTTATAGCTGAAATGGTAAATTATATACCAATCGAAAACGTCCCCTAACGATTAGGATGAAAATTTTATTATATCAGTTTACATTTTGCTCTTTGAGTTATATAGATTATCATCTAAAAATACGATATAACAAAAAAGAACTCCGAGCGAATCTCAATCGCCCGGGTACTGGAACTTTATGAGAGATTGTTTTTGTTTATTCTTTATTCACGCTGTAAAGGCTCAACAGATTTTAATTAAATTCAGAATAAAGATAGATTAAATCTTGGAGTAACATCTCTACTACTAATTCGGAGAGGGGGCAAAATTAGTTTACTATACCCTTAGTAAGACTAAGGAATGGCCTACTGACGAAGGTACGGAAACCACATCATTTTCATAATTTTTGAGATTACCTCAATGGATCATCTAAGCAATACAAGTCATAAAATATAATTTTCCACATCTATTGCCTTTGAAGTAATAATTCAGCAGATAAAACGCGTTGTGCGTACAATTATAGACAATTTGATTATTTTGAGAACACCCAATACCAGTGTTATAGCCACGAGCTATGCAAATTATTATTATTGATATATCACGATGCCTTGTAAGAGTTTAAAGCAAGGACGGTTTCGAAATGGAGTTCTGCGCGGGAGTTGTCTTACGGCAGGTTTTTATTGGGTTGAATCAATAAACCTGTGAAGTTAAAGAGAATTGTAAAATATTTTATAGCCAATACAAGCGACTGATCCTCGCTACATTTTAACATTTAGTATAGATTTCTCAGAGATGAGATATTTTCCCGCAGTAAAAAGTATCCTACACGTTGACCCGGATAACCAGCTATCATCACGTCAAATTTCATCAAAGTCTGTTTAATGGTTTTCTCGTGATGCGTCATCAGACAAGCAGACATACACATAAATTCTAAGAACAATAGATTTGAGTTCTGTATCGATAATAATGACTATTTCAATAAGATTTTCGAAATAATATTTAATATATAGATTCGACTCAGAATTTTATTTTATGTATAGTTAAATTATTCTGTTGTACAGAATTAGAATAGTGACGCTAAATATTTTAAAAGGTTATTATTAAAATAATAAATTAATGCGACGTAGCTTGGTTTTGCAAAATGCATATGCATCACATATTTTATCGTGATTTATTTAGTTAACATTTAAATTTGAGAAGTTTCAAGGTTTAATTAAATGGATATTGCGCAAAAAGGAAGAAATAAAATTCGTTGTTTTATTTAATTAATTATAATGGTCAGTCCTCAACATATATATAATAGGATTAATAGTGAGATTGGTGCGTTTAAACAAACAAACAAACTCTACTTCTTTATAGTATTAATATAGAGTTACTGCTTCGATGGTCTTGTAGTTACATAGCATGTACGTCTAAAGATCCGGAAGTCCTGGGTTCGAATCCCGGGTCGGGCCAAGTTCAGTTATTTCTCTCAAGAAATTCTCAGCAACAGACCGGAGTTGGGAAGTTGTCGGTGTATTCCGCCGTGCCACAGAGAGCTCGTAACGCCGTCGGTCCTGCGCCTTAACTAACTTAACACCGGTCTCTCTGGCCGCCTTAGCCGAAATCAGTTAGGAGGGCATTATAAAAAAATTAAAATCATGGATAGATTTTTTTCTTAATTTATTTAAGTAAGAAATATATATTGAACTACGCAAATAAGTTACAATATGTCAAATCATTGCCTAATCTAACAAAGATATATAGAACATTGTATTGGCTAATCAAAACAATCTGTCTCTATTACAAAAACTTTTTTCAAATTCAACCTTGCATTAAATACATTCTTAATAGAAAAACGAGTAAATTTATTCATACATTACAATATAATGTAAATATACGTATTTAGTTTATTTAACCCCTCTGTGACAGAGTATTGTTGTTAATTATATATATTTTTTTGGCATTTAACATTTTTCTGGAGTAGATATCATATAAGCTACATTTATAAATATAATTTGCCATAAGATGGCTCTGATTTTTGCCAAAATATTATAAATCAATCTATACAGATAAATACAGTTGAAGTGTCTGTTTGTAATGTCAAAATAACGGTTTTTTACTAAACGCATATAAAAGTATATACGGTACTAGTAAGAAAAATCGATTTTTAAAGTTTTTGTCTGCCTATTGTTTATTCTGGCTCATCTCCGAAATGGCTGGACTGATTTGACGGGACTTTTACTGGCAGATAGGTGATGCTATAAGGAGTAACTTAGGCTACTTTTGTTTTCGAAAAATTATCAGGGTTCAAATAGAACGGAGAGATTCATGGAACGGAGAGATTCAGAGAGAAATTCAGGCACCCGAGTGAAGCCAGGGTAAATCGCTAGTGTTATAATATAATATCACAATATTCATAATATTTTCGAGCGAAACGAGAGTAAAAACTCCTTGTAATATATGTTTATTTAGGTAGCGAGTGTGGTAATTGGTAGCCTATTTTACGTGCTCGCGAAGTAAAACGCTTATACCCGGGTTTAACGAACATAAAATATTCAGCGACTCTGAAATGTTAATATGCAAAATATCATATCTTAGAAGAACCTCATTAATTTTAGATACAAGTGTCAAATCTATAAATTCGCTTTAGATCTGTGTAAGAGATAGTACGAAATAATGTCCCTGAACTGAAATTTTTTTATAAAAATAAATGTTTAGTATACTTTATGGTTATAGATAATATAATAATAGCAACACTAAATAATATTTGTAATTAATAAAGTTTTATAAGACATTGTAATATTTATAATAATAATATAGCTAAAATTAAGTAAATAATATTGCTATATTTAATTATAATACTTATTAAAAAAAATATTTGAATGTTTAGAATTAAAATCAACAAATATTATAAGGTACTTTGGTGCCATTTTTTGAAATGATTTTTTAAAATAGTGGGTAGGCACTGTCTGTAACAAGTATATAACGTCTTTGAAACGTCTAAAACCTTAGTCTCCCCCGTGCCCATGATTGCTGTAAAGCGTCGGGAACCAAAAATCAAAATAAATCCGCGAAATAATCCGAAAAGATAGTTTTATTTAAATAACTTTAAGTAAATTTTAGTCTTTTTTTTTTAAACCTCTGGCTGTGTTGCTGTTAACTGGTGCAGTCAGTAGGATGCTCTAAGAGAGATAATAAGTAATTCAACATCAATTACCATCTCAGAGGAGTATCAAAATTAACCAAGAAGCACCAGACCGAGGTTAATTCGAACATCGATCCCGAGAAGAATAAAAATGTTCATGTAAGTACATAGAATAGCCTGTGTCCTTACCTCCTTTGTGTTTAAGTGTCCTTGTTTTTTCTCCAAACATTTCCATCATAGGAAATCGAATCCAAGGGGATTACATCGAGTAGGTAATCTTGTAGAAATAATTTAGATTTAACTAGAAATTTAGAATTAATTTTTGAAATCGATATAAAGGCAACTCAAGACTTAGATATTATTTTTAATACCGTGCGCGCCGTTCCTGAATTTAACGGGAACCCTAATATTTTACCAAAGCTTATTAATATTTGCGATCAAATAGTCAGTCACTACATAGGAACCGAACCCGGTTCAGAGCTATTGAATCTTACATTAATAAATTCAATTTTAATTAAAAAGATGCAAGCTCTCTTTACTCCCTCTCCCTATATACTAACCAACAGGCACATATTCATATATTTATTTATTTATTTATATAGAGGAAGAATACCCGAAGTTCAATAACCGGTGGTGCCTATTTGAAAATAAGAACAACGTACTTCGGACCTCACGGGACTACATTCAGAACCTAATTCATAATTAAGCTTTGGACCATACTTGTGATATGTGACATTAACCCTCTCACAAGAAGCTTTGGAGGAATTGGAATGATGGCACAATGTTATTTCTACATGTGTCTGTGTCAATGAAAAAAGAGGCATCTTCAATTTATTATACTTTAATTCCATTTTATACGATATTATTAAGTCAATAAGTATTAATACCGGTGGTAGGACTCTGTCAAGCCTGAGGAGTCCGACTGGATGGGTACCACCCCCTTATCTATTTCTGCCGCCAAGCAACAATGATTGCATTGTTGTGTTCCGGTTTGAAGGATAAGGTAGCCAGCGCAATTACAGGCGAGACGCATATTATCTTAGTCCTCACAGTGACAACGCACCTGTGGTTCTGCATTTTTGTTATTTAAAAAACTAAGTGCATGAACCGTAGGTGTTATGGGCGACAGGTACTGCTTTCCATCAGGTGGTCTGTCTGCTCGTTTGTCACTGAATCTCATAAAAAAAATAAAAAAAAAAGTCGATATTATTAATCGATATAGAAATGCACACCATCATAAAAGTAAACCTGTAGAAGAGGGTGACAAAGGAATGAATCGTTGAAGTCAATCTACTGAACTTTATTATTTATACTGAAGTTTACTTTAATATTAATATTATTCATATATTCAATTTTAATTGTTATATCGCGTAGCATCAGACGTATTAATTATAATTGTAATTTTAAATATAGTTTTAAATAAATAATTTTAAGTAAATTTTAGTTTTTTTTTTGGGACTTTTGGCTGTTTTGCTCTTAACTAAATACAAAATATTTACATAATATTTATTTACCTCTTAAGCGTGTTACGAGCGTTATATATACTTAATACTTATACTTAATTACAATTGAAGGTATTAGCGATATTGAGCTCATGGCTATTTGCACAATACCAAATTTAAAACAACTATTTATAATTTGATTAACGTTTTCATCTGTCTTCATAGACATAGAACGTCTTCAGGAACAGCTGAACTCATTTTTTTAGGAAATTAGTTATATCTCAGATGATCTTATTTTAATTGAATATACGAAAAATTTCACATCACGTAGTAAATATTGAAACTAGAAGTAAGTAAAAAAGACTAATTAGATGTGTTATAACACATATCTATATATCTATCAGGGAAATCACTATATCTGGGAAAACCATGGCAGTATATTATAATATACTGCCATGGTTTTCCCAGATTTTCTCGAAAACGATATACTCTGTGTCAAAGAAAATTTTATGAGACTACCTCGGGATCTACTTTAATAAAACACAATTTGAAGTAGCGAATTCATCACACCGTATCCGAGAAATTTAAATTGGTGAACACATATACAGTCGAACACAGATCGTCCTCCTTTCTGGAAGTCGGTTAAAAAATATTATAAATGTAAAGCCTGATATAGGCTATTTTATACATATAGTGATGAGAGCTATGAGAAAATCAATTACCTAATAAAGATGATGATAATAACTGGCAGTAGTATTCGTTACTTTAATTTACAATACTACTAGCGACTCAACCATATGTACGTTTTAACGGTTAGTATGGAATAGATAGATACAAATATTGTAAGGTACTTTGGTGCCATTTTTTGAAATGATTTTTTAAAATAGTGGGTAGGCACTGTCTGTAACAAGTATATAACGCCTTTGAGACGTCTAAAACCTTGACCATGATTGCTGTAAAGTGTAAAGCATTCGAAACGTCGGGAACCAAAAATCAAAATAAATCCGCGAAATAATCCGAAAAGATAGTTTTATTTAAATAACTTTAAGTAAATTTTAGTTATTTTTTTTGAAACCTCTGGCTGTGTTGCTGTTAACTGGTGCAGTCAGTAGGATGCTCTATGAGAGATTATAAGTAATTCAACCTCAATTACCATCTCAGAGGAGTATCAAAATTAACCAAGAAGCACCAGACCGAGGTTAATTCGAACATCGATCCCGAGAAGAATAAAAATGTTCATGTAAGTACATAGAATAGCCTGTGTCCTTACCTTCTTTGTGTTTAAGTGTCCTTGTTTTTTCTCCAAACATTTCCATCATAGGAAATCGAATCCAAGGGGACTGCATCGAGTAGGACCTCTTGTAGAAATAATTTAGATTTAACTAGAAATTTAGAATTAATTTTTGAAATCGATATAAAGGCAACTCAAGACTTAGATATTATTTTTAATACCGTGCGCGCCGTTCCTGAATTTAACGGAAACCCTAATATTTTACCAAAGCTTATTAATATTTGCGATCAAATCAGTCACTACATAGGAACCGAACCCGGTTCAGAGCTATTAAATCTTACATTAATAAATTCAATTTTAATTAAAAGATGCAAGTTCTCTTTCCTCCCTCTCCCTATATACTAACCAACAGGCATATATATATATATATATATATATATATATATATTCATATAGAGGAAGAATACCCGAAGTTCAATAACCGGTGGTACCTATTTGAAAATAAGAACAACGTACTTCAGACCTCACGGGACTACATTCAGAATCTTATTCATAATTAAGCTCTGGACCATACTTGTGATATGTGACATTAACCCTCTCACAAGAAGCTTTGGAGGAATTGGAATGATGGCACAATGTTATTTCTACATGTGTCTGTGTCAATGAAAAAAGAGGCATCTTCAATTTATTATACCTTAATTCCATTTTATACGATATTATTAAGTCGATAAGTATTAATACCGGTGGTAGGACTCTGTCAAGCCTGAGGAGTCCGACTGGATGGGTACCACCCCCTTATCTATTTCTGCCGCCAAGCAACAATGATTGCATTGTTGTGTTCCGGTATGAAGGATAAGGTAGCCAGCGCAATTACAGGCGAGACGCATATTATCTTAGTCCTCACAGTGACAACGCACCTGTGGTTCTGCATTTTTGTTATTTAAAAAACTAAGTGCATGAACCGTAGGTGTTATGGGCGACAGGTACTGCTTTCCATCAGGTGGTCTGTCTGCTCGTTTGTCACTGAATCTCATAAAAAAAATAAAAAAAAAGTCGATATTATTAATCGATATAGAAATGCACACCATCATAAAAGTAAACCTGTAGAAGAGGGTGACAAAGGAATGAATCGTTGAAGTCAATCTACTGAACTTTATTATTTATACTGAAGTTTACTTTAATATTAATATTATTCATATATTCAATTTTAATTGTTATATCGCGTAGCATCAGACGTATTAATTATAATTGTAATTTTAAATATAGTTTTAAATAAATAATTTTAAGTAAATTTTAGTTTTTTTTTTGGGACTTTTGGCTGTTTTGCTCTTAACTAAATACAAAATATTTACATAATATTTATTTACCTCTTAAGCGTGTTACGAGCGTTATATATACTTAATACTTATACTTAATTACAATTGAAGGTATTAGCGATATTGAGCTCATGGCTATTTGCACAATACCAAATTTAAAACAACTATTTATAATTTGATTAACGTTTTCATCTGTCTTCATAGACATAGAACGTCTTCAGGAACAGCTGAACTCATTTTTTTAGGAAATTAGTTATATCTCAGATGATCTTATTTTAATTGAATATACGAAAAATTTCACATCACGTAGTAAATATTGAAACTAGAAGTAAGTAAAAAAGACTAATTAGATGTGTTATAACACATATCTATATATCTATCAGGGAAATCACTATATCTGGGAAAACCATGGCAGTATATTATAATATACTGCCATGGTTTTCCCAGATTTTCTCGAAAACGATATACTCTGTGTCAAAGAAAATTTTATGAGACTACCTCGGGATCTACTTTAATAAAACACAATTTGAAGTAGCGAATTCATCACACCGTATCCGAGAAATTTAAATTGGTGAACACATATACAGTCGAACACAGATCGTCCTCCTTTCTGGAAGTCGGTTAAAAAATATTATAAATGTAAAGCCTGACATAGGCTATTTTATACATATAGTGATGAGAGCTATGAGAAAATCAATTACCTAATAAAGATGATGATAATAACTGGCAGTAGTATTCGTTACTTTAATTTACAATACTACTAGCGACTCAACCATATGTACGTTTTAACGGTTAGTATGGAATAGATAGAATGTATACGCCACTCCAACACACCAATACGTCACTCTGTTTCGACGTGAAAAAAAGATAAACAAACTAACAAACAAACAAACACACTTTCACATTTATAATATTATATAGTATTTATATTACATCAGAATATATAACATATACTCTATCAATATATTCTCGCGAATGGCAATAGTACACACATATACATATTATACAGAGGTAGCTTAAGTATAGTGGCTTTTACGTAACAGCAATGTCATTACCATTTACATAATTCATACATATACCATTTATATATATGTACACTATAAAAAATTGCGCACGAGTTTAATTTTATTACCAAATAGTTTTTAATTGAATTGTGTATGCTATTTTCAAATATATATTAATAAGTATAAATTTTATATTTAACTATCGAATAAGCGACTCTCGCTTCGCTCGGTACGTTTTTTTTTTTTTTTGAGCGGAGCCCTAATTCCTTTTCAAAAATAAAAGTAACCTAAGTTACTCCTTATAGCATGAGCTATCTATCAGTGTAAGCCCCGTTCAAATCAATCCAGCCATTTCGGAGATTACCCAGAACAAACAGACAGACAAAAACCTTTTAAATTGTATTTTTCTTATAAATAAAGTATTCGTATGTATATAATTTCATATTCATTTAGTAAAAAGCGGTTATTTTGACATTACAAATAGCTGTTATTTTGACATTAAAAACAGACACTTCAATATTATTTATTTGTATAAATTAGAGAATCTCGTTTCAGTCAAGCGCGTCACTAATAATTCACTTTTTGTCTCATGATAGTATGCTACAGATATAAAGGTTTAGAGATTCGTAGGTTTTTTTTCTTTTTTTTTTTTATAGTTATTTTACATCCACAGGCTTTAATTGCCCGTGCCCTTTTTACACATTGACAATTTTTTTTTTTGTTTGGCGATTACATTTTTCTTTTTTACTTAGAACTAGCGGTACTAAAAGCTATAGGTTGAATGAAGTGGTCCGACACTGACTGGTAGTTATTGATGAACATGTTTTTTTTTTTATAATTTTGTTTTTTTTTTGTTTTTTTTTTTTGTGGAGTAACTTATAATCTAGTGCTTATATCTAGGTGCATACATATCTTACTAGTATCTACATACTGTTTATTTATTTATTTTTTTATTTATTTTTTTTTTTTTCTGTTAGTTTCCCGAGGACCGTGCCCCACTCCGCAGTTGGACTATCACCGCCTCGGTGACTTTAGTGTCACGTTTCAGGATGGGAGATTCGTAGGTTAAAACAGAACCGTAATTATTTAGTCGTGTCTGTTTGTCCATTTTATCGTGTGTATGTTCTATTTAACAGCCTTAGTGGTCTAGTGGCTGCAGATCCGGAGGTCTTGGGTTCGAGTTCTGGATCAAGTTTAATTACTGAGTGCATCTATTAGGATATTCTTATTGAACTATTGCCAATGAAAAACTAATCTATGTATATTATAAAATTGTAACTAAGCCGAATCTGTACATTAAATATTTTTTGGAAAATCTTATTGCAATAGACATTATTAACAATAGGGAGGTCGAATCTAGTTTTTAGAATTTTTGTCTGTCTATCTGTCTGTCTGTCTGTTACCGCATCACAGTAAATCCACTGGAGGGATTTTGATGTGGTATGATGACAGCTGGTTATTCGGGTCAATGTATAGGTACTTTTTACCGCGGGAAAATATCTCATTTCTGAGAAAAATACAAAAACTGGTTAGAATAAAACCAGATGATACTATAAACATTTTAGCAAGGTATCTTACTAAATATGGTAAAAATTATTAAAAATAGCGTATCTTGAAGATCAAATTATCAATAGCACTACTTTATTTCATTAAAATAGTTATTTTAATTAATATTTATTTGTGTTATTTAGATATTCGACAATAGATGTCGCTATGTGTTTGTAAAAAACGTATGTAGTTTTAATTCCACAAAAATTAATGTACAGACATGACCTTTCCATAATTTTATTAGAATTACTACTAAACTACCCGCCACCCTGTCCATGTTCAAATCATCAATAAAACAAACTTTTTGGCTTTATAAATTAGTAAAATATGAGAAATATTTTGTTGGCCGAAACAATTTTTAAATGATAATATAATAGTAAATTTTTATTCTTTAGTAAATAATGTTAATGTTTGTAAATCTTTTAATGTAAAAATTGAGCAAATGCAAGTACAACTCGCGCATTACAGGTTCCGTATAGCAAAATACTGTGTTGTTTTTCTTACTTAAGTGTTTTGTTAGATTAACTTTAATACCTATAAATACGAGTAATATTTACTTTCCACAATATCTACTTATTTTATCAACCATAAAAGTAAATTCGTTTCATAATAATTTTTAACATTTTATGGAAAACAAGTTTATGGTTGCTAAACTGACAATTGACATTTCGACAACAGACATTTCGGTAAAAGTATTTTAGAAACTGTTATACCTCAACTTTTTAAGATTTTTTGACACCATTTGTTGAAAGGTAAGGCTTAAAGGACGCAATAAAAAGCTTATGATTTATTCATATTAGCCAAGCTATATGAAATAATAAAAAGCATTTGCTTAGAATTATTTACTTATTTACCTTAATTATGTACTTCGGGAACTTTCAATTTCCCCAACACTTTCTTTTGAAAATCGTGTCGGAAAATATTACTAACTAAAGCTAACCTATCACTGTTTCGCGACAAATTAGCATTAAGAAAAGTAATTATGTAATTTAAATAATGAGCTAAATATTAAATTAATCAATAGCTGTCTATTAGTAAAAAAATGATTTAAAATAATTCAGTAGTTTTAGAGTTCATCGCCCAAAACTAAACAAACAAACAAACAAAACGGAAGTATAGACATACATAAATGTTATTGTTAAAATAAAAAGTGCAATATTACTAAATCAAATGGAGATTAACGGAGGAACCTTTGGAGAATTGTCAATCACTGCTATTATTTACCAATCATACGGTGCGCAATGAAAGTATAGGTATATGTAAGAGTAGGTATACTAATATGTAAAACCTAAGAATTTGGTTTTTGCTCATCTGAACGCGGGCAGAGACACAGGCAATGCTAGTTAACTTAAAAATTTAACTATGTAGCGATGGTTTAGTAATATGAGCTTTAAGTGATTTATAGTGATACTCATGTTTACTATAATAATAAAGTGTGTTTATTTGTTTATATACAATAAAGGAAATAATAAATATACTTAACTATATACACAAAAAAATATACACTTAAATATTATTGTAAAAGTCATGGCCACGTGGAATAGTGGCAAAAATGTCACCATCACGGAAGTGAATGGCAATACCGGTTCTTTGGGAGAAAAACGAGCCAGCTCTTCTATCACCAATACAGGTGATAAGACGAGGTGTTATATAAAATTTAATAATTCAAACTGATATGTTTAGCTTACAATATATATAAAAATGTTTACCTATTAAAATTGTGATCTGCATTTGAAAAAAAAATATAGATGTTGCAATATACATTGTGGTTTCGAGACGGGACAGTAAGGGCAGGTACCTTAACTGCTATAGTTACAGGAAAACGTTCCTAGGAAACCATTTATAAATTTTTGAGATATTCTGAACTGCATTCACAGATTTTGGAAAAAATGTACAGTCAGCGAAAAAAATGCTAAAATACCAAAAAAATTTTTATGTCAATCGATCCTATTTCATGTAAGAATTAAAAGACTCTATAGGACCATTTACGGTATGAGTATTAGAAATGACAGAAATCACCAAACACTTTTCCCATATATTTTCGACTCGTCGGAGTCTTCGTTCATATTTTTAAATACTTTGGCTGTTTCGTAAAAACCATGACGTTTTAAAAATTTTTGGCAATCTTAAGTTTAACCTTTGTTGAAAAACGCTAATGTAGTATCGTAAAGACATGTAAAAAAATATGTCCTTTACATTTTGGAAAGGATTCTTGTAAACTTCTCGAAGAAAAATTTTTTTTTTTGAACTTTGCCTCTGAATGGTTTAAGATAATATATTTCGTATTAATATAATATTGCTGCTAAATTAAAATGTCTTCATGGCTTTCCACTTCGCATGTAAAAAATATTGTTATCACATAATTTAATTTTTAACATTTTTATCAAGCGGCTTTTATTTTTATTATTCGACAAAAAATATCTTGACCTATTTTCAAAGGCGTATTTTCATCGAATCAATATCTGCACATTTATTCCTTCAGTTACGATTCCTTTCAGCTGATTTTATACTGTTTTTCTTATACACACCAAATATCACGTAAGTCTTTACTACTTATAAAGATTGCTATGACCACAAATATACTCAAGTATCTTTAAAGTATGTTATTTTTTATCTATTTTGGTAAAATTCAACGTAGCTATACATAGTAAAAAAAAAATATATGCTTAAATATTATTTTTTTATAGTTTTTTGTTTAAATAATAAAAAAATCAAAAGCACACAAAGAATTTTGGTAAACTTTACACTTTATAGTATAAAAAACGAAATACCATCTCGACCACATAATATATTACTGTTTTTTACTTACTGTATTCATTCACTGTAAAGAAAGTCCGAGGTCAAAACCCTCAGGCGCTCCACTATAACTCAAGAACGGTTGGACGGATTTTTACTATCTTTGATTTTTTGGTTTTGTCCCCAAATATCATCAGAATAGAGTAGCTAGTAAAACATCAGAAAAATTCTCGAAAAAAAATGACATGGCTAATGCTGGTTAATTATTATTTATATCTATTAAAACCTAAGGAAAATTTGATTTTGAATATCGATATTTTCATTATTTCTAGAAATATTAAAGATAATTTTATTGCCAGGTGTAAAGATTATTTTTATGCTTTTATTTCCTTAAAAACATCTGCAATACTAATTGTTAACACGACTTTGCTCGCATGGTGTGCGGGGCGAACGGTGAAGTAGGCTACGTATGCCATCTACCAATTTTATGCAATACTCATCGAAATTTGTTTAAATGTTTTTAACAACCACGGGCCTCGCTTCAATACAAGGGGGATCAGGCCGTAGTCCACCACACTGGTCTAGTCATGCTATGGGCCAAATCATTGAAGGAAGGAATATTAAAAGTAAATACGTATTCCAATCACAATTAACAAAAGAACTAAAATAACATGTACAATATACATAGATAGGTTTTCACTTCAAAAAATGTAAAAAAAAAAAATTATTCAAGCCGTAACGATGTTTCCATTATTAAAAAAAATACGTATAGTATTTGTTGTTGCCTGATCATTTTTTTTTTAATTTCTTATATATTTTATGTTGTAAGACAATGTAATGTAAAGCAAAACAATTTAAACCATTAATGGTAAATACGTTGTGAATAGACTGCGTATTTGTTTTAGTAATTAACTGTTAAGTAATTTTATTCAAAATAAATCCATGAGATTCATTTAATTAACCATATGACGAGATGACCTTACGTAAAGTAAATCAAGCACCGGTTATGGCATGCGGATATATAGGAAAACTATCGGGCTAAAAGTAGTTTTTTAGGAAAATTTGTTTTAAAAATGTTTATTTCATGTCAAGGTAGCGTAGCGTAGGTTGCTTCTCCATACAAACTGTCACCATTGAAATTGTCAACAAAATCTGCGTCCTAGCCGAGCACATTACAAAGTAGATGCACCCTGAGCGAAGCCAGGATAATTCAATAGTCTATTCTAATATTATAAAGAATTTTTTGTTTGTTTGTTTGTTTGTATCGAATAGCCTCCGAAACTACTAAACTGATTTAGATGAAATTTGGTAAGAAGATAGTTTGAGACCCTGGGAAGGATGTAAGATAATTTTTATCCCGGAAATCTTAAGGGAGTGAAATATTCAGCCCTTTTTAACGTCCTAATACTGAGCACGGGTTCCCTATGTAAAGGCAATTAGATTATAGTCTACCGCGTTGGCCAAGTGAAGATTGGCGAACTCCACATACCAGACATGTATCTAGGTTTCTTCACGATGTTTTCTTTCACTAAGATAAATTGAAAACATGTTGAAAATGATTCGCACATAAAAATAAAGAGAAGAGCAAGAACCGTGATTAAACCCGTTTTATTTTGTTTTCCAAATCAGTGCGCTACCATTGGGCTACATTGTATTGCAGAATGGATACTCATATAATAATATTGTCAAGGCTACCTTTAATTAAATAAAATATATAACTCAATTTTATCTTATGCTTCAGCTGTAACTGGGTAATAAATATATGTTTGCATAATAAATTTGGGTCTAATTAAATGTACAAATTATAGAAAAAACAAGTAGATGTTACTCGCGAAAAATCGGTCATGAGCGACGGTTGCAAAAGTTTGAAATACATATAAACTTTGGATTACGGTTTGGATGGAAATGGAATTATTGCGCGAAATATATACATTATACATATTACCATATAGATAATATTAATATTATACGGTAAAAATTAGATTAACAAAAAATAACTTTAAAGTTAATTTTAAATTACTTAATTTATATAAAATAATTTAATTAAAAACATAAGGAAATAATTAGTTTCTAGTAATATATTTTAGTAAGATAATATACTACTAAACACTTTTAGCCCAGTTGCTTCGTATTAAGCGGTTTCAATTCCGATCTCGATTACCACGACGGTTACCACTTATGTTACAATGAAGGAAAACATCGTGAGGAATCTTGCATATCTAAGAGAACCTAGCAAGTTTATATATATATATATATATATATATATATATATATATATATATATATATATATATATATATATATCTTTTATGTGTTTATTCATATTTATGCATTGCTATTGACTTAGTCAGTATTATGAGTATTTTAATTCTATATAATAAATGTAAAATATGTCGTGTCGCCATCCTCAAAACCAAAATATGGTAGACACGTCTTAAACTAAAGAGAACGTTCAATAAGACTTT
The DNA here is from genome assembly GCA_033884665.1 of Argynnis bischoffii washingtonia. Classification (NCBI taxonomy): domain Eukaryota; kingdom Metazoa; phylum Arthropoda; class Insecta; order Lepidoptera; family Nymphalidae; genus Argynnis; species Argynnis bischoffii. The sequence continues at coordinate 16,184,005 of CM066618.1, read as the reverse complement.
TACAAGTATTTTTAATTGTCAACAATTGACACGTGAGGACACTACCTATGGACTCGGAATAAGATAGAAGTATTATATAAAAAAAAAATTGACAAAGACCTAATAATAATAGACCAGTTTAGTGCCTTTTTTGTTCTTTGTCTATCAACCTAGTAGCTATTGAAATTTTTTTGGTAACAGTTCGTTTTCCTTCTGTTTGCAAACATACATAAAAACACAAAATTTTGTTAGTAAAAAAATCAGGGATAATTAATAATAAGTAATTAAGGAACACTATTAGATTACGGGAAAAAAATCTATTTAATAGCAAGAATTTACATGTTATTATAGTTTTTGCGCACTTCTTAGAATATTACATCGAATATATTTTTCTACCTATATAAGTACATAATATGTTTTTGCGATGATTTTATAATGTAACAAAGAAGTTAATTGAAGTGTTTTTTGAATTACTATTGAATTTTTATTTAATTATGATTAACACTTACTTTACAATGAAGAAAAACATCATGAAAACTCGCATGTCTGAGAGAACCTAACAAGATGAAACAGGTTTTCGAAAGGTTAACCCGGACATTAAAATGGAATTCAGTTATTACAATATTATGCTTAATTTTCATAGCTGAAACATATGTTCTTACTGAGCTTTTATATTTTGAATAGTTTTATAAGGGATTTAGTCCTTGAAATGGATGTGCAAATAACACAAAAAAATTAACCAAAGTTTTCAATCCTCGTGTATGTTTCTAATGTCATGTTATCCGATCTTGACGTAAGATCAAAAGACATTGATTATTCTTGTTTTAATAAATAGGATAAGTTTCTAGGCCACCGAGCTTCGCCCGGCGTATGCACTCATTCCATAAGGTAGGTAAAAAATGTTTTTTTTTTTTTTAGAAAAGACACAGTATCTCCCGTGACCTTGATTGCTGTAAAGCAATCTAAACGTCGGGAACTACAAATCATAATAAATCCACGAAAAATCCAAAAAGATGTCTAATATACGCGTAAAAGACACATAGTTAACTTAAAAAGCAAAACCTTGTCTAAACGCACAATTAAATCCAAATCGTTATAGACATTTCCGAGGTACACGAAATAAATTTATATACAAGAACTAGCGACTTACCCTCGCTTCGTTTGGGTTCGTCTCTAGGTTGATTCCCTATACAATATTTCATCCCCATTTTCACCCATTTGAATAAGGTTTTTTGGGATAAAAAGTATCCTATTTGTTTTCCAGGGTCTCAAACTATCCTCTAACCAAATTTCACCTAAATCGGTTCAGTAGATCCAGAGATAACCCTCTACAACCTCACAAACTCACAAACTCACTTTAACCTCTTTATAATATTAGTATAGATTTAAGAAATATTTCAACCATTAGAGTACTCTCGTACGAATCTTCTTTTTACGACCAAATTAAAATTAGTGTAAATTAATAAAGTTAAAGAGCGAAAAAAAAACAGTATGACTGCTCTTATATACTTTACTAAATAATTAGGTATCACTTAATTTACAAACATTTATCTCCATTACAAACATACTAACCTGTTTCAAATGTATATGTAATATTTTTTGTAAATAAATAAGATATCATGAGTTTTTACCTACACTTAATAATTAATTTTAATTAATTAATAAAAGTTAAAAAATACATTTAAAAAATTAATTTCAGATTCTTAGTAAGTTAAGCAAAAAACTTGCCTTTTTTTTAATAATTAAAATTGTTTCAATTGTTTTTATACTTTTTCACTTGGCTGGACACTGCTGTGTTTCTTGATGAAAGAAGTTTTAACCAACGAATTTAAATTGTATTCAGCCCTTTTTTAACGTCCCACTGCTGGGCACGGGCCTCCCTTCAATACGAGGGGAATCAGGGACTTCACATGTCTTTCGAAAACTTGTTAGGTTCTCTCAGACATGCAGGTTTCCTCACGATGTTTTCCTTCACCGTAAGGCAAGTGGTAATCATGTAAGAAATGATTCGCACATGAAAATATTAGAGGTGAGAGACCCGGGATTTAAATTTGATTGAAACTCAAAAGTTACTTTTTATTACACAGTTTTTTATCAATATATGTAGAATTAGAGGCTTACCCTCCTAAAAAATGAAAGCAAATCTATCCCACGGGAACCGTATATTTTTCCGGGATAAATAGCTTATGTGCTATTGCAGACTGTAATGTATCTCTGTACCAGATTTCATCCAGATCCGTTCAGCCGTGATTGAGTAACAAACATCCATACATCCATTTCAACTTTCATATTTATAATTTTAGTAAGATTAAATATCAATACGTTACCGGTTTGACAAGTTTTGAATTGTCATACCTGGATTTGTTATTAACAAAATGTAAATAGATATTATTGAACTGCTTATTAAATAATTTTATAGGATTTTTTCTTGAATTAATTAGAAGAATTAATGGAAAATTTTTGTTTATAGCAATTTTGTTTAGCGCAAGTCCGACCTGCAAGAGATGAGAGTTCCGGGTCGTTTGAAATATTAAAAAAAAATTAAGGTCTTACCTCGACCTTTACGTATAAAGTTTTAGTTAAATCTTACAATCTGTATCCCTTTTGGAATTCATGACTCAGTACTTTCTGAGGTAAGGTAGAGAAATAACTACATTTCTTCTACATTTTCTCTACTATCTTTTTAATGATACAGTTCAAAATTTTAGATATACATATCTTACCACCAGCCATCACACAAATGATTGCCCCCAGCGGGACTTGAACTCGTGACCGCTGGCACAGCAAGTGGGATAACTACAAACTGGGCCAATCATGTCACCTTTTAATTTCATTATTTTCAAACTTAAAATAATAATACAATAATTTGGGATAATATAAATGTAAGTATTGGTACTTATTTAAAAGTACAGCTAATACAAATTAATTATTATTTTAAATATTTCATTATTTCGGTATTAAAATTAATTAGAAAATTTTATAATAGGTACCTACATTGTATTTAATAAAAAAATTAAGAAGAATAAATTCATATAAACGTGTTTAAGTCTTGTTACCTTGGGCATTTGCAATTCTGTACCTCATACAGCACAATGTAATCTAATCGGAATACGTATGTAAAGTAATGGGAAGTGAAATCTCATGCGCAGATTGTTAGTCTCAGTGAGGTTGGCCGCCTTTTTTTGTCGTTGGGAAATATATTTACGCATAGCACCTGTATACATATAGGTGGTTATTGGGACTCATCGGCTAGAAAAGCCAGTACTACCCTAATACCCAAAACCCCTGTTTTTCAACCACAATGCCCCGACAGCAGGTCTGCCGAACCATGGGGTTACTTCAAAGGTCCTCTCTGCCGACAGAGAAGTACCACCTTCCTATGCGTTTCTTGGCTTCGCGCCCGGCTGGACTCCTAATCTCGCTTAACTTAATTCATTCATTTTTCATCATTCTTCGCTTTTATTTTAATTTGAGATCATTTCAACACTAATTATTCTTAGTACTCGCTTAAACTATGTACAAAATATAACTTTGTATTTTTTACAGTACAAAAAAATTAGTTTAACGAACTTTGACACTTTTAAAACAAACTCGACTAACAGGTGTAGCAATTTAACATAATAACTGGTTTTCTTTTAAAAGGTTAAAATCAGCTTCATTTATGATAATTGTCGTAGGCCAGGAATTATCTATTCGTAAGTGAAAGTATCGATTATTAAAATCGATGTGGACGAATTGAATCTTAAGATTTTTTTAAGATTATTAGGTATTTGGTTTTAAGTAAATAACAAGCTCAGGATTTTATAACTTTATACATACATACTAAGGTGGGCCAAAAATACCAATATATTTTTTTCGAGTCTCTTACGAAAATATGTTAGTTTATCATGTTTTACTTGACTCGATAACAAATGTTTTTTTTGGGCCACCCTAATACACACATTTCGATTTGATTTTAAATTTAGATTATATATAATATATCGCTTTAGTAATATATTATTAACATAGAGTAATATGTACATAATATAGATATTTTAATATATTTTCTTTTGTATACTTTTATAGGATAGTATAAAATGTATATATAAGTCAAAAGTAAGTCACTATTATTTTATACTAGTGGTTCATCCTCGCTTTGCTCGGGTTTGTTCCTAGTGAAAAACAAAAACAAGTCTATCCTACGGGAACCGTGCATTTTTCCGGGATAAAAAGTAGCCTATGTGTTATTCCAGTTCGGTCGTTCTGGTGTGATTGAGTAACAAACATCCAAACTCTTGCATTTATATAGTATATGTTCTTGAGATTTGATTGTACTATTAGGGCCAATATACACTATAATGCCGATCTCGGTTCATTATCGGCCCGATATCGGTCTGGTAAAGTCTGGCACTATAGTATAGACCGGATCTTATAGAAAAATGTCTATTTGCACACTATTTGCAACGATAAAGGGCTAAAATATAAAATTCATACAAAATTATTTTTTTCATGATGAATAATTAACTAGAGTTTAAAAATGTTATGACTATATTTTTAATTTATAGGCATAACGGCACGCCTTTCATCATACTGTCACAATTTTGTTGAGTCCAACGATCGGACGATGGTCTCGAATGTCTTGAAGGCCGAATTCCTGTTTTGATATATATGTGAAATTAATGTCAATGTCGCGTGTCGCAAACCAAAATCGAAACTTACAGTATAGAAAAGTATAAGTTTAACATTTTAAATAAAATTATCTTTTCGACAACTATCTTTTCTTTTCTTAACGACATTTTGAACGAAGCGAAATGTCGGGAACCAAAAATCTAAATAAATCCGCAAAAAAATCCGTAAAGATAGTTTTATTTAAAATGGCAAATATTCGTGTAAATTGAAAAAGGTTATTTATAAGTTTAAATTTTAATGTTTTCAATTCCAAATTGAATGTATAATAATACCAACATATGCGTGTGTTTATTGTTGGTAACAGTAATTTTAAACGTTACGCATTTTTAAACTTTACGATATATAGGTATTTGGACGTAAACATTTTTAGCAATCGCACTTTCGCAAGATTCCCTTCCCTTGCTATTTACACAGCAAGGTTACAATTCATTAATATTAATACCCCCTATCCGTTCCTTTCCAAACTCATTAAATTTTTATATATATAATATATATTATTTTGATTAAATATATCAGATATACATACATACATACCACTACTTACATAAATACATATCTATATAACACACAATACATATAAATAGTAATTAAGATAATATTTGATTGAATTGAGTAAGAAGGTGCTGTTTTAATTTCTTTTTAAAATAATGAACAGAGGGACTAAGTTGGATGTCTTTAGGAAGTTTTGTTCCAGAGCAATGCACCATACACCGAAAAAGGCAAGAGGAACTTTGTGTTGCTCTTGGGTATATCAAGCATCGCAGTGATGCAAGGCTGCCTGGAACGTGAGGGAGTAGGGAGAATTTGGAAACGAGTACGGTGGAATGAAGGAGAATTAGGGTCATTAAGAATATAGAAAAGGCATTTAAGTTAAGCACGAAAGTAATATTCTAGTAATATACTTACTTAGTCACATAAAACACTTAATAAACCTCAGTGGTTTTAAATTGTATATGTATAAAATAAGAAAAACTTTTAATCTATACTAATATTATAAAGAGGTAAAGTTTGTGATTTTGTGAGGCTGTGGGGGGTAATCTTTAGATCTACTGAACCGATTTAGATGTTTAGCAAGAAGATACTTTGAGACCCTGGGAAGGACATAGGATACTTTTTATACCGGAAATCATCCCTCAAGTGGGTGAAAATGGGGATGAATGTTTGCATTGGGAATCAACCTAGTATAATAATAAAGAAAAAAAATGATTGAGAGGATTGTTTATCTGAACAATAAACATACAAATAGGTAATATAGACTCAGAGAGATGTAATTACCAATTATTATTAATATATACTAATATTATAAAGAGCAAAGATTAAATTTTTTGTTAGTTTGTTTGTTTGTATCGAATAGGCTCCGAAACTAGTAAATCAATTTAGATAAAATTTGGTAAGAAGATAGGTTGAGACCCTAGAAAGGACATAGGATACTTTTTATTCCGGAAATCATCCCTTAAGGGAGTGAAAGTAGAGATGACAGTTTTCATGGGGAATCAACCTAGGGACGACCCCGAGCGAAGCGAAGGTGAGTCGCTAGTCTTTTATAGAATAAGTTTGGAAGAATATCCTTATGTTATAATAAGGGTGAAATACTTACATTTAAAGTTTTAATTAAATAAATATGAGTAATAATTATTTCTTATATCTCATATTATATAATATGTTAAGCTTAAGTTAAAGTCAACATTGAATCATAACTTAACAGATTAAACTAAGTATGTGCTTTATATTTATTACTTATTATTACTTATGATCGATAATAACCAAAAGTAGCATTTATATTACTTTTAGAAGAATATTTTATAATATGTATACAATAACATGCACTAAAAAATCTCCTACCACTTCTTACAACTGGAAAGTACTTTTGCCAATACTTTTGAACGTTGAAACCGGTACCTCCAGAAGGTTTAAAAATGAAATTTAGAGAGTCTCTAGTAGTAAAAATATATGTATATTATAATTGAAACGTAATATTTTCTGAAAACTTTCAATAAATATTGAAGGTGTAAAACATAGTGTTTTTAAAACTCTTTCTGTCTGTCAATACTGTTATAATTTTTTATAACAATTGTTTAATATTTTTTTTTAAATTTCATGTATATTTTTCCCCTTTAACAGACAGGTAAAATATTAAAAAAAAATCTAATATTTTTTAGTTACAAAAACCAGTTACATTTTCCAAATATCTATACATAGATATTTGGTAATATCTATGTATAGATATTTACAACAGACAGATAAATAAAATTGAAGTATCTGTTTGTAATGTCAAAATAACAGCTTTTTACTAAATGCATATGAAATTATATGCGGCACTTATAAGAAAAATACAATTTAAAAAAAAATTGTCTGTCTGTTTGTTCCCGCTAATTTTCGAAACGGCTGGACTGATTTTGACGGGACTTTCACTGACAAGTAGCTGATGTTATAAGGAGTAACTTAGGCTACTTTTATTTTAGAAGAAGAATTAGGATTCCGGTCAAAAAAATTGAAAGGTATCTAGGGACGCACCCGAGCGAAGCCAGGGTAAGTCGCTAGTTCTATACATATAATAAAAATCTAACTGAGTCGAATGTGAACATTTTGTATGAATATTGTTTTCGAAAATCTTTAGAACATTATTTTCGACACAGGGGCCGAATCTATACTTTTTAGAATTTTTATCTGTCTGTCTGTCTGGGAACACATGACGAGAAAACGACTGGATAAATTTTGATGAACTTTCGTATCCGAGTCAACATATAGGATACTTTTTACTGCGAGAAAATATCTCATCTCTAAAAAATCTATGTATGTATTCAGCCCTTTTTAACGTCCCACTGCTGGGCACGGGCCTCCCTTCAATACGAGGGGTATCAGGCCATAGTCCACGGAGCTGGCCAAATGCGGATTGGCGGACTTCACATGTCTTTCGAAAACTTGCAAGGTTCTCTCAGACATGCAGGTTTCCTTCCTCACGATGTTTTCCTTCACCGTAAGGCAAGTAGTAATCATGTTAGAAATGATTCGCACATGAAAATATCAGAGGTACGAGACCCGGGATTTGAACCCGCTTCACTCGGTTTTCCAAGCGAGCGCGTTACCACTGGGCTACCACTGCTAAAAAATCTATACTAACCATTAAAACGCAACGAACGGGACGAACCCGAGCGGAGCGAAGGTGAGTCGCTAGTTTACTATGAAATGAGCTATTTACTGTATACACTTAAGAGGAGGCTCCCTAAATTTAACGCTGATTTGCTTTCATATTCTATGTATACCAGACATTAAATCAATGTGATAATTTCAATGTATGATTTTTCAAACCTTTTTCTATGGATCAGAAGAAACAGAAACACAATTGGATGAAATTTTCTCGATAGTTTTATTTTTTTTAAAATATGCCTTTTTTAGAGATTAATGGATTTTACTCTTAAACTAATTCAGTTATATACGCAAAAAAAATACTCAGAGAAGGAAAATATAGTTTATTATCTTCTGTACGAAAGACATTTAAATTGACCAATTATTATTCTCATAATAAATTAAATTAGATTTGAGACTTACGTTTTTTAATTCTGTGCAAGAATAAGATCGATCGGATATTCGATATTCAACCTTGTTCGCAAGCAACTAAGGTGCAACGACGATAATGATTCAGTCGGCCGCTGGCCCTTGACGAGGTAGGACCTATGTCGCTTTTGCTCGCGCACAACCCCCCCGCTAATTCATCGAATTATTCATTCCTTGGACATAGTGTAAAAAATCAACGTTTTTTGCTTTTTATACATAGCTTAGTAAAAACAACTTTAAGTAACATGTTTAAGGTTGAATTTACATTATTGTATATTTTTTAAACTAGAATTACCTAAATACAGAATACTTTTGCTTATGATTTTTTGTGTAATATCTAGTTTAGTGATCGATGATTCCGTTCTGTCGTATACTAAGGGTTTCGCGCGGCTATGCTTGTGAATAATATTAAATATGAATAAATAATATAATTAATAAATATAAATCATTTACTATGCGCGTTGTATGTATGTAAGTGTTTGTATATATAACATACATACATACATGTGTTTGTATATATAACATATATACATACATACGCGTAGGATTTGGACGCGGGTTTCAAATAAATCTACATGTAACATACCTACCAAATTTCATAAACATAACGCGAACTTAGCTAACCATAACTAGTACGGGTAAGTAAGTATATCATAATAAAACATTGGTTATGTTTGTCCCTCAAGGATAATGCAGATTTCTATCACAGAAATAATTTTCAAATCGGACTGGTAGGTACCTATCTACATATGTAGTTTAGCAGATTATCTTCATATTTATAACTTTACCTTTTATTATGTACATATAAGTATATACGGGGCCATTTTAAATTTACTGAAGACCTTTTGTGAATATATTATTTACATCATAACATCGTTGAAGTTTTTTTATGTAAGATAAAGCAGTATGTAACAAGTTAGTGTAAATATGTTCTTTGAAGTGGCGCCCCTGGTGTAATAGGCACAGTGGCCAGTGAGCGCAATCAGCTGAGCGCGGGCGTCGAGCGGTTAGAAAGCCAAGCGCTTAGAAAAAAAAGCAAATTTATATTTATACAGATAAATAAAATTGGAGTTTCTGTTTGTAATATTAAAATAACCGCTTTTTACTAACTGCATATGGATGTATACACGGTACATATACCAAAACAACATTTGTTACAATTTCTGTCTGTCTGTCTGTTTGTTCCGGCTAATCTCCGAAACGGCTGGAGCGATTTTGACGGGACTTTCACTGGCAGATAGATAGCTGATGTTATAGGGTATATATAGTTGTAACTTAGGCTACTTTTATTTTAGAAAAAGAATCAGGGTTCCGCAAAAAAAAATTAAAACCCTGAAATTATGAACAAAATCCGCGTACGGCCTACGCACCCGAGCAAAACGAGAGTAAATCGCTATATAATATTTAATTTAAATGAATATCTTAGGAGTTAGCAAGCTACTATTTATATAGGTATACCTAAACATAGCTAACCGGGAAAACGTACCTAGGGACGAACGCGAGCGAAGCGAGCGTGAGTTGCTAGTCTATACTCATATTATAAAGCTGAAGAGTTTGTTTGTTTGTTTGGTTGGTTGAACGCGCTAATCTCAGGAACTACTGGTTGGAATTGAAAAATTCTTATTGTGTTGGATAGTCCATTTATCGAGGAAGGCTTAGGCTATAGAACATCACGCTACGACCAATAGGAGCGGAGCATAAATGAAAAATGTTGCAAAAACGGGAAAAAATCATTCCTTTTGAGAGCTTCCGTTGCGTGCGCTGCGTAAGCGGTTGAAGTTACGCAAAAATCGTGTATGACGGAATTGTTCCCCTTTAAAAGTTCTAAAAAAAAGTCCGCGACAGCATATGTCTATCTTTTAAGGTTGACTCAAAATAACCCTTTTTATGGCAATCAAATTTGTTCTAAAATAATGCATTACTTCCGAAGGTGTTTTTATAAACATGATACTATCCTTATCCAAATAAATACGTTATTCATCACAAGTATTTAATTTTGAACAAAATTGCCCTTGACATAATTTGATTTCAATGAATATCTTAGGAGATATCATAGTTTTAAAATATACATATTTAACTTTACGCGGTCTATGGGTGAGCGCGCTCTCAGATACAAGGCGAGGGCAGGGCGGTCGTGAGGGGGGAGTCACTATTCCACGCGGACGAAGTCCCGGGCAAAAGCTAGTAGATAAATAAAATTGGCGTGTCTGTTTTAATATTAAAATAACCGCTTTTTATTTATTGCATATGGATGTATACACGGTCCATATACCAAAACAACATTTTTTACAATTTTTGTCTGTCTGTCTGTCTGTCTGTTTGTTCCGGCTAATCTCCGAAAAGGCTGCACCGATTTTGACGGGACTTTCGCTGGCAGATAGCTGATGTTATAAGGAGTAACTTAGGCTACTTTTATTTCAGAAAAAAAAAATCAGGGTTCCGCGAAACAAAAATTAAAACCCACGAAAAGCGTACACATCCGAGCGAAGCGAGGGTAAATCACTATATAATTTAAATGAATATCTTAGGAGTAGCAAGCTACTGTTTATCTATCTTCTTCTTCTATACTATAATAAAACTGTAGAGGTCGAATGTCTGTACATAGAAAAAATATGCTAAAAACCGAGTCAGGGGGGTGTAAGAAGAGAATAGAACAAATCCAGATTTTTTTTTAATTTTTTGTTTTTCTGTCTGTTTGTCTGTTTGTACAGGCTAATCTCCGAAGCTGCTGGACCGATTTGAATGAAATTTTGCATGGTGGTACCTTATATCCACGTCAACATATAGGATACTTTTCATCCCGGAAAATCAAAGAGTTCACGTTGGATAGTTAAAAAACTACAGTAACTTATACAGCTTACTACACAAAAACTACCCATTGGATTTTAATGAAACTTTACAATAATATAGTGCATACATCAGAATAAGCAATAAGCGACTTTTTATTCCGGAAAAATGAACGGTTTCCGTGGGATAGATTTGTTTTTTCTAGAGGTGAACCCGAGCGAAGCGAGGGTGAGCCGCTAGTATATAAATAAACATAGCTAACCGTGAAAACGTACCTAGGGAAGTACGCGAGCGAAGCGAGCGTGAGTCGCTAGTAAAAAATAAAAAAATGTTTCGCACCTTCTGAACCACGTATTTCAATTCGCAAGCCAAGCAAAAGTGGGTGTATGATCTCGGACTAGAATATCGATGATCGTAGATTCGATTCCCCTCGTGTGTAGACATTTTTTTCCTTTTTCTCAATTATATATTGAATTTTGAATTTTAATATACAAAGATTTTTCGCATGCGCTTTAATTACTATCCCTTGTTGAAAAGTCCAAAATCCCATTTTTTTATCGTTTCTATGCCTTTTGCATATCTATACATATAAACAAATTGTGACTAAGCCGAATCTGCACATTAAATATTTTTTTGGAATATCTTATTGAAATAGACATTATTATCGATACAGAGACCGAATCTATAGTTATTAGAATTTTTGTCTGTCTGTCTGTTACCGCATCACGGAAAAACTACTGGAGGGATTTTGATGAAATTTGGTATGATGATAGTTGGTTATTCGGATTCCGGGTCAACACATAGGATATTTTTTACTGTGGGAAAATATCTCATCTCTAAGAAATCTATACGTAACGTTAAAACGAGGGTGAGTCGCTAGTAAATAAATAAAAAAAAAACGATAAATGATAATAAATAAATAAAATACTTATTTCTTTGCATAATTGAAAAATGAATAATATTATATAAAAATGAGAAAAAGAAAGAAAAATGACTACGCACGGGGAATTGAACCTACGACTTAGAGTTATTAGACCCAGCTTTAAGAGGATTGTGAAGTGCCGATACACGGCGCGAGTAGGTTTTTAAGAAAATGCTATCTGTTTCATATCGCTCGCTTTGCCAACCCTTATGGTGCGATAGAGAGAGTTGCAAATCTTAGAGGCAATTACCTACATTCCTGTTTGAAATATTGTTTCGGGCGATAACGTTTTTACCCCCCTAAACATTTACGAAATGAGACAATTTTGGTTTCATTAGATTCAGTACACCTTAATCTAGGTCTGTACGTTTTCCTTTTTTAGTGATTCAGTTTAGTTTAATTATAAAAAAATAAAAACGCTCGAGGAAGTTTTTACGTCAAAAATACAGATATTTAGATGCTAATAACTTCTATCATACGCAATATTTCTTTAAAATAAAAACGTACGGACCTAGTTTTTCATTATATCTACAACATTTCCAAAAATTATGAAAATTAGACTATGTTAATGGGGAGGAAAACGTTATCGCTTTTTGTATGGAAATTTACTTTTTTTATTTAGCTTCACAATCCTCTTAACCGCTACGCCAACTCATACTTGGTATGCATTGTGAAATAAGTGGTTCATAATCATAATCCTTCGATTGCTTTTGATTATTATTTATTCAATACTACAACAAAAATTACATACTAATTTGTAAATTTTTAAACATCAAATCAAACTAACAAAAACATAAGTAATTTCCTGATAAAATTCCTAAATATGTATTTATATATTATGAATATATAAATACTTGAATAAAATATAATTTACATGTTCAATATCTACTCAAATTCATTTATTGCATAGGAATAAATGTCTTAGCTTTTCGCGATTACTAAATATATACGTATTATAATAAAATAAAATGTTATCGGATCAATTCCCGTATTTTAAATTTTAATAATATTATAATCAAATTGATAAGTTGGCCTACTGCTTATAGACGCGCTTGCGTACTCTGTGACGCTTGACCTGTAGTTATGAGTTCACGCCGGCGACGTGAGCGCACAGCTCGCTTTGCGGGAGGGGTGGTAGCGTTAAATGCCTACTTCGCCCGGACAGCCTGGCCTTAAACTCATTTATTTTAATTGGAGTTAACCTTTTATTCACAAATACGAAAATTACATTACAATAGAAATACGCATATTTAAGTAGGAAATAATTTAAATAAAGTGTATATCCTATCCCTAAATATTTACATAGCACGTTGGGCTCAGTTTGTAGTGACCCTACTTCTTGTGACAGCGGTCGCGGGTTTGAGGCCCGCTGGGGGCATTCATTTGTGTGATGAGCACGAATATTTGTACACCAGTCATGGGTGTTTATATTTATAATATGTATGTATTTCAAGTTATATATGTGTATCAACTATCTAGTATCCATATCACAAGCCTCGTGTAGCTTACCATGGAACTAGATGGTGCTGTGTGTTAATGTCCCAACATATTTGAGAATGATATTTAATTTGCATTATAATTACTATCGTAAATATGTATAACGCTCTTAAGAATTTTAAAATAATTTAAGGTTAAGTTTTGAATACAAATTAGAAGCTAAAATAAGTTTTTTTTAAAAAACAAAGACTCGATGTAATTCAATAAAATCTTTTTTGATCGAATTCAATAGGAAGGTTCTTTTTCATAGGTTTCTTGACATTCTCCTTGATTATGAAAATGAAGAGATTGGTCCCAAATTAATGGCGTGCAATTACTTTTCAAATATTTTTATTTTTTGTTACAAAAAAATATTATATAGTATTTTTATATATTAACAAATAAAATACTTGGTTTTAAAAGTTGTCTTACATAATTTCTTTGTTAACTTTAGCAATGATATTTAAATGTAATTTGCCTGTAAGTTCTTTTTATGTAACTACTGTTTCTTTAATATCTCTTTTGATAGTTAAGAAATTGTTTCTTGAAATTATCTACTTACTTAGTCATAATATATACTTATAATATTATAAAGAGGAAAGATTTTTTTGTTTGTTTGCTTGTACCGAATAGGCTCCGAAACTATTGAACCGATTTAGATGAAATTTGGTAAGAAGATAGTTTCAGACCATGGGAAGGACACAGGGTAATTTTTATTCCAGAAATGATCTTTTAAGGGGGTGAAAATGGCGATGAAAGTTTGTATACGGAAGCAACTTAGGGACAAACCCGAGTGAAGCAAGGGTGAGTCCCTAATAATATATAAATGAGCAATTTATAAATGTAAAGTGTGTAACTTTTATTGGAGATTCCTAACAAAATAAAATTAAAAAAAAAAAAACATTATTTATAAATTGAATTAAAATTGTTAAAAAACATATACGCAAATAATTTTTTTAATCGCCTGTTTTACATAAAAAAAATTGTATTGTTGATATAATATGAGGGCGATACAACTGGTTTGGAATGTGGCTCTGTTCCGAGAAGATCCGGTAAGTAAATTAACAGTAGATCTTATTAAAGCATCACCTTCTATTATTTCTTACAATTTCATGGTTTTATTTTGATTTTGTAAATAATTACAAACTTAACAATAGCAATTCTAATTAAATATTTTCATTCTATAATATATAACTATAACACTTTTGCCTAGAATTATTTATAACAATTTTAAAATTTTAAGTACTTTGGTGTCACTGTTTTCCAAATTGTTCTATAATTTTTGTGGAAGTTGTCTCGTCTGTAATAACTATATAAATTACTTTTCAGACGTCAAAAATCATAGTTTCTCGAATCACGATGTCGGCGCGCTGTGAAGCGTTAAATGTCGCGTCGAGAACAAAAAAATCAAAATAAAAAAACGAAAAAGTCCAAAAAAAATGTGAACAATTTTTGAGTAAATATAAGAAAGAATACGTAATTGAATACAATTTCAGAAAATATTGTTCGATTGTAGTTCGAATAGTTATATTTATGTCTGTAGAAATACCTAGTATTTTTATGAGAATGAAGTTATTGACGAATTGAAATAGAGAAAGAGCTAAAACGATACCTGAGGATAGTTTTTTGTTTTTTTACTTAAAAAAGTTTAAGTCAACATTCTGAGGAATCACCGACCAGGAATGACAAGAAGGGCTGAATAGATCTAGATAAAATTTGGCACAGATATAGGTAAATACTTTTTATCCTGGAAAAATGTATGGTTCCCGTGGGATAGATTTGTTTTTGTTTCTCTAGAGGTAAACCCGAGTGAAGCGAGAGTGAGCCGCTATTGAACAATATAATGTAAAAATTATAATTCTCTATAATCCATAAAGAACTTAAAATTAAAAAATTTAATAACCCCCAACGCAAAAAATACCTATAGTTTAAGAAACAATCCTTAAAAAGTAAATATTTTTTGAAAAGAGCTGATACTCTTACACTGCTGGACCGATATTAACCAAATACCTATAGCTAAGAACAACCGCAAGGAAACTGGCTTTCAAATGAAAAAAACCGCATCAAAATCGGTCCATCCGTTGGAGAGCTACGACGCCACAGACAGATACACAGACAGACAGACAGACATCGACGTCAAACTTATAACACCCCTCTTTTTGCGTCGGAGGTTAAAAATTAATATACGTAAAAAACTTACAAAAATTATTGACTATTTATTTTATATTATTAAATAACTTTGTAAGCGATACCATAACTACATAGTTATGTGTATTTAATAACATGCACAATTAAAATGACGCATTATGGAAAATAGACACTTCACATCCTCTCAACCATGTTTATATTAATATAGGAAAATAACGAGTTTCCGTAGATGAAAAATATCTAGATTTAATCTCGATTGGCGATATCACAGAACTATTACGATACCGATTCCATGTATTACGTTATCATGTAATATTTTTTAACACAACACTGTAGATAAATAAATATTATAAAAAAAGTATAAGTAATTAGATAGTAAATTATGGTTAAGTATTAATATAACATACTGTTATAACGATTAGAAATATGTAATTTTCTTTGGTGTTAGAGTAAAAAAAGGCAGTTTTCTGTTCCGTTTGTGTAACGTCTGCGTCTGCGTGTATTTCAAATTACGCATAACCAATAAAAATGATACCCACATTTGATACCTATAATATAATTAAATTTGTTATAATAATATTTAAAAAAAAACTATCTTTTCGTTATTTTTTATTTTTTAATATAGATTTTTGTTAATTTTGATTTTTGGTTCCCGACGTTACGAATGCTTTACATCTATCATGGTTACGGGAGACTCTTTGTCAAATATTTGCGTAAATCTAAGAAAGTATTATTATAATATGTTATAGTAATAGGCCTTGAAATCGATATAAACTAAGTATTCTCGAGCGATGTTAGATATAATTTAACAAATTTTATTTTTAAATATTATTATTATTATTATGAATAAATATATTTTTTAAGTAATTAGTTTTAAGATTCCATTTTTTTTTTTATAAAAAACGGTCAACTGTAAAAAATAGTTTAATTCCAAAAGAAGAATATTATAGTTTTCCTGTATTTTTATAAGAATGATTCAAGTTCCGGACTTTATTGAAATATATTTTTTATAAATTTTGCAATCGCTATCAACTGTAATATTCCGTGATAACGTCACTAATACTAATACATACGAGAACTATAATAAGACAAACTAAGTACCTCAAGAGAATTATAAACATACATAATAAAATGTAAACAAATCATTTAACAAATAATATTATTATTTATGAATATCATAAACTCCATTTTATTAATTCAAAAACCATTCGTGAAAAGACCAATAGCATGCTATAGTGCAATTTGATTGTCATCAAACAATTGTCCAAGACCTTCACCAATAAAACCCTTAAGCCGATTATCTAACGAATGCTTGCAAATCAAAAAAAATTCTATTAAACTCTCTTAGATTTAAGCCAATATTAGACATTTTCAATAAAACTATCTTTTTGTTTTTTTTTTGTGGATTTATTTTGATTTTTGATTCCCGAGGTTTCGAATGCTTTACAGCAATCATGGTAACAGGAGTCTCTCCCAAAAATATAGTTTTATTTCAAAATTATATTATAAAAAAAAAATATCTCTTACCGTTCATTTTATATTAATTCCACAATAAAACACCATACACAAATAAAAAAATATTATCACGGTTTTAAACCACTTTTGCGTATACAAATTTGGCGAGCTCTCGACTGGAGGCTGTCGCGCGCGTCGATTAAATACAAAGTGAACTGCGATGCGCGTGCGCTGCTATTAACTGCGCGATAAAGGTTTGACATCTCGATTTATTCTCACGTACGGTAAACGTTGTAATGTCGTAATCGATTATTATTGATAGCAGGTAGAATATGTTATAGATAATAGTTATGAATAAAATTATCAAGTGAAATTAATTTTTAAATATTTTACCGTTCTATTCTGTGTTTTTTTTTAATGAGTAATTTTAAATTGTACATAAATAGAATTTTAAATAATAATAAACCAGATGAACCGATGTATATTTTTTAATGAATTTAGGTGAAAGAAAACATAAGGCCAGTCATGCTATTATTGTTTTTCGTAAATATAATTATAAAAAAAAATACCGTTACGAATAATTTAAAGATTTTTTATTTTTATAACACAATATCTGAATAATAATAAAAAATAAAATAATGTGAACTGATAAAAAAAAGACTAACTTTTTTCCTAGCTGTACTAGCGCCTTTATTTGTGCCAACCACCATACAAATTATGACGTTTTATGATTTTGGAAGGAATCAATGTGAATTAGAAAATTAGAAGAAGATTTTAAGTTATCTAACATCCCTAGAAGTTAACTTAGAGTTATTTAAAAATTATACATAAACTAACATGATTACCACTTGCCTTACGGTGAAGGAAAACATCGTGAGGAAACCTGCATGTCTGAGAGAACCTAGCAAGTTTTCGAAAGACATGTGAAGTCCGCCAACCCGCACTTGGCCAGCGTGGTGGACTATGGCCTGATCCCCCTCGTACTGAAGGGAGGCCCGTGCCCAGCAGTGGGACGCTAAAAAGGGCTGGAATGTTAATGTTATACATAAATACGAGCAGAGCCACAGGCAAACGCTAATCAAAATGAAATACAAAAAATCCATGCAGTCATAAGATTAATTGAATTTTGTTAACAGTCTTATCCTCTTTTCCACAGGATTTTTTTTATCTATGAAATCATCTGTGAAACATCATCCTCGTCAAATAATAATGATCGACCAGTAATCATTTATTTTTCAAATTTATCTATAACTATCTATCTATAACTATATCTATATTAATAATAAAATTCTGAGTCGAATCTGTACATTCAATATTTTTTGGAAAATCTTATTGAAATAGTCATTATTGTCGATATGGAGGCCGAATCTATAGTTATTAGAATTTTTATTTGTCTGTCTGTCTGCGAACGCATCACGAGAAAACCACTGGACAGGTTTTAATGAAATTTGGCATGATGATAGCTGGAATTGTACTAAGTTTAACGACGAAGGTGCCTATTTCATTGTAAGTCTAGTAATAAATGATCAGAGAAGGTTCGAAACATCGATAGATATGAACATACATGTACTTAGGACCTACGCAAAACATCGACATAAAATTTGTTGTTTTACATTAAGTATCTTGTTATATTAAAAGAAAATAAAATATGCACACATTACATTTTATCGACTCCAAAAAAATATCTATATCAAAGTATCATCTTCGATATAATTAAATCATCTATACTAATACATATAATAAAACTGTATAGTTAAAATGTCTGTACATAGAAAAAAAAACCGAGTCAGGGGATGTATGAAGAAAAATAAAACAAATTCAGATTTTGTTGCAAATTTTTTGATTCTCTATCTGTTTGTCTGTTTGTCTGGGCTAATCTCTGAAACTGTTGGACAGATTTAGATACAATTTTGTATGGTAGTACCTTATATCCCCGGTCAACATTTTAGATACTTTTCATCCCGGAAAATTAAAGAGTTCTCGTGAGATAGTTAAAAAACTATAGTAACTTATACAGCTTAGTACACAAAAACTACTAATTGAATTTAAATAAAACTTTACAATATTATTGTTCATAAATCAGAATAATAAATAGGCTACTTTTTATCCCGGAAAAATGTACGGTTCCCATGGGATAGATTTGTTTTTGTGTGTCTAGAGGCGAACCTATGCGAAACGAGAGTGAGCCGCTAGTTAAATAAATATAAATAACTATGTTGGGGCGTTATAGGTACACGATTATACCCAATACGTTTAAGTAAATTAATTTTTTTCACCCCTCAGTTACATGTGTTATATACTCGTACAAGTATATGTGTGTCCGTGTATATACAGAGGCTGTGACATACGGACAGGCGGATTGACGATCAGTCGAACACGACTAAATTATAAGGATCCATTTTTGCCCTTATTCTACGCATCCTAAAATAGACCTATCGTAATAAGTAGTAAGATTTCAGGAACACGAGATTTTATGTAAAAAAATGTAGGCTAAAAATAAAATTGTAAATATGAGTGTTTAACTAAGAAAAAAACAACTTATAAAGATTTTAAAACGCAATAACTTATGCCAAACAGAACATCATTTACATATTTTTTTTAACCAAAGATATAGATTATGATTTATTATGCATTGAAAATATGTATTTAAATATTTGTTGGGTAAATTAAGTTAACTATCATTCGATTTTTGGACTAATCTATACATATAATAAAATTCTAACTGAGCCGAATTTTATGAATTAATGTTATGAAATTTTATATGATAAAACTGCTTATTACATATGTCGAATATTTGATACTTTTTAGGGTTCCATACCTCAAAAGGTAAAAAAAAGAACCCTTATAAGATTACTTGTCCGTCTGTTCGTGTGTTACCACCGATAGTCCCAGGAATGGGTAGACCTAGCAAGTTGATATTTATACCAGATACTGAGATCTATAGTCCATATTAGGTGTATAAAAATTAAGGTTCTAAGTCAACACGATCAAAAGACATAGGCAAATTTAGATTTTCGCGAGAACTTGCAAGTACCAAAATTTACCTTAATTTTCAACTTTTTTAAAAGCAAGGTAAAGCACAAATAAAGGAAAAATTCCAAAAAATAAAAAAGTTGAAAATTAAAATTAAACAGAGTTTCTACAAATTTGTACGGATCCTCGGTCGGCGAGTCCGACTCGCACTTGTCCGGATTTTATTACTGCGGGAAAATATCTCATTTCGAGAAATCTATACTAAACGTGAAACGTAACTAGAGACGAACCCGAGCGGAGCGAGTATGAGTAGCTAAATGTCACACGACTATTTACGTAGTGTTACTATAAAATAACATTTCTTTGCAAATAATTTTATTTAAATTTCACACTACGACTTCTATTAGTACACAAACGCTATTAAAATTTGCTCTTTACATAAAACATATTAACATTAAACTAATCTATAGAGATAAATAAAATTGGAGTGTCTGTTTGTAGTATTAAAGTAACCGCATTTTATGCACGGTACATATACCAAAACAACATTTTTTACAATTTTTGTCGGTCTGTCTGTCTGTCTGTGTGTTCCGGCTAATCTCCGAAACGGCTAAACCGATTTTGACGGGACTTTCACTGGTAGATAGCTGATGTTATAAGGAGTAACTTAGGCTACCTTTATTTTAGAAAAAGAATCAGGGTTCCACGAAAAAAAAATAACATCCATGTAATTGTAAACAAAATCCGCGTACGGCGTACCCATCCGAGCAAAACGAGGGTAAATCGCTTTATAATTTAAATGAATATTTTAAGAACTATTTATTAACTATTTATGTATACCTAAACATAGCTAACCGTAAAAACGTACCTAGGGACAAACGCGAGCGAAGCGAGCGTAAGTCGCTAGTTTTAAATAAAACTTTGCTTAACAATGATGACTTGACAAAAATGATGGTCACAGTGAGACAGCTGTAATTTAAAATGTCATATTTTCTTCTAAATCTAAAACAGAATTTGATTTAATTAGTTCTTCATAATGTCCACAGGATGTAAAGTTTTCAGTTCTGTTATAGGAAATTAATCTGGACTAGAATGTAATTATGACGTAAATACAGAGTTGAAGATGTGCTTCTTTAAAAAGCAGTGTCCTGTTAGAGCTCTAACTAAATTTCAATATTAATTATTTATTTGGAAATAATCAGATATATTGTAAATCAATTATGTAACATCTTCAA
Organism: Argynnis bischoffii washingtonia; assembly: GCA_033884665.1. Lineage (NCBI taxonomy): Eukaryota > Metazoa > Arthropoda > Insecta > Lepidoptera > Nymphalidae > Argynnis > Argynnis bischoffii. The sequence continues at coordinate 16,162,807 of CM066618.1, read as the reverse complement.
AATCGATTGCCTCAGCTACAGATCTTGAAGTCCCGAGGTCAGTGGGTTCGAGTCGCGAGTTGCCTCATTCAGCCTTTTTTAATGTCTCACTGCTGGGCAAGAGTCTCCTTCCAATGGTAGAGGGATTAGTTCATAGTGCACTACTCTGGCTAAAGCAGGTTAACAGACTTCACGTGTCTTCGAAGACTTGCTAGGTTCTCTCAGACATACAGGTATCCTCACGATATTTTCCTTCGCCATAAGGCAGGTTATAAACACGTTGAAAATGATTCGTATGAAATAATGAATGTATGAGATTAAATTAAGTGGTGAAGGTACTATACCCCCTCACTGTATTCGCGTCACCTGTCTCCATTATATCTAACATAATAAATTTTAAATTCTTAACGCGAATGCAAATTTCGTCAGTTTTTACCACTTCTTGTCTTATTTAATGATTTATACTAAAACCATCTCATAATTGATGATTGATATATTGTTATATGGTTCTTGTATTGTGATTTTCTTTAAGTTATTTTTCTATTTAATACAAGCGCCTTACCCTCGATTCGCACAGGTTCGTCCCTAGGTTGATGCCCCATACAAAATTTCATCCCCATTTTCACCCCTTAAGGGATAATTTCCAGAATATAAAATATCCTGTCTTTCCCAAGGTCTCAAACTATCTTCTTACCAAATTTCATCTAGTCGGTGTGCTTTGATTTGTATTGGCTGGCACCGATTTCGAAAATATCTGATTAAGTATCTATTTTAAATGAAAACCCCCGTTTAGTTATTTTTTACTTTTCAAGTAAGTTTTAAGTTTTTATTATACTGAGCTAATGACGCAATTATGATAAAACGTGTAATAAAATATTTAAGCTTTTAAAGTTCATAATAATTTAAGATTTATTATTAACTAGCGCCTCCCCCTCGCTTCGCTTCGGGTTTTCCCTACAAAAAAAAAATGTATCTCACGGGAACCGTACATTTTCCGGGATGATATATAGCCTAAAGCCTTCCTCAGTTAACGCGCTATCCAATGCAAAAAGATTTTATCAAATTGGATTAGTAGTTCCTGAGATTAGCGCGTTCAACCAAACAAACAAACAAACTCTTCAGCTTTATAATATTATATTAGTATAGATTATATTTATTTTTTACTAGCGAATCATCCTTACTTCTCTCGGATGCTCCCTAGGTACGTTTTAAATGTAAATATGTATTTATTGCGTGTGTACCTACATTTGAATACTTAAGTAAGACCTACTTTTTTTAGTACATTGTTGTATTTCTATGTCTTAAGGTTAAGCCACCGTTAGTTATATTTTCTACGTTTGACTCGATAGAGCCAGTTACCTATTGCATTTTCCTTCTTCTGTACATAATACGTTACTGTCATTGTTTTTTAAAAATATTTCATGTACAGATTTCGCGAAGTTACTATTTTATTATATGTATAGATTATTCATTTATTTTTTATTATTCTATAATTAATATAGAGCAATTTTAAAAAAATGTCTAGACATTTACATTCTGATACCTATCGTAAAAATTACTTATATGATAAATTATATACATTATACATAAATTATGTTATAATTACAAGATTTTTTTTATTTTTTGTATTAATAATAAATAGTAAAAAAAATTTTTCTATAAGAAAAAAATTTTTTTACTATTAATTTCGTGTTGCAGTTTTAGGGTTGTTTATCCTTTTTCAGTTCATATATAATGCACATGCGTAGCCTTTTCAGTATGGACAAAAATTGTATAAATGATAAAACAGTTAACTTTATAGTAAGGTATCGAACGACAAATGTAATATCAATTATACGTAAGTATTAATCACTAGCGAATCACCCTCACCCCACTAGGGTTCACCTCTAGGTACGTTTTAGGTTAGTATAGATTTCTCAGAGATGAGATATTTTTCCACAGTAAAAAGTATCCTATATGTTGACTTGGATAACCAACTATCATAATACCAAATTTCATCAAAATCCCTCCAGTGGATTGTTCGTGATGCGATAACAGACAGACAGATAAAATTCTAAAAACTATAGATTCGGCCTATACATATACCTAATAATAAAAAAAAAAACAACTTCCAGACATTAAAGAAATAAATATAAAACCGGCTTCTAGACACTAAAAAGTAAAAAGTACCTAACTAAAATTCTGGCATTATGTATTTGCATTGGAATATATACTTTGAGCAAAACATGTAGATGTCAGGTCTGGGTTCATTATCTTATGTAGACATATAATAAAATTCAAACTGAATCGAATCTATACTTTACAGGACATAGGATAGTTTTTATTCCGGAAATCATACCTTAAGGAGGTGAAAAAAGGAATAAAAGTTTGTACGGGGAATCAATCATTGAAAATTTTTCAAAACTCATGTCTTTTCCAGGGTCTCAAACCATCTTCATACCAAATTTCATCGAAGCAGTTCAGCGAATTTTTAGTTTATCATTTCAAACAAACATACAAAAAGATAAGATAATTTTTGTTTGTGTAATTTCTAGATACCATATTAACTTCATTGTACTTTTTACTGTATATTATTGTGCCTTGAATTATGTGTTTATTTGCTTTTATATCAACTCCAAACTTAATAAAATGCATACCAAATATCTAATAATGTTAGGATACGGAAGATTTATTAATTAAAATATTAGTGGTTATCAATGTAGGTCGTTGGAATTTTTAACTAATAGAAAACACTTTAATTGATATTTAATTACATTTACATTAGTAGCAATTTAAAATTGAAAATATGTAAATTAGTTATTAAAATAAAATATTGTTTGTATGTTGGCCGAAACCATATTCAAATGAAAATATTTGTAAATTTTTATTGTTTAGGAAGTAATGTTAATGTTTGTAAATCTATCAATGTGAAAATTGGGCAAATGCAAGTCCAACGCACGCAATATAGGTTCCGTATAGCAAAATTCTATGCTGTTTTTCTTACTTACGTATTTTGTTAGGTTAACACTAAAATAAATACGAATAATATTTACGTTTCCACAATATCGACACATTTTATCAATTGCAAAAATAACTTCGTTTCATGTTATTTTTTAACATTTTATGGAAAACATGTTTATGGTTGTTAAACTGACAAAGATAATTTTCGATAAAAGTATTTCAGAAACCGTTTTACCTTAAATTTTTTAGATTAATTAATTAAGCCCAAACACCAAGAAGTTGCTGTAAATCGTTGAGGAGTTCCCTCGACTGTCTTTCGGATCCATCATCAGATCGACTCCAGACCTTCATTAAATAGTAGTGCTTTAAAATGCCTAATGAAAATGTTAACAAACGCACTAGTCGCCGCTACAATTTTCAAAAGTTTCCCTCGATTTCTCTAGGATCCCATCATCAGATCCTGGTTTCCTTATCATGGTACCACTCTTGGGATATTTCCTTTCCAACAAAAAAAGAATTATCAAAATCGGTTCATAAACGACGAAAAAATCCGCGAACAAACATAATATATATATATATATACGGTCGAATTGGGAACCTCCTCCTTTTTTTTGGAAGTCAGTTAAAAATGCTTACGATTTTAATCATATTAGCCGAGCCATATGAAATAATAAAAAGCATTTGCTTAAAATTATTTAATTAATTATTTACCTTAATTATGTACTTCTGACTCTTACTTTCCCCAACACTTTCTTTTGAAAATCGTTTCGGAAAATATTACTATTTAGCGCTAACCCATCCCTATTTCGCGCCAAATTAATATTAAGAAAAGTTATTACTATAAAATTTAAATAATCAGCTGAATTAAAAAATCAATTAATAGCTGTCTATTAATGATAAAAATTAATTTAGTAGTTTGATAGTTTATCGCCCAAAACTAAACTAACAAACAAAACAAAAGTATAGAGTATAGACATACTATAAAAGTTATTGTTAAAACAAAAAGTTATTTAAATTACTAAATCAAATGTAAGATTAACGGAGGAACCTTTGTGGCAATATCAATCACCGCCATATATACCAATCATATTGCCCAATTAAATTGGTATTTGTAAGAGTATACAAATAAGTAAAACCTAAGAATTTGGTTTTTGGTCATCTAAACGCGGGCGGAGCCGCGGGCTATGCTAGTATATTATAAATGTGAAAGGATATTTGTTTGTTTGTCCTTCTTTCACGTCGAAACAGAGTGACGGATTGGCGTGTTTTTTTGAGTGGAGATAGTTCGAGGGTTGGAGAGTGACTTTTTAGCGCCAGAGATTATCTCATTCTCGGGAGAAAACACGTTATAATACAGACCACAACGACTCATCAGACATATTATAATACAAATATTTTAAGTCCAGAAAAAAAGTAACTTTGACTTAAAGTGATCATTAGTCATTTTGTTAACTCAGCGGGTAATCTAAATAAATCACTACACTGGTTATAAGTCATTCGTTAATTAATTCATGCATTATTATTTTTTGTTCTCCACAAATATTATGCTTGAAACAAAAAATAAATTTAATCAATTAAATTTATTCAATTTAACTTTTGCAAGTACTTTAAAATTATCAATTTTATTTAAGAGAGTCTGCTCAACAGCTGTTGCTCATTTAAAGTTACTATATGAACTAAAAAATACATACAATATATAAATATACCCTTATATATGAATATAAGTAAATGCATAGAACATATATATATATACTATATATTCATCCATTCATACTAACCTGAGCAAAGCGAGGGTGAGTCGCTAGTGATAATATATTTCGACATTGTTCCATTTTTCAGGAATGAATAAGAATACGTGGCGTTAAAGTCAAGGTATTGTCACCCTTTATTTTATTTTAAAAATATTACCTAAATAATTGAATACAAAGGATATACATACAAACAAAAGGTCAAGAAGAATTCTAATTTGGCAGGTTGTCGCAATTCGGTCTTGTGGTTTATATTTACAGGCAAACGCCATATTGAAAAAAGAGTATTAAAACCAATCTTTTAGAATATATTTTCCTCAGATCTACCAACATAGTTTAAAGAAATGCTACTTCAAAACTAAAGACCGTGAAATTTCCTGCAACATTTATATGGAATATTTTCAATAAGACGAATAGTTCTCGATTTGCAGCTAAATTATGATTAACCTACAATTCTTCCACAGATTCGACTGCACGAATTTTTAGTGGTGTCTTAAGGGAAGTTTAGACTACAACACAAATTGCGAAATAAATGTCAGACATTTATTTCTGTAAGTTCACACTTTTACAAAATTTTTAGTGTCTGAGTAGTGTTTGTACATAAATGTACGGATATTCTGTACGAATTGTTTACAATCCTTGCTCCACGTGAAATTCATTCTTATGGTGTTGTATGATGTATTGAAAATGTCGAGCATGTTCGAAAACCTTTCAACTTGGACACACCTGTTCACACAGCCACTGATACGACACTAACTATCATGTCGCAATAAATATAATAACCGGTGGTAGGACTCTGTCAAGCCTGAGGAGTCCGACTGGATGGGTACCACCCCCTTATCTATTTCTGCCGCCAAGCAACAATGATTGCATTGTTGTGTTCCGGTATGAAGGATAAGGTAGCCAGCGCAATTACAGGCAAGAGGCATATCATCTTAGTCCTCACAGTGACAACGCACCTATGGTTCTGCATTTTTGTTACTTAAAACGTAAGTGCATGAACCGTAGGTGTTATGGGCGACAGGTACTGCTATCCATCAGGTGGTCTGTCTGCTCGTTTGTCACTGAATGTCATAAAAAAAAATTCACAATTAGAGACACTCACGCTCTCATAGAGACACTCGGTGTATAAACTGAGTGTACCGTGTATAGTGTCTTAGTCTAAATCGGTATTTACATAGTATTCTCTGAAGTAACCCCAATCTTTCTTCTCCTTTTTACGTGATATTGGCGAAGTAAACTTTCCTCAATTGGCACGCTTTGAAGACAACAACAAAAAAATTAAATTGAACCCTAATCTTAGTAATTAGTTTGTATTGGATCTATGTAATTTTTTTGACATAGTTAACGAGTTAGCTTATTATTCTAGTACATACCTTCCAATTTCCCAGTGGATATTATTCTGTAGACGCTACATAAGTGTAGTTAGGTTCACTGGTGTACAATAATAAATTTTACAAACATTGTATAATGATGCCTTTGCCTATTTGGTCATGGTCAATAAGGATGTAGGTTTAATAGTAGGTTTGGTCTTGATCCGAGTTGCGTTGTGTCAGAAAACAATGAAGTCACTATTTCACCATTTAATTTTCCCTTTAAGTAAACTTTGTAAGTATAATTTACCAACATAATGCATATATTATTAAGTGCTAAGACTGTGGTAACTCAGTGGCATCGCGCTTGCTTATATTTCAAGGGAAGCGAGTTCAAATCCCGGCTGTCGCACATCTGATAGCTTAACGTAAAATTGTCCTAATGAAAAAGAAAACATTAAAGGTTGTAAACATACAAAGAATCTTTTTCTTTAGTTTTTGCATGTTCAGCGAATTATTGGAGACGGCTTGACGATTTTGCTACTTTCAGCTATATTATCTATACTAATATTATAAAGAGGAAGGATTTGATTGTTTGTTTGTTTGCACCGAATAGGCTCCAAAACTACTGAACCGATTAAGATGAAATTTGGTAACAAGATAGTTTGAGGCCCAGGGAAGGATATAGGATAGTTTATATCCCAGAAATCACCCCTTAAGAGAATGAAAATGGGCATGAAAGTTCAAAGTGAGTCGCTAGTATTGAAATATGTTCAGAAATGGTCCCATAAAATTAGACTACGTCGATCTCGAGGAAATGAGGAAAAACCATGACCAAACAGATCTAATTAGACTTTTTTACCAACTTCTAACTATTATATCGACTTGAAACTTTGCAAGTTCTTGCAATTTTGATAGTATAATAATTGGTATTTTCGAGCTGATCTGATAGTGAAGCTAGAAGGTGGATGATGAAACTTTTCAATGGCTACTTGTAAATATTTTGAGTTTATTTGGTTTCATTTGACAAGCTATAATACGTTAGACTGTATTTGGTTGCAATAGCTATCTACTACAATGCACCGTCTTAAGGCATTATCGTCTGGCATATCGTTAATATAGTTTTCATGCTTTATTTATTTAGATTTAAATAGAAGCCATTTAATTTTGTACAGGAATCAAACTACCACCTTTTGCGGTTTTGGAATGATTCGTTCAATTTATAAGTAATAATAAACATTTTGACACCATTAGTAGGCATTTGCTGTTAATGATGTTGTTCTTGATAAATGATTTATTATATCGTATATAATCATAACTAGTGTAAGTTAGATAAGAAAATATGTTTGTTTGTTTTTCTTGGTGCCTTAATTCTTGAACGAATCGTGATAAAATCATATTTACTCCTAAAAATAGTATAAGTAGTACCTAAGCTTACTGTAAAATACTAAATTACTAATTTATACAGTAGCTCAGTGGTAGCGCGATCGCTTGGAAAACCGAGTGAAACGGGTTCAAATCCCGGGTCTCGCATCTCTAATATTTTCATGTGCATGTGGATCATTTCTAACGTGATCACCACTTGTCTTACGGTGAAAGAAAACATCGTTAGAGTACCTACATGTCTGAGAGAACTTTGCGAGTTTTCAAAAGACATGTGAAGTCCACTAAACCGCAGTTGGTCAGGTAGTGGACTATGGCCTGATCCTCCTCGTATTAAAAAGCCCCGTGCAGTCAGAATATATATATATATATATATATATATATATATATATATATATATATATATATATATATATATATATATATATATATATATATATATATATATATATATATAACATCTAAGTTGTATATATTTTTTAATCATACGATTTGTTCTGATGATTTTTTTTTCAAGACATGAGTAAGCGAATTATCTACCATTTTTATTTTTAATAATATTTATACACACTACGACACTCGCGTTACCAAGACGAATCGAATAATGTATGATTCATACATCGAATTTCAATAACCAAATTTGGTTAAGTTTGGACATCGCCGCAGTCGGGTAAAAAGATCTCTTATGCAAAGCAAGAGAAGGCCGCTAGTTTTTAAATATGTTTATTTCACATTAATAAATACACAATATGACATTATTTATGTTTGATTTATTATTATATTACTAATAACTATTGAATGAATTGCATTTATAATAGACTAAAGATATAAATCATTTACTAAACGAACACAATACACCAGCGATCCTATAACTGTGGCAATAGGTTCAATTTTCGCACAAAATGTTATTTTGTTGCAATTGTTCTGTTAAAATCTGCACAGCCATTCTCAAGTTGTATTATTTCAACTCACTTCAGAAAAAACACTACTTTTCTTTATACAAAATACTTCTTTTATACTGTACAATAATTCAAACTAAATAGTAAATACAGTTTTTGGTGCTGCCATCTCTACAAGCTCAGCAAGAAATAAGTATTTCATTTCAGAGTATAATAGTGAGAACTACATTTATTCTATTTTCATACTAGTCACAATCTATAGTATACATATAATAAAACTGTAGAGGTAGAATGTCTGTACATAGAAAAAAATGCTAAAAACCGAGTCACGGAGATGTAAGAAGAGAAATAGAACAAATCCAGATTTTTTCCAAATTTTTTGTTTCTTTGTCTGTTTGTCTGTTTGTACAGGTTAATCTCCGAAACTGTATTCAGCCGTATTCAGCCTTTTTTAATGTCCCACTGCTGGGCACGGGCCTCCCTTCAATACGAGGGCCAGGCCATAGTCCACCACGCTGGCCAAGTGCGAATAGGCGGACTTCACATGTCTTTCGAGAACTTGCTAGATTCTCTCAGACATGCAGATTTCCGCACGATGCTTTCCTTCACCGTTAAGACAAGTGGTAATCATGTTGGAAATGATTAGCACATGAAAATACCAGAGGTGCGAGACCCGGAATTTGAACCCGCACTCGGTTTCCCAAGCGAGCGCGTTACCACTGAGCTACCACTGCTTCCTGGGACTATCACTGTTAAACCGATTTAAATGAAATTTTGTGTGGTAGTAGTTTATATCTGCGGTCAACACCTTCGATACTTTTTATCCCGGAAAATTAAAAAGTTCCCGTGGGATAGTTGAAAAACTATAGTAACTTATACAGCTTAGTACACAAAAACAACTGATTGGATTTTAAATAAACTTTACAATAATATAGTTCATACATCAGAATAACAAATAGAATAGTTTTTATCCCGGAAAAAAATATGGTTCCCGTGGGATAGATTTGTTTTTGTTTGTCCAGAGGCGAACCCGAGCAAATCGATCAATTAAATAAAAGCTTGTACAAATAAAAAGACATTCTACACTAAGAGACTGTAAATGGAAAATTGACATATAAATCTAAGTTACTAGCGACTCACCGTCGCTCTGCTCGGGTTCGTCCCTACTTACTTTTTAAAGTTTAGTATAGATTTTTCAAATATGAGATACTTTCCCGCAATAAAAAGTATCCTATATGTTGACCCGGATAACCAGCTATCATCAAACCAAATTTCATCAAAATCCCTTCAGTGGTTTTTCCGTGATGCGGTAACAGACAGACAGACAGACAGACAAAAATTCCAAATACTATAGATTCGGCGTCTGTATCGATAATAATGTCTATTTCAATAAGATTTTCCAAAAAATATTTCATGTACAGATTCGGCCAAGTTACAATTTAATTATATGTATGGATTACAATATTTAATTTGGATTCTTTTGAATACAACATCCACAAATTACAAAAAAAAACTATTTAACAAGAAAAAGAATGTTCAATTACATGTATTAATTGTATGTTAATTTAGGGAGGTCGCGTAGTATTTGACTTGGTCATTTTATGCTGATTTGTGCTCTGAGCGTTAGCGTTACCTTAATGTTTATGACTGTCGCTTAACTTTGTACCGATTTTAATTACGTTATCAAACTAATATAATATGGAAAAACACTAAGTATTGATTAGATATTATTAAAGTATTCAAAACCATTAACCTCAAAAAAACTGGTGATTTGTGGGACATGTCTGTTAAATTACTCAACTCAATAATAGCTGACATTGCGCCACCGTTATCCCTTATTTTCAATAAAAATGTAGATTATCGAACTTTTCCTGGCCTTATGAAATTTAGTAAGATATTCTATATTGCCATCTATGAGTAAATTTTTTTTAAAACTTATTCTTAACTAATTGTTAATTCATTTTAATATTAATAGTATCTTCCATAGTAAACAGTATGGTTTTCCCAAAGGTAGATCTACAGCTGATGCGGGAGTTGCTGTTCTTAAGCACATTTATTACGCGTGGGAAAAATCACAAAATGCAATTGGTGTTTTTGTGATTTATCTAAGGCCTTTAATTGCGTAGAACATGAAACCATCCTGCTTAAACTAAGTCATTATGGTGTTCGTGTCATTGCTTTTAATCTCATTGCTTGATATCTTAGTGCTAGGGTTCAGAAAGTCTCTGGAAACAACGTTAATTCTTCCGGATCCCCTTTGAGAATGGGTGTTCCACAGATCTATTTTGGGCCCATTTTTGTTTCTAGTTTATATAAATGATCTTCCTTTCTATGCTAACGAATTGTGTGATATTGTACTGCTTGCGGATGATACCTCTTTAATTTTTAAAGTAGTTAGAAATATAGCTGATTATGACAAAGTGAACAGCGCATTATCTCATATACTTAAGTGGTTTAATATTAATAATTTAACATTCAAAACCAAGAAAACTAAATGTATACAATTTACCCTATCTAATGTAAGGAGACACAATTTCAGTTTGTTTGTAAATAATGAGATTCTTAATACTGTACTGTAGATTCTACAGTATTCTTGGGTATAACATTGGACTCAGGTCTTCCTTGGAGCCCCCATCTGTCATTACTCGCGAGTATGGTGAGCTCCGCTGTGTTCGCGGTTAGGAAAGTCAGGCAGCTAACAGATGTTGATACTGCTAGACCTGTTTATTTCAGCTACTTTCACAGTATCTTGACTTACGGAATTTTGTTGTGGGGTAATGCAGCTGATATATAAAATATAAAATAAATAAAATAAATTGGAGAATAAATATAGATAAAATCTATATTTATTCTCCAAAAAAGAGCTATTCGGGCAATTTATAACATCGGAGTTCAGGATATATTACGAGAGTTTTTATTTTTTAAAGGAAAATGGTGTACTTACGGTTGCAGAGCAATATATATATATATATATATATATACATATATATATATAGAGCAAATATATATATATATATATATATACATATATATATATATATATATATATATATATATATATATATATATATATATATATATATATATATATATTTTAAACTGGAAACGCCTAGCTTTCGCCTTCAAGAAGTAAATAGATATTTTATGCGGCAAGGTGTACACATGTATAACAGAATTCCACAATCGATTTTGAGCTTGCCATTTGAAAAAATTAAGTCTAAAATTAAAAATGAATTGGTGAATAAGGCTTATTATACAGTCACGGAATACTTCGTAGATATCAATGCGTGGAACTAATGCCTGGCTGGGTCTCACGTAGGATAAATAAATAATTATAATTATTGTATTGCAATATTTTACACAATTATTATTGAAAAAAGTTACTGTTGAGTTTCTCACCGACTCTTCTCAGCAGAACTGCCTTCCGAGCCGGTGGTAGATTCCTCATGGACTGATTACGCTGACATTTAATTTAAATTTAAAATGTAAAATTGACGATTCAAAAATACTTGTAAAAGTCTATTTGACAAAGTATATTTTGATTTAATTTGATCATTCATTTTGTACTAATAAAAAGAAGTTGACAAATGAGAAAATAAACATATATAACATATTGTAGCGGAGTGGAGTCTGTGACTGACGTCTTTATACCAGACACTAGTGACTCACATTTGCTCCGCTCGGATTCATGACTAGTTACGTTTTAAAGTTTAGTATAGATTTCTCAGAGATGAGATATTTTCCCGCAGTGACAAATATTCTATACGTTGACCCGGATAACCAGCTATCATAATAACAAATTTCATTAAACTCTGTCCAATTGTCTCGTGGCGCGTTTCCAGACAGACAGATAAACAAAAATTTTAAAAACTATAAATTCAGCCTTCGTATCGATAATAATGAATATTTCAATAAGATTTTTCAAAAAATATTAAATGTACATATTTGACAGTTAGAATTTTATTATATATAGGTACTATGTATGATTATAATTAAAAATAGTACGTTTAAAGCTTGCTTAATACATCCTAATTATATTTTCAATTTAATCATAACTAGCGACTCACCCTCGCCTCGCTCGGGTTCGTCCCTAGCTTGCTTCCCAATACAAACTTTTATCCCCATTTTCACCCCCTTAAAGGATGATTTCCGGGATAATAAGTTTTATATATATGTATATGAAAAAATTATATCCTTCCCACGGTCTCAATCTATTTTCTGTCCAAATTTCATCTAAATCAGTTCAATGGATCCAGAGATTACCTCCTACAACCTCACAAACTCTCAAACTTTACCTCTTTGTAATATTAATATAGTAGATATAGATAAAAATGACATCATAAAATTATGTATTCGGCTTTAAATCTTGATTTTTGAGAGTATTTTTGATAACAGTATTGATAATTTTGATAATTGTTAAGTTTGCTTTATAATTATAAGACTTTATGGCCAAGAACTGAATTTGATATTATAAGAATGATATAAATATTATTTTTTTATATTGTAAATGACGATGTTAGAATTTGAAACATAAAATATGTTCACTAAATGTTGATTTTTACTAAAATTACTTTATTTATTGGTACATCTCGCCATAATTAATATAATTTTAGTTTGAGAAGTCTTGAAGACCCGAGATGTCCCCGGAATATTGGTCGTGGGTGGTCTCGTGCCTCGGGACTTTGAGAATGTCGAGTCAAGGATGTCAAGGATGTGTGTTACTCAATCACACCAGAACGGCTGAACGGATTTGGATGAAATTTGACACAGAGATAATAATAGTCTGGAATAGCACATAGGCTACTTTTTATCCCGGAAAAATGTACGGTACCCGTGGGATATCTATATCCGCTAGTAATATCATAATTATCAATCATGTCTAAAATTGACCCGAGAAATAAGTTACTATTACACAAAAATGTTGTTAAAATCGATCCAGTACTCTTTGCATGTAATTCACACATATTTACAGACAAATAGACAAAAAATTAATAACTACTGTTTCGGGGTATGTATTCGCGACACAATACCTTACAGTCATTGTTTTTTCTATAAATCATGTACAGATTTCGCTTTGTTACAATTTTATAATATTGTATAGATATTGTATATAATATTAATATACGACGACGAATAATAAACGACGTAAATATAGACCATTCTCCTTTTTTGAAGCAGCACAGTTTCAAAAGCAACGAATTTATTAATATTTTACTTCTAAACGCAGACGGTATTTAAATTAGACATATTACTGTCAATATTGCATGGAATTAAAAATACGTATAAATTAAACTTTGTATTTTTAGGGTTCCGTACCTCGAAAAGAATAAAGGAACCTTATAGGATCACTTCGTTGTCCGTCTGTCAATCTATCAGCCCCTTTTTCTCAGAAACGCGATATATGGCACAAGTAAAAGGAAAATCCAAAAATCGTAAATGTTATATGAGTAGGTACATCACAAAAAACTATTTATTTTTGAGATTATAAGCTTATTTTAATATTTTATGCTACGGAACCCTCGGTGTGCGAGTCAGACTTGTATTTGTCTGTTTTTTTTTTAATAACTTAATAGCTGAATTGTAAATTTTTCCGCTATAGTAATGGAATGTTGCATTTTTTAGGAACTTGCCACGTTATACCATTACTCACGGATAGTTTTGTAAGAATTTCGACCGACGATTTTATGCATTTATTATTTTTTTCGATTTTGCAATGGTGTCAAGTTAGACTCGTAGCAAAGGTGAACTACTTATGTTTGGGAATATGGCAGATCGAAGTTTCGAAAGGAAATTAGAAGTGACATTGGCAATGGATTCCTGTCAGAAATGAAATTTGTTAAACGGAAACAATAGATTTAGTAAGAACTTTTATAATATGGTACCTACTTCATATAGGAAACTTGTAGTATATTTGCGGTTTCAACCGTCGAGTTACATAAAAGTTCTAAGAAAAGCACTACTGGAGCTTTACTTTTGGATCTACTTGATGTATATTTTTTTTTTTCATTATCATAAAACCAATGGTCTAAGATAAGATGATATTGTGAATTCTACAATCGCTTATGCTAATTAAAATTGCTAATAAAAAAATATTTTGAAATAATATATCTAAGCGTTAAGTTGATATGATTATATCTATATATATATAATAAAACTGTAGAGGTCGAATGTCTATACATAGAAAAAAAATGTTAAAAACCGAGTCAGAGTGATGTAAGAAGAAAAGTATAACAAACCCAGTTTTTTTTCAATTTTTTTGTTTCTCTGTTTGTTTGTCTCTTTGTCTGTTTGAACGGGCTAATCTCTAAAACTGTTGGACCAATTTAAATGAAATTCCTTATATCTCCTGTCAACATCTTAGATACTTTTCATCCCGGAAAATTAAAAAGTTCCAGCTTAGTACACAAAAACTACTGATTGGATTTTAATGAAACTTTACAATAAGATAGTTCATAAATCAGAATAACAAATAGGCTACTTTTTATCCCGGAAAAATGTACGGTTCTTGTAGGATAGATTTGTTTTTGTTTAGGGGCGAACCCGAGCGAAGCGAGGGTGAGCCTCTAGTTATAAATATTTTTTCTAAACGATTGCGGAATTTAAGCTAACTTCGTATTCATTCACACTCTTCTGTAAAACAGTAAGTCCAATTTCAATGATTGATACGTCTTCGGTTACAATATCATTAATGGCCTATGTACATTATACATATCTTCATGCAGAGGCCCTAATAGTCCTAATAGTACCTAAATATTTAAAACTAGTTCTTATTCATGGCTCCAGCACGGGTGAAATATAACCCATGTCCGTCCTCGGGATACAATCTATGTCCTTGTCAAAATACAGCAAAATTTGTTCTACTTTAATTGTGAAAGATAACAAACAGACCGACAGTTACTGCCACATTTATAATATTTGTATTCATCCCTTTTTTAACATCCCACTGCTGTGAGGGGGATCAGGTCATAGTCCACTCTAGCCAAGTGTGGGTTAGCACGCTCCACACTTAATTTGAAATCTTGCTAGGTTTTCTCAGACATGCAGACTTTTTCACGATGTTTTCCTTCACCGTAAGACAATTGGTATCAGTATGGATAAATGTGGATAAAATATTCGACATTCGAATAATAAACTAAATAAAAACTTGTAATAAGTTTTAATTTAGTTTCTTTTGTCCCGGCGTATGTAATGGAATCTTGCAAGTTTAATTTGACCCACTCTCTAGTCTCTGATTGAGCAGAAATTTGGCACAGTAGTGTGGTTCTTAATTAATTCTTAATGTCGCCATTTTTATCCAATATGACAGATATTACAAAAATAAAATTACAAAGCGTAACAAAACAGCGTTACAAAGGAAAATGACGTCATTGTAAATCCAATATGGCGGACTTCCAAAGATGGCGAACTATTTTTTTTATGCGACCCCATGATATGGTTATCCACAGGGCCGTCTTAGCCCATTCCGGGGCCCTAGGGCACGCGAGAATATGGGGCCCTGTTGGAAAGTAATAAAAAACTGATCATGTACGACTGGAACTCGCGCACTGAGGGTTCTGTACCACAAACATGCATTTGGTGTTATCGACTCGAGATATTCATATATATAGCGAGAACCGGACTCGCACTTGATCAGTTTTTATTATTACTTATTATTATATAGAGTTCAAACTGTTGGTTATAGCTACGAACCTGAAAAAAGTATAAAATAACAAAGTCGTTTTTCTGCTATGATTAAATATTTATTATGGTAAAATATTCATTTTCATTTCTATCATAAGTTATCCATTGAAAGAGTTTGCTGTGAAGAATATGAATAACTAAAAAAAAGTAAATTAAATAATTGTAAACAAACATTTTTTTTAAACAAGCTTTTCTTTAAATGCTCTAAAAAGAAGAGCAAAAAACTTTAAATTAAATCAAACCCATTAATTTATTAGATAACACAAATTAATATATATGACACAAAAGCTTGCCGCGAGGTTTACCTGTGTATATAAACAAGAAACAAAATGATAGACAAATAGACAAAAAAGTTAAATCGACAAGCTTTTATACTATAGTATCTGGGCGATTGAGCCTTACTCGGAGTTCTGTTTTGTTATATCGTATTTTATCGTATTTTTTTGATAAAAAAAAACTGAAAACTTGAACAAATACAAAAAAAAAAAAAAACAAAAGTAAAAATGTATCCGACCGGGATTCGAACCCAAACACCTTGGCCGCTTGACCACGATACTTATGCCCAACTGTAAGAAATTATCGACCATATTTTGCGTAGAATAATGTGAAAGAAAACCACATGGAAACTCGAAAACATTCGTTTTTCCAAACATAAGACTAATCTAGATCGATTTTTCGCCTCCGAAAACCCCCACATACCAAATTTCAGCGAAATCGTTAGAGACATTTCCGAGATCACTGGTATAAAAAATATAAAGATATAAAACAAGAATTGCTCCTTTAAAAATATACTCGTTTAAATTATAAAATAAGATAAATTGCGTCATATAATAAATTACTGGGTTTGATTTAATTTAAAGTTTATTTCCTTCTTTTAAGAGCATTTAAATATAAGCTTGTTTTTAAAAATGTTTTTTTTTTACAATTACGTATTCTTTGACTTGCTATGCTTGCTGGTGTGCTAATATTAACAAATATAAATTAATTTGAATAATTATTTGTTGCAAACGCTTGCCAAATAAAGTGGATGACGATTTCACAGATTTGATTAGTGCCTAGGGCAAGTTTTAGATATTATTTTTTTTTTTTTATGACACTCAGTGACAAACGAGCAGACAGACCACCTGATGGAAAGCAGCACCTGTCGCCCATAACACCTACGGTTCATGCACTTAGGTTTTAAGTAACAAAAATGCAGAACCACAGGTGCGTTGTCACTGTGAGGACTAAGATGATATGCCTCTTGCCTGTAATTGCGCTGGCTACCTTATCCTTCAAACCGGAACACAACAATGCAATCATTGTTGCTTGGCGGCAGAAATAGATAAGGGGGTGGTACCCATCCAGTCGGACTCCTCAGGCTTGACAGAGTCCTACCACCGGTAGGACTCTGTCTGGATATGTAGATGAAGTGCAGCATTGATCGAGGCTTACTACTTTTGTTTTAAACTAGCTTTAGTCTCTTTTATTGCTTTGTAACAGAAAATATTCACTATCTGTGAATCAATTTTTATAGTGAAAACGGTTTGGTAAATAACATAAAGTAATAGAGCGTATGTGTTTTACCAATTTTTTTACACTATTAGCATTAGAAGTAACGCACGAGAGCTCTTGAATGAATCAATATTATGTAATACTTACATTGAGTTTTAAAAATAACTTACGCGTAATGCTTACATTCTTGTTAGAGCTGATGTGATAAATGGAAACACTTATGTGATTATGCAACGTTACTGTAATGTGTAAAGAAATCGGTGAAATCGGTAAAATGGTTCATACATTTAACTAAGTTGTTAGTCTCGTGGATGGCACAAAGGATTTCAGTTTGTGCGATCCTGGGTTCGAGTCCCGGGTTGAACAGGAATATTTTTTATTTATAATTGTATGTATTTAGTTCTCTTTAACCGACTTCAAAAAAAAAGAAGTTAATTCGACACGTATGTATGTAATATTATTGGAACTGCAAAATATTCACATATAGTAATCTATTAGGACTAAACAAATATTTAATTTTATATTTTTTTTTTTTTTTTTTTATGGTATTCAGTGATAAACGAGCAGACAGTCCACCTGATGGAAAGCGATACCTGTCGCCCATAACACCTACGGTTCATGCACTTAAGTTTTATGTAACAAAACTGCAGAACCGCCGGTACGTTATCACTGTGAGGACTAAGATGTTATGCCTCTTGCCTGTAATTGCGCTGGCTACCTTATCCTTCAAACCGGAACACAATAATGCAATCATTGTTGCTTGGCGGCAGAAATAGATAAGGGGGTGGTACCCATCCAGTCGGACTCCTCAGGCTTGACAGAGTCCTACCACCGGTTATATGTGTATGTATGCATGTATGTATGTTTGTCCTCGAATTTCTCCGAAATTAGTAATCGGTTCGTGGTCATTCTTTTTTTATTTGTTTACATTTAAAGATTTCATCAAAATCGGAGCAGTAGTTTTTATGATATGGACTAAACCGTGTAACGGCCTGACTTATTTATACAATCCATTCCATCCAGTCCATTAATCACGTAAGGCTCGAAAGAGGAGGGGAGGGTGGATGGTCTCACGAATCATTGTGAGATATCTCATGTACTTATTTTTTCGTTGAAGTTTTTGAAGTTCATTCCTTCTGTCGTTGAATTTAGAAGGCTGGAGAAGTTCTCACAGAATTATGGAATAATATTGTTATCGATTGACATGACGTCGTAGTAGAGTATGTAGAGCCCAATAACAGTGCTGAAAACTGCCTTTAGACCTGCCTTCTCCGCAGTGGTATAGCGAGCATGTGATTTAAAGTAATATTAGTAGTAAAAAAATACACGTGATTTTGGATAGGGGGCTTAGTCTAAAACCTCACCATGCATGACCAGGGAGGGGGAGGGGAGGGGGGGATGTTAAAAAGTTGCTAAAGATATCACGTTATTAATGGATGACCCCCTACGGGCATAGTGTCAAAGGCGACTTCGAAAATATCTGATTAGGTATCTATTGTAAATGAAAACCCCGAATCAATTATTTTTTACTTTTTAGTTCCTGGAACTTTTTTTTGTAGTCGGTTTAATTTTTTTAATTACTTTTTTATTTGATTAACGACTTAACGAGTTTTATCACAAGAGCCTTATGAAATTAAATATATATATATATATATATATATATATATATATATATATATATATATATATATATATATATAATAATAATTCTTACCTAGTCTTACATTAGGAACCAACTCCACATCAATTTAAAGTATCAAATTGTTATCTATTGTTAAATTATGGTTCTCCAACAATAAAGAGATGTAATGAAAACCATCAGTGTACACTTCAAACGTATGATAATTATTGATTTATATATAAGAATTACAACACACTGCATATATCACTGCTTTATACTAGAATTTACACAACACTGTTTCAGCATAAGTACACAGTAACTCTTCCTGAACAAGAATGCATCCCAATCATAGAAAGCACTCTTTATATAATAATTTTAATTTCAATCAACCCACCTCCTATTTTCCTTTAATACCCTCATATTTTATTAATGTCAAAATTTATAATTTTTAATCATTGCTACCTGCAAATTTATTTTAATCAATGTCACAAAAATGAGCATAATAACAAATAGTATTGTTAACACTATTCTAATATTATAAAGAGGTAAAGTTTGTGAGTTTGTGATGTTGTAGAGGGTAATCTCTGGATCTACTGAACTGATTTAGATGAAATTTGGTAAGAAGATAGTTTGATACCCTGGGAAGGATATAGGATACTTTTTACCCCAGAAATCTTCCCTTAAAGGGGTAAAAATGAACGAATGACGAAACCGAACGAAGCGAGGGTGAGTCGCTAGTACCTATATAGACGATATGTCATGTACATCACCCTCATATGACAAAGAGATCAACATAATATAAATGTTTATACCTACCACAATTATTTAAGTTATACATATGTAGTCTTATTTTAAGTGGAATATTATTTGTTAAAACATGCAACATTTTCTACATATACTTATAATAACTTTGTTTTCTTTATTCCACTGTTTCTAACCGACTTACGTAATACGATGACATTTTGTTTTTATCTTTCTATACCCTGTTTTTTAATTTCAATGTTCTTCTCTTTTATCCAGTGTTGTAGGTACCTACGATACCGATTTGTTAAATCGTAATTTTTTATCTTTATTAGACTATTCGCTTCAAAGTTTTATATTCAAAAGCGGATAGTAAGATTCATTTTAAATCATTAAATATCATACTCGTTGATTAAAATATCATATTTGTTAATTTAAATAACATATTTATTAATTTAAATATCATATTTATTAATTTAAATATCATATTTATTAATTTTAAATCATTAAGTATCATTAAAATTAATAGTATTAAATTTAAATTTGCATTTTTAATTTTATATTCTTACGTTTTAAATAAGTACCTACACATTATTTAAGGTTAACTTATTATAAAAAAACGATACTTGATTTTATTAACATTAATTTTCGATAGTGGTACATCACTATTTAAGAATTTAAAAAAACTGACAACCCACGTAATGTCAGTTTTGTCTCTGAGATTAAAAAACAGGGTATAGTAAGTTTTGTACGTAGTCGGGTCTCTTTCATTTACTGTCGAAAGCTTTTAACTGTAGTAGTACAATTCTATTCTAATTTGGGTTTAAGCCATTATTTTCATTTCGTGTCAAGTATAACTGACCACCGGTATTTAGTGTTGTTTAACAGTAATTTTATAGCTTTTGTTAAGTAAGTGAAGGGACTTCATCCTTGAAGAATATCGAAATAGCCGTTAATATAGCAAATTTACATAAAAATAAAAGTAAAACTGTATACTTATTTTTTTTTAATAGAAAAATTTAAATTATGGGAATAATTGTTGAGTTTACCGTTACGTTACATGTATAGGTAGTTTATTTAAAAGAACTTTAATTTTATTACGTCTGTTTTATACGTCTGTTTTATAACTTGATATACAATCTATACATATAATAAAAGTGTATCTGATCGCTGTCTGTACATGGAAGATATTTGAGAAAACTATTATTGAGGGTCTTTATTAACATAGTAGAATTATAAGTTACTAACAATCACATCAACAAAAAAAAAACAAAACAAAATTATAAAAAAAAAAACATGTTCATCAATAACTAACAGTCAGTTTCGGACCACGTCATTCAATCTATAGCTTTAAGTACCGCTAGATCTAAGTAAAAAAAAAATGTTATCGCCAAACAAAAAAAATAAAAAAAATATATAAAAAGGGCACGGGCAATTAAAGCCTGTGGATGTAATATAACTATAAAAAAACAGTAGAACCCAAAACAACGATTTCTAGATTTTTTTGTTTGTTTGTCTGTGCGTTTGTGCGCGCTAATTTCAGAAACGGCTTAACCGATTTGGGTGCGGTTTTCACTAATGTATTGAGGTAAGCTTTACTTAACATTTAGTATTTGTTTTATTTCAATCGGTTCATAAATAAAAAAGTTATTTCAATTCACAAAATCTCCTAGGGACGAATGTGAGTCGTTAGTCTATACATCTATACATATAATAAGAATGTAAGTTCGACGTGTCTGTACGTACATTGCTTATATTTGCAAAAAAATTTGGAGACATGCGGACAGAGCTAGTAAATAAATAATTGTTTTAATATTTGCGGTAAAATTAAACGGTCGAAGCCGCGAATATTAATGATTGATGATTATTATATTTTATAAATAAACCTGTTTAAAAGGTTACCTATCTTTAAAACAAGAAAAATATTAACATAATACCTTTACAGATAAATAAAATTGGAGTGTCTGTTTGTAATATTAAAATAACCGCTTTTTACTAAATGCATATGAATGTATACACGGTACATATGCCAAAACAGCATTTTTTACAATTTTTGTCTGTCTGTCTGTCTGTCTGACTCTCTGTCAGTCTGACTGTCTGTCTGCCTGTCTGTTTGTTCCGGCTAATCTCCGAAACGGCTGGACCGATTTTGACGGGACAATCACTGGCAGATGCTCTTATAAGGAGTAACTTAGGCAACTATTATTTTAGAAAAAGAATTAGGGTTCCGCGAAAAAAAATTAAAACCCGTGAAATTGTGAACAAAATCCGCGTATGGCGTACGTACCCGAGCAAAACGAGGAAAAATCGCTATATAATTTAAATGAATATCTGAGGAGTAGCAAGCTACTATTTATGTATACCTAAACATAGCTAACCGTGAAAACGTACCTAGGGACGAAGCGAGTTTTTAAAAAAATATTTTTTTAATAATAATTTATGGAATGTCTTCGAACGCGAGCGAAGCGAGCGTGAGTCGCTAGTATAATAAAATAGAGTATTACATATTTATTTGAACATGCATCACGTTTTGAACGGACCTAGGACTAGGCTTTAAGGGTGTTCCAGTACAAAAAAGTACTTTACAGATACTCCAAGCTATTATGTTATCTGTATCCTACGTCATTTCTCTTAAATAACTCAGTAGGTGCAGTTATTTTTTTTATAAATGTATATATATATATATATATATATATATATATATATATATATATATATGTTGTTATAGCATTATGTACATGTTTTTTTTTATTAATAGGTACATCTGTGTTGAATTGTAATAATTACTTTTTACTTAAAAATGATAAACCGAATTTAAAATACCTTAAAATTTATAATATCACCGTTATGGATGGATGTTTATTCAAGATGCCTATGGCGCATTATTTGATTTTTTGAAATTTTAATATAAATAGATTATCTACGTATGATTAGAGGGAATATAGGATCAAATATAAATACACACATAACCCTCTCTTGGGCTTCGTCGCAGTCGAGTAAAAATTATGTCACATCTAAGTATCAATTATGCAAAAAAAAATTTATTAATGCGAACATGCAGGATGCAGTAATCAGCATGCTTTTAGCACTGTTTTTTTTTTTGAGTAAAATCTTAAGAATAATCTCGCTACATTTGTAAAAACAATCTACATTTGAATAATACTTTAATTGTACCTATTCATATTTTTTTTGTATTTTTAATTAGTACTTTTAGGCATTATAAAACACTGTTTTTTGCGAATGATGTGTTCTCCTATAATTGGTAATACATATAAATATAAATTAGATTTAAGTATATTGTAAATGTTAAACTATGTATACTGTTGGAGATCCGTATAAATAAATAAATAAATAAATAAATAAATAAATAAATACTTACTCGAAATTATTATAATAATTCATCCTACGCCTTACAACTTGTAAAGTTACTTATGGCTAGTTAATTTAAGTCCCCATTACGTGTGATGGAAAAACTGTTGGTGCCATAGTTAATATGAAATTAAAAAAAAAACAGACTATACAAATAAGACAATGGTAACAAATGCACACAGCCCTAACTCCTGAACTAGAATACTGTTTCAGGAGTTAGTACCTTCCCATATCAGACGTACATATTCAATGCATGATTACACTAGAATAAGCTTTTTAAATTTTATATGTGACCATTCGAAAGGTCGATTTCTCAGACATGAGATATTTTCCCGCAATAATTCTAGGTATATCCCGCAAAGTAGTCTATACTCTATAGGTTGACCCGGATAAACATTAACCACCTATTGTCATACCAAATTTCATCAAAATCTGTCCAGTGGTTTTCACCACAGATAGACAGTGGAGACAGACAGACAAATTTAAAGATTCGACCTCTGTATCGATAATAATGACTATTTCAATAAAATTTTCCAAAAAAATTTTTATGTAGAGATTGGACTCAGTAACAACTTTATTATATGTATAGATGTCAAATATTCGCGTTGATCTAAGAAAGTATTATCACAGATCACATAATTTTATACTAGATATTATGGAAAAAGCTTACCAAATGAAATTTCCTTTTGTTTTTTTAGCGCCATCTAGCGTCAAAAGTGTAAACTACGTAGTACTAAAATTATGTACAGTTCCCAAATTGCGTAATATTAAAATGTAGTTAGCGATTTTTTTAGTGATACAATACATTTCTTTTTTAAAAAGATACGAGAAAAAATATTTTATTCTTAATATAAATAAAAATATCTAATTATAATATTTTTGGTAGGTATTACTCCAATTTAGCGCCATCTATGGATTAGTTACTATACAATTTTTAGTTTTTAAGTAGTCTTTTGATGCACCGATAGATGTCGCTGTTTAAAATTTTATTAATATAATATTTATTAAATAATAAAAATAGGATTTTAAATAATTTCGAAGAAGATAAGATGTAAATAAGGTTTTATTAGTATTTATTTAAATTATATACTATAATTTATTTATTACTAACAACTTACTCTCGCTCCGCTCGGGTTCGTCCCTAGTTACCTTTTAAGGTTTAGTTACTTTTAGATTTTTCAGAAATGAGATATTTTCCCGCGGTAAAAAGTATCCTTTATGTTGACCTGGATAACCAGCTATCATCACACAAAATGTCACCAAAATCACTCCAGTGGTTTTCTTGTGATGCGGTAACAGACAGTTAGACAAAAATTCAAAAAAAAACCATACACTCGGTCTCTGTATCAATAATAATGTCTATTTCAATAAGATTTTCCAAAAAAATATTTAATGTACAGATTCGGCTCAGTTACAATTTTATAATATGTATAGATCTTACACATACATTTAATATTACATACACATGTAATTTTATTACAGTCAATTAAAAATTTTAAAACTATACTATTTTCATCTTATTTATCTATAAAGGTGCTACATTTTAAGTTAATTAAATAGCTAATACATATCTATACATATTATTTATACATTATATAATTAAATTCTAAGCCGAAACTGTACATTAAATATTTTTTTGGGAAATCTTCTTAAAATAGATATTATTATAGAGACAGAGCCCTAATCTATAGTTTTTAGATTTTTGTCTGTCTGTCTCTCTATTTGTGACGCATCACGAAAAAACCATAGGACAAATTTTGATGAAATTTGGTATGATGATATCTGGTTATCCGAGTCAACATATAGGATATTTTTAACTACGGGAAAATATCTCATCTCTGAGCTAAACGTTAAAACTTAAAACGTAAATAGGGAGGAACCCAGTCGCTAGTAACCTGTAAATATTTTTATAGGTTACCGGTGGTAGGACTCTGTCAAGCCTGAGGCGCCGACTGGATGGGTACCATCCCCTTATCTATTTCTGCCGCCAAGCAACAATGATTGCATTGTTGTGTTCCGGTTTGAAGGATAAGGTAGCCAGCGCAATGACAGGCAAGAGGCATATCATCTTAGTCCTCACAGTGACAACGCACCTGTGGTTCTGCTTTTTTGTTACTTAAAACCTTATGCATGAACTGTAGGTGTTATGGGCGACAGGTACTGCTTTCCATCAGGTGGTCTGTCTGCTCGTTTGTCACTGAATCTCATAAAAAAAAAAAAATATTGATTACACAAAATATACAACAACATAAATTAGTCGTGGTATTAAAAAAAACATTTCCACTATTTGTTCACTTTTAGCCTTAATTTTCATATTATCATAATATGATAATGCTTATCAGCTACTATATTAACACTTTAAATTTCCGCTGTTGAGCCTTACTTTAGCTATTATCCTTTGATCGGTTATTATGTAATTAGTATGAAATTAACGGTTAATAATACACAGTCATTATTATTATAATTGTGTTATCTTTGATACTAATAAAGTTAATTAATTAGTGCTTAAATAATTATAACTGAAATTACAAAAAAACATGTAACAAAATACTGTAAATTTTCAAATAGAGTGAGAGTAAGACCTAAATTTTTAAAAGCGTTCTAAAGTCCTAATTAAGACTAAATAGTCACATTAGTCACTAATTCAGTACAAAATGTATCGGTAATTTATGTAAATGCCCTCTTGCCTCGCTACTATGAATGTAGTTAAGAATTTATAAATTTCCATAAAGGGAAGATATTTACTCGTATATTCATATAAAACTAGTGTTCGCCCCCAGTAGTTAAAGTTTTTAGGGCTCCGTACCCAAAGAGCAAAATGGGACCCTATTACTAAGACTCCGCTGTCTGTCTGTCTGTTCGTCTGTCACCAGGCTGTATCTCATGAACCGTGATAGTTAGAGACTTGAAATTTTCACAGATGATGTATTTATGTTGCCGCTATAACAACAAATACTAAAAAAAAGAATGAAAAAATATTTTACTGGAGCTCTTATACAACAGACATGATTTTTTTGCCGTTTATATAAATAATGATACGGAAACCTTCGTGCGCGAGTCCGACTCGCACTTGGCCGGTTTTTTTAAATAATTTTGTAATTTTGTGGGTAGGCACTGTCTGTGACTTAGTCTCTCCCGTAACCATGATTGCTGTAAAGCATAAGAAATGTCGGAAACCAAAAATCAAAATAAATCAGCGAAATAATCCGAAAAGATAGGTCAATCAAAAAAGTACTAGATACAGAATCAAAATAAATATACAACAATATAAATCAAAATAAATATACGACAGACAGACATATGGACGGACAGCGGAGTCTTAGTCATAGGGTCCAGTTTTACCTTTTGGATACGGAACCCTAAAAATAACAACTTAATAACGCCTGAAAGAAAATAAAGGCAATTTATATAACATAGCTTTTGCCATTATTATATTTACTTTAAGTACGCGTTAGTAAACGCGCGTTGATCGCGTTACATCATTATAATATTTTATTATTGCCTTTTGTACGCCTTTTTTCGTTATATACGATCCAAAAAGTTTCCTTTGAGTGTTGCGTGTTAAAAAGATTTACTTTTTGATCCCCTTCGTTGAAACATAATACTGTCTTATGTCTTTAGAAATTTGGAATCCCCCTAATATTGTAAATGCGAAAGTTTGTGAGTATGTATGGATATTTGGATGTATACCTAGATGTATGGATGTTTGTTAATCTTTCACGCAAATCTGCTGAATGGATTTTAATGAAACTTTACAATAATATAGCCTGGAAAAACGTACGTTTCAATAAAACTATCTCTTCAGATTTTATCCAGAATTTATTTTTGGCTCCCTACGTTTGAATGCTTCACAGCAATTATGATCACGGGTGAGACTGAGCTTTAAAATGTCTCAAAGATCATTATATAGTTGTTAAATATAGCACCTACCCACAAAATTATACTTATAATGATTTTCAAAAATACCAAGATGGCACCAAAGTGCCTTAGGTACCATACAAAGTACTATGTTATTTTGTAATGAAAAAACTTTTAAAAAATGCGTAAATAAGCAATTTACAAGACGAATTTAGATGCATACATACAATAATGTCCTCTTAACCGATTTCAGTCTCACTGAGAACAGCTGGATAATGGCTTCACGGGATAACTATATTAATGTGTACAAGTACACTCTCTATTCCTTTTACTCCCAAAATCCTATAGGACGACGATGGTTTCACTGTCGGAAAATCCAGGGCTTCCAGATCTACAGCCATATTGGACAATAGACCAACGATTTATAATATATTCAGAATACAGAGTGAGATATTAATATCATACTATGTAATGTTCGTTCAGTGGTCGAAATTGGTCTTTAATTATTATTGAAAATTTGAGGAAAACATATAGTAGGCATGTATAGAATTTTCCTATCTATGTATATAAAAACCTATGTGTTATTCCAGACTATAATCTATCTCCGTGCAAAATTTCATCCAGATCCGTTCAGTCGTTCTGGCGTGAAAGAGTAACAAACATACATCCATACTCACAAACTTTCACATTTATGATATAAGTATAGATTATCTTTAAGTCTAAAATTAAGGCTTCTGTTATTACAAAAGACCAAACAGCAATTAAAAGAATATTTGTACGTCTGTCTTTTGTCTGTTTGTTTGTATTGACAAAACTTTGGATTTTGTTTTTCATTTGGATAGATTATCTTAACTCAGATACAAAATTATAATTATGTATTTAATTATTATAGAAATTAAAAAATAAAAAACATATCCTTATGTAAAAAATCAGTTCTTGTCACTTCAATTCCTTGAGCAAAATCGCAGTGAATAATGTCTGTTACAAATGAACAGGCGACGTTTCGAGTACTAAATGAGGGGAGCGGGCAAAGGCCGCGCCAAAGTTATTAATCCATTGGTTTGTTTGTAAGTGAATGTGAATGATATCGAGCTACCAATACCTTTAAGGGGTGCAATTAATTTTCTTAAGAGAAATTTCCCAACTTTTCTTCCAATAAGTGCTTGAATGTGTTTTGACTTACATATATCTTTTATTTAGGTTTTCACTTACAATTAGTGAAAAAACATTTGTTGACATTAGTTGATGAATATATTGTGATGATAATCAAATCGTTCTCGATATTTGAGATTTAACTATCTGAAAATAACTTGTACGATATAGGCAAATTATGTAGAGATACACTTTAATCATTTCCACAAAAATATCAGTGGTGCGAGACGCAGGATTCGAACCCGCTTCACTCGGCTTCTTATGCGAGCGCGTTACAACTGGGCTACCACTGCTAATTCATATGTGAATCGTATTCAACATAATTATCACTGGCTATACGGTGAAGGAAAACATCGTGAGGAAACCTGCATGTCTGAGAGAACTTAGTAAATTTTCGAAAGACATGTGGAATCCGCCAACCTACACTTGGCCAACGTGGAGGACTATGGTCTGATCCTCCTCGTATTCATGGGAGGCCTGTTCCCAGTAGTGGGAAGTTAAAATAGGGCTGAATACACACTAATAGAACTAGTATAGGATAGGTAGATTATAGCGAATGTTTGGTAAGCAATTTTGACTCTACATTCAAAGCAGGAAGTAGTAAGTACCGAGATTAACTTGACACTTCACAGTTTCCGGACACTAAGGTTGAGATTATAGTACTTACTAAGTTATTTTACGAGTAATATGACTTTACATTTACATACATACTTTGTTTTGAGCATGTTAAAACTTAATAAATTGCTACAAGATTTTGCTTCACTCTAATCCTTAACTAAATCCCATATAACACAAAGAAATAATGTTTTTTATACAATAAAAATTTGGAAAATGTCTTATATCTTGTAAGAAAAAATCAAAAAAATCAACCAAAAACAAAATATAAAAACACTCCAAAATATCGCCTGGTACTTTTATCATGAGCGTTAGGGGACCACAAACCTCCAGGAATTCTTATTATACGTAATATAAATGACAATCTTTCTCACCTCCTAGGTTGACTGGAAGATATCTCTTTTAGAGATAAGCTACCTTTGCCTTTCTCAGATATGAGATATTTTTCCGCGGTAAAAAGTATCCTATATGTTGATTCGGATAACCAGCTATCATCATACCAAATTTCATCAAAATCCCTCCATTTGTTTTTTTGTGATGCGGTAATAGACAGACAGACAGACAAAAATTCTAAAAACTATAGTTTCGGCCTCGGTAAAAATATTTAATGTACAGATTCGGCTTAGTTACAATTTTATTATATGTAATAGATATACATATACGTAGGGCCCCGTCATAAGTCTGCGTACGAACTACTTACTACATATCACATACACTCTTTAACAGTTATAAACGCCTGGTACTTATGATGACGTCACGCGGGGTGCTCTTAGTAAATAATAAAATGTATTGTAACGGTCGGAATATTTTTGAAGTAAAACTTCGTTACGCACGCTTGACTTGGGGGGTAAGCTGGTGAATGCGTTACGAGAAAATGTACGTACGTTTGTTGCCATGGTAACCGTTGTTAATACCTGACTAATGATATATAACATTATATTCTTTCCTTAAATGATATTCTATAAATATATGATTGTAATATGCCTTATATGGGTCGTTCTTCTTTTCTTGCGACAATTATGTGTCCCTCATCTCATTTTGTGTCATATTAGAGTATAGATTATTATATATTCATTGTTTGAATTTACATCCTCATCGCTTTATACCTTTAAATACTAAATAATCTTAACTTTCTGTAGCCAATAATTCTTTTGCATGTGTTTATTTTTCATTAAATACCGTGACAGAGTAGTAATTCATAATGATGTCCTACCGAAAAGAAACCACTCTGTCACGGTGTTTTCTCGAAAATAGCCACAAAACAAACAACATTACGGGCATGAAAACAAAGATTAAATGATCCAAATGAAAATTAAATGCATTTGCAAAAAAATATCTAACTCTGAAATAAAAATATTGTTACTTGAAAAACTCGAAAAACTGAGAAACACCAATTCATTGACGCAAGAAAAGAAGAACGACCCATATGCGTTATTTTTAGAATCTCACCTATCCTAATTATTTAAAACATAAATTGAATTTCATAAAAATTACCGATAACCTACAGAAATTTTACTTCTTGCGCGTGTGTTATACACGCACTCTTTAATATTTTTTTCCGTTAAGCTTTCATTTACCAAGTGTGCTGAAGTAACGTACGATGAAGAACTTCATTTGATATAAATGAGACTTCCCTGGGAGAGACTCCCGTGACCATGATTGCTGTAAAGCATTCGAAACGTCGGGAACCAAAAATCAAAATAAATTCGCGAAATAATTCAAAAAGATAGTTTTATTTAAAATGTTAAATAATTGCGTAAATCTAAGAAAGTATTAATATAAATCTATTAAAATAGAGGAAAAAGTCTTTCTACTGTGAAATACAACATGTAATATAAAACCCGGATAGTCGCCTCAGTTGGATAGTTGCCCCGGTTTTCAATACTCTGACGTTAGCACTTTTCTGTAATTTAAAGTGCCTCTTCCACAGACCTTAGCTCCATGCCAGTAGTAGAACTAGGTACACGTGTTTTGTCTATGTGAGCGAAAATCTTCCGCGGCAGGACGTTGACGAGCGTTGAAATTCGTGAGTGTTTTCTATTAAATATTTTCCGTTATGGTTATCGGTTCAGTCAACTTTTTGCTTCTACGAATGCAGTGAAGTTTAAATTACACTACCTTATTACCTTATACTGTTAAGTAGCTTTTATTTTTTTATTAAAATATAAGGGCAAGTATCCGTACCGAAAAGGATAGTCGCCCCATATAATTTTGCGGATAGTCGCCCTAAGGGCAATTCGAGTTGCAAGTAGGCAAAATGCCTCGTAAATATTAGCAAGAGTATAGCATGTCTAAAAGGGCTAAACAATTTGCAAAAATTTTAAATCCCAACGAAAAAATTGACCATAAAAGAATAAAGAAGAAGAAATATACATTGCTAAAGAACTAGAATGGAGACAAAAATATAAAAAGAATTTAAGACGGCAGAAAATAAATCAGCTGATAACGAGATGAAAATTATGAAGAAAAGAGGTCAAAATTAAAAGAAATGATAAAAAAATATGTCGATTTCTCTAGCAGTAAAGCAGAATGTGAAAACATATACATATTTAATTAAACTGAACGAAGAAAGAGCTTAAGGATGACAAATAACAATTTATAGTTCCGAGAGTGAAAGTGAAAAAAACATTATAAATACAGAAATAACTAAAGAAAAAGCTACTAAAGGAGTACAAAAAAAGGAGTAAGAAATTAAAGACGATAAGAGACACTGGAAAGAGTACTAAGAGAGAGAGACATTAACACAAAAATAAAGAATGCGAAGGAGAAAAGTTCAGTTGATGATCATTGTAAATGTTTTAAAAAATCACAATAATACTAAATCCAAATCAGACTGGATTGTGTTTCCAGGAAACTTGTTCATCATTCAAAGAATATAGTGTGAGATGTGAAAAATTGAAAGTTCTGGCTTCATAATTGATTTTAAAATTTTCTTGGTGATATCCGCCTACAAACTATTTTAACATTTATGCCAAAGTTGGTTGCCATATTATTTTTATCTTTAAAATTTATTATGATTTATAGCTTAAATTTTTGAGATTTTATTTGTATTTTAAAAGTTTGTATTGATTAGTATTTCGATTAGTACCTACTTAATAAATTGATATTAGTAATTGATAATGGTTGATTACATAAAATTGTTTTAATCCAAAAAAATTAAGCAATTTCATAATGAGTCTTCTATCCCCGCATGAGGCAAGCATTTTCAACATAAGATAGCTATCCGCCACAGAGGGCAACTATCCCTTTTTGTAGAGGTCAAATAAAACAGGATTTACAAATTTATTTAAAAAATAGGTCACAATGAAAGATTGAAGACTTGAACATTGAAGAAGAAGATACTTAATTTTTATGTAATTGAAGATTTTCAAAAAGTAGGGCAGTAGGTTAATATTAGGTTAACTATCCGGCTTTTACCCTATTGGTGGTTCGAATAAATAAGCACTATGGCGACGAATTATTAAAATATAATAAAAAAAAAATCATGAATATCAAAAAAATCTGTATATTTTAATCAAAAACTTTAGATTTAACTTTGACCATAATACACAATGAAGCGGAGAGTACATAAATTTAAAGCTTTGGGACAGTTAGTGACACTAACAGCTGCAAGACGTTAAGTTACTGAACTCTACTCTTACCATCTAATTTACCTTCGAAAGTAATGTCACAAGTTTGTCCACTGCACGAGTTATTTCAACATGGCTTCATTAGTTCATCACCCTCGATTCGCTCGTGTTCGTCCCTAGGTTGATTCACCATACAAACTTTCATCCCCATTTTCACCCCTTAACCTTTAACTATGGACGTGCGGTCTCACAGGCCGCTTGCAGTTTGCGATTCTCGCCTCCCCCACCTCCCGCGTACCCCACGCGTATGCCCGCGTCAGTAGCTTCGGTTTTAGTGGCGAAATGGCCGTTGAGAGTGAAGGTAACGTCACCGGCTGAATATTGCGTAAGTAAATTCAATTTATAATTTGAGTGCGGTCTGTGAGACCGCGCGTCCACGTTTGTGTTGTAAATTACCGCTGACGGTGATTTTGTTTGTTTTAGATTTAGTAAGTCAAAATGTCAAAAAACGATCAATTTACGACTGCAGGCAAACGAACATCGAGTTCGTCGACTCAGAGAGCCAGTAAAATATTGCGATTAGATGATCCTACTTTTGAAGACGAGTTTCAACGATTGCTTTTAGAATCGGATCAGGGCGAGAGCGATGGGGATGTTGATGATTGTTTGTTTTATGAAGCCGACATTGAAGAAAATCGTTTGAGTGAAGAAGAGATTATTGAAGTAAGTGGTAGTACTTCCGGAGCTGACGGTGGCATACGGAGATTGGACAGTGAAAGTTCAGATGACGACAATATACCTATAGCAGAGTTACGACCTTCAAAGTATTACTATGGTAAAAATCGCTACAAATGGGCTACAGAACCACCTTCCAGAAGAATTCGCACTCCACAGCATAATATTGTGTTGAATAGATCTATTATGCACCTGACTGAAGACGAAGCGAAAGATCCTATCAGTATTTGGAATAAACTTTTTGATGATGAAATGCGACAAACTATTATGATTTGGACTAATTTCAAAATTGCTGAGCTGAGAGCCAAATATAAGCGGCAAGACAGGTCAGAATTAAAAGAAATGGACATGATAGAACTCAATGCCTTTTTAGGATTATTATACTACTCTGCTGTCTTGAAATCAAATCACGAATCTACTAGTTTTATATTTGCTACAGATGGAACAGGTTGTGAAATATTCAGGTGCTGTATATCAGAAACCAGATTTTTAGTTCTTCTGAACTGCCTTCGTTTTGACAACCCAGCAGATCGCTCTGAAAGAATAAAAACCGATAAACTAGCTGCTATTTCTGGAATATTTGATAAGTTCATCGTTAATTCTCAAAAATTATATCAACTCAGTGAATATGTTACTATTGACGAGATGCTAGTGGAGTTTCGTGGAAGAAGCCACATGCTTTCGTACATGCCCCAGAAGCCCGGTAAATATGGCCTACTTATTCGCGCCTTGTGTGATGCGAAGACCTTTTACTTTTATAATGGGTATTTATACTCAGGAAAAGGTAGCGATGGCGCCGGACTATCAGCTGACGAGAAAAAATTTCTTGTTCCCACTCAATGTGTGCTACGTTTGACACAGCCGTTACAAAGAACCAATCGTAACGTGACAGCAGATAACTGGTTCTCGTCTATTGAACTTGTAGATGAACTGTCTAAGCGTAACCTAACATATGTCGGAACTATGAAAAAGAATAAAAGAGAAATACCGAATTCATTTCAAGCACAAAAGTCTAGAGAGATTGGTTCAACTTTATTCGGTTTTACAAACGACAAAACTATATGTTCTCATGTGCCAAAGAAGAATAAAGCTGTGCTCCTGATATCATCTATGCATCATGATAATACAATTGATGAGCATACAAAGAAACCCGAAATGATTCTATTTTATAATTCTACCAAAGGGGGAGTAGATGAAACGGATAAAAAGTGTTCGATTTATTCAAGCAGTCGTCGAACGAGAAGATGGCCCATGGTGATTTTCTACAGAGTTCTGGACTTGTGTGGAATTAATGCGTACATTTTATTCAATCAACACCAAGACAAAGAACAAGACAGAGGTAAATTTCTAAAGAAATTATCACGATCCCTGGTGGTTCCACATATGCAAAGACGAGTTATGAATCCTCATTTGCCAAATGAATTAGTAATGACGCTAAAACGAGTTTTGGGCCCTGATATGCCATTCCAAGAGCCACCAAGTGAAGAAAATATAGTTCCTAAACGTAAGACGTGTAAACTATGCCCACCAAAGATAAAACGAAAGACGACCCACTCTTGTGTAGGCTGTAAGCAGCCAATATGCCTACAGTGCTCTAAGCCGTTATGCAAAGACTGCCAATAAATATGGCCAACTTGGGTTCTTGTCAAAATTTTTATGTTTACTTTTGAGAAGATTATATTACGAGTTTTATGTTCTTTGTTCCTTATATTTTATTGTAAAAGAAATTAAACTAATTAAAAAAGGCATTTTACTGTGGTTATATACTTATAAAGTGATCTCAAACTAAAAAGTCTGAAAAGTGCCTTTGATTGTTATATCGTTAGATTTAGTTTATAATAAATATATTTTTCATTAAAATTACTTCTTTTATTTATCTTTAGTAATTCTCCTAGGGGATAAAAACAAAAAATAATACAATACTTACTCATCAAGATAGAAACCAGCCCGTAAATGTAGCGGTCTGTGAGGCCGCACGTCCATAATAGTGTAACAAAAATGGAACGTCCATAGTTAAAGGTTAAAAGAATGATTTCCGGAATAAAATCTATTAAAAATATTCTATATCCTTCTCAGGGTCTCAAGCTATCTTTTTAACAAATTTTATCTAAATTGGTCTGGTAGTTTTTAAATTAATTAGTTACAAACATACAAAAATACAAATCTTTCCTCTTTATAATTAGTAAAGATGAAAGATTTTCATAAAATGTATCTTTGTACTTATCGAACGTCAAACTTTTCCATGGAAATGAAATAGTAAGGTTTGAAATAATCTAGAATATTGATTATTTTGAAGACATATTTTGTACCGTAAAAGTCATTTGCTTATATTAGTTAATTAATAGCTTACCTTTAATAAGTATTTGATGTCCTCCTAACATTTTTTTATTTTTCATTTCGGTGGTGTAGTGGCTAGCATGTACGGCTGCACATCCGGAGGTCCTATGTTCGAGTCTCGGGTCGGGCAAATTTACATAGTTACTGGGTATTTCTGTTATAGAAATTCCAGGAATAGCCCGGAGTTTAGAAGTTAGCGATGTTTCACCTCTGTACCTCGGAGAGCACGCAAGCCATCCGTCCTACCTCAACTCTCCACCGCTCATGTCGAAGTATCGACCCTTGGGACTTTGGAAGTACCCAAAAGGAATAGAGAGTGCACGTTGTGTCTGTGCATACACTTGTGCACTATAATATCTCCTGCGCATCTGGCTAGTATCAGTGAGATTGATCGCCGTGGCCGAAATCGGCCAAAAGGACATTATTATTATAATTTTCTCTTTTTCATAATGAGATTATAACCCGATGTAAGGAGCAAGAGACGAGGCGGCGGACTGACGGCTTTATTTTGTCTCTGAGATACGGACAGAGCGTTTGACCGCAAAATTGTCAGCTTCCTAGGTACTCTTCATTTGACAGAAACACTCAATAACTGTTTTTGACTCGAAAGGCCTTTCGAATTTTTATAATCTGTAGCCCTAAAATCCAACCACTAGACCAATGAAGCAATTAATCAGCTTAACTCTAAATATATTAATCTATATAATATAAAACTTATCACTAGTTGAAAGTACAACAACTAATTCATGCTCATAATTAAAGATTTGGTTTGCGAATGGCTATGAATAAAACATAATACGATGTAAATACTGATTGATTGTGCGATTAACGTGATGGCTGACCATAGCTGTCAATTGCGTAGTTAATTAACTCTTTATTATATCTCATACTAGCGACTCACCCTCGCTCCGCTCGGGTTTATCCCTAGTTACATTTTAACATTCAGTATAGATTTCTCAGAGATGAGATATTTTCCCGTAGTAAAAAGTATCCTATACGTTGACCCGGGTAACCAGCTATCATCATACCAAATTTCACTAAAATACTCCAGTGGATTTTCCGCGATGCAGTAACAGATAGACAAACAGACAGACAGAGAAAATTTTAAAAAAACTATAGTTTCGGCATCTGTATCGACAATAATGTCTATTTCAATAAAATTTTCCAAAAAATATTTAATGTACAGATTCGGCTTAGTTACAATTTGATTATATGTATAGATAGATTTATTATTATAACTTCTTTTTTTAACATTTGTAGTATCATACATATAATAAAGTAGCTGATCGCTGTCTGTACATGGAAGATATTTGAGAAAAACTATTATTGAATGTCTTTATTAACGCAATAGAAGCCAAAACATTCATTTTTTTAATTTTTTGTCTGTTTGTCTTAACCGATTTGGGTGCGGTTTTCTCTCATGAGTTGTGGTAAGCTTCATGTAATATTTGTTTTATTTTAATCGATTCACAAAACAAAAAGTTAGATCAATTTTAAAAAAATCGTCTAGAAATGAACCCAGCGAAGCGAGGATGAGTCGCTGGTATAATATGGAATGGCGAGGGGGAATGGCTGGTATAATATATGTATTAGTACAATCTAACCTTTCTCGCTCTCTCTTGCTCGAATCTCTAATATAAGAATATCAATTTATTATCATATCTTTTATGCAAAAACTCTTTTTTAACATAGGATGATTTTTTTTTGTAGTACCCTATATAATTCTCATCTCGCCAAATCTTTCATTTGCTAATAAAAGCCTCGAAAAGATCGGTTCGATCCGCCAACCAGACATTTGCAAGTACAAATAGCAAAATTATTGGAGTTGTACTTCTTTTGGCACGTTTGAAAAAAATCATGAGAGTAAAATTTTTACGATGCGCGCGCACACTGACAGCCAAAAAGGGACATGATGAAGTTAGCTGCATTCCTTTTACAAACAGAGAGTTGTGACATACGAGATGAAATCTTTAGCTATTTTTGTTCTGTTACCATATACGCCAAAGAAGTATAACTTCTTACGTGCGTACATAAATACACACACACGTTCTTTCTTTAATTTGTGTATATACCTACTTTATATATGGAACATTTCTTTACATATAAAGAACCAATTATATCTATGCAGACCCTACAGCATTGATCCAAGGAATTTGAAAATCTGAAAATAATAATCTTTAAATGTTCTTCAGAAGTCTAGAAGCAGGTCATTCCAATAATATAATGAAAACAGAATTATATTAGTTTAAAAAAAAAAAGGATAAAATTAGACCTTATCACAATTTATCTTTAATGATAAACAACAAGTTGAAGTAATCAAAACGATATTTCATATCAAACTAAACAGAAAATCGTGCACTCTGCTTACCAATTAAAGTAAATACAGCTATATTT
Source organism: Argynnis bischoffii washingtonia (assembly GCA_033884665.1). Lineage (NCBI taxonomy): Eukaryota > Metazoa > Arthropoda > Insecta > Lepidoptera > Nymphalidae > Argynnis > Argynnis bischoffii. The sequence goes on along the minus strand of CM066618.1, from coordinate 16,124,980 downwards.
TCTTGTTCTCCTTTAAACGAATAAATTTTCGAGATAACCGAGCAATATCGAAGACCGAATAAAATGTTAGCAAAACAAGTCATAATACACCGTGAAGTAAGACTTTGTAATCTCTTGTTATTGCGAAATGGAGGCGTATTCTGGTTTCATTTGTAGATACTTTGATTTAATTCAAAGTTATAAAAAATGAACTTTATTTAATATAGGTGCATTTTATATCTAGCTAGCGACTCACCCTCGCTTCGCTTCGGGTTCGTCCCTAGACAAAAACAAATCTATCCCACGGGAACCGTTCATTTTCCCGGGATGATATATAGCCTATAGCCTTCCTCAGTTAACGGGCTACTCAATGCAAAAAGAATTTTTCAAATCGAATTAGTAGTACCTGAGATTAGCGCATTCAACCAAACAAACAAACAAACAAACAAACAAACAAACAAACAAACAAACTCTTCAGCTTTATAATATTAAGTATAGATTAATTGAACAAAGTATCGGAAATATGCTAATGTTAGGTTGCTTGCAAAAAATGTTATGAATCGCAAAGCTTTGACATTTAAAGTTGGGGCAAGCTTAGATATTGCACATATTGCATATGCATGTACGTTTCGATGAACAAGGAAGCTAATTAAGGAAATAGAAGTTACAGGTATGCAAGTAATTAAACATAACAACAAAGATTGTTTGATTATTATTACTAAATCGGTTGCTTAATTAAATATCACCCTTGACCATATTTAAACAATCCAATATACTCTTCATCTGGTACTTCGGAACTGGCGTAGAAGTTTGATCTCAGGAAGGAAATTTTATTTGATTAGGTTAAAGTATTTATGGGGAACTTCTGAAAACTATAGAACGGAATAAATACATAAATAAATATGTTGGGACATTAACACACAGCACCATCTAGTTCCATGGTAAGTTACGAGGCCTGTGTTATGGGTACCAGATAGTTGATATACTACACAAATATAACTTTAAATACATACATATATATTATAAATATAAACACCTATGTCTGGAGTACAAACATTTATGCTCATCACACAAATGCTCCCGACAGGACTCGAACCCGCGACCGCTGGCACAGCAAATAACAGCACTTTAGGCTGAGCCAATGATTACAATGTTCGTTCAGTTTATCTACAGAAACTCTATCATTATTTTATCCAAAGATATCTCAAGGCATTATATTACGTACTATCAATGCAAGCCACGTAGATGCAGCCAGAGGCTACAATAAGGTCCTAATAAAATGATTGATCAAATATCCTAACTTTATCTTAACAAGAGCTTTGACCTCGTCTGGCATCAATTTTGCTAAATTCAATCACGCTTTATACCACAGTTGAAGCAAATAATTTAATACTAGTCTGAAGTCTGGCGTATGCACAGACGGATAGTGATTTTTTTAAAGAACGTCGAACTCTTGTTTTGATGAGCACGAAACAACTTAGAAATTTATTCCTCTACATTTGCAAAAATAAATTGTTTGTTTACTCTACATTTATTTTATAAATACTATCTGGTGGAGTCGTCAGGGGAAAGTCGGATATCGATATCATCTGGGGAAATTTAAATGTAATCTACATATTCATTATCTGTGTTTTAATGAAGAAAATGTTTATTGAAAATATAAATGCTAATGTGTTTCAATTTATACTTCTTTACTGCAAAAACACAAATACGAACTTGATTTTTTGCTTATAGATATTCATGAGCTGAAAAGTGATAGTGGTAATATTTTGAAATTTTTATACACGCACACACACGCCCACGCTTACATACATTCACACGCACATACACACATACACACAGACACACGCGCACGAACACGAACACGCATGACACACATACACAAATACACACCTTCAATCTCCTCACACATACTCGGTGGGGAGTTCTCAAACATTGATATTACCTTTCTTCCTGTTTTTAAAATAACACTTGGTCTTTAAAAATCATCCGAGGTGTCCCCTTATTTCGTCTTTCTTTCACTCTTCCACAGTATATTTTTTTGACAATTTTTTCTTTCTACGTGCCAACCTTCTTCATTAACATCAACGAAACTAATTATTGTACGTTTATTTAAACCAGCCATTATGCGTATCTCTTCATTGTAGAAACTTTGAGATAAACTGATACCACACGGTCTTCGGAAAAACTCATTTCTACTACATTCATCTTGTTTTTATACTTCTTCTGCCACATCCACGTTTTACTGCCGTACAAAAAGTTGGTATCAATACTGTATATTACCAAGCACGCGGATTTCATCTATTCATCATCATCATCATTCCATTCATCATCATCATTATTCTACTCATCATCATCATGTAGTAAATTGCTATTGACCCATATTCCATACTTTACAATTTTGTTAATCCCTTTCAAGTACCAGAACCTTAATTTTAGCCGTGTTCAAAGTCCTTTATTCTCACAATCATTGTTCATACAGGTGACTGGTGTATTTATAGTATTACAGTTTAGTAAGTCTATAGCGAATTTTATACTGAATGGATAGATTGTATGAGATAGGACATGAAAAAGAAAGGGGTGAACGATGAGATGAAGAGTAATAAGGGAGAATGGAAGAAGAAGATTTACTACGCCCACCCCCAGTAACTTGGAAAATGGGCAGGGAGAAGAAAAAGAAGAATTAGATCATTAGTTCTAACTTCCTACTGTATAATAAATACTGGCAAATAAATGTATGTTTTAATCACAGATATTGTATGTTTCTCTAAGGTCTACAAAAACTATCAATGCATATCAAAAACATGCCTACAGTGAAAAGTGGATATGAGGTGACGTGACAATTCGTTATCTTGGTATTCTTAAAAAAACAATGAAACTGCTTTTAAAATAGCCTAAAAAGTAAATTTGTAATGTGATTATTATTAATCATTACTAATAGTGTTTTTTTTTCAAACTTAAGTAGGGCTACTCTCAAAGTAAGCCTTATCATACAACTAAGATCGATTCACAATCTAAAACATATTATATACACACAAAGATAAAACTATTGCCATTTTGGGAACCTCCTTCTTTATTAAATCGGTTAAAACAGAAAAAAACAATAATAAGTACGTTGAGATTTTTAAATACTGTCCAGTTTTCTTGTGGCACTTTTATATTGTAATATTTCTCCTTTGAAAATGTATCTGGTACTGAAATGAATGTAATAAATAATTTTGCGATCTCTATCTTTTTCCGTAGTTAATCAAACCACGCTGGCTTAGAAGTTTATATACAGTCAATATTAAAACTTTAACGTCCCACTGCTGGGCACGGGCCTCCCTTCAGTACGAGGGGGATCAAGCAATAGTCCACCACGCTGGCCAAGAACAGGTTGGCAGACTTCACATGTCTTGCGAAAACTCGCTAGGCTCTCTCGGCCATATAAGTTTCCTTACAACAGCTAAAAGCGCTCGCTTGGGAAACCAATTGAAGCAGGTTCAAATCCCGGCCTTAGCACCTCTGATATCTTCATCTGAAAAAATTGTGAGGAAATATTTTAATTAAAATTAACTAAATAAGTTAATTTAATGATAAATTCTGTTCAAGAGTGTTCCCTTAATCTAATTTAAATTGTATCTGTCTGACTGTTTATGTCGCGCTACGACATGCATCTCGATGAAATCCCACATACAGACAGCTTGCATTCAGTTCTTTAGCAGTGAAAGACATATTTTAGCTATAATTATCTTATATCTTTTATATATCTTTTTTAGATTAATGCTATTTTCTTTCAAATCATGCTATAACTATCGAACGCAAAAACAATTTTTCTAATCGGATTATTAGTTCCTGATATTTGCGTGTTCAAGCAAAAAAACAAACAAACAAACTTTGCCTCTTTTACAATATTATTAGTATAGATTTTTGTGAAGTAGATACCATCTGTAACAACTATGACTTTTGCGACATCGAGGACTTTAAACTCTCCCGATATTTGTTCTAAAGTAATAAAATACTAAAATTTCAAGAATGATTCTTAATAAAGTACCTGCTATTGAATGGTCTACTTAAACAATTTTTCTTCAATCTCGTAGGAACCCTTTTTTAGCTTCACTTTCAATTAACTTGTAATTTTAATCATCGTATTGATTCTTTATTAAGTATATGAAATCCGGATAAAAATATAAAAATTTGACACCATTTAAGCTGACCTAATGATGATGGAGGAAGCCGGTGGCTCGGGGAACTTTTCAAAGCCTGTTATCAAAATATTCGACTTTAAGTTAGTAAGTTTTAGTATTAAAAAAACTTTTTTTAATTAAAAAGTAGACCTAGACCATTTTTATTAGATCCATGTCTGATATAGTTATTTATATATTTTGTTTGATATAAAATACTTTTGATCATATTTTTATAAAGACTAAGTAACAACCTTTATAATATAATCCGAGTCTTCTCTGTCTGGCTTTTTTGTACACGTGTAATATTATTACCTACGCTATATATTTTAGAAATAACAAAAAATTGTAGAAATGTAAAATAGTATATAAAAAAAAGGAAAAAAATCAAAAGCGAACATTAAGCTCTATTTGAGTAAAACTGAAAGATTCAATTTAAAACTTTTCAAATTCAAAAGTAAGTTTGAGCAGTCGGTAATTTGTTGGCGGATTTGAGAATCGGCTGCAGCCATTTGTTCCTGGTTAAAAGTGAAATTATTTATTGAGTTCAAAAACTTCTAAATCCTATTGTGACGTGAGAGTGGTCCTTTCATTATTTTTAAGCAAAATCCTTATTTCATTAGCGCTTTATTTAAAAAAAATATTTTTAACTTTTATACAACATAAAAAATAAATATAGATTAAATAAACTGCACAGAGTATAAGAACTAACGTATATATATCGCCAATAAAAAGCTACAAACGTTCGAATCATTCTAGGTTTCTGCCATTTGGTACCTAATCTGAGATACTACTCATTTACTAAAATGTATTTTGCGTAAAACGTGCAGTACATTTGTTGTGAACCCAATCTGACTGTTGGAATACCGAACACTTGCAATACCAGGAGATACGAGTATATGATTGTATTCAGCCCTTTTTTTTTATCCTCCCACTGCTGGGAACGGGCCTCCCTTCAATACGAGGAAAATCAGGCCATAGTCCACTACGCTGGTCAAGTGTGGATTGGCGGACTTCACATGTCTTTTGAAAACTTGCTAGGTTTTCTCAGACATGCAAGTTTCCTCACGATGTTTTCCTTCACCGTAAGGCAAGTGGTAATCATGTTAGAAATGATTCGCACATGAAAATATCAGAGGTGTGAGACCCGGGATTTAAACCCGATTCTCGGTTTCGGTTTTTTTTTTTTTTTTTTGCGAGCGGAACTCCTCCGACATGGAGGTCGGAGACCTTGTTTACATTTTTGGTTTTACAGCATTGTAACTTAGTTTATTACAGACTTATGGTTTTTTGTGACAGTACATTTCTTTCTTAGTTATTCTTATTTTTATTACATTGTTTTTTGCTTTTCTTATATGTATCTATCCGGTTATACAATTTCAGTTCATTACTTGTTAAATTTTATATATCTTTCGGTATTTTACTTTTTTGGTTTTCTGCTAGTTTGATGTGAAGTTTTATTCTGGTTGTTTCTGCTTACTTATGGTACCCATGCCATGCGGACAGTAGATAAGTCTACTGGGCATGGCTCTGGGATTTGTCTTAAGATCTACAAGAGGACAGTCGGGTTTTTTTTTTTTTGTCCCTGTACCTCTTGTTACAATTTCGTGTTGTATGCAGATGCAGATTCTAGTTATTATTTATCTATTATTTAATTATCTATTTATGTCTGTTGTTACTTAGTTTTGTGATATAGGAACAATAGGTGGTGAATATTCGTTGGGTGGATTTATCCAGAAGCAGTTTAGGTAAGTTGTTTAGTGTAATTTGCGTATTGGTGTAGCTCTCCAGGTCACAGCGCGCCATGCAGAATCTTGGGCATTCTATAACAAGATGTATTATTGTTTCTTCGATGCTAGGGTCGCATGTGCATCCTGGGCTGGTTATACATTTGAACATTGCCAGATAATCCGCATAGCCGCCGTGACCCGTGAGTGCTTGTATTAGTACTGGAGTTAATGTAATCGTTTTTGTTAATTTATATGCCGCATATATGTTTGGTAAGAACAGTTTTGTTGTTTTTCCTTTATCGCTTTGTGTGTATTGTTGATTCCATTTTTTTACGGTTTCTGCACGAATGTAGGATTTTAGGGAGGAGATTGGGAAGGAGTCATACATAGGAGCCCGTTTTAGGTTTTTTGTGGCTTCCTTCGCCAGTACGTCAGCCCTCTCGTTCCCTATGGTGCCCACGTGCGCTCTTACCCAGAAAAAGGTGAGTTCTTTCCCCTGTTCTTTTATTTGGTTTAGTGCTGTTTATGGGGAGCGCTAGTGGGTGGGATGTTTGTTTGCGGCTAAGGAGGTCCAGGGCCGATCTGGAGTCGCTGAGTATGTCGATCACCCTCTCCCTCGATCCCCTTGCAATTTTCGTGGCTTTGTGGAGCGCATACATTTCGGCCTGAAACACTGAGCAGAAGGGTGCCAAGCTATACTTTCTGCTCAATGTTTCCTGCCCGTGCTTCCAGCACGATAATGCCGCGCCCACACCGTCACGGGTCTTGCTACCGTCCGTGAAGATACGCATCCCTATTTGGCTGCGCTTCTCCACGGTCTCCGGATCTAGGTCCTCGAGATTGGAGTAGGTGATCGACATCTCGGCGGCTGGGTGTAGGAAGTCCAGGAAGGAGATCGGTCTTTCTATCTCCCTTCCTTTCAGCGGGGCTAACGGTTTCCCTCTTTTGGCTTCGTATAATTCTGCATTTTCCAATGCTCTCAGTTCTAAGGGCAGAAGACCTGCAAGCGCCAGAGATGCCTCAAAAGAGACTGTTCTGTATGACTTGCAGATCTTCTGTGCGAAGCCTCTTTGTAAGTTGTGCAATTCTTTTTTATTTGTCCATTTTTATGCCTCCCGGGCCCATACACTACTGGCGTACAGGACGATCGGTTCTGCCACTGCCGTGTACATCGTCCTAACAATCTCGGATTTGAGACCCCAGTTTATTTTAGCTGCTCTTGCTAAAGGCTTATATATTTTAGTTACTTTTTTCACTACCGTTTTAATGTGTTCATTGAATGTTATTTTATTGTCTATTGTTATTCCGAGTATTTTGATTTTATTTACCATTTCGATCGGTCTCCCTCCCATGTGTATTTGCGGGGGGTCAAACTTCAGCTTTCTTGTTACAACCATTGCTTGTGTTTTATGTGGTGCAAACTTCAGTTTATTTTTGACCCCCCACTCATACACGTGGTCGAGGACCTCTCTTGATTTATTTTCTATTGCTGGGGTCTCTTTATCCGAGACTATTATGACGATGTCATCGGCAAAAGCCTGCACATATACCCCGTACTTTTCTACCTCAGTGAGTAATGGGTCCAGGAGCACGTTCCAAAACGTTGGCCCCGCTATGGATCCCTGGACGCATCCTTTTGTTGTATTGGTTAAAATCTCCTCACCGGTATACCTTACCGCCACTGTGCGATCAGAGAGGTAGCTATCTACTAATTTGAGCAGGTTGTTTGGGCATTTTTTGTCGTTGAGACCACATTTAATCGCTGGCCACCAAGCGCTGTCGAAGGCCCCCTCTATATCGAGGGATATTACTGCGGTTATTTTTTTTTTTGGCAATATCCTCCCTGATATGGTTTACCATATCATAGAGGGAGTCCTCCGTACAGCGTTGGGGCATAAAGCCGTATTGTCTTTTATTTATTTGTGGCAATATGTGCCACTTTATTCTTTGGACCATCGCCCTTTCCAGCATCTTGCCCAGCAGCGGTAGCAATCCTATTGGTCGGTATGCCTTGGGGTTAGTATAATCATCTTTCCCAGGCTTCCTTAGGATTACTACCGTTGCCTTTTTCCAGTCCACTGGGAAATGCGATAGGTCCAAGCACTTATTTGTGATCTCTTGGAATGCCTCTATATCCGTTTCGATCGCTGCTCTGCATATATCTGCTGTGAGGCCGTCACCTCCCGGGGCCTTTTTGGGGTTAAAACTTTTTAAATAGCCAATATTTCGTTCTTAGTGAAAGGTGGATCGTCTCTTGTTCCTGAGTCTAGGTTTCCTGATTCCCCTCTTACCAGTTTTTGGTAAGGAGTGTCATCATCGGTCCTATCCTCAGGAAAGAAGGTGCTAGCCAGCCTTGCGGACTCTCCGGGAGACAGGATCGTGTCATTCTTCTTGAGCATTTGGTCTTCATGGCTTCTCGCTGTTCTTCTCAGAACGCGGTATATGCCATCCCAAATGCTCTCTCGATCCTGTTTCCCGCAGAATTCCTTCCAGCTTCTGATCTGTTCCCTTTCAGCTAACAACTCATATTTACTCTTTGTTTCCAGATATACTTTTATAACATGCTCACGACGGGAAGGGGCGGCACAGGGAATCCTTCGTTTTTAGTTAACGTTTCTTTCTTAAGCTGTTCTAGCTCCTGAGTCCACCATGGTATTCTTATTTTATTATTAGGTTTAATTTTACGTGAATGTTCCAAACTTGTCTGTATTATTTGATCTGTGTATTCCTTTACTATTATTTCTAGTTCTCTTACATTTTTTATTTGTGATATTTTTTCTTTATTTAAATTTTTACTTTCAAATTTTTGTTTTAGTGTTGTCTTAAATTTATTCCAGTCTGTCTTTTTAGTGTTGAATACCCTGATGGACCCAGGGCGCGCCTTAGGTTTGGTATTCCCCGATGTTAATTTTGTATAAGATGGTATTGTGGTCGGAGCCTGTTATCCCCCAATCGACCCTCCAGTCGGTGATAGTTTGGGATTGCAATTTATTTGCAGTCCCTCACTATAAATCAGGATTGCCGCCTTGACCGGCTTTGTTCGATTTTGGGCACACTGGACTATCCTACAGCCTTTTGGCCCCACCATTTCCCCAGTTGCCCCGACATACGGCTCCTGCACAAGAGCAAATGCTACTCCTCTCTTTGTGCACTCCAGCATTAACTCGTTTGTATATAGCTTGCACCTTTGTAGGTTGGCTTGAGTTACTTCTAGTTGTTTGTTTGCTGGAGTGTTTGGTCTTTGATTTTTTACGTTTATTTGCTTAGGGTTGCCCTTAGCAGTATGCAACGCTGGAGCGAGCAATCTCGTCCCATTTTTTCCTGATAGGACAGAAACTATCGAAGCTATTGTGGCTAGTTTCTTCTATTTTATTTGCCTTACAGTTCTTGCACTCAGGCTTTTGGCCATTTTGGAACTTGGGACATTCGTTCTTCATGTGCGGTTCCGCACAGTGGCTGCACAGGTCCACTGTTCCTGTGCACCACTTCTTCCCATGGCCAAACTCGAGGCATCGCGAGCACTGTACGAGAGGCGACAGGTCGAAGACCGGTACCCTCTGCAGTTCCACGTAGAGTTTTCCGGCCTCCGTTGCCGCCCTCCATACTTTTGGCGAGACCGCTGGGTTACCACTGCCCTGAGTATAGTATATGATTGGATCAACAAAATTCTCGCTTACATTCATTTGTTTATTTAAATTCAATAATGGTTAATTACAACATTCTATTCAATTCTTTTGTTCAGTGGCTTCTAGTAATTACAGTATAACACGGAATTAAAATTTCATGCAATGGTTCTTATTATATTACCTTTTAAGGTAGTGGTAAGTATCATTTCCAACATGATTACCACTTGTCTTACGGTGACGGAAAACCTGCATGTTTGAGAGAATTTAACAAGTTTTCGAAAAACGACATATGAAGTCCACCAAAATGCACTTAGCCAGTGTGGTGGACTAAGGCCTGATTCCCCTCGCATTGAAAGGAGGCCCGTGTCCAGCAGTGGGACATTATAAAGGGCTGAATACATATAGGCTGAATACACACTTAAAAGGTCACCACTTGCAAAGATGTAGACATTTTATCGATTAATATTATTTTTACTAATTTAAAAGCAATATTAAAAAAATACTTCAATCACAGATAAATAAATTTTTTAAATAATGTAATAAAAAAATGACAGATATTTTTTGTAACGAAACACACGAAAATTGCTATTTTATGACAATATTATACAAAATTTTAAGTGTTTTATGAGCACTTTATTTAAATAATATCCACTCCAACATAAACGTTTGTTTTGAGCTAAAATAACACGTCTCTTGATTAAAAACCGTACTATAACTGGTCTATTGTGGTTCAGCTTCGCTCGATACACCATTTATATTAAAGCTCGATGCGTTCAGGAAATTGCCATCATACTTGATCTCAAACTGTCACTGTGCACTGCGCTGTCTACTATAAGAGAGTATAGTATACAGCACTTGATGCTTGTATTGTTAGATTACTTTAGTTTGAAGATAAACACTGTAACTTCAGTTTTATATTATTACACTTTTGTTTGCACGCTATTTTATACGTGAACGTGAAAAGATCACGTCTAATCACATAATACTTTATTTTTATTCTTTTTAATTTTCTATTAGCAGATTTTTTGTAATCTATACCAATATTATAAAGAGGTCAAGTTTATGAGTATAAAGGTTATGAGTTTGTGATATCGTAGGGGGTAATCTCTCCCGGGGGAGAGCCAACTCCTACCGGGCGCGTCCCCAGGTGGCGGATCGGGGAACGCCACCCGCTTAGTACAGGGGCGGGTGGTACCGGAGAAATCCGGCGCGGACCAAGGCAGGACGGGGCCGCTCTCCGTTGAGGCTTCGGCTTCCGGAGTTGCGGCCACCGGGAGCGGGGCCGCTTCGGCGGTCTCGCGACCGGAGGGTGGGGACCGGTTGCGGGACTGTGAAAACAGGCTCGTAACCGGTAGAGGGGAAGGCCGCGGTGGGAGAGGAGTGCCGGTATTTCGGTGCGCCGTTCTCCCTGCCCCCCGCGGCCTTGACGGGGCTGCCACCGTCTTAGATGGCAGACGCGGTGGGGCTGCAGGGGAAGAGGAGTGTCGGTGTGTCGTTGCCGCTCTCCCTGTCCTCTGCAGCCGATTGAAGGGTGCCCACTTCGGTGGGCGGTGTGGTTTGGTGGGGCTGCTCCGGGTACTTCTCTGGTTCAGCAGAGTGGACTATGGAGCAGCCTCATTGGTTTGGTGGCCGTCAGGCCTACCGCCGGGGCGTCGCGGTAGTAATGCGTAAGCGATCCCGCGGCGTCCCACTAAGGCGGAGGGGAGGGGAAAGTTGGGGTTTAGTGGGTAGTACCGGCTCTTCTAGCCGGTGAGCCCCACATAACCACCTGGGGGATAGGTGGTATGCGTAAATGCATTCCCCAACTATTAAAAAAAAAAAAAAAAAAAAAAAGGGGGGGTAATCTCTGAATCTACTGAACCGATTCAGATGAAATTTGGTAAGAAGATAGTTTAAGACCCTGGGACAGACATAGGATACTTTTTATCCTGGAAAACGTCATTGGAAATAAGCTAGGGATGAACCCGAGCAAAGCGAGGGTAAGTCACTAGTGTCATATAAAAGTATTTTTTAATATGTTAGTACAGTTTTAGTACTTATGAGAAAAAATGCTATAAATGCTTAAAGGCAATAAAAACACTTTGTCTTTCGTTTGAAAAGAAAACATAAAGGGCTTTTCAATGGAATTTCTGTCAAAGGCGATACATACTTTTCAAGATTAGTATTTAATCTAAACAAAAAAATTACAGAAATAGATTTTATTATATGCCAGAAATACTAAGGGTATCTCAAGGTAAAGGTCGAGATTGACCTACATTTTTTTGTGAAATTAGCTTTAGCAACGACCGCGTAGCTTAAGGTTTCTTTAAAGCATATACTTAGACGAGGTTACGAGAACAGGTACTTATTTGAAACTTACTGGCTAGAAAAGCCAGTAGGTACTACCCAATGTAACCAAACGGAAACTCCTCCGTTTAAATGAGGCGTCGCAGGATCGATGAGGCACTCAACTACAATAACCCGACGCTGCCGAGACAGATCACTACAACCATGGATCCAACTGTCCAATTTCCTATCATAAAAGTACCAAGAGCAACCTGCATGGTACACTATCCACTGAAGTGGGTCACCTCTCAGTACATTTCTTATCTTCACGCCCGGCTGGATTTTCGGACACTAATGAGCCTCCCCACCAGCACACCGTAAACACACATCGGAGGGAATAGACATAGCTTATCCTGGAAACCATTTTTTTTGATGTACCTATTACTAGAGCCACAGTAAGATTTTGTGAAAAAGTGGAGAAGAAGGGTCATGAAAAACAATTGTTAAGAATTCTGAAATATGGAAACAAGAAAAGCATAACATTCTGAGTGTAGTTAATAGATAATTCAGTACCATACGTAACTAAGTGTACCTACATAAAGATCGAATTCAAATAAAATATAGCCAATAGAATACGATCTCGTTATAATTTATCGTTCAAATGTAACCAATGCATACGAAATGCACGAATGCTTTGTAAATACTATTAAAAAGATTGTTAGGAATGAGCGAATATCGAGTAAGACGCATATTGAATTTATAATACGGTATTTACTTAATAAGCTAACGTTTAATACTTTAACGTACATTAATAAATGTTTGGTCTTCTTAAAGTTTGAAACAAATAAACTTTATTCTTGATGATAATATTTCTTTGTATCGGTGGTGTAGTAGCTATCATGTACGGCTGCACATCCAGATGTTCTGGGTTGGGCCAAATTTAGTTATAGAGACTTTCTGTTAAGAAGGTTTCAGTAGCAGTCCGAAGTTGGAAAGTTGGCATTTTACTCCCCCGTGCTCAGAGAGAGAGCACGTAAAGCCGGTCCTGATCAAGAGATAATTCGACATTACCGGTAAGAACGTGTCGAATTATCGTCCCATCAGAATATGAGAGAGAAAGGAATAGAGAGTGCACTTGTGTGTGCGCGTACATTTGTGTAATATAATATCTCCTGAACAATTGGCTAGTGGCAGGGAGATTGGCTGTCGTCGCCGAAATCGATCGGGAGAAAGTCTCCATTTCCCTAACGGCTTTTTTTGGAACTATCCATAGCAGTGAATGTATTTAACAGTAATATTTCTAATTAGGACTAATATTGTAAATGCGAAAGTTTTTATTTGTGTAAATGTTACTCCTTTACGCTGAGTCGACTGAACACAGATAAAATACAACCTTTTTTTAACAATAGGAAATGCATTTACGAATTACCACCCGTTTCCATACAGAGCACAACGCGTACCGAAGTGAGCCACCTTCTAGTGCGGTCCTACGCTTTACGCCTAGCTGGATTACCAGCTACTGAGGTAAACGGATATTGGAGGGGAGATAGACTACAACCTGGAAGAACACAGGTTACCATTAGGTTCATACGGACGCATCCGAGAACAGCGAAAGTAAATCGCTCGTACTTTTATAAACATTACACATAGTCTATGTAGTCTATTGATGGTGATCACATTTCCCTAGTGACGGTTTCTGGAACTAACGACAGTCAACAGTGTCGTTTATTTAACTGTAAATATACTATTTACGTTATCATCTGTGGATAGTTTGGTGTGTCCTTTGATAAACATACACAATTGGAATTTTGTTGGTCGAAATAAGTTGTGTGACTGGCTGGTAAGAAATCAGCTCAGTCAATACACATAATGTCAATAATTGTAAAGAAAACATTATCTACACCTATAATAAAATTCTAAGTCGAATCTGTACATTAAATGTTTTTGGAAAATCTTATTGAAATAGTCATTATTATCGAAACAGAGGCCGAATCTATAGTTTTTAGAATTTTCATTTGTTTGTTTGTTTGTCTGTCTGTCTGTCTATCTGTGACCGCATCACGAGTAAACAGTTGGACAGATTTTGATAAAATTTGGTATAATGATAACTGGTTATTCGGGTCAACATATAGGAAAATTTTTACTGCGGCAAAATATCTCATCTCTGAGAAATCTATACTAAACGTTAAATCATAACTAGGGACGAACTCGAGCGGAGCGAGGGTGAGTCGTTAGTGTTTAATAAATTTTTAGAATGTAAGAGAAAAAAATTAGTAGTTTGTTTCTTTTTTTGTGAGTTATTCTCGAAACTCTATGAGACATTTACTTATTTTTACATTGTAATGAGAATAAAAGCATGAACATATTATTAGCAGTAGATATCCAAGCTCCTTATTTTATGGTCGTCATATTCTCTGTCGATATATGCTACGCGTTAGTACTCGCTAATTTCAAAAAGCACTAAACCTATTTTAATGGTACTTTAGGCATTAATAGGGTATTCATCATAGTAGCATAGGTTATATCGGTAGGTAATATAATTCTGTATGGTAAATTGGTAAATATTTTTGTCACCATCACGCTAGTGTGTGTATATATATATACTAGCAAAATCCGCGGTTTAGTTTTTGTTGTAGCGAAGCCGCGGGTTTTGTTAGTACATATAATAAAATTCTAACTAAGTCGAATCTGTACCTAAAATATTTTTTGGAAAATCTTATTGAAATAGACTTTATCAGATCAGAATCTATAGTTTTTAGAATTCTTGTCTGTCTGTCTCTCTGTCTGTCTGTTACCGTATCACAGAAAAACCACTGGAGGGATTGTGATGAAATTTGGTATGATGATAGCTGGATATCTGGGTCAACATATAGAATACTTTTTACTGCAGGAGATTATCTCATTCCCACGAGAATACACGTTATAACACAACCCAAAAAAATATTTATGATCAGAATTTCTTGAAACTTGGTATTAATGCTCTTTAATACAATTAAATAAAGACGTGCTTTAGTGTTTTTAGAAATCCCATAAGGAAATAAAATAAGGGATGAAAATTTGTATGAAACCTACCTTTTTAAAGTTTTTTTGTTGTAGGTTTTGAGCGAGCGAAGCCGCGGGTTTTGCTAGTGCTTAATATAAAAATATCAAATTAGTATCTTATACTTTGAACTAGTATACCTAATAAGCTAGCCCTAATAAGAGATCATAGTATTCACAATCTTTTAGGAACATAAAAAAAAACCATTAAATACTCAACTTGCTTATATATTTATTCATTCTATTATCATAAAATATTGCTTTTCTGTTAACGGTCAAAGATCACAAATGTATCTGAGAATATTTGATCAATCGCATGTCAACATAAGTTATGAGGCGATCTAAAGGGACCCGTACAAATGGGCCTGAAGAGTCCATGCATACTAATCTATTGGTAGGGTTAGAACGCTAGGTTTTCTTGTAATAAATATACACTATTTTATAAAAAAAATATACAATAAATAATACTTTTATTAAAAAACTATTAATTAATAAATTATTTTTAATTTATGATTACTAAAATAATTTTAATATAGGAAATATTTTTTTATGATTTATAAAAATATCCTCATGACCGATTTCGGCCACATCGGTCAATCTCGTCACCGGGCTGTTATTGAGACATTCTAAACAGAAAGACTTAGTAATTAACTTGACCCGACCCATGAATCGAACCCAGGACCTCCAGATCTGCAGCCGTACAGGTGAACCACTACACCACTGTAGCAGTTATAGAAATTGTTATTGTCTAAAAGTAACAAACATACATTCATCCTCATAAACTTTCGCGTTTCTAACATTAGTAGGATTTAGTATTCTTATTCAGCACCTAGGATATTATAATTTTTATAGTCCATAATGAACAAAATCTAGAGCAAGTTTCAAGCAAAGTTTCCAACAGAACGCCGAAGTTTTGTTCAGAAAACACTCCTTATAAGATATGTTTGATATATCTTAACATTGAAGTTCAGATTTTCATATCTTGTGATTTTCGATAGCCGTTTCGGAATCTTCGAGAGCAGTGGAACGATTATGATAATTTATGTTCTTTGTTCAGTATTGACTTCATTTAAAAATATCTTTGTATATTTTGTTGGTTTTTTACAAGCTTTTATTTAACTTACAATGATTGTATGTATGTTTGTTCGGGTTAAATCTTGTAACTGAATTTTAAAGTTATCCAAATCCGATTGAGCTGGAATTTTGTATACACGTTTAGTTTGGATGACAATGCATGGTTAGATAAGGGACGTCATTCTAAATCCAACATGGCGGACTCTCTCAATGATGGCGGACTATGTTTTTTTTATGCACCCCCATGATATAGATATTAAATGAAAATGAAATAAAAAATAAATCTTAAATTGAATTTAACTTATTTATTACACAATTTATCTATACAGATAAATAAAATTGGAGTGTCTGTTTGTAATATTAAAATAAACGCTTTTTACTAAATTCATATGGATACACGGTACATATACCAAAACAACATTTTTTTACAATTTTTGTCTGTCTGTCTGTCTGTTTGTTCCGGCTAATTTCTGAAACGGCTAGAACGATTTTGACGGGACTTTCACTAGCAGATAGCTGGTGTTATTTTAACTTAGGCTACTTCTATTTTAGAAAAATCAGGCTTCTGACAAAAAAAAAATTGAAACCCATGAAGTTGTGAACAAAATCCGCGTATGGCATACGTACCCGAGTAAAACGAGGGTAAATCGCTATATAATTTAAATGAATACCTTAGGAGTACCAAGCTACTATTTATGTATAAACATAGCTAACCGTGAAAACGAATCTAGGATACCTGAAGAAGAAGCTAAAATATTTTTTTAATATTAATTTATTGAATGCCTTTGCTTTGAAATTGTATAACCATGGCATGAATTTATTAGTAATATTATATTACGTATATTGGTGGAAAAATTTAGAGTGAATCCGACGCCAAGTTTAACGTTTAATATATTTTTAGAATTGTCTTCATATGTATTTATATATTTAGGATCCAAAAAATAATAATAATAAAAAAAAAAAAAAATTAAAAGGTATAATGTCTTGAGTGAACCTAAAATGTTTGTTATTAATCATCTTTACAATTTACGCAGCTTTTTCAACTCAAAGCTACCGTAATAAAAACAATCTCAAGATACCTACATAGTCCTAATTGTTAATATTTTCTTAGATTTACGCGAATATTTCACATTTAAAATTAAATTATCGGATTTTTTCGCGGATTTATTTTGAGTTTTCGTTCCCGCGCGACGTTTCGAATGTTTTACAGCAATCATGGTCACAAGATAGTCTGTCCTAAAAATCTTTTTAAAAAGATATTTTTATTTAATTATTATTAGTTAAATTTTAATTTAATTTTAACTTTTAATTAGAACAACCTACTGAATATCTAACCGGTAGAGAGGACTGTAGGAACAACCTCATGGATGTTACGGTCTGCTTCGGCAGACACGCCGTCGGGGCGTCGCGGTTGATAACCTAAAAGAAAAGTCAACCAAAACAAACGAATAAAGAAAAAATAGATAATAGATTTCTATTTCTTAATCAATATATACAATAGATATCTATTATTTATCTCTTTTAGGTATAGAATCCTTTACCTATCTATAGCTTAATTTTTTTCTACTCTCATTATACTTTATCGTCGATGCACTTTTATTAAAGGAATTTGACTTCACAATCGACCCCCTAATGATTTATTCACAAAGAACTGCTGCGTCTTCATCTTAAATCACGCCTTCAGATCAAAGGTGGCCTCATTGAAATCCTAATAGACTTTAGAGATCATCGAAAGAATGAAACCGATAATACGCGCTTCGATGCCAGCGACGGATTGAAGCATTGAATTTATAATAGTTCTGGATAAAGCTGATATTACATTTTAAAATCTGCACTTGACTGTATTGTGAGATTTGTGTTCTTATGCTTGGTGAAGCAATTATTGTTCTACCGATAACATGCCTATATATGAAGGAACAAAAGTTTCATCTAAAGCATTCTTGACCAAGTTTATAATGGAAGAGGTATTTATTTATTTTATTTATTTATTAGAAAGATACACCATCAACTTTTTTTTTTATGACATTTAGTGACAAACGAGCAGACAGACCACCTGATGGAAAGTAGTACCTGTCGCTCATAACACCTATGGTTCATGCACTTAGGTTTTAAGTAACAAAAATGCAGAACCACAGGTGCGTTGTCACTGTGAGGACTAAGATGATATGCCTCTTGCCTGTAATTGCGCTGGCTACCTTATCCTTCAAACCGGAACACAACAATGCAATCATTGTTGCTTGGTGGCAGAAATAGATAAGGGGGTGGTACCAATCCAGTCGGACTCCTCAGGCTTGACAGAGTCATAATGACACTATAATTATTGTAACAAACACATGAAATTCGGTATGATTAGCCTTTACAAGTGTATTCGATGTTATGCGATACATAGAATATTTTTTTTTACTAAATAGGTTGTTAATATCTATTACGAAAAATATTCCACCCTTAAACATGAAATAATTACTTTGAAATGATTTTGAAATCATTGCAATTTTTTAGCAGAATAACGGTAAATATTTTTTAAGTAACAGAATATTTATTTCTTCTTTACCAAATTAACTAGAAATCCGTGAGCATAAGTGAGCGTCCTTAGGTTTATTTAGGCTAAAAATGTATTGTCTTCTTGTGGTATGTATATAATGAAAATAGTTTTCCTTTGTCACGCCATCACCTAAAAACTACAAAACGTATAGGTATGGGACTTTGACCAATCAACGCGGGATCGTCTGTAGATGGTTTTAGGTTATCTTCTTATTTACTTTTACAGATATTTTTTCTCGCTATTAATATGGATTTTGGTGACATAACACACTTGTTTTATTTCTAATAACTTTATTATTTTAGTATATTAGTTCTAGCGTTACAACTTATAAGCACGACACCTTAATTCTAAAAAGTTTAAGCAAAGACAAGAGAAGTGTTGCCACTTGCCAGTTAACTTAAGCATAAAAAAGATCTTAACACTCGTCAACAAAAACAAAAGACGTTACACTTTTTAACTATTTTTTTTTTAAATATAAATATTTAATTTTACAAACAACCTAAATATACATTAAGGTCTATGAAGACCAAAAGAAATATTTAGTAGTTACTAACATAAAATATATCTTATGTTGGATTGAATAATTCTCTATATATATAGTTATATATATAGTTCTATAATCTAACTAAGATTATAGAATTATTAAAATTATTTATGAAGTTCCAGAGTTTATGAATTACAAGCAAACACACAATTGTTTTTTCTTAAAGTAGAAAAATAAGTTTTCACAAACTGCACTTTTCCTCCCGATTTCATTTAACGTTTTAATAAGTGATAATGACGTTGAAAATGATTCACATGCGACAGTTTGAGAGATGCAAGATATTCACAAATAACTTATAGTATGGAAGAATTAAAATATTTATAAAGACGAAAAAGTTCTATAGAAATTCGTCCATTATTATTGATATAGTGATACGTCTTCAAAAATATCTATACAGATAAATAAAATTGGAGTGTCTGTTTGTAATATTAAAATTACCGTTTCTTACTAAATGTACTTGGATGTATACACGGTACATATATGTATTCATCCCTTTTTAATGTCCCACTGCTGGGCACGGGCCTCCCTTCAATACGAGGGGAATCAGGCCATAGTCAACCACGCTGGCCAAGTGCGGATTGGATTGCGGCAATCATGTTAGAAATGATTCACACATGAAAATATCAGAGGTGCGAGATCCGGGATTTGAACCCGCTTCACTCGGTTTCCCAAGCGACCGCGTTACCACTGGGCTACCACTGCCTACAATGGTACATAATAACAAAACAACATTTTTTACAATTTTTGTCTGTCTGTCTGTCTGTTTGTTCCGGCTAATCTCTAAAAGAGCTGGACCGATTTTAACTGGACTTTCACTGGCAGATAGCTGATGTAATAAACAGTAACTTAGGCTACTTTTATTTTAGAAAAAAATATAGGGTCCCACGAAAAAATAAATAAAACCAAATTAATAAATTAATTTTGTTTTGGGAAGCAATCTAGGGACGAACCCGAACGAAGCGAGGATGAGTCACTAGTATAAGAATATTGTTGTGCCCTATATATCTTTAGTCCGTTAAACTCTTCCTTATCTAGTTATTTAGGTTTAAGCACGAACATCTGGCTCGATATATCCGTATTTACTGATGCAATACCCGCTTGGGATAAATATTTGCAGTGTGGATACAGATTTGTTGTCTTTCGAGAAACCTTCTGACTCTAGGGTACCTTTAACTTTACCTACTTTTAATCGTTAATAAATATTTTTACATGAAGGTATATATTTTGGTCTGTTTGTCCCGTGAGGCCAACCCATCCGAATTATGACGGGGGAGGTTCCGGTGGATTCTAGTGGATAGTATCAGCTTTTCTAGCCGGTGAGTTCTAGATAACCACCTATATGTATGCAGATGATATATATAAATGCATTTCTTAACGTAAAAAAAGATAATAAATAAAACCTATTAATTAAAAATGTATTGTGTGCTTCACACTACCTAGCACTTGACATAATTGAGCTGTCAAAACGCGATTCCGCTATAGATTTTGTATAACAATAATATGTAATACCTGTGACCTCCTTTTTTTATTTTTAGATTTACCAACTCTTTAGTGGTTTGACTAACTTTTTATTAATTTCACAGTAAATAATAATAATGCTACATTTTATTGAAAATAAAGTAAATGACAGGGTTACAAAAACTTTTTTAGAATTATTGGTTAATGGTATCATTAATTGTGATATTCGAATTACTTTCGACGAAGATATTGCATAAAATACAAGAATGAACACAATCGAAATTTCTCCTTCCTTTTCGAATTAATCAAAAATACTTGTTTTGTATTGAAATATAATACTAATCAGCTGTTAAAAAGTGAACTATATAGATATGTAGAATAAAAGAAATCCTTTTTGTATGAGCGTACAGTTTTTAATTAAGTTTTTCGTGAGTAAACTAAACATTTAAATAAGGTTATTAATTTTCAAAATGTTAATCTTTTTATGACGTGATGACAAAATGATGGTAGTAAATATAACGTATACGCTTATTTATGTTATTTATGTAGATACTTTAAGATTAGAAAAGAGCTCCTTCGATAGTTTTTCAAGAATAGATACTTTAAAAATTGTATTGAAATGGCAAAAATCGTTATGGCAATCATAATAATTAGTAATTAGTATTTGTATTATTACTATGATTCTAGAAACACATTTTGTCTATGTCCCGTCATTATAAAATATTTTTTTCAGGCTAAGTCGATTTTGATGTTCCCTTAAACACTTCCCTTAACACAACAAAAAATACATAGGATACTTATCTGACCCTTAAATGTATGTAGTAGTGGATTGCTTCTGGTACTGCTCTGAGTGGACCATGAGACAACCCCCTTTGTTATGGTGGCCTGCCGTTGGAGCGTCATGGATGAGTATGAAAGGGATCCTGTTCCATTGGGTTTTAGTGGGTAGTACTTTTTTGGATTTCAACATGACCATAATATGTAGGTTGCGTAAATACGTTTTCCATCGTTAACAATTTTATATGAGGACATGTATTTTTGTAAACAATTGCTATTAAAAGATAATATGAAGCTTACAAATTATAAAATATACTAGTAAAAAGAAGATTTCTGAGTGAATTAAAAAAAACTAGAGTGAATCAAGTATCAAATATGACATTTATTCTGAAAAACTTCTACAATTTGGGCCAATATTTAAAAAAAATTAAAATTCTAAAATACATACTTATATCTAAAAATATCTTCAACATTATTAATAGCTGCTGATGCTGCCAGCTGATAACAAACACAATATTGTTATCAGGTATAAACAAACAGAAATGAACCTACAGTTTTACAATATAAGATATTTTATTGTGTAAATTACAAAAATGCATCTAAATATAAATGGACTTGAAAGTGACAACGATAAATTTTGGACCAATTAACTGTTTGACATGTGCGATGCTAGCGCAAAAAAGTGTCAAAAAAGTCGATAAAAAAATCGGGTGGGGCTTTGTGAAGCGGCGCGCCACCTTTGTTTTAAAGTGAAACGTCTATTTCAGCGTGTCACTTTTAGTTTTAAAAATTGGAATATAAAACTATCTTTTCGGATTTTTTCGCGGATTTATTTTGATTTTTATTTCCCGACCTTTCGAATGCTTTACAGCAATCATGGTCACGGGAGAGACTAAGGTGTTAGATGTCTCAAAGGTATTAAATATGTAGTTGTTACAGACAGCCTACCCACAAAATAATAAAATGAATTCAAAAAACTTGAAAAATTGCACCGAAGCACCTTACAGTATGTATTTGTTAATTTTATACTTGAATATGGAATATTATTTATATAATTTTAGCTGTTATTATTATAATTATTACAATTTTTATAAAACTTTATTGATTAGATTAATAATCTATCACATTAGTGTTGCCATTATTATATTTATAACCATAAAGAAAAATACAATATTATTTATTTAAGTCACATTATTGTTCTATGTGTAATTTACAAAAGTGAAAATTAATTAAGAATTACTTTTACAAATAAAAAATATTAATTTGAATGACTTATTTGAAATACTGTTACTTTGATCCGCACAGTGAGAACTTACTACATCTAACTGTCTGTTATATTCAGATTTATTATTTGATTTTATAATATTAATAACAGGATCCCACGACGATGGTAGTGCCCAGCCATCTTTCCTATTGAAATTTGGATGTTTTTTAATTTCTATTTATTATAATAAATTTTATATTATGTATGATATTTATTACAATAAAAAAATTTTAAGTCGGTAAAAATATTACTATAATAAATGCGAAAATTTATTTGTATGTATGTGTTTTTGTGTCTTTGTTAATTCTTCACGTTTTATAATGCTGTTAATTCTTAACGGCTGGACGGATTTGGATGAAGTTTACTACACAATAGACTTGACCGGAAGTAACTATTACTCTTACTAACAAATTTTGCCAGAGGCTGGTATAAAATATTATAAACTAGTGGCTCACTCAAAATAAATCTATCCCACGGGAACCGTACATTTTTCTGGGATAAAAAGTAGCCTATTTGTTATTCTGATG
This sequence comes from Argynnis bischoffii washingtonia, assembly GCA_033884665.1. Taxonomy (NCBI): domain Eukaryota; kingdom Metazoa; phylum Arthropoda; class Insecta; order Lepidoptera; family Nymphalidae; genus Argynnis; species Argynnis bischoffii. Next base: position 16,101,992 of record CM066618.1, on the reverse strand, counting down.
TATGAACTACATATTGTAAAGTTTCATTGAAATCCAATCACTAGTTTTTTGTATACTTAGCTATATAAGTCACTATAGTTTTTTAACTATTCCACGGGAATTCTTTAATTTTCCGGAATAAAAAGTACCTAAGATGTTGACCAGGGATATAAGGTGTCAACATGCAAAATTTCATTGAAGTTGATCCAACAGTTTTGAAGATTAGAACGTACAAACGGAGAAGCTTTACTACTATATTATAAGCTTTTATTTAACTTGCGATGTTTGCATGTTTGTTCGGGTCAAATCTTGTAACTGAATTTTAAAGCAGTTATTTATTCTCAATCGATTTAGCGGTGCATACACGTTTACTTTGGATGACAATCCATGGTTAGTTAAGTGACGTCATTCTATATTCAATACGGCGGAATCTCAAACATGGCGGACTATGATTTTTATGCACCCCCATGGTATGAATATCAAATGAAAGCGTTTGCTGAGAAGAATACGAATTAATACCTAAAAAAATATAAAATAAACGTTATACTAAATCATACCCATTTATTACATTACACAATTTATATGATATTTTGCTTGGTTTTAAAAATGTTTTTTTTATTTTTTTTAATATTAATGTTAGTAGAAAATTTTATAAAAAAGTTCTTATTTGGAACGACATATTATTTTCTGAACTGCTGATCGAGTTTATGTCAAAGAATTAGTGTATTTATCAAATACCAATAATATTAATGAATTACCGACCGACTTCGACCACGGCGGCCAGTGTCATTGAGTCTAGCCATCTGCGCAGGAGATATTATATTGCACAAGTGTGCGCGCAGACACAAGTGCACTCTCTATTCCTGTCACTCTCATACTCCGGTGGGACGACACGAGACACGACCGGTGAGAGTTAAGGCGCAGGACCGACGGCTTTACATGCTCTTCGAGGCACGGGGATGAAACAACGTCAACTTCCCAACTCCGGGTTGTTACTGAGATTTACTAAACACAAAGACTCAATAACTAATCTTGGCCCGACCCGAGACTCGAACCCGGGACCTCTCGATGTGTAGCCGTACTTGCTAGCCACTACCACCGAGGCAGTTAAATATCAATATTGAATAAAGAAATGATTTTATGCAAATATTTCAGTTATAACAAGTGTTAGTTATAGTTGCTGTTAATTATAGTATCTCAATTGAAGCATTATTATTTATTATTTATAGATCATATCGATTCTTCTTATATTGTTGGGTATAATTTTGTATTTTTAATATTAATACAGATATAAGTTTGTTATATTTTGAATAATAATAGTTTAAAAGTATTGTCATTCACCATGGGGGTAATGTGTAATCTGTAGAAGATAGATGGCGCTACATTACACCTGACGGTGGGTATATGACCTAAAGTGTTTAAATAGTTGTGATGAACATTTTGTAGGGCATTCTGTAGAAGTAATTAAATAAAGGAAGAAATGCTGAAGCTCAGTAGTTTTACTCGGAAAATCATTAATAACACAAGTTATTAACATCATGTTAACAATGTCACAGTGATGTATCGACGCTCCATAACAAACGAGAAATTAATACACGTGTACTATAATTAAGCTTTAAAAAAAGACAACAAAATACACCACATGCTACATCTGTCTACATGTATTTGAATTAATTTGTTTTCAAAGGAAACAAAACAGACGCTTTGTATCAAAATATATTAAAGTTTTTTATTGTTTACTCTACCGCTGTGGGGCTTAGAAATTACTTGGGACAGTCAAAGATGATAAATCACTTATGTAAAAAACGTAAAGGGTTTTATACCAACCGCGTTGACTTATGTTTTCTCGTAACATCACAACCCTTCAAAGCCCGTCGATAAGAAATTGATATAATTCTTTTGATTTTTCCTATCTGGGTGGAATATTTTGACAAAACTATGTACGCCGTGATGGATATTGTGTTTTAGATATTGTTTTAGCGGGATTTTGCATTTTTTGAGAAGGGCTAAACATTTTTATTGTACACTAGCAACTTTGCTCGCTTCACTCGAGTAGCTACGTCACTTCCTAGGTACGTTTACAATAGCTAAAAATAGTCATTGTGAATGTAGTTTAAGTTTAAGGGCTTTTCGCGCTGGAACCTTTGTTATTTTAAAGACATAGACAGATAAGCTGCTGTAAAGCTTGCTCATACTGATTTCCTTCAGCGTCAGGTAAGTGGTAATAATAATCATCAAATATCAAAGGTGCGTGATACGGGATTTGAACTCGCTTGATTTGGTTTCAAAAGCAAAGGCATTCTCACTGGGTGGGTACCTTATTAAGTAACCTCACATTATTTAAATCACTTAAAAATATAGCTCTGTTTAGACTAAGCATTTTATTGTAACTAAATTATTATAATTGTCAGAACTCGATAAAGGTAGAAGTGATATTTTGATATACTTTCTTTCTAATAATAAATAAATAAATATGTTGGGACATTAACACACATCACCATCTAGTTCCATGGTAAGCTTCGAGGCCTGTGTTATGGATACCGGATAGTTGATACACTACACATATATAACTTTAAAATACATACATATTATAAATATAAATACCCTTGACTGGAGTACAAACATTCGTGCTCATCACACTATTTAATGCACCCAGCGGGACACGAAGCCGCGACCGCTGACACAGCAAGAAGGATCACTACAAACTGAGTCGTCATAAAATATAGAATAAACAAAATATAACATCAAAACTGTACTTTCGCTGTGTTCACGTCATACACTCAAAAAAACGTCATTTAAAAAACAAAATACGGAGAAACGGAAACTATAAAATATTAAAGACCGTTTAAAACACCCAAATAAAATCACATGAACAAATTTGAATCAGTACCAAAAATCATATCCAAGCGATAAACTTGAGAAATGTATTCGTTCCCAAACGCACCATTTGCCATTATGGGCTTGGTTTTGCCCTATACCAATTGTATTTATGGCGTATATATAGCTCACAAATCATAATTTCATCTGCAAAATATTTTCAAATGAAATTTCAACTTTATATTAATGTACATAAGGAGTATAATGATTAGGCTAACAATTTTTCAAGCGTATTTATAACTTTGTCAAAGGCAACAAGAAATCATACCGGCTGAGGCCGTTTGGCAACAAAACAAATGAAAATGGTCAAATTTAAAGCCAGTAAAAGAATAGTCGTTAAAATTAATTTATTACGAAAAGCTTAGCAAATATTATAGGATTTTGTAGAATTTTCAATTGAAATAAACTATTTGTTTTGTATACATATATAGATATTTTAAAATTCAATTCAATTTAATTTTTTAGTTTCGTGGCCCTTAGGAGTGCCTTTGGGCACAATTTACTTCGCCAATGTCGCGTATAATGGAGAAGGCACGTTATATATTATTTTAAAATAATAATAACATCGTAGAAGTGACAGTTGGCTTTAGATCATGTTTGATAATAACCCCTTGACTAACACCCCAACAATGTGAGGTTTGAGTAAAAGGGGAATATTTAATTATTACAAGGTTCTATTAAAACATTGACATTTTATTTGCGTTTAACAAACCTATCTAATATATAAAATTTTCATGTCACAGTGTTTGTGACAAATTTCCTCCAAAACGATTCTTATGAAATTTTGTTTGTATATTCAGTAGGTCTGAGAATAGGACGTAAACTATTTTTCATATCCCTAAGTGATAAGGGTGGTCCACCCTAGAGACGAACCGGAGCAGAGTCAGGGTGAGTCGCTAGTACATATAATAAAATTTTAATAAAGTCGAATCTGTAATATTAAATATTTTTTGATAAATCTTATAGAAATATTCATTATTATCTAATAAAATCTATAATTTTTTCGATTTTTGTCTATTTGTCTGTCTGAGAACACATCACGAGAAAACTACCTGATAGATTTTGGTGAAATTTAGTATGATGGTAGCTGGTTACCCGGGTCAACATGTAAAATAGTTTTTATTGCAGGAAAATATCTCTTCTCTGAGAAATCTATACTAACCCTTCCGTTTGTCCAATAAAGCGTTGTTTCCGTGTTGTACAGGTACAGGTAAATTGTCAGCCTTTTTGCAAAAGTTTACTCCAGGTGATAGTCTATATGAGTATGAAATTTAATACAATTCTGATCAGCCGTTTTAGCGTGGAGGAGAAACATACACACATACTAATTTAACATTTTTGACAATAGAGTGATGCCGTTAAATTAAAATATATGAAATTGCCAAAACTGATTTCATATATTCGGCTGGCATATTGGCTCGCAATTAAAACAAAAATTTTAATTGTTATGCCAGCTATGCAGATTATGTCCATAAATCTTGATTTTTCGAGTTTCATTAAAAGAAATAGTGACGTTGACGTACTAAAATTGTCAAGCACGCAAATTCAAGATATTGTCGCAAACCTTTCTCTCTTATTTTCCTCCAATCATTCAGAAAATGAAATAAAGAAAAGAAAAGAAAAAAAAACAGAAAAAATATAGCATTTTCATTAGTTTACATAGAATGTACAAAAATTTTAATTAATTCCCGTTATACATTTGTTTTAAATCCCTTATTTCGTTAGAAGCTAAACTTTTGTCCTCGTCGTAAAAGCATTCGCAAGTTTTGCAAGAATTCAAATAGTCGACAAACATTTCTTTATCCGAGGCCTGGAAACAATGTTCGCAAAATCGCGAGCAGTTCTGAATATTGCTTCAAAGTTTGACAAAAGCAAAGCAATGCACTTACAGAATTCTGATACCTGCACAATCGGACTATACGAAAGTTTTATGTGAGATGGTATGTTTGTACTCCTTGATTTGGATAAAAGGACACAGACAGACTAATTACCTGGAATAACACATAGGTTACTGTTAGGTGAAGCGAAAATAAGTCTTTAATATGTTAAATAACAATATTCTGTACAGGATATCTAAATTTGATTTTTTACAAAGACGATAATCAGCCAGTGGAGTGTGACGCACGTGTGACTATATTATGATACTAATATAAATGAGGAAGTTTATATTTACTATTTAGGAAAACAAAAAGAAATCTGTCTCACGGGAACCGTAAATTTTTCCGGGATTAAAAGTAGCATATATATTATTCCAGACTATAATAATCTATCTCTGTGCTAAATTTTGTCCAGATCTGTTCAGCTCTTCTGGCGTGAAAGAGTAATAAACGTCTATATATTCATACTCACAAACTTTAACATTACAAATACAATATTAGTATAGATATGTATACGCTGGCAGTGGTAGCTCAGTGGTAATGCGCTCACCTGGGAAACCAAACTGATCTGAAGCGGGCTCGAATCCCGGGTCTCACACTTTTGATATTTTTCATTTGCGAATCATTTCCAACATGATTATCACTTGACTTACGTTGAATGCCATCGTAAAGAAACCTGCATATCTGAGAGAACCTAACAAGTTTTCAAAAGAACTATTGTGATGTCTGCTTAACTATACTTGGCCAGTGTAGTGGACTATGGTCTGATCCCCCTCATATTGAAAGGTCCGTGCCCAGCATTGGGACGTTAAAAAAGAATGAATACGTACATATATACGCTGTAATAATTTAATGAATTTGAGGGAATTTCAAAATAGAGATACCCTCTTTTATGAATAAAACTTATATTAAACAGTCAATAAAATTTCTAGTGCTAATTCAAGTTATAGTTGGTTTAATTTTATTTGATTTATCAGTTTTTTAATTAAAATACCAGATTTTAAATATTGTGAAAGAATTATGTTATTGTGAGCAATAGTAACATATTAATTAACAGTATTTCATACAGAAACTTTTGCGGTGTAATGGTAATTTTATGACATAATCGCCATTAATTTTTAATATAATTTCCCATCCTTTATTTAAAAGTAAAGGGACTAAGCGTAAGAAGCGCAACTTTATCAACAACTAGCGTCTTGCCCTTGCTTCGCTTCGGGTTCGTCCCTAGATAAAAACAAATCTCTCCCACGGGAACCGTACATTTTCCCGAGATGATATATAGCCTTTAGTCTTCCTCAATAAACGGGTTTTCTAATGCGAACAGAATTTTTCGAATCGGATTAGTAGTTTCTAAGATTAGCGCGTTCAAAAAAACAAATGAACTAACAAACAAATAAACAAACCGGATGAAATCTTTAGCTATTTTTGTTTTGTTACGCCAAAGAAGTATAACTTCTTACGTGCGTACATAAGTACACACACACACGTTCTTTTTTCTGTCTCCGGACCTCAGCAAATGTAAGTTATCTAAGTTTTATATATGTCATCGGAAAATTGTAAACACCGCTAGATTACAATCTATCTAGCGAGTTTGTAAACTGCCGAATCGACATCTCGTGAGATAGATTACAATCTAGCGGCACTTATAATTTTACGGTGACATCTACACACTACCGGCTCACCCTCACTTCGCTCGGGTTCGCCTTTAGAAAAACAAAACAAATCTATCACGGTAACACGGTAACCGTACACTTTTCCTGAATAAAAAGTAGCCTTTGTATAATTCTGATGTATGAGCTATATTATTGTAAAGTGTCATTAAAATCCATTCAGTAGTTTTTTGCGTGAAAGTATTATATATATATATATATATATATATATATATATATATATATATATATATATATATATATATATATATATATATATATATATATATATATATATATACATCCAGACATCCATACATCCTCACAAACTTTCGCATTAATAATACTAGTAAGATGTGATGTTACTTTGAATACATAACAATAGAAACAATTACACATATCGAACCCTATCACATGTAATATTTAGACTTCTTTTAAAAATAGCCAACTCATTCTCACTATATTATATGCTTTGACAGATAGTGTGCGGCGCAACGTGAAAATCAGGCATTGCGATCTTCAATCCAAAATACAAATTAACGTGAATCGAGACTTTATTTACATGACAATAGAACTCAAAATCCCTCAGCAATTGTTATTGAAGTGTAGATTTAACATTGTTTCTGAATAGTCCATATTCAAACCACGCACGGCTGGTATAGCTACTGAATAGATATCTAGCGAAATGATACAGCTCTCCCGATGCCAATAAAGCCTGATTTATATAAGACTGCATTATTCTTAAACTGGACAACGCTGTCTTTGCGTGGTGTATGTAGATTTTGGAAAGTGGCTATTTCTCTGATATCCTTCTTTATTAGTATGTAATCTTTCAAAAGGTTTTGAGAAAAGCAGAAAGTGTTTTAATATAGCTGACACGTTTGGCTTAGTTTGTAGTAACTGTACTTACTGTGCTAACGTACGGGTTCGAGTCCCGTCGGGGGCATATATATGTGATAAGCACTAATGTTTGTACTCCAGTCATGGGTGTTTATATTTATAATATGTATGTATTTTAGTTATATATGTGTAGTGTATCAATTATCTGGTATCTATAACACAAGCCTCGTAGCTTACCATGGAACTAAATGGTGATGTGTGTTAATGGCCCAATATATTTATTTTCTATTTATATTTGTATGGAGGATGATTAGTTAGTTTAGCCTTTATGATACTTCTAATTCAAGAATGAATCAATTATTGTACTCTAACTTTTTTTTCTTTAAATAGCGATTTTAAGAAAGAAAAATGTATAATATATCAGTATAAATTGTCCGTATATAGACTGTCGTAGAAAAAGATTATAAGACTATTCTGTTTTATATAATAAATACTAGATACGTTTAATGGTTAGTATAGATTTCTCAGAGATTATATATTATATACCTGGATAACCAGCTATCACCATATAAAATTTCATCTAAATCCCTCCAGTGGTTTTTCCGCGACACGGTCACAGACAGACAGACAGACAAACATTCTAAAAACCATAGATTCAGTCTCTGTACGTGTCGATAATAATGTCTATTTCAATAAGAATTTCCAAAAAATATTAAATGTACAGATTCGGCTTAGTTACAATTTTATCATATGTATATATATTAGATTTATACATATATTAGATTAATGTAAAGTTTGAATAGAACTGCGCAGTAAAAGGAAAAGAAAATCTTTTCATATTACATCGATTTAGTTTTTGCAAATCGAACCAGACAGACAGTTAAATTGGTGGATAAAAACTTTAAAGCTTTTTGTAATTTACTCACGGTACGCTACGCTAAGCTTAAAGTTAAAAGGAATTCTATCAAAACTTACATACTCATAATTTCTATCTTAGTGTTGAACTTTGAAAATTTCCCATCATAGTGTATTTTTCCAACAATCTTTTTAAATTTTAAGATTATAGATTTAGCAACTACCAATTTAGAATTTACATTATACTTCAGTGAATAGAGAAGTTCTGTACCTCAAAAGATAAAAAAGGAATCTTTATAAGATCACTCTCTTGTCCATCTGACCGTCTGTCTGTCCATCTGACACCACCGATTTTCTCAGGAACGGGTGGACCTAGCAAGTTTAAATTTATACCAAATATTGAGGTCTATAGTCAGGTATATGAAAATTAAGGTCCTGAGTCAATATGATATAAAGATCTGAGCAAATTTACATTTTCGCGAAAACTTGTAAGTACCAAAATTGACAATTCTAGGTCAACCGGATGTACCCTATAGGTTTTGGATTGAAAACCTATATGGTAGTTCCCGTTGACCTAGAATCACGTTTGGCAAAAAGCAAGGTCTTACAGCACAATTAAAGCAAAAATTCCAAAAAATAAAAAAAATTGAAAAATTTAGGTAAACAGATTTACTACTTTGTACGGAAGCCTCGGTGGGCGAGTTCAACTCGTATTAAACAGATTTTTATTAAAAAAAAAAAAAAACTATTCATATATTATGTTTTCCACACATTTCCAATAATGATGGTCGAAAATCGACCATTGTAAAAACACTAGTCATAGTAAAAAATACCGGATATCTATCTGTTGTCATGGAAATGTTTGAAAAAAGCTAGGGGATAATTGCATTGTCTTATTTGGATTAACTTTAGACCCACTCGACTGCTTTTCCATACTTTTGTAGATTTTGTTGCGCAAATTGAATCCTGTTTTTATGACGTTGATGGGCCTCAATATTATGTTTGGGGAATCACAAAGATACGTTTATTCATCTTTTGATATAAAAATGAAAGGCTATTGAATTGAAATAGTAATATTAGTCTGTTTTTTAATCGAAAAGGTTAAGATATTTTAACATTTAGTATAAATTTTTCAGAGATAAGATATTTTCCCGCAGTAAAAAGTATCCTATATGTTGACCCGGATAACCAGCTATCATCAAATTTCATCAAAATCTGTCTAGTGGTTGTCTCGTGATGCGTTTTCAGATAGTCAGACAAAAATTCTAAAATATATAGATTCGACTATTATATCGATAATAATAACTATTTCAATATGATTTTCCAAAAAAAGCTGCTGAGTCGAAGCTGTAGGTACATATTAATGTACAGCTATCATAATCATATTATATGTATATATATATTATATGTTTATATATATATATATATATATATATATATATATAATATTTGTAGTTATTTAATATATGATGTCCCTCATCATTGGTTTAGCCTTTTTAATGCCCCATGCTGATAACATACCTCCCTACAGTAGGTGTATGGGATAAAAGAATCAGGTCGAAGTCCACCACGCTGGCCAAGTGCACATTGGCGGATTTCGAAAACTTCCGAAAACTAGTTAAAATTCTCTTTGATAAGCACTTTTTATCATGATATTTTTTCACTGTTATGTATGTTTTTCACTGTAAAGGCAATGAAATAAATAAATATATGTAACCTTTCTCAATTGTTACACTTGAAATTACACACATGATTTTAAGGACGAACGTTTAATATTTCCAACATAAAATTAAACGAATTATCATTTTGTAACCACGCTTAAACTATTTAAATATAAATAATATTCAGTCGCGTTATATTTGATTTTAGCTTGTAATTTATTTTTTAATTATATTACCATCTCAGTTATTATAATGAGGTAGAAATATCTCACATTATTCCAGTGGTTTTTAGTTGCTAACAAAGTAAAAAAGTGGGTTAATCCATCAACTTTGCTTTAATGACGAACTCTGCTGTAACACTTACACAGAATGGTTATAAAGTGTATATTGACCTTTGAAACGTCTAAAACCTTATTCTCTTTAGTCATCATGATTGTTGTAAAGCATTCGAAACGTCGGGAACCAAAAATCAATATAAATCCACAAAAAAATCCGAAAAGATACTTTTATTTGAAACTAGCGACTCACCCTTGCTTTGCTCGGGTTCGTTCGTAGATACGTTTTAAGGTTTGATGATAATGATTCGCACATGAAAATAACAGAGCTGCAGCTTATAGTAAGTAAAAGGAATTTGCAAAAAAAACTAGGAACTTAGCATTCAGCGTAGAGAATGTAGTATGTGAGCATTCATCACTTGAGTTTTCTTTAAAACTACTGAAATGATCTTAAAAGTTCTTACGAATGAAAAGCCACAATAGGTATTCTTTTATAGGCTATTGTTCCTACTAGTATTATAAATGCGAAAGTTTGTGAGGATGTTTGGATGTATAATTGTATGAATATTTGCTACTGTATCACGTAAAAACTACTGAATGGATATTAATAAAACTTTACAATAATATAGCTCATACATCAGAATAACATGTAGGCTACTTTTTATCCTAGAAAAATGTACGGTTCCCGTGGGATAGATTTGTTCTTATTTTTCTAGAGGCGAACCCGAACGAAGCGAGGTTGAGCCGCTAGTATATAATAAAGCCTACTTCAAAAATGATAGAAATTCTGTACTATGTACTAAATTTGCTCGTATATATTTTGTGTATACGTTACTGGGCAATATCTTCTATACATATAATAAAATTCTAACTGAGTCGAATCTGTACCTTAAATATTTTTTGGAAAACCTTATTGAAATAGACTGTATTATCGATACAGAGACCGAATCTATAGTTTTTAAATTTTTTGTCTGTTTGTCTGTCTGTTACCACATCATAGAAAAATCATATATAGGATACTTTTTACCGCGGGAGATTATCTCATTCCCACGGGAATACACGTTATAACACAACCCAAAAATTATTTATCATCAGAATTTCTTGAAACTTGGTATTAATGCTCTTCAATACAATTAAATAAATACGTGTTTTAGCGTTTTTTGAAATTCATTCCATAAAATAAGGGATGGAAATTTGTATGAAACCTACCTTTTTAAAGTGTTTTTGTTGTAGTTTTAGCGCGAGCGAAGCCGCGGGTTTTGGTAGTTGCTAAATAAGACATATTTTTGGTAAGCGATTAAAAATTGCGATAAATTGAAAAAAAAAAAACCTTTAAGAGAGGAATAATTAGCAGTAACTTTTACTGCAATAGCAATTGTTACATTTATTCAATAAGCCAAGTAATTCATGTTCTTATTGCCCCTGTACATTCTATAAGCACTCTATTACATTGTTGGAACTTAGCGCTGTAGCAACCGGCAAAACGATAAATTATACTACACTGCACGGTCGCAGTTAATTTAATATAATACGTTAAATTACAGTGAAAACTATAATTGCTGGAGCGAACTGTGGTAGAGGTTATTTGTAAACAACAGCCTTAGCTTAAAATAAATAAGAAACACATAATATTATTAAAATTATAAAGTAAAACTAGGTTTTTAGATTTTCTTGTGAATTTATTTTGATTTTTGATTCCCGACGTTTCGAATGTTTTACTGTAATCATGGTCTTACACCCTGTTATATGTCTCGAACTATTAGAAATAATACAATCGTTTAACGAGTGGTAAACACATATCGGGGAAAAAAATTTAAAAAATATACATTTAAGACTCATGGAAATGCTAGCTAAGCAGGGTTCTAGCCCTGAACATCTAATAAGATGAGAAAGCTACAGTGAACATATTGACGACGTAACACGTTGTCAATATATTCACTTTGTGTATGCACCTACCAGTTTTATCCGGGTAATAATTGCAGAAGCTATACTAAGCTGTATAGTGCAACTAGATAAAAAATAAGTAAAGATGGCAAGCAGAGCATAATATTATTACTTATACTCCATCAAACTACTCGATTTAGTCTTTTTTTTTAAATTTGACACCTCTTGAGAATATAATTTTCCATAAATGTAGAATTTTATTTCAAAGCGGTTCTTTTTCAAAACACGCCATTACATGTGTTTTCTTAATTGCATCTTACGCAAGTACAATAAATTTTCAAAAATTATATGTACAACTAGCGACTTACCCTCCCTTCGCTTGGGTTCGTCCCTAGTTACGTTTTAACGTTTAGCTCAGAGATGAGGTACTTTCCCGCAGTAAAAAGTATCCTACATGTTGACCCGGATAACCAGCTATCATCATACCCATCTAAATCTCTGCAGTGATTTTTTCGTGATGCGGTCACAGACAGAGAGACGAACAAAAATTCTAAAAGCCATAGATTCGGCCTCTGTATCGAGAATAATGTCTACTTCAATAACATTTTCCAAAAAAAAAATTGATGTACAGATTCGGATTAGTTAGAATTTTATTATATTCTAACTAAGCGAATTAAAAATTTGATGAAGAATTACTTGGAATTTGTTTCTGATTAAAATATCAATGCCCTGATACAATAGCTTTATTTTAATAGTTTTGTTTAACTTTATCTGACGTCCATAGAGAACGTCTAAAAAAAAAGAGAAAAAAAAATCTTTTTAATAATTAAATAGTTATAGTAATTATTTACATTAACAATTTATAAGAAAACATGACATTGTATCTAGTCACTATAATATTTCTATTATTAAACGACATAAACAAACAGTCTGTCTGTCCGCACCAATATATATATAGAGAGTAGCACTCAAGAAGGCACAGTTTATCAAACAAATAAATTTCCTTGACACCACCATTGTGGTCAGCACTGACATGACTAATAGCTGAACTGTCGAAGGAATGGTCTATTGTAGAATTCACTATAATAGACACTATAATCTGTTTGAGTTAAGCCAAATACAGATCGTTTTATGAAATGGAATTTTATTCTTAGGTTGGTAATGCTTAGTAAAAGTTAATTTCAGGGTCAATTTCTTATAAAAAAATATAATTATAATAAGAAATGAATTGGGATGGATGTAAGAAGTGAAATAGAACAAATCCAAATTTTTTATTCCTCTGTCTGTTTTTACAGGCTAATCTCCAAAACTGTTGGAGCGATTTAAATGAAATTTTATAAATGATACTTTTCATCCTAAATTAAAGAGTTCCCGTGGGATAGTTAAAAACTATAGTAACTTATACAGCTTAGTGCACAAAAACAACTGATTGAATTATAATGAAACTTTACAATGATATAGTTCATACATCGGAATAACAAATAGGCAACTTTTTATTCCGGAAAAATTTACGTTTCCCGTGGGATAGATTTGTCTTTATTTATCTAGAGTTTACGCTAGTTTTTAATATAACTATTAGCTTGCAAACGAAATTAAATTTCTCTCCAACATTTCTATATCGATTTAAGTATTACAAGTACGAAATAATTTCACTTCCTTTACTTTTATAAACGGAAATTGTAATGGAAATGGCTATAGCTGAAGGAACGGAAAGGAATAATTGCTTTTACTCTTGGAAATTAGCTTTCGATTAAGGAGCTTTACGTGTTTTAGAAAGTCTATGAGGATATAACAGGTAATTCGCACTATAATTATAAGTACAAAAGTTTGTATATGTATATGTGTATGTTTGTTACTTTTTTATAGTGAATTTGGTTAACGAATTCTGATGAAATTTAGTACACAGAAAGACCTGGAAACTACACAGGGTTCTTGTAGCACATACGCTACTGTTAGTATTTTTTTTTTTCAAAATATGGTGGCGCTACCTGTATATAAGATTAAAAATGGCACCGGACACCAAGCAAATGAGGGTAAGTCTCCAGTAAATAATAAATAAACATATTGGGGACATTAACACACAGAACCATCTAGTTCTATTTGATATATTTCTCTATTTGATCTATTCTATTTGATATTTTCTATTTGATCTATTCTATTTGATATCCATAACATCCGGATGTTATGGATATCAAATAGTTGATACACTACACATATATAACTATAGTTATAAAATATAACTACATATAGTTATATATGTATGTTAATAATTTATAATAATATATAATAATAATAGCTCTCGTATAGAAAGAAAGTCTATGCTCATAAATGGGAATATAAAAAAAGGCTGAATGCATACAATTCGTTAGAAACATAGATATATGCTTGTATGTTTGTGTGTATAATCTATAGTTATTAATAATGATAAGAAATGTATAAAATTATATCTGAAATTGTTGGTGTTTGTTGCGAACATGTAGTATAATATATGCAGGAGCATGCACTTAGTTAATTATTCAATTATCAAGAACGTGTTTCAAGTTATTTAAATATACCTACTTCTATACAGATAAATAAAATTGGAGTGTCTGTTTGTAATATTAAAATAACCGCTTTTGACTAAATGCATATGGATGTATACGCGGTATATATACCAAAATAACATTTTTTACAATTTTGTCTGTCTGTCTGTCTGTCTCTTTGTTCCGGCTAATCTCCGAAAAGGCAGAACCGATTTTGACGGGACTTTCACTGGCAGATAGCTGATTTTATAGGGAGTAACTTAGGCTACTTTTATTTTAGAAAAAGAATCAGGGTTCCGCGAAAAAAAATTAAAACCCATGAAATTGTGAACAAAATCCGCGTACGGCGTACGCACCCGAGTAAAAAGAAGGTAAATCGCTATATAATAATAATAATAATAACCCCCCCAAGGGACCACCTTGCCGCGGTGGGGGGGCTTAAGGGAACTGGCAGCATTATTAGAAGTCCGAACATCTAGACTAATTAAACAAGACAAATTTAAAGCCATTAACATCCAGGCGAACCTCCCAACTAACGGTCCCAACCCCCAAATATGGAGTTAAGAAACAAAGAGAAACGTTTAATGTCGCTTCCCGGGGGTAATCGCCGGGGCGCACCTGGAGCCGACGCTGGGTGCTACAGTATGCGAGCCGTCGGTGGTAAGGAGTTAAGCGGACGGACCCTTACCGGGGATAAACCTGAAGAAGCCACGTCTAGCCAAATGTTTAAAGATCCGAATCAGGAGTCTCAGACTCCACCAGCTCTGGATGTTTCAAGGGTAGCTTCGGCAATGAGACCTGCGACCACCAAAGCTGGTAAACCACGTGTACGCATGAAGTGGGAAAAAGAAGTAAACATCTTCATAATGCGTACATACTTCCAAATTACTAATTTAGAAACTGATTTAACTCAATATAGACAAAAACTTTATCAACATTTTTTAAATAAATACCCTAACTCTAATGTTTCTGAGCAACGACTGTCTGACCAACGTAGAGCCATAATTAGAAACAAATACTTGTCTGATAATGAAATAGAGAATATTCGCAAAGAAGTTCAAAATACGTTAGATAAAAATTCAAATACAATCTATTTAATATCAAATGACACGTTTGAAAACTTACCAAACACATCTACCAACATTACACTGGATACACAGAGCCAAAATACAAATAATTATTATGAATTCCCTGCTACACAAGAAATACTCAATGAAGTAATAGATACACAAACTACTGATACTTGTAATGTAATCACACATAACACTAGTAAATCTGACTTGAAGCCGGAATGTATAGAAAAACTTAAAGATAACCTTGAAAATAATTTGCTTAAGTATAATAATAATGATGCAACATTAAGGCCAAGCTTGCCAAAATTAAGAAACAGTTACAAATTATCCAAAATTATAAATATTTTTAATGAATCCATCTTACCCAGTAAACTTAACACACTAGAAAATATACATGATACACATACACTAGTTTATTGTACAGCATTAACTATTAGTATGTACTTTAATGCAAACGTAAAAAACTACAGTACCAGAACCCGTAGGCATAAGCCATTTTGGCAAATAAGATTAGAAAAAGATATTGAGCAATTAAGGAAGGATATAGGTAGGTTAACGCAATATAAAAACGGGAACAAAAGTAAAAAACTAGTTAAAAAAGTAAAAGAAATTTTAGAGAAAACAAAAAAGCATAGCACACACGACGATTTTAATAAACGATTAGAAGAATATTTAGATACTTTAAAACAAAAACTTTCAGTTAAAAGTCATAGACTAGCGAGGTACAATAAAGCACAAGTTAGAAAAGAAAACAATAAGCTTTTTGCTAATAATGAGAAACAATTTTACCGTAAACTAAAATGTAGTACAAAAATTGAACACCCACCACCGGTAGAAGCTTTAAAAGAATATTGGGAAAGTATATGGAGTAATAACATAGAACACAATAAAGACGCTGAGTGGATTTTGAGAGAAAAATTACGTTTTGAAACAATTAACGAAATGGATTTTGAGGATATAGAAGTAGAAGAGCTTAAAAATATAATTAGTAAGACACATAGCTGGAAAGCACCAGGGGCAGATTATGTTCAGAACTTTTGGTATAAAAAACTATATATACTACATCATACCTTAGCTAAACAGATTACAAATATTATAAAAGGAAATAGTACACTACCAGAATTTTTAACTGAAGGAGTTACCTATATGTTGCCAAAAAGTAATCGAACGCACGATCCATCTCAGTATAGACCAATAACTTGTCTCCCAACAATGTATAAGATTATAACTTCATGCATAACATATAAGATCAATAAACATTTAGAAATTAATAAAATATTAACAGAAGAACAAAAAGGTTGCAAAAAATTACATAAAGGTTGCAAAGAACAATTGATTATCGATTCTGTTGTACTTAAGCATGTTCAAAAAGATAGAAAAGATCTTTTTATATCATATATAGATTATAAAAAGGCATTTGATAGTGTTCCCCATTCCTGGCTAATTGAAATATTACAAATATACAAAATTCATCCAATAATAATAACATTTCTTAAAAATACTATGCAAAACTGGAGAACTACCTTACACTTACGGGCAGACTTGAAAGATATTAATACTAGTAAAATAAATATAAAAAGAGGCATATTTCAGGGTGATTCATTAAGTCCTTTATGGTTTTGCTTAGCTCTTAATCCTCTATCGAACGAATTAATTAACTCTAAAATGGGTTTTAATATAAAAAACAATAGAAAGAAACTTCATCAATTAACTCATTTATTATATATGGATGATTTAAAATTATATTCGAATAAAGAAACTAATATGACACAACTATTAGATATAACTTTAAAATTTTCTAAAGATATAAAAATGGATTTAGGGTTAGATAAATGTAAAAAATTAAATATAGTAAAGGGTAAAATAGTTTCAGGTGATTATAATATTAGTGAACAAGATAGTATTACAGCAATGAAAGATAACGAACTATATAAATATTTAGGGTATCACCAAGCACGTTTATTAGATCATAAATCAATCAGAGATAGATTACAGCTAGAATATTTTAACAGGATACGTTTACTTAGTAAAACCCAATTGTGTAGCAAAAACTTATTTAAAGCAATAAATACTTACGCCATACCTGTATTAACGTACTCGTTTGGAATAGTTAAATGGTCAAATACAGCTTTAAAACGGTTAGAGACTAAGACAAGAACAATCCTGACACAACATAGATATCATCATCCTAAGTCCGCAATAGAACGTATTACTTTACCTAGAAAATATGGAGGAAGAGGCCTCATCGATATTACACAGCTATATACTAAACAAGTATCAAATTTAAAAAATCATTTTCAAGAAAAGAAAATTACAAGTAAGTTACATGAAACTATAATTGCAATAGATAGATTCTTTACGCCACTTAATCTTAACAATGAAACTACTGAATCAGTTCACAATACACAAGAAATTGAAGTTAAAATTAAAAATTGGAAAACAAAAGAATTGCACGGCAGACATCCAAAAGATTTAGAACAATCACATGTACATAAAGAAGCATCCAACAAATGGCTTGATTTAGGAGGTTTATTTCCAGAGACTGAAGGTTTCTTAATGGCAATCCAAGATCAAGTCATATCAACAAAAAATTACAGAAAATACATATTGAAAGACAGAACATTACAAAACGATCTATGCCGTAAATGCCACCTTAAACCAGAAACTATCCAGCATATAACAGGAGCTTGCCCTACACTAACACAAAATGACTACACACACAAGCATAACCAATTGACTAATATTATACATCAAAAACTTGTTCAAAAATGCAAACTCACTAATGATCCGCATATACCCTACTATAAATATATACCACAACCTGTATTGGAAAACCAGACATACAAAATTTATTATGATAGGACTATTTTAACAGATCACACAATTTATAACAATAGGCCTGATATAACCTTTGTAGATAAGAATAATAAACATACATATATAATAGATATAGCAGTACCTAACACTAATAATTTACAAGCAACAATCAGTGAAAAAATAAGGAAATACACAGAGTTACAAGAAGAAATTAGAAGAGTTTGGAAAATGACTAATGTTACAATAGTACCCATAATAGTGTCCACAACAGGCGTTGTTCCGAAACATTTATTTAATTCTTTAAGCATTCTTTCTTTGCCTAAATTTACATATTTAACTCTTCAAAAAGCTGCTATTTTAAACACTTGCAGAACAGTAAGAAAATTTTTGCAACTTTCTTCAGATAATGATGAAACAGTACAACAAGCCACCCAGAACTGATTCAGCACTTGGTTCACGTCCGTGCTGGGTCATATTACCAGGCACAGCCTGAGATATCAAATTTGATAAAAATAAAATAATAATAATAATAATAAGCCTTTATTCACCAAGATAACATCTATATCTATAACATTGTATCGATAACATAGTAGTAAAAAATAATAATTTATACAAAAACTTTATACAAAATTACAAACACTGAATCATGATTATTATTAACATAATATGATATACATACATACTATTGACATAAAATAGAGTATATGTTATAATTTTTTTTTTTTTTATGCATTATTTTTAATATGTATTTTAATATTTATTTGTTCCTCTCTCTTTTGTTTTTTTTTTCATAATTCTTTAAATTTTATTTTAATCTATATATATATATATATATATATATATATATATATATATATATATATATATATGTATATATATATATATATATATATATATATATATATATATATATATATATTTCTTTTTAATTAAATTATATATTATTATTCATCTTGGGAACCCATTTCCGGGTATAGGCCTCCTCCATCCGCTTCCATTCCTGTCTGTCCGTCGCGATTCTCGTCCAGGTGGTGCCGGCTGCAGCTTCGATGTCGTCTCTCCAGCGTGCGCGTGGTCGGCCGCGGCCCCGGCGTTGCTCGCGCGGCCACCAATGCAGCACTCGCTCGCTCCACCGGCCGTCGGCCGCGCGGGCAGCATGTCCAGCCCATCGCCATTTGAGTCTACAAGCTTCCTCAGCTGCATCTGTCACTTTTGTTCTATTCCTTATTTCCGACTGGCGTTGTCGATCTCTAAGATGGATTCCGAGTATGCTTCTTTCGGCTGCCCTTTGAAAAGTTTGTAGCTTATGGATTATTGTTTTTGTTAGTGACCATGTTTGGCAGCCGTAAAGTAGTGTTGGTAAAATTATTAAGTCCATGGCTTTCTTTTTTAGTGCAAGTGGTAGTTTTGATTTAAATATGTATTTTAAAGACCAGTACTTTCTCCACGCCAGTTTTATACGTCGTTCCACTTCTTTTTTGGTATTGTCAGTAAATGATATACTTTGACCCAGGTAAACATATTCTTTTACGTATTTAATATTATTTGATTGAAGCATAGTGTGGATCTCATTTGCGTTAGTCATTATACAAGTTTTGTTCATGTTCATTTTTAACCCACATTTCAGGCTTTCTTCGTTGAGCGTTTGGAGCATGCGTGAGAGGTCATTATGGTTGTCACTTAGGAGGACTATGTCGTCGGCAAACCTAAGATGATTTAGGTACTCACCATTTATTTTTATTCCCATGCCATCCCAACTTAGTTTTGAGAATATATATTCCAGTAGAGCGGTAAACAAGTTTGGTGAGATAGGGTCCCCTTGCCTCACACCCCTCTCTATTTTGAAAGTCTCGCCTACTTGGTCGAGTCTTATTTGAGCTCTACTTCTTTTATATATTTCCTTCAGAATCTCTATATATTTATCTTCTATATTGTTAAACTTGAGAGCTTTCCAGAGTGCTTCATGTGATATAGAATCAAATGCTTTGGCGTAATCTATAAATGCAATATACAGTGTTATTTTATATTCATTAGACCGTTCAATTATTTGGTTCAGAGTGAAAATATGATCGACTGTGCTATAATTTTTTCTGAAGCCTGCTTGCTCTTTCGGTTGGTTGAAATCTAGAGTTGTTCTAATTCTTCGCAGTAGCACGTTGGTAAATAATTTATATAAGCTTTGTAATAGGCATATAGGTCGGTAGTTGCCTATATCTAGAGGATCTCCTTTTATACAGCAACGTGATTATTGAATTTTCCCACTCTTCAGGTATGGTATTTTGTTCCATAATTTCGTTAAAGAGATTTGTGAGTATGGGGGTTATAAACTCAGATAAGGCTTTTAATACATCGTTCGTTATTCCATCTTGACCTGGGTTCTTCGACGACTTTAAGGATTCTATACCTGTTCTTATTTCACTTTGAATAAAAGCTGGGGTATTTTCTATATATTCATTGTGACCGATATTGTTTTCGATGCAAGTCGGGCTCATGTCAGTATTTTTGTAGAGGTTTTTATAGAATATGGTAGCTAATTTAAGTAATCCTGTTCTTTTACTTACATTGCCACCCGTAGGTGCTTTCAGTGAAATAATCCATTCTCTATGTTTAGACAAACGTTTTGCTGACCTTTTGACTGAGCCTCTAACCTTAAGTTCTTCCTCAATGATGTCATATTTTCGTTGATATTTGTTCTTTTTTATTATTTCTTTTATTTTACGATATAATTTTGTTAATCTTTTCTTTTCTTCCTTCGATCTGTGCTTCTTAGATTTTAAGTATAGTTTTTCCTGAATAAGTTCTCTTAGATGGTCATTAAATATAATTTCATTTTCTGATTTTTCTTTTATTTTTGGTAGTTGGTTTATAGTTTCCTTTATTTGTAACGTTAAATCTGTATATTTTTGCTGAATGTTTTTATCTTTCGTAGTATAATTTTCGCGTATGTCAGAAAAGTAGCGTTTGATCGTTTCTTTTTCTATGGAGGTAAGCTGAACTTTCTTATGGCCGAATGATTTTCTGTCTTTTTTCACCTTATACTTTAAGTTATACACTACCCTTAACAGCCTATGGTCTGTACTAAAAGTTGTATCAATAGTCTGAATATTATTTATTTTTCTCATATCCCTTGTTATAACATAATCAATTTCATTGCGTACAGCCCCGTCAGGTGATACCCAAGTCCACCTTTTTTTCAAGTTCTTCTTAAAGAATGTGTTAACTATGTAGAGCTGATGCTCAAGGCAGAAATGTATTAGGATTTCACCCCGATTATTTCTTCTACCGTGTCCCCATTTACTATTTATGTACACCTAAACATAGCTAACCGTGAAAACGGACCCAGGGACGAACGCGAGCGAAGCGAGCGTGAGTCGCTAGTATATTGTATAATAATAAATTAATTTATTCTTTTTAAACATTTTTGTAACCTTTTTCTTAAAATACACAAAATAAATAAATTAGTATATTGGAATATTAACACACAGCACCATCTAGTTCCATGGTAAGCTATGAGATCTGTTTTATGGATACCTGATAGTTGATACACTACACATATATAACTTTAATTACACACATATTATAAATATAAACATCCGTACAAACAATCGTGCTCATTACACAAATGAATGCCTACAGCGGAACTGTAACCCGCGACTGTTGGCATAGCTAGTAGGGTCATTAGTCACTAAAAACTGAGCTAAACGTATCATCAAATGATTTTACCAAGGAGCTAAACTTTTTTCTACACATCGCTTAGATTTCTTAAATAGCACACTGTGAGGAAGAAGAGTGAGAAAAACGGTACGCATAATTGTATTCAGCCTATAGCCAGTATTTTAACGTCCCACTGCTGGGCACGGGCCTCCCTTCAATGCGAGGGGGATAAGGCCATAGTCCACCACGCTGGCCAAGTGCGGGTTGGCAGACTTCACATGTCTTTCGAAAACTTGCTAGGTTCTCTCAGACATGCAGGTTTCCTCACGATGTTTTCCTTCACCGTAAGGCAAGTGGCAATCATGTTAGAAATGATTTGTGATTCGCATATGAAAATATCAGAGGTGTAAGATCCGGGATTTGAACCCGCTTCACTCGGATACCGAAGCGAGCGAGTTACCATTGGGCTACTGTACGCATAATTAACGCAGTCATATAACTCGATATATAAAAAAGTTCATTATAGCAATACAAAGGCAGTGGTAGCCGCGCGCTCGCTTGGGAAACCGGGTGAAACGGGTTCAAATTCCAGGTCTCGCACTTTTTATATTTTCAAGTGCGAATCATTTCCAACATGATTACCACTTTTACAGTAAAGAAAAATATCGCGAGGAAACCAGTTGTCGAAAGACATGTGAGGGCTGCCAACCTGCACTTGGTCGGCGTGGTGCACTATGGCCTGATCCCCCTCGTATCCTCCCTTTAGGGAAGCCTGCGCCTAGCAATGGGACGTTAAAAAAAAGAGCTCAATACAACAATAAAAATAATGTCCTCTTGACCGATTCTGGCCAAGGCGGCCAATCTCATTGAGACTAGCCAACTGCGCAGGAGATATTATAGTGCACAAGTTTGCACGCAGATACAAGTGCACTATCTATTCCTGTCACTCTCATACTCCGGTGGGACGACTACTCGCCACGACCACTGAAAGTTAAGGCGCAGGACCGACGGCTTTACATGCTCTTCGAGGCACGGGAGTGAAACACCGCCAAATTCCCAACTCCGAGCTGTTACTGATGCTTACTATATAGAAAGACTCAATAACTAAACTTCGCTCGACCCGGAACTCGAACCCAGGGCCTCCGAGGCAGCCCAATACAACATTATATTAATACATAAATAACAAAAATACAAAATAGGTTATATAGAAATGTACATATGCAAACGAAGACATAGGTCAGTAAAAATAATAATAAACCTGCAGGAATAATTTACTATTCAGCATAACACAATAGTTAATACACTGAGGTTACCTAACGTTATTTATTGTGCAGTTTGAGAAAGTTCCAGTTTCCTTCGAACTCTTGAATATCGACAATTTGAACTTGTTAGAAAATAAAGTTGCCGTTTTAACTGTTCCGCTGTTGGGAACGAAACGAATTGTTTTCTGTTTTATTGAACTGCCTGCGTGCCAAGTGTTGAATTCATAGCTGTATTCTACTTAATTTCAATAAATGTAGAAATTGTATTATAGATCGCAGCTCTGCTTATTTAAAAAAATGAGTTAAAAATAATAATAATAAATATGTTGGGACATTAACACACAATACCATCTAGTTCTATGGTAAGCTACGAGGCTTATGTTATGGATACCAGATAGTTAATTCACTACACATATCTATGTAATACAATTTTAAATACATAAATACATATTATAAATAAATATATATTCGTACATAGTTTATGAGCTGAGGAGGCTATTTTGCAATCTAAACTTGAAAACTAAAAACACGAATCATCTATACATACAGATAAATAAAATTGGAGTGTCTGTTTGTAATATTAAAATAACCGCTTTTTACTAAATGCATATGGATGTATACACGGTACATATACCAAAACAACATTTTTTACAATTTTTGTCTGTCTGTCTGTCTGTCTGTCTGTCTGTTTATAATATAATAGATGCAGTTATTACAGATCGTCAGATTGGTGTCCTTTTCTATATAAATTACTAGCGACTCACCATCGCTTCGCTTTGGGTTCGTCCCTAGACAAGAATAAATCTATCCCCCCGTGGGATATGGATGGGTGGGACCGCACATTTTTCCGGGATGATATATAGCCTATAGCCTTCCTCAGTTAACGGGCTATCGAATGCAAAAATAATTTTTCAAATCGGATTAGTACTTCCTGAGATTAACGCGTTCAATCAAACAAACAAACAAACTTTTCAGCTTTATAATATTAGTATAGATTAATATTTTAAAGAAAAAGGATTGTTTGTGTATAGTAATCGATAAACTCTGAAAGGACTGAACCGATTTTTATCCAAAAGTAACAAGCTATATATTATTTCAGTCATAATAAGTTTTCAGTGTAAAATATTACCTAGGAACGCTGCGTATATTAATAAATATTTTTAAAATCCCTTTCAAAATTAATATTTTTATTATCGATTTAAATTTATCCAGACAATATCGATATGACTCTGATCCCAATTAATAGCTGACACAGAGACAATAGGCTGATCGGTTGTGATTACAACGCGTTGATTGGTTCACACTGCAGCTGACCTGCGAAAATTAGCATGGAATATTGATTTAAATATATACTAATTTAATTAAAAATTGCCTGAAAATTTCATTAAACTCGTTGTAGGTGTTTTGGAGCAGATATGGAACATATGTACATACACACATTGATTTTTATATATATGTATAATGTATATTGTTTATAGATTTATTGGTTTGTAGTCCTTCGTCGTTGATACAGAAAATGATATAGCCGTTTATAAGCTAATATGATCATTTGTAAATGTTATAATAGGGTTCCGCTAATTTCATGGATAGCTAGAATGCGTGCACGCTGGTATGCTAGAGTTCATGCCCGTGTAAGTATGCGTGTGCATGTGCGCGAGTGTGTGCGCGCTTGTGTGTGTGTGTGTGTGCGTGCGTGCGTGCGTGCTCGCGCTTGTGCGTCCGTGTGTGTGTGTATGTTACTTCTTCAAGCAGTGCGCAATAGAAATCGCTCAAGAATTTTAGTGGATTTTGGAATGGATTAGCACATAAACTAATTTTTAGACGTACGACGTACCACGAGAGCGAAGCCACGAGTTGAAACTAGTATTATAGTCATAGAATAATAATATAAATGAATCTGAAATCAGATGAAAAGTGTAGTATGAACATAATATTTTTAAATTCGTGCTATAATCAAAACAATAACCTGCGGTATAGCATTTACTCTCTATCAGTGATGAATACCATTAAATCCCGATACTTGTCATCAAATAATATCCTACTGAAAATCACCACTAAAGCGTAAAAAATGTAAATGAGCTTAAAAAAATAAAACTTTGAAGATAAAATAAGAAAAACCATTAAAATGATAATAAAAGTTATACTTTCTGATTAAAGGTTATCTCTGCTCATATTCGTGTCGAGATTTCACTGAGGCTCTGTCTGATTAGAGCCTGTGATTGATGACACGTCGCAAGAACAAATGACGGACTGATCGATTATGTCGCGTCTGCCTTTGATGGATTCACGCTCTGCTGTACGTTTGACCGTTGATTATTAGTCATTAGAAGTTATAAAGAAGGTATAGATTTAAAACATCTCCTTATGCTGGTATTTTGATATCGCAAAAGTGGTAAGCATATTATGGTTCTCTCTGCAGGTTATTTGTCATGATATCTCTTGCAGGGGTTATTTGATAGCTTCATAGCGTAACCCTCTGGCTGTAGGCTTCTACCACCGCCCATTAATATGAACATACCCCGAGTTTGTTCCATCTAAGAAGATGAAAAGGAAATTAAAGAGCCGGACTGAGGTTCATATTTTGGGTCTCTTTGGTCTATGTTGTTAGAGGTAAGAGGTAAAATAGTGAAGAAGCTCTAATATTAAAATTTCACTTCGTTATTTATTTTTGCATCATCACTACAAATGTAATAGATGAAGCTAATTTGCTGTTTACTTTCAACGTCCCACTGCTGGGTAATGGGCATACCTTACCTTATTGCAAAAATCCACATATAATATTCAAACAAAAATTGAATCCGCAATTTTATAATACTTTATATTTACGCGAATATTTGACATTTTAAATAAAACTATCTTTTCGGATTTTTTTGCGGATTAATTTTAATTTTTGGTTTTACTGTTAGCATTCGAAATGTAGGACACCAAAAATCAAAATAAATCCGCGAAAAAATCAGAAAAGATAGTTTTCTTTGGACATTTTGTTTTATTATTTGAAGGAAATTTGTAAGACTGAATGTAACTCACAGATGATATCAATTTGATCGATTTATAGTGTGTTAATCTCTATCATTAGGGTTGTGAAATTACCCAATCCTGTGATTTTCACAAAATTAGTCTCTAGATCAAAGATATTCTTGTTACATTCTTCTAAATGGTCTACTTATTTTTACCAACTACATAAAAAGGTTTGTCTAATACGAAATATGGTCATTCTTTCTACTTTTATATGGGACCGACTTTGAAGTATACATTTTAAAACAACGAAACAACTTTGTTTGATAATACTCAGGTTTAATTCAATTGACGAGGACATCGCGTAACAGGCGCAAATTCATAATATGTTAATATTATAATCCATACTAATATTATAAATGTGAGAGTGTGTTTGTTTGTTTGTTTTGTGTAGACGGGAATCGGAAGATTCCAGGTTCGAATCCTGGCAGGGTCGCCATGTGGTGACGGGTATTAGGTAAATGAACACACAACCGAATACGTCGAGTAATTCTTTATTACTGCTCATACTTAATTATATATAATATAAACACGCTTATATACCAATATATAATCATATTAAATTACTGCAGTTTGTTTGTTTGTTTGTTTAATTGATGGATTGGCGTGATTTTTGGTGTGGAATTAGTTGGAGGGCTGGAGAGTGACATAGACTACTTTTTCCCTTGCGAGATTATCTCATGCTCACCGGAATATATAGTGTATACTTCCATACTAACCGTAAAAACGTTACCTAGGGGCGAACTCGAGTGAAGCGAGGGGGAACCGCTAGTATTATCATAAAAAGGAAAGTAACTCTGTCTGTCACGTTTTACGCTTAAACTGCTAAACAGATTTCGACAAAATTTACTTAGGACATAGATTGCATTATGGGGACTGACATAAGATCCCCGTCCACCTATCAATCACGTGAAGCCGCGGGCAAACATTAGTAAAAATTAACCTAAAACCAAATTGACCTCCTTTTAAAAAGTAAAATGATAACAGTGCTTTAACAAAAACTTTACAAATAACTCTTAAATTAAAAAACCCCCAGCACAATAACTTATTCGTTGAGGTCATTTTAATGAGCATATACACGATATCTCTGCTGTATTTTAGTAAACAGTTGAGTATCTTGCAGATTGCATTAACGCTACATCATCAAGCCAAGATTACCATATCATTGCAATGTCGTTGAAATAATGGGACATCAAGTTTCGAACGGATTAGGTTTCAGATCTTAGATCTGTGGAAGTTACTCATTTCCTTTAACCGTCGAGAAAAAAACTGATGGCATGCAAGTGTATAAACGGATTTTCTCGATTTATAGCTAAGAACACTCTTGAGTCACCTTTCAAACAAAAAGAACTGAATTAAAATCGGTTCCTCCGATTGGGCTCTACACACACACACACACACACACACACACACAGAGAGAGAGAGATACACGTTAAATTTATAAAACCCTTTTTTACGTCGGGAATGATAAAATATATACAAGATACATAAACAGTCTTTATAAGTAAGAAACATATTTTTCAAAATATTTAACATTATTTGTCCGCCAGTAATTAGAATAGTTATGTTGATAATAAAATATTAATAATATCTCTGTACTATTATAATAAGATAAACATAAAGACAAAACTCATTATTTATTTGTTACTTATGATATTATAATATTTATACATAGCCATAATATTATTTTTTTTCATATAAACTGAATTCTACTATCCTACTTCTTACTTAATATTATGAATGCGAATTGTATGGATATTTGGATGTATGGATATCTGGATGTATAGATGTATGGGTGTTTGTTACTCTTTCACACAAAAGCTACATAATAGATTTTAATGAAACTTAACAATATTATAGTTCATATATAAAAATAACACATAGGCTACTTTTTATCCCGGAAACATATACGGATTAGCGACTCACCCTCGCTTTGCTTAAGGTTCGTCCCAAGAAAAAAACAGTATCCCACGAGAACCGTACATTTTTCCGGGATAAAAACTAACTTATGGATTTTTCCAGACTATTATCTATCTCTGTGCAAATCCAGATCCGTTTAGCCGTTCTGGCGTAAAATAGTGACAAACATCCATCCATCCTTACAAACTTTCACATTTATAATATTATTAGGATAGTAATAACAAAATGCAACATTATTTTTTATTCCTAGCTTATCCCATCCGTAGTTTTAAATAAATAAGTAAAGAAGCGTATATTTTTTTATTTACTTTTACAAAATTTTACAAACTAAATCGAAATATTTTGCTATAAAACTGCAATAACATAATAAAATTAGATGGTTTGGTTTGGCACGCGATTGCAGTATAAGCGTAAATTACACTCCCCTTTCTAATACCCTGATCTAGATCAATTTAGAATTAGTCATGTTGTAAAAATGAGAATTTATTAACTCACCCCAACTTACAGGGTGAATAATGCTATGATTCATGGTGTTCACGGTGTTACATATAGCTATATTTTATAAATAAATATATTGGGACATTAACACACAACACCATAAGTTCCATAGTAAGTAACGAGGCCTGTGTTATGGATACCAGATAGTTTATACACTAGACATGTATGACTTTAAATACATACATATTATAAATATAAACACCCATGACTAGAGTACAAACATTCATGCTCATCACACAAATGAATGCCCCCAGCGGGACTCGAATTCGCGACCGCTAGCACAGCAAGTAGGGTCACTACAAACTGAGCCAAACGTGTCGTGTATTGTTAATGAATGTTAGTTTTAGCTCGCGGATTCGCATGCGAATAGGCTAAGCAAATCCATTTGTTTTCCAGCATTAAATAAGTAGGCGATAACGACATACACAATTTAAAACAATTACATTACATATCTAAAAAAATATTTTCTTATTTATATTATCGATGCAAATCTGTTTGTTTGTTCGTTTAAACGCGCTGTCTCTTTCTATACCTAGGCAAATTCTTTATATTAAGTTAACAGAACGGTGAAAAAAAAAACAAAATTAAAAATAGTCTGATCAGGATTTCGATAGGCAAGCTATTTTAGGCGTATTTATCTATATTTGAAACCTTAAAAAAATATGTTTCATCTTGTTATCAGTTCAGTGAAGGTCGCGGTGTATCCGGCTCTTAGACCACTAAACAAGATGATTTTCTACAATTGATATCGTTAATAGAAAAGTAAATATATTTTTGTAAAAAAATACTGAATACATTCTAATATTAAATTGATGAAAAAGCGTATAGGCAAATAAGAAAATTATATATTATTATTATAAATACTTCGATGGATTATTTGTATTATTATTTAGATATTTGAGGCGTAGTTCAAGTTACAAATAACTAAATGTCGAGTTCGATCTATGTAGCTTTCTATGAAAGAGTCAATAAGCTATGTTTATGAATTGATGTTGACTCGGAAAATTTGAAGAAGGTAAAGTAGTGCTGACAACAAACTAAACAAATATCAATATAAAGTTTCTATATAATATATTCTCAAGTGTTTGTTGGTTTATCCTCCTTATACGCAATTACTTTTACTTACTTGGTTTTTGTATGGGGGCTGTGTTTTTATTCTGTTATATATTAAGAAGTTCTCGTTCGTAATATATTTTAGTCACCAGGCTTGTGATTCACATAGAAATAGTTTTCTTAAATATTATATTTAATTGTATTCAGCCCTTTTTAACGTTCCGCTGCTGGGTACGGTCCTCCCTTCAATGCGAGGGGGATCAGGGCATAGTCCACCACGCTTGCTGAGTGCGGGTTGGCGGACTTCACTTGTCTTTCAAAAATTTGCTAGGTTCTTTCAGACACGCAGGTTTCCTCACGATGTTTTCCTCCACCATAAAATAAGTGGTAATCATGTTAGAAATGATTCGCACATGAAAATATCAGAGGTGCGAGACCCGGGATTTGAACCCACTTCACTCGGTTTCCCAAGCGAGCGCGTTACCACTGATATAGGTATTATACCGTAATAGGTAGAGAGTTGAAATTTTCACAAAGTATGTACATATTTCAATTGCCACTATAATAACAAATAATAGAAATAAAAAAATAAAAATACAAGAAATATTTTTTTACGTTCGTAATCGATCATCGAAGTCACTATACTACATACATACAGTAAAAGTCATTTAAAAATAAAGTTATGTACGATGGTACGGAACTATTCGTGTAAGAATTCGACTCGTACTTGACCGATTTTATTTTGTTATCTATATTTTGATTTTTCATTAAATTCACTATCCAAGAAGAAAACAATAAACTAAATTTTCCTTAACGTAACCAAATTCGTAAATGTAATGATTGAATTTATTATGACATCAATGGCTTTTTTGTGTATGTGCACCATACTTTAAAAATAGCGACTTACCTTGGCTTCACTTTGGTGCCCTAGGTATCAAACAGTATGTGCTATTCTAGGTCTTAATTTATTTCTATACTAAATTTCATCCAAAACCATACTTGTTTTAGCATGAAGTAGTAACATAGCCACACATAACATAGAAGCTTTTGTAATTATAATAAAAGTAATATAAATGCATTTTTTATGCCAACGCTACCGTAACATTATCGGGTATACGATTGCACTCGAGGCACGTTCTGAGTCGCCAACCACAACTTAATATCAAATATGAATTGACCATCAAAAGATTTATGGTCGTGCCATATATTCAGAATTTTACTATTTAATTTAATTTAAAACATATTATATAATAATAATAATAATATAATAGCCTTTATTCAGATCAACTTAACCTATTAACAATTATTATATTTTTCCATAAGCAAGCTCAAAAACTTATCAGTCAGTTTTATCAGTCTTAAAACATATTATAATAAGTACTTATTATAGTTCTTGACCAAAAGTACTATTTTCTTTTAAATTTAGCTTTAGAATTAAAAAAAAAAACTAAAAACTTGATTAAATACAAAAAAAGTAAAAACTTTGTATAAGACCGTGATTCGAACCCGGACACGTGTGATTGTCAATATTGCGCCTTGGCCGCTTGACTACGAGCGAAATTAGCGACCATATTTTGCGTGGAATAATGCGAAAGAAAACCGCATGAAAACTCAAAAATAGGCGTTTTCCCAGACATAAAAATAAACTAGATCGATTTTTCGCCCCCGAAAATCCCCACATACCAAATTTCAGCGAAATCGTTAGAGCCGTTTCCGAGATCGCTGGTATAAGTAAATTAATAAACATATAATTATACAAGAATTGCTCGTTTAAATTTATTAGATATGGTAGGCTAGGAACGTTTTTATGGTTAGTATGGAATAAATAGACTATATATTATATATACATACGTATGATGAGTTGTTGTGGGTTACATTATGACGTGTATCCCGTGAGAATAAGATAATCTCCCGTGGTAAAAATTAGCCTATGCTACTCTCCAGCCTTCCAACTATCTCCACACAAAAAATAACGCCGATCTCTCACTCTGTTTCGGCATGAACGAAGGGCACACAAACAAACAAACATACTTTCACATTTATAATATTAAGTGTGAAAGTTAAACGTATCTTATTTAACTTTTATATGCGCTACAATTGTGGATGTCTCTACATTTAGACAGTACAAATTGTATTCTCCGTTCGTCCAATTCATTTGATTACTAGCGTTTCTAAAAGACAACTCGATTTGCGTTTGAAACTCGCAACAAGCCGGATCTTCGTGTAACAAGATGTGTTACAGAGACAAAGAAAATAAGATCTTGAAGTCTTCGATAATATCTATACATATAATAAAATTCTAAGTCAAGTCTGTACATTCGATTGACGACACGTTTAGCTCAGTTTGTAGTGATCCTACTTGCTGTACCAGCGGTCGCGGGTTCGAGTACCGCTGGGGACATTTATTTGTGTGATGATCACGAATACTTGTACTCCAGTCATGTATTTAAAATATGTATGTATTTAAAGTCATATATGTGTAGTGTATCAACTATCTGGTATCCATAGCACAGGTCTCGAAGCTTACAATGGAACTAGATGATGGTGTGTGTTAATGTCCCAACATATTTATTATGTATTGGAAAATCTTATTAAAATAGTCATTATTATCGATACAGAGGCCAAATTTATACTTTTTGAATTTTTGTCTGTCTGTCTGTCTGGGAATGCATCACGAAAAAACCACTGGATAGAATTTGATGAAATTTGGTATGATGATAGAGTGTTATTCGGGTCATAGTATAGGATACTTTTTACAATGGTAAAATATCTCATCTCTGAGAAATCTATACTAAACGTTAAAACATTACTAGGGACAAACTCGAGCGGAGTGAGGATGAGTCGCTAGTTTATTTATATATATATAAAGTATTTCTAAAAAAAGAGACTCTATATTTATGACTGCTAGAAAAGTAAATAGTACAAAATATTTCAAAGTATATATATGATATACTTTTTACACTCCATTATCTGTGCCTTTATGAATCATAGGAAATCTCGTAATATTCAGACTTATTTGAAGAAGTCCTCCAATTATATTAAATGCTTAGTGAACTATAAAAACACGTGCGTAGCAGATATAGTATAAACATTACATAAAATCAGTCGATAGAGAGGGACTCTTGGAAATGGAGTTCCGAATCATCACTCAATATTCTTATATACTAGCGGCTCACCCTCGATTCGCTTGGATTCGCCTTTAGAATAAATAAGACAAATCTATCCCACGGGAACCGTAAATTTTTTCGTGATAAAAAGTAACGTATATCCTATTCCAGACTTTAATCTATTTCTGTGTCAAATTTCATTCAGAGCTGTTCTGACTAGATTGAGTAACAAATATACAAACATCCATAAAATTTTCACATTTATAATATTAGAAGGATGAATCTGACTTATACTTGGCCAGTTCTTATTTAATATTTCTTCATAGTGCTACAAATTCTCAATTTTGCTATAGAAATAAAAACATATAGAAACGTAAAAAACGTTTCTTGTATAACAATTTCTCTCCCAATTTTACATTTCTTATAAAGCTTAATAAAAAAATTATTGAAAAACATTTGACAGACATCGTACACTAGTTGTAGCAATAACTTGTATACGGAATCCTAAAAAATAGCGTCATACTTTACAAAAAAGTGAAATAAATAAATCGTAGCACTTAAATTATAAATTCTATTTAATTTTATTTATTATAGGGAAACAAACAGTATAATAGAACATACAATTTTTTAAAAAATACACACGTTTACAAGTAAGTTTCCACAAATAAGAAACACATAATTAGAAGAAAGAGTAGAAAGCAATTAGGTTAAATTAAGGAAAAAGTTGACACATATATATATATATACATATAAATATTCTATAAACACAATTAAGTACATGAAAATATTATGAAAATTATTGGACTATGTTATTACTAAATTTCATGAAAATCAAAACAGAACAGTTCATCATATCTATATGGTTAAAGTGAGTATTATAATCACGACAGGACCTAAGTAAGAACAGATTATATGCAAATTTTCTGGTAAAAGGTACATGAAATAGATCTTTTTTAACGTGTGTGGAAGGACTTGGTCATCTAAAATAAATATTATCCAAAAGATATGGAGAGTCGATAAGGTTGTTAAGTAAATTAAATAAAAATAATTGATCTTTTAATATAGGTTAATACTGTCTCCTGATGAGTGCTTATGATAACAATCGGTTTTAATTAATATTGTATCCATTGTATCTCATATGGTGTGGAGTGACTTGGAAACAAGATGGAGTTATTTCATTGTTTTTCTGATATAAAATGAAATCACTAATTAAATTGCTGTGTTCGTGCTGGAGCTTTACGAAGCTACACTAGTTTTTTTACCGACTTCACTTTTGAGTTAATTGACTTTACACATACTAATAATAATTAATTTATAAATGTGAAAGTACCTCTGTCTGTCTATCTGTTACGTTTTTATGTTTAAACCGCTGAAACAAATTTGATGAATTTTGGCATAGAGATTGATGGGTCATAGGCTACTTTTTGTCAAAAAAATAAAACTTGATAGGGGTGAGAGAGGTTTTGAATGTTTGTATTGAAAAAAAACATTTCTGAAGTTAAGAACAAAAACAATTATTATATCCTATAATTTTGGTAAGTAATCTATACGAATATTATAAATATGAAAGAATGTGAGTATGGATGTATGTTTGTTACATTTTCACGCCAGAAGGGCTAAACGGATCGGAATGAAATTTGGCACAGAGATAGATTATAGTCTGGAATAACACGTAGGTTACTTTTTTTCTAGAAAAATGTACAGTTCCCGTGGAATTAAAATATTTCGCCGTTTATGACCAATCAAGATAAAATAGGAGATGACTTTAAGTTTTTATAAAATACTTATCTACTTATCTATTTTCATATATATATATATATATATATATATATATATATATATATATATATATATATATATATATAGTCTATCTATTTCATACTAACCGTTAAGCCGTACCCAGAGACAAATAAACCCGAGCAAAGCCAGGGTAATTGTGGCTTTATAAGTAAGTATGTATTTTTCATCGGAACATTAATTTGTTATTACTAGTTTAGTACCAGTTATTAATGTGAGTCACAATCAAAAATCATATTCATTACTAGCGATTTACCCTCGCTTCGCTCGGGTTTCAATTTTGTTGGGTAGAATCTAATTCTTTTTCTAAAATAAAAGTAGCCTAAGTTACTCCTTATAATATCCGCTATCTGTCAGTGAAAGTCCCGTTAAAATCAGTCCAGCCGTTTCGGAGATTAGCCGGAACAAACAGACAGACAGACAAAGAATTTTAAAATTGTGTTTTTCTTATAAGTATCGTATATAATTTCATATGCATTTAGTAAAAAGCTGTTATTTCGACATTACAAAGAGACGCTTTAATTTTATTTATCTGTATAGATACTATGTATTATGGTCGCTGATATTTATTTATCCTATTATTTATCTAAAGCGATATATCCAATATAGTAAATGATGCATTTAGCCCTTTTTAACGTCGAACTACTGGGCACGAGCCTCCCATCAATACGAGGGGGATTAGGCCATAGTCCACCACACTGTCCGCCTACCTGTCAGTCCGCCAACACGGACTTGGCCAGTGTGACTTTCGAAAAGTGCTAATTTTTCTCAGACATGCAGGTTTCCTCACGATGTTTCACTTCAACGTAAGGCAAGTGGGAATCATGTAAGAAATAATTCGCACAAGAAAATATCAGAGGTGCGAGACCCGGGATTTGAACCCGCTTCACTCGGTTTTCCAAGCGAGCGCTTTACCACTGGGCTACCAATGCCTCAAATAAATAATGCTTCACAACAATTTCCTACAAAGAACGTTCTCTTTCCTTAAAGAACGTTAGCATGAATTAGTTTTATTCAAAAAATCTGCTCTGAAATCGAATGGAAATAGAACAATCATATTATAGTTGTATTAATGCTTTTTTTTATTCAATTCATCATAACATAAGTCTTGAATCTTAAGGTCTACAAAATGGATTTTACAAAGTATTATCACTAATAGCTTTGTAAATATCAAACCAATATAACAGAATATTTTATTTGAAATGGAACCTACAAATACACCAAAAAATGACAAAAATTTAAAGATGAAAGCATTTTTGGCTCATAATTTCAAATAAAAGTATTCGAACCCAGAGCATTTTTTTTTTATTTTTTAATTTTTTATTTATTTGAGACAGTGACAAACGAGCAGACATACCACCTGATGGAAAGCAGTACATGTCGCCCATAACACCTACGGTTCATGCACTTAGGTTTTAAGTAACAAAAATGCAGAACCACAGGTGCGTTGTCACTGTGAGGACTAAGATGACATGCCTCTTGCCTGTAATTGCGCTGGCTACCTTATCCTTCAAACCGGAACACAACAATGCAATCATTGTTGCTTGGCGGCAGAAATAGATAAGGGGGTGGTACCCATCCAGTCGGACTCCTCAGGCTTGACAGAATCCTACCTAGCTAGTACAATAAAAATGGCTATATGGATAACATAACATTATAATAATTTATTTAGAAATACATAATATATCTTTTATTCCATTTCCATTCTAACGTAACTAAAGAAAATAAATTAAATTTTCATTCAAAATCTCTCCGATACATATAGAATTTTTCAACGAATATCTTGATTAACAATGAGCACAAATATCGTGAGTGAATTACTTTCACAATAGTTAAAAAAATATCTTTTATTTTCGAGCTTTAGAGCTTTTTATACTTATCCGAGCTTTCCTTTTTAAACGTTTAGCTTTTATTTATTCTGAAAAACTAATTACTTTGTATCAAATAAATAGTAAACTGGATAAAATGAAATCTGTTAATATTGAAGTTGCGATCTTTTTATCGAATTAGCTTCAAGTGGAGCAATCAAGGATTTTAATAATCTCTACGTCTGGAAAGTGCAATAGTACTTGTATTGCAATAGTACTTGTATTGCTCGCTTTGATAAAAAAATTATATTACCTATATAGGCAAAGACAAATTTCAGTACATATTTTTTCTCTGAGCATAGTTTTTCTTTTTCTTTCTTTTTTGTTTGAAAGCAATTGACAAGCTTTGGTGCTATCAATAAAAATGTAAACAGTTTTACATATATCAAATCCAATAATAATTGTGGTAAAATTTTGACAACTGGACGAACCTTATTAAATATTTCAACGAAATCGTATTTTAGTATTGACTAGGGACTCGCCTTGCTCGGGTTCGCTCCTCGTTACTTTTTAAAGTTTGGTATAGATTTCTTACAGATGAAAAGTTTTCCTGCAGTAAAAAGTGTCCCATATTTTGACCCGGATAATAGCTATCATCATACCAAATTTCTTCAAAATCGGTCGAGTAATTTTCTCGTAATTCGTTCCCAGACAGACAGACAGGCAAAAATTCTAAAAACTACAGATTCTGCCTCTGTATAAATAATAACGACTATTTCAATAACATTTTCCAAAAAATATTTAATGTACAGATTCAATACAGTTACAATTTTATAACGAAATTTAGCGTCATGGCGGTAGCGTAAAAATGTAATAGATATAGTTACAATCACATTTATAGTATTAGTATGGATGGTTATGGTCTAACGGCTAAGATGTTACGATCCTGAGCCAGAGCAGAGTCATGATTCCTTTATAACAGACATTAAAAAAAGTTTGCATATGAATATTACGCGATATATATACTTTAAATCGATTTTTAATGATTCTTTTCATAGATACGCTATATGCTTTAAATAATATACCGATTTTGATTTGAAAAAAATTTTTTTTTCATCTTACTCCTAAAAGTGGAATATCTTTTAAGATTATTTTGAAGTTTAACTTTTTACTTAAAATATTATTTCTTATAAAGACTCATCTTATTTCTCTAGATCTAGATCAGCATCTGCTATCAAGGATCACGCTGTCGATACCGCGTTGCACTCGACAAAATGCTTATATAATTCAATCGTTAGCATCTGGATTATGTGAAATATAGAAATAACTTATACTTTTCTATATTTGTATATTATAATAATTATATTATAGATCATGTTGCTTTGTGATATTTTGCTGAATGAAGAATAAAATTTAAGTGAAGGCTAGTGCCATCATTTGCTTGAGATAAAAACGGTTATTTCCCAAAAAAAAAAAAAATGGAATTCAGCCATTATTAATGATCTACAGCTGGAAACGGGTATCCCTTGAATAAGAAGGAGAGATCATAAGTCTACCATGATAATCAAGTGCGGGCTCACTAGCCCACTCACTTCACACAAGTTCACTGACTTCGCCATGTTTTTCATAAACTACATTTAGGACTTAAGATACATGTAGGTTAAATAAAAAAATAAATATGTTGGTACAATTACACACAGCACCATCTAGTTCCATGGTAAGCTACGAGGCTTGTGTTATGGATACCAGATAGTTGATACACTACACATATATAACTTTAAATACATATATATTATAAATATAAACAAACACCCATGACTGGAGTACAAACATTCGTGATCATCACACAAATGAATGCCCCCAGCGGGACTCGAACCCGCAACCGCTGTCACAACAAGTAGGGTCACTCCAAACTGAGCCAAACGTGCCGTCAAAGGTTTCCTCATGATATTTTCCTTCATCGTATCAGCATGTAGTAATCGATTCGATTTATTTTCGATTCGATTTATTAATCGATTAGTAGTAATCGAAGATTCGGGTTTGAACCTTTATCACTTAGTTATCCAAGCAAGCACGTTACCACTCCGCTATCATTGCTTTATAAACTGCTTACCGTGTAAGGTATATAAACCGTAAAAACTGAAGTTTTATATAGTAATATATAATAATATTAGTAATATATAATAATAGTAATGCTGGAGCTTCGAAAGTTTTATTTTAAGAAATTTATACATAAGCATACAATTTGATGAATCGAATGGTAAATGAACAAGGAATAAATTATTTATCGACAGTAGAAAAATATGCATCGGTGTTTCTGCACCGTCACACACTGCGTGATTTGCGTCATATCATCACAGTCGGTTGATTCTGATCAATATTGAGCAAGTAGTTTTGAGTTTACACGAAATATTGCTACTTGGGCTTATTTTAGTTTTAGTACAGCCATATCTACATTGCTATTAAAAAGAGGAAAGATTTGAATTTTTTGTATGTTTGTAATAAATAAACTCAAAAACTACTGGATTATTTAGATGAAATTTAGTAAGAAGATAGTTTGAGACCCTGGGAAGGACAGGATACTTTTTTATTTCGAAATCATCCCTTAAGGGGGTGAAAATGGGAATGAAAGTTTGTATGGGGAATCAACCTATGGAAGAACCCGAACGAAGCCAGGGTGAGTCGCTAGTAAGGTATAAAATAAGTAAACCATCCATTGAAATATTATTCAATATTCACTTACATATTTAGTTTTGCTTTTTAATTTTATCTGTTGGCTCAAAAGTCTCGTATAATCTCGGGTCTGCGTAAAAAATCTTGTTTTTAATAAAAGGTATCAAATCTTAATTTTATAATTGAAACTATTTATAAAAAAAATAGATAATTTTTTCTCGATTCTGGCACTAATCTTATGTGACAAATCTGAAGAAAAGCGTATTCATCTAAACATAATGACAATTAGTGAAGTACGTGAACTCTCTTACGAATTCTGTTAAAACTAAGTAAATCTGATAGATGCTTTGTAAATTATTAATATTTTTTTAAATTCTTTCTTTAGTTTGCATTTAAAGAAATTATGATGCAAGTAGGGTGTAAAGGATAGCAGCAAAAGCTTTCTTTAGAATAAAAGTGAAATTTTATATTTTTAACTAATTATTTTTAGTATACAATAAAATACATATATTTTGATATGTTATTCATGTATAATTACATGTCCAAAAAAATTAAATTGAAATCAAGTCTAAACTTTATGTGGTCCAACTGAGAGAATTTCTGATTTTGGCAGGCCGTGAACTGGGTTTATCTTACTGCGGTTCCGCTTTGCTTGTTTAACAACAAAATGTACGATTATGAAGTTGTTATAACATAACTTGTATGTTTGGTACGTCTTCTACACAATTTAACGAAATACGAAAATTGTTTGATGGTTTTCGAGGTTAAACATTTTCTTATTCTATGAAACTAACTTTTAAGATAAAAGCTCAGTTTTAAATTAAAGCTCGAGCTTTAAATAAAGATGATTCATTTTTATGAATGTCGAATAAATCAATGAATTCTTGCATATAAATTTCTTTTCTTTTCAAAGCCAAATCAATTTCGATAGTGAATTATATATATATATATATATATATATATATATATATATATATATATATATATATATATATATATATATATATATATATATATGCTACACAGTTTTTTCATTTATTGAAGACAAATATTATAAGCTACGTCTTACTTAATAAAAACAAAAGTTTCTCATAAATAAAAGTTACTAAATAGATGTCATTGTAAATAGATAGCATTACACTTATTTCATTTTGGTAACCTAAACTTAACAGATAGATATATAAATAAATAAATATGTTGGGACATTAACACACAGCACCTTTAGTTCCATGGTAAGTTACGAGATTTGTGTTATGGACACCAGATAGTTGATACACTACACATACATATATATAACTTTAAATACATAGATATTATAAATAGAAACACCCATGACTGGAGTAGAAACATTCGTTCTCATAACATAAATTAATACCACCAATGGGATTGGAACCCACGATCGCTGGCACAGCAAGTAGGGTTATTACAAACTGAGCCAAACGTGTCGTTAATATGAATAAGGTTTGAGTGCAACTTAAGCACCGCTTATTTATTATTATTTTTCACGCCATATCTGAATAATAATAAAAACCTTCAGACTCAATTATGGCTATGGTGTTCAATCCACTGAGATTATCCTTCTACACAAGACATAATGCATAATGTGTACAGAAATGCGAATTCTCTATTTCGTGACAATTCGATACTTACGGCGAGAGATCAGACGCAGTATCGACGGCTTTACGTACTTTTCGATGCACGGGTATGTGACGCAGGACCTTCAGAGATATACGTGCTTGAAATTATACCAAAGAGCTAGTATAAAAGATCTCAATATAATTTATCTATCTGTTGTTTACTTTACTATATTTCAACTATATTTTTTACTAGCGACTCACCCTGGTCGGATTCGCCTCTACACAAATAAAAACAAATCTATCCTACGGGAACCGTACATTTTTCCGGGATAAAAAGTAGCCTATTATTATTCTGATGTATGAATTATATTATTGTAAAGTTTCATTAAAATCCAATCAGTAGTTTTTGTGTACTAAGCTGTATAAGTTACTATAGTTTCGTAACAACCCCACGGGAACTCTTTAATTTTCCGGTATGAAAAGTATCTTAAATATTGACTGGAGATATAAGGTACTACCACGAAAAATTTCATTTAAATCGGTCCAACAGTTTCAATGATTAGCCCGTACAAACAGACAATCAGACAAACAGACACAGAAATAATAAAATTGAAAAAAAAAACTGAATTTGTTCTCTCTTCTTACATCCCTCTGACTCGGTTTTTAGCTTTTCTTTCTATGTACAGACATTCAACTTGTACAGTTTTATTATATGTATAGATTTAACATAAGTTTCATACTAATAACAATATATCCAATACATATCACTTATTATAAATTGTTTTTACATATTGTACTAATTGGGAATTTCAAGCCAAATATATAAGTTACGTAGATCGAGTGACATCACGATAAGCCTTCTTAATTAGCCCAAGTTTCGAGAGAATGGGGTCAGGTGGGGACACTAATTCCATTCGTTATGAAAGAAATCCGTACCTGCTTTCCGTTAATAGAGTTTGACTTTAGTGCTTCACTGACACAAAGAATTATAATGCACCTAGATTTATTTTGTACTAGCGACTCAACCTCGCTTCGCTCGGGTTCGTCACTAGCTTGATTCCCCATAGAAACTTTTATGCTCATTTTCACCCTCTTGAGAGATGATTTCCGGGATAAAAGTATCCTATGTCCTTTCCAGGGTCTCAAACTATCTTTTTACACAATTTCATCTAAATCGGTTAAGTAAATCCAGAGATTACCCTACAACTACTCCCTTTATCTCTTTATAATATTAGTATAGATTATAATTTTAATATGTAAAGTAGCTTTCTAGCATATAATTATATACGAATTTGTTTATGTAGTTAGTGGCTTAACCATTATATTATACGTGTATTTTTGAATTATTTATATTATTTTATTCTCTCTATTCTTTGCACACTCAAGCTCTGTATGCATTCAATACAACCGGGAACGGAGGTAAAACTTCCCAAGTTCAGACTATTACTGAGAATTTGTGGACTGAAAACTTGATATCTAAATTTGGTCAGAACCAGAACTTGAACCTAGGACCTGCGGATTTACAGCTGTACCTAATCACTAGCCCACCGAAGT
This sequence comes from Argynnis bischoffii washingtonia, assembly GCA_033884665.1. Lineage (NCBI taxonomy): Eukaryota > Metazoa > Arthropoda > Insecta > Lepidoptera > Nymphalidae > Argynnis > Argynnis bischoffii. Next base: position 16,059,765 of record CM066618.1, on the reverse strand, counting down.
ATACAATATAATATGTGTTATTCAATTGTTTATCTATACATGTAATAAAATTCTAAGTAAGCTGAATCTGTACATTAAATATTTTTTGTAAAATCTTATTGAAATAGACATTATTATTGATGCAGAGGCTGAATCTATAGTTTTTAGAATTTTTGTCTGTCTGTCTGTCTGTCTCTTACCGCATCACAGAAAATCCACTGGAGGGATTTTGATGAAATTTGGTATGATGGTCAGTTAGAATTTTATTATGTGTATAGATATAGATAGATATCTAGTTCTCAAATACTTATGTGAATTGTATTCTTTTTTTAAGAAATAAATTCTTAAACCGTATATTCTGACTATCTTCTACTTTATTGAATCCTCTCTTACAAACAAAATATTACTCATGGAGACTAATCCTATTAGAGTATCCTACTTATATTATAAATGCGAAAGTACATCCTCACAGGATGTATATATGGATGATTGTTGCTCTTTCACACAAAAACTACTGAATGGATTAAATAATGATTACAATAATATTGCTCATACATCTCCGATAACTAACACATAGGCTACTTTTTATCCCAGAAAAATAAATGGTATCCGTGGGATAGGGTTTTTTGTTTTCCTATAGGCGAACCCGAGCGAAGCGAGGGTGAGCATGAAACAAGTGGTAATTATGATGGAAATGTTTTGTACATGAAAATATTAGGATTTGAACCCGCTTCACTCGGTTTTCCAAGCGAGCGAGTCATCGCTGGGCTTCCATTGCCTTATATATTGCCATTACTATCGATCAAATATGTTAGTTCCCATGTTCTTATATGTTATACAACAAAATTGTGGGAAGGTCGATATAATTGCGTTGATTTGCACCGTCTCGTCCGCGACCATTGTGCAATGTGCATGTATAGCTGTCTAATTATGTTGATTTGTATTCAGCCAACTGCAATAAACCTATATGTTGTTTGCAATTTATTTTTTCCGCATCATTAATTTAGAAGGTGGGTATTGTGAAAAAGAATCTACTACTATAATCAATCTAGCTAGATAACAATTTTTCTGGTTAGTTGATGTATTTTAGTTTATGCTATTTGCTTGAGAGGATTTAACAAGTAGGTTTTCATACAAAAAGCGATAAGGTTTTTCCCCCCATTAACATAGTCTAATTTTCGTAATTTTTAAAAATGTTGTAGGTGTAATGAAAAACTAGGTCCGTACGTTTTTATTTTAAAGAAATATTGCGTATGATAAAAATTATTAGCATCTAAATATCTGTATTTTTGACTTAAAGTTAATAAAAAAAAACGAGAGCGTTTTTTTTATTAAACTAAACTGAATTACTAAAAAAGGAAAACGTATATACCTAGATTAAGGTATACTGAATCTAATGAGACCAAAATTGTCACATTTCGAAAATGTTTAGGGGGGCGAAAAGTTATCGCCCGAAACAATATTTCAAACAGGAAATGCAGGTAATTACCTCTAAGATTTGTAACTCTCTCTATGTTACCATACGGGTTGGCAAAGCGAGCGGTATGAAACAGATAGTATTTTCTTTAAAAACCTATTCGCGCCGCGTATTGACACTTCACAATCCTCTTAAAACTTTATGGGTAAAAAAATATGATTAAACATTTAAAAATAGCTAATCTGCCGAAAATATTAGTTTGAAATTAAGTACCGCGACACAATTAAGGATTAACTATAATACATATCTATTTGACCACGTAGTATACATTCAATAACTAGAGTTTGCTCGTTACTCTGTCCCCATTAGCTCATTTAAGTAACAGAAAAAAAATCAAATTTCAAAGTTAAAAAAATCTTTTCCTTGCGGACATTTATCCTTTTTCAAGATTTCAAGATTTCAAGAGCGTTTATTTTATGCCTTCATTTTATGCCTTTAACTTTCGTGTTTCTAGTTTTATTAATGAAGAAATCTCGATATTTTCGTTATCTATTTTCACCCCCGTAGGATGTACGAGTATTTTCTAAAATTTTGAATTCGAATAATTGTCCTTTTAAACCAGAAAAAAATTATTTTGGGTCACAGTTCAAATAACTGATAAAAATATATAAACCAACACCTTTTTTATCCCTCTCAATGTTCTTTCTGAATGATGCGGCGTATCCGTTTTAGCATCCGTTCGTAGCATTTATATGTTTTAAATGTTATGTATGATAAATATGAATGAATGCACTCGTTCATTTTATTATATACTAGCGACTCACCCTCGCTTCGTTTGGGTTAGTCCCTAGGTTGATTTCCCATATAAACTTTCATCCCCATTTTCACCCCCTTAAAGGATGATTTTTAAGATAAAAACTATCCTATATTCTTCTTGGGGTCTCAAACTGCTTTCATACCAAATTTCATCTAAGTCGGTTCAGTAGATCCAGAGATTACCCCCTACAACCTTACAAACTCACAAACTTTACCTCTTTTTAATATTAGAATAGATTTAGATTTTATACGTTATAAAGAGTGCCTCCTGTGTTTTGTATGGAATGACTAGGATTACTAGGTCTCTTTATTAATCTTATTAACTAAACAGAACAAAAGTTTGGTGCCAAACCCTTGCATATTTCATTAGAATGTAGAAAGCAGGTATATTTGGCGATGATCCAGTGAAGTTTCAATTTTATGATTAACACTTAAGTACTCCTTGAGTCTCTCCTACTAGAGAATTTGAAATAATACTTAGTGGAGTGCCAACGTTTTATAAATATTTTTATTTGTAATCTATACATGTATAATAAAATTCTGAGACGAATCTGTACATTAAATATTTTTTGGAAAATCTTATTGAAATAGACATTATTATCGATATAGAGATATCTATGGTTTTTTTGTAATTTTCGTCTTTCTGTATGTCTGTCTGTCTGGGAACCCATCACGAGAAAACCACTGGATAGATTTTAATAAAATTTGGCATGATGATAGCTGGTTATTCGGGTCAACATATAGGATACTTTTAACTGCAAAAAAAAACCTCATCTCTGAGAAATTTGTATTAAACCTTTAAACATAATAGGGATACCATATATATTTATATATATAGTATCCCTACAGTTTAAAATGACTTTTTCGATGGTTATCTAAGTATTATTTACATGATTATTTCTAAAATAGTGACATAACATTATAATGTATTATTATTTTGTAGTAAAAATAGTTTATTTTAAAATAAAGGAGAATTAATTAATGATTGTTAATTTTCTTAACCAAATTTCGAGCTTTCGTGTTATCAATAAAAAAAGTTGTAAACAGTTAGTTTTTTTTTTAATATACATCGGTAAATTCTCCCTCCGCTCGGATTCGTCCCTATGTTTACGTTACGTTTAAACGTTTAGTATAGACTAGCGGCTCACCCTCGCTTCCTCAAAAAGTAGTCCTTCAAAAAGTATCCTAAGTCCGTCTCCTGATTCTAAGCTACCTCCCCACCAATTTACTGCCAATTCGGTACAACCGCCCTTGAGTTATAAATAGTGTAACTAACACGACTTTCTTTTATATATATAGATTTCTCAGAGATGAGATATTTTCCCGCAGTAAAAAGTATCCTATATGTTGACCCAGATAACCAGCTATCGTCATATCAAATTTTATTAAAATCTGCCTAGTAGTTCTCTCGTGATGCGTTCCCAAACAGACAGACAGGCAGACAGGCAGACAAAAATTCTAAAAACTATAGACTTGGCATCTGCATCGATAACAATGTCTATTTCAATAAGATTTTAAAAATATTTAATGTACAGATTCGACTCAGTTAGAATTTTATAATGATTATGGTTGAACTTCGACCACCGAGTGTACACTAGTCGTTAAAGCCAGAAAAGAGAGCTCAAACTTCAAAAGGTTCAATAATTTAGAAGTTAAACGAAGCAACTGGAAAATCTCAATTTTAATTTCATTATTCACGTTGACGTGAACATTGAGCGAGGTTAAAAATTATTTAACCGTATTATAAACTTTGTGACATTAAAATTTCGAACGTTTGCTACGAATCGGGAATAATGTTTGCAAGTATGATAATGACTTTAGTTAAATTCCAATGAGTTGGGGCAAAACCCTCGAGATATAATTCAAAGACGTATAAGAAACAAGTTTTCGTGTTTCGAATCCTAATGACTGAAGATTTGGAGTCAGACAAGTAGTGAGATCTAATATCATGCATCGTAACCGAAATGCTGTTACATTACGAACGGTTCTTGATATCTTTAGAATATCAACTACAAGTACTCGTACTTAAAGTTTGTCTGTTGAAACTTAATTTTATTAAAGATTGTGGACTAAAAATAAACATATTATTTTTTACTTGCGACTTACCCTCGCTTAGTTCGGGTGAGCCTTGTTGCATTTTGTATTGTTTTTCCAGGTCCATTCAATATATCTTGTCCAAAGGACAACAAAAAAATCTTTACTAATATAATATTATAAAGAGGAAGGATTTGATTGTTTGTTTGTTTGTTTGCACCGAATAGGCTCCGAAACTACTGAACCGATTAAAATGAAATTTGGTAAGAAGGTAGTTTGAGACTATGGTAAGAAAATAGGATAGTTTTTGTCCCAGAAATCATCCCTTAACGGAGTGAAAATGGGGATGAAAGTTTATATGGGAAATCAACCTAGGGACGAACCCGAGCGAAGCAAGGGTGAGTCACTAGTAATAAATAAGCACACGCGTACAGTCACTCGCGCACGCATACCAACTAGGATTCTCGATGTTATATACATGTATATTTTAAGTTGATATTTATTTTTCTATATATCTTTTTTATTACTTCATTGGTCTAGTATGTGAGGTCTCGAGATTGAGTCGGGCCAGAAATAATTTACTGAGCGTTTATCAATTATGTTAACATCGATGTACCTCGGAGAGCAAAGCTGTCAGTCCTGCACCTAATCTCTTACGGATCTTGTCTTATAAAAATAGAAATAGGTAAAAGAGTAGAGAGTTTACGTTGAGTGTGCGCACACGTTTGTGAACTATAATAATACTAGCGATAGGTACTAGTTAGTACAGTAGTAGTTAATAATTAGTACGTTTTAAAGGTTAATATGGAAAAGGTAGACTATATATACATAGGTATAGAAAAGTAGGTTAATACATACTTTAAAAAACTTTAAATCATCCCCTATCTTACCTCGACGGGTAATAAACGCAGAAAACTTTTTTTTTACCAAAATTATAGGATATAAAGAATTATTCGTCCTTAATCGAGAAATTATTTTTTTCCTAATACAATTTTTAATCCCTATTTTACCCATTTCAAATTTCATTTTTGCGACAAAAAGTATCCTATGTCCTTCTCCAAGGTTCCAAATTTTATCAAAATTGATTCAGCGGCTTAGGCATGAAAACATAACAGACAGACAGATAGAGTTACTTTCATTTAATATTTGTATGGATTATGATCGCGCAGTTAGCTTGCCGTAGTGAGATTTGGTCGCCGTAACCGAAGTTGGTTAGGAGGAGAATAAAATAAATATTTGCCATTATTATACAAGTTATGTGCTCGATGGCATTTCTGCCAACTTCCACATTTCTAACATCAAAAATGACTAACTTTCTAACATTTGTCACCTATTTAACCCATTTAAGGAACGAATTATTCCTTAAAATCGTTACTAAGTCAACACAATCGTTATATAAGAACCTCTATGTGCCAACATTATATACCTACTACTGTTCCTAACGTTATAGGCTGTCCTTAGTGATTGAATTATAAGATTTTTATTTAGCAAACTAGCGACTTATCCTCACTTTGCTCGAATGCATAATAGTAGCCTATGTCGCCATTTCTTTATAATGTTGGGGAATACACATACACTTGTAGATATACAGGTTTTGTGGGACTCACTGGTTAGAAAACCAATACTTCCCACTGAAACTTTCCCTGTTTTAATGAGGCATCGCAGGATCATTTAAAGACTCAATCAAGATGCTCTGACGGCAGGTCTACCATAGCAGACCACAACAATCATGGGGTTGCTCTAACGGTCCACTTTGCTATCAGCGAAGTACCAGGAGCATCTCCCATACTCGCATGGTACACCACCCGTCGAAGTGGGCCACTTCCCAGTGCTTGGCTTCGCACCCGGCTGAACTGCCGGAAGCTAATGACCCCCCCCCCCCCTCCCCCCTCGTCCCCTGCCACACACCATGACAAGATGAACGCACGTTGTGGAGGAGCCTATGTGTTCAAGTCATAATATAATCTATCTTCATCCAAATCGGCCCATCCGTTTGAACGTGGAAGAGTAGCAAACACCCAAGCTTACCAATAAAAACTTCTTTTTTTTGCACTTATAATAGTAGTTATTATTGATAAGCGTAGTTAAATACACCATTCAAACTTTGGTTTGTTAATGTTAGATTACTTTTCATAGATATTTATTTCTCCGTTTCATATTAACTCAATATAAGGAGATCATATTTTGTGGTTGTGGATTATAAAATGCAAACATACCTGAAGGCAATATCTAGTATAGTTTAAGATACATCCCCAGAGATTTGTAAAGGAAAATAATCTTATTTTTACGTTTCACAGTGACTTTCTTTCTATATTTAGACACAGCTGTCATATCGGAGTTCAACCGAGCGATTTCGTGATCCCTTGTATTTACGCATATGTTAGTTCCTTCTAAAGGACTAACGCTGACAAATCGTTGCGAAGTGCGATGATTCATGAACATTGGAGGCATGCCAACACTATGGCCGAAAACAAAGTTTGATCAAACGTTACATTATATTGTAGTTTTCTCTCTGTCTGTCTGTCTGTAGATATACTTATGTAAAAATTTACTATAATAAAATTGACATTACCCAAGGTGTAAGACGTTGATTCAATTCATCATATATCATATCTATAAAATGTATAACTTATGAGAACTGACTGTAATACTTTACATGCAATGAAATTTGAATCTATTTTATTTTTTTCTAATTTACATTAGAATTTCGCTGCCAATCTGGCACACCGAAATCTATAAATAGGCAATATTATATATTTTTTATAAATATTAACTTAAAGTAATGAACCACGAAGTTTATACAGGCAGATTGCCAATAGATTTCTCATTGAAATTTTATATTGAGATCATTTTAATCACGTGTTGATTGAAAACGCTGATTTGAAAGCAGTTTGATGAGTGACGAATCATCGATAGTAATTGTTGCCTTAGAGAGTAATGACTAAGAGATAGGTAGACAATGATACATAACATAAATAAATAAATGTGTTGGGACATTAACACATAGCATCATCTAGTTCCATGGTAACCTACAAGGCTTGTGTTAGTATTGATACCAGATGGTTGATACACTACATATATAACTTTAAATACATACATATTATAAATATAAACACCTATGACTGGAGTACTGTACTGTATATGGCTCATCACTAACCACTTCCTTGCATATTATCAAAATAGCTCAATGTCGGTTAAAAACAAAATATTTTAAATACAATTGTGTCGTTTGCATACAGACAACCATTAAAATACAAAAAAAAACTCAAAATTATGCCTTACAAGCGGTCACCCATCATGTGTGTTTTGTTGATATAGCTACTTAACTTAAAACTTATAGTTGAGAGCTCAACCAGAGCAGCATAATTCATTAGGAGCATGAAAACTTTATCATATGGCGATAAAAACTTTAATAACCTGGAAATGATTAGTCAAATAAAATTTTTTAAAAACTTTTAAATTTCGTTAACTATAAACATGGCAGTAAAATTCCGTATAAAATTTAAGCTAGAAGTAGAAAACTAAGAGGATCCCTAAATAGCACGAAGTTGGTTAATTATTTAGTTTCTAGCGTATGCACTTGTATGTAAAGCGAATCATAACATGTACTTTTACGTTTAAATATAACGTCCTCTTCCCTCTATATCTCTTTATTTTTTAACTAGCGACTCACCCTCACTTTGCTCGGGTTCGGCCCTAGCTTGCTTCTACATACAAACTTTTATCCGCATTTTCACCCCCTTAAGGGATGATTTCCGGGATAAAAACTATCTTTTATCCTTCCCAGGGTCTCAAACTATCTTCTTACCAAATTTCATCTTAATCGGTTCAGTAGTTTCGGGGCCTATTCGATGCAAACAAACAAACAAATCTTTCCTCTTTATAATATTAGTATAGATTTGTTAGATTTTTGTTTTATTTAATATTATTAATTCAACTATATTTTGCATCTTTTCTCTTAATGTGATATATGTATTTTTGTAAATTTGGAAACTGTTATTGGTTAAGTTTTACTAATAACTTTCTATTCTATATTTTTTGTTAATACCTCTCTTCTTACTCTCTCATACGCTCATCAGTTTAGTAAAACTAGTGATCACACTGTGATCGAAAATAGACTATGTACATCATACAAATATAGATAAATAAAATTGAAGTGTCTGTAATGTCAAAATGACAGCTAATTACTAAAGACATAAGAATACGGTTTATAAGAAAAAAGAAAATTTTTTTTTGTCTGTTTGTTCCGTTAAATCTTCGAAATGGCTGGAGCGATTTTGTCGTGACGTTCACTGGTAAATAGCTGATATTATAAAGAGTTACTTAGGCTACTTTTTACTTTAGAAAAAGAATCAAGAGTGCCGCACAAAAAAATTAAAGAGAGAAGAAATTGTCAACAAAATCCATGTACTTGACGTAAGTCGCTAGCAATTAATTAAGTTTGAACGTTAAGGACTAAGGTTCTTTTATTACATAGTGGTCTGTAATATTCTGTATAACTGTTCCTCAAATAAATTACAAAATACATAAAGATCTTTTCAAAGTCGAACCCGTACTTAGAAATAAACGCGAATAGACAAACGAAAACTATATCATTGAATATGCTAGTATAGAATTAATGATATAAGCTATCTAACGTAACGATGTACCTTTTAGAAGGAAAATTAAAAAAAATTGTTAAATCAAGTCAATATTTATATTATATAGCTCAAATTTGAAAAGTAGGTGTCTCATGTAAACCTTTATATATACTAATATTATAAAGAGGTAAAGTTTGGTAGTTTGTGGTACAAAATATTCAATTAAATCAGTTCACTGTTGACAAATACATTGCGTAATATACACAAAAACTAAAAAAAGCGACTTCAAAAAAAAAGCACTATAAAGTAAAAAATAACTGATTGGTAGTTTTCATTTACTATAGATACCGAATCAAATACTTTCGAAGTCGGTGCGCTTTGATTTGTATCGGCTGGCACCAACCTCTTTCTTTATGGAAGTCGGTTAAAAAATACAACCGAACTAAGAAGTTTAAATAATTGGGAAAGACCCTATAAAAGCCGCATAAAACTGATTTAGATGTTTCAAAGCAACTTTTGTATGTCAATATCTGCAAAAAAGGTAAATTTTTAAATAAAACTATCTTTTCGCATTATTTCGCGAATTTATTTTGATTTTTGGTTCCGGACATTTCGAATGCTTTACAGCAATCATGGTCACGGGAGAGACTAAAGTTTTAGACGTCTCAAAGGCGTTATTTACTTGTTACATTTGTCTATTCGGAACATCGGGAACCAAAAATCGATATAAACCTGCGAAATAATCCGAAAATATTTAAAACTAGCGACTGACCCTCCCTTCGTTCGAGTTCATCCCTAGGTTGATTCTTCAAACAAACTTTCATCCCCATTTTCATCCCCTTAAGAGATGATAACCTTACCAAATTTCATCTTAATCGGTTCAGTAGATCCAGAGATTAACCCTTACAACCTCACAAGCTCACAAACTCACAAACTCACAAACTTTACCTTTTTATAATATTAGTATAGATGTCAAATATTCGCCTAAATCTAAGATAGTATTAAAGTAAAAATAAGCGAAGCGATGGCAGATCGCTTCAACACAAAACATGCACAAGTATTATACAATCATTGTAATGTTTTCCTATACATTTACAATTTTCGTATATTAATATAGATATACGATAAAAAATATAGATAAAAATATATATATAGATAAAAAAAATGTAAGTGAAAGGAAAAAGTGTTATTTTAATTAATCTCGGCCACACTGTTTGAACGCTTTTATTATGTGACTTAGAAACTCTGCTAGCGTTTATATTACGAGTATATTTCATACTAAACCAAACAGATATAGAATGGAAAATTAAAAAACTTTGGCAAGTAAATTATAATGGAAGTTTGTACTATTTGTTTAACATTATTAAAAATTTATTAACTAAGAGCAACCATTGAAAATTCTGGATATGGAAACGGTTATAATAAAAAAAATATTTAGGTATGTAAAATGCGTTTTAAGACAAAGCTTTATAATTTAGAATTAGCTATATTATAATTAAATTATAAAGGTAAATTTGTACAAGTATTGCTCGCGACTCCGTTCGCATTGTAAGTGAGAGAAGGTGGTTATGTCCGTTTTCATGATGCGATGTAAATGTTCTTGCCAAATTTCATCTGAATTTGGTCAGCTGTTTTAGCGTGAAGAGTGACAAAAAGACCTACAGAGATACACATTTACAGTAATATCGATAAGGACTTACTAGTATACTAAGCTTTAGTCCGCAGCTCTCCTCGCTTTTATTCACATTTGTGTGATCTAAAAAGACTTATATTGGACTAGCTCTAGAAAAGCAAAAACAAATATATTCCATAGAAACCGTACATTTTTCTGGGATAAAAAAGTAGCTTATATGTTATTCTGATGTATGAGCTTTATTATTGTAAAGTTTAATTAAAATTCACTCAGTAGTTTTTATTTGAAAGAATAACAAACATTCATACATCTATCATATACATCCAGACATCCATGCATCCTCACAAACTTTCAAATTTATATTTTTTTTTTATGGTACTCAGTGATAAACGAGCAGACAGGCCATGATGGAAAACGATACCTGTCGCCCATAACACCTACGGTTCATGCACTTTTACGTAACAAAACTGCAGAACCGCCGGTACGTTATCACTGTGAGGACTAAGATGATATGCCTCTTGCCTGTAATTGTGCTGGCTACCTTATCCTTCAAACCGGAACACAACAATGCAATCATTGTTGCTTGGCGGCAGAAATAGATAAGGGGGTGGTACCCATCCAGTCGGACTCCTCAGGCTTGACAGAGTCCTACCACCGGTACCAATAGCAGGATAGAAGGATTATAAAAGTAAAAATTCAAATATAATTTCCCAACATAACTAACAGTTTAAAAGCTAGATTATGACAAATGAAAATTTTAACACTGAAAAGTAAATTTTCATCACTAAAGCTCTTCCAAGAAGATTTTATTAACGACTAGGACGACTATTTTTTAAACGAAAAATATGACTAATACTTCGATAGTTCTTACGGCATATACACACACTAAGGACACTCCCCTCTAGCTGTCATACTATCCACTGACTTTAGTGATGTATGATATAATTTTATTTTGCAAAATCGATTTTTTTTTATTATCCTTGACGCCTACTGGAATATTGATTTTGCGATAATATCTTTTTACACTTTCTGTTTATTTTTTGTATCTATTATATCAAAAATATAAAATATCGATATTCGATATATTTCGATGGTTTATTATATACAACTTGATATAACAAAGTCGAAAAACTATAACAATCAAGTGTTAACATTTTGAATTTAGTATAGATGCACGCGTAAGTTATTTTGGGATTATTTATTTTAGGATTTAATGAAGGTCGTTGAACTTGGGACTTAATGATGTTTAATTAAATTATTACAAACTATTAATTCGAAATATTTACAATTTACAAATATCTTATTTTGCTTCAATAAGTTTGCTGCTTGGCTGAATAGCATTAAATCTTTGCATCTTCGAGTTTCTGGTAGAGAAAATTGAACAGTATCGTGCCAACCGTTGTGAGGGGTGGACGTGCGTCCCCCGTACCGAAGTTACGCGACGAAAATAGTCTGTGATCACGTTCTTGATATGAGTGGGTGAAAAAGTGACTAGTGTTTTAAAATATTAGGGATTGCTATACATTTTTAAAAGGATTTTAGTGACAGTAAGTATATTTACTAACATATTGTACATTATTTATTAAAAAAAATGTTTTATTTTCATTCTTTTTTAACCGACTTCCAAAAAAAGGAGGAGGTTCTCATTGATTACGTAAATGTGTTTTGGATTCTAAATGTAGTATATATTATATGCAGGGTTTTGGTGTTTGTAATTCGTCTTCTTTGTTATTCTACAAAGCGTAATTAAACTTATATTTTGTTTGGGAAAGCGAAATAGACAAACAAGGCTAGGATGCTACGAACTTGTTTAATTAAATTAATGTTAAGAAATGCTTTGTGCTTTCGGAGATATAAAATTTTGAATTAGAGTCAAAATTCATTTCTCTACTCAGCTTTTGTTAATATTAAATTCTATAGAAATCCACAGTTCATTATATAACATAATGTTCTAAAAAGTAAAACTTTCAAGATTATTAGTAAGTTCATTATTATTAGACCAAACTTTGCTTTGAAAGCATCGGAGAGATATCTTCATGAAATATTTTGGTCTGTGATTTTTTCTACAAAAGAAAATATTAATTAATTATTTATTTATAAAAGCACAATAACAATATACATATAAAACATTTCTGATAATCTTATTAGTGATGTAAAACAAGTATTATCAAATGAACTGCTTTTACATATAAAGTAAAGCACGTATGTTTGTGTTATGTACATACATTTGTATCTTCTTCAAAAAACAAATAGAACAGTGTGCCAAATATAACAAACGTGACAAATATCGCCGACCTATTCCTATATGAATATTGTTGTATTTCAGCCCTTTTTAGCGTCCCACTGCTGGGAACGGGCCTTCAATACAAGGGGGATCAGGCCATAGTCCACCACACTGGCCAAGTGCGGGTTGGCGGACATATAAATATTATAATAAAATATAAAAATAAAATTGTCTATTATATTGTTTATTTTACTAAATTTCATCATAGTTCTTATATGTTGAAGTTAAATGAGTTACAAATCTACTACAGACGTGTCTCTACTTCACATTAAAATTAAAATTTGTTTAACCATATAGTCAAATCGAGTCAAGAGATATAGTTTTTTTTTTAATATTGAGAATATTAGTATAGATATACTTCAGTCAATCAGTTATTATGTTGCTGCGTTAAGGAAGAACAAGACGACATACCGTCGTCTCAATGCTTATTTGTGTAAACGACCGATTTACCGACAGTGTTTTTAATACAGAAATATTGACTTTTAAATATCAATTCCATTGCTATATAATACACATGTTACTTAAAAAAAAACGAAAATTGAATTTTATCTATGCATATTTAGAAATATTAGAAACTAATGACTCATCCTCTTTTTGCTCCTTGGTTCTATGTTTGTCCCTAGTTATGTTTTAACGTTTTGTATGGAATAGACTATATATGATATATAGCCTATATCCTCAATAAACGGGCTATCTAATGCAAACAGAATTTTTCGGCGTGTTCACAACAAATAAACAAACAAACAAACGAACAAACTAACTTTATAATATTAGTATAGATAAAGCTTTGTTTTTAATATAGAGGAAAAAGCTCTCTACTGTGAACTAAAACAAGTATTGGTGGTTTGAACAAACAAGAAGTAAGGCGAAGATACTTTTCCATATAATAATATTATTGTATAACTAGAAAGTGACTCCTCGTATCTGGTGTCTGCTTTTTGCAAATTAAAAGTCACGAGTGACAATTCCCAACGTCTCACTTGGTATTAAACAGACCAGGATAAAGTCCTTATGGGCAATACGAATATTTTATCTTAAATAAGTTTACTAAAATACACTTTTCTTTTCTTTATCTCATTTTTAAATAAATACATTTATGGATCTTTTGACACACGTTTTTTTTTATGTAGAGATCTTTTATATGTAAGACTTGTGACTCACTCTCGCTTTGCTCGGGTTCGTCCTTAGTTACATTTAAACATTTAGTATGGAATAGATAATATATATATTATATATGTGTACATAGGTACAAAATAAACAGTTCTGAACTTTTCGATTTTCCAGCTGTTTTTGTGGGTTTTTCAATTGTTTTTATACTTAAATAACCCCTGACACACCCCCTACAAAACAAATGTAACGAACGGCAATTGAATTTTATATGTGAAGATGTATTAGAAAGATAAATTATTAAATAAATATTTATATACATACTAGCAAAACCCGCGGCTTCGCTCGCGCTAAAACTACAACAAAGAACTTTAAAAAGGTAGGTTTCATACAAATGTTCATCCCTTATTTTATCTCCTTATGGGATGAATTTCAAAAAACGCTAAAACACGTATTTATTTAATTGTATTGAAGAGCATTAATACCAAGTTTCAAGAAATTCTGATCATAAATATTTTTTGGGTTATGTTATAACGTGTATTCCCGTGGGAATGAGATAGTTTCCCGCGGTAAAAAGTATCCTATATGTTGACCCGGATATCTAGCTATCATCATACCAAATTTTATCAAAATCCCTCCAGTGGTTTTTCTGTGATGCGGTAACAGACAGATAGACAGACAGACAGAAGGACAAAATTTCTAAAAACTATAGATTCGGTCTCTGTATCGATAATAAAGTCTATTTCAATAAGATTTTCCAAAAAATATTTATGGTACAGATTCGACTCAGTTAGAATTTTATTATATGTATAGTTAGATTATATATAGTCTTAAAAAGAAAGGAGAAATACGCCTGACACAAAAAAAAGCTTTATCTGCGTACTGTAAATTATGTGAAATAGGTAAAGGTACATATAACTGAGAAAAAAAATCATAGACTGATGCTACTAATGTTAAAAATGCGAAAATTTGTGAGGATGTATGGAATGTCTGGATGTTTGTTACTCTTTCACGCGAAAACTACAAAATTTTAATGAAACTTTACAATAATATAGCTCATACATCAGAATAACACATAGGCTGCTTTTTATCCCGGAAAAATCTACAGTTCCCGTGGGATAGATTAGAGGCGAACCCGAGCGAAGCATGAGTGAGCTGCTGGTATAGAATATTATTAAAATTTATATCACATTATTGAAAATTCGCTTGAATATTTTGATCGCTTTCGGACGCTTGAAAACATGTTTGTTTAAAACAAACTGAAAGGTTTTGAACAATATTTCGCAAACAAAAATAAACTAAAAAGTAAAACTATCGGCTCAATGAACTAAACTTTACTAGGAGTTCAAGTACGTTCAAACACACAGAAATTTCAAACGCTGTTATCTTTTTTCAATAATAACTTTCAATTTTCGTCCGAGCAAATATAATTAAGGAACATTTCATTTTATATTTTTTGTCATTTCGTCTAACAGTTAGATGATTTGAATTCCAAATGTTTCGTCGACACGTTTTCCATCGTTACTTTTTATTGAAATTAGTTTTTTTTTTCTTTTACATTGCGTAAATGTTTTGTGGTTCTGTTTAAGATAGAAAAAACTTAATCTAAATTGCTAAGTTTTTGATTCATTGAAACAATAATACGTTCTTTGTATCTAATAATTAAGTTTAAAAACAATATAAGACTAAATTTTATAATGCACTATGGTGTTTTGAGGTCGCAGAGTCGGTTCTCGCGTGAGGCTAATATACATATTCTAGATTTCTGAACACAAATATCGAGCTACATTTTAACGTTGGGCCTTCTAGAGATAGATATTGTTTGATATTATTTATATGGGGATTTAATCAAATTTTGGTATTGATGTAACAATCAAATAACAAAAATGTTGCTGTTAATAAAAGGAAGACCAAATTTTGCTCAGACATAAAGAATTTTATAGAATGTTATCTAGATCCCACTGTCTAGGATCGGAATGATATGATCTATCCTTGCATTTTACATCGCTGAAAAAGAAACGTAACGTAACGTAAAAGAAAAGAAACGTTTAAAATGTTTAGAATTAAAATCAACAAATATATTGTAAGGTATTTTGGTGCCATTATAGAATTTTTGAAATCATTTTGTAAAATAGTGGGTAGGCACTGTCTGTAACAAGTATATATATAACGCCTTTGAGATTTCTAAAACCTTAGTCTCTCCCGTGACTATGATTGCTGTAAAGCATTCGAAACGTCGGGACCAAAACCAACCAAAAATCAAAATAAATCCGCGAAATAATCCGAAAAGATAGTTTTATTTAAAATGTCAATATTCGTGTAAATCTAAGAAAGTATTAAAAGAAACGTAAAGTTTTACAAAATCGTACGTGACAAAATTGTGATAGATAATTAATAAAATAATTGTCTGTAGATTTTCACGGCTATATGTGGTGTTAATACTGAACAACTTGATGTGTATATATATATATATATATATATATATATATATATATATATATATATATATATATATATATATATATATATATATATATATATATATATAATATATATATGAAAATCTATACACACAATTCTGTCATGTACGATTTTGTAAAACTTTACGTTTCTTTTAATAACAAAATCAGATTTGGTACAACACTTATAACTCAAGAATTGCTGGACCGATTTCGACGATCTTTCATTTGTTAGTTCTGTCTCCGCCCCTAATAGCAGAATAACTAATAAAACAAACCAAAGTTTTTTTTTTTAAATTAACTTGACTGACGCTGGCTAATAACTAAGTATTTATATTTATTTAAAACCGAGCGAACCGAGGACGAGCCGCTAGTTATAAATATAACAGAATTGTGATATGGAGTAATTGATCATAGTTTACAGAAAAAAAAATTGTACATAAAAAATACAACAATTATTCAAACCACTTGTCAAGTGAAACCGACTCGTACTTGATTTTTAAATTATATCTTTACTAAAAGACGTAGTTAAGAAGCGTCTGAGGGTCAAAGGCTAAAGTACTCTTTATAAATTGAATCGTATCTTTCTTCTCTTTTATGACAGAAACTAAATTTAAATTAGAGATTTTCAATGAAAAAGGGGCACGCTTTGTTTGTTGGTAATGACGTCATGTGTAAAACGTCACACGCACTGTAATCTTGGAAATGACTCAGAGCCTAGTTTTAACATTTCATAAAGTATCCATTACGTCAGTAATTTGCACCCTATTCTGATCCAATGGCCGCCTTCTGTATACGGAATACGGATATAGAAACGTTACAACTACCTTCAGGAAGAGATATACAATGGGCTTATAAGTTGACAAGATCTTAGATTAGAGAAGGCCGGGGTTGTACTTAAAGAACTATTTACTTATTTTGGCTAAAGTTGGCTCCATGGTCGGAATAAAAAAAAACATGGATTTTTTGCTTGATCATTGGCGTCACTATCACATTGCACTATGGGATGGAAAACAAAAAAGTCTTTGCATAGGAACACGTTGGTCTCTAGAAGATGAGCTACAGTATATTCGTGTTATTTCTAATTATTTGTATCAAATATCAAAAATAATGCCCAATGCGATCGCTAATCTAATTACTTTTGCTGGTTGTGTATATATTAATTTGTTGGTTAATAAATGGGTGCGTTAAATTAAAAAATACGCTCGTAAATAAAACCCATTAATCGTTTCAGTATTACGCATGACGAAAACGCTTAAAATGTACGTTGTGCTGGAATATAAAAATTGTCTTTGCGAAGTGAGGGTGAGGAAAATGTGTATACTATTTTTTATTTAATCTTTATTTACTTTAGCTAAAAAAAAGTGCACATAATCATAATATTATTATGAATGCGAAAGTTTGTATGTGTGTTCGTATCCTTATTACTCCTTCACGTTAAACAGCTTAACAGATTTAGATAATATTCAGTAGATAGATAGTTTACGATACAGAATATCAAATAGACTACTGTATATAGTACTAGCAACCCACCCTCGCTTCGCTCGAGTTCGTTCCTAGGCTAATTCACCTTTTATCTCCATTTTCAACCACTTAAAAGAATATTTCCAGGATAAAAACTATCCTATCCTTTCCAACTATCCTTTCCAGAATTTCAAACTATCTTCTTACCTTCTATCTAAATCGGTCCAGTAGTTTTTCAAGTTTATTTGTTACAAACATACAAAAATATAAATCTTTCCTGTTCATAATATTAGTGTAGATAAAGAGGTATCTATGGACACACCTAAGCGAAGGAAAGGTCCCTAAAAAGCCCTAGTAGCATTATAAAACAAGTAATTTCATTTGATATAATGAATCAGTAACATAACCAATTTGTTAAGTGCTCTCGTTTACCTCAAAGCAATTTCAATAAATTTTAATATGTTTTAATAATTGTAGCTTCATTTTCTATTTTTAAATATGTTTAGGCTATATTTAAATCGGTCATTTAACCCTAAAGTTTATGGCGTAAAGCTTAAGATCTTAAATTAAAATTTGTAAATTAAAACTGTTTACATTTATCTGGTATTGACATCTATCGGCACTCTGAGTTAGCTTTAACACGTCACGTGACCATGTCGATGACAACTTACATAAATTTACTCCCCATCCAAACCGAAATAATTCCTAAACTTGGTGCACCTTATCTTCGTAGTTTTACAATTGAACTTCCACTCAATAAATTTTTTAGACATTGCAATTTTAGTTCTAAATATCTTTGTTGTAATTCATCATTATTTTAAAATCCAAACTATTTGAAATTTGAAAAATACTTAATAATCCCGGAACATTGTATACATAAAGTACCGCGATGGAACAAATTACACGAACATCATTGTATTCGCTATTGCTGTACGCGAGTTTAATAAAAAACTACTCGGCAGCAAAATGCAATACTCAATGGCTTTGAACATTATGTAATATGCCGGTATATTCTCGTAGGAAGTGCGCTTTAAAGATGTACTCGCACATATAAAGTGATCTGGCAGAGTTTTTATTTATGTTTCATTGGAATTGTTACTATGACATTTACGAAATCATAGAATCATTTTAATAAGTTTTATTTAGATTATTATATACAAGCGAAGTATCATCGCTTCGCTTCCAGTTCGTCCCTAGACAAAAACAAATCTTTTCCACAGGAATCGTACATTTTTCCGGGATAAAAGTAACCTACGTGCTATTTTAGACTACGATCTATCTCTGAGCCAAATTTCATCTAGATCTGTTCAGCCGTTCTGGCGTGATTGAGTAACAGACATCCAAATATCCTCACAAATTTCTAATATTAGCTAGCGGCTCACCCTCGCTTCGCTTGGGTTCGCCTCTAGGAAAACAAAAACAAACCTATCCCACGGGAACCGAACATTTTTCCGGGATGGTAATACTAACTAAAATTTAATTAAATGTGAAAAAAAATATTATTCCAAAAATAAAATATATTTTGATTTGATTTATATACAATTTATTTGAAAAAACTTTTTCTCAAAGGCGATTTGATTAAATGGGACCATGAAATGTAATATTACATATAGATACGTATATAAAAAGATGGAAAGTGTATTAATCTTCCTTATATAACAAAGGTGTATTATCGATATATTTAAGACTAGCGATTCACCCTCGCTCCGGTCGGATTCGTCCCTACTTGCGTTTTAACGTTTAGTACAGATTTCTCAGAGATGAGACATTTTTTCGCAGTAAAAAGTATTATGTGAGGCTGTCACAGACAAACAGACGGACAGACAAAAAATCTAAAAACTATAGATTCGGTCTCAGTATTGATAATTATGACTATTTCAATAAGATTTTCCAAAAAATATTTAATGTACAGATTCGACGCAGAATTTTATTCTATGTATCGATAAACCATGTTGCTGAGTTTCTCCAAACAATGGTGTGTCTCAATATTGTCGGTAAGTTATTTCATGCAAGGAAAGGAAATGTTTCCTGTAATATTGTTACTACATTTGGAGATTACATATTATTTTTGAAGTAAAACTTCTTTATGCGTGACTGAGGGGTAAGTCAATACATTGGAAAAATGAGTGTCGCGGAAGTGAGGGTCAAATATATTATAAATTATTTATATATATATCAGACAATTATTATGTATGTAAATATATATTTATTATTAATATTTTTATAATAATTATATGTTTTAAAAATTAATATTTCATTACTGTGTGACCAATGTGCATAAATTAATAAAAGCTGTTATGACTTATTGTTGCCATGGTAACCGTTGTTATTCTCTGACAAACGATATATAATATTATATTATTTCCGTATAAGATATTCTGTAAATATATAATTGTACTATGCCTAATATATCTTATTTGGTTATTGATTTGTGTTAATTTGTTATTTGCCAAAGAAGTTTTACTTTAACCGCGCGTAAAGGTTACACGCACCCATTTTTTTGTTTGACTAACAATGTATACCAACTTTCAAATCACTTTAAATATACAGCACAGTAGTTGAAATTCGACCATTTTTTAATTGGTAACACTAAAGCTCGTTAATAGCTACTAAACAGAAAAAAAGAGGAACTCGATTAAAACAGAGTGTCTTTTGTCTTTATCTATTTAAATATAAATTATTCCTTCCTTACTGGTGTACTTTCCTCTTACAATTAGTATGAATTGCTATTATTTTGTTAGAATAATTAATTATTAATGTAATGCGTAAGCAGCAAATCTTCTAATTTTTATATTAATTACGTGTTGGGATACTATAAAATATGTATTATTATGAACGTACGATAACATCTGATGTACCGAGTTAATTACATTTTCATTTAATTAGAAGTATAACGAAGGTTTTTATTAGGTTTAACAGCTTAAATATGATATTTAAAATTAGCGACTTACCCTCGCTTCGCTTGGGTGCGTCCCTAGATACGAGGATTTTGTTCACAATTTAAAGGGTTTTAATTTTTTTGCGCTATCAGATATCTGTCAGTGAAAGTCCTGTCCAGATTGGTCTAGAGTTTCGGAGATAAGCCAGAACAAATAGACAGGCAGATAGACAAAAAATATTAAAAAAATTTGAAGTTATACTAGCCAAAAAGTGACATGATGAAGTTAGCTGCATTCCTTTTACAAACAGAGAGTTGTGAGATACAGGATAAAATCTCAAGCTATTTTTGATATTAATGAAATAAGTATAACTTCTTACGTAGGTACATAAGTACACACACACGTTGTTTTTTTCTTATAAGTTCTGTATATATGTACTTTCATATTCATTTACTAAGAAACTGTTACTTTGACTTTACAAACAGACAATTCTATTTATTTGTATACCTATAGATAACAGGAAAGTATTCAGAATGGGTTATTTTGTCCCACCGTTAGGCATAAGTCTTTCTTTAGTGTGAAGGTGATTGATACCACATTCCAGCATACATTTGCATACGCATTAGTACCACCGCATAATAATACTGGGTGATGTTGCAACTAATATGTACCGCTGCACATCTGGAAGTCTTTTACATGAATCTCGAATCAGCCCAAGTTTAGTTATTGAATCCTTCTATAAAGAAACTCTCAGTAACAGCCAGGAGTTGGAAAGTTGGCAGTGTTTAACCCCCGTGCCTCAGAGAGCACGTAAACCCATCGGTCCTTCGCCTGATCTCTCACCGGTCGTGTTAAATTATGGTCCCATCGGAGTTTTCGAAAGAAAGAAATAGAGTGCCAATGCACTCTATACGCAAACACCAGTGGGTCTGCGTGTACACTTATTGTACTAGAAAATCGGCACACAAATAAATTATTGTTTAATGTTCCTTACAAAGTATTTTCTAACATCAGAACATGCGTATATATTTGTAATTTATTTATTTACTTTTATTGCTTTAACACGCACATCAAAAATGTATCAATTGACATATTTATTATTTAATGATTTTTGTGTCGTGACATGTTCCTAATATAGGTTTGGCAAACCATCTAAAACAATATAATTAATATTTCATGTGTTGATTTAAGTTATGAATTCGAAATTTTATAGTGCTTTTTAGTTTATTCTAGTTTTAATGAGATGCCGCTTTGCGCGGTTTTCATTGAATTTAATTTCGAATCGTTTGAATCGTTCTATATTTTTTGATTCATTATTGTCATTTTTATAAACTAGTAATCATAATACTGCCTCTATAAAATAATATAATATACGTAAATATACCTGTTTTAAATATTATAAGAATACTAGCGACTCACCCTCGCTTCGCTCGGGTTCGTCCCTAGTTTGGATATAGTAACATGGATATAGTTTTTTTTAAGTATTAATACCTTCCGTGGACCTTAAGGAACAGCCAAATTGGTCCAGCCATTCTTGAGTTATGCGCAACATTCATTTTTATTTATATAGAAGTTTTTCGAGTCTCTTTTATTAGCTTTAAACGTCTTTATTAAACTATAACGGACAAAATTCCAGTTTTTTACTTGTTTGCATAACTTTCTTAGATTTTAATAATAAAGTAGGTATTTACCTGAGTGACAGAGTTTTGCTCGACCTTTTGTAAAATTGAGTTTTCTCGGAATGGATATAAAAAAGCTTTTTAGAAACACATATTATGTAGATAAAATTAAAAATCAAAACTATATCTAAATATAAAATATGATTTCTGAGATACATGGTCATATAATTTTCTATAGTAATTATCTTAACAATTGACCGTTTTTACGTTCTTTAACATACAGTACGTAGATGTTATGCGCAACTCACGTGTGAATCAGCTTCACATTCGACCTTATTTATATTTTCTTTCAGAAGTTTTAAATAGACGCTTATATTATATCGCTTTTGAAAGTTTTTTTATATATATTTTACATTCAACCTTCTATAGTTTTAAGTTGCAATTTTCATTTTTTCATTTTACTTTACCGACTTAGTTGCAAAACGAGGGCATGCCTCTTGAAATATAATAAGAATATATCATATAAAACAGGTCATGTCGTGTCATTCATATCCTAAATAGCTAGTAACTACTTGCGGTTTTGTATGATATTTTAGATGTTAGTAATGTTTTCATAGTATTTTACTTTATAGTTGAACATATTTGGATCAAGCGATTAGCGTTATGTCCTCGGTTTGATTTATGACTTTATTAAATTCTTTGAAGATCTGTCTGTAAACGGTCTGGAGGAAGTAAAATCTCCATCCTCAAAAATGTGATGCGGTAACAGACAGACAGACAGACAGAAATTCTAAAAACTATGTATTCGGCCTCTGTATCGATAATAATGTCTATTTCAATAAGATTTTCCAAAAAATATTTAATGTACAGATTCGGCTTAGTTACAATTTTATTATATGTACATAGATTATTTATTGTATAAATTGTCTAAAGGCACGCTATATCAAAATCATGCTCTCGTTTGCACTATACTGTAATAAAGATTTCATATCAATCAATATATTATTTTGCCTCACCCAAAGCATTGATCATGCAACCATCGTGATAGTCGACAAAACCACTCAGACATTTATTACTTACATTATATTGCTGTTGACGATCTTACTTTTACTTGTAATAAAATTGTTTTTACGGATTTCTCGTGTTTCATTTTGATTTTCTTAATGTCATCGTTTCGTAAGCTTTGCAACAAACGTTTACAGGAGAGTTGGGAGCTTGTTAGGACTTATGCATACGATTAGTGTTATCGCACCGTCGCGTTAACGCGCGTTCGATACCCATCAGACGCGCAGTTAATACGCGTTTAAATCGATACGAACGCAAGCAATTTGCAATTTTTTTATTCGTCGTCTCAGCCGAAACACGTCCACTGTTGGACATAGGCCTCCCCCAAAGATTTCCACGACAACCGGTCTTGTGCCATCCGCATCCAGTGGGATCCAGCGACTTTGACCAAGTCGTCGGTCCACCTTGTGGGAGGCCTGCCCACGCTTCGCCTTCCGGTACGTGGCCGCCATTCGAGAACTTTGCGTCCCCAACGACCGTCCGTTCTACGAGCGATGTGCCCCGCCCACTGCCACTTGAGCTTGGATATTCTTCAGTTTTTTTTTATTAATAAGGCATAATATGTTAAGCTACGTACGTTCATAATATGCAGGTGATCGATAAATTTATGAACTGTTGTTTGCATATGCCCTTTTAATTTATCAGTGCAGTTAGTTGAACGCGTGTCGACGCCGCGTTAAAAAATTGTAGTGTGCATAAGCCCTAGACGTTATAATTTCATCATATGGGAATCAAAAAATCAAAATAAAACACTAAACTAAACACTAACATTTAATTACTAAATCAGATATTCGCCTGAAACCTAAATATGTATTTGCAACTTTCATATAAGTAAACTAAGGGAAAACTTCAAAACTCTACTAAACAATAAGACGAACCCTTAGATAAACTTACCATAAACAAACATACATTTATTTTGTAAGTGATTGATGAAACCATGTTATGAAGAATGGAACAGGAAAAAACAAAGCAACGCAAGACGGATAATTGATTTTCCTCTTCCGAAAAAATAGTAGCTCATTTGTTTGTATCCCATGAAAGAAAATGTTTTTGTAACTTATCTAAGTGCTTAATGCATTAAAGCTTTCTAATCTTTGGGTTTCAAAGAATTAGGTCAAAATAGCCATATAATATACGTACGTAATATTAAAGGACTTCAGATAAATCAACATTATCTATAGATATATATAAAATTGAAGTGTCTGTTTGTGATATCATTTTTTTTTACAAAATGAATATATGAAAGTATACCGCTTATCGTTACTATAAAAACTATATGTATTTTTTGATCTGTCTGTCTATCTGTTTGTTCCTGAAAATCTTCAAAACTGCTGGACCGATTTTGAAGAGACTTTTACTGGCAGATATCTTATGTTAAAAAAATCAATTTAGGCTACTTTTATTAAAAAAAAAAACAATTAGAGTACCGCGCAAATAAATTAAAAACCATGAAATTAAGAACAAAATCCGCGTACTAGGGGCGAACCCGAGTGAAGCGAGGTTAAGTCGCTAGTGCAAGAATATTCGTATTATAATTGTACTAGTGTCTAACCCTCGTTTCGTTTGGGTGTGTCACTGAATTTATCAGGCAAGCTCGCTACCATTGGGCTACCATTGCCTAAAAATACTTTTTATTATACTAATTGAAATCATTGACCGTCGAAATAAACGTTAAGGGACAACTGAAAGGAAAAAAAAACCATTTTAATACCAAACTCTTTTGAAATAAGTGAATCAAATAGAAAACACCTGACACAAACATAACTAGATTTTCATTTACAAATGTCAGTCAAACATTCATTCGCTCATCACTCACGAGATAGGGGTTGACAACCCGCCTGAAGGTATTAAATAATGGAGAGTTATTTTGTCCTGAAAAATTCTTTTACGGGATACTTTTGAACCCAATTTACTTGTTGACAGCATATTTTACAAACATTTAATGTAGATTGAAAATAATAGGTACCAATGTATATAATGGTAAAATTCAATTTTACGAGTTTTAGGTCTAAATCGAAACTTCAGCAAAAAATTAGAATTTTAGTACTAACTTTGTATGAAATATTTTGAGAGTAGATCTATAAAAGTTTGTCGTTGTCAGGTATTGGTGAATATTGAGAACACAAATTTGGATAGTTTATTACTTCAAAATAGTTGTAATTTAGTATTTTATTCTAAATTACAATACTTAACTGATTAAAATTGAATTAAGTAAATATTTGTGCTTAAAAAATCTATTTAGCTCATATACATAGCTCGCATATCTCAAACGCTCAACCAATTTTAAATATTTTAAAAAATATTTAAAATTAAGAGAATCTGATAATAATATATAACTTTCATAATATTCAATTTTATAATACTAGTGCTATATTTGTTGTTAATATTCAATTTTATAATAATAGTGTATCGCCGCGTGATTGAAAATCAACCATAATTCATTTAGTTTAATCGATTTTGAGGTTCGTTTTTCTAAATTATATAGATAGCCTATAAAACCATGAGAATTTTGAAACGGGTTCATAGATTCAGAAGTTTGCACGTACAGACAAACAAACTTTTCATATTTATATTATGTAAGTACTCGTATAATATTGATGAAGGTCATCTAACATCATACTGCATCTATAGCAGTAAAGTAATTATATATAAATAAAATACGCGAGCGGATTCGCGGGTAAAAGAAAGTTAATACATTTTAGCTTTTTGGAGTCCTTCTCTATATAAACTTTAACTATGCCAAAGCTCATACTCCTCCGTACATGCAATATGCTTGAAAAGGGATACAAAGTTTTCTCTTCACGTATACAGATTTCAAACTAACTTACAAACTTTATTACTTACTTTCTTTAAACTTCAGGACTTAATTAATAATACCATGGAGTCTCATCAGGAACAAAGAAAAATTAGTTGAAATAAATATTGGATGGTGTTATATGTATGTATTCAGCCCTTTTTTTTTATGTCCCACTGCTGAGCACGGGCCTTCTTAATACGAGGGGATCAGGCCGTAGCTGGCCAAGTGCGGGTTGGCGGACTTCACATGTCTTTCGAAAACTTGTTAGGTTCTCTCAGACATGCAGGTTTCCTCACATTATTTTCCTTCACCGTAAGGCGAGTGGTAATCATGTTAGAAAGGATTCACACATGAAAATGTCAGAAGTGCGAGACTCGAGATTTGAACCGGCTTCATTCGGTGTCCGAAGCGAGCGCATTACCACTGGGCTACACTGCCTATATGCGACATGTATATATCTGTTATTGAAGTTTGTCTAGAAGTAACAAAAAATAAAAAATAGATCCCAAGAAGTAAAATATACTCCTCAAAAAATACGCTTTAAAAAGTGAAGGAAAACGTGTATAATTAGGTGAAAAGGTGTATAGTTTTATTGATTTTATTAAAAAAATAGGAATCAGATTCCAATGATTTAATATTTTCTTCGTTTTTGCATAAATAAACTTAAGATATTTATTTTTAGTAACTTATGTACAGTAACCCAATATGTAAGATTTTATTAAAAAATCAGCAATCAGATAATGGGTTTTAATGTATATTCACAGACGGTGCTCGTACTTTTTATAAGTTATTTATCATGGTTACAATTGTTAAAATCACTGAAATTTGTATTAGGTAGAAGAAAAAAAAATTGTTGGGACATTGACACACAGCATTATCCAGTTCCCTGGTAAGCTACGAAGCTTGTGTTATGACAACTATCTGGTGTACCAGATTCACTACACATATATAACTTTAAATACATACATATTATAAATATAAACACCCATTTGATGTCAAATCTAGTAATGGAAACAAAAAAATATATTTTATACTAAAATATTTACTATAAATACCGATGGCTCTTACAAGTTACTTTATATCAAAACTAGCGACTGACGCTCGCTTCGCTCGCGTTCGTCCCTAGGTACGTTTTCACGGTTGGCTATGTTTAGGTAGGTAAGGTAGTAGCTTGCTACTCCTAAGATATATTTTTTTTTTTAAATGTATAGCGATTTTTGCGGAAGCCTGATTCTTTTTCTAAAATAAAAGTAGCCTAAGTTACTCCCTATAACAACAGCTATCTGCCAGTGAAAATACCGTCAAAATCGGTCCAGCCGTTTCGGAGATTAGCCGGAGCAAACAGACAGACAGACAGATAGACAGACAGACAGACAAAAATGGTAAAAAATGTTGTTTTGATATATGTACCGTGTATACATCCATATGCATTTAGTAAAAAACGGTTATTTTAATATTATAAACAGACACTCCAATTTTATTTATCTGTATAGATTTCTGTGGTAAGAAATCGAGATACGTATCGTAGAGTGAATCGTGAACCAAACTCATCGTCAGCGAGCCCGAGGGAATTTTAGCAGTCGTTTAAAAAACAACAGAATGAAAACGGTAATATTGTAAAATCTTAACACATTTTATCAAGAACTTCTCGTAGCTTTTGCATACGACTCCGCTCGTGAAATTTACTTTGTTTCACTTCTAAGGATTATAATAAGATATTATGTTGTGTACGATATTTCCTCAATAAATAAATATGTTGGGACATTAACACACAGCACCATCTAATTCCATGGTAAGCTACGAGGCATGTGTTATGGATACTAGATAGTTGATACACTACAAATATATATTACTTTAAATACATATTATAAATATAAACACCCATGACTGGAGTACAAACATTCCTGCTCATCAAACAAATGAACCCACAGCGGAACTCAAACCAGCGACCACTGGCACAGCAAGTAGGGTCACTACAAACTGAGCCAAACAAGTCGTAGCTTTCCAATCAGAATGATGGAGACTAGCGCATTTAAACAACTAAACTCTTTAGCTTAATATTAGTAGGTATAGATAATAAATATACATTTTAATTTTTATTGATAATGATTCGTTTTTGCATAAATAAACTTAAGATATTTATTTTTAGTGAGTTATTTACAGTAACCTAATACGTAAGACTGGGCTTCATAATGTGTGGTGTGGAAACACTTGACCTAGAAATCTGAGATGTCAGAAGGGTCTGGTATAAATCAATCGGTTTGCATCGAATACAATTTTTTATTGTTTGGTTGTAAATAAGATATATTTATTACTAGCAAAACCCGCGGCTTTGCTCACGGTAAAAGGACAGAAAAAAATCTTTATGCTAAATGTAATTTTGGGATGGACTTAGTAGCGTCTGAGTTTAAAGCACTTAAACATATTTTAAACTTTAGTTTTACAATAATGTATGGAAATCCACCTGATTCACACACTTATGATCACTGCTCCAGTCCCTTGGGTAGTAGATGATGTAGCCTATAGCCTTCTTCAATAAACGGGCGATCTAGTTCAAAAAGGATTTTTCAAATCGGATTAGTAGTTCCTGATATTAGCGCGATCAAATAAACAAACAAACTCTGCCCCTTATAATATTAGTATACATTTATTTTATTTACCATAAATGTAAATACTTTCAATTATTATAAAGCCCTCTTCTATTTATTTTAAATGTTCACCTAAAAATGCTACACATTTTGTTTATTTATTGAGTACTTTTGTTGTGGTGTAACAGTTATGTTCACTACTAGTTTGTTTTATTTTTTTTTACATTTTTTTTGTATTTCGGTGTTTCATAAATAAATTAACGAATTTATATAAGTTTTATAAGACTATTTTTTATTACAATTGTAGTTACATATATAGTTAATCTTATTAATATACTAGCGACTTACCCTCGCTTCGCTCGGATTCGTCCCTAGATTGATTCCCTATACAAACTTTCATTCCCATTTTCATTCCCTTAAATAATGATTTCTGGAACTAAAAAAATCCTATGTCCTTTTCAAGGTCTCAAACTATCTTCTTGCCAAATTTCGTCTAAATTGGTCCAGTAGTTTTTGAGTTTATTCATACAAACATACAAAAATACAAATCTTTTCTCTTTATAATATTAGTGTAAATAGATTAAAATAATATTGTAATTAATTTATTTTATATACACATTGAGTTTTCCTGTCAAGAAGTTTTTAGTAGCTGCCTGGAATAAGTTGGGGATATTTTAACCCTTGGCTTCAGAGAGCGCGTAAAGCCGTCGGTTCCGCAGCTGATCTCATATCTCGAGTGACAATCTTCTGGGCACATGGTTAAACTTATTGAGAGTGATCACCGTATGAGAAATTGAAGAGGAGGACATTATAGTAATGAAAAAAAAACTAAAAATATTTCTTTTGTTTGTTTTTTTGTTTGTACCGAATAAGCTCCGAAACTACTGAACCGATTTAGATGAAATTTATTAAAAAGATAGGTTGAGACCATGTGAAGGACATAGGATAGTTTTTATCCCGGAAATCATTCGTTAAGGGGGTAAAAATGAGGATGAAAATTTGTATAGGGAAGCAACCTAAAACAAACCCGAGCGAAGCAAAAGTAAGTCGCTAGTAATATATTAAGTAACTGACTTTAAGGAACTAAAAAGTTAGATAAATAAACGGAGTTATTGTTTTACAAAACGCACCATATCAGATATATTTGAAATCGGTGCAAGGCAATATAAATTTATTTAAAATTGGATCAATATTTCAAATCTCGATGCTTAACATCATAATGAAAGTTCCTTCCTTATCCATTCTCATAATATCTAAATGGATTTATTAGGGTCAGAATTTTTCATGTTTTCTTTTGCTACGTACATACTCGTTTTTTTTTATGAGATTCAGTGACAAACGAGCAGACAGACCACCTGATAGAAAGCAGTACCTGTCGCCCATAACACCTACGGTTCATGCACTTAGGTTTTAAGTAACAAAAATGCAGAACCACAGGTGCGTTGTCACTGTGAGGACTAAGATGATATGCCTCTTGCCTGTAATTGCGCTGGCTACCTTATCCTTCATACCGGAACACAACAATGCAATCATTGTTGCTTGGCGGCAGAAATAGATAAGGGGGTGGTACTCATCCAGTCGGACTCCTCAGGCTTGACAGAGTCCTACCACCGGTAAAAATCGTATTTAGATTTCTTGACAATATAAAATTTTAAAATAATTTAAGGAGGAAATTAAGTTCAAAAACTTTTATGAATGATAAATCAGAAATATAAAAGTCATAAATATAAAAGTACAAAAAAAAAACATCAACAACAAAAGATTTAAAAATTCCATACCCAAGTCAAAGGAGCCTCAAAGTATCGAGATCTCTCGAGGATTGTGTAAAGGATCTCAAACGTTATTGTGTAAAGTAGCCATCTCTTTGAAAGGAAACGTTTTAAATGCTTGTATTCATACATTTTAACCATCATTGAGCATATTTAATGGCATTTTATAAAGCACTTATCTATACAGATAAATAATATTGAAGTGTCTGTTTGTAATGTCATAACAGCTTTTTACTAAATGTATATGAAATTATATACGTTATAAGAAAAACACAATTTTTATATTTTTTGTTTGTCTTTCTGTTTGTTCTGGTTAATCTATTACTGGACTGATTTTGACAGGATTTTCACTGGCGAATAGCTGATGTTATGAGGAGTAAATTAGGCTATTTTCATTTTAGAAAAATAATTAGCTTTCCGCTCCATAAAATTAAAACGTAGAGACGCACCCGAGCGAAGCGAGGTTAAGTCACTAGTTGTTTATCTATACTATAATATTATAAAGAGTTAAAGTTTGTGAGTTAGTAAGTTTGTGTAGTTGTAAGGGGTAATCTATGGATCTACTAAACCAATTTAGATGAAATTTGGTTACAAGATAGTTTGAGACCCTGGGAAAGACATAGGATACTTTTTATCCCTTAAGGGTTGAAAATGGATATGAAAGTTCGTATTGGGAAGCAAGCTAGGGACGAACCCAAGCGAAGCGAGGGTGAGTTGCTAGTAAATTCTATACCTGTTATATTACAGACGAGTTTGATTCTTATTTACAAAGACTGTATGAAATCTTATTAGAAAAAATTGAGGTAGTGGTAGCCCAGTAAAGTTAATTCGCTCGCTTGAGAAACCCAGTGAAGCTGTTCAAATCCCGGGTCTCACACCTCTGATATTTTCATGTGTGAATCATTTCCATCATAATTACCACTTGTATTACAATGAAGGAAAAGGTTTTAAGAAAACTTAGACATGCGTTTAAGAGAACTTAGTAAGTTTTCAAAAGGCAAGGCTGACTCTTAAATTAAAAAAATTGACGATTCAAACCTGTAAAACTTAAATCGAATTTTCGCTTTCGTTTCATAAATATAACTCGGATGTCTAAATGATGTCATACTATTAGTTTAATAAAGTTAGCAATATCAATACATTTTGTAATGGACACATTAAAATTATAACTGTACAATCTGAATTTTGATTATTTATAAATTGCTTTTGTATCACGTATTACGAATTTATTAATTGATTACGCGAAAGTAAAATATTATCTCATTAATTTTAAAACGATATATAAGCATTGAAAACGGAGCATTGTTTTCCACCAAAAATTGCATTACCACTGTGACTTTACTCCAGGGATCTCACGTTTTCACTTTTACGTATTTCCTCGTAATCTTGTCTTAGCTACGAAATTCAACTGATTTTTCGGCACACTGCTGCTATATGAAAAACATTTTGTTAAAAATGAGCTCTTTCCTTAAGTTTGCTGTATGTCATGACTTCCCAGAATACGTTCCTTAGTAGCAACACTATCGAATGGTGTAATTATACAGTATGTGTTTTTTTTTCAAAATCAACAGGTTCGATTCCTGGCTAGGAAAAATGATTTTTCAAAAATCCAATGATGCAGTTTTAGTTTTCATGAAAATCGGGCCCGAGACTTCTTTAAGTACTTTTCGCTATTCCTCATAGTTTCGGATTTAGCCATGCACGCCCACTTGAAAAATTCACCCTGTATATATATATATCGCGAAGCGACGGTGAATCGCTAGTATTAGACAAATAAACAGTAAAATATTACATAAAACATTATTTCCCAAACTATTATTTTATATTTGGTCTAATAATATTATTTTGTGAACAATAAATGCAATTTAAGCGTCAATATCAATGTACCTACTAATGTTGCATCAAATAATAGGTTTATTATTTTATGTTTATGACGGTAATATATAATGTATTATTTCATTGTTAAAATATGAGATAAAAATTATATTGTAAATGCACACTATTAACAATTCACGAGGATTAAAGTACAGTTTGTGCATTTTTGAAGTTGGCTTTAAAATATGCTAGCTTAAAATGATAAAACTAGGGCGTAGTACTGCTTCCGTAACGTGCGTTCACCTTGTCGTGGTGAGAAGGCTCATTAGCGTCCGGCAGTTTAAGAGGGTGCGAAGCCAAGAAACACACAGGGAGGTAGCCCACTTCGGTGGGTGTACCATGCGGGTTGCTCCTGGTACTTCTCTGATAGCAGAATCGACCTTTAGAGTAACCCCATGGCTGTTGTGGTCTGCTTTAGCAGACCTGCCATCGGGGCATCGTAGTTGAATACGTAAGATCCTGCAACACCCCATAGTGGGTAGTGCTGGCTTTTCTAATCGGCGAGACCCACATAACCACTTATATGTCTATAGATGGTGTGTGTGTGGTACATTTCCCTAAAGTTAAAATATTTAAGCCAAAGTAAATTTGAGTTTATTTACATAAATCCCAATAATTTATACCTAAAATAACTTGTGTCCGAGGCCTTATGTAACCATTATAAAAATTTTTACTCAAAAGTTATATGATTGAAAATGCCAAATGTTAATTACTTAAGGTACTTTCATACAATTATAACTATTTGTTTCCCCTTAAATATATAAAAAATGAATTTCTTTGCAAATAAATATTACTTTAATAAGAGTGGTTCATGTAATCGTTGTCATACTTTATTCTGGTTTTATGTCCCACTGTCCAAAACACCTCCATTTATATTCATTTGTTTTTCTACGTTGTGCGATGTTTTGTTTCAAGCGAAATATAAAATTATATCTATATCTAAAATTAGGATATTTTTTGGCTTTAAATATGAAAACAGACTCCAAGAATTCATACAAAAATATATTATAGTGTTGTTAATTTACGTTGTACATATATGCTTTCACTGTGTTAAAGAATGTGAAAATGAAGTAGTAAAGTCATTATCTGTATGAAATTATCAAAGAACTGATAAGATATTCTTTCAGGCTTGGTAGTATGGAAGCATGAGAAAATCAGACAAGGCATTCTAACCCCTTATAAGGGTTAAGTTTTTAAAAAATTTCTCCGCGTATAGACGTCAGTATGTAATATACAATAATATAGGTATACATAATATACAAGTAACTAGCGATTATATAATTCAATTAAATTTTCTTGTAAATTGGTTCAAAGTGTGTCAATTGAACACAGATTACTTTAGTCACGTAAAATAGAGAAGACATGAAGGAGATTGGTCTGAAAAATAAGAACATTAAACTTTATTAGATTATAATGTGTAAAAAAGGAAATAAATCCTTAATAAACCTTAGATGTAGAATAAAAGAGCACGATCTATACATATTATAAAATTGTAACTAAGCCGAATCTGTACATCAAATATTTTTTGGAAAATCTTATTCAAATACACATTATTATCGATACAGAGGCCGAATGTATAGTTTTTAGAATTTTTCTCTGTCTGCCTGTCTGTTACCGCATCACAGAAAAGCCACTGGAGGGATTTTTATGAAATTTGATATGATGATAGCTGGCTATCCGGGTCAACATATAGGATACTTTTTACCGCGGGAAAATACCTCATCTCTGAGCTAAACGTGATATATATATATATATATATATATATATATATATATACATAAAAACCTTAATTAGAAATAATTGGTTAGTAAATTCTAACCATAGTATAAGTCGTCTAGTCCAGTTATTATATATAGATATCTTGAAAAACTTATTATATTTTTATATTCGTAGAAATCAATAGATAGATTTTAATTAAACTTCAGTATGAAGTCGAGCTTTGTAGAGCGAGCGGAGCGACGGCTTAAGATGCGGGAAGGCGCTAATATTCAATTGCGAAGAAATAGAAAAATTACTCGAGTTTTTTTCCACTATTTTTATTCTGGACGCCTTAATTTAATTTGTGGTAATACAATTTGAATTAAATTAACCTTGTATATTCAAGGCTTTATATATAATACTTATATTATAATACAGAAGTATTTGTTTCTTGGTTGTTTTAACGCTTGATGCCTTGCCCTTAACTAAAAATTCATTTCGAATGATTTTTTTTTCTTTTTTTTTAACGTTGGGAAATGCATTTAGGCACAAAGTGTGTAACTTACCTGCAAAGCCAGTACTACCCACCAAAACCCAACAGAATCTCATCATTCAACCACGACGCCCCGACGGCAGGTCTGCCGAAGCAGATTACTTAGATTACAGATCAGCTTATCTAAGACCTTTAGGAGTGCAAAACTTATAACAAGCAAACTCTTATTAACAGTAAATTAGTACTGTGTTATTATATCTGTTCCTACGATAATAGTAGAAGGTTTGATTACCGCTTACGACAACTGTATGTAGAATTACACAAACTTTATTCCAATAGAAATATTATACAACGGTCTATTTGAAATTGGTTAAAAAACTTATTCTGACTGCATCATGATGATCGACTCTGCTTAATAAAATATGTTAAGTGCAAGTTCAAGTGCACGTTTTAGTTAAAAGTATATTTGGTAGCTCTATTCATTTTTCCTTTCCCACCTCGAGAAATTGCGATCGCGAAAAAATAAATGTAGTAATAATCTATACAGATAAATAAAATTGGAGTGTCTGTTTGTAATATTAAAATTACCGCTTTTTACTAAATGCATATCGATGTGTACACGGTACATATACCAAAACAACATTTTTTTTTAATTTTTGTCTGTCTGTCTGTCTGCTTGTTCCGGCTAATCTCCGAAACGGCTGGACTGATTTTGACGGAACTTTTACTGGCAGATAGCTGATGTTATAAGGGGTAACTTAGGCAACTTTTATTTTAGAAAAAGAATTGGGGTTCCGCGAAAAAAAATTAAAACCCATGAAATTGTAAACAAAATCCGCGTACGGCGTACTCACTCGAGCGAAGCGAGGGTAAATCGCTATATAATTTAAATGAATATCTTAGGAGTAGCAAGCTACTATTTATGTATAAACACAGCTAACCGTGAAAACGTCGCTAGTTACTGTATAAGTTATATAAAGTTAAATTATGAAAAAGTAATGTTATTATCATTGTTTTGCAATTCACAGGAATATCTCAGAGTTAGTTAATATTATTGTGCTTCACTTTTACCTAGACAAAGACGAAACATAACGAATACTAATTTTATATCAAGCAAAAACAGACCCGCAAATTAAAACTAAATTATGTATGCCAGACAGTTTGTCTCTTTGGTATTAAGTTGAAAATAGTTCAAAAATAAAACTTATTTAAAATTTAAATATTGCTGTTAAAAAGAATATTGCTTTATTTTATTTACTGACCTATTTTGGTCGGTATAACCAATTTCATTGACACCATATGAGCAGGAGATCTTCTCACTCTCTATCCTTTTCACTGTCAAACTTTAGCGGGAGCATGAGACAACAATTCGACTCGACTGGTAAGAGATTAATTGAAGAAATATCTCCGGGTCGTTACTTTGAATTTCTTGATAGTATTTGCTCTATTTGGTTTGTCTAGTAACTATATTTGGCCTGACCCAGGACTAGAACCCAGAACCTCCGGATCTGCTACTGTACGTACTAGCCACTATACCAACGAGGAGGTAACTTAAATAATAAAATGCATATCACGTAACAAAGCAATTTTAACGTTTTCTTACGTAATTTTTAGATGGAAAATAATATAGTAACACGGCGTCAAAAGCCAAATGAAAATGCACGCTACTAGATTGCTGCAGCATTATGAAACACACTGAAAAATATTGCATTGGAAAGCGAAAATTCAAAAGATGTAGAGGGGTATAGTATTTCTGCAATTTTTGGTCTATGATTTAATTATACAGGAAAATTTCAAGTGAGATATATTATGAAGATTAACTGATTGACTTAGTAGTCACTTATATGTAAACATACAGTGTTGTTATAATACTTTCTTAGATTTACGCGAATATTTGACATTTTAAATAAAACTATCTTTTTGGATTTTTTCGCGGATTCATTTTGATTTTTGGTTCCCGACATTTCGATTGATTTACAGTAATCATGGTCACGGGAGAGACTACGTGAGAGACGGGAAGTGTTGTTAGTTGGTAAGGCATCTCTTGATAACAGCTGGACTAATTTGGCTATTTTTTTAAATGTTCGTCATAGTTTGAATGAGATTTTTAAGAAAAAAAATATCGATTTCATCACAGATATTGATTTATTTAGAGCACGATGACTAAGTTATCTTTTTTTATTATTATTAATATTTAAAAAAATACTAAGAGAATTAGTAAGACTACTCTAATTTTGTTGTAATCTACAAATAGAAAAATATATACATACATATATATCTACAAATCAAATTAACTGTTTTAAAAATATTGTGAGTACTCTCTTACATTATTACCTTATGCATCAATTTGAGAAGACAATATTTTTAATAATATATATTTTTTATTGTATAGATATAGATTGAGTTGTATAGAGAGGCAGTGATAGCTCAGTGGTAATGCGCTTGCTTGGGTAACCGAGTGAAGTGCGTTCAAATCCCGGGTATCGCACATCTGATATTTTCACGTGCGAATTATTTCTAACGTAATTACCATTTGCCTTACGATGAAGGCAAAAATCGTGAGGCAACCTGTACGTCTGAGAGAACCTTTCAAGTTTTCGAAAGACATGTGAATTCCGCCAACCCGCACTTGGTCAGCGTGGTGAACTACGGCCTGATCCCCCTCATATTGAAGGGAGGCCCGTGACCAGCAGTGGGACGTTAAAAAGGGCTGAAAACAGATATAAAGTAACGTTAACCCTAAGGTCTAAGCTGTCACAAAAGCATCGTCCGAAAGTCTAAACTAAAATAAGTCTTGGATAACACTTATGTACGTAATATCTTGCTATGAAAATTAAAAAATAGAGTTGCAATTTAAAAACCATTTAGAACAGCTCGAAGGCTTGAAATATTAAAGTTATTTTTCCATATCACCCGCCCCAGTCACTGTATCCAATAACTCACAGTCTTTCAGCCGACGATTTCCTACACGCTGTCCTGAATAATACATGACAGTAGTTTTATCATGTATACGTGATGTTATAACGTCTATTTCATTGGTACTATATAATTTGACCATATACACGCGTAATTTGAGTTTTGTGATTTGAAAGTTAGGCGTGAATTTTGTTAACGCTCGCACTCTATCCTTCTCGGCCATGTTTCATACCAGTGATTCAGCGCTCGTACAAACTTTTACACAGATTTTGGATTAACATACATATATATGTATTGTATGTATATTGTATAGGGAAAAAAGTTATATATTAAGGTGTACTAATATTCGCTATATACTAGTATTGAAAATTTGAAAAAAAAAATATGAATAGAATTTACTTATCTATATGTAAAACAAACCTACCCCCAAATTTGTTTTATTGATAACACAAAATTTTGTAATTAGCTACTAAACAAAAAAGAAAATTGAAAAATCTTATTTTTTCGGCATTATCGCGGTTTGATTTAGATTTATTGTTTCTCACGTTTCGAATGCTTTTAGCAAAAATAGTCGCGGAAGAGATTGAGGTTGGAACAAAAATTATAGTTGTTACAGGCCCCCTTAAAACGAATAATATTAAAAATTAAAAAAAAAACCCCTACGCAAAAAATACTTATAGTTTAGGAACAACCTTTAAAAAGTAAATAATTTTGGAAAAGAGTTGATACTTTTACACCGCTGGACCGATATTTTTTTTTTTTTATAAAGCCGAAATTCCTCTGACATGGAGGTCAGAGACCTTGTTTACAATGGTTATTTTCTACATTTGTATTAGACCTTAAGGGTATGAGTGATTATTTACATTATTTTCTATACATTTGTTCTTGTTGCATTTAGCGAAGCCAGTTTTTATTTACAATATTTAACCGAACCGATATTAACCAAACATAGCTAAGCACAACCGCAAGGAAACTGGTTTTCAAATGAAAAAAAAACCGCATCGAAATCGGTCCATCCGCTTAAGCGCTACGATGCCACAGACAGACACATACACACACAAAGACAGACAGACATCGACGTCAAACTTATATACTCCTCTTTTTGCGTCGGAGGTTAAAAATTGTGTTATTTAAGATAATCTAAAAAAGCACTAAGATTTTTTTCTATTGCATTGTTAATAATTTGTATAAATAGAAAAACTTTGTATCATTATTTTTCAATTACTCTCAGTAAATACGCGTAAGTGGGACCTAAATTATATAAAAGGTAGAAAATTAGAAAATATAAGTACATATATAAGGAAAAAACACCGCCAAGTCTTCTAGCTTGGGTTAAGATTAAGGTCGGTCGCTGTCGTCAACAATTTCTAATTTCTAAAGTTTCCAACATGAACAAACGTGATATTTTTCATCGCACTAAGCTTTTATTGCTGTGCTGTCGGAATGGAAGTGGGAAAAAGATTACGAATGGTGAGATTTATTGATATAACTATCCTGAAATAGCACTAAAAATTGTTTTTCATTAAACACTAGGCCTTCGATCTTTTTTCATTGCTCTTAAGGCCGTTACAGCAATATATTAATTATCTTAATCTATTTTATTGAAATAGAAATAAAACATATATGCCTTTTAATGTCACTAATTTTTTCCTTTTTTTTTTTGCAAATCTATAAAAAACGTAATTTATAAAATGATAATAACAAGGTCATAATCATAAATGTACAAGTATTAAAAAGAATGTGTGTGTATATGTATGAATATTTGTGTGCCTACACTCTAGATGGACGAACAAACAAATAATTTTGAATTACCATATAATATTAAAAGTCTTTTGACCCAAAAAAATGAGCCCATACCGAGTCCCTTGGTTATCTAAGATTAAGAAAAAAAAAATACAAAATATATTTATTCGCTCACAGTTTTAAAAGAAAACATTTACATAGTCATTATTCGATTTGTGCGGTCATTAAACTCCATGTCTTAGTCAAAAAATAAATTACAAAGTAGAAATGTAGTTACTTATAGTAGATTACAAAACATAATATTAAGGTTTATTTGAGGATTAAACATAAAACGATGTTATGGCAAAAAAAAGCTTTAAAAATTAATGTATAAGTATATTATATACATAATACATAGTATATTATGTGCATAATTTTAAATAATTAAAGTTTAATTTTTATTGTAGTCATACTATTGCATAAAAAATATAGAGAGGACAGACAGAGGAATTAGTAACCTCCTAATTTTAAATTCGTTTAGAAATATGTAAAATAAGTAAAGTATATTCCTATATGTATGTATACACCATAATATTATAAATGTGAAAGTGTGTTTGTTTGTTTGTCCGTTTTTTTGTTTATCCTTCTTTCATTTCGAAACAGAGTGACGGATTGGCCTGATTTTTTTTTGCGAACATAGTTGGAGGGCTAAAAAGTGACATAGGTTACTTTTTATTACGAGAGATTATCTCATTCCCAAGAAAAAACACGCTATAATACAACCCATAACAACTCATCATACCTACGTAGGTATATAATATATAGTCTATCTATTCCATACTAACCGTTAAAACGTACCTAAGGATGAACCTAGGAGTCGCTAAACACATAAATATTTAGAATCCATTCACATAAATTTCAAATTATCTTACACCATTAGTGATATCTCCGAAACCCTACAAACTAATAAAACCACAAACTTTAAAGCTCTATTATATTAGTATGTTGTTACACTAACTATTTATGGTTTTATCTGCAACGTTGCTACAATCTTTCAAAGCTTTTCATCGTAAAAATCTACTTGCACATTCACATGACATTTAATCCATGTTTCTAGTATGGGATCTACAGATACTGTAGACTTTAAAAGCTCTTATGACATGTGGTAACTAGCATGCTCTAACTTCCCTCAGACATCAAAGGAGTGTTGCTTACTCGTTATGCATCTAACGACAAAACCATGCGTTCTTCTTTTGATCGACTTCAAAATAAAGGAGGTACTCAGTTTTGTTAAAAATTTATAAACCTACATGTATATTTACCTTGTATGTTTTACCTTGTTTTCTACGCCAGGTATTCAATTAGTGTGAGGTGATTTTAATGATTTATTTTTAACTAGCGACTCGATGAACGAGGGTTCGTCCCTAGTTACGTTTTAACGCTTAGTATAGATTTCTCAGAGATGACACACTTTCCCGTAGTAAAAAATATCCTATATGTTGACCCGGATAACCAGCTTTTATCATACCAAATTTTATTAAAATATGTCCAGTGTGTTAACGTGTTAAATAATAAAACAGTCTAAAGTTAGTGGTTAGCACCAAAAATCATACTTTCTTAACATGATTATGTAAGGTCTAAATTATTGTGGATGAAGCGAATTGGGTAAATACTAAAATTTATGCTGAGCTGCGCTGTTACCTACTTATCAAGTCTTGGCTCCTGTTAAAGCGGAAACTAGGTTAGCATTTAGACAGCATATGCGGGTCACTTGTCTACGTCTACATAATCAGTCGAACGAGATAAATATCTAAAAATATGATGAATTTAGAATTTTATATGTGCTTTTGCAGAAAGCTTTCTCATAAGCATTGATTTATGAAACGGTTATGGAAAAAATAAACTATATATACATAGGTATGATGAGTTGTTGCGGGTTGTATTATAATGTGGGAATGAGATAATTTTCCAAGGTAAAGTAGCTTATGTTACTCTCTAGCCCTTTAACTATCTTCACACAAAAAATCACGACAATCTGTCACTTAGTTTCGACGTGAAAGAAGGACAAACAAACACATTTACACATTTCTAATATTATAGTATGGATACTAGTGCTGTCCTTCGCATTTATAGTTGAAAAGTGTCATTTTTTGTTGATTTAGTACAGATATATAATACCAATAGCTTATTTTCACGAAATGTAAAAAAAAGGATAATCTTTCTAAACAATCTCTCTTTCTATTAGTGAAAATTGTATAAACATCTGTACGTTATTTTTTTTATCGATTTATAATAATCATCTGGTGATAAATCCAACAATGTCTACTTAGTTTGCAAAAAAAACTCGTATTTCAGCTTTAAAAAACTATGAATGATGTCTAACATTCGTGTACACCAGAACATTCAAATCAATAGATGCAATCTGAACGAACATACTCTTTCTAAAACCGTTTATTTGTTAAAAACTTTTGTACTACCTCAGCTTCAATTCAATAACTCGTCCCGCTTGACTTGTTCCATCCCAATTTCATTTCCGAAGTCACTGAAGGAATGATCTCGTCGAATTGTTTTATATTTTTAATGGATTTGCAGATGACTTAGTCAAGACCAGTTGGATAGCTATTTCCTTTACTTCCTTATATAATACTATTTATATAAGTTTGTCATTTGACAGTGAAATAATCTAATGAATAAGAAGGGAAGCTCTATTGCTTTTTGTAACTTTGTTTTGTTAAATTTGAAATTGTTAGAGTATTTTCATGAAATTTGGTTTATAAAGCAGTCAAAGGTGTTCGGTCGATTATCATTTATAATTTTTATTATCAAAAGGTAGCTTCACTTTTTCTTTTCTGTACAATGATAATACTGATATTAGGGAGAACATCGCGAAAGGACAATAAGCGTGGAAATAATTTTGTCGAAACAATTGCTTTGTTTCGGGAGAGTAACTTTAAATTGATGACCTACTAACGTAATTGTAGTGAAACCATAGTTCTATCAAAAATATATGTTTAATTTAGTTTAATACATTTTTTTTTGTTGGGACACTAACACACAGCACCATCTATTTCCATGGTAAGCTACTAGGCTTGTGTTATGGATACCAGATAGTTAGTACACAACACATATATAACTTTAAATATTATAAATATATACACCCATAACTGGAGTACAAACATTTGTGCTCATCACACAAATGAATGCCCCCAGCGGGATATGAACCCGCGACCGTTGGCACAGCAAGTAGGGTCACTACAAACTGAGCCAAATGTATCGTCAAATATATAATATTTATTTTATTGCCATTACTGTATTTCATAAGTATTATTCTACTTTAATATAATAAAAGCTTCATAGCTCTATTTATTAAATAACATTTGTCTATTTTAAAGAACAATAATATAAATACGAGTTATTGTTATTTATGTTAAATATACAATTCTTCTGATCTTAGAATATATTCGTTGATAATGCACTAAGGTGCACTTAGCTTTTACCTTTTTCAGACTATTTCAGCTTGTGTGGTTCCTATGTGAAGTATAAACATTGAACGCCATCTCGAAAGCTATAACACTTTAGATACTTCGAGTTTACTTAGGTAGGAAGCAGGGGTGTGTTAATGCGATACCGTTAAGGTTGCCGGCGAAATATAAGCTAAGTTTTGATAGTTGATAAATTTTTTGATATAAAATGTATATTAGGAGTGTTATCATAGGGTTATTATAAAAAATGCTGTGTAATGTTGGAGAATAAATTGATATTCAATTGTGAGAAACATTATAAATATAAATAATTATTATTTTAAATCAAATAATAATGATAATATTGGCTTTCACGAAGAAATTACAGGGCATAGGTGTGCACAAATACAAGTGTACTTTTTATTCACAAAGTGGACTCCCGCTTGATTCTCCTAAATTTAAGTTCCCTTAAGATGACAGTTCGATACGACTGGTGAGAGATCAGGTACAGACCCAGGACTTTACGTGGTCTACTATCTCAGCACTAGAATATAACACCGTCAACTTCCTTACTCTAGGGCTGCTATTAAAAATGTCTTGACTGAAAAATTCAATAACTATACATATTTGACCCAAACTAGGACTGGAACCCAAAACCAACAAGGCATTGAATATATACGTGATTCTTGCAAATGTTGTACTTCAATTGTAACTTCCCAAAAGAAGGCAACAATTATAGCAGTTTATAGTTTGATTAGAGTTTAATACTGTAAATATACAGTGTAGAATAAATCAGTCAGACACAATCAGTTTAACAACATTTAGCAACCCTATTGTCATAGTGCGAAATAAACTTCGGTTAATACATATTTATCAGTTGACGGAAAAACATTGAGGATAATCCGCCTCTTTGTAAATAGCTAAGGGCCGAATGTAATATCAGTAACTACGCGTTTAAATTCTCCGAAGATACAGTCTAAGGTTAGAGCAATTGTATATATTATTTTGGTCCTATAATCGTGGTTAAGTATGAAGGGTAACTGATTTTATTTATTCTTTTTTATAGGTTTTATTTCATGTGAATTGATTTTCATTTAATGTATGTACTTGGTTGCCGGATTTCCAAACTTAAGCGGTAGTTGACGTGGTACGGCATTGCTTGCAGAACGGTTGGTTACGAAGTTAGCTTAACTGTTGGTTAGCTTAACTGTTGGTTAGCTTAACTGACGGTTAGCTTAACTGACGGTTAGCTTAACTGACGGTTAGCTTAACTGACGGTTAGCTTAACTGACGGTTAGCTTAACTGACGGTTAGCTTAACTGACGGTTTTCTTAACTGTTGGTTAGCTTAACTGACGGTTAGCTTGACTGTTGGTTAGCATAACTGTTGGTTAGCTTAACTGACGGTTAGCTTAACTGACATTTATCCTAACTGTTGGTTAGCTTAACTGCTGGTTAGCTTAACTGACGGTTAGCATAACCGACGGTTATCTTAACTGTTGGTTAGCTTAACTGCTGGTTAGTTTAACTGACGGTTAGCTCAACTGACGGT
Source organism: Argynnis bischoffii washingtonia (assembly GCA_033884665.1). Lineage (NCBI taxonomy): Eukaryota > Metazoa > Arthropoda > Insecta > Lepidoptera > Nymphalidae > Argynnis > Argynnis bischoffii. The sequence goes on along the minus strand of CM066618.1, from coordinate 16,015,559 downwards.
TAGCTTAACTGACGGTTAGCTTAACTGACGGTTAGCTTAACTGTTGGTTAGCTTAACTGACGGTTGTTGGGAACGAAGAGTTCTCGATGGCGGCCACGTATCGGAAGGCGAAGCGTGGTGAGGCCTCCCACAAAATGGAACGACGATTTGGTCAAAGTCGCTGGAACACATTGAATAGCAGATAATATAAAACCAGCAGTCGTGGAAATCTTTGTGGAGGACGTCTAGCAGTCTTTCGTCTTTCAGCTGAGACCTACGAGCGTAAAATCGTTTTAATTCGGCAAATAACATGTGGGACGGTCACACTACAAATGTTGTCAAGTCGATAGGAAATACTTCAAAGCGAAGCATTTTTTGCAGCAAAGGAAAATAGACAATACGCCTAAGTATTAATTTATTCTTTCTCTTTATATCACAGGGGACTTTTATGTACTGTTTTTAGTATGAACGCTGAACATAAATACATACGTTTATAATTTTCAATTATAATTATGAGCATTCAGAATTGGTCCCTTTTCGGTAGTTTTATGCGAGTGTCATTTTTTTAAGGATTCGTAGCTAAGATACAAAAACGGAACCTTTATTATTTCATCATGTCCATTTGTCTGTACATCACAGTTTTACAATTTTACTCAGAAACTATTAGTGTGATATTACTGTAGATACATCGGTGTCTTATGGGAATATCTTAATAACTCTGTAGTAAAACTATAAAAAAAGCATGTGACTCAGAGGTCAAAATAAATTGAATCCACATATTAAAAAGGTATAGAGAATATAATATTGAGTTTTTTCTGTTTATTTAGTTTATTTCTTACAATACCTTAATTACATAGATAACATTTATCTTTTTCTTTTGTTATTATCAAAATAAAAAATACTATAATTGAGTTTCTGGTATTATTAACCTAACCTTTTCTTATATAAACAAATAAAAAAAATTGGAGTGTCTGTTTGTAATATTAAAATAACGCTTTTTACTAAATGCATATTACTAAATGCATATTATTGTATACACATTACATATACCAAAACAACATTTTTTACAATTTTTGTCTGTCTGTCTGTTTGTTTGTTCCAGCTAATCTCCGCAACGGCTGGACCGATTTTGACGGGAGTTTCACTGATAGATAGCTGCTGTTATAAGGAGTAACTTAGGCTACTTTTATTTTACAAAAAGAATCAGGGTTCCGCGAAAAAAAAATTAAAACCCATGAAATAGTGAACAAAATCCGCGTACGGCATACGCAATAACGTACGTACGTACATTAAATCGCTATATAATTTAAGCGAATATCTTAGGAGTAGCAAGCTACTATTTATGTATACCTAAACATAGCTAACCGTGAAAACGTACCTAGGGACGAACGCGAGCGAAGCGAGTGTGAGTCGCTAGTATAACAATATTATCAGTACAATTGTTGTCATTTAATGTTGCAGAATATTTTCCTGTAAATTCTAATATCTGTTTTTGTTTTAATTGAATAAATTGTACAAAATTTATCACGCTGTTATAGCAACAGTAGCCTAAACCTTTAAATAAAATGTATACAATAGTATGTCAAGGAGAAGATCAAAGAATCTTGCCAATTTTTGTTTGTGAGTGGAATGCTCGACGTAAGCATGTCTTGAGTGTAACGATAAGGACTTTCAGTTAGATATCATTAGGAGACAAAGAAAAACTTGCAAAATTCCCGTTATTTGAAATGTTTGATGTTATTATTATTTAATTAATGATATACCCTAATTTTGTCGGTTTGTACGTGGTTTTTTCAAGAGGTCAGTCTCATGTGAATTTTATGGTCCAGGATACAATTTAGCTTATATTGGCATCGGGTCCATAAACTATTTCCATGTAAAAAATAACAGTAGTGACCCATTTCATCCATCCAGACGTTTTCTTAGTGATCTATCTTCGCTTTTAAAATATAACGGAAGCTCTCAGAACCGATGAGTTTTTTCAATTTAATTATCAAATGTTATACGGTAACTTATTCAAAAAATATTCAATAGCTTTTTCTTCTTTCTGTAACTAAAAATCGTATGAAAATACATACATTAGTTTCTGAGATTAGCCCAAACAAACAAACTCCCTTCGGCTTTTAAAATACTTTTAATATTTTTGTTAATATTTACATTATTTATTCATACAAATACTTATATACTCATGTATATAATAACCATCGTATCATAAACGAAGAGTCTGCTTTCAGTTAATTTTGTAATTCTTTGTAATAAATGTCTTAAACCATAAACCACAATATTGTATTGCACTTATGAGTAATACAAAATATCTACGGATGAATTCAAAGGTTACAAACTTAAATGAAATGTAGAACCAACATGTAATATTTTAAAACAACAACCAGTGTATAACCAATACATTTCTAAAATCAAACCTGTACCTAACTACACCAGCGTAAACAGTGTCACAACCATTTTAAAGTTCATCAAAGGTATCACAAAACTCTCAGTACCAAGCCTGATGAGTTGCACTAAGTAACTCATTACGAAATGAGATTCCCTTTACAGATTCGTACTAAAAGAAAAACTGAGAAAGTTAAACGTAACGTATTACCAGATTTTCATTTACTCGAACAATAATTCTTTACCTCAATTTTGTTATCTCTTATTTAAGAAAAGAAGAAAATTTATAATGTATGTACTTGTTAATCACTAGCGACTCACCCTCGCTTCGCTTCGGGTTCATCCCTATACAAAAACAAATCTATCCCACGGGAACCGTACATTTTTCCGGGATGATATATAGCCTTCCTCAGTTAACAGGCTGTCTAATGCAAAAAGAATTTTTCAAATCGGATTAGTAGTTCCTGAGATTAGCGCGTTCAACCAAACAAACAAACAAACAAACTCTTCATCTTTATAATATTAGTATAGATAAGCGTCGTACTAAGTTTGAGTCCGGGGTTGAGCCAAGTTTAGGTATTTAGCCTTTCTGTTAAGAAAGCCCCAGTTATAGTCCGGAGCAATGCCCAGAAGTTGGCGGTGTTTCACAGCGGTGCTCTGAAGAACACTTTAAGCTATCGGTCCTGCGCTTGATTTGTCACTAGTTGTGTCGAATGGTCGATGTCGAATGATTTTGAGAGTGATACAGGAATAAAGGGTGCACTGTTATAGTTCTGCTTTTGTTAACACTTATGCACTATAATATCTCCCAGGCAGTTGGCTAGTCTCAGTGAGATTGGCCACCGTGGTTGAAATTGGTCAAGAGTCGTTATTATCTAAACAGATAGTTTGCGTTTATTTAGGAATGTAGTACAGATTTTATATGCGAAAGCTTTTTTTTAACCCTAGACCTGGCATGGCGTAAATACATCTTTATCTAGTAATATAAGGTTGTTTTATAGTCGTTAACCACATTTGTCAGTTTTTGCGCTCGATTCTCCTAAATTACCGAACTTCTTCTTGATATCTTGTTTAGTATTTTTTATATATAATGGTATCAATTTTTTTTATATCTGATCGGAACAACATCTGTCATTAGGCATTCGGTACTCGGGTTCCGTCGACAAAAGCTCTTCTTTTGCACTGTTTTGGTTATAAAGTAAAAAATAGTTATTTCAGTTGGATTAGTTATAGGTTTAAATATTTATACCTTACATACACACAAACGCACTTAGTGATCTAATGCCTATGCAGGATTTTACGTTATATTCCTTATATTTTACGCCGCATACTGCGTATTAATTATGTACGATAACACGTTTAGCTCAGTTTGTAGTGATTCTCTTTGCTGTGGCAGCGGTCGCGGGTTCGAATCCCGCTGGGGTCATTCATTTGTGTGATGAGCACGAATGTTTATACTCCAGTCATGGGTGTTTATATTTATAATATGTACATATGTATTTAAAGTACTTGCATACTTTATGTAATGATAGAAAGTAAAGAAATTTCAATGTTATTTAATCAAATCGCCAAGCCTCAAGTCCGTTAGGAACAACTAAACATTCTATAAAACGTTTCTTACGAGTATATGATCACATATGTGAAGTTATAAGTTCACATTGTCTTTACATCTAGACAATAGAATTATCTATATTCTAAGTATTCAAGTACATCTGTAACGGTTACTGATAAAGTAATCGCACTCTAGGGAACAATATTCATACCGTCTGTGGGTATATTTTCTAATATTTATACTACGTTAAGAAGTGTTTCAAGACTTTATATTTGTGTTGTAACTTTAAATATGTTAAAATAAAATTTCTTATATTTTATAAGGCAGCGGTAGTCCAATGATAACGCGCTCGCTTGGAAAACCAAGTGAAGCGGGTTCAAATCCCGGGTCTCGCATCTCTGACATTTTCATGTGGAAAAAAGAAAACATCGTGAAGAAACCTGCTGGTCTGGCAAAACGTGCTTTTTCAACATTGGTTAGCGTGGTGGACCATGACCTGATCCTCATCGTATTGATGAGTCTTACCCCCAGCAGTGGGACGTAAAAAGGGCTGAATATATTTTATAAATTTTCGATTGATAAAGATGAATAAGACTAATTTATATTATCTGAAATATATAAAGATTTTTTTAGGTTACTTGAGACTAACCTCTGAAACTAGCACTCTAATTTAAAAAAAAAAAATCTTTTCGCTCTTTACAGCCTATTAATACGAAAGTTCTTAAGCTTTCATTACGCAACAACCCTTAATCGGGGAGAAATCCAAACTTATGTGAATTATAAATGAGAAAGTAAGTCTGTCTGTCTGTTACGTTATCACTAAACCACTGAATCAATTTTGATGAATTTTGGTATATAGATAGATTAGACCTTAGAGAAGGACATAGGCTACTTTTCATCGCGAAAATAAAACTTGAAGGGGGCGAAATAGGGGTTAAAATTTTGTATGGGGAACCAACTCACGATTATAATTTTTTTATCTAGGTACGTTTTAATCTTATTGAGCGGTATTCTAATTCTTCTCTTATTAAAAGCGGTATTCTCTCTAATTCTTAAAATAAGAGTAGCCTAAGTTACTACTTATAAAATCAGTTATCTGCCAGTGAAAGTCCCATCAAAATCAGTCCAGCCATTTCGGAGATAAGGCAGAACAAACAGACAGACAGACAGACAAAATTTTTAAAAATTGTGTTTTAACCTAACCTACATATATACTTTCATATGCATTTAGTGAAAAGCTGTTATTTTTTACATTACAAACAGACACTTCAATTTTATTTATCTGTATCGATATGGTATCAGTACCTTTATCCTGCTTACATTATTAGATTCACGCAAACTATTGCAATAATTCTTAGGATAAATAATAATTTAAGCTTAAACTACCCTCGTATTAGAGAGGGCCGTTCCAATCAGTAGGCAATGGGCATACATTTAATATTAAAATATTTTCACTGAAGTATTCACTCACAATGTTCTAGTATAAAATGTTGCACGAGGATTTATGAAAATTTACCCTCAAAATTTTTAAAAATATAGAGGAAATTTGTACGGAAGTTTGTCATTCGCAGTCAAGATTCGAGTTTACTTCTGTTTTTTATTGCCGATGAGAAATCTCATCTGACGTACTTGTATACAAATACATTGTGCTTTACTAAATATCAAAACGCTATTTAGCCGTTGTGAATTAATCCATAAGACAAACATTTTAAGCTATCGTTACGTCTTTTGCTCCTCACATTTATTGTCTTTTATTCTACGAATGTTTTTATTTAAAATATTCGATTTACACTTTTACTGTATTACTAGCGCCTCATCCTCGCTTCGCTTCGGGTTCGACAAAAACAAATCTATCCCACGGGAACCGTACATTTCCTGGGATGATGTATAGCCTATAGCCTTCCTCAGTTAACGGGCTGTCTAATGCAAAAAGAATTTTTCAAATTGTATTAGTAGTTTCTGAAAATAGCGCGTTCAACCAACCAAACAAACAAACAATTTCTTCAGCTTTATAATATTAGTATAGATTAGGTGTATAAACAGATTAAACTAACGTATTATTTTTATTTTTCATTAATACATAAAAGTTTTTCAAAAAGCTGTTTTTTAGATAAAAAATGTACAGTTTGTTAAACCGTTAAAAATTCAGTAGGGAAAAAATGATTTGTTTATTGGGGATAGCTGGGAAAAAGACTTTTTAAAAATAGGCAAGAGTGAGACAGAGTTGCATATTTGTATCACATAATACTAGTTACCAATAAATTAGAATTTATGTTGGGTAGTGATTGAAGGTTACCGCGATAGTGACCATCGTCGATACAACCAACGTCTTATTATATGTGTAGCGCAGAAAATTAGAAGCTAAATAGCACTATTGTTTAATTAACATAATATTTATAATACTTTCTTATTCTTTTACTATATTTTCAGATATTGTCGCGGGCTTCTTATTTATTATTTTATTTATTTTTGGTTTCTCCCGTCTCCAAGATTTCTAAAATCAATTCAATAATCAATCAGACAATTTTATTAAAAATGAGATAATTTAGAATATATAGTTATTTTATATAAATAAGAACAATATAGTATTAGTTTTTTATTATGTAAATGGTTACCACATTAACTTTTTCAAATTAGATTGGGTTCTAACTTATAATATTAATTTATATTATTGTACTATAAATATATGTATATTGTAAAGATAAATTTCAATTGCCGTTCATAAATATTATGTAAGAGATCCAAAATTAAATATTTACGTGGAAGGAAATATGTTAGAACCTTGGAATTATAAGCTATAAATATAAATAACCTGTTACGTAATAGTTTACGTATAGTCAGAATTATAGAGGCAGTAGGATCCCAGTGGTCGCCAGTCCAACGTTCTCGCTTAAGAAACCAAGCGAAACGGGTTCGAATTCCAGCTCTCACACCTCTGATATTCTCATGTCGAAGAAAGAAAACATTGTAGAAACCTACTGGTCTGGGGGAACGTGTGTTTTCGAAAAACATATAGTGAAGTCCGCCAACTGGCACTTAGCTAGCGTGGTGGGCTATGGTCTGATCGCTCATGTATTGAAGGGAGGCCCGTGCCCCGCAGTGGAATGTTTAAAAGGGCTGAATACATAGTCAATATGTGAGGACTGACTACATAGTCAATATTTGCATTAAAACCATCTCTTGTTGTTTTCTAGGACTAAGATTTCACCATTTTACCACTAGCACTGACAGTGCTTCACTTTTACTTTTTATTTCTTCCACTTTTAGCTTTTCTTAGTTTTCAGTTAACTTCAAACTCGCACTGACTACTTGACAAACTGTCGCTCATTTACATACACTGTAGAGAAAATTCTCGCAGTAAAACTTTTAAAATTGTCCTCAAAACTACAATTATTTTCTTGAAAACGTTCTACCCTTTTCTACCACAGGATAAAATTTGACTTTTTTATTGTTGCTTAACGTCTATTTTGAGTTCTTATTTATTTCATTTTTAAGGAAACAAATCGTATAATGTATTTTTTCAAAGTGGTCATTAAATCAGATCTGTTAGAAATCATTCGATGAAATTTTTACTTGTATTTTTTAGTAGTATTAAAAAGGCTTAATTCATTGATGATTGTCATAATATAAACTGTAGAGTGTACTAAGACATTGCTATTATCTATACAGATAAATAAAATTGGAGTGTCTGTTTGTAATATTAAAATAATCGCTTTTTACCAAATACATATGGATGTATACACGGTACATATATCAAAACAACATTTTTTACAATTTTTGTCTGTCTGTCTGTTTGTTCCGGCTAATCTCCGAAATGGCTGGACCGTTTTTAACGGGACTTTCACTGGCAGATAGCTGCTGTTATAAGGAGTAACTTAGGTTTTTTTTTGGCTACTTTTATTTTAGAAAAGGAATCAGGGTTCCGCGAAAAAAATTAAAACTCATGAAATTGTGAACAAAATCTGCGTATAGCGTACGCAATAACGTACGTACGTAAAGTAAATCGCTAAATAATTTAAATGAATATCTTAGAAGTAGCAAGCTTCTATTTATGTTTAAACATAGCTAACCGTGAAAACGTACCTAGGGACAAACGCGAGCGAAACGAGCACTAGTAATACATAAAATCTATACATAAATAAAATTGTAACTAAGCCGAATCTGTACAATAAATATTTTTTGAAAAATCTTATTGAAATAGACTTTATTATCGATACACCGCATCATGGAAAAACCACTAGATAGATTTTTATGAAATTTCGTATGATGGTAGCTGGCTGGCGGGTGGTCATTTCTGATAAATCGATAGTAAACGTTAAAACGTAACAAGTTTACAATATAAATATACATAAATATTTATCAATTTAGTTGACAAGCAATATTAAATAATAAAAGCGATGGAATCACCAAATAATAAAAATTAAAGGGAACAGACGTGCTATTTTAGATAAAGGTGGCCCACACTGGCGACTTCATCATAATACTTTACAATTCGAGTACATAACTTTGCTTTGGGTACTGTTAAATATGAATATTAATATTTATTATTATTGTTGGTCGAAAATGGATGGTAAAGGATGAATAAAAATGTAATAAAAGGCAAATTATACTGAAAAGTATTAACAAAACCCTTACCACTATTACAGATAACAATACTATATTAGTATATATGTATATGTATATTGTATAATATATTTGTATTAATGTCTCATCCCGTAATAAGAAATTTATTTGTTCTATTCTTCGGGCTATTTTTATTTGTTTGAATAAATAAAAGATATCATTAATTCGCAAATTGTCGGACTGTTTTATTTTTTTAAATATGTGTAAACTAAAATACGATAAATATTGTAAAATTCATTCATTAACTAAATAAATTCCTGTGACTTTAACAGTTTTTAACCGCGATACAACTCATAAAAAAATAAAAGCACCGTCTGTGAATTTACATTACAAACCACATTAGCTAATTGGTAATTTTTTCACTAATCAGTAAAATTAAGCAGAAGCGCATTATTTCGTTTTCCTTTACTTACAGAATATGCTTAAGCTATGATAACCGTTTTGGGGTTTATTTTATATTTTTTAATCATTTTACCTAAAATTCAATTACAAATGGTTATTTTTACCCCTATTGACATTTATTTGAACTATTTTTTCTTTCTTCATGATGAGACACTATATGCTAATACAAAAATATTTATGTTAATATGTTCTTTTTACCCGGCGAAGGTCAAAGGAGCGTTACAAACATCTCGCAGTTAGTATGAAACATGTACAATGTACATATGTCTCCGACTGCATAATACTACGTTCCTACGTCAACTTGTTTTCTTTTTAGTTTACTTTTTATGCAGTCGGGGGTTTTTTTTTAAACGTAGTAACGGATTTATTGAGACAATTTATGGGTTCCTGTATAACACAGAAATAGTTTTTATTTCAGTAGATGAAATATATTAGAATACTAGCAACTCGCCCTCGCTCCGCTCGGGTTAGTCCCTAATAACGTTTTAACGCTTAGCTCGGAGATGAGATATTTTCTCGCAGTAAAAAATATCCTATATATTGACCCGGATAACCAGCTACCATTATACCAAATTTCATGAAAATCTAATCAGTGGTTTTCCCATGATGCGGTAACAGATAGACAGACAGACAAGAATTCTAAAAGCTATATATTTGGCTTCTAACTAAGAATATTATTTCTTCACAGAATACTTTGGAAATGTAAGAGCGATATTGTAAACTAATATTATTTTTAAAAAAGCAGAACTACCTTCCGAGTGATGATAGGTTCCTTACGGACTTACATACTAACATTTAATTTAAATCTAACATTTTTAAAGTGAATGTAAAAATCAATTTGAATAAAATATATTTGGATTGAAGTAAAAAAATCAAATTATATACAGCCTATAAAGTGCAGTAGAGATAAAATATAAAAAAAAAAAAACAAACATGTGATGCAAAATGATAAATTAAGGTTTATATTGATGTTGTTGAATGTGTCACCTTGTCATAGGGGCTAATTAGCGTCCGGCAGCCCAGCCGGATGAGAAGCCAAGAGAAAAACAGGGAGGTGGCCCACTTTGGTCAGCGGTGGGCCATACGGGTTGCTCCTGGTACTTCTCTAACAGCAGAGTAGACCGTGGTAATAACCTCTTAGTTGTGTGGTTTGCTTCTTCAGACCTGTCGTCGGGGCATCGTGGTTTAGTGCGTAAGCGATCCTGCGACGCCCCACTAAGACGGGGGAGGTTGGGTTTTAGTGGGTAGTACTGGCTTTTCTGGCCGGTGAATCCCACATAACCACTTGTATGTTTACAGGTGGTATGCGTAAGTATATTTTCCAATATTAAAAAAAATATATAGTTGAAAGTATTGAATCTGATGCAGCCAAAGAAAATCCGCACTGCATATCTAGTTTTAATATCCGTATACTGTCATACTACGAGTGTTTCGAATACCAAATGATTTAGTGAAGGTATGGCTTTGTACTGCGTGATACAAAAGTAAATTTGCTTTATTGTGTAACGGATGAAATACGGCTCTGTATGAAATTGCCTAAAAATTTTAATAACTATGTTTTTTTAATACAAAAATGACTTAAAGACATTATGTACTTCACTTATTATCTTATTAATATACACTTTAAATTAAAGTGAAGTGAATATAAATTTACACATATGTATATACATACATATTTACACTAAGGTATATATTATTAAATTAACAATTCGCTTGAAATATATACCTATCTAATATGTAAAATTAATGATATTAATAAAATTAATAATCTTTATGATAAAACTTTAATTCTATGACTTGAATTTGATGAATTCTTTGGCGGAAGAACCCAATAACAATTTTTTTCCCAATCTGAAACTCGAACCCATTACTTTGATCTGAAGACGTACATACCACTAGACTGTTACACAGTAATGGAGTTCACTTATCGTCTACACTTTTTAATAAAACATAAACACTGGATTTTATTTCATACGAGCTTTCACACCACAAATAAATAGCTATCTTGAATGCCAATTTGGTTTTACATATTTTTTTACCGCCCGGCGGGTCTCGATATGCCGTAAATTCGTAATCCGAATAAATTGCTTGCCGGCCACGTTGATACCGGCTACTGTGTGATACTGGTTTCGCACTTCATTTGGTTGATAGATGCCTCAACCGTGACTATTGCTTTTGAGTAACAAAAAGGTATGGAGTGGAGTTAGACGTTTTTATTTATATTGGAAATATTAAAAAAGTTTTTGCTGTTTTTTCTTTTATAGGAATTAATTAATAGGTTAGAAGGGATATTAATTATTATCTAAAGCATTGTGAGGTATCTGCATCTAAATTAATAAGATGTTTTGTGAATAATTTTCATAGCTTTAAGACAAATATATATTTATTTGTTTTTTTTTTAGAAAAATTACAATTCTGGAAAAAAAAAGGTAGTAATGGAAAAGATAACAAAACTGTATATGAATTGTTATTTATTATATTATTACTTTGCAAAAAGTACACCTATAACATAAATCAATAATTTCATATGAAAATATTCCAATAGACCATTTTTAAATACTAAAAGTTGGTCTTTTTAAGCGATAATATTTTCTAGATTCTAGTTTTGCTAACTTTTACTAACTTTATTTGTCAGAATTGAAAGAAAATTGCTAAAACAAAAATACTTACGACTTTGCAAACTAAAATACGATAAAGGCAAAGTTTATGACGATATCGATTTCTAATGGAACTTAATGAAAAGTAATTTCACTTGACATTTCAGTCTCCATAGGATTTGGGACAAATTTCGAAGTGGAATAAAGAATTATGAATCATATTTTAAGCGGCTATTGATTTTTACTATACGAAATGTAGAAATTAGCTAGGATAAGCTTAACTTATATTAAAATTAAGTAAGTATATTTGTTTGTTCTATAACTTTTAATGCATGTGAGTTCAGTTCTTTTTAATGTCCCACTGCTGGGGGTGGGGCTCTCTTCAATACGAGGGGGTTCAGGTTATAGTCCACCACGCTGGCCAAATGGGTGTTGGCGGACTGCATATGTCTTTCGAATACTTGCTAGATTCTCTCAGACATGCAGGTTTCCTCACAATGCTTTCCTTCACTATAAGACAAGTGTTAGTTATGTTGAAAACGATTCACACATGAAAATATCAGAGGTGCGAGACCCGGTATTCGAACCTATTCCACTCAGTTTTCCTAGCGAACGCGTTACTACTAAGTTACCACTGCCTTTTTTAATACATATACACTAGTAATGAAATACAAGTAATTTAAGTACAATGTAATTTAGTAATGAAGTACAATGTAAGCTTTCACGAACGAGCTTTTGTGTTATCAATAAAAAAAGTTTTGTAAATTCATGTAATATGTTTCCTTTCCAATTATGGTCGAATTTCAACTACTGGGCTACTACTGGGCACAACTTAGTTGAAATTGTTTTTTTTTTATGAGATTCAGTGACAAACGAGCAGACAGACCACCTGATGGAAAGCAGTACCTGTCGCCCATAACACCTACGGTTCATGCACTTAGGTTTTAAGTAACAAAAATGCAGAATCATAGGTGCGTTGTCACTGTGAGGACTAAGATGATATGTACCCATCCAGTCGGACTCCTCAGGATTGACAGAGTCCTACCACCGGTAAATTATTTTTTTGTATATTTTTCTATCATCTTATAGCATTAGCATTTTTATTAGACTAAAATGTCCTAAATCTCAAAATCGATTTCTAAGCATCATGTTAGCGAGGATAATAGTAATATTTGTTTTATTATAAATACGAATATTTAGTTACTTCACTGCTAAAAGTTAGATAATCTTCATCAATGATGTTAGATCACCTTCATTATACGAACTTATATAATATATTCGCCTCGGGTTCGTCCCTAGACATAAACAAATCTATCCCACGGGAACCGTACATTTTTCCGGGATGATATATAGCCTATAGCCTTCCTCAGTTGACGGGCTATCTAATGCAAAAAGAATTTTTCAAATCGGATTAGTAGTTCCTGAGATTAACGCGTTCAACCAAACAAACAAACAAACAAACAAACAAATTCTTCAGCTTTATAATATTAGTATAGATATGTAGATGAAAACTTTATTTGTCTATAAGTGCAAATCTCTGAATCAATGGGCCCATTTGAATTTTTTTTGGATTTTATAAGGTTATCTATGTAAATTTGAAAAAAGAACCTCAATATCGATCAAACTTAATGAATTATGGTTGATTTTTAACCACGCGGCGATCACTAGTTATTATAATTTTACCTTTACTTTAAATGGTTCCCAAGAGATATTCAAATAGTATCTATCTAATTCCAAATAATTTATAGACATTACCGAAGTAAAATTTACTGACAAACGCAGTTTGACTTTGTAAGTGCTATTTGATTAAAAAGGTACCACCTCTTTGGTCTAGTCGCTAGCATGTATAGCAGTTAATTATGAGTTCCTAGGTTTGAATCCCGAGTCAGGCAAAAATAGTTACTGGGTTGTCCTTTTATGAATATAATCTATCGCAACCGGAAGTCAGAACTTCGGTGTGCATTTTAAGTTAAAAATTTACAGCATAAGGGTAATAAGTGGGGAGTGATTAGCGACAAAGTTAATTTTGAATAAAACTGTGTTTTTGGACTTTTCTGCGGTTTTATTGTCATTTTTGCTTATTGTAATTTCTGTAAAGCATTCCGAACGTCAGAATCAAAAATCTAAATATATCCGCGAAAAAATCCGAAGGGATATTTTCATTTAAAATGTCATATACTCTGTAAATCTAGGAAAGGTATAAGCAAAGTTAGTGTTAACAGTAAAAACTATTTTTTCGCAGTAAAAAATACAATAAAACCGTAAAAAAAAACTGAAAACGTTTAATTTTAAACATGTTTTTGTTATACTCATATTTTCAAAGGCTTATTACCCCTCAATACATGTGTCTTGACAAGATATCATAATATTTAGCAACGATGGAATGTAATCTCGTTGAGAGTCATATTATTGTATTCATTTATATTACCATTTATATCCACTTATTTCATTTTTCTATTTGAAAAGATGACAAATATTTAATAATACTATCATTCTATGAAATGTAATGTAACACGATATATTATTATAGATCAAAAGACTAACAATGTATGGCGGTATTACATTTTAATCTTTTTTTTTTTTTCATTAATACTAAGCTTTATCGGTTATCTGGCACATTTTTGTGGCATATTGTCATATTTCTATTGTTAATATTTTGTGAAATATGAAAAAATTGTTTTTGTCTTACCTATACAGATAAATAAAATTAAAGTGTCCGTTTGTAATGTCAAAATAACAGCTTTATACTAAATGCATATGGAATTATATACGGTACTTATAAGAAAACCACATTTTTTAAATATTTGTCTATCTGTCTGTTTGTTCTGGCTAATCTGTTAAACGGCTGGACCAATTTTAGCGGGACTTTTACTGGCAGAAAGCTGATATTATAAGGAGTAACTTAGGCTACTTTTATTTTAGATAAAGAATTAGGATTTCGCTCAAAAATATTAAAAAGTACCTAGGGACACACCCGAGCGAAAAGAGAATAAGTCGCTAGTTGGTAAATATAAAATTTCCTATGTATACATATTTTATCATGGAATATATGAGACTATATCATTCCTTTGATTAAGTGACCGATATTATACGTACCTTAGTAAATTATTATGACGAAATAATAGCTTTCATGAACTAAATTTTAACACATAGAAGCTTTATGAAAGCTCCTGCATCTGCTTGATATATCAGAATAAAAGGCTAACTCTACTTGGCTTATAAACTGTGTATGTTTCTTCGTAAAAGAGATACAATTCAGATAATACACTTGCTTTAGAAGTAGTAATATTAGTTGAATGACATGGTCATTGACTTTTTAAGCATCTAAAAAAGCCCCTGTCATCATAAGTATTGTAGAAAGAAAATAGTGCATGTAAATTGAAACGTTATAATTTAAGTATGTTTAAATATGGATATTATGTGTATTGAAAGTATCCGCTTTATTTCACACTTACAGGTATTTATTTTCTTAAAACTTATGTGGAATCTTAATGTATTCTTTAGCAAAAATTGTAGCAAAAATTGGTTCTATATAATGTAAACACAAAAATACAACCAATTTTCCCCTACAAAGGTTCATGCAGCGGTTCTGTTATATTATGTACATACATATGTAAGTTAAACAAGTTTTAATATTAAAGTATCTGTTAAGAAATAGTCTTACAGTCCTTTATCCTCGGTTTTCCGACTTCGTTAAGAAATTGCTAGCATTTGCCGGATTCTTGCTGATAATTAAATTTTAAAGTTTTTGTAAAGTTTCGAGAATAAATTATGATTAGGTCATGAGTTTCCCCAAATCTTATGTAAAAAGAAATTTTGAGATCAAGCATTACGTTTTATTGGTTTAAAACGCCTTTCTAATTTAGTTAAAAGCTGAGCTTTATCAAACGAAGAAAAGCAAAGTTGTGTACATTGCTTTATTAACTTTAAATTGTATATATATAACACAAAAAAGCCATTTTCTGGTTTTTTTGGTTTTTTCTTTGTAAAGTCTACGTAAAATATTTTTATACTGTATTTCTTATTAATTAGAGGTTAAGTAATTACTTTTTAGATTTCAAAGGTATTTGTATAACTAGGTTATGCTCGCGGCTTCGCTCACATAAATAATTCGTCGAAGAGAATAAGCTTTAATGTCTGGATAAACTGTACAATACGTTACTTTTATTTCTTTATATGTAAACAGTTAACAACTAATATTTACACACGCAATCATTTATGGATTTTGGCAATATTAATATTTACGAAAATTTTGTTTCAGGACATATAAAATTCACTCAATTGATATCAAATTAATTCAAAATTCATATAGGAAAAGGTTTTCATATGGTAGTCTGTAGTACAATTTATTATAATCTTTCTTCCGGAATAAAAAAATCTCTTTCCGGAAAAAATGCGATCTAAATAACAAAACTTATTTATTACTAGCGACTCACCCTCAATTCGTTCAGGTTCGTCCCTCGGTACGTTTTCATTTATTTAGCAGAACCCTAATTCTTTTTCTAAAATTGAAGTAGCTTAAGTTACTCCTTATAACATCAGCTATCTGCCAGTGAAAGTCTCGTGAAAATCAGTCCAGCCGTTTCGGAGATTAGCCGGACCAGACAGACAGACAGACAAAACATTTAAAAATTGTCTTTTTCTTATATGTACCGTATATATTTTTATATGCTGTAGTAAAAAGTTGTTACTTTGACATTACAAACAGATACTTCAATTTTAATTACCTGTATAGATTTCGTATGTTAAAAATTATTGTTTTTTTTTTTCGTACAATTATTGTTTTTTTATAATTAACTACGTTATAAATCTTATAATTATATATATAATGTTCCTTATTTATATTCTGATTAAAGTAATAGTTTAAATTAAATTTAACAGAAACAAATGAAACAAGAATATCGATGTTTAAAATGTCATAAAACACATCTATAGGCCAAACTTTCGCGTTGCGATCCGTCCTTTTCTAATGTAGGTGATTATATTTACTCTTGTCTCAGAAAAATAATCTTTAATACCACTGAATAGAGTTCAAAATCATTTGAAAGTCGCATCTAAATTACTTTAATTCAGCTATTCCGTCTTAATCCCCAGAGACCAGCTCTTTCCCGAAATCGCTTCAATGTGATTTTCGACTTTTATCTCCACTTTTATTTCTAGTTCCTCCGCCATATTGGAAAGAGCAGGTTTATTACAATCTTTGTAAAGTATCCAACAAAATAGGGGTTGTTGAAATACTTTATAACAGCTATGATTATATCTGTATCTCTCATATTATTTTCTACACTAGCATTGCCTGCGGCTCCGCTCGCGTTCAGATGACCAAAAATCATGCAGCATGTAGCAACATTGCAGTTTTTGTATTTTCCTCAGAAATGAGACATTTTCTCGCGGTAAAAATTATCCTATATGTTGACCCGGATACCAGCTATCACCATACCAAATTTCATCAAAATCCCTCCAGTGGTTTTTCTGTGATGCGGTAACAGACAGACAGACAGACAAAAATTCTAAAAACTATAGATTCGGTCTCTGATAATAATGTTTATTTCAATAAGATTTTCCAAAAAATATTTAATGTACATATTCGGCTCAGTTACAATTTTATAATATGTATAGATAATACCAATCTATACATATAATAAAATTTTGATTCGATTTGTACATTAAATAATTTTTGAAAAACCTTATTGAAATAATAATTGAAACAGAGGCTGAATCTATATTTTTTAGAATTTTTGTCTATCTGTCTGGGAAAACATCATGAGAATAAAATTGGACAGATTTTTGATTAAATTTGGTATGATGAAAGCTGGTTTTCCGGATCAAAATATAGGATACTTTTATTGCGAGAAAATATCTCATCTCTGAGAAATCTGTACTAAAAGTTTAAACGTAACTAGGCTCGAACCCGAGCCGAAGGGTGAGTCGCTAGTACTTAATAAAAATCATAAATTCATTCAATACTTGACAATGTAAAGCCTAAAGTCCAAGCGATTAGGTTGGTTTACCATGACATCTTATTTATTAGAACTACAAATTGAAGCAGGTAGTTTCCTTGTAAGTAGCTAAGAATGAATTTTTGGAAATTAAACACCCAAAAAAGTCAAAAAATGTTGAACATTTGTTTATATTTTTATATACGCGGGCAAAATTATTATACTTTATAGGAATGATTTATAAAAATTCATCCCATATAGAGTTTCACTGAGGATAGATATTTTATATGGACGTTCAACATTTTTTAAGTTAGAAATATGAATATTCATGTGTAGGCTTCTATTAATTATGCTGCCGAAAGGAAATTACATGGGGGTCACTAAATGCAAAACATGATACAGTAATTAAAATGATATGGTAATGATTCTACTAAAGTGATACCGACTTAGTGAGAAAGTTACAGATTTTTGGCTAAGGTTAAAATTATAGTCGAAATGCTTAATTATTAATCTAACAAAATTGATTTAAAATACAAATTTTGCGATTAATTAGAACTCGGTCAAATAGGATTCAGTTTTTTTTAATTTCTTTCTATGTACCAAAACAACATTTAAAAATATAAGTCTCTCCCATGACCATGATTACTGTAAAGCATTGGAAACGTCGGGAACCAAAAATCCAAATAAATTCGCGAAATAATCCGAAAAGATAGTTTTATTTAAATTGTCAAATATTAGCGTAAATGTAAAAAAGTATTATATAAAAATGTTTTGGCTATGAAGCTAATTCTACGTTTTATCTATACTAATATTATAAAGAGGTAAAGTTTGTGAGATTGTGCGTTTGTGAGGCTGTAGGGGTAATCTCTGGATCTACTGAATCGATTTGTATAAAATTTGGTAAGAAGATAGTTTGATACCCTGAGTAGGACATAGAACACTTTTTATTCCGGAAATCATCCCGTAAGGGAGTAAAAATAGGGATGAAAGTTTGCATTTGTAATCAAACCCGAGCAAAGCGAGGGTTAGTCGCTAGTGTAATATAAAGGCACTTTCCAGACACAACACTGGATGTATGTTAAAGAAAATTTTATGGAACCACTTCGATACCTATATTAATATATATAACAATTTAAAGTAGCAAAATCCGTTAAGCCGTCTCCGAAGAAACGGTTGACCTACATAAAAAAAATACAGATGAACCTCGTCTTTTGTGTATGTCGGTTAAAAATCAATTGCCTTTGTAGAATAAAATACTTGCGACATAATATAACTCTTCAAGTTACTAAAAATCTATTCACTATAAAATGAGGAAAGTGTAGGAAAGTGTATAATAAAATATTTTTATCTTTTATCAAAGTTATTAATTATTCTGGTTATTGTTTGAATTTTCTTCGTTTTCTTTACACGAAAAATGCACGATTTTCCTCATTTTTCGTTTAAATAACTCTAACTCTATTTTGAATTTAAACAAGCTTTTGGAGGTTTATTGTATATTTATGTAGCTAAAGCTACAGTGGTTCTTGCGTTTATATCATTAAAGTACTACAATTGCGTCAATTAAAGCGCCAACGAAAAGCATGTTTCTACTTCGTGAAGATAAAAGTCCTTCAACAAAACCTCTATAGTATAGTGGATGTAATCTGTCTAGTACTATTTCTCACATTGGAGGTCACGAAGTTAATTCCTGCGAACATAGATTTATACATAAATATGTCATTATCATACACTCATACATTATCGGGGTAACCATATGATCTTTTTCCTTTTTTTTTTAAAGTTGAAAAATACATTTACGCATACAACGTATAGACGTAAAGGTGGTTACGTGGAGTTCACCGAGGTAAAAAGCCAGTACTATCCACTAAAACCAAACAAACCTCTCCCGTCTTAATGGGGCGTCGTAGGATCGCTAACGCACTCAACTACGACTTCCAACGGCAGGTCTACCGAAGCAGACCACAACAATTATAGGGTTGCATCACAGCCCACTTTGCCATCAGAGAAGTACCAGGAGCAACCCAAAACACACAGACCACCTCCCTGTGCGATATGGTGAATGCACGTTGTTTGGGGGGCGTCATCTTTCTATCTTAGTCTAATATAACGCAATCTATTACAGCTTATTAGACTAAATGTAAGAAAGAAAGACACCTACATATATCGGCAGGTGCTTTGTGGCTACTTGTTGTTTTACGATGGAGTAAAGTGAGTAACTGTGTGTTTTCTTAGTATTATTCTTAGAAAATAATTTTATCATTTTTAGGGTCTAAATGAAATCTATCTAGATCATCTAGGCCATTAGTAAATAAATTGAGTTTTTATTTCCTGGAAACGGTTAAATGAACAACGTGAGTAACATTCAACAAAAGGTGGAAGTTTTTGAGATAATCAATTTTCGTCTCGGTCAATGGATAATGCGATTTTCAATCGCACCATTGGGAAGAGAATGGGACTTGGTAAACTTCACGTGTACAGTTTAAAGTTTACGTTCGAATTTCCCTTTGGGAATTGCTACTGCATGTGTAATACAGTTTGTAAAATATTTTCCTTGAGTAATACTTTAATTCTAGTATGAAAAGTTTCAAATGAACTGATGTGCTTACTTTATTTTTAAACTCGCGACTCACCCTCGCCTCACCCTTGGATATAGTAAAATGGATATAGTATATTATCCTTAAGAGATAGACATATGCCATCTCAGACTTTTTTGTAAACCTTTTTATGGTGTACAATTACACTGTACTACATTATTTTGATCTATCTCGTAGGGTTCAGCCAGCTTTTGCAATGTAAGCGCAAAAAAATGTGTTTATTTACGACATCACATTAGAAACCTCTAAAATTATTAGTGTTTCTTTACTATATCATACATGTATTACACATATAAACCTTCCTCTTGAATCACTCTATCTATTAAAAAACCGCATCAAAATCCGTTGCGTAGTTTTAAAGATCTAAGTATATGTATATAGGGACAGACAGCGGGAAGCGACTTTGTTTTATACTATGTAGTGATAGTGATGTTATATTATTTTACTAAAACAACATAAATTGTGAATATACCATTTACAGGAATAGAAGGCACGACCTTTTACTAAAACAGTATAAAGATACTAAGCTCAATTTTTTATTTTTCTATTTAATTTTACAATTGACTGAATTTTTGTATAAAAATAAAACCCACTTCAAAGCCCTAAAACGTAATTATTCCTTAGAAATAAAAATTCATCTGCGCGAACCCTCTTGAGGTAAAGCTTATTGAGTAAAAACAAAATTTAAACGATCTACAATCAAAGTAGATATCTTCGAATGTACTTAGGAAGAATATAGTGTACTGAAACCTTATATAAGGCTTTATATAAGACGATGTTTTATCAGGTCATGTAGTTTTAAAGTAACATTCTAACATATTGTTTTTTTTTAGGGTTTTGCAATTATCTGACTGACTGACTGATCAACTGACTGACGGACTGGACTAGTCGATTTTACATTACTTGTAATTTTCATAACGATTTTGTCTTTATATATAATAAAGTTTTCACTGAGTCGAATCTGTACATTAAATATTTTTTTGAAAATCTTATTGAAATAGACATTATTATAGATACAGAGGCCTGTAGTTTTTAGAATGTTCGTCAGTCTGTCAGTCTGTGACCGCATTACGGAAAAACCACTGGAAAAATTTTGATAAAATTTGGTATGATGATAGATGGTTATTCGGGTCAACAGGATACTTTTTACTGAGGAAAAATATCTCATCTCTGAGCTAAACGTTAAAACGTAACCAGGGACGGACCCAAGCGCTAGTATACTATATATATAATACTTTCTTAGATTTACGCGAATATTAGACATTTAAATAAAACTATCTTTTCGGATTTTTTCGCGGATTTATTTTGATTTTTGTTTATTTTGATTTTTGTTTAGTGAATTAAACATGTAGTAAGTTCTTACTGTGTGGATCAAAATAATAGTATTTCAGATTAATATTTTACATTTTTAAATGTAATTCTTAATTAATTTTAATTTTCTAAAGTAGACATAGAATATAATAATGGTAACACTAAAAATATAGATTATTAAACAATAATACAATAATAAGTTTTCTAAAAAATTGAAATAATTATAATGATAATAGCTAAAATTATATAAATAATATTCCATATTTCAAATTAAAATTATAAAAATGTTTAAAATTAAAATTAACAAATATTGTAAGGTTCTTTGATGCTGAATTTCAAAATTTTGAATTCATGTTTGTTAATTGTGGGTAGGCTGTCTGTAACAACTATATAATGCTTTTGTGACATCTAACACCTTAGTCTCTCCCGTGACCATGATTGCTGTAAAGCAATCGAAACGTCGGGAAACAAAAATCAAAATAAATCCGCGAAAAAATCCGAAAAGATAGTTTTATTTAAATACTATATATAATGTGTAGATTATTTACATCTATCGACAGCAATTATAGTAAAGTCAACTTATAAAAAATCCTTTTAAAGTCTTTATTTCTCACATTCTTTTATAGTAATTATATTTTCATCACTCACAATAGCTTTATTGTAGAACAAACAAAACAATGTTCTGTTTTTTTGGTACCATAAACAGTAGTAGCAATGCAAGCGGTCCCATTTATTTGCCATTTTTATAGCAGTACGTAATTTAAATAACATACTATACTACATACACTGAGCATAAATATAGCCAAATGAACTACGCTTCGTAGACAGTTCGTAAAGATAAAAACCAAGTGTTGATTTTTATCTTAAAACTAGCTCTCACCCTTACTCCGCTTGGGTTCGTACATAATTTTAAAGGTAAGCTTCTCTCTAATACTTCAACTCAGTATTTTATTACACGATCTCGTGCTTAACGATAACAGTTTTTTTTTAATTTTTTTTTTATGTGGGACATGTGTTAATTTACCATCTAGTTCCATGGTAAGCTACGAAGCCTGTGTTATGGATACCGGATAGTTGATACACTACACATATATAACTTTAAATATATACATATTATAAATATAAACACCCATGACTGGAGTGCAAACATGCGTGCTCACACAAATGAATGCCCCCAGCGGGACTCGAACCCGCGACCGCTGGCACAGCAAATAGGGTCACTACACACTGAGCCAAACGTGTCGTCAAGTTATGGATACCAGATAGTTGATACACTACACATATATAACTTTAAATATATACATATTATAAATATAAACACCCATGACTAGAGTACAAACATTCGTGCTCATCACATAAATGAATGCCCCCAGCGGGACTCGAACCCGCGACCACTGGCGCAGAAAGTAGCCGCATTCCCCCGTTGAATGGCAATGCCAATTCTTTGGGCGAAAAATGCACCAGCTCTCCTGTCACCAGTAGAGGTGATAAGACGAGGTGTTATGTCTTTTAAGAAGAGCTTAGCATTTTGACTCCATGGGTAAGGGTTTCTACAGCAAATGGAATAAAAACATAATTTTGACTAAGGGAGGCGTATTTACGTAACTAAAGAACTTACATAGTATTACTTATGATAAGTAGGCAATAATCATATTGTATTGCCACTACATTTGTCGTATGTATAGTTGGATTGGCCAAATACTGGATATTTTATTCTCGATTTATTTTTAACTACTAAAGACGGTTACCGCAATAATATGTAAAGTAACGCTCGGTCTCAACCGCCCGTGATTTATGTAGAATACGCATGGACGCACTTCCAGCTAACAACTCTCAAATCAAAATGTTAATATTGTATGTTTGCTTGTAAAATTACAGTAAGTCGGTTGAATTGTTACAGAAAAGGTATAAACAATTGGTCAAATGCATAATAGATGCGCGTCAACAAAAAAGTGAGGATTTTTATTTTTTTGTTTCTTTTTCTTTTTTTTTTTGAGGTAAAGCTATTGAATATAAAACTTGATCAAAATAAGTGCGCTCAAAATTTAAAATTTAGTATTTAAGAAGGAATATTGTTTTTCATATAAGTGTTTTTTTTTTCGTAATTATTTTGGGAAATATTTTTTTTAAAACTCTTATATATTTAATAGGTACTTTTTAAAGTGCTGGCACCGACCAAAAACTATTTTTTTTATTGTTAACTTCGTGTATTTACGGTTAACTTCGTGTAATTAAAAAGAATCGATTTTTTTTTATTTTAAGCTCATTTAATCATTCGGTTTCTTAGTGGATAAAATAGATGTTTTTCTTACTCGTTACTAGTGATAGTCTCGTGGTCCATGATCGATCATAATTCACTGAGTTTGGACGTTATTGAGATTCTGTTGTCATAGTTACATAAATACATAGCCTGTAATTTTCCTCAATAGAAATTAAAAAAAGACTTTTTCAAATCGGATCCTTAGTTTCAGAAATAAGCCTGTGCATACAAACAGACAAACTTTTTAACTTAACATATAATATATAATAATTGGTAACAAAACTCCTCCAAAACGGCTTGACCAGTTCCTATGAAATTTTGTGTGTATGTTCAGTAGGACTGAGAATAGGACGTAAGCTATTTTTCATACCCCTACGTGATAAGAGTAGTCCACCCTAGGGAAGAACCCGAACGGAGCGAGGGTGAGTCACTAGTATTAATATAAAATTAATGATTTTACTATCTATCATCACGTTGCGACATTTTCTACCAGTGCAGTAATACATAAATAAACTACACAAGTGGAACCGCAGGCAAAAGCAAGTCAATAAATTCTAGCTTTCTGCAGTCCTTCTTCATATAAACTTTAATTATGCCAAAGCTCACATTTCTCTTTATGTGTAATATTTAAAAGGGAGTTCAAAGTTTTTACTTCGGAGTTTCTTTAAAGGAACTCTGAACTCAAAAGGATGAATCCCATTGTGGCCATTAAAATTGCTCAAGCATAACACCCATCCAGCTATGACATGTCTCTTGATGCAAATCGTTCAAATTCATACCTAAATCTGCATATACCCATACAATATCAACATTCATATGGATTTGAGAGTTGTTAGCTGGAAGTGCGTCAATGCGTATTCTACATAAATCACGGGCGGTTGGTAAATCTGCATAAAACGTGTTATACAAGACTAGCGCCCCTAGGTAGGTTTTTTTGAGCGGAACCCTAATTCATTTTGTAAAATAAAAGTAGAGAGAGAGAGAGAGAGGGAGAGGGAGAGAGAGAGAGAGGGAGAGAGAGAGAGGTTTTATTTATCTGTATAAATTCAACTGAACTAAGGCCCAAGTGCGTTGACGCACGAAGAAAATATAATTTCTAAATACAATTACCTCTACCAATTACGTACTTACATTATTTTATGAATTTATTAAGTATTATTTAAAATTTAACAAACATAGAAACACTGAGGATAAAGACAATTTCATTTACTGTATGAAATCTAGTATGACTCATATGACATATTATTTTAAGACTAGCATCGTGAAACTGACAAAGAAGTGATGTCAGCAGTCATATAATGCATAAACTTACGTAGTTGACGTTTAGAGCCCACACGCACTCGACGATTCTGACGAGACCATGGTTTCAGCAACCAACTATTTATGGTCGCGTTCAAACGTTGGTCGTAAAGTCAAGTATTAAATATACTTAACACATATATTATACTAGCGACTCACCCTCACTTCGCTCGGATTCGTCCCTGCTTACGTTTTAACGTTTAGTATAGATTTCTCAGAGATGAAATATTTTCTCGCAGTAAAAAGTATCCTATATTATGTTGACACAGATAACCAGCTATTATCATACCAAATTTCATCAAAATTCCTCTAGTGGTTTTTCCCTGATGCGGTAACAGACAGACAGACAAAAATTCTAAAAACTATAGATTCGGCCTCTTTATCGATAATAATGTCTATTTCAATAAGATTTTCAAAAAATATTTAATGTACAGATTCGGCTTAGTTACAATTTTTTTAATGTATACATATGTGGTCGTTAGTGACCGCTGTTGTGGTCGCATTCACATAGTGCGAGTGGGGTTTCACTCCAAAACGTTCAACGCCCGTTTAATTTAGCTTGTAACAATGTTGTCTACAAATAGATCGATCGCTTTAACTCCTAAGTAAAAATAAATTCCTGGAAACTTGTTGCCAAACAAAATTAAACCTTATTTTTTAGTTAATTAAACTTAAATTATCGAAGCAGGTAGCAAATTATAGATGTATCGACTAAACTGTTATCCTTAGGTCATATTATAATCGCGATAGTGTTTATTTATTCGTTCGGTATACTTTAACGTAGCAATGAAATAATGTAGCATAGAAATAGTGTTTAAGACTTCTAATTATTCTGACATATTCCATTTAGCCCTTGTTTCGTTCAGATGCCTGCAATGCCTCATTAAGACGGAAAGGTTCTGTTGGGTTTTATTGAGTAGTACTAGCTGTTCCAGCCGGTGTTTACCCACATAACCCACATACCCACATAACCACCTGTATGTATGCAGATTGCAGGTGGTATGCATAAATACATTTCCCAACATAAAAAGTCATAATCTATGTGTTTACTAAATTCCATCCAAATCCATTTAGCCATTTTAGTATCAAGAAGAGTCACAAACACATACAGACTTTCGTACTTATAGTAGTTTGATATTATATTGTGGTTTTCATGGATCATAATGTACTGTTAAAAGTTACTAAACATTTCAAATCGAAGCCAAAGCTTGTTATTTAAACATTAAATACGTTGAAACTATTGCTTTGCGAATAACCTCGATACAGTTTATAATTCGGTCCTTTGTCATCGCAAATTTAGTTCACAGCTTTCAATATTAGGAGTTTAGTTTAACGAAGTTATGGTTTGTGCCTTAATTTGTTGTATTTAGTTAAATGAGACCTGTATTTTTCATTTAGCTAGCTGTTACTATTGTAAGTTAATGCCTGCCTGTTTTATGTATTCACACCGATACGATGTAATGTTAAAATAATTTGATGATCTTCTGACCGATTTCAGCCACGGCTGCTAACCTCATTGAAATGAGCCAACTGCCAAGCGCAGGAGATATTATAGTGCACAGGTATACCCACAAAAACCAGTAACACTCTCTATATCTCTCTATTCACTTTCAAGTATCGATGGGACGATATTTCGACACGACCATGAAAGATCAGGCATAGGACCGATGGCTTTACGTTCACAGGGATGATACACCACCAACTTCCTAACTCTGGTCTGTTAATGAGACTTTCTTAACGGAAAGACTCAATAATTAATCTTGGCTCGACCTGGGACTTGAACGTAGGACCTCGGGATGTAATTGCTAGCTACTACACCACTGAGGCAGTTAAAATTGTTGGTATATTATATTATCTGTGACATGTGTATATTACGTTTATCTGTTATAAACTATACTTGATGTTGGCAACATCATGTTGCTCTTCTCCTTTCAATAAAAACCTAAAACCACGTCGTCTGCTTTTTCTATAAAACTTAAAATAAAAGTGTTAATCATAAAAAGTGCTTTTCTTAAAACTTCCACCCAAGAGGTTATGGGCCCAGGACACCCAGAAAAAGCAAAAGCAGAAAGAGCATAATAAAAGGTATTATTTTCTATTACCTAATAAAATTAAAACACGTGTCGGAAAATAAAAATGGAGGAAATTAAAATTGAACAATTGAATGGTACGGAAGGATATCAGCTTTGGAAGTTTGAAATCAATATTTATTTCAAAGCAAATAATCTTAGCCAGGTAATCGAAGGCGTAAAAGGTTCAACCGATGAGAACTTTCAAATAAAAGATGCAAAAGCACAACGTGCAATCTTAATGAGCATTAACAAGAAATATAAGCCGCCATTAATGTCGTGTAAAACAGCAAAAGAAATGTACAACAAATTATGCAAAATGTTTGACGGTGAAGAGTCAAGACGTGCTTCTGAATTACTGCAAGAATTTTTCACGTTTAAAACGAGTAGAAAATATAACATATCGCAATTAATATGTGAAATTGAAAATTTAACCTTTAGACTCAAAGGACTTGGTCAAAATATAACAAATGAAATGTTAACCTCAAAAATTCTCTCATGCTTACCATCCGAGTACGAAAATTTTATTACCGCATGGGAATCAACTGAAGACTCGAAAAAAACTTTAGAAAATTTAACTAACCGATTGTTATCTGAAGAAAGTAGAATATCCAAAAAATATGAAGAAAAACCCCTTGTCTTTAAATCTTTTAAAAATGTAAAGTCAAATAAAGTAACCTGTAACAAGTGCAATAAAATTGGTCATTTTGCAAAACAATGTAACAGTAAACAATGTACAATTTGTAAAAAATATAATCATGAGGAGAAAAACTGCTACTTCAGAAATAAAACATCAAATAAGCAAAATGTTGCTTTTGTGACAAATAATAATCAAGATGAAAATATGTTCATAGTAGATTCAGGTTCTAGCTCTCATATGGTAAATAACATAAATTTAATAAGTAACTATCAAGAAGATTCTACAGAAATATGTGTTGCTAAATATAATGAAACTATGAAGTCACCAGGCTATGGAAAAGTACAAGGTACAAATTGTTCTTTACAAAATACTTTATATGTTCCGGAACTTACCCAAAACTTATTATCAGTATCATGTATCACAAACAACGGAGGATCTGTAATATTTAATAAAAATTCAGTTAAAATATTAAAAGACAATGAAGTTGTACTAAATGGAAATAAAACCAAAACTGGCCTTTATAGTGTTGATGTATTGAAAAATGTGTATAAAAACAATATTGCATATTACTCAAATAACAATGAAACTGCACTGGATTGGCATATTAAATTGGGCCATCCAAGTAAAAATGTTCTCTCAAAGTTACTGAAACTTGCTGACGGTCTGAAAATAACAGAAAAAGATGTCGAGCTCATGTCGCAATGTGAAGTTTGCATAAAATCAAAACAAGTAAGAAAGTCTTTTAACACTGAAAGAATAAGAGCTACTAGAAAATTAGAAATAATACATAGTGATGTTTGCGGACCATTTGAAGAAACATATGATGGTATGAAGTATGTACTTACCATTTTAGACGATTACACACATTTCATTAAAACTTATCTGCTGAAGTATAAATCTGAAGTCTCCGAGTGTCTGCAGGAATACATAGAAGAATCTGAAAGAGAAAATAAAATGTTGATTAGTATAATAAGATGTGATAATGGAGGAGAGTATAAAAGTAACTATTTCAAGAAATATTGTAAAACAAAAGGAATAAAATTAGATTATACAGTACCATACTCACCTCAGCTTAACGGGAAAGCTGAAAGATTAAATCGAACACTACTTGACAAAACCAGAGCATTGTTATTTCAAAACAATTCAGAAAAAATATTGTGGGGAGAAGCCATTAGAACAAGTGCTTACCTGCTTAACAGAACACCAACTGAAACAACAAATAAAACTCCATATGAAATGTGGACAGGAAGAAGACCAAACTTGTCAAATTTAATAATGTTTGGAGCTGAAGTATATGCGAAGAGATTGGGAAATCTTTATAAACTGGAAGAAAGAAGTGACAAGATGATAATGATTGGCTATACACCTAATGGTTATAGACTATGGAATGATTTTACTAAAACTTTAGAAATATCAAGAGATGTAACAGTAATTAAGAATAAAACTTTACAAACGAAGGAGCAAAAGGAGAATTTAAAAACATTAATACCTCAAAATTTATTTGATTATAAAATTAACTTACCTGAAGAAACAGATGAAGATCCAATTTTGAATGAAGAAAAGGAAATAAATCACCTGAAAAATAATGATAAGAATAAAAACTTAGGAGAAGGCAGTACCCATATAACCCCAGCAGAGGAGTTAATTAACACTGACGATGACATAGATAACAGCTTAGGAGAAGGGAGCAGCCATAACACCACAGATGAAATTAAAAATAAAACAATTAATGAAAATAAAAACATAATGGGTGATGATTTCAAAATTATGACTAGAAGTAAAAGAGAGATTAAGAAACCAAAGAAATTTAATGATTATGTCTTACTTAGTTTTTCAGAATGTCTTTCAGGGTCTGACAGGGATAAATGGATAGAGGCAATAAAATCTGAAAAGGAATCATTAGAGAAAAATCATACCTGGGATATTGTAGATCGAAAGGAAGCAGAAGGCAAAGAAATATTGTCAAACAGATGGGTTTTCCGAGTCAAAGAAGATGGAGCTTACAAGGCGAGATTGGTGGTTCGTGGATTCGAGCAAAAAGGTATAGATTACTCTGAAATCTATAGTCCTGTGGTAAGTCAATCAACTCTTAAAACTCTATTTGCTTTAGCCGCTTCACAAGATTATGAGATAATTACATTTGATGTTAAAACAGCATTCTTATACGGAGAAATTAATAATGAGGTATATATGAATATTCCAGAAGGTTTTAATTATGATGACAGTAAAAATAAAATATGTTTGTTAAAAAAGGCATTATACGGTTTAAAACAGGCACCAGTAACCTGGAATAAAACATTTACTGAAAGTATGTTAAAATTAAATCTAAAACCTATTAAAACAGATAAATGTGTTTTCACTAATAATGATAAAACTGTAATTATTGCAATTTATGTAGATGATGGATTAGCTATGTGTAAAGATAAATCAAAATTATTAGATATATTAAAATGCTTAGAAAAAGATCTTGAAATTAAAATTAATACATTTCCAAATATATTTGTTGGAATAGAAATAGTTAAAAATGAAAAAGGTATATTATTAAAACAAGAAAATTATATTGAATATTTATTAGATAAATTTAACATGTCAAACTGTAAAAGTGTGAATACACCATGTAACACAAATAAAACTATATCTGATAGAAATTGTATTGTAACTAACTTTCCATATAGAGAATTAGTAGGTGGTCTGTTGTATCTGTCAACTCGTACCAGACCTGACATTGCACAAGCAGTCAATGAGGCTAGTAGAAAAATAGAGAATACATCTAAAGAGGATATTAATTCAGTTAAAAAGATCTTAAAATATTTAGCAGGTACTAAACAAAAAGGTATATTATTTAAAAAAGGTTTTGATATATCAAAATTATTTGCATATTGCGATGCTGATTATGCAAATGATTTGACTTGTAGACGTAGTACTACTGGATACATATTAATGTATTCTGGTGGACCTATATCTTGGTGTTCAAAGAGACAACCAATTGTTGCTTTGTCTTCAACTGAAGCAGAGTATATTGCAGCTGCTGATTGTTGCAAAGAAACTTTATTTATAAAATCACTACTTAATGAGTTATTAACATTTAATGTTGAGATTATTCTAAATATAGATAACCAGAGTTCAATTCAACTAATTAAAACTGGATCATTTAACAAACGATCAAAACACATTGATATAAGATTTTATTTCATTCATGAAAATTATATAAGTGGTAATATTAAAATAATATATTGTCCTACAGAAAATCAGTTAGCAGACATGCTGACAAAACCTTTATTAAAACATAAATTTGAAAATTGTTGTAACAAAATAATGCATAATTGATTAAATTGTATAAATTAAAAACAATAAAATGTATATATTAAAATTAGTAAGTTGTATAAATTAATAAAAAATAAAATACACAGAGAAGTTGTTCTAAGTGCTAGTATGTAATAAAATGTTTCAAACTTAAACTGTTAATTAGATATGTTCTTTTAATAAATTAATACTTTGTGAGAAAGCTTATAAGTTAGTAAAAATGATTAAGTTAAAAATATATATAATAAGTTATGTAACAATTATTATTTTTAAGTTTTTTTTTGTTGTGTAAAATAAAAAATATATATATTTAAAAAAAAAAAATTAAAAATAGGAGAAGGTGTTGGTATATTATATTATCTGTGACATGTGTATATTACGTTTATCTGTTATAAACTATACTTGATGTTGGCAACATCATGTTGCTCTTCTCCTTTCAATAAAAACCTAAAACCACGTCGTCTGCTTTTTCTATAAAACTTAAAATAAAAGTGTTAATCATAAAAAGTGCTTTTCTTAAAACTTCCACCCAAGAAAAATATAATAAATAAAATCAAAATAGCCTTTATTCTTCATAAATCTTTTGTATTCAGACAAAGTTTTGCTTTTTACTTGTCTTTACCGAAAAAACGCAATTTTTCTATCTTTGTCGAAAAACGCCGAGCGAAGCTCGATCGCTCTTCTATACTATACTACTATATTATACTACTATACTATTAGTAGTCTGTATAAATACCTAATATATCTTGTATCTTTTGTTTTAGGTTATTACTTATCACCAGGTAGACCTATGACCCATGACGTAGACCTACCAGGTCTACATCAGAGACCTCCTCAATATCATATCACATGGTGTTTGTATTGTATGTATGGCATATCATCATATGACATACATACAATGCAAACACCATGCTTGTAGTTTATTAATCATTCAAGTTCTTTTAACCATTTTTTCGTGATATTTTAAAACAGCAAATAATATACGTTTGTATTATATGTATAACAAAAAAACAAAGTATACAATAGAAAAGTGAAGTGATTACTCTTTATGCCTTTGAACATGTTATTTATAAAAAAAAAACGATTATTCCTTTTCTCGGTATAAAAATCTTTTAACGTACACTAAAAAACAAACAACCGAATTGAGTACATCTTCCTTTTGAAGTTGATATGATGATGATGATGATTTGATGATGGTGTATATAATTTAATTAAATACACACAGAAAAGCAATAAATAATGTTTGTAATTTGAAAATAACAGCTTTTTACTAAATGTATATGAAAGTATATACGGTACTTGTAAGAAAAAAAAAGACATTTTTTTTTGTCTGTACAGACAGACAGACGTACGTCTGTCTGTCTATTTGTTCCAGCTAATCTCCGAAACGGCAGGACCGAATTTGATGGGACTTTCACTGGCAGATAGCTGATTTTATAAGGAGTTAGGCTACTTTAATTTTTTAAAAAGAATTGGGGTTCCGCACAAAAAAATAAAATGTTAACAAAATCCATGTACGCGAGCGAAGCGAGAGTAAGTCGCTACTTATGTTTATAAATATCTAATTCATTTGAGCAAATGTAGCTTTAGTACGAAAGAAGATTGTCTTCGTGAATAACAAGTGTACTGCTAGATATCATTTTAAATGAAATTTCATACGAAAGCTGCAATGCTGCTTTCATGCAAAGTTCTAATTATAAAATTAAGTTAACTTTCGACATAAAATGTGAGATGAAAAATAAAATAAAATAAGTTTCTGTATTACTAACGGGAATCTACTTAATCAGAATTATATATATGTAGAATAATAGATAGCTTGGTGATGGGGTATCCAACGAGTACACTTCACTAATAGCGGGTTCGAGTCCACAAAAGTTAACTCGCCATAAAAGAACAAAACTAAA
Organism: Argynnis bischoffii washingtonia; assembly: GCA_033884665.1. Classification (NCBI taxonomy): domain Eukaryota; kingdom Metazoa; phylum Arthropoda; class Insecta; order Lepidoptera; family Nymphalidae; genus Argynnis; species Argynnis bischoffii. Next base: position 15,982,699 of record CM066618.1, on the reverse strand, counting down.
ATCTTTTGATTCACCTTTCAAATAGAGTAAATAAAAAAAAACTCCATAACGTCTATGGGGACTATATTATATATCTAACTAGCAGTACTCGCGGCTTCGCCCTCGTCCAAACTTCCGATTTGCTAACAAAATTCACAGAATCACTCGCTGGGCTAATCTGAAGATTGCCAGAAAATTTCATCAAAATCACTCCAGCTGTTTTGGAGTTTATAGGAAACATACATTAACCTATTTTTTAATCAACAATTTAAATGAATTTATTGCACGGAAAATGGAGTCTTTCATGAAAATTTAGTGAAATATTGACTGCAGCGCCACCTACCGGGTCCGTTTGTAAATTCGAACCTTGCAGGGACCTCGAACATACACAAAAAAAAATTATGATTAAAACCGTATTTGCCATTTAGGAGATGATCCATGACATACTGACTGCAGCGCATGAATCCATTTTATTATGATGTTAAACGGTATTTTTCCGATTAGCACTTATACACTTTGGAGAGTAGAACTTATTTTGTTACAAACGCTATGGTCACGGGTGTACGTGATCATGGCGCTTGTAACAGTGCCCAAATATTGAGAACTCTCAAAAGTAATTGCTAAATATATTAAGTATCCCGTTTTAATAAAAAAGTAATAAATATGTTGGAACATTAACACACAGCACCATCTAGTTCCATGATAAGCAACGAGGCTTGTGTTATGGATACCAGATAGTCGATACATTACACACATATAATTTTAAATACATACATATTATAAATATACACTCATTACTAGAGTACAAACATTCGTGCTCATCACACAAATGAATGCCCCCAACGGAATTCGAACCCGCGACCGCTGGCACAGCAAGTATAATAATCTTCTGTAAATATCTTGAATCCATGTTATTTTTCGCATAAAGATAACTTTTTAAATAGAATATTACAAAATCGCACTACCATTATATATAGAAAAGTTTCTTAGTGTATGTTTGTCAATACAAACTGAAAAGGCTCGATGGATTTGTATGTAATTTAGTACATAAACTATGGACTATGACCTGGAAGTAACACTTAGGCTATATATTATACACAAAAATTTAGAATATATATAATACACAAAAATTTAGAATGTACTACGTAAAGTGCAATAAAGGTTTAAGCGAAGCGAAAGCGGGTCACTAGTGGGTTAGAATAATTGAAATTATAATTAAATCGAACCCCTTTCACAGTAATTTACTCTCTTATTATAACGAGTATGACCAAAATACTTATAATTTGTAGCATTTAGTACTTGGTCCCTCAGTTTGTCAGACACTTTACGTTTGGGTATCTACTTTTAGGGTTGTTTTAAATAGCGATTTGGAAATTTGGGATCAAATATAGGATACTTGTCGCTTCGGGACTGCGAATAGTTTAGTACTATTTAAAATAAAGGTTTGAATTTTCAATATGTGACATAAGAATGTTAATTATAGTTCTTTTTGTAAATTTCAGACTTCTGGAAAGGATATAATAAAAGTTACATATAATATTAATTAATGAGAAATTCTTGTGTATATATGTATGTGTATTAGTTTATTTCGTGTATCTTGGAATCGGCTCTAACGATTTGGATCAAATTTTCTATTTAGATAAGGTTTTGCTTTTTCATATCTATCGTAAATTATTGTGGTACTTGTATGAGAGCGGGTGAGACTTAGTCAACCAGAAACTTTATATATAACACTAACTGCTCACCGTCGTTTCGCCCGGGTGCTCCTCTAAGTGTCTAACAGTAGCATTATAATTTGACGACACGTTTAGCTCAGTTTGTAGTGACCCTACTTGCTGTGCCAGCGGTCGCGGGTTCGAGTCCCGCTGGAGGTATTCATTTGTGTGATGAGCACGAACGTTTGTACTCCAGTCATGGGTGTTTATATTTATAATATGTATGTATTTCAAGTTATATATGTGTAGTGTATCAACTATCTGGTATCCATATCACAAGCCTCGTAGCTTACCATGGAACTAGACGGTGCTGTGTGTTAATGTTCGAACATATCTATTTATTAATTTAATTTATTTTAGCATGAAAGACTGACGAACATACACACATATCCACATGCAAACTTTCGCACTTATAATATAAGTCCGATTGTATTATTATTACTACTATTAGTATATTAAACAATGAATGTTTTCTTCCAAGAATAGTCTCGACCATTACAAAAACTACATTTTTCCTAGATAGAAGCAAGATATTAATAGAAAAGTTTTATTCCGTGTGCGAATTGAATCTGCAACCTATAGTCAATAATAATCTATAGTAAACAATTTCAATGACTTAATTTATTTACTGACTAGCGACTCACCCTCGCTTCTCTCGGGTTCGTCCTTAGCTTGCTTCCCCATACAAACTTTCATCCCCATTTTCATCACTTTAAGGGATGATATCCGGGATAAAAAGTATCCTATGTCCTTTCCAGGGTCTCCAACAATCTTCTTACCAAACATCAAAATCGGTTTAGTAGATCCAGAGATCACCCCAACAACCTTACAAACTCACAAACTTTACCTCTTTATAATATTAGTATACATAGGTGGTCTTTACACATAATATCTTTAAAAATACAAGTATCATATAGTTTAATACTTTTCAATTATAAAACATTAAAGTCAAAATAATTTTCATTTACAGAAATTATTTTCAGCAATTTTTTTTAAAATTTACATGGATGTAACAAAACAGGCACACGCTCTTAACATAAATTATGAGCGCAGTAGAACATGTGCTACAACAGTTAGCTGTTGCTATCATTTGTAAGTAATGTTTACATTTCATTACGCCTGCATATGTACTTAAATATTAACGCTTATATCATATGGAAATATGTACGCTATATATCTTACAAGCATAATGTATTAATGCAGCATTCTAAATTCGCTTCTTACATTCTAAATTAAAATTAAATATGACTACTTAATCTATCCATATAATAAAACTAGCAACTCACCGTCGCTTCGCTTCGGGTTCGTTCCTAGACAAAAACAAATCTATCCCACGGGAACCGTACATTTTTCCGGGATTATATATAGCATATAGCCTTCCTCAGTTAACAGGCTATCTAATGCAAAAAGAATTTTTCAAATCGGATATTGCTGAGATTAATGCGTTCAACCAAACAAACAAACAAACAAACTCTTCAGCTTTATAATATTAGTATAGATTTTATTTTAACTAAGTCAAATCTGTACATTAAATATATTTTTTGAAAAATCTTATTGAAATAGTTATTATTATCGATACAGGAGCCGAATCTGTATTTTTTGGTTTTTTGTCTGTCTGTGACTGTGAACGTATCACGAGAAAACTACTAGACAGAATTTGATGGAACTTTGTATGATAGCTGGTTTTTCGGGTTAACATATAGGTTACTTTTTACTGCGGGATAATACCTCATCTCTGAGAAATCTATACTAACTGTCAAAACGCACCTAGGGCGAGGTTGAGTCGCTAGTTTTATTATAAACACTTGAGACTATATTAAAAGGCACAAAAAATAAAAATTATTAATCAAAAGAATAGTGAAGATCTATAAATGAAAATAAGAAAAACAATGAAACAAACTTAAATTTATACATATATATAAATAGACAAAGACAAAACAATTCAATAGGTTTTCTCCCCTTTTTGTATACTGATTTAATTTTTTTGTTTAATAGGTATTGATAAGATTTAGTATTATCAATAAAAAAAATTTGGAACACTTTTTATTTAATGATTATTATGATCAATTTCGACCACTGGGTGAATGTTAGTCTTCTATACTATAATATTATAAAGAGGAACGATTTTTATTTTGTATATTTGTTTATTTGTACCGAATAAGCTCCGAAAATCTACTGAACCGATTTAAATAAAATCTAGCAAGAAGACAGTTCCTAGGATGGGAAGGACATGGGATATTTTTTATCACGGAAATCATCTCTTAAGGGGGTGAAACTGAGGAATCAACCTAAGGACGAACCCGAGTGAAGCGAGGGTGAGTCGCTAGTCTAATTGATACATATGTAGACATAAAGCTTTTTACTATAAATTAAAACAAAAAAAAAACATTGAAACTTTTAAAGTTAGATTCATACTATATATTATATAGTCAGTGAGCAATAAATTTAATCAGTGGGAAAAATGAAAAAAGAATATCGAGCTTAACAAAGTTAATTTTCACAATGCAGGATTAACGACATAAGCGGAGCTCGGAGGAGATTCCAATTTAATTACATCGGATAAAAAATACCGATCTTTTTTTTTTACAAATCCGGTTTAAAAATCTACTTATTAATTATGTAATCTTGAACAGAAAGCTTATAAAAGTTTACTTGGATATTGAATGAATATATTGTTATAATTACTAGTGACTTGGTCTCACTTCGCTCAGGTGTATCTCTGGGTGCGTATCAGTAACCTTTTTTTTTTAATGGTGGGAAATGCATTTACGCATACCACCTCGAGACATACAGATGGTTATAAGGGACTGACCACCTAGTAAAGCCAGTACTACCCACTAAAACCTAACAAAACCTCCCCGTCTTAATGGAGCGTCGCAGGATCGCTTACGCACTCAACTACGACACCCCGGTCTGCCGAAGTAGACCACAACAACCATGGGGTTGCTCTACAGTCCGCTCTGCTATCAGAGTAGTCTCAGGAGCAACCCGCATGGTACACCGCCCACCGAAGTGAGCCAACTCCCCGTGCGTTTCTTGGCACTCGGCTGAACTGCCAGGCGCGTAACAGTAACCTATACTACCATAACCATAGTTTGTTATAGCTTATTGTGTTTTAATAATTGTTTTCTTTAAGCAGTGAATAGCAAAAATTATAATTTTTAAAAGATTTACGCTTTTGCTTGACTATAATTTATCGAACTTGTATTTAAGTAACTTAATAAGTAGCTCTTATGAATCAACCGTAAACTCATGGTATTAAGTATAATATAATCATTCATATTTCACATACAAAGGCTTAAATAAATTTAAAATAATACATAGTATAAACTATAAAACAATCACTTCTTTCTTCTCACTTCCCGCTGTCTGTCCCTATGTATGCTTAGATCTTTAAAACTACGCAACGCATTTTGATGCGGTTTTTTTTTTAATAGAATGATTTAAGAGGAAGGTTTATATGTATAATACATGCATATTATAGTACAGAAAAGCCGAGAAATTCAAATATTTGTATTTTATACTAACCGTTAAAACGTACTTAGGAATGAACCCGAGCGAAGCGAGGGTAAGTGTCTTGTAAAATAGATACAAAACTATTACAAATATATACGTCCAAGATTTGATTAAATATTTATTTAGTTAGGTACAAGTCAAGCTAATAATGATATCTCACAATATATAAAAAGCAATAATAATCTCTATTCCTTTACACGTCCCTTTCTTAGCATAATCTCTATTGAAGCAATATTGACTTTGAATTTCAATGACACCAGTAGTTGATGGGCACGGGAAATATGAATACACTCATAACTCCATGTTTATGAATATTTTAATGAGACGAGAGCGCTCTGGGAGCGGATTCTGAGGCAATGTGTTACCATATACTATATTTATCTCAATTTTCCTGTTTTGAAATAAATATTTTAATAAAATAGTTTGCTATCCCATTATCCTATCACATAATAATATAAATGCGAATAAGAAATAAATGTTTGGATGGATGGATGTTTTCTACTCAATCACGTCAGAAAGGCCGAACGGATCTGGGTGAAATCTGGCGCAAATATAGATTATAGTCTGGAATAGCACAATAGCATACTATTTATCCCGGAAAAATGAACAGTTCCTGTGGGATAGATTTGTTTTGGTTTTTCACAGAGCAAGGGATTATATTTTCCATAGTAACCGTTAAAACGTACCTCGGGACACGAAGTTTGGGTGAGTCGCTAGTATATTATCTTCTCATGAAAACTGGGCGATATCTATACAGATAAATAAATTGGGGTGTCTGTTTGTAATATTAAAATAACCGCTTTTTACTAAATGCATATAGATGTATACACGGTACATATGCCAAAACAACATTTTTTACAATTTTTGTCTGTCTGTCTGTTTGTTCCGGCTAATCTCCGAGACGGCTGGACCGATTTTGAGGGGACTTTCACTGGTAGATAGCTGCTATTATAAGGAGTAACTTAGGCTACTTTTATTTTAGAAAAAGAATCAGGGTTCCGCGAAAAAAATTAAAACCCATGAAATTGTGAACAAAATCCGCGTACGGCGTACATACGTAACGTAAATCGCAATATAATTAAAATGAATATCTTAGAAATAGCAAGCTACTATTTATGTATACCTAAACATAGATAACCGTGAAAACGTACCTAGGGACGAACGCGAGCGAAGCGAGCGTGAATCTCTAGTATTTATATATACTCTATGATACTCGTCACTTTATAACCTGTGTCTTTAGTCTATACTAAAAAAAAAAAAAGTTCTTTTGTTTCTACTACGTAGAATATGCATTTCACGTTGTATGTCATCCAGATAACGCAAATCCTTGGCATCACACAAATGTACGTGCATCACGTTCATTTCTACCTCGCACGTGCGAAGTTGTAAACTATCTTCCCCTGAGGTTTTCCCTGAGCGCTATAATATGGGAAGATTCAAAAATCGTGTCTTCAGGTCCCTTTTAGGCCAGCATCGCTTAACGCTCTTATGATACAGATGTCTATGAGCGACGATAGCCACTTACCATGTAGTAGATCGTTTGCTCATTTGCCCCTTTATCTATGAAGGAAAGAAGAAAGACCAACGATCACATAACTTTTACATGTATAATGTAATAATAATAGGAATATAAAAAAGATAATTTTAATATATTTTACATAATTTATTAAAATATCCGATTTAATTATTTTTATCCTTTTTAGAAGGTTTAGGGTTTAAAGTGGTCTAACTCCAAGTTTTCCCTGCGGTATCTTGGGAAGTGCCACTCATTCTCTATATAACGTGTATCCTGATATATGCAGGTACATCACGAATATTTATATTAAATAGGTACATAAATAGGTCAAACGTATATTGCAGTAATAAATAATATATCTGGTAATTCAGATTTTTTAATATCCCACCTCTCGATGTGAGGGGGATCAGGACGCAGTTCACCATGCTTGCCACATGCGTTTCGCAATATTTTAGTTTTTATTACACATGAAAATCTGAGACGTGCAATACCGGTGATTGAACCCGCTTCACTTGGTTTTACAAAAAGCATCATCTTGGCTATCACTTCTCTAATTTCATACATATGGGAAGCTTAGTACCTAATATCTAATATTTTCCCATACGCATTAGTTCGCGAATAGACAGAGATCAAAGCTTTACGTTATCTAGCTTGAAGTTTTAATACCAAGAACTTCTTGTCGCTGCTCTGCTAATATCAGAATTAATACAGAATTCGTATACAAGACCTAATAATAGATTTATCTGTATCAGTATGGCAATGGTAGCCTAGTGGTAACGCTCGAGAAACTGAATGAAGCGGGTTCAAATCCTTGATCTCGTACTTCTGATATTTTCATGTGCGAATTATTTTTAAATGATTACTACTTACGGTGAAGGAAAACATCGTGAGGAATACATGTTTTCAAAATACATGTGAAGTCCGTCAACCCACACTTAGCCAGCGTGGTGGACTATGGCCAGATCCCTTTTGTAGTACAGGTAAGCTCTTGCCCAACAGTGGGATGTTATAAAAGGGCTGAATACATGTAGTCAATAAAGAATACTTGGTAGAAATAACCAAAAATATAAAAGGAATGAAAAATTGTCAATTATAAAATTGGTGTCGATGTCATCCATGAATCGTATGTAACAAAGGGTGTAATCGAATTTGTTAATTGGTTAATTCGGTGGAAACGAGGGTACTCTGATGTATGTTGACGATATATTATTTTGTCGATTGAAATTTGATTTTGTTAAAAATAATTTCATTTCGTACTTGTACTTTTATTAAGTAGCTACTACCTGTGCGACAGTACCGGTGTTTTTCGGGACGTATATAAAAGTAGAGTTTTTGCAGAAAAAAACACATAAAGATAAACTTAAAAAAGAAAAACCTTATCCAAAGACTAAATTTGATCCAAATCGTTAGAGCAGTTTCCAAGATACACTAAATAATTTATTATTTTATTTTATATATAAAAGAATGGCTCATGTAATATTATAATATATAGAATATTAATATATTCTTATTGCATTTTGCTATTTCTCTTGCCAGTAAATTGGAAAAAAAATAGTGCTGTCTGAATTTAATCTCGGTTCCTTGAACATGTGCCTTGGTTTACCTAAGCCAGATTGCGATTCAAGTCCCAGGCCAGAAGCGGATTCAAATCCCAGGTCCGCATCTTTGATATTCTCTTGTGCGAATCATTTTCAACATAATTATTAATTACCACTACTCTTACGGTAAATAACAATATCATGCGGAACCCTGCATGTCTGAGAGAACCTAGTAAGTTAGAAATTTGAGGTCGAAAGACATGTGAGGTCCGCCAATCTGCACTTTGTCAGCGTGATGAACTATAGCCTATTCTTTCTCGCATTAAGAAAATGCCCGTGCCCAAGAGTGGAACGTTAAAAAAGGGCTGAATACAATATAGAATAATATAGTAAGAAATAAAAAATAACCCAACCTTCGATGTACAAAAATAGTAACTAATTTTTTTTTTATGATTTAGACAAATTTTAAAATACTTATATTATATACTAAGTACCTGGGCGACCGAGCTTCGCTCGGAGTTCTTGAAAGATTGTATATTTTACATTAAGTGACTAAGTGTTACTGAGACAGTTGTATAGATGTCGCGATAAAAACAATTTTCTTTTTAATTTGGCTTAAAAATAATTTTACATTAAGTGACTAAGTGTTACTGAGACAGTTGTATAGATGTCGCCATAAGAATAATTTTCTTTTTAATTTGGCTTAAAAATAATTTTACAAGTGACTAAGTGTTACTGAGACAATTGTATAGATGTCGCTATTAAATTTTGCGTAGAATAATGCATAAGAAAAACGCATGAAAACTCGAAAACACGCGTTTTCCCAGACATGTGACTAATCTAGATCAATTTTTCGCCCCCGAAAGCCCCCATATACAAAATTTCAGCAAAATCGTTAGAACCGTTTCCGAGATCGCTGGTATAAATAAATAAATAAATAAATAAATATACAAGAATTGCTCGTTTAAATATATAAGATAATAATAAAATACGTATATTAATATAAAAATCTAGCTATTGATCGTTTTGAAAAATTATTTTTGCACTTTATAGCTTACTTAATAAGGAAGGTTTTATATAGAATATCTTACATCATAGTACGACCTAATAATTCTGCAAAATTTAATAACGCGGGCGGAGCCGCGAGTAAACGTTAGTACTATGTAAGACTTCAACCATCACTTAAGCCGGCGTCATCACTTAGGGCGAATTATCGATATTTATGGAATGTTTTTTTTTTGAAATAATAGGTAGGTATTATCTTTAGCCAGAAGCTTAAAATTTTCTGAGAATCAATTAGACAATTTATATCGCTTATATCTAGTGGGTATTGTGTACTTAATATAATATACTATAGCGTTTATTAATATTATATATATATATTTATTTAAAGGCAGTGGTAGCACAGTGGTAACGCGCTCGCCGGGTTCAAATCCCGGGTCTCGCACCTCTGATATTTTCATGTGTGAATCATTTTCTAACTTGATTACCACTTGCCTTACGGTGAAGGAAAACATCGTGAGGAAACCTGCATGTCTGAGAGAACCTAGCAAGTTTTCGAAAGACATGTGAAGTCCGCCAATCCGCACTTGGCCAGCGTGGTGGACTATGGCCTGATTCCCCTCGTCTTTAGGGGGGCCCGTGCCCAGCAGTGGGACGTTAAAAAGGGCCAATAGCGTTTATTTACTTATACTAGTCCTGTGCATAAAATAAAATGTGTAACTTTTAATCAAAAATATTCATATTTTAGCATATCTTACCGCGACCTTATTCGTTTGAAACACAATAATGTAGTTATTAAAACTGACAGCTATAAAAAATTACATTTAATATTTTTTACGTCATACTCAAATATTATTTTTATGTTCTCGACGTTTTTAGTGTCGCCCTAGTAAATTCTAATCTAAAGATAGATTCGATACAGAAATTTCTGTCGACCCCTCGATATGTTGGGGGTAGCTGTGATAATACAAGACCGTCGTAAAACTGATAGGTGACTGTAATTCATTTTGTATACATAAAATACTCAAGTTACAGTAATAAAATGAAAACTGGTTTCTATAATAAGGGACGGGTGTAAAGTTCTTGGAAAGAGTACATAAAATAGGTGCGATAAAAGTATTTATGACTTTAAAGATTTTGTAAGCAAATACATTTTTTTTATGTTAGGGAATGCATTTACAAATACCACCTGTAGACATACAGGTGGGTACGTGGGACTCACTGGCTAGAAAATCCAGTACTACTCACTAAAACCCAACAAAACATCCCACATTCTAGTAGGGTGTCGCAGGATCGCTTACGCACTCAACGCCGGACGCTAAAGACACCCCCCCTAACCCGCCCCTTCCTCCCCACCACGACGAGGTGAACGCACGTTGAGGGGGTGTAAACTAAAATGATTATTTCAATAACAATATAGAAAATAGAAATGGTGGTAGGACTCTGTCCAACCTAAGGTGTCCGACTGGATGGATACTACCCCCTTATTTATTTCTTCCGCCAAGCAACAATGATTGCATTGTTTTGTTCCGCTTAGAAGGATAAAGTAGCCAGCGCAATTACAGGCAAGAGGCATATCGTCTTAGTCCTCACAGTGAAAACGCACCTGCGGTTGTGCATTTTTGCTACATAAAACTTAAGTGCAGGAAATATAGGTGTTATGGACGACAAGTACCATCCATCTGATGGGATGTCTGCTCGCTTATCATTGAGTATCATAAAAAAAAGAAAGTCGAATAGGTATAAGTAGAAAATCCATAAAAAGGGACTTCATCCTTCGCTTTAGTTCAAGTTAAAGACAAAATAAAGAATCCTGAATGAACTTTGATATTAATATTTTTCAGAAAGAATAATATTTAAATGCAAAAATTGATTAAGAGCTGATTGAAAATAACATCCTCTACAGTCCACAAAGATATTGTAAATATACTTAAATGAAATATTGTTTATCATTACACTATAAAGGCAGTGGTAGCCCAATGGTAACGCTCTCGCTTGGCAAACCGAGTGAAGTGGGTTCAAATCTCGGCTCTTGCACCTCTGATGTTTTTATGTGCGAATCATTTCTAACATAATTATCACTTGCCTTACGGTGAAGTAAAACATCGTGAGGAAACCTGCAGGTCTCAGAAAACCTAGCAAGTTTTCGAAAGACATGAAGTCCGCCAACCCGCACTTGGTTAGCGTGGTGGACTAAGGTCTAATCCCTTCTCGTATTGAAGGGAGACCCGTACCCAGCAGTGGGACGTTAAAAAGGGCTGAATACATTACACTATAGCCTTATATAGGAAATAGTGGTTCTCTTGATTATATTAGCGGCTTAACAAGATTTAAATGGACTTCAAATCCGGTATAAAAAGTTGCCTATGTATGATATCGACACATTCGAGCGAAGCTGCGGGTTAAAACTAGTAAAAATATATTTTGATTAATGATCAATTTATAATATTAATGTGTACTTGAAATAAATTTCGAGCCATGTAATAATAAAGTTGCTAATCTGTTTTACGGAATGAACTAAAATATCCTTCAGTTTTATTTTGTTTTCATTTTATATTTTGTATTCATTTTTGAAAGGCCGGCAACGCATTTGCAAGCCTTGCGGTGTTGCAGATGTCCATGGGCGGCGGTAATCACTTTCCATCAGGTGAGCTTCCTGCTCGTTTGCCCCCTTGATGACATAAAAAAAAAAGTTTTAGCCTAGCAACTATACAATTATAATTGCTTCTTTACAATATTTTTCCATTGAAAAGAAGGATGAAATTAGAAATTGCTTAAAAAATAACAGTCTAAACAATAAAAAATTATCTATACATAAAATAAAATTGTAACTAAACCAAATCTGTACATTCAATATTTTTTGGAAAATCTTATTGAAATAGATATTTTTATCGATACAGATGCCGAATCTATACGTTATTAGATTTTTTGTCTGTTTGTCTGTGAGCGCATCACGGAAAAACCACTTAAGGGATTTTGATGAAATTTGGTACGGTGATAGCTGGTTATCAGGGTCTTAATATAAGATACTTTTTACTGCGAGAAAATATCTCATCTCTGAGAAATCTATACTACACTTTAAAACGTAACTAGGGACGAACCAGAGCGGAGCGAGGGTGAGTCGCTAGTGTATATATAAATAAGTAAATACAAATCAGTTCAGTAACTTTTTCTCCTCTGTTTGTCTACCCATTTATTTATTTTTTTATTTAGTATCTATTGAGGAGCTTTAGTGTCTTATTTCTTACTACTATATGTATAAATGCGAAAGTTTGGACGGATGAACGTTTTAAATAAAACTATATTTTCTTAATTTTTAAAAAGATTTTTATTAATAAATAAAAATTAAAAAAAGGAATATTTATAATAATAATAGCTGAAATTAAATAAATAATATTGCTACTCTTAAAGAAGTATAATACTTATTAAGAATAATTAAAATGCTTAGAATTAAAATCAAGAAGTAACTTACAGTATAGTTACTTTGGTGCCGTTTTTTAATTTTTAAATAATTTTGTTAAATTACGGCACTGTCTATAACAAGTATAATATAACGCCTTTAAGATGTCCAAAACCTTAGGCTTCTTGTACACACACAGTTTTTCGCCGTGAAAATCTATGGTTAATTCGCCTTGTGTAGGCATAACCTCTCCCGTGACCATGATTGCTGTAAAGCATTAGAAACATCGGCAATCCGCGAAATAATCCAAAAAGATAGTTTTACCGGTGGTAGGACTCTGTCAAGCCTGAGGAGTCCAACTGGATGGGTACCACCTCCTTATCTATTTCTGCCGCCAAGCAACAATGATTGCATTGTTGTGTTCCGGTTTGAAGGATAAGGTAGCCAGCGCAATTACAGGCAAGAGGCATATCATCTTAGTCCTCACAGTGACAACGCACCTGTGGTTCTGCATTTTTATTACTTAAAACCTACATAAGTGCATGAACCGTAGGTGTTATGGGCGACAGGTACTGCTTTCCATCAGGTGGTCCGTTTGCTCGTTTGTCACTGAATCTCATAAAAAAAAAAATCTCAAAAGTTCGCGTAAATCTAAGAAAGTATTATGGATGGATGTTTTTTATTCAATCACTCTAGAACGGCTGAACGGATCTGGATGGAATTTGGCATGAAGATAGATTATAGTCTGGAATAGCACATAGGCTATTTTTTATCCCGGATAAACTTACGGTTCCCGTGGGATAGATTTGTTTTTATTAATAATTTGGAAACAGTTTTTTTTATATGAATAGGTAAGTTCTAATCATATATGTTTATATGAAATTCGAACACTAGCAAATACTAAAATTAAATATCCGTCCGCGAATTCAAAGTAATTATTCTAGTTTTTCGAATATATTGAGGATATTATTTCGAAAGATACAATGTTAAAGAATTTCCGACAAGCGAATGTAACTTACCTAGGTTACTTATCGAAACGAAAACCTTTTTAACTTTACAGGATCAGGATATACTCTAGTATAAATTGGGTAAGTATGTACGTTGTACTAGACAGTTCAGGCTGAAATAAGCAAAGATCCTTTATCGTTTTTAAGGCTCCGTACCCTTAGTGTAAAACGGGACCCTATTACTAAGACGGCGTTGTCCGTCCGTCTGTCTGTCTGTCTGTCCGTCGTTCACCAGGCTGTATCTCATGAACCGTGATAGATAGTTGAAATTTTCACAGATGATGTATTTCTGTTGCTGCTATAATAACAAATACTAAAAAACAAAACAAAATATATATAGAAGGGGGCTCCTATACAACAAACGTGATTGTTTTGCTCGTTTTTGCTCGATATTGATAACGGCAACAGGTAGACGCTTGAAATATTCACAGAATATATAGTTATATATTCATTTTAAAAATAAACAATTAAATTAAAATAAAACAAATATTTAAGGGGGTTCTCCCACACAACAGACATTATTTTTTTGCCGTTTTTATAGATACTATTGTACGGAACCCTTCATGCGCGAGTTCGACTAAATTTTAAATTAATTAAGCTATTATTAGTTCATTAAAATACTTTGTTTTTACCCTGTTATGTATGATTATTTTGTATGTGGGTAAATGAACATTAATAGTAAATCAGTTAGCTTTCCACCGCCTTGTTTTATTGACGTTCCATTGGCGACGAGGATTATTTTAATTACCACGCATAGAAATTATATTTTAAAATGCCGATAGGAAAACTAGAACCTTTCGACCTTAATTCAAAGCAATGGCCAGCGTATATTCGACGAGTTAAGCAATATATTATTTTGAATGAGATAAAAGATGAATTACAAGTGCCGTTATTAATAACTATCGTCGGAGAAAGTACGTATTCATTAATGTGTGATTTATGTTCGCCAACACACCCGGAATCAAGATCTTTTGACGATCTAGTCAAATTGGTATCAGATCATTTGGAACCACAACGATCCGAAATAGCAGAACGCCACGTGTTTCGTTTAAGAAGGCAACGTGCCGGCGAGCCCTTGTCGGAATATCTGCAGAATTTAAAACATCTGGCCACTACTTGTAATTTCGGGACGATGTTAGAAGAAAATTTACGGGATCAATTTGTTTCGGGCTTGGCGAATGAAGCAATGCGTTCTAGAATATTCGCTGAACGGAATATAAAATATAAGGAGGCAGTGGAGCTGGCTCTGGCGCTAGAGGCTGCAGAGAAGCACGCGGAGGTGAGCGGCGCAACGGCTGTACCGACATCGGCCTCGGGTGCAGGCGGCGAAGCAAGCGAGAGCTTGTTTCAAACGAGCGCGGGGCGCAAGTCGGCTAGGCCGGCATCTGGCGCTGGAAGGATGCGTGTCCGGGAAGCTGCGGAGGTGCGGTGTTGGCGTTGTGGCAAGCTTCATCACGCTTCAAAGTGTAGATTTGTGCAGTACAGTTGTGATAAGTGTCATAAAAAAGGCCATTTAAAAGTGATGTGTGATGAAGTGCGTAACCGACCGTTTTATCGTAATAATTATGTTCATGACGGAAGTAGTACGGAGGATGAAGATATCTTTAATATTGAGTTAATAAGCAAAGGTAATAAGCCCTATTTAGTGAAGTTAATTGTAGATAAACATTTATTAGAATTTGAAATAGATACTGGAAGCCGTATTTCCGCTATTAGTCACGAATTATTTAATAAGATATTTACACAAAAAAAAATTATATCCGATAATTTACTTTTACGCTGTTATACGGGTATTCAAATTGAATCTATGGGTTTTATATATGTCAATGTTTCGTTAGGTAGTGTTAAGGCAGAAAAATTAAGTTTATATATTATTAAAAATGGATCGCGTCCCTTATTGGGTCGAGATTGGATTCGTGCACTTAAAATTAAGCAAATAACTTTGAAAGAAATCCAAGGAGATAGTTTAGTTGATAAATTAATTATTGAATATCCCGAAGTATTTACAGATAAATTAGGCACCTGTAAAAAACATTTTGAACTACAGCTGATAGATAAGAATCCGGTTTATGTTCGCGCACGAGTAGTACCCTTAGCATTGCGTAAGCGCGTCGAGAGTGAACTCGAGCGTCTCGAGCGAGAGGGATATACGTACCGCGTTGATCATTCGTCTTACGGTACGCCCATAGTCCCGGTTGTTAAAGAATGTGGCGAGATTCGAATCTGCGGTGACTATAAAATTACGATTAATCCAAAACTAAAACGTGAGTATTATCCTTTACCACGAATAGAGGAATTATTCGCTGCACTTAGCGGCGGTCAGGAATTTTCTAAAATCGACCTTAAGCATTCTTATCAACAAGTCCTTTTATCGCCTGATTCGCAACCGTACACTGCTATAACGACACATATCGGAACATTTGTATATCGCCGTACCCCTTTTGGATTATCGTGTATTCCTGAGTATTTTCAAAAATTAATGGAAGAGACTTTACGAGGGGTGCCGGGTACCGTAGTATTTTTAGATGATATTTGTGTCACAGGCTCTAATAGGCAGACACATATTACAAACCTCCGCGCGGTACTTGAACGTTTACGTAATATGGGTTTTACCGTTAAACTTAGCAAATGTAATTTTTTTAAATCCAGTGTCAAATATTTAGGTTTTATTATAGACAAACTTGGTCTTCATCCTGATAAACAAAAATTAGAAGCTTTATGGGAGGCTCCGCGACCACAGAATGTCTCACAGTTAAAAAGTTTTTTGGGTTTATTAAACTATTATGGAAAATTTATACCAAATCTTAGTATTTTATTGTATCCACTGCATAATTTATTAAAAAAAAGTATTGCTTGGAAATGGGATGAAAATTGTGAAACAGCTTTTATTGAGGCCAAACGTGCCCTTACCGGCGATAAAGTGTTAGCGCATTATGAAGAGGGAAGACCGTTGGTATTGGCAGTGGACAGCAGCGCTTATGGGCTCGGCGCGGTATTAGCACACCGTTATTCTGACGGCAGCGAACGCCCGGTTAGTTGTGTATCGCGTACATTAAATAAAGCAGAAATAAATTATAGTCAACTCGATAAAGAAGCGCTCGCAATTTTCTTTGGTGTTATTAAGCATCATCAGTATCTGTATGGAAGATCATTTATTCTAAAAACCGATCACCAACCACTTAGTTATATTTTTGGGAAAAAATGTGGTATCCCACAAACAGCTGCCAGTCGATTACAACGATGGGCGGCGCGCTTGTCGGCGTATGATTTCTCAATACAATTTGTACGTTCAAGTGAGAACGGGCCGGCCGATGCCCTGTCTCGCTTACCACTGCCATATGAACGGTCCACCTCAGATTCATTAAGTTATATACAACTTATTGATGACTCAATGCCTGTTAATTTCATAGATATTAGTCGTGAAACTAAGAAAGACTTATTGTTAAGTAGAATCGTAGGATATGTTCTTTTCGGGTGGCCATCAGTAGCAAGTTGTGATGAGGAAAAGGCTTATTTTATACGTAAAAATGAAATTGTATTAGACTTAGGTTGTCTTATTTACAAATATAGAATAATAGTGCCGCCTTCCTTACGTGATAAATTATTAAAAGAAATTCACGAAGGTCATTTGGGTATTAATAAGATGAAAAATTTGTCACGAAATTATGTATATTGGCCAAGTCTAGATAAAGATATCGAAAATTTATGTCGTAACTGTGACGCGTGCCGTATAGTTCGCGATGCTCCACCTAAATCAATTCTCCATCCGTGGGAATTTCCTCTGCACCCTTGGCAGCGAATTCACGCGGATTTTGCTGAGTATGCGGGAAAAAAATATTTTATATTGATTGATGCACACTCCAAGTGGATCGAAGTATGTATTATGAGCCGCACTGACGCAGAAGCGACAATATCGGTGTTAAGTACGATTTTTGCAAGATTTGGACATCCATCGCAACTTGTTACGGATAATGGTCCCCCGTTTTCTTCCTTAGATTTTAACAATTATTGTCTTGCTAATTGTATTAAACATGTATCGACGGCACCATATAGACCTCAGGGTAATGGCGCGGCTGAAAATGCCGTTAAACTAATAAAAAAAATAATTAAAAGGGCGGTTTACTTAAAAGAGGATATATCGATGGCAATAAATAAATATTTATTTCAATATAGAAATTGTGAACATTCGACGACCGGTGTATCACCAGCAATGGCTTTACTAGGGCATCGGTTGCGTGGACGTCTTGACGCAATTCGCCCTGATCGAGCTGTCATGGCCCGGGAAGCACAAAATCGCCAAGTGGAGAATAAGAAAGGCACAAATAGGTTAATAGAAGTAGGAGACACCGTATTAGCTCGTGACTATAGAGCGAGCAGTAATAAGTGGTCAGAAGGGGTTGTTACGGAAAAAACTGGGCCTTTGTCGTATAAAGTTGATGTGGGAGAGGGATTAAAGTGGCGTCGACATCAAGACCAGATAATTAACGTAGATAATAAAAATCGATATTCCCTGGCGCGTACTAGTTTGCCAAGTTCGGAAGTCAAAGGGAACCACCAAAACGAGAACAAAGAAATAGGGATGTATGATGCCGACGATACATATCATGATGCCTCAGGCGGAACAGAGGTACAAGCGGATCAGTTAATTAAACAAACTGAACATCCGCGTTCTCCTACGCCACCTCCACCTGATGCTTCAGCCAGGGCACTACGTGCCTATAATAGGAGTAAGAGATATTAAGGATTTCATTTTTATTGATATTGCAAGTTGGGTTTCTCAATATATATTTTTTTTTATATAGAGGTAGAACTTTCTTTCTTTGTTTAGAATAATTATAATATTTTGTTTTTTCTTGTATAAAATTAAAATTAAGGCAGTTGAAATGTAAAGTACATTTAATAAAAAGGGGGGAAAAGTGTTATGTATGATTATTTTGTATGTGGGTAAATGAACATTAATAGTAAATCAGTTAGCTTTCCACCGCCTTGTTTTATTGACGTTCCATACCCGACTGCGATATAGCTGAAAGTAAGGTTATGTGTTTGACTGTACTGTGTATATGTGTGTTTTTGACTTGTATTCATGTCCGATTCTTTGTTTCCTCGTAATAACTTAACGGCTTAACCGATCATGATTCATACGTCATTAGATTCATCTTTATAACTCGAGTGTCATACACGTAGCAAGACTCGCAGTAGCAATATTATGTATCTCTTCGACTACTTATATACCTAATACTATGTTATTGCTAGGTTTTTTTTATTTTTGTAATTTTTTTTCATCTTTATTTTGTTACTGTGGTTTCCAATAAATTATATATACATAACAAGTACAGTACATAATGTTAAACGCCTTCTTCGTAAAAAAAACTTTTAGTCTAAAACTGCACAACACTTATTATCCAGCACTACAATTTATTTTATTAATGTTTTAGATTAGTATTATAATTAAAGAAGATTTATATTTTCAATATTATTTATTTGTAAACACTGATTATTATTTCGTATCTCGGCAACCGATGGCTTCTCTTTTGATCTCCATTATTCCATTTTTAGTCAAAATAAAATCTATATTTTTAATAATAATTATTTAATTCTAAGCGAAAAGTGTCAATTGAAATACCAAAATATTTATAATATATATATAGTTTCGTGATTTATTATATATAATATTGCACATTTTCGCTTTATTAAATACTAACAATATCTAAAGTCGGTAACAATAATATGTGAAAAAATAAGATTCACATTATTTGCACTTGCTATTATGTGTTGCTTAAGCTACAGTTGACCTGTACTTAATAGGAATATTTCTGACCTACTTAAAAAACAGAGGGTACTCAATTATGAATATATAGGAATTTGTTTTTTTATAAAACGTGTATCTACACCAGCTAAGAACTAATTTCCATAATAATTGTTTTTGTTTTTTTTTTTAATTAATAGGCTGTACCTCATAAGTACCTTAATTAACAAGAATAAATTTATACCTCTAAGTATATTATAAAACTTGAATTTATGTAAAATGACATAAAAAATGAAATAAAACAAAATATAAAATATACTTCCATATTTCAGTTTTCTTAATATCACCGCGCACAAGCCATTAGAATAAGGCGACCATCTCCAAACGTGAGAGGAACTAATTTATTCTCGCTGCATTTTGTATTAAAGTAGCTAAAACTTTTCACACCGACTGTACTTTACTCTCGTGAAACTTTTATTTTTTCTTGAATTTCAAAATAAACGCAATCTCCGGGGTTGTTCTTAGTAATGCTAAAGACGTGGCAATTATCTGCATTACATAGGTACTGCTACTACTTCATCCCTTCGATAGATTATCCATACAAATACCTTTTTTTTTAACGCGATTCAGATGTCAGTGAACTTAGCAGAACATTGTCCAGCAGATCAAAAAAAAATGAGAGTTCTATTCGCATGCAGCTGAGTTCTATAGTTCCTGATACTTTTTAGAAATAGTTCTGGCGTTTTTACCTTAAAAAAAGTCAGTTGACTAAATGATCTGCTAACTTCCCGTAGCAGATCATTTTGCAACAAATCAAAAAAAAATGTGAAATTTATGCACGTGCAGCTGAGTTCTACAGTTCCTGATACTTTTCAGGAATAGTTCTGACTTCTAGTCCAAGTTCCAGCAGATCATATCCGAACTTTCGAAAAGTCGAAACATACCTTTTTCATCGTTTCAAATTATTGTAAAAGGCTAGAATTCTTCCTTTTATCGCAGATCTGTATTAGAACTGTAATCTACAACTCGGTTCGAGTCCAGAACTCACGTCCAAGTCCCAGCAGATCATATCCAACCTTAGAAAAAGTAAAAACAAAAAAAATAATCTAATTGTTTCAAATTATTGAGAAAAGCTAGACGTAAGAACTCATTTGTTTATCACAAATCTATATCAAAACTACAATGTAAAACTAAATTCGAGACCAGAACTCACGTTCATGTGCCAGCAGAGCATACCAGAAAGTTGAAAAAGTTGAAAAATACTATTTTCATTTTTTTAAATAATTGAAAAAGACTACAAGTTAGAAATCTTTCGTTTATGTCAGACCTGTATCACAACTGCAATGTAGAACTCGATTTGAGTCCAGAACTCACGTTCAAGTTCCAGCAGATCATGTCAGAAGTCGAACGTTTAAAAAATAAGACTATACTATTTTCATCGTTTCAAATTACTGTAAAGGCTAGAACTCTTTCGTTTTTCACAGATCTATATCAGAACTATATTGTAGAACTCGATTGGAGTCCAGAACTCACGTCCAAGTTCCAGCAGAGCATACCAGAAAGTTGAAAAAGTTGAAAAATACTATTTAATTTTTTTTTATTTATTGAGAAAAGCTACAAGTCAGAACTCTTTTGTTTATCACAGAACTTTATCAGAACTACTATTTAAAAGTCAATTCGAGTCCAGAACTCATGTCCAAATTCCAGCAGAGCATACCAGAAAGTTGAAAAAGTTGAAAAATACTATTTAATTTTTTTTTATTTATTGAGAAAAGCTACAAGTCAGAACTCTTTTGTTTATCACAGATCTTTATCAGAACTACTATTTAGAAGTCAATTCGAGTCCAGAACTCACGTTCAAGTTCCAGCAGAGCATACATGAAAGTTGAAAAAGTTGCAAAATAATATTTATTTTTTTTTAATTATTGAGAAAAGCTACAAGTCAGAACTCTTTTGTTTATCACAGATCTTTATCAGAACTACATTTTAGAAGTCAATTCGCGTCCAGAACTCACGTCCAAGTTCCAGCAGAGCATACCAGAAAGTCGAAAAAGTTGAAAAATAATATTTAATTTTTTTTTAATTATTGAGAAAAGCTACAAGTCAGAACTCTTTTGTTTATCACAGATCTTTATCAGAACTACTATTTAAAAGTCAATTCGAGTCCAGAACTCACGTCCAAGTTCCAGCAGAGCATACATGAAAGTTGAAAAAGTTGAAAAATAATATTTAATTTTTTTTTAATTATTGAGAAAAGCTACAAGTCAGAACTCTTTTGTTTATCACAGATCTTTATCAGAACTACATTTGAGAAGTCAATTCGCGTCCAGAACTCACGTCCAAGTTCCAGCAGAGCATACCAGAAAGTCGAAAAAGTTGAAAAATAATATTTTTTTTTTTTTAATTATTGAGAAAAGCTACAAGTCAGAACTCTTTTGTTTATCACAGATCTTTATCAGAACTACTATTTAGAAGTCAATTCGCGTCCAGAACTCACGTCCAAGTTCCAGCAGAGCATACCAGAAAGTCGAAAAAGTTGAAAAATAATATTTAATTTTTTTTTAATTATTGAGAAAAGCTACAAGTCAGAACTCTTTTGTTTATCACAGATCTTTATCAGAACTACTATTTAAAAGTCAATTCGAGTCCAGAACTCACGTCCAAGTTCCAGCAGAGCATACCAGAAAGTCGAAAAAGTTGAAAAATAATATTTAATTTTTTTTTATTTATTGAGAAAAGCTACAAGTCAGAACTCTTTTGTTTATCACAGATCTTTATCAGAACTACTATTTAAAAGTCAATTCGAGTCCAGAACTCATGTCCAAATTCCAGCAGAGCATACCACAAAGTTGAAAAATTTGAAAAATACTATTTAATTTTTTTTTATTTATTGAGAAAAGCTACAAGTCAGAACTCTTTTGTTTATCACAGATCTTTATCAGAACTACTATTTAAAAGTCAATTCGAGTCCAGAACTCATGTCCAAATTCCAGCAGAGCATACCACAAAGTTGAAAAATTTGAAAAATACTATTTAATTTTTTTTTATTTATTGAGAAAAGCTACAAGTCAGAACTCTTTTGTTTATCACAGATCTTTATCAGAACTACTATTTAAAAGTCAATTCGAGTCCAGAACTCACGTCCAAGTTCCAGCAGAGCATACATGAAAGTTGAAAAAGTTGAAAAATACTATTTAATTTTTTTTTTATTTATTGAGAAAAGCTACAAGTCAGAACTCTTTTGTTTATCACAGATCTTTATCAGAACTACTATTTAGAAGTCAATTCGAGTCCAGAACTCACGTCCAAGTTCCAGCAGAGCATACATGAAAGTTGAAAAAGTTGAAAAATAATATTTAATTTTTTTTTTAATTATTGAGAAAAGCTACAAGTCAGAACTCTTTTGTTTATCACAGATCTTTATCAGAACTACTATTTAGAAGTCAATTCGAGTCCAGAACTCACGTCCAAGTTCCAGCAGAGCATACCACAAAGTTGAAAAAGTTGAAAATTACTATTTAATTTTTTTTTAATTATTGAGAAAAGCTACAAGTCAGAACTCTTTTGTTTATCACAGATCTTTATCAGAACTACTATTTAAAAGTCAATTCGAGACCAGAACTCACGTCCAAGTTCCAGCAGAGCATACATGAAAGTTGAAAAAGTTGAAAAATAATATTTATTTTTTTTTTAATTATTGAGAAAAGCTACAAGTCAGAACTCTTTTGTTTATCACAGATCTTTATCAGAACTACTATTTAAAAGTCAATTCGAGTCCAGAACTCACGTCCAAGTTCCAGCAGAGCATACATGAAAGTTGAAAAAGTTGAAAAATAATATTTAATTTTTTTTTAATTATTGAGAAAAGCTACAAGTCAGAACTCTTTTGTTTATCACAGATCTTTATCAGAACTACATTTTAGAAGTCAATTCGCGTCCAGAACTCACGTCCAAGTTCCAGCAGAGCATACCAGAAAGTCGAAAAAGTTGAAAAATAATATTTATTTTTTTTTAATTATTGAGAAAAGCTACAGGTCAGAACTCTTTTGTTTATCACAGATCTTTATCAGAACTACTATTTAGAAGTCAATTCGCGTCCAGAACTCACGTCCAAGTTCCAGCAGAGCATACCAGAAAGTCGAAAAAGTTGAAAAATAATATTTAATTTTTTTTTAATTATTGAGAAAAGCTACAAGTCAGAACTCTTTTGTTTATCACAGATCTTTATCAGAACTACTATTTAAAAGTCAATTCGAGTCCAGAACTCATGTCCAAATTCCAGCAGAGCATACCACAAAGTTGAAAAAGTTGAAAAATACTATTTAATTTTTTTTTAATTATTGAGAAAAGCTACAAGTCAGAACTCTTTTGTTTATCACAGATCTTTATCAGAACTACTATTTAAAAGTCAATTCGCGTCCAGAACTCACGTCCAAGTTCCAGCAGAGCATACATGAAAGTTGAAAAAGTTGAAAAATAATATTTAATTTTTTTTTAATTATTGAGAAAAGCTACAAGTCAGAACTCTTTTGTTTATCACAGATCTTTATCAGAACTACATTTTAGAAGTCAATTCGCGTCCAGAACTCACGTCCAAGTTCCAGCAGAGCATACCAGAAAGTCGAAAAAGTTGAAAAATAATATTTAATTTTTTTTTAATTATTGAGAAAAGCTACAAGTCAGAACTCTTTTGTTTATCACAGATCTTTATCAGAACTACATTTTAGAAGTCAATTCGCGTCCAGAACTCACGTCCAAGTTCCAGCAGAGCATACCAGAATGTCGAAAAAGTTGAAAAATAATATTTAATTTTTTTTTAATTATTGAGAAAAGCTACAAGTCAGAACTCTTTTGTTTATCACAGATCTTTATCAGAACTACTATTTAAAAGTCAATTCGAGTCCAGAACTCATGTCCAAATTCCAGCAGAGCATACCAGAAAGTTGAAAAAGTTGAAAAATACTATTTAATTTTTTTTTAATTATTGAGAAAAGCTACAAGTCAGAACTCTTTTGTTTATCATGATAGCGGGTGTCGTTGATTACAGTGCGGAAATAAAACATTATGTCATGTATGTATTGACCGGTGAGTATTGGTATAAATACGTATACGATGGGCTAAAAAAGAAACGTGAAACAACGAATCCACGGACCAGAATCAGTCCTCATCTTATTATATACGCAATATGCAGTGACCAATGAAAACATTCTAAAAATCGTGCGATTGCAAACTGATAAAAAGTATACAGTTAATTAATTGATTCTTTATGTGAAACACATTATTTATCATGAGTAGTAAGTAATATATGTTTTATACTGATTTAAATTAATTTATATGTTTTATGTTAAAAATAATATACTTTCCAACGAAATACCATATCCAAAATTAGAAAACAAAAAAAAAATTATAACTTATTCACAACCTTATTAATAGTTTTGACACGGACTCCATGATATATTCAGAAAACACAGATGGTCTTCCATGGCTATAAATAAAAAAAAACTAAAAATTGCAATAAAAATATTAAAAAAAAGGATGATTATAATACAATTTCTTGATGATGGGGGAGGAGGGGGGGGGGGGGGCTGATATGAGAAAATAACAAAATCAACAAAAAACAAAAAAAAAACGAAGCCAGTCCTCAAAACGTCCACGTCGTTGGCTTTGGGTAACGCTGAGATTGAGGGTTCACAAAAGTTGCTTGTGACTTTTACAGCTAAAATCGTGATGAGATTTCGGGTACTAAAATTGTAATAAAACTATCCAAAAGCTTTCAATAATCTGAACCGATTAAAATGCTATTTTTCGACTTTTTAAACGTTCTGACATGATATGCTTGGACGTGACGTGACACTTGGACATGAGTTCTGGACTCGAATTGACTTTTAAATAGTAGTTCTGATAAAGATCTGTGATAAACAAAAGAGTTCTGACTTGTAGCTTTTCTCAATAAATAAAAAAAAATTAAATAGTATTTTTCAACTTTTTCAACTTTGTGGTATGCTCTGCTGGAATTTGGACATGAGTTCTGGACTCGAATTGACTTTAAAATAGTAGTTCTGATAAAGATCTGTGATAAACAAAAGAGTTCTGACTTGTAGCTTTTCTCAATAATTAAAAAAAAATTAAATATTATTTTTCAACTTTTTCGACTTTCTGGTATGCTCTGCTGGAACTTGGACGTGAGTTCTGGACGCGAATTGACTTCTAAAATGTAGTTCTGATAAAGATCTGTGATAAACAAAAGAGTTCTGACTTGTAGCTTTTCTCAATAATTAAAAAAAAAATAAATATTATTTTTCAACTTTTTCGACTTTCTGGTATGCTCTGCTGGAACTTGGACGTGAGTTCTGGACGCGAATTGACTTCTAAAATGTAGTTCTGATAAAGATCTGTGATAAACAAAAGAGTTCTGACTTGTAGCTTTTCTCAATAATTAAAAAAAAATTAAATATTATTTTTCAACTTTTTCAACTTTCTGGTATGCTCTGCTGGAATTTGGACATGAGTTCTGGACTCGAATTGACTTTTAAATAGTAGTTCTGATAAAGTTCTGTGATAAACAAAAGAGTTCTGACTTGTAACTTTTCTCAATAAATAAATAAAAATTAAATAGTATTTTTCAACTTTTTCAACTTTCTGGTATGCTCTGCTGGAACTTGGACGTGAGTTCTGGACTCCAATCGAGTTCTACAATATAGTTCTGATATAGATCTGTGAAAAACGAAAGAGTTCTAGCCTTTACAGTAATTTGAAACGATGAAAATAGTATAGTCTTATTTTTTAAACGTTCGACTTCTGACATGATCTGCTGGAACTTGAACGTTAGTTCTGGACTCAAATCGAGTTCTACATTGCAGTTGTGATACAGGTCTGACATAAACGAAAGATTTCTAACTTGTAGTCTTTTTCAATTATTTAAAAAAATGAAAATAGTATTTTTCAACTTTTTCAACTTTCTGGTATGCTCTGCTGGCACATGAACGTGAGTTCTGGTCTCGAATTTAGTTTTACATTGTAGTTTTGATATAGATTTGTGATAAACAAATGAGTTCTTACGTCTAGCTTTTCTCAATAATTTGAAACAATTAGATTATTTTTTTTGTTTTTACTTTTTCTAAGGTTGGATATGATCTGCTGGGACTTGGACGTGAGTTCTGGACTCGAACCGAGTTGTAGATTACAGTTCTAATACAGATCTGCGATAAAAGGAAGAATTCTAGCCTTTTACAATAATTTGAAACGATGAAAAAGGTATGTTTCGACTTTTCGAAAGTTCGGATATGATCTGCTGGAACTTGGACTAGAAGTCAGAACTATTCCTGAAAAGTATCAGGAACTGTAGAACTCAGCTGCACGTGCATAAATTTCACATTTTTTTTTGATTTGTTGCAAAATGATCTGCTACGGGAAGTTAGCAGATCATTTAGTCAACTGACTTTTTTTAAGGTAAAAACGCCAGAACTATTTCTAAAAAGTATCAGGAACTATAGAACTCAGCTGCATGCGAATAGAACTCTCATTTTTTTTTGATCTGCTGGACAATGTTCTGCTAAGTTCACTGACATGCGATTCAGTGACAAACGAGCAGACAGACCACCTGATGGAAAGCAGTACCTGTCGCCCATAACACCTACGGTTCATGCACTTAGGTTTTAAGTAACAAAAATGCAGAACCACAGGTGCGTTGTCACTGTGAGGACTAAGATGATATGCCTCTTGCCTGTAATTGCGCTGGCTACCTTATCCTTCATACCGGAACACAACAATGCAATCATTGTTGCTTGGCGGCAGAAATAGATAAGGGGGTGGTACTCATCCAGTCGGACTCCTCAGGCTTGACAGAGTCCTACCACCGGTTACCAAATTGAAGTGTCTGTTTGTAATGTCAAAGTAACAGTTTCTTACTACGATTAACTGCATATCATGCAGTTAATACTTTCATATACGGTACAAATAAGAAAAAGAATGAGTGTGTGTACTTATGTACCCACGTAAGAAGTAATACTTTGACGTAACAAAACAAAAAGAGCTAAAGATTTCATCCCGTATCCCAACTCTTTGTTTGTAAAAGGAATGCAACTAACTTCATCATGTCGCCTTTTGGCTGTCCCGCCCCGAGCGAAAGGGACTCCCTCGCGCGAAGCGAGTGTAAGTCGCTAGTTTGAAATAATAACAATAAACAGCAAAAATGTATTCTACAAATTTTTTTGCATCTCAAACGGTCTACCACTTGGAGACTTGAATATAAACTGCTATATTTGGCTCTGCTTCAACGTAGTTAAATGATCTCAGTAGCCACGGTAATCATAGTAAATCTAACACTGTAATAGGAAGGATATGAGTGTAATCTCAGACATGTTGTCCCAAAGTCGGATAATGTAAGAAATAAGTATATAATATATGTATGTAAACAAATAGTGTGTCTTGACATATACATATTAAACTATTTCATACTTTCTACGAGCTTTCATACTGGGCAGTGGTAGCCCAGTGGTAATGCGCTCGCTTGGAAAACCGAGTGAAGCGGGTTCAAATCCCGGGACTCGCACCTCTGATAGGTATTTTCATGTGCGAATTTTTTCTAACATGATTACCACTTGCCTTACGGTGAAGGAAAATATCGTGAAGAAACCTGCGTGTCTGAGAGAACCTAGCAAGTTTTCGAAAGACATGTGAAGTCCGCCAATCCGCACTTGGCCAGCGTGGTGGACTATGGCCTGATCCCCCTCGTATTGAAGGGAGGCCCGCGCCCAGCAGTGGGACGTTAAAAAGGGCTGAATACATACTTGCTTATTGAGTTATCGTTTTTAAGTAATCTTTGAAAGTTTTATTAATTATATTAATATGTAAACGCTAGGGAAAATGAATGTATATGTATATCTGTATGTGCAACTGTTACGTCTCTAGATGCATTTTTGGCTGCTACTGTATATATTAAATATAACGAAATACTATATATTTAAGACTATTATTAACTAAATATCAACAAAAGTCAAAAGCTATTAAGGAAAGCTACTTAACGAAATAGTATACATTTATACAGTCCAAAAATTCGATTGAATTCTGTTCTCGAAATAAACGTATCCTTTTTTCTATAATCAAAGTATTCTCCATTTCTTTTATGTTACTATCTAAGCAAGTAAATAATTAAGCCAGTAAGATTTGTATTAGTCTAAAATAAAAAAAATAATATTATTAGTTATTTTGAAATGTACAATAATAACGACACACCCTCGCTCCGCTCGGGTTCGTCCCTAGATACGTTTTAACGTTTAGTATAGATTTCTCAGAGATGAGATATTTTTTCGCAGTAAAAATGATTCTATATGCTGTATGCTGGGTCAGCATATAGAACTGGTCAGGTAACCAGTTATCATCATATCAATTTCATCAAAATCTGTCCAGTGGTTTTCTCGTGATGCGTTCCCAGACAGACAGACATATAGATTCGACCTCTGCAGTGATAATAATGACTATTTCAATACCATTTCCCAAAAAGTATTTAATATACAGAATCGACTTAGGATTTTATTATATGTATGTACATACATATTTTCTGCTGAATCCTAATGGCGTTTCTTCTGACGCAATAACATTGTAACTAAAAATGCGTACAGACATTAAAATCTCTCTTAAATTAAGTAATATTAGTAGAATATCTATATATAAATTATAAACAGGCAAAGACAAAACTATTCAGTGCCTTTACTCCTCTATTTGCCAATAGTTTTTTTTAGTAGCTATATAGGAGCTTTAGTATTTTCAATGAAAAAAATTTAGGATTTCGACTACTGAGTGAACGCTAGTGTACATCAATGTCAGGGTGGTGTGATGGCAAGAATGTTGCATTCCGCTGCTGAATTCTAATGGCGATTTTTGGACACAATTGCTTTTAAATTAAATAGCAGAATAATTTCTTAAAATGTATTCGAAAATATTTTTATCCTAAATCATTTCATTAATTTTGACGATGTATTGTACATGAGGCCACATAGATGGTTATTATCTATAGTTGCACCCGGTAGATGGCGTTACTGTACAAATTTTTGTTTAGCTATTCTGTGATTGAGGTTTATGACATTACACGTTTGCCTTCCAAACCTGCTACTATACCTAATACCTAAATACCTAGATATATATTATGTAGGATCCAGGAATGCTAATAAAAGCACTTAATAACACACCAACTATTAATTATATTAAAATTACAGTACATAATGTTTACCGCCATTATGACAACATACTTCTTTTCTTTTATTCTTCTTTCATTCCATTCTATTTTAATAATCATTTCATATGTCTCCTTTTATTATTAAGATATCATTTCACGAATACTTATCTCGCAAATCTCACGTAATATATCTGACCATTTTTTTAATTAAAAATCATTATAATAAAAAAACATAGGTGATAAGAGCAGTACCTCGTTTTTTAAAATCGGTTAGAAGTTTCACAGCGGACAATATACATACATAAGATAGGAAAATAATTAAAAAATAATATAATTACTATACTAATTGTTAAAACCACAATAACAGCTAAATATGCTTTATACTTTATGTGAACCGCAACGCCGAATTGCGCATCATCAACTATCCAATCATTTGCGTAACACCACTTAATAAAATAACATTAATGCTTATACAAACACGCCAATTTAGTCATTATTCTCATTAAATAGAAACTAAATTAGTGTGCTTTATTTTTGATTTGAGCTTTGAATTGTGTTGTCAACTACCAACCGAGCTTTACATGTATGGAGTTATAACTTTTATTGCGTTAGCCATAAATACCAAATTCCTGTGTACGGGATTGAGAATTAATACAATTATTTCTCATTAATAACGCCTTGCTGGAGAACAATTTGGTTCGGGTGAAAATTGTAATTATTTTGATACACATCTACATATACAAACGTATATATAGATGTAGATAATATGTATATGTAATGAATGTATTCAAACTGCAAATACAACATAGTAAGTAGGTAAACAATTTATATTGATAAGAGACTTCAAGATAAACGTTTGAAACGTTTCATTTGAACAATTTCAGTTAATGTTTTATCATTTACTAGCAGAACTTTGCTGGCTGTCGATCAAACTACGAAAAATACGAAATTTCATGCAAATATGTCCAAAGAATAAAAAAAATCATACAAACTGTTATCCCCTGTTTCACCCCCTTGGGGGTTGTTTTATGAAAAATCCTTCCTTAGTGGATGCCTTCGTCATATGAGGAATACGTGTGCGAAATTTCAATTTTCTAGCCTTAAGGGTTTGGCCTGTGCGTTGATACATCAGTCAATCACTTTTGCCTTTTATATATACCTATAGATAGATGACCGACTTTGAAACGAACTCAATTTGGCTGTTCGTGTGTATGTTACGCGATATCTTCGAATTGTGAATTGATATTATTACTTTTTTTAATCAGTACGTGATCCAGTATAAATTGGAAAACAAAAATTCTCAAAGCATGGACTAATTAATTAGCTTTAAGTGATATTGACGTCAGTGTACTTTTTTGTTAATAAATAAATTATTAGGATATCTATTTTTGGGTCTTAATTTCATTTTATATACTGTATTTCCCACATACATGGGTTGACTGGAAGAAATCTCTTATAGAGATAAGTCCACCTTTGTCCACGTTTTTTTTCTATGTATTGTTTTATTTTATTACTTATTTAGTGCAATAAAGAATATAATTATTAGCTAATTTATTCAATAGTTTCGAATGATTTACACTTAACAGCAATCATGGTCACGGGAGAGATTGATGATTGCTGTAAAACATTCGAATCGTCGGGAACCAAAAATTAAAATAAATCCTTGAAAAATTCCAATAGTTCTATTTTCTATAAAATTTCAAATGTTTGCGTAAATATAAGATATATATATATATATATATATATATATATATATATATATATATATTTATTTTATTAGGGTCCCGCAGCCAACAGTTTTTCAGATTACATATTCAATACTTTCTTAGATTTACGCGAATATTTTGAGTTTATGTTCTCGACGTTTCCGCGAACAAATCCACGAAACAAAATCGAAAAGATAGTTTTATTTAAAACTAGTGACTTAGCCTCGCTTTGCTCGGTTGCTTCCCCATACAATCTTTCATTCCCATTTTCACTCCTTCAAGGGATGATTTCTGGCATTAAAAGTATCCTAATATGTCCAAGGGTCTCAAATCTCTTCTTACCAAATATCATCTAAATCGGTTCAATAGTTTCGGAGTTTATTCGGTACAAACAAACAAACTAAACCTTACTTCTTTATAATGTTAGTACAGATAACAAATACAAATAAAATATACGTACGCGTAGGTTAGCAATTGTAAATACATTTTAAGTTAAACGCGACATGCTCAAAAATCAACTATATGTTATGACGACATGTTTGGCTCAATTTGTAGTGACCCTTCTTGCTGTGCGGGTTAGAGTCCCGCTGGGGGCATTCATTCGTGTGATGAACACGAATGTTTGTACTCCAGTCATCACCTATGATATTTATATTTATAATATGTATGTATTTAAAGTTATATATCTGAAGTGTATCAATTATCTAATATAAACAATGAATATAGCTAGGAATAATAAATATAGTTTTGATATTTTTTTCCAAACACATTGAGTGTGATACATTTTTCATTGAAAGGGATGAGTAAATAAAATCACAGAAAGCAATAATGGAAATGATAGGGCGCATCTAGTTTAGATATGGACCCTCTTCTAATAACGTCTTTTGTTATTTTAAAAGGAAACCACTAGATTAAATGCGAGCACCCTCACACAACTACCCTTATACTATATTGAAAATAAAAACATATTACTGTTTATTCACTGTTCAATCTTTAAAAAAAAACTCTTTAGCTTTATGTTATACAGCGACTTACCCTCGCTTCGCTTGTATATATATAATATATAAGTATAGTTTTACAATATGTATGGAAGTTTGCCCGATTTGTTGATATTTATGATTACTGCTCCGCTCGCTTTAGTAGCAGCATGATGATATATAGCCTATAGCTTTCCTCAATAAACCGGCTATCTAATGCATAATTTTTTTTTCAAATCGGATTAGTAGTTCCTGAGATTAGCGCGTTCAAACAAACAAACTCTTTATATATAATATTAGTATATATTATAATATTAGTATCGATGTAAAATATATAGGGGAAGCCCCTCATAAAGTTATACAATACAAAGTGATTTAACGAAAAGCTTTTACAAAGGCAAAAAGGAAATTTTTTGTGTGTATGCGCATCAAATTAAAAAATATGTTATTTCTAACGTTAGAATAATAACTATTACGTATTTTTGAAGTTGCTGTACTTTTTTAGGTTCCGTACATCAAAAGGAAAAAACGAACCTTATAGGATCCCTTCGTTATTCATCTGTCTGTCTTACTGTTTGTCTGTCTGTTTGAATGTCAAGACCGTTTTTCTCAGGAATGCGAAAAAGGTATTAAGTAAGAATTAATATCAAATACTCTGGTGTACAATCCATTGAAGCTGTGATAAATTAAACTTTCACATCGCGTCTTTTATGGCGTATATTTTTCGCAAGGGAATCAAAACCTACAGGAAACTTCCTGCTGACCTAATATCATGAAATTTGGCAATAAGCAATGTCTTATAGCATAAGTAAACAAAAAAATCCTTAAACCGTAAGTGAAACAAAAAATGAATATTTTTCTGTCATTATAAACTTATTTTAATATTTCATGCTACGGAATCCTTGATGTGCGAGTCAGATTCGTACTTGTCCGTTTTTTTCTTTTAATTAAATTATTTTTATTTTTAGATATTCTTTAAAACTGGTTTATTAATTTTTCCCCTTATTTTTCTTAACCACTTATCATTTTTAACTTTATATTTTTGTAATTAATAATACTTTATCTGAGTGAGTAAATGTTAATCGTAGCTTTTAAACTAGGGTTTTTTATTGCACGATCGGTAAAAAACATAATTTTTATGACCAAATTTGTGTAAAAACCTCATTTTATCACAATCTTATTTCCCTAGCGAGCGGAATATTCACTATCTCTTATCAATTTGTTAATTTATCGGTTATCTGTTTCTGTCGAAATCTTTTTACCAGACCACGATACGGTTTTTAAGGAAACTTCGGGCATTTTACATAAAAATGATTAAACGTTTACAATTTTCCAAATATTGTACACTAGCGAGCCTAGGTTATTTCCTCATACAAACTTTCATCCCCATTTTCATTCCCTTAAGGGAAGGTTTCCGAGATTAAAACTATCCTATGTCCTTTCCATGGTCTCAAACTACCTTCTTACCAATTTTCATCTAAATCAGTTGAGTAGTTTCGGAACTTATTCGGTACAAACAAACAAACAAAAAATCTTTCTTCTTTCTAATATTATCTAATATAAATACGCTATAATTATGTAAATGTGGTTTTTACCAAGGCCTAATCAACCTAATCTAGTCCTACACATTAATTATCATTAATTTTTTTAAAAATATTTTGCTACAAACTTTTACACGGTTCCTTATACAAGGTCTGTAGACTGAAATTATGATGAATGTTCTTTTTGTCTTTTTGGTAATTTAGAGGTAGCAATTAAATAATATACGGATCTTAGACTGTATACTTGTACTTTAAATGAATATATTTATTTATACAGATAAGTAAAATTAAAATGTCTGTTTGAATGTCAAAATGACAGCTTTTTACTAAATGGATATGAAATTACATATGTACGGTACTTATAAGAAAAACATTATTTTTAATTTTTTTGTGTGTCTGTCTGTTTGTTACGGCTAATCTTCGAAACGACTGGACTGATTTTGACGAAACTTTCTCTGGCAGATAGCTGATGTTATAAGGCATAACTCAGGCTATTTTTATTTTGGAAAAATAAATTGGATCCCGCTCAAAAAAATTAAAACGTACGTAGGCACGCTGTGAAGCGAGTGCAGCGAGGGTAAGTAGCTGATCTAAAATACAATATGAAAAGCTAGTCTATTAATAGTTAAACAAAATTGTATAAAAAATGTAGCATAGATTATTAATTTGTTGGAAATCTATACTAATATTATAAAGCTGAAGAGTTTGTTTGTTTGTTTGGTTGAACGCGCTAATCTCAGAAACTACTAATCCGATTAGAAATATTCTTTTTGCATTAAATAGCCTGTTAACTGAGGAAGGCTTTAGGCTATATATCATCCCGGAAAAATATACGGTTCCCGTGGGATAGATTTGTTTTTATCTAGTTGCGAACCCGAAGCGAAGCGAGGGTGAGTCGCTAGTACAATATAAACAAAACTACAATAATATTGATCTGGTTTGGCTTCACCTAAGAGTGAAATGGCAAAAAAAGTTGAAGTTAGCTGCAACATGTTGAAGACATTTACTATATTGTGTTTGATATATAGAAACATACATACATACAATAATTTACTGGATGTATATCTGAAATTCATAATAATAAATCCTAAGTTATCTGTTACTCGACCGTCACCTATCTTACGTTGACGGTACACTATGTCGGAAACCGACGTCGGCTTCTATAGTTACACATGTAACTCACCTAAATAACATTGCAGTAGTTTAAGGCAATATACGAACAAACAGATAGAAAAATAAACATATTTTATATTATAATTTAACACTTACAATATTTCTCTTATATACATTTTTGCCCTTCATACAAGCATTCCTATAAAATTACATGGACTCAAGTAGATTTATTTCTAGAGATTTCTTTCACTCATATCTATACATATAATATAAAATTGTAACTAAGCCAAATCTGTACATTAAATATTTTTTGGAAAATCTTATTGAAATAGACATTATTATGATACAGAGACCGAATCTACAGTTTTTAGAATTTTTGTCTGTTTGTCTGTCTGTTACCGCATCACGACAAAACCACTGGATAGATTTTGATGAAATTTTGGTATGATGTTACCTGGTTATCCGGGTCAACGTATAGGATACTTTTTACTGCGAGAAAATATGTCATCTCTGAAAAATCTATACTAAACTTTAAAACGTAAGTAGGGACGAACTCGAGCGGAGCAAAGGTGAGTCGCTAGTGTTAGATAAATTCAATTTAGTTATTTAGTTAGTAAGCTTAGCTTTAGTTATTTAGTTTAATTAGTTAGCAAGAAATTGTGTATTCGAGTCATAAATATATTTTAATTTAAGAATCAAAACATAGGATTCCATTCAATAAATCCCTTCTTAACGATTATGTGCATTTCTAGGTTGAGGCTATTGAAATTTCTAGAACTGTAGGTTCAGCTTGTAGGTCTAGACATTAACAAAATAGTTAAAAAAAATAATTTTGTGTATTTGGTTTAAAAATATCAAGACATAAGCAATTTTGGCACTAAAACTTATTCAATACATTATATTAGTTATCTTAGAAACTAAAACTCTGTCTGCACTGACACCTTTATACTCTCGGAATTCCACCTACAGTTGAAAAGAATTTTATTGTCAATATCACCTAACATAGTATTGTATATAATCTTATAAATAATAATTCTTCTTTCTACATTACTTCTATATTACACATGCTATTTCTTGATATATATATATATATATATATATATATATATATATATATATATATATATATATATATATATATATATATATATATATATATATGTGTGTATATATGTATGTATATATGAACATAGTATAAAACAAAGTCGCTCCCGCTGTTTGTACAGTTTTGATATTTTAAACTATTTTTTTTTATTGCAGGACTATTTTTGGATTATGGATTTTAATGCAGTTTTCAGCAATTGATAGAGTGATACGAGGGGAAGGTTTATATGTATAATACATGTATATTATAGTACAGAAAAGCCGAGAAATTCAAAGATTTGTATTGTGCGCTTACATAACCGCTTAAATCCACCTAGGGACAAACCCGAGCGAAGCGAGGGTGAGTCGCTAGTATAATTATATATAACATTGTAGTTAATAACCCTTTTATTTTATATCACTCTAAAGTTTTTTGTAGGTTAACATAAGAATATCATAGACTTTTGTCGGTGACTCTTTATGACCTTTATTTTTTGTGATTTTCTTTCTTTGTTTAAAATTCAGTTTTCAAATTTTCATAAATCACGTTCAATTTTGAGAAGTAAGTAGTTTTCTGAAGTTATAGAATCCGGGCTAAATGAGCCCTTGTGGCTAATATTGGGAGTTTTAAAAGCAGTGAAGCCTCAACTTAGTGATGCATTCTCAGGTATTCTTTGTGTGTGCTAGCATTCAACCTTCTAAGGTTATCGTAGTCTAGGGCATGGGTCTTTTTCCTCTTAGTAGAAAATGCCTTTCGATTCCCCCTCATTTTTACTAAAACTTCTAAAACAGGATACTTACTATGTAACATCCGTCTACCTATTTGCAGGTTGAATGAAATTATCAAGATAAATATGTCTATTGATAGTTATCATGATAATTGTATTCAGCCCTTTTCAACGTTCCACTGCTGGGCACGGGCCTCCCTTCAATACGAGGGGAATCAGACCATAGTCCACCACGCTGGCCAAGTGCGGGTTGGCGGACTTTACATGTCTTTCGAAAACTTGCTAGGTTCTCCCAGACATGCAGGTTTCCTCACGATGTTTTCCTTCACCGTAAGTAAGGCAAGTGGTAATCAAGTTAGAAAATGATTCGCACATGAAAAGATCATGATAATTATCACATATTTATTCGATAATTATCAAACAGATATCAACTTAGCAATCCTTGTGTAGGTATTGGTATTTGACATGACATTTGGTAATTTTTTATATTTTTTTTTTCATAATTTTGACATTTACATACTTGAAAATAAAAATAGAAAAAATGCACTAACTCAGTTTGCTGATCGAGTTTTTTGAGCTGATTAAGAGAGTTCTTTGCTGAGAGACAATATTTTGAAGAGTTCCAAAAAAATTAACGGTTATATTTATTAAAGATAATTCAACCCATATTTATTATGATAAATATTATGATAATTATCAATGATAATTATCGTTTCAAACCCTGTCTATTTGCAATATATGTTTGCATATTAATATTTCGAAAAGCCATAGGTCAGAAAATAACACCTTAATTCCTTTTTAGATTTACGCGAATATTTGATATTTTAAATAAAACTATTTTTTAGGATTTTTTTTGCTGCCTTGTTTTGATATTTGGTTCCCGATATTTCGAATGCTTTACAAAAAACATGGTTACGGGAGAGACAAAATCCGAAAAGATAGTATTCTTTAAAAGTAGGATATTCGCGAAAAAGAAATTTGGTTAAGAAATATCAAACAATTTATTAATAACTAGCGACTCACCCTTGCACCGCTCGGGTTTGTCCTTACTGAACGTTTTAACGGTTAGCGTAGTTTTCTCAGAGATAAGATATTTTCCTGTAGTAAAAAGTATCCCATATGTTGACCCGAATAACCAGCTATCATCATAGCAAATTTCGTGAAAGTGTATCCAGTGGTTTTCTCGTGAGGCGTTCCCAGACAGACAGACTGATAGACATACGAACAGAGAAAAAATTTAAAAGACTATAGATTCGGCCTCTGTATCGATAATAATGGCTATTTTAATAGGATTTTCCAAAAAAAATGTAATGTACAGATTCGACTCAGTTAGAATTTTATTATATGTATACATTTTAGTCTTCGTTATCTTTGACTAATCAAAAACTGTAGCGTTCGCGTAAAATTCTTTAAAGTTTATTTCATTAAATGCTAAATGATTTAAGTGTGACGGGAACTCCGCTTAAGTTTATTAACGTAATTAACGCAAGTGATGTATTTACTCAACTTAGCAAAAGGAGGCTTTTCACAGATTACGTTAGTTTGGTACTAACAAAAACTATTACCACTTGCGTCCATTTTCATATTTATATCAGTCAATTTTCAAATGAATTTGCCAGATATTTTTGATTTTCTTAGAAAAATAATGTATCTTTAAATTAACGTAATGTGCGCATAATTTAAGTCTTTATTATATGTTTGTCTATGGATTTTTTATAGAACTAGATACTCACCCTCGCTTCGCTCGGGTTTGCCTCTCGTTATGTTTTAAAGTTTAGTATAGATTTCTCAGAAATGAGTCAATTTTTTGCAGTAAAAAGTATCATATATGTTGACCCGGATAACTAGCTATCTTCATACCAAATTTCATCAAAATCTGTCCAGTGGTTTTCTCGTGATGCGTTCTCAAACAGAAAAACAGACAAAAATTATAAGAATTATAGACTCGACTCAGTTAGAATTTTATTATATGTATAGATTGTAGATACACTTTGTATACGTTAATATTCTAGTAACATTTGGATGGTCATGGATTCGATGTACGTGCATAGTCTTTGTATCGTCTAGATTTGTATGTAGTATGATGAGAGCTGGTTGTTTGGATACATGATGCAATATAGGATACTTTTTACTGCGGGAAAATATCTTAACTCTGAGAAATCTATACTAAACGTTAAAACGTTACTACCGGATCGAGGGTGAGTCACTAGTAATAAATAAAGCTATGGTGATATTTCTATTAATCCACATAGTTTAACACTCTCATCGAATCCATTTGTATTATGTTATGGCGTCGTTACTTTTATAGCCTATTGCTTTATTCATATTTATTATGATATGTATTGATGCAATTTTATGTCATGGTAAGCAAATGTTTGAATTTTTGCTTAATATTTATAAATTTTGCGAATTGCAAATATTTTTTATTGTTTTTTATTACTTTTCTTTAAACTAGTGATTTCTACTCGCTAAGCTTATGTTTTGAGCGTTTATTTTTAATATATAAATGCCTTAATGTCACAAATGAAAAACGTTTATGATTGAAACTAGCTAGCTGGTTGATTGCCCATACAAACATTCATCTTCATTTTCATTCCCATAAGGGATGATTTTCGGGATAAAAACTATCCTATATCCTTCCCAGAGTCTCAAACTATCTTCTTACCAAATTTCATATTAATCGGTCTAGTAGTTTCAGAGCCTATTTGGTGCAAACAAACAAACAATCAAATCCTTCCTCTTTATAATATTAGTATAGATTTCATTAAAAATTGAATACGTGTGAATAAAAAAAAATGTACTCAGTTTATTTTACCAGTTCTAAGGGCTGATTCATGGCTATTCTAAGCTGGTTAAGTATTTTTAATCTATATCAAGGAAGTTAAACCCAATAGTCAAACTTAACTGGTTTTTAAACTAGGGCACCGAAATAATTGCCATATCCTGAATCCTCGGTTCGGGTGACTTTTTCTTAGAAAGATTCTTTGTTATCAGAAATAATAAATTCAGTATGTGTCGTTTAAAGGTTTTAACTTTTACGTCTATGTCTGTATATAGATTAATTTAACAAATTATAAAGTTGTTCAAAAGAAAAAAAATCTATACATATAATAATTATAACTAAGTTAAATCTGTACATTAAATATTTTATGGAAAATCTTATTGAGATAGACATTATTATCGATACAGAGGCCGAATCTATAGTTTTTAGAATTTTTGCCTGTTTGTCGGTCTGTTACCACATCACAGAGAAACCACTAGAAGGATTTTGATAAAATTTGGTATGATGATAGTTGGTTATCCGGGTCAACATATAGGATACTTTTTACTGCGGAAAATATCTCATCTCTGAGAAATCTATACTAAACGTTAAAACGTAGATAAACGTAACTTCTACAAATTCAACAACTTTTACAAATTTTTGAATCGTTATATCTCAGAAGCGGTGGCTCGTAGGAAAAAGAGTATATTTATATTTTTTCTAGATAATTTTATGATCTACAATTTTTGTCTGAGGTATTTTTATGATAAAACTTACCGTTTTGCTGAAAATCGCGATAAACTCATTTTTTTGACTTTTAACCTTGAATATTTTTTTTCCATACCGGAGAAAGATAGGGAACTTCCAAATTTTATTTATAATTATATTTTGAACGATTTCACCAATTTTCAGCTTCTTGTAAATTTATGTAGCTTCGAATGTCTAAATTGACCGGACTAAAATGTGCGCTTGAAATCATTTTAATTGTTAACTATTTTTATATAATATATACACGTGTTATCAAAACGAATCTAACGACGTATGAATCGTTTAGCTTTTAGAATGCTATATAGGAACAAAAATACATAAATAAACTGATAAACACATTACCCTCCTTCACGTCGCACAGTCGGGTAATAACTTAAAAAACAAGTATTTGTACCACCATTAATCGTATTTTATTCTTAAGTTTATACTAAAAGTTTTTTTTTAACATTAAATCATGCTGCAATGCCGCAATGCTTGCGCGCGCGTGAATATTTTTTATTCCTTCACGCTGAAATAATGGATTTCGATGTTTAATACAAAGATGGACTATGAATTAAAGTGATGAATAGCCAAAAAATTTCCAAAAGGCATGTTTTTGTTTTTACAATTTTTACTTTATTCGCACCAAAAATAAACGAAAAAACAGGTATTATTAGATATGTAAGATTCCTAGTATCACCTATAGATTGTGTTACAAATTGAATATTATATGTAAATGTTGACCTCATAACGAACTCACTTCGACTCTCATAACGTACTTAATACAAAAATACAAATAAATTGAACCATATCATTTTCCTATAAAAAATTATAGAAAATCTTAACAAACCCCCATTAAAGCATAGTAGGATAAACTAATTAGCAGCATGATCGATGACATAGAGTATACTCGTAATATAGAGAGTCGAATAACGATGCCTCGCATCAATCACGTCACGCGCTATTATCCTGTACTAACCGCATTTCTGAATAGTCTTATAAACTAACCAATTAATTATATATAATATGTTTAATCTGGCGTCTGTCTGATAATATATTGTCTGGGAGCTTTATATAAAACTAGCGACTCACGCTCGCTTCGCTCGCGTTCGTCCCTACGTACGTTTTCACGGTTAGCTATGTTTAGGTATACATAAATAATAGCTTGCTAATCCTAAGATATTCATTAAATTTAAATTATATAGCGATTTACCCTCATTTGGCTTGAGTGCATACGCCGTTCGCGGATTTTGTTTACAATTTTATGGGTTTTATAAATTTTTTTTGCGGAACCCTGATTCTTTTTCTAAAATAAAAGTAGCTTAAGTAACTCCCTATAACATCAGCTATCTGCCAGTGAAAGTCCCGTCAAAATCGGTTCAGCCGTTTCGGAGATTAGCCGGAACAAACAGACAGACAGACAGACAAAAATTGTAAAAAATGTTGTTTTGGTATACGTACCGTGTATACATCCATATGCATTTAGTAAAAAGCGGTTATTTTTATATTGCAAACAGACACTCCAATTTTATTTATTTGTGTAGATGTTCAAAGTTAAGTAAGCTTTTCTATTTGCAGAAAATGCATATAATATTATTCTAAATCAAATCGAAATGACACGTAAGTACTGAGTAGCTTAATTATGATAGAGTCGGCGAAATATAAGCTTTGCTTGTGAGCAGGAACTTTGTAATCAGACTAGATACTAATTTTATCATCTATACAGAGAAATAAAATTGAAGTGATTGTTTGTAAATTCAAAATAACAACTTTTTACTAAATGCACCATTAATTATATAAGGTATTTTTAAGAAAAACCCGCCTTTAAACATTTTGGTCTGTCTGTCTGACTGTTCCGGCTAATCTCTGAAACGTAGTAACTTAAGCTACTTTTGATTTAGAAAAAGAATTAGAGCTCCGCTCAAACAAATTAAAACATACCTAGAGACGCGCCCGAGCGAAGCGCGGGTAAGTCACTAGTATTATTAAAAATTATAGGTAATACAAAAGAAGTATATCTTGGCTGAAAAACTTAATCTACGTCTTGGTAAGAGTATCAGATTATTATTAGCTGTGGCATCACACGTTGTCTTAATGATCATCGAACTTCGCAAGAAAATTGTACGTTAATAAGAAGAAATAGTTGACACTAATACGACTGGAACACGTTATTAAAAAGACAAACTTATTCAGTTTAACTGCAATATAAATAAATAAATAAATATGTTGGGACATAAACACACAGCACCATCCAATTCCATGGTAAGCTATAAGGCTTATGTTATGGATGGTTAAATACATACATACATATTATAAAAATAAACACCCATGACTGGAGTACAATCATTCGTGCTCATCACACAAATGAATGCCCCCAGCGGGACTCGAACCCGCGACCGCTAGCACAACAAGTTGGGTCACTACAGACTGAGCCAAGCGTGTCGTCGATTTCATTCATATTAAAATATTTTTATATCCAACAAGTTTAAGAGAAATTGCATAAAAAATGAAACACATTAATCCGAAATGTTGCCCGCAACCATTGCGTATAACACTTCCCATTCCGCGTCCAATCTGCAATAACTAAAACAGCATCCATAAATCCAAAACTCGTGAAAATTTTACAGTAGCAATAAAAACTATGAGCCAGAACAATTCGACAGTCACTTTTATACCGACATATATTATGCAATGATTCAGAGAATGCAAGTGTTCCACAACTTTGGGAACGGTTGCCGAACTTTTACAAACTTCAACGTTTGGCTGACTCGGGGCTAAATTTGAAGTAATTTCCTATGAAACTTCAGTGGCAATTTTAAATTGCTTGGACCATCCAACTGCATATAAGTGGATTTGATAATATTTGAGTATCGATAGATTTGTAAGTTATTTACTATAATTTAAAAAGTATTTTTATCATGTTCATACGATATAAATATAAATATGTTGGGACATTACCACATTTCACCATCTAATTCCATGGTAAGCTACGAGACTTGTGTTAAGGATACCAGATAGTTGATACACTACACATATATAATTATAAATACATATATATTATAAATATAAATACCCATTAATGGAGTATAAATATTCGTGCTTATCACACAAATGAATATCCCCACCGGGACTCGAACCCGAGACCGCTGGCACAGTAAGTAGGGTCACTAAAAACTCAGCCAAACATGTCATCTTTCAGTTTCAAATGCTATACCACTCTCTTGTTTCTATTTGTCTTTATAGAATCCTACGTAGGCATATTTTTGTTTAGTTTCTGAAAAAAATATACTATTACGTACATTTTCTTATTTTAAATTATTTTTTATGCTAAATTAATTATTATTACCAGTACTCGCACTGTGGTAGAAATTCTACCCCATAACTATTATTGAAAATTTGAAGAAAACTTATACGAATAAAGTTCACCTATCTTGTATTCGGCCCTTTTTAACGTCCCACTGCTGGGCATGGGCCTTCGTTCAGTACGAAGGGAATTAGACCATAGTTCACCCCGCTGGCCAAGTGCGGATTGGCGGACTTCACATGTCTTTCGAAAACTTGCTAGGTTCTCTCAGAAATGCAGGTTCCTCACGATGTTTTCCTTCGCCGTTAAGATAATAGATAATCATGTTGAAA
This sequence comes from Argynnis bischoffii washingtonia, assembly GCA_033884665.1. Taxonomy (NCBI): domain Eukaryota; kingdom Metazoa; phylum Arthropoda; class Insecta; order Lepidoptera; family Nymphalidae; genus Argynnis; species Argynnis bischoffii. The sequence goes on along the minus strand of CM066618.1, from coordinate 15,938,814 downwards.
ATAATTCGCACATGAAAATATCAGAGGTGCGAAAGCCGAGATTTGAACTCGCTTCACTCGGTTTCCCAAGCGAGCGCGTTACCACTGGACTACCACTGCCTTTCTTACACCTATCTTTAAAAGAAAAATGTTTCCAATTTTTTTTTTATTCACAACACTAAAGCTCATCGATGGCTACTAAATAAAAAAACAAGAAAAACGGTTGACAAAGAGAGGAAAAAAGGTATTGAATTAGGTCTAGATTATATTCTCTAGGTAACAAAACAGCGACATTTCCGTAACTAATTCTTATGAAACCATGTAAAATCTATTTCTAATAAGCAATAGTTAATTATTATTATTACTATCTACGTATTTAGAATTAGTCTAAAGCACAAATGCAGTATTCAGTGAATAATTTTACTATTCTAATACATAGTAGATAAAGCGAACAGTGGTTAAATATTTCTAATCTATACATATAATAAAATTCTAAGTCGAATCTGTACCTTAAATATTTTTTGGAAAATTTTATTGAAATAAACTTTATTATCGATACAGAGACCAATTCTATAGTTTTTAGATTTTTTGTCTGTCTGTCTGTCTGCCTGTCTGTCTGTCTGTTACCGCATCACAGAAAAACCACTGGAGGGATTTTGATGAAATTTGGTATGATGATAGCTGGATATCCGGGTCAACATATACGGTACTTTCAACCGCGGGAGATTATCTCATTCCCACGGGAATACATGTTATAACACAACCCAAAAAATATTTATGATCAGAATTTCTTGAAACTTGGTATTTATTAATGCTCTTTAATACAATTATATAAATACGTGTTTGAGGGTTTTTTTGAAATTCATCCCATAAGGAGATAAAATAAGGGATGAAAATTTGTATGAAACCTACCTTTTTAAAGTTTTTTTATTGTAGTTTTAGCTCAAGCGAAGCCGCGGGTTTTGCTAGTCTATACATATAATAAAATTGTAACTAATAGTAAACCGAATCTGTTCTTTAAATATTTTTTGGAAAATCTTATTGAGATAGACATTACTATCGAAGCAGAGGTCGAATCTATTGTTTTTAGAATTTTTGTCTATCAGTCTGTCTGTCTGTCTGTGACCGCATCATGGAAGAACTACTGGAGGGATTTCGGTGAAATTTGGTATGATGATAACTGGTTATCCGGATCAATTTATAGAAACATAACTTTTTCGGCGAGAATATATCTTATCCCTGAGAAATCTATGCTAAACATTAAAACATAAGTAGGGACGACCCGAGCGTAGCGAGGGTGAGTCGCTAGTATAATAATTAAAAGCTAAAAAAAATAATCATTTTTAACCTTCGTCGCAAAAACATCGCTGTTATAAATTTAACTTCGTAGCGCCCAAACGGATGAACCGATTTTAATTTAGTTTATGTTTTTTAAAGGTGACTTGATCCAGAGTGTTCATAGCTATAAATCATTAGCTCTTTTCTAGACGGTAAAAGCATACGAACGTCTTCCTCAGATCTAATCGATCCAAAACTTGGTATTCGGTTACTTCAGTGACATTGCAACGATAAGAGATACCTATGGCCTGATGATGCAGCGTCACCTAGAATCTGCAAGATACTTAACTCTTTACTAATATACTGCACAGATATCATGTTTAGGCATATTGGAATGGCCTAATTGAATAGTTTATTATGTTGGAGGTAATTTTAAATTATTATTTAGTTTCTTGTTAAATGTTAAAAATAATGATTGAATATATTAGGGCGTTTATTTTGTTTTGTATGTTACTCATAAAAGTTGAAACGGCTAGACTGAAAAGCAAATTAATAATCGATTCTTATATTTCAGTAATACGTATCTTATTTTATTAAAACAGTGAAGTTGTTTATTTAAAAAAAAGATTAAATATTAAAAAAAAATTGAATTTCATTTAAGTATTTAAGAACATAAAACTTAACATTAATATTGTATTAAAAAGTCTAAAACTCACTGTGATACTCTGCTGAGGCATATCATGGAAACGGATACGCTTGGCTCAGTTTGTAGAGATACTACTTGTTGTGCTAGCGGTTGCGGGTTTTAATCCAGCTGGGAGCATTCATTTGTATGATGAGCACGCATGTTTGTACTCCAGTCATGGGTGTTTATATTTATAATATATACATATGTATTTAAAGTTATATATATATATATGTGTAGTGTATCAACTATCTGGTATCCATAACACAAGCCTCGTAGCTTACCATGGAACTAGATGGTGCCATGTATTGTTTTTATGTTAAGAATATTTTTATTTTAGAAGCCAAGTACCCCATTAAAATTTTATGTTGCCATTTTTCAATATTCTAAATACTTTCCCCATCACTCACGTATATTATCTTTAAGCATTCTTTTCGTAGAAAGGCTATATGAATAAATCATAAGATTGGCGGCTTATCGCTAAACATAATGTACTTCGTATAACTCTCATTGTCTCTAAAAGCAAAGGGATGAAAAAGGTCTACTAGCTCTTATAGACGTTTTTTGCTTTTGTATCTATTATAAAAAAGAATTGGTGTGTCAGTTTGTGATGATGAAAAAATGTGCTAAATATCACTCACGTTTTATTTCACAAGCCAGTGAGCGTCTCTCTAAAATAGTTTAGAAGAGTAGTTACAGGTTAAAAAATTAAAGTGTTATTAATTATTGTTTGAGTCTTTAACCATATATTTTCAATGTAAATAATAAATAAATAAATATGTTGGGACATTAACACACAGCATCATCTAGTTCCATGATGGTAAGCTATGTGGCTTGTGTTATGGATACCAGATAGTTGATACACTACACATATATACCCATGACTGGAGTACAAACAATCGTGCTCAACACACAAATAAATGCCCCCAGCGGGACTCGAACCCGCGACCTCTGGCACAGCACTACAAACTGAGCCAAACGTGTCGTCAAATATATCTGTCTGTATTTTTGTCCATATTTTATATATAAATATCACCGCCAATAGTGAATTTAGGAAGATATAAACTAGAAAATCAATCACAAAGGATAATATATTTATTTTTTAATGCAAATCCTTCATATCCTTTTTATAAAAAAGTCATAGTCTGATTAAAAATATCCTTAATTTATACGTAAGAATTTTTGGCAAAATAACGTTAATTTGACAGTCAACAGTCTTCTCTTTACTCCTATTATATTCAAGTTGTCAACTGAATACTAAGAACCTTTGAGCTGTGTTGCCTCATTCTTATTTACTAATTAGTTCAGGCACTTGGAATTTAAATGATACACTTACAAGTTTCTTATTTAGTACAAGTATCTTTTTCTGTGATGATTAATATAGCTTTTAAATATTCTAGAAGCTCACCCTCGTCTCGCTCGTGTTCGCCCCTAGGTACCTTTTAACGGTTAGAATGGAATAGATAGACTATATATTACGTTTTCTGAGCTTAAACCACTTAATAATTATAAACATCATTATTATAATATTTTATGGAATTCTGTCTGATTTGTTGACATTTATGAATATTGGTTCGCTCCCTTGGATATAGCCTTCCTCAATAAACTGGCTATTTAATGCAAAAAGAACTTTTCAAATCGGATTAGTAATTCCTGAGTTTAGCACGTTCAAACAAACAAACAAACTATCTCTTTATAATAATAGTATAGATGTATATTAATCAATTATTTGTCTTAAATTGATATTACAGGATGAAATATTACAGTATTGTATTTCCCATGGACTCAGTCTATTGTATCAAAGATCATGGGTAAAGATCCCCTGAGGTAGACATTAATTACTATTGAGATAAACAATGAGATCGAAAAGATATTTTATTATACATTTCTCCTACTATATACTAAAACAAAATATAACTAGTAGTACATAAAGTAATAACTTTTTACCTAACGCAGTTCACCGACTTCAAAAACAAAAAAAGGCATGATTTTGTGTAATATACACAAAAATATACGCACCCGAATTCATTATTCCTCATTTTAGCAGTCAGTTAAAACAGCTCAGCTATACATATAATAAATTTGTAACTAAGCAGAATCTGTTCATTAATTATTTTTTAGAAAATCTTATTGAAATATACACTATTATCGATACAGAGGCCGAATCTATAGTTTTTAGAATTTTTGTCTGTCTGTCTGTTACCTCATCACGAGAAAACTACTGGATAGATTTTGATGAAATTTGGTACGATGATAGCTGGTTATCCGGGTCAACATATAGGATACTTTTTACTGCGGGAAAATAGCTCTGAGAAATCTATACTAAACGTTAAAACGTAACTAGGGACGAATCCGAGCGAAGCGAGGGTGAGTAGCTAGGTGTTAATATTATACTATGATGATTTGCAAGATACCAAGTAAATATTACAAAATATTGTGCGCATCCTAATATTTAGACCAGCTTACCCTACGTAGAGGGAATGGCATAAACTACTTTTTACATTTACAAAGAAAAAAGATTCTGTGAGATTAAAGGTAAGAAACATGTACGCAGGAATGTTTCTTACAGATAGCTGATAAGAGTAAGTATTATTTATGTTATTTTTATCAGCAAGTGGAGATGCGAGAATAAGCCAGTTATAAAATACTAAATATTCGCCTACTTGTCGAAGTACAACCATATTGACTATTGTTTTTTTTTATAAATAATACTAAAGCTCGTCAATCAATAGCTATTAAACAAAAAAAAATTAGGTGACAAACAGAAGAAAAAAAAGTACTGTATGTACTGTTTTGTCTTAGCCTATTTATATAAAAACTAGCGACTCACTCTCGCTCCGACTTCGTCTCTAGTTACGTTTTAAAGTTTTAGTATAGATTTCTCTGAGATGAAATATTTTCCCGCAGTAAAAAGTATCCTATATGTTGACCCGGATACCCAGCTATCATTATACCAAATTTGATCCAAATCAGTCAAGTGGTTTTCGCGTGATGCCTTCACAGACAGACAGACAAAAAATCCAAAAACTTTAGATTCGCCCTTTGTGTCGGTCATAATGACTATTTCAATAAGATTTCCCAAAAAATATTTAATATACAGATTTCACTCAGAATTTTATCATATGTTTATATAGATATGTGTATTAGGTAAACGTTCAATGAACTCAAGTAAATTGGCTGGCTGAGAGCTTTTCTACTAGCCAGGCTTATAAATGAATATGCGTGAATCTCATGGTTCACATTTAGTCAAAGAATTTATCAAATAAGAAAGCTTTTAAGAAAATGGTTCTTTATATTCTTTTTGTAGAGTCATAATCCTTGGAAGTAAACTTGGAACTTGGATGCTCATTTGAAAAAGCTATTGGAGTAGAAATAAAAGTCAACTTAAAGTGAATGAATATTCATTGTAATATATGTATAAATAAATAAATAAGTTGGGACATTAATACACATCTAGTTTCATGGCAAGCTTTCGAGGCTTGTGTTATGAATACTAGATAGCTGATACACTACACATATGTAACTTTGAATACATACATATTATAAATATAAATACCCAAGACTGGAGTACAAGCATTCGTGCTCGTGACACAAATGAATGCCCCCAGCGGGACTCGAACCCGCAACTGCTGGCACAGCAAGTAGGGTCATTAAAAACTGAGTCAAAATATTATCCAATATATATACGTATATTTATATACGATATTGATACAATAATGTGTGTATCACTCAAATAATAAGTATAAATGCAAGTTAATAATTGAGAAATATCGAGAACAAAAAATTACTTAAGAACTTTTACCTGAGCATATGTATATTGAAAAGAAAATGTATGGAGTTTGCTACGTCTCTATTTTTCTTGGTCCAGCGAACCCTTTAACTTCAAAGATATTTATGTAGATCTGATTTAATCTTCTTATTTAATTAAAAATCCTCGTGAGGAAAGCGAAATCTGGATAACCTACATATATATTTCTTTTGCCTCCTCGAGTTCCGAGTCGGAGTTTTTCTGTTAAGATATTCTCAGTAGCCAGGTGTTAGGAAGTTGGCGATGTTGAACCCTTGTGCCCAGGAAAGCACGTACAGCCGGCCCTGCACCTGAAGGCCATCCCCCGAGCAAACGACCTTCAACATTCGGCTCCTTCCTTCCCCACCTCACCTCTAGAAAAAATCGTAATAAATACTAGTGACAACTACGGAATAATAGTTAAAACAATATTGAACATGTCATAAAATACAGACCATAGAATTTATAGAGGCGGTAGTGTAATATTCACCGTTGAACCGAAACAGAAATATTTTATTTATTTATTTAGTACCTCGGCTAGATCATGTCAATCACACATCAAATGACATATTATTTATGTTCTAACAATATTTGTCATTAGAGAATGCACTCTATTATAGAATTTTGAGATGGAAAAATTAAATAAAACTATAAATAGTTACAATATTTTTATGCAACGAAAAATAGCCAAATTACAGTAATGCCGGTACTGATCAGGCGTTCTTTGAACATTACTGTTATTTAATGCTAATGAATAACTGAGTCACAAGTTATTGAAAGTGGCTGCTTATATCTATTACATAATATTATTTTTTATTTTATAACATTATTTATTGTATATGTATAATATTTAATTTATTTATTATATAATATTATTTATTGTGTATGTCACTTCTATGACATGTACTAAAGTTTACAAGCATTCTTTTTTCATAAGCGAAATGTCATAACAGCCGGAGGCGAACACGAACGACGCAGGTACCCCGTACGAAAGGCGGCTGCCGACTGCCGCCCGGCCCCCGCACAGTATCTCATTCGAAAATTTTCTTATAATTTCTGAATATTGATCCAAAACAGAATTGAAATTGATCTTTAAAAAAAATTTACGTGTAAAATATCTATTTTGAAATGATCTATCAAATGGTGTTAACCATAATTTTATATGAGTTGTAAATTCATGTGTTCATGCAAAGAATAAGGAAAAAAAATCATGATTACAGCAATACTTTAGAATTTTATTTCTTTAGTAGTAATGCCCTAAAAAACTATATTATTCGTGTAATATGTCCTCAATATGTTGAAGATAGATATAATTTTTTTTTGTATTATTTTACATTTATTAAATACTGGCACATTCACTTCTAAATATCGTCTTAAAACGCGTTTTGGTAGGGGATTGCCCTTAACTCTCACTGGTAGTGTCGAAGATTTATCCCATCGGACTTTGATTCTAAAAGTAATAGAAAGTCCACTTCTGTCTGTATGTCTGTAGCTAGTCTTAGTGAGTTTGGCCGCGGTGGCTAAAATCGGTCAGAAGGCCATGATTACTATTTTATTTCTATGGCATAATATAATTCTATTGCATTTTTATACTAGTAACTCGTATATAATTTGAGTATATATTATAACACTCATATATTAATGATTTTATAAGGGCTCTTAAGGGAAATCAAGGTTAAAGTGTCAATGTCCTTAACTATTTGAATCATATTGCTTCAAGGGTCAAGGTTACAACTAAACAAATTATTTAATTTTCACTTTATAATATTAGTTGAAGTATTTGACGAATTGCTTGCCTTAATTTTTAAGTATGAAATAAACAATTTTATCGACAGTATCGTTCACTGGGTCTACATTATTGATTTTTTGTGTTTTTTTTTTAATTTAATTTTAGCTACAGTTGAAAATTGTTTATCTGTAAATACCAGTGTATTACAGAACGACGTCATTTTTTGCTGACAAATGTTTCATAAGCTTGAGGATGACATATTCACATATTTTGGAGACAAACATATTAATTGAATACTGAATAAAATTACTGAAAAAATTGCAGAATTTACTTAGCATTTTAATAAAGTAAGGTAGTATATTATGTAGATAGGTACTAGTCAGTATTCTATTTATTGTAACAATATCAGAATTAATATTGATATGTTTGGATATTTGTTAAACTGTCACGAGAATATTATTCAATGGATTTTGATAAAATTTCGAGTGTAAAGAGACTAAATTTTGGATAAATATAAATACACATACACATAGAATATCAGTTTGCTCATCAAACAAAATTCACTTTTCGTGCGTGTGAGTAAAACAATAGCAAACAAGAGCAGTACTGTAGGTAATATGCATATAAACTTTTCTCTTAAATCACTCTATCTATTAAAAAAATCGCATCAAAATCTGTTGCGTAGTTTTAAAGATCTAAGCATACATAGGGATAGACAGACAGCGGGAAGCGACTTTGCTTTACACTATGTAGTGATGTACAAAAAGCTGGTATAATACTTTTGTATATATAAAATTAACGAAATTATTAAGAGGTAAAATTGTTTGCCGACTTTAATCTTACCTTGAGACTACTTTTGAAAATTTCACTTTATTTCAAATAGAAAACTTTATTAATATAAAGTTTTAATAAAACTGGGTCTTTACCGAGTATCTTCTACGATTTCAATTTTGTGGAACTAAATATAGTGTCACATAATCAGATTTTTGAAGGTATAATTTATTATTTAAGCTATTTATTTCTGTATATTTTTGTAAAATTAAAAAATACACGTTCCTAATCTACACCTGTGAACACATTTCGATAAAATTTTATAAGGCAATAAGTTGCATTCTTGGGACGGACATAGGCTACTTTTGATTCCCGCCCGAGCAAAAACTAGTCTGTACATATAATAAAATTTTGAGTTGAATTTGTACATTAAATATTTTATGGAAAATATTTTTGAAATAATCATTATTACCGACATAGACACCAAATCTACAGTTTTTGGATTTTTTTCTGTCGGTCTGTCTGTCTGGGAATACATCACGAAAAAACCACTGGATAGATTTTGATGAAATTTAGTATGATGATAGCTGATTATCCGGGTCAACATATAGGGTACTTATTACTGTGGGAAATTATCTCATATCTGAGAAATCTATACTAATCTTAAAACGTAGGAACGACTCCGAGCGAAACAAGGGTGAGTCGCTAGTGGGCTATAAAATATAAAATGTTGAATACTAGTTGTTCTAGATATTAGTATATTCGAATAAACAAAAATAAATAATTAATGTAAAATAGATAACATACTCGTACAAATCTTTTTACTAAATTCCACAAATTTTTCAACTACAAAATAATCTTGAACTAAGTTATATGGCTCATTTATTAATACTTTGTTAATTTCAGCCATAAAATTTATTTATTAAAAAGTTTTTACTAAACAGTAAAATTATAATATTTCTCTTAGCAAAATTGATATTATCGCTAGTAGTGTAAATCAAAATCACATTAGAACGGATGCCGATTGGATCTCGTCACTTTCTTTCATCCCCGGATGTTTCGTGCAAGTAGATATGATAAATTACATCTGCTGCTCTATATTTGGCCTTTGCAATATAATCTTTGCAGTGGTAGTGCAGTGGTAACGCGATCGCTTGGGCAAATTTAACGTAGTGAAGCGGGTTCAAATCCCGGATCGTGCCTTGAAACATTTTCAAAATGATTACCACTTGTCTTACGGTGAAGGAAAACATCGTAAGGAAAATGCATGTCTGGGAAAACTCAACAAGTTTTCGAAAGACATGTGAAGTCGCACTTGGTCAGCATGGTGGACGATGGCCTGATCCCCTATTGAAGGGAGTCCCGTGCCCAGTAGTGGAACGTTAAAAAAGGACTGAGTATATATTATAATCTTTGCACTTCCAGACATAAATTCAAAATATTTAAAATGCTTTTACTCTATTCTAATATTTTAGCCTTGAAGTGCATTTTTTTTAAGTTCATATATCTTTAAGCAAGGGCGAACATATCGCGCAAATATCATACTGAAATGAAATGAAATATTCTTTATTGCACACCATTATTTTACATTACATAGTAGATTAAAAAGAAAATGTTCAATAGGCGGTCTTATCGCTAGAAAGCGATCTTTTCTAGACGACCTTTGGGTAGAGAGAAGGACAGAGAGTAGGAAGGGGTGCAAACAATCTCAACGAAATCTACAATGAATACATACATAGATAAAATAATACATACATGCCCACATACATACATACATACACACATAAATATTAAGCATATAAATTAAAATATAACACTGTGTGTATGATACAAAATACACCTAAACTATCAATCTCCTTGCATTTTTGAAGGCAGACAAAAAAAATTCATCATATATAATTATAATATGTATGTACCTATTTAAAGTTATATATGTGTAGTGTATCAACTGTCTGGTATCCATAACACAGGCTTCGTAGCTTACCATGGAACTAGATGGTGCTGTGTGTTAATGTCTCAACATATTTATTTATATATTTATTTACCAGTTCTTCCGATATACACTCATCTGAGTTAAAACGTTCAAGTAATAAAAACGTTTTCTGAGAAACAAATTAGTATCGTTATCGGTGATTCAAAGAAGTTTAAAAATAAAACTGTCCCCTCATCACGTGTGATGTGACTGCGTTGTTCTTTTTTGTCTCGTCTAAATGATGTATGTTTATTTCTGATATCCAGAAATGTTCTTATTACTTCTTATGGTATGATCAAAGGATGGAAACTTACCTGCAGTATACGTTTGAATAAATTAATATTACTCTACCAGACGTCTTAGTGCATATTTGCTCAAACCACCATATTTGTTGTACTTTGCAGTTGAGATATTTATTATTTTAAAAACAACTCTATATTTCTAAAAATCTATATAGATAAATAAAATTGGAGCGTCTGTTTGTAATATTAAAATAACCACTTTTAATATTAAAACAACATTTTTTACAATTTTTGTCTGTCTGTCTGTCGAAACGGCTGGACCAATTTTACCGAGACTTTCACTGGCATATAGCTAATATTATAAGGAGTAATTTATGCTACTTTTATTTCAGAAAAAGAATTAGGGTTTCGCTCAAAAAAAATAAAACGTACCTTGGTACGTTTTATTTTCTACGCTCGGATTCGTCCCTAGGGACGAAGCGAGGGTGAATCGCTAGTGTATTAATAAAATAATATCGAGATTCTCATGCATAAATAATATCTGAGAGAGAAAATTGCACGACTATATTATAATCCGAACTATCCCGACTTGTTTACGCGTGTAGTATTTTGAAGTTTGAAATCTAAAGTCACGAAGTTCAATTAAGTGAAGCTCGACAAACGTCGAAATTCAGTTCATTCAAAGTCAAATCAGTATAAACAAGATGTTTGACTTGAAGTCGATCAAGTGCCTAGAATACTATATACTAATAAAGTATAAGTAAAGTTATGTATTCAGTTTATATATAATAGAGTCATTTCTCGTTTTACTGAATAATAACAATATTATGTATTATATATGTACATATAAATTATATACATATATATTATATAACTATTGTAACGTCTAATACCATAGTCTCTCCCATGACCATGATTGCTGTAAAGCATTCGAAACGTCGGGAATCAAAGCCGAAAAGATTGATTTAATTGCCGAATATTTGTGTTAATCTAAGAAAATATTAATTTAATTAAATTTAAATAATTATCTAATATATAAAAATCGTGTCACAGTGTTTGTGGTCGCACTTCTCAGAAACAGCTCGACCGAAAATGATTTTATTTTGTATATTTGGTAGGTATGAGAATAGGTCGTAAAGTATTTTTTAAGTAACTAGGCGCAAACCCGAGCGGAGTGAGGGTGAATTGCTAGTATGTTATAAAAATATGTGAATCCTAAGCTGCATCTATCTATTTTCACCTGATGAGGGCAAACAAAAGCTGTTAATCATAGGTTTTGAACTATTTAAACCATTAGAAATATAAGTTTTTAAAGATTTCTTTTTAACAAAACAAGTACATCAAATTCAAGAGCATTTAAAAGTAATGCCTCGATGGTCTAGTGACTAGTATGTATAGCTGTACATCTGGAGGTCTTGAGTTGTGAGAGTAAATCCCAGGTCGGGTAAAGTACAGTCATTGAGTTTTTCTGTTAAGAAATTCTCAGGAATAGCCCAGAGTTGGGAAGTTGGCAGCGTTTCACCCCCTCTTATAAAGCCTCTTATAAAGTTTAAAACCATCGCGTGGTCCTGCGCCTGATATTTCACCGATCGTCTCGAATGGTAGTCCCATTAGAGTATAAGAGTGACAGGAATAGAGAGTGCACTTGTGTCTGCGCGCGCACACGCGCTACACTATAATATCTCCCGCGCAGTTGAATAGTCTGAGTGAGAGCCCACCTTGACCGAAATTGATCAGGAGGACATTATTATTATTAATTTCCTTTGAAATTTTTATAAGACCATCTTTGACATTTCACCCCCGAGGTATTAAAAAAAAATATAAATCAATTCACATTTAAAAAAAATATATAACCAACGTTGGTTGCTTAAAATATACAACCAAAGTTGGTTGTTTGTATTTTTTAACAACCATAACATTGAATACAATAATGAAGCCACCATCGTCATCTCTCACAATCTCTTTATTTGATCCAAACAAAATGATTTTAATTATAATAAGGGGCTGTCAAAAGTACCATAATCATAAACATTGATCAGACATCATAATTTAACCAGCCCTTTCATTAAAAGATCTAATAAAACCCATAATAAAGTTACAACCCCACAAATTACTGAATTAATGGAATCCAACAAAATTATTAAGAAAACACTATCATACAACTATATACACTATTATTAAGTGCTATTAGAGTTACTTTCGCGTAAATTAATATGCGCATTGCATTATTAGGTATATAGGGTGTATGATGATGCGATTCTAGTGAGTATTACGAAGAAATAAAGATGATTTTGAGATATTTTCTATTGAACAATTGACCCTTATCCATCCAATTGAGTGTAGTTAAGATGTAGGGTACCGATGTCTTTGATGGACCATTACTTTAGTTAATGCGTATTAAGCCAGTATTCGGCTCGATAGTTATGCTCCAATTCAGATATGTCAAAGGTTTGATTTGATATGTGGCTGTTTAATCCTGAATTATACACGCTGTTGAATTTTGCTTTTGAATAGATTTTGCCCTTGAAAACGTTATTGATAAAATTAAATTGATTTAGTATAATTATATAATAAATATAGGTATATGATGTAAAAAAAAAATATTTTGTCTTTTTTTTGTGTCGCAGTCATCTATACTAGTATTATAAATGTGAAAGTTTGTGAGTATGGATGTTTGTTACTCTTTCACGCCAGAACGGCTGAATAAATTTGGATGAAATTTGGCACAGAGATAGTTTATAGTCTGGAATAACACATAGGCTACTTTTTATCTCGGAAAAATGTACGGTTTCGGTGGAATAGATTTGTTTGATTTTTTTCTAGAGGCGAGCCTCTAGTATTAGATAATTTGTCATTATGCAAATAGCAACGCTCGTATACTAACCCGCTGGTTTGCAAAATGTCGTAGGCAAATTGCGAATTCCTTCTGAACTTTCATTTTGTCATTTTGTAAAATGACGAATTATAGAGTTTTACAAAAGTAATTAAAAATTACTTCATTAAAACCTTTTTACTTAAAACATTTATGCATTACGAAATAAGTACCATTTAAGAGTAAGTTTGCTCAGGTACGGAAGTTTGGAGATATAGAACTTTCCATCTAAGCATTCACTGTTTCCACTGAACACACAGAGCGGAAACTTCATCTCAACTTTATTCTTCTTTACATTCTATGCTATACTTACAAAGTATTCATTTTTATTCGAATACTAACTCGAAGAATTTATTTCATGAAATTTTGTACTTTAGAAATATTTCGAATAGTGTTTTCTATTCATATTTGTATAATATGTAATTAACCGATTTCAGGAGACATAAAAGGAGTTCTTCCTCTTAATTTTTTTGGGTATTTCACGCGATATTCGCCAATTCGAATACGGTTTTTATAATTATTCTTTTTTATGAATTATACTCTTATTAATTTAAAAAACAAAATTCCACCCCTGAGGCTGGAAAGTACAATGGTTTCAAATACAGTGTACGTTTTTTGTAAAAATTGTTATCACAATCCATACTAATATTATAAATGTGAACGTTTGTGATGATGGGTGGGTGAGCACATAGATTTTTATCCCGGAAATTGGACGGTTCCCGTGGGATATATTTGTTTTGTCTAGGAACAAAACCGAAGAAAAGCAAGGGTAAGTCGCTAGTATATAATATTTAGTTCATTTATTACCACTGATCTTTATACTACTAAACAGTAGACTTTTAAAATCGTGCTGAAAGAGCAATTAGTAGAATACTGTAATTTGTTCAAAGCACTTTGCACTAGCTAGAACTATGTAATGGTTGAATAATTTATTTACTCGTATTAAATAACATTAATAAAAAAATTTCGTTAATTTTTCTGATGTTTTAATACTTACGAGTATTAAGAAATCCAAAAAATCAAATACCATAAAAATTGGTCCAGCCGTTCTTGAGTTATAAATGGTGTAACTAACACGACTTTGTTTTATATATATATAGATTATAAAAGGTGTCTAATAACATGTTTTATTAATACCTTCATATATCCTTTACACGTAGGATACATCTATTTGTGAGTATCGTAGCAATTTTCGAATATCGGCTTAGACCAGCTTTGCAATCAAATCGATTTACGTGACGATTGTGCTGCAATACCCGTATCAAAGACAGTATATTGACCAATTCACCGCGTTATGTTTCTATTGTATATAGCTAAGAAAGTGCACCGACTGCAAAATAAATATTATCGAAATATTTATTCCACCATATGGGTGGACTCTTTTCATTTTTTTTTGGACTAAAATAAAAAAAAAAACGTAAACCTTAATCGGCTATGATATTAATTACTCTAACTTATTTTTAAGAAGTAAATATAAATTAGATAAGGTGAATGTGAAAGTGAATTAGAGAACCTATACAATTACAGATAGTTCTTCAATGATTTATAGTATAATGAAGTAAAGTCTGTGAGGTTGTAGGGGGTAATCTTTGAATCTAATAAACCGATTTAGATGAAATTTAGTAAAACGATAGTTTGAGACCCTGGGAAGGACATAGGATACTTTTTATCCCAGAAATCATCCCCTAAGGGAGTGAAAATGGGGATGAAAGTTTGTATGGGGAATCAACCTAGGGACGAACCCGAGCGAAGCAAGGGTGAGTCACTAGTCAAAAATATGAAGGTAATAGCTATTAATTTTTATACTTATTATCAATGATTTACTTAATTTATTTTAGTTTTAAGCTTTTAAAGTCATATCACTCGATTTCTTACTATTTGTAATATACAGCGTGTCTTTTAGTAACTTTTTGTTATACAATATTACTATATTAATAAAACAACATAGCTTCAGAATTGGATAAGTAGTTTAGACGTTTACCTCTTACGTACGAACTTAAACACTTTTTTTTTAATATGTATCAGTGAATTTAATAACTCCGTATTATTTTAAAGGGTAACGTTAGTTACTTGACAAATGATGCTATTATCACACAATACAACATCTGCTATTACAATTTACAAAATTTTTATCTTTATAAATACAGTAACTTTTAGTACAACATTTTATTTACTTACTATCTTGAATAATAATTACTATTTAACTAAAAGAACATACTGGTTTCAAGCTTCACTTTTCCACCGTTTAGTATGGATTTTCTTCCTTTATATTGGACTGTGTTATGCTTTCATAAATAGGGAATTTAATACTCTATGATTCATAAAAAAAGTTTCATAAAAATTGGCCCGTATTAGGCGAAGATGTGCGTAACAAATAAAAAAAATCTACTAAACAGTAAATAATAAATAAATATGTTGGGACATTAAAACACAGCACCATCTAGTTCCATGGTAAGCTACGAGGCTTATGTTATGGATACCAGATAGTTGATACACTACACAGATATAATTTTAAATACACACACATATTATAAATATAAATATAAACACCCATGAGTGGAGTACAAACATTCGTGCTCATCACTTAATAAATGCCCCCAGCGAGACTCTAACCCGCGACCGTTGGCACAGCAAGTAGAGTCACTACAAACTGAGCCAGACGTGTCTTCAATAATACCAAACCATACAGTACTTTTTGAAATTGGTCAAAAATATTACAATAAAGCTAAATCTTCACAAGTTAAGATCAATGTAATGCTGTAACTTTGGGATATTCTCTGAGCTGTAATCTTGCAATGGTCCCGTAAAAGGAGGATATTTTTTCTTTTATACAGTCCTCTTAATCCAGAAGGCGAAATCATTTAGATGACCTTAATTCCTAAAGCCACAACTAATCTTAGCGGAAATTACTATCTGATTACATCAGGGTCTTTCCCCATTATCTAATATTAGGGTTGAACAAGGTTGAATTATGATTTCGTAATTATCGTAGGTAGTGCTTATTTGTCAGTATGTCAAAAGTGGTTACTAGTTTGACCCATGTGTAAGTTAAAATTATTTTAAATAATAATTTTAAAAATTTAGTTTTATGATACGTTTTTAATTATATAGTATTTATTGTGTGTGTAACTTTTAATCTATACATATAGATGGATACAGAGGCCGTATTTACAGTTTTTAGATTTTTTGTCTATCTGTCTGTCTGTCTGTCTCTCTCTCTCTCTCTCTCTCTCTCTCTCTTTGTCTGTCTGGGAACACATCACGAAAAATCCACTAGACAGATTTTGACGAAATTTAGTTTGATGATAGTTGGATATTCGGGTTAATATATAGGATACTTTTTACTGCGAGAAAATATCTGATCTCTAAGAAATTTATACTAAACGTTAAACCAATAGTAAAGTACTGAAAAGATTTTAACTAAATTTTGTCAACATTTAGGATACCTTTTATTACAGGAAAAATTTTCATTTCCACGACCAAACACAAAAACTGGTTCTGTCTAGTCGTCCTTATAAAGCTACAAGGCTAACACTTGCTAAACCTTCGAAAACATCGAGACAGTGTACTAGAAAATTGTAGATCTTAAAAAGGCCTACAAAAAAAACTGCAATAACATATGTATGTCTATCTCCTAAGCCCTAAGGTATACTCGCAATAATTATTTTTATCCATATAAAACGTACCTAGACCGCACCTAAGTGAAGTAATGGTAAGTCGTTAGTAAATAAATAAATAACGAAAGTTTTATGAGTTACTATCGTTTTCTAGCGGCTCCGCATCTAATCTTGTCCAATTAGTTAACTCTTGTAGGTCGTAGTGTTACATATGATAGCGGATAGCCTATAACCTTCTTAAATAATAAACAGGATATAAAACTCAAAAATAATTTTTCAAATAAGACCAGTAAAACCAGAGATTAGCACGTTTAAACATACAAACAAACAAACTCTTCAGCTTTATGTAGATCTATAGATTTAGATGTTTTTAACTTTTTTATAATGTTCATTTAAAAAAAAAAACATGGGTTTTCTTAAAAAATATTTTTTACAAAAAAAACGTAGTATAAAAAAGTAAATAAAATTATGTGTAATCTAATATTAGACAAATTATATTCTAATAAACTTTCGAAGTATTTTTAAAGTAATAAAAGTGGTTTCTTTAAAAATAATCATTTTAAAACTTTTCCACAATAGAATTAAATGGAATTACAGCACTTAAACAATTAGACCATTTTCACCACTCTTCGTTCCACATCGTTTAATTCGAGTTGGCTTTAAAAGTGCATACGCGTTAGAAAGGAAGCTCTAAGTAGCTTGAAAATGAGCTTTTTACATTACTTAGTATTTTTTAAGTTGAAAACTTTTAAAAATTTACCCCATTTCTTTATTACTTATAAAAATATTTTACCTAAAGTAAAAATAAACTTTTTTTTATCTATACATATAATAAAATTGTAACTAAGCCGAATCTGTACATTAAATATTTTTTGGAAAATCTTATTGAAATAGACATTGTTATCGATACAGAGGCCGAATTTTTATTTGTTTGCCTATCTGCCTGTCTGTCTGTCAACATGTAGGATACTTTTTACTACCGGAAAATATCTCATCTTTGAGTAATCTGTACTAAACGTTAAAACTTAAGTAGGGACGAACCCGAGCGAAGCAAGGGTGAGTCGCTAGCATACAATATAATTAAAATACTAGATTATTATTTTCGCCGGTATTTTGTTAAGGTTCCTTTATTTATAAGAGTTTTTTATTTCCGTCCCATAATATAATATTAATATTTATTATTTTTTGCCAATATTAGTAATAAAATATTTTTCTACAAATACAAAGTGTGAAAGTAAAGAAGTAAAAATGTATTTCCTTAAAAACGTACGTAAAAACCACGAGTAAAACGTGGAATGTCCAAAATATCCCGCGTGGTGGGAGGCCAGTACATGGTAGATAATTAAATTACAGACCGATGGTGTCAGATGTTTTACAGAAATAGAAGTGAATCTGAAAGGGAAAGGGTGGATACTATCATAAACTGTTCCTTTATAGGTTAAAATAACTCACCTTGGAAGTGATGTGTGAACATCCAGACAATCTTGATGTAAGATAAAATGAAATATATGATACTAATTTTAATAAAACTGAGTTTCTTTTGCCAGTTCTTGTCAGGACTGGGGCTCGAGTTTCCTTTGTCAGTTTGTGTCAGGATGTAAAGTTTTGTAAATGTGTGAAATTTTTTCTTAAAATGTGATTTCAAAACGAATTAAGTATTAATATATCCTTTGCTATTAAAACAGCAAAATTTACTAATCAAATTTCTGACAGTAAGAAAGTTATCTAATAACACTATTAGAATACTTTTTATTGTGACGGCAAAACATTAAAATTCTATGAGCTGGAGCAATTTATTTGCTCCAAACGCTCGATTCACGCTCCTCCGACATTTATTGGTCGCAATAAAATTGATAATATCAAAGTAATAGCTCTATCATATTGTCCCCTTAAAAACGACACGTTTTCTTTTATTTTATATATGTATTTAAAAAAAAAAACTAGCGAATTCACTCCTCTTGAGTAATCCAAGCCTATGGTTCGGATACGAATAAGTTAGGTAATTCTCTATGGTAATAAATTTAATCCAAAGCCATCTAAAGCCGTTCCAGCATAATGAGTAACAAACATACACTCATACAAACTTTCCCATTTTAAATAATGTTTAATTGTTAATAATTATAATATTTTGTGTTAATATTATAAATATAGGCTGAACAGAGAAACGCATTGATGTGATATTTTTCCAGTATTTAAATAATATAAGTATATCAAAAGTGTATATTAATATCCATCAATCATTTTTGAAGTGAAACTTCTTTAGAATCATTACGATTTGAAACACGATGAAACGGAAATGCCACACTAAAAAGAAACAAACACATAAATATATAGGATTAAAAAGGTAAGATTATGAGATAGAATAAATACTTTGCCATGTTGCCATGGTAACCGTCGTTATTGTATATTTATGTCAAATAAAATGTAAAATAACTCTTAAACTTGGTAAAAATACTATCTAGCATTAGTGAATTGCACACACACGCACTTTTTTATTTCAGATTTCTTACGTCTATGGGTTTACTAAGAAGCCTTATATTTGATTACTAGCCACTCACCCTCGCTTCGCTTCTGGTTCGTCCCTAGACAAAAACAAATCTATCCCACGGGAACCGTACATTTTGATATATAGCCTATAGCCTTCCTCAGTTAACGGGCTGTCTAATGCAAAAAGAATTTTTCAAATCGGATTAGTAGTTCCTGAGATTAGCGCGTTCAACCAAACAAACAAACAAACAAACTCTTCAGCTTTATAATATTAGTATAGATTAGTAACATAGGCTTAGACCATATTTAAAAATAACTATAAATACTTAAGCAAAAATATAATATGGAAAATATAATATCTAAGCAAACAGCAAAAAATTGATTATCAGCTGTCAAATAAAAAAAAAAATATTAATATTTTTCGGAAAATACCAAATCTACTTTTGAAGTTTGCTTTGCTTAAAATATTTTACCTAAATTGTCATATTTATCAAAAGTTTTAACTGAATTTGACAGGCAAAATGATCTTTGGCATCTGAAGTCTTGACTTGTTCATTAAATAAAACTTTTAAGGACACCCTTACAAGGAACTCATAAACAACTACCTTCTTGTAATTAAATGTTAGCGAAAAACATCTTTTGACTATTGATGTCCTTAAATAATTTGGCCTTTAAATTAATATCATGGCTTTTGCAAACAAAAACTTTCTTCTAAATTATAAAACACCATGTTTCTCTTCTCTATAAATTCAGAAGTACTTGTTCAATTCACATAATACTAATTTAGACCGACTTTAAAAACAGGGAAGTATTTAATTCAAATATCTATACACTAGCGACTCACCCTCGCTTCGCTCCTGTTCGCTCCTGGATGATTATGTAAATTGACATAACTTTTTTATTTATGAACCGATTTAAATCAAACAAATATTAAATGTTAGGTGAAGCTTGCCACAGTATATTTGTGAAAAAATCATCCAAATCCGTTGAATCCTTTCTGAGATTAGGATGCACAAACGCATAGACAAACCGACAAAAATTTTAAAAATCGCTGTTTTGGGTACTTTTCCGTTAAAAAGCTCAAAATCATAGTTTTTCTCAAATATCTTCCATGTACAGACAGTTACAATTTTATTATATGTATAGATAAACTGTTTGTCAGTTGGTTTTTTTTGTTTATTAGCTATTGACAAGTTATAGTGTTTATCAATTAAAAAAAAACAATTTTGCTGATGATTATGCTTGAATTTGGACCACTGGGCGAACACTAATAATCCTTAATTTTGTAAACCGATCTTAATCCCGTTTTAATTTGAGTCAAGTCAGGAAAAAAATTCACCTTTAAGGGTAAAATAATTAATTACTTTTAAAATGATTTTAAAACGGGCATAAAAGTGAAACAAAACTTACTTAAAAAGTAATTAGAAAGAAAATAAGTTATTTAGCTACGTTTTAATATATATTTTACTAGTAGGACCCGCGGCTTCGCTCGCGTTAAAAATCTGATATATGCATTGTTTTATTTATTATTTTATAGGTACGTTTCATACAAACTTTCATCCCCTATTTTAGCCCCTTATGGGATGCATTTTGAAAAATGCTAAAACATCTTTTTATTTAATTGTATTGAAGAGCATTAATACCAAGTTTCAAGTAATTCCGATCATAAATATTGTTTTGGGTTTTATTATAATGTGTTTATCCGTGGGAAGGAGATAATCTCCCAAGGTAAAAGTAGTCACTCTCCAGTCCTCCAACTGTCTCCGTACAAAAAATTACGCCAATCCGTCAGTCAATCCGTTTCGACGTTAAAGAAGAACAAACAAACAAACAAACACACTTTCACATTTATAATATTAGTATGGTTTAGAATAGGTCATTAATTACATTAAAAATTAAATCAAATTCGAAGTGAGACGGGTAACTTTTTGTATAGACTAATATCTTACAATATAAGCTAATGTACTAACAAACACATTTTTCTATTTATTTTACTAGTAACTTACACTCACTACACTCGGCTTTCTAGGTATCTAAACGTAGCCTATGTGTTATAACTCAGCTAACTAAGTATCTAAACGTAGCCTATGTGTTACGTCAGCTATATCTGACTATCTGTGCACTAAAATTCATCCAAATCGAACCAGCCGTTTCAGCGTGATTTAGGGACAAACCACATCCACTTACAAATTTCACATTCAAAATAGTAATCCAATTAGTTTTCGCCCGTAACTCTGTTTGCGTTTATTTATATTAAATTAAATTTCTCGATACTTAAGCTTGGCTTCGTGTTAGATAGTCTTCTACACTACTATTATAAAGGGGAAAGATTTGTATTTTTGTATGTTTGTAACGAATAAACTCAAGAACTACGGAACCGATTTAGATGAAATTTGGTAACAAGATAGTTTGAGACATGGGTCATTTTTTATTCCGGAAATCATCCTTTAAATGGGGACGATAGTTTGTATGGGGAATCAACCCAGGGACGAACCCAAACGAAACGAAGGTGAGTCACTAGTCTTAAATAAATAAGCTATAAAACCCAAAAATAATTCATCTCTAAATGGTAATTCCAGAGATTTAGCACGTTCAAACAAACAAAAAAACAATCCCTCAAGCTGTATAATATTAATATACAAGTATATTATAGGATTCTAAATTTTAATGAGATCCATAATTATACATCCCGTGTCTTGGCCGGCACTTTCCCTAAATAACATGGCTAGTCCATTATTACTGCTTGTGTTTCATTGACACAAGGTGTGATTCATGTTAGTTGGCCGCCTTCCAGCTAAGAGTGTGTAATCAAATGCGATAGATAAGTTTCACGTACAAATTATTCAAAGGAAAATAAGTAAATAGTATAAGTAATTTGTATAATTGATCCGGATGTTTAGTTTGTATCTAACAGTTCTTAGAATCGACGCAAGATGATTTTTTTTTTTAATTAGTAAGAAACTGGTTAACAAGTAAGTTATTTATAGTTATGTTTGTTTGTATGTTAGTTCGGGTCAAATCTTGCAACTGAATTTTAAAGCAGTTATCCTCATTGAGCTGAAATTTTCCATACACGTTGGTAAGATCCATACATGGTAAGATAAATGACGTCATTCTAAATCCAACATAGCGAACTACCAACGATGGCGGTCTATGTTTTTTATGCACCCTCATGATGGATATCAAATGCAAAGGTTTGCTGAGAAGAGTAAGAATAAAGACCTAAAAATAAAAAAAATAAACTTTAAACTCAATCAAACCCACAATTTATCTATACAGATAAACAAAATTGGAGTGTCTGTTTGTAATATTAAAATAACCGCTTTTTACTAAATGCACATGGATGTATACACGGTACATATACCAAAACAACATTTTTTTACAATTTTTTGTCTATCTGTCTGTCTGTTTGTTCCGGCTAATCTCCGGAACGGCTGGAGCGATTTTGACGGGACTTGCAGATAGCTGATGTTATAGGGAGTAACTTAGGCTATTTTTATTTTAGAAAAAGAATCAGGGTTCCGCAAAAAAAATTAAAACCCTGAAATTATGAACAAAATCCGCGTACGGCCTACGCACCCGAGCAAAACGAGGGTAAATCGCTATATAATATATAATTTAAATGAATATCTTAGGAGTAGCAAGCTACTATTTATTTATACCTAAACATAGCTAACCGTGAAAACGTACCTAGGGACGAATGCGAGCGAAGCGACCGGGAGTCGCTAGTATAATATAAAAGCTTGTTTTTTAAAATGTTTTTTTAATATTAATTTTACTAATATGTACACTATTATATAGAAGTGTTTTGCCAGGTTCGATGTAGAGGATAATCTCTAAAACTACTAATTTCATTCTGAAAGTGTTATCTTAATAGGAAGAATTATTACCGTAAGCATTTTTTATTTTAGTAACTGTACCCAGTTACTAACAGTCACAGTAGAAAAAAAAAACACAAATTAAAAAAAGGGTGTGTGCACGTAAGAAGTTATACCTCTTTGGTGTAACAGAACAAAAATAGCTAAATATTTCATCCCGTATGTGACAACTCTGTTTGTAAAAGGAATGCAGCTAACTTCATCATGTCACTTTCAGTTGACTGATCATGTCGCTTTTTGACTGTTTCCAAACGTGTCAAAAGAAGTATAACTTCTAAAAATGTATATCGTTTTACAATCGGTGAAGATACATAAAAAAAATATTGGTTGACTTCATTTTGTTCCCCAAGCGAGCGCGAAACCACTGCTTTCACTTTACTGAATTATGTGCCTCCTTATTTGGAGACAAAAAGTTAAGATACGACAATATATATATATATATATATATATATATATATATATATATATATATATATATATATATATATAAGATAAGACAAAAACTTAGACGAAGCTTTAATTGAAAATATATGGAATTAACATATTTAGAGTGTTTTTGGAATCAAACAGCATTTAATAATTGTTGATGACTCTACTATACTCATTTCCAATTGTTATATCGATATCTGGCTTAACTTTTAAAGTTATTAAGCAATTTTAATAAAATTTACAACATATTGTATTCGAATGCATATTGTATCTACACAGACCGCGTATTCATTTACACGTTGGCGTATTTCCAATGAGAACGTCACGTTTTAATTCCAATTTGTAGTACGATGATTTTTGTTATATATTTTTATTGATTATAAACAAAACAAAGCTAACACAAAGGCATATACATCATATATATCACTTCATATCTATACTAATATTATAAAGCTGAAAAGTTTGTTTGTTTGTTTGTTTGTTTGGTTGAACGCGCTAATCTCAGTAAGTACTAATCCGATTTGAAAAATTCTTTTTGCATTCGATAGCCCGTTAACTGAGGAAGGCTATAGGCTATATATCATCCCGGAAAAATTTACGGTTCCCGTGGGATAGAATTGTTTTTGTCTAGGGACGAAGCGAAGCGAGGGTGAGTCGCTAGTTATAAAATAAAGTCTTCCCGCCGCGACTGTCCGTATGAACGCGATAAACTCAAAAACTACAGTACGAATTTTCATACGATTTTCATCAATTGACGGAATATTTTCACTACGGAACTCTAAAAATATCTGAACGTATAATCTTCTCCATTTTCTAAATCGCTTAAAAAACGATTCACCTCACTAAAAATACACGCATATTGATAGACATACCGATGTATTACGTGACTATATTTTGTAAGTATCTCAGGGAAAAAGTTTGAGAAAACACAAGGGCGTCTGTCTATTGACCTTTGATATACGAAATTTAATACTTTTATCACACTATAGAATATTTTATAGCAGACATACGCAAAAGTTTATATTATATAGATATAATGACAGTGGTAACCCAGTGGTAACGATTGGGAAACCGAGTGAAGCGGGTTTAAATCCCGGGTCTCGCACCTCTGATATTTTCATGTGCGAATCATTTCTAATAAGATTACCACTTGCCTTACGGTGAAGGAAAACATTGTGAGGAAACCTGCATGTCTGAGAGAACCTAACAAGTTTTCGAAAGACATACGAAGTCCGCCAATCCGTACTTGGCCAGCGTGGTGAACTATGGCCTGATATCCTTCGTATTGAAGGGAGGTCCGTGCCCAGCAGCGGGACGTTAAAAAGGGCTGCATAGATATATGTATGTGTGTATATTTTTAACTATTTCAAGTTGAAACGGCTAGACGAGTTTGGATGAAATTTAGTACAGAAAAAATAATAGGTACCTATATATTATATCTAAACAAAAATCCCCATTTCGTATAAATTCGCAAAAGGCATATATGGTTACACTCGGGCTTTCCTCATCTCTTTCCAATATGTGAGCATACAGTAAAATATATCCAAGTATACCAATTTTCGTAGCCGTTGTGGTGAATTATAGCAAAATCCATACTAATAGATGTTAAAATATCAAGTCAGTTCATAATTTTCGAAAATATGCGATTGGACAAATGTGCAATCACATTTTTATTTATGTATGTAATATGTATATTGCATATACTAGATGTTTTTATAAGACGACGTCTATTAAGAATATTCTGACATGTAAAGTAAACCTAATTTACTGACAAATTGTATTATTCATAGCAGCTTCGATAACTCGATTTCGTTACGCGTTAAATAAACAGAAAATTCTGTCACGTTCATTTAATATAGACAAAATTCGAAAAATATTCTTAGCTAGTATTTTTTGTAAATTTCAAAATTTCCAAAGAATATAATACACATTTATGTTTATTACTCGAAATTACAAGTTAATCGACTTGAAGAAGGTTTTGTACCTTTGTATCAAACAGGCGCATTTTCTATGCAATACTAACGGTTCACCCTCGCTTCGCTCGGATTCGTCGCTGGGTACGGTTTACATAGATATTTAAAATAGTTATTTGCCAGCGTTAGCTATGGCTTGAATTTTAATAAATTTTTGAATTTTTTTGATGTTTTAATACTTATTATTCTATTCCGGACTAAAAAAATCAAATATCACAAAAGTTGGTCCAGCTGTTCTTGATTTATAAATGGTGTAACTAACATGATTTTGTTTTAAATATATACAATATAAGTTAAGAAGCGGTTTCGTTCGTACATTAGTTCGTATTTAACCTTTTTTTAACGCCCACGGCCCTATACGATAGTCTACCAGACTGGCGGAGTGCTGGTTAGTGGACGCCACAATATGTCTTAGAAAGTTTGCTAGGTTCTTTAAGGTATCTAGGCTTTGGACAAATGGTAGTCATGTTGGAAATGATTCGCACATGAAAATATCTAGTTACAAGACCCAGGATTTAAACCCGCTTCACTTGATTCTCGAAGCAAGCACGTTACCACTGATTTACCACTTCCACATTGATAAAAATTTACTATAATATAAATACATAACACATAATGATATAAGATATATAAGCTATCTTCGCTTCGCTGTTTCGAACTTAGCTTTCCATTGAGCCATTATAGAGTACAAAAGAAATAAAAGCGCACGTATACTTCCTCACAAACTTTCACATTACGATATTAGTGTGATTACTCGTATTCTGAAATCCGTAGCTTATTTACTTACTTTTATAATACCCAGTTAGTACTAAAGTAGGTTCTTTAAAGCTATTATCTCTATATATAAATAGGCAAAGACAAAATAGTTCAGTACTATTTTCTCCTCTGTTTGTCAATCGATTTTTTTTAGTTTACGTTGTGACGATCTTTAGCGTTATTAAGAAAAAAAATGATAACAGTTTTTGTTTATATGTATATAGGTATAAATAATGGTAAAGGTACATGTGTTTAACAAATTTTTTCTATAATGATTATTACGGTCGAATTTTGACCACTGCGTGAACAGTATATTTGATTCTCAGTAATAAATATTGTATTCAGCCCTTTTTAACGTCCCACTGCTGGTCACGGGCCTCCCTTCAATACAATGGTGATCACGCCATAGTTCCACCACGCTGGCCAAGCTCGTGGGTTGGCGAAATTCACATTTCTTTCGAAAACTTGCTAGGTTCTCTCAGATATGTAGGTTTCTTCAGGACGTTTTCCTTCATCGTAAGGCAAGTGGTAATCGTGTTAGAAATGATTCGCACATGAAAATATCAGAGGTGCGAGACGCGGGATTTTAACCCGATTCAGTCGGTTTCCACCACCACTGGGCACTGGTACCACTGGGCTACCACTGCTTAATAAGAAGTATAAATAGTAATATTTAATTATTAAAATATTCATATATTTATTATATTAAAAAATTTAGATCATTTCTTCAAAAACTAAATAATATACTCGCTAATATACAACGTTATATAAACACGCATTAACTAAAAAAGGGCATAACTTGCAAATTCAAATAAATGTAATGGTCATTTTTCAAACGTTTTTTTCCTGGCGTCGTTCCAACAGTGATCCAAGACGTTTTGCTGCAATTAAGTATACGTGATTTGTTACACGTTTTATTATCATATGAAAAGAACATTCGTATTTAAGGAATTAACTTGCTTGTGGATTTATTTGAAAATATCTTAATCTATACATATAATATAATTCTGAGTCGATTCTGTACATTAAATATTTTTTGGGAAATGGTATTGAAATAGTAATTATTATTACAGAGACCGAATCTATAGTTTTTAGAGTTTTTGTCTGTCTGTCTGGGAACGCTTCACGAGAAAACCACTTAATGAGATTTTGATGAAATTTGGTATGATGATAGCTGGGTATCTTTGTCAAGATATAGAATACTTTTTACTGCGGGAAAATATCTCATCTCTGAGAAATTTACACTAAACGTTAAAATGTAACTAGGAACGAACCCGAGGGAAGCGAGGGTGAATCGCTAGTAGTATATATGTTACAATTTATATAAAAGTTCTTTTTTACCTTAGTAATGTTAGCCGTGAGGTAGAAATTTGACTAAAATCATTATTAAAAAGTTTAGGAAAAAATATATGAATAGAATTTACCTATGTATTTTTTATCATTTTTTTTTATTGAACACTACACTAAAGCTAATCAAAAGCTACAGAAAAAATATGAAAATCTGTTGACAAACAAAGAGGAAATGGCACTGAACTGTTTTGGCTTTGCCTATTTACGTAAAAGTACTGGTATGTACATACACGAGAATCAAACCTGCAAAAAAGCTGAAGGCCAAATACACATACTGTTATACATGGGCTATGCCCTTTATGGTTTATATAGCTTTTTCCTGACCACTGTAAGTAGTTATAATAACCCAGTCTTCCTTCAATACCATCAGTCTCCATCCATCCTCTATTCACGCAAGACGGCTGTCTCATTTAATTCTAATTTGTATTTTATTTTCAACTAGCGACTCAACCTTGCTTCGCTCGGGTTCGTCCCTAGGTTGATTTCCTATACAAACTTTCATCCTCATTTTTACCCCCTTAAGGAATGATTTCCGGAATAAAAAGTATCCTACGTCCTTTCCATGGTCTCAAACAATTTTCTTACCAAATTTCATCTAAATCGTTTCAGTAGCTCCCGAGATTACCCCCTACAACCTTACAAACTCATAAACTCACAAACTTTACCTCTTTATAATATTAGTATAGATTTCAATTTCATTTTTTTTAAATCTGTTTATCCAGACACTCGTAATAATACGTTACGTAATTTTTTATGATTTTAATCATAATATGCTAGTGCAAAAACCCTTGCAACATATGCAAATTCATTTTTTTAATTTTCTTCTTATATATAAACATTTGTTATGTATGTTCATAAACCATTCATACGATTGCGATGAAACTTTGATAAATGGTTGTGTGCACATCCGTGAAAATGTTTGACGTGGGATCATCAAGGTACGACAAGTGGCACGCGAGTCGACTTGTGATTATGATTATTGATTTATTATCGCCCCAGATACAATAATTAGTGAGTTATATAAGTTTAAACATGTGTATAAGTATGTGTGTTTACATTTGGGTAATATCGGGACGAGTTTGTTAGTTGTAAGTGAATTTTATTAATATATAACATAGCATAAAAAATATAGCAAATTCGTTAAACAGATATAAATTTTAAATATATGTATTGTATGTATTCATCCCTGTTTCATCCCTTTACTGGGCACAGGCCTTCCTTCAATACAAGGGGCATCAGACCATAATCTACCACGCCGGCTAAGTGTGGGTTGGTGGACTTCACATGTCTTTAGAAAACATATTAAGTTCTCTCAGACATGCAGGTTTCTTCACGATGTTTTTCTTCACCGTACGACAAGTAGTAATTATATTGAAAATGATTCCCACATGAAAATATCAGAGGTGCGAGACCTGGGATTTGAACCTGCTTCACTTGGTTTCTCATGTGAGCGCGTTACCACTGGGCTACTGCTGCCTTAAATATAGTATATGAATAACTTTTATAAAATTAAAATATCCGGACAAGTAAATATTAAAGGATACATATTTGTATAATTCATTGTAACCGACAGAGGGAACTGTGATCTCTCGATTTTTCTCTCTTTGAAAGTTTTATATCTTGTATCTTCTTCTTCTTCTTCTGCCTGGCATTTATTAATCCCGGCTATTGCCAGGGTCTGCCTTCCTGCTAAGTCTCCTCCACTTTGCACGGTCTTTCGAGTCATCCTGTGTAAGTCCATTGGCTCTCATATCCTGCTTCACGACATCCAGCCATCGCTTTCTTGGGCGCCCGGGAGGTCTCGTTCCAGGGACAAATATATTAAGGCACTTTCTTCCAACATAGTCCTCAGACCTACGCGCGACATGACCATACCACCTCAGACGACGCTCTTGGAGCTTATCCGCTACGTCACGGACCCCGAGACTGCCCCGGATGAACGTGTTGCGTATGCGGTCGGCCCGCGTTACGCCGCACATCCACCTCAGCATCTTCATCTCCGTGACGTGAAGCTCCTGAGTGTGCCGAGACAGTGCTGGCCAACACTCGCTTCCGTATAGAAGGACCGGTCGGATGATGCTCTTGTATATCTGTCCCTTGAGCTTGGGCGGTATCCTGCGATCGCAGACCACACCTGTGACCTCCCGCCATTTGGCCCAAGCAGCTCTTATACGGGCTTGAACGTCGTGATCGATGCTTCCGGACTCGTGCAGGACGGATCCAAGGTACCTGAATTTCTCCGACTTAACGGCTGGTTCAAGCCCTATTTGGATGGTGCTAGAGTCCGGACTCCCGCAAGCCATGTACTCGGTCTTCGCCACATTTAGTTTAAGACCGCCGTTCTCAAGCGTACCCTTCCACAGGTTCACTCTACGCTCCAGCTCTAGACGGTTCTCATCAACGAGCACTATGTCATCGGCATACATCATCAACCATGGAGGCTGGTCCTGGATGCATGTCGAGACAACATCTAGTACTACGTTGAATAAGAACGGGCCAAGAGCGGAGCCCTGATGGACCCCTACAGTGATTGGAAAGGGCTCGGTATTATAAATGTGAAAGTTTGTGAGTATGTATGTATGAATGGTTGCTACTCTTTCACGCCAGAACGGCTGAACGGATCTAGATAAAATTTGGCACAGAGATAGATCATAGTTAATAATAATACATAGACTACTTTTTATCTAAAAAATGAACGGTTCCCGTGGGATAGGTTTATTACTCTTTCACGCCTGAAAGACTGGACGGATCCGGATGAAACTTAGCACAGAGATAGATTATAGTCTGGAATAGCACATAGGTTACTTTTTAACCCGGAAAAAATATGTTTCCTGTGGGATAGATTTGTTAGTTTTTCTAGAGGTGAACTGAACGAAACGAAGGTGAGCCACTAGTAGTTTATAAAAAATAAATTCCATGTATAGAAATCGAACCCGCAATCTCTGGCGTTGAAGGCAATGCCAATAAGATATCCACTCCATTACGACGGTCGTCTTCCATATAAACGTCTCATAAAAATGATTTAAAATGAATTTTTAATTCAGAAAACAAACTCATTTTCCTCTTAATCTTGGCTATTTATAAACATTAATACCATCGCAATTTACGCCACAAATTTGTGCAATAAATATGTCCCATTTCAAAACTTCTTTTGATAATATTTAATTGTTTTACTCGGAATGTTATAAAAATACACCTGTATGTCATTATTTTTATTGTCTGTCAATTTTTCACTTCAAATTCTTTAATTCCAATGGACTTTTAGAACTAATTCAATTATTTTTGACTGACTTCAAATGGGTGTATTTAATTCGATTGTTTGTCTATTTGTATGTTACCCGATATTTTCTCATTTATGAGCCGATTGAAATAAAATAAACACTAAATGTTGAGTGAAACTTACCACAATATATTAGTGAATATCTCACCCAAATCGGTTAAGCCGTTTCTGAGATAAGAGCGCACAAACGCACAGAAAAACAGACAAAAATTCTACAAATCATTGTTTTGAGTTCTATCACGTTAATAAGGACCCCCAATAATAGCTTTCCTCAAAGATATTCTATGTATGGACAGCGATCAGTTACAATTTTATTATATCTATATATAGACTTCATATAATATACTAGCGACTCACCTTCGCTCCGCTCGAGTTCGACTTTAGTTACGTTTTAGTGTTTAGTATAGATTTTTCAGAGATGAGATGTTTTTCCGCAGTAAAAAGTATCCTGTATGTTGACCCGGATAACCAGTTATCGTCATACCAAATTTCATCAAAATCTGTACAGTGGTTTTCTCGTGATGCGTTCCCAACAGACCGACTGACATTCTAAAAACTATAGATTCGACCTCTGTATCGATAATAATATCTATTTCCATAAGATTTTCCAAAAAATATTTAATGTACAGATTCGGCTCAGTTAGAATTTGATTATATTATGTATATGTAGATTATAAAGAATGCTTCTCAATTTTAAATTGCAAAAATTCACTCTGATGGTATTGATGCATTAAAAATTAAAAACAAACCTACCTACGAAAAAAATACTTATAGTTTAAGGAACAACCCTGAAAAAGTAAATAATTTTGGAAAAGAGCTGATACTCTTACACTGCTGTACCGATATTAAGCTAACATAGCTAAGAACAATCGCAAGGAAACTGGCTTTCAAATGAAAAAAACCGCATCTAAATCGGTCCATCCGTTTGAGAGCTACGATGTCACAGACACACACACAGACAGACAGACAGATATCGACGTCAAACTTATAACCCCTCTTTTTGCGTCGGGGGTTAATAAATGAAAGACGATAAATTACCACTTACGAAGGGCCGTATATTACAGCCTATTTACGCCTTGCTATTTAAATGCAAAATAGTTTTTACTAGTATTTATTGCTTCATGCGAGGAATGTATTACGTTTCAAAAAAATGTCTATTTCAATAAGATTTCCCAAAAAATATTTAATGTACACATTCGGATCAGTTTTATTATATGTATAGATAATATTATTTATATTAGATTGTATGCCAAATAAAAAAATAATGAAAAAAGTTTTAGTAGACTCATAATTTAAGTGCTTTAGTTTTTGTTTTTAACGAATAAGATAATATAACTATATTGACAGCACGTTTGGCTCAGTTTGTAGTGACCCTACTTTCTGCGCTAGTGGTCGCGGGTTCGAGTCCCGCTGGGGGCATTCATTTGTGTGATGAGCACGAATGTTTGTACTCCAGTCATGGGTGTTTATATTTATAATATGTATGTATTTAAAGTTATATATGTGTAGTATATCAACTATCTGGTATCCATAACACAGGCTTTGTAGCTTACCATGGAACTAGATGGTGCTGTGTGTTAATGTCCCAGCATATTTATTATTTATTATAATATAAACTAATTTCGAGATTTGTACGGAGCAGATGTCGTCGCAAAGTTATATGGATTCATTTAGATTTTTTAATGGAAAGCTAAAATAACAAAGAAAACAGAATATAGTTAATGTTAAAAATATTACTTACCTTGTATGATTAGAAAGTTGATTTCGAATTAATTTTTGTTATGAATGTCTGTATATTTTGTTTGAAAAATCACAATAAAGAAAGTTACAAATATACTTAATTATATATACAAAACAAATGTACACTTAGTTATTCCTGTACAACTCATGTCCGCGTGGAATAGTGGCAAGAATGCTAGCCGCATTTCCCCAACTATGGGACAACTATTTTAATGCGATAATTTATATGTATTGTGTATGTTTTTAACGTTAAAATAATTGGACGATTTCGATGATATTTTGTAGATACATAAACTATTACCTGGAATCACGCAATTTATGGTACTTCAGTCTTCTCTTCAGTCAAACACTATATATATATATATATATATATATATATATATATATATATATATATATATATATATATATATATATATCAACGTACAGGCCATACTCTTAAGGTTAGAAAATTGACATTTCGCACACGTATTTCTCATATGACGAAGGCATCCACTAAGGAAGGATTTTTCAAAATTCAACCCCCAAGGAGGTGAAATAGGAGATAAATATTTGTATGAATTTTTTTTTATTCCTTGGACATATTTGCATATAATTTCGTATTTTTCGTTGTTTGATCGCAAACGAAGCCGCGGTTTCTGCTAGTTTAGTATATATCTTTCGTTACTATATTTTAATTTGAAAATGTGATTTTTCTCGTTTGTTTTGCGATTTCTTATTACATTCTGAAGACATATTTTCTTGTATAAATTGAAAAATATCTAGAATACCCTTTGTTCATAACAAAGAATCTTGAACGAAATTTTATTTTGGTAGAAACTGTTCTCAGTCGAACAACGTCAACCTTAGAAAATTAGAAATAGCATCAAGTAACGTAGTACTAAGACAATTATCTATACATATAATAAAACAGTGACTTAGCGAAATTGATGTGCGCGTTTCACGCAAACAGTTCTGAGCCTTTTTAACTAAATTTAACTTATTACTCAGGTCAACATTTAGGATACCTTTTACTACAGGAAAATCTTTAATTCCCACGAAAAGACACAATAAATGATTGTGTCGAGTCGTTCTTAGAAATTTACATGTCTAACGCTGGCTAAACCTTAAGAGATTCATCAAAATAATGTACTAGAAAATTGTAGGTCTTAATAAGGCCTTTACGGTCGAAAGCGCAAGCGATCCCGTGGCCCTGTCTTTTGCATTAGGAATCACCGTGGTGGTTTAATTGGATAGTCTGTCGCGCTTCTCGCAGCAGGAGTCCCACATGCGTGCCCCCCGCGCTGGGGCACCCGTAAAGGGGTTTCCCCCACGAATCAAAAAAAAGGTCTTAATAAGGCCTATAGAAAAACTATTTATATTTACTTAAGACACACTGAACAGAGTGAGTACTATTGCCGTTATTACAACGAATTATAAAAAAACCAAGATGGCAAATTTCAAAAAGGAACCCTTCGTGTGTGAGTCCGACTTGCACTTGACCGATTTTTTTATTAAAGCTTTAGTTTAAACCTATGATAGTTATTATATCGACTTTTTCACTTTAAGTTTTATGTCAGAGAATATAATACCCAAAATATCTTAGCAGAGTAAAATATGCTAATAGTAATCGATTTATGCCACTTCTATTATTTTTTATTCTCCTTGCGGTTCTAACCACGAGCTCGTACAAATTGCTAATGTGATTTCCTCAAGACCTCAAGGTGCGGAATTACAAAGAATGTTTTTACTGAAAGTTCAAGTTAAAAATAAGTTATGTTTTTCATTTTATTTCTTAAGTAAAAATCCAGCAGCATTGTATTACACGAGATACTCTTCGTGTATTACGCATAGGCATATTTGTTTCTATCTACCAAAGAATTCATCTTTCATTTAGTTTTATTATGATAATAATGAATTATAATTTAATTTAAAAAAAAAATGGGAATTTAAAAATACACAGTTTTAGCATTGTTAAAAATTTCATTTTTCAATATTTCAGTTTTATTAACTACTTATTAAGTTTCGAATTGGTACAACAATTGAAAGTAGGTTAAAATCGACTACCAGGAGTCGATTATTCAGTACGATACTCTAAACATATATAACTTTAAATACATACATACTATAAATATAAACACCCATGGCTGGTGTACAAGCATTCGTGGTCATCACACAAATGAATGCCCCCAGCGGCACTCGAACCCGCGACCGCGGATACAGCAAGTAGGATCACTACAAACTGAACCAAACGTGTTGTCATATTTATAAGTCATGGAGTAATGTATAACTGCATTCTATATCCACGGACAGACAGACAATAAAAATTAATAGACGTTTGATATAATATAACTGATAAACTTAATGGTGAATTCAATATTGAAAAACTATTTAAAATCACAGATTGACAATTTTATTTCATTTATAAACCTAGATTTTATATAATACTTTCTTAGATACGCGAATGTTTGACATTTTATATAAAACTATCTTTTCGGGTAATTTTGTGGATTTATCTTGATTTTTGGTTCCCGACGTTTCGAATGCGGCGTTATATAATTATCACAGACAGTACAGGCGCTGTCTGTGACAAGTATATAACGCCTTTGGGATAGGTATCTAAAACCTTAGTCTCTCCCGTGACCATGATTGCTGTAAAGTGTAAAGCATTGGAAACGTCGGGAACCAAAAATCAAAATAAATCCGCGAAATAATCCGAAAAGATAGTTTTATTTAAAACCTAGATGTTTATATTTATGTTTTATTACGAAAAGCTTTTTGTACCTAATAAAAATATTTGACTTGCGCTATATTTGAACCCGCAATCTTTGTTCCAATACCCTAAGGTATTGTTATAAATTATTGAAAACGTTCTCAAACTCAGTAAACGAATATCGTTATATGTAAATGTAACATCCGTCCGTCACAGATCACTTGTTACGGCGATACGCTTCGTGACAACAATGCTAAGTGACCCTTTGTACAAAAGATGTAAGACGTTTCAAAAGTAATGTACTGTTTTCTTGTGTACGATTTTGATTCTCTTGTTAACCTATTTTACAAATAGGAGTATGTAATATTAGTTTTTTTTTCATAATATAGCTGACTAAATGCGATATTAGGTAGGTGTCAAAGTGGATGACTTGTTATGTTTATTGTTATTAATATAATGATTAATTAAGTAGTTTTTTACATTCACTGAAAACGTTTTCCCATTTTAAACAATATTTAAACGTTATCAAATTTTATCTTTACTCTATACTAATATTATAAATGTGAAAGTTTGTGAGTATCTTTATCTATGGATGATCTATGACATTTACCTAGAATATATAATAGAAATTTAGACTTCTATAATAGAGAAACTAGCAACTCACCCTCGCTCCGGAGCGGGTATCCCTAGTTACGTTTTAAAGTTTAGTAGAAGTTTCTCAGAGATGAGATATTTTTCCGCAGTAAAAAGTATCCTATATGTAATTACCTGGATAACCAGCTATCAACACACCAAATTTCATCAAAATCTGTCCAGTAGTTTTTTCGTGATGCGGAAAAACGATTGATTCGGCCTTTGTATCGATAATAGAGACTATTTCAATAAGATTTTCCAAAAAATGTTTAATGTACATATTTGGCTTAGTTACAATTTTATTATATGTATAGAGTAGTAAAACATAACGTAGACAGAGTGGCAGAAGTAAAAAAATTGTCAAATATAGCGAACATAAAATGTTGTGTCAAACGATAAGGATATATTTAATGGAAAGAATAATTTAAAATAGGCTTATATTTTTATAATATTATTTTCCTTTCAAGATATTAATATTCAAGATACTTTTTATAGCAGAATTAAATGTTTTGTCAAGTGGTGATATTTATATAATTAATTTTCCTTTTATATCTGAAAGGGATAATAGAATCTTTAGATTTCTTTTAAATCGTCAACTTAATCATTATATATAATAAAAGTGTAAGTAAGTGATCGCTGTCTGTACATGGAAGATATTTGAGAAAATCTGTTATTGGAAGCCTTTATTAACACAATAGAACCCAAAACATTGATTTTTAGAATTTTTGTCTGTTTGTCGGTTTGTCTATTCACGCTAATCTCAGAAACGACTTAACCGATTTGGGTGCGGTTTTCATTAATGTATTGTGGTAAGCTGTAATTAACATTTAGTATTTGTTTTATTTCAATCGGTTTATAAATAAAAAAGTTATGTCAGTTTAAAGAATTAACGTAGTGTTATCATATTTTTTTTGTTTTCTAAGATAAATAAGTTAACAACTATTTTTTCTTCTCTTACAGATTTCCGGTTTACAAATAGTGAAGTGTTAGTAATGGAGTAAAGTGAAGAGTGCTAGTGACTATGTCGGCAAGATGAAGTTGTGGAAGAGCCTTAAGATTTCGATAGGCAAAAACGACCCTAAGAACTATCCTCAAGGTCTCCCGCATTGGGGACAGGGATATGAATTAGATGGTAAGATATTTTACTTTTTTCTTAAATAATAATGACATTAAGTCATTACTCGTGAAAAAAAATTAACGTAAGGAAAGTACGTTTAATACTAATAATATACAAGTGTCTACTATTTCTACACAAAACAGCTGATTCGTTTTTATCCCAGAATATATGGAATTGGGATATTACTAGCGTTTTTCTACTACACACGAAATAGTATGTATATAAAAATTTGGACGGATTTGTATATAAAATTTATTTATTTAATTAGTTATGTTATATACATAATATGTATGTAATAAGATTTATCGACTGAAAAAATTAAAAAATAAGGTGACTTTATAACAAATGATAGGAGTGACTTGAAAATAAATAATCAAACTGTTATCCTTGAAAGATTTTTCTTCACCATACCTGATTTAAATATTGTTCTAAGCCAGGAAACACTGTCTCAGATTGCAATGATTTGCCAATTTTACTCCAGCTCTTGAATGTACCTCTTTATATTCTGAAAGCGAACTGGCTGAATCAAAATTTCAATTTAAAATAAGAAAATTTTCCACTGATTTTACTATTCAATATATTATTTTAAGTAAATTATAATTTGAATAGAAGTTCAGAATATTTTATATTCCTTTACATTATAAAATACTTTATTATTATTAAGTTCATGAATTATGTGCTACAAAAACTTTTTACCAAGCCTAAATTAAAGAGTTTTATTCTTGAACCAGACACATATTACTTCTTTATACTTTACTTTAGATAAACTATTATAATGGAGATAAGTTTAATATATTTTCTTGGTCTTTTCCGAAAAGAAAACTTTTCCGAAATTGCATCGATAACTTTATATACTAATACATTCAACTACTAAAGACCTAAAAAATATTTATTTTTTCTTCTTCAAAACGAAATAAAATCTTAAAAAGAGTCAATATTATTGGTAAAAACAAAAAAACCTATATGTTGTTTCCAAATACGCAAAAGCCTGTTATTTTCACCGACAGAACTGAATTTCCATTTGTTTTCTAACCTATATTCAGCAGGAATCTTTTTTCCGGTATAAAAGCCTGCGCCGGTATCCAAGACAATAGCTAACTCTGGACCAAATTCCATTGGCATCATCAGTTTTGGCGAAAAATGTAACAAACAGGCCCCCTTAATTTTAATAAATTTAATTTAAAATTTGCTTACTATTGAGGATTAACTGAATGAAATGCTGTGTAAATTTTATGCAATAGAAATATATTTATTTATAACAGATAAATGTTTAAGAGGTGCGAAATAATATTATTAAATGAACGTATTAGAATTTGTAGCTTATAAAAAACAAAATTTTTGAAATAAAAAAAAAACTCAAAATTTCGTCATAGTAATTTACTTGAGCATACAGGCAATAGGGCAAATTTAAAAAAAAATTATGAGTAATAAGTTATTGTATTTTTTCATATATCTAAATTTCTTCTTCACCTATTATATCTATATGTATATGTATATATAACACAAAACAGTTTAGTGCCTATAATACCTTTTTAGATTTACGCAAATATTTGACACTAGCGACTCACCCTCGCTTCGCTTTGGGTTCGTCCCTAGACAAAAATAAATCGATTCCACGAGAACCGTAAATTTTTCCGAGATGATGTATGTATAGCCTGTAGCCTGTAGCCTTCCTCAATACACGGGCTATCAAACCAAGATGTAACCAAATAAACAAACTCTGTCTCTTTATAATATTAAGTATAGATTTTAAATAAAACGGTTTTTTTCACGGATTTATTTTAATTTTTGGTTTCCAACGTTTCATGTTGATATACGTGCCTGAAATATTATGTTACCTAAGTGCTTGCGGAAAGCGAAGAAGGTGGTAAATGTCTACCTCATAAGGAAAAGTCGGTTAATTATTTAAGTCTATAATCTATTGAGTGATTGAAAAGAGCTATTCGACAAAATATCCATTGTTACTTAAGAAACAGTGGTGACATTAAATAAATACGAAATAAGGATAAACTAATAACGCCAAGCTTTCAAGCCAAAAAGTGAATAAGTCTTTTATGGGTAAAGGTGTACGTATGTATCTATACTAATATTATAAAGAGGTAAAGTTTGTGAGTTTGTTAGGTTGTAGGATGTAATCTTTGAATCTACTGAATTGATTTAGATGAAATTTGGTAAGGAGATAGTTTGAGACCCTGGGAAGGACATAGGACACTTTCTATTCGGGAAATCATCCCTTAAGGGGGTGAAAATGGGGATGAAAGTTTGTATAGGGAATCAAGTTAGGGACGAACCCGAGTGAAGCGAAGGTGAGTCGCTAGTATATAATAAAGCTCCACACTCTATTTTGAGCTTTCCACTTGACAACTTAAGCCAAAAATTAAAAATATATTATTGAGCAAAGCATATTATTCCATCGCGGATACTTTGCCGATGCAAATGTTGGGATTACAATTAGTTGATATTCAATAGAATAAAAATAAAATTATTGTATTAATATATTGTGAATTATTATATATTAGGCAGTGGTAGCCCAGTGGTAACACGCTCGCTTGGGAAACCGAGTGAAGCGGGTTCAAATCCGGGGTCTCGCACCTCTGATATTTTCATGTGCGAATCATTTTCAACATGATTACCATTTGCCTTACGGTGAAGGAAAATATTGTGAGGAAACCTGCATGTCTGAGAGAACCTAGCAAGTTTTCGAAAGAGATATGAAGTCCGCCTTACTACGTACGTACGTACGTAAGTACGACTTACATGCTGACATTTAATTTAAATTTAAAATGTAAAATTGACGATTCAAAAGTGTTTGTAAAAATTTATTTTAATAAAATACATTTTGATTTGTTGTATCTATACTAATATTATAAAGCAAAAGAAAAATTCTTTTTGCATTTGATAGCCCGTTAACTGAGGAAGGTTATAGGCTATATATTATCCCGGAAAAGTGTACGGGTCCCGTGGGATAGATTTGTTTTAGTCTAGCGACGAACCCGAAGCAAAGCGAGGGTGAGTCGCTAGTAATAATATATGAAGCTGGAGCGTGTGTTTATTTGTTTGTTCGTTCGCTTGTTTGTTTGTTTGTACGTGCAAATCTCTGATTCTACTGGTACGATTTAAAATTATTTTTGCATTTCATAGCCTATTTACTGAGAAATAATAAATCACACGACCTATACCAGTGTAGTAATTCTACAAAATTAAACGACGTCGGCGGAGACGCAAAAAAATGCTAGTGAAATACAAAAAATGGAAACTTAAACTTAATGCTGATTATAAAGCTGATTAAAATTTCCATTATGTATCTATTTATATTCATTATTGTAATTAGGGCCTTTAGCGTAACAATTTTAAGGGATGCACAACAAAAGGAATAAGGGATGATTTGTTTTCCTCGGCCCTTTGATAAAAACGCTGCGGAAATCCTGGTGTTTGCTCAGTTCATTTAAATCATCCATTCCCCTTTTTATAAATTTGTAAAAAGGATAACGTTTCGCATTTAAACTGTTGATGTGTTAACTAATGGTTTGAAAATTACATTTGAATTTTAATGCAAATGTTGTAATTAACTATATATTTTGAATTCTGTTTAATGGTGAAATTTAGCAAATATTTCAATATATATTTGTAATTTGTTTTCGAAAGGTACGAAGCCACTATTTAATCTATACTTATATTATAAAGAGGCATAGTTTGTTTGTTTGTTTGTTTGAACACACTAATCTCACAAAGCACTAATACGATTTGAAAAATTCGTTTAAAATTAGATAGCCCATTTATTGAGGAAGGATGTAGGCTGTATATCATCATGCTACTACCCAAGGAAGCGGAGCAATAATATTATATATTATAGTCTATTTATTCCATACTAACCGTTAAAACGTACCTAGGGACGAACCCAAAAGAATAGATGGTGAGCCGCGAGTTCTTGATATTGCTTAATAGCCATTTTTTACATTCTAGTTCTGAATTATGATATAATAGTTGTACAGTGTGTTAGTTTGTGCCTCAAAAGTCAAATACATAACCAGTAATAACATAATAAGTAATGTACAGAAAAATAAGTAATTTGGGCTGAAATAATGATTGTCCATGTTGATTTATTATGACAAATTAGGTTCCGTTTTCCCATTTTTATGCACTTTATATATATATATATATATACATATATATATATATATATATATATATATATATATATATATATATATATATATATATATATATATATATATATAATAAAAGATATCTTTGAAAAAAAGCGATGAAGTGATAAACTGGTCAATCAATCACGTCCTGAAAATTTACTTTCGCCACTTTCATGACTATTTACTGTAAAGTTAAAATTTTAAAATGTTAATTGATTAAACTAAATCATTTTGTGCTTAAATAGAAGATTTAAATAATCTTAAGCATAACCAATTACTAAACTATACTAAAAATTTAAACTAAATACAGACCAGAATTAGATTCAAACGTTCAAATTGCAGTGCAGTGGTAGCCCAGTGGTAATGCGCTCGCTTGGGAAACTGAGTGAAACGGGTTCAAATCCCGGGTTTCGCACCTCTGATATTTTCATGTGCGAATCATTTCTAACATGATTACCACTTGTCTTACGGTGAAGGAAAACATCGCGAGGAAACCTGCATATCTGAAAAAACCTAGCAAGTTTTCGAAAGACATGTGAAGTCCGCCAATCCGTACTTGTCCAGCGTGGTGGACTATGGCCTGATTCCCCTCGTATTGAAGTTAGGCCCGTGTCCAGTAGTGGGACGTTAAAAAGGGCTGAATACACATTCAAAATACATTTTTTTAATACGAAAAAAAAGGACACGATAGACTTAGCATGAAAAACAAATCAGATGTTTCAAGCATCTTAGTTTTACATTATAGTAGCAATTATTAAATCCACAGCTTCTCCATTAAGGCCCGAGCGCTCGAGTCGGGAAAAATAGCGTCATTTCCATAAATCTCCGTAACCGCTTCCTTTTCAAACTGTTTATTTCAGAAAAATATGCAAGTTTTAAAATATTGCATTCCATCAAAAAATTCTCATCGTATCTCAGCATCGGGACGGCTTAAAGTGATTTTTTTTCATCTTCTTAGGAATATTTGTTTTCGTATGGTTAGGAAATTATAGTGTAGTAAATATGTAGTTTTTATATTCAAAATTGCTAAATCGTATTTTTAGCTAAAATCTTTATAACCTCAGATCATGGAATTTATAGAGAAGCGGAGTATATATTGAAATGTTGGCATACCTACACTTAATATTATTAAGAGATTTTGTAAGTTTGTGAGTTTGTTTGTAATGATTAAACTAATCCGTTGAACCGATTTAGATGAAATTTGATATGAATATAGTTTGCGATTCTGGAAAGGATAAAAGATAGTTATATCCTAGAAATCATCGCTTCAATGGGAGAAAAATGGAATGAAAGTTTGTATGTGGAACCAATTATTTCTCAAGTAAGGGATATAAAACTCATTCTACCTATGTGTATATATATATATATATATATATATAAAATATGTATCTATGTAAAACACAGTAATACTGATACTTGCATTGCAGGTTATATAGCAATTTTTACGAGCAATAAATAGCTTGAACCATATAGACATGAGTTATAAAACTTTGATTTAGCTTCCTCATAAACTGGACCAGCAAAAGTTTTAATTAAATACAATACAAAATATTTAGTAATAAATGTGACGTAAATTTTAAAGAAATATAATTAACTTGCTCGCAAAATATGCAATGTTAATTAAACTAAAGTAAAAATGGCGAAGAGCACAAGTGTAGGTAATCAGGTCTACAGCTAAAAGCTTTCAAATTAAGCCCGTAAGTTTGTTTAAAAATAAGGCTCTATATGCTTTGTTACTTTAAATTTTTCGTATTATATAACTAAAAGGTTTTAAATGGAACCTATTTTGGTTTTAAATAAGTGAAAAATGAGAAAAATATGATAGTTTGAAAGGTATTTTATTATATTTTTTATTTATTATCGATGTTTTAGTCTAATTAAAAAAATACGATTTTTGGAGCTCCGCTGCTATTTAAGTGACGACACGTTTGGCTCAGTTTGTAGTGACCCTAGTTGCTGTGCCAACGGTCGCGAGTTCGAGTCCCGCTGGGCGTATTCATTTGTGTGATGAGCACGAAATTTGTACAGTCATGGATGTTTATGTTTATAATATGTATATATTTAAAGTTATATATGTGTTGAGTATCAACTATCTGGTATCCATAACACAAGCCTCTTACTTACCATGGAACTAGATAGTACTGCTAATGTCCCAACATATTTATTTATTTATATTTAAGTTTTGATTTAGGATGCTATCTTCAATGTGAATTTCACTATAATTCTTTGAGTATTTACAGAGGACAGAAATAGCAAACACAAACATTCATTGACAAGATTACGCATTTACAATATTAGGATGATAAATTATTATCAAACAATAATAAATATTATATGATTGATAACTATTGCCATAAAATAAATCACATCAATCCGTCGTTTCGTTTCGGAAAGAAAGACAAACAGATACACTTTCACATATAAAATATTAGTACTGATGTGTTTTACTTTATCCTATAAATTATAATAAACTGTTAGTGCTCTTTGCTAATCGGTTTTCAGCCTTTAAATGTCACTAAATATATATAATTAGTTTAAAGCTTAACTTTGATCATCCTACTAATGTACAGCTCCCGTGAGACAGTTTTTTTTGTTTTACTAGAGACGAGCCCGAGCGAGGCGAGAGCGAGCCGCTAGTACATTATATACTAGCGGCTCACCATCGCTTCGCTCAAATTTGCCTCTAGAAAAACAAAAACAAATCTGTTCCACAGGACATTTATCCGGGATAAAAAGTAACTTATATGTTATTCTGATGTATGAGCTATATTATTGTAAAGTTTAATTAAAATCCATTCAGTAGTTTTTTGCGTGAAAGAGTAACAAACATCCATACATCTGTACATCCAGACTTCCTCACAAACTTTCGTATTGATAATATAAGTGGGATTAATAGGATTTTTTTTATTTAAATATACCTACAATATAATAAATAACACATTTTAATAATCTTAGTGACGCTGTTGGTAGAGAAAGTTTGTGAAATAGTTGGCACAGTTGAGTGTGGGAGGTATTTACATGCAAGTTTCATCCTGAAACATCTTTCCAACTTACATTCAAGTCCAACTCTTACAAACTCTCATAATTTACTTAATATTATCACTCACGACAGAATGAAGTGCTATTTCTGCTTTAGTGTTAATGTTTTACTTTTTGTATAACTAAATAGCAATTTAGATTAATATGGACATTGGATGTGGGATGCTGTAATTGGTACTGACTAGAGTGCCAGAAGTCATGGACTTCGAGCGTAGCTTAATATCATTTGATGTCATTTATGTCATCTTAAGTTTATTGTGTTTTAGTTATTTCATATTGCTGAAGTAATTTTCTTAAAACGTTGAATATATTTATACTAGCAGAATCCGCAGCTACGCCTGTTTTCAATCTACAAAAAAACTCTTTTGCTTTATGTGAACGTGTATGTGTATTTATATAATATTGTTCATAGAAACATACCAAAATCACGGTTAAAATGGGGGG
Source organism: Argynnis bischoffii washingtonia (assembly GCA_033884665.1). Taxonomy (NCBI): domain Eukaryota; kingdom Metazoa; phylum Arthropoda; class Insecta; order Lepidoptera; family Nymphalidae; genus Argynnis; species Argynnis bischoffii. The sequence continues at coordinate 15,893,916 of CM066618.1, read as the reverse complement.
TAGGGAAAGTGAAAAATACTTTAAGACATATTCTCATACTTACCAAATATACAAAAACAAAAATCATGAAAATCGGTAGAGCCGTTTCGGAGGAGTGCGACCACAAACACTTTGATACCAGATTTTTATATATTAGATTATATCATACTAGCGGCTCACCCTCGCTTTGCTCAGGTTTGTCGCTAGGTACGTTTTACGTAGATATTTAAAATAGTTATTTGCCTGAGTTAGCCATATAAATTTTTTTTTAATGTTTTTGATGTTTTAATATTTATTATCCTATTCCGGACTAAGAGAAATCCAAAAAATCAAATATCATAAAAATCATTCCAGCCGTCCTTGAGTTATAAATGGTGTAACTAACACGACTTTGTTTTATATATATAGATTTTTATTGTTAAATTGCAGCATGTAGGTAACTGTAAATAGCAAACATTTGTCTACATAACAACTTTGTTAATTTTGATTCATTACTTTTAGTACGAAAGTTTTAAAATTACTTGTATTGTAAACTTTTTCCTGATATAATATTTAGTACTTGAGGGACCAAGCGTCGCATTGGCGACAATGCTAGTACCACAAAAATTTACAAGATGGCGCTATATGATATTGTCAGTATAACAGCAGATAGATAAAGACTCTAATAATTAGTTATAAAAGTTTGATCCAAATCGTTCGAGCCGTTTCCGAGGCACACGAAATAAATTCATAAACATACAAGAATATCTCATTTAATATTATAATATTCACTATCTACACAAATTCACTGCTATCATCAACAAATTTTATAAAAATCCTTGCTTCTGAGAACATTCCCCTAAAATGAGGGTATTAAAACTTCGTTGTGGTTTAGGAGAAAATTATCCCGAGATCGCCGAGTGCGGCTTGAACGGGAAGTTCGGAAGTTTTTTGAAAATATAAACCGAGTAAATTAGAACTGGCTGCATTTCCAAGTTTGGAAGGTGCTGGTGTGTGATATTACGTTGATGAAGATAATTATAAGCTTGATTTACAGTTAAGTGTATATGAGAGCCTTCTGGCGCAATGCTTTCCATAATATACCCACTAGCATGTGAACTGGGAGGTCATCTATTCTTTTTCCACCTGAAGCTTATATTGGTACTAGAGACTCACCCTCGCTTCACCCAGGTTCGTTTCTAGGTACGTTTTAATGGTTAGCATGAATCTTTGAATTTCTCAGCTTTTCTTTACTATAATATGCATGTATTATAAACTTTCCTCTTGAATCACTCTATCTATTGCTGAAAACTGCATTAAAATCCGTTAAGTAGTTTAAAAGATCTAAGCGTACAAACAGTCGCAGTGACTTTGTTTTATACTATGTGTACTTATGTAGATTATAATATTTTTCTCAATTTAACTTGTAATGATTGTTGGCCTTTGTATATTTGTTACGTTATTGTGATAGCGATTCGAAATGGATAACAATATTTCTTATTATTACAGCTATAGGTTTACATACTAATGTATAATACTTAGCAGTTTACATAGGATTCTTAAGCTAATGTATGAATAGTTTGTATAAATCCTATAAAAATGTTGGTATATTAACACACAGCACCATCTTGATTCTAGTTCCATGATAAGCTACGAGGCTTGTGTTATGGATACCAGATAGTTGATACACTACATATATGTAACTTTAAATACATCTATACAGATAAATAAAATTGGAGTGTCTGTTTGTAATATTAAAATAACTGCTTTTTACTAATACATATGGATGTATACACGGTACATATACCAAAACAACATTTTTTACAATTTTTGTCTGTCTGTCTGTCTGTCTGTTTGTTACGTCTAATCTCCGCTACGGCTGGACCGATTTTGACGGGACTTCCACTGGCAGATAGAGCAGCTGCTGTTATAAGGAGTAACTTAGGCTACTTTTATTTTAGAAAAATAATCAAGGTTCCGTGAAAAAAATTAAAACCCATGAAATTGTGAACAAAATCCGCGTACGGTGTACGCACCCGAGCGAAGCGAGGGTAAATCGCTGTATAAATTAAATGAATATCTTAGAAGTAGCAAGCTACTATTTATGTATAATCATAGCTAACCGTCGCTAGTATTATTAATATAAACGCCCATGACTGGAGTACAAACATGCGTGCCCATCACACAAATGAATGCCACCAGCGGGGCTCGAACCCGCGACCGCTGGCACGGCAAATTGGGTCACTACAAACTAAGCCAAACGTGTCGTTAAACACAAACACCATATATTTTTGATGGTATAGGTACTTTTGCAAAATAGTAAGCTAAAAATGTATTGAAATAACATCACCGTATATAAGTTTTCTAATAGCGATATCTATTGTAGAAATTGATTCGTCAAATAAACTATTGTCTACTCTCCAAGATATAGCGTTTTATATCTTTCCGTGTGGACAATGAAAATGGAATGTGAATTGATAAATGTTATATGTTCAAGTTCGCAGTATTATATTTGATGTCGTTCGTGGCAACATTTGGTTTGGACGGGTTTATTCTTCAATGGTCGTACATTCGATTTCCAGGTGGCATAATTTTGTACAAAGTTTTCACATTCTTCACTGATTTGATATAACATAACAATATGCTTCAAGGATTACGCATTAGTATACTGGGATAAATATTACTCTATGTTACCCTCAAGCCCGTAAACATACAAGTCTTTTATACAACAATCTATACTTAATATTATAAAGCTGAAGAGTTTGTTTGCTTGGTTGAACGCGCTAGGCTATATATCATCCCAGAAAAATATACTGTTCCCGTGGGATAGATTTGTTTTTGTCTAGAGACGAACCCGAAGCGAAGCGAGGGTGAGTCGCTAGTCTTATATAATGTTAAGTAAAACTATCTATATTTCGTGGATTTTCTTTGTTTTATTTTGTGATCTATTTGGTTCCCAACGTTTCCAATGCTTTATAGCAATTATGGTCACGGGAAAGACAGGTTATGTCTCTAGGTTTTTTGTCTAAGACAGTATTATATAAATTTGATCATCTAAATATTCAAATGTTATAAAGTTTTAAGATATTGCTAATTACATTTCGTAATAGTAATAGCGAGGACAGTACACAGTGTCTATTTGTTTAAAAGGAAACAACGTCTGCTGTAGCGGCACATTACATTCTAAGGTAAACAATTATATGGAGTGTCCGAAAACAAAATGATAATACTAAGTACAAAGGAAATTTTGCATACAATTTGAGATTTTATACAGAACTAGTGACTCACCCTTGCTCTGCTCGGGTTCGTCCCTACTTACGCTTTAACGTTTAGTATAGATTAGTATAGATTCCTCAGAGATTAAATATTTTCCCGCAGTAAAAATATCCTATATGTTGACCCGGATGACCAGCTATCATTATGATGATATATGGGATACCAAATCATCATAATGATGATTTGGTATGAAAAATTTCATCAAAATCCTTCCAGTGGTTTTTCTGTGATGCGGTCACAGACTAACAAACAGACAGACAAAAATTCTAAAAACTATAGATTCGGCTTCTGTATCGATAATAATGTCTATTTCATTTAAATTTTTCAAAAAATATTTCATGTGCAGATTCGGCTTAGTTACAATTTTATTATATGTATAGACAAGCATTTTTTTATAATATATAATATTCTAAAAACAATTTGTTTTTGGTTTACGCAAATATTTGACATTTTGAATAAAACTATCTTTTCGGATTCTTTCGCGGATTTATTTTGATTTTTGGTTTCCAACGTTTCTAATGCTTTTACAGCAATCATGGTAACGGAAGAGACTAAGGTTTTAGACGTCTCAAAGGACATTATAATATGTATGTTGTTACAGACTGTATAATAGTCTCAAAAATCAAAATAAATCCGCAAAAAAAAAAAAACTGAAAACATAGTTTTGTGTAAAATATATGGTATTTTAATATTTCGTTGCAAATAATATACATATTATGTATAATGTATATTTATAATATTACTTTAAATCGCGTATAAAATATGCCTATTTAACAAGAATCCTTAATTCTATAAAATTGAGTGAAGAAACTAAAATTTAAAGAAACGAATGTAACACTTAAATGCAGTCGCCGATACATTAATGTAGGAGTAGTACACACTTAAATCGTACTATTGTTTTCTTAATCTGTGTTTGCGTCCGTCCGTAAGTGTGTGTACCTTAGTACTCAGGTAAACGATTACCTAGAATAACACTTAGGCTGCTGTTAGGCATAATTTTTTTTTTTATAATTATATAACATCCACAGGCTTTAATTGCCCGTGCCCTTTTTATACATTGGCATTTTTTTTAATGTTTGGCGATTACATTTTTTATACTTAGAACTAGCGGTACTTAAGGCTATAGAATGGATGACGTGGTCCGACGTTAGGCATACATTGATATGTAGTACCGGAACACGATAATTATAGTCATATAAAACATATAGTATTGAGCCCTTTTTTTACGTCCCACTGCTGGGCACGGGCCTATTTCAATACAAGGGGGATCAAGCCATAGTCTACCACGCTGGCCAAATGCGAGTAGACGAACTTCACATGTCTTTCGAAAACTTACTAGGTTCTCTCAGATATGCAGTTTCCTCACGATATTTTCCTCCACCGTAAGACAAGTGGACAATATTGTAAATAATTTGCACATGAAAATATAAGAGGTACAAGACTCGGGATTTGTACCTGGTTCACTAGGTTTCCTAAGCTAATACGTTACCACTGGGCTACCACTGCCTAAAACATATAAAAATAACTTAATAACTTTTTTGTAAGTGACAAACACACTTGTCATTTAAATATATTCTCAAAACAGTTAAACTCAGTCACGTTAGAGGTATTAAGAACAGGAATTGAAATTACTCGTTGAAGATTTATAAAAGTAATAAAAACGTCGTGCACGCCCTTTGTAAGGGATTTTACATTTGTATCTGCAACACATGTTGGCTCTTGGATAATAAACTCATACGCTTATAGCTTTATAGTGCTGGTTGATGTATATTCTGTTTTAGAGATTGTGACTGACTGACTGACTACTATACTTACTGAGTGATCAACTGACTGCCTGACAGAAGACACACAGTTTATTGTAGCACTTGAATACATAGTATGAGATATAGAAGATAAATATTTTGCCTGACAGAAGGCGCACAGTCTGTTGTAAGTAAGACTTGAAGATGCGATATGAGATGTAGAAGAAAACTATTGCAGACAGAAATGAAATTTACTGGCGTAGAGTTGAGAAATATGGATCGGAAAGCGGAAAGGCTGTTATTTAAATTAAAATTCAGAGAATTATGATAATAGTCAAAATATTTTTTTTACAAAATTAAAGCCACGCCAGATGCTAACGAAACTGCCTGACTGATGGCAAGTTATTTTTTTTTTTTTATGCGATTCAGTGACAAACGAGCAGACAGACCACCTGATGGAAAGCAATACCTGTCGCCCATAACACCTACAGTTCATGCACTTAGGTTTTAAGTAACAAAAATGCAGAACCACAGGTGCGTTGTCACTGTGAGGACTAAGATGATATGCCTCTTGCCTGTAATTGCGCTGGCTACCTTATCCTTCATACCGGAACACCACAATGCAATCATTGTTGCTTGGTGGCAGAAATAGATAAGGGGGTGGTACCCATCCAGTCGGACTCCTCAGGCTTGACAGAGTCCTACCACCGGTATTATATAACATTATATAACAGTTATTTCTTTACTGTAGAGTGTCACATTAGTGAAACGTGACGTAGTATTAAAAAATCAGACTTAGAAAATGCTTGTAATTTTTGGTCTCTCGTCTCTTGGGCTATAATGTGTGTAGTAAAAACATTTTGATATAGGTAATCTAGGTAACCTTGACGTAGGCCGATTGAAAAGACAAGCACATTACATCCATAAAAATATAAACTAACCAAATTCAATTAAATAAGTACAATGATAACATATGTGTTAAAAACATTACGCTCTTATTCAGAGAATCGAGTAACGAGTTAAAAGTTGATTTTGAAAAGGACTCGAATCTCCTATTACCGTTAAACGCATTATTTCCATCAAAAGAATTCTTTAAGGAAAATAACCTAAATATTAATCTTTGATATTAAATACCTCACCATATTGCGTGAACTGAGCGTAAATTAATATGTGTGTGATATTTTGTATGAGGAAGTGTTAGCCCATTGACAACGTTTTCGCTTGGAATAAAGCGAAATGGTTTCAAATCTCGAGTTTCGTACCTCTGATATTTTCATGTGCAAATTATTTTCTTCATTATGTTTTCGGTTTTTGAAAAAGCATACATGTCTAAGAGAACTTAACTAGTTTATAACTAAGGAAGGTTCGTGCCCAGCAATGCTACGTTAAATTGGGCTGAATACATTCTCTATGTACCTATCTTTTTTCTAAGCAGAAGTTATATAAAAATTACTACTTACTCTATCTATTAAATCAATGCTAATATTTAGACGCATTACTAATATAACTAGCGACTCACCCTTGCTTCGCTCGGGTTCGTCCCAAGGTACGTTTTAACGGTTAGTATGAAATACAAATCTCTGAATTTCTCGGCTTTTCTGTACTATAATATGCATGTATTATACATATAAACCTTCCTCTTGAATCACTTTATCTATTAAAAAAAATACATCAAAATCCGTTGCGTAGTTTTAAAGATCTAAGCATATATAGGGACAGACAGACAGCGGGAAGTTACTTTGTTTTGTACTATGTAGTGATATGAGAATGACATATTCTGATAACGTGTTATAATTTCTCATTTCGTTTTCAGACATGTTTAACTGACTTCAAAAAAAGATAGGTACTGTATTCAGTTTTGTGTATGTTTTGTGTTATATGTTAGGCGATATCTTCGCAAGTATCAAGTTTTATAATACTTCTTTAATTAATATTGAGTAATTAATACCTATTAATTAAATAATGCAAAAAATAAGGTAACGATTACTTTTACTTATTTTTAAGTAATTTTTAGTTGAAAATTAACTGTATATTTCGTTGTCTATTAGCGGTAAGGTTTTTTTTTAAATAAGGCTCTATAAGGCAGTATAAATTACTGTACACGAATAAACGTTTAACTCGATATTCTTCCATGAAGTTGTGTTTGAAAGTATATTTTCTGTTAAAGCATTCCTCAGAAACAATGTGAGATACAACAATGCGACTGAATTTCTTCTACAATTTTGCTTTAAGATCTTTTTAGTGACACTGCATTTTGCGCTAAGATGGCTTTGAACATTCTATACGTTGGAAAATTTACTGTTTGTGTAAAAGAATTTTATTAATGCCTCTCACGAAATCTATAAAAATATGTTTAGATTATCATTTAATGTGTAAAAAATTTTTAGGATTCCGTATATCTGGTGAAAAGTCGTAAGACTTAAAGAATTTTAAAAAATACCAAAAAAAAAAAACGACAAGTTAGCAAGATATATACATACATACAGGTTAAAAACATTACCCCATTGGATTTGTCCACAGTCGGGTAAAAATAACATGCGTAATATGTATTTATAAATCATATTATACATATAAATTTTCATAATATTGAAACCATATTAAAAATATCTGCAAATTATTGTTTAAAAATGAACATTAATATAAAGTACCTGGGCGACCGAGCTTCGTTCGGAGTTTTTTTTGTTATATCGTATTTTTATAGGTATAAAAAGACTAAAAACTTGAATATATATACAAAAAAAACAAAAGTAAAAACTTTGTATTCCGACCGGGACTCGATCCCGAGCATACCAAATTTCAGCGAAATCGTTAGAGCCGTTTCCGAGATCGCTGGTATAAATAATATATAAAGATATAAAGATATAAATAAACAAGAATTGCTCGTTTAAATATATAAGATAAAAAAAAGAACAATAAAATATCTTATATTTAAATATAAAATTCGATGAAAACTTTTTTCCATAATTTTAAATAGTTATAAAGTATTTTATAAAATGATCTCATACAATAGCAACATTCAGTTCGCTGAACAATAAAAATTCATAAGTATCTCGAAACAATTGTTTGCATCCACCAAAATCCATTCTAAAATTTGTTGATATTAAACGTATCTATTAGTTCTACTTAAAAATAAAACACCGATTTCGAAAATATCTGATTAGGTATCTATAGTAAATGAAAACTACCAATTAGTAATTTTTTACTTTTTACTTTTTTTTGAAGTCGGTTTTCATTTTTTTGAAGTGAAAACTTCTATAGGTTTAGATGGAGAGTAAATTCATGTAAGTCGTCATCGACATGGTCACGTGACGTGTTAACGCTAACTCAGAGTGCCGATAGATGTCAAAACCAGATAAATGTAAGCAGTTTTAATTTACATATTTTAATTTAAGATCAAACAATTAATTTGAATATCCAAAAATAACAACTTTTTGTTTATACTTTTAGGTTTTAACTTCTGTCGGCAGTTTTCTTGACTACTTTTTATATATTTTTTTAAGTTTTTATATTATCTCCAATATAGTGTTTTAAATTTAAGATAGATCAAAATGTGAAATATTAATATGTGTTACTTTCTTAGATTTACGCGTATATTTAAGATTTTTAATAAAACTATCTTTTTGAATTTTTTCGCAGATTTATTTTGAATTCTGGTTCAGCTTCTCCTGTGACCATCATTACTGTAAAGCATCCAAATCGTCAGGAACCCAAAGTCTAAATAAATCCGCGAAAAAAATACAAAAAGAAGGTTTTGTTTAAAATATTAGTATGTGCTTTGCATAAATCGAACACGCGTCCTCCACACAGAAGGCAATTAGATAAGGACTGTTCCAACGGGAAAACACCTATTTATTTTATAAAGTTTATATAAAGTCAGTTCAGCTTAACAACTCAGCTCTTTTTGTTATAATACAAGTTATGAAAAAAAAAAATTATCCCTAGAAAGCCAAGACTCACAGAGTATATTTCATTAAACAGAAACTGTAGTCCCTCACGTAACGTATAAAACGGCGGGGTTGAGTTTATGACGTCGTGTACTGATTGAAAAACGTAGACTATACAATGTATTGTTACCTTTATGTAAGACTTAATCTTACACGCTAGTGTATAGGTTATATGGATTCATACATAAATAATTTTTGTATTATAGGCTGGATGTACATTGTAGAATTTTGTACAGTATTGTATTGGGAAACGTGAGATATAACGCAAAAGCGTCTAAATGAACAGTATGTTGAGGTTTTTAAGAGAGAAATATTAAGTAAAAAGTAGTTACTAAGTTAGTCATTTATTAACTTTATGAAATACTTACCAACATAATATAAGGGTTTACTGTTTAAAAGTATATAGTATTTTACCATGTTTTTGTAAAACTATATAATATCGTATTTAATACTTGTTTTTACAATATTTTTTGATAAATATGCCTATTTTTTTTATACTTTTACATATATAAACTTAAACTGAAGTTAATTCTTGAAAACATGTAATTTTAATTTAATAAAATTGGTCAAGTGCGAGTCGGACTTAAACACGATGGGTTCCGTACCATAATCGATTTTTTTGATGCATTGCATTGCAATTGCAATTGTATGACAGCCTTTTTGAAATTCACCATCTTGGTTTTTTATTATTTATTATTTCAACGTGAAAATTTCAACTCTCTACCTATTATGATTCATGAGATACACGGGCGGACGGACGGACGGACACCGAAGGTTTAGTAATGGGGTTCCATTGGCACCCTTCGGGTACGGAACCCTAAAAACAAAGAAATTTTCAAAGAAAGTTTTACAAAATTACTCAAATAATAATGTTAATTAAAAGAACAAAGACTCGCAAGTTGTAAATTCTTCTTATTCTATTCATGAAAATTTATGTCTAAGGAAAGCACTACCATTTTAATTTTAAACAAGTTTTAATTAATTTAGCTAACAAGCACTTCAGTTCACTAGATGATTAGTTCAATGCTCGGCTTTACTTTATATAAAACATTTGTGTTATCGAAGAAATATTATCTCTCGCAGGAATCAAACCCTTAACCACAGTCTAAGAGTTGCTAAACAAATACTTTCTTAGATTAATATATTTGAATATTTGACAGCTATGTCTATACATATAATAAAATTCTGAGTCGAATCTGTACCTTAAATATTTTTTGGAAAATCTTATTGAAATAGACTTTATTATCGATACAGAGACCGATTCTATAGTTTTTAGAATTTTTGTCTGTCTGTCTCTCTGTCTGTTACCGCATCACAGAAAAACCACTGGAGGGATTTTGATGAAATTCGGTATGATGATAGCTGGATATCTGGGTCAACATATAGGTTACTTTTTACCGCGGGAGATTATCTCATTGCCACGGGAATACACGTTATAACACATTCCAAAAAATATTTATGATCAGAATTTCTTGAAACTTGGCATTAATGTTCTTCAATACAATTAAAAAAATACGTGTTTTAGCGTTTTTTGAAATTCATCCAATAGGGAGATAAAATAAGGGATGAAATTTGTATGAAACCTACCTTTTTAAAGCTTTTTTATTGTAGTTTTAGCTCGAGCGAAGCCGCGGGTTTTGCTAGTAATAAATAAAAATGAATCATCAAAATGTATGTACGCGCATAACTTCCGATCGACCACACCGAATTGGATAATTCTTTTTTTTGTGTTTGTTATTGTCAGGACAAGTTTTGTATATAAAAAGAAGTTTTGAAAATAAAAGTTTTTTTTTTACTAAAATAAGTTTTATTTAACCTCATGATATATAAAGTTACTGAATGAAATAGTTTTAAAGAATGGGGAAGCAAGTTAGGGACGAACCCTAGCGAAGCGAGAGTGAGTCGCTAGTTTTAAATAAAATACAACTATCTTTTAGGATTTCTTGACGGATTTAATTTGATTTTTAGTCACGATAAAAACTCTTCGTGTATCTATAATTGATGTAACAGATTTGAAACATTGAAAACCAAAATTCAAGATATATCCGCAAAAAAAATCCCAAGATACATACTTTTATTTTATTTAAAGTAGATAAATTGCTTGAAAATTCATTATGAAATAAGTTTATATTTATGGCTGAAAAAGCTCTTTGAAGTATATAGAAATACATGGGAAGTCACGGGCACTAATTAGTTATTCATATAAATATTTAATCCGAAACATGTAACATGAAGATATGTCTATGCAAGCACACTTCCGGTTTTAGCAACCAACGTACCGTTTTTCAATCATAGACTTACAAAGCCTTGTCATTTTATACGGTACCTACGTGAAAGTTACTGAGTTTCCCTTTAATCAAATCGTTTATTCGTACGATAATGTGAATTTATAATATTGGAAAAACATGAAAATTTCATTTTATTTAATACTAGCGACTCAGCCTCGTTTCGCTCAGGTTCGTCCCTAGCTTGATTCGCCATACAAACTTTCATCCCCATTTTTACTCCTTAAGGGATGATTTCCGGGATAAAAGTACCTTATGTCCTTCCCAGGGTCTCAAACTATCTTTTCACCAAATTTCATTTTAATAGGTTCAGTACATCCAGAGATTACTCCCTACAACGTCATAGACTCACAAACTCGCAAACTTTACCTCTATATTATATTAGTATAGACTAGTGACTTACCCTCACTTCGCTTGGATGCGTCCCTCAGCTTGAACGGTTTAGGAACACATAAAAAACAAACGTCCAAAGATTTTTTTTGAACTAGGACCATTCCAATAACCCACCAGAGTTTCAACATAATCGGATCAATGGTTTAGGAACGCATAGAGGACCAACATACAAACATTCATTTTTATTTATTTACAAAAATAGATTATGAATTTGGTGAAATATCATATCGCTGGTTGTAGTTAAGCTAAAAAGAAACAAATAATTATTTTTGAATACACAACACAACAATAAGCTGTGCAGAGGTCGAAACCTGCGATCTAAGGTCTAGAGTAAAAAAAGCTAATCTGGGTTGTAACCATTTTCACTATATTGTAACTGTAACTTATATCTGTATTCAACTCTTATTAACGTCCCACTGCTAAGCACGGTCCTCTTTTTACTACAAGGGGGATCAGGCTAGTCCAAAACGCAGGCCAAGTGCGGGTTGGCGGACTTCACATGTCTTTCGAAAACTTTCTAAGTTCTCTCAGATATGCAGGTTTCCTCACGATATTTTACTTCACTGTAAGACAATTAGTAATCATGTTGTAAATGACTTGCACATGAAAATATCAGAAGTACGAGACCCGAGATTTGAACCCACTTCACTCGGTTTCCTAAGCGAGCATGTTACCACTTGACTATCACTGCCTTGTTTTTTTTTAATGCAATACAGTAAAAAATGATAAATCTAAATATTTTTTGTTTTATATTCCATTGATAGGCTACTTGTTGACTTCGCTGTGTCACCGCCTGCAAAAAATTCAATATCGTGGGCGCTATAGCGGTATGATATTGGATTTTTTGTATGAAAAGATATTGACAGGGCTGGAAATATACAATCCTTTCAATGGTTCTTATTTGGGATATAAAAGGCGGATAAAGGACATATTTAATCCATAATATTACGCAAAAATCTAATTCAAGTGTGATTATTTGCTTTTATAACATGTTCTTTTAAATAAATATGAAAGTAAAATACATTTAATAATTTCTTAGATTTAGGCGAATATTCGAAATTTTAAATAAAACTATTTTTTCTGATTTTTGCATGGTCACGGGAGAAGCCAAAAAAAAAAAAACAAAATCAAAATAAATCCGCGAAAACATCCGAAAAGATAGTTTTATTTAAAATGTATAATAATATTTGTCATGTGATTTGTTAAATTGACTTTTTGGGGTTAGGTATGCTTTGCTAAGATGAATACGTATATGACAAGTGTAGAGGTTTCTTATAGTCTAAAATCCAAAGTAGGGTCGCCCTTCTCCCAGCTGTTTGGCAGATTAAAATATATACATCGCAAATGGGTTAGTTATTAAAGCATTTATGTGTATTTTTAGTAAAAGGAAATATTTTAAATATTATATTTTCTTGATAACCATGCTATGTCTACCTCTACACATCAATTCAATTCGATCCAATCTTCTTGCTAATGGCTTCAAAGCGTACCATTTAAGCACAGATTACTTCGCCATTGTTACGTAGAATGGAAAAGACACGAAGGAGATTGTTTGGTCTAACACATATTATTTAACGCAATATATGTAGGGTAATTTTAAAATTTCAAGGCCTTGTACCATTTTTTTTTCATTTAAAATACCCAAGTCCATACTTACTAGGTAGTCCTTTGGTGATTTATTTGCTTCTCGAGTAAAAAATATAATAATTTCGCAAACAAATGAGTAAAAGACAACATTATTTCGCACTTTCCACTATAACAGACTTATTATAATTCTTAAAAAAAAAACAATACAATAACACATTCATTAAGGCCATTTCAATGAGCTTAAACACGATATCTCTGCTGTATTTTAGTAGAGATTTGAGTATCTTGCAGATAACGCTGTAGCATCAGGCATAAGTTTCGAATGGATTAGATCTGTCAAAGTTACCTACTCATGTCGTTTTATTGTGTAGAGAAGAGCTGATGGCCTGCAAACGGCTGAATCTATTTTCTTAATTTACAGTTAAGAACACTCCCGATCAAGTAAACTTTCTAACAAGAAAATTTAAATTGAAATCGGTTCATTCGTTTAGGCGCTACGTTTCCATAGACAGACACAGATAAACAGCCACACAGGGTTAAAATAAAAAATATGTTGGGACATTAGCACATAGCACCATCTAGTTCCATGATAAGCTTCGAGGCTTGTGTTATGGATACCAGATTGTTGATACACTATACATATAAAACTTTAAATACCTACATATTATAAATATAAACACCCATGACTGTAGTACAAACAATTGTACTCATCACACAAATGAATGTCGCGGGGCTCAAACCCGCACAGCAAGTACGGTCAGCAAGTTGGCACAGCAAGTAGGGTCACTACAAACTAAACCAAACGTGTTGTCAAAATAAATAAGATCACATCACAACTCAATTAAAAAGCTATACTGACTTCATAATCACTTTAAATATAATTTCACTATGATTGGTGTATTAGAAAAAAATAAAAAGAAGTTATTTATTTTCATTCAGACATCTAACCAAATATAACTTTAACTAATATTTTAGTTAAACTTTAGTACCAAAAGAGAGACGCATCCATTAGAAAAATTCATGCCGACTTGTTTGAAATAATTGAATCGAGTGCATAATCCTATTGAACCCATCCATAGCAGACATACAACAAACGTGCATATCAATAATATTTGAAATATTAAATCTGTTCAAATAAAGTACGTATTTGTATTCTATACCAATTTCATTAATCTCACTGACTGAGGAATAAACATCAAACTTTATTTTTACGAGCTTAGACTCGACAGCATTTTTGTAAATTTACAACTTTTTGGCGTTAAAATTGAGTATAATTTTAAATTAGTGAGTAAAATAAGCTTCTTTTAAATCACATATCTTCTGTGAACTTATAAAAACAGGAGGAACATGAAACTAATGTATTAAGGTAAAAAAAACCGAAGATAATTTTGGTGAAATAAATATGTAGTTGATTGATATTTACGTCTTTTTATGATAATCATAATTAAATAAAGTTAGTATTATGTTGCTTTTGCCAAATGATGGCATTAAAATAAATTTTGCGCAAGAACGCTGGTTAGGAGGCATCAGAAGTTCACGGACTATATCCTTATTCACTTGACATATTAAGATATTACAAAATGGCGAGTGGCTCACTAGTTTTTTATATATGTATTTACATTGTTTAGTCTAAAAAACCTTTATCAATCTTTTGAATATAGATTTAAACTTTCTTCAAAGCCGTATCAATTTCGCTTGAGAAGTTTATTCGAGACAGCCTAGTACCTAATCAGCTTATAAAGTACAAGCGACTCACCCTCGCTTCTCTCGGGTTCGTCCTTAGCTTGCTTCCCCATACTAACTTTCATCCCCATTTTCAACACTTTAAGGGATGATATCCGGGATAAAAAGTATGCTATGTCCTTTCCAGGGTCTGAAACTATCTTCTTATCAAATTTCATCTAAATCGGTTCTGTAGATCCAGAGATTACCTCCTACAACATCACAAAATCACAAACTCACAAACTTTACATCTTTAAAATATTAGTATAGACTACGAATATGTACACACATTTGACTTTTAGGTTCGTCTTTTAAAAAGGTGAAATCAAGGTTCTTTAATAATAGATTTAAGATTTAATAGCTAGAAGATATATAGTGGTTTAAAATTGCCTATCACATAGTCTATATTCATTTTAATGCAAAAACTGGAAAGGGATTTGTTTTTTATATATTTGTATATTCTAATATCTGGCTCTAACAGTCCAATTTGTATTCCTATCTATTGGAAAAGTTTATTGATTATCTACCATAAGATTACGACCCACGAGAGTTAACTAATTCTACAAGATTAGACGATGCGGAGCCGCGAAAAAACGATAGTTGTTCTTAAAACATTTTTTTTTTGGAATGAAGTTCCTTATCACACGTTACTTGGGATACTTGGTGAATGAGAATTAGACGGAAAAAAGTGTAATGTTTTTAGGGTCACGACACTTTTTACCCGACTTGCAAAAAAGAGGAGTTACTTTTTACTAAGAGACTATCTAACATCACGCCCATACACCCTAAGAGTACCAATTATTATTAGGCCAAAGTTGACGACACGTTTGGCTCAGTGTGTAGTTTATAGTAATTGCTGTGCCATCGATCGAGTCCCGCTGGGAGCATTCATTTGTGTGATGAGCACGAGTTTTTTTTTACTCCAGTCATGGGTGTTTATATTTATAATATGTATGTATTTAAAGTTTATATGTTTAGTGTATCTACTATCTGGCATCCATAACACAAGCCCCGTATCTTACCATGGATCTAGATTGTGCTGTGTTAATGTCCCAAGATATTTATTTATTTATTTACTTAAAGTCACTTTAACTAATAAGTGACTTTATTTAGATAATGTTAGGCTGTTTTTTTCATTATATTCATAGTGAATTTATATTTCATCAAACTACGTAGATATACAACGATGGACAAAGTGATAACTTGCCAATCACTTTTGTATACTCTTGTTTCTTTAGCTGTTTTTGCAGAATTTATACAATAAAGCATAAATCAAAGTTATTTGGAGAAAACTTTGAACTATCTGTTATGGCATATGAAATAAATCAAATAGATAAAGAGTCTTTGAAACTTTACGAGCTGCCAACTAAAAGTATAAAACGCCTATCATTTTCATAAGCTTAAGTAATATTAAAATTGAGTAAGTAATAAAGTGATTGTAATAAATAAATAATAATAAATATGTTGGGACATTACTCATTATCACACATATGACATTATCACACAGCACCATCTAGTTCCATGGTAAGCCACGAAGCCTGTGTTTTAGATACCAGATAGTTGATACACTACAAATATTTAACTTTAAATACATACATATCATAAATATAAACACCCATGACTAGAGTACAAATATTCATGCTCATCGCACAAATGAATGCCCCAGCGGGACTCGAACCCGCGACCACTGGCGCGGAAAGTAGGGTCACTACAAACTGAGCCAAACGTGCCGTCAAAATTGTAAAACAAATATATAAAAAAACATTATATTTTAACATTTTGTTTCATGTTTATCTGCACAGGTAAACCTCGCGACAAGCTTTTATGCCATTTAAATTCTGTAATGTAATAAATTGATGGGTTTGATTTAATTTGAAGTTTATTTTCTACTTTTTAAAGCATTTAAATAAAAGTTTGTGTTTAAAAATGTTTTTTACAATTATTTGATAATATTTTCAATTAATACAACGGTTTGAACGCATATCTATAAAATACTGGATAAATAATAGATCTTTTTTAACAATATTTTGTTTCAATAAAAAAAATCGACTTCATTTACTTTAAAAATTGTTTAATCCTGAGGGGTAGATTTTTCCTTTCCATGGAAGCGAAAAATAAATATTTATGTTCCACAAATTTTATTTCAACAATTCAATACGTCAAATGGAGTTGAGTTCGTTCTCTTAAGTAATGCATGTAAAGTGGAATATATAGTATTCAGTGTTTTTAAAAAAGCAAGTCTATTAAGTTAGTGTAAATTAAATCCTTAGAAATAATTAATGAAAAGAAAATGTACATACGTACCTATGTATGTATGTATTCAGTCCTTTTTTTTAACGTCCCACTGCTGGGTACGGGCCTCCCTTCAATACGAGAGGAATCAGGCCATAGTCCACCACGCTGGCCAAGTGCGTATTGGCGAACTTCACATGTCTTTCGAAAACTTGCTAGGTTCTCTCAGACATGCAGGTTTCCTCACGATGTTTTCCTTCACCGTAAGTCAAGTGGTAATCATGTTGAAATGATTCGCACATGAAAATATCAGAGGTGCGAGACCCGGGATTTGAACCCGCTTCACTCGGTTTCCCAAGCGAGCGCGCTACCACTGGGCTACCGCCGCGTACATATATTTGTTAAATAATAATACATATACAGTCTAAGAGAATATATTTTTTTAAAATCAAACAAAGTGATTTTTTAATTGTTGTAACATCACTTATATAATTTTTTTTTTAAATCAGGAAAAAAATGCATATTTCCAAATCTTCTTTAAGCCACAATAAAACAAAGAAGACAATTGAAAAATCAAAGCAATCACTTTTTAGAACAAAATTTTTGTCAGTATCTATTTATATTTAGTCTAATCGCAAATCAATTGAAATTGGTTGAATGGATTTCAATAAGATTTCTTAATGTACTTGTAATATTAGATTGAATACAAATGGGACTCTATCTACGCGCTACTATAAAGAAAGGGTTATGTTACGTAGTTGTAGACTAGTACACGATGTAGAGGAGCGAAGCCATAGACAATGCTTACTATAAAATATGCCGATAAACAACAAATCTTTTTAACGCCTTTTTAACGTCCCACTGCTTCCCAGCAGTGGGACGTTAAAAAGCCTTCACGGAATCCCTTAGCAATATGAGAGGGATCGATCTTCACATGTGTTTTGAAAGTATGCTCAGTTCTCTCAGACATGCAGGTTTCCTCACAATGGGAAGGGAATCAGGCCATAGTCCACCACGCTGGCCAAGTGCGGATTGGCGGACTTCACGTGTCTTTCGAAAACTTGCTAGGTTTTCTCAGATATGCAGGTTTCCTCGCGATGTTTTTCTTCACCGTAAGACAAGTTGTAATCATGTTGGAAATGATTTGCACATGAAAATATGAGAGGTGCGAGACCTAGGATTTGAGACCGCTTTATTCTTTAGAGATCGCGTTACCACTGGGTTACCACTGCCTGTATAAATCTTGTATAATTCGAATTAAAATGGAGGGTACTTACAATTAAATTACTGGCGAGTTTTACTCGTCTAAGTATTTCAAGCTATCCTAGACTTAGTTTAGTGTGAAATACTTAAATTATATTGAAGTATTTAAATTTTATATTTATGCTATTCATAATATAATTAATTAAATCATATTATTATGTGGCTTCTACAGCGAAGATGGTCGATTCGATATCCGCATGAAGCTAATAAATAAAAAAATTACAAGGCCACATATTCAATCACATATGTATGTATGTACATTAAATTACCCTGGTTTGAGGTTAGTAAAGTAACAATAGAAGTTAATAAAAAAAACACTCAGCGCTATTATAATTATATGCCCAAACTATATATAAATATGCAAAGATAACTTCGTTTTCCGTCTGTCTGTCTATCGATACCCTTTTTCTTAAGAACGCATTGAGATATCAAGTTGAAATTAATTTCAACCACTGAGCAATTAGTAGGTATACAAAAATACGTGTTTTGAGCAGTTTTGGAATCTGCAACGTATCACATAGGGCTATGTTATTAGAATTAATTACTGTAATATATTCAATGTATTCTCTGCAGCAAAATTGCTCTTTATAATTATAACTTAAGCATATTTAAATAAGATAAAATTGCAAAAAAAAAATCATAAAATTGAATTTAAACTAGAAAAAAATAAAAAAAAAATTATGTACATTTATGTACCTAGGTATACCTTACAGTGCTCAATCATTTCTCAAGCCATCTTCAGGTCTATAATTTGAGCTAAAATTAATTTTAACATTAATACTCGTCACTTGCAATATAAAAGGAAAAATAGAAGTGCAACAGTCAACCCGACAGTCACGTGCCCATAGTAATGTATTACGTGATCTTTAAGTTGAACCTTTCAGATGACATGTTTGTATACTGTAGGTATAGTCAAGAGTAAACCAAATAAATTGACAAAAACAGATATATGAACAAACATAAAAATAATGTGAATTTTTATTTGAAGACAATTTACGTGTACAAAATATGTATGTAATATTCTCATAATAAAATATTAAAAAAACAGCTAACTTGGTAACGTTTTCAATTAAATGAATAATCAAATATTAGAGATCCTTTGCTATTTTCGAAAAGTACCTCAATGTTTTAAAGTAGGTAGAGTAGTAGTAGAGAGAGTTTATGTACGTAATAAATAAAAAACTGGCCAAGTGCGAGTCGGACTCGCGCACGAAGGGTTTTTTTACCATTATCTATAAAAACTGCAAAAAAAAAATTATGTCTGTTATATGGGAGCCCCAATAAATATTAGTTTTAATTTAATTATTTATTTTTAAATTGAATATATAACTAATTATTCTGTGAATATTTCAAACACCTAACTGTAGCCGTTATCAATATCGAGCAAAAACGAGCAATAAAATCACGTTTGCTGTATCGGAGCCCCCTTATATTTTTATTTTATTCTATTTTTTAGTATTTGTTGTTATAGCGGCAACAGAAATACATAATCTGTGATAATGTCAACTGTCCAATTATCACGGCTCATGAGATACAGCCTGGTGACAGACGGACGGACAGCGGAGTCTTAGTAATAGGATACCGTTTTACCCGTAGGGTGCGGAACCCTAATAATGTAAATGGCTCTGCTATATTAAAGTTAAAGAAAATATGGAATAATTAATTTGCTTTTTTTTTCAAATCTTACTCCAAAATATTTTTTGAAGTATTTCTGAAAATAATACTAGGAAAATCTGCTTTCAACGCATTTTCATCAAAACAATCAATTTTAAAAATCATAAAGATCCCCAGCAAATCGTGGGCGGGTATTGAACAAAGGTTTTAAATAAAATAATTGTACAACATTTTTCATTATGAGATTGACTTTTTGTTATGAATGAATACATCTATAGTTTTTATTGTGAGTGAATTCTGTTAAACTTTAACCTTAAAACACAATATTTATTATATTTTTAATTAATAATTCTCTCTTCTACAAATAAATTACTGAAAATTTAATACCGTCGAAGTACTGTTACTTAATAGCTCTGTTATCTTGAAAATTCTGTTGCATTATGTACATCTGTATATATAATAAAACTCTGAGTCGTTAAATATTTTTTGGAAAATCTTATTGAAATGGTCATTATTATCGATAAAGAGACCGAATCTATAGTTTTTAGAATTTCTGTCTGTCTGTTTACCTGTCTGGGAACGCAACACGAGAAAATCACTGGACAGATTTTGATGAAATCTAATAACTTTAAACGAGCAATTCTTGTGTATTTATTAATTACTAGCGACTCACCCTCGCTTCGCTTCGGGTTCGCCCCTAGACAAAAACAAATCTATAACCAAACAAACAAACTCTTCAGCTTTATAATATTAGTATAGATTTATATACACACATATACCGGCAATCTCGGTAACGGCTCTAACGATTTAACTGAAATTGATATGTGGGGGTTTTCGGGGGCGAAAAATCGATCTAGATTAATCTAAGTCTAGGAAAATGCGTGTTTTCGAATTTTCATGCGGTTTTCTTTCGCATTATTTCACGCAAAATATAGTTGCTAATTAGCACCGAGTGTGCGGAATTCCGCACACTCGGGTATAAGCATCGTGGCCAAGCGGCTAAGGCGCAAAATTAACAATCACAGGTCCGGGTCCGGGTTCAAATTCCGATCGGATTCAAAGTTTTTACTTTAATTTTTTTTTGTATTAATTCAAGTTATTCAAAAATGAAAATTTTATTTTACTAGTTTACGTTTTACTCTTTAAGTTATATAGATTATCATCTAAAAATACGATATAACAAAAAAGAACTCCGAGCGAAGCTCGGCCACCCAAGTACTTTGGTATGATGATAGCTGGTTATCCGAGTCAACATATAGGATACTCTTTACTGGCGGAAAATATCTCGTCTCTGAGAAATCTATACTAAACTTTAAAATACATAATAAACATAGCAAACATTACATATTTCATTAATTCAATGTGTAACTTTGCATAATCCGTATATACGTGCAATATCTAGATATTGGCAGGCAATAGAAAACCGCAAAATGTGAAGTCGATACGATCTTTCTGAATCTTTAAAAGATAAGAGAAGGAGATTTAAGAAAGTAATAGTAACAATAAGATAGTAATTCTAAATCTGCAGAAAACCTGGTGGAGAAAGGGAAAAAGGAAATTTCATACAAATCTATACTAATATTATAAACAGGCAGAGTTTGTTTGTTTTTTGTTTGAACGCGCTAATCTCAGGAACTACTAATCCGATTTAAAAAATTCTCTTTGCATTAAATAGCCCGTTCATTAAGGAAGGCTATAGGATATCATCCGATATCATCAAGCTACTACCAAAGGGACCAGTTATCATAAATGTCAACAAATCAGACAAACTTCCTTACATTATTGTAAAACTGATGTTTATATCGGTAAGTATAGTAAGTTTGAACGCGGGCAAAACCGTGGGTTCTGCTAGTGAATAATAACGATGAATGCAATTCGACCTCATATCTTACTTATACCAAAAAATAAAGGATAGAATAGGCATGTACATAGTTAATTGGCGTATAAACATACAGCGGAAAGACATGTTTATTGTTTATTTTAGCCTTACTGTAAATCCCTGCCAACGAAATAGCGTGAACATCGAGGGGAGCATTTCGTATACTATTTACATAGACGCGAGGTATGAGTTTTAGCGGTATTGATATTACTTTTTGACGACACGTTTGGCTCAGTTTGTAGTGACCCTACTTGCTGTGCCAGTGGTGGCGGGTTCGAGTCCCGCTGGGGGCATTCATTTGTTTGATGAGCACGAATGTTTGTACTCTAGTCATGGATGTTTATATTTATAATATGTATGTATTTAAAGTTATATATATGTAGTGTATCAACTATCTGGTATTCATAACACAAGCCTTCAGCTGATGGAACCAGATGGTGCTGTGTTTTAATGTCCCAACATATTTATTTATCTACCCAGGTGGTGTAGTAGCTAGCATGTACGGCAGCACATCCAGAGGTACTGGGTTTGAGTCCCAAGTCGAGGGTCGAGCCAAGTTTAGTCATGAGTTTTTCTGTAACGAATGGTCCGGTAATAGTAAGTAATAGTATATCTCCTGCGCTATAAGTAAGTCTCAGTGTCATCGTAACCAAAATCGGTTTGGAGAACATATTATGTTTTATTCATCGTTTTTGCCATTTAAATAAGTACATTAAACATTAAAGAGCTTGAACAGTTTCATGTTTTGTATGTTAGACCATTTCTAATTTTGGGAGTGACATAGGTGGCAGCTATATCATATAATAGCATATTCTTTACACTTACAAACTTGTATTATGGATACCAGATAGTTGATACATTACATATATATATATATATATATATATATATATATATATATATATATATATATATATATATATATATAACTTTAAATACATACATATTATAAATATAAACACCCATGACTGGAGTACAAACACTCGTGCTCATCACACAAAAGGATGCCCTCAGCGAGACTTGAACCCGCGACCGCTGGCACAGCAAGCTGAGCCAAGCGTATTGTCAAGTAACAATTATTAACATTCTACTATGAAATAACTATGCTTATGAAACCGCTTTAACTTGGGCGTACACAAATCGCAGTTTTAACGAGAGCATGCAATTTACTTGTCTACTTCTTATTTCCTTTCCTTGATAAATGATTCGTCCTGGAATGCCCGCTAATTTCTGACTCGAACTCAAAGGTCGGATTTAGAGCGTTTCCTTTAGTTTCTGCTACATTTAAAGATTTCTTGAGGAATTTGTAAAATGGCCTTTTTAGCTTTTGTTCACAGCTTTCAAAAATACTTTTCTAGTTGAGTTTTTTCTACGTTTATATTATGGGTAGGTAGAAAAATTACATATAAAACGCATCACTCTAAATTATATAAAAAGATACGGTGAATTCGTTTTCATAAAGCTCGTATTGATTAATTTTTAAACTGACTTCAAAAAACAGATTATCATTTTGACACGTATGTAGATATTATGTAATATTATTGGAACTGCAAAATATTCATACATGATAATCTGTTAGGGCTTTCAAAAAAAATAATCAAAACTTTATAGGTGTATGTATGTTTATGTGTATGTATTTTTGTCCACAGGTTTCTCCGAAACTAGTAATCGGATCGTGATCATTCTTTTTTTAATTTGCTTATATTCTCTGACATTAAAATTGGAAATGACCACCCAACTAGCATCGTCTAAGATGAGCTAGTATCGTGACTGACTGACTGTATGTATTGATTAACGTTTTAACTTGGTGAATACAACGAACAGTTAAGATCAAAAAGCCAACTAATGCCATAAAATAAATAAAAGCACTTCAAACACAAGACAGATGTCCAAAACAATGTAGTGTATAATTAATCATTCTGTACAGAAATTAAATATATAAGAGAAAACAGTTTTGGTGGCGACAAAACTTGTACAGCTTCCGTCTCAAATTAGAGGCAGATAAAAAGCAATCCTTCTTTTAAATGAAACGCCGAGTTTTACTAACGACCCTTGCTCCTGGTAAATTCGTGAAACAACAACATTTAGCCCAAGTTATTAAATGTAACGGAATTGTTAATTATTCATTCAATTCAATTTTTTATGACTTTTAAATTTAGTATTTTGCTTCTTTGATATCATGAAAATAAAGAATAATCTAGACTAATATTATAAAGAGGAAAGATTTTTTTGTTTGTTTGTTTTTACCGAATAAGCTCCGAAACTACTGAACCGATTTAGATGAAATTTGGTAAAAAGGTAGTTTGAGACCCTGGGAAGAACATAGCGTAATTTTTATCTTAGAAATCATCCGTTAAGGGAGTGAAAATGGGGATGAAAGTTTGAAAGGGGAAGCAACTTAGGGACGAACCTGACCGAAGCGAAGGGTGAATCGCTCGTAATTTATACTATCTTTCGCCCAGTACTCGAAAATCAAAATTCGACCATATGCATTATTGTTTTTTTTATTAATAACACTAAAGTTCGTCAATAGCTACTACACAAAAAAAGATAATCGGTTGACAAATAGACAAGAAAACTGAACTGCTTGGTTTTTGCCTATTTATATATAGACCTTAATTCCTTTTGTTTTTTTATCACATTTTACCATGTCATTAATATGGCTTACAGACTAAAAATGCGTTTTAAAACTATACCGCTGATATATTTGCTTAACTTTGGTGATCGGTACCGGTGGTAGGACTCTGTCAAGCCTGAGAAGTCCGACTGGATGGGTACCACCCCCTTATCTATTTCTGCCGCCAAGCAACAATGATTGCATTGTTGTGTTCCGGTATGAAGGATAAGGTAGCCAGCGCAATTACAGGCAAGAGGCATATCATCTTAGTCCTTACAGTGACAACGCACCTGCGGCTCTGTATTTTTGTTACCTAAAACCTAAGTACATGAACTGTAGGTGTTATAGGCGACAGGTACTGCTTTCCATCAGGTGGTCTGTCTGCTCGTTTGTCACTGATTCTTATAAAAAAAAAAAGATCTAGTAAGACGCTTCAATCTACCTCTGTCCTAAGGCCTATGGACTTATAATCATTTTCATAGACGTATTTTGAAAGTCATTCATGTCATATCATCATGTCACTTATATTAGTCTTTTTTATATATATCTTTGTGATAGTCTAAAATTAGAGTATTTGGTACTTTATTGCATATCCATACATATAATAAAATTGTAACTGATCTCTGTTTGTACGTGGAAGATATTTGAGAAAAACTATTATTGGGGATCTTTACTAACGCAATAGAACCTAAAACAATGATTTTTAGGATTTTTGTCTGTTTGTTGGTTTGCCTGTTTATCTTGCGTTTGTGCGCGCTAATCTAAGAAACGGCTTAACCGATTTGGGTGCGGTTTTTACTAATGTATTGTATTTAGTATTTATTTTTTTCAATCAGTTCCTAAATTAAAAAGTTAAATACCAGTCAGTGTCGGACCACGTCATCCAATCTATAGCCTTAAGTACCGCTAGTTCTAAGTATAAAAAATGTAATCGCCAAACATAAAAAAAAACGCCAATAAATAAAAAGGGCACGGGCAATTAAAGCCTGTGGATGTTATATAATTATAAAAAAAATTAATTATGTCAATTTAAAGAATTATCTAGGGACAAACCCGAGCAAAGCGAGAGTGAGCCGCGATTTAAAAAATAAATCTCTTGATATAAAAATATTTGAAACATTCTGAAATATCACTTGAATTCACTTGAGTTTTACTTGTCCAATCAGCTCTTAACTTGAATCTTGTTATTGCGACGCAGCACATAATACTGTCACAAGTTTCATTCCCACTTAGAAATAAGAAAAGTCAGAACAGCTTTCGGGGTGATAACGACGTTAAAAGTAACAGGTCATGTCGTTTATAAGCGAAAATCTCTCGCTTAGTTAAAAACTAGTCTTTACTTACTTTATTAATATTTTTGATATATATACTAAATAAATTCTGACAAACGTTTCCTCGCCACTTCACCTGTGTTAATTATTCCACACTTTTTATTTAAATTTATTTGTATACGCATTTTAAAAGAATGCCAGAAATTAAACATTTATATACGTAATTGCTATACAGACAGGACATGTTATAAATGCCAAAAATACATTCAAATCAATAACAAATAATTTCACGCTGTTCACGTTTGAAAAATACATTTTACTAACACCGGTTAAATAAAAAAAAAAACACTCGACGAAGCTTTGACAGACCGAAAACAGTAATTTTACAGTCTATACAACGTTTAAACAACGTTAGGTTGTTATTTCCAACCGTTTCGCATTTCAATGACGGCCGCAGCTTTTTGCAGGTCTTCCATTAGGTTTAACCTGACCGTTCACGCACAGCTATTAGGAATTTTGGCACCACTTAGTTCATGTTATTTTTACGTACTGCACCTATTTTAACTACCAACATAAAAAAGAGAGTGGAAATAAAATATGCAATAGGTTGACAAGTTTTTACCCAACTGCGGTTATTCCCAAAGAAAGGTTATAGGTTTGATATGTATGTTTGTATGTATTTATGTTTGTTTATAATATGTATGATCCTATGTTTTCTCGTAATTATTAATCGGCTAAACCGATTTTGATGATTATACGTTATTAGATTGTACATACATATATATACGTATGTATATCTTCGACTGTATAATACTGTGTTTTTTCATCAATTTGTTTTCATCTTTTTTTAGTTATTTTTTTACGCAGTCAGGGGTTTTTTTTCTAAAATATTTTTTATTAAATGCTTTCTCGTCTAGAAAGTCACAAGTTGTTATAATTTTATTGCAAAATCCTAGAAACATGTATCTATACGAAAACTGTAGGCGAATATCGTAATACTTTACTTATGCTTGATTAACTAAAAGTTTTATATATTTTTTTGGACAACATAACATGTTTGTATAATAATATATTATATTATTTATATATATAATGTGTTGAGGCATTAACACATAGCACCATATGTGCTTAGCATTCCATGGTAAGCTAAGAGGCTTGTGTTATGGATATCGGGTAGTTGATATACTACACATATATAACTTTAAATACATACATATTATAAATATAGACACTCATGATTGAAGTACAAACGTTCGTGCTTATTACACATATGAATGCCCCCAGTGGGACTTGCATCCGCAACTGCTGGCACAGCAAGTAGGGTCACTACAAACTGAGCCAAAAGTGTCGTCAAAATATTAATAAATCCTAGCGGCTCACTCGCTTCGCTCGGGTTCACCTGTAGAAAAACAAAATCAAACCTATTCCAATGGAACAGTACACTTTTCTGGGATAAAAAGTAGCCTATATGTTATTCCAGACTATAATCTATCTCTGTGCCAAATTTCATCCAGATCTGTTCAGCCGTTCTGGCGTGAAAGAGTAACATACATACATTCATATATCCATACATCCATACTCACAAACTTTCACATTTATAATATTGGTATCGATGTCTCGTTAGAAAGCACATACCAAAAGATAAGTAATGCTCTAAAAATTATGCATACTATATATAATATATATAACTATAAGGAACATGTTCATTATCCATTTGTTTTTGATCTATCCTCCTTTTACGCAGCAACAAAACAATGAATCGTATAAAATATACCATAAAATAGTTTATGGCCCGGATAGAGACCGAAGTAACTTTTTGTCTTGATACACGTGGGTCCCATGGGACTGCTTCAAAGAGCTACCTAGGGAACTGTGTGAAGCGAGAGCGTACTACTAGTAAAACAAGTAAAATTCACTCTTTATGTATCTGTGAAGTGAAAACGGTAAGCATCTATGTTAGAAATTCCACAACACAAAGGATATTGTAGGTTAACACCAGATTACAAAGCATTGGTCCAACTCATCAACACTGTCCACAGATACATTATTTTACGAATTTACGTTTATTACTAAAGTCCGTACAAACTTCTATCAAACTTGAAGCTCGATAAAATCACAAATATATACTACTATTAGAATATGAAATACGTCGAAGCTCGCATTAATTAGATAATCAGATTATAGTCCGGTCAAAATAAACATTTCTAATGACGAAAACTTCGACACAGCTGAATTTTGTTAGAAACCTCGGTATTTTAGTAGAAACATATATGTACATACATTTACATTACTCACCAAAATTATTTCTCACTATTATTATTATGGGAAAGTCTGTATATGTATGTGAAACAAATGCACGTCTGTATATTTGTTTGTGTATATGTTTTCTCCTTCACCCTAAAATGGCTGGACAGATTTGACGGCACGTTTGGCTCAATTTGTAGTGACCCCACTTTCTGCGCCAGCGGTCGCGGGTTCAAGTCCCGCTGGGGACATCCATTTGTGTGATGAGCACGAATGTTTATACTTCAGTCATGGGTGTTTATATTTATAATATGTATGTATTTAAAATTATATATTTGTAGTGTATCAACTATCTGGTATCCATAACATAAGCCTCGTAGCTTACTATGGAACTAGATAGTGTTGTGTGTTAATGTCCCAACATATTTATATTTATTTATTTATATAAGAAAACTAATTTATTAATTAGAGTTTACTCAAAAATTTTCTACCGGGTGCTTTAATATTTTAATAGCCTATAATTTAAATATATTATGCTTATTGTTTACTTAATAATGTGAAAGTATGTGAATATAAAAGTAAATAAGTATATTATATATCATTTTTGTTGCAGTTTTCAAATCGCAGACGTCACTATCAACAGATTCCGGTCTCTGTACTGAGAGAGGCTTGAGGAGGACTCACATAGAACTGATCAAACCACCTGGAAAACGTATCGGACTGAAACTGGCAGGTATGCATTGAAACATGTATATAAAATTTATAACAAAATTACATATAAAATGTTTCAATTTCAAATTTTGTGAAAAATCAAGAATTATAAAATATAAAATAATACAATAAAATTGTAACTAAGCAGATTCTGTACATTAAACATTTTTTGAATAATCTTATTGAAATAGACTTTATTATCGATACAGAGGCCGAATCTATAGTTTTTAGAATTTTTGTATTTCTATCTGTCTGTCTCTCTGTCTGTCTGTCTGTCTGTTACCGCATTACGGGAAAACTACTGGATAGATTTTGATGAAATTTAGTATGATGATTGCTGGTTATCCGGGCCAACATATAGGATACTTTTTTACTGCGGGAAAATATCTTATCTTTGAGAAATCTATACTAAATGTTAAAACAAAACCAGGGACGAATCCAAACGAAGCGAGGGTGAGCCGCTAGTATATTATAAAATTAACAATAAAGCAAACAAAAATAGAGATATAGAGATATTTCTCTTAAGAACAAATAAATGGACGCATATTCTCCCAATATGAAAATCGATCCCGGTACCTCCTGCACAGTACTTTCTTAGTAGGTAGTATCAATTATATAAGCACTGTACTAAAATAATTTTTATAAAAAAGAAAAAAAAAATCTTTAGCTGGCACAACTTGGAGGTTTCGTGAAGCCATTCCTTTTCGCACTTACTGAAATTGCAACTATGTCAAATGGGATTTTTGAGAACTCTTGTGACTAGAGAGCTCTTTTAAAGAACGAAACTTGTATGATGTGCAGTTCCTTACCTGCTTAAATAATAAAATAACGCTTAAAAAAGAAAAGATGTAATTATTTTAATGAAAAGATGTAAGAAGATATTTCTGACGACTCTCTTTCATAGTATTCTGAGTGTCTGTTTCTATGTCGGAGGTCGGTCTAATGGTCGGTTTAGACTAAGACACTTTACACGATACACTCAGTGTATACACCGAGTGTCTCTGTGTGACCGCGAGTGTATTTAATTGTAAATCAGTTTAGAAGTAATTGTTAATTAACACAGTGACACTCGGTGATTGACTGAGTGTACTGTGTTAAGTCTTGATCTAAACCCGCCTTAAGACAGAACAAACTGGTGAAAGCCAATATATAATAAGATAATATTAATTTACACTTCTATACTGTTATTATAAATAGGAAAAAAATGTTTGTTAGTTAGTACCGAACAAGCTCCGAAACTACAAGACCAATTTAGATGAAATTTGGTAAGAAGATTGTTTGAGACCCTG
This sequence comes from Argynnis bischoffii washingtonia, assembly GCA_033884665.1. Classification (NCBI taxonomy): domain Eukaryota; kingdom Metazoa; phylum Arthropoda; class Insecta; order Lepidoptera; family Nymphalidae; genus Argynnis; species Argynnis bischoffii. The sequence goes on along the minus strand of CM066618.1, from coordinate 15,863,889 downwards.
GAAAGGACATATATTAGTTTTATCCCAGAAATCATCCCTTAAGAGGGTGAAAATGGGGATGAAAGTTTGTATGAGGAATCAACCTAGGGACGAACCCTTGAAAAGTGAGGGTTGTTCTATATACTAGGATATAGTCGATAAAATGTAGTGCTTTTAAGTTTTTAAAGTAAGTTTAGAAACTTGATCTTAATAAGCCTTTAAACATGGATCAGACAGGATTATCTAACAAAACTCGAATATAATATAATATGGTCGTAGCATTTGGTGATAATTCTATAAAATTATAGATGATACTATGACTTAAAGTAACAAAGTTATATATTTCTACTGTATAAATAATAATCTTCTTCTTCTTTATAAGAAAAATAAGTAAGTAGTTTTTTTCTTATTTAGAGCAAAATTAATTTATGTAATACAAATACGGGTATATTCATTAGGCTAGTAGGAATAGCGTGTTTAACGTGTGTATTTGTAAATGTGTGTCTATTTCTGGCATCGTATTGTCTAAATGTATTTTTTTTTTGAGAGATAGACTTAATCGAAAGTATTCTTAGCTATAGATCAAGGAAATCCGATCAGTCGTTTGCAGCCTGCAATCTACTCTTTTCCAGACGGTAAAAGGATATGAACAACTTCCACAGATCTAATCGATTCGAAACCTGATATCCTGTTACTTTAATGACTTTGCAATAATGTGTTAGGTAATCTTGGCCTGATGCTGCAGCGTCACCTGGAATCTGCAAGATACTCAACTCTTTACTAAAATACTGCAGATATATCATGTTTATGCTCATTGAAATAGCCACAATGAATAGGTTATTGTGTTGGTATTTTTATTTTTAACTAGCGACTCACCATCGCTTCGCTCGGGTTCGTCCCTAGGTAGGTTTTCATTTTTTTAAGCGGAACCCTATTTTTTTCTAAAATTAAAGTAGCCTAAGTTACTCCTTATAACATCAGCTATCTGCCAATGAAAATCCCGTAAAAATCGGTCCAGCCGTTTCGGAGATTAGCCGGAACAAACAGATACAGACAGACAGACAAAAAATTTAAAAATTGTGTTTTTCTTATATGTATAGTTTTGTATAGATTAAAGAGTTATCACACTCGTATATTGTATATTATGTATATGTTATATAATTTATTTAACGTAACTCATATAAATATATAGGCAAGTTTTAATTATATTACCCTATTTTAAAAGTCGGTCTTTGAAATAGGAATTTATATTGAATAGTGGTTGAAATCCCTTGTGTAAGTCCACTTCATGCTTCGCTAGGTTTTATTATTATAACACCAGATATATTATACTTTAAACTTTAAAGGTAGCTTTATAGCTTGACCAAGTTTTATTTGAGTGTTATCCTTTTTGCAATAGAGTAAAAATAAAAAAAAGTTTTTAAAATATAACTAGTATGGGAATCTCGGGAATCCCCATATTTTTTCTCTTAGTTTTTTTATTATTTAGTATATCCACGATAATATCTAATCTAATCTAATATATTTAAACGAGCAATTCTTGTATGTTTATGTATGTACACCAGCAATCTCGGAAACGGCTCTAACGATTTCGCTAAAATTTGGTATGTGGGGGTTTTTAGGGGAGAAAAATCAATTATTTTTATAAATAATTATTATAGATTAGTCTTATGTCTGGGAAAACGCGTGTTTTACGAGTTTTCATGCGGTTTTCTTTCGCATTATTCCATGCAAAATATGGTCGATAAATTCTTACGCTAAGGTATAAGCATTGAGGTCAAACGGCCAAAATGCAAAATTGACTATCACAGGTCCGGTCCAGTTCGAATCCGTTTTTAGTATTTTTTAATGTAAAAAATACGATATTACAAAAAAGAACTCCGAGCGAAGCTCGGTCGCCCAGGGACTTTATTTAATAAATAATGTAATCGCCTATACATGCAGTTCAAAAGATATGTCTATTTAATCAAGATGGAGAACTTATATCTCTATTTTTCATGAATTGAGCTCTTACTACGCTTGCAAAGATCTAACATTAAGTATTCCATATATACACTAAAGATAAGCAGAGCCATATTTAATAGCTAGTATATAATTCATATATATACATACATATATAGTTGTCTCACTAACATCAAAACGCGTACCGCTCATAAATCGCTTAGAGCCATAAATTCGGTGACCGCGGCATTCCTAGGAGGGCAGTGAGGTTCACTCGCCTGCGTTATATTGTACAATATACATACAAAAACGAATATAACATGTTGATATTTAACAAGAGACAAAATATTTGATTATGGTTTGATATTTATTATAAAAGCTAATTTTAATATGTTTTTTATCATAAGTTTTTGTTCGCGGCTTTGTTCGGGTTGTACTTTTATAAAAAATGGTCTTTATGCTCAAATTAAATTGAATTAGATTAATATTAACTTTTTTATATCAGCTATCTGCCAGTGTTAGTCCCATCTAAATCGGCCCAACCGTCTCGGAGATTAGCCAAATCAAACAGACAGACAATTTTTTTTAAAATTGTGTTATTAAGTACCGTATATAATTTCAAATGCATTTAGTGAAAAGCTGTCAAAATATAATATTACAACAGACACTTCAATTTCATTTATCCGTATTGATTATATTATAAAGTATAGAATATATATATATATATATATATATATATATATATATATATTTATATATATTTATATTTATATATATATATATATATATATATATATATATATTTATATATATTTATATTTATATATATATATATATATATTTATATATATATAGAGAAAATAAAATACAAATTTATTTAAAGTCGACCAAAGCGATATTGTATAACCGTTCATAAATTTGCCCATAAATTTGGTGACCTCCATTAAAATTCATCTTAGTAAGACATATTGTTCGACGTCAGGAAAGTCTCACTTTAGATGCGATACCGGATACCTTAACACGTGAGCAATATCCGGACCGTCAGCTATGACCAGCAACAAGTATCGAAGGAAAAATTGGGATTTTTAGTGACGCACCCAAATTTCTATTGAAGATCTGCAAAATATCTACAGGACTTGTAATCTAGGCTACTAAGTGGAAGGGAACCTAGATTTAATTAGAACCTAAGTTTAATTTTTTTGGGATGGAAATGAGAATCTGCAAGTCCACCAAACTTTACGAAGTCCATAAATTCTAATGTATATGATGTGCACTGAAATGACGTCATATCATAAAAGCACTAATGATCCGTGTATATCCCAAAATCTAAAACCTGGGTAAAAAGATCATTTCATGATGAAACCTGCATGTCTGAAAGAACCTAGTATGTTTTCGGAGTTACGTTAAGTCTGCCAACTTGTATTTGTCCAGTGCGGTCCAATATGGTCGGTAAATGCTCTAGACGTTAAAAATGACTGACTGATGAATAAACAATAAGTTTGAGTTAGTAAAAACACTTAACTCTTTACCCAACACATGTCAACACTGAACTCCCGAAACTTAACTTTCAAAATCCGTTAATTTTGAATGTATAACCTAGAATTGCTTGACTATTTTGAGCCCTGACAAACTATAAAAGCTGATGAAATTTAGTGTTTGTATTTAAATATGTTTTATAGTGAAACATTAAAATGTTTGTGCTGCATACGTAAATATGCACCCCGAGGGTATTTAACAGGTTTCATCAAAGCGGATATGAGTTCTACGGATATAACGCTGTAAATTTTATATCATATTCAACTTATCAGCTTAGAAACTACTAGTTATTATGTTTGTTGTTTTATTAAAAATGTATATCTGTTACTATATTAGAAATAATATTAGACTTAGTGAATATTTTTATGTGTAATATATGCTCCATGTACAACCGTCTTAATTATAATCAGGCAAAGACACAGTTCAGTACATTTTTCTCCTCTGTTTGTATACCGATTTTCTTTTTTTTTCAGATGCTATTTACGAGCTTTAGTGTTATTAATAATGTAGATCCTAACTTTAGAAAAACAACAATGTATATTCTTAACATAAAACGTATGCGTAATTCTGCCAAAAGGTGGCGGATATCGATTAGCGCATCTGTCCTAGCCATCCAATAAATATGTAAATTTTGCTCGGATTAACCCTGCCGAGAAGAAATTCGCGGTTCATGTAAACGATAGGGGACTTTTTATCATTAAATTCGCCTTTGACTTTGAGGGGACGAGTAAATAGAGTGTTGGAGTTTAGTGTATGTTCAACAAACAGTTGCTTACGGAAAATTTTCCTAAGCCAAACTGTATCACTTTTGCCTTTGTTAAACTTAAATACACCTATGTAAAATTATTTAAAATATTATATCACGTAAGAATACACATATAATTGCTATGATACAAAGCCCAATAATTGCGATGTTTGATAGAAACAAATGTAAATAATGCTTTCTTATAATTCCTACAGACAAAACTTTTAAGGAGCAGCCATATAATTTTATGTTTTTATTTCACACATAATAACTATACCTCGTAAAGCTTAGTGTTTTTATTGTTATTACTAGCGACTCACCCTCGCTCCGCTTGGGTTCGTCCTTACTAACGTTTTAACGTTTAGAATAGATTTCTCAGAGATGAGATATTTTCCCGCAGTAAAAACTATTCTATATGTTGACCCGGATAAGTAACTATCATCATATCAAATTTCATCAAAATTTCTATAGTGTTTTTTCTGTGATTCGATCACAGATAAACAGACGGACAAAAATTCTAAAAACTATAGATTTGGCCTCTGTATCGAAAATAATGTCTATTTCAATAAGGTTTTCCAAAAAATATTTAATGTACAAATTCGACCTAGTTAGAATTTTATTATATGTATAGATAAGGTACATAGATCGCTATACGGAGCATATCAGCAAACTGTGGGTATATTCAACTTTGTAACCTCAAGCGTTTCCATATAGTTTAAATGTTAGATTATTAAGCTTTTTTTAAAGTTCAATCAGTTCTTTCTTTTACAAATGATCGATTTATTTATCTTTTGTATCTGAATATTTTATTGAAAGAACATTTAATATTATTGATCGAGCGAGCAAAACGAGCGAAACGTCTCTGCTTCAAGTCTGTCAAAATTTGCTTTCCTCTGTCGGTTTGTTGATACTTCTATATAGGTCAAATTTTACAACCGATCTGAATGAAACTTAGTATACAATTTTTGTAAGTTTATAGATTTTTTTTTGTCGTAGGGTATTTTAATTGGATATTTTTTTTTCATACTTCCTCCAAAAAGAGTAAAAAAGGGGGCTACTGGATACCTACGCCTTATGATTTCCGAATTCAATGGTTCTTTTTTTATTTAAATGGTATTAACTTTAATTTAGCCTCATGAAAATCGGTGAAGATCTGATGAGGATCTTTGGCGTGATTGGCAGAATAGCTCCTCAAAATGCAGTTTGTTCTCGCGAAGTCTAGTTTGCAGAATTACTAGTTTATATTCTACTTGTATTATTTTAAGTAGTAGCATTTATACTTCTTTGTTGTATACTTACAGTAGAAAAAGGTTTTTTTTGATCTCGGATTTAGTGTTCCGAGAAAGTGATATATTAGTATATTAGCATTCATATTTATAATTTTATCTTCTCAAAATGATATAATCTGTTTTATATTATATTGTTTTGAAGTAAAACTTCTTTACGCACGCTTGACTTGGAAAAAATGTACGTACGTTTGTTGCCATAGTAACCGTTGTTATTGTCTGACAAATGATATATAATATTATATTCTTTCCTCAAAATGATATTCTATAAATATATGATTGTAATATGCCTAATATACGTTATTTTAGTATCTCACTTATGCTAATTATTTAAAACAAAAATTGAATTTCATAAAGAGTACCGATAACCTACAGAAGTTTTACTTCTTGCGCGTCTACAATTAATCGTCTACAATAAAAATACACGCACTCTTTAAGTTTTTTTCTTATGGAAATGAGTCAAAGTACATAGATATTATATACTACACCTACACATACAAGATAGAAAAGAGAAAATCAAATTATTCCCTCACTTCGTTTCGACGATAAAGAAGACAAACAAACAGTACACGTTAAAATTATTACTACAGTATTGGTATACATAGTATGAATTATGTAAGTGTAGTGTTTGTGTAAATATAATAACTTTAGTAATAGTTGTTTACACTGTCTCGTGCTTACGGTATAGCGGTTAGGGCAGTCCGGCGTGAGCCATAGGGGATAGTAAAAAGATTACATACTCTATGGGCGAGAGCGGATGTGTCACTTACGTATACCGGGTGTTGACGAGCCAGTGAACTGTGTGTTATACGGAGTATACTACAATTGGCGACGAGGACAAAGGTCAGATTACATGATAAAATAATTTATCATATCTAATAAGAAGTAATTGTAAAAAAATTAGTGAAAAAAAAATCGAGTGGTACTGAGTCGGGTCCACGCCGCTGTTGGTTTGTCGTAAACGTCTGTTTTAGCGGGTCGCTTTTAGTGTTTTGTTTTTTATAAATATTTATATTTATAGTTAATAGTAACCTTTAATTATATTATTATTATTAATAGTAATATTTGAAAATAACATCAGAAAAAATATCATATAATATATAGTTTTTGACAATAACAACGGTTACTATGACAACCAATTCGTACTTCTCTGGTGTGGTATATTTTGGTGTGATTTTAAAAACATTTCACGGCAAAAATAGAAAATCAACTTAACTGAGGTTTACGTGTCAAAAATAATAATAAATAAATAATAGAAATTAGGTGTTGAAGGAAATTATCGTTCAATCAAGTATAGCGATATATTATTTTGTAAGTGTAGTAAATATGAAATTCCGTTTAATAGGGGACTTTATTAATACGTAAAATATAATTATAGAACTAAAATAAATATAAATTAATTTCTATACTGAAATAAATACTAGGTATAAGTGTTACAAAAAAAAAAGAAAAGAAAAAAATGATAATGGAATCTTAGTTTCGAATTTAGATAAAAGCATATTTAATATACACTTCCACAAATGTTAAAGAAAGTATATATATACCTATGAGTATGTAAGTAGTGAGAAAATTATTTTATTATGGAAAGATTTCGGGTTCGATTTCCCTGAACTATTCTGAACTGGTTTAAATTTAATTATTCTAGGAGGTACAGTTGGTTTACTTTGGAAGTGATCAACACTTTCTATAATTATTATTTATAGTATTTGTGTTAATTACATTTAAAAGAATTAGAGATGTAAATAAAAAACATAGGTAAATTGAATATGACACATTAACCGATTTTTGATATTTATTTAATTGTGTTTGTTTGTTTGTATATTGTATATTGCAATAATAGCAATAGTGCACAGCACATTCACTTCACTGACTCGTAAAAAAATAGGAAGAAATGGTACTTTAGTGCCCCCATTAAATTGGACATACTGGTAATACGATACCTCCATTAAATTGGAAATAATGGTATTACGATGCCTCCATTAAATTGATTAGAAAGGCTAGTTTGATACCTCCATTAAATTGGAAATAAATGGTACTCTGTACCCCCATTAAATTGGAAATAAATGGTACTCTGTACCCCCATTAAATTGGAAATAAATGGTACTATGTACCCCCATTAAATTGGAAAGAAATGGTATTCTGTACCTCCATTAAATTGGAAAAAGTGGTATTATGATACCCCCATTAGATTGGAAAGTAATGGTATTTTGATACCTCCATTAGATTGGATAAATTGTATTATGCTTCATTAGAATGCTCATATTTGGTACAAAGGTACAATTATTGAAGTAAAATTCCAAAAGCTAATAAATTATTTTCAGATTTCCCAATAATTCTTCACGATGTCACACAACTTGCCGCCATTAGAGAGACTTGAATTAGAAGGTGACAGTGCTTCATTAGGGCAACGCTGGGAGAAATGGAAACGTTCTCTAAATATTTACCTAGAAGCAGCAGATATTACCTCACCGATAAAGAAAAGAGCGACTCTTTTATTACTTGGCGGGTCGGCATTACAGGAAATATTCTACAACTTACCAGGAGCCAATGCAGAGTCGAGCGATAGCAATGACGTATATTTAATTGCAATAGATAAACTAAACGATTACTTCAGTCCAAAGCAAAGTAAAGTCTATGAAAGACATATATTTCGTTTAATTAAACAAGAAGAAGGAGAAAAATTTGAAAGATTTTTAATAAGATTACGGAATCAAGCAGAAAAATGCCAATTTGATAAACCTGAGGACCATTTAATTGACCAAATTGCAGAAAAATGTATAGCAGTTGATTTGCGAAAAAGAATTTTGACTATAGGTGACAGTATAACATTAGATAAGATAATTACGGAAGCTAATACATTAGAAGTTGTAAATCGGCAAATGGAAGAATATGGATTGCAAAATAAAACTCAAGAAGTAAATGCTATAGTTCCATTCAAAAAAGACGAAAATGATGTTAATAACAAAAAGAGGTATAGAACTTTTACAAATGAAAATAGAGGATGTAGTAGATGTGGGAATTTCAAACACTCCTCGGATGATGCAAACTGCCCTGCCAAAGGAAAGAAATGTCATAGTTGCGGAAAATTGGGTCATTTCAGACAATATTGCAAGAGTCAAGAATCTCGGAAGAGGAAGGTAGATGACGGTAATGTGAGAGGAGAACCAACAACAAAGCAGTCTCGGAGACAGAAAGAAGTCAATAACGTAGTTGACGAGGGAGTTGATTATGTGTTTAATATTGACAATGAAGCGAATATAGAATGTGAAGTCGGAGGTATAAAAACAAAGATGTTAATTGATTCTGGATCAAAATATAATCTAATCACGGACGAGACTTGGAATATTACAAAAGGAAAAGGAGTTGTATGTTTTAATCAAAAGGAGAGACCGGATAAAGTACTCTTGGCGTATGGCAGTAAAACTCCACTAGAAATTATTGGATTGATAGAAACTACTATAAAAATAAATCGAGAACAAGAACGCACAAATATTTATGTTATTGCAGGAGGGTCAAGAAATCTACTGGGCAAAGACAGTGCTATCCGGCTTGGTGTACTGAAACTTGGACCAGGCGTAAACCATATGGGAAACGAACCATTTCCGAAGTTTAAGAATGTTTTGATACAAATTCCCATTGATAATTCCCAGAAACTACTACTAGATAGCGACATTATAGAAGAAGTTAGAGAACCATCGAAATGGATATCACCAATAGTGCCTATATTAAAAGATAACGGGGAATTGAGACTTTGTGTAGACATGCGACGTGCAAATGTAGCAATTATGCGGGAGAACCATCCATTACCATCTACTACCAAAAATAAGAAAAGCCCAATACTTTACCAAATTGGATATAAAAAATGCATTCCATCAAGTGGAACTCCATCCAGATTCCAGACATATTACTACTTTTATAAGCTCAAAGGGTCTTTTTCGTTACAAACGCTTAATGTTTGGTATTACATGCGCGCCTGAGTTATTCCAAAAAATCCTTGAAAACATACTTCTCAAATGTGATGGAGCTATAAATTTTATAGATGATATATTAGTATACGGACGTACTGAACAGGAGCATGATTTACGTCTTCAAAAAGTACTACAGGTTCTAAAAGAAAACAATGTTTTATTAAACGAAGCCAAATGTTTGTATAAGGTTCAGAAGGTGAATTTCCTGGGGCATGAACTAACACCTGAAGGAGTTAGACCATTAAATAAATACATCGAAAGTATAACCAAATTTAGAATTCCGAAAACTATTGAAGAATTGCAGAGTTTTTTAGGTTTAGTAAATTACATAAATAAATGGTTACCAAATCTGGCAACGATGACAGAACCACTAAAACAGCTATTAAGACGGAAGTTTGGTAAAAAGGCAAATATTGAAGAGTTCTGGTCAGGTGAACAGGATCGGGCGTTTATTCATTTGAAAGAGGCACTTACAAAAATCCAAACTCTTGGATACTATGATGTCAATGATAAAACCCAAGTTATAGCCGACGCGAGTCCTGTTGGTTTAGGTGCAGTCTTGGTACAAACTGATTCCAATGGACCTAGAATCATCGCATACGGGAATCGCACATTAACTAATTGTGAGCGCAGATATAGCCAAACAGAAAAGGAAGCTTTGGCATTGGTTTGGGCTATAGAACATTTTAATGTTTTTCTATTCGGCAAAGACTTCGATTTAATAACTGACCATAAACCTTTGGAGGTTTTATTCGGAGTCAAATCAAAACCATGTGCGAGAATAGAAAGATGGGTGTTGAGGCTACAGGCATATCGGTACAATATAAAATATAAGCCTGGCAAATTAAACATAGCTGATTCCTTGTCGCGGTTGTGTAAATACTCACATAATGCGAAGTCTAAGGACGATGACCACGTATATCATATTGTAGAGAATGCACGACCTTGTGCAGTTTCCATGGCTGATATTGAAGCTCATTGTGAGGAAGATCCAGAGATACGTTGTGTAAAAAAAGGTATTTATAATAACGACTGGGATGATAATATTAAGGGATACAAAATTTTCGAAAATGAGTTATGTTTTTTCGGTAGCATACTCTTGAGAGGTAATAGGTTGGTTATACCATCTAAACTCCGTAAGAGAGTTCTAGATGCAGCACACGAAGGACACCCAGGAATTGTAGCTATGAAAGGGCGTCTCAGGAGTAAGGTATGGTGGCCAAGGATCGATAAAGACGCTGAAAATTTGGTAAAAAGTTGCAAAAGCTGTACTTTAGTTGGATTACCGAGCCCACCTGCTCCTATGAAGCGTCGGGAACTCCCAAAAGCACCCTGGGTGGATGTAGCCATGGACTTGTTAGGGCCGTTACCTAGTAATTATTATCTTCTTGTTATAGTTGACTACTATAGCCGATATAAAGAGATAAAAATTACAAAAACTATCACTAGTGCTCAGATAGTTAAAAAATTAAAAGAAATATTTAGTCGATTAGGCTATCCTTCATCTATCACGGCAGATAATGGACGACAGTTTGTGAGTGAGGGATTTAGGGAATTCTGTAAGGAGTGCAACATAATGCTGTTTAATACAGTTCCTTACTGGCCTCAGCAAAATGGCGAAGTAGAGAGGCAAAACCGTGACATATTAAAACGTCTTAAAATTGGTAAGTTTGAAAAGAGAGATTTACAAGAAATTTTATGGGAATACCTTATGATGTATAATTCCACACCGCATTCTGTTACGGGGAAAACACCGTCTGAACTGTTTTTCAGAAGACAAAATAAAGATAAAATTCCAAGTCTACAGGATGTAAATAATAAAGAAGACGACATTGAAATCAGAGACCGGGATAAGATACTAAAGGAAAAAGGAAAGGAATATGGGGATAATAGGAGGAGAGCACGGGATCTAGATTTAAATGAAGGAGACAAAGTGTATGTTAAAGAAATGTTTAAGACAAATAAACTAACGCCGAATTTTAACCCAACACCACATGTTGTAGAAAAAGCAAAACAGGGAGACGTAACCATTCGAAACGAAGAAAATGGGCAGATATTAAGAAGAAATATATTGCATTTAAAAAGAATAGAAGGCGAATGGAAACCCGTTCAAGGAGATGAGACTAAGAACGATAATTAGAGCATGGTCAAGAACAAATATCATTGAGTGTGTCATTTAATAAATTCTATTGTAGATGATTAATAAAGTTTTCAATAAGAAAGAGATGTAGTGTTTGTGTAAATATAATAACTTTAGTAATAGTTGTTTACACTGTCTCGTGCTTACGGTATAGCGGTTAGGGCAGTCCGGCGTGAGCCATAGGGGATAGTAAAAAGATTACATACTCTATGGGCGAGAGCGGATGTGTCACTTACGTATACCGGGTGTTGACGAGCCAGTGAACTGTGTGTTATACGGAGTATACTACAGTAAGAATTAAAAAGAAATGTTTATCTTATCTATCTATATATGTATATAAAAGGCAAAAGTGATTGACTGATGTATCAACGTACAGGCCAAACCCTCAAGGCTAGAAAATTGAAATTTCGCTCACAAATCCCCTAAGAATTTTTTTTTTTTAAATTCAACCCCCAAGGTGGAGATATAGGAGATAAAATTTTGTATGAAACTTTTTATTCCTTGGACATATTTGCATGAAATTTCGTATATTTCGTTTGATCGCGAGCAAAGCCGCAGGTTCTGCTAGTCTGTAATCTTCACTCTTTTCATATATGTATTTAAACTAGCGACTCACGCTCGCTCCGCTCGCGTTCGTCCCTAGATACGTTTTCACGGTTAGCTATGTTTATACATAAATAGTAGCTTGCTACTTTTAACATATTCATTTAAATTATATAGCGATTTACGTTACGTACGTACGTTATTGCGTACGCCGTACGCGGATTTTGTTCACAATTTCATGGGTTTTAATTTTTTTTCGCGGAACCATGATTCTTTTTCTATAATAAAAGTAGCCTAAGTTACTCCTTATAACAGCAGCTATTTGCCAGTGAAAGTCCCATCAAAATCGGTCCAGTCGTTTCGGAGATTAGCCGGAACAAACAGACAGACAGACAGACAGATAGACAGACAGACAGTTGTTTTGGTATATGTACCTTGTATACATTCATATGCATTTAGTAAAAAGCGGCTATTTTAATATTATAAACAGACACTCCAATTTTATTTATCTGTATAGATTAAATTTCGTACCTGTTCCTGTGAAATTAAATAAAGTTCACACCTTAGTTATAGGTCGCTTGTTTGCCTATTAAACAATATATTAAAATAGTCTTCCAAATAGCATTTTACTTACGCCTCTCTAAAATTTATTATTCGGTTCCTCAAAACCCACTAAATTTGACCACAAAAGTGTTTACACAAATGTATTTTAAGCAGTGTTGGATGTTAGTCGTAAAATGGTGGAGCTGTCGAGAGAAATAACTTTCATCTCGTCCAATTTGTCTCATATTAATATTTTCATAGTATAATTTTAGTTTTAGTTATTATTCTAAAATGCTTAGAATTAATAGATTTGTATAGAATACTCGTGAGTAATTATAAGTAATAGCGACTCACCCTCGCTTCGCTTCGGGTTCGTCCCTAGACAAAAACAACTATCCCACGGGACCCGTTCACTTTTCCGGGATGATATATAGCCTATAACCTTCCTCAGTTAACGGGCTATCAAATGCAAAAATAATTTTTTAAATTGGATCAGTAGTTCCTGAGATTAGCGCGTTCAACAAAACAAACAAACAAACTCTTCAGCTTTATAATATTAGTATAGATTTAAAAAGCATATTTGCTATTTCCAAATTGTATACCTATTAAATTTGTGAGGTTGTATGGATGTATGGATGTTTGTTAGTCTTTCACGCAAAACTACTCAAAAGATTTTTATGAAACTTAACAATATTATAGCTCATACATCAGAATAACACATAGGAAACAGAATAACACATTTTTATCCCAGAAATGTACGGTTCCCGTGGGAAAGATTTCTTTTTGTTTTTATGCTAGTATCTATACAGATAAATAAAATTGAAGTTTCTGTTTGTAATGTCAAAATAACAGCTTTACACTAAATGCATAATTATAATATAAAAAACTAAATGACACGTTTGACTCAGTTTGTAGTGACCTTACTTGCTGTGCCAGCGGTCGCGGGTTCGAGTCCCGCTGGGTGCACATTTGTGTGATGTACACGAATGTCTGTACTCCAGTCATGGGTGTTTATATTTATAATATGTATGTATTTAAAGTTATATATGTATAGTGTATAAACTATCTGGTATCCATAACACAAACCTCTTAGCTTACCATGGAACTAGACAGTGCTGTATATAATAGCAAGTAGATTTACAAAACTAAAGACTCACATCTCTAGACTCCTAGAACTTACAGAAACCTACGTCTTATTCCAGGTTATAGTCTGTATTCTAAATTTCATCCAAAACCCTCCAGCCGTTTCGGAGTGAATATGTAACAAACATGAATGTAGTAACAAAATTAATTTTAAATTTTCATATACCAATTATTATTAACGTGCAATAAAATCTTACGACAAATACTCATATTCATAAGTCATAATGAATAAAATTAACCTTCCGCTTTGGAAGGCGCAGACGGATTTAAAGCATCAATTAGTATTCCACCGCTGTTGGGGGAACTAAATTTGTACGTGGTAAAAATAGTTTCATGCTACTAGTGAGACGTTTGTAGGGATTTTTGAGATATGTTAATCTTCTTAAGTAAAATTCATATAAGATGTAAATAAAAATATTTAATTAATGAACGATTTAAATGATCTGACATCAGCTGTTGTAATTTAAGATTTTCTGATATATTATTTTGTTTTACGTCAACATACTTATAAAATACTAGCGACTCAACCTCGCTTCACTCTGGTTCGTCCTAGGTTCCTTCTTCATACAAATTTTTATCCCCATTTTCACCCCCTTAAGGTACGATTTTCGGGATTAAAACTATCCTATATCCTTTCCAGGGTCTCAAACTATTTCCTTAACAAAATTAATTTAAATCGGTTTAGTAGCTTCGGAGCTTATTCGGTACAAACAATCAAACAAACAAAAAAAATCATTCGTCTTTATAATGTTAGTATAGATTATTTAGTTTTACGTTTCCATACTAATTTATAAAATTTGAGTCATTATCGGACTATCTGATTATATATTATATTTGCTAAAGTTTCTGCGTCTGTTTGTGTATGTTTTTTACATTTTTAGGCCGAATTAGCTGGACGGATTTTCACAAAATTCAGTACACAGATAGGTTTTGACCTGGTGTAACATATAGGTTACATTGTTAGGCACATTCGGTCGCATCCTAGCGAAGCAAGGCTTAGTCACTAATCTATACATATACCTAATTAAACTGTAAAGGTCGAATGTCTGTACATAGAAAAAAAAAATGTTAAAAACCGAGTAAGAGGGATGTAAGAAGAGAAATAGAACAAATCCAGTTTTTTTTAAATTTTTGTTTCTGTCTGTTTGTCTGTTTGTACGGGCTAATCTTCAAAACTGTTGGATCAATTGAAATGAAATTTTGCATGGTGGTACCTTATATCCCCGTTCAAAATCTTAGATAATTTTCATCCCGGAAAATTAAATAGTTCCCGTGGGGTAGTTAAAAACTATAGTAACTTATACAGCTTAGTACACAAAAACTACTGATCGGATTTTAATGAAACTTTACAATAATATAGTTCATACATCAGAATAACAAATAGGCTGCTATTTATTCCGGAAAAATGTACGGTACCCGTGGGATAGATTTGTATTTGTTTGTCTAGAGGCGAACCCTAGTTGAACATAAATAGAGTAATTGATAATAGCTAATAGCACTACCTATCGGACTCTCGCATGGACATAATTTCATCAACTCAACAAAGCAATAATAGTTAATTTCTTATGTGAATATAACCTCAACAACAGATGTACCAATGATTAATAATGTGTATGTACGAGTATCGAGTACGTCTATCGAAGCAGGTATGGGATGTAATAAACTGACATTGCCTAACACAAGGGGTTAATTAGTAGGTTCCCGCAAAATATGAGAAAATATTAAACAAAATTTTGTTACAAAATTAAAAAATTAATAAACCCAACAATTTATAAAGAAAAAAATTAAAATAAATGAACTGGGTACGTTATGTTTCCTTAAACAATCTCTTTCACCCCTTGTCACATTTCGTCACGCTTAGAAATACCCCTTCCATCCCTGTTTGCGAACATATTTTAGTAAAAACCCTTATCTGATTACCGCAGGAATTTCGCATTTTAATCGAGCTACTGTTACAAATGCGAAAGTTTATAATTCAATTTAGAGATAGATCATGTTTGAAATGATTACAAAAAAATCAAATAAACATATTAAATTGTAACTAAGCCGAATCTGTACGTTAAATATTTTTTAGAAAATCTTATTGAAATAGACATTATTATCGATACAGAGGCCGAATCTATAGTTTTTAGAATTTTTGTCCGTTTGTCTGTCTATTTGTGACCGCATCACAAGATAACCACTTGACAGATTTTGATGAAATTTGGTATGATGATAACTGGTTATCCGAGTCAACATATAGGATACTTTTTACTGCGGGAAAATATTTCATCTCTGAGAAATCTATATTAAACGTTAGAACGTAACTAGGGACGAACCCAAGCGAAGCGAGGGTGAATCGCTAGTTTTAAATAAACTTTTTTATATAAGTCGATTTAAATATTCACCCCGTGACATTTCGCAGTTCAAGCAAGAACAAAAGCACAAAGCAAAAAATTGTAACATATTTTTAAATGCACAAGTCCCATCTAACTGGCGTTACCCTGTCAGTTAACACAGTACAGCTGTCGAGATGTGTTTCTAGTGGCTTTAAACTCTGGGTGTAAGGTAGTAAATAGAGAAAAACGTTACCGCCCGTGCACCGTGAAGAGCGGTTTATGAACTTTTAACCAAAACAAAATGGCTTGTACAACTGTTCTAAGTATTTAGTAATTTTGGTGGTCACTCGCTTAGTTTTTGCTATTTTTTAGTAAACTACTCTACGCTTTACTTTATTTGTAACATATGTAGGGACATTTTATTTTATAAAATATTTAATTGTACATTCTGTTAAAAGAGAAGATATTATGTTATTTGAATTATATGACTGAAATATTATATTTTTTGTTTTAACAATAAAAAATATTAGATATCTTTACTTATTATCATTATTTTATTACTTTTAATCCAATGTTCCTATATTATTTTAATAATTCCGTTTGAACTCACATATCTGTTTATTAATTTTATAAGTAGAAATTCTTTTACAAGTAACATTTTCAGAATAATCTGTATATAAATATTATAAATGTGAAAGTTTGTGAGTATGGATGTTTGTGACTCTTACACGCCGGAACGGCTGAACGGATCTGGATAAAATTTGGCACATAGATAGGTTTTGTACCGGAAAAATGTACGGTTCCCGTGGGATAGATTTGTTTGTTTTTCTAGAGGCAAACCCGAGCGAAGCGAGGGTGAGCCGCTAGTCTAATAAAATCCTATGAATGAGGAATATTACCATAATATAGACTCTAATATTATATTAACTTACAACTCATGCGTTAAAGGAAGATTCCAAATCTCTCAAAGGCCTATATGGGTCAAGATTTACCTTTGTGACGCCGCAATTGTTTGGGGTAGTTAAAGACGTTATATAATAATTTTCAGCTTATTTGCAGTAACGTTGTGACTGTTTCAGTAATTATTTAACTTGATCTTCTTGGTATAATATAAGATCAAGCTTCATTTACAGCTTTTAATAGCAGTAATGGACAATGTTATCTGAGCTTTAAAGTATCGTATGCAGTAATATTCTCTGAATGACAGTGTAATAGAAACTTAAATTGCTAGTATTTCTGATACTATAATGAAAAATAGCATAAGTGAATATATATTGTGGAAGGTATCGAAATGTAAATTAAGATATTGCTATTATAAAATGTTAAAAAGTATATATCACCGGCTCCCAAACTTTTGTGAACTTTTAGGGACATTATATATCCTTTTTGATCTCTACCTTTGCCTATCAAAGGCAATGTTGATCTTAAACCATACGGTAAATTTCAAATTCTCGCATCAAATAAAGGTATTTAAAATTAAAAGTTTAATATACGAAAATTCTGTCATTACCGATATTTTACTTTCTAATTATATATATTGAAATACCATATTATTGAAAATATTATTGAAAATAATAATAATATTTGGTACATGTTATTAATTATAATTAATGTTCCCACAATGGTCGAAATACGACCAAAATCATCATATTAAAAAAAAGTTGAAAAAGGCATTAGACTGTTTTGTCTTTCCCTATTTATATATAGACAAGTGACTCACGCTCGCTTCGCTCGCGTTCGTCCCTAGGTACGTTTTCACGGTTAGCTATGTTTAGGTATACATCAATAGTAGCTTACTACTCCTAAGATATTCATTTAAATTATATAGCGATTTACCCTTGCTTCGTGTGGGTGCGTACGTCGTACGCGGACTTTGTTCACAATTTCATGGGTTTTCATTTTTTTTCGCGAAACCCCGATTCTTCTTCTAAAATAAAAGTAGCCTAAGTTACTCCTTATAACTTTAGATATATGCCAGTGAAAGTCCCGTCAAAATCGGTCCTGCCGTTTCGGAGATTAGCCGGAACAAACAGACAGACAGACAAAAATTTTACAAAATATTGTTTTGGTATATGTACCGTGTATACCTACATCCATAAGCATTTAGTAAAAAGCGGTTATTTTAACATTACAAACAGACACTCCAATTTCATTTATCTGTATTGTATAGATTATTATTGACCAGCATCATGTAAAATACACACAAAAACATACATACGAATCGAATACCTTATCTTTTCTTGCACTTTTAAAGTTGGATAAATAATTCAAAGAAATTTTGAAGCAACGGTTTAAACCCTACCAAGATAGCCAACCTTAATCCCATTCTCATTTAAATGGCGGTTCTATCCTGATTAAAATCGTGGAATTTCGAATTAGTTGGGGTATGATAAAGGTAAGACCGCTGGGGGCAGTCACCCATGTGATGGATGTGGGGAAGTATTACCATAGCAATCGGTATGGACGTAATATATTGTCGATTGTAAATCTATATCTGTAATCTATACATATAGTAAAATACTAACTGATTCGAATCTGTACATTATATATTTTTTGGAAAATCTTATTGAAATAATCATTATTATCGATACAGAGGTCAAATCTATAGTTTTTAGAATTTTTGTTTGTCTGTCTGTCTGGGAACGCATTACGAGAAAATTACTAGACAGATTTTAATGAAATTTAGTACGATGATAGCTGGTTATCCGGGTCAACATATTATAGGATACTTTTTACTGCGGGAAAATATCTCATCTCTGAGACATCTGTACTAACCGTCAAAATGTGATATAAAATTATATAGTCTGCTATTTCAAAATATGGACACTATTATTAAACTTATAATATGATTGCAATAAAGAGATATTTTGTTTGTCTGTCTGTTTGTATCGAAGTTACCTGTTTAATTTGTGCCCCGTGAAAATAGAAAGTTTAGCTGGAACTAAACTATACAAGTAACGTAATAACGTTATAAGATCTCAATCATTATTATAAGCGCTACTCCAAAGTAAGATTATTTATTTAGGAAACATGTAAGCGAAGCTAACTTATTCTCGCTTCGCTCAGGTGTGTCCCTGGATGCAAGACAGTTACCTATAGTTTACTCCAGTGCACTAAATTTCATCCAAATATGTCTAGTCGTTTCAGCGGGATGAATAACAAATATACACACATACAAAATTTCACATTTATAATAGTAATCTTTAAATAAAACTATCTTTTCGAATTATTTCGCGGTTTAATTTTGATTTTTGGTTCCCGACGCGACGCTTTGAATGCTTTACAACAATCATGGTCACGGGAGAGACTAAAGGCGTTATATACTTGTTACAGATAGTCCTACCCACAATTTTACAAAAATAATTTTAAAAAATCAAAATTGGCACCAGAGTACCTTACAATATTTGTTGATTTTAATTCTAAACATTTTCTTTAAAGTATTATAATTAAATACACTAATACTATTTATTTAATTTTAGCTGTTTTCATTATAAATATTATAATAAAAAAAAAACTATTAATCAATAATATTATTTAGCGTTGCTATTTCTATAATATGCACAACCACAAAGAAAATTACAGATTAAAAATATAAATTATGTATTTGAGCAATGTTATTGTTTTATATGTAATTTAAAAATTAAATTATTTATTTAGATTGCTATTATTTAAAGTTATAAGGATACATGTTTTAAATATTTCATCAAAGTACATGGAAATGGTTATAGTTAAAGTAAAACAAACAGTTTTAATGTTTATAACTCTCAGTTTGCGCGCGCATCACATAAAAAAGCAGTAAAATATGAAATTTTCCTTTTCCCATTGCTAACAAAGGGGATGTTGCGATTTTCTTGTTGGTTAGAATTAATGAGATGTCTATGCAAAGCTACTGATAGAAAATCGATACATCTATGTATTTACTTAATGAAGAATGAAAAAACTACAATCATGCATATTGAGCTTATTTTTACTATACACAAAAACAAAACCAAATGTATCCCTCGGGAACCGTACATTTTTCCGGGATAAAAGTAACGTATGTGCTATTCCTGACTATAATCTATCTCTGTGTCAAATTTCATCCAGGTTAGTTCAGCCAATAATAATGGGATTACGTCGCTTTAGTGCTTAATAATTGTTCAAACGACCAACACTTTTTATACTTTCCAGTAGAGTTTTTTTCTTATATTTTTAAAACAAGACTTTATTTCTAATATTTATAAGTATAGATAAAATACATTTTATTTGACTTTATAAAAGTAACATGTGTATTTAATATATTGACGACACGTTTGACTCAGTTTGTAGTGACCTTACTTGCTGTGCCAGCGGTCGCGGGTTCTAGTTCCGCTGGGCACTCATTTGTGTGATGAGCACGAATGTTTGTACTCCAGTCATGGGTATTTATATTTATAATATGTATGTATTTAAAGTTATATATGTGTAGTGTATGAACTATCTATATATCCATAACACAAGCCTCTTAGCTTACCATGAAACTAAATAGTGTTGTGTGTTAATGTCCTTAATCCTGTTAATTTCACTTTTTTTTTTGTATTCATTCAAGTTTATAGTTTTTTATGGGATATGTGTACAGTAATATATTTTCAAATTAGGTACTACATATATCTTGTATTTGAAGACTGACTTTGTATATTATGTGTATCGTCAACTAAAATATTTATACACAGCTGTATGAAAATTATATTTGCTTCACCGAGTTATAATTGCGTATACGTCTAAACGTCTCCAAGGACATTTTGATCGTATTTTTTACGTGCCTCCTAAATTTGTTTTTATATGCTCTGCTTTATGGCGTAATTGTATACACCGCTTTATAACATTTCGTAACTTTAATGGAAAAAGTCAAATTTGACCAACGATGAGCTATTTTAAGTTTAGATAGCTGTCGTCTTAACCACCGTTTACCATAGATATATAATACCATAGATAATGACCTCGCTTTTTACTAACCAGTAGTTCTCCTGAAGTTTTATAAATCTCTTTTCATAAGGCATAAGACAGTGAATTACACTTTACAATACTGACTGGTACTCGCTGGTTTCATATGCGAAATTCTAATAAAAGTTTAGTACAAAATTTAACGAAAACATTAAAAATGTGAGATTTATATTCCCACTGAATTTCTTACGCTTGATATTGATAGGAATAGGTTAATATGCATCATATATAATATATAATTTTGCAATTAATATATAACTTTACACTTAATTTTTAACAAACAAGTGAATTGAACCTGTGACCCAACATTTTGTAGAACGATACTCTAGCACTGAGTCAGTCGGATTCCAGTATAAATTATTGATAACATCAGCTCCCTTAATCAAAGTGACAAACGTTTTTATTTGCCTTAACAATTACGGTTACAAATTCGGATGGCACTCGCCAATGGAAACTAGTTCAGAACGTTTATTCAATTTGTGAGTTAGCGAGAAGACACGTTTAATTTAGTTTATTGTGCTTTAGTATTGTATTATTTTTGTTATTTTTAATTGTGGACTATTCCCTAGTACTTTAATACAAGGGGAATCTGGCCATAATCCACTACGCTGGACAAGTGCGGGCTGACGGACTTGGGTTCTCTCAAACATGCAGGTTTCCTCACGATGTTTTCCTTCACCATAACACAAGAGGTAATCATATTGAAAATAAAATATCAGAGGTGTGAGACCCTAGATTTGAACCCGCTTCACTCAGTTTCTCAAGCGAGCACGTTACCACTGCGCTACCTCTGCCTCCTGCCTTTTTTATCAATTATTTTCAAGCCAGTAATCATTAAAAACAAAATAATTACACTATATGAATCGAATTGGCTAAACTCATGATATTATTTGCCTTTCGAGAATAATTAAATTACCAGATTCCCCTACTAATGAGTTAGCCACTTTAATTAAATATTTAAAGAGTCCATAGACAGTAACTATGCGGTTATTTGAATAGGTCTCGCAATTGTTGCCAACTTTGCATTCGTTGGGCTCTAGTTAGGACGCGACTGTGTTAGAGATTAGCTAAATTATTTGCATAGTTGCTTTAATCAATACATGTGAGGAACTAATGACTCTATTTGATCACTAATGGCGGTTTTTATTTTTGCTTTGTTATTTATTGGGTATAACTAGTGGTTTATCCTCGCTTTGCTCGGGTTCGCCTCTAGGAAAATAAAAATAAACCTATCCTACGGGAACTGTACATTTTTCCGGGATAAAAAGTAGCCTATATGTTATTCTAGATTATAATTTATCTCTGTGCCTTTCATCCAGATCCGTTCAGCTGTTCTGGCGTGAAAGAGTAACAAACATCCATACATACTCACAAACTTTTACTTTTATAAAATTAATTCGAATATTATATACATATCTCGTTGGTGTAGTGGCTATCATGTGCAGCTATACATCCAGAGTACCTGGATTCGAGTTTTGGGTTGGGCCAAGTTTAGTTATTGAGTCTTTTTGTTAAGGAAGTCCCAGTAAACAGCCCGGAGTGGACTGTTTGTCAACCGATTTTTTTTATTTACTACCTTTCTTTTTACATAAACAGGTAAATTCTATCCATAATGTTTTCCTTAAATTTTAATATATGATTATGATCTAATTTCAACTACTGGTCGAACACTAAACAGTAGAAATATGCGGACAAACAAATAGAAATAACAATTTAGCTTTATATTTTGAAACATTACATTCAAGATTAAATATGATAAAATACTAAATATTGCCAAGAAAATATCTCATTTTGGTCTAAATATTTTCCGCTAAGACTTCCGCTTGCACTGGCACGGATGTGATTTGGCACATTTGGCAACAAAACAAGTTATAGAAGAGGACATGTCATTGAAGTTTCAGTTGGCAGGTTCTAGTAGAATTTAAATACACTGTTTAGGGTGCGTGTAAAGTTTGAATGTTTGCCTTTCGAGTTTAAGGAACAAAGGCGCTAAGACGATTTACTTCGAACGTACTTGTTAATTACGTTTGTGTATTAAGAATTTGTGTGGAATTTACCGTATTGTTTTATTTACCGACTTAAAACGAACGTGGTGCCTAATTAGGACAAACGCGCTTTTAGTGATTTTTTGGATAAGAATGGACTATACATTAAATGTAAAATATATAAATATTAGCGTGTTTCTTAACTTGACCTTATTGAACTTTAGGTATATTAATACCAGAGATATTGCACTACTGATTAATGATATAAATCAAGATAAGATCTTATACCGCTAAACAGATTTCGATGAAATTTGGTTAGGTCATAGATTGTATTTTGGGACCGAACATAGACTACATCCCTGTCCCACATATCATACTAGCAAAGCCGCGGGCAAAAACTAGTAATCTTAGCAAAATTACATTAATATTGTGCTATTTATTTTGGTTTACAAATTTTCTATATTACGATTTAAAATAATTTAATTTTTTAAGCTCACATCACATCAGTGTGTTGGAACATGTCTCTCTAGTTTAAAGTTAGTCCTAGACTTTAGCTAACGCACTAGCGATATATACATAAATCTTTCGTCCGTACTAGCCCAGTGAGGATTGCTGTATTTACAGTTACTGGATGTGAATAATTAACGTGTGCATTCGTACATCTATAAATAGAATTTTTTAAATGAACACTACACCTTTTTTATAATGAATGAATGAATAACTCTTTATTGTACACCCAAAAAGAGAGAAGAAAATATACAAAAATATAGAAGAAGGTACAAGAGGCGGCCTTATCGCTAAAAGAGCGATTTCTTCCAAGCAACCTTCAGGTGTAGGAAATAGTACTAAAATAGAAGGGGCGCGAATAATAGAGACAGTAGAAAATATATATTTATACGTATCATACAAATATATACTAAATACAAAATAAATACAAGTATAAATAATTAATCAATAAATAAATACTTTAACTATATACATAAATACTATATACTATATTTGTAGTTATAACATTTATAATAATTGGAGAGGAGCACTCACATACAATATCTATGTAGAATCTTTAGTTTTTATATCGTTTGTTAGTATTTTATTTTGTTTTAAATATTAATTTGGCATGTCCAGTAATGTATTTTCTAGAGGGATACAGGTTTCCTAGTTCAGCTACAGATGTTTCATTCACTTATTAGCGATATTGTTTTTTGATTTAAATTATTTTGTGTGAACTTGTAAACATTTTTTTGGATAATAAATTATATTATTATTATTATTAATATAAACCATGAAGAGTATTCAGAGAATTAAGTGCTAAATATTAAAGATCTGCGATCTCTATACATTCGTTTCGCTTCAGTCATATATAATCTTCATTTTTATCAAGTCGTTTAATGATGATGGGTGGGATCATGGGACAATCCCATTATCCCATCAATATTATAAATGCGAAAGTTTTAATGGATGTTTGTTACACAAAAACGCCAGAACGGCTGAATGGATCTGAATGAAATTTGGCACAGAGATAGATTATTGTCTGGAATTGCACGTACTTTACTTTTTATCCCGGAAATACATATATAGTTCCCGTGGGATAGATTTGTTTTTGTTTTTCACTCCCTAGTGAACAAACCCGAGCGAAGTCCTTATTTGTAACTTACCCTTGTGAGTTCCTAGTATATTAAAAATATAAGTATCGATTTTATATTTATAAATGTTCTGGGACAAAAACTTGCTAATATCACTTCACTACACATGAGCAGGAGCTCATAAATTATGTTTATATATCTATACAGGGTTATTGGTAATTCGACGTATTCCCGTTAGGAGGTGATAGGGCTGATTATTTGCGATAACTTTAACCCCCATATGTATTGTGCAAAAGTGAACCATTTTTGAGTTATCATGTTTTTTAGCTTTTTTCAAAATAAGTAAAAAATGCAACATCAAAAAAAAATATTTAAAAAAAAGTATCAATTTAAATCTCATTTTCTCTTCTGGTTTATAAAAACGAATAAACACCAGTTATCAATCAATATTAAAACGACAATTATCGGTCCAAATTAAAAAATGCGAGACGAAAAACATATTGTTTCAATATTTTTTTGAGATTTTCTCTAGTAAAATGCCTTAAAAACTAAAAAAAAAACGTTGTGAAACTTGACTTGTGGATTATATTAAAAACATAACCGTTTAACCTTAGCTCTCCAAAAATGCATAACAACTAGGAACTTATTTCAAAAAAACTGAAAAAAAAGTGATCACAAAGGAAGCAGGCAGAATTTCGTATTCGAACTAAACTTAAGGTCGTTCTTTAAAATTTCCATTGTGACTTAACTACCGAAGTAATCAAATTATTCGGCATTGCATTTGCTGCGTTTATAATTTTTGTTTTGAGTTTTTCCGCGGATGACACAGGCGACCCGACGTTTCGAATGCTTTACAGCAATCATGGTCACGGAAGAGACTAAGGTGTTAGACATCTCAAGTGTGTTATATACTTGTTACAGACAGTGCCTATCCACAATTTACAAAAATGATTTAAAAAAAAAATATCAAAATCGATCGTAATCATTATTGAAAATTTGATGAAAGCATATATGAATAAAACCTATTTATATAAAAAAAAAAACATTTTTTTTCATTGATAACACTAAAACTCGTCAATAGCTATTGAAAAAAAAAAACAATCGCTTGACAAATTGAGGGGAAAAAGGCACTGAACTGGCAATTTATATACAGATATTCCATACAATATATGTGGGCCACGTATTTTTTAAATTTATATTAACCGCAGAAGCAACATAGCAAAAACCAATATCGCGACAGAACATTTGTCGATATTCTCGACGCATACCTTAGTGAAGATTAATCGGGCATGAGAAAAATGAAAGGCCGTATTTGGAAGTATGTTATTTATTACACTAACTCCATTATTATTCTTTTCCACAGAAGAAAGATAATTTAAGGCTTGTTTATCTTAAGAAATAAAACGTGTTTAGGAATTGTCATTTTGTTTCCTTTTTATTGTATTTCTATAATACAATGACATACTGTAGGCATTGTAGCTCAGTGGTAAGGTCGCTTGAAACTAAGTGAAGCGGGTTTAAATCCAGGGTCTCTCATTTCTGATATTTTCATACATATGCGAATCATTTTTAACATGATTACTACTTGTCTTGTAGTGATAGAAAATATCGTGAGGAAACTTGTATATGTGAGAGAGTCTAGAAAATTAAAAAAAAAAGTAAAATCTGCCAAATTTTCAAAAAATTTTTTAGGACTTTTACGCTTACATGATTTTCTAAAAGATAGCATACATTAGAATTTATATGTTAAATTCATATTATTGATTGTTTTCATTGAATTACGTTAACCGTTAGGTATGTATGAAAAATGTAAAAAAGTATAGTAACGCTCGTAAAATTTTTGTTGGGAGTGAATTTCTGAAATATCAATATTAAATAAATAATTTTTAATTTTGACTTGCTTTTTTCAAATAATACAAGGTAAATAAAACTTTTTTTCAAGATTTTGTCGCGGATTTTTTTTTTCAATTTTTTATTCCCCACGTTTCGAATGCTATACAGCAATCATGGTCACGGGAGAAACTTCTCTCATTTAAAATGTCGAAAATTCGCATAAATTCAAGAAATCTATACACATAATAAAATTCTGAGTCGAATCTGTACCTTAAATATTTTTTGGAAAATCTTATTGAAATAGACATTATTATCGATGCAGAGGCCGAATGTATAGTTTTTAGAAATCTATAGTTTCTTTTTGTCTGTCTGTCTGTTACCGTATCACAGAAAAACCATTGGAGGGATTTGATGAAATTTGGTATGATGATAGCTGGATATCCGGGTCAACATATAGGATACTTTTTACCGCGGGAGATTATCTCATTCCCACGGGAATACACGTTATAACACAACCCAAAAAATATTTATGATCAGAATTTCTTGACACTTGGTATTAATGCTCTTCAATACAATTAAATAAATACGTGTTTTAGCGTTTTTTGAAATTTATCCCATAAGGAGATAAAATAAGGGATGAAAATTTGTAGGAAACCTACCCTTTTTAAAGTTTTTTTGTTGTGGTTTTAGCGCGAGCGAAGCCGTGGGTTTTGCTAGTCTTTAAATAAGGTACTGATCATTTAATAAAATTAACAAGTTTAACTTTAACCACCATTTTTTTCAAGTTACCTTTTAAAAATACAATAATAGGAATACTTTATACTCATTGTAGTTTCATGCTGTATGCGCTGTTTTTAACGAAATACATAAATTTTTCCACACTTTCCTAGTTTTCATAGTTTCCTTAATTAGAATTAGTACAGATTTAGTACTACCTATATCTATACCTTACATTTAGTGCTATACATTACTCCAGGTAAGATTTCCCCCATAAACCTAACAATTAAACCTGTAGACCACTAAATGTAACAACGATTGGTCGACCTTAGTCACTTCTGGCAAGCTAGCTCAATCTCCATCTTTGAGTGCCTATAAAATGTTTATAGTTTTGGTCTGTTATATGACCCTCAATAATGTTTTAGCCTTTATGGATATACTTATTACTTATATCTTTTTGAAATAACAATGAAACAAGTAGTTAAGTAGTTTATCTTTATATATTATGTTATAAAAAAAATGTAGTTATGTTTATATACATATTTAAGGAGTTTTTAATATTATTTGCTACTGTTTAAAATTTTTTCAGTTTACTATTAATATGGCACATTCATCCACGATCTTTAACATAAATCACGTTCAGATTTTAATTCCGATACCGAATATTCAAAAAAATATACAATTCAAGCTAAATTGATTTTATTTTCTTTTTGACACCTAACCCTTCTAACATTCTTTTATTCAATTTGCTGAGTTCAAAATTTACGTCAAATCGATCCATTATTGCTGAGGGTTGCTGTATTTTAAGGGGACATATTTAAATAGGGGCATGACAGCGCCTGATAATATTGTAATGTCGTGTCTAATAGCTTTAACGTTCTATGCGATTGCGAGCGAGAACATGATCGAAGAGAAGTCGCGCGTTGGTCGTATAGCATGCTATTATTAAAAATCTGAAATGGCTGACCAAATTTAGATGAAATGAATATTAAAACAATCTATACAAATAAACTATAAAATGAGGCGAAAGAGTCTTAAAAATATTAATTACTAGCGGCTCACCCTCGCTTCGCTCGGGTTCGTCCCTAGTGAAAAACAAGAACAAATCTATTCCACGGGAACCGTACATTTTTACGGGATAAAAAGTATGTGATATTTCAGACTATAATCTATCTCTGTGCCAAATTTCATCCAGATCCGTTCAGCCGTTCTGGCGTAAAAGTGTAACAAACATCCATACTCACAAACTTTCACATTTATAATATTTATATAGATAATACAGATAGTACGATTAATGTGATAATGTAACTTTACAACATTTCCAACAAAAAACTTCTTAAAATCACCATTTCTGAAATGTTCCTAACATTTTAATACAAAATAAATGAATCAACTGTGACAGGTTATTAAAATCACTAAACATTAAATGTATTTCCTCAAAATATCTTAAAGATACCTTAATGTAAAGCCTGACTACGTTAAAGTGATTAATCTTCAAAGAAAACGGGCCTGCGACAGGTCTCTTATAGACCGCACAAACATTGCCAGTAGTAACAAATCGACGCTCTAATCTATTAATCTTATATAGAAATTGAATTTTTGTCATTATTTCAATGGTGAAAATGTACTATACCTTTGTATAGTACAAAAAATTCTGTATCTATTATATAATTAGACGATTACCGCAGTAATAATGCAGTATTACTGGTAGAATTACTGAAGTAATCATAAATTAAAAAAATATAATTGTATAATCAGGCATTAGGTATATTTAGTTTTATCAAGCCTTTCGTATTTGTAGGATTAATCGTAATTTATTATTATTATTATACATACATACATACATACATACACACATACATACATTTATTAATCGAAAGCTAAAAATATATGCTATATAATAAAGATAATGTGGAGTAAAGAAAGGACTAAAGAGATAGGAAATATTCTTTTAAAAAATATTTAAATCTGTCTAGACTTCTCACACTTCTTACCTTTACAGGTAGAGAATTCAAAAGTCTAACGGCTTTTATACTAAAAAAATTTTAGTGATACTTTCTTAGATTTACGCGAATATAAGACATCTTCTACACTATAATAAAACTGTAGAGGTCGAATGTCTGTACATAGAAAAAAAATGCTAAAAACCGAGTCAGGGGGATGTAAGAAGAGCAATAGAACAAATCCAGACTTTTTCAATTTTTTTGTTTCTCTGTCTGTTTGTCTGTTTGTACGGACTAATCTCCGAAGCCGCTCGACCGATTTAAATGAAATTTTGCATGGTGGTACCTTATATCTCCGGTCAACATTTAGGATACTTTTTATCCCGAAAAATTAAAGAGTTCCCGTGGGATAGTTAAAAAACTGTAGTAATTTATACAGCTTAGTATACAAAAATTACTGATTGGATTTTAATGTAACTTCACAGTAATATAGTTCATACATAAACAATAGGCTACTTTTTATACCGGAAAAATGTACGGCTCCTGTGGGATAGATTTGTTTTTGTTTGTCTAGAGGCGAACCCGAGCGAAGCGAGGGTGAGCCGCTAGTTTTAAATAAATATTAACAGCTAAAATAAAATAAATAATATTGCTATATCTATACATATAATAAAATTGTAACTGAGCCGAATCTGTACACTAAATATTTTTTGGAAAATTTATTGAAATGGACATTTTTATCGATACAGAATCTTAATCTACAGTTTTTAGAGTTTTTGTCTGTTTGTCTGTCTGTCAGTCTGTGACTGCATCACGAAAAAAACCACTAGAGGGATTTTATCCAGGCCAACATATAGGATACTTTTCACTGCGGGAAAATATCTCATCTCTGAGAAATCTATACTAAACGTTAAAACGTAAGTAGGGATGAACCCGAGTAGAACGAGGGTGAGTCGCTAGTATTTTATAATTATAATTCATTTTTACTAAATTCTCCTCCGACAAATATTTTTTTTTTTTTTGGTTCCGGTTTAAAAAATATATTTTTATATAATACTAACAACTCACCCTCGCTCCGCTCGGGTTCGTCCCTAGTTACGTTTTAACATTTAGCTCATAGATAAGGTATTTTTTGCAATAAAAAGTATCCTATATTATGTTGACCCGGATAACCAGCTATCATCATACCAAATTTCATCAAAATCTGTCCGGTGGTTTTCCCGTGATACGGTAACAGACAGACAGACAGACAAAAATTCTAAAAACTATAAATTTGACTTCTGTATCGATAATAAAGTCTATTTCTATAAGATTTTCCAAAAAATATTTAATGTACAGATTCTGCTTAGGTACAATTCTATTATATTTATAGATAGATTGTGACGTTAATACAAAAACTGTTAATAAATTTCAATGGAAATATGAAAAATATCTTAGATTTGCAACTAAAATATCAAATTGTTTATTTTGCCTTCGTTATTTTCTCATAACGCTACTGCTTTAAGACATTTTAAATAAACGGTCGTAAATAAAATACCTTTCCAGCAGTATCCGGTCATCAATCTTCAAAGGAAATTTCCATAGAGTTCGAGCTCTTAACAACGAAAGCGGATAATATAACAAATTAATGTTAGTGTTTATCTACTATTTGAACCATAATTTTTTTAAGTCTTTCTAATTTCATTTTATGGCCTTAAACATGATAAATGGAATACATTTGATAGAATGACTGTATAATGTAGTGCCTGCTGAGCATAATATGAAGAGCTTAGACTGAATGAAAATGAAATAAATGTAACCATAATATGGTTAATATAAAATCTAGTTTTAGCAATTATCTGACTACTATCCATACTAATATTATAAAAGCGAAAGTAACTCAGTCAGTCTGTGTGTTACCTTTTCACGATTAATCCGCTGAACAGATTTAGATGTATGGAGATAGTTTGATATCGTGGGAAGAATATAGAGCAGTTTTTATCCCAGAAATCATCCCTTAAGAGGGTGAAAAAGGAGGTGGAAGTTTGTATGGGGGAATTAATCATTTTTCAAGTACGGGGTATACTCGTAAAACTCATCATAACTTAGATATACTATCTATTTCGCACTAAGCGTCAAAACGTACCTACTATCTATTTATTTATATATTATAAAATTCTTTTTAAATCTACTTTTATTCATATTCTGTTATTTACTGTTGTCCTTAGACTCCTTTTACGATAAAAGAGATATCATTAATAATCAAAATGGCGGATCTTAGGCGCCAATTTGTGTGTCTTGAAAAAAATATTTTGTCCACATCAATCGAGTCGGGTATCAAAATACAGGTACTAATAATAATATAAAAATATGTTCCTTCTCATATAATATTATGTTCCTTCGTCAACTTGTTCTCATCTTTTTAGTTAGCTTTTTTAATATTTAATAATAATAACTGTCTACGATGCACTTGAGCGGGGAGCGCGGGCAGAGGACGGGGAGCGGGGAGCGCGGGGTCGACCGGCCGTCGCCGGCGCTTACTTCCTTGACTAACTTTAAGCAATACATGCAGTACAGTGTACATTGTAATGAAATATAGTTTGTGCTTGAAATCAAATAGAAAGATCATTTTTTGTCCGCCCCAGTACTTATTTAAAAGCCTTTTTAACCTGTCGAGAGTTGAGATCACACCGGTCTGCCAGTTAACAATTGATTTCTTAGAAATTAACCAGGAGATGTTAACAATAACAATGTTTGGAAAATCCAGATGAAACTTTTATAATACCCTTTGCTTTTAAAAGAGAATAGCTAACAAAACAACCGTCTTCACAACGTGTTCAACAAAGCCACCTTTAATTTAATTCTAGTTGTGTAGAGGAAATTAACTCTTTGTTCCATTCATACATTAAAGAACTGTGATGTCGGATGTAATAACTATTATCTCATTACATGCATTTTTCTCGATTAAGAGTCACATACACGTTGACGTCATTGTTTAATGCTTTAGTTAAAATGGTCAAAGATTTTGAATAAAACTATGTTTTAGGATTTTACCGTGGCTTTTTTATATTAAGTATTATTAAAAACTAGCAACTCGCCCTCTCTCCGCTCGGGTTCGTCCCTAGTTACGTTTTAACGTTTAGTATAAATTTCTCAGAGATGAGATATTTTCCTGTAGTAAAAATTATCCTATACCACTAGAATAACCAGATATCATCATACCATCATTTTTTTAACCAACTTCCAGAAAGGAAGAGGTTATCCTTTATGACGTCATAGATATAGCCATATACGGTAAATATGACATAAAGTAGTACGAAGTACGAGTACATATGCACACATACATACCTACATGTATATTCATCTAACCTATACCTATATGTAGATGATTCATTAGTATTGATTTGCCCTCACTGTGTAATAGCCTAATTCCGTAAACAATTGTTGTCACAAAATAACTTATTTGCTTACATATTTGCTACACTAATACTGAGCCTGTGTAAACCAATTATAGAACAGAATCTATCCTTAGTGCTTCTAGATCAGCCATACTCAACCTTTTTTTTATAGGGGCCACAAACACGTTTCAGTCATGGTGTCGAGGGCCGCAAGCAAAAATTATTCAGGTCTTAATTAAAACGTAATTTCAAGTTAAGGATGTAGTTACTTTATAAAAAAAGAAGTTTTAACAAAGATATTTATATGTTTTAATGCGTTTTTTGATACTGTAAACACTTTTTCAAAAAAAATTCAAGATCTGGCTTGTCGCTACATGCTATCCTTATAACATTATCCAGATGAGAATCTGTAAGTTTGTTTCAGTAAACGTTCTTTGTGTATTTCATTTTTCTTAAAGACGATTCGCACACATACGTAGACCCAAAGAATGTTAGTAGGAATTGGGCACATCTTTGGACGCTTTTAAATTTTTAGGAAATAATATTCCAAAATTCCACATATTCTCGGTTTCCCCTTTTT
Source organism: Argynnis bischoffii washingtonia (assembly GCA_033884665.1). Classification (NCBI taxonomy): domain Eukaryota; kingdom Metazoa; phylum Arthropoda; class Insecta; order Lepidoptera; family Nymphalidae; genus Argynnis; species Argynnis bischoffii. The sequence continues at coordinate 15,830,767 of CM066618.1, read as the reverse complement.
TTCTTTAAACAGAACTTCTAGATTGGTATCGTTTTTAAAATCGATGAACTCATCAAACAACTAGCTACTAATAAATAAATTTGTTACTTCAGATGGGCCAATAATAAACGCCCGGCAGGCCGAATGCGGCCCGCGGGCTGCAGGTTGAGTATAGCTGTTCTAGATCATCTGGACAACGCGATGGTCTAGTCTTCTATTTATTTCATACTAGCTTGGTTATAGTAAAATGGATATAGTATGTTATCCTTAAGAGATTACATATGCCATCGCGGACTTTTTTGTAGACCTTTTTAAGGTGTATAATACTGTAATACATAATGTATTTTGATCTATCTACAGAAAACCACAGGATAGATTTTGATGAAATTTGGAATGATGGTTGCTAGTTATCCGGGTAAACATATAGGATATTTTTTATTGCCGGAAATATCTCACCTTTGAGAAATGTATACTAAACGTTAAAAGGTAACTAGGGACGAACCGAGCGGAGCGAGGCGAGTCAACCTAAGTGAGATATTGAGATAACTTCTCCTGCAAGCAAGCAAAAACTTCTTTAACTTTGTCGCCTATAAAAAAAAGAATTTATATCGTTCTTGCCATTCACGAGTAACATTCGCTCGTGTTCGCCTCTAGACAAATAAAAACAAATCTATGCCAGGGAAACCATACATTTTTCTAGGATAAAAAGTAAATTATTTATTACTCTGATTTATGAATTGTGTTATTGTAAAGTTTCATTAAAATCCAATTAGTAGTTTTTGTGTACTAAGCTGTGTAAGTTGCTATAGTTTTTTAACTAGTTATTTTTCTAACTTTAGTTATTCGGGATGAAAAGTATCTAAAATGTTGCAGGTACCACCATGCAAAACTTCATTTAAATCGATTCAACGGTTTCGGAGATTAGCCCGTTTTTTTTTTATTTATTTGTTTGAGTAAGTCTTTAATACCCACAGACATACGTCCGTGCCTTTTTTGAGCTATTTTTATGTTTTGTTGTTATTTTTATTTTATTTTATCTGAGATGGATTCATGCGTGTACAATTTCAGAACCAAAAAAATGTTGCGAATAAAAAGAAAAGTTGAACAGAGATTAGCCCGTACAAACAGGCAAACAGACAGAGAAACAAAAAAATGAAAAAAACTGGATTTATTCTATTTCTCTTCTTACTTCTTCCACTACTTACTTCTTGACTCGGTTTTAGCATTTTTTTTTCATTTACAGACATTCGAACTCTACAGCTTTATTATATATATAGATTTCTCAAAAGAAACTACAATAAAATATAGATATTGGTACTTTAACCTCAATATAAAATAGATTTTATAGTGATATGAATATGAAACATTGTCAACCACTATCCACTACACATAGTTTGAAAAATAGATGAATCTTCTAGAACTTTCAATATGTAATGTATCGTCAAACAATATACTTTATCTCGAAAGATTTTGTAATATTAGCAATGAAATTTTGATGGTAAACTTTGGGATGCTGTATAACAAGTATCTTAGATATATTTCGTTTAAAATCGATCAGTATTCAGTTTTGTTTATATTTAAATGATTAATGGTGTTGTTTTAGGCTATGTTAGTATCTTAGAACGTTTTGGAAATTATATTAGTATAGTAAGTGTTTATAATAGCAGTGGCTCGTCAAGTGGGTTCAAACCTAGACTTAGGTTATTAACATTGACATTTTGTGAATGTTACGTATGAATGATACATATGCATTTTTAGCATGTGAATACTGAAAACGTCATGAAAATATTTACATGTCTGAAAAAAATACTAGTTTTTGTCAGTTAACTCATAAGTCAGCTAGGTAGAAGCCAAAATTTTCATGTTTTGTTTTAACTTATTGAATTTATTGTGAAAAATGAAAAATATTTTTTCTCCCCATTTTTTGTTTAAATAAATTTTTAAAGAATGCTGTACTTCTCATTTTTATAGTTAGAAGGGAACAGAATATTAAGCTTTTAACAACTCTCGAATATAAAAAAAAGATCCTTAGTTCCTAATTTATCATTTATGAAAATAGAAAAAAAAAGATGAGATAATGTATACAGAAAAATAAACTAAATACGAGGGATGTTTTACACGTAGAGTTACAGGTATGAAGTGCTACCAAAAAAAAATTATTTTTCATGATTTAACCACAGAATTGTCTAAAAGTTAATACAGGTCACTTGCGATCCAAATTTTAGCTTAAACTCGTAGTAACAAAAGCATCTTAGTAATATAACTATGACACACGTAAATACACACAGACATGACAAAATAAGGGGTTTTACCTATGGGCCACGAAAGCCTAAAGATTGAAATATAACAATATTCTAGATTTATTAAATCTACTTATAACTTTAATTATAGTATAAGACAAATTAATATAAAACTCAGATCATCTAATAGCTTGTAGACAAAGACTATTCAACAATTGCAAGGATTATTACTGTAAAGCGTTTTAATAACTTTTTGATCACAATTTTAAAACTAAATTACCATTTTATATTACTTATTCAAAATTCATCTGACTTTCAATGTAATTGTTCTTCTAAAGCACTATTTTTTGCATATCTATATGGAGTCTATGGAGAGCATAGACATCGAAAGTTTTAAGTTATTATGGGAGCGCCTTTACTGAGCAAGTACACGTACGTACGTACTAAATGTTATTACGTAAATCGATATATTAATAGGCAAAGATATAACAGTTTAGTACTTTTTTCTATTTGTCAAGCTTTATCTTTTTTTGACGAGCTTTGTATGGTTTATAAAAAAATGTTGAAAACAGCTTTTTCTATACTAATATTATAAAGAGGTAAAATTTGTGAGGTTGTAGGGGGTAATCTTTGGATTTACAAAACCAATTTAGATGGAATTTGGTAAAAAGATAGTTTGACACCCTGGGAAGGACCTAGTATATGTTTTTATACCGGAAATCATATTTTAAGGGGATGAAAATGGGAATGATAGTTTGTATAGAGAAGCAATCTAGGGACGAACTCTTTAGATAGATAAATTTCATTCATATATGTTTTCTAATGATTATTGTTGCACTTCAACCACTAATCCAACTAACACTAGTTTAATAAAATTGTGGCAGTGACTTGGAAGGTTACTTGCTACGTGTTCCTACATAATCAAATTTGGCCAATTTTATTTTCGTGAAATGAGACCAATTAATTATCGTCATATTATATCACCTTTTATTCTGTTCCAGTGTCTTGTGGGAATACTATCATGAAAAAACTATATTTCTATATAATTTTTGACTTAATGTTCTATCTGCTGTTGTAGGTTTGAATCTATTAAGGCGATTTTTCTGAATTCTTCTATACATTGTATTGTGAAAATCAGTATATGAATTAGATTATGTCCAAATTCAAAATTCTTTATATTTATTGGATTGTGAAAGTTTCAAAAAAAATGCTCAGTCGTTCTGCAGATTAATAAACACAAACTAACATAAAAAATGGAATAACTGTGTGTATTTTGCAACTATTTATTGTATTGCGAGAAAATAAAAAATATATAAGTTGTTTTGGGCCGTTTTTTCAATATTGCTATAGATTAATCGTTTATTAATATTCATTTCACAAAACCTTTTCATAACGTTCGCGGTAATCAAATTTATATTGTAATTTGATTCAAAAACAGTCTTGCTTCAGACGCCTATATAAACATCAATCTTGGAATAACTAAGACGCATTTAAAGAGTTTTTACAATTCTTTCGCAAGTTCTAAATTTGTTAACAAGAAAATTTGATTTAAATTGAATAACTTTAGTGCAAAACAAAAAAAAATGCTTTTAACTGTCATGTGTGGCAATAATGTCACAAATAAAATAATTAAAGATTAACGTTTTAGTATTTTCTTCATATTAGTCAATCGATCTATTATTATAAATATGAATCAATGTCTGTGTGTATGTAGAATGTTGTTTCTCCATATTGCCGAAACAATTGGACGGATTTGGATGAAATTTAGAACACAGATAAATAGAATAATATACAAGCTACTGTTGGAGACCAAACAAAGTGAAGATAAGTTTCTACCATTTATATCAAAGTCTTAAAATAAAATCATGTAACCTCGAAATAAAATCGAATGAACGAGCCTTCACTTTTTACGACCATCGAATTCAAAATAACAATTTTGATCAATACTTTTGAAACGATGAGCCGAGCGTCAAGTTGAGAGTTCTCAAGGCAAAAGCACGAGAGCTCGTCGTGTCAGCATTTTGGAAAGCACTTCATGAGTTAGGTCCTTGACTGAGTCATTATGTAAGCTGATATCGAGGAGTATTCCGTGCGATATGAGATATTTATCTTTACATGGAAAATTGTTGGGTTAAAAAACGTTTCTATAGGACCCAAGTTCAAATCCATGCTTTAATTTTTACGATGACCTAATGCGTTAGTATTGTTTAATCTATGGGTAAAATTTTGATTGTTAAAAAGTTTTCTTTTAAAATCAGGAATGGACAAAAAATCTCGATGAAAATATTTATGAAAAAGTAACTACTCACACCTTGTACACCGTCTACCGTCTCTGCGACACACTTATCCACCTTCTCACCTTCCAAGGTTGCCTGGATGAGATCGCTTTTAGCCAAAGGGCCGCCTGCTTAAATAATTAATAATAATTGATTCGTGTATTATTTTCGTTATGTTTGTTTTTTTATATATAGGTGTACAATAAAGAGTATTATCCATCTATCTACTCACTCTCGCTTCGCACAGCTTCGTCCCTAGTGAATAATAAAAACAAATCTATCCCACGGGAACCGTACATTTTTCCGGGATAAAAAGTAACCTATTCAAGTCTATAATCTATCTCTGTACCTTAATTTCATCCAAATCTGTTCAGCCGTTCTGGTGTGAAAGAGTAATAAACACCATATATTTATATATAGAAATTTTCCTTTGTGTATCTCCGATACTACCATTTTTGTGGGGCATTATTTATAAAATACAAACATGTTAATATTAAAACAAATAATCACATATTTAACAGCTTATGTGAATTATAACAAAACTTAATTCTAACTTTATAGTACGTATATTCTCTATAGATTAAGAAAGTAGGTTAAGCTATAAGTTCTCATTCGTTGTAAACGTCTTTGTTCTTCAGTATGGCATTAATCAGATTATTCCTACGTCAAACATAAAGGCTTTTGTAATAAAGCAGGATTTTGCAGCAAGAAGATACGCTTTATAAAATAATTTAACACCATGTTTTGTAATAAATTAGTGTAATGTCTATTTTCTATTTGGAATCTCAAAGGTTAAAAGTTATATTTTACTACGTCCATGATATTCTTGTAGCTGCGTAGAATTAACGTTGAAAAATTATACTTAATATATTTTTCTTGACCGCAGTAGTAGCCCACTGGTAACGCGTTCCCTTGGGAAACCGAGTGAAATGGGTTCAAATCTCAGGTCTCACACCTTTGATATTTTCATGGTGTATCATTTTTAACATCATTACCACTTGTCTTACGGTGAAGGAAAACGTCGTGAGGAAACCTGCATGTGTTAGATAATCTTACAAGGTTTCGAAAGTTATGTGCAGTCAGCCAACCTCACAACTCCCTGTATTGAAGGGTCTTATGCCCAATTGTGTGATGTTAAAAAGGGCTGCATACAAATATTTCTCTTGATATTATAGCAATATTTTCATCTTGAAATAAAGACTTGCTGTTGGACTAAAACATTGCCCTTTAAACTTTCCAAAATAGTTACATATATTTTTTAAACGCTATCATGGTATTATATGTATATATATAGAAGATGTATGTACAGAAGGGACATATAGAGATGATCAGAGGCAATCTAGCCCCTATATTGAATGTACTGTAACAAATTTAATTTTGTTTCAGGTAAATTACAAGGGCCTTTCTTCTTGACAAATATTTTCTATGAAAATGAAGAAAATGTAAGGTAATTGTAATTTGTTTAAACAAACAATATTAAAAAAAACTGGCAATTTATTACCGAAAATAGAGCAGAGTAGAAGGAGAAGACAAGAGAAGCCTTTGCCCAGCAGTGGGGCACTAACGTCTTAAAAAAATTAAAATATAGATATATATATTCGTATTTAGTTAGTAGTCTTATTTTAGTTTTGGATTACATTATTATATTTACCCAGTACAATTACTGTTAAGCTAAAAATATGTTTTAATAAGATTAGTAAAAAATAATAAAAAAGTAAATAATAGTCATACTGCTATAGAAACTGCTAAGGAAAATTTAATTTTTATATTGAGAGTCACTGGTTTGGGCTCTTGCATAGTTTAAAATTTAATATGGTGACCGTGCTCGGCGCTTTTTCCTTTGTAAAATCGTGTTTTCTCGGAAAAAAGCGTATTTTTAGAAAATAATTAAAAAGCAAAACCTTAATACAAAATTTGATCAAAAATTGATTTGATTAGAGCTGTTTCCGAGATACACGAAATAAATTCATAAACATACTAGCGGCTCACCTTCGCTTCGCTCGGCTTCGTCCATAAGTACGTTTTTACAGTTAATATGGAAAAGATAGACTACATATACATTTTCCAGCCTTCCAAATATCTCTTCACAAAAAAATCCGCCACTCTGTTTCGACGTTAAAGATGGACAAACAAATAAATCCAAATCTCAGACTGTATATCGTAGAAAGAGAAAGTTTCAAATCTATAAATGCATTCAAGTAGTTTATATTAATTTTAAGATTGCGTCCATAATTATAAAACAGTAGGCAGTCAAGAAAAAAAAGTGATTTTAACATTTTTTCGTAAAATATTTCCAATTTTTTTTTTCATAAAAAACTTCCTCGGACATCAACAAATATTTGAAAAAAAAAATGCCGAATTGGTCCAACCGTTCTCGAATTTTGCGCTTAACAACACATTTAGCCATTCATTTTTATTTACATACTAGCGACTTACCTTCGCTTTGCTCGGATGCGTTCCTAGGTGCGTTTTTTTTTTAACGAAACCCTAATTCTTTTTCTAAAATAAAAGTAGCCTAAATTACTCCTTATAATATCAGCTATTTGTCAGTGAAAGTCCCATTAAAATTGGTCCAGCCGTTTCGGAGATTAGCTGGAACAAACAGACTGACAGACAGACAAATATTTTACAAATTGTGTTTTTCTTATTAATACCCTATATAATTCCATATGCATTTAGTATAAATCTGTTATTTTGATATTACAAACAGACACTTCAATTTTATTTATCTGTATAGATAAGTATATAAAAGAATTGCTCATTTAATATTTTACGATATAAAAGTAGATAGCTTGAAGTTTCTCTAAGGTTTATAAATTTCATATTTGCCAAGTAAGGACTTCTCGGGACATCTCTTAATTACTGAACAGGTGAACAACTAACTTATCTACATGCTCAATAGAAACTTGGCGTTATGTAACTACTGTTATATGAGGAAATATAAGGATTTGATTGGAACTTGTGTATATTCAAATATCTAGTGCATGAATATTTTGTTTTAATACTTAGTTGTTGTTGTGAGATTAACAAAAATTGTGATTTGGTTAATTTTAGGTGAAGCGTATTTTATATACGGTCTGGATATAATAATATTAACATATACAATATATTTTTGGTAAAAAATAACCTATCAAGATATTTTTATTACTTGTAAAGATATTTTTTTATTCTTGGTTATTTTAAAACAAGTGTTAACAAGGATATTTTATGGATGAATAGTATTACATTACGATTTACTCTGCCTACGACTATGGTCACTTAGATGAATATTTTATTACCATATAGATTACTTTTTGGAATAGGACAAGACAAAGTTTTATTATACTATCTTTTTTAAATCAAATATTTTTTTGAATTTGTGCCTTTGTTAAGTGAAATAACAGTTGATAATAAACTAAGCCAATCTTAATAGAGAGAGAATCTCGCTTTAAATGAATAAATTTGAAGGCTTATTTAGTGTCTATTAAAATTAGGCCTAAAATCAATATGAGCTATAGTAAAACAAGTAGTCTGAAACAAGTGGACAGTGATATTATAAAAATAAAAATGATTATAAAATATAGAAGTAAAGATTCCCAAGTCGCAATCGAAGAGGGCTCATCGTGAATACCGCCTATCGCCTCGAGAGTTTGGACGACAGCTAACAAACTCTGCGAGTCGTTCAGAACCCTTCAGAATTTCGCATCGCCCTGACTCGAATACTCAGCCTATTTTAGATATTGAAGTACTATGGTGTCCCAATTTCCGAATTTTGATGACACTTCATATCCTTACAGTTATGTATATTGATACATAATTCAGATTTATATTTGACGACACGTTTGGCTCAGTGAATAGTGACCCTACCCTACTGCTGTGCCAGCGGTCGCGGGTTCGAGTCATTTGTGTGATGAGCACGAATGTTTGTACTCCAGTCATGGGTGTTTATATTTATAATATGTATGTATTTACAGTTATATATGTGTAGTGTATCAACCATCTGATATCCATAACACAAGCCTCGTAGGTTACCATGGAACTAGATGGTGCTGTGTGTTAATGTACCAACATATTTATTTTTTTGTTAATATTGATTGAAGACGCCATATTACCAGATGAGGCCACAGGCTTCCTTTGCTTCCTGTACTCGAGGTCTTTATACAGACTAAGCTAGAAAGAGTTAGCAATAAAACCTATACTAAATAGACAACGACAAAACAGTTTAGTACTTTTTTCCTTCTCTCTTTATATTTTTTTTTGTAGCTATTGACGAGCTTTAGTTTTATCCAGTTTTTTATTTAAATAGGTAAATTCTATTCATATATGTATGCTTTCTTCAAATTTTCAATAAAGATTAATTATGGTTGAATTTCGACCACTGGGCGAATATTATTACTAATTTCGGCCGACTTACAGGAAGAGATACAATTTTGATGTATGGTTTTTCAGATAAAACAATTATTATGACCCCTAAAAGGCGGTCCCAAAAAATTTTTGGAAGGTTACTTTGAAACGTTCGTAAATTATTTTTGAAGTAATTGGAAGGTATTGTACACTTCAATTTCAAACTTTTAAAAATAATCATTTTTAAAAGCAACCTGAAGTGTCATCCGAATCTTCTTAAAGATATACTTCTTTTGCCGCGTTAGGGAAAAATGATGAGAGTAATTTTTTTACAATGCGACAAATTTAGACTACAGTATGAAGTTAATCGTTAAATCTCCCTTAGTATAGTGTGATGTCTATATTCAAGATATTTATTCCGGTATTTCTATATACAAAATACGTGTATAAATCAAAAAAAAAAAATACAAGCTTTTATTTAGTTTCACTTGTCCCGGTGTCTGTGTGTAATCAAATCTCGCTAGTTAAATTTGGCCCACTTCCCGGTGTCGAATTGAGCTGAAATTCGGTACGCACGTTTGGTTCTCGTGACTGCACAATTATCTAAATGCCGCCATTTTTAATTCAATATGGCGGAAGTTACAAAATAGCAATTTAACATTTCCATAGAGACCCTTATAATATGGGCATCAAATGAAAGGCCTCGATGAGCAAAACACAATAAGCAAAGTGACGTCATTGTAAATTCAATTTGGTGTACTTCTAAAGATGGCAGACTTTGATTTTTTTACCCCCATGATTCGGATATTAAATGAAAGGATTTGTTTAGAAGAATAACAATATATAACAATAAATAAGCCTTTATTTAAATGCACTAAAAAAACACAAAGGAGCATAACTTCTTATGTGTGTACATAAGTACACACAAACTTTTTTTCTGTCTACCGTGCATTATGCAAATTATTTTGGCTAAATGTACTACCAGCTATGAACAGTAATGGTAACTTACCAATAAAGTTATGCCTACATAAAATAACAGTGGATAAGCAGATTTTAATTTCCCTGTAGACTTTTATTACGGTGTGGGATAAAGCGCGAGATGGATGTCGACACCTTTTGCCCGGAAAATTAGGGTTTGGTCTGAGTTATGGTACATTAATATTACTGGCAGGGAGGTATATATATATGATGAACTCAATATTCTATATGCTGCGAATCTTCTTAATATGAAATTTCGTCAAAAGATATTATTAAGATTCTATAAATATATATATTAAGATTCTATAAAAAAATATGTTTTCTTAACTAATTGTATTAAATCGTTTTACTTTTATAGAAATTCTTTTAAAATTGATTATACATAGATGAAGTTATTTGTTATTTCAATTTATTTTTAGCACTAAATATACTGAATTAACATGTTTTAAGTTTCTGACAGACTTTCAAATTTGTTTAAAATTGACGTATAAAAAATATTATTTATCTAAATCCCCGTTATAAAAAAATATAAAGTATAAAAACGTATTTCTTACTAGCGACTCACCCTCGATTCGCTCGGATTCGTCCCTAGGTACGTTTTAACGGTTAGTATGAAATACAAATCTTTGAATTTCTCGGTTTTTATGTACTATAATATGCATGTATTATACATATAAACCTTCCTCTTAAATAACTATATCTAAAAAAAAACCGCATCAAAATCCGTTGCGTAGTTTTAAAGATCTCAGCATACATAGGGACAGACAGACAGCGGGAAGCGACTTTGTTTTACACTGTGTAGTGATTAGCCCACCTTGTCATCCGATCTACACGACATTGGTGAAGTATATCTGCTCTGGTACGTCTAGAAGCCACATAATAAAAAAAAAATTGAATTGAATGGAATTGAATTAAATTATTTAGCAATTCATTATATCGCGTTCTCTTACAAATCCAACCCAAGCCTACAAGGAAAGTGTCTTCTCACATCTGCCTCCCATTCATCATTAATGTAATCCGAAACATCGTTCATTAGGTCATTAACAGTACAATAATCATTACGGCGAATATTTTTATCTAAACCTATCTAAAACTTGCTTGTGCATGATGATATTCTACAAACGATATAGATAATAGAAAACTAAAGCATGAAAATGGTACATCAGCGTTACCAAGCAATTATGTCGAGTGATCGCAATCCATAATAATATTATGAATGTGAAAAAAAAACGCTGTCTGTTACCTTGTTACGCTTAAACCACTGAACAGATTTCGATAAAATTTGGCAAAGACACAGATTGTATTCTGGAGACGGATAATGGCTATCTTTGATCTCCGCCGCACTCGTCACACGTTATAACTTTTACAGTCATTATTTACCGTCTTGCAAAAAGAGTAAGTGGGTATATCAACCTACATATTTTTAATATGTAGTTTTTAAATAATTGAGGTTTCAATAAATTAGCCGAAATTACAAAAATAAGACTAGAGTGACATTATAATTACTTTTATTATTTTGAACTCAACATTAAAATTTATAAGATTTCTTTGAAAAATATAATTATTTGAAAAATATAATATGTATAAGTGATATTAATTATTGTGGAAATTAAACTTCTCTAAAAGTTCATACGGCCTTTAGTTTGTTAAAACTCAGTATTATTTTTATACATATTATGATGTCTAGTAATTTGCATTATCGCTTGTGACGTTTACTTCTTTAATGGTTTTCACTTGTCTGATTCTCGCTTACGGCAATTATTCTCACACCTAAGACTTTTATCATACTGTCATCTGTCATAGTATGAAAGAAAGAAATAATAAGAAAACAATAACAATAAGATATTTTCAAAAGATTTAAGATTCTTAAACGTAACATTCATTGTAATTCAACCGAGCGAAGTTACAAGGACATTCCATTACGCGTACAGAAGAATTTTTATTAAAAAAGTATGACTTATAAAGGTGCTTAGTAAACTTGGTACGGTGTTTTGGCGAATTCTTGAGATGATATTGATTAAAGCTATATATCCTTACGAAATATTTACGCTTACGAAGAAATCTTTGTGGAATTCCACACGAGAAATTATTTTTATGTAACTGAATTTTGATAAAATTAGGTACCTTCAGTTAAAAAGTACTATGAGCTTTCTTCATTTAATTTTCTAAGATTAAATGTTGCCGAAGTCTTTCCATATAAACAGACAAATAAGTTTACGTTCTTTATTAGGGACCAGAACAGACATGATTTTTCTGTCGTTTTTATAAATGGTACGAAACCCTTCGTGCGCGAGTCCGACTTTATAATAACTATAATAACTCGCACTTGGCCGGTTTTATGATAATTAGTATTCGCCCAATGGTCGAAATGTGACCATATATTTTTAGTGATAACACTAAAACTTTAAAAGAAATTGTACTAAATGGTATTGTGTAAATATAAAAAACAAACTGTTTTTACTTATTTTTTGATAGCACTAAAGCTCGTCCTTAGCTACTAAACAAAAAAAAAGCCGCTTGATAAACAGACGACAAAAGGTACTGTTTTGTCTTTGCCTATTTATATATAGATATAGTATTTGCGAAATATACTATGCTCAATATTCTATGAAAAACAATTCACCCTAGATATGTTAAACAGAATTGATGAATGTATAAAAAATGGTTACATAACCAATGACAAGACTTTTATTCATAATGTTGTAGTTCAGGGTAATTATGCTTTAGAATTTCTCGTCGTAAAAACTAGTGAAAAGTGGGACGAAGGCAGTTAAACTGGCTCTTCACAGGATAAAAAAAGGCTTGCCGATTTTTCATAAAGAAATATTAGCTTTGAATGTTTTTTACTGGTGTCTTGAGAATTCCTTTATTGCAATAAACTAATATAATGTCCTTCTGATATTGGCCACGGCCAATCTTAATCTCACTGAGACTAGCCCAACATGCAGGAGATATTATAGTGCAAATGTGTACGCAAGTGCATTCTCTATTACTTTCACTCTCAAATTCCGATAGGACGACAATTTGACGCGACCGGTGAGATATTTTTACATCCTCTCCGAAGAACGGGGGAAACACAGCCAATACCCTAACTCCAGGTAGTTACTGGGACTTTCTCACCAGAAAGAATCAATAACTAATTTTGAGACTCGAACCTAGGACCTCCGAATATGCAGCCGTACATTCTAGCAACTACACCACTAAGGCAGTAAAAATAATATAATGTTCTCTTATCTGACACAATAGTGTACGCTAGCTTAGGATTCCATACTAGAATGCAGAATGATAATGATATTATATTAAAATTGCTGTAATTTGATATTTAAAAGAGAAACTATAGAGTTTTTTACCGGCGATTCTCTGCAAAACCTGTTCCTGGGCCTGCGGTAGCTTCATCACTGTAAATGTCAATAAAGTAAAATTTTATTTAATTAAAAATACTAGCGACTCAACCTCGATCCGCTCGAGTTCGTCCCTACTTACGTTTTAACGTTTAGTATAAATTTTTCAGAGATGAGATATTTTCCCGCAGTGAAAAGTATCCTATATTGACCCGGATAACCAGCTATTATCATACCAGATTTCATCAAAATCCCTCCAATGGTTTTTTCGTGATGCGGCAACAGATAAACAGACAGACAGAGAGACAGAGAGACGGAGAGACAGAGAGACAGAGAGACGGAGAGACAGAGAGACAGACAGACAGACAGATAGACAAAAATTTTAAAAACTGTACATTCGGCCTCTGTATCGATAATAATAATAATACTCTATCATATAATCTATTTCAATAAGATGTTCCAAAAAATATTTAATGTACAGATTCGGCTTAGTTACAATTTTATTATATGTATAGGTTTACTCTAGCCATATAACCATGGGATAGTACTGATAGTTAAACTAATTTTCCTGTAAAATATTTAAGCGCTATTACAAGTGTGCTGTCATTAGCGGCAAACCACTAATACATTATTCTGATTAGACGCTAAGACCTTGATTATCAAATCTTGTAGTAATCAGAAACCTTGGTTATTATTAATTTAGAGACATTAATAACGTAAATGTAATATTTACATTACAATAGTTGTAATGAACTTGTTCATAAATTATTGGGATGCTAATGTATGTAGCTGTAAGAAAATGGTTTGTGGGACATTATTTTTTGTCTTCTTCTTGTTTTGAAGGAGACATCGTTTTATTTCATTTTTCTTAAACGAGCTAAAACTTAACAATTAATATGATCCTTATTTACTTGACTCTGCAAAGTATGAAGATTTGGTGGCTGGTATTTATTTGAACTATTATACACTAGCGGCTCACCATCGCTTTGCTCGGGTTCGCCTCTAGAAAAAAAAAATCTTACCCATGGGAACCGTAAATTTTCCGGGATAAAAAGTAGCCTATGTATTATTTTAATGTATGAGCTATATTATTGTAAAGTTTTATTAAAATCCATTCAGTAGTTTGTGCGTGAAAGAGTAAGAAACATCTATACATCCAGACATCCAGACATTCGCACAAACTTATTTATAATATTAAAATAATACGGCAATAGGCAGTGGTAGCCCAGTGGTAACGCGCTTGCTTGGGAAACTGAGTGAAGCGGGTTCAAATCCCGGGTCTCGCACCTCTGATATTTGCATGTGCGAATCATTTCTAACTTGATTACCACTTGCCTTACGGTGAAGGAAAACATCGTGAGGAAACCTGCATGTCTGAGTGAACCTAGCAAGTTTTCGAAAGACATGTGAAGTCCGCCAATCCGCACTTGGCCAGCGTGGTGGACTATGGTCTGATTCCCCTGGAATTGAAGGGAGGCCCGTGACCAGCAGTGAGACGTTAAAAAAGGGCTTAATACATACATACATACGGATATAAACCTACATGTACTATAAAATAGAAAAAAATTATTTTAAAGTAATACGCACGTCATACATTATACAAAAAAGCCACGGGATAAGATTAACATACAATTAAATATGATTTATACCATGAAATATCTATCTTAAATGAGCTTTGCATAATAGCTCTGTAACAAATGGCAGTACGAAACGAATAATACCAGATCGGCTTGCTTGTTTTTCCACGCTGTTTAACAAACGAGGTGAGGGTAGAACAATTTTTTGGGAAATTTACTATAAAGAATAATAGCCTGGGGGAATATTAGTGAATCTTTGGATTTTGCGAACATAATTTTGATAAAATTATGCATATTTTTTATATACAGTGACCTTAAGTTTTTTCTATTGTATGGCAGAGAAATGATTTTCCAGGTATTTGGTAGATGTTTTATCTAGATATTGAAGACTGTACACGTATGTTATAAAAATTATTTAATATTTGAATTACAAATGTTTGATTTTTTATGGCTCTAATAACTCTTTTATCGTCCGGCCAATGGGGTCCATGCTAGGGAGATTAGGCCATAGTTAATCACGCTGAACAAATATTACGATTAGGCAGACATCCACGTGTGCCCTTAACAAGATGAATTCTCTCAGACATGCAGATTTTCTTACCATATTTTTCTTCGCCATTTCAGCAAGTAGTTCATGTAGAAAATGAGATTTGCTCTTGCGAATTTCAGAGGGCAAGACTCGAATTTGACCCTCTTCTGTTTCCAAAGCGAGCGTGGTCCCTATGGACTAATTAATGCTTGAATTAAATAGTTTCAAAGACAGCGTTTCATTTGTCCTTGACCCCCTACACAAAAAGTACTTATAAATTAAGGAACAATCTTTAAAAAGTAAATAATTTTGGAAAGGAGCTAATACTCTTACACTGCTGGACCGATATTAACAAAATATAGCTAAGAACAAATGCAAGGAAACTGGCTTTCAAATGAAAAAAACCGGATCGAAATCGGTCCATCCGTTTGAGAGCTACGATGCCACAGATAGACACACACACACACACTCAGACAGACATGGACATCAAACTTTGAATATCTACCCCACTTTTTGCGTCGGGGGTTAATAAGTGAAATTGTCATTAAATATAATAATTTTCATTTTTTATCAAAATTGTATTAATAATATGTAGTTTACATGATACTAAAAGTTTAACATTTTCTACATCCACAAAATTATATTAATAACAGCTGTCAGCACCAAGTATGAGAACTGTCCAAAAGCTATTTACTTAGCCTTTGACCAAAGTTAATGTACAGACCTCCTTTAATTATGGCTAATGCAATTATGCTCGAAAGTGTATAGACACTTAAATTTCAAAATGTAATATATTCAAATAAACTTTTAGAACCACATATGAATCCACTTTTGAATCTATTTAAAATAGAATGTATTAAGTAAAACGTATCATTTCTACGGTTAAACGTTAAAAATTAAAAAAAAAAGTTTTATAGACTAGAATGATTACTTAAATACTGAATGATTTATCCATTTTCAGTTTTCTAAACTTCAAGAAAATTATTATTATTTTTTTTACCTTCTTGTTTTTCGCATTAAAAATGGTAGAACATATAGTGATTGTCAATGACAATTCTTATAAGAAAAATGTTTCGCAAACAAGAGTTGTACATACAGAGTCAAAAGACCAGAGAAAGAATGAAAATAGTATGAATAAATCACAAGTAATTTAAAAGAGAAGTAGATTTCGCAATTTATAGCCAGGACTCGAATGATGAACATGCAAATGCGTAGGATGTGCCCGTACTAGGGTCAAACCTAAATTGACATCATCTATGTAGGTATTAATATCACATGGTCTGTATACACATGGTCTGTATACACATGGTCTGTATACACATGTTAATACTGTTACTCGCTAGGGAACGCGATGACTCAACTGTTTCTTAAGACCGTCACAAACTCTTATTATTGCTATAAATTAGCCTAAGTGCATATAGCAGTTACAAGTCTTAACTACGCCAATAAAACAAATATAACATAGATATGTGTAAAATAACTAATACTTCAGATGTAAATAGAATTCTAAACAGTCATAAAAGCAATGTACCACCCTAAAGACGACAACTTTGATAATGTTATAGCATTATATCGTTGGAATACTGCCAATACGGAGTTAGTTTTCAAGTTGGTCCTTCGAGCCGGATTTAAGAATCAGTAATGTTAAAATCATCTATTATAATTTATTATTAAAATAAATGTGTTTAAAATAAGTTACATCTCAAGTGCATATATGTGATTTTCTTATATATATAAAAACTTAGTATGCATAATGGCTGATTTCAATGCTAGCACAAGCCCAAAGAATGTTACCAAACTTGTAGAATCAGAATACGAATGAATGAAATTGCAATAAATCTACCAATTCATTTGAAAAACCATTTTCCTGAAAACTATGGACTACAGACTATAAAAGGCAAAAGTGGACAACGGGCCTCAAATATCGAATTCAAGTTCCGATTTGTAGGTTCTTTTGTATAGCATTTGAAAAGAATTTCTCAAAAGATTTATTGTGTCGGTTCTTTTTTTTTTAAATCATTAAGGTTTATTAGTGACAATTGTAATTTATGCTTACTTATTAAATGTTTGAATGCTTAAGTAAAAGCCTCTTTTTGGTTATTATTTATATTTGAATATTTGTAACTCTTTTAGGGTTGGACAGCAAAAAATAAATGCTGTTTTTCTAGCATTTTTGTGGGGCTTATAGTGTACATAACTATTATTATTAAGACCTTAATATAACGGCGATATTTAGAAATCAAAAATAACTAAATTTAATTCATTAGTACATACTGAATGGTGATTTTGGCTAGACAAAATCAGAAAATGTACAAAATAAAATACAAAATATAAAATCTTTTTAACGATGTTATAACAACACGATATTACTAATGAAAATTGACAGTTCTCGTCGGAATTATGGTAACATTGTCACATTTTGGGCACAAATAATTGACAGAATATTGGAATCCACAACATATGGTATGCAGATATTCTATATAACTATGCTCGATTTCTGAATACCGTCGGTGACATAAAATTTTTAGCGATATTTTTATGAAGCCACGGAAGTATACATCCATCCGTTAGATGCGACTTTTCACCTCCATTTTTATTTGATGTTGAGTGAAAGAGCTTTTAATAAAAATGATATTATAAATTTTATATTGAGGAATACACAAATGCTATTTATTTTTATTTACTTTATTAATCTTTATAAAAATCTTTTCATCAAGTATTTAAATAAACTAGTTAAGTTTTGGAACGAAGTTCCTTAACGCAGCTTGCGGTCGGAGTCGAGAAGTCCCCCCCAATGTGCGTTCACCTTGTCGTAGTGGAGAGTGGGGAGGGGAGGGATGGGGGGAGAGGAAGGGAGGGAGGAAGGGGGGGAGAGGGAGTCCTGTCATTAGCGCCCGGTAATCCAGCTGGGCGCGAAGCCAAGAAACGCACTGGGAGGCGGCCCATCTCGGTTAACAGTGTGCCATGCGGGTTGCTCCTGGTACTTCTCTGATCACAGAGTGCCACGTTAGATACCCTATGGTTGGTATGGCCTGGTCTGCTTCGGCAAACCTGTGATATTCCTAATTGCATTTCCCAACGTTAACGTTCGTCCGGCGTAGTTCGGATGTTATCGTCAAGCGCTTATCGTCATACTTGTGGAGGTTGAGGCTGAACCTTACTTCACTTGGGTTCACCTCTATAAAAACTAAGAACCAATCTATCTAGTATTTTTTTCGGAATAAAACATATATAATATAATAATAATATAGCATATATGTGCTACTCCATACTGTAATCTATCTCTGCGCTCAACAAACATCCAAACACATCTATCTAAAGTTCTGTACTTTAACATTTATATTATTTAAATAAAACTATCTTTTCGGATTTTTTCGCGGATTTATTTTGATTTTTGTTTCCCGACGTTTCGATTGCTTTACAGCAATCATGGTCACGGGAGAGACTAAGGTGTTAGATGTCTCAATGGCATTATACAGTTGTTACAGACAGCCTACCTACTATTTTACAAAAATGATTTTAAAAATTCAAAAATGGCATCAAAGTACCTTACAATATTAATTGATTTTATTTAATTCTAATCATTTTAAAAAATTTAAGTTTTTAATAAGTATTATAATTAAATATAGCAATATTATTTACTTAATTTTTGCTATTATATTAAATATTACAATTTTCTTTATTAATTACTAATCTTATTTAGTATTGCTATTATTATATTATCTGTAACCATAAAGATTATTAAGCATTTTTTAAATTATCTATTATTTATTTAAGCAATATAATTGTTTTATATATAGTTTAAAAAGAAACGTCGGGAAACAAAAATCAAAATAAATCCGCGAAAAAATCCGAAAAGATAGTTTTATTTAAATGTCAAATATTCGCGTAAATCTAAGAAAGTATTATTTATATTATTGGTAAGATTATATTTGGAATTGAAGAAAATGCGTGAGGAACTTCGTTCCTGGCGGGGGTCCCGGGTATTATATATATATATGTTCGCGATATTTCATGTCATCATCTCGCTCATTCCATTGCGTTAAAAATAATTAATTTCTTCATTAAATTATTTACGCGGTTTGAATTAATTAAAATAAAATGGTAAAAGGGTGCTTAAAATATTGGAAAATATTCTTGGAAACATAATTTAATTCAAACATGACGTATTTGTTGACGAGTTACCTTTTAATGCAGTAACAGAGCAACGAATCGTATAAATAAAGACAAATAAATCATTGTTATTTATCTTTTTGGACTAGAGAGTTATGTAAATTATCTAGAATTTTTAAGCTGGAAATAAATGAAGTGAAATAAATATATTATAAAAATAAAAAAAAAAACTGACTGCATAAAAGCTAACTAAAAGTATGAAAACAAGTTCACATATAATAAATTTTTATTATGCAGTCGTTCCATAGTTCGTCGATTTTCATTTTTTTCTTTTTCATATTATGGCGTCAAAAATCAGCAATTTTGATTTTTTTATCTATGGCATTCGCACCGTCATGATAAATCAAACGATGTGTCATTTATCAAAATCGGCCCACGCGTTTGTTCTAAATAGTGCCACAAAAGTACAAACCCACATACATACATACATACATACATACATACATACAAACAAACATATATAGGCTGATAAACACATTACCCTCCTTTGCATCGCGCAGTCGGGTAAAAAATACCAAAAACAAAGCAATCCGTTATCTTTCGTTACGCTCTTCTATTAGCAAATAAACTCGCTTCCGTTATAAACTTCAAAGCTGCCATATATCACTATTCACGCCTTCACTTTGCACTTTAACTATAAGAAAATATTATTAGTTTATTTTCTATACAAACCTAGTCATCTGTACATACCTGACCTAAAAAAATTAAAATCTATACATAAAATAAAATTCTGAGTCGACTTTGTTTACAAATATTTTATTTAAAAATCTTATTGAAATAAACATTATTATTAATACAGAGGAATCTATAGTTTTTAGAATTTTTGTCCGTCTGTCTATCTGTCTGTGACCGCATCACGGAAAAACTACTGGAGGGATTTTGATGAAATTTGATATGATGATAGCTGGTCATCCGGGTCAATATATAGGATAATTTTTACTGCGAGAAAATATCTCATATCTGAGAAATTTATACTAAACGTTAAAACGTAAGTAGGGACGAACCCGAGCGGAGCAAGAGTGCGTCGCTAGTGTTAAATAAATATGTACCAATAAATATAAAAGTCGTATCTATCTACGACTAGACCCGATAATATTTTCTTTCAACATTCTATCTTTCTATTGATAATTATTACAGAACTAAAATAATATTTAATTATCAAGAAAGTTAAGCTATTAATTGTAAATTAAACATCAAAATTTCGAAAAATATTTATATTTCTAATAATAATAAATAAATAATAATTTTTCTCACTGAACAAAAAAAAAACCTTGAAATTGTTATATAAAACTGATAAATGTAACGATGATACATATATAAATACTTATAAAAATATTATTATTATTTATTTATTGTTGCGCGGTCGAAGTAAAATTTGTTTGGCAAACATCGCAATTAAATAAAATCAAATCAATATTTAAATAAGGCATATTAGGCATATTACAATCATATATTTATAGAATATCATATATGGAAAGAATCAGACAGTAACAACGGTTTCCATGGCAACAAACAGTTATCAGCTAACTTCATCATATCCCTTACAGCTAGCTTCATCATGTCGCTTTTTGGCTGGCTGTAAATATATTACTCTCATAATTTTTTCCAAACGTCCCAAAAGAAGTATAACTTCAATAAATATGTTGGGACATTTTAATCCACAACGCCATCTAGTTAGCTAAGAGGACTGTGTTATGGATACCAGATAGTTGATACACTACACATATTATATTTAAAATATATACATGATTTATTTATTTTTATTATATAAACACCCATGACTGGACATTCATGCTCATCACACAAATGAATGCCCGCAGCGGGACTCGAACCCGCGACCGCTAGCACAGCAAGTAGGGTCACTACAAACTGAGCCAAACGTGTCGTCCAAATTTTTATAATATTAATTTAAAAAAAAAACATCTAATTAGAACGAGTTCCTTGACAAAAAGTATTTGTATCGACTATTAAGTAATTATAGAATTCCTACTTCACTACTGTAAGTTATATGTATTTGCTGGTTATTGATATGCATGTCTTTCATGAAGCGACGATTCAATGAATCGACTTAATTTTTTCAAACGAGGAGTTTTTGAACAAAGAGATCTTTTAGATCAGAGATACATAAAAAAGTTTATTTAATATATACCAGTGATCGCCCCGTGTTTGAAAATCAACCATAATTCACTAAGTTTGGTCGATATTGATAGATTTTTGAAACTGGCCCACAAATTTAGAGATTTGCACGTACAGACATACAAATTTTCCTTCTTTATATTATGTAAGTACTCATATAACATTGATCAAGATCAATCTAATCTAACATCATGCTGCATCTTTTAGCATTTAAGTAATTTATATATAAATAAAATGTATGGATGTATGTATGTATTCAGCCCTTTTTAGCGTCCCATTGCTGGCCATGAGCCTCTGTTCAATACGAGAGTGGATAAGGCCACGGTCCACCACGCTGGCCAAGTGCGGGTTGACGAACTTCACATGTCTTTTGAAAACTTGCTAGGTTCTTTCAGAAATGCAAATTTCCTCAGGAGATTTTCCTTCACCGTTAAGACAAGTGGTGATTATATTGGAAATGATTTACATATGAAAATATCAGAGATACGAGAGCCGGATTTGAACCCGCTTCCCTCAGATCTCGCAGGACTGATGGCTCCACGTGCTTTCCTAAATACGGAAGTGAAACCCCGTAACTCCCTGACTCCGGGCTACTACTGAGAATATCTTAACAGAAAATCTCAGCAATCAAACTTGGCCCGACCCAGGACTCGAACCGAAGACCTCAGCATCTGTAACCGTACAGCCGGACAATAACAAGACCACCAAGGCAGGGATAACCTAATAACTCTATTAAAACTCGAAATTATTACATATTATCAAACCATTATTATTTTTGACAGATTACAAATTATGTGCTACATCTGAGGGCTGTAAGTTCACTTAAGTGTTAGTGTTACTTCAATTATTTGTAGCTTATAACAAAAAAAAAATGAATTAAGATTAAATTTTTAAATTTCTTTTTTAAACCGAATTGAATATCTACTCTTTTAAAGTCGGTAAAAATTATCATTTATTACAGAACTTTTATTTTGAATCATTTTGCCATTCTCAGACTAAAATGCACAACATTTCTTACGTTAAGTAGTTAAGTATCATGTGTCTTATCCATCTCACTACAATTCGCAAAACAATTGTTAAACGTTTCCAAGAATTCTCAAAATTTGAAAAGGTATGAAGTCTTAAACCTATTGTTGTTTACAAGATATTTCGTAATACAAAACCTTATTAGTTAAAGTTCTTTTGTACTGAACTAGTTTACTTTTTCGTTAAATATTAGAAAATGACGTCGCTATTTTCGTCTGAGTTGTTCACTTATAATTTATAATAATAAATAAATAAATAAATGAATATGTTGGGACACACATACCACCATCGTAAGCATGTAGTTCCATGCTAAGCTACGAGGCCTGTGTTATGGATGCCAGATAGTTGATACACTACATATATATAACTTTAAATACATACATATTATAAATATAAACACCCATGACTGGAGTACAAACATTAGTACTCATCATACAAATGAATGTCCCCAGCGGGACTCGAACTTTCGACCGCTGGCACAGCAAGTAGCTGGCACTACAAACTGAGCCAAACGTGCCGTCAATTAAATTAAATTTGAATTAAAATTAAAAAAGAGAAACTTCTAAGTAGATCTAAGTAATATATATAATAAAATTCTGAGTCGAATCTGCACATAAAATATTTTTTTGGAAAATCTTATTGAAATAGTTATTATTATCGATACAGAGGCCGAATTCATAGTTTTTAGAATCTTCATCTGTCTGTCTGGGAACATATCATAAGAAAACCATTGGATAGATTTTGATGAAATTTGGTTTGATGATATTAGGATAGGATATTAGGGTCAACATTTAGAATACTTTTTACTACGGGAAAATATCTCATCTCTAAGAAATCTATAACCGTTGAAATGTGAATATCAAGGGACGTACGAGGGGAAAGGGGGTGAGTCGCTAGTTTTTATAATATGAAAACTTTAATTTTGCTTTTATTATATATAAATGAGCAAATCCTATATCTAAAAACCACATAACCCCATAAGTATAAAAAATGAAACTTCATGAAAATCGGTCAAGCCTTTTAGGGGAAGGTAAGAATTACGAACAAACGATCACAAAAATTTCATACAATAGAAAGAAAAATTCAGCAGCATTTCATTTCATATTTTCAGTAAAAATTAAATAAGGGTAGTTCACAAGTACATTAAATGTATTTTAGTAATATTTTAAAAAGGTGAAAGTTATGGATGTTTATTACACAATCACGCCAGAACGGCTGTACGCATCTAAATGAAATTTGGCAGAGAGATAGATTATAGTTTGAAATAGCACATAGGTTACATTAAATCCCGGAAAAACGTACGATTCCCATGGGATAGAATTGTGTTTTTTCCTTTAGAGGCGAATCCAAGCAAAACGAGGGTGAGCCGCTAGTGATAATATAATTTTAGAAATCCCTTTTATATAGAAAGACAATAGTTCCGCTTTTCATCCATATAGACAATACATATTCTTCGGCGCAATTAGTGTTATATGTACAATAATTATATATATTATGTATTAAACGTGCATATGGTAATAATTGCTTTGTTAAACCGTCTCTACCCCCTTAATATTCTTTACTACGTGTAAATAAGTTCTTAGGTTTAATTAGCTTTGTATAATTTTACTCTAACGACTGCAGAGTAACGACTTCCTGTGTGAAATAACGGTCGCAAATAACCATTATTGCTCAACGCTTTATACGTCAACACTTGAATGTCTTTATTTAAGTAGAGCTAATATTAACTAATAATTGTTACGTTGGATTACGAATATTTTCTTAGATTTACGTTAAGGTTTTATATTTAAAAAAAAAACCTGTCCTTTTGGATATTTGATTATTTTGATTTTGATATTATTGTGATTTGTAGTTGTTACGGACACACAAAATTATACAATGATTAAAAAAAAATAAGTATGTGATAGCCTCTGAGACATCTAAAACTTTAGTCTCTACCGTGACCATGATTTCTGTAAAGCATTGAAAATGTTAAGAACCAAAAATCTAAATAAATCCGTGAAAAAATCCAAAAAGATAGTTCGGAATACTACATAATACAGTTTATGTGTAATTAACGACACGTTTGACTCAGTTTGTAGTGACGCTACTTGCTGTGCCAGCGGTAGCGGGTTTGAGTCCCGCTGGGGGCATTCATTTGTGTGATGAGCATGAATGTTTGTTCTCCAGTCATGGGTGTTTATATTTATAATGTATATGTATTTAAAGTTATATATTTGTAGTGTATCAACCATAATACAAGCCTCGTAGATTACTATGAAACTAGATGGTGCTATATGTTAATGTCCCAAGACTCTCCCGTGAGTCTCTCCCGTGACCATGATTGCTGTAAAGCAATCGAAACGTCTGGAAACAAAAATCAAAATAAATCCGCGAAAAAATCCGAAAAGATAGTTTTATTTAAATGTCTAATATTCGCGTAAATCTAAGAAAGTATTAGGAAATAATTAAGTTTATAGCACTTTAGCTATGAATAGTGTTGATTCACTTTACATAAAGCGTAGATGTGCTCGACTAAATTCTGATATGTGATGCGCCCCAAAAGAATACATTGCATTTCTTCTGTAGGAATGCAAATAAAATGAATGAAGTTTCATACTTCTGGTTTCTCAAACTGCATATGTGTCGATGTTAGATAGTGGAATTTAATTCACTTGTATGAATGGTTTTTTTAAGACGTTATTTTGAGAAAATAATATTTTTCAGTTTTCTTTATAGTATTTATTAATTAAAATGTTTAACTTGGTTTAAAATTAAAACTTAAAAGGCAGTGGTAGCCCAGGTAGGTCGTTTAGGAAACCAAGTGAAGCGGATTCAAATCCCGGGTCTCGCACCCCAGATATTTTCATGTGCGAATCATTTCTAACATAATTACCACTTGCCATACGGTGAAGGAAAACATCGAGAGGAAACCTGCATGTCTGAGAAAATCTAGCAAGTTTTCGAAAGACATATGAAGTCCGCCAATCAGCACTTGGCCAGTGTGGTGGACTATAGCCTGATTCCCCTCGTATTGTAAGGAGGCCTGTGCCCAGCAGTGGGACGTTAAAAAGGGCTGACTACAATACAAAAATGTTATTGCATCAAACAAACAATAATAAATTTCATATATAAAAGAAGCTTATGTTTCGTGATTTTGCGTGAAAGGAATAAAAGATATACATTATGTATATAAAACTAATACACTTAGTAACAGATACACTCACTGATAAAGTCTCAAATATTCTATACATAAAACGTTTAGCTCAGTTTATACTAACCCTACTTGCTGTGCCAGCGGTCGCGGGTTCGTGTCCCGCTGGGAGCATTCATTTGTGTGATGAGCACGAATGTTTGTACTCCATTCATGGGTGTTTATATTTAAAATGTGTACGTATTTAATGTTATATATGTGTAGTGTATCTACAAACATTCTCCTTACCAAATGAAATTTGGTAAGAAGATAGTTTGAGACTCTGGTAAGAACATAGGATACTTTTTATCTCGGAAATAATCCCTTAAGGGGGTGAAAATGGGGATGAAAGTTTGTATAGAGAATCAACCTAGGGACGAAACCGAGCGAATCGAGGGTGAGTCGCTAGTTTAATATATATTAGAATTATTCGTATATATTCTTATTTAATAATATATACATATTCGTAAGTATGAGGACAATTAATCTCACTAGAACTGAGATAAAGAGCCAAAAGCCTAAAGAGAAATGGTTTAAGCACTAAATGATGTAGTGAGAATAGTTTCAATTACATATTACACAAAGTTTCAGAGTACACGGCTAAAGACTTATATCACATCTCTATATTACTTAGAGGGAAACAAAGCCGTATTTAGAAGCGCTCTACCATACTTGATTTACAAAATATGGCTCCTAAGAGTATTTCGCTATATTCAAACAGTTCAAGCAAGGTGAAATCTTTATTGTATTGACATCTACTAGAAGTAACATCGTAATTTTGTATTAGAATAATTTGACAAATTCATTTCACACAATATTTAAGGTTGATTCAAAATTTCTATATACTCATGTTGTGTTGTTTTCTAAGAATCCATGTTCCAGTTTAAATTACTGCTTTGCATGTCACCCTTATTTATTGTTACAAATATGTAGTATATAGTACGTGATTGTTTCACGTAAACATGTTTTTTGTAAGTTTTTTTTTAAATAACATGTTAAAACATTACTATCATTATTAATTTTTTTAATCCTGGTTGTATTTTCCTGAATTTGGCATTTCTATAAAGCTTAAAAATACAAAATAATATTACGTAATTAAGAGTTAAGAATATCAATAAAATATAACATCAACAAAGTTAAAAGTTCAAAAAATAGTTTAACATTTTTAGAAAAATATTGAAAAAAATAAAATTTTTTTTATTAAAACGATGATTATAACGATATAGATGTTATCTATACATATAATAAAAATCTAGCTGAGTCGAATCTGTACATTAAATATTTTTTGGAAAATCTTATTGAAATACTTATTAAAATCTTTTAATCTAAATCTCATAAAATGAATAGTTTAATAATTAATTAAATAGGAAAAAAAACGTCTGTATTGTTTTTGCTGTTTTTTTTTATTAAACGATATAACTAAAATAAATGAACTTGCGTTAATTGATTCAAGACAAAAATATATAGCCAAGTAAAAATGCCTTATTAATACTAATATCATAAAGAGGCAGAGTCTGTTTGTTTGTTTCTTTATTTGTTTGTTTCAACGCGCTTATCTCAGGAACCACTAATCCGATTGGAAAATTCTTATTGCATTAGACAGCCCATTTATTGATAGGTTACACGTATCGATATCATCACGGGAAAAGTACAGTTCCCGTGGGATATATTTCTTTTTGCCTAGGGACGAACCCGAAGAAAAGCGAGGGTGAATCGCTAGTAACCTAATTAAAATATATATCACAGAAATAGTAGTATTATGTTAGATTTTAATGAATATATTTTTAACGAAGCTTATCATTTTGAAATAGGCGACCCTTCATAAGTCCTAAGATTTAATAAGCTTTACAATATAATTTTAGGCCGAAGAAATTCTAGAGTGACTACCTTTTTCAAATAATAATTTCGAACGTCTATTTACTTAAACTAGTTCAGAGCAAAAATTAAGTGAAATGTAGCATTACCAAAAAAGAAAATTGGCACTGAGCTACGAAGATCAAAGGTTTTAATTCTTATCAAGGGACATTCTACATAAATTACTTATATATTATCTTTTTAATATCAACATATACAGATAAATAAAACTTAAGCGTCTGTTTGTAATGTCAAAATAACAGCTTTCTACTAAATGCATATGAAATTATATACGGTACCTATAAGAAAAACAGAATTTAAAAAAAAAAATCTGTTTATCTGTCTGTCGGTTTGTTCCGGCTAATCCCCGAAACGGCTTGACTGATTTTGAACTAAACGACAGCTGATGCTGCGGAACTGGCAGATAGATGATGTTATAAAAAATAAATTACGCTACTTTTATTTTAGAAAAAAATATTAGGTTTCCGCTCAAAAAAATTAAAACGTACACAGGGATGCACACGAGCGAAGCGCAAGTAAGTCACTAGACTCTTATAAGTTTTAAGAAGCACGCTTTGAAAGCTTCCTTTATATCTTTTAATTCTAAATTCATATTTTTTACTATTTTAGTAACTTTTAGCAAGTGAGATTCTGAGAATATCCTACTGTAATCACATAAACTAGGATAAGCAACTAGCCATAATATTCTTCGACCAGTAACAATCTATTATCAATAAATCATGTAGAGAAATTGTTTCCTTGATGCGTGAAATAAGGACAGCTTGAAAACTAAAAATCGCACTTTGGCCTTTAAAATGTTGATTTTAGTCCTCAGCTCCGATGTCCCACTGCTGGGCACCGGAATTGGGAGGATCAGGCTATAGTCCACTAAGTTGGCCAAGTGCGGATTGAAGGACTACATATGTCTTTCGAAAAAGGTAGACTAGCTAAAGGAATATTCTCAGATATGCAGGTCTCCTCATGGTGTTTTTCGTCAGACAATGGTATGGGGTGTATGTTGGAAATGATTGATGTTGAAAATTCGAACCCGCATCAATCGTCAACCTTGTGTATCATTACGACATAAATAAGTAAAAAAGAGAGACATTCATTGAAACAGAGTTTTTTTTTTACTTTTTTTTACCTTTATTAAAAAAAGAAAACTTTTAATATAACTACACTATCCTAACAACTTTTTTCGTTATTTACGAGTATATTGATTTTTGGTTTGAGTTCCATATGAAATGTCAAATGTTCGTGAAAATCTAAGAAAGTATTATAAAAATTATTTTAGAAATCGGTTGAAATATTCACCTCTCACGACAAAACTTGAATAATAAACGAAAGTATTCAAATTTTGTACCGCCGTCCCTTCAGCTCACTGTCCACTGGTGGCTAAGTTTTAATAAGTTATTAAAATTAGAGTTAAGCATGATTGTGATTACTCAACCACTATACCGACCCTTGCGGATTATTTAATTTAACTTAAGTATGCCGCAAAATTTACGTTATATACACTTCGTTGTAATTTTAATGCTTTTTATTGCTAATTTGATTTGTTTACGAACATTAAAAATTTCAAATAAAAAATACATCTATATCCATACTTAATATTGTAAATGTGAAAGTGTGTTTGTTTGTCCTTCTTTTACGTCGAAACGAATTGATGTTGGCTTAATTTTTTGTGTAGAGATAGTTGTAAGGCTGGAGTGACATAGGCTATATTTTACCACAGGGGTTATCTCATTTCCACGGAAAAACACGTTATAATACAACCCTAAAATATTTATGATCAAAATTACTTTAAACTTGGTATTAATGCTCTTCAATACAATTAAATAAATATGTGCTTTAGCATTTTTCGAAATTCATCCCATAAGGGGATAAAATAGGGGCTAAGTTTTAGTGGGAGACATGCCGCGGATCCTGCTAGTTTTATATAAAATTATCACTGACGTAAATTGTCTTGCTTGTGAGGCTTTACACGTGTCCCCTGATTTAATTGACATATTATATTAGAACAAAAGTATCTGTTTTGATGTCCGTTTAGCGTAATAAACTAACCTAAAAATTACTACCCTATTAAGTAAAACATGCGAGCAAAAAATACATGTAGTAGTCAGTGCGGTGTGATATTATTTCCAAGTAATTAAAATCGATTAAATCTTTTTAAAATATCATATTGGACACGACTACTCAGAATCAAAAATCCCAAAATCAGTTCAAAAATCCCAAAAAAAAATTAATATTTAAAATATTAGCGTAAATCTAAGAAAGTATAATCTATATATATATATATATATATATATATATATATATATATATATATATATATATATATATATATATATATATATATATATATATATATATATATATATATATATATATATTTATATATATATCGTTAGTATAATGTTTTATTCTTATTAATATAATGTCTAACATTTACGGCATTTACGGCTGCTACCCGGAGGTCCTGGGTTCGGTTTAGGGTCAAACCAATAATTACAATAGTTTTGCTGTCAATAAATTCTTAATAGCAGTTAGGAAGTTTGTAAAGCTGCTAATCCTATGGCTTATCTTTCACCTGTTGTGTCAATTTGTTGTGTCCTCGGACATCCGGCTTAAGGAATAAAGCCTTTACAAACAAAGAGTGCAAAGATAGTACTTTTATATTTATACATTTGTGCACTATATTTCTACATATTATATGGTCAGTCTCCAAAATCGTTTAGGGATAATTATTACTATCTATATCTATACATATAATAAAAGTGTAACTAATTGCTGTCTGTACATGGAAGATATTTGGGAAAAACTATTATTGGGGGGTCTTTATTAACGCAATAGAACCCAAAACATTAATTTTTAGAGTTTTTGTCTGTTTGTCTGTGCGTTTGTGCGCGCTATTCTCAGAAAATACTTAACCGGTTTGAGTGTGGTTTTCACTAATGTATTGTGGTAAGCTTTACTTAACATTTAATGTTTGTAATAACCACCGAAGTACAAACCCCAGCGAAGTGAGGGTGAGTCCTTATTATTATAATAAGTTTCATCTATACAAATAAACAAAATTGAAGTATCTGTTTGTAAAGTCAAAATAACAGCTTTTCTATACATTTAATAAAATTGTAACTCAGCCGAATCTGTACGTTAAATATTTTTTGGAAAATCTTATTGAAGTAGACTAGTTTTTAGAATTTTTGTCTGTGTGTGTCTGTCTGTCTGTCTGTTACAGATTTTCATGAAATTTGGTATGATGATAGCTGGTTATCCGGGTCAACATAGGATACCTTTTACTGCGAAAAAATATCTCATCTCTGAGTTAAATGTTAAAACGTAACTGCGAGCGAGGGTGAGTTGCTAGTTACTAAATATATATGAAAGTAAATAAGGTACTAATAAAAAAAACTATTTGAAAATTGTTTAGCTTCTTTTGTTTCAGTAAAAGAATCAGGGTACCGCACAAAAAAATTAAAACCATAAAAATGTGAACTAAATCCGCTTACCTATGGACGTACCCTATCAAAGCGAGAGTAAACCGCTAGTTACTTCATAAAATATCAACGTTAAATAAAACAACATAAACTTTTTTATTTATTCTAGAATCTAGGTCATTGTGACAGACCCAATGTTGACATAAAATTTTAGATATTATTAAAATTTATGGCTAGTTTTGCATAGCTCTGAGATTTTATGCTGATAAAGTTACGAAAGTGTTTATTCCCTTAGGAGAGCTCGTATGTGAATATGCTTCATACATTATTACTATGTAAATATTTTACACTGCCGTTTATTAATGGAATAAATTAGTATTGATTATCATAATTATATAATGTGGGAGCTTCAGTGCTTGATGTTTGCTTTATTAGTCTTGTGGCACAGTAGTTATTGGTCGAATTCGAATAGCAGATTCGATTCTCGTACAAAATGACTTTATATTAAATTTTTAGACATTAATCAATTTTTTTTACATAAATTCTAATAGGTTTTATATAATTACTAAATACTAAAACGTTACAATATAATTGTGCTACTTAAACTTTGTTTTTAGATGCTTGTGAAGATATTATTAATGTAACAAATATATGTTATTATGCTCGCAAAAAGGTTTTTATATTTCACTTATTTATTATATATGTCTAATAAAACCATTAAAAGTATGAAAATTTATTATACAGGCATAACATTGTTTAAATATACATAATTTTGTTATATAAATTACATATATTTTGAATAGCAAAATATTTCAAAAATTAATGGGTAATAATAATTTAAAAAAAAAATATATGAGTTTGTGTACTTATATACGCACGTAAGAAGTTATACTTCTTTGGCGTAACAGAACAAAAATAGCTAAAGATTTCATCCCGTATGTTACAAGTCTCTGTTTGTAAAAGGAATGCAGCTAACTTCATCATGTTGGCTGTCGGTGTGCGCGCCCATCGTAAAAATTTACTCTCATAATTTTTTTCCAAACGTACCAAAAGAAGTATAAATTTAAAAAAATATTATTATTATTAAACATTTTATTGCACAGTAAAATCGTACATACAGAAAAAAAGAAATACAGTTAAAGAAATGTGTTTAAAATTATGTGATTTTTTTAATTTTTGGCGTCACCAAACCGGCTTACATAACACTATTTACACTTTATTTTAAGTTTAACTATCCACCTGTGCAGATGCAGAGATAAATTTTGGTTTTCCAACGCCTCCCAAGAGCTTAAAATTTGCATTTCTACAATCGCGAATGCAAGAATATGAATAACGTTTCTTTGTTATTCGTTAAACTAAGATATACATAGTTACGTTTAGCGCAGATTCAACAATTTTCTAGGAATTTTTAGTATGAAAAGATTTCCTTTGTGCGACGCCACAAGTTGTAGCTTTAGGCAAATATTGAATCTACTTAATACATTTAATTTCAATCCGTATTAATATTATAAATGTAAAAATAACGCTGTCTGATACCTTTTTACACTTAAACCGCTAAACAGATTTTGATAAAATTTGGCAAAGACATAGATTGCATCTTGAGGATATAGACTACCTTTGAGCCTTGTTCCAGTTACCATGTGGTAAAGCTACAGGCGAAAGTACTACTAGTAAGATATTCTTTTTTTCAACACTATGCGAAATGTGACAAAAGAATGGTTAAATTGATAAAGAGCGAGAATATTCCTACAGATATTTAACTAAATGGGGGTGACTAAGAAAAAAAAGGTCGTATATATAGAAATTTTATTGAGTGGAACACTCGAGGTTATTTATTTTTAAGTCAAAAAGTCTTCTTACATTGAAAAACTCTTGAGCAAAAATAATAAATAATCTATATTAAAACTATTTCAATAAAACCCCAATTAATATTATCAGTTATATTCCAATAGAAATTAGTTATTAGCGGAGATCCGCTTAATTCTAATTTAATATGACAAATCAAGGATGCTGCATCTAAATTCTAAAGCAGATGCCGTACCTAGATATATTGCAAGAGTATTCTATTCTCACCCAGTTATAGCGAGATGGCGGTCTTGAGTAAAACGTAATTGAAACTGTTTCTGCATATAAAATGATGAAGCAGCTGAAAATTTACTAGAATTAAGTTTCTTCGTAGATGCTTCGTAAAATTTTTGTATGTTATGTATTAAAATAATTTGAATATGGTTTTTGTTTGAGTGTTTATATGGACTAGTATTCGTGAATAGTTAAAATTTGACCATAATTATTCGGTTTTTAAGGGAAACCTATATGAATAAAAACCTATCTATATAAAAAAAACTGTTTACAAATATATTTTTTTAATGAGATTCAGTGACAAACGAGCAGATAGACTACCTGATGGAAAGCAGTACCTGTCACCCATAACACCTACGGTTCATGCACTTAGATTGTAAGTAGCAAAAATACAGAACCACAAGTACGTTGTCACTATGAGGACTAAGATGTCATGCCTCTTGCCTGTAATTGCGCTGGCTACCTTATCCTTCGAACCGGAACACAACAATGCAATCATTGTTGCTTGGCGGCAGAAATAGATAAGGGGGTGGTACCCATCCAGTCGGACTCCTCAGGCTTGACAGAGTCCTACCACCGGTAATTTTTTTATTGATAACATTAAGCTCGTCAGTATCTACTAAATAAAAAAATATATATAACGACGCAGTATTGGATAATATCAATATCTTGCCAATTGTCTGAACATATCTAATCTAATACCTTTAAACGAGCAATTTTTTGTATATTTATTTATTTATACCAGCGATCTCGTAAAAGGGCTCTAACGATTTTGTTGAAATTTGGTACGTGGGGATTTTCGGGGGCGAAAAATCAATTTTGATTAGTCTTATGTCTGGGAAAACGTGTATTTTAGAGTTTTCATCCGCTTTTCTTTGGCATTATTCCACTCAAAATATGGTCGATAATTTCGCACGCTCGAGAATAAGCATCGTGGTCAAGCGGCCAAGGCGCAAGATTGACAGTCATAAGTGTCCGGGTTCAAATCCGTGGTCGGATACAAAGTTTTTACTTTTTTTTTGTGTTTGTTCAAGTTTTTAGTTTTTTTTTAAAGAAAATTATACTTTTGCCCAAAAACTTCGAGCTAAGCTCGGTCGCCCAGGTACTAAGGTTAGTCTTAAATAGCCTTCCTCAGAATAAAGACTAATATCATATACTTATATCTTATATTAATATTATATAAGCGAAAGTAACTAAACCTAAGTAACCTTTTCTCGCTGAACAGATTTCAATAAAATTTGACAAGAGCATAGCTTGCATCCGGGGATCGGACATAGGCTACTCTTGATCCCCGCCCTGTTTATCACGCGAGTGAAGTTGCAAGTAAAAAGACGTAGGCTATAATTTTTCAAATTCAACAGGTACTTCCTAAGATTAGCCCGACCACATAAATAAAAACATATTTGTAGCATTATTTAAAACACAGTAAATATTAAAAATTATCTCATTCCATACTAAATAATATTTTATTTCACCATTAGCGGAGCCAGGGTCCGCTCGGGTTCACCCCTATTTACTTTTTAACGTTTAGTATAGATTTCTCGGGGATGAGATATTTTTCCCCAGTAAAAAGTATCCTATATGTTGACCCGGATAACCAGCTACTTTATATCAAATTTCATCATAATCCTTGTGGTGGATTTTCCGTGATGCGGTCACAGTCAACATGTACGAGTTTTTACTACAGGAAAATAATAGAGGATAGAGTATGAAATTGCCGATTTGTACTGAAAAATTGATATTCGTTTTTATTTTAATTTAACATATTTATTTAATCAAAATAATTACCATTATTATCTATACATTGCTGCCATCTAATAGGAAGGTCATTTATGCCTTTGCGATAAAACTCTGGTGATCTAGATTCGACAAACTATGTGAAAGCATTTTGTACTGCCTCCTGAGAAGAAAACTTTTTATCACTTGAAAATTGTCCAAATCACG
This sequence comes from Argynnis bischoffii washingtonia, assembly GCA_033884665.1. Lineage (NCBI taxonomy): Eukaryota > Metazoa > Arthropoda > Insecta > Lepidoptera > Nymphalidae > Argynnis > Argynnis bischoffii. The sequence continues at coordinate 15,795,700 of CM066618.1, read as the reverse complement.
AAAAAAATGGTAGTCCGTTGGAGCAAAATCTGGCGAATACGGAGGGTGACGAATGGTTTCTAATTGCAGTTCCTGTAGAGTTAAAACGGTTTCTCGTGCTGTATGAGGTCCCGCGTTATCATGGAGCAATAATGGTGAAGATCTATTCATGAGTCGGGGCTGTTTCACTGCTAGTTTTGCTATCATTGTTCGGAGTTCGGCACAGTAGACATTTGCCGTTATTGCTTGACCAGATCGGAGAAAGCTATAGTGAATAACACCATGCTGAGACCACCAAACAGTTACCATTACGGTTATCGTAAAGAATCCACTTTTCATCACATGTCACAATTCAATCCAATATTCCTTCATTTTTCGTTTCTTTCTGCAGATCAGTCAAATCATGAGGCACTCATTTTTCATATTTTTTTTATTTTAATGATTTGATGCAAATGAGTCAATATTGTTGGTAAGGTAACGTTAAACCATGCCGCTAATTCTTGGGTTGTTTGGCTCGGATCGGCTTCCATCATCTCTTTCAATTCATTGTTATTCACCTGTCTCTTCCACGTGGTTCGTTCTTCAAATCAAAGTTTCCATCACGATAGCCTTTAAACCAAAATCGCACGGTGCGTTCATTAGCAATCCCCTCTCCAAACGCAACATTGATATCGCGAGCTGTTTCTGTCGCGTAGTTCCACGTCGGAATTCGTATTCAAAAATCACTGGAATTTTCGAAGTATCCATCTTTCTTGTCTAAGCTGAATAAAAAAACTACTGAAAGTCGATAATCGAATGTTGCATATTTTTTAAAAGAAGAACTACATAGGTACCATGTGAATAAAGTTTCACTCAAAAATCTCAAACCATGAAGGTTCTATGTCAATTCGAAGTACCTATTACAATAAAACGGCAATTACATACTTTAACCCCTATTATCTCATCTCTGAGAAATCTATACTAAAAGTTAAAACGTAACTAGGGACGAAACCGAGCGCAGTGAGAGCGAGTCATTAGTTTTTATATAAAATTATTCTTATTTTTTGTTTTATTTAGTAACTTTGTAATATTAGGTGATAGTATTATCTGTGAAACGTGTAAGTTAAATTGTATCCTTTATATTGGCTGAGTACTAAGTAGGGTGCTCGAACATGACACTGTAGAGAACAAGGCCTGTTATTACTTTCGAGGACGTGTTACTGTTAGAAAACGCTTAATTAACGCGGGTTTTGGGTTTTAACAAGGTAGCTAGTTATAAATAAAACAAACTGTCTGAACTGTTGAACTACGATTTTGTTACTGGGTTCCTTCCATAAATTTAATATTAACTAGTGTTTGTCCGCAGTCTGACTTGTTTGATTTATAGCATTACTAGCAACTCACGCTCGCTTCGCTCGAGTTAGTCCTTACTGAAAAACAAAAACAAATCTATCCCACGGGAACCGTACATTTTTCCGGGATATAAAAGTAACCTATGTGCCATTCCAGACTATAATCTATCTCTGTGCCAAATATCCTCCAGATCACTTCAGCCGTTCTGGAGCGATTGAGTAAAATACACACATCCTAACTTTCGCATTATAACATTTATTTAACATTAACATTATATTAATGGGATTTTTTTCTAATGGTTGTAGTGTGAGGTTAGATAGCATATATTCTTCTTCAATTATTGGGCTATAGAATGCAAAAATATTTTTTCAAATCAAATGAGTGGTATTATCACTAACAAAAAATCTCTTCAAATATATAACATTACCTTTGATTTATATTATTATAAAATACTAGCGACTCACTCTCGCTTCGCTCGGGTTCGTCCCTAGGTTGCTTCCCAAAACTTTCTTTTTTGGTCTTAATTTTTCTTTTTCGTGGTACCCTATTTTATTTCTAAAGTAAAAGTTGCCTAAGTTACTCCTTATTACATTACCAGTGAAAGTCCCGTCAAAACTGGTCCAGCCGTTTCAGAGATTAGCCGGAACAAACAGACAGACAGACAGACAAAAATTGTAAAAAAACGTTATTTTGGTATATGTACCGTGTATACATATACCAAAACATCCATATACATTTAGTAAAAAGCGGTTATTTTAATATTACAAACAAACACTCCAATTTTATTTATTTGTATAGATTATTTTTGTATCCATTTACCTGGTGGATAATCATGCTTCAGATTCATGGGAAGTGGCAAGCTTATCAATCGAGCCGTTAGGTCGTCTAATATAACAGTTTGTTTGTTGAGTTAAGGATTTTAAAAACTTTATTTGTCATAGTAGTTACTTCTAAATAGGTTGCAGCAATGCTTTTTTGCAATTGCTAACTAGTTTATTTAATTCCAAGTTGGCGGTGTTACACCCCCATACCTCGGGGAGCACTTAATGCCGTCAGTTCTGCGCCATAACTCTTACCAGTCGTGTCGAAGTATCGTCCCATGGTAATTTAAGAGTGAAAAGTAATAGAGGGTGCACTTGTGCACTATAATATCTTTTGCGCACTTGGTTAGTCTTAGTGAGATTGGCCGCCGTAGCCGAAATTGGTCAGGGGGACATATTTGCATTCACTGAAGAAAATTATAATATTATATTAATAGGGATATATGATAAGCTATCTTCCATCCCTTTCAGTCAAATGATCAAATCCGTTAAGTAGAAGTAACAAACACAATAAATAACCAAGAAACTTTCACATTTATAACATTAGTGGGGTATTCAACGGAATGAAATAATGCTACTGCATTTTTAATTTATGCTCCCAAACAACTTGCAATGCACGAGCTGAAGTTACAGCTGTAGCTCTATACATCCGAATGCAATAAATCTGAAATTTTAATCCAAAGAAAAGTTCTGCATAGTGAAACACATAAATGAAATATTTTATATTGATATAACTTAAAAGATATATAAATGTATACTAAATTCTGATTCTATTTTAATAATAATTAACGACTCACCCTAGCTATAGTTACGTTTTAACGTTTAGTATACATTTCTCAGAGATGAGACATTTAGTTGTCATCATACCAAATTTCATCAAAAACTGTCCAGTGGTTTTCTCGTGATGCGTTCCCAGGCACACAGAAAGACAGACAAATTTTCTAAAAACTATAGATTTAGCCTCTGTATCGATAATAACGACTACTTCAATAAGATTTTCCAAAAAATATTCAATGTACATATTGGACTCAGAATTTTAGTACATGTATAGATTTAGCTCTTTGAACAATCTTTTCGGTTGATGCAAATGCGGGGTTGTGGACTTTAGATATTTTTGAAAACTAGTTAGGTTCTCTCTATCAGTTACCCTTACGATGCTTTTCTTCTATTAGCAAATGGTAATTATGTTGGAAATGAGAGTCGCACATGAATATTTCAAGGAGGAGACCCGGGCTTGAACGTACTTTACTTGGTTTTACAAGTAATCACGTTACTAATAGGCCACCACTGTTACAGCTGTTTTTATTTTATTAGTTATAAAAAGAAAATATCTATAGAAAAGTAGGATTAGACTACGAACATCTGGTCTAGTCAACAAGCACCTTTTTGGTTAACTTTTTTCAGCCGTCTCAGAAAAATATGAACGAGGTGTCATTTGATTCAAATGGCATGTAGATGATTTTTGAAAAAATCAAGTTCCGCTTGCAAAAATTACAAAAAAGTGACCTAAAAGGCACTTGTTGACTAGACTAATCAGTATATTTAATTTATACATTATCCTTTTCCGCTTCACTATTAGCCATTAGTGAATTTTTTGTTATAGCGTCCATCACATATTCTTCTAAACCTTGTTAGGTTCTTTCAGACAAGCAAGTTTCCTCACTATGTTTTCCTTTGCTGGCTTAGCAAGAGTTTATAATGTAAGAAATGAGATTCACATATAAATATTTAACCCGGGTTTGCACCCGCTTCAATTTATTTTCCAAGAGCGTTAACAACAAGCCAGTGCTATTTTTATTATACCAGTGTTAGCCTCTTGGTCGAAACTCGGACGTAGTTATTACTGAACATTTGAGGAAAAGATATGTGGATATAATTGAATTTGAATATGTGAAAAGTCTGAAACTTCAACAAATATTTAAAAAAAAATTGCCAAATTGGTCCAACCGTTCTTGAGTTATTTAGAGTGATTTAGCCATTTATTTTTATTTATTTAGTTACACATATAAATCTGATATATATGTAGAAAATAAAGTCGGGTTTGTTACAACACTTATAACTCGAGAACTGCTGGAGCGCTTTTTATGATCTATGTTTTGTTGGATTTGCCTTCATCCTGAATAGCAGAAATAAATAATTAAAACATCGGAAAAAACCACGAAAAAGAAATTTGAAAAAAAATCTATTCCATAATAAGCATCAAAAAGTACCTAGTCGAATGAGTCACTAGTTAGTTATAACACGGAAATATCTATAGAACAGTTTCATAATACTAGTAACATTGATATGTATATTTAATTTATACATTACCATACCGATCGCACACCGATACCCGTCTCGACAGTTTACCAGGCGTCGTAACTATTGTCTTCCCGCATCGGGATAACCGGATTAAACCTACCTGCTTAACGAGAACGAAGTGAACGCTAACTAGATTGCATGCACGTGTACGGTCTTATAGACTAACGTGGTTTTACAGCACGCTAGAGTATTTCATGCGAGTACGTTCATTTTTATAGAAATTATTTTGGATAGAAATTTGTAAGAAATATTTTATTTAAGGCAGTGGTAACGTGTATGCTTGGAAAATTAAGTGAAGCTGGTTCGAATCCCGGGTCTCACACTTTGATATTTTCATATGCGAATCATTTTCTAATATGACTACTATTTGTCTTACGGTGGAGGAAAACATCGTGAGGAAACCGGCATGTCTAGATAACAGCCAGTTTTCGAAAGACGTACATATGAAGTCCGCTAAGCTGCACTTAGCCAGCGTAGTGCACTATGGCCTAATCCCCCTAGTATTGAATAGAGGAATATGCCCAGCGATGGGACGTTAAAAGGGTATGAATAGGGGTCTTTGGTATTTGTCATTGTTGAAGTAATTTTTCTTCAAATGATACGTATGAAGCACTAATATACTGAATTTAAATATAATTTACTAGCGCCTCACCCTCGCTTCGCTTCGCGTTCGTCCCTAGACAAAAACAAATCTATCCCACGGGAACCGTACTTTTTTCCGGGATGATATGAATTTTTCAAATCGGATTAATAGTTTCTGAGATTATCGCGTTCAACTAAACAAACAAACAAACAAACTCTTTAGCTTTATAATATTAGTATGGATTAAGCAGTAACTACTAAAGGTTTAAGTTATTTAATAAAATTTCAATTCTAAGTATGTTTTTTTATAATTATATAAAACATCTTAACATTTTTTTCACTGTTGTTGTGCAATAAAAATGAACTATCGATATTTCGAGTAAGATCTTTTTATACATATTTATATAACATTTCAAAATTTTATTTGTCAATATTTTAATATGATAACAATGGAAGCCTAATTAAATGACGAAAATTCATATTTTCTCTTCCTCAAGTTTGATACTGTATAGCTATTACTTGTAAATGTTTGAATAAATTTGTTAGTGATTTTTGACTTTAATACCTGAAATTATAGCTTACCTTAATTGTTTTAGTTTAATCGAGCGAACTAAACCAAATTTATATCCGGGCGGCGTAGTCACGCTTATTTAGCGAGTGAAAGCTCAATGACGTATACAAAGTAAATTACTAATTCTAAAACATATCTAGACGATAAAAGTTCCGGAGCTTATGGCCATTTGACTTTTATGTAATCTACTATATTGTTTAAAAAGTATAAATATAAATTTTTAAAACGGATTTTTCACTGTCTCTTTACAGCAGAATCGCGTTCAGTCAGTGATAACATTTTTTAGGACTAACATACTTATTAATAAAACTTAATTATTTGCATTTGTGATCACACTAACAGTAAAAAGAAACTATTTAAAATTAATATATTACTAATTTTTGTTCGTTGCTTCAAAATTCATTAAAATTCAAATTATTTCAAATTTCATCGAAATCTGTGAATTAAAAACTTATATTTTTTTTAAAACAAAAAAAAATACCACAAAATAAAACCAAAACTCAAAAAAATCACGGACAAGCGGTTTGTGGTGTAGGGGAACTCACTATAATACTTTCGCGATTAAATTTACGCGAGTATTTTACATCTATATATCTATACAAATAAAAAATAGTAAAAAATTGATTCTAATCGAAAGACAGATTCCATTAATTAATTAAAGTTTAAAAATTAAAATTAATTAATTAATTAAAAATTAAATCATATAATTAATGAATTAATTATAAGTAATATTTTAACAACGTACACTATAGTTTTAGCTTTTAGACTGTTATATTATTTATATTTAACTTTTTTCATGGAGCAAAGCGAAATTTTTGCCTGAAATATTTTTTAAAAACTGACTGTTCATATTGTGTACAGAATATAGACCGTTATTGAAATTTTTCTCTGCATATATGCGTGCGTTTGACGCAAAAATTTTAACCGAATTTTGTGTAGTACTTATTACTCGCACCAATATTTAAGATACCTTTTACTACAGGAAAATTATTAATTTACAGGAAAATTAATAATCTCTTGCGGTAAAAATTAGCCTATATCACTATCCAGCTCTCCAACTATCTCCACACACAAAAAAAAAAAGCGTCAATCCGTCACTCGGCATAAAAGAACAACACTGTTTTGACATAAAAGAACAAATAAATAAATACACTTTCACATTTATAATATAAAGTAAGTATAGATATGGATATATTTAACTACTTATAGTATACTCATTCAATACAATGGAGAAAAATATAAAACTAATTACTAGACGGAAACTTACTATTGGTTATTATTATTATCTATACATATAATAAAATTGTAACTAAGCCGAATCTGTACATTAAATATTTTTTGGAAAATCTTATTAAAATAGACATTATTATCGATACAGAAGCCGAATCTAAAATTTTTGGAATTATTGTCTGTCTGTCTGTCTGTCTGTTTGTTACCGCATCACGGAAAAACCATTAGAGCGATTTTGATGAGATTTAGCATGATGATAGCTAGTTATCCAGGCCAACATATAGGATACTTTTTACTGCGGGAAAATATCTCATCTCTGAGAAATCTAAACGATAAAACGTAAGTAGGCACGAACCCGAGCGGAGCGAGGGTGAGTCGCTAGTATTTATATAAAAATGAACTATTGAAAAATCTTTTACATTTTGATTGTAACGGAACAATATTTGATTGCTTAATTTCAACATTTCGATTAAAAGTTTACAATATAACTTCAGTTATATTATTGTACACAAATAAATAAAACTTTTAATTAGAAATCTTAGCTTATATACATATTACTTGCCTATTGTGAATTAGTAACTGGTTTGCTAAGGAATATTCGAGTAAATTTTTATTATTACTAAAATACATTTTCTTTTTCTATTTTTATGATGTATCACATGAAAATATATTTCAAATGAACACCTAAAAGTCAAATTAATGATGACTGATGGCTTCATATTTTTTGTACGTTTTACGCTTTTTGAGTGATAAGATAAATCATTTTATTTTATATACTTACTAGCGAGATATATATATATATATATATACAGACAGTTACTACATTTAATATTAGTATGGATATACATATAAAACTGGCTTTTAATATTTAAAAATAGTAATTGCGATTGTACCTTAGGAAATAGACGTACACTATTGCGAACTTGTCGGTATAACTTTTTAAGACCTACACTTTTCTAGTACATTGTTTTGATGTATCTCTTAAGGTTCAAACCAGCGTTAGCCATATAAATTTCTAAGGACGACTTGATAGAACCAATCATTGAATAATTCAAATGAAAAATGTGACTGTAGTTTTGGGGTCTATATTGTATACATAATACGTTACAGTAATTCTTTTTAAAAAATATTTCATGTACAGATTTCGCTAAGTTACTACTTTATAATAGTATAGGTACCCTTATACCAGCGGTTCCCAAATGGTGGTCCGCGGAACCCTAGGGTTCCGTGGAAGGGTTACAGATGTTCCAAGTTCCGTCCGAGAGTTAAATAACGTTGTGAGACATGAAGTCTAATTAATTCTAATTAATTAAGTGCTATTATAATATTATTATTTTATTTGTCACAAATAGTTGGTTATATTTTAGATACAATAAATATTATCATAAGTATTAATATTTTTCATTTACGATTTATTCTTTTAAGTTAAACAAGAAAGTATTCTAATCATATTACAATTAGTTTAGTTATTATCAAAATTTAAGATTTATTAAAAGAGTTATGATCAATTATGGTTCCGTGGCAAAAAAAAAGGAGAATTGCTGCCTCATACCTGACTAGAGGCCATAGTCCACCACGCTGGCCAAGTGCAAATTGACGTACTTCACATAACTTTCGAAAACTTAAAACTAAAACACTTCATGCATGCCTGAGAGTAACTAAGTTCTCTCAGACATGCATGAAGGTAATTGGTAATCAATAATTATGTTGGAAATTATTCGCACTTGAAAATACCAGTGGTGTGAAATTTAAACCCGCATCACTTAATTTTCCAAGCAAGCGCGTTAAAACTAGGCCACTACTACCTTCTGTCATGTATTTTAATATATTATAATGTATTTTAATATTTTGTTTCGAATTATTACTTTCAGTGAAGTTTTATTAGCATTCAGACTTATAATATTAAGAAACGAATGACTAACGTATTATAATTATTTAGGTCCACTAAGATCTAGATTCATTCTTATTTAAAATCTAGAAAAAGTATATTAACACCTTCAATTAGCTTACTTGTGTAAAACATGTATTATTTATGTATTATATTATCTATTACTTGAGTAGTCGTAAAAGTGTGACGGCGAAAAGGTCTTGAATAAATAAACGATATGCTCTCCAAATCTCTGAGGGCTTAACATATAAGGCGGAAAACAAGCCGAGACTGAGATACTTTGTAAATATTATGTTTAGTCAGTGTGCTAGTTTAATAACAAAATTGTATAATTATTAAATCTATCTATCTATCTATATATATATATATATATATATATATATATATATATATATATATATATATATATATATATATATATATAATTCTTCTGTACGTGTGTATGTCACTGAACTTCTTCTAAGTTTCTGGACCGATTTTTTGTGTGTTTGAATTCTTGGATGGTTTAGATTCACAATTGGACCCGTTAGGTGGCGCTGCAATAGGGTTCAAGGAATTTTTGAAGTGAAACTTCTTTACGCACGCTTCACTTGGGGGGTAAGCTGGTGAATGCGTTACGAAAAAAATTACGTACATTTGTTGACATAGTAATCGTTTTTACTGTCTGACAGATGATAATTAATATTATATACTTTCCTTAAATGATATTCAATAAATATATGATTGTAATATGCTTAATATGCGTTGTTTTTAGTATCTCACCTATCCTAATTATTTAAAACATAAATTGAATTTCATAAAGGGTACCGATAACCTACAAAAGTATTACTTCTTGCGCGTGAACACATTCATACACACACTAATTGTTTTTTAATATTATTTTTTTTAACGAAAAGCCAATGTTCGGGCAGGACAGGGTCTGTCGTGTTCGCTAGCAATATATAAAGCTGACATGTAATATCTATAAGTGTTTAGAAGTAAGTTTAGAAAACCAAACTATTATTATATGTTCATAAACATCAACATATAGGACGTATTTTATTGCGGGAAATTACCTCATCTCTGAAAAATCTATACTAACCTTTAAAACCTATCTAGACGAACACGAGCGGAGCGAGGGTGAGTCGCTAGTTATATATATTTAAACAGAAAATAAGTTTTGTAATAATGAAGTTATGAATTGATAGGATTTTTAAAAGGTAAGATGGTGAGAATATACGGACCCTTCACTACTAGTAACTACTGTACTCGGTATATGTTTGTATACAAAAGTTAGCTATCAAATATTTTATGTTCCCTTTCGCTTTTGACGTTAGTTAACAATTCAATATACCAACGAATAGACCCAATATTTCAAATATCCACTAATTAAGTGTGTTTCAAATGCAAATTCGTCCACATGTGAAACCGCGGTTTGTGAATCACTCGAAATGGTCGCGACACGAACGCTCATATATATCAATGGTATAGGCTAAGAGACGATGATGGTAGATCATGTGACTCTATGAGTCATAGTAAACTAGAGAGTTAAAGTTTCGATGATACGTTTGGCTCAGTTTTTAGTGACCCTACTTACTGTGCCAGTGGTCGCTGGTTCGAGGTCCGCTGGAGGCATTCATTTGTGAGTGTTTATATTTTTATACGTATGTATGTATCTATGTATTTAAAGTTATATATTTGTAGTGTATCAAATATCTGTTATCCATAACAAGACCCTCGTAGCTTATCATGGAACTAGATCTAGATGGTGCTGTGTGTTAATGTCCCAACATATTTATTGTTTATTTATTATAATTATTTCTCAACGTAAAAGCTACATCGAATTTTATATTAACTTTTAATAACTTATAAAGTAAAAAGAAGAAAGTTAAAAAATCGATTTGACATAGATAAAGATATCACGTAGATAATATTATAAACAAAATAGTATTTGTATCAGAATTAATTAAGAAATATTATGTCAAAGTTGATATTTTCAATATATTAGATACTTTCTTCCCGTGTCACGTACGTTTTTTCCATGATATTAGAGTTGAAATGTACAAATTGTAAGATTTCATGGTTTACTTTAATTGTAAGATACAAAGTTCGAGAGATTTTATCCTTACCATAGACTATCGGTTAGTTCAATAAAATAGTAAAGGTGTATTTTACTGTATTTTTAGTTGATTCGATTACCAGTTCAGGTAAGCTTTTTTTTAAAAAAAATGCAGTTATTATCATTTTGTGAAAATAAAAAAAATGTTTTCTTCGAGTAAAATTTGATAACTTCAATATTTAAGATACTTTTCTTGCATGTCTTATCCATTTGTTCCACCCTGTATATATTTACAAATAATAAACAAATGTTGATCATTTAATGTTAAGTTCTTATATTATTTTAATTAATCAAACATGATTATTTAGTTAACTACATATTAGACAAAAACAATATATAATATTATTATAAAAATTAATCTTTATATTATACCTGACTATTAAATACTTTTTTACCTTATTCATTTTCCACACACCAACGGATATAGCAAAAATGACCGAAATGACTCCCGAGCGAAACAAATGATTCACTACAATCTAATAATATAAATATGAAATACAAAAGATATTTTAAGCAATTTCCTAGACTATATCGTCCAAACAACGCATGCCGCACGGCTCACTGCCACAGAACAAACAGAATAAACCGCATCTGAATTTCAAATTTGACACCATTTTCAACCACTTATTTCCAGAAAGACATATTTCAAGCTTGTATTTTGGTTTGGCGCAATTTTTTTGTTTTGAAACTGAATGTATAAGTTGCATTGGTTATCGCGTGAAAACATAGTTTGAATACATTACTACCCGGCAAAAGTTGTTCTGCCATATAAATTATCAAAGAAATCTGACGTAAGATACAAAAATACTGAAAACGCGATTAATAATGGGGGGTAGGAGGGTGAAAAATATTTTACGAACTATTCACATACCTACCAAATATACAATAAAAGTTATTAAAATCCGTTAAGCCGTTTCGGAAGAGTGCGACCATAAACACCGTGACACGAGATATTTATACATTAGATAATGAACTTCAAAGTTATATTTTGTGTTATTTTACATCTTTTTGGTATATATCTTAGAACTTTTCATAAATATAAAGGCTAAATGACTTGACAGTCACATGATGTGGCATTGGATGACGACTCATCTATAGTCATTCAAATACATTAATTAACATTCCCAATAACATTAAGTTATAGGTTCTTAATTGTTTACGAGCTCCCACCCTGGGTTTTAGTGGGTAGTACTGGCTTTTCTAGCCGGTGAGTCCCACTTAACCTGTATGTATGCAGGAGGTATGCGTAAATGCATTTCCCAACATTAAAAAAAAATTATAAAATAAATAGTTTTTTGTCTATAATTAATTCATCATATAAGTAATTCACGTTTGTTATTCATAATTTAATAATAATAAATACAGGATATATAAATATAGACCTATATTTGTAATAAAGTTATAATTTGTAAAAAAGCTGCCGATTCATCCTCGCTTCGCTGGGATTCGTTCTAAATTGCTTCCCCATACAAACTTTGATCCCCATTTTCATCCCCTTAAAGGATAATTTCCGAAATAAAAACTATGTCTAAAATTCTATGTCTTTTCCATAGTCCTAAGCTATTTTCTTGCCAAATTTCATCTAAATCAGTTCAGTAATTTCGAAGCTTATTGGGTACAAACAAGCAAACAAAAAATCTTTCCTCTTTATAATATATTAGTATGGATGAACATAGTTTGTTTCTATGAAAGTTATAAATTGTGTTTGTATTTCACATCAATTTCTATTCACTTTACACTCACTTTTAATTGTCGTATTGATGTTGCACGTATCATTGCATTTGCATTGTCATTTACATGACAATACAATAATTTTACTTTGTGAAACAGAGTTGTTGTGAGAGTTTCATTTTAAAAATTTCATTTTAATCATTTAGTAAATTACAACACAAATAGAAAAACTTGACCTGACTCACGACTCTAACCCAGGACCTCTGGGTGCTCTGCAACTAACTTTTTTTTTAATTAATGTTGGGAAATGTATTTAGGCACTAAGTATGGGACTCTCCGGCAAAGCCAGTACTACCCACTAAAACCCAACGGAACCGCCCCCGTCTTAATGGGGCATCGCAAGATCGCTTACGCATTCAATCACGATGCCTCAACGGCAGGTCTGCTAAAGCAGATCACAACAACCATGGGGTTACTCCACGGTCCATTCTGTTATCAGAGAAGTTTTTTTTTTATGACATTCAGTGACAAACGAGCAGACAAACCACCTGATGGAAAGCAGCACCTGTCGCCCATAACACCTACGGTTCATGCACTTAGGTTTTAAGTAACAAAAATGCAGAACCACAGGTGCGTTGTCACTGTGAGGACTAAAATGATATGCCTCTTGCTTGTAATTGCACTGGCTACCTTATCCGGAATACAACAATGCAATCATTGTTGCTTGGCGGCAGAAATAGATAAGGGGGTGGTACCCACCCAGTCGGACTCCTCAGGCTTGACAGAGTCCTACCACCGGTAATACCAGGAGCAACCCGCATAGCACATCGCGCACCGAGGTGGGCCACCTCCCTGTCCTTTTCTTGGCTTCGCGCCCGTTTGTATTGCCAGGCACTACTGAGCCTCTCACCACGACAAGGTGTAAGCACGTTGAGGGGGAGAGGTGTGTGGGGTTGGGGGGTGTATCTGCTACCACTTACACTACCGCTTATAAATTTTTGCCCACCAGCATTTTTAATCATTAAAATATTTTAAGAAAAGATTTGATTGAAATAACTGCAATATTTAAATAATTACAATCCAAAAGGAGTAGTTCACCGATTTCTTGGAGACGGCTTAACCGATCTTGCTATTTTAAACGGTATTATATTAAGGTAGATCTCGAGATGGTCCCATAAAATTTTCTTTGAGTATATAGTTTAATCCTCTTTACATAGAGTATATATAGTATATAGTTATAGTAGTATATAGTTTAACCCCCTTTGTGAAGTCTGTTAAAAGCTAAACACGCTCTTTTCCCATACTTTGCAATTCTCCGCGTTTGTATGTAACGAGACAAGGTACGTCAGATAACGGCTACCAATATTATACTTTATCTCAATTCAAAATATATTTTCTTACATAGGTATTTTACAATTTACAGTGTCAATATTATTTTAAGTTTATGGGGCAGATATCATCCGTCCGGAATGCGAGCTGGTATTGAGAAATAAATAGCATTAATTAGGCTCAATGATGCTTTAAATTTCCTAAGTTTCGACTGTTTTTTGTATGGACGGTCTTCTAATTTTAAATTAATTTACATAATTACTTTTTTAGTAATTAGATATATGTACATTGTACATATACCCATGTAAATTAATTAATAAAAATTACACGTGAAAATGTCATACCAGCTTAATTTATATACATTATAAACTCATAAAACGAGATTCGAACCTGTGATGCAGCAGGCAGATTTCAAACAAATACTAGGTCAAAAAGCGTAGACCTTTGTCAATTATCATGGGTCGTAGGTCATGGGTGTTTTATTGTTGTCAGTACACGGTACGTTAACAAGCTACTATTCTCGAGCATCTATCACTACGAGGTTACAGTTTAGCCACAGCATTTTGTAAAGGAAATATTATCCTAGCCATTCTTATTTTTCTATTTATATTTAACTAGTTTTTGGATACCAGATAGATGATACACTACACATATATAACTTTCAATACATACATATTATAAATATAATTATTACCCATGACTGGAGTACAAACATAAGTGCTCATCACACAAATGAATACCCCCAGCTGGACACGAACCCGCGACCGCTGGCACAACAAGTAAGGTCATTACAAACTGAGCCAAACGTGACGTCTGGGATAGCTGGGTAGGGGATTAAGGGTAGCCTGTGTCCGATCCCAGGGTGCAATCTAAGGATATAGATTGCATCCTGCCAAATTTTATCGAAATCTGTTTAGCGTTTTAAGTGTGAAAAGAGAATAGACAGGATTACTTTCATATTTATAATATTAGTAAATAGACATTCAGTCTGTCTATTTGCGGAATATTTTGTATTTAACACATTGGGTATTTGAATATAATATTTCTTCAATTCATTTCTTTTGTGGTGACATCGTGATCCTTGCTTGTGACACTTTTGACAGTAAACCACTCTAGTTCTATGCCTTTTTTCATGTTTGAAAAATATTTACAAACCCAATAAAACAAATAAATCAGAATACCATTACATAATAACAATTTCTATTACAGTAATTTCTACTATATTTTAACGTGTAGAATAACATCTATACAAATGAATAAAATTGAAGTGTCTGTATGTAATATTAAAATAATCGCTTTTTACTAAATGCATATGGATATGTATACACGGTACCAAAACAACATTTTTTACAATTTTTGTTTGTCTGTCTGTCTGTTTGTCTGTTTGTGTGTTCCGTCTAATCTCTGAAACGGCAGGACCGATTTTGGCGAGACTTTTACTGGCAGATAGCTGATGTAATAAGATGTAACTTAGGCTACTTTTATTTTTGAAAAAAATAGGGTCCCACGAAAAAATATTGAAAAAAAAGTTAGTTTTCGGAAGCAACCTAGGGACGAACCCGAGCGAAGCGAGGGTGAATCGCTAGTATTAACTAAAAAATTGAAGAAATTTATCTATATCTCTATAATATATAAATATTTTACTTATTTTTTTTAAATTATGATTGGGAAATACAAGAAAACCATATGCAAGAGAAACCGCAGACAATTGCTAGTTTAAAGACAAAGCGACGGCTATCATTAGCCTTTCTTGTGGCGTGTAACATGAAAAATATTTGTTTTACATATACATGCAATGCATTTATTACAAGATTGAACATACATATACCCAATCTATGCAACAGTCAAGAATGTGTTTAATATACATATATTCCAACATCTACCTTAGAAAGTTTCTCAGACCATTATACTAGTTATTCACTTGAAGAATTATTCATAATGTATTCGATCTAACTACAGATCGCATCTCAAATTTTAAGGACAATTAAAACATAATATACAATTTCTATTTCAATTCTAGTCATGCTATTTACTTAACTTATTATACCAGATCAAACAATAAAATAGAGGCATTTATTTTGCCACAGAGTCTTTGGCCTTTTAGAGGGCGTAAGAACATCGCATCTGAAATTCAAATGGGCGTCCCGCGGGAACTTCAATGTGGAGTCGGCAATTTTGCAAAACAAGTTTATCGGCGTTGAACAAACGCTAATTCTATAGGTATATTAATGGTATATGTAAAACGTTAGATTACAGGCCGGCTTTATTGTTCAAACAAAGGCATGTTATGTTCACTAATAGCTTAAAATAGAGTAAATTTATTATATTTTATATATATGATTTGAATATAAGTAATTATAAGGTAATAATTTAAGAGATACTTGATTCATCTTTAATCTAAAATATTAATGTTAATAAATAAAATAATAATAATGTCTTACTGACCATTTTCGGCCACGGCAGCCAATCTCACCGAGACTAGCCAGATGCGCAGGCGATATTAGTGCACAAGTGTACGCGCAGACACAAGTGCACTCTCTATTCCTGTCATTCTCAAAGTCCGATGGGACGATACTTCAACACGACTGTTAAAAGTCACAGCGCAGGACCGACGGCTTTACGTGCTCTCCGAGGCTTTACGTACTTCCCAACTTCGGGCTGTTACTCAGAACTCAATAATTGAACTTGATCTGAGCCGGGACTCGAACCCAGGACCTCCGGATCTGCAGCTGTAGATACTAGCCACTACACCACCGAAGATCATAAATAAAATAATGATACTTTCAAGTCACAATACTAACTAAAAACAGAAAATCTAAATGTGGCTGTGCTACATGCAATAGTAGGTCTATAGAAATATTTAAGATCTTGTCTATTCCAACGGATTATATATTTAATATAAAAAAAAATTAACACAATAAGCTTAATCATGTAAAATATATGATCATCTTTAAACAATTTGTTAAATTTATACGTTTAATAATATTCTGAGTCTAATCTGCACATTAAATATTTTTTTTAAATCTTAGTGAAATTGAAACTTTTAGAATTTTTGTTTGTCTGTCTATCTGTTTGTCTGGAAACGCATCACGAGAAAACCACTGGACATATTAAGATGAGGTATGATCATAGCTGGTTATCCGGGTAAACATATATGATACTTTTTCGCTAGTAATCATATATTATTTCAATACATAAAACAAATAATGTGTAAAAGACCTTCAACACACTCATTTCAGAATCTAACAAAAGCTTTAGTTAGTGCCGCCGCTATGCGCTAATTAACTTTCGCTACTAAAAAACTCGAATAAACTAGACTCTCCAAACGAATAGTAATTGAATGGAAAACAAAATCTGGCAGAAGTCGTAATGAAATAAAAATAAACTACGATATGTACTTTAAATAAATAAATAAATAAATAAATAAGTACTTTATGTTGAAACTTTGTTTATTGTTTCATCCCACCGAAGTATGAGAGTGACATGAATAGAGAGTGCACTTGTGTCTGCGCGTATACTTGTGCACTATAATTTCCTGTGCAGATAAAAATACTGTAAGAAGCAAGTCCTGATTCGAGTCCCGGGTCGGGCCAAGTTTTGTCATTGAGTCTCTGTTTAGTAAGTCTCAGTAAACGCCCGGAGTTGGGAATTGGTCGGTGTTTCACCCCCGTGCCTCTGAGAGCACGTAAAGCCGTCGGTCCTGCGCCGACACTTTCACCAGTCTTGTCGAGTAGTCGTCCCATCAGAGTATGAGAGTGACAGGAATAGAGAGTGCACTTGTATCTGCGCGTACATTTGTGCATTGTAATATCTTCTGCGCATTTGGCAAGTCTCAATGAGATTGGCCACCGTGGCCGGAATCTGTCAGGAGGACACTACTTTATGTTGAGGTTCTAATGACCTTTTTAAGTTTTGGATTTAAACTAGTGACTTCCCCTTGCTTCGGTCAGATACGTCCCTAACTACCGAACAGTTATCTATATTATGCTTAAAGTCAGTCTGTATAATAAATTTCATCCAAATATGTCCATCCATTTAAGTGTATACAGCAACAAATATACACACATATACAAAATTTTGAATTAAAATATTAGTCCGATTAGAAGAAGTCCTAATTCTTACAAAGGAATGATAGAAACAATAGCGTGATTTGGAACAATCTCGGTTCTAGTCATTCATTAAGTGTATAGACACGTTTCTGCATGCGGTATTATACGTACGTGTATTTCCTTGCAAGCATTATTAGATCTAGACCGAGCTATCTATTTGGGCTAGATCTACTCTAGTAGAAATAATAAGATTTGTTTTACTCTTAAATTTTTAATACCTAACCATTCAATTAAAATAAGAATCGTCGAAAAATGTATTCAGACCTTTTTGACGTACCACTACTGGGCACGTGCCTCCCTTCAATACAAGGGTAATCAGGCTATAGTCTACCACGCTGAGGAACTGTTAATTATGTTGCAAATTAATTTAAGAGATTAAAATGATGATGGAAATTGGATGTTGAGAATATCAAAGGTGCGAGACCCGAGATTTGAACTCGCTTCTCTCGGTTTCCCAAGTGACCATGTTACCACTGGGCAACCGCTGCCACGAAGATTTGGCGAAACAAAAATTCGAAATATTCTTTGATTAATTTCATTTAAAATGTCAAATATTCGGGTTAATCTAAGAAAGCGTTATTAAAAAATTAATTTTTAATTATATTTTTTTTTGTTTAGTAGCTATTGACGAGCTTAAATATTAGTGTTATCGATAAGAAAAAATTGTTTTCTTTTTCATATATGTAAATAGGTACAAACAGTTTATTTTTCTATCTGTTCTTTGTCACCTTTTTTTAGTAACTATTAATGAGCTTTAGTGTTATCAATAAAAATGATTATGGTATAAAATAATATTTGACGACACGTTTGACTCAATTTGTAGTCCTACTTGCTGTGCCAGCGGTCGCGGGTTCCCTGGTCGCGGGTCCCGCTGGGGGCATTCATTTGTGTGATGAGCTCAAATGTTTGTACTCCAGTCATAGGTATTTATATTTATAATAAGTATGTATTTAAAGTTATATATGTGTAGTATATCAACTATCTGGTGTCCATATCACAATTCTCGTAGCTTACCATGGAACTAAATGATGCTGTGTGTTAATGTACCAACAAATTTAAAAATATATCAACACAATAATTTAGGTGAATGATCTAATCCACACAATTTCTTCGCAATCGCAAGTACAATCATTAATTACGAAGTTAAAAGGCGAATCATACTTTGATTAAAACGAAGAATTACAAACGATAAATGCTTAAATGCGTGTCTTTAGATGGTTACCGAAATACGGTGTCACTATAAAGATGAGAAACGAAAACAACGTTCATAATTTCTTTGATATTTTAAATGAAAATTTTACGTGCAAAATAAAGTTAGCAGGCGGGAATGTTTTCGTAAAGCATGTATTTATTAACTAGCGACTCACCTTTATAGATTTCTCAAAGATCAGATATTTTCCCGCGGTGAAAAGTACCCTATATGTTGACTCGGATAACCAGCTATCATCATACCAAATTTTATCAAAATCTTTCCAGCGGTTTTTCCGTGATGCGGTAACAGACAGACAGACAAAAATTCTAAAAACGATAGATTCAGGCTCTGTGTCGATTATAATGACTATTTCAATAAGAATTTTCACAAAATATTTAATGTACAAATTTGCTCCAATTAGAATTTTATTACATGTATAGATAAGTGTGCAAAAAGGAATATTCGAATTCCTTGCTTCTATACTGTTTCAATATCGTAGTTACAGAAAATGGAGTTAAAGTGTCTTTAAAATTTCTATCGGAGCTGGAATTTTGTCGCTTTTCTTTCACTTATAGGATAATAAAAGCCTATTCTTAGTCATTTATTGTGAAACATATTGTAATTTTGCTGTTTTGTATTTAAAATTAATAAAATCTATACATATAATAAAATTCTGAGTCGAATCTGTACCTTAAATATTTATTAAACTTAAAACTTATTGAAATAGACTTTATTATACAGAGACTGAATCAATTTTTTAGAATTTTTGTGTGTCTGTCTGTCTGACTGTTTGTCTGTCTGTCTGTCTGTTACCGCATCACAGAAAAACCATTGGAGGGATTTTGATGAAATTTGGTATGATGATAGCTGTTGAATGTTGAAAGTGATTTTTTCAACCGACTTCCAAAAAAGGAGGAGGTTCTCAATTCGATCAGATATTTTCAAAGTCGGTACCAGCGGATACAAATCAAAGCACTTCGAAAATATCTGATTAGGTATCTATTCTAAATGAAAATCCCTGTTTAGTTATTTTTTACTTTTCAGTGCCCGGAAGTCGGTTTTTATTATTTTTTTAAGTTTTTATTACGATGACTGTAGTATAAAGTAAGTAGTTAAATCTCAATTTAGTATAGTGTTTTGTCTATATTCAAGATATTCATTTCGATATTTCTATATACACAACACGTATTTTATATCGATAAAAATAAAAAATTATTACCAGCTTTTATATAGTTTCACCTGTCTCACTGTCTGTCTGTAATCAAATTTTGCAAGTTAAATTTGACCCACTTTCCAGTGTTCGATTGAGCTGAAATTTGGCGGACGTTACAAAATGGCAATTTACGACGATTTATTTGGCGACCCTTATGATATGGGCATCAAATGAAAGGTTTTGCTGAGAAGAATACCAGTAAAATAAAAACTAAAAAAAAGAAGAAAATGGAAAAAAAAGAAAAAGAAAATAAATAAACATGCTTTTATTTAAATGCTCTAAAAAAACACGAAGAATTATAAATTCTTACGTGCATACATACATACACACATACACTTTTTTATATATATGTTTTTTTTATAACACACGAAAATACCTTCATTGTTTACTGTATTATATTATATTCAATTAAAATCAAAGTCATCTAAAGTTACGCTGATAAGGCTTAGTTTTTCTGAGTTGCAGAGACATCATTATATTTAAGTGTTCTTAAATAATGAACATATTTATAAGCTGCTTTTCCTCACAACATTATCGTTATATTAATTAAATGTTGAAAAGACAAAGCATCTAAGCTATTTATTTACCTAAAAATAAAGGTCTTATGTCAAATTACACTCGCTAAGGGCTTCAGCCCTAATTTAAGTCCATTTTAATACGAGGAATATCAGACCATATCAATCACGCTGGCCAAGTGCGGGATGGCGAACTTCACATACATGTCTTTCACATACTTGCTAGGTTCTCTCAGACATGCAGATTTCCTCACGATGTTTTTTTTTTATCATAAAAAAGTGGTAATCATGTTGGAAATGATTCGCACATGAAAATATCAAAGGTGTGAAACTTAGGATTTGAACAAACTTCACTCGGTTTCACAAGCGAGCGCGTTACCGCTGGGCTACGACGGGCTCACTAAGGCGCGTGCACTAAATTTTGGAGAATCTTAAGTTGTTAAGCCAGAATAGGTTAGCTATTCGCTCGGGTTCGTCACTTTTTTTTTTTTTTTTTTTTTTATAGTTGGGGAATGCATTTACGCATACCACCTGTACCACCAGGTGGTTATGTGGGGCTCACCGGCTAGAAGAACCGGTACTACCCACTAAACCCCAACTTTCCCCTCCCCTCCGCCTCAGTGGGGCGCCGCGGGATCGCTTACGCATAACTACCGCGACGTCCCGGCGGCAGGCCTGACGGCCACCAAACCAATGAGGCTGCTCCACAGTCCACTCTGCTTAAGCAGAGAAGTACCAGGAGCAGCCCCATTAAAACCTCACCGCCCACCGAAGTGGGCACCCCTCAATCGGCTGCAGAGGACAGGGAGAGCGGCAACGACACACCGACACTCCTCTTCCCCTGCAGCCCCACCGCGTCTGCCATCTAAGACGATGGCAGCCCCGTCAAGGCCGCGGGGGGCAGGGAGAACGGCGCACCGAAATACCGGCACTCCTCTCCCACCGCGGCCTTCCCCTCTACCGGTTACGAGGCTGTTTTCACAGTCCCGCAACCGGTCCCCACCCTCCGGAAGCCGAAGCCTCAACGGAGAGCGGCCCCGTCCTGCCTTGGTCCGCGCCGGATTTCTCCGGTACCACCCGCTGGGTCCAAGCGGGTGGCATTCCCCGATCCGCCACCTGGGGACGAGCCCGGTAGGAGTTGGCTCTCCCCCGGGACTCGGGTTCGTCACTAGGAACCCCTACGCTTCTTATATTTAGAAAAAAAAACCCTAATTCTTTTTCTAAAATAAAAGTAGGCTTAGTTACTCCTTATAATAACAGCTATCTGCCAGTGAAAGTCCCGTTAAAATTGGTCCATCCGTTTCGGAGATTAACCGAAACAAACAGACAGATAGACAGACGGACAAAAATTTAAAAAATTGTGTTTTTCTTATAAGTACCGTATATAATTCCATATGCATTCTCTTAAATTTTATTTATCTGTATAGATAACCAGTATTTACCCAGTGGTTGAAATCTGACCATAATCGTTATTAAAAATTTGAGGAAAACATATATAAATTTTCATTTTTTTTTTATTGGTAACACTAAAACTCGTCAATAGCTACTAAAGAAAAAGAGAATAGACAATCGGCTGAAAAGTAGAGGAAAAAGTTTAATTTTATTAAATAAAACTATCTTTTCGGATTTTTTCGCGGATTTATTTTGATTTTTGTTTCGAAAAGATTTGAAAAGATAGTTTTATTTAAATGTCTAATATTCGCGTAAATCTAAGAAAGTATTATCTAATTTTTTTTTTTGAAAAAATTGTCTGTCTATTTTTATATAGATTAAACATGTAAGTATAAAATCCTACTAATAATAAAAATGTAAAAATTTGTATGGATGTCTGAATGTATAGATGTGTAGATGTTTGTTACCCTTTCACGCAAAAACTACTAAATGGATTTTAATTAAACTTTTCAATATCATGCGTCAAAATAACATATACGCTACTTTTTATCCAGGAAAAATTCACAGTTTCCGTGGGATAGATTTGTTTTTGTTTTTTTAGAGGCGAACCGATGTGCTGCTAGTTTAATAATCACTGAGTCATCACTGTCTTTTTCTTTGTAAAGTGAGAGTGAAATTTATAAAGGTATAATTAATTATAAGAAAAAGATATACTATTCAAAGTACCTAATTAAAAATCACGTTAGATAAAATGTGATAATTTTAGAAGAAATTATGAACTTCAAGCCAAAGTTAATTGTGAGGCTTAAACGAGAACAAGATCTACAAATACTATCATTTATAGAATAGTAATCGACAGAAAATAGATGACTAAAAAAATCTCATGTTTTTCCTGTCGATTGTAGATATTCAATATCTTTAAGGAGTCATTTTTCTCTTCTTATAAAGGATTGCCATACAAGAACACCTTTATTGGACTCCAGTGCTTAAAAAAACAAACACACTTTCGTACTTTTTGAAGTGAAAACTTCTATAGGCAGGTTTGGATGGGGAGTAAATTCACGTAAGTCATCATCGACATGGTCACGTGACGTGTTAAAGCTAACTCAGAGTGCCGATAGATGTCAAAGCCAGATAAATGTAAATAGTTTTAATTTACTTTAGTTTAAAGTTTTCATTCCTGTCGGCAGTCCTCATGACTGCTATTTTTGTTAAAATGTATAGAATAGACAGAATATAATTAAAGAAAAGGGAAGCACATGAAGTGTTAGAACATTTTTCAATATTATAGGTTCACGTAATATCTAGATTTTAAGCAATTATCTTTAGGTTGAATAATTATCATGAAACCAAATATGCCAGATCTGTCTGTCTGGAAACATTTGGAAAAATTTGGTATGATCATAGTTGGTTATCCGGGTCCACGTATAGGATACTTTTTACTGCGGAAAAATATCTCGTCTCTGAGAAATGTACACTAAACGTTAAAACGTAAGTAGGGACGAACCCGAGTGGAACGAAGGTGAATCGCTTGAAATTTAAACTTTTTGTTTGTAACTTTTTTGTCATGGATTTTAGAATTTAGTCCATCGCATACTACGGACGTGTTAAAAAACAGATTATTTATACTATCAAGATTAAAATCCATACCCAAATCTTAAATTATTATATCATATAGTTGCGAATTTGACGATAATGTACAAAGCTGTCTCATGAAAATTTTTACACCAGTATGTGGGATATCCTATCTGAGGTTTATGTATCCAATTATTTCTAAGTAAAATTATATTTTTAAGAGATTTCAGGGTTTTTAATAGAGTATGATTAAAGTACACATTTTTTTGTAAATTTTTATATTATTTTAAAAGTTTTAATAATACTTTCAGCTAGCGTCCTTACACTTCGTTATAATAAAGAAAATTTAAAACATCTCATTATTGGGGAAAAAATTATCATTTTCATCGTCCTTACCAATTTATACTAATAGCCTATACCAGACATCTATTTAATTTTAAACTTTCTAACTTCTTAGGTATTTATAAAATACTAGCGGCTCAACTTCGCTTCGCTCGGGTTTGTCCCTAGGTACGTTTTAACGGTTAGTATGGAATAGATTATATATTACGTAAATATATACATAGATATGATGAGTTGTTGTGGTTTGTATTATAACATATTTTCCTGTCGGAATGAGATAATCTTCCGGGGTAAAAAGTATCCTATGTCACTCTCTAGCCGTCCAACTATCTTCACACAAAAAATAACGCCAATCTGTCACTCTGTTTCGACGTGAAAGAAGGACAAACAAACAAACACACTTTCACATTTATAATAGTTTTATAAAATATATCTACTATAGTCAAACATCATGAGTGTAGTCTATTTTCATAAAAAAATAACTCTGCATTTTATATGGGAAATAAATTTAAGATGGAATGAAATGGCCGTAATTGAATTTTCAGAATTTTCTTAACAATGCAGTTGTATTCAAAAATGTAGGTACAAGTGGTTACTAAAAATTTTAAGCCACCGTAGGCACAAAGGCTATCCAGCAGTCTTGCCTAGCTTGATACTCGTGAATTGTGTCTCTTTATTTATAATATGTATGTATTTAAAGTTATATATGTGTAGTGTATCAACTATCTGGTATCCATAACACAAGCCTCGTAGCTTACCATGGAACTAGACGGTGCTGTGTGTTAATGTCCCAACATATTTATTATTATATTATTATTATTATTCAAAAAGGCTTTTGTGCGTGATCCCATAATTTGTATAATATGTTTGATTATTCCACTCCTATTGGTCATAGTGATTATATAAATATATGATGGGACATAAAAAACAGTACCGTCTAATTCCATGGTAAGCTACGAGACTTATGGTTACCAGATAGTTGATACACTACATATACTCGTATATAACTTTTTTAAATACATACATATTATGAATATAAACACCCATGACTGGAGCACAAACATTCGTGCTCATCACACATATGAATGCCCTCAGCGGAACTCGAACCCGCGACCTCTGTCACAGCAAGTAGGGTTACTACAAATTGAGCCAAACGTATCGTCAAATAGATAGTAGATAGTGATTGTAGATAATAAAACTAGAAGAAATAATTTAGATCTTATTGGTAGCTCCAGATATTGAAAAACGTACAAAAAAATAATAGACAATCACACTATTCAACTTTAAAATAAGTAAATAGCTTAGATCACTTAAATATTTAAAAAAAATATTTGTTTTACCCCTTTTTACCCACAATTACTCATAATACCTATTTTCAAGCTCTACGCAATATTAGAGTTAAATCTCTTAGAAAGGAATTTTATAAGTTTTTTACTTTATTACAAGTGCTTATGCTTGTGAATATACCAGTTAATAATTATGTTTGTGACTTTTACACGCTGTAAGGCTCCATAGATTTCAGTGAAATATCTAATGATATTAAAACCAATAAAAAAAAATGAGAAAGAATAGTTATTTATATCGATGATAATAATTAATAATAAAAACTAAAAAAATACGAGGCCACCCGTAATTACCAATACGTTTAAAACAACAATCTTGCAAATTTACTACAAATGGCAAATAAATACCCTCAAAAAATACATTTAAATTAAGCAACATACTCATTATGAAGTAAGTCAAAACATAATATGGAATAACTCTTCAAAGTCTACTTTGACTTACTTCAAGCTTTACGAAAGTTCTACTTCGGCGTAGTTATTTTATGTTAAAACTTAATCATGTTTTAATACGTACGTTTTTATAATAATTCCACTATCAGCTCATTTATTAAAAATATGAAATTTATTGATATAATCGTTTAAAAATAAGTCTTTAAACTTTCCATGTTACTGACAATATTATTAATAATAATAATATTCTTTATTGTACATAATACAGAAAAGTAATATAAAAAATACAGACAGTAATAACAAATACACAAAGATAAAAGGTTAAGGAGAGTGTTAGCGCTATAATACGAGTATTTTTTTTTTATGGGATTCAGTGACAAACGAGCAGACAGACCACCTGATGGAAAGCAGTACCTGTCGCCCATAACACCTACAGTTCATGCACTTAGGTTTTAAGTAAAATACAGAACCGCCGGTACGTTGTCACTGTGAGGACTAAGATGATATGCCTCTTGCCTGTAATTGCGCTGGCTACCTTACCCTTCAAACCGGAACACAACAATGCAATCATTGTTGCTTGGCGGCAGAAATAGATAAGGGGGTGGTACCCATCCAGTCGGACTCCTCAGGCTTGACAGAATCCTACCACCGGTAAAGTATATTGACTGATTGATTGTATATTGACATACTCCTACTTATACATACAATACAAATTGATAAACATAATACACAATACATACAAACATACATACACACATATTTATTATTATGATGTAAAACTGGATATTTACTATATTTAGCACTTACTTTATTCTAAACTAGTGATTTACCCTCGCTTCGCTCGGCTGCGTCCCTAGGCACGTTTTAATTTTTTTGCGCAGAACCCTAATTCTTTTTCTAAAAAAAGTTACCATTTTTCAAATAGTGTTGGTCTTATCCTTTCATTAGTCTTACGTTGTAACATCTTACGACGGCACTTTTTGAAGATATTTAGATATTTTCAAGAAACTGTGCATCTATGTTTTTTTATATCAATTATACATATAGTTGGCTAGAGCAAAAGTTTTGTATTTTAAGCGAGCGTCAGCAAAACTGTCATACTTTTACCTAAAATGAAATGTTCACTTCGCGGTATAGTAAAAACGCGGCTTAACCTATTGTCAAGTTTAAATAGTTCAGCCTATTTCGGTTAAGACTCAGATTAGCCACGGTCTATTAACTAACAATGATATGTTTGTTTCAAAACATATTAATTACAGTTGTTTTAACTAGAGGAATACATATTACGTTTAAGTGTTTATTTATTTGTACATGTACATCGAAGAAAATAGAAACCAATACTAACAGTAAGTAATACAGTAATAAATTAATATTAGATAACTATACTAGCGACTCACCCTCGCTTCGCTTCCAATTCGTCCCTAGACAAAAACAAATCTGTCCCACGGGAACCATACGTTTTTCCGGGATGATATATAGCCTATAGCCTCAGTTAACGGGCTATCTAATGCAAAAGGATTTTTTTAAATCGGATTAGTAGTTCCTGAGATTAGCGCGTTCAACCAAACAAACAAACTCTTCAGCTTTATAATATTAATAAAGATTAAAAACGGAGCTATTTAAACTAGTTATTTTTTATGTAAAACTAACTTTACGGATTTTTTATGATTTTTGGTTCCCGACGTTTCGTCTCTCCCGTGACCATGATTGCTGTAAAGCATTCGAAAAAAAAACCCGAAAACATAGTTTTATTTAAAATATCAAAATATATTCGCGCAAATCTAAGTAAATATCAATTTTATTTTAATACTCAATTTCTATATTTTTTGCTATTTTAGAGGTTTTATATACTGTAGTTTGTATGTAGGCTTTAAAATTATTATACTTCTTGCATTAATTCCCAAAACTTATTTTCTTCTCGAAAGACCCCAAAGGCCACATGAAGAATGGAGTCTAGAGGCAAATAGACTACTAATTTAGAGTAACAAAAATACAAAAAACAAGTATGTGAACAAAACTAACAAAACTGTTTTTATGATTTAAATAATGGACTAAATTTTTTGGGGCCCAGCCAATACATTTACTTTATCAGTGTTGTCATAACAAAATATTTGTTTGTGAATGTTACCGAAATCTCCACGTCATAAAGAACAAGGATGAACAAAAATAAAAATAAAGTTAGATAGCCTGTCCGGTATATGTACTGTTTGTTTGTAAACTTATAGTGTACATACAAAGACATAATTTTGTTAAAAACCGGCCAAGTGCGAGTCGGACTCGCGCACGAAGTGTTCCGTACCATGCCTATAAAAACGGCAAAAATTTCATGTCTGTTGTATGGCCCTCCTTAAATAGTTGTTTTATTTTAATTTAATTATTTATCTTTAAAGTGAATACATAACTAAATATTCTATGAATATTTCAAGCATCTATCTGTTGCTGTTATCAATATCGAGCAAAAACGAGCAAAAAAATCACATTTGATGTATGAGAGTCCCCTTCATATTTATTTTATTCTGTATTTTAGTATTTGTTGTTATAGCGGCAACAGAAATACATGATCTTTGAAAATTTCGACTGTCTATCACGTTTCATGAGATAGAGCCTGGTGACAGACGGACAGACAGACAGACAGACGGACGGACAGCGAAGTCTTAGTAATAGGGTCCCGTTTTACCCTTTGGGTACGGTACCCTAAAAATAAATAAAATTATCTACTTATATTATTATTATTTGCCTCTATAATGTAGTAGTCAGCATGTACGTCTACACATGCATAAAAGTCCTGGGTTCGAGTCCCGAGTCGGTCTAAATTACGTTATTGAGTCTTTTTGTTAAGAAAATTTCTGTAACAGCTCGGAGTTTGGAAATTGGTGGTGTTTAACTTACTTGCCTTGAAAAGCCTGTAAATCCATCAGCTCTGCGCCTGATATCTTGTTGATCGTGTCGAATTGTCATCCCACCGGATTATGAGAAAAGACAGGAATAGAGAGTGCACTTGTGTACACTTGTGCACTATAATATCTCTTGCGCAGCTAGCTAGTATCAATGAGAATGGCCGCCATGACTGAAATCGGTGGATCTTATTACGGTTTTGTAAATCCTAAAGGAGCTTATTCGTCTAAGTCGTCCCATTTTTTATTTCGGCTTTTTCTTAATATTTTGGTGTTTAGTAATTGTATATTCTCTTTTTTATTAATTCATAATATATAAAATATATGTACATATCTAATATAAATAAATTCAATTTTAATATAAAAAAGCTTAGTAAATAGCCTCTTAAAATGTGTTATTATAAATAACGTAGCAAAAAAGATATTTTAATATATATCAGTAAATGTATGTTTAGGGTTATGAGTTCATATGCTTTTTACAACGAAAAAACTCTGAGACTTGGCATAATTTTACCATTGAATAGTTTGAAGTAAGTAGTGAGTACAATACAACTCATGCGGTACCTAAGCTCAGAAAAGAGTCACTTTCGTCCTGAGAGCCTGTATGATATAAAAAAAACTTCTTTCCCTGCGAAGTTTTATATGAAGCACTTCACCTAATGTCCTTCATTAATTCTCTATTTTGAGTTATTTCATTTCAAAAATATCGAAAGTAATTTCTATTTTATTGTATTAGCTTTTATATAATTTATTCTATACTAGCGACTTACTCTCGCTTCGCTCTGGTGCGTTCCTAGGTACGTTTTAATTTTTTTGAGGGAAAACCTAATTCTTTTTCTAAAATAAAAGTAACCTAAGTTACTCCATATAATATTAGCTAATGGCCAGTGAGAATACCGTCAAAATTGGTCCAGCTGTTTCGGAAACTAGCCGGAACAAACAGACAGACAGACAAAATTTTAAAAAATTGTGTTCTTCTTATATGTACCATATATAATTCCATATGCATTTAGTATAAAGCTGTTATTTTGACATTACAAACAGATACTTCAATTTTGTTTATCTGTATAGATACAAACTTAAGCATTTTACCCTTACACCCTATACTAGTAAAGTGATGAAAAAGTATTTTTTTTCCAAATCACAAGCTGCGTTTTATTAGTGAATCAGAGTACTGTTAGATACTCTAAACAGATTTTTCGAATTAAATAAGAAAAATATATGTAACCCTTAAATTTCGACTAGTTTAATGTACTCCTATGCTTGAAAGGTAATACATATATGTATACCCATGGTTCAATCTAATCTTTCTATCCAAATAGTTTTATTTCATAGAAATCTGTTCAGTAGTTTAACCAAGTGAACAGACAGACAGAGTTACTCTCATATTTATAATATTAGTAAGTATATATTAATATATGAAGTATCGATTATGATTGAAATAATTTTATTGTGAATAATAAAATTTTCATGTCATTTACTATTTATTAACTGAGCTAGTTAAGTATTTCTCGTTTAACTGAACCGGTTGATAAAAAAAACTTGACTAGTAAAAAATGATGAAGTAAAAGGGGAACGAAGAAATTCAAAAGCAAAGTCCACAATAATACGATATTTAAAAGAGAACAATACAGAGCTCGGCGTGGAAGCTGTTTAAGAACAATTTCAACTGAAAAAGTAGGTCTTATTTACCTTACTTTAATTATTATAAGGGAAAAACTTTAAAATTCAATGTTTTATATATTTTTTTAATTTTTTCTCTAAATCTATACATTAATAAAATTCTAAGTCAAATCTGTTTAAAATCAAATATTTTTTGGAAAATCTTATTGAAATAGCAATTATTATCGATACAGAGACAAATTTATAGAAATTTTGTCTTTCTGTCTGGCTGTCTGGGAACGCGTCACGAGAAAACCACTGGACAGATTTTGATGAAATTTGGTATAATGATAGCTGGTTATCCAGGTCATACAGGATACTTTTTACTGCGAAAAAATATCTCATCTCTGAGAAATCTACACTAATAGTTAAAACGTACATATATATAGACGAACCCAAGCAGAGCGAGTTTGAGCCGCTAGTATTATATTATTTCTTTACTAATTCTTAACTTATATCAAAAATACGTAAGTTATCACTGAGACTTAACACGTAACTGCAATTTTATAATTCGTTATAATTGGACTTAAAAAAGTCGTATATGATAATTATTTCATATAACCTTAATATTGTTTTACAATGAGTTTATAGGTGTCGATTTTATGAATAGAAATAGTTTTATAGGGTAGAGTGAGAGTGTTACATTAAATTTCATCGAAGACATACATGAACGGTATTACTTAATGTTCTAGTACTTATGCTAATACTAGCGACTCACCCTCGCTTCGCTTCGGGTTCGTCCCTAGACAAAAACAAATCTATCCCACGGGATCCGTACACTTCTCCGGGATGATATTTAGCCTATAGCCTTCCTCAGTTAACAGGCTATCGAATGCAAAAAGAATTTTTCAAATCGGATCAGTAGTTCCTGAGATTAGCGCCTTCAACCAAACAAACAAACAAACTCTTCAGCTTTATAATATTAGTATAGATTATAAAGTTGAATTTTTTTTTATATGTTCTATTTTTTTTTTGCTAGCAGAATGCAAATTTCAGTCGGAATAAAAAAAATTGTGGAGCAATATAAAAAATATATTACACGAGTGAAACTGGGGACAAATGTCTGTTAAATATAAAAACTTTATAGATCCAAAGAAGAAAAATTCATGGTCATTTATGCTTAATTCAGTTATACTTATTCATTTTATTTATTTAGTACAATACAGACTGTGATGTTCCTTTTGTCATCTTCAATACAATAAGTGGTCAAAGTCCAAATTATAATCCGTACGAGGAATATACGCAAGACTAAAATATTATATCAGAATATTTCATTGAGCTGCTAGCTATTTAATAGTAGTTTTGTCCATAAATAGCGCGCCAGCTTAGAAATCCAAGTGAAATAGCTTAGAAAATCACCTCTAAGTATATTCATGTGCGTATAATCATAAGCTTACCACATTCTAATATGGTTAAGGAAAATGTGTTGAGGGAACGTATGCACGTCTGAGAGAATCTAACTAGTATTCAAAGGTCGTGTGAAATCCTGCAAACTGAATTTCGGTCAGTACGGCGTAATGAACTATCGCCTTAATTCGATGGGGATTGAGGAGACGCTCGTGTCCAGCTTTGGGACATTATTATTATTATATAATATTATAATCAATTCAATTCAATTGTTTTGTTAATGCATTTAAATTGTGCCAATGTATCGTAAAATGGAGAAGACACGAGGAAGATTTGTTGATAAAGTAAGATTCGTCGTAGTTTCAGCCCAAACACGTCCACCGCTGGACATAGGCCTCCCCCAAAAATTTCCACGGAAACCAGTCTTGTGCCATCTGCATCCAGTAGGCTCCAGCGACTTTGACTAAGTCGTCGATCTACCTTGAGGAAGGCCTGCCCTAGTGCCCACGCTTCGTCTTCTGGTACGTGGCCGCCTCTCATGAACTTTTCGTCTTCAACGACCATCTGTAAGATTATTATAATATATTCAACTATATGTATAAAAAAAGTGAAGTAATACAAAAAAGTGAGTAAATCTTTTATAAGTCTTGGATCTACAACAAAAGACTGCACAATTTTATAAGTTTTATATAGTTTTGAAATAATGAAAGCAGTGTCTACAATACAAAAGATTTCATTCTAAAATCATTCAAATAGAAACTAGAGTTACGCGTCTATCCGCTGCAAAGAAATACTCTGAAGTTGTATACGTATATTCGAAACGAATATAATAAAACCTTTATATTCAGCCTATGTATGTGCATATTCAGCCTTACAGATATTATTTTTAATATCCCACTGCTGGGCACAGGCCTCACTTCAATACGAGAAGGATCGGGCCATAGTCAACCACGCTGGCTAAGTGCGTGTTGGCGATCTTCACATGTCTTTCGAAAACTTGTTGCATTCTCTCAGACATGCAGATTTCTTCACGATGTTTTCCTTTACCGTAACCTGGGATTTGAACCCGCTTCACTCGGTTTTTCAAGCGAGAGCGTACCACTGCCTAAAATGTAATAATAAAAAACCTTTTCTTTCAAAATTAAAGTACGCATAATAAATTATCAAGTGAATGATATATTACGTAATATCTTCAAATGAGTTAGAAAAAGCGATCCGTGATGCGACCTCTAGACCTCGAGTATCTAATAATGTTTTAATAATAAACTTGCGCTCGTCGCAGAACAAAGGAGAGTTTTATAAGGTATGGTCCAAGTTGAAAGCTTTTTACTATAGCAATAAGAAAATTCAAGTTGTCTGAGTTAAATAAATATGTTTTAGTAAAGTTGATTGATGTAAAATGGATACATATGTATATATATATATATATATATATATATATATATATATATATATATATATATATATATATATATATATATATATATATATGAATATATTATATTTTACTACTATATATTGTATTATTACTATTTATTATTAAAATTTTAAAACTTTAAGCTCTTATCGTATTCATAATAAGTATATCTTTATTATAATAGTTTGTAACAGGCATTTTCCTAGAGTATACAAGATGAAATTTAATTTATAGAGCGCTTTTAAAGTTTAAAATTCATCTAGTATTCCATGATGGAAGAGGTCATAAAATCTCATAAAAGGTTTCTGCCTGTTTTTTTTCTCTTTGAGACTAAAGGTTTTGTCACGCAAGTATTAATAATGACGTTTATATAATTTTACAATTATACTAGAGATTTACTCTTGCTCCGCTTGGATTCGTCCGTAGTTAAGTTTTAAATTTTAGTATAGATTTCTCAGAGATGAGATATTTTCCCGCATTAAGAAGAATCCTATATGTTGACCCTGATAACCAGCTATCATCATACCAAATTTCATCAAAATCCGTCCATTTCGGACACACAATCCGGTTTTCTCGTGATGCGTTCCCAGACAGACAGACAGACAGACAAAAAATAATAATGTTTATTTCAATAATATTTACCAAAAAATATTTAATGTACAGATTCGACTCAGACTTTTATTAGGTATAGAAGATAGATTTAAAAACATATTATGTACCTATTTTGTAAAGATGAACCTTGCACTTGTTAACACAAATAGGCCGCCTCGACCGGGGAAGTACCAACCTCTCACCAGATATACAACTAATGGCATAACAAACACACAGTAGTGTAGGCTGTTTTATTAACGTACCACGCGAGCAGAATTATCGACAAAAAATGGCATTAGATAATAAAATTTTTAAGAAATCGTGATTTTTTGCGTGTCTGATAAAATTTGGGTCTATATTGTTATATAAACAATTGATAAGCAGAAAGTATTTTATGTATAACATAATATTACTCAAGGACAGTCAGTATTTAAAATACAAAATTGGGTTCTGTCATTAGAATACTTTAAAAACGTATCGTAACCTCAATATCTAAAAATATCCGATACAGACCTTATGAAGTGATTGATTATAACTGATTTGTAACTCTAAGAGATTACTAAGTATAATGTACAAAGTATGTCTTTTCTTTTTACATTAATTGAGCAATTCTTGTACATAAACTCGTAAACGGCTCTAACGATTTGGATCAAATATTGCATTTAAATAAGATTTTTCTTTATAAGTTTATATATAGAAATAATGCAATTTTTATACATTTTCCGAAAGAAAAAACTAAAACACCTAAAAAAAATAACACGGAGCGAAGCTCACTCCCCCAGGTGATCGCCCACACTAAAAGATACGTGTAGTATAAGTATTATTATAAGAAACAAGTAAGTAGATATGTAATTATTACATAAGCTCTATGGCTTAATATAGGTAGCTTATGCAAAATATAAATAAGTTAAATGTTATTATAGCGATACCAATTCAAAAACCACGCCAATCTCTACGTATGCACAACAGCCAACAGTTCCTATTAACGATACAGCTGTTACAATAATCTTCTAAGTACTACGGCTTTTAGTGTTTGCTTCAGCATTATCTTTACTTATTAAAGGCCATTCCGGTCATTTAGTAAATCTCATCCGCTCCAAATAAAATCTCCACGTGTGTACCACAGTAGGGTAGATAGACATGTCCGACCGTGTGGAAGCTCCTTCAAAAATAACATAGATAATATATTTGTTACAGCAATAGAGACCTCTTATGCGACATCTAGTGGGTAGCGATAAAACTAGAAGAATTGCATTAAACAAACTACTTACTAATGCACGCTTGTATTGTTTTTGACTATGTAATAAATTAAACAAAAAAATACATATACTATGCTAGTATTTATTAAAAAAAATTATGATAAAAGTTGTTTTTCAATTTTTTTAAAAATTAATGACTGTGGAAAGAGAAAGTAGAAATGGTTGGTCAGTGTGTAATAGTTAATGATAAATATAATTATTTCGCTTCTCTAGTACGCTTATTTTACTTATCTCATATATTTAAACGAGCAATTCTTGTATATTTATATCTTTATATCTTTATTTATTTATACAGGCGATCTCGAAAACGGCTCTAACGATTTCAATGAAATTTTATATGTAGGAGCTTTTAGGGGGCGAAAATTTGATCTAGATTAGTCTCATGTCTGGGAAAACACGTTTTTTCGAGTTTTCTTGCGGTTTTGTTTTGCATTATTCTACGCAAAATATAGTCAATAATTTCTTGCACTCGTGGTCAAGTGGTCAAGGCGCAACTTAGATAACACGTATACCCGGAATCGAGTCCCGGTCGGAATACAAAGTTTTCACTTTTTTTTTGTATTTATTAGGTTTTTGTTTTTTTATCTAAAAAATACGATATAACAAAAAAGAACTCCGAGCGAAACTCGGCCACCTAGGTACTATTCCTTATTCGTCGTTTTATAATATTTCCTATATGAAACATAAAGTTTCACCGACGATCTTTGTGACGTAAAAATCCTTTTGCTGTATAGGATTAAAAATGCTTGGAACAAAAAATCTAAATAATACCGCGATAAAATCCAAAAAGATAATTTTATTTTAAACTATTATTATATAATAAAAATATTATTTTTAGAAATATCTTCTTTCTAGTTCTTAAATAATCTAAATTTAATTTTGTATTTTGTTTCAGGTAAAAAACATAATATTTCTCTGA
This sequence comes from Argynnis bischoffii washingtonia, assembly GCA_033884665.1. Taxonomy (NCBI): domain Eukaryota; kingdom Metazoa; phylum Arthropoda; class Insecta; order Lepidoptera; family Nymphalidae; genus Argynnis; species Argynnis bischoffii. Next base: position 15,759,738 of record CM066618.1, on the reverse strand, counting down.
AATGGATCATCAGAATGGTAATTGTACCCAAAACTTGTCACTCACGTCACTCTAACTCAAAGCCATATCTCGCCAGTAGAATATAAGTTTAAGTGGTTTATTAAAGATATTCTTTTTTTTCGGTTTACCTCATGGGAATATTTTAGAAAATAGTCGATATTTCTCATACTGATATTCAAATATATAAAAAAAACGTAAAATTTGGCTTCGCCGTTTCAAAAGGTAATAATCAATCAAAAAAGTTTTTACACTATCGTTTGAGCTTTGGTGTCGTGCCAATAACCATAATATGACCTCAATATAGGATAGCCAAGTTAAAATTACAGACAGATACTTTTTTATTTATAAATATAATAATGGATGTACGTTGTAATTATTAATATTAGACGTAAAGTAACCTACTTTGCTGTTTGATTTCCGCCATCCCTCTACATGTATACTTATATGTGTAAGAAGAAGAAAGCATGGCGAAATATATAAAAAAAATATAGAAATATCAACAAAGTAATACAACATTAATAAATAAATATGTTGGGACATTAACACACAGCACCATCTAGTTCCAGTAAGCTACGAGGCTTGTATTATGGATACCAGGTAGTTGATACACTACACATATATAACTTTAAATATGTATTATAAATATTAACAACACCCATCACTAGAGTACAAAGATTCGTGCTCATCATACAAATGAATGCCCCTAGTAGGACTTGAACCCCCGACCGTTAGCACAGCAAGTAGGTTCACTAAAAACTGAGCCAAACGTTTCGTCAAAAATTGTATAAGACTGATCTATATAACACAATATATCAAGAAAATAATAACATCTAACAAAATACACCCCGCTTTTTCCCAAACTTGGACACATCACGTGTGAGAAAGCAAAAGATTTATTGTGCATTTCAAAGGCTACAAATCAAGCCGTACTGTCGGTTTCGCGAAAATTGCTATATTCGTACAGTTTTTGCGGTCCAAACGTTATCGCATGCAAATTCTGCACTGACTACTGTAATTGGCAATTTGTGAGCCAGTATTTTTATCGTTTTTAAATATTTTGTAGCTTCAAACAGAAATATATTCGATCGAAGTATGTTTTTATTGATTGTTTAAAATATAGTACCCGGGCGACCTAGCTTCGCTCGGAGTTTTTGGCCAAAAGTACAATTTTGTTTTGAAAAAAAAAACTAAAAACTTGAATAAATACAAAAAAAAAACAAAAGTAACAACTTTGTATCCGACCGGGATTCGAGCCCGGGCACCTATGATGGTCAATCTTGCGCCTTGGCCGCGTGGCACAATGCTTATGCCTGTGCGTGGGAAATTATCGAACATATTGTGCGTGGAATAATGCGAAAGGAAACCGCTTGAAAACTCGAAAACACGCGTTTTCCCAAACATAAATCTAATTTAGATCGATTTTTCGCGCCTGAAAACTCCCCATACCAAATTTCAGCAAAATCGTTGGAGCCGTTTCCGAGATTGCCGGTATAAATAAATAAATATATAAGAATTGCTCGTTTAAATACATTAGATGATATATGATACATGTTTTGGAGAAGATAGTGTTTGGCAATTAAGCAATATGAGTACATATTTGATTCAGACATGAAAGAAAATTTTATTGTAGAAAAACTGTTATTGGTAACAATATTGATGGAAAATAAATTAATAATAATAAATATGTTGGAACATTAACTCACAGCACCATCTAGTTCCATGGTAAGCTACAAGGCTTATGTTATGGATATCAGATAGTTGATACACTACACATATATAACTTTAAATACATACATATTATAAATATAAACACCCATGACTGCAGTACAAACATTCGTGCTCATCTCACAAATAAATGCCCCCAGCGGAACTCGAACTCGATATTGTTTTGCAACTTCTTATAGTTATAAGACTTTTTTTGTGCAAAATATCACGTTTCTGAAGTTTAGTCCCAGAAGTTAAGGCAATGTTAGATCTTACTAATCTATACTAATATTATATGGAGGTAAAGCTTATGAGTTTGTGAAGTTGTAAGGAGTAATCTGTGGATCTACTAAACCGATTTTGATGAAATTTTGTAAGAAGATAGTTTGAGACCCTGAGAAGAATATAGGATACTTTTTATCTTGGAAATCATCCCTTAAGGGGGCGATAATGGGGATGAAAATTTGTATTAGGAACCAAGCTAGGGACGAACCCGAGCGAAGCGAGGGTGAGCCGCTAGTATTATATATAAATATGAAAGTTTAGATGTTTAAATGGATGTTTGTTTGTTTGTTTGCACGCCAGACCGGCTAATCGGATCTGAATAAAATTTAACACAGAGATATAATATAGAATGAAATAGTACATAGGCATTTTATCCTGGAAAAATGTACGGTTCCCGTGGGATAAAATTGTTTTCGTTTTTTACAGCGAAGTAAGGATAAGCTGCTAGTTTTTGATAAAATACATATGTAAAGTATTGATTACATGTATCATTATCCCTATTTACCTAATACCTACATAAAATATCATATCTATGTGGTAAACTTTAAAACACAATTTGTTTAAAAGTAGTATTATAGTAATAATATGGATTAACTAAAGACATTTAAGCATTATCTGAGTTAGCTCTGTTAACGTGTAAGAGCTACGTAGTGTGCTTCACGTTTAAGCCTTCTATAAGAATTAAATTGCCTTAAAGCGAGATTTTCGAATTTTCTTTGTTAGAAAATGTTTTTTACATGGATATAAAGGACATATATGTACTTAAGTATTTAAAATTTATAAAAAAAACTAGCGACTTACCCTCGATTCACTTGTGTGCGTCCCTATGTACACTGTTGTTCATAATTTTATAGGTTTTAATTGTTTTGAGCGGAACCTTAATTATTGTAATATTTTTCTAAAATAAAAGTAGACTAAGTTACTCAATTTAAAATCTGCTATCTGCCAGTAAAAATCTCGTCATAATTGGTCCAGCCGTTTTGAAGATTAGCCGGAACAAGCAGACAGACTAACAAAAAAGATAGACGGACATAAAAAAATGTTTCTTTCTTATAAGTTCCACATACCACATACTGTACCGTAGTTTTTTTTTACTATGGTTTTCTTAATTATATGTACAAAATGTAATCAAATAGTAAATAAAATGTACACATGAAATTCCTTACCATGCTGCGTTAAGAGTCCAGAAGTGGTGCAGCAAGGAAATTGAGTGTCGGGTCGTGACATTGCCATTTTTAAGGAAATCGTAAAGCTATTTTTATGTATTTTTGGTAGACTTTTATAATAGAATATAGTAAACACTTATTTAAGTAAAGTTTTTTTAGTGAGAACTAACGACTCACCCTCGCTTCGCTTGGGTTCGTCACTAGCTTGGATATAGTAAAATGGATATAATCTGTTATTCTTAAGAGATAGACATATTCCATCGCGGACTTTTTTGTAGAACTTTTTAAAGTGTACAATATTGTAGTACATTATTTTAGTCTATCTCATAGGGTTCAGCCAGCGTTTGCAATGTAAGCGCAAAAAAATGTGTTTATTTACGACATCACATTAGAAACCTCTAAAATTATCAGTGTTTCTCTACTATATTATGCAAATATATACATCTAGTCATTTCAGCGTGAAAGTATAATAAAAATTATAGTCTACTGTAATACAATGTGCTTGACATGCGATTTAAAATGAATGAAACAACGAGTAAAACCACGTGTTTTGCTAGTATTCGCAAATGTATTGTTTTACTTAACATAATATTTACATTTAATAATGAAATTTGTCTTAGAATATTTGAAATTGTTTCTAAATAACTATATCTGGAGCAATGGTGTGAGTTTATTTTGATACACGCCCCATATAATTTATGAATTAAGTAACTTACATTTATTTAATAAATTACATTGTAACGACCTATTAACGTTTTCGAGGTTTCTATTAATGGTGTAGCTGATTCGCTTTAGAACAGTTAGAACAGAGATAATTACTGAATTTGCTTATTCATATATAACTTTGGCAATACATGCAATGCTTACATTACCGAAATGGTTATATGAATAGTAGTGCTTTTGGTACTTATAGTATGAAGATCAAAAGTTTGTTTTGTTCTTTATAATTAATAATTAATTAAGCTCTTTTAATATTGGGGACGGATTTCAATACGAAGGCAACTAAGATTGTAACCCACCACGCACGCTACTTGTTGGTTGTCGGACTTTACCCCTCTTATAGAAATTAGATTCTATGTTTACCAACGAAGTGAATGGTGCCAAATGATTAAGAAAGCCGACCCCGCGTAACGGGAAGAGGCGAGGGCAAAGAAGAAGATAGAAATTAGATTCTATCTCATATTTTCCTTAATCGTTATAGCAGGTAGTAGTTTAAAAAAAGTAGTGTTCGCATGAAAATCATAAAAATTGAAACCTGTGGAAAGTAAAAAATATTAATATAGATTTTTTAAGTGTTCCACGAAGTTCCTAACACTTGGGAATCAGGCCATAGTCAATCACGTTGGCCATGTACGGGTTGCCGGATTTCACATGTCTTTCGAAAACTTGCTAGTCTCTCAAACATTTTTTTTAATTCTTTAATATTTAAAGGTCTTTGAATCTTTTCAGATTATGCCAGACCTATCGTATCTCGAAAAAATATATTCAGCTACAATCTGTTGCCTCCTTAAATATTTTTATCACTTCATTAAAAACTAATTTAGCTTGTTCTGTTACAGGAGTAGCAAGTATGCTATGAAATCTACCAACATCTTTTACATTAAAATTAAAAATTTTAATCAAATTATTTCGCAAGGCTTCGCTTCGGGTACACTCCACTAACTATGTTGTACATCTTCTACGATATCACAAGTACTACAATTAGCTGATGATGTCTATTTCATTGAAACATGCAAGTTTCCTCACGATTTTTTCCTTTACCGCATTAGCAAATGGTCATCATTGAGACCTCGAGATTCAAACCCGCTTCACTTCCAAGCGAGCAGGTTTACCACTGAGCTACTAGTGCTACTATTATCTATGATTAATAATAAATAGAGACAAACAGTAATTATTATTTATGGACATTTATGTACATACTAGCGACTCACCCTCGCTCCGCTTGAGTTCGTCCCTGCTTAAGTTTTATCGTTTAGTATAGATTTCTCAGAGATGAGATATTTTCCCGCAGTAAAAAGTATCCTATATGTTGCCCCAGATAATCAGCTATCATCATACCAAATTTCATCAAAATCCTTCCAGTGGATTTTTCGTGATGCGGTAACAGACAGATAGACAGACAAAAATTCTAAAAACTATAGATTCGGCCTCTGTATCGATAATAATGTCTATTTCAATAACATTTTCCAAAAAAATATTTAATGTATAGATTACGACAATTTAATCTCTTCACGTCTTAATTCTTCTTCTCTCTCATCTTTTTACATTCTCTATGAGCTTTTTGGTATATTTGAAAATATGTAATACTTTAACCCCTTTTTATAATTTATAATTAATTTAAAGTTCAAATACCTTAAACATGTTCAACAGACCCTGTCTATTATTTATTACCAACCCGCTCCTTGTTTTGTACTTCTTAAATTATATGAAACAACTTTATTTATTGTTTTGAAAGTTTATAATTTGAAGCTTTCCGAAACTTCGACAGCTTTATTTCCAAAGATAGTTTTGACATTAAAACAGACTTTGGTTCTATTAAGAAAATACTAAGACAAATAAATAAAATAAAAAAGAAACAAATAAGAGCGGTTCTTCATTTTTTTATGTCTTTTCTTGATTTTTTAAGTCATATTTTCGTATATAATATCTGACCATAAAAAAATATAAGTCAAACTTGTAAAATCTATACATATAATAAAACTATAACTGATCGCTGTCTGTACATGGAAGATATTTGAGAAAAACTATTGTTGGGGTTTTTATTAACGAACCCAAAACAATGATTTTTAGATTATTTGTCTGTTTGTCTGTGCGTTAGTGCGCGCTAATCTCAGAAACGGCTAAACCGATTTAGATGCGGTTTTTATTAATGTATTGTAATAAGCTTCACTTATATAGTAGGTACTTGTTTGATTTTAATCGGTTTATAAATAAAAAAGTTAGGTCAATTTAAAGAATCACCTAAAGACAAACCCGAGCGAAGCGAGGGTGAATCGCTAGTACTGAAATATGTATCTAAACCAATTGATATATAAAGATAAAAAGTTGCTTCTATCACTCCGCTCATGAAATATTTTAATGAAATTCAAACTAAATCATAATATCTCGCAAACTTTCAATTTAAGTTTAAAAAGGACTACTATTCCAAATTCGAAAGCTTGTATGTGTATGTACATATGTGTATATGTATGTATGTTTGTTTGTTTGTTTGTCCTTCACGCTGAAATGGCTGGACTGATTTTAATTAAATTTAGTACAAGGATAGTATATGACTTGGTGTAATATATAGACTACTGTAAGGTATCTAAGGATGTATTATAGGGAAGCATAAGTACGTCGCTAGTAATAATAATAAATTTTAATGTTAATAATAATAAATAATCAAATTCCCACTGAAATTTTTCAACTATGTAAGGGATATTGCACAGACGCAAGTGCACTCTTTATTGCTTTTCACTCTCGAAGTCCGATAGAAGGATATTTCGAGACGATCAATGAGAGTTAAAACGCAGGACCGACGGTTGCCAACTTGCCAACCAACTCCGGGCTACTAGTGAGAATGTCTTATCAGAAAACTCAGTTAAACTAGACCCGACATGGGACTCGAACCCAGAACCTCCGCATCTGCAGCCGTACATGTCATCCACAGGACCACCGAATCTTCAGTACATAACCACTGGGCGGAGAGTACTTTCCTGTTAAATTTCTATTAATAAATATGATAAATATATTGTGACATTAACACACAGCACCATCTAGTTGCATGGTAAGCAACGAGGCTTGTGTTATGGATACCAGATAGATGATACACTACACATATATAACTTTAAATACATATATATTATAAATATAACACCCATGACTGGAGTTAAAAACATTCATGCTCATCACACAAATGAATGCCCCCAGCGGGAAGTGAACCCGCGACCGCTGGCACAGCAAGTAGGGTCGCTACAAACTGAGCCAAACGTGTCGTCGAATTATTATATCATCATTATTAATTAATTTTAGCGTTTAACGATTTAAAATGAACATATTATCCGCCAATTTGAATGTATCTAATAAATACATATTAATAGCCCATAACAAGATATTAATTATAATTCGATAAAACGCAATATTTGTGAAATGAATTAAAATCATATATTACACTAACTGTACTTAAAAACAAACCGATTTTTTGAATTTAGTTCAAATCAATGTTATACAAAAACTTAAGATACACAATTCGCGTCTCAAAAGTATCCTCAAAAAGAAGTGCGCAATTTGAAATTGTGCACTTTTTTCAAATCTCTTTAGTTAATTGCTTTTCGGATGACAAAATCAAAATACATATTCGTTTAAAAAAGTACTTTATGTAGTGTGCCTAAGTTCTAATTTGTGTTTAGAGAGTCAAAACTTTGCATTTTTGAATTTTATTCTTTGATTTGACAACGTCACATGTCGACACCACTTTTTGAAAAGACACTTATTAGGAAATGTGTATCTATGTTTTTATATATCAATAGTTCTAAACCTATCTAATGCCTATGTTAGAAAAATACAAAACACTAAATTTTCTTTGTATTTATATGAAACTAGCAGAAAGCGCGGCCTCGTTCGCGCTAAAACTCATCCCCTATTTAATTGTATTTAAGAGCATTTACACAAAGTTTCATAATCTCCTGCGGTTAAAAGTAGCCTATGTCGTTCTCCAGCCCTCCAACTATCTCCACATAAAAAATCACGCCAATCCGTCAATCCGTTTCAACGTGAAAGAAGGACAAACAAACAAACAAACAAACACACTTTCACATTTAAATTATTAGTATGAATTAAGCAACTTTGGCATGTAAATGAAAAAAATGTCTTGAAATTTTTATCTTATCACCTCTACCTGTGACAAGAAAGCTGGCTCGTTTTTCGCTAAAAACTCGACATTGCCTTTCAACAAAAAAATGTCTTCTTGCCCCAATTACACGCGGACATGACTTGTATAGTAATGTTTTTATTAAATAAATATACATTTGTTTTGTACATAAATAATTAGGTACTTTTTTTAAATTTACTGTATTTTTTCTTATACATAAAGTGTAACTCTATAAGTCACAAAAAATTCAACCTCTAAAAGGTTGACAAAAGTAGTCGATAATAATTTTTGGGTATCAAATTAAATAAACAGCTCGGTAATAGCTTTATATAAATAAATATAAATTAAGTTAAGACTCACAATTCCTAGATGATTTAAATCAAGACTGTATTCTGTTACAATTGCTAGTTGATTTTTTACAGTCATAAAACAATGGAACACAAGTAATCTCTCTGTAATGAAATTAAACTTTCGTATTTATTTTTTCTTTCAGCAAAAGTGTTCCAATTAACCGTACTTTTGCAGTTAATGTGAGGGGTTGTATCATCCTTAATAGTTTCAGGCAGTTATTACACAATGCTTTCGAGAGAAATGATTAAGGGCTTATAAATAATTGCTACGTAAAGAGCATGAGCTTTGAAGAAAAGTATTGAAATGGAAAAGGACTGGAGAAAACTATAAATTATTCCTGGTTCAGCGGAACTCAAACCCGCGACCGCTGGCACAGCAAGTAGCAAGGGTCACTAAAATCTGAGCCAAACGTGTCGTCTATTTGTATATATATTATATATATTAATAACCCACCGAAACCACTTATTATAACAGTATGAACATTATTAGTTTTATCCTATTCATTCGAAACTAACTCAATGAGTTTTATAGTCATTCATAAGCTAAGCTCTTTGTTAAATGTACGTCACACAAAAAATACAAAGTAAGCGCTTTAAGAATTGCACACTGCATTTTAACCGAGCTAGCTTAAGTTAAGTATCTTCTGGGAAAACGGCATAAACAGCGCTTTCAGCTGCTAATCGGTTTAATAATGAAGTCTAGAAAGACGCCTGCTACGATGAGATAATTCACTGAAAACGTAAACTGAATATAGCTTACGGTTTGGAAATGGTATCAAGCGAGAATGCTACTATGTACTTTCACACGTTATTATAATTATATAATAAAGATGTTACAATATAGTAATTAATTTTTTTAATGTTATACATATAAATAAATAGTTTTAGAGTGATTTAAAAAAAAGACCCTTAAAAGTAAAATCGCAGTGATTTTTTTAAGATCTGTCCCTTTGAGAAAATAAATCAATAAGTAATTTCTATGAGAAATAATGTATTGTATTCAGCCCTTTTTAACGTCCCACTGCTGGGCACGGGCCTCCCTCAATACGAGGGGAATCAGGCCATAGTCCACCACGCTGGCCAAGTGCGGATTGGCGGACTTCACATGTCTTTCGAAAACTTGCTAGGTTTTGAGAAATAATAATGTAGCAATATGTCCTAAAAACGCGAATATTTGACATTTTAAATCTAAGAAAGTATTAATATTTGACATTTAAAAAATTTTTTCATGTGCGAATCATTTCTTACATGATTACCACTTACCTTACGGTGAAGGAAAACATCGTGAGGAAACCTGCATGTCTGAGAGAACCTAACAAGTTTTCGAAAGACATGTGAAGTCCGCCAACCCGCACAAGGCCAGCGTGGTGGACTATGGCCTGATCCCCCTTGTATTGAAGGTAGGCCCGTACCCAGCAGTGGGACGTTAAAAAGGGCTGAATAAATACATACATACATAAATATATTATTGTAATATACATTAATATGCGTTATTTAATTATTTGTTTAGTATCTCATCTATCCAAATTATTTAAAACATAAATTAAATTTCATAATGAGTACTGATAACCTACTACTTTTACTTCTTGCGCGTGCACACATTCATACACGCACTCTTTATTTTTTTGATATTTAGTTACCGAAGTTTCGAATGCTTTACAGCAAACATGGTCATGAGAGAGGCTAAAGTTAGTTATAGTATAGTTAGTAAATATTGTACTGTATTATGTATAGTGTAGTTGGTAAATCAGATATTTTCGAAGTCGGTGCTTTGATTTGTATTGGCTGGCACCGATTTCGAAAATATTTGATTAGGTATCTATTTTAAATGAAAACCCCCGTTTAGTTATTTTTTACTTTTCAATGCCTGGAAGTCGGTTTTTATTTTTAAGTTTTTATTGACAACATGTTTGGCTCAGTTTGTAGTAACCTTACTTGCTGTGTTATCATCATCAGTGATCATGGACTCGAGTCCTGTTGGAGGCATTTATTTATGTGATGAGCACGAATGTTTGTACTACAGTCATGGGTATATTTATATTATATTTATAATATGTATGTATTTGAAGTTATATACGTGTAGTGTATCAAGTATCTGGTGTCCATAACACAAGCCTTGTGGCTTGCCATGGAACTATATGGTGCTGTGTGTTAACGCCCCAACATATTTATTAATTTTTTCTATAGCACTTTTAATAATCTCCTATCTAAGTTAACCTCTGATTTGAACGTATTAAGCAGGTCAAGTGTATAACGTCGCTTGAGTAAATTTTGAGATTTATGGAAAAAATTTCTTATGCTTCAAAGAATAGCAATTTCGATTATGATATTTAAAATTTGTTTAAAAATGTATAGAATAATGGAAAATGACAATAAAAATTGTCATTTTGTATTCAAAAAGGAGAATATAGTGACGCTGTTTGCAATAACATGTTTGAAATTAAATTTTCATAGATTTAAAATAAATATAATACATTTTTTTCAATACGTCATAAACTAGTAGAGTGGAAACGTTATAGTCTAATCCTTACATATTGGTCTTTTGGGAAATTTTTGGATTTTGTAAGACTATATTGGTTTCTACACATTTAAGCAATATCTAATAAAAGCACTTAAAATATAAGATTACTAGCGACTCACCCTCGCTCTGCTCGGGTTCGTCCCTACTTACATTTTAACGTTTAGTATTGATTTCTTAGTAATGAGGTGTTTTCCCGCAATACAAAGTATCCTATATGTTGACCCAAATAAGCAGCTATCGTCATACCAAATTTCATCAAAATCCTTCCAGTGGGTTTTCCGTGATGCGGTAACAGACAGACATACAGACATACAAAAATTCTAAAAACTATAGATTCGGCCTTTGTATCGATAATAAGGCCTATTTCAATGAGTTTTTCCCAAAAATGTTTAATGTACAGATTCGGTTTAGTTACAATTTTATTATATGTATGGATAGAAGTTTAAATATCATAAAAAAAACAACTAAGTTATTTCAAGGACATATTAATTAATGAATTTCATCCCAATGGGAGAACTAATTCAAGGCCATATATCAATAATTTATTATACCGAATAATTTCATTACCTGATTGTAAGCGGAATATTACATAAACTACATATCGCGTATTAAGTTATTACGCAATTTGTTGACCTGAATGGCTCAGTGGTTTGAATAGTTATTGCTGAAGAAAGAGAATGAAGGTTCGATCTTGGACATAGTACATGCACTATGTCTAGTGACTAGTATGTATGGCTGCATGTCCGGAGGTCCAAGTCAGGCTAAGTTTAAGATATTTTCAGTAAAAGCTTGGAGTTGGGAAATTGGTGGTGTTTTGGCCCCGTGACTCAGAGAACACGTAAAGCCGTTGGTCCTGCGCCTTAACTCTTACCAGTCGTGTGGAAGTATCGTCTCATCAGACTTTGAGAGTAAAACAAATAGAGAGCGAACTTGTGTCTGCGCGTACACGCGTTGCACTATAATATCTCCTGCGCATGTGGCCAGTCTTAGTGAGATTGGCCACCGTGACCTAAATCGGCCAGGAGGATTATTATTATGAGTGTTGACATATAGATTTTTTTAACGTTGAGATATATATTTACCCATATATCTATACATAGAAATAATTATGCGAAGGCTCACCGGCTACATAGCGAATAATACTATGTAATTAACAACGAACACTTACGCACTCAAAAACGACGGTTGGCCTACCGAAGTAGATCACAACAACCAGGTGGCTACCCTCACGGTACACTGCTAGCATAAAAGTATCAGGAACAATCCACATAGAACATTTTCTAAGTCCCATTGAGATGAGTCATCTTCCAAATGCATCTCTTCGTGATACTTTCTTACGAGATATTTTTTTGTATGTTTTAAATCTTTATGTAATTTTGGGGCAGTTACTGTCTGTAACAACTATGTATGCTTACATCACGACAAGATCATATCAGGCGGTGAACAGTGTGATTGGAAGTCTTGGATCGACCTGAGAGTCAAACCCAAGACGTCAAGAACAATAGCCATATTAGCTATTAGGCCATTAAAGCTATAATCTATACTAATATTATAAAGCTGAAGAGTTTGTTTGTTTGTTTGTTTGGTTGAACGCGCTAATCTCAGGAACTATTAATCCGGTTTGAAAAATTCTTTTTGCATAGATAGCCCGTTAACTGAGAAAGGCTATAGGCTATCATCCCGGAAAAATGTACGGTTCCCGTGGGATAGATTTGTTTTTGTCTAGAGACGAACCCGAAGCGAAGCGAGGGTGAGTCGCTAGTTTGTTTATATTAAGATTAATTACATAATTTCTTAGCTCAGTTTTGACGACGTAATATATTTAGATTTTAGAAAGATTATAGTTTCAATTTGATGGATGTAAGTTAACAACTGTCTGCTGTTTATGTAATACTAATTGTAAGTTTAAGGTACACCTGCCGTAAGAGTCCGTTAATATAATTAACTCCGTCTATGTTCTATCGACCCCATCTATATATTTTTTTGTGTAAATTATTGACTTATTATTAATCTATACATATAATAAAATCCTAATTGAGTCGAATCTTACATTAAATACTTTTTGGAAAATTTTATTGAAATAGTCATTATTATCGATACAGAGGCCGAATCTAAAGTTATTAGAATTTTTGTCTATCTGTTTGTCTGTCTGTCTCTCAGGGGACGCATCACTAGAAAACCGTTAGACAGATTTGATGAAATTTGAAGGTGGTTATCCGGGTCAACATTTAGGATACTATTTACTGCGTAAAAATATCTCATCTCTGAGAAATGTATATTAAACGTTAAAACGTACCAAGAGACGGGAGTGAGTCGCTAGTAAGTGAATAAATTAAAAATAAATTTTACTTACTAAAAAGTTAAATAAATATTAAATCTTAAACATTTATATCTTTATTTATTTATACCAGCGATCTCGGAAACGGCTCTAACGATTTCGCTGAAATTTGGTATGTGGGGCCTTTCGGGGGCGAAAAATCGATCCAGATTAATCTCATGTCTGGGAAAACGCGTGTTTTGGAGTTTTCATGCGGTTTTCTTTTGCATTATTCTACGCAGAATATGGTCGATAATTTCTTACACACAGTTGTAAGCATCGTGGTTAAGCGGTCAAGGCGCAAGTTAGACGACATATATGCCCGGGATCGAGTCCCGGTCGGAATACAAAGTTTTTAATTTTGTTTTATTTTTTGTATTTTTTCAAGTCTTTAATTTTTTTTTTGTCTACAAAATTTGATATAACAAAAAAGAATTCCGAGCGAAGCTCGGCCGCCCAGGTACTACTTCTTATATGTATAATTTATGAAACACACAAGAGTATTGCACATGTAAACTGAAACAATTTGTTCCGTAACGAACAATGTTTCTAGTTTTGCGTCCGCCTAGTGGGTAAAAGTACTAAGTAGACACTAAGGGTCTCTTCTAATTTGACTGCTATTTGATTTTCTAATATTTTATTATTTAATTGGCCCGTTGGATTAGTGGGTGAGTATTTGTTCGGCTGCATATCCTGAGGTCCTGGGTTCTAGTACCTGGTCGATCCTAGTTATTAGTATTTTCTGTTAAGTTAACCAATTTTTATATTTTATAATTTTTTTTATTGTTTATATATATATTAGTCAAAACAAAATAAGGGCCAACACGTTTTTACAATATTCTTATGAATTCTTGAGGTTTAAGGGTTGATTAATGACTCGATAGGATAAATTAATTGATTTTTATTGTAGAGAGCATAAAATTATGATAGAAACAATAAAAAAAAAATGTTTACTACACTTTTTCTAAAAATTCACATTTTTGCAAAAATAATCAGTGAAAAAAAAAAAATTGCGAAAAAAAAACCATAAAGTGTTGGTTGATTTGTGACTTTTGTCAGTATCTGGTATGCCCTCCTCGTTTTCTAATGCACTCTTGAAGCCTGGAAGGTACACTCTCCATCAGGTGTACCACTGTTTCTTGAGGAATTTGTTCCCAGCTTGATTTCAAAATGTTTTTTAGCTGTCTTTCATTGTGCATGGGTTGGTTTGTACTTCGAACACTGCGTTTCAGTAAATCCCACATGTGTTCAATGGGATTGAGATCCGGACTGTTTGCAGGCCAGGGCAACACCTGTATACCAGCCTCCTCTAGGGCTTCTCTGGTGGCTCTAGCTGTATGAGCGCGAGCATTATCGTGCATTAGATAAAATCTGGCACCGATTCTCTGTGCATATGAGACCATATGGAGTCTTATGACCTTCTCGATATAATGTTGAGCTGTTATTGTGCCTTCGTTTAGAATTACAAGGTCGGTTCTGCCTGACATAGAGATTCCTCCCCACACCATAACATTGGGGCCCCCAAATCTGTCACTTTCATGGATACAAGCATCCGAAAATCGCTCACCTTCACGCCTTCAGACCCTAACGCGACGGTTATCATTAAAAAATTTAACTTTGCACTCATCTGTAAACAATACTGTGCTCTAATCATTCATATCCCATGCCAGATGCTGCCTTGCGAACGATAATCGGATTGCACGATGAGCACTTGTTAATGGATCCGCACTACGCGTCTCCTGGAGAACTGCTGGTCCTCGTGTAAACGATTTCTAATGGTTTGATCACTAACACGTGTACCGGTCGCCTGTCGCAAACGGTTTTGTAAGGAGCGGGCTGTGATGCAGCGTTCTCTACGCGCAGTCAAGCGCATGTAGCGATCCTCCTGTGTGGTAGTTGGTCGAACTCTGCCAGATCCCCGTCTCCTGGTTAGTCTTCCAGTCTCTTGAAAACGATTCCAAGCATTCTGGATCGCTCGCCGCGAATAACCCAGCTGCAAAGCCACAGAACGCTGCGAATGGCCTTCTTGAAGCAATGTTACGGCCCTAGTTACGATTGGTAAGTCCATATGACGTCGAATTCTTGGCATAACTTTTTTTAGAATATTAATTCAGACACTAGTTAAACAAAACTTACAATGTTCTTGACAGAATCGTTACTTTGACTGAGTTAAAATCCATCTTAAAATCGGGTAGAGTCTAGTGGTTCCAATAAATTATCAAAAACTACCCACTTTAAACAATTATGCAGGTGAAATACTCAAAAAATGTTTGTAAACAAATAAGGTAAAATAACCACAATAAATAATCAGCTGCTTGAGAATGCCTAAAAAATAAATTATCGCTAACGACGTCAAAAAAATCAAGTGGCCCTTATTTTGTTTTGACTAGTATATATATATATATATATATATATATATATAAAACAAAGTCGGGTTAGCTACATCATTTATAACTCAACAACAGCTAGACCAATTTCTATGATCTTTGATTTGTTAAATTTGTCTCCGGCCTGAATAATTGAATAACTAGTATCAGAAAAAAATAATTGCACTCTAAATCTCTTTCTAAAGTATTCACTAATAAATAGCTTTTTATACTCCATTAAATTCATTAGGTACCATTTATGGCTTTATACTAACATAGATTGGATAAATATTTGAACAGGATGGATATCTGTATGAGTCATGTTGTTTTAGTCCAAGTAAATACCGAGAAGTACTTCCTAAACATAATCTAACCTAATATCAATGCTGGAATTGTGAGTTCTATCTAGCAATCATATTATGGTATATTATTAAATGTCATGAATACTTTATTTTATTGCTGTACATTTATTACGGTTTAAATGTATCTTCAAAATGTAATGGATATATAGAGAAAATTGGATTTAAGCGCATTGCGATTGCAATATATTTCGAAAGGGATCTGTTGGGCAAACATCGTGAACGTGCTCGCTCGACAAATAACATATTTTAAAATTTTATTCTTCACCGACGATATATCTGCGTTTTGGCTTTTGGGACTTTTCAATAACTGCATTCTATCGTCATATACATTCTGTATAAGAAAACCACTCTTGCTTACTTCATAAGTATTTAAAAAATAAATAAATATTCAGCAGTCATCTGGCATAGTTGTAAGAGTACTTTACATGAAAAAGGAAAAAAGTGAATAGTCTCGCAGAGTTTCTTTCGCCAGTTCTCAGAATGGTGTCATTTTTTTTTTCAAACTGTTGTTAAAGTTATGATTAATAAGTCAGTGAATTATTATACATTAAAAAATACATCAATGAGATGGGCAATAGTTGTATTTGCCATAGAAGTAAGTATTTTTCTTTCAGTGAGTGTCATACATATATGTTATTATTTTGTGTATATTAAATAACTTTGAAAAATTTAATTTAGCGATTTACGTTAGCTACAAAATTTGGATTTCGGATGTTTATCAATTTCTTAATATTTATACAAGTACCAAATTCGATGAGATTTCCCATTGGTAATATAACTGAAGTTAGTAACGTCGGCCAATTTTACTGAGCCTGCAAGGGGCATTATAGAACATAAGTGAGTGCGCAGACACAAGTGCACCCTCTACATCTATAACTGATTGATCAGATACAGGACCGCCAGCAGCACATACTCTCCAAGGCACGTGTATAAATAATAAACCTCCTGATTATTTCGCGACAGAAAATCCTAATAATTATTTTGGTCTGACTCAGGAGTCAAACTCAAAACTTAAGGGTCTGCAGCCGTACATGATACTTATATATTATATCAACTGCAATACTAGTAGATTAAGGTAGGTAGTAAAGTGGTAACGCGCTCGCTTGGGAAACCGAGTGATGCGGGTTCAAATCCTGGGTCTCATCGTGAGGAATCCTACATGTCTGAGAGAACTTAGCAAATTTTCAAAAGACATATGAAATCCGCTAACTCGTACTTTACCAGCGCGGTGAACTATGGCCTGATCCCCCTAGTGCTGAAGGGAGGCTCGTGCCCAGCAGTGGGATGTTTAAAAGGGCTGAATACATACTAATCGAAGCTTAATCGTTTATTTACATCTCTTAACCTCAAAAGTGACGAATTTTAATAAGATTCACTTTAATTTAACTATATAAGACGAATTCAACAATTTTTATAGCTGTTTATTACTTATAAGTGTGTTGGTAATTGATAAATAAATTAAAGTACTACTATGTTATTTAAATAGCTATTAATTATAAAAGAGGTTGTAAAAAACTTCTTTACTTTTCAATCAAAAATATCTTTTTACGTTTGAGTTCATGAATGTTAAATGTTCAAGTAAAATCAAGCTAAACTATATAATTAGTTAAAGAACATTTCAAGGGGGTAAATTTTCAAACTACGAGTGTACTTGACTGTATAAAGAATTCTGGGTCAACGACTATTTTTCCGTTTGAATCGGCTTACAAGTTTTTTTTTCAATTTTAACTATTATTGATGACGAGTATGATTTTAAACGATTGACTTTATTAGTAGTAACTAATAGTTATTTGAATGACTTAAGGGTGGACTAGTTAAACTTTCATCCCCCCAACGTGCGTCCACCTTGTTACCTTGTCGTGGTTGAGGGGCTCAGTAGCACCCGGCAGCTCAGCCGGGCAAGAAACATACAGGGAGGTGGCCCACTTCAGTGGGAGGTGGCCCACTTCGGTGGGCGGTGTACCATGCAGGTTGCTCCTGGTACTTCTCTGACAGTAGAGTGGACTGTGGAGCCACCGCATGGTTGTTATGGTCTGCTTCGGCAGACTTGCCGTCGGGACGTCGTAGATGAGTACGTAAGCGATCCTGCGACGCCCCATGAAGACAGGGGAGGTCTTGTTGGGTTTTAGTAGGTAGTACTGGCTTTTCTAGCCGGTGAGTCACACATAACTATCTTTATGTCTACAGGTGGTATGCGTAAATGCATTTCCCAACATTAAAAAAAAGATAGTTGATACACTACACATATTATATAACTTTAAATAAATACGTCATACATATTATAAACATAAGTATCCATAATTGGAGTACAAGCATTCGTGCTCATCGGGGAACTCGAACTCGAAATTAATTACATATTCGGTCAACAAGATCACTATTTTCATTATTGTATCTCTTACACTCTCCTTTACCTGGTAGTTAGTTGCCTGGAAGAGATCGCTTTAAGCGATAAGGATACCTCATCTGCATCTTTGTTTGTTTTTTAATTACTGTTTGTATACATTTTCTGTTTGGTGTACAATAAAGAGCATTATTATTATTGTAAGTAATAAAAAAACGATCATTTTTAAAAGATAACGTTTTGCCCCGTACCTGATCTAAAGCCGGGTATACACACTTTTTATACCTGACTTTGCTCCTTAACAACGGAAACAATAGAACTTATCCAGTTCATCTTGGCCACAACCAGTATAGTTTTCATAGACCTATTCCTCACACTTAAGACGTTGCACCCAATCATCACTTGTCATGTGAAACCTTTTTCTGTTTGAAGTGAGACGATGTCCACATTTTCCATCTATTCTAAAATAGCATTTTTTATAATTTGTTCACTCTAGGATTGTCGGTGCGTCGTTCTATTATAGATTCGTGGCATTTTGTTGTGAAGTGTAACAATTTATCTTACAAAATAAAATTAAATAAAAAAAAGATTTATAGTGGTACAAAACTGGATACCATCCGGTTTTACCATGTATGGTATCACCCTGTACTGTTTTACCTTAAACGCACCAAAGAGAAACAAAGTGATCAAATATCCTAAAAACATGTCGCAATAAAGATTCAACCAATGTTCGCTTAACATACGTAATCATACACCCTTAATCTTTACAACAAAAATAAATTTCACTTACCTTGACATACAAGAATATAGAACACCTTTGAAATCCATCTAATATTATATCAAACCTCGGTATTTTTTCTAAAATATTTTCAATGAACACGCACGCACATCAACTATCTTTTGTTGATAAACTATTCAAAATGATTGAAGGAATGAAGCGTGCTAAAATTTGAAACATATGAGAAAGTCTTAGTGCCGTGTCCCGGTTTTACCCCCATATCCTAATCTCCCTACTACTATCATCCAAAATAGTTTATGAATCTACATAATAGTTATGAATATGACTAAGTAAGAATAAAGAAAAAGAAATAAATAGTTAAATTCGCTTTACTAATACTCAAATTCCATAAAAAAATCTTCTGTATGTAACTCCTGTATATGAAGGATATTATTATTTGTACCGCCATTTGCAAAGAAAAATATTGTAACTCCTTACTGAAGCAATTTTTATTATGGGCTTAAACTAATAATACAAAGAATTATTTCCAATTTTAAATTATTCATTGCTGACTTAGATTTTTTTTCCTTGTAAAAATGAGGACTATGCAAAAGAGCAAATCTTTTAGTCAAGAGATTTGAAGGTATATTTCAAGACGTTGCAAAAATTTTCCCATAATATTTTATTGTTATAGACAGATAGCGTCCCAATACTCAAATTTAGTAGTGCTATAATAAGATTTTTCCCTAAAATTAACATACGAGTATAATATGTGACTCCATATTATAGGAGCTCCTTTATATATGTAGTAGTTGTAATCTTCTTTGCTAAAGTCATTTTCACCCCATCACGGTGATTATACCTATAATAGCTATTTAAAATTCTGGTGCTAAACCACCATCAGATGAAAATATAAAAATAAAACAAAATAACGCGAAAAGATAGCTAGTTTATCAATTATGTTTTGCATTGGATATTTTGCTTTGAAATTGTTAGAATACGACACATAACAATAAACATGTACTTATATAAATTATTTTAATGCAAATTAAATTATTATATTTTCATCTGGATTTCACTTATTCTTGGACTTTGGGACTTGGATTTAGTTTGTATGTTTTTATTACATACTAGAAACTCACCCTCGCTTCGCTCGGGTTCGTCCCGATACAAATCGTTCCCAATACAAACTTTCATCCCCATTTTCACCCCCTTAAGGGATGATATCCGGGATAAAAAGTATTCTATGTCCTTTCCAGGGTCTCAAACTATCTTTTTATTAAATTTCATCTAAATTGGTTCTGTAGATCCAGAGATTACCCCCTACAACCTCACAAACTCACAAACTTTACCTCTTTATAATACTAGTAGAGAGATGCACTTGTAAGTCCGATCCAATGTTGCCTCGAAATTGTTACACGTTTTAATTGATTTTGATGATTTTTGTTACATTCGTTTTCATAACGCGAGTTAATAAAAACAAAATGGCTGATTTCATGCGCCAACTTATGTGTCTTGAAAAAAAATTTACATCCAAACCTATCGCGTGGGGTATGATTATAAAAGTTTTTAAAAATCGACATATTAACAAAAATATATACTACTTTCTTAGATTTACGCGAATATTTGACATTTTAAATAAAACTATCTTTTTTGATTATTTCGCTATTTTTTATTGATATATAATTGATAGTTTTATTTAAAAATATATACTCATATATTTAAAAATAATTTAGTAATTGTAAAAATAAAACTAAAAAATATGGAAATAAGTTTAAGAAGAAAGTCTCACTACGTGTATGTATGTATGCCTCCAACTGCATAATACATCATTTACGCTGTCGGCTTTTATAATTTACAAACTTTTAAATAGATCCGACAGCCAAAAAAAGACTAAAGTGGACTTCTTAGTTTCTTTAATATATTGTTAAAAGTGATATTCTAAAATATTTTATCATTTGATATGATTAAGTATTACAAAATCAAAAAATTATCGGACTACTAATAAAATTATATATACATACGTTATGTTTGTATGTGTTTGTGAATGTTTGTTGCTAATTTACGCTGAAGTAGGTAAGCAAGCTGGCCCTCCCAATGTACGTTCACCTTGTCATGGTGGGGGAGGAGACTCATTAGCGTCCTGCAATCCAACCGGGCGCGAAGCCAAGAAACGCACTGGGAGACGGTCCACCTCGGTAGGCGGTATGCCACACGGGTTGCTCTTGGTACATCTCGGATAGCAGAGTGAATCGAAGCAACCTCATGGTTGTTGTGGTCTACTTCGGCAGACATGCTGTCGGGGCGTCGTGATTGAGTGCGTAAGTGATCCTGCGACGCCACATTATGACGGGGGAGGTTGGGTAATAGTGGATTGTACTATCTTTGCCGGTGAGTCCCACATAACCACCTGTATGCATACAGGTGGTATGCGTAACTGCATTTCCCAATGAAAAAAAAGTAAAAAAACTGGTCGTATTCAGATAATAAACAGATTGACTATGGACCTAGAGTAATAGATAGCACATGTGTTATGCCACTGGGTCACTGTTACTACTGTTCATGTTCAATAAGCACCTAGGGAAGTAACTAAGCGAAGCGAGCGTAAGTGGCTAGTTCAAAATATTGCTACGTTATTATAAAAAATCGATATTTTATTAATAATATTTATATTACTACCATACACTTATCGATTAATTGGTTGTGCTCTAATTTGAAAATTTCACAACACTAACATAATGGTTACATGATGACAAATGACAATCGTAATATTGTCATATTATCAAATGAAATTCTTAAAATGTTATTTTAAAGTTCAATTTTAATATTAAGTATAATTAAGTCCATAATTCCTTGGCATTAACAATTTGTTTTGTATGTATATATTTTGAACAAAATTATTGTGCCCTAAGCATTGTGAAATATCAAAAACGTATAGACCTGTGTCTTTTAATTATATTTATAAAGAAATGAAAGGTTATTATTATCTTAAACGTACAATTTTAAGGTTAAAGGGTAAATTTTAATACATTAAGGTAATTTTCATTGGCTACCCTAAAATTATCTTGAGTCAATATAAATATCTTACATTTTGGGACTTAGTCAAATTCTTGGAATATAAATCTATACTATAATAAAATTCTGAGTCGAATCTGTACATTGAATATTTTTTTTGGAAATTTTATTAAAATAGTCATTATTATCGATACAGAGGCCGATTCTACAATTATTAGAATTTTTATCGGTCCGTCTGTCTGGCCACGCATCACGAGAAAACCACTAAACAGATTTTGATGAAATTTTGGTATGATGGTAGCTATCAGTAGTTGTCTGGGTCAACATATAGGATACTTTTTACTACGGGAAAATATCTCATCTTTGATAAATGGCAAAAGTTAAAACGTAACTAGGGGCGAACCCGAGCGGAGCAAGCGTGAGTAAACAAAGGTATTCATTAAAGGTATTATTCAAAATAACACTATCATAACATTCATTTGTTAATTTCCATTTTAAACAATATGTAATATTCAATTATTTTACTTATTAAAATGTTTAAATAATATTTTTTCTACTTCTTACAAATTATTGTATAATTCAGTGGGTAGATTATATCGCCTGTGACAACTATATGATATATTTTTTGACGTCTAAAACTTTAGTTTCTCCCGTAACCATGATTGCTGTAAAGCACTCGAATTGTCGTGAACCAAAATTCAAAGAAAATATCCAAAAAGAGTAAGTTTTATATAAAACGTCAAATATTCGTGAGAATCTAAGAAAGTATTTTATCAGATAAAAAATTTATTTCATTTGTAACTTTTATTCAATTTAAAACTCTTATTCAATTTAGAAAATTAGTTTATATTCATTACTAGAACTTTGTTGGGAGTAAAGAAAGATAGTAAGAAAAGAAATTGATAAGTTTTTTTTCATTTTCACATTTAAATTATCCGTTAAAAAAATGAATTATAGTTTAAAAACAAAAACTAAACACTCTTTAATGATGAACCAAACTAAAAAGTGAAATGAAATTTTTAGTTCAAGAATAAAGTGATTAATTAAAAAATAGTGAAGTGCTTTGTACAATACTTTTATACTAACTCTACTTTTGGAAATTGTACCAACATGGAATATTTATAAAAAATATCGAGCACCCCACGTTTTTTTTAACAATAATGTTCTCTTTAATCACTTTATTCTTATACTAAAAATTATTTTTCCTTTTTAGTTCGGTTCATCATTAAAGCGTGATTTTAGTATTTTAAACTATAATTTATTTTCCATTTTTTAGTTTGATTTGCTATAAATGCGTGTTTTTTTAGTTTTTTTATTTTTTTTTAATAAAATATTATAATATCATCGATCCTTGTTAAATGTGCAAAGTTTCAGTTCAATATGAAGTTTTGAAATGAGTGAAAATCGCGTTCAAAGATTCCGTAACAGATACAGCTGAAGTTAATAAAAGCGTGTTAAAAAACTTTATATTTATTATTAAGGTAGACCTTATAGGAAATTCAACACCAAAATTGCAATCCCACACCACATATAGCTACCGTATATTCGAATAAAATGAGAAAAGAAAATTGTATTCAAAATAAACAGCTGATATTTTTGTAAAATCGGTATTTGTTTCAGTATGCGCTTTTATATTTATTTTTCACGTATTTTTATTAAATTCTGTATAACATGACAAATTGTAAGCTTTATTTTGTGGTACACGAATGTATGCTGTGGTCATTCATGCTTTATTTAAATGTAGAGGTTACTTTGGCTTCGTATCTACGTACCTTTTTTTGAATTTAAATTCAATTTTCCAATCACTAGCGATTTGCTCTCGATTACTTCTCAGGAACGTTCCTTAGTCGAGACAGGTAACTGGAGTAACTTGGAGTACACCAGGTTATAGTCTTTGTACTAAATTTCATCCAAATCCATCCAGTCTTTTCTATCCATATAGATATACATACATATAAACTTTTACATCTATTGTAGCCCAATAAGAGCTTGAGCTTTTATTTATATTTATATAATTACGATATTTTTTTCATTTAAATAATATATTCAAGTAATTAATTATTATATTTTTTTTTCTTTGTCTTTTTATAAATATTTTCAAAAGAAATTGATAAACAACGAAATCTATATCTGTACTTAATATTATAAATGTAAAAGTGTGTTTGTTTTTTTATCCTTGTTCCTTGGATTGGCGTTATTTTTTATGTGGAGATAGTTGAAAGGCTGGAGAGTGACAAAGGCTACTTTTATCGCGGGAGATTATCTCATTACCACGGGGAAATACGTTATGATACAACCCAAAAAATTATTTATGATCAAATATTTATGATTATGATGAAATATTTAAAACTTGGTATTAATGCTCTTCAATACAATTAAATAAATACGTCTTTTAAAGTTTTAGCATTTTTCGAAATTTACCCTATGAGGGGGTAAAATATGGGATGAAAGTTTGTATGAAACCTACCTTTTCAACCGACTTCTTCAGAAAGAAGTAAGTTCTCAATTCAGCTGTATTTTATTTATTTATTTTTTATGTTTGTTACCTTAGAACTCCATCATTTGTTAACCGATTTGGACAATTTTTCTTTTGTTTGAAAGTGTATACTTCCAGATTAGTCCCATTTAAATTTAAAAAAAAATACCACCTCTAAGGGTGGTAAAATAGCTTATGACGAATTCAACCTACTTCTAATTGTCATATTGACTTAAAACTTTGCAATTGTTTCTATTTCTGTTGATAGTGCAGGGGTTCGATATCCTCGACCCGATCTGATAATAAGGCCAGAAGTTGAATAGGTAGAACTCTTCAACGGCTAATAGTAGATACTTTGAGTTTGGGCTTATTTTGTTTGATTTGACAAGCCCAATACATTAGAATCAGATTTTAGAGCTCGAATCTTTAGTATTACTAATAGTAAGCGAATTTTAGTTTGTCAGTCTTCATATAAAAATTGGCATCAAACTAACTTAAATGGCTTAAGCGAATATTTTATTAAAATACTTTCTTCTTACTTTGCTACTACTATGTCAACACTAAAAAGAGAAAAATAATAATTTTTTAAGAAAAAATAAAAACCGACTTCAAAAAAAAACACTGAAAAGTAAAAAATAACTGATTGGTAGTTTTCATTTACTACAGATACAAATCAAAGCACACCAACTTCGAAAATATCTGATTAGGTATCTGTAGTAAATGAACACTACCAATCAGGTATTTTTTACTTTTTAGTGCTTTTTTTGAAGTTGGTTTTTATTTTTAGATTTTTTTGTTGTAGTTTTCGCGCGAGAGATGCCGTGGGTTAATACATATAATAAAATTCTAACTGAATCTAATCTGTACATTAAATATTTTTGGGAAATCTTATTAAAATAGTCATTTTTATCGTTACCATGCCCGAATCTATAGTTCTTAGAATTTTTGTCTGTCTGTGTGACCGCATCACGAGAAAACCACAAGACCGATTTTGTATAAAAATAAGTTATCTTCCTGAAAGTTATTGACATAATGATTTTAAGTTCTACTACAGAACTGTCAAGAGTTTAATTTCCTTCGAATTTTCGTATTTGCAAGTGCCAATCTTGTGTCAAAAATCTAAAATTGAAAATATTTCGCCGTTTAAAAGTCTATTAGCGTAAGAAAAAAACAATACAAATAACCATTTGAGAAGTAAGCTCTACATAAATCAAAACATAATTTTTCCTTTGTTATTTTCGAAGTGACGTTTTGACTTATGTTGTAATTAAAAGATTATATAATGTTTTATCTGGGGGACTGAGCCTTGCTCAGCGTTTTTCGGAAAAGATATATAAATTCCTTTTTTTTTCTAGGAACAGTCACATATATAGATTAGCTTAAAATGCAAAACTGCATCTAAATACAAAATTTGATCCAAATCGTAAGAGTAGTTTTTGAGATAAACGAAATAAAATATATGTATATACAAGAGCCCCGTGCCCAGCAGTGGGAGGTTAAAAAAAAGGGCTGAATACAAATATACAAGAATCGCTCGATTAATATAATTAGATACATTTTTTCATATTATTTTTGGCTGAGGAAAGAAATACAATTCAATTATGGTTGATTAAAAATTGGTATTAGCTGTTTTTTGGACACCACATGGCAAATAACTTGTATTCGATTTTGTTCCAGTTTCCCAGAATGTATATTAATTTTATTAAAAACACAGAAATTCTGGAAATACACGAGAACTTATTAAAAATCTTTACTAATCCCTATCCGGATATTATTAGTTTTAGCATGCTTTTATTAGCTTCACTTCTAACTTATTAAGAAACAATGTAATTAAATCTTGAAGGTCAATTTAAATCTACTAACAATCGTCAAAATGAAAATCAATGTGTGTTGTCCCAAAATGAAATTTTAATTATACATGTACAGTGGATTTCATCATAATAAAAAAAATATCAAATAACTTAACGCTATCTCTCTTATAAGGGGAAGAGAGTTTAATTTTATATTCTAGTTTTATTCTCGAAAATTGTATATTATTGCAGTTGGATTTACACTAAGGGCACTTGGGGCTAGTGCGTAGGGCGGCAAATTTTCAGGGGCGGCAAAATTCGAAAGATAAATAAAAAAAAATTCTTCGCATTATTAAAAATATTTTTTATTTTCCAAAAAATAAATGATTAAAAAATAACCATTTTTTGCATTCATCAAAAATTTTAAAAATTGAACTTTATCGAAACTATCCATTTTATGCAAAATGTCGATATTGCATTTTTGACATTGCCCAGGGGCGGTGCTAAGGTTGAATCGAGCACTGCTTGTACTTCAAATATAGATATGTATCGTAAAATAGAGAATAGTAGCATAAACAACAAATCACGCTACTATTTTTGTTTTTGGCATTTATTTTGGCGGACTCCGTTTATATAATTATTTAGTCTGTGTATTGAACAAACAAAGTGTTTAATATTTATTAGGACTTTTATATTATATATTATATTACTAAGACAATGGACAATTATTAGACAGAGACCGGCATGAACTATATGTTAGTACAGACTACTTAATAGTGAGAGTATGACAAATGACATTGACGTTTACATAGACTAATTAGTATTTATAACACAAAGATAAAACGACAATAAAAGAACGTTTTTAAAACCAATACAAATGATAGGGGAAGTGATACATTAACTCTCTAAATAAATTATTTATAAATAAATTATGCGTTATTTTTAAATGCTTTATGACTTTCCGCCAAAAATTCATTTCAATATTGCATAATTAAAGCATTTTATCGAAACAGGATATTGGGTAAGCGAACCATGAGGCCATATAAAATGATATTTGTATTTAAAAATATTGAGTGCAGTGCAATATTATTAACAGGTGAAATTATTTTTTGTCAGAATATATTTTTTTTATTAAATAAAAAAAATATACATAAGACTTGTCGTTCATCGAATTCGCAACTTTGGGTGTAGTATTATTCAACAGTGTGTTATGATGGTGACCTAAAAGTTTACAGTCCAACATCATCAGATCTGTATGTAGGTACAATAATTTACATTGTCATCCAGATTCAACATACTCACGAAGTTCCAATTCTCTTAAGTAAGGCTAATTGATGATGCTGTCTGTCTGACCGGTTCAGTCTATCTCACTGAGACCAGCCAA
Source organism: Argynnis bischoffii washingtonia (assembly GCA_033884665.1). Lineage (NCBI taxonomy): Eukaryota > Metazoa > Arthropoda > Insecta > Lepidoptera > Nymphalidae > Argynnis > Argynnis bischoffii. Next base: position 15,732,094 of record CM066618.1, on the reverse strand, counting down.
CGGCTCAGGATATACTATACTGCACAAGTACGCGCAGACGCAATGTGCACTCTATTCCTGTATGTCTCTATTTCTTTCTCTCTCAAATTCCGATGGGGGAGATCAGGCACAGGACCGACTGCTTAATATCTGAGGCACGGGGGTGTAACACCGCCATCTTTCTAACTCTGAGCTGTTACTAGTCTACTCGTAAATCAAAATATAATACAACTAGCCACTCACCCTCGTTTCGCTCGGATTCTACCCTTGGTACGTTTCAATGGTTAGTATAAAATAGATAGACTTAAATGATATATAGTGCTATATCGTTCCTCAATAAACGGGCTATCCAATGCAAAAATATTTATTTAAATCGGATTAGTAGTTCCTGAGATTAGCTTGTTCAAACAAACAAATGAACGAACAAACAAACTCTGCCTCTTTATGATATTAGTATAGAAGATAAATTTAAATCAATCAAAAGAACAATCTAAGTTTTGTATCTCATATTTTAGTATCAACTAAAGCGTTATTTTTTTTTAACCTGTTATTAAACTTAATGGAAAATTATGATACAAATTAAAATCCCGATAAAAAGGTCGACAGAATATGAATGAGAGAGAATGAGATGCCGATGAGACTTAATAATGCAAGGCCGAGCTGATGCTATATTAAGATTAAAAAATGCGATTGATTTTTCATTAAAATTTATTGAAATTGGCTTTTGTTTGTTAAATATATAATAAGTTCCACAAAAAACAAGTTCCAAGTTGTAATAAAATATTATAGGACGTATGACGGGCTGTTGAACATCGTTAATTACAAAATTACTACTCGATGTTTTTTCGTCTTTTTCGGAATTCGATGTTTTTTCGCAAATTTTTGACTTGAATGTGAAAATGAAAATTAATATGTCGATCTATTCTTCGGAGAAAAAAATAAAGTAGCAAGTACCAACACTTTCTGATCTCATAAATGAAAGTTCTCCGCCGCGCTGAGTTTGTGCTTATTTGAAGTAATCTCTGAAACTTTATAATATATATGTCTATTTTATCAGGAGTATTTTCTTGCAGTTTTACCAATAATAAGAGAAATCATCTTTGTAGCTTAGAGAATGTAGGCTATAACTAATGAACATTTTGCGAATATAAGTTACTTGTATAACTATAATTGTCACGGAAAAAATCATCCCTTCTGAGAGCTTCCTTAATATTATAAATGTTAAGGGTTATCTATTATCTAGGGATGCTGTGTAATAGTATATAATGTTATGATATTATATAATAGTAAATAATGCCAGTAAAGAATTTTATGAATCAATATCCTGAATAACAATAGCTAAATCTTGCAGACGTACGATTAGAAAGCATTATCAGTTATGTAACCGATACCGGAAGTACTGTGGGTAAAGCAAATATGGCGAGCGGATGTGGATCGTAAGTCACGCCACAGAGAACCGGTCGACTTCCTGCACATAGATTCATAACGTGACGACTACGTGACGACTAGGTTACGATGTCAGCTTTCAGGACGTATTAGATCTAGCTTATTTTGCGATTTGTTTTGGCTTAAAGTATATTTTTCTGCGTAGCTTTTTAGTAGTTTATTTGTGACTTAAACGTATTTCAAAGACAGCTTTCAGTGATCAGACTCCAGCGAGTAGCTCGACAACATTGAATATCAATTGGTTTATCTTATAAGTTTTCACTTCAGCATGCAAATTATACATAAATCTACATTACTTTTTTTTATATTGATTAAAAAAAAATCTAAAAGTGATCTAAAAGTGTCATATCTTCAAAACCTTTCCATAATAGTGGCTCATCGCAATTTATACTGACTAAATATTAAAAAAATGCATGTCAGGAGTTGATATCCTGTTTTTTTGAATAGACTAAGACAAATTTATTTTATTGATATTTTTATTTATAATCGAGGGATTTTAGAGTAAAAAATATTATTTAACTATTTTTGTACCATATATGGTAATTAAAATAACTATATGTGTGGGTTCACACGTTTGTGTGTTCAGTATATCTAATTGCATCAACCCCCAGCAGAGTAGGCGATGCCATTCATATACTTGTCGCTGGATCGCAATTCCTCTTTTTTGTTACTCGAAATTGTTTTACTTACCTTACAATCTAAATGTATATTTTATTTTCGCATAACAGGGGAGGTGAGTTATGAAACAAAATATACCATTATCGTCGGCACTTTTTCATCCTATATAAAAATGCTTCCCGCGGGATAGTAGATACAAGTTTTACGAAAATAATATTACTATAATATGAAATTAAGAAAAATATGAGTATGGATTGGTTTTGTTATAGTGCATATATCATAAAATTAAAATACAATGACACTTAAATTACGAGAAATAATTAGCCTCGCTTCGCTTTTTCTGATATACCTCTACGGGGCTAAGAGAAGTATGTGAGTATGTTTATTTGTTATGTAGTCACACTGGAAGGGGTCACACAGTTTGATTAAAATTAACAAATGGCATTGGTCGTCTCCTGAATTAATACTAGGCTACTTTTGATAGACGTACCTACATTAGCGAAGTCGCAGATCTTAATTGTTAATATTGTATGTATTGTATTCAGCCCATTTTTTTGGGCACGGGCACGGGTCTCCCTTCAATACGAGGGTGATCAGGCCATACTCCACCACGCTGGTCAAATGCGGATTGGTGGACTTCACATGTTTTTAGAAAACTTGCTAAGTTCTCTCAGACTTGCATATTTCCTCACAATGTTATCTTTCGCCGTAAAATAAGTGGTAATCATGTTGAAAATGATTCGCACATGAAAATATCAGAGGTGCGAGACTCGGGATTTGAACTCGCTTCACTCGGTTTCCCAAGCGAGCCTGTCGCCACTGGTCTACCACTGCCTAATAGTTAATATACTTTATTATTATTTAATGAGACTATCTCTAATACTTTCTTAGATTTATGCGAATATTTTTCATTTTAAATAAAACTACCACTATGGCCATGATAGCTGTAAAACATTTGAAACGTCGGTAACAAAAAATCAAAGTAAATCGGCCAAAAAAAATCCAATAATTCGTATAGTCTCATTTAAGAGACTATTTCTATAATTTTGGCCATAACTTACAAAACATTACAACCACATTAAATGAGAAAAACATTTGCTATGACAACTAGCAATATTTCACTAAGTTACCCAAAATCCAAATATATGCTACATTTAACTACCGTTCAAATGTTATTCTTTATAATGCCATATCTTGAAGTTTTCTTTTCCCCTTCCTAAAACGCTAACATAAACCTGATTTATCTGAGCAATGTGCTAAAACAGGCCAACTTCTTTGCTTTAGTTCAATGTGGAACGCATTTACATAATATTTTCGTTATATACTATATGTAACATTCAACAAAGATTGTCGTATATCATAATAAGGGATGGATTTTTTAGGTGTACACGATTTTTCGTAAGCGTTTTATGTGTGTTCGTACATTAGGGGAAAGGTAACAAAGTAAAGTGATAAAAGTGCTTACAGCTTATACTTATTTATTTATTTATTTATTTTATTTATTTATTTATTTATTTATCCCAAAAAAGAATGACAAGTGTCAAAAACAACAAAACTATAAAACTATAAAAGTAACTATAGTTTTGTCTTACAAAACTTATTATATAATATAAATGAAGTGGTTTATTGTATGTGCGGTAATAAGAATGCATGCATGTTAATGTGTACAAAAAAATATGTTTCTTATTATTAGTTCATAAAATTCAAGAGCTTTAACCACGTTGCAATAATAGATTAAGTATGCATATATTTTACTGTTAAAGTGAGAAAATGGCTCTTAAACATTTAGTTTGAATAAGATCTATTGAAACATAAAATTAAACATATTAATATTAGGATATTTCTAGGAACAAAACTTACTTGGTTTACATTCTTACATGTATAATTATGAAATAATTTTTATCATTCGGTGATCACTAACATCTAAACTAGGCCGAGCCTGTATCTTAGATGTTAGTTTCTTCCAGTGAAACACAATTAATGCACAATTAACACTTGAATAAGAAGAATGCTTATTATTATTTTAAATACACACAAAATAAAATTATGATAGAACAAGATAACACCTCAAACGATTTATAATCTAATTTTGCGGGTAGTAGTAATACAAACTAACCGTCAGTCGAAAAGTATTGTAACGCGCATTACTCGATCAAAGAATAACTACATAAACCAGGGACCTCGGCACTTTTAAACATTTATTTATTTTTATAATTTTATTAAATGTCATTTGAGAAATTTTGTTGTAGATCTTGTTATAGATCATTTGCTGTTTTACATTAAAGGTTACTTTTTATGTTAAAAAAATATGAAGATAAAAGTTAAAATTTATTCTATTAAGAAGGATTTACATAAATACTTGTACATTGAATAATTTATTATTTTATTTTTATTTTTTAATTTTTATATTATTTTGTACTTCTAAGTAAGTTTTCTATTTCATCATAATTTTTTGATTTTAGCCAAGAAGTTATTGTATTTTTACATTTATTATAAGTGAGGTTGTATATTTGAAGTTTTTTATTTAATTTATTGTAAAGCATGGGGCCAAGATAACACGGATATTTATTGATATAATATGTCTTATACTTAGAGGTAGGGCAAACATTATGCGATCGTCTTTTAGTTGTATTTTGTGAGTCAAAAGGACTTTTTTTATGTTGGGCCATAATGATATCTCTGATAAACAGTTGTCGGATTGTTAAAACGTCGCAATCAGAAAAGAGAGTAGCTGTAGGATAGCTGAATGGTTTAAATCTTACTACCTTAAGAAGAGCTCGTTGCGCTCGCTCCAGTTTAATTAAATAGGACTTTCGCGCACCGCCCCATGATGTAATACAGTATGTTAAAATTGATTGAGCTAAAGCAAAATACACAGTTTTTAATGTAGGAAAATCAGCAATGTATCGAAGTTTTTTGAAAATATAAATCAAGCGTCTTGTTCTATCTGATAGTTGATTAATATGTGCATACCAAGTTAACTTGTCATCTAAAAGAACACCCAAGTATTTTAAAACATAGTTTCTTTCTAAACAGGGACACGAACACGTATTGGAATTATCTTGACAATAATGAAGTTTTATCTCAAATATTTCCTCTTTAGGTAATGACACCTTAGTATTTCCAAAAAGTATAAATTTCGTTTTATTTATATTAAGTGTCAATAAATTTGAATTTAACCAGGACATAGTGATTTTGAGTCCTTTTTCGGCATATGATTTTGCTTCGGCCCAAGTTTTTCCATAAAAAATTAATGCGGTATCATCAGCAAAACTGAAAAGTTTACAGTTTTGTAATTTTAGTTTACATAGATTGTTTATATATATTAAGAAAAGTGTCGGGCCAAGGACACTACCCTGGGGTACACCATAAGTGATTGGAGCTTCATTACTAGTAAGGCCGCATATTGCAACTCTTTGCGTTCTGTTAGCTAAATAATCAGTAAATAAGTTTAGAGCTTTTCCTCTAATACCAATGCTTTCCATTTTCTTAAGTAATGATGGAACAGACACTGTGTCAAATGCCTTGGCCAGATCTAAGAAAATTCCAATACATTTATTTTTAGAATCAACCTGTGTAGCAACGAAGTCAGTGAGGTCAGATACAGCCTGCGCTGTTGATTTCCCATTCCTAAACCCATATTGATTTTGTGCCAGAATATTTTCTTTTTCCAAGTATGATAATAAACGTTTCTTTATAATCTTTTCCAAAACTTTAGACAGTACAGGTAGAATTGCAATTGGCCGATAATTTTTGACACAGTCTCTGCTTCCCGCTTTAAAAATGGGATAAATGATGGAGATCTTGAATACTCGAGGGAAAACACCATTCATTATACAAAGATTTGCAATATGAGTCACAAGAGGAACTATTATATGTTTGGCCATTTTTATTAATTTGGTTGGAATTTGATCCCATCCTGCTGCACTATCAGAGTTGAGACACATTATTATAGACTCAACTTCAGATTCACACGTTTCAAGTAGTATCATTGAATTGGCTGGCGTGTAAGGATTTGAGATGTAGGTATTAATTGGCTCGTTACAAATCAAGATTTTTTTTTGCAAGTTCTTCAGCAACATTGACAAAATAGTTGTTAATATTATCTAAAGCCTCACTCGTAGACTTGCCTAATTTAAGTAAATTATCGGGTGACGTTTTTAGTTTTTGTCTGTTTGTTACTGTATCAATTATTTTCCATTTTTTTTTAGGGTTATTGGCGTATTTCATTAGCTCACTTTTATCGTAATTTCTTTTAAGGCGCTTCAATAAATCATTACAGAAGTTTTTGTATCTACTATACGTTAGCCTAAGTATTTCATTATTTGGTTCTTTTTTAGTTTTTAAGTGCATGCGGTCACGATTTCTTATACACCGAATCAGGCCTGGAGTTATCCATGGCTTTAAACAGCGTATTCTTCTTGGAGTTATAACTGTCAGTGTGTTATCAAGAATCGTTTTAGTGAGAATAGCTACCAACTGCTCGGCACAGTAGTTTGCATCTTGCGATTTTAATATTTTATCAAAGTCAGTGTGCATAAGGTCTGTAAGAATTTTATCGTAATTGAGTTCTTTAATATAATTTTTTTTAGATACATTGGTTTTATAATCCAAGTTGATACAAGTGAGGACCATAGAGTGATCAGTAAGCGGAGCTTGTACAACAATAGTAGTGCTATGGTAATTGGACTTAATCATTGCATGATCTATGCATGTATTTTCACGAGTTGGAAACAAATGACCTGCTAGGATACCGTGGCTGGCTAATAAATTTAAATATTCACAAGAGTTACGGTCATCATTGCTAGTTCCTATATCAATATTAATGTCTCCTATTATTATTATATTAGAAAAACTTTTAAATTTGATCAAATATTTATCTAAGGAACGAAAGAAAAGTTCGATATTTTTATGTGATGGTGATCTGTAAACGCCAAAAACTATTGTGTGGTTGTCAATGGTTATCAAAAGGCAAGTGGCTTCTAATAAATCAATTTCTTCAACAAAACATTTTAAACCTCGTTTTGTATACGCTACTATGCCATCGTTTTGATTATAATTATTTTTAGTAAAATGAGTATCAAAATTTTGCAAAGCAGGAAAATATGGTGCTTTAGTGTTCCATGTTTCTGTGAGAATATAAATATCACAAGATATGTCTAACCTAGAAAGTAGTACTTCAAATTCTGAGAAATTTTTAGTGATACTCCTTATATTTTGTGTCGCGATTTTAAGATTTTTATGTGACGTTAGTGTTGATGATAGAAAGGACTTACAATATTCTGGGTTACAGTTGAAGGATGGACCAGCACTAATTTTATCAATATTGTTAATTAAGTTTTCATTATTTATAGAATCGAATTTTAAAAATAATAGACAATTTATGACTTAAATTTTTGCACCTGTTATTTAGATTGATGAATATGCTGTAGTATTTGTTTGATAGTATGTTAGCTTTTTGGAAAATTATTAAGTGACTGCTATAAGGACATTTATACTCGATATAAGTAGTATAAGAAAATATAATATGGGAGTTTAGTCGACAATTTCGTTTGAGTATTAACTTGTTAACAAAGATGTAGTGAGGGTTCAAAGTGTATAAAATTAGAAAAGAATAAAAACATAACCACAAATAATGCGACAGAAGATCCAAGCATAGTCAGGATTGATTCCTGAGACTAATTAGTTGCGACTCTTCTTTAATTTCGATATGAGGAGCATCGACATTTTTTCGAAGGTATATTTTTCCATTTGTAGTCCAACAATATTTATATTCTTGAGTTTTAGCAATGTCTCTGGCCAGGAAAAACAGTCTACGTCCTTTATTAGTTAGGGCTTCAGAAACATAAACTGGAGTGATTGGTCCTGGTAGTCCAATATTGGCAGAGGTAAGGCGTTGTTGGGAATGTTCTTTGTTATGTAGTTTAACTCCTTGGATAACTTCATTCTTGAGAAGGACTGAGGTTAATTCAGCGATTATAGTGCCTTTTCCTGTTTTAGTCTTAATTCGATAAACATCTCTGATTGTAGACTGTTGAACGTTCACTTTAAGCGCCTGACATGTTTTTTGAACAATATTGCACAAATCAACTTTAGTTTCGCGCTCTTTAGGTATGGGAACATTCCGTATTTCAATGGTAGAAGATTTTGAATTCCTTTCCATATCTTCAATTTTTGATTCGAGTGAAGCAATCAGTATTAAGTGTTGCTTGCGTTCCTTTTCAAGACTCTCCACTTTTACCTTGAAATTCTCATATTGATCGTTCAGAAAAGTCATTGATCTTTGTATGTCTTCATTTGTAAGTTTAATTTCAGAATTTTGAGTTTTTATGTCTGCAATTTCCGAGATAAGTTTATTCATAAGGGAGGTTTGACTATCTTTCCAGTCGTCCAGCATGGTTTTGATTTCCTTTTTAAAAGAAGAGAAGTCTTCCTCACTTGGTTCACGTTGTCGTTTATGTCGCTGGGATACAAACACCGGCGTAGAAACACTAGGATTGATTTTTGACACATCAGAGTCCGATAGTGTTTGTTGAAAGTTACCGCTGTTAGGTGATCGAGTAAGCTTCGGCATTATAATAATTTTTATATAGCACGTTAGTAAAAGTTGACTTGAGTTCATAGACTTAGTGGTCACATATACATAAAATGATGGTTGTCCCGTTCTCGCTCAGATGTCACTTTCACACTAACACTATGCACCTACTAAATTGCTCTGTTCGCCTGGTACTTGGCGTTAATATTTAAATATTTTTTGAATAAAATTTTAACTTCATGAATTTGTGTGCACGTCTTAACACTTTCGTGTCCGAGGTGGAAGGGGAATTATTGTTTATGATCTACAGGAGGTTTATTATTGTTATTATTATTTTTTTAACTTGATGGGATTACAAATAAGCATGGCTTGTAACAAGTTCTTTCTGTATATAAAGACAAAGATAAAGACAAAGATAAATTTAGTGATATCAAAAAAAAAATACTGAAATCAATAATAATTGTAAATTCTATTATTATATGTTTTTATTAAATTTCCAATTATATTTATGGTTGAATTTTAATTAACACTTATTTACTCAGATTTATTTGAGCTTTAAGCGACACTCGGGTGCATCCTTAATGTCTAATAGTAGGCTATGTGTGATCTTTTATGTATAGTACCTGCGCGACCGAGCTTCGCTCGGAGTTATATTTTGTTATATCTTATTTTTTAGATAAAAGCAATAAAAATTTAGATAAATATTAAAAAAAAAAAAACAAAAATAAAATCCGGACACCTGTAATTGTGAGTCAATCTTGCGCCTTGGCCGCTTAACCACGATGCTTATGCCTGAGCGTGGGAATGCGAAACAAAACCGTATGAAAACTCGAAAACACGTTTTCCCAGACATAAGAGTAATCTAGATCGATTTTTCGTCCCCGTAAATCCCCACACACCAAATTTTAGAGAATTGCAAGTTATTTATATTTATAACAACAGTATCGTACAAAATGGATAGCAATTGGCCAACGAAGTATATACATATTATATGTATGTACCTACCTTTTTTTAATATCTCTGACTGCTGGTCACGGACTTCTTTTTAAAGAAACTTTTATAAGAAACCTAAATATTTACTATAAATCTAAATTCAACTTTAAGCAAATAAATTTAATTATAAGAACAACAAAAAAATTATAATAAGTTTATACATTTTTAATTTTAAGTAAAGAAGAAAACATATCATGGTAACAGTAAGATTGTGTATAAAAATCAAAAAATCTGAAGTGGCGGAAAATTTACAGCTTTTGGCAGAGACAGCTACTTCAGGCATACGTAACATCACAACATAAAACTAGTTTAATCAATTTTAAGCTTTATTTCAAGGGAATAGAATTAAAAATTGCATGAACTGTTCTTTCAGTAATGTTCACTGGCTTTATGGTGATAACTAATACGAAAGCATATCAAGTTTTTTCTCTTTATAGCCGATAGCATGGGGTGAACACCCCATTTATTATAACTTTTTCATTTTCCAAAAACGTTTTGTATTATTTGAATATTGATATGATTGGAGTATCTTGGTATTATGTTTTGATGATTAACGGTATGTTGAACTCCTTTGGGATTTCCTCTCACTCTATTTTGCATATGTAAACGATGGGAATGGACTACTTATTTGGACCGTTTAGTTTTGGTTTTTAGATATCTACACTAATCTTATAAAGAGGAAAGATTTGTATTTTTGTATGTTTGTAACGAATAAACTCAAAAACTACTGAACCGATTTAGATGAAATTTGGTTAGAAGATAGTTCTCAACCCTGAGCAGGACATAGGATATTTTTTATTCAGGAAATCATCCTTTAAGAGGATGAAAATGAGCATGAAAGCTTGTAAGGGGAATCAACCTAGGGATAAACCAGAGCTCTTTATATAGAAAAGGTAACCAATAAAAGGACTTGATAATTCGTCCACTAAATTTTGGAAGATAGTATAAATTCCATACAACACTGGCTGTTTAGTGGGCAAGTATCTCTAGTTTGAAATAATAGACACGATATATTAACATTTAGTGTTATTTTAGACATGTACTTCTACTTTTCTCAACTTTCACATTTTCTCCCTACAATGCTAGCATTAACAACATTCATTGTCCGTAACGCGGTAAAGTCGAACCGACATTACACTTTGCAGGTAACTTAGAAAATATACGGCTGTTTTGTAACCGCCGCGTTTTTTGTCCCTAAGTTCAAGTTGTTATATACTAGATTTAGTACCTAGGCGACCTAACTTGGCGTTATTCGGAAAAGATTAGTTTTTTCAGAAAAGACAACAAAACCTTATCTAAATACAAAATTTAATACAAATCATTAGAGCCGTTTTCGAGTTACCGAAATAAATTTATATATTATATACAAGAATTGCTAGTTTAATATTATAAGATATCAAATCCCGTTTGCCACTGGAAAGAATTGAATATACATGATTATGAATTTATACAATTTCTACAGGTATAATAAATGCGATGTTTTGTTTTTTTTCTTCCACGCGATCGATGTATAAAGGTTATTAATTTTGCATATTAGACAGTAAAAAAGATTATTCGCGAACTTAAAGGACTCGACCAAGCATTTGTATTATGTTCTTATATTTTGACCGACTTTAAACAGAAGTACTGAATTTAATAAAGTAGGTACATATTTTCTGTGTGCTCCAAGATATTTTCTCCAATCTATTTTTTTTATTACTAAAAAAAGGTAAATTTCAATCATTATTACACTAAGGACGGAATAACTTTTAAAATACCTTCAGATTAATGTGCCTCTTTGCGTGCAATTTTTTTTATCACTTTATCTTTCATTTTATTGGACTTAATAGAATACCTTGATTTTTAGCCGTTTTATATAATTTTAAGTAAAATAAAAATAATCATTCATGTAGATTTTCAACATTTTAGCGGAAACGTTGCAAATTTTACCCCGTATGTTGTTCAGAAACCTTCGTTTTACTCATTGCTTTGGGATGGAATGGACGGGACGTGTGGTAGGCTTTAATTACGCTCTTAACGATCGTCCATTACGACTATGACCATAGTAACGAAGGGAATGTATAGACTAACTTCTCGACTTTATAGTTGACAGGAGGTAGCTTTGTTTGTCACAGCGTTTTATATAACGTCGTTTTACTGTAAACGGCAGTATAATGTCGGTATACTATTTCCTTACGTTTATTTTTTTGAAGTAAAACTTATTTAGGCGTGACTAAAGGGTAAATCAATACATTGGAAAAATTAATGTTGAAGAAGTGAGAGTTAAATTTATTATTAATAAGCGACTTACCCTCGCTTCGCTCAGGTTCGACCCTGGGCACGTTTTAATGTTTAGTATAGATTTCTCAGAGATGAGATATTTTCCGACAGTAAAAAGTGTCCTTTATGTTGAGCCGGATAACCAGCTATCCTCCTACTAAATTTTATTAAAATTTGTCTAGTGGTTTTCTCGCGATGCGTTCCCAGACAGACAGACAGATATAAGTTCTAAAAACTATAAATTCGGCCTTTGTATCGATAATAATGACAATTTCTTAATTCTGATTTTTGGATCCCGACGATTTGAACGCTTTACAGCAATCATGGTCACGGGAGTGAAACTTCGGAAACCGAAAATCAAAACAAATTCGCGAAAAAATAAAAAAAAAATACTTTTATTTAATACAATAAGTATTCAAGTATATAATAGAAAGTAAGAATGTAATATATATCACATATGTATTATTCAAATTACTTGTTAAGATTGTTATATTATGTACATATATCGTTTTCATAAATTTTTATGTTTTCTATTACGAATAGCGATATTAGAATGTTATCTTGTGTATGTCCAGGGTTTTATTACAGTAACCGGGTTACAAAAGTTTACGGTACGCGTGGTTTGGTTGTAAATGTAAACATACGGGAGATGAAAGTGTACTACACCGTATACTAGTAACTGTTTATAATTTTTTATTGCCTCCAATATTTATATGAGCTTGGTTCATAAATTGAATATACATTTGTTAAGGTTTGGATGAATTTACGATATTTTGTAAGTCTATATTTGTTTAGGTACGAAGATAAATAAATAATAACAATATATTTAGCTCTTAAATCACATTTATGCTGTAAAACTTGAATACAAGTTTCTATAGTATTTCTGGTGTACAATAAAAGGGTTGATTCATATTTTAAACAAGTGTCTGAACATTGCTAAGTCAATATTTTTTTATATATAAAAGCGATTATATCTCCAAAAATATAAAAGTCAAGTGGGATATATAAGATTTTTTAAATATATTAGAATCTTTATATTCGCAATACATTGTTTTCACTTATGCATATGCAACTATTTAGTCAGTGCACACTCATAAAGTAATCAAACAGTGTTTTTTTTCTGCCGACACGATTAATTAATATCATAATTACTAAGCTTTTATAAGTGCTAGGATAATTTTAAATACACCATATTTATCCTACAGAAATGCAAATAACAACATTATCTAAAAACTTTCAGTAATTTTTAGCTAAGCAATCTGTATGTCTGTATATACAGACATACAGATTGAAGTTTGAATAACAGCTTTTTTCAGTCTCAAAGTCACTCTACCTTTGTTCGTCTTGAGAAACAAGCTACGTGCCAGAATCGTCCTTCCCTAATAAACTCAAATTATTATTACTAACGACTAACCCTCGCTTCGCTCAGACTCGTCCCTAGGTTGCTTACCCATACAAAATTTCACCCCCATTTTCACCCACTCAAGAGATGATTTCCGGGATAAAAATTATCCTATGTCCTTTCCAGTATTCAAAACTATCTTCTTACCAAATTTCATCTAAATTGGTTTCGGTGCCTATTCGATACAAACAAACAAAAAAAATTTTCCTCTTTATGATATTAGATTAGATATCCTGGACTATCTATCATTACCAAATATAATTACTATACCTAAATCTTGCCAGATACACATTTTTTTACTAAAAAGAAGAACCATATCTTCTTTCTAGTACAAGTTACTAGTTAACATTATTTACTCAAAGCTGGAATCGAATCTGTTCTCTGTAACATTTTATCAACAAGCAACATGCAAAAATAAATTACTACCAACATTTATATAAGCTATTAAAATATCAATTTGATATTATAAAGTCACGTTCGTTATTTAAATGAACGCAGTAAATTTTAATTTCTTTGAAAATTACTCACTTAATATTTAATTAAACATTTTTGTAGAGGATTGACCTGAATTTTTGTCGCAGAACCATTTATTTATTGTTTAACATGTTTTCATATGAATTTGATAGAATTTAATCTACAGGAATTAAGATACGGTTTGTTATTTTTTTACAACTTTAAATGATTTAAATAAAACTATCTTTTTGATTTTTTTCGCAGATTTATTTTGATTCTTGGTTCTCGATGTTTCAAATGCTTTACAGCAATCATAGTTACAAAGGTAAAAATCTGTGAATTTAAAATGTCTAATATTAGCGTATATCTAAGTAAGTACGACTTTACAACAAAAAAAAAAAAAATTAAAAAAAAAAAAAATTTAAGGTTTAAAAATTCGCTCATAGCACAAGATTGTTGATATGCAAAAATTGTTTACCATTAATTGTCTATCTGTTCCGGAAGATATGACACTGAGCTTAATTATTTTTACTGTCATGGTGTTTACTGTTACAAGGGAAAATATTTGTATTGTTATATGACGGTGGGGACAATTTACATAAAATAACATTTAGTAAATACCAATATACAGTAAATACAGTTAGTAATTGTATGTATGAACGTGTCACTATATACCATAGCGAAACGGAAGTAGACTACTAATCACGCTACTATTAATCTGTACATTAAATAGTTTTTGGAAAATCTTATTGAAAGAGTCATTATTATCGATACAGACTGATACGGCATCACAGAAAATCCACTCGAGGGATTTTCATGAAATTTGGTATGATGATAGCTGGTTATTCGGGTCAACATATAGGATGCTTTATACTGCAGGAAAATATCTCACCTCTGAGAAATCTATATTAAACGGTAAAACGGTAAGTAGGGACAAACCCGAGCGGAGCGAGGGTGAGTTACTAGTATAATAATGTTATAAACACAAAAGGCGCGTTAGAAGCACCCGAGCAAAGCGAGGGTAAGTCGTTAGTATTGATAGTATTGTTGAGCGATCATTAAATCTATTATATAGTTTTTTTAAACATAGAGGGAAATTAAGCTTTTAACATCATTTAGAACTGCAAAAAGCTGCCTATCAGTGAAAGAGATAACTCAGAAATAGATGCATCATTAGACACTTTATTGCCACTAACACTTGTTTATTAATAAAAAATATAACGGACGCGGTGAACGACGTTCTATATATATCTGACGTGTGCCTACAAAACAACTAACGGAATCGTAGTAGGGACGGCTGCGCGCGCGCACGTCTGGTGAAAAAACATGATGGATGTGTCTGTGCTTATCTCTATAGTGTTGTGAAATGTTCTCTAATTTCAAACTAAGTAAGAAGGAGAAAGATGAGGTGCATTGCTATGGGAGTATGAGATCTAAGCCGCCAAAACCACGTGCAAAATATCAAAGGCGTGAGTATTTTTATATAGACGAGGGTTAATGAGGTGTAAACTTTGGCTCAGACGGGTCAGTATGGGATGTGCCGGATGGTGCTATTAGTATCAGTTTGTAATCAAGTATGCAAGACGAGTTAGTGAAGCTCAAACATATGTTTTAATAAGTTACTTATTTCATAATAAGATTTTTAGTATATTTCCGGTATAACAGCACTTTATAAATTATTTAGCGGAGTACGCAAAAAAATCAGTAAAAATCGGAGTCGGCAGAGTAAAGCCATTTTAATAAATAATATAAAGGGATTCCAATACCCATATTTCTTTACCCGCCCAAAACATGTATATTCAATCCAAACGTTTGTTTTATACGATTAATTTTATTTTTAATGCAGCCATCGAAGTACTTGTGCTATATATTATCTAATTCATTGCAGTAATTGCTTAACAATTAAGACGATCCAGAAGGAAGAGGCGGAAACAAGAAAATATTATGGCTATTAAGGGCTCTAATTCCAAGATCCAATAAACGTTTCTCAGCTCTGCCCTCAGATATAAATAGGTAGTATTTGTAAACAGGCATTTTATTACGACACCACGTGCCTGTGACCGATACTAGTGTTTCAGTATTTAAACAAACGTATACGTTATTTTGACTGAAATGGGTATTCAATTATGTTATATATATGTAATGATAAGAATATAGTTGGAACTGTTTATAATTATTATTTTGAATTATTATTTAGAATTATTTTGAATTAGAAATTCAAAATAATTAATATTTTTTATATTACTTGATAATATGTGTATATATATATATATATATATATATATATATATAATAAAATTCTGAGTCGAATCTGTACGTTAAATATTTTTTGGAAAATCTTCTTCGAATAGTCATTATTATAGATACATAGGCCGAATCTATAATTTTTCGAATTTTTGTCTGTTCGTCTGTCTAAAAACGCATCATGGAAAACCACTGAACATACTTTGATGATATTTTGTATGATGATAGCTAGTTATCCGGGTTAATATATAGGATACTTTTTACTGTGGGAAAATATCTTATCTCTGAGAAATCTATACTAAACGTTAAAACGTAACAAGGGACGTACCCTCGCGAGTCTGTATTGTAATATATGACTGAATTTTGTTTTCCTTCTCTACTGAAAGTTTATTTGATAACTACAATACTTAGTATATGATTATTTTTGATTAGTAGAACATATAAGTAAACCTTAATAATTTTCATGATTTTTTTAAATTAATAGATTACACGTTAAGTTGATATAACTATTATTTATTGATACAATACTTATTTGTTATTTTATTTATGAAGATGCATGTACTGCGAGACATAGGCCTCTTTTTCAGTGATTTCCAAGCTAAACTACCTTAAACTATCATGTTCTAGATTCTAACGATGTTTATCTGATCATTGGTCCACCTATATCTTATGAACTACTTTTAACTTTTACTTGTCCTTAATATATTACTATGGGTGCATGAAAGGAGCCTCCCCGAGCGACGTGTACGACCTATACGTTCGGCGCACCCTGGGCAATCAGAAATTTATTAACGCTGATTGGCTAATCCTTTCACCACGATGGCAATCAAAAGTCCGTTCACAAAACCTTCTTTGTGTGTAGTCTCGATTAACATCGAAGGGTTCTCAGAAAACAAATCAGAAATTCTTTCAGACCTATATCGCAAAACACAATGCGATGTTCTTTGCGTCCAAGAGACCCATCGAGACGAAACCCGAAGTCGGCCACACATTCCCGGACTAACGCTTATCGCCGAGATCTGTCATCCGAAGCACGGTAACGCAGTGTTTGTTGCTCCCGGCGTAAGCATCCGATCCACCAAATGTTCAACCCAAAACGGCATCGAACTTATCACCATCGATGTTGGCAACTGTACAATCACATCAATCTACAAACCTCCTGGGACCAGTTTCAAATTTGACCCTCCAGAAAATTTTAACGACCAAGCCGTCAAAGTTGTAATCGGTGACTTTAACAGCCGCAGCCCTAACTGGGGCTATAATGATTTTGATACGGATGGACAAGCAGTCGAAACATGGGCTGAGACAAACGATTTGTGCCTGTTACATAATCCTAAGCAACCGACTTCCTTTAATAGTGGCCGGTGGAAACGTGGGTACAATCCTGACCTAATCTTCGTCAGTTCCTGCATCAGCTCACAATGCTTAAAAAGCGTATGTTCTCCAATCCCCCGCACACAACATAGACCTATTATGTGCAACATCGAGCCCGCTGTCCGACCTATGACTGTGCCATTTAAGCGCCGATTTAACTATACTAAGGCTGACTGGGAGTCTTTTACAAGTTCCATCGACGACGCTCTCCTAAATGTGGTGCCAACTCCAGTAAACTACGACCAATTTGTTGAGACCGTACAATCCTTATCCCGGAAACATATTCCAAGGGGTTGCAGGACTTCTTACATATCGGGACTGTCGAGTGAGTCCACTAATCTGTTGAGCCGGTATGAGTCACTGTACCAGATGGACCCATTTTCGGAGGCTACCACGGAAGCAGGGGAGCTGCTGCTTTCTACAATTGGAAAAAATAGGCGGGAGAGATGGGTCAATACTGTCACTAGTATTGATATGACCCATAACAGTAAGAAGGCATGGAACACCTTGCGCAAGTTGACAAACGAGCCTTCTCGACCCTCTCCTCCAAGCCAACTCACCGCCAACCAAATTGCCCATCAGTTACTTCTTAATGGAAAACCAGCTGCTCGCCCCGCGAGAGTACCTAAACTAAAGACATCTGGGAATTCTTGCGACACCATCAGTAAGCCGTTTATCCTTGCTGACGTTGTGACAGCGATTAAAGGTCTTAAGTGCGGCAAAGCCTCTGGAGTGGATGAAATATCGGTTGAGCAGATCAAACATTTTGGCCCAGTTGCTGTGTCTTGGTTGCTGCAACTTTATAACAACTGTCTGAAATCTACTTCAATACCCCGGCTCTGGAGAAAATCTAAAGTCATAGCTATTTTGAAACCAGGCAAGGCAGCAGATGATCCTAAGAACTATCGACCAATATCTCTTCTATGTCACACACATAAGCTATTCGAGAGACTGCTGCTGAACCGACTTACGACTGCTATTGATCCTAAGCTAATCCCGGAGCAAGCCGGTTTCAGGCCTGTTAAGTCCTGTTGCAACCAGACCCTCAAACTCGTACAATATATTGAGGATGGTTTCGAGGCAGGAATGGTCACAGGCGCTGTATTCGTCGACCTATCCTCAGCTTACGATACAGTTAACCTAAAACGGCTGTTGTGGAAGGTGGAGACCATGATAAGTGACATGAATTTTGTCAAAATACTCCGAGAACTTCTTCACAACCGGCGTTTCCAAGTCCACCTCCTCTCAGACAAAAGTCGTTGGAGATCACAAAAGAACGGACTACCCCAAGGTAGTGTCCTGGCCCCGCTTCTTTTTAATATATACACTAACGACCAACCACCTAGTCCAAACACATCCCGCTTCCTCTACGCGGATGATCTTGCACTCACCTCCCAGGCCGCCACTTTCGAGGAGGTCGAGACGAATCTATCAGATGCCCTTACTAACTTAGACAAGTACTACATCGCAAACTCTCTAAACCGAATCCGAACAAAACTCAATCCTGCGCATTTCACCTTCGCAATAGAGAGGCAGGGCGTAAATTAAGCATTGTATGGGGTGAGGTGCCTATTGAGCATAGTAACTTCCCCAAATACCTTGGCATCACTCTGGATAGGTCACTTACTTTTCGTAAAAACTGCGAGAACATCAAGCAGAAAGTCCATAGCCGAAACCAAATCCTGCGTCGACTAGTCACATCCAAGTGGGGTGCCTCGCCTGATGTCTTACGAACTACTGGCTTGGCCGTTTCCTTTGCTGCTGGTGAATATGCCTGCCCTGTGTGGTGCCGCTCTTCCCACGCTAAACTAGTGGATACAGCACTAAACGAAACGTGTCGCATTATCACTGGTTGCCTGAAACCGACTCCGACACCGATGCTGTACCCACTAGCAGGAATTGCGCCTCCAGAAGTCCGTAGAGCAGTGGCGAGTTCAAGCGAAAGGACCAAAATGGAAAAAGACACGCGACACCCCATGCACGACAATATCCTGGTGCCACAAAGGCTAAAAAGCCGAAAAAGCTTTATGAAGTGTGTCCTACCACTTAGAGATGAACGACCACAGGCAAGATGCAGGATGTGGCAGGACAATTATGGTCCTTTGTTAACTCCATTCGTTCCACCGTCTGAGAATCTTGCGCCTGGACATAGTTTGCCTTGGCAGACCTGGAAGTCCCTTAATAGACTCCGGACCCAGGTAGGTCGAAGCAAGGAGAACTTGTCCAGGTGGGGATTTGCGGAGGGTGGCCTGGAGTGCAGATGTGGTACTGTCCCACAAACGATGAGGCACTTACTTACTTGCCCTGCTTGCCCTGTTACCTGCAACTTACAGGAGCTTATGGACGCCACTGATAAAGCAAGAATAGTGGCTGAGTTTTGGGCTGACTCAATTTGAACCTGCCATCGACACGAGAAGAAGAAGAATATATTACTATTATCTTTTGACCAAATGGTATAAATGTTTCCGCATTAGACACTTCTCTTTCAAAGACCATGAAAAAGATTTGTCATCGTATATCTTTGTTCTTAGACATTATATCAAAAGAGCCGGCAAGTTTCCACACTGACCCATTTTTGGTTGTATTTTAATCTTGACACTGCATTCATTTGAATACATTCATATTTTACTTCTTTACCCTGAAAGTGTTATATAAATCTGTGAAATATAAAGACTTCTTTTAGAGTAATTTATGTTTAAAATATTTTCTGTAGAAAAGGTTTAATTTATGAAATTATTCTAGGAAGCGATGATTTTCGCTATATATCGTTCATATGTAAACTGTATACAATGTAAGAATTTTAGCATTTAAAGAACTATGGGCTTAGTTAATTTTTAACATAAAATTTTCATTACATATTTAAAACAGCTTATCCGTATAAGACTAATGGACAATATGGACTTTTTTAAGTATTCCATGCATAAGCTAATAGCATTCTCGGGTGTTGACCTAATAACCCCTCTCAGAGTTCTGGCTTTCTCATCTAAATAAAGAAAGCAATAGATTACATGTCACTTCACCATTGAGGGTCCACTATATTTAGATGATCTCGTAACTGACCCCAATTTTGGGATGCCACGTAAACAAACAGAGGAAGTCTCAGAAACTTTTTTCAAGTTTCAACTCAGTGTGGTTTTACTCAAAAATCGTTTTTACGACAGTATGACGCATTTGGCACGTATTTTAGATACTTCTTACTGTTGCTGAATGATTTTATTATATAGTTGTTAATTTAGTGGCGAATAAAAAATGTTCTTACATTATTTTCGTCACTATAATGTATAGCTCGCCTCCGAAAACCCCCCTATATACCAAATAAATAAATATACAAGAATTGCTCTCGTTTAAATCTTCTAGATGTTGGTAATATATTGTTTTTTTTAATAATATTATCTCGTGTGAATGATTTCATTCATTGTATCGATACTAAGCGTACTAGTTACTCAATAATAAACACTATTTGATTTAGTCTATTTAACTGAATTCTTATATATTTATTTATACCGGCGATCTCGGAAACGGCTCTAACGATTCAGGGGTGAAAAATCGATCTAGATTAGTCTTATGTCTGGGAAAATGCGTGTTTTCATTTGGATTTCTTTGATATTATTCCACGCAACATATGGTCGCTAATTTTGCACGCTCGGGCATAAGCGGTCAAGGCGCAAGATTGATCATCACAGGTGTCCAGATTCGAATCCCGGTCGGCTAAAAAGTTTTTACATGTTTTTTTTATTTATTTAAGTTTTTAGTTTTTTTAAACAAAAAAGAAAGTTGTACTTTTGTCTAAAAACTCCGAGTGAAGCTCGGTCGCCTAGGTTCTTATAATACTAGCGACTCACACTCGCTTCGTTCGCATTCGACCATAGGTACGTTTTCACGTTAGCTGTGTTTAGGTATACATAAATAGTAGCTTGCTACTCCTGAGATATTCATTTATATTATATAGCGATTTACCCTCGTTTTACTCGGGTGCGTACGCCGTACGCGGATTTTGTTCACAATTTCATGGGTTTTAACTGTTTTTCGCGGAACCCTGATTTTTTTTCTAAAATTAATGTAGCCTAAGTTACTCCTTATAAAATCAGCTATCTGTCAGTGAAAGTCCCGTCAAAATCGGTCCAGCCGTTTCGTAGATTAGCCGGAACAAACAGACAGACAGACAAAAATTGTAAAAAATGTTGTTTCGGCATATGTACCGTGTATACATCCATAGCATTTATTAAAAAGCGTTTATTTTAATATTACAAACAGACACTCCAATTTTATTTATCTGTATAGAAAATTTGGTATGGTGATAGCTGGTTATTCGAGTCAACATATAGGATACTTTTTACTGCGGGAAAATATCTCATGTCCGAGAAATCTATACTCAACATTAAAACGTAAATTAATTTAAATAAATATGTATCTATTCAACCCTTTTTAACGTCCCACTGCTGGGCACGGGCCTCCCTTCAATACGAGGGGGATCAGGCCATAGTCCACCACACTGGCAAATTGCGGATTGGCGGACTTCACATGTCTTTCGAAAACTTGTTAGGTTCTCTCAGACATGCATGTTTCCTCACGATGTTTTCCTTCACCGTAAGGCAAGTGGTAATCATGTTAGAAATGATTCGCACATGAAAATATCAGAGATGCGAGACCCGGGATTTGAACCCGATTCACTCGGTTACCCAAGCGAGTGTGTTACCATTAGGCTACTGGCTTGATATATAGATTAGATAGTTGCAAATAATCTACATTTAGAGAGTACTAGTATGTAACAAAAGAATTCCGACATCACAAATATAAGTAAACTTCACCACCTTTCACAAAGACGATGATGTAAAGTACCCGAACGAATAACATACGGTTCCAAGGGCCTCACTCCTTCGACCCGACCTAACATTCCGAGGACGTGCTTGGAAATTAAATAAAGGAAGATCAAAAATTCCTCTCCGTTTTTTAGCTTACTTTTTGCTCTATATATTGTAATATTCTAAAACTTTAGCTACTAATAAAATTGTGTATTGATTTGTCTTTGTTTCACAGAGCAATAAAATATGGACTGTCGCAATTTTCTTTGTAGATATAATATATGGGATATAATTATATATTCCCTATACTTAGGGACGTGAAGAATATATTGTACAATATGCAAGTATATGATAAAGTACGCCGCTTTTTGTGAAATATTATGATGATAGCCTTTCTCATACATATTTTGGTCTTATTAATAATCTTCTTGTTAAGTCTGAGGTTATAATTTCAATGTAATATAGGAAAGCTATTTGGGTATCGAATAAAAAAACAGGCCGAGCTGGTAGCAATAAATATGAAGTTGAGTACTGATCGGAAGTTTGAACGCGGGCAAAGTCGCTTACCGCTGTCTGTTCCTATGTATGCTTAGATCTTTAAAACTACGCAACGGATTTTGATGCGGTTTTTTTAATAGATAGAGTGATTCAAGAGAAAGGTTTATATGTATAATACATGCATAACATAGTAGAGAAACACTAATAATTTTAGAGGTTTCTAATGTGATGTCGTAAATAAACACATTTTTTTGCGCTTGCAAACGCTGGTTGAACCCTACGAAATAGATCAAAATAATGTACTACAGTATAATGTACACCTTAAAAAAGGTCTACAAAAAAGTCCGCGATGGCATATATCTATCTTTTAAGGACAACATACTATATCTATTTTACTGATTGATTGACTTTAATGATTTTCGAATGTTTGGACATTTGGTACTAAAATAAATAAAATGTAAAATATCTAAGGAAAGATTGAATTAAAATAAGTAAAATGAGAATTGTGAACAAATACTAATTATTATTATATAAAACATAAAATGCTGTGTAATAATATGAGTATCTTATAATTATGTAAAATAATGTAGAAATAATTAATTTATTGTATGACCTGTAAAATTCTTGTAATTTTATCAATAAAATATCTCAATCTCAATCTCACTGTATCTAAGCTAAGGACGAACCCGAGCGAAGTGAGAGTGAGTCGCTAGTTTGTTATAAAATAGAGAAAAAAATACCATTATCATTGCTAATATTATTATGAGCTACCCAAAATTAGTACTTTATCATATCATATACAGTATACTAATATTATAAAGCTAAAGAGTTTGTTTGTTTGATTGTTTGGTTGAACGCGATAATCTCAGGAACTACTAATCCGATTTGAAAAATTCTTTTTGCATTAGATAGCCCGTTAACTGAGGAAAGTTAAAGGCTATATATCATCCCGGAAAAATGTACGGTTCCCGTGGGATAGATCTGTTTTTGTCTAGGAACGAACCCGAAGCGAAGCGAGGGTGAGTCGCTGGTTTGTTATAAAATAGAGAAAAAAATACCATTATCATTGCTAATATTATTATGAGCTACCCAAAATTAGTACTTTATCATATCATATATAGTATCATATCATATATAGTATCATATCATATATAGTATCATACATACTTGTTATACGTGAAAATGTTCATCAATACAACATTATGGATGTTATTCCAAATGTTATAAGTATAGTCTATTTAGATTTTAGTGAATCAAATGACGAAATAAATAACTTTATTGAAATAGAGCTTTTGTATTGTTTAAACACTGCCATAAAGCTAAACTATATACGAATTTAGAGCTTCCTATAAAAATTGATTCGAACAAAACAATCTGTATGGAAAATAAAACTGAATATCGAATTGTAAGCATTGTCAATAATATAATAACGAAAAGGCTTTAAAGAAAAATATTGGATAGAATAAAGCATTTATAATATTGGATAGAAACTGTGCGAAGCGGGTTATGGGTGTATGTTTTTGGTGCATATGTTACGCGATATCTCAAAAATAGTTTTATATAACTTTAAGAAAATGGGTAGAACAATTATTTTTCTAACATTTCTGTTGTATTCATATAAATTACATATTTTGTTAGGAGGGTAGAATTAAGAAATTTAAATAAATAAATATGTTGGGACACTAACACAGAGCACCATCTAGTTTCATGGTAAGCTACGAGGCCCGTGTTATGGATACCAGACAGTTGATACAGTACACATATATAACTTTAAATACATACCTATCGTAAATATAAACATCCATGACTGGAGTATAAACATTCGTGCTCATCACACAAATGAATGCCCTCAGCGGAACTCGAACCCGCGACCGCTGACACAGTAAGTAGAGTTACTACAAACAGCCAAACCCGTATACGCCCATTTTCCCATTATGTCACATATTGCACGTACGTAATACTTGTACATACATAATTCAGTTCTCTAAATCACACCTTAGGCTATCGATTAAATTGTAGGTATGTTAAACTTTGTACAGTTTACAGTTACGCTGGAGATTACGAGACAGACAAAATTCTAAAAACTATAGATTCTGCCTCTATATCGATAATAATGACTATATCAATAAGATTTTCCAAAAAAATCTATACTAATATTATAAAGCTGAAGATTTTTTTTGTTTGTTTGTTTGGTTGAACGCGCTAATCTTAGAAACTACTATCCGATTAGAAAAATTCTTTTTGCACTGGATAGCCCGTTAACTGAGGAAGGCTATAGGCTATATATATATATATATATATATATATATATATATATATATATATATATATATAGATACGATTCAGTTATAATTTTATTATATGTACCAATAATAAAAACATCAATATACAACATAAAACCAAAAAGCCATATTAATTTTACAATCAAAGGTCTGATAACAATACGGACTTTTATACTTTTATATTTACTCACTGGTGAATTACTGTCGCATTGCTCGAGTGCGTTCCTAGGTACGTTTTAATTTTTTTGTGCGAAACCCTAAATCTTTTTCTTAAATAAAAGTAACCTAAGGTACTTCTTATAATATCAGCTATCTGTCAGTGAAAGTCCCGTTATAATCAGTCCAACCGTTTCGGAGATTAGTCGGAACAAACAGACAGACAGACAAAAATTTGAAAAATTGTGTTTTTCTTATAAGTACCGTATATAACTCCATATAATGATGTTATAAGGAGTAACTTAGGATACTTTTATTTTAGAAAAAGAATTAGGATTCCCCTCAATAAAATTGAAACGTGTCTAGGGATGCACCCGAGCGAAGCGAGGTTAAGTCGCTAGTATCAGAATACCACAATCACCAAAACAAACTATCCAATAAAATACCATTATTTATCCATATAGATTAAAGCGGATTTTAAATCAATCCTGGAGATGTTTTCATTTTTCAGAGCACTCAGGTAAAATATAACTTTGAATGCATACTGAATCCAATTATTTCCATCCACTGACTCCATCGTATTCAGAAGGCGGAGGAATGTAAGTAATTGGGCTTATGATAATGAAGTCTGCTGCCACTGCTAAAGCAGTTATTTTTTATGGCCACTACGAAAAATAAGTTATGGTAATATAGATGGGATATTTAATGAATACACACTTAGACTTAATAGGAGATTATGACGAATGCATATTTTTTTGAATATTATTCTATCGCTGAGACTGAGCTCGTTGAGAACTTGAGATGTTATTGTAATTAGTTGTTTTATAATACCTTTCTGTGCAATACTAGCGATATTGTGCCGATTCAAATTTTAAAAAAAATACAATTAATAGATATTAAAAATATTTCATTATTACCGACTCACCATCGCTTCGCTCGGGTTTCTCCCTGATCATCTATCGTCAAAAAAAGTGGTTTTTTCGTGATGCATTCTCAGACAGACAAACAGACAGATAGACAAAAATTCTAAAAACTATAGATTTGACCTTTGTATCGATAATAATAACTATTTCAATAAAATTTTCCAAAAAATATTTAATGTGCAGATTTGACTCAGAATTTTATTAGGTATATGTATAGATTACATTTTAATATTAAATATAATATTTTTGATGTGTTTTCTTTTTGAAATTATAATATATTCGTTTGGCTTCC
Organism: Argynnis bischoffii washingtonia; assembly: GCA_033884665.1. Classification (NCBI taxonomy): domain Eukaryota; kingdom Metazoa; phylum Arthropoda; class Insecta; order Lepidoptera; family Nymphalidae; genus Argynnis; species Argynnis bischoffii. The sequence goes on along the minus strand of CM066618.1, from coordinate 15,705,838 downwards.
TTTATTCTATATGCTCGAATTTGTCTTATTATCTTGGTGTATATTTTTTCATTATATTTCTTTGAGTTTTTTTTTCTAAATAGTGTCAAGAAAGTAATAATAATAGTAATAATAAATTAATAAATAAAAAAATATGATGGGACATTAACACACAACACCATCTAATTCCATGCTAAGCTACGAGGCCTGTATTATAGATACCAGATAGTTGATACACTACACATATATAACTTTAAATACATACATATTATAAAAAAAAACACCTATGGCTGGAGTACAAACATTTGTGCTCATCACATAAATGAATGCCTCCAGCGGAAATAGAACCCGCGACCGCTGTCACAACAAGTAGGGTCACTAAAAACTGAGCCAAACGTGTCGTCTATCATCCCTATTTTAACATTACAATGTAAACTGGTCACAGGGTTTAATGCCAAATACGTCTGTGATATACCATAGTCAGACCATAGCCCACCATGCTGGCCAAGTGCGGGTGGGCGGACTTCACGTGTCTTCCGAAAACAAGTTAAATTATCTCAGATTTGCAGCTTTCCTAAAAATACTTTCCCACCTGTTTATGGTAGTAATTCGTTGTATATTACACATGAGAATAGCAGAGGTGCGAGACCCGGGGTTTGAGCTCGAATCACTTAGTTTTCCAACCATATGTTTTACTACTAAGCTACCTAAGCCTGATAAAAATCATTTTTCTCTTAATAAGAAATAGCCTATAGTTCTCGGCGGTAAAGTAGCTTGCTATTAGTAAAAAAATTAACAGTATCGGATTAGTAATTTTAGAGATTACTCCGTACATACATACTTACATCCTTTGCCAAAACATTAGTATAAATACTAGATAGTATATTTTACTTACGAATATTCAACAACAAAATTTGTCTTGACATATTAATATAAAGATACTTTGAGTTCAGGAATAACTTATTATACGTATTCAAATTTCCATAATGAAGTCTTGTAGTGAGTGAAATAAGAAACATTGAAAATACAATTAGACCCAGCGACGGAGCACGTAAAGTACCATTTTTTACGGACTTTTTCTCCTTGATTCACACGGACACCCCGCGAGGACTGAAAATAGATTATTCATTTGATTATTGGGGCAAGTCGTAAAGGAATTCAATTTTGGGTTCTGCAAAATGAAATTTCTGAAACCTCCTTTTCTCTGTAGCAAATAAATTTACTGGGAAGTAGGTTAGCATTCGAAAGAGTGAAGGACCGGTGGACGATACGTATTTCTATATTGTTGAAACAAAAATAACACTTAAAGTTAAAAAATTGTATATTTGAATATAAAAATGAACTACAATTATTAAATTGTGCGTTTGTATTTTTTGCTAAAACGGCTCGATGAAGTTTAATACACAAATAGAATATAACCCGTTGTAAAATATAGGCTTCCGATAGACACCTAAGGTCGCACCCGAGCGAAACCAGGATATGTCGTTAGTGAATCAATAATAACCATTATAATTATAAATTAAGAGATGTGTCATGCATATACTTATTATATTTTTCTTTTCAGATATAGCATACTTTTAAGGGAAATATACAAAATTAACTCAACATTATATTTTCTTGAATTTACGTGAATTTTGTTCGAAATAAACCCGCGAAAAAATCATAAAAGATAGTTTTATTCAAAAGGAACTCAAAAAATATAAATAATAACTACAAAAGACAGAATACAACTTAGTCTTTTAGTTTTCTTTAGAAATACTCGTTCCTTTGCTTATTCTTTATTCGGTGATTGTGAAGTGGTGGTAAGTTTATTTAAGCTACCTTTTCGTTATCTTCTTTCACATCTATAATCTCGTGTTCTTATTTAAATTTTTAGCACTATATTTTTCACTAGCGACACACACTCGCTTCGCTCGGGTTCGTTCCTTGGTACGTTTTTATGGAAATTCTCAGAAATGAGACTTCTTCCCGGAGTAAAAAGTATCCTAAATATTGACCTGGATAACCAGCGATTATTATACCAAATTTCATCAAAATCTGTCCAGTGGTTCTCTCGTGATGCGTTCTCAGACAGACATGCAAAAATTCTAAAAACTATGGATCCAGTCTCTTTATCGATAATAATGACTATTTCAATAAGATTTTCCAAAAAATTATATGTTATTTTCATTATTTAATATTATATGTTATTTTCATATTATTTTATTTCCTTGGAACACTATTTCGAAGACTAAATAAACCTATGTAAATACCGTGTATTTACACATAACATTTCCATAAACAATAATATTTTTTCATAAACAACATAGAATTTAGGTAAATTATTTAAAAATAGAATATACCTACGCAATTTATATTTTATTCGTATTGAAATTTAAAATAGAAAAAGCGCTTTCAAGCCATTTTATCAATAGTCGATTCACAGGCAAACGATTATTGACATTCGTCAATAAGACTGTCAGATGTCACTTTTGATTGGTCTTTCTAGACCATAGACACAGAGAGTGGACTGAGTGTTTCTTCGCTAGCCGTCAGTCAAAATGACGGAAAGGCGTGACAGAGACAAAACGAATGTGCGTCCAGGAGTCTTCTGTATTAATTGCAATACGATTAATAAAGATAGATATTTATAACCATTTTACATTATATTATAATATTATAATTTTCAATAATATAATTGTTCCATATTCCATTTATAAATTGGTATATAACAGGTATTGGCCGCAAGTTCGCTTTTTCTCTTTCTAGTGAGTGGTCAATTTCATGAGAGTATTGCTCAGTTCATTCTTTAGGCCTATGGTTTAGAACTACCTATAATGATTATACAGCAAAAAGTGGTAAGAGTTCGATTATTTATTACCCAGTGCTAAGTTATAGGTTTTTTTATGTAGATTGTTTTTGTAAGATACTCTAAGTACCTGTAAGTCGCAATTGATTGAAGTCTGAAGTGGTATTATAATAAGCTGTTTTATAATACAGAACAGTTATACAGACTTGTATGGCAAGAAAAATATATTTTATTAAAAAAATATATTAAAAGAGACTTGATTTAAAAGTAAATTAACTCAAGGCATTAATTAATATAGAACAAATAAAAACTGAATGCAATTTCATATTTAGCAGGTAAAAATTTTTGAATATTTTTTGCTAGCTAGTTCAAGAATACTTTACTTTAAAGAATGTAGTTATTCTTTTACTGTAGTTTACTGTACCCGAAATAGTATATCCACTAAATCAGAGATATTTGCTTCAATTCATACAAGGGCTTGCATTGTTACTCTTGCCAGCATCCGAAGCCGAATTTATAATAGATGACAGCATACTGGTACAACATTGAAACGTTTCCATGCTACATACGTTAACATATGTACTTCATTAACAATAGAAGTTAAAGCATATCAGAGGCTCTTAAAAAGTCTAAAAACTTTGACAAAACAAAAGTGTGGTAAAATATGTTTGAAAAATATGTACACTATTATAATATATTTTCAGGTAATAATATATATATATATATATATATATATATATATATATATATATATATATATATATATATATATACATATATATGTATATGTCAATGATATATTATGATTCTATGATATTATAACGATTAAATTTGTTAATTTTATTATTTTATTTTTATTTGTAAACTAGCGACTTACCCTCGCTTCGCAAGGGTACGTCCTAGGTACGTTTTAATTTTTTTGAGCGAAACCCTAATTCTTTTTCTATAAATAAAAGTAGCCTAAGTTACTTCTTATAATATCAGCTATCTGCCAGTGAAAGTCCTGTTTAAATCGGTCCAGACGTTTCGGAGATTAGCTGGAACAAACAGACAGATAGACAAAAATTCTAAAAATAGTGTTTTTCGTCTAAGTACCCTATATAATTCCATATGCATTTAGTATAAAGCTGTTATTTTGCCATTACAAACAGACACTTCAATTTTATTTATCTATATGTATAGATATTGTAACATTTCCGAACTTGTACAAACGCTAGGTATAGCTTTTAGAAAATTAAAAAGGAACTACGGTGTCATAATATAATGCAGACGTAATGCTGTAGTCAAATAACGTCATTTTTATATTTCTACTAGCAACTTACCCTCGCTCCGTTCGGGTTCGTCTCTAGTTACGTTTTAACGTTTAGCTCAGAGTTAAGATATTTTCCCGCAGCAAAAAGTATCCTATATGTTAACCCGGATAACCAGCTATCATCATACCATATTTCATCAAAATCTGTCCAATGGTTTTCCCGTGATGCGGTAACAGACAGGCAGACAAACAGACAAAAATTCTAAAAAACTATAGGTTCGGCCTCTGTATCGAAAATAAATTTTTATCTATCTATTTCAATAAGATTTTCCAAAAAATATTTAATTTATATATATGTATATTCGACTTGGTTAGAATTTTATTATATATATAGACTAGTGACTCGCCCTTGCTTCGGTTCGGGCTCGTCCCTAGACAAAAACAAATCTATCCCACGGGATCCGTAAATTTTTCCGAGATGATATATATCCTATAGCCTTCTTCAACAAAAGGGCTGTATAATAAAAAAAAAACATCAATCAGATTAGTAGTTCCTGAAATTAGCGCTTCTGTCTTTTTATAATAATAGTATACGTAAGCGATAATAATATTACAGCATGTACAATAATTTATAATTTACAATATGATGTAACGATAATAATAATTATCAAAATGTATTTATATTATCAGAAATAAAGGCTATTTGTATTTGTATACGTAAGCGATATCGAATATAGAAAGTAAACTTGTTTATAGATTATCATAAGAAAATATACAATAATAACTGCATTAAGGTCCATACATATTACTATGCGGTATAAAATATTAATAATGTATTCGTATGTATGTATGTATGTATTCAGCCCTTTTTAACGTCCCACTGCTGGGCACGGGCCTCCCTTCAAGACAAGGGGAAACAGGCCATAGTCCACCACACTTTTTTTTTTTCTTTTTTTTTTTTTCTTTTTTTTATAGTTGGGGAATGCATTTACGCATACCACCTATACCCCAGGTGGCTATGTGGGGCTCACCGGCTAGAAGAGCCGGTACTACCCACTAAATCCCAACTTTCCCCTCCCCTCCGCCTTAGTGGGACGCCGCGGGATCGCTTACGCATAACTACCGCGACGCCCCGGCGGTAGGCCTGACGGCCACCAAACCAATGAGGCTGCTCCACAGTTCACTCTGCTGAACCAGAGAAGTACCCGGAGCAACCCCATTAAACCACACCGCCCACCGAAGCGGGCACCCTTCAATCGGCTGCAGAGGACAGGGAGAGCGGCAACGACACACCGACACTCCTCTTCCCCTGCAGCCCCACCGCGTCTGCCATCTAAGACGGTGGCAGCCCCGTCAAGGCCGCGGGGGGCAGGGAGAACGGCGCACCGAAATACCGGCACTCCTCTCCCACCGCGGCCTTCCCCTCTACCGGTTACGAGCCTGTTTTCACAGTCCCGCAACCGGTCCCCACCCTCCGGTCGCGAGACCGCCGAGCGGCCCCGCTCCCGGTGGCCGCAACTCCGGAAGCCGAAGCCTCAACAGAGAGCAGCCCCGTCCTGCCTTGGTCCGCGCCGGATTTCTCCGGTACCACCCGCCCCTGTGCCAAGCGGGTGGCGTTCCCCGATCCGCCACCTGGGGACGCGCCCGGTAGGAGTTGGCTCTCCCCCGGGTAGTCCACCACACTGGCCAAGTGCGGATTGGCGGACTTCACATGTCTTTCGAAAACTTGCTAGGTTCTCTCAGATATGCAGGTTTCCTCACGATGTTTTCCTTCACCGTAAGGCAAGTGGTAATCAAGTTGGAAAATGATTCGCACATGAAAATGTCAGAGGTGCGAGACCCGAGATTTGAACCCGCTTCACTCGTTTTCCCAAGCGAACGCGTTACCATTATATCATATTAATAATAATAGTACATAATTAATGACCTCCCGACCAACTTCGGCCACGGCAGCCAGTCTCATTGAGACTACCCATCTGCTCAGGAGATATTATAGTGCAGCGCGTGTGCGCGCAGACACAAGTACACTCTTTATTCCTGTCACTCTCATACCCCGGTGGGACGAAACGAGACACGACCAGTGAGTGTTAAGGCGCAGGACCGACGGCTTTACGTGCTCTCCGAGGCACGGGGGTAAAGCTCTGAGCTGTTACTGAGACTGAGACTTACTAAACAGAAAAACTCAATAACTAAACTTTACCCGACCCGGGCCTCGAACCCAGGACCTCTCGATGTGCAGCCATACTTGCTAGCCACTACACCACCGAGGCAGTTAAAACGATGTTCTACAATATTAATGACTCTATGGCTACTTTACCTTTATCACACCTGAAGCTTGTGACCTCAATGAATAGAAATATTTTGGTTGAAAACTTTAACTTAGACAGTTACCAAATTCATTGTTTAGATTATTTAGTTTATTAGTGAGCTTGAATGATCGTATTTCGCAATTTCGGTAGTTCTCGTTTGAAGTAATTAAGTAAGGTAGGGTAATACTTTCTTAGATTTACGCGAATATTTGACATTTAAATAAAACTATCTTTTCGGATTTTTTCGCGGATTTATTTTGATTTTTGTTTCCCGACGTTTCGATTGCTTTACAGCAATCATGGTCACGGGAGAGACTAAGGTGTTAGATGTCTCAATGGCATTATACAGTTGTTACAGACAGCCTACCTACTATTTTACAAAAATGATTTTAAAAAAAAAAATTCTCTCACCACTCAGGGGATTAACAAGAGCGTTCACAAGAGACTCTTACCATTTTGTCAATGAAGTTAAACACCTAAAACTCATGGACAATGAAACAATGGTTAGTTTTGATGTACAGTCCTTATTTACCAACCTACCAGTGGAAGACTGTATTAAAGTAATATCTAGGAAGCTACTGGATCACAACATGTCAATAGAATACATTGAACTTTTAAAACACTGCCTAACATCCGGCTATCTATTGTGGAATGATGAATTCTATAAGCAAGTGGATGGAGTGGCCATGGGTTCGCCAGTCTCTCCCGTTGTGGCCGACATCTTCATGGAGGACTTCGAGGAGACTGCTCTGAACACATCACCTGTGACCCCTCGTTTCTACAAGCGGTACGTAGATGACACTTTCACAATATTACCATCTGATAAAATAAATGTATTCTTAGAACATCTTAATTCTATAAATCCTAAAATACAATTTACTATGGAATTAGAATCTGACAATGCCTTAGCTTTCTTAGATGTCTTAGTAAAACGCAACCCAGATAACACCTTGAGTCATACTGTGTATAGAAAGAAGACCCATACTGATAGGTACCTGAACGGTGAATCTCACCACCATCCTTCACAGTTAGCTACCGTGGGAAAATCTTTGTTTCAGAGAGCACAAGGGATCTGTGATGAGCAACATCTGGCCGGAGAACTGCAGCATGTTAAGCAAGTCCTGCGAGACAACAAGCTGCAAGTGCCGCGCCTGCGTCACAGTGATCGAGTGAAACCAGCCACAGTTGAGCGAGTCCCTGCTGTCCTGCCATACATGAGAGGAGTCACTGACAAGATTGGCTACATCTTAAAGCGTGCTTCAATCAAAACTTACTTCAAGCCGCCAAAGAAAATTAGTCAGTTTTTACCACCAGTCAAGTGCAACATCCCTCTCCAAGATGCAGGGGTATACAAACTTGATTGTGATTGTGGGCTCTCTTACATTGGACAAACAAAGAGATCCATTAGAACTCGGGTCAAAGAACACATAGCTGATGTGAAGCACCGTCGCAATACAACATCTGCAGTCTGTAAACATAGCCAGGATCGCCCAAGCCACTACATTCGCTTTGATAATCCACAAATACTAGCGAAAGAAAACCGTTATCGCCCCAGGATGATTCGCGAAGCTATTGAAATTAAAAAATATCCAAACTTCAATAGGGAAGATGGCTGGGTACTACCATCATCATGGGATCCTGTAATAAACATAATAAAAACAAACAACAAAAACAAATATAACAGACCAGTAGATGTAGTTAGTTCATACTGTGTGGATCGCAATAATAGTAGTAATTCTAATTAACATTTTTTATCTATAAAGTTAACAATAGTGTTGCTTAATATTTTAACTTTAAATAATAACAATCTAAATTAATATTAAACTTCTTTTTAAACTACATATAAAACAATTATATTGCTTAAATAAATAATTGATATTTTAAAAAATGTTTAATAATCTTTATGGTTACAGATAATATAATAATAGCAACACTAAATAAGATTAGTAATTAATAAAGAAAATTGTAATATTTATTATACTAGCAAAAATTAAGTAAATAATATTGCTATATTTAATTATAATACTTATTAAAAACTTAAACTTTAAAATGTTTAGAATTAAAATCAACCAATATTGTAAGGTAATTTGATGCCATTTTTGAATTTTTAAAATCATTTTTGTAAAATAGTAGGTAGGCTGTCTGTAACAACTGTATAATGCCATTGAGACATCTAACACCTTAGTCTCTCCCGTGACCATGATTGCTGTAAAGCAATCGAAACGTCGGGAAACAAAAATCAAAATAAATCCGCGAAAAAATCCGAAAAGATAGTTTTATTTAAGGTAGGGTAATTTGGAATAAAACTTTCCATTGTTGGTATTGTGATTTATAGTATGATTTAACTATTGTTTTCTTGTGGGTTTACATGATGATTGTCTATAGAAATAAATAAAATTGAAGTGTCTGTTTGTATATCAAAATAGTAGCTTTTTACTAAATGCATATGAAATTATATACGGTACATATAAGAAAAACACAATTTTGAAAATTTTTGTCTATCTGTCTGTTTGTTCCGTCTAATCTCCGAAACGGCTAGACTGATTTGGACGGGATTTGCTCTGGTAGAAAACTGATATCATACGGAGTAACTAAGGTTACTTTTATTTTAGAAAAAGAATTAGGGTCTCGCTTAAAAAAATTAAAACTTACCTAGTAATAATACATAATTTTCTAAGTAATGTACTGAAAATTGAAAATATATGTATGTAAATGTATTTTTTCAATCTACGATGCAAATAGAAGTAACTAAGCGAATTTTATTAATATAGATAATTATTCTAAATAAGATATTTTCAACTTTAGTTTTTAGTTAGCTGTAAAAATAATATACCAGATCTCCATAAAGAAATATAAAGCTTAGAATAGTAATAATTTTCATTTAATTAGATGACTTGTCCAGTCTATTGTCTCTTGGAGACTAAAAATAATTTCTCTTTCATATTATCTTGGTTTCTTCATTTCAAATGAAAATTATATTTGAATATTACATCAGTTATATATTTGCGCTACGAAAAAGTTGTATAGTTATAAGAAAAGCTTATGAAAAATATTATAATTTGAAACATATTTTCCTTAGAATTCTGGATATAATGCGGATTACACGAAGCAAAGAATAAAAGATGTTCATAGATCTAAAGGACAAATAATAAAAAGTTAAGAAAGATCGAAAAGGTCACTGTAGTATAAAAAGACAGCTCAAGTCGAACTATGAATAGACATTATGCTAACAAAAAGTTTGTAGAAAAAGAAGTTGGAGTGGAGCCATTTTGATATTCGAAGATTAACAAAATGCAAGAATAAGGTATTATTTGACATGATAAAAATATTTTAGAATGGAATATAAAAAAACTATTGACTCACCCTCGCTTCGCTTCGGGTACGTCCCTATAGAAAAACAAATCTATCCCACGAGAACCGTACACTTTTCCGGGATGATATACATCCTATAGCCTTCCTTAGTTAACGGGCTATCTAATGCAAAAAGAATTTTTCAAATCGGATTAGTAGTTCCTGAGATTAGCGCGTTCAACCAAACAAACAAACAAACAAACTCTTCAGCTTTATAATATTAGTATAGATTAGTATAGATGATAATTTCGTTTGTTGAGAAAATATTTTAGTGATTAAATATGAAGAATTACTTTTTTAAATAAAACTATCTTTTCGGATTTTTTCGCGAATTTATTTTGATTTTTAGTTCCCGACGTTTCGAATGCTTTACAGCAATCATGGTCGCGGGAGAGACTAAGGGTTTAGATATCTCAAAGATCATTATATTCTTGTTACAGACAGTGCCTGCCCACAATTTAGCAAAATGATTTCAAAAATTCAAGAATGGCACCAAAGAACCTTACAATTTTGTTGATTTTAGTTCTAAACAATTTTTTAATAAGTATTCTAATTAAATATGGCAATATTATTTATTTAATTTTAGCTACAAAATCCAAAAAAAAAGTAGTTTTATTTAAAATGTCAAATAATCGCGTAAATCTAAGAAAGTATTAAGAAGAATTCATTAAATTCTAAATAGGTTTAAGAGACGTTATAAAAATTCGAGTCTTAATTCGCGTAGCAAATATTGTTAACTTTAGACTAATACACTGTTTTTTGAATCCATACTTAATATTATAAATGCGAAAGTAACTATGTCTGTCTGTCTTCTTTTCACGCTTAATCCGCTGAACCGATTTAGACGAAATTTGGTATGGAGATAGTTTCAAACCTTGGGAAGGACATAGGATAGCTTTTACCCCGGTATTTAAGGACGATCCCAAACGAAGCGAGGGTGAGTCACTAATATTGTAGTTATATTTTCGTTTAGTCGCCATTTCATTATAATTATTTTGAACCAAAAAGTTATTTCTTCATGTTACGCTTGGTACCTATTGCTTATAACGCGTTCATAGCACATGTAGCCAGAATTTTTTTTTATTGTCATATACCTATAGCTTTTTATCTATACAAACAGATAAATAAAATTGAAGTGTATCCGTAATGTCAAAATAACAGCTTTTTACTAAAGGCATATACCGATTGATCTTCGTATCTTCTCCATTCTACGTGACATTGGCGAAGTAATTAGTGCTCAACTTTTACAAGAATTGAATTGATTTGAACTAAACGCATATGAAAGAATAAATACGGTACAAATGAGAAAAAACAATTGAAAAAAAATTGCTGGACTGATTTTGACAGGACTTTCATCGGCAGATAGCTGATGCTATAAAGGATTGGCTACCTTTATTTTAGAAAAAGAATTAAGAGTTTCGCGCAAAAAACATTAAAACATCTGAAATTGTGAACAAAATCTGCGTATATAACGCACCCGAGCGAAGCGTTAGATATTTACAAAACAATGTACTAATAATTTTCAAATGAAGAGATTTCTAACTCAAGTTACAATTTTAATTGAAAATTCTTCTAACAAATTATTAACGCTAAAACCAGCTTAGCTGGAATAGTATATCAGATATTTGAGTGAGTTCAGCCATTCAGAAATGAATTAGGCACTTGATTTCTGACCTAGCGACTCCTAAATTAACCAAGCGCAGCTGACGGCTGGGACCGATGTGAACTTACCGAAGTAGTTATAACGACTTCTGTCGAAGTTATTATATTGTCTTGCAATTAGCGTGGTTCTTTAGAATTTTAATCTGTATTAAGATTTAACTTATGACAATAGAGTTAGCTGATATTATTTTGTAGATTTCTATACAGATAAAGAAAATTGGAGTGTCTGTTTGTAATATTAAAATAGCCGCTCTTTACTAAATGCATATGGATTTATACCAAAACAACATTTTTTACAATTTTTTACAGAGAAAAAGTTGACTTTCACTGGCATGTAGCTGACGTAATAAGGAGTGACTTAGACTATTTTTATTTTAGAAAAAAATAGGGTCCCACAAAAAAAATTAAAACCAAATTAATTAATTTTGTTTTGAGGAGCAACCTAGTTTTAAATAAAAAAAATTGTGAGTGGATGGACGAGAATATCGTTATCTTTAAGTTGAACGGATTCAAAAGATTTAAGTAAAAATTTAAATGGGAAAGCTTATATTCTACTATACAGGCTATGTTTTATTTTATCAATTCTGATATTTAGTAAAATATGTGTATTTCAGTTGAAACTTCTTAATCTATAACACTGGCGACTTACTCCCGCTTCGCTAGGGTTCGTCTCTAGAGACGAGTTTGTTTACAATTTCATGGGATTTAGTTTTTTTAAGCATAATCCTAACTCTTTTTCTTAAATAAAAATCGTTTTAGAAAAATAAATAAATATCTTGGGACATTAACACACAACACCATCTAGTTCCATGGTAAGTTACGAGGCTTGTGGTATGGATTCCAGACAGTTGATACACTACACATATATATATTTTTTAAATACATACATATTACAAATATATAACCCATGACAAGAGTACAAACACTCGAGCTCATCAGACAAATGAATGCCCCCAGCGGGACTCGAACTCGCGACCGCTAGCACAGCAAGTACAAGCACACACACAAGTACAGCACTATAAACTGAGCCAAACGCGTTTTGGAGATTAGACGGAACAAACAGACAGATATACGAAAATCTTAAATATTTTTTTTTCTTATATACATTTAGTAAAAAGCTGTTATTTTGACGCTACAAACAGGACTTCAATTTTATTTATTTGTATTAATTACATACCGCAACTATAAAAGTTAATAAAAAGTCTGAACGCTATATCACTTATTATAAAATGTCATTCCCACGTATTTCTTAGATTCCTATTAGCAAAATATAAAAAAATAAACATGAATTGTCTTCTTCGCTTTGTATGTTGATTTCAACTTGATTAACACTATAACAATAAAATTATTATACTATACTAACGACTCACCTCGCTTCGCTCGGGTTCGTCCCTAGTTACGTTTTAACGTTTAGTATAGATTTCTCAGAGATGATATATTTTCCCGCAGTAAAATATCCTATATGTTGACCCGGATAATCAACTATCATCACACCAAATTTCATCAAAATCTGTCTAGTGATTTTCCCGTGATGCGTGGCCAGACAGGTAGACAGACAAAAATTCAAAAAACTATACATTCCTGTATCGATAGTAATGACTATTTCAATAAGATTTTCCAAAATATAATCAATGTTCTGTACATTCGACTCGACTCAGAATTTTATTATATGTAGGTATGTATAGACTAGTTTATTATTAATATTTACAATTCAATGAAGTTCTATTTGACGAAACTGTAAATACTGTATGGGAATGATAAAACAATATAATGTGTGTTTTAAACGGAAATTACAAATTATTATATCGATGAATGGAAGCGGAAATTGCTTGATCGCACGATCGCAAGATTTTCCGTTGTCTAGAGTTGTAAAAACATCAAAAGCATTTGATTTAACGCAAAAATGAAAAAGGTCGATCGTGGAGTCGTTCACACAGAACAATTACATTTGCTTTCTGAAAATCGTAGTAATAGTCATTGAAGCTTTATAGCTTCTTATATACAATTATTTGTATATAAGAAATCTATGTATATAGTATAAACTTTTCGGATTATTTTGGTTTCACATACACACATTTAACTTATAAATCCCCTCTTTTTTCGTTAAATAGTGGGGTATCTTAAAATATTTTGCTATATTTACGCGAATATTTTAAATTATAAACAAAATTATCATCTCGGATATTTCGGAAGAGGCTCTCCTGTGACCATGAATGTTGTATAGCATTCGAAACGTCGGGAACCAAAAATCAAATTAAATCCGCAAAAAAATCCGAAAAGATAGTTATATTTAAAATTTCAAATATTCATGTAAATATAAGAAAGTATTTTTTTGTATGTTTGTATTGTTTATATAATATGTTTATAGCGTTATATTGCGACTAAACACAATAGTGAAGTGGCATTTAGTATAAATATATAATGTATGTGTGATTTCTCCATGTAAATTGTATGCTATTTAAAATAATAAATCTATACAGATAAATAGAAAATAATGTATGTTTGTAATGACAAAATAACAGCTTTTTACTAAATGAAAGAAGAAAAATACAATTCTTAAAGTTTTCGTCTGTCTATTTTTATGTTTGTTCCGGCTATTATTCGAAACCGCTGGACTGATTTTGACGGGACTTTTACTGACAGATAGCTGATGTTATAAGGAGTAACTTAGGCTTATTTTATTTTAGAAAAAATATTGGGTTCCGTTCAATAAAATAAAATCAAAGAAGTTCTCTAAACTGAAATTTGGTTACGGCTGTCAATCTCATTGGTACTTATCTTCGGCGCAAGATATATATAATAATAAACTCTTTATTTGGCCTTTGAGTCTTATGGATTAATGGTGAGACAGTACTACCTACCTATGGATGGACGTATGTATGATATCATAGGAGTTTTCTTTACAGATAAACCCAATAACTATTTAGGCCTTATTCGAGGCTAACTGTATATTCTAGCCACTATACTAACAAGGCAGTTGATTAGTAAGCCTGACCTAAATGTAGATCGACAAATAAACAGAACAACATGGAATTCAAACTAATAAAACCTCATCAAATTTCATTGAAGGACTAGCGACTTATCCTCGCTTCGCTCGGGTGCGTCCCTAGGTACGTTTTAATTTTTTTTGAGCGAAACCCTAACTCTTTTTCTAAAATAAAAGTAGCCTAAGTTACTCCTTATAACATCAGCTATCTGCCAGTGAAAGTCCCGTTAAAATCAGTCCATCCGTTCCGGAGATTAGCCGGAACAAACAGACAGACAGACAGAGAAAAAAATTAAAAATTGTGATTTACTTATAAGTACCGTATATAATTCGATATGCATTTAGTATAGCCGTTATTTTGACATTACAAACAGACACTTCAATTTTATTTATCTGTATAGATAACTGATACTAGAATTCAACAAAATGGATAAAATATTTTATTATACTTAACTTAGCTCTCTATTTTCTGCATATGATTTTTAAAAGCGTTTTCATTGAATGGGAGAATAAAATTATCTTTAGATAGAAGGTTGAACGCTTCAAAGTCCCTATTACACGAATTGACAAGATCAGCGCCAGGGAATATATTCCGATTTTACTTAGAACAGCGATATCTACATCGATAGAATATCACATCTATACTTCTATACTAATATTATAAAGCTGAAGAGTTTGTTTGTTTGTTTGATTGAACGCGCTAATCTCAGGAACTACTAATCCAATTTGAAAAATTCTTTTTGCATTAGATAGCCCTTTAACTGAGGAAGGCTATAGGCTATATCTCATCCCGGAAAAATGTAAGGTTCCCATGGGATAGATTTGTTTTTGTCTAGGGACGAACCCGAAGCGAAGCGAGGGTGAGTCGCTAGTAATATTATAAAGGTGAAACTGTATTTGTTTGTTTGTTTGTTTTTCTTTCACGTCAAAACAGAGTGATGGATTGGTGTGATTTTCTGTGGAGATAGTTGGAGACTTGGAAAGTGACATAGGCTACTTTTTACCGCGGGATATTTTGTCATTTCTACGCAATAACACGTTATAATACAACCCAAAAAAAATATTTATGATCAGAATCACTTGGTATCAATGTTCTTCAATAAAATTAAATAAATATGTGTTATAGCATTTTTCAAAATTCATCCAATGAGGGGCTAAAATAGGGGATGAAAGTTTATATAAAACCTACCTTTTTAGAGTATTTTTGTAGTTTTAGCGCGAGCGAAGCTGCGGGTTCTGCTTATACTAGTTAAGTGAAAAACACTGATGAACTTTTTAAATTTCAAACTTGAAATATTTAAAAATAATATAAATGGATATTGTATATCATAAATTACCTAAAACAAAAGTTTAAGAGAGAGATAAATTACAAATTATAACATTTTTAAATCTGTTTTGTTCGTATGTTTGGCTTGACTTTAGTTGAATAGAGGAAAGAGACAAAATTATAACTTATATTATCTATACTTAATATATTATGAAGAGGCACATATTGTTTGTTTGTTTGTTTGTTTGTTTGTTTAACCGCGCTAATCTCAGGAATTACTAATCCTATTTGAAAAATTCATTTTGCATTAGATAGCCCGTTTATTGAGAATATACCATATAATATATATCATATAATATATAGTCTATCTATTCCATACTACCGATAAGACGAACACAGGGACGAACCAGAGCGAAGCGAGGGAGGAGTCGCTAGTTGTACATAAAATGCTTCTATTGGTTTGTCCTTCTTTAATGCTTAAATTATATAGTTTCAAAAAGATACTTAGAGAAGCTATTTACTAAGAAATCATTAACAATATGTGTCAACCAGTTGGACTACTTAAACTTATATAAAATTATTATTTGAAATAAAAACATACTCATGTGATTCAGGAATCAAAGGTTAATACATAACAAGTGCTCTTGAAAGCCTATTATAATATAATTTAAATTTTATGTTTAAAATATTAAAAGTGTTTAAATGTGCTCATTTTATATAATTAATCAATCTGTGACCCAGATTTTATGGGTTATTATATTTTTAAATAGAACATTTCATAAACTTTCGTTTTCTTCTGTGAGTTCGAGGGGATTTCCCGTCTATACAGATAAATAAAATTAAAGTGTCTGTCTGTAAGGTCAAAATAACAGCTTTTTACTAAATGCATATGTAATTATATATGGTACTTATAAGAAAAACACAATTTTAAAACTTTTTGTCTGTCTGTCTGCTTGTTCTGGCTAATCTCCGAAACGGCTGGACTGATTTTAACGAGACTTCCACTGATAGATAGTTGATGTTATAAGGAATAACTTAGGCTACGTTTATTTTAGAAAAAGAATTAGGATTCCGCTAAAAAAAATTGAAACGTGTCTTTGAAGCTAAGGGTAAGTATAATATAATGTAAAATAGTAAAGAAATGTTAAGTAACTTAAAAAAATATGTATTTATATAGTATAAAAAGGCCTATCTCGCAAAAAATATTACATGATCATTTTACAAATTGATGAATATTTAATAACTCCAAAGGTTTTCTACTATATTAATTCAAAAAGCAGTATATCATTTAAGGCATTTGATAAATAACTCGTTATCGACGTAATTACCCGAAATCAGTGGAGGCTGCACATAATATGCGATGGTTTAATAGCTTGTATTATCAAATTTATAGCCAATCATTGGTAAATTCAGGTCTCAGAATAAATAAATCTCAATCATTTTGATTGTTTGTAGCGTAGAAGTATGTAGAAATATTAGATTTGATAAATTATTATTGAATTTTATGAATTCCTTATTTAAAGGTAATAAATCGTAGGTTACATTATGTTAACATTAAGTACCTTGGGGACGAAGCTTCGCTAGGCGTTTTCCGAAAGAGACGTAAAAATTGCGTTTTATAGATATAACCTATATAGATAAACTTGAAAAGCAAACCTTTATTTAAATACAAAATTCAAAATTTGATCATAATGATTAAAGCATATATATGTATATATATATATATATATATATATATATATATATATATATATATATATATATATATATATATATAGCGATTTCTCTGAGGTAAGATATTTTCCCGCAGTAAAAAGTCCTATATCGGGTCAATATACCTAATATTGACCCGAATAACCAGCTATCATCATAATAAATTTCATTAAAACCCCTCCAGTGGTTTTTCCGTGATGCGGTAACAGACAGACAGACAAAAATTCTAAAAACTATAGATTCGGCCTCTGTATCGATAAAGAAATCTACTTAAAAAAGATTAAAAAAAAAAAATATTTAACCAATTCGCACCACTACCACACCACAATGGGTGTCGAATCTGCGATCTCTTTCATAGTAGTCAATGCCAGTAAAATATACACCAGTGCTCAACCAGGGTGTCTTAATACTATTATCCCATCGATTTTAGCATGGAATAGAACGAAGCCTTTAGATAGATCTATCTAGGATTGAATAAAGTTAGACTTAATTCCCCTTAAAAGGGCGCAAATTGAATCTCAGAACCAGCTCTACTGGGAATATTGAATGTAACCAAGTCATTACTTGTGCCCATTACTTGATAGTGCTTATTCTTTTTCAAACCTTAGGGTCTCACTTTTCAAACATATGCGTATTATTAATAACAGTGCAAAACCATATTTTGCGTGGAATTATGTGAAAGAAAACCGCGTGAAAACTCGAAAACACGCGTTTTCCCAGACATAAGACTAATCTAGATCGATTTTTCGCCCCATAAAACCCTAGAGGCCCTTTCCGAAATCACCGGTATAAATAAATAAATAAATAAAAAAGAATTGCTCTTTTAAATATATTAGGTTATTACCATTTGCTCACGTGGTAAAGGAAAATATCATTAGAAGACCTGCATGACTTAAAGAACAAGTTTTCCAAAGATATGTGAAATCTGCAAATCAGCGTGCTCTGACCTGAATGACCTCCGTCGTATTTAGAGGATGGTGGTATTCTGCAATGGGACGTTAAAAAAGTTGAATTATAATTATTAATGATTATAATTATAAGACTACTACTACTACTTATATTTGGCGACACATTTGGCTCAGTTTGTAGTGACGCTATTTGTTGTGCCAGCGGTCGCAGGTTCGAGTCCCGCTGGGGGAATTCATTTGTGTGATGAGCACGAATGTTTGTACTCTAGTCGTGGGTATTTAAATATTTATATTTATGTATTTAAATGTGTTGTATATGTGTAGTGTATCAACTATCTAGTATCCATAACACAAGTCTCGTAGCTGACCATGGAACTTATTATTTACTACTAGCGACTCACCCTCGCTTCGCTTGGGTTCGTCCCTAGATACCGGGGTAAAAGCTATACTATGTTCTTCCAAGAGTTTCAAACTATCTCCATACCCAATTTCGTCTAAATCGGTTCAGGGTATTAAGCGTGAAAAGGTAATAGACAGACAGGCAGAGTTATATATTAGTATGGATTATATGTGTGCTTTGTTTGTGTATATGTGTATATTTGTAATTTTAAGTTTATACAGCTGGATAGGTTTCGATGAAATTCAGTACACAAATAGATCATAACCTGGATTAAAATATAGACTACTATTTAGCACTTAGGGACGTACCCTACCGAACCATTTTAATTGCTACATAAAAATAATAATAATAATGCTCTCCTGACCGATTCCGGCCACTACGGCCAATCTTATTGAGACTAGCCAACTGCGCAGGAGATATTATAGTGCACAAGTGTACGCGCAGACACAAGTGCACTCTCTATTCCTGTCACTCTCATACTCCGGTGGGACGACTACTCGGTACACGGTAACAGTGAGAGTTAAGGTGCAGGACTGAGGGCTTTACGTGCTCTCCGAGGCACGAGGGTGAAACACCGCCAACTTCCCAACTCCGGGCTGTTACTGAGGCTTACTATACAGAAAGACTCAATAACTAAACTTGGCCCGACCCGGGACTCGAACCCAGGACACTACACCACTGAGGCAGTCAAACATAAAAATAATCAGCCTTTGTAAAGATTTTTTAGTTATAAAACTAAAAAATATAACATATGTGAAGCACATCACTTTATTTAGGTTTAAATCGACACACATTGACTCACGTGTTATCAAAAAACTATTTCGAGCTCTTTTATATTCCACAAAACTAACAATATGATGACAGGTTAGTCATAAGTTATGAATGGACGTTAAATTATTCGCAGCTTTGAAAACTTTTCAACTGACATATTTGTTCTTTATACGCCTACGGATAGTTTTAGGTAGAGTTATGTTCTATTTTTAATAGGATTTTTGTTAATAATAAGCTGAAATCATTAATTAAAAATGCTCAAAATTTGATTAAGTAGGTCGTATTATATATTATATAATACAAGGAAATGATCTATTTTATATGTATTCCTTTCCTTAAAAGTAAATATATCTACATACATACATATATGTAATTTTGGATTAGCATGAATCGTTCTTTAGCTATTACAATTAATCTGTAGTGAATTTAACTAAAAAAAATCATTAAAACAACTACAAAATGTCTATAATCTATAATATTTAGTCATTTCTTATTTTCCCGGGATTTCCCCTTACAAATAAATGATTTGGATGTAATAAACAGCACTAACCCGAGAAAAGGGAATGTAGGTACAAGTTTTATGACTTTTTCAGCACAGTATGTACTATGTTAAAGGTCAAAGCGAAACGAGTCGGGCTGTTACAATTTAACACTTATCTAATGCGAAGGTTCAGAATAGTTTCTACTATACGTAATCTATAGTACCGCAATTCACGACAAAATGCCTGAAAAGACTGATTAAAGTGAATCAAATTACTTTTATATATAATTGAGTATCGCCAACTTCAACAACTTCATTTAGTCACGGTCTCGTTCATTTTCATTCAAAAATCAACACTCATGTTTATATGTAAGTAATGCTGGTCTCCGTTGGCTCATTCATACCCGTCATACAAACTGTATGAGTTTTACTTTATATATTCATCTTTTTAAACGATATGTTTTACAAGTTTATAAACTTACTAGCGACTCACCCTCGCTTCATTTCGGGTTCGTCCCTAGACAAAAATAAATCTATCCCACGGGAACCGTACATTTTTCCGGGATGATATAAAGCCTATAGCCTTCCTCAGTTAACGGGCTATCTAATGCAAAAAGAATTTTTCAAATCGGATTAGTAGTTTCTGAGATTAGCGCGTTCAACCAAACAAACAAACAAACTCTTCAGCTTTGTAATATTAGTATAGATTTAATAAACTTGAATAAAAAAAATGTATTCAGTCCTTTTTAACGTCCCTCTGCTGAGCACGGGTCTCCCTTTAATACGAGGGGGATCATAGGCCACCACGCTGGCCAATTGGGGGTTGGCGGACTTCACACATCTTTCGAAAACTTTCTAGTTTCTCTCAGATATTGTGCGGGTTTTCTCACGATGTTTTCCTTAAGGCCGTTTATCGTAAGGCGAGTGGCACCATTAGAGAGCGAATGTTGAAAATTATTTGGTCATGAAAATATCAAAGGTGCGAGATCTGGGATTTGAACCCGTTTCATTCGGTTATCCAAGCGAGCGCGATACCACTGGCCTACCACTGCGTATGGAAAGAAAAATGTTTTTTTTTGGAAATATTAGATGCTCTCGTAGATTTAGAAGCATAAAAGATGTGAAGTAATCATTCGCTGATTTGTTTCACTAGATAAAAAATATTTTATATTCAACAATAAACACATAAACAAGTCTCTACAGGGTTACTTTATGAAATATCAAGGAAGGATTGGGAACAAAATATCTAATTAAATTAAAAAAATATAGTTTTTTTTAATATTTATAAATTAAAATATTAATAACTACATTAACCGAGGAAATATTTTGAAAAACCCTTTGAAAAGGAAAATCTGCCTAAAACATTTAATACCATTGTATTTAAGCAATTGAAACCACTAGGTTGTATACTATTCTTTTTTTTTTTTTTTTTTTTTATATAAGATTCAGTGACAAACGAGCAGACAGACCACCTGATGGAAAGCAGTACCTGTCGCCCATAACACCTACAGTTCATGCACTTAGGTTTTAGGTAACAAAAATACAGAGCCGCAGGTGCATTGTCACTGTGAGGACTAAGATGATATGCCTCTTGCCTGTAATTGCGCTGGCTACCTTATCCTTCAAACCGGAACACAACAATGCAGTCATTGTTGCTTGGCGGCGGAAATAGATAAGGGGGTGGTACCCATCCAGTCGGACTCCTCAGGCTTGATAGAGTCCTACCACCGGTATAACCACTATAATGCAATATAATTTTTGCATGATTTATTATTACTGTAACGTTCAAAAGTTTATCCGGGTCGCACTGCGGTTAGCACCTGTCATAATGTCCCATAATATCATTTATAATATTTCAATTATTAGAAATCACATAATTTATAACTATAATTTTGTTCTATTTCAATTCAAATATTATTTTCGTTATTATAATCTATACAGATAAATAAAATTGGAGTGTCTGTTTGTAATATTAAAATAACCGCTTTTTACTAAATGCATATGGATGTATGCACTGTACATATACTAAAACAACATTTTTTTACAATTTTTTTTCTGTCTGTCTGTCTGTCTGTTTGTTCCGGCTAATCTCCGAAACGGTTAACGGCCGATTTTGACGGGACTTTCACTGGCAGATAGCCGATATTACAAGGAGTAACTTAGGCTAATTTTGTTTTAGAGAAAGAATCAGGGTTCCGCGAAAAAAAGTTAAAACCCATAAAATAGTGAACAAAATCTACATACGGCGTACGCACCCAAGCGAAGCGAGGATAAATCGCTATATAATTTAAATGAATATCTTAGGAGTAGCAAACTACTATTTATGTATACCTAAACATAGCTAACCGTGAAAACGTACCTAGGGACGAACGCGAGCGAAGCGAGCGTGAGTCGCTAGTATTATATACATCCCGATATCCGTATTCTATACATATTATAAAATTCTAAGCCGAATCTGTACATTAAATATTTTTTGGAAAATCTTATAGAAATAGACATTATTATCGATGCAGAGGCCGAATCTATAGTTTTTAGAATTTTTGTTTGTCTGTCTGTCTGTCTGTTATCGCATCACAGATAAACCACTGGAGGGATTTTGATGAAATTTGGTATGATGATAGCTGGTAATATTATAAATGTGAAAGTTTGTGAGAATGTATGGATGATACTCCTTCACGCCAGAACGGCTGAACAGATCTGGATGAAATTTGGCACAGAGATAGATTATAGTCTGGAATAATACATAGGCTACTTTTTATCCTGGAAAAAAAATACGGTTCCCGTGGGATAGATTTGTTTTTGTTTTTTTAGAGGTGAACCCGAGCGAAGCGAGGTGGAGCCGCTAGTCTAATATATTTAAACGAGCAATTTTTGTATATTTATTTATACAGGCGATCTCGGAAACTGCTCTGATAATTTCGTTGAAATTTGGTACGTAGGGATTTTCGGGGGCGAAAAATCGATCTAGATAATTCTTATGTCTGAGAAAACGCGTTTTTTCGAGTTTTCATGCGGTTTTGTTTTGCATTATTCCACGCAAAATATGATCGCTAATTTCGCACGCTCCAGTGTCCAGGTTCGAATCTGGTTCAGATACATAATTTTTACGTTTGTTTTTTTTTATGTATTTATTCAAGTTTTAGTTTTTTTTTCATTTAAAAAATACGATATAACAAAAAAGAACTCTGAGCGAAGCTCGGTCACCCAGGCACTATTATTTAAGCTGTAAATTCAATTATAAGGCTGTGATGGTGAAAGTAAACTCCGTTTGCATGTCTTGTGCTGCGTACATGCCTGCATTTAAATTAAATGTCAGTGTAGTAAGTCCGTGAGGAAATCTACCACTTGCTCGGAAGGCAGTTATACTGAGAAAAGACAGTGAGAAACTCAACAGTCTCTTTTTTTAAATATAATAGTAATATATTATATATCTATAAAAATTTTGTTGTTATTCTACATTAGTATTAACTAATAGTAATCATACACATTTGCACCAGCAAAGTATTTCGAGATGCTATAATATGCTGTGCTCAATAATATATTAAAATTTTTTAATTCCATTGTTCTTTAAAAGTAAGGTTTTTAACACTCGAACTGAGTCAAGATTGAACCTCAGCTTAGAAATACGTGAGCTATCTTTAATTCAAAATCTCAAGATCTGAAGCGATAGGCACTGAGAGGATTAGGTGAAGAACAGTGAAGAGTATTCGACGACATTATACCATGCCATCCATTACTCTTTATTTTATACCAGTATTTTTGATTTCTACTCGACTGGGAAAGAAAGAGGGTTATGGATTTGTAATATTTGTACAGAATTATATATGAATGTGTGTTCATTTGTTTACAGCTCAAAAGGCGTTACAGAAATTTATCGAGTAAGATATATATATCTTAGATTCACGAGAATATTTAACATTTTAAATTTTATCTTTATGGATTGTTACGCGGATTTATTTTAATATTTGGTTCCCGACATTGTGAATGCTGTACAGCAATCATCACATGAGAGACCAGTCTCTAAAATAAGATATTGTTTTATTGCATTTTCTAAAACGTTATAAGTCTCTACTTTACAAAAATTCTGCATTTATTGGACCTAGCATTGAACCTAAGACTGCAAATTGTGAAATGACGTCGAGTCATACTGTACACTCTATAAAATTGTTGCCAAGTACTTACACTTACATGGTATAAATTCCAAAGGATATATCTGTCACATAATATATAATTCCAGAAATATGTTCCGACTTATTCAAAGGCTAACTTCGAGCAACGTACACTATTCTCTTGGTAGAGTAAAAGGATTAATATGATAGATGATGCTGTGGTCGTTGCAATAATATAGAATTTTATTATTATTCTGCAATATTTTAAATAAATTTTTTAAGCGAAACTTCTTTGCGCGCATGAGAGTAAAATTTTTAAGGTAGCGTCACGAGAAATCGTCACAAAAAACCGTCAAGGGTGCCATAATAACCATTTGCCTTAGGTTGCCATAGTAACCGTTGTTATTGTCCGAAAATATGTAATAAAATATTAAATATTACTGTTTTTACTAATTTGTTTTCAAAAATGAAATTAAAAAAATATTTATAACTAGTGGGTCACCCTCGCTTCGCTCGACTTTATGTCCCTTAGAGTATATGCGATAGTTCTAATAATCAAGTTATCTAGAAAGAGATAAAATATTATCTCCTCTTCGTGTGATATTCGTTTGAATCATATTTTTGTCTCAGTGTGATATTAAAGTTTTTATTAATTTATTAATCTTGAAATATAAATAACCAATGAAGTTTTACTTCTAACACATTTCTATAGAAACTTTTTTTTGTGTATATTTCATGTTTTTTTAAATTTTTCTTTTTTCAAATCTCTATCAAAAAGTAACAAGTGTATTTATAAATGACTATTAAAAAAAGTTCTTATTTTTGTGATTGTTACGCCATATCTCAATCGTAGTTCGATTATAATCATATTTTAATGATTTCATTTTCTTATAAAAAAAAA
Source organism: Argynnis bischoffii washingtonia (assembly GCA_033884665.1). Classification (NCBI taxonomy): domain Eukaryota; kingdom Metazoa; phylum Arthropoda; class Insecta; order Lepidoptera; family Nymphalidae; genus Argynnis; species Argynnis bischoffii. The sequence continues at coordinate 15,680,961 of CM066618.1, read as the reverse complement.
ACCCCTACTACAATAGTAGTTTTTATTAAAAAAAAATTATACATATTTATTCCTGAAGATAATATACAGTTATGTTAATAGCTAGATTATTTTCTACGATAATTAAAAAAAAAATAAGCTCGTATCAAATAGTTTAAAATACTTTGTGAATTTTAATTAAACCTTGTACGGAAACTGTTAAGCTACTGAATCACCCACTCAGAGACGTGTTCTATCTTTAATTCAGAAGCTAACGCTGAGGCGCGCGATAGGAATTGAGAGCATTAGGTAGAAAAGCGAACATTATTTGATAGACGAAAGTATTGAAAATGTTTAAAGTGAACCATCTTATATATAATTATTTACATCGATAATTGCTAAATCTATACATATACTAAAATTCTAACTGAGTCGAATCTGTACCTTAAATATTTTTTGGAAAATCTTATTGAAATTGACTTTATTATCGACACAGAGGCCGAATCTATAGTTTTTAGAGTTTTTGTCTGTCTGTCTGTCTGTCTGTTACCGCATCACAGAAAAACCTCTGGAGGGATTATAAAGAAATTTAGTATGATGATAGCTGAATATCCGAGTCAACATATAGGATACTTTTTACCGCGGGAGATTATCTCATTCCCACGGGAATACACGTTATAACACAACCCAAAAAATATTTATGGTCAGAATTTCTTGAAACTTGGTATTAATGCTCTTCAATACAATCACATAAATACGTATTTTAGCGTTTTTTGAAATTCATTCCATAAGGAGATAAAATAAGGGATGAAAATTTGTATGAAACCTACCTTTTTAAAGTTTTTTGTTGTAGTTTTAGCGCGAACGAAGCCGCAGGTTTTGCTAGTAATAAATAATTATTATGGCTAGTGTTCGCCATAGTGTTGTAATTCGATCGTAATCAATATGTAAAAAAAAACATTTTTTTTTCTATATTTTTTTAAATGATAACAAACACTATTGCTCGTTAATAGCTACTCAACAAAAAATAAAAGGTACTAAACTGTTTTAAATCATGTCCACTGAAGAGACCGCTGTAAAGAATTCAAAATGTTTATGTATATATTCAGCCCTTTAACATCCCACTGCTGGGCACGGGAATCCCTTCAATGCGAGGGGGATCAGGCCATAGTCTATCACGCTGGCCAGAGCGGTTTGGCGGACTTCACCTGTCTTCCGAAAACTTGCTATGTTTTCTCAGACATGCAGGTTTTTCTTCACCGTAAGGCAAGTGGTAATTAAGTTAGAAATGATTCGCACATGAAAATATCAGAGGTGCGAGATCCGGGATTTGAACCCACTTCACTCGATTTCCCAAGCATGCGCGTTACCACTAGGCTACCACTGCCTTTACAATGTTTTTGTAATTTGTGAAATCATTTCGTAATTTTGGGGGAAAAGCACTGTCTGTAACAGCTATATAATACCTTTGAGACGTCTAAATCTCCCCCTTGACCATGATTGCTGTAAAACATTCGAAATGTCGGAAACCAAAAGTCAAAATAAATCCGCGAAAGATAGTTTTATTCAAAATAGATTCACAAAAATATTCGAAAAAGTAGTTTTATTTAAAATGTCAAAATTCGTGTAAATCTAAAAAATAGTATTAAAGATATACTACATATTATAATCGATGTATTTACTAAGTGAACGGAGTCGCGTGGAAAACCTTTATTATACTATCTTCGTAGTAAGATAAGGTATTAAATTTATTCAGCAACAATATATAAAGTAGTAAGTATTTACTGTGTAATTAATACTTGTTTAGTGAGACATCTTACGTTACTAAATCGTTCACGGAGACGTGTGCGCTCTTAAATTCAGGAGCTCAAGCTCTGAAGTGATATACAAATAGATACTAAGAGGATTAGTTGAAGAATAGTCTAAAGATCTACAATGCATAGCATTAAATATATTTTGAATTCTCTCATAGTGAACATAGCATTGGTAGCCCAGTGGTAACACGCTCGCTTGGGAAACCGAGTGAAGTGGGTTCAAATCCCGGGTCTCGCACCTCTGATATTTTCATGTGCGAATCATTTCCAACATGATAACACTTGTTTTACGGTGAATGAAAACATCGTGAGGAAACTTGCATGTCTAAGAAAACCTAATAGTTTCCAAAAGACATGTGAAGTCCGCCAACCCGCACTTGACCAGCGTGGTGGACTATGGCCTGATCTCCCTCGTACTGAAGGTGCCCAGCAGTGGGACGTTAAAAAGGACTGAATACATACATACATGCATATTTTAAATGCAATTCTTATATATATTCTTTATTACACATTAACTTTGTTATACAAATAATACAGAATTAGGGCAAAGACGGACGTATCTGGAGAAGAGATCTCTTCCACGCTGCTCATGAAAGTGAGAAGTAATGTTTTATAACGAGTCAAAAAAGTTCAGTTAATACAAATTAAAATTGTAAATATTATTCATACACTTAAATATGATGTTTGTATTCAGCCTTTTTTAACATCACACTGCTGGGTACAGGCCTTCTTTCAATATGAAAGGGATTTTAAGCAATTTACATAATATCTCTACGACCTACTAACTCTACGACCCTTACGACTGGTCCAATTGGGTAGTTGAAACCATTACCCAACGCTTCTAAAACCCAACTTCTAGAAACCGTGTTGTTTTACCCTAAAAACCCGATTAGTTTTCAATTACCTATAAAGATAAAAAACAATAAATAGTCAATTGAGTGGGTAAATTCTGACGTCACAGAGTGATATTGCCATACAAAATCTATGGGATAGTCGTGCTCTTAGTCAGACAGTCAGCTCTTAAAAAAAATGTCAATTGATTGGTGGTGTCAACTACCCAATCAATACTAATATTATCAAGCTGAAGAGTTTGTTTGTTTGTTTGTTTGGTTGAACGCACTAATCTCAGGAAGTACTAATCCGTTTTGAAAAATTCTTTTTGCATTAGATAGCCCGTTAACTGAGGAAGGCTATAGGCTATATATCATCCCGGAAAAATGTACGGTTCCCGTGGATAGATTTGTTTTTGTCGAGGGACGAACCCGAAGCGAAGCGAGGGTGAGTCGCTAGTTGTACATAAACTTAAACTAAACAATCTACGTGATATTGGCAAAGTAGTCTGTATTAAACTGGCACGCTTTGAAGCCATTAACTAGAAAATTGAATTGAATTAAACTTTGCAAACAGAGTCGCAGAAAAAGATAGTATACGTTACAGTTGCATTTGTAAAGGTATATTTTTAATTAAACTAATAGTTTCTTCGTAGTAACCAGACTATAACGTGAGATGTATTTAATTCAAGAGCTTAAAACTTGTGGGAATAACAAGAATATGAAGAAAATGGTACGGAATAGATTAAAATATTAAAATACTAGTTTTGTTAGGTTTGTATACATTAGAATACAAACATAATTAATCTTTGAGTTATATTAAGTAATATAGTTTTATTGAATAATACTAATAATACTTACTACTAATAATACTTGGCCAGAACTGTTTTATTGAATATTTTATTTCATATTATTATTTTATTTGATATAAAGTTATAATATTATCCATCACCAGAATCACCAGAAATCACCAGAAAGTTTTGGCATTAAAATAGAGATGGGCCGGACATGTGGCTCGACTTCAAGACTACAAGTGGACTAAAAGTGATGTTATGGAAAGGCCCACAAGAGAAAAGAAACAAGGGACGACCCTACACAGTGATCTTAGCTGGGTTAAAACAGCTCAATCTAGATAAGATTAGCTATCTTTGAAGGAGGCTTTCACCTGTAGAGGTGTACTTGCAGTTTTTTTTTTAACTTTCTTAACGTAACAAAAAATATTATAATATGTTGGGACATTAGCACACAGCACCATCTAGTTCCATAGTAAGCTACGAGGCTTGTGTTCTGGGTGCCAGATATATATATATATATATATATATATATATATATATATATATATATATATATATATATATATATATATATATATATATATATATATATATATAACTTTAAATATATACATATTATAAATATAAACACCCATGACTGGAGAACATGCCCCCAGCGGGACTCGAACCCGCGACAGCTGGCACAGCAAGTACAGCCTCTGGCACAGCCTCTGCAAACTGAACCAAATTGAAATTACTAACATCTAACTATCTATATTATCTATAATAAATACGAACACTAAAATTAAGATTGTGTGTAACGCACTTGAATCCAAGAAATATAAGTCTTCTTTATTTTAATTATTTATTAATTAATATTCTGGTGGATCTCAATTACCTCTCTGTGATTTTTCTTACTAGCGATAGAAAAACATAATTTGTAAGAGACAAACTTTATATTTTGTATTAAACTTTATATCAGGCAGTGGTAGCCCAGTGATAACGCGCTCGCTTGGGAAACCGAGTGAAGCGGGTTCAAATCCCGGGTCTCGCACCTCTGATATTTTCATGTGCGAATCATTTCTAACATGATTACCACTTGCCTTACGGTGAAGGAAAACATCGTGAGGAAACCTGCATGTCTGAGAAAACTTAGCAAGTTTTCGAAAGACATGTGAAGTCCGCCAATCCGCACTTGGCCAGCGTGGTGGACTATAGCCTGATTCCCCTCGTATTGAAGGGAGGCCCGTGCCCAGCAGTGGGACGTTAAAAAGGGCTGAATACAAACTTTATATTGAAACCGCCAATATTCGACACCTGCACAGTACAAAATTGTAACTTAACACAAAATTAATATTATATAAGTTTATATTTTAAATTATATAAATACCGAGTCGAATTTCTCTTGACAAATGTTTAAGCATGTTATTGTAATGAGAAGTAAAAGTATTTTTTACTTGATTCAATGACTATTACTGTCTTTATGAAAGCAATTTTTAAAATTCAGACACATCATACACTGTAGCTATTTAAATATGCAAGGTATTTCTTAAGAATATGTATAACTATCTAATAACTTTAAATTTTTATGTATTTTAACTAGCAGAACCCGCGGCTTTACTCGCGATCAAACTACGAAAAATGCGAAATTTCATGCAAATATGTCCAAGGAATAAAAAGTTTCATACAAACTTTTATCCCTTATTTCACCCCTTTGGGGTTTGAATTTTGAAAAATCCTTTCTTAGTGGATGCCTATGTCATAACAGAAATACGTGTGCGAAATTTAAAGTTTCTAACCTTATGGATTTGGCCTGTGCGTTGATACATCAGTCAGTCACTTTTGCCTTTTATATAAATAGATAAATGAAGATCTTAATGTCAGTTAGTTGTGTACAGTAATTGATCATCGAGTTTCATCAAATTTTGATATACCCAGCGTCACTCTCACAATTAACGCGAATTTTAGTTTAGGTAACAAAACGTTCCAAAGAAATACAATACATACAATTGAAAAACATAATCCTTCTTCTGACGCAGTCGGGTAATAAAAATAATACTAGAAAATATTCAAATATTTTCTTAGAATAAGGAAAGCACTAGTAAAAATTACAGAAATTTCGTATCGAAGTGCATTATTGCTGAGTACATTTGCATTTTATCGAAATGAATATTTTAGAGTATAGACAATCTTGCGACTTGCAATATGTTTTTGATATCTGAAATCGTTCATGCAAAAATCATTGAATCCATTTCTCGTATGCTTCTTAAAGGGACTTTTGATGAAATATAATATGTAAGAATATATCTATTTATTATTTTTTTACAAAATCAATTTTAATTAATCATCGACGACGACACGTTTGGCTCAGTTTGTAGTGACCCTACTTGCTGTGCCAGCGGTCGCGGATTCGAGTCCCGTTGGGGGCATTTATGTGTGTGATGAGCACGAATGTTTGTACTCCAGTCATGGGTGTTTATATTTATAATATGTATGTATTTAAAGTTATACATGTGTAGTGCATCAACTATCTGGTATCCATAACACCACCAGAACTAGACGGTGTTGTGTGTTAATGTCCCAACATATTTGTTTATTTATTTAAATGTCTTATCTGTACATAATATATCTATAAATATAATAAAACTGTAGAAGTCGAATGTCTGTACATAAAAAAAAATGTTAAAAACCGAGTTAGGGAGATTTAAGAAGAAAAATAGAACATATCCATTTTTTTTTAATTTTTCGTTTCTTTGTCTGTTTGTACGAGCTTATCTCCGAAATTGTAAAACCGATTTAAATGAAATTTTGCATGGTGATACCTAATATTCCCAGTCAACATTTTAGATACTTTTCATCTCGGAAAATTAAATAGTTCCCGTGGGATAGTTAAAAAACTATAGTTACTTTTACAGCTTAGTATACAAAAACTACTTATTGGATTTTACATACATATTGAATTTGAACTGTTATCATACATATATGTACGAGTATGTAGAATGTACACATTAGTTTGTATTACTCATACAAAAATTAGCCCACAGTAATTAATTTTCTTTGGTTGCTCTAGCGTTTGCTTATTTAACATTTCAGAATTGAAATAACATTAGTGTTGGTTAAAAACTAAATATAACTTTCCTTATATTATATATTATTAAAATAATTTTAATATATCAACCTATTGAAAATCATTCCGTTTTTCAATCCATTGCTTTCAAAAAGAAGGCCAATCGAGTAAATCGAACCTATTATCACCGGCTATAATGTAGAGAGTACTAGTGTATACCAACCAGCCATACTACACTTATGTAACTGTAATACAATTTTGTCCATTGTCTGCATCGACCGTTCGAGGATTGCAAAATATCTTTAATTCAACAGATCCACTTAGCCAGTGTTCTTTCTAAAAAGCATTTACAGTTTGATCTGAACGACTTTTAAGAGCTAGCTTGATATTTATTATAATATAAGATGAATTCAATGTATTTTTATTTAGTTCAATTTTTTTTATACATAAAATATTCTTTATTTTAAAACATATAGAAATATATTTTATTCCTACACGCTTTTTTAATATTTATTGATGTGCTTTAAGGCAATAGTTCGATGTGATTTTAACAGGATTTTTTGAGCTTCTTTACTTTTTAATATAGATTATATCAAATATTGAAAATTTATATCAATCGATTTTCAATTGACGACACGTTTGGCTCAGTTTTTTCCTAAATGTTGATCCGAGTAATAAGTTATCACTTCACCAAATTTCGTTGAAATCGGTTCATTACTTTTTGCATGAAACGCGCACAGACAAACAAACACACGTACAGACATAGAGAAAAATTTAGTAACTATTGTTTTGGGGTCTATAATATGTACATAATACGTTACAGTCATTGTTTTTTAACAATATGTCGTGTACAGATTTCGCTAAGATACTACTTTATTATAGTATAGATAAATACTATAATTTAATACCAAGCCGATCAGTTGCTGAAGCCAGCAAGTAGAAATTGGAAACCTTCTGCTGATATTAAATTTATCTCATTGTAACAAAACTAATACATTAAGCAGATGTGGTTCAGTGGTAACGTGCTCGCTCGAGAAATCGAATAAAGCGGGTTGAAATCCAACGTCGCCACTTGTTTTACGGTGAAGAAAAACATCGAGGAAATCTGCATGTCCTAAAAGAACCTAGCAAGTTTTCCAAAGAAATGTAAAGTCCGCCAATCCTTCTTTTCCCGCCACCTTTTATTTCGGTTTTTATTTATATTGCATACTTAATTCAATTCTCTTGTTGATGGCTTCAAAACGGGCAAGTTGAGCATTGATTACTTTGCCAATGTCACAGAATACAGAAGACACGAGGTAAAATGGTCGATTACACGTTGCACTGAAAGACTTAGTCGGTATAAAAGTGTTTCGAGCAAATTAATCGCTTGGTTGTAAGAGTTATTTATTATATAAAAAAGAAATTATAATCATAGATCATATTATTATAATATGCTTAATATGTTACATTGTTATTTTTTTTTTATATCATTCTCATAAAAACTTATACAAACTTTGCAAACAAAAGTAGTTTTTAAAGAAAGGTACGGCATTGTGTGAATTATTGAGTAAGTCCCTACAGTCAGTAAACTCAAAGACTTTCTTTAATCACGTTTTATTTATTCTTAAGAATAATGAGTGATTAATCACATACTTTTATTTTAAGAAATGTTTCAACTAAGTATGGTGTCCTTACAACATTTCGTCATCTCCGCGCTTATATGTCCCAACGATCAATTTACTGAAACAGTTTTTAGTACAGAACTAGCGACTCATCCTCGGTCCGCTCAAGTTCGTCCCTAGATACGTTTTAAAGTTTGATATAAATTCTCAGAGATGAAATATTTTTCCATAGTAAAAAGTATCCTATATGTTGACCCGGATAATCAGCTATTATCATACTAAATTTTATCAAAATCTGTTCAGTGGTTTTCTCTTGATGCGTTCCCAAACAGACAGACAGACAGACAAAAATGATAAAAACAATAGAATAGATTGAATAAGATTTTCTAAAGAAAATATTTTAATATGTATATTAAATAAATATACATATTAAATATTTTAATTTATTAAATAAAATCAAATAAAAAAAAATTATTATATGTATAGATATTCTTGATTTGTAAATATCAATTATAATGGTATAAAATACACATTGTAAATTAAAAAAAAAATCGAAAAAAATGTATCTTAGAAATAAAGCTTTGTATTTGAAATAGAGGAAAAAATTTTACATTATAAAGTACGACAAGTATTGGTGATTTGAACAAATAAGCACGAAGGCGACGATTTCTATATGGCTTTGTTAGCGCGAACTGTTTAATATTTATTATTTTTGCTATAGCTAATTTTTAATATCCTCCCTTTAATACTTTAAATAAATTATGAATGCACTCTAGATTGAAATAACACTTAATAATCATAAATTAGATCTCTAAAGTAATGTCTTGCTATTGACGAGGTTTAGAGTTATCGATAAAAAATAATTTTGATCGAATTTCAGTCATTTAGCGGACACTAGTTAATTAAATTCAAACACATTTAGGGGTGTCATTTTTGTATTATTAAGACTAGTGAAACAATCAGAAGGATTTTCCAGGAAAACAATATTTGGCAAATAATAATATGTTATATTTATTGCTTTTCTAAATAGTCTTTTAACATTTTTATTAGAATGCAAATCCCCGATTATCCACTTGACACCTCAAAAATCCACTATTAAAACCACAAACTGGCACATTAAAAAACTGAACTAGGGACTAACCCTCTCTTTACTCGGGTGCGTCACTCGGGGACCCCCAGTGACTCTTATATAATATTAGTTGTAGGTAGCGCCACCTTTTGACAAATATTATTACTAATAGTAACCTATTATATTTATCTACAACTCTATTCAAAACAATATATTTTGGATATCAAAATCGAAAATTGTTTCAGGTGAAGAAAGCAGCAAATTTTATTTATAACTAGCGGCTCATCTTCTCTCGGGTTCGAGTTCTCTTCGCTCGGGTTCGCGTCTAGAAGAGAAAAACAAATCTATCCCATGGGAACCGTAAATTTCCGGGATAAAAAGTAGCCTATGTGTTATTCCGATGTATGAGCTATATTTTTGTTTAGTTTAATTAAAATCGATTCAGTAGTATTTGCGTGAAAGAGTAACAAACATTCATACATCTATACATCCATACGTCCATACATCCTCACAATCTTTCGCATTTATAATAGTCATTAAGATCCTTAATTGGTTAATACATCGCGTTACTTCAAAAAACCATACAACTACTCTTTAAAGTCTGTCAAATACCCATTAAATACACATGAAAACTATATGGAAACAAAGTAACATCTACTTTACAATTTATTTGTCGTCCCACTGAATTTCACAAACAAAACGGTATTTATTTACTAAAAGCATTTTGTTAAAATTTTACCGATACCGATAAAAGATCTAAGTTAAACAAACATAAACAGCAATACAATCAATCGTCTTTACACGATACTGTTCTACACATTAAACCAATACTACTACTTAGTACTGAAACCCTGTAATATCAACTAAAGTGTAATCAATGCATCTGTACGAGATCGCTTCAGATGCAAATGCAGCAAGCGACCTGAATATTTTAAGACATACGTCGACCCGCTTGTTGTGTAAATCAGTTTAGATAGACTATTGTACCGGTTATGGCAAGAACTGTCCTATATAGCATTGGAGACAAACAGTGATATGATTTGTTTATATGTATATAAAAATCATAATATTTTGTTAGATTTACGCAAATATTTGATATTTTAAATAAAATTGTCTTTTTGAATATTTCTAAATGTTGGAAACCAAAAATCAAAATAAATCCGCAAAAAAAAATCTTTTTTTTTTAAATCAATTTTAAAATTCTCCATACAAATATTAAAATAGCTTATTGACATAAAAGCTATAAGTAGGGAAAAAATCGCAAAAACGAATGAAAATAATATATTTTTTATCCAATAAAAAATACGTATTCAAATCAAAAATAGAGAGATTCAATTTGGGTGTATTTTATTAGCGAAGTGGAAGGGATTTTCACGATTTTTTTTAACCCCATATTATAATTTTTAGGACAAATGCCTCATATTATATAAGGGTTGGAACACTTTTAAATATAGGGAAAAATACATTTTCTTTAGTTGCAATATAATTGTTGAAATATTATATACTAGCGACTCACCCTCGGTTCGCTTGAGTTCGTCCCTAGCTAGCTTCCCAATACAAACTTTCATCCCCATTTTCTCCTCTTTAGGGATGATTTCCGGGATAAAAAGTTTTCTACGTCCTTTCCAGGGTCTCAAACTATCTTCTTACCAAGTTTAGTAGATCAAGGGATTACCCCGTACAACCTCACAAACTTTAACTCTTTATAATATTAGTATAAATTTAATACGGTGACGTCAATAACTAAATTATTCTGTACTATTTAAAAGTTAAATTTGCATAATTCAATATAGAGTTTGGATAAGGACGATGTCGTGATCCCATATGAATTTTAAGTAAGTGCGGAATTATTAATTTTGTAACCAGTTTAAACGTGTTGTTATAAAGCAAATATTTCTATTATTACTATTATTTCTGTTATATGCTGTGTAAATTATACGCCTCGATGGTGCAGTGGCTACCATATATGGCTTCACATCTGAAGGTCCTGGGTTCGAGTCACGAGCCGGGCCACGTTTAGCTATTGAGTCTTTCTGCTATGGAAATCTCAGTAACAGCCCGGAGTTGAGAAGTTGGCAGTGTTTCACCCCCGTATCTCGGAGAACATGTAAAGCCGTTAACTCTCACCGGTCGTAACGAAGTACGTCGCATCGGACTTTGAAAGTAAAAGGAATAGAGAATGCACTTGTCTGAGCGTACACTTTTGCACTATAATATCTCCTATGTATCTGGTTAATCTCAATGTGATTGGCTGCCATGGCCGAAATCGGTCAGAAGGAAATTTACGTACTCGCTAGCGAATAGATGAATTCTATATATAAACTGTATGGGTACGCGTTCACTAACGAATAGAAAATATTTATCCCATAGTAGAGGCACATGTCTAATAACTTAACACTTGGCACTACAGCTTGGTTATTTATTACTCGAAATATTTTATAACTTAAAAATGATGTGTCTTGGCTCCATTTAGTACATTAATCTTAAAAACAATATTGACACAGATCATGTAATTTCTTATGCAATAAACTTTTCATTTCTGTAAGTAAAAAAAAGTACTAGATACACAATATCATGCAAAAGTTCTCTTAAAACTGTCACCAATTGTGTTTTGGTAATTATTTTAATTGAAATAAATATACAACAATGTAAATTAAACCTTAAATGCAAAGCTGTAAGCGTTTAAATTTAAGAAAAAGATTATTTCACAATTATTATTCTTTAAATTAAAAGCGCGCTCAAATGTTCAAATGAGCGCTCATTCGGTGAGGAGATTTTTTGTCGTTTTTTTTGTGTATCTAGTACTTTTTTGATATATGCTGTATTATAATATATTGATTACTAATAATTATAAATACTACGTAGAAATTCTTGATACCTGGCTTTGCCATGACAAAAGTATAAAATCATCTGTAGTTTATAGAAAATTTTTTCCATAATGACAGTCTAAAGAATGAATGAAATGCAAATCCTTATTTTGATTTAAATGTCCTAAGTATATGTTTTTGTAAGTACATGATAATTTACCTATCATCACGATTATTCAGTCCTTTTTAAGGTCCCACTGCTGGGCACGGGCCTTCCTTCAATACGAGGGGGATCAGGCCATAGTCCCCCGCACTAGTCAAGTACGGATTAGGCTTTATATCTCTCGAAAACTAGTGAGGTTCTCTCAGACGTGCAGGTTTCCTCACGATGCTTTCCTTTACCGAAAACAAGTGGTAATCATATAAAAATGATTAACATGAAAAAAGTCAGGACTGCGAGACCCGAGATTTGAACCTGCTACACTTGATTTTCCAAGTCAGCATGTTATTATTGAGCTACCACTACAGTTGAATTATAGCTATGTCTATTTTTAAAACCATTAGAATTATATTATCTACATCCGAATTGCAACCAATAGTTGCTTATACAGCTACGTGTAGTCGGTCATACGTCAACGAAATGCTTACAGTTAGTTGGTCAAAGCACTTTGTATGGGGAAATCATGTGTATTTTCCCTTCAACCACTACCTTAACGATAGTATGTGCAAGCTTTTATATACATATAAAGCATAGCACTTTAAATATTAATTAAATTCTTTCTTTTTAGTAAAAACTATTAAAGGAAGTAAACAGTAATACGAATAAAAGTCAACTGTAAGCCAGATTCGTGAGTCTTTTCCTGTTGGATATGGAATCTTTGAAATCAAAATTACACAGCGCTGCTACTTTTAGGTTGACAGTGTTAAAATTTCTATTTTTTGGAATTGGCTTTCTTATAACTTTTGCAATATGTTGTCAGAATATCCTTCATATATTTCTTTACACACGGAATTTAACTTAATGGATTTTGACATAATAGAAAAGCTCCATGCGAAAAATGTTTTTGTTATACATATGTATTTATGTGACGTACTTATTCTCGACCAACATCATATTTTTTAGATAGACGAGTAAGTTTTCATTTTTCTTCCATTAATATATTATGTATATATTATTTAACTTAAACTTGCCAACTGGTCGGAACATGTTATAATGCACAAGTGCACTCTACATTCCATACTATCAATTCAACATTATAAAAGATCAGGCGCAGGACTGCAAGTTTACGTGTTTTCTGAGATATAGAGAGCTAAGACTGCCAATAACAATTCCAGGCTGATCCCAAGTTTTTCTGATATAAAACCCCAGAAACTATTTAAGCCAGTCGTAGAATTCGAACCCAGAACTAACCAGTGCTGACGACTACATCAGCTAGTACGCCACATTGATATATAAATTAGTATGAATGAGTGACCTCCGACGTTATGACGCTAGCTTCAGCCTAACCCACGTGTCATACCAAATGAAATTACGCCAATAATTCGCGGCTTTCACAGCCTGTTAAGGCACAAACGTGCTATTTACTCTGATTATGCTCTAATATCACTCGCTGTGTAGCATTATTTAGTAGTTTTCTCTTTATTGTTTATTTATTTATTGTGTTAATTAAATACAATAATTTTCCTTTATGGCCACTTAAACAGGTACCATATGCATTGGTTATTAAAACCAAAACAGTATTCATAAAAATATTATGACTTATTATTTGCTAGAATAAAATATACTCCTATAATAAAATAAATATAATATAAATTTGAATAAAGAGACTTTAGCACATTTTTAATGATTGTTAAATCTTCACTACATAGTATAAAACAAAGTCGATTCCCTCTGTCTGTCCCTATATGCTTAGATCTTTAAAACTCTACAACGGATTTTGATGCGGTATTTTAATAAATAGAGTGTTTCAAGAGGAAGGTTTATATGTATAATACGTGCATAATATAGTAGAGAAACACTGATAATTTTAGAAAGAATTTTAGAGATGCGCCTACATTGCAAACGCTGGCTGAACCCTATGAGATAGATCAAAGTAATGTACTACAGTATTGTACACCTTAAAAAGGTCTACAAAAAAGTCCGCGATGGTATATGTCTATCTCTTAAGTATAACGTATTATATAAGTATATTGTATAATTTTTAAATAAAACTATCTTTTCAGATTCTTTGCGGAGTTATTTAGATTTTTTTGCGGAGTTATTTAGATTTAGAATTTTTGTTTGTCTGTCTGTCTGTTACCGCATCACGGAAAATCTACCTGAGGAGTTAGGAGATGATGATAGCTGGTTATCCGGGTCAACATTTAGGATATTTTTTACTGCGAAAAAATATCTCATCTCTGAGAAATATATACTAAATGTTAAAACGTAAGTAGGGACGAAACCGAGCGAAGCGACGGTGAGTCGTTAGTCTTGTATAAAGCATATCTTGTCTAATATGCAAACTCTGGAAGACTGAAGGGACATATTGGAACTACATTTCTTATTCAAAAGTATTAACAGCGTTTATAGAGTCCCTAGATGCCCACGTAAACCCGGGAACTTATTTGAAAAGCCTTCTCGCAGAACTGTTTTGGGGAACAATTCACCTGTGTCGCGATTATGTAAAATTATAAACGATTATAAATGCTTGGACCTATTCAGAGATTCGTTGCCAAAGTTTCGCAAAAATATAAAAAACTGTATTATAAATAAATAATAAATAATGATTCGATTTGTTTGGTAGATTTTGTTAATTTCTTTAATTTCATTATATCATAGAATTATTGTTTTTATGTATATCTCATACTTATTTACACATGCGGTATTCACCTTAAAAGGTAATGCATTTAGCAATAAGAACTTTGTAACTTAGCATAATTATTACTTTAACACTGTAATTATCAGAGGTGAATCTTAATAAATAAATAAAATAAAGCAAGTCTTCGCTAACAAATGTATCTTTGTCATCGCCACATCACGCACGTTTCACAATAGGTGGCAATTGGAAGCAATCTAAAACGAATTATAAACAAAATGGTACACTAAAAGGATCTCTTCAATCGCTTATTCTGTGGTGGAATACCTTTAATCGTTTGGTTCTGTAAAAAATCAAAAAACATTCGCACCTCGCTGTAATAAAAAATTTGTAAAAAACACAGCATCTTCGGCGAGTGGAAGTATTTAGGTCATTTGTTAATTTTTTCAGGCTAAAATAAATTATATATTACTGCCTTAAAAGAATATATTCAGTGCTATTATAATATCAAGCTCCATTGATGCGGTCCATCAAAATTGGATATTTCATAAATAAATAGTAAATAAATATGTTGTGACATTAACACACAGCACCATCTAGTTCCATGGTGAGCTACGAGGCTTGTGTTATGGATACCAGATAGTTGATACACTACATATATATATTTATAACTTTAAATACATACATACTATAAAAATATAAACACCCATGACTAAAGTAAAAACATTCGTGCTCATCACACACGTTAATGCTTCCAGCGGGAGTCGAACCCGCAACCGTTAGCACCGCAAGTAGCGTCACTACTAACTGAATCAAGCGTGCCGTCGCGTCGTCGTGTTTTGGATATGCTTAGTGCGTACCCAGTGCAGCTGGGGTGGTCTACTTATTTACTGCCTTATTTATTAGCTATCATGTATAACTTCTATTTTTAAAGTACTGGGTTCGACTCCTGAGTCGAGCCAACAATATTTAGTGCTTTTGTTAAGAAATTTTCAAAGAAGTTAGAAGTGTTTTAAATTCTTTATTTTAAACCAAAGCCTAAACATAACATTATTGCCTTTTGACACAATCAATGTACTTAATATATTTTATACTAATTAATCATATATCACATAACAATAGTAAGCTATTTCTGTATTAATTGACAAAATCATTATCGCAAGTGGTTACCCACTACTCTGATAATAGTTATATTCACGTGCGTCACTATCTCGATATATTTGAAACACAAAATGTAATGGCAATTAGACTTTGTGAACTGAAAATGTATTAAGGGCAATCCCCTACCAAAACGCGTTTTACGACGATATTTAGAAACGAATGTGCCAGTATTTAATAAATGCAAAATAATAAAATAACATTATATCTATCTTCAACATTTTGAGGTCATATTACACGAATAATATAGTTTTTTTAGGTCATCACTACTTAAGAAATAAAATTCTAAAGTATTGCTGTAATCATGATTTTTTTTTATTCTTTGCATCAACACATGAATTTGATAGATCATTTCAAAATAGATATTTTACACGTTTAATTTTTTTTAAAGCTCAATTTCAATTCTGTTGTGGACCAATATTCAGAAATTATAAAAAAAAAATCGAGTGAGATACTGCGCGGGGGCCGGGCGGCAGTCGGCAGCCGCCTTTCGTACGGGGTACTTGCGTCGTTCGTGTTCGCCTCCGGCTGTTATGACATTTCGCTTATGAAAAAAATGCTTGTAAACTTTAGTACATGTAATAGAAGTGACATACACAATATACAATAAATAATGTTATAAAATAAAAAAACATATTATATAATAGGTATAAGCAGCCACTTTTAATAACTTGTGACTCAGTTATTCATTAGCATTAAATAACAGTAATGTTCAAAGAACGCCTGATCAGTACCGGCATTACTGTAATTTGGCTATTTTTCGTTGCATAAAAATATTATAACTATTTATAGTTTTATTTAATTTTTCCATCTCAAAATTCTATATAAGGGTGCATTCTCTAATGACAAATATTGTTAGAACATAAATATTATGTCATTTGGTGTGTGATTGATATGATCTAGCCGAGGTACTAAATAAATAAATAAAATAATAATAAAATATTTCTGTTTCGGTTCAACGGTGAATATTACTACCGCCTCTATAAATTCTATGGTCTGTATTTTATGACATGTTCAATATTGTTTTAACTATTATTCCGTAGATGTCGCTAGTATTTATTACGATTTTTTCTAGAGGTGAGGCGGAGAAGGAAGAAGCCGTATGTTGAAGGTCGTTTACTAGGGGGAAGGCCTTAAATGGTCTTTGCTCTTTAGTTAGACACGTTATACAAACCAAGAGTGTCAGAAATACCTTTACTTTGGAAGATATATTTTACTGTACTATTAAAATACATATAAAACAAAAATATAAAAATAATCGAACTATTATTAAAAAGCGAAAGTTCGTATATGTGTATGTATGTTTGTTCCCCTAAACGATGAAAACGGCTAAATGGAAAAAAAAATAGGACATAGATAGACCTAGAGTATCACAGGATATTGGTACGTACCTAGGGATGCAATCGAGGGAAGTGAGGCTTAGTTGCTAGTAATAAATAAATAAATGAGTGCTTGTAATCTTTACGCACGGTTAAAGTAAAACTTCTTTGGCGCTGTGGCAGAGATTGCAACAATTATTAATAATAAATATATATTTTTATAAATAATAATTATTATAAAAATATAAATATAAAATATTTTTTAAATCTTTACATACATATAATAAAATTGTACGAGTAACTAAGCCGAATCTGTACAATAAATACTTTTTGGAAAATCTTATTGAAATAGACATAGTATTATCGATTATGATACAGAGGCCGAATCTATAGTTTTTAGAATTTTTGTCTGTCTGTCTATCTGTGACCGCATAACGTAAAAACCCTGGAGGGATTTTGATGAAATTTAGTATTGGGTCAATATATAGGATACTTTTAACTGCAAGTAAATACCTTATCTCTTAGAAATCTGTACTAACCGTTAAAACATATCTAGGGACAAACCCGAGCGGATCGAGGTGAGTCGCTAGTTATTAATAAATTTGACTCAAACTTTCGCGACCCTCATCTTTTCAATTTATTAACTAACCCCTCAGTCACGTCTAAAGAAGTTTTACTTCAAAATAATATTCATAAAATAATATTATAATATGGGTAATATTTTTCTTTACTTTTCTGAACTTTTAGGCAGAAGGAAACTGGAGATAAATCGCTTCGCATTTAAGCTTTCGGCCTGTAATGATGCAATGAGTGTTAAGTAGCTGTGCTCAACGCAGTCTTTGTCTCAGCGAGATCAAAAAAAATGCCAGATGAAACATCTTAAACTCATCGACTTTGCTTCGTCCTCATACCATTACGAAAACTTTAACTTTATTAAAGTAATATATCCATACTAATATTATAAATGCGAACGTAACTCTGTCTATCTGTCTGACTATAGATTTTGTCTCTGCATCGATAATAATAACTATTTCAATAAGATTTCCCAAAAAATATTTAATATACAGATTCGATTTAGTTAGAATTAATTAAATTTTTAGAATTTTTGTCTGTATGTCTATTTATCTGGGAACGCAACACGAGAAAACTACTGGATAAATTTTGATGAAATTAATTGAATTGAAGTATGATGATAGCTGGTTATCCGGGTCAATATATAAGAAATTTTTTACTGCGAGAAAATATCTCATCTATGAGAAATCTGTACTAAACGTCATAAACGTAACTCGGGACGAACACGAGCGGAGCGAGGGTGAGTCGCTAGTAAAATTATAAAGTTCTTTATTTAATGAAGCTACATTTATTACGTGAACTATGGAAATGTTTTTCTTTTTATTGCTTGTTCCTCATAATCGTAGAAGTAAGTGAACCTATTTTAAATAATTCATGACAAAACCATTAAAATGTACTTAAAATATAACCGAAACAGAAATACAATATTAAATTTAATCGTAACTTTTTTTCCTATAAAGCTACCACCAATACAAAAAAAAATCATGACTATTAGCCATTGCAATATTGGTACAACATTTTATTCGTAGAAACAACCAGTTTGCGGTCAAAACGGCTGTAGGCCTCGTTCGACACAGTCATTTGGTTCACATCCAAAGCTCGCTCTGTACCTAATAGCGTAATAATATCAGTGATTGCACATAACACAACTGGCGTTGGACGACGTGTACACAACATCGATCGTTTGGCATTGTTAACATAGTTGACATACCGGATATCCTTTTTCAATTTATATGTAACTAGTGATTCGTCTGCTTTAGTAAAGGAAAACATCGTGAGGAAACCTTCATGTCTGAGAGAACTTAACAAGTTTACGAAAGAAATGTGAAATCTGCCAACATATTTTTGGCATGAATGGTGATATTTAGTCTGATCCCCCTTGCATTGATTAGAGGACCTTGCTTTGAAAAAAAAATAATTTATAAAAATAATAAACCGGACTGCGTAAAAGCGAATTAAAAAGATGAGAGCAAGTTAATAATGGAACATAGTATTATGCAGTCGGAGACATGGAGATACGTAGCAAGACTTGCAGCAATTTTAATTTTAAAACATATACCTACAATTTACATATTACCTATAGCTTTTTAGTTTTGTTCAATTAGACATTTTTAGTTTTATTTAACAATTTCTTATCCTAAACAACTTTTAAACATAAAGTTGTATGTTTTTGTATTCGCCTCATAAAACCCTGTTTTTTGATATCCTACTCGATAAAAAAACAAAGACAAAAAAATATTTTCAAGACACGAATTGACAGCTTAGATCCGCGATTTCGAATTTTAATAATATATATATACCCTATGACATTCGCGTTATTAAGATGAATCGAACGACGTATGAAACATCAAAATCGGTTAAGTCGTTTAGTAATTACGAGTGAATATAGATACATACATACACACATACAGGTCAAAAAAATTACCCTCTTTTGAACTTCGCCACAGTCGGTTAAAAAGGTCTGAATAGAATAAAGTGATTCAAGATAACTTGACTTATGCCATAAGCCGACACAGACAAATAAACATAAACACAACATCATAATATTTAAAGTTTCAAAATACGATACAAAAATTTAAAAATGCTACAATACTTAGTTATAATTTTCTTGCTTGCTAATTTTAAAACTACGAATAGATCTATGAAAAAAAATATGAAACCTATTACAGAGTAGTAAGAAAACAGTATATAAATTTTCAAATTAATAATTTCTGTACAGACAATTTTCAGTATTACTCTAGCAAGGAGTACTTCACCCACCTGATTGAAATTTAATTGAACAATCCTTTTCTGTAAAATTACTATGTTCTAATATATTAAATCTCTCTATATTTAATAATAATAATAAGTTATTGAACAATAAAACACATAAAACAATAAACAGTATTACATACAAAAACATATATATACATAATACATATATTATTATACAGAAAAAAATAAAGAGTGCGTGTATGAATGTGTCTACGCGCAAGAAGTAAAATTTCTGTAGCTTATCGGTACTCTTTATGAAATTCAATTTATGTTTTAAATAATTAAGATAGGTGAGATACTAAAATAACGCATATCAGGCATAATACAATTATATATTTATACCTTAGGACGAACCCGAGAGAAGCGAGGGTGAGTCGCTAATTTAGAATATTAGTATGGATTACTATGTAAAAATTTTTATTAGAAAGTCAAAGCTGTATAGTCAAATTTAATATAACTCGGCCCAAATTAAAGATTAAAACATCAAAGGTTTATTCCAAACACGACCTTCTTGTTTGTATCGAACATTTTACTCGAAACACATCACGAACTCAAATAACCGAATAAATAAGATAAATAGATAAAGAACAAATAAATATTTATCTTCTTATGAATTCTGAAATTATTCAAAAGAAAGGAGTTGCGATTTCGGCTGAATAAATAAAGTTGTTTTCTTTCATAAAACATGAATATGTGAATATGCAAACACTACCCTTATCATCCCTTACGTAAAATTCGAGTGCATAGATATGAATGCTTGGTTTGATCTATTGTGTTATTAATCTAAACTAATATTATAAAGAGGTAAAGTTTGTAAGTTTGTGACGTTGTAGGAGGTAATCTCTGTATCAACTGAATCGATTTAGATGAGGTAAGAAGATAATTTGAAACCTTGGGAAGGACATATGATACTTTTTATCCCGGAAATCGTCCCTTAAGGGGGTAAAAATGGGGATGGAAGTTTGTATGGGGAATCAAGCTAGGGACGAACCAGAGCGAAGCGAGGGTATAAGGTGCTTGATTTTATGTAAGTTCCATAATTTTGTAAGCCTTTGAAAGATGGTACTCAATTCGACTATTTTGTGTGTATGCAACACGATATCTTTGCTAATTCATTTAAAAAAAAAAAATATTTTGATCGGATTTTATTTGTAAATAAGGTGATATATAAACTAGCAAACCTTCACCTTTCCTCAAATCCTTACGAAGCCACAACGTACCGTAATCTTTATGCTGACACAAGCAGTGAGCCCTAAGGGATTTCCCATGGGCAATATAATAAGATGCTTAAACATCAATTTTCATATTTCTTCAACTTTCATTACAATCTCTTTTTAACGTTGAGAAACGCATACCACCTTTATAATAAACTAGCAGAACCTGCGGCTTCGCTCGCGCTAAAACTACAAATAAACTCTAAAAAGGTAGGTTTCATACAAACTTTCATCCCCTATTTTACCCTCTTAGGGGTTGTATTTTGGAAAACGCTGAAATACGTAACTCATTATTTTTGCCGTACTCAATTCATACGTCATGTAAATATGCCCATGAAATAAAAAGTGTCATACAAACTTTTATCGCCTATTTCACCCCCTTGGGGGTTGAATTTTGAAAAATCCTTCCTTAATGGATGCTTTCGTCATATGAGGAATACGTGGGCGAAATTTCAATTTTCTAGCCTTAAGGGTTTGGCTTGTGCGTTGATATATCAGTCAATCACTTTTGCCTTTTATATTTATAGATGACTATGTAATGATTTACTGGCTAGATAAGTCAGTACTACCCACTAAGCCTATAACAATCCTTCCCGTCCCGACCAACAGCCTAAGGAGACAGACCACCACAACCATGTGGTTGCTCCCACAGTCCACTCTGCTATTGAAGGAGTACCACGAGAAACCCTCACGATACAGCTCTCAGCCCCCAATATTTTGCATGACAACATCTTTAGCAAAGGTTTCTCGGTCAGCATTCATAATGTTTTTATCAATGCGATAATTTCTAGAACTACCGATTACTGGTCACATTTGAAAAATTCTCTTTACATTTCATGGCTTTATTAATAGAGAAAAGATAAGAGCCATTTTATTATCATTCTACTACCTTTGAGAGTGGATTAATTATACATAAACTAGCGACCGGTCCTTATTAAACTTTGTCATTCTTTCGCTTTTACTTTCACGTGATCTACACGAATTTTTTTTTTGGTAGCAAGCTGCAATGAAGTTGTATAGACTAAAATTTCTTAAAAGTACATCAGATATTTTAAATCAAACTATCTTTTCGAATTTTTTCGAGGATTTATTTTGATTTTTGGTTCCCGACGTTGAAATTGTAATAATTATAATAATAACAGTTAAAATTAAATAAATAATATTCCATATATTCGGCCTCTGTAGAGGCCGAAACTATAGTTTTTAGAATTTTTGTCTGTCTATGACTGCATCACGAGAAAATCACCGGACTGATTTTGATGAAATTTGGTATGATGATAGCTGGTTATCCAGGTCAACACATAGGATACTTTTTACTGCGGGGAAATATTACATCGGAGTCAGGGTGAGTCGCTAGTATCTAAAAACACACATTAATGAAGACATTTAATAATATAGAAGATCTTTAATTTCAAGCTGAAAAGTTTAAAATTAAGGTCGCTTAAGACTATTTTATATCTTACTTCCTATTTACGATCAATCGTAATTCTTTTATGGTGGCAAGTTTATGACATTGTTAACCGCTGCTCTAGTTATTTTTAACAGCTATATTGATGTTATTTTCTTGAGAAAATTAGATCTTTCATAATAATAAAATATTTTATTTGTTTTAATAAATAATTTTAGCCTTCGTATCTCAATGTAAATGGTATCTTTTTAAATAAGCTGCTTTCAAATTTAGTTGTTTTTATGCTGAGCATGGGCCTCTTTTTAATATTACGTAGCCCCCTAATTCTGATTAGGGTGTATATAAAAGATTATGGACCTCGCCAATCGAGTGCGGGCTAGTGGACTTGAGATATTTTTCGAAAACTTGCTTCTCAGATATAAAGGATTTCTAACAATATTTTTCGTTAGTAAGAAGCAAGTGATAATCATGTAGAAAATGATTTACACATGAGAATATCAGAGGTGCGAGACCCGATTTTGAACCCGCTTCACTTGGTTTCCCAAGCAAGTGTGTTACAATTGGGTTTCTATTGCCTTTCCTACCTGCTCCTGTGTTGATATATTTTTTTTCGTTTTACCCTCTTTTACTTATAATTCGGGTTTGTAAAATTAATTTTTTAGTAATTTTAAATAATAACAGACTGATTGTAATGAAATTTTATTAAGATACGCTATTATTATTACGTTTCATTATACATAATAATTATTATATGACATTAGCATATCATATCCATAAAGTTTTCTAATACAGATAACACCTACATACGAGCTTCATATGTATGTACATATTAGATTAATCTGAATACAATAATAATAATAATAAATATGTTGGGACATTAACACATAGCACCATCTTGTTCTATGGTAACTTACGAGGCTTGTGTTATAGATACCAGATAGTTGATACACTACACATATATAACTTTAAAGACATACATATTTTAAATATAAACACCCATGACTGGACTACAAACATTCGCCCCTCAATGCCCCCAACGGGACTCGAACCCGTGACTGTTGGCACAGCAAGTAGAGTTACTACAAACTGAGCAAAACGAGTCGTCTCTGAGCCAAATGTAGTAACATCTATTAATAAATTAAAGTTTGTACGTATGTCTATCATTTTACATCTAGACGAAGTCAGGTTACTAGTAAATTCTGTATATGCTACGTAAATTTCAAAATGCATTATTTTTTGATTTCCCCCGGAACCTTCATGGTTTGGTTGAGCGAAATCGATACATTTAAAATTAATATCATGCCAAAGCACACGCGCCTGTAATAAAAACTGTGTATCGTGCTGCTTTTTCTCGTAGTAAGTTTTTAATTTTCCGTTCAATTTCACTGGTCTACAGTGGTTTTGTTGCCCTAGATATGAAAATGATTTTGGGTCTATTTATGCACACAATTCATAAAACTATCAATGATTTTGTAAGATTTGCTCTGATTTTTTTTTAAATCTTAATTTTCATTCTACATTTCAAAAATCAAAAAACGAGAAACAAAATACCAGATATATTTATAACGTCAGTTATGTTTTGAAAAATTAGGATACATCGAAGTAAATAAAGAGGAAAATGTCGAAAATACATTTTATATTTCCATAAAACGCCTTTTATGAGCTTTTCTTTTATAATTTTTCAGAGGACAATCTCTTTTCAAAGACCAGCAGTAATCTGCCATTATGTGACAATCCCATCGACCCTGGTACCTTTCCTCCATCACTTTTAGATCTTGGTGGATCTCTCCCTGTTCCTCACTATAATTTCCTAAATTATCCGGAAATTTATCTAGATGATTGCGGAGATAGTGTAACTTCATACTCATATTTGCTCCTAAAGTCTGAAAGTTTGTCAGCATATTTTGCACAATTTCTTCATAATTTGCTGCTTTATGGTCCTGTGGAGCAAGGGAACTGAGAGTGGGGATCACGTGATGTTTGTATGCGCGAAAAAGTTGCGCAGAAGCCTAATCATGACTGGAAAATTAAATTTTATTTTTATCAAGCCGATAATTGTTGAAAATATAAGATATGCAAAAATCATGAAAATACGAGCACATTGCGAACTTTCATGAATATATTCGTAATCTGGGCACTTGAAAACGTAA
This sequence comes from Argynnis bischoffii washingtonia, assembly GCA_033884665.1. NCBI lineage: Eukaryota > Metazoa > Arthropoda > Insecta > Lepidoptera > Nymphalidae > Argynnis > Argynnis bischoffii. The sequence continues at coordinate 15,656,166 of CM066618.1, read as the reverse complement.
AAATTTGCGATGATATCCAGGGCAACAAAAAAAAAGTTTTTTTTTGTAGAGCTGTGTTTTTTTTTCAGTAAACCCAGCTATGATGTTTCAATTAAAATATTCTATATACAAGAATAATTATTATTTACATTTAAACTGTGTATTTGATGTTTTCTTCATGAAATAAATATTTTTTAATTATTATTTACTAATGTAACGTTTTAACTGTTAGTATGGAATAGATAGATACATAATATATATATACATAGGTATGTACACTTGTTGTGGGTTGTATTATAACTTGTTTTCCCGTGGGAATGAGATAGGTAACCTCTCGCGGTCTCTCTCTCTACACAAAAAATCAAGACAATCCGTTACTCTCTTTCAACGTGAAAGAGGGACAAACAAACAAACACACACACACACACACTTTAACATTTATAATATTATAATATATTATATATTTTGGATTATCGAAGTATGGATTTTATCAAACTAACTTTATATAATCATACATCTAAGGTAGCCAGCGCAATTACAGGCAAGAGGCATACCATCTTAGTCCTCCCAGTGACAACGCACCTGTGATTCTGCATTTTTGTTACTTAAAACCTAAGTGCATGAACCGTAGGTGTTATGGGCGACAGGTGCTGCTTTCCATCAGGTGGTCTGTCTGCTCGTTTGTCACTGAATGTCATAAAAAAAATACACTCTTATTACAAGAAATACTACATGTATAGTTTAACCATACAAATAGGTAAAATCAGGATACATTTTTGTTCTGCTGAATATAAAAGTTATGTATAATGTTTATTTCATTTTTAATACTTACTCTGGCTTATGATGTTTTTATTTAACTGCCTTGTTGGTCTAGTGGCTAACATGAAACGTTGCTGATACGCAGGTCCAGGGTTCGAGTCTCAGATAAGGCTAAGTTTAGCTAGTTATTGGTTTTCTTTGATAAGAAATTCTCAGTAACAGTCCGGAGTAAGGAAGTTACCGATGTTACACCCCTATGCCTCGGAGAGCACGTAAAAGCGATCGTATGATCGCCTGATCCCCTCGTATTGAAGGGAGGCCCGTGCCAAGCAGTGGGACGTAAAAAATGTAATATTTAAAAAAATCCACCATTAAATATGGTATAAGTACCTACTTTAAAATTAATTTTAATGTTCATTTATATTTTTAGTTAAAAAGCAATAATTAATGCATCGATAGACCTATTGATCACATACAGGAACCAATCAAAACTAATGCTATGTATTAATCTATTTGGTTTTTGATTGCTCGTTTTCGCGTTAGCTGTGCTCCACAATTGATAGCATAGCTTATGTTAATCAATTAGCAGGATTGACCTTATATTAATCTTGCAAATTATTATCCATTAGTATACTGTTTAAACATGTAATGTTTGATTGGAACATCCATAGTAAATTGGAATCTTGTTAATTTCCAAGCCCCAAATTAGTTAAACATGGATGAATGATAAGTAATCAACGTAGTGTTTATATAAGATGCCTCTAGGTTGGATTACCATACAAGAAAATATTATCTTAGTTCTTGTATTGATACTATATATGGGATACCTTATCACATAAGAAAAATCGACTTCCTTAATTTTTTACAGGCTTTCAATATTTATATTTAAAGCATTTTGTCAGGATATACACATTAGAGTTTATTTTACTATGATTTAGTAATTTGTTAGGGAGACATAATTGACAATGAGAATGTCATAACACTTGCGACAAAATTTTATTTGCTTTGTGAAATTTTAAGTATCAAGGAATATGGAGTTATTAATTTTGCTTATCAGTTTTTTGTTTTTTACAAAACGTCAATGTTACATGCGATTTTCTAAAATATGATATTTATAAAATATGAATTACTTATCATGTATTATTAAGAAATACATTCAAACTGAAATCTGTACTTATTATTGTTTTCGTGGCTTCGTTAATTAGTAAATTGCCATAGATATTTTTTTAATAACTTATTTTAAATTACAACTTTTCAAAATTACTCCTCAGTGAAATTGCTAAATCTGTTAAAATTATATCTATTACTACAGTTAACTAATTAGTTTCTTACTAATATATTCTTTTTCTGCTTCTTTTCCAGGTCGCTCGGAGCCAGGAGTGGTACCTTCAATAGTGGGCTTTACGAAGGACTCTGTAGCCCAAGAGTCAGATAGACTCGCCCCAGGAGATAGGATTTGCAGCGTGAATGGGATATCAACTGCAAGGTTGACTAACGAAGAAGTACTCCGACTGTTAGATAATGTCGAAGAAAGAGCGTCTTTGGAAGTTGAATATTACATGCCCAATTATGGTAAGTGAATTGTTATAGATGTTATTTGTAATTTCTATTATTTTTAATATAAATAAATAGATTAACGCACTTATTTTTATGCAATTAACTTGTATATAGGTATATGTATGGCGTACTCATAGTATTTTCCTGCATAAAATACGTGCTATTTTAAATCATAAAATAATGAAGAAACGTTGTTTTGACCATTATTGTTGGAAAAGAATACACGTTTTCTACAATAAAATAATGACTGTACTACATATCATACTAGTAAAAATCCGGAAAACACACGAAAATAAAACGAGAAAAATTGCAAGATAAATCCAACATCCTGTCAAAAAGTTAGGAACCAGCAAACAGAAGCCACAAACAGACACAAGTTAACAATTTATTTTGAGACTTTTCAGCAAAAGCTTGACCATAAAAGGTTTATTTTAAACGAGTTTATATCGTTTCACTTCAATGAATACTGTTTTATCGCTATTGTATTGTGAATTCGGTTGTATAAATAAAATATTTATTATAAAAAATTGTTTCAGGATCATTTAGTTCGAACTCTCTTTCAGCGTCTCAAAATTCTTTGTATATTACAACCAAGTTAGCAGAAGTACCTGTAGAAAAAATTAATGGCTCTTTAGGAGTAACTATTCGTGGTGGTTTACCGGAAAATTCGGCACCTAGTGCCGATTTAGTACTAAATAGCCGATCATTAGATGCTTTGCCCTTGGTAGTAACACATGTGAGGCCTGGTGGAGCAGCATACAACACTTCCAGAATAAAACCTGGTGACAGATTGTTGAAAGTCGATCATGTAAGTACAATAGTTATTTTTACTTTTTGGTATTTTAAAACACATGAAAAATCAGTTTTTTTTTTAACTATTGTTATTTAGAAATGGTAAATATAATTTAATTCTCTATTAATCTTCTAAGAATATATAAAAAAATATTGATGCCCGCACCCGGTTTCTTGCAGATTTGAATATGTTTTAGATGAGGATATAAAATTATTAAATATAAAATCATTAAACTACCAAACATAACTTTTCTGCAACAGTTTTGACTAAAATATGTATGTATGTTTATGTACTTTCAGATATCACTTACAAACAAAACTTTATCAGAAGTACATCAAATCCTACAAAACTGCCCTCAAGTGACGAGTCTTACTATAGAATACGATGTATCAATCATGGAATCTGTGAAGATGGCTACTGGTCCCTTACTAATTGAAATCGAGAGACCGTGTAATGAGGATCTTGGTTTGTTCTTAAGTAATCAGCGGTATTCTGATGATGTATATAGCTCGGGCTCAGACACATACCAAAGAGTGGGCAGTTGTAATGCTATCTATATTGATAGTATTCTACCAGCAAGTATCAGCGATCGGTAAGTTATTTACATTGATACTATAAAGATATGTGAGCGTGTGTTTGTTTATTACTTCTTTATGTTCTAACGGCAAAACGGATGAGTAAAATTTAAAATGGGAAAAGATTATATTTCATAAAAAACTTTGATTTAAAAAAGATTAATTATATCATATCTATTTTGATAGATGGAGAAGACGTAAATTAATGATTAAGAAGCAACTCTGGTGATATTCTTGTGATGCCATTTAAATTGATAGTAGGTATCTCAACGGATATGTTCTATTAAATCGTTTGATTGCCAATGGTTATGTTTTCAAATTAAAAAAAAATGCCAAAAATTAAATGGACATTACGTAACGGCGAGATGGTTAATCTTATTCCAAACTAGCGACTTACCCTCGCCACGCTCGGAACCCTAATACTTATTCTAAAATAAAAGTCGCCCAAGTGAAAGTCTCTTCAACATCAGTCCAGCCATTTCGGAGACTAGCTAGAACAAACAGACAGACGAAAATTTTAAAATTCTTAGAAGTACATAATTTACATGCATTTAGTGAAAAGCTGTTATTTTGACATTACAAACCGACTTTATGTAGTGCAAAATACCAATTAATTTAACATGAAACTATGTTGACAAAAACAATCAATGCTGTATTTGTTCACTGCGAAATAGATGTATGTAAATAAAAACTTAAAAGTTAATTTTTGTGCAATTCCGAGCAAGTACAATGTCTTTGCTTTAGTAGAGTTAACTGGTTGACATTATACATATTTAAACCCAAATTGTTCAATGACAAATAACAAGATAAAAAGTTTTCTGATTTCCAAATTAATTAGAATAATATAAAAAAATATACGATATTATTGTTATATGTAATTTCAGTTACATCTCTTAAAGTGTTGAGATATATTTAAAGAATGAGAATAATGCACGTCTATAGCAAAATCGATTCAAATCAGATTTTTAGAGTTATTGGTTGAATTTTTAGTGTGTTCAATTTTATTTTTCTGTGTTTTTAAAGTTCATTAATCGAATTATAGCAGGGAATGTTTTAAAATTATTTTTAATTCACAAACTTTTTGTTTATGCGCTGAGTATTTTAATTAGCATTTGATTGTTAATTTTATCGATAACAATCCTAAATCCTATTTAATCCATACTAATATTATAAATGTGAAAGTAAATGAGGATATATGGATGTATGAAAGGGTGGATGTGTGATATTCTTTCACACCAGAACGGCTGAACAGATCTGGATGAAATTTGGTACAGAGATAGACGTAGGTTAGAGAATGGCATATAGGTAACTTTTTAATCGAGAAAAATGTACGGTTCCCGTGGGATAGATTTATTTTTGTCTAGGGACGAACCCGAAGAGTAGCGGAGGTTAGTCGCTCATCCTATATATCCCCAAATTTTTTCTAAATCGTAATTCAATTTTCAAAGTGTACTTTAGATGAGAAAATTGCCAACAAAACCCTTCTTTAATTTCAAAAGCCTCCAAACTATACATTAAGTTATTTTTCTTATGCAAGAATAACTAATACCGTCTCAAATATATTTTAAATATTTCACGTTTTCATTGTCTTGAGAAGCTTTCATTACTAGATAGATAGGTAGATACTTTATTGTACACCACAAAGAAATATATAAAAAAGAAGATATAAACAAGAAATGATGCACAGAAGGTGGCCTTATCGCTTTGAGCGATCTCTTCCAGGCAACCTTAGGGCGTAGAAGAAATTATATGAAATGGTAGGCGGTGTACTTCTTTATTATTATACTAGCGACTCACCCTCGCTCGCTTCGGGTTCGTCCCTAGGCAAAAACAAATCTATCCCACAGGAACCATATATTTTTCCGGGATGATATATAGCCTATAACCTTCCTCAGTTAGCGGGCTATCGAATGCAAAAATAATTTTTCACATCGGATTAGTAGGTACTTCTTGAGATTAGCGCGTTTAACCAAACAAACAAACTCTTTAGCTTTATAATATTAAGTATAGATTATTCTTGGATTATTATTAACGGCGCGCGTGACATATAACTAAGGTAATTAAAAATGAATAATTCTTTTACATATTAAAAAATTAAATACAAACTACCTTACCTTCTCAAATTCACTCATACGTTATTCTAAAAGTTCTAAAAGTATTTATTTATATTACATACATATTTTCAAAGCAAAACTAAGGGTATCGCCCCAAAGAAACCTTGCAAAAACTAATACTCAACGTAAAAAACTTGATTAAAAGAAGCCAAGTCCAATCTATTCATAAGCTATCTCTATGTGAAATTTTCGATTCGTAATTGAATTGAATTGAATAAAAGGATACATCGTATTAATAATGTTGTTCGGTTTCAATAGTGTTAGTACTATTTTCTTAGGAAAAATAGTATAGGGCGTAACTAGGTTCATTTATGGTGAGTCTGTCAACACATGGCTTAAGGTTTTCAATGAAGTGTTACATCCATTGTTCTGACACGAGAGTAGTTTCTTAGGAACATAATTAGCTTTTATTAAAGCTTCCAGTTTTTATATTAAACTTAAAAAGTTTTTTAGCTTATCACACTAGTACAATATGAAATTGAAATTCTTAACGTCTCATGCCCAGGCATGGGACGTTAAGAAGTCTAAGTTACTCCCTATAACATCAGCTATCTGCCAGTGAAAATCGCGTCTAAATCTGTCCAGCCGTTTCAGAGATTAGCCGGAACAAACAGACAGACAGACAGATAGACAAAAATTGTAAAAAATGTTGTTTTGGTATATGTACCGTGTATACATCCATATGCATATAGTAAAAAGTGGTTATTTTAATATTACAAACAGACACTCCAATTTTATTTATCTGTATAGATTAATTATTACATACCTACTTACGTAATATAAAATTGGAATCCGATTACTAGTTATTGTGTACTATTCGCCACTGATTCAGTCTATGATGGAATATTTATTCAAATCCTTTGAGTACTTCGCAGCACTTTGCATTCGAATTATAATGTACTATTAAATAATATAAAATGCTTTAAGCTTTAAAATGTTTTACGAGTATATACAAGTATTATTACAAAGAAGTAATTTCTTTGTGGGTTTATATGATACTAGCGACTCACCCTCGCTTCGCTAGAGTTCGCCCCTAGCTTGCTTCCCAATATAAATTTATCCCCATTTTCACCCCCTGATGAATTCCGGGATACAAAGTAGTAGGTCTTAATCTATCTTATTACCAAATTCATTTAAATCGGTTCAGTAGATCCAGAGATTACCCCCTACAATATCACAAACTTCACCTCTTTATAATATTAGTATAGATTTGTATTTCCGTAAAAGAAAGCTTTACTAATTTTAAAGAAGAAAATAGGTTTTTATAAAGTAATATTAAGTTAAAGGTTTTGTATGTTTGTTTGTGGCCTTCTTGAAACAAATGATCTTAGTTCTTACCGATAAGATATGAATGGCATGAGAATGTATCAACATAGCGTCATCGCATAGGTGAATTTTGGACATAAATGTACCTTTGTCTTCGTCATTTTAGTTATAACAATTGTTATAAGCACAATTAATAATATTAATTATTATATTATATTACTAGCGACTCACCCTCGCTCCACTCGGGTTAGTCCGTAGTTACGTTTTAACGTTTAGTATAGATTTCTCAGAGATGAGATATTTTCCATCAATAAAAAGTATCCTATATGTTGTCACGGATAACCAGCTATCATCATACCAAATTTCATAAACATCTGTCTAGTAGTGTTCCCGTGATGCATTTCCAAGACAGACAGAATGAAAAAAATTCTAAAAACTATAGATTCGTCCTCTGTATCGATAATAATTACTATTTCAATAAGATTTTCCAAAAAATATTTAATGTACAGATTTGAATCAGTTAGAATTTTATATTTTATATGTACCTATCATATAGTACGAGTATCTACAGACCTAGAGCTTTATTGGGATCGTAGCTGCCGTTGTCTCTTTAACTCGGTTAGTTCGCTCAAAGCAAAAGTCATGGTAAGTAATTCACATTTGCGGCCTTTCTGAGACATCAAAATAAATTCCTGTTAAAGTTACGGGACTAAAGACTAAAATAATATTGAAGTAAAACTTCTTTACGCATACTTGACTTGGGGGATAAGCTGGTGAATGCGTTACGAAAAAATGTACGTACGTTTGTTGCCATGGTAACCGTTGTTATTGTCTGACAAATCCATACATTTAATAAAATTTTAACTCAGCGGAATGTGTACATTAAATATATCTTATTTAAATAGACATTATTATCGATACAGAGGCCGAATCAATTTTTTTTAGAATTTTTGTCTGTCTGTTTGTTACCGCATCACGGAAAAACTACAAGACAGATTTTGATGAAATTTGGCACGGTGATAGCTGGCTATCCGGGTCAACATATAGGATACTTTTTACCGCGGGAAAATATCTCATCTCTGAGAAATCTATACTAAACCTTAAAACGTAAGTAGGGACAAACCCGAGCGGAGCGAAGGTGAGTCGCTAGTATATACATATATATATATATATATATATATATATACATATAATCATACATATACACCTATACACACATATATACCATATATACTTGTACAATTGTTGTTGTTTCATTTAAAGAAGTACCTCCTTTATTTGGAGTATACTATATATTCCAAGTTGTTTGAATTTATGTTTAAATAATTAACATTTTCGTTTTATGAATTTTATTCTTTGGTTAACCTTAACGTCATATGACGTTATACATATCGACGCCACTTTTTGAAGGGATATTTGTTAGGAAATGTGTATCTATTTTCTTATATATCAATGAATGTAAATAAATAACTTATACATCATTTAAAATTTAAATATTATTTATACAGTTACTTTGTTGTATATTTCTGATTTGACAGAATTATTTGTTTGTAATTTTTTTTCTTTTTAAAACACAACTGTTAAGTTTATTTCCGTTCTGAGTATCACAGTGAGTGAGTTTCATACAGCTTTCTTATTTATGGACTGTGTACAAAATATTTGTTTTCTAGCTTTGATATTATAATTTAGGTAAGAGTAGTATAAGCTTTTTATACTTCAGAAAGAAAAACATATAAGAAAAGGAATAATGGCTAAGACTATTTTGACAGGTCTTAAGTATTAATAAGTTGAGATTGACAAAGGATTTTATGTTTCTAATGAACGAGCAACTGGGCGTCTAAAAGCAGCTCTTTCAATTAGAGTTCGCATAAAAATAAAGAACCTATATTTTACTTTACAACTTACTTTATAAAACAAAGTCGGGTTTGTTACAACACTTATAACTCGAGAACTGCTGGACCGATTTTTATGATCATTATTTTGTCGGATTTGTCTTCACTTCGAATAGCAGAGTAACTGTTAAAACATCGGAAAAATTCACGAAAAAAAAATCTATTCCATATAAGCGTCAAAACGTACCTAGGGACGAACATGATCCCTCGTTTATTAATAAAAGACAATTAAAAAAAATATGGGATTTTAAAATATGCCACACACATTCTATAGTTTTTTATTATTATTAGTTAATGACATGATGAATAATGATACATGAATATTTTTTTGCATCTTTATTAAGGATTTTAAATTGAATATTATTATATAACGAGAAAAAGCAACGTTTACCGGAAGATGAAGATTGAGTAAACTAAAGCTTTTGAGCTTTGGCATTTAGATTAGAACAAATGCTTAATTTCTAAGCTAATAAAATATTACCCCATGTAGAAATTGAACTTAGCCAATTAGAATACTACCGAAACTTAGGTGAGAATGCTGATGGGAAATGCCAATTTGCGATCTCTAATTCGGAGAAGCAGAAATTGCAGTGTAATTAAGTTTTATAATTAATTCTCGATAAAATTAAATTCATTTATCGTATTATATTATCAATAAAAAAAATTAGCGTAAAAAATAATATTAAAATAAGTAACCAATTTTTATGAAAACTTTAATAACCTAACCTTATGATCCTCTTGATCGATTTTGGCCACGGCGGTCAATATCTTAAGATTAGCTATTTGCACAGGAGATATCATCCACAAGTATGCGAGCAGACACAAGCACACTCTCTATTCCTGTTACTATCATGCCCCAATGGGATGATAATTCGACCCAACCAGTAAGATCATATGCAGGTGTAAAGCCGTCGGTTTTTGGCTCTCTGAAGCACGAGGGTAGAACACCCCTAACTACCCCAAATCCATTTTCTTAACATAAAGCCACAATAACAAAACTTGACCGACCCGGGACTCGAACAAAGGGCTCTGGATAGCTGTTGTAGTTGTTAATATCTGTAGGGCTGGTTATTTTATAAGATTAAAAACTATCTAAGCAATACAAATACAAATAAAAGCAAAACTGAAGTCGTGTGTAGTCTATACTAATATTATAAGACTGAAGAGTTTGTTTGTTTGAAGAGTTTGTTTGTTTGTTTGTTTGTTTGTTTGTTTGTTTGTTTGTTTGTTTGTTTGTTTGTTTGTTTGTTTGTTTGTTTGTTTCTTTGTTTCTTTGTTTGTTTGTTGGTTTGTTTGTTTGTTTGTTTGTTTGTTTGTTTCTTTGTTTGGTTGAACGCGCTAATTTCAGGAACTACTGATCCAATTTGAAAAATTCTTTTTTGCATTTGATAGCCTGTTAACTGAGGAAGGCTATAGGCTATATATCATCCCGGAAATGTGTACGAGTCCCGTGGGATAGATTTGTTTTTGTCTAGGGACGAACCCGAAGCGAAGCGAGGGTGAGTCGCTAGTTATTATATTAAATGATATTTTTGCAGATGTGGTGCATTACATCCTGGAGATCAGCTATTAGCATTCGACGACCACGTCATAGATGGAAATAATTACACAGCAGAAGAAGTTATGTGCTATCTAGAAAACTGTGAAGCTGGGTTTACGAGGTTACATGTCGCACCAAGACACGTTTTAGCTCATGGTGGACGTTTTACACGAGGTACTTATAAAATTATTATTTTTTACAAAAAATTATAATTGTTGCATTTGCCCATAATGCGATTTTCAGTTAAGATAATTGTGAGAGGCTTTATAAAATTTATATGAAGAATATTGTTTAAAAATGTAATATTGATGCTGATAAAATTGGCTCTGTATTTTTATCAGTATATTTTTTAAGTTTATTAATAATTCGGGATATCTGTACCCGCCCACTAAAGTAAACAAATTGAGGCTGTATAATCTAACTAATCCTAAATATCCAATCTTCAAAACTCTGCCAGGCAAATATTTAATAATTTCAAAGATACATTATATACAATATTCTATTACACAAAAGATATCTATGTATCATATATCAGCTTGAACACTTTTGATAAATTAACGAGACCTACATATTATGTATATAATATAAAATGTTCATATCTGTGATATTTGAATAAAAAAAAAGAGAAATCCAAATATTTGAAATATTATTAAGTAAGCCTACCAATATTATTATAAAAAGATATGGTGTTTTGTATGTTCGTAAAAGATAAAGTTTGAAACTACTAAACTGATTTCGATAATTCTTTACCCATTATAAAGCTACATTTTCCAAAATAAATATATATAAATATGTTAGGACATAAACACACACCACCATCTAGTTCCATGGCAAGCTACGAGGCCTGTGTTATGGATACTAAATAGTTAATACACTACACATATATAACTTTAAATACATACATATTATAAATATAAACACCCATGACTAGAGTACAAACATTCGTGCTCAACACACAAATGGCCCCCAGCGGGACTCAAACCCGCGACTTCTGGCACAGCAAGCAAGGTCACTACCAACTGAGCCAAACGTGTCGTCAAAAGAAGCATCCTATATTTAATTCCAGTAATAATAATCCAGCCTAGAATATCACCTAGGGTGACACCTAGTATAAATAATGAACGTTAGCCTTTTGTAAAGCTCGTTAAAGCTTCATAAATTAAATTCTTTCACAAAATATATTACTTTGCGTACATTCTTCTACGTACTCTCAACAAAAGATTACCTTAGCCCAGATATATAGGTGACCTTTCTCTTACACCGTCTCGCAAAGGACGGTAAGCTGTAAGACTCTGTTTCATGCAAATATTTGACTTTAGCTTTGCAAGTGCATCGCATAGACTCAAGGGATCTCGAACCGACGAACGGTATCTTGATACTTGAATAATTAAATGTTACATTTATTACAAGTTACCTTGAATAATTTGCATATTGCTATATTATTAGTCGAGGATTCATAGGATTTTTTACAAAATATATAATATATCATGCAATATATAATAATATTATTATATGCCAGATATTATATTAGGAATAATATACATTTATTTTAAATGAAGCATAGTAATATAGATAATAATAGAATAGAATAGAAATAATAAAGTTAATTTGTTTATGAACACTCAACATTTTTTTTAAATTGTATATATATATATATATATATATATATATATATATATATATATATATATATTTTAAAAGAGTATAAAACATAAGGAAAGTAAAAAAAAAGTAATATTTACATAAGATTATACAACATCTAAGGACAAATGTAACGCAAGGAGAGATTACACCAATAGTTCACGTTGTTTCATAAACAAAATCTAACTATTTGGAATTTGGCCAATAACAAATTAGGTAGCTGAGGGATGATTTTGGAGTTAATTCTTAAACAACCCTGAAGTCTTAAGCGAAACTGCCTGAAACTTGGTAAAGTTTGGAACGAGATCAGATGTAAAGCGACAAGCGTATACATAAATTTCATGTTATTCTTAAATATATTTTTAAAACGCTTTTCTTTTACTGAAAAAAGCAGTGACTTATTGTCCTTTCCTATTCTTTTAATTAGGACATACTTGATGTGATTTACAGTAAGGATGTCTAAGTAATATCTGGAAAAAAATATTCTTTTCACCCAAAAATATCTTTGGATCACCTTTTTATTTGGTGGTTGTGAAGTTCTTTTTGCTAAATGTAACCTTATTACCTATTTTAAAAACCATAAAATTTAAAAAATAGGTAACTATTTTAAAAACCGAAAATTTATATTCTTCAACAAAAATTCCTTATAGGTTTCAAACAGGATTTTTCTTCTCCTTGTTAACTATACATGTAATAAAATTCTAACTAAGTCGAATCTGTACCTTAAATATTTTTTGGAAAATCTTATTGAAATAGACATTATTATCGATGCAGAAGCCGAATCTATAGTTTTTAGAATTTTTGTCTGTCTGTCTGTCTGTTTGTTTGTCTGTTACCGTATCACAGGAAAAACCATTGGAGGGACTTTGATGAAATTTGGTATGATGATAGCTGGATATCCGGGTCAACATATAGGATACTTTTTACCGCGGAAGATTATCTCACTCCCACTGGAGTACACGTTATAACACAACCCAAAATATATTTATGATCAGAATTCCTTGGAACTTGGTATTAATGCTCTTCAATACAATTAAATAAATACGTGTTTTAGCGTTTTTTGAAATTCATCCCATAAGGCGATAAAATAAGGGATGAAAATTTGTATGAAACCTACCTTTTCTAAGTTTTTTTGTTGTAGTTTTAGCGCGAGCGAATCCGCGGGATTTGCTAGTCTATCTTAAAATTACAATTCACTCCTTCAACTTATATGAACGCTTTCATTTTCAAATAGCACCATACGTCATACATCCATTTACAATGTAATGGAGATCAAACTTGCCCCATTCGAGTCAAAATATTGTAGTTACACAAAGGAGATAATGCTTAATCACAATATACGGTTATGATTTCTATTGGAGTATGCAAAGTTAAGAGTTGTTGAAGTTGCAAAAAAAATTACCCTAAATTTTTATCGCCCTTCCTAAAAAAGCTTATAAAAGCCTTTTTTTATAAAAAATAATATATATGTAATAGAATATGTAAAATAAGGGAGTTGTTTAACTGATATAAAGCAATTTATGTGAAATATTATGTATTAAAACATAATCATTAATAATTTTTAAACTAAGCTAGATATCTATACATATAAAAAAATTGTAACTAAGCCGAATCTGTACGTACAATATTTTTTGGAAAATCTTATTGAAATTGACATTATTATCAATACAAAGGCCGAATCTATAGTTTTTTGAATTTTTGTTTGTCTGTCTGTCTGTCTGTTACTGCATCATGGAAAAATCACTGTAGGGATTTTAATGAGGATAATGGAGCTGGTTATCCGGGTCAACATATAGGATACTTCTTACTGCGAGAAAATATCTCACCTCTGAAAAATCTATACTAAAGTTTAAAACGAAAGTAGGGACGAACCCGCGCAGAGCGAGGGTGTGTCGCTAGTGTACCTACATATACATATATCCCAGGAGAATATTTTTAAGCTCGACTGGCATGGAAACGTATAAACAAGGGTAAATAAATAAAATTTAAATATTAAGCGACGGGTTTCGGTTGAGTACAAAATGAAATAAACATTATGGGAGTTTATATTAAAAAATTCTATCATTAGAGGCTGTAAATGATCTAACAGATGGACAGAATTTACCAAACATAACTTAGAAAAACCGTAAGAAATTTCACTTTGAAATAACAAAAGCTGCATCGGAATTGCCTTATTGGTTGAAAATCTACGATGCCACAATCAGACGCACCGGTATAAGGGAAAACTTATAACATCCCTTTTTCTGTGACGATGATTAAAATGATGTCCCCTATTATCTATTATATATAATATAATCCCTAACTATGTTTAATATATTTTTTGCGGAACCCTAATTCTTTTTCTAAAATAAATGTAGCGTATTTTACTCCTTATAATATTAGCTATTTGTATAATAACTAGATAATTATTAGCCATTTCGGAGATTAACCGGAACAAACACACTGACTGTCTGTATAGACAAAAATTTTTAAAATTGTCTTTTTCTTGTAAGCATCGTACATAATTTCATATTCATTTTAATAAAAAGCTTTTATTTTGATATTACACACAGACACTTCAATTTTATTTATCTGTATAGGTTAGGCCTATACAATTTACGTTCAATTAAAAAATAAAGAACACTTCTATGACATCATATTATATTCTGGAATCTTTAATTTGTTTTATTTCTTTATAATTTCAAGTAAACAGTAACGTTTAGTAATTTTAATACTCTTTTGATCAACGATTTCCTTCAAGATGTTAGAAATAATAAATAATAAATATATAATATATACTTTTATATGTAATAAAATAACGTAATAACTTCAATAATTTTTTTCGATATGAGGTAAATGCTCACGCGTTAGCTTACGATGTGGAAATATTCCGAGCGTGGTTGAACGCAGAAATATGATACCAGATAATATATTAAATATTTTTTGCGAGTTTCGTTTTCATTTATATTTTATAAACGATAAATAAATGATTCTTTTTTCACGTATTCTTCTACTGTAGATATGTATGTGATTCTTTTTTAGGCAATTCTAGTTTTATGTTTAAAACAAAGGTTTTTTGTTTTTATAATATGACTTAGTATTTACTATAAATAATATATTATGTTGAAGTAAATATGGTACCAAAACAACCACTTCATGTTTCTATCAAGATCTCTCAGTTGCAAAAAATAAAAAAAAATTTATAAGCTTTCTTTACCGTAAAAACATATATTTACATACATACTCTACAGCTAATATGAAATATTTAATACTAGCAGCTCACCCTTGCTTCACTCGGCTTCGTCGCTAGACAAACAAAAACAAATCTATCCCACGGGAACCGTACATTTTTCTGGAATAAAAAGCACCCTATTTGTTATTCTAATATATGAACTATATTATTGTAAAGTTTCATCAAAATCCAATCAGTACTTTTTATGTACTAAGCTATATAAGTTACTATAGTTTTTTAACTATCCCACGGGAATTCTTTAAGTTTCCGGGAAGAAAAATATCTAAAATGTTGACTGTAGATAAAAGGTACCAACATGCAAAATTTTATTCAAATCGGTTCTACAGTTTTGGAGATTAGCCCATACAAACAGACAAACAGACAGAGATAAAAAAATTGAATAAAATCTGGATTTGTTCTATTTTTTTTTTCTTACATCCCCCTGACTCGGTTTTTAGCATTTTTTTTCTATGTACAGACATTCGACCTTTACAGTTTTATTATATGTATGGATAAGCCCTGAGCAGGACTTCAACCCACGATTATTTATTTAATTTTATTTATTTATTTATGTACCACAAAAAATACATATAAAATGGAAAACAGATACCATGTGAACAAAGAATGACTTATTTTTTTAAGAGATCTCTACCAGAAACCCTCGAGCGTGAGAAAAAAATTATAATGAGGAACGGTGTAGGCAAGAACTACAAATATCAATTAATTATTATTATATAAATATAAACATATACATACAATACATACATACATACACATACTTCAATTAAGAAATAAAGAAGAAATAATTTTATTTGTTTACAGAAAACTCAATGTCAGGTGCTTCGACGCTGAATGCTAAAAAACATAGACAAAGAAACTATAGACAGAGCTCGATGCCTAAACTGGGTTTACAAGATGACTATGGTAAGACATACTTTAACTTCACGTATAATATTAATAATATTTGCACCTTAAAATAGAAACACAACTTTTCTGTAGATTATAAATAGAAATAAATAAATAAATATAAATATGTAGGAGCATTAACACACAGCACTATCTAGTTCCATGGTAAGCTATGAGACTTGTGTTATGGATACCAGATGGTTGATACACATATGTATATTATAACTTTAAATAGATACATATTATCATATATATTTATATATATATATATATATATAAATTTAATTAAAAGAAATAATAATTAGAATAATTATAATTATTATTTCAGAAATAAAATAATTAGAATTTTTTAACTCTGCTTTTTTCCGATATTGAGACACTAATGACTTTTGCAATTTGTATTATATGTATGTATTTTAGTAAACCACCAGCGCCACCTTATGACCAACTTTATTACCAGCTTCAGCTTATGTGTTAAGCCAGGTTATAAACTATCTATGTACTAAATTTCATCCAAATCCGTTGAGCCGTTTCCGCTTGAAATGATTTTCTTAACCAGCCCGATATAGATCACGCTAAAATCGTGAATACTAAGTTTATGTATGAGCGAGTCAGAGAGTCACTGTGTTCCTTCTTCATGCGGCAATATTATATAAAGACTAAAATTCTGAGCGTAGAATTATATAATATAAGGTTTTTTTCGATGTACCTACAGCTGACCGACCTACTAATCTGTAGATATACCTAGCTCAGCAGGTAGGTAGGTACCTACCTACTGAAGTACGTATACCTATACTAGTTATTGTCATTCAGGAATCATACTCGTAACCTACAGTATGTTATATACTTTTCGTAATTGTCATACGAACTTACATATGTCAGTTAGTCACGTACATTTGCTCAATCGACCTCAGAGTAATAAAAAATATATATAAAAGTAGTCGTTTATTGCGTCGTTGGTATTTTACTCTGTGACATTTATGTAGCTGACATGCTAACTTATGTAGTGTGTAACAATATACGAGTATTAGATATGGCTATACTATATAAAGGCAGTGGTAGCCCAGTGGCAACGCGCTCCCTTGGGAAACCGATGGAAGCGGGTTCAAATCGCGGGTCTCACACCTTTGACATTATCTTGTGTTCATTTCCAATATTATTGTCTTATGGTGAAGAAAAATATCATGAGGGAACCTGCATGTCTTACAGAACCTAGCAAGTATTCAAAAGATATGTGACGTCTGCCAGCCCACATTTGGCCAGTGTGGTGGGCCATAGCCCGAGCCCCCTCGTATTAAAGGGAGGCCTGTACCCACCAGTGGGACATTAAAAAGGGCTGAATACATATTATATAGTATACACTATACTTATTTATAAGTTTATTAAAAAAATAAGAGTAAATTGAGTGATAAATCGTATATCGTTTTGGAGACATTATTGACGAAATGGCAGAGTGGTCGTTTGTTTGATTGGCATCCATTATTCCCGTGAGCTTTATATGAGCGTTGTCTATCAAATCTTTGTGATAATGCTACTGAGTATGTATTTGCAACAAAATTTTAAATAGAAGTTTGAAAATAATTACTTTCTATCTAAAAAGATACACTGAGTCCAAAAACACTATAAATTAATTATTCTATACATATCTAGAACATCTTTTTGAAATGAGTCTGTAGATTAGTATTGAAAATTAGTAGTTAATACTTATCAGCAAAAATATCGAGTTATTACTCGATATTTTTGCTGATTTGTAGACAAAATAGCTACCCCCTATAAGTCGGTGAACAAAACAATGTACGTTAATACTTTCTTAGATTTACGCGAATATTAGATTTTTTCGTGGATTTATTATGGATTTTGGCTTCTCGATAAGCTCTCTTATAACTATGATTGCTGTAAAGCTTTCGAAACGTAGGGGATCAAAAATCAAAATAAATCAGCGAATAAAACCCAAAAAGATTACAAAAGTTTTATTTATGTGCCTTATTAATAATAACCAGCAATGTCCTTAAGTACTTTTTAAATAGATAAAAATAGTTATTGCGAATGTACCTTAGGAGATACGCATATGTTATTGATGAATTTTCCGTAGGCCTTTTTAAGACCTATAATTTTTTAGTACATTGTTTTGATGAATGTACTTAGGTTTAGCCAACGTTAGTCATGTAAATTTCTAAGGAAGACTCGACAGAACCAGTTATTTGTTTTCCTGTGGGACTTAAAAGAATTTGCTGTAGTAAAAGGTATCCTAAATATTGACCCAAGTAATAAGTTATCACTACACAAAATTTAGTTTAAATCGGTTCAGCACTTTATGTATGAAATGCAGGCAGAGAAATACAGACAAAAATACTAAAAAAAATTATAACTATTGTTTTGAGATCTATATTCTGTACACAATACGTTACAGTCATTTGTTTTAAAAAAATATTTCATGTACAGATTTCGCTTTGTTACTATTTTATTATATGTATGTATAGATATTTTATACCCAAAGGTACTAACCATATCGTCCAATTACTAAACTATTTAAAGGAACATAAGCTGTGATAAAATTTAACAGGATACATTTAGTGTTTTTCAAACACTTTTTCTATTCTCCACACCGCAAATTAAGGTTGGGTTGGGTTAATTACCAACATTTGTTTAGGACTTATTCACATTAATTTAATTTTCGATAGTAATATGTGTGCCGTATAATATATATTAGAATGTAATTAGAGAATGTACCAACAGTGCAATGTCCACTTTCCATCTTAGAGGAATGCGATGTGATGCTTCTAATACCTATGGTTGTATAGTGGGATTTAAGTACATTGCGCATATTAAATTACCTTTGGAGAAAAGAATTGAATATTTCTAAGTTAAAAATAACATATATCATTACATTATAAAAATGTTTAAAGATTTTTTTTAATACAAAATCCTTAGGAATATCATAAGTGTGAAAGCAAGTTTGTCGGTTTTTTTTGTTTCTTATACAATAAACAATTATAAGTCAATAAAGTAGCTTAAATTGAATACATAATAGTTAAGGTTACTTAGATGTATAAGAAAAAAAAATAGCATTGACATGTCGAGTAATTTCATTCGTCACGAAGTACATAAGCGATATTGGACTTCAACTAGTTGATTCAAACGTAATTCAGCTGGCCGTGAAGCCATGAAACACAGTGGGGTGTTGTCCGCTTCGATGGTGGTGTACCATGCAGGTTGCTACTGGTTCTTCTCTGATAGCAGAATGGACTATTGAAGTAACCTAATGGTAGTTGTAGTCTGCCTCAGCAGCCATCAGGGAATTGTAGTTGAGTGCGAAAGCGGTCTTTCGAATAAATAATTGAGCAAACACTTGCTCTAGTTGATCAAAGTGTGGAAGTCTAACCCAGAAAAGATGGGTTCGTATCCTACTGTCTCAAAAATATTCAATATAAAAAATATAAATTAAAGTAAACTAATATAGTTAATTTACCCATTTAAGGAAAAAAAACTGATCAAAATTCGTGTCCACATCTTTAAATTTCATATTTTTTTATTTAATTATAATAATACAATTATTTAAATATAAAAACATGTTTACGTAATGTTGTATTAATTTAAACAACAGATGGGCAGCAAAATTACATGAGCATGGGCGTATGTAGGACGGAATCACTGAATATACAACTCGAAGTGCCTCCAGGACAAACTAGCGGGCTGGCTGTTCACGACGAAAATGCAGCATTGATTATTTCCCATGTGGCGACACAGTCCCCTGCCTATAGGTAAGTTTTTTGCCGTATATTCTTGTACACAATTTAAATCTTTATAACTTTTGAAGACGGTGGTATTTTAAAATTATGTATATATATGTATTTAATGTTAATTAAGTTTCATCTATAATTATGTATAATAATATTTTGTTCAAAAATAACAGTTTTGCCTTTAACAATTTTAGTTGACAGTAATTTTTAGCTTAAAATAAATTAACTTTTATTGATTTAAATAATCGGATATTAATATTCAAAATACATGCATTGTTTTAGATCCGGTTGCCTACAAATTAGAGATAGAGTGATGTCAATCAACGGTCACGAAAATTTGACATCAGATGTCGCTAATGAAATTTTACAAAGGCGAAACGACTCACATAACCCAAAATATTTGACTCTAAACGTGGAATTTAGTATGCCCAACACAATAGAAGCTTCTAGTGGAGTGTTTAACGTGAAACTTGCCAAAACCTCAGCTGGCCTCGGTATTACTATTACAGGTAATTCTTTAGATGAATAGAACAGACAAGAATAATTGCGACATGTTTGTTTCATCGTACAAAATTTTTAAAATGTACATCACACTTTGATAATTTTTGAATTAAGAAAATAATACTAGCCTTTGTCCGCGGCTTTTTCCACTTCAATTGATATGAGAATATTCTCCATACTCAAATACACCATTCTGTACATAGACCATTTTTTATGTCGATCATTTGAACAGTCCGAAGGTGATGCGCTGCAACACCGTATAATAGCGAGTAACAGAAAAATAGATGACATATTATAAACCTATTTATAAAAAAAACATTTTTGTATGTATGTATGTTCAGCCTCCCTTCAATACATCTTTACGTCTGAAAATTTCAAAGCAGTTTATGAAGAAACTCATTAAGAATTGTAGTTTTGCATACTTACATGTTTATTTATTTAGAAGAAGAAAGAGATAAAATATATTTGTGTTGATACATTAAATTACTATAATTAATTGGTGCAAAAATATGTAATGTTTTAGAGCGAAGTATTTCTTGAATTTCATTTTGACTGTAACGACAGCAATACGATTAAATCAAACAGATAAATCTAAAATGTTTAGCATAGTTTCGATACATTTATTCTTTTAAGAAAAAAACATCGAGATTATGTTCTATAAAAAACAGAGTGTAATTTTTAGTATCTTGACCTATTTTAATGTATAAATAATTTATAAAGTGGAATAGTCTTGGATCATCCACTTGTGGTTAGCCTTGAGTTATAGCTAATCATATTTTCTACCCCTCATCTGAGAGCAGTGAAGCGTTATATCGTTAATGTCGGTCATCTTCATAAATATGAGATGCGATCGATACGTTTCGCATAATTTTGCTGTACATTTTAAATTTAATCATATTTTATCGTTCAGTTCTATATTATTTTGAATTATGACAAAACTGGCTTCGTCATTCTAAGCCCTGCTTCACTTTTTTATATTTAAAAGCGTTTAATTGAATTAAGCTAATTTTCATTAATTTTAGAAGACAAATTTTCCAAAAAAAGGTGAAAAAAGTGAAATTAGTAATTAAATATTAGTTTGTAAATGTTATTCTACTATTTATTTACAAGTAATTAGTAGGAATTTCCCATTTTGGAATATCCCAACGCAAATGTTATAAAATTGTGCCACCATGAGAAATTAATGTCAGTCTTCTTTATTAGTATAAAAATCATCTTAATATAATGGCTAAGTATATACAAATACGTACATAATTTATGCCGACGACCGTATTCGGTAAAAATAATATATCAGGACTATCTCAACACTAAATTTCATTCAAATCTATTGAACCGTTAGCACGTGTAAACGTAACAAACATACAAACTTTCACATTTATAATATTAGTGAAATTCTTGTGATAATATCTAAACATTTTTTTAGGATGCAAACAAAAACTTCTCAGCAACGAAGAACCGATGGTCATATCAGATATAAAGCCGGGCTCAGTAGCACATAGGAGTGGAGCACTCGCGCCTGGAGACCATCTCCTGGCTATCAACGGGCAACCGTTACATAATTTATCTTTAGTAAGTATATACCTTATTTTAAGATTCCAGTTTTTTACCGGTGGTAGGACTCTGTCAAACCTGAGGAGTCCGACTGGATGGGTACCACCCCCTTATCTATTTCTGCCGCCAAGCAACAATGATTGCATTGTTGTGTTCCGGTTTGAAGGATAAGGTAGCCAGCGCAATTACAGGCAAGAGGCATATCATCTTAGTCCTCACAGGGACAACGCACCTGCGGCTCTGTATTTTTGTTACCTAAAACCTAAGTGCATGAACTGTAGGTGTTATGGGTGACAGGTACTGCTTTCCATCAGGTGGTCTGTCTGCTCGTTTGCCACTGAATCTTATAAAAAAAAAAAAAAGTTTAATATATTACTGAAATTAGCAAAAACAGACTTACTCCGTGGGGAAATTATTATGATATAATATAATATCTACTTAAATTTAAAAACTCCCAACACAATAACCTATACATTGAGGCCATTTCAATGAGCCTAAACACAATATTTATGCAGTATTTTAGTAAAAAGTTGAGTATCTTACAGATTCTATGACGTTGTGGTATCAGGCCAAGGTTAACATAATCATTGCAATGTTATTAAAGTAACGGGATACCAAATTTGGAATAAATTAGTTCTGTGGAAGTTGTTCATATAGTTTTAATGTCTAGAAAAGAGCTGATCGCTTGCAAGCGGCTGGACGGATTTTCTTGGTTTATAGCTAAGAATACTTTCGATCAAGTCACCTTTGAAACAAAAACAAACTAAATTGAAATCGGTTCATCTGTTTGGACGCTACATACCATAGATATATACACAAATACGTTATATTACCATTAATCTTAAATTTTGGACTTTGAAAGTATCAGAGGCAAGTCCATTGATTGTACTTGCTGTATTTTATCTCCTCCCTACTTTCTCCTTCATGGTAATTCGTAATTTGTATTGTATGATGACAAAATGATATCTTCAATAATTTCATTGATATCTCGGACTCTTTTGCTTGTAGACGGTAGTAAATTATTAATAATTTTTATTGCTTTTTATTATTGCTAATACTCATGAAAATATCTAGTATAAGCTTTTTATTTTAGCATTTTCAATAAAGCGTAATAAAAGTTATGTTCTGATTTAAGAAATGTAATAAAATATGATATCAGTAACCCAATACTTTGTTATTGATACATAATAAACAAAACTAATTTATATATTGTATACTAGCGACTCGCCCTCGCTTCGCTCGGGTTCGTCACTAGGTTTCCCCAACGAACTTTCATCCCCGTTGTCATCCCCTTAACGGATGATTTCCGAAATGAAAAATGTCCTATGTCCCAGGGTATCAAACTATCTTCTTACCAAATTTCATCTAAATTGGTCCAGTAGTTCTTAAGTTTATTCGTTTCAAACTTACAAAAATACGAAAATACAAATCTTTCCTCTTTATAATATTAGTGTAGATGTAGATATATAAAACAACAAAATGAATTTTGAATGCTATTTACACAAACCCATTAGGTTAAATCATAATTTAAACTTTTAAGGATACAGCGTTCAATATACTTCAAAACTCTCCGGAAGATATAATAACTTTGAAAATTCGGAAACGTGACTTGACAGAGGAGTGGTCTGTCCACAAACATAATGCAAAATTGACGTTGCAGAGCTTTAGTAATATAGAAACTAAAGCTGTAGTTCACAGTGGGGAGGACTCGGGTCACCATACAGAAAGTCCAAATAACAGTGCAAAAGAAGTCGAAGTCCATAGTGATAATGGTAATACTGCAGTTTTTATGGTGGAAATAATAAGGCAGGAAAATGGGCCTTTAGGTTTGACGATCGCTGGAAGTGAGGACGTAACACAACCTATTCTATTAAGTGGACTCGTTGAAGGTTTGTGGTTTTTAAATTTAATAATGGGGAATATTTTATTAATTTAATTTTAAATTTGACGTTTAGAGTTGTATAGTGTATTTTATGTTCTTTTTTAATATGAAATGTTGGATAGCTCCAATTTGAATATTGTATGAAAAAATATTTTTTATTACTGAATAACTGTGAATGTCCCTTTGAAAAATATTTAAAAAGAGTTAGAACTAATATTAGAGCAAAAAACTGATCTATTATTACGCTGAATTTCTTTAGGGAGTCTCTTTTCAAGAACTGTTTTTCAGATATTTTTTTTTGAACTGTTTGCAGAATTTTTTGATCAACAATTTAAATTTAAATTGAATAATGTTTGATTTTGCAGGAGGGCTCTCTGAGAAATGCGGGAAATTGGCTATAGGAGATGAATTACTCAGTATTAATGGTGAAAGTGTATTAAATAAGCCCCTTTCTGAGGCGATAAAATTATTACAACAAAGTGGACAGCGAGTTCAGTTACAACTGTGCAGAAAAGTAACTGGTAAGTTTATAATAATTTTAATTTAGTCAAAATTAATAGTATAATGCAAATGTATAAACTTGCACGCGACGCCGCTCACTTTTTATGTATATATGTACATTGGTTATAATATTATGCAGTATATACATATATAATACTTTCTTAGATTTTCCCAAATATTAGACATTTTAAATAAAAATATCTTTTCGGATTTTTTCGAGGATTCTTTTTGATTTTTGTTCCCGAAATTTCAAATGCTTTACAGCAATCATGGTCACGGGACTGTTGTAAATAGGTAAAATTTGTTTTATGTAGGAGATAACCTGTTCAGCAAGTGGTATTATATAAAAAAAACTCGCACCAATATATATCAACTTGAAGCTAGTGTTGGATGTAACATAAGAATGTCTTATTAATTGTCATTCCGGTACAGACATGTTTGTGATCAATATTATTTCGCTTCCCTTTTCCCTTTTCCAAGCCATTAAGGTGGTCATTATTGTGTGGTGGTCATTATTAAGTGGTCAAGTGGTAAATATACATATGTATACATTAATAGAAGTACTCACAACGTACTATAATAGCAAATTATATAGAAAAAAGTTTAATATAAATTTCTACCCTCTACCCCTTCTCCACTTTAAAATGCAAATTTCTAACAATCTATCGTTAGAAAGTCATAATTTTATGATCCTACCAATAATAGTTTTTAAGATTTCATAATTCTAGCTTCTTCGTATTTGGTTTTTATATATTATGTACATAATATATGGATATTTTACGAAAACGTAAAGGTAGCGATACTCGTATATAAACTAGATTGACCTATAATCGATTTTGATATCATTCAAGTCCCTAAAGTCCTAACATAATAATGCGTAAGTTACAACATATGGGTCACTAAGAAATACCATTGGGAAAACTTGGAGATGTGTTTAAAACTTTTCTTAGAAATCTTTGGTGTGACACAAGCGAGGTAAGGCTGAAACTTACTTTAAAAGTTACGTATGATTTTTTTTCGTTTATTTTCTTTTTTCGTGGATTTGATTATTGTAAATGCAAAGATAATTTTCAGGAATTATATATTTCGAGTATATTGTAATCAACTTCTAAGGATTTTTTAAATAAAACTATCTCTTTGGATTTTTTGCGGATTTATTTTGATTTTTGGATCCCGACGTTTTGAATGCCTGACAGCAATCACGGTCACGGGAAAAACTAAGCTTTTAGATGTATCAAAGGTATTATATAGTTGTTACAAACAACCTATCCACAAAATACCAAACTAGTATCCTAATCTATCTAAGTAATCCTCTTCTTTCGCGCCAGAACGGCTGACGGATCTGGATAAAATTTGGCACAGAGATAGATTATAGTCTGGAATAGCACATAGGTTACTTTTTATCCTGCAAAAATTTACGGTTCTCGTGGGATAGATTTGTTTTTGTTTTTTACTAGGGACGAACCTGAAGCGAACCGAGGGTGAATCGCTATATTAAATATTTTATTTATTACAACGTATTAGCAACCATTCTCACTGATTTTCCTACTTAAAAATACTTAAAAAGCTGTAAATAAAAAAATATATTATTAAAATAAAAAAACCCAACTGCATAAAAGCTTACTAAAAAGATGAAAACAAGTTCACGATAGAATATAGTATCATGCAGTCATATATATACATATATATATATATATATATATATATATATATATATATATATATATATATATATATAACTATCACTAATCATAAGATAATTTAAAACTTTGGACTAATTCGTATCCCTCGAAATATTAATTAACCTATTTGTAATATTTGTAATTGAGCGATGTACATAAGCACTGGTATTGCTGCGATGCGAAATAATAACCTAATATCGCGTATCTATTGTAGATTCTAAATTGTTGTTTGCTTTGTAAATTTTAGTAGTTAATGAGGTTTGTGGATGCTTAAACGAAAATTTATTGATTTATTTTATAAAAACTACTTTTTACCCGCGGATTCGCTCGCATTACAAAAGCGCCAAGGACCAAAGGTATCCTATGTCCGTTTCCAAGATGATCTACGTCTTTACCAAATTTTATCGAAATCTGTTCAGCGGTTTAAGCGTGAAAAGCTAACAAAAGAGGTACTTTCACACTTATAATATTACTATGGATTAATATGGATTTCGTTTAAAGAAATCCCATAAAATACTAGTTTTGCCTGTGGCTTTGTCCGCATGGTAAGCTATGTTGGGATAAAGGTTAGCCTAACTCCGTCTTTATGATGCAATCTATGTCCTTTCACATTATTAATATCGACGTGTATTTTTCTGTTTGATCATTATCCATCATATTTAAGTCATATATAAAATATGTTTCATTTCAATTTTATTCGAATAAAATGAATAACAGTAGTAATTTATGTGTATGAATAAAACGTGTCTGTATTGATATGACGTATGGGTTATATGAGTATGTACCAATAACACTTTATACCTTTTTAACGTTGGGAAATGCATTTACGCATACCACCTGCATACATACTATACAGACTATATTATGTTAGTTACTCACCGGCTACAAAAACCAATACTTCCCCATCTTAAAAAGAATCACTTATGCATACAACCATGAGGTCTTAGCTAGCCTTTAATAATAGATATGTTGAGAAATTAACACACAGCACCATCTAGTTCCATTGTAAGCTACGAGGTCTGTGTTATAGATGCCAGATAGTTGATACACTACACAACTTTAAATACATACATATTATAAATATAAATACCCATGACTGGAGTACAAATATTTGTGTACATCACAGAAATGAATTCCCCCAGCGGGACTCAAACCCGCGACCGCCCGCACAGCAAGTAGGGTCACTACAAACTGAGCCAAACGTGTCGTTAACGCCTACCAAAAGAAACCTTATGCCTAGCGATAAATTACTATACCCGGGCAAAGCTAGGGTAGGACGCTTGTATATTACCAAAATATAATTATCACTTATTTTTTGATTTAAATTCGTGTATAAAAGGTACGGGGACTGTGATTGCTTAGAAGCTGAGAGTTTGCGGTAACAATTTAAGTTTTTTCATTACAAAGTCACCACAATGTGATATTATTGGCACGACAGCAAACTTTTACAATACAAGATGTTGGGTAAAATTAATAAACCGGATATAATTCCATTTAACTTTTCATTTAAATTTGAAAGCGAAAGTTTCTTCGCTTGGTACTACTTTTATTTATTTGACTTATAAAGATCAAACTCAATCTAGAAGTACTGGAGTATTTGATTAAAAATGTTAAATATTTTAACGGATTTTGTAAATAGATATTATATTAAAGATTACAAGTAAACTCAATAATATTAATAACAAAGTTTTAAAACAGAATTCCCCTTTATGAAAAAGGACCCTTAAATCCTTGTACAACCTTTCTTTTTACATCGAATTTACTACACGAGGTATATCCACATACATTAGTTGATCGATAGTAACGCGCTTGCTTTGAAAAGGAATAGACATAGGTTCAAATCACCTACGAATCTCGCATTCCTGATATTTTTATGTGCAAATCATTTTTTCTATTTGTTTTACGGTGAAGGTAAACACCGTGTTAAAACCTGTACGTAAAGTAGTTTTCAAAGGACATGTGAAGTCCGCCAACCCACACTTGCCAGCATGTTGGGCTATGACCTAATTCTCCTCGTATTAAGTGGTCCGTACCCGTAATTTAGACGAGTCTCATACAGCCGTGTTAATTTTATGTTTAAATAATAATTTTCTTTAGAAGTTTACTTTTTTTTTGTTAATTTAAAATGAGGAACTACGTCTTTAAAATAAAGCAAAAAAAAATTCTCATAATATGCAAATAATGCTTTTCATAACATTTATGCATATAATACTTTGTCATTTGTTCAAAGTCAAACAATCAGTACTTTTTGTAGTTTACTGTAGAGAGTTTTTTTCCTCTATTTTAAAAAATAATGTTTTATTGTTAAATTTTATATACATATGTGGATAAAGTACATTTTATCGACTATTTTTAAAGTAAAATGTGTGTTTTATACTTATGCAATTCACATTTAAAAGTCAATAATCCGGTTTCGGTAAAATGGCGGTTTGGACAAATGAGTACTGCAACGACGATTTATTCGAGACCTTTTTGTTCCTTGCGCAAATTACTCGTAAAATAATGTTATAGTAAATTACTAGCGACTCACCCTCGCTTCGCTTGGGTTCGTCCCTAGCTTGGATATAGTAAAATGGATATAGTATGTTATCCTTAAGAGATAGACATATGCTATCGTTGACTTTTTTGTAGATCTTTTTAAGGTGGACAATACTGTAGTACATGATTTTGGTCTATCTCGTAGGGTTCAGCCAGCGTTTGCAATGTAAGCGCAAAAAATGTGTTTATTTACGACATCACATTAGAAATCTCTAAAATTATCAGTGTTTCTCTACTATATTATGCCTGTATTATACATATAAACCTTCCACTTAAATCATTATATCTATTAAAAAAACCGCATCAAAATCTGTTGCGTAGTTTTAAAGATCTAAGTATGTATAGGAAAGTGACTTTGTTTTATACTATGTAGTGAAGATATTAGCGTACATGCATTTGTATTTTTTCATGTGTGCGAAATATTTATTAATTTTGTCCAAAAGATTGATAGTAGAAAATCACGCAAATACTTTATTTGCATAGACATACATAATAATATCATTGAAAATCTATATATTGTATTTTTTTATAGATTGTGCAGAATCCAGCGTGAGGGATTCTAGTCATTCGACGTCAAGTCCAGGGCTCTCAAACGATAGTGCCGTGGAATCTTGGGACCAGAATACTCCAGTTAGAACTAGTGCTAATTGTGGTAAGCTTCGACCATTTCATATATTACTGACTACCCTCATTTCACTTGGTTGCGTCTCTAGGTGCCTTTTTAAATAATACTAGAAATACCCGCGGCTACGCTTCAACCTACAAAAAAAACTTTGGCTTTATCTTACACAACGACTCATCCTGGCTTCGTTCGGGTTCATCGCTATATATTATTTATATAATATTATTCATACAAAAATCGCGATTAAAAAATATTCTCAAACCTACCAAATATATAAACAAAATCATTAAAATCAGTTGAGCCCTTTCGGACTAGTGCGACCACTAACACCATGATATATGATTTATATATTAGATTATATACAGAAATCACCTTTTTGCAAATTTTATTACTAACATTATCTTATGTGGTAGTCCAGGTTTTTATCTATCTGTTTAATAAACTTCATCCAAATCCATTCAGCCGTCTCAGGGTAAAAGACTAACAAATATACGCACGTGTAGTTATAATAAGTGTAATCTGATATAAAACAAAAAAAAATAAAAAAATAAAGAAGATATTAAACTTTCAATATACAGTATAAAATTAATATAGACTTTTAAAATAACTTTATAATTAAGGTTTAAGCTTTAACTTAATTAACGGTTTTCAGTCGCTACTTGCTTATATGGGTTCAACCCTCTATTTATTAAAAAAGTATCAAGAAAATCGATTCTTATTAATTAAGACCCTATTACATATAAAACTAGCGACTCTCCCTTGCTTCGCTCGGGTTTGTCTCCCGCTTTCCCATACAAATTTTCATCTTCATTTTCACCCCCTTAAGGGATAACTTCCGAGATAAAAACTGGCCTTTGTCGTTTCTAGGGTTTCAAACTATTTTCTTACTAAATTTCATCTAAATCGGCTCAGTAGTTTCGGAGCTTATTCGATACAAACAAACAAAAAATGTCCCTGTTTATAATATTAGTATAGATGAAAAATAAACACAAGATATTGAGAAACAGTCACTTTTTGATTCAACAATGAAATATTAAAAATATAATGATTCTTCAAAATATATTTTTTACTAAATATCAAATTAAACAAAGTAATCTAATACCTACTATGAAAATAAAATTTTACTTAGACAGCTGTATATAAAAAAACATTCTTACAAAGAAGGTTATACGATTTACAATTTAAAAAATAGTCTTCTCTGGGATCCATCCAATAAATTTCATTAGTTGATGACACGTTTGGCTTAGTTTAAAGTGACCCTACTTGCTGTTCCAGCGGTCGCGGGTTCGAGTCCTGCTTGGGGCATTTATTTATGTGATGAGCACATATGTTTGTACTCCAGTCATTTTATATTTCTAATATATATTTATTTAAAGTTATACATATGTATGTAGTAACTATCTGGTATCCATAACACAAGCCTCGTAGCTTACCATGGAACTAGATGGTGCTGTGTTAATGTCCCAACATATTTATTTTATTTATAGTTTATTTTATCGCCTTATATTTCTTTCTATCCAATTTTCAGGTAACTCCGAAGTAATAGAATATGCGGTACCAGACAAAACTCGAATAATAGATAAGCAGCCCTATTCACCAACAGATGAAGATAAACTTTTGGCATCTAGTTTCAATTCTGCCCCTTACAGCATCCACGACTTGCCACTACCAAATTATTCACTAAATAATTCTCTAAAAACCTTCCACTACGAAAATACATGTATCATTCCTGAAAATACATTAAAAAATAAAAATATCACTAGAGAAGACGATGTTCAGCAGATTGAAATATTAACATCCAATATGAAGGATTGCCAATTACACAGTGTGGAGAAATCGTGCAAATGCGATTATGTCCAAATGGGGCCGTATGGTATAGTTTCTAAGCGAAAACAGAATTGGGATAACGACTATTTGAATAATGGCATCTATACTGTGACGCCGCAGAAATCACCGATCAAACCAAACGTCGCTGGCACCAGCTTTCAATTCTCGACTAGTCCTATTTATGAAAACGACGTGCCAAGTACGTTAAGATTTCTATCTGATATATCCAATATATATTAAAATTTTATTTTGCTTTGTTAATGTAGGTGCATTATTGCAATATTGAACGTACTTTTACAAAAATTTCTAATGTTTCCTTGACTAAATAGTAGTAGCTTCATTTATTGTTAGATTTTTTTTAAATATTAGGCAGTAAGACAGTAAACATAAAAATTGTGATCCAGTAATACTTAATTTTTAACCAAAAAGGTATATTAAGTTTAAAATTGCTTTATTTATATTATTTCACTAGCAACTCACCTTCGCTTTGCTCGGGTTCGTCCTTAGCTTGGATAAAGTAAAATGGATATAGTATGTTATCCTTAAGAGATAGACATATGCTATCGCTGACTTTTTTGTAGATCTTTTTAAGGTGGACAATACTGTAGTACATTATTTTGGTCTATCTCGTAGGGTTCAGCCAGCGTTTGCAATGTAAGCGCAAAAAATGTGTTTATTTACGACATCACATTAGAAATCTCTAAAATCATCAGTGTTTCTCTTCTATATTACGCATGTATTATACATATAAACCTTCCTCTTGAGTCATTTTATCTATTAAAAAAACCACATCAAAATTCGTTGCGTAGTTTTAAAGATTTAAACATATATAGGGACAGACAGCGAGAAGCGACTTTGTTTTATACAATGTAGTGGATACTATACTATATTAACTATATGAATACACAGGTCTCTACAGTAGCGAGACTCTATCACCAGTAAGAGGGTCTGTACATCACGTTATTCTATACAAAGATGCTATATACGATGACTATGGCTTCTCAGTATCAGATGGTTTGTATGAACGTGGTGTGTATATCAACCGGATAAGGAAAGGTGGGCCGGCGGATATCGTTGGGTTATTGAGACCTTACGATAGGATTTTGCAGGTTAGTGGTTTATTTCATTAATATAATCTATCTGAGTAATTACTTCATAGAGTATTGTGGCTGTAAAGCAATGATAACCCTAAAACGATGAAACTATATAAAGGAAGGCAGGTAGATTTGATTGTGAAATTCTTACATGTTTTTTTTTTTAATAATGTATGTTATTGGATATATGAGTAGAGTCAGGATAAAAGTTTAAAATATAATATCTTATTTTGTTCTATATTTTCTAACATTTATTTATTTATTAACAATTTTGCGACTTGTCAAGTTTTTGTTATTAAGGAAAAATTTTAATAAAGGACTTTTTTTTTAAAAAAAAAAAACAAAATATTTCTCTCGTTGATATAGATAAATAAGAACAGTCCCTTTTCTAATATTGAGCGACTTTAAGACATATTTAACGTATCTAAATTCATCATTTTAATCGCAAAGATTACAAACAGATGTTTCAGTCTCTATTTATTTATTTATTTATTTATTCTGGAACAGAAACAGAAAACAAACTAAATAAAAACTAAACACAACTACGTATTAAAAAACTAAAAATATTATTTTAAATTTGTTTTCCAATTACATCTGTACACAACGTTTAAATAAAAAACATATAATTATTTAAACAAACTTAACCAACAAACAAAAATGAATATTACTATTGAATAATAATATTAAGAAACCGAAAGAAAATAATATTTACATTTCATAAAAAGGAGAAGAAACAGAGACAAAGCATATCTATATAAAATAATAATAATAATAATTTAGGAACTATAATTCATTTAATTTTTTCTTGAATGATATAAAACTATTATTAAAAATGTCGTATTCATTATTTAAACTATTATTATATGGACACAATAACACCTTTTTGTCCAGAGATTTTTAAATTACATTCTGTACGAGCGACTTACCCTCATTCCGCTTGGGTTCGTCTCTAGTTACTTTTTAATTTTAGTGTACATATCTCAGAAATCAGATATTTTACCACAGTAAAAAGTATCCTTTATATTCCGGATAACCAGCTTTATATCCGGATAACCAGCTATCATTATACCAAATTTCATCAAAATCTGTCTAGTGGTTTTCTTGTGATGCATTCCCAGACAGACAGACAGACACCAAAATTATAAAAACTATAGATTCGGCCAATGTAAGGATAATAATAAAACACATTGTCACATTTATAATATTAGTGTTAATAACTAATATGTTCTCAGGTAAACGGAACTAGGACAGTCGACTACGACTGCTGTCTAACCGTGCCACTGATCGCGGCCGCCGGAGACAGGCTCGAGATCGTGGTGCAGCGGATGGCGACATCCCGAGTAAGTTGACGTTATCACAAATAGTATGAGAGTCAACGTCTTATTTTGTTAATATATTATAATAATATACTTTATTTGAGACAAAAATCCGTATTAGATTAATAACAGTTTTATTTATATATATTTTTTTATTAATATGACATTATTGACATTTACACACTAGTTGAAAAGCAACAAAGCCAGAGGTCTCAGAAAAAACTAAAATTTACTTAAACTTATTTAATTAAAATTATACTTAAATTTACATTATAATTAATTTGTCCAATGCTACGCGATGTAACAATTAGAATTGAATATGAAAAAAAGTTTAATATTAAGTAAACTTCTATTGAAAAAACAAAAGTGTAAAGTTATGCTATGACGCAAATGCCTGCGAACGTGGGAATGATAACTCCGCTACTACGCTAGGTCAGCACTCCATTAAAATATAAATAGCGCATCAAAAACCACGTATTATACAAAAATCACAAAATAAATAAATTATTACAGCATACTTTATTTTATAAACTTCTGTAATTATTGTTGTTTTTATTTGTTTTTGCTTTTTATATACTAAACTTTTTATATAAAACTTTAATTTTTAGAACTTATACATTAATAGACTTCGTTACCTATATCATATACCACTATTGGTCACATATTTACATTATTGGTCTATAGGATTATGTTCTTACTGGCAGTTAAGAATTGTGTGATCTATTAAATTATATTAGGTTATCTTTATATATAAAATTTCGATATGTGTATAACGAATTGAGGGATTTCGATTAGTTTTCCATGCAATGTGTACATGTTATGTGTGTATAGGGTATTTCCTAGATAATTCTTAGTTAAAGTTCGAGCTGGTAGGTTACCCTGTTGTGGAGATCCGCTTTTTTATAATATTTCAACTTAACAAAGTCTGTATCTAGACAACATCTGCATACCAAGTCTGCTAACAATTAGAAAACTATTTTGCGTGATATGTTTATTCGCTTAATTAAGCAACATAATTAATGTACTTTACATAATATGTTGGTGCAGTTAAACAAGCAATTTAGTTAATGTTTTTAAACGAATTTTCATGAAATACTTTTGAGGTATTTAGAGATTTAAGGTTCATGTTTAGTTCTTATTAGATGTTTGGAAAGAAATTGGGCTCCTAGACTATTATGTTGTCTTATAGAGAAGGAGTAATCTTACACAGTAATGAACTTAAAGGAAATATTCACTTGCGAAGTTGTAAATAAAAGCTTGTAACTAATATTGCCATAATTTTTCAACGCCATAATTTTTTTACGACTTGGTTTTAAAAATAGTTTCGGTAGAATTTTCAGTGGTTACTGTAAAAACGAATTGGGACAGTATACGTAACGTATTTATAAAAAATGTTGAAAATTTAGTTTACGCTCTCTAAAGCAATATAAAAATATTTGTATCTTTTTATTCAAAACTAGTGTACGCCCATTGGTCGATGTAAAAAAACTAACAATTTCAAAAAAATAATAATATTGATAACACTAAAGTTCGTCAATAGCTACTAAACAAAACATAAAATTAACAATTTAAAGTAACCCCCGACACAAAGATAACTCTAAAAATATGTAATTCGCCATTTTGTTGTAGCGGCCATCTTGGACCGATTTTCATCAAATATAGCTAAGAACACTCCCGACTAATTCACCTTTCAAACAAAAAAAAACAAAATCAATATCGGTTCATCCGTTCGGGAGCTACGATGTCATAGACAGACACACACACACAGACACGTCAAACTTATAACACCCCGTCGTTTTTGCGTCGGGGGTTAAAAAAAAATTAAATAGACGGTCATGGGTATTGCCGACAGTAGTGAAAACTTATAACTTTGAAACGTGTTTTTCCTTTTTATTTTTAAATTAATTAAAAGTTCATAATTGTAAATTATTATTAATCTGCTTTTCACATCTATTGACACTTCAAGCAATAATACACAACCTACGACGTCCGCGTCGCCAGACTGCGTCGACACGTAGCATGTTGGTGACGCGAACCAGTAAGTTTTGCCCCTCCCTAAAATCTCTCAACGCGGCTAAAGAAGTTTTCACTTCAAAAAAGAAAATCAGTTGACAAACAGAGGAGGAAAATGTACTGAACTGTTTTGTTTTTGCCTACTTATATATAGATTCCAAATAATACTAATCGTCCTCTAATATAATTCCTAAGATACGTGAATAAAAAAATTAACCTTTACATAATACATTTCTTCATATAATTATGTATTAGCTATTCTTTTTCATATGCCTTTAAGGTAAAGTCTGTTCTTGATACACGAATATTTAATTTAAAAAAAAATTAAATCCAATTAGCAAAAAGAAAATTAATATTTCAAGGCTATACAATATATTAGATTACATTTAATTAAACCAATTATCAAGAATATATAATATAAAAAATGATTGAAGTATTTTGTGTTATTATACAAACGACTCACCCTCGCTTTACTTCGGATTTGTCTCTAGACAAAAAAAACACGGGAACCGTACACTTCTTTGGGTTAAAATTGGATATCTAAAGTAAATTTCTGAGGTCACATGTGCTCCTACTGTCACTAGTAACTCAGTAAACACTCTTGTGTGTTTCATTATTCTAGACCCAGCAATTATGTTTGTGAGTCTAATTAGTCAGAGTTTATTCTGAAACCAAATATATATAAAAAATATGCTTTAATTTACGATGATATGGCAGTGAAAATTTAATTAAAAAGTAAAATTCGTCGACGTGGATCGAATTTACCAATTCTAAAGATCAAAATTTATAGTAAAGCTTTTGAAAGTATTCATGGGATAATAAAGTGATATGCTTTCAAAGCATCACATATTAGCGACTCACCCTCGCTCCGCTCGGGTTCTTCCCTAATTACGTTTTAACGTTTAGTATAGATTTGTCAGAGATGAGATATTTTCCCGCAGTAAAAAGTATCCTATATGTTGACCCGGATAACTAGCTATCATTACACCAAATTTCATCAAAATCCCTCCAGTGGTTTATCCATGATGGGGTCATAGACAGACAATTCTAAAAAACCGGCCAAGTGCGAGTCGGACTCGCACACGAAGGATGCCGTACTATTCGGTATCTATAAAAACGGCAAAAAAATCATGTCTGTTGTATTGGAGCCTTCCTTAAATATTTGTTTTATTTTAATTAATTATTTATTTTTAAAGTGAATATTTAACTAAATATTCTGTGAATTTCAAGCGTCTACCTATTTCCGTTATCAATATATAGCAAAAACGAGTACAAAAATTACGTTTGTTGTATGAGAGCCCCCTTAAAAAATATTTTATTGTGTTTTTTTAGTATTTGTTGTTATAGCGGCAACAGAAATACATTATCTGTGAAAATTGCAACTGTCTATCACAGTTCATGAGATACAGGCTGGTGACAGACGGACAACGAAATCTTAATCTAAAGTCTAGTAAAGTTTCCTAAGTAATAAGGTCCCGTTTTACCTTTTGGGTATAGATTCGACCTCTGCATCGATAATAATGACTATTTCAATAAGATTTTCCAAAAAATATTTAATGTACAGATTCGACTCAGTTACAATTTTATTATATGTTTTTATTTGATTTTTATTATATGATTTTATTTTATTCTCTTATGAAAAAAGTTATTATATGATTTTATTATATTCTCTTATGAAATCTTCTACAAAATCATTACGTATGTCCAGACAAAAGACATTGTATCATATTGTAACAATTTAATACTAAATAAGAAAATAGAGCATGCAGAAATATAACCAACAATATATTGGCTTTAGGATGAAAATTCATGGAATAACTGAGCCGTTTTACCAGCTATCCTCTATATGTTCTTTCTATCCTGGTTCAAATCTTCACATTGTGGTAAGCCTACCTTGACTTATTCGCATTCTAAGTTGCGTGTAAACCTTTTTACGTCTGAGTGGTTTTAACGAAATTTCCTACGGTCCTAATTTTCGAGCCATTTTCGATAAACCTTGCAAGATATTCGTTCTTTTGATGTATCTGTATTACATGTTATTATGTATTGTAGGAATTGAAATGTTGTTATTTATAGTTCAATTCAATTCGATTGTTAATAACTTCAAAATGAGCCATTTGAGGATAGATAACTTCGTCAATGTCACGTAGAATGGAGGACGAAGGAGATTCGTCGGTAAAAGAAGATATTTATAGTTTACGCCGTTGAACAGCTTGTCAATATTATGACGACATTTAACGGATGATTGGCATAAATATCGACAAACTAAACTGTCGAAACCGTTTCGATAAGCTTTGGAGTGCCTAAGATTTCATCAAATGCTGTTTTTTCTGCTGGGCACGGGCCTCCCTTCAAGACGAGGGGAATCAGGCCAAGTCCACCACGCTGGCCAAGTGCGGGTTGGCGGACTTCACATGTCTTTCGAAAACTTGCTAGGTTCTCTCAGACATGCAGGTTTCCTCACGATGTTTTCCTTCACCGTAAGGCAAGTGGTAATCAAGTTAGAAAATTATTCGCATATGAAAATGTCAGAGGTGCGAGACCCGGGATTTGAACCCGCTTCACTCGGTTTCCCAAGCGAGCGCGTTACCACTGGGCTACCACTGCCTACCGTGTTTTTTTCTTTATAATTAGTAAATAAATTATCCTGTAATAATAGCGTTAGCGTTGAACGTTAATAATTGTTTACAATTTTTGTTCATATATATGTAAATGTTCAATGCCATAATATCTAATGGAATACTAAAGCAGCTCAATAATTGTATACATAGCTTTAGTAAATGTTACTATGACTTCTCTCTATTTAAGGCGGTCCCAATAGCCTATCTATCTTTAGCTTCCCTTACTAACGATAAGAATTTGTCATTATTGATATAGAACCCATGTCAAATTTCTATCTCTAATAGAGAAAACTTCAGATAGATGATATGTTATTGGAAACCGGTGTTATACATATTGTATAGATGATATCAGTCAGAAGAAATATAAGAAAGTATGTAAGAAGCGTGCAAATGTAAGTTTTGGGTCAATCAAAATAATTTTCCACTTTTTGTTGTTGACGACACGTTTGGCTCAGTTTGTAGTGACCCTTGTTGTGCCAGCCATCGCGGGTTCGAGTCCCGATAGGTGTTTTCATTTGTGTGATGAGCACGAATGTTTGTACTCCTGTCCTGTGTGTTTATATTTATAATATGTATGTATTTTAGTTATATATGTGTAGTGTATCAATTATCTGGTATCCATAACACAACCCTCGTAGCTTACCATGGAACTAAATGGTGTTGTGTGTTAATGTCCCAACATATTTATTTATTTATATTTTTGTTGCAGGATCTGAAGAACCAAAGATTAGAAGATAGTTCCAGTCCAAGTGATAGTAGTATTGTGACTAAGACTATTTAGTGTAGAACACGGTTGTAGTGCGACCTCACGAGAACAATTAAAATTTTAGTGTAAGATAACAAGTACTTACATATAGAATAATATAGAATATCTACAGTGGACCCTGAAAACATTTAGCACAAATCTGATTTACTTCATCAGACTAGCTTTGGACCATGTCTTCGCATGCATAGTAGCATTTAGCATCCTAATGGAACCTATTTCCATTTGGAATTTCACTTAAATTGGTAGAGCTAATTCAGCTCATTCACAAGCTTCCTTAAAAATAACAGACTGTATCTGTAGTTATCATACCTTATACTATAGTGCTTTGTAAATTCAATTAAAAACCACTGATTATTTTCATCCATATTCTCATGACTGGTCGTAAATGATTGATTCCATTTTGATTTAGATAATTTGGTGAGAAAACGTACATTTAGCATAATATTTTAGTCAAGAATAAGTATCGGAAAGAAGAAGATGTTACAACTTATTCTTTGTCAAGCATCTTCTAAAGACACTACTTTCAGACAATATTTCTTAAGATTTTCCTGTATACATAATGGTTACTTAGTGAAGCTCTTATATTACTAGTAAAGTTTTAGATTAGGGTCCACTATAATATAAATAAATAGACTGTAATTGTATGATGAGTGGTATTTTATAATGCTCAAGTCGCACAATTTTATGTTATGACTTAATAAGTTACTTTATCCATACAATATTAATAGAATTATAACTTAAAACAGATTATTTGTATTGAAATACAGTAACATATAAACTGGAGGTGCATATGGTGATAATCTAGTATTGATGTCGATAAAATGTAATGGATAAGCGAATAAACCTATCTAAACGTTATGTCACGTGGTTATAATATGTCATTTCTATACATTTTTCAGTTTCTACTAGCGATATCGAAAGTCATTTTATCTATGGATAGAAATGTAACTTTTAAAAATAGAAAACTTTAATATCAAAGAAGTGTAAATTTAATGTAAATACGCTTGATGGTTTTAATTATTATAATAAAGTGTTTGCTTGTTATTAAAATTGTGCCTAGATGTTAACAAAATTTGAATTTTATCATTTGCCACTAAAATAGTATAATATATAATAAGTAAAATATTTCATATATATGATTGTAAAATGAGATATACATATATGTTAATTCTAACTTACATATGGTGTAACAGTTATATATTCTGACAGTTGACCTCATATGGAGAAAAACTGAATAATTTGAAATAAAATATTTTAAAACATAACAGAATTTCGGTCTGGATGAGCGCCAAATGCGCTATCTTTACTACTGAAACTTTAAAAAATATAGCCTTATAAAATTTGTTGTACACTATATTTAGTTAAATATGAGTTTCAGTACCTATAGATTGTTAGTCATCTAATATATTCTCTTTCCTGCATTTCTCATTTTGTGAAATGGGCTATGCTCATTAGCTCAGCCTATTATGTAAGATGTAACAGGTTCAAATACTTGATCAAATTTAAACTACACCCAGCAGACCTCATCGCTTTAAGTTTAGCGAAAAAGGTAAAATATTATATTACGTTCTCAAAGTAAACTGAGCATAATACTATGTTACGACGAATGTTCATCATCATGTTAGTCAAGTGTTCATTGATTATGTTCGAATAATGATTATAATCATATATAAAATATATATAATCATTACATAAAAAAAGAACCTAATTCCATTTTTTTTATTAATAAAACCAAAAAAAAAACCGTTGACAAACAGACGAGAAAAAGATGCTGACTTGTTTTTTCTTTGCTTACTTATATATAGATAAATGCATATTCGGCGCAAAACTTTAAACTTTCACATTATATACTTAACTTATTTGCGCCATATAACGGTATATTTTTATTTAAAATAAACGTGCTAAAATTCTAATGAATTTGTATTGATCCAAAGAATTGTTGATGTTTTATAGCTTAGAAGTTTATAAAATATATATATAAAATTGTAAATAGACAAACATACTGATATTCTAAATTGTAGCATTACTGTTGTTGACAGACTGATAGAAAGTGAATAGATATAGATAAATAAATGTATAATAATGAATAAACGTTTTGAACACATGTAGGATATTTTAATGTAATAACTTCATACTGTAGACTTTTAAATGCCATATTTTGTTTTGTTTTGCATAATATTTTGAAGTGAAACTTCTTTAGAATCGTTGTGATTTGAAACTCGATGAAACGGAAATGCGACACTAAAGAGACAAACACATAAATATATAGGATTACGCCGTC
The DNA here is from genome assembly GCA_033884665.1 of Argynnis bischoffii washingtonia. Taxonomy (NCBI): domain Eukaryota; kingdom Metazoa; phylum Arthropoda; class Insecta; order Lepidoptera; family Nymphalidae; genus Argynnis; species Argynnis bischoffii. Next base: position 15,614,998 of record CM066618.1, on the reverse strand, counting down.
GAAAGAATGAAATAGAATACATTGCCATGTTGCCATGGTAACCGTTGTTATTATCTGACAAGTATATAATATTATATTCTTTCCGTATATGATATTCTATAAGTATATGGTTGTAATATGCCTAACATGACTTATTTAATTATTGATTTGCTTTAATTTAATTGCGATATTTACCAAAGAAGAAGAAAAAGAAGTTTTACTTCAACTGCGCGTAAAGGTTATACGCACCCATTTTTTTTTTTTCATTTACTATTTATAATCAATCGATTTTATATATTAAATAGATAATGAGAAATTCAACAGTGTGTGAATTATAATGGATGTATTACAAAGTTTTATTTAAACATAGGACTTTACTAAATTTTTCAATATATTTATTTCAATAAGTAGACAGATTTTAACGAATTAATATAATAAAAGCTTAATAATTGTGTTATGATTTTAACGAATCGTTAGAAAACCGACTAATATTATATGTATTGTACTTATTATCGCTAACTTGCATACTTACTATTTTAAGAAATTAAATTGCTTAACAGTTATTTTCAGTTAAGTTTTTGTCCAAAACTATGTGTTTTATTTTTAGGTATAAAGCTATTAGTCAATAGGTGTATTTTAAGAAAAAAAACTTGTTTATTTATCTTATTATTATATAAAAAAAGGTATATTATGTATGCATATATAAGAATAGCGACTTACCTTCGCTTCGCTCGGGTCAGTCCCTACGTTTTAATTTTTTTGAGCGGAACACTAATTATTTTTCTAAAATCAAAGTAGCTTAAGTTACTCCTTATAACATCAGCTATCTGCCAGTGAAAGTCCCGTCAAAATCAGTCAAGCCGTTTTGGAGATTAGCCGGAACAAACCAAAAAAATATATTTAAAAATAAACATTTTAAAAATTGTGTTTTTCTTAAGAGTACGCAAATAATTTGATATGCATTTAGTATAAAGCTGTTATTTTGACATTACAAATGCGGTAAGAGATAGACAGATAGAAAAAAAATCTACAAACTATAGATTTTGCCTCTGTATCGATAATATCGATAAGATTTTTTAAAAATATTTAATATACAGATTCAGTTTTGTTATAATTTTATTATAGTATAGATGATATGAAACAGAAAACGCAATTACCACTTATTTACTTCTAGCTTTGTACCTAATAAAACAATATGTACTAGATATAATCTACTTAGCCCTTTTTTTATTATTCTATTATGGGGACAAATATTAAGTCACATCGTATCCATCTACGGTTTTGAGGACTTCAAGATTTCGTATATTCCAGCTAGGTTTTAGACTCAGACTAACGGCGTGGTTTACACATATGTACGTTGCATTGTCGCAATTTGTAACTTTCACTGCTTATGTATGTATATAAATATAATATATTGGCGAATTATTTACAGAATTTTACATAAAAATAATGTATTTTTTTTTAGAATTTGATGGAATTACATCTTTCCAATAGAATATTTATGTGCGCTATTAAAAACTAAACATATATTCGTCTGTACAGATATACTTTTTATATATAATAATTACAATTTTGGACCTGTTCTTGCGCTTTCCTCTCAGCCTAGATAATAATTTCAATATTTTCTTTCTATATATAAATATTATTTAATTAGAATTTTTGTTTTGGTAAAAATAGGGCTTTTCACCGCCATCCATAATAAGCAGAAACTTCAATATAAAATTGCCGTATCTAAGAATCAAATACAATCATTCTTTTTAGAATTTTATAAAATTCATAGCTTTGAAAGAATATTTATGCTTTATAAAATTATTTAATAATAAATTTATGCATTAAAAATGAAAAAAACTGTTTAATTTTATTATTTTGGTGATATTTCAATAATTTGTATCGTTGACGTGTAATACTGTTTTGTAAAGCTATAAAATGTATCGATTACAGCTTAGTGTTCTTATAAGATGGAACACACTAAAGAAAACCGTGAGGTATGATTGAAATTTACTAACCTATGGCCTATTAAGGTGACGAGAGCAACGCTCGTTTTAGTGGGTATTAGGCTCTATGCACACTACGATATTTTAACGCGTTTAACGCCCGATGCGAACGCAATATCTAAAAAAAAAATATTTATCAATGCGAATATGCGCAGACGAAGTTTGTTCATGATACGCACATCGCTGGAATTTATAAAACGTGGAGTGCATCTTTCGTAATAAGTTTCCCAACACAAAATATGGATATATGAGGCGCGTTTACGATTCTCGCGTGACGGTGCGTTAAAAAATCGTCGTTTGCGTAGACCCTTAAAGAAGAGTCCCTCAAACCACCTACAATCATATTATAATCGTAATAAACTTTAAATGTATTCAGCCCTTTTTAACGTCCCACTGCTGGGCACGGGCCCTCCTTCAATACGAGGGGAATCAGGCCATAGTCCACCACGCTGGCCAAGTGCGGATTGGCGGACTAATAACTTTAAATATCATTGTAAAATAAGTTATTTTTACAATTTTCTCTAACATTTGAATGCGTATAGTAATTTGAACATTGTATTTTAATAAGCTGAAAACTTGTAGATAGTGTTTTTTTACATTTTATTTTTGTACCCCCTAATATAAGAATAATTTGTATTATTGTCAATTATTTGTAACTAATGAGGTATAGACAGGCTACAGTCCAAGTAATAAAATGATATGCGTGAGTTTGTTGTTTTACTATTTTTTTAACCTACTTCAAAAACATAGAGTATCTTAATTTGGAAAAGTTTATTTTTTAATTTTACCAATTATACATCGATTACATTAGTAATTCTTTAAAAAAATACTCCAGATGTTATTTTTAAATTGAGATTATTTTGAAGTGATTTTTAATAAAATACAATATAAATGTCTAGCCTAAACAAACAAACTGCCTACTTGATACTAAGTACTAAGTAGTTACCACCTAAATAAAACTATCTTTTCGGACTTTTTCGCGGATTTATTTTGATTTTTGGTTCCTGACGTTTCGATTGCTGTACAGCAATCATGGTCACGGGAGAGACTAAGGTGTTAGATGTCTCAAAAGCATTATATAATAGTTACAGACAGCCTACCCACAAAATAACAAAAATGAATTCAAAACCTTGAAAATTGGCACCAAAGTACCTTACAATATTTGTTTATTTTAATTTTAAACATTTTTATAATTTTAATTATTTTATACTTGAAATATGGAATACTCTTTATATAATTTTAGCAATTATTACAATTTTTTAGAAAATTTTCTAAACAATTTTCTAAAAAATTGTAGTTGTAATTGTTGTTGTAATTGTAGTGTAAAAAGTTGTTTTATCCCCAATTTTACCCCCTTATGGGATGATTTCGAAACATTCGAAAACAAGTATTTATTTAATTGTATTGAAGAGCATTAATACCAAGTTTGAAGTAATTCTGATCATAAATAATTTTTTGAGTTGTATTATAAGATATTTCCCGTGGGAATGAGATCCCCGCGGTAAAAAGTAGCTTATGTCACTCTCCAGCCCTTCAACTATCTCCACACAAAAAAATCACGCCGATCCGTCATTCTATTTCGACGAGAAAGAAGGACAAACAAACAAACACACTTTCCCATTTATAATATGTATGTATAATTCAGATATACATTACCTGTTAATTAAAACAATATTATAATAAAATATTTGTACTCAAAATGTTATTTCTGTTTTAAAGGTGGAAATTTATTTGAAGTTTTTATGGACACCCTTCAGACACCCTCATTAAAAAGTCATGAAAGTCGGTTCACAATAGGTGAAAAAATCCAAAAAAACCACCTTTTTCAAATAACTTAAAAAGCTTGATAAAGTTTTGATGACATCTTTAAACTAATTGTTCTGTTTTTCAAATTGAATAGATAAGTTATATTTTTATGAGTTCGAGCTACTTCTCTTACAGCGAAGGCAGAGACGTATTTCTATAACAAATAAAATCTGCAAATGTCTATTAATACCTTAAATGCAACAAGTATCTGATTTTAATACTGACAAAGAGCCATTACGATCAAACAACGTGACAGAGTATAATGGATGGTTTCCCGTTTCAGTAAACAATGATCATATAAAACTGTCACATCATCGTGACTGACGTCATGAAATGGGATAAATCCGATCACATTTAAATTTCTGCTAATAGATGGGCCATTTTAAATAAAACCATTGAATTCCATATGAATTATACCTAAGTATTATTTTGAGGGTGTTATAATTTCGCTTGAAATGTCTTTATATATTTGAGTGACATTTTGAATATAGATAGCTTGTTAATAAAATTTTATTGAAGTAGCTTCTATGAAAGTGGATCCACTATCTAAATCTAAAGATAAAGACGTTAAAGAAAAGTAGATTTTATATAATATCCATACATATAATAAAATAGTAACTAAGTCAGGTTGTACATTAAATGTTATATATAGAGGCCGAATCTATAGTTTTCAAAATTTTTGTCTGTATGTCTGTCTGTGACCGCATCACGGAAAAACCACTGGAGGGATTTTGATGATTTTGATTTTGATTGTATGAAGATAGCTGGTTATTCGGGTCATCATAAAGGATACTTTTTACTGCGGGAAAATATCTCAACTCTGAGAAATCTATACTAAACGTAACATATACATAATAATATATTCAAGTACAATTTGATTGTATGTTTTAAACAAACAATAAAATTTGATATACACTGTCCTTCCCAGTGGAAAATGTATGTGTTTGATTAAAACCACCATTTCATCTCACAAATTGTTATAATTACATTTACTGTAATTTCTTTAGTTAATGTTGTAGCTTAATCTACCTAATGGGAAGTACAATATAGAGGGACTTGCTGATGTTAGGAAAATAAGGAAAGATAAGGACCTGCGCATAGTTTATTTAGTTAAAACAATTATAATTTAGTTAGTTTAGCCCGTGTTGTTTTGTGGTGGTAAATGGCGAGTGTGGTTTAAAATCAAAGTCGGTTAAAAGATACGCCAGTTATTGTCGTTGTATCAATTTGCCCCCGGCTCCCCGCTTCGCTCCCCGACAGCTGATACTTTGCTTAATTTTAAGAACAATTTAAAACCCTTGAATAATCTTGAATAGCATTCTCAGAAAACTTTTATAGGCAGCCGTAACCCAGTGGTAACGCGCTTGCTTGGGAAACCGAGGGAAGCGGGTTCAAATCCCGAGTCTGACACCTCTGATATTTTCATGTGCGAATCATTTCTAACATGATTACCACTTACCTTACGGTGAAGTAAAACATCGATAGAAAACCTGCATGTCTGAGAGAACCTAGCAAGTTTTCGAAAGACATGCGAAGTCCGCCAACCCGCATTTGGCCAGAGTGATGGGCTATGGCTTGACCCCCCTCGTATTGAAGGGAGGCCCGTGCCCAGCAGCGGGACGTTAACTTTTAAATACGAATTATGCCAAATATTTCATTGAACAAAGAACGATCACGATTTACTTGTATTTATTTAATAAAATATTTCCACCACTTTCGATAGATAACGAAAAAAACGTCAACATTCCATGAAAGTAAATAATTTCAAAAACAAGATTGAAGAAAAATTAGATATAATAAATAAAACCCAAAATAAATTGCTCCTCTCTAAAGATGCTGAAAGATTAAAACACGTACCTCCATTTAAAATTAAATTTGACTAAAGATTATAACTTACTGTATAAAAGGTATTTGTTTTATTTAGGTCATAAACCAGTAAAACCTGGTCACGTCAGCTATTCGCGAAAGTCGTGGAGAGAATGAGTAAATGAGGATTAATTTAGTACAGCTTGCGTGTTACGTGATCATAATTCAGCATTTTGGTTATCTTAAAACTTAACTTACTAATATATTCATTTTTGCATTCGTTAAAACTAATGGCCAAGTAGTGCTAAATTTATTATTTAATTTAAATAGCTTATATACAAGAAAACATCAAACATCACATATGTAGGTTTTATAAGCTGTAGACATAAGCTATAGCTGGGTTCGTTTTGAATTGAATTATTAAAATGAGTGGTTTTCTTTCCCGAATGTTGAATAAATGTTTTTAATTTATATATGTATGTACTTGAGAATTCGTCTTACCTTTTGTATTCATAATATTATGTATTGGTAGCGCCATAGTATGGCTTTATTATCAACACAAGCAATGTATTAAAATACTTCAAAAATTCGATTTGTGCATTTTTGTTCTTCTTTTGGGATATTTGGAAAAAATTATGAGAGTAAAATTATTACGATGCGTGAGCACACTGATAGCGAAGCGAAATGATGTGGTTAGCTGAAAGGTATATGATGAAGTTAGCTGAAACTGTTTGTTGCCATGGTAACCGTTGTTATTGTCTGACAAATGATATATAATATTACTAGCGGCTCACCCTCGCTTCGCTCGGGTTCACCTCTAGACAAACAAAAACAAATCTATCCCACGGGAACCGTACATTTTTCCGGGATAAAAAGGAGCCTTTTGGTTATTCTAATGTATGAACTATATTACTGTAAAGTTTCATTAAAATCCAATCAGTAGTTTTTGTGAACTAAGCTGTATAAGTTACTATAGTTTTTTAACAATCCCACGGGAACTCTTAATTTTTCAGGATGAAAAGTATCTAAGATGTTGCACGGTGATATAAGGTACTACCATAAAAAAAATCATTTAAATTGATCTAACAGATTTAGAGATTAGCCCGTACAAACAGACAAACAGAGAAACAAAAAAATTGAAAAAATCTGGATTTGTTCTATTTCTCTTCTTACATCCCCTTGAATCGGTTTTTAGCATTTTATTTCTATGTACAGACATTCGACCTCTACAGTTTGGTTATGCCCTTTTGAACGAAAGTCATAATTATGCTAATTTTCTTTATATCTCAAGGTCAAAGCGGAGTACGACAGTGAAACTCGTATGAATCGCTTTTCTACATCAAGCCCATTATCAATATCAAGTTATAAGTTTCGATATAGTTTCGATATAGGGCCGGTTCGCTATACTTATCCGGACAAACCCTCCAGTAGTTTCGGAGCTTATTCGGTACAAACAAATAAACAAACAAAAAAGTTTTTCCTTTTTATAATATTATAGCGGCTCATCCTCGCTTCGCTCGGGTTCGCCTCTAGACAAACAAAAACAAATCTATCCCACGGGAACCGTACATTTTTCCGGGATAAAAAGTAGTCTATTTGTTATCCTGATATACGAACTATATTATTGTAAAGTTTCACTAAAATCCAATCCGTAGTTTTTGTGTAGTAAGCTGTATAAGTTAGTTTTTTAACTATCCCACGGGAACTCTTTGATTTTCCGGGATGAAAAGTATCCTATATATTGACCGGGGATATAAAGTACCACCATGCAAAATTTCATTCAAATCAGTCCAGCAGCTTCGGAGATATCTAATATATTTAAACAAGCAATTCTTGTATGTTTACTAATTAATTTATTTATACCGGCGACCTCGGAAACGGCTCTAACGATTTCAATGAAAAAAATATAAAATATTTGGTATGCGGGATTTTCGGGGGCGAAAAATCGATCTAGATTAGTCTTATGTCTGGGAAAATGTGTGTTTAAAAGTTTTCATGCGATTTTCTTTCGTATTATTCCACACAAAATATGTTCAATAATTTCTTAAGCTAGGGCATAAGCATCGTGGTCAAGCGGCCAAGGCGCAAGATTGATATTCACAGGCGTTCGTTCGGGTTCATATTCCGGTTGGATATAAAGTTTTCCTTTTTTTTTTGTATTTATTCAAATTTTTAGTTTTTATTTTATCTAAAAAATACGGCATAACAAATAAGAAGCTCAGTCGTCCAGATACTTCTTTCCTTAAATGATATTCTATAAATATATGATTGTAATATGCCTTATATATTACGTTTATTAATTTATCATTCCTTTTACAGAGAGTTGTGACATACGGGATGAATTCTTTAGTTATTTGGTTTTGTTACGCCAAAGAAGTATAACTTCTAACGTGCGTACATAAGTACACACACACGTTATTTTTATTAAACTTCGTCAAGTTTCAGTATGAAGGAACAGAATAGTGTGATACTATAATACTTTCTTAGATTTACGCGAATATTAGACATTTAAATAAAACTGTCTATTCGGATTTTTTCGCGGATTTATTTTGATTTTTGGTTCCCGACGTTTCGATTGCTTTACAGCAATCATGGTCACGGGAGAGACTAAGGTGTTAGATGTCTCAAAGGCATTATACAGTTGTCACAGACAGCCTATCCACAAATAACAAAAAAAAAAAAAATGAATTCAAATTTTGAAAATTGGCATCAAAGTACCTTACAATATTTGTTAATTTTAATTTAAACATTTTGTAATTTTAATTAATTATTTTATACTTGAAATATGAAATATTATTTATATAATTTTAGCTATTATTATTATTACAATTTTTTTTTTTTTACATTTTTTTTACAATTTTTTTGAAAAAGCATATTAGTGTGATACTAATAAGCTTTTTCGCAGCGAATAAACAAAATTTATTGTCATTAGAACTACCATAATTACACTGTTATATATCTTCTCTTATTTACATGGTATGATGCATTCTAATGTTCCATTTACTTCTATATGAATTTGTTTGTCTGTTTGTATCACATAATCATGATTGATTAAGGTAATCCTAAATCCGTCATCCGGTGAATATTTAATGAGTATTGTGCGCTTGTAAAGTATGTACGGATATAGTTAGATTAACGTTATATACGAGTATGCTCGAGATATGTTATAGTTTGCAATTTATTAATGCTCTGGAATGAAACTACAGAGGGACTAAATTACTATAGCAGAGAAAGTAACGAGGTGGTGTTATTTATCAATATATAAATGTTAAAAACTGGGTGGTAGCCCAGTTGGGAAAGAAAGTGAAGCGGGTTCATATCCACTGCACCTCTGATATTTTCATATGCGAATCATTACCAATATGATTACCACTTGTCTTTTGGTGAAGGAAAACATCGTGAGGAAAAATGTTTGAGAGAAACTAGCAAGTTTTCAAAAGACATGTGAAGTCCACTAACCCGCACTTGGTCAGCGTGGTGAACTATGACTTGATTCCTTTAAAAATAGCTGAATATATACATACAATAATAATATTTCCTATCTACAAAGAAGCTCTGAGCGTAAACTACTCTGCTAACTAGATTTAATAATTACAGTATAATATCAAATTCATTCATTATAGAATTCCCAGAAAAACGTACGCTATTTCATCAACTATCCCTAGCGTAGTAGTTTCAAGCATGATATTTCATCCTAAATATTCTGACTATTCAAATATTTTACAAAAGTTTTTACTAAATTAGAATTAATTAATACAAAATAATGTCGATAATAATATTTTCTTTAATATTTAATAATTACGGGTAGGACGCACTGGTTAAATACCCTGGTCTTAAGGGATTGTGGGATAGATGACTCTAGAATATGACGAAGCTTCCCAAAAGCCACCCAGCCCAAGCGTATTCTTCGGTTGGCCTCCTTCTCAAAAATTTCTTGGAATTAAAATTATTGAAAGGCGGAGGCTGTATTTGGTTTGGCAGCTGGGGATTTTAAATATTTGTATAATAAAAATATCATGTTTAGAAACATTTTAATATAGGAAAGAAGGGCACTGATAGCCCAGTGGTAACGCGCTCGCTTGGGAAACCGAGTGAAGCAGGATAAAATCCCGGGTCTCGCACTTCTGATATTTTCATGTGCGAATCATTTTTAACATGATTACCACTTGCTTTACGGTGAAGGAAAATATCGTGAGGAAACCTGCATGTCTGAAAGAACTTAGCAAGTTTTCGAAAGACATGTGAAGTCCACCAACCCGCACTTGGCCAGCGTGGTGGACTATGGCCTGATCCCCCTCGTATTGAAGGGAGGCCTGTGCCCAGCAGTGGGCCGTTAAAAAAAGGGCTAAATACATTACATAGGAAAATCTACAAAAAAATTAGATGACTACTATACATAGTATAAATATAATATATACTATACTATACGTACGTAAAATTATTGTTAACCAGCATTTTTCTGCGTCTTAGCCCACTTAATTCCATTATGTATTACAACATAACTTTATATATAATAGCTTTGTAGGCACACACAAATATATACACACATCCTTTTTATACTTTTCTACTTTTATTAAGACCTATTTTAATAGCTTTTTTCATAAATTACATTTGTGATTTTGTAAAAAGAGGAAAGTAGTGACATTATAAGGCGTACAATTTGAAGCACGATTTTTAATTCTATTTTAGATAAAATAGATTAAAATAATCAAATATCGCTGCAATAGTCATAGCTTATATGTTACTCTAGTACATAGCTTATATACTATTTATTACTGTAAAGTGTTATTAAACACCGTTTAGTAGTTTTTGTGTAAATGAATAACAAACATACATCAATCTGTCAATGTGTGTAAAAAGCAAACCCTTATCTAAAACAAACCCTTATCTAAGCATAAAATTTGATCCAAATAGTAAGAGCCGTTTTCATGATACACGAAATAAAATATACAAGAATTGTTCATGTTATTTAGCATAGGCTATACCAAAGTACCTACGCGGTTGAAAGTACAGATAAAAAAAGTAATGTATAAAGCTCAGAAGCTCTACTTTTTATCACTAATATTCAAAAGCTTTAACGTTAATACAGCTTAACCACTTTGAAAACAGTTTTAAAACTCCACTATAATGGCGCTTAACATTCGTTACACAAACCAATACGGCTTCATAGGCGATGCAACTAAAACTTTTTCCTAGTTCGTTACTAGTTGTCGAAACTAAAGGCAATACTGGCTCCCACTCGATTTGCGAGCTGTGTTTAACCGCGCCGTGTATGTTGCCATGCGAATAAAGTGTATAAGAGAGCGGAAATAAATAGAACCGTTATGATATAATCTCCACTGAGACAGAGTGTCATTTAACTGATCATGAAGCCAAACATTTGTTTTAAAACAGTATACAAATGACAATTTGTATAATAATTTTAAGTGATAATATCTTACTAATATTATACATGTGAAAATTTAGATGTTTGGATGTTTGTTACTCAATCACGCCAGAACGGCTGAACGGATCTGGATGAAATTTAGCATAGAGATATATTATGGTCTGGAATAAGACATAGGCTACTTTTTATTCCAGGAAGATGTACGGTTCCTGTGGGATAGTTTTGTTTTTGTTTTTCTAGAGACGAACCCGAATAAAGCGAGGGAGAGCCGATTTAATAATTATAAAGAAAAAATATTAACTAATATTATGTTATCTTTCTCTCGGCAAGAAAATAATGCTTAAAAAAGGAAAACCATATAGTTTTATTTTTATTGTTCATTTATTTATTTATTTATTTATTTAATCCTTTATTACACCAAAGAAAAAGAAGTACAATTTGAAAATAATAAATCAATTTACAAATAGATATTTCAGTGTAAAGGCGGCCTTATCACTTAAAGTGATCTCTTCCAGGCAACCTATATAATAAAGAGACAAGTAGAAAAGCATAGATAGGGGTTGGTGCAAATAAAAGAAAAAAAAATATATATAAATAACATACTTTTTTTTTTTTTTTTTTTTTTTTTTTTTTTTTATTCTAAGATAGGCTTGCGCTTGACGACAATCAACGCTAAAGCACTGATGAGGTCTAGGTTGGAGCGCGCTTGCCTAGAAGATGCCTATTCACTCTTGCCTTGAAGGTACTTATATACTTAAACGGTACATACTATAAATTACACACAAGTTTACATAAATAACAATAAAAAGTTACATACATAAATATATAGCATAATATATATGTTTAAACAATATAAACTTACATAAACAGGGCTTACATAAAAATACACAAACTTACAAAGATAAGTAGTAGTCTTTAAGACGACGTTTAAAAACTTGCACAGATTTTGCTTGTCGAATATCACGTGGTAAAGCATTCCATAATATTACAGATTTGATCGTAAACGAGTCACCATAACTTTGTGTTCGACTGACGGGCAATGCTAATTTATTGTCAGCATGCGATCGAAGGTTTAGGGAATGACCAGAACCAAGGAAACTAAACCTTGTCTTAAGATAAGGAGGAGTGTGGGAGTGATAAAGGATTGTGTATAGGAGAGTAAGGATATGCAAGTTACGACGCTGTCTCACGGTGAGCCATTTGAGTTGAGCTCGATATTGAGAAATGTGGTCAAATTTTCTCAGACCGTAGACAAATCGGATTGCCATATTTTGTAAGCGTTCCAGTTTATTAAGGTGAGTCTGCGACAGGTCGGAATAGCAAGTATCTGCATAATCGAGTAAGGGATGGAGAAGAGATTGTGCTAGGGATACTTTGGTTTTTATTGGTAAAAATTTCTTCCACCTCCTCAAACGACAAATCACAGCGAAGAACTTCCTACTCACCTCAGAAATCTGGGGCGTCCAAGAAAAGGAATTATCCATCATAAGGCCTAGGTTTTTAACAAAGCTGCGTATTTGCAGTATAGTCCCGTCGAGTAGAATAGGTGACAGAGATGATAGATCAATTTTGGATACTAGCTGACGAGAACCAAATAGGGATACCTGCGACTTACTTGCATTTACAAATAACCCAAACGATTTACTCCATGTACTTACAATATCGAGATTAGAGTTAAGATTGGCTATGGCATCGTGAAGACCATCTATGGATGTTGTTACATAAATTTGCAGGTCATCGGCATAAAGGTGAAAAGGTAATGAGAGAAGCTTAGTTATGGAGTTGATGAAGATAGAAAAAAGGAGAGGGGACAGAACTCCGCCTTGAGGCACACCCGCTTTAAGGTGACAGAAAGATGAGTGCTTGTCCTCGACACGAATACATTACTTACGATCATAGAGATAAGAGCGGAACCAGTCAACAGCACCCAACGATATATTCATTGACTGTAGGATTGCTAGGAGAATGTCAAGATCTACAGTATTAAAGGCGTTTGAGAAGTCTAATAACGCAATTATGGTAACTTGCTTATTGTCAATCCCATTCCTAATATCATCGCAAATTTTAATAAGAGCAGTTGTTGTGCTATGTCCAGGTCGAAATCCGGATTGGTAGGGACTGAGCAAATTATGTGCTGAAAGATGCAGTGAAAGTTGGCTGTGAACTACACGTTCAAGCACCTTAGAAAGGAAAGGAAGTATTGAAATTGGTCTATAGTGAGAAAACGATGAGGGATTGGAAATTTTTGGAATGGGAATAACGTAAGCTGAACGCCAGCATCTAGGAAAGGTATTTGAAGAGAGAGAATGATTAAAGATATGGCAAAGGACTGTAAGAATATGATTGAGAGCTAAGAGAATCATCTTTCGACTCACTCCATCGCAACCAGTGGCGTCAGATTTTATAGCCATTATATGCATCTTAACATCCTTAGGAGAAATAGGTGAAAAATTAAAGAGCGCATCGTTAGGCTTAGGGTCAAGAGTAAGGGAATAAAGCGTATTGGCTTTTGTATTATGTTCTATTAAAGGAACAGTAGCAAAATGTCTATTAAGGGCTTCCACGTCGACATTACCAGTGATGAGAGAGGTTTTACGATCCTTACCAATACCCATAGCATCTAGAAATTTCCAAACACTAGCAGAATCTTTATTTTCCACTGAAGCATGGACATATTCGCGCTGAGCATCTCGGCAGAGTCTATTGCATTTGTTACGCAAGTATTTAAATTTAAGCAAATTATCGGCTGTGGGGTTAACTTTATATTTGGACTTAGCTCTATTTCGTTTGGACATTAGCACCCTGATTTCATGCGTCAACCAAGGTGCCGGGAGATGTTTGATTTTAATTGGCCTGAGTGGAGCATGAATATCAAACAGATTCGTAAGTATGGAATTAAAAATATTCAGCTTATCATCCGTGGACGAGGCATTTAAAACTGAATTCCAATCAATCAAACTAAGATCCTTCATAAAGCTGTCGTTATTGAAGTTCTTAAAGCTGCGTCGCATAACCACCGTAGGTTTGGCTTTGGGTGGACGTATGTTATAGGACAGATAAACTAAGTCGTGATATGAGAACGCATCAGCTGAAAGCTGTCCATGCGCATTAACGAGATCGAGTGAAGAGACAATCATCAGGTCAAGCAACGAAGGAGTGCAATCAGGAAAAAAATGAGTCGCACTATTAGAGTTCACAATATTAAGATTAGCGCCCTTGATAATATTGTTCAAGCGCTTTGCTCGAGAATCACCCTTAATCAAACAGGTATTGAAATCCCCCATGATTATAGAGTGATCAGCATCTGGGATAAGTCTCTCCATTAAGACTTCAAATTCATCAAAGTAATCGATGCGCATTGAAGGACTGTAGAAAACTCCCAACAAAAGTTTCAAAGAGCCGAAAAGAACTTCAATTATAATATATTCAGCTGATTCAGTGTATTGTGAGGGAGATTTGCTTAGAATATTAAAAGGAATGTGTGATCGTAGGTAGATAGCTACCCCTCCACCACCCTTGTCAGTTCTATCGTTCCTGATCAGATGAAATCCAGGCAAAGCATACGAAGTAGATGGAAGACAGGGTTTAAGGAAGCTTTCCGAGACCAGGATCGCATGTAGGTCTTTAACGTCAAACGTGCTTAATAGGTCTGGGTAGTGAGCTGGGATACTCTGCGCATTAATGTGGGCTACATTGAAACCTTTCGAATGATGAGAGAAGATAGAGTGTAAGGTTTCATTGATGGGAATGGAAGAACTGAGGAAACTGACATCGTCAGATGATGAGGAATCACATGGATAGTAAATGTCGTCGTCTGAAGTATTATCATTTTCGCTATGGATCATATTGATAAAATTTTATGTAATAATAATAATAACAAAGTATATACTAAATAAAAAAAATATATATATATAAAAATAAAAATATGAATAAATTAATAGTAAAATAAAACTGTGTCATTTGCTAACCCACCAGCCATACCCTTATACAAATTGCCTATACAAGATAATTGTGGGAAATACCTTAATTACAGTATTTTAATAAAACTGACATAGGAAAGAAAAAAAAAATTACATAAAACATAAAAGTAGTAAAAACAAAAAGCATCAAAATATAAACAGCGTTGCAACAAAAGCAGGAAAAAAAAAAACAAAAAAAACAAAATAAAAATGTGTAAATAAGTGGTAAAGTAATTAAAAAATATAAACAAATGCAAGAGTTTGATCTCGAATTAAAATAACAAAAAAATGATTAAAATGTAAAAAAAAAACAAGAAAAAAAAATATATATAATAAGAACATTTGAGGTAACATTTTTAATATTTTGTAAATCAAACTAATTTTTGAACGGAACTTAATATGACGCTGTCAGCTGTCAGTCAGTTTGGCTGTGACACTTGACAGTGTTATTTATATTTATTTGTTTATAATACTTGCGGGTATTCCTTTTTGAAACAAAATTATTTGTAATAAAAATAGTGAAGTTAGAGTTCGAAACAAGCAATTTATGGAAATGACTAGTTTGAATGTGTATTACCCGTAACATACAACAAAACATTATCACTTCTTGATGTTGCGCTTTGCACGGATCGCTTGCGTTGGCGGAACTGCTTTTGATTTTGAAGATATGGGAGCAGACACTGTACCAGTACCAGCAGTCGGCACATGGGCCTCAGATAGACTGGAAATATTGTCGAGCTCCGATCGTGAACCAATGCGATGTCGAGTTCCACTGGGCGCAATAACAAATACGACTCCATCCCTTGTCCAGCATTTAGAGACACCGTAGCGCTGCCTAGCAGCCATGAAGGCATCATGTCTGGTTTTAGTAAGGAATTCTGATATGGTTATACCTGTACCTTTAAGTTTGGTCTTAGCGTACCAAACCTTATTCCTGATCAACAACACCTTGAATTTGAGAAGGACTACACGATGTTTGCCAGCTTTGGAGCTTCCTATGCGATGACAACGGCTGATATCCTCTATAGAAAGTTCTGGCATGTCAAGACGGTCAGATAGAAGTTTGACCATAACTGCAGTCACATCTTCATTTTTAGCTTCTGGCACGCCATGTATTAAAAGGATTTTCTTTCTAGTATTCATATCAAGACGTTCTTGTTGTTCAGAGAGATGATTTACTTGTTGCTGCAGATTTTCAAGAGCTGAGAGCACAAAGGTTCGGAAAGTACTAAATTGTGTCGCTAGGTTTGTGGTTGGACTTGTTGCTGGAATTGAAGTATTCAAGTTCTGCTGGAACTCAGCCATTGTGGTGTTAAAGTGATGAGCCAGATCGTTAAGGGATTGCTTGATTGAGTCCATTGTATAAAAAAGTCACAACAAAGCAGTGATCATGCACTAAATGTATTTAGTGTAGAGGCAAAGTACTCTAATGGAGATTACTTAAGGAATTATTGCTGGTAGGTTTCTCACTTTTAGCACATAACTTGTAATTAAATAATAGTTATTATGATTTTTAATTAAATAAATTAGGAAGAGCTTACAAAAATATGTGTTACTATTTGTACACCTACCCCAAAAATTTTCTTCTTAAAAATTATAAATCAACGACCAATACCTATGAATAAATTCATCTTATTTTTCGAAATAATTTAGCGATCTGTACGCTACCACGTAGCAAGACCACGCTACTATTTTTGGCTTTGGCTTTTTTTGGTGGACTACGTCTACATAATCTACGAAAGGTTTTAGTTCTACTTTTCTGGAACGAACTGCTAAGGTGTGGAACACCCTTCCAGCATCCGTGTCCTGCCACATATAATATACCTTCAAAGCAAGAGTAAATAGGCATCTTCTAGGCAAGCGCCCTCCAACCAAGACCTCATCAGTGCTTCCCAGCGTTAATTGTCGTCAAGCGCAAGCATATCTAACAATAAAAAAAATCTTAGTCTGGTTACTATGTAGTGAAAAAGATGTAGCTTTTGTTAGTTTTCTATATTATATAATATATTAACGATTTGTTTTCTAAATGAAACAGAAAGCTAAATGCAAAGTTAAAAGAAGAGTTATTATCTTTCATCTGTAGAAATAAAACATGTTTAACGTATTTAGTTTAGCTATTTTTACTAGAGTGATGATACTCCATTCACAAACGGCAAACAAATCGCGTAATGAAAAAAATTTATCGACAACACTCCCTTGAACTTTGTACCTGTGAAGAAAATATTTAAAACTAGCGACTCAACCTCGCTTCGCACGGGTTCGTCCCTAGATTGATTCCCCATACAAACTTTCATCCCCATTTTCACCCCCTTAAGAGATAATTTCCGAGATAAAAAGTCCTATGTCCTTCCCAGGGTCTCAAACTATCTTCTTACCAAATTTCATCTAAAACGGTTCAGTAGATCCACAGATAATCCTACAACCTCACAAACTTACAAACTTTACCTCTTTATAATATTAGTATAGATGGGTTAAGCAGTTCTTCTTTTATCCTATATACTGCTGAATATCCTTTATTTTTCAGGATAAAACGTATCAAAAGGGATAGAAAAGTCAAAAATGCGATTTACTTGTATTTATTATACAAGTAAATCTAAGACTACGCTTAAGACTCCATCCGCCTTCTAGTATCTAATAAATTGTATGCCATTAATTTATTTCTCACCACTTAAGTGTTTGCTATTTGACATATTGCCGTATTGCCGTTTAAATAATAACAACAAATATATTAGGTCATTAACACACAGCATAATCTAGTTCCATGGTAAGTTACGAGGCTTGTGTTATGGATACCAGATAGTTGATACACTACACATATATAACTTTAAATACATACATATTATAAATATTAATATTAAAGCTTAAAGTTGATTGAACCTTTTTGGTTTTTCATTACATAATCGGAAGACTAAATAAGCATTACGAAACAGAAAAATGTATACTAATGATATATTTAATTCTATTAGCGATATTAATTGTAGAAAATAATTTTCTCTAAAGAGTAATAGGTACTTTAGTCGCTTATTTTTGACGAATGTGTCAAAGGTGTAAGAATTTAACTTCAGATATTGAAAATGCACGGTTAATGCGCCAAGCTTCAGCGCCAGCAAGCTGCGATGAAAGTTTAAAATTGACGTTATACCCTAGATTAAGGATAAAAGGATGAGTTATTTGCTATTCTACTCTCTGAATTTTAGAGAATATGTAAACCTCCCTCGTTACAAGCTCCTTGAAAATACGGATATGATTAACTTTAAAAGCTTTCAATAGTAATATCTGACTTGTTAATGGATTAGCTTGAGCTTTCTCGCTAAAGTAGTCCATATTCAAAAAGATTTTTGAATATACCAGATAGATTTTGATTTAGAGCTTTTACAACATCTTCAAAATCTAGTAATACTGCCAATATACTACTACTACTACTTTAGGATCGCCGCTTAGTCGTCTTTACACACATCTAAGCCAACCCTGTGCTTAAAGCTCTTCAGTTTTGATAATATGCTTTGTTAAACATTTCTGAGTTTTAATTAATTAGGAAGCTCTTTAATAATTAAAATCCGCAGGCCATAATTTGTAATTTTAATTTAGTTATATAAATTATTATTACCAATTATAATGACTAGAATTCACCTAGTGGTCAAAATTTGACAATAATTGTTATTGATAACACTAGCTTGTCCATAGGTACTAACCAAAAAAAAAAAAAGAAAATCGGTTGAATAACAGAAGAGAAAAAAGTTATTAAACGGTATCGTCTTTATTTATTTAAGATCTAGATCTTTATCTATATAAGATTAGGAAAATATATTAAAAAATTGATAACATTATCGTAAATTCTGCCTGTAAGAGTATGTACATTTAATCAAAGTTTGTAAACAAATCGGTGGCTTTAAGTAATTTTTGTATGTAAAGTCGATTGAAATGTATGATAGTGATTCAGAAAAGACCATTACCACCAAAGCTATAAATATAAAACTTATTGAAATGCATCTAGTCATATTATAGCATCATATTTTTGGAACAACTAGGTAATGTTGATTTTATTCTAATATTATGAAGAGGTAGAGTTGTTTGTTTGTTTGTTTGTTTGTTTGTTTGTTTGTTTGTTTGAACGCACTAATCTCAGGAACTACTAATCAGATTTAAAAAAATCTTTTTGCAATATATAGCCCGTTTATCAAGGAAGGCTATATATTATCATGCTACTACCCAAGGGGGCGGACCAGTAATCATAAATATCAGCAAATCGGGCAGACTTCTATACATAATTGTAAAACTATATATGTAATGTATATACATAGGGACGAACCCGAGCGAAGCGAGAGTAAGTCGCTGGTAGATAATATAAATAAATAATAATAAATAAATATGTTGGGACATTAACACACAGCACCATCTAGTTCCATGATAAGCTACGAGGCTTGTGTTATGGATACCAGATAGTTGATACACTACACATATGTAACATTAAATAAATACATATTATAAATATAACTGTATAATAAATAATAATATATGTATATAAATCTTAAATAACAATTTCCATATTTTTGACTTTTACACCCTATTAACTCTTTCAGAAAATGACTTTTAATAAACCCTTCCTTACTGCTTACCTTCTTTATATAAAGAGCTTATCTGCAATATATAACACTTTTCAATCCAGCAGTTCAAGCTGAGCGTTACTTATCAGTCAGTCAGTGTTAGTGTTTTAGAGTAAGTATATATCGATCTTAATCGTTGGTTTAGTGTTTAGTTACTGACCATAAAATTATGCATTTACATTTAGGAAATTTTAGTTTCCATTCTCGAACTATGCTTAAGGCTTAATCATAAGAGTGTTCAGATGTTTCTATTAAATAATATATGAATAAACAAATATAAAATTGTAATATTGTAATTGCCGCTGGTGAATCTAAATAAATAAATAAATAAATAAAAAAATATTCTCGATAGTAACCCAGAGAAAGGAGTTTATCAATGTTACATAAGCCCTATGGTGTATAAATTAGCTTTTTGACTCGAAAAAACTATATAGAATAACTAGCGACTCACTCTCGCTTCGCTCGGATTTTTCCCTAGATTGGTTCCAATATAAACTTTCATCCCCATTTTCACCCCCTTAAGAGATGATTTTCGGGATAAAAACAATGTCCTTCCCAGGGTCTCAAACTATCTTCTTACCATAATTCATCAAAATCGGTTCAGTAGTGTAAGAGCTTATTCGGTATAAACAAACAATTAAAAAATCTTCCCACTTTAAAACATTAATATAAATGTGATTATACATACATTTGTGCATTTTTATATACGCTATTACAAAACTCGGTTAAATTAAATAATAGTTTGCTAGAAAAAAAAAATAAGTAATTTTTATATCATTGCTAACGTTTACTAGATGATAATGTTAAGCAAGCTGTTGTCAGTTAAATTCATAGCACTGGCCTCGGAAACTGACATCTGTTGTCCTACAGGCGATTAAGTGACAAGCAAGCAATATTCGCACTCCTGGTGACATTTCATTAAAGAATCTTATATTATCCTCAAATACCTTTACACTTTAAAATAAAACTATGTTTTCGGATTTTTCCGAGAATTTATCCAATTCACAACAATTGCTGTAAAGCATTTAAAACCGCGTCGGTAACAAAAAATCTGAATAAACACGAAAAGATAGTTTTATTTAAAAAAAAAACAAATATTCGCGTAAATCTAAGAAAGTATTCTTTACACTTATTTATTATCTCGCTAATAGTCCTATCAACAAGTGCTTTGTGGGTGAAAAATATGAACGAGGTGTCATAGAAATTCAAGTAAAAAATAACAATTTTTTTATTTTTCCAAAGAGAAAAAATATCTCAGATTTGTTATTTGACAATTAACGCACTTGCAATGTTCATGTTCAAGTAGGAAAAAATTGTTTATTAACTTATGCATAATTAATAGAAAAATCGCAATTAAATATTTTTGACCGCGGATTATTGTTCATTCATCTATCCAGTAGATGTATGAGTTTTTTTCAATTCTAAGTTTTCATAATATTTAATAAGTTTAAATAATATTTAATTTAATAAATTTAATGACAGTGGTAGCCCAGTGGTAACGCGCTTGCTTGGGAAACCGAGTGAAGCAGGTTCAAATCCCTGGTTTCGCACCTCTGATATTTTCATGTGCGAATCATTTCTTCATTTGATTACCACTTGCCTTACGGTGAAGGAAAACATCGTAAGGAAACCTGCATGTCTGAAAAAACCTAGCAAGTTTTCGAAAGACATGTGAAGTCCGCCAAACAGCACTTGGCCAGCGTGGTGGACTATGGCCTGTTTCCTTTCGAATTGAAGGGAGGCCCGTGCCCAGCAGTGAGACGTTAAAAAAAGAGTTGAATACCTAATATTTATTCATTAAAGGTCCAAAGTGGGCGGGACTTACGCAAGCTAGACTTCCCGTTTTCGGCCGTATTTTCAACCCTCTGTGAAAATTATAAATAATGGTCCTAAAGTTTCATGAGGTAGAATTTTCTTTTGGGAAATTTCCTCTTCTTTTTGAATCGTGTTTCAATTTTGAATAATGTCAAATAGATTTTGAGATATTTACAAAGCACCAGACCCCTTTTTTTCAGTTAATTGTTAATAACTTTTGCAATTTTTGCAAGTGGCTCTTGAATTATTTCAAAAATCATGTACATGCTATTCGGAATTGAATGACACCTCGTTCATATTTTTCGAAGGCGAAAAAAAATGGTTGACCCAAAAAGTACTTGTTGACTGGACTATAAGTTTATAATAATTTTAAACTTATCAATAAAGTTCGTAAAAATGTAGGATATTTTTAAAAGACAATAACAAGTGCATCGAAAGTACTATTTTAGTTCTTCAATTTTCTATCATCGTTGCATCTCAACTTTACATAATACACGTCGTGTATGTTAAAATATTCTTCGCCTAACGGATTATTTTATCGATTCATGGAAGCGCTTATTCTACCCTATATTGACTGCATGCATCGCGAAAAGTGTATATGTTCTAATATAAAAGCTACTTTTAACTGTTTCTCGAGTATAATATTGCTATGATGTCAAATAATATCACAATCAATCAATTTTCTTTTTATTTTCAAGGTTCCGTACCTCAAAAAAAGGAACTCTTATAGGATCAATTCGCTGTTCGTCTGTCTGTCTGTTAAGATCATTTTTCTCAGGAACGCGTAGAGGTATCAAGTTGAAATTAATATCAGTTACTTAAGTCTGCAATCCTTTGGAGCTGTAAAAAAATTCAACTTCTAAATCAACGCAATCAAAAGATACGGCCGTTTTTGCCGCATATTTTGACACTCCCAAGGGAATCAAAACCTATAGGGTATAAGGGGGACTGGACAACAATCTTTATAGTCGGGAGAAAATTTATGTGTACAGCTAAACCTTAAAAAAATTTTAAAGCCTTTCTAAATCTTAAGCTTTTTTCAAAACTGAAGATCTAACTAAGAATATGCTAAAAGTAAACTTGTTTTATTGTTAATATTAGATAGAGATTGGACGAAAATAAAAAGCCCACACAAAAATAATTGGCACAAAAATTAAAATAAATTCACATATTGAATGAACTTACAATGATTAAATAGCAATGGCTAGCAAATCCCTCTGAAAACTTATGGTATAAAAGCGACTATGTTAATTCATCCGTCTTCCTGACTTCACTCTTCCTACTTCGTCTTTTTATTGGGTGGTTGAGAAGTTTAGATCTCTATGCCTCTGCACAATATCAATTTGTGAAAATACTGATCATTTTATGCGCCTTTAGGGGATGTTTTTAAATTGCTGCAGTGAAGGCATTGGTTGTATTCATTATGTACCCTGATTATCGTGCCCTGCCATGTGATATGGTAACCCAATGTAGCCTCTTATTTTTTTCTGAATTCTTTGTCCTCGTCAACAATGGGGTTCCTCAAGTACAAATGCCTTTAATCAAACAGCCATTTTTGTAGTAATGATACATTTGTTATCAAATACACATTTAACAATAAAGGCAATGGTATCCCAGTGGTAACGTGCTCACTTGGGAAACCAAGTGAAGCGAGTGAACTTTTATTTTAGAAAAAGACTTAGGGTTCCGCGAAAAAAAATTAAAATCCATGAAATTGTGAACAAAATCCGGGTATGGCATACGCACCCGAGCAAAACAAGTGTAAATCGCTGTATAATTTCAATGAACATCTTAGGAGTAGCAAGCTACTATTTATATATACCTAAACATAGCTAACCGTGAAAACGTACCTAGGGACGAACGCGAGCGAAGCGAGTGTGAGTCGCTAGTTTGATTATAAATATCGTAAAATTTGATTATTAAATTGGAAGTAAGAGTCCATTAATAGCGTAAATCTCCGTTAAGTTGTAACTATTGTAACGTTTGAGCTATAGAAATTATATTAATTATTTATTTATTAGTTAAAAATATTTTTTTAGAAATTCGGAATTAGTACCCTATAACTTAAAAGGTTTTACAACTTAAAAAATAAAAACTAATTAACTTCTAGCTTGAGCTTTGAACTTATAAATTGAAACCGAAATAAGTAAATACAGTTAGTTAATATTATTAGTTAAAAATAACGACAAACGAGCAGACAGACCACCTGATGGAAAGCAGTACCTGTCGCCCATAGCACCTACGGTTCATGCACTTAGGTTTTAAGTAACAAAAATGCAGAACCACAGGTGCGTTGTCACTGTGAGGACTAAGATGATATGCCTCTTGCCTGTGATTGCGCTGGCTACCTTATCCTTCAAACCGGAACACAACAATGCAATCATTGTTGCTTGGCGGCAGAAATAGATAAGGGGGTGGTACCCATCCAGTCGGACTCCTCAGGCTTAACAGAGTCCTACCACCGGTTAATGGTATAATTACTATAAATTTAATTAATTTAAATTAATTGGCCATAAAATTCTTATAATTATTATGTTGTTAATATAGGTTTTGTGTTGTAACTTTGAATTTTACAATAACACATAATTAGATGTAATTTTAAATAGGTAAAAAATTAATTGACTCTTTTTTTTATTACTAGATAGGCTTGCGCTTGACGACAATCAACACTAGGAAGCACTGATGAGGTCTAGGGTGGAGCGCGCTTGCCTAGAAGATGCCTATTCACCCATGCCTTGAAGGCATTAACATTACAGGTGGCAAGAAACACGGTTGCTGGAAGGGTGTTCCACACATTGACGGTTCGTTTCAGAAACTTTGAACTAAAGTACTTCGTGTGAGTAGGTTGAATTGTGTGTTCTATACCATCTGCTATGAAAGAATAATAGCTGATAAACGCTCTAAAAAATCAAAGAAACATCTAATATATAAAAATCTTGTGTCACGGCGTTTGTGGTCATACTCCTCCGAAACAGCTCGACCGATTTTAATGATTTTTTTTGATAGGTATGAGAATAGGTCGTAAAGTATTTTGCACCCTCCTACCCCCACCCCCTATTTTTTAATCGCGATTTTCGTATTTATGTATGAACAATATTATATAAATACATAACTGTATAACATAAAGCCAAAGAGTTTTTTTTTTTTTTTTGTATATTGAACATTGAATAGTCACAGATTTTGCTAGTTAAAGTATAGAAAGATATATTTCTTAACTTATACTGGATGATAAACCTAAACTTAACTGGTATGAAATGTACTTATTATTTCGTCGTCCTACTTTCATTCGTATACATTATAAACTTTGTACACAATGCTTTTAGTAACAAGTGGAAAGTTGAAAATATTTAAATGAGAAACAGTAATTATACATAAACCCCGCCTTTTGGGCGGTTTGGTTTAAAGAAATGTTAGAGACAATTCGCTTTTTTTTTCAACTGTTTGAAACTAACTTGAAGTCGTCTTTAGTTAATGCAATAATTTTATTTTCTCGACAAAGCTCTTTAAAATGTTTAAAAGTTGTACACTGCAAAGAATAAGCACAAATAATACTGTGTATTCAGCCCTTTTTAACGTCCCACTGCTGGGCGCGGGCCTCCCTCAATACAAGGGGAATCAGGCCATAGTCCACCACGCTGGCCAAGTGCGGATTGGCGGACTTCACATGTCTTTCGAAAACTTGCTAGGTTCTCTCAGACATGCAGGTTTCCTCACGATGTTTTCCTTCACCGTAAGACATGTGGTAATCATGTTAGAAATGATTCGCACATGAAAATATCAGAGGTGCGAGACCCGGGATTTGAACCCGCTTCACTCGGTTGTCCAAGCGAGCGCGTTACCACTGGGCTACCACTGCCTTTAATACTGTGTTTAACTTAATTAAAGCTGTCTCACACGAACTTGAGATATTGAATTGTTTGGCTTGTTGAGTTCTTATAATCAATTAATTTATTTAAATAAATATCACACCTTGTATTTCTTGACACGATGTCATTGATAATAACAAATAAACCTTGTGTTTTTTGTTTATTTGTCCAATATTTGTTTTGACGAATTTATTTTATGTACCTGTCTCGGTGGTGTAGTGGCTTCATATCCGGAGGTCCTGGGTTCGAGTTCCAGGTTAGGTCAACTTAGTTATTGAGTCTTTCTATTTATAAAGTCCCAGTAAAAGCTCGGAATTGTATACATTTGTGAACTATAATAACTCCGCGCAGCGCCAGTCACAGTTACTGAAAAATGATTTCATCATTTTACGTACCCAATCTATACTAATAATATAAAGAGGTAAAGTTTGTGAGTTTGTGATGTTGTGAGTTTGTGGCGTTGTATGGGGTAATCTCTGGATTTACTAAACCGATTTAAATGAAATTTGGTAAGAAGATAGTTTGAGACCCTGGAAAGGACATAGGATACTTTTTATCCCGGAAATCATTCCATAAAGGGGTTAAAATGGGGATGAAAGTTTGTATGTAGAAGCAAGCTAGGGACGAACCCGAGCGAAGCGAGGGTGAGTCGCTAGTAATAGAATAAAATAAAAAGGAATGAATTATTATGGTAATATGTTGAATAAATTATTATTATGGTATATTATGGATTATGGCAATATGATAAATAGTTAAGATTGAATTTAAAGTTTGACTCTCTTGCATGTTCAATACTGCAAATATAAAGCTCTATTTATTATTAGTTTTCACTATCACGCAGTGAAACAATAAAATTATATTTTTGAAGGTTTTTGCATGAAAATAATTTATAACCTCTATATCGTATTGTAGGAATAATTATACGCATAGGATAGCGTGATCAGCAGTCTGTCCCATTCTCGCTGAGCTGCTTTATGAATTTAATACGGGCGAAAATTTGCCCAAAAAATATTTTTTCTCATTCAAATTTTACGAACCCTTATCACTCATACAGGGAATGAATATATATATATATATATATATATATATATATATATATATATATATATATATATACAGTATTTTAAGTTTAAGTGAATACATTATTTTATATCTATAATAACTTTAAAAAAAAAAAAAAAACCGACTTCCAGGCACTGAAAAGTCAAAAATAACTAAACGGGGGTTTTCATTTATAATAGATACTTAATCAGATATTTTCGAAGTCGGTGTGCTTTGATTTGTATTGGCTGGCACCGACTTCGAAAATATCTGATTAAGTATCTATTATAAATGAAAACCCCCGTTTAGTTATTTTTGACTTTTCAGTGCCTGGAAGTCGGTTTTTTTTTTTTTTTTTTAAAGTTATTATTTTTCCATTTTTAGTGTAGACGTATCATCAATACAAATTAATCAAGCCCAAACACCAGGTAATTGCTGTAAATCGTTGAGGAGTTCCCTCGACTATCTTTCGGATGCATCATCAGATCGACTCCAGACCTTCATTAAATAGTAGTGCTTTAAAATACCTAATGAAAATGTTATCAAACGCACTAGTCGCCGCTACAATTTTCGAAAGTTTCCCTCGATTTCTCTGGGATCCCATCATCAGATCCTGGTTTCCTTATCATGGTACCACTCTTGGGATATCTCCTTTCCAACAAAAAAAGAATTATCAAAATCGGTTCATAAACGACGAAAAAATGCCCGAACAAACATAAAAAAAAAAAAAAAAAAAAATATATACGGTCGAATTGAGAACCTCCTCCTTTTTTTGGAAGTCGGTTAAAAAATATAAATAAATACTAAGATAGTGAAATGCTTAACATTTCAAAGTGCCACAACGTGCTTTATAATGTAACACAGGCTTACAAACTATTTATGTAATAATTAAAATTAATAACAAAATTAATAATCAAAAATTTAAAATATTTAATAAATAAAATTGAAGTACCTGTTTGTAATAAAAGAATACGATAGTCCTTCGTCTCTTCCGTGACCGTGATTGCTGTAGACCATTCGAAAGGTCGGGAACCAAAAATCAAAATCAATCCGCGAAAAAATCCGAAAACATAGTTTTATTTAAAATATATGAACAATATTAAAGAAATACATAACGACGACGCTGTATGACATAAAGTCAAAGAGGTTTTTTATAGATCGAACGCGGGCGTAGCCGCGGGTTCTGCTAGTATCTATATAAAATTTACCTTATTGTACCGTAAACAGTAAAATCACGCCATTATTTTTGACTTCGACATTTTTTTGCGGACTTCATATACATAATACTTTATTTCAAGTCATATAAATACAGCAATTAATCCACAATGAATTTCAGCATTTCATAGATCAGTTTGACTGAAAGTTTTGAAGTTGCCCGTTTGATAAAGCAAAGTAGATTAGAGTTGCAACGCGACATGGCGTTCAAGTTGGACGCAATTCTCAACAATCGACCAATTCAAAACTTGTTAGCGGACATGGTAGGGAGTGGTTTCACTGTCAACGAATCTCCGTTATTAAATATCTAATACCTATACATATATATTAAAACTAGCGACTCACCCTCGTTCCGCTCGGGTGCGTCCCTACTTACGTTTTATCGTTTAGTACAGATTTCTCAGAGATGAGATATTTTCCCACAGTAAAAAGTATCCTATATTATGTTGACACGGATAACCAGCTATCACCATACCAAAATTTCATTAAAATCCCTCCAGTGCTTTTTCCGTGATGCGGCCACAGACAGACAGACAGACAAAAAATTCCAAAAACTATAGATTCGGTCTCGATATCGATAATAATGTCTATTTCCAATAAGATTTTCCAAAAAATATTGAATGTACAGATTCGGCTTAGTTTAGGATATTTTTTATCCCATTAGATTATTTCCTTTTTTATTAAAGTAAAATAAAAAAATAAAATCCAAAATTATAAGCATATTATATTTTATTTAAAACTTTTTTTAATTAATACCTCACTGTATCTATTTAGAGAGGAAAATGGAAACTTACTATAAACAACAAACGCTTTGTGATTATGTTTTATAAAGTGCAAGCAGAAAACTTCTCACTTGTTTTAAGGAGAAAGTTTTATTAAAAGGGTTATTTGTTAGCGATTCAGTGACGTGACCGTTCAAGCGCTTCTATCGAGTAGTGCAATCTTCTCGTAAAAAGACATTATTATAAGGATAATGCTGTGTAAAGTGGTAGCCCAGTGGTAACGGGCTTGCTTGGGAAACCATGTGAAGTGGGTTTGAATTTCGGATCTCGCACCTATGATAATTTCAAGTGCGAATTTAACGTGATTACCACTTATCTTACATTGAAGAAAAACATCGTGAGAAAACATGCATGCAGAGAAGTCCGCCAACCCATACTTGGCTAGCGCGATGGACTATGGCCTGACCTCGTATTGAAAGGAGGCGAGTGTCCAGCTGTGGGACGTCAAAAAGGGCTGAATTCAATACATAATATATTTAATTAATAGAAAAAAATATTTTTGAGTGATGAGATCATCAGACAGATGCCAATATTGAAATAATTTAATTTTAATTAAAAATACTTATAATAGAAACAAAAAGAAGGGTTTCTGGAAGAAATCTCTTAAAGAGATAAGTTATCCTTTGTCGATATTCTGTTACCTTATTTTGTATAACATATATTTTATGGTACATAAATAAATAAATGAAACAAGTATATAACTAGTATATTATATCCATAACGATAGTAATAAACTAAAACAAAACGTTTACAAAACATATATAATTGGAATAAGTTAAATCAATATTAATTATCGAAGAGCATGGAATGAAATTAGAAAATTGGAAATGGGCGCGCCACTTAATAACGATGCTTTTATGCCGAACCCACTTCGATTACTTTATGGAAAATATTGCACTTATTTTATATTAATGATAGCTGTTTATTGTTTCTGGCTTTCCATTTAATATTTTACCTACGGATATAGTCAACTAGTTTATTTTTCTATATAAATAAAAATGATATGCTTGATGATTAACGATTGGACCGATTTAGTTCATTGCTTTTTAATATATTCTTAATAGTTTGAATTAGGTTTTTTATTTATTTTCAAGAGGAAAAATGGGAAAAGTTGTTCGAAAAGTTTTTTTTCTAGGAAAATGTGATGTCAATGTCAAAAAAAACAATGTCCGATGGTTCAGTTAGTACGTTAATAATTGTAATTTCTACGCAACATTAGCGAAGTGAATTATGCCAAAATGGCACTCCTAAATAAAAGAATTGAATTGAACAATTGTAAAAAAAAAAACATTAACCACTTCAACTTGTTAAGGACGTTACGAGAAAACTTTTTTATTTACCTTATTTTACGTGAATTTTTTTATGTACCTTAGGGATCCTATACCTATATTATATTCTTAAGAAAACATTTTGCAAAACTTGCTCTCACTCTAAGTTATTTAGATATTTCTACATTTTTTATAAGCATAGCAGTAACCTGATATTTTTTCACATCTTCAAATTTAGTATTTCAAAGTTGTATTTCATTGGACTCCTTTATTTTAATAATTTATTATGATTTTCGATGGTCTAGTGACTAGCATAAAACGGCTGAAAGTTCTAAGTTCGAGTCCTGTGCTGTTTCAATAATTATTGGATTATTCTGTTTAGAAATTCTTCTAAAATTTTTCTAGAGTTGAGACATTGCCAATGTTAGAACCCCGTGCCTCAGAGAAGCCCTCGATCCTGCGCCTGATATTTCTCCATACACGAGGGATTACCATCAAAAAGACATATAAAAGTTATTACTTAGAGAATGCACTTTATGTACATATAATATCCATTGTGATATTATAATATTACTCGCAGCTATCGTTGGCTAGTCTCAGAGAGATTCCTTCTGAGAGTGCCTTCGTGACCGAAATACGGTGAGGCGGATTATATCACCGATACAAGTTTATTTAGTTGAGAATTCTTCTTTAGACACCGTTTAAATCTCATTCCTTAAAGAGATAAAATTTTCTCGATAGTGTCACATCATCGGGAATACTTGTTACTGCGACCTAATCCGGTAGCGTTCTCGCAGTTTTTGGTACTTTCAAATTATTTTGGACCGCGCAGCTGGTACTCAATAAAGTTTCAAGGATGGTAAATTATAAAATATTAAACAGTTTTGGTTTAAACTTCTTTTTTAAATTAAAATTTCCTTCATAATAATATTTTTCATGCAAATATGTAACATTAACTTTTTTACGTAGCAGCATACGGGACTTGGCAGTGAGAAATTTCCCGTAACAGTTTTATAAATTTCCGTCCATTTGTTTGTTTGTACTTTTCTAAAAATCTCCTAAATTTAACCTTTAAATTATATATAATTACATACATAACTAACGACTTACTTTCGCTGCACTTGAGTAGTGCCTAGTTATTTAACAGCCTATGTGTTACTCTAGGTCATAGTCTGTATACAAAACTTCATCCAAATCCATTCAGTCGCTTCAAAGTAAAGTAAGAAACACATAAACTTTCGCTTTTACTTAAAATAGTAATCCAATAAACTTTATTTTGTATCAATTGTTTGAGTAAATAAGATGATACAAATCAATAGTCAATTTTATCATAGTTTGTAGATTAAATATCCATAAATATGTAGCGAAAACCCCTAAACATAAACTAGATAATCGTTAATAATTTATGTAAATCTCTAAGTTTAATAACATGAAATAATGCGGCGCTTAACACGTCAGTCAACGAACGTGTATGTAAAATTTTGATCAAAATGATAGAATTTATTGTGATTAAATTTTCCGTTACCGAATTATTTTATTAACTGAGTAAATATTATTATCGTTATACGCTTCAGAATAAACAAAGGAATATGTCGTTAATGTGTTTAATCTCTAACAAAATCAGACAAAGACATCACTTTTTTAGGTGACTTTATACAAAAATGTCCTTCAAAGATGACATTAGTTACCAATTACAGAATAATTGTTCTTAAACATTATTCATAGTTAAAATGTATAAATAGCGTGATTCAAATTAAAAACAAGCGAAATATTCTCATCACGACTGATGTCACCGTATCGATACGGTTAGTTGAATCGATGTTACCATTAAAAACAACTTTATATCTACACGTTAAGGGTCATAATCGTGAATATAAATAGACGACGTGAAATTTCGAGTACAAAATTATATTTGCCTTGCTCGATGCCAGAGGCTGCACAAAATTTCCATTTTCCACACGATTTACCACAAATTAATGCTCCGAATCCGTCGGCGCCTCGCCAATTTATGTGAGGATCTGCATCTAACCAACAAGAACTAAATTTTTCACCGACGGACCCTGATTGCTGTACTCAATAAAAAAAATCGGTACGAAATTTTTGGGTTTCCACCAATATTTACAGTTACAGGAAAAGTAGAACAGTGTTTCATTTCTCATTGTTTAAGATCGATTTTATCATAGTGGTTGTAAAATACGCTTTCGTTGCAAAAGAGAAAGATAAACCCAGAATATCCTAAGAGATTTACTATCAAAGTTGCCGATATAATAAGAATGTCCAAAAAATTCTGAGTTATTAAGATAATATTAATAGTAACATAATATAATTAATTGTATATTAAGTAGAAATACTTATTCTAAGAAAATCGCTTAAAATCTTTGTCAGTTTTAAGCATTCACGAATGAAGCGCTTAATTTGAAATTTACCATATTTCCCGACTGAATCTCGTCTTCACAAATACCGTTGAAAAATAGCTTGATAAAAATATTTGCTATTCCTTCCAAACGCCACGAATACAAAATTGTAATATCCATCGCATTTTCACTATGAAATGCAAAGCGTGTTGTCGCATGAAAAGTATTATTCTTAAAAGAAAACAATTTTATTGGAAAAAATCGTAATCTATACTAATATTATAAAGAGGTAAAGTTTGTGAGTTTGTGAAGTTGTGGGGGGTAATAAAGAAGATAATTTGAGACCCTGGGAAAAAAATAGGATACTTATTATCCCGGAAGGGGGTGAAAATGGGGGAAAAGTTTGTATTGGGAAACAAGCTAGGGAAGAACCCGAGCGAAGCGAGGGTGAGTCGCTAGTACTCTTTATAAAGCATGGAAGTGTTAAGTGTTATCGAAGCCATTGAATATTTATTCCATACTTTCGACGTATGCTTTTTTTTAGAAGACTCCGTAGCCGAACCATTCGGTCGTAATTCAGCTTACTGGCCAATTGATTTTTGTTGTTGTTGAATGTTGCCTTTATGGTTTAATGGCTAGTATATACAGTAGTAGACCGTAATATACTAGGTTCAAATTCCAGGTCGCACCAAAATAGTTACAGGTGTTTTATGTCACAAAATACTCAATAGCAGCCCGAAGTTGGCAGAAGTTGGCGGTGTTTACAAAATCTTTTCCTCAAAGAGCCGGTCCTGCGCTTATCTCTCACCGGTGTTGAATTGTTGTCCCACGGGATTTTGAAAGTGAAGGAAATAGAGTGCACAGTATATCACTCACAGTTGACTAGTCTCAATAAGATTGGACGTTGTAACTAAAATCGGTTAGAAAGACGTAATTTAGACTATACCCTCTATTTCTCCGTTTGGTTTATTTTCAGTGGTCTGTTGCGAAGCGAGAACGAGCTGTTAGTTAAAATAAATAAATGAAACAAAATAAACAACTGTGGTATTGTTAAAATAGATTTATAATAATAACACACACAACATAAATAACAAACAGTAAATTGTAACCGAGATTCAATTACTATTATTTTTTATCAACAATTTTTTTCTAAAACTGTTTATATTATAATGTATATTTATGACGAGTATTTGAATTTTGAATACAAATTAGTATGAAACAAAAAATTACTAAAACAAAATTCTAATTATTCTTTAAAGTTCTTTTAGCATATAAATTTTAAATTAAGCAAAAAGGTAGGGTATAAAAAGGGGAAAAAAATAATAATAATAATTCAATAAACTCTGAGTTTGGTTGATTTTCATTTATGAATTTTCACTTCCATCTCTATGCTATCTAACAGTGATCTAACAGTGTCAAGTTGTTGGAACATCACTATGGTTATAGTTTGATTATATTATTTATTTTTTTGACACTTTTTTTTATATCTTATGTCTCGATGGAGTAAATGATTCATACCTGACGATTTAGACCTTCTAGATTTTACGCAAAATAAACAATGTGCGACTTTAGAAAATGAATTTTAGAGTATTCAAGAGTAAGTTTTTATTAGATGTTGATCAAGCAAACGCAAATTTGATTAGTTTAGTTTGGTTTCGGTGAATTTTATTTTTCTTAAAAACTTTACTCTAACTCTTTAGCTTCAGTTATTGATGCTTTATTGCAGATATGCAAAGAATAGCTTTTATGCATCATATATATTGCATTATATATATATATATATATATATATATATATATATATATATATATATATATATATATATATATATATATATTTAAGCATTTACTTTGATGCCTTTGTTTTAAACCACTAATAGCACAGCAAAACACTTAATTATGCTCTTTTCAGAAATACTGTATAAATTCTTGTTTTTTACTTCGATACTAATACAATATTTTCTATATATTATATGTGCATAATATATGAAAATAGATAAAATGTGATGTGATATGTTGAAACAAAGTTTATAATTGGAATATATAGGTCAAAATCTATACATTATATTATGTGAAATTATTATTACAAAAACTGTTTCATTGCAGACCTGTGTCATTATTATGGTACTTCACTATAGTTAAACCACTGTTTCACATTGTTCTAGTATCGTTGAAAAAAAGATACAAAATAGTGGTCTATTACATTAATGTTTATATACATCTACATACATTACATAATAACTAATCTCGGTGGTGTAGGGGTTAGCATGGAATATAATGTACGGTTATTGATCAGGAGGTCCTAGGTTCGAGTCAGGTCAGGCCAAGTTTCGTTATTAAGTTTTTCTGTTATGTCTCAGTCAAATCTGTCGCCATAGTCGATATCGGTCAGGAGCACATCATAATAAAGTTTCTCCAAAATCTTCTCGCATAAAGATATGCTTAAATACATGTATACGATTGTTTTTTTCAGAGAAGACGCCTATACTTATAGATAAACTTAAAAAGCAAAACCTTATTTAAATACAAAATTTTAATTAAATTCTTAGATCCGTTTCGTAAGACACACGAAATAAATTCTGAGTCGAATCTGTACATTAAATATTTTTTGGAAAATGTTATTGAAATAGTCATTATTATCGATACGGTCAACATATAGGATACTTTTTACTGCAGGAAAATATCTCATCTCTGAGAAATCTATACAGATAAATAAAATTGGAGTGTCTGTTTGTAATATTAAAATAACCGCTTTTTACTAAATCTATATATAGATGTATACACGACACGATACATATATCAAAACAACATTTTTTTACAATTTTTGTCTGTCTGTCTGTTTGTTCCGGCTATTCTCTGAAACGGCTGGACCGATTTTGACGGGACTTTCACTGGCAGATAGCTGATGTAATAAGGAGTAACTTAGGTTACTTTTATTTTAGAAAAACAATAGGGTGCCACGAAAAAAATTTAAAACCAAAATAATTAATTAATTTTGTTTTGAGATGCAACCTAGGAACGAGCGAAGTGAGGGTGAGCAGAGCAAGGGTAAGTCGCTAGTATACACACATATGTATAAGAATTGCTCATTTAATATTATAAGATTACTTACATACCAAGTGTACAGATCTTCAATAAGTGTCACAAGTATGACATTTACAATTACAGTCTAACTAATTAATGGCTACGGACAAGGAAGATAAAAAAAAAAACAAGCAAAACTGCATTCGAACACAGGTATATTCTTAAAATTCCGAACTTTCAGCTGTTGGCGACATATTCGTTTTTCTATATTGTTACATTAGGGTGAGTTTACACAGTAATTATAAAAATATTGTGTTTTTTTTTTTTGGAAAAAAAAACATTGTTTCCTGCATCTCTATATAGAAAGTTCCATTGATCCATAGCTGCGTACTGCGTAGTAGAATAAACAATAAAAAAATTCAATCATAATCATTACTGAAAATTTGAGAAAAACATACTATATATGAATAGAATTTACCTATCTATATAAAAAAAACTGTTTCCAATTATTTTTATTGATAAGACTAAAGCCCATCAATAACTACGAAAAAAAAACGGTTGATCAACAGAGGAGAAAAAGTTACTTAACTGTTTTATCTTTGCCTATCACTACATATTATAAAACAAAGTCCTCCGCCGCATCTGTCTATCTGTCTGTCTGTTTGCGATAAACTCAAAAACTACTGCACTGATTTTCATGCTGTTTTCACTAATCTAGAAAAGAAGATATACCTATATACAAGAATTGCTCGTTTAAATATATTAGATTTGTAAATTAAAACTGTTTCATTTATCTGGTTTTGACATCTGTCGGCACTCTGAGTGTTAGCGTTAACACGTCACGTGACCATGTCGATGACGACTTACATGAATTAAAACCCCATCCAAATCTACCTATAGAAGTTTTTCACTTCAATAAAAGTTATATCAAGTCCCAACATAATCATGATGCTACATTTATTATATACTAGCGTACTAAGTACGTTTTAATGGTTATTACGGAATACATAGACTATATGAAATATAGCCTATAGCTTTCCCCAATAAGCGCTATCTAATGCAAAAAGAATTTTCAAATCGAATTAGCGTAAACAAATATACAAACAAACGCTGCCTCTTTATAATGTTAGTATAGATTGTTTAGAGATCAATCACTCATAAGATTATAAATTATTTAGTTAAGTATATAAACTAGTTTCAAAATTTGCCGAAATTAATTTCCTATTTTTCGTGTGTAAATAAGCCCCAATAAACTTTGCTCGAAACAAACAATTCATTATTTTAACCTTACCTTGCTTGAATAGAGTTCATTAGCTCAAAATAGGATGAAAACATCTAAATCCTTTAATAATATTATTTACGTTTGTTAATAATTAATGCAGTATACACTTATAATATATATCTTACTATATACTTATATAATATACTTCATACCTATCACCATGCAGCGTAAAATTTTTTATGATTTTTCATCATAAAAGAATTATTTATGTATGTACAACAATTTCTCCTGTCCTTAAAGTCGTAAGATGACCTTTATCAAAGAAAAAGCTGTAAAATGCATTGCATATTGCAAAATTCAATTGTTGAATTTTAAAATTGGCCTGATAGTATCAGAGATTAGCGCATTCAAACGAATTAAAAAACAAACCCTTTGCTCCCAAACATACAAAGACACATTTATGTATTAGTATAGATCCCCAGAAAAAAAAATGAAAAAGTGTAATGATATTTAATTACAAAAATCTTTTGCAATTTGTATGATTTTGCCGAAAGTTTTTAACAGAACTATTAATAACAATTTAAATAATTAATATAATAATAATATTTTTTCAGTCTTCCCCAGTGACCATGACTGTTGTAAAACATTCTAAACATCATTATTAAAAAATCAAAATAAATCCGCAAAAAGATAATTTTATTTAAAATAGTAATAACAATTCTGTCATTATTATATGTAGAAGTACTTTTTACGCTTGTCCTATGTACACATGGCTTTACCAAACGTTGCCAAGCGAACAAGCGAACCGATAAGTAGCCAAGAACTGGGGCGGAGCTCATTTGGGTCAGAATTAAGAATTAATTCGCCCGAGGGCTTCAATGGTATGGCGATTAATTTCTCGACGCCCCTGGATTAGCCTATTCGGTTCTGTCGAATTGAATTTTAATTGGAACACCTGATTTAATTCGGGAAACCGCTATGAAAGGTGTAATCCTACGAAATTCGTACAAAAGATTGGTTTTATAATTATTATTTTTAGCTTATCAGGTTTTGTTCATTAATTTCAAAAATATTACATCTAAGTATTTAATTTTATTTTTCTGCCTGTTTATTAAAGTTTTACAGTTTTTTAAACTTTAGAATAAAGAAACGATACGTATGGCTCAGTTTGTAGTGTACTTGTAGTGTACAAGTAGGGTACTTGCTGTGCCAGCGGTCGCGGGTTAGAGTCCTGCTGGGGGCATTCATTTATGTGATGAGCACGAATGTTTGTACTCCAGTCATGGGTGTTTATATTTTTAATATGTTAGTATTTATATATATATATGTATATATATATATATATGTATATATATATATATATATATATATATATATATGTGTGTATTGTATCAACTATCTGGTATCCATAACACAAGCCTCGTAGCTTACCATGGATTAGATGGTGCAGAGTGTTAATAAAAAAAAGAGTTCATTTTGTGAATCGTTATATTGCAATGTGGTAGTGGATTTGATTACAATATTTATCGGAAATCAAATATTTCAAAGTAGAAGTAACAATGAAGAGCAAAACAAAGTACTTGTACCTTGTTGTTGTTAATTTCTGGCAGTTTTAGGACAATTTCGTCTACCTTCTTTTTAATTCATTTTGAACGTCCGATACCTTTCTATTACAAGAATAGTATGCCTCATAAAATATTGTGACATAAAAGTTTAGTACTTATGTTATATATGTTATTATGACTTACATTATTTATTTATTTATTTATAAAAAAAAATTACTATACTTTCGCTTTTTCTATACTGCTTTGCATACTATGCTTCGATTTGTTTCGGCTGGCACCGACTTCGAAAATATTTGATTAGGTGTCTATAGTAAATGAAAACTACCAATCAGTTATTTTTTTTACTTTTTAGTGTTTTTGTATTGGGTTTGTCAAATGAAGCAAAATAAGCCGTTGAAGAGTTTCACCTATCCACCTTCGGACTTATTATCAACGGCAATAGAAACACTTGCAAAGTTTCAAATCATATGACAATAAGTAGGTTAAATTTTCATTAGCTATTTTTCCACCTTAAAGAGTGGTATTTTTTCTAATTTAAATTGGAAGTATACACTTTCAAACAAAATAAAAATTGTCTAAATCGGCTAATAAATGACGGAGTACTGAGGTAACACACATAAAAAAATACAGCGAAATTGAGAAACTCCCCCTTTTTGAAGTCGGTTGATAAATGAATATCAGATCTATAATCTTCAACGCCATAGGCAATGCAAGTTAGATCCCACTACAAACATCTTGAGCAAAGTTTATAGTGGTAAAGATAGATCAAAGGGATACTTAACAATTTGAAGGAGTTAGTTGAATGAACAGAATCCTGTTAACAATTGTTAAATAAGTATTT
The DNA here is from genome assembly GCA_033884665.1 of Argynnis bischoffii washingtonia. Lineage (NCBI taxonomy): Eukaryota > Metazoa > Arthropoda > Insecta > Lepidoptera > Nymphalidae > Argynnis > Argynnis bischoffii. The sequence goes on along the minus strand of CM066618.1, from coordinate 15,576,472 downwards.
ACATCATGTATTTAAATGTTTTGTAAGAACGCGCATACTTGACCATAGATCTTTGTTGTATTTAACGAAGTAGTGAACTCACGAACTACCACATAAGTGTTTATTCGCTTTCGATTTATTTCTACTAGTATTCACCTAGTGTTCGTGTTGAGAGAAATATGTATATACTAGCGACTCACCCTCGCTCCGCTCGGGTTCGTCCCTACTTACGTTTTAAAGTTTAGTATAGATTTCTCAGAGATGAGATATTTTCCCGTAGTAAAAGTATCCTATATGTTGACCCGGATAACCAACCATCATCATACAAAATTTCATCAAAATTCGTCCAGTGGTTTTTCCATGATGCGGTAACAGACAGACAGACAGACAAAACTATATATTTGGTCTCTCCATCGATAATAATGTCTATTTCAATAAGATTTTCCAAAAAATATTTAATGTACAGATTTGGATTAGTTAAAATTTTATTATATGTATAGATGAATAGAATTTACCTATCTATATATAAATTAACTGTTACCAAAATATTTTTATTTATAGCACTTAAGCTCGTCAATAGTTAATTAAGAGCAACACAGCCAGAGGTCATAGAAAAAAACTAAAATTTACTTAAAATTACTTAATAAAAACTATACTTAAAATTACATTATAATTGATATGTCTAATTCTATGTGATGTAATAATTAGAATTGAATATAAAAATGATTTTAATATTAACGTGAACTTCTATTGAATAAACAAAAGTGTAGAGTTACGTTATAACGCAAATGCCTGTGAACGTGGGAATGCTGACTCCGCTCCTCGTGTCATGTCGACAGCGTACTGCGCGGGGTTGGTTAGCGCTCCACCTATAACTATACGCCAAAACAAGCTACTAAAGAAAACTATTTCGTACTGAACTTTTTTTGTATTTGCCTATTTAAATATAGAGTTACCCCTCTTTCGACTCTTTGGACTTCTATATTATTTTTTTTATGAGGTTCAGTGACAAACGAGCAGACAGACCACCTGATGGAAAGTAGTACCTGTCGCCCATAACACCTATGGTTCATGCACTTAGGTTTTAAGTAACAAAAATGCAGAACCACAGGTGCGTTGTCACTGTGAGGACTAAGATGATATGCCTCTTGCCTGTAATTGCGCTGGCTACCTTATCCTTCAAACCGGAACACAACAATGCAATCATTGTTGCTTGGAGGCAGAAATAGATAAGGGGGTGGTACCCATCCAGTCGGACTCCTCAGGCTTGACAGAGTCCTACCACCGGTAAAATACCACCACCGGTTTTATATGTTTGCATCTACTTATATACATCAGGTGCGGTCATAACCGTGTAAATAAATAAATATGTTGGAACATTAACACACAGCACCATCCAGTTCCATGGTAAGTTACAGGGCTTGTGTTATGGATACCAGATAGTTGATATACTACACATATATAACTCTAAATACATACATATTGAGCATTTCATATCAAGCGGACAACGAAAGAAAAGTTCGGTTCTGGAATTCGATCACTTTAGGCATATTTTTACTTCTATTTTTACTCTTTTATCATCTTCTTCTTTAATTCGAAACTTAATATATATTAAGATTTATTTTGCAGTAAAAAAATAAAAGTGTGAAAAGTGTGTAGGGTCACTACAAACTGAGCCAAACGAGTCGTCAAGTCTGTATTGGACTAAAAAAGATCTTATGCTATTTATTTATCAAAGATTTTAAAATTTGCTGCAATTTAACTAATGTTCTACGCGTTTACTTTAAAAATTATAAGTACACCTTTCTACGTTGCGCAATATTAAGAAAAAGTAACAAATCTGAGAGGAATTAACAAACATCCTGCTACGTTTATAGTGACGTATCAAAACATTATAAACACATTGAGAATAAAGATCGCCTTTGATCTTTGCGGAAATGCCGATAGTATCTAGGCTGTCTTTAGTCTAGGGTTGTCAAAAGTAAGGAATATTTGTAAATTATTATAATTTATTATATTTTACATCCACAGTAATTTCATACTAACGGAGATATTAAAAAAATGGGTGTGACAGATTTGCTATTAGTAACTTCGTAGTCTACGTTTGATTTAACACCGGTGTTATCACCTACATAATATGAGGCCACGTGAAGCGGACAGGTAAAAAAAAATTAAGAACATAAATTTACGTAGAACTATAAATCATTTTACTTTTTTATTTTATTCTGCATCTCCAAAAAAAGGAAACAAGCTTTCCATCGACTATGACTCATTAATGAGATGAAAAACATCTCTCAACCCTAGGTGCCGCATCCCAAACCATGTAAGGGTACCTATAACACTCGAGAGTATCCTACCTGCACAATATTACAATTTTTTATTCTATACTATTTTGTTAACCAGTTAGTAAGGTTCTAATTTTTTTCTAAAGTTAATTAGAAAAGAAGGTTATTACAATATTTAGTTTCAATGTATATTCCATAATTATAAGCTTATTCTAAAGTATTTGCTTAGAACCCACAAACCGTGATTATTTACTTTATAAAACTAACTAGCGACTCACCCTAGCTTGCTTTTCAATACAAACTTTCATCCCCATTTTCACTTAAGGGATGATTTCCGGGATACAAAGTATCCTATGTTGTTACTACATTTCATTTAAATCGGTTCACTAGATCCAGAGATTACCCCCTATAACCTCACAAACTCACAAACTTTACCTTTTTATAATATTAGTACAGATAACCTATGAATAATATATGCACATTTTCTACAAGAGGAGGAGGCAAACCTCAGTAGTTTTCACATAGAAATGATTTTTTAAATTAATGTTTAGCAGTATAATTTTTATAGAAATATAAGACTTTTTTATTTCATCTTTTTTTTTATTTATTTTCTACAAAATCACGGTTATGCAAAAGGTTTGCATATATCTTATAATTAAATGTGATAAAGAGATAAAGGTTCATTTCTAAAAGCGGAAGTGGAAGAGGATATGACTTTTCTAATCCGTCTAATTAGACGCCTTTAATTAACATTGTTTGTTTGTTTTAGAAAAGCTAATGAGCTTTTTATGAAACAATAATAATTAATTGATGTTACTGTGTTATTTCTTCATCTTATAAATAAAACTATTTTAATATAAAATTAATATTGAATATGATCCTTCGTATTCAGCCCTTTTTAACGTCTCACTGCTGGGCACGGGCCTCCCTTTAATGCGAGTGGGATCAGGCCCTAGTTCACCACGCTGACCAAGTGCAGGTTGGGGGACTTCACATGTCTTTCGAAAACTTGCTAGGTTTTCTCAGACATTCAGGTTTCCTCACGATATTTTCCTTCACCGTAAGGCAAGTGGTAATCATGTTAGAAATGATTCGCACATATAAATATCAGAGTTGCGAGACCCGGGATTTGAACCCGCTTCACTCGGTTTCTCAAGCCAGCGCGTTGCCACTAGGCTACCACTGCCTTCAATAAAATCCTTTATAAAAGAGTTAATAATTTCTGTGAAAGATTTTAAAATGTATTCATAATTTGTTAACAGATTATATAACTATGATTGAGACCAGAAAAAGTTTTGGGGCTTGGGAAGCCATCTTGCTATTATATTTAAAATACTTATCAAATTAAATTGAAGCACGGAGGTGTATCACCGCTAACTTTCTAACTCCAGGCCATTACTGAGTGTTTCGTGATGGAAAATCTTTAAGACAAAACTTTTTAATTACTGTTTATACAGTGTTTTTTTTTTTTTTATGGAAATGAAATGAAATTTAACTTTATTTAATTAGACTCATACAATCAATATTGAATCATTTATATAATTTATAGAGCGCTATTGTAGTCAGTCGGTGAGGAAGCTACCGGCTCGGTAAGCAGTTCTGTTAAGAAGAGCCGGCAAGAAACTCAACAGTTGCTCATGTAAATATCGAGTTACTTTTTATTTATTTTATTAATATAACATTATAGAATCAATATAATATCTCAATTCCACATATTTTTCTCTAACAAAACATCTTGAACAGTGTAGCATAATTTACTGATTAAGATACTATTAATTTAGATAACATCTCGCAGTACTGTTTTTTTTTTAAGAATAAACATTGAATTAATTTCCACGGCACTGCCGCAAAGAAGTATCCCATAAGATAAAATATAATGAAAATAACTTAAGTTTACATGTCGGGTAGTGTTAATGTCTGTTAGGTTTTTATCTTTTTCAACTGCATAGGCGACGGAGCTGAATGTACCTGCAAGTGTTGAGAGATGGGGGTTCCACTAGGACTTAGAGTCTAGTGTCACGTCTAAAAATACTGCTGATTCAGTTATTTTCAGTGTTCTATGATTAAATATTTTTCTTCTTTACGTAAGACAAAGTAAATTAAATTAAATTTATTTAATTTTAATTTAATTAATTTAATTAATTATTTAAGTAATTAATTAAATTAATTAAATTTAATTTTTAATTAAATTAAGTGTTGACTTCGTCATAATTTATTTTACTACTCTTGATTTTAAAACTAATGATGTATCATCACGAATACCCTTTTATTAATATCACATAATTTCTTTACAATAATATAATAAGAATAAAAAAGAACTCAGAATAGATCCTTGTGGAACATCCTTACTCAACCTTACTAAACAAACATCCTTAAGGGAGATCCAAAAGACTTTACATTATTTCACTCTATATTATACTCTAATTTTGGTATGGAACAAAAACATCAAGCGCAGTATTATTGTAGATTCGTATACATACTCTCATTCTATCAGGTTGGTAGACCCGGCATATCTTTTATAAATCCTTTTCAATAAAGTAATATACAAGAGGAACTTCTTGACACACTGGAATGAAAAGTAAAATCACTAAAAAAAACATGTGAAGTCCGCCGACCGACTTCGCCAGCGTTGTGGACTATGGCCTAATCCCCATCGTATTGAAGGGAGGCCTGTGCCCAGCAGTGGGACGTTAAAAAGGGAACCGAATACAATGTAAACTATTTTTACAGTTCATGTAAAAATATTATTTAATATGTATAAGGTAATGAATAATGCTCTTCAGATCTTAAATAAATAAACGTAAATAAACGTGTGGTGAGGACTAAGGGTTAATTTTCAAATTAATTACTAATTTGGAAATTGAATCAAACCTTAAACGTCATTGAGTCTTGATGACGGCCCACGGCGCTTGACAAATTTTATTTGTTTACCTCAGATCAAAGGGTATTATATTCATCGGTTACAACTATGTATTTACATATCATACATGTATCATATGTATGAGTATATGTCATTAAATTAAATAAAAATATATCTGTGATATTAGTAAATACAAATCAGGGAAATTAGTCATACTAGTAATCGAAAAATACAAAATTTGATAATTGAATTGAAATAAATAAATAAATATATTGGGACATTAGCACACATCACCATCTAGGTCCATTGTAAGCTACGAGGCTTGTGTTATGGATACCAGATAGTTGACACACTACATGTATATAACTTTAAATACATACATAATATTATAAATATAAACACCCATGACTGGAGTGCAAACATTCGTGCTCATCACACAAATGAATGCCCCCAGCGGGACTCTAACCCGCAACCGCTGGCGCAGCAAGTAGGTTCACTACAAACTGAGCCAAACGTCTCGTCAATGACTTTAATCGTAATGTCTTAGAATCAAATATCCTTTTTCTCATTCCCCATACATTTGTTTAGATTTACATTTCCATTCTTCAACGATAGTAGAATAACAACTTAAATCTAAGTAGTTAAACATATATAGCTGTTTTTACATCAAAGCGCAAACAAAAACAATACATTATAATCACCGGTTTTATGCACCTGTTTCTGCTTTAAACGCTGACAACATTTAGCGAGCCAGCCACGATAGATAAGCTAATGACATCTTTTTAAACCATAAGTGCACTGATTTATTCATATTTCTTATCTCGTCTCGACACCATAAAATATATTAAAGAGTCAATTATCAAGGTTTAACTACTTGATGGTGCTAATGCCGTGCTTTATCTGAAGTAATAATATTATGTTATGATATTAACATACATCACCATCTATTTCCATTGTAAGCTACGAGGCTTCTGTTATGGATACCAGATAGTTGACACACTACAAATATATAACTTTAAATACATACATACATATTATAAATATAGACACCCATGACTGGAGTACAAACATTCGTGCTCGTCAAACAAATAAATGCCCCCAGCGGGACTTTTTTTTTTATGGTACTCAGTGATAAACAAGCAGACAGGCCCACCTGGTGGAAAGCGTACCTGTCGCCCATAACACCTACGGTTCATGCACTTTTACGTAACAAAACTGCAGAACCGCCGGTACGTTATCACTGTAAGGGCTAAGATGATATGTCTCTTGCCTGTAATTACGCTGGCTACCTTATCCTTCAAACCGGAACACAACAATGTTGCTTGGCGGCAGAAATAGATAAGGGGGTGGTACCCATCCAGTCGGACTCCTCAGGCTTGACAGAGTCCTACCACCGGTAAAACCCTTGGACTTGAACCCGCGACCACGGGCACAGTAAGTGGGGTAACACTACAAACTGAATCAAATAAGTTTTCAACTCCATATTATGATATAATAGTATCTATTTGTATTAGTAGCAGTACAAATATTAGCTCGTTAACTCCGATGTAGCATACAGTTCCAATTAACTATATAGTCCTTAATACCTCAACGGTCATCTTATATAGCTGTCTTGTTTTTAGATACCCAATGTCAGTCCGTCAGTCAGAAATGTCCAGTCAGAACCCTATTACTAAGCTTACTCTATTCATAACGTCAATATATCCAATCTTTAAAGTGCTAAAATCTTTTGAAGTGTTCACATAATACATGTTAGCTATGGTAATTTTCTTGTAAATCACGAGAAACTACTGTATCAAAAAGGTCCACTGACTTCAATATCGTTAAAAGCTATTATTTCACCTTTTATGACAGACACATTTCTTAAAAATGTCTCAATTGGCGAATCTGTACATTAAATATTTTTGGAAAATCTTATTGAAATAGACTTTATTATCGATACAGAGGCCGAATCTATAGTTTTTAGAATTTTTGTCTGTATGTTTGTTTGTCTGTCTGTCTGTCTGTCTTTCTGTTACCGCATCACGAGAAAACTACTGGACAGATTTTGATCAAATGGATATGGTGACAGCTGGCTATCCGGGTCAACATATAGTATACTCTTTACCGCAGAAAAATATCTCATTTCTGAGAAAAATTACAAAAACTGCAATATAAGAGTATACTAATATGTAAAACATAATAATTTAGTGTTTAGTCATCTGAACACGGGTGGAGCCGCGGGCAATGCTAGTCGTATAATATAAGAAAACATACACCCAATTTGAACAGATCTTTACTTTTTGTATTCGGTCTTTAATGCTTTTTTGCTCTATTGTAGAAAAGGTAATACTTACGTCAAACTTGGTAAGATAATAGTGTTATAATAAAAAGGAAATAATTATAAACAAAACATGTATGCATTAACTCACTTAACCGTTTTTGTCTTTATAGCTGTTAATTAACATTTTACCAGACAAACTATATATTAAAATTCAAACAATTCAAATTCAAAATATTTTATTCAGCACAATTTTTTACTGAACGTCATGAGTCTATTACCAGTTCGGAAAGAAGAAGCCTCAGACCTGAGAAGAACTGGCGAAAGAAACTCAGCGGACTAATATTATTTCGTTATATTTTTTATAAAGTTAAATTATAATTCACAATATTTCTATAAAGTTGAAGTAGCTTGGAGGCGATCATTTCATTCCCAAGGCGTGCCATCTTCTATAAAATCATTTATTGTGTAATAACCCTTTAGCACACAAATGTTCTTTAAAATTTTTTTTAAAACAAATTAATCAAGTTAAAAGACATAATATTATAGTAAACTACTATATATTACTAAACTACTATGGCAATAAACAGCTGTCATGAAATTACTAGCTGCTCCCAAGACGTTAGTGTGAAGATAAATCGGTAGGCAATCGCCCTTAATGAGGGGCTTGGGATCTATAGAAGAATTACTGCACTAATGAATTAAGCGTCCTTGCATTACCATTAAATAAATGGAATTTTTCTTTTGGATTTTTTTATCTCCCTTTCGGAGTAAGGAGAGTAAACTATTAGTTATTATCTTTTTGAGATAGTAAATATTACATACATATTTACTATCTCAAAAAGAAAAAAACGTAAAAATTCAAGCGTTCTTAGTTTACCTATATTTTATAAATGGATTTTTCTTTTATTATTTTTACTTGACTGAGTTATGTTGACCTGCATGTATGTATGAATGTGTGTATATCCGATCCTATGTTCGCTCGTAATTACTAAAAGACTTAACCGATTTTGATGATTAATAGGTCGTTCGATTTGTCTTGATATCGGAAAATATTACAGTCTATATAGATATCATTAAAATTGAAAATAATGGAGCTATGGCGCCAATTTGTGACTTGTAAAATTTTTTTCGTCCGAATCAATTGAGTGGGTTATCAAAATACATGATTTTAAGAGTCAATTACAAAAATATATACAGCTTATATGTTTAAAAGAGAGAGATAAGAAATTTTAAATAAAACTAAAAACTTAAAAGCTGTAAATAAAAAAATATATTTACAAAAATACATAAACCCGATGGGTAAAAAGTGAACTGAAAAGACGACAACAAGTTGACAAAGGGACATAATACTATGCAGTCGCTCGGATGCGTACGCCGTACGCGGATTTTATTCACAATTTCATGGGTTTTAATTTTTTTTCGCGAAACCCTGACTCTTTTTCTACTCCCTACAATATCAGCTATCTGCCAGTGAAAGTCCCGTCAAAATAGGTCCAGCCGTTTCGGAGATTAGCTGGAACAAACAGACAGACAGACAGACAAAAATTGTAAAAATGTTGTTTTGGTATATGTACCGTGTATACATCTATATACATTTAGTAAAAATCGGTTATTTTAATATTACAAACAGACACTCCAGTTTTATTTATCTGTAGGTAGGTTCTAATTGTAAATCAATAGCCTTGTGTGTAAAATTAAGTGCTGTGTATTTTATGTATTCAGGGAACGATGGGACTGACATTTTCGCCTTGTGCTTAAAAAGTCCCTAAATAAAAACAGATTAAAAAAAAAAGTGTAGTTTTAATTAAATAATTATAAGTAAATTTTAGTTTTTCTTGGGACCTCTGGCTGTGTTGCTCTTAACTAAGGCCTAAACATTTACAAAGTCATTAAAATCGATAACGATTATGTTTTGACATAAATATGTCAAGAAAATAAATAGCATATATTATTAAATAATACAAACAGTAATAAAAATATTTACGTACCAAGGTCAAAATCACGTCGTTAATACTACTTTGTAAGTTTTTGACAAATTTCTGGCCTGTCCACTGATCACTGGTTGACTATACGTGGATCGTTTAAGGGGCAAGAGGTAGGAAACTTAATTGTTATGTTTACAAAGAATATTTTTTTTCTTCAAATTAAATCAAGGGTAATGAAATTTTTTTTTCCAACAAAATTATCAAATTACGTCGAACGTAAACAACAAGTAAGCGCTTTTTAACCGACTTCCAAAAAAAGGAGGAGGTTCTCAATTCGACCGTATATTTTTTTTTAAGTTTGTTCGCGGATTTTTTCGTCGTTTAAGAACCGATTTTAATAAAAAAATTTTGTTGGAAAGGAGATATACCAAGAGTAGTCCCATGATAAGGAAACCAGGATCTGATGATGGGATCCCAGAGAAATCGAGGGGAACTTTCGAAAATTGTAGCGGCAACTAGTGCCTTTGATAACATTTTCATTAGGTATTTTAAAGCACTACTATTAAATGAAGGTCTGGAGTCGATCTGATGATGGACCCGAAAGATAGTCGAGGGAACTCCTCAACGATTTACAGCAATTACCTGGTGTTTGGACTTGATTAATTTGTATTGATGATACGTCTACACTAAAAATGGAAAAACAAAAACTTAAAAATAAAAATAAAAACGACTTCCATGCACTGAAAAGTAAAAAATAACTAAACGGAGTTTTCATTTAGAATAGATACTTAATCAGATATTTTCGAAGTCGGTGCCAGCCAATACAAATCAAAGCATACTTCTTCTTGAAACTTGGTATTAATATACCAAGTTTCAAGAAATTCTGACCATAAATATTTTTTGGGTTGTCTTATAACGTGTATTCCCGTGGGAATGAGATAATCTCCCGCGGTAAAAAGTATCCTATATGTTGACCCGGATATCCAGCTTGCATCATACCAAATTTAATCAAAATCCCTCCTGTGGTTTTTCTGTGATGCGGTAACAGACAGACAGACAGACAGACAAAAATTCTAAAAACTATAGATTCGGTCTCTATATCGATAATAAAGTCTATTTCAATAAGATTTTCCGAAAAATATTTAAGGTACAGATTCTACTTAGAATTTTATTATATGTATAGATATATTTATATATATAAAAGTAGGTATTGCTAGTGTACATTAGGAGTTTGATATATGTATACTGTTCTGGACTTTTTTGTAGATCTTTTGAAGACCTACAATTTTCTAGTACATTATTTTGATATATCTCATAACTAAGGGCGACTTGATAGAACCTTGTTAGTTGATAATATATATTTTTTTAACTTGTTATTTTTTGCGAAATATTAATAAATTATTATCAAAGTTACTACGCAAATATAATCTGTAGGTGTGAAATTGAAATTTAACGTAAACATTTTTCCCCTTGTCAGTTACTTTTTTCAGTAAATTGTTGTTATAAATTGTTATAATCAAGATCATACATTTTTTTTAATCTTTTTTATTTGAGCTTTTAACAATGTAGTCGAATAGTTTTTATGAAAATTCATTCACTGTCCCTGCATTCCAAGATTTTGCAATTTTTATGCTTACGGCCCTCCACTATTAAGGTACTTTAAATGTTAAGGTCCTTGTTATAAGAGGTCAGCTCTTCTTCTTCAGAGGACATTATAGGCTGAAATTTTATCTTTTATGAGGCTTTCCGGCGCAATATCTAGACCCTCAGTAGTTAGGAAAGGTATTTATGTTAATCATTAGCTGGTTTCGGAATTGCTCTTATCGATATATTAGTCAGATCTCTATAAGTTGTGATTTGTCTCCCAGTGTAGTTCTGACCTCAAAAGTTAAATGTCGGTTATCTGAAATAGCAATCTCATTGCTGACGTGTCAGCTATTTATTCAAAGTACCTAGACGACCGAGCTTCGCTCGGAGTTCTTCTTTGTTATATCGTATTTTTTAGATAAAAAACAAAACTAAAAACTTGAATAAATACAAAAAAAAAAAAAAGTTAAGCTTTGTAACCGATCGAGATTCGAACTCGGACACACCTATGTTTGTTAATTTTGCACCTTGGTTGACTACGACGCTTATGCTTGAGTGTAAGAAATTATCGAGCATATTCTGCGTAGAATAATGCAAAAAAAACCCGGATGAAAACTCGAAAACACGCGTTTTCCCAGACATGAGACTAATTTAGATCGATTTGTTGCCCCCAAAATCCCCCACATACCCAATTTCAGTGAAATCGTTAGATCCGTTTCCGAGATCGCTGGTATAAATAAATAAAGATATAAAGATATAAATATACAAGAATTGCTCCTTTAAATTTATTAGATATCTAGCTAGATAATATTAGCTATTACAAAAGTCTAATACTTCCTGCCTAGTACGAGTTACAAAGGTTAGTTCTCCACCTACGTTTAACGTTGTCAAGTTATTAGTTATTAGAAAGTCAAAAAGTAACACCTATCACATTATAAAGAAGTACTTACATTTCCTCATGACATAATGGGTGTTGGCATCACATTAAAAGCATACTCTACCACTTTCGTTAAGTCTTCTGATGGGTTGACTCTTTCTTAAAGCAGATAGATAGGTAGAGCGCATGACCAACCTGGTTTCATCCTACCATTTGAGGTTAACAAAGGCAGCAAACAAAGTCGTCATTACAAACTTCTGAAGTTGGAAAGTCATACTAATTTCCTCATATTTTTTTTACAAAATAATATAGTGATTTACGAGTAGATATTAGAATTAAAATGTCTTTTAAGTTTTATTTAATTCCTTTGGTTGAAATAAATTTTAAATGTAGTACCTTTTTAGTTGTTATAAAAAACATCAGTGAAGTGGTTAAGGATAATGTTTACTTTTCTAAGAAAGATGATTAACAATTTCTTACCATTCATAAAGATCTAAAAGGTTGCAAAATTATCCTCCTAACGAAGATTTACATAATGAGGCTATAAGAAATGAAAATAATAATTTGAGTGTTAGATCCTTTTAAAGATTTTTTAAACCAACTTCCAAAAAGGAGGAGGTTTTATGTTCGTCTGCATGTATGTTTTTTAATGTATGCCGACCACTTTCTCGGAGACGGCTTAACTGATTTTGCTACTTTAAACTGTGTTGTGTTAAGGTAGATTCCGAGGTGGTCCCATAAAATTTTGACATACAGTATATCGTTTTCGAGGAAATCAAGAAAAACCATGTTTGAAGAATATACTTTTTTACCTACTCTTGATTATCATATCGACTTGAATCGTTACAAGTGCTTGTAATTTCGATGATAGTATAATAATTTTGTATCATGAAGCTGATCTGATGGTGATGTTAGAAGATGATTAGTGGAACTCTTGTACTGCTCCTAGTAAGTAGTTTGAATTTGGGCTTACTTGGTTTTACTTGATAAACCTAATATATTAGGATTGGATTTTAGATCCTGGTTTAACCGACTTCCAAAAAAAGGTATGTTCACCGATTTCTTAGAGGCGGTTTGACTGATTTTGTTACTTAAAACTGTATTCTATTAAGGTAAGGCCCAAGGACATCCCATTTTTTTTGACACAGAGTTTACCATTTTCGATAAAATCACTTGAAATTTGAAATATGTTAACATATTTAATTAATCTTTTTTGCCTATTTCTAATTGTAATATCGACTTGAAACTTTTGCACGTTTGCAAGTTTTGTATTTATAATGATAATACAGTTATTTGGTATCATCGAGCTAGAGTCTGATTTTTAATGTTACTAATAAAAGTGAGTTTCTTCATATATTTGGCAGCATATATATTTAAAGGCAGCACAAATAAAAACTTAAAGAAAAAAAAAACCGACTTCCAGACACTAAAAATTTAAAAATAACTAAATTGGTATTTTTATTAACATATGTTATGTTGCAGATAATTTCCAAGTCGTTGTCAGCCGAAGCAAAGCAAAGCAAATCTATTTCGATATGTATAAATACATCATATATCATGAACGTACATGTATTTATTTATTTATTTATTAGGCAAGCCAACGCAACATACAATGTGACATGATTAAAACCATAAAATATATTAAAAAATAAATATTACATTGTAGATCACACTTATAGGCTAGCTCAACATGATAATAAAAAAGGCATTCTGTTTACATTACCCCACACCGAAATAAAAAACAATCAAATAGTATACAAAAAAAAATACAAGAAAAAAAAACAATAAAGATCCTAATTACGAACGACTATTTATGACAACGATTACAAATATAAAAACAACTAAATTAAATTACTAAACTAAGTTAATTAAATTAAAGAATATATATATACATACATACATATATATATATATATATATATATATATATATATATATATATATATATATATATATATATATATACATACACACACACATACATTCATACATACATACACACATAAAAAAATGCAAGTGGCATAACAAACATAATATTATTTTTCCTGTATTGCTAGGTCATTAAAATATTTTTTTAATTTATTCTTAAATAACGTTATAGAGTCTTTAAAAATATCAATTTTTGCTGCGTTAAAAAGGAAGTTGTAACTTCTAACGGCTCTGTTTAAAGGAGCATTTGTGCCAAGGTTAGACTTTACCTTTCGACATCGAAAAGTACATTTTTTCTTTATCTGAACTCTTGCGTTTTGTCTCGGTATAGCAAACATAATTTTTGTCAATAGTTTATTGCAATATATTCCTCCGTTTATAAGTTTATATAAAAAGCAAAGATCTAGCATGACTCTACGGCTGCATAGGGAAAGAGATTTATAGTATCTAAGCAGGTCAGTATAATCCTTATTTTCTTTTATCTTATTATCTTTATAACTTAAGTGTTTCATAAATTTCTTTTGTACTCTTTCTATTCTGTCCTTGTGTATTTGGTAGAATGGATTCCATACAATAGCACATACAATAGCAAATACAATATTTAAACATTTTAATAGTTTATACCTTTACATATTTAATAAATAAATTAAAAAAACTACCAATAGACCTGTCGAATTTTTATGCTCATTTTTATTAATAATTTTTATTAATTTTTATTAATATTTTTTTATGCTGCTCAGTTAGCTAGTGAGTTTGGTTGAGTTTTGCCACCGTGGCCGACACCAGTTAGGAGGACATCTTACTATTTTTCTAATTATTTTATCTTTATTGTACTGCTATCTAAATAATATAAATCAAGAATATACGTTATATCCTTGGTACAAAGCAACACAATTATAACCATGCTAAAGCTACTTGTATTACAAGGAGGCCTTTGACTGAACTATGAGTATCTAAATATATGATCATAATATTGAGACAAAGGAATAATGGAAAGGGATTTTGTAACGAAAACGTGCGTAAGTAATCCTTTTAGATCCGAGCTAGACTGTACGTTTTCTCTTTATCCAGCCATTACCCTTTGTTTCTGGATTATAATATTAATAGAGTTAAAATGGAATATATTTTCATAAAATTGTTTTAATAAATAAGTAAGAATATATATAAAAGAAAATTGTAAATGTAAAGTAATAAGAAAGTAACTATACTTTTGCACTATATCATAAAAAAAAAAACGGTTTTCGTGAGATAGATTTGTTTTTGTTTTTCACTTGGGACGAACCTGAAGAGAAGGTGAGTTGCTAGTATTCAATATTTTCATGAAATTGTGCCATTTCATGGTATAGATTTCTCAGAGATGGGATATTTCTCGCAGTAAAACTATCCTATATGTTGACACAGAAACCCAGCTATCATCATACCAAATTTCATTAAAATCTGTCTAGTGGTATGTTTTGGTGTGATTCCCAGATAGACAGATAGACAAAAAATCTAAAAACTATAGATTCGGCCTCAGTATCGATAATAATTACTGTTCCAATAAGATTTTCCAAAAAATATTTAATGTATAGATTTGACTCAGTAACAATTTTATTATATATATATATATATATATATATATATATATATATATATATATATATATATATATATATATATATATATATATATATATATATATATATATATATATATATATATATATAGATTAACTAGCAAAACCCGCGGCTGCGCTCGCGCTAAAACTACAACAAAAAAGCTTTAAAAAGGTAGGTTTCATACAAATTTTCATCTCTTATTTCATCTCCTTATGGGATGAATTTCAAAAAAACACGTATTTATTTAATTGTATTGAAGAGCATTAATACCAAGTTTCAAGAAATTCTGATCATTAATATTTTTTTGGGTTGTGTTATAACGTGTAATCCCGTGGGAATGAGATAATCTCCCACGGTAAAAAGTATCCTTTATGTTGACCCGGATATCCAGCTATCATCATACCAAATTTCATCAAAATTCCTCCAGTGGTTTTTCTGCGATGCGGTAACAGACAGACAGACAAAAATTCTAAAAACAATAGCGAATCTATTGTTTTTAGAATTTTTTCTCTGTATCGATAATAAAGTCTATTTCAATAAGATTTTCCAAAAAATATTTAAGGTACAGATTGGACTCAGTTAGAATTTTATTATATGTATAGACGATCATATAATTTAATGTGTAGTGTAATAGATATTGTATTCATCGATATTTTGCCAAGAGCTGAGCGAAGCTATAATTCTAACATATTTAAACGAGCAATTGATGTATATTTATTTATTTGTTTATACCAGCGATCTCGGAAACGACTCTAACGATTTCGCAGAAATTTTGTATGTGGGAGTTTTCGGGGGCGAAAAATTCTTATGTCAGGGAAAACGCGTGTTTTCGAGTTTTCATGCAGTTTTCTTAAGTATTATTCCACGCAAAATATGGTCGCTAATTTCATATGCTCGAGAATTAGCATCGTGGTCAAGCGGCCAAGGCGCAAGATTGACAATCGCAGGTGTCCGGGTTCGAATCCCGGTCGAATACAAAGTTTTTACTCTTGTTTTTTTCATATTTATTCAAGTTTATAGTTTTTTTTTGTTTCTAAGCCAAATTAAAAAGAAAATTGTACTTTTGGGCAAAGGCAAAATCAGCGCGTAGCTCTATCGCCCAGGTGCTTATATATAATACAAGTCGGATCATTTAATGACGTTTAATTCTGCTAGTAACCATTCATTCTATGTTCTTATCTGTACAAATATACAAAGCTCAAGAGATTATTTTGTTTCTTTTTCATTTTAGAGTCTGTTTATTGAGATTATCCTCAATAACACAAGTATCACACCTTTACCCGTACCGGTAGGAGCAAAGCAATTTCACATAAATAAACTACTCGCTAGTATTCCAATATTCATATATCTGACAGATTATTTTTTATTTTGCGCAGAAGACGGTAAGAACATACAATCCATCTTCCACATATATCGGGGAAATAGTTGATAGATTTATAGGTCAAAAAAATTGAAACAAATATCTCTTTAATTGAACCATGTAATACTTTAAAAATTATGAAATATTCATAATATTTCAGAATCACTGACGTGAACAACGTTTTATATCACACGTTTCTACGTAATTACATGTAGATAAGTGCGGATAAAATAATAGGTTTCGTTATACAACTATTAAGTTTATTTACTTCTTTTAGTCCAATTTTATGTATATCTAAGAAATATCCAGTATTAAGATATAATGAATCATACTAAGATAAAATCTAGGTATCGATTGCTGCTGCTTTATAAGTGTTACACTAGATTCGATAATGGAACGAAATGGATTATCTTCGAACAGCCTAACGTTCCCTACACTTATATAGAGTTGAGGTATATGCATATTTTTGACGCTGTTTCCCAAAAACCTATCTATTGAAAGATTTCCTTACTAGAGATTGAAATTTTGACATAACCTCCATATAAATTATGTCAAATTTTTGTTATTAGTAATGAAAATTAAAGATTTTGAGTCTAGAAGTTATAAGGAAGCGCCGTAACAACTTCAATGTTCAATCATATTTTGTTTTTTAAACCAGTTTGTTAAACATTTACTGTAGTACTTTACAGTACAAAAATACTCCCGCTTCGTTAAATGGGGAGGGTGTTAACGTAATATGCGTACCGTAATTGATTCCGAATTAATTTGCACTTTCATTGCCATATAACATATTTACTCTCACAAGGTATATATTCGATTAAAAGTATTCGAAATAAAGAAAACTTTAAACGCTTTTAATTTAACTAGTGTTTTTCTTATAAATATGTTGGGACATTAAAACACAGCACCATCAAGTTCCATGGTAAGAATGGCTTGTGTTATGGATACCAGATAGTTGATACACTACACATATAACTTTAAATACATACATATCATAAATATAAACACCCATGACTGGAGTACAAACATTCATGCTCGTCACGCAAATGAATGCCCCCAGCGGGATTCGAATCCGCGACCGCTGGCACAGCAAGCAGTGTCACTTCAAACTGGGCCAAACGTGCCGTCATTAGTGTTGGCCCACTGGTCGAAATTCGACCATAATCATTACTGAAAATTTGAAGAAAACATATATGAATAGAATTTATCTATCTATATATCTATCAAAAAAAACTGTTTCCAAAATTTTATCATTGATAATACTAAAGCTTGTCAATAGCTACTTACCAAAAAAAACGGTTGACAAACAGAGGAGAAAAAGATACTGAACTGTTTTGTCTTTGCCTATGTTTATATATGTATATGTATGTGTTTCTTACTCTTACACGCTCAAAGGTTATTGTTAATCAATTCCTTCTGACTTATTTCGACCCTGGAAGTCAATCTCACTGAGACTAGCCAGATGCGCAGGAGATATTATACATAGTGCACAATTGCACTCTCTATTCCTTTCACTCTCAAAGTTCGATGGGACGATACTTCGACACTACCGGTAAAAGGCGCAGGACCAACAGCTTTACGTGCTCTATGAGGTACGGAAATTTATAACCGCTAACTTCTCATCTACGAAAAACTACTGAATATCTTAACAGACACCCCAGTAATTAAACTTGGTCCGACCCGGGATTTGTACCCAGGACCCCCGAATTTGCAACCCTACAGCTAGTCAGTATAGCACCAAGTCATTTAACTAAGAAAGTAGTTATTAACAAAGTGAAAAATACATACAAAATAATAAAAAATACAACCAAATAATCGTTTACCTCCGCTTTTTAGAAGTCGGTCCATAAATTTAGGCAACGTCTAAAATATTCATCTTCCCAAACAAATAGATCGTCTTGAAGATCGCCTTTAATGAACGATATATAATTTTTCTTATGCAAAGTGGAAATTAAAAAGGGTTTTTAATAGACATTTAAACTTATTTATCGTAGCAGCAAAGCCCGAGGGTAAAGGTTGGACAGGGTATTTATTTCCGCGAAGATTTTCAGACCCCTTTTATCTATAAAGCTGTGATTATTCTTAAAGAAGTTCTCCAGTGCTGCTTTATCTTGACCATTTTCGGTGATATTATGTATTCAATGTTGTTAACGGTCTCTTACTTAATAACGGTGATTTTGTACATTTTTAGTGTGCTTATTTCAGAAAGCTCAGATAGAATTGCTTATATAATCATGCCTTGGTACCTGTTCTATTAGTTAAACGATCCTAGGTTCGAATCTTGCATCGTGCCAAAATAGTAGTTGATTTGTTTGCGCAGAACGGTCTTGGTAGCTTTGAGTGTATTTTCCTCTTATCTCAGATAAATAAAGTCAGTGGCTCAAGGCCTGCGCATGGGACAACAAAAAATGCATTTATAATTGCGTACATATGTATATACTTTTCTACGATAATATTGTCGTGTAGTGAAGGGTATATAACGTCTTTACACCAAAAATCCAAAAATAATAATAAAAAATGTCACATCTGAAGAATGCTTAACACATCTTATTACCAGGTATACACTTATTATTACCTGTGATACACAACTTGTCTATACCTCAACTCCTGAATTTTACTGAAAATCAGAGTAACAAAAAAATATATTCGTGATATTATATTTTATTTGACATTTACTAAAATTACTGAAAAAAAACGGTAAAATGGAGACTGTAGATGCCTGGTTATGAAACAGAATTTGAAGCTTGGATATAATATTTTTAGTTCAAGCCTTTGGTAAAATTTAGAAAAATAATTATATTTGTGTAATTATGTGTTCATATACTTTGTGAAAGAAAGTGTTAATTCACACGTTTTAACAATTAAAGTACATAAAAGCAACAAAGATTTTTGTGTGATGTATACACTTTGTCACCTCTGCAAGGAATTTAGATTAGAATTAAAAAAAGACACGTAGAAAACCAAAGCGATAATACAAGGAGCCATTATTTACAATGCCAATGTAATACGCTACGGATTGAATTTATGATCATTGACAGACAATCATTCGATCAAGTGTTATTGGTTGTCAAACATGCATTCGTCATAAAATATGAATGACTTGCCAACATCAGTTACAGTACAGTACAGTACAGTACAGTACATCTACACGCAAACAATATATAAGAGGTAGTGTTTCTGTAGTTTTAGAAGCCAGCCAAGAGTGAATTGATTAATGCAGTTAAACTTAACATACTGAAAGTAAATAAAACTAACTATCTTTTCTTCAAAATATTAAAAATATTCCCATAAATGTGATGGGTTAAATACACAAACGAAAAATAACGCTACACTATGCTAGATTGAATCTCCATCGATTAAGTAATTATTATAAGGGCCAGTTGACTGCACTATTGCCATGCCCAAACAGAGCTTTTAAATGCACACCTCAGAGCTTAAATGAAACGTTGCTAAATACAACCCGCAAATCCCAAGCCATGGCATAATGAGAGGATGTAGCCTAAAGCGTCATGCGCGACAACACTCAACCACTTCATTACCAAAGCTCAGTTATTCTTGATATAGTATTACTTAGCCCTTATTATTTGAGCACTAAAGGTGAAATTTGCACGAAAATGCCCAGTACTTGGCCAGCCGTGTCTAACAACGTGAGCTCGCATAATGACAGGAAAATGAATGCTTTGTGCAAAATATGGACCAGGTTAGGAAGTTAATAGACGAATGTCGAATTTGAGTATAATTTTAATAAGTTATGTGGATATTTTATCAGTAATACTATATCATAGAATAAGTACAAGATACTATAATCAGTGCCTGTGTCTTCAACAAACAGCACAGTTCATATTTTGCATGTGGACTGGTTTTCTTCATTTTTTGCCTGAAAGTCTAAGTTAATAATAATAAATACTCTTTATTGTACACCCACAAAAGAAAAATTGTACAAGAAAAATATATAAAGAGCTATGTACAAGAGGCGGCCTTATCGCTAAGGCAGCGATCTCTTCCAGGCAACCTTAAGGTGTTGGAAATGACAAACTGTAAGGGAAGGGGTGTGAACAATATAGTAGAAAAACAAAAACAGAAATAATAGTAATAATACAACAACAATAGTAATTCATTTTATAATACTATAAATAGATTTACATATCAAAAATATATACCTACATACATATGTACATAACAATAATACTATAATAAATAATGAGTACATAAATATATGAATAATATTATATAATAATAATAAATATATTATATTTTATTAAATAAATAATAATAGAATATGCAAGTAAAAATGGCATAAAAACATCCAAAGATGGTAAACAGATTACCTATGTTTTTAAACAGAGTGGAAATACAGTTTTAACCGATTTTTAAAACAGTTATACGTTTTGGCGCCTCTAACGCTCAAAGGAAGAGAATTCCAAAGTCGTGAGGCAGTTACGCTGAATGACTTATCATTGAAGGAAGTAGATTGAGAAGGTATTTTTAAAATTAAATTTTGACAGGAGCGCAGGTTTTTCGAATGAGAAAACCCCAGAAATTCAAATTTAACTTTTAAGTAGGGAGGAGAGGATGGATCAAACAGAACCCGGTGAAGAAGATGAAGAACATGAGTATTCCTGCGAAGGCGGATAGGGAGCCACTTGAGCTTTTTGCGAAATTCAGAAATATGGTCATATTTTCGTAATCCGAATATGAACCTGATACATAAATTTTGAAGCCGCTCAAGCTTATTTAATTGCTCCTCTCTTAGATCAAGATAACAAGAGTCAGCATAATCAAGTATAGGTAAAAGGAGAGATTGTGCTAGCGCAATTCTTGTAGGAATGAGGAGAAAGTTGCGTAGCCGACGAAGTGATGCTACGGATACAAACATTTTCCTGCTCGTCTCACATAACTGCTGGGTCCACGACATATTTTGGTCCATAGTCACACCTAGGTTCTTGACAGTGTCACTATAAGGTATAACTATGCCATTCAATAGAATAGATGGTAAAGATGACGACGCGACCCTAGCAATGAGTTTAGAGCTACCAATAATTACACATTGTGTTTTTTTCGGATTAAGATGAAGTCCGAAAGATTTACTCCATGAGGCTATATTCTTTAAATCTTCGTTCATTTTATCAATTGCTCTTGGTAATTCAGTAATTTTCGCGTGAATATAAATCTGTAGATCATCTGCATACAGGTGGTAGTGAGAAGAAATGTGATGACATAATGTATTAATAAATACTGAAAAAAGAAGAGGAGACAACACGCCACCCTGCGGAACACCTGACTTGACTGTTGACCAGTCGGAATACGAATCATGGATCCGTATACGCTGTCGGCGCCCACGCAGGTAGCAAAGAAACCAGTCAACTACTTTAGGAGATATGTTAAGAGAACGTAACGTAGCAAAGTCTAAGTTAGATGGTGCCCTCCAAAAACAATCTATAAGTCAAGAATGGTATCTTAATTTGGGCTGCTTTTAGTCATCTTTCGGAATTCATACTGTAAAATAAGTGTTACTCTTAGTCTAAGAAATTCGCATGTGCCCGAAAAGTCCGAGTTTGTTCTTCTTATGAGACATGGTTAATATAGTTTAAGCACTCAATACTTATTATTTCACTTAAAGACAAGATGGCTGATTATAGTTTATCACAATATTTCAAAATGGGGATTGTAGACTACGATCTTGATATTATCCTCTTTTAAATATCCTCAATAAGTCCAAAAGTATAATTTTTCTTTTCATGGGATTCATAGGATTTCTTATAATTCCATTTTTATCAATGAATGAATTACGTAAAGTGTAATGTAATATAATAATTGGGTATCCTCCACCATAATAAAATAAAAAAAATAAAATGCGACTTTTTAACTATTTCTAATGTTCATACTTTCCTATTTATATATTTTTATTTCTTACTGTAGATCGCAGGTTAGATATTCACAACAGAAATGTTTATATTGGCTACACTTATACTGATTTCAAAGACATTTTATCTCTTGCGTTTCAAATATTTTCAACCTAAAAACAAAGAATGTAATCAAAAAAGTGCTTAAAGTGAAATATTTTAGTCCCGTCTCTTAAACAGTTAAAGATTTCAAGGTTAATTATTAAAAAGCTGTACCTCTAGTATTAGGTTGAAACTTATTTGGCATGAAAGCTACATAGATAATATAATTAAAGCTGATTAGACGCATGCGAGAAATGCTCACGAGAGCTCCCTCTAGATTCAATCAGAGAGCTAATTGTAGGTAATTCTCCTCATGTCTGTGAGTAATGATGTGATTGAATATATTTAGTAAATGAGGAAACAGTGTAAGAATATAATTTACTTGGAATAAATGATTGACTTAGAAAAAAAATCTTTTTATTTTTTAGTTTTATTTGTGTATGAGTTTTTTTTTTAATATGTTAATATGTTGAGATTTTAACACACAGCACCATCTAGTTCCATGGTAAGTTACGAGGCTTGTGTTGGATACCAGATAGTGTATACGCTACACATGTGTGTATTACTTTAAATACATACATATTATAAATATATATATAAAAAATATATCTATCTATATATATATATATATATATATATATATATATATATATATATATATATATATATATATAATAAATATAAACATCCATAACTGGAGTACAAACATTATCACGCATATGAATGCCCCAGCGAGACTCAAACTCGCGACTGCTAGCACAGCAAGTAGGTTCACTACAAACTGAGCCAAACGTGTCGTCAAATGTATGCAATGTGTATGTATACACTAGATGTTATTTATTCTATATACTACGGTATTTATATTGATAAACTCAATCCACGTGAATTTAAAAAATATATTTTTTTCAGCTTCATACAGCTGGTTTGATTTCAGTTATTTTTTTAATTATTCCTCTTTAAAAAAGTTATCTATTAATATTTTACTATGAAACGGTATACGGTTTACAATTAAAAAAATCATTTTAGTAAAGAATATTAAGTCTTTTTCGTGGTAAATGTTAGAGAGTGGTAAAAGAATATTGATTTTTAATAAAGAATTTTCCAACTGCAACGAAGCCCAAAGGAGGGTTATGTTTTTGACCTATATGTATGTATGTATGTTCGATCTTATGTTCACTCGTAATTACTAAACAGCTAAACCGATTTTAATGGTTCACACTTTTTAAATCAAATGTTGGATTTCAGGTGCCAATTTGTGTGTTTAAAAAAAATCTTTCAAACTTACCCAGTGGGGTATCAAAATGAAGGTTTTAAATATACATATACAACATTTACATATAATGTATATACATATAATGTAATGTTCTCCTGACCGATTCCGGAAACAGCGGCCAATCTCATTGAGACTAGCCAACTGCGCATGAGATATTATAGTGCACAAGTGTACGCGCAGACACAAGTGCACTCTCTATTCCTCTCACTCTAATACTCTGGTGGGACGACTACTTGGCACGAGCAGTGAGAGATAAGGTGCAGGACTGACGGCTTTACGTGCTCTCCGAGGTAGGGGGGGTGAAACACCACCAACTTCCCGACTCCGGGCTGTTACTGGGGCTTACTAAACAGAAAGACTCAATAACTAAATTTGACCCGACCCGGGACTCGAACCCAGGACCTCCGGATGTGCAGCCGTACATGCTAACCACTAACGCCACCGAGGAAGTTAACATATACATTATACATATGTTTAAAAGCAACTTGGGATAAGAAATCTATACATATAATAAAATTCTAACTAAGCCGAATCTGTACATTAAATATTTTTTGGAAATTCCAATTGAAATAGACATTATTATCGATGCAGAGGCCGAATCTATAGTTTTTAGAATTTTGTCTGTCTGTCTGTCTGTCTGTTACCGCATCCCAGAAAAACCACTGGAGGGATTTTGACCAAATTTGGTATGATGATAACTGGATATCCGGGTCAACATACTGGATACTTTTTACCGCAGGAGATTATCTCATTCCCACGGGAGTACACGTTATAACAAAACCCAAAAAATATTCATGATCAGAATTTCTTGAAACTTGATATTAATGCTCTTCAATACAATTAAATAAATACGTGTTTTAGCGTTTTTTGAAATTCATCCCATAAGCAGATAAAATAAGGGATGAGAATTTGTATGAAACCTACCTTTTCAAAGTTTTTTTGTTGTAGTTTTAGCGCGAGCGAAGCCACGGGTTATGCTAGTTGTTAAATAAAACTCTAAGCGTTCAATTTCTGAAAACTGGCAAAAACTAAAAAGCGATGAATAAAAAAACCGGTCTACCATATGCGGTTGATAAAAAGGAAATATAGTGTTATGCATTCGGAGACATAATATATACATTGTACATAGATGTATTTTGTCACTTTATACGCAGTGGGCTTTTTTTATTATTAGCAATAGAAGTTTCGCGTCGAAATAGAGCGCCGGATTCGAGTGATTTTTTGTGTGGAGATAAGTGAAGGGCTAGAAATTGACATAGGCTACTTTTTACCGCGGGAGATTATCTCATCCCCACGGGAAAACATAATTTTATTATACAACCCAAAAAAAAATATTTAAAGAACTAATTGAAATTTGTTATTAATGCTCTTCAATAGAACTAAATAAATACGTGTTTTAGCATTTTTAGATGAAAGATTGTATGAAACCTGCCCTTTTAGAGGTTTTTTGGTAGTTTTAGAGCGAGCGAAGCCGCGGGTTCTGCTAGTTCACTAATAATTATCTATAATAAACCACTTGAACAGAATGTTATGGGATAGCTTCGCCTACATTGAACCGATTTACCAATCAACTCAAGTACAATGCTATATAAAATTTAATTACTCTTCATCGTACAAAGTGATTCACTTTGTTTCTAATTAATTTTATTATTCTATCATTATTTACTCAAAGCTAAGCCAAAT
The DNA here is from genome assembly GCA_033884665.1 of Argynnis bischoffii washingtonia. Lineage (NCBI taxonomy): Eukaryota > Metazoa > Arthropoda > Insecta > Lepidoptera > Nymphalidae > Argynnis > Argynnis bischoffii. The sequence continues at coordinate 15,550,908 of CM066618.1, read as the reverse complement.
TACTGCATTACATTTCACTGTAATCAGTTTTGTAGATCTACAATAGAGTCGATGGAGCCAAAGGATCATCCACTAAAGCTAATTATCCGTGACATTGTCACCGTAATATGGAGGCAAACATAGCAGGTTTACTATGAGCACTGAAACTACTAATATAGAAACTGTTTAGTTTTGTAATTTGAAAGGATGGTTAAATTTGTGAGATTCAGAAGAATTTAAGAAATTATTCTATTTGTTAATTGACGCGTAGTAAATGACTTTGGCAGTGGTAGCCCAGTGGTAACGCGCTCGCTTGGGAAACCGAGTAAAGCGGGTTCAAATCTTCGCACCTCTGATATTTTCATGTGCGAATCATTTCTAACATGATTACCACTTGCCTTACCAAGGAAAACATCGTGACCAAACCTGCATGTCTGAGAAAACTTAGCAAGTTTTCGAAAGACATGTGAAGTCCGCCAATCCGCACTTGGCCAGCGTGGTGGACTATGGCCTGATTCCCCTCGTATTGAAGGGAGGCCCGTGCCCAGCAGTGGGACGTTAAAAAGGGCTGAATACAAATGACTTTAAAATCATTTTAAAAATACCAAATGAATTAAGGAGTGAAAACTCTTAAAGATGAAGCTTCCTCTTGTTATTAATTTATATGAGAATATTGCAAAAACCTTTTCGGTTCCCATTTGGGGAAGATATTATGTAACACACTCAAGAAGCACCTCCTCCATTTTAAATTCGATCAAAAATTATATCCGTAGACTCACTTGCCCAAACTATTTTCTGTTGAAAACATTTTCACTTAAATATTTTCATTGAAATTAAATTGGATATTTTTTTTCCATTCGCCCTTTGGAATGTCTGAATCCTATTTTAAAACAACACAGTATGTAACGTAATCTGACGTTCCCGATAACACATCCGGGGGAATCCTCAAATAATTGGTACTCACGTAGTGTCTGGAACTAGCTTAATTGCCATTGTTCCCTAATTTGTTCGTGTCACCACTGTCCCTAGAGAGAGCCACTGGTCATTACATCTAGACAAACGTATCAAATGATGATCATATGCGACTTTAACCTTTATCTTAAGTCATTAGAGTCGCTTTCAAGTGTAAATATAACATTGTACACCCAAGGTATACTCGGTGTGCATGTCATGGGTAAATTGTATTAGCATGTACAATGTGGTGACGTCTCTTTCCAATGTATAAATAAAAGTTGTGTAAGAAAGGGAGAAAAAAATGTTAATACCATTTTTTATTCAGAGTAGATGGATGGCGCTTGTTTTTATTAGATGTAAGAGATTTAACGTTTTCCATAACAAATTGCAGTTTGTAAAAAATGCACATTTTGTATCATAAAAGGGAACATGAATTTTGGTTTAATTAAAAAAGTATTAATGAATTTTTAAAGTCTTATTAAGCAAAAGTCTTTTATTGGATAGTTTATGAGCAATGTATAAATGTAAGTTTATATTTATTACCTATTTATATTTACGTCATTATGAGAAATTAATTCCCATGATCACTGCTGTTGAATGATAATGGAACAATTGTATGGTAATATTCTAAATTACAGATTATTTAAAATAACCTTTTTTTTAAACAGTCTAAATTAGGTTGAATTACTTATATAGATGTAGTGTGTATGTGTGTAAGCCTCCCCAGTACCTATATATTGTACGACGTGCTATTATTAAAAGAGAGTATTAAACGAACCTTGGAGCCAAACAGTTGTCTCATTTGTTCCCACATTACATGGCGACCCTGCCAGGCGGTGTGCGTGCAAGCGCTACACAAGGCACGCACACCGTCCTCGAAAAATTAAGAACTAAAAACTTAAATTATTGAAAATTTGAAGAAAAAAAAAGTAAAATATGAAGACAACAATGAAAGACAGAAAAAAAAAGAAACATTTTTTTAACGAAAATGAAGATAAAGTTACGTAGAAAAAAGAAGATATAATCTGAAAAAATATATACGAATATACTTCTACAATGTCTGACAATAATATTTTGAGAAGAAATAAAATAAATTGAAAATACTGTCCTTGGAAGTCGATTCAAGAATCCGCGAAGAACATCTAGTAAAAATGAAGAAAATAACGTCAGAAGATTTGGAAAAATGAAAAAATGATGAAAATGAAGGCATGAAAATAATGTCAAAAGGTGTGGAAAAATGAAATGAAAAGGAAATCAACATGAACATCGTCTACTACCGAAGTCTGCATCAATCTATTAATATAAGGTAATGGAAAAAAATATTTTAAATTCATTATAAAAATTAGAATTGTTTTATGTAGTTACGATATATGTTTTTTTTCTGTAATAGCAAACCATAATCAATATTACTATTAAGAGAGTTTTGAAATAGGTAACAAACATTGTAAATTCTAACAAAAATATATTATGAACTATTATGTAATAGGTATTTCGTATAATAACTAATATTTATCATTTAATAATTTTGTTCGTTTTTTTTAAAGAATTATAAACCAAAGTAGGTACAATTTCATTATTACAATATATCAATCCCTTTGTAAAAATTAACTAATAATTAGACTAAAATATTTCATGGAAACTGTTTCTAACGATAGATCAGGTTCATAACTATAAACCGCGTTTCATATTTCCTGACGCGAAACTTTTACGTATATGGAAAGGAATTCGTACACTAATATGATTCTCGAGATCTTATTGCAGCCTGATGCAATAACTAGTAATCTTCCATTGTTTACATGATTTTAAATTCAACTCTTTAAAAAAAAAAAAAACAAAGTTTGAAAAAAATTTATCAAATAATTATATTTTTTATCATTATTTTTATGTTGCCTATATAATGTACTATAACTCTAAAAATATGTTTTTTTTTTAGAAAGAGTCTATAGATTAGATTGTTGGTAGTAGACAATTAAATATCTAGGAATTTCAACTTAATAAAAATGGAATTGTAACATAGATTACATGTTTTAAGGACAAGAACTTAGTTTAAGAAAGGCTAAAATGAAAGGTATAATAAAGTATATAAAGGTAAGAATGTTTTTGAATGAGATTAACTGTAGGTAAAATGGAATGGAAGGTATTAAGAGTTGGTTCTATTGACAATTAGCTTTTACACCGATGATCGGTCTGATCAACTGATAATTGTGAAAATGTTAATCTGTTAATAAGTTCCTAATTTAGCGTTTGTGTTTGGTTTGAGAGTAAATATACGTAATTGAAATTATATATATAATTAGTATCGCTTTGCCCGCCTATTTTCTCGATCATGTTGTACGCGAGTCGTCTGCGTGAGAGCAATAGTGCAAGAGGTCAAATAAAAAATAAATAAATAAATAAATATGAAGAGAAGGGCATGCTTATAAATAAAAAAATATATGGGAGAAATATATTATTATAATGAACCGACCGGAATCGGATAAAAGAAAAAAAAGGTAACCTACCTAAGTAATGAAAACTTACATGGTAAAAAAGCTCCCGAGATGAATAATGACTAGTTAATGGAAATGTTAAATGTTATATTGTCGACAATGATGAGTTTATTATATAAATTGACTTGAAACTGTTCCCGGATTGACCAATTTATTTGTTGCAATTGTTTTTTTTGCAAATACTTGCTTATACTTTAAAATATATTATATTTACATAAGTATGATTAGAGTTATTAATTATAGGATTTTTTTTTATATAATTTCTCCAAAATGTTTTTTTTTGTATTTTAACATATTATTAAAACATGTTTAGTAGTTATTGTACCAAGGTTTCGTAAGTATTTTATTATAGAAATATAGATTTTTTTTGGTAAAGATAAAGATAAATATATAGGATTTATTATTTAACTAATGCATACAAGTAAATACCTACTGGTACATTAAATATTTTTGTTAAGAGGATTGTGAAGCTAAATAAAAAAAGTAAATTTCCATACAAAAAGCGATAACGTTTTCCCCCCCATTAACATAGTCTAATTTTCATAATTTTTGGAAATGTTGTAGATATAATGAAAAAGTAGGTCCGTACGTTTTTATTTTAAAGAAATATTGCGTATGATAGAAGTTATTAGCATCTAAATATCTGTATTTTTGACGTAAAAACTTCTTCGAGCGTTTTTATTTTTTTATAATTAAACTAAACTGAATTACTAAAAAAGGAAAACGTACAGACCTAGATTAAGGTGTACTGAATCTAATGAGACCAAAATTGTCTCATTTCTTAAATGTTTAGGGGGGTAAAAACGTTATCGCCCAAAACAATATTTCAAACAGGAATGTAGGTAATTGCCTCTAAGATTTGCAACTCTCTCTATCGCACCATAAGGGTTGGCAAAGCGAGCGATATGAAACAGATAGCATTTTCTTAAAAACCTACTCGCGCCGTGTATCGGCACTTCACAATCCTCTTAACCATTCAAAATTTAAGGATGATTTCGTTTAAAGTGTTGATTCAATTTAAATGTTTCATTTCAAATTAAATGCTATTTCATACAAAATATGTAATTTGAATTTGTGTCAATTCTGTATTAATTAAATGTTAAATTATATTATGTTATATATTTCAAATTTGTAAAGATTAAAGGAATATTTAAAAATGAAAATTGTAACAAAAAAAAATATAAATTCTTAATTTTTTTTTTTCAAAATGTTGAGGGAGTTGTAGTGTGTATGTGTGTAAGCCTCCCCAGTACCTATATATTGTACGACGTGCTATTATTAAAAGAGAGTATTAAACGAACCTTGGAGCCAAACAGTTGTCTCATTTGTTCCCACATTACAAAGGATAAGTTCAATTCTGATGATAATAATGGTATTTAGTATAAATGGGATTTCTTCGTTTGGCTAGTGGCTAGGATGTACAGTTATAGATGCAGAGGTCTTAGATTCAAGTTCAGGGTCAAGCAAAACATAGTTATAATTTTTTTCAGTCAAAAACTCTTTGTAATAACCTCGAGTAAGGAATTTGGCGGTGTACCCCTATATCTTGGTGCAAGTGAAGCTTAGCTCCTGCGTCTGATTTCTCACTGGTCGCATCGAATTGTCGCCCCACCGGAGTATGAGAGTGACAGGAATACACAATCTAATAATCTATTTATTCCATTCCAGACAGCAATAAATATTTTAAAATCAAAGTTTATTCAACTAGTGTTATTAATTTCAGATACCAATTTTCTGAAATTTAATGAATGAACAATACTGTCATGAAATTGACAATGGCCAAGAAAGAAGCGAACGTGCGGCCAATACTTATCTTTTATTCTAATTTTAATTTATAAGTGATATGTGTTATTGAAAATTATACTATTATAATGGAATGTAAAAGGGTTATAAATATCTATCTTCATTAATCGTATTTCAACTAAAACAGAAGATTTCTGGCCGCACATTCGTATTGTCTCTGTTGCGCCTGCCTTTTAGCTGACGACTGGCAAAGAAACAATTCACTCTCTATGTCTACGAGATGACAAGATTGATATCTCCATTCCTAAGCTAACATACTGTCACTGTCAAATGAAATGAAGAATTAAGAAAATCTTCAACATATTTGATCCTTGCGCCTTATTCTCGCTTCGCTCGGGTGCGTTTTTATCTGTCAAACTATATATATATATATATATATATATATATATATATATATATATATATATATATATATATATATATATATATATATATATATATATATATATATATATATATATTTATTTATATATATACACGCACGTACACTAATAGTAGTCCGATATCGCATCTATACATATAATAAAATTCTAACTGAATCAAATCTGTACATTAAATATGTTTTGGAAAATCTGATTGAAGTAGACATTATTATCAATACAAAAGCCGAAACTATAGTTTTTAGAATTTTTGTCTGTCTGTCTGTCTGTCTGTTACCGCATCACGAGAAAACGACTGGACAAATTTTGATGCAATTTGGTATGATGATAGCTGGTTCTCCGGGTTAACATATAGTATACTTTTTACTGCTGGAAAATATCTCGTCCCTGAGAAATCTATACTAAACGCTAAAACGTAACCAGGGACAAACTCGAGCGGAGCGAGGGTGAGTCACTAGTATGAAATAAATTCAATGCAATGGTATTTTATGCCACTATTCTCGATTTTACCATACAGTCTACAAATCGCTTACTTTTTTTTAAAGAATAAGGTAAATTGTATATATTATATATTAGTTAAATTAATTTATAATTTTTGTAATACTATATTCTTATGTATTTTTATAATGATATAATCTATAGCACTTTATTACTATTTACTTTATTATAATCTAATTCATTTGCTATTTTTGTTTATTAACATTTGTTTACTTATAGTACAAATTGTTATTTGTATACTATTTTAAAATATTATTGTAGGTTCAAGCTTAGCTTTATAAGACTCTGTCTATATTATTCCTTAGTATGAGTATTAAAATCAAATTCATAGGTCATTTTGATAAAATGGTTTTTGTGTATGGAGATAATTAGGGATCTCGAAAGTGATATACATAAGTAGGTTTCTATGTACCCATAAAAAAACCCTAACAAAGCGATAGTACGTCATTAGAAACTAATATATTCTGAAATACAAGTTCAGCCTCTCAGGAAGTTACATTAAAACAATGGACACAAAACAATTTTTTTAATGAATGGAAATAATTTTTAATTTAGAGACAATTAACATAATAATAACAATAACATAACAATAACATAACATGCAAAATGTTTTATACTTTTGGGAAAAATAATTAAGTTATTCAATTCAAATATTTGATTATTCTACGAAAACTGTTTAATATCTCGACGTATCTCAAAATTCAAGGTAAAAATTAATTTATGAGAAGATTTCGTTTTAAACAGGATAAATAGAATTTTCGCTTACTTTATTATACTATACCTTATTAAATTTACATTGAGTTTGGAAGGTATCGTGTTTTCAAAACATAATAATGATGAAATATGCGAAAGAGATGAAACAAATAGTAAATTATGTTTTTGTTTTGTTGGGATATTAACACACAGCACCATCTAGTTCCATGGTAAGCTACGAGGCTTGTGTTATGGATACCTGATAGTTGATACACTACGCATATTTTAAATATCATACAAATGAATGCCCCAAGGGGGATTCGAACCCGTGACTGCTAGCACAGCAAGTAGGATCACTACAAACAGTAAAAACTGAGCGAAACGTGACATCATTTTATTTCTCTCCTTCTCAGACGAACACGGCATGAAATTGTAGATATATTACTTATATAATAATAGCACTATTCATGTAGTTTCAAGATTAAGAAATACATTAAAATTTTAAATACGAGCATAAAGGTCAATTATTAATTCGAGTTTCATAAAGAATTGCTAATCAAATAAAAATCATTTTTTTAATTTATATCCATTTTTATTATTAAGAGCTAGACTTGTATAAAAAAGTTAAAAGGAGTTTGAGCTTTTTTCATAGATTACTAAATTGGATTCCAACACCTGTTTCAGCTTTAGTTCATTCTCCTACATTACTAAGAACTGGGGTATATTCATTAAATATGTAAATGTTTAAAAAGGAAAAGAACAACTTACAATTATTATTTACAAAATAATTCATGTTCACGCCCCAGATGAATCGCAATTTCGATTCTATGAGCGAAAAACGATCCAACACTCTATTTACCATTAGAGGCGATTACACGAGGTGTGACGACCATGATTACTGTAAAGCATTCGAAACATTGAGAACCAAAAATACCGAAGAATCGGGAACTCTCAGAAGTGAGTGAAAAATATGGTAATATCCCGTAATCACTTACATAAATCACAACACATAATCTCGTAATCGCAACCCATAAATATCCCGTTTTATACCATAATAATATTGCGAGTGACCATGAATGTTTAAAGACTTACACTATAATACTTTTAGTATTATTTTTATATACATTCTCGGAAATATATAATTTTTATAAAGATATTATTTATTGTATGAAATAGCATGATGTCGCCTAATTCCTTCGTGAAAAGCAAGGTTTTGAAAGAAAGGCAAAATTTTGTTAGAAATTTTTAAGGAAATGTGAGATATTTTAAAACAATGATACAATTTTATTTCTAAACTAGCAAAACCTGCGGCTTCGCTTGCGCTAAAACTACAACAAAAAACTTTAAAAAGGTAGGTTTCATACAAATTTTCATCCCTTATTTTATCTCCTTATGGGATGAATTTCAAAAAACGCTAAAACACGTATTTATTTAATTGTATTGAAGAGCATTAATACCAAGTTTCAAGAAATTCTGATCATAAATATTTTTTGGGTTGTGTTATAAAATGTATTCCCGTGAGAATGACATAATCGCCCGCGGTAAAAGTATCCTATATGTTGACCCGGATATCCAGCTATCATCATACCAAATTTCATCAAAATCCCTCCAGTGGTTTTTCTGTGATGCGGTAACAGACAGACAGACAGACAAAAATTCTAAAAACTATAGATTCGGTCTCTGTATCGATAATAAAGTCTATTTCAATAAGATTTTCCAAAAAATATTTAAGGTACAGATTCGACTCAGTTAGAATTTTATTATATGTATAGGAAACATCATTATTTTTACTCCATATGTTTGTATTTATTTATAACGTCTACAAATATATACAATGTACATTGTACATACGTATGTACAGGTAAAAATAATTATTTAATTATAATACGTACATGTGTAGATTAAATTTCGTAGAACGAACTTAATTCTCTCATTTCACCCGAGAACTAATTCGTGGGTAAATCCCCGAACGGTACCGGCCGATATTTGGGCTTAAGAGATTCTACTATAAAATATACCCTGTCTCACCCCTAGATTAAGGATTCCGTAGATATTTATTACTTATGTAACATATTTAAATACATATCGTACTAGTTTTTTATCGCGGCTCCATTCATGTTGTATATATACTACTGTAAATGCTCTAACGATAGAAAATCCTAAGTTTTCTAGTAAAAGCTAAGATGTTACCATCTCTTAATGGTTAAATTCCGAATATTTTTGTGATTATCATTAGTTTTGAGCTAATCTCTAATGGTAAAAGCTTGATAAGTCGTCTCTTTTTATAAAAAAAACCTGATATTTACGAATTTATGTTATTATCTTTTACTTTCAAGACACGTGGTAACGTGTCCAGCCAAGTTCAAGCCAAAGGAACTGGCGACGCAGCACCGTGTGTACTGTATATATTCACACAAACCATTTGGAGCTACTTTACACCTCGTAATAACTCAAAATCTATTTAACATAAACTCATGAAATTGGGTTATTTCCTTTTAGACTAACTAGAATCCTCAATTTCATAAATACAGCTTAAACGGTTATTGAGATATTAATGTCTAAAAATCGGCATTTTTATCACTGACTGACTGTCATATAGTAGTAAAACCTAACCCACTTCCAGATGACCTAGAAAGTTGAAATTTGGTGTCCAGATGGGTAATCATGTACATACTAAGGAAAAATCTGAAAACTTTTAATTGAAAACGTTAATTTCCTCTTTAATTTTGTGGGATGAAAAGTATCTAAAATATTGACAGGGATATAAAGTATCACCATGCCAAAATTTCATTTAGATCGGTTCAACAGTTTCGGAGATTAGCCCGTAGAAACAGACAAACAGACAGAGAAACAAAAAAATAAAAAAAAAACTGGATTTCTTCTATTTCTCTTCTTGCATACCCCTGACTCGGTTTTTAGCATTTTTTTTCTATGTACAGATATTCGACCTCTACAGTTTTATTATATGTATAGATGTGGCATTCCCACATCTTCATATGAGATTTTTCTATAAACTTTATTATTTGAATAATTTTAAGAGTTAATTAACGCGCTAACTTTCTTTCATTTTAATCTATCCTTACCAACTAGTAACCACTATTTGCAGCCACTTTTACATAAGCAGAGGTAGTTTATCAGGTACAGAAAAAAATTTAGCTTTAATTTGATATATAAATAATGAATATACAATTTAACAAAATATGACCTGCTTACACTTGGCCACGAAGAGGTTGCGGCCAAGTCCGCAACGGCAGCTATCACTTTTCAAATTCTCTACGTATATTTCTGTGAAGTGGAGTATAATTTATTTTAATAACAAATGCATCGATTTTGTTCTTAAAAGTCAATTATTATTAATGTAATTAAACATATTAGAGGGCATATTTTAATTCCCCCGGTCAAAACATATTGTCTCTTTTATTATTATATATAAAAAAAAGATTTTGATTAAATACGCGATGAACGTAGCAATCTTACAGCCGGATCTTGATCCGATAAGATTTCCCCAAAAAAACATTCAATGTACAGTTTCGACTTAGTTACAACTTTATTATATTATTATTACCTGGATGTATTAGTTTAATTCAATAATACTGTATGTTAACTCTTAGTCACTTCCGTAACCATTGACGCATACTGCAATGTATTCAAAAACTCGGGAACGAAAAAATCAAAATAACACTCCAAAAACAAACGAAAAAAAAAAACAGTTTCATTTAAAATTGCTTGTGTAGTTTTAACTTATTTTCCGAACACATATAAAAATCTATACCTCTTGTTAATACCGCATTCGTTACAGTCCGCCACTTTGCAGGCTTACGTGTAATAAAGACGAGGTTTATGGCGTGTACTTAATTTGTATGATATGGTAATCTGGTAATATAAGCGAAAATCAATATTATCACATTAATTTGTATTTACTTAAGCTAAACAAGTGTTTATTTTGTTTCGATGCAATTATATATTAGCAACTTGCTTCTCTATGCCTAACAGTAGGATATATTATATTCATAGTCTATCTGCCGCCCCATATGAGTTTACCATGTCATGATGGCAGCTTCATTAGCGCCTGGCAATCCAGTCGGACACAAAGCCAAGAAATACACTGAAAGGTGGCCCACCTCAGAAGGTGTGCCATGCGGGTTACTCTAGGTCTATACTTCTCTGGAGCACCCCCCCTCCCCTCCCCTCCCCTCCCCTCCACTCCCCTCCCCTCCACTCCCCTCCCCTCCCCTCCCCTCCTTCTCGATGTGTGTTTACCTTGTCGTGGACATCGTGGTTAAGTGCGTAAGCTTTCCTGCGACGCCTCATTAAGCTTCCGTTGGGTTTTAGTGGGTAATACTAGCTTTTCTAGGCGGTGAGTGCCACATTATATATACAGGTGTAGAGGTGGTATACGTAAATAGATTTCCCAACGATATAAAAAGCCAGCGTGAATGGGTCAATTTGTTGCTCCACTTAAGGGAGACGAACCTGAAAAACTATAAATACGATTATATGGTTATATATTACTAAGGATTTCCTTGATTTGTGTACTGTTGTAATGTATTATTGTAATTTATAATAATGATATTATTAAGAGGTTGTTTTTTTATTTAAATTCTTAATTATGTAAAATTTAAAGTTTAATCTGTGCCTTTTAGTTCGTAAATATATTATGTTTTTTATGATGTTTTTTGAGAGAGAAGCTGTCATACACATTGATTTAATATACAAGCATCTCTTGCCAAAATCACGATTCCTAAACGTGGATGTAAGGAAATTATATTTAATATATGTACAGGGAAAAATTCTGTACTATCTTATATTACAAAATACCTTTTTAATTTATATTATTACGATATTGCTTTTTTAAATAATAAATAAAATTTAAATTCATAATTATTTTAAATTTAAAGTTTAATCTGTGCCTTTCAGTTCGTAAGATATTGAAGAATTTTATATAAATATCCTTCCTTTTTATCTTTTTTCATATGTGTAAAAGTTTGGGAGAGAGAGATGTATAAGTATCTTTTGCTAAAATTACGATTCTCCTAAGCGTGGATACTAGGGTATAGTGCCTAAAAAGTTTCACCCGTACAGGAAAAGAGCGCTTGCATCAATCAATTATGCAGATTTCTGTTTTACTTTTAAATTTAAAAGTTACCTGTGTAGCTTAACTGTAAATACAAAACTGTGCAGTGTTCTACGATACCCTGTTTAATCTAATAGCTATAGCGAAATAAAATCGAATACCCTTATATAAATAAGTTTTAGTTTGAAAGGGATTTCCTCAGTAAAGTGAATTCTGAAACAATAGTCATTTACTATTTTAAATACCATTATGATATCGATTAGGATACGTTTCTTTTTAGGCAGCTATTACGTAATGCTTAGAAAGCATTCAATTTTTATATAAGAAAAATTGCGCTCTTATCCATAAAATTACTAAATTTTATCAAACTGCTAATAACTTCATATTTAAGGTTTTTATACTCAAAAGAAGATAAGGACCCATATTAAATAGGAACTATTTTGTAGAAGATCCGCACGTCCGTCTGACACAACCCTATTCCCAGGAACTACGCTTCACGCTGGAACGGCGGGATGGATTTGAAAGAAATTTAGTACACAGATAGACCTAGGATAAAACATAGACTATTGTTAGGCTTAACGAAGTAAGAGCAACTTAATACTTTCTTAGATTTACGCGAATATTTGACATTTGAAAAAAAAACTATCTTTTCGGATTATTTTGTGGATTATTTTGAATTTTGGTTCCCGACGTTTCGAATGCTTTCCAGCAATTATAGTCACGGGAGGTATCTCTTGTTAAAATAAAATATTCGCGTTTGAAATGTCAAATATTCGCCTAAATCTAAGAAAGTATAAATAATAGGGCTTCCGGAAAGTTCTGTTCATTTTTATGACAACCATTTTGACACGTAATAACATGTTTATTTGGCGCACGTTCGGCTCCCTGTTTTTATCGCTTAATGTTTACATATTAACGTAGCAAATTCAGTAAAACAAAGTTTATTCACGTTAGTTTTAAGTGTGAAGTGATAGTATATCCATGGCTAATGATAAAGTTCATTTACGCCACTGTATTTTGTACGAATTTTAACAAGGAAGAAATGCTACAGAAGCATGTAATGAAATTTATTGAAAGTGTTTGATGAAGGTACAGTTTCTGATAGGACATGCAGAAGATACAGCAGTGGTGGCTCCCACGCGCGCAGTGGTAACGCTCTTGCTTGGGAAACCGAATGAAGCGGGTTCAAATCCCGGGTCTCGCACCTCTGATATTTTCAAGTGTAAATCATTTCTAACTTGATTACTACTTGCCTTACGGTGAAGGAAAACATCGTGAGGAAACTTGCATGTCTGAGAGAACCTAGTAAGTTTTCGAAAGACATGTGAAGTCCGCCAATCCGCACTTGGCCAGCGTGGTGGACTATGGCCTGATTCCCCTCGTATTGAAGGGAGGCCCGTGCCCAGCAGTGGGACGTTAAAAAAGGGCTGAATACATGCAGAAGATGGTTCGAAAAATTTGAAACAGGTGATTTCAACCTTTCTGATAAGCCACATTCTGGCCGACCATCTTTGATCGTCGACGATGTAATTAAGACAACGTTGGAGCAAGGTCCTTTACTGACAACATCAGAGATCGCAGAAAGGCTTAATTCAGCTCAGCAAACCATTTCCGACCATATTCGGAAGATACGATTGGTGTGGAAATATTCAAGATGGGTGGCACCTTAATTAAGTCAGAAGAATTTGGATGATCGAGTCGTCATATGCACATCTCTGCTTGCTCGGAATAACGTCGTGTCCACCCTCCGACTATCACTTATTTTTGTCCTTACAAAATTTTTTAAAAGGCAAAAATTTCAAAAATGAGGAAGTTGTCAAAAAAAGCACTGGTTCAATTTTTCGCATCAAAAGATGAAACATTTTTCAAAAATGGAATATACAAATTGCCCTCACGCTGGCAAAAAAATCATTAATAATAATGGCAATTAAAGATATAGTATTAAAGTTTATTGATAGTAAGAAAAAAATGAATTTTATTTTATTCCAAGAACGGACAGAACTTTCCGGTAGATATATGTATATATGAAAATTATGTATCTAAACGTCGTATCAAGTAGTTAAAATATTTAGTCATTTTCATATATATTTTTTTATGAGATTCAGTGACAAACGAGCAGACACACCACGTGATGGAAAGTAGTACCTGTCGCCCATAACACCTACGGTTCATGCACTTAGGTTTTAAGTAACAAAAATGCAGAACCACAGGTGCGTTGTCACTGTGAGGACTAAGATGATATGCCTCTCGCCTGTAATTGCGCTGGCTACCTTATCCTTCAAACCGGAACACAACAATGCAATCATTGTTGCTTGGCGGCAGAAATAAATAAGGGGGTGGTACCCATCCAGTCGGACTCCTCAGGCTTGACAAAGTCCTACCACCGATAAAAATTTATTAATTTTATTAATTTTTAATTTATTATCCATGGGTCCTCTCGCGTGGTAAGCGTGGCAAAGGTAGGCCCTTGCTTTTTATCAAATTTTATTCAGCTACATAAGCGTGAAAAAGTGACAAACAGATAGTTACTTTTACAATTAATAGGATAGAATATGGTATAATTATAAATATAAATACCTTTCCAACAGTCAATTACATGTTTATTCTGTATATAGATGGTGATTACACGGTCAACAGTATGAACTCTGTATTACATAACATTTTCTTTATTGCGGCTAATGGTTATTTAATGATACTTGTACAAAATATGATGAATTATATGACAAATTAGATGCGGAAAATGCTGTGATATTATGTTAATAATAGCAATTTTCTTCTGACTAGTTTATGCATGCGGCTTCACTTGCGCGGTATATCCATAAAAATTAAGATAGGTGTTAATTACAATTAACGTAGGCGCTCATTCTGTAGGTCATCATCCATTGGCGTCAATATAAGTACCACAAATATTTACGAGACGACGCTATATGACATTGTCAGCGTGAGAGCAGATAGAAAAAAGCTCTAATAATAATTAGTTATTTTTTTTTCCGAAAATACACCTACGTATCTATATAAACTTAAAATGCAAAATCTTATCTAAATACAAAATTTGATCCAAATAGTTAGAGCCAAAATATACGTAATAAACTTATATATATATATATATATATATATATATATATATATATATATATATATATATATATATATATATATATATATATATATAATTCTAAATATTACCTTTATGATAAAAGAAATGACCTATCTCTATTCCGCTTTATTTTTTAAATTGCCAAAACCGTTACAACGCGTCTAAGAAATGATAAACATTTACAACAACAAACGCACTCACAAATCCTCATTTCATTGCATTCATTTATTCGGCCCTTTATAATTCAAGTCATAGTCCATCATACTGGTGAAGTGTGGGTTGCCAGATTTCACATGTCTTTTAAAAATTAATTAAGTTCTCTCAAATATGCAGCCTCACGATATTTTTCTTAACCGTACGGTTAGACGACGTAATCGTATTGAAAATAAAAACTTAAAAAAAAAAACCGACTTCCAGGCACTGAAAAGTAAAAAATAACTAAACGGGTTTTCATTTAGAATAGATACTTAATCAGATTTTTTTCGAAGTCGGTGTGCTTTGATTTGTATTGGCTGGCACCGACTTCGAAAAATCTATATATATATATATATATATATATATATATATATATATATATATATATATATATATATATATATATATATATATATATATATACAGTCAAACCTGGATAAGTGAGAACTGGATAAGTGAGAAAACTCTATAAGTGAGAGTAATAGCCAGGACCCGTCATTTTAAGCTCCCAAAACCTCTATAAGCGAGAAACAGAAACCTCTGTAAGAGAGAGTCGTTTTTCCCTCATAGACCTCCGTAAGTAAGACTGCTACTTATCTATACCTCTATAAGCGACAGTCGAGCTTTATTTACAAATTTAACATGTGCTATTTTATGACTCATTCTTAACTTTCGTGGAACTTCCTACCATTGTTTTTGTATTCTCGTCAATATTTTACCTATTCTATAAGAAGTAGAAATAAAGAACATTCCAATGAAGCTAGCTTTAAATGCGTTGGAGACGGTCCATCAGTACTTTGAATACGCGGCAGTTGTTGATCAAGCAATATTCGACAAAATTTATGAGTTAGAGAAAAACATTCAAAATACAAAAACAGAAACCCAAACGAAATTGACGGATTTTTTTGAGTGCAAATAAATTCTAAATAAAATAAAATTACATAGTACATGAATTTTTGTTCTGTTTTCTTAAGCATTTAAAAATAAATATGTATGCACATAATTTTATCATATTACATATTTACTACATTCGTACTCGCTGTGACTTGTTATTGCTGCGTACCCCTATAAGAGAGAAACGCTACCCATGTACCTGCATTAGCGAGAAACTCGGGTTAGTGAGAAACCTCTATAAGCGAGAATGAGATTGTGCTCCCTTGAACTCTCGCTTATCCAGGTTTGACTGTATATATATATATATATATATATATATATATATATATATATATATATATATATATATATATATATATATATATATATATATATATGTACGGTCGAATTGAGAACCTCCTCCTTTTTTTGGAAGTCGGTTAATGACTGGCACAAGAGAATATTAGAGATGCGTGACCCGGAATTTGGTCCCACTTTACATGTTGTTCAAAGCGAGCGTTAGTTATTATTTGGCTACCGTGTCCTCTCAACTCTTATAACCTCATAAATAAAACACTCAATTTTATAATATTAGCGTAATCAATGTAGACTAAAATTAAGTTATTAAATAATATTATCAAAAATAGTATTTTTTATTATAAAAATTATTATAAAATTTTCTAAATGTCAATCTGAGCGGATTACACAAGCAAGATAAAATCTAATTAATGTAGAACTATTGTTTTATATTCAGCTGTTACGAATCAAGTACAATACCTAATAAAATCCTTTAGTATGAGTACACTTTGTGTTTTTTTAAGTTCGCAAATTATCAAACAATCATTTAAATGTAATAATATATACAGATAAATAAAACTAAGTGTCTGTTTGTAATATCAAAATATAAAAATAACAGCTTGTTAATAAATGCATATTAAATTATAAACGGTACTTGTATAAGAAATAATAATTTTTAAAATTTTTGTCTATCTGTCAGTTCCGGCTAATCTTCGAAACGGCTGGACAGATTTTGATAGGACTTCCACTGGCAAATAGCTGATATGATAAGGAATAACTTATGCTATTTTTATTTTAGAAAAAGAAAGTCAGAAAGTCATACATAAAAAAATCGAATAATATATATTTTTGAAAAATTGAAATTACATAGAAACCTATGATACAATTTGATGTATATAGGAAACAAATTTATTTAATTAAACAGATATGTACATAATAAACTATCTTTATTGAGTAAAGTTTTATGTGTTATAGATACCTGCACGCCTAGGTTCATCCAAAATAAAAAGAATACGTTATATTTCCTTTGTAATAAAATAACACAGATAAAAAATTACATAAAAATATTATATTAATATTGTAATTATGACCTTAGTGTTTAAGCCTTATCTTAAACAAAGGTCGAAAAAAATATTAAAAGGAATTCTTAAAAGTTAAAACTTTACTAATTATTTTACATATTAAAATACATATAAAAAATACATATAAAAAAACGAAAATTAACATCTGTCCCTCGCCTCTAGTTTACCTTCATGGGCCGTCCAGAGTGGAGCGCAAAAACTAAGTCCTCAAAAGTGTGGAAGAGCTCAATAAGGGGAGTAAAATAAAGTGAATCCCGGTCATAACCACCTCATCATGATAAAGCTAGTACTGACCCCTCAACATCCTTAGCCGGTCACACCGATAGTGAAGTCGAGCTTCTGCGCAACCACTGTAGTAAGTAGTTACCGTCTACTTGAGGTTTAAAATCGAGACTGTTCAAAAGATAAGCGTCCACTAGTCTTATTCTTACATTATTGTATTCAACCTTTTTTAACGTCTCACTGCTGGGCACGGGTCTCCCAATATAAAAGGGACCAGGTCATAGTCCACCATGCTGGCTAAGTGTGGGTTGGCGGCACATGTCTTCTCTCAAACATGCAGGTTTTCTCACGCTGTTTTCCTTCACCGAGAGATGGTGAAAGTGGTAATCATGTTGAAAATGATTCGCATATGAAAATATCATAGGTGCGAGACCCAGGATTTGTACCCGCATCACTCGGTTTCCCAAGCGAGCGCGTTACCTCAGAGCTACCACATCTTACATTCTTACAGTACTCCATTCCATAGTTCCATTTAGTTTTACATATTTTCCATAGTCCCTACGCATTATCCCGTAATCATTTTTGGGCAATGCCCTATGGATTACTCACAGATGAATCCTGGCTTAAACGTCACTTTAAACAAATTTATGTCCCTTAAGGGGCCTTTCGTATTGACTCTGTGTCCCCATACCTTCCAAGATATCGAGCATGAGTTAGAAGGAGCCCGTACCTAAAGATGATTATGAGTTACTTTTAGATTTCAAAGAGATACAATTATTTGTATCTCAATAATAATAAATCATTGAACTTTTCAAATAGTTGTTAATTTATAACTACCCTTATCGATACTGCACTTATTTCTCAGTGATCAAATCAAATTGTCGTCCAGAATATGAAAGGTAAAATTAACAGAAAGTGCTCCTGCACTTGCACACTAGACATAGAACATATAATTTGGCATTCATACTTTTTACAAAAAACACAGTTTACCATATACAAAACTAGCAATTTATTCTCGTTACAGTATATAGTAGCGTGTATGTTACTCCAGGTCATCGTCTAAATTTCACCCACATTCATCCAAATTTTTCAGCGTAAATGATTAACAAATATACATTTATAATAACAGTAACATTTTTTCTTTAAATATTCATATTAGATATAAATATGTAAAGTAATGATTTACCTTATCTTTCTACGTATTTCATTACCTCATATTTATTAATATACACCAACTTTCAGAGCAATCAGCATTCATGAACTGTAAATAAAACATTTTCACTGAGATTTAAAGTAATATTTCGGTATATTAAAGTGAGGTAATAAAGCAAATTGCATGCATCAAATAAAAAATGGTAATAATTATGATAATGCTACTATTCATGCCTCGACTGAGTTATTTGATTTTAACCCTGAGGAGCAATGAGAATTTGCGGAATGTTGATAATGTATGATAAATGATCTTAATTACTTGTACGATCAATAAAAATGTATATCTGTATGTATGTATACTTCGTTATTTGATGTCCATTAGCCACCCAATGTTACAACAGTATTTTCTACCAGCGAAGTAAGAAATAAGAAAGACAGACAATATGCCCAATGATTTTAACAAATGGAATGTTTTATTTACGCATCTATAATAAAATATAATAAAATAGTAATAGAGCAAAATCTGTACTTAAAATATTTTTAAAAACAATTACTGTTATGTATAGTGGGTAAAATATAGACCCCCAAAACTATTGTTATTGAATTTTTTGTCTATAATTCTGTTTATCTGTGTGCATTTGAAGCAAAACGTACCGAACCGATTGAAAGTAAATTTGGTGTAATGATAACTTATTACTCGAGTCCACAGTTAGGATATCTTTTACAGCATAATCTTTAATTCACACTGGAAAACATAAAAAGCTCTTATAAAGGTCTATAGAAAAGTCCTAAATGACATAATAAGTCCATCTCCCAAGGTATACTCGCAATAACAATTTTATCTATTTGAAACGTACCTATGCTAGTTGAATTATGAAAAACTAGCGGCTCACGCTCGCTTCGCTTCTGTTCGCCTCTAGACAAACAAAAACAAATCTATCCCACGGGAACCGTAAATTTTTCCGAAATAAATGGAAGCCTTTTTGTTATTCTGATGTATAAACTATATTGTAAAGTTTCATTAAAATCCAATTAGTAGTTTTTGTGTACCAAGCTGTATAAGTTACTATAGTTTTTTAACTATCCCACGGGAACTCTATAATTTTCCGGGATGAAAATTATCTTAAATATTTTTCAGGGATATAAGATAGCAACATGCAAAATTTTATTTAAATCGGTCCAACAGTTTCGGAGATTAGCCCGTACAAATAAACAGACAAACAGACATAATAAAAACAAATTAAAAAAATCTGGATTCGTTCTATTTCTTTTCTGACATCCCCTAACTCGGTTTTTAGCATTTTTTTCTATGTACAGACATTCGACCTCTACAGTTCTATTATATGTATAGATAACTATAAAAGATTCAAATTTTTGTAATGTTATACTGATATAGATGAGATACGTACTACGAGTATAATAATATTTGATGATGACAAAACATATATTGCGTTTTGACTTTAAATTTCATATAACTGATTTAGGTTATATAAAAAATTTAATATTAACAGCTACTGTGTCTGTATGCTGCTAATAAAAGACAGGTATATTAGATATATAATTTAATAAAGCCAGAATATTAAATGTGCTGCGCAATATATATTATACCGTCTCACATTCTGAAGGAACCTGTCCTCGTGGACTTAACTTCGTACTTATGAGTTCACAGATGCACAAAATAACAAAATAGTCGTAGTAATCCATACTAATATTATAAATGTGATAGTGTGTTTGTTTGTTTGTCCTTCTTTCACGTCGAAACAGAGTGACGGATTAGTGTGATTTTTTTGTGAGGAGATAGTTGTTTGGCTGGAGACACACTTTTTACCGCGGGAGATTATCTCATTCCCAAAGGAAAATACGTTATAATAAACCCAAAAAAATATTTATAATCAGAATTACTTGAAACTTGGTATTAATGCTCTTCAGCACAATTAAATAAATACATGTTACAGCATTTTTCGAAATTCATTCCATAAGGGGGTATAATAGTGAATGAAAGTTTGTATGAAATATACCTCTTTAGAGTTTTAGCGCGAGCGACGCCGCGGGTTCTGCTAATGATGTATAATTTAAGTTTGTCTTATTATTATTGATTTTTAAATTTTGATCTACTAAGCAATTCACAAAATTGTAGTGGAAATAAAATCACTAATTGCCGACAATCTTTATCAGATCCATTTCGAAAATATTTTTAAGCGTAAAATAACTTTTGACGTGAACAGCTGCTTTAAAGTTTATACTGCAATAACCTACAATACATATTTTGGAGCAACGTCAACACATTAACTGCGATAAGCGAGTCCCATTACGATTTGCATCCATGCGTATTGGATACAATAAAATATGCTAAATGATTCCATTCAATATGTGTACCTTTCGAAATTCGTTAATTAAATTTATTATTTACTAACTCAAGCACGTGAATTGACGTGAATATTTAAATAAAGTATATAATAAAATTCTATCATATAATAAAATTCTAACCGAGTCGAATCTGTACATTAAGTGTTTTTAGGAAAATCTTATTGAAATAGACATTAGTATCGATACAGGGGCCGAATCTATAGTTCTAAAATATTTGTGTTTGTCTGTTTGTCTGTCTATCTATCTGTCGAGATCACTAGAAAACTTCTGAACAGATTTTGATGAAATTTGGTATTATCATAACTGGTTATCGGAGTCAACTAGGACGCTTTTTTATTGCGGGAAAATATCTCATCTCTGAGAAATCTATACTAAACGTCAAAAAGTAAGTAGGGACGAATCCAAGCGGAGCGAGGGTGAGTCGCTAGTAACTAATAAACCAAAAATGACTCAAAAGTTCTGAAATATAAAATAGGTCCTTATTTTACATTCGACATTCAAAATTGTAGCGTTCGGGATAATATTATTTAGCTATGTTAATATAATTGTTTCACGCAGTAACAGGTTCATAATGACGTCATCATCACTACTGTGTTCAACGATAAGTAACTTTAAGAATTTGAATAAGGCCACTAAAATAAACGGTTATTAGAACAGATGTTTAATTTATCTATACATAAATTGGTTTAGTATTTTTTAGTAATTATATAAAAAAATGTTTAGTTGCTATTGACGACCTTTAGTGTTATCAATACAATGCAATTAAAAAAATTTGCTAATTCATATATGGTAAGTTCAGGAGAGCTGCCTATAGTTTACAAAAAGATCAATATTCATTATATATGTAAGATACTACATAAAATTCGCATAGTTTATTTTAATTCAATATTTATTTATGCCATTCAGATTAAATTTGGAACTATTGCGCAATATATTTTAAATTAAAAATGTTTTTTTTTTAATTAATAGAAAATAGGTATCTCACCCAGATATGTGGGTTAGTTGCCTATAGATGTTAGGGATAGATGCCCACGAGTAATTAGTGCATAATCAGACGTTACGCTTTATTCATTTCGCTGAATCTTCACTGCAGTCTTCATGAAACCAGAATGAACACACTGTAATCAGTCGCATTTCTTCTTAGCGGTCTTATACTTACGCTTCACAAGTGTGAGAGTAGTTTATACTTGTACTTTGCGTGGTGACGATAATATCCTTTTTTTATGCATTAACACATACTACCCGTAGATGTACAGATGGTGGTTATGTGGGACTCACCTCGCCTAGAAAACCCAATACTACCTACTAAAACCCTTCAAACCCCTTAACAACTCCCAAACAATCTTAAGGGGGAACTCCGACGGTAGGTCTACCGAAGTAGACTACAACAACCATGAGGTTGCTCCCAAGAACCACACTGCCGTCACCAATTAATATACTGGGCATCTAACCCCGAAATATCATTGGGAATCTCTCCCGATCATTAGGGGGAGATGTCTATCGACTCTGAACACTCCCTAAAGTATTTACAATACGAAATGATGGATTGTTAATAAAACAAGATCATAATGTTACATTATGAAATAATTTAATACTATTTAACTGAAGAATTGAGGAAAAAAATACTGCAAACTATCTCAAAGATTATATTCTAACGTATTTATTAACTACACTTACCTTATTTTACATATTGACACCAAAATATTACAAGTATTATGTTTGTGTAAAAACTTCCCCACTGACTTAAAAGTAGTACTTAAAAGTAGCTAGTTTTATAAGTATTCTAAAAAATAAAATTATCAGTCAAGTCCAAAACAAATCATAATAATATATTATTATTAGCCTATTGCCGTCCATTTCTAAATGTAGGCCTTTTCAAAATAACAGAATAAAACTAAAAGATTGTGATATAAAATATACTAGCGGCTCATCCTCACTTCGCTAGGGTTCGCTTCCCGTTCCTCCTTTTCGTTCCTCTACTGATTATTTGAGAAAAACACACACATACACATATATATATATATATATATATATATATATATATATATATATATATATATATATATATATATACTAATGCACAAATTTTTAAAGCACGTCAATAACTAAAAAGAATAGGGTCTTGAACTGTTTTGCATTAATTTAATTATATGAGGTTTTTTAACTATTCTGATCTTGGGTCAGACAATAAAAAAAATCATTAACATTTTATATTGTTGTAAGAAAAACAAAGGCAATCAAGTATCGTTATGTAAATAGCGTGTAATTTATCTATGGAAATGCTTATTTTGAGGGTTGTGTTTGTAGCGAACAGTACACCTGTATAAGTAGTTGATTTACGTATAATTTCGTGTCACTGCGGTCAGAGAGAGCATATTGAAATGATATTATGAAAATTAGTTACGTCAATTACTATTAAGACCATATTTAAAATAATGGAGAAACGAATACGTGTCTATTTGTTATATTCTCTAGAAAAGTTGTAAATTGTAAATGAGTTAAACTAATAAAGTAAGTGAGCAATTTAAAAAATCACATCGTACGTTTTAAATAAAGTGGATGCTACTTACTTATTTTTATATTTTAAAACTAGCGGCTAACCCTCGCTTCGCTTGGGTTCGTCTCTAGGAAAACAAAAACAAATCTATCCCACGGAAACCGTACATTTTTCCGGGATAAAAAGTAGCCTATGTATTATTTCAGACTATAATTTATCTTTGTGCTAAATTTCATCTAGATCTGTTCAGCCGTTCTGGTGTGAAAGACAAACTTTCACATTTATAATATTAATATTAATGTATATTTTTAGCTAAAATGTAACAAACAATTCAATGTTTAAAATTTTATCTATGTTATTTTATGGTAGATAGTGAACCTACAGCTCGCGAGGATAAAATGTAGATTCAGTCTGCGAACAGAATTAGCATGATAGCTCTACGTGACAACGTTTATATGAATCTCTTGATTAGGTTATTCCAGAATTTTCTACAGACCTCACATCAAGGCGTATAAACAAATGGAATGATGATACTGAAATGGAAATTGCTGATTATATATTCAAATTAACTTTTAGTAGTGGTTTTGCTAACATAATTTTGGTTTTAGGTTATCTAAAGATGAAAATCATATTGTTTATGTATATTGATATACTAGTTTCGACTATAACCATTTATATTTATTTAATATACATAAAAATTAAATTAAAAATTTAAAAAAACCCACTACGGAAAAAATACTTATGGTTTAAGGAGCAACCCTTAAAAAGTAAAAAATAATAGTGTTTTATCAGTCGTTAGAAACCAAATAAACAAATGTTTATCGAAATGTGAATTGATATTCAACAAGCGTCTGTAAACATTATATTTTCTGATGAAACTTAACAATAAACGATAAACTCAATTTAACGATATTTGTTTTTCAACATTCCAAAATATACCTAGATTTTTTGTAGCGATTTAAAGTGGCTGGTTTTTAAATGAAAAAAACCGCATCGAAATTGGTCCATCCGTTTGAGAGCTACGATGCCACAGACAGACACACACACACACTTACACAGACAGACATCGACGTCAAACTTATAACACCCCTCTTTTTGCGTCGGGGGTTAAAAAAGAACAAGTACAATAAGGTTTCTATTTTATTTTCTACTAGCGACTCATCCTCGTTTCGCTCGGGTTCGTCCCTAGGTACTTTTAACGGGTAGTATAGCATAGACTATATTATATATGTACAATCTACATACATATGTTTTTTTATTATTAGAAATGGGCTTACTCTTGACCTTAATCTTAGTTCGAAAGCACAGATAAGGTCTAGGATCTAGCGAGTTTGCCCAGGCAAACAAAAACAGGTATAGAAAAGTAGCTAAGAATTATAAATTTTAATATCCCTTCCCATCCCCATCCAATCTTCCACCACCCTGTTCACCCCTTTATATATGAATTTCATCTAAATCGGTTCAACGGTTAAGCGTGAAAATATGACGAACAGGAAAACAGGCAGGCAGGCTGACAGACAGACAGACAGATAGGCAGAGTTACTTTCGCATTTACATATAAAGCTGGCTTTTATTGTGGTGCTGGTCTATCATTATCGGCTTGGGCTGAACGTTGAAAAGTCTCTCAGTCGGGAGTAGTTAATAAAAACAGTAATTGAGAATATACCTTAGGAGATAGATATATACTATTGCAAAAATGCCAGTATAACTTTTTAAGACCTACAATTTTCTAGTACATTGTTTTGATGTATCTCTTAAGGTTTAGCCAGCGTTAGCCGTATAAATTTCTAAGGACGACTCGATAGAACAGTCATTGCGTTATCCCGTGGGAATGAAAAATGCATTCCCACGGTATCCTAAAGGTTGACCCGAGTAATAAGTTATCACTATACAAAATTTAGTTAAAATCGGTTCATTAGTTTTTGCGTGAAACGCGCACAGACAAAGAGACAAACAGACAAACAGACAAAAAAATTTAATAACTATTGTTTTGGGGTCTATATTGTATACATAATACGTTACAGTCATTTTTTTTTTAAATATTTCATGTATAGATTTCGCTAAGTTACTGCTTTATTATAGTATAGATAATTTCGTGATAGACAACATAACTTTGTTTTTGATTCGTAAATTGTTATTGTTTTTCTGATTATTAATTGCATAGTGAGCATGTTTTATTACGTCCTTTTCTAATCAGTAAACCAGCCAACCCATGTGATTTGTCATTGGCTATATGGACGCCGTCTCGCGGCCTAACAAAACAACTTTCGGTTCGAATCAATGACTGACCTACGATTAATACACGCTCCGTTAAAATACTAAGATTCTAGTGTTCTTATGTTTTATTGTGCATTAATATGTCTAGTTAACGATAAAACAGCTTGGATTACCAAATGTAACCTGCGTATTCTCCCTGAGATGTGTCAAATAGGCTGTCATCGTCTACCAATCAGGCCCGGGTTTCCTTGCCACGGGAAAAGGTAGGTGCTTCCTATTATACATCGACAATATCTACTAAACAAAAAAAAAAGAAAATCGATTAACAAACAGAGGAGAAAACATTTTATATAACAGGTAAGAGGTAAGTTCTGGTAAAAATTTACCTAGACTACCTAGGTAAGTTTTTACCTAATTATACGTAAATATACTTTATTTTAAATATATTTATTTATAAGAACATTTGAATAATTTTTCACTTTTAAATGAAGTGTCAGTATCGTAAATACGCGAGGAATCTACGACTGGTTCGGAACGTAGATTCGTAGTCAGCGAGAAGTTTTTTTATTTATAATATTCGTGTATTAATTACCTTCAAAACTTTACTTCTATTATTGTCAAGTGCATGTTATCGTAAAATAATAATAAAATAAACTTCTTTTCTTCCTACCTTTATCCTAATTTTATTTGGGGTCAGTGCAATATGACTTTTCTACCACTCATACTGCTTTGAGGTTTTGGCAGATAATTTTTTTATAGCCGGCTGCCTGCCTGACGCCATCCCTCCTCGGGAATATTGTCATTTTAAGACGGAAGAAAGAAGAAGAAGAAAAGGAAACAAGGTTTTTTAGGATAGGAAAAAAGATGGGTAGGGGAAGGAAGCTAGGGCAGAGGGATACCGCAGGTCTTACCGCAGGTGGGGAACGGGACTGAGACTGCAGTAGCTCGAAGAGGCCGGGATCACGTACCCGAATGTACAGATATCCTGTGGTTGAACTAAGCCACTAGGACAAGTACACTAACTGGCCTTAGTAATAATAAAATAATATGTAATCAATATATAAAATAATAATTAAAAAAAAATTGTTCTGTCTGTCTGTTTGTTCCGGCTAATCTCCGAAACAGCTGGACTGATTTTGACGGGACTTTCACTAGCAGATAGCTGATGTTACAAGAAATAATTTAGGCTCCACTCAAAAATAATTAAAATGTATCCAGGAATGTACCCGAGCGGAGCGAGGGTAAGGGTTAGAGGGTAAGGGCTAGTCTCTAAATCAAATCAAAATCAAAATACGTTTGCACTACGGCGAGTGTTAAATCGTTCAATAATTTAGGTCATACGTGCGGTGTTAATGTAAAATAAAATTTAAATTTCGTTAAACGTTAAACGTTCAATTATATGGCGGCAGCTTTTCAAAGGTAAAATTTGCGGTTCAACAAATCCGGAAAATCGTCCGGCGTGAATTTTGAATGAATTAAAAGGACTATGAGGTGACGATGGAAATCGGGTCAGAATGAGTTTGGCATCCAAGTGGGGAATATTCAATTAGCGCAAAAAATTAACTCGATTGAATATGGTTAAGGATATGACAAATCAAATAAAAGGATGTGTAAGTGGTTGTATTGAGTTTTTTCTATATTTTTTTATTATATTATTAAATTTATTTCAAACTACTTTATTTAAAATCTGTTCAGTACTTTTTACATGAAAAGCAAACAGACATACAGACAAAAATTTCGACGACTATTGTTTTGGGGTCTATATTCTGTACACAATACGTAACAATTATTGTTTTTAAATATATTTCGTCTTCAGATTTCGTTTTGTTATTATAATATTATATGTATACTAAAAAATAAAGATCCAAATTTGGAATGAAATGAAAAGATGGACAAATTAAAATTTAGGCCATTTCGAATTAATTTTTAACGAAGTAGTTCAAAGTTACAACGGCAAGAAGCAGTAATATCATGCTCGCTTAGAAAATCAAGTAAAGTGGCTTCAATCTAGTTCCCGCACTACAAAAATTACATTTTTTACCATCACTTGATTTAACCATTAGATGATACAGTGAAGCATATGAAGACATGTCGAATAATTGTCTTAGAGAACCCTATTAGTTTTTCATTTATTCCATCCATTTCGACAAAAAAATGTATATCGCCATCCAATTAATAAAAGTCTCATTCATGTTATAAAATCTATCAACTAATAAATCTTCTAATATTATCTTCCTTTTGTAATCTTGCTTCTAAAAAGTCTTAACAACGATTTCTTTATTCATTTTTTTATGAAATATAATACATTAAACTTAATTTTATTGAAATATATAAGATCTTTCAGATTTCCTCACAATGTTTTTCTTGCCTCATGTAAAATTTGCTAACCCGCACTTAGCCAGCGTGGTAGACTATAGCTCGATCCCCCTCGTATTGAAGGGAGACCCGTGCCCTGCAATGGGACATTCAAAAAGGTTGAATAAATATGTATTTAGTGAATGAATACACATAAGATATGTAAAATCTAGATGAGATAAAATATGTCTAAACGTAAAAGTAAAAGAAAATTAAATTGAAGGTACTTAGTTTTCGTGAAGCGATTTATATTTTTATTAAACTATAGAGTTAAAAGTTTTGTAAAATGTAAATATTTACAGCCTTTTTATTAAAACTTTAATATTTACTACACAACTTGTATAATTTAAATATTAATGAGTTTTTAATCCGAAAATAGACTTCAAAACAACCTTTTACCCTATTGCAGTCGGTTTTATAAATATATACAGGCTGAATTTTTCAAGTGGGCGTGCATGGCTAAATCCGAAACTATGAGGAATAGCGAAAAGTACTCAAACGAGTCTCAGGCCCGATTATCATGAAAACTAAAACTGCATCAGTGTGTGTGTGTGTGTGTGTGTGTGTGTGCGTGTGCGTGTGCGTGTGCGTGTGCGTGTGCGTGTGCGTGTGCGTGTGCGTGTGTGTGTGTCTGTCTCCTAAGGTCATAGCATCATCATCATCATCATTAGTATCAAGTTATTACTTTCAGTAAATCTTCAGTTTCTGTGTAGTTTAGTCCTTTTAGCCAAATTTTAATAATAGATTTATATTTATTAGTTGTCAATGGTAAAATATTAAGGTGTCGGTTTACTTTATTGTATAAACGCGGGCCGAGAACTTCAAAGTGTCGACTTGCCAGATATGATCTGTACCGTTTAATGTGAAAGATGATTGGATTTAATTTCAAAATAAAAATTGTGTTGCCGATAACGCTTTGCAATCTTTAAAAAGGGGGTGTGTAGGATATCTGATTGGTTTATTTTCTATAATTTTTAGTATGGCTCGTTGAGCTCGTTCTAAGAGATAAGGTAATGACTGGTGCTGCCGAGTCGTCCTTAGAAATTTTTATGACTAACGCTGGCTAAACCTTAAGAGATACATCAAAATTATGTACCAGAAAATTGTAGGTATTAAAAAGTTATACAAAAAGACAATTTCGCAATAGTATATGTCTATAATATATAAAGGGTTGAAAAGGGTGGTGGAAGACCACTAGGTATAGAAATACCTGTTTTTGTTTTCCTGGGCCTAATCCATCGATATCTTATCTATCAAGCTTTCGAGCTAAGATTAAGGTCAAGAGAAAACCATTTCTAATAAAAAAATCCTATGTATGTACATTGTACATTTATAGTATATATGTACAATGTACATACATAGGATTTTTTTATTATTTTATCAAATATATATATATATATATATATATATATATATATATATATATATATATATATATATATATATATATATATATATATATATATATATATATATATATATATACCATATAGTCTATGCTATTCTACCCGTTAAAAAGTACCTCGCTAGTATTAGATATAGTAAGCAAACAAAAAACCATACAAAAACTTAACCAAATGTGAACCTAGACATGTTTTGAAAGTCTTAAATAATCAAGTAAATATTTTAACATAAATATACATTTTAATGCAGACAGATTATTAAAATGCAAATGTATTTGTTAGTTTGCTACCGAACAACGAATTGACGTCAATTTTAGGATTTCGTAGCGAAAAAGCAAAAACCTTTTAATTTCATTATATCCATATATCCTGTATCACGCGTCCATCCGTAATATAATATATTATCCGTAAGGGAACTTTTTGTTTTACGAACTGTTCTAACCCTATGTACTCTATGTACTAATTTAAATGAGCAATTCTATTTATTTATCTATTTATACCGGCAATCTCGGAAACGGCTCTAACAATTTCGCTGTGGTATGTGGGGGTTTTTGGGGGCAAAGAATCGATCTAAATTAACACGTTCGGCCCAGCGCCACCGTAAGAAGATTCACGCATCGTGACACACCATTTTCCCATACAAATTGTATTTACGTTGATAAACGTTGTGCTTTTCATGTATGCAAGATTAATTTTTGATTCGACACAAACGTTGAGAGACGTCGACGTTATATAACGCTGCGTCGCATACAGTCAAATTAGGGTATAGAAACTTATGAGCAACGTTTAGTCACGTTGAAGTTCATAAATGCCTGTTAGGTTAAATATATTTCTGGATCATAATCCTTGTCAGTTCCGTACTTTCCGTCATCACTGAAGGGATCAGGAGTAACTTCCCGGGACGAAGAATCTTCAAATACCTTCAGAAACCCCTTACTGCAGAATCGCTTTTTATCCATCTAAAACAACAGATTTTTGTTTACTTTATAACGTTTTATCAAAAAGGGTGTAAATAAATCACTTTATGGAATTATTTTTATTTACTTATTTATTATTTATGTATAAAGTAACAGAAAATCCACAAAGAATAAATTATCTCTTTAAGATATTTCTGCCAGAAACCCTTTAGAAGTGAGAGAAATATATCAACTAATTATTATAATTATACAAAAATAAATATATATACGTATATGTACACACTTATTTATTATTATTATTCAAAATAAACATATTATAAAAAACTTACGGTATATCGATCACTTCAATACGGTCGAGCAAAGTAAGCGCAGCATGCGCTTCTCTTGATGCGGCGCAGAACGACTGTAGCTAGCCGCGTCCCTACTCCCCGCGACGTGTATGAACGTTGTGTGTCTGCTTGTGTGAGCATATGTGCTTGTGACGGATGTTAGCAAAACGCCACTAAAAGTTGATTCGATGTGGCAGTAGACTTTTAAAACTTCCAAGCGATGCGGCGCAAATATCTATTTAGTAGAATATCGTATTGCCTCCTGACGTTATGAAACGTAGTGCGAATAAATGCACATTTAAAGTAGACGTGACTAGACGTTGTGTTAATTATAAATTTTTAATTTTGACGTCATGAGACGTTGCTGGACCGAACGTGTTAAATGGGGAAAACGCGTGTTTTCGAGTTTTCATCCGTTTTTCTTTCACATTATTCAATATTTGGTCGATAATTTCTTACACACAGATGTCTGTGTGTTAGTATCGTGGATTAGTATCGTGGTCAAAATTAACATTCACAGATGTCCGGGCTTGAATCCCGGTCGGTTACAAAGTTCTTACTTTTGTTTTTTTTTTTTTGTATTTATTCAAGTTTTTAGTTTTTTTTTATCTAAAAAATACAATATAACAAAAAAAACCCCGAGCGAAGCTCGGTCGCCCAGGTACTATATTCTAAACGCAGATCCTACACTATATGTACATATGTCTAATTCTGCAAAAACCATACTCGCAAAACGTCACTACCCATATTAAGCTGTTTAACTCTACGAGAGAATCAATAAATTATTGAATATATGTATATCCACTCACATCTTAAAGCTTTTGAATAATGGCTTATTAAAGCATCTTGCATTCGCAAATACACATATACATACATATACAAATATATGTATATACATCATCATCATCTTATTGTTATCTATACATATAATAAAATTGTAACTGAGCTGAATCTGTGTATTATATATTTTTTTGGAAATTTTTGTTGAAATACACATTACTATCGATATAGAGGCCGAATCTATAGTTTTTAGAACTTTTGTCTGTCTGTCCGTGACCAAAACCACTGGAGGACTTTTGATGAAATTTTGTATGATCATAGCTGATTATCCGGGTCAACATATAGGATACTTTTTACTGTGGGAAAATATCTTATATATGAAAAATCTATACCAAACGTTAAAGCGTAAGTATGGATGAACCCGAGCGGAACGTAATATTGTACGGAGGCGGGCGTTGATAATTGCAAACCAGTTTATACTTTTGCAGTATCATTGTAGCCATTTTTTCACTGTATACATATAAATTTTTTTAACAAATAAATAAGCTTCAATTAATTTCCAAATTAACTATTCTTTTCAGGAAATAAAAAAAAACGTCAAAACAATGGATATTGTGGATGGATTTTATTCTACTTTTAACTTAACAAATTATGTACCTATGACAAAAATTGACAGGATTTTAGTGCTAGGTATTGTATTTACATTTCAAAAGTAAATATTCCACACTTCCACGCAATTATTCATGTTTATAACATTTGAGTAGAAAAAATAGGAATATAGAATTGATATAGATATCTTGAATCATACACAAAAAACATAGAAATATTTTATATTAGTTTTGTGAACTGAGATAAAGATCTTAAAGAATTTTCTATTGTTAGTTAACATCTTCAACTTTCACAAGCCGCTCTTAACTTTAGTGGTTGCCTTTAGGCAGCTTTAGCTGGTATCATGTTTATCTGATGGCTGCAGAGCGATCTTCAAATGAAAGTCTCAAGTCATCAACCCGAATCAAGGATTATGCATAAAAGGGTAGCAGCACATGTTATTTTCTTATATTTTTTTTATTTTACGTTTTATTCTTTGCATCCTCAACTAGAAAAAAATAAGGTTATTTCTAGTTCGTTCTCATCACAATTAAACTCTTAAGCTTTCGCTCTCAAGCTTTTGCCCACTAGTGATAAAATAGGATGTTTATATTTTATGTTAAAGTAAGTATTCAAATATTTTATATAGGTACCTTATCGTAAATAATAGTTCACCCCACGCTCTCAGTGAAAATTTACGTTATTTCATCTACCTAATTAATTCGTAACGCGCACTGAATTCATAAAAGATAACAGAGCTTCAGTTAAATTCTGAAGATATTTCGTATAGTTAAGCTGGGTGTACATTGTAAATAGTAATTAATATTATAGTTTTGTTAAGCTTATAATGTTATGATCTTTCACATACTGTTGCAGAAAATGGAGAATATAAATGGATAATAACTAAATATGGGTAAAATATAATAACTATATATGAAAACTATAAATAGAATACTGTGTACTTATATTATACTAGCCACTCACCCTCGCTTCGCTTCGGGTTCGTCCCTAGACAAAAACAAATCTATCTCACGGGACCCGTGCACTTTTCCGGGATAATATATAGCCTATAACCTTCCTCAGTTAACGGGCTATCAAA
Source organism: Argynnis bischoffii washingtonia (assembly GCA_033884665.1). Classification (NCBI taxonomy): domain Eukaryota; kingdom Metazoa; phylum Arthropoda; class Insecta; order Lepidoptera; family Nymphalidae; genus Argynnis; species Argynnis bischoffii. The sequence continues at coordinate 15,517,568 of CM066618.1, read as the reverse complement.
TGCAAAAAGAATTTTTCAAATCAAATCAGAAATTCCTGAGATTAGCGCGTTCAACCAACCAACCAAACAAACAAACAAACAAACTCTTCAGCTTTATAATATTATAGTATAGATGACTTATACGATACGTACTTATATTACACTAGCGACTCACCCTCGCTTCGCTCGGGTTCGTCCGTACTTACGTTTTAACATTTAGTATAGATTTCTCAGAGATGAGATAATTTCCCTCAATAAAAAGTATGCTATATGTTGACCCGGATAACCAGCTATCATCATACCAAATTTCATCAAAATCCGTCCAGTGGTTTTTTCGTGGTGCGTTCCCAGATAGATAGACAGACAAAAATCATAAAAACTATAGATTCGGCCTCTGTATCGATACGGTCACAGACAGACAGAGAGACTGACAAAATTTCTAAAAAACAATTTCTAAAAAACTATAGAATTGGCCTCTCTATCTATAAGAATGTAAAAATGTAATTATTATGTATACAAGTAAGATTTTCCAAAAAATATTTAATGTACAGATTCGGCTTATTTACAATTTCATTATGTGTATAGATGGTGGTAGATTCCTCATGGACATATGTTTAACTTTAAAATGCAAAATTAGCGATATAAAACTTGTGAAAGTCTATTTGAATAAAATATATTTTGCTCGATATAGGACTGGTTGTTTGGTCTAGTATATTTGTAGTTAAGTAAATACAACATTCATATGCCATACCTCGGAAATAATGTAAAACGTAAATTGCAACCGATTATGCCGAATTAACCTTCAGTTCAGAGGATTCACTTTATTGTCAGGGATCGTTAGTCTTTGGCATTCCAACCGAGCGTAAAGCCAAGAGGAACACTAGGCTGTGTAATATACGGGTTGCTTCTGGTACTTCTGCGATAGAGCCGACGGGACCGTGGGACCAACCTCTTGATTGTTGTCGTCTGCCAGTCATCGAAGCATCGCGTCGTGTTTGAGTGCGTAAGTGATCCTGCGACGCCTCATTAATACGTGGAAGGTTCCGTTGGGTTTTAGTAGGTAGTGCTAGCTTTTCCAGCTGGTGAATCTCCATATAACCACCTATATATACATAGTCTTGCCCTAAATATTGTTACAAAGTTTTTTCTATTGCACGTAACATTCATTACTATTACAGTATTTTAGTTTGAAACATTAATATAAATTCATTAAAAATATATAAAGCTTATTCGAAGTGGCATCCATTGGCTGTAATACAGTCCTTTAAACGTTGAGGCCAGTTATCAATAGAAGCACGCTCTTTCCATGGGAAACTTTTTCACTGCCAATCGTATAGATTGTTTTAGGGACTCCAAATTATCATGGTATTTAGAGCAAGATATTCTCTCTAAAACTGACCGTAAATCATAATCCAGCGGATTAATATCGGGACTAAATGACGGCCAGTCTTCAGCTCTGATGAAGTCCGGAACGTGGGTTTTTAACCAAGATTGCGTGGATCGAGCTTTATGATCCGGTGCAGAGTCTTGCTGAAAGGACCATTCTTGGTTATTAAACATGGTGTTGTTAAGGGGCTTAACTACATTCTCAAGAATGGTATCTTCAATCTTGATACATTTGTGCCGATGTTTTGATACCTTTTTCAAAAAAATATAGCTCAGTCACCCCTTCATAGCTAATACCCCACCAAACAATCACTGAAGTCCGATAAAGCTTCCTTAGAGCTTTGAGTATAAATACGGTCATTTTGTTTGTTAAAATATTGCTCAATTATAAAAATTTTCTCATCCGTGAACAAAATTTTTCTGTGACCTCCCTTTGCGTACCTCTTAAGTACTTAGTTGTTTTGATTTTACCACCCTATTCTTTTTTTAATTATCAGTTAAGAAATGACCAGTACGTCTCTTATAGGTTGTAAGTCCTAAGTCATCTTTTAAAATACGCGATATGGTCCTAGGTGCTATCTTCATCTCCCGAGATAAAATCTTTTGCTTTCGGACAGGATATATTCGAATTCTTTCCCTTACTGCTTTGATCGCCTTTTTCGTACGAACACGTGGACGGCCAGATTTTTTTTTGTCACAAACAGAGGAGGTTTCATTGTACTTATCAATAGCCCGGTACACAAACATTTGAATAATACCAAGTGTATGGAGAGTTTCAAAAATTGTATTTGGCTCCGAACCTACTTTATGTAATGCAATCACAATTCGCTTCTCTTCATCACCCCACTTCATTTTAATATCACAAAACATTTTACAATGTATTGGCGCGAAAATGAGAAAACACAATGAACAATCATATAAAAATGACAGATTCCAAATTCAAATGTAATATTTTGTTTATTTTTAATTGTAACAGTATTTATGGCCAGACTATATATATACATATAACAGATCCACATAACGAAGACCTATATAAATTTCCCAATGTTAAAAAAATATTATATTTATGAGATAACTAGCGACTCACCCTCGCTTCGCTTCGGGTTCGTCCCTAGACAAAAACAAATCTATCCCACGGGACCCGTACACTTTTCCGGGATGATATATAGCCTATAGCCTTCCTCAGTTAACGGACTATCAAATGCAAAAAGAATTTTTCAAATCGGATCAGTAGTTTCTGAGTTTAGCGCGTTCAACCAAACAAACAAACTCTTCAGCTTTATAATATTAAGTATAGATTTCAAAATCTGAAATAACGAAAATTTGTATTTACACATGAAATAAAGAAAAGTTAGAGCCACTAAATTTTCTCTGACGTAAAATTTACTTAACTAGTTTTACGAATCGCAGCACTTTCCTTTAATGTGTACACGAGTTAAGCTAGAAAGGCAAATCTACGGCATATAATAAAATATACTGTTTACGATTTACGAAATTGTTTCCGAGGTATACAATTATGTACGTGAAATGTTAAATATAATAATGGTATAATTAAATTGACTAGAAAGTTAAAAATTGATTTTAATAGGAGTATTTAAAATTATTGATCATATTTCTTTGGGAATTATGTAAATAATTAAACGAAATATTATATCTTATGAGGATAACTGCTTTTTTTCTTTGTTTTTATTTGTATATTCATTGAATATAATTCCAGCAAGCATACTTGTGTTTTTATATTTTAACCGATCTCTAAAAAGGAGGAATCGATAATATATTGAATCCTTCTTTTTTGATTATTTATTTTTCTAAGACTTCGCGATTTTTATGGCTTTACTTAAATAAAAGGTAATCTTGTATATAATAAAAATCTAACTAAGCCGAATCTGTATATAAAATATTTTTTTGGAAAATCTTATTGGAATAGAAATAATTATCGATACAGAAGCCGAATCTACAGTTTATAGATTTTTTGCCTGTTACTGCGGGAAAATATTTCATCTCTGAGCTAAACATTAAAACGTAACTAGAAACGAATCCGAGCTGAGCGAGGGTGAGTCACTAGTTAACAATATTTTCAGATTGTGCGTCCTTTAGCCATTTGTTTATTGAGCCGTGTTTATATCTATACATATAATAAAATTCTAAGAAAGCCGAATCTGTACCTTAATTATTTTTTGGAAAATCTTATTGAAATAGACTTTATTATCGATTTTTTTGAGTTTTTAGAATTTTTGTTTGTCTGTCTGTCTGTTACCGCATCACAGAAAAACCACTTGAGGGATTTTGATAAAATTTGGTATGATGATAGCAGGATATCCGGGTCAACATATAGGATACTTTTTACTGTGAGAGATTACCTCATTCCCACGGGAGTGCACGTTATAACACAACCCAAAAAATTTATGATCAGATTTTCTTGAAACTTGGTATTAATGCTCTTCAATACAATTAACTAAATAATCGTTTTAGCGTTTTTTGAAATTCATCCCATAAGGAGATAAAATAAGGGATGAAAATTTGTATGAAACCTACCTTTTCAAAGTTTTTTAATTGTAGTTTTAGTTTGTTATGGCGCATAGCTTTAGGTACAGCGCTAACTAAATAATGCAAATTGAGCGCTAATATTATTTTATATTTAATTCTAATTGTTACATAGCGTAGTATTAGACACGTTAATTATAATGTAATTTAAGTATAGTCTTAATTAAATAATTTTAAGTAAATTTTAGTTATTTTTTTAGGAACTCTGGCTGTGTTGCTCTTAACTAGTTTCAAAATTTTAATTACATACATACATATTATTATATCAAAGTATCAAATGGTACTGGTTGAGTTATTTGTTGTGACCATTATATAGTAAGAGCTATTGTACATAATAATTTATTATTTTCCACGTTGAAAGTCCTAGGTTAGATTATTTCTTCTGTCTAATTCCCATCTCTTATACGCTAAGATCTCAAGGGATGAACAAAAAATAAACACTGACTTCAAACTTACATTAAAAGTAATTATTCCACCTCTAGATACGGATTTTTTGTTATTTATTTAGAATGATCTCCCTTACAAAACCCTTCAGGTATAAATTATACTCTACTCATCTCCTTACTTATCTTACTTACTTATCCTGACTCGGTTTTTAGATTTTTTTTCTATGTACAGATATTTGACCTCTACATTATATATATATATATATATATATATATATATATAATAAAAATATTAATAAGAACTCTTTATTGTACACCCAAAAAGACAACAAAAACAATGCAAGCGGAGGAAAATACGTGAAAGGAAGCTTTATAGCTAAAACCGGGAATAAAAAAATGTCATAGGTGTATTATGTTTATATATTATTAGCAGAACCCACGGATTCACTTCCGCTAAAACTGTTTTTTTCGCTTCCGCTAAAAATATTAATAATAAAAAAAGACTCTTTGGCTTTATGCTAATGTATGGAAGTCTGCCCGATTTGTTAAAATTTATAATTACTGCTCCGCTCCCTTTGGTAGAAGCCCGATAATATATAGCTTATAGCCTTCCTCAATAAACGGGCTATAGTATTAGTAGTTCCTGAGATTAGCACGTTCAAACAAACGAACAAACAAACAAACTCTGCCTCTTTATAATCTAAATATATATAATAAAACTGTAGAGGTTGAATGTTTATATATAGAAAAAAATGCTAAAAGCCGAGTCAAGGGGATGTAAGAAGAGAAAAAGAACAAATCCAGGTTTTTAAAACTTTTTTGTTTCTCTGTGTGTACAGGCTCATACCCGAAACTATTGGACTGATTTAAATGAAATTTTACATAGTGGTACCTTATATCCCCGGTCAACATTTTAGATACTTTTGATCCCGGAAAATTAAAGAATTCCCGTGGGGTAGTTAAAAATTTATAGTAACTTTTACAACTTAGTATACAAAAACTACTGATTGAATTTTAATGAAACTTTACAATTAAGTTCGTACATCAGAATAATAAAAAGTAGCGTATTTATATACGCTACTTTTTATTCCGAAAGAATTGTTCCCGTAGGATAGATTTTTTATTGTTTGCCCAGAGGCGAATACGAGCGAAGCGGGGGTGAGCCGCTAGTCAAATAAATTATAAGTGATATGAGTGATATAACTTGTGTCACGGTGTTAATGGTCGTACTCCTTCGACACGGCTCGACCGATTTTAATGATTTTTTATTGTATATTTGGTAGGTATGTGAGTAGGCAGTGGTAGCTCATTGGTAACACTCGCTTAACCGAATAAAGGGGGTTCAAATCCCGGGTCACGCATCTCTGATATTTTCATGTGCGAATCATTTCTAACATAAGTAATACTTGCCTTACGGTGAAGAAAAACATCGTGAGGAAATCTGCATGTCTGAGAGAACCTAGCAAGTTTTCAAAAGATATGTGAAGTCCGCCAACCGCACTTGGCTAGTGTGGTGGACTATGGCTTGATTCCCCTAGTATCGAAGGGAGGCCCGTACTCAGCAGTGGGACGTTAAAAAGGCCTGAATACTTGTGAGTCCCTGTATAACATAAAACAAAGTTTTTTTTGTAGATTGAACGCGGGCGCAGCCGGGGGTTCTGATAATATGTTTATAAAATGAATGTTAAATTCCTTCTCTTATGGTTGAATAATTTAAAAAATAAAACGATTAAAACTATTTTTTTTATTTAAATATTATTTGTCACACAACTAATGAAATCGCTTGACTTTATATACATATATAGGAGCGCATTAAACAGATGAAGCTGGATCTTTGAATTTGGCCCTCTTATTGAAACAAAATCTAGCTATATTTTAAATTCAAGTTTACCACGACGATAAAAAAACAATAAAACTTGTCTATCTTGTCTGTGTGGCAGACATACGTTTTACAAACTATTAACTTGGCTTCTATTATATTCTAATATATATTGTCCAAAGAACATAATTTTATTCACAACTTTAAGTGTTACATAAATTTCGCACTTACTTTTTTACTTAATGGTAGTGTAAAAAAAAAATTACAAAAAAAGAAACATCATAAAAAAATAAAAATTGTAGTTCAAATTCAATTTCTAAATAAAGGCGTGCAATATTCGTATTTCATAGGAGTGAAACATAGTGTTCCAACGTTTATTAGTGATTTCCCAGAGGACGGCCATGTTGCCGAATTGCTACACACGTACCAAAAATATATGCCTAAGGTTTTATTTAAAATTATTGTTGGTAGCTATTTAAAATATATGATTTTTACTATATTAAAAATAACTAAAAGAATAAATTGTATTTATTTTTACAAAATTTGACTATTCAAATATTACTTATAGTCGGAGAGCCGGATTATACCACGAACTTCACTGATCTGTTAATCAGATAAAACATATTTTTTAAAAAGTTTCAATAATAGATAAATACGCCTAAAATAGCTTACCTTGCCTTTCTTCTCAAAATAAATCCGTGAAAAGATCCGAAAAGATAGTTTTATTTAAAATAGCTTGCCTATCGAAATCCTGATCAGGCTATTTTTAAATTATTTTTTTCACTGTTATGTTAACCAGACGAATTTTATTCTAACTGATAATAAATAATACAAAAAATATGCCTAGGTAGCCTTATAGTATCCGTGAAGTTACCTATAGTAACCTATAGGCAAGGCTACATAGGCATTTCTTTATATTATTTACTATCGGTTAGGACAAAATTCGGCAGGTTAATAGAACGGTGAAAAAAACACTAATTAATTTAAAAATAGCCTGGTCAGGATTTTGATAGGGAAGCATTTTTAGGCGTATTTGTTTATAATTGAAACTTTATAAAATTTCATCGGGTTAACAGATCGGTGAAGGTTGTGATGTATCCGACTCTTAGACCATTTGTTATATTTAGTTCACACTTGAAATTAAGAAAAAATATGGTACGGGCTTCCCCTCAACACACTCGGAATCTGAGACCATAGTTCACCATGTTGGCCAAGTGCAGATTTTTGGATTTCACATGTCTTTCTAGAACTTGCTAGGTTCTCTCAGACAGGTTTCCTCACAATGTGGAATATATTGTTCAACGTAAAATAAGTGGTAATCATATTGGAAATGAATAGTGACATTTATGAATCGAGATTCATAGATGTCACTTCATCCTAAAAGTTTTCATATGTGAGAAATTAGTGACTATTTTATATAGAACATCAGTTAGCAGCAAGTATTACTAGAATTTACCCTATTGTATTCCACATTATATTGCACATCCTTTGATTTTGGACAAGTACTGGTAACGTCCGAATATTGACGTCCGTTTCATGAATCGTCATTCCATTCAAACGTTTAACGCGTCTAATGACTGTGTAACAGGCAAATAGTAAGTCTTTGAAAGTTTCAAAGTCTATTTATTGATATAAATTGTTGCACAAAATTTAAAATTTTGATCCTATACATAGCACTTTCTTTGTAATTTTGTAAACATAATTAGATGGCGTTAGAAAAAAAGTTTCATTCGATTGCTTTTTCCTATTATTTACAGCACTCAGAATTAATAAGTTGTTTAATAAAAACTTAAAAAAAAACCGACTTCCAGGCACTGAAAAGTAAAAAATAACAAAACGGGGGTTTTCATTTAGAATAGATACTTAATCAGATTTTTTCGAAGTCGGTGTGCTTTGATTTGTATTGGCTGGCACCGACTTCGAAAAAATCTGATTAAGTATCTATTCTAAATGAAAACCCCCGTCATGTTATTTTTTTCTTTTCAGTGCCTGGAAGTTGGTTTTATTATTTTTTTTTTTAAGTTTTTATTTTTCCATTTTTAGTGTAGACGTATCACCAATACAAATTAATCAAGCCCAAACACCAGAAAAATGCTGTAAATCGTTTAGGAATTACCTCGACTGTCTTTCGGGTTCATCATCAGATCAACTCTAGACCTTCATTAAATAGAAATGCTTTAAAATACCTAATGAAAATAATAACAAACGCACGCACACAAAGAATAGAAATTCGTAAAATGCCCTCGGTGCTCAGCTACCACCGAGGAATGGGGGACGCAAAGCGTTGATAAATAGTTTTAAAAACATATGAAAAAAAACTATGATAGACCCTTGTAGAAAATTGGTTTAAATTTTTAAAATTACCCTTTTATGTACTGTGCATCCATTAAATGCTTAGATATTGATGATAAAAAAGAATAAGATCCCTTTTCATTGAAAGTCAAATTTCTTAAGAAATCGACGTAAAGAATTAAGCAATTTCCTTCATTTTTTACATTTTTTAATGATTTTGTTAACAAAACTATGACTAAGTTTTGTAAATGTCAACTTATTATTTTTTTTATTATACTTTTAAGTAATGAATAAACAAGATTAGACTATGAATAAATTTCATTTCTTTTTGAAATTACCTTAAAATCTAATTTTACTTAAAAAAAAAAACAATAAATTTGACTCCAAAATCGATCAAACATTAATAAAATATCGATAAATTCGAAAAACGAATAACATAAATATTTTTTACGGGAAAAAATGCAAAAGAAACCAGTATACTTTACGTGAATTCCAATTTTTATTATTTTTTCACGACTCGTCAAATTGCAAAGTTGGAATGTTTACGGCGACATTGTATAAATAATAAGTGTCAAATAAAAAACTCAAGGGTACTATTTTTTTTGTTTTTTCCCGTAAAATACATTAGTGTAATCAGTTTACAAAAATTTGGTCAATAAAATACACTTATTCAATGATAATAAAAAAAAAATAGTTTATACAGTAAAAAATATCGATTTCTCCAATGTTTTCAATTTTAAGAGCGTTCTTACAGGGTGACCGTACAATGTTTTTATTTATTTAAAAAGCAAAGTTCAAGACGAAAAGAATGAGCTCTATCTGAAAATTGTACAATTTTTTTTTAATTGTAAACGTCCACTTTAAGTTGCGGGTGATTTCCAGCCTCTCGAGACCATAAAACATACTTTTTTCGAAATTGACTAAACATTTCCATTTCAATTTTTTTATTTATTATATATATTTTGAAGATAACATTTACTTAGTTTCATGGTAATCAAAAGATTATTCTAGAAATTAAAAATAAAAAACCAAGAAAAAATTAAAAACTGAGTTTTTGCAAATATCTCGAAAACTTTTTTTATTTATTTAGGTTATTGCAAAAAGAGCTACATATAAAAGTTGTAGATTTTTATTAGACCTACAACTTTTGTAAAAGCATTTTTCGATGGAACGTCACAGTAAGACGGAAATTAAAAATTAAACTATTTTTCAACGCTTTGTCCCCCCATTCCTCGGGGGTAGCTGGGCATCGGGGAAATTTTACGAATTTCTATTCCTTTTATACCTGCTAACATTTTAAAATTATAGACCTTTTTCTTTTTTATAGAATTTTTATAGAGGTTTTCAATATTTTATTTTCTCTTAAAAATAAACGCATTTCGATTAGTCTATAATGATTATTTAAAGACTATTAGTAACAATAACAAAATATAAATGTTGATTGATTGGGCTATTTTGAGGTTATATTTTTGATTAATTATTTATAAATAAACAATTTACGAACAAACAATTGTTTATGGCTAACAATCAAGAACAAACGACGAGTAAACGATGTGTGAAAATAAAAATTCTAAAATTACAAAAATGTAATCCTGAGGGCCAAATGAAAATTTTTGATTAAACAAAAAATAAGCACTCTAATGATAGAACAAACGTATTTCATAAAAGAACAAACATTAATGAATATTTAAAGACACCTAGTAACAAGAAAAATTATAAATTTCGATTGAGGGGTCTATCATGAGGGTACAATATTTTACCATAATAAATATTAAATCATAGCAGAAAAATGACTTTGTTATTTTATACTTTTTTTAGGTTCATAGCGTAGGGTAGCTATAACCAACAGTTTGAACTCTATAAAATAACAAGTAATAATAAAAACTGATCAAGTGCGAGTTTGTTTCTCGCTGTATATACATGTATCTCGAGTCGATAACACCAAATGCATGTTTGTGGTACAGAACCCTCAGTGCGCGAGACCAGTCGTACATGATCAGTTTTTTTACTTTCCAACAGGGCCCCATATTCTCGTGTGCCCTAGGGCCCCGGAATGGGCTAAGATGGCCCTGGTTGTCACAGGAAAATTTCTCATACTTTTATAACAAAATAATTAAATATTTTTTAATTAAAAATTGCCTAGACCAAATTTTTGATTATGTACAACCCCCGCTGGGTCGTATTTGTTAATATGTTTTATGGTTTAAAACATATATTTCGCGAATAAGAAAAGAGTGAGGGGTACATAGATTGAGATCTTAGACTAACTTACCCGCACTTGGTCAGAGTGCAAAAGCTAAAATCTTTTAAGAAGCCTATCACAAAATGTACTGAGTTATAATATGGTATTGAGTTCGAGCGGCCGACGCATCGCTGTTTCTAGCATTTTCTGCAGTTGTAATAACCTCTATGTAAAGTTTTATAATAAATTACTTGAAAAAAAAAGTATGTTATTACGTTTCTTTTGAACTGATGTATATTCTGATATAAATTTTACTTAATGATATTAATGTTGTAAGGATATATTTACAGCTAATTCTGAACGTTTTTTATTGTTTTTAAGATTTTAAAAACGATTTTTAACGAGGCCGCTATAAACTCAACCACTATATACGAGATATTATTATATATTTTTTCATTTCGTTTGTTTAGTATTTCAATCCATAAGCTTAAAAAAAGTGTCGTCGCGCATTTTATTAAAAACTTGCTTCAAAATTTTGGCTTTATTTCAATTAATAATGAAAATTTGCGAAAATCGAGGCCGCTATGAACTATATTAATAATTATTCTCCATCATACAATAAGTCTAAATTGTCGAAGAGTTACAGTTTCTCTGAATAAGAACGTCAAAAATGGGCATTAAATTGAAAAATCATAGTCAAAATGTAATAGGCCTCGTAAGGGCAGGCCCAGCAAGATATTAACAAGAGCTGAATACAAGCGTTATAACAAATAAATAGTCGTAACATGTCGTTCCCACATTTACATATGTATATAGTTTTCTGGCAGCGATGTTAAGTGTGGGAGGTCGATTCGTCTAAAGACGTCTGGGAAAACATATGACGTATGCATAAATTTAAATATTTTTTATGTAATTTTTTTAGAAAAACAATTTCGTAAATACGTCAACGCCACCATCAACGTCACAATTTGCATGATAATGAACTGCTCGAAAGGTCATTGAAATAAACAGATCCACATTAATTTAACACGTAACATATTTAACTAACTTTCTAAATCAACAGTTAGAAATTATTTTTACATTTTTAGTTAAGATAATATTTTTATGAAGAAAATATTAGTTATGTTAAAAAAAACTATTTACTATCAGAAAGTTATGCATATATTGACGTTTATTCTATACTAGCGGCTCTTCCTCGCTTCCCTAGTGAAAAACATAAACAAACCTATCCCACGGGAACCGTCCATTTTTCCGAAATAAAAAGTAACCTATATGCTATTCCAGGCTATAATCTATCACTGTACAAAATGTCGTCCAGATCCGTTCAGCTTTTCTAGCGTGATTGAGTTACAAACATCCATCCAAACTTTCGCATTTGTAATATTTATTACGGGAAACCTTTTTTACCCGTTACAAAAATTAATTAAATAGAAATAAAAATACAATTTTATAATCATAATATGCAGAAAAAATTAAATATAAAATGTTATGCGTATGTATAAAGATCGAGACGAAAAAATATTAAAGTTTCAAATTAATTAGTTAGAAACAAAATTTTAATGAGGGACCTGACGATAAATTTTAAAGAATCCAGTAATTTTAGATGAAAAGTAATTGGGTTGTCTTATTTCCTAGTTTTCATCCATATTGATTTCACTCACGACGACGACGCGTTAGGCTCAATTTGTAATGACTCTACTTGCTGTGCGAGCGGTCGCGGGTTCGAGTCCAAATTCAAATTATTTTATTCAGCATTAAACTATTACAATTTTTTACTGAACGTCATGAGTCTACTAACAGTTCGGAAAGATGAAGCCTCAGACCTGAGAAGAACTGGCGAAAGAAACTCTGCGGGACTAATATTTTTTTTAATAAATTATAATTTACAATATTTCTATAAAGTTGAAGTAGCCTGGAGGCGATCACTTCATTCCCAAGGCGTGCTATCTTCTATAAAAGTCCCGCTGGGGGCTTCATTTGTGTGATGAGCACGAATATTTTTTTACTCCTGTGATCGGTGTTTATATTTATAACATGTATGTATTTAAAGTTATATATGTGTAGTGTATCAACTATCTGGTATCTAGCACACAAGCCTCGTAGCTTATCATGGAACTAGATGGTGATGTGTGTAAATGTCCCAACATATTTATTATAATTATTTATTTTTTAATTTTTTTTATTAATAATGGGCATACTCTTGACCTTCATTTTATTATTATATTCCTTTCACTCATCACAAAATTATTACAGCTTAAAGAAATAACAAAATCTTCGCAATAACTATTCATATCTATAACGTACCCAGGGACACACCCGAGCGAAGCGAGGGTAAGTCACTATAGTTTAGATAGAGACTGAGTTATTCTTGAAAGAAAAAATAAATATACCTCTAAAAGTAATGTACTATACTGAAAATAGCATCATTTTCATAGGACAACCCTTTAAAAAAAGAACATTAGCGGAAGGTTTGAAAAAGTAAACTTTGTAGTTTTTACTATAAGAAATTCAAAAAATACAAAATCAGCCAAATCCATTCACTGTAGCTGGGTTCCCAGGTATAAACCTAATTGCACTTGACTAATATAGTAAATGCTGTTAAGTATGAGCAAGGTAAGTGGTAACGTGATCGCTTGGGAAACCGAGTGAAGCGGGTTCAAATCCCGGGTCTCGCACCTCTGATATTTTAATATGTGCGAATCATTTTCTAATTTGATTACCACTTGCCTTACGGTGAAGGAAAACATCGTGAGGAAAGCTGCATGTCTGAGAAGACCTAGCAAGTTTTCGAAAGACATGTGAAGTCTGCCAATCCGCACTTGGCCAGCGTGGTGGACTATGGCTTGATTCCCCTCTTATTGAAGGGAGGCCCGTGCTCAGCAGTGGGATATTAAAAAGGGCTGAATACAAGTCCGCATTGCTAAGATCATTCTGACGCAAATTAGAGTAAGGACTTATAAATAAGAATTATTTACAAGTTATAATTTTTTTATGCCGCTACTAAGTTAATCAACGTTTGAACAGCATTGAACTGATTGTAGCCTCATTATTATATATTCTACAGCATAATCTTCTTTAATACAAATCAATAAGGTGTATTATTGTGTTGTAAAGTAATTCTTACCACGTATGGTATGAGGGAAGGTAAGAAAAGATAAAAGACTTCCAGCGATCAACATTATTCTTATATAAGTTTTGTATCTAAGTTACAAATCACATAAGTAGGTAGTGTTAGTCTCTACGAACTTTCGGGTAATTCGTCAGCTGAATCTATGATCATGTCACCGTAAAATTGTAAATACCGTTAGATTATAATCTATCTCGCGAGATTGTAAAGATTGGAAACTATAGATTCGGCTCCTGTATCGATAATAGTGACTATTTCAATAAATTTTTCTAAGAAATATTTAATCTACAGATTTAACACAAAATTTTATTACATGTATAAATTACAGTTTAAGTTCGTTGCTTTTCTGTATGTATACTTAAAATTAGTTCCTTTAAGTTTTGCATAAAAAGTCCCTGGTTTTTCTAGCCAGTGAGTCTCACATAATCACCTGTATGTATGCAGGTGATATGCGTAAATGTATTTCCCAACATAGTAAATAAAATATATTGTCGTCGTCGTCGTCGTCTCAGCCCAAACACGTCCACTGTTGGACATAGGCCTCCCCCAAAGATTTCCACGACAACCGGTCTTGTGCCATCCGCTTCCAGTGGGCTCCAGCGACTTTGACCCAGTCGTCGGTCCATCTTGTGGGAGGCCTGCCCAAGCTTCGCCTTCCGGTGCGTGGCCGCCACTCCAGAACTTTGCGTCCCCAACGACCGTCCGTTCTGAGAGCGATGTGCCCCGCCCACTGCCACTTGAGCTTGGATATTCTGTGGGCTATGTCGGCTGTGCCGTATGTGATGACATACGGCACAGAAACGTGGCCGCTCACGATGGGCCTGATAAGAAAGCTCAAGGTCACACAGAGAGCAATGGAAAGGGCTATGCTCGGGGTTTCCCTACGAGATCGAATCAGAAATGAGGAGATACGCAGAAAAAAATATGTATAATTGTATAATAACTAATATTCTCACATGGTTCCAATATAATATCGTATCATGCATTGCAAAAGCTTATACTTTTTTTCAATTTCTGGAAAATTGAAAATTATTAAGGCCCCCAAAATTGATCTAAAAAATTAAAAAATGAATGTACAACTTATGCTACACTTACACGCTTGCCGAGGCTTGGCAAACTTCTACAAGCTCCAAGCCTTTACAAACGCTTGGATTGGAACGCTTGGATGTCATTTACACGCTTGCGAGTGCGTTAGTGTATTCCGGACAGGCAAGCTGTGCAGACAAACATAGCAGACGTGGACGTTGAAGTTGTGTCGACTATTGCGTTTGGCTTGACATATTTTTATCTATACATATAACTAAGTCGAATCTGTACATTAAATATTTTTTTGGAAAATCTTATTGAAATAGACATTATTATCGATACAGAGGCCAAAACTGTTTTTAGAATTTTTGTCTGTCTGTCTGTGACCACATCGCGGAAAAACTACTCGAGGAATTTTGATGAAAATTTTTTTGATGATAGGAGTCAACATATAGTATACTTTTTACTGCGGGAAAATATATCATCTCTGAGAAATGTATACTTATAGTTAAAACGTAAACAAAAACAAAGGAAGCGAAAAATTGGGCAGAGAATATGGTGGATGTTAAAAGGCCTTATTTGGTCGTTTGACCAACTACTCATGGTTGATACGTAGTCGTATAAAGCGCAGCGTAAAAGCATTCGTTCAGCGCGAGCACTTGAGCGACACTAAACACGAACCAACGTGTAAATACGCGACAAGTGCTTGCCGCAAGCTTCTTTTGATATGTGTTCAAAGACCTATACTAGACCGGACCGTGACAAGCTCACGCAAGCCAAGCCAAACACCCCGCTCACACGCTTGTGTTTGTAGACGCTTGTCGAGACTTGCCAAGCGTGTAAATTTAGCATTAACTATAAACCATAACCCTTTATAATGAACCAAATTTTAGAGAAAGTAGAACGTGATAGATGGGCAAATAAAAAGATAGACCCACAAGTGATCCTATAAGATTTCTTGTTAACTCTACAGAACCCTAATAACATTGTATGTCACTCAAATATAGTGTAACTTTAGAGTAGTGCATTTGATCAGCTTCATCTTCATCGTATAAAGACAAAGAAAAAAAAATGAGTAAACCAACGAATTTTATTTATTTTTATGAGAGTTATAAAATAATTTAATATTTGTTTTTTTTTATTAGGTAGTGGAATTAAAAATTCGATTTTGAACAAATAACTTTGTAGCGACATCTAGTATCTACCACATATATCACTTGATACCTTACATCATACAATTTCTTAGTACATGGATGGAGTTTGAGTAAATATTACCAGATAGCGTATGAAATTTAGAGCAAAAATAAAAAAATAAATACAAAATAATTCAGTACCTCTTTCGTTCTGTTTGTCAACCGATTTTCTTTTTTTTTTTGTTTAGTGGCCTTGGACGAGATATTATTGTGGTTATATGATTTCATGTAAGTATAATATGGTAAAACACGAGTGAAGCCATGGTCAGAAATATGTTTGCAATTAAATCCTATATATTGCGTTATACATTTTTAATAGAAGACTTTGATGTTTAAGATAAAAGAAAAAGTAAATAGTCAAAATGGCCAAGAATTATTTGTAGTCTAACTTAAGAGGATTGTGAAGTGCCGATACACGGCGCGAGTAGGTTTTTAAGAAAATGCTATCTGTTTCATATCGCTCGCTTTGCCAACCCTTATGGTGCGATAGAGAGAGTTGCAAATCTTAGAGGCAATTACCTACATTCCTGTTTGAAATATTGTTTTGGGCGATAACGTTTTTACCCCCCTAAACATTTAAGAAATGAGACAATTTTGGTCTCATTAGATTCAGTACACCTTAATCTAGGTCTGTACGTTTTCCTTTTTTAGTAATTCAGTTTAGTTTAATTATAAAAAAATAAAAACGCTCGAAGAAGTTTTTACGTCAAAAATACAGATATTTAGATGCTAATAACTTCTATCATACGCAATATTTCTTTAAAATAAAAACGTACGGACCTACTTTTTCATTATATCTACAACATTTCCAAAAATTATGAAAATTAGACTATGTTAATGGGGGGGAAAACGTTATCGCTTTTTGTATGGAAATTTACTTTTTTTATTTAGCTTCACAATCCTCTTAAGGTGTTCTATGTAAGGTCTCATTTTATTATGAGGGATCCCAATAACCTAATAAACTGTGGTTCACTATCGATAAAAATTTGACATAATTTGTTTGGAGCTTTAGTCGTAATTCAATCTCTAGCAAGTATTTCAGATGGATAGTTATTGAAAACAACCTTTAGTAAATAAGTGTAGTAATGTCCTCCCGACTGATTTCAGTCACGGCGGCCAATGTTATTGCGACTAGCCAGCGCAGGAGATATTATAGTACACAAGTGTACGCGCACGTGCGTGCACTATCTATTCCTGTCACTCTCATACTCCGGTGGGACGACTACTCGACACGAACAATGAGAGTTAAGGCGCGGGATCGACGGCTTTACGTTTGTTCCGAGGCACGGGGGTGAAACACTGGCAACTTACCAACTCCGGGCTGTTACTAAGGCGTACTAAGCAAAAAGACTCAATAACTAAACTTGGCCCGAACGGGACTCGAACCCAGGGCCTCCGGATCTGCAGCCGTGCGTGCTAGCCACTACACTACTGAGGCAGAGTATATAGTTAAATAAGTGTATTCTGAATTGGTAGGAATATTAAGTGCGGAAGTTCAATTCTAATTTTACCATTTCTTTAATATAACAATAAAAAAATTAAATTATAGTATATAAATATGTAGGTATATGTAAGTATATATGTTTGTTTGTATATATGTGTATAAAAATATATTTATTTTTGTATAATTTCAATATTTAGTTGTTATATTTTAGTATTAAGTTTATAACATTTGATGATGTACTGTACCTACACCGCTCTAAATTAACTTATTTTCTTACTATTGAAGGGTTGCTAGAAGAAATCTCTTAAAGAGATAAGTTATCCTTTGTCGACATTCTGTTACTTTATTTTGTATAACATATATTTTATGGTACATAAATAAATAAATAAAAATAAAAAAATAAAATGTTATACATAATGCGACGATAAATTTCATGAATAATATTCTGTAAATTAATACAAGTCCAAAATTCATAGCTTTATATTTGCTTTTGTAATCAATATTATAAAGAGGCAGAATTTGTTTGAACGCGCTAATCTCAGGAACTACTAATTAGATAAAAAAAAATCTTTTTGTATTAGATACCCCGTTTATTGAGGTAGGCTATAGGCTATATATCATCATTACCCAAAGGAGCAGAGCAGCATATACAGGATGAATTTTTCAAGTGGGCGTGCATGGCTAAATCCGAAACTATGAAGAATAGCGAAAAGTACTCAAAGGAGTCTCCGACCGTATGTGACCGAGTTTAATTAGGCAAATGAATGTGCAATATTGTCTTTGTATTAAGTAATTCTCAGTAACAGCCCGAAGTTGGGAAGTTGACGGTGTACCCCGCACCATGGGGAGCACGTAATGCCCTCGGCCTTAAATAAATATGTTGGGACATTAATACACAGCAACATCTAGTTCCATGGTAAGCTACACGGCTTGTGTTATGGATACCAGAGAGATGATACACTACACATATATAACTTTAAATACATACATATAATAAATATAAACACCCATGACTGGAGTACAAACATTCGTGCTCACAAATGAATGCCTCCAGCGGGACTCGAACCCGCGACCTCTGGCACTACTGGAGTAAGTAGGGTCACTACAAACTGAGCCAAACGTGTCGTCTTGCGCCATAACTCTCACCAGTCGTGTCGAAGTATCGTCCATTGGGGATGTGAGAGTAAAAAGTTATACAAACAATTTCGTAATAGTATATGTCTATCTCCTAAGGTACATTCACAATTACTGTTTTTATTAACTACTCGCAACTGAGTGACTTATCAACGTTGAGCCCAAGCTGATGATGATAGACCAGCACTACAAGAAAAGCCAGTTTTATTTATCCATACTAATATTAAATGTGAAAGGAACTCTGTCTGTCTGTTTGTCGGTCTGCCTGCCTGTCTTCCTGTCCGTCATCTTTTCACGCTTAACCGTTGAACCGATTTAGATGAAATTTGGTATGTATATAGATAGTTTTCATCCCGGAAAACATATCATATATAATGGGGTGAAAAGGGTGGTTGAAGATTGGATGGGGAATCAATCATTTCGTAGACCTTATCTGTGCTTTCG
Organism: Argynnis bischoffii washingtonia; assembly: GCA_033884665.1. Classification (NCBI taxonomy): domain Eukaryota; kingdom Metazoa; phylum Arthropoda; class Insecta; order Lepidoptera; family Nymphalidae; genus Argynnis; species Argynnis bischoffii. Next base: position 15,498,612 of record CM066618.1, on the reverse strand, counting down.
AGCTAAGATTAAGGTTAAGAGTAAGCCCATTTCTAATAATAAAAAAACATATGTATTTACATCGTACATATATAATATAGTCTATGATATACTACCCGTTAAGACGAACCCGAGCGAAGCGAGGGTGAGTCGTTAGTATAAAATAAGTTGAACTTGGACGAGTGGACGGTGCGACAAGATCAAGGTCAAGTGCTTAAATTCATCCTATACGATGTAAAAGTGACCGATTAAATGATAACGCCGAAGAAATATGTTGATATAAAGATTTTGGAATAATTTTTACTAAGAAACTCCTTGCGTCATAGAAATATATTACTATAATTTTAAGGTGGTCAATGAAGTATTCTAGTAAATATTTTTTTAGTTTATTTTCCTTTAATTAAAACCCTGTGTAACTCAAGTTACTATGTTTTTATGGTATTATGTAATTGGAATAATAGAAAACTACTTGTCGCCAGCTTTTGAAATGAAATGAAACTTTATTCAAGTAGACTTATTACAAGCACTTTAAATACAAAAAAAAAATTGAATAACTTTAACATTTTGAATAATTTAAATTTTAAGAAACAGCTGGAAAATACACAATTCTTTATTTTGTACCTATGTATATATGATGTCTATCATTCCATACTAACCGTTAAAATACATATATCTAGAGACGAATTCGAGCGAAGCGAGGGTGACTCGCTACTAATATTTTTAAGGGTTTGACAGACACAACTTGTCTGAAATATCGAAGTAACTGTCACCAGCTACCGATTCGTGTGAATAGGAAAGTATGCAATGCGCTTGGTAGAAACAAATGTAAAATAATATACTGAATCTATTCTATTTATATGTTTTCTATAATATACGAATAAAAAAGTTACATTAATGACTTAAGGAGCTAACATAAAATAATTGGCGCTGTGGTCACAATTCCAACGTAACCTAAGCTACCCTTTTATTCGAGTAAATGAATTGTGAGTTGAAAGTGATTAATTTATCACAATGTTCAGATAATTTAGTCATTATATATAAGAAGTCACTATATTATATTCATTTTCACAATTCACACAATTCATTTACTCGAAAAATATATTAGATTAGGGATTAGCGAAACCCCTCTTCTAACGAACGTTCACCTTGTCGTAGAGCTCATTAGCGTTCGGCAAACCAGCCGGGTGCGAATCGAAAATGTAAACAGGTGGTATGCGTAAATGGATTTCCCAACATTAAAAAAAATGCTATCGATTTTATTTAAATCTGCCTAATATATTTTCTTTGCTAACTAAGAACTTCAACTGAACGCTTCTCTTAAAATATGTACGTCAATTTCCAAATGCAAATGTTTTTTTTTTTTTTAACTTTTTTGTTTATGTAAAGCTTCTTTGACTATAAATAATATGTAAAGTAAAACTTTCATAGCAAAATATAAACATTTTGATCTTGACAAACAAACATTGCAAGGATTATATAAAATAAGTTGAACTTGGACGAGTGGACCGTGCGACAAGACCAAGGTCAATCGCTTATTCATCCTATACGATGTAAAAGTGACCGATTAAATGCTAACGCCGAAGAAATATGTTGATTTTGGAATAATTTTTACTAAGAAACTCCTTGCGTCATAAAAATATATTACTATAATTTTACGGTGGGTAATGAAGTATTCTAGTAAATATTTTTTTAGTTTATTTTCCTTTTATTAAAACCCTGTGCAACTCAAGTTACTATGTTTTTATAGTATTATGTAATTGGAATCATAGAAAACTACTACCCCAGCTTTTGAAATGGAATGAAACTTTATTCAAATAGACTTATTACAAGAACTTTGAATAAAAAACAAAATTTTTGGGCGTTGAAATTCAGTATGAAAACCATAGATAACATGGCTGTTTAACTAATGTATTAGAATTTCGCTCTTATATCTATTGTAAATACATTATGAGTTAGTTGCAAATTAAAAGTAGTACGATACACACGCTTGTTTCTTTTTACTCGCATTGCTTAGTCTATTCATGCAATAATACACCTTAACGCAATGCACAATGGCAATTCTCAAAAAGCTATCCCGGAATTGTTTACGTTTAGTAAACTTGAAAAATATATAACAATTACATATTATTATTGTGATTTGACAAGAAAAAATCATGCGACTAAAGCCTTTATAATTTCTTTTAATTCACAAAGCTAACATTATAAATGTAATATATAAGAATCTGGTGTCATGGTGTTTGTGGTCGCATACCTCCGAAACGGCTCGACCGATTTTAATGTTTTTTTTATGTTTTTATATGAACAATATTAGGTAAATACGCTGTATATTATATAAATATTAGACATAGCGAAGAACTCAAGCTGTATAACATAAAACCAAAGAGTTTTTTTTTTGTAGATTGAACAGGGGCGTAGCCACGAGTTTTGCTAGTTTATCAATATATCATAAACTTTGATCGATGAAATTATATTTAGATAAAAAAGGAAAACTTATGATACTAGATTTACGCAAATATTAGACATTTTAAATAAAACAATCTTTTCGGATGTTTCGGAAGAGACTTTCCAGTGACCATGACTGTTGTAAAGCATTCTAAACGCCAGGAACCAAAAATCAAAATAAATCTGGGAAAAAAATCGAAATGATTTATTTAAATTGGGGCATATTATCACGTGCTAATGGGTAAAAAAATATCCAAAGTCAAAGTCATCATAAGCACTAACAAAGTTCAAATGAAAAATAATCTGGTGATCTTGAATAACAATACAAAATTAAGAAAAATTCTTGATCACCAAATACTCACATTTAATGACCAAGTAAACAGATTTTTTTAAGCACCTATAAATAAACAAAAATATAAGCGTATAATGCAAGCTTTATTTTACTGATTACAGATTATAATGTGTTTTGTGTGAACTTATTTTTTGCTTGCTTTAAAATAATACTCGTTTTATAATTTAGATAGATACTGATATTTTAGTAGAATTAATAGCATTAAAGCCATTAAAAAGAATAGAATAGAACATTTTACAATTGATTAGGATGTATAATGTAAATATTATACTCAGACTAAAAAAATATAAAGCGTGATTTGCTCTTTATGCAACTATTCTAGATTTTTTTCCATACAGATCGTTTACTTTTTTAAAGGATAAGGGAAATTTAATGTATACTAGCAGAATCCGCGGCTACGCCAGCGTTCACTCTACAAAAAAAAACTCTTTGGCTTTATGTTATACAGCTTTCGTCACTATGTATTTATATAATATTGTTCATACAAAAATACTAAAATCGCGATAAAAATGGGGGTTTGGGTTGGAGGGTTAAAAATACTTTACGACCTATTGTCATACCTAGAAAATATACAAAAATGTTTATTTAAGTCGGTCGAGCCGTTTCGAAGAAGTGTGAGCACAAACCGTGACACAAGACATTATATTTATATTAGATTAATTAAATTAATATACAATTTTTGAGACAAAAATATGAGAAATAAGCATATTAATATATTAATTTGTATTTATAAGCATTAGTCCTCTTCTCCTTGAAAAAGTGATTATAAAATCACAGTGGCAAAATTAGAGGAACACATAAAAAAGATGCATTAATTTCTGTTAAGAGGTTAAAAAAGGTTTAAGTTTCATAATGTTACATCTGAAGGGTAATAATATTTAGTCCAGTCAAATTAGGAGTTTCACCTCGGAATGAGAGATAATAAGCTGTAAACTCGTATACACCTTAATTTTAGTGTTCTTAAAGTTGTCTCAAAAGTCTCATAAAATCTCTTGTCTACGTCGTAAGTTATTCAAGGTCAAAGATCACAAAAATCAGTTTTTCACGATTATCTCGGTTTCTATAGTTCCACTGATATTAGTATCTATTATAAAAATGCAGAGGAAAAAATTTTGCGACAAATTTTATTTCAAAAATTTTTCATACGCTCAACTGTTTCTGAGATATAGGGCAGAGAGTCCGCAGCACTCAGCCATATACTTGGACCTATAGAAACCGAGATAATCGCGAAAAACTGACTTTCTTGACCTTTGACCTTGAATAACTTACGGTGCGGACATGAGACTTTATGAGACTTTTGAGATAACTGTTAGAACATCAAATTTAAACTGTATACGAGTTTACAGCTTATTATCTCTCATTCCGAGATTGACCCCTTATTTTTGCTTAATTGACTGGACTAATTTCAAATAACTGAAGCACCTGTCAAGTTACCTACAGGTTTTTAAAAAAATATATCTTTTTGTGTTCTTCTAATTTTGCCAGTGTGTGTATTAGCTTATTATTATTTTCTCTTTATTATAAACTAGCGACTCACCCTCACTTCGTTCGGATTCGTCCCTAGATGATTTGATTTGATGATGATGATTCCTCATACAAACTTTTATTCCCATTTTCACTCCCTTAAGGAATGATTTCCGGGATAAAAAGTATCCTTGGTTCTTCCCAGGGTCTCAAACTATCTATTTACTAAATTTTATCAAAATCGGTTCAGTACATTCAGAGATTATCACCTGAGCTACTACATTAAAGTTATAAATGATTATAGTAATTTCATATTAACACAAGGTTTTGCGCGCGTTTGTACTATTATATTTTAATATTCAAATTGCTCAATTCCACGGGCAGTAATCTTACCCAATAAGCCACAAAAAGATAGTTTAAGAGATAGCGCGTTCAATCAAAACAATAAAAGGACAAAAATTATAATTTTTGACGGTCATAATTATGATAGTGTTTTAGAGAGAGGTTATATGATCTTAGTTGTTTAAAATTAGCATTAGTATTTGGTTCCAATACACAACTGTCAACTGCTCTAACATACATATCTTACTTATTAAAAATGCACTCCATACGTTTAAAATTGCTTAGACCTGAAAGCTCAACCTAGCTATGTTCAGGTTATATTAGTACAATAAAAACGCCCAAGTAATTCCATCATTCTGAAGTAATGGGCGATTAATGAAAATACATACATAAAATCTAAAATCTATAGATTAGGCTTGTATTTAGGGAATAAAACTAAGCTTCACAGCTTAGCACACCGTCGCTAAGTTGCTAGCCTGTCGGTTTTCTACAGACTGTACTTCGGGGAGTGTGCCCACAAGCTCCATGGTCTCATACCGCCATCGCCATTCTTCCATCGGAACACCAGACGTACTGCAGGATACGATCCTCTCTTGGTCGACATTTCGTCCACTCGAACTAAGCGCTATGCGCCATGTTTTATAATGCGCACAGCCAAGAAGTGGGATGCCCTACCTGCGTTCGTTTTTCCGAGGGTATATAACCTGAAACTATTTAAGATGCACGTTAACAGGCTTCTTCTGGACAAACTCGCTAGATCGTAGACCTTATCTATGCGTTCGAGCTAATATGAAGGTCAAGAGTAAGCCCATTTCTAATAAAAAAAAATTAGCAAATATTTAAAATGTAATAACATTGTCCGTATATTTTGTGCATACGAACCCTCATTATTAGACAAATTAGGGTGGAAATTATATAGTATATACGACAGGTATATATATAGTATATACGACAGGTGTGTTCGAATCCCGGTCGGATACAAGGTACTTTTTTTTGTATTTGCTCAATTTTTTGTTTTTTTTTTTGTTTTTAAGCCAAATTAAAAAGAAAATTATACTACTAAACAAAAACCGAGCGAAACTCTTCATACTCTTCAGGTACTTCATATAATTAAAGCATTGTTGTCTGACACCGACTTTTTTATAATAAACGTTTTGCTTTGATCTAACCATTTGTTTCTCATAATACAAAGCTAGAAAAGAATAAAACTAAAACTGATTAAAAGTACAAAATCAAATTAAAATATATATAAATATAATTAAAATAAGGATGACGAGGTTATTACTTCAGATAAGGCATGGCATTACAAGAATAAATATTCTTTTTATATATCCTCTTGCATTACTTTGACGCGCTACATAATCTCCTACGTCCATGAGTTGCCTCGAAAAAACCTTTTCTATAAATAAGTCCACTTTTGCCCATGGATTTTTATAGGAAATACTTTGTTGGTTTTCTTAAGAGTGCGCCATGAGATCGCTACGATTCGAATTCGGAGGAGTGGGATGAAGATGTTCTATCGTGGGTGAAAAATATAGAGCGATAGATGCACAACGTATTAAAACGCCAAAAGAGTTTTTAATTTAATATAAATTAATTAAACAACCAATTGAAGAATGAAATTCGGTAACTGAAGAAATACTTCTAGGAAGCCTAAACAAAACAAAAATTCTACAAAATCGTGAGCTGTTTCTGAGCAAAACATGTATTTAAAAAATATATATTATCGAGAAAATTTTCACCAATCTTGTTAATAAATTTGATAACTCAAGATAAAAGTCAGAAGTATTATTTCCCTAAATATCAAAATGGTGACTTACAAAGATTCTGAGATAAATAATGATGTCTAGGTACAAAATTGCCATATTATGCACACTCTTAAGTGCAACAAAGAATATGTATATAATATGCATGTACCTTTGTATGTATTCAGCCCTTTTTAACGTCCCACTGCTGGGCACGGGCCTCCTTTCAAGACAAGGGGAAACAGGCCATAGTCCACCACGCTGGCCAAGTGCGGATTGGCGGACTTCACATGTCTTTCGAAAACTTGCTAGATTCTCTCAGACATGCAGGTTTCCTTACGATGTTTTTCCTTCACCGTAAGGCAAGTGGTAATCAAGTTAGAAAATAATTCGCACATGAAAATATCAGAGGTGCTTTATATAACTCTTAAATTAAAATTTTATATAAAACTATCTTTTCGGATTTTTTCCGCGAATTTATTTTGATTTTTAGTTCCCGACGTTTCGATTGATTTACAGCTATCATGGTCACGGGAGAGACTAAGGTGTTAGATGTCTCAAAGGTGTTATATAGTTGTCACAAACAGCCTACCCACAAAATAAAAAAATGAATTCAAAAAACTTGAAAATTAGCACCAAAGTACCTTACAATATTTGTTAATTTTAATTTTAAAAATTCTTATAATTGTTTATATAAATTTATTATATAATTTTAGCTGTTATTATTATAATTATTACAATTTTTTTAGAAACTTTATCAATTAGTAAGTAATCTATATTTAGTGTTGCCATTATTATATTTATAACTATAAAGAAAAATAAAATATTAATTATCTAAGCCACATTATTGTTCTATGTGGAATTTAAAAAAATAAAATTTATTAAGAAATACATTTATAAGTGAAAAATATTAATTTGAAATACTGTTATTTTGATCCGCACAGTAAGAAAAACAATATTAAAAGTTAAACCCCAACACAATAACCTTAAGGCCAATCAATAAATCTAAACATGACATCAATGTAATATTTTAGTAAAGAGTTGAGTATCTTGCAGATTCCAGGTGACGCTGCAGCATCAGGCCAAGATTACCTACCATATTATTGCAAAGTCATTAAAGTAACAGGATATCAGGTTTCGAATCGATTAGATCTGTGGAAGTTGTTAATATCGTTTTATAGTCTAGAAAAGAGCAGTTACGATACAAACGGTTGAACGGATTTTTTGATGTATATGTATAGCTAAGAACACTCTCGATCAAGTGATCTTTCAAATAAAGTAAAACTAAATCAAAATTGCTTCGTCCGTTTGAGCGCTACGATGCAACAGATAGATGAACATTGTACACGTTAAATTTAGAGCTACCCTCTTTTATATCCGGGGTAAAAATAAAAATTTATTAATTCATTTACGGACTAAGCACAAAAATATAAAAACTTCTTGACTTATGAAGCTGTGAGCGTAGATAATCTATGCATATAATAAAATTGTAACTAAGCCGAATCTGTACATTAAATATTTTTTGGAAAATCTTATTGCAAAAGACATTATTAATGATACAGAGGCCGAATCTAGTTTTTTAGTAGAGTTTAGTAACGTTTTTTGAATTTTTGTCTGTCTGCCTGTCTGTATGTCTGTCTGTCTGTTACCGCATCACAGAAAAACTACTGGAGGAATTTTGATGAAATTTGGTATGGTGATAACTGGATATCCGGGTCAATCAATATATAGAATACTTTTTACTGCGGGAAAATATCTCATCTCTGAGAAATCTATACTAAATGTTTAAACGTAAGCAGGGACGGACCCGAGCGGAGCGAGGGTGAATCGCTAGTTTACAGATATGCGACGTTAGCTAAGGATTTTGTGATTATGGGCTGTGGGCAACGTTAGCATGTAAATAAATATTTTTTTAAGACATTTGTGTTTGAACTGTCCAAATTATAAATAATACTAGCGACTCACCCCTATTTCGCTCGGGTTTGTTTCGTTTGTTCAGCACATATTATATATATACATTATACATAGGTATCGTAAGTTGTTGTGGGTTGTTTTCCCGGATAATCTCCCGCGGTAAAGTAACCTATGTCACTCTCCAGCCCTTCAACTATCTCCACATAAAAAATCACTCCAATCCGTCACTCTATTTCGGTGAATAAAGGACAAACAAACAAACACAGTTGCAAATTTAGATATTGGTAATATTATATTAGTATGGAAGTATGGACTAGTGATGTTCCTTCACTCTGGCGTGTCCTTCAGTAATGGTTTACAACAGATATCCCGAAAATAGCACTTGATATATCGGGATAGATATTATACGTCACTGTCCACTCCATAAACCATATCAAAGAGACCTCAATTCGATTTGTAAAGTGGTAAAACCCAATAAACAAACTTTCGCTACGAGTATAATAAATAATAAGGATAATAATCATCTTAACTATTCATTTCCGAAAACGTTAATTATTATTATTTTATTTTTTTAAATTTACAAGCGAAAATCAAAAAATAAAATATTGTTCAATTACAACCATCTAAAACCTAAAATACTGTAAAGGGTTGATAAAATTATACCGTGCGTCACATTTCAAATTTTTTTCAAATGCTATTGTAAATGTTAAAAAATACCTTATTTTCAAGGATACATAAAATAATAATGCTAAAAAAAATCTATTAATCATATGCCGAATATTACTTAGAATCCTAACCGAACTGAGTTTATATAAATAAGAAGCGGCAGAATCGTGTACAATTGATCATAAAGTATCGTGTGTCGTACTACGGCGCTCTATACCACTCGATCTAAAAAACATTTATTTATTTCATCACTATACGAATTCCAATACTGAATTATGTGTTAAGTGATTGTGTATCATAATTATTTTCAAATAAATATTATCATTTTTACGTTTAATTACAAAAGGTAAGTGTTATTATTGAATTCTTCTTAGAAATTTGAATGAAAATTTAAATTTTAAATGCAAATCTTTTAAAAAATAACGTTGATATTAAAAATAATGATTATTGTGAATAATCAAATACATAATTTTGTATTATTTATGATATGATTATATTGTATGATTTTTTTTAATTTATTTTGTTTACGTTTCTAAAAACTTTATTGCTTTATAGAAGATTTTGAATGATTTTAGCACAATCTTGCAATCAGTGATTTAATTATCTGTTAATATTGTAGTTACTTATCTAATATCTTTAATATATAATATAAAACCTGTACCGACAGACGTCTCATACTTAGTGGAAATAAGGAAGTGTGCATATTTACTTCTATATCGATTTTAATTTCCCTTCAATATTCATAAGGATTTTACTTAGGGATTTTAAGTTTTGAATTTTTTCTTTATAATAATATATTATTTTCTTATGCTAAATATCAAAAGTTAAAACATATCTGTACATTTACATATGTCATATTTTTTTTTTCTTTTCCGTGTTACTTAATTACATTATTATAATTATTTGAGTGGATAGATTAATAACGTTTTGCAGTTAGTATCTCATATTAAATACTCAATAAATAATTCATCACACAAATGAATGCACCCAGCGGGCCTCGAACCCACGACCGCTGGCACAGCAAGTAGGGTCACTACAAACTGAGCCAAACGTATCGTCAATGAATTGGGTTTAGAAATATACCATTATGACTGAGCCCTAAAAGATTTATGTTTATAAAAATATATTGTGTCGTCTTTAGCTCAATATCTGGATAAAAAAAAAAACAAAACATATTTTATGTAAATACGTCATATTTTACATTATTGGACACGCGATACAGCGATTTGTTTAGCAAATTATAAAGCTTTTCGCAATTACTATATCACTAGTTTTACATTTTTTCATTTTTATGTTACGTTTTAACGTTTAGTATAGATTTCTCAGAGATGATATATTTTCCCGCAGTAAAAAGTATCCTATATGTTGACTCCTATCATCATACCAAATTTCATCAAAATTTGTCCAGTGGTTTTTCCGTGATGCGATAACAGATAGACAGACAGACAAAAATTTTAAAAACTACAGATTTGACCTCTGTATCGATAACAAAATCTATTTCAATAAGAATTTCCAAAAAATATTTAATGTACAGATTCGGCTTAGTTACAATTTTATTATATGTATAGGTACTAGCTGTCATACGTCAGCTTTATTGGGAGTACGTTAATATGCATATAATAGGGGTTAAAGTATGAAATTACCGATTTGTACAGTTTTTTTTTAATTTAACATATTTATTTAATCAAAATAATTACCATTATCATCGTTCGGAATTCAGCACAATAGACATCTGCCGTTATTGCTTGACCAGATCGGAGAAAGCTATAGTGAATAACACCATGCTGAGACCACCAAACTAAAAAGTAAATTTTAAAAAAAATATGGTAAACAGTGTATGGAATTCAAAAAATAATATCATCTTCAACAGTTTTTACGTGAAATAAATTATACAGACGTATAAGCAATTACTTCATAGAAGTAGTGTGTATAGTGTTTGTATAAGTGTAATTAAATAAACTTAATTTTCATGTATTCATTTCATTAAATCACTTTTTCGGGAAATCGAACCCGTAAATACCAACTCGTAATGATATCTTACTTCGGAGATATCAATGTGTGGAACTAATATCTGGTTGGATCTCACGTAGGATAAATATATAATAATTATTGTATTACAATATTGTACACAGTTTTTATTTTAAAAGAGCAACTGTTGAGTTTCTCGCCGGCTCTTCTCAGCAGAACTGCCTTCCGAGCCGGTGGTAGCTTCCTCACGGACTGACTACACTGACATTTAATTTAAATTTAAAATGTAAAATTGACGATTCAAAAGTGCTTGTAAAAGTCTATTTGAATAAAGTATATTTTGATTTTGATTTTTTTTTGATATTACAGTCAGAAATCATTGATGGGGCAAAATGTGATTACTTTAATGTTTTGATTACTTTACTACTACTACACTTTCGTTCGTGGTAGACTCTGGTCTAATTCCTCTTGCATTGAAGGCTCATGCCCAGCAACATAACGTTAAGAAGGGCTTATGATTATTATATTATCATCAAATATTTTACCAACTTTGAAAAATGTAAAGTATTCCTCACAATAACATATTTAAATAAATATGCGTGTGAATTTTCTTTTATGTACATAAATCGTAATAATATAAATAATAATAGTAAAGTCGATGTCAAGATTTAAATTTCACAAATTATAATATTAACAAGTCAACCTTGTACATACTCGTGTATAAAATTTCGTGTATCACAGAAATGACTCTAACGATTTAGAAAAAAATTTGTGCTTAGGTAGGAGGTAGGATTTGCTTTTATTTATCTACGAGTATCTAGGTGTAATTTCTGAAAAAATGCTTTTTTTTCCGAAAAACAGGACACAAAAAAACGCCAAGCGATTTTGGTCGCCCAGGTACTGGTATTATTAACACTTGTCCTCTATATATATAATAAAACTAGCGACTCACCCTCGCTTTGCTTCGGGTTCGTATCTAGACAAAAACAAATCAATCCCACGGGAACCGTACATTTTTCCGGGATGATATAAAGCCTATAACCTTCCTCAGTTAACGGGCTATCTAATGCAAAAAGAATTTTTCAAATCGAATTAGTAGTTCCTGAGATTATCGTGTTCAACAAAACAAACAAAAAACAAACAAACAAACTCTTTAGCTTTATAATATTAAGTATAGATTCTAACTAAGTCAAATCTGTACATTATATATTTTTTAGAAAATCTTATTGAAATAGACATTACTATCAATACAGAAGCCGAATCTATAGTTTTTAGAATTTTTGTCAATCTATCTGTCAGTCACCTCATCACGAAAAAACCACTGGACAGATTTTGATGAAATTTGGTATGATGATAGCTGGTTATCTGGATCAACATGTAGGATACTTTTTACTGCGGGAAAATATTTCATCTCTAAGCTAAACGATAATATGAACATATGTATGTAATGTTTAAAATTAAGACAATTATAAACATTTTAGTACAGTGTAAATTAAGGTGCCTACACACATAATTGCAAGATTAACAAGTTAATGTGAATATGAATTATTTTGTACAAAGTTGCACAAAGTCTCTATAGACTTGCATTGTACATGTATATTGATACTAGAAGAGTCTTAGATAAGATGTCATTTAATAATCGTTGAAAAATAGATTTTTTATTATTTTAATATAATTTAATTTAATCTTTAAAAAAATCCTTAGGGTGCCATTTGGTCATAATTTACTTCACCAATGCCGCGTAGAATGGTGAAGATACGTCATATTTAGAATAACCTGTAAAAAACAGAAAAACCACACTAGATTTAATTCCATGTAGAAAAAGAGATTACTATTCTTCAACGATTGATATATGACATCTTGTCTAAGCTTCTAAATAGCTTCAGTTTGTTCACGTGCGACAAATAATGATACATAAATTAATTTTACAACCTTTTTACATATAGTTATACAAGAATGGATTTAAACCACACAAAAATCTATCAATCTTCATACCACTTGCATGAGAAAATTGATTGTATAATATCATCACTTTTTTTTACGCATAATTAATTTTTATCTCAAAAGTACACCGACCAAATAATTATTGAACAACACAGTTACCAAAAGTACTCTATATAATTTTATGACGCTATTTTTATCTTTATTTTTGTGTCTTTTTCTGTTTTCTCTTTTCTCATTAAAAAACTTGTTTAACTTGTATAACCTTGAATATATTTCATGGAAATTTGTCCAGAATAAAAAAAAACGGTGGTCGCTTTTCCATAAAAAATATTCCCTCTCAAAATCATGAATTTCGGCCAAGTAGTTGAGTCTATGATGGTATTTCTAACTATATTTTTGAGTGTCTGTCTATTGCGTTGTTGCTCTGTGGATATAATTGTAATTTTCTCATTAATAATCTGATTTGCTGTAACTGCTATTATATATCGATTATATAACTTTTCCAAATGGGTGTATAAATTTCATGGGCTGTAGAATTATTTATTTTACTTATTCCGCTTAAATTTTAGCATATTTTTGTTCTTGTCAATGTGACTGTCGTATAATGATGTAATAAACTGAACCCAATGCTATCCACACAGTTTTTAGACTACCCAGCTCCTCGAACACTTGTATTAGATAATTAATAGGTAGGATACTGATAAGATGTTACCGATAATGTTTGACCCCTGATAATATATTATTACTTTCTATTTGTTAAATTAATTATTGTAGAAGTAACCAAGCTTTCCTAAAACATATTTTCCGATATTTGTTTTTGACAGAATTCTATATATATTTTTGTAAATTACAGTAGATTTATTATTTTCATTTTTATTTTTCGAGCAAAGAATCGTTCAAATTATATAAATATTTTTGGTCCACCTCTGACACTTAAAAGAATTCTTACACTTAACTGAAAAATAAAGCTGGACCGAACTTAGGGTCTAATAGCTTGAATGTTTATACAACAAATCATTACATAACGAAAGTGAGAGTTACGAAATGGAAACATTTTGAAAATTTATCAGCTAAGAGGAAATTACGGTTGAAATTATTTTTAAGTTAGGAAAGAAATCTATTTATAAGAAAACATTTTTTTTAATGTTGGGAAATGCGTTTACGCCACCACCACTTACAAACATACAGGTAGTTATGTGAAACTCACCCCACAAATACCCAATAAAACCTCCCCCGTCATAATGGGGCGACGCAGGATCGCTTACGCACTCACGCAGACCACAACAACCATGAGGTTGCAATATGTTGCTCCGACGGTCCAATCTGCTGTCAGAGAAATACCAGGAGCAACCCGCGGTACACCTCCCACCGAATTGGGCCACCACCCAGTACGTTTCTTGGCTTCCCCCATCACGAAAAGTGAACACACGTTAGGTACAGTAATAATTATATGAAATTTCAATATATCCACCATATACGTATTTTTTACTAATCAATAAAAGTCTCTAGCAAAAAAACTAAAAGCTTTAACTTTGAGAATTCAATTTCATGCCAAAATTATTATTTTTTAACCGACTTCCAAAAAAAGGAGGAGGTTCTCAATTCGACCGTATATATAGTTTTTTTTTTTTTATGTTTGTTCGGGCATTTTTTCGTCGTTTATGAACCGATTTTGATAATTCTTTTTTTGTTGGAAAGGAGATATCCCAAGAGTAGTACCATGATAAGTAAACCAGGATCTGATGATCGGATCCCAGAGAAATCGAGGGGAACTTTCGAAAATTGTAGCGGCGACTAGTGCGTTTGTTAACATTTTCATGAGGTATTTTAAAGCACTACTATTTAATGAAGGTCTGGAGTCGATCTGATGATGGACCCGAAAGATAGTCGAGGGAACTCCTCAACGATTTACAGCAATTACGTGGTGTTTGGGCTTGATTAATTTGTATTGATGATACGTCTACACTAAAAATGGAAAAATAAAAACTTAAAAAAAAACCGACTTCCAGGCACTGAAAAGCAAAAAAATAACTAAACGGGGGTTTTCATTTAGAATAGATACTTAATCAGATTTTTTCGAAGTCGGTGCCAGCCAATACAAATCAAAGCACACCGATTCTAAATGAAAACCCCCGTTTAGTTATTTTTTTACTTTTCAGTGCCTGGAAGTCGGTTTTTATTTATTTTTTAAAAGTTTTTATTGTGTGTTCATGTTCAGTCAAGGTCGTAAGATCAAACACAATCAATGGACGAACAATTCTTACAGTAAATTTTACCACGTTCTTGGCACGATTTTAATAGAAACGCGGTTTTTTTTGTCAAGTAAAAGGCAAATTAGATATTAATATGATAATTATATTTAAATATATTTTTTGACGACAATAATAATTTATGTAAAAACTTAGGTTAAAGTTTTACATATTTTAAATGGTTTTTATTCAAAATCTATACAGACAAAAAAAAAATTGAGTTGAATCTGTATATCAAATATTTTTTGAAAAATCTCATTCAAATAGTCATTATTATCGATGCAGAGGCCGAATCTATAATTTTTAGAATTTTTTCCTATCTGTCCGTCTGGGAACGCACCACTAGAAAACCACTGGACAGATTTTGATAAAATTTGGCATGATGATAGCTGGTTATCCGGGTAAATATATAGGATACTTTTTACTGTAGGAAAACATCTCATCTCTAACAAATCTATACTAAACTGATGCAATATAATTAAATAATAATAAATAAATATAATTAAATAATAATAAATAAATAAATATGTTGGGACATTAACACACAGTACCATCTAGTTCCATGGTAAGCTACGAGGCTTGTGTTATGGATACCAAATAGTTGATACACTACATATATATTTAAATACATACATATTTTAAATATAAATACCCATGACTTAAGTACAAACATTTGTGCTCATCACACAAATGAATGCCCCCAGCGGGACTCGAACCCGCGACCACTGGCGCAGAAAGTAGGGTCACTACAAACTGAGCCACACGTGCCGTCAATCTATATCAAATCAAAGTATATCTACTTTAAGTAATCTATACATATAACAAAATTCTAACTAGCCGAATCTGTACCTTAAATATTTTTTTGGAAAATCTTATTGAAATAGACATTATTATCGATGCAGGAGCCGAATCCATAGTTTTTAGAATTTTTGTCTGTCTGTCTGTCTGTTACCAACTCACAGAAAAACCACTGAAGAGATTTTGATAAAATTTGGTATGATGATAGTTG
This sequence comes from Argynnis bischoffii washingtonia, assembly GCA_033884665.1. Lineage (NCBI taxonomy): Eukaryota > Metazoa > Arthropoda > Insecta > Lepidoptera > Nymphalidae > Argynnis > Argynnis bischoffii. The sequence continues at coordinate 15,482,538 of CM066618.1, read as the reverse complement.
GATATCCGGGTCAATATATAGAATACTTTTTATCGCGGGAAATTTCTCATTCCCATGAGAGTACACGTTATAACACATTCCAAAAAATATTTATGATCGGAATTTCTTGAAACTTGGTATTAATGCTCTTCAATACAATTAAATAAATACGTGTTTTAGTATTTTTTTGAAATTCATCCCATTAGGATATAAAATAAGGGATGAAAATTTGTATGAAAACCTACCTTTTTAAAGTTTTTTTGTTGTAGTTTCAGCGCGAGCGAAGCCGCGGGTTTTGCTAGTATGAATATAAACGCGAAGTGTTAAGAATTCAATTAAATTGAAAAAAGACAATTACAACACATACTCGTACCATTTAAGGTCAAATTGACACGTGTTCTTTTTCATACAAAAATTAATACCTACTCATATAAAATTCTCAGAATTTGTTTTAATTTACCAAATTTTTTGTATGAAATAAACTTTAATTTTATTAATTTCTATTATGCATATTCGAATAAAATAACCTTGAATTAAAGCGAACAATGGATAGCCTATAGTTTTTGTATATGTTTCTTTTTTTTCATTTATTTCATGTACCAAAAAAAAAAAATACATATAAAATAGAAAACAGTAACCATGTGTACAAAGGATGACTTATCTCTTTAAGAGATCTCTACGAGAAATCCTCGAGCGTGAGAAAGGAAAAATAATAATAATAAGGTGCGGTGTAGGTACAAACTACAAACATCAATTACATCTATATTATATAAACATACACATATATAAATATACATACATAAATACTCACATAGATACATACATACATATTACATACATAAGTATTACATGCATACCTACTTCAAGAAATATATTATATATTAAGGAAATTATGTGATGTTACTTATAGATAAAATTCTTTTAAGCGAGATTCGAACAATTTTAGTGATGGATTGTCATTTATAATCTTATCGGGAAGGGAGTTCCAGAGTTTTGCTGCCTGAACTGTAAAGGATTTCTCATAAAAAATAGTGTTGTAAGAAGATATGTTAAGCTTTTTTGGCCTAACACAGGACCGTACGGGTCTTGAGCTGGGGATCGACAGCTAAAAACGCTCGCGTAAGTACGGAGGAGAAGAATTATTTAAAATAGTATAAAACGCCGTAAGTATACGCATCTTCCGGCGAAGGCGAATAGGAAGCCACTTCAGTTGAATATGAAAGTCACTTACATGATCCAATTTGTGTAAACCATAAATAAAACGAATGCACAAATTTTGAAGTCGGTCCAATTTATTGAGTAGCTCCTCTGTAGCATCTAAGTAGCAAAAGTCAGCATAGTCTAAAAGAGGAAGTAGGAAGGATTGGGCTAAGAAAATTTTAGTTTGAAGAGGAAGGAAATTTTGTAATCGTTTTAGTGAGTGAAGCAAGTAATGCAAACGTCTGCTAACCTCATTAACGTGTGCCGACCAAGATAAATGGCTATCCATAATCAAGCCAAGATTTTTTGTCTTTTCAGTGAGTTCTATTGTCGTACCCTCATAAGTGATACAAGGCAAGTTATGGAAATTTACTTTATTGCGTAATTGTCTGCTACCGATAATCATAGCTTGTGACTTATTTGGGTTAACAAGTAATCCAAAAGCTGCAGACCAATCACTGATTCGCGCCAAATCTAAATTAATATTGTTAATTTCAGTTGAGAAGTCATTAACAGTGGAGTGTCTGTACAGCTGAAAATCGTCTGCATAAAGATGGTAGGGCGATGAAATAAGTTTAGTGAGCTCATTTATAAAAATAGAAAATAATAAGGGAGACAATACACCGCCTTGAGGAACGCCAGCAGTGAGATCCACCCAATCAGAGTGCGAATCTTTAAAGCAGACTCTCTGCCGCCGTCCTTGAAGATATGAATTGAACCATGCAATAACACAGGAAAAGATGTTAAACGAGGAAAGTATAGCCAGTAAAATATCAAAGTCCACAGAATTAAATGCGCTACTAAAGTCGAGCATAATAAGAATCGTTAGTTTCTTATTATCCATACCATAGCGAATATCATCAGTAACTTTTAGTAGTGCGGTAGAAGTGCTATGTAAAGGACGAAAACCAGTTTGATAAGGACTTAAGACGTTATTCTGTAGTAAAAAATGAGAAAGTTGCTTGTAAATGCAGTCTTCGAAATTTTTTTAAATAAAGGGCAAAATAGAGATTGGCCGAAACTGTAAAGGGAGGGAAGGATTGGGAGATTTAGGTAAAGGAATAACATGGGCAAGTCCAAGCCGTAGGAAATGTTTTCGATGATAACGAGAAATTTAAAATGTGAGTACTTAATAATAGGACTGACGTCATTGATAGCTAGTAAAAGCATGTCTCGGCTGATATCGTCATTACCCACGGCTTTGGAAGTTATGGATGAGATCCCGTTTTTAACATCTCTAATTGTGATATCGCGAAAAGTAAAGAGACTGCCGCTGGGTTGGTTGGCTTGTGCCAATTTGAGAAGAGTTGATATCTAATTAGATGCCTCGATTTTTACAGGAGGAGAAGAAAAGTGTTTATTGAGAGAACCAATGTCAAAGACCTTAAGTGGTGAATTACGTAATTTACCCACACCCAGCGAGTTAAAAAATTTCCATGCTTGGGATGGAGAAGAATTATTAATATAAGTGTGAATGTGGCGGTGTTTAGCATCCCTACATTCTCTATTGCAACGATTACGCAATTTTTTATAAGCAGCGATATTTTCTTCAGTTGGATACCTCTTGCATTTGATTTTTTGTTGCATTTGATTTTTTGTTTGTTTCATTGATTTTTGTACAATATAATTATTAGACTTAACTATAAAATGACCTGAGGTCCACTTTCGTTGAAGGTCAAAGATCACCTATAATTTCAAGGTCACTTCTATTACAATCATTGGAAAGTAAAAAAAATAACTAATATTCATTAAAATATTATACACTAATAAATTAATCATTATTCTATCATTAATCTGTAAAAATTTAATTTGTTATTATGTAAATTAAACTTTTTGTTATTCGTTCGTCATTTTCTTTACATGACGTATGTTCATGTATTATATCAACTAATTATGGTTTTAAAATTATGATTGACATAAATTGGATGTATAATAAAGCGATACATTTCATAAATCATATACTTTTTTTTTTTTTTTTTTTTATATAGTTGGGGAATGCATTTACGCATACCACCTATCCCCCAGGTGGTTATGTGGGGCTCACCGGCTAGAAGAGCCGGTACTACCCACTAAACCCCAACTTTCCCCTCCCCTCCGCCTTAGTGGGACGCCGCGGGATCGCCTACGCATAACTACCGCGACACATAAATCATATACTTAAATATTAGAAAATACAGTTAGTAATATATTTAAACGAGCAATTCTTGTATATTTATATCTTTATTTAAATATACCAGCGATCTCGAAAACGGCTTTAACGATTTCGTTGAAATTTGGTATGTTTTTTGGGGGCGAAAAATCGATCTAGATTAGTCTCATGTCTGGGAAAACGCGTTTTCGAGTTTTTATGCAGTTTTATTTTGCAATTTTCTACGCAGAATATGGTCGATAATTTCTTACACTCTGGTATAAGCATCGTGGTCAAGCGGTCAAGGCGCAAGTTGGACAACACATATGCCCGGGATCGAGTCCCGGTCGGAATACAAAGATTTTACTTTTGTTTTTTTTTTTATTTTTTTTTTATCTAAAAAAGACGATATAACAAAAAGAACTCCAAGCGAAGCTCGGTCGCCCAGGTACTACTTAATTTATTCGTGTATCTCGGAAACGGCTTAAAGAATTTTGATCAAATTATGATGTATTTAGATAAGGTTTTGCTTTTTAAGTTTATTCATATAGTTATTTTCTAAAAAAACTCAATTTTTTATAATATCTGCAAATTCAAATTCTTGTTTCGCCTACAAAATTTATCCCCGTTTTTAACCTCTTAAGGGATGAGTTCCGGGATAAAGACAATCCTATCTTTAACCCGGAATGACATCTTTCCAAGGTCTCAAACTATTGTCATAATCTAAATTAGTTCTACGAAATTTTATATTATAGTTAATCCATTACAAATAAACAATTTGTTGCTCTTTTTATGATTAAGTATAGATTACTTAGTAATTAGTATAAAGCCTATACAATCATAGACCTAGTATATAAAAGTTATTTTTTATCAGTATAATATAATTTCTTTAGACTCGTAATATTTCCGATTACAAGCGACATTGCACTTCACCTTCAGTGATAAGCTGCTGAGCCCTGGAAGAAAGAAACACTTTATAACTGTAGGACTAACTTTAGCTCGCGTAGACCATTTATGCATTATTGTTCTAGGTTACAGCATAATGTTAGATAGTCTATAGCCTAAATTGGCTAAAAAATACAAAAGGAATTATTAAGCTCATTAGCATCTGGCAGTTCACTCACACTTAGTTGGGCGGTGTACCATGCGGGTTGCTCCTGGTACTTCTCTGACGGCAGAGTGGACTATGGGAGCAATCCTATGATTGCTATGGTCTGCTTTGGTAGACCTGCCGTCACGTCGGGCCATCGTGGTTGAGTGCGTAAGCGATCCTGCGACGCCCCATTAAGACAGTGGAAGTTTTTTTGAGTTTTAGCGGGTAGTACTGGTTTTTCTAGCCGGTGAATCCCACATAACCTGTCTACACGTGCATACCACCTGTAGACAAACAGACAGACAATAAATGCGTTTCCCAACAATAAAAAAAGATAGTAGTATTCAAAAATAATATAAACCCAAAATCCAATTTTAATTTTGTTTGATTTGACAAGCTCATTGCGTTAAAATTGGATCTTAGGTTGTGATGTTAGTTAGGATTGATATATGCTATTTGTATGATTTCATCGTTTTCATTAATTTCAATTTTCGTTCGAGATTTTTCTTTCTTAACTTAGACTCTATCCATTTGTCAGTTGATTCGATAAAATAGTGACGATGTACACATTTTTGCATTTTCAGTTGGTTCGATTTGATTTGACTGGTTCAGGTCACCTCCTTAAAAATAAAATAAATGCAGTTTATCTTATTTTTAAAAATAAAATAATGTTTCCTTTGAATGAAACTTAATATTTTCAGTGTTTAAGACACTTTTCTTCCATGTCCTGTGCGTTTGTTCTACGATTTTAGAGTCGATATGTATAATTTGTAAGTATATCGTTTTCTTCAATTCTAAGAAGCAACGTTTATTCGAGGGATTTTATCCTTCCTGTCGAGTAATTCGATAAAATAGTAGCAGTGTCATTTTTTGCATTTTAATTTGGTTCGATTCCCGGTTCAGATAAGCTTTTTGTGAAAAAATTAAATGCAGTTATTATTATTTTTTAAAAATAAAGAAATGTTTCCTTTGAGTAAATCTTGATAACTTGATTGATTGATTGATTGAATATATTTTAAGGTACTTTTCTTCCAAGTCCCATCGATTTGTTCCATCCTGTACAGTTTAAGTATTTTTGTCTGTCTGTCTGGGAACGCATTACGAGAAAACCATAGGACAGATGTTTATGAAATTAGGTATGATAGTAGCTGGTTATCCAGGTCAACATATAGGATACTTTTTATTGCGGGAAAATATCTCATCCCTGAGAAATCTATACTAAACGCCAAAACGAACCTAGGGACGAACCTGAGCGGAATGTTACTGATTCGCCAGTTTACAAATAAAATTAAAACAGAAATCAAATTATCGATTTAAAACAAACGGTGCAACATTGCAAATCGCTATCATACATGTTTTTAATACAAGGGTGAGTCGCTATTTTACTTTAAAACCGTACTTTGCTTAGTAAAGGCAAAGCCACATTATTCATAGCAAAATCCGCGGCTTCACTCGCTTTAAGACTACAAAAAAATGCATATAATTGAGATTCACGCATCAAGGATTCCGTACCGTCGAATATTGTAGTTTTTTTACTAACAAATTTACGCACCAATAAGTTTTTTAATTTTTTCTTGTTTAATTGCAATAATAAGTTCATGTTTCATATTAATTTATAAAATATTATGCTACCTGGTACGAGTATATACGATATGTATGTAGATGTTTTTTAATAGCTGCATGTGTTTGCCTCCGGATAGTGGATGCTTACATCATAAAATGCATCAACTGCCAAAATTTCAAGTTTTTATCCCTTGTGGTTGAGGCTCTGCGTTGATTAATCTGTCAGGACAAGCAACTATATTGTATATGTATATATAATGTATATAGACTACTTTGAAATCAAACTTTGAATCGACTATCCGAATAAGATACATACATTACTAACAAATTATGGAAATGTCAACTACATACATATGTATATACATACATGTAAGACTAAGAAATCAAAGTTATTAAGTAAACTTTAGAATGTAAAGTTTACTTTGCAAAGGCAAGTTTGACTAAAGCAAAGATACGATGATGAATCTCACCGATAAAGTCGAAGTAAAACATAAATATTATCCAATGTTTACACGAGGAATGGCTCTTGTTCATATGTTGTTTTTTACATAGAGATTAAAAAAGAAATGGAAGTTTAAATTTTGGCATATTAAATAAAGCAAAAAACGTACAGAACAGGACATTAAGGGGGCGTATTTAAGTATATAGGCAGTATTTCACCCCAACAATCCTGCGTTTGACAACTAGACAAAGTTGTTGGAGCTCAATTGAAATGTTCAACTCAATTCATAATGTTCATCAGACAGACACATATGACGATTTCTACTTATTTCAATAATTTTGAATTTTAAGTTATGGTAGAGCTTAAAATTTATACATGAAAAATTTTCATCTGTAAATCTCGAAAGATAATATTTATAAGTTCCATAATATAAGGAAAAATATTATGTAAAAATTGTATACGAAAATTAAAATATAATATGAGAAAAGTAAATATATGCCTCTTTCACTAAAAAATTGTAGAGTTACTAGCGACTCACCCTCACTCCGCTCGGGTTCGTTGCTTCTTACGGTTTAACGTTTAGTATAGATTTCTCAGAGATAAGATATTTTCTCGAAGTAAAAAGTATCCTATATGTTGATCCGGATAACCAGCTATCACCATACCTAATTTCATTAAAATCCCTCCAGTAGTTTTTCCGTGATGCGATAACAGACAGACAGCCAGACAAAAGTTCTAAAAACTATAGATTCGGCCTCTGTATCGATAATAATGACTATTTCAATAAGATTTTCTAAAAAATATTTAGTGTACAGATTTGGTTTAGTTATAATTTTATAATATGTATAGATACACTATAATTATAATACTTATTTCAGCGTCTCCTAATTTTATTTAATACAATGAGTGCTGAAATCAAATTTTTTATTCGAATATAAAGACTTCCCGAGGGAGATAGAGTCAAAAATAAAATTTGTTAGTACATATGTTTGCATTATTACCTGTGCAAGGGAAGAAGTGTGAAATAAATAAACTAGAGGAAATCCACGTGCAATGACTAGCTTATATTTACTATTCAATTTAGAAAGTATAATACAACTAGCGACTCACCCACGCTTCGCTCGGGTTCGTTTCTAGATTGATTCCCCATACAAACCTTCATCCTATTTTCACCCCCTTAAGGGATGATTAATGGGATTAAGAGTATTTTATGTCCTTTCCAGGGTCTCAATTTTTTTTACCAAGTTTCATCTACATCGGTTGAATAAATTAGACATTACCCCCTACAACATCACAAACTCACAAGCTTTATCTCTTTCTAATATTAGTATAGATAGATATTTTTTTTACTAAGATACACTGTCAAATTTAATTTAGTTTTAACGTTTTGATAAAAATTACAATACTTTCAATTTAAGCTTTAAGCAGCATCTTATATCATTTACCAAACAAAAGTAGTTCAAAACATCATATAAGTACTTCTAGTTAAATAAACATATAGGTAAGTAAATCTATCCTACCCAGGAATCGAACGTACAATCTTCAACGACATAGAACTAAAAAGTAATAAAACACGGGATTGCATAATCGAATATTTACTAAACACCTTCAATTAGATCATATTATATATTAAATGATATAATTTACTAATGAAACACGTTACGAATCACTTCACTCATTAACATGAATTCATTAGTTTATCATTCTTCAAGTGCTAGTGCAACAGATGGTTTTGAATAATAATAATGTATAATATTATAAATTTTAATTAATAATTAAAATAAGTGCCTTTTGTCTAAAATAATAAGTGATTTTTGTCTGTATAAATTTTTTTGTCTGTATTAAGTTTTACCTTTCAGTTGAAGCAACATGTCGTCTGACGTCGGACTACGGTTTCCCGTGTGGGACCTGACTCTTAGCAAATGTGAGTAAAAATTTAATAATATATTTAAATAATCTCAATTATGTATTAACATTCGTACAAAAATAAAGGCAAGTCCGAGGCTGTATATATTAGTATAAAATATGTTAAGAAGTTTTAGAATTTCCTTATCTTACTTATTGGTAATTTGTTTCGAAAATTAAATTTATTTTCTAAAAAATAATTTAATTTTTTTTCGAATGTGACTTTTCAAATAAACGAATATTAGACCTATTCAGGCCTTTTTAACGTCCCACTACTGGGCACTGACTTCATAAGGGGGATCATAGTTAACAGCAGTGGTAGGCCAGTGGAAACGTATTCGCTTGAAAACCCGAGTGAAGCGGGTTCTTATTAAAATGGCGAAGGAAAACATTGTGAAGAAATTGTCTTAGAGAACCAAGCAAATTTGCGAATAAAATGAAATAAAACCGATACCTACAGGTCGACATTAGTGATTCTAAAAAAATATAAAAAAACACGTGAATATTTATATACCATTGATGTTGAAGGGTCAAGATTTTATTCCCGGATTAGCAAATATATATCATCCACATATACAAATGTACACCTTTATATTCTACTAGCGACTCACCCTCGCTTCGCTTCGGGTTCGTCCCTAGACAAAAACAAATCTATCCCACGGGAACCGTACATTTTCCGGGATGATATACCTTTCTCAGTTAACGGGCTACTCAATGCAAAAAGAATTTTTCAAATCGGTTTCAAAAGTAAAAAACTTTCAAAAGTACCTGAGATTAGCGCGTTCAAACAAACAAACAAACAAACTCTTCAGCTTTATAATATTAGTATAGATAATAATTATCTTAAATTTTTATTAGTGTTTGTTCTCACACAAAATAAAATAATTTGTTTATAATTATTGAAGTGACGGAAAAAATTTATCACACGGCCTGTTTTAAAAAAAAAAACAAATATGCTTTATTTAAATAGATTTTCACACGTACTTTGGAATCGTCTATTTTATATTTTAAATTCAAATTAAATGTCAACACGTAAGTCCGTGAGGAATCTATCTCCTGCTCGGAAGGCGGTTCTGTTGAGAAGAGTCGAAGAGAAATTCAACAGTTTCTCTTTCTAAATATAATATTAATTTACAATATATCAATACAATAATTATGTTCTTATCCTGCGTAAGTATCAACTAGCTATTAGTAATCCCATACATCTGCATTAAATTATTCCGCGACGAAAGCTTTGGTCAATAAATAACAAAAATAAATCTTTAAAAAGTTTCTTCGATTCTTCGGTCTCTTCTAGGGTTCGTCCCTAGTTACATTTTAACTTTTAGCTCAGAGATGAGATATTTTCCATTAGTAAAAGGTATTAAGTATATATGTTGACCGAGATAACCAGCTATCATCATACCCATCAAAATCTGTCTAATTATTTTTTCGTGATGCGGTCACTTGTCAGTGTCTGTCGACAGACAGAGAAAAATTCCAAAAACTATAGATTCGGCCTCTGTATCAATAATAATATTTATTTCAATAAGATTTTTCAAAAAATATTTAATGTACAGATTTGGCTTGTTTAGAATTTTACTATATATAGATTTATACTGTTAAATATTATTTTTTTTATCGTTTAATAACACATTAATAGACAATTTAAATTTGAATCAAATAGGCCCTAACTCGATTTTCCGGCAAATACAAAATATATATACATATTATATCGCAGGGAAATTGTAAAAACCGTGAAATTATAATGTCCAATCAATCGTCTCCTTTTCTTACAGTATCACGGGATATTTTTAGATATATTAAAATTACTCTAAACACATTCAGTGATATTATGAATCAATGAAATGTTGACAATTTCACTAGATAGTAAAAGTCGTTAAATTGTAAAATGACAATAGTTTTCACTTGGAATTATTTACATAACGTCCCGTGACATTGTAAGAAAAGGAGGCAATTGACACAACTCGGAGCAATTATAATTTCACTGCAGGCAGTGGTAGCCCAGTGGCAACGCGCTCGCTTGGGAAACCGAGTGAAGCGGGTTCAAATCCCGGGTCTCGCACCTCTGATATTTTCATGTGCGAATCATTTCTATCATGATTACCACTTGCCTTACGGTGAAGGAAAACATCGTGAGGAAACCTGCATGTCTGAGAAAACCTAGCAAGTTTTCGAAAGACATGTGAAGTCCGCCAATCCGCACCTGGCCAGCGTGGTGGACTATGGCCTGATTCCCCTCGTATTGAAGGGAGGCCCGTGCCCAGCAGTGGGACATGAAAAAGGGCTGAATACAATTTCACTAGTAAAATTATAATTTATAAAATACTGACATACGTAGCTGTCTTTGTTAAAAATGACTGCTGCATAAAAGAAGGACAAATAACGAGTAAGAAACGAAAAACAAAACAAAAAACTTTTGCGTTTTCCAAATTTACACTAGTGACTCACTCTCGCATCGATCGCATTCATCCCTAGATACGTTTCCACGGTTAGCTATGTTTACACATAAATAGTAGCTTGATCATGTCGGTTCTATTCTTCCATTCTATTATAATCAGTACTAATAAAAATACTATTCAAGAAGCAAATAATTTAATATATATGTATATCATAAAGCAAATCAGCTTCTCACGTTTAATTATGGAAATTAAATGTATTTTTTGCTGTACACAATTTATTCATATAATAATTAGATTTTTGAGATTTTTTTTTATATTAGAATACTTCCTATATTAATTATAATTATTAATATACCTTTAGCATTCGGATTTATGTTAAGTTATATATATATATATATATATATATATATATATATATATATATATATATATATATATATATATATATATTATGATGTATCTAATAATTTCATTTACTTAAATTTTAATGAAATTAATATCATTTACAGCTTATATATACTTCTTAATGCCCCACTACTGGGCACGGGCCTCCGTTTAATGCGAGGGCGATCAAGCCATAGTCCACCACGCTGGGCAAATTTGTGTTATTAAGATTTCACATATCTTTCAAAAACTTACAAGGTTTCCTCATAACGTTTTCCTTAAAACAAGTGATTGGGAATGATTCGAAAATTACAATATTAGAAGTGCGGAATCCAACATTTGAACCCGCCTCACTACTGAGTGAACTTCCAAAGCGAGAACGTTACCATTAAGCTACCACTGCCTTTTTTAACGTATAGAGAGCATACAGTAGTAATATGGTTAGCAGTTTATTTTGATCTATGACATGTATGGTATTTTGTTTTTGAGCTGTGTAGGTATAAAACATTTCGTAGAAATATCATTTTGCTTAAGATAATATTGTTGGTGTCTATATACATTGTTTGCAAGTATGAATTAAACTAACAAAGTATTTTATGACACCCCAGCGTATGCCCTTCGATTTATTCTTGCTTATTTCCTTCTACTAAGGTGAATAGTTTGAATAAAGTTATTATATTATTGTTAAATTTTAGTAACCTTTTTTTTACAAATAAACGTATATTTTCACTATCATATATATGTTGGGACATTAATACATAGCACCATTTAATTCCATGGTAAGTTACGAGGCTTGTGTTATGGATACCAGATAGTTGATACACTATACATATATAACTTTAAATACATACATATTATACATATTAACACCCATGACTGGAGTACAAACATTCGTGCTCAACACAAACGAATGCCTTCAGCGGGATTCGAACCCGCGACCGCTGGCACAGCGAACTGAGCCCAACGTGTCGTCAAATATCATAGAACTAGAAATTTCGAAATGAAATACGTTGAACTTATATACTAAGGGATCAAAATTTCGTATTTATATGAAAAATATGTATGCTTCTGTCGCTGTATGGTTATAACATTATGTAATTTCTGAGATTTTTCTGTTTGTTTGTACGTGTTGATTACAAAGTAATTTTGTAATGTATGACGTTGATTAGAAAATAAGTAACTGTTTTAGCAGTAAAGTCCTTTAGCTTTATTTTTAATCTTTACACCTATATTATTATCCATTCAGATAAATAAAATTGAAATGTCTGTCTGTAATATTAAAATAACAGCTTTTTACTAAATTTATAAGGAACTAGCATTGCCCGCGGCTCCGCCCGCGTTCTAATGACCAAAAACCAAATTCTTAAGTTTTACCTATAAGTATACTCTTACATTGCAGTTTTTGTATTTTTTTGATCCGGATAACCAGCTATCACCACATTAAATTTCATCAAAATCCCTTCAGTGGTTTTTCTGTGATGCGGTAACGGAGAGACAGACAGATAGATAGACAGACAGATAGATAGACAGACAGACAGACAGACAAAAATTCGAAAAACTATAGATTCGGCCTCTGTATCGACATTTATAACTATTTCAATAAGATTGTCCAAAAATATTTAATGCACAGATTCGGCTTAATTACAATTTTATTATATGTATAGATTATATACAGTATTTAGAAGAAAAACACATTTTTAAAATTTATGGTTTTGCTGTCTGCCTGCCTGTCTGTCTGTATGTTCCGGCAATCTCCGAAACGGGTGGAGTGATTTTGGTAGGAATTTCACTGGCAGATAGCTGATATTATAAGGAGTAACTTAGGCTACTTTTATTTTAGAAAAAGAATTGGGGTTCCGCTCAAACAAATTAAAATATAATTAGGAACACACCCGAGCGAAGCGTGGGTAAGTCATTAGTATTTAATAAAAGTGTTTCGTTTTAAGCATTCATTCTGCAACAGACCGACATAGAAATATTTTCGTATAGAATACTTTTTAAAATATACAAATTGTCATAAAAATAAACTTTGGGACCCGACACTCAGACTATTCCAAGCATTACGATGTCTGATTGAGGTTGTTGATATGAGTAATCGGTGAATGTACGTATTGACCATTGTAGTCAGGATTTGTTCAAGTCAATGTGCGACATTGACCCCTTGTACACTTATTATCTTAACAAAAGAACATTATGCAATAAAATCTATACATACATATAATAAAACTGTAGAGATAGAATGTCTGTACATAGTATTTTTAACTAAAAACCGAGTCAGGGGAATGTAAGAAGAGAAATGCAATAAATCCAGTTTTTTTTTTATTTTTTGTATCACTGTCTTTTTGTATGTTTGTTTGTTTGTTTGTATGGGCTAATCTCCGAAACTGTTGGACCGATTTAAATGAAATTTTGCATGATGGTACCTTTTATCCCCGATCAACATTTTAGTTACTTTTCATCTCGAAAAAAATCAAATAGTTCCCGTGGGATAGTCAAAAAATTATAGTAATTTGTACAGCTTAGTACACAACAATTTATGCACCTAATTTAGTAAAATTTGGCATGATGATACCTAATCCTGGAAAAATGTACGGTTTTCGTGGGATAGCGAAGCGAGAGTGACCCTGTAGTCTATACATATAGTAAAATTCTGGGTCGAATCTGTACGTTAAATATTTAAAAAAAATCTTATTTATTTTTAAAAATCATTATTATCGATACAGAGGCCGAATCTATACTTTTTAGAATTTTTGTCTATCTGTCTGTTTGTCTGAGAATGCATCACGACAAATCCACTGGACGGAATTTAGTATGATAGCTGGTTATCTGGTTAAACATATAGGATACTTTTTACTGGACGCAAGCGAGCGGAGCAACGGTGAGTAGCTAGTACACTATAATTAAGACATAAAAGTTTTAAAATCATTCATCAAGGAAGTTTTTTTTTTCATGAAATGAAATGCAAATAATTGTCTTGTTAATTGCCTTAATATACGTGCTAAGTACAGTTTATTATATTATTATAAATTAATTACGATGCAATCTTTAGAATAACTAGTTGGTTTAGTTATATATTTTTTTTATTTAAAATAAGCAACTTACTTATACATATATTAAGTAATTTTTTGACGAATAATGTATAAAAAAAACATTTGTTAAAATAAAAATAAAGTAATTTTTAATAATAATATGATGAAAAGGCTTTTTCCAAAAAAAAATTTCAAATAGGTATATCAAGTGCTTAGAAAAATAACAATAATAACGAAATCAAAACTTTATGTATAAAAAAATGAAAATATCAGTTTTAGTTAGTAGTTTTAGTTAATTTCTATATATGTTTTCGGTAATTAATTACTTAGACTAGTAGAAGTTTGATTAAATTGACATAAAACTCAAGCAAAGCCTCAAGAGTGATTAGTATGTACTAGACACTAAAATATTTAAATGTATACTTTGTCATCATCTACCTCATTGAGCATTATAATTTAAATAGAATCTACGATGCTTCAACACATTATAAAAGTCCACAATAATCGCTTTTCATTATACTCTTAAATCATTGTTTGGTTTCTTAACAATATAATTTACATTATGATTACATTTTAATATAAGGAAAACTCTTATTTTACTTAAAAATTAAAAGTCAGAATGATATGTATTACTCGTTACATAGTGCAGAAGGAGCCCTTCTCGCATATTACATTGAAAAGTTTTTGGTCCTTCGAGCCGAATTACAGTACCTAATAAAATTTCTTTGGCCGGTCAAATTATCTATTATGTAGAGGGTTATAGATTTGATTTCTGTTCGATGAATTGTTTTACTAATATGATGGTTTAGACTCTAGCCACTTGGAGTCAGTAGCGTCAAGTCACCCATAATAGGATAAAGTAGTCAACGAGGATGGAGTAATCAACAATTTTTTTAACTCAAATTCTTTATTTAATACTGGTATTTACCTTATATACTTATTGATATTGGAATTTAGAACTTCTTGTTTTTATTTTTTTGTCATTGGCAAGGATTTATTTTATCCTGGCATCACAGATTACCGTCCTTCTACCACCGTCCTACCGCCTATGCAAGCCACAGGCAAAAACTAATAATATGAAATTATAATACAATAATTTAAATTTTTTTTTAGATGAAGAAATCAACAACTTACCTTTAATGTCGACGCCAGGACCTATATTGATGATTTTAGCTGCATATTTATTATTCGTAATGAAAATTGGACCAGCTTTAATGCATAAAAGAGAACCTTTCAAAATAACTTATGGACTAGTGCTATACAACGCACTCCAAGTTACATTTTCCGTCTATATGGTACACAAAGTGAGTGAATATTTTAAATATCGTATTAAGTGTCTTCTAGAGTCTTCGTCCTAAGTTTTGGATTCGATTCCCATTTATCCTACTAATATTATAAATGCAAAATTTTGTGAATTGTGAGGATAAATGTATGGATGTTTGTCACTCTTTCACGCAAAAACTACTGAATGGATTTTTATGAAACTTTACAATATTATAGCTAAAGCTATTAAAGCTAACAAAAATTTTATATATATATATATATATATATATATATATATATATATATATATCAAAACAATAGAAGTAATAATTGTAGCCATATTTATTATTTTTTTATTTACTAGCTTGTTTAATATGCAATTTGATGTTATCATACATACATATCTAAGTAAATCATTTGAAAATTATTCTTATTTGTATTTCTGTTTTAGTACTTCCGACACTTATGGAATAATGGCATAACACCAAGAACATGCAATATTGAAACGGACAGTCAAAGAAAAGAGGTAAGGATTTGTTATTAAAATAAAACAAATATAATATAATTAGAATAAATATTTGTAGCCCTTTTCCTATCCTAGATGGTTGTATTAACTTTTTCCTCTGAAAAAAAAAAATATTTCCCGATATTTACTCAAATACATACTATTTCATTTATTTTAGTAATTATTTATGAAACTAGTGACTCATCCTTGCTTCGCTCGTGTTCGTCCCTAGGTACATTTTAACAGTTAGTAATAGACTATATATTATATAAAATATTCCACAATAAAGGAGCTATCTAATGCAAAAAGAATTTTTCAAATCGGGTTAGTAGTTCCTGAGATAAGCGAGTTCAAACAAACAAACTGTTTCTGTATAATATTACTATAGATAATGACTTTTTAATTAAACAAGTATATTGTATTAAAAACTAGTTAAGAAAAAAACCCTCATTAGGATACTCATCGAAATGTGACCATATTTTTTCTTACAATTCTACAAAAATAATATTTATTTTACTCATTTCAGATATTATTTTCGATGTGGATATATTTCGCTGCGAAAGTCTCCGAATTACTCGACACAGTATTTTTCGTTTTAAGAAAGAAATACAATCAAGTGACCTTCCTCCACCTTTATCACCACTCTATTATGATGATAGGAACATGGGCCTATTTGAAGTACTGGCCCTCAGAAACTCTATTCTTCATCGGCTTCCTCAACTCCTTGGTCCACGTTTTCATGTACACGTACTATGGACTTGCAGCATTAGGACCATCTGTTGCTAAATATATCTTCTGGAAGCAATATATGACTAAATTTCAGTTGGTAAGTGTATCACTATGCTTAAAACACGTATAATTTTTTCTATGTCCTTATTATATGCATTAATATTTAACTTTTCATAAAATAACAATAACTTTTCTTCTTATAACAATACTTAGAAATAAAATTCGTTATAAAGTGAAAAGAATATTTTACTATTTTACTAGCTGACTCCTTCATCTATGGCCTTAGTAGTTCTGATTGAACTTTTTTTTTTTCCTTTTTTACATTTTTTTAAAATCATAAAACTTCAGCTTGGTCTATACATCGCGACTTACAAATACTGATTTAATTAACAAAATTACAAATGGCAACATTAAGTCAAAATTGCAAATTTTTTTTTTCTATAGTTAAATAGCTATACATAATATGTAATAGTAATATATTTTATACTCTGAGAAATCTATGTTAAATATCAAAACTTAACTAGAGATGTTTCTCACTCGAGTCGCTTATCTATTGGTAAAGTAATTTCAATTTGTATTGTTATTTTTGACCTATTAACTGAACTTCGTATTGTCACGAAAAAAATTTTTTTATTTATATGTGCTTAATAAATTTAATTTAACACATATGATATAACACATATAACATATAGTTATTTATTAACTATTTAGAAACACTTTTTTTTTATAGTACGGTTGTTTGATTTTCGCCCGAAAATATTTTAAAATTTATTATATTATATATCAAGTTACAATCTCGTCCAAATTGTTTTCGTATTTTTCAGTACCTTTCTTTATTTTGAATAAAACTATCTTTTCGGAATTTTTGTGCGGATTTATATTGATTTTTGTAATTTTGAGTACATAATTTCTTGGTGTGTAACAACTATACATTGATCTTTACGACGCCAAAACCTTAGTCTCTCTCGTGACTATAATTGATATAAAGTATTCAAAACCAAAAACCAAAAAAATGAAGAACCTAATCAAAATAAATTCGCGAAAAAGTGTGAAAAGAAAGTTTTGTTTAAAATGTCGAATAATCGCGTGTACATTTATTTATTACTAGCGACTCAGCGCTCGCTTCGTTTGCGTTCGTCCCTAGTTCCGCAGCACATGCGACGAAAGACGTTTTAGGGCACTTTTTTACACCTTAGGTTACGTTACTTAAGTTTTAGTAAGGATCTCTAATCTTTTCTAGCAATAAATATAGCCTATGTCCCTCAGAGTGAATGTATCTTTCCAATGGTGAAAGAATTTTTGAAATCGGCACAGTAGTTTTTGATTGTTTTTTATTCATTACAAACATACACACACACACACACATACACCCACATACACACACACACACACAAAAATACAAATCTTTCCTCTTTAGAATATTAGTATAGATACGAAAATCCTTCATATATAAATTAATATTTCGAGATAAAAAACTTATATTACTCAATATATGTTAGGATACATGTTTAGGATTAAGTAGGTTTAGTGTTCTACTAACATTAAGTTATTGTGTGTCTTTACTAACAAAATATGATCCTTGATGGTTCAAATAAATTTATTGTATTTATAAATTTATTTATAATTATATTATTATTATTATAATGTAGTAAAATACGTAGCTTTAGACAAAGCATTTTCAAAATCGGACTAGTAATTTTTTCCATGCTTCTAAATTAAAAAAAATAATTTCAAGTAGAATAAAATATATCTATACTGTTTCATATTTTATAATTTAAAAATTAATGAACAAACTATACTACTACAATTGTTATTTAATTCGTCTTCTATATAATTGACTTCAAAACTATTCTTACTTAACCTCCATTGTGTTCGAAGTATTTTTTAACATAAATTGTCAATATTTCGTCAATACAAAGAAACCTTTGACTTATTTATATGAAACTAGCAATGCTCGCGGCTCCGCCAGCGTTCAGATGACTAAAAACCAAATTCTTCGGTTTTACATGTTAGTATACTCATACATTACAGTTTTTGATTTTTTCTCGGAAATGACATATTTTCCCGTGGTAATAAGTATCCTATATGTTGACCCGGATAGCCAGCTATCACCATACCAAATTTCATAAAAATCTGTCCAGTAGTTTTTTCGTGATGCGGTAACAGACAGACAGACAAAAATCCTAAAAACGGTAGATTCGGCCTCTATATCGATAATAATGATTATTTCAATAATTTTTTCCAAAAAATATTTAATGTACAGATTCGACTCAGTTAGAATTTTATTATATGTATAGATTTGTTTTGCAAATTGACCAAACATTTTATAAAAAACGTCACGTAAAATTTAATCAATACTTTTTTCCCAAGACGAATATTTACTTAGGTAAGTTTTGTTGCTTTTGTACTAATCTAATTATAATTATTTTTGTTACAGATACAGTTTGTGTGCATCATAATTCATTATATAGTCGCTGTTAATCGTTCTGAATGTCCACCTTCCAGAGGAGTAGCTACCTTCATAGGCTGTAACACACTATTCTTCTTATGCCTCTTCTTACATTTTTACAGACAAAGCTATATAAACCGTAACAAAAATAGTACAGCAAATGGAAATGTTAGTAAAACTAGTGAGAAGAAAGCCTAATTTAAATTAATAATAGTGTACATATATAATATAGAGTTGTCAAAACCAAGTATTTTAAAGTAGTAAATCTTTTTCATATCTTTGTGATATTAATAACACTCTGACTTCTATTTATAATACTTGTGTATTTAGTATTATTTTTCCCATTTTCATAAGGAAAATATTTAAAATATTGTCATCAATGTAATAAAAATATATACATGTTAGAAATGAAATACTACTCGTCGATGATACATAGTATATTATAACTCAATTTAAACTCTAATGACATATCTTTCAATTGCCTTATATATAACGACCAGAAACTTTAGACAGCGCGATTCAGAAATCAACACACATAATAAAAGTGCCATCTCTTGCAAAAATATTAAATTAAAACTAATATACATTTTACAATACATATACATATAATATAAAAATATAGTAATATAATATTAAGAACGTTGAAATTTTATACTAAACTAAATATATATTTTTATATCATTATTTTTTTATTGAAAATAAAAAAAATATGACGAAAGATTATGCAAGTTTTATTTTATACTGTATGTTTTTTTTTAATTCATGTTTGACATCATTGAGAGCAATGGCGTAGCTATGCCAATGCAACGCGTAGGGCCCCTGATCCAAGGGGGCCTTAGCGGGACACAAACGATTATTTCATTTCAAAACATTTTTTTGAGGACGACTCTCATTAAAATTAAAAAAAAACCGCAATAAAAAGTATCTTAAATTATTTCATAACAGGCAAAAGGGGGCACTTTTTTGCATTGGGGTCCAAAAAAGCTAGTTGCCATTGATTGAGGGCCATTTATTTCATGCAATCACTGTTAATTTTGGTACAACAATATGCTTTGGAATAAATTACCCCTACGAAAACTCGCTTTGTACAGTAAATTCATCTTGCAAATTACAGAGGAAGTATTTAGAGATGAAGTATTTTTTACACTCATTAACCTCTAACAGCTAGTTTACATGAAAACGTGACTACTTCTAGGTAAATATTTATTAAAATACAAAAACATTTATATAGCAATAAACTTTAGTTAAATTGTCTTTCATTAAAAATAATGGCAATACGAAATATTAATATTTGCGTTGTGTGTCTATGCTATTTATTTTTTTAGTTAAGAATGTACCCATGTATTTTATACTAGCGACTGGATCTGGCTTTTTTCAGCTATTTTGTCTAATTTAATTTAATAAAAAATACAAGAAAAATATTGTTTAATATTCAACATTTTGCCACCCCTTTTGATTTTTAGGAGTTGTTGTTCAAAAAATAAGAGGATTTATTGGTTTGTATTGGTTTGGGTTTTAGATTAGAAAGTCCTAGGTTCTTGGATTGTGTCATGTAAATTACCTACTTTTTTGGAATTTTTATCAAGAAAATTTTCTATAATACCTTATAGAGTACGAAAATTATATTAATACGTAAATTGTATTAGTAAAGCGCTTTATATTAGTGTCCTCAATGTGCAGTCCAATGCGTTCTTGTGTCAAATTGTTATTCTATGAAAAATATTTTCTGTTATGGAAGCAAGATTGTGGAATTCACTACCTGATTACATTTTCAAAAATATTCCCTCACTCACAACTTTTAAATTTAGAATTAAACAGCAATATTTATCAAATGAGACATAAATTATAGTATTGATTATTTTGTTGGGTTTGTTTGAATGTATGTATGTGTGTATTTATGTATGTTTGCATATACATATTTATTTTTGTGCAATTATGATAATTAGTTGATATATTTTAATAATAATTTTATACCATTTGATGTTGTACTGTATCACACTGCATTTTATGATTACTTAAGGGTTTCTGGAAGAAATCTCTTAAAGAGATAAGTTATCCTTTGTCGACATTCTGTTGTTTTATTTTGTTTAACATATATATTATGGATAACAATAAATATGTTGGGATAATAATATGTTGGGACATTAACACAGCACCATCTAGTTCCATGGTAAGCTACTAGGCCTGTGTTATGGATAGCTGATACACTACACATATATAACTTTTAATACATACATATTATAAATATAAACACACCTAACTGGAGTACAAACATTCGTGCTCATCACACAAATGAATGCCCCCAGCGGGACTCGAACCCACGACCGCTGGCACAGAAAGTAGGGTCACTACAAACTGAGCCAAACGTGCCGACCGTCAGGAAGTAAATAAAATAAATAAATTCGGTGCTCCTGCTCCTGAGTTTTTCATTCGTGTCGAATTGACGTCTTATGAAACTTTTACACTGAAAGAAGTAGAGAGTGCATACCCACTTGTGCATTATGATATGTCATGTCCTCCTCTGAAATTGTAATAGTGTTGAAAATCAGTAAAGATATTAAAAGATATTAAAATAGCGTACTATCAAAAGTCAGGCCTTCAAGATCGATTAATATGGTCTTGACATTGTAAAGGTCAAAAAGTATATATTTATTATTTCACCTCAATAATTTATAGCATTTTATTCATTTATGAATTATTATTATTTTATTTTAACTTGATATTGTTAGTTATATAATAGTTATCTTTTATTTAAATGTAAATCGCTTATTTTTTTTTATTTATGGTATATCTAAAGGAAACATATATTTATGTAGATATTTGCAATAATAATAAATAATTTATTTGAAATGTGGTAATAAAAGTTCCAGGTTGTTTGTTTGTTGCTGTTTCTCTTTTTTTATACCACTATAATTGAATATTTTTTGTAATATAAACCCCAATCCCATCAAATACACGTGCATATTTATGAATTAACTAAATAATCATTGAATGGAAGTTCCCAAAGTGATAATTAAATATTCTTATAAAAACATATCATAGATTACACTAATTACCTTCTAGGACCCCTCTACACAATGGCTTGAGAAGCGAACAAACTATTGTTGTGTAGTTCAATAACGTAGGTCAAAGTTGAATAGATCAATACCACTTCGGTTAGTATATAATCTTGCTAGTAAAATTGCTTTTGACGTCTATTGTAGGAAAAATCTAAATAAATTGCATTATGCAGGTACTGATGTTCTCGGGTTTTTTAAATAAAACTATCTTTTCGGATTTTTTCGCGGATTTATTTTGATTTTTGGTTCCCGACGTTTCGATTGCTTTACAGCAATCATGGTCACGGGAGAGACTAAGGTGTTAGATGTCTCAAAAGCATTATATAGTTGCTACAGACAGCCTACCCACAAAATAACAAAATGAATGCAAATTTTGAAAAAAACTTAAAAAAAAAAAACCGACTTCCAGGCACTGAAAAGTAAAAAATAACAAAACGGGGGTTTTCATTTAGAATAGATACTTAATCAGATTTTTTCGAAGTCGGTGTGCTTTGATTTGTATTGGCTGGCACCGACTTCGAAAAAATCTGATTAAGTATCTATTCTAAATGAAAAGCCCCGTTTAGTTCTTTTTTACTTTTCAGTGCCTGGAAGTCGTTTTTTTTTTTTAAGTTTTTATTTTTCCATTTTTAGTGTAGATGTAGGTATCACCAACACAAATTAATCAAGCCCAAACACCAGGTAATTGCTGTAAATCGTCGAGAAGTTCCCTCGACTGTCTTTCGAGTCCATCATCAGACCGACTCCAAAACTTCATTAAATAGTAGTGCTTTAAAATACCTAATGAAAATGTTAATAAACGCACTAGTCGCCGCTACAATTTTCGAAAGTTCCCCTCGATTTCTCTGGGATCCTATTACCAGATCCTGGTTTCCTTATCATGGTACTACTCTTAGGATATCTCCTTCCCAACAAAAAAGGAATTATCAAAATCGGTTCATAAACGACGAAAAAATCCACGATCAAACATAAATATATATATATATATATATATATATATATATATATATATATATATATATATATATATATATATATATATATATATATATATATATATATATATATATATATATATATATATATATATATATAGTACCGTACCGACCGTATATATATATATATATATAGGTCGAATTGAGAACCTTCTCCTTTTTTTGGAAGTCGGTTAAAAACTGGCACCAAAGTACCTTACAATATTTGTTAATTTTAATTTTAAACATTTTTATAATTTTAATTATTTTATACTTGAAATATGGAATATTATTTATACAATTTTAGCGATTATTACTATAATTATTACAATTTTTTAGAAAACTTATTATTGTTATGTTGTTTATTAATCTATATTTTTAGTGTTACCATTATTATATTTATAACCATAAAGAAAAATAAAATATTAATTATTTAAGCCACATTATTGTTCTATGTGTACTTTAGATCAAAATATATCCGCGAAAAAATCCGAAAAGATAGTTTTATTTAAATGTCTAATATTCTCGGGTTTTCTTATTAATTAGCATAGTTTAGCATTTGATGGTCAATTTGGTGTATGATCCTGATGATTGATTATTATTAACTAGGTTGATTCCCCTAGATTGATTGAATATCTTAAGAGAAAATCTCAGTAATTAAATTTGGCCCGACTCGGGACTCGAACTCAGGACCTCAGCATTTGCAGCCGTGTATGCTAGCCAATAGACCACCTAGATAGTTAATTATTAATTAAGTAATCGGTGAACGTAAATGAGAGAAAAAGCTATACTAATTTGGTAAGCTGTTATATGTTCATACAATTTTTTGTCCGATTCCGAATTGTAAGAAAAAGATATAGCATTACGAATTGAACTCGATGATTGAATTGAATGAATTTGATGTTCTTATGTAAATTTATACCTAAAATACAGGCTCTGGCTTAGTTTAGGAGACAGTAGTTCAACTTATTTTTCTGACCCTTTTGTTGAGTTGTACAAACTTCCTTATATTACTTTAACCCCTTATATTGTCACTTAAATAGTACAATAAATAAATTATTATTATTATATTGCCAACCATTTTTCTACCCTCAAAAATGATTAATTTCTATACAAACTTAAGTGCCTATTTAAGAATAAAGTTGGTCGGTTTGTGGTACGCATTATGTCAGGCATGTTAGAGTTTGAATTCAGTAAATAGAAAAATTAAAGCATTTTAGTTACAATTTTATAGTGAGATAAATAATATTTTTTTTGCCCATGTATAACGTTTATCGAATATGTAAATTAGTCAATAAAATCTAACAAGTTAAATCGTTTAAGCAGAATAAAATTTAATACTTTCCGATTATCGATTCAATTATTTCTTAAAATCAACCATTAAAATACAAGTATGTAAGAGACATTTGAATAAAAATTATGCATTGTCATTATCACAAACACGTATAGGCGTCATTGTATAAAGGGTAACGATGAAAAAAACACCAAAGCTATTATTATAATGTAGGTATAATATACAAAACCAATAACGTATTATTAGCATATAACGATAACATTTGTATATAACATAGAATTATGGAATAACTACATGTATGAATATTGTACAAAGGTAAGATAGTAAAACAAAGTCACACCACTCGTTACTCTATTCTGAATATGAAAAACCGTATTTATTTATTTAAAACGGAATATTTACCGTGCTTTTCATTTTCTTTTTAGTTTCCGTAAAGTTCTTGTAGATATGTTATACAATATGTTTATAGGTAGATATATATATTTTTTATGTGATCAAGGGGGCAAACAAGCAGGAGGCTCACCTGATGGAAAGTGATCACCGCCGCCCATAAACATTTGCAACACCGCAAGGCTTGCAAATGCGTTGCCGGCCTTAAATAAATATCTATCTATATTCTTTCTAATACAGTTTGTGTGTCCGTTATCACTGCCAATCACTCAAGATGATTTGAACTCGAACCAGATGGCTAACAGCGTTGAAATATCAAAAACTCAATGAACATGGTAAATATCACGTTTAACCATAATAATATCAGTGACCATAAAAGCTTAAATACTTAGCTAGCTAGTTAAAAGAAATAATGTTCAATCAAATTATTTTAGTTTAATTGATCACATTTTTACTCTATACATTATTGCCCCATGCGTCTTGGAAGACAAAAGTTTCATTGCACCAAATTTCCCTACACACTATAACAACCAAGGTCTAATGCTTTACACAAGATAAATTTAGATCACAATTAGTTTCATATTTCCAAACAGATTTTTAGAGAAATTAATTACACAGGCACTTCATTTTTTTCTGTTTACCCATCAAGAAAAACCTTGTTGGTATGTTGATATCAGGAAATCAATAAAAAATAATTGTCAGATCCATAAGTTTGACATTTTTTTTGGGTAAATATTATGTGAACATACACTATAATATCTCTTTCGAGGTAAACAAACAGAATCAAGTGACTCGTATTCTAATATTTTTTATAATACAATTTAATTCACAGGATTATTGTTTTCTTAAAATATAAAGCAATGCCAAGAGTTGCTAAACAACGAGTTTTAGAACGCTCAGTCAAAGTCTTTAACTTTCATTAACATACATTGAATAAAATGGAATCACAGTTAGACATTCCTACATATATAATTCAAATCAATAATGACCGTTTGGACCAAAATCTTTCTTTTCTTTTGCAACTTCACTTTTACGAGAACGATAAATTTTAAATTATTTTGAATAATGAAAAATTTTAAAATTATATTTGATATTAGTAGTATAAGGTTATAATATGAACAGAAAAGGTTATTTTTGAGCAAATTAACTACATCTATCTAAGACTATTGTATATACAAAATGTTACTGGTACTAGCACTATCAAAATTATTTATCTAATATAATATGACAAATATTTTTCTCACATCTTAAATTATAAGTATAGCTTGAAATATTGTTGGTAAAAATAACCAAAACAATATAGCTTTACCACTATATTACTTTCAAATATAATTTTAATTTGTATTTGAAAATATTGAATCCACTTTAAATTGGTAACCAAGAATGACTATCGAAAAATATTTCATGAGTAACGCACACAAAATAGTTGAAAATTTATCTAACGTCACTGCTATATACATAGTTAATTGTAGTTTGAATTATGGAGCTATACAAAAATGAAATTAGAAATCAAATATTTTTTTTGGCAAATTGATGGCACGAAGTAAAACATATATATTTTCATAAAATTCCTCACATTTTATTACAAACAATGGAGCCATATTTAAAATATCGTCAACGTAATTGATCCTTATTACGAGATTTAATTTTTACTTTCGTTTAAAATTTTTTACCATCACTACTATTTAATATAATTTTACTAAAAAATGATACAAATATTAACATTGGTAAAAACTTTATATCTATTTCTTTATGTCAATATACATATGTTACTTTAATAACTATTTATTGATATAACGTTTAATTTATTAATTTTAAACAATCAATGCGCTTTACTCATGTCGTTTAAAGATTCAATAATTTTTACATATATTTTGGTGTGGTAAGTTTCTTACCAGCTTCGTTTACCCACCGGCGTAATTAACCGTATTAGTTTGGTAAAAAAATCGTTACATATTTATATATACAATTCTAATTAATATGTACATTATAAATCAAAATGTAGGTCTTAGTCGATTTTCTTCCCTTCGTTAAGAACTCCATTTACTTTACCATTTTCTGTTTTTAGTCCATTAGCTATGCCGTTTGATTTCTTATCGTGATGATGATTTTCTTCATTTTGTTTTAATACTTTTTTTTTATCTCCTGGTTTTCCATATGCCTTGTAGTAGAAATCATAAAAGAGATAGTAGAAGAAAATGGAGTTAGGTAGAGTAAAAACGACGGACCAACGTGGATAGCCGCAGTCGTAGAATAAAAGTTGAGAAGAATGGATGAACGCAATACAGAACTGGAGCTGGAAATTAAAAAAATATTAAATATCTTACTCATTTTATAAAAAAAAAGTTTATTTTTTATTTTAGTTCATAGATAAAGTTTTATTATAGCCAATACCGGCGACTTACCCTCGCTTCACTCGTGTTCGTCCCTAAGTACGTTTCAACGGTTAGTATGGAATAGGTAGACTATTTATTAGTATATATATGTTACAGTTAAATCCAGTTTTTAGATATAACGCGTTTTCCCTAGTTAGAACTAGTTTTTACTAAATGCCTTTGTTAAAACTAGAATTAACTAATGCTCAAAATGGAATATCAGTTAAAACTAAGATAAGATTATTATTTTTACTAGGTACATATGACTCTGTGTCCTAAATCTTTTTAAAACTATATCTTGTTTTTAATCCCAAATTAGTTTCGGTTCAACTGTACAATCGATGACATCGATTTAAGGGGGGGGGGGGAGGGTGGTTTCCTTTAAAAGGAAAAACTGTGGAAACTTATAGTTTTCGAGATATTTAATTTTGAAAATTTCAAATTTTGAGGTTATGTTTACATTAAATAAACTAAAGTGTAACAATATATCCCGGAAAAACCACTCGCCGGCCGCTACCGCGGCACGCTCGCTTCGCTCGCTCGGCTCGTGCGTTGTTTTAACTGTTCTAACCTAACCTAACCAACATAAGTGTTAAAATAAATATTTAAGTACAATAAGGATTGAAAATAACTCAGAGAATAGAATAGTATAACGAACTTTGTGAAAAACATCTATAAGTGCGTGTATAAACGTGATAAAATTACATAAAAAGTTGAAACTTTAAATTTTTTTTTTGAAAAAACTATTTGTTTCCACAGTCTCATATTTTATATATAGGCTTCTTATAGCGAGATCTATTAGTGAAAAAAATATGAAGTCTTAACTCGATGTCATCGTTTGTACAGTTGAGCCTTAGTTTCTCTAGTGCTTGCTAGTTTTAACTAAAGCTCGGAGTGACAACTAGTTTTATCTGAAAATCAAATATATCAGTGGTAAATTCTAGTTTTGACTAGTTATATCTAGTTTTAACAAAGGCATTTAGTAAAAACTAATTTTAACTAGGGAAAACGCGTTCTAGCTAAAAACGGGTTTTAACTGTAACATATATACTATATATGTATCTATAATTTGTATACATTAGACGTAGGTAAGATGGGTTTTATATCCCTTGCTTGAGAAATGATATATAAAGAAATGACCCCTATAAAATTTCATCCCCCTTTTCACCCCCTTAAGGAATGATTTCCAGGATAAAAACTATCCCATGATCCTGCCAGGGTCTCAAATTATCTTCATATCAAATTTCGTCTAAATCGGTTCAACGAATTTTTAGTTTATTCATTAGGTATAAACAAGCATACAAACATATTTTGTTTTGTTTTTTTAGTACTTCCTTCACATTGAAACACTTTTGTATAGATGTAGTTAAAGTTTTACGGAAAGAAAATATCTAAAAGATAGTTTTAGATTTAATTATAATAAATATAAATAAGTTGAAGCATACCATTTGCAATGTCGTGATGTGTCGCTTCCAGAATAGGAATCGCTGATACTGAGGTCCCATAGCGGCTAACATGTAGTATGTGTACATTATTATATGGACAAATGAATTAATGACTCCAATTAGAGTCCCATGACCACCGGGATAGTATTTCGTAGCACCCCATGATATCATGGGCATCACGGTATGGTGGTACAAATGTAGGAAGGTAATCTGTCGTTCCTTCTTTCGTATTACGAAGAATATCGTGTCGAGTAGTTCTGACATTTTCGCTAAGAAATATATGTAGACGCCTCTCGCTACCTGTAAATTAACAAATATTTATGTTATTTTGTGAAGCGATCGAGCCATACTCAACATTTTTTTTGGAAAACTTTAAAAAAAAACGATTTTCAGGCTCTAAAAAGTAAAAAATAACTAAATGGGGGTCTTCATTTAGAGTAGATCGGTGTGCTTTGAGTAGTATTGGCTGGCACCGACTTCGAAAATGGTATCTATTGTAAATGAAATTTACATTTAAATAATAAAATTTTACTTTTTAGTGCTTGGAAGGTGATTTTTTTTTAGTTTTTATTTTTCCATTTTTTGTGTAGACGTAATAAGCAGGTAATTTGTAAGAAAAAAGTTTTTAATAACATATTCGATTATTTAAACATTATTTATTGTTGATTTGATAAAATACCGCTCGACCGATTTCGATAAAATTGAAATGGGACCACCTGGGAAGTATTACCTTTTAGTAATGCCGTTTGAAACAAAGAAAAGAGTTTTCCAAATTGGTTCAGGCGCCTTCGAGTAAACAGTTGATATACATAAAAAAAAACGATGAATTGAAAACCTCTTTTGTGGAAGTTCAGAAAAGACATCTATAAACTTAAAAAGCTAAATCTTGTCTAAATACAAAAGATCCAAATCGTTAGAGGTGCTTCCGAGAATATATATATATATATATATATATATATATATATATATATATATATATATATATATATATATATATATATATATATATAAAATTCTCGTGTCACAGTTTTCGTTGCCATACTCCTCCGAAACGGCTTGACCGATTTTGATGAAATTTTTTGTGCTTATCCGGTATCTATGAGAATCGGCCAACATCTATTTTTCATCCCCCCAAATGTTAAGGGTGGACCACCCCTAAATTTTTTTTTTTTATTTTTCAGACAAAATTTTTTGTTTTAATTTTTTTATGATACAGCATACAAAAATACCTACAACCCTAAATTTTCACCCCTCTACGATCAACCCTTATTTTTTAATAGCAATTTTAGTTATTTAATCATAATAGGATACTTTTTACTGTGGGAAAAACTCTCCTCTGAGAAATCTATACTAAACGTTAAAACGTAACTAGGGACGAACCCGAGCGGAGCGAGGGTGAGTCGCTAGTATATATATATATATATATATATATATATATATATATATATCATATTGGATTGCTCATTTAATATTATAAGATTGAATATTATAAATGAAATATTTTTTATATAAATATACATATCTAACTAGCAACTCCGCTCGGGTTCGTCCCTAGTTACGTTTTAACGTTTAGCTCAGAGATGAGATATTTTCCCGCAGTAAAAAGTATTTGATATGTTGACCTGGGTTATCATCATACCAAATTTCATCAAAATCTGTTTAGTGATTTTCTCGTGATACGGTCACAGACAGACAGACAAAAATTCTAAAAACTATAGATTCGACCATTAGATTATATTAGTTTCTGTATCGATAATTATGACTATTTGAATAAGATTTTCCAAAAAATATTTAATGTACAGATTCGACTCAAAATTTTATTATAATATATATATATATATATATATATATATATATATATATATATATATATATATATATATATATATATATAAAATAAATAGAATATAATTAATTAATTATAATTTATGAATAGAATTCATAAATTACCCTTATAGCTTCAGGTGTCGCCGAAAAATCTACAGGCTGACATTTCCAACTGTAGGTCCTCAACCAACCAGCGTCGAGGCCCTGTAAAAATAAAAAAAATAAAATATTAATTATGTCTATAACCTTTTTTATTATCTACACAATAGATATTGCATAGTGATTAAACAAAGCACTTGTTTTTATATTGTAAAAAACCATCCATGCTGATGTCACGCGATAATAAAAAAAACATACATTTACTGGTAAGTTACAAAGAAAATATTTACGACTATCGACTCACCCTCGATTTACTTGGGTTCGTCTTTAAGTACATTTTAACGGTTACTATGGAAAAACTCCCACAGGAACAATACGTTTATTCAGGATAAAAAGTAACCTATGTGTTATTCCACACTATAATCTATCTCTGAGCCATATTTCATTCAGATCCGTTCAGCTATTCTGGCGTGATTCAGTAACAAACACCCATTTAAACTTTCGTATTCATAATATTAATGGGATTAATTAATTCATGGGATAGGATAATATACAATTCTGTAGAATCTATACATCTCTAGATCCCAATTTAGGCTGTATATTTTTTATAAGAGGATGAACGTGTACTTTTAACAGTCCTATAGAATAGACAAACTATTAAAAGCCAAACTGCTATTTAAAATAATTGCCTGTAAACTATCACTAGGTGCAAAGAGTTTATCGCATTATAATAATTAAACATGTTATAATATGTTATTGATCGATTATTTTTTTACTATGACAATGTCAAAAAACCTCGTAACTAATCATAAAGACGTTTTTATACGCTATTAACTGCGTTATTTGCTTAACTCCTTAAACAAAATCGCATAAAACAACTTATTTTCACAATACTTGTGTAATAAACGTGAGTAACGATACAACCTATCGATGTGTAGCGTTAATGTAAATGAGAAGTGAAGTCACGAAGATTGCTCCAGCACGGAAGAGGATGTTAGAAAATGTCAAGTACCTTTCTCATTAAATGCTCTCGCAAGTTGCAAGAAGTTGCAAGTTATAAAAAATGATTTAACTTGTGAACTATAATTATATTGACCTTAATATTAAAATGTTAAGTTTATGTGTGGAGAGAGCGGATCTGCAAATTGAGATGCTGAGGCGTAGAGTGATTACAAGTCGACCGATTTAGTTCAGATTTTTAGATTTATTTCTTGTTTATCATAATATAATAGCGACTCACTCTCGCTATGCTTTGAGTTTGTTCCTAGACAAAAAGAAATCTATCCCACGGGAACTGTACATTTTTCCAGGATAAAAAGTAACCTATGTAATATTCCATACTATAATCTATCTCTATGTCAAATTTCATCCAGATCAGTTCAGCCGTTCTATCATAAATAAATAACAAACATCCATCGATCCATCCTCACAAATTTGTGAAAGTTATAATAGTATTAGTATTAAATTTATTTTATTATTATTAAATTAAATGTGAATTTATAATAGTAATAGGATGTATGTATATATATATTGAGTTTAATAATAATCTCTTGCAAAACAATAATATTAAGAGAGCACTAAGAGCACGTCGTCTTAACGATTAATTTTAACCAATATATATATATTAAAAAATCTTATTATCGATATCTATTATCGATACAGATATCGAGTCAATCGTTTATAAAAAAATTGTTTGTCTGTCCGTCTGTCTGTCTGGGGATCGCATCACCAGAAAACCACTGGACAGATTTTGATGAAATATGGTGTGATGATGTCTACAACAACAACTTTTTACTGCGGAAAAATCTAATCTCTAAGAAATCTACACTAACCGTTAAATCGTACCAAGAGATGAATCCGAGCGGAGCGAGGATGAGTCACTAGTTACCAATAAATCTCTTTTTTTTGGATGTATGATTTCCCAAAGATCCTTGACCCATCTAAATTGTGTTCATTAAGGTTTTTTACGTGGTACCATATATTTATTTTGCCCATAGACTTCTATTTTAGAAAAAGGAATCAGAAAAAAACCTTAGAAGTATTATTATTTAACATTTATAATTTGAAACCATTAAGCTGATTTGAACTTGGATTACATGTTTTTTCTTAAAGTTTTTTTTTTTTTTTGTTTGGGTTATATTTTTCTTACAAAAACATTAATTTATTGTAATAAGTATTACATAATTGAGCCATTATTTATAGAATTAATAAATAATTATTAATTTTATTAATATAATTAATTTTTTTCTTAATCCAAAAATACTCTGAGAATTATGAATTAATTTTTAACGTTTTTGGCTGAAATTCGAATGGTAACACTATCCTAGCTTATTTTATACCATATTCCTGCAACACATTCGAAGCCAATGACAAAAATTAGTTCAATATCTATATATCTATATCTACTAGCGACTCTGCTTCGCCTTGCTTGGGTTCGTCCCTATATACTTTTCAACGGTTAGTACAGATTTCTCAGAAATGAGATATTTACCCACAATAAAAAGTATCTCATATATTAACCTGGATAACCAGCTATCATCATACCAAATTTCATTAAAATCTGTTCAATAATTTTCTTGTGACGCGCTCCCAGACAAACAGATGGATAAAAATTCCAAAAAACTATAGATTCGGCGTCTATATCTATAATAATGGCTATTTCAATAAGATTTTCCAAAAATATTTAATGTAGAGATTTGACACAGAATTTTATTATATGTATAGATATATAGATAGATAGTTTACTTTTCAGTCTAGAAGAATCTTGTTTTAATAGGTTATGTATTGATATTATTTGACTATACAGTAAACACCATATTGATTTGAATTACAAGAAATGTAGGTATGCTAACGAAACGTATTTCGATATATTACATTTTAGCATTTTTTAAGCCGAGTTAACAAAACCAGTCGCCATGTTCACGTTTGAAAAACATGAGGTTCATTGACATAGTATAATTATTTTAATAGCCTTAATAAAAAAAATATTATAATAAAATATCAAACATTGACATATATTGAATAATATAACATCAAAATGCTTTATCGTTTTACTAGCGACTCACCCTTGCTTTACTTCGGGGTCGTCCCTAGACAAAAACAAATCTATCCCACGGGAAACGTACATTTTTGCGGGATGATATATAGCCTTCCTCAGTTAACGAGCTATCTAATATGAAAGAATTTTTCATATCGGATTAGTAGTTAATGAGATTAGCGCGATCAACCAAACAAACAAACTCTTCAGCTTTATAATATTTATATAATAGTTTTATTATACCAACTAGCGACTCACTCTGGCTTCACTCGGGTTCGTTCTTATGTACAATTTAACGGTTAGTATGGTACGGTTAATAGATACATTATATATTATATAGGTATGATGAGTTGTTGTATACAACCTATATTAAAACGAGTTTTGCGCTTAACAACACATTTAGCGATATATTTTTAACCCCCGACGCAAAAATACTGCCAACGATTTGATAATATGTCTTTGATAGGTTCAATAAATAAGCAGTGGTAGGCCAGTGGTAATGCGCTCGCTTGGGTAACCGAGTAAAGCGGATTCAAATCCCGGGTTATTCAGCTCTGAAATTTTCATATGCGAATCATTTCCAACATAATTACTACTTAACGGTAAAGGAAGACATCGTGAGGAAACCTGCATGTCTGAGAGAATCTAACAAGTTTTCAAAAGACATGTAAAGTCCGCCAAGCCACACTTGGCCAACGAAGTGGACTATGGTCCTAATCCCCTTATATTGAAGGGTGGCCCGTGCCCAGCAGTGGGACGTTAAATACTAATTAGTTTACTTACTTGTGTAAGTAAACTAATTAGCATTCTAAGTTTCCTCTTATATTCTATTTTTAATATAAACTTTATTATTATTCATCTAAATCGTACCAGCCATTTCAGCGTGAAGAACATACACACTTATATCACGTCGCCTTAGTGCTTATTTATTCAACTAACCAATATTTGTTGTACTTTACAGTAGAAATTTTTTCTTCTATTTTAAAAATTAAGCTTTATTTCTAAGATTTTTTGAATGTTTTAAAGTAAAATGTGTATTTAATACCAATAGAATGGATGTTCAAAAGTTAAAAATTTTATATTAAAAAGTCTTTCGGTAAATTATCATTTGATCAAATAAGCTCTGAGATGACAATTAGTAACTCAATTATAAATATAAAACCTAGGAACACGAGCGAAAGTAAATTATTAGTAACCTTATAATATTAGTAACCTAAGTAATTAATAGACTAATAACACTCACCTCGTAAAACAACCAGCAGCTAACCAAAACCTGAATGAAGTTGTAAACCACTAAAGTCTTCTGTAACTGAAAGGGTTTCTTGTCGGCCATATACCGAGGTCCCCATTTAAGTGTGAAATATAGGTACAGTCCAATTATCGTGAGCCCTGGAAACGGGCTTTTGATGAGGAACCAGTCATTGGTACGGGGATCTGAAATGAGTGGTTCAAAAATTAATGTTCGCGTTTGCTAAGAAAGTGTTAGTAGTCCGTGACTTCGGTCTGCGAATAATTCTGAAAAGACAGTTTTGTTTAAAATGTCAAATATTCACGCAAATTTGAGAAAGTATTAGTATACAATAAATAGTATGGAATGGTAAAAGGGTTTATTAATAAATAAATAAATAAATATGTTAGCACATTAACACGTAGCACCATCTAGTTCCATGGTAAGTTACGAGGCTTGATAGTTGATACACTACACATATATAACTTTAAATACATACATATTATAAATATAAACACTCATGACTGGAGTACAAACATTCAGGACTCGAACCCGTGACAACTAGCACACCAAATAGGGTCCCTATAAACTGAGCCAAACGTGTTATGTCTCAAATCATTTTAAGAAACACTGAGGATTATTTTTTTCATCGGCAATATGAGTATTGAGTAAAATGCTTAATTATCAATTTACATACTTTAACCTCTATAAGAGACGAATTAAAAATTTTAGTCCTAGCCCTGAGTTCCTAACATAAATAATATAATGTCCTCCTGACCGAATCCGGCCACGGCGGCCAATCTCATTGAGACTAGCCAACTGCGCAGGAGATATTATAGTGCACAAGTGTACGCGCAGACACAAGTGCACTCTCTATTCCTGTCACTCTCATACTCTGCTGGGACGACTACACGACTACTCGACACGACCGGTGAGAGTTAAGGCGCAGGACCGACGGCTTTACGTGCTCTCCGGGGCACGGGGGCGAAACACCGCCAACTTCCCAACTCCTGGGCTGTTACTGAGGCTTACTATACAGAAAGATTCAATAACTAAACTTGGCCCGACCCGGGACTCGAACCCAGGACCTCAGGATGTGCAGCCGTACATGCTAGCAATTACACCGAGGCAGTTATAGTTCCTAATGTATCAAACAAGCAAGCACTTTAGTGCAAGTAATTATATGAGTGTTATTAATAAAAAATATTCAAAAGTTTACATTTAGACACGTCAATTATAATACACAGAAGAGAAAAAGTTACTGAACTGTTTTGTCTTTGCTTATTTACATAAAGATATTGTTTAGAGTCCACAATATCTGTCCCAGTAAACAAATTTAATAACATGAAATATCTGCACATAGTGTGAAGGTCACCTTAAATTTTATTTTGCTAAAATGTCTTCAATAAGAAACTTTATTCTTGAGGATTATTTAGTAAAAGTTAATTAATATGTATACATATAATAAAATTCTAACCGAGTCGAATCTTTAGATTGAATATTTTTGTTTTGTAAATTTTTATGGAATAGTCATTATTATCGATACAGGGACATCTATAATTTGTATAATTTTTTTTCTGTCTACCTGTCTGTCTGAAAACGTATCACGAGAAAAGTACTGTACAAATTTTGATGAAAATTGGTATGGTGATAGTATAGTAATAGTTATCCGCGTCAACATATAGGATACTTTTTACTGTGGGAAAATATATTATCATCTCTAAGTTTATACTAAACGTTAAAACGTAACTAAAGACTAAACCGAGCGGAGCGAGGGTGAATCGTTAGTCTTAAATAAAATCCATCTACGTATTTCAAAGAGCCTTCCAAAAATATGCATGTTTATGTCTATGTTTTAAGGTTCGTATAGATTTCTCAGAGACGAGATATTATCCTGTAGTACAAAGTTTCCTAAATGTTGACCCGGATAACCAGCTAGTCCAGTAGATTTCTCGTTATGCGTTCCCAGACAGACAGACAGATAAAAATTCTAAAAACTATAAAATCAGCCTCTGCATCGATAATAATTACCATTTCAACAAGATTTTCCAAAAAATATTGAATGTACAGATTTGACTCAGTTAAAATTTTATTATATTTATGTATAGATGTCGTTCGATTAGTTTTAATCGTGATGGTTATTTAGGGTATGTAATATTTAAATAATCTCATATATTAATTTAAAAAAATATATACTGTATTTCAACTATATTTACCTGCCAATTCAACAAATAAGCGGTGGTAGGTCTGTGAGAATGAATTGTTTGAGAGCGCCATCTTGTTTCCGCTGGCGTGAACACTTCCGGCTGTCATGAGAGGCTTCGCCGCATTTTATTGTAGACTAGGATATTTAATTAATCTGAAACCAATAAATGTAAATATAAGTTATAATGAAAAACTTGGGAATATTTGTTCCTCTAAAGTTTATGAATAATTGAAAAGGATCTCTGAGATATGTTCTCTAAAATTAATAGTTTATGGAAAGTGATACTTATGAATATTATATCTCGGTACATCTCAGCGTTCAAATCCCGGGTATCGCACCTCTGATATTTTCATGTGTGAATCATTTGCAACATGATTACCACTTGCCTTACAGTGAGGAAAACATCGTGAGGAAACCTGCACGCCTGAGAGCTTAATAAGTTTTCGAAAGACGTGTTGTCCGCCAACTCGCACTTGGCCAGCGCGGAAGACTATGGCCTGATCCCCCCTTGTATTGAAGGGAAGCCCTTGCCCAGCAGTGGGAGGTTAAAAAGAGTTGAGTACACATCTAATAACCTAGTGGAATTTGTGTGTGAAATGCTTAATGCCTTAGTACTCACTAAGTCACTAATAGAACTAATAATATAACATATTTCTAATACTTTAGTAGATTTACGCGAATATTTTATAAAACTATCTGTTGAGTTTTTTCACGGATTTATTTTGATTTTTAATACCCCACGTTTCGAATGCTTTACAGCCATCATGGGTGAGGGAGAGACTAAGGTTGTAAACAGTTTCCATCGTGACCATGATTGTTATTGCTTTTATATTATGTCATTAATTAATAATCACGGTTGAATTAATGGTTCTTAAAAATCCATTGAAAGTTAAATATCTTTTGAATCAAACTATATTTTTATTGATAGTTTAAAATATTTTTCAAACTTGGCCAACAAATATTTAGATTGAAAACTAATTTGACTCACGACCTTGCTCTCATAGAAAAATTCATTTAAAATAAATCATTATTGTGTTAATCTGACTATATATAATAAATACGAAACTTTGTTAGTATGTATGTTTATTTCTCCTTCACACTGAAGTAAGTAGTACTTCACCCCTAAGTATCCCAGACATACATGACAAAGGCGAAGTAAAAATGTATAGTACATATAATACATACTTTTACGTTTATTTTTTATTTTTTGTTTTTGCATATCTACAGTTTCATATTTTCTTTTAATATA
The DNA here is from genome assembly GCA_033884665.1 of Argynnis bischoffii washingtonia. Taxonomy (NCBI): domain Eukaryota; kingdom Metazoa; phylum Arthropoda; class Insecta; order Lepidoptera; family Nymphalidae; genus Argynnis; species Argynnis bischoffii. The sequence goes on along the minus strand of CM066618.1, from coordinate 15,444,284 downwards.
AAATACCACGTAATTATATTTTATTTGAACTTTTGTTAAAAAATTGATATGTTAAAAATATTAAGATACCAAAAAAAAACTAAAAAAAAATTAAAGCTGCCTCCATCAATAGAGTGAAAAGCGCTAAACACTACTGCATTGTTTCACAAAACCCGTCAATGACTACAAAATCAGCACTTAAGGTACATTTACGAGAAAAATTTGAGTGAAATTGAAAATAAAAACATAAAATTATATAACTTTAATCACTATTACTATAATTAAAATTTATTTCACCATCTACTAAAATGACTGTACTCTCTATTAGTCTATATTAATGTTATAATATAATAAGATATTATTATAATTGTAATATTAATGATAAAAACCCCTATACTTACATATATATCCAAAAATATCACAACAGATTTACACATTATTTATTTATGTACACTAAAACACTTGGTGTCGTTATGACAGCTTTGACGCAACTGAGCTTTTTCCTTTCCCAGAGAACCCTTGGGCGCCATTTTGCGATAGGGATGGGGATGTTTTATAAGGGTTGTATAAAGTTATTTAGTTTTTGGGCTATTTCATATTATTGTTGTTAATAACTTTGGTATGCAATAGTCGGGTGTCTTATGCAGTAGTTTGTTTATGTATAATTGCTCTGTTTCTAATATATCGTGATGTTATATAATATATAGCCTTCCGCAATTAATAATTAACCAAAGTTAACAAAAACATCCCGTCTCGCACCTTAGTTTTGAATAGATAATAAAAGAGTATGTTTTTATTGTCTGACTAGCAACGCACCCTCGCTTCGCTCGGGTTTGTCCCTAGGTTGATTGATAGGAATGAATTCCGGGATTATAGCATACTATGTCCTTCCCAGGGTCTCAAAGATAGATGCGAAAAATATAACCCTTTTCTTGCAGTCGGGTAAAAAATAAACAATAATGAACGATTACAGTTGACATGTAATATAGGTTCGACTTTTTTGACTTGTGGGAATAACTATAGCATTAAAAGAAATCAGTTCATTGTTTTGTCGAATGAAAATTCAGCCTCTGCCAATTTTGAAGTGTGTGATTTATCTGAGTTGTTCAATAAATCAATTACTGCAGACCCACAAGCGAATAAGGCACAAAAACGTTAATTGGTTAGGTTTGACTATTATTTTTTGCACTTAATCTTTGGGTTTGATATTGCTTTTGCTGTATATATGTACGTATCTATTTTAAATAATCTTTCATAGATTTGAAACTGATCTTCAGTGTTATTTTCAAGAGAATAGTAGCAACACTGAATGTAATGAGGTCGTTGAAGAAAAACCAAGAAAAACAAAATTTTAAAATAATCTTGTTTCAATTCTTTTATGAAACCTTGAATTTTGTACGTCAAAAACTAACAATTGCACCTGTGTCTTGAAAATTAGGCATGTTTAGTTGTAGCGAACAAAACTCAAAGGCATAGCTACACTTTGAATTAAGGCTTGAGTCGCTAGTTTTACGTTAAATTTCTCAGAATCCGTCTTCACAAGATTGCAATGAAAGATTCCCTTTTAATGTCTTCTAGACGAAAATTAAAAAAATAATCATATTTCGCGGGACTTAGAGGTCATTGTAAAGAGGAATTGTAAAAAGTAACCAAAAAAAAAAACAAATATATAATAAAAAAACCAATGTACAATAATATTGTTTTGTTTTTCACTTGGTCCGATTCACTTCATACGTCTTCCACACCGCTATGACTCTGCTGTCATAGCAGCCATTGCAGCACGCGCGCAAACCAATCCCTGCTTTCGGTCTAAATTTAAACCAATCACCAAGCATGTCTGTTTGTAACCTCAGAAGTGATTATTTTGAATTGTATGTCGTTTTGGTTTGAAGTAGGGCCACTTTTTGTGCGGAATTTGTTCTGAATTGGAATTCCTGACTTATTATTTATTCGTAGGCTTCAAATGCAGAACAGAAAGAACTTTCTTCTTTTTGATGAAAACTGATAAAGTACTATGATACAAAATAATAAAATTAAGCTTTGTTCGTGTTATTATTTTTTTATTATTATTTAAATTTTTCGTTTAATTTTTAAAAATTATGTTTGATGTTGGAATTCATACATATGTTAGAATTAAATATGTTGTTTTTTGTTGGTTTCATATACTTCAATTAAAAATGTCGATTGCATATACATATATAATTACTATAATTACATGGCATTGTCGTCATAAACAAAGGAAAAGTTTAATTATGCACTTGCCTTGAACGTCCTTGGTGATATTAATAAACAGTTTACGATCGAGCCAACAATTATTACCTACTGACGTACGTATAAATCCCCATGAATTATAATAAAAATCTGTTATAAAAAATAGTACTAGTAAAACCCCAATATGGCCTTGCAAGTGTAACGTAGCCCTTATTTTCTTAAATTGTAACTTTTTATAATTTATACAAATTTATAATAAAATTGTTCTGAATCTGTACATAGAATTTTTTTTGAAAAATCTTATTGTAAAAAACATATATTATCGATATAGAGGTAGATTTTATAGTTTTTAAAATTTTTGTATGTTGTCTGTCTGTTACCGCAACACGGAAAATCCACTAGAGAGATTTTGATGAAATTGTGGTATACCTATTCAGCCCTTTTTAATGTCCCACTGCTGGGCCTCCCTTCAATGTGAGGGGATTCAGGTCATAGTCCACCACGCTTGCCAAATGCGGATTGGTGGACTACACATGTCTTTCGAAAACTTGCTAGATTTTCTCAGACATGCAGGTTTCCTCACGATGTTTTCCTTTACCGTAAGGCAAGTGGTAATCATGTACGAAATGATTTGCACATGAAAATATCAGAGGTGCGAGACCCGGGATTTGAACCCGCTTCACTCGGTTTCCCAAGCGAGCGCGTGACCACTGAGCTACCACTACCTTTATGAAATTTGGTATGATGATATCTAATTATCCGGGTCAACATATAGGATACTTCTTACTGCGAAAAATCATCTCATCTTTGAGAAATCTATACTAAACGTTTAAACGTGGGTAGGGACGAACCCGAGCAGATCAATATCGTATTTTTTAGATAAAAAACTAAAAATTTGAATAAATACAAAAACAAAAATAAAAAAAATCTTTGTATTCCAACTGGGATTCGATCTCGGACATATGTCTTGTCTAACTTACGCGTTGACCGCTTGACCATGATGCTTACAACCGAATGTAAGAAATTATCAACCATATTCTGCGTGGAATAATGTAAAATGAAAACTACCTACATGAAAACTCGAAAACACGCGTCTTCCCAGACATGAGACTAATCTAGTTCGATTTTTCGCCCCCGAAAGCCCCTACATACCAAATTTCAGCGAAATCGTTAGAACTGTTTCCGAGATCGCTGGTATAAATAAATAAAGAAATAAATATATAAATATACAAGAATTGCTCGTTTAAATATATAAGATTATATACATTCTTATAATATACAGAAAAATAATAAAATATAAAAAGAAAAAAAATAAGGTTTTGATTTTTAAAATAATATAAAAGATTTTAATAATTATAAATAACTTTTATTACACGAATGCAGCGAAGCTCAAAATATAGCAAAAACTATTAAAAAACATAAAATATGTATATACTTATATAGATATAATGAACTATTCTGTTTTAAATTTCAAGAAATTAATTAATAACATAGTCCCATAATTTTCATAATATTTTCATGAACTTAATTGTGTTTATGGAATATTTATATGTGTATACATATGTGTCAAGTTTTGCTTAATTTAGCCTAATGCTTACTACTCTTTAGTCTCATTATGTGTTTCTTATGTGTAGAAACTGAATTGGTAAATGTGTGTATTTTTTATTGTAAATTGTATGTTCTGTAATACTATTTGTTTCCCTATAATAATTAAAAATTATATGTATCTACGTCACAGACTGCATAATATGCTCCTACATGATTAGGTACATCTTATTTCCATTGTTTTAGAGGTTTTTTATGCAAACAGTTTTTCGTTTTGTTCTGTTATTTAACTTTTATAACTGGTAACGCGCTCGCTTAGGAAACTGAGTGAAACGGATTCAAATCCCGGGTCTCGCACCTCTGATATTTTCATGTGCGAATCATTTTCTAACTTGATTACCACTTGCCTTACGGTGAAGGAAAACATCGTGAGGAAACCTGCATGTCTGAGAGAATCTAGCAAGTTTTCGAAAGACATGTGAAGTCCGCCAATCCGCACTTGGCCAGCGTGGTGGACTATGGCCTGTTTCCCCTTGTCTTGAAGGGAGGCCCGTGCCCAGCAGTGGGACGTTAAAAAGGGCTGAATACAACTGATTTATATTTTATTTTATCTAATTTATTCAATATTCTTTGACGCTCTGGATAAATTGCACTGAATGAAGTTCAAAGTTATTCATTCATTCTTAGTGGGATTTTAGATGTCGTACCACACTTGTTATTGTTTCCTGTCATTTGATTCGTAATATTTTTATTTTAAGTAAATATAATTAATAAAAATGTTGGGAAATTAACACACAACACCATCTAGTGCCATGGTGAGCTACGAGGCTTGTGTTATGGATACCAGATAGTTGATACACTACACGTATATAACTTTAAATACTTACATATTATAAATATAAACACTCATGACTAAAGTACAAACACAAATGAATGCTGGTTCGACTTGAACTCGCGACCGCTGGCACAGCATGTAGAGTCACTACTAACTGAGACAAATGTTTCTTTTTATTTTGATGGATCTTTTGTTGTTTTTTTTTTTTTTGTATTTTTTTAAATTTGCATTTTCTCGTAATTTTCTCATATGATAAAATCATGTATTGTTTAAGTAAGTTTTGGATAATTGCATCATATTTTTATTTGTAAAAAGGAAATTAAAAAAGAAGACAAAGGTCACCTTTGCCAAGGAAAAATTTTCTAAAGTTTTGAAATGTTATGAAAATCTTAAATGAAATCGTTAATTAAATTGCGTATGACTAAGGAAATAGTATGTAATAGAGCAAGAATATTGTATTAATATAAGAAACAAATAAGGTCGGCATCGGGGTTTTGTTGGCTTTGGCTATGCCGGACTGATAGCAGGTTCGATTTCCCTTCAGGACAAGTATCTGTACTTCATTTTAATGATCGTAGAAGTTCATACAAAGGTGTCTACAGTGTGATTTTTTGTAGTGAACAAACAGCCAAACGTGTCGTATAATCGTAATTATATTATTTCTTATTAACATATAGATAATTATTATCAACATTATAGTATAGCTAATTTTTGTACGTGGCTTCGTTCGTATAGAAAGTTTTTTTTTTTATAAGATTCAGTAACAAACGAGCAGACAGACCACCTGATGGAAAGCAGTACCTGTCGCCCATAACACCTACAGTTCATGCACTTAGGTTTTAGGTAACAAAAATACAGAGCCGCAGGTGCGTTGTCACTGTGAGGACTATGATGATATGCCTCTTGCCTGTAATTGCGCTGGCTACCTTATCCTTCAAACCGGAACACAACAATGCAATCACTGTTGCTTGGCGGCAGAAATAGATAAGGGGGTGGTACCCATCCAGTCGGATTCCTCAGGCTTGACAGAGTCCTACCACCGGTAGTTATATTATATAGGTAGTTCTATTATAAAGAGTTTATTTCTTATATTAAATATAATATTCTTGCACTATTATTACATACTATTTCCTTAGTCACACGCAATCTAATTAACGATATAATTCGGGTTTTTTTTATAAAAACTATACGACATTGTTCTATAACGAAGGTGACCTTTGTCTTTTTTTTAATTTCCTTTTTACTAATAAAAATATGGTGCAATTATCCAAAACTGGCTTAAACAAAACATATTTTTATAATAAGACAAAATCACGAGAAAATGCAAATTTAAAGGACATGTACAAAAAACAAAAAAAAACAACAACAAAAGATTCATCAAAATAAAAAGTAACATTTGGCTCAGTTAGTAGTGACCCTACTTGCTGTGCCAGCGGTCGTGGGTTCGAGTCCCACTAGGGCCATTCATTTGTGTGATGATCACTAATATTTGTACTTCAGTCATGAGTGTTTATATTTATAATATGTATGTATTTAAAGTTATATTTGTGTAGTATATCAACTATCTGGTATCCATAACACAAACCTTGTAGCTTACCATGGAACTAGATGGTCCTGTGTGAACGTCTCAATATATTTATTTATTATAAAAAAATATTTTTTATAAGAAAACTTAATAAAACAAAAGGAGAACAAATCGTTAATTTTTGGATTCAGGATTGCCCCTGAACTTGCATTACCAAAAATGTGAGGTCATTACTCTCGCTTGCATACAAAATTTGCATCATCGGTTGCAATTGCACCTATGTGTAGCTTTTGCAATATTCATTCATACAAGTACTAACCAACTTACATGACCTATCCCCACTTAGAAACTAACAAGAAATGAACAAAACAGAAAGGTCTTTCTTATTGGTTGTTTGAGGCTCGCTAACATTTTATTTGCTGATCGTTAGGACCTTATCTTGTTGAACTACAGCTTATATTTGCTTGATGTGGGTAAAGTCCACTTGTTACGACACTGCCTCGGTCCGCTGAGTGTCCTAAATACCGCGGTCCACAGAATACCGTTCGGAAATCCCACTCTCACTCATATTACAAAATGATGCGTAGTTTAATAGGCTTTTATTATATAATTTATTTGGTTTTTCTTATGGCTATATTCAAGATATTATATATTTAAACACAACAAGTTCAGAGAACAAGTTCTATTTCTATTTGATAAATTACTGTCAAAAATATTACCAATAGGTATTATCTGTTGAGTAGATAAATACTAAAGCATTGAAAAGTTAGATAAGTACCTATAATATTATGTTAATAATACTATTTTTCTGAGAACAAATCTATACATCTATACATAAAATAAAATTCTAACCAAGTCGAATCTGTACATTAAATATTTTTTGGAAAATCTTATTGAAATAGTCATTATCATCGATGCAGAGGCCGAATCTATAGTTTTGAGATTTTTGTCTGTCTGTCTGTCTGAGAACGCATCACGGGGAAACCACTGGACAGATTCTAATGAAATTTATGTATGATGATATCAGATTATCCGGATCAACATATAGGATACTTTTTACTGCGGGAATATACCTACCTCATCTCTGAGGAATCTATCCTAATCATTAAAACGTAACTAGGGACGAACTCGAGCGGAGCGAGGATAAGTCGCTAGTCACATATAAGAATTAAGGTATATTTTTGTCAAGATTTTAAACTTTATTACCTTAATTTCTAGTGTAGTCAAAAGTTATTATTATTCTTAGTTATTTATCTATACATATAATAAAATTCTAACTAAGTCGAATCTGTACCTAAAATATTTTTTGGAAAATCTTATTGAAATAGACATTATTATCGATACAGAGGCCAAATCTATAGTTTTTAGAGTTTTTGTCTGTCTGTCTGTCTGTTACCGCATCATAGAAAAACCAATGGAGGGATTTTGATGAAATATAGTATGATGATAGCTGGAAATCTGGGTCAACATATAGAATACTTTTAACCGCGGGAGTACACGTTATAACACAACCCAAAAAATATTTATGATCAGAATTTCTTGAAACTTGGTATTAATGATCTTCAACACAATTAAATAAATACGTGTCTTAGCGTTTTTTGAAATTCATCCCATAAGGAGATAAAATAAGGGATGAAAATTTGTATGAAACCTACCTTTTTAAAGTTTTTTTGTTGTAGTTTTAGGGCGAGCGAAGTTTTAGGGCAAATAAACAGACAAAATGTTTAATAACTATTGTTTAGGGATCTATATTCTGTACACATTACGTTACAGTCATTGTTTTTGATAAATATTTCATATACACATTTCGCTTAGTTACTTTTCTATTATATTATGTATTGATTATATATTCTTGATATTAAAACTAGTGATTATGCTTTACAAGAAATCATGTGTTACTGCCTTTAATGCCTCATTCTCTAATAATCTTTTAGAACGGATGTGGATATTTTACACTGGCGTTGTTCTAAATCTAAGCAAAAAAAGCTAACGTAACTAGGTTCTTTCTCCGTACAAAGATCATATACAATACATTACAGACAAATGTACTTTCAATAAGTTATTTATTGTGACAATATTTTATATACTACATACACAATATTTTATTACTACTTATTTATTACTAGCGGCTCACCCTCGCTTCACTCGGGTTCGCCTCTACACAAAAAAAAAGTCTACCCCACGGGAAGCGTACATTTTCCGGGATAAAAAGTAGCCTATATGTTATTCTGATGTATGAGCTATATTATGGTAAAGTTTCATTAAAATCCATTCAGTCGTTTTTGCATGAAAGAGTAACAAACATCCATACATCTATACATCCAGACATCCTCACAAACTTTCGCATTTATAATATTAGTATAGATAACAATATATGTAGCTTAGATTAGTTTATTTATATGAATTTGGCGACTGGACCAACACTAGTATGGTCCAGTGGTCAAATCGACCATGAATAAAATAAATAATAATACTGAAGTCTGGTTTTTACCTATCTATATATAAAAAAAAAAAAACCATTTCCAATTTTTTTGTTAATTACACTAAAGCTCGTCGATAGCTAATAAATAAAAAAAAGGGAATCGGTTGACAGACAGAGGAAAAAAAAGGTACTGAACTGCTTTGTCTTTGCCTACTTATATATAGATATGTATGTAATCAGCTCTTTTTAACGTCTCACTGCTGGGCACGGGCTTTTCTTCAATACGAAGGGAATCAGGCCATAGTCCACCACGCTTGCCAAATGTGGGCAGACTGAGCATGTCTTTCGAAAACTTGCTAGGTTTTCTCAGACATGCAGGTTTCCTCAGGATGTTTTCCTTCACCGTAAGGCAAGTGGTAATCAAGTTAGAAATGATTCGCACGTGAAAATATTACAGGTGCGAGACCCGGGATTTGAACCCGCTTCACTCGGTTTCCCAAGCGAGCGCGTTACCACAGAGCTACCACTGCCTGCCTATACATATATAGATATAACAACATTAAATTATTCTGTTTGTATCTTAGAAATACTTTTATTCCCCTGTTACATTTGGAACGACTTCAAAATGGACATAATCGATGGGCTATCATCGATCAAAAAGTGCTCATTTGAACTTTTGAGCGCGCTTTTTAATTTAAAAGTTTTTGTTGTGAAAACAACTTTAACATCGCAATTCAGGTTCAATTTACATTGTTATATATTAATTTCTACCAGAATAATTACCTAAACACAATTGGTGATAGTTTGAAAAGTACTTTTGAATGGGATTGTGTAATAGTGTATCTAGTACTTTTTTGATGGATGGTTCATTTTCAAAAATTAAATTACTAATTTACTTAATAATTTTATTGTTTTAACCTTGTATTAAATAAGTGTTGTTTTTTTTAGTGGATAGTGTCTTTATATAGCTTAAAGAAATATCTTTTTTGTGTATAAACATATATTAATTTTAATCTCTGAACTTTTAAAATATGCTCAATTAAATGCAATTACCATCTAAAATATCTTAGATTTTTTGCAATTCTCTTTTTATTTCAATTTAATTGTGACTGTAGCACAAAGTTTCAAGTACTATAGCACTTTTAGTAAGATTTTTGTGTAACAGAAGTACGGTGTTATACTCTTTATTCGATGTTTTTTTACTAGCATTAAGATTATTGGGAACCGGTCGTAAAACTTACATATAGGCATATATTATTATACAAACATTTGACCCCTACGAGAATCGAACTTGAGAATTTCGATATAACATTGCCTTTCAGAAACATGTCCCATGAAGGTCGAATACATACAGTATGATATATATGTATATATTTTGATACTTTAATATCGCTCGCAATGAATTATGCATTATCTTTTATCGATGTTAAGGTTTTTTGGAAGTCAACAAGTTATTTCAACAAAATGATCTTGAAATTATCAAAATTGTTATCTATACAGAAGAATAAAATTGAAGTGTCTGTTTTATTAAAATAACGGCTGTTTAATAAATGCGTATAAAATTATTTGCGGTACTTAGGGGCCATTTGTTAATTACGTAAAGACAATTTTGGCCATTTTTGACTTTTGATATTTTTTATTTTAAGCTCCAAAATGTGAACAAATAGACACATTAAAGATTTTGAAAACTTAACTGACTGGCTGGACTGGTTCTGACGGGACTTTCACTGGCAGATAGCTGATGTTATAAAGAGTAACTTAGGCTACTTTTATTTTAGAAAAAGAATTAGGGTTCCGCTCAAAAAAATTAAAACGTAGCTAGGGACGCACCCGAGCGAAGTGAGGGTGTCGCTAGTATATATCACAAATTAGAGGTCGAATGGATGAATGTTTAAAAAAATATTTCTATCTATCTCATAGGTCATTGATGGTTAAAGCAAGAATGCACATACTAGGTGCTTGCATATTGTCAAATTAATTTCTTACATAGGCCATTCACTTGCTTTTAAATAAAGTACCTAGGCGACCGAGCTTCGCTCAGAGTTCTTTTTTTTTATGTCGTATTTTTTATATATAAAAAAAAAAACTAAAAACTTGAATAAACACAAAAAAAAACAACAATAAAAGTAAAAACTTTGTATCCGACCTGAATTCGAACCCGGACTGTGATTATCAATCTTGCGCCTTGGCCGCTTGACTACGATGCTTATACCCGAGCGTAAAAAAATAACGACCATATTTTGCGTGGAATAATGCGAAAGAAAACCGAAAACACACGTTTTTCCAGACATACGACTAATCTAGATCGATTTTTCGTCCGCGAAAACCCTATATACCAAATTTCAGGGAAATCGTTAGAGCCGTTTCCGAGATCGCCGGTATAAATAAATATACAAGAATTGCCCGTTTAAATATATATATATATATGATTAGATAATTAGATAAATATTAAAATCAATAACAAATTATACCTTGAAAAATTTACGGTATTGTAGTGGCAGTGCTGACGCGCACATTTTGACTGTGATGATGAACCCCAGTAGCGCGTAAGCGCCTACCGATTCGTTTATCACTTACTAGGGATATTAGTATTAACTTGAAGTAAATATAAATATATATGCGCTTTGGAAGTTTGATTATCCCTCAGCATACTTAACTATAGTGAACACGCATTATTCACCCACACACACTCATAAAAAGTTATTTTTATAATAGATCATTATACATTATAATGCCTAAATAGAAACTATTACACAAGCATAAATTATATAACTTAATGATGTATTCATCTAATTTTATATATTTAAGACAAAATATAAAAAAAAACCGTAAACCTAATTAATATATGTATATTAGCATGTACAATAATTTACTATTTTATATTAATAAACGCATGTATATAAATTATTAATAAATGAGATCGTCATAAATATGCTTTTGTTATGTATATTGAGCAGTTTGATAGGTTATACCATTGCGACATAACCGTCACAGGGACGTTATAAATCATATCACCCCATAACACCTGCGATATAGGTTTTACGTAATATGCATATTAGTTATGCCCTCAATATCGAAACCATAGGCTTTCTATTAATCGTGATTAGATAATCACTGGTCTCCTTCAAAATCGTTGAAATGTTTTTATTTTCTTCATTATCACCATGTGGGATGTTACAGAATCAAATGCTAATTTGAATTGTTTGTAACGGTTAGGTTAGAGATGAGATTCATAGAGATGATATATTTTCTCGCAATAAAAAGTATCTAATATTTTATCCTGGATAACCGGCTATCATTTTACCAAATTTCATCAAAATCTGTCGAGTAGTTTCCTCATGATGTGTCCCCAGATAGACAGACAGACAACAATTCTAAAAACTATAGATTCGGCCTCTGTATCGATAATAATAACTATTTCAATAAGATTTTCTAAAACATATTTAATATAGAGATACGACTCAGTTACAATTTCATTATAATACTAGCGACTCACGCTCGCTTCGCTCGCGTTCGTCCCTAGGTACGTTTTCGCGGTTAACTATGTTTATACATAAATAGTAGCTTGCTACTCCTAAGATAGTCACTTAAATTATATAACGATTTACCCTCGCTCGGGTGCGTACGCCGTACGGGGATTTTGTTCACAATTTCATGGGTTTTTAATTTTTTTCGAGGAACCCTAATTCTTTTTTTAAAATAAAAGTAGCCAATATACTCATTATAATATCAGCTATCTGCCAGTGAAAATCCCTTCAAAATCGGTCCAGCCGTTTCGGAGATTAGCCGGAACAAACAGACAGACAGACAAAAATTTGAAAAAATGTTGTTTTGGTATATGTACCGTGTATACATCCATATGCATTTAGTAAAAAGCGGTTATTTTAATATTACAAACAGACACTCGAATTTTATTGATCTGTATATAGATATAGATGTATAGGAGATAACTGGCGTTTCTAATATTCTTGAGACAATCAAAATCGTTAAAAATACTCAAATATAATTATTTCACCAATAGAGGCAGAATTTTTCTTTATAATTATATGAGAATACCTTCAGATCTTATTTATTTATTCAGTAAGAAAATTATGACAACCATTGGCGTAGATATCGCGTAACATACACACTAAATATACACAACCGAATTGAGCACCTTTTGTAGTCGGTTAAAATATATATTAAATGGTTATTTGTATTTAAAACTGACCACTTCATTTGCTCTTTATAACAATAACCTATGGAACTTGCAGCGAATCCACGCGTATTAATCGTACCTGGCATTGAAAATTTTATTTTGAACTTTAATATCTTGGTATTAACCTTGTTATTAATCGTGTTATTACTTAACTTATTATGACTATAAATTGTAGTTATTTTGAAATTAGAGACAGATGTTCAATGAAATTTTATTCGTAACCGTAGATTATATATTGATAGATCTCAATTCTCATAGATGCCACATATCTAAATTATCTTAAAAAGTATAACGTTGAGTCGATAACGACTCAGTTATATCATCTACACTAATATTATAAAGAGGTAAAGTTTGTGAGTTTGTGAGGTTGTAGGGACTAGGGGGTAATCTTTGGATCTACTAAACCGATTTAGACGAAATTTGGTAAGAAGCTATTTTGAGACCCTGGGAAGGACATAGGGTACTTTTTATCCCCAAAGTCATCCCTTAAGTGGGTGAAAATGGCGATGAAAGTTTTATGGGGAATCAACCTAGTGTTAATATTAAAAATTAATATATTAGGAATTACTATTAATGTAAAACCCTTTCAAAATAAAGTAAATATATGTATATGGAAGTTTCAAAAATAGATTCTGTGACAGAAAAGTAGAAAAGTTCAGCGTTTGTATATCATGAGGATCCCTCATAAAAGTAAGACAGTTTTAGGTGCTAAGCAACTGCCTCGGTGGTCTAGAGGCTGGCAGATACAGCCGCTGATCCGGAGATCCTGAGTTCGAGTCCCGGATTGGGCCAAGTTTAGTTACTGAGATTTGAGAAATTTTCAATAACAGCCAGAAGTTGGGAAGTTAGCACGTATTCTTCGCGGTGTTTCACCCTCGTGTTTCGGAGAGCACATAAAGCCGATGGACATACGCCTTTACTCTCATCGGTCGTGTCGAAGAAATGTCCCATCGGATTATGAGAGTAAAAGGAATAAAAAATGCACTTGTTCACAAAAATATTACCTGCGCGTCTGGCTAGTCTCAGTGAGATTGGTCACCGTGCCCGAAAGCGGTCAGGAAGACATTATTAGGTGTTAATGTGGATGAATACAGAAGAAGAAGGCTGAGAACGAAGAAGAACAGGACGACGACATAAGGAAGAATATATATATATATATATATATAAGGACATAAGGGAGGGTGGTAAGATGAAGGCAGAGAAAAATGCAACAAGGACTATTATTATAAATGCGAAATTTTGTATATGGTGGTGACGTGGTCACTTGGGAAACCGAGTGAAACGGGTTCGTATTCCGGGTCTCACACCCCTGTTATTTTCATGTAATTTTTGAATATAATCACCATTTGACCTACAGTAAACGAAAAAATCGTGAGGAAACCTGCTTGTCTAAGAGAACTTGACAAGTTCAAAAGACATGTGAAGGTCACCACCCCTCGTATTGAAGGGAGGTCCAGAAGTGGAACGTTAAAAAGCTCTGAAGACAACATACTCGTATGTATATATAGAACTTATGAAATAGTTTCAAAAAACAAAAGTGAGGTAGACATGAAATTATAACTTTAAGTTTAAAAACAAATTAAGTATATAAAGAATATAGCACTGTCCTAGACATTTTTAAGAAATTAAGAAATGGATTTAAAAAAATATTGCATAATCCATAATACTATTATTATAAATGTCAAAATTTGTGAGGATGGATGGATGGATGTTTGTTACTCTTTCACGCCATAATGGCTAAACAGATTTGGAAGAAATTTGACACAGAGATAGATTATAGTCTGAAATAACACATAGGCCAATTTTTGATTCGGAAAAATGTACAGTTCCCGTGGGATAGATTTGTTTTCGTTTTTTTATTAGTACAAATTAAGCTAAGTTAAGATATTAAATAAAATCATTCAAATTAACATTTTTATGTACCTACTCAAAGATGATTTATGTGATAAAATCTGTAAGTCAATTGAGAGGAAGGATATTAGTTTAAATTATGATATATTTTAAAACTTATAAATCAAAAACTAAAATTGAATTTAATAAATGAAATTAAATATTTAAAATATAGTATGTATACTGTAAATAATATTTTATTTTATCAAAGTGTTACACTGAATTAAAATTAATAATTCTTAATTAATTCGTTTGCATTATTAGAAAAAAATATTTAATTTAAATATTTGCTACGATTTTATAAAGTTCTAATCTTACTAATACGATATATAAATGTGAAAGTTTAGATGTTTGGATGGATGTTTGTTACTCAATCACTTTCCAACGACTGTCCGGATCTGAATAAAAGTTACAGAGATAGATTATAGTCTGGAATAGCAACATAGGTTATTTTTATCCCCGAAAAATATACGGTTCCTGTGGGATAGATATGTTCTTGTTTTTCTAGAGGCGAACCCAAGCGAAGGAAAGGTGAGCCGCTAGTACAATTAATCAGCACTATAACTAATATTTGAATATTGAATGTTTTTGATAATTAAATTGTCGGCAATATATTTACTAAACATTATAATAAATCATTGTTTTGGATTAAAAATAGAATATATGTTAATCCAGAATGTAAACTATCTCCATTCCGAATTTCACTCAAATTTTTTCAGTGGGTCACGAACTCACTAACTAACTCAACAACATCAACAAATAGTTACGTTTCAATTTAATCACTAACAATAACCAAATTCAAATAGGCTATATTACGTCGCTCCTATTTAATCAATACTTGTGAAAAAAAATGAACTATAATCGATTACAAAAATTATAATAAATCATTTGAAAATGCTTAGAAATCTTTTATATTTTATCTCTATTTGGCTAAGGAATGACTCACCAGTAGTAGCATTACATCTAGTAATCTAAAATGCTAATATTTTGAATACAAATTTTAGTATGTGTCTGAGGCCGATTGTGGTTGTTGCGTGAGGTAAAGTCTTTGGAATTTTGTGGTTTCTTGTAAAGCACTGAGCTGACCTAAAACCAAAAATACATCTAAATCCATCATTTATGTATAATGATGTACATTTGCGAAATTATATTATAAAGCTTAGAAAAGCAGCTTATTTTAGTACCTTCTTATAATAACTTAACTTCTTATAATAACTTCTATTAGAAGTGAGAACGAAGACTTATAAATAAACACATTATATATATATATATATATATATATATATATAACAACTCCATATTTGTAACAAAAATCACGAGCTTCTGTACAAACCTCATCCCTTGTTTCATCTATATAAGGGATATATTTTCAACAATTAGATTTTTTTAATTAATTATTATAACTCCAGAACAAAATTTCATGCTTTTAAAGTCAGCGGTTTAGGCTGGACATTGTATCAGTTAGTGTAAGAGCTTTATTAAAGAAATAAAATTTTATAATTATAACTAGCGACTCACCCTCGCTCCGCGTGTATTTCAACGGTTAGTATAGATTTCTCAGAAATTAGATATTTTCCCGCGGTAAAAAGTATTCTGTATATTGACACGAATAAGCATCATACCAAATTTCATCAAAATCTGTTCAGTGGTTTTCTCGTAATGCGTTCCCAAACAGACAGACAGACAAAAGTTCTAACAACTATAGATTCGTTCTCTGTATCGATAGTAATGACTATTTCAATAAGATTTTCCAAAAAATATTTAATGTAAAGATTAGACTCGATTAGAATTATATTACATGTATAGAAGATATATTTTTATTTAGGACTAGCGACTCACCCTCGCTTTGCTTCGGGTTCGTCCCTAGACAAAAACAAATCTATTCCACGGGAACCGTATATTTTTCCGGGATGATATATAGCTTATAGCCTTCCCCAGTTAACGGGCTATCTAATGCAAAAAGAATTTTTCAAATCGGATTAGTAGTTTCTGAGATTAGCGCGTTCAACAACGCGCGTTAAACAAACAAACAAACACAAACAAACAAACTCTTCAGCTTTATAATATTATAGTATAGATGTATTATCAAATTATGTAGGTATCTCTTAAAGAGACTAATTGTTATGTTTTCCTTGTTTATCTTTCTTATTTAGTAATTTTTGTTGGGAATTTTGTTCTAAAAAGATGTGTTACGGTAAGGTTAGTCATATAAATTGAAGCTGGCAGAAAGACGAATGAATAGTGTCATCTATACATATAATAAAATCGTAACTAAGCCGAATCAGTACATTAAATATTTTTTGGAAAATCTAATTGAAATAGATATTATTATCGATACAGATGCCGAATTGATGGTTTTTAGAATTTTTCTCTGTCTGTCTATCTGTCTGTCTGTCTGTTACCGCATCACAGAAAAACCACTGGAGGGATTTTGATGAAATTGGGTATGGTCATAGCTGGTTACCCGGGTTAACATATAATGCGTGGGAAAATATCTCATCTTTGAAATCTATACTAAACGTCAAAAATATATAAAAGAACTTTTTATTCACGGAACTCAAAAAAAAAATTAAAAGTCTACATACTGTTAAAGTAATTTCAGATTTCCGCATATTTATTTCTTCGAATACCTTGAGCTTCTCTTTCTTCGTCAATCTTAAAGATCACTTGTTCTGATTTGTGTACTTCCGGAAAGTAATTTTTTTTTTATTATTTTTTTTTATGACATTCAGTGACTAACGAGCAGACAGACCACCTGATGGAAAGCAGTACCTGTCGCCCATAACACCTACGGTTCATGTACTTAGGTTTTAATAACAAAAATGCAGAACCACAGGTGCGTTGTCACTGTGAGGACTAAGATGATATGCCTCTTGCCTGTAATTGCGCTGGCTACCTTATCCTTCAAACCGGAACACAACAATGCAATCATTGTTGCTTGGCGGCAGAAATAGATAAGGGGGTGGTACCCATCCAGTCACCGGTTCATCAACGCATACTTAATAGTATCATGCGATAAATGATTTTCTCTTATTTTATTTTTGGGGATTCATTTAGTGTCGACCAAGAAAATTAAAGTCATCTCAAAAGGTTCATATAGCATGATGTGACTTATCGCATGAGCTCATTTGAAATACTTTAAAAATTATAATTTCAAAACAAAAAAAAGGATTAAAAGAAGAAATTAATGTAATAATAAAATGAAGAAAGTGTCTGAAAATATCTCCGAAACTACTCCGCCGAAAATTGCGAAAAACTACGGAATAAGGAAATAAATTGTGAAAAAATAATATAACATATTCCCTAGACTTTTATTTCTCATGTTTAGTAGGACTTTCTATTAACATTAAACTGATTTTTGAAACAGGAAACCACTTTTTCAAACATCTAGACTCTAAAAACTTTAAATCTATACATATAATAAAATTCTAACTGAGTTGAATCTGTACCTTAAATATTTTTTGGAAAATCTTATTGAAATAGACTTTATTATCGATAAAGAGACCGAATCTATAGTTTTTAGAATTTTTGTCTGTTTGTCTGTCTGTCTGTCTGTTACCGCATCACAGAAAAACCTCTGGAGGGATTTTGATAAAATTTGGTATGATGATAGCTGGATATCCGGGTCAACAAATTTTGTAAAATCAACATGGGAAAAAGAAACAAGATCAATTAGATAGAAATCAAACATCACAAGGTAAGTTCGTCTGATTCTCAAGTATTAGTAGTAACATAACAACAAAATTAATAAAAAAAATGTCTAAAACATCACATGAAAGGACTTAATGTTATAATTATAAATTAAAAAAAAATTACATTTTCTCTCACTTTTCCACGGGAGAAGTCAGAATTTATAACTATCTTTTTAGATAGTTAATTATTTTTGTCAAAAAGTTGTCAGTTAAAGATATTTCTTTGACTGACAACTAAGTATATAATTTGATTTATTATAGAGGAATAATATGTTAAATAAATTGAGTTACGTTATAATGACAAATGGATAATTTATAATATATTACAAAGGTCATCCAACAACCTATTGCATTAGAATGTATCGACTGACGCACAATAAATATTTACATATGGTAAAATAAAGCTTCATATCCACTCGTAAAAGTATAATAAGTTTTGTATGTATGTCTTCTTCTTCAATCTATATTTGTACATATAATAAAATTCAAACTGTATAGAATCGGCTCATTAAATATTTTTTTTTTTGGAGAATCTTATTGAAATAATCATTATTATCGATACAGAGGCCGAATCTATAGTTTTGAGAATATTTGTCTGTCTTTCTGTCTGGGAATCACGACAAAACCACAGAAGCGATTTTGATGAAATTTGGTATGATGCTAACTGGTTATCTGGGTCAACATATAGAATAATTTTTAAAAAACCTTTTAAGTGTTATCATACTTTAAAATATTAAGTAGATATATAACCTATGTGTATAAAAATAAAATATTTTAAATAATGTTTCAAATATATAACTGTAACAGTAAATAAAGTTCATTCTTTTCACTTAATGCTTTAAAATAATAAGAAGCGTAGTATATTTTTTCTAATATATTTTCAATTTCGTTTAACTTTCCATATGAAAAATTTCATATTTCTTTCGGCATTTTCTATTCATTCGCCATACAGCTATATTACACATTACAGTTAAAGTGATACAAAAGTTAAGAAGCCCAGTTTAACGTTTGTAAACCGCCTTAGCAATTTGAACCTAGTATTGCGAAGTGCAAACAGCACTAATGTAGGCATTTCTCTATGTAACCCAATGCCCTACTAAAACCTGACTCTAGTGTTGCTTACATAGCACATAGATAAATATTACTAATATATTTATATATATATAAATATAAATAAAATTGGAGTGTCTGTTTGTAATATTAAAATAACCGCTTTTTACTAAATGCATATGGATGTATACACGGTACATATACCAAAACAACACTTTTTACAATTTTTGTCTGTCTGTTTGTTCCGGCTAATCTCTGAAACGGCTAGACCGATTTTGACGGGACTTTCACTGGCAGATAGCTGATGTAACAGGGAGTATAAGGCTACTTTTATTTTAGAAAAAGAATCAGGGTACCGCAAAAAACATTAAAACCCATGAAATTGTGAACAAAATCCTCGTACGGCGTACACACTCGAGCAAAACGAGGGTAAATCGCTATATAATTTAAATTAAATGAATATATTAATAGTAGCAAGTTACTACTTATGTATACCTAAACATAGCTAACCGTGAAAATGTACCTAGGGACGAATGCGAGCGAAGCGAGCGTGAGTCGCTAGTATTACTATATACGTGAATATTAACGTATGGCGTAATAGCGTTGTAGTTTACCGAACGTCACAAGTTCGATTTCTGCACAATACGCCGAAGAAAGCTCGCTCGCCCAGGTACTTAATTATAATGTAATAAAAATGCCATAAACTAAGTAAGCAAAGCCAGCAATATTTAATTAATTATATACAATTTGGCCTGTGTCATAATGCAACTACGTACGTACGTATATGTGATTCAAATGTTCTTTTACTTTATATAATAGCACACGTTTTGCATCGATGGGACTATATTATAGAAGTAATGATCATTTCATGACCTATATTGCTTATCTAACATAATCTTTAGTACCTGGGTGACCGAATTTTTTGGCTAAAAGTACAATTTTCTTTTTAATTTGGCTTAAAAACAACAAAAAAAAAACAAAAGTAAAAACTTTGTATCCGACCGGGATTCGAGCCCGGACATATAATTGTCAATCTTGCGCCTTGGCCGCGTTACCACGTTGCTTATGCCCGTGTGCAAAATTAGCGACGATATTTTGCGTGGAATAATGTGAAAGAGAACCGCATGAAAACTCGAAAACACACGTTTTTCCAGACATAAGACTAATCTAGATCAATTTTTCGCCCCCGAAAACCCCCACATACCAAATTTCAGCGAAATCGTTAGAGCCGTTTCCGAGATCGCCGGTATATATAAATAAATACATAAATATACAAGAATTGCTCGCTTAAAGGTATTAGATTAGATAGGATAGAGGCGAACGAAGTTGTGGGCAAAAGATATTAAGTAATTAAAATTAATAAAAATAAAAGTTAAAAATTGATAGCCTTCATAACCGAGGCAATGTCACGTTACGTAATATCACAGATAATATTAAGCTGTTTTTTATGCTAAAATATACATTTTTATGACATACCGATTAAAGGCTTTCGACATTTAGGCTGATTTTCATAAATCACATGTGGCACGGAAGTGTTTTCACCAAGATCCATGAAATCTCGAAATATATCTGATTATAGTTTTACATATTTGTTAGACGAGCATTGAATTTACTTTAACTAAAAAGCGTTAAAATTAATTTTAATCGAAACGCTGCTAAGAATAAAAAACTGTTTTTTTATGTGACACGTTCATTTTAAAAAGTTGATATTTAAATTTGATGAAGAAGCCCATACAGTATGTTTTACTTTTTGATAAGTTCATTTTAATTATTTTGATGTCTCACGCTTTGTACGTTCATATATATAATTTCTGTCAAGTTAAAAATCATTTTTCATCATTTATAATTATTTATAATTGACCTTAAAAAAATGGTGTATGATTCAATTAAATTCTATTGTACTTTTGTTTATATTTTATTACTTACTTTTGATCAGTATGTGAAAATTTACATTGTTTTATTGTTATTAAAAATAAAAGAAATAAGTACGTATATATTTAATCATTGTTTATTTTGGTCCACCGTAATAACCTCATAGTATTTAAATAAAAATATTTTTTCGCGGATTTATTTCGAACTTTGGTTCCCGGCGTTTCGAATGCTTTACAGTAATCATGATCACGGAAGAGACTAAGATTGTAGACGTCTGAAAGGTCATTATATACTTGTTTCTAAATAAACTTATTATATATATAAACTTCTTTCGTAAATCTAAGAAAGTATAATATCGTAGTACATAACATTTTATGAACTTTATATATATTAAGTAGCGACTCAACCTCGCTTCGCTCGGGTTCGTCCCTAAATTGATTTCCCATATAAACTTTCATCCCCACTTTCACTCTCTTAAGGCATGATTTCAGGAATAAAAAGTATCCTATATCCTTCCCTGGGTCTCAAACTATCTTTTTACCTTTAATTTAAATCGGTTTAGTAGATCCAGAGAATACCCAATACAAACTCACAAATTTTACCTCTTTATAATATTAGTATAGATTATCCATGGTTTATTAAAAAAACAATGTGGCAAACAACATATGTCATCATTAAGCAAAAATATCTTTATTAGAAAATACGATATTTATTACAGAACTAGCGGCTCACCCTCGCTTCGCTCGGGTTTGCCTCTACACAAAGAAAAACAAATCTATCTCAAGGGAACCGTATAGTTTTCCGGAATGAAAAGTAGCCTATTTGTTATTCTGATGTATGAACTATATTATTGTAAAGTTTTATTAAAATCCAACCAGTAGTTTCTTTGTACTAAGCTGTATAAATTACTATAATTTTTAACTATCCCACGGGAACTCTTTAATTTTCCGGGATGAAAAGTATCTAAAATGTTGACCAGGGATATAAGTTACCATACAACATTTAATTTAAATCGGCCTAACAGTTTCGGAGATTAGCCCTTACAAACAGACAAACAGACAGAGAAACAAGAAATTTGAAAAAAATCTCTCTTCTCTCTCTTTTCTTACATCCCCCTGACTCGGTTTTTAGAATTTTCTTACTATTAACAGACATTCGTCCTCTACAGTTTTATTATATGTACAGATATTTACTATAGAAGATATGATATAATATATTTTAAGCGAGAAAAATGGTCAATACATCTACAATTACAAGATACTAAACCTTCTTACGTATTCACAACTTAATTTTGTTAGGTGTTAGTGAAAGTTACATAGTTTTTTTACAACCTCATTGTTGCTCGCAAAAGGGCAATGTCGATTTCACTTAAATTACATCTAAAACTTATTAAGATTATGATGTAATTCACTTAAGGCAGCGTTATTTGGAACAATTAAATACATTAAATATCTATGTCAATGTTTAATACATTGACATAGATTTTGTTTTGGTTTTAGCATATATATATATATATATATATATATATTATATATATATATATATATATATATATATATATATATATATATATATATATATATATATATATTATTTTGGTTGGTACTACTAGTGAATCTGGAAATCACAGTAATAGCATATTATATTAGTATAGATCCTACAAATGCCGAGGTCTGGTAAAATAAAAATTAATATGGATAAACCAACAAATATAGCTTATTATAAAAATATATTCTTGTATTTTAACAGTCTTCAAAAAGGAAGAGGTTTCCGATTCGGCTGTATTTTTTCTAGCAAGAAGTGAAATGCCGTTTTTCACTACTTATGATTTTTTGGTTTAACATTTATAATCACACTAGCGACTCACCCTCGCTTCGCTTCGGGTTTGTCCCTAGACAAAAACAAATCTATCCCACGGGAACCCTACATTTTCCGGAATGATATATAGCCTATAGCCTTCCTCAGTTAACGGGCTGTCTAATGCAAAAAGAATTTATCAAATCGGGTTAGTGGTTTCTGAGATTAGCGCGTTCAAGCAAACAAACAAACAAACTCTTTAGCTTTATAATATTAGTATAGATTAATATAAACATATCAAAATTTGTGTGTGAGTTCGCTTGTTTATTACTCCTTTCTACGACAATATATCAACGAATCTGTTCAACAATTGTATATGAAATAAATATATTATTTGACCACACGAAAGGTTCTATGAGCAATAACTAGAGTACAGTATTATTTTAAATTACTGAAAAATATTAAATCATCATTTATTTAAATATATAACACTTATTTATAGACTTAATTTGATATGTGTTATAATATAATTAAAATAATAATATCTTACAATGGACAAAAAATACATCAATCGCTATGAATATTCATATATATCGCATTACATTCACGTAGTTTCAACGTAGCAATAAAACGACGCAAATCCGAACACAATGTATACGTAAAAGTAACGTTGTGAGACATTTTACGCTCCAATTCATAAAGTAAAAGTATACCTCTTTTACCGACAATCGCATAAAGGGACTAATCTACTTTTAATACTTTAATGACTTAAAAATTTACTATTTTAGTTTATTATTACTATATAATAGTAAGTTTATAATAATTGTGACATACGCTTCTTAAAACGTTAACTGCGAAATATGTTATATTTCTAATAAACACCTCTCTACCTTGTGCCAAATCGTTATTTTTTCTTTTTCTATATATAAACATGTTAAAATGTCTGTTTGCGCTTCATTCAAAACTCATACACCAATCATCTGATGGCCATAATTTGTACCCATGACAGTATCTTTTAGAAATATTTTTGCGGTATCTATTTTTATGAAAATCATCCCTAAGGAGATCGAATTACAGCAAGACCTAGGGTACAGCTAGTATTCTAACTGATATTATAAATCAGAAAAAGTTTTCATTGCTTTGTTAGTTTATTGGATTGTCATTGTTTAGACATCAGCAAAGAACTAAATTGGTGTAATTTTTGACATAAGCTCAATTGATCACGAGAGATGTGAGTTACTAGTAACATTATATATTTTTTGTACTTCTTACGTACATGTAAAAAGTACAAAAAATATATATGAATTATAATACAAAAAATTGCAATTAGTAGGTACCAGTTACGGAATCAAATAGTTTTTGTGAGATTTTAGTACATCGTTTGAAGTTACTGAAAGATGGCGCAGATTCTTTTTAAATATTTGACTGTTCATAATATGGAATATATTATAAATAAAACTATATTTTCGGTTTTTTTTATCCAAACATATAAAAAAATCCGAAAAGGTTGTACCAAAATTCGAATTCATTCCGCGAAAAAAACCGAACAGATGGTTTTATTTAAAACGTCAAATATTTGAGTTAAATTAAACTATATTATATTTAAATCTAATGGAGATTTCGATAATCTGTTAAAGAAATTAATTTTAACCAATTCAAACATTATGTTTTCAAACATTAATTAACTTTCATTAAGAATTTGTTCGGAACAATAATACTCAACTTAACAATAATACGTTACTAATAAATATAGTACAAAATATGTGAAGACTTGTTTTTATTATTATAAAAAATGCGAAATTTTATTACATAACGTAAAATATTAACACAATTAAACAACGTTATTCATCGATGATGATATTTTTACTAATTTTTATTTTATACTAGCGCCTCACCCTCGCTTCGCCCGTGTTCGTCCTAATTCTAACCCTACTTCGCGAAACTCTAATTCTCTTTCTAAAATAAAAGTAGCCTAAGTTACTCCTTATAATATCAACTATCTGCCAGTGAAAGTCCTGTTAAAATTGGTCCAACCGTTTTGGAGATTAGCCGGAATAAACAGACAGACAGACAAACAAAATTTTTAAAAATTGTATTTTTCTTATAAATACCATAAATAATTCCATAGGCATTTAGTATAAATCTGTTATTTTGACATTTCAAACATACACTTCAATTTTATTTATCTGTATAGATATAATTTTTAAGAACGATAATAGCAATCACTCCGTCTATTGAACTTGACTCACTTTTTATTTTTTATTTCTTGTTTTGTATGAATAATTTATTAAGACTTTTTATAAGCACTGATTTTTATTAATGGTTTATGTTTGAGAAAATTTTATTGTATGTATTGTATTCAACCCTTTTTAACGTTCCACTTTCAGCCTCTTTTCAATACGAGGGGAATCAGGCCATAGTCCACTACACTGGCCAAGTGCGGGTTGGCGGACTTCACATGTCTTTCGAAAACATGCTAGGTTCTCTTAAACATACACGTTTCCTCACGATATTTTCCTTTACCTTAAGACAAGTGGTAATCATGTTGAAATGATTTGCACATGTTAATTATAACCTCGATTTTAAATTAATCTGTCTTGAAAATATTATTTATATTATTAACTAATTAGTAATGTAAATATTATTTACATTATAAATTAAAAGAATATATTTAATAATGAATCATATTTATACAAATACGCGATTTATAATAGGACATTGACGCCAGAATTTAACGTACGTAGACTAGACAAACTCATCTATACATATAATTAAATTCTAACTGAGTCGAATCTGTTCATTAATTATTTTTTTTGGAAAATCTTATTGAAATAGACTTTATTATCGATTTAGAGACCCAATCTATAGTTTTATGAATTTTTATCTGTCTGTCTGTCTGTTACCGCATCACGGAAAAACCACTGGAGGGATTTTGATGAAATTCAGTATGACGATAGCTGGTTTTCCGGATCAACATATAGGGTACTTTTTATTGCGGGAAAATATGTCATCTATGAGAAATCTATACTAAACCTTAAAACGTAAGTAGGGACGAACCCGAAAGGAGTGAGGGTGAGTCGCTAGTATATTATAATACCTTTATTCTCAGACTAAAGAATTACATGGACGGAGTACGTCAAAATAAATGTTAAAGTTCAAAATAGTAGCGTAATTTGCTGTCTATGCTACTAATCTATATTTTGCCGTACAGATAGTTTACACTTTAAAAAAAGGAAATAATTCTATATACATGTATTAAAATTTAGATAATATACAAATTTTGAGAAGAAAATGTGAATAACAAGAATTACTATAATCTTTTGTATGGTTTAAGTATTTGTTCTCTTCCCAATGAAAGAGAGATAGTATAATATTAACTTGTTTTATTAATATAATAAAATTCATTAACTATTTTTATTTATTAACATTTAATTACTTATTGCTAAGTATATAAATTGTTTTATATATTATTTTAAAACGTGAATTTTTGGTTTCACGTTTCGTTTTATGGCACTCTGTCTATATTATTCCTAAGTTTTTTTTTTTTAATTGGAGCCGAAGTTCCTCTGACATATAGGTCAGAGACCTTATTTACAATGGTTATTTTTTACATATTTAATTGACGTTAAGGGTATGAGTAATTATTCCTAAGTTAGCCTTTATCATAATCAATAAATACAGCAAAAAAAAAAATTAAAACACGTGTAAGCTTAGAAAAACGTTATTAATATTATAAATGCGAAAGTTTTCATGGATGGATGTCTGTTACTCAATCACGCCAGAACGTATACTAAACGTTAAAAGGTAAGTAGGGACGAACCCGAGCGGAGCGAGGCTGAGTCGCTAGTGTTAATATATGATTTAAGGTATGTCGATTCTTAACATTACAATTTGCAATGTCAGACAATTACAATGTAAAAATACTAAGTCGTATGACACAGCATTTTAAAATTATATTTTAAACAATATGTACTACGTGTTGATGTAACACATTTTTTTTTTTTTTTGCTTTTTTCAACAAAGTTAACTACGTATGTATGTTACATCAATGATCATTGAAAGTAAAAAAATAATGATGAATTAGATTATAGTGGAACTGATTATTTTTATATGATTATCTTCTATTATACCCAATTAACTCACTTTGAATTGTATAAAATATTGATAAACCAAATCTTACGCACTTTTTTTTCATGCTGATAAGTTTTTTTTACTTTGCGTTTATTTTTGTCATCGTTTTTTATCCAGGCTTAATTTTTTGTTGTTAAGTTATTTTTTGTTGTTAATATTAGTTGTTAAGATAAAACGAAGTATTAAGTATTGGCATCCAACTGTTTAATATGATATTATATAATATAATATATACATAATGTATGAATGTATACATATGTGTGTATGTATGTCTCATTTAAGTTTTGTATATGAAAATAATCTATGAAGCTTTTAGATTATGAATTAACTAATTTCTTACGAATTATTATAGAAAAAGCTTTATATTATAATATGTAACAAAGCCCTTTGGTTCGGAAATTCCGAAAGCTTTACAACAAAATCACTGGTGAGAGAGAGGTCTTTCCCGTGATCATATTTACTGAAAACTTTCAATTTTATATATTAAATCTAACGTATAATTTATATTATTTATGTACAATATTGCTAAATATTAGCAGAAATCTAAAAAAGTAATGATAATGATAAATCCGAGTTCATATAATACAATAATTTGCTCTTCACGCGAATCAAACCCCCGACATATGCAGTAGACATGATACAGTTGATGATCTTTGAATCTTAATCATCTTGTAACTCATGTTAAATTTGTGAATACGCCTCATATGATTATACATAATAATTATTATATAATGACCACGCCATACCATACATCCGTGTTTACTAATCATTTTTAACTTCACTCAGATGTAGGGCGCGTTTAAAATTTAACTATTTAATTTGATATTATATAACCTATATTAGAGCGGCAAAGTAGCCCATGTCATTTATTAGCCATTCATATATATTTATATAGATAGACTAGCGACTCACTCTCTCTCACTCTTCCTATATGTTGACCCAGAAACCAGCTATCTACAAATTAAATTTCATCAAAATCTATCCAGTGGTTTTTTCGTGATGCGGTCACAGACAGACAGACATACAGACAAATATTCTAAAAACTATAGATTCGGCATCTGTATCAATAATAATGTCTATTTCAATCAGATTTTCTAAAAAATATTTTATGTACAGATTCGACTTAGATACAATTTTATTATTATGCATCGTTAGATTAAATTTTGCTCGAGCTTCTAACTGGTTTTTCAACTTCCATCGATTCTTCTTCTTCTTAGTCGTTACTGTCTTAACAGACTGGTCGTGGTCTACAAGACCTAACTATATAAAAGCTTTGCCTTTGTTCGTTTTCTTTACTCATGTGCTAGTGCCCTCTATCTTCTTTGCACGACAAAGCGCTAAGCACTAAGCACCATTGATTAGCGCGTTTTTCCTAACGGCTTAACTGATTTTGATTATTTTATAAGGTCTGGATGGTTCTTAGCTTCAATTGTACTCAGTAGATGACGCTGTGGTTAAAATCTAGGTTTTTTTTTCATCTAACTAGATCTAAAGACCGATGTTTGTCTTCAAGGTTCAATAGTTTTAGGTAAGATATAGTTATGTATATATAAAATAATTTTGTATCAAAATATGTAAATTAATAGCGCAACCCAAACAGGTTTGACTCCATCTTCTTTCTCTTTCATATTACATAGTATATTTGTTACGTCAGAGTACCTTATACCAATAGCTATCTATGGATAGGAAGTAAAAGCTTCGTATGCCCTTCAAAGCAACGAAATATTATGCTATTAAGCGGTCACCTACTAGATGTGCCACTAGCACAGTTACTTAACCGTAGTTAATTGATTTAAATATTAAAGTTAGTAAAGTTATAAGTTAAGTCACTATTATAACTCGATTCTTTAATATTATGAGAATATTGAGAAACTAATATTTGTAAAACTTAAAATATTGCGTATGACATCTTCATATAATAAAATTTTCAGTCGAATCTGTATAATTTTAAATATGTTTTGGAAAATTTTATTAAAATAGTCATTATTATCGATACAGAGACCGAATCTATAGTTTTTAGAATCTTTGTCTGTCTGTCTGTCTGGGAACGCATCACGAGAAAATCACTAAACAGATTTTGTTCAAATTTGGTGTGTTGATAGCTGGTTATCTGTGTCAACATATAGGATACTTTTTACTATGGGAAAATATCTCATCTCTAAGAAATCTATACAAACCGTTAGAACATATCGAGGGACTACTCCGAGCGTGGCGTTATTTTCGTGAATTTTCAGGAAAATTCACATTTATAACTAGTAGTATTAGAAAACTCGATCGCTTCGCTTTGCTCAAGTTTCACAGAGATGAGATATTTTCCCGTAGTAAAAATGGTCCTATGTGACCCGGATAACCAGCTATCATTATACCAAAATTTCATCAAAATTCTTCTTCCGTGATGCGGCCACAGACAGACAGACAGAACAAAATCTAAGAACTATAGATTCGGCTTCTGTATCTATAATGATGTCTATTTCAATAAGATTTTCAAAAAAAATATTTAATGTACAGATCCGGCTTAGATACAATTTTATTATATTTATAGACTATAACTAACTATGTCTTACTCCAGTTCATAGTCTAGTTTTGTACTAAACTTTATCCAAATTGATACAGCCGTATTAGAGTCAAATAAAAACAAACACTGCGACGTAATCTGATTAAAACAATTCGGGAATCGAATCGATGATCTACAAAGTTATATCAAAAGCTTTTAACGTTCATCTTAAAACATTATATATTTATATAGTACTCACAACGTGGAAAGAAAGTGGAGCATAGTAAAAAAAATCCGGACATAATCTGGTACGTTGGCCGTCTAAACCATCTGTGAATGACCTACTCCACATACAAATATCGTAGGCTTGTGATTTAACAATGTTTATGTAATTAATTAAATACCGTTTTTTAGTCTATGAATAATATTATTATTACTATTTATGTGTTTAACCTTTTATAGAAATCAAATAAAAATGCAAATAGAGGAAGTCATGTTAGTCTATTCCTTTTAATAATTAATAAATATTTTTATAAAGTATATGTACGTCAATATTATAATTTATATATCATGTACATATATGCGCAGAAGTCATTTTTAATTATTAAAAAAAATATATATATTATAAAAATTAAAAACCCAACTGCATAAAAGTTAACAAAAATATGGAAACAAGTTGATGAAGGAATATAGTATTATGCAGTCGAAAACATACATATACATGTGCATACATTTTGCGCCAAGGATGTAATGTGTATGTCTCCGACTGCATATTACTTTATTCAACTTATTTTTATCTTTTTAATTAGATTTTATGCAGCCGAGTGTTTTATTAATATATATATATATATATATATATATATATATATATATATATATATATATATATATATATATATTATTTATAACTTTTTAGTTTATGGCAATTAGACATTTGATGTTTTATTTTGCAATTTTTAATCTTAAACTACTTTTAAACATATATTTTAATGTCGTTTTTTTCATCCTTTTAGCCCTTTTAACGGCCCCTGCTGGGTACGGGCCTCCCTTCAATACAAGGGGGATCAGGCCATAGTCCACCACGCTGGCCGAATGCGGGTTGGCGGACTTCACATGTCTATCGGAAACTTGCTAGGTTCTCTTAGACATGCAGGTTTTCTCACGATGTTTTCCTTCTTTTATTTTAATCTTAAAGCCAATACAAAGTCATTTTACATAAGAAAGATATAAAATAACCATTAAAATACCAATTTCCAAGCTCACATAATATTCATTCACAGTGATTTAACCATGAAATTATAATCGACAATTATTACGTGCTTTTTTTTTTTGCTAATGTCATTATTTTCGTATTCTTTAAATAACCATGGTTAACGTTATTATTCAAATCTTATAAAATTAAATGAACAATACTTGTATATTTATATATTTTATGTTGTGTATCTCGAAAATAGCTCTAACGATTTGGATCAAATTTTTTCAATTTTTTTGTTTTCCGTCTGTTTGTATGTTTGTCTGTTTGTACGGGCTAATTTCTGAAAATGTTATAATGATTTAAATGAAATTTTGCATGGTTGTACCTTATATTTCCGGTCAACATTTAAAATACTTTTTATGTGTGTACTTTTTAAATACTTATTTTGTTGGATGATTAAAAAACTATAGTAAATTATACATCTTAGTACACAAAAACTACTGATTGGATTTTAATGAAACTTTACAATAATATCGTTTATACATCAGAATAAGAAAAGGCTACATTTTATTCTGGAAAAAAACGGTTCCCGTGCAATAGATTTGTTTTTGTTTGTCTAGAGGCAAACCCGAGTGAAGCGAGGATAAGCCGCCTAGTACAAAAACAAAAACAAAAGTAAAAATCTTTGTATCCCAACTGGGATTCGATCCCGGACTAACTTACGCGTTGACCGCTTGACCACAATGCTTACAACCGAGTGTAAGAAAGTATCGACCATATTCTGCGTGGAATAATGCAAAAAGAAAACTGCATGAAAACTTGAAAACACGCGTTTTCCCAGACATGAGACTAATCTAAATCGATTTTTCGCCACCAAAAGCCCCCACATAACACATTTCAGCGAAATCGTTGGAGCCGTTTCCGAGATCGCTGGTGTGAATAAATAAAGAAATAAAGATATAAATATACAAGAATAGCTCGTTTGAATATATAAGATTATTGTAGTAGCAATAGAGTAAAAACTATGATGCTAAAAAATTAATAAAATCATGACTGCTAAACTTATTAAATTAATAGATAATCTTAAAACTTGTTTTAGGTAGTAAAAGGTATCTGTTTTTTGCCACAATTTAATAGGAGTATCACTAATACCATGAAAAGTTTACGTATTAGTTAGCTCTTAGTGCCTTAAGTCCTAAAGGTAATAGTCCAAAGGAGGGTGAGAACTGACCTGGACTATATTATCGGGACCAGACTTAGTGACCAAATATTAATACGATGGTCGCAGATACGTGTCGTTCGCGTACTACGCATTTGATGTTATGGCGGTATTTTAATCGGGTTTGAGTTTTTGTTGATGATACACAAAATTATGATGTTTCGTAAGCACGTACTTTACGTTAATATATTACCTTATATATTTTTTCACGTTAGAATATTGTTGATTCCTTTTTATTGGTCGGGGATTTTTGAAAATTTTATTACAAAAAATGTTTTAAATATTATAAAGTTTTAACATACACACAGGTTACTAGTAACCGAATATAGATCTATACTAGCGACTTACTCTCATTTTGCTTGGGTTCGTCCCTAAGTATCTTTTAATTGTTAATATAGATTTCTCAGAGTCAAGATATTTTCCCACAGTAAAAAGTATCATATATGTGGACCCGAATAATCAGCTATCACCATACATCAAAATCCGTCCAGTGGTTTTGTCGTGATGCTTTCCCAGACAGACAGACAGACAGACTAATTCATTATATATTTATATATACAATATTACATATACAATTACAATCTCAAATTTTCAACAACTTAACCAATTCTAAAAATAGAAACACTTAAAGTACTAAAAATAGCAAAATCTATATATAATACTTGACTGACTAGACTTGATATTGACAAAATTTTGCTCGCGGTTTCTCTCGCATGATAAGTGGGGCGGAGATAAAAAGTGAGTAGTATGCACGCTCCCATAGTGTCTATGTCTTGACGAATTTCATTAAAATGTACATATTTAACAATTGAAACGTGAAAAGTTAAAAAACAGAGAGAAAGAGTTTCTTACACATTTAAAATATCAGTATAAATTTATTCAAATTCCCATAGTAAATCATATTAAAATGCAATACCGCTATGTCAATGACTTTATTAAAGCAAACATGAATTGATAAATAGCAATCATTACAATAAAACGATCTATAAAAATGATATATGTACTGCATACACAACAATAATAAACATGATATGAAACATAATCAAATTAAAATATGAATCGAGAATAGACGTAGCTTTGAATCGTTAAATTTATTGCTGCTATTTTATGCATAATTTATATGCATATTTTGCAAAATCTTTATTTTAAAATAATAAAAGCGAAAATGTATTTGTTTACCGACTGCAAAAAAGGAGGTACTCAATTAGGGTATACGTTTTTTTTTGTGAACAGTTTTTTTTACATATTTTTATTATTTTTAATAAGTAGTATATTGGTTAATACATATTTCCTTGCATTTTTTTATCTAGAGTTTACGAATCGAAGAGCGGAATAGGCACATTTTAATATTAGCTCCCTGAATATATTCTGTTGTTTATGAGTCTTCGAAAAGGACACTTAATTGTGATGTCGAATGACTTTAGTTATGACAGGTAAGTAAGATAGGATAAGGACAATGTTAATCTAATAAAATTCTAACTGAGTCGAATCTGTACTATATTAAATATTTTTTTGGAAAATGTTATTGAAATAGTCATTATCGATTCAGAGGCTGAATCTATAGTTTTTAGAACTTTTGTCTGTCTGTCTGTCTGTCGGGGAACGTATCACGAGAAAACCACTCGACAGATTTTGATGAAATTTGGTATGATGATAGCTGGTTATCCGGGTCAACACATACGATATTTTTTACTGCGGGAAAATATCTCATCTCTAAGAAATTTATACTAACCGTTAAAACGTACCAACGCTAGTTTAAAAATAAAAGAAACAATTTTATGTTATATATTCTTAGTATAATATGGAATAAGATCTAACAAAAAAACGTCGGTTTGTTTCTTAGCGTGGATTTAATACGAAAATTAATTAATTAACTCTGATTTTATAGATAACTGGATTTCCTAATTGTTATTAAAATTAAATTAAGATCTAAGGCAACTTCAAAACACCAATATTTATTTTTTATATTTATATGAGATATTTAAGCCACGATTGTTATCAAAATCGCATCACAATGATGTAGATATTGTGTGACACATAAAAACATACCCATAACGACCACTTTGTTTTTAAAAGTCATTTTAAAGTTAAAATGTTAAAATACACATACCACCTGTAAATTTACAGATAGTTATGTGGGACTCACCGGCTAGAAAAGCCAGTACTACCCACTAAAACCCAACAAAACCTCCCCTGTCTTAATGGGGCGTCGCAGAATCGCTTAGGCACTCAACCACAATGCCCCGACGGCAGGTCTGCCGAACCAGACATAAACAACCATGGGGTTGCTCCAACAGTCTTCTCTGCTATCAGAAAAGTACTAGGAGCAACCCGCATGGTACACCACCCTCCTAAGTGGGCCACCTCCCCCTTAGGGGTGAGGGTGGGGGGGGGGGTCACTCTTATGTAACTTAGTTGATATTAAATTATGCTGAATTAGAATTTTTCACCGCATATTATTCTATGTAAATTATTAATAACGGACGTTTCCAATCAAACAATATCATGCCTACATTATTTAAATTTATTATTAACTAGCGACTCACGCTCGCTTCGCTCGCGTTCGTCCCTAGGTACGTTTTCACGTTAGTTATGTTTAGGTATATATAAATAGTAGCTTGCTACTCCTGAGATGCTCATTTAAATTATATAGCGATTTACCCTTGTTTTGCTCGGGTGCGTACATCAGGTATCTGCCAGTGAAAGTCCCGTCAAAATCAGTCCAGCCGTTTCGGAGATTAGCCGGAACAAACAGACAGACAGACAGACAGACGGACAGACAGACAGACAGACAGACAAAAATTGTAAAAAATGTTGTTTCGGTATATGTACCGTGTATACATCCATATGCATTTAGTAAAAAGCGGTTATTTTAATATTACAAACAGACACTCCAATTTTATTTATCTGTATAGATTTTGCCTATTTATTTCAATGAAACTAGTTTATGAAAATATAAAATGTAAATCGGAATTTGAATTTCAAGTGGAGGTCACGATTAATTAGAAAACAGTAAATTAGGGTAAAAGCCGGATAGTTGCCCTACCTTTTGGAAATCTCCAATTACATAAAAATGAAGTACCTATCTACTTACAACATGCTCCGTGTATAATAAAACAGTACCTAGGCGACCGAGCTTCGCTCGGAGTTCTTTTTTGTTATATCGTATTTTTTAGATTAAAAAAAACTAAAAACTTGAATAAATACAAAAAAAACGAAAGTAAAAACTTTGTATTCCGGACTGGAACTCGATCCTAGGCATATGTGTTTTGTCTAACATGTGCCTTGACCGCTTGACCACGATGCTTATATCTGAGTGTAAGAAATTATCGACCATATTCTGCGTAGAATAATGCAAAAAAAAACCGCATGAAAACTCGAAAACATGCGTTTTCCCAGACACGAAACTAATCTAGATCGATTTTTCGCCCCTGAAAGCCCCCGCATACCAAATTTCAGCGAAATCGTGAGAGCTGTTTTCGAGATCGCTGATATAAATAAATAAAGATATAAAGATATAAATATACAAGAATTGCTCGTTTATATTCGAAATATATTAGATTGGTCTTTAATCTCTCATTGTGACATATTTTTTTACACACAATCATTTTTTTTTTTTTCAGTAAATCCTGTTTGACCTACAAAACGAAATAGCCCTCTGTGGCGGATAGTCGTCTCATGTTAAAAATGCTTTGGGGGATACTTGCCTTATGCGGGGATAGAAGACTCATTATGAAATTGCTTCGTTTTGTTTTTGGATTAAAACCATTATTAATTATTAACATCAATTTTTTAAGTAGGTACTAATTGAAATACTAATCAATACAACTTTTTAAATACAAATAAAGGCTCGAAAATTTAAATTTGAATTTAAAATTAAATTTAAATAATATGGCAATCAACATTGGCACACAAATATTAAAATTAGTGGGTAGGCGGATATCAACAATAAAAATTTTAAAATCAATTACGAAGCCAGAATTTAAATTTTTCACATGTTACACAATATACTTTGAATGGTGAACGAGTTTCCTGGAAACACAATCCAGTCTGATTTGGATTTAGTTTTATTGTAATTTTCAAAAAATTTACAATAATCATCAACTGAACCTTTCTCATTAGCTTTTTCTATTTTTGTATTAATGTTTATAACTCTCTTACGATTCGTTCGATTTCGCTGAAATTTGGAATTTGGGGGTTTTCGGGGGCGAAAAATCAATCTAGATTAGTGTTATGTCCGGGAAAACGAGTATTTTCGAGTTTTCATGCAGTTTTATTTCGCATTATTCGACGCAAAATATCGTCGCTAATTTTGCACTCGGGCATAAGCATCGTGGTTAAGCGGCCAAGGCGCAAGATTGACAATTATAAGTGTCCAGGCTTGAATCCCGGTCGGATACAAAGTTTTTACATTTGTTTCATTTTTTGTATAATTTTTTCGCTTTTTTTAAACCAAATTAAAAAGAAAATTGTAATTTTGACCAAAAACTCCAAGCGTAGGTCGCCCAGGTACTTACTTTAAAACCTATAAGTCTTCCTTAATATTGATATCTATATTATCTATATTACATTGTTAATTTTATGCAATAAATAATATATTAAGTTGTATATATTTTTGTAATCGCCTCTTAAAAAATAATTTTTATACTTCATTCGATTTATTTGGATGAATTTTTTTTCAAGACACAGATATAGCCGTCTTTACAAGACAAATCAAATGCCGTTTAGTAATTACGAGGGAACACAGGATCAGGCGTACATACAGACATACATACATACATACATACATATGTACATACATATAAATATACATACAAGTCAAATACATAACCCTCCTTTGAGCTTCCCTGCAGTCGGATAAAATGTATCTAATGCGTACGTTTAGAATTTCAATTTGCTAATTAACGGTGTCAGTCTGTTTATACTATTATTCTCGTTACATTGTCATATTGTTTGTCTCCTGAAGGCTAAAACGGCTAGAGAAAGAATGAAATTTAATTCACAGATACTCTATAACCTGGAGTACTGTGTATGCCACTTTAAAGCTCCCAGAAGCGGACGTAAGCGAAGCGAGGTTACATTACTAGTATGACAATAAGTAAATAAAAATTTTAAATGTATATTAAAATAATATATGAAGGTTGTATTTTGAGTATAATTTTAAGAATCCCATTGAATTTTAAATTTTTATCCGATTATTATCTAATCTATACTAATATTATAAAGCTGAAGAGTTTGTTGTTTGTTTTTTGTTTGTTTGTTTGGTAGAACGCGCTAATCTCAACAACTACTTATCCGATTTGAAAAATTCTTATTAGATAGCCCGTTAACTGAGAAAGGCTTATAGGCTATATATCATCCCGGAAAAATGTACGGTTCCCGTGGGACAGTTTTTTTTATCTAGAGACAAACCCAAAGCGAAGCGAGGGTGAGTCGCTAGTTTCTAATACAATAAAAAAATATTATATAAAATTCGTTCCACTAATTTGAAGAGAAATTTAAATACTGACATAGTTACAGATCTTTTGACACAAATTAATATTTATAAGATCTTTATGTAGGCTTAGATTTATTGTTTATGGTAATTTATGGTAGCCCAGTGCTATAACACTCGTTTGGGAAACCGAGTGAAGCTAGTTCGAATCTCGGGTCTTGCACCTCTGATATTTTTATGTGCGAATTATTCCTACATGATTAACCCCTCCTGGATAATTTCTTAGAAATAATGGATAATTTCTATGAAATCAAATGTTAACTGATATGCCGGCGTGTACGCGTTCCGCAAGGGGTTACTACTTGTCTTACAGTGAAGGAAAATTTTATAAGGAAACCTGCATGCCTGAGGGAACCTAGCAAGTTTTCGAAAGACATGTGTAGTCCGGAAACCCGCACTTGGCCAGCGTGGTGGAGTATAGCCTGATCCCCCTCGTATTGAAGGGAGGCTCGTACAAAGTACTAGGAAATTAAAAAGGGCTGAATACAAAATAATACATTAAATAACAATAGTCTTGTTTATTGCATGCCAATAATTAATATTTAAAATATTTAAATTTTACTTCTACACAATTGTTTTACGTAAATGATAATTAGTTTAATCCTTAAATTATTACTACTAAAAGGCATTAGTAGCCTAGTGGTAACGCGCTCGTGTGTAAAACTAAGTTACGCGGGTTCAAATCCCGGCTTTCGCACCTCTGATATTTTACCTACGGTGAAGAAAAATATCGTGAAGGAACCTGCATGTCTGAGAGAACCTAACAAGTTTTCAATAGACATGTGATCGGCCAGATCCCCCTTGTAGTAAAGAGAGACCCGTGCCTACTACCCAACAGTGGGACGTTAAAAAAGGCTAAATTCAATTACTATTACTGTAAATGCAAATGTCTGTTCGTTTGTTTGCTTTAAAATCTAGATAACAAACAAAAAGAATAAAACTGGTCACTTTATTCGAGATACTTTTATTTCCGGTATATGATTTCCATGGTAATATTTCCTTAGCGCCTGAGTGGGTTCCAAGATATGTAAAGTCGAAAAAGTACTTGCTGTATATTGTATAAAAATATTTCATGATTTACAGTTTACTAAATATATTCCAAGACTAATCATATTGCACAAGGCTTTAAACTATGTTTTCACTTTATTATAAAGGAAATAAAACTTCCGACCTTTTTTTTTTTAAATTAAACATAAAAAAATACAAGCAGCTATTCAGAAGATAACCAATTATTAAATATTAACCACATTATAATGATCGAGAAATTGGTTTGAGAAAATTGTAATACACCATAATCACCTTTTTCAAAGATGACTTTCCCGTATAATT
The DNA here is from genome assembly GCA_033884665.1 of Argynnis bischoffii washingtonia. Classification (NCBI taxonomy): domain Eukaryota; kingdom Metazoa; phylum Arthropoda; class Insecta; order Lepidoptera; family Nymphalidae; genus Argynnis; species Argynnis bischoffii. The sequence goes on along the minus strand of CM066618.1, from coordinate 15,405,406 downwards.
GAAATGGACGTTTTACAGTTTCAATAATATGTTTATCATTAATATAATTGTAGAATAAAAATACTAACCTCCTTCCAGGGATAAACACTAAATAGCAAAAGTCACGACACGGTTTATAAGTAAAAGCACAATATACCGATCGTCACGGTGTTTCGAAGACAACTGATTACGCGTAAGAAACCTGCGTGAGCGCAGGTTGTTTGCAACTTATGCAATGGTTTGTAAGATATTTTATTGGGATCGGTGTTTTCTATAGGAAATTTAACTTTTTGGTACAGTCAGGTTGTGTTACACGTAAGTTTGGATGTCAAATGATTGGGATCTAAATGCTAGCTGCTTATAACATATACATCATATATATACAGATAAATAAAATTAAAGTGTCTGTTTGTAATGTCATAGTTACAACTTTTTACTAAATGCATATGAAAGTATATACGGTACATATAAGAAAAACACAATTTTTCCGAAACGGCTTGGCCGATTTTCACGCGACTTTTACTGGCAGATGTTATAAGGAGTGGCATGTTATAAGTAGCAAATGTTATAAGGAGTAATAAGTTACTACTTTAATTTTAGAAAAAGAATTAGGATTCCGCTTAAAAAAATTAAAACGTACCGAGGGACGAACCCAAACGAAGCGAGGGTGAGTCGCTAGTACATAATATAATCAGACCTATTGGCCTATTATATTATAGCAATATTGTGCTAAATGGTAAATAAAATTCATTGTAATTGCTAATCTACACTAATATTATACAGAGGAAAGATTTGTATTTTTGTTTGTTTGTAACGAATAAACTCAAAAACTACTGACCCGATTTAAATGAAATTTGGTAAGACGCGAGAACAAGTGAAGCGAAGGTGAGTCGATAGTTACGAGTAGTGTATATTTTGGTTATTTATGAAATATAAATTTAAGTTTTTTTTTGAATAATAATGAAGTTATAATGGGGTTGATGTTATAATGAAGTCGAAAGTTTGTATACGTGTGTATGTATGCTCTATCACGCTGAAACAAATTTGGATGAGTAGCATATGGGTTACTTTTGGTACCAAAAATTGCCAAAAGTTGGCTCCTATGTATAATGTTAAGTTTGTGTATGTACTCTAGTTATACTCTTGTCAAAGGCACTTAGAGACGTTTACTCCTCTGTCTGTCAGATGATTTTCTTTTGTTTTATTCAGTGGTTATTGACGAGGTTTGGAGATATCGATATAGATTAATTTTGAAGTGAAACTTCTTTAGAATCGTTGTGATTTGAAACTCGATGAAACGAAAGTGCGTCACTAAAAAGAGCTTAATCCTATATATTTAAGCCTTCGAGAAAACGAGATAGAATACATTGCCATGTTGTCATGGTAACCGTTGTTATTGTCTGACAAATATATAATATTACTAACATTGCCTGCGGGTCTGTCCGCGTTCCAGATTACCAAAAACAAAATTCTTAGGTTTTACATATTAGTATACCAACTTCATTGCGCACCGCATGATTGGTAAATATTGGCGGTGATTGACAATGCCACAAATGTTTCTCCGTTAATCTCATATTTGATTTAGCGATATTGCACTTTTTGTTTTAACAATAACATTTATAGTATATCTATAATTCTGTTTTGTTAGTTTGTTTGTTTAGTTTTGGGCGATTAACTCTCAAACTACTGAATTAATTTTAATTATTTATTTACTAATAGACAGCTATTGATTAATTTATATTTAGCTGATTATTTATATAACATAATAATAACTTTTCTTAATATTAATTTCACACGAAACAGGGATGGGTTAGCGTTAGTTAGGTTTTCCGAAACCATTTTCAAAAGAAAGTGTTGGGGAAAGTGAGAGTTCCAGAAGTACATAAATAAGGTAAATAAATAAATAATTCTAAGCAAATGCTTTTTATTATTTCATATGGCTCGGCTAACATGATTAAAGTCGTAAGCATTTTATTAAGTCCTTTCCTTTCAAGAAACGTTGACAACAAAAAATCTGAAAAAGTTGAGGTATAACATTTTCTAAAATACTTTTTCATAGTTTTTGAGATATGGAATATTTTTAATTACTTGCTTTCTCAGTTTAACAACCATAAACTTGTTTTCCATAAAATGTTAAAAAATAATATGAAACGAACTTATTTTTATGGTTAATAAAATAAGTCGATATTGTGTTAACTTAAATATTATTCGTATTTATTTTAGTGTTAACCCAGTTTTTACATTTACAAACATTAACATTATTTACAAAACAATAAAAATTTACAAATATTTTTATTTGAAAATTGTTTCGGCCAACAAAATATTACTAATATATTACCTATTTATAAAGCCAAAAAATTTGCTTATTGATAATTTGAACACGGGCGGAGCCGCGGGTAATTTAGTAGTAATTCTAATAAAATTATAGAATGATCTTATCTGTACATCCATTTTTTTAGAATTAAAACTACGTATTTTAAAAACATAGCAACATTTGTTGACGAGTATCTAAATAACACATAAATATTTAATATTTAAATATTTTTGGAGCTATTTTTTTTTTTTGAATAAAACAGCGCTGTTGATTTTTTTTTTTAAGATAAGCTAGTTTTTAATAGTTTATAGTATATATAGTATAGGTAGTTAGTAAGTTACCTTGCTAAAATGTTTATAGTATAATTGTGGTTTTATTCTAACCTGTTTTTGTATTTTTCTAAGAAATGAAATATTAACATGCGGTAAAAAGTATATAAAAAGTATATATGTTGATCCAGATAACCAGCGATCATCATCCCAAATTTCATCAAAATCTGTCCAGTGCGGTAACAGACAGACACAAAAATTCTAAAAACTGTAGATATGGCCTCTGTATCGGTAATAATGTTTATTTTAATAAGATTTTTCAAAAAATATTTAATGTACAGATTCGGCTTAGTTACAATTTTATTATATGTATAGATATTCTTTCCGTATATGATATTCTATAAATATATGATTGTAATATGCCTAGTATGCCTTATTTATTTGAGGTAGAATACAGTACACAAGAAGTGAAAAATAATAAAATTAATTACAAAATAAGTTTATAGTAAGTCAAATAAAATGTAAAATAAATTTTAGACTTGGTAAAAATATTAGAAAAAAATAAACCTTATAATTATCCTACTCCTGATACACTATATTCATCTCATTCTCTCGTAGGTTACTTTTCTGAAGTTTCACTTCTACCATGTGTGAATTACACATGCACTTTTTTATGTAGATATGTAAATTATTAGATTTTTTATTTTACCTTCGATAATAGTCGAAGTCTTATTGTGGTTTTGTCGATAATAGTCGAAGTACGACTAGTTATTAATTAATGCATGGTTTTTAATGTTAACTAATTTGATTCAAGTACATCGTCGCTAAAAGCAAATATTTTAGGTTAAAGGTCGCGAGATTTGTTCCTGTTAACGGAAAGTGTTTTATTTGCATATCCGTAATTTTGGAGGTTGCCTAAGTGTGACGATGACGTTTGTTCAACAGACGGAAGTGAGAAAAGGTACGTTCAAAATGTAGCAGTATATGGACTTATATTTCTACTATACTATATTTCCTATAAGGCAAGTGGTAGCCAAGTGGTAACGTGCTTACTTGGGAAACCGAGTGAGACACGTTAAAATCCTGGGTCTCGCACCTTGGATATCATCATATGCGAATCATTTTCAATATGTTAACCATTTGCCTTACGATAAAAGAAAACATTGTGAAGAAACCTTCAAGTCTGAGAGAACTTATAAAGTTTTTTGAAAGATGTGTAGTTCGTCAACCCGCACTTGGTCAGCGTGGTGGACTATGGCCTGATTCCCCTCGTATTAAAGGGAGGCCCACCCCCAGCAGTGGGACGTTATAAAGGGCTGAATAATATTTCCTATAGCTTTAATTAAAAAAATGGGGGGGGGGGGGGGGGGGGCAATCGGCCATGGCGGCCAATCTCATTGAGACTAGCCAACTGCGCAGGAGGTATTATAGTGCACAAGTGTACGCGCAGATACAAGTCTATCCCTGTCACTCTCATACTCTAGTCGGACGACTACTCGACACGACCAGCGATAGTTAAGGCGTAGGACCGACGGCTTTACGTGCTCTCTGAGGCATAACTAAACTTGGCCTGATCTGAGACTCCAGGACTTCCGGATCTGCAGCCGTACTTATTAGCCACTACACCACCAAGGCAGTCAAAATTTCCTATTAATAATATATATTTTTTGTACGTTTTTTTAATATTAATATCTTAGAAAGATGTAAGACATCTCTATACGAATAAAACGATATTAACGATACGAAAGATAGGATCCTTTTAGTAACTGTCTGTCTGTGACTATCTGAATATCTTTCAGAGACCGTTTCGAAAATCTACTAGGCAGAAAAATAATATCGTATTATAAACGCGAAAGTTACTCTATTTATTTGTTACCTTTTCACGACTAAGCGGCTGAACCGATTTAGATGAAAATTGGTATACAGATAATCTAAGATCCTTGAAAGGTTATAGGATAGGTTTTAATCTGGAAATCATCCCTTATTGGGGTGAAAAGGGGGTGGAAGTTTGTACGGGGAATCAATCATTTCTCAAGTAAGGGGTATAAAACTCATCATACCTATTTATATAAAGTCTATCTATATCACACTAACTGTCAACACCTAGGGACGAACCCGAGCGAAGCGAGGATGAGTCGCTAGTACCTATATAAATAGGCAAAAACAAAAGATGAACTCTTTTCCTTATCTATTTGTCAAGTGATTTATATATTTATTTTTATTTCCTAGCTATAGACATTGATTTTGGTTTAATTCTTACGATAAAAAAACGAACTGAAACTAACATATTACTATGATCGGAATTACTAGTTTATATGTACGAATGTCAATTAACACATAATACAAGTTTTTCGTTGACGTTTACTACATACCTATGGATGCAAAAATATTCCAAACACATTCCTATCATAAAATTTATTAATTTAATTTACTGACTTTGAAGTCACAGTTAGAAACTTTTAAGAACACATGTAAAATCCAAGAATATCTTGTTTTCGATTAACATCGAAAGATCACTTCAAATATTGAGAATATTAAATTCAAATATATATATATATATATATGGTCGAATTGAGAACCTCCTCCTTTTGTTGGATGTCAGTTAAAAACAAAGGCATATACGAGTAAATGGAACACAAAGAAAAAATAGTAGGTACAAAGTAGATTTATCTGTTATTAGAACTAAATATGGAATTTATACAATTAAATTTGAGGGAGTAAATGTAACGGCATTTTGCGGCATTTAAACATAAATTAATAAAAAAATATATAAACTGTTTCTTACAATATATATATATATATATATATATATATATATATATATATATATATATATATATATATATATATATATATATATATACATGCATATAAATTAGGTCACTACTGAATACTTTCTTAGGTTTACGCGAATATTAGACATTTAAATAAAACTATCTTTTCGGATTTTTTCGCGGATTCATTTTGATTTTTGTTTCCCGACGTTTCGTCGTAGTAGGTCACTACTGCATATGATTGTGCCTAATATTAAGTTTAAATTGTAACTCTAAAATTATATTCCTGCACTACGTACTAAATAATATCATATACTTTTACTTAAATGTTATTTAGGTACTAAAAATAAATTAATATTTTTTTAAAGTGTTATTTACTAAAAATAAATATAATAAAATAATAAAAATATTTTTTTTGCATATTCATCTAAATTATATAACTTATCAATAGCTTTAAGATATATAATTATTCTCGTATATCCGTATAAAAATAGTTATTTAAAAACAAATAGATAGAAAAAAATACTTTTATTTCCATCACAACGTAGATTTTTCAAACTTTCTCAATAAACAACTCGATCCTTCAAATTATTTTATATAATACAAGTGACTTACTCTAGCTTCGCTCGGGTGCATGCGTTAGGTACGTTTTAAATAAATAAAAATGGTTATTTCAAGTGTACTTTAGGAGATACACACATGATATCGCGGACGTCTCTATAGGCCTTTTTATGACCTACACTTTACTAAAGCGTTGTTTTAATGTATCTCTTAAAGTTCAGCCAGCGTTAGGCAAGTAAGCGTACGAAAACAACTTTTTTGACAAAAAACCGTGATAGTTTGGTCACCTTGTACAAAATATTAAAAATTATATACACAAACCTGCCTCGTTTATTGCTCTTTCTATTAGGGAAAATTGTATCAAAATTCATTGCACAGTTTAGAAAAAGGAAGCAGATATATGTAAATATAGAGGCAGAGAGCGACTTGTTTTATACTACATAATATGTATATTACAGATACATACTATACTTGTAGATGAGCGACTTTCGCTCCAACTAAATTGTACATTTTCCCATGAAAATGAGAGATATCACCTTACTGAATAGTAAATATGTTAATTTATATATAATTAACATAATTACGGGGCTACTAAAATTATTGCGCAAAAATAATTAAAATGTAGAAAGGACAAGTCTGCCCACCATTATGTTTTTCTGTGGGAATGAGAGATTTTCCTATAGTAAAAAGTATGCTAAATGATGACTCAAGTAATAAGTTATCACTACACAAAATTAAGTTAAAATCAGTTTAATAATTTTTGCGTGAAAAGCAAACTGATACACAAACAAATAGACAAAAAATTTAACAAGTATTGTTTTGGGGTCTATATTTTGTACACAATACCTAAGAGTCATTGTTTTTAAAAAATATTTGAAGTGCAGGTTTCACTAAGTTACTATTTTATCATATGTATAGTTTAACATGATATTATTAGCTTCACTTATAATCAAATTTTAGAATATGATTTTAACCTATTTCTAATCTGTCGGTTTAATACGTAGAAGCCTGCGTCTTAAAATAATATGCCCTGTATTCAGCCCTTTTTAACGTCCCACTGCTGGGCACGGGCCTCCCTTCAATACGAGGGGAATCAGGCCATAGTCAACCACGCTGGCCAAGTGCGGATTGGCGGACTTCACATGTCTTTCGAAAACTTGCTAAGTTTTCTCAGACATGCAGGTTTCCTCACGATGTTTTCCTTCACCGTAAAGCAAGTGGTAATCAGGTTAGAAATGATTCGCACATGAAAATATCAGAGGTGCGAGACCCGGGATTTGAACCCGCGTCACTCGGTTTCCCAAGCGAGCGCGTTACCACTGGGCTACCACTGCCTTATATATAATATGCTCTATATTTGTTAAAATCTATCAAACCCGTTTTAGCTGTAGGCCGTAACAAAGATATTAACACACGTACATACATACGTACATACACATACATGGACTCGAAAAACATAACCTCTTCTTCATCATAACCTTCCATCATGTAAAAAATATAATATAGTTTGTTTACATGAAGATATGTTCGAAAATGGCGAAAATGCAAAACTAATGAACCATTTTACGTGTCACCTCTTACTCAAATATTGAATTGAAGGTTTTATTGAAGCAACTAGACAAAGGCCGAAACTTTCTTATCCGCCGTTGCACCTACATCCGATTATTATGTTACGATATACACATATCCGTGTCATGTACTGCGTGTTGCGAACATACTAGTTTGATCAGTCGACTCTACCTGCGTTGTTACTCATTATTTATCACGGTTAGCTATGTTTATACATAAATAGTAGCTTGCTACTTCTAAGATATTCATTTAAATTATATAGCGATTGACGTTACGTATGTATGTTATTGCGTACGCCGTACGCGGATTTTGTTCACAATTTTATGGTTTTTTTTCGCGGAACCCTGATTCTTTTTCTAAAATAAAAGTAGCCTAAGTTACTCCTTATAACAGCAGGTAAAAGGCCAGTAAAAGTCTTGTCAAAATCGGTCCAGTCGTTTCAAACAAACAACAAACAAACAAACAGACAGACAAAAATTGTAAAAAATGTTGTTTTGGTATATGTACCGTGTATACATCCATATGCATTTAGTAAAAAGCGGTTACTTTAGTATACAAACAGACACTCCAATTTTATTTGTCTGTATAGATAAACGATCCTTCGCCACAGATAACATAAAATTTACTGCAAACTCTACATGTTGGAGACTATAGTTCTTGTAAAAGAATAATTCTAATAAAAAAAAATGGTAAAAGTAAACTATGTATTAAATAAATAGGCAAAGACAAAATTGTTAAGTGCCTTTTTCTCCTGTGTTTGTCAACTTTTATTTTTATTTTCCTCCAAATTTACTCCAACTTCTATTCTATTGTTTGAATTTCTGTTTCTTCTTTATTTTACTCCGTATTTCGATAGAGATCTTTATTCATTATAAATTCTAATATTAACATAGATGTTTCACATCTACCGGGCGTCTCGTGACGGCCAATGTTTCATTTTTGACTCGTTTTTACACCGTCGCGTCGTAGCATTGTAAAAAAAATATATGGTAAGTCAGGGAGAGTTGCTATAGTTTTAAAAAAAAGATCAATATTAATTATATATGTAAGATACTACATAAAATACTCATAGTTTAATTTAATTCAATGTTTATTTATGCCATTCAGATTAAATTTAGAACTATTGCGAAAAATATTCTAGATTAAAAAATGTATTTTAAAAATAATAGAAAATAAGCATCTCACCCATATATAGTTGGGTCAGTTGCCTATAAATGTCAAGGTTAGATGCCCACAAGTAAATAGTATATAATCAGACGTTACACTTTAGGCATTCCGCTAAATCTTCACTGCAGTCTTCATGAAACCACAATGAACACACTGTAATCAGTCGCATTTTTTCTTATTGACGTTATAATACTCTCCACAAGTGTGAAGGCAATTTATATTTGTACTTGTTTGCGTAGTGACGCAAATATCCTTTTTTTATGCATATACACATACTACCTGTAGACGTACAGGTGAGTCCCACATAACCATCTGGGACTGACCGGCTAGAAAAGCCAGTACTACCCACTAAAACCCAACAAAAAACCTCCCGTCTTAATGGGGCACCCCGACGGTAAGTCCGCTACAAGCAGACTACAACAACCATGAGGTTGCTCCCACGGTCCATTCTGCCGTCAGAGAAGTACAAGGAGCAACCCGCATGGTACAACGCCCACCAAAGTAGGCCATCTCTCAGTGCGTTTCTTAGCTTCGCGCCCGGCTGAACTGTATGTATTCAGGCTGTATGTATTCAGGCCTTTTTAACGTCCTACTACCTCCACAACCACGGGCCTCCCTTCAATACGAGGAGGGTCAGGCCATAATCCACCACGCTGGCCAAATGTGGGTTGGTGGACTGAACTGCCGAACACTAATGAGCTCCCCCACGACGACGACGACACGACGACAAACGAACCAATTAATATACTGGGCATCTAACTCCGAAATATCATTAGGCAACTCTCCCGATCATTAGGGAGAGATGCCTATCGACTCTGAACACACCCTAAAGCATTTACAATACAGAATGATGGATTCTTAACAAAACAACATCACAATGTTACATTATGAAACAATTTAATACTATTTAACTAAAAAATTACTGCAAACTATCTCTAAGATTAGATTTTAACGTATATATACATATATACTACAATTACCTTATTTTACAAATTAACACCAAAATATTAGTTAAATGTAATATATATTTGTGTAAAAACTTCTACACTTACATTAACTTTCGACTGAAGTATTATGGATGCATTCCGGATCTCGCAAAAAGAATGAATTAAATTTTTAAATTTACTAGGCATCTCTCCCTCATAGGCGTCTCTGCCGGACTTACCCTTGTTGAAAATGTATTAAAATATTACATATATTAAAAAAAATCTATTTAAACAGCTGTTTTCATGATCTAGGAATGATGTCACAATAAATCTTCATGTCATTTAAAATGAATCTTAAATTACTATTATATTATCAAGAATGATAAAATTTTACTAGTGCTTACTCTATTCTACGTAACATTGGCGAGTACTTAACTAGCACGTTTGAAGCCAATAACAAGGAAATTGAAATGAAAATTTCACTAATTTAGTTAAGGGTTGCAGCAAATATTTTTTTAGTAAACACCGCAAATATGATAGAAATTTAAATTACAAGAAATAATTTATATAAGCTAGGTCGATAAAGATTAGAAAAGAAATATTAAAAAAAAACAAATTTAGTGCAACGTTTTGTAATTTTTACATTTTTACTCATTTTAGTATATTTATTCATTAATTTATGCAATCAAAACAAAATTAAGTAATAAATTATCCAATAAAAAAAAGTCAATGTCGTAGAATAATGAAGTTCCTTTTGTTGTTTGTCCTTGGCTCATATATTAAGCTATTACATATTGTTTCGAGTACCTGGGTAGCATAGAAGACATTAAGCAACCTATTGCTTTGTGTTGAAGCTCATTATACTCCTTAACACTTATGATCGCCTGGTACTTTTGTCATGAGTACTAGAGGACCACGAACATCGCATCTCATATACATGTCAGAGCCCCGTCAAAGAGCGCATACGATCTCTTTATTACGTCTTATTTTCGCCTGGGGCTTGGACTTTTTCCTTACGTGACGATTTCTACCTATCAACTTCTTTTTTTGTAATGTTGGGAAATGAATTTATGCATACCACATCAGACATGTGCTGATGTGGGGCTCACCGGCTATAAAGCTAGTACTACCCAACAAAACCTCCCCTACGACGCCCCGACGGTAGGTCTGCCGCAGCAGACCCATGGGGTTGCTCCACAGTCCACTCTGCTATCAGAGAAGTACCAGGAGCAACCCGCATAGCACACCGCCCACCGAGGTGGGCCGCCTCCCAGGGCGTTTCTTGGCTCCAAGCCCGGCTGGATTGCCCACCATCTGCCACCATCTGACCGGCTGGAGGACCATCCACCACTTATCAACTCCTACCGTAAGCTGTGTTAAGGAACTTTGTTTTAAAAAATATTATAACGAGATTATAAGTGAACATTCTTTAATAATAATTACATAAATTTAACATAGCGCAACGAAAAAAGTTTTACTTTAACATTTTTAACGTTTTTTTTTATTAGTGTAGATATTTATTTTAAAATTAATTTCGAGTAAAGGTGAAAGTTATTTTTAGTAGTAGTAATTAATTAATTCAAACTGATTTTTAAATCAGTATATTTATTAATTAAATTATAATAATAATAGCTAGTCCTTAACTCTAATATAATGTATATATACTAATTTAAATTATTTATTCGTAGTCATGTTATTTATTTCATTGAATATTGAGCAACTTAATAAAGTAGGTATGCATTAGAATATTATAATACGTTGTAATTGAAAAAAAAATATACAATATAGTGTATTTAAATAAACTGTTGAATATCTACATAATATGTGTATATAAATATTTATATATCTATATAATATATACATGAAACTGAGCAGAATCTGTACATGAAATATTTTTTTTGGATAATCTTATTGAACTAGTCATTATTATAGATAGAGAGGCCGAATCTATAGTTTTTAGAATTTTTGTCTGTCATTCTGTGACCGCCTCACGCGAAACCTGATCACGGGTAATTGATGAAATTTCGTAAGGTGATAGCATAGATAGTAAATAATAAATAAATAAATATGTTGGGACATTAACACACAGCACCATCTAGTTCCATGGTAAGCTACGATGCCTGTGTCATGGATACCAGATAGTTAATACACATATATAACTTTAAATACATACATATTACAAATATAAACTATTATTACAATTATTTTTTTTAATTATTTTGTAAGTTACCTTGCATAAAATATTTCAGCGTAGTCTTATTCTAACCAATTTTTGTATATTTTTTCCTCAGAAATAAGATAAGTATTTTCGCGCAATAAAAAATATCCTATATGTTGATCCGGATAACCAGCTGTCATTACAACAAATTTCATCAAAATCTGTCCAGTGATTTTCTCGTGATGCGGTCACAGCCAGACAGACAGACGAAAAATCTAAAAACTATAAATTCGGCCTCTGTATCGATAATAATGAATATCTCAATAAGATTTTCTAAAAAATATTTAATGTACAGATTCGACTCAGTTAGAATTTTATTATATTATGAATACAGGAAGGAACAAATGGATGGGACATGGAAGAAATTTCATGTCCCATTTGTTACATCCTGCATGGACATATATAGATAATATTTTGTCACTGAAACAATTTTAAAAATGAAAATTTATTTATTTATTTATTTAGATTCGCCAGTGACAATTACAATATTACAATTTATTATTATATTAGAGTACAATAGTTAATAGCTAATTGCATCACCTTTTAGGGTGAATACCACATGCAAAGATGAAGATTTTATAACATGTTTACATTATATCTGTTACAATGTTACATAAATTACTATTATAAAATATTAAATAACAAATTACATCAACACAAAATAGTACACAAAGATTAAAAAATATTACTATTGGAATAAAAAATCAGGAAGAATTACAAAAGAAATTAAAGGTATTTTTTTGCATTTTTTTTGGAACTTAGGTAGCGAATCTCCGAATGGATCCAAGGTACTATGATTATTAATTATTGTAAATTTTGCTATCGTTTGGAAAATAAATACAATGTAAATCGTTGAATAACAAAGTCAATAGTTCAGCTAAATATTGTGCTGTTTTTATTTACGTTAGGTTAACACAAAAAAAAAATTGAATATTTACGTTTTTCATAGTATCAACATCTATTGGCATTATATCGATTGGAAAAATACGTTCGTATTTAAAACTTTTTTTTTTACATATTATGGAAAACAAAATAATTTTGCGTATGTTAAACTGAGTAAGTGGGTAACTGGAAATATTCCATATATTAAAAAAATATTTAACGTATACTCTGCAAAGTCAAAGTTAAATAAAGTTCTTTGAGAGTATTTTGGCAGCTTCACAAGAAATTAATATTAGGAAAAAACAATACTATGTAGTTTATATAATCGGCTAAATATTACAATATCTATGTAGTAGTAAAAGTATTATAAAAAAATTGGTTCAGTAGTTGTAGTAGACTCAAAACTAGCTGGAAAGATGTAGTGTCAAGGGACATGAAGAAGAGCAGGATTTTCGAAGACGATGTCTTCGATACAGCCAAGTGGAGAAGAAAAATAAGGAAGGCTGACCCCACCACCATGTGGGATATATAGCCAGAGTTAGAGGTTCAGTGGTTTCAGAGTTTGTAGCCGTATACAAATAAATAAAGAAGCAACCCTTTCCTCTTTATAACATTATTTAAAGAAGAATAGATGCACTGTAAATGTTGTTGTTAAAACAAAATTTTAATACTACTGAATGAAATAAGATATTAAAGGAGCAACATTTACGGGATTTTTTGTTTTCAATTTTGTGGTACACGATGAAACTGATATATAGGTTACTCATACCAATATGTATATATTTTCAAACGATAGAAAATTAATGTTAAAATGTAAAATTTACGATTCAAAAGTTTTTGTAAAAGTCTATTTGAATGAAGTATATTTTGATTTGATTGTACTAAGCGATGAACGATGTAGGTATTTGACAATGTTTCAATGAACATGATAAAAAAATATTTATTACTAGCGGCGCACCTTCGCTTAGCTCGGGTTCGTCCCTAGATACGTTCTACCGGTTACTATAGATTTCTCAGAGATGAGATATTTTCCCGCAGTAAAAATTATTCTCTATGTTGACCCAGATAATCTATCTAAAAGCAATAAAAGCTATCATTTCATCAAAATCTGACCAGTAGTTTTCTCATTATGCGTTCCCAGATAGACAGCCAAAAATCTAAAAACTTTAAAATCAACCTCTGTATCGATAATAATAATTATTTCGATGAGATTTTCCAAAAAAATATTTAATGTACAGATTCGACTCGGTTAGAATTTTATTATAAGTATAGATAAAATTCATTGCAAAAGTGACTACAACTGATCAAGTTTAGGGTCATTGGGTAAAAAAAATGTTTTGATTGATGGTTTCGATTCAAACACAATTCTTGAGTTCTGTTAAAGAACGAAGAAAATAAGCTATCTCCATTCCGAATCACACTCATATCCGCAACGACGTTGCATCTTAAAAAACCACAGACACAATCTCTTAGAAGACCAATTTGAATTTTGTCTCTAAATATTATCTTAGATTTACGCAAATATTTGACATTTTAAATTAAAAGATATTTTATTTGTAAAAGATTTAAAAGATATTTGTTTTCCATTTAAAATGTCAAATATATGATTTGAAGGATTTTGCTACTGATTGCTGATTTTGCTTTTTCGTGACCTTGTTTGCTAAACATTCGAAACGTTAAGCATTCGAAACGTCGGAAATAAATATCCGAAAAGATAATTTTATCAACCATTTTGCTACTTTTATTATTTTTTAATTACTCTATTTTACAGGAAGGGCTAATCACACCAAGTTTGATACTTCTATGAAGAAGGAGAATAGAGAAAGACAACGGAAACCTAGAAATATGGGAGTCAAGACGAATCAAATGAGCTCTAACTTAAAGTTTTCCCAGTAACCATTGAGAAGTTAAACAATCCATCCCATGCCCCCATCATTAAATTCACTTAATGATATCAAAAAAAAAATGTTGGGACATTAACACATAGCACCATCTAGTTCCATGGTAAGCTACGAGGCTTGTGTTATGGATACCAGAGAGTTGATACACTACACAAATACGACTCTAAATACCTACATATTATAAACTAGCGGCATCTATGGAATAACAGTTAAAACAATATTGCACACTTTAATAATATTATACACTAGCAAAACCCGCCGCTCGCTCGCGCTAAAACTACAACAATTTTTTTTTAAAAAGGTAGGTTTCATACAAATTTTCATCCCTTATTTTATCTCCTTATGGGATGAATTTCAAAAAACGCTAAAATACGTATTTATTTAATTGTATTAAAGAGCATTAATACCAAGTTTCAAGAAATTCTGATCATAAATATTTTTTGGGTTGTGTTATAACGTGTGTAGGAATGAGATAATCTTCCGTGGTATAAAGTGTCCTATATGTTGACCCGAATATCCAGCTATCATCATACCAAATTTCATCAACATCCCTCTAGTAGGTTTTCTGCGATGCGGTAACAGACAGACAGACAGACAAAAAATCTAAAAACTATAGATTCGGTCTCTGTATCGATAATAAAGTCTATTTCAATAAGATTTACCAAAAAATATTTAAGGTACAGATTCGACTCAGTTAGAATTTTATTATATGTATAAATATAAACACCCATGACTGGAGCACAAACATTCGTGCTCATCACACAAATGAATGCCCCCAGCGGGACTCGAACCCGCGACCGCTGGCACAGCAAGTAGGGCCACTGAGCCAAATATGTCGTCAAATTAATATTTTATTTTCATCTGGATTTCACCGATCTACTTAAACGAGTTAGTAAGAAGTGAAGCTACTACCTAGCCTGCCTAGTAAAAAAATTAAAAGTAGTCAATAAATTACATAATATACAACAACTATTAATTATTATTGTTAGCTACGTGTCGACATTGTAATAAGAATATTGGGTAAATGTAAATCAAAGATCACGCACATTGTTCATTATTTCTTTAATGCTAATTGTCTTTCGTCATACATACTTCGTATCTATACTAATATTATAAAGCTGAAGAGTATGTTTGTTTGTTTGGTTGAACGCGCTTATCTCAGGAACTACTAATCCGATTTGAAAATTTCTTTTTGCATTAGATAGCCCGTTAATTGAGGAAGGCTATAGGCTATATATCATCCCGGAAAAATGTTCGGTTCCCGTGGGATAGATTTGTTTTTGTCTAGGAACGAACCCGAAGCAAAGCGAGGGTGAGTCGCTAGTTCAGTATACAGTGTTTAAGTATTATTAATATGTAATTCTTCATTACCCGACCCGCTCTGTAGCCTAGTCGGCTAGATGGATTATATATTGAGTGGTGTCGATAGATTTGTATTCATTGTAAGAGTGATATTGGGTATATAAAAATTAAAATGGCCAATTTTTGGCACCACATTATATGTCTTCAAAAAATGTTTCTCCTCACAACCTATCGAGTAGGTTATCAAAATAAAGGGTTTTATAAATATCTTACAAAAATTTACACCAGTTATATTATTAAATGTAAATTAAATATAAAAAATGATAAAAAAACAACAAACAAAAAATAATTTACAAAAATAAAAAAACCCCACTGTGTAAAACGTTTTTCATTTTTGTAAATATTTTTTTTAGTCTAGTGATTAGCTTTCGTTTCTCGATTCAAGTACAAGACGATTTAATGTATAATCATGACAAAGTTTGTCTACTGTCGCCAAAATCATCTGTTACTCATTTAAAGTCACATTAAAAACAACGCAGCCCGTCCGTCGATTAGCAGTAACAATACAAAAACTTTTGTAGCTCATTCTTATAACCACGGAAGAGAAATTCTATCTTCTGTACTTATGAGTTTATTATTTGACTAGCGACTTGACTAGACAAACAAAAACAAATCTATCCCACGGGAGCCGTACATTTTTCCGGGTTAAAGGTAGCCTACTTGTTATTCTGATGTATGAACAATATTATTGTAAGGTTTCATTAAAATCCAATCCGTAGTTTTTGTGTTCTAAGCTGTATAAGTTACTATAGTTTTTTAACTATTTCACGGGAACTCTTAAATTTTTCGTAATCAAAAGTATTTAAAATGTTGACCGGGGATATAAGGTACCACCATGCAAAATTTAATTGAAATCGGTTTAACAGTTTCGGAGATTAGCCTGTACAAACAGACAGAGAATCAAAAAATTTGAAAAAAATCTGGATTTGTTCTATTTCTATTCTTATATCCCCCTGACTCGGTTTTTAGCATTTTTTTCTATGGACAGACATTCGACCTGTACAGTTTTATTATATGTATAGATGGGTATTAGAAAATCACAGACATAGACTTCTTTATTTACAAATATATATTAAATTATTAGTCTTTTTATATTTACATATACATATACTGTGTACAATTTTCGCTATTACAATAATATACTCGTATTTAACATACACAATTCAGTTCATTTTTTGCATATCAACATTACAGCCAATGTTAATGGTATCCATTTTCTTCTTTCGTATAGCGCTATAATTTCGTACGTAGAAATGTATGAATAGGAAGAAAAAAGAACAGATGCAAAACAGACAAAAGTATTGAAATGCTGACGGAATGGGGCACGGCGTTATCTTTTGCTGATAATGTAAATTCATTATCACTAAGATAAATTGGATCTGTAATAAATTAAAATATTATAATTCCATTATCCCATTATCCATACTAATATATATAATGTGAAGGTTTGTGGGGATGGATTGATGAATGTTTGTTACTCTTTCAGGCCAGAACGGCAGAACGGATCTGGATAAAATTTGGCACATAGATAGGTTATAGTCTGGAATAGTACATAGATTACGTTTTATCCCAAAAAATGTACAATTCCCATGGGATAGTTTTTTTTTTTTAGTTTTTCACCAAGGATGAACCCGAGCAAAGAGAGAGTGGAGTCGCTAGTAATCTATATGTACGAGAAATTCGTACTTAGGAAATTGGAATATTGTAGGATCTCAAATAATAGTTTTAAATGTTCATTTGTATGTCAATTAGTTTGTATTACGTGAATATAATTGGTTGATTTTTAATAGACTATTTGTAACGTAAAATATTTTCTATGACGGATGTCTGAATTCAAAAGAAGGAGTTATTGAATGTGGGCATAGGTGTCTTTACGCGATGTTTTCCGATTTCATGAGTTTTTTTTTATTCATTATTATTTATCATCCCATTCAGCCTTTTTAACGTTCCACTGTTGGGCACGGCCCTCTCCTTGGAATCGGAGCGGTCCCTAGATGCGTTTTAACGGTTAGTATAGATTTCTCGGAATTGGACATTCTCCCACAGTAAAATGTATCCTATATGTTGACCTGGATAACCAGCTATCATACTAAATTTCATCAAAATCTGTCCAGTAGTTTTCTCGTGATGCATTCCAAGACAGACAGATAGACAAACAGACAGATAGAAATTCTAAAAACTATAGATACAGCCTCTGTATCAATAATAATGACTATTTCAACAAGATTTTCCAAAAAATATCGAATGTATTGATTCGATTCAATTAGAATTTTATTATATGTACCTATAGATTGCTACTTACCAATTGAACTTTAGTCAAATGCTTCTTCCACCAGATAAATTTCGCGTACTTGGGTCCTAACGACGATATTCCATAGTATGCATACATTAAAACATGGACGAAACTATTAGCAAATCCCACTGCCACGAAATGGTCTGTCGGATGGTACATTAAGTAGAACCATACCCATGTTATCATGAGAGCATGGTGGAAAACGTGCAGGAAAGTGACTTGTCTTTGTTTTTTTCTCAATACGAAAAATACCGTATCCAACAGATCCACGTGCTTAGCAATGAAATACGGCCAGATTTCTGATATGACCTTAAAGTAAAATACATATTATGTGTTTAATTTAAATTTTCATTAATTAAAATTAATGGAAAATGATAAAATTATATGTAAAATAAAAAAAAAGTATAATCAGACAATTATGAACTTCACTCGCGCAACGAGGGTTCCGTAAACATGGAATATTGATTTTTTACTTATTTTAATAATAATATAATTTTCATGAAAAGTATTTGGAAGTTGTAATCTATTTCAATCAATGGCTTAAACTCGAATATAGCCACTTCACTCAAAAACAATGAGTTTAGAAAATATGGGTTTCTAAAGTAAAAACACATTTTTTTGTCAACGGTCATGGGACTGACATTCCTATTCACTAAAACCCACATCGATTGCCGCAGTGATATGGGGCGTTGCAGGATCGCTCGCCTACACATTACAACACCCCAAAGCTTTGTTTGCAGTCTTGAGACATGCTATCATTAGGGTACTTTGAGCTAAGCTCTTGGGTATTCCGCAGAAGGGCTCGGGACCCTGCTGCATGCCAAGAGCTCCCTCTCTAGCAAGCTTATCGGCTCATTCGTTGCCAATTACCCCTGCATGACCCGGTACCCATCTTAACACTACTTAATTCCGTTTTGCTAAGAGGTTTAATCGGTCCATGCACTGCTCTACTAGCTTCGATGAGACTGTGTTTGAATCTAATGCTAGTAGTGCAGCTTGGCTGTCCGAATTTATGTAAATAGTTTGATTTGTGTAATGCTTACATAAATTGACTTCTACACATTCCAGGATAGCATAGACTTCTGCTTGGAAAATAGAGGCGACTTGTCCGAAATGTACGCTTTTGCTGAATCTCGGTCGCTCTCCATGTATCCCGCAGCCAGCCTTTGCTCCTATTTTAGAGCCGTCTGTATAACAGACTAGAGATCCAGTATTACAGGATATCTGGGGTTTAGTCCAGTCCTCCCTTGACGACAATTCCTCGTCATCGAAAAGTCGAAAAAATAAGTACCGCATTTGCATGGCACCAGCTGCCATACCAAGTAGCGGCATCTCTTGCAGTGAGTCCTGTAAAGTCCTCATTTTCCGTAAGATCTATTGAGTTTTGCCTTGAATTTTAGCTCTGTACATACTGACTTGTGCCTCCTTCTGTATAAATAGGTGTAAAGGTGGCAACCCGAGTAGTGCATTTAGTGCCTGACCAGGGCACGTAGACATGGCTCCTGTTGTCATTAGACAGGCTGTTCTTTGTAGGCTATCTAACTTTTTAAAGGTACCACCATACAAAATTTAATTTAAATCGGTCCAACAGTTTCGGAAATTAGCCCGTACAAACAGACAGACAGAAAAACAAAAAAAAAATGAAAAAAACCTGGATTTGTTCTATTTCTCTTCTTACATCCCCCTGACTTGGTTTTTAGCATTTTCTTTTTCTATGTACAGACATTCGACCTCTACAGTTTTATTATATTATGTATATAGATTAAAAATATCAATATGAGAATAACGATTATTGTGTGTTCTGTATGATCTGATTAAAAATCGATTACGAGTATCGTTTGTTCTACAAAAAGGAATTGAAAAAATATCGTTAGAGTAAGCACCCAACCTAGAACATTTAAAAGAAAATGCAGGGAAAAGATGACTTTAAACAGAAATAATTGATCTCGAATTCAAGTGAAGTGAGTTGCGGCGATGGGTCCTTAAATAATTATTATTACAGAATCATTAAATTTAATGATACGTTTGGCTCAGTTTGTAGTGATCCTACTTGCTGTGCCAGCGGTCGCGGGTTCGAGTCCAGTTGGGGACATTCATTTGTGTTTGGGCAATTTTTCAGTCATGGGTGTTTATATTTATAATTATATGTATTTAAAGTAGTATATAGGCAGTGGTAGCCCAGCGGTAACGCGCTCGCTTGGGAAACCGAGTGAAGCGGGTTCAAATCCCGGGTCTCGCACCTCTGATATTTTCATGTGCGAATCATTTTCTAACTTGATTACCACTTGCCTTATGGTGAAGGAAAACATCGTGAGGAAACCTGCATGTCTGAGAAAACCTAGCAAGTTTTCGAAAGACATGTGAAGTCCGCCAACCCGCACTTGGCCAGCGTGGTGGACTATGGCCTGATTCCCCTCGTCTTGAAGGGAGGCCCGTGCCCAGCAGTGGGACGTTAAAAAGGGCTGAATACATACATACAAAGTTATATATGTGTAGTGTATCAACTATCTGGTATCCATAACATAAGCCTCGTAGCTTAACATGGAACTAGATGGTGCTATGTGTTAATGTCCCAACATATTTAAAAAAAAATTGACATGCCAATACTATTTATATTAAATACATGTTACATTAAAAAAGCCGAGGAATTTTGTCTATATACTAGCAAAACCCGCAGCTTCGCTCGCGCTAAAACTACGACAAAAAAACTTTAAAAAAAAAGGTAGGTTTCATACAAATTTTCATCCTTTATTTTATCTCCTTATGGGATGAAAACATAAAAAAATAAGGATCCATACCGGAACGAGCTAAAGTGGGTGGGTAGTTAGGTATAATATACTCGTATTTAAAAAAACTATATTACTATACCTTATGTAAGACAACTCCTTTAGGACACCTTGTAGTTATAATACCATGATTAAACATGTATCTAGTATACTGAAAACAAAAACAAATTATTTTAAAACAAATTCTATCTCTATTGTATAATGCTAATGATCACTTCTGTTAATTAAAACAAACCATTTTTAAAAGTGTTTATTTTAATAGATATAATCATGATTATTTTCATCAAAAACTATTGATAGTTCTATTTTAAAAATGTTTAAATTTAGTTAACCCTTTAAGAATCCGTGATGTATAAAACTATAATCATTCGTGTACCTAGTTATTTGAATCATGCAGAACAGAGAACTCATAATATTTTGGTCGCATGATACCGAATCTCATACAGTTATAATTTTCTTGTTTTAATTTTATTATTATTATATATATATATATATATATATATATATATATATATATATATATATATATATATATATATATATATATATATATATATATACTTAAGAAATAATAATCACTGAACAAAAGAAATAGCAATTGTGCATACTTACAATAAAAACTGTATACGCAGAAAAGGCGACTTGGAATGCATTATAGAATAATAAAGTATTAGTGAGTTGATACGGCTCTCTGTATTTCATAAAACGTGGTAATATCCATAATACAACAGCAAGGTATAATAAAATAACTAATGAAGCACCAACAGCTGTTTCGTTAAAAGTCCACGTTTCAACGAGTACTGAAATAAAATTTAATATATATAAATACTTCTGTACTAAACAATAAGAAATTAGTAATAAAAACAAGGCAGTGGTAGTCCAGTGGTAACCCGCTCGCTTGGGAAGCCGAGTGAAGCGGGTTCAAATCCTGAGTCTCGCACCTCTGATATTTTAATGTGCGAATCATTTCTAAGGTAAGGTGAAGGAAAATATCGTGAGGAAACCTGCGTGTCTGAGAGAACCTAGCAAGTTTTCAAAAGACATGTGAAGTCCGCCAACCCGTACTTGGCCAGCGTGGTAAACTATGGCCTGATCTCGTATTGAAGGGAGGCCCGTGCCCAGCAGTGGGACGTTAAAAAGGGCTAAATACAAATAAATACATGAACAAATGATACATAGGCCATGGTCGTAAGATGCCTTGTTGCAATGCAGTTGGATTCATCTTTACGTGATTATAATTCGATGTCAAATGCTTGTGTGTAATGAACGAAAATTATACGTATATGAAATTCTGTCACCATTATCAATTATATAGACCTACAATATACATTCAGTATATGTCTAATACAGGTATATCATAGACGTATACGTATCATGTCTAATCTATCTACCTATCTAACATATTTAAACGAGCAATTCTTGTATATTTATTTATTTATACCAGCGATCTTAAAAACGGCTTTAACGATTTCGCTGAAATTGAGTATGTAGGGATTTTCGGGGGTGAAAAATCAATCTAGATTAGTCTTATGTCTGGGAAAACGTGTGTTTTCGAGTTTTCATTCTGTTTTCTTTCACATTATTCCACGCAAAATATGGTCGCTAATTTCTTACGCTCGGGCATAAGCATCGTAGTCAAGTGGCCAAAGCGTAAGATTGACAATCACAGGTGTGTCCGTATTCAAATCCCAGTCGGATACTAAGTTTTTACTTATGTTTTTATGTATTTATTACAGGTTTTCGTTTTTTTATCTAAAAAATACCATATAACAAAAATAACTCCGAGCGAAGCTCGGTCGCCCAGGTACTACATATTATAATATTTGTTAATCACCCTACGATTGCGAAATTTTATTTAAGAGATTTTACGGTCCCTCTGAATCTCTTAATCGCGTTATGGTTTGGTTTATTAAAAGTATACATCGATGTGTAATAGATAGCGCTACGGTCTATCTGAATCGCGCTATGGTTTGATTCATTTAATACGCATATAGGGACGTTTATTAAATTTAAGTCCATCCTTTTTACCGGTGGTAGGACTCTGTCAAGCCTGAGGAGTCCGACTGGATGGGTACCACCCCCTTATCTATTTCTGCCGCCAAGCAACAATGATTGCATTGTTGTGTTCCGGTATGAAGGATAAGGTAGCCAGCGCAATTACAGGCAAGAGGCATATCATCTTAGTCCTCACAGTGACAACGCACCTGTGGTTTTGCATTTTTATTACTTAAAACCTAAGTGCATGAACCGTAGGTGTTATGGGCGACAGGTACTGCTTTTCATCAGGTTTTTTTTTTTTTTTTTTTTTTTTTTTATACCACGACGGTGGCAAACAAGCATACGGCCCGCCTGATGGTAAGCGGTTACCGTAGCCTATGGACGCCTGCAACACCAAGGGCATCACATGCGCGTTGCCGACCCTTCAGAAACCTATTTACTCCCCTTTTAAAGGACCCCATACTGTAGCCCTCTGGGAAAACCTCGGCAGGGAGTTCATTCCACAGCGGGATGGTCCGTGGGAGGAAACTTCTCTGAAAACGAACTGTACGGGACCATTTGGGATGCAGTGTGTGGGCATGAACTCCCTGTCGATGGCGAGCGGTGCGATGATAAAAAGTGGCCGTGGGCATCATTTCAAACAATTCTTCGGAACACAACCCATTATACAGGCGATAGAGCACACATAAGGACGCAAAATCTCTCCTTAGACTTAAGGGCTCTATATCGCTTGTGAGTATTGGATCGTCGACAATTCTCACAGCTCTCCTTTGGACCGAGTCAAAAGGCCCAAGCTGGTATGCCGGTGCTCCCGCCCAGAGATGAGAGCAGTACTCCATATGGGGGCGGACTTGCGATTTATATAAAAGCAGTCTTTGCCCCGGCGTGAAGTACCGCTTCGCTCTATTAAGCACCCCGAGTTTTTTGGATGCCAGCTTGGCCTTTTCTTCCAGATGACTTCGGAACTGGACGTCGCTGGAGATGTCGACACCAAGGATACCAATACTGTTGGAGATGGTTAGGGGTGTGCCCTGGAATTGAGGGGCCACAGTAAATGGGGTTTTTTTAGCGGTGAACGCACAGACTTGTGTCTTGGAGGGGTTAAATCGGACTAAATTGTCCCGACCCCAATCGGAGACTCTGGAAAGAATACTCTCGATTTGAGACACAAGTTGTTCGCGACTTTCTACCACAGCGGAACGAGGAATGTTTGCACGGCCTGTGTAGGAGGCGTCTCCAGTGCTGTCGTCCGCATAGCAATGAATGCCATCAATAGACAGCAAGTCATTGATATGCAGAAGAAAAAGCGTTGGAGACAGTACAGAACCTTGCGGGACGCCAGCGTTTATACCTAATTTTTCGGAGCAGCAGCCATCTACGACGACTCTAATGCTCCGATCAGATAAAAAACTGGCAATCCATTTGCACAAGCCCTCGGGTAGTCCGTACGATGGCAACTTCGAGAGAAGACCCCGGTGCCAGACCCGATCGAACGCCTTCGCTATATCAAGGCTGACTGCCAATGCCTCACCTTGACTCTCGATGGCTGAAGCCCATCGGTGTGTCAGATACACTAGAAGATCACCAGTCGAGCGACCGTGGCGAAAGCCGTATTGCCGGTCGCTGATCAAATCGTGTTCCTCTAGGTATCTGAGGAGCTTGGTATTAATAACACGCTCCATAACCTTGGAGAGAAGAGAGGTAATAGCAATAGGCCTGTAATTCGAAGGATCTGATCTATCGCCCTTTTTGGGCACCGGGTGCACGTGGGCGGTCTTCCACGAAGACGGTACTTGCCTAGAGTGGTAGGAAAGCGCAAAAAGTCGCGTTAATACAGGGCACAACTCAGGAGCACACTGTTTGAGCACCACTGCTGGTATGCCGTCGGGCCCACTCGACTTATGAACATCGAGACTAAGCAGCTCCCGCCGGACATCTCTTTGTGAGAAATTTATTTCCGGCATGGAGTGTCCACATCGCGGGATGGTTGGCGGTGCGGTGCTTTCATCGACATTCAAAGTCGAGTTTGAGGCAAAGAGTGTGCCTAGTAGGTCGGCTTTCTCTTTGGCGCTATGGACCAGGTTGCCGTCGGCATTTTTCAGTGGTGGGAGGGACGACAGACAAAAGTTCCTCTCGGCAGCTTTGGCGAGCGACCAGAAGGCTCGACTCCCGGAAGGGTAACTAGCCAGCTTTTCGCCAATTCTTCCGATGAACTCGAATATAGCTCTGGCAATTGTTCTTTTACTGGACCTCGAAGCAGCATTTAGTGTGCGTTTCATATCGGATAGATTTGGATCCTTATCTCTCCGAGCCGTGGTCCAAGCCCTGAACGCGGCTTGCTTATGGTGTCTTGCTTCCTTACAAGGCCGATTAAACCACGGTCGTTTCTTTGTCCCGGCAGCAACTAGCGAGTTTGGAATGAAACATTCCATACCCGCCAGTATCGTCTCTGTGACGGCAGCTGCGCAGGTGTCGGGATCTTTTGATGTGAAACACAGCTGATTCCACGGGTACGATGCATAATATTCTCGCAATCCATCCCAATCTGCTGACTTATACTGCCACATTCGCCGCAAGCTAGTAGGCCGAGGTGGATCTGGGCGTGCGCCTGGTGCAAGTGTCCGGATAAGGCAGTGGTCGGACGAGCCGAGTGGTGCATCTACTGAGATGGAATATCCATCCGGACGTTGAGTCAGCAGAAGGTCCAGTATAGAGCTCGTATGGTCCTCAATATCTGGTACTCGTGTTGGAGAATGTACCAGTTGTGAGTAACCATAGGCCAGAGCAAATTCGTGAGCACACCTCCCCGCGTAGTCAGTGGACCGAGAACTAAGCCATTCAGTGTGATGGGCGTTAAAGTCTCCTAAGATCACCAACTCCGTAGAGGGGTATTGCTCAAGAACTTTGTCCGTCGTCAATTGCAGGTGCTCGAAGAGTCGTTTTGTTTCCCTGTCACCGCTATGAGACCTGTATAGGCACGCGTAAACACGGGTGTGGCCACCGTAGTCCACGCGCACCCACAATATCGACAGGTCCCTGTCCTCTAAATGAAGAAGTCGGTGACAGCAGATATCCTCCCGAACGAACATGCATACACCGGCACGTCTTAGAAATTTATGTTCCAATTTGTAGCCGGGATAGTGTAAGTATGATGTGTCGGCCGGGCAAGATATCTGCGTCTCCGTAAGGAATAGTAAGGTCGGCTGCGCAGTCTCCAGATGATGATGGACTGCGCTAAGATTTGCGTGGAGCCCCCTGATGTTGCAGAAGTCCACTTGTGTGGAGATGGGAGCCGCTGTATAAAATTTACTTTTTTCCTTTTTTTTCTTCTTCATTTTTTTTTCCTTTGGGGGGGGGGGGGGGGAGATGTTATAGGTTGTTGTGAAGATTTGTTGTGTTGATAGCTAAAAAGGGCAAATTTGCAATGCGGACCAGCCACAAGCCGGTACAGGTAGTGCGGACTGTCGGCGCAGCGTACGAGAGGGCCCCCAGTCCCCCCCCACTGCAACAGCCGGGTCCACCCCGGTCTCCTTCTCCGGCACGACTGCTACAGCGGGGATTTTTCGCGGGTTGGCAGTTCAGCCTCCCAGGGCGGAGATTAAGTGATCCCTGAGTTCGGGAACTCTACTGACCCGCGGGCGGCCAGCGACGAACCGTTTCACTGGGTCTCACTGACCGCTGCGCCCACAATTCGCACCCACACCGGCCGATGAGTGAGTCGTTTGCATCACCGGCCCCTCGCTATCAACACAACAAGTCCTCCGGAGCTCTGGATACCTTACTCACCGCAGGAACACAACACCGTCAAAGAGCGGTGTTATTTGGCTGCGATTTTCTGTAAGGCGGAGGTACTACCCCAGTCGGGCTGTTCCAAATTGAGTAGGGTATATACCCCACTGTGCCCTACCTCCTAAACCAGGTGGTCTGTCTGCTCGTTTGTCACTGAATCGCGTAAAAAAAAAACCTATTACATTATTACATGATTTGTAGTACAACGGACCAAAATTTTTGTCTATATATTTCGCATCCCAACCTACAGAATATACCTTTTTTTTTTTTTTTTTTTTTTTTTTTTTTTAACGTCAGGAAAACCCCTGTTACGGGTACCCGCTCGCCAATGGGGAAGCGAGTCGGGTTATGTGGGACTCCTGCCGCGATGTGCGGCAGCCTACCCACTAAAAACCTGACCAAAAACCTCCTCGTCGCCATAAGGCCGGGGCCGCGGGGTACCAATAAGACTCTTCCGCGACCCCGACGGCGAGCGCCTGCTAAGGCCCGTCTCCATGTCAGGGGCTGAGATGTTCGACCACCCCTGACGGCCTCCTCCCGCCAGAACAGTGGACGGCCGGCCTCCCCTAGCCGACCGCCCTCTGGCACCTTCCATTGGTTTGGTGGACACCAAACCAATGAGGCTGCTTCAAAGTCCACTATGCTAAACAGAGAAGTACCCGGAGCAGCCCCACCAAACCTCACCGCCCACCGAAGTGGGCAACACTACCTCGGCTGCAGAGGACAGGGAGAGCGGCAACGAAACACCGACACGCCTCTTCCCCTGCAGCCCCACCACGTCCGCCCCCCTCTCATCTGATCGCGGGATCGCCAAAGCGACCCCATAACCAGTGGCCGCAACGCCGTCAGATGCAGCCACGACGAGAGAGAGGCCCCAACCCTTCCACAAAATGTGGAAACCAATCCACCCACCGAAGTGGGCACCCACCACTCGCCGCACAAGCGGCCCCGTCCTCCTGGCGCCCCAACCGCGTTCGACGGCCCACGGTCAGAGCACCCACCACCATCCCCCCGTTAGTGGCCGCAACGCCGTCAGATGCAGCCACTAACGAGAGGCCCCAACTGGTCCACCGAAGTGGACACCCGTCTTGCCCACCTAAGTGGGCCCCCCCACACCGGTGACCGCAACTCCGGAAGCCGAAGCCTCAACGGAGAGCGGCCCCGTCCGGGGTGCCTTAACCGCGTTCGACGGCCCACGGCCAGAGGCACCCCTCCCCCTGCTGTTGGTCCGCGCCGGATTTCTCCGGTACCACCCGCTGCCCAAGCTGCAAGACAAAGCGGGTGGCGTTCCCCTATCCGCCACCTGGGGACGCGCCCGGTAGGAGTCAGCTCTCCCCCGGGAACCTACAGAATATACCTACTTTATTCAAATCGATATAATACCCATTCCTTACAATAATTCTAATATTTTTCTGAAAGTGCTAACCCTAATTTTATTTATTACCCGACTGCCGTAAAGCCCCAAGGAAGGTACTGTGTAACTTTTATGTATATATGTATGTCCTATCCTATGTTCCCTCGTAATTACTAAACTAACCAATTTTGAAGATTCATTCGTCGCGTCGTTAGATTGATAACGGGAGTGTTATATGGATCTATATATTTATATGGATGATCTATATATTCATATATTATATGGAGCTATATGGATCTCAAATCATTCGAGTGGGAAACACAGCTTTTAAAGAGACAATTGAGTAGCTGCTGGGCGAACGCCTACTACATGGATTTTATGGTATTTTAATAGCTTCTAAGTGGAATGGCAGAATGGTATTACGAAATTTATTGCTTGCTGTTTTGACTATGGGTCTTGATAACGGAAAGCTCAATTTTACCCTTTATTTTTAAACCACTTACCGTTACTTCCCGTTACCGTTTTATATAGATAAAAACAATTACTGTGAGGGTACCTTTGGAGATAGGCTATCGCTGTCTTTTCTGGAGTTCTTTTTAACACCTACAACTACAACAGGTAGTACAATATGTTATGTGGATCTATCTCGTAAGGTTTAGCTAGCGTTAGCAATGTAAGTGTACAAAAATACATTTTTTACTACATTAAAATTCTTGACTTTTTCTGATATATTACGCCTTCCGAAAGAAAATCTCTAATTGTACGTGAAGTGATAGTGATAACCGTAACAAAATCCGTTGCGTGGTTTAGAAGAAGATGACGGAGGAACAGACAGACGAAAACAGCGACTTTTCTCTATACTAAATAATAGGTTTTTAAGAGTCAACTACAAAATAAGAAACTCTACTCACATGATTGATGAATACTTTCTGGATGGACCACTTCCACCCCCGTAGCCATTCTAAGACTTATAAAATAATACTATTAATACAAACTTTAATTTATTTAAGATAAAATGTTGTTCACGTCTTAATATCGGAGTAGGACTAAATATTCTGTGAACTAAATAACATTATTTGATCTGAAATAGTTTCTAATACAAATTTAAATGTAATAAAATAGCTCTATTGTTTTAGTGTAGGGTTGGCAAAATGATTTTATTATAGACTAGAGACTTTCGCTTTGCTCGGATTCGTCCCTAGTGAAAAACAAAATCAAACCTATCCCACGGGAACCGTACATTTTTCCGGGATAAAAAGTAACCTATGTGTTATTCCAGACTATAATCTAGCTCGTCTGACGTCTACGTCTACGTCGTTCTGACATGATTGAGTAACAAATATACACTCAAACTTTCGCATTTATAATATCAAGAAAACGGGATATTATACTATAAATTATATGTACATATAATTAGGAATTAGTATTTTATTGCGTTAAACCATACTGTTAGAGTAAATCAAAAAATAATAGAAGAAGGGAAGTACTTATGTAGAGATGTGGAGCGTCTGGAATTCTATTCTTCCTGCAAGGATTATCTTGCTAATATTATAAATGTGAAAGTTTAGATGTTTGGATGGATATTTGTTACTCAATCACGCCTGAACGGCTGAAACGATCTGGATGAAATTTGGCACAGAGATAGATATATTATAGTCTGAAATAGGACATGGGCTATAAACCAACCGTACATTTTCCGAGATTTTTATCCCGGGATTTTTATCCCGGAAAAATGTTCGGTTCACATAGGATAGATTTGTCTTTATTTTTCTAGAAGCGAACCTGAACGAATTGAGGGTGAGCCGCTAGTAAAATCTATATTTATTGGTAAGAGAATCTCACTGCCCTTTCCAATACATGCTGAAATTATTATTACGTTCAATCTTATAATATTAAATGCAATTCTTGAACATATTTAAATTGAAATTTAAACTTAAAAGTTATTTCTTGTATCTCGGAAATGGCTCAAAAACTTGTATTTAGACAAAGTTTTGTTTTTAAGTTTATCTATATAGGTTCGAAAAAACGCAATTTTTATATCTATGCCGACAAACGCCGAGCGAAGCTCGTTCACCCAGGTTCTACATCCTTAAAAACATAAATATAAAATGTTTCAGCCCTATATACACACAAAATACCATAGTCTTTGTATGTAAATCGTTGATCCCAATTTAACTACTTCCAAATACGCATGATATAGGGTCAAGTGCACTTTAAAAATTGTCTACCTTATAATTAAAAAAATCAATTGCCAAATGTATGTAAGCGCATCACTTTAGAATGCCTGCATCTATTTGGTTAATTCTTTTTCTTGTGTTTATAATTGTCAGGATAAGGTTTGTAAGATTTTTTTTTAATTATATGGAAAAGTGAAGAATTTGGATTATAAAATCTCCATATAAAAAAAAATTGACAGATTATCGTTCAGTTGTACCGACTTCGTTTTATTTTATCTGTAACATCTAAAAAAAAGGTAAAAGAAGTAAAAAAATTGAAGAAAATTAAACTATACCTGTTTTTTTATAAACATATGAATTTTACAAGAAAAAGGATGGTTACTATTCTTTAAAAGTTTGTTTATCATGAGAAATGATATATAGGTATACTTTAGGTCATATCTAGTATTTGTCATGTTTGTATTTACTCACCAAGCGAAGATCAGGGTCAGGGTCCATTCACTGTGAGAATGTGGTCATGATTAAGGTTTTCTCTCTTATAGTCTTTTTTGCTGTCATGACTCCTTCATCCTATCTATGATGCCCTTCCCAATATTTCCAAAGAAAATTATAGGTAATAACCCGGTTCGTAATGGACCATGTGCGCGTATAGGGGGGGGTTTTACTGGGATTAAAAAATGAAAAATTAAAACTTTGATGACTGAACAGCACGTAGTCTTAAGATTTATTGCGAGAATTTTAAAATCACCGTCTGTGCTACATATGACAATATATGACAGAACACCTGCCAGAAAAAATTAGCAATACGTTGGTCTATGTTATTTTGCTTAAAATTAACTTAAAATATATTAAATGGTGTTTCAACACAATGGTGTTTATTAATGTTTGTGTTTAGTCCTCTGTATTAATTTTTAAGTAAATATATTAAGTGTAATGGAAATAGATAACCTAATTTTTTTGTAAAATAACTAGAATTTACTAACAGCGACTCACCCTCGCTCCGCTCGGGTTCGTCCCTACTTACGTTTTAACTTTTAGTATAGATTTCTCAGAAATGAGATATTTTCCCGTAGTAAAAAGTATCCTATATGTTGACCCGGATAACCAGCTATCACCATAGCAAATTTATACATATATTCTATAAAACAATTTTCGTCTTAAGTATTTTGCAAACTCCATGTACTCTATTTTTGCAGATCTATGCCATTTTTAAAGAGTACTATGATACAACTTACATCCAGAATTAAATAACTCGGCGAATATCGTACTAACGAGCTAACATTAACTTTATTTTCAACATAAAATATTATGTATACCTGAAAGTTACAGAAGGTATCTGTCCTTTCTCTCCTTTCTTAAGTTACATATATAAAGTGCTATTCTTACTTTTCATTTTCATGGAAAATATAAATATTTTATTTTAATATTAACATATCAAAATATGTAAAAACAATACAACATTTGATGGTACGGAACCCTCAATGCGCAAGTAAGATTCACATTTGTCCGATTTTTAATGATCAGAACCAAAAAGCATAGTATATATAGTGCACAAATGCTTAAACACAAGTGATACTTTGACACGACCGGTGAGAATTAAGGTGCAGGGCCGACGATTTATCTCCAAGACACAGGGGTGGAACATCGCCTACTTCCCAACTCCGGGCTACTATTGAGAATATCTTAACAGAAAAACTCAGTAATTAAACCTGACCCGACCCGGGCCTCGAACCCAGAACCTCTGGATCTACGGCCGTAAATGCTAGCCACTAGTCTACTGACTATTCAATTTACAACAACAAACAATCAATGACCTTATAACTATTCATAAGTGAATTTAAGGTTTGCAGGTAAATCAGTGTTTAAATTAGGTCAAATATATTAACATTATTTAAAAACATTACGACATCGACATTTAAATATAACTACTAAGTTACAATATTGGGATATTGCTTTAATATTTTGTAAGGCACTAGTTAAGTTATCGGGACTGTGGATTGTAATAAAACAATGTATCTCGTCGAAAAGATAGTTACAACTCACTTTATTTTCTTATTTTCTTGTATGTATGTATGTATTCAGACCTTTTTAACGTCCCACTGCTGGGCACGGGCCTTCCTTCAATACGAGGGGAATCGGGCTGTAGTCCACCACGCTGGCCAAGTGCGGATTGGCGGACTTCACATGTCTTTCGAGAACTTGTTAGGTTTTCTCAGACATGCAGGTTTGCTCACGATGTTTTCCTTCACCGTAAGGCAAGCTAATCATGTTAGAAATGATTCGCACATGGAAATGGTGCGAGACCCGGGATTTAAACCCGCTTCACTCGGTTTCCCAAGCGAGCGCGTTACCATTGTCATTATATTATACATTAGTACGGGAGTGTGTGTGGGTTCTCAGCCAAAAAAAGGACCCTTCGGCCCATAAATTATTTATGCTTAATTTATTGTGACAACACAATAAAAACATGTGTATTGTTTATTTTTTTTTTTTACAATAAAGAAAGTTACAA
This sequence comes from Argynnis bischoffii washingtonia, assembly GCA_033884665.1. Lineage (NCBI taxonomy): Eukaryota > Metazoa > Arthropoda > Insecta > Lepidoptera > Nymphalidae > Argynnis > Argynnis bischoffii. The sequence continues at coordinate 15,372,575 of CM066618.1, read as the reverse complement.
ATATACTTAATTATATATACAAATTATATTATATTATTTATAATATATAACAGATAATTTTTAGAAGGATCTCTAAAGAGACGATACATTTTATAAGAAGAGATCCTTACGTGAAGGATATCTAAATAAACCACATGTTGGGTTTCATTCCTCGCTTATTTCCAAAATTGTTTTAACGGATCTATAAATATTGTCTATAATCGACAACTTTGCTACTTTTGATTCTATTAAATAGCTAACTTATACTTTAACTTATACTTTAGTCATTAATATTATTGAGCATTTAAATTGAAATAATTATAAGTTTGAATTAGAAGTAATAAATAAAATAAATATGTTGGGACATTAACACACAGCACCATCTTGTTCCATGATAAGCTACGAGGCTTGTGTTATGGATGCCAGATAGTTGATACACTACATATCATATATAACTTTTAAATATATACATATTATAAATATAAACTGGGTTTGACTGGAGTACAAACATGCGCGCTCATTACATTAATTAATGCAGCCAGCGGGACTTAAACCCGTGACTGCCGGCACAGCAAGTAAGGTCGCTACAAACTGAGCCAAACGTGTCGTCAAACAAAATAAAACACATAATTGCTTGGAAGAACTGAATATATTATGCGGATTAATTGTAATTATAATAATTACAAAAGTTTATTGTAACAATTTCATGGTAAGGTAAAATTTTACTATTCTTAGGTTAAAAAGATAATTACTTCTAAGAGGTCTACCAAACTTAAAGATATTTTGAAAGGTTCAGATTTTTTTCTTCAATTTTTCTTGTAAACAACAAATTTTTCTAACTTTAATTTTTCTATCAATTTTCTAAATTGACTCCAAAACTAATTCAAATACAGTTATTAACTCGCGTAACTAGATACATAACTGAGTTACCCAAATACATAGTATGTTTATTTCAATATTATGTACCAAATTTTAACTTTTTCCATCCAACAGATTTAGTAATCAAAGGATCCTTCTATGATCCTACAAAAGAGGAGGTTTAGTACTTTCCCACTCATTACGGAACCCTAAACTTCTAAGCGAAGCTGAAATGAGTATTTTGTTTTATATGAATATAATAGATTTTGCATTATCATTTACAGTTTGTCGTAGGTTTCATCTTGTAAATACATAGAAGGTTTAGATTTAGAAACATTCACAAATCGGTATAACGAGTTGAGACATCAACACTGTGTCAATCAGCCCGTATTCTATACTATTGCTTAAGAGTTTGTTTCCATTGTACCGACACGGCTTTGACGACATGTGAAGAGATTTGGAATTTTATTTTCTTTTAATATTAGATGTTTTGGTATTACAATCCGATATCATCAAATTTGTTATAAAATTATTTACATTTTGTTTACGTGGTTCTTTCCAGAAAACGATACAAGCAATTAACTACTTTAATTTACCTGGATGTCAGTTAATATGTTCGAAAAAGGCCGCCAAACGTATGATGGCATTTTCTACAATTCTTTTACTTTCGATTGATACTAAATTGTCACAGGAAATAAATTCTTGCACTTAAAAAAAAAACATTTTTTTTTCATTAAAAATAGCCTGGAGCAAACGTACCCAATAGATAGATGGGGATTTTAGACTAAATAAATTAGAATACTATAGTATATTTTAGCGATGTATTACCGTAAACGTGTTATGGGAATAAAAACTCAATATATGCATTATAATTTGTGCTTAACACATTAATTTTATGTGTTTAATAGAGTTGAGTCAGACAAGTATTTAAGTATTTATTACTGAGATACTACATAATCCTAATTAAGAAAGTTAAGTGAAACAACAGTCACAAATATTTCCACGATTGTAGAGGCTTTTATTTTAAATCTTGCACTCGTAAAAGAAGAACTGAACGAAAAAGACTTCACTTTGTTATTTTTGTATCGATATTTCGAAGGGAAACACCCTTAAACTACCCATATGTTAAGTTGTACTGTACTGATTTTGAATATGACATATTTTTTAAATTTTGAATTATTTCAAGGAACGAACCATGCTAAAGGCATATTATGATCCTCAAGACTCTCTGTCTATATATACTATTTATAATATTATAACTAATGTTTTTAAAAAAATATAACATTAAACTGCTTCAATATTACCGACATAATGACGTCTCCTCTCAAGTAATGTAACCAAACAGTCTTGTATATCCAACAAAAAATAAGTTACTGTTACACTCAATCCGTGAACATCAATTGTGTCATAATATACTCAATATTGTTCTAAGAAAATTTTATATTCTATCTATCTATCTATTATATTTAAACGAGCAATTCTTTTATATTTATATCTTTATATCTTTATTGATTTATACCAGCGATCTCGGAAACGGCTCTAACGATTTCGCTGATATTTGGTATGCGGGGGCTTTCGGGGGCGAAAAATCGATCTAGATTAGTCTCATGTCTGGGAAAATGCGTGTTTTCGAGTTTTCATGTGGTTTTCTTTTGCATTATTCTACGCAGAATATGGTCGTTAATTTCTTACACTCAGTTATAAGCATCATGGTCAAGCGGTCAAGGCGCAAGTTAGACAACACATATGCCCGGGATCGAGTCCCGGTCGGAATATTTACTTTTGTTTTTTTTTTATATTTATTCAAGTTTTTAGTTTTTTTATCTAAAAAAACGATATAACAAAAAAGTCCTCCGAGCGAAGCTCGGTCGCCTAGGTACTATATTTTATAAAGCATTCTATTAAATGTCAATGTATAGCAATAAAATATATTTTATTTTACAGCTAAAACAATTCAAGTTACGTCATTTATAGTAAAAGAACGAGACAGCATAATGGCTGAATGAGATATGCTGATCGATTCCGGATTTAAGTAAGAATATAAGCTTGCCACCTGCCTTCACTCAAGGCCTGATCCCTCTTCTCTGATACGTGTTCACCTTGTTTTTGGGCTCATTAGTGTCCGGCAATCCAGCCGGGCGTGAAGCCAAGAGATACACTGGGAGGAGGCCAACTTCGGTGGGTGTACCATGCGAGTTGCTCCTAGTACTTCTCTGATAGCAGAGTGGACCGAGGGAGCTACCGCTTAGTTGTGTGGTCTGCTTCGGTAGACCTACTGTCAGGGTGTCATGGTTGAGTGCGTAAGCGATCCTGCGACGCCCCATTAAGACGGGGGAGGTTCTGTTGGGTTTTAGTGAGTAGTATTGACTTTTCTGGCCGGTGAATCCCATATAAGCACCTGTATGTATACCTACAGGTTGTACACGTAAATGCATTTCCCAACATTAAAAAAGGCTTTACCCCTATGATGTGTTAATGGTGGTAATTAGACTACACTAGTGACTATTTTTGGAACTAATGAAAGCAGTTTACAGTACTTATTTAACAATGGCAGCTCTTATTACCTTAACATCTGTTGAATTTCAATCTCTACTCTTTTAATTATTATACACAGAACAAATATAAATAATATAAATATGTCTGTTTATTAGACGAAGTAACTTCTGCACTGTCTTAGTCTGCGCACTGCCAATTGAGCATCAATCAAACTATCTACTTATTAATTGATATATATCTATTATATAAACTTTTATTTATTAAAAAAACGTAACTACTGCATAAAACAAAATACAAAAGGATGAAAATGTACGTGTATTATTAAAATTTAAAAGAATTCAAAAAATCAGATTAACATTATATTTACCTTGAAGCTTTAAATAAAGCTCTATATTTAGTGTCTTTTGATTTGAAGGCCGTGACTTTAGAAGTTGTGCTAAATTATCTAGGTAATATTTTAGTGTCTAATTTTGAAATATTGCCAAGTCATGTACATTGCTTAACAGCTTATTGATACTGAAAGTGAAATGAACGTACATAGTAATGTTTATTTATTGCTCAATGGACTTAGAAGGTTATATCTGAAGTGGTTGATTGCTCTTTAAAGCTAAAGTTCAATTATAATTAAACACCCATATAATATACAAATATATCGAGCTCCACCTTCGTACCATCTGAATAATCTGTATATTGAATATGTATACATATCGTTGCTTTACTCCTTATTTGATTAAACCATCAATACATGTTGTATTTTACAGTAAAGAGTTTTATAGTTAAAATACATTTTTTTCGTATTTTTTAAAACAAAATGTGTATTTTATAACAATAGTATTGATATTTAAAAATCAATAATTCTATATTAATAACTCTTTCGGTAAATTGTCATTTGGACGTAAGTGGAGTAAGCACTGAGATTATGGACTGCGTCGTTAGTCTAGTGGCTAGTATGTCCTCCTATAATTCTACTTTCGAGACTCAGGTGGAGCCAAAACAGTTGTTAGGTTTCGCAACTTGAAGTTAGGTAATTGACGTTGTTTATATCCTCGTGCCTTTTTTTTTGTTATCTTCAGGAAAAACCCTGTTACGAGTACCTGTTAGTTTTGCATTGGATAGTTAACTGAGGAAGGCTATAGGCTATATATCATCCCGGAAAAATGTACTTTTCCCGTGGGATAGATTTGTTTTTGTGTTGTGGACGAACCCGAAGCAAAGCGAGGGTGAGTCGCTAGTATAATAATAATTAATCTGAAATTCTAAAAAATGTCTGCTTTAATTCATTACAAGTGGTAGCTACAATATTTCAACTTTCAAATTTTAGTTAACTAATATGCTGCTGGGATAACAACATCACAAAATTATCAAATTTGTTGATTTCTTGTTGCATGACGACCTTTTTGGCTTCCTTGATGCTTAAAATTTGACGTCTTTATAAATTATATGTATTTATTTATATACATGTGAGTATACTTTTTAAGTCCCAATGCTGGGCACTCTTTTAAATATAAGGGAGTTTAAGCCATGTACCACCATGGTTCTCTCAGACATGTAAGTTTCCCCACGATGTTTTCTTCAAACTTAAACAAATAGAATCATGTTGAAAATGATTTGAACATGATAATATCAATGGTGTGAGATCCGGGATATGAACCCGCTTCACTCGGTTTCTCAAGCAAGCACGTTACCACTGGGCTATCGATGCAGTATACAATGTTTAAGTATAAGAAATAATATAAATATCGTAATATCGCCCCGTAGCCCATTAGACAACGTTTGAGATATTATATGCTTGTTGTTGCCCGCGGCTAGGCTCGCGCAATAAGCGGGGCGGAGTTCAAACGTAATCTATGTATGTCCGATCCCAGGATGCGATCTATTTTCTTGCCAATTTTTATCCATATTTGTTCAGCGGATAAGCGTTAAAAGGGTAACAAACTAAAAGGTTACCTTTATAGATTCATTGATATAAAACATGAATATTGACCGAAAAAACCTTTTGAATATCGCTTCCTGTCAAAAATATTATATAATACTAGTGACTCACCCTCGCTTCGCTCGGGTTCGTTCGTCCTAGGTTGCTTCTCAAAACAAACTTTTTTTTTAGTTTTAATTTTTTTTTGTGTGGCCCTATTTTTTTTTTCTAAAATAGAAGTAGCCCAAGTTACTCCTTATTACATCAGCTACTGCCAGTGAAAATCCCGTCAAAATCGGTCCAGCCGTTTCAGAGATTAGGCGGAACAAACAGACAGACAGACAGACAAAAATTGTAAAAAATGTTTTGGTATATGTACCGTGTATAAATTCATATTATGCATTTAGTATAAAGCGATTATTTTAATATTACAAACAGACACTCCAATTTTATTTATTTGTATAGATTTTTATATTTTAACAATTTGTGCAATGAAGTGTTCTAAATAAAATGAAGTTAATCTTATTTTAATAACCGTCTCTAATTTAGAATTACCGTAGCATTAGATCGTTATGTTTTAGAGAACGACCTTTACGCTCGTCTTTTTTCCATTCTAAGAACGCTTAAGTTGTTTCATCTTTGGCCTAGTTTTATTCTATAATGCTCTTCGCAGATATTTCCCTTTCATGTAAAATAATGTAGTTGATGTAAAATGTATTTAGCTGTCTTCATAGTGAAGGCTATACAAAGTATCCTATGACCTATCCTATCCTATTAATATTATAAGCGTGAAAGTTTATGAGGATAGAGAGATGGATGAATTGATGAATGACATGACGAAGTTAGCTGAAAGCGACGTAATGAAGTTAGCTGCTTTACTTTTACAAACAGAGAGTTGTGATATACGGGATGAAATCTTTAGCTATTTTTGTTCTGTTACGCCAAAGAAGTATAACTTCTTACGTGCGTACATAAGCACACGCAGATTTTTTTATATGTTAGATATGATGTGCTAGTTAATTAAAGTACTAGTATTGAAAAGGGTCATAACTCTCTTAATAAATAGGATAATTTCAATAAATAATATCAAAAGACTGATACTTTAGGTTCGCCTATAGGATATCTAAAATAACACTGCGATTCTTAGGAGCGGAATCATCCCTATGTAATGATTCCAATACCTTCCATGCATCTACATGTGTAAATCTATAATATTAATATTATAAAGCTGAAGAGTTTGTTTGTTTGTTTGGTTGAACGCGCTAATCTTAGGAACTACTAATCCGATTTGAAAAATTCTTTTTGCATTAGATAGCCCGTTAACTGAAGAAGGCTATAGGCTATATATCATCCCAGAAAAATGTACAGTTCCCGGGGGATAGATTTGTTTTTGTGAATTTTTTTTGGCAATAAAATAGAGTGCATCCTATAACTTGAAACTGAAACATCAACACCAAATCATTCGCTCGCCTTCTTCTTTCTTTTTCTCTTTCTCTTTCTTTTTCTTCCCGGCATATTCTACATTAATAAATAATAATAAACTGATTATATATTTAGTAGTTTTATTGTGGTGTATTGTTGAAGATTTCTACATCGGCTGACTGAGATTGTTAAGCCAGGCGTAACATTTTAGTACAACAATTACTACCTCAGTTCAGGTACCAATCAAACTATAACTATAAATAAATAAATAAATAACTAAATATCTTGGAACATTAACACACAGCACCATCTAGTTCCATGGAAAGCTACAAAGCTTGTGTTATGGATACCAGATGGTTGATACACTACACATATATAATTTTAAATACATACATATTATTAATATAAACACCCATTACTGGAATACAAACACACCAATGAATGCCCCCAGCGAGACTCGAACCCGCGACCGCTGTCACAACTAGTAGGATCACTACAAACTGAGTCAAACGTGTTATCTAAAAATATATAAATGCAAAAGTTTGGGTAGCTGGACCGATTCGAATGAAATTTAGCACATGACTAAGACCTGGAGGCACAATAGTGATAGAGGGTAATTTACTGATCCAAACTAGCATTAGTGACACAAAAGATTTGACGGCACGTTTGGCTCAGTTTGTAGTGACCCTACTTTCTGCGCCAGTGGTCGCGGGTTCGAGTCCCACTGGGGGCATTCATTTGTGTGATGAGCATGAATGTTTGTACTCTAGTCATGGGTGTTTATATTTATAATATGTATATATTTAAAGTTATATATGTGTAGTGTATCAACTATCTGGTATCCATAACACAGGCTTCGTGGCTTACCATGGAACTAGATGGTGCTATGTGTTAATGTCCCACATATACATATAAAGATAAAAGATAAAATTACGTGATATGTATTTACGTACACCACACCATATAAAGTGCAGTCATTTTTTATTTTTTAAATTGCAAAGGTCATAGAATTTGGTCATGGTATTAAAATTTACTTTGCGAACTTTATCGTACGTGTGTTTCGCAAATTGAATTAGACAAGATAATGCAATAAATTTAGACACGATTTCAACTGTACACGGCACATTACCAAAGTTAATTACCTGTAAAGTTTTTAGTAATATTGAGATGACAACATTTATTTTTACCCGCAAAAGCCACGGAGACAGTATATGCATTTGGGGTAAGAGGTGTTTATTTATTTATTTATTTATGTACCATAAAATATATGTTACACAAAATAGAGTAACAGAATGTCGACAAAGGATAACTTATCTCTTTAAGAGATTTCTTCCAGCAACCCTTCAATTTATGTATCTATTAACATTTTTCTCGGAAACTAGTAGGCCTATTTTAAAACGGTTTCTTGCTTTGTAAATATTCTTAGTTAAGTTTTATAATGTTACAAACCCCTAGAGGGCGTCACAGTATACCCATGTTTCTCAAAAACAGTTATTTTTGTTATACTACTCAAATAAAAATAAGGCAGTTTATTATTTAAATAAATGTGTAGCATTTACTATTAAAAAAAGCTAATTTTATGTTTTCCGAAAAACTCCGAAAGAAACTTAAGCCGTCCACGTAATATAATTATAACAAAAACAGTGATAGTTTTTTATATAATATAAAGAGTCCTTTTGAAAATCTCCCAAGTGAAACTCTCCCTCAAGCTACGGTAATTCTAAATTATAGTATATTATCATATTTTAAAACATCCCTTATATTATGATTAAACAGGGGGTGAAAATTGTAAAGTGAGTTAAATAAGATATTTATAAAGAGGAAACAAAATATATTAATATTAAAAAACATAAATGTGTTTGATTTAATTTAAAATTTATTTATTTATTACGTATTTATTTGTATTCTTCTCAGCAAATCATTTCATTTGATATCCATATCATGGGCGTGCATAAAAAAACAGTCCGCCATCGTTGGGAGTCCGCCGTGTTAGACTTCAATGACTTCACTTATCTAACCATGCATTGTCATCTAAACTAAATGTATATGGAAAATTTCAGCTCAATAGTAGGATAACTGCTTTAAAATTCAGTTGCAAGATTTTAACCGAACAAACAAACATACATACAAAACAAACATTGCAAGTTGATTTGCTTGAAAAATAATGAGACGATGGTCTTTAAAGCGATGAGCAGCTAAAAGAGATAACAGATGTGATAAATACCTTTGCCAAGGTCAAAGAATAATTTCTGAATAATCTTCACAAGATCAGGGTGGATGTACAAATATTATGCTCAAGGCAAATTCCCACGATTCGCATGTTTACCTCTTTGTTTACGCGTCTTTTGCGTTGTTAACTTGTAAACAAATAAATTACTGTAGTGTAATTTATTACGAATCTTTAGAAAAAACGTTGACTTTGAAACGTTGATACCTATTTAAGCTAACAGATGGTAGAAATGTACTGAAAATATTTAAATAGCTAGTTATAATTCAAGTACACCGCCTATCGTTTTATGAAAACTTACTCCTTCACCTCAAGGTTACCTGAAAGAGATAGCTTCCAGAGATAAGACCGCATGCTGTAAATCTTTTCTTTGTGTTCTTTTGTATTCATATGTTTCTTTTTTTGGTGTGCAATTATTGTTATAATATTACTAGCGTCTATATGGTCTATCTATGTATGCATATGTGAGTGTGTGTGTGTGTGTATATATATATATATATTGAGAAATGATTGATTCCCCATCCATTCCCCTTTTTACCCCCTTAAGGGATGATTTCCAAGATAAAAACTATCATATGTCCTTCTTAAAGTCTCAAACTATCTCCATGCCAAATTTCGTCTAAATAGGTTCAGCGGATTAAGCGTGAAAGAGTAACAGACAGACAAACAGACAGAGATACTTTCGCATTTTTATGTTAGTATGAATTATTCCTAATGTTCCAAAATATATTATGTCATTTTATTTCAAAATACCGTAAATTTTGAGTTCTCAGTAATGTTATTGCGACTCTCGATTAATTAAATACCATGCATCTTAAGAAAATTCTCCCAGAACGAATTTCCTACGAGTATTTAGCAATGCATTGGACAGTTGCGACATGAGTTTGCGCAAATGGGCCCTAGCCGTGACGACTTACATTAGATCTGGCTTTTCATCCACGTATGCACTAACGGGTTGACTTTTATAAATACGCATAGGTATATATGATATTTTTTATCTATACTAATATATACAGCTAAAGAGATTGTTAGTCTGTTTCAACGCGCTAATCTCTGGATCTAATGGTCCGATTTGAAAAATCTGCAAAATCAAAAGACGCAGTGGTAGCCCAGTGGTAACGCGCTCGCTTGGGAAACCGAGTGAAGCGGGTTCAAATCCTGAGTCTCGCACCTCTGATATTTTCATGTGCGAACCATTTCTAACGTGATTACCACTTGCCTTACGGTGAAGGAAATCATCGTGAGGAAACCTGCATGCCTGAGAAAACCTAGCAAGTTTTCGAAAGACATGTGAAGTCCGCCAATCCGCACTTGGCCAGCGTGGTGGACTATGGCCTGATTCCCCTCGTATTGAAGGGAGGCCCGTGCCCAGCAGTGGGACGTTAAAAAGGGCTGAATACAATACAATACAAAAGACGCACGCGGAGCCGCGAGAAAATGCTAGTGTAAAGTAAAAGGAATAATTTATTAGACATAGATTATATGTGTATGTGTGTAAAATAAAATATATGGTTTGTAATAAAATTAGTCAAAAGGTGGCGCTAATCGCTTGCCAAGTTGCCAAATTGTTGCATACTGCATACCTACTACATAATATGTTTAATATTTTAATACTAATTTTGAATTCGATCGCTTCTATATTAAGCGTGCGATATGTAAAGAGTAGTCGATCTAAAGAAAATTGCAATATCAGTATTGCCTTTTTTCGACAAATGTTACCAAATGATATATTAATGATAAAAAAGGTTTTACCCCAAAAAGTATTTAAAAAAAAACCATTTTAACCAATGATATTTAAGTTTGTGTACCTTTAGTTAAGAATTATTTATTCCATATACATTACTTAAACTCCATGTAATAAAATTAAAAATATGTATGTTTTCGTAAAAATTAGTCCTTAGTTTCATTAGTCAAATCATCGAAATGCTACACAGGCTTGCAATATACTCTTCTGCTCAAAAGTAAGGATCAAAAACGTAACATATAATATATTATTAAGGCACATAATATACTATGTACAATACCTAGGCGACCTTCGCTTCGTTTGGCGTAGGCACTTGTTTAGTAAGTTATCATCCATTGGCGACAGTGCAAGTACCACAAAAATTTACGAGATGGCGCTATATGATATTGTCAGCATGAGAACAGAAAAAGGCTCTAATAACTAGTTATAATAAAATGGTGATGAAGAATGATGTGTAATATGTCCTCATATATACATACATACACAAAGATAAATGTATTCTTACTTGTGTATTTCTATATGCTGTAAAAACTCTAACTAAAATTCATTTTGATTTCCAAAGTGTTTGAAGGCATGATTCCAATTGAATAAACTTCGTCCCTAGGTAAGTTTTATTGGTTAGTATGAAATAGATAGACTATATATTATATATGTATATAAAGATATGATGAGTTGTTATAACGCGTTTTCCCGTGGGAATGAGACAATCTCCCGCGGTAAAAAGCCTATGTCACTCTCCAGCTCTCCAACTATCATAAAAAATCACGCCAATCTGTTTCTCCGACAGTGAAAGACGGACAAACAAATAAACACACTTTCACATCTATACAGATAAATAAAATTGGAGTATCTGTTTGTAATATTAAAATAACCGCTTTTTACTAAATGCATATGGATATATACTCGATATATATACCAAAACAACATTTTTTAAAATTTTTGTCTGTCTGTCTGTCTGTCTGTTTGTTCCAGCTAATCTCCAAAACGGCTGGACCGATTTTGACGGGACTTCCACTGGCAGATAGCTGATGTTATAGGGAGTAACTAAGGCTACATTTATTTTAGAAAAAGAATTAGAGTTCCGCGAAAAAAAATTAAAAGCCATGAAATTGTGAACAAAATCCGTGTACGGCGTACGCACCCGAGCAAAACGAGGGTAAATCGCTATATAATATAATTTTAATAAATATCTTAGGAGAAGCAAGCTACTATTTATGTATAAACATATCTAACCGTGAAAACGTACCTAGGGACGAACGCGAGCGAAGTGAGCGTGAGTCGCTAGTATATAATATTAAGTATAGATATGTCATTATTAAAACTTTATAGTAAATATTTTAGATAGAAAGATTTTTAAACCTATCTCATAAGGTTTTAGACCGGTTCAACGTTATGAGTCACATACACAGTGACTGCATTACTATTGCACAAACTGTACCGGTCTGTTGGAGACATCTAAATAAATGCCATATTCACAAGAAATATTCAAATTCCAAAGCTACAAGTATCAAATTATACAAAACTCTTTAAGTATCAAAAGAACAAATTAAAATTAAATATCTTACTCTGTCATACAAAAATAAAGAAAGATGATGAAAGAGAATGTCAAAATTACAGTATTTCCCTATGTGAATCTTAGGTAATTTGTAAAAATTAAAAATTCAGATTTAAACTCAAATAATGTTCAATGCTAGAAATTGAACCTGTAATCTTTAGTGATGAGTTTGCCTTACCAAGTCAACATCATTCTGTGTGGTCATAATCATAATCTCATCGATATATATTATATTGTCGTCTTAGTGTTTCTTTGTTCAAACTACCAATAACAAGTACTTTATAGTAGAGAGTTTATCCCTCTATTTCGAAAACAATGCTTTATTACTTAGATTAATATAATCTATACAGATAAATAAAATTGGAGTGTCTGTTTGTAATATTAAAATAACCGCTTTTTATTAAATGTATAATATGGATGTATACACGGTAGGTACATATACCAAAACAACATTTTTGCCTGTCTGTCTGTCTGTTTGTTCCGGCTAATCTCTGAAACGGCTGGACCGATTTTGACGGGACTTTCACTGGCAGATAGCTGATGTAATAAGGAGTAACTTGGGTTACTTTTATTTTTTAAAAAATAGGGTCCGACGGAAAAAAAATAAAACCAAATTAATTAATTAATTTTGTTTTGGGAGCAAAGCGAGGGTGAGTCGCTAGCACATAATATGTATATAGATAACATATTTTTTCGGCTTATGTATTTAATACCATTAAAATTTACAATTCTGTAGTAAAAAACTCTTTCGATAAACTGGTCGTTTGGACAAAGAAGCAGTGAGACAACGCGACGACATGATGATTTGTTTATAATATGTACATACATAAATCTGTATTTTTAACCCCCGACGCAAAAAGAGGGGTATTATAAGTTTGACGTCGATGTCTGTCTGTCTGTCTGTGTGTCTGTGTGTCTGTCTGTTGCATCATAGCTCTCAAACGGATGTACCGATTTCGATGCGGTTTTTTTCATTTGAAAGCCAGTTTCCTTGCGGTTGTTCTTAGCTACCTTTGGTTAATATCGGTCCAGCAGTGTAAGTGTATCAGCTCTTTCCCAAAATTATTTACTTTTTAAGGGTTGTTCCTTAACCTATTTTTTTTTTTTTAATTTTTTTATCATGAAATTAATAAAGTAAAAGCATGAACGAAAAAGCTTAACTTACTTAATATGTAAATATTGTAATAATAATATCAGTTAAGTTTTTTTTTTCTTTTTTAAGTATAATTTTACTTCACGTTTCTAAAAGTTAGCTTAAAATGTTTTTTTGCATTCATGTAGTGAATTCAAATTGTGATAATTTGATGTGGCCTCGTTGATTTAGCAGATGACTTATACGGCTGCAGTTCATGATGTCCAAGGTTCTAAGATCGGATCAAGCCAAAAATTGTTTTTTTAATTTTGCTAGAATTTGATGGTGTTACATCCCTATATATCAAAAAAATCAAGGGGCCGCGCCCGCTATGCATGTTGATCTTTCTTCACTAGCCACTTGTCATCCCATTGACCTATGCGAAAAGAATTAATAAGTAAAAATTTAATATAGTAATACTTTTATTTCCAAATTGATTGCCTATTAACACATTCTAAAGTTATATTATCTATAATAAAAATACACAACATGTCAAAAAAATCACTATAAACAGAGAAGTTAATTTATTTATAATAATATAATATTTTAAATCAATAGTAATAAATACCTGAAAAACTCGTCCCTTACAATCACTATTAAGACACCGCCACACAGGGTTGTGAAATCGTTCAGCGGGCGCGCTCAGCTCTCAGTAGTGAAGTAGCTGTGGAACACTTGTGTACAACGCAACGTGACCTTGGTAAGTGAGGCAATCTCTTAAACTTGACTTTGATTTTGACAGGTGTTTTGTCTATAGATATTTAATCTGTTGCGTGGACGTCTACATATATGGATATAATCTGTGTATTATCTATGACCTAATTAAATATTTTGTATCTGTAACAGGCCTTTGTTTACAGATCGTTCGTAATAACCGAGTAATTGCTTAGTTTGCTTTTGTAATCGATTCTGCTAAAAAATAATTTATATATATATATATATATATATATATATATATATATATATATATATATATATATATATATATATATATATATATATATATATATAATATTTTGCTTCTTTTATAGGGGCTGTTGTCAAAAGATTGTCAAACAACTAGTGTTTTAATATTTTATAGTAAGTTTAAAGCAAATGAAAAACTTACTTTTAAGACATTTTTTGTAAAAATATGGTTTTCCGCATTTTTTATTACGTCAAGCCCCATTAGTTTTATGACTATGCAAAAAAAACAAGAAAAACAATATCTAAAAGGAGGTATCGAAATATTTTAAAATATTTTTAAGGTGTTATTACTTAGTATGGTTTTCCTTTTTTTGTTACATTATGCCCATTGTCTTTATGAGTATGCAAAAAAAAACAAGAAAAACAATATGTAGAAGGCGTATTGAAGTATTTTATTCATTATGTACGATTTATTAGGAAATCTATGTATATTGCCACTACATTGCATTTGTCTTTCGTTGATGATACATAATATTGTATCCGATTGCACATCTAGCATATTTGCGGCTGCTTACAATAATACTGAAGCAACTCGCAATTCCCTATGAGCCATTTAAATAAAACTATCTTTTCGGATTTTTTCGCGGATTTATTTTGATTTTTGGTTCCCGACGTTTCGATTGCTTTACAGCAATCATGGTCACGGAAGACACTAAGGTATTAGATGTCTCAAAGGCATTATACAGTTGTTACAGACAGCCTACCGTCTGTCTGTGGAAAAGATAGTTTTATTTAAATGTCTAATATTCGCGTAAATCTAAGAAAGTATTATTCCCTATGAGCCACTAAAATGGCAGTCAAATTTTGATTTTTGTCTGCCACCATTAAGAGGATTGTGAAGCTAAATAAAAAAAGTAAATTTCCATACAAAAAGCGATAACGTTTTCCCCCCCATTAACATAGTCTAATTTTCATAATTTTTGAAAATATTGTAGATATAATGAAAAACTAGGTCCGTACGTTTTTATTTTGAAGAAATATTGCGTATGATAGAAGTTATTAGCATCTAAATATCTGTATTTTTGACGTAAAAACTTCCTCGAGCGTTTTTATTTTTTTATAATTAAACTAAACTGAATTACTAAAAAAGGAAAACGTACAGACCTAGATTAAGGTGTACTTAATCTAATGAAACCAAAATTGTCTCATTTCGTAAATGTTTAGGGGGGTAAAAACGTTATCGCCCAAAACAATATTTCAAACAGGAATGTAGGTAATTGCCTCTAAGATTTGCAACTCTCTCTATCGCACCATAAGGGTTGGCAAAGCGAGCGATATGAAACAGATAGCATTTTCTTAAAAACCTACTCGCGCCGTGTATCGGCACTTCACAATCCTCTTAATCTATACTAATATTAAAAAGTGGAAAGATTTTTTTGTTTGTTTGTTTGTACCGAATAAGATTCGAAACTACTGGACCGATTTAGATGAAATTTATTAAGATGATAGTTTGAGATCCTGGAAAGGACATAGGATAGTTTTTATTTCAGAAATCATCCCTTAAGGGGGTGAAAATGGTGATGAAAATTTGTATAGGGAATCTACCTAGGGTCGTCCCTAGGTAGATTCGTACCCGAGCAAAGCGAAGGTGAGTCGCTAGTAATGTATATTTCCATTGTAAGGCATACTATGTAGATATAAAAAATATAGAAATTGTCTATTATTGTATATATAGGCTGGATTTTCATTTGGTTTTGATCATTCAGGACTGGTATTTTTTTAGAGCTTTTATACTATAATTAAACTAAGTAGGCATTTTGCTTATATTTTATTGATAGAAGTGGTATTACATGATATTAAACAATCTGATTTGAAACATAGGATTTTCAGGCCATAGTTATTTTTGAAAAATTTAATTTGAAATTAACATTAAGATTTATCAAACATAATATTATGAAAAAAACTACTATGCTAACTAAAGTCACGGAAATTATCTAGTATTTTAGTTTTTCGCTAGATATCTCTGTTGGAATTTCGTGTCATCTATGCCATAGCATGCCTAATTTTAAGTTGTAAGGCAGCCTATATGGCAATCAATAAAAAAAAAGTTTTTTATAACTCGTTTTGGAGGCATATTCTTATACAGGTTTTACTTATTTATAAATGTAGCTTAACTGGTTATGACGTTTAAAACGTATATAATTTTTATAAGCTATATATAATATACATAATTTTGTATGTTTTAATCTCGAATTGATTTTAGTTAGCGAATTGATATTCAATAAAGAGCACTTGTGAATAAAGTTAAGTGGATTTTTAGCACTCGTAAGGAAACGCTATGGTACAGTACATTATAATTTAATATTTTCTATAAAAACAAAAACATACATTAACAATTTTAACACTTTTATTAAAAAAAATTAGTAATAATCTAAAGTTTTTAATTTACTATATATTTTCGATTATTTTAATAATACTCACTATTAACGTCTATTCTATATTTCTATCAAAATGAGAATCGATTTCTATATCATATTATATGCATCGTAGAAAGATCTCGATTTAAGCAATTTTTTTCTACTGCAAGTTGCATATGCCCAATTTACGGTTTTATTTAAAAAAATATTATTATGAAACTAATATAAGTAAACTTACATCAGGAGTTAGACATGTACTATAGTACATATACTATTTATAGTATTTGTTAAAATTTACCTTTCGAGACTTAGATAAAGAGAAATGACTTCAATTTATATTTAGTATTCACTAGTATAACAAGGCTGTCCAGTGGTAACGCGCTCGCTTGGGAAATCGACTAAGCAAGTTCAAATCAACCCGGGATTTAAACTCCCTCCCTCCCTCCCTCGCACTCTTTTTTATGTGCGAATCATTTCCAACATGATTACCACTTGTCTTACGGTGAAGGAAAACATTGAGGAAACCTGCATGTTTGAGAGAGCTTAACAAGTTTTCAAAAGGTTGTGAAGTCCGCCAACTCGCACTTGGCCAGCGTGGTGGGCTACGGCCCTCTCGTATTGAAGGAAGGCCCATACCCAGCAGTGGGACATTAAAAAGGCTGACTATATTCACTAGTAAATTGTTCTTGATAGCCTTGGATAATATATTGTCCAAAGGAAATGTAAATTTTATAGAATAAAAAGTACTTTGTTGTTCTCCCAGTAATATCTATATTACAATAGATAAAGACAAAACAGTTCAAGTACCTTTTTCTTTTCTGTTTGTTTTCCGATTTTCTTTTTTTTTATTTCATTGATATTGATCAGTTTTAGTATAATCAATAAAAAAAATTGGAAGCAATTTTTTTTTAAAGCGATAGATAAATTTTATTCATATATATGTATTACTCGAATTTATACATATAATAAAACTGTAGAGGTCGAATGTCTGTACATAGAAAAAAAATGCTAAAATCTGAATCGGGGAGATGTAAGAAGAGAAATAGAAGAAATCCAGATTTTTTTCAATTTTTTTGTTTCTCTGTCTGTTTATCTGTTTGTACGGGCTATTCACCAAAACTACCTTATATCCCCGGTTAACATTTTAGGTACTTTTCATCCCGGAAAATTCAAAAATTCCCGAGGGATAGTTAAAACACTATAGTAACTTATACAGCTTAGTATACAAAAATTACTGACTGTCACACATCAGAATAACAAATGGGCTATTTTTTATTCCGGAAAAATGTACGGTTCCCGTGGGATTGATTCGTATATCTTTGTCTAGAGGCGAACCCGAGCGAAGCAAAGGTAAGCCGCTTGTTTTTAATAAAGGTCAAATTCCCTCGTACTGAAGGAAAACCGTGCCAAGCAGTGGGACGTTAATAAGGGCTGAAATACACAAGGTCCAATTTCGACCATTGGGCGAACATTAGTCACTATAGCTATATAAATAATTACTCAAATCAAACTTGATTGTATTTAATTTTATTCATAATATAATGTAGGTACCTTTTTTAATATTTAAAAATAACAAATGCACATAAAATATATTAATTGCAATTTTAATTACTTTCTCACATAAATACACGTGCTGTAAAGTAATCGAAACGTCGGGAACCAAAAATCAAAAAAAAAAATAATAATAAATAAATCCGCAAAAAAATCTAAAAAAATAGTTTTATTTAAATATAATAATTATGTATATATATTTTACCAAAACAAATTATAGTTTTATCTTACCCTGAAAGTCCTTTTTAAATTTAGATAAC
Organism: Argynnis bischoffii washingtonia; assembly: GCA_033884665.1. Taxonomy (NCBI): domain Eukaryota; kingdom Metazoa; phylum Arthropoda; class Insecta; order Lepidoptera; family Nymphalidae; genus Argynnis; species Argynnis bischoffii. The sequence goes on along the minus strand of CM066618.1, from coordinate 15,354,116 downwards.
AGATTCAAAATATTTTATTCAGTATTAAATTACTACAATTTATTACTGAACGTCATGGGTCTATCACCATAGTCCTCGCCTTGAAGAGAGACCCACCCACACAGTGGGACTTTAAGAAAGTTCTTTGATTGATTATTTCAATATTAAGTGTTTCTTGTATTTCTAAGAGTATTTAATGCAGATCAATTAATCTTAAAAATATTACCTACATAACTTGAAGTGCTTGTAAAAGTCTGATTGAAATATTTTTAAAACTCATTATTTTGGAAAGTTGGATAAAAATGTACTTATTAGAATTTTTTTATTTAAGTATCGATTGCTGCACTGCGCCCCTTTTTGTCACATTGCACGAGTGACAAAGGCATTTGCAACTCAAATTATCGCCCCAGTAAGATCGATTAACGCTGTAACATTAAGTAACCTTTTGACAGAAATGTTACCTCATACTGTAGAGTTCATTTAACATTTCAGAACAAATCATAATGACTTCTTTTAGTCGTTGTAGTCGGACTCGCACACAAAGGGTTCCGCACCATAATCGATGTTTTTCTTAATTTGAATGGCAGCCTTTTTGAAATCCGCCATCTTGGTTTTTAATCAAAAAATTGGTATTTTTAGTAAAATATACGTAATTAGCGACTCACCCTCACTTATCTTCGGGTTCGTCTCAGATAAAAACAAATCTATCCCACAGGAACCGTACATTTTTCCGGGATGATATATAGCCTATAGCCTTCCTCAGTTAATGGGCTATCTATTGCAAAAATAGTTTTTCAAATCAAATGAGTAATTTTTAAAATCAACCAAACAAACACAAACTCTTCAGCTTTATAATATTTTAAGAAAAAAAAATCAAGTTCATAGGTCAATGGAAAGTTAAAAACTTGTTCGGAACAAAATTTCGTAAAAAACGCTGACTTTGGTGGCTTCACATTCCTTTGTTTTCTAATATTTTTTAAAATACAAAATACAGTATTTATCTACTCAATGAGTCTAAACAACGGTACTCCACTCGATGGAATAGATCAAATTTTTTTTCGTCCCCCCTTTAGCTGTATAGGAGCCCCGCTTAAAAACATTTTAAAATATTTTATGACAATTTGTATAGTTTTGGGTCTACAAAATGCTTATATTGGAAAATTTGAAGATTTGAAGCTCCAACCGTTTGGCTGTAAAACCTGTGTGACAGACGACGGACGGACGGACAGACTGATATGTAAGCAATGGGGCTCCGTTTGGACTCTTCGGGTAACGAACCCTAAAAAGTACTTCTAATGTATCAAAAAGTATAAAAAATTAATTCTTTCCCAGCTAAGTTTCTTTCACCAGATCTAGAATTGAGTCTTTTTTTATTTCGAAAATATGCTAGATTCTCTCAGATATACAGTCACAATAGACAAGTGGTAATCATGTTAAGTAAGATTTGCACATGATATAATCAGAGGTACGAGACCAAATTTTCAAACCGCTTCACTTGGTTTCCCAAGCAAGTGTGTTACTACTTAGCTACCACTGTAGTACTATGTACTTCAATTAATGTATGTAAATTTGGATAGGCTATTTACCCAACTTCAAAGTATTACAAATATTACAATTTTTTTTTTTATTACAATTACAATTATTTATTACAATTAGTTAAATTACAACGTAAGCATTATTTTTTTTTTTTTACTTTGAAATGGTTTATTATTTTTATCGTTTATCGTATCGCATTATTTTTCATTATTGCACTATAAGAGTATTTCATAAGTATATTTTTAATATATTTTATGAAATAGAGTTAGATGTAATAACACTATGGCTAAGTAGTGAAGCCTTCAGAAAATTTTTACTCAGTACAATATTTTTTACCACTTTTTTTTATTTACGTTTATTTCAAAATTATGTAATTTGAGTAAAGCAAGCAGTGAAGTGCTAGTTAGTTAGTGTTGCAAATAGTTATGTTGAACTTAGAATTTCAACATTGTTATGTCATTCTTCAGTTCAAATGTCGTTATTACAAGTAAGTTGCTAATTTTAATTATTTCCATTATTTTAACTAACATGAATAAATTACTGAGTTAAGTTTTTAACTGATTTAAAAAAAGGAGGATATTCTCAATTGGGATGTTCATATTTTTTTTATGTATGTTCAGACATAACTCCGTCATATATGTATAAACGGATTTGCAAAATTATTTTATTGCTTGAAAGATGGTTTATTTCGGTCCTATTTAAGTTTGAAAAAAAGTCCACCCGGTTCGATGCGAGCCGATACAAATCAAAGCACACCGACTTCGCAAATATCTGATTAGGTATATATAGTAAATGAAAACTACCAAAGATCTATTTTTTACTTTTTAGTGTTTTATTTTTGAAGCCGGTTGAACTATATTTTTTTTAGTTTTTCATTCAAAAATAGTTATTGAAGTCATATTGCGAAGTGCAAGGGGCTTAAGATACTTCAGTAAACTCTTCATGAAAGTATATATAAAGTAATGAAATACTATAAATGACCACAAAAGTTCTTGTTTTGAGGATCTAGCAAAAACTTTATATGCTTTAAGGACCAGTTGTTATAAACGTAGTTAGTCTCTTATACATCGATTAACAAGTGAACTTCAAGCTGTTTGCAAAAATTACAACGATCTACCGTTGCGTAAAAGAACTATACTATTAAATCTACAGATAAAAAAAGATGAAATACTTTTATTGGTAATCTCTTAAGAACGGCTGAATCGATTTAAACATTTTTTTTTAAATATTCGTTACAGTTTGAATAAGTTTTAGGAAAAAATTGAAGTTGCCTGTAAAATTGGAAAATAAGAAAAAAATTTAAAGTGCTTTCTCTGTAACAGTTTTGTATGTTAGAGATGAAAAATAAATTTATTGAAATTTGAAGAAAAATGAGTTAATTATGCATATTAATTATTAATACAATAGTTAAAATATATACGGTCGAATTTAGAACCTCCCTTTTTTTTTGGAAGTCGGTTAAAAACACTTACTGTTTTACACCGTACTTACATTAAAAAAATTCTAAGCAAAACAATTCTGGTTTAAAAAAGTTTTCTCGATGCTTACTAATGTTACTCATTTAAATACATAACATGTCTTCCGTTAATTAATTACTCTCGTAAGTTGATTTATATTAAATTGTTCTAGTTCGATTCTGTATAGAGCTCTTTGGCTGCTGGACCGCATTTCTACTTCTTTTACCCAGTCGTCCTCAAAACTTGACCTCTAGTTTATGTAGCGTATATAATGAAAAAAGCACCATGAAATTCAGCCCAGCTTTTATGAGAATTTACATTTAATTAGAAATATAGTCATTAAAAAAATAAAATAACTGAATATTAAATTATTAGGATGAAAAACTTTTTGCAAGATACACAAAATGGCGCCTAAAATCTATCTATTTATCTATTTTAATGTTTAATGATATTTATGTTTTCTATGACATTCGTATTATTAAGACGCATCGAATGACGTATGAATCATCAAAACCGGCTAAACCGTTAAGTAATTACGAGAGAACATAGGATCGGAAACATACATACAAACAGCTCAAACACATAACCCTTCCTTGGGTTTTTCTGCAGTCGGGTAAAAATTATGTACTGTCCGAAAATTACGACATTACTTATTTTAATATATAAAATTAAAATTTATCTTTATTTACCGGAAATTGCAGAACGGAAGTTTATCAAACCTTATTATGTTTATCATTTGATTTAACATGAAATTGTTTATTATTATTTAGCGTTTTGACTAAGAAATATATGCAATTATGTACTATTGCACCGTGTTGCTAAATCTACGCGTTCACCTTCGAAGGCAAAACCTTAAAGAGAACGAGCTGAATAAATTGTATATCACAAATTCAATTCGAATTTCTCAAAGTTAGCTTATGTTAGAGTATTTTAGTTTCTTATAGATCTTATATAAACTATTGATTTTCTTGCATTTATAACTTTCTCCACTGATTTTGGGTAAGTTTTTTAACTACACTATTAGAAAAAACATTTTAAATAAATGTAAATAAATTTTGTTCGAATCGAGGTTTGTGTTATACATACCAAAGAGTTGATATATTATACGTATATAACTTTAAATACATATATATTATAAATATAAACACCCATGACTGGAGTACAAACATTCGTGCTCATCACACAAATGAATGCCTCCAGCGGGACTCGAACCCGTGACCGCTGGCACAGCAAGTAGGGTCACTACAAACTGAGCCAAACGTGTCATTTACGACGGATAATAACATATCTATCCTGCGTTTCTTACGTATTATTAAATTATGGTTCTCCAATAATAAACAGATACTGTATGTTCCTTACAATCATTTATTGATGTGAAATTAAGCCTATAATTACAATATACATTTTTAAACTTCCTTACACACAACCTCCGTCCTCTCTTACTTTTTATCAACAACCCACCTCCTATTTTCTTTTTATACCCTCATATTTCATTAATGTCAAAATTTATAATTTTTAATCATTGCTACCTTCAAATTTATTTTAATCAATGTCACAAAAATGAGCATAATAACAAATAATAAATAGTATCGTTAACAGACGGCCGTCCTGCAGAAGGGATGTCCTCATCACTAAGACAGCTCGGCCGTCCTATACCGAGTATGGCCTCATACTCAATAACTTAATTTCAAATTACATTTTTCATAGAAATTAGGTAATTACTTTTAAAACAATCATATAGATAACTTAGAACAATACAACTGTAATAGTCTACTCAAAAAAACAAAAAATACTTCATCATAATACTTTCTTAGATTATTTAAATACTTCATCATTTTCATTATTATAAAAAAAAAATATTATTTTAAAGTCATATTATCCGATTTATGCATCTATGTAATATCACAACCATACAATACCGTTTGCCAACCGAAGGACACGGGCTAAACTATTAACAAATTTATATACTTAGTGTTTCCAAATAATAATAATATGCTCCTCTTCGGGCTGCCTCAATAGTGAAATAACCGTTTGCCACCCGAGGGTCACGGTCTGCTCTCCATCTAACCGTTTGCCACCCGCGGGACACGGTCTGAATGTTTAATGGTTGTCCGATAAGCTGCCGTTTGCCACCCGAGGGTCACGGTCTGCTCTCCATCTTTTATTGTAATACTGTGTAACATGCTTCCGTAAGCATCTTTTCCTTAAATAGGCTGTCCCTCCGCAGGAACCGACCGTACCTTTCTAACCTGAAATGGTGGGGATAGGAATTTACAGGGATATCATTTATAATGCATTATTTATATATTTAATGAAAATGATTAATTCATATCGCATATATCACCACCTTCATCATCGCTACTACTACTTTTTTCACTCCGTTGTGGAGACGATTGAAAGCTAACCCACGGTTTTAACTGGTCTGCAGAATAAATGTTTTTATATTTCCGACGACTATGCCCTTCAATACTAGAGACTTCATATCTATCTTTATCTAAAATAGCAGTAATTTTAAATGGTCCGCGAAATTTTGGTGCCAATTTCTTACTTTTTCCTTTGTCAGGATTGTGGTTAGGTATCATAACTAAATCACCATCTTTAAATATCCTCGTTGGAGCCCTTGATTTATCATAAGATTCTTTCATTCTTTTTTGCTTCTCAGCTATTGTATCCTGAACTTTCTGTCTCATTTCTATTCTTTCATTTTCTGTTATGTTATCGTCTGTTATATCTAAAATAGCTCCTTTTAAAATATTTTCAGATTGTCCACTAGTTCTATGTCCAAAAACAATTTCAGCTGGAGATTTATCAGTGCTTTTATTTAAAGTATTGTTCAAGCTCCATTGGAGTTTAGATATATTGGAATCCCAATCCTTCTCATCCAGTCCATGGTTCATTGATGAAAGAGCGCTCAAAATAGTTCTATTGTATCGTTCTATTTGACCATTTGCACGTGGAGTAGCAACAGCATTACAAACATGTTTAATACCAAGTAAAGTTACAAAATTTTTAAATTCGTTTGATGTAAATGATGTACCCTGATCAGAGATGATAATTTTAGGATAACCAAAAGTGGCAAATATTTCATCCAAAACTTTAATTGTGGTTTTAGACTTTGTATTTTTAACCGCTCTAATAAGTATGAATTTGCTAAAGCCATCAATTATGCCTAAAATATATGAATTGCCACATTTACTCTTAACAAATGGACCAAGATGATCCATATGAATTGTATGGAATATTGAATTAATTTTAGGTATCGGATGAAGATATCCCGTCTTTTTACCACTAATTTCTTTATTATATGCGCAATTTATGCAGGCAGTTACGTATTTCTTTATAAAACGTTTCATCTTCGGGAACCAGTAATCAGACTGAATTTTTTCTAAAGTTTTCTCTACTGAAAAATGCCCTGCCTCATCGTGATTTAGTTGGCATATACGCCAACGAGCACTATGAGGCACTACCCATTTTAATTTATTACTAACTCGCCTGTATAATTTATCATCACGTAGGACATAATTATTTTTAATATCTTTTATATCTTCATCGGTCTTGTTTAATATTATTTTAATATGTTTTAACCGTGTATCTGTCATTTGAACAGTATGTAGCCAATTGCTAGTAGAAATATTGAAAATATCTAATTCTTCCGGATCACTCGGAGGTAAGACAGGATTTCGGCTCAGGGCATCAACGTGTTGCATGTTGTGCCCGGGTCTATATTCTATTGTAAAACTATATTCTTGCAGCATGAGCCACCATCTCGCTACCTTTGGTATCAAATCCCGCTTAGTTAAAGTTGTTCGCAATGCGTTACAGTCTGTAACAACTTTAAATTGTAATCCGATCAAATATACTCTGAATTTCTTTAGAGACTGGACAACAGCCATAGTCTCTAATTCATGAGAATGCCAAAACTCCTCTTCACGGGTGGTTTGCCGACTGAAATAAGCTACCGGTCGTAAAGGTGTATCACTATTTGCTTTTTGAAGCAAAACTCCACCAATACCAACTTTGCTTGCATCGCAATGTACTTCAGTTTCAAATGAATGATTATATAAAGCTAGTACTGGTCTCTCCGTGAGTTTTCGTTTGATATCTTGAAAAGCCTGTTCTTGCTCAGGACCCCACTGCCAATGAACATCTGCTTTAGTCAATTTAGTTAGTGGTTTAACAATTGCAGCGAAATTATAGACAAACCTCCTGAAGAAGCTTGCCAGGCCAACAAACTGTCTTACTTGATGGACATTTGTTGGTGTAGGAAATTCCGAAACAGCCTGAGTTTTCTTACTTCCAGGTCTTAATCCTGATTCAGAGATCTCGTAGCCAAGATAGTCTATCTCTGATTGGAAAAAATAGCATTTCTTAAGGTTTAAAGTTAATCCTGCGTTAGTTAACAGATTTAATATTTCTTCTAACATGTGGAACGAATTTTCAAAATCTTTACCTGCTGAAAGTAAATCGTCTAAATATGGAATAGCAAGTTCAAAACGTCTGTTTCCTAAAGCCTTATTAATCATATTTTGAAAAACAGCAGGTGCGTTTATAAGTCCAAATGGCATTCTTGTGTACTCATAATGGCCATCCGGCGTTACGAATGCTGTAATATGTTGAGACGATTCATTTACTGGAATTTGATAATATCCCGAAGCTAAATCCAAGCTCGTAAAGTAAGTCTTACCACTCAAGCGATCAAGCTGATCATCAATTACGGGCATCGGATAACTATCTTTAATTGTCTTCTTATTAAGCGCTCTATAGTCAACGCATAGCCTGTACTCATTATTTTTCTTACGAACAAGTACTATAGGACTTGCATACGCAGAATGAGATTCTTTTATAATATTATTGTCGAGTAATTCACAGATCATCTGCCTTACTATGTCTCTTTCACTATATGGTAGACGATATGGCTTATATGTAACTGGAGTCTCATCGTTTAAACGTATCGTCATTTCACTAATATTTGTCAAGCCAAGTTCATGCATATTAAGGGCGAAACAGTTTCGGTACTTGTTTAGTAATTCTAATAATTGATGTTTCTGTTGCATAGATATTTTAGGACCTACATTCAACATCTCCATAGTTATTCGATCTTTAGGGATAGAATATTTATCAGAATAATTTATTGTAGAATTATTGATAGTATTAACTTGCATCTCATTATTAACATCTCCCAAATGTAGTAATTCTGAATTAGGTAACTTTATGGCACGAGCTATGACTTTACTTTTATAGATAGTAAAAATGTTATTTGAGAAGTTAATCATAAGAATATTTCCGAGTCCTTTTTCAAATTGATATACACCTTGTAATGTACAATATTCTTCACCGAATTTTGTGCATACGTTTCCAGGAATGAACAAAAGACCTGTATACTCACCGTCAGTGTGCACTTTAACGGTTTGAAATCCTTTAAAACTAATATCTAATGAATTATATATATTTATACGTTCTAAATTAGATTTATCGCAATACAAAATCAAATTAGAACTCGTTTTATATACAGTAACGCTTGGCAATTCGGTCAATGACTGACCAATAAGTACATCTGTCTTCAATAAATCATTCGTGACAACGTATGCATCTACATTCGCTTTTACAGCATCCACTTCAATATTTACTGTAACTTTTCCTAATGGAAGTACACTGCCAAAAGCAAATCCCCTAATAACAGGTAGATCGATTTTATTAAGAATAAGATTACTCTCAGAGGCTACTTCCTCTTTGATTAATGTGCACTGACTACCAAAATCAATGTAAGCTGATTTGATAGCTCCATTCAATTTAATCGACTTGTAATACTTGCCATTTCTTTGATCCTCATTTGTAATTTGTAGTACCCTTTTTGTATCCCCATTCGACTCAGATGAATTTTTATCACCTATCTGCTGAGGTCTACTATTACCTATCCGTTGACAGTCTTGCGTCTCATGTCCAAGACGCTGACATTTATCACATCGCTTAATAGGTTTCGTGCAATTCTGTGCAGTATGACCGACATCAGTGCAATTATAGCACCGGACTGCCCTGAAACGATTGCGGGATCCAAAGCTTGTTGATGCATTCATATTAATTGTTCTATGTGTACTACTATTATCCTTATTGCTTAATGTGTTATTTTTAGTTTCTGGAATCATTTTTCGAGTAAGACCGATAGTCTTCTTAGATATACGTCTTAAATATTTCAACAGTTGCGATGGTCTTTTAAAACTGGATCCTTGTGCATTTAACCTTATATTATTATCGAAGATACCATTTATGATACAATCCACTGCATTTCTACCTCTAACACCACACATTTTTACTAGTCTTGCTTTATCATGATAATATTCTTCTAAAGATTCGTCTCTTTTACTTTTCCGTTCCAACATTTCATATAATCTATCTGCATAATTTCTATCATCAGGAAAAGTTTTGAGGATTTTCCTCTGCCACTGACGCCATGATAAATTTAACGTGCTCCTTCCTTGATACCATTTACGAGCATATCCACAAAGTTTAGGTATAGCATAATAAATTATTTGTTTCTCACTCCAATCGTATATATTAGCAGTTTCATTAACTTTACGTATCCAGTCAACAGCTGTCTGGGAATTAGCGTCTGGATCAAACTCTGGTATTACATTGTGAGCACCTTCGAATGTGTTACGTTTACAATCCATGAGTTTGCTGAATTTTTTAAAGAAATCATAATCCTCAACTGATATAGCTCTCGAATTATTTCTATGTCTAGAATTATAGTACTCTATTCTTCTATTATGAGATTTATGTTTATATTTCCGCGATGAATTACGTACATTAGAGCTTTCGCTATCTGATGATCGACTAGTACTCGAATGCTTACTACCACGATAGCTTTTCCGTGAACTCGTACTACTAGAGCTAATTGAATCATCTCGTGTCCTGTATCGATATCGCTCATAATCTCGTACAGGAGATGGCGACAGACGACGACGACGTTTGGGAACATAACTTTGGTCATTACTACTTAATGATCGTGAATTGCGAGGACGAGAACAACTATGACGTCTTTTTGAATTACCCGCGGTTCTTTTAGATGTGTTTTTATCTAACGTGCGTCGGCCTTTATTATTTCTTATAGGACTCCTAGATCTTCTTGTTGTATAATTAAGAGGTGGAGTATATGCCGATGAGGTAGACATATTCATGTGCAATCTAGTTTTTATTATTATTATTAAAGTGTTTTTTTTTTATGAGACTATTTTGAACATATATATGTAGGTAAGTTAGTAAATAGACATGTTAAATAAGGAAGAGAATAAGAAAAAAAATAATAATTGTATTATTAACTTAATGATAATTTGAAATCACAAATGGAGCTACTTCATCTCGAAAATAAATTTTACAATATGTAGGTACGAAATAAAATGATTCACTATAATTATATACATGATACACTAAAATTATAGATATGCTATTAACAACTTAATGTCAAGTTGTTTTTAAAATCTAATAACAATACACTTTCTTTAATTGATATAATAACAATAAATAAATTATCATGTCATATTATACATATATACAAATTAAAATATTATCATTATTATTCTTTTACGTAATTATACACATAATTATAGAAATCTATACACTACAGAAATTACCTACGCAATTCATTATTTTTAATATTATATTACTAGCTCACCGACTTTGAAAACATCTGATCAAGTAAATAAAAACTATTATCAGTTTATATATATCTTTTTTTTAAGTTCTTATTTCATATAAATCTTATATACAAATAGAGAATATCTAATCTTTTAACATGTTCATGTAATCTTTTTTTTTTATTATAAACGTGTATTTGAAAAAAAATGTATCTAGATGTTAATTAATTATTATATGTACATACCTCTTAATTTTTCTCAATGTTCTTACCACTTCTGACTATTAAATTATGGTTCTCCAATAATAAACAGATACTGTATGTTCCTTACAATCATTTATTGATGTGAAATTAAGCCTATAATTACAATATACATTTTTAAACTTCCTTACACACAACCTCCGTCCTCTCTTACTTTTTATCAACAACCCACCTCCTATTTTCTTTTTATACCCTCATATTTCATTAATGTCAAAATTTATAATTTTTAATCATTGCTACCTTCAAATTTATTTTAATCAATGTCACAAAAATGAGCATAATAACAAATAATAAATAGTATCGTTAACAGTATGTCTACATAATTTGTATAGAATTAATGTCAATTTTTTATATCTAGATCGGTGATTAAATAAACATAAATTAATTTGTTTTATTTTATATAACATATTTCAAATATAGCCCTTAGATGCTTTAGTCACAGTATTTCAACGACCTTTTTGTGGAAATAGTTGGAGGACTGGAGAGTGACATAGGCTACTTTTTACCGGGGGAGACTATCTCATTCTATATACATATAATAAAATATTTAGTCTATCTATTCCAAACTGATCGTTAAAACGTACCTAGGGATGAACCCGAGCGAAGCGTAATATAAAACAATCTACTGTATCTGTAGTTATATACCACGATGAAACAACTACTAAGTTCTATCTTTCAGTCAGCTCTGAGAGAGGTTCACATAATTTCTAAAAACTAACGCATACAACGTATTCACTCAATGAAGCATTTGAATTTTAACCTCAAAAAAATACGGTAAAGAAACTTAAAAGTCACTACTACGAGTAGCACACATTGCATAAATGACACTTTACACAAGATTACTGCAAATGTACAAAAAGATATTCGTACTCGATATAAATGTCGACATCGTTACATTTGCTTCGTAAAAACTATCTTGATATTTGAAATGTTAGTTACGTTAGAAATGCAACTTAAAATTTCTGACTAATTCATCAATGTCAATGAACCTGAGAGGTTAAAATTTTAACAGTTTGTTTCTACAGTATAAATAGCCCTTTAAAATGTTCTTTTCGACATTCAACTGCTAGAAAAGTGGGTGAAGACTGGCTTAATTTGTATGGGAAAATAAATATAATGTTGATAACAATGCAAACACTTTATACGTTTGAGTAATTTTATTCCAAGATATATAAAAGTGAACAACATTCCTTTCAGAGATTGAGAGAGAGGGAAAGATGAAATAACTGTTCATTGATTTGTCCATTTTCTATCAAAGTTAAAAAAAATTATGTTTGAGGCACTTACAACAGTTTACATACAACCACATACACGTAAAAACTTAAAAAAAAAAAACCGACTTCCAGGCACTGAAAAATAAAAAATAACTAAACGGGGGTTTTCATTTAGAATACATACTTAATCAGATTTTTTCGAAGTCGGTGTGCTTTGATTTGTATTGGCTGGCACCGACTTCGAAAAAATCTGATTAAGTACCTATTCTAAATGAAAACCCCCGTTTAGTTATTTTTTATTTTTCAGTGCCTGGAAATCGGTTTTTATTTTTTTTTAAAAGTTTTTATTTTTCCATTTTTAGTTTAGACGTATCATTAATACAAGTTAATCAAGCCCAAACACCAGGTAATTGCTGTAAATTGTTGAGGAGTTCCCTCGACTATCTTTCGGGTCCATCATCAGATCGACTCCAGACCTTCATTACATAGTAGTGCTTTAAAATACCTAATGAAAAAGTTAACAAACGCACTAGTCGCCGCTATAATTTTCGAAAGTTCCCCTCGATTTCTCTGGGATCTCATCATCAGATCCTGGTTTCCTTATCATGGTACCACTCTTGGGATATCTCCTTTCCAACAAAAAAAGAATTATCAAAATCGGTTCATAAACGACGAAAAAATGCCCGAACAAACATAAAAAAAAAAAAAAAAAAACATATATACGGTCGAATTGAGAACCTCCTCCTTTTTTTGGAAGTCGGTTAAAAAACAAAAAAATATTTCGTTTGCAAGTAACCAGCTTCCATTTCTTTCCCAGGAAAAAAATCATTTCCAGAGCTCTAACTCATCGTCATCTCCTCAGACTTCTTAAGACCTATCCTCTATATTTTTTGAGCATTTTTTTTATCACTTATGTCTACATACTCAAAGCATCTAAACACATTTTTATTTACTAAAATATTAGTAAATAAAAATAAGTTACCACAAATAGCTGAATCTATTATGTTGTAGATAGGTACTGTACTACAATATGTAATAACTTCATATGTACATACATACATAATGATAACATTTGAGGCATCCAAGGAACCAAAAATCTAAATAAATCCGCGAAAATATTCAAAATATAGTTTTAATTAAAAACGAATATATGTTTATAATATCGCTGTAAACATTTATATTCGAGTATTCTATACTAATATTATAAGAGAGAGAGTTTGTTTGTTTGTTGTTTGAACGCGCTAATCTAAGGAACTACTAATCCAATTTGAAAAATTCTTTTTGCATTAGATAGACCGTTTATTGAGGAAAGTTATAGGCTACATCCCGGAAAAATGTAGGTACTTTCCCCGTAGGATAATTTGTTTTTGTCTAGGGACGAACTCGAAGCGAAGCGAGGGTGAGTCGCTATTAATTATAACTGGAAATTATAATGAATAAAAAATATAATGAAAAAAACATAATTATAACTAAGACGTAATAGGAAGCAAAAGTTCTTGATTTACTGTACACGTCATATCCATTAATTTTGTTGTAAAGCATGTCATGCATCTTGTTCTTGATAATGGTTTATTATAAAATATTATTAAGTGTAAACTCATCCATATTAAATTTAAATTTCTAATTCTAATAATGCAGTCGGAGACGTACACGTTTCATCCTTGCCGCGAGATGTAGGTACATTATGTATGCATGCATAATACTTATATTTTTTTTATTTTTATAATATATATATATATACATATACATATACATATATATATATATATATATATATATATATATATATATATATATATATATATATATATATATATATATATATATATATATAGATATATATATATATATATTTGTACCAATTAGCAATTTTTATCCTAAATTGCTTTTAAACAATTTAGGACCTAATAATAATTTATAAATATTTAACATACAAGTTGTGTATATGTATATGTATTTGTGATCGACTCGTCAAAATCTTTATTTTGATACCCCACTCGATTGGTTTAGAAGATTTTTTTTAATTGGTTTAGAAGACAAAAGTTTGCGCCTGATTTCCACTAATTTAATTTTTAACTATTTTATACAACCTATGGCACTCGCGGTATTAAGACGAATCTAACGACGTATGAATCATCAAAATCGCGGCCCACGCGTTTGGTCTCTAGAACGCAACATAGGAACAAACATACATGTATACATAGACTGATAAACACATTACCCTCCTTTGCGTAGCGTAGTCGGGTAAAAGTAAAATCAATTGATTTTAAATAAAATAAAATAATTTCAAACAATATTACAAAATCTGTTGATATGACTGTACATAATGAATAAAAGGTTGAAAAAGTAAGGTCGCATATATCACATTTGCGTTTTAGCGAGTCATTAGATGTTTTCACAACTTTGACAATATTTGATAAACCTTGGTATGTCAGGGTCCAGAATAAGTAAAGGATTGTGAAATGCTCACTCAATATTTCTATTTCTAACAATATAAAACCACTTTTCTAAGATTAAAAGAGTTTTAATTTAAGGACAGGTTTGGCTCAGTTTGTAGTGAACCTATTTGCTGTGCCAGCGGTCGTGGGTTCCAGTCCCGTTGGAGGTATTAATTTGTGTGATGAGCACGAATGTTTGTACTCCAGTCGTGTATTCTATTTATAATATGTATGTATTTAAAGTTATATATGTGTTGTATATCAACTATCTGGTATCCATAACACAAGCCTCGTAGCTTACCATGGAACTAGATGGTGCTATGTGTTAAGGTCCCAACATAATATTATTTATTTAACCCATTACTATATATTAATAAAAAAATTAAATTAAATTAAAATATTTTTTTTCTTCACCTAATATTGAAATAAAAAACATCTTGCATCAATTTTATAAAGTTTTGTAGATTTTTATGTTATGTTTAAAATGACTCATTTCACACACTTATTCATCTATACATATAATAAAATTGTAACTGATCGCTGTCTGTACATGGAAGATATTTAAAATAAAATATTATTTGGGATCTTTATTAACGCAATAGAACCCAAAACAATGACTTTTAGAATTTTTGTCTGTTTGTCTGTGCGTTTGTACGCGCTAATCACACAAATGGCTTAGCCGATTTGAGTGCAGTTTTCACTAATGTATTGTGGTAAGCTTCAATTAATATTTAGTATTTGTTTTATTTCAATTGGTTAATAATATTTTGGTATCTAATTGATCTAATACTTGTTACTACTAAAGTCTTACATATATGTAGATTAGTTAAATGCTATAATTTTAAAATCCAAAATTTATGAAAGTTTCTGGTATCATAATATAGTAAAAAAATATATAGAAAATAAATACGTTTCTTTGACGTCAAAAGGACTAAAAAAAGAACAATTCTATCTTTTAATATTTAGGCAGAATTTTTAAGTAAAGTAACATAAAAAAAAATAAAACAATGTCTTTCTTATGTTACATCAAGCATTTAGTGCAACGTGACCAACATTTTCATGTACCGGTCACCCAAGGAGGTCAAGATCGACAAATTTTATTACGAAATTCTCATAATTTGCAAAAACCTGTATATAAAAACCAAATTTTTCTATATATTCGGTGGTATACCCTTATGAACAAGTCTTTATGAATATATATATACTAATATTATGAATAGGTAAAGATTGTTTGTTTGAACGCGCTAATCTCAGGAACTTCCATAGGACTTCCATACATTACTACTAATAGCATAAAGTCAAAGATTTTTTTTTGTAGTTTTAGCGCGAGCGCATCCGCGGGTTCTGTTAATAATATATAAACATAATACATCCATTTTACTATTTCCGGTTTTAGTTATAATTTTTTTTTTAATGGTAATCAGTAATAAACGAGCAGACAGCCCACCTGATGGAAAGCGGTACCTGTCGCCCATAACACCTACGGTTCATACACTTAGGTTTTACGTAACAAAACTGCAGAACCGCCGGTACGTTATCACTGTGAGGACTGATGATATGCCTCTTGCCTGTAATTGCGCTGGCTACCTTATCCTTCAAACCGGAACACAACAATGCAATCATTGTTGCTTGGCGGCAGAAATAGATAAGGGGGTGGTACCCATCCAGTCGGACTCCTCAGGCTTGACAGAGTCCTACCACCGGTATAAAGCTTCCTCTTGCGCAATTTCCTCCCACTGCATTGTTTTTGTCATCTTTTTTTGTGTATAATAGGGTTCTTATTAATATTTTTATAATATAATATATTTGTTTGTTGTTGTCTATCATTAAGTACTTACTTAATGATAGACAGAGCTTGATTTATGTTTAAATATTTGTAAGATATTTTCATACTCTCATACACATCGGTTTAGTGGGTGAAGGTCACTATTATATGAAGACAGCGTTACGCCATTTCACACATTACATTAAAGCGATATTACACTGTTCTAGAATTACTAAGATATTTTTTTAAATTAACTAACGTTAGTTATTACTTCTTATTTATGAATAAAGCTATTATTTTTATTACTTTCGCTCTACGGTAATGTACTAAAAATGAATCGGTTGCGAAACTTAATTACTGTATAATTTGTTATTTTTTTTGAAACTACGCACGATTCTTACTATTTAGTATTATAAATGCAAAAATGTGTTTGTTTGTCGGTTTGTTGCATTATCCTTCATTAACTCAATGGGGCAATGGATAAATTGTTTTGCATAGAAATATTTTATGGGCTGACTTTAAAAAAGGTGGGTCAATTAATTTAAGATAGGTCTGTATTTGCGAATCGATATTCATATTTTTTTAATGGGTAGATTATCATTTATACCTTAAAGGTAATTAATTGTAATTGAGGTTATTCTAGATAAATGTCAAAAAATTTCTTTTGACTATTACTACCTTTTTTTGACTATTATTTTTTTGACTATTACACCTTTAGAGAGATGGATTTTTTTGAATATTTACTTTTAATTTTGAAGTCAAAGCCCATTTTTTGTTCATCTCTTGAGATATCACCATAATGGAAGTAGGAGTTAGACTCAGTAACAATATAACCCAGGGCCTCAAACGTGGAAAATAATAAGTCATCATTCCTAATGTGCAGTAGCTCTTACTGTATAATGGTCGTCGAACTCGTATGCTAGCAAGCGGCTTGAGCGAGTCAAGGTCACAACAAATAACTCAACCGGTACCATTGCGACACTTTCTACGACATTCGAACGGACGTATCGTTAAAACCGTTGTTTCCAAAAAAAATTATGGAAATGTGCTATACTCTTTACGTATTTTATCATTCATTTAGCTTTCACTTTTCAATGAACATAGCAGTTAATAATTAACATAGTCGTTAGTACATAGCAGCGGGTTCAAGATTATTATAAAATTAAGTGTGGAAAAAAAATGAAAGAAACCAAAGGCAAAGGTGATTTGATACAGTAATATGTAATTATTTGAGATTTTGAAACTGTTCTGTTTCAGTTAAGAGCATAAGCACGGCCCAATAAACAAGCAGCTCAAGGACGCACAATCTGAAATTATAATCAACTAACTGTGCAAAATGAAAGTATATGTGATTGACGGTCATTGTGAAGAATGTTGCACTTCAAATTATGGAACTTTAGACAAGATGGCATTACACAATGATTGACGAATAACAATTTAAAAAAAAATACATGAGAATTACAAATTATAATTCAATGTGACAAACGATTTAATTCATTTAAATACAGTCATTAAAGTATTCGTAAGTGATTTTAGAAGGTTGTGAAGATGTCTGGATGTATATATGTATGAATGTTTGTTACTCTTTCACGCAAAAACTACTAAATAGATTTTAATGAAACTTTAAAATAATATGAACTACACATAGGCTCATAGATCAGAATTACACATAGGGTACTTTTCATCCCGGAAAAAATGTACGGTTCCCGTGGGATAGATTTGTTTATAATATACTCATTTCTGTCCTTACGAGAAAAGTTGGTGATGGTATCATGGCGTATATTAATAGACAAAAATTCTTATATCCTATTACTGTATAATATAAGAGATATTTGTCCATTTCTTAGCATAGTCAGTAACTAATATAATTAACGGAAAAAAAATATTTTTGTTTGCAATGGATAAACTAAAAATCCGCTAAACCGATTTAGATGAAATCTGGTATTAGTATAGTTTGAGACCCTGGGAAGGACTTATTATAGTTTTTATTTCAGAAAATAATCTCTTAAGAGGGTGAAAATGGGGATGAAAAATTGTATGGGGAATCAATCATTTCTCAAATAAGGGATATAAAACTCATCAAACCTCTGTATCTAATCTAATATATTTAAACGAACAATTCTTGTATATTTATTTATACCGGCAATCTCGGAAACGGTTCTAACGATTTCGCTGAAATTTATTATGTGGGAATTTTGGTGGGTGAAAAATCGACCTAGTTTAGTCTTATGTCGGGGAAAACTCATCTTTTCGAGTTTTCATGCGGTTTTCTTTCGTATTATTCAACGCAAAATATGGTCGCTAATTTCGCACGCTTGCGCTTAAGTATAGTGGTCAAGCGACCGTGGCGCAAGATTGACAATCACAGGTGTCTGCGTTCGAATCCCGGTTGGATAAAAAGTTTTTACTTATACTAATTTATACTGTATAGTGTATAGTCCATCTATTTCATATCGACGAATCTAAGCGAAGCGAGGGTAAGTCGCTAGTCAGTAGTATTTTGTTAAAGAGCAAATATTTGGCATTTTAAATGAACTATCATTTAAAATGTCAAATTGAATTGACATTTTAAATGACGATACAATATTCCGAAAATTGAATGTCGGAAACATAAATACAAAAAATCGCGTCAATATGCGAAAAGATAATTTAGTTTAATATATTCAGTAATTATAGACCAAAAATTATTCATACTCGTATGTACATGAATTACATTTAAATAATTTTGTAAAAACTATGTTACGGATATAATTTATATAATTTATGAAATGTATAATGAATCATAAGCTTTGGGTCTATATAAAGCTAAGATATATAAGCTATTACCTTACTAATATGATAAATGTGAATGTTTGGATGTTTGTTACTCAATCACTACAGAACGGCTGAACGGATCTGTATGAAATTTAGCACAAAGATAGATTATAGTCTGGAACAGTTATTGAAATACAGTTTACGACCTAAAATTCAAGTTAAACATTCAGTTTAGATTGCAGCATAAATAAAATCTAAATCGTATTCAGTCCTTTTTAACGTCCCACTGCTGGGCACGGGCCTCTCTTCAATACGAGGGAGATCAGGCCATACTCCATCACGCTGGCCAAGTGTGGTTTGGCGGACTTTACGTCTTTCGAAAACTTCTTAGGTTCTCTCAGTCAGGTTTCCTTATGAAGTTTTCCTTCACTGTAAGACAAGTGGTAATCATGTTGGAACGTCCAATGCCCAGTAGTAAAGCGCTCGCTTGGGAAACTGATCCAAGCGGGTTCAAATCCTGGGTCTCGCACCTCTGATATTTTCTTGTGCGAATCATTTTCAAACAAAATTTTAAATGAACCTCAAACTTTCATGTTATTCGTTCAATTCGTACCAACTCACAACACTGTTTACGGAACGTGAACTAGCAATTTAGTTTAAGTTTAAGAACCTAAACGGAACTGCATCGAAAATAAATCTCTCTATTTCTAAAATACAATAGAAGGTATTTCTCGACGATTAATAATATTATTCTAGCAGGTAATCTGGCTATAAAATTAGCTAGTCTATATTTCTATACTAATATTATAAACAGGTAGTTTGTGAGTTTGTGACTTTGTGTGGTTGTAGGTGGTAATCATAATTAAAAAATAATAAAAATATAAAAAATATAATAATAATAATATAAAAATCTAATAAAAAATAAATAAAATAAAAACATAAAATTAAAAAATAATTTGCTACGAAGATATTTTGAGACCCTGGAAAGGACATCGGATACTTTTTATCCCGGAAATCATACTTTATGGGGTGAAAATGGGGATGGAAATTTGTATGGGGAATCGACCTAGGGACGAACCCGAGCGAAGCGAGGGTGAGTTGCTTGTATAATCATATTGAGCTTAATAATTAGGCATATTTTAATGTGATATGTTCTGAGTTCTGACCTACTGTCCCCTCCAGTCCATGCTAAACGAATCACTGATCTATAGATCTAAAATTTACAAAGCATATCTCTATATTATCATGGATGATGACTTAAATTGGCTCTTTTACCTTTTTCCTTATGGATCACTCCTTTATGAGTGGAAAAATTTGTTATTATGAAAAAATAATATTTTACGGACCAAACTTCCTAAAAACTTATGGTATTCAAGTACAAAAGAGGGAACAAATTAATATGGAAAATAATACATTTCTAGGAATTACAATTAACCCAGAAAATCCAGAGAGAGAGAGAGAGAGAGTACGATAGTAAAATATTATAGAATAGCTTTCAATGGAATTATATCTTTAAAACTCGTTCAAATAATTCTATAAAACTGGCTTGCGACACTTTAAGCACCATTTCAAAACCATTTGAAGCATATGAGGTCCTCAAAAGGATATTATAATTATATACTTATTTGCTTTAAAAGCTAGGGTGAGGATAACAGATTTTTTTGCAGGATAACATTTTCCTTTGTGTCGAAAATATTTTTTTAAGAAACTAGTTTTTTTTTAAGTTAAATTAATAACGCTGTATGTATCTGCAAAAGAACAGAAACTGCATTTATATTTGGGGTCTCATCATGAACAAAACAAACTAGTTCACAAAAAAATAAAAGATGGCATTGTATGTATACATTTTTTATTAGTGTAAAGTTAACAAAATATAAAAAAATAGATCCTTGAAAGGTATATAATAGTTTAAAAAAATATTTTAAATGAAGGAAAATGAGATGATGGGCTCGTAAATTAAGTTTGGCTAGTATAAGTAGATATTTATACTAGCCAAACTAGCTAGCATGTACGGCTGCACATCCAGAGGTCCTAGGTTCGAGATCCGGGTCGGGCCAAGTTATCGAATCTTTCTATTAAGAAAATTCCAGTAACAACCGAAGTTATGAAGTTGGCGGTATTTTACACCCGTTCCTCGGAAAGCACGTAAAGCCGTCGGTCCTGAGCTTGATCTCTCACCGGTCGTATCGAACTATCATGCCATCGGACTTTGAGAATGAAAGGAATAGAGAGTGCACTTGTGTCTGTGCTCTCTCTCTCTCACACGCGTTGCACTTAATATCTCCTGCGCAGTTGGCTAGTCTCAGTAAGATTGGCTGCCGCAGCCTAAATTGGTCAGGGGGACATTACTAATATAGTATTATATCATCTGTGATTTTACTATTAAAAGAAGACAAATCTTGTGAATTTGACATTACAGATCAGCCCCGGAACTACAGAACCATGTTTTTTTTACAATTCAAAGCTACTTCTAGTAAGCAATTCTCGTACGACATTAAGTATAACAATTAAATGATAGTAAAAAAAAAATATATGAATACATGAACCAGAAATGGATTATCGCTAACTTTTTATATTTCAACTATTTCGAGTTAAAGTCACTAGATACTTAAACTGTATAATGTAGAATTATCTGTAATTCTTTGTAAATATTATTACGTTATTACACACTTATGCAATTAGAACTCAGATTTCAGACAAATAAGGCTCAAAGCACACTGTAGTGCCTATCATGGCTCGTTCTCGTCTTGGTCTGGTAAAATCTTATCGATCAAAATGCAGTTTCAAATTCAATTTCTTTTAGTTAAATATTCCTTGATACGGATCTTTGATGAAATGTGATTCTACCGGAACTTAACTCTTATGGATAGAGTGAATTTACACTCATTGTTTCTTGTATAAAAATGCTTTACCAGACCGATATCGGACCGAGAACGAACTGTAATTGGAACTTTAATATGGAAAATATCGCGAGGAAACCTGCATGTCTGAAAGAACCTAGCAAGTTTTCGAAAGACATGTGAAGTCCGCCTGCATTCGGCCAGCGTAGTGAACTAGGGCCTGATCTCACTAACATTGTGTAGGTGGGTGCCCAGCAGTAGGACGTTAAAAAGGGCTGAAGACTATACTAATACTACTAATTAAAATACCAGTCCTATACATAGCTAAAAGAAATTCATATTATAAACAAAAAAAAAAAACAAAATCCGCAATCAAGGAACACGTACATGCCATTCGATAAGAAAAAAAAATGTACATATGTATGTATGTGCAATATTAATTCATTATCCGACCTTCGGTTTGTCTTGAAAGTAGATATACATACAGTTCACTTTAACATAAAAATTAAAGTATAGACTGTATTTTTATTTACAATCTAAAATTTCAGTTTTGAACATATAAGGCCTTAAAAAACTAAGAGGGATGAATCGACCCTAGTAAACTGTTTAACAATTACATATTCGATTATTTCCGTCGTAGATCTATGATTTGTATCAGGAAACTCCATACAATGTCATCGTATTTAAACCATCGTCCCTCAAACAATTAAGTAATTATGACAGTATCTATCACGTACTAACAATTACTTCAAGTCGTCACATTCTGACGCGGTATTATGCACTTGACCTGGTTAATTATTTTTAACTGACTCCTTATCTAGAATGTTCCGTCATCAAATAAATATACACACTCAAAACTTCACGCTATTTCCCTTGTGGAGTTAGCCGAGAGAACAGAATGCCCAGCACCGGTGGTAGGACTCTGTCAAGCCTGAGGAGTCCGACTGCATGGGTACCACCCCCTTATCTATTTCTGCCGCCAAGCAACAATGATTGCATTGTTGCAATTCCAGGCAAGAGGCATATCATCTTAGTCCTCACAGTGACAACGCACCTGTGGTTCTGCATTTTTGTTACTTAAAACCTAAGTGCATGAACCGTAGGTGTTATAGGCGACAGGTACTACTTTCCATCAGGTGGTCTGTCTGCTTGTTTGTCACTGAATCTCATAAAAAAAAACTACGATCTCTACGTCTTACTTTCGCTTCTTCCATTATTATTTTTCTCTTTATGCACACTGGTCTTCATTGGTGGGTCCTCTTCTGACTTAAACTTTTTAAGTATTAAAAATATTTCATCTTCGAAAGGTTCTAATTATTTAAAAAGTTACTAAAAACCATCGAGTTTGAGTTCTTTTGATTTGCTTTGACGATGATTATTTATACCAGTTGGTCGTAAGTGTATTTTTTTTGTTTTTTAATACAAAATTATATAAATTTCCAATTCAATAAAGGAGTCTTTTCGACTTATAAGTACGTCTATCTTATGAATGACTAACGACTCACCCTCGCTTGGCTCGGGTTCCTTCCTAGCTTGCTTCCCAATACAAACTTTCGTCCCCATTTTCACCCCCTTTAAGAGATGATACTTGAGATAAAAAGTATCCTATGTGCTTACCAGATCTCAACCTATCTTCTTAGCAAATTTCATCTAAATCGGTTTAGTAGTAGGGAGTAATCTCTGGAGATTACTCCCTACAACATCACAAACTCACAAACTTTACCTCTTTATAATATTAGTATAGACTAGCGACTTATCATCCCTTAGGATGCGTCCGTAAGTAGGTTTTATTTTATTGAGCGGAATCCTAATTCTTTTTCTGAAATCAAAGTAGTCTAAGTTACTCTTTATAACATCAACTATCTGCCAGTGGAAGTCCTGTCAAAATCTATCCAGCCGTTTCGAAGATTAGCCAGAACGAACAGACTGACACTCAGACATAAACTTTTTGAAATTGTGCTTTTATTATAAGAATCGTATAAAATTTCATATGCATTTAGTAAACGTTGTTATTTCGACATTACAAACAGACACTTCTATTTTATTTATCTGTTTAAATTAAACGGAAAGAGAAAACATTCTAGAAACCAAACATTTGTTTTCTATAACGTCTGACATATCCTCCAAATATTTATAAAAGAAAAAATATTTAGTATACAATTTAAAACTTTTATAATAAAAGGTGAAGAATATTATACTAAGTTAAATTTCAGTAATTAAACTATTAAAGCTATTAGCGTAATATATAAATAATTACATTTCGCAAAAACAAAACTAAGTGCAAATCATTCACTTTATTATGCAAAACTAATTTCACTTCAATTGTTATTCAACAACAAAGGATTTTATATTTCCGTATAAACTCATCATTTGTAATTATATCCCATACACACTTGACCCCACCAGTTGATCTTATATTTTTACCATGAATTTCAACCTCTGTTTACACGAGGGGGCTATTATGACAATAATTACTGTCACACTATTTACCTACTACATTTACTCGTGCATAACATTTCGCAGGTAATTCAAACTACTTAAACGTCATATCACTTACTAGCGTCTTACTCTTACTTCGCTCAAATGCGTCTTTAGAAGCATATAGAATTATTTTGCGTATTACAAAAAGATCGACTTTTCTTTATCTATACATATAATATAATTGTAACTAAGTCATAAGATAATAATGACTATTTCAATAAGATTTTCCAAAAAAATATTCGAATCGGTAACAATTTTATTTTAATACTAGCGGCTCACCCTCGCTTCGCTCGGGTTCGCTTCTAGGAAAGCAAATACAAATCTATTCCACGGGAACCATACATTTTCCTGGTATAAGGTATCAGCGTGCTAGATTTTACTAAATTAGGTGTTGTAGTGTAGTTGTTGTGTACTACGGTGTATAAGTTACTATAGATTTTTAACTATCCCAAGGGAAATTTTTAATTTTCTGAGATGAAAAGTATTTAAAATATTGACCAGGGATACAAGGTATCACCATACCAAATTTCATTTAAATCGGTGTTACACAGTATAATACTTTCTTGGATTTACGCGAATATTTGACATTTAAATAAAACTACCTTTTTGGATTTTTTCGCGGATTTATTTAGGTACTTTGGTGCAAATTTCTAAAATATTGAATTTATTTTGTTATTTTGTGGGTAAGCTGTCTGTAACAACTATATAATACCCTTGAGACATCTAACACCTTAGTCTCTCCCGTGACCAAAATTGCTGTAAAGCAATCGAAACGTCAAGAAATAAAAATCAAAAGAAATCCGCGAAAAAATCCGAAAAGATAGTTGTATTTAATCGGTGCTACAGCTTCGGAGATTAGTATAAACAGACAAACAAACAGACATTAGGAAAAAAATCTGGATTTGTTTTATTTCTCTTCTTACATCCCCCAGACTCGGTTTTAAGCAATTTTTTTCTATGTACAGACATTTGACCTCTACAATTTTATTATATGTATAGATGTATAGATAAAGATTATAAAACAAATAAAAAAAGCACACAATAACACGGATAAATATTAGTAGAACACACGTTACAAGGATACACGTAAGAAAACATCCTTCAAATTATCTCAAAGTTTTGTTCATTATTTACACAGCCCTACAAAAATAAAAAATAAATAACAAGTTAGAGATAAGACTATCTCACGTGCAAATCTTTTGGTTGAAGAGCATAATATCCATTTTAGGTTTTTTTGTTGCAAAAAAAAGATTTTCTGGTTTCATCTTTGCAGGGCCAAATGATTCATATACAGTTTAAAGGTAACTAACGATGATTATCATAATGTTTTCGACCGACTTCAAAAATGAAGGATATGTTTGCCAATTATTAACTGATTTTCATGATCTTTTAAATGAATAATTTAACTTAAGCGTATTCATATATAATTGTTAATAACAATTCAAATACATGGGTGGATTTTTTTTTTTAAGTTGTTACAAAGTTAATATACCATTTTAATTAAAAATATATATAGATAATAAAAATAGATAATAAATACCAATAACAGCAAGCTTCACTTATTTTCTATGTCCTCTTTCTTGTTTTTAGTGTGAGTGTTTTAAAATATATCTAACTAAAACATATTTAAGATAAATAAAAAATAAAAACAAATCTATCCCATGGGAACTGTACATTTACCCAGAATTAAAAGTAACCTCTCTGCTAGCCCAGACTATAATCTATCTCTGTGCCAAATTTCATCCAGATCCGTTCAGCCGTTCTGGCGTGATTGAATAACAGACATCCATCCAAACTTTTACATTTATAATATTTATATGGAATCATTTTTTGTAGACTTAGTAACTGTATGCATACATTTTCAAATTTCCCCGTTTTTGCTTCTAATATACTCCAAATATACTCATAAAAAAAACTAATTCGACTCTGTTTTATAACATCTACAAAACATTTGCAACTTACAAGTAAGTTTCTGATTCAAAGTAAAATTACGTTTAGCAATACCGCCGCTACATTATAAGTATTATAACATTTAACCTATTGATGTATAGCATTGCCTCAGAGCTTAAGATCCCTTATAAGCTTAAAGTTTAATAATCATATAGTGACTATCTGCTTTTAAATCTAGTGTTAAATAAAAGGACATAGGTTATTTAGTACCACCGTTATTTATTTTTTACCTCATTCTAACAAGGAAGAGCTCAATTACGGTGTATGATTTAAAAAGACCTTCTAAATAAATACTTCCCACGAAAATTATTTCGAAGACCAAAAATATATAGCAAATTTTTAAGTCGCCCACAAAAATAACGTTGTTTCTCATGCAAATACCATAAAAAAAATTTTTTTATCCTTGAATAAAAAATATATATTTGTTAATAGTTTATTTTATTATTAACTTAACAAATTACGCATATTAAATCTATACTATATGTTATATTTTTTTATATTATAAAGAGGCAGAATTTGTTTGTGTGTTTATTTGTTTGTTTGTTTGAACGCGCTAATCTCAAGAACTACTAATCCTATTTGAAAAATTCTTTTTGAATTAGACAGCCCGTTTATTGAGGATAGCTAAAGGCTATATATCATTATGCTACTACCAAAGGGAGCGGAGCAGTTATCATTAATGTCAACAAATGGGGCAGACTCCATATATTATTACTAAGTAGGTACAGAGGTGATCAAGCTCCGTTCGGAGTTTTGGCCAAAACTACAATTTTCTTGGTAATTTGGCTTAAAACAAAAAAAATAAAAACTTGAATAAATACAAAAAAAAAAAAGTAAAAACTTTGTATCCGACCGGGATTCGAACCCGGACATCTGTGATTGTCAATCTTGCGCTTTGGCTGCTTGACCACGATGTTTATGTCCAAGCGTGTGAAATTAGTGACCATATTTTGCGTGGAATAATGCGAAAGAAAACCCGCATGGAAACTCGAAAACACACATTTTCCCAGACATAAGACTAATCTAGATCGATTTTTCGCCCCTGAAAACCACCACATACAAAATTTCAACGAAATAATGTAAAATAACTTTTAAACTTGGTAAAAAAAAACTAACATTATTATGTATAAAAATGAATATTTATTACTGTGGTATTAATTTTCATAATTTAAATAGAAGCTATTATGACTGTTTTTTATCATGGTAACCGTTGTTATTGTCTCACAAATATAAAATATTATATTCTTTCCGTATATGATATTCTATAAATATAGGATTGTAGTATGCCTAATATAACTAGCACATAGTATCTATATATTTATTTGTAGTAATTAATTGCAAACATTCAGTAAAATAAACCTAACCAAGTTTGTTATGTCTTTCCTTCATACATCCACAGAACAATGTATTATAGTGTTTTTGTTCTAATAAGGTTTGGCTATAAAATGTAAAAAAAAATTTTTCACACATACTAATAATAGCTTTTAATTTGTATACGAAATAACATTACAATGAATTAAATTTAAATCTAGTAGCAATTTCAACTTAATATTTGTTGTCATTTTTACAAACAATAATGAAGTAATTTTTTTTTTAAATGTTTCCGCGACTACATTTGTCGAAATATTAGAATCAAAAGTCAAAAATCAAAAAAAATATATAATAATTAATGAGAAAGTAAAATACATAAAGGATAACAGAGCTAAATTCAGCTATTAGTGACCCAAAATTAGAAGTTAAAACATATGAAAAGATAGTATTTAATGAACGACTTCAAAAAAAGATGTACACAATTCTTGTTTATTAGTATGTATGTATGTATTTAGCCCTTTTTAACGTCCCACAGCTGGGCATGGGCCTCCCTTCAAGACGAGGAGGATCAGATCTGTTTATTTGTATGTTACGCAAAATGTTGCCAATTAAATGATTTTATTAATTATTTGTTATTAAAAAGTTTTTATCTTAAAAGCGTATTCATACAAGTATTTATTGTAATGCGTGGAATACGCACGCGGGACGCAGGGCGTTGTATGAAAAGTACATTTGCGGGTATCACGCGAGCGGGGCAATCCACACTATGAAATCCGCACGATATTATAATATATATATAAAGACCCTAGGATGAAAATTTCAATTTTAGTTTCATGTAAACGCTCTACGAGCTGTCACTGCAAAAAAAAACGAGATGGTTATATATTATAATAACGTTCGATATTTTTAGTTTTAGTTACCATCTATACATATAATAAAACTGTAGAGGTCAAATGTCTGTACATAGAAAAAAAATGCTAAAAACCGAGCCAGGGGGAAGTAAGAAGAAAAATAGAAGAAATCCAGTTTGTTTTTCTGTTTGTACGGGCTAATCTCCAAAACTGTTAACTGATTTTATTTTTACCGACCGATTTAAATGAAATTTTGTATGGTAGTACCTTATATCCCCGTTCAACATTTTAGATACTTTTCATCCAAGAAAATTAAAGATTTCCTGTGGGATAATTAAAAAAACTATAGTAACTTACACAGTTTAGTACACACAAACTGCTGATTGAATTTCAATAAAACTTTACAATAATGATATAGTACATACATGAAAATTACAAATAGGCTACTTTTTATCCCGGAAAAATGTACGGTTCCCGTGGGATAGATTTGTCTGTTAGTCTAGAGGCGAACCCGAGCGAAGCGAGGGTGAGCCGCTAGTTAATATATAATTAAACATTTTCTACACAAATAAATGGTATTACTTATCTTTTGTTAGAATAACCTGCAATTTTTAGCAATTATCTGACATATACATATCCAGCCACATATTTGTAGAAATAAATATATTGTAAAAAAATGGCTAAAAGAACGATATAACTAGTCTCTCAGCCTCTCCGGAAATTGTAGAAAGCTAGACTGTAGTCTAAAACATATGTACATTTTATTAACCCCCCGTCAGTCTAACACTAAAAATATTAAGAAGCTGAAGTAGATAAATAAGCAATTGTATTCAAGATTTTTTTTCTTTTTTTCATTACATTTTATACAAAGAAAACCCATAAGAGCAATATATTTACATTTGTTCAAATCAACGCTAGACTTTGGTACTGGTCTTATTTTGAATCTTGTATTTTCTCACGTAATTTTTGTGTAGGATTTTTCAAAAGTCATAGGATATGAAGTCATGAATTTCTACATCATATATTATATAATAAAATTCAAAATGAGCCAAATCTATGCATTGAATATTTCTTTCGAAAATCTTATTGAAATAGTCATTATTATCGATACAGAGGCCGAATCTATAGTTTTTACGATTTTTGTCTGTCTATCTATCTGGGAACGCACCACGAAAAAACCACTGGACGGATTTTGATGAAATTTGGTATGATGATAGCTAGTTATCCGGGTCAACATTTAGGATATTTTTTAGTGCGAGTAAAATTCTCATTTCTGAGAAATCTAGGTATACTAACCGTTAAAACGTACAGAACCCGAGCGGGGTGAGGGTGAGTCGCTAGTATATAATAAAAATTATTTTATTTTTACTATAATAGCTCTCTCTATAACTTTTTTTATGAAAATACAAGAGAAATGTTTTCGAACTTCATTTTATCTTGTTCTTTTTAACTTTGAAATGATACTACATCTTATTAATTTACTACAGTATTTTAATTTATGTCAATCCACATCAAGACCTACAGAAAATGTCATTAAGAGTTCCAAAAATTGTAAAAAAAACTAATGTATATCGTTATTATTATCATTTTTTTTCTTTTTTTCAGATTCAAATTAATGAAGCAGTAGATCGCTTTAAATATTTTATCGGTAAGTAAAAATTAAAACTATTTTTTTATTAGTTATGAAGTATCCCGATTAGTCCAAGCCTGAACTCTACTAGCATAATACTTGCTTATCTTTTTTAGACTAGTAAAACCCTCGGCTTCGCTCGCGTTAAAACTACAACAAAAAAAAACTTTAAAAAGGTAGGTTTCATACATATTTTCATCCCTTATTTTATCTCCTTATGGGATGAATTTTAAAAAACGCTGAAATACATATTTATTTAATTATATTGAAGATCATTAATACCAAGTTTCAAGAAATTCTGATCAAAAATATTTTTTGGGTTGTGTTATAAGGTGTACTCCCGTCGGAATGAGATAATCTGTGGCGGTCAAAAGTATACTATATGATGACCCGGATATCCAGCTATCATCATACCAAATTTCATCAAAACCCTCCAGTGGTTTTTCTGTGATGGGTTAACAGACAGACAGACAGACAAAAATTCTAAAAACTATAGATTCGGTCGCTGTATCGATAATAAAGTCTATTTCAATAAGATTTACCAGAAAATATTTAAGGTACAGATTCGACCCAGTTAGAATTTTATTATACATATGTATAGGTTGATGTATGTTTCTTTTGAAATAAGTCAAAAGATTAACCTCATATTCTCAGTTAGCCTGAATCAGCAATGGTGATGACATCAATCAAGCATCCGGTAACACGATTTTCCATTGCAAAGCGTCTTAAAAAGAACAAACTCGGCATGAGTTTGTTCTTTTTAAGACGACCGGCCTTAGTGTAATGTGTGAGATCGTTACTGTTTTTCTGAATAGAAAATATAATCTTAATTATACTAGTAAATATAATAAATGCAAAAGTTTGTATAAAATAAAATTTGCCAAAAGATGGTGCTGCCTTTACACCTATACATATAAATAAAATTGAAGTGTCTGTCTGTGATTTCAAGGTGACTATGTTTTCTCAAGTAGATAAAGTTAATTATATTATACCAGTACCTAAGCAACTCTTTTTAAAAATTTTATCTGTCTGTCTTTCTGTTTGTTTAGGGTAATCCTTAGAATGGCTTAAGTTTTTTTTTTTTACAAGATTCAGTGACAAACGAGCAGACAGACTACCTGATGGAAAGCAGTACCTGTCGCCCATAACACC
Organism: Argynnis bischoffii washingtonia; assembly: GCA_033884665.1. Lineage (NCBI taxonomy): Eukaryota > Metazoa > Arthropoda > Insecta > Lepidoptera > Nymphalidae > Argynnis > Argynnis bischoffii. The sequence goes on along the minus strand of CM066618.1, from coordinate 15,322,867 downwards.
TACGGTTCATGCACTTAGGTTTTAAGTAACAAAAATGCAGAACCACAGGTGCGTTGTCACTGTGAGGACTAAGATGATATGCCTCTTGCCTGTAATTGCGCTGGCTACCTTATCCTTCAAACCGGAACACAACAATGCAATCATTGTTGCTTGGCGGCAGAAATAGATAAGAGGGTGGTACCCATCCAGTCGGACTCCTCAGGCTTGACAGAGTCCTACCACCGGTAAAAATGTGATCGTATTGAGGCTTTCCCTGAAAGTTATGGAAGTTTATGGGGCTATATGTAGGGTATATGTTTTATTTAGAAAATATTTAGGGTTCCAGCGCGAAAACCTCAAACATTTAAAAAATACCTGAACGAAGCAAGGGTTAGTCGCTAGTAATGTTATAAATATAAAAAGCACTAAGGGACGCACTCAATCCAATCACGAGGTAACTTTTGTTAAAAATATTACTTGTATAAAGATACAAATTGTTTACTTAAATGTTTAGTCATGGGTTTTCTAAATTAAGCCTTCCTTCCTTATAGTTTTTACTATGAATCAGTTCTTTAATGAGAATGATTATGGGTTTTTCTTGAGAGATTATTAAAAACATACATATCTTATGGCTTGTTTTAATACTAGAAAACAAATACTTTCTTAGATTTACGCGAATATTAGACATTTAAAAAAAACTATCTTTTCGGATTTTTTCGCGGATTTATTTTGATTTTTGGTTCCCGACGTTTCGATTGCTTTACAGCAATCATGGTCACGGGAGAGACTAAGGTGTTAGATGTCTCAAAGGCATTATGACTAGACTAGAAAACAAAGGTATCCCACAAGAAATATAATCAATGATAAATATAATTGGAAGACATGGAATTTCGATTTATATTTTATATAGGTTTGCTTTTACATTTACTAAGTATATTTTCGTACACACATTTATAGACTCAGGTAGTCGAAATAGACCAGAAAATCTGGAAAATCACCACAACACGTTTTTGCTTCTTCTCTTTTGTATGGTAAAAAAAGTTCCGGTTCATAATTTTAATTAAAAACAAAAATTACTTCAAACATCGATAAGGAAATTTTTTTTATATCTTTTATTTGAATAGATCTTCTTCAATAATAGCTGACGATTATGCTGTAGTATCAAGACATATCGAATTGTATCGATTACATAATAAAAAGTTAATTAAAAGTGTGAAACAATCGACAAATATATAAAAGTAACATCTTCATGAAAAGCTTACAGGATTTGGATGAAATTTAGTAACCAGATAGGCTACGAATAACACATAGTCCACTGTTGGAGACGGAAGGACGTACCCGAGCGAAGTGTATATCGCTAGTATATATCGCTAGTACTAAATAAAAATAAGTTGTTTACATATTACTGTTATTTTAGCAGTCATCTATAATAGATTTAATAATTTTATTCATTGATACGTGTCTATGAATAATCGATTATGATTACATTGCGAGAAATAAATAAAAGGCTTATCAGATATGTTATATCATTTGATTAAAACACTAGCGGCTCACCCTCGCTTCGCTCGAGTTCGTCTCTAAACAAACAAAAACAAATCTATCCCACGGGTACCGTACATTTTTCCGGGACAAAAGGTAGCCTATTTGTTATTCTGATGTATGAACTATATTATTGTAAAGTTTCATTAAAATCCAATCAGTAGTTGTTGTGTACTAAGCTGTCTATATTTTTTTAACTATTCCACGGGAACTCTTCAACTTTCCAGCATGAAAAGTATCTAAGGTGTTGACTGGGGACACAAGGTACCATCATGAAAAATTTCATTTAAATCGGTCCAACAGTTTCGGAGATTAGCCCGTACAAACAGACAAACAGACAGAGAAACAAAAAATTTAAAAAAAAACAGGATTTGTTCTATTTCTCTTCTTACATCCCGCTGACTCGGTTTTTAGCATTTTTTTTTCTATGTACAGACATTCGATCTCTACAGAATTATTATATGTATAGATAGGAAACTTCATTGTTTTTATTTTTCTCTTGCATTAATGATAGTTTTATAACGTAATTACATCAATTTTCTTGGTAATATCTATATGAATAAGTTGTCAGTCTTCGTTTCCTTCCATGAAAATCTTTAGACAATAGGGAATATGCATGTGATTTAAATAAATGTGAAATATTTTTTTTATAATTTTTATTGCGTTTGAATTAAGCCTATATTAATATTTTTATTTATTTCTTTTTGATTAAGAAAATAATTTTTAAAAAGTGCAAATATACATATGTGGGTAATTCATGTAGTTGAAACGCCCGTGATTGTTCAGACCGAATATGACTTCAAAGTATTATAATAACAAAGCGATTAGCGATTTGAATCGTCATTTTACTGTGTATATCATACTGTGACGTCACGCCAAGCGCGCGAAATTTCGGGCGTTTAAAGTATCCGTACCGGTATGATATTTAAAAAAAAAATATTTTTATGGAGCTGAATATTTTTTTTTTTAATTATATAACGATGTAAGCTATAGTATAAAAAATTAAAAACAAATCACGCATATTGTCTATCGTGAACCAACTTTCGCTTGCAACTTTACTTGCTATTTTAATTTTCCAGAGATAGAATTATTAACAAAAAGACCGACATACGAGCAATATTTTATTTTAAATATTAATAGTTGTTCATATAATGAGTATAAGAATAACTCATATTTCCCATACAGTTATTAAGAAAAATCTATGTAACACAATAAAGTCGTTTTAAACTTTGATCTTGAATTATTTCTAGCGTGACTGATTAGCTTTATTTCATTTACTAGTTAAAGGAAATATCGTCAAAATAGATATTAATGTATATGTGGCCTGTAGGTATATTTATATAGTGTATGTATGTAATTTTGTATATATACTTACATAATATATTTATTTTTGTGGAATTATATTGATTAATTAATATATTTTACTATTAAGTTTATATACCATTAAATTGACGACGCGTTTGGCTCAGTTTGTAGTTATCCTACTTGCTGTACCAGCGGTCTCGGGTACGAGTCCCGCTGGGTGCATTCATTTGTGTGATGAACATGAATGTTTGTACTCAAGTCATGGGTATTTACATTTATTATATGTATGTATTTAAAGTTATATATGTGTAGTGTATCCACTATCTGGTATCCATAACACAGGCCTCGTACCTTACTATTATAGATGGTGCTGTGTGTTAATGTCCAAAAAAAACTGTACTCTACCTACACCGCATTAAATTAACTTATTTTCTCCGTTTTGAAGAGTTTCTGGAAGAAATCTCTTAAAGACATAAGTATCCTTTGCTACATTATTTTGTTTAACATATATTTTATGGTACATAAATAAATAACAATAAAGAATACAATAATTGCAAAAAAATCTAAAGTTAACCTTTATTTTTATTTAACCCGCTTATAATAATGCCGATTTATTCCTTTCAAATATCTTTGTCAAAGTATATTCTTTTCATGCTTCAGTAAGTTCTACTAAATTTGATGGGGTTTCTAAAGAACATTTTTAACCATAAAATATGGAATATGAATTATATAAACGTTAACCTCTAGTTAAATGCTTTGTTTTGTACATGAATAGAATTAATTTGGTCACTTTGCAAACATCACGTACAAGTGAGTAGTCGCTGCCAAGGTTTATTTGTAAATCATATTATTTTTTATAAATAAGTATAAATATGTTGGGACATTAACACACAGCACCATCTAGTTTCATGGTAAGCTATGAGGCCTGTTTTATGAATACCAGATAGTTGATATACTTCACATATATAACTTTAAATACATACATATTATAAATATAAACACCCATGATTGGAGTAGAATATTTGTGCTTATCACACAAATGAATGCAACCAGCGGGACTCGAACCCGCAACCGCTGGCACAGCAAGTAGAGCCAATGCAAATAGAGCCAAACATGTCTTCAGATTTTTATGGTTAACATGCCAGTTTTAACCAATAACGAACAACATAATCTGAGGAAATTGAAAATTTTGTCTTTAAGTTAGCTAAAATAAGAATTTTTACAATTATATTGATTATTAGCGACTCACCCTCCCTTCGCTTCGGGTTCGTCGCTAGACAAAAACAAATCTATCCCACAGGAACCGTACATCTTTCCAGGATTATATATAGCCTATAGTCTTCCTCAGTTAACGGGCTATCTAATGCAAAAATAATTTTTCAAATCGGATTAGTAGTTTCTGAGATTAGCGCGTTCAACCAAACAAACAAACAAACAAACAAACAAACTCTTCAGCTTTATAATATTAGTATAGATGATGATGATTAATTTTTGGAAATATTTGATATTATGACGTTTAGTTATCATTGTCTCTACATAGAGTTGAGATTTTAGAAGAAGCTGAATTTATTGCTGGTTAATAATATTACTATTTTTGTACTATTACGTTATAAATGTATTAAGTATATTCAACATCTTCGTGAGTATAAATATTTTACATGAACGTTCTTCTTATTACTATTTTAAACGTTTTCCTTGTTTTACGCAATTTGTTTGTATGATATGTTTTACTAGCGACTCACCCTCGCTTCGCTCAGGTTTGTCTCTAGGTACGTTCTAACGGTTAGTATGGAATAGATAAACTATATATATTATTTATATATGTGTAGGGTGGCCCTGTACTCTACCTGTATATCCTGTATACATAGGTGTGATAAGTTATTGTGGGTTGTATTACTATTTATTAACACTACGTCTACCTACATCTCATATCATATTATAGAAAAAAAATGATCATTAAAAATATTAAAACGAATGTGAGATTATTCTGTTAAATATAAACTGCCTCGGTGGTGTAGTGGCTAGCAAGTACGGCAGCACATCCAGAGGTCCTAAGTTCATATCACGGGTTAAGTCAAGTTTAGTTATTGAGCCTTTCTGTTTAGTAAGCTTCAGTAACAGCCCGGAGTTGACGAGTTGGTGGCGTTTCACCCCTGTACCTCAGAGAGCACTTGAAGGTCCTGCGCCTTAACTCACCAGTAGTATCGAGTTGTCATCTCACCGGAGTATGAGAGACAGGAATAGAGAGTGCACTTGTGTCTGCGCGCACACTTGTGCATTATAATATCTCCTGCACAGATGGCTAGTCTCAATGAGGTTGGTCGCTGTGGCCATTCAGCTATTAGTTAATTAGTCGAGGACATTATTACTAAACATTATTACATAGACATTCTAATTTTACTTAGAAGCCTTACATGATGTAGAGCTAGAAAACCTGTTTTATTATGTACAGCTTAAAAACGACTCTTCATTTTTCTATTATCACATTTAATTAAATTATTATTCATATGTAAATTTAAAAAGTAAGTCAAACTGAGAAGTCAATCTATACATATAATAAAATTGTAACTAAGCCGAATCTGTACATTAAATATTTTTTGGAAAATGTTATTGAAATAGACTTTATAATCGATATAGAAGCCAAATCTGTAGTTTTTAGAATTCTTGTCTGTCTGTCTGTCTGTTACCGCATCACGGGAAAATCACGAGACAGATTTTGATGAAATTTGGTATGATGATAGCTGGTTATCCGGGTCAACATATAAGGTACTTTTTACTGCGGGGAAATATCTCATCTATGAGCTAAACGTTAAAACGTATCTAGAGACGAACCCGAGCGGAGCGAGGGTAAGTTGCTAATAATTTATAAAATACTTAAAAATATTAAGAAAATAATATCCCAAATATTTAGAAATTAAGTGATTTTGATAAAATTTTAGTATATAATAGGACATTTACAATGACAATATTAATTTCAGTTTTATTCTGTTCAAATAGATTCTTACTCAGTATTCACTCCGCGTCTACCGCGTGTGATCACGCAAGAGCTAGTAGTGACTCGTATATTTATTACAACTTATTGTTATTTTTCATCTAACACATTTTTATAGTACTTACGACATTTTGTTTATGATCTCTATCAAAATCATAGTGATGTATTCTTAGATATTTCTTTTATAATGCCGTTATTTAATTTTTTATAAATTAAGTTATACAGAGTTTGAAACGCCACATTAATATAAGGTAGAGCTACAAATTCACACCCACAATAGTAATATTAATAATTATAATCGCAATATTATACTTTATTTTCATTATTTTACAGATTTAACGTCAAATCCGGTAAAAAATACAGCTATGTTGTTCACAATTCTACTCTACATAGTATACTGTATGGTATATACAGTGCTACTTGCGATCGCGGGCCTTTGGTGTTTCGAAGAATGTGCTCTTACAGAAGAAGAAGAATATGAATTCATCCACTATCATAGAGCCATGCCATATTGAACAGTCTTCACTCAAACTCTACCGAGCCTTGATAAGATTGTGAGTACACTTGTTTCTTCTAATACACTTTCACAATTCAATTCAATTTTCTCGTAAATGGCTTCAAAGCGTGCCAGTTGAGCACAAATTACTTTGCCAATGTCACGTAGAATAAATAAATAAATAAATAAATATGTTGCGACATTAACACACAGCACCATCTAGTTCCATGGTAAGCTACAAAGCTATACATACACATATATAACTTTAAATACATACATATTATAAATACAAACACCCATGACTGGAATACAAACATTCGTGCTAATCACACAAATGAATGCCCCCAGCGGGATCGAACCCGCGACCGCACAGCAAGTAGGGTTACTACAAACTGAGCCAGTCGTTTAAATAAAACTATCTTTTCGGATTTATCTCGCGGATTTATTTTGATTTTTGGTTCCCGACGTTTCGATTGCTTTACAGCAATCATGCTCACGTAGAGACTAAGTTGTTAGATGTCTCAAAAGCATTATATAGTTGTTACAGATAGCCTACCCATAAAATAACAAAAATGAATTCAAAATTTTGAAAATTGGCACCAAAGTACCTTACAATATTTGTTAATTTTAATTTTAAACATTTTTATAACTTTAATTATTTTATACTTGAAATTTTTATACTATAGATACCTAATCAGATATTTTCGAAGTCGGTGCCAGCCGATACAAATCAAAGCACACCGACTTCGAAAATATCTGATTAGGTTCTATAGTGAATTAGGATTAGTAAATGAAAACTAACAATCAGTTATTTTTTACTTTTTAGTGTTTTTTTGAAGTCGGTTTTTATTTTTTTCTTATTGGCGCTTCCATTGCTAACGCTGGCTAAACCTTACGAGATAGGTCAAAATAATGTACTAGGGAATTTGATATCTTAAAATGGTCTACAGAAAAGTGTGCAATGGTATACATCTATCTTCTACGGATAACCTGCAGTAACCATTTTATCTTTTTCACATAACTAAAAAATAATGGATTTTACCATCGATCAAAAGAGTACTAGATATACAATTCAATGCAAAAATTCTCTTAAAACAATGTACTAGAAAATTGTAGAACTTAAAAATCCTACAGAAAAATCTGCGATAGCAAGTATAAACTCACAATAACTATTTTTATCTATTTAAAATGTAGAGACCTAGAGACCTAGACGCACCCGAGCGAAGCGAGGGTAAATCGCTAGTATATAATTAATTTGAATTAAAACGGTGAATATACTTTAAGAGATATTTTAACATTCATTTACCGGAATTAAATACCTTTATTTAAGTTGCGCAAAAACACAAAGACATTTTTTTTTTAACTCTCAGGCTTTGAAGCATGAGAATTAAAAAAACAAGTTGTAGTATTCCCAATTTATGTATATAAAATATTATTAATTATTATATTTAATGTACTGCAAAAAAACTGTAAATATACATACACCTGTACTACAAATATAGGTGGTTGGTTATATGGAGACTGACCGTCTAGGAAATTCAGTAAGTAGTATTCACTAAAATCCAAAGAAACCATTAAGGTTTCTTTATCAAAAAGCATGGCAAGATCCGTAACACGTCCAACCACGATGTGAACTCAGCCTTGTACTAAGTGTCACTTTGAAGAATTCAACTATTAATAACGTGCATCATATATATATATATATTTATACTAACGATTTCGCTGAAATTTGGTATGTGGGTGTTTTCGGGGGCGAAAAATTGATCTAGATTAGTTAAATCGTGTTTTCGAGTTTTCATGCGGTTTTCGTTCGCATTATTCCACATAGAATATGCTCAATAATTTCTTACATTCCAGTATAAGCATCGTGGTCAAGCGGCCAAGGTGCAAGATTACCAATCACAGGTATCCGGGTTCGAATATTGGTCGGATACGAAGTTTGTTTTTTTTTGTATTAAGCGAATCTCAGTCACCTAGGTACTATTAATAAAACAAGAAAATACCTTCTAAAAATAATTATTGTAAATACTCGTACTGTGTGAAGTTAAAAACAAACATATTCTTCATTTACGTAAAACATTCAAATTTACAGCTACAAATGTATTTTAATGATGGAAATTAGCCTAAATAGCTTAGGTAGGTTGAAAAATATATAAAAAAATATAGAATATTACAATAAAAAGCGATTTATACACAGCAGTATTCCATATCTAAAAGGAAGGTCTGTGTTGGAATCCCTGGGATGCAAACAATGACCGCCAAAGTCTTTTATTTTTTAATAACCGACTTTGAAGTTTCGAATAACAGTGGTAGTATATAAATAAATAAATATGTTGAACATAACACAGCACCATCTAGTTCCATGGTAAGCTACGAGGCTTGTGTTATGGATACCAAATAGTTGATATATTACACGTACATATATAACTTTAAATACATATATAATATAAAAATAAACACCCATGACTGTAGTACAAACATTCGTGTTCATCACACGGGTTTTTTTTATAATATATTTTTTTATTTACAGCTTTTTAGTTTTTGCCAATTAGACATTTGAAGTTATATTTAGCAATTTTTTTCTAAATAACTTTTAAACATATAAGTTGTATATATTTTAATATATTTTTTAAATATTTTTAAGTAGGAAAATTAGTGAGAATGGTTGTCAACCAACTTTAAATCATTATACATCCTAAACTGTTATTTAAAATGAAAAATGATGAAAGAAACCTAAAAATGAATTTTACTAAATAATAAATGTGGTTTTAATTATGATTATTTTAAGTAATACAGGAATATTATACCTTTTTGGAATTCTTGTTGTTGAAGTCCTTTAACTTGATACCTACATTGCAGAAAAAGAATTTAAAAAAATCACCTTAAACAATGAAATCTAGCAGCCCCCATATTTTATATGTCACATATCTAAAAACACTTCGACTAATAAGATGAATTTACGATACCTCAATTAAAGAAATCTATCGAGTTGTTTGGAAGATATATCTACTGGTAGTAGGACTCTGTCAAGCCTGAGGAGTCCGACTGGATGGGTACCACCCCCTTATCTATTTCTGCCGCCAAGCAACAATGATTGCATTGTTGTGTTCCGGTTTGAAGGATAAGGTAGCCAGCGCAGTTACAGGCAAGAGGCATATCATCTTAGTCCTCACAGTGACAACGCACCTGTGGTTCTGCATTTTTGTTACTTAAAACCTAAGTGCATGAACCATAGGTGTTATGGGCGACAGGTATTGCTTTCAATCAGGTGGACTGGCTACTCGTTTGTCACTAAATCGCATAAAAAAAAATTACGGAATAGAGAAAGAATATTACAGACAAACAAACAAACATACAAAGATAGGCGCGAAAAACATAACACTTTTCTTACAGTCGGGTAAAAATAGCGTCAAATTAAAGGATAATGGCTGATTAGATATATTATATCCTCCATAAACGTGCTAACGATTTTGTAATCCAGCATAGTAATTACGCACATTAACATCCGTTTAAGAAAATGCAATAATTTACAATATTCGTGACTTGTTAACTTGTTCGTGTTTGAATTTGTAGAGTAAAATATCATAACCTAATTTCAAAGGAAATACTATAATATTGCTTTGTTTCTTTAAAAATTAACTAAATGATGTAACGTAAAGTAAAATACATACACAATAAAATCTTTCAGTTAGGATAAAAAATTATATAGTCTTTGCGAAACAGACAAACAGACGAAAATTTTAATGATTGTTTCAGGATCTATATTCTCTACACAATATGTTATAGTCATTGATTTTAAAAAATATTTCATGTACAGATTTTGCTTTGCTACTATTTTATTGTATGTATAGATAACGATTTTTCATATCTTTAACTTCAGACATGAGTTCCCAATAAAAACTTTAAACCCCTATTTCATTTTCTTCAAGTTTTATTTTTGTGACAAAAAGTAGTCTTTTCTAAGAGCAAATCCATCTCTATACCAAAATTCATCAAAATTGGTTCAGCGATTTAGGTGTGAAAATAGATAAACAGACAGATAAACAGAGTTACTTTCAACACAGTATAAAAATTATAAAAGTAAACAACAACAAAACAGTATGAATAAAATAAAATTTTTTCGTATTATTCTAGTTATAACATTAGTGTTGTCGTATCTCTTCTTGCAACTGGCGGGTGCAAATTAGTTTTTTGGCGAAAAAAAAAAAAAAAAAAATTTTTTAAGTATTATTAAAATATATACGGTATATATATTTACTATTAAGTTTTTATTATCTTCTTTATTTATTCAGTTAACCTATATTTTATAATATATATAATATTTACATACATTTTATTTATATTTTATTTAATTTTTTGGTAATATAGATATTTATATATTGTTCATTTATAATGGCAAGTAGTTATAGCAACCTCGATGAATCCTTTTTTTCCTTATCCTCAAACGATGGGTTAAGCAGTGACAATAGTTTCCATAGTATCCCGTCTCTAAGTGAATTTCTTAATTCTGCTTTCTCAGATGTATTGAAAAATTTTAATATTGTTCATATTAATGCTCAAAGTATTCCTGCACATTATCCTGATCTACTGTCTTCTTTTGATAGCAAAAATATACATGCAATTTTAGTTTCTGAGACCTGGCTGAAACCATGCCTATCTTCCTCTTTTTACTCTCTTCCAGGGTTTCAGTTGATACGTAATGATCGTATTGGTCGAGCTGGTGGTGGCGTCGGTATTTTCTTACGTTCCCACATACCTTACACTATAGTGGACCTTTCACAACAACAACCTGATGCCGGTGAACATCTTTTTATTGAGGTAAATTTTGCTCATACCAAAGTTCTCCTTGGTGTTTATTACAGCCCATGCCTTACGATCAATTACTTCAGTTCTTTTGAGACCCTGTTAGAGCGACTTCGACCTTCTTATAACCATACCATAATTATGGGTGATTTTAACACCTGTCTTTTAAAGGATGATTATCGCGCATCACGCTTAAGATCAATAGTTAATAGTGTAAATTTGCATATCCTTCCTCTTTCTGCGACACATACTTTTCCGAATAGTTTACCATCACTTCTTGATCTTACTCTAGTGTCCTCTGTCGAACATGTGGGAAAACATGGGCAATGCACTGCGTTGGCCTTTTCCTACCATGATCTCCTTTACTTATCCTATAAAATTAAACCCCCAAAGGCAAAATCAAGAATTCTTCTGCAGCGTAATTTTGCAGGAATGGATTTAGATCGTTTGCGAGACGATGCGAGCAAGATTGACTGGTCTGAAATTTTTTGCAGTAACGAAATAGACAGACAAGTAGCAATTTTAAACTCAAAATTAACACAATTGTACGACATACATGCCCCCATACGACCTGTACGAATGAAGCATCTCCCTGCCCCGTGGCTTACTCAAGAAATTAAAAAATTGCAACAAAAAAAGAACACTGCGAAAATAAACTATCGGTTCAATAGCAATGAAAAAAATCGTCTCAAATATACTAAGGCTCGGAATCACTGCAACAGAGTGTGTAGAGATAATCAACGACGCCATATCTATACATCTGTGGTTGAGGAAGAAGACTCATCCAAAGTTTGGACATTTCTGAAATCTTTGGGAGTGGGAAAAGCACGCCAAAGCGTAAACCCTAACAATCTTAATTTAAATGAGCTTAACAAGCATTTCTCCACTTCAAGTACTATGGACAGTACTATTAAGCAACAGACTCTTAATCAACTTTCAGCTTTATCCCCTCCTAATATTCCACATCTGTTTTTTAGTCACTTTACTGAAAGTGATGTTAAGAGAAACATCCTTACAATAAAATCAGATGCAGTCGGCGCTGATAGCATTAGTCGGAAAATGATCTTACCTATCCTCGATATTTTATGTCCTGTTGTAACGTTTATATTTAATCATTCTATTATCTCCTGTGAATTTCCTTCCACCTGGAAAGATGCTCAAATTGTACCATTACCCAAAAAATCTAATCCTGTCCTTTATAATGACTACCGTCCTATCTCAATCCTTCCTTTCTTATCCAAAGTACTTGAGCGTCTTGTACTCCATCAACTCAATCAATTCCTTTCTACTCATAATCTCCTCAATCCCCTACAATCCGGTTTCCGTCCTGGGCATAGTACGACTACTGCTTTAGTCAAGATCTCTGATGATATTCGCCAAGGCATGGATAAACAGGAAGTTACAGTACTTACCTTATTGGACTTTAGTAATGCCTTTAATACTGTTGACTTTGACATCTTACTTGCTACGTTACGTTCTCTTAACATATCTCCTAAAGTAGTTGACTGGTTTCTTTGTTACCTGCGTGGGCGCCGACAGCGTATACGGATCCATGATTCGTATTCCGACTGGTCAACAGTCAAGTCAGGTGTTCCGCAGGGTGGCGTGTTGTCTCCTCTTCTTTTTTCAGTATTTATTAATACATTATGTCATCACATTTCTTCTCACTACCACCTGTATGCAGATGATCTACAGATTTATATTCACGCGAAAGTTACTGAATTACCAAGAGCAATTGATAAAATGAACGAAGATTTAAAGAATATAGCCTCATGGAGTAAATCTTTCGGACTTCATCTTAATCCGAAAAAAACACAATGTATAATTATTGGTAGCTCTAAACTCATTGCTAGGGTCGCGTCGTCATCTTTACCATCTATTCTATTGAATGGCATAGTTATACCTTATAGTGACACTGTCAAGAACCTAGGTGTGACTATGGACCAAAATATGTCGTGGACCCAGCAGTTATGTGAGACGAGCAGGAAAATGTTTGCATCCGTAGCATCACTTCGTCGGCTACGCAACTTTCTCCCCATTCCTACAAGAATTGCGCTAGCACAATCTCTCCTTTTACCTATACTTGATTATGCTGACTCTTGTTATCTTGATCTAAGAGAGGAGCAATTAAATAAGCTTGAGCGGCTTCAAAATTTATGTATCAGGTTCATATTCGGATTACGAAAATATGACCATATTTCTGAATTTCGCAAAAAGCTCAAGTGGCTCCCTATCCGCCTTCGCAGGAATACTCATGTTCTTCATCTTCTTCACCGTGTTCTGTTTGATCCATCCTCTCCTCCCTATTTAAAAGATAAATTTGAATTTCTGGGGTTTTCTCATTCGAAAAACCTGCGCTCCTGTCAAAATTTAATTTTAAAAATACCTTCTCATTCCACTTCCTTCAATGATAAGTCATTCAGCGTAACTGCCTCACGACTTTGGAATTCTCTTCCTTTGAGCGTTAGAGGCGCCAAAACGTATAACTCTTTTAAAAATCGGTTAAAACTGTATTTCCACTCTGTTTAAAAACATAGGTAATCTGTTTACCATCTTTGGATGTTTTTATGCCATTTTTACTTGCATATTCTATTATTATTTATTTAATACAATATAATATATTTATTATTATTATATAATATTATTTATATATTTATGTACTCATTATTTATATAGTATTATTATTATGTACATATGTATGTAGGTATATATTTTTGATATGTAAATCTATTTATAGTATTATAAAATGAATTACTATTGTTGTTGTATTATTACTATTTTTTCTGTTTTTGTTTTACTACTATATTGTTCACACCCCTTCCCTTACAGTTTGTAATTTCCAACACCTTAAGGTTGCCTGGAAGAGATCGCTGCATTAGCGATAAGGCCGCCTCTTGTACATAGCTCTTTATATATTTTTCTTGTACAATTTTTCTTTTGTGGGTGTACAATAAAGAGTATTTATTATTATTATTATGAATATTATTTTGTTCTCCGACTATCTATGAAATAAAAAGAGCCAAATGGCACCCATCCTTATTAAAAATATTAATAATAAATCCACAAAAAATCCGAAAAGATAGTTTTATTTAAGGTATCATAATTAATTCAATTAAAAACAATAGCTCTTAAGCGTAATAAAATAAACTTTAGTGTTAGGTACAGAATATAAAAAAAATGCATTTTTTTTACTTCTTACTGTAAATTAGAGGTTAATTTCAAACAAATAAATTTTCTAGAAGAAACAAAACTATTAATATTATCGTGCGGAAATGACACCGCATTATTTTTAAAATTGTTTGACGTTACAATACAGTACGAAAATTTGAAAAAGACGTAAAGCCACAAAAACAGTGTCACAATATACGTATTGCACATAGAGTAATGTTAAACAGAAACAATCAACAATAAATATAAAAATAAATTAACCAAGACTATACAATATAGACAACATTATGATTAAGCGTCGTAAAAATTATACCTCTTACTAGCGACTCACCCTCGCTTCGGGTTCGTCCCTAGACAAAACACATCTATCTTACGGGAATCGAGCATTTTTCCGGGATGATATATAGAATATAGCCTTCCTTAGTTAACGGGCTATCTAATTCAAAAAGAATTTTTGAAATCGGATTAGTAGTTCCTGAGATTACCGCGTTCAACCAAACAAACGAACAAACTCTTCAGCTTTATAATATTAGTATAGATTATTGGAAAGGTAAAATAATATATATATATTATCAGAAAAATACTTTACATATTAATTTTTAATTAATATTTTCATTCGCTCACAAATTCACATCTTTATTTTATAAAAATATATATGAAAAATAGAACATAACTTGTATTGATGCAATCTAGGTAATTATTAAATACTTAGTACGATTGTATTCCAGCTCACATAATACAAAAGTCTGAATTACTCAATGCTAATTAAAAAAACGTCATTAATAACAGCAAGTGCGAACGAGGTAAGGTCTTTACACTTTACTTGAAGCGTCTAACAATTTCAGTACTCTGTGCAGTGTACAGTTTACTGACTGCATTAAGTATATATATGAAAATAATAAATCAATCATCTCAGTCTGTGACAAATCTAGACAAAGATCAGTGAAAATAATATTTTATTAGTTTTAAAAAATTTTAGACTCCATGGATTTTTGTTCTCAAGGTGTCGGCTAGTTTGTGTGTTATAAATTAGATTGGAAACCTGCAAATTCAAAACGTAATATTAAAGGTATGTCGTTTAAAATTATATTGTGAAAATGAAACAATTTAGAAAGTCTTTCATTTTTTTTAAATCATTGTAATATTTTTATACTATTTATTTTTAACTTTTAATTCTATATTATTATGGAAGATAAATAAGGAAATATCAACATAGAAAATAATGTTTACTACAATAAAGGAATATTTTTTCTTACTAGACAAAGGCAGATGAAAAAAAATGATAAACAGTAATTTAATAACATAAAAAGCTATATATATATATATATATATATATATATATATATATATATATATATATATATATATATATATATATATATATATATATACATACATATATATATATATATATATATATATATATATATATATATATATATATATATATATATATATCATAAAAGAAACTATTATAAACTCATTAATTTCTTCATTTTTATTAATACTTTATAAATTTATTATTAGTAATTTACAACACATAAAAAAGTGTTTAAACCATTTACTTAGTTAATTGAATTTTTCAAACGTTAACTTTTCTGTAATTTTCTTTTATTTTTTGAACCAGCCTTAAATTAACAAATATTATTCATATATAATGTATTCTCTTACTAATACTACAAATGTGAAAGTTTAGATGGATGTTTGGATGTCTGTTACTCAATCACGCCAAAACAGCTAAACAAATCTGAATGAAATTTGGCACAGAGATAGATTATAGTCTGAAATAGCACATAGGCTACTTTTTTATCCTATAAAAATGTATGTATACCTTAAATTCACACATATTCATCATAAACTATTATAATTTTCCAATACAACTTGAGCACCCTTTTGTACGACGACAGTGCTAAAAATATTTTAATTCTGGTAGGTTAAACAAATATTCTTATCTATACATTAATTATAGTATTATTATCTAGTTTCGCTTACTTATATTATATTTACCTATATCTATACACTAGCGACTCACCCTCGCTCAGCTCGGGTCCCTAAATACGTTTTAACGGTTAGTATAGATTTCTCAGAAATGAGACATTATCCCGCATTAAAAGGTATCCTATATGTTGACCCGGATAACTAGTTATCATCATACTAAATTTCATCAAAATCTGTTCAGTAGTTTTCTCGCGATGCGTCCTCTGTTGGTTATCCGGGTCAACGTATAGGATACTTTTTCCTGCAAAAAAATATCTCATCTTTGATAAATCTATATTAAACGTTAAATAGTAATTAGGAACGAAGCCGAGCGGAGAGAGGGTGAGTTGCTAGTTATTAATAAATATATTGGGACATTAACACACAGCACCATCTACTTTCAGAGGCTTGTGTTATGGATACCAAACAGTCGATACACTACACATATATAACTTTAAATACATACATATTATAAATATGTTAGTTTGACATAAACCAATAAAATAAGTAACAAGAATCCGGAACAAGAAGTCGCTAGTGTCTTGAAAAATTGAAAAAATCAACTCACCCCTTCCAAATTGAAATAATTTCTGTAAAATAATTTTATGTTGGTGTACTTTTTGAAACATTAAATTAAAAATATTATTATTCATATTAAGTTATCTGTTCTCTTCAAAGACATAAATGGTATTCCTATTTCCTGGATGTACAGAACAAACAAAGTGATAGATAATATTTGGAAACAAAGTAAATATTTTTTTTTAATTTACAACCTTAAATTTAAAATGAATGAACGAAAAAATATAAAATTACATATTTCATAACAAAATACAGGCTGAACAAGAATAAAGTTAGTTTACAAATATATCATGTTTATATTTATTTACAATATATTTTATTCTTTCTTGTAAACTGGTTGTTATACAAGGCTACGCTCGTGCGGATTTGAAACGTTTGCATATTTTTGTTGATGTAATTATAAATCCTTTCAACGCGCATGTGTTTTAAATAGTAATATAATGTACTCCTGTCCGATTCCGGCCACCAGCCAACATGCAGGAGATATTATAGTGCATAAGTGTACGCGCAGACACAAGTGCACTCTCTATTCCTGTCACTCTCATAGTCCAGTGGGACCAATACTCGACACGACTAGTAAGAGTTAAGGCGCAGGACCGACGGCTTTACGTGCTCTTCGAAGCATGAGAGTGAACTTCTCAATTCCAGGCTACAACTGAGAATATCTTAACAGATAAACTCAGTATTTAAATTTGGCCCAACCCGGGACTCGAACCCAAAACCTCCCGATCTGCGACCGTACTTGCTAGCCACTAGACCGCCGAGGCAGTTAAAAAAATGATAGTAACAATATAATTGGCCTGTGCCCAGCAGTGACACATTAAAAAAGGCTGAATACATACATGCATTGAGATAGATTATTGTTTCTAAATTAAATTATAGTATGATATAGTGCGTTGCATATTTATAATTGAACTTATACATCTCATATATTGGGAGTGTGAATATTTTATCACTTATATCTTTTTGTTATACTTATATGATATGTATTCAGCCCTTAAAATAGGCTGAATACATATCTTTTTACGTTATATTTTGTATGTGATAGAAATTGGACTAAAATTATTATCGAAAAATTTCACCTCGTTACTTACTACTAAACAAATTTTTTTAAAGAAAATCGATTGACAAAGAGGAGAAAAAAATACTGAACTGTAATTTTGTCTTTGCCTATTCATATACCTATGTATGTATATTGTATATCCATACTAATATTATAAATGCTAAAGTAATTCTGTCTGTCTGTCTGTCTGTCTGTCTGTCTGTCTCCTTTTCACGCTTAATCCACTGAACCGATTTAGATAATATTGGGTATGGAGATAGTTTGAAATCCTGGGAAGGACATGGGATAGTTTTTATCCCGGAAATCATTCCTTAAGGGGATGAAAATGGCGATGAAAGTTTGGATGGGGAATCATGTGTGTCAAGTAAGGGATATACAAATATAAATTTTTAATTTTTAAAGTAGGTACTTACTTTTCTATACCTATGTATGTACATGTATACAATTTATTATATACTAACCGTGAAAAGGTAAGTCGCTAGTATTTTATATTTCTTTCTAATAAACGATAATATAGATACATATATAATTATAATATAATAAATTTCATCATCAACTTCTATAAATAATCCAAAGAACTCCAAATACTATGGAAAGAAACAAATAGAATCATATAGAAAAAAAAACATTGTTTTTCAAATTATGTTATTATTGCATACAATTATGTAATAAGTCATATGTTCTTGAATCCAGATGTAATAGATAATTGTGAAGTATAATTTACTATGAAATTGGTGTGTAGGAAATTTTATATTAAAATAAATTGCAATTCAGAAATGTATTTTTTTTATTGTATTCAGCCCTTTTTAACGTCCCACTGCTGGGGGCACGGGTCTTCCTTAAATACGAGCGGGGATCAGGCTATATTCCATCACTGGTCAAGTGTAGGTTAGTTTCAATTCAAAAATATAAAAATATATTTTTGATTTAAATAAATCATAGTTAAAATTAAATAATCCGGAGTCCAACAAGACTCCGGATTTGATAAAATATATAAAATGAGCCTTGCATTTTCTAGAAAGTTTCTATGAAGCCTGAAATATCGCTGTATTGTTTTTGTACTGTATATCTTCAAGGATGTAAGGTGATAAATTCAATGAAATAAGCTAAAATCACTTCATAAATGTAAGATTGACGAGTTTTAGTGTTATCAATGTTTTTTTTTTATATAGATAGTTAAAGATAGAACAGTTCAGTAACTTTTTCTATTATGTTTGTTAGTCGATGTGATTGACGAGCTTTAGTTCTATCAATAAAAAATCGGTAAAGTGCGAGTTGAATTCGCATACGAAGGGTTCCGTACCATCGTACATGTACCTTTTATTAATATTACTTTTACTCTATGTATGTAGTATATTAACTTCGGTGATCGATAACGAACGTTAAAACAATGTTTCTTGTATTCATGAATCATACAATATTTTAATTATAAAATACATTTTAAAATTAAAATCTTTATTAAATTAAATTGTATTGTTTAAATACAGTTAGTAATATGAGAGTAAAATATTAATTTTACAAAAACACAACAATTGTTGTAAAATGATACTAATCACATTATAACATGAATATAATATGAAGTATTTATCTATATAATATATTTAAACGAGCAATTCTTGTATATTTATTTATACTGCCAATCTCGGAAATGGCTCTAACGATTTCTCTGAAATTTGGTGTGTGGAGGTTTTCGGGGGCGAAAAATCGATCTAGATTAGTCTTATGTCTGGAAAAACGCGTGTTTTCGAGTTTTTACGCGGTTTTGTTTCATATTATTCCATGCAAAATATGTTTATTTATTTTCGCACACTCGAGTAAAAGCGTCGTAGTCAAGCAACCAAAGCGCAAGATTGACTAACACAGGTGTCCGCGTTCGAATCCCGGTCAGATACAAAGTTTTTACTTTTGTGTATTTATTCAACGTTTTAGTTTCTTTTTTTGTTTTTTAGCCAAAATAATAAGAAAATTATACTTTTAACTAAAAACTCCAAGCGAAGCTCGGTCGCCCAGGTACTATTTTAAATATGGACAATATGTGATGTTACATTTAAAATGCTTAAATAACAGGATTAGAATTCATAACACTTGACTAAAAAGGTGCTTATTTTGTCGTCAAACTGCAATTTATTAGATTAAAAATACTATTATAATGAACGTAACTTACTCGGTCGTGTAGTGGTTAGCATGTAGTTGCACATCCGGAAGTCCTGGGTTTGAGTCCCAGATCGGCCCAAGTTTATTTATTAAGTCTTTCTATTTAATAAGCCTAAGTAACAACCCGGAGTTGATAAGGTGGCGATGTTTCACCCCCGTGCCTCGGAAAGCACGTAAAGCCGTCGGTATTGTGTCTTAACTCTCACCGGTCGTGTCGAGTACTCGTCCGACTAGAGTATGAGAGTGACAGGGATAGACTTGTATCTGCGCGTACACTTGTGCACTATAATATCTCCTGCGCAGTTGGCTAGTCTCAATGAGATTGGCCGCCATGGCCCAAATCTGTCGGGATGACATTATTATTAATATAATGATCTTAGTAACTTTGTAAGAGTGTATGTATGTATATCTGACGCTTCAAGCTAAAACGTTTGCACAAATTAGGATCATATTTAGCAGATAGACTATAAACTGGAGTAACACATAGGCTACTGTTAAACCATCATGAACACACCCGAACGAAGTAAGGATAAATTGCTACTTGTATTCAGCCCTTTTTAACGTCCCACTGCTGGGCACGGGCCTCCCTTCAAGACTTGAATTCAATTCAAGAATTGCTACTTAAATGTAAATAATAAACCAAGAGTATATAACTCATACATTAACACTGATTTTTATTTGAAAATTTGTGTTAATACATAAGCTAATATTAAGGTAAAACACTTGTTATTCTAACCTCATAATCCATTATGTCAAGTGCAATTACAAAAATTATTTCATAAGCAACCTTCTTTTAACAACCTCGCTCGTGTATATTCTCTTTAGGGTCACTGTCGCGTTCCAAATATAGAGTCAATACTAAAGATACGACAGTGGTAGCCCAGTTGTAACGCGTTCGCTTGAGAAATCGAGTGAAGCAGGTTCAAATCACACCTCTGATATTTTCATATGCGAATCATTTTCAATATTGTCCACTTGTCTTATGGTGAAGAAAAACATCGTGAGGAAACCTGCATGTCTGAGAAAAGTTTTCGAAAGACTTGTGAAGTCAGACAAACCGCACTTGACCAGCGCAGTTGACTATAGCCTAATCCCCTTCGTATTAAAGGGAGGTCTGTGCCCAGCACTGGGACTTGAGGTCCTAAGTTCGAGTCCCGTAAAGAGAGTGACTCTTTACAGGACTTGTACGTCACGTCCCGAATATAAGAATTATATATATATATATATATATATATATATATATATATATATATATATATATATATATATATATATATATATATATATATATATATATATATATATATATATATATACCTCGACTGCTACTACTTGGTGTTTCGTTAACACTGCCTCGTACGTCTGCACATAGTATAGTTCTGAGTTCAAATCCCGGACCGGCCAAAAGTTGTAACAGGGTTTTTCTATCACACTCACTAAAGCCCAGAGTTAGGAAACTGGCGGTGTTCACACTTTATCCATCAGAGAGCACCTAAAGCCGACTTCTGACTAGAAAGTACGAAAAATGAATAAGTCTACAAAACACTTTCGCATTTGCAACATAACATTATAGTAAACTTTTGTTCACAGGCATCGAATCTGAGTCTTTTTGTTTTCTAACATATATTTGGCAATTTAACCTTCCAAAGTTACCGTAACCTAGCTCGTGTACATACAACCTAGGTTACTCCCGTGTCCTAGATTGAAGATATGCTAACTCCATTACAATCTTTTATTTCGTTTACCCTTATTAAATGTGCACTTATTATAGTAATCATTTAGCGAATCATCTATAATCATTTAGCCAATCATGTAACGTAATTGTTATACTTCAACTAGCAAGAACATCTGTTATCTCAGACCCTAATTAAGTCACCTCCTCCAGCAATTTTTACTTTGCCGATAATATCCTATGGGTATTACTAGAACACAAGTAACAAAAAATGCTAATATTTTCTAATAAATTAAAATAAATTTGAAGTATCTGTATGTCAAAATAACAGCTTTTAACTTATAAAAAAAACTGTTTGTTCCGGCTTACCTCCGAAACGGTTGAACCAATTTTGATAAGACTGTCACTGGCAGATAGCCGATATTATAAGGACTAAATATGCTGCTTTTATTTTAGAAAAACAATTAAGGTACCGCGCAAAAAAATTAAAACCTTTAAAATTGTGAACAAAACCGCACGCACGAATTAATTATTCATTCAATTACTATAGCTCGTGGTTGTAGAACGTGCGATTTTTGTTCCATTGATTGCGAATTGAGGGCTTTATTGAGTGCTTTTTGAACAGAAATTTGTATTATATGCGCATGTTACCTTAAACACGCTGCACTCGAAATAAATGGAAATAAAAACACAATTGGGTTCTTATTTATGAATCATAAATCTTTAGTTTAAATTTACTAGAATAAAAATGTTATTTTTTTTAATCTATGTAATAGATAATAATAGTATGACAAAGATACAACACTTACATAAGCACACGTATACGTACACGCATGCACACGTACGCACGCTATGCACGCTAGCGTAATATAAAATTTGTCATTTGATTTGATGAGGTATAAAAATTTAACAACCAATTACTTTATTCGTTTTTTTTTTCGTCACTCTTTGAAATTTTTAAACAAAAGCTGCTTATTACACGTTTTTCTCTAGAAATATGTAAAAAATGACCCTTTACGTATACCTTATAAACAATAGAATTGCAGTGCAGATTTTTTTATCACCAGTACTCTTAAAATATTTAGGAATAACAAAGTTTTTTTATTAGTGGTCTCAAACTTTTGATCGGTAATGTATATGCAAATACCACGTTGACCTGTTGCTCCATTGTTGCATTAAAAACAACGACTGATTTAACACCCATACTATTTACATATGCAATATTATCATTATAATTAATAGCAGTTAAGTAAACGATAAATTATATATATATATATATAAATATATATATATATATATATATATATATATATATATATAACATTATAAAGAGGCAGCGTTTGTTTGTATCTCTGGAATTTCAGGCACTACTTATTCGATTTGAAAAATTCTTTTTGCATTAGATACTCTATTAATTAAGAAAAGCTAGTATAGGCTATATATCATCCCGAGAAAATGTACAGTTCCCGTGAAATAAATTTGCTTCTGTCTAGGGACGAACCCGAACGAAGCAAGGATGAGCTGCTAGTATACTATAAATCTTATACATCGTTATACCCGAGCGAAGCAAGACTAATTTGCTAGTACTACATTTTATATAAAATCGATACACACAGAAGAATGCCCGAATGAATGTTATTGTGCATGAATATTGAACAAAGACACGCGTTGCACGGGATATTGCACCAAGGTTTTAAAAATCGTTCGTTTCAGAAATATAATGGAAATGACCGAAATAAAATATGTATACAATTACACATGTTAATGTTAATCTAAAAAAAGATTATATTGTTATAATAAATTGCATTCATCATTAATTTTTTAATTCTTGTATATTTATATCTTTATATCTTTATTTATTTATACCAGCGGTCTCGGAAACGGCACTAACAATTTCGCTGAAATTTGGTATGTGGGGACTTTTTGGAGCGAAATATCGATCTAGATTAGTCTCATGTCTGGGAAAACGCGTGATTTCGAGTTTTCATGCGGTTTTCTTTTGCATTATTCTAACCAGAATCAGTCAATAATTTCTTACACCCAATTATAAGCATCGTGGTCAAGCGGTCAAGGCGCAAGTTAGACAACATATATGCCAAGGGTCGAGTCCCGGTCGGTATACAAAGTTTTTACTTTTGTTTTTTTTTTTTGTATTTATACAAGTTTTTAGTTCTTTTTTAAATCTAAAAAATACGATATAAGAAAAAAGAACTCCGAGCGAAACTCGGTCACCCAGGTACTACATTATAAATTTACGTATATTTTATATAAGTACCTAATGTACAAGGATAAGTGCAAAAGCCTCATATAAGCGGAATCTTTTACAGAAAACTGATAGAAAAGGACATAAAGTGCAAGTTTTTAAACTTAATGTAAATAAACATACATACAAAATAAAATATACAAGATACTAATTTAATTATATATATATATATATATATATATATATATATATATATATATATATATATATAAGCATATAACATAGTATAGTTATAATAACAGACTAAGCACAAGGCGATACGTAGTGTGTTATTAATTAACAAGCGTTGCCTGCGACTTCACTCTTTAGGATCATAGCGTGATGCTATATCCATCTACACTAATATTATAAAGCTGAAGAGTTTGTTTGTTTGTTTTTTTTATTTGTTTGGTTGAGCGCGCTAATCTCAGGAACTACTAATCTAATTGGAATTTTGCATTGGATAGCCCGTTAACTGAGGAAAACTATAGGCTATATATCGTCCCGGAAAAATGTACGGTTCCCGCGGGATAGATTTGTTTTTGTCAAGAGATGAATCCGACGCGATACGAGGGTGAGTCTCTAGTATATTATAAATGTGAAAATAACTCTGTTTTTTACTTTTACACACTCAAACTGCTGGACTGATTTCGATAAAATTTGGCAAGGATATAAATTGCATCTTGGGATACTAGTAACTTATAATTTTCCTCAATAAATAGACTATAAAATGTACAATAATGAAAATTTTCAATAATATTTATAGACGAATTTCGACTACCGCTTTTTATTGAATTGTTTCGAGTCTAATATCGCCCTCAATTTGACCTTTTAACATGCAATATAGATAATTGCTGTTGCAGTTTGTAAAAACCGTCACAAACAGACACTTTTTATAGTTATGAGCGAGCGAGCGAGCTAGTGCGTTATAACAGGAAAACAGGTATAGAAAAGTAGATAAGTATTATAAAGAGTTGTATATATACATATCCTTTATTTGAGAAATGATTGATTCCCCATCCAATCTTCCACCACTCTTTCCATATATGATATGTTTTCCGAAATGAAAACTATTATCATTCCCAGGGTCTCAAACTATTTCCATACCACATTTCATCTAAATCAGTTTAACGGTTAAGCGTAAAAAGACAGACAGAGTTACTTTCGCATTTAATATTAGTATGGAAATATAAAACTGGTAAAGACATGAAAAATAGTATTTGCGAATGTACCTTATGAGATAAACGTAAACTATTGCAAACTTGCTTGTATAAATTTTTAAGACCTACAATTTTCTAGTACATTGTTTTGATGTACCTCTTAAGGTTTAGCCAGCGTTAGCCATATAAATTTCTAAGGACGACTCGATAGAACCAGTCATTGCGTTTTCCCGCGGGAATGAAAAATGTGCCTGTAGTAAAAGGTATCTTAAATGTTGACCCGTGTGATAAGCTATCACTATACAAAATTTAGTTAAAATCGGTTCAGTAGTTTTTGCGTGAAACGCGCACATCGATTTGACTTAAGTTAGTTTTATTATAGGTATAGATAAGAATAGGTATTGCAAGTGTACCTTAAGAGATAGACATATACTATTGCATATTTTTCCGTTGGCCTTTTCGAGATCTACAATTTTTTAGTACATTGTTTTGATTTATGTCTTAAGGTTTAGCCAGCGGAAGGTTTCTAAAGAGGTCTCGATAAAACCAGTTATTGACATTTCCCGTAGGAAAGAAAGATTTTCATGAAGTAAAAGGTATCCTTAATGTTGACCTGAGTAATAAGTTATCACTTCACCAAATTTCGTTGAAATCGGTTCATTACTTTTTGCGTGAAACGCGCACAGACAAAAAGACAAACAGACAAACAGAAAAAAAAAATTTTTTTAAACTGTTGTTTTGGGATCTATATTGTATACATAATACGCTACAGTCATTGTTTTTAAAAAATATTTCATGTACAGATTTTGCTAAGTTACTGCTTTATTATAGTATAGATTATGATGTACATAAAAAAGATATATAATTATACAGTAGCACTTGAACCAAACATTGTATCAAACAATAGAATAGGGAAAAAACATAAGAAAAACTGGCAGGTATGACAATGTGGAATCAAAATAAAAAATTCTAATATGTAAAGCTGTAGAGATTGTTTGTTTGAACGCGCTAATCTTTGAAACTGCTAGTCTGATTTTAAAAAAAACTTTTTGTATTTTATAGTATACTACCACTACCCGCGGCTTCGCCCGCGTTCAAATTTCTGATAGCTACCAAACTTCACAGGAATACCCGATGGGTGAAATGGGTGAAGATTGTCTGAAAATTTCACCAAAACATTTCAAACTTTTTGAAGATCATTCGGAAAATACATACACATGTATAGATTTATAAATAACGTTCTAAAATATTATACGTTAATACTTTTAACACTAAAGTATACATAGTATACCTAATATACAAATATGGTTTTACAATTATGTATGGCAGTCTCCCTCATTTGTTAACGTTTATGATTACAGCTCTGACCCTTGAGTTGTAGCATGATGATATATAGCTTATAGCCTTCCTCAATAAACTGGCTATGTAATACAAAAAGAATTTTTCAAATCGGATTAGTAGTTTCTGAGATTAGCGCATTCAAAGAAACAAACATTAAACGAGCGAACAAACAAAACAAACAAATTCTGCTACTTTATATATATTTATATATTAGTATAGATAAAATATGCGAGTAGAACCACGGGCAACATACGTTTAAGTCAATCAAAGGAACAAAAACCTAAACAAAATATTCTTTTATTAGAAAATATGAATGACGCATTACAGTTTTGTTAGCATCAGACAGGTCATGACTCCATATTTATTTACCTGAAACAAAAGATTCTGTTTTCATCTATACTTAAATAATAATAATATCTATACTTAAATAATAATGGATACCAGATAGTTGATACACTACATATATATAACTTTAAATACATACATATTATAAATATAAACACCCATGACTGGAATACAAACATTCGTGCTTATCACACAAATTAATGCCCCCAGCGGGTCTCGAACTCGCGACCGCTGACACAGCAAGTAGGATCACTACAAACTGAGCCAAACGTGTCGACGAATGCAAAATGTTCTCGACTTTCAGATATAACAATGCACCATATATATATGCATCACTTTATACGCAACTTATGTTACTGCATGCAACTGCAATTAATATCTCACAATGTTACGCGAACAACATTTGTAATTGTTAATTATCATTTGAGATTTACAAGTTTACTCAATAAAATATAATCAACATGAATAGGATAATGCAATACTAAATTTTAAAATAAAGGATTTCAGCAACACAACAATTTTTTAACTGAGTTCCGTAAGAAGTAAACTCTGAATTCCATTGTATTTTTCGTTCGATTCGTTTATAATCATTTTTTATAGATAACACTATAAAAAAATAACAGTAGGCAGTGGTAGCCCAGTGGTAACGCGCTCGCTTGGGAAACCGAGTGAAGCGGGTTCAAATCCCGGGTCTCGCCCCTCTGATATTTTCATGTGCGAATCATTGCGGGATCAATCATCAGTGCGAGATTTCAACCCACTTCACTCGATTTCCAAAGCGAGCGCATTTCCACTTGGCTACCACTGCCTTCTTTCTATTATTTTTTTTATAGTTTACCCTTTACCTTTATGTTTAAAGTGTTTATACAGTATTACTAGAGTGACCATAACCTACATGAGTTTTATTAGCCTAATGACCAAAGTAGGCATTTCGCAATATTGACCAAAATTGACCTTTAACACTACACTACTCGAGATGAAATGCCATATTTGTTTCATAAATCACGCATATGCTGAATTTACTGCTAGCCTTTTCATGATTTCACTGCAATTAAATTTTAAGGTCAAAACTAACAATGTTAGTAACATTAATATAAGAGAGCACAATTAAAATAAAAAGTTTGTGAATATGGATGTTTGTTACTCTTTCACGCCAGAACTGATCTGGATGAAATTTAGCACAGAGATAGATTATAGTCTGGAATAATACATTCATTACTTTTTCTCCTGGAATAATGTACGGTTCCCGTAGGATAGATTTGTTTGTGTTTTTCTAGAGGCGAACCCGAGCGAAGCGAGGGCGAGCATCTTGTATGATAATAAGGTAGAAATGATAAGCCAATAGCATAATGGATTTCGGTAAAGACTACTTACTGTCCGCGAGTATACTCGCGTAACTTAAGGTACTTATTATATGGGTATTTTAACCCAGGATTTGATCTTAAAAATGCGTCATGAGACCACTACGATTCAAATTCACAATTCGGACACAAGATAATGTTCCATCGTAAGTGAGAAGTATAGAGCGATAGATGCGTTTTTAATTCCCTATAAATCAATTAAACAACTAATCGAAAAATGAAATTCGGTAACTGAAGAAATACTCCTAGACTTCCTGACAAAACAAACACCCTACAAAAATAGTGAGCTGTTTCTGAGATAAATGTGCAAAACATATATTTAAAAAAAAATATTATCGAGAAAATTTTCACCAATCGTGTTTTCAAATTTGGCAATTCAAGACAAAAGTCCGAAGTATCATTTTCCTTAATGTCAAAGTCGTAACTTTTACAGATTATGAGTTAAATAACGATGTCTAGGTCAAAAATTGCCATAAACACACCCTTAAGTGCCACAATTCCATACAAATATTAGATTATTGTGTCAAAAAATCATTGTTTGTGAGTGAGTGCGCTTGTTACTTTTTTACGAGTTAACCGGCTTACCGGATATAAGTTTTTAGTCTCCGTATAATATGTCTGTCTCAACAAAATATGTCTGTACGTATACAATTAAAAATATCTTTAAAATTATTAACATATTAAAAATTACTAAGAGATACACTCAGTGCAGGTAAAGTCTAAGCAAAGAATGATGGTCTAGACTAGTCTATTAAATAAGTACTAAATATTACAGGCAAATTCCTTATTTCATGATTACAAGGTTCATTAATTTTAATAATAATTATCTACTGCATTCAAAGCTAACTTGACACGCACAACCTAAAACGTAACGTTATTGTAATACGGGGTTATTTATTCTTATATTTTTACCCTCGCTCCGCTCGGGTTTGCCCCTAGATACGTTAAGATGAGATATTTTCCTGCAGTAAAAAGTATCCTATGTATTGACCCGGATAACCAACTATAATTATACAAAATTTCATCAAAATCTGTCCAATGGTTTTCTTATGATGCGTTCCCAGACAGATAGACTGACAAATAGACAAAAATTCTAAAAACTATAGATTCGGTCTGTGTATCGATAAAAAAATATATTTCAATAAGATTTTCCAAAAAATATTTAAGGTACAGATTCGACTCAGTTAGAATTTTATTATATGTATAGATAAAACATATAAAAACTGAGCATTATACTTTAACGAATTTTCGGTACAATTTTATACACCTTTGCTATTTGTTACCTGGCAAAGCCACTATGAGCCAAGCTTTGTAGTCGGGGATCATTCTTACCTGTATTGGGGACAGACATAGACAAACTTTTAGCTTTTATAAAATAACTAGCAACTCACCCTCGCTCCGCTCGGGTTCGTGCCTGGTTACGTTTTAACGTTTAGCTCAGAGATGAGATATTTTCCAGCAGTAAAAAGTATCCGATATGTTGACCCGGATAATCAGCTACCATTATGCTAATTTTCATTAAAATCTGTCCAGTGGTTTTCCCGTGATGCGGTAACAGACAGACAGACAGACAAAAATTCCACAAACTATATTTCGCTTCTGTATTGATAATAATGACTGTTTCAATAAGATTTTCAAAAAAATATTTAATGTACAGATTCGGCTTAGAATTTTATTATATGTATAGATTACAGTCAATATTGACAAAATAAAACTAGAATGTGAGGGATCACATATATGAGAAGATATTGGGAAATAATACTACTAACGCCATCTCTCAGAAGCTTTCAAAACTTTTACGACAAGGGTTCTTTTTGAAGTTGCGATAAATTCATAAAAGAACCTTTTACTTTGTCATGTATAGATACAGGAATTTGATTTACCCAAAATACTAATTAATTTTAATTTGTTAGGGAATCTAATTACATACGTAATAATAAAAAAGATATTTAAAACTAATGATAAAGTTAAACAATGATATTTATGTCTATAAATACTTATTTTGATATCTACGAATAACTTTGTAAAGTTGGTAATTTAAAAAAAAAAGGAATGTTCACGATGAAATTGAACTCTATATAAAAGATTGTTTGCCTGTTTGTTCGTGCACGTATCAAGATCAAAATTCAATATTATTTTTAGAATTATATAATTAATCTCTTTCATTAAATATGGCCTAGATGTTGTTATTATTAATATTTCATTTATAATAGGTACATTTTAAGTAAAAATATTTTACGGTATTTTTCACGGTTTTATTATCACAAGAATTATCATGTCAGAGACATTAGTCAAAATAATTTTAATAAAACTTCGCCAACAATATAAAAACTTCTTTTACTCTAAACATAACTTTTAACATTTCAATATTTCTGATTTATGGAGGTAGACAATTTTGCAAACTCTGTCTAACCACTATATACACATTTTACTATAAAATGTTGAAACAAAAAATCAAAATAAAGCCGCGAAAAAAACCGATAAAATAGTTTTATTTAGAATTTCAATTTCAATTATTTGCGTAAGTCTAACAAAGTATTAGGTAAATAAGTAAAGGTACACGGATTTTGTTCACAATTTCATGGGTTTTAATTTGCGCGGAACCCTGATTCTTTTTCTAAAATAAAAGTAACCTAAGTTACTCTTTATAACATCAGCTATTTACCAGTGAAAGTCCCGTCAAAATTGGTCCAGCCATTTCGGAGATTAGCCGGAACTAACAGACAGACAAATATTTTCTAAATTATTGGTACCGTATATGCTTTCAAACACATTTAGTAAAAAGCTGTTATTTTGACATTACAAACAGACACTTCAATTTTATTTATCCGTATAGATGTCAAACTTTTAAGCAATAGATACATAATTAATTAAATTATACACAAAAAGCCACACCTATACTTAGCACTTGAAATAATTTCATGAGAAAAGTTAACGTAATACATGTGAAAATTAGAAACCTGTGAAGGTTATTGCTATTTGGCGACATTGACCAATAATTAATCTACTGTAGACTGTTTTAACATCACGCATTTTCGCAGTTCTCAACGTTGCATTGGTGAAAGTTGGGTTCGATTCTCACTTGAGACAGTTTTACACTATAAAATTTGTAAGTTTGTATGTAGTAAATAATCTTGATAAGAATAGAAATAAATAAATAAGTGAAGTCGTGGACAAAACTAGTTATTTTTCAAAAATCGTGATAAATACAACAAAAAAATAAAGATATTTAATAATTTCTTAGCTTTATGCGAATATTTGACATTTTATATAAAATTATCTTCTAGATTTTTTTCCGCCGCGTGACCATGATGGTCACGGGAGAGCATCGATCAGAAAAGTACTAGATACACAATCCCGTGCAAAAGTTCTCTTAAAACTGTCACCAATTGTGTTTAGGTAATTATTCTAGTTGTAATAAATATACAACGATGTAAGTTAAACTTTAACTGCAACACTGAAAGTTGTTTTTACAAAAAAAAAAGCGCTCATTCAGTGAGGACATTTTTTGTCACTGATTGTGTATCTAGTACTTTTATGGTCGATGCGGAAGAAAGTTATATTTAAAACTAGCAACTTACCCTCGCTCCGCTCGAGTTCGTCGCTACATACGTTTTAACGTGCGTTATAGATTTCTTAGAGATGAGATATTTTTCCGCAGTAAAAAGTATCATATATGTTGATCCGGATAACCAGCGGTCACCATACCAAATTTCATCAAAATCCCTCCTGTGGTCTTCCCGTGATGCGGTAACAGACAGACAGACAGTGTACGGATTCGGCCTTGTTACAATTTTATTATATTATGTATGTATGTATTCAGCCCTTTTTAACGTCCCACTGCTGGGCACGGGCCTCCCTTCAATACGAGGGGAATCAGGCCATAGTCCACCACGCTGGCCAAGTGCGGATTGGCAGATATTATGTATAGATAAAGAAATTTCATTTTTAATACATTATACTTATTATTATTATCCCGCAATACAGCCATTGCATAGAGATGAACGCAGATCATATCGTGGGCATATCTATATGTGTGTATATATATATATATATATATATATATATATATATATATATATATATATATATATATATATATATAGGCAAAGTCAAAACTTTGCCTTTCTTCCTGTGTTTGTCAACCAATTTTCTTTTTTAATATGTTAAAACCTCAAACTAAATAATTCTATAGACGGAGTCCGCCAACAAAAATATCAAAAATAGTAGCATGATTTGCTGTTTATGATACTATTCTCTATTTTGCCATACAGTTCGTTATAACTAGTGAGTCGCTTATATATATAACTAGCGACTCACCCTCGCTTCGCTTTGGGTTCGTCCCTAGACCAAAACAAATCTATCCCACGGGAACTGTACATTTTTCCGGGATAATATATAGCCTATAGCCTTCCTCAGTTAACGGGCTATCTAATGCAAAAAGAATTTTTCAAATTGGATTAGTAGTTCCTGAGATTAGCACGTTCAACCAAACAAACAAACAAACAAACTCTTCAGCTTTATAATATTAGTATAGATAATAAAAATATATAAAAAAAATATCGTCACTTAATTCCTACTTTTAATTAATAATCAAGACTAATTTTTTTGGTTATGTTATACTATTGCTATAATTTAAAAAGGCAATTAAAAAAACTAGATTATGCGGAAATTGTTACTTATAGAAACTATTTCCGCAAAATAATATTAGATAATAAATGGTTTAAAATCACTTCTGATTTTAATATTTTTTCATAACTTAAAAATATAATATAAGAATTACTAACAAAATGTTCTACTATAAAATAATATTAAAAAAAATATATAATATATAAAAAATATGCACATTTTGTAATCTTTTATATACGTTCTTTTACTTTTTGTCACAGCCTATACTATAGTTGTAATAAAATTACAACAACAATTGCAAACTGTTGTTGTAATTTTATTACAATATAGGTTGTGACAAACAGACTACACGAGTGGTTCTAATGAATATGGAATACAGACCCTGGTTTTTCATTCTAGACCATCTGCTTAGGATATTCTCATTTAGAACAATACATTTATTTTTTCTTAATAAAATATAATAGGCAGTGGTAGCCCAGTGGTAACGCGCTCGCTTGGGAAACCGAGTGAAGCGGGTTCAAATCCTGGGTCTCGCACCTCTGATATTTTCATGTGCGAATAATTTTCTAACTTGATTACCACTTGCCTTACGGTGAAGGAAAACATCGTGAGGAAACCTGCATGTCTGAGAACCTAGCAAGTTTTTGAAAGACATGTGAAGTCCGCCAATCCGCACTTGGCCAGCGTGGTGGACTATGGCCTGATCCCCCTCGTCTTGAAGGGAGGCCCATGCCCAGCAGTGGGACGTTAAAAAGGGCTGAATACATACATACATACATACATACATTCAATTAAATCTTTGAAAATCATGAAAATATTTGAAATGAACGCACACATTTATCGATTAGTCGCGTGAAAGTGTAATAGTTGTAAAGGAAAGTATAAAAAGTATGTAAATTAAATAAATACTGGACCTGTTAAATTGAAGACATTAATTGCTTGTTAATGTACGTAACTTTCATTTTGCTCTCTTTTAAATCATGTAGACATAAAATATTACATAATATATATGTATATATTATGTACTAGCGCCTTAACCTTGCTTTGCTCTAGTACGTCCCTAGTTAATTTTTGGATAGAAAAAAAAAGTTATTGCGAGTGTACCTTAAGTAGACATATGAAGACTTTCCTGCAAACCTTTTTAAGATCTACAATTTTCTAGTACATTTTTTTTTATTTATTTCTTAGCATTAGCTATAGGAATTTCTAAGGATAACTCGACAGAAACAGTTATTGCGTTTTCCTATCGGAATGAAAGATTAAGGTATCCTAAATGTTGATCCGAGTAATAAGTTATCACTCGGTAAATCAGTTCATTACTTTTTGCTTGAAATGCACACAGATATACAGACAACCAAACATACAGACAAAAATTTTAATAACTATTGTTCTGAAATTTATATTTTGTATACAATACGTTACAATCATTATTTTAAACTATTTTATGTACAGATTTCACAGACAGGTTATAGCCATTTTACAATTCTATAAACAGTTTTTGATGTAAATATTACTCAATAAGTTTGAACCTAATGACGTATTGATTTTGTTCTTTACACATAGTACTTGTATACCTATCATTTACACTTGTTTCTTTAGTTTCATACATTTCTTCATATATGTAGTTATTTGGACTGATGTTTTATTGATTATGATGACAATATTGCATCCAAAAACATATTAACTTTAAACATACTTTTACTTACCCATATATTTCAAAATTAAAATATTTATCTATGGTTTCAAAATAGCTGTCCTATAAGGATTGGTTGTTAATGGTCATTCAATGTGTAATAAACACAGTGGATTTGTTTTCTCTATTCAATCACCTATCCAATGGGTTGACAATCTATATAAGTATATAAAACAAAGTCAGGTTTGTTACAACACTTATAACTCAAGAACTGATGGACCAATTTTTATGATATTCGGATTTGCCCTCACCCCGAATAGCAGAACAATTATTAAAACATCGGAAAAATTTATGGAAAAAAAATTGAATAAAAATCTATTCCACACTAAGCGTCAAAACGTACCTAGGGACGAACCTGAGCAAAGCGAGGGTGAGTCGCAAGTTTAATATAAATTTGACGAACTCAAGACCAGGCTGAGCCTAAATACTGTTTGGGGCACAGCGGCATTAGTACCTAACTCTAGATTTTCTATTTTTCAATATCTTTCATATAAAACGTCAATGAAAATCTAAGATTATTATAGTCTGAGATCCCGATCGATGTGGTGGACCGCTCACTCTTTTTCCAGACGAAGTATAGGTTTTCAACCATAAAACATTAAAAAACACGACCCAGGGGTTTCATCAAAAATTTGCACCAGACTATTTTTTATTTAAAAAAAAACCTATAGTCTGGAGTTGTTTTGATATAACATTCTATATCAATAAAATTATCTACATTTTGATATTTGGTTGGTTTCGAAAAATACGATCTGATATGTTTTATTGTTAAAGAAATATATTTCGCCTGGAAAAAGAGCGAGGAATCCACCATATAGATAGGGATCTCTTTCTAATATGTCTAAAAGATAGACATAATATAGTTACCAGTATAGAAAAACTTAAATGACTTATTTATAAATTATTGGCAATAAATGTAAACACTCTTAAGTTTAAATCTCTTTTAAGGTTCTATGCATTAAGAATTAAGTAGAAGAAATATGTGTTTTCTTACACAGATTTCTCTGATTTTCAGAATAAAAACTGGGCATATAAAATATAAAAAATTCTGAAAAATTTAACTCGTAACTGGTAAGTAGTCAGCTCTACTACAAAACTACTTTGCGTAAAACACGAACATCCGATACATAACTAAAGGCACAAATACAAATTATTGGCACAAAAATTCTAATTTTAATAATATAGGTTTTAATACAAAATAACTTTTTTTTATATTATTATGTATTGTATATATAAAAAAATAAAAAATATATAACACTAAACCTACCATAAAAATTGAAAACCTTTCAAATAAGCGACAATACAAGATGAAACAAAACAAACAGCGTAAAGTACAATTGACGTGTTGCGGAAATGATAACCTTATTGCGGTAATAAAGAAGGTAATTTTAGTTAGCGCAACAAGTAGTTACGTCCTTGTTCGCGGGGGGTGGGACCGCGTATCGGTAAGCCGGTGGCGCGAGTTTCAATTGCCGAGTTGATACCAACGTGTGCGCACTTTCCAAGCTTTCGCTCTCAACGATGTCAGCCTGTTCTTACAAAACGAAATGACGATCTGCCAAATACGACGGTAATTGTTACTGAATAAACGAAATTTTACCTCAATTATATACGTGGTGTTTATTTCTTTATAATTTAATAAAATTTGAAAAAAAAAATTAAAAAAATTGACGAACAGTAGTTTTTATGTAATTTTTTTTTTGTTTACAGGTGACAGCTTGCGACCTGCAAATTGTTACCGAGAAGTGACTTTGATAAAGCAAAGTGCGAGTGAAGTGTGTGTGGCTTATTACGTAGTGTGCAAGTGAAAGACTTTTTCCAAAATGTCCGGTTTCGTTAAAATCGCCATAGATGACTATTATTCAGATAATAACTGGACGGAAATCATTAATAAGTATTGGATGCTAGCGGAAAGAGTCTCAGGTAAGATAATATTAGTTTTTAATACGTATATCAAGTTAATTCAAGGTCAATTGTATTAATGGCCAATATTTTATGCACAATTCATTTTAGAAAGTAACATATTTTTAATAGGTTCTGCCTCATAAAAATTACTTCCGCCCGTTTCTATTCAAAGTCAACGACTTAAAAAATGTAGATAATTGACAGTTCATATTAATCAATCAATTTATTAATTAAACAAAAACAAATCTATCCCACGGGAACCGTGCTTTTTTCGGGATAGAAAGTAAACTTAGTTATTCCAGACTATAATCCACTCTGTGCCAAATTTTATCCAGATCCGTTCAGCCGTTCTGGCGTGAAAGAGTAACAAATATCCATACTCACAAACTTTCACATTTATAATATTAGTATAGATTTAAGACAAGGTAAAATTAAAAAAAAAAAAAGAAATTGATACCAAAATAAATGCAAATAAGATCGCACCTCTTATTATTTTTTAATTAAATAAATATACTAAGCTCAAAATTAATTTAATAAATTAATTATGGGATCTAGTAAAGTTTATTAATTATGGGCAGTTTTTTTAATTTAAAATTTCTATGGAACTATCGTTAAGAAGGATTTTATAATAGGCGAACCCTTTGTTTTATACCTTATATTTCGAAATTGGTTTAAGATGTTATTCTTAAATTACAACCCTAATAATAATTACATCGAGGTTTATTTTCACTAGCGACTTACCCTCGCTTCTCTCGGGTTCGTCAACTAGGTTGCTTACCAAAACAAACTTTTTTAATTTTTTTTTGCTTTTTTTTTAAACCTAAAATAAAAGTAGCCTACATTATTCCTTATTAAATCAGCTATCTGCCAATGAAAGTCCCGTCAAAATCGGTCCAGCCCTTTCAGAGATTAGCAGGAACAAACAGACAGACAGACAAAAAATTTGTAAAAAGTGTTGTTTTGTGTGTAAAAAGCGGTCATTTTAATATTACAAACAGACACTCCAATTTTATTTATTTGTACAAGTTCGCAAAATAATGTAATTTAACTTAGAGAGTATCTGCAAATGTCACAAAGCCTTTCATTTTCTGTATAAATAAACTAACACGAGGGAAAGCTGTTTTTAAAGATATAAAAGAACTCAATGTGAGAGGAATGTTTAGACAGACTAAAAAATTACAATAGGTACGATGGGGATAGTATGTATGTCGTAGAAATGAATGTCAGTGATGATTTATTATTTATTAAAATTACCAGCGGCTCACCTTTGCTTTACTCTGGTTCGCCTCTAGGAAAACAAAAACACGCTTATCCCACGGGAACCGTACATTTTTTCGGGATAAAAAGTAGCCTATGAATTATTTCAGATAATAAAAGATATTTCTGTGCCAAATTTCATCCAGATCCGTTCAGCCGTTCTGGCGTGAAAAAGTAACAAACATCCACACTCAAACTTTCACATTTATAATATTAATACGGATATGACGGAGAGTTTAAATAAAACTATCTTTAAGTTTTTTTTTTGGGGAATTATTTTAATTTTTGATTCCTGACGTTTCGAATGCTTTACAATATTTAATTTCATTTTAATTTTTAACATTTTTCATATTTTTATTATGTTTTATAACATGAAAATACTATTTAATTAATTTTAGCTAGAATTATTAATTTTTATTAGAAAACTTCATTTATTAGTAATCTTATTCAGTGTTGCTGTTTTTATATTTAAAAATATAAAGAAAATATTAATTATTCAAACCATATTATTGTTCTATGTAATTTAAAAAGATAAAAAATTAAGAATAATAACTTTAATTTAGTTTAATATCGAGCAACACTATTACTACATTTACAAATGAAAAATATTAATTTGAAATACTGTTATATACATCTGTCCGTTACGTTTAATTTTGTTATTA
Source organism: Argynnis bischoffii washingtonia (assembly GCA_033884665.1). Classification (NCBI taxonomy): domain Eukaryota; kingdom Metazoa; phylum Arthropoda; class Insecta; order Lepidoptera; family Nymphalidae; genus Argynnis; species Argynnis bischoffii. The sequence goes on along the minus strand of CM066618.1, from coordinate 15,284,545 downwards.
TCTGTAAAAACTACATATACAATACCTTTGAGATGTCTAAAACCTTAGTCTTTTTTGTGGTGATTTTTCACCATCAATTATGATGTAAATTAAATATATTAATAGTTTCTTATATTCAAAGTACATTAATACTTAATCGCAAATATTTTACACTAGAGTCTGGACACTCACCCTCGCCTCGCCTTGGGTTCGTCCCTAGACAAAAACAAATCTATCCCACGGAAACCGTACATTTTTCTAGGATGATATATAACCTATAGCCTTCCTCAGTTAACGGGCTATCTAATGCAAAAAGAAATTTTCAAATCGGATTAGTAGTTCCTGAGATTAGCGCGTTCATCTGAACAAAGAAACAAACTCTTTAGATTTATAATATTAGTATAGATTTTAAGTAAAACTATCTTTTCGGATGTTTAGTTCTTGCCAATAAGACGTTAAATTTTTTTATTTAATAATTGAATTAAATTATAGTATATTTTGTATGTTGTGCGTATGTTTGTATTTTGTTTGGCACAGTTTGTAATGTTATCCTACTTGCTGTGCCAGCGGTCGCGAGTTCGAGACCCGCTGGGGGCACTCAATTGCATGATGAGCATGAATGTTTGTACTCCAGTCATGAGTGTTTATATTTATAATATGTATGTATTTAAAGACATATACATATGTGTAGTATCAACTATCTGGTATCCATAACACAATCCTCGTAGCTTACCATAGAACCAAATGGTGCTGTGTGCATATATTAACTAGATTTACATCACACTCATAAATCCGGATAAAATGCAGAGAAATTTAATTATTGTTTTAAAAATATAAAATGTTTAAATACAATAGTAATATTATTTAAGTGAAATATCTTCATATTCGTTGCACTCTGTTTCTTCCGGCCAATACCTTGATATACTTATGTTTAAGCGTGATTCTTAAAATAAATTAACTGTAAAACTTGTTTTATTTTTAAGTAAATTAGTATATATAATTAGTATTAAGTAATCAATTTTAAAGTAAAACGTCGCGAAAATCGTAAAAATTGCTTTATTTTAATGTCAAATATTCGCGTTAACCTACAAGGGAAGTATCTGCACTTACTGTTGGTTATAAAACTCTAGCTATTTTCGTTTTTCGTTCGCTCATCTGTTTGGTCCTCTTTTTATTTTCCGGGCTATGTATCCCACATGGTGGTCGGGTCAGCTTTCCTTAAATCAAATCAAATCAAAATATACTTTATTCAAATAGACTTTTACAAGCACATTTGAATCGTCAATTTTACATTTTAAATTTAAATTAAATGTCTGTGTAGTCAGTCCGTGAGGAAGCTACCACCGTCTCGGTAAGCAATTCTGCTGAGAAGAGCCGACGAGAAACAGCAATTATAATTTTAAAAGAGCAACTCAACAGTTGCTCTTTTAAAATAATAATTGTTTACAATATTGCAATACAATAATTATCTACTTATCCTATGTGAGACCTAACCAGACATTAGTTCCACACATTGACATCTACGAAGTATTCCGTGACAGTATAATAAGCTTTATTCACTTATATATTTTTAATCTTAGACTAAAATACAACTTGCCCCAAAAACGAACAATTTGAAGGCGAAAGCTAGGTGTTGCCTGTTTATCCTTATTTCTAATGTTTATTTCGTGTCTGTCACTGTCTCTTAAATAGCAATGAATGTTTTGTCGGACAAACATAATATTACAATTAACAGACAAACAGTAAGTATACCAATTTTCTTAAACAAATCTCATAATGTATCCCGAACTCCGATGTTATAAATTGCCCGAATAGCTCTTTTTACCAGCCCAGTGGTAACGCGCTCACTTGGGAAACCGAGTGAAGTGGGTTCAAATCCCGGGTCTCGTACCTCTGATATGTTCATGTGCGAATTATTTCTAACATGATTACCACTTGCCTTACGGTGAAGAAAAACATTGTGAGGAAACCTGCATGTCTAAGAAAACCTAGCAAGTTTTCGAAAGATATGTGAAGTCCGCCAATCCGCACTTGGCCAGCGTGGTGGACTATGGCCTGATTCCCCTATGCTATTGAAGGAAGGCCCGTGCCCAGCAGTGGGACGTTAAAAAGGGCTAAATACATACATACATACTGTTCCGTACCTCAAAAAGTAAAAAAGAAACCCCTATAAGATCACTCTCTTGTCCGTCTGTCTGTTTGTCTGTCTGTCTGTCCATATGTCACCACCGATTTATTTGCTCTGGAACAGGTAGAACTAGCAAGTTGAAATTTATACCAGATACTGAAGTTTATAGTCCCTATTTAGTCCCTAGTTTATAATCACGAAATTTGGCAAAAAGCAGGGTCTTAAAGTACAAATAAAGGAAAAATTCCAAAAAATAAAAATTGTTGAAAATTAAAATTAAACAGAATATATCCTACAGTACGGAACCCTCGGTGGGTAAGTCCAACTTGCACTTGTCCGGATTTTTATTTGGAGAATAAATAAGAACAACAAAATACCGCATGTCAAGATGCTGTGAAAGTAGCTGAAATAAACAAGTCTAGCAGTATCAACGTCTGTTAGCTGTCTGACTGTCCTAACCGCGAACACAGCGGAGCTCAGTCTACTCGCGAGAGACCACAGACAGACAGGGAGCTCCATTGTGGACCTGAGTTCAATATTATACCCAAGAATACAGTAAAACTTGTACCTTTAACTTAACTAGGACTATAAAGACAAATAATCTCCAACGTCTATAAAAGTACGTCTTTTGACATGAACTCAATTTGTTACTTTTATGCTTACCTATCGAAATTAAATGTATAATAAGTAAAAGTTGGTATGCTAACATTTTATTTCCTGGTAATATTATAAATGTGAAATTTTGTGAGGACGTATGGATGTTTGTTACTCTTTCACGTAAAAACTACCAAATGGATTTTAATTAAACTTTACAATAATATAGCTCAACTCATACATCAGAATAACACATAGCAACTTTTTATTCTGGAAAAGTGTACGGTCCCCGTTGGATAGATTTGTTTTTGTTTCTCTAGAGGCAAACCCGAGCGAAGCGAGGGTGAACAGCTAGTATTTAAATATTTTTAATGACCTGGTTCTTGAGCTATAAACTTAAAAACAGACAACAGAAATATTTTAATGTTGAATGTTGTTGTGTATTTAATGAAATAGTCATTATTATTGAAACAGAGAACGAATCTATAGTTTCTAGAATTTTTGTCTGTCTTTTTTGTCTGTCTTGGTTAACTAAAATTATCCAGCCAGACAATGTGGGTCACTGTGTTTTCAATAATTTGAATTCCCTATTTCCTTTAGAGTACTCCTACTACTTAGTAATTTGACATTTTAAATAAAACTATCTTTTTACGGGAGTCTCTCCAATGACCGTGATTGCTGTAAAGCATTCGAAACATCAGGAACCAAAAATCGTAATAAGATGCAGTCAGAGCAAAGTCTACTATAAAAAAGATATATCACAAAATATATGGCTAAAGGTATGAAAACCTTTTAAAATAAAACTACTCGTATACTTATATAATATCTGAGTATAAAACCTCGCCCTTGTCGATAAAATAGAGTGTATGATCTTGACCAAGCCTTAATAATAATATAGATATTATATGTATTTAATTGTAGCAAGAAAACAATTATGTATGTAAAAAAACCTTCAATCCTTATAAAATAAAACGTTTATTAAAAGTATAAAATATAAATAAACACTCAATATTATATATTTCTAAAATATTATCGGTTATATACTATTGAGAAATATGTTTATTATTAACACAAAATTATTTTCCTCATTTGAAGGAATGCATGTTGATTTATTTTTCCATTTATTTAATCTAATCTTTAAAACGGCTTAATTAATTTTCAAGAGAATTTTTCTAGCATACTTCAAGTGTTTCTTAAAATTTTAATATTTAACGTTTACTATAGATTTCTCAGAGATGAGAAATTTTCCCGCAGTAAAAAGTATCCTATGTACCTGTATATGTTGACCTGAATAACCAGCTATCATCATACCATATTTCATCAAAATCTGTCCGGTGGTTTTTCTTTGATGCGGTCACAGACAGACAAACAGACAGGTAGATAGGCAAAAATTCTAAAAACTATAGATTCAGCCTCTGTATCGAACATGATGACTATTTCAATAAGATTTTCCAATAAATATTTTATGTACAGATTTCTCTTAGACTCAGAATTTATTATATGTACAGATAATTAATATTAAACAGAACTTACAACTAAACAAAACCATTTTAGTAAGCAAAAAATATAACTGATAGGACAGTGAAATAGAAAATGCCATTTCATACAAAACACTAAAGAGTACTTCTAGGACTAATGTTTGTTCCACAACTATTCCTAATGTTCATTATTGACTTCCACAGATCCTCGAGTACAAGGATGGTTACTCTTCGACACTCCGATCGCGACACTTGCGATGGTTATAGCGTACCTTGGCTTTGTAATGGTGGTAGGACCACTATGGATGGCGAACAGAAAGCCTTTTAAGATCAAGAATATATTAGTTGGCTATAACGCAGCACAAGTTCTACTATCATTATACATGTTTTATGAGGTGAGTCTAATTTTTTGTTATTTTAAGTGGGTAAATTACAAGAGAATAATTATTATCCAGGCCGTTCTTAAAAAAATTATGCTTAGAGATTAGACAAATATGTTTTTTTATAAATAACAAATTTGAAATAAAGTCAGTCGAATGTTGATTTTTTTTCTTAAATATTACAATATTTTACTATGGACGATTGAAAAATTTACTACATAATTTAGAAGGGTTATTTATATGCGTGTGTGTATGATTGTTACGTCTTCACTCTGAGACGGCTGAACTGATTTGGATGACATTTATTATGCAGATAAACTATGGCCTGGAGACACACATAGGAACACACCTAAGCGAATAAGACACTAATATAATTATAAACATAAATAATTATTATGATATAAGTAGAAATTAGCTTATTTTAATGTATCGAGGTTTAAAATTATAATATATAAGGCCTACAATTGTAGGTATATATCTAAATGTATCTGTCATTTCAAAAGTACTATGTTTAAGTATATTCACGAATATAAAAAAAAATATATTTTAAAATAATACAAATCGAGATTCTGATTTAAAGTACCTAAATATAAAAGCTTTTAGAATAGTCACTTTCAAAATTAACCTAAAATTGTTTTATATCAGTTTTACATTAAGGTTATATATATGGGCCATGATGGTCGTTATGTTTAAATGATTGAAACATTGTACCGAGGACACAAAACCACGAAGTGACTGTGCAGTCAGTGGTTTAAGACCATGGTGTGTCAAGAACTTGTGATGTCAAGGTGCATCATTACTTCATTTGTGGAACTATGCAGCCGTGACGTATATAAAAAACATAACAAAGTAAAAACAAAAACATAAACACTACCATTATAATATAAAAAATGGTATTTCCGTAAATTAAACACTAATACCTGGGCGACCAAGCTTCACTCGGAGTTCTTTTTTGTTATATCGTATTTTTTAGTTAAAAAATAAAACTAAAAAATTGAATGAATACAAAAATAAACAATAATAAAAGCTTTGTATCCGACCGAGATTCGAACCCGGACACCTGTGATTGTCAATCTTGCACCTTGGCCGTTTGACCACGATGCTCACGCTCGAGTATAAGAAATTATCGATCATATTCTGCGTAAAATAATGCGTAAGAAAACTGCATGAATATTCAAAAATACGCGTTTTCCCAGACATAAGACTAATCTAGATCGATTTTTCGCTCCCGAAAACCCCCACATGCCAAAATTCTGCGAAATCGTTAGAGCCGTTTCCGAGATTGCCGGTATAAATATATAAATATACAAGAATTGATACAAAGAAAAAAAATATAACGCGAATTTATGCTAAAAATTATTATAGTATTCCATATATTATGTATGTATGTATTTCAATGACAAATATTCGCGTAAACCTAAAAAGTGTACCTAACTGCTTAAAAAAAGGATTTGATCAAAATATAATTTTAATTTAATATCTTTATCGGTAATAAATGTTATAATTATTTATTTATTTGCAGCACTTAATGTCGGGATGGTGGGATGATTACAGTCTCACTTGCCAGCCAGTCGATTACAGTGACAGTGAAAAAGCGAGACGGGTAAGTGTTATGTAATAACATGTTATGCTCATTACCAAGGTTTCGATAAATCGATTTCCTATAACGATGTAATTACGAATTTTGCTAAAATAACTGTCTTGAAAATTATATTTTCGATAAAAATTAAATTTAGGAATGTATAAAAGTGATATTAACATTAAGTAAAAGTTGAAATTTTTATTACTAGTACTCCATTTCTGATGGTAGATTAGTTAACCGGTTATAATAAAACTTAATTTTGAAATCAACATATTATACATTCTAATTCTTGTACAGCAACTATACGTTAGTGTTATTTCAAAATATTCATGTATCTGAAGACTTTCAGTAACAGGTAATTACAAGTTCTATAAAATTTTGTAATTTACAATTCACTTTATTGCCACACTAACGGACAAGTTTACCAACCAAATATCATCTAAATTGGTTTAGTTGATCCAGAGATTACCTTCTACAACCTCACAAACTTTACCTCTTTATAATACATATTAGTATAGATATATGAATATTTTCTGTAGTTTTTTTTTTTTTTTAAAGTTCTGAGTTTCGAATATTTTCAACACATGTATACTTTTAATAGTACATTTAGAATGCGAGTCATGAAGATTATTTAAGAAATCTATACATATAATAAAATTGTAACTAAGCCGAATCTGTACATTAAATATTTTTTGAAAAATCTTATTGGAATAGACTTTATTATTGATACAGAAGCCAAATCTATAGTTTTTAGAATTTTTGTCTGTCTGTCTGTCTGTTACCGTATCATGGGAAAACCACTAGACAGATTTTAATGAAATTTGGTATGATGATAACTGGTTATCCGGGTCAACATATAGGATACTTTTTACTGCGGGAAAATATCTCATCTCTGAGCTAAACGTTAAAACGTAACTAGAGACGAACCCGAGCGGAGCGAGGGTGAGTTGTTATTACGGTACATAAACCTTGTTATGCATAATAAGTACCCATGTGCCTTAAAATTAAAATATAGTAAGAAAAAATATTTTACTGCTACTTTTTTTGTATCTAAAAGGGTTATTTTAGTGAAATTATTATGAGAAACTTAATATACATTAAATTAAATTGAAATGATTGATTCCCCATACAAACTTCCACCCCCCTTTTCACAAATATGTTGGGACATTCACACTCAGCACCATCTAGTTTCATGGTAAGCTACGAGGCTTGTGTTATGGATACCAGATAGTTGATACACTACACATGTGTAACTTTAAATATATACATATTATAAACATAAACACCAATCACTGGAGTACAAACATTCATGCTCATCTCACAAATGAATGCCCTCAGTTGGACTCGAACCCGCGACCGCTGACACAGCAAGTAAGATCACTACAGACTGAGCCAAACGTGTCGTCAAACAAATAAATAAGTAAACAAACTTTCGTATTTATAACATCAATATGGATAGTCAAAAATGAAAATGGTAAATTACATGGGTAGTGAGACGCGAACTCATTACTCATAGAAAGCGGAGATGAAACATACAGGTTACTGGCCGAGAAACATTTAAAGAGTTATAAAATAAACAGATAAACGTCTTTATTACTTAATTATGTATAAAACGTTTACTTTTTATTTTGTATCATTAAGTTATTTAGAATGAAATGTATACGGAAAAATAAATAAGTTTATTTCCGCCATAAACTATTTTAAATTCAATTCATTGTTTTGAATGTGAAAATTGAATATATCTAGATTTGGCTTTTAATTTGACTTTTTTAATAACAATTTTAATTTGCAAAGTTACAACTTTGATTCCCATGATTATTTGGTAATTGAGTAGTAAATAAAAAAAACTCACAAACATTTTTGCAAAAAAACATTACTATAAAATATATAATATTTTTACGATTTTGTTTTTTAAATATAAAAATATATTTACTAAAAAAAAAAATATCGTAAATATATATGTACCTATAAATTAAAAAAAAAGTAAATGTAATTCTCTTCAATATTTACAAATTTTATAAGTATAATGATAAAAATGTTACCTTTTTAAAAAAAAAAACGAAAGTGTCTTTTCAATAGACATGTCTAGCCGTTCTTAGCTCTATTACTGTCGGTCAAGTTCATGCAAAGGCACTCGCTTCGCATGCGTACTTTCGAATTGTTATTTATTTTTCATCTGAGACAAAAGAGAAATGGCAGTTATTTCTGACAGGTGTGGTCGGAAAGAGTAATCAAGTATAAATATTTTATTATTAACGTAATATTCGAAAAATGTTAGTTATATGTAAGGTTGTATTTTCTTGTAGAATGACACTAATAAAAGTTTAAAATATTCCCTGCATATATCCTTATATTCAGTACTTTTGGAATTTCTACTTAATTCTTCAATCATCAGTACGTCTGTCCATGTGGAAGCTACCACCGGCTCGGAAAGCAGTTCTGCTGAGAAGAGCCGGCAAGAAACTCAGCAGATATTCTTTTAAATAATGAGTTACATAATTTCTAATAATAATCTACAGTATTACAAACAAGGGTACCAACATCTCTCCCCAAAAGCGCGGGAAAACAAAAGAATATCCGCGTTCTTTTTTTTAAATACATTCCTATCGGCCATGATCACATAAATAAATGCTTTATACATACATTGTTACGAATTAGTCAAATATATTATTTTTTTATTAAACGCTAATATATAAATATGCAACCTTACATTATATGTAATTGTATAGTTAACGAAATAAATGCAAATGAAACATTAGTAGAAATATTGTTAACTAGCAACTCACGCTCGCTTCGCTCGCGTTCGTCCCTAGGTACGTTTTCACGGTTAGCTATGTTTATACATAAATAGTAGCTTGCTACTCCTAAGATATTCATTTAATTTAAATTATATAGCGATTTACCCTCGTTTTGCTCGGGTGCGTTCGCCATACGTGCATTTTGTTCACAATTTCATGGATTTTAATTTTTTTTCGCGGAACCCTGAATCTTTTTCTAAAATAAAAGTAGCCTAAGTTACTCCCTATAACATCAGCTATCTGCCAGTGAAAGTTCCGTCAAAATCAGTCCAGCTGTTTTGGAGATTAGCCGGAACAAACAGACAGACAGACAAAAATTGTAAAAAATGTTGTTTTGGTATATGTACCGTGTACATCCATATGCATTTAGTAAAAAGCGGTTATTTTAATATTACAAACAGACACTCCAATTTTATTTATCTGTATAGATTTTATTCTTAAATAAGTCGTTTTGATGTTACTTTTAAGTTTTTAAACTCTCTTAATTTTGCAAAGCTTTATAAGGCTTACTTATTTTTATTACTCAATATGACAAACTCACAGTTCTTTAACTACATATTAACATTATTCTTTAATCCCACGCACTTTCTTTTCTAAAGGTAGATAAATCTAAATCAGATAATTCATTATAGTATATCTAACTATATGAATCATTAAAATAAACTATTACTTATTTTTAATAAGTATAAATATTATACGTACGGTACCTTTTAACGGTTAGTATGAATACAATATGCAGGTATTATATATATATATATATATATATATATATATATATATATATATATATCATTATATATATATTATATATATATATATATATATATATATATATATATATATATATATATATATATATATATATATATATATATATATATATATATATAAATCTACCCCTTGAATCACTTTATTACTGAAAACCGCATTAAAATCCGTTGCGTAGTTTAAAAAATCTAACACTTTGTTTTATGCTATGTATTTTATTTATTTAGTTACAGAAACAGAAAACAAATTAAAAAAAAAATTACAACTACGTATTTAAAGTTAAATTATCATTTTAAATGTGTTATTCAATTATATCTGTACACAATACTTAAATAAATACATATAATTTTTCAAATAAATAAATACATAAAAATTTTGACGACACGTTTGGCACAGTTTCTAGTAAATAACCCTACTTGCTGTGCCAGCGGTCGCGGGTTCGAGTTCCGCTGAGGGCATTCACTTGTGTGTTGAGCACGAATATTTGTACTGTCATGGGTGTTTATATTTATAATATGTATGTATTTAAAGTTATATATGTGTAGTGTATCAACTATCTGGTATCCATAACACAAGCCTCGTAGCTTACCATGAAACTAGATGGTGCTATATGTTAATATCCCAACATATTTATTTATTTACATATTTGTTGCTTTATCAATTTTTCATGTTAATATACAGATATTTCGAATTTTGGAGCGGCCTAAATATGTAAACAGTTCTCGTAAGATGACGAAGATGCACGCATAAAGCGCTCTAAAGCATAAAATTAGTAAAACATAATTTGCCTACCCCTAAAAACATAGCAAGCACCTCCTCCCCTCCTTATCTCTCTAGTTATCTTTTCTGGCGGCAGAGTCTCTCCCGTGACCATGGTTGCCGTAAATCATTCTTAACGTCAGGAACCGAAAATCAAAATAAATCTGCGAAATAATGCGAAAAAATAGTTTTATTTAAACTTATATATTATCACCAAAATGCATTTCAAACTACGATTTCAGTTGACCGCAACCTTTGCTTAACGTTACGAACTTTCACTTTCTACTGACAGTTATTGCGTCACTGCAAAAGCGAAATTAGAGGCCCGTCCGTTATATATACGACCTTCGAAAGAATTTAAAGCTTTGAACTTTGACGATTCTGGTTTATTGTTTGAAATCATATTGTTATTATTTGTTCTTCAGCTATTTGTTCATTGAATTAATGAGATGTTTTTGTATACATGTAGATTGTAAAGTCAAGTATCTCAAAAAATTTGTTATTTTAATAAATACTAGGGATGAACTTTACATCGAAATGATATATATGATATAAATCGGTAAAATAAAAAAGTTCAAACGGTTTTAAAATATATTTTTATTTCTTATACATGAAGTACCTGGGCGACCAAGTTTCGCTCGGATGTTTTGGCCAAAAGTACAATTTTCTGTTTAATTTGACTTAAAAAAAAAACTAAAAACTTGAATAAATACAAAACAAAAGCAAAATTAAAAATTTTGTACCTATGATTGTCAATCGTTCACCATGTGCATGAACAAATTTCAACGGAATCGTTAGAGCCATTTCCAAAATCGCCGGTATAAATAAATAAATAAATATACAAAAATTGCTCGTTTATGACGATATGACGGCAAAATTTGAATATTTGATTTATTTAGACTTTAATTAAAATAATTTTTTGACTAAGAAATTGAAGTTCGGAATAATTTCGGTGAAAGAAAATGATGTAAGAACTTTGCCTTCCTTTCACTTAATTTTAATAACTTATTTATCGTTATAAATGTCGTTACAATATAATTATCACGTCTTCATTAATGTAACTTGTTATACGAGTACATCCGGCTACGACGCAACTTTCGTTATAATAAACTAGCGACTTACCCTCGCCTCGCTCGGGTTCGTCTAGAGCTTGCTTCCCCATACAATCTTTCATCCTCAATCTCACCCCCTTAAGGGATGATTTTAGGGATAAAAAATCGTGTATCCTTCCCAGGGTCTCAAACTATCTTCTTACCAAATTTCATATAAATCGGTTCAGTAGACTCAGAGATTACCCCTTACAACATCACAAACTTTATCTTTTTATAATATTAGTATAGATTGTTTTCAAGTATTAGTTACACAGTTTTCTTTTTTTCTTGCTCTTATAATCTTGCTTGTATATAAGCTTCGGATTCATGAACAAAAAGATCTGAAATCTATAAATCCACTTTTACACATAGTGCACCCAAGACGTCCAAATAGAGTGAAACTCTAAAAAGTATTTTAATTTAAATACAAAATTGTTAAATATATATTTCCGCAAAATTTTGCGCTAATTTGCCTAAAAAATTAATAAACCCACATAAAATCTATCAAAAATCCACGCAATCCTAAATATACACCAATCTATACTAATATTATAAATGGGAAAGTTTGTGAGGATGTCTGTATGTATAGATGTATGGATGTTTGTTACTCTTTCATGCAAAAACTACTTAATGGATTTTAATGAAACTTTACAATAATATAGCCCATACATCAGAATAACTCATAGGCTACTTTTTATCCCGGAAAAATGTACAGTTTCCGTGGGGTAAATCTGTTATTGTTTTTCTATAAGCCTAGCGACTATTCCATAATTCTGTAAGGTACATACATTAAAATAAATTTGAAATAACTTTTTACTTATAATTTCTTTTATTTGTTGTAGATGCTACATCTCTGCTGGGTGTACTATTTTTCAAAGCTATCGGAGTTCGCGGACACAATATTTTTCGTGCTACGGAAAAAGAAGAGTCAAATCACGTGGCTTCATCTCTACCACCATTCCTTGACACCTTTTGAAGCTTGGATTTTAGTTAAATTTATTGCAGGTAAGTTCAAAAGCTGTTATTAAGCTTATTCAAATTTAATATGGCGTCAAATAATTTATTTGTACTCAAAAGAAGTTTTAGCTCTGTATAGCGTTGACCTAATCTAAATCTAAATCTGTGATCTAATCTGATTAGATGAATATCTAAGAAAACCCAACTAGTTGTCGAAAGACACATAATTTGCGGACTTCCAGTAGATCAGCATGGTTTTTTGAAGTTCTGGTCCCTTTTATATAATTGAACATAGAATATTTTATATATTATCATCGAGAAGAACCCGTCCTTAGCAGTTTGAAGTTAAAAGGGCTAAATTATTATGTAATCAAAGAAAGTAGAGACATATAAACATAAGAACATAAGAAAATTATGTTATAAATTAATCTAAACTTATGTTTTTGTTAAGGTGGTCATGGAACGTTCTCGAACATAGTCAACAATCTGGTACACGTGATTATGTACAGCTACTATATGTTGGCAGCGATGGGTCCACAGTACCAGCAGTACTTATGGTGGAAGAAGCAAATAACAACGCTACAACTGGTAAGTACATTCTTTACCCCGACAAAACACTAGGAGACCGCGACCACGACGACAGTTGCAAGCGACCAACTATTGATATTATGTCGTGGCTTTTACTACAAATAGTAAGTTAGCCTACGTATTGCTCCATATTATAGTCTACTAGCGACTCACCTTCGCTCCGCTCGGGTTCGTCCCTAGTTACATTTTAACATTTAGTATAGATTTCTCAGAGGTGAGATATTTTCCCGCAGTAATAAGTATCCAATATGCTGACCCAGATAACCAGCTATCATCATACCAAATTTCATCAAAATCTGTCCAGTGATTTTCTCGTGATACGGTCACAGACAGACAGACAAAAAATCTAAAAACTATAGATTCGGCCTCTGTGTCGATAATAATGACTATCTCAATAAGATTTTCCAAGATAATATTAAATGTACAGTTTCGACTCAATTAGAATTTTATTATATGTATAGATTTACATATTTACTAAGTTTACGTTTTAAGTTTGATCCGAATCCGCCCAGCCAATTTTGAGTGAAGGAGTAACGTTACCGTACCCTACGTACGTACACTACGTCGTTCGCAGTCGCCTAATGCGCTTGGACTCTTAAGCGGACACAAGAAGATCAGTCATAATTGTCAATTTTACGTTATTGTTAATTGAAATCGTTTGTTTACAAGTACATTTGAAGCGATTGTCAATCGCTGTTACATGATTGAAAGCGATTGATGGAAATTTTAATTGATATTCATTGACAGGAGCCATTGAAATTGCCAATTAATTGTTTACCGAGTGATTGACAATCGTTTCTGTCATTCAGCTACGTGGCTGCCAACAGATTAATAAGTGCCTGTGCGAACACTAACTTTTCCAATGCCAAAACACATACTGAGCGCAAACATATTGAAAACTGCATCAATCGCACTTCAATTGCAATTGACAATACCGTAGCACATTGACAATTGTGATTGATCGTCTCAGGTCCGCTTTAAAAATACTATAAAATCTATGGTAAAGACTTTTACAAGCACTTTTGATTCATAAATTTTAGGTTTTTCTTTTAAATTTAAATTAAATGTTAGTGCCCACAAAATAACAAAATGAATTCAAATTATTATTATTATTTTTCAAATTATTTTTTTTTCATTTGTAATGTAATTCATAATTAATTTGAATTTTTAAATTACACAGAACAATAATATTGCTTAAATAATTAATATTTTATTTTTCTTTATACTTATAAATATAATAATGGCAACACTAAATATAGATTACTAATCAATAAAGTTCCTAAAAATTTGAAATTATTATAATAATAACAGCTCTATGAGTGCCTTCATAGTTGAATATTATATAAATAATATTCAACTATGAAAGTAATTAAAATTATAAAAAATTTTAAAATGTCAGTAGTCGGTCTGTTAGGAATCTACCTACCAAGCGATCGGAAAGCAGTTTAGTACTAATACATAAGCCAATTTAATCGAAAATTTTTGTTTAACATCAATTTTTTCTTTAAAATTCTCTATATCCAGTACCTAAGCTTTAATTACTACGCTATATTTCATCAATATGAATTTAGCAATGAAATTTCAAAAGACGTGAAACACTATACTAAGTAGTAATAAAATGAAATTTAATACTAAAACTAAATTTTTACCTCTAACGGATGACTCATAAGTTAAGTAAATGTGTCATTGCACTTAAAGTAATTTAAAAAGTAATGCAAGACGTCCGGAGTTGAAAGAATTTCGCACATTCTAAACCTATTAGGTCCTTTCATACCGCACCTTGAATTCCGCTCGCCCTAGCTTGCGAAAGCAAAATATATCCACTACTTAACAGTTAAGTTCATATATTTTGGTCATTATCGGACTTCTATTAGAAATAAGGTTTGTATGTGTGTACGTTTGTTATCCTTCACGCAAAAACATATACATATATTTGGACGTAATCTAAAAGACTTACTGAATAAAAGTTTACAGGATTATAATGGAAAAAATAATATATTAATATATAAAATTCCTGTGTCACAATGTTGGTCCGCGATGAACTCCGAAACTACTTATCCGATCTTAACGTGTTTTTTTTTTCAAAATGTGTGATTTATTCTAACGTAAAAGTAGGGTAGTTTTATCTCGGTTATTTCCTTTTTTATTGCAAAATTAACAATTTTAAAAATCAACGGTTTTCTAGTAATCTTTATTTTTCCCAATCTTTACAAAACTTTCAATTTAACAAAAAAAAAAAGATTATTTTGAAATTTAAAACTTAATATGAGAAACATTACGTTGCAATGTTATTTTTGTTAAGTACATGTTAGTTTAAAGCATAGAGACTTGCAGTAAAAAATAGAACTTTACCCCTTTAACGGTGGCTGTCAAATTCAAAATAAACTTAATTTAAATCGGCCTTTACAAGTACTTTTGGGTTGTCATTATCATATCACTAGCTGACCCTATAAACGTTCTGCCATATAATATTGTTCATACAAAAATACTAAAATCGCGATTAAAAATGGAGGGTGGGGTAAGAGGGTGAAAAAAACTTACGAACCATTCTCATACTTGCTAAATATACAAAAAAAAACATTAAAATCGGTCGAGCCATTTCGGTGGAATGCAACCACAAACACCGTGACACGAGATATTTATATATTAGATTTTATATTTAAATTAATATAGTAAATCCATACGGTGAAGGAAAACATCGTGAGGAAACCTGCATGTCTGAGAGAACCTAGCAAGTTTTCGAAAGACATGTGAAGTCCGCCAATCCGCACTTGGCCAGCGTGGTGGAATATGGCCTGATTCCCCTCGTCTTGAAGGGAGGCCCGTGCCCAGCAGTGGGACGTTAATAAAGGGCTGAATACAGTAAATCCATGAGGAATGTTCTCTCACAAGGAAACTATTTCTACATTAGACTCTTTTGCTAGAAAGACTGAGTTCAGACACATACTAAGTTTCTACGAATTATTTCAAAGTTACTTCAAAAATAATATATTTACAGCAGTTAAAATCAATAAACAGTGTTAGCATAGTCATCATAATTTTTACGTCTTTTTAGGTGATGTGAAAAGTGAAATTATGTGCTGTGCAAACAAAAGTATGTATTAACACTAGAAATTAAAAAAAAAAAAAATCTAAACAATCTACAACAACTAATAAAATTGCATCTTAAACAAAATTTGCAATTCATTTTCCATAAAAACACGCTATCGTACCGCTAGGTATGAATAAAAAGAGGTTTTACCAAAGCGGCTGAAGATCACAAATCCCATACAATCGTTTAAATACAACAACTTGTATAAAACATAAATAAAATATTTCCCATGACCTTGTAACAAAATGCTTGAATCCAACAGACGCAATAAAAATAAAAAGAAAGATATTGTACAATTTCTAACAAAAGACAAATACTAGAACAAGGTCATAAGAATAGCTGTTAAGAAATTATAATTACAATCAAACTAGTGTTTAAATGGCTTGAGTCAATTCTGAATAAGTTATTCAGTTGCAAAATTACATTTCAGACTTTTTTTTTGCAAAATCATGTTTAATACTTTTAAAATGGAAATGGAATTTGTACTACGATTCTTGCTAGTTCCAAAAATAATGGCTTTTCATGGTTTAATCACGGTGTCTTTTTATTATAAGAATAAAAGTTGTGTCAGATTCAGTCTATTAATTTAAAAAAAAAACATTGAATACTTATGTATTTTAATCTTTGCCCAATAATATATTCTACTAATATTATAAATGCGAAAGTTTGTGAGCATGTCCGGATGTATAGATGTATGGATGCTTGTTACTCTTTCACGCAAAAACTGCTGAATAGATTTTAATGAAACTTTACAATAATATAGCTCATACATTAGAATAACACATAGGCTGCTTTTTATCCTAAAAAATGTACGGTTTCCGTGCGATAGATTTGTTTTTCTTTACAAAACATGTTATAAAGTGAGTTACGAATATTTGCGTTATAACAAGCCACTTATAACTTTCACTGTCACCTTTACAATTTCCACTATACACAGAATTCATACACTGTATTAAAATGTGGAAACAAAATGACTGAGTTTAGAATTAATTAGCTGTCATAACTTAGTATATAGAATAGTAGTATAGTTTTAACGTTTAGTATAGATTTCTCAGATATGAGATATTTTCCCGCAATAAAAAGTATCCTATATGTTGACCCGGATAACCAGCTATAACCATACCAAATTTCATCGAAATCCCTCAAGTAGTTTTTCCGTGCTGCGGTAACGGACAGACAGACAGACAAAAATTCCAAAAACTGTAGATTCGACCTCTGTATCGATAATAATGTCTATTTCAATAAGATTTTTCAAAAAATATTTAATGCACAGATTCGGCTTAGTTACAATTTTATTATATGTAATAAATAGATTGCCCCAAAATGTTTAAAATGTACTTTGTTTATTTCTAGACGAAATAGCTAAACAGCTAGTTTGATAAAATCATAGTACTCGGGGAACGGGCAACATTCGATTTCGACACGGCAGGCGGAACGCTATATCCTTTCTCTGTTTGCATTGCAGAGAACGTTCTCGAGACCTTCGGATGTGGGGGAAATTTTAATTATATTATTTATTACATATGATTCCAATTTAAGTAAGTGAATAAATTGCATGGATCTTAGATAATATATAATAATAATAGGTTTGCTTCGTAGGTTGAAAAAAATTGCGTACAAGGATATACATATATACGAGTAACACTAATTTTCACGTAGTATCGATTTGAAACTTTGTTTTAAGTTCTAATAATACCGTAGAAGTAATCTAAGGAATACCAGGAGGTTGTTGATGGAACTCTTGGGAGATCTCTAATAAGTCATTAGAGTTTGGAGATTTAACTTATTTTGACGAGCTCCATACATTTAAATCAATTAAATGCTTAAATTAAATATTAATAATAATTAGATTTAACTTAAAGAAAACTTCGACTTGAGGAAATTTGTTTTTTTTTTATCTATTTCATAAATATATTATAAAGTAATGGTGTATTATAAAGTAAATGGTAATAAAATAAAAAAAAAAATTATAACATAAACAAGTCATCGATTTATACAGTCTTATAATGATTGGATGCTGAGCTTCGAATAATAGAGGCATCGGTAATCGAAAGTGCAAGGAGAAAGTTTGAAAGCGTAAACTCCATAAGCACTTGAACCTATCATGGAATTTATAAGTACAAAAACTAAAATTGTAGTGTCGTGTCTATTGGAAATAAAACATTTCATTTCTTTACGTATGAACCATAGATGCGAAATTGAAAAATCTGTCTATGCTTTATGATTTTTTTTTCTAAAACTGGATGGATTTTTATACTAAATCATGAATATTTCACTAAAGAAAATATGTTTATTTTAACAAAACCTTCATAAATATGCAAAGATTAAAAAAAAGTACTAAAATTTAGACCTATTATGGATGGACCTATAGCGTAAATATAATATAACTATTTTTATCAAAAAATGTTACTGGAAAATTAAAAAAAATTGTCAAGTAAAAGTCGAAAACCAAAAATCAAAATAAATCCAAAAATATAGTTTTATTAGTGACTCACCCTCGCTCCGCTCAGGTTCGTCCCTATTTACGTTTTAACGTTTAGTACTATAAATTTCTCAGAGATGAGATATTTTCCAGCAGCAAAAGTATCCTATATGTTGACCCGAATAACCAGCTATCATCATACCAAATTTCATCAAAATCCATCAGTGGTTTTTCCGTGATGCGGTAACAGACAGACAGACAAAAATTCTAAAATCTATAGATTCGGCCTCTGTATCGATAATAATGTCTATTGCAATAAGATTTTCCAAAAAATATTTAATGTACAGATTCGGCTTAGTTACAATTTTATTATATGTACTTATAGATGTAAATTTTATTTAAACTGTCAAATATTCGCGTATATCTAAGAAAACATCAAGTAAATAAGGTATATGCATTTTTTTTAACATTCGTAATAAATAATATACTTTCGATTGTTGAGCAGAGCAAGGACACTTTACTAGTATACAAAACAGTTATGCTTGACGAGGCCGGCTTCTTATTGCCTAAAACAATTCTTTTCTTAAGCAATTGCTATGTATTACTGTTATATTTTACATCAGTTACAATTTAAATTTGAGATAACTACAACCTTGAAGTTAGCGATAGTGTCTATTGCAATATTTAACACTTAGGTATTTGTGTAAGCGTAAAATGATGGGGAGGGTTTCTTCATAGTTTACTTTTCATTTACTTTTTGTACTCTAAAAAATACAGAACAGGTAGAATACAGTAGGTTATTTTTTCTGTTGGTCAACCAATTTTTTGTTAGGAGCTAATGATGAGCCTTATAGTGTTATCGATAAAAAATACTGTTTTTTTATCGATATAAGTAAACTCTTTTCATATATGTTTTTATCAAATTTTCAATAATGATTACGGTTGAATTTCGACCGCTAGACGAACGTTAGTTTAAATTAAATTGGCTTTTCTAAGCACTTCTCTAAAAATATACTAATATCCATTCAATTTAACTTGATATGTTCTGTCCATGAGGAATCAGAATCAGAATCAGAATGCGGCTCTTCTATGAAGAGCGAAAAACTAGTGTCGATAATTTTTTTTAACTTAAATTATTCATTTAAAAGGTGCCATATAGGAAATATGTCAATTATTTTGTTAGAAAAATATATAGGTATTTACATGTTATAAAATTCAAAAAACAATTTTTGGAAAATCTTATTGAAATTGTCTTAACTATCGATATAGAGGCCGAATCTATAGTTTTAGATTTTTTGTCTGTCTGTCTATCTGGGAACACATCACGAGAAAACCACTGGACTTATTTTGATAAAATTTGGTATGATGAGCTGGTCATCCGAGTCAACATACAGAATACTTTTTACTGCAGGAAAATACCTCATCTCTGACAAATCTATACTATACGTAGAGACTATAACTAGGGACGAACCCCAGCGGAGCGAGGATGAGTCGCTAGTGTTCATATATAGTTCACTCACATAATAACCTATAACATTATTTTAACTTTTTAACTTTGCTTTACAATATTTACAGCGTGTGTTTTTATATAAATAAACTAGCTTTGCCCGCGAGACCACTCGCACAGTTTTGACTTGTTTAGACATGTCCTATAGCTAGTTACGTAAAAAAGTTATATTTTTTTAAATATTAAGTTATTTAATTATTTTTTTGTAGTACTTTGAATTAATTATACAATATAATATTGTAATGCAAATATATGCGTAAGTTCTTCCGCTTGAACCAAACTAATATACTCATATTTAATTCATGGTCAAGTTCAAATCTCACGGGAAAGCGAGTATAAAATTATAACTTTTTTATAGAATTGAAGATATAAAAGAAATTAAAAAATATATTTTACTCAATTTGCACTGCCATCTTGATTTTTAATAAAAAATGTATAATAACTTTTGAAGGAATAAAACATAGCTTTTCTTACTTAGTTAAGAATCACTGTTCCCATATAAGAAGGCACAAACAAAAACTTTTTCATTTATAAGATAGTTTTAATATGGATGAGTTATCCAACACATTTTCCATCCAACAATTTAAAGTTAAAGAAATCTAAAGTATTTTATACAGTATGTATAGTACAAATTTACCAACCTAAATAAGTTTATTTAAAAAAATAATAAAGAATAATATGTTTTGGGAAAGAAGTTCCTTATCGCACGTTACTCGACACACTTGGCAAATAAGAGCTAGATAGGAAGAAGTGTAATATTTTGTCCGTCACGACACTTTTTACTATTTACTAATAGCACCCTATGTGACGTCATCACAAGTACCTGGTCAACATAATCTTTATCCCCTTGCAGAACGCGTACACGCCGGCGTATCAGTTAACAATTGATTTTTTAGAAATTATCCATAATTTCTCTAAAATTAGTTAGTTGTAAGAAATCATGTGCACTCTGTGCAGACCTTTCTTCGATTAGTTTCATCATGTGCAACGTACGTTGCTTGATGTTGATACTATCCTGGTACTCATGATAATTTTTATGACCTAATTTATGAGCCAAGGGCCGTCATCGAAATGAACTTCGCTCCTACCTGGTGTCCCCGACCTACGAGGTGACACCGACCTACTTTTTTATATTTATATTTAGAAATTAAACTAATGCTATCTGAGAAATCGTTTATAGAAGGACAAAATTGTTCTGCACGCAACCATGAAACCAAACCAAACTTTAAATACATTGTAATGGAATAAATAAATTATCGTGTTTAATAAACTAATGACTTACCCTCGCTCCGCTCGAGTTATTCTAGGGACGCACTCGTATTTTATTCTAAAATCTAAGTTTAATTATAAAATCTGACATTTAATTTAAGCGGTAAATGCCTGTTTAGGGTTTTAGAATGTTCTGGAATGTATGATCAAGAAGATATAATAGATGAATGAACGTTTGGAATGTACTGTTTGAATGATCAAGAAGATATAATAGATAATATGTTTTTTTTTATTTGTCTATGATATCAAGTGGCATGTCAAGAATTTTCTCTCACTGGTAGTGTTCATATGTAGGTCATTAAGGGCTTACACAAAAACCGATTCTACTGGTTTTATATAATTTCATGATACAACTACGAGTATATACTGGTTTAGAAAAACAAGTCGATAATAAGTGCCGTAAGATTTAGTCACTAAATTCAAAAAACATTAACGTAATGAAAATTTGGGGCGTGAAAAATAACTAACTTATTTATTTATTTATGAGTGATATTTTTAAAAGTATCTATTCTTGCCTTCCGTACAAAAAGATAACATTTGTTTGTTTGTATATAAAAATGGTTAATATATGTTATGTAATATGATATATAAATAAATATAAAGTTGACACTATATTGGCATGTAATATTTCTACGGATGCTTCTTTTTATTCCTTAATAATTGAGTTCATACTAATAAAATTGAAGTGTCTGTTTGTAATGTGAAAATAACAGCTTTTTACTAAATACTTATGAAGTTATATTATACGGTAGGCACTTATAAAAAAAACATTATTTTTAAATTTTGTCAGTCTGTCTATTTATTCCGGCTAATCTTCGAAATGGCTGAACTGATTTTGACGGGATTTTCACTGACACATAACTGATGTTATAAGGAGTAACTTAGCTACTTTTATTTTAGAAAAAAAAGTAGGGTCCCGCTCTAGGGACGCACCCGAGCGAAGCTAGGGTATGTCGCTCGTACAAAACAAACTAAAAAAGTTTTACTTCCTTATAACGATAAATAATTGTAATCCAAACAACAGAAAGATCGAAATTAATATTTATATTTATAGTTGCATACTATTTAAATAATAAAAATTAATTGATTTATAATTTGAGGTCAAAGGTGCAATAATTTAACTATGAAATAACTTTCGAAACTTAATTGCATTTTTCACACGTTTTTTACAAAATAATCTTATGCATAGTCATGAATGTAATTGTTTTTGATCATCATATATATATAGAAATCAATTTATATGCATACTAGCAGAACCCGCAGCTTTGTTTGCGCTAAAACTATAAGAAAAACTCTTTGCCTTTATGCTACTAGTAATATATGGAACTCTGCCCGATTTGTTGACATTTATGATTACTGCTCCGCTCTCTTGGGTAGTAGCATGATGATGTATACTCTATAGCCTTCCTAAATAAACAGGCTATATAATACAAAAAGATTTTTTAAATCGGATTAGTAGTTCCTAAGATATTCACGTGCAAACAAACAATCAAACAAACGAACGAATGAACAAACTAACAAACAAACAAACTCTGTCTCTTTATAATATTAAATATAGAAAAGCAATTTTGCTTTTCTATACTTCATTAATTTCGTGTTTAGTCAGTGAGTGAATTATGACATTTGTCACATTTTCTAAGACAAATAAAATAGAAACTTGAATAAATACAAAAAAAAAATAAAAGTAAAAACTTGCATCTCACCGGGATTCGAACCCGAACACCTGTTATCGTCATTGTCGCACCTTAGCCGCTTGACCACGATGCTTATCCCCGAGCGTAAGAAATTATAGACCATATTTTGTGTGGAACAATGCGAAACAAAACCGCAAGAAAACTCGAAAACACGTGTTTTCCTAGACGTAAGACTAATCTAGATCGATTTTTCGCCCCCGAAAACTCCCACATACAAAATTTCTGCAAATTAGTTAGAGCTGTTTCCGAGATTGATTGAGTATAAATAAATAAATTTACAAGAATTTCTCGTTTAAATATATTAGATATCAAAGTCTAGTTTAGCTGATTTTGCTGCTACAAACATAAGGAGATATTCTGATGTCATGATGAAGGATAACATCATGAAGAAACCTGCATATCTGCAAGAACCTGACTTTGCGAAAGACATGACGTAAAATCCGCTAGCCCACAGTTGGCCAGCGTGGTGGATTATGGCCATACACACTAGGAGAGTGACAACCAAAACCACGGACCACAATAGTTTCTTATATGTTTAAGTCCATATAAAAAAAAATATATATTACTGAGTTGCAATTTTAATTTAATACACCGTTACTGTCAAATAACTGGACCTATCCTAATGTTATATGGTTAGGCTCAAATAGAGAAAGGCTTTGATTGTATTAACGAATAGTTTTTTTTATCTAAGTGTGTCAAAATAACAGCTTTGTAATAAATACTATAAATTAAAAACTATTTTAAATGGTTTTGTCTGTCTGTCTGTCCGTCCGTCTGTCTGTTCCGGCTAATCTCCGAAACGGCTGGACCGATTTTGACGGGACTTTCACTGACAGATAGCTGATATTATAAGAAGTAACTTGGGCTACTTTTATTTAGGAAAAAGGATTAGAGTTCCGCACAAAAAAATAAAATCTATGAAATTGCGAACAAAATCCGCGAACAAAGCTAGTTAGTAATAAAATTATTTCCTCTGATTATATTCTGTTCTATGACAGTCTGTTGTTGTTTTTAATTGTTAATAAAAATATTTTAGGTATATATAACATCATTCTGGGTAAAAATTAGACCGCTTAAAAGACAATTTGTTATGTTTTGATAATAATTTGTACAGAATGACTACAGTGATTGTGATTTAAGTGATCTTTTGACGTTTTGAATGCTAATTACATTGAAAAATATATACTTGTATGTGCGAATCCTTAGATATAGACAGAAATATGTATAGACTAAAGTTAAATTGGCTTTGGGGTAGCATTAGATTGTCAATTATTTCTCACTTTCAAAACCCATTTTGCCATATTGGACCATATTTACGCAGATCTATCTGCAAGGCAGAAAAATATCAGCCTTTTCATTTGACAAACGAAATTGTTCGCCTGTCAATTTTATTTTTATACTAGCGACTCACCCTCGCTCCGCTCGGGATTGCCCCTCGAACATTTTCCTGCAATAAAAAGTATTTAATACATATGTTGACCCAGATAACCAGCTATCATCATACCAAATTTCATCAAAATTCCTCTAGTGGTTTATCCGTGACGCGGTCACAGACAGACAGGCAGATGAATATTCTAAAAAACTATAGATTCGGCCTCTGTTTCGATAATAATGTCTATTTCAATAAGATTTTCCAAAAAAATATTTAATGTTCAGATTCGG
The DNA here is from genome assembly GCA_033884665.1 of Argynnis bischoffii washingtonia. NCBI lineage: Eukaryota > Metazoa > Arthropoda > Insecta > Lepidoptera > Nymphalidae > Argynnis > Argynnis bischoffii. The sequence goes on along the minus strand of CM066618.1, from coordinate 15,259,798 downwards.
CTTATGCATATAATAAACAAACCAATTTCCTTCATGTCTTCTCCCTTCTAACAACATTTGGGACATTTGCGAATTAATCTGTGCTTAACACTCTTTAAAGCCAATTGATTGATTGCCAAACAAGAAAATTGAAATTATTTTTACTTCATATTATAATAAATGATTGCAGGATACTTGCTTTTAAAACTTTATTGATAGATAGATAAAAATATTATCGATTTAAAAAAATGAAAAGCATTTGTTCAATGTACAAGGTGTGGTTCGAATTAACAATCCAATGTTACCCAGAATTACTATAATTTAAATAAATAATATAATAATATATTTTGTACGTTGTAAATGTGAATGTCCGGTGGAAGTGTTTTCAGAGCTGCTCGTAGTTATTAAGCAAATATTGCCAGGCCATTGACTGCCTTTCGCAACTAAACTAATCGTACACTCTGATTTAGTTAACTTGCAATCTTATAAGTTAAAAAAAAAACGTAATCTTATTATAATAATCAAGCAATTCTTGTATATGTGTTAATTTATTTTATATACCCCGGAAATGGCTCTAACGATTTGTATCAAATTTTATATTTAGACTAACGGCTCACCTCGCTTCGCTCGGGTTCGCCCCTAGATAATTCTTTAAATTTACATTACTTTTTTATTTTAAATTCGATTGAAATAATACAAAAACTAAATGTTAAGTGAAGCTTACCATAATATACTAGTGAAAACCGCACCCAAATCGGTTAAGCCGTTTCTAAGATTAGCGCGCACAAACGCACATACAAACAGGCATACAGATAAACCGACAAAGAGACAAAAAAACTAAAAATCATTGTTTTGGGTTCTATTGTGTTAATAAAGATCCCCAATAATAGTTTTTCTTAAATATCTTCTATGTATAGACAGCGATTAGTTACAATTTTGTCATATGTATTGATAAGGTTTTGCAATTTAAAGGTATATATATTTAAAGGTATATATATACCTTTTTTGAAAAAACGCAATTTTTATATCTTTTCCGAACAAAACGCCGAGTGAAGCTCGGTCGCCAAGGTACTACATATTTGAGTGGACAGTACATTTTCTGACTGACATACTTACATACAACTTCTAGCTGCTACGCAACGGCTTTCTTCTTGTGCCATAAAAGTAATATAAAATAGATTATCTTTCAAAGTTCTATTAAAATCGGTTTAACTTTCTAGAGACAAGTAATTAAAAACAGATAGACAAAAAAATATAGGGTGCCTTTGGTATTGTGCTAATACTTAATATTTATAAGTCCGACAAAATTTTACATTGTTATAAACCTTATATTTTTTTTCTATTTCAGGCACAATTCTTCATAGTGCTATTCCATTCGATAAGTGCGCTCGTCTATGACTGCGGTTATCCAAAGTAAGTATATATACATTATACATACATATATACCATTTTTACTCATTTCTATTGCAAAGTAGACAAACAAAATAAAGAGGTTCCTATTTCCGTTTCTAAGATGACTTAACCAACAACACTATTTAAGTTAAGAACAAAACTGAAGTAAAATACATATATGGTTAATATAAATACTAGGCGAGAATCAAATTCGTAGCCTTTATAGTAGAAAGTGTCAGTAAAACGACACGGTAAATTATGCCACTAAGTTGTTATTTTTAGCCTTGTGTTCAGCGCTTTAAATCGCCTGGTCACTATCGAAATTACACTTTTATTACAAGTTTGAAAAGTTAGTTATTAAGTATGTGTTTATTTCTGTATGCTGTGACAGCAGTAAAATTCCAGATCTAGATAGGTTATATCTTAGATAGACTATTTTTAATTACGTTCCATGTTTATATGTACATCGCCATCGTATTATCTTTGAACCTAGGTCTCTTGCCACAGAGCATAGATTATACTTCGGTTACAGAACAGGAAGAATTTAGAAAAATGACTCTGTCTCTTTTGCTCGTGCTCAAAAATATTCCTATCTCGCTCACATAAAGCAAACACCGTTTTAAGCGCAGGTACACATTCTGTCTTACTCCCAGAGAAAGAAGAGTGTGAAAATAAAGTAATACAAAGAAATTATTTAAATAAGTAGAATAATTGAAATAAATCAGTTACCACGCTCGTATCACATACGCTGTTTATTTTATGTTGTACGCATGTAACGCATATTGTGCTTTTCTGTATTTTTAATGCAACTGTTGGTTTCTAAAATTTCTCTTTTAGAAATTCTACTAGCAAAACGGTATGACATTACCCAAAATTCTATATGAAAATAAATTTTACTCTTATATTTTTTTAAATTCATAGCCAATTAATCAAAAAATTAATCAACAAAATCGCTTCACCATAAATTATCGCGTAATGTACACAAAAATACATTAAAACTGACAAAACAAAACTGACTCTTGAAAATAAAAATATTATTTTCTACCACAAACAACAAAAACATTCTCACAAAATGTTATGTTATCTGTGAAATGAAAACACAAGAGTATAAGAATTAAAATTTAAAAAAAAAACCTAAATTTTAAAACCTTCTTCTTTTTACAAAAAAGAAAGAAAATATACCACACTATTTTCTCATATGTTCCTTTATGAAATATTTACTCAAATATATGCATGTACATTAATATGTATGTATTTAAATTTATATATATTATGTAGTATTAACTATCTAGTATCCATAACACAAGCCTCGTAGCTTACCATGGAAATAGATGGTGTTGTGTGTTAATATCCCAACATATTTAAAATACAATTTATTTTGAGTTATGACAAAAAAATTTTTTTTTTTTGTTTTTTTCAGAGCCATTGCTTCTGGTCTTATTCTCCATTCAACAATTTTCATCGTCCTCTTCACAAATTTCTACATACAGGCGTACAAAAAGAAAATTGTTGAAAAACCCAAAGTGACAGTTGACGCTTGTAATAATAACACAAATGGTTACATCCCTAATGGTAATATGAAGAATGGACATGTCAACACTGGAAGTAACATCCCTAATGGATTCACAAACGAAGTAAACAGAAACATTGGATTTATTCAAGACTTAAGCAGCCAATCCAAAACCAATGAGTATTTAAGTGACTTGAACACTACGCAGCATAGAAATGAATTAAACGGCTATATAAATGGTAATTTAAAAGAAAAAGTACAGTAGTCAGTACTTGTAAATAAGACTTTGTAAATAAAATAAAGACTATGGTGGATATAATTGCTCAATTTTAAAACGATGGAAACATTTGGTGGAAATAAGGTTTTATATATTTTTTTTTGCAATACATCGAAATTTCAATGCCAGTGATAGGTATATTTCAAGTTTTTATTTTCGACCATAAATAAATAACGTAAATATATAAACTGTACAGTATACTTTAAATGTACTTAGGCTAATAAGACTCTTATTCGTAAACTTTAAACCATACCTCGTAAATCCCCCTCGAATATCCATTTTGACATTTGCTATATTTGCCGTCTGTCATTTATATGAAATATATAGTTTGAGGGAAAGAGACAACGAAATACTACTTTAACGTTTATGAATAAGTTTATTTGTATGTACATAATAAATGATTATTAAAAATAGTCTAAGTCAATAGCAGTGATTGGTTTTTATTGAATCAATAAAAGCTAAATGTATTACTATTGAACATATTATTCTTGAATAACAAAAACGCTACTAAAAATTAATCAAACTAATTTTTTTATAGAAATCAAACGAAAATAACAATTTAAAGTATTAAATTTTATATTTTTATTATTGTTTTTATTAAATATGTAAAATATTTACTATTGGGTACAGATTATATCACTTAAATTTTTTTGGACATTACAAAAAAAATTCGATATTCCACTGCGAGCTTACTATAAATATATAAAAGAATAAATAGCTTTAAATTTAATTTTAAATAATAAAGCTATCATGGAACAAAGCGAAATGTTACCAACTGAAAATTAAATACTAATAGTATCGTATTTTAATGGTTGACTAACAATTAAAAATTTGTAAAACATATTGTCTTAGACTGAAGAATTGTATAGATGGAGCCTGCGAAAAAATATCAAATGTCAAAAATAGTAGCATGATTTTGCTTTATTTAAATAACTAGTAACTCACCTTCACACTTCTCGGGTTCGTCTCAATTGTACGTTTTAACGCTTAATATAGATTTCCCACAAATGAAATGTTATCCCACAGTAAAAAGTATCCTATATGTTGACCCGGATAACCAGCTATCATCATACCAAATTTCATCAAAATCTGTCCAGTGGTTTTCTCGTGATGCATTCCCAGACAGACATACACACAGACAGACAAAAATTCTCAACACTATAGATTCGGCCTCTTTATCGATAGTCATGACTATTTCAATAAGATTTTCCAAAAAATATTTAATATACAGATTCGACTGTTAGAATTCTATTATATATATATATATAAATAAGAAGAAAATATTAATAGTATAAATAATACTATATTCTTTGTATTTTTTGAGCATTATTTCTCTTCACCTTAAAAGAGAGGCTTTTTTTTTTCTCTTAATATTTTTTTTTATTAACATTTATTTATCATCAGTTTTCTATTATTATTTGTACTATACTGTTTTAAAATATTATTGTTTGGCTTCGTATTTAGTTCTATGACCCTCCGTCTACATCATTCCTTAGTCTGAGCATACTGTATAGTATAAAATAAAATGAAAAACATAAATCACCAGTTTGCTGTTGATATTGATAATAATCAGTGATAATTAGCAATGTTAGATATTATCGATACTTAAAATTTAAATTCATTGAAATCGAAATAAACTAAACTAAATGCATAATATAAAATACATGTATATATATCTGATGACACGTTTGGCTCAGTTTTTAGTGGCCTTTGCTACTGGCTGTGTCAGCGGTCGCGGGTTCGAATCCCGCTGGGGGCATTCATTTGTGTGATGAGCACAAATGTTTGTACTCCAGTCATGGGTGTTTATATTTATAATATGTATGTATTTAAAGTTATATATGTATAATGTATCAACTATCTGGTATCCATAACACAGGCCTCGTAGCTTACCATGAAGCCAGATGGTGCTGTGTGTTAATGTTCCAACATATTTATTTACGTGTATACTCTTTCTCTATATATTTTTGGTGCTATATTTTTATATATGTTTTTGTAGATCTATTACTTTGATACAGATATTTTATGGTCGCATATTGACTAAACTACCTCATAGTCTTCCTTCCTGCCTTTCCGTCCAATAAAGCTTTATTTAATTGTAGGTGTAAATGTAAGATGTGATTACGATTTTTAACAAATAATATATTTTTTATGTTACAAATGTACAATTTTTATATAATAAAATTTTTTTCTTGATCTTCACTAATGTTTTAATACTTATCATTCATAAAATGTTACAAAAGATAAAAAGATGTGATGAAAAATGTTACCTATTACAAAAAATGAAATTTTGGATATTATTATTTTTTTATTCATTTATTAATCAGTATTAACAATTAGAAAGTTTTTTTTTTTTTTAAATAACTATAGCTCTCGGTGGAAGTCAAAAGATAAACATGTGAAGGCACAAGTCATTTGTAGCGAAAATATTACAATGTATAATAATAGAATAAGAATTTATACGGAATTGTAAAAACTTTTTTAATTTTTACATAAATAAAAATATATTCGAAGAAATTGCTTATTATTTTTATCAAATAGAATTGTCCCTGCGTGTGTTTCTAGGTACAATTTTTCATATATGACAAGCCAGTCATCCTCGCTCTGGGTTCGTCCCTAGACAAAAACAAATCTATCCACTGAAACTGTATATTTTTCCGGGATAAAAGTAACCTATGTGCTATTCCAGACTATAGTCTCTTTCTGTACCATATTTCATTTCATTATGAAAGAGTAACAAACATCCATCCATTCTCAAAAACTTTTACATTTATAATATTAGTAGCAGAATCCGCTGCTATACCTGCGTTCAATCTATAATTAACCGTAAAACTCTTTGGATTTATGTTATACAGCGACTCACCCTCGCTTCGCTCGGGTTTGCTATGTATAATATTGTTCATATATAAATACTGAAACCGCAATGTGGGGGTGGAGGGTAGGGGGTTGGAAAATACTTTACGACCTATATTCTCTTTCCTACCAACTATACAAAAAAACTTAAATTAAAAAAAAAAATCTTAAAATTATTCCATACTTCTTGGGGAACTTCTCCAGCCTTCTGAATTCAACGAAAGAACGATGAACAACGAAGTTTAACGAAAAAAAAATACACGTGATATCTCAATACACAACAACCCACCACTCCTAATGCTTAAGAGATGCAGGTACCTAACAAATAGACAAAACATTCATTTATTTCTATTCTATGTATAGATAAGGTCGTGTATATGTAGATAAGGTTGGCAGCCAAATTCAGACCGTTTCAGTTTGCATTTGGATAATTTTTATAATACCAAATTCCTTTTTATAAAAAACTAGATACATGCTAAAGTTTTAATATTAAAATATAAGGAACTCCAAAACATATGAAATTAAAAAAAAAGATTTTATAATACCAAAACTATACAAATACAGTACTACATTCATGATATAAAAAACGTTATGTATTTTTTATATTGCGACGATCTTTAGAACGTTGGAGAAAGTTATCGTTGATTGAGAAAAATTACATCGTAAATTCACTCTGTAATGAACTTATGAGACATCTACCTATAAGGAAACGCGTTGATATCACGATGACTAAAAATATATATATTTATACCACTTTCATAAAACATTTCTGAAAAAACTTTTACTAAACTGTCTGTCCGTCCATCAGTCTGTTCGAGGGCTGTATCTCATGAACCGTAATAGGTAGAGAGTTGAAATTTTCACATATTATGTATTTCTATTGCCGCTATAACAACATATAATAAAAATAAAATTAAAAGATTTTTTTTTTATAGTCGATCGATAAATCGATCATCGAATATAATATTAATAAAAAGTACATATACGATGGTAAGGAACCCTTCGTGTGTGAATACAACTCGCACTTGACCGATTTTTATCTTTTTAATGGTTGCTTCTATATGCACAAGGTATTAGTGCAGCTTATTTCATTAAAAAATCCTTTAGAAATATTTTAATGCAAACTGTTTCCAATACATTAAACAAAATTTGATTCAATTCCATCCGTTGTACTTCAAAAGTAAAAAATAATCTGTCTGAGAGTATGTAAATCAATTTTTTATCCCTAATCAATATATACAACTATTAAGGTAAGGAAAATAAAAAAAAAATACTAGTAACTAATATTTTAGTGCGTTATTCATATTAACAGCTTTGTATAGTACAGTTTCGAGCCGAACAACGCAAAATGGCGTAAAGGCTTTTAATATAAATATTTACAGTACGCAAAAATCGAACCTGTACTCTCTAGTCAGATAGGCAGAATCGGTCTAACTCGATGATGGTACTCTAAATGTAAAGTTTAATGTTTACTTATTAAAAGAAATTAGAAGTGCCACCCGCTTCTTCAGTAATAATGTAGTTGTTGTAAATGTGACCAATGTTTTCTCTAACTGCCTTTAAGCGATGTGGCGGGATGTTTTAAGTGTGTATTATATTATAACACTAGCGACTTATCCTCGCTCCGCTGGGGTTCGTCCCTACTTACTTTTTAACGTTCTGTATAGATTTCTCAGAAATGAAATATTTTCCTGCAGTAAAAAGTATCTTATATGTTGACCCGGATAACCACCTATAATCTAATCAAATGTCATCAAAATCCCTCCATTAGTTTCTCCGTGATACGGTCACAGACAGACAAAATTTCTATAAATTATACATTCGGCCTCTGTATCGATAATAATGACTATTTCAATAAGATTTTCCAAAAAATATTTAATGTACAGATTTGACTCATAATTTTATAATATGTATACATATATTTATAAACTGATTGTGAATAAAAAATATTTTAAGGCGCAAAGTATAAAACAGTGACATCTATGTGTAAGTTAAGGAACTAGTAGAGCGTTGCCGACAAAGTTAGAAGTTTATACTTGTAACATATCATGATAATAAGTAAAAGGGTAACTAGATGTCTTTTTCAATCAAGTTGTACCATATTTTTATTTCAGCTCTTAAATATTACAATTTTATACTACATACTAGCGACTCGCCCTTGCTCCGCTCGGCTTCGTCCCTACTTACGTTTTAACATTTAGCATAGATTTCTCAGAGATGAGACATTTTCCCGCAGTAAAAAGTGTTCTATATGTTAACCTGGATAACCAGCTATCATCATACCATTCCTGAAGTGAGACATTTCGCCGCAGTAAAACGTATTCTTTAATAAGACAGACAGACAGACAAAAATTTTAAAAATTATGGATTAGGTCTCTGTATCGTTAATAATGACTATTTCAATAAGATTTTCCAAAAAAATATTTAATGTCAAATTCGACTCAGTTAGAATTTTATTATATGTATTTTCAATTTTCATATATTTAACCAATATACAAAAAAGCGAGGCTTTTTTTCTAGGATATATTTCGCACACCTAGATAAAGAGTAGCACAACTCCAAATAATCCAAATTCGAGTTATTACTATTATAGGAATCTGCGTTCTAAACTACATAAACTCCATATTGACATCACTTGATTGAGAAACCGTGTGAAGGGGGTTCAAATCCCAGATCTCGCACCTCTGATATTTTCATGTGCAAATAATTTTCAACATGATTACCATGCATGTCTAAGAGAACCTAGCAAGTTTTCTAAAGACATGTGAAGTCCGCCAACCCGCACTGGGCCAGCATGGTGGTCTATGCCTGATTCCCGTTTTATTAAAGGGAGGCCCGTGCTTAGCAGTGGGACGTTAAAAAGGGCTGAATACGTAATATCTAATATTGATTTTGAATCAGGATTCAAGTAGTAATAATAATAATTGCATATTTATTGACCCTAACCGACGTAATCCCAAGGGTCCGATAACAATACACAAATACGTTCAAACAGAGATTTTAATGTTTGCCTTTGTTCCTAAAGCTCAACTTAAGCGAGCTTCTCATAAAATTTAACTGTACAAAATTATGTAGAGTATTAAGTTGAACTACAATTAATATATGTATATATTAAACATTTATTGATTTATTCATATATTGCATGATACGTTGGTAAATTATTTAATTTTACTTCTTTTTTTGGATATTATAAATGTTTTCTTATGTGAAAAGTGCAAACTCTTTTAAAAAAATAATTGATAATACTTTCTTAGATTAACGCGAATATTTGTAACAAGTATATAATGCCTTTGAGATGTCTAAAACCTTTAGTCTTTCTCGTGACGATGATTGCTGTAAAGCATTCGGAACGTCGGGAACCAAAAATCAAAATAAATCCGCAAAATAATCCGAAAAGATAGTTTTATTTAATATTAATTGATAGTATATTATATATATATAAAATTAATAGTTTGTTAAAGTTTAAAATTATAATAAATTAGAGCCAAATAAAAATACACATATTTGTGTTTTTCCCATTGATACAAAACAATTAACCATTTTCATATGCTATAATATGTCGATTTCAGATTAACATATCCCACTAACATTATAAATACGAAAGTTTGTGAGAATGAATGGATGTCTGGATGTATAGATGTATGGATGCTTGTTAATCTTTCACGCAAAAACTACTGCATGGATTTAAATGAACTTTACAATAATATAGCTCATACATCAGAATAACTAATAGGTTACTTTTTATCCCGGAAAAATGTTCGGTTCTTGTGGGATAGATTTGTTTTTGTTTTTCTCGAGGCGAATCCGAGCGAAACGAGTGTGAGCCGCTAGTATTGTATAATTATTATAAATTAAAAATTATAAGTAAAACTTAAATTTATTTATTTATTTATTGAAATGACAGTACATATATGGCAAAATCAGATAAAAACGATAATAATTGCAGAACTTAAAAAACTGTGTCGCAATCATTAACGCCGTCTAAATATTTCATGGACTCTACGCATAAGTTTTAAATATCCATAATTGAGGTAGGTTTAAACAGGAGTTTCTTCTAACGATCTGTTTAGGTACTTTCTCCACACCTGTTAACAAAATCCAATAAAAGTAACAGTCTTGTTACTGCCTCATTCAAGGCAATTCGAATGTACTAATTGAAATCAAAAACCATGCTTTAAAATTTTATGGTGTGCCGATAGCTTGCTGAGACCCTCGTAAGCCTTAATTATCGCCCGACGAAATGTCAATAAACCTGACATACACTTTTTTCCCCTTTCTAATTTGTTGACCCTAAAATTGTAACTGTGACAGACCAATTGAAAAGGAACGCGGTTGCTAGCGCGGGCTTGCAATTATGTTGACGAAAATTGATATCGTGAACAAAGGCAGGGACCATGTTATAGTGGCCGGTGTGCATTGAGAAGGGTACGGGGTGGAAACACGCACTTTCGTTCACAATAGAGAGAGGGAGACGGCGTTACTCTTGCATATTACGGATCGTTTCAATTCATGCATAGCTTGGTAAAATTTCCAAAAATTTTCTATTTTTGCTTCATATTTACTTCTTAAATAGATTCTATGAAAATTCTTCATACTTATGCTAATCTTACGGTACTTGTAGTTGCAGTATTAAAAATAATAATGACTTTAAAGCTTATCGCGTTAATAAGAAATTAAGATTTGTCAAAATTATTTTTCTAAAACATCAAAAAAATCATAACAAAAAAAATAATTAAGGAATATTATTAACAAAATGTATTATAAAATGTAAACAAATTTCTAATGAATCAATATATCTAGAGTGAAATGGAACGTGAGTGAAGTATTCTTGCGCCGGCCGGGCTTCAACCTTCGGCCGGGGCTACACAATCAGTCGTCCTAACACGCGTGCCGGGGACGCACGTACCGCGGCTAAACCAACTAACTATACAAAATAAAACAAAATAACCAAAAAAAAAACACTTCCAACCAAAAAAATATGCATCGACAGTGTAACCGTGATAAGTGATCTACTATAATGTGAATGAACTCGTTGCGAGCTTTAGAAAAGCTTTAGAGCGCGTCGTTTCTAAGATTCATATAAAACATTGTGACAATAAATCACTAGTGTATTAATCGGTAATGTGACACATCTGATTCCCTCAAACACACCAAACGTGGGTTCTGTAATATACTAAAAACAGGGTTTCTTAGAGCCCGAACACAAAACCTCTGCACTACGTACTGCAATGCGATTTGAGTTGCAAATTTTCGTGTTTTTTTTTCTCTGCCACTATTTATCATGTTATATTAATATTTTAAATTTTACTGTACATTTGATTTAAAAGTTCTTATTATTATTTCTCGTGACTTTTTAGTTATAAAATGTGTTTTTCTTTTACAATTTCATATAATTTTATCAGCTCTACGTGATTTTGTTCAAAAAGATTTGATTTTTTAATGAAAAAATGAAATTAAATGAAATTGAATATAATTTTAACACAAATGAATTTCAGATAACGAATATATAGTAATGTAAACCTTAGGTACATTCAAAGAACTATCAGAGCCTAGTGTTTGCAATATAGCAACTAGCTAGACCAGACTGGTTCACTAAGTGCACTGTCTGGCCATTCTTTTACTTTTTGTTTGATAAAACAAAAGCAATAATGCTACTCATTTATTGTTCTACTACTCAATTAATAATTAAGTAGTTAAGTTAAAAATAACTATTGAAAATTAACTTTACGAACACAAAACAAAACAAATTATTTTTCTAGTAAATGAATGTTTTATCAAATTTTATTTAGTTTTAAATGTTAGTTTTCGAATCATATTACATCGTTGCACTGTAGTCTCTACATAACTGTTTTCATTTCATTATATAATATACGTCCATGTATTTTCTCAGTAGTTTAAACATTGCAACGTTAGTATAACTCATACAAATACCTCAAAATTGAATAAATTAACTATGAAATACTTGACAATGCGATAAAACCCCATTTAGAGCTTATAAAAGCTAATAAAAACAACAGAAGCAACAAAAAGCTCTGTTTTTATACAGTTTTTTTTTTAATTTTTCTGTTAATATATAAACCTAATCTCCAACCATGACCTCCTTCGTTTATCTTGGGAATGAAACTAAAACTTCATTTCAAGCTGCATTCAATCCGACCAAATGGCTTCAGAAACTAGTGATTCATCCAAAACTAGTGGCTTTACAAACTTCTATAATAGCCCGTGCAATTCTCTTGGTCAAAGCATTCTCCACTCGTTCGCCTCCCTTTCAACCCTCTCGTGCTTAATAAACTCAATAAGTAATTTTGTATTTACGTTTCGTAATCGCAGCTAAGAAAGTATGGATTTACTGAGGATGGGGTAAAATTTGGACGCTATTCGTTTGTTTTCAATGCAGGCTGGCTTTTATAACAAAGGGTGTATCCCTAAAACGTAAATTTGGGTTTCATCATTAATAAATATTAAGCTTACGTATACTATTGTTTTAGAATTAACGGTCACGTTTAAGGTTCTACACTTCACTTAATTTTGATTTAATTTTCTTGTTTCAAAGATATTATAAACAACTATAAGATATTTCTTTATTATTATCTTAATATATATAAATCTCGTGTCACAATGTTTGTCCGGGATGAACTCTAAAACTATTTATTCGATCTAGACGTATTTTGTTTCAAAATGTGTGATTTGTGCCAATTAAAAAGATAGGATAGTTTTTATCCCGATTATTTCTTTTTTTATTGCAAAATTTACGATTTTCATATGTGTGCCACAGCAATGCGTGGCCGGGTCTGCTATATATGTTATATGTTGGCACGCAGCACTATGTAGTTCAATGGTAAGCTACGAGGCCTGTGTTATGATACCAGATAGTTGATATACTACGCATATATAACTTTAAATATATACATATTTTAAATATAAACACCCATGACTGGAGTACAAAAATTCGTGCTCATCATACAAATGAATGCTCCCAGCGAGACTCGAACCCGCGATTGCTGGAACAGCAAGTAGGGTCACTACAAACTGAGCCAAACGTATCCTCATATGTTAATAGTTTATCGTAAACTTGAGCTCTAAATATATCTGTCATTAATTCATAGGTAGTAGATTACTTATAATGCAGTATCAAAAAAAAAGTTTAGAAATGAAGAACAAAAAATGAATCATCTCTTTTACTTACGTATTGAATACTTGAGATAATAACTATAGTGAAGTTCGTTACTTCTAAAAAACGTAACCAGTTATCGTGTAACGAATCCTAAAAAACCAAACACGTATAACAATCTAGAAGCAAGATGTTTATTTAAAAAATACTGCCAACCGGAACAGATGTTGGGAGTTCGATTCAAGCGTGAGTGAAATTATCCAATTCTGTCCACATCGAGTGAAAATGGTGAGTGAGAAAGACTTTCTACTCTCCTTTTTCGTAGAAAGGAGAGTGTCCATTCCTTATTGGCCTTGCCGGTCTTCTAAAAGAAAAAGTGAAGCTACAATAAATAAAGCTGACCGATTTACCACACTTTGTTATGATACAAATAACGGTATAAATCATGAAATATCAGAAAATGGTTCTTCTTCGATCTATCAAAAGTAGTAATTTATTGATCATACCATTTAGTATACATATTCGATTACAAAGTTTACAAATTTCAAATTTTATTTCCAAAATACTGTAGCGCTGACCGCGTATAACCTATTATATCCTATTTCAAAAGTACTCGATTTGTTTGTACTAAATATTTTGATATGAATAATATTCAGTACGGTTATGTATTGTATATAGCAATGGAACTATATGTAGACTTTGATTACTATCGACTATTTTGATTGTATCTTAAATATTAATAGACTAGATAACAGTATACATTTATATTTTATATAAAAGCTCATATAAAAGTTTAAATTGTTAATATTTGGAGATTTTATGTAACACTTGACGACACGTTTGACTCAGTTTGTAGTGACCATACTTGCTGTGACAGCGATCGCGGGTTTGAATCCGCTGGGGGTAGGTATTCATTTGTGTGATAAGCACGAACGTTTGTACTCCAGTCATGGGTGTTTATATTTATAATATGTATATATTTAAAGTTATGACTGTGAAGTGTATCAACTATCTGGTATCTATAGCACAAGCCTCGTAGCTTACCATGGAATTAGATGGTGCTTTGGGTAAATGTCCCAACATAAAAAAAGATCTAATTTTATTTGAAATATTAATACAAATAAAAATATTTGTACTAGATTTCTTTCGCTTTTGATGTAGATAAAAAAGCTTCCGCTAATCCGGAATAACACCTTTTTCTATATAATGAAAAACTTACTTTTTCTATATACTGATTTTTTACATAGTTATTGTGAAGAGAATGTTGTAGTTCTTGGCTAATACCAACTCTCTTCAACTGAGAAAAGCTGTATAGAAAGTCAAGGGTTTGAATATGTGTCTTCTGAAACACACATTACCACAAAATATACCGTGCAGGTCTTTAAGTAAACTACAAAGATATTTAAATATAGAAATAACATAAAAATCTTTTAGAAACAACCACCTATTTGCAACGGTTCAAAAGATACAGGTAAGACAGGCGGATTGACAGAAAGCATGAGGGTACTAGAATGGGTTTCCGTCAGGACCCTTTGGTTACAAGACGATATTATTATAATATTAAATATATCTATACATATAATAAAATTGTAACTAAGCCAAATCTGTACATAAAATATTTTTTGGAAAATCTTATTGAAATAGACTTTATTATCGATACAGAGGCCGGATCTATAGTTTCTAGATATTTTGTCTGTCTGTCTGTATGTCTGTTACCGCATCACGGAAAAACCACTGGAGGGATTTTGATAAAATTTGGTATGGTGATAGCTGGTTAAATGGGTCAACATATAGGATACTTTTTACTTTGGGAAAATATCTTATCTCTGAGAAATTTATACTAAGCGTTAAAACGTAAGTAGGGACGAACTCGAGCGGAGCGAGGGTGAGTCGCTAGTATACATATATGGAAATACCTAGGTAAAGACAAAATAGTTCAGTACCTTTTCCTCCTGTGTTTGTCAACCAATTTTCTTTATTGTTTATTAAGTAACTATAAACGAGCTTTAGTGTTATCGATAAAAAATTGAATCGGTTGAATTTCGACTTTTAGGCAAGCACTTGCTATTATAATACTATATTATTTTAAACAAGCTTTGCAATTCATTTATAGAAAAAAATGGGTTTACGGAAAAATTGATATATATGAACAAAGAAAATATAACCAAACTTTTGACAAATCATCTTAAAAAAAATGTATTGTATAATGATTTTTTTAAATGAAAAGATACTACATCGCCTTATAATACTTTAAAATAAATTATCTTATTCTTAGTGTACCTAGGAGTTAAATAAAAATGCCTTTTTTTAAGTCAGTTAAAATTATTAATCCAGAGTAAAATATAGCAATCCAAATATCCATAAAATAAGAAAATGTAGTACAATATACAGCAAAAGTCGATTCTGAGAAAAATAAACTCCAACAATAGCAGCAAAGTAGAGTCTATGAAGACTTATTTCTTTTGGTCCGGATATTATCAGCATTCAACCGGTTCTAGTTCAAAAACAGGTAATAAAGATGAGACTTTTACTCCAATATTTCATCCCTCGTGAAGTTTTTCATCCCCATATTAATTTCGAAACTCTATCCTAACCCCAAGATGAAAAATCTATACATATAATAAAACTGTAGAGGTCGAATGTCTGTACATAGAAAAATAATGCTAAAAACCGAGTCAGGGGGATGTAAGAATAGAACAAATCCATTTTTTTTTTTCAAATTTTTTATCTGTTTGTACGGGCTAATCCCCAAAACTGTTCGACCGATTTAAATGAAATTTTGCATGATGGTATCTTATATCCCCGGTCAAAATTTTAGATACTTTTTATCCCAGAAAATTAAAAAGTTCCCGTGGGATAATTAAAAACTATAGTAACTTATACAGATTAGTACACAAAAACTACTGATTGGATTTTAACGAAAATTTACAATAATATACTTCATACATCAGAATAATAAATAGGCTACTTTTTATTTCGGAAAAATGTACGGTTTCCGTGGGATAAATCTGTATTTGTTTGTATAGTGGCGAACCCGAGCAAAGCGAGGGTGAGCCACTAGTTGTGAATGTTTATTTTATTAAATGTAGTTACATCCTCTATCCACCAGCAAGAATGCCATTTAGATCTGTTCAGGTATTCTAAAAATACTATGACATTAAGGTTAAGAAATAGACTACATCACTGCCTGACCCATAAAGTAACAAAATAATAATATCGAACCTTTACTCAGTTATACCATAAAAAAGGATGAACCAACAAACACTTATACCTACGCATTAATCATTCATAAGTGTATGCACATACAACTGCACTCTATGCCTATTATGCTAGGCCGGTGGGACATCAGTTGGGTTGCGATTTATATTATTTCTAAGGCACGAGGTATAACAGCGTCATCTTACCAACTTCATATCTTATGACGGCACGTTTGGCTCAGTTTGTAGTGACCATTCTGCGCCAGTGGTCGCGGGTTCGAGTCCCGCTGGGGGCATTCATTTGTGTGATGAGCATGAATGTTTGTACTACAGTCATGGGTGTTTATATTTATAATATGTATGTATTTAAAGTTATATATGTATGTGTAGTATATCAACTATCTGGTATCCATAACACTGCTGGTACTGTGTGTTAATGTCCCAGCATATTTATTTATTTATTTATTATTTATATCACTACTGTGTTATATCTTTGGCAGAAAATCTCAATAACTAATTATAAGAAGAGATATGAACACTAGAACTTAGGATTTGCACTGCTATATGCTATTCATTAGACCAACACGGCAGTTTATAATATTATAAGTATGAAAACAGTAAAGAAGTATGTAAGATATATGTAAATGCAAATGATGTAGAGAGGTAAACTCATATAATCGATCTTTAATAGATTTTGAAGGAACAAATGAAACCTATAATACCAAATACAACGTCAGTGTTCAAAATTCGAAACGCGTATAGTTTATCTATATGTGTATATAAATTTATATGACAATACAGTTCAGTACCCTCTTCTTATTTGTTTACCATCCTATTTTCTCTTTTTTTTGTTCAGTGGCTATTGACGAGCTTTAGTGTTTTCAAGGAAAAAAATTAGAAAGTTTTATCCTTTTTTTATGACATTCAGTGACAGACGAGCAGACAGACCACCTGATGGAAAGCAGCTCCTGTCGCCCATAACACCTACGGTTCATGCACTTCGGTTTTAGGTAACAAAAATGCAGAACCACAGGTGCGTTGTCACTGTGAGGACTAAGATGATATGCCTATTCTATATAGATATGTACAGGTAAATTCTGTTCATATATGTTTTCCTCTAAACAATGATTATAATAGCATTTCGAACAAAACAAAACTTATCTATCTTAAAACAAAATCAAACTGTCACATCTATATATAATTTCTTTACTCAAAATAAAATAATAGTTCGCGGTCCTAATACAAGTAGTTATGACGTTTATTTCTTATAAAAAGACGGCAAGCCACTGTAAGTTTCTGATTGACGTAATTTATATTTAAAGCTCACTAACTTACTAATGGATTTTTTATGTTCCCTCCCCATACATATTGTTTACGATGTACATTTTAGATGCCTTAAAAATAATTTGAAAAACTTCTCCTTTAAGAAAGCACTAAAAGCGGGCATGTTAGATTAATACCTCAGAAAGAAACTAATTCGCCTTTTGAATTGCTTTTCTTCTATTTTCTCTGCTAAGAACTACTATTCGAATCAATTTGTCTACTTGGATGTATTTTTATTTCAATGGCTCGCGGTAAAGTAAAGCTAGGAGGAAGTGTATTAAGAAGAATAAAAAAAGGCTACAAAAATATAAATTTACAACAATGACTAGCGACTAACAATCGTTTCGCTTTAGGTTCGTTCCTAGACACAAACAAATCCCACGGGAACCGTATGTTTTTCGGGATGATATATAGTCTATACCCTTCGTCAGTTAACGGGCTATCTAATGCAAAAAGAATTTTTCAAATCGGATTAGTAGTTCCTGAGATTAGCGCGATCAACCAAACAAATAAACAAACAAAAAACTCTTCAGCTTTATAATATTAGTATATATTACAGTTAACAATAGAGAAAGAGAGAGAGTATACAAATTCGCTACTAAATGATACCATCACAATTTGAGTGTAAGAAAGATTGAAATCCAAAATAACGTCCTTCGCTAATCTTGCTTACCAAAAGAACGAGGGACGACTTACTTTGGATTTGCTACAATGTAAAGACACCGAAAGAATTTTGAAGACCAAATATTATACATGGCGAAGGTCAGATCAAAACTAACGCGAGAAGTGTTTGTACAGAGTGTATAAAAATAATGGAAGAAATGAAATTGGTATGTGGAGATCGTAGCACTTTTCCTTATACTTTATTTTCTCTGGTACCATGCAAGAGATAATATATGTATGTATGTATATATATAAGTATATTTATATATATATATATATATATATATATATATATATATATATATATATATATATATATATATATATATATATATATATATATAATATGTATAGATATTAGGGATCACCGCCCAACATGCATTGCCATGCATGTGTGGTGTTGCATGTGCGAAATGCTGGAAGTTATATTTAATCTTATTCTATCTAACAATTTTATACAATATAGTTAAATAGTAAACTTAATAATATTTAAACTCAGGAACACATCATTTTAAAAGTTATTTCAAAACGTTTCAGTCTAATCTATTTTCTATTTTTTACCCCCACGACTCGAAAACGAGCGTTCAAGCGCAAAAGTAGAACCACGCCTGGATGCTACGTCACTTGTGACTGACAGCTGACAGAATTGTTTGACATTCGACAAATTTTATGTTTAACCAAAAATAAACTTTAATTCATTGAAATAAAGGCTTGGTTTCATGCAAGCATATTATTGTATAGGCCTCGGGCAGTACGAATGTTATACAGGACGATTAATTTATCACTGTATATATTCACAGGACGCATATTTTGTGACAGACGCAAAAATTTATCTTTTTATCAGAATTTTGTTCATCTTAATTTATTTATACTTTACTTGTGTAAGTTTCGTCACCAGGATTTGCTTGATTTAATTTTTGAATGTAATTAAATCATAATTATGTTCAGAAACGTGTGACAAGACATTTCAATATTTTAATACATATAAAAATAATTATAATCACTGTACGCTATGTAGCTCTAAAGTCTGTTTGTTACAAAATTAGTTAGATACACTGTCTTTCGTCTTATCTATACATACCTATAATGAAATTGTAACTAAGCCGAATCTGTACACTAAAAATTTTTTTGAAAATCTTATTAAAACAGACATTATTATCGATACAGAGGCCGAATTTTTAATTTTTAGAATTTTTGTCTGTCTGTCTGCCTGTTACCGCATCACGGAAAGTCCACTTTCAAAGTTGTCCAAGAAATTTGGTATGATGATATCTGGTTATCCGGGTCAATATATGGAATACTTTTTACTGTGGGAAAATATCTCATCTCTGAGAAATCTATACTATACGTTAAAACGTAAGTAGAGACGAACCCAAGCGGAGCGAGGGTGAGTCGCTAGTATAATATAATAATCAATAGCGAATGGTCTAAATAAGCGAATTCCTTCACAAATCCAGTTAATCCATTATTAATTAGTATATCTATTTTAAACTAACATAAAGCAGCTTACAAACGCAATACAAAAAAGTATTTTTGCTAAGGACTTTCTTAGAAATAGCGATGGGAAACCGATCCATTTTAACTTAGTTAATATTGATTAGCATCAAAGAGCTTTTCGACTGACTACTTGTTTGCTACGTAGTTTCCTAAACTTAGTTTTGAAAGTAAGAAGCATGTCATCCAGTTAAGCTGAGCTTTCTCAAATATTTGTTAAATACTATTACTATACGAAGTGATTTGACAAATTAGACCCAGGATATCGATGTGTATGGAGCCAGTTTAACTTCCTTAAAAAAAATCCTTCTCACTTTTTAAGACAACAATACAAGTTTTAACAATATCAAGTATATAAAACAAAATCTAGAATAAATGAAAGATTAATTAAAAATACACAATACGTTTGATTTGTTGGAGCTTTTTTTCGACACTCAAAAACAATCTATTAGTAGAAGCAGTAGTGGTTCCATGAAATAAAAGCTTCTGGTGGGTAAAAATTTTTATCCAAGCCACTTAAATAGAATATGTATGTATATATATATATATATATATATATATATATATATATATATATATATATATATATATATATAGTTAAGTAAGTTAAGTAGTTTATATATATATATATATATATATATATATATATATATATAAACTACTTAACATTATAATATAATACAAACAGCTACAAAATAATTAACATTTTTTAAATCTAACTGATTACAACAAAAAAGCAATCTCTTCTAAGTAATCCCATAATCTTACTAATAGTAGTATCTATACTAATATTACAAATGCGAAAGTTTGGATGGATGGATGTTTGTTACTCAATCATGTCACAGCAGCTGTACGTATCTAGATGATCGATTATAATAGTATTATAGTCTGGAATATAATATGATAAGATTATAGTCTGGAATAGTACATAGGTTACTTTTTATCCCGGAAAAATGTTCAGTTCCCGTGGGATATCCATACTAACCGTAAAACATACCGTAAAAGGGATGAAACCGAGCGTAGCGAGAGTGAGCCACTAGTATTAGTATAGATAATACAATTCTAAATACTTTATCATTGCTTATTTAATGCGGCTACACACAAAAGTATTTCTCAAAGATAGCACACCTTAGAAATGACCTTCAAAGCTTTTTCAATGTTAGATAGTACTTAATTATGTTTTTTTTTATTTGATCTATAAAAACCGTACAAAAACTATTGTCACATAAATCTCAAAAATCAATTAAATATAAGAAAACTTCTCAGAATAAAAACATTTTTTCGAACTGCTGCTATATTTTTAAATAATTTACTGTTTGTAAGTCATTTCGTGATCACCATCCCAAAATTACAATATATTTATTTATTTATTTATTTGCTAAGAACATCGTTTTTGCATATAATTTCATAAACAATTTTTACGTTAATAACTGCATTAGTTATACAACTGAGTCGCAGTTATCAACGCCCACCTCTCAAGCAACAGGCTACATTAGTATATGCTATGTTTATTGTATCATGCTGAATTAGTGAAACAAAAGTAATAGGTTATAAAAAATCAAAAATACAGAAAACAAAATATTATATATATAGATATTTTAATATTTGAAAATATACATATTACATGTTACCCTTGTTATAAGTTTTCATTGTTAATATAAAAATGTGTAAAGTGCAACCTAGCATTCCGCTCTTTTGCTTTGCAATTTAAATGTCCACCCAAACTAAGCCGAGTATTACTCACAAAGTTCATATCCACAGGGACCTTGTTGGTTGGTCGTATTTGACTACTGCCTACCCTCGGTTTAACATGTTACATAAGCGTGTGTACACACCCCACATTTCCTGTACTCACAACGTTTGACCGAGTTATTCCCGAGCGGCTTCAGACCCTTTCTATGAAATAAGAACTAAGTTGAAATCATTAACCACGATGTCATAAGTATATTTATCTAAGTTCTTATGTTTATATCAAAAACTTTGTTTATAAAAGTTCGAAGTTCGCTATCTTTTAGGTTTGCTAATTTACCTCAAAATATAATCATTGATTTAATACTAGTTTTTGTTCTTTGATATTAGTTTGTTAAGTCGTTAAAAGTAGCTTATATGCTATAGTATACACATATGATAAAAAAATATACTTAATTGATCGCTGTCTAGTTTCTTTCTGTACATGGAAGATATTTGAAAAAAAACTATTATTGGGAGTCTTTATTCACGAAAAAGAACCCAAAACAATGTTTTTTTAGAATTTTTAGTCTGTTTATCTGTGCGTTTGTGTCAATAATATAATGTGTCTTTATCGCGAATTTGAAAAACGTCATTTAGATATTATTATCGAGCTATATTTTTCTATCATTTTAATCAGTGTAGGTTTATCAAAGTTTAAAGGCTCAAGGTCTCACACCTGTGAGGTTTTCATGTGCGAATTATTTTCAACATGATTAACACTTAGTAATATTGTGAAAGAAACTTGCTATAATGAAAAAACCTTGAAAACCCCTGTCTCTTGAAAACGTAGTTTTTAAAAGACGGTTAAATCCGCGTCCACTCTGCCATCAGAAAAGTACCAGGAGCAACCCGCAGGGTACACCACCCGCCAAAGTGCCTTTCTTGGCTTCGCGCCCGGCTGAACTGCCGGACGCTAATGAGACCCCCACCACAACAACCACCATGGGGAGCTATGATCTAATCCTTATAGCATTGTATGTATTCAGCCCTTTTTAATGTCCCACTGCTGGGCACGGGCCTCCCTACAGTACGAGGGGGATCAGGCCATAGTCCACCACGCTGGCCAAGTGCGGGTTGGCGGACTTCACATGTCTTTCGAAAACTTGCTAGGTTCTCTCAGACATGCAGGTTTCCTCACGATGTTTTCCTTCACCGTAAGGCAAGTGGTAATCAAGTTAGAAATGATTCGCACATGAAAATATCAGAGGTGCGAGACCCGGGATTTGAACCCGCTTCACTCGGTTTCCCAAGCGAGCGCGTTACCGCTGGGCTACCACTGCCTTTAGCATTATTAGGGCAAAAATATTGAAATCCGAAGAAATCCATATAATATGTGCGATTAAACAAAAACATAAAAAAAAATGGAATTATTGTTCAAATAGTAACATGCTATAATCAAACATATGTATTTCACACCATAATTTAATTTTAAAATAAGGTAACTTAACCAAATTAAGCACAATCCTGTGTTTATTCAGGATTGAAGCTCAAAATTATTGATTCAATGATCCCTTGGGAAAGTAATTAATTACTTTTAGCTAAAAATTATAAAATGTGGAATGTTTACATTCAGATAACATATTTCGTAACACACACAAAGAAAGGTACGACCCAATCGAGTACCTTTTAGAAATGGGTTAATCTATACATATAATAAAATTCTGAGTGGAATCTGTACATTTAATAATTTTTCGAAAATCTTATTGAAATCGTCATTATTAACGATACAGAGGCCGAATCTATAGTTTTTAGAATTTTTGTCTGTCTGTCTGTATCGCATCACGATAAAACTACTGGATAGATTTTGATGAAATTTTGTATGGTTATAGCTGGTTATCCGGGTCAACATATAGGATGCTTTTTACTGCAGGAAAATCTCTTCTCTAAGAAAATTATACTGAACGTTATAACGTAAGTCCCTACTTACCCGAGCGTCCCTACGAACCCGAGCGAAGCGATGGAGAGTGGCTAGTCTATATTTTATATATAGGCAAAGACAAAATAGATAAAAAGTCCACCAATCCGCATTTGGCCAGCGTGGTGGACTATGCTGATTCCCCTCGTATCTTAGAGAGGCCCGTGCCCAGCAGTGGGACGACAAAAAAAGGGTTGAATAAAAAATAGTTCAGTACATTTTTCTCCTCTGTTTGTCAACCGATTTTCTTTTTCTTTTTATAAAGTAGATATTTACGAGCTTTAGTGTTATCAATAAAAAATTTTGGAAACAATTATTTTTTATAGTTAGGTAAATTCTATTCAATACATACATACATAATATATATTTTATTCAAACTTTCAATTATGATTATAGTTGAATTTCGACCACTGGATGACCACTAGTTAAAATAAAACATTGAGTTCCAATCACGCTTTTATTCATAGTACAATTATTTTTCAAAAATATGATAGCAGTCATCAAGTTATTTATTTAAGCACTAGGAACAACCTTCGCTTCGCTCAGGCCTTAATTGCTCCCGCGCGTTATCAATTTTTATTTACTTATAAATATAAATAAAGTTATTATTCAACAATTATTTTATGATCTATTATGGTTATTATAAAGTAATATTATCCCACGGGATAATTATGAAATATCGTAAGTAGTAGATATATAATAGTTGTATGAATTTCGATCCTACTAATTTATCCTACTAAATTAAATAGATCTGTTTGTTATTCTTTTACACAAAAACTACTGAACGGATTTTGATGAAACTTTACAGTATTATATTTTATATATCAGAGTAAAATATAAACTATATTTTTTACAGATATAGTATTACATAATTGAAATACACAAGCAATGTCGCGGGAAAATGCTAAAACGTCTTTAGCTAAAATTAATTTTTTTTTCTACAAGTTTCTGTCAACAATTTTGTTTAAATAGTGTTAACGTCTTTCTTTTCTTGTGTTCTTCCTTTCTAATGTTCATCTAAAATTCGTAGTGTTAGTCCAAGATAAGATTAATAATATTATCAATAAGATAATTTGTAATTAAAAAAATCTACTTTATTGTAAAAGTTACTTTTAAAATAACACTGGATAAATAAACAGTCCGCCAACCCGCACTTGGCCAGCATGGTGGACTACGGCCTGATCCCCCTCGTATTGAAGGGATGACTGTGCCCAGTATTCAATATATTTGTATTCAGCCCTTTTTAACGTCCCACACGTTAAAAAGGGCTGAATACAAATAAACAGAAACAAACATTTTAAATTAAGTTTTCAGTTTTAACTAATAATAAAATTTCATGAGTTTGCCCACGTCGAGATCAATAAAAAAAGAAGGTCGTTCTAATAGTTATAATGTTATAATAATAATAAGCCTTTTATTCCAAACTATATTATGTTTGTATGACTTTAAAGAATATGTTTTATTTATAATAGGTTGTCCTGCAGTTCGATGTGCCTCTAGGCATAGGTAGGTCCTCTAATATTTTACATTGAGTTCGGTCATGCGCCACCCTCCTTGAATAATGTCTGCTCCTCCAGCTGTCTCATCTGGTTTATTGTCGTCCTCGTTTGCGTTTTCCGTCCCTGAGAAAACAATCAGAAACAGTTTTGCTCCATTTCTGCTGAGGATCTCACATCATGTGACCGGTCCATTTCAATTTTTGTTGATCTATTATTTTAATTATATCAGTCAGTTTAGTTTTTTCTCTTATTATGCTACTTCTTACTCTGTCTTATTTCTTTATTCCTGTCAAACTTCTCTCCAGGCTCTCTGAAAAACGTTCCAGCTTTTCGTTATTTTGTTACACACCTACAAACATTATCTCTTATTGTCTAATAGTAAATGTAACTTATTATTCTAAATTGTATACATTAAAATAATATAAATAAATAAATCCACATTGTCTTGACATAGTACAATGTTTATACAAATTATATCCCCATTAAAAACACGAATATATGCTTAAATCACTTTTATTGCCTATGGAAATATTTACCAACTTGTACTTCTGAGTCTTTACTACAATATTAAATGAAATTGTGTTTGCTGGTTTGCTTGTTTTAAGCAAAATTAGAGCAACGGAAGGCAGTGGTAGCCCAGTTGTAAAACGTTAGCTTGGGAAACCAAATGATGCGGGTTCAAATCCTGGGGTCTCACCTTTGATATTTTCACGTACGAATCATTTCCAACATGATTTTTACTTGTCTTACGGTGAAGGAAAATATCGTGAGGAAATCTGCATGTCTGAGAGAACCTAGCAAGTTTTCGAAAGACATGTGAAGTCCGCCAACCCGCACTTGGCCAGCGTGGTGCATAGAGATATTTTACTGCACACACACGTACACTATCGTAAATTCTACGTTACTCTCCACTCAATATATAAAAGCAAAAAAATCTGCTTCATTTATGAGTTAAGATTTTATTCTAATAATATAAAAGGTAAAAAGTTTGTATGTTTATAATATTCATGACTTTCTAACTGAAAAGCTAGACGGATTTGAATGAAATTTTGCTTTTAACCTGGAATAACTTAGAACACCACAGACTACAGTTAGTAAAAAATGTGTCATATTTAATACTAGCGACTCACGCTCGCTTCGCTCGCGTTCGTCTCTAGGTACGTTTTCACGGTTAGCTATGTTTATACATAAATAGCTTGCTATTCCTAAGATATTCATTTAATCATTTAAATTATATAGCGATTTACCCTCGGGTGTTACCGGGTCGGTTCTCTCGGTGCGTACGCCGTATGTGGATTTTGTTCACAATTTTATGGGTTTTTTTTTGCGGAACCCTGATTCTTTTTCTAAAATAAAAGTAGCCTAAGTTACTCCTTATAACATCAGCTATCTGCCAGTGAAAGTTCCGTCAAAATCAGTCTAGCCGTTTCGGAGATTAGCCGTTACAAACAGACAGACAGACAGACAGACAGACAAAAATTATAAAAAATGTTGTTTTGTTATATGTACCGTGTATATATATGCATTTAGTAAAAAGTAGTAATTTTAATATTACAAACAGATACTCCAATTTTATTTATCTGTATAGATAATATGTTGAAACATTAACACATGGTAAGCTAGAGGCTTACTTTATGGATACCTGATAGTTGATACACTATACATATGTAATTTTAAATACATATTATAAATATAAACACCCATGACTGGAGTACAAACATTCAAGCTCATCACACAAATGAATGCCCCCAGCGGGACTTGAACCCGCGACCGTTAGCACAGCAAGTAGGATCACTAAAAACTAAGTCAAATATTTTATTTATTATTATTTATTTAAATACAAAAGAAATCTAGGGATGCTTAAATCATTAGTAAGTCAATAAACAAAACAAGGTATTACCTGTAACGGTATTCAAAAATAACTCAATAACAAATAATAAACAACAATAGCACAAAAACTAACCGCAAAACATCTGCCGCCATTAAATTGGTTTGAAATCACTAAAGCGGCCTATTCATCGCAATCATATAGAACACAAAAGGGTATTGGCTTAGTTCTAAATCAATTTTTTAGTAAAACTGAAGAGAATACGTTGTTTTTTAGTACTTTCTTACATTGAAATAAAAGGTGGCATAACTTTTGCATTTCCAAAGCTCCTTATACTGTGTTATCCATATTAATATTAATTATAAATGTGAATACTTGTGAGGATGGATGGATGTTTGTCACTCTTTCATGCCAGAACAGCAGAACTGATCTGGATCAAATTTGGCATAGACATAGATTAAAATCTGGAATAGGTTATTTTTTATCCCTGAAAAGTGTATGATTCCCGTGGCATAGATGTGTTTTTGTCTAGGGACGAACCCGAAGCGAAGCGAGTGTGAGTCGCTATTAATTATAATTTTGATTGAAAGTTTTAAATTAAAACATAAAGAAATACTTATTTTATACCCCTGATGTTTTTAAAATAATACCCAATATTCTTTATCAATTAGTACAGTATAGTTTTTCACTCTAACGCTGAGAATTTTTTTTCATTCTAAGCTAACGCAATTAAGTAATCGACTAATATAACTAATTTGAGTTTAACTCAATCTGAATTAATGCCGTTTACTTTTTTTATACCAGTACCAGTTTCCTGGTTCAATATAAAGCTATCTTTTGTCGATAAACCTTAACAAGCGAAGTTGCAGGCAAAAACTATTTTAACACTAGCGACTCACGCTCGCTTCTCTCGCGTTTTCACGGTTAGCTATGTTTAGGTATACATAAATAGTAGCTTGCTACTCCTAAGATATTCATTTAAATTATATAGCGATTTTCCTTCGTTTTGCTCGGGTGCGTACGCCATACGCGGATTTTGTTCACAATTTCATGGCTTTTAATTTTTTTCGCGGAACCCTGATTCTTTTTCTAAAATAAAAGTAGCCTAAGTTACTCCTTATAACATCAGCTATCTGCCAGTGAAAGTCCCGTCAAAATCGGTCCAGCCGTTTTGGAGATTAGCCGGAACAAACAGACAGACAGACAGTCAGACAACAGTAAAAACTGTTGTTTTGGCATATGTATCTTGTATACATCCATGTGCTTTTAGTAAGAAGCGGTTATTTTAAAATTACAAACAGACACTCCAATATTATTTATCTGTATAGGTAAGCAATAAAAAAAAATTTAAAAAAAAAAGTATTAATTGAATGAAATAAAAAATGATAGAGACTTAACTACATTCTTAATACTATGTATTAAAAGTACAACGCCTTTTCAAATATTTTGACTTGATCAAATGAAACTATTTAAGCGTACGACCGAATCCAAATCCCTACAGTGACATGAATAGGCCTTCAAATGTATTAAACGCCTACGGTCCCTTTTCAAGTGTATACCTGGTCACTTGATGGTTTTAGTTTTTTTCTGCATTATACTATATTGAGATGTGATTTAAAAACCAATTAAGATGTAAAGGTGTGTGATGTGAGTGGGTTTTTGGGTTTCATTCAAACTTTCCCATATATATTTTTTTACTCTATGTGCACTAAAAAGCATAATGCCATGCTCTACATTTGTTCGTTAAGATTTATTATTGGCTCTTCAATCTTGGAAAAAAAAGTGCCTGAATAACGTCATTATTGGTACGGCATTTGAAATACTATTTAAAACTTTTTATTATATGTATTTACCACTAGCGACTCACCCTCGCTTCGCTTCGGGTTCGTCCCGAGACAAAAACAAATCTATCCCACGGGACCGTACACTTTTCCGGGATGATATATAGCCTATAGCCTTCCTCAGTTAACGGGCTATCAAATGCAAAAAGAATTTTTCAAATCAGATCAGTAGTTTCTGAGATTAGCGCGTTCAACCAAACAAACAAACAAACAAACAAACTCTTCAGCTTTATAATATAAGTATAGATGTAATATGTATGTTTAAATGAAATATACATTTTGTTGTTATCAAAACTTGTGAGTATGGATCATACAATAATATTATGAATGTAAAATTAGATTTGTTGGTTTGTTTGTTTATCTTTGTGGAGAGATTTTATGATCCGGAGTTTATAATCCGGAGGGTGACATAAGTTTCTTTATCTATCTGTACATATAATAAAATTCTAACCAAGCCAATCTGTACATTAAATATTTTTTGGAAAATCTTATTGAAATAGACATTATTATCGATACAGAGGCCGAATCTGTAGTTTTTAGAATTTTTTGTCTGTCTGTCAGTCTTTCTGTGACCGCATCACGAAAAAATCCCTGGACAGATTTTGATGGAATTTGGTAATGGTAGCTAGTTATCCGGGTCAACATATAGGATACTTTTTACTGCCATAAGATTTCTCATCTCTGAGCTAAACCTTAAAGCGTAACTAGGGACGAACCGAGTGCAGCGAAGGTGAGTTACTAGTTCTAATAATAATCATATTGTTAAATTATTGTATTTTGAGTCACTGTATTTATTAGAACAATACGAAAGCAAACACCTTGTTTTTAGATATGATTAGAAATATTCGTGATCGTAATTTGTAGTTTCCTATACAGCCTTATTATTTTCTTATACACCTATATTTCCTTTTAAGTCTAATGAATAAAGACTATATTGGAGCAAAAACTTGATTTAAAGCGACTACCAACGCTCCTACTCGTTGCTTGCGTGACTGTGAAATTGACATAATATGGTTTGCGTGTACCTTACAACTTATTATTATAGGATAAGGTTCATTTCTGAATGTTTTTTTATTGTTATTTTGGTTTCTATAGAAGAACCATGAACTATGGTGTTCTCATCGTTATAGCGTACTGATCGAGTGGTTTATTTGACTGATATATTGACCATATTTTATCATTTCGCTTCGTGTAATCTTGTTATTGCTTGATATTGAGGCATTTTCGAAGAAATTAACAAAATACATGTAGAAATATGATGAATATATGTAATTATATCATACATTACGTAATTTCTGTATCTTTGAACATAATTGGTTTTTTTTTTAATTTGAAATGTATACATGAATCAATCTCCAAAACTACTAATCTCATTTATAAAGTTTTCTCTTAACACACTTTGTCCAAGTTAGATAAATTAAACATCTGTTTGAAGAAACATTTACCATGTACGGGAATTGAATGCGCTATCTCTTGTTTACCAAGAAGTACTCATACGACGCATACCCGTTCCTACCTCAAAATACATCTTAAAACGAAGAAACTGATAAAATTTCTTTTTAACAAGTCATATTTTGATACTAAAAATTGAGCTCTTCATCCATCATCCCATATAAATCGCAGCCAGCTATTATCATATGAATTACAAGCGACTCACCCTCGCTTTGCTCGGGTTCGTCCCTAGCTTGCTTCCCAATACAAACTTTCATCCCCATTTTCACTCCCTTAAGGGATGATGTCCGGGATAAAAAGTATCTCTTATCCTTCCCAGGGTCTCAAACTATTTTTTTATCATATTTCATCTAAATCGGTTCAATAGATCCAGACCCACAACCTCATGAAACTCACAAACCTTTTTATAATCTATACATAAAGATAAATAAAATTGACTCATCTGTTTGTAATATTAAAATAACCGCTTTTTACTAAATGCATATGGATATACACACGGTACATATACCAAAACAACATTTTTTTTACATTTTTTGTCTGTCTGTCTGTTTGTTCCGGCTAGTCTCCGAAAAGGCTGGACCGATTTTGACGGGACTCACTGGCAAATAGCTGCTGTTATAAGGAGTAACTTAGGCTACTTTTATTTTAGAAAAAGAATCAGGGTTCCGCGAAAAACTTTAAATTAAACCCCATGAAATTGTGAACAAAATCCATTACGTACACATCCGAGCGAAGCGAGGATAAATCGCTATATAATTTAAATGAATATCTTATAAGTAGCAAACTACTATTTATGTATAAACAGCTAACCGTAAAAACATGCCTAGGGACGAACGCCAGCGAAGCGAGCGTGAGTCGCTAGTATTAGTATAAATTTATAGGTTTTAAGCCCATTTAGCTTTTTCAATTTTATAATATAATTTTATAATTTTTCAATTCATTAATTATCTCCTACGTTGCATACATAACTTATCTTAAACGAAAGTTAACTATACAAAATCATGCTTAATATTTATATAATACATGCCATTGTTTGCGGTTTCGTCTGCATAGTTAAATAATTTGAAAATATTCCTCGTACATACATATCCATAGTTAATATTATAAATTTGAAAGTGTGTTTGTTCGTTTGTCCTTCTTTCATGTCTAAACAGAGTGACGAATTGGCGTGATTTTGTGTATGGAGATAGTTGGAGGGCTGTAGAGTGACATAGGGTACTTTTTACCGTGAAAGATTATCTCATTCCCACGGGAAAACACATTATAATACAACCCAAAAAAATATTTATGATCAGAATTACTTGAAACTTGGTATAAATGATCTTCAATACAATTAAATAAATACGTATGTTAGCATTTTTCGAAATTAATCCCATAAGGAGGTAAAATAGGGAATAAAAGTTTGTATGAAACCTACCTTTCTAGATTTTTTTTGTAGTGTAGTAGATCAATATGTATCTGCTGGACAGTGCAGTTTTATATAAAACACCAATACGTATCAAAATTTTAAAACAATCTGAAAGATTACCGAAATTTGTGGTTACAAAAGTAAATATCGATATGTAAGTGTCAAACTTATTTAGCTTTTTCTTGATGAAGCACGTTCCTAGATACCTTTTGTAAAATAATATATAAGCTCTAATGTAAATTTAAATTTATCTGTTGAAACTGTAGTTTAAAATGATCTATTTTATAGTACCAGTGTTCGTTCACCCAGTGGTCGAAATTTGACCGCAATCATTATTGAAAATTTGAGTTAAATATAAATTAATAGAATTTAGCAATCTATGTAAAAAAAAACGAAGTTTTGAAGTTAAACTTCTTTTGGCATATTTGGAAAAAAATATGAGAGTAGCCAAATAGCGACATGATGAAGTTATCTGCATACCTTTTAAAAACAGAGAGTTGTGACATACGGGATAACTTCTTACGTGCGTATATAAGTACACACACACATTTTCTTTATTGATAACAATAAAGTTCGTCAAAAATCGAAAGAAAATCTGGTTGTCGAAGAAAGGGGACAAATAAATAAATATGTTGGGACAGTAACACACAGCACCAACTAGTTCCATGGCAAGCTATGGCTTGTGTTATTGATACCTGATAGTTAATACACTACACATATATAACTTTAAATACATACATATTATAAATATAAACACCCATGACTGCAGAAGAAACATTCGTGCTCATCATACAAATGGGTGCCTACAGCGGAAATCGAACCCGCGACCGCTGGCACAGCAAGTAAGGTCACTACAAACTGAGCCAAACATGTCGTTCAAAAGATAGGTCTTTGCCGATTGTGAACTGGTTCTCATATTGCTTTATTTAATAACTAGCGACTCAGCCTCGCTTTGCTCGGGTTCGCCTCTAGAAAATCAAAAACAAATCTATCCCACGGGAACCATACATTTTTCCGGAATAAAAAGTAGCCTATTTGTTATTCTGATCTGTGTACTACATTATTTTAAAGTTTTATTAAAATCCAATCAGTAGTTTTTCTGTAGGTACTAAGCTGTACCAGTTATTATAGTTTTTTAACTATCCCACGGGAACTCTTTAATTTTCCGGGATGAAGAGTATCTAAAATAAATAAAATGTTGACCGGGGATATAAGGTACCATCATGCACAATTTCATTTAAATCGGTCCAACAGTTTTGGAGATTATCCCGTACGAACAGACAAACAGACACGAAACAAAAAAAGAGATGTCCGGCGGGAGCTGCTTAGTCTCGATGTTCATAAGTCGAGTGGGCCCGACGGCATACCAGCAGTGGTGCTCAAACAGTGTGCTCCTGAGTTGTGCCCTGTATTAACGCGACTTTTTGCGCTTTCCTACCACTCTAGGCAAGTACCGTCTTCGTGGAAGACCGCCCACGTGCACCCGGTGCCCAAAAAGGGCGATAGATCAGATCCTTCGAATTACAGGCCTATTGCTATTACCTCTCTTCTCTCCAAGGTTATGGAGCGTGTTATTAATACCAAGCTCCTCAGATACCTAGAGGAACACGATTTGATCAGCGACCGGCAATACGGCTTTCGCCACGGTCGCTCGACTGGTGATCTTCTAGTGTATCTGACACACCGATGGGCTTCAGCCATCGAGAGTCAAGGTGAGGCATTGGCAGTCAGCCTTGATATAGCGAAGGCGTTCGATCGGGTCTGGCACCGGGGTCTTCTCTCGAAGTTGCCATCGTACGGACTACCCGAGGGCTTGTGCAAATGGATTGCCAGTTTTTTATCTGATCGGAGCATTAGAGTCGTCGTAGATGGCTGCTGCTCCGAAAAATTAGGTATAAACGCTGGCGTCCCGCAAGGTTCTGTACTGTCTCCAACGCTTTTTCTTCTGCATATCAATGACTTGCTGTCTATTGATGGCATTCATTGCTATGCGGACGACAGCACTGGAGACGCCTCCTACACAGGCCGTGCAAACATTCCTCGTTCCGCTGTGGTAGAAAGTCGCGAACAACTTGTGTCTCAAATCGAGAGTATTCTTTCCAGAGTCTCCGATTGGGGTCGGGACAATTTAGTCCGATTTAACCCCTCCAAGACACAAGTCTGTGCGTTCACCGCTAAAAAAACCCCATTTACTGTGGCCCCTCAATTCCAGGGCACACCCCTAACCATCTCCAACAGTATTGGTATCCTTGGTGTCGACATCTCCAGCGACGTCCAGTTCCGAAGTCATCTGGAAGAAAAGGCCAAGCTGGCATCCAAAAAACTCGGGGTGCTTAATAGAGCGAAGCGGTACTTCACGCCGGGGCAAAGACTGCTTTTATATAAATCGCAAGTCCGCCCCCATATGGAGTACTGCTCTCATCTCTGGGCGGGAGCACCGGCATACCAGCTTGGGCCTTTTGACTCGGTCCAAAGGAGAGCTGTGAGAATTGTCGACGATCCAATACTCACAAGCGATATAGAGCCCTTAAGTCTAAGGAGAGATTTTGCGTCCTTATGTGTGCTCTATCGCCTGTATAATGGGTTGTGTTCCGAAGAATTGTTTGAAATGATGCCCACGGCCACTTTTTATCATCGCACCGCTCGCCATCGACAGGGAGTTCATGCCCACACACTGCATCCCAAATGGTCCCGTACAGTTCGTTTTCAGAGAAGTTTCCTCCCACGGACCATCCCGCTGTGGAATGAACTCCCTGCCGAGGTTTTCCCAGAGGGCTACAGTATGGGGTCCTTTAAAAGGGGAGTAAATAGGTTTCTGAAGGGTCGGCAACGCGCATGTGATGCCCTTGGTGTTGCAGGCGTCCATAGGCTACGGTAACCGCTTACCATCAGGCGGGCCGTATGCTTGTTTGCCACCGTCGTGGTATAAAAAAAAAAAAAAAAAAAAAAAACAAAAAAATAAAAAAAAACTGGATTTTTTTCTATTTCTCTTCTTACATCGCCCTGACTCTCCAACAAAACCTTACCCGTTCTAAAATCTAGATAAAAAGAAAATTATGTAATCGACTTTCGTTGACTGAAAATGTATTGTTCTATATAAAACCTCACTTCGCTCTTGACCCAATGCCAAACCGCTTTAAAACAAGGTAGATAAATTGAAGAGCTACTAGAAAATTTCTAAAAAAGTATAACCGCTCCATCCATATATGCATATGTACTGAAATCTCTATTTAGTTAACAAGAGCTTTTTGACACTAATATCTTGCTCTGACGTTTGGAAATAAAGAGCATATCTTTAAAAAATATTTCATGTAAAATTTCTACTGATTTTATCTATACATATAATAAAACTGTAAAGGTCGAATGTCTGTACATAGAAAAAAAAGCTAAAAACCGAGTCAGGGGTATGGAAGAAGAGAAATAGAACGAATCCAGATTTTTTTCATTTTTTTTTGTTTCTCTGTCTATTTGTCTGGTTGTCTGTTTGTACAGGCTAATCTCCGAAATTGTAAACCAATTTAAATGAAATTTTGCATGGTGGTACCTTATATCCCTGGTCAACATTTTAGATACTTTTCATCCCGGAAAATTAAAAAGTTCTTGGAGATAATTAAAAAACTGTAGTAACTTATACAGCTTAGTACACAAAAACTACTGATTGGATTTTAATGAAATTTTACAATAATATAGTGCATACATCAGAATAACAAACAGGCTACTTTTTATCCCGGAAAAATCTATGGTTCCCGTGGGATAGATTTGTTTTTGTTTGTCTAGAAACGAACCCGAGCGAAGCTAGGGTGAGCCGCTAGTATATAAATAAAAATTAAATGATGTTAGTTGGTAAACACATTTGTTGAGAATGGCTCAAACGAGTTTAAGAATAAAATGGGCCCGGAAAATTGGAAAATTCGGGAAAAACTGTCATTGTTTCTTATAGTATTTTTTATAAAAAAATAAAAATTATATTTATCAACAATTACACATTATGTCATCTTGCCAGCTCGTACATACGGTATATTATGTAGTTTATGTATATGGTATATTTTAATCCATATTTCATTACACAAATTTTTTCAACGAACACCTTGTCCAAAGCACGTCTCTACCCCATAAGACTCCTCCAAACCAAAATCACGTTGCTCACTGGCTGCGTTTATGAAAGACAACCCAATTTTATACAGTTTTTTTATTACAGCCATATATTATAATAGCTCAAGCATAAAAAAGCTGATCAAAGCTTTAACTTGGATTAGGAGAATTAATCACAATTCGAGAGCCTTCAGTCGGTCCGTTCCATTACTACTAAAAGGCGTCTTATCGCCGATCTGTTTCACCGTTTTGATTTATTAAGGTAACCTTTACTAGAATGTCCATTATACTCTTAAAGACCTGGATTTATCCTGCCCATATCAGAATTTCTTTTCCTGAGCTTTTTTCTTACTATTTGCTTTTAAGCTAGTTATAGCTTTTTCCTGTGTTTTAAGTTACATGTTAGCTATATAATAAATAAAATTATTTGTCCATCGCTACATTGAAATAATATCAACAACAAAACATAAGGCAATAATTTCTAAAATAATTCCAGTGCAAAAACTTAACAATAATGTATGAAAGTCTGCTCGATTTGTTGACATTTATGATTAGTGATTACTGCTCTGTTCCCTCGGGCACGATAGTAGCATGATGATATATAGCCTATAGCCTTCCTCAATAAACGGGCTATCTAATGGAAAAAGATTTTTTCAAATCGGATTAGTAGTTCCTTAGATTATTGCGTTCAAACAAACAAATAAACAAACAAACTTCCTTTTTATAATATTAAGTATAGGTTATTGTTATAATTGATAGAGAATAGATAAAATAACCTTGACCTGACCTTGGCTCAAAAACATTTTTAATATTACTTTTTACAAACTTTATGGCAAGTATGGTAAGCTTTAATAATTCATCTTGTATATGTACATATAATATATAATGTTACAAAATGTTACTCTTACATCAATATAATACTCGTAGATATGACATATTTTTAAAATTAATGGACTTTCATGAGACATGTGCCAATGTGTCTCATTTCTCAATACGTACATTGATCACAGATTCGATTTATTGTTCTATTTTAGTAAACAACTTACCTTAACCTTAAAAAAGGACAGGACACCTATTATATATAAAAAGTTCAAATTTTTGAGCAAAGTTATTTCATTTAAATAGCTTTTCATAAATCGCGTGATATAAATTCGTATGTATAATAAAATTCTGAGTCGAATATTACATACAATATTTTTTGGAAAATTTTATTGAAATAGTCATTATTATCGATACAGAGGCCGAATCTACATAAAGCTTTAAGAATTTTTGTCTGTCTGTCTGGGAACGCATCATAAGGAAACCACTGGATAGATTTTGATGAAATTTGGTATGGTGATAGCTGGTTTTCCGGGTCAACATATAGAATACTTTTTACTGCGGGAAAATATCTGATCCTTGAGAAATATATACTTAAGCGTTAAAACGTAAGCGAGGGTAAGTCGCTAGTAACATATAAAATTGACTTTTGAATTTAAACTCAGTAAGTTATCGTAGAAAAATCTTATTTTAACTCAAGATTCGTGGCTACCCTCAAATGCCAAGTGGAATAACCTTTCATGTTGATTTGAGATATGCTTTGTTATTGACTTATAAGGTACCTTATTAGTATTTCAAAGAAATCCTTACTTATACTGAAAATTATGATTGAAGATATTGTTGACCGACTTCAAAAACTCAATTCATCAAGTATACAAGTATTTTCTTATTACGCAATATCCTCACAAACTATAAAGCAATTTTCATATATATTTTTTAATTAATAGGTTATACATCTAGGGTTACCCACATAAGTTAAAAAAACAGACCCTAAATGTGAAATGATTAGTTTTAAGTGATTAAAAAGATGATGTATTTTTTTTAAATACATGAAAACAGACCAAAGAGTTCATTACCTCTTTCCTCCTCTGTTAGTTAAGCGATTTTCTTTTTTTTGTTAAATAGATATTGACGAGCTTTATTAACCGACTTCAAAAAGAAGGATGGTCTCAATTCGATTGGTATTTTTTTATGTATGTACACCGATTACGCTGAGATTTATGATCCGATTTACGTGATTCTTCTTTAGTTTGATGCGGAATAGTTGCCATTTGGTCCCATAAAAATATAACATAGTTTAGCCCAGTAGTTTCCATTTTGTTTGATTTAACAAGCCCAATACGTTAGAATCGGATTTTAGAGCCAGAATTTTTAGTGTTACTAATAAAAGCGAATTTTAGTTTGTCAGTGTTCATACTTTGCTACTACTATCATGTTTACACTAAAAAGGGAAAAACAAAAACTTTTTAAGAATAAAATAAAAACCGACTTCAAAAAAAGCACTAAAACATAAAAAATAACTGATTAGTAGTTTTCATTTACTGTAGATACCTAATCAGATATTTTCGAAGTCGGTGCCAGCCGATATACATCAAAGCACACTATTGTTAAAGAGCTATTGACGGGCTTTAAATAATATAGTCGGATTTCAAGTACTGGGCGAACACTAATATATTTAAAAGTTTAACATATTTTCCAGTTAAAATTTACATAACTATGTAAATGAATAAAGGCTATTTAACTGCTTATCCAAGATATTCAACTTTAGTATAAAGTTACATTTAAACCATTCACGCCCGATTAAGTTGCGAGCATGAACTTTAACACTTCTTTATGACTAGCTTTCGCACGTGGCTTCATGTAAGCTACATTTAACTTAACTGTAAAAACTAAATAGTTATCTATACTAATATTATAAAGAGAAAAAAAATGTATGTTTGTTTGTAATTGAAAAATTAAAAAGATTTTTTTTTAAATGTCGACACATCTTTTTTACTTAAATTTTTTCACAGATTTAAAGTCATCTAATTAGACGCAACAAATGTTTGATTTGGCTTCTTTCAATCCCAAACATTACGCTATGTCATGTTTTGTTAGTGTAAAAACGTTATGGGCCTTGAAATGTAAGGTTTCGTCTGTCTAGGTACTTTGTATAGAAAATCGACAGAATATACTGCCGTCATAACAAAGATGGCCCTGACTAACATTTTGGTCAAAAATGACTTAAATGCAGAGTCGGAATCAGCAAAAAAAATGCTACTTGATAGTCTTACTCATAAAGCTCTAAGTCTTATGAATCCGGAGATACTATAACCATTTTCATCGTAACTACGTATAAACTACCACTAAGTACTAAAACAAAACTTCAAATATCTCGAATTCAACTTTGACGAAGTTACGTGTGATAGACATAGGTATATAATATATCATTACAGGTTACTGTTTTTGTCTATTGCTAACCTAGACTGGAGTATTAATATGTGCCCCATAAATACATGCCCCATACAATTCAATATCGGGGTAAATGCTATCATTAAAAAAATAATGTATTCATATAACAATCAATAGTAAACCCAGTGGTAACGCGCTGGCTAAGAAAAGCAAGTGAAGCAGTTTCTTACACCTTAAATCATATTCAACTTGATTACTACTTGCCTAATGGTTACGAAATTTTAATCCTAAAAGAATCTAACTAACTTTTGAAAGCTGTATGTCGCTAACCCATACTTGGCCAGCGTGGTGGACTACGATCCCTTTGCATTGAAGAGAGACTGGTGCCCATCAGTGAGAAGTTAGAAGAGCTATTTTATAATATAAAAATATAATACAAACAAACAAACTCTGCCTCTTTATAACATTAGTGTAGATGATATTTTAGAAATATAATATGGTAAATATGGTAAGAGTTTATCACACGCGAATGCTTTACTTAAAAAAAACAGTAGAATATTACTGAAACCATTATCTACGTTTATGAATATTTATAAATCATTTATATCGCAGCTATAACAAACCAACATGAACAATTAAATAAAGTGAAATACAAAGTGAACCAGTTAAGTGAAGTGTCAATGGTTGGAGGATGGCGAGAGATCGGCCGACTGCGCGGCATTTTCACAACCAGCCGGAACTACGGAGAGGTGGCAGTTCCGGTCTGATGCTGAGGTGGATCTTCTTCGTGTGGCTGGCCAGCTGTGGGCCTTTGGGCAACACCGTGAAACAAGATGGTAAGGTATTTCTTACTATATTTTTTAAGATGGTACTATAATATTATAAAATTTAGTAAAGGAAAGCGGTCCAAAGTCATATTTCATATAAATTTTTCCTCTATTCATGAAATTTGTTTATCCATACATTTTCTGTTTATATCTTATTGCACAAAATGTATGTATATATGTATAATGACATAGTGTAAGCAAAAGAGCTGGTTTACTTTAAACCAATTCCTTGATGGCAACCATAGCATTGGTAAGGAAAATAATGGGTACTCAACTCACTACGCCCAATGGTTAATGTTTCAGCTATCAAATCATATTAACTGACTGTCTCAGGAGAATAGTAATGTTTGAATGATGTATGTACTCGTATGTATGTACACGTGTTTTTTGCACACTATGTAGCCTTTAGGCTTAAAGAATATTATTTATTGTCTATAATATTATAAAGTTATAATTATCAAAAATCTGAAGAAAAATATTTATTTTTAATTTGAACGTACTAATCTATGGAACTACCAGTTGATTTCTTAATCCTTTTTTCCATTATACAACTTATTTATTGAGAATGGTTTAGGTAGTTAGGCTGTCTAACATCAAGGTATGACCTTTATGCACGGAGCAGTTTAAAATTTAAATATATTACGAGATATTGTGGCAATGGTAGCGCAGTGGTAACGTGCTCGCTTGGGAACCGAGTGAAGCGGGTTCAAATCCCGTGTCTCGCATCTTTGATATTTTCATGTGCGAATCTGTGAAGATAAACATTGTAAAGAAATCTGCATGTCTGAGAGAACCTATCAACTATCAAGTTTTCGAAAGACATGTGAAGTCCGACAACCCGTACTTGGTCAGCGTTGTGGACTATGACCTAATCGTATTGAAGAGAGGCCCGTGCTCAGCAGTGGGACGTTAAAAATACAATACAATATTAAGGGACTACAAGAATGAACCACGAACTAAATCTAATACATTAAATTCTTTAATAAGGCATCTAAAAATAAAAAAATATATATTTTATAACGAATTATAATCCAACTTATGTGTAGAACTAAAAGTTGCCTTGAAATCTACTTCCAATTCACATTTGTTATGTGATATAATATAGTATCAATTGCTTACAGCCTGTGTTGTGATCTAATTTTTATACGATTACTATTTTGGATTTTCACAGTTTTATTATATTTTGTAATCTCGACGTTTCGAATACTTTATAGCTAACATAGTCATGAGAGAGACTAACGGTTAGAATGACTGAAAAGTTTAATACTGTAATTTAAATTACGTTTAATTTAAATTGTAAGGTATTTCAGTACCATTTCTTTCACCTTACATTTTTTCTGGGAAGCACCCCTCTATAATAATCTGTAAAATGTCAGATTCGCGTAAATCTAAGAAAGTATTTATGTCCGGATGTTTGCAAGAAAGACACTGAAAGGGAAGCTTGTAGGTGTACGAGTGCGACGCAAAGTAGTTATCTATAAGTCGATAAATAAACTTATCCGGAAGCTACTTTCTTTATGATATGAACAAGCGTCTCCAGTTACGTTCACTAAAGCATAATTTAATTTAAATTTCTATTATAAATAAATAAATAAATATGTTGGGACATTAACAAAATTACCATCTAGTTCCATTGTAGGCCTCGTAGCTTACCATGGAACTAGATGGTGCTGTGTGTTGTCCCAACATGTTTATATTTATATTTATGGTAAGATACGAGGCTTGTATTATGGATAACAGATAGTTGATACACTACACATATATAACTTTAAATACATACATATTATAAATATAAACACCCATGACTGGAGTACAAATATTCGTACTTATCACACAAATGAATGCCTCCATCGGGACTCGAACCCACGACCGCTGGCACATCAAGTAGGGACAATACAAACTGAGCAAAACGTGTCGTCAAAATTATCTCCTAAAGTAAATAACCAGATGGTATAAAAGGGAAATTGTATATCTATTAAATACTTGTAACGCAGGTGGTAGTGGTAGCTTAGTTGTGACGCGCTCTTGGGAAACCGAGTGAAGCGGGTTCAAATCCCGGTTCTTGCACCTCTGATATTTTCATGTGCGAATCATTTCCAACATGATTACCACTTGTGTTACGGTGAACTAAAACATCGTAAGGAAACCTACATGTCTGAAAGAACCTAAGGCTGAATAAAATAACTTGTGATAATGAAATGATTTTTATTGATAAACATTAATAACTTTTAATACAATAATAGTAGTAACATTTAAAAGGAAACCAATAAACTAATAAACTAATATTTAACAATATTAGGTAACTAAATTATCGACTTTTATTTTTTTAAGCATTTAACTGAAAAATAAACTTAATTTATACAAATAAATAAAATTGGAGTGTCTGTTTGTAATATTAATATAACCACTTTTTACTAAATGCATATGGATGTATACACGGTACATATACCAAAACAACATTTTTTACAATTTTTATCTGACTGTCTGTATGTCTGTCTGTCTGTTTGTTCCGGCTAATCTCTGAAATGGTTGGACCGATTTTGAGGGGACTTTCACTGGCAGATAGCTGATGTAATAAGGAGTAACTTAGGCTACTTTTATTTTAAAAAAAATAGGGTGCCACGAAAAAAAATTAAAACCAAATTAATTAATTAATTTTGATTTGAGAAGCAACCTAGGGACGAACCCGAGCGAAGCGAGAGTGAGTCGCTAGTAAATAATATGCTTTTCAAAGTGGCAAATAAAAGATCGCGACGATAACGAGTTCACACGATTCTTTCCTACATAACTTACAATAGAAATAGCTATCAAGACAGCAACATTTTTCCATCAGAGCCAGATCGCCCACCGTGACGGGGGGTTCCGTAGACAATAGTTCCAAAAAACACGCCCTTTTGTTTCCGCCGGCCCTCTGACAGCAATTAATGTTGTATTTTCACTGCTTATTTCGGAAAGGTCACATCTTCATTATGTATTTTTATCGTCTAACTAGCTACTTACCCCTGCTTCGCTCGGGTGCGTCCCTTTGGATTTTGTATTTATAATATTACATACAGACAACACGTTTATGTTATGACCTGGTAACATATATCTGTGTATTAAATTTCATTTAAAACCTATAAACTTTCACATTAATAATAATAGTGTAATAGAAAATACTCGTTTCTACTATGATATTAATAAATATGTATTAATAAAATTTTGTATCTTAATATTAACTTTAAATTAAATAGCTTAAACTGTAACTTTATCGAGGTTGCATAAAACAAATATAAAGTGGTATTTATTGCTGTCAGGCAAAACGCCCAATCGATACTGATGAAAGACGAAAACAAAGCAAATCATTACATTTTCACTCTATTTAAAAAGAAAGTAAAAACAAGTAAGGTACAACATATAAATAATAAAACATACTCACAGCTTCAATTTCATTTTTAATATAATAATTCTTTCCTTAGAGATATATTTTTTTTTTAAATTATATAATATCACTTTGTTTCCTACATTAAATAAATGATAAAAATCGATTTACAATTGGCGAAAATATTGCGTACTAAAAAATACATATAGATTGAATACCTCCTTTTGAAGTTGGTTAAGAAAATGTAATTTTAAAGTAATGTAAGGTATGAAAATTATCAAAATTCTTCATTTTATCACCATGCATACTTTATTTACAATTTAATTTCATATTTAATTAAAATATTTCACTCTCCGACACCTGCTACTCGTAGACGATGGCTTTTAAAACAAAATATTTACTAAATAATTCAAGTTCGTAGATAGAAACCTAGCATTTGCATTCGACCTTTCGGAATTAGACCGCCAATTTGAACTTTGTGCCTTCTCCACACTAAACATTTTGTTTTATATATCTCTTTGTACAAGATGT
The DNA here is from genome assembly GCA_033884665.1 of Argynnis bischoffii washingtonia. NCBI lineage: Eukaryota > Metazoa > Arthropoda > Insecta > Lepidoptera > Nymphalidae > Argynnis > Argynnis bischoffii. The sequence goes on along the minus strand of CM066618.1, from coordinate 15,216,304 downwards.
TGGAAAGACAATAGAAGTAAATGAGGTACGTTTCGGTCTGAACGTTGCTGAATGTTATAAGCGGAATAATATAGCAGGCTTAGTCAAGGTGACTTTCTACAAACGCTATCGCAAATAGATAACTTAGCGTTGTATGGAAATGACATTTATGTCACGTGGTAAGAATACGTCATTCAAATTTTACCAACTTCAAAAATGAGGTATTCCATTTTTTTATATGGTGACACACAACACCATCTAGTTCCATGGTAAGCTAAGAGGCTTGTGTTATGGATACCATATAGTTGATATACTACATATATATAAATTTAAATACATACATATTATAAATATAAACACCGATGACTGGAGTACAAATCATTCGTACTCATCACACAAATGAATGCACTAGCGGAATTCGAACTGGCGACCGTTGGCACAGCAAGTCACTACAAACTGAGCCAAACGTTTCGTCATTCGGGTGTATAATATGTTTTTTCTGTGAATGTTACACGATAACTTCGTCATTTTAAAATGATTATCATGTTTTTTTTTTTATTAAATTGTCAACGTTTACAGAACCACGAGCAAACATTTGTTTATATTATATAAGAGTTATGTATACATTTTATTTTTCGTAAAGGGCAGAATAACCTTTACCTTTAACATAACAAGACATCGATGGCTTCACCTATATATAGATAGATATGCCTCGAAACCTTAATAATATAAATAAGACAACACATTTAAAGCTTATTTTGTTGGAATCCGATATTTTTCAAATCCTAAGGGTCAAAGGGGGCCCTGTTTAAAAATCCTCCCTTAAAATGTGCAAGATTTTTATATTAAACTAGCTAACTCGACAATGTTTTTTGAATAAAATTTGTGATTTTCGAGTTCATCCAAAAATCCTAAAAAAATCTGTGTCAATTTATTCACTCAATTTTATAGGCATTATTTTCAATTTTTCTGCCTAAAAATATCATTTAACATTTAAAAAAAGAAATTAGCTAAGTTTGACAAGCATTGTCAAATGCCAAGTGTTTTTTTTTAATTTAAACTATTAGGTGTTTATAATATCAAAGCACTAAATTACTAGAATATTTCTGTTAAGTATTTTAAAATACGCTATGCTAATTGAAAAGTCCTTAAAACTCTTCTTGAGTCATTTCCGCTACCTACAACCGCTTTGTATTCAAATACATTCCTGAGTCTTGTAAGTACTGAATCTTCATTCAAAAATTCTCTATTTTTTTATCCGACTGCGGCAGAAGGAGGGTTATGTTGTTAGAGTACTATGTATGTATGTACACTTCTTTGTTATGCTCTGTAGCTTAAACGGCTTGAAATTTTGGCCTCTGTAATTACTATTACTATGTAAAAATATTATAAAGAGGAAATACTTGTTTGTTTGCTTGTACTACACCGACTTAAATGAAATTTAGTAAGAAGATAGTTTGCGACCCTGGGAAGAACATAGGATAGTTTTTACCCCGGAAATCATCTCTTAAAGGATGAAAATGGGGATGAAATTTTGTATAGGGAAGCAACCTAGGGACGAACCCGAGCGGAGCGAGGATGAGTCGCTAGTGCAAAATAACCATAAAGCAGGTAACTAATAATAAGTCTAGTACATTTTTATTTGCTAATGAGTCTCAAATGTATTTTTATGCTCTTTCAATTTTATTCATGGATATTTTTATCAACCTCGATTGTGTTAACTAATTTCATCATATTTTTATTTTCGTAGTTATCAATTTTAATCCTCCCTCTTCATTTAAATGCATACTGTGTTTTCCTTTAATTAAAAGTGCATCGAGATTGGTATTCATCTACATTTCTGTATTATTTCTATGTAATATTATAATTTCTGTTGGAAATTCAAATAAATAGTTATAAATTAATGGATCACTTCAATCGTAAATCTAGACATATTATTTTCTCTATTAGAGCTCGTAGGGACTGTTATTGACAATTTATTAATAACTAGCGACTTACCCTTGCTCCACTCGGGTTCGTCCCTAATTACTTTTTATCGTTTAGTATAAGATTTACGGTGAAGGAAAACATCGTGAAGAAACCTGCATGTCTGAGAGAACCTAGCAAGTTTTCGAAAGACATGTGAAGTCCGCCAACCCGCACTTGGCCAGCGTGGTGGACCCCTCGTCTTGAAGGGAGGCCCGTGCCCAGCAGTGGGACGTTAAAAAGGGCTGAATACACATAAGATTTCTCATAGATGAGATATTTTCACACTGTAAAAAGTATACTATAGGTATGTTAAATCGGATAACCAGCTATCATCATACCAAATTGTATAAAAATCCCTCCAGTGGTTTTTTTTTTTTTTTTTTTATTTATTTATTATGTTTTTCCGTAATGCAATCACAGACAGACAGACACAAATTCTAAAACTATAGATTCGGCCTTTATATCGATAATAATGTCTATTTCAATAAGATTTTCCAAAAAATATTTAATGTACAGATTCGATTTAGTTACAATTTTATTATATGTAAAGAAAACTTAATATTAAATACTTAATATAAATAAATACTTAACTTTGTTTATATTGTCAATCCGAAATCCCTTTACTCATTGCTGGTAAAAAAAAACACCACATTCACACGAACAGATGTGAATAAAAAGAAATACTAATAAATTATTGCATAAAATTTGAAAGGTACAATGTAATTATTTTGTTTGTAAGACGCCGCTACCCTAATAGAGTTGTAACGAGTGCCACCTGCTTAGGGTGTCAGGGGGTAGCCCCGGATATTGTTCTGAATGATTAATTTTTAGGACAATACGTTAAAATAATATCATCATTCATCACGCTTCATTCCCTCCCCAAATAATAATTATCATTAATATTGAAAATTTAATATTACATTTAATTAAATTATCAGCGTCAGATAAAGTCGAAATTTGCACTTATAATAAGGTTTTTATTGTAAAACTGATGAATTATCCTCCTTTGGCATGAGCTTTTCTAGGTGCCTAATAGCTTATGTGCTATACCAGGTTATAGTATGTGTACATTCAAACCCTTTCAGTATGTAAAATTAAAAAACATACACACAAACACAAAAAAAATCGCATTGATAATAAAATATTGTTATTTTTAATCTAGCTTTTGTATTATAATAGATAGTTAAAGTAAAATTTAAAATACTAAGGGTTGTGCGTTATCACACTCTTACAACATAACAACTTTACATCCTAGGATCTTTTTTTAATGTTGGGAAATGCATTTACGCATACCACCTATAGACACAGGTGGTTATGTTCTCATCAGCTAGAAAAACTGGTACTACCCACTAACACATAACGAAACCTCCCCGTCTTAATAGGGTGTCGCAAGCGATCTTATGCACTCAACCACGACGCCCCTAAAGCAGATCTGTCAAAGCAGACCACAACAGCCATGGGGTTGCTCCAACGGTCCACTCTGCTGTCAGAGTACCAGGAGCAAATCGCATGGTACCGGTTATCAGTTGATCAGACCGATCATCGGTGCAAAGTGTTCTATGTCAGTTTTCGTCCAATTTACAGTACCAAAAGAGTAAGTTAAAATAGGAATGTTTATATATAATTGAATATATATATAATATATAGAATTGGGATAGGACGCGTGGCAGGCAGACCCCGGCATGCCTAAGATGCTCGATGCTGAGACCGTCATATCCAGGGGATTTACCTCTAGACATACCATTGATAACGCGACTAACCTCCTTCGCTGTAAATCTAACCTTAATCTTGCTGCGTCTCCCAGCATCAAGCGACCGAGACATACCTGTGTCATGCTGCGGTTTCATCTTAAATTGTTCGCTAAACATATTAGTAATAATATGTTGATCGCTAATACCATCAACGCTCACAGGAAGGCCAGGCTTTCGGTTCATGTTTCCCGTCTCTTTCCAGAGCTGCTTGAAATTGTTAGCAGAGTGATGAGAAGCAAGTTCATCCATTTTAATTTGTTCCTGCCTATCTTGATACCATTTTAGCTTTTGCTTAAACAATTTCCTACTTTCTTTCATGTTAACATACGTTTAACCCGTATTAGGTTTTCCAGCTTCCACCCAGGCCAAAAACCTCAGCCTAGCCTCCATGTGGTAGCATGCTACGTAAGAATTCCATCCCGCAACATAACCACCCCTCCTACGTACCTTCACCTTTCTACACGTCGCTGCTGCTGCATCGGACAATATTGTAACCAGTTTTAAGTACATATTTTTTACCAATAGCTTGTACTCAACATTAGTACATATACCACCACAACAATGACTCATTTCATTCGGGATATCGATTTCTCGTAGGATTTATCCATAAATAATAATATAATATCTGTAGGATTTAAATATACTATTATTTCCATCCCACACATCCTTCCGACCAATTTCGGCCAAATCAACATATCTCACTGAGACTAGCCTTCTGCGCAGGAGATATTATAGTGCATAAGTGTACGCGCAGAAACAAGTGCAATCTCTCCGCCTGTCACTCTCATACTCCGGAGGGACAACTACTCAACAAGACCAGTGAGAGGTAAGGCGCAGGACTGACGGCTTTACGTACTCTCCGAAGCACGGGGATGAAATACCACCAACTTCCCAACTCCAGGCTATTACTTTATTGACACAAATACTCAACGACTAAACTTGGCCCGACCCGGGACTCGAACCCAGTACCTCAGGGTCTATGACCGTACATGCTAGCTTCTAGACCACCGAGACAGTTAATATATACTCATACCAGACATATATATTAAATTAAAATTATAGTATAAAATTAAAATTAATTTTGACGAGACGTTTGGCTCAGTTAGTAGTGATCCTACTTGCTGCTGCTTGCTAGGCCAGCGGTCGCGGGTTCGAGTCCCGCTGGTGACATTCATCTGTGTGATGAGCACGAACGTTTGTGCTTCAATCATGGATGTTTATAGTTATAATATGTAGGTATTTAAAGTTATATATGTGTATTGGATCAACTCTCTGGTATCCATAACACAAGCCTCGTAGCTTACCATGGAATTAGATGGTGCTGTGTGTTAATGTCCCAACATATTTATTATTTATATTATTATTAATATTATTTAAATTAATAAAAGTGGACTTAATGATTTTCCAAAATTTTTAATTTCGAACATGAAATTACCAAAATTTTATAATAATATATGAAATAATTTCTAACGTTTGTTTCGGTAGCAAGTTCCACGACCAAAGACGTTTCTAACGCACTTCAAACCTTCGCAGCAATAATCGAAGCCATAACACTGCGAAAATTGAATTTTTTAAAAAGTTAATCACTTATTTTGTCGACCGTTAATGTAAATAAAATCTTTTCGAGTTCAATTAGGTAATTAAAAATTTATAAACCCGCTGAGAATTTTATGATAATGATTAATACATTGCCAATAAATAATGGGTACGATCTTAAATGGTAAAATTAATATTTTTAAGCGTGATTAGTAAAGTCATTCTAATCTTTATCATTCATTTGTAATCATTTATTTATAACAATTAGAATTCAATTATAGGAATGATTACGATTCTAAGGTAATTATAATTAAGTGTTGCCTTTACAACACATTTGGCTCAGTTTGTAGTGACCCTACTTGCTGTGCCAGCAGTCGCGGGTTCGAGTCCTGCTGGGGTCATTCATTTGTACGATGAGCACGAATGTTTGTACTCCAGTCATGAGTGTTACCGAGTTTATATTTATATTATGTATGTATTTAAAGTTATATATGTAGTGTATCAACTATCTGGTATCCATAACACAAGAGAGAATAAATATCATATCTTATGGTTTTATATCTTACTTGGGAAATTATTGATTCCGCCTACAAATATCCTATGTCCTACCCAGGGTCTTAAATTATCTTCATACCGAATTTCCTTTAAATCGGTTCAGCGGATTTTTAGTTTATCAAATAAATAAACAAACATACATACTAAAACAAATCTTTTCTCTTTATAATAAGAAACTTGACGTTCAAGAACTGTTTCAACAAACTGAAAATTTTATTTTTTTGTTCGTAAATATACATTTTTTTCATTACTACTAACTTCATTTACATTTTATGGATAATAAAGATTGCCTAAAATAATGTACTATTGTAAGTAACACTATAGTTGATGAAATAAATATTAAAATATTATAGAGGGTCGATATTAGTTGCTTATTTACATTATGAATAATTAGAGATGTGTTAGATTTCGTTATAAAAAATAATAATTTTGTCTATGAACCCATACAGTTCGATGGGATTCATAAAAAAATATCACAAACGTACCGGACAATTCACCGCAGCACAACCCTCTCCGATATTATTGCATTTTGCATCGACGCTGTTAAACATGCACAATCCAGCCACGAAGAATACGAGGAACGCCACAAAGAATTTCGACATGATGTTGCAATTACGGGTGAGCTATGACAGAAAGAGCAACAAACATAATAAAAAATATAAAATCCCATAAAGACAAATGTATATTTGAGGTTCTGAAGCCAAACCAAAGATATATACTTCAAAAAAATGTTTATATGAATCCTAAGGTACGTTCTTGTTGCAAGGCTTTGTATTTTAGCTACGACATCTATTTCCTCCGCAGATACTCGTAAGTACAGCGTACATATGCCAATATCGAAAAACAAGTCGGTGCTTATGGAGATATTTTTTTCTGGGTTCAAAGACGGCATTCATATTATAAATAATGGCAGTATGAAATCATTCGAGAGTTAAAAACAAGTACCTAGGTGACCGAGCTTCGCTAGGAGTTCTTTTTTGTTATATCGTATTTTTTAGATTAAAAAGAAAGAACTAAAAACTTAATACAAAAAAAAACTTAATAAAAAATAAATACAAAAAAAAAACAAAAGTAAAAACTTTGTATTCCGACCGGGATCCGATATCGGGCATATATGTTGTCTAACTTGCGCCTTGACCGCTTGACCACGATGCTTATATGCGAGTGTAAGAAATTATCGACCATATTCTGCGTAGAATAATGCAAAAGAAAACCGCACGAAAACTCGAAAACACGCGTTTTCCCAGACATGAGACTAATCTAGATCGATTTTTCACCCCCGAAAGCCTCCACATACCAAATTTCAGCGAAATCGTTTCCGAGATCGCTGGTATTAATAAATAAAGATATAAATATATAAAGATATAAATATATAAAGATATAAATATATAAATAAATATACAAGAATTGCTCGTTTAAATATATTAGATAAACCGACATTTTTATTAAATTTTAAGATTCGGTTAAAGTTTTTAGTTTTTTTCCAGTTAGACATTTGAAGTTTTAATTAGCAATTTTTTATTCTAAATTACTTTTAAACAAATAAGTTATATACATTTTTGTAATAGCCTCCTAAAAACCTTTATTTTGATATCCCACTCGATTGGTTTGGAAAATTTTTTAAAGAAACACAAATTGGCGTCCGAAATCCGCCATTTTAATTTTTTTAATTATTTTTACATAGCCTATGACACTCAAGTTATCAATACAAATCTAAAGACGTATAAATCATAAAAATTGGCTCACGCGTTTGGTCTCTAGAACGCCACATAGGAACAAACATACATACATACATACTTACACACATACATAGACTGACAAACACATTACTCTCCTTTGCGTGGCGCAGGCAGGTAAAAATGCTGAATCTACTCGACTCATTTAATTAAAAGTCATAGAGCTTCCGCAAACTAAAAAACTCTTTTGAATACCGCATGCGCCATTCAAATCGGTCGACTGGCTGAAAATAGACAAAATAGCTTCCTAGGACCTCAGAACCTTGAGATCTGTTGAAATCTCGATTTTCTATAATTGGACTGAAAGAAATAACTTCGAACTTTTTGAAAATCCACTAGTTTCTTCTAGGGAATTTGAAATATTTACTACTATTCTCAAGCAATGACTTCTTTCTTGCAGCAGTAATTATGGAATAGTGATACTTACATGAGAAACTAAGCAGTAACGAGTAAAAACAAAGCGACCGAAGAGTGCAGCTCTGTTAGCACTTGTGGGGATGCTACGATAGTCAAAAGTTTATATACAGCGCTCTTATCTCATAAATGACGTTAGTGTAACAATTATTATAATAGATTCCTTATAACATAGATAATACAGAGACCGATGTGTGGCAATAAATTATAGAAACTGGCAATGTTATCACAAAGTCGATTTTAGGGCTGCTGGATTTAGAATATTTCTTTTCTTATTGAAATTAGGTAAAGATGAAGGACATCTGGCACCTGAGAACAGTTACGTTCACGCGTGCGCATACGTTCTCTACTGGTGCAAGTTGCTGATTTTAAAATAATTCTAGGACAAACTTTTTGAAGTAAGAACTTCTTTAGAATCGTTGTGATTTGAAACATATATAGAATTTAGCCTGCGAGAGAATGAGATAAAATTCAGACATACAGTGTTATTTATTATCTTCGTTTCCTTTTTATACTTTTCTTTTCATTTTGTTCTTAAGGTTATTTATTATGATGACCTATTTTGAAAATTGGGAGTCGGCCTTTTTTCGTTTCACTATAATAAGTATTTTCAGATAAACCTATAAAATTCTACCTTTAAACTCCGCCATATTGCCTTATATATGACCATAGTCCAGTTTTGGGTGACTATAGCCCAGATAGTTTTTAACCGGTTTTTGTTTGAGTTCAACGAATATATAATATAAATAAAGAAAAAATATAATTAATACTTTTTATGACGATGTAATACTTATTTTTGTATGACGTTTTTTTTTTTGTATTTTGGAATAACGAGAATAAATGATCAATATTAAGTAAATAAGGCCTTTTTTTTGTAACGTCAGGAAAATCCCTGTTACGGTTACCTGATCGCCAATGGGGAAGCGAGTCGGGTTATTCGGGACTCCTGCCGCGATGTGCGGCAGCCTACCCACTAAAAACCTGACCAAGATCCTCCTCGTCGCCATAAGGCCGGGGCCGCGGGTACCAAAAAGACTCTTCCGCGACCCCGACGGCGAGCACCTGCTAAGGCCCGTCTCCATGTCAGGGGCTGAGATGTTCGACCACCCCTGACGGCCTCCTCCCGCCAGAACAGTGGACAGCCAGCCTCCCCTAGCCGACCGTCCTCTGGCACCTTCCATTGGTTTGGCGGACACCAAACCAATGAGGCTGCTCCAAAGTCCACTCTGCTAAACAGAGAAGTACCCGGAGCAGCCCCACCAAACCTCACCGCCCACCGAAGTGGGCAACACTATACCTCGGCTGCAGAGGACAGGGAGAGTGGCAACGAAACACCGACACGCCTCTTCCCCTGCAGCCCCACCGCGTCCGCCCCCCTCCCGTCCGATCGCAAGATCGGCCAAGCAACCCCGCAACCAGTGGCCGCAACGCCGTCAGATGCAGCCACGACGAGAAGGAGGCCTCAAATCCACCACAAAATGTGGCACCCATACCACCCACCGAAGTGGGTCCACACCCCCAATCACCGCAAGCGGCCCCATCCTCATGGCACCCCAACCGCGTTCGACGGCCCACGGTCAGGGCACCCACCACCGATTTTCGTTTCGATTGCTTTACAGCAATCATGGTCACGGGAGAGACTAAGGTGTTAGATGTCTCAAAGGCATTATATAGTTGTTACAGGCAGCCTACCTACAAATAACAAAATGAATTCAAATTTTTAAAATTGGCACCAAAGTACCTTACAATATTTGTTAATTTTAATAAAAAAATAAATATATTAATTATTTTATTTATATTAATTTTAGCTATTATTATCATAATTATTACAATATTTTAGAAAACTTTATTGTCTATATTTTTAGTGTTGCCATTATTATATTTATAACTATAAAGAAAAATAAAACATTAATTATTTAAGCCACATTATTGTTCTATATGTACTTTAGAAAATTCAAATTAATTAAGGATTACATTTACAAATTAAAAATATTAATTTGAAATACTATTTACGCGACAAGGATGGAACTTGTATATCTCCGACTGCATAATTTAACTTAACTTTTTAGTTAGCTCTTTACAGTCAGGATTTTATATCTATTATTTATTATCATATTTATCTCAAACACCTTCCAAGCTTCATCATAATTTTGCTCTGTAACTTCTAAGTTGTGTATAACTAAGGATGCATCGCCTTAGAGATATGAATTTAGATAATAAAATTAATTTATATTACGAATTTTATTATTTGTATGAAGTAAAGAATTAAACGTATCCCTGAACTCTAATCATTTAGAATATTTACCATCAAAATTAGGTATTTTAATGAGTGGCAATCGAAAACCTAATACAGCTTCCTCGTCATGATAATGATGGTTAGAACTTGGAGTGTATTGAGTTTGCATTCGTAAACAACAAGTAGGCTCGGGGTAAAAAAAATCCTTACTTTTTGAAACATAGTAGCTGAAATCCTTTTCTAACATCTCTCTTTTACTCAATTCAATTTTCAAGTTAGAATCATTAAAAAATTCTATCTGACTTTGCAAATCGTCAAATTCTTTAAATAATTCAGGAAGTTTTGTTAGTCGTGAGTTTAATGAATTAATTTCTAATAACAATACATTATTTACAAATTCTAAGGCTTCTAAGTATTTTTTGTATTAATTGCACGACCCTAAATCGAGCTACTCCTAATAAACAATTATTTAAATTCCGACATTATCAAGTTAACAAACGAGCGATAAAAATTAAAAGAAAAATAATTTTACTCTATATAATAAAAAATTATCATATCAGACACCTCATTGTTACGGTTCAGCTGTAGCTAAACAGGTTTCTTATCAGCGAGTCTAGACTTGCTATCTAAGAGAACCGCAACGTGAAAGCAAAGTCCATTTGTAATTCGCAAGCGATAGTTAAGCTCTATGATACTTCAGAAGTACTCGTAGGAGGCTCGGAACTGTAATGTTACAACGCGTAGGCGCAGAGTTACGAGTATATGCAAATAAATGATGTTCTCCTGACCGATTCCGGCCACGGCGGCCAATCTCATTGAGACTAGCCAACTGCACAGGAGATATTATAGTGCACAAGTGTACGCGCAGACATAAGTGCACTCTCTATTCCTGTCACTCTCATACTCCAGTGGGACGACTACTCGACACGACCGGTGAAAGTTAAGGCGCAGGACCGACGGCTTTACGTGCTCTCCGAGGCACGGGGGTGAAACACCGCCAACTTCCCAACTCCGGGCTGTTACTGAGGCTTACTATACAGAAAGACTTAATAACTAAACTTGGCCCGACCCGGGACTCGAACCCAGGACCTTAGGATGTGCAGCCGTACATGCTAGCCACTACACCACCGAGGCAGTTAATAATTGCGTATTGAAACCATAAGATAATATATGCGGGAATAGCAGAATAGCTTGTACAGATAAGAATTAAAAAACGACACGTTTGGCTCGGTTTGTAGTGACTCTACCTGCTGTGCCAGCGGTTGCTGGTTTGAGTCCCGCTGGTGTGATTCATTTGTGTGATGAGCGCAAATGTTTATACTCCAGTCATTAGTGTTTATATTTATAATATGTAGGTATTTAAAATTATATATGTGTAGTATATCAACTATGTGTTAAGTTAACAGTAAGCCTATCTCACCTTGAAGTTTTTTTCTTGCACTTCTCTCCACAAGCTTATCAGTTGATTTTTTCGTGTATAAGGCACTTTGTCTAATAATAATAATACTATTTCAAATAGTACTAGAGGCAGTTTTCGTACTTGTTTCAGTTTGTTGCTCAGAAAATATAGCTCAAAGTATTGTTAACCTAACTATGATTTGAATGATGACGCTTATAATAATTGTATTTTTCTATATTAATATTGTAAAGAGATAAAGTTTGTGAGGTTATGACCTTGTAGGTAAGCTCTGGATCTACTGAAGCGATTTAGATGAAATTTGGTTAGAATATAGTTTAAGACCCTGGGAAGGATATAGAATAGAGACTTTTTATCCAGAAAATCATCCCTTAAGGGGGTGAAAATGGGGATGAAACTTTGTATTGAGAAGCAAGCTAGGGACGAGCCCAAGCGAAGCCAGGGTGAGTCGCTAGTCAAAAGGTCTTGGTAAAGATATTGAAGCTGAACTAGTATCTACGTAATCTTTCCAATGCTCGAATATTGTGCCTGCAGTCTACACAAACATTTCTCAACGACAATAACATACATACATCACCATCATGCATTATTGTTACCTTTAAACATTATAAGTTTTTGACTATAATTAGCAAACAAAAATATCATTGGTTCAAAAAAATAAACATTACAAAAAAGTTATATGTGTTTTATATTTAATTTTGTTCAGGAACTCCAAACACAATATTATAATGTATAAGAATAAGACGAAGAGATTCCCTTTTTTGCACACTAGTGTTATTATTACACAATTCTTTCTTTCTTAGTCTTAACCTAAACCTAAATCACGCATCTGCTAAATCATGGTACAAAAAACATTAATATGTAATGAAAAACATAAATTTGCCCTACGCAGGATAGGAGGTTACATACAAGTTATCTTATATTCTTTATGCTATACGCAAGTTACTATTTTTATGTTGTAAGGTCAACATGTCTCACTCTTCTGAAAACTTGCTTTACTGGTAAAAACTAGCCAAGTCAAATTTTGAACTTCAATTTATCCTAAGTTATCTACTCTGTGTAAATAATTCGATTGTTCAAATTTAAGAAGTTTTATTTTTAAATAGCAAATACTGTTAGAGCAGAAAATACAAGAATTGTGTTTTAAATTTATTTTAGAATTATGTATGTTCTTATGAATAAATTTCAGGACTATCTACAGAACTTGGTACCCATTTAGATATCAATTCTTTTATCGGTGAAGTCAACCAGAACGCATATTTTTAAAATTGAACTTGGCTCCCATTTTCATATTATGTTTTTGATGGAATACAGTTTACATTATACATATAATAAAATTCTAACTGAGTCGAATCTGTACCTTAAATATTTTTTGGAAAATCTTATTGAAATATACTTTATTATCGATACAGAGACCGAACCTATAGTTTTTAGAATTTCTGTCTCTCTGTCTGTCTGTTACCGCATCACAGAAAAACCACTGGAGGAATTTTGATGAAATTTGGTATGATGATAGCTGGATATCCGGGTCAACATATAGGATACTTATTTACCGCGGGAGATTGTCTCATTCTCACGCGAATACACGTTATAACACAACCCAAAAAATATTTATGATCAGAATTTCTTGAAACTTGGTATTAATGCTCTTCAGTACAATTAAATAGATACGTGTTTTAGCGTTTTTTGAAATTCATCCCATAAGGAGATAAAATAAGGGATGAAAATTTGTATGAAACCTACCTTTTAAAAGTTTTTTTGTCTAGCGCGAGCGAAGCGAAAGAAAACCGATATCGCCCTAGAATGATTCGGGAAGCCATAAAAATTAAAAAACATCCAAATTTAAATAGAAAAGGTGGCTGGGTACTACCATCGTCGTGGGATCCTGTTATTAATATTATAAAATCAAATCTAAACATAGCAGACAATTAGATATAGTAAGAAGTTCTTAGTGTGCGGATCAAAGTAACAGTATTTCAAATTAATATTTTTCATTTGTAAATGTAATTCTTAATTAATTTTCATTTTCTAAAGTACACATAGAACAATAATGTGGCTTAAATAATTAATATTTTATTTCTTTATACTTTTAAATATAATAATGGCAACACTAAATAAAAATTACTAAGCAATAAAGTTTTCTAAAAAATTGTAATAATTACAATAATAACAGCTAAAATTATATACATAATATTCCATATTTCAAGTATAAAAGTAATTAAAATTATAAAAATGTTTAAAATTAAAATTAACAAATATTGTAAGGTACTTTGATGCCAATTGTCAAAATTTTGAATTCATTTTGTTATTTTGTGGGTAGGCTGTCTGTAACAACTATATAATTAATACCTTTGAGACATCGTTAGATGTCTGTGTTGATGTTAACCTTAGTTTCTCCCGTGACGGTGATTGCTGTAAAGCAATCGAAACGTCGGGAACCAAAAATCAAAATAAATTCGCGAAGAAATGCGAAAAGATAGTTTTGTTTTTAAATAAAAAGTAAAAACTTAAAAAAATAAAATAGGTGAAAACCGACTTCAAAAGAGAACACTAAGAAGTACTGATTGCTTGTTTCCATTTACTATAGATACCTAATCAAATAAGTCTGTGCCAGCCGATACAAATTAAAGCAAACCTTAAAAAGAGATCTGACAATGTTTTAAGGGTAATGGATACGAGACTACATCATTATTATTAACAAATAAATGAAAACACAATCGAAATGAGCATTACATCGTTTGATGAACGCACAAAAATATATAATTTAAATACAATTAAAAAACTCGCAAAAAAAATTTTTGATTATTTATTTTTACTTATAACAAAACTATGTAGCCTCCTCCTTTACTATAAGATTTCGAATAAGTATTAATTGATACCATTAAATTATAAAACTGAAAATATAAGTCTGAAGAACGTCATAATAAGTAAAAAAATTGAGTTTTAAAAATTCATAGCTCCGAAACTACTTTAAAACTCCTGAAGGAACTCCTGGAAGGTCCTGCCGGAGGGACCTTGACAGGCACTCTGGGTCAGAAGGATCGACCTTCTGCCTATATTAAACGATGGAACCTGGTAAGAAAGAGTGATACTTACAGGCACAATCCTCCAGGTTCCCGACTGTTGAGAGCGCCCTTCAAAAGCACCCTGAGCTGCGTAAGTTGTCAGATAATATGGAAGCGTGCGAGTAGTGTGCACACCCATCTACTCTATTCTAGTTCCGTATGTATGTCGTCCACGATGTTTGGTGCGTGAATACAATGGTGGCAGCGGCCGCCGCATCGGCGCGGGATGCGCTCGACGCGCGCGGCGCGCTAGGCGATGCTGTCGTGTGTTTCTTATTGTTATCTTATTGAGCGCCGCTCTGAACCCAACAGATGCCATTAATACGACCCGCCCAATAATTGAACAAATAGTGAACAGGGCTGTTTGAGGATAGAATGAAATGTATGTATTCAGCCCTTTATAACTTCCCACTGCTGGGCACAGGGTTCCTTTTAATACAAAATATTGCTGTACCTCACCACTAAGGTTATTAGTTTGAAAGCAGATGTATAATCTACCACCTATTTAGACAGCATAACTAACTAGGTTCCAATTAAGGGCAAGCCCACGCCCAGCTATGGGACGTCAAAAGAGCTAAATTATTCCATTTTAACTTTAGTACACGATTGTACAACTTAAATCGTAAGCAATCTGTATAACAATGGACTTATCGGAAAACTATCGAAACGTCATATTTTTTCGAGTTCTTTGCGAATAAACACAGCACTTCCCAACTTTATAGACGTCGGCGTCGGTCTTAACTCGAGCTTTCTTTAAGTGAAGAGAAATACCTGTTTGTGAATTATAAACCTTTAAAATTATTTTTTGCAAGTAAATAAAATTGTAGTAAATAATATAGAAGATTTTCAAAACAAACGTGAAAATTTTTATAATATCATTATACAATATCTATATATAACTTTATATTTAAGCGCCATATTTTTTTAATCAACTATGAAATATTTTTAACAGACAAACTCAAGCCAGCACTGTTTTAAGCATCAAATCGTAGCATATTAAGAAAATTTAATTAGAGATAAGAACGTTCATTCATTTTGCTTATGGGCAATTTTTATTAAAAAAATAATAGTTCCCTAGTTTTTTCCTGCGGCTTCCCTCACATGATAAGCGTTACAGGTATAATAATAATTAAATTATGAGAATAATCTATACTAATATTATAAA
The DNA here is from genome assembly GCA_033884665.1 of Argynnis bischoffii washingtonia. Lineage (NCBI taxonomy): Eukaryota > Metazoa > Arthropoda > Insecta > Lepidoptera > Nymphalidae > Argynnis > Argynnis bischoffii. The sequence goes on along the minus strand of CM066618.1, from coordinate 15,200,482 downwards.
TGTGAAAGTTTGTGAGTTTCGATGTTTGTTACTCTTTCACGTCAGAACGGCTGTACGGATCTAGATAAATTGGCACATAGATAGATTATATTCTGGAATAACATTAGGCTACTTTTTATCCCGGAAAAATGTACGGTTCCCGTGGGATAGGTTTGTTTTTGTTTTCCTAGAGGCGAACCCGAGCGAAGCGAAGGTGAACCGCTAGTTTAGTCGTATATAATTTACAAAGTTACATAATACATAGAATATACGTAAATTTTACCACAAAATAAAAAAAAACTAAAATTAAATAGTCTTTATTACTGAGAATATTGTATATGTAGATATTTCATATAGGTGCTTATTTTTAAACATTTAAAAAAATAAAAACTAAATAACAAAAAAAAATTACTGCTACTTATATAATGTCTCTTATCACACTTTGCCTCTTGACAAAGCTCTTTAACTCTATCCTTTGGATGCTGTCACTTGTTACTCTTCTTTATTGTGGGCACACCGTCATCTACACTAATATTATAAAGAGGAAATATTTGTGTTTTTGTATATTTGTAACGAATAAACTCAACAACTACTGGACCGATTTAAATGGTAAGAAGATAGTCTGAGACTCTGGGAAGGACATAGGATATTATTTTTTTCCAGAAATCACATAACCCTTTAAGGGGTGAAAATGGGAATGAAAGTTTATATGGGGACCCAACTTAGGGACGAACCCGAGCGAAGCGAAAGTGAGTCGCTAGTTTTATCAGAAAACTAAGAATAAATCCTTATATCATACATAAGCTCAATTAAAATTAGGTAAATGAATGAAAAGATATAGAATGTAGCCTGTGCTCGTCTCCATGATGTAATTTGTAACCTTGCCAAACTTCTTTGAGATCAATACAATAGAACTTAAACATGAAAAGGTTACAGACAGACAGTTTACTTTAAATAAAACACAACTCTCTGTTTGTAAAAGGAATGACAAATTAATAAAATAATTAAATAAGGCATATTATGCACATTACAATCATATATTTATAGAATATCACTTAAGGAAAGAATATAATACTATAATATATCATTTGTCAGACAACAACAACGGTTACCATGGCAACAATTATCAGCTAACTTCATCATGTCGCTTTTTGGCTGTCGGTTTACGCGCGTCGTAAAAATTTTACTCTCATATTTTTTTCCAAACGTCCCAAAGGAAGTATAACTTCAATAATATTAGTTCTAAAAACTAACTACCTGTAAATATGCGACTCAATGATTAAGTAAATATTTCAAAGGACTTACTATGTTTTATACACTTAGTTATATCCACCTCCTACTTCTACCAATAAATCAGGTCAGTGACCTCTAATTATTGTATTGCTGTCTGGATTTCACATACTTACAAAGTTTCAAATGCGTACAACAATTAGAAGTAAATAAAAATCAACTTCCAAGTTTGTTACTTAGCTAATTTGCTAGTTACAAGTGAAGCTAATAAAAGCTTCTTAATTAAAAAATAGGGTTCGCTTTATACAATGGAATTTGCAAGGAAATTCTCTTTAAAGTTTTAAGATATAGATAAGAGAAGATATTTATAGTAATAATTTTATGCAATGTCAACTTATACATGCATAACTAAATAATCGATTTTTAACTGTACAAGTGATTTTTTGAAGTTATCATAATCAATATAATCGATTCACTTTATCGCAAAGCTATATTTTTAACTACTCATATTATGTTCTTCCTTCCATATATAAAAAAAACGATAATCTGATAACTGATAATAAAAAATGCAAGCAAATCCGAAGCAAGAAACTACTATTTATATTAAGTCTTGTATGGTCTTATTAATTATGAACTTGGTCTTTAAAAAACCCTTAGTTTATATATGAAAGGCGCACTTAACACAGTTTTCATTATATACGGGATCCCATATTACAGTGAATTCTAGTGAAAAGCTGGTATAAATAGGTTACCGGGGTCGCTCAATTAAAATTAACGGCGAAGAAAAATCACGTTCCAGTCCATTTAAGAAATTAACTACACTGCAAGGATTTCTCAGCTAACTGCGGTTCTATATAGTTTCCTTTGGACAGGTGGCTCTTAAAGCGATTAGGAGCTTAGATTAAGAGTGGAAAAGTTATATTATAAAAGACATAACATGCTATTTAATTTAATAACTAGTTGATTCCTCATGTAATCTTTCATCCCCATTTTCACCCCCTTAAGGGATGATTTCCAGGATAAAAAGTATCCTATAAAAAAAATCCTTCCCACGATCTCAAACTATCTTTTACTAAATTTCATCTAAATCGGTTTAGTAGGTCTAGAGTTTACCCCCTACAACTTCAAAAACTCATAAACTTTCCCTCTTTATAATATTAGTATAGACTAACGACCTACGTGTCCCTAGGTACGTTTTTTTTTAAACGAAACCCTAATTGATTCTTTTTCTAAAATGAAAGTAGCCTAAGATACTCCTTATAATATTAGCTATCTGCCAATGAAAGTCCCGTAAAATCAATACAGCCGTTTCGAAGATTAGCCGGAACAAACAGATAGACAGACAAAAGTTTAAAAAAATATGTTTTTCTTATAAGTAGCTACAAATGGACACTTCAATTTTATGTATCTGTTTAGTTTTGCGTTATTTTTAAGGATTTTGTATGATTGAGACTAAAGTATGTCTCTAATTTAGTACAGGTTCTATGCAAGGCTGAAGACGTTTGAAGACTTCCAATCATTTACTGTCATAAAGTTGACATTTATGAACCATTTCACGTTATTTCAGACTCGTTAGCCGTAAAGGATTAAAGCTTCTTACTTTTTATTTAACTGCCTTTTTCATCAAAAAAGGCTTAAAACGTATCTTATAATATTAAATCGTTCTATTCTTGTATATAAAATTTCGTGTATCTCAGCAACTTTTCTAATAAATTGGATAATATTTTGTATTGACTTTTCTGAAAAAACTATGTTTTTTATCAAAAAAAACACGAGTGAAGCTCGGTTGCTCAGATAAGTTTCTGTGCATCTATATATATATATATATATATATATATATATATATATATATATATATATATATATATATATATATATACATATATATATATATAGATAACCGACTGATATTTTAGTTGTAATAATTAATTGGACACAGTAAAGCTGTTATTGTGTGTATTTATTCATATTGTTATTTTTAGAGACATTGTTGGTACATTTTCTAATTTTAGGCATTACGTTGTTGCAATATCTATTCATATAATAAAATTCTGAGTCTAATCTGTACATTAAATATTTTCTTATAAATCTTTTTGAAATAGTCATTATTATCGGTACAGAAGCCGAATCTATAGTTTTCAGAATTTTTGTTTGTTTGTCTATCACTCGGTCTTTCTGGGAACGCATCACGAGAAAATCACTACATAGATTTTATTGAAATTTTGTATGATGATAATTGGTTACCCAGGTCAACATATAGGATACTTTTTACTGCGGAAAAATATCTCATCTCTGAGAAATCTTTACTAAACGCCAAAACGTAAACGGGACGAACCCAAGCGGAGCAATGGTGAGTCGCTAGTCATATAATATGTCTAAATACCAAACTTCACGAGAAACGAACGTCGTAGGCGATCCCAGTAGACCCATACATCGATATTAACTTAGAACTTCGCCGCATACCATCTTTATTGTCTAAACTTAGGGTTACCAAGCATTTCAGTTTATTACGTAAATAAGCAACAATAAATAGCATAAGAAAATAAAAATCACATTACAAGACGCGACTTTAAATAAAATATTATACAACATAAATTATATTAACACAATATAAATATTATAAATGCGAAAGTTTAATTCGATGGATGTTTGTTACTCAATCACGCCAGGACTTCCTAATGGATCTGGATGTAATTTTCCACCCAGATAGATTATAGTCTGGAATAGCACATAGGTTACTTTATATCCCGGAAAAATGTGCGGTTCCCGTGGGATAGATTTATTTTTGATTAACACAGAGCAATGGATCGACTATTTATTCCATAGTAACCCTTAAACCGTCCTTCCGTCAGCTTTGTTTAAAGTAGATAATAACTGTATAATTTTTCTAACTGATTTCTACGACGATCTTAGCAGATAATCTCACTAAGCCATCTATGGAGATGCGATTGTACATAATTAATTTGTGCGGAAACTCAAGTGCACTATGTGTGTTTCCTTATAGTTCCATAATGCTACAGCATAATATGAATCTGATACTATCACAAAGAGACCAGGGCAGGTCAGTCGGCGAATAAAATAACGACAAATATAAATTGACGACACGTTTGGTTCAGTTTTTAGTGACCCTACTTTCTATGTGTGCGGTCACGGGTTCGAGTCCCGCTGGGGCCATTCATTTGTGTGATGAGCACAATTGTTTGTACTCCAAATATGGGTATTTATATTTATAACATGTATATATTTAAAGGTAGTGGTAACCCAATGATAATGCGCTCGCTTGAGAAACCGAGTGAAGCGGGTTCGAATTCCGGGTCTCGCACCTCTGGTATTTTCATGTGCGAATCATTCCTAACATGATTACCACTTGCCTTACGGTGAAGGAAAACTTCTTGAGGAAACCTACATGTCTGAGAAAACCTAGCAAGTTTTCGAAAGACATGTGAAGTCTGTCAATCTGCACTTGGTCAGCATGTTCGACTATGGCCTGATTCCCCTCATATTGAAGGAAAGCCCGTGCCCAGGAGTGGGACGTTAAAAAGGACTGAATACATATATTTAAAATTATATTTGTAGTATACTAACAATCTGGTATCCATAACACAAGCCTCGTAGCTTACCATGGAACTAGATGGTGCTGTGTGTTGACGTCTCAAAAAAATATTGGCAAAAAGTCGAGTACATTGTTTAGTTTTAGTTTTGCAAGTAAATATTGTAGGCGTAGGTTTTACTGAATATGTACAACCCTATACAGTAAACCTGTGACAAATGTACATTTTTAAACATTAGATAGTAAAGGATGCTGTACACTTTATTATAATGTTGTCTCTTGAATCTGTTCTTTTAAGGAAGTTCATAATTGTACTCAATACATAAATGAATTGAATCACAATGTTTTCCACCTTGATCAAAAAAAACGTACTGACCTCAAAACCACCTTAGTTTTTTATTTAATTTATATGGGACAACCCTTATGGTTATATATTAAAAAAATAATTATGAAAAGCGATTCAAAATTGATAAAAATGTAGAACATACACACAAAAAGTATTCAGACCAATTTAGTAACTATTATTTTTTGAAGTCGGCTGAAAATGGGATCGAGAGCGTCTTTATAAATAGAGCAAAGTGCTAAGAATACATCAATTTACGGTGGAAGTTGGTGATGAATGAGCCTGTTTATCAATTAGCGATGTCAGGTGCAGCAAGTTTTCGTAAGGGACGAAATATAGGGGTGGTTCAATTTGTAATGTAGGTAATAGATGGAATTCGAATTTCTGTACATATATTACAAGTAGTACAAGCCTTTTTACTTTACTTTACCCCCACCCGGTTTTGCGTAAGTTTAAATTGACAAAAATACATACATATATGTATATATACACAGCAATAAGTTACTTTGGCAGTCAGATTTGGCAAATAAATCATAAATTATATATAGTCAAAAATATGGATCTGACTGAATGGAGAAGGAGAGACAGAGAAGTACGGAAAGGTTTAGGGGAAGCCTACGCCCAGAGGCGACTACTACTATTATATTTTAAGTAAAAAAAGGAAAAAATATTGACTACATCAATGTTTAAATTTTAAGTACAAATGAATAAGGTATCTTATATGTAAATTTGTAAAATTAAAACAGTATTAATATTCTTGAAATATATACATATTATATATTAGATATAATCTATTAAGTTATTGTTAGTATACAAGAAACCTTCGCAGAAAGCAAAATTTCACCTTTTAATCTATACATCCGTACATTTTTCCGGGATGATATATAGCCTTCCTCAGTTGACCTCAGTTTAATGCAAAAAGAATTTTTCAAATCGAATTTGTAGTTCCTGAGATTAGCACGTTCAACCAAACAAACAAACTCATCAGCTTTATAATATTAAGTATAAATATGGAATAATATTAGAAATCACGTCGTCAAGTGTCAGACTCTTGTATGGTTCCAACCCCCTGTCAGACATCCTCTTAGGCCATAGATTCTCCAAAACAAAGCACTAGTAAATGAATAATTGATATTTTATCAGTCTTTCTGATCAATACGTTCAAATATGGTGTAGAATATTTTATCAAGCCTGTCTTGACACAAATGTGCCTGTTTCTATTACACCCTCAACTTTCGTTTGCGAAGTGGCGCCCGTATTTCCAGAGAGTGCCAGGAGACTGTCCTTTGATATACAGAATAATGGACTGTTGATTCTATATCCTTTGTGCAGATTTGACACATCAGCAGGCATTTTAGTTACATCTTAGTATTTTCTTTTCAAACGTTAGAATATTTAGATGTTGCGGGTTTGATACCTACAAGGTGAAAAATTAAATGCATATGCAAATATTTTATAGCTAAAATCAAAAAAAATATTATATAGAAATATTTTGACCGTGCGATTCATAATAACTTACAGTTTACTTTTTCTCTTTTTATTGATGTGTTTCCTTAAAATCGTCATGATTTAAAACTCGATGAAACGAAAAAGCGACATAAGAAAAAAACAAACACATAAATATATAGGATTAAGCCGGCGAGAGAATGAGATAGAATACATTACTCGCTATTATGACTAAATGTTGCCATGATAGGTAACCGTTGTTATTGTCTGACAAATGATATATTATATTATATTCTTTCCGTATATGATAAACATATGATTTTATAGAAATAAATATATGATTGAAAAATGTCTAACATGCCTTATTTAATTATTGATTTGTTTTTTTTTAATTGCGATATTTGCCAAAGAAGTCTTACTTCAACCGCGCGTAAAGGTTACACGCACCCATTTTTTTTAAGTAAGTATTAATTGGAAAACGTATTTGACATTGATACATTGAAAACATTGATACATTCCCAAAAACTAAAATAAAATCTATTTTTTTTTAATCAATATTAACTGATATAATATGTAGAGTAGGTACTTTTATGTATTTATTCAAGTTTTGAGTTTTTTTTTGTCTAAAAACTACGATATAACAAAAAAGAACTCCGAGCAAAGTTTGGTCGCCCAGCTACTAAATACATCTATACATATAATAAAATTGTAACTAAGCCGAATCTGTTCATTAAATATTTTTTTGGGAAATCTAATTGAAATAGACTTTATTATCGATACAGAAGCCAAATCTATAGTTTTTAGAATTTTTGTCTGTCTGTCTGTCTGTTACCGCATCACGGGAAAACCACTGGACAGATTTTGATGAAATAATGTATGATGATAGCTGGTTATCTGGGTCAACGTATGGGATACTTTTTACTGCGGAAAAATATCTCATTTCTGTATGGAAATGTAATATCTGTTAAATCCTAGGAGTTTTCCTAGGAGCTAGTATATTATACAATATATTGTATAATGTACTAAATTACTAAAAATTCAACTTTACCATTATTTATCTTCGATTGTAAAAATCGACAGTCACATTTTCAACGACACTTAATACTAGACCAAGTATAAACATGATATCCATAATCATAACCTAATACCTAACAGTCGATTCTCATAAATATTTTAGAAACAATATTTATGAGAATGACTATGAAATAACATAAAAATGTTTAGTCTCCTACAATAGAATCTTTTTAAAGCAAGCTTTTTGAAATGAGCTTAAACAATGAAATCACGAGTTCTTGTCAGACAACGGGCTAACGTCTGAAGAACAATAAATCTTTTACCGAAAATTACTGAAATAAAATATTGTATACAATTGATTTGTTCTGCTAAGAACTGGCATGAATCATCTTTAATCTCAATAATCTCATATTTTGCTATATTTTAATAAACGTTAATACAAAATACAAATGTTTTGTATTGTCAATTTCCGAATAAATATATTAGGACATTAAAATCACAATCTAGTTTCATGGTAAGCTGTGAAGCTTGTGTTATGGATAACAAATATTTGATAAACTACACATACATATATAACTTTAAATACATATTATCAATATCAACACCCTTGACTGGAGTACAAACATTCGTGCTCATCACACAAATGAATGCCCCCAGCGGGACTCGAATCCGCGACCGCTGACTCGGCAAGTAGGGTCACTACAAACTGAAACAATATATAATTAAATCCTAATTATTAAATCCTTAATATCCCATACAAAATGTTGTTTAATATTTAATCAGTGAATTATTTTGTTCATATTTAAGGTTATATTCTTTATTGACAGACACTGTTATTATATGTATAGTATAGCAATATCTCTCCCAAACCTTAAATGAATGCCAAAAAGACAAAGGAAACTCCTTTTCCTTCCTTTCCTTCTATTTGAATAATAGCTCTTAAGGAACTAAGTATATATTTCAACTGCTTGTTGATTTTCTGGCAAACTTTTAAAGATACAGACGAAGAGGATTCAAAATGAGTGATAGGTCAGGCTAAATAACTTATTAGATTTTCACTAATACTAGGAGATGATAGTTTGTACAGAATTTTGTCATTTCTAAAGTTACAAATATGGAAATTGGTGTTCAAACTTCGTTATATACCTATGGGAAATCCCATCGGGCACACTGCTTGTAGACTATAATATCGTCGATGTAAATGTCCAGTGACTGAAACTAGCCATTTAATATTACGCTACCGCCATGACATTCTGAGATCGAAAATCTGTTAGGAAGCAGTAATTTTTATAGTTATTTTATCATTTATATGATTTCTTGAATATGATGATGACTAGATCATATCTTTCATTGTGAAAAAAGTCATAGTTTTATTTATATAGAAAAAAAAGGTAGGTTTTTTTTCTAAATATAGAAAAAAATATATAATTATATAAAATATAAATAAAACGATATATATTAATATCGGGGAAAAGTAGAAATATTTTACGAAAATTACTGAACGGATTTAAATTTCTTACCATCAAGGTGACGGGAGACATTTATGGGATTTTTTATTAGAACGCGTTCGTTTTTGTTCCTTTATCTGAAGCTAGGTGCGGTAAGTGAAATACTATAAAAATACAAAAGCAAATTTTAAAAATCCACACAAAGTAAATACTCATTTCCAAGGTAACAACGCTTGAACTGCTTCCTCGTTCGAACGAAAGTTTGTTAATTGGGTTAACAGTGAACACCTTCACTGCGCTTTGACTGAGTACGGTTTCTACACCTTTTGTTAAGGAAGTCGAGATTTAGAATTTACTTATGACTGCATATGAACCAATCTCGTTATTTTATTACTAGCTTAAGCACGCCACTTTGCTCACGTGTTGCAACCATAAAAACTAAAAAGAAACCCGATAAAAATAGTTTTCTTTTTTTAGTTTATATTTTTTTCATTTTTAGTGCAAACATAGTAAAACTAATACAAAATTTCAGTAAGTGATCATCCCCTATTTTCTACACTTGGGGGTATTTTTTTTTTCTTTAAATGGGATCCACTTCGAGGTAATAGAATGATCGAAATTGGACTACAATGTAAAAAGTAAAAACTTATTCTATGAAGTCTAGAAACTATCACTGACAATTATACTTCACAGGTATACATTTGTTTATACTAATATCCGTAACGTTGAATTTTTAGATCTTACCAATTCGAAACGAAAATTCTATGAATTTATTCCATCTAATCCACATTCTTGTAGATAAAATAACAGAAAGTGTTAAAGCGTTTTAAAAAGTTATAAAAATACAATGGAGATGCACGATTATAAATTCAACTCCAAATGCACAAGTTCGTAGAAATTTGTCTAACAAATAGTGTAATCTGAACAAAAATCTAAATTTATGTTCTTCTTGCCCAAGTACCTGAATTTAGTGGCTTATTAATTTTATAGCACTGATAGATAGCAAACGTTATTATTCCTACCATAATTTAAATATTTTTTCGCTATTGAAAATTATTTTTTACTTAAAATACATAAAATTAAATTAACATACAGCACCATCTAGTTCCATGGTAAACTACGAGGCTTGTGTTATGGATACCAGATAGTTGATATACTACACTTATATGACTTTAAATATATACATAATTTAAACACCCATGACTGGAGTGCAAACATTCGTGCTCATCACACAAATGAATGCCGCCAACGAAACTCGAACCCGTGACCGCTGGCACAGCACGTACATTATAAACTAAGCTAAACTATATAAAAGCTTATTTATATAGTATTGATATTAGCATTTGAAATGGAAAAAAAATTATTTTAGTATAAAAAATATTTATAGCTCACAAATTTCATGTTTACTATCAAACTTTATTCATACGAATTGTAATAGTAACATAAATAAACACTCCTAATCACTACGCCTGCACTAAATGTTGATATTAAGGAATTACTAGAAATAGAGTTATCGGTCTAATTGATACTGTTATCTGTATCGGAGGTCGCGGATTCGATTTTCATATAAATACAAATATTGTTTCTGATCCGGTTAAAATAAAACGCTGCATTGGGCACGACTTTATGATATTAAATCTCTCTATATAACATACCTATATCAGAATCCCTTCTTCTAGTATACAACAAGTATCTCAATTATTCAACAATATCAGACTTCACTAACAAACACGTACCAAATCTGACTAAAACTGTGTTGCCGATACATTAGACATGGGTATATCAGACTAAATAATTATATTTCGTATCTCTCCCGAAGATGATTGCATTTACATACATACGTAGCACGCCAGATTGATGCTGTCCTAATGACGCTTTTAAAGCTATATTTTTTTAAAGCGTTTACTTTTAAATAGTTTAAACTATTCCTTTTTAAAGACGCTTTTATGAGCTTCACCTGTTGGTGTGTAACGGAAACTTTGAACGTGATTTTTATCCACTTAAAAACTTCAAATTAATCTAAAACTTTGGACAACAAACAAAGAACGCTGACAATACAATAATTTAAAAAAAGAATATTAAAAAAAAATAAAAAAAAATAAAAAAAACACGCGTTTATAGCAGATCAAATTAAAAATGAAAAATTAATTATCAAAAAAAATACGCTTTAATGATGAACCAAACTAAAAAGTAAAAGCGTGGGGTGTTCGATATCAGTTATTATAAATATTCTATTGGTACGATTTCTAAAAATAGAGTTAGTAAAAAAATATTGTATAAAGCACCCCACGCTTTTTTCGCCATAACATTAATTATCTCGTTAATCAATTTATTTTTATATTAAAAATTACTTTTTACTTTTCAGTTCGGTTCATCATCAAAGCGTGTTTTTTTAGTTTTTTTAAACTATAATTTAAATAACTTCTTTAGCGTCATCCCACCATCGCCATCTTGATTCAACTGTCATTACGCGTTTTTATGTTGCCCGGGGCATAACAATTTTATAAATTTTGTAAAATCAACATGGAAAAAAGAAAGCGATTGGATAAGAACAATAGTGATATCGGGAGGAAAGTTTAAAAAAAATCTAAATAGTGAAAAGTAAGAAGAGAATAATATTATATTGAAATTATTTAATAGTTTTCACTATTTAGCTTTATTACTATGCATATGCCGTACATTTTGTGTGCAAATTGTATCGCGACGTCCTGAAATAGATTTTCAATATTTTATTTTAATAAGAACTTCTAAAATAGATTCACAATTAGTGAAAATATTGATTAATGAAAAAATAAATAAAAAAATACACTCAAATGGAGTCCTCTTTTTTAGTACACAAAAACTACTGATTAGATTTTAATGAAACTTTACAATAATATAGTTCATACAGTAGAATAACAAATAGGCTACTTTTTATCCCGGAAAAATTTACGATTCCCGTGGGAAAATTTGTTTTTGTTCGCCTAGAGGTGAACCCTAGCGAAGCGAAAGAGAGCCGCTAGTAGTATATAATCGTTACTTGTTATTACGTTACTTGTAAAACGTTACTTGTTATCTGTAAAACTGAGGAGTGATTTAAGCTCTACCTACTTTTAAAACTATCAGGAGCATTTTATAAAAATAATAAAATAAGGCTTATATTCAAACTTTTCTTTATAATTGACTATTTTAAGTCAGTGGCGTCGCTCGTATGGAACTGTCGTGGATAAAAGGTAGTTTATGTGTTAGTAAAATTTATCGAAATCTATTTCTGTTTAAGCAAGAAAAGGAAACCAAACAGAGTTAACTCTACATTATAATAATTAATAGTATTGCTAATAACTTAATAAATTAATAATTTCATCTACTAATATAGTAATTAAGGCTAAATTATAATTTTTACTAAATTATTATTATCTACACTAATACTATTAAGAAGAAAGATTTGTATTTTTTATGTTTGTAACGAATAATCTCAAAAACTACTGGACTGATTTAGATAAAATTTGGAAAGAACATAGTTTGAGACCCTGGGAAGGACATAAGATATTTTTTTATTCCGGAAATCATGCTTTAAGGAGGTGAAAATGGGGATAAAAGTTTGTATGGGGAAACAACCTAAGGACGAACCCAAGCCAAGCGAGGATGAGTCACTACTTATTAATATAGTTGAAAAATGTTAATCTATTGGATTTTATATATTGCGGCATAAACAAAATGAACTAAATAGCAACTTTTACAAATAATCTAACACAATACGGTAGGAATGCGATTAAAATCTGGTCCTAAGCTTTGGCCATACGCCAAAACGAATAGACGAAGAAAAAATAATAATGCTTATTTTAGCTTCAGAAGTTTGTTTGACGAATCATCCTTAACGGAAAATAGTATTTATTACCATACGATTATTTATTTTTTATTTTATTTACGACATTTCTAATATTAATTAATAATAAATAAATAAATATGTTAGGACATTAACACACAGCACCATCTAGTTCCATGGTAAGCTACAAGTCTTGTGTTATGGATACCAGATAGTTGATACACTACACATATTATATAACTTTAAATACATACATATTATTATAAATATAAATACCCATGACTGCAGTACATACATTCGTGTTCATCACATACAAACGAATTCCCCTAACGGGACTCGAACCCACGACCGCTCGCACATCAAGTAGAGAGAAGAGAAAATATTAATAGACATGACATGAGCTTATTAAGTTTAGTACTAATGCGACACTTATTGTAGGCCTAACTAAGACTTTCAACCTATAAATTCAATAATTATATGGTATTTTTAGTAGTTTCATATTAGGGAGTATTTTAGTAGCATAAGTTCTAGTATATAATATCAATCACTGTATTGTTTTTGAAATCAATGATGTAATCATAAAACTTAACTATAACCTGATGGAACTAGAAGAAACCTCAGAAATCTCATTTTTAGCCTGGCATATGAAATAAATATAATATATTTAAAAAGACTCAATATTTTGTATGTAATTAAGATAAAGCAGGAAAATGAGTCATATATGAAGAATCATTCAAAAGATCCAAAATATTATTCAATCAAAAGATAATTTACAAGCCGCCTCTTTGCCAAATCATATTAGTCAATACAGACGTATGAGTCAGTAGAAACGACAAACAATGATATATAGAAGTTGTTCTTACAAGTTCTTTTCACTTTGCAACGTCTGTGATTTTATACTGAAAAGTTATTGTTCTTCGCGTGGGGAACATAAAGCTTAAAATATACATATTTTACTGTCTACAAGCACCGTCTGACGAAGGAATGGTGTGTCGGCTTATTTAAATGAGGGTAGGGGATTCGATAGTAATTATTTAGTACAAAATGATGTTTTACTATATAATTTAAGAATGTTTAATGATATTTATGGAGACCAACTTGTGCAGAATCACCCTTAAGTAAAACCTACTCATTTATTTTGAACATACTCAGAAAGAAAGGCACACTCTAATTGAATAAATGCGTTTTTGAAATCTTTTTTGAAAACCACGATACGTTTGGCTCAGTTTTAGTGACCCTACTTGCTGTGCCAGCAGTCGCGGGTTCGAGTCCCGCTGAGGGCATTCATTTGTGTGAAGACCACGAATGTTTGTACTCCAGTCATTGGTGTTTATATTTATAACATGTATGTACGAGTATTTAAAGTTATATACTAGTATAACACATGCTTCGTAGCTTACCATGGAACTAGATTGAACTGTGCGTTAATATCCTATAATAATTTCGATCGATAAAAATCGATGAAAAATTATAATGAAATAGTCAAACTATATAAATATTATGTTAACCAAAATTTTCTTTTAGACACCTAGAACCTACACATAGAACAACCCATATATAACCCAAAATGAAAAAAAAATTTAAAAGCCTAATTTAATATATACTTAGGTAAAAATTACATAAAAGCCTCTTCAAATAACATTTTTTTGTACTTGCTTTTTTCTTGTCATAAAGTATAGAAATTACAGGCTCTGTATGCCAAGACTTCTGACATGAGTCAGGACAATAGCGATTATCGATAAGATATGAGTATACGTTCAACGTTACGTTGTACTTTTGTCTCGCATCTTAGCGATATTTTACTTTAATATTTTATTGTGAATTAAATTTAGGTAGTTATTCATGGAAATTTATGTTTAACTAGCGACTCACCCTGGCTCCGCTCGGGTTCGTCCCTAGTTCGTTTTAACGTTTAGCATAAATTTATCAGAGATGAGATATTTTCCCGCAATAAAAAGTATCCTATATGTTAACTCGGATAACCAGCTATCGTAATACCAAATTTCATCAAAATCTGTCAAGTGGTTTTCTCTTGATACGTTTCCAGACAGACAGACAGGCAAAAATTCTATAAGTATAGATTCAGCATCTACATCAATCATAATAACTATTTCAATAATATTTTCCAAAAAATATTTAATGAACAGATTCGACTCAGAATTTTATTATATCTATAGAAGGACTTTTACATTTTATTTCAAATTTCTTTTCTTTATAGAAATTATTTAATTATTTTCTTGCTTTGTTTTAATGAAATAAAATCTAGATATAAATAGCGGATAGTTACCAACTTAATCGCAAACTTTTTCATTGCTTTTATATAAAAAATGATTGTAATCGGTTTAGCAATTTTCAATATTTTGAATCGTACAACAATAAGCTTAATACTTTCTTAGATTTACCGAATATTTGGCATCTATACATATAATAAAATTGTAAGTAAGTCGAATCTGTACATTTAATATTTTTTGGAATATCTTATTGAAATAGACATTATTATCGATACAGAGGCCGAACTATAGTTTTTAGAATTTTTGTCTGTTTGTCTGTCTGTCTGTTACCGCATCATAGAAAAACCTCAATTTAGTATGATGATAGCTGGTTATCCGGGTCAACATATAGGATACATTTTACTACGGGAAAAAATCTCGTCTTTGAGAAATCTATACTAAACATTAAAACGTAAATAGGGACAAAACCGAGCTGAGCGACGGTGAGTAGCTAGTTTATTATAAAAATCATGAAAAATATCCATCACTCAACATAAATAGACAAAGAGCCTGCATATGCAAATAACTCTCAATTAAGTCAACTAAACGACCCTAAGAATAATAATAGACCTGTTTGCCACAAAGTGCTTTACTGTGTCTCTATTCATCATCTTCCAACTACATTAATATTATGACGGATAGTGTTTACTCTCTCGTTTGTGACATCTCGCTCTAACGTTATCTGCTTGACAGTTTCGCAGGGGAGCTTTTTTCGATAGTAATGCGTAGTACGAGAGCTACCGCATGGTTTTTATTTCTATTTAATGTAAATAAATTAAAAGCTCATATACTACTTATTACCATGGAAAATTTTATAATTTAAATTTCAATTACCATACATGATTTTAAGGCTGTGCTAATTACGTATGATAAGTTAAATTATATTTTCGGCTTAGTCTTTTTGGTTACTCTGATAAAAGTAGACTGTTAAAATATATACTAGCTTATGCATGAAAAAGTAACAGACTGACAGAATAACTTTCAAATTTATAATATTAGTATGAATAATAAAGCATAAATTAAAAAAAAACTTATAAGTTTAGAAAACATAATATAGACAAACATTTGTTTCAAACCCCTCAAAAGCATTCACCCCTTTACAATTTGAAAATAAATATGCATATTGCATAGATTTTTTTACTCGACTTATTCAAGCTGTTAGCTCTTGTTCTACTTTTCTAATGTGCAGGGGATTTCTCGTTTCGATAACTAAACGAAGCTATTTAAAAATTATTGGTGGCAGTTTCAAAGATTATTCCATATCTAAAGTACGGGGAATATTTTTTAGTGTTTGTTTGTGTGACTAAACGGCAGTTATAGCTGAGATTTATTGTAATAATTATATAAAGAGTATATAAACAAACTCGTTCGTATACTCATAATGTGGTATTACAGTATGAGACATTTTATTTTAAAAGCATATTCGATTTCACACATGAAATGGGTTTTTATATACATAACATTATGTTTTAAAGATTAGTCTATCAGAGAAAGTTTATCAGAGATGAGATATTTTCCCGTAGTAAAAAATATCCTATATATTGACCAGGATAACCAGCTATCATCATACCAAATTTCATCAAAATCTGTCCCGTGGTTTTTCCGTGAAGCGGGCACAGACAGACAGACAAAAATTCCAAAAAACTGTAGATTCGGCCTCTGTATCGATAATAATAACTATTTCAATAAGATTTTCCAAAAAATATTTAATGTACAGATTCGACTTATTAAGAATTTTATTATAAGTATAGATAGATTTTAACAGATATTTGGCTTATTTTGAAATAAAATATACAGTGTCTTTTATTTGAAAAGCTCTTTCTAGCGTTAGAATTTTTTATTAGTCTTAACTTTCACAATTCAACTTTACGAGTTCTTGTATGAATTTTGTATCAATAAATAGATCACCAAAAAGTGGAGTTCTACAAATGAATATAAAGAGTATTTCTTAACGTTTTTATCAACGAGATATAGTCGCTTCGACGCGTCCCGAGCGCATTAGTATTCGTAGAGTGTGATTGTTATCACGGGGTGGGGTCCACTTGTGAACTCAAATTCTCTCTCTATAGAACTTACAATATAAACTTTGTCCTTAAAATTATTGTTCTCTTTAGTATTTCTAGTTTTGTATACCCTATTCACTTTTTTGCTTTGCGAGGTACATGTTAATTTCAACTTCACTAGCGTTTTAAAACTACCTTTTCGGTTTTTTTTGCGGATTATTTTTAATTTTTGTTTCCCGATGTTACGAATGATTTATCATTATATTATCATGGATATGATAGAGACTAAACGAAAGATTTAAAAAATACGAATATGGCATCTAAGTATCTTACATATTTGCTTATTTTAATTTTAAACATTGTTTAAAATTAAGTTACTATCATTATAAATTGTTTACTGTAAATTTCTTATCACTTTCAGTATACGCAAAATAATTTAATAACGATCTTTATTTACCAATTAATCTCATATTTTCTGCATTTCTTGATGAAATTGAAACATAAACAAGAAAATTTTATTGACACTTTGTTGGACAGACGTTTTGTTCAAAACTACAGAAATATTAAATGTACATATTCAGCCCTTTTTAACGTCCCAATGCTGGGCACGGGCCTCCCTTCAATATGAGGGTGATCAAGCCATAGTCCACCACGCTGGCCAAGTGCGGGTTGGCGGACTTCACATGTCTTCCGAAAATTTGCTAGGTTCCTTCACCGTAAGGCAAGTGATAATCATGTTAGAAATGATTCGCACATGAAAATATCAGAGGTACGAGACTCAGGATTTGAACACGCTTCACTCAGTTATCCAAACGAGCGCGTTACCTGGGTTGCCACTGCTATAGTAAAGTTAAATGTTATTCAAGATTTTTTTAATCTACTAAACTTAATTTAATAATACATATCCTACAGATTAAGAAAGTAGTATTTATTAATGTCGAAGTCGAAACTGATTTTTGAATATTTGAGGATATATAGAATTTACTCATCTATATAAAAAAAAAATAACTGTACTTTTTTTTTAAAGCTCGTCAATAGTTACTAAATAAAAAAAAATTACAAACGGTTGACAAACAGAAGAAAAACAGGTACTAGACTATATTACCTTTGCCTATTTATATATAGACTAGCAGTACCCGCAGCTTCGACCGCGTTCAAACTTCCCATAACTATCAAACTTCACAGGATCACAAGTTGGGGTGATCTGAAGACTGCCTGAAAATTTTATCTAAATCGTTTCAGCCGTCTTAGAGTTCATAGGGAACAAACATACACATCGATTTTTATATATATGTATAGATAATAATGTAATTTACAGGCTTAAACTCATTTCTACCCTACTTCTGAGCAACTATTATAATAAAACAACTCTAACATGGATCCTCACACATTCTCTAACATTTAAAAGTAAATTGTACCATGTTAAGAAAATAGGGCTTTTCCCCAATAATTATGGCCCCTAACTAAACTTTTTCGATATAGACTAATAGTAAGGATGCGTGCGCAAAAGCGGAACTCTAATTAGGCGCTCTTAATAGGGCGGTGAAAATCGGGTTGGTTAGGCCTTTAGTGATAATTTGTTAGTATGGTATATATATACATAATATGTATGTATGTATAAACTATTCAACCTCACCCCTTGGTAAAAGGGGTGCAAATTTTGCGAATACTTGAATACTTTGGCTATAATTCATATCTAGTATTACGGGACTTACTATTTATAAATTCGAAAGTTGTGGAATTTGCAGCTGAATATAATATAAATAAAATTTGGTACACCGATAAAATATAAACTGAAGTAACATATTAATTACTTTTAAGTACTAGGGACTCACTCAAGTGATAATGTCGATATATGTATGTGAAATGATTTTTAGGGTTTCGTACCCAAAGGATAAAACAGGACCTCCCATACAACAGACATGATTTTTTTATCGTTTTTATAGATAATGGTATGGAACCCTTCGTGCGCGAGTCCGACTCGCACTTGGCCGGTTCTAACTATCCTTAGACAGGTGTTCACAATCTACTGATCACAAATGAAGTTTTTATTTATAAGACACTAGTCAAAAATTTCACGTTTAAAAGTTTAAATTACATACATATTTTAAAGGATCAGGAGAGCTTTCAGTTATTTAAGATTTTCTGCTCTTAAATGAGGGCATAAGACACAGCTGGTTAAACCTTAATAGATATATCAAAACAATGTACTATAAAATTGTAGATCCTACATAGGGCTACAGAAAAGTCTGCAAAAGTCTACCTCCTGAGGTACCCTTGCAATAACTATTTTTCTCTCATTACAACGTATCTAGGGACGCACCCAAGCAAAGCGAAGCTAAATCGCTAGTTTAATAGAAAAAAAAAACGTGTATGTGTACTTAAGTACACACGTAAGAAGTTATACTTCTTTGGCGTAACAGAACAAAAATAACTTAATATTTCATTCCGTATGTCACAACTCTCTGTTTGTAAAAGGAATACACCTAACTTCATCATGTCGCTTTCAGATAACTTCATCATGTCGCTTTTTGGCTGTCGATGTACACGCGCATCGTAAAAATTTTACTTTCATATTTTTTTCCAAACGTGCCAAAAGAAGTATAACTTTAAAAAGGCAATTACATAAATCTAATTCAGTTTATTTTATTTTACAGCTTCATACTGAAAATATGAATTTCATAACAGACCAAATTGAACACTTTAGCTTATGAATAGTAATATTGCCCTTTTTTTGTCTGTTTTTCACATTTTTCTTTCATTTTGTGATGGAATGACGGATCAATGCATTTTTTTACTTATATATACGTATATTTACATCGAAAATATTTAAACGGTTTATTGAAGTCTATTCATTCAGACATATTTTATTTATTTGGTATGTCAACAGTTAAAAGTTTTGCAAAAGCTATTTAATCGTCATAAACACAGCATACTTGTTGTGAATTGTTGAAGAGTAATAAAATATTAGTACTTAATTACGATGCAAAAAGTTAATTATTTTAAATAAGAAATCACACAGCTTGAAAGGAAGACCAAAAATGAAACAACGTACTTTGACAATAATACTATCTTATTTTCGGCTTTTAAATAAAACTATCTTTTCGGATTTTTTCGCGGATTTATTTTGTTTTTTGTTTCCCGACGTTTCGATTGCTTTACAGCAATCATGGTCACGGGAGAGACTAAGATGTTACAGTTAAAATAGTAGGTAGGCTGTCTGTAACAACTGTATAATGCCATTGAGACATCTAACACCTTAGTCTCTCCCGTGACCATGATTGCTGTAAAGCAATCGAAACGTCGGGAAACAAAAAACAAAATAAATCCGCGAAAAAATCCGAAAAGATAGTTTTATTTAAATGTCAAATATTCGCGTAAATCTAAGAAAGTATTATTTTCGGCTTTCACTAAGCCCTGTACATAACAACCTCATATTTAAAAAAAATGCTTTTTTGATGATAAAAATTAGCTTATGTCTTATAATAGTTCCATTAAAATCGTATGAGCCCTTATAAAATGTACAAAACGCTAAGAACAGAGAAAGAGACAAATATATTTTTTAAAGTTGTCTTAATTTTCTTATACGTACAAACAGCTATATGAGCTCAATGCATGTATATTATATGGAGTCTCAAATTTTAAAACCTCATCGCTACAATTTCAGTTATAGGCATAGATACTACGTGTTTATGCCTCCGTGATTTAGTTTAAGATATTTAGTTATAAGCAACTTTAGTATGAAGGGTCATTGCATTTAAAATTAATCAGGCGCTTCGCTATATATGATCTTTTTTGTAAAATCATCTTACTTACTATTAAAGCCCCTAACCGACCGGTTGATTTTTATTTTATCCATCGCCACGTCACACGTGATTACCAAATTAAATTTTAGAGACCTCTAGTTCCTCTTCATGGTCCTTCGAGCCGGATACAATAAAGAAAATATTTAAATAATATTAAAAATAATTAAAAAGTGAACCAGTGCAGTACGGAGTATAGAGGTGAAGATTTTTAATTCAAGTGGAGTTATAGACATTAAGTGCTTAAAATAAAAATCAGTATAGTGTTCCTCATTATATTTATTAATAAAACCCAACATGTTTACAAATTAAACATTAAATCAGGTAAATAAAGCACGTTAAGCACGTGTGACATTGAGCAAGGTCAGTAAGTCAAATCTTTTAAAACTTTATTACAAATATCTACAAATATTATTTAAACCATATATTATTAACAATAAATTTGATAAAAAATTTTAAAAATAGGTATAGCTTATCAGTACTTAAATAATACAGTACAGTAACTTAAATGTTACATTAGATAACTGTTCCTAGTATAAGTATTTTTACAAAATACATTTTAATTATAATATAAACATCAATTACATATGTTATTAATTTTACATATTCAGTGTAGATATTTATTTTATTAAAATTTGCTTATAATTAATTATAAAGTAACATTTTAGCAAATAATTTATTTGTGAGCTTTAGAAATATTTAAGTTGAAAATTATTGTTAATCATTTAATCAATTATCAGTAAAACAAGTTGTTACACTTTCATTTTGGTTGTAATTCATTGAAACTTTAATACTGTATCTCTAAAACCTTTGTTTGTAAAATTTCAGATCGACATCATCTGTATCCCAAAATGACTGACATTAAGGAGCTTAAAAAGAAGCGTGGCAGTTACAAATGCCGATTAACAGTATTTGGGAATTATTTGGGTACTTTAAATGATACCGAACTGACCGCCTGTCAGGCTATAGAGTTACAATTACGATTAGATAAGTTAGAGAGCTTATACAATGAGTTTAATGAAGTTCAATCACAATTAGAATGCCTAACAGAAAACATTGACATTGAATTAGTTGAACGAACCACTGTAGAAACCCAATATTATTCATTATTAGCTCAGGCTAAAAATCTTATCAATATATATTCAAAGTTAGAACATGATGACGTAAAATCAACTTCTAGTAACTCTAAGCAACAGTTAGTCAAATTGCCTACTATTGATTTACCTAAATTCTCAGGTTCGTATGATAACTGGTTAGAATTTCGCGATACCTTTTCTAGTCTCATCCACAACAATGACAACATCGAGGAAATTAATAAATTTCATTACCTAAGGTCATCGCTGGAAGGGTCTGCTGCTGTCGTAATACAATCTATCCAGTTTTCTGCTCAAAATTATACCATAGCCTGGGAACTTCTGTGTGAGAGATTCAACAACAAACGGTTACTCATTCACAATCATGTGTCAGCTTTGTTTAAGCTCGAACCAATTACTAAAGAGTCCTCAATGTCACTAAAACGGATGATTGATCAAGTAAATAAAAATATTAGATCTTTGAATACAATAGGTAAACCGGTTCATAGCTGGCTGGCCGACACGTTATTAATATACATAATAAGTTCTAAGTTAGATTCAAAAACATTAAGAGAATGGGAGGAATATAAAGGACATTTAGACAAAAATAAGTTAATTTCTTTTGAAAATTTTATAGAATTCCTGAGAAACCGTGCCGATTTAATAGAAACTTTAGAAATATCACGTCATTCTCACACAAATAAGGAAAGTACAATTAAAAATTTAAAACTTAAAACTTTAGTTTCAACTTCGAATTACTCTAACAATATTAATAATACAAGCTCACATAATTATTGTCCTAAGTGTAACGGCGATCATAACCTCAACGTTTGTCCACAATTTTTATCACTATCTATCTCAGAACGAATGTCATTAATACCGAATTATAAGATTTGTTACAATTGTTTTCGTCGCGGTCACTACCCTAGTCAATGTAAAAAGTCAGGGTGTAAAATCTGTAAACGTAAACATCATACGCTAATACACAACACAGATTTGCATAAAAAGTCTAATGTTAACAGAATTTGCACGTCCGATATGAATAATATCAATAGCACTATCGTTACTGATAACGCTCAGACCACGCTGTCGACATCTATGCCTGCGCATACGCATTGTGCGACTGCGAGTAGTTCGACCGACGTCCTTTTATCCACTGCATTAGTGAAGTGCACCGATATTAATAATAAAATACATATCGTACGCGCTCTTCTTGATTCCGGCAGCTCGTCATGTTTAATGACTGAAAACTTATATAAAAAATTAAAACTGCCTTATCTTAAGACTAATAAATATATACAGGGTATTAATAATTCGTTGTCTCTTGTGGATAAATTTTGCCGTTTAAATATTAAGTCCTTAAATGAAAATTATTCAAATGATTTATTATGCTTTATTTTGCCTACAATTACTGATAAGATCCCCGCTAAACAGGTACAACTAGATATACCGTCGAACATAAGTTTAGCTGATCCTTATTTTCATACACCGGCTTCTATCGATTTAATTATTGGAGCGGATGTTTTTTGGAGTCTCTTAGGATCCGAAAAAATTATATTAGGTGATAGATTACCGATACTTTATCAAACTAGTCTTGGATGGTTAGTTAGTGGTCCAATTAACGGCGGCCATAATAATTGTTTTAACACTCGATCTTCACCTATACAATGCAATTTTAATAAAAAATGTTTTACACAATTAGATGAGCTGGATGACATTCGAAACCAATTAACGCGTTTCTGGCAGCTCGAGGAGGTATGCCATGAGTCGTCTACTTATTCATTAGAAGAAAAAATGTGTGAAGAACATTTTGTTAAAAATACATCACGGTTATCAGATGGACGTTTTTGTGTTAGAATACCCTTAAAGGAATCATCCGATATTTTAGGCGATTCATTTAATCATGCTAAACGCTGTTTTCTGTCACTTGAGCGCAGAAATAAAAATGAAGCGTCACTAGATAAGATGTATAAGGACTTTATGTCTGAATACATTTCTTTATCACATATGTCAGAGATTCAAATTAATAAAAATAATTCCTATTTCATTCCGCACCATGGGGTGCTAAGATTAGATAAATCTACCACGAAACTTCGTGTTGTTTTTAATGCTAGTGCAGTTACTACCTCTGGTCTTTCATTAAATAAAATACAGATGGTAGGGCCGACTGTTCAGGATGATCTTACATCTATTTTACTTAGATTTCGAATGTACAAATACGTACTTTCAGCAGATGTGGAGAAAATGTATCGGCAAGTGTCCGTACATCCTTCCGACCGACACTTACAGCAGATCATTTGGCGTGATGACTCATCGTGTCCACTTAAGATATACCAGTTGAATACTGTTACTTATGGTACTGCCAGCGCACCATTTCTCGCAACGAGATGCCTTAAGCAAGTGGGAATGGAATGTACTGAAAAACTGATCTCGGAAGTCATCATCCATGATTTTTATGTTGATGATCTTTTAACTGGTACAGACCAACTCGAAACTGCTTATGAACTGCGAAAGAAGGTTACTGATGCTCTTGCTACCGCTTGTATGCCTTTGAGGAAGTGGAAGTCTAACGAGCCTAAGTTACTTTCCGAACAGTGTGATCAGTCCACAATCGATTTCCACCAAGAAGGTGACACGTTACATAAAACTTTAGGACTGAGTTGGCAAACCGACATTGATAAACTTTGCTTTCCTATAAATGTTCCTGAGCAGCCTAATAATACTAAACGTAATATGCTTGCAATAATTGCACGAATATTTGATCCATTGGGTTTGTTATCACCTTGTGTCATACGCATGAAAATGTTATTACAACATCTTTGGCTTAAAGGCTTAAATTGGGATGATCAATTAACAGCTGAGGTTGGCACTGCGTGGGCCACCCTGATCAAAGATTTACCAGCTATTAATAATATTCGAATACCGCGTCGTGTCACTTGTGATGCTTACCAACACTTCGAAATTCACGTATTTGTGGATGCTTCGGAGAAAGCCTATGGCGCTTGCCTGTATATTCGCAGTGTAAATAGGCAAGCTGATGTTAGCGTGCACTTAGCAATAGCTAAAAGTCGCGTCACGCCGATTAAACCGGTAACGTTACCACGTCTTGAACTTTGTTCTAGTGTACTTGGAGCACGTCTATACAAGAAGGTTATCGATTCACTTCGAGCTCAACCCTCAAAGGTTGTTTTCTGGACTGACTCCATGATTGTGCTTGGTTGGTTAAAGATGCTGCCTATAAAATTAAATACGTTTGTACGTAATCGTGTAGCAGAAATACTAGAAGAAACTAACCAATGTACATGGAGACACGTACCTAGTAATAAAAATCCAGCAGATTTAATTTCTCGTGGAGTGGAACCTTCTTGTCTGCAAACCTTGGACCTGTGGTGGTTCGGTCCATCTTTTTTGCATAAGGATGTTGATGAATGGCCTTGTAGTCCTGGGGACATGGAGATAACGTTACCTGAAATAAAACCAAATATTAACCTTCATGTCGTTACGCATGAAAATCATTTAGAAAAAGGATTAATAAAATTTGAACGTTTTTCTAATATTTTAAGATTACAACGTACCTTTTGTTATGTATTTCGCTTTATTGATGCCTGTAAACGACGAGAAACAAAAAACACTGCTTATTTTTCTTACACTGAACTGCAACACTCTTTAAATTTTATAATCACTCAGTCACAAAGAGAATCTTTTCCTGAGTATGATTTGTTAATAAATAATAAAAATCTACCTTACAAAAACCGTTTGTCAAAATTAAGTGTATTTCTTGATGCTGATAAAATTATACGTGTAGGAGGTAGGCTACATAATTCTGAGTACACTTTTGAGAAAAAACATCCAATTCTTTTACAGTCCACTCATCATTTTGTTAAACTTTTATTTCGACATGAGCATATTCGATTGATGCATGCAGGTCCTCTATTGTTACTAACCACTTTAAGAGAAACATATTGGCCATTGGGGGGACGTAGCTTAGCTCGAGCTTGTTATCGTCAGTGCGTTCGATGCCGACGTTTGAAAGGACAGACAGTAATGCCACAGATGGGTAATCTACCATCAAGTAGACTCTCGCCAACTGACTTTCCCTTTCAAAACGTAGGTGTGGATTACGCAGGTCCCTTAAACTCAGTTAGTCGTCAAGGTCGTGGATGTAGATTAGTAAAGGTCTATATCGTTATTTTTGTATGTTTTACGACAAAAGCCATTCATTTAGAACTGGTAGGCGATTTGACTAGCAATAGTTACCTGCAGGCATTATCAAGGTTTATTTCTCGAAGGGGTAAACCTCTTAATATTTATTCTGACCGTGGAACGACATTCACAGGAGCGTGTAATGAAATTACAGCCTTTTTAAAACAAAATTGTAACTCTATATCTGACAGCGCGGCTCGTGACGGAGTTAACTTTCATTTTATCCCTGCTTATGCTCCACATTTTGGCGGTCTTTGGGAGGCAGGTGTCAAGTCGACCAAATTTCATTTGATAAGAGTGTTGGGCAATTGTCACCTTACTTATGAGGAATTTAACTCTGTGTTAGTTCAAATTGAAGGGATCTTAAATTCTAGGCCTCTCACTCCTTTATCGTCGAATCCTGAAGATTTGTTGCCTCTTACTCCCGGTCACTTTTTAATAGGAAGACCGCTCACATCACTACCTATGAAGGATCTTCGTGATTGCTCCAGTCATTTATTAACTCGACACCACCGAATTGAACAACTCCGACAGCATTTTTGGTCAAGGTGGAGTAAAGAATACGTTTCCGAATTGCAGCTAAGGGTCAAGTGGAAATCCTCTACGGATGCGTTAAAATTGAACTCTTTAGTCGTAATCAAAGACGACAACTTGCCGCCAATGAAGTGGAAACTGGGTCGAGTTATAGCCCTTCATCCTGGCACCGACGGAATCTCCAGGGTGGCTGATATTAGGACTGCGACCGGCATCATCAGACGAGCCTTTTCGAAAATCTGCCCGCTGTTAGAAGACTCCTGTTGAATGCAAGCCTTCAACGGCCGGGGGCATGTTTATGCCTCCGTGATTTAGTTTAAGATATTTAGTTATAAGCAACTTTAGTATGAAGGGTCATTGCATTTAAAATTAATCAGGCGCTTCGCTATATATGATCTTTTTTGTAAAATCATCTTACTTACTATTAAAGCCCCTAACCGACCGGTTGATTTTTATTTTATCCATCGCCACGTCACACGTGATTACCAAATTAAATTTTAGAGACCTCTAGTTCCTCTTCATGATTTTTAATATTATTTAAATAGATCTATTAATGAAGGAAAAAGCATTACATATGTGAAAAGTAAAGCAAACTGACAATCATTGTCGCAAGCAGAACAAACCTTTTCCCCCCTCGTTAGTAAACTCTGCAGTACTTTTTTGACGTCTGCTGTAGGGCGTCTCCAGTGATTCGAGGGTTTTCAACAAACTTACCCTAAAAACAATATGGTATCTATTCACCATGTCATAAGGGTGAAAGTATGGGAAATTTTAATTTTTCAACAACATTGTTATATCGCTAATGTTTGGACAGAGATCCCTGATCGACACATAAGATTGACCCTACAATCTCAGTAATAAAGTATAAAATGCGTTACTGCGTAAATTTCAGTGATATGTATACATAAGGATTTCTATTCGTACACTCTTGTAACTCTCGAGATGAGTGTCGGAGAATTTCGTATCCTGAAAAGTTTTGAAATAAAAACGACGATTCTTTTTACTTTGTATCGAACAAAAACCTCTTGTGCTCTCATTTAGGAACATAAAATCTTAAATATCTAAAAGCTTTCCTGACCCTTTCAAAGTAACCTAAAGTTTTAAACATGAAACTTTTGACAAATGTCTCATAAATAAAACTTTTATTTGCGATCATTAGACAGTGGCATAATATAAACTTGGGCCTTCAGGTTCAAATATTATAATATAGCGACTCACCCTCGCTTCGCTTCGAGTTCGTCCCTAGACAGAAACAAATCTATCCTACGGGAACCGTATATTTTTCCGGGATGATATATAGTCTAAAGCGTTCCTCGATAAATGGACTATCCAACACAAAAAGAATTTTTCAATTCCAACCAGATTTATTAAAAATTTCTTCCTTTTTCTTATAAGAAAAAATAAAAATAAAATAAAAATAATTAAGTAACCCCCGACACAAAAAAAGGCTCTAAAAAGTAAAAAAATAAAATTTCTCTCTTGGCCTTTTAACTTCATTAAAAGTACCCCGTAATATTTTGCTGATGAGCGCCGCCGCGTCGGGGAACCGCTAATACTTTATCATTATCAATCTTCTTTTTATTTGTATTCTGGTTTTAATTTTATTTACTTAGCGATCTAAGAACCATCGCGTCGCCAAGAAACTAACATTCAAATAAAGAAACAGCATCCAAATCGGTTCAACACAGACACAAGCATAGCGTTCAAACTTATAACACCCCTCTTTTTGCGACGGGGGTTAAAAAGTATCTTAACTTAGCAGAGAAGACTTCAGTTGTATAAAATGTTATCCATCATAATACTTTCTATCATATTTGTTATAAAACATTTCATTTTAAAAGATGAGATATAATAAAATATGAGAAATTTAATTTTACAAAATGTCAAGACAATGCGAGCGGTAGACAGGATTACTACATGCGTGGAATAAGATTTTCTTCTTCTGAGACGTATTTTACGGTTATTTTAACTTTCTTCTACTTTGTATGTGTGAAGTGATATGTGTCTATTGATAATTTTAAATTTATAGTATGTTTAGAAAAATTTATTTTAAATTCTTGCCTCTATAAACGTTTAAGCCAATAATTTACAGTCTTGTATTCAGCCCTTTTTAACGTCCCACTGCTGGGCACGGGCCTCCCTTCAAGACGAGGGGAATCAGGCCATAGTCCACCACGCTGGCCAAGTGCGGATTGGCGGACTTCACATGTCTTTCGAAAACTGGCTAGGTTCTCTCAGACATGCAGGTTTCCTCACGATGTTTTCCTTCACCGTAAGGCAAGAGGTAATCATGTTAGAAAATGATTTGCACATGAAAATATCAGAGGTGCGAGACCCGGGATTTGAACCCGCTTCACTCGGTTTCCCAAGCGAGCGCGTTACCACTGGGCTACCACTGCCTTTTACAATTTACAGTCTTACTAATATTAAAAGCAAAAGACCTTTATTTACATTTTTTTATTTGTTACTTAACTTAGGCATTTGGATATAATGTTTTCTTAGATTTACGCGAATATTTGATATCTTAAATAAAACCTCCTTTTTGAATTTTGGATTTTTTCGCGAATGTATCTTAATTTTTGGTTCCCAGTGTTTTGAATGATTATGGTCACGGGAGAAACTAAGATTTTAGACGTCTCATAGGTCGTTAAAGTTGTTAAAAATCCGAGAAGACAGTTTTATTTAAAATATGTGGTTATTCATAATAACTAGCTTAACAAGTAGTGCTTCTAATGCACCCTCAAACTGCTCAGAGGTAACTTTCTGTAGCAGACTAAAAATATATCCTATCGTTGCTAAAACTAATACAACAAGCAAACAGACAAACAAACACAATTCTCCATTTACAATACATGTAAAGAAGTAATAATAATAATAATAATATCCTCCTGATCCTGAACGATTCCGGCCACGGCGGTCTATCTCATTAAGACTAGCCAACTGCGAAGGAGATAATATTATAGTGCACAAGTGTACGCGCAGACACAAGTGCACTCTCTATTCCTGTCACTCTCATAGTCCGGTGGGACGACTACTCGACACGACCGTTGAGAGTTAAGGCGCAGGACCGCCAGCTTTACGTGCTCTCCGAGGCACGGGGGTGAAACACCGCCAACTTTCCAACCCAGGGCTGTTACTGAGGCTTACTCTACAGAAAGACTCAATAACTAAACTTGGCCCGACCCGGGACTCGAACCCAGGACCTCAGGATGTGCAGCCGTACATGCTAGCCACTACACTACCGAGGCAGTTAAAAACAGAAGTACTAACAAATTAGTCTATATCAAAAAAACACAAATTTCATCTTTAGTTTATACTCAAAAACATTGTAAAGTGGCTCTTCCACTATTAAATCAATATGCACACCTGTAATCCAGAAGAGCCACAAATAAGGGGTAGGCAGGTGAAAAGACTGCGGTTGGTAATTTATTACAAAAATAAAGCCGTAGGGCTATCTGATCGTGACTTACATTGGATCTTTGAATCCTTTGGGACAGGGCTGTCCAAAGTTTCAAAAGACCTATATTCCACAGTTAACGTGAAACAAATACTGTTTTTTGTTACCCTCATTCGAATTTTAGTAACCAATAGTTAGTTATAAAGCAAAGAACACATCGTATAATTTGGAACTATCAATCAAACATAATTTATATATAAATATGAAAAAAAAATGAAGCTATAATATAAATGTAGAAGTGGAATTTCATACTTTTTTATCCTTGGTGTTGTTTATTTACCTTAACTACTAGGAGTGACGTCACTATCACGAGTTCGATTCTCAGTCAAAACAATGGTAATGTTAGCCGTAAAGACATTTATTACCAATTTTGAGATAGCTATTCGATATACAATGTTTTTCCTTATCTATATCATAAAAAATACACAAATCTATAGTAATAATATAAAAAAATATTAAATTTTGTCATTTCGTGATAATTGCGCACCCTAATATAATAGTCCCTTCTTTGGGACCTCGGCTGTTCGCACATACTCATCGAATGTAGCGTATAATGTAACGGGTCTAGGATACCACTATCTTGTATCTAAGAACTTGTTTAGTTCTGACTGAATTGGGTTCGAAATAGACGTATTATAAGTACGTATCTGTACTCTATCAAACTGTTGAAAATAACCGACATCAAAAGAAGGAGGAACTTATTTTCTGTTTATGTTTGTTTTGTATGTCTATATGTCATATTTTACGCGGTAACTTCGTTTATTATGAATCAATTTTTATATATCCTTATTAACCTACTGCGCTAGAAGAAGCGTGATGTTTTTCGAGTGTATTTATGTATGTATGTATGTATATTTCTTTAACACGCACTGTAGCTTAAACGGCTTAATGGATTTTAGCTCGAGAGGTGTCGTTAGATTCGTATTAATTGTGAGAGTGACACTGGGCACATCAAAATTATAAAAATTAAAATGGCCTATTTTTGGCTACATATTATATCTTCAAAAAAATGTTATTCCTCAAAACCTATAGAGTGGGGTATCAAAATAAATAGCTTGCAAAAATACATATACAACTTTTATGTTTAAATGTAATTTGGAATAAGCAATGCAAAAAAAAAAACAAATAAAAAAATTTTTTTACAAAAATAGAAAAACCGACTGCCTAAAAAGCGAACTAAAAAAATGAAAACAAGTTGACGAAGAAACATAGTATTATGCAGTCTGTTTAGTTCGCTTTTTACACAGACGGGTGTATTTTTTTTTTTTTTTTATATTTTTTAATAAGTTAAACTAAGGGTCTCACATGAATCTGAAGAAAAAAATTATCCCTCAAGACTAAAATAATTTTACATTTAAAGTGTTTTTGAAGGCAGTGTGCCTTTTTAGTTTAAAATTATACGAAAACTTCTTGATACATTTAAGTATAGAAATATTCATAATACCACTCTTAAAGGTAATAAGCTCTTAAAATTAATTTTCTTCATTAGTGATAAAAAAAAGTGAATCCATACTTCCATATCCATACTAATACTATAAATGTGAAAATTTGTTTGTTTGTTTGTCCTACTTTCACGTCGAACCAGAGTGACGGATTGGCTGGAGAGGCACGTAGGCAACTTTTTACTGTGAGAGTACTAGTAAATATTAATATTATTTGTCTATATTAGTGTGCTACGGGAAAACACGTAATAACACAACCCACAACAACTCATCATATCTATACCGTTAAAACGTACCTTTAAACAAACCCGAGCGAAGCGAGAGTGAGTGTCTAGTATTACATAATAATGTCTACTTCTTTCTCTATAGGAAATGGCACAGGCCTAAAATGTTTTAATTAAGCTTTAAAAAGATTACATCACTAAGAAGAGCCGACAACACTTAAAATATTAATTTCTTAATTAAAACATCTTATAATTATGTCGTTTCAAAATTCCTGCCCGCATGGGAATGACACTGCTACATTTTCAATGAAGACGCCCGCCCGTATGCTCATAACTTATGTTTGATCCACAGTTTTGCTTGATTTAGGTACTTTCTTCAGATGAACGAACACCAAAACATATTTTGGTGTTCATTAAATTTAGGTTTACCTAGTTTTTTTCTACTTATAAGAATAAAAGAAAACATTAGCTTCGTGTCATTATCAATCGATTTTTTACATCATCATTGTTATAAATTATCGAATATTGCAATAATTGAAATAATTATGTAATTTTTCTTTCTAAAGTAAACGGGTTCGATTTCGAATGAATAATATAATCTTAATCACTTTACATATAGTAAATACGAAAGTTTGTGTGTATTTTTGTAAGTTGGATACGATTAGACAGATATGAATGAAATTTAGTATACTGATGGATATGACCTGGAGTAACCTTGTGGTTAACCTTTCTAGGTCATTGTCTATACAGATAAATAAAATTAAAGTGTCTGTTTGTAATGTCAAAATAACAGCTTTTTACTAAATGCATATGAAATTATAGTAAGTACTTATTAGAAAACTCAATTTTTAAAATTTATTTATGTGTATTCAGCCCTTTTTAACGTCCCAATGCTGGGCACGGGCCTCCCTTCAATACGAGGGGAATCAGGCCATAGTCCACCACGCTGGCCAAGTGCGGATTGGCGGGCTTCACATGTCTTTCGAAAACTTGCTAAGTAACTAATTCGTTACTAAGTAAGTAATTTACATCTAATTAGAACGGCGGTGCCACCTAACTAGATAGATTATAAATCATTACAAACATAAAAGGAAAGAGAAAAAAAATAGAAACAAAAGTAAATACTACTAGCGTTGAATGAGCCCCATTGAGCATTATTGTCCAAGAACGCGTTAAATGATGCCAATGAAATTTGTCTGTATGTCTGTTTGTTCCGGTTAATCTTCGAAACGGCTGGACTGATTTTGACGACTTTCACTGGCACATAGGTAATGTTATAAGCAGTAACTTAGGCTACTTTTGTTTTAGAAAAAGAATTAGGGTTCTACTCAAAAAAAATTAAAACGTACGTAAAGGTACGAATACAAGCGAAACGAGGGTGAGTCGCTAGTTAGTAATAAAATTTCTAAAAGGCATCCAGTAACACGCCCGAGTAACGCGAGAGTAAGCCGCTATAGTAGTAGGTATAAGATTTTATCAATATATCTAACCTAAACAACTTTATAACTTGTTTAGATATTCCTCTGTATTATATATATACATATTATTTACATAAAAAGGTTTTAATTTCATTTCATAACTACTATACAGCATATAAAACAAATGAACGACACATGAAACAAAAGTATCTTAAATATTGAAGTTATCAAGTTTTATTTAAAGGAAACATTATTTCATTTTTAAATAAGAATAACTGCGTTAAAATTTTATTTAAAAAGCTTACGATAATCAAACCAACTGAAAATACAGAATAAATCGTCACTATTTTATTGAACTGATCGATAGATAAGCTTTAAAGCAAACATTGTATCTTAATATTACAAAAAACCATGATATCATACAATTACATGTCGACTTCTAAAACATCGTGAAACAAAAGAACGGGACATGGAAAAAAGGCACCTTAAATAATGAAGATATTATGTTTCATTCAAAGTAAACATTCTTTTATTTTCCAAAATAAAAATAACTACATTAAAATATTTTTAAATACGCTTTGTTCCAACTTGTATAATGTATATTGGCGACATCAAGGTGTTCAACCATGCATGCCGATACTCATCATCTACAAGACAGAGTGAATACTTTGTATCAAGACGCAATTTCATTTTAAATATTTTTAATTTAATACTAATATCTATAAGTAATTAGCAACAAATAAAAACAAATCTATCCCACGGAAAACGTACATTTTTCCGGGATAAAAAGTAGCCTATTTGTTAGTCTGATGCATGAACTGTATTATTGTAAAGTTCAATCAGTAGTTTTTGTGTTAAGCCGTATAAGTTACTATGGTTTTTTAACTATTCCAAGAGAACTCTTTAATTTTCCGGGATAAAAAGTATCCAAAATATTGACCGGGGATATAAGGTACCACCATGCAAAATTTCATTTAAATCGGTCCATTACTTTCGGAGATAAGCCCGTATAAATAGACAAACAGACAGAGAAACAAAAATTTTTAAAAAAGTCTGGATTTGTTCTATTTCTCTTCTTACATCCCTTTGACTCAGTTTTTTGATTTTTTTTAATTTATAGACATTTGTCTTCTAAAGTTTTATTATATGTATAGATTTAACTCAGACTCATCTTGAGTAGGCTTAAAACTTGGGCTAATTATTTTAATTAACCAACTTTAATTGACCTTCTCAATGTAAGAGTGTCATTCTACGAAAAGGTCAAAATGTAGCCTCAATTGTGGCTAGGGATTATAAAAGAATATTATAGAAATAGTCAAATTGATAGGGTGGTGGTGGTGGTGATGGTGGAGGGGGGGGGGGGGGGGGGGGGAGGGGGTGGGTTTTTATTTTACAAATAATTAAATTTTATAACTATTTAAACTAGTTTCTAATCTATACAGATAAATAAAATTGAATAACAGGTCCTTACTAAAAAATTATAACCCGCTCAAAAAATGATAACGTATCCAGGGACGCACCCGAGCGAAGCTAGGGTAAGTCTCTAGTTTATATTATTTAGGATGAAAAAAAACGTACAGTAGTAGCAAATGTCCCTGACTGAACGTTAGTTTTATTTATTTGTTAATTCTTCAATAAATTAAAAAAAAAACAAATAGAACTGGTAATTCTAAATTGGCACGTTCGAACAAATTAACTCTTCGTCTCTATCTAAAGATATAGATGTCCATTATGTTAAATGGCGGTGCCATTTCCAAAATTCTAATTTTAAAATATTACATGAGCAATCCTTGTATACATATTTTATTTCGTGTATTTCGGAAACGGCTCTAACGATTTGGATCAAATTTTGTTATAGACAAGGTTTTGCTTTATACTCAAGATATATGTCCTTTATATTAAATGGCGGTGCCATTTCTAAATTCCTCTTTTTTGTAGTTTAATAGCTTTAAAGTTTAATTAATAAGTTTAATTATAATCTACTTTATCATAATGTATGATAATATCCCATACAATCTACCAAATTGAAACAAATATTACACTATTGCTAGCCACTAGTTACTTATATTAGTATTAAATTAAAAAATATTTAAAATGAAATTGCGTCTTGATACAAAGTATTCACTCTGTCTTGTAGATGATGAGTATCGGCATGCATGGGTGAACACCTTAATACCGCCACTACATAGAATACATTTTCATAGCGTACATTACAAATAAAACATTAACTCCCCATCCTCCTCAGAACAAACCACTGCATCAGTAGATCATACTAATAGCCCAATATTTCCCAATTTTATGCTACTACTTTATATTGTTACCAATTATATATTATTATCCATCATATAACCCTTCCGCTTCATCGCCTTCGTGTAATCTACACGTTTTGTAGTCATCGAAGCGTGGCCCGAATAAAGTTTATAATGGCCGGTTCTATGAGATAATGGCTTAGTGAACAATATATTGGTTAATTTTAATACTCAAGCAACACCAATGAAACAAAACGATAAAAAACTCGTGATATGTATACGTGTTTTTACTTTTTTTTCTGTCTTGAGACGTTGTCTTTTTATTTTACTGCCTTAGAAAGAGAGTATCATTTTTCGATATGTATGTTCATGTGTATCGTTATAGAGTGAACGCATAAACAATTTGATGATTTTAGGCATATATGTATATTGTATATGTATGTCTTTTATCATATAAAATCTACAACTAAAAAAAGAAAGTGACATTTCCAAAATTTTAATTTACTAGCAGAGAATACAAAAAAATCACGCCAATCCGTCACTCTGTTTCTACGTGAAAGAAGGACAAACAAACAAACAAAAAAACATATTTTCACATTTACAAATACATTTTTATTAGTATGGATACATAAAACTTTTGTGCTGACATTCTAATAGAACTACAAAAATATTAATATTATTTGTCTATACTATAGTTTAATGTAGGCTTATTAAGCCCACGTTTCCGTAACAATTTCCGCAGAAGCATGTACCAACTTTATATATATACGCTAGGGCACGAGATAAAAAGCCGGGATTAGGCTATCGGTCCCGAACACTCCTCTAATACTGACATGGAGCCGTTTTGACTTTTATTAATTAATAGCTAATGACTATAATGGATTCACAGGTTAAAAGATCTCACGGACCGGACAGGCGAGGCTACCCTAATTTATGAGGAGGAAACTACAGATTTATTGACATATTTATGTCGGAATTCAACATTTTTTATAAATATCCTTGATTATTATTAAGCGTCTTTGTTTTTGAAGTTAGACTTATTTAGAGTAGTCGTGATTTAAAACTCGATGAAACAAAATGCTACACTAGAAAGAGACAAACATATAAATATATAGGACTAGCGGCTTACCATCGCTTCGCTCGGGTTCGCCTCTAGAAAAACAAAAACAAATCTATCCCTCGGGAACCGTATATTTTTCCGGGATAAAAAGTAGATTATGTATTATTCCAGACTATAATGTATCTCTTTTCCAAATATCATCCAGATCCGTTTAGCCGTTCTGGCGTGAAAGAGTAACAAACATCCATACTCACAAACTTTTACATTTATAATATTTATACAGATTAAGTAGGTGAGAGAATGAGATAGAATACACAGGAAATAAAAAATAGTACTGAATAATATGTAATGTAATATACGTTAAATAAAATGTAAAATAACTTTTAAAGTTGGTTAAAAAAATTAAACCTTATAATTATCCTACTCCTGATACTCTATATACGAGTACTATGTTTATCTCATTCTCTTGTAGGTTAATTTTCTGAAGTTTCACTTCTACCATGAGGGAACTGCATACACACTCATTTTTTTAAAATTAAACATTGTTGTTGTATAAAATACGTTTTAACCTTTAAAACGTGTTTTGTTATGTTAGAGTTGATATATTTGTACATAATACATATAATTGTATAGATTTTAAAGGAAGCCCTACGGGACGATTTTCAAATAATACCTTGTATTTTACTTTATAATTTTGAATATATATACATACTAACCTATGTTAAACCACGGTTTCGCTCTCATGATAATATCACTATTGTGTTGATAAAATCGATATTATATCGATGTTATTTCGACCAAATTAGTCTTAATCTACATAGCTGTAATTTGATCAGAAATAAGCGCGGCCATCCAAATAGACAACGCGACCTTTCAGTATATTAATTAGCCCCTTTTAAACCTGCCTTTTTAAACCTGTGTTACAAGATTTTACAAATATTTTGTATACGTATTATGTATACATTTTTATTTGAAAATATAATATCTTCCCAAAAAATACATTCTAGATAACTACGCAATAAACCTTCAAAATGTATTTTTATCAATTTTCTGCATCAGCAGTAAAGATGTCCAGAAATCACACTAAATATATCTTCCAACGGCACTTTTTCAAATATAACATTACCTTGAAGATATCCCTCGAGGGGCAAATTACTATGCTTATCTCTCACTATACTAGAGGGAATAACTTGGGCAAGTACCACAATAATATTATAAATACGGTGGTTTGTGAGGGTGAGTGACTGCTAGTTAGTTCAACGTTGTTACATCTTCACTGTAAAAGCTAAACGAATTTGACCGAAATTCTTAACGGGCATACCCTAAATCTTGAATTTTATCTACAAATTATACCTTTATTTCCTGAATTTATATTTGTAAATTAGTACATGGACCGTAAGTGAAGTCGCGAACAAAAACTAGTCTATAATGTTATTATAATTCACATACAAGCAAAGTAATAAAAATATATTCTGTAACTAGCGATTCACCCTCGTTCCGCTCGGGTTCGTTCCTAAATACGTTTTATAGTTTAGTATGGATTTCTCAAAGATGAGATATTTTCCTGCAGTAAAAAGTATCCTATGTATTGACCCGGATAACCAACTATCATCATATATTTCATCAAAATCTGTCCAATGATTTTCTCATGATGCGTTCCCAGACAGACAGACAGACACAAAATCTAAAAATTATAGATTCGATAATAATAACTATTTCAATAAGACTTTCCAAAAAATATTTAATGTACACATTCGACTCAGAATTTTATTATATGTATTTTATTTTATTATATTTTCACAATCATCCTTCAATAATAATCCAGTGTTTTAATGAACCCAAAAAAATACGTACACCGCAAAAAACCCGAAACAAATGAGTACAGAGTAAGTAAAAAAATTAATTAATATCAACTCATACATTGTACCAATTAAACTTTGTGTTTGTTCAATTTTTGACATAACATTATAATTCGTTTGAACAACAATCCACACCTCGAGCAAAATATTTGATGAGGCGATACTCCCGCCGTGTAAAGGAGCGCGCGTTTCCATTACCATTATACTAAATCCGTTAAATCTGAAAAATACATACTAGAGAAAAAAAATGACCTTAATATATAAACAGGTATAGATTTGGTTGTTCTTTAATTTTTAACACGTTTTTTTGGATTGTATGTATGTGTGTGTGTGTGTGTGTGTGTGTGTGTGTATTCAGCCCTTTTTAACGTCCCACTGCTGAGCACGGGACTCCCTTCAATACGGAAGAGATCAGGCCATAGTCCACCATGTTGGCCAAGCGCGGTTTGGCAGACTTCACAAAAACATGTGTCTTTCAAAAACTTGCTAGGTTCTCTCAGACATGCAGGTTTCCTCACAATGTTTTCCTTCACCGTAAGGCAAGTGGTAATCATGTTAGAAATGATTCGGATATGAAATTATCAGAAATGCGAGAACCGGGACTTAATCCCGCTTTACTCGGTTTCCCAACGAGCGCGTTACCACTGGGCTACCACTGCCTTCACTTTTATATATTTGAATAACTAGAATGACAAAGTAAATGAGTAAACAAACCTGGAATGAAAATTTTAAACATTAATGTTTGACAACACAATAATTTATAACATAAAGGAAAATAAGTCTTATTCATTTAGTTTAGTTAGAGTAGGTCCTACTCTATATTTGTGCTAGGTTTTTTTATCTTATTATAATCACCAAGCTTTTTGTTCATTTCTAATGAAATTGTTCAATATCCCATACTGGACGAAAGATTGATTTTTGCACTAAAAATTAATTGTAATTCCGTTATGAAGTTCATGAAAATAATAATATACTAAACTGATTTTGCTAGCACTCCTTATGTTTATTGCATACAGTTTGATATTAATCACTTATTAAGTTATACTTCTAAATTAGGAGAGTACTTAGAATTTTAAATAATATTTGACAAAAATATTTGTCATCTGTGTGTTACTAAATAAAAGGCAGTGGTAGCCCAGTGGTAATGCGCTTGCTTGGGAAACCGAGTGAAGCGGGTTCAAATCCCGGGTCTCGCACCTCTGATATTTTCATGTGCGAATCATTTCTAACTTGATTACCACTTGCCTTACGGTGAAGGAAAACATCGTGAGGAAACCTGCATGTCTGAGAGAACCTAGCAAGTTTTCGAAAGACATGTGAAGTCCGCCAACCCGCACTTGGCCAGCGTGGTGGACTATGGCCTGATTCCCCTCGTATTGAAGGGAGGCCCGTGCCCAGCAGTGGGACGTTAAAAAAGGGCTGAATACGTGTTACTAAATCTTATTACGATACGTATCAAACATATTTAAACAGTTTAGATAGCGTATATCAAATCTTCGCAGTCACAAAGTAATAAAATAACAAATCGTGCGATAATGGAACCGCACTTTCAATATTCTTGAAGGGAGTGTGTGTACTCTGCTCGGGATGAGATCCGGCGCGCTATTGATATCGCCTCGAATGCATCTGAAGAATTCAATCTAACGAATCTGTACCGCAAACTGCGAAGACCACTAATCTAACTTTACTTTAGATCGACTATATTTTTAAATACGGTTTTACTAATATATAACTGACGACACGTTTGGCTTAGTTTGTAGTGATTCTACTTGCTGTGCCAGCGGTCGCGGATTCCTTATTAAAATCTAATATATTTAAACAAACAATTCTTGTATATTTATTTATATATTTATACCGGCGATCTCGGAAACGGTTCTAACGATTTCGCAGAAATTTGGTATGTGGGAGTTTTCGGGGGCGAAAAATCGATCTAGATTAGTCTTATGTCTGGGAAAACGCGTGTTTTCGAGTTCTCATGCGGTTTTTAGTTTTTTTAATAACATAACAAAAAAAGCTCTGAGCGTAGCTCGGTCACCAAGGTACTAGACATTATTATCGATGTAGAGGCTAGTTATATTATAAAGTAATGTAAAGTCTTTATGTACACCTATTACATGTACCTTCTCGTAGTAATTTGTTTGATAAAATACAGCTGCACGTAGTCACGAGTTACTTGTAATACAATCAGTTGAAAGCATCAAGGTGCAATGAAAACAGGCGTCTAATACCTCAGACCGGTTTATATAATAGCGAGTCGAAATGCACCCCGAGATGAAATCGTGATTCCCTAAAACCCTTAATACGTGGAGTGATCGCTGGAATATTTGTGTGAAGAGATTTTTATATAAGCATATATTTTTGTGTTTGTAAGCACATATATGTATGTATATATGTGTTAAGTTGTAATCATGTTGGAAATGATTCGCACATGAAAATATCAGACCCTGGATTTGAACCCGCTTCACTCGGTTATCCAAGCGAGCGTGTTACCACTGGACTACCACTACCCTTGCTAGATATATAACCATAAAACCATATATTAGTAATATTTATTAAATACTTTTATACAAAAAATAAATTCTTGTATATCTAAGTCATACAGGTAGTTAAATGAAATACAGTCCGTAATATTTTTCACTAACAGTCACTTTTCTCGCAGACACCGCCATTTTCATTCTGCATGACAGATTATATGGGTAAGTTTTTCCAGCATTTCCTCGAAGGAACAATAAGTACAGATGTGACCATGACCTACTTTAGCAAGCGAGCTACGTCAATTAAAATGCAAAATGTAAGAGCCGTTTCAAAATTATATGCTCAGCTAATGAGAGATTGAAGTATGTAATATTTTTTTGGCATGAATGTACAAGGCATTGACGATGATTTTTTAGTAATTTTGCTTTCATTTTATAATTTACTTTTGACCTTAATTCTATTGAGTTTACTCGTTTTACCTGGATTTTATATAAAAATAAAATTTCTATATTATTTTTTTTGTATTTTTCTTTTCAGTTTTCTTTGAGGGATTGTGTCTAAGCTATTTTAATTTATTAACAGCTTTTTGAAATACACCATTTAAAATGCTTATTACACACAATTATATGTCATAATATATTTCAGTACCTGAGTGACCGATTTTCGCTCAGCGTTTTTTTATATTTTCGGTAAAAATATAAAAATTACGTTTTTTCAGAAAAGACAGACATATATGTATATAGCAAAACCTTAACTAAATACTAAATTTCATCCAAATCATTAGAGCCGTTTCCGAGATACACAAAATAAATTTATATACAAGAATTGGTTATGTAATATTATAAGATATTATATTTAATTATTTAAAAAAAAAAAAGAAAAAAATCTTAATTCACCCTTTTTTAATTTATTAATGTTTTTCTAGAAAGTCATAAATAACTAAGTTATCATTGAAACAAATTACTTATAGGATGATACATGGTCACTTTTTTTTCATAAAGCTATAAAGGAAACTAGCTCTATAATACAAGGCGGCTAAATGTAGAAATTTACATAAAATTTGAATACAGGCATCCGATATCTCACTCTGATCACTTCTGACGTTTGACGTCACGTTACAACATTGCCTCCAGCTTTGCATTTGACGTACATTATAAAAGGAATAGAATTCTGTAACTTAATAAGTACATTTTGCTTTTTAGACCAATACTAACAAAACCCGAGATCCATGTGCAAAATAGACATATGAAGGAAAAATACAAACAGTTTCTGTCTGTTATCACATTTATAATTAACTAGCGTATTACCCTGGCTTTGCTCAGGTTCGTCCTTAGGTACGTTTTAACGGTTAGTATGGAATAGATAGACTATATTATATAATATGATATATAGCCTATACCCTTCCTCAATAAACGGGCTATCTAATGCAAAAAAAAATTTTCAAATCGGATTAGTAGTTCCTGAGATTAGCACGTTTAAACTAA
Source organism: Argynnis bischoffii washingtonia (assembly GCA_033884665.1). Lineage (NCBI taxonomy): Eukaryota > Metazoa > Arthropoda > Insecta > Lepidoptera > Nymphalidae > Argynnis > Argynnis bischoffii. The sequence goes on along the minus strand of CM066618.1, from coordinate 15,158,113 downwards.
CAAACAAACTCTGCCTCTTATAATATTAGTATAGATTTGTAAGTATCCAATGAAATCTTGAAAGTCGATGTTAGTCTAATATTTATTTGAAACTTTCTGTTTTAAAAATTTAGATGACAATTAAATATCGATATTACCGAACAGACCTGATGTTAACACCAACAGAAGAAGCAGTAAAATCTTGGAACTAATATATATATATATATATATATATATATACATATGTATGTGTGTGTGTGTGTATAGTACATATGTATATGTATAGGATATTATGAGCCTGACTGGTTTTTCACTTAGATGAACCAAATATGATGAAGGTATTATAGTGTAAGTAGTTATAGTTGTTCGCAAACACAGTAACGGTCTCTGCTATTCCTTCATTGTCATAGTCCAGTTGAAAGGCAATCTAACTCGATAAGAAACAGATAAGTCTTAAGGGGCTAATGTTATCTTTGAGATATGGAGGTTTAGTACAATCTATTTTCTAATTATAATGGTTAGCTATTAAGAATTGCACAACATAAACTCCAATCACTTTAATTGGTTAGACCTAGGGCCTGAAATCTAAACCTAATGATCTTAGGGGGATGTAAGAAGAGAAATAGAACAAAACCAGATTTTTTCATTTTTTTTGTTTCTCTGTCTGTTTGTCTGTTTGTACGGGCTAATTTCCGAAACTATTGGACCGGTTTAAATGAAATTTGTGGATACCTTACATCCCCGGTCAATATTTTAGATACTTTTCATCCCGGATAATTAAAGATTTTCCGGAGAATAGGTAAAAAAATATACTAACTTACAGCTTTGGCACGCATAAAAAGGCACGGTTCCCGTGGGATTTGCTTTTGTTTGTCTCAAATAAGAACACAAAATTCAATTCCGTTTAACAAAATAGCATATCGAAAACGTATCGCAGTCAAACTTCTGCAACACTTACCACGTTTTGAAACTCAATAGCCAGCAATTGGTATCGTCCGGCGATGAGACGAGCAGAGATTCAAATCTCCATAACGAAATCAACATTCGGCGTTGTAACAAGCGGCGTGCCTTCAAAATGCTAACAATGTCTAACTGTGAAGGGTTTACTTTGTCAGCGTCGATACACGTAGGGTGAAAACCTAAATCTGTGATTTTGAGTATTATTTATATATACATTTAATAGGTACGTATTGACGGTTAGTATGGAATAGATAGACTATAGATACTCGTCGGTATAACTAAAGTATGTTATAAAATAAAAAAAAAATATCCCTTACTTTAGAAATAATTGATTTCCCATAAAAACTTCCACCCCCCTTTTAGGGATAATTTTCGGGATAAAGACAATCCTATGTTCTTCCTAGAATCTCAAACTATCTCCTTACCAAAATTTATCAAAATCAGTTCAACAGATAAGCGTGAAAAGATAACCGACAGACATACAGAGTTACATTCGCATATATAGTATTAGTATGGACAATGCCTTTATAATAAAAGTATAGTGACAATAATATTTTTTATTTCTTTTAGCTGCAAGCGTATTTATCTCTTTTCCTGTTCCTATTAACTGTTTTATTAAAAAAATTAAGACTTCATAGTGGAACAAAACAGATTCTCATCTCTACATATAATAAAATTCTGAATCGAATATGTATATTCAATATTTTTTGGCAAATCTTATTGAAATATTCATTATTATCGATACAGAGGCCGAATCTACAGTTTTTATCTGTCTGTCTGTATCTCTATCTGTCTGTCTGTCTCTCTGTCTGTCTGTGACCGCATCACGAGAAAACTGGACAGATTTTGATGGTTATCCAGGTCAATATATAGGATACTTTTTACTGCGGGAAAATATCTCATCTCTGAGAAATCTATATTAAACGTTAAAGCGTAACTAGGGATGAACCCAAGCGGAGCGAGCGTGAGTCGCTTGTATCTATATAAATAAAAATGAAGGGCTGTTCGTTGGTAAGCGCATCACTTGAGAACATCTGGACTGCTTGGCCCATTTTTTTATATGTTGGTAATAATTCGAGTAAGGTTTTTAGGGAAAAAGTTGGAAAAGTTGCATTGAAATGTGAACGTGCTTTTACTTTAGGATTTTGTTTAAACTCAAATTGGACAAAACATATTTTGCTAGTTATATATAAAATTAAACACCATCATTACTTTAATTAAAAGGAAAATAAGAAAATAAAATTTTCATTATAAACTCACATCATCCCTGATTATTTACTCCCTAAAAAACATTGGCCAATAAAGCAGGGGCAGTTCTAAAGAAAGAAAGTCGACTAATCCTCTCGAGATGAAAAAGTGGAAAAGATATAAAAGCTGGCGAGTAATCGATCCAACGAATAGAGTTAGTACGGCAAAGTATGCTATGGAACAATTTACAATTTAGAGCGATTTTTACACCGACTTCAAATTGAAGGAGGTATTAATACCTTATTTATATGTATAGACAAGCATATATATAATACAATTTATACCTAATAATTGATGTAAGATGTCTGTGTGTATCAATAGCTGGCGCTCCTTAAGAATGTTAAAATAATGAAAAATAAATACATTTCACTTGAATGTAAAACCGCAGTCACGAACTAATAGATAAGTAAAAGAAAACAGAAAAAAAGGCTATAACCAATTTGAATATTACATGTACTTACTTTGTTACAATCCTTCGGTATTTTCTCCAGAAAATAGTATCAAATTTAGCTTTATTTAATAAGATAAAAACACATACATATATTACACTAGTGACTCACCCTAACTTCGCTCGAGTTCGTTCATAGGTACGTTTTAATAGTTAATATGGAATAAATAGACTATATATTATATGATATATACTGTAGCCTTCTTTAATAAACAAGCTATCTAATGCAAAAAAAATTCAAATCAGATTAGTAGTTCCTGTGATTAGCGCGTTTAAACAAACAAACTCTGCCTCTTTATAATATTAGTATAGATTAAGTGTAAAGACAATATTTTAAATAATGTAAATGACGGTAGTTGTCATAATATAATTCTTAGGTTTACGCGAATATTAGACATTTAAATAAAACTATCTTTTCGGATTTTTTCGCGGATTTATTTTGATTTTTGTTTCCCGACGTTTCGATTGCTTTACAGCAATCATGGTCACGGGAGAGACTCAAAAAAAAAAAAGAGATTGCTGTAAAGCAATCGAAACGTCGGGAAACAAAAATCAAAATAAATCCGTGAAAAAATCCGAAAAGATAGTTTTATTTAAATGGTAGTTGTCATATTAAAATAAGAATTAATTTAAATCGCCATTGTTTATGTGCTTGTACCACAATCTATGAGTTAGAAGTTGAATACTCGCGGGTTTGAGGTAACAGATGGCAAGTGAAGGAATTATTATCGGAGCTTATAATTTATTTTAGTCACTTAAACTTAGCTAACTTGCAGTGATATAGTGGCAGCCATTTTGATAAAGTACATTTGTATGAAAGTGCAAAACATTGAAAATATCGGTCGTGTGCAATTTAACAGATTCTAAGGTTCCGTACCGGGTATATGGTATGGGGGGTAAGATATGGGGTTTTTGTGCTATGTTTTATATAGCCTCACTTACGAGGTTAAAAATGAAAGGAAATATTCCCATAAAAATTCAAATAATTTCGGGAAAAAATCCGTAAAAGATAGTTTTTTACTAATAACACTTTACTTTTACTAGTAATAACGAATACAGTAATGTCCTATGAAATTCGAGATTATTATTACTATAATATAAGCACTTATTACTAAAAGAAAAATAATTAATTTAAAAATATCCGGGCCCAGGCTTACTAACGGAGTTTAACTTTGAAGGCAAAACTGCCGATATATCCTTGCGTGTATGACGATAAGAGTGAAATGAAGTGAATTTAGCAGGCATAATTATATAATTTACAATACCGTATTACTTTTAAATCAGTAAAGAAATATCCTTATTTTTACTTACATATGACAATATTATCTATATCTATCTAATACCTATAAAGGAGCAATTCTTGTATATTTATACCGGCGATCTCGAAAACGGCTCTAACGATTTCGCTGAAATTTGGTATGTAGGGGTTTTCGGGGGCGAAAAATTTAAGTAGATTAGTCTTATGTCTGGGAAAACGCGTATTTTCGAGTTTTCTTCCGCTTTTCTTTCATAAGCATCAAGCGGTCAAGGCGCAAGATTGACAATCACAAGTGTCCGGGTTTCAATCCCGGTCGGATACAAAGTTTTTACTTTTGTTTTTTTTCTTTTTAAGCCCAATTACAAAGAAAATTGTACTCTTGGCCCAAAAACTCCGAGCAGAGCTCGGTCTCCCAGGTACTTAATATAAAATATCAATATATAAAGATATAAGGCAGTGCTAGCCCAGTGGTAACGCGCTTGTTTGGGAAACTGAGTTAAGCGGGTTCAAAGCTCGGGTCTCACACCTCTGATATTTTCATGTGCGAATCATTTTTAACAACTTGCCTCACGGTGAATGAAAATATAGTGAGGAAACCTGCATATCTGATAGAACCTAGCAAGTTTTCGTAAGACATGTGAAATTCGCCAACCCGCACTTGGCCAGCGTGGTGGACTATGTGCCCAGCAGTGGGATGTTAAAAAGGGCTGAATACGTATATAAAAGGCCAAAGACAAGCTACTCCAGTACCTTTTTCTCCTCTCTTTGTCAACCGATTTTCTTTTTAGTACTTTAGCTTTTGATTATAGTATGATCATACATAATATGGTCTATAAATGTCTTGATATGGTATGGTATGGTGATATACATAGTACATATATATTAACTAGTGTTAACTGAGCGAACACTAGTTAATATATATGTAGATATTACATTTGTAATGAAGTCACCCTCAATTATTAATTTTACCCGACAAAAGCCATTGTAATATAATATTTAAAATTGATAGAAAAAACAAACAGCCAGGTAATACATGATAAACAACGAGAAACACACATTATTTTTCATATATTTTCTGTTTATTGTAAAAGCTATTTGCTTTGTGGGGTTTGACCGACTTTCTGAAATTACCGGTAGAGCGCAGTCATGGAAAGGAAGTGATGCAGCTTCATTTAGATTACTATGAAAATGAATTATATATGAATACTATAATAGAAAAACTGGTTCGTAATTAATATTTTGTCTTTAGATAATTTATAACTATTTCTGGTATAGAAGAAAGTTTTAGTGTAGGTATATTGACTTAATATTGTACTAGTTTTCAAATTAAAGTGTATTTATTACTAGCGAGTTACCCTCGCTTCGCTTGGGTGCGTTAGGTGCTCTAGCTACGTTTTAATTTTTTTGAGTGAAACCCTAATTCTTTTTCTTAAATAAAAGTAGCCCAAGCTGCTCTTTATAATATCAGCTATCTGCCAGTGAAAGTCCCGTTAAAATTGGCCGTTTCGGAGATTAGCCGGAACAAACAGACAGACAGACGGCTGGACCAATTTTAACGAGACTTTCACTGGCAGATAGCTGATTATAAGGAGTGACACAGGCTACTTTTGTTTTAGAAAAAGTATTAGGGTTTCGCAAAAAAATAATAAAACGTACCTAGTACCTCGCTAGTATGCTTTAAAAATATACATTCATCAAGCATATTGTAGCTATAAGAGATAAAAAATACTCAAATACATTAAAAAATTAAATAAAAACTTTGTCACAAAGTTAAACTAAATTAGCCTTACTTCTTTCAATTAGAGTTCACAGCTTAAACTCAAGCGTGTGTAAGTTACTCAAAGTAGCAGGTAGTTTGGTACTCGTAGAGTTGGTAGACTATCAATTAGCGCTTAATAGTTCGACAATTAAAATAATTTACTAAGTAATTGGGAGAGCTGAAACTACCTGTTATATAACTTGGTTCACTCACATTGTCTCTTCACATTGACAGATCATAATTGAAGTTATGAAGTTTTATGTTTCAGAACTTCCGAATACGATAATTAAAATACTTGTACGTGGAGTGTAGAGAACGTATAACTGTAGATGATAATTCTGTTGGAATTTAACTGGCTGTAACTTACATTAGATATGTATCTCGGTGTTTTTTTATTAGTATGGTATAAACAAATGTATACAGATAAATATAATTGAAATGTCTGTCTGTTATGTCAAAATAGCAATTGTTTACTAAATGCATATGAAATTTTATGCGATACTTATAAGAAAAATAGAATTTTTAAAGTTTTTGTCTGTCTGTCTGTTTGTTTCGGCTAATCTCCGAAATGGCTGGACCGATTTTGACAGGACATACACTTGCAGATAACTGATATTATAAAGAGTAATTTAGGCTACTATTATTTCAGAAAAAGAGTTAGGGCTCTGCACAAAAAACTTAAAACGTACCTAGCGCCGAACCAGGGCGAAGCGAGGATAAGTCGTTAGTTAATAATAGGTATAATTTCTATGAATAAAATAATTAAACTAATTATTACATGAGTAGACTACAAGTATTAAATGAAGATTGAAATTTAAACTAATTATAGATATATAAAAAAACTAGCAACTCACCCTCGCTCCGCTCGGGTTCGTCCCTAGTTACGTTTTAACGTTTAGCTCAGAGATGAGATATTTTCCCGCAGTAAAAAGAATATGTTGACCCGGATAATCAGCTATAACCATACCAAATTTCATCAAAATCTGTCTAGTGGTTTTCCCGTAATGCGGTAACAGACAGACAGACCAAAATTCTAAAAACTATAGATTTCTGTATCGATAATAAAGTCTTTTTTCAATAAGATTTTCTAAACAATATTTAATGTACATATTCGGATTAGTTACAATTTTATTATATGTGTAGATATGTAATTAGACTTGATTTAAAAAATATATAAGTTACATTTTAAAGTTGGAAAAGAGAAACAAATGACTCCGCTTTTTTCCAGTAGTGAGATACTAAAAATCGTAAGTATTTTAAACTAGGAAAAATATCTCCATAAAAATTTAAAAACATTTTCCATCACGCACAAGAACCTTTGACCTCCCATTCAATAAACTGAGCCAGTCTGGTACTGTCCCTATTACTCCACATCCACGATAGTCGTCAAGCACATATAAAAGCAATAGTTGAAATAATCCTAAATAACTTTTTAACAAAAAACCACAAGCAAATTCAAGTTATTTTTATACTCTACTTAACCTTCTAACAAAATTCATCGAATGAATAACAAAAGTTAAAAATAGGCTTTAGTGGGTATACAATTTTCGTTTTTGAAGTCAATTGAAAAATAAAAACTCAAAGTAAAATTAATAAATTGCGTCATTACGAAATATAATAGAAGATTACAAGAGCAGATCGATGTCCTCAAGGAGTTACCAAACCATAAAAACTTCATACTTTTCAATGGCAATCCAATATGAATATAACGGTAAATTTCAAATACTGAGAGACGTTGTTAAATATAAAATCTGGACCAAACTCAGCTTGGCTTCAGTTAGGAGAGCATTAAATAAAAGTATCGAAGCTATCTACCGCCTTTGAATATACTTAAGGTATAAAGTAAATGCGAAGTTCTTGTACAGTGTAGTTTGGTAACAATCTATCGTACTACTATAGATGATTTTATTAGTAAATGCTAAAGTACTAATTTTGAAGCAGTGGTAGCTCAGTATTAACGGGCTCGCTTGGGAAACCAAGTGAAGCGGGTTCAAACCCGGGTCTCGCACCTCTGATATTTTCGTGCCCAGCAGTGGAACGTTAAAAAGGGCTGAATACAAAATACTAATTTTAATTTTGTTAGATACTAGCGACTCACCCTCGCTTCGCTCGGGTTTGTCCCTAGATTGATTCCTCATACAAACTTTTGTCTCCATTTTCAACCCCTTAAGGGATGATATCCGTCATAAAAAGTATCCTATGTGCTGTCCAGGGTCTCAAACTACATTCTTACCAAATTTCATCTAAATCTGTTTATTACATTCAGAGATTACCCCTACAAGGTCACAAACTCACAAACTTTACCTCTTTATAATATTAGTATAGATATGTTTTATTGAAAGTAAATAAGTAATTTTTATTATTGGCCAAGATTTCATATTAGCTTCAAGTAAAAAAAAAAATTTCTGTTAGAAAGATTGAACAGATAACAGTGTAACACAGTTCCTTTACCTTCTTAGAAATATCAGATTAAACTTAACTGATATTATTTACGATAGTTTAAAGACTTAATGTTCTCATTACTACGAAGCAATTAGTAAATAATTGGATACATACATATAAAAAAAATCGGCCAAGTGCGTGTCGGGCCACGCGCGATATAGGGTTCCGTAGTTGCCCATCACAATAATGCGGACTACGAAGAGGGCTTGTTGTTTTTTATACTCTGAACATTTAACATTAACCGTTTCGGCGGCTCATAGTAACAAGTACATTTTATAAATTGGTCGACTATTACTCGTAAACTTGTAAAGCCTATTTAGCTGTGATACTTTTCCTTTTAACTTTGTTATATATACTACTACCGAGAATTTTTTTCACATATCCAAAAATAACTATTTATCTAGCAGGGCGCGAGGAGGGAGTGTATACCCATAACTCTAACAAAAATTAACACTTTAAAGCTTAATATTTCACAAACGGATCCCTTAATCAAAACCCACAATAACTTTCACAACCCCGCAATATTTTTGAAAGACCTATCTAACGACACCCCACACCATGGGGTTCACGAGAAATAAAAAAACATCCCCACATTAATTATAGAGAAGGTACCCTATTTTTTTTTCGAGATTTTATTTTATCACTTTCTCGACGTGACTAATATGTATATCCATGCTAAATTACGGCTTTCTAGTATTAAGAATCTCTGAGCTGAACTGCGGACAGACGGACAGACATGGCGAACCTAAAAGGGTAAGAAGGGTTGACTACGGAACCCTAAAAAACTTTCCTTATACTAAAAACATTGAAATATTCGAATACATTTTTAAGTGATCTCTACAAGAATCCCTTTACAGATAAACAAGGATAATATTTAAAACAAACGACCATTAACGAGCCGTTTTAATTAACCATTAATTAAATCAAATTATCTTTCATAATTTTATCTTTGAAGCAATAAGACAGAGAATAAGTATGAAAAATTTTAAAAACAAATTAATATGACAGGACTGCCTAATAATTTTACACATCTAAGTTACAGTGTCAACGTGATTTAGACTTTATGCTTTAGAAAGGAAACTTTAAAATTGCTTATTGCATGTTTATGGGTAAATTTTACTCCACCATTAAGTCAGGGGTTTTTTATTTGATCTAAAAAGATAACACATGTTTAGAAGTTATAATTATATGTATATTTAATGTATTTTAACTAATGGGATGAGTGATTTAACAGTAACTATGACCGATACTAATGTTTTTATTTTTAAACAAGTCGTAATTTCTGTGGGCTCATATGTTTTAATTTATACCTGATAATTTATATTCTAAAAAATGGTATTGACTTAGCTTCGTTAGGATATACTTATAGGTTATCACATACACAATGTTCGCTTCACTCATTTACATAATGTTTATAACCGTTTTTTACTGGTTCGGTGGTGTAGTGGCTGGCATGTACGGCTGTACATCCGAATATCCTGGGTTCGAGTCCCGAATCAAGCCAAATTCAGATAGTAAGTATTTCTGTTAAGAAAGTCCCAGTAATAGCCCGGAATTGAGAAGTTAACGGTATATCATCCCCAAAGAGCACGAAAACCGGCTCCTGCGCCCGATCTCACACAGGTCGATTTAAATATTCGTCCTATCGGACTTAGGAATGGAGAGTGCACTTGTATCTGCGCGTACACTTGTGCACTATAATATCTCCTGTGCACTAGACTAGTCTCAGTGAGATTGACTGCTAACACAAATCGGTTAGGAGAGCATCATAACTGTTAATTTTAAGTACTTTGACACAAACCATGTCATATTTTAGAGTATTTATTCAGTTTTTCTTAAGTTATATGTATTAAATAATGTGAACAGTATACGTTACATACTGTTCTCCAGACAAAACCGTTTTTGGTTACCGCAGTGTGTGGTTATATAAGAAAGCATTTCGAAAATGAAATAGACATTTCGCCACTTTTCATTTCAAAGCTTGCGAAATTTAGGCTTCAAAGTCCTTTGTAATGAATTCCCCCTTGCCATCTCCAAACAAGACTGTGTTCGAGTACTTTCCAACACAGTGATAGCAAGCAACCACAATGATGCTTTTATCTGTTTATGTTGTTTTACCTCGAACTATAAATACGACAAAATTTCACTCATAGAAAATATTAATCACTAAAATCTCACTATTATTATAAACTAGCGACTTACCCTCGGTTCGCTCCGGTACGTCCCTCCGTTTTATTTTTCTTTTAAGCGAAACCCTAATTCTTTTTCTATCTCCTTATTATATTAGCTCTCTGCCAGTGAAAGTCCCATTAAAATTGGTCCAGCCGTTTTGCAAATTAGCTGGAAAAAACAGACAGACAGACAGACAACAATCTAAAAAATTGTGTTTTTCTTATAAGTACCGTATATATGGAATCATATGCATTTACTCGTAGTATAAAGCTGTTATTTTCACATTACAAACAGACACGTTAATTTTATTTATCTATATAGATGTGGAAATTTGCATCTAAATCGGTCCAGCAGTTTAAACATAAAGAAGTATAAAACATACACGTATACATACAAACTTTTGCATTTACAGTACTAATAGTGCGATGAACAAATATCGTAACTCCTAAGACTGTCATTAAGCTTTATTCCTTAAGCTTAAGAAAGCTTACTCTAAAAATAGGTTTTAAAAAGCTACAGGAAACGTTTATGTCAGTTAATGTGTTATAAAGACACACTAATAAAGTACTTGATAGATGATTCTAAATAAATAAAAAACGTTTCAAAACTCAGCCTTTATTACCCAAAAAAGTTATTATTTTTCTAAGTAACTAAGTAGGTACGAAACTTTGGAAGTAGATTTGTCCACCTACTTTTTTTTTTAATCGCCGTATCGATTTGATATATTGTATGTGAAATCCAAACAATATAATAATTTGGTACGAAATAACATTTGAACACTTTAAAACCTACTAGAAAAATCTATGAATTTTAAAGGATATCATAAATTTTAACGAGTTCATCTCATACGTTAAAGATAATGAAATTTGCGGTTTTTGAGTTTTTTTAGTTAAAATTATTATTATTCTATATTTGTACTCATCCCTTACCTACATATTATATACGACTCACGCTTGCTTCGCTCGGCTTCGTCCCTAGGTTGATTCCCCATACAAATTTTCAACCCCATTTTCACCCCCTTAAAGGACAAATTGCAGGATAAAAAGTCTCAAACTATCTCCTTACCAAATTTCATCTAAATCGGTCTAGTAGATCCAGAGATCCCCTTTTAACATCACAACATCACAAACTCACAAACTTTCCCTCTTTATAATATTAGTATATGTAGATGTCACCGTAAAATTGTAAACATCGCTAGATTACAATCTATCTAGCGAGATTGTAAACTGTCGATTCGACAATTTACTATCTCGCAAGATAGATTACAATCTAACGGCACTTTTTTCTTCACTTTCCAAAAATTTTACTATATTCTTAAGCAGGTGCTTACATTTAGACTGCTTATATTTTTTCGAAGCTATATTCCAAAATAACTAATAATAACTAATTTTGTGACGTTACAAAAGAGTAAACATTAAATATCAAAGGTCATATAAAAATAAACATTTCAAGTTAAATAACTCTATTTATGCGTAACTAACTAACATTAACGTGTTACTGAATGCCTTGATGATATAAAAACGAGACATTCTGTCACGCTCTACACATTAGCAGCAGCTGACATACTCCACGATTTATTATGAGTAAAGTATTGCTTTAGCCTGATTTTTATATAATCTAAGTGCACGGCAGTATACAGGCCAAGTTCCACAAAAAATATCATATGCCACATATATTTCTAGTTTTTGTAGATATGATGATTTTAACTATACAACATGCAATAAATTAGTCAAATATTTGCAAAATTAATTTCAGTAACGTTTAAATGAGAGATTATTCAGCATTTTCTTCTCAACCTCTACAAGTTTCTTGAAGAAACCTACACAATTGTTCTTTCGCTTAATACTAAACACTAATGAAACAAAAGCCACTCGTACATAAAATAAAACAACCAAGCCATCTAATAAATAGGTTTTAAAAACCAAACATAAATATTGAAGTAGTCAACTAAACTCATAATACTAATATTAAATACCTCAATGTGACCTATCAGACCATCTCTTACAAGCACTGAGACCTAAAAAAAAACTAAAAACGTGTGAAAGGACGAGATGAATGCTTATTCCATATAATATCCTGAGACTCGTTTAAATTCATTTAAAAACCATTCATAATATTTCGTTGAGCGACGGATATTTTTAATGAAACGCCATACAAATGGAGCTCATAATGCGATGCATTTCTTTATGTAAACTGGAATACCAAATAACTAAATGAAGGTAGTTTTTTTTTATATTATTTAATATAGGACGTAATGGTTCAGAGATAAAACGAAATTTTTTACTTATCTGTTGAAATTAATATCACAGTTCTTTACTGTCGATTTATTAATAGGGATTATTAAGCTTAAATTAATTTTGTCTAGTCAAGAATCGAACTAGTATTCGTTATAAAAGCTTTCCAGCTAAGTACTTATATTTCGTAGTTTGCTTTGTGTTCTATGAATAGATAGATATATGGATAAATGTTTTTTACTCTTTCACGCAAAAACACTGAACGGATTTTAGTGAAACTTTACAGTATTGTAGTTTATACATCAGTGTTAAACATCTTTATATATAACTTACATGCATGCATGCATTCAGCCTTTTTTAACGTCCCACTGCTGGGCACGGGCCTCCCTTCAACACGAGGGGCATCAGGCCACAGTCCACCACGCTGGTCAAGTGCGGGTTGGCGGGCTGCACATGACTTTCGAAAATTTGCTAAGTTCTCTCAGACATGCAGATTTCCTCTCGATGTTTTCTTTCACCGTAAGGCAAATGATTCGCACATGAAAATATCAGAAATGCGAGACCCGGATTTGAACCCGCTTCACTCGGTATATACATATATATATGTATATATATATATATAACCTGCGGACAAAACTGCGGAATAACGTTAGTTTTAAATATATGTAATGTAAAGCATGAAGATATTTATGGTGCATTAAATTTTGTACTCAAACAATGTATTTTAAGTATGTATTTTCCTTTAACAAATACAAAGCGTCATCTCGATATAATAAGTTAATGTAAAATATAATACGGCTTTATCCTCAAAGCTGGAAAAACAAGATACAAAATTTTGATGCCCCGATAAGCAAATCAATTTAGACGTAACGCCGTGACTAACGTGCATTCCCTGTTATCTTTGATATTCATACAAGCCTCTTATCAGTTTGAAAGCTTTTATGTATTACATGTATATTATATATAACACTACTTTAATGGTATCTCTCTATTTTCTAAATAAATCGAAACATATTTTAAATAACTATCTACTATCTAGCATTGTCTACTAAGTCGGAGGTCCCAGAGTCATTGTCTGTGCGGTAAAATAAATTGACAAATTAAACCTATGAAAGCGGTCAAGAAAACTTTAAATAATTAACAAATAATAATAATACATATGTCGGGACGTTCCACGAAGTATCCATGGTATGCTACGAGGCTTATGTTATGGATACCAGATAGTTGATACACTACACATGTATAACTTTAAATATAAGTTATAAATATAAGCAGCCATAACTGGAGTACAAACATTGGTGCTCATCACACAAATGAATGTCAACAGCGACACTCGAACCCGCGACCGCCGGCACAGCAAGTAGGTTCACTGCAAACTGAGCCAAACGTGTTGTTACATGTGTTAAATAATGACTTATTGAAGACATGATCTTATAACGTATAAGTAGTTATTGGCATGGTTCGTCTCGCTTAGGTACATTGATATGTATAAACTACTAGGTATATAATTAAATAAAATACATCGGCTTCAAAATGGAATTTTGAAACATGGAGGTTGTTTTTTTTTTTTAAATTTATGTAAAAGAGACTCTAGAGACCCTAGAGATATAAATTATTCAATAAAACATTATGACTTTAATCATTTTTTAAATCAGATTGATTGAAAAAGAACTGATTGAAAAGAAATATTTTAAAAAAACATTTCGTTTCTGCTATAGCTAAAGAGCAAAACGCCCTTTGCCGTACGTATTTATGTACGTATGTATTGTTGTTAAATGAAATAAACTATTTATTATTTAAACTATTTATTATTTATTTGGGCAATGAGTGTTTTACCTAAATACTTTATATATATATTTTTTATGAGATTCAGTGACAAAGGAGCAGACAGACCACCTGATGAAAAGCAGTATCTGTCGCCCATAACACCTACAGTTCATGCACTTAGGTTTTAGGTAACAAAAATACAGAACCGCCGGTACGTTATCACTGTGAGGACTATGATGATATGCCTCTTGCCTGTAATTGCGCTGGCTACCTTATCCTTCAAACCGGAATACAACAATGCAATCATTGTTGCTTGGCGGCAGAAATAGATAAGGGGGTGGTACCCATCCAGTCGGACTCCTCAGGCTTGACAGAGTCCTACCACCGGTATCTACATATTCACTGCTTATAAACTCGTGTTAGGTTTTAAAATTTATATTCCCCCAAAAACCAAACCTAGAATATACAGAGCCTTACAATTTTAAAGTAATACATTTATTGTTAAAATAATCGATTACACAGTTAAATAATTATTTCGCCATTTTTAACATTTCACTTATGAACACAAGCCTCCGTATTCCGGGCCACCACACTGGCCAAATGCGGGTTGGTGTATTTTACACGTAAAATCGAAAACATTACGAAATCTACATGTCTAAAAGAATCTAACTAAAATTCCTCGCTATGTTTTTCTTCCCAATATAGTTGTTTTTATTTCACTTATTAATAACATGGCAATTGTTTATAGACGGTGATCATGTTTGGATTTATATTTATATCTAGTTCAATCCAGGATAAAGATCTAGAACATAACATTTATTAAAATAAATAATTCTACTATTTCATGTATATCAGCTCTAAAACTAAAGTATTTTAGTTTACTCTCTATCGACACCGCTCTATCAATCGTAAAAACCAAACAATACCTGATAAAAGCCGTCATATCATAGCGACTTGTTTTGAATGTGGGCGCAAAATTGAAGAAATAACGTAAATACCATCCCCAAAGCTTTTAAACCGGGAGGAGGTGACAATTTGTATCGAAGTTGTAATATTTAAATAATATTTAAACGAATATGGAAATTTATTTAATACTAGCGACTCACTCTCGCTCCGCTCGGGTTCGTCCCTAGGTTGATTCCCCATACAAACTTTCATCCCCATTTTCACTCCTTTAAGGAATTATTTCCGGGATATAAACAATCCTATATCCTTCCCAGCGTCTCAAACTATCTTCTTATCAAATTTCATCTTAATCGGTTCAGTAGTTTCGGAGCCTATTCGGTGCAAACAAACAAACAATCAATTCCTTCTTCTTTATAATATCAGTATAGATTTATTTGTTACTTTGGTTAAAACAAGCGATATTAGCAAAAAAGGACAGACTACATATGTTCTATCTACCTTGCAAAAGAAAGAGCGAGAAAAAAAATAGGGATAAAATAATGTACATAACGTTTTTATAAGAGTTTTTCATATATGATAACATAACGTCCTATGTTTATTTACATTTATAGAAACAACTTTTAGATTGTAGTAGGTATGTTTGACTTTTATATGGAACTTCCATATCAGCTTTCAAGCGAAATTTTGATATTGAGCTTTATTCACCTTTTTTATCATGTATTCGAATGAAACATAAATAAAAACGGCCTTAAATAATGATTATTTTAATTAAGGAATTAAATTTCATAAAATCAATTGTAACATAAATATTAAGTTGCAAGCTTCTGACTTAAACCATATCTATTTTGTATATATGCAAACTTCGATTGGCATGCCGACAGCCCGCTTTCGCCTGTCATTTCACATTTTTTGCGAATGTCATCTTTATAAGATATCGTGAAGGAAAAGGGGTGGATTTTCGTTTTAATACATTGTTATGGATATGTATATGAATTTTTTATAAATGTGAATATTTTTCACATAGAGTATCGTACATTAGACATAGCAACAATGTTTTTTATCTGCACAATCTAGTCTAAAGTAGTGAGAGGAAATATTAAGAGAGTTTGTTTGTTTGTTTGTTTGTCCTTTTTTTACCTCGAAACAGAGTGACAAATTGGCGTTATTTTTTTGTCTGGAGATAGTTAGAGGGCTAGAGAATTACATAGGCTACTTTAATACCACGGGAAATCATCTCATGCCTACGGAAAAACACGTTATAATACAACCTGCAACCACTCATCATACCAATATACATAAATATATTCCTCTATCTAACTATAAATATTTCCTCTTTATTTCAAAATAAAACTATCTTTTCGGATTATTTCGCGAATTTATTATGGTTTTTGGTTCCATGGGAACCAAAAATCATAATAAATTCGCGAAATAATCCGAAAAGATAGTTTTATTTTGAAATGTCAAATATTCGCGTAAATCTAAGAAAGTATTTCCTCTTTAATTTGTGTGTCTTTCGAGTTGAAAATCTGTACCATTTTTTTAACACTAACATTCAAATGCGAAAAGCATTTGTATGTTACTCCATATTGGAATAATATGGTTCCATGAAGTTAATCTGATTGAACACAAAAAGTTAAGCCCATTGACCAAACGAAATGATTTCATATTCATTTTTTACCGAGGTCGTAACTATCTATACTAATATTATGAAGAGTACTAATATGTGAGTTTGTGAGTTTGTGAGGTTGTAGGGGGTAATCTCTGGATCTACCGAACCGATTTAAATAAAAATTGGTAAGAAGATAGCTTGAAACCCTGGGAAAAAAGGATAATTTTTATTCCGGAAATCATCCCTTAAGGGGGTGAAAATGGGGATGTAAGTTTGTATGGTGAATCAAGCTAGGGATGAATCCAAGCGAAGCGAGGTTAAGTCGCAATTTGAGAATAAATTGTACTAAATTAATTTTAAAAAGATATAGATTACTCCTGCTTTTAATTGAATTTGAAAATAAAACTTAGTTTTTAGATAGATATAAAATTGTTTCAATATAGAAATCAAAATCCTGCGAACGATATAATCACTGTTCACCGTTCTTTACCCGTGATACCTTATTATGAAGCATATAAATAAATAAATAAGTTGGAACTTTAACACACAACACCATCTAGTTCCATGGTAAGCTACGAGGCTTGTGTTATGGATACCAGATAGCTGATACACTACATATATATATAACTTTAAATACATACATATTATAAACATAAACACCCATGACTAGAGTACAAACATTCGTGCTCATCACACAAATTAATGCCCCCAGCGAGACTCGAACCCGCGACCGCTGGCACAGCAAGTAGGGTCGTTTAAAACTGAGCCAAACGTATCGTCAAAGCATATGAAATTTGTATAATAACTTATTTCTTTTACTTTTTTCAGGTAAGCCCACAGTACTTAATTAATTATTTTGAGAATATTTTCGGTAAGTGGGTACTAAATTTATAGTTTTACCTACCACTTAAATAGTAAAGACTAGTGTCCGACCGAAAGTTCGGTTTCGGTTTCGGTTTCGGCCGAGTTTCGGCAAAAAAACGGGTTTCGGTTTAATTTCGGTTTCGGCGGCAAACCTGCCGAAACTACGGCCGAAACCGAAACTGCGTTCGGGAGTTCTCGCGCTGTGATCGGTCATGTTCGACGCGTTGAATTCCATCCAAGCGATGAAGACATTTTGCCGCGTCCACGTGCTTAATCATATCATTTTGCAGTTAGTTTTGTTTGTTATGAGTTTTCGTGTGATTTATTTTGAATTCAGTAAGTTTTATCACATGATATAGCATAAAAGTAGGTAGTAAACATTAAAAAATAATTCAATATAACAAATCAATACATAGATTATAGTAGAATCAAGTTTAACCTATCTAAAAATTTTTTTGGTTAATTTAACTCTCTCGCTAATGCTATACCTAAACAAACATTAGTGTACTTGGTACTTACTATAGTGTGTATATTAGTGGTGATAATATTAGTGGATTCAGAGTTTCAAAGTTCATTTTAATACTTATTTTATTTTATAACCAAGGTATCCAAATGGCAAGTTCAGTTAGATACTTACCTACGTACCTAATGATAAACAAATAAGTAATTTTATGTTTAATATAATACTTTCTTAGATTTACGCTAAAATTTGACATTTTAAATAAAACTATTTTTTCGGATTATTTCGCGGATTTATTTTGATTTTTGGGTCCCGACGTTTGGAATGCTTTACAGCAATCATGGTCGCGGGAGAGACTAAGGTTTTAGACATCTCAAAGGCGTTATGTACTTGTTACAGACAGTGCCTACCCACAATTTTACAAAAAATGATTTCAAAAATTCAAAAATGGCACCAGAGTACCTTACAATATTTGTTGATTTTAATTCTAAGCATTTGATTTTTTTTTAATAATTATTATAATTAAACACAGTAATATTATTAATACTACCTACCTACTCAAAAAAAAACACCAAATGAGATTTTAGGTATTTTCAAGGCGCAATATTTTTTTCTTAAATGAGGGGTTGAGTTGATTATCAATAAGTGAAAGTATCGAAGACTGCATAGCTATGTCATTTAAATTTTAAAGATAAAAAATAAAGACCGACTGATTATATTAACGTTTTCTCTATTTTTCCCTCAAAACATGATCCTTGTAAGGAAGTTTCGGTTTCGGTTTCGGTTTCGGCCGAAACTGAGAATGTTGCCGAAATTCGTTTTCGGTTTCGGTTTCGGTCGCAAAAACCAGTTTCGGTCGGACACTAGTAAAGACCATAATATTTTAGCGTTAGTTCGCCACTCCACGTAGAAGGTCGATAAATTACAAGGCCTGTTACAGCGATGGTTTAGATTTCTATATGTGATAATTTTCAAAATCAAGAATTGGTAATAAATTAATATTGGTTATTTATAATAGACTAGCGACTGACCCTTGCTTCGCTTCGGGTTCATCCCTAGACAAAAACAAATCTATCCCACGGGAAACGTACATTTTTTCTGGATAAAAAGTAACCTATGTGCTATTCCAAACTATAATCTATCTCTGTGCCAAATTTCATCCAGATCCGTTTAGTCGTTCTGGCGTGAAAGAGTAACAAACATCCATTTTTCTGAAACTTAATACCTTTTACAAGCCTAAAAAGTTATTTAACTTTTAACCTTGAATTTTTATAGTCTAGGCATAAATTTTCATAAATTTTCTTTCAAGTGAAAATTAAAACCGGCCGCAATAAGGTCCGACAAATCGTTAGTCTTAATTTGGTTGTCTGATAAATTGGGATCCCTCATCCTTACGCTCTGTCAAGCTATAACGATACAATGACAAAGCGATAATATAACCATTGATATAGTGAGATTTTTTTTACTACTAAGATGTATGTATGTATTGTATCTATTTAGCCCTTTTTGACGTCCCACTGCTGAGCACAGGTCGCCTTACAACCGCCACGCAGGCCAAGTGTGGGTTATCAGATTTCCCATGTCTTTTCTAAACTTGCTAGGTTCTCTCAGACAAGCAGGTTTCCTCATGATGTTTTCCTTCACCATATGACAAGTGGTAATCATGTTGGCAATTCACACATGAAAATCTCAGAGATGCGAGACCCGAAATTTGAACTCGCTGCATTGGTTTTCCAAGCACGCGCGTTACCACTCGGCTACCACTACCCAATATAAAGATAATATTTAGAAATGAAATTTAACCTGTTTATACTGCCTAATCTCCGAAACGGTAATATCGAGATAGTACACGTTTGGGTTTAATTTATTCATCCTGTGTTTAGTTTTACTTTAAAAAAGAAATATTCTTATGCTCAATAAATGTTTGGTATATAAAAACATAATAAATAAATATGTTGGAACATTAACACAGCACCATCTAGTTTCATGTTAAGTACTTCAGTTAAGCTACGAGGCTTGTGTTATGGATACCAGATAGTTGATACACTACACATATATAACTTTAAATACATACATATTATTTATAAACCATGACTGGAGTACAAAGTGCAAACGTTTATGCTCATCACACAAATGAATGCCACCAGCGGTACTCCAACCTGCGACCGCTGCACAGCAAGTAGGGCAACAAAGCAAAACTACAAACTGAGCCAAACATCTTGTAACATGCCTTGCGTGGATTTAAGTCACTTCTACTATTATATATAATATCATATTTTGTATATTTTATGGGGTAGACGATGATATTTACTTTTAATAATGTACTGGACATTAACGATGGACTCTAATAACCTATCGATCTGTCACTTTCCTCACTGTAGGTAGACGTTTGATATAAGCACTATATGGAATTCATCATCCATTGATTACCATGAAATATCACCATGGGAAAAATATTTGCCATAACAAAAATAAACAAAAAGGGAAAAATGTTTTAGTTTGGCAGTGAAGTGAAACGAAGGCCTAAAATTGAAATGCACAGTCAGCCTCGAGCGTGATTGACGAGCGGCCGCGGTAAGCAAATACTGGGTTACATACGTTTATAACTTACGATACGATGTTTGTTTTGGTTTTTAGGGTTTCAGTAGAATATAACGTCTGAAGTTTTTGTGAAGTATTTTTTAGGATTATCTTTAAATATAATAATATTAAATTTTCTTCATTAAAATAATAATATACAAGCGTCCCTAGCTTGATTCCCAATACAAACTTTCATCCCCATTTTCACCCTCTCAAGGGATGATTTCCGGGATAAAAAGTATCCTATGTCCTTCCCAGGATCTCAAGCTCTCTTCTTACCCAATTTCATCTAAATCAGTTCAGTAGATCCAGAGGTTATATAATAAATATTTTCTTAGGAACAAATTAAAGTTCACTTTTATTATATTTTTTCTTAATATCTATAAAAAAAAAATCTATGGATCTCATGTAGCATATAAAACGATAATGTATTCAGCCCTTTTTTTTTTTTTAAAGTCCCACTGCTGGGTACGGGCCTCCCTTCAATACGAGGGGAATCAGGCCATAGTCCACAACGCTGGCCAAGTGCGGATTGGTGGACTTCACATGTCTTTCGAAAACTTGCTAGGTTCTCTCAGACATGCAGGTTTCCTCACGATGTTTTCCTTCACCGTAAGGCAAAGTGGTAATCATGTTAGAAATGATTCGCACATGAAAATATCAGAGGTGCGAGACCCGGGATTTGAACCCGCTTCACTCGGTTTCCCAAGCGAGCGCGCTACCACTGGGCTACCGCCCCTAAACGATAAAACTATGTTAAATATTAATCCAAAATATATCCATTTCAAACTTCACACAATCTGATAAGCCTTTAAATAGGTAAGGAATAAAAACAAACACATAACCTTGTAAGTAAGGTTGAGGCATTCAACATTAAGTATAATTTACTTTAATTCTAGTACCCATATACAATAATCGAAATCTATACATATAATAAAATTGTAACTAAGCCGAATCTGTACATTCAATATTTTTTGGAAAATCTTATTGAAATAGACATTATTATAGATCTAATATCTATAGATTTTAGAATTTTTGTCTATCTGTATGTCTGTCTGTTACCACATCATAAAAAAACCACTGGATAGATTTTGATGAAATTTGGTATGATGATAGCTGGTTATCCGGGTCAACATATAGAATACTTTTTACTGCGGAAAAATGTCTTATCTGTGAGGCAAACATGAAAACGTAACACATACATCTCACATAAAATAACAATTCAGCTCATAATATTATAACAAAGCAGTATTGTACTACTCTATCGTATCGTTAATTGTAAAAGCTAAGCCAACCGCGCAAGAGTTATTAAATTTGCACACACGCCACTAATTATCGAGCAGACTCCGTCCCCAATCTATTTATCAGAAACGGATGCGTGCCGTCACGTGTGCTTAACAAATACTTGTTATGTATTCATTATTAATTACTAACTAGCGAACAGCCCTGGCTTCTCTTAGCCTTCTTTCTAGGTAACCTAGGATACTTTTTAGGTCCCCCCGATGTGTGTTCATGTTATCGTGGTGGGAGAGCTTATTAATGCACGGCAATCCAGCCGGGCGTGAAGCCAAGAAACACATTGGAAAGTGGCTCATTTTGGTGAACAGCGTACTATGGGGGTTGCTTCTGGTACTTCTCTGACAGCGTAGTAGACCGTGGGAGCAACCCCTTGGTTGTGTGATCTACTTCGGCAAACCTGCCGTCGGGGTGTCATGATTGAGTGCGAAAGCGATCCTGCGATGCCCCATTAAGAAGGGGGAGGTTCTGTTGGGTTTTAGGGGGTAGTACTAGCTTTCTAGCTGGTGAGTCCCACATAACCATCTGTATGTATACGGGTGGTATTGTAATGTATTTCCTAATATTAAATAAAAGAAAAAAAGGATACCTTTTAGGTACCTTAGAATACCTTTATAATATGTCATAAAAAGTATTTTATGTTTTTACCATGGATAATGTCTCATACATTCAAGGCGGATATCGCGAATAGCAAATATGCATATCGCTTATATTCTGTTCATGTATTTTTTTTTTCGTATCTTCATAGACTCGATTTTTATATTTAAGCCATTTTATTCTTTGAAAGCCATATATCGATACATAAAAAGTGCAATATATTCAAAATCACACAACTCAGTACCATTGATTAGAATAAACTGTTATGTCAGATGCTATCAAATATTTTGTATTATTGACATTTATGTGGTGTTTGCATTTGATAACACATTTCCCACTATATTTTTATCGTTTACGACGGTATGTTGGTGTTATTGTTGTATATATACTATTTTCATATACATATGTATTTTTGATTAGCAAATATTAAAAAAAAAACACATTTAAGACAATTTGTTGTTACTCCATACCTTATACATTATAATTAACATATATGTTCTCAAACTAAGAAGTTTAATAAAATATAAGGTATGTTCGTTCAGTGGCCCAAATTCGACCATAATTTATACATATAATAAAATTGTAACTAATCCGAATCTGTACATTAAGTATTTTTTGGAAAATCTTATTGAAATAGACATTATTATTGATACAGAGGCCGAATCTATAGTTTTTAGAATTTTTGTCTGTCTGTCTGTGACCATATCACGGAAAAACCACTGGAGGGGTTTTGATGGATATGATAATAGCTGGTTATCCGGGTCAACATATAGAATACTTTTTACTGCTGGAAATTATCCCATCTCTGAGAAATCTATACAAAACTATAACCATAACCCGAGCGGAGCGAGGATGAGTCGCTATCTAGGTCTATATCGATCCGACATTCTAGGAATTACTTCAGCTAATATTATGTAATATCTGTATGGTCATCAAGACTGTGCATCAAAAAGCCGATGAAAACTGAAGTAAAACAAATATATTTCATTTTTAGACTAACAATGTAAAATATTTTATGTTTATATATTTCATTGTTTTGTTTTACATAAAAGGTCGACGTGACTTGCCGGTGCACAGTCACTGTTGAAATTAATGGATGAATTAATATATAATATGAGTGATGACTTGCTATATATTAAAAAAAGTTAGATGTACGTATATTCTTTATTGCACTTAAAAATAAATACAGTTATTTGAATATAATTTTTGTTAGCAAATGTGGACTTATCTCTAGAAGAGATCTCTTCCAGCCAACCTGTAGTAGTGAGAAATAGTGTTATAGTATAACGGACCTAAAAGAGCGCAGTTATTTATTTAAGATAAAATTATAAAAAATAAATAAAAGATACATAATACAATGATAAATATACATATGTATATATATATATATATATACTTATGTAATACATAATAATAGTTAATCTGATAGTAAAATAAAGAAGCAATTTGTGTCAGAAGGTACTGTATCGATATATGCCTGTGTATATAAAGACAAATATAAAGAAATGCAAAGTAGCAAGAAAAACTAAAAAAGTATGTAAGAAACTATCATTTTTATAAGAAATTCACTTTTATCATATTACTATTTTAGTCTCGAGGGTTGGATCGTTTTAAGGTTTAACACTCCCCTAGTCGATGGTAGACGCATAGTTAGGGAAAGTACGTGAAAAATTAAGTTGATTTATACACCGAAGGGATGATCCTCCAACTGCAATCTATGATATGTGTAGTTTCATAATTATATTAGAAGACTAGCTGCTGCACTGTAACTTTGCTTCTCATATATATTACTACTGAAAAACAAAAACAAATCTATCCCACGGGAACCGTACATTTTTCCGGGATAAAAAGTAGCCTTCCAGACTATAATAATGTTTCTGTGCTAAATTTCATCCACATCGGTTCAGCCGTTCTAGCGTGATTGAGTAACAAACATCCATTCAAACATCCAAACATCTAAAGTTTTACATTTACAATATTAGTAAGATTGGTTAAAAGAAAAAATAGTGCGTTACTTTATTATATCAGACGGAAAACTTAAGACATATCTTTGAATCTGATAACCAAATTCAAATAGGTCAAACGGTCATAGAAAAGGAAAAGATGAACGAAAATCCCACAAATAATGAATATCGAGAATAACGATGATGCGTTATAATTTTTTTATAAGGAAGTATATGTATTGTCTAGTGGTTAGCATGTCCGATTGCAGCCCGGAATTCCTGGGTTCGAGTCTTAGAAGGGGCATGTGTAGTTATTGGGGTTTCTCTCAATAAATTATCAGTAGTTGCTCGGAATAGGAAGTCGAGTCTCAAAGAGCACGTAAAGCCGTGGTCCAGCGGTTGTGTCGATTCCCTTCGGACTTAGACCTAAAACAGTGAAAAAAGTAGAGTGCTTATATTTTCTATATAGATGGCTAGTCTCGAATAAAGAACTCTATATTGTCATAGAAATTCGTCATGAAAGTAATCAAAAAGACGTTACGCCTATTTTAAGTTTTTAATTTTTTTACTAAGTGTGGCGACATGAAGCGGGATTACTTAATATTATAATTCAGTGTGATAGTTTACAATGGCTAAGAAAATCTATCTTTTCGCCATTCGAGTACTCGTTGATTTTGTGAAGATTTCTACCTCAAAAAGTGTAGGTTACACTTCTTATCGGTAAAATAGAGTAAATAGCGAAGAAGTGTCACTTTTTTACTCCACTAACGACTCACTCTCGCTTCGCTCAGGTACGTATTAACGGTTAGTATGGAATAGATAGGCTATATACTATATGATATATAGGCTATATCCTTTCTCAATAAACGGGCTATCTAATGCAAAAAGATTTTTTTCAAATCGGATTACCAGTTCCTGAAGTTCGCGCGTTCAATCGAACAAGCAAACAAACTCTGCCTCTTTATAATATTAGTATAGATAAGAGAAGTAGCCTGGAACCTAAAAACTAGAATTTAAAATATGGATTTTATTACAACAAACGATGTCACTGCTTCGATTAAATACATACCGTTAGAGACCTAACTATACAATATGATATTATTGGCTGGCACCTTCATGCATTATCCAAAGTAATCTGTGTGAATTGAACAAAGAGATTGTATTTATGCTCTCATTCTCCTCCATAGTAGTATCATAATGTGAAGATATTACAAGTTATTTATTTTCTATCTTAAAATATACTAGCGATTCGCCCTTGCTTATGTTGTGTTGAATTTACATTATTAACACTTATAATATCACCGTTGTAGACAAAATACATACATATGTTTAATTTTTTATGTACTTTATTTTTATTATTCACACAAACAAAACAAAAACAAATCTATCCTACGCGAACCGTACGTTTTTCCGGGATAAAAAGCCTATTTGTTATTCTGATGTATGAACTATATTTTTTTTAAGTTTCATTCAAATCCAATCAGTGATTTTTGTGTACTAAGCTGTATAAGCTACTATAGTTTTTTAACTATCCCACGGGAACTTTTTAATTTTCCGTGATGAAAACTATCTTAGATGTTGACCTAGGATATAAGGTACCACACAAAATTTCATTTAAATGGGTCCGACAGTTTCGGAGATTAGCCCGTACAAACAAATAGATAGATAGAGAAATAAAAAAATTGAAAAAATATGGATTTGTTCTATTTTTACATCCCCCTGACTCGGTTTTTAGCATTTTTTTCTATGTACAGACATTCGACCTCTACAGTTTTATGATATGTATAGATATTTTCTTTTTAGAAATTGTAAATTAACGACAAATTTTCTTTAATCTTTAAAGAAATTAAACGATCTGTACGACAAAATCTAAAAGAGTAGCATAAACTGCAAAACAAGCTACTATTTTTTACTTTAACATTTTGTTGGCGTGCTCCATATCTATGTAATTCTTTGGTCTGTACATACAACTGGCATACGTTTTCTAGTTATAGTGCTTTAGTTAGAGAAAAATTGTTGTAATTTTTCAACAGTCTTTCGAACTTTATATTAGTTCACTAGCATACTAGGCCTGTCTGTACGGAGTAATATATCCATAAACATGAACAGACGAGCATATCCCTTTATACGTGATAGTAGGATTTAAGCTCTATACCGTTGGTGCAAAGCTGAATATTCAATGAAACAGTCTCAAGAGTCCATTTGACTACACATTAGTAAAGTTCCCGCTACATGTACGGAAACCATGTTATTAAGAAAATTAGGAATCTTCCCATTAGTCAACAATATTTATTATTTTAATATATGCTAGAGACGAAATTTAAAAAGATATAATTGATTTTTTAAAAATCTTTTTACTATAATTGTCCTTAAAACATGTCTAAACCATTTTTGATTAACCAAAAACATGTTATCTATTGTATATTACTACCGTATTGGAAAGTAAAAAAGTGGTAGAATTTCTTAAAGTTGATTTCATACAAAGTTCAAGAAATCCCCAAATAATGTTCTTCATGATATTACTATAGAAATAGCACGACATAGAATATAGTGTTTTACTGTTTCAATTTTCCCAAACCCACCCCATGCATAGCCACCCTACTTCTCACTATCCGAAATAAAATATTTATAGGAGTACGAGCAGTTTTTCTCTTTGATTCAGTGGTTTTATTGGTTCGGTTGCTTAGTATTCAGTATTAATGCTGTAGAAGTGGTATGTGCTTTAAACTACAACCTAAAATTTATAGAGATTTTATATAAATTTTTAAAGATTAAGAAAAAACATTTGGTTTTTTATATGTATATAATAATAAAAATTACTAAACTGTTTCTAAAAGTTTTCTTCATATGACCTTTTAATGTTTTAAAAATAAAGCTTACTTTCGATCGACATATCACACGAGTGAAGCCGGGAGAAAGGGCTAGCAAAATTATTGTAGAACTCATAATATATTTTAGACAAAAAGATTTTCTTAGGTAATTTTGAGTCGACTTAGAGTCTATATATATAAAACGAAGTCGGATAGTACACCATTTATAACTCAAGAACGGCTGGACCGATTTTTATGTTTTTTAATTTATTGGAATAGTCTCGGCAGAATAACTATTAAAACATACAAAAAAATAAAAATAACATGGCTAACGCTGGCTAATAACTTATATATATTTAAAACGCACTATCGCACTCGCGCGAGGCGAGGGTAAGTCACTAGTTTATACTTAAACTAGCGACTCACCCTCACTTCGCTTCGGGTTCGTCCCTAGACAAAAACAAATCTATCCCACGGGACCCGTAAACTTTTCCGGGATGATAGGTATATAGCCTATAGCCTTCGTCAGTTAACAGGCTATCAAATGTAAAAAGAATTTTTCAAATCGGATCAGTAGTTCCTGAGGTTAGCGCGTTCAACCAAACAAACAAACAAACTCTTCAGCTTTATAATATTAGTATAGATTCAAAGTTGCCAGTTGCAACAGATGAATGTTAAATATTTATGTATCGAAAAAGAAAACTGGCATTGTGCTTTAAAGACATGTTAATTTACAACAATTTATTATAAAATTCTGATAACCTAACCACATGATACATATTAATTATAATATTTAATTCAACTATTTCCTTTTTAGTGATACATTCCTAACCATGCATTGAATTACGATAAGACTGATTAATAATATGAATACATTAAGTACCACCAAGGTGTAATTTAAAAGTAATGTGTATGTGTGTTTGTGTATATATCACTTTAGACGAAACCAGATCGTATTATCAGTTACTAATATAAAAATACTTATAAAAACTAAGGTATTTTTGTTATAATATTTCATAGTACCAGATATTGTATATTCGAAGTCTTGATACACTTTCTATAATATTTGAAGTTCAATGGTTTATTCGATCGTGGTAATAAATATGTGGAGTGGAGAGCTGTAAATAAAATTAGGATTCCCCTTAAATTCAGCCTTCATAGTGCCAATGGTGATGTATAGTATAAGTACATAATTAATAAATACATAATATGTAGGTACATAATACATCTATACCTATGTACCATACTCGTATAATAAAATTCTGAGTCGAATCTGTACATAATTTTTTTTTTTGGAATATCTTATTGAAATAGTCATTATTATCGATACAAAAGCCGAATCTATAGTTTTTAGGATTTTTGTCTGTCTGTCTGTCTGTGTGTTTGTCTGTCTGTCTGTTACCGCATCACAAGAAAACCACTGGACAGATTTTGATGACACTTGGTATAGTGGTAGGACTCTGTCAAGCCTGAGGAGTTCGACTGGATGGGTACCACCCCCTTATCTATTTCTGCCGCCAAGCAACAATGATTGCATTGTTTGAAGGATAAGGTAGCCAGCGTAATTATAGGCATGTCATCTTAGTCCTCACAGTGATAACGTACCGGCGGCGGTTCTGTATTTTTGTTACCTAAAACCTAAGTGCATGAACTGTAGGTCTTATGGGCGACAGGTACTGCTTTCCATCAGGTGGTCTGTCTGCTCGTTTGTCATAGAATCTCATAAAAAAAAAGATGATAGTTGGCTATCCGGGTCAATATATAGGATACTTTTTACTGCGGGAAAATATTTCAACTCTGAGAAATCTATACTAAACATTAAAACGTAAGTAGGGATAAACCCGAACGGAGCGAGGGTGAGTCGCTAGTATGTATATAAACTAAATGAAATTAGTTGTAACGTTTCAAGTGGTATAACAACGTCTATCTATCCATTTGTTTTCTATTAAGATGAATGATTGGATATATTATTTAGTTTTTAATATGGAAATACGTTATATAATCAGGTTTTAGTATACATTTGGTATACAATAACAGCAGTAATAATATAAATTTAAGTTGGAAGAAAGATCGCGTTGAAAGTTTGAAGACATATGTAGGTACATAATATATATATATATATATATATATATATATATATATATATATATATATATATATATATATATATATATATATATATATATATATATATATATTGTATATTATGTCATGAGGATTTGATCGAATCGAGGGTATGTGACTAGTTAAGTACACACTTATAAACTAAAATAAATGCTTTTATTTGTAGAAAACGAGAGATTTTTCATAAATTATAAATTATATGCCTAAAACAGATAATAAATTTTTATTAGTTATTTTGGAAAAAAAATGCTTGGGGCGTTTACATAATATAAAAAGTTAAAACATTATTTTTTTTTTGTAATTTCTCTTTGTCGTATTTTTTTAGGGAAAAGTGGAAAAATAATAAAAAATATGAATAATGAATTTTATTATTTCGTATAATATTTTCTCCTTGACATTAAGATTTCAAACAAACGCGCTTAACACATGAATTTCTTTTTAATCATAACATTGTAAGAAAGTGCAATTTTAAAAATAATAGCTCCAAAGCTTTAAGCTAATTCGAATAGAATCACGCGACGTCAGAAAATCAAGCGACCGGGCGTCAACACGCGACGTGTTCTAAACAACATTCTTTTACAACGTTTTATATTGAATTTTGTTCTTTTTTTCACGTTCACGCTTTTTTCTGACTGGATAGAAAGAGAGAGCTTGATCTATATTCATTTTATTTTTTTACTCTTAACTAAGAGGTATAGATAACGTATTAAGTGGCGATACTCAAGAGCTGAATAAACTATGTCCAATTAACCGCGTACAGAATTCGAACCCACGACCTGCCCTGTGGTGAGTAATTTTCTTTCGACGTATGTCCCATAACGCCGTAACAATACATTTGTTTCATAATTTATAAGTTTCCTAGTATTTTTTACTGTTTTATCGAGTACTTTCAATAATCTTTGCGTTTTTGCGGTGTGGTGATTTATTTAAGCGACTAGCCAGTCACCCTCGCTTCGCTCTGGTTCGTCCCTAGGTTTTTTAAATATTAGTATGGAATAGATAGACTATATATTTGTATATGCATAGGTATGATGAGTTTTATATCCCTTACTTGAGCAATGATTGATTCCCCATAAAACTTTCATTCACCCTTTTCACCTTCTTAAGGGTTGATTTTCGGGATATAAACAATCCTATGTCCTTACCAGGGTTTGAAATTATCTTTATATTTAAATCAGTTCAGGAATTTTATAGTTTATCCATTACAAACAAACTCACAAGCTTAGAAAATTTACCTGTTTATACTCGTAATATTAATGTAGATCATGTAAAAAAAATCTTTAAACTTATAATAAAATGTGAATTATTTTACACTTCTGTTTCCTTGATTAATAGCAGCTTTGTGCATTGTATGCCATAAAATCTTTATAATGTTAAAAAAATTACCAAAACCAACCCTGCTCTGCTGCCATACGGTCGTTGCGACCGCGACAATATTTCACGAGTTTTACAGGGATTAATGTTAATGGCCGACATGCTAGAGCGTTTAAATACTTTTAACATATGTTTGAGGTTATATTTAGTTTATTTTTAAATTAAAGTAGCTGTTATTCTACTTATATAAGAGAATATTCAAGTTTTATAAATCTTGAAGCGAGAGGGAATCCTAAAAAAACTTTGAAGACTAAATATTTCTTATATTTAAACAGAATCAAAATCTACAGAAACATGTATAACAAAATGGCATTCTCTTTTCCTCTGGCTACATATATATGTAACTAGGTCAAAAGGTATGTATGTATACATTTAAAAAGTAGATATTTTATGTACAAAATATTTCATGTACGATAAATTGGCATAAATTTAAACGTTATTCCCACTTCTTTATATTACTACAAAACCAGAACAGATATATAGTTCTGAGAAGGAATTTCACAGTTGCTTCACTTTGAAACTTGTGTAAACTACGATCCCTTGAGCAAAACTGTAAAGTTAACTATTGACATACAGTTTGGTCAAAATCATTGTCTACAACGCTAACGAGATTTAACCCAATAATATATCGTAGTTAAAAATAAAAAGTTCGTTAGTTAATTTAATGAGAAAATTGCAAAATATGTTATTTTTCTTTTTAATTACACTGTTAATAAAAATATAAGAGATTAAATGAAACTCAATGAAAAGTGTACAAAAACTATCTCTTTCGAGCTTTAGATCACTTTTTTTAATTGTAGTTACTTAAAATCATACTTGTTTATTTATTTTTTCAAAAAATATAGTTATTGACCATGTATATTGACCAGTTGTAGACCATGATTGCTGTAAGCGTAAACGTCGGGAAACAAAAATCAAAATAAATCCGCGAAAAAATCCGTAAAGATAGTTTTATTTACATGTCTAATATTCGCGTAAATCTAAGAAAGTATTATAAAAATATAGTTGTTGCAATATACACTTATGATTTTGTAAACACGACTAATATGTCGTGAAGTTGCTTACATTCACACGAAACGGTATCGTTAATATAACATAAATCGTGAGCTAAATAAACATTTCGTGGCTTTGGTTTATCTGAGGGCGGCGGGCGATTTGTTCGGATTTAGGATATTAGTGCTGACAGACAGCTGTTATTGTCATATCTTGTGGATGTCACGATTCATTTAGTGCTTTATTCCTTGGAAAATTCGGTTCATTTTCAATCACTTCATGTATTCTTAATTATTTGGAACACTGCTCTCTCGATATTGTTTTCGTAGTCACTATAATTGATTAACAATACACAATTGTTTATGTCTTAATAGTGCAACGAATTAACTTAAATGGTTCATTAACTTTTTGCTGATTTTTTATAACTACATACAAATAAAACGCTATATGACAAATGAATTAAATATTCTATTAAGAAAAAATATTGATTTTTTTATGGGCTTAATTTTTTGAATGATTTATCTTCTCTATTATTACATACAATAACATCAAGACATTCTAAAAGTCAAATGTAAGTCTAATGTAAGTATGTATGTAAGTTGTATCCTATTATAAATGAAATAAATTACATAAAAAGGGACCTTAAATCACAAATATTTTATAAAGAAGCCCCTTAAATTCTACATTTTTTTTTAAATATTACGAAGACCTGCCGCAATCAAATCTATCTATGTATGTATAAAATTTTCAACCGACCACATAATATGATACTAAAATCACAGTTACCAAAGTTAAATTTGACGATTTTTGTACGTTCGGTAACGTAGACCTACTAAATCCTACTAATATTATAAATGCGAAAGTTTATGAGGATGTCTGGATGTATGGATGTTTGTTACTCTTTCACGCAAAAACTACTGAATGGATTTTAATGAAACTTTACAATAATATAGCTCATACATCAGAATAACACATAGGCTACTTTTTATCCCGGAAAACTATACGGTTCCCGTGGAACAAATTTGTTTTATTTCTCTAGATGCGAACCCGAGCGAAGCGAGGGTGACCCGCTAGTTAATAATAAAGTTCTGTAAATAAATAGATGTGGTAACATTTCTAACCAATTGAACTTCAATACATTAAGAACTCGAAGGCATTCTAAAATAAAACTGCATACAAAGTATGTATATTTGATTAATAACCAAATTCAAAGTGCATTTCACCGAAAATACCCACAATTAGCTACCAACTGACAAACATTTGTCCGTAGAGTGGGAGAAACGGCTCCGACCGCAAAGCCTAGGGTTAAAATGCTTTTCGTGTTTAATCATCAATACCTCGCCGTTTGGAGGTTTCTAAATGTCCCGAAACATTTTTAGAAGAGCAGTAATATTTCAGCAAAAACTTAATCGATTTGTGCCAAAAATAATGTTTTTCATTATCTTATTATCATCAACCTAGTTTGAATTAATGTTACAATATTTAGAACAATTAATATAAAAATAAACTATGTACAATAAAATAAATATACAATAAATATAAAATAAGTGCATCTTTTGTTTTTTTTATTTTATTTATAACCTTTTTGTATTATCTGTGAAAATATCGATATTAATTCTAAATTTGTAATTATTACATAGAATATCACTTGTTGATTCATTCGAATTAACCGATTGTATTCCTTTTTAATTATCTGTTTTAAATATATTCAGCCTATTCATTATTTTAGCAGTTGTAAAATATTTTTATTTTTGTATTTCGGATATCATAACTTATTTTCACATTTATTAAATATTTTTCAGAACGTTTACGAAAACACAACCTTTTTTTAACTTTACCTAACTATAATTGAATAAACATATAAATTCAAATAACGTACAATAATTGAAAGCATTAGATAAAAAAAGCGATATAAGTATTCCGATCAAGTCGATTGGACGGCAAAAAGCAATGGTCAAGCACGTACCAAGGCGCCTCGCACCGAGCCGCGCGTCACGTATCGCTGCCGACGAAATATTAATAATATATGCCCTAGGGTTACCACTTGTACAATATTTATGATTTGTAAAAAATGTAAAATGAAATATTAAAGTTTTCTTATTTTACTTTATTATTTATTGGTAACCCATTGGTAGCGCGGTCACTTAGGAAATCGAATGAAGCGGGTTCAAATCTTAGGTATCGCACCTCTGATATTTTCATGTGCGAATCATCTCCAGCATGATTACCACTTATCTTACGGTGAAGAGAAACATCGTGAGGAAACCTACCGGTGGTAGGACTCTGTCAAGCCTGAGGAGTCCGACTGGATGGGTACCACCCCCTTATCTATTTCTGCTGCCAAGCAACAATGATTGCATTGTTGTGTTCCGGTTTGAAGGATAAGGTAGCCAGCGCAATTACAGGCAAGAGGCATAACATCTTAGTCCTCACAGTGATAACGTACCGGCGGTTCTACAGTTTTGTTACATAAAACTTAAGTGCATGAACCGTAGGTGTTATGGGCGACAGGTATCGCTTTACATCAGGTGGACTGTCTGCTCGTTTATCACTGAATACCATAAAAAAAAAAACTGCATATCTGGGAGAACCTAGCAAGTTTTAGAATTAGAAAGACATGTGAAGTCCGTCAACCCGCAATTGGCCAGCTTGATGGACTGATCCCCCTCGTATTAAAGGGAGAATATTTAAAGGCTGAATATACTACACAAGCGACTCACCCTCGCTTCGCTCGTATTAGTCCCTAGCTTGCTTCCCAATACAAACTTTCATCCCCTTTCAGGGATGATTTCCGGGATAAAAAGT
Organism: Argynnis bischoffii washingtonia; assembly: GCA_033884665.1. Lineage (NCBI taxonomy): Eukaryota > Metazoa > Arthropoda > Insecta > Lepidoptera > Nymphalidae > Argynnis > Argynnis bischoffii. The sequence continues at coordinate 15,123,485 of CM066618.1, read as the reverse complement.
ATCCTATGACCTTTCGAGGGTCTCAAACTACCTTCTTACTAAATTTCATCTAAATCGATTCTCTAGATCCAGAGATAACCCCCTACGACCTTACAAACTCACTACCGCTTTATAATATTAGTATAGATTATGACATCAGTTAATTTTTCTGTATCCTGTACGTGATATATTTCAATTACAATTTAAATAACATTGCTATGCATCATATTCAGTATTCTGTTAGATGTGAAGTAATAATAGTAGAGAACTAATCACATAATAAAAGAGCATTGTAATAGTAAATATCAATGCAATCGCGTGATTAAATATGAAAAATGCGAAAACTAATATTTACTACACAATAAAAATGTGAGTTTTTAACTTACATAATTTTATAGTTACACTAGCGACTCATCCTCGGTTCGTCCCTAGTTACAAAAATTCTAAAAACTATAGATTCGGCCCCTGTATCGATAATAATAAGTATTTCAATAAGATTTTCCAAAAAAATATTACTGTACACATTCGACTCAGTTAGAATTTTATTATATGTATAGATTTTACTTTATAGTTAATCATGATATGAAAATAAAAGTTCGTTATTCTTAGGCTCTCTTTTAGGTACTTATTAGTGTGATATTATTATATTTTATCAGTCATGATTGAGGTTATGGAATAGTTTAAATAAATAATCTCTAAGATGTCAGCAAAATCAAGTATAGTACTGACTAGACTTGAGCAAAGCCGCAAAGCTGAAGGTAAGCCGTTAATTTATTTTCAATTGTGAACCATAATTTACTCATCAATCAAGTCGGTAACAACGTATAATCAACAGCTATCACAGTAAGTACTAATTAGGACTTATTGATTTTTACCACTGTACCCTCACAATGTTAAGCTAAAATATTTTTCGCGGTCACCACCCCTGAAAACATTACTCTGAATGCGATTTATTTGCGTGGCCATTACAGGATTTAAGTGTGGGCTATTAGAATTTACAAACGTATATTTTATTTATCTATACTTAATATTATAAAGCTGAAGAGTTTGTTTGTTTGGTTGAACGCGCTAATCTCAGGAACTACTAATCCGATTTGAAAAATTTTTTTTGCATTGGATATCCCGTTAACTGAGGAAGGCTATGGCCATATATTTTCCCGGAAAAATATACGGTTTCCGTGGGATGGATTTGTTTTTGTCTAGGGACGAACCCGAAGCGAAGCGAGGGTGAGTCGCAAGTTTATTATAAACAAACTAATAGATCCTGCATTATATAATGAGGGCTTGTTAGACTAAAAATTTTTATTGCTCCGGAGTAAAACAGGAAGAAAGGAAAAATATTAAGTTGTATTGGATTTAGGCCTTTAAACGGTAACTATTTTCAATCTTTAGACAGACAGTTCTATTTTATTTATAAATAAAGAGATATAGATAATTTATAATAGGTACACATATGCCGAAAGTCGTTGGCAGGTAGTATATTTTCAAACAAACTTACACAAATCTAAGAAAGTGAACAGTGTCGTGTCGCTTAATGCTAACGCGAGCTATTTCTCATGCGAATCAAGTAAATTTATCAAGGCGACGTGTTTTATATATTATAGCTACTCTAGATAAAGTTTTTTTTAAAATACATAACGTTGACGTAATAAAGTATCTTCATACATATTGCTACGATTTTAATATCTTATTTTGTGTATTTAGTTCTATGTACAAGTACATACCTTTCAATAATTTAATTTTTCAATTTTATTGTAGTTAGCATGAATACTTCTACAACATATATTTTATCTCTTTAAAATCCATATAATATATATACATAAAGTGAACACAACTATAAAATCCATTGCACTCTATATGTTATATTACAATTTTAATAATCGTAGGTTTGAATTCCGCAAGACCAGACGGTTATTATAATTTATCTATAGTAATATTATAAAGGGGTAAAGTTTGAGTCTGTGAGGTTGTAAGGGGTAATTTCTGGATCTATTGAACCGATTTAGATGAAATTTGGTAAGAAGATAGTTTGAGACCATGGGAATAATATAGAATTTTTATCCCGGAAATCTTCCCTTAAGGGGTGAAAATGAGTATGAATGTTTGTATGGGAAATCAACCTAGGGTGAGTCGCCAGTACATAAATAATTTTCTAATTTTCATTTAATCATACAGAGTTGTTCTTTTTCTCTTTGTTTTTACAAACTATTTTGTTACATATTGATATTTTATAATATATAAACAAGGGAATTTATTATTTACTCATAAATAGAAATATATTCGACATTTCTTTGAAAAAAATAAAATATTAGCTTAAGAATACAATATATAGATATTGCATGGCATAAAAACTAATCTTTTAGAAGAAAAAAACAATTAATAACAACAAAGCCGCAGCAACAATCTAGCATATTAGTCAGTATAAAATGAATTTAATCATTATTTGTTAAGAATTCCTTCAAAGCCTTAAGACCTAGATCTAAAAGGCAACCTAATTAAGTGCTTGATTAAAAATTGATTACACGCTGAGATGAAGTGAACGGCAGCGGCTAATTTAATGCGATGCAGTCTTTGTTGTATACGCTTATATTATTTTTTGTTAACGAGTATATTCTAATATACATTTCGTTGCCTTAGTTACTTATTTGTCCATTCGACCAATTTACCGAAGGAGTTTTTAATGCAAAATTATTGACTTTAAATGTCAATTTCATTGGTATAAAATACTATATTTTTTCTTTAAAAAACCCGATAAGGCATATTTTATCTACATATTATAAATGAGAAAGTTTGTGTGTATGTATGGATGTTTGTTACTCTTTCACGCCAGAACGGCTGAACAGATTTGGATGATATTTGGCACAGATATAGATTATAGTTTGGAATAACATAGACTATTTTTATCCCGGAAAAATGTACGGTTTCCGTGGGATAGGTTTGTTTTTCTTTTCCTAGAGGTGAACCTGAGCGAAGCGAGGTTGAGCCGCTAGTATGTACATAAATCTTAGAAATAAACCTTTGTTTTTAATATAAAAGAAAAAAATACTTTTTTGTGATAATACTTTTATATAGTTATTTGAAATTTAAAAAAACACAGATTTGGAAAATAAAAATAGAATCTCGAATAAATCCAAAAAATAGTTTTATTCTAAACAATGAAATTTAGTTTAAATAACTATGCTATCAAGCAAAAAATATTTTTTTAGTCACGTCCTAGTGCCTAATGCGCACGCAACAAACAGCGAAAAATTAAAAAGAGTCACTCAAGCGAGTTTCCACTATACTGCAGACATGAACAACTTTTCCACCGACTTTAAAAAAAGGTAACTTTCTATATAACGGCTGTCATCTCGTAAATTAATATTTGTTTTTTGCTTGACTCTAAAACGGCTCGGCAGATTTGGATGAATTTTAGTATACAGATAGTCTATGATCCAGAATAACATATAGGCAAGCGAATGGAGAGTAAGTCACTAGTTATATTTATTCCGTTTTTATTAATTACTAGCGACTCACTCTCGCTTCGCTCGTGTTTGTCCCTAATGAAAAACAAAACAAATCTATCCCACGGGATTCGTACATTTTTCCAGGACAGAAAGTAACCTATGTGCTTATTCTATATTATATTCAGCCCTTTTTAACGTCCCACTGCTGGGCACGGGCCTCCCTTCAATACGATCAGATCAGGGATCAGGCCATAGTCCACCACGCTGGCCAAGTGCGGGTTGGCGGACTTCACATGTCTTTCGAAAACTTGTTAGGTTCTCTCAGACATGCAGGTTTCCTCACGATGTTTTCCTTCACCGTAAGGCAAGTGGTAATCATGTTAGAAATGATTCGCATATGAAAATATCAGAGATGCGAGACCCGGGATTTGAACCCGCTTCACCTCGGTTAACCAAGCGAGCGTGTTACTATTGTGTTACTATTGGGCTACCACTGCCTAATTCTGATCTGCTAATTCTATATATCTGTGCCAAATATCATCCAAATCCATTCAGCCGTTTTGGCATGGTTGAGTAACGAACGTCCATCCATCCAAACTTTCGCGTTTATATTAATAATGGGATTCTCATCAAATCGTGATTATATTACTCTAAATATGAATTAAGGCTCATAAAAATAAAACATCGAACATCTCAATACAATCAGGTAAACATTTCAAGCACTATCATAAAAATTAAAAAAAATGGCCACAGCCAGGTGTTTCTAACCGGTGGCCCTCATCAATTTCTATTCAACGCGCGATCCCTATATATTGTACAGATTGAAAGAAACATTGAAAATAACTTCTGAGCTTACAATTTTCTTTTCCTTCTTAGGTATCGTCTTTCTTATTTATTTTTTTGTCTTTACCATATCTATCTATACATATAATAAAATTCTGAGTCGAATCTGCACATTAATTTTTTTTTTTTGAAAATCCTATTGAAATATATAGTCATTATTATCGATACAGATGCCGAATCTATAGTTTTTAAATTTTTTGTCTGTCTGTCCGTCTGGGAATGCACCACGAGAAAACCACTGGATAGATTTTGATGAAATTTGATATTATAATAGCTGATTATCCGGGTCGACATATAGGATACTTTTTACTGCGGGAAAATATCTCATCACAGAAATCTACACTAAACGTTAAAACGTGCACCCTACCGGAACGAGGGTGAGTCGCTTGTCGATAATAAGAATAAAAAATAGAATTCCGTGACTCTTTTCATTAACACGCTTTTTAGCCGCAGTTTTTACTATTTGATCAAATGTTGGAACTCGATTTTAAGCTAATTTTTTCTTGCCAAATCTAATTAAAACTTTGTATCTATGTCAAATTCGTATGATAATGCAATAATTTGATATTATGGGGCTGATCTGATCATGGATCCAGGACGTAGATAGTGAAACTCTTTAATAACTACTAGTAAAACTTTTGTATGCTCATTCAATTACATAGAAAAAATAATTGCTAGCCATTAGCATAATAACATCAATTTCTTATTTAGAATGCCAAACAAGTTGATCCATGATGGCTTTTAAAGTAAATGAGATATGGTAAATAAAAAATATTATTTAGACAAATTGTTTTCCTTCATCTTCAAGACTTTACGGGATCAATTTGTGATTAGATATAAACATGGGCGCTGGAAGTGCAAGAGGGTGCATTTGCACCCCCCTGACAGGTAGGAAAATATATTGAAAAACTTAAAGAAATTAAATTGTATTAGTAAAATCCATGTTTAAATTTATATATCTATGAAATAAAGATGATAAATAATATATGAATAAAGATTATAAAGTTAATCATTTAAAGATTAGTAGTTTAATGTGAAGAAGCAGATACAACCCCGTGGAAATAAATCTGCCGCCGCCCATGGATATACACATATCGCAGATATAATCATTGATAAAACAAGTAGTGGTACTCATGCTTCTAGGTACAGTATGTCATGAGACAGACTTAACAAAAACTGAAAAATGTATCTTATGCCCGCTGCATAAAATGCCTGCGTATAACCCCAGTCCTGCGACATACCGTAGTTTCTGTACTCAAACTTCATAGACCGTTTGACAACAAAGAATATTTCGAGTTGATTAATCGTTTTTCCGTAAAATATGTATGGAAAAAGTTTTGACGATTTCTGTCACTTCTAGTACTTATACCTTAAATGGTCCCATAGAGCCTTTTTATCCCTACATGAAATAGGATCGATTGACATAAAAAAAATTTTTTTTCGTATTTTGGCATTTTTCTCATTAACTGTACATATTTTCCAAAATCTGTGAATTCAGTTCAGAGTATCTCAAAAGTTATGGATGGTCTAGGAACGTTTTCCTGTAACTAGAGTAATGAAGGTACCTGTCCTTACTATCCCGTGTCAGAAATCCACCCTATATATATATATATATAATTCAGAATCTAGCTAGATAAGAATGTAAACATTTTCCAGAGAGTGTTTGGGTTAGTATATGGGACTAGAATTTTCATGTAGTAGCAAGAAGCGAGTATGAGTATATCCTCCCTTAATTAGTGTACAGATGTCAGATAAACATGATTGTTCCGAGTTTGTTAATTTTGTACGAGGTTCCTAACTAAGAAGATCAACAACTTACTTTTATTATAGGTATATACATATGTATATATTCTGCCTTTTAACGTTAAACCACTGCTGGGCATGGGCCTCCCTCCAATACGAGTGGGGATCAGGCCACCACGCTGGCCAAGTGCGGGTTGGCGGACTTCACATGTCTATCGAAAACTTGATAAGATTTTCTAAGACACGCCGGTTTCCCCACTATGTTTTCCTTCACCGTAAGGTAAATGGTATGGAATAATAATCATGTTAGAAATTATTCGCACATGAAAATATCAGAGATGCGAGACCCGGGAATTGAACCCGCTTCACTCAGTCTCCAAACAAGCGCGTTTCCACTGGGCTGCCACTGCCTTACTTTTATTATAATCAATACTAAGCTGAGTGTATGTTAGTTCGTCCTCCTTTCAACCAGCAACAGATCGATAAATCGACGTGATTTTTTTACATCAACCATCAAACATCATTTTCTGCTAAATTTACACAAGTTTTTTTTATGTTCATGGGCAAAAATCTGGACTTAATTTTGCGGTAAAACATCTTAGTCGGTATAAAATAATATATTTCCGTGGCATGCTTTATTAAACTTATGCATTTTATGCAAGTAGAAAAGTCATAAGCTGTAGGGTGCAGTATTTTTAACATGCGAAAAGTAGATTATGCAAAAAACTTTTAATTACGAGATTTCATATTTAAGCTAGGTAAATTAATCGCTAGGCTTTACCCATGAGATATTCACATATTCTTGATATTATTTAGTTATAAAGTACATTTTTACGGTGTACTTTAACTAATGCTGTGAATGTATATAATATCTTGGGGCATTAACCCAGTGCGGAACACGTACACGCCGGCGTATCAGTTAACAATTGATTTGTTAGAAATTATCCAGGAGGGGTTAACACACAGCACCAGCTTAGAGGCTTGTGTTATGGATACCAGATAGTTGATACACTATATATATGTATATATATATATATATATATATATATATATATATATATATAACGTTTAATACGTACATATTATAAATAGCCCATGACTGGAGTACAAACATTCATGTTCATCACACAATTGAATGTCCCCAGCGGGACTCGAACACGCGACCGCTGCCACAGCAACTAGGGCCACTATAAACTGAGCCAAACGTGTCGTCGAAATCTTTATTTCGAGCCAAAACATAGTTAACATAGTTAACATTCTTGTAGTAGGATAAAAAAAGTACACACTTTCTTTTCATATAAAGGCTGCATATACATCGTATAAATTACACAAGCATATAAAATCTCGAAACATTCATAAAGCTGTACTTACAAAATAATAACTTAACTTGTTTGTAGGTAGGTACAGAAAGTCAACTCGAAACAAAGTACGACTTGTACATTTTCATTTAGACATATTCTATATACTCTTACGCTAATTTAACGTATTTACAACTTACGACACGAGAACGACACGATATATGCAAAGTAATCTATGAATATTCATTAGTAACTTTCTTCCTTCGCCTAATTGGTACACATATTGATATTCCAGGTATTCGAGCTTCGCTTCTGATTGTAAAAATCGAAAATCTGACTCAGTATGTTAACTTTGAACGCTAAATTCTAATGTATGGTATGTTTTTAAAATGAATTTATCCCTGACTAGCGACCACCCTCGCTTCCCTAGGGTTCGTCTCTAGGTAGCTTCCCCTTACAAACTTTCACCCTCTTAAGGGATAATTTCCGGGATAAAAACTATTGTGTCCTTCCCAGGGTCTCAAACTATCTTCTTACCAAATTTCATCTAAATCGGTTCAGTAGTTTCGGAGCCTATTCGATACAAACAAACAAAAAAACAAATTTTTCCTCTTTATAATATTAGAATAGACTGATATAATATTTTTATATCAAAAAAATTTCATTATAAAATTAGCAGGTTAAATACCTATTTTTTTTTAAATTAATGATTAATTTATATAAGGTTTTCCTTTAAAAACAAGAAAAAATTAATAATGTCGTATAGTATGCATTGGACAGGCTAAGTATAATTTGATGAGTAATTAACAAAGTTGTTGAGTTCTGCATTAATGTTATGTGCCCTTCACTCGTCTTCTGTACGAGTTAAATCAAACTGCTTGGTAATAAATTTTCACAGTCCCTATGCTAATTTAATACTCGCTAGTCGACCGTCGTAGCGTAGTCGTAGCGTGGAATATAGACGTCCAGATCACTGGTCACTGGTTCAATTTTCGGTCGAGGTCGATTTATTTTTTATTGTAAAACAGGTGATGTTTTAAATTTAACGACACGCTTGGCTCAGTTTATAGTGACCCAACTTGCGGTGCCAGCGGTAGCGGATTCGAGTCCTGCTGGCATTCATTTCTGTGATGAGCACAAATGTTTGTACCTAGTCATAAGTGTTTATATTTATATTTATAATATGTATGTATTTAAAGTTATATATGTATGTGTAGTTTATCAACTATCTGGATCCATAACACAAGCCTCGTAGCTTACAATGGAACTAAATGGTGTTGTGTGTTAATGTCCCAACATATTTATTTTATTGTTTTTACAGACAGACAGATGGCCGAGAAAGTCATATAATGATTCCGTTTTTTCCTTTTGAAGTACGGAATCCTAAAAACAAACCGAATTAAGTAGTTCCCTCTTTTTAAGTCAAATACCATTGAGCTAGACCGTTACAGAGATAGGTAGACAAATAAACATACATATTATATAAAGCCTCAAGAACATTAACTTTTTTAAGGTATACAGCTGTATAAGTTCTACTTCTACAGTTATTTTCTTCTGCGCAACGTTTCTACCATTTTCATCACTCATCCGTCTTTTAATTTCGTATTCCATTAAAGAAGACTAACAAACCTCGCTATAGAACAATTGTCCAGAATACACTCATTTAATTTACATTGACTCAAACAGAATAATTTACTTCGCGAACTTTATAAATTGGGAAATTGGGACGCTTTTATGCAACATAACCTAATTCACCTATGCAGTTGGCGCTGCGGCCGGTACTATCTAAAAGCCTATCAAAACCTCTGGCTGACATTCAAAAAATATACATCATCATTGATAGCTTTAGTTTAATTTTTTTATTGATAAAGTCATTAGTTTATGATAATTTATTAATATTATGGTAATATAATGGTGAACTTCGTGTAGCCTTTTGGTAGATAACATCTTCGATTCCTTCTCTGGGCAAATATATTTTAGGCAAATTTATTAGTTGGATTTTTCTTTTGAAGTTCAGTTATATTACTGTCTTACTAAAGAGATAGTGACTTTAATGAATGATAGTGAATTTTTAAAATATGAGTGGTCATTAAGATGTAACCTCTTAGCGACATGATGCCCAATAACCTGTGTGCTACTCCATATTATAGACTATCTGTCATCTATCAAAAAAGTACTAGATACACAATCCCATGCAAAAGTTCTCTTAAAACTGTCACCAATCATGTTTAGATATATAATTATTGTAATTGAAATAAATGTACAACACTGTAAATTGAACCTTAAAAACAATGTTTAAAGTTGTTTTCACAAAAAAATTACAATTACAGGACATTTTTTGTCGCTGATTGTGTATGTAGTACTTTTTTGACCGATGCTACCTGTATACTTTTTATCCCAATCCGTCCAGCCGTTACAAAGTGAAGAAGTAACAAATATACACACATATGTATATACATACTTTCACATTTATTCCAAGTTCAATTAAATAACTTGGTTAACGTGCGTTGTAATAATTGAAACAAAAGATCCCCTACAACGTGCGTTTACCTTGTCGTAATATGCGGGTACCGTGCGGGTTGCTCCTGGTACTACTCTGACAGCAGAGTGGACTGTTGGAGCAACCCCATGGTTATTGTGGTATGCTTCGGCAGACCTGTCGTAGGAACGCCGTGGTTGAGTGAGTAAGCGATCCTGCAACGCCCCATTAAGACGGGGGAGGTTTTGTTGGGTTTTCGTGGGTAGTACTGGCTTTCCAGCCGGTGAGTCTCACTTAACCACCTGCACCATACATTTCCCAACCTTAAAGAAAAATGAAACAGAATGATATCAAATTTTATATATATTAAGATTTATTTAAACTATTCTTTGTTAAAAACTCTAATACCATTTATAGTAAAATTAAGCTTTGCTTGGCACCGTTCCAAGCTAACTGGATAAAGTACTGCAAGCGTCAGCCATTCAAGAAATACAAACGCTTACAATAAACTTGGATTATATAAAATGAAGTTTTTATGAAACTATATAATAATCATCATTTCTTAGCCCTTTGTAATTGATATCTCGTTTTGAGAACGTTGTGTCCTCAGCTTTTCGCAGTTTTACGTAAATAATTCTGATACTTATCCTAGACGTAGGTTAAGTAAAAAGTATCGTTTGAGACAAAAGTGGAAAAAATAAGAACAAAGTTCATTCGTTGGCTAAACTCACTCTATTTTCAAGTTTTCAATCTCAGACTAAAAAATTATATAGACAGAGCCCCCCAAAAAAAGTCAAAAATAGTAGCTTGATTTACTGTTTATGCTAATTCTCCATTTTTTCATACAGATATTATAATAAAATTCTGAGTCGAATCTGTACATTAAATATTTTTTTGAAAATGTTATTGAAATAGTCACCATTATCGATACAGAGGCCGAATGTATACTTTTTAAAAATTTTGTCTGTCTGTATGTCTGTCTGTCTAGGAACGCTCTTAGAAAACCACTGAACAGATTTTGATGACATTTGGTATAATGATAGCTGGTTATACGGGTCAACATACAGGATGCTTTTTACTGCGGGAAAATATCTCATCTCTGAGAAATAAAATAACTGTTAAAACGTAACTAGGGACAAACGCGAACCGAACGAGGGTGAATCGCTAGTACTCTATAGATACATATATAAAACCTGTTTCGTTGATCTAACAGCTAGCTTGTATAACTTCACATCATGTATGCGGTAATGGGTTCGAAACCAAGTTGAATCAAAAAGAGTTATCGTTGTTTTTGTTTCCTTTACTAGATTATTAGTATATTTTATCGACGTTGTTCAAGTGAGCTAAAGTCTAAATAAACCTTGACACATTTAAAAAAATATTATAGTAAGCTTAGTTATAAATTATATATTTATTTTTATAATATAGAACTCTTTCCACCACATATTGAAAGTGACTTAGGAAGACCTTATTATTTTATTTCGGTCACAAAAATATTGATTAACACTCGTTTAGGAAGGGATTCTACTAAGAGACCAAACATACTAATTACGTAGAATAAAAAATCATCTACAACATGAAATATTTATTACAAAAATCTATACTTTAATATTGTTTGAACGCGCTAATTTCAGGAACTACTAATACGGTTTGAAAAATTATTTTTGCATTAGATAGCCTATATTCACCGGTGGTAGGACTCTGTCAAGTGGAGTGAACTGAGGAGTCCGACTGGATGGGTACCACCCCCTTATCTATTTCTGCCGCCAAGCAACAATGATTGCATTGTTGTGTTCCGGTATGAAGGATAAGGTAGCCAGCGCAATTACAGGCAAGAGGCATATCATCTTAGTCCTCACAGTGACAACGCACCTGTGGTTCTGCATTTTTGTTACTTAAAACCTAAGTGCATGAACCGTAGGTGTTATGGGCGACAGGTACTGCTTTCCATCAGGTGGTCTGGCTGCTCGTTTGTCACTGAATCGCATAATATATATATATATATATATATATATATATATATATGGCCATATATTATATAGTATATACCTAGTCTATCTATTCCATACAAACCGCTATATAATCTTCATAATAATAAAAATAATAGAAAAGAGCTGAAAACTATAAATTCTAGTATCTGAAAAGAATTTTATGATAACGCCAGACTGAGAATGTCGGATTCGCCTCGGCGTGGATGAACCAAATATCTTAAAAACAAGAACTATGCTCAACTTGAAATTTCGCCTACCTTAAAGTATAGTAGTACCATATTAAATATTTATGAAGTTCCCAAAAGGGGCTTAAATAGGTTTTTTATGCGTCAGCTCTTCATGAATTATAAAATATTTTAAGATTCCTGTAATAATTGTTTCGAATAAGAGAAAGAAACTCCGGTCTTCCATCATCAATATCTTTACAGATACTGTTCGAGTTCTCGTTATCTATACTTAATATTATAAAGAAACTGAGTTTGTTTGTTGGTTCCTTTGTTTGATTGTTTGAACGCGCAAATCTCAGGAACTACTAATCCGATTTAAAAAACCATTTTGCATTATATAGCCCGTTTATTGAAGAAAGCTATAGACTATATATCATCGTGTTGCTACTAAAGCGAGCGGAGCAGTAGGTAATCATAAATGTCAACAAATCGGAAAGACTTCCATACATTATTGTAAAACTGATGTTTATATCGGAAGTTTTAACCGCGGGCGAAGCCAAGAGTACCGCTAGTACGTAATATTTACACACATTTACTTGCATACAGAAGTGGCAAAACAAAAAACGTTCTCATAGTTTCACCGGTTTTATGCACCGTATATTTTTTAATTATGTCTTCACTAAAAATACTCCTGTATCCAGAACTTTTAATGAAAACCTCCAATATAAGTAACTTCTGATAAATTAAAAAATAAGCACTACATTTCATACCAATTAAGGTATACGTACAACATGTATTTTGATTATTTTTTCGTTGCAAGCGCTTGAGGCGGGTAGAGTCTAACTATCGATACTTTAGATAGGTTTCACTAATATGTTTTTTTGTGCTTCGAATAAGATTTTTACTCCATTTTCATATTAACTTGACTTTTTCTACACGTATAATAAATTTCTAACGACAATGAGTCGAATTTTCCAAATATTTTATGGTACAGAGGCCGAATCTATAGTTTTTAGAATTTTTGTCTCTGTCTGTTTGGGAATGCATCATGAGAAAACCACTGGACGGATTTTGATGTGGTCTGTTGATAGCTGGTTATCCGGGCAACATATAGGATACTTTTTACTGCAGGAAAATATCTCATCTCTTTTTGCATTAGATAGCCCGTTAACTGAGGAAGGCTATAGGGCATAGGCTATATATCATCCCGGAAAAATGTACGGTTCCCGTGGGATAGATTTGTTTTTGTCTAGGGACGAACCCGAAGCGAAGCGAGGGCGAGTCACCAGTACTAAATATACCGGAATATAAAATGACGTCTAAATGTCGATTTTTCACGAGGACTTTATCTGTATACAATTAAAGACTTTGTGAAGAGTACGTATATTTCAATTTCCAAACAAATTAACAAATCATGAAGTCTAACACATCTAGCTTAACTTGATCCTAGAGTCGATACTGACACTGCAAATAGGCTAACTCTGTCAACTTTTCCTAAGTTAATAATATATATTTGTACAGTGTACAGTGTACACTATATACATATGTAGTAATAACTGTAGAGTTAGTAAAAAAAAAATGTACATGTATGCTTAGAGGCAACATCGTTTTATAATCAATGTTTTATAAAAATTAATCAACACACACGTGTCTCGGCCAAAATTAAGTAATTAACTTTACCCGTCCAAGTAAAATAAACGCTTTATAACGTGTTTATTCAAATAAAATCTTGACTTTTCATTTAGTCGTGTGTTACAGGTCGCGTTAAAATATACCATTAAAACGTTATCGGCGATCTAATATGAGTTTAGACTCACAGTTTTTTTAGTTTGAGGCGTGTCTGCTTTAATTAAATTTGTAGCCATTTTGGTTTGTAAGTTTAAGTTTGTAAGTTAAACATGGCTCTGGATAAACAATTAAATTGTATGTAGAATACACATGTTTTCGATATTTTAATAATAATTTCATCAAATCAAAATATACTTCACTCAAATAGACTTTTACAAGCAATTTTGGATCGTCAATTTTACATTTTAAATTTAAATTAAATATCAGTGTAGTCAGTCCGTGAGGAATCTACCACCGGCTCGGAAGGCAGTTCTGCTGAGAAGAGTCGATGATAAAATCAACATTTGCTCTTTTTAAATATAATAATAATTTACAATATATTAATACAATAATTATATTCTTATCCTGAGTGAGTATCAGCTAATAGTAATCCCACACATTTGCATCAGCAATGTATTCGGTGACGGAATAATATGCTCTGGTTAATTACAGTAGAAATAATAGATCGCCCTTAGTAGGTTTTGCTGCTTAGAACATAATAATAACCTTAAAAAATATTTTTTTTATTGTAGAACAGTAACAACCCTAGTTAGAATAAAAAAATGTGTGTATGTACTTATGTACGAATGTGAGAAGTATACTTCTTTGTCGTAACAGAATAAAAATAGCTAAAGATTTCATTCCGTATGTCACAACTCTCTGTTTATAAAAGGAATGCAGCTAACTTCATTATGTCGTTTTCAACTAACTTCATCATGTCGATTTTTGGCCGCCAGTGTGCGCGCGCATCGTAAAAATTTTACTCATATTATATTTTTGCCAAACGTGCCGTGCCAAAGGAACGTCTAACATCTTATTCTCAAGATTTCACGAGTATGTTTGCCATATAAAATTTACGAATTGTCAGGCATCAAATTTTTACACATAGTATTTTTAAATTCTTTTCTTTTTTTATGGATAGTAACATAATTTAATGAAGAGGGATTTTTACATTTACTAATATTCCGACACTCGCCATTAACACATTATACAACACACAAGTTAACTATAAAAAGATATCAAACAGACAGATGGAAGTCTTTATTTATAATATTTATGAGGAAATAAAAAGTTAACAAGCTTTGTAGTGATAAATGGTTTTGAAAGTGACAAAATAAGTTCATAAAAAAAGGCGGAAGATGTCATCGTCATTCATTCGTTGCCATCGAGAGCGTATTGTGATATAATTGATTAAATCAGATGCTACCTAATAGTTATACAATGATCAGATATTTTTAGGCATTTTCTTATACACATATTTACTTGCAAAGTATAAGGTTCTAGGTTCAAATCTCGTGTATCAATGGACTTAGGAAACTTTAATTATACTTTCGTGCAATCTAGAACTCGTAAAATATTCATGCAGTATTCTATTTTGATTTTCTACGCCGTTGGCTTCTCTTAGTAAAATGAAACGCTGTGATATTAAAGGTAATATTTGGTTGTTAAGTGGCTATTCACGAGCTTTATCAATAAAAAAATTGGGGACTGTTAGTTTTTTTCATATACGTTTTCTTCAAATTTTCATGATTATGATCAATTTTCGACCTCTGGACGAATTCTAGTAATGCTAGAAATCTATCTAGATCATTATTATGGTCTAAGAGCCGGATACACCACGACCTTCACCAATCTGTTAACCAGATGAAATATATTTTTTTTAAAGTTTCAATAATAGATAAAACCAACTAATATAGCTTGTCGAACAAAATCCTGACCAGGCTATATTTAAATTAACCGTCCTGTTAACCAGCCGAATTTTGTTCTAACCGATAGTAAATAATATAAAGAATATGCCTCTATGTAGCCTTGCCTACTTATTTCTTGACCACACTACCTGGCAAGCGGGTATAATTAGGTAAGTTACTATAGGTAACTTCACGGATACTATAAGTCTACAGTATAGATACACTACACAGTACACATATATTACAAATGTAAACGCCCAAACCTGGAGTACAAACATTTGTGGTCGTCACACAAATAAATGCCCCCAGCGGAACTCGAACCGCTGGCACAGTAAGTAGGGCCAATACAAACTGAGCCAAACGTGTCGTTGAATTACTATAACTATATCATTTAAAACCATGAAATTCAAACAAATCATAGCAAAATGCAAAGTTAAAATTAACTAAAAATATCGTATACAAAATCAGTTTTTTTTAATTTAAAAAAAAACGGTATTGATCACTGAATTCCAGTTTGTTTATTTCCTGTATTAAAATAGTGGAAAAAAAAACTTCATACATCCAATAGAAACGAAGCCGGCAATTGCGGTTCAACTGTCCTATTACCTCGAGTCGTTCCCATTCATTCGACTGCAAGGGGCAATCGAGGGCGCATTGTGCTATAATTGGCCCGATCTCATGGTAATCGCTTTACAAGCAATTCTAACATAGTGAAGATTTCACCTTTGTTAGAAAACTTTGAAAAGAAATGTTTGCTTATTTATGGTAAGCAAATAATGTAGATTTGTATTTTTATATGTTTGTAACGAATAAACTCAAAAACTACTGGACCTATTTAGATGAAATTTGGTATAAAGATAGTTTAATATCCTGGGAAGGACATAGGATAGTTTTTATTCTGGAAATCATCCCTTAAGGGTAGGAAAATGGGGATTAAAGTTTGTATGGGTAATCAATCTAGGGACAAACCCGACCGAAGCGAGGGTGAGTCTCTAGTATTTTACGAGTATATATGAAAAATGTCTAATATGAATAATTGTAATTACATAATTAATATATTATGTAATGTTTAATAACCTTTTTACAATATATAAGTACACATATCACGTACCCTTTTATGTATGGGACTCAGTATACTTGATAAGTTGTGCTTTACTTTATTATTAAAGGGTAAAAGTGTGAAAATTAATTTATTTTTATTAATTAAAAAATGTACCTATGGACATTGTAGATACATATACATACTACATATTATTGAAATAAATTATTGTACACACATAGGTATATATAATATTTACTTATATTTAGAAGTGTGAAAGACTTACAACATAATAAAAATTATGCTAAATATATGTATTAATTTCGTATTAGGATCGAATATGCGATCTTCACTCAATAACAACCAATGCCAACTAAGCTCGCTACTATGTAGCTGACATAGCGCAGTACTACGTGCTATAAACCTTATTATGTTTATTCAACTGCAAGCAAGGAGCGATCAAGCGTGCACTCTGCAGTAATCGTCGCTATACAATATATTACTATAACATGAATTATAATATATTTCGACATTTTACCAAACATTTCTGTTACATTATCGTTTGCTGAGCCTTTTTTTTTAATTTTAACACCCAAAAATATTACATACATTCATACAGAATTTCCAGACCTTTCTAGGTGACCTATGCCATAATAGAAAATATTTTTAAAAACTTCATCATGTTAGATCTAGTGATGTTGCCTAGGCTATTGATAGAATAATTTAAACAGTCAGGACAAGCAGATTTACATATGCATATGTGTATAGATTTTATAAAACTAACTTCCCATTTCACTGTGGACCTAAAACGACCCACGCGTAATAAAGTAAAATAACAGCAGATTTATAGGGATATATTGCAGTTAATTCTCTATATGACTGCTGTTATATCTCGTAAAATAATATTTTAATTACATATTAAAATCAATTCTGGACACGATTTTGGGGTATCGAATGGTCAAAATATATAGACTTCAAGGAGAAAAAGGTACTTAATTCAGTCAAAATTTCAAATTTGAAAATATTTTCTTGTTGTATATTACATGATGTCTTCAGCACTTGTGGATTGTTTTCATTGTTTTTTATGAGTACGTTATACATTCTAGGTACGTACAAATTTCAATAGAAATTTCATCATAAGAAGTTATTACTTTCAAAGTTATTTTAAGATGATACATGTAGAATATCTAATTATTTCTAAAATTATTATATTTATCGATTTCGGTTTTCCGATACTCGATCTTGCGTCAGCCCGCAATATACTCCGTCCTACATCTCATAGGAAAAATACTATTATAATAAAACAATACTATACTATCTCTACAATACTGAGGTTTCAAGAGTCGTGTCTTCAGGTTTGAGAAAGGCCTGCAACATCTCTTTTACAGATCTATAAGCCATATATCCTAAACGCCATAAAAAAAAATCGTTTACAAATAAACCCCAACAATCGGCATCCTTCTCCTTAACAAAAGTGACTACCTGGTCGGAGAAAACGGAGATAGTGGAAACGGACAAAGACTTTATACCCCTATCCATAAATCCTAAATGGTCCATACTAACATTATAAATTTAATAGTTTCTAAGAGTATGTTTGTTACTTTTTCACGGTCTAGTAACTCTGCAAGTTTGAATAAAATTTGCAATGGAGATAGCTTAAATCTTGTATTATCATATAGGTTATTTTTAACTCGAGCTAATTCATAGATAAACACTAATTTTACTAAGCGAAAGTATTTAAATCGTATTTAACTGTTTTTGCTTAAACTTAGTATCAAAGCGATTTACATATTTATTTTCCGGCATATCATATAGTGCCCTTAGGACATCTATATATTAATACATGAAGCAAAAACTTTGTACCCCTTTTTACGAAAATTGCGGGGACGGAAAAGGATGAAATTTCGCACACTAATATATTATATTTATATATATTTAAATAATAAAATTGTAGAGGTCGAATGTCTGTACATAGAAAAAAAATGCTTAAAACCGAGTCAGGGGGATGTAAGAAGAGCAATAGAACCGATCCAGATTTTTTTCAAATTTTTTGTTTCTCTGTCTGTTTGTCTGTTTGTACGGGCTAATCTCCGAAGCTGCTGGACTGATTTGAATGAAATTTTGCATGGTGGTACCTTATATCGCCGGTCAACATATAGGATACTTTTCATTCCGGAAAATCAAAGAGTTCCCGTGGGATAGTTAAAAAACTAACTTATACAGCTTACTACACAAAAACTACGGATTGGATTTTAGTGAAACTTTACAATAATATAGTTCGTATATCAGAATAACAAATAAACTACTTTTTATCCCGGAAAAATGTACGGTTCCCGTGGGATAGATTTGTTTTTGTTTGCCTAGAGGCGAACCTGAGCGAAGCGAGGGTGAGCCTCTAGTATATTATATTTAAACAAGTAATTTTTGTATATTTATTTATTTATACCGGCGATCTCAAAAACGGCTTTAAAGATTTCTCTAAAATTTGGCATGTGTGGATTTTCAGGGGCGAAAAATCGATCTAGATTAGTCTTATGTCTGGGAAAACGCGACTTTTCGGGTTTTCATGCGGTTTTTCATGCTCATAATATATGCTATCTCTTTTCCAATTTACAAAATAAATAAATAAATTTCATAAAACTTAATGAATTATGGTTGATTTTCAACCAAGCGGCGATCACTAGTTAATATAAAGAGTCACTAGTCTTTAGTTACCAGACATTAAGAGAACAATCAGTTACAATTCAAACACTTAATTAAAGTTACGTGTATAATGTATATTATAATACTATATTCCAATTCAAATTGCCTATATAGTTAGCAACTTCACAAGTTTCGCACTAAGCATGTTCAATTCTGTCTTAATTGGAGTGCTAATAACTAAAGTTTGTAGATAACGTATAATATGTACTTAAGAATCTGCGATTAGCGACTATACCGCATGAATTGGGTTTTAAAGACTGCCTTTATTCGCTATATCTAAATCGCGCGTTTTTCCGCGTGCTCTTACATATGTGTCTCGGTTATTAATTGGTATGGTTTTGACATCGTCACTGCCTCTCGCTTCGCCAAGCGAGTATGAGAAGTAGACGCTCAAATATAGAGCCAAACTAAGCTTTTGTCCACAACTGTCAAAATCTCAGTAAGTCGCTGCCATTGGCATGCAATAATGTACAGACCACGAAATATCTCGGTGAAAACGCTATCTAGTATCTACACATCAAGCGTTCGAAAAGCGATTATTGATTTTCGTGTATGCAAAGCCTTTATCAAAAACTAGCTACTCACACTCGCTTCGCTCAGATTCGTCCCTAGGTACGTTTCCATGCTTAGTATGCCATATATTTTATTTTTAATTTTTTTTTCAACATTTTTTCCGATTTTTTCATAGTTACTCTGCTAATCGGGCTAGAGACAAATTTAACAAATCAAAAACCTTGAAAATAGGTCTAGCAGTTCTCGAGTTATATGTGTTGTAACAAACCCGACTTTGTTTTACATACATATATAAATAACAAATTTGATTAGAATTGCATTAATTTTATTTTTTTTAAAAGATTATAATGCTTTCCAATTTTACTAAGATTTCGCGTCTATTTATTTTTTTATTAACCGACTTCAAAAAAAGTAGGAGGTTCTCAATTCAACTGTATATATTTTTAAGATTTCATGTTCCATCTGAGAACGTGTAATTTTGCCATTTTTGTATAGAAATCCTATTTCAATGGACAATTTATAAACCCAATAATCTATACATATAATAAAATTGTAACTAAGCCGAATCTCCTACATTAAATATTTTTTAGAAAATCTTATTGAAATAGTCATTATTATCTATACAGAGGCCGAATCTATAGTTTTTTGAATTTTTGTCTGTCTGTCTGTCTGTCTGTTACCGCATCACGGAAAAACCAGTGGGAGGTACTTTGATGAAATTTGGTATGATGATAGCTGGTTATCCGGGTCAACATATAGGATACTTTTTACTGCGAGAAAATGTCTCATCTCTAAAAATCTATACTAAACGTTAAAACGTAAGTAGGGACGAACCCAAGCGGAGCGAGGGTGAGTCGCCAGTATCTCATAAGTCTCATATTTTCATGTTGACTTAACTTTTAAAATCACATTACATTTATATATATAAAAAATTTTTATATATATAAATGTATTTAAAAATAAAATTTTTAATGTTTCACACAAATAATTCACCCAAGCCAAAACCATGACTTATGCAAATTATATCATATTATGGAAATTCACATTCTATTTATTTTAGATTTTTCTTAATCAACCAGCGTTATTAATTTCTCACTAATCAATACTTAGAAAGCTGGAGTTCGTGTTGAATATTTTATATGTTCATTACATTACTGCGCCTAGAAATATTTATAACCTCAGTGGCATTCATCGAGGAATCGCTTATAGGTTATTGCGGTAATGGGAATTAAAGTCCTTGTTTAAATCTATACTAATATTATAAAGCTGAAGAGTTTGTTTGTTTGTTTGTTTGTTTGTTTGGTTGAACGCGATAATCTCAGAAACTACTAATCCGATTTGAAAAATTCTTTTTGCATTAGATAGCCCGTTAACTGAGGAAGGCTATAGGCTATATATCATCCCGGAAAAATAAAGGCAGTGGTAGCCCAGTGGTAACGCGTTCGCTTGGATAACCGAGTGAAGCGGGTTCAAATCCCGGGTCTCGCACCTCTGATATTTTCATGTGCGAATCATTTTCTAACATGATTACCACTTGCCTTACGGTGAAGGAAAACATCGTGAGGAAACCTGCATGTCTGAGAGAACCTAGCAAGTTTTCGAAAGACATGTGAAGTCCGCCAATCCGCACTTGGCCAGCGTGGTGGACTATGGCCTGATTCCCCTCGTATAGAAGGGAGGCCCGTGCCCAGCAGTGGGACGTTAAAAAAAAGGGCTGAATACAATAAATAAAGACGGGGTAGAGTCATATAAAGTTATTCTGCAGTCATAAAAAGAAAAAAAATTAACCATAAAGGTGATAATACAAAATAATACAGACCTTTTTGAGTTTATATCATTGGATCTGCCTAATACGGTAGATATATACAGTTTCATAACTACACAAGCAAAGTAAATTATTATTATTAATAAAGTAACTTCGATATTTAAAAGAGCGAGCTGAAAGCTTTCTTACGGACTGACTACACTGACGCTCTTTAGATTATATTGACGACTACCAACTTACCCTCGCTTCGCTCGAGTGCGTCCCTAGGTACGTTTTAATTTTTTTGAGCGAAACTTTAATTCTTTTTCTAAAATAAAAGTAGCCTAATCAGCTATCTGCCAGTGACAATTCCGCTAAAATTGGCATAGCCATTTCGGAGATTAACCGGAACAAACAGACAGACAGACAAAAATTTTAAAAATTGTGTTTTTCTTATAAGTATCGTTATATAATTCTATGTGCATTTAGTATAAAGCTGTTATTTTGACATTACGAACAGACACTTCAATTTTATTTATCTGTATAGATTAAAAAGTGCTTATAATAAGCCTAATTTAGTATCTGAATAAAGTTTATTTCATTTCATATTCTATTAGTTATTTATACTAATACGGCATACTATAAGGCATAAAGAAATAAGATGAAAAACACAGTGTTTAACGCCTAAAATAGTTTTCCATTAGTATTCTAAAAATAATATCCCACCGCAATTCGAGAAGCAAACACAACCTGACACTATGTTTTGTTTCACTTTTATTGTTTTATACACTCTGTATTATTATATTATTTTAGTTTACAGCTATACAATGTAGTTTTAATACGTATTGGTCAAAACTACAACAAGAAGTGGTAAGCGAATGAATGAAAGTCGAATGTCTGTACATAGAAAAAAAATGCAAAAAAACGAGTCAGTCAGATTTTCTTCAATTTTTCTTGTTTCTCTGTCTTTCTGTTTGTCTGTTTGTACGAGCTAATCTCCAAAACTGTTGGACCTTACATCCCTGATCATTTTTTTAGATACTTTTCATCTCGGTAATTGAAATAGTTTCCATGGGATAGTACAGCTTAGTACACAACAACTACTTATTGGATTTTAATAAAATTTTACAATAATATATTTCATACATCAGAATAATAAATAGGCTACTTTTTATCCCGGAAAATGTATGATTCCCATGGGATAGATTTGTATTTGTTTGTCCGCTACCGTTGAGCCGCTAGTCTTTAATAAAATACGGATTTTATTTCTCTGTTTACACTTTTGTATTTTATATTTGGTTTTTAATCATACAAAAGCCATGAACTAAAATACTTTTTTGATTAAATTAACAATCCTTCTTTCAGGTTTTACTGCATTACTTCTTGCCAAAAATTTTACCTTACACATTGAAGAATCTCATTTTTTTTTTACTATTTCTTTACTTTTAAAAATGCGAAAAAATTTCTATGTATTAGATTTTCAAAGGTTTCAAGGGTTTTTCAAGGGTTTTCAGTGAACAATCTCAGACATTTAAAAATATAGTAATAATACTCAGTACTATTTGTCTTTATATCATTTGCTGTAGAAACCCTTGGCCCATGGGGTCAAAGTGTTAACCATTTCTTAAAAGACATAACATCTCGTCTTATCACCTCTACTGATGACAGGGAGCTGGCTTCTTTTTCACCCAAAGAATCGGCATGAGATCGGCCAAGTATAAGTTTTTGAATTTTTGTGCTAAGAAATTTTCAGTAACGGCCTGGAGTTGGGCAGTTGGCGATGTTTCATCCCGGTACCTTAAAGAGCACGTAAGCCGTCTGTCTTGCACCTGATCTCTCGTCGTGTCGTGTCACGTAAATAAGGAGTGTATCTGCTTGTACCTACACTAATTGTATCTTGATGCTATGATATCAACTGCGTAGTTAGCTAATCTCAGCAGTGTTGGCCGCCATAGCCGAAATCGGTCAGGAGAACATTATTAATCACTTTTTTTACCAAGAAAAAGCATAAAGTTTACATGGTTTTTTTTTTGTTTTTTTTTTTAATATTAATAATGCTTTATTCTTTTTCTATTCACAGGTTGCGCGTTCCCAGCACGCTGGCAAGGGCGCTGGTTCCAATCTGGTGTGATACAACCGATCATGATCGATGGAGCTATACTCTCGAATAAGGGCAGATGTCTCTCATCTGAAGGGGACAAATTTCTTATAGTTGATGAGTAAGTATTTTTATAATAATTACTTAGATTTACTTGACATTATTTATTTGACATTTTAAATGAAACTATCTTTTCGGATTTTTTACGATTTTATTAATTGAAACGTCGGTAACCAAAAATCAGAATAAATCCGCAAAAAAATCCAAAAAGATAGATTCATTTAAAAAGTTTTATTCTCTATAATAATTATTAGAGTTTTATATACAAATACATAAATATAAAACTACACGTCACATGAGCAAAGAACAGAAAACACGGCAAGTGATATGACATTGGTCAAGACTGGGTAGTAGGGGTGGTGGGTAGAAGGGTGGTATTACAGACTATAATAGGCTTTATTAAACCTTTCTATCCAAAATTCAATAAAATGTATTTCACGATAGCAACATACCATTATGGTCTAAGAGCCGAATACACCACGACCTTCACCGATCTGTTAACCAGATGAAACATTTTTTTATAAAGTGTTCTATAATAGATAAATATGCCTAAAATAGCTTGACTATCGAAATCCTGATTAGGCTATTTTTAAATTGATTAATTAATTTTTTTTTTTTTACCGTTCTGTTAATCAGCCGAATTTTATTCTAACCGATAGTAAATAATATAAAGAATATGCCTCTATGTAGCCTTGCCTACTTATTTCTTGACCACACTACCTGGCAATCGGGTATAAACATGTAAGTTACTATAGGTAACTTCACGGATACTAGGCAGGCAAGGCTACCTAGGCATATTCTTTGTATTATTTACTATCGGTTAGAACAAAATTCGACTGGTTAACAAAACAGTTGAAAATAAAAAAAAATGATTAATTAATTAATTTAAAAATAGGCTGGTCAGGATTTCGATAGGCAAGCTATTTTAGGCGTATTTATCTATTATTGAAACTTTATAAAAAATATGTTCCATCTGATTGACACATCGGTGAAGGTCGTGGTGTATCCGGCTCTCCGGCTATTACAATATCTTTGTCTAAAATTTTATTTTGCAGCGAGGCGATTGCTTTTTCTTACATATTTTGTTCGAATGAAGCTGTCAGAAATCATTGAGTTAAATATACAATGTTTCTGACACTTTGATGAATTTATCCAATTTCTTTGATCAAAGTCACACAGTAAATAAAAAATGGCCAGTGGTATGCTATAGGCAGGTTTTTTTTCGTTATTAGGGTAATATTTTTCTGGTATAAATGTAATTTCAACCATCTGCCTCTTTATGATCTAGATTATTTAAGTCATAGCGACGTCTGCTAGAAAATTCCTTCAAATAAAACTTTAAATATTAAACTCGAATTGAGCCGATGTTTCTTTATAGAAAGTAATTTACTTGTTGGTAACCTGAAATTAAAAGTTTGTTTATAAATCCGAATTCCTTGGAGCCTATTATTGAAAAGTAATTTAAGTTTTGCCCGCTATTACTATTTTAATTATTTGTGATTGTTATATTGTTTGAAATTGAAAAACCTGTTTTGAATTTGAACATCATTTTGTTCTTAATAATTCTTATATATTTTTGTTTAATAGCAATTTTAGTATCAGTGTAAAATCTAATATATTAAGATCTCGTGTCACGGTGTTTGTGATCGCACTCATCCGAAACGGCTCGACCGTTTTAATGATTTTTTTTGTATAGTTGGTAGGTATGAGAATAGGTCGTAAAGTATTTTTCACCCTCCTACCCCCACCCCCCATTTTTTAATCGCGATTTGAATATTTTTGTATAAACAATATTATAAAAAGAACGTAAAGTCAAAGAGTTTTTTTTGTAGACTAAATGCGGGTGTAGTCGCGGGTTCAATTAGTTAATTATATATCTATCCTAAGCTTCTATGTGTTTATACATTTTCAAAGGTCACGAGTTGATTAGAACCATCAGTTCTAACAATATTGTTAATTTTGTCCTTTTACCTCATGCTTTATGATGTTACTAATAACGATTGTAGAATTAGATGTTATCTAAATTTCCTGAATTGAGATAAAATTGCTTTGGCTACTGATGTAAAATTTGGGTCTAAAACACACAAAATTTCCCTCCTAACATTATTTACTTACTCAAAACTTCAGAGACCCATTCACAACAATCAGTAAAGCAATCATTCTATATTACTTTAAATATCAAGCAAACAGCCTACAAAAACATTTTCATTCGCGCACCTCATTTCAGTCAAGATATTCAGCGATTCGAAGGAGAATGGGGCAATAATTTTAATCACAAAATTATACGAACCGAGATTGTTGTCGGCTGTTGAATTTTCTTCGAGTATCATCCGATAAAATCTATCTTGAGGACATTTATCAGTCGTCATTTTATATTAGAATGTTTGTTGCATATTAATAACTTTCATTTCTTTGATTGGTTTCTAACTAAGGAATAATATCTCGACTCTCGACAGGTTAAGGAAGTTTATAGGCTTATCTTATATTACTATGACTAACAACAGGAGTAGAATAATTCTACAACATTAAAGGACGCGGGCGGAGTCGCCAGAAAAGCTACATCTATACTAATATTATAAAGAGTAAAGATTAGATTTTTTTGTTTGTTTGTACCGAATAGGCTCCGAAACTACTTAACCGATTTAGACGAAATTTGGTAAGAAGATAGTTTGAGACCCTGTTAAGAACATAGGATAGTTAACAAATAGGAGGAGTTTCCATCCTGGAAATCATCCCTTAAGGGGATGAAAATGGGGATGACAGTTTGTATGGGGAAACAACCTAGGGACGAACCCGAGCGAAACGAGGGTAAGTCGCTAGTTGAATTAAAGACAGCGTTCTTCTTGTTTCAATTAATATTTCTACAGTGTTGAATGTGTTTATATTTTTCCTATCAATATTTACTTGTGTTAAAGGTATTAAATAAAAAAATAAATGGAAATCATTGTATAGCCGGTATTTATTAACCATAAAGATTATCCCGGTTTGGGATAAAAGGTTATTCTTTCCTCACAGCGTTATCTTTTCGTTTGTATGTAAGAGACATAGAGGAGCTTATATATTATATTATATACGATTGAATATCCAAAAGTTTTCATAAAGCTAGAACAAGTGGTTATTATCTATTATAATTTACTTTTTGAATTGTCATCTCAGAAATTATCAACAGCACTAAAAATACCATGATTGTAATTTATTTTAAAAGAAACTTTTATCATTTCTTACTGACAAATATTAATGTTCCTAATTCCATATCTATATATATAATAAAATTGTAACTAAGCCGAATCTGTACCTTAAATATTTTTTGGTAAATCTTATTGAAATAGACATTATTATCGATACAGAGGCCGAATCTATAGTTTTTATAATTTTTGTCTGTCTGTCTGTCTGATGATAAGTGATTATCCGGGTCAACATATAGAATACTTTCACTACAGGAAAATATCTCATCTCTTAAAAATCTATACTAACCGTTAAAACGTTAGGGACGACCTCGGGCGGAGCAAGGGTAAGTCGCTAGTCTATCATAATTTAATTTTTGAATTGTCATCATAGAAATTATGAACAGCACAAAAATGCCAAGGTTATAATTTATTTGAAAAAAGATATGAAAGACAACTTTCGTAATTTTTAGCTGACAAATATTAATGTTCTAGAATAAGAAATAATATTTTTCGTTCAGCTTTAACAGTCAATAAAGTATGAAAGCTTTTTGGCGGTTAGTTTTATTCGATGTCTTATACATATAGTAGAGCCAGGGCGAACCTTTTTCCAGAAAAGATGTAAAAAATGTCGTTTTTTTTTAAAAAAGACACGTATATAGATAAACTTAAAAAGCAAAACCTTATCTAAATAAAGCTGTTTTGGAGATACACGAAATAAATTTATATATAATACTAGCGACTCACTCTCGCTTTACTCAGGTTTGTCCCTAGCTTGCTTCCCAATACAAACTTTCATCCCCATTTTCACCCCCTTAAGGGATGATTTCCAGGATAAAAAGTATCCTATGTCCTTCCCAGGGACTCAAACTATCTCTTTACTCATCTAAATCGGTTCAGTAGATCCAGAGATCTACAACCTCACAAACTCACAAACTTTATCTCTTTATAATATGTATTTGTATTGTATTCAGCCCTTTTTTTTAACGTCCCACTGCTGAGCACGAGCCTCCCAATACGCGGGGAATCAGGCCATAGTCCACCACGCTGGCCAAGTGCGGGTTGGCAGACTTCACATGTCTTTCGAAAACTTGCTAGGTTCTCTCAGACATGCAGGTTTCCTCATGATGTTTTCCTTCACCGTAAGGCAAGTGATAATCAAGTTAGAAAATGATTCGCATATGAAAATATCAAAGGTGCGAGACCCGGTATTTGAACCCGCTTCACTCGGTTTCCCAAGCGAGCGCGTTACCACTGGGCTACCACTGCCCTAATTTATAATATTACTAGAGATAAAAGAATTACTCATATAATATTATATGATTAATATTCTTAAGCTCTATACAGATAGTGTGAGTAAAATATATTGCTTACTCTACATATTACTTTGAGAGTTTTCATCATCGAACATACTTTCTTATGAAAATATATTTTCAAGCATCATTTTTTAAGCCTTTGAAAATATTTTTTACATAAGTTAGGCTTTTATCAGCTTTACATACACACATACATATATGTAACTACGTAATCAAAATTATTGAACAGAAGTCCTTTTTAACCTACTTATTGTCGAATAATTTGCATGTACTCGTATGTGAAATCCTGATGATATTGTATCATTTTATAATATCAAACTGATCTGATGATTGAACCAGAGCATGGAATGTGAAATTGTTTAATGATCTACTGGTAAAATACTCGAGCTTGGGTTCATTTGATTCACCTTGAAGACATCGGTCAAAAGAGTTTATAGTTTCCTAAGACTATAAATTTTGTCACTCTGTAAATAGAAAGTTCTTAAAACATGAGTTTCAAAAAAATATTGATATCAAAAAATCAGTTAGTTAGAAGCAAGTAGTTAAAAGCAGTTTTACAACAAAACTAGCGACTCACCCTAGCTCCACTTGGCTTCGTCCTTAGTTTCATTGTAACGTTTAGTATAAATTTCTCAGAGACGAGATATTTACCTGTAGTAAAAAGTATCCTATATGTTGACCCGAATAACCAGCTATCATTATGCCAAATTTCAACAAAATCTGTCCAGTAGTTTTCTCGTGATACGGTCACAGACAGACAGAAAAAAATTCTAAAATCTATAGATTCGGCCTCTGTATCAATAATAATGACTATTTCAAAAAGATTTTCCAAAAAATATTTAATATACAGATTCAACTTAGTATTTTATTTATAGATTAATGTAATTTTTCTTTTCTATTTTAGAAAAGGCTGTTACCGGTGTGTCGTGATGCATGAGAAACACATAAACGTTCTGCAGTACAAAGAAAGTAAGTACAATATTTGTATTAAATTCTAAAGAGTGTTATATTATAAAGCCAACTAATTTTTGTGTGTGACTCCACTCCCTTGGTAAGCGAGGCGAAGATAAAATATGAGCTATAATAGGCAATATATGTCCTTGACGAATTTCATCGAAACCTGTTCAGCGATAAGCGTAACATTTATAATATTAGTGAAAATATATTCAGGGATTTTTTTTATTAGTTATTAAGTACAAAATTGAACTTTTTATTGATACATAAAAACCAATGAAATATCTCATTATTAAAAAATCACGACCATTTCTTGTTTAATAGGTACCTGAACTAAAATACTTTGGATGCTATTAAAATAGAAAGATTGCGAATATTGCAGAAAAAGTGATAAAAATATGAATATATAATACAGCAAATCAAATTAGAAAACAATAATCGCCTATTTTTATGAACAAGGTATAAGGCTAACTAATTTCATGCTATGATCCTTAAAAGAGAATTTACGGATTACAAAAAAAAAGTTTAAAAAAAGCTTGTAATATTAAAAAAAAATCTAATATTATATTTCTTACAGCATTCTGTCACCGCCGAGACGCTCTACCCCACTTGTGTTCCCTCATCACTGGTGATGCCCTTCTGTATTCTATGTTCCGGGAAAACGCAGAACCAGTGGATTGTCCCCTAAAAGGGCCTTTCTCCTTCACTTACAACAGGTTAGTGTAACGCATTACAATCTTATTGCAAATAACTATTATAAATAAATAAATATTTACACAGCACCATCTATTCCATGGTAAACTATGGCTTGTGTTATGGATACCAGATAGTTGATACACGTCACATATAAACTTTAAATACATACATATTATAAATTATTAATAAAAGATTAAAAAAATAACCAACTCGAGAGCCAAGTTATAAATTACTAACGCCTTCACTAATCACTTCTCCACCTACGTAGTTCAATTATGTACAAATATATCAGTATCAATTTCAGCCTATAATATGTTACTCTGATATATAATTTATATTACTGTAAAGTTTCATCAAAATCCGTACACAAAAAACAATAAAGTAACAAAAATACTTATATTAATACATCCTCACAAACTTTCGACAATTTTTTACGACTATTAACAATATTAATACAATAATAGTATACATCCAGTTCTTTTTTGAAGTGAAACTTCCTTAGAATTGTTGTGACTTGAAACGCGATGAAACGAAAATGCGACACGAGAAAAAGACAAACACATAAATATATAGAATGAAACCGGCGAGAGAATGAGACAGAATACATCACACAGGAAGTGAAAAATAATGAAATTAATTACTGAAAAATATGTAATGTGTGTTTATGTCAAATAAAATGTAAAAAAAAACTTTTAAAGGTGGTAAAAATATTATAAAAAAATGTAACCTTATAATTATGCTACTCCTGATACTCTATATTTATCTCAATCTCTCTACTCGTATGATGATAGCTGGTTAGGTTAACATATAGGATAATTTTATTGCGAGAAAATATCTCATCTCTGAGAAATTTATACCAAGCGTTAAAACGTAACGTAACGTAATTCGAAGTACAAGTGCCCTCGTTTTTGTTTTATTGTTATTTTAAAGCTCGTAATCTCTTCTTGTAAATAGGTTTTTCGTAGACAGAAAAGAATAATGATAAAAACTTAAAGCCGAACCGATTACATCAACGTAGCAGTCGATCTATTAATTTATTTAGCTTAACAGGCTACAGACGAAACTTAATTATATTACTTCGACAACTGTAACTTCGCATTTCTATAGTACACTGGAACTTGTAGTACAATAATACTTGTTATACGTCCATACATAAATTGTATATAACTTTATACAACTATAATTTGCCAATTGTAAAGAGATGATAATGGTACCTTAATAAAATATTTATGTCAGAATACAATTGCTTTTTGACTAAAAAAGCACATCAACTTCTTAACCATTATGAAAATAATTATTTCTTCTTCGAAAATTATTATTTCTCAGTGTTTTTCTTGAAATTTTCATGGGGCTTTGAGGTGTAACTAATTATATCCATTAAATAGCACCATAAAAATTGCTAAAAACATCACACAATATATACGCAAAATATACCCCTCAATTAAATACAATAGAAGCTCACTACAAATATATTTTAGATTTGTCCATCTGTCAGTCTAATCGAAACATTTGGAAAGAGTTGGAAGAATTCCAATGAACTTTTTTTTATATATCCACGAGTAATTAGTGCATAATCTGATGTTACACTTTAGGCATTCCGCTGAGTCTTCACTGTAGTCTTCATGAAACCACAATGAATAGTGAACACACTGTAATCAGTCGCATTTCTTCTTAGTGGCGTTATAATACTCTCCACAAGTGTGAGGGCAATTTATACTTGTACTTTGCGTAGTGACACAAATATCCTTTTTTATGCCTTTATACATGCTACCTGTAGACGTTCAGGTAGTTATATGGGACTCACCGGCTAGAAAAGCTAGTACTACCCACTAAAACCCAACAAAACTTCCCCCGTCTTATTGGGGCACCCAAACGGCAAGTCTGACGAAGCAGACTACAACAACTAAAAGGTTGCTCGTACGATTCACTCTGCCGTCACATAAGTACCAGGAGCGCAACCCGCATGGTACAGCGCCCACCAAAGTGGGCCACCTACCAGTGCGTTTGTTGTTTTCGTGCCCAGCTGAACTGTATGTATTCAGCCCTTTTTAACACCCCACTGCTGGGCACGGGCCTCCCTTCAATACGAGGGGAATCAGACCATAGTTCACCAAACTGGCCAAGTGTGGCGGACTTCACATGTCTTTCGAAAACTTGCTTGGTTCTCTCAGACATGCAGGTTTCCTCATGAATTTTTCCTTTACCGTAAGGTAAGTGGTAATCATGTTAGAAATGATTCGAGGGAGGTGAATCCGCTTCATTCGGTTTCCCAAAAGAGCGCGCTACCACTAGACTACCTTAATTAGCATCCTGCTGAACTGCCGGACGCTAATGAGCTCCCCCACCACGACCAAGGTGAACGCACGTCGGGGGAAATCACTTAATATACTGGGCATCTTGCACCGAAATATCATCTCTCCCAGACACTAAGGAGATATTCTAACGTATATATTAATTACACTTACCTTTTTTTACAAATTAACAGTAAAATATTAATTTAAAGTAATATATATTTGTGTAAAAACTTGCATACTGACATTAATTTTCGAGTGTTCCGGATCACGCAAAATTTTAATTTTTAAATTTAGTAGGCATCTCTCCGTTACAGGCGTCTCTGCCGGACTTACCCTAAGAAAAAAAAGTTTTAGTCGATCGTATTAATACAAAAATATACTAGGTCACTTGATCTCAACGTTCTACGCTCTAATATACTAGTACAAAGTAGGGTATAAGATTATGTGGTTACATGTTTAGAAATGTAAAACAGGCGAGCCGGAGATAATATTATCTAGTTTAACACATTCTACTACTAGAAAAAGTAATACTCCTTTACATTTAGTAAATACTGTTTTATTACTAATCTATACTAGTATTATAAAGAGGTAGTTTGTTTGTTTGTTTGAACGTGCTAATCTCAGGAACTACTAATCTGATTTGAAAAATTATTTTTGCATTAGATAGCCCGTTTATTGAGGAAGGCTATATACCCGGAGATAGATTTGTTTTTATTTAGGGACGAACCCGAAGCGAAGCGAGGGTGAATCGCTAGTTTTTTTTTCTATATTATAATGAAATAAATAAAATATTAACAGTAATTTAAAGACTAAAACAAGTAGATGCTTCTCTCTTCGCTGGAACGTGATAAGAAAGTGTACTGCCCACTCCTTGAATTTTACATGCGTTCTTTAATAATACGAGTACCTACTTTGTATTTTTTTCTCAAACTTGTATATAGTTAACATGTTTATTTTTTAACTAAGAGACTCGCACTTGTAGATGCAAGTGGTCGATATATGTACATAAATAACAAATACTATAGTTTTCAATATTTCGACAAAATATTTAAAAAGGAACTACGAAATATAAAAACATAAAAAATACAAAAGAAAATAATCATAAAAAATATTTTTTTTCCAAAAAAAACCTAGCTGTATAATATATAATTATGATATAAACTTAAAAAGCAAAACCTTATTTAAATACAAAATTTTATCCAAATCATTTGTTATGTTATATATGTATGTCACCGTAAAATTGTAAGTGCCGCTAGATTGTAATCTATCTCGCGAAACTGTAAACTGTTGAATCGACAATTTTACAAGTTTACAATTTTACGGTGACATACACATAAATAGAAGAATTGCTCACTTAATATTATAATAGGCAGTGGTAGCCCAGTGGTAACGCGCTCACTTGGGAAACCGAGTGAAGCGGGTTCAATCTCGGGTCTCGCACCTCTGATATTTTCATGTGCGAATCATTTCTAACATGATTAACACTTGCCTTACGGTGAAGGAAAACATCGTGAGGAAACCTGCATGTCTGAGAAAACCTAGCAAGTTTTCGAAAGACATATTAAGTCCGCCAATCCGCACTTGGCCAGCGTGGTGGACTATGGCCTGATTCCCTCGTATTGAAGGGAGGCCCGTGCCCAACAGTGGGACGTTAAAAAAGGGCTGAATACAATATTATAAGATTAACACTAACATACAAATTATTTATATAGATTTTGAAAGCAACGATAAACTATACGTTTATTGAAAACCTATAGTAATGAATCTCGTTAATCAATGTTTAAAGAAATTTGCATGGGCAAGGCAATAATTAGGCTGACATCGAGTGCTGCAGTGTGATAAGCATTTCATTTATTACCCGGCGAGATCACGGTTGATTAACGTCGGTCAAATTAAAAAGTCATTACCGCAAGCACATGATGCATGCTAATAATTACTACTGTGAAACACATGTCTTTCATTTTATTTTACTTTACAACATACGATGCGACATCGGATGTCGAAAGGTTATTTCTGTCATATTTTTTTTTAATACTTTCGCGTGTGACTCCTCTCACAGTCAAAAAAAGGTAGCCTATGTCCATCTCCATCATGCAACCTTGCAGTTAAGCTTCAAAATGTACATTGTAATATTTGTATAGATTATAAATATATATATATTTCATACAAATTAGGGATCAGAGAGCAAATGAAAACTTTATTTTATACAGTTATACGGTAAGTGGTGCCCGAAGATAATTCGTATTCATATACTTAGGATTTGTGTCCAACATGCATTCATGCAAGTCCGGACCTGTTAAAAGGGCTGACTTATTGTTAACAATAATAATATTATGTTAGGACTATATTTTTCTTACATAATGGATATGTGAACTGTTCCAAAGTTAGCGAATTCGATTTCCGCCCAGAATAAATAATTATTTAGACTCGCCATAAAATAGCCGTCTACAATACTTACAGACAGACAAAGAAAATAGATAGATAGATAGATAGATAATACTCTTTATTGTACACCTTGTAAAAGAATCAAACATAATGAAAATAATATAGAAAAGAAAATGAATGTACAGCAGGCGGCGTTATCGCTAAGAGCAATCTCTTCCAGGCAACCTTGAGGTGGAGGAGAAGTGTGAGGCAAAGACGGTAGGCGGTGTGCAGATTAACTAATAAAATAAATACATACTTTAATTATTGTATAAATACAAACATACTTACATGAATACATACATACATACATATACACATTTATTAATCGACAGCTAAAAATTTATACTTAAAGAAAAATGATTCTTTAGATTTTCTTCAGTGTATCCGTTAATTTTATACACTGTATAAATATGAAATTTAAAAAAATCTAAGATTTTTTTATAATTAATACATTTTTTAGTAATTCAATGTTTACTTCCAAACACAATTTTTATTTTCAGGGGGCACGGTGATTGCAAAATTCCAGCTTCGTCAATCGAGAGTTGTACGGAAGACTCACGACTACTGCTTAATTATCAAGCCTGCCCCGATGTTTATGGTTCAGAAAGCACAGGTAAACACTTATGCTAATAAAAATTGTCCCCAGAGAACGAACTATAATAATTGATTGGTCCTTCGAGCCCAATATTACAGAACGTTTATAATGATATATTTAAATATTCATTACGTGTTTTTAATTATGTTTACATATACTAAGAATACATTATCCTTAAATATAAAAGAGAAAATTATTTAATATTTATTTAATTTTAAAGGCTTACTAACTAAATTTACATAGTGACATAAGTTTAACACAATAATACTTTTGTATTTTCAGTATAAATTTAACTTAAACGTAAGCACAGCTTTTTATACATATACTAGCGACTCACCCTCGCTCCCTTCAGGTTCGTCCCTAGGGTGGACTACCCTTATTACTTAGGGGTATGAAAATTGATTACGTCCTATTCTCAGACCTACTGACACACAAAATTTTATAAGAATCGGTCAAGCTGTTTCGGAGGAGTTTTGTTACAAACACTGTGACACGAGAATTTTATATATATTAGATTTTATTAAAATTGTATGTACGAGTAGTTACGACTTACGAGTATATAAGAAGCCGATAAAGTTGTACAACAAATAAATCAAATTTGATTATGTAAATACAATTCCTTTTTAATCTATCAGAGAAAATGCCTAAAGTACATAGCAATATTATATTCATAATAAAAAATCACAATGTTTTATTTTCATTACAAATTATAAATCAGTATAAAATTCCTTTAAAATCATACCAATGCAAGGAAGAAAAATAAACAAATCTAATTTGATTATTTCGGTATTCCCGGTCCGCAGTAGACGAATTGTTTCACAGCTCCTCGATATAATTTTACGAGATGCTAAATCTCGCAATGGCGCGGGCAATCTTCCAGTCGCCTATTGTTTGATGTCTGGCTGGAAATAGCTCGCTAACTTGTTATTGTACGTTTTTGGTCTACGTGTCATCGCAGAAAATAGTCTGGATGTTTTTTTGTATTTAGTAAAGATGAACTTACACAATAATATTTTTAAATGTGAACTCATGATATTATTCAAATTAAAAAAAAACACATTTTGCACCTATTTCTTTTAAGGTTGAACTCTTTAAATCTTTTCAGATTATTTCGCGGATTTATTTCGATTTTTGGTTCCCGACGTTTCGAATGCTTTACAGCAATCATTGTCACGGGAGAGACTGATTTTAGACGTCTCAAAGGCGTTACATATTTGTTACAGACAATGCCTACCCACAATTGTACAAAAATGATAACTAAATTAAAAAATGGCACCAGAGTACCTTACAATATTTGTTGATTTTAAATCTAAACATATTTTTTCTTAATAAGTATTATAATTAAATACAGCAATATAATGTATTTAATTTGAGCTGTTATCATTATAAATATTACTCTCATATTGAATATTAAATTTTAAATGTTTGAATTTGAATTTTGATGTTATTTTCGGTCATAAAGTGTAACTTACCCTCGCTTCACTCGGGTGCTTCCTGAGTTGCCAAATCGCTTATGTTTCTATATCATAGCCTGTGTACTAAACATCCAAACACACACGCGTATAACTTTCGCATTTATATAGTATAAGTAAATATAATATTATGTTTTTTTCCAACCTTACAGTCGAGGAACTGGAATGCCTTGCGACGTGGAAAGAAGGTAGTTTAAGATTTCTAGTGGGCAAGTTGCATCACAACCACGCGACCAGCAACGAGGACCGATATAGATGCTTTGTCTACGAGAAGACAAATGGTATTGGTAAGACTTAGTTGCGTTTTGGTTTGTATTTTGTTTCCTATAAAATATATTTATTTCTTTATAAACATAGATTTCTGTTAGATAAAATTTTTTATATCTCTAAATAAATACTTGTGTACGATTGTTATTATGTGAGTACAAACGTACTGATGTTTTATGTGGCGATTATTATTATTATATTTAAGACTTGCGACTCACCCTCGCTCTGCTTGGGTTCGTCCCTAGTCCCTACATATTACGTATAACGTTTAGTATAGATTTCTCAGAGATGAGATATTTTCCCGCAGTAAAAAGTATCTTATATGTTGACCCGGATAACCAGCTATTTATTATACCAAATTTCATTAAAATCTGTCGAGTGGTTTTCTCGTGATGCGGTCACAGACAGATAGACAGACAGACAAAAATTCTAAAACCTATAGATTTCGCCTTTGTATCGATAATAATGACTATTTCAATAACATTTTTCAAAAAATATTTAATGTACAGATTCGACTCAGAATTTTATTATATGTATAGATTATTAGTTAATAATTTAAGTAAATGTTTTAACGTAATAATTATCAAACTCCATTCAGTATATTACAGTTTATTGTTCTGATACTCTTTTTTTAATTGTATATTCTTAATATAAGCCATTTTGGCTTATTTTTTCATCTTCTTTATATATGAGTAATTGTTATAGTAAAGTTAAAATTAAACTTTTTATTGTATGATTTTATATATGTGAATATATTTTTTTTATTCTGTTTTAACATTTTCAGCATCAAGTAGTAATATGAAGGAAGGACCGGCCCCGCCGGGCGAGGTGGAGTATAGAGTGGCGCAGTCAGGCGACGCCACGTGCAACGGCTTGTTCAGCGCCACTGAAGGCTCGAGAACTATGGCATTGAAGAGAGGTATATTATATTCATAGTCGACTTAAAATAATATTAACATCAAAAAACTCATGTTCTATTTTAGTGATTGTTACCACTTTTCAAGGGATTTCATCGTTAAGGACAGAATAATTAATTTAAAAGTGATTTTGAATTCAAGTGCCTTATTAACATTATCAATTGACAAGTGCAATTTAAGTTTGAATAAAAAGTTACTGTAAACTAAACAAATGAATGTATTTGCAAAATAAAAATTTCCTCCACTTCTCCGTCCAAAGAACCATGTATTATAACTTGGACACCAACAACAAAATTTGATTAAGTAACTCATTCAAATCAAATCATCTCGTTACAGTATCAGTCCGCTTCAACTGTCAATTCCCAAGCTGGATGACATTCTCCCACACGTGGCATACTCTTGACTTTAGCAGCAACTATACTTTCTATCAACGGAATGCCACTCTTAGAATAACGAACCAAACTGGTGCAGAGATAAAAGTTTACTGTGTCAATGTTAAGGCGACTTCGCCAAGTGGAAATTCGGTCGCTTTGGTCGCACACTGGCAACATCATTGGTACGTATTTAATATTATCTACCTAAGTTTAAGAATAAGGTAATGGTAGCCCAATGGTAACGGCTTGCTTGGAAAATCTGGTGAAGCGGGTTCAAATCCCAGGTATACCTATGATATTCTTACATGCGAATCATTTCCATATTTCAACATGATTACCACTTGTCTTATGGTGAAGGAAAACAACCTAGCAAGTTTTAGAAAGACATGTGAATTCCGTCAACCCGCACTTAGCCAGCGTGGTGAACTATGGCCTAATCCCCATTGTATTGTAGGGATGCCCGTGCGTAAAAAAGGGCTGAATACATGTTTGAATTTAATTAGATTGCTTTTTATTATTAATAGTTTATCTCTGACACTTTGCTAGCAACACAAAGTTTTTAATAATAATGACATTAAATCTAAGTAAAAAATTAAAAACCAAATAACGCCTGAACCATAAGAAGGCAATATTTCTACTTCGAAGAATAATCATCAGTTTTTATTATTTACAATATATTGCGCCGAAATTATATTTTATTCGACTACATATCACTATAAGTAATTAGTAATTACTAGTCGTAAATATCATAATTTTTAAGCACTTTAATAACACTATACAATTCAAAGTTTACATATTTATTTATTTTTTTAAAGAGTGCGTGTATAAATGTGTACACGCGCAAGAAGTAAAACTTCTGTAGGTTATCGGTACTCTTTATTAAATTCAATTTATGTTTTAAATAATTAGGATAGGTGAGATTTTCGTAACGCATTCACCAGCTTACCCCCCAAGTCAAGCGTGCTTAAAGAAGTTTTACTTCAAAAAAATTACACTGTATAAGTTTTTGTTTAACAGTTTTTGGAAAGACACAAGCAATGTTCAGAAAATATTATTTTAAATTAATTAAACTTCCAGTGCATCTCGCTACGTGTGTGTAGTCCTGTACAGACGGGACACGTTCATTGCTGAGCTGCAGCGTGGGTCGCCCACCAGCCGCCCCGACGAGGCGTGCTCCACCACACACTTTAACGCTATGACTGCGTCTTACGTCACTTTGGTTGGTAAGTACGAAATAAATAACACAACTACTTTCTGTTATTTCCGTGGTTACATTACTAATATAGCCGAATAATTAAAACTAGTGATTGCCGCGTGGTTGAAAATCAACCATAATTCACTAAGTTTGATCGATATTAAGGTTTTTTTTTTCAAAGTTATATAGATAACCTATAAAATCCAAAAGAATTTTCAAACGCGCCCACAGATTCTGAGATTTGCACGTATAGACAAATAAACTTTTCATCTATATATGTCGCAGGGAAATGAGGATACTAGGGATTTCACGAAATCCCTAAGGATACCACGAAATCATGACAAATAAGTTATAAATTAAAAAAAATAATTCCAATTTTTCAGTACAAATCGGCAATTTCATACCTTAACCCCTATATAGCTGAGATAAGAAACACTTATAAAATTTACAACTTATAGTATAGTATTATACTCGTTAGCAAATTCTTAAATTGAACCTACGGTCAACGTCTTATAGCTAAAGCCCGACCACATGTGAATTATATATAATTAATTAAATTTTTATGATATTTCCACTGAATGAAGTGACTTTCAGTGGGAGCGGGTAAAACAAGAAGATTAAACTGTATTTTTAAATTTCCACTTCACTATTTTTGCTTACGACATTTACCTTAACCGTGAAGGTAAACATAGTTAGGAAACCTGCATGCCTGAGAGAACTTAACTAGTTTTCAAAAGACATGTGAAATCCGCTTGGTGTTATTGTCTATGTCCTGATTCCCTTTATACTGAAAGAAGGCCCGAGTTCAGCTGTGGGACTTTAATAAGGGTTATCTATACAGGCATTCTTGAATGAAAGACTAAATATTATAATGTATATTTGGTACCATCTGCAAAAAACTAATATATAAAACACTTATTTTATATTATATATCCATTGCAGCTAGCAATCCAGAATCAAAAGAGTGCCCGTACGCCGGCAAGTACGTGATTTCCAACCATCGACACAAACGAAGTTATCTGAAAGAGAAAAATAGGACTAAACGTGACAAAGCAATGTTTCAACATAATCGTAGAGTAAACTACACGAGACTGTTCAATTTTAGTATAAGGAATATGTCGGAGACTCCAATATTGAGGAGCAGACGACACTCGGAGGTGTGCGCGGTGTACAGCAAACTTGAAGTGGGGTGCAATTCTGCTAAGAATATGGAGTTTTATTCTATGTGTGATAGTAAGGAGGCAATTACAGGTACTTATGCCAATTACACGTTTTGCAGCTTTTTATATAACTAGCGATTTATCCTCTCTAGGCTTGCGCCACAATTTCGTGGGTTTTAATTTATATGTGCGGAACCCCAATCCCTTTCTAAAATTATTTATGCTAATGCTACGGTCACACGCGCGCCGTGCAGCCCGGCGGGCTGCCTGGCGGGCTGCGCGGCATGCAGCCCGTCCCGGGCCGGCGGACATTCAAGCTGTTCACACGCACGCCGTCGTGTCAGTCAGTGCCAGAATGGCGAGCAGCGAGGATCTCGGTGTTGTTGCTGCCATATCCTTTGGCTTAACTTATTTTTATTGGAAAAAGAAACAAAATTATGAACGACGGAGAATGTTGTAATCTCCGATCGTAGCGACTTTCTTAGCAACGTTAAATGAAGATTCAGTCGTCGCGAAAGCGCGGGAGAGACTGACTGCCCCCGCGCGTGTAAACAGTCACCGGGCGCCCGCACATTCATCCTTTGAACTTTGCCAAAAAACCGACACTTGCCCGATTCGCGGCATTCACGTTCACAGGCGCGTTCACGGGCTCGGGCGTACCGTTTACACGCTCGTGAATGTGAATGTGCACGTTGAATGTAGAGTTGAACGCGCGCGTGTGAACTTACCATAAGTTATTTCTCATAACATCTATCTGCCAGTGAAAGTCCTGTCAAAGTCGGTCCAGCCCTTTTATTTATTGGATATTAGCCAAATATAAATAACAAATAGACAGACAAAAAAAATTACGATGGTTTTTTTTTTATAAGTATTGTACATTCTTTTATATGCATTTAGTAAAAAGCTGTTATTTTGAAATTACAAACACTTCAGTTTAATTTATTTGTATAGATTAATTATTTTTTATTTATTAATATTTATTATTAATAATTAATTAATAAAAACCTAATGAAATCTTAAGGCAGTGGTAGCCCAGTGGTAACGCGCTCGCTTGGGAAACCGAGTGAAGCGGGTTCAAATCCCGGGTCTCGCACCTCTGATAATTTCATGTGCGAATCATTTCTAACATGATTACCACTTGCCTTTACGGTGAAGGAAAACATCGTAAGGAAACCTGCATGTCTGAGAAAACTTAGCAAGTTTTCAAAAGACATGTGAAGTCCGCCAATCCGCACTTGGCCAGCGTGGTGGACTATGGCCTGATTCCCCTCGTATTGAGGGAGGCCCGTGCCCAGCAGTGGGACGTTAATAAGGGCTGAATACATACATAATGAAATCTGCAATGTCAATTTTCTACTCTCTGATCAATCAAATCGATTTGAAACTTTCTAAATGTGCAATTGATGACAACACGATTGATTGATTGATACCATTCAGCTGATGATAAAGCCTCGAGGCTAAGAGATGGATTTTAAAATTCCTAAATGGCTTCTACTAAATCTTTTAAGTTTAACTCTTTCGTAATGTATTTTCATTTTCTGACATCCGACTCTTTAGGTATAGCTATGACCTAAATAAAATGTTAATGTGTGATAAATAAATTTAATTATAGTCATCTAAACAATGCTTTCTTAGATTTACGCAAATATTTGACATTTTAAATAAAACTATCTTTTCGGATTATTTCGCGGATTTATTTTGATTTTTGGTTCCCGACGTTTCGAATGCTTTACAGCAATCATGGTCACGGGAGAGACTAAGGTTTTAGACATCTCAACGGCGTTATATACTTGTTACAGACTGTTTCACAAAAATTATAGTCGTCTGAGACTAAACTTATCTGGTTTTTATAATCTATCATGACGTCTCGCTCATTTACTAAAGGTCACTCAGTGTATTTATTTGGATTAATGTCAAATTAAATGAAAAACCAATGATTATTTTAACTATTAAGGTGATTCGTTTTTTAAGGCTTTAATAGTGTTTCACGCCAACGAACTTTAACACGTTTTTTGTCATATTGTTAATTACAATTCAAAATAGATATAGTACATGTTATATTCTCTTATCGTATCAAAAGTTCTTAATAAAGCAATATTAGCTAAGCCCACGTACATATTGATTATCTATATTACAACAAATATTATACTAACGTCGTTTGTTTTATATATTTTTCTGAACCCTCGCACAAACTAAATTATTATATTTAGTTTGTAACATTATTCTAATACTGAAAATCCATTTATTTGAAACAGCCCCCTGCTAACTGCTGTGCAGGCAATTTATTTTCACCAGTCTTCTTTATGCATCTCCTTATTAGTATTTACGTACATTCGCTAACAGTGAATGTCCAACAAAACATTTATTCTATCCATATATAATATATCCCATCTCTAGCCTACACGTGCCATGGAGGTTGGTACGAAGGAGGCGCGTCCTTCGTAGTGACGACGCCAGTGACCCGCGACAGTACGGCGGCCAGACGGTACTGCTTCGTGTCGCGCGACGCGAGGGACGGCGCGCTGACCGTCGCGCGGTCTGCTGCCAACTGTGAGCGGGTGGTCAGTGAAGATGACGCGTTGTTATTCGATGCTGGGTTTACTGGTGAGCTTTCTTATTTGTGTCTAGTTTAATAATAATGTCCTCTTGACCGATTTCGGCCATGGCGCCCAATGATCACTGAGACTAGCCAAATGCAGGGATATAGTGTAAGTACGCGCAGATACAAGTGCACGATCTATTCCTGTCACTTTGAAAGTCTGATGGCACGATACTTCGACATGAATGGCGCAGGATAGCTTTACGTGCTCTCCAAGGCACGGGGGTGAACTACCGCCAGTTTAATACTGGCCTATTTATGATATATACGATAGCTATTCCAAACATTCAAATTCGCTAAATCATTAGGGCCACGTTACCACGTTTTATAAGCGCCGACGACACGCGTATCAGAAAAGTACGTCATATGTGCATATTATACTGATAATCTTAAAAAACGCAAGTAAACGCAAGTGGCGTTCGTATTTTCTGGTCGATTGCACGTTGACCGACGGCGCGTAAAAGAGTCGTCGTGTGTAAAAGCCTTTATATGTTTTTTTTACTTACTCTATGTGTACTAAGTACTTCACTTACAACTTTAGCATTAGCGTGATTTAAACAGTCTTTTTGGTCTAATCGCTAATGATAACCCAATGATACTGATATACCCAAATGATACTGGGTTCTGATTATTAGTTTCCGGGTTTGAGTCCCGGGACAGACCGATTATATTTACAGTTAACGTAAACTTCTGTAAGTTATCGGTACTCTTTATGAAATTCAATTTATGTTTTAAATAGGTACTTAATTAGGATAGGTGAAATACTAAAAATAACGCATATTAGGCGTATTACAATCATATATTTATAGAATATAATTTAAGGAAAGAATATAATATTACATATCATTCATCAGACAATAACAACGGCTACCATGGCCACAAACGTACGTACGTTTCTTCGTAACGCATTCACCAGCATCACCCCCCCCCCCCCCTCCCCCTTAATTTAAAAATAATTAACACTTCTAATAAGAATTATTTTTTGTACCAGGCAAATGTCAAGACGAACCCAACAGCCATCCACAGAGAATGCCCTCTCCATACACGATCTGCCTGGCGCCACTCATCCTGCACTACATTATACCGAGGTGATTCACGATATATGAATCTATCGTATACCGTTATAATTAAATGCTTAGATAAAAAATGTTCATTTCACACGTATATTGTTATATTATTTATTAAACATACTTGCTCATCACATTTACAATGTAAGTTAGTTTTATTTTGTATTTAGTTTTAGTTTTAATCGCATTGTTATTTATAGAACAAGTGAAAAGACATAGAATTTTAAATGAATGATGGTATATTGTAATTGCAACTGTCTTTAGATTGAATATGTTATTATTTACTTTGTCAGTTACTCTACTGTACTGATATCGATATCGACAAATGAGTG
This sequence comes from Argynnis bischoffii washingtonia, assembly GCA_033884665.1. Taxonomy (NCBI): domain Eukaryota; kingdom Metazoa; phylum Arthropoda; class Insecta; order Lepidoptera; family Nymphalidae; genus Argynnis; species Argynnis bischoffii. The sequence continues at coordinate 15,079,038 of CM066618.1, read as the reverse complement.
TTGGGCGATTTCCGAAATGTTCATCCGAATTTTTTAAATCTTTCTATACATACTTATTATACTAACGATTTCGAAATATTTTAATATTAACCCTTTTGAGCTAACCTCATATAAAAACTTTCAAGTATAGTGTATACGTTTCTAATATACAAATCCTGGTACAGGATAGGAATGACGGTGCTAGGGAACTGAACTTTTACACTCGTGGGATTCGTCTTATATTTTATTTTACATATTACTGTATTTCTATATTTTTTTGTTGTTTAATGAATGTTCGTCGTTTCATCACCACGATTCTTCCGTTTATTTAGTCAAAACCTAACAACCATACTAAGAAATTAACTAATAAAGTAAGTTTGATCTAATATAGGAGAATTGTTAAAATCGCTAAATGAGTTTAAAAACTTCTTAAACAATTATTATTTACTTTTGCATATAAATTTACTAATTTTTTGCGTTTTCTAGTATCATAAATTGTATGTACTATTTATTCCCATCCTGTACATGTAGTCTTAACGTCATTTTCATACTCCTGCAATTTTAATACAAAATTAATATTTAGCATAATAAAATCTGTTCTTTTTTCTTACATTGTATTAAGTAATTGTTGACACTATTTCAGATATTTGTCACATTATTTCTAAAGATAGAAATGGTGCAAAAGGTTGTGAATTAAATGTTTAAACTACCGACGATGAGAGTATCTTGAGTTCATAAAAACTTTACGTACGTGTAACGAATAAGTACAGTAAATAATTTAACTAAAGTATTAATTTAATAAAGAATTGCTATAAAAAAATTAAATAAAAATTTTAAGCATCGAACAATAAAATTTTAATTACGTAAACAATTCTTTTTTTTTTAAACAGATAATAAAAATTATTTTGACTTTAATACAAACTTCAATGATTTCGTTAGTCGAATATAGTCTGTGATTTTTTTTTATTTCATAAAAAAATAACTACTTTTTTCATCAATACCAGATATATATTTTTATGTGTAAATTAAAATTGATAATTTATCATCATTATTTATGTTATGAGAAGTTTTATTTAGCTCATCTATATTAAATAGTCTATCATTTTCATTTAGTTTTCAACAATGACTAGCACGTTAATTACTTCATAAGCTTATAATATGAAATAACGCTTAATACCTTACATACATTTTATTAGGCTCGTTATAAATCCATAATCATTTATCATGTATAATTCTACAAAACTTAACGTAAGGAAAAGATTATCTTTTTTATCTATATGTATTAATAATTAGGCAAATATTGTCTATTAGAATAAATTAATAATTTATAAAGCACTTAAATTAAAATATATTGAATTAAAGTTCATTGAGTCATAAGTACATCTATTCTCAACGACGTTTTTTTTTAATTTCAAAAACGTTTAAACAATAAAATTATCCTGTCAACTAACTACCACTTCATGAAAACGTTTTCGTTACTTACATTTTCTAAAGTATACCTAAAATAATTTAAGTTTATTTATAAATACGTTTTGTTGCATACTTTAACCATATAATAAATTAAAATATCCGGGCATACATCTAAAAAACCTCTAAATCCATGAATAATATAACCTTTAAATATGTATTAGAATTTTAAAAAAAATGTTGTAGCTTTAAATAAACAGCATCGAAGACTGTATATCTTTCAAAATATACCATTTACAATCTTTTCGCTTAAAATGTGAAATTATCTTATACTGTGGTTTAAAAAAAAGTTTTCATGGTTACGTACAATATTTATCAAACAAATTAACACGAAGCTTAGATAATATGTACAAAGTTATTATAGCGTTTTATGCGTAGCTAGAATAATTTAGCGTTATTTTCCCCGAGCAAAAATAAATTACGTCTTATTCCTATGTTATTTTCAAAAATTATTTGTCAATTAATTAATTGTTAGTTATAGTTATGATTATTTTATATACCTACTGTGCACCAGAAAGCGAAACAAACTAGAAAAAACATATTTTAATTAAAAGATTAAAAGATTCATTACTCTGTGTCATTCAAGAACTGAATTTATTATTGTTCAAATTGCTTATTAAAAAAAATCATTTGTATATCTGACAGTCAAACGATCGTATATTCTCTCTACATTCTATTGCAGAATGTATTGTACCTTTTAACGCAATACCAAGCTGTTACGAAAAAAAAAATTATTATTATTACTATATTGTTATTACTATATTGTTTACTATCCTATTATTACAAAAATATCCTAATGACTTCTAAATAAATAAACAATAGATAAGTTCTGATTTGAATTGACACAAAGAGCACTTTCTGGTGTAAAATTAAATTTACCTAATAAAAGAACTAATACCATTATATGCTTATCTTGTAAAAGACTTTTCATACCTGTACTACTCTACAGAAATATCACCAATTTTCCTACATTTCATCATGTTTATTATTCATTACATTACTTTAAGTCAATCGTTTGTTTAGAATATATTATCAGCTTACGAACCCTTTTTAGAAAATTGTGATTATTGCACAGTAACGGCCGTATTACAGTTAAGGGCAATTAATCTTTAATTAAAAAGTATATTTTTATCAATTATAAATATATACTTTTAATAACAAAAAAGATAAACTGATAATTAACTTTTTCATTGTTAAATGTAATGTATGCAGCAACAAGCGCTATTAACTTATGCAAAAAATAAAACCGATAAACATTCATGGCAAGTATCTTACAGTACGGCATTATCTACACTGATTTGACACATCGAGCTTAAATATATTTTACTCATTTATGTAATGTTTGTCGGTTTTTTTACATTTGAAAATGATACCTTAGCTGCAATACGGCGCCGACTTTTATAAAATATACACACGTTTGTTACACTGCGCCATCTGATGGTTGCTAACTAGGGACATACATCCTATTTTTATATATATATATATTTTTTATAAACGCTTGCTTCATTTGTTGCGATCAAAACCTACATTGTCTTATATTTTTTAAATAAAGACTACTCCGTATAATTGTTTATTATATCATTTTTTTATCTAAATCAATAATTTCATGAAAAAATGGAAAAGAGATAGGATGTCTGTTCCCAGCCTTATAGTTAATAATATGTATTTGTTACAATTTTTCTAAGGAAAGCAATGTTTTCCTTCATCAAGCAATACTAAGATAAAATAGTTTTTAGAATATACATTTAGGTAAGTGAAAAACGAATACTCATTTTGAGATCAATGTATAGTTAACTAGATAGTTAAGGTAAATTAGATATAAAATCGCGACAGCAATAATATATTTGTATTTATAGCTATTGAGCGTTAAATTTTTAATAGTTAGTAGGTAGACAGTTGTGAATAATTGAGCTAGTGTTGTTATTTTTTATTGTGACAAAGAGAATATTTCCTAATTAAGGAAGTAAGATGGATGAAAGTGATCTTTACAATACAGATGTGTTTTAAGGATTGCTTTCTGAGGACACACTGTCATCGTGGTTTACATCGTGTGATATAGATACATTTAATTAAGTATATAGTCGTCAGCATGGATTATAATAAACTGCAAAATAATTTCGACTTTTATTAACTACCCTGAGCGTTTTAGTATCTCGGATGCGGCCCTAGAAGGAGTGTGTAATATTTTGAGGAACAATATTTTGAGGATATGAAGAATCAGCGATAAATTTATAACATTCCCATGATTTATAATGTAAATGCACTGTATTTTTAACACTTCTTTGATTCTTTTTATTCTGTTCTATAACCTACAAAATATGGATCTAAGCCCGAATTAAAAATTAACAAAAATCACCAATTAATATAATAGTAGGTCTAGGCTCAAAATGACTATAGAGCTAATGAAAATATTAGGCTGGACTTGCTCAAGACCTTGCTTGAATTCATTGGTTTGAATTATTGTTTACAATTTCCTTGTTATTTATTTCTTTTTTGAATATGAAAAAAACAATCCAGTCACTGGGTAGGTTCTGATTTACGGTCTAAAGGTCAAAGAGAGTTTTAATTTGGCAGAATGTTACAATTTGGTGTACTAATTAATATTCCGAATTTGCGACCTAGCACTCTCCTTGATCTTTTGTAGCGAAAGTCCTATTTTATGACTTCAATGACTCATATTTACTAAATTGCAATACAAACTAATATTTTTGGTTATACGTAATGATGACCGATTCCGGCTACGGCGGTCAATCTGTCTGATTGGCCAACTGCGCAGGAGATATTATTATTGAGTACAAGTTTACGCGTAGACACAAGTGTACTCTATTTCTTTTTTTATTTTAACATTCCGGTGGGACGACAACAAACGACACGACCGGTAAGAGATCAGGAGCAGGACAGACAAAGTTGCGTATTCTTCGAGACACGGGGGCGAAACACCACCTCCTCAAATTCGAACTGTTACCCGGGGCTTTTTTAACAGAAAGACTAAATAGCTAAACTTGACCCAAGCCGGGATTCAAACCCAGGACCTCCAGTTCTGCAGCCGTATATGCTAGACACTAGACTACCGAGGCAAATTAGTGATATTACGAATTATTAGTATGGCAACACTCCGGCCATGCTAACGGGCTGCTGACACGGATAGATATTAAAAGTAAGGTGTGGAACTATTTATTTTCCTGCCTACAAACTTTAAATAAATTCAACTTAAGTGGTCATCTAAAGTAACTTACTGTAATAATAATAAGTAAATTGATTTGATAATGGCCGTTTCCGAAAATAACGCCGGTAATGGTACCGGTTGTATACCATTTTTTTAACAGTAACAGTTATAAATAATCGTATGTGGATACTTTGATTTATACTTTTATTAATTTTATTATTCATAGCATAAAAAAGACTTTATCGGTCAGAGTTAATTCCGACCGGTCCCGGTGGTGACAGTCATGCCATTACACCATTCAGCGCAATAAACATTGATAAAATGTTTATACGATAAAACAATAAAAATTGTTTAAAGAAAAATAAACATATATTTTATTGAAATAAATAAAATAAAAAGAAACGAAATATAATAACATTTTACGATGACTTAAAAATATATTTCTGAACGCCAAGTACATTACAATAATGCCAACCTAGTAGATCAACAACTCCAATGTTGTCAGTCAATAAAAAGCTAATGTCATGTGTAGTTTGTAAGTGGCAACTGGCAATGCTTTATTGCTTACTTTCTGCTTTCGTTGCTTTACTCGTACGCGCGTCGTCAGTCAATGGACTGTACGGTTAAAACAATACAAATCACTTAACATAATATAAACAAGGTAAATAAACTTGAGTGAAAGATTTTAGTTAAAATCGAACTCTGAAGCCTGATAGAACTGGAATGCTTCGGAGATATGTGAAAGTGACAGTCGCATGAAATCGAATTCTTTTTTGTAAGAATTACGATGTTGTTTCACATAGTTTCAAGTACCGCCACATAATATTATAATGAAAACTTGGTACGCTTGTGCGGATTGGAAGAACTATGTTCGAAGCGGGATGATAAACTTGAGGAGTTCGTGATCACCAGTTAGAATGCAAGACGAGTGTACGATTTCGAAGAGGAACTTTGAGCAGCGGAGGCCAACGAAGGTGCTGAAAATAGCTGAAAGCTTTACGAACTTGGATGAGATAGCTAAAGCTGGCAGGTTCGTACGGGGTCCTAACTCAAAGGCTGGGAAGAGGTTCGTTGAAAATGGTGGACGAAGTAGACGCGCGTGTTGTGATGATGATTGTGCGGAGTCGAGTGTGAGTGATGGTGAAAAACTTGGTGATCGTAGGGTAACGGGGTCTTCGTGCACAGCTCTCCGAACAGCAGTCGCGGCGCTTTATCCTTTTGATGACTTTACTTTGGAGAAGATTGGGACAGGCTTCTTCTCTGAAGTCTTTAAAGTAAGTGGTTATTTTATTTGTTTTGTTTACATTGGCCTCATGTATACATTATGTCTTCGCTATGACATTTCTTAATATAATACTGTTGTCCGAAGCATTGATGTTCTGCTAAGCTATATTTATTTATAAATTTATTAAAATAATTGAACACAAAAAAAAATACTAATAGAATGTGAGATTATAACCAGCCATCAAGAACAGCATCAAAAATTAGAATTACTTTTAAAGAAATCTTTTAATCCGACAGGATTCAATGAAATCAAACTTTTAACATAAAAAGGTTAATTTAAATTTAATATTGTTCTTTCTTAAATTTATGTGAATATTTGACGTTTTAAATAAAACTATCTTCTTGGATGTTTTTACAGATTTATTTAGGTTTTTGGTTTTCAACGTTTTGTATGCTCTACAGCAATCATGGTCACGGGCTAGTTACATAGCTTTATTTAATGTATTGATCTTGCTATATACTATTTAAAAAAAAAGTATAGCAAATATATTTTATCAGATATCAGTGAATTAAATCTGTTTTATTTAATCATATTGTATGCTATGATAAAATGTTGGCCTCTTTATTTTGTTGATAAACAGATAATATTTATCACAGACATAACATTATTCGCAAATAACTTTCTTACAAATTACTATTGGCATTTTGCCTTATGCTCTAGAATCTACACTAGGATGCTTCTGATTTTAGTAGAAAGCAGTAAAAACATAATCTTGTTACATAATAAATATTTTGCGTAAATATAACTGTCCAAAATTGAGAATTTATTACTTCATAAAAAACATTAATTAGTATTCGGGCTAAGAAAATATGGTGTTTGGTAACTAAATGTGATGATAAATATAAATATAAATATGTTGGGACATTAACACACGGCACCATCTAGTTCCATGGTAAGCTACGAGGCTTGTGTTATGGATACTAGAGAGTTGATACACTACATATATATAACTTTAAATACATACATATTATAAATATAAACACCCATGACTGGAGTACAAACATTCGCGCTCACACAAATGAATTGGGACTCGAACCCGCGACCGCTGGCACAGCAAGTAGGGTCACTACACACTGAGCCAAACGTGTCGTCAATGATGATGTTGATTTGATATTAGTTAAAGAACTAGGGCTAGTTTTATTTATTTTAACAGAGTTTAAAAATATCACTTAAGAGCATATTTTTTGTGTTTTTATAAATTAATAATATCATGGTTTTATTTAAAGTGACTTATAGGAAATACCTTTTATTTATACAATTTTAGTATCTTCAATTTCTATAACATTTTGTGAAATAGCTAGTGACTCACCCTCTCTTCCCTTCGGGATCGTCCCTAGACAAAAATGATTCTATTCAACAGGAACTGTACATTATTTCGGGATAAGGAGTGACCTATGTGGTATTGTAGACTATAATATATCTCTGTGCAAATTTCATCCAGATCCATTCAGCTGTTATGGCATGAAAGTGGAACAAACATCTGTCCATTTAGTATGGATTTTATAAATTCTTTAGCCCTTAACAGATAGCAAGGTTTCTGTTTGATTATTATAATTTATTTTCTAATTATATGAATTTACATCACAATTTGCTATGGTAAAATATAAAAATCAATAAATATGCCAATAACATTGATAAAACTATAATAAAAAAATATTGAATCAATAAATAAAAATAATTAAAGAACAAACAATGGTTAATTAAGATGAACTAAATACTTGTTTCACAAAAATGTTTGCATTTTTACGAACTTACTTTAATTTTTTATTTTTAATATTACTGATGAACCAATGTATTTATAATCTACTAATTTCCATTTATTCAATGTTATTTTAGCTATAAATGAAGGAAAATATTTTTAATGTGCATAATTTCTTTGCTAGTCTATACATATAATAAAATTGTAACTAATCACTGTCTGTACATGGGAGATATTTGAGAAAAACTATTATTGGGGGTCTCTTTAACGTAATAGAACCCAAAACAATGATTTTTAGAATTTGTGTCCGTCTGTTCTTTGTGCGCGTTAATCTCAGAAACGGCTTAACCGATTCGAGTACAGTTTTCACTAATGTATTGTGGTAATCTTCACTTAACATCCAGTATATATTTTATGTACATACATAGCATTTACTTGTTTTATTTCAATCGGTACATAAATAAAAAAGTTACGACGTTTTATTTTAAATAAAAGTATCTTTTCGGGTTTTTTCGCGGGTTTACTTCGATTTTTTGGTTCCCGATCTTTCGAATGCTTTACAGCTATGATTTCTGTAACATTCGAACGGATAGTTTCATTTAAAAGTTATGTCAATTTAAAGGATCAACCAGAGATGCACCCGAGTGATGCGAGGATGAGCCTCTTTTAAAAAATAACTTCTTATTTTTAGTTTAACAAACATCCCATTTTTATTATAAGATTCAAAACAACGAAGGTAATTAATATTGAATGATTGATATCAGTTTGATTTTTAAAGTCACATTTATGGTTTTCCTGACTTTGCCAACGACCTTCAGCCACATAATATAATAGGCACATAAATAGCATTACAATTTATTTTAACTACCTTGAATTATGCATAATCTGACATTGTGTCCTGGACAAATTTTCCACACTATATTTATAAGCGATATTGATATAAAAATTGTATGTACTCTGTCAAGATGTTATTATTTTAATATAAATTACTATTACTTCAAAGTACAAACATTTAACTGATGTATGAATAAAGTTCACACATACTCGTAAGTGTGTGGGATATCTGAAGATAGTTCTTAAAATTGCAATAAATATTTTTGAAAATAAAATTCTAAAAAAAAATTATATATTAAAACTTTCAAACTACTTTTAAGGAATTTGAGTATGGGATATTTTTGGTTCCATGTGCTTGGCCGGAAGATATTTTTTTTTTCTATACTTTTTTATAATTTTTTTAGAACATTTTTTAAAAGCACATTTTTTACAGGTCTAGTCAATGAATGAAATGCAACTATGTTTTAATCGGTAAAGTTAATATTCTCTATTTTAATTTTTAAATCCATTTATTTTCTGACTAGATTCTAGTTATTTTTGAAAAAAAAATATATAATATGTAATTTATATTGAGTGTTTTTTAAAAATTGGTTACATCTGCTTAAAAGCACTATTATATGTTTAATGTGTGACATATCTGATGGTGAGAATGTTATTATTTGAGGTGTTGCTAAAAGCCGTGACGGTGTTTGGCACAACCCCGATGTTAACTCAAGTGACGCCTAAGAAAGGCATACTTGTAGTCTGACATCATTTATTGTGTCTTATTGATAAATTCCATATTTCAATATCAATTTTGCAACAGATAAGCTATTTTTAAAGTAAATATTTATTTTGTGACTATTTTTATCAGTTTTATTTGCCGAGTCCGTCTTGACGTGAGTTTAAATCATGCTTAGTAATTTTATAAATACGACAGATAGTGCGTATTTATTGATATATAGTAGGTACATATGTATATACTTATTTTACTCTGCAATGGATCGTCGTGATATTAGTATAAAGATACTTTATGGGTCGAAGAGTGACGTAGATTACATTTAATCCCGGTATATTAAGTGGACCCCGCGGGATAATAATGGTATGGTAGTGAGCTAAGGATGTTATTAATATGTTGATTGTTTGTTGTCTAGCGGGTTGTTTGGGATTGTTTGGACGAAATTTCAATGTCTTGCTTATTCCTTCCTCTATTCCCAAAGATAACTGGATAAAAAAGTCGCTTTTGATATTACCGTTCATGATAGTCCCATTTATTAGTTTTTATGATTCATAGGAATACCTACAATAAATTTACCACTTTTTAATAATTATTTAGGTAATAGTGTAATGCATAGTACCTTATAAGAAGATAAGAGCTTAATCTCAAGATGGGCATTGGCCAATGTTGGTAGTGTTTTTACCGACTAAATAAATGATTAATTATTTATAACTAGATTTTTGCCTCGACTACGCTCGCGTGGTACGTAGTTAAAAATAATAATAATTAAAGTTACAATAACAAACTTTAGCACTGATAATATTCGTGTAGTTATTATTTATTTTTACAACATGTGTACAGAAATACTTTAACAAATGATACGGCTGATTCATTTCCGTGTTTTCGTTCCTTAACAAAGGAGAACTGAAATGTGTCTAAAATATGTTTGTATTAAAGTATATCACTAAGTAATTTTCGCCTTTGAACGTACAATATAATTCGGTTTAAAGAACTTTATTTTTCATTACGTACAAGTCTTTTACATGAGAAAAATATATGTAGATACTCGTATATGAAATTATAATAGTTGATCAGTGGAACTGTGAATCTATACTTTTTTTATAAAGCTGAAGAGTTTGTTTGTTTGTTTGGTTGAACGCGCTAATCTCAGGAACTACTAATTCGATTTAAAAAATTCTTTTTCCATTAGATAGCCCGTTAACTGAGGAAGGCTATAGGCTATATATCATCCCGGAAAAATGTACGGTTCCCGTGGGATTAGATAAAAAAAAATATTTATATGACTTGGACTTATTGAAAGTTTTAAATTTTTTAATTTCTTTCGGTAAACTTTTGTAGAGTTTTAATTATACTGGTTAAATAGTCGGTGGTCGTTTTAAAGTTTTATATCCCAGGTCTGCCTTAAGAGTTATAGGATGAAGGCCGATGTTAACTAAGCAAAAACCGTGAAGTTGAATCGTTTAATTTATTGTTTACGTCTTTATAGTAGTGTGAAATCTTAAGTGTAAACAACGTTCATGACTGAACCTCTAAGGTGATTTGATTAAATATTAGTAATGGCAACCTTAGGCAGTGGTAGCCCCGTGGTAACGCGCTCGCTTGTGACACCGAGTGAAGCGGATTCAGATCCCGGGTCTCGCACCTCTGATATTTTCATGTGAGAATCATTTCCAACAAGTTTGCCACTTTTGTTAACGGTGAAGGAAAATATCGTGAGAAAACCTGCATGTTTGATAACCTAGCAAAGTTTTCAAAAGACATGTGAAGTCCGCTAAACCGCAGTTGGCCAGCGTGGTGGACTATGGTCTGATCCCCAACGTATGAAGGGAGACCCGTGCCCAGCAGTGGGACGTTAAAAAGGGCTGAATACAATGGCAAACTTAAGTCAAAATTATATTTTTTTTTTCTGTACTTAATATAATTGCTAAATATATTATGTAATACTCTAGTAATATATTTAATACCGAATAATGTAGTATTACATAAATGTCAGTGGTTTTTAATGTTATATTTATTTAAAAAAATATGTAAAACTATTGATTACAATAAAAAAAAATAGAAACATTATAAATATAATTATAGACAGTATAATTTTAATCATTTTGGAATAATGGCAACTACTGTCTTAAAATTACATCTCTTTCCAGCATCGTATAAACTAAGAAAAAATTTATCAATAGTTCCATAAATAAAATAACATCTCCTCTTAATGTAACGTGTGTTTGAGTATTTATAGAAAATTATAATAAGATTAACTCTTGACCTTGTATGTTCGTTCGTACATCACGCAAATCCACTTGATGGAGTATAGGTAATGAAAATTTGCTTTTCTAGATATGTAATATGTCAAATCTTGTTTTAATATTCGATCCCTTTACATCTAAAGTACCTAATGGGCCATAATTTAAAATAATCCTACTGATATTATAAATGACACATGGCTACTTTTTATCCCGGAAAAATATATGGCTCCCGTGGGATAGATTTGATTTTATTTCTCTATAATAACATTATGTTAAAATTAAGTAGACTACTACTAAAAGCTAACTACGAAAGAACAAAACAATTTGATTAGATTTTTAGAATTAGGTATATTAATAGCAAAAGTAAACTCATAATTAATGGGAAATCTTATAATAAAACCTTGTACATATGTACGCTTAAAAATATACTTACTATAAAAAACATACAAAAATAGTTGGGGTTGTAACATTTCAAAATAGCACCTTAAAGGTACGAACAGACAGACAGCGCAGAGTTTTTAAAAAGGTCCCATGCTGACACTTCGGATATAGAATTCTTCGAATAACTCCAGTGATGTTTTTGTGTTATCTTTAAAGATTGCAATGCCCATTTGACGTCCGACCGATCGCAGATAAAAAAATGCGCATGCGTCTGACCGCGTGATTCAAGATCTTTGCGTGATAACGTTGGCATGACATAGACAAGAGGAATCGTCATTTTTTGTTTATTCACTTAATATTAGTTGCATGTATAAGTGATGTCCAACCGATAGTTTTAAAACCTATACCTATAACAAATTCTTCTGTTATTGTTTCAATTTCTACCTTTCGGTCGAACCGATCGAAACAACGTTTTCAATTATTTTCAATTACTCCTTATAACATCAGCTATCTGCCAGTGAAAGTCCCGTCAAAATCGGTCCAGCCGTTTTGGAGATTAGCCGGAACAAGCAGACAGACAAAATTTTTAAAAAATGTTGTTTTGGTATATGTACCGTGTATACATCCATATACATTTAGTAAAAAGCGATTACTTTAATATTACAAACAGTCACTCCAATTTTATTGATCTGTTTAGATTAATCAATAATCATACTTTTATCAATTTTATATGGGACTAGCGACTCACGCTCGCTTCGCTTGCGTTCGTCCCTAGATACGTTTTCACAGTTAGCTATGTTTCGGTATACATAAATAGTACCTTGGTACTTCTAAGATATTGATTTAAATAATAGCGATTTACGTTACGTACGTACGTTATTGCGTACGCCGTACGCGGATTTTCTTCACAATTTCATGGGTTTTAATTTTTTTTTCGCGGAACTCTAATTCTTTTTCTAAAATAAAAATAGCCGAAGTTACTCCTTATAAAAGCAGCTATCTACCAGTGAAAGTCCCGTCAAAATCGATCCAGCCGTTTCAGAGATTAGCCGGAACAAACAGACAGACAGACAGACAAAAATTGTAAAAATTGCATTTAGTAAATAGCGGTTATTTTAATATTACAAACAGACACTCCAATTTTATTTATCTGTATAGTTAGATGATTTTAGCTTAGAAGGTATATGTATGTATTTTGCATTTAAACAACTAAATTTTTCACTACGCCGTATACTTTTCTACTGAAAATTGGGAATTGAACCACGCCGAAACTGAAATTTCATACAAAGTTCGGTCAGGTACTATTAGTGAGTACTTACTTATACTATGACTTGAACTTAATTGCATTAAAATAACCTGCAATAGTGGAAATACTGATTCAGAATAATTTAAGCTCCTTCATTCATATACGAGGCCTTGTACATAATACCAAAATGACGAAGTACAAGTACAGCTTATCTTTGCAATTTCGCTATATTTTATGCCAAATTTCTCAACAGCCTTGGTATGAAAATGGTAAAAATTCAAATTCATAAATTTCATGTGAAGCGATCATTTTCTTATAAGGAAATGTCTTCTAATGAAACTTTCATCGTCATTTTCACTCGTAATTATACTTATCATTAAACAATCGAACAATTGGGTTTCACGGAAGAAATAGAAGTTTTTGTTCGGCATTGCAAACGGCCTACCGAGATTGAATGCAGGAAAATAATTGTAAGGAAGTGTTTGCAGGATGTTACCTTCAAACAAGGTTTTGCTACCGTTGATTCAAAAATCTAAAACGTATACTTATTAAATATGAATCTAGACTATAAAGAACATATTCTTATTTTGTATTCGAAGAAAAAGAAGAGTGCTGTTGGTGGGAGTTGTCTGTCTGTCAGTTTGATTAACGAAAATAATTTACTATTAGCCATCTAAGGGCAAAAATCACGTATTTCATTCTAATTTGTTTTAGGGGGGTTTTTTATACGTTTTTTTACGTTATTCTACTTTAGTTTATTTAAGATTAACCTTCACCAGTTCAAAATTCAAATTGGTTATTCGCAGCGCAGGATGTTGTCTTCGATAGTGTTGGATGTTCACGCGTCCGCCAACGGTTTATTATAGCGTACCACGTGTAATGTGTGGTTGTAACTTTTTGTGTCATTTATTTTTAGATGCAAGTTTTTCCAGCAATTACTGGATTTACAGTTTTGTCAGTGTATTTCTTATTTGCAACCATACATGGTGATCAAATTAGTTTTAATAAAAATTATCCTGTGTTTTACTAAAGTAGATATAATTTTGATATATATATTAGACGAGAAAGCCGTAACGCTCAAGGAGTTATGGTTTTTTTGTAACCACACTATGTTATTGCTACAATAAAGTGCTTTTCCTACATTTTAACTAATTTTTCAGAAACACTTTAAAATTCGTTATTCTGATAATTATAGGGTCCCATCCCTCTTTATTTAAAAGTAAAATGAATAGTCATTAAAATACCATGAAAATCTTTTCGCAATTGACGTAGATATCGCGTAACATACCTACCTACCTGCACAGAAAAAAAACATACAACGGAATTTTTACTCATCTTTTTTGAAGTTGGTGAAATATATTTGAAAACACTAGACAACACAAGCAAATTCAAGCTCACGTGGTAACAAAAAACGAACATTAAAGACTATAAATTCCTCGGCGACTTACCTCGACCGCTTTTCGAACGAAAACCACCCGTCGCGTCGCGTCCGAGCAGATGTTTTCAACATTCGACTTAGATAACGACGCTAATTGATGCCGAGATTTTGCAATGAGTACACCTTTATTTGTCACAAACAAGTGACATGCTGGAAATAATATAAATGTATAAATAGATTTAGAGTTAGTAATTGAAACCAACTTTGTGAATATGGTATTAAGATTTTTATTATTTGGGTATGAATTAAGTAATAGTAAAGCTATTCAGCCCTTTTAACGTCCCACTGCTGGGCACGGGCCTCCCTTCAAGACGAGGGGATTTTATGTCGTACGGAAATCGAATCTGTGACCTCCAATAAACTAAGTGTATGTATACAACACGCTATTATCACACTAGTAGTTTATTTATATGTTTGTATAATTGTTATTCCTTTACGCTGTAACTGCTGGATTGAGTTGGATGAATTTTAGTATACAGAGTATGGAGTAACAATTTGGTTGCTGTTAGTAATAAATTTTTTCAAAGAGTGGCGCTACCTGTAGGTATATAATATTATAAATATAAGAGGTACGTAGGGACGCATTCGAGTGAAGCAAGGTTCAGCCGCTAGTTTTATAATGAAGTTAAAGTGGAACATTGACAAAAAAGCGAATCAGGTATTAAATAATTTATTTTTTTGTTGATAAGTCGCCGTCAGCAACGTTTGCAACTCATAAAATATATTGCATTTTCGCTATTTACGATAATGATATGTAATTTTGAAATTTTTCTCGTTTCCTCGCCTTGCGAAAATCATTACCGTTCGATGCATTGACCCAGAAAGAACCCGTTTCAAATTTTAAAAATTAAGTTTCAACGTAGGTACTTAATTATCGCCTTAATAATTTCTACATGTCTGTTAATATGCACGGCCTTTTGGCGTAACCTTATTGATAAAAGTGCCGCCTCGTGATAAGCGTTTGCAGTATTATTTATTCATTTGCTATAAGATTATTAATAGCAATGATGTATATAATCTTAACTGAGGTCAGTTAGGTTTGAATGCATTCCAAGTCGTGACGTAGAGGTGTTAGAGTAATGGGTTCAATACACTGGAGGACTAAAGATCCAACATAAGCAAGTGAAAAGTGATTTTTTTCTTTACAATGTAAGTATTATAAAGGTCGTAATGTAGTTGAGAAGAGTTGCGAAGGCCGACAAACAGGTTCTAAATGAAGTATAAGAAATTATAACTATTATGCATGTACCTGCAGTTGAATGACTGTACTTCGAACGTAATGCGTAAGTAAATATAATTGAAAGTTATAATTAATTGATTTGTTTATAGAATTAATAACTAAACTAGATTGAATTGGAAAGATTTATTGTTTGAAGTTGTATAACTGCCTCAGTGGTGTAGTGGCTAGCATGTACGGCTGCACTTTCGGAGGCCCTGGGTTCGATTCCCGGGACGAGCCTTTAGTTATTGAGTTTTCTCTTTTAAAAAGTCTCAGTAACAGTTGTTTGTTGAATTTGAGATCTTGGTAGTGTTTCATCCCCGCGCCTCGGAGAGCATGTAAAACCGTCGGTCTTGCGCCTTTACTCTCACTGGTCGTGTCGAGTAGTGGTGTAGTAGTCCCACTGGACTATGTGAGTGACAGGAATAGAGAGTGCACTTGTGTCTGCGCGCACACCCGCTGCACTATATCTCCTACGCATGTGACTAGTCTCAATGAGATTGGCCGCCGTGGCCGAAAAGTAAAGTTCTTTTTAATTTTTATTTATGTGTTTAAAATATTACCTATTATTAACGTTATAATCAAAGAATTATTAAAGTTAACCTTGCATAATTACATTGTTAAACTTACATATTAAATAATAATCTTATTAAGTTGAAAATGTAGGAAATAAGCAGTTGTAAAAGTCACAGTTTTGCGCACAGATTAATATTATGAAATACAAACGTACAAAGTTAAGGGATAAGCATACTGTTGCACGCGAAATTTCGCTCAATCAAAGATTAAAATAGATGTTTTGAATTATAAACTGGTCAGAAGTATTGATAAGAAAAAAATATATTATAAATAATACAATAACTAAACTTAAAAAAATATTAAGTCACTGTTATTTTTAAACAAAAAAATACGGTAATAATATTTTTTTGTGAGCAGTCAGTGAGAGTTATTTTCACTTGTACATATTATAGGTATATAAATATCTTTATAATTTAATGGGACCATAAAATAAAATTAATATCTTAGTTTATGTGATACGTACAGTTCAGTTGCACACATATCATGTATGGGCCCTCAACAGGTTATGTTTTTAGGTTAATCGTCGTATGCATATTGTATGCAACCTTGCCAAGAAGGTTGCACTTCATCATAAAGACAACACTTAAATCGATTGAATGTACTTCAATAAGTGATAATACGCTTGAGGCAAATAACGAATATCGATTGTTTATCGATTATGATGAAAATATTCGATATATTTTATTTAACTTTAGGCTAAAGGCTTAATAGAGTAATGCAGGCAAATATGTTTATCACAGTGATGCCAGAGAATTATTGCAGGAATAGCCTGTAATAAAACTATTACATAACAGTATAGTTGAACGATTCTAACCGAAATGATATAATATGATCAAAATTAATAGGAACATATTTAACGCTGCAGTCAATCCCATTTGGCAATGTTTTATTACGATAATGTATTTACGATTTGATGCTATTGGTGTTTTAATCACATCTATACTTACTAATATTATAAAGCTGAAGAGTTTGTTTGTTTGTTTGGTTGAACGCGATAATCTCAGGAACTACTAATCCGATTTGAAAAATTCTTTTTGCATTATATAGCCCGTTAACTGAGAAAGGCTATATATCATCCCGGAAAAATGTACGATTCCCGTGGGATAGATCTGTTTTTGTCTAGGGACGAACCCGAAGCGAAGCGAGGGTGAGTCGCTAGTAGGTAATACATCGATAACATAAAATAATGATTTGTAAAAACTAAAAATACAAAACAACCGTAAAGCAGAAGGAAAATATAAATAAAGTTGCTATTATTGATTTCTTCTAATGAGAGAACTATCTACATAGTTTTTGTTACAGTTTAAAGAGTACAAAACTTACAGAATTGCAAGCTTTCATATATTATTTTAAGAAATTAAGAGTTTTCTGCTAAGCAGATTCATGTTGAGCTTAATGGATTCTTAAAAGTTTGTTCTTAAACGTCGTTTTATAATTTTCAGCAGAAATTGGAATTTTGAAGCTAGACGTAGTGAAAATTAAGAAAATGCAAAGAAAAAGTTTTATCGAAGCGATGACATTGATCTAGTAACATCTATAAATAATATAACCAAGTCAAGGCTTGCTACTCTATACGTAAAAGATACACAATACATACATTTATAACGTCAACAGTGGAAAAAAACTTGAAACCATCAAAAGGTGTCCGCAAAACACAGCGATCAAAGAAAATGCGTAAATAAATAAATTTATTCCTCCCCAATACGTGGTAAATCTACGCCAACTCATTCCTCGTTTGATGGGAGCTTATAAATCTTTCCACGTAAACAAATTTCCGTTAAATACCTTATTTATTGTGTTACAATGAGTAAATACTGTTTGGTATTCAGGTTGGTCCGCGTGACCACCTGCTTAGGTACAAGATGGCACACAATTTTTATTGATGATTCTTCGATTATTTGCTTTGATCGATAAAAAAGATTGAACTATATATACTATAATATTATAAAGAGGCAGAGTTTATTTGTTTGTATGAACGCGGTAATTTCAGGAACTACTAATCCGATTTGAAAAATTCTTTTTGAATTAGATAGCCCGTTCATTGAGGAATGCTATAGGCTATCTATTATCGTTCCAACCCTACCCAAAGGAGCGTTGCAAACTAACGGTTAAAACGTACCTAAGGACTAACCCGAGCGAAGCAAGGATGAGCCACTAGTTTTAAATAAAACTATCTTTTCGATTTCTTTCTAACATCTTAATATACAAAATTCCCGTGTCACGATGTTGGTCCGCGATGAACTCCGAAACTACTTATCCGATCTTAACATATTTTTTCAAAATGTGTAATTATAATATAAATATTAATTGTTTTTATATGTGTCTGCTGTACTATTTGTAATATTTAAAAAAAAAATCAGAGGCACATATGAACGAAACTGTTATATGTAATGTGTAATGTGAAATATAATCAAAAACAGTCGGGTAGATTATGTTTAAGAATCGATACTTTATCATAGATCGATTAAAAAGAAAATTTCCCTCACTACTTAATAATAATCAAATATATTTTTTTAATTTATGTACAGAAAAAAAAAACTTTTCATTTTGATTCATTATATTTTTACGGTCAGGTATTAACTGAGTATATTTACCTGTTAGAGCAGTTGAAGTACTATTATATTCGATACAAATTCTGTTCCATTAAAATTGCGTCCAAGGCTCATAAATTATCAGAAAGCGTAGCGTTTTTTGTATGTTTACGTTACGTATCACTCAAGCGTTCAAATCATCTAATTTATATTCCACTTTTCCTACGTTAATACCAATCTTTTTAACTACATTTTAAATTACCGAGTTCATTGTGTTTTGTTTAAAGAAACTATTTCCTTAGCACTTTCCCTTGGGGTTGCTCACATATACTATAGAAATGAATCACCCATGGGGGTTACACGTGTAGAACCAAAGGCAAAAGCTACTGACATATATATTATGAATATTAATATAAATGAAAGAAGATTAATCATAAAAAATGTTTATGGTCACAAAGTAAATTAATCTGTATGTTGAAAATGATTACAAACGCATCGGAATACATCAAAACCTTAATTACAGTTGGTTAAAAGTGAAATTTTAAAAAGTTATGGAACACATAAAACTTCAGTCATTCACTGTCGTAATTACAATGCGGAGAATCCAGTTTCACTTGTCATAAAATATAACTATTTATCATTTTCCCATGTAATAACTGCAATAAGGCAAAGTTGTTTTCGAGAAATAGTCTAACAGTTAGTCTGCCTTCAACAGTTTACTTTAGACGGTTATGTTTTTTTTTCTAACTAAGTGCTAAAGGGGAGGTTTGTGGTTGTAATAATGTAGCAGCTGTCGTTTCCGAATAATATTTACTTATATAACCCTTTATTAACCCCTAGATATTTACAGTGTTGATAAGTAATATAATTTTCTTTAAAGGGTTTTATTTAGTACGCGTAAATTTCGTTAAAGTTTGTTATTTAAAATTAACATTTAGGGTAAAACGTCTCACTAAAAATCGAAAATCTTAATACACCCATACCATTCTCCTTTCCTCCTTTTTTTGCGAGTCTGTGTATTTAAAATTCATCTCGTGTACGGCGGCAGGACATTAGTAAGCTGTGGTGCTTTAGTTCATTGTAAATGAAGAGCATATTTTATCAAACAATCAAGCAATCCACACGCGCAATTTCAAAGTAATCATATATCTTCGTACACCTATCTTGTTACTCAATACACACGCAAGTAAAAGAATATATGAGAAAATTACAAAAATTTTAGCTATTCCACATATACTCGCTTAGCTCCAAAACGGCAAACCTGAATCGAAATATTTCGGAATTTACTAAAGAGTAAAGGATAAAAATTCGGATGAGGATGAAATACAAAACATTTGTCTGAGACAGAGATACAAAAAAGGATTTCTACTGGATAGATATTTAAGATAATAGAGGGGCATGTCATAGGTTATTTTCTACAGCCACGCAGCCACAAAATTTTAGCAATAGTTTGTGTCAGGTGGCAGGATCTGAACCCGCAACCTCAGTAAACACAGTAACGACTGTCGTACCACATATAATACAAAATTTAATAAAGAACCCCTCCGCTGTGATACGGCGATTGTATTGGGTAAACCTTCAAAACTTTCCCGCTAAAGATGATTGTGCATGACGGCGCGGAATTAGACCAAGTGTACGTCACATTTGCACATCTGTATTGGAAAGTTGTCAGCAATGATGGAGATCTCGAAACCAGTGAAAGTAATATTATTACGTGGTATTTTTAATAGGCTGTTAAATTAATTTTCCGTGTTTTCCGTGTACGATCAGATCACGGAAAAGTGTACTTTGCCTATCAAGATATTGCAACGGTTAAAGAAGAGTTCCCTTTATATAAATGTTTTTTTTTTACACTTAAATACACATTATCTGCTACCTGTATATTATGTACTAGCAGCTCACCCTCGCTTCGCGTTTAACGATTAGTACCTATAGTTTAGTTTTAATATGAACGAGTAGCATGATGATATATAACCTATAGCCTTCCTCAATAAACGGGTGATCTAGTGCAAAAAGTAGTTCCTGAGATTAGCGCGTTCAATCAAACAAAAAAAAAACAAACTCTTCAGCTTTATAATATATATAGTATATATTATAGTTAGTATATTGTAGATAATATATATATATATATATATATTATAGTATTATATATTGTAGTTAATATATATATATTATAGTATGGATGTGTTAAAAACATTAGTAAGAGCAAACAATTTTAGAAGAAAACGAGATAAAACCAGGTCCAAATTGTAACGTTCTGTGCTTTCTTTTATCAAAGATTTTAATGTCCACTTATGCAAAAACATCTCAAGACATTTTGCTATAGATTTCACCAGCATCTGCTTGATGTAATTTCAAAGCAATTACATATTCATGTAGCCGGCATGCTTTATCTTTACTTACACACCTGTTACATACAATATTACGTTCAACTGCGTCCGCTGTATTTTATTGCTGTATGCAACGCTCGGTTTGGCATAGCTGGCGAAACGCTCTTGATAGTTCTAAATTGATAATTTTATAACAACGCCGCTATCGTTAAATTATTACTAGGCACTATATTATACATTCTTCCGCCGCCAACAAACTAAATGAAATCGGTTGTTGCACACTTGTTTTTGTTACATAAAAAATGAAGTCAGCAAAATATAAAATGAATACATTATGTAAATATTATATAATAAACAAGAGCTTGGTTAAGTTTAACTATAACTTAAAGAAATGTTATTTTATCAATCGAGTAGGTATACTGCTTGCGTTATACCTAATGCACAAAGAGTAAATCTGTTATCTGCTATAATATTATTGTATTATCTACACTTAATAGTATAAGAGGCAGAGTTTGTTTGTTTGAACGCGCTAATCTCAGGAACTACTAATCCGATTTGAAACATTCTTTTTTCATTAGATAGCCCGTTAATTGAGGAAAGCTATAGGCTATATATCATCATGCTACTACCCAAGGAAGCGGAACAGTAATATAATATATAGTATATCGTACCTAGGGATGAACCCGAACGAAGCGAGGGTGAACCGCTAGTGTAAACTATAAAGTAGTTATATCGTGGGATATTAATCAGTGGCAAAAGTGACCTAGTAGAAAATAAGGGTTAAGTATGTTATATACATAGCGTTGTACATACATTGTAAATACAATTGTATTAGTTAACGGCAACAAGATTTATCAAACACTATAACGCACGAGTATAACGTTTATTCGCGTTGATAAAAATCTTCATTCATCAATTCGGTCGGTCGTTCAATTACGTAAATTGATATGTACGCTGCACATAGATCCAGAGGGGCCTTTGGGTTTAATTCAATCAATATGGCTTGACTTTGCGCTGCTCCCTCGCGTTTAACTCGCTTTGCGCTCACTAGTTTCTACTCGAACACCTCCGTTCAGTTGGCAACTGTTTTACGATTTTAATCTTTCAATCGCCTTGTCTATTAAAGAGGTTATTATTACGTCATGTAAATGCGTTTTTTTTTATGAATGTATGCACTGATAGCTGTGAAATGTTGTTACATGATTTTTATTTGTATAAGATTTAGTCGAAATTGGTCTTCATTTTGGACTTTTAGTCCTTTTTTTTGTATTTTTCAAGTGGAAGTATTGTAGGTAATCTGTGTGACGCGTCCCTACGTAATTCTTTACTATAGACAAAGTAGCATTCCACGGGGTCTATTTGGTACGCGAGAATAAGTAGTACTTTATGATCACTCTCTAACTCATAAACTAAAGTCTGTCTGTTGAACCCCTCAAAAAATTTATTAATTTACAGTAATATGTTAGGTCACTTAATACTGTACTTATAATATGTACAACTGTTTAATAATTTCAGTTGATTTAGAAAAAAATACGGCGTGACAGACAAACAAACGGCCTAACACTACGAGTGATCTTAAAAGGTTTCACTCTTCCTTATGAGTTACAGATCCCCTAAAAGGATAACAGCATGTTAATGATCATTACACAGATATACGGATTTAAACAATTTCATCTCATTAAAGTAGCAATCAAACTACTCATCTAAGTGGTTGTTAATTAGGTTCAAAAAAAAACCTCGTCTTCTGTCCGTGAGAATTATATTACAATGGAGTCGTCTGCAATTAGCCCCGCTCTGCCACTGAAAATGGCATGATAAAGATTTATATTATATTTCTAGATGATAATTAACTACGACATAGCTTTTTATAAGTCATTTATAAATCATAATATATTTTCTAAGTTTTTATAAATAATAGCAATCATGTTAACAATTTATTATTTATACCAATAATAACTTGTTCTGCTTTATATTTTGTACGTAAATCACATATTAACATATTATATGTTATAGTTTCAATGTTAATTATACCGCTTTGGGCATGTTATGATAATGATTTCGACTAATGCATTTTGGGTATAATATAAAACATACAATACATATTAATGAGCGTTAAGCCGATAATAAAAATTTTATACAAAAATTTAGTTTAAAGAACAGATCTATTATAAATTGGATTAAATCGTTTTTTTGATGTCACGGGAGAGACTTAAGATTTAAGATGTCTCAAAGGCTATAATATATAGTTGTTATTATAATAATAAATTCGCGAAAAAAAACCGAAAATTTAGTTTTATTTTATTTAAAATTTCAACTGTTCGTGGTGTAAATGTAAGGAAGTATTACGAAAAAATTTTTTTTTATTCAAAGTATTATGTAATACAGAAGGCTGTTCGGATAAGGTTGTCAAAATGTCCATTAAACAAATTGTACACTAATACAATCTACTTATTCACCGTCATCTTGCAATATTTATTGAATGACACGAACAATCTCTACTGTTATACTTTTATATAGTTATATATAAATAGAATGATTGAACATTCACTACGCGGTAGCGACGAATTTGTTACAAATGTAATTTGAGAGTCGACCATTTGACACCGAGTATACAATTTGTGGGAACTATAAATGAATGTAAGTTGGCGGGTGTGGAATTAGTCGACGCCTAGTGATTAGTTCGATATTTATCACTGATAATAATAACTTTTTAAACAATAAGGTACACTGACCTTAACCTCATTAGCTGACCTTTTAGAGTATGTACTTCACAGCGTCAAATATTCGCGTATATCTAAGAAAGTATTATTATATGTAGCCTTTGACACTTATAATGGTTTTCTTTCTTGAATTTTATATAGGGCCCCGAAGGTATAACTTATTTATTAATAAAATAAGGTTACGAAAAGGCCAAAACGTAATTACTAATTATTCATTTTAATAAAAATAATAATTACCAAATTCTATTGCGATAGATTATTAGAGAAAACCAATGTTTAAGTCGATTAAATTCTCAAGACAACACAAACTAAATCAGAGAAATTATTGCATAGTAAGGTTTGTAATGTAATTTGTGAGGCTCAAACCGCAATGTGACCACAACGAATAACAGTTTCAATATGAACACCTCCAGATACTATATTTTATACCAGCTTTAGTTCGTTTGGGTTTTGGGTATCGTGCAAATAAGTACATATATGAGATTTAGCCATAGTAATCTAGTATAGTCTCTCTCTTGACCACGATTGCCGTAAAGCATTCGAAACGTCGGGAAACAAAAATCTAAATAAATCATTGAAGAAACCCGAAATTATAGTTTTATTTAAAACTATGCCCGTGTATTTTTGTTTATTTGTGCATAATTGCTCTAGCCGTAAGGGTCGAAGCGAAATGTTAGACAGCCTATAATATTCCTAAATAATTATTTATTAGCAAAGGCATCGTCTAATTATTCATGTAGCCTAGATATAATATGATTTTTTATTGCCATCATGTTTTCTCCATTCGACATTGGTGTGACATTGGCTAAGTAATAAGATTATATTTTGCTCATAAGAGCCACAAAAAACTTCAATTAAACCTACTTTAACAATGTCAATTATTATTATTTTTTGTTTCAAATAATAACTTGTTAAATCAACATTCTTAAGTAGAATACAGACGCGTAATAACAAGTTTGTTAGCAAAATTACAGGCGCTTGATGAATCGACACCTGCAAGGAACAACATTGCAATTTTTGATTTTGGACTTTAATGTATAAGAAATCAATTCTATTTATTAACTACCTTTTCAACGCGTCTGCGCTTGCACAGTTATTATATAGAATATTAGATAGTGTTATAACTTCCTAAAAATTCGATGAAAATATAAACACACTTAAAAGACAAAAAAAAACTATAAAACCTATCTATTGATACTTCCATAGATTAAAGTAAACAAACAAATACATAAACAAACTATTCAGCTTTATAATATTTGTATGAATTACATATCTCAGTGCGCAGTTACAATGTTGTTCCTTGCAGTAGTCGACATAAGAGCTTAATAACTTAATTGTGTAAATTTAGGCTAGCGTGCTCTCATTATGTCCGTTAAACGAGTTTGCATGCTATTATTAATTATTTACTTATTGATAATGCTTCTATTTGTTAAGTTATATTCATTTTTGTTTTACTAAAATTTGTTTAGTATACACTTATCGTTTAGAAGGCAAGTTCAATGTCACTGTAAACCCTCGAATAATTCAAAGACAATTACAATACATGAGTATGATATTAATCTTCTAAACTATATATTTTGAATATTAAGTAAACCTATTAAGATGTCTGTCTGTGTTGAAAAAAGTACAAATTTAATGTAATACAGTTTTGTAATATATTTTAATGCTACTTTGTCAAGTTTAAACACATTTTTATGAGTTATTTTGAGATTTAAATTATAGTTTACTTTTAGAAAGAGAAAAAAAATTCAATTAAAGATATAATATTATATAATTACGACCTTGAGACGTAATCCAAACGTAACGTTAAGAAGTAACAATACAAAATTGTATGTGGGATCGTGTAGTGACTTTCACGACTTTCGCCATTAATTAAACTTGCCAACTAAACAATAGAAGAAGATCTCTATATGTTGTTAGCAGCCGATCACCCACGCTTTCTCGATATCCACATTCACAATCACGGTGACAATGTATCGCTTATAGCTACCGTGTTAACTATCCAATCAATAGTTAGTTCGCGTTTTACAAAGAGTTATACTCAACGATAGTGAAAATAAGTAGATTGTATTATATGATAAAGTTACATGGATCGTGAATTAATGGAACTGTATTAACGTTGGTATTCTTTATCGTTACATATTTATTGTTTTATTGATCGCCTATTAGCCTGTTGATAGTGTATCACTTAGCAGTGCTCGTAGATCTTAGATATGGCTCAGTGCCAGAATCATACTAATTCATAATAATAAATAAATATGTTGGGACATTAACACAGCACCATCTAGTGCCATAGTAAGCTACGAGGCTTGTGTTATGGATACCAGATAGTTGATACATTATACGTATATAACTTTAAATACATACATATTATAAATATATAAAACACTCATGACTGAAGTACAAATATTCGTACTCGTCATACAAATGAATGCCCCCAGCGGGACTCGAACCCGCGACCGCTGGTACAGCAAGTAGGGTCACTACAAACTGAGCCAAACGTGCCGTCAGAAGTGCGAATATTCGCGTGTTTTGTTTAAATGAACATAAAAAGCAGCTTATAATTTTATGTTACACTAGCTATTCACCCTCACTTCGCTCGGGTTCGTCCCTAGATGTGTTTAACGGTTAGTATGGAATAGATTGACTATATATTATATTACTGCTCCGCTCCCTTGGATCTTAGCATGATGATATATAGCCTATAACCTTCCTCGATAAACGGGCTATCTAATGCAAAAAAATTTTTCAACTCGAATTAGTAGTTCCTGAGATTAGCGCGTTCAAACTGATAAACAAAGAAGCTCTGCGCCTTTATAATATTAGTAATGTAATGATAAGAAGTGAGGGTAAGCTACAATTAAATATTTTTGATCAATTTTTAAGATAGCCCTAAGTAAGAAATTAAAATTTATTTATTTTTCTCCTTACAAAAATATAAAATAATGACAAAAAGTGCATGCTCAATGACATTGACATGAGTGAGTCGTGTAGAAACTCAGTTGAGTAAAAACTTACGAGTGGAATTTCTAAGTACGCTTTCCCACAAGTTGTAAATAAACAAGCGTTCGTTTAGTGTACACGTTTCTTTTATCAGATCTCAGCAATCCCATAAATATCCCAAACTGTTAAACTGTTCGCTTCTCTAATGTTTGATGATGGCGTTGAAATAACTATGATGTTAAATAACGATTATATGTAATATACTTTTATATTTAATACTAGCAACTTACCCTTTCTTCGCTTAGATGCCTCGTACATTAGTAGATCACAGGCACAGTATGCTATTGCAGATTTTTCTGTAAGCCTTATTAAGTCTTACAATTTTTTAGTACATTGTTTTGATGTATGTATCTCTAAAGGTTTAGCTAGCCTTAGCCATGTAATGATACGAAAACTGTTTTTTTATAATGAAACACCTTCTAGGCTCAGGTCATTTTTTCAATATATTTACATATATATTTTTTTTTTTTATACCACGACGGTGGCAAACAAGCATACGGCCCGCCTGATGGTAAGCGGTTACCGTAGCCTATGGACGCCTGCAACACCAAGGGCATCACATGCGCGTTGCCGACCCTTCAGAAACCTATTTACTCCCCTTTTAAAGGACCCCATACTGGAGGAAGGTTTATGTTACATATTATATGTAACATAAACCTTCCTCGTTTATCGTTCTTTTTATTAGTGAAAACCTTATCAAAATCCGTTGCGCGTTTTAGAAGAAAAAAGCGGAGAAACAAACAGACGCAGACAGCGACTTTGTTTTATACTATGAATAGAAACATCTTTTAAATTAATTTGTTTCTTAGGTGGTAATAGATGTAATTTGTGCCTTGCTAAATTTTAAGCGAAATTTATTTATCTTACTAATATTATTATAAATATTATTAATGTGAAAGTTTAGATGGATGTTTGGATGTTTGTTACTCAATCATGCCAGAACGGCTGAACGGATCTATATGAAATTGGCACAGAGATAGATTATAGTCTGGAGTAGCACATAAGCTTTTTATCCCGAAAAAGTTACGCTTAAATATAACAAATAATCATTCTTTCGCATTTATAACATTAAGTAGATAATAGCCTCGGCCTACCCTGAAATTATTGATCTTTGTTTTCATTTTAGATTCTACAATTTTAGGTGTTTTATTACCTAGTTACCATACTTTGCCGGAGCTAAAATTTTAATTTCCATAGCACTTTCCATATGTAAATTTACTACATAATAATCTCATACGAAACTTAAACCGACGACTCGACGTATTAATACTAGGTATGTTAATATTACGAAAGTCTGAATAGAAGTGGTCGTAAATATATTAATTATTAATGTCAGATGTATGAGATAAGTTTAATTTTGATGCATTCAATGATTCTGAAATTTAGGTGCATTTCTCATTAAAAATAGATAATATTCAGTAGCAAATGTCATAAATCATTCTGATTAAACGAGAGTTCAACGATACTTTCTCGATCATAATAAGCGCGCTTTCGGCAATTTGTAGTTTTTGAAAGTGTCTAATGCCAATCGCATGTAATCTCTCATATCCATTGTAACACTTTAGTGTTTTAAAAATAATATTGTTCAATTTTTTTTTTATAACAGCTATAGACGTTCAGTTTATGATAAATACTTGTCATTTCCCTTATACAGGGGAACTGTCAATAATATATTGGTGATTGTCCTGTCTTTCACATGATGTCCCCTATAGGTTTGGTAAAACTGCAGAAAGCTCTTGTGTACCTACTAATCCACATCTATTTATTGAAGTAGCTACCACCCTCGCTTCGATCGCGTGCCTCCCTAAGTGCCAAACGTTACCCTACGTGTGACTTCAGCACATAGTCTATCTGAGCCTTTTAAATTCGTTCAGCCGTTTTAAAGTGAAGAAGTAACACATACAAACATACATACTTCACCATTTATAATAGTAAATCGATTTAAAAATGCTAATAAATACCCTCTGACTAAATGGAAGAATTGGTCCAATGTATCTCCAAAACAAAATGGTTACTCGTTTGATTTAATTTGTTTATACTTTATAATCTCTGAAATTATAAAATTTAAATAAGATGTTATTTTAGACTGAAACTTACTATTGTCATCGTAGATTTTGTGGTGCGAATCTCAAAATGACGTCAATTGAGTAAGAAAAATGTCAACAAAAAGTGTTGTAGCTTAGCTAATTTAACTCACTAATCTTTTTGCAGATATTGTTGTGCTTCGTTTGTTTGAAACATGTAATTGGTTAAAACGTATGTATTTTTTGCTGAAAATAATACAAAATCTTCCGTAAATAAGTTTTATGATAATTTTGACGTCGTCAAAGTCAACGTGCCGTGTCGGAGATACGATTATAACCAAATTATGACCTTAAAATTAAGTATATTTTTACCTGTTTAAGACAAAATAATGAAGCTCTTAAATAGAAGACTCTTCATAGTCTAATATATAAAGTAATATATTGGATACTAAATTAGTTTTTTTTGATATTCAATTCACTTTAATTTACTTCTTAATGGCGTTTTTGATATTACAAATTTCATTTAATTGCAACATATACGTGACTCAAGAGGCGTACACTTCGAATGTCTCTATCGAAAACTGATATGATAATCACATTCGTAACTCGACCTTGGTAGGGATTTATTAGCAAAACTATAGTAAAGTATACACAATAAGCCTGCGCTAGCGCAGTCTTGCTAAGCCGGCACCAACGGTTCGTTGACCCCACGCGGGTTAGTGCACGAGATTTCTTAAACCGATCCGCTTATTAGGTATTCTACATCGTGTGAGCGGGTTTTATAAACGAACCCTATTTTTGATATGTAAAATTATTTTATCAGACGGTACCTAATTCAAAGAAACCTTAAAATATTTTCACTAATCAAACTTTTCAGACCTAATGTTAACGTGATTGTTGCGTACATGCTTTACGATAATGTTCTTCGAGATCTTGTTATTCAATGGAGTACCAATTAAATAAGGGCGCCGTACACGATAAGCCTCTTTAATACGTATTGTATATGTACTTTTTGCGTATATAAAAACGCAGTATCACTATTTCGCCTCTAAGAACAACTTGATTATTATGATGTTTATCCCTCGGTGAATATTCAACTGATAATAAAATAAATAAATACGTTGGTACATTAACACACACCACCATCTAGATCCATGGTAAGCTACGAGGCTTGTGTTATAGATACCAGATAGTTGATACACTACACAAATATGACTTTAAATACATACATATATTATAAATATAAACACCCATGACTTAAGTACAAACATTCGTGCTCATCACACCCTAACCCGCGACCGTTGGCACAGCAAGTATGGTCACTACAAACTGAGCCAAACGTGTCGTCGAAAACGATTCAATAAATTAACAGGTTTCATAAAAACAAGATACCACGAAACGTAAGATTTGTTTTGAGTGTACAAGCGAGGCGTCGACGCCCTTAAATCAATGCTACGCTCGTTCTGCCTCCCATTCAAAGTGTCTCCCCTCTGCACCTTAAACGCAGATGACGAGTTCAACGACCTGCAAACACATAACCATCATTCTTACAATCGCCTATGAATGAACCTCTGCAATTATCATAGAATAAGTGACGTGAAATTTAGTATTTAAATGATTTTGTATGGACGTTATTGGCTTCTTGTTAATATTCTAATGACTACTAAGTCGAAGTTCATGTATTTCTTCATGAGGCAGTTATGTGATAGTTTATGGTGTATATATTATATATAAACTGTAACACCAAATATATAACTTATGCCATCTATAAAATTTCATCAAGAGCATACTTCAAATAGAGAAAATTATGTTGAAATTAATGTAACTTAATTTTGTTGAAATTTTGTTGTTTTGTTTTTATTTTTGTTGAAAATTATGTTGAAATTAATTAACTTAACGGAATTAAATTTTAATCCTATAGTAATATTAATAAAAATAAAAAGTAACATTTCAATAATAAATATTCGTATTTTAAACCCTCCCATAGGATTATAGAAGAAATGAATTCTTCTTTATTAGGGAAACGAAAAATGTTGGTCTTCGCACGATGACGATGACTAAAGCGCTGGTTACTCTTGTTATTTTTTAAAATAAAATATATTATATAATAAATCTAAACTATTAATGAATTATATATTGTTGACAACGTCGGAAATTGTATAAGAACATCACTTGAAGTTTATAGTTGTATTAAGATATGTATAAGGAAATCTGAATTAAGTGAAGTTATTATAAATTATTCATTAAGGTTTAAAGATGCAGACTCTAAAGATATACGTACAAATAAATAGACAAATAATAGAGTGCCTACTGGGCATATCGTCATATCAATAAATATCTTTAGACTCCACATTTTTTCTTAAAATGAATCTATATATTAATAACCCTTGAAGCCCTACTACCTGTTATTAAATAATAATCCATATTAATTAATACTATAAATGTGAAAGTAATTCTGTCTGTTACATTTTCACGTTTAAACTACTGCACGAATTTCGATAAAATTTCACAAGCCCATAAATTGTATCCTGGGGACGGACTTAGGCTACCTTTGATCTCAAACCCACTTTCCATATGAGCGAAGCCGCGGGCATAAACTGGTATGATAGACATATATAATTATGAAAACTGATTACCAATTGTGATTGTGATGTTAGGAGAAACATAGTAGCAGTTAGCTCTGATGCAGTTGGCTCTGACTGTATTAGTCGTAATATGATTCGTCCTATACTTGATATATTGATCCCTGTCATAACATCCATTCTTAATTTTTCCATCGCAACTGGCTGCTTTCCATCTGCCTGGAAAGATGCTCAAATAATACCTTTGCCAAAAAAAACTAATCCTACTTCTTTTTCCGATTACCGTCCCATTTCCATTCTTCCCTTCTTATCCAAAGTGCTTGAACGCCTCGTGCATCAGCAATTAAGTGACTTCCTTTCAAATCATAGCCTCCTAAATCCTATGCAATCCGGTTTTCGTCATGGTCATAGCACGACTACTGCACTCGTAAAAATTACGGACGACATCAGACTAGGAATGGAAAATCAACAAGTCACAGTTTTGACACTACTGGATTTTAGTAACGCTTTTAACACTGTTGATTTTGATATTCTATTGGCTACCTTGGGTTCTCTTAACATATCTCCTGATGTAATTGACTGGTTTCGTAGTTACTTGTACGGACGCCGGCAACGTATCCGTATTCATGACTCTTGCTCTGAATGGATTACACTACATGCCGGTGTCCCTCAAGGTGGCGTGTTGTCTCCTCTGCTTTTTTCAGTATTTATTAACTCTCTCAGTAACTATATTTCTTCTCCCTACCACCTGTACGCTGATGATCTTCAAATCTATCGTCAAACGACCTTATTAGACTTAAATAAAACTATTCAAGATATTAATGCAGATCTACTCAATATTTCGCGTAGAAGCAAATCATTAGGCTTAAAAGTAAATCCAAGTAAAACTCAAGTAATCATTATAGGGAGTTCAAGATTAAAATCCAGAATATCTCGATCACAATTACCACCTATTTTATTTGACGGAATTCTAATTCCTTATAGTGATAAAGTGAGAAATTTGGGCATTATATTTGATGAGACGTTATCTTGGAAGCCACAGGTGGGCGAGGTGAGCAGAAAAATGTTTGCTGCCGTTGCATCATTGCGTCGTTTACGCAACTTTCTACCCATTCCCACTAAGATTGCCTTGGCTAACGCTATCCTATTACCAATACTTGATTACGCTGACGCATGTTATCTTGATTTAAGAGAGGAGCAATTAAATAGACTTGAGCGAATTCAAAATCTCTGCATTCGGTTTATATTTGGACTTCGTAAATATGACCACGTTTCCGAATTTCGTCAAAAGCTCAAGTGGCTCCCTATTCGCTTTCGCAGGAATATTCACGTTCTTTGTCTCTTATACAATATTTTATTTAATCCTAGAACACCCCGATATCTTAAAGATAGATTTCAATTTTTAAGTGATTCTCACCAATATCCTCTACGTTCTAACCAAAACCTAACTTTAAAAATTCCTCCACACTCTTCTTCCTTCTATACTCACTCTTTTACTGTCCAATCAGCCCGTCTATGGAACTCACTACCAAATATAATTAAACATGCTGGTTCGCTATCGGTTTTTAAAAAATTAACTAAAGAATATTATCTTAACTTGTAATCTGCTTAGTATCATATTTTG
The DNA here is from genome assembly GCA_033884665.1 of Argynnis bischoffii washingtonia. Lineage (NCBI taxonomy): Eukaryota > Metazoa > Arthropoda > Insecta > Lepidoptera > Nymphalidae > Argynnis > Argynnis bischoffii. Next base: position 15,045,973 of record CM066618.1, on the reverse strand, counting down.
TGTATAGTATAGGTATATTGGTATTCCTGTCGGTATATATATGTATGTATGTATGGATTTATGTATGTATGTAGGTATGTATGTATGTATGTATGTTTGTATGTATGTATGTATGTATATATGTATGTATTTATGTATGTATATATATATATGTTTGTATGTACTCGTGTATGTATTTATTTGTATACATATATACTCTGTAAAATTTTTGATTGCACCCCTTCCCAATCTTTTTCTTTCTCTCTGCCCAAAGGTTGCCTGGAAGAGATCGCTCATTTAGCGATAAGGCCGCCTATTGTGCTATACCTTCTTTATATATTATATATGTCATGTATATTTTGGTGTGCAATAAAGTATATTTGTATTTGTATTTGTATTTGTACCAATTGTCGTATAGGTATATCGCGTAACACAAAAAAGTACACCCGTGTTGAGTACCTCCTTATTCTCTAAAGTCGGTCAAAAATAAGTAACGTAATAAAATAAAGTAGGCCACATTTTATGTAATACCGTAAAAACTCTCAAGAGTGCAATTATTTAAATTTCATAAGTATTTTTATCCTTATTTCGTGACATGTTATTACCCGACTGCTTTTTCGGACTTCTACATCAATGAGTCGTGTTCTGTAATTAATAATTATGTATATTTAATGCTCAGTAAACGGTATTGCCTGTATTGTATTTTTTTTTTCTAAAATTTATCTAAAATATTATAAGCAGTAAATATTATAAGTTTATTATTGACGGGCTAATCCGACAGATGTCTTGACGGAACTTAAATATATATATATATATATATATATATATATATATATATATATATATATCTTTTCGAAGTCATACAAAATTACTTTAGAAAAAAAAACACTTAAGTTTTTCAGATATTCCGAATTTTCCGAGAAACTTTTCTAAATGTTTCTCCCTAATTACTTTGTATGGACCATTGCGTAGGTACTTTAAAAAAAATAAGCTGAAAAGATCCAGCCGTTCTCAAGTGATCTACTTTAAAAAGAACAGCCATTCATTTCAATTTTAAACATATTTTCAATATTATTTATATAATATCATACGCTTAAATAACACATAATAACCCATAGACGTCGTCACCAGAACAATATGCCATGTTTTATTATTTTTTCAAAAAATACTGTTTCATATACAGTTACAGCATCGTACATAGCAGCTCATTCGAAACTTCGTCATCCTTACTATGTTTAAAGTTATAAGGCGTGGTTTTAACTGACAACATGTGACACATCAAATCCTATTTGTCATAGACTATGTAATAGTGGTAATCGCTAGCATCAGTAGGTCAATTGCTACATGAATATATGATATATATAATATTAGTCACGAACAGGAATCGAAGTTGCGACCTTTAACCCTAGAAACAGTTGTAATGTGCTAAATTACATTATTAAACGACTAGTGTCTTTACTATCTGCTAACTCGATCATTAACAATGTTTATATTTAATACGTTTTGTGGTTACTCTTTCGAATTTATCAATACTCGTATAACACGAAAAGCCAACTGTTTAATATGAAAATGAAAAAATGAAAGAAACATATTATATTTTTATAATCTATAGTAATGTTAGAAAACAGATGGTGGAAGGTTTTCTTGACCTATACGTTAAACTTGCTTAAGTGCTATCTCTTATTTTCAAAATTACAACTTGTTATTGCAATGAAGGAAAAATTCGTAAAGGAACGTTTTTGAAAGTCGTGAAATATGTTAACTCACATTGTGCTGGTTTGGTGGACTTTAGTTCAATCTCATTTATTATATTATTATTTATAACATTGGTAAGTATTACGCAAACAAAAAATTATCATTATTATTTTAAATTCTTGCGTACCACTAAATATTTATTATACAATAATTCTTATGTATTTGAGTAACTGAAATATTACGCGGTTGAAAAGTGAACTTGTTATCGTTATATTATGAAATGCTTAAGTATGCGGCGTGAATTATGTTAAAAATATTTTAAATTAAACGAAAGCTCTCCCGTCCACTATTTAAGCTTTTAAAGCTAAAAAAGGTTCTATTGAAAAGGATTTTTCTTAGGCTTTTCAAAGTTTTACTGAATCTTACTGACATTAAAAACCTGCAACTAACAACTGAATTTCCGTGACGAATATTTCGTAAATGAAATAATGTAGTTAATAAACTTATTATATAACAAGTGCCCAAAAAGAATAACATTTTCTATATACAATTAACACAATGGGTGATAATTCTTTAATTACGTAAAGGCTCAATGGTGTTTAATTTCGACTCTCACACAAAACTGTAAACTAGAATTTCACATGCGACTAACAAATTCATATTAACAAACTCGACTTCCGCACAAACTACGGTGAGAATTGTCTCGTCATCTACGTCACGTAATTTTACCTACTGATATGATGTTACAGTAGCTTTTTTATTTCGTCCCAGTATATTGAATTTCACGAAGACATGGTATTCATATTAAACCATAAAGAAACCCATGTGTTTTGATAAAGACCCTGCCCAAATCTAGGTACACTATTTAGTACCTGGTGTTTTTTTTTAGAAAAGACACCTATGTAGATAAACTTAAAAAACAAAACCTCATCTAAATACAAATCGGTCCAAATCGTTAAAGACGTTTCTGAGATACACGAAATAAATCTACATATATAAAAGGCAAAAGTGATTAACTGATGTATCAACGCACAGGCCATACCCTTAAGGCTAGAAAATTGAAATTTCGCACACGTATTTCTCATATGACTAAAGCATGCACTAAGGAAGGAATTTTTAAAATTCAACCCCCAAGGGGGTGAAATAGGGGATAATAGTTTGTATGAAACTTTTTAAACTTCCTTGGACATATTTGCATGAATTTTCCTATTTTTCGTAGTTTGATCGCGAGCGAAACTGCGGGTTCTGGTATTTTAATATATGTATCCAAGAATTGCTCATTAATATTATAAGATATGAACATATAATATTATATGTTTTATGTATAGAAGTAAGATATTGTGCGTTTATATATCAGTGAAGTTATTTTAGATTTAAAAATTTTTGTATCATCTAAAAAGGTCCCCTACATTGTAAGCAATACATTGCAAGTATATTTTATGAAGCATTTTATCGGATTCCAATAAGCTATTTCTATTTCGAACATAATTTTTCCACTCCGTGCACTTTGCTTCACGAAGTATGATATATATATATATATATATATATATATATAATATGATATGTTTTGTTACCAGCCGTATTGTATTCAACCCTTTTTAACGTCCCACTGCTGGGCACAGGCCATCCTTCAATACGAGGGGGATAAAGCCATAGTCCACCACGTCAAGCGCGGGTTGGCGGACTTCACATGTCTTTCGAAAACTTGCTAATTTCTCTCAGTCATGCAGGTTTCCTCACGATGTTTTCCTTCACAGTAAGGCAAGTGGTAATCATGTTAGAAATGATTCGCACATGAAAATATCAGAGGTGCAAGAGACCCAGGATTTGAACCCGCTTCACTTCGGCTTCCCGAGCGAGCGCGTTACCACTGGGCTACCACTGCCTCAGCTACCAGCCGTATATTATTAAATAATTTGATAAAGAAAGCTTGAGTAAACAAAGAAATTATACCTTTCCTTAATATTATTATTTATATGGTGGAAATTACATCACCTACTTGGTAAAGAGAACGAACATTCGTACAACAAAGTTTCGCCTCGAAGTTCCGGTAATGCGTACATTGCTTTAATTCCGTGATAAAATCTGATAACATCTACGCCGGACCCGGCCGTTGCGATTATATGCAGACAATTTATGAGAAGGCTGCCTTCCTTATGTAACGTTACATAGTGAAATTGAAATTTTCACCATCACAAACAGCTTGGAAATTGTCGATTTGAGGTAAACAAGCAAGTTTTGTACATGCGTGAGGACCAAAGTGTGATCTGATAAGTATACTTTCATTTTAATTGCAAATTATCTCTCATTCATACTTAAGTATAGATCTGAGAAGATCGTTTGTCTTTTTGTTCGTCTGAATACGTTTATTTCTTCTAAACATAAACAAACTACACGATATTACAAGAACGGTAAATGTGAAGTTATTAAGATATTTAGTAGTATATCAATCAGCATTAGAACACTCCCGTTATGTTCATACATTCATTTCTAAATGTTTATTTAGATATTACACAAACGGCAAGTTAATCTAATTTTGCAGTGCTTTATATCGGCTTTAGTCGATCGTAATCTCGTTATAGAGGACGTCATTCGTAATAGAAATGTATCGTATCGTTTTAGTTTTGGATTAGGTATAATTATAGGAAATCTGTGTTTTTAACCGACTTCAAAAAGGAGGAGGTTCTCAATTCGATTGGTTTTTTTTTATGTACGTACGCCTATTACGCTGAGATTTAGGATCTGATTTACGTGATTCTTCTTTAGTTTGATGCGGAATAGTTGACATTTGGTCCCATAAAAATTTTACATAGTTTGGCCCAGTAGTTTTCATTTTGTTTGATTTTACAAGCCCAATACGTTAGAATCGGATTTTAGAGCCAGAATTTTTAGTGTTACTAATATAATAATAAAAAGTGAATTATAGTTTGTCAGTCTTAAGGCTACTACTATTATGTCTACACTAAAAAGGGAAAACTAAAAATTTTTTAAGAAAAAAATAAAAACAGACTTCAAAATAAGCACTAAAAAGTAAAAAAAAAACTGAGTGGTAGTTTTCATTTACTATATGTAGATACCTAATCAGATATTGACTCTGTCAAGCCTGAGGAGTCCGACTGGATGGGTACCACCCCCTTATCTATTTCTGCCGCCAAGCAACAATGATTGCATTGTTGTGTTCCGGTTTGAAGGATAAGGTAGCCAGCGCAATTACAGGCAAGAGGCATATCATCTTAGTCCTCACAGTGACAACGCACCTGTGGTTCTGCATTTTTGTTACGTAAAACCTAAGTGCATGAACCGTAGGTGTTATGGGCGACAGGTACTGCTTTCCATCAGGTGAGCTGTCTGCTCGTTTGTCACTGAATCTCATAAAAAAAAAAAAAAAAAAAAAAGTCGGTGCCAGCCGATACAAATTAAAGCAAATAAAAAGTTTTTATTGTTATTTATTTACCCACAAATATTTAATACATTAAATTTTACTTAATATTTCCTTCTTTTTTTTGAACTTGAATTTGTACAAATAATCAAAGGTCGGCTAAGTAAGTTAAAAAAGTAATGGCCGCTATTTTGCCAGAAGCTATTTATATATTTTGCTATAAATATTTTTTATCATAACTCAAAAGATATACATTTTATCGTAATTAATGAATTCCACGAAGTTAATATTTTTAGCTTATTATTGTGAGATCAAATCAAAAAATTATCTCTAAGTATAATCGATAATACTGATTTGACATGTTGCCAATTAATTATAAGTAGGATTTTGCTTTCCAAACTAAATCATGCTAGTGCTATAAATGCGAAAGTGCTAAAAATGTATGTGTGTGTATGTTTGTTACACGATAAAACTACTGTCTATCCGGATATCTGACCTAAATTAACATATAGGCTACTGTTAGTAATTTGCCCAAGGCTGTTGCTGATCATTTGTCAAAAGATGAATACGTACAACAAATTATACATATAGTATAATAGCGACTCGCCCTCGCTTCGCTCGGGTTCGTCCCTAGATTGATTCCCCATACAAAATTTCATCCCCATTTTCTCCCCCTTAAGGGATGATTTCCGGGATAAAACTATCCTATGTTATTTCCAGGGTCTTAACTATCTTCTTACCAAATTTCATCTAAATCGGTCTAAAATATATAATATAATAAAATTAAATCTTGCCTCTGTATAATATTGTATAGATAAAGAACAGTCGATGTTTTTTTATCAAATCGTAAAAGGTACCTAGCGTACAAGCGAAGCGAGGGCATGTCATTAGTTTCAAAATAATTTCACTTTGCGACGCTGGCGATTTTAATTAGATGACGACCACCTACTTGCATTTGATCGCAGTAACTTTTTTCCTTGTACAGTGAAATCGAGATCAAAATCCATTCAAATGTTTTTTTTTACTTACGCCGCGAATATTCAGACATAATCACAGAATAACAAGAAGCAAAAATGCCCCTCGTTTTCCGTCTCACGTCAATTAGAGAATGCCGAAAGCCTATTATTATTGCAATTAATACTTGACAAGCACTGATTACGATTTTTCTAAGGCCCAACTAATTAAATATATAAAATTCTCTGTCTGTCCATTGCCGTAGCGAAAATTTGTACGGTAGATAGAGCCAATTACGAGATAATTTTGTATTTGAATTTTTTTTGCTTTCTTAGTCAACAAAGATCTAAAATATATAAGTAAAATGAATATTTTAAAGTGAGAGCGCATAAAATTGTCACGATTTGTTTCAGCATTATTAATATTTGTTTCAATCATATATAACGTTAATATGATTATTATATATTATTTATTATTTAATTTTATTATTTAATTTAAATTTTATAATTATATTATTTATTATTTTATAATATAATTATTGTATATTATTATTATATATTATTAATATATATTAATTTTTTTTCTTTAAAAAACAATCCGATCACGTATTGTAAAAGTAATTTTAAATTATTAAAACATAAGCGATTCTTACCGAATTGTCTACCTATTAAGGAATAAACGTTTATAAAATAACACGACACGCGAGCGCCTACAATTATTTTGATAGTGACTCACCGTATATCAATTGCTTTAATCACATGAATCATTTTTTTACAATGCGATCCACGCGGACTCGCTCGACGCAAGGTCAGTTGTATCATCGGAATTTGAAATTATCTGCAAAATATAAGGAGGCTGTAGAAAGTGTACCTATCTAATTTAAAATGCTGACAGTAGCTTTTTGTCTAGGAAGCTAAGCTCCGAAGTTGTATTTTAATAAAAATCTTATATTACTATAATATTAAATGAGCCTTTCTTGTATATGTACATAATACATATGCGGTATATTTTATTAGGTATACCTCAGAAAAGACTAACGATTTGGATCGAATTTTGTATTTAGATATAAGATTTTGCTTTTTAAGTTTATCTAATGTACTCTACTCGGAAGTGTCTTTTCGGAAAAAACGCAACTTTTCACAAAAAATAAATTTATAACTAACTAGCGACTCACCATCGCTTCGCTTCGGGTTCGTCCCTAGATAAAAACAAATCTATCCCACGGGAACCGTACAATTTTCCGGGATTATTTATAGCCTATAGCCTTCGTCAGTTAACGGGCTGTCTAATGCAAAAAGAATTTTTCAAATCGGATAAGTAGTTCCTGAGATTAGCGCATTCAACCAAACAAACAAACAAACTTCAGCTTTGTAATATTAGTATAGATTATACATAAGGGCCTTTCATATAGCGCCATCCCGTATTTTTTTCTGATACTTGCCTCCTTGTCGCCAATGGATGATAACCTTAGCTCGGTCGCCGTAATACATATGAAATAGAGTTACAATAATAGAAATTGACAAAAAAAATTGTTTAGGTATATGAGATTTTGTTTTAAAATAATACGTTTTTATAATACAGTTTCTTAAAAATATCATTTTATTTTTATTCGTATCTAGCACGAGAATAACATGTAGCGCTATCAAAATAAAAATAACGGGGGATTATCTCGGCGTTGGCAGGCATCATACAATCTTATTTATATATTTTTTTATAAATCACTACACAGTATAAAACAAAGTCGCTTCCCGCTGTCTGTCTGTCCCTATGTATGCTTAGATCTTTAAACTACGCAACGGATTTTGATGCGGTTTTTTAGTAGATAGAGTGATTCAAGAGGAAGGTTTATATGTATAATACATGCATAATATAAATCAGAAAAGTCGAGAAATTCAAAGATTTGTATTTCATACTAACCGTTCAAACGTACCTAAAGACGAACCCGATAAATATATGATATTAAAATGAAAACTTGTGTTCTCTTTAAAAGAAATATCGCACATAATGATTCACGAAAACAGTGTATGATCCGCTAATTTACCACTTCAATCAATTTCGTAAATAATTTCACCGCGATGTTCCTTCCAAAAGTCGACCAAATACGTGCAAACATTGCGAAAGCGCAACGCTCTTAAATGACCGGAAAAAAGTATAAACTAAAATAATAAAAGAGAAATAAAATTGAGCGACCCAAATGTTGATCGTTACTTCTTGCACTTTGTTGAATGTCGCAAGCGTATGCACCACAAGTGGACTGCAGGTGTAATGTTCGACTTCGCTGCCCGCGATGCCCCACATGTATGAAATTTTAAAGGTCCGAACGTATGGACTGAAGAAAATTTTATTTTTATCTATACCTAGTCATCTATACAGATAATAAAATTCTGAGTTTAATGTGTACATTAAATATTTTTTTACAAAATCTTATTGAAATAGTTATTATTATCGATACAGAGGCCGAATCTATAGTTTTTAGAATTTTTGCCTGTCTTTCTGGGAACGCATCGCGATAAACTACTTGACAGATGTTGATGAAATTTGGTATGATTATAGCTGGTTATACGGTTCAACATATTGGGTATTTTTTACTGCGAGAAAATATCTTATATCTGAGAAATCTATACTAAACGTTAAAAAGTAATTAGGACGAACACGAACGTAGCGAGAGTGAATCGCTAGTTGTAACATATAATTTTACTGAAATTCAAGTTTGGTTATTCTAATATGAACAGTTAAAATTCTTTTCAAACACATTATTTATAAGATTCAATTTTAGACTTAACTCGATATGTAATCAAATGCTTGCAGTCGATTTTAAACTACTTGTAACTATTATATCGATTTGAAACTTTGTATCAGAATACTATCAGGGGGCGAGGAAAATCATCTACTAGGAAAATATTCCACTTTAGACTCATTTGATTCATGCATGAATGTCAAAAGTGTGTTTATTTAAAAAAAAATATTATTATTATCCTTTATAATTATATTATTAAATGCTTTTTAGTACTACTTTAATACTAAGTAATTAAATTTATTTTCTACTACTATTCATTACCGTGAACCTCATCTAAAGAAACGTCAAATGGACAGATAAAACAAAGTTTCCGCAAACAAATAAATCTTACCCTTTAAAATTCCAAGTCACGAATAGAAAATGTCGCATTTTTACGGTCGGAGTATAAAACGTTTCCGGTGTCGTCGGAGTGGCGTGCGCGGAAACTCTTGCGCAATGTGATTTCAAAGTAAGCTCAATTTATTTAATTAGTAGCAAGCTGTTCGAAGAGCGTTGGATCTTTTGACTCGCAAAAAATCAATCAATACAAAATCAAAACCGGCCAAGTGCAAGTCGTACTCGCACGAAGGGTTCCGTACCATTAACCATAAAAACTGCAAATAAATCATGTCTTTTGTATGGGAGGCCCCTTTAATGCTTGTTTTATTTTAATTTAGTTATTTATTTTTTAAGTGAATATATGTATATCTAAATATTCTGTAAATATTTCAAGCGTCCAACTGTTGCCGTTATCAATATCGAGCAAAAACGAGCAAAAAAAAACACGTTTATTGTATTTATTTTATTTCTGTTTTTTAGTATTTATTGTTATAGCAGCAACAGAAATACATCATCTGTGAAAGTTTCAACTGTCTTACTATGACGGTTCATGAGATACATGCCTGGTGACAGACAGACAGACGGACGGACAGCGAAGTCTTAGTAGTAATAGGGTCCCGTTTTTACTTTTTTACGTTCCGTACCCTTTGGGTACGGAACCCTAAAAAGTAAAAGCAGCGAATGGAAACTGAAGACGATAAAATAGTCAGTTATTCGACGTACGATGGCTTTTATGGTATATGTACATATAATTAAAAAGCATTACCAGCATACTTTATGTCGCTGAAAAGCTCGTTTATGTCGCAGGTCAACTCGGTCGGCTCCAGCCAAAATTATTGACAGCTGTTACGTAATACTTTCGTTTTCGCATATACAATTGCACTGGACTATCCGGTTTCAAACATATTGTCCTTTATTCCATTCCTCGATTTTATGTCATTTAATTATAAAATATGTCCTTGTTATCGAGCATATAGTAAATTATTATGGGAATACAAACGTCCTGTAGGAAAAAGATTTAGTTTGTTCCACCGTACAGTTTTCTATTTGATCACTAGAAGTTTCACGATTTAATTGCTTTTACTGTACAATGTAAATTACAAGTTTACTTCTAAAAGAGGCAAGAGTTAATAGTTCCAAATAAACATTTACTACGTTTTGCGCGGTAGTAATCAATCAAGCATTGTTAGTTTATCCGTTCGGAAACAGTTTTGAAGATTTTTGACTAATATGGCAACAAACGTGTTCCTGAATTATGTATTAGCTAATATATTAATGATCCGTACTGTGGTGCGGAAGGAACTCTTTAGATATCCAAAATAACTTAGATGTAAAAAATACTAACCAGTTATATATCTCCAAGACTCTCCTGACTGCAAATATACCTATGACACGTTGACGACACGTTTGCTCAGTTTGTAGTGACCCTAATTGCTGTGCCAGCGGTCGCGGGTTCGAGACCCGCTGGGGGCATTCATTTGTGTGATGAGCGCAAATGCTTGTACTCCAGTCATGGGTGTTTATATTTATAATATATTATATAACTTTAAATACATATGTATTTAAAGTTATACATGTGTAGTGTATCAACTATCTGGTATCCATAACACAAGCCTCGTAGCATACCATGGACTACTAGATAGTGCTGTGTGTTAATGTCCCAACATATTATTATTATTTAGTTTAAGTTGACGCTAACAATATAACTACAGCAGTTACATTGATAGCGTCACTTGGAACCAGTGTTTATGTAAATAGAACTTTACAAGAAATAAAGTACTTTAATCCGTTCACTAAGTTCCCTTGTTTCACAATTGAAATGTGACAAAGCGATACAATTTATAATACGGTATTGTTTAGCAACTAAATCTATTAATAAATATTATGGTATGGTGGATAGCGTGGTCGTCGTGATTCTATGGGATATAGCGCCATCCCCTATGTCGAAGGTTCGCAGGTTTGAAACCCGCGAGTGACATATATGTATGTATATAATATTTATATTGCTGATATCAATATCAATTTCTTTGAAATTCAATCTCTCAAGGGATGAAACAATATCTTCAGATTTCTTATAAAAAAATACCCGGATGAAATCTCAGGAAAGTATTTTAGTCTTTTAATAAAATTAATGCTAAAAAATAGGTGCGGTTATCATCCATGTTATTACACCGTAAGTAAAAATCATAATTACCCAATAAAAGGGTGAATTGGAATCTCGCGTGACAAGCACACGCGTCTAATTATTTTCATTGGATTTAAACATCTAACTTTGACGAGTAATCTTGTTATCAACAACTCACTGGCTTCTGTTTTCCTTAATTTACACAAAAATTATGATATATTGTTGTAACTGATACAAAGGATCTTAGAAAAGGATAGGATATAACTTTTTAAATTATCGCGTTTCATAATTACATAATAATTACGCTACGGGACTTAGTCTGCCCGCGACCACGGTATATAGCCACTTACGAATTCACGCGTTAAGTCCCATAGTGTAATCTATACATATAATAAAATTCTAACTCAGTCAAATCTCTACACTAAATATTTATTGGAAAATCTTTTTGAAATAGTCATTATTATTGATACAGAGGCCGAATTTATAGTTTTTAGAATTTTTGTCTGTCTATCTGTATCTGACCGCATCACGAGAAAACCATTGGACAGATTTTGATGAAATTTGATTTGGTCAACATAATATAGGATACATTTTGCTGCGTAAAAATATCTCATCTCTGAGAAATCTATCTAAACATTAAAACGTATTATATAAAGATAGAATAATTATATAATATTATTTTAGCGCATTCCAATTTATCAAAGAACCTAAAACCTTTACCAAAAATGCCTCAAGCCCTTACAACAGACACTGTAATTATTGAGTCAAAACAACTTTTTATCTCGAACAGGTTCGAGTCAAGTGGCGGATCATTAAATCGTGTATCTCTTGTGTAGTCGTTTATGCAATGTTTAAGTAACAATGCAGGTAAAAGTGATATAAGCTACAATTAAAGTTGTAACATTTTTCTAAACTCCTTTAGCAATAATTAAACTAACTTATGCAGATAAGGCGATACGTATTCATCAAGCGTATCGACTCAGCTCGTATATTTTGAAATTGCCGAAAATGCAAGCCTTTCATGGAATTTTAATTGTAGCTCATTGAAATGAGTATATTGTAGCGTTGCATTATACTTTATAAGGAACTAATGTGAAATAGTCTAAATTTGGGTAATCCCTTGCACAATTTTTAAATATCTACTGGTTTGGTCTGATGGTTCTGCTCGTGTGGTAGGTAGGGACATCGATAAAACTTTAGTAATATACCCGATACATGTGATTTAATATGTAAATCCAAATATAAGTTGTCTTAATTCAGAATTTCATTCAATTTCATTGGTCCCAATTGTTGTAAAGAAGCAATAAACGCGCATACTCACAAACTTTCGCATTCATAATACTAATGTAATTAAGGCATATGTATCTTCCGCAGTCCTTCAAGACTGAGGATTTTTCGAGTTCATTTACACTTTAAATCTATTAGACGGGAAAACATGAATTTGTAGATCCAATCTATACAGATAAATAAAATTGGAGTGTCTGTTTGTAATATTAAAATAATCGCTTTTTACTAAATGCATATGGATGTATACACGGTACATATACCAAAACAACATTTTTAAAATTTTTGTCTGTCTGTCTGTCTGTCTGTTTGTTCCGGCTAATCTCCGTAACGGCTGGACCGATTTTGACGGGAAGATAGCTGCTGTTATAAGGAGTAACTTAGGCTACTTTTATTTTAGAAAAAGAATCAGGGTTCCGCGAAAAAAAAGTAAACCCATGAAATTGTGAACAAAATCCGCGTACGGCGTACGCAATAACGTACGTACGTAACGTAAATCGTTATATAATTTAAATGAATATCTTAAAAGTAGTCAGGTACTATTTATGTATAAACATAGCTAACCGTGAAAACGTACCTAGGGACGAACGCGAGCGAAGCGAACGTGAGTCGCTAGTAATAAATATATCAATGAATTTTATTTAAGGAGTTCAATAATTGTAAAAAGCAAATTAACTACTGCTAGTAAATTAAAAACCCACCTCGACGTGTCTCACTCGCTTTATTTTAACAATCATAGATAAATGAAGAAAAAAAAGAATTGGATTTAATCATATGATAAAATATGTGTTAGTATTATATCTACTCTGTGAGTATTTGTTCATAGATACCTGAAAACTATTTTTTTTTTATTGTGTGGCTGTGTCAAAACCAAAGAACATGTTCTTTGTTATTTACTAGCGGCTCAGCCTCACTTCGCTTAGGTTCATCCCTAGGTACGTTTTAGCGGTAAGTATGGAATAGATAGACTATATACTATTATTATTATTATTATTATTGCATACTGCTCCGCTCCTTCGGGTAGTAGCATGATGATAGCCTTCCTCAATAAACGGGCTATCTAATGCAAAAAGAATTTTTCAAATAGGATTAGTAGTTCCTGAGATTAGCGCGTTCAACCAAACAAATTCTTCAGCTTTATAATATTAAGTATAGATAATGTAGAATATAGATAATCTAATAATGATTTAAATTTGAATTGATTGTTCTTTTTGTTCGTAACTTAATAAAAAAAATATGCATACATGGAATGATTAACCAGATTACATATATATTTAACAATAATTATAATAAATTTTTATTACATAATTATGTTATATATAATTAGTTATTCTAAGTTTTAAAAGGAAACTTAAAGGTGCATGCATGGTAATTTTGTAAGATGCTTAGAGGTCGAATGAACCCCTCGACCCTCGCTTACCGGAGCGTATCGCCTTATGTTGGAACAGGTGTTTATCGAGACTTCATTGCATATGGTATTAATACTATCAAATTATAACTTTGAAAACGTAGAGGCCATTGTAGAAGGCAATCGTTTTTGTATATATTTTTATTTATGTACCGTAAGCGTTATTGTTTATGAATCCAAAATATAGTGATAATAGTTTTTTTTTTTATTTACTTATTGTTAAATGTAGATAAATATTAAAGGAAATTAACATTATTACTATACAGACAAAAACAGTTATAAATATCTCACCCTGTGGGTAAAATAATTACGTTTAAAATGATATTTTTTTTTAAAAAGTTAACTGTCTTTAATATTTCATCCTTTCAATCTAACTTTGTAAGTGCTTTGTACGTTTTCGTCTAAATCTGTACATATAATAAAATTCTGAGTTGAATATGTATATTAAATATTTTTTGGAAAATCTTATTGAAATAGTCATTATTAACGATACAAAGGCCGAATCTATAACTTTTAGAATTTCTGTCTGTATGTATGTGACTGCATCACGGAAAAACCACTGGAGGAATTTAAATGAAATTTGTTATCATGATAGCTGGTTATCCGGGTCAACTATAATATAGGATACTTTTTACTGCGAGCGAGGGTGAGTCGTTAGTATCTCATAAAAATACAAAGTATCAATTTTATTATATTTCAGGATCGGTTAAAAATGTAATTTAATGTTGTACTTATTCAGTTTCACTTATTTTCTGCATAACATGTCATTACCTGATCAATTCAATAGTATAGTGCCGTAATTGTATACATTCTAAGAGAAAATGGTCATTACACGAAACATACGTCAATATAATGTTCTTTCACTATCACCGTCGTGACTGTAGTTTGTTTGTAATTGTTTAACATTTTCCAGTTTCCTTCGCTTCTGCAACGTATTATATAATGAATGATTATAACTGTCATTTATTTTTTACTTTGAATTATAATACTATATACTGACATATTTATATTAAACTAGCGACTTAACCTCGCTCCGCACGGGTTCGTCCCTAACTTAGTAACGTTTTAGCTTAGTTTAGTTAGTATAGATTTCTCGTAAGAGTAAAAAGTATCCTATATGTTGACCCGGATAACCAGCTATCATCATACCAAATTTCATCAAAATCTGTCCAGTGGTTTTCTCAGACAGACAGACATACAAAAATTCTAAAACTAAATTACTATAACCTATTAACTAATGTGTTAATAATATATTCTGAATATATAAATTTTTCTAAAGGATTATCCTCCATATAATATTATGAGAAAAGTTTTATTATGAAAAAAATTATTTAAATTAAATAGTCTTACAAAAGATAAAAGATAAAATGTAGACGGTGAACTTTTTGCTGTCAAAATTATTAAGACGTATTCGTTATTTATTCAATACTATCTATATATTAATACGTGAACTTTATACCCCTTTTTACGAAAATTGCGCGAACGGAGGAATACGAAATTTCCCACACTTATAGTTTATATAGAGAAGGAGTGCAGAATGCTAATATTTTTAAAAATTATATATAAAAAATACATTTAATCAATAAAAAAAACATTATACACACTACCATGTATTTGACACACACACGCATAATTTATATACTCATGTTTATTGTTAAAGTCTGTGGTCAAATTGAGAATAGATTAATATTGTAATATACGCAAGACAATAAATACATAACTTATGAATTATGGTTGTTTTTTTAACCACGCGGCGATCTCTAGTTAAAATAAATACAGTAGGTACTAAACACGCTAATAACTTTAATGTTAGGCGGACAATTACTTTTAGACTTTTCATTTCGATAATGTAGTGTCAGTCAACTGAAGCCACAGAAACGAAGATAAGACTACTTGTAGACACATTGGTGGTTCACCCTTTTTAACGTTTTCCTTTAATTATCCATACTTAATATAATAAATGTGAAAGTGTGTTTGTTTGTCCTTCTTTCACGTCGAAACAGAGTGACGGATTGGCGTTATTTTTTTGTGTGAAGATAGTTGGAGGGCTGGAGAGTGACATAGGCTACTTTTTATCGCGGGAGATTATCTCAACCCCAGGAGAAACACGCTATAATACAACCCACAACAACTCATGTCATATAGTATACATATCATATAGTATACCTATTTCATACTAACCGATAAAACGTACGTAGGGACGAACCCGAGCGATGCGAGGGTGAGCCGCTAGTAATATAATAATCTTTAGAAACAAAAAAGAACTTTCGTATAAGCAATGCAAGTAAAATCAGGTCATGAATTTATACAAATCTTAGTACTATAAAATATTTCTTTTTCAAAATTTAATGCGCTCTAAACCTAGTGGTTACGGTTGTGTTGTCTATCAGTCTGTCACTGTTATTTTTATTAAGTAGTAGATACCTTTAGGAATCTGGGAATGCTTTCGACTCAGATTAGTTCAAGTTGAAATGTGCAAAAAACGGTTAAAGAAAAATCAATAGTTCCGCTTAGTTTTTTCGCGAGTTCTTCTCGGAACTAAGGCGTTATTTCTGAACTCGTGAAATTTGTGGTTGTCAAAAGACGGTTCTCGTCCTGGGTGGGATTGGTTAAGGAAAAAAACAAGAATGAAATGTTTTTTTTTACTATGCTTAGAAAAAAAAAGGAATATATAAGTTTATATTTTCATTTGTTTGTTTACTGCGTACATAATATATAGACTTTGCCGTCTAATTAAAAATAGCCACTAACAAATTGCTCGTTTGAAAAAATTAATATCACATATATATATATATAAGTGCGGAGGTCATGGTCACTAGTGATAATACAGAATAAATATTTTTAATTCAATACTTAATACTCACTAGTAGTAATTATATACTCCTAGTGGTTTTGGCCGCATTTTTCAAATGCCACGACTTTCGAACTACTTAACTACTTGTTAACACAACATTTTCATGTATTTTGTGTTAATTACGATAAATACTATCTACAATTAATGTCATATATTCAATTTTGTTATTATAATAAGTACCCACCCACTTGCAATTGTACCATAAATCTTAAATAAATCTTAGTATACGTATGTACTATATGCGTATGTTTATTACTCAATCACGCCAAAATGGCTGAACGGATTTGGATGGAATTTGGCAAAGAGATAGATTATAGTCTGGAATAGCATATAGGTCACTTTTTATTCCTAAAAAATGTACCATTCCCATGGGATAGATTTGTTTTTATTTTTCACTAGCGACGAACTCGAGCGAAGCGAAGGTGAGCCGCTAGTGTATTATATATACTTTACTTACATAATATTCTACAATTATATGTTAGTAGAATTTTCAGATATGTTCTTATTATATATTTGATACATAATATTCTTGCGATAAAATAAAATCCAATTAGCATGTGTTGAAAGTAAATTATTTCGTACCAAATAAATAAGACCAACCATCGTAATACTTATCGATGTAACCACGTTCGCCTATAAGTTAATTAAAGTTTAAGAAAAAATAATCACAAATACATGAATTTTAATATTTGATGTTTATATATCTATAATATGTATAAACAAACCTATTGGTACCGTACATTTTTCCGGGATACAAAATAGCCTATGTGCTTTCCAAGAATATAATCTATCTCTGTGCCAAATTTCACCCAGATCCGTTCAGCCGTTCTGGCGTGATTGATTAACAAACATCCAAACATCTAAACATTCACATCTATACTAATATTATAAATGTGAAAGTTTATGAGTATTGATGTATGGATGGAGATTATAGTCTGGAATAAGAGATAGGCTACTTTTTATCCCGGAAAATCCCGGTTCCCATGGGATAGGTTTGTCTTTGTTTTCCTAGAGGCGAAAGATAAGATAGGATGAAAATTTGTAGAAATTTTTATAAGCTTAAACGATTTAGTTCTCTTAAAGTCGGAAGAATTCAGTTACATTAGTTTATATGATTTAAATCAGAGCCAGAGTTTGTTGTGAAACTTCTAGTATTAAATAACAGTAGGTAACATATGCCTGACCTAGCACCGTTGCCTACTTTGTATATCAATCGACCCGTTACTAAGCGGTGCATTATAGTGTTAATGATACCAAATAGTTCCTCAACGGTCTTTCCATCACTATCTAATAAATACAAGATTTTGTAATATATTATGTAAGATAATAAAATTGATTTATTATTTCATATCTTTTCAAATTTTATGTAAAATAATACCTTCATTTTATTAACAACTCTATATACATATTGGGTAATCCATCTTTGCGTAAGTCCTTTAACTACAATACTTTCATA
Source organism: Argynnis bischoffii washingtonia (assembly GCA_033884665.1). Lineage (NCBI taxonomy): Eukaryota > Metazoa > Arthropoda > Insecta > Lepidoptera > Nymphalidae > Argynnis > Argynnis bischoffii. The sequence continues at coordinate 15,027,724 of CM066618.1, read as the reverse complement.
ATGTACATATAATATGACGTAACGCTTTATGTAAGTAATCTTTAGACGAAATAAAGTTAAATTGCAGATAATAATTCAATTTTATACTAAAATCGATTTATGTATCGATACACTATAGTGCTCGATAAGTTAACACGGAGCGCCAGATGGCTTGAGCACCTACACGATGTTCGAAGTACTTATTACAATTTTCATGGTTATAATGTATAGGATTCAAGAAATTATAATTTTAAATGTTAATTTCGTAGTTTTATAAAGATTTTGCTTATATTTTAATGATATATGAGTATAATTATATACAAAAATTGTGTATTGTTTTTAAACCGACTACGGTTTGATACTCTTTAGAACATATTTCCTATTAAATGTACCTATGTATAAAGGATTTTTGAAGTAAAACTTCTTTACGCACGCTTGACTTGGGGGGTAAGTGGTGAATGCGTTACGAAAAAGTGTACGTACGTTTGTTGCCATGGTAACCGTTGTTATTGTCTGGCAAATTATATATAATTTTATATTCTTTCCTTAAAAGATATTCTATAAATATGTATATTATTGTAATATGCCTAATATTACAATAATATATATTAGTATCTCTAATATTACAATAATATATATTAGATATTTTAGTATCTCACCTATCCTAATTATTTAAAACATAAATTGAATTTCAAAAGAGTACCGATAACCTAAAGAAGTTTTACTTCTTGCGCGTGTACACATTCATACACGCACTCTTTAATATTTTTTTTATTTCAGTACCTGTCATCAATTATGACTATTAAAAGATATTTATAATGAATAAATAACATACGGCAATTAAATACTAGTTACTTCCGATGCTAGAAATAACTCCAGCCTTAAGTCCACACGGTCGTAAAATTATTTCAAATGTCAGCGAAATCGGTATAAGCAATAAATCATTTAAGCTATATCGATAATTTTTTTATTAATTAAATTTATAATTGATATTTGATTATCGATTCTTGTTTTATATAATCCTCGCACTGGCGCCACATAAGGCCAGTTTTAACACGGTTCGGTTTCACGTGTAGGTCGTCTGCGCGCCGTGGAGGTCGGATACCTGATGTTATAGTATTATGTGACAAATTGTTCAATAACGCGTTACTAAACTTTTTAAGAGCTTATGCGATATATCTACATTAAATAAATAATAATAAATATGTTGGAATATTAACATACAGCACCATCTAGTTCCATGGTAAGCTACGAGGCTTATGTTATGGATACCAGATAGTTGATACACTACACATATATAACTTTAAATGCATACATATTATAAATATAAACACCCACGACTGGAGTACAAACATTCGTGCTCATCACATAAATGAACGCCACCAGCGGGACTCGAACCCGCGACCGTTGGCACAGCAAGTAGGGTCACTACAAACTGATCCAAACGTGTCGTTGTTCTACACTAATATACTATATGTATAAAATTTATGTATTAAGTATACATAAATTTCCCGAATTCCCGAATGTTTTTAATGTTCTGTTCCCGAAATTCTTTCCTGTTCCCGATTTTTTTTACTAATAGCAAGTTATATTGCCTCAGTGATATAAGAGTACTTCTTATCCCAGCATATCGAACGGTTTGAGAAATTGGTAATTTGGAAAATATTACAGAATGAACCGTGTATGTATGTAGTTAGTCTGCGCGAATCAAGGACTCTATTTGGTACACGTACGATATTTTTATATATTTTTGCCAAATTTGTCACTTTGATAATTATATTTTATGTAAAGGCATTCATGAAATGTATTTATACAATAATTCAAAAACATAACATATATATAAATTTAGTAATATATACGCTTCATAATAATAATAAAAGTTGATATTTGTTGTGAAAGTCAGATAAAATTTACAATTTACAATGAGATGTATGTTATGTAGTCAATGTCACAAAACATGTGACTTCTAGAACGTTCGAACGTTTCTTCATAATATTGACGTAGCATTACCCAGATTTACATTTGATAAAACCATCTGTTGCGAATTCACGACACTTAGGTACATGCAACAAGGTTTTCTTAAACTGAATATTAAAATGGGCATGTTTTAAACAATAATAATTAAAATCAAGATTTATAGTTAAATATCATTAGGTTTAAAAATGATACAATGATTACCTATCTATACAAATAGCTAAAAAAGTGTGTGTTTGTATGTAATGTCAAAATAACAGCTTTTTACGAAATGCATTTAAAACTATATACGGTACTTATAAACTATGTTCGGTACTTTAAGAAAAAAAAACAAATGTCTGTCTTTTTGTTCCGCCTAATCTTCGGATCGATTTTGACAGGACTTTTGCTGTCAGATAGCTGATGCTATAAGCTTAGGCTATTTTCATTTTAGAAAAAGAATAAGGGTTCCGTGCGAAATATTATAACCCCATGAAATTGTACAGAAAATCAGCTTACCTTTAATTTTTAATTTAATAAAAAACACGCTTTTGTGCCTTTAATAATTGTGACTCGTCAAATTTAATTCAATTCAGCTCAAATTTGAAGGTTTTACTAGTAGCGAAGTGATTCTTTAAACATTTTTTGGATTCTTCGCCAGATCAGCTCGATCGATCAGTATCAAATATTGTATTATTATCTCGAAATCTATACTAACATTATAAATGTGAAAGTGTGAATGTGTGTATGGATGTTTGTTACTCTTTCACGCATAAAGTACTGAATGGATCTAGATGAAATAATAATAAAATTGTAATATTCTATTTGCGCTGCACAATGTACCTAGAAACTTTGAATCTATAACACAAGAATGTTGTAAGAGGTGGCAGTACAGTGCACAATTCCCTAGCGAAAGTCCAACAATATTATGGTTGGTTTTATTGATGGTTACACAGCTTCCACTGCAGGGGTACCCGTCGCGCAGGTTTTTCAGCCAAGAATGTCGAATCGTTAGCCGGTATTGGCCTCGCCGACTAAAAATATTTACAACTTTGCTCTTTCAATTCAATTATTCCTTAAGAAAAACATGAAGACCGATTTTCGATTATTGTATTATATGTAATAACTACGTAACAATTTTTTCCCCAGAGCTTTTTATTAGTGGAGTATTGTAGTATATGTTAGTTTTTAATTTTCAAGGATTCATAGGATTGGATGTAGCCTTAATATGAAGAATAAGAGAATTATTCTAGATACCTTTTAACTAGCTTTAGTTCAGCAATATATTACGTATAATGTAATGTTTTTATTGAAAGAGAGATATTTTTAGATTTTCGCAATTATCAGAAGGAGCTCGTAATATCGCTTGTGTAGTCGGAATAATAATTAAAATTCCGATGATCGTTTAAAAATGCAAAGTATACCGCTATTGAGCAGGCAGTCGTTAAAAAGTATCAAGTTTTACTTAACCTATACCATTTGCCATAAAGATACTTACAACTTTCTTTCTTACATAAAAACTGCTATATTTACATTTGGCTAAAGCTGGAAGCTCAGGATTTTACTTCATGTTTAGTAGATATATGTAACAAATATTTCTGCCATATAGGATTACATGCGCGTATCTAATTAAATAGATTTATTTATACGTGTATGTAATATATAAATTAATGTATTAAATAACGTTATACACCCGCAACTGATATTAATATTTGAGTAAAATTTACTATTATAACTTTTTCCTTCTTCGTCTCTATTCAAGTTTGATTTCTTTCCAACTTCAAAGCAAATCTATATTTTGTTGTATACGTATATGTATGTATATATAAAATATTATCCAAACACATACTTGACTTGTCGATTTTATTTACATACATTTTCTATACTTAGCCAATTGGCATTTGCATATAATTTTCCGGCAACAACAATACCAAATTCGCTTGAATCCACTCCTCGAAATTAATTGACTTTGACGAATTTGCTATTGTTTTTACCCCATCAAAAGAAGTCCTTCAGTTTTCCATTAAAAATGTACCATACTAGACGACTTTTGTCTTTAATCATGGGATTTCAGACAGTACTTGTATTAAATTGTATGGTGCTTGAAAGAAATTATCCATGGGACTAAAAACAAGACGCGAAAGGGCTATGTGTGTCTCATTTTAAGGCCTGTTTTTGAAGTTATACTTTTTTTGACACGTTTAGAAAAAATATGACAGTAAAATTTTTACAATTCGCGCGCACACCGACAGCCAAAAAGCGACATGATGAAGTTAGCTGAAAGAGACACGTTGAAGTTAGCTGCATTTCTTTTACAAACAGAGAGTTGTGATATACGGGATGAAATCTTTAGCTATTTTTGTTCTCTTACGCCAAAGAAGTATGTATATCTACTTACGTGCGTACATAAGTACACACACACGTTTTTTTGTATTTACACCTATAGAAGTACTTTATGCATTATTTTTTTATATTGCTTTATTTATCTTACCAGTTATTAAAAAGAAAGACTGATAATGTGTCAGTGACATAACCATATTACGATGGAGGAAATTACACAAATTGGCTTTAATTAAAAATTAACGATCGCGTTCACTTTTACTATTTATTTATAATATTACATATCATCGTATTTTATTTTCTTTTTCTTTGCGCAAATTAGCCCAATTGCCTACTTAAATTACTGTGTAAATTGGCAAGGTTTTGATAAGAGGTGTATGGATCCTTGGATATATAGCATCATTAAATACTTAATAAGTTGTTTATTTATCTATACATATAATAAAATTGTTACTAAGCCGAATCTGTTCATTCATATTTTTTGAAAAATCTTATTGAAATAGACATTAGTATCGATATAGAGGCAGAATCTATAGATTTTAGAATTTTTGTCTGTCTGTCTGTCTGTTACCGCATCACAGAAAAACCACTGGAGGGATTTTGATGACGGTATGATGATAGTTGCTTATCCGGGTCAACATATAGGATACTTTTTACTGCGGGAAAATATCTCATCTCTGAGAAATCTATACCAAACGTTAGAGCGAGGGTGAGTCGCTAGTAATAAATAAGTTATTTTAATAGGTATATGCTTTTTTGTAATATTAAAAATCACAAAACATGTATTTATGATGATGACCTAAACTTAACTCTATTCTGTTTTGAAACGCCATTTATTTTAAATACGAGCATGTTCCGTACAAGCAAATGCACGCTTACTGATAAGTTATTTATAACTATCAAGTATCTATCCTTAGCAATTCTTTTCATTACGTTCCCATAGCTGGCAGTAATGATCTGTGGTGACCTCTTGGAAAACCATGGTCTCGCAGTAATATTGATTGATTAATGTTTCTATTTATACTGTCTAGTATTGTTTGCTTCTCACGTGTCCGATTGAATATGTAAGCTTTAAGCTTCCAAGCCTCTCTCAAACGAGGTCTTCGATGCCATTGTCAAATATACTATTATCAATGACATACGCTGATTCATATGTATCCTCAAAGGAGTTATTTTCAATGACCACATTAGCATTTTAAAACAATTGCTATTTGCTGCTTTGAATGAGAAGTTCTCTACTGATTAAGTCATAAAATTGAAATTAACATTTAAAAAAAACTATTACATATTAAACGATCATTAAAAATTAATATATGTACATAACTGTTGGCCCTTAATAATTATTAAACTAAATTACTTTTAAAGAAATACCTTATACGAATCAGTTTATTCTTTTCAGAACTATAATGCCACACAAACACAGATAGCAAACTTATCCTATGACACCTCTTTTTTGTGTTAAAAAGCAAATTTTGTTAAATATTGACGTTAGAAGATTGAATTATACTATTTGTGAGTTTGTTTGTAGGAAGTAATCTCTGCAACTACTGAACCGATTTAGATGAAATTTGGAAAGAAGATAGTTTGAGACCCTAGGAAGAACATAGGATAGTTTTTATCTCAGAAATCATTCTTGAAGGGGGTGAGAATGGGAATGAAAGTTTGCATGGGGAATCAACCTAGGGCCGAACTAGAGCGAAGCGAGAGTGAGTCACTAGTTAGAATATAATCATAAACGTGAAGCGTGTTATACCAATACATTACGATACTAAATAATAACAGCCTGACTTGGGTATTTTAAGGCTTCGTTATACCTTATAAATACTTCTTAAGCCGATTTCAAGAGTATTTGCTTGCTTTTCTCGGTATAGCCATCTTGTTTTGGTCGTTCATTAGTGTAATTTTGAGAAATTAGATTGTTTTACAAAGCTGAATAATCTTTACTTATATGTATTATAAAGCCAATGAAATTGTGTTTTATTTACTCTTTTTCTTCTTTAAACACGCTTATCTCCGGATCTATCAGTAAACTAGCTAGCTCTAAAAAAAAAACTTTTGTACTCTATGCTGTTTGAGGAAGGAATGTATATAAGCTGCGTTCAAAACATAACATGTAATTGTACCATCAACTGTTTTATTCCGTAAAAGCCTTAGAATATTATTATTATGTATAATGTATAGCTGGTACTTATATAGCTGTTCCGTCTTTAGATTCGAAATGTTCAATGTCGAGGTCCCTGCAAACTTTGGCTTGTCACGGTCGTCGTTTGTATGCAAACTACTTTCGATCTAGGAAAACAATCTGTTATAAGACAAGCGTTACATACTTTGAGGTCTGAATACTTTAACATAAGGAAAAATTAATATCTACTTTAAAGATTATATCAAGATTTCCTCGTCTTAAAGTGCACATTAAGTTACCGGAAAGTGTTTTTTTATTTTATATCCGCATACAGTACTTTTATGTCCTATCTTTTTTTTTATATGTTGGAACACGGCACCATCTAGTTTCATGGTAAGCTACGAGGCTTGTGTTATGGATACCAGATAGTTGATACACTGCACATATATAGCTTTAAATATAAACTAAATATTATAAATATAAACTCCCATGACTGGAGTACAAACGTTCGTGTTCATCACACAAATGAATGCCCCTAGCGGGACTGGAACCCGCTACCGTTGGCACAGCAAGTAGGGTCACTACGAACTGAGCCAAACGTATCGTCAAAACCTACCCAATTCGATCTAAATAATAAAATTAAAACATTTTCTGGTAAAGTTGTTATGTCTGCTATTTGTGTTTTAACCGAATGTCCTAGAAAAATGTTAATCATTTATTTGATTTATCTTAAGTTGATGTAAAATATATGTATATTAGTCGATATTATAGCTACCATACTTCACAACTTTAAACCTCGCATGCAAAATTAGAAAATCAGAAAATAAGAAAACAATACGAAACATTTAAACTAAGTAATCTATCTATTTAATTAAAACATTCAAAGAGAAATGAATTGATTTATATTTCACGGGTAATAAATAGTATTTTTCCATGTTATTAGGTATTTTCAATTAATTATTTTCACGTAGTAGTATTCCCTTACTATCTATCTTAGTTATTAGGTATTTCATTAAAATAAAGTTTTTTTTTTATGGTAAACAGTTATAACGGTAAACATACAAAAGTACAGCCTGAAAACAACACGTCGGAAGCTTAAAGGCTGCTCACGTTCAAAGAAACGTAATTTGCAAAACAAGCAGTCGCTGAGAGGAAATCTCGAATGTGCTATGAAAATTCTTAGTCATTGATCCTCTTCCCTTTGATTTGGTTCTTGACTTGGTTTTAGCAACAAACGAGTTGAAGCATTAACCCAATTATTAAACCTATTAAAGAAAACTAACGTTAGATGTGTTTATTAGTTGTTTTCAATCATAAAACAGTTAAGGCATTTAAAAGTATATAAGGTAATAAATATACGCCGTAATACATAATTGTTAGCGGTTGTCGTTAAATGGTTCACGGTGAAAAGTGCTAACCGTCCACTTTGCAGTACATTCTCTGGTCAAATTAAGTGCACGCGATCACAATATATCAAGTACTTTGTGGAGAATCCACGGTATTGAATCGATTAATATTCGATATTCTAGAGTAATTTCTCTCGCATACATCTACATTCAATTAACAATATATAACTTTTACCTTAACCTAATTTTTTTTAGTAGTTTTTTTTTAAAATTAAGTATTAATATTTTGGCTAAGTATAAATACTGGCAAGTATAGCAAGTGTACCCGCTCAAAATGTAGTTCTGCTGAGAAGAACCGAAGATAAAGTCAGTAGTTATCACGTTCAAATGAATACAAAAAATTTTACATACTTGTACATATACAACAAAACATAAATAAATAAATTTGTTGGGACATTAACACACGGCACCATCTAGTTTCATGGTAAGCTACGAGGCTTGAGTTATGGATACCAGACAGTTTATATACTACACATATATAACTTTAAATTCATACATATCATAAATATAAAAACCCGTGACTGGAGTATAAACATTTGTGCTCATTACAAAAATGAATGCCTCAACAGGACTCGAACCCGAAACCGCTGGCACAGCAAGTAAGCACACTATAAACTAGGCCAAATGTGTCGTTAAAATAAACATCACTTTATTATTTTAGACGTTTATATTTACTTGTATAAAAATAAAAGTATGAAAACGGTTGTTAACGGTATAAAATGTTCTTTACAATAAGATCATTCCGAAAATTTTCCCTAAGTTTTGCATAATAGTCTTAGTAACAGCATCGCCGGGACATTCGGGAAATATTATAAATATAAACGTTGGCCACAAGTTACGTTTCTCCGTGACACGTTTATCATCATGTGCGACCTAATACGTATTCGCTACCTATCCACCGCATGCATGCACCGGCCGTATCAATTATTTATCATTAATCCTGTCTGAACAAGATACGATGCCACTGTGTTTAAAGCGATGTATTGGCATGTCGTCTGTTTTTGACATATCTACCGAATATATTAATTATGGGAAAATATACTGTTCAAACGTTTAATTATATATGTAGGTATAATAAGATATGTCGATATATGAAAGTATTAGTGACTTGTCCAGTTAACAATAGCTTATGTGTTAGTCTTGGTCGTAGTCTACCTGTATACTAAATTTCATCCAAATCCGTGCAGCCATTTTAGCGTGAAAAGGTAACAAACATGCACACATACAAACTTTATTATTTACTAGCGGCTCACCCTCGCTCGCTCGGGTCGGCTCGGCTCGCTCGCTCCGCTCGGGTTCGTTCCTAGTTACGTTTTAACCTATAGTATACATTTCTCAGAGATAAGATATTTTCCCGCAGTAAAAGGTATCCTATATATAAACCCGGACAACCAGCTATCATCACACCAAATTTAATCAAAATCTGTCCAATGGTTTTCTCGTGATGCGGTCACAGAATGACAGACAAAAATTCTAAAAATGACTATTTCAATAAGATTTTCCAAAAAATATTTAATGTACAGATTCGACTCAGAATCTCATTATATTTAAATAGATAATAGCAGTCATATGGAAAATTCTTATAAAACTATTTAGTTTCACTATGTTCAATAACAGGTATTTACTCGAAGTGACCTTGCGACGTAACTATTTTGGTACAATTATGATTCGATGTTTACAAAACAAGATGTCCAGAGCGCGGATAGTGCAGCGGGAGGCGACTAGTGTATAAAATTAAGTCACATGGAGATGAAGCGGCCTCGAAAACTCGCCTGTAACTAATCGGCTCCTCAACGGAATCTGTGACCAACATAACCTTGCCTATAATATGTTTTTAAATACATATAGTACGTATTCATAACAAGACGCAACGTATATTGACGATTTTCATTGATTCCTATGTTTATTTTTACCTAAAGGTTGTTTGTCGAATGGCGACGTGTTGATTTGTTGACGATGTTTTGAATTTTCTATTTGTACTGCATGTGGATATTCTTTTTATTGATTAGTCTTCATGATTTGTCTTCATGATTGATTGATGAAATAGCTATTTGCATGTTTTTTTTTATATTATAAAGAGGCAGAGTTCGTTTGTTTGAACGCGCTTATCTCAGGAACTACTAATCCTATTTGAAAAATTATTTTTGCAGCTTTTCTTTAGGTAGCCCGTTTATTGAGGAAGGCTATAAGCTATATATCATCATGCTTACTACCCAAGGGAGCATTTAGTGAGTTATATTCCTGGATGAGGATGAGTCTTGTGCTGATGATGATACTTTTAAGGAAATGTACTTTCCTCAAATTAGTTTTTTCATTTAATGCAAAATTATGTTTACTTGTTTTGTCCTTCTTTTGCAGTAACTGACTGAGGTAGTCACAAAGAGATAGTTCATAGGCTTGGGCTCCAAAACGAACTGAACACGTGCCACTAGTACCCAATAAATTCATTTTATGAGAAACGTACCCATTATAAATTTAATTAAAACATTATTTGTATAATAATATAACTGCTTATTACCATTTCAATAATAGAATATTCTAGACTAGCGACTCACCCTCGCTTCGCTTCGGGTGCGTCCCTAGACAATAACAAATTTATCCTACGGGAACCGTACATTTTTCCGGGATAATATATAGCCTATAGCCTTCCTCAGTTATCGGGTTATCTAATACAAAAAGAAGTTTTCAAATCGGATTAGTAGTTCCTGAGATTAGCGCGTTCAACCAAACAAACAAAAACTCTTCAGCTTTATAATATTAGTATAGATATGTAGAAGTGAACAAAAATTCGTATATTTATACACACATACTTTTGCGGACTTTTCTATCGACCTTTTTAATACCTACAATTTTCTGATACATTGTTTTGATGTATCTCTTAATGTTTAGCCAGCGTTAGTTATGTAAGCAAACGAAAACATTTTATTTTTTTGACAAAACACCGTCATAGTTCAAGTATTTTGTACAAAATATTTACTAAAAGCGTTTGCGTGACATACATAAAGATATATATATATATATATATATATATATATATATATATATATATATATATATATATATATATATATATATATATATATATATATATATATATATATATATATATATATATATAAGACAGACAAACAGGCAAAAATTTCAACTATTCCTTTGAGGTCTGTGTTCTGTATATAACAAAGATTTCGCTTTGTTCATATTTTATTATATGTACCTATGTATAGATAGATAGTGGTTGTTCTTCTTCATATATGTACAGATTACAGTAATCACAATCTCCGGCTGGCTGACTTTTATTGGCTCTTCGTAGAAACATCTCGATATGAACAAATGAAGTCGTAATAATTAGCAAATAATTCCCATTCTCGATGGCAAAGTATTAATAAATTGTACTTGTAATGGCTCTGTGTACTATTTAGTAAGCAAAACATGTAAGAAGGAAGTGATAGGACATGGTTATAAACACATTTTATGATACGTTGAAATTATATGGAAAATGCAAGATGACTATCGATATTAACTTTCCCGTAAAGAATATTAATTCTTGTTCCCGTAAGATAATTAAAAAAAATAAATGAAATTGAAGTGTCTGTCTGCTATGTCAAAATAACAGCTTTTTACTAAATGCACATGAGATTATATATCAAAAACACAATTTTTATTTTTTTTGTCGTGTCTGTTTGTTCCGGTTAATCTCCGAAACGGCTGAACTGATTTTGACAGGACTTTCATTGTCAGATAGCTAATGTTAAAATTACATAGCATACTTTTTTTTTAATTAGGGTTCCGTTCAAAAAAATTAAAACGTACCTAGGAACACACCCGAATACACACGGTAGCAAACGTACGTTGCTAGTAAGATAATAAAATAAATCTTTACTTATTTTTAATTTTAAAAGACGTAATATATGTATATATAGGTATATACGAAAACTATTTTAATTAAATAATTTCTTTTAACTACTACTAGAAGTTGTTGTTTGAATTTATGTGTTCCTATATCCGAAGCCTCTAATGCGAATCAACGATGTATGAAAAGCAACCAGTCGAGTTCCTGAGCCAAATAATGACTTATTGTTATGTAAAACATTTTTTCTGTTAGTTTTCAAACAAACATTAGCCATGTGATCGTAGCCTTTAACGCTTCATCGCATCCAGCTCTAGCGATCATTGAATCGATTCGCTTCGTTAACCCACGGAACTCGACTAACGTTCAACATTTTTAAATAGGCTTGCGTCGACAATCGAATAAATATATTATGTTGAGACATTCACACACCTCACCATCTAGTTCCATGGTAAGCTACAAAGCCTGTGTTATGGATACCAGATAGTAGATACACTACACGTATATAACTTTAAATACATACATATTATAAATATAAACACGACTGGAGTACAAAAATTCGTGCTCATCACACAAATGAATGCCCCCAACGGGACTCGAACCCGCGACCGCTAGCACAGCAAGTAGGGTCACTACAAACTGAGCCAAACGTGTCGTCAATCGAAGTAATTTATATATGTTTCTATTTGAAATATACTCGAAGTACTCTAGATTTATTTTTATCCGGCGACCGGACGGCGTTCGTGTCAACGACTCGGTCGTAAAAAATATAAATAAACAAGTGATTACTTCACTATCGACCGCCTATTATCAAATAACCAACGACCTTGCCGCAGTTTGGCAAACACCTGCCAGCGATGTTTCTCTAACACTTTTTCTACTGTTTATTATGATAACTACAATAAATCATATAATCATAAACATGTGGTTAGATCAAAGTTTGCATTTGATATAGAAGTTATTTATTAATTGACTAGTTTCTTAAAATCGTTGCTTATATATTTATGATTATTTGTTATATTTAAAAAATAGTATTGTAAGGTTGCATTTTTAATATGAGCGTTTTAATGAAAAGTACCTAATATGTTTGATTAATTTTTATTGATTTATGTATAAAGCATTTGGTTATGTGACTTTGGTAGATAGGAATGTAATTTTAAAAAAAAAGGACACGGATATTCTTTTGTTTTTCCGCGTTTTTGCACAGAAATGTCGGTACCACCTTGTGGTGACTAGTCATGAATTGTCTATAATACTGTAAGTTATTATTATAAATACATACACGGACAGATGTACTGAAGATTTTAAAAGAATCAAATTGATGTTCTAAAAGTACCTACTGAATATAAGATTATTATATGCAAGGAATATCTCGAAGTTTTATTAGTGTCATCCCGCACTATATACATACATATACATATATAACAAATTGTGTTCTTGGAATATTTTAAGTTTTTTGAAGTTAACCTTCTTTAGAATCGTTGTGATTTGAAACTCGATGGAACGGAAATGATCGGAAGTGCGACACTAAAAAAAAACAAACATACAAATATATAGGATTAAGCCGGCGAGTGAATGAGATAGAATACATTGCCATGGTAACCACTGTTATTGCCTGAAAAATGTATATTTTTGTCAAATAAAATGTAAAGTAACTTCTAAACTTGGTACAAATATTATAAAAAAAATAAACCTTATAATTATCCTGCTCCTGATACACTATATTCATCTCATTCTCTCGTAGGTTACTTTTCTGAAGTTTCACTTCTACCATGTGTGAATTGCGCACACGCACACTTTTTTTTTTATAATGACTACAATTTTTCGCAATCCTTATTTTTATTATAAAAAAAAATAGGATGTACAGCTTAAAGCATTCTGCACATTATATACATGCAACAGCATAAGTCAACCGGTCCGCATATAAACGCACCTGCTGACGCCTGTCCGTTATCGTCTAGAACTTATTGCGAATACCTCTAGTGTACTAAATATTTCGAATGACGGCCTTGATTCAGTATTTTACACACTTCAATTTTATAGCTTACTCTTATGTGTTTGATTATTAAACTTAATATTACACTTTAATGTTTTTTTTCCATAGCTGCCATCGTGATACTGATGGGTTTGAAAATGATAATCATATTAGTCACAGTTATTAGGTTCATTATGTTAAAAGGCTACACGTTATCTAAACATTGCAATCGATCAGGCTGTGCCATAAGGGATAGAATCGTATTCTTTCAATTCTATCCCTTATGGCAATTCTATCCAAGATTTTATTTTATTTAATATAATCATAATAATCATTTTTATTTCAGGCAATATTTACAATAAGATCTTAAATATGTAAACAGAGGCCCATAGCATATATACCTTAAAAACTAACATATATATATATATATATATATATATATATATATATATATATATATATATATATATAAACTTACTATTTAAACATCTCGCAGTATAGTATACACATGTGTATATATCTTTATGTGTACTTCGCTCGGGTTAAAAAGCACTGTAAGCTTGAATGGTTTACAAACGCACAAAATACAAACGTCCAAAAATCTCTTTATTTACATACTAACGACTCATCTTCGTTCAGCTTAGGTTCGTCCCTACGTTTTAAGATTAGTATAGACTTCTCAGAGATGAGATATTTTTTCGCAGTAAAAAGTATCTTAAATGTTGACCCGGATTACCAGATATCATTATACCAAATTTCATCAAAGTCTGTCCAGTAGTTTTCTCGTAACGCGTTCCTAGACAGACAGATAAACATTCTAAAAACTATTGATGACTAAGATTTTTCCAAAAACTTTTAATACATATACAGATCCGACTCAGTTACAATTTTATTATATGTATAGGTATATAGATATACATAATATGTCACATGAATTTAATCAATGATTGGTCAATCAAAAGTCGATAGAATAATATTAATAAACAATATTTATATCGGATATTGAGTAATAATATAAATAACTTCCTAACAGTGTAAGTGAACGAGGACAATTTAGAATTGTAGGTAAAACATGGAACGGGAATGTAGGTAAAGGAAATAAAGCCGGTCAAGGGCGGAGTGCTTGGCACGCTAAGGGTTTCTTTATAACAAAATCACGCCTGGCTGTTTAGAATACCAACTGTAAGACAACGGTAGTAATGGAGTTTTGACCGACTTTGAACAGGTGGAGGTACCTGCTCAAGTCTCTTGTATGATTTTTTTTTGTGTATGTTAGTAACCTTTCTAGTTAAAAAAATGTTTAATTCTTGTTATTATATGATCAAATCTCGTAAATAGATTTTATCCTTTACTTCTAATAGTTGTATTGTTATGAAACTGAGGATGTATGTGAAATCCGGATGATAATGCTATTATTTGATATCATCGAGCTGATCCATAGATGTGGATAATAGACCTCTCTTATGGTTAGGTACTAGTTACTAGATAAATAAGTTTAGACCCATCTGATCCAAAATTTCAAAAAAGGATAAACTTTCATATGGACGCTATAATGTTATAGATAACACAGATCGAACTAGACAGGTGTTTATGTCTCTCAACTCGTAAAACGTGTTAGGAACTCCGTAATAGATATTGCCAGTGTTTGTCGCGTAGGATTGGGGCGCCATCAACGCCCTCGCAAATTACGTGGATTGCGTCAGTTCAACATACTTGGCCAACGGTCCTACGGAATTTCAAATTCTGTAGGTCTTCTAGCGTACTAAATAAGTTTAAGCTTCTTTACGCAAAGGCATTTTATAAGGTGACATGTTTATCATAGTAATCATAGTGTAACATATATTTTAACACTAGCGGCTCACCCTCGCTTCGCTCGAGTTCGATCCTAGATACGTCTTAACGGTTAGTATGGAATAGATAGACCATACACTATATGATATATAGCCTATAGCCTTCCTCAATAAATGGGCTATCTAATGCAAAAAGAATTGTTCAAATCGAATTAGCAGTTAATAAGATTCGCGCATTCAAACAAACAAACAAACTGCCTCTTTATAATAATAGTATAGATCATTAAATCTATTACTAAAAATTATCGACGCTTATAACAGAAACCTGTGTTAAATGTATTTATATATTTCTATATTTAATAATTTGCCTCAAATTTTCCTTTTCATCAATTTATTCACCAATAGGAAAACATGTCTTTTCCTAAAATTACATACCGCTTATTAAGAACTGCACAACTCATTGATAAATCACTCAGTATAACTAGATGTGTGATGAGCAATTTGATATAGTAATTAGATATAACCGGCAGGATATGAACCAGTTCGTTATCTATCGCTATAACATTACGAACTAATTATCATAAACTACTATAAAGGTTAAAGCCCTTTATTATTAAAGTAAATAAAATAGCCCTTAATTACTGAAATGAATTGACATTATACACTTGCACTTGCACATCTATTTGTTTTTTATATAGATGACAGATCATTAAATAATTTATCAATAATTAAATAGCAAAAATTAATATCATTTATAATAATTATACAATTATTATAATACTAGCTGAACCCGCGACTTTCCTCGCACTAAATCTACAAAAAGATACTAAAAATGTAGGTTTCGTACAAACTTTCATCCCCTATTTTACCCCCTAATATGAATATACATTTTTGGGTTGTATTATAACGTGTTTTCCCGTGGGAGTGAGATAATCTCCCGCGATAAAAAGTAGCCTATGTCACTCTTCAGCCCTTTAACTATCTTCACACAAAAAATCACGTCAATCCGTTGCTCTGTTTCGATGTGAAACAAAGACAGACAAACAAACACACTATAATATTAGTATGGACTCCCGATGTACTACAGTTCAATAATTTATTAGGATATTATAATTATAAAATGAATTTCACTAAGATAGTTGTTTGATAGTGTTTTTGCAAAACAGTAATTAAAAATTATTTAATGTAAACTAGTGTCCTTGTGTCACTTTTTGCAATCGACTAATATTCTTCCACAATGTCTACTTAATTTACCGAGATAATAAGTACCTACCTTAGTCATATTATTATCACTCTTTTGGACTATCTATACAAAAAATCACCTTGATCCATTGCTGTGTTGAAGAACCAACAAACATACTTTTTCATTTATTATCTATACTAATATTATAAAGAGGAAAGATTTGATTTTTTTCTTTGTTTGTTTGTTCCGAATAGGCTCCGAAACTACTGAACCGATTTATATGAAATTTGGTAAGAAGATAGTTTGAGACCCTGGGTAGGACAAATATAAATAAGAATGTAGAAGAATATAATTTTTAGTGTTTTTTCGCATTGTATTCAGCCCTTTTTAACGTCCCACTGCTGGGCACGGGCCTCCCTCCAATACGAGGGGAAACATTTTTCGCATTATTTAAATAATAATATGTATATATTGGAATTATTGAAAATATCAACCAAGAATTACTGTATAATACTTGTATAATAACCGTCTGGTATTTGAATAACGGCCTTAAAAACTCTTCTATTGTTAATGTCATATCCGCTGTTTAAGTACAAATTGTACATTTACGGAAACATAGGAGGAAGAAGGTAAATCGCTTCCTTCGCCGCCAGATTTTTTGCTCACCTGTACGATGGCATATAATTGCTTTTTAATTGCAAGTACACGCATCACAGTTTTGCCCGTCATGCTTGTTCACTGTAGTGAATAATAGAGGCGCTGTTGTATTGCATTCTTCGTTCATTCTTTCGACAGTGTCGTGGGTGAAAAGGAAGTTGCATCAGATGGTACCTCTCACTGGTCGTCGTGCCTCATAAATAATATACGCCTACAAAACGCTCTGCGCCAATAAAGGCTTTGACGGGAAAATTCTAACGCCGCTGTAAAATGCGAAATTTATAAGAAACGATTTAACGTAAAGTCAATTTATGGTTACATATTAAATTGCAAGTCGCTAGTTGCTTGTATTCACGATATCCATTGCTCCAGATGATTTTGAGCATAACCCACTGGGCGCTTGTCCAAATACCTCGGCTACGGGTTTTCATGTATGCCTACGTGCAATACGATACGTGTCATCGAGAATTTGTCTTCAACAATTGATATTTGCATAGCAAAAATGAATAGAGCTTTTGAACATTTTTTTTTTTATTTGTAAGTTTTTTTTTTACCTGATAAATATCAAAAAGTTTTTATTCCGTAAATGATTACCATATTTATTAGTATTTAAATGTATTTTTAGCTCGACTATATTCCATAACTTTATGTAAGAGGCCCCTCGAATGCATTTTTTAACATTATATTCGGTTAGTTTAAACTAGATTAAGTTATACTTCAATTAAACACTTGTGTTTTTTTTGTATATTTAAATTAGACTTGTTTGTTTTTAATCACTAAAACCTATTAAATTATTTTCCAAAATACTTTATTTTACTTGTCATGTCTAATAGGTACGAGTTTTTGTAAAACTTATCATTTTTGTTTTGTTTTCAGGTAAGTTCAATCATCATTCTCATCTGTAAACGGCATCCTAAATTATACGGTAATTAAATATAGTGCGTGTTCTTAGTGAACAAGCAAATAAACTAGCGAATAAGTGAGACTGCATTCAGCAATAAAATGAAATGAAGTATCTACGCTGAAATGCATAACAGATCTAATTATAAGTGCTCATTAGCATCGAAGGACATTGAAGACGCAGGATGCGCCGGACTGACGCACGATGCAACTGTTACACTTCACACGCTCGATAAAGCGCTTTATAAGACCGGTTAGAACATGAATTGACTAGTCTCAACTACAGATGTTTTCTAGATCAATATTCCATCTATAATAAGTGAAATTTGGAAATTTACAAATCCCACGAGATTTAGAAATTTTAAGACTTATTATTACATACTTTCGCTTTTATTTAAATTTGAAATTAATACGTATAATTTACTTAATCCAAAATTTTTGTATGGCATTTCGTTTCGACTCTTCTGTTTCTATATCTATACATATAATGAAATTGTAACTAAGACGAATCTTTACACACCTCCTGGATAAATTCTAAGAAATTAATTGTTAACTGACACGCCGACGTGTCTGCGCCTCTCAACGGGTTAAATATTTTTTAATTTTTGGAAAATCTTATTGAAATAGACATTATTATCTATACAGAGGCCGAATCTATACTTTTTGAATTTTTGCCTGTCTGTTACTGCATCACGGAAAAACCACTGGAGGGATTTTGAGGAAATTTGGTATGTTGATAGCTGGTTATCCGGGTCAACATATAGGATACTTTTTACTGCGGGAGAATATCTCATCTCTGAGAAATCTGTACTAAACCTTAAAACGTAAGTAGGGACGAACCCGAGCGGAGCGAGGGTGAATCACTAGTATATTATAACTACGAATATGAATGTGAATCGTCAAGATATCTATGGACTCACGCGTCCACGAATAAGCGGGTATGTTATTTATAGGTCCTATAAGCCCTTCGGCACGTCCGATGTCCATTCCTTAACTTCTCGACGTGTTTCGTAACGTACATTTCTTGGTTCATTTTTTTTAGATCACCAATATTCATTTCATACTTCTGACATAGCTATGTAAATTTTAAATCTTAATTGGCCAAGCAGCTTCTTGTTAATGTCAGAAGCACTTAATTTATAATTCATAAATATTTATAGTTAAACTAGCGACTCACCCTGGCTCCGCGTGGGTTCGTCCCTAGTTACGTTTTAACGTTTAGTATAGATTTCTCAGAGGTGAGACATTTTCCCGAAGTAAAAAGTATCCTATATATTGACCCGGATAACCAGCTATCATCATCTGCCCAGTGGTTTTCTTGTGATGTGTTCCAAGGCAGACAGACTAAAATTCTAAAAACTATAGACGGCCTCTGTATCGATAATAATGATTACATTTTTATACAATAAGGTTTTCCAAAAAATATTTAATGTACAGATTCGACTCAGAATTTTATTAAATATAAACTCACGTGAATATAAAATAGAAGAAACTTTTGCTTTGTTTATTAAGCTACTATTTAGTTATATCTGATTGTTTCGGACATCGTCTGCATCTATACCATTTTTTGAGTGATTTTTATAAAAAAAGTGTATGAAGTACCTACAATCTACATATACCTGTTATCTCGCGTTTACTCAGTTAATATTACCCAGAATAATACGTCATACACTATTTTTTATTACTTACTATTATTACTAATATTATATATTTCCTCATGATTAATTGTAGTTTTTAATGATTAATTTTTCAAAAGAATTTTCTTATTAAAACTATTATTCGAATCCTTTTAAGTTAATCAACAACAAGGTATTGAAAATGGAAATGAAGATAATTTTAGGGTTCCGTACCCAAAGGGTAAGGCCGGAACCTATTACTAAGACTTCGCTGTCCGTCCGTCTGTCTGTCGATCTGTCCGTCTGTCACCAGGCTGTATCTCATGAACCGTGATAGACAGTCGAAATTTTCAAACATGATGTATTTCTGTTGCCGCTATAACAACAAATACTTAAAAACAGAATAAAATAAACATTTAAGGGGCCTACATATATACATACAACAAACGTGATTTTTTTGCTCGTTTTTGCTCAATATTGATAACGGCAACAGTTGGACGCTTGAAATATTCATAGAATATTCAGTTATATATTCACTTTAAAATAAATAACTAAATGAAAATAAGACAAATATTTAAGGGGGGCTCCCATACAACAGAGATGATTTTTTTGCCGTTTTTATAGGTAATGGTACGGAACCCTTCGTGCGCGAATCCGACTCGCACTTGGCCGGTTTTTTTATATACATTTAGTGATGAAATTAGACGCTCGCCTAGCTGCGTAAATGTTAGGCGAATGTCTAAATCACGAGAAAACCACTTGACAGATTTTGATGAAATTTGGTAAAATGATAGCTGGTTATCCAGGTCAACATATGGGATATATTTTACTGCGGGAAAATATCTCATCTGTGAGGTAAACGTAAAAACGTAACGTCTTAATGATAAAAATCAAGTCAATCTAATCAAGGCTGGTTTAAAGTACCTGCAAGAAGTAATTGTGCTCTTTAACTTACCTAAGCGTTTTAAAATAATTGTTTTAATTCCACTATAAAGTTAGACGATATGTTGGATTCCGACGACACGACGTCTAATACACTTTGCTAGTCTTTTTTATTTGAACAATTTAATTTTGTTTTCCAACAGTTGGCTTTTTGTTCCATAGCTTCAGACTAGCTCAGAAAATCTGTTAATCTAATAGTCCCCGAGGCTTTGAAGCTAACGAGCTACAATGAACCCCGTACACCTTTTATTTGTGTATAAAGTCGTTTTATCTTTCGCTTATTATTAGCTTTGCTAGTGCATTAAAAATTATAAGTTGATCGTAATTTATGTAACGTTTTTTTATAAATGGTAATAACAACGTATTACTACAAAATAGTAATTATTCCACCCTTAAAGTGGACTTTTTTTTATTTATGCGGGTGGCCAATTTTAGTTTTAAATTATTCATTTTAAAAGTATTTTATAAATTAATTTATTTTAGCGAATATATCATAATTGATTACCTGCACTTATTTTCCCAGTCGGTCTAAAATTGTACTCTTTGTAAAAATATGAGTATATTGTACTTAATATACCGGAATAAAATTTTCTAATAAAAGGCACATTAATGTATATTTCAAAGTACGTAATAAAAAACGTTTTTGATTTGCTTTGTATGAACTATATGAAAAATAAGAAAACAACGCAATACGAGACAATAAGGCTATTATATTTTCATATCATTACAATCTTTTCCTTCCATGCTTTTCCGAGCATTTAAAATGATTAATATCTTTATAGTTTATATCAATCGATATCAGGTATAATATACTTATCAATTAACATATTTCTGATATATAATCAATCGCATACGATATAAGTATAACTATTAAAAATAACTAGCAGTACTTCCGATAGCTATCAAACTTCATACGATCGCCCGCTGGGCTTATCTGAAGATTGTCTGAAAATGTTATCATAATCGCTTCAGCCGTTTTGGAGTTCATAAGGAACATCAATTTTATATATATATATATATATATATATATATATATATATATATTTCCTACCATAAGTTTATTAGTAAGCAAAGTTGATTTAGACAATCATTCATTCGATTCAACAATCAACGAAATGTAATTGAGAGTGCTCTCAAATCAATCAATGCGGGGTTTGTTTATTCTGCTTCTTACAATACTCGGACAAAATAAACATAAACAAAACGATCTCAATGGAAAGTCATCATTACTCTTCATCAGACACGATTCACATTGGTTAGAAAAATTACATCATGTATATTATTATTATTAAAAAGAGGAAAGATTTGTTTGTTTGTAATTGATTAACTATGAAACTACTTAACGGATCTTATTAATTCATCCACTAATGGCTACATTATCTCGTGAGTGCTGTAAATTATATATCGTGTGTTGTGTGTGTTTTAACTGAGCTCTCAGAGTTTGTCTAGCTATTCTATTTTACCTAACTAACTCGTATTATTACTGCATATATAAGTATATATATAAGTACCTATACCTATCTAACTTTTATATTGTAGCAGGTATGCATGCTCTGATATTTAAAAATATATTTTTCGAAATCAGTAATGTTTACCTAATTATTCACACTATATCATATTAATCCTTATAAAAAAATTCTTTTAAATTAGTGAATATTTTGTGGGTAAATACCGTCTGTCACAACTATATCTAATCTAATATTATAAAGAGGTAAAATTTGTGAGGTTGTAGGGGATAATCTTTGGGTCTACTGAACCAATTTAGATGAAATTTGGTAAGAAGATAGGTTGAGATCCTGGAAAGGACATAGGATACTTTTTATCACGAAAAATCATCCCTAAAGGGGGTGAAAACGGGAATGAAAATTTGTATAGGAAATCAACCTAGGGACGAACCCGAACGAAGTGAGGGTGACTCGCTAGTATATAATAAATGTTAAGATAGTCTCATTCGAATTTTCGTGTTCGAAGCATCGGGAAACAAAAATCAAAATAAAACCGCAAAAAAATCTAAAAAATGCTACAAGAACTAAAACTTAGTTAAAATGAATGATTTTTATCCATTCCTAAATCATTGAGTTGATTGTAAACTAATTTTGTGAGTTGTTAATTGTTATGTACACGTAGATATATGTACAATGTACATAGTACATAGATATACTTATGTATAGTACGATAGGTGGCGCTCAAGTTGTAAAAGACAATATGATTTACTAATCTCTAACAGCTCATTAAGTGTAATTTAAAATTTTATTGCTTATATTTAACGACGCAGGATGGCTCGTTACCTTACAAGAACGTGAACTGAGCGTCAAATTTATACTAGTAATATATTATGAGTATATAATATAGAAGCTAGAGCCAAATGGTGTCAAAAGTGAAGTTAATTATGCGACTAGAGGTGTCCTGTTCATACAGTGCAGTGTGAAAGGTTCATTTACCTATATGTAGGAAACAATTTAATCATTCACTTTTGTTTGTTTATATGACGTGCTAGTAAAAATTTATTGTATACTAGCAACTCACCCTCGCTCCGCTCGGGTTCGTCCCTAATTACGTTTTAACGTTTAGCTCAGAGATGAGATATTTTTCCGCAGTAAAAAGTATCCTATATATTGACCCGGATAACCAGCTGTCATCATACCAAATTTCATCAAAATCTATCCGGTGGTTTTCCCGTGATGCGGTAACAGACAGCCATACAAACATTCTAAAAACTATAGATTTGGCTTCTGTATCGATAATAAAGTCTAATTAGTCTAATTCGGATTAGTTTCATTTATTAATTACGTATTTACCTACATATAAGTTACAAACTAACAAATTTTACCTTTTTTTGATAATGTACATAATATAAATGTACGGAATATCATAACATTATTGAATTATGTGTTTGGACGATAAACAACCCTCACCGTGAACCACTGAAGATAAGAGTGATATAAAAGTTACGAGATATGCTCCTTAGAGGGCGTAAAAACAATCCCTCAAAGAGTGAAATGGGCTGTAAAAATTTGTATAACAGCGATAACTCCCAGTGTTTGTTTGCTTTTTATACTGTTTGTCTGATTCGGCTTTGTCTGGCCAATTTTTTTTAAAGATAGTTCCTAAAATTTATGAAAACTTTTGAAAACGCCGAAATACACATTTCATCAGTTTTGCCAAGATACACATTTAGTCAGAAAAATATTATCTATATAGTATACATATACCTAATAAAATTCTGAGTTGAATCTGCACATTAAATATTTTTTGGAAATTCTTATTGAAATAGTCATTACTACTACTCTTGTTTTTAGATTTTTTGTCTGTCTGTCTGTCTGTCTGTCTGGAAACGCATTACAAGAAATCCACTAGACGAATTTTTATGGGTATGGTAATAGATGGCTGTCCGGGTCTACATTTAGGATACTTTTCAATACGGAATATCTTTGAGAAATCCATACTAATCGTGAAAACGTATCTAGTGACGAACCCGAGCGAGGGTGAATCGCTAGTGTAATATATAAACTTTGCCATTATTCTTCACTCAAAAAAATATCTTTATTTTTGGCTTTTATCTATGTCATTATAGCAATGAGCTGTCAAAGTTTCAGTTTACTCGGTCCAATGGTTATACCGTTGATATATCGGTCGGGGCAAGCAACTTTATGTGCATACGTAATTAAAGTAGACCTAATATAGACATCTATCTGAATTCAATATGTATAATATACTATATATGACAAAATTTACTTTACAAATAATAGTTAAAAAGAAACACTCTCATGATGTAAGAAGAACTGGCAAAAGAACCTCGGCACGTATATTGTTTGTTTAGAAATACTTTTAACTGACATGCTTAATGATTGTGAATGTAGTTCACATTTCGCGACTTTATTGCTGCCAAAAGTTTAAATGTGCCAATTTCATCACGATTCGCTATTTTCTAAATTCCAATTATAACATTATCCGAAATTAATTTTCTATAATTTATTTTAAAATAATTTTATACTTAGAAACTTCAAATATTTTTTAAATATATCATTATTCTACAAAAAAGTGCGTCGATTTTAAAAACGCTTTCTATTATTCTACTTTTAGGCGTGGAATGATGACTTAGGTCTTAGGTATTCATAAAAAAGCATTATGACAATCAGAAAACCGAAAATATACACCAAAATTAAGTACCTCTTTCTTTTTTGAAATCGGCCAGATAATTTACTAAACGATATACGCGCTTGTATCCGTAGCTAAAGTTAAATAAAAAGTACTGACTCGTATTATAATTTACTTATAAGCAGTAATATAATACGCGAGCAACAACTTAAAATGTATACCAATTTACATTAAAATATCATTATCACGAAATGTTCGGGAAATTGACTATGCAATAGATAATATAAAACATTTAACAATATACAATAGATATACAGCTAATTAACAAATGGAATTATCATTGGAATATATTTTTATAAGTATGTTTTTGTTAAATGTTCTAATTAAATTTAAGTTTAATAACTAACAACATGTTAATGATTTTAAAGGAAACAAGAATATTTTTACTACTTATATGTCTTAGTAATTAATACATACATATTATTTTATAATATGTTATTTGCTTTTAAATAAAGTAGGTACCTGGGCGACCGAGTGTAGTTCGGCGTAGGCGCTCGTTCAGTAGATACTCGTCCATTGGCGACAATGTAAGTATCATAAAAATTTACGAGATGGCGCTATATCATATTGTTAACATGAGAGAGAATTTGATCTAAATCGTTAGAGCCGTTTTCGAGATACACGAAATAAATATACTTCTTTGATATTATTTGGTATCTGTCATTAAGTAACGAAATTTGATAAATTTATGGTTGATTTTATAGTATTTTTGCGTGTAGTAAATTTCCACAAACAAACAAGTAGGTCGGTAGATTCTGAGTCCAAATATTTTCAGTTTCGAAACTTTCTAGAGCGTTGATAATTTAGTTTGTTTGTTCTGAGATATGATCACACGTTGCATTAAATTCATATCAAAGATAGGTATAATGCTGAAGAGGAATTTCTCCCGCTTTATTATCTATATCCTATGAATAGAGATGTCTGTTGAAGCGTGTTTAGTTAATACTTTCTTAGGTTTACGCGAATATTTGACATCTATACATACCTATAATGAAATTGTAACTAAGCCGAATCTGTACATTGAACATTTTTTGGAAAATCTTATTGAAATAGACATTATTATCGATACAGAGGCCGAATCTGTAGTTTTTTGTCTATCTGTCTGTTACCACATCACAGAAAAACCACTGGAGGGATTTTGATGAAAATTGGTATGGTGATAGCTGGTTGGTTATCCGGGTCAACATGTAGGGTACTTTTTACTGTGGGAAAATATCTCATCTCTGAGAAATCTGTAGGGACGAACCCGAGCGAAGCGAGCGTGATTCGCTATATTACATAAAGCAAAAGAGTTTTTTTTGTAAGCCGCGGGTTCGGCTAGTTTTAAATAAAACTATCTTTTCGGATTATTTCGCGAATTTATTTTGATTGGTTCCCGACGTTGCGAATGCCTTACAGCAATCATAATACTTTCTTAGATTTGCGCGACTATTGCAGCAATCATGGTCAGGGGAGAGACTCTCCTGATCAGTAGGTTATTATGATCGGTGTAAAGCATTCCATAGTTTTATAAGTGTTTAGTTAAACTCATATACTCGTAAATACTTATTACACGTTTCCACAAAATTCTGAAAAACTTGAAAAAATATATATTTTATAAAACTTTTACTTAAAATCACATTAAGTAAATTATAATTGATAGATATTACTTGACTGAATAGCCTGTGCCCGCGAATTCTGCTGCTTGGATTCGCGAATTCCCCGTACAATACCCATGAATACTTTTCATGACGACCGGATACGGTATTAGTTTCCGATCGTGTGGTGATTATTATTATTGTATTTTATTTAAAATATTCTTTCATTTCGATATAAAATAAAAAAAAAACAAAATACACACATAACGTACACACACAAAACATACATCCCTCTTTTGAAATCGGTAAAATTTTAAAATGTGTCTCCCGATAGTCCCGGTATCAAATAAGAGGCCTCAGCTACTTATCGCCTCGTAGATGAATCTACATGAGATAATCAGCAGGCAACATTCAACAATAACAGATGTTATGTCTGCGGAACTCATTACCGCAACGCTTATGTAACGCGTGAGACAAAGTATATTACAACAAATTTAAGCAATATCCTCTCCACGTATGTTATTAAATTAACTGCTCTAAAATTTCGTGAGAAAGAGTTTTTTTTTTTTTTGTAATAAATTGTTAAAAGTTTCCTTTATGTGTATATGTAAGTTCCTGTTGAGATTTTCATGTTGAAATCTATTTAATTTGATTTAACTTCCTCTTATTTAAAAAGTAATTGTATTTCCTATTTTTTTAAATATATATTTCATATAATTTTTAAAATTTTTTAATATAACTATTTAGATATATAATTGAAATGAATTATTTATTAATCTACATTTTCTAACAATCAGCCGTACTTTTTCATATGACCATGATCAGGCCTATAATCCACCATTATGGCCAACATGGATTGGTGGACTTCGCACATCTTTCAGAAACTAGTTAGGTTCTTTCAAACATGCCTGGTTTTTACACTGTTTTCTTTTGCTTTAGAGTTTCGTACATAAAACACAAGTGCAAGACTCAGGTGTAAACCCGCTTCACTTAATTTTGAAGCGTTAGGTACTTAACGGTCTGTTTCTGCTATGGTGTCTATTTTAAAAATAGCATATACAGTTATAAACCTATATTCCATAATTTCTTTACCGCCTTCAGTATCAAGAAGTACGACCATTCAATGCTAATCGATTTAACCTACAAAATTTCCCGATACCTAACGAATGCCACCGCAGTCCGCAAAGGAATACATCAGTCAATATAGAAACGGTTGGCCTTGGTACGAATTCCGGGACAGTTACTGCAACCGGTCCATCTTTATTAAACTCGCCACTCCTACTGCCCCGTCACGTAACATGACCAGATAACGTGGGGGTTAGTGTTTGTTTATTTCAAACGGTGTACGACTACGGATTGAAGTATCCGGGAAATCTTGCAGTAAGTAATAAAAGGTTTTGAAATAAAAAGAATTTTAATTTTTTTAGATTTAATTAATTATTCTCCTAAGCATGTACTATAAATTGATTTCTAATCGTTTTTTCTCATTGTGACTCAGTAAAGTTGACTAGACAATGTACTTAAGTGTAACTCGACGTGAGAATGTTAGTGTCTGATAAATAGAAAATATGATTAAAATGTTTTATAACAAGTGCATTGTGATTAGAAAGTCACTAACATATTATATGTGTTAAAGTTTACGTGAGTTTTGACGTCATCTATATCCTTAATTGATATATTAATTGCAATGTTTACATTATTATTTCGTACATTATCGTAATAAACACGTCGCGTTATGTAGAACGGACACTCCACCTTGCCGTTCCGCTGAAATTAACATTAGAAATATTATTTAACAAATGTTTTTTGCAACTTCAACATTGTGATAGAATTTCAACAATTTAATTATATAGCATAAAATTGCTACGTTTGATTTTAAACTCGGACCAACTCTGCCTAATTGCCGCCAAGATCGATTTGCTTTGAGAAATAGCCCGAGAAAAGTTTTTTGATCTTGCAATTTTTTGCATGTGATCATTAAAAATATTCACAGCCATTGATTGTGAATACACACAATTTGTTCTGCGAGATGATATAAAATTTTAAAGTAATATTTGGTTGCTTCGCGGCACTAACTTTTCTCAAACGACTTGAAAATGCCTGAATACACTTCGCACATTCAGCTACAACGTGGCGGAATTGTAAATATAAATAAACTTAGCTAGGGTCGAAATAGCCTGAGATCTAGATAATAGTTTCCCATAAAAAGAGGTTTAACCAATAAACGAGTACAAATTGCTTTGACAATAAACAGAATTTAATGCAGTAACATCCTCTAATCTCTTGATCTATGAAATTCGGTTGATGCGAATGTAAGCTTTTGTACGTTCAAATAGAAAGCATAGTCGTGTGAAGTTACAAATGCTCGTTGTTTAGGATCAAGCGAATTCCGTGCGTACGCGCAGAATATCTTCTGAAAGTGGAATGCGCGTCTATTACGGTAAGGTGGCGGAGATGCCGTCAGAATGGAAAATGGACAACGGGATTATATTGATGTGTTTAGTTTACTCGAGTTTATTCGACGCAAATTGTTATGTTATGTTCTCCAATCACATATTTTGTAACAAGATTTTTTGCTTTTTTTAGATTTATCGTCATCAATCATTCATCAGTTTTATTATTGCTGAAATTTCTTAATGCATTAGTAATATATATTATGGAGCTACGACAATTTGCCTACTTGTTATTTGTTATTGAAATTAGAATGCAAGATCTTAACAGTCAATTAATTAAAGCAATCACGATTTTGGATATCGTTAATCTTAGTCTATTTGAAACCAAATAAATATACTCGCCGCGCCGCAATTCTGGGTCAGACTCTAATAGCATAGCAAATTTCCAGATTGCTTTTTTTTTTTGAATGCAGAACGTATGGCATTTTGTCGTGTGCAATTTGTTTTAACGATCCAAATCGCCTTCGATGTTATATTAAAAGGCCATATGGAAGATACAAGTTTTGAAATTTCACATACGTTAAAAGTAATAATATAAGATATCTGCAACAGAATTTGTGAGTTAGTATAAAGGCCACAACGTTTAATAATAATCCGGAATTGGAATAGAAAACTTCACAGTAATAACGCGATTTCTTATACGCCTCTCGCCGGTGATCGAAAGTAATTTACACAAAAAGAACCATATCAGCGCCAATAAAGAAAAATATATCTATGGAATCAAGAGTTCCGCTTAATCAATTTGCAACGAAAATTACTCGCTGGAGAGATAATCCCCTCCAGACGTGGCGGAATGTGAACATACTACCGAGCTAATATCGCCCTTCTGTCTTCGCGCTACTTGCGGCGAACTGTCTCATCTAAAATATTTAGCGAGATGCATAAAAACTGCATCACAGACGGCGCCATGTTGAATGCCTGTATTTTTAGTTGGACAAGAATAGCTTTTCTTAGTCGCTGCCGGTGCATCTAAACACCTTTGCACGAATATTCTTAAAAGTGTCACAGTTTAACCATTGTGGATTGAACGCTATGGTTATCTCTTATTTTTAATGTGTCTAACTTGAAACGTGGTAGTGTTATTTTACTAGAAAGTATCATAAATTGTTTATTATTCGGTAATAAAACTCGTCGACTTTTAAATGTAAATTATGAGTTTCGTCTTGGCAATTGACACATAGCTTTCATCAACTATACATATATTATCAAACATCTAGTATTTCGCACATTCCTTAAGTGAACAAATCTGAAGTATTTTCAGTGGCTTTAGAATGCCTACGGCACATTCTCTCTGCGACAAGGCAGTTTTAATAGTAAGATTCATATCTTAACGTTCATCCTTTGTCTTTTCTTTATTGTAATAAGAATAAATGAAGCTATTTACGGTTTTAAAATTATCATTTTGCTTAGACGACTTAGTAATAGGTATATGTTTTTATAACCACATGTTAAGTAAATAAAGTGGTACCAAATTCCCATTACGTCGAAAAATTGGCAGACAACCAGTCGGGAGTAATCTGCAATTCGTATACTCGTGGCCGACATTCAGGCGGATGCAACTATATTGAAAACTAATTTAAATAAGAACGTGTGGGCTATTTAAAATTTTATATTTCCTTTAGTTTTCGCTATCACCACTGATAAAATAAACGCGCAAGTGTGTTAATCTGTTCTTTCTAACGATGCAATCGTTTGCATTTCTTTTGCATAGGGATTGTCCGTGGTTTGCAGTTACATGAAGTACTTACTACTATTTCAAGTAGTTCTGTGTCGAGCGACGTGTCAGTTAAGAAAGCTCTTAAGTATAAAATAAAATAAGTTTTATTAGAACCCTATTATTTACTTTAACCAATAAAAGCGCTAGAACCGTTACTCTAAATCGATACAAATATAGGTAACATCGTCCGCTTTCCATAATTTTATATGAAACAATAGATCGTGGATATTTATGCCGTTCGCCCCTCGGATGGATCTCGCGGTATTATCGCCTAGCGCTATGGGCTCTCCGTTATCGACAGCACGATCCGACGCCCGTTATGTGAGGACCTTTATTATTGTACTAGAATTTCCAATTAAGCTTTCTTAGTTTGAATGTTTGTTATTTGTTTTCTTAGTTCACGGTGGGTAATATACTGGAAATCTATAATATTGTGTTAAAGTGAATGTATGTATCTCTGTTTCTTTGTAACATATTCGTATACTAAAGAAACAGATGTATGTAGGTGTAAAAACTGAGTATTTCATCTCAAATTATACCTGGGTGGAACCAAATCGGATCTCTGGTATATATAATACCAGATATTTCTAAGCTTGTTAGGATAATAACCTTAGAAAATTTTGCCTTCAGTACAAAATGAATTATATTTTTTTCCTACAATTTGATTGACTCAAAAGTCACAGTGGTTCTAAGGAAATAGCCTTGCTCGCGTTGTAAATACGTCGTTAAAAAGCCTATGAGAAGAAATACGAAGTACACACACACTCACTCACAAACTTTCACATACTTATGTATATTATATACATAATATTTATATACTTATCTCTAAGTCTATTTATGTAATGTAGAGTCCCGATTCTGCGATTATGTTAACGATGTGAATGTGTATATGGAGTTGGCACTCTCTCTTTATACAAGGATTACATATTTCTTAAATAATACATTATTTTTTATATATTTTGTATTTAATTCGAGAGTACAAGATCGTACTATATTTTCTATACTACTGATTATTATTACAATATTTGCATTTAATATTGAAAATAACTTCAACTAAAATACAATATTTGTAAACATGTACAGTGTACACAACATACTGAGACGCTATATATGAAACTGAATATCTAATGTACTCGCTATTAAAAGATTGCTACAAACACCGATAAGGTTATCTTGTGAGTTTGATAACAAATCCACGATAAGTGAATATTTATAAATAAAGCTCTTTATTATGATACATTAAAATACAACGTATTTTATATTACAGCGTTTCTAGAAAGTAATATATAGAAATATAATTTAGTCAACTAGATATGTAATAATTTGAAAAATAAAATTCTTGTTATAATTTTAAATATCTATATTGTATAAAAAGTTTGAAGTTGCCAATGAAGTCGTTGCCTTCAGACGATTAACGTTAATTGAAATCTATTCTTATATTATAAAGAGGAAAAATTTGTTTTTTTGTTTGTTTGTATCGAATAGGCTCCGAAACTACTGAACCGATTTAGATTAAATTTGGTAAGAAGATAGTATGAGGCCCTGGGTAGGACTTAGGATAGTTGTTATCCCGGAAATCATCCCAATCGAGGGGTGAAAATGGGGGTGAAAATTTGTATGTGAAAGCAACCTAGGGAACACGAGCGAACGCTCTTATCTCTTAGTTTTGTTGTTTATCTATCTATTATATCTAATATCCTCAGAAATGAATTATTATTTATAAATAAACATCGTAAGCAACGGGCAAAAGCTCGTTTAGTAAAAATAAAGAAACTTGTAGTCTCGCGGTGTTCAACTTCATTCAAATAATTTGATAATTCGCTAGCGATATTACAATAATAATTATCATCACATAATATACTCGATGCGAAATTCTGACCTGAGTAAGATTGATCAATTCATCACGCACTAACTGTATGAAATTGAATTTCGTTTTTTATAACGTTAGTACTGTAATGTTCTTTTGGTGCGTATGGGCTTGCGTGACAGACGGCACGTGTCCAACTTTAAATCAATGAACTTATTAAAAGGAATAGTCACGAAAACTCGGTTTTAGTATTTGAACGTGATCTAGTGATCATGTTGAGAATAATACCGTAAGGTTAAATGCAACGTAAACGAGTGTGTGGGAGAAATTTTAGAATAAACATGAAGAAATATCAAGAAAATGAAGCGAATTTTACTCTATATTGGATATTGTTATTTACTTGAGAAATAGCCAGAAAATAAAGGCTGTTTTCTCGATATTGGATTAATATTGACGGCACGTTTGGCTCAGTTTGTAGTGATCCTACTTGCTGTGCCAGCGGTCGCGGGTTCGAGTCCTGCTGGCGACATTCATTTTTATGATGATCACAAATGTTTGTACTCCAGTCATGGGTGTTTATATTTATAATATGTATGTATTTAAAGTTATATATGTGTAGTGTATCAACTATCTGGTATCCATAACACAAGCGTCGTAACTTACCATGGAATTAGATGGCGTTGTGTGTTAACACAGAATTGTTTTACCTATTCCGTGTGTGTTAATGTCCCAACAACATATTTATAAAAAAAAATGTAAATAATAATTTACAGATAAAATTCTACCGTTAGGGGTGGAATGTGTTTTAAAATTAATGTGAAATTATTGAGATATCATATGATCTATTCTAAAAAAAATAATTTACAAAAATAAAAAACCCGACTAACGACTACACCCGTAAAAAGCGAACTAAAAAGTTGAAACAAGTTGACGAAGATACATAGTATTATACAGTCGGACACATACAATACACGTAGCAAGACTCGCAGCAAGTTTAAAACATGTACATACATAATATGTCTCCGACTGCATAATACTATGTTTCTTCGTCAACTTATTTTCATCTTTTTACTTCGATTTTTACGCAGTCGGATTTTTTATTTTTGTAAATTATATTTTTATTTAAAGCTTTTAACAATTTCTTATCTTAAATTATTTTTAAACGTGTAAGTTGTACATGTTTTTATAATCGCCTCTTAAAAATCTGTATTTTGATATCTCACTCGATTGATTTGGAAGAAAACAATTTTTTTCAAGACACAAATTGGCACCTAGAGTCCGCCATTTTGATTTTTAATTATATTTATATACCCTATGACACTCGTGTTGTCAAGACTAACGACGTAAGCATCATCAAAATCGGTGGAACCGTTGAGTAATTACGAGGGAAAATAGAGTCGCTTATACGTTTAGGTTAAACATATAACCCTCCTTTAGGCTTAGCCGCAGTCGAGTAAAAAGAAGAACTATAAATAAACTTACAATTAAAAAAATAATAACCGAATCAAAACGAAGGAGGTTGTCATCACTACTTTTTTATGGGTGGTCGAATAGAAAAATAAAATGGTGAAATCTCAATGTTTTTAACGCTTTTCCTGACTGTCAACAACTGCTTGACAAAGTGTTTTAAATTGTCTGTACGCAAGACATCACGGGTACAACTTCCGTTAGGATAAAATATATTGGCTATAGACTAGTGTATATGTAAAAAAGGTTGTATATAATATTTAAGGCAAAGCCCGACATTCGAACTAAATTGATGCTTGCCACTTAAAATCAAATAAATACTACTATCAAGATAGAACATCTAAGGATATTCAAGAATAAATCGCGACCATACAAAGGCAACCAATAACGTCCATCCGAACAACTGGTGATAGGATCAGTATTCCCGTATCGGGATGGAATATTACGGTAGTTAGCCGGGGTCAAAGGAAGCGAACGAAAGAGCTCAATTATGGAGATTTGCCTGGAAACGTGCGCGCTTCGAATCCGTTTTGGGTGCTAATGCAATATTCGATAAAGAAAAGCCATGGAAACGTGAATTTATATACGTAACGAATATCTACATAATATATCTAATGTGATTTGTTTGCAAATAAAATATAACAGATAAAATAGCTAAGTATTTTCATTATGCTAAGATTTGAAACTTAAAATTCTTATTCAGGATTCAAGTACACTTATTAAGAACTACAATAATGTATATATGTGTTAAAACGATAAGTGGTATTTGATAACATATTTGTATTCAACAACTCGTACTTCAAATTAGAAGCAGAAATATATTAACTTAATATTTATTACATTAATTATACAGCAACATGTTGCCAAAATACATAAAATGTCAAGGCAACAAGATTATAGCTGTTGCTCTTTTAAATTTCTTTTTAATAGTTATTTATATGGTAATTGTGCTCTATTATTCCTACTGCTAGTATATACTACACTACTAATGACAAGTATTCGCACGCGTTTTCACTCGCGTAGTAGGTTAATAAAAAATAGCCTTTTTTAGGAAAAGTATTTTTTTTTTATATGTAAGCTTTGTAATAGAGTACAAAAATAAAACTAACGTACGTGACATCCTTCTATACTTATATATACTTAGCGCCCTGTATTCTAGTTCCCCATACGTAACAAGATAAGTTGAATATTTACAACCGATATCGCTGATTATTTAAAAATGTATTATTTAACAATGACATATTGTGATGTATCGAATAAGTTGATATATTTCTTGTCTGTAACAAGTATATAACGCCTTTGAGATGTCTAAAACTTAGTCTCTTCCGTGACCATGATTGCTGTAAGGCATTCGAAACGTTGGGAACCAAAAATCAAAATAAATCCGCGAAATAATTCGAAAAGATAATTTTATTTAAAATGTCAAATATTCGCGTAAATCTAAGAAAGTATTATATTTCTTGGTTTTATATCGATAACAATTGTAGTAATTCACCTTGGCTAAGCCTCTGGCTTGGCTGTACAACCGTTTGCATCACATGTAAACATGTCACCAAATGAATGTGATCGTTCTGTTTGTTTTTTAACAAAACATATGATACTATATGTTAATTTAGGTTTTAGGATAATATAATTAAGTATCAAAAATTTAAATTTCTTAACACTTTTACATTTATTATTAGTAGCCCGATAGTATAATCTTTTTACTAACGTTAACAATAAAGGTAAACTAGCGGAAAAACAAAAACAAACCTATCCCACGGGAACCGTACATTTTGCCGGGATAAAAAGTAGTCTATGGGCTATTCCAGAATATAATCTATCTCTATTGCAATGTTCTTAATGTACTTAGTTAATCAATATCAGTTACTGTATACCTCTATTAATGGGATAGACTTTAAAAGCAGCAAGTTATACTTACCTATACATAATTAAAAGTGCACTTACTTTAAGTACTTTATATTGTAACTTGTGTTGGTAGTTCAATAAATCAATAAATAAATCTTTGTGCCTTTCATCCAGATCTGTTCAGCCGTTTCGCCGTGATTGAGTAACAAACATCCAAACATCTACCTATTTATTCAGTAGTGAATTGACTAATGTTGTTACTTACCCCAAAGTCAAGTGCTAATAACGTCTCATAAAGATCTTATTTATAACAGTTAAACTACTTCATTCTGAGGCCAATTGTGAGTTGAATGGCTATTAAGAAAATGTATATTTTACAATTTTTGCATACTTTTTGCATATAAGTGTCTACAATTTAATTTTTAATAGGTATGCGTTCATTCAACGAATGTTGTACGAATTGAACTTTGCATTTGAAACAAACGCGTTGTTGTACTCGTATCTATGACGGAAACTACTCAGGCACATTTACTAGCAAAAACACACAAAAGTTTGCTAAATTACGCTACGCGAATGAAAACTACTGTGCATATACATATAATAAAATTCTGAGTCGAATCCGTACATTAAATATTTTTTGGAAAATCTTATTGAAATAGTCATTACTATCGATACAGAGGGCGAATCTATAGTTTTTAGAATTTTTGTCTGTCTGTCTGTCTGTTACCGCATCAAGAAAAAACTGCTGGACAGATTTTGATGAAATTTGGTATGGTTGTAGCTGGCTATTCAGGTAACATATGGGATACTTTTTACCGCGGGAAAATATCTTATTTCCGAGAAAAAATACAAAAACTGCAATGCAAGAGTATACTAATATGTAAAACCTAAGAATTTGGTTTTTTTTGTCATCTGAACGCGGGCGGAGCCGCGGGCAATGCTAGTTTTTGTATAAATCTCATTTCGTTTCTATTCTCACAGCATAATATTTACTTTGTGCATAATATTATTTAAAGTGAAAATGTAATATCTCATAGATATGTTTTCTCCGCATCGTGATCCGACGCTATGCGCTGGTTTTCTTATCTTATTGTCTCTCTTCCAACGCCAAACATTGCCGTGACGTCGCTTATTCATTCTAAAGGTTTATTTGTATTTGCACAGAAAATTCTTAACGGTACAATTTTGATATTCAACTAGCTACTGCCTGGACTTTGCTTGCTTGTGCTTTCCTTTTTTTTTTTTTTATTATTATATGACAGCTTCCTAAATGATTTTGCGCGCAAGGCATGATTTATTATTCTTTTACATATATATATCTAAATTACAGGGCAAATTTTACTTCTGTTAACTGTTTGTTATGATGAAATAATTTATTTTTATAAGGATCAATAGAGATTATCATTTACAAACATACAAACGGACAAATCTTTTTTTATTCATAATATAAGTTTAGATTTTCTTCGGATCGATCCCTACGATTGTCATACTTTTTAACACGTTTTTATTGCCATCCAATTATGTTATTCCAATCTTGGAAGTTGATTTTAACCTAGTTTTTATTGATGTGGCATCGATTTAAAACTTTGTAAGTAGATATGTATGTGAAATCGGGCTATCAACACAATCATTTGATACCATCGAGCTGGTTTGAAGATGGAAGCAGGAGTATGGGAAAACCGATAAATGTATTAGAAAAAAGTGCGGGTTTTTTTTATTACAATTATTATTTATTTGCAAACATCGTTACACTGGACAAGGGATAGAAAGGAGAGTAAAGCCGCAAGATGCGGCCCGCAACAGTTACTTTTTTTACAATAGATGATTTGATAACTAGCTTTAGATTTTGACTTTATTTAAAAAAGATAATGAATTGAATAATTGTCTTTGAATGAGTAGGTATTAAATGTATATATAAATAGGCAAAGACAAAACGTTTCAGAGCCTTTTACTCCTCAGTTTGTCAATTATTTACCTTATTTTTTAGTAGGTATTGATGAGCAAACAGTTTTGCGAACATTTTTTCTATATAGATAGTAAATTTTATTTATATATGTTTTTCTCAAATTGATTATGGTCGATTTTTAACAACTGAATGAACACCAATATCTATTTATAAAAGCGCGAATTAATATGAATTATATTAAAACTTTCGGCGAAAAATATAATACTTTCTTAGATTTACGCAAATATTTGTCAATTTAAATAAAAGTATCTTTTCGGATTATTTCGCGGATTTATTTAGATTTTTGGTTCCCGACGTTTCGAATGCTTTACAGCAGTCATGGTCCCGGGAGGGACTCTCCGAAAAGATAGTTTTATTTAAAATGAAAAATATAATCTTCACCTCATCATACTTTCAATATTTTAACCTACTGACCCACCGCTTATCTACTTGGATAAAAGTTCAAGTGATCTTCGTATCGGTGACAGCATACCAGCAAGTAAGTCAAGTGGCAGCTAAACATGGCAAGGTATACACTATACAGGTTATTGTAAATATTTTGTATAATATATTCTGATTTTAGTCAGATAGTTAGGTACATTAATTTTATTACCATACTAAATAATGTTATGTTTCATTTGGCGGCTTTTTACTTTAATGTGAAATGTTAAATGTCATAATCATTAGATGTTCTGATGATAATTTATACTTGGATCCTCTTCGCGAGGTTGGTAAAGTAGATTGTGCACTTCGGGCAATCCGAAAAGCCATAAGCTAAGAAATCTTTTTTCTCACTCCCTCTTATTCAGCCCTTTTTAGCATCCCAATGCTGCCACTCGCAATGAACTACACATGCCATTGTCCAAGACGCTGACCAAGTGCGGGTTGGCGGACTACATATTATGTCGTTCATAAACTAGTTAGGTTCTTTTCAATATGCGTTGGGTTTGTTTTCTTTCTATTGATATTGTCCCCCACTTTTATTAAAATTAATTTAATACCGTATATTTCGTGAAAACAAAGAGTTAATCATTTCATACAGAATAGCGTATATAAGTTTTATTTGGAAATATTCTCTGTAAATGGACATTATTTGAACTTTGCTGTTTCATATTTGATTAACATTGCTTTTTTCTTAGGGTTCTGTATATCTGTAAAAAATATACGAAAACTGGGCATTCTCTCGCTCTCTCTCTCGCTCTCGTTCTCTCACTCTTTAAACTTAAAATGTACCCACAACACGGAATTTATGGTTGCATTCACAGTCTTTAGGAAAAATTAACAAATACTTTAAGCCTGTAAATTTTCATAATATACGGAACTCAACCCATATATCTGTAATAGAAATCTTACTAAATCAAATTGATTTTACCTTTTATAATTGAAAGAAAAACATTTCCTACTTTAAAACCGGGCTACTTTATAGGTTATATAAAAAATATAGTTTGGCAACCTAAATTGGTGCAACTATCGATATCGTGAGGTTCGTAGGCGTGAAATACTGTTACGATCCCACTTAGCGGTGTGAATGTTTCGTAAGAGTTTGATACCTCAGTGCCAGAATATTAATCACTTTTAGCTTCTTGAAGCCAGCTCAGAGATCATTGGCACCTATGTGTTTATACGTAGTACATTATAACTGGAAATAACCATAAAATATTGACTTAACCAATAATAAACGAAAAGCGCTGTTATTATAACTCAATATATATTTTACTTAACATAAAATCTAAGAAACTTTATCTATATCTAATATATTTAATCTGTTAGCTTCACTAGAGACGACACGTTTGCATAGTTTGTATACTTGCTCTGCCAGCGATCGCGGGTTCGATTCCCGCTAGCGGCATTCATTAGTGTGATGAGTCCAGTCATCTAGGCATGGGTGCTTTTATTTATAATATGTGTGTATTTAAAGTTATATATGTGTAGTGTATCAACTATCTGGTGTCCATAACATAAGCCTCATAAGTCATAACTTACCATAGAATTGATGGTGCTGTGTGTTTGTGTCCCAACATATTTATTATTTATAATTATCACATTTTGATTAAAAAAATGACTACAACAGTGAAAAGGCCAACATCAAGGCGATTGTTGAAGATATCGTGTAATATACCTACACACCAAAAACATACTGCCGAATTGGGTAACTCCTTATATTTTAAGTCGGTAAACAAATAATATTGTTTTTTTTACAATAGTCAAGTTAATTTTATTTTCATGCTCTAAGGTACCATAAATTTCTTACTTGAAAAATGCCACCTTGATAAAACAACATATGACTACCGTCTTTTGCTGCTCATTCTTATTTCTTTATTTCTTCTCCTTTGTACATCACGTTGGCGAAAGATTATTATGCTCAACTGACACGCTTATAGCTTGTATTATAAAGAGTTGAATTGGTAGAGATTTTTTACGCCGTGATCTTAACTAGATCTAAACATTTATTTCGAAGAACTACAAACTTTTGCCATTTTTCTTCTTTTTATAAATTACATCCTATATACTGGTTAGCGCTTCTGAGATAAAATGTAAAGAATAAAACAATGTTGTATAATTGCCCTAAATGGCCCTAACTATTACGAACTATTTGTATTGTTATTAGGTTGGTTTGTTATTAAGTTGGACATGTGTCTAGAGGAACTGGAAAATACACTCGTACTGATACAAATGCCGCAAAATATATATAGTACAAAATGAATTGAATAGAAAGATTTATTCTTCCAAAAATGTGCCAAAGAACTTTCTTTTATTTTTTGTTCGAATATAATTCCGATAAATATGAAAAGATTCGATGGTGGTCCCTCGAACTTCGCCGGAATCTAAAAGTAGGAAAAGAACTCCCAAGAGCCCATTTTAATGTAAACGAAATGCCTTTATGATGAAAAAATGCTCCCTTATATGTCACAACGAATATGTTTTATATGTTTTATTTTTGATCATATCACACAAATACTATTCAAACTGTACACTGACTTGTAACCTGATCGAAACATGATTTAATCGGAAGTCGAAACTTGCTTCCTTTGTATACGAAGACCACCATACAAAACACCTTATTCGACATAGCCTATGTTACTAGCAGCCTTGTCATTTACTAGTACACTAGCGGCTCACCCTCGCTCGCTCAAAAAACAAAAACATATCTATCCCACAAGAACCGTACCTTTTTCAATGATAAAAAGTAGCCTATGTGCTATTCCAGATTATAATATATCTCTGTGCCAAATTTCATCCAGATCCGTTCAGCCGTTCTAGCGTGATTGAGTAACAAACATCCATTCAAACATCTAAACTTTTACATATATAATATTAGTAATACTAGTATATTCGGAGAAATTCAATCAAGCATACAATTATATAGAAGCATTAAAGTTAATATAAAAAATACATACATAGATTATATATTTTTTTCGATGACGCTGCAATATTATTCTATAATTTATATTAAATTTGTTTGAATCAAAGGAAAATGCTTAATTTATATTTATAATAAATATATTATAGGTACTATATGGATTTTTATCCCACTACTATTATTATAAATGCTGTTGAAATGAAAGT
Organism: Argynnis bischoffii washingtonia; assembly: GCA_033884665.1. Taxonomy (NCBI): domain Eukaryota; kingdom Metazoa; phylum Arthropoda; class Insecta; order Lepidoptera; family Nymphalidae; genus Argynnis; species Argynnis bischoffii. The sequence continues at coordinate 14,986,475 of CM066618.1, read as the reverse complement.
GTGTTTGTGTGTGTATATTTGTTACTCTTTTACGCTCAAACGGCTTGACGGTTTTGGATGAAATTTAGTACTCAAATTATGACCTAGAGTAGCACATAGGCTATTGGTACCTAGATACCTAGGCACCTGAAATAAGCGATGGTAAGGCGCTTATTGCACAATATGAAAAAAATACACGTGAAAGGGCCGTAGTTTAGTTGTGGTAATATAAATCCGCCTTATAATCACGTACCACGTCCCTGGCCTTGCCTCACGATTATATCTCCACTGGTGACTACAGCAACCACGACTATGCACAATTATTTTGTAAAAACGAGAATATTATGTTTCAATTTATTTCTCCTTGTTTATAATATATAATTAAAGCTAGTGTTTATGATATTTGTCATAAATGTATACGACACATCCCACAGGTACCGTACATTTTTCCGGGATTATAAGTTACCTATATGCTATTCCAGACTATAATCTATCTCTGTGCTAAATTTCATCCAGATCCGTTCAGCCGTTTTGGCGTGATTGAATAACAAACATCCATCCAAACTTTTATTAATAATATATTTCATAGTGTTTTACATATTATTTTTTAAAACTTCTACATACGTAATTTCAACATTGACCTTCTATAATATCAGTAGCAGGAATGAAATACAACTTAAATTAGAAATACCAATGTCCATAACATTTACGCAATAACTCGATAATGGAAACTATTTAGGTACTCTACGTGTAGGAAATTTGTATATGAAAATTGTTTGGAATTGTATAAAATAAGGCTACGTTCATACAAAATATATATTTTAGAAATCAATCATACATATATCGTAATTAACTTGTTATCATTATTATATTATATTTAATTATTACCGTTTATTATAAAATGACCGATATAAATGAAAGCGTGAATGGATCCGTACTTAAAATACAATGATATCATTTTTACAGGTTACACACAAGACGTCCGGCAAAGTGATGGTTCTCAAAATGAACCAGCAGCGGGCGAACCGCCCGAACATGCTCCGTGAAGTGCAGCTCATGAACAAGTTAAAACATCCTAATATTTTGGGGTAAGATATTCAATCAAATCCATTTTTTTATCTTTGGTTTTCAAAAGCAGGTACTCGTACATACTAATTAAAAAAAAACATACTCAAACTGAAATCTATAGGGGTACATTTAATAAAATTCTGAGTCGAATCTGTACATCAAATATTTTTTGGTAAATTTTATTAAAATTATTATCGTTATATAGATTCGGCCTGTGTATACAGGCCGAATCTATAGTTTTTAGAATTTTTGTCTGTCTGTTTGTTTAGGAACGCATCACGAGATCAAATTTTGATGAAATTTAGTATGATGATAGCTGCTTATCTGGGTCAACATAAAGCATACTTTTGTGCAGAAAAATATCTCATCTCTGAGCAATCTATACTAAAACGTTAAAACATAACTAAGACGAACCTGAGCGGAGCGAGGGTGAGTCACTAGTATAGGAATATAATGCGAATTTGAAATGTAAACATTTAGCTAATATTTGCACAATTTTAGTATTTCAACGAACAACCTTTTTATATTCTTTATCTTTGTTATTTTTATCTTAAATGTCGTGATTAGTTTATTAAATGTATCGGAAAGTTTATTTCCACGTCTAAACTCTTACTTCTCTACTCCGCGCCTTACTTCCTTTTTTTCATACTTATTTATTTATTGATTATACAAGTACATATGTAAATAAAATTATGGTGGTGATTTAAAAATAGCTACCCTTTTTCAAGTCCATACGTTGATTTTCATGATACCAAAGACTAAGGTAAAAAATAAGGCAAGAAGGATGGATTGTTTGATATCAGTAAGAGGATTTTTATGATGTTTTTGGCATAGCATGGTGTATACACCAGTGCTAAGCGATAGAGAGACCCTAGTCTATTGTATACTTTTAGTTTTATAATATTATTAATGCCATTTTCTTTTTTTCTTTTTTTTTTTTGGTGCAAAATATATAAGAATTATGAATGCACGTAGTTATATCTAATATTACCAAACTTTCATCATCACTGGCAAAATGTACGATGAAATGATAACGGAACCGGTATTTCCGTGCATATTTACACTCTGTCAATATTGCTGTTATTTATTTATCGTTTAACGAACTCGCCAACCACTTCACTTTAATTTCATCGTCCAGCTTTGTTTTGAGAAATTGAGCCGAACAAACGTCTGAGACTGGTTACTGGATTACATTATTTAGGATTGCGTCATGCATTATTTATTAGATTGATGGTTATTATTGTTTCAGTCATCAGTATATTGGTTTGTTACTTTCGTATAGGTATGGAATGCGAATGAGTAAGACTTAATCGGTTTAATTTGAGCAAAAGGATTTTTTGTTTTCATATATCTAATCAGAGGTTTTCAAAGTTTTTGCCTAGAAAGATAACTAGATTAGTACCTATATATATATATATATATACTCGAAGATAGTGTATGAAACTACCAGTCATCATTTATGTTTTTAGGTTGGGAATTTTTCAATTGTTCTTTTAAACTGAATCTCATTTCTTTCGTATTTTTGCTAATAAGCGAAATAAGATATTTTAACAAAATATTCTAACCATACACATTGGATAGTTTATGTACATCATTATGTCGAAATATGTTGCTATTCAAAACTCTTATTGAAGAAGTAAGAAACTTTTCATAAATTGACTGACTTATTATAAAATAAGAAGAAATCGCATTATTAGTCTTATTACTTAACATTCTATTTGTACATTATAATACATTTTTTTTTTCATTTCATTAAAGCCTCTATCCCTGAGTATTTTACTCTTTATGCTGTTTTACCCTATTTGTCCTTCATATTCAATTAATTTTTGACTTTCATAATATTGATAAATATTAAATACAGATTTTTTTAAATAAAATATTATCCAACTGCACTGGGGGTTCGTGTACCACACTTTGAGAAGCTCTGGCATAAAGCCTTATACGAGAATTGAACCCAATTAATCTCGCATCTTAGGTGCAGTACGAAGTCCAATCCATTCCGCTAGTTTAAGCAATTTTAAAAATACTATAATGTGAGACGCGAGACAATAAAAGCCAAAGGTTCCAACATCTCGGGTCACAGAGCTTCAAACGACTATCGCTATCCACGTAATGTATTACGAAATTATAAACTCCCCAACAATGAATGCACTGTTTCAGTTCATTTCCTGCTCTCATCTAAAATGAAATAAAAACAATGCGGTACTGATGCGACTGTTGAATAATATTTTTCTTAGTATCTAGAACGGCTCGTCACTTTCGTTTCTTTACCGTGCATAACAACCACATTTTGGAGCATTCAACGCCGCTTAAAGCTGTACGCGATAGGTTAGGTGGATCTAAACAAGTCCTATATAATTTGTTTGATCAATGTTAATATTTGAACTTTTCGAAAATTGAATTCGTGAGTTTAATGCTTAATGTAGAAAGTAGAAAAAACATAGCATACTAGCAGTACCCGCGGCTTCGCCCGCGTTCGAACTTCCGATCTTTACGAAACTTTACATGATACCCGCTAAGCTAATCTGAGGATTGCCTGAAAATTTCATCAAAATCGCTCCAGCCATTATGAAGTTCATACATACATACATACATACACACACACATCGATTTTTATATATACAGATATAGATGGATGAACATTTTTCGTTGTTTCGTTTCCAATCCCATTGGCATAGCCCAGATACTTTTTACTATCTTATTTTCATATTAATTTATAATATAGAAATGTGAAGATCTTACATAATTCTGTTTATCAAAATCGGGTCAGGCGTTAAACTGAGAATCAAGCAGACAAAAAATACTTCAGTATTTATTGTATAGTACAGATAATCTGTTTTGAAGGAAACACAAAAAGTGCAATTTACAAAAGATTTTCACTTGTAACATGACAAGGCATTCATAATAAAAGTAAAGATTCTTATTTTCCTTTTTCTTTAGAATAGTAGGTTTAATCTTGGGTTTTGATGCCACTGGCTTACATTTGCTTTGAATATGCTACTAAAGTTTCTCGACCCTGTCATCTGACAACGTTTCACGTTATTTTTATGTTATATTGCGATACAAAATTTTAAATTTTAAAATGTAATCAGAGCGTGAAATTACGAGTGATTTAAAAGCTATTTCATATGATCTTCTAAACGAATTATCAACACTTTTTACTCTATTATATAGGTTTCTCGCAGTGGTTTCGCTCGCGAATGTATTTCTATCGGGCCTACAGCCACGAATATAACTCAAGTTAGGTATACCGCGGTATGCTAATAGTATAAGTTAAAGGTGCTGCATCTTTTGATTCATTTGCACTGTGTAATGCGTTTAATCTATACAAAGAAAATATTCTATTAAAATCCAACAACTTTTCTTGAGTGACGTACTTTCAAATAGGCAGATGAAAAATTGATTAAAACTATTGATTTGACTTTAATCAGGCTTAAAACATATCCCAAACACTTTATTCCCATAAAAATTTCAATGATGATATGCAAACTTAATACCAATATAGATACTACTAGCGACTCACCCTCGCTTCGCTTCGGGTTCGTCCCTAGACAAAAACAAATCTGTCCCACGGGAACCGTACATTTTTCCGGGATTTTTCAGTTAACGGGTTATCTAATGCAAAAAGAATTTTTCAAATCGGATAAGTAGTTGCTGAGATTAGCGCGTTCAACCAAACAAACAAACAAACTCTTCAGCTTTATAATATTAGTATAGATTTTTTATAGATAGTTTAGTATTGGATATGCATGTTTATGTTTGTTTATATTAGATAGTACATCTAAGCGTACTTAAGATAAAAACAGCTTGCCTCTCGACTCAAGTAAACTTCCTAGGAAGGACGTGTACTTTCACTCGGCTGCAATCGTCTTTGCGTGTGAATCTATCGTTCGGATTTATTTTATTTTTCATGCCACTAGCATTATAATTGGGCCCTCTTCAACATGCCAACTCTTAATTGGCAATTTGAATTGATTGCCTGATTGATTGATGATAAGCTTTGACACCGGTCTTGTTTTTAAGATAATCGTTTAGCGACTTAGCTACTTCCTTCAAATTATGTAAGAAATAAAGCTTTTAGATGTTTCTTGGTTATAGAAATTATGTCTCTGACTGATTAAAGCGTTTTATATTTCCCATCAATTTTGTTATACATAGCGGGTGTTTTTTTTTTCTTTACCAAATAGCTGCTTTTTGAATCTTATATTTGGTTTAGATTGCCTTGAAAATATGATAAATAACGTTAGGGTTTCCCGTTCTTAATTGTTTCTGAACTTATTCGGATACAATTTGCGTCATTTTGAAGCACTAACTTACTAGCGTGTAGCAATTTTTTGTTTTCATTGTAAAGGTGTTTTAACCCCCAAGGCTTTTTATGCCCACTGTTTATATGGAACAAAGGGCTTGAACCTCAAAATGTGTTTTGAATGTCGTCTCAAGTGCGGCATTGTTTCTGCTTTTGACTTCCCTGTTTTTTCTGTAACCTTTTACAACGTAAGTGTCACACTTAGTCACTACTCGCATTATTTGGGGTTGTACTTAATGAAGACTTTACTTGGCTCTTGTAAACACTACTTGTTTTTGTGTAAATGTGTAAAATATAAGGAGATTGTTCCATATATGTACTTTTAACTTCTGCCAGAAATTTGTCATGTTTTTACGTGAAATAATAGGTAAAATTTAAAAATAATGTAGATCCAAGCCGTCGATGAATATGTATTATTATATCAACTAAAAAAAATACAGTTAACCAACTTAAGTGAATGATTTATATATAAATAAAAATAAAGGTATATGTTTGTTTGTGCATAACCGCAAATCTCAGTACGTTCATCGTCGATTACTTTGAAATTACAACACACGTTTAACCGATCATCAAGATAATTAGTAGGTACATATGGGTATTTGAGTAGGTACGGGAAATATTTTCGCGTTAGCCATTTATGTGGGCGAAGACACAGGCAAAAGCTAGTTATTAATACATATTTTGAGTCACTTTAAGTTGTTTACGCTAGCAAAACAATTTGGCAACATTGTCGATTAATATATTGGCATATAAAATATTTTAATAGGGTAAACTATGTAGATCATGTCAAAAATACTGATTCAGTATGCCAAAAATAGTATTTACTTATAATAAAATATCTTTAGGTATACGAAATTTCTCGTATGTATTTTTCTTATTGATGATTTTTGTATATTTAGTTTTAAATAACGCAGAGACCAATTTGCGCGAAGGTTGACTTATCTTAGACTAGCGGCTCACCCTCGCTTCGCTCGGGTTGGTTCTCCATGCAAACTTTCATCCCCATTTTCACTTACTTAAGGGATGATTTTCGGGATAAAAACTATCTATGTCCTTCCCAGGGTCTCAAACTATCTTTTTACCAAATTTCATCTTAATTGGTCCAGTAGTTTCGGAGCCTATCCGGTGCAAACAAACAAACAAACAATCAAATCCTTCCTCTTTATAATATTATTATTATTATAGTATAGAAAAGATCTCTTCTATCAAACAGTCAGGAACGATTTGACTGATTAAAATCATATCCATACAATATAATTTTGTTAGTTTTGATCCATTACGGACTGATTATACTGACGACTGACTCTCTTTAAACTAAATTGACGATTCAAAAGTACTTGTAATAAGTCTAATTGATTAATTTTATTTCATTGCTGTGATAGAAGCCGACGCTACAAGCTATTTGCTGACATCAACTATTTACATATATTAAAAAATCAGCAAAACCTTTTCAGGCTTGTTAAATTGTATATACATATGTACAAATTTTAAACACAATTATTGTTAGTTATTTACTCATATTGAAAATATTTCTCGATTTATTTCTCGTAGATCAGATTTTGCAGCTCATTAAACTGTCAAATTCAATGAATTAATTAGTATGATTAGTTGCAAACAGTGACATCTGTAGAAGTCTACTCACGCTTCACGCTTGACGAAGCATAAAATGTCACTTGAAAACAAGATTTCCTAAACTATTGCAAAATTATATCAATTGATCTAAAAAATCTATTGTTCAAATGTAATGATTATATACTAGTCATATGTATTTATTTGCATATTTAATCACGAATATACCTACAACATATCTAGTTTATTTAATATTATCGACTTACCCTCGCTTTGCTTGGGTACGTCCCTATGTTTCTAAAAGTTGTCTTATGTGTTACTCCAGGTCATATCTGTAGTTTCTGTTTCACCTTGTGATGAAGAGCTCATTAGCGTCCGGCAACACAGCCGCGCGTGAAACCAAGATATACACTGGAAGGTGGCCCCCTTCGGTGGGTGATGTACTATGCGGGTTGCTCCTGGTAGTTCTCTGATCAGAGTGTATCGAGGGTCCCCTTGTTTGTGTGGAGTCTCCGGATGTGCAGCCGTACACACTAGCCACTGCACCACCGAGACAATTTTATTAATGTCATTGTATTAATTCCATATAGGTATTATGTATGTATAATTTTTCAGGTTCATGGGTGTCTGCGTACATGAGGGTCAATTACACGCGCTCACAGAGTACATGGAGGGTGGTTCATTGGAGCAGGTGATACTAGGAATACCGCCCGAACCTCTGCCGCAGCCTCTGAGGATATCTCTAGCCGCAGACGTAGCTGAAGGCATGATGTACCTGCATTCTTTGGGAGTCTTCCATAGGGATCTTACGGCTAAGGTAATTATCAAAGTTATTTTTTTTTTTTTAGATTTATTCAAAAAAGCAAACACCGTCTTGGAATGTAGTACTGTTGAGGAAAATAATGAGAATCTAAACAAATGCTCTTTTAAAAAAATATTATTATTTACATACTTTATTATAACTTTATATGTATTTTCACATCAAAAGGTATGGATCACAAAGTGTAGGAGGAAAATCCAGCATGTTTTTTTAAAGCATGCAAAGGCAATTGCAACTTTAGCCTTTTTTCGTTATGTTCTAATTTTTTATTCTTGTCCTGTATGTCTAGTCACCACCTATCAATTTTTTTTTATTCTTCCAGAATGTCTTATTGAAAAAGAATGAATTCGGCGAGTATACAGCTGTCGTAGCAGACTTCGGCTTAGCTGCGAGAATACCTAGTTCGATGTGAGTTTAATAGGTGTTTTTTTTTAACAGTTACTCTACTGACGCCGTATGCCATAGTGGTTTGCTTATGTGACTTGTAGCCAGAAATCATGGGTATCCTTCTCGAATCAAGTTATAAACAATTTACTTCAATTTTATTTGTACGTATAGGATACACTTTCTCACGTATAACAAAACTCTGTGTACAATAAATTTAAAAGCTGATTTTATACCTATTAACAAACATAAACTTTCCCTAACCTCACACCTAAATTTGATCGTCCGTACACAACCCACACCTGTTAGTGTTTCAAAGAAAAAGGGTTCATTGACTAATAGCTTTTTTATGTGTCTGTCGTCTGTATGTAAAGGGCTTTTTTAAATTTACGTTTCTAGTAAAATAGCTGTCCTTAATGGAATGGTAGATAACATAAAATGATAAAATTTTAAATAGAACTGTCTTTTCGGATTTTTGGTACCGTCACCATGATTGCTGTAAACATTCGAAACGTCGGGAACCAAAAATCATTATAAATCCGCGAAAAAATCCGGAAAAGATACTTTTATTTAAAATGTCAAATATTTGCATAAATCTAAGAAAGTAGAAGGAGCAAAATCATACTGATTTACGATGATTAATTAAAAAAAAAGATTGTTTAGAACAGATCGCAATAAGTTGACTCGTTCACCAAAAAAATATACTTTAAATATATATAAGCATCGATCAAAAAAGTACTAGATACACAATCAGCGCCAAAAAATATCCTCAACAAATGAGCGGTCATTTGAACATTTGAGCGCGCTTTTTATTTTTTTGTAAAAACAACTTTAATCATTGCATTTAAGGTTCAATATACATTGTTGTATATTTATATCAACTAGAATAATCACCTAAACACAAATGATGACAGTTTTAACAGAACTTTTGACTGGGATTGTGTATCTAGTACTTTTTTGTTCGATGTATTTAGATTCTATTCCAAGTGCATAACGAATAATTATACGCACAACGCGTCACGCCATTTCGCGTGCAAAAACCGATATCGTGTGACGGAACGGGTCATTTGTCAAGTTTGGTCAATTTATCAAGGCGGTGTTTCGCAAGAACCACCCTTCACTTTTATTTACGATGCGTGAACATTGCCAGGAAATACATACCTCGAATTCCATATGTTTATCCTTCACTAAACAGTAAAACCTAAGGTTTATGTGAGCGTCACACCCTTTTTTTATCATGGGAGTGTTTAAATATTCACAATTATAATTTTGAAATTATCAAATTAAAAAACTAAGTCTCGAATATATTTAATACAAACACATTAAAAATAACTTCATGTCACTTAAAATATGACATGTACTATGATAATTTTGTATCATAGTTTTGTACGCAAGTAAATAATAGAAGACCGACCAATCTGCTTAGTGTCTTCTACATTCTACGTGACATTGGCGAAGTAATCTGCGTTCAGCTGGCACGCTTTGAAGCCATTGACAAAAAAAATGAATTGAATTAAATAAAAGAAGCGATTTTTTTTTGTACAATGTTGCTTTTCAATAACCATTTTAGAAAGTAAAAAATCTGATTTAAATTTTAATGTAATTATTCCACCTTTAAGAGTGTTTTTTTTTATTTATATTGTAAAATAGTGGTGTGAAGTAGTCTACATTGCCAGGTATAAAATTTTTATAAAAAAAGAATTCATAATTAGCAAAGATATCACGTAAATTGCACTTCCAACATACACACCACTTGAGTAGGTATCCCTCCTCTTTTAAAATCGGTAAAAATGAATATATATTTTTCTTTTTTTTCCAGCAATGGATATAGATTGCCCAGTGTGGGGTCGCCATGGTGGATGTCGCCGGAGTGCTTGCGCGGTCGCTGGTACGACCACCGGTCAGACATCTTCTCCTACGGGATCATATTGTGCCAACTTATTGCTCGGGTAAGAAGAAATTACGACTTATTTATTGTAATAATAAGTAGTATTTATATTTTGAGTTTAGTATTGATATTTATAGGTTGATTCCCCATACAAACTTTCATCCCCATTTTCACCCCCTTAAGAGATGATTTTCGGAATAAAAAGTATCCTATATCCTTCCCAGGGTTTCAAACTATCTTCTTACTAAATTTCATCTAAATCAGTTTAGTGGATCCAGAGAGTACCCCCTACAAACTCACAAACTTTACCTCTAATATTAGTATAGATGTACATATATACATGTGTCACTTATTTTTATGATCATTATTACTGACTTCGCTTAGGTGCCTAATAATAGCCTAAGTCATAAGCTACCTGTGTACTAAATCTCGCCTATAGGTATACTTCCCCCCTCTTCCCTGCCAACTTAAATAAGTAAAAACACATACAAACTTTCGCAGCTATTTTATGCGATAGTTTTACTTAAATACACGCTTTTAACAATAATATAATAAAAAAAAACCTAAATGAGATTGATTTTTCCTCTTTAATATAATTAAATTCGTAAGCTTTTTTATTTATTAACGTTTATTGATTTAATTTGTTTACTATTTTTTTTTTAAATATTATTGTTTGGATTCATGTTTAGTTCTATGACACTCCCATATTATATCTTAGTCTGAGTACTTTGTAGAGTCTCAATATTTTCAACCTTGTTCCATCATCCCATCATCTAATATATACTAATATTATAACGCTGAAGAATTTGTTTGTTTGTTTGTATGGTTGAACGCGCGAATCTCAGCTCTCACTACCAATCTGATTTGAAATATTCTTTTTGCCTTGGATAGCCCGTTAACTGAGGAAGGCTATAGGCTGTATATCATCTCGGAAAAATGTACAATTCCCGTGGGATAGAAGCGGGTTCAAATCCCGTGTCTCACATCTCTGATATTTTCATGTTCGAATCATCTCAAACATGATTAACACGTACGGTGAAGGAAAACATCGTGAGGCAACCTGCAAAACCTAGCAAATTTTAAAAGACAGATGAAGTCCGCCAACCCGCACTTGGCCAGCGTGGTGGAGTATGGCCTGATCCCCCTCGTATTGAAAGGAGGCTCGTGTCCATCAGTGGGACGTTAAAAAATTTCTGAATACGAATACGATTACAAAAAATCGACATAAATGAAAATTGAAATAAAAAAAATAATTCTTAAGGCGGTATATCATTGAGCGAATGTCTTTATTCCATTTTGATTGTCCAAGATTGAATTATATTAGTGACTGTCTAACGCGTTGAAATAGTACCATCACAGCGAGATGTTTTTTTTTTGTTATTTAGGTTGAAAACTGTAAAAAAATTTCAATTCCACTTATATTATACCTACATGCAAATATGTGTTTTTGTTTCTTCTTCACGCTGTAACGAGTCGACGGACTTGGTGAAACAAAAAAAAATATACTATTACCTACAATTATTTATTTAAGTCTCACCACAAAAAGCTGATAGATTAAAGTTTATTAACTGAAGCTTAACAAATAATCGTATTGCAAGCTTTTGTAAGAGACTGGTGTCTGTGTTAGGTAGAAAAAACCTATATAACATATTGCCAAAGAAATGGAGATACCATCTATATTGACGACACGTTTGGCTCAGTTTGTAGTGACCCTACAGTAGTCGTGGGTTCGAGTCCCGCTGGGGGCATTCATTTGTGTGACGAACACAAATGTTTGTACTCCATTCATGAGTGTTTATATTTATAATATGTATGTATGTATTTAAAGTTATATATGTGTTGTGTATCAACTATCTGGTATCCATAACACAGGCCTAGTAGCTTACCATGGAACTATATGGTGCTGTGTGTTAATGTCCCAACATATTTATTTATTTATCTATCCTAGATTAAAACGTAGGGTAATTTTTATCGATTTACGAGAGCGTAGCCACGGGAGAAGACTAGTAAAATATGCAATGTACCTGACACGTTTGAGAAATTATTCTCTTACATTTGATTAAATAAATGTACTTTTTATTAATATGACTTACTCTATGTATGTAGTATATTAACTTTGATGATCGATTACGAACGTTAAAAGAATGTTTCTTATATTTTGTTTTTTTTTTATTATTTGTTGTTATAGATTTATTAGAATTACATACTTTTGTGAAAATTTCAACCAACAATGTCTACCTATTATGGTTCATGAGATACAGCCCTCTGACAGACGGATGGACGGACAGCGGAGGCCTAGTAGTAGGGTTCCGTTGGTACCCTTCGGGTACGGAACCCTAAACAGGAAATTTAACCAATCACGTTACTACACCGTTACTACAAATATATGAAGCCCTAGAAAGTCTGTTTATCTATAATATAATTAAGTTCTTAATAAAATTCTTTAGCTCATGTAAATAACGTAAAAGTCAAACCGCGAAAATTCACTAGTGGTACGTAAAACCAGTTTTAACGGCGTAATTGCGTGCCTTGTATTCTATTATCATAATTAGCCGCTATGAACTTATTATGATAATTTTAATAGGTAAGTTAATTATAAACTCGCATAAAAAGATAACGCATTTTGTGTCCTCCAGCTTATACTGGGATGGTGGTTTTACTGTAATATTTTTAGAAATAATATAATTTACAGACACGAAGCAAGGTTTCCCTTCGGCCTTCACATATCTGTTTACTGGATGTAAAATATTTTGTAATAAATATAAAGAAATTTGTCTCGGATGGTTCGCTTATGGAATATATCAAGAGTACTGTGTACCGTTATTTTTTTTTTGTCCGTCCATATATGTATCACACTCATTAGTATCTATAATGTTATGTCTCACTCTACCACACCGAATAACTTGCTAATGCTTCTGTGTTAGGCATTTTATATTGCTCTAATTATTATTAAATTTCAAACTGTGATTTATAAACGATTTTCGCCAGCTGCCTAACTTCTGTATGTTTCTTCTACTTTATACATTAAATAATAGAAAAAGCTAGCCACATACGATCGTATTGTGTAATACATTTGATGAGCTATATATATATAAATCGACGTGTGTATTTATGTTTTCTATGGATTTTCAAGCAATTTTCAATTTAGGCCAGCGGGTGACCCTGTGAAGCTTGGTAGCGATCGAAAATTTGAATTCGGGCGAAGCCGCGGGTACTGTTAGTATCCTATACTTACCTATATAACATGATTTGCAGGTGGACGCGGACCCCGACGTGTTGCCACGGACAGACAACTTCGGTCTTAATTATATGGCCTTTGTGGAACTTTGCGATGAAGACACAGTTCCTGACTTCCTCCGACTCGCTTTTAATTGTTGCATTGTAAGTGTATTCACTGTATCATTTACGTTAAGTACTCTTTTGTCTAGATTAATTATAATTATTAGTATTTGTGTGGTATTTGTATTGTTTGAAAATAATAAATAGAAGTTGTTTTTATATAGATGTCACTCTACAAACACGAGAAAATGGCTAAAAAAATAATATCATTATCAACTGTTGGTATATTTTATAGAATCCCTTGACGAATGAAACAATAAATTAAAACAAAACGAATGTAGGTGTGTCTGTATGTATGTATTTATTGTAACGTCGGTTGGTCATTCCAGTACGAGGCCAAAGCGCGGCCGCTATTCCCTGAGATAGTGAGCAAGCTCGCGGAACTGAAGGAGGGCCTCGACGACGCGTGGGACTGCACGCCGAACACTTCATACGACAGGTTAGTTGTACACAAATATACGGGAATCTTGATAATATCAACTGTATTTAGCTCTTCTTACGCCCACTGCTGGGCATGGGCCTCCCTCCTTAATGCAATGAGGAATGCCATAGTCCACCATGCTGGACAAGTGCTGGTTGGCGATATTTATATGTCTTTCGAGAACTTGTTAGGTTATTTCAGACAAGCAGGTTTCCTCATGATGTTTTCCTTCACCGTAAGACAAATGGTAATCATGTTGGACAAGACTCGTACATGAAAATATGATAGGCGAGACTCGAGATTTGAACCCGCTTACTGTGTTCCTCGATCGAGCGCGTACTACTGGACTTCATAGTCCTGTCCTGCCTAATCTATCTATATAAATAAAAATGAATCACCGAAATGTATGTACGCGCATAACTTCCGATCGACTGCACCAAATTGGATAATTCTTTTTTTTTTGTGTTTGTTATTGTCAGGACAAGTTTTGTATAGAAGAAAATTAAAAGGAAAATAATCTTTTACTAGAATAAGATTTATTTTAAATCTCATGATATGAAAAGTGAGTGAGTAAAAGAGTTTTTCTCCCGGAAATCATCCCTTAAGGGGGTGAGAATGGGGATGAAAGTTTGTATGGGGATGCAAGCTAAAGACGAACCCGAGCAAAGCGAGGGTGAGTCTCTAGTATGTAATGTATAATCTATAAATATAATAAAATCCTAAGCCAAATCTGTATTATATATGTTAATGAAAATTTTATTGAAATAGACATTAAAATCGATGCAGATGTCGAATCTAAAGTTTTTAGAATTTTTGTATGTCTGTCTGTGACCGCATCACGAGAAAATCATTGGACAGATTTTGATGAAATTTGATATGGTGATAGCTGGTAAAAAAATATCTTATATGTTGACCCGGAGTCAACATATAAGATATTTTTTACTGCTGGAAGATATCTCACCTCTGAGCTAAACGTTAAAACGTAACTAGGGACGAACCAGAGCGGAGTGAGGGTGAGTCGCTAGTAATATCAATAATTTTATTTAAGCGAGACTTGTATAATATTGCTTATGCTCAGACTCTATACGAAGACTATTCACTGTACATAGTGTGTGGTCTGTATGCAGCGAGGAGGCGGACTCGGGGCCGCGCTCGTGCCCCGGCCTGTCCGCGTGGCGCCGCCCCGCGCGCCTGCGCAGCGAGGGCAGCCCGCAGCCCCACGCCCACTCCCACGCCCACACCCACGCCCACACACATACACACGTGAATGCCCACGCTCGTGATCGTAAGTTGATTTTGTGTTGTTTTAATGTTATCGAGTGATTTCGAAAAGGACTTTAGATGGAGAGATAGTCAAAGCTGTTAACAGACTTTATAAAATAACTTTTGAAGGTGATTTTGAAGTTGGTGAACATTGTATGAAATAAATAAGATAAATTATTGTTCGATCTTAGGAGTATCAATCACATAGATGAGAAATACGAAATGCTGATTTGATATTTTGTTTTTAAAATTTCACTTATAATACTGTAAATATAAACATAAGCTGAATTGTTTATCCCGCCTGTCGGCGAGCAGGAGGGGCGATCCACCGGCGCTCGCTGTCGGAGCTGGAGTGGGCGTGGCGCGGAAGTGCGCGCGCGGCGCCGCCGCACCGCTCGGCCGGCGCGCTGCCCGCGCTGCCGCCCGCGCCCGCGCCGCCGCCGCGCCTGGCGCGCCTGCTGCGCCTCGCGCACATCATGCTGCTGCGCGACACGCACGCCGCGCCCGCGCCCGCCGCGCCGCGCCTGCACGCCTTCCGCGGCGTGCACAAGATCCTCGAGCCGCACCCGCGCTCCGCCTCGGGCGACGCGCCGCCCTCGCCGCCGCCCTCGCCGCCCTCGCCCGCGCACGCGCCGCGCTCGCTGCCGCCCTCGCCGCTGCTGCGCCGCCGCGCCTCCTGCGAGAGCGGCATCTTCTCCGTCGCCAACGAGGACCTGGCGCCCGCCGGCGCCGGCGCCGTGTGCCCCTGCAGCCTGGCGGGCTGCCAGCGCTGCTGGTGGTGGCGCCGCGACGACGGGCCCGACGAGCCCGACGAGCCCCGCCTGCGCGTCTGCGCCGACTGCCTGCTGGTGTACGAGCGCCTGCTGCGCCGCCGCGCGCCGCCCGCGCCGCCGCTCTGCGCGCTCGACGACTCGGCGCTGTCCACCGCCGTGAGCTCGCTGCGCAGCCTGGACGACGCGGCGGACGACGCGGCCTGCCTGTGCGGCGGCGGCGGCGCGGGCGGCGGGGACGAGGCGCACGTGCTGGCGCGCTGCTGCTGCGGCGCCGGCGGCCTGCGCTGCGGCGCGCTGCACGCGTGGCCGGCGCGCCTGCTGGCCGCCGCCAAGCGCTCGTCCAGCGTGTACACGGACAGCTCGGAGGACGTGGCGTCGCTGGGCTCCGACAGCGTGTGCGACGAGCGCGGGCCGCGCCACGTGCGCGCGCCGCACTCCGCGCAGATCGCGAAGATCGTCGAGTACTTCGAGCGCAAGGGCGCCGACTTCAGGGGGCCGCTGCTCAAGTCGCTCCACTTCGGCAAGGAGCGGTGCGAGCGGGAGTACTTCGTGGACGTGAAGCACCGCGCGGGCGCCGCCGGGGACGCGTGCGGGGCGGCGGCGGGCGCGGGGAGTGCGGCCGGGGGAGGGGGAGGCGGCCGCAAGTGCGCGGCGCAGCGGCTGATGATCTGCGAGGGCGCGGTCAAATCTAAGCTGCCGCTGTTTGACAAGAAGTCATAACGTAAAGGGTACGATTTCGAGAGACGCTCCTCGATATTCAGGTAGTGCGCGGCGCGTGACGTGACTGACGTCATAGTGACGTGACGTGCGAGTAGTGACGCGTGACGTGTGACAGGACACGGTGACGCGACGTCAGAACGCGTGTGTCAAATCGGAATCGGTGACTTCCAGTAGCGTCGTACCAGAGGATATTTTTATTCAGAGTTATAACGGGCGAGAGAGAAAATATTCGATTTGATGAAATGAACTATATTATAATATTCGTTAAGGCAGTATTGTTAAGGCTAGTGCCAATTTGTATTGGATGGGTGACAATATTGAGTATAAATCAATACTTCCGATGGAACAGAATCGTTGCTGATACCCATTTAACTGTACGACATTTTTATCAAATACAAATATACAATAAAATACATCTAAATCCATCAATTCTATAAAAAATGGGTAACTGTAGAGCGAGTTTGTTCCAGAAGGAGTGCGAACCATCGATATCACTGGACGAGCAGATCTCTCGTCGAGTGAGTCGAGTTTGTTGACTGAGTAAACTAAGCATTTGATTCGTAACTGAACTTAGGGAAATAGAATAAGGAGTAAGAGATAAAGGCGATATTAGATGGTCTTGTGTCGAACGATACGTGGCCTATCCTCTGTTCGGGGCCTTGTTTTGTAGATTTTAACCCAGGATCGGATAGCTATAAGTATGGTAATTTTCTTACTTAAATCGGTGTTAACTGTTGTAAATAAATCAAAAATATTTATAATTTATATACAGTATTATATAATAACTTGCCAGTTTATATAAGTTTGTAAATAATTTCCAATGCAGAAAGCGCGGTCGCGTTCTTTAACTATTTTTTTTTTTTTGGTTCATTTTTAACTTATTTAGTGAGTGTTTGTTTATCGTCAGTCATAGTTCTTTTTTATAAATACTTTCTTTTTAATATGCATATATCATTATATTTATTGAGTAATGCCACCACATATACTATTGAGGGCCGAATTCGTCCTAAAAATTAAATAAGATAAAATTTTATTATATCGTGGCACGCGTCTAGTCCAGTTCAGTTGTGTCGCAGTCCGTCGATTTATAGATAATATATTTATTTCAAAACATAATTATTTATTAGTAATTATATATTATCTGTTTTAATTACGGCCGTTGAGTTGCTAATATCCGGCTAGAAGGACCAAATGTCGTTTTCTTTCATATTTCCTCATAAATCTTGATTTTTTATCGCTATTTTTATTGAAAATATCGCGTGTTCCATTCGAATTCGACAAATTCTTTTTCGAATTGACCTATTTTCTTGTAAGACGCTTTATATTTTGAATTAACTATGTACAAATAAGTGTCAAATCAGTTCCAGGTGATGTCGTTGTAGTCGATTATTTTGATGGGTTGCCAGTTTCAGTACAAACTTTTTATTTCTATCATCAAATGGATTATCGACTTTATTATCTACTATTTTAAGCATAATATGCCTTATTTTTATTCTTTCAACCTTATTTCTATGATATGTTTCGGAAACATTATAATATTTATCTCCTCGACAACTCATCAAAATATATCGATTCCCAATACAAATAGCAAAAATATATTTTTGTAAATAACATTAAAATGGCATAATATGAATATATTGCGGACATTTAATCGTTTTACATCAGGGTATTTGTAACGTGTACATAGAAAGTGGATAGATCGTATAAAATCGATATATGTATATCGAAATTAACGTTTTCTTAAAAATCGATTTAGAGCCCCTACCGTGAGTATATGTCGCAAAGAATAAAATACTTATTAAAGTCACTTATTAACGAGTAATTAAATTTTCGTATTGAATAAATCCGTTTTTAATTATAATATATATAATCGATGTAACGTTAGCTTGAAAATATGAACATTTTATTGCTTTCAGAAGTATTCATTATTTTTTTCAATATGACCTAAAAATTTATTCGTTAAATAATACATAATGATGACGCCAAAAAATAATATTTTTTTATATTATAGATACTACTCTCGCTAGAGAGTATCGAATGTGACTTGTGGTAGGGGTTTTTGTGAAATAAAAATACAGTGCCAAATAAAGTTTTATATTTATCAAAATCAAACTATGTTTTTGAGTTGGTGTTGAAACGTTAGAGCCGTCCTATTGATAATTCTGTCTCGTTTTAACTCGACCGTTTTGTTTTCCTCTCACTCGCGTGTATAAAATTTCATTAAAAAAAATGAATTTAAAACAAAATACTCGCATGACAATATTTACTATATATATTTATTTCCAAAAGCATAATATATCTGAATAAATAATATATATAACGACATAATTATTTGTCAAGAATATCATGCGGATGGCGAAGTAAAATTGTTTTTTTTTCCGTTCTTTATTTTTTTTTTCTGGTAAATAAGCAATTTTATGTCCGTCCAAGCAGCTGTAACTTGTTTCAAAAGTCTAACAATAACCCAATGCAACTCATTGACAAACCAATAAAACGTTAATTTAAAAAGAAACTTGTTTAAACCTAGGCGATATGTATAATATATTTGTAGAAACTTGGTGTTGCCATTATACATACTTATACATTTAACTATATTTACGCTATATTCTTTACAAAATTTAAATAAAATATTTCATTCAACACTTAATAGTGTTGTTTAATTAATTAAATTATATAATAAAATCTATGGCCGTCGGTAACGTAGCGTAATTATTTTAATATGGCAATACTGATACGTTTTGCCACGTACTTACGTGAAGACAAATGTTTTACGACTCACGAATATCAGCGAATATGTTAGAGTATTTTGCACATTTTTATTTATCGATACTCTGCCAACTGTATTACCTATCCATCCGCCTTGTTTTCAAGCAAGTATTTAAAAAAGTATTGGCGGGGAGTACATTCTCCACTGTAAAGTGACAGAACTAACATCAACTTTGGTTGATCAACTTTGGATGAAATCATTTATTTTTATTTTGCATATAATATTTATAAAGTCTAGATTAAAATATCCGTAGACTATAAAACGATTACAACCGTTACTCTAACTCAATAAACGGTACTTCAAAATGTTGACATTAGTTCTAAATATTAAAGGAAATCTAATCACCGCCAATAAAAGGTTAATCGATTTTGCTAATGAAAAATATCGATTATTTTAAAATGTGCAATTTACTTGATTTGTTATAGAAATAATATATTTGTCAGATGTACCTGTTAAACGATACACAGTAAGTATGTAGATATTGTGCAATAGACGAGTGAATATCGACTGATTTTGTGTCTGTTTGTGAAAGTATAATATCGATTGAAAATGAAATAATAATTTAAAAAAGTAAAATTTCGTATGCTTAAAAATAACAATTTAAACGGTACTTTCATGTTCTTGAACGAAAGTTTCTTTAATTATATTTATTAATATAAATAGAGAAACGAAATTAAAAATATAAAAAATCGATTTTTAAGATAAATTTCGCAATTCGATTTGCTTTTTTTTATCTTACGTTAAATAAATTTAATTCATCATCTATTAATTCAGGTATAACATGATTTACTATCGATTAAATAAATTAAAAAATATACAGGAAATATCATTTTTGTTTTTCATTATACTTTCACAAAAATATTTCCAATCTAACGTGTAACTTTTGTCAATTATTACTTGAGTAATGTTTCAACACTAACAATTATTATCTTCGTTTTGAACAGAGTTACACCCAATGAAGCATATCAGTTTCAAAATATGTAGGACTAGCTATTTTTTATAATAATTATAGATTATAAAACACGAGTTCTTCTAAAAGAATAAGTAATTAAGTCTTGATTTTTTAATGGAAAATTCATATAGTGGCAACTCACGTTCTTTTTTAGAATCACTCGTGTTTTTGTTGTATAAGTTTTACAAAGTCGCGTATGTATTCACTGGTACCATGTCACAATAGCCAATATAACCAGTAATAGACAATACATTAAAACGATTCAATGATAGCGTTAGTACGACATGGTTCTAACTGATATATACGTTAGACGTTTGTATGATAGATCCTAACGTTCCTTGTTTTAAGGCACTAACGTTAATATAAGACGTTTTGTTACAACGGTTGTGTCTTCAATTCCGTTTCGTGATTACGATTGACATAAATCGATTAAAAATAATCGATGTCTATTCTATATTATGTTTTTTAAGCCCAGTGATGATGTCATTTGATTTGACGATTCAATCGATTATTATCGATAAGGACGATCGTAATCTCGAAGCCAGACTTGCAATAGTTATAGTTAGCCGACTGAGGCAGTTGAAAATAATTTGTAAATGAAAGGTGGTATTAATAAATATATTTTGTTTCAATTCGCCTATTATTTATTTCTTTAGGATAACCGATTAAAATTTTAGACTTGTTAATTATTTAAATTAAATCTAAATGCCTCTTTTTGTACTTTAGTATCATTTTAAGCAATAGAGAGATACTATGGATCTAAAGCTGGTTTACCAATCAAGTTAAAATGAACGAAGTTTCGTTATTAACTTTTTGTTTGGGCACGATAGAGAGATTAGATCATCAATAGATCTTATCACATTGCAAGAAATTAAAAACTTTTGATAATACTAATAAGTATATTTATAATTATTCAATTCAATTTAGTCCTTGCAAATACACAATTTAATTTTTTCACGTGAACGTTTCTGAAACAAAAATGTAGTATAAAGAAATGTCGCTAATTAAATTCCCTTCTTGATGAGTACATCTATTTATCGCAGGTGTTTACTAGAACTAATATATTTAAATGTTAAAATTAAAAATGTTGGTTGGGTTGTCTTTTTTTTACGTAGAATATTTTTTGCCACAGAGAAGTGACACAGAGAATTTTTTATCTATCTTTGTGACACAGAGAATTTTTTATCTACCAACCTATGGGCGTTTCGCAAAAAGATATTTCGGGACTAACAGTTCACAAGAATTCTGTAAGTTGTCGACAAGACAGATCTTTGTAAACTACATAGATATAAGTGACATTCGTCCCAGTTAAAACAGTTGGTTCTATCTATAAGAACTTAAGGTGATATATACCTACTTATGCATATATGCCTACCCGTTTCACAATAATATGCCTATCGCAAGTTTCAGTTTTCCATATTAAAGATTTTAATTTATCCAAATTCTTGTACAAAAGTGCCAATAATCCCATAAATGCTGTACTGCCTAAAATAGGTAGCCATTGGTTTCCTTCTGAACCTCCCCAACCAAAAATATGCCAACTATCGGCCGGTGTAGGCGTGGTTTCCTCTGCCGCTTGCCCGACGCCACTTGCAATTTCTTTATTCCTCCTTTCCAATTCTTCAGCGCTAAATATATATACTGAATGTTAAATTAATCAACTAATATAATTGAATAAAAACAACGATACATAAATAAAGTTCGACTCGACAAAAATTGTTGCTAGTAACACATACCAATCACACATTTTTATTCCTTTTTTTACGGTGAGTAGTAGGATTGCAGAGACACGCCATTTGCACGTGTTTTTGTTAATTTAGCCATTCTTCAATTCAAGAATTCAAGAACCAATTATTTGACATTTTTTGACAAGCTTTGACAGAAAGATGGCGGACTATGTTTTTGTTACCTACATTCTTCTATTTTTTCTATGGAGTTGGCACTGAAATGATATCGATACCGGAAATTTCAATTGTCGTAAAGGACAAAACGTGAGTTTTCAGTAGAGCCGAAAAACAAAAAACAAAATTGTATTTGTCTAATATCTTTTTCAAACACAGTACTATATTCATGGTGTCCAAAGGGACCCCAACTATTTTTTCGTGTTCTGTCCCTATAAATTAACAAAATAAACCAAACTTAATTATTGACGAAAATGAGAGTCCTTTACGACCCACAAAAATTGAACTCAAGTACTTTACAGCCACAAAAAATTGGTTATGATAAAGTCAGAAGTGTAGCAAAGGACTAATCTTAATCATCAATGGGTAGTACAATTCAATTAAAACAGAGACTTAGGGGGTAAAAGGAACAAAAAAAACTAAAGATCTAGTTAAGAAATATCCACAATAGGTAGTAAAACTAAGTGAAATAAAAGGTTTTTTACATTTTTTTATTTATTAATCAAAACATTTAGTAAAAAAAGTGAGAAAAATGTTATTCTATTAGGAATTCAAAATTTTAACAAAATTTAAATGGAAAGTAAACGTTGCGATGCTGAAAAACAACTCAATTTTTAAAATAATTACCTAATAAACTACTAAATCTACTAACTTTTTTTTATAATTATTAATAAAACTTAAGCAATATTTATCAACACAGTCTTAAACTTAATAATAAAATTAAAATAACCAAAATAATAACAAATATTGCCCACCAAAACTCAAAATTTGAAATAATTGACATTTTAAAGCATTAATCAAAATGGCAAGTAACTTTAGTCTTTTAACATTATTAGTAATGAAACTTAAACACTAAATATTTTTTTAAAACATAATGAACTTTGATAATGTATGTATGTATTCAGCCCTTACTTTTATAATAATAAAATTAAAATAACCACTAAATATAGTATGGAATAAAATCTTTTTGTTCCAAAATTCAGTGGGGTTATGGATTCGTGTCCCGCTGGGAACATTGCAATATTTTGGAACAAAAAGAATTTTTCCCTAATTGTGACTGAAATTACCCTAAATGTGGATAAACATTTTAAAATTAAAATCTTAAAGATCAATTGTATCGTTATCTTCTTCCTCGTCAGTTTCAGGAAGAATATCTTTAACTGTTCCTAAAGGCGGTAGATCTAAATAATCCTTATGAAAACGCTTTGGTATAGTTCCGTTGGTACATAAACGCTTCAAATCGTTTAAATACTTGGCGACTGGTATAGGGTTAGGTTTGTTATAAAGTGGTGGTAAACCGATACTAGAAGTATCTTCTACTTTGTCAGCACCTCTTAGCTCTTGGTTTTGTCTTTTGTTTTTTTTTTCCTTTGCCTTTTTCTTTTGATCCTCTTCCTTTATATTCATCATGATATAATGTTACAATTTGAGCTTCTTCGTTTTCGTTCATTGAATATTTTACTTCCATACTTTTAGCATTTTTTTTCTTGAACAAGACAATGCGCATTATTATATAACAACATACTCTCTTCGTGAGGAGTATTAAGCACTTTTTAACCGACTACCAAAAAAAGGAGGAGGTTCTCAATTCGACCGTGTATATATATATTTTTTATGTTTGTTCGCGGATTTTTTCGTCGTTTATGAACCGATTTTGATAATTCTTTTTTTTTTGGAAAGGACATATCCCAAGAGTGGTCCCATGATAAGGAAACCAGGATCTGATGATGGGATCCCAGAGAAATCGAGGGGAACTTTCGGAAATTGTAGCGGCGACTAGTGCGTTTGATAACATTTTCATTAGGTATTTTAAAGCACTACTATTTAATGAAGGTCTGGAGTCGATCTGATGATGGACCCGAAAGATAGTCTAGGGAACTCCTCAACGATTTACAGCAATTACCTGGTATTTGGGCTTGATTAATTTGTATTGATGATACGTCTACACTAAAAATGGAAAAATAAAAACTTAAAAAAAAAACCGACTTCCAGGCACTGAAAAGTAAAAAATAACTAAACGGGGGTTTTCATTTGGAATAGATACCTAATCAGATATTTTCGAAGTCGGTGTGCTTTGATTTGTATTGGCTGGCACCGACTTCGAAAATCGGAAAACGACCTTTACGCCTTAATTACGTAAGATAAAGCAAAGCATAGATTAGGTCGTAAGGGATTCGATTTTTAAATAATATGATTACGACCTCATAAATAATAAAAACATGACTTTACGCTCCCTATTAAAAATTATTTTTACGATACATCCCAAACAGTAAAAAAAATCGAGCTAGAGCTGTTGAAAATCCAGGTCGTAAGGGGCTTTTTTTTAAAGATAGGATTATTTTAAATATACAAATCGATAGAGCTCGTGACGCTGATTCCAAATATATATATAACTCATTTTCGGCAAAATGTCCTTTACGACAATTGAAATTTCCGGTGTCGATATAAACGATTTTTTTGCAATTTCTTTTTATATATGTACCTGTATGTTTATGATAGTAAAATATAAAAATAGATATTTACTTATTTGCAACATAACAAATAACTATTATTTTGATTGATTAAGTAATTAGGGATAAATTTATACAATTTAACTATAGCATACTAACAAAATCTTGGCCATCCTTCGGGCACGTGCATATATATTTTGAAGCACCGAAGTTTTGATTGCAACTTTTTGCGTAGCTGGGCTGCGGGCCAGTGAAGAAAAGCTTGTAGAACACCGCGAGTAGACCGGCGCCGACAACCACTCCCGCGACTAAAGGCACCCAATCGTCGCGACTACTCATCATTCAGTCTTATGATAGTTATCAAGTATATAGAAATCTGTAGGAATAACTAACTATTAACGTTCACTATCTCCAAGTCACATACATTATTTACAGATTATGTCGGTGGACTATGGCCTGATCACTCTCGTATTGAAGGGAGGCCTGTGCCCAGCAGTGGAACATTAAAAAGTGCTGAATACATCAATTTCTGAACTCGTCCACACGGTAAATCAATCTGATGTATTGAATAGATTTAAATACTACTGTATTTAACGTTATACAAATTCGTTGTCATAAACAACCTATCGTGTAGCACTCTAGCCAACATTGCTTCAGAACTGCATGGGCAACGAAACACTTCGAAATATTTTTGGAATAGTTTCAATCAACTTCTATAAACTATCTAGAAGTATACAAACTGTCAGTGACTATTTAGGCTGGTTTAGTTATCAAAGGTTTGCACATATATAGAAACATATCACATTTAGACAATAATTATAATATAATAGCTGATAATCGTGTGTGATCTGAATTTAAAGCGTAAAATTGTCTCACCATCAAAAAGATTGAGTATCTTCAAATCAGAATTATTCAAAGGAGAGTTTTCCAATTCATAATATCATAATATTTTTTTAGTAAAACAAAAATTTATGATGGGTGAAGTAAAAAATAGAAACTTTTTGACATTGTCAACCTCATACGTCTACAATGACATAAAACATCCCTCAAGTGCCACGTAAACTATACAGTTCTTAATACAACTCTTACTTAATAGGCAAGCTTGTATTCAGCCCTTTTTAACGTCCCACTGATGGGCACGGGCCTCCCTTAAGTACGAGAAAAATCAGGCCACGCTGGCCAAGTGCGGATTGGCGGACTTCACATGTCTTTCGAAAACTTGCTAGGTTTTCTCAGACATGCAGGTTTCCTTACGATGTTTTCCTTCACCGTAAGGCAAGTGGTAATCATGTTAGAAATGATTCGCACATGAAAATATCAGAGGTGCAAGACCCGGGATTTGAACCAGTTTCACTCGGTTTCCCAAGCGAGCGCGTTACCATTGGGCTACCATGCACTGCCTTGATACCTAATAATAATATCCTCCTCATGGATTTCGGCAACCGCACATATTCATCAACATGCTTATGATCTAAATTACATTGTTAATTTTTACCGGCATAATTTTCTAATTCCGTTACATCAAGACAAAAACGTAATTTTTTTCAAAAAATGTTACTCGTTAATTATAATTTTCA
This sequence comes from Argynnis bischoffii washingtonia, assembly GCA_033884665.1. Classification (NCBI taxonomy): domain Eukaryota; kingdom Metazoa; phylum Arthropoda; class Insecta; order Lepidoptera; family Nymphalidae; genus Argynnis; species Argynnis bischoffii. The sequence continues at coordinate 14,960,298 of CM066618.1, read as the reverse complement.
GTTTGAATGTGTCGCAAACTACCTATGTTCGAAACAAAGTGATTAGCTTATATACCTTTATGATATATCTGTCGTACTTTTTAACAGTTATCTTTAGCTATTAGTTATCTTAGTTGGTAGCTATACTAAATGTTTGCTAGAAGCATCGATTACTACTCAATTAAAGTGACAGAGTTACAGAATCACAGGGTGCATTAAGTCCGGCTCGCACTTGATCTTAACTTTTATAATATTAAATTATTAGGTATAAAGAAATTAATTAATATTGAAGTTTTAATGTATATTGTATAGGTTTATTATTATGTACAATGTACATACTAGTAGCAGGTTCAAAAAGTAAAGTTTTTAAAAACATTCGTAGTTGTTAAGAATTCGGACGTCATGTAGGAAAAATGGACGTCTACAGCGGCCTAACGCTGTTTTAGAATCTTTATTGATTTAGGTACTTCATTTCTTTAACACGCCAGAATATAAAAAAGATTCTTATCCAAACAAGGTATATGACGATTATTAAGTATTACCCAAATTAAAAAATATATTACACAAAATAAATAAATAAATATATATATATTTTAAGAGCTTACATTGCTCTACTATTATAGTCTATCAAAACATATGTACCTAAAGTAGCAACTTCATATTAAAAAAAATGACCGAAGTAGACAATGTATAAATCAAAAAAATATAACGATTTTGCCGTATATTTATCGTAGAAAATATAAATGTAAATACATACATTGTAGCAAACAGTAATTAGGATAAGTCTAATTATTGTCAATATTATGTGTTTCATACAAATCTATTCAACGAATTCAATAACAAGCATTCATTAAACATTACACAAAGAATATATTTTAACATTATATATGATATATTATATCAGGTTTTACTTCATTTAAATCATTGCCATTATCTTCATTACGTATATATAAAGACAGTTAAGTGCTTTGATAATTTTGATTGATAATGTTTAGATTCTTGCTATAATTTTTTTTTTAAATATTTTACACATTAATTTTCTTGCTTGAAGTCAAACTATTAATAATAATAATGTAATTTATTATTTTAGTATATTTATCATAGCAATTTAAATTGTAGGCTGTCAACATACATTCCTTTATTCCGGTCTTCCCCTGTCAAGCACTTCACAGTAATCACTTGTCAATAAGCATTTCTCGTAATTTTTTAAGCAATTTGCTTTTGCATACAATGTTATTACTTACGTGGTATTGAAGTGGTTGTTTCGTCCTCTGATTTATAAATAGAAATTACAATAATTATTGTAGACTGTAGAGCCTAGAGAACTTGTGTGTGTACTTAGTACACATTTATTTCTTATATTTATATCCTTTATTTTTAAAGTGGAAAACGCATTAAAAGGTAAAGTATCAGAATTTTATTCAATATATCTATATAATAGTACATATTGTAGAATTATTTAATGTAAGTACATTTCTGATAAGTGTCTCAATCATGAGTCTCGTATCTTGAAATAACAAAAAAGTGCATAATTAAACTATGAGATTATAAAATAATAATTTTTTTTTTCTAATCTGTTTATTTATGTATGTTTGCATCAGATTGATATCATATAGATTGTTACATTTAAGTGCTAATATTGCCTACACTTACTTTTTAGTCTTAATTTAATAATTATAATCTTTGCAGGGAATCATGTCTGCAAAAAAGAAGAGTAGTTTAGATGCATATTTGAGTGAAGTGTTTAAAAATTTCATTTCATTGAAAGACAATGATACTAAGAGGTCACAAGAAGTTTTTAAGAGTGTCTTTGATCAGTTTAAACAGAAAATGGGTGAACAATGCAAATTTTTCAACAAATATGCTTCTCAAGTAAGAAATAAAACAATATTTTAATATCATTTATTTTTATAGCATTTGCAGAAGGTAACAATTATTAAAATTTAAAGTAAGGTTTTGGGTAGAACTTATTTTTTATATATTTAATATTGCTCAGGTTTTTATCCATATAATTGAGTAGCAGCTCAGCCTCGCTTCGCTTGGGTTCGTCTGTAGTGAAAACAAAACAAATCTATCCCACAGGCATCTACATTTTTTCAGGATAAAAAGTAACTTATGTGCTATTCCAGACTATATTTTTATTATTCTATCTCTGTGCCAAATTTTGATCCATCCTCATAAACATTCACATTTATAATATTATGAGCAATATTAAGGTATGTTATATGAAATAAATTATTCCTATTAGGAATATGAAAGTATCATAATATGATATGTATTTAAATTTTTAATTATTGAAATATATAAATGTAAAAAACTAAAGCAATATTAATTTATTAACTAAAGTCTACTGAATATTTAACTAAAGTCATTTTGTTTGAGAGAATGTTTAAAAAGGTTACAGTAATAATAGTATTGTACTGTATGCTAGTTAAAAAAATAAATAAAAAAATCTATGAAGCTTAATGTTTTTATATAATATTTGAGTTCATATTATAAATATAATGAGACTAGTAAATAAGTTAAAGCATTTAACATATTGAGTAGACTTTATAAAGAATGACTTCAAATATTAACTAAATCAAAAAACACTTAATCTATTACAAATAATTATATTATTCTTTTGTGAATTTCCTACTAAAAAATAGAATAAAAAAAATCCTTCAAAAAAAACTCATTGAATCTGTGAAGTTATTAAACAGTTGCCAGATTAAGATCAAACAGGATTATTTTCTCAGTTGGATTTACTCTAGGTAGGTACATATACAATATACATATATCTATTATTATTTAATAAGTACATAGCAATAATTCCAAGAGTTCTTTTTATTTAAAATAATTCATTTTCACAGGAAAACAGAAAAATAGAGAAAGTATGCTTAATATTAATAGTAGTCTAGTAAGCTAGAAAATGGCAAGGTCATAGAAAAGAAAAAACAAAATATAACAAAGTACTCCTTTTTAATGTATTTTTATAGATATTTATTGGAAATAAAATTATTCCAAGAAAATTCCTTCAAAAAATGTAAATCAGACTAAAGTAGACTGTAAATCAGTATGCGCGCAGACACAGTGTACCTTCTATTCCTGTCACTCTCACACTTCTGTGGGATGACTACACGACTACTCGACACGACCAGTGAGAGCAAAGGCACGGGACCGACAGCTTCACGTGCTCTCCGAGGCACGGGGGTGAAACACCGCCAACTTCCCAACTCCGGGCTGTTACTGAGACTTACTAAATAGACACAATAACTAAACTTGGCCTGACCCAGGACTCTAATCCAGGACCCTTCGGATGTATAGCCGTGCTGTGACGTGCTAGCTGCTGCACCATTATATAGTGAATGAATATATGAAAGGTTGGGCCACCGTACATTTTAATAATTTTGCTATTATTATATAAAACCTTATAACTTAAACAAACACACCGACAGACAAGACGTTTGAAATCTAACCCAGATGGCGTGGGCAGTTGGTTCATTCTTATTCATTCTATACTATACTTTTATGTTCTTATACATATATTTTTCACCTAAAAAATAAATATCAAAACCATTTTCATGACTATTTTATTTAGTAAAGTTTGCTTAGCTGTTTCGCGTTCGCTTAAAATCCCGTCCCCTTTGAAACCGTAAAGGAAAAAAATTGTAAAGAAACCTGCATACATGTTTGTCTGAGAGAACATACCTAATTTTTGGAACATGTGTGAAGTTCGTAAGCCCGCAATTAGCCTTTTCCCACTTCATATTGAAGGGAGCCTGGTGACCAGCATTATATACATTTTTTTTTTAATTGGAGCCGAAATTCCTCTGACATGGAGCTCAGAGACCTTTTTTACAATGGTTTTTGTCTACATTTGTATTAGACTATTAGACCTTAAGGGTATGAGTGATTGTTTACTTTTTTTTTCTATACATTTGTTCTTGCATTTAGCGAAGCCAGTTTTTGTTTACAATATTTTTATGCTTAAATTTAATTACAAAAATTTGCCTTTATTTATTACAGTGTTCATTTTCTTTATTTATATTGCGGTATATGCCTTAATTTTTTTTTTATCTTAATTGCTAGTTTACATTTTTAGGGATCTTTTATTTGTGCTTTGTGACATGCTTTATATTTACTTCTTATCAACTAGTGTATACTATTTCTATTATCTTATAGCCTAGTTATTAAATTTTTGTTTTTAATGTTTGTGATGTTGGGTGATTTCTAATTGTCTTAATTGCTATATCTTATTTCTATAATTGGGTTGTATATGCTATATATTGCTAATCAATATATACATTGTTTCTTGCTTAGTTTTAATTATTTACTAAGGTATAGTACTGACTGTCAATTTTTTTTTTTATTTTTTTTTTTTTTTTTTTTTGCAGTACTATGAGTTATCTACTTTTTTACAATAAGAATATATTATTAATAGACAGTTGTCTTCAAGTTTAAAACATTTCCAGTAAATTTATTTACTGTTCATGTTTTGCGGTGGTGTTTGTAGATGTTGCTTTTCCAACTATTTTGCTTGGTATAAATAATATATTTATTCCTGGTATTCTATATGATACCTGCAATTTTTGTAGTCTGATGCATTAGCTGTATGCTATGGTAGACCGTGCTAGTGCGTCCCATTTTTTCCTCACTGGGCAGCGCATGTCGAAGCTGTTGTGGTTCACTTTGGCACATTTGGCTTGCTGGCAGTTTCTGCATTTAGGCTCCTCACCTGCCAGCAAGCTTGGGCATTCAGTGTGCATATGTGGTCCCGCGCAGTGACTGCACAGGTCCACTGACTCTGTGCACCACTTCTTCCCGTGGCCAAAAGCGAGGCAGCGCGAGCACTGCACCAGTGGGGTCAGGTCAAACACCGGGACCCTCTGGAGATCCACATATACTTTGCCAGCGGATGTCAACGCCTTCCATACTTGAGGGGATACTTCAAGCACAACGTGTGTCTCCAGGGGGTTTCTTGCCTTGCGTCTGTGTCTAATTTTTATTCTAAAGTTGTCTGTGGCTATGTGATCTAATATTTCTGAGTTTTGCTTTTCTATTGATTGCACTATGTCCTCGTCTGTGTTGCTTTTTGATACATTTCTAATTATCACTAAGGGGTCTTTATTCTGTTTTACTTCAACTGTAAAGTTGTGATGTTCTAGTTTCTCCCTTATTTGGTCTATTTCTTCTTGCTTTTCACACCCTATTAACACTCTTTGGTCCTTCACTTTCCGCAGTTTAGAAATCTGTAAGCCAGTATCTCTGGCGCTTAGTGTTTTCTGAATTTTAGTGATGACCTCCTCACTGGTGTCAATGCCATTGTTTGTGCCTACTAAGAGGCAGTGGGTGGTTTTAGGTCTTTCTGTCATGGTTACTTCAGCATATGATTTTGTGGGTACTTCCTGTTTTGCTCCTTCCACCTCTTTTGATTTTAATTCCTCTCTCAGATGGCGTAAGTCTTGCTGGGTTGTCTCGTTTATTTCGTTTTGTTTTTTCAGTTCCTCCAGCAGTTCTAATTCGGTATCTGGTTTAGTTTTTATTTGTTCTTTGAGGTCAAGTATATCTTGTTGGGTCTTTTTACTAATAGTATTCTGAATTTTTAGTTCCTCCAACAGCTTTGGTTCTCCTTTTTCCTTTATTGTTTTTAGTTCTTCTTTTAGGTCCTTAATTTCCTGTTTTAGCTGTAGATTTTGTGTTGTTATTTGTTCCACTATTTTGTCTAATTTTTTATTCATTTCTATTATGTCCTGGTTTGTTTTTTGGTTTGCTATTCCGGCATCGATCTTTTCCATAACGACTGCCATCACTTCTCTAGACACTTCCGATTTTTCTATATTGTAGTCGTTTAGTAGATAAAATAGTCTGTTTGCATTTTCTATTACATCTTCTTTGATGGACGTCTTTAGGTTGCCAGAGAGTTCTAGGCTCGCCATTATGTTTTCCAGACATTGTTTTCCCTCGCTCCATGATTTGATTTCCGCCGGTATTAGGTGTGAGTTGCTTCTTATAAGTGTAAATTTCCGGGGTTCCTCCGTAGTTGTTGTTGGAGGTTGCTTTGCCACCTTTGAATTTTTTGAGGCGGTGTTTTTCGCCTTAGCTGTAGGTTTAGAGGTTGTAGGCGATCTAAACATTTTGAGGAATTCCGGTCCTCGTCAAAGTTTTTATACGTCTAATAGTTCCCGAGTGTAAAGAGCTCAGGGAAGTCGCTATGTATATGAATATAAGTATCTATACTAACTTACTACTAAGTTAAATCTAAAATATCAATATAGGACTAATTTTGGGATTTGTTACCAGTGATTACTATAAAATGGGGATATTTTTTGATTTTCAGGGTAGGGGAAAAGGAAAATGGGTTGGTGTTGGGAAGTGGGGGAGGGAGTGAGGGAGTTAGGGAGTAGGGAGTGAGTTGGGGAGTGAGGGAGCGAGGGAGGCAGTTGGATACGTAACGGTGAGGGGTACTAGCGCTTAGGTGTTTTGAAAGAGTATGCGGGGTATGAGCGCGGGGGTAAGGGGTATTGTTTCTAAGGAGATATCGCGTGATGCGGGGCGAGAGGTGAGGGGAAGGTATTTGGTATGGATAGGTGAGGGGGTGAGGGGTAAGGGGTAGGGGGGTACACAGGGACTTAGCAACAGCAAAATTTCAAGTAATATACCCTGTGGTTCAATGGTTTTAATCAGTTATAGCGGGTTCGATTTAGCTTGTAGAACTCGACTTTAGTTCCCTGTAATGGAGTCCAATTTCTAGTCAGTTTTATTTATTTGTTCAAGTTATTTAAATTAAGTCTTAAAAATACTTATATTAGTAGTCACCGCTCGGGCTTGGAATCTCAATTTTTAGACTCCACCCCTTATACACATAAAACAGAAATTGTTCAACTCGTTTGTGTGTTGACGTAATTTTACATTAATAGTATACCAGACAATTTTTTTAAATTAAATTTAATTTTAAATTTTGAATTTGTAATAATTTGTATGTACAGTTATAAGTCTTATTATAAATTTGCCAAAAATTTTTTTAATTTTTTAATAATTTAAATATTGTAGATGAAGTCAGGTGAAGTTAACGATATATATTGCACCACTTTAGGCCACGCCTATTACGTACAACACAAAACGGTTGCACAATTTTTGTTCGTTGAAGTGTATATTACAGTTTTAGTATGGCTATATTTTTGTTTTTAAAATTTTAGTTTTTTATAACTTAATAACTATTAATCTATTTATTATTTACGTCTAATTTTACTTTGTATTTACAATTTTAAAAATTTTATGTAATTTTTATATTTTTTATCACAAGTCAGTCAAATTAATTTAATATGTTTCACAAAATGTATATTAACTTTAGGATTTCAACACTTTTATATGTAAAGAACCTTAGCTTAGAAAATTATAAATTACTGCTTCGTTTTTCAACGGATTTTCATGCGGTTTTCACCAAAAAATAGTCTATGAAATTGTCTTTCATTATTAATATATTTAAAGGGGGGTCGTCACTGTAGAATTTTTGTAAAGATTTTCCGAAAATGAGCAATATTTTTTCCACTTTTAAAACTGTAATATCTTCTATAATTTTTGTCGTAAAACGTTATGAGATACCTCGTTGGAACGGGCTCGCTGTCCTCTTTCTTGTGGTATCAGTTTGGACTCTCCGTCACTCTCCTTGGCGAAAAGAGCAATTTTTGTCAACTTGTTTTTTTGCTCTTTTCACCCACTTCCCGACATCGGAAAAATCCGGGAGTGGTCTCGTTGTGTAGGTCTCACTACGCACTTTAAGATGCACTAATAAAATTGGGGGGTCGTCGTTCTAAAAACGACGCCGCACGCACAAAACTGTTTTAATTTTATAAATTTTGTAGTTTTTTGGCCAAAATAGGTCCAAATTTTGAGTTTTTTAATCTGAATTTTTTCCAGGATCACTGAGTGTCACTTTTCACATATATTAGGCACCTTTTTTTTTTGTTTATTTTAGTCACTTTTTACCACTTTTGTCGATTTTTAAAGTTATTATCGAACCGTTTAAGCTAGCGGAGCGCGGTTTTCAGCTTTCCGACGCGTTCGCTCGGAGGTGGAGCGGGACTCGCATTATATACATTAAGGTCGAATGCTTAAAGTTAAAGATCGAGCTCAGTTGCCTTCTTTATGGGAAGCCAATGCCCAGTAGTGGGGGAAAGTGGGCCGATTATGATAATGTCCCAGCAATGGGATTAGAGCTGGACTTTCCTAAATTTTTGCAATTTTATAATTATTTATATGATCTACATATTAGCCCGGACCCACTCTTCTAAATACGGCCCTGCGTTGGAAGATTAAGGAGCTGAATCATATATTGGAACAATTAGATAATCAAATGTAAAATAATAGATATTTGGTGTAATTAAATTATAAGTAGACCAAAGTAATTTGAAAATTGTAGTATTGTATTCATGTAATACCTAATATAAATGAAATAATTTCGCAGTATTTTGTTTTTTTTTTCAATTGCACAACCCATTTAGTTTACATTAGGCCATGAAAAAGTAACCAGCTTATCCTGATTGTAATAATTCAACATTCTGATATATTCTGTCAGATATCATTGAAATACGAAATAAATAGGTATACGCGCTAAGCGGGGAATTACAGCGCGAGTTTTTCTGTTTTAAAAAGCTCAAGTGGTTGGTCGCGTAGCATTTTATGTGTATAATGTATTAAACATTAGATATACATAGTCTTTTTTTTTATCCTGTGAGTAAAAGTCTAGGTTAGGCCAAAGCACCTTCTTCTCAATCACTTCTGTCTTCTTCGCCTTTTCTTTCATCTTCCGTGGTATCAGACGAGTGGTGCCACCTCTATATTATAAAATAGAACCTCAATTTGTGACTTGATAGTTGTGCAAGTAACTTATAATAGGTACTTAAAATATGTTATTAATGATAATTCGACAGGTACTGTACGGCGGTAGCGTCTCAGATGGCATCAAAGTGAGCAAACTAGATGAATTTGATATGGACATAGTTATCCGTCTACCAATTAACTATGATGACGGAGAAAATGGCATTATAATAGAAAATGATATACCTGGCTATGTGAAGCTCAAGATTACCAAGGAATTCGATAATTTAGATAAGAAACAGGTGAAGTTACACTATTTATTTATGTACCAAAAATAAAACATAAAAAATAGATTTAATCAAGTTAAATATGTAAAAGTATACTAAATATAATATACCTATAATCATATTTTTTGAGAATGTTAAAATTGGATATCTACAAAAAGATAATATGAAAACAAAACACTTCTAACTTCACTAGTATAATAAGTTTTCTTTGGGCCTTTTTTAACCCCCGACGCAAAAAGAGGGGTGTTAAGTTTGACGTCGATGCCTGTTTGTCTGTCTGTGTATGTGTGTATGTATCTGTTTGTGGCATCGTAGCTCTCAAACAGATGGACCGATTTCGATGTGTTTTTTTCATTTGAAAGCCAGTTTCCTTGCGGTTGTTCTTAGCTATGTTTGGTTAATATCGGTCCAGCACTGTAAGAGTATCAGCTCTCTTCCAAAATTATTTACTTTTTATAGGTTGTCCCTAAACAACAAGTATTTTTTGCGTAGGGGTTTTTTAAATTTTTAATTTAATTATTTATCACTTATTGGACTTTGAGAGACATACTAATCAAAACTTAGGGATTTTCTCATTTTGTCTATTTCATACGCTTTTTATGAATATTAAATATTTTGGAGTCTCAAGGTATTACTAGGTTTCCTCACAGTAAGTGGATATAGAATTACAGCCAAAATTAACCCATTTGTTACATATGTATTTGTTTAGCAAAATTGAAACAAACGCATGCACTTCATCACACTGAAAAGCTTATCAAAACCATATGTAAATTATTGTAACTGCCTATGCTATTATATACTTATCTCTCTAATTTAGAACTGCCGGCTTAAAAAGGTATCTAAGTTTAGGACACTCAATGAGACTACAGGTCTTTTTTTAGGAATGGGAAACATGCCACAAAGTAACGAGAGATTGGCGTGACTCAGATAAATACTTCTTACAAAACAAATTCCGGCAATGGTTGCATGGTATAGTGCAAAAAACCATAAACGAGTTGAATGGAAAGGTCACCGTGAACGGAGTCACTTATCTGATGACGTACAGGGTGTCAGGCCCTGCTTATACTTTGAATGTCAGGAATGATGAAGGGGATGAGGAGTTCCATCTAGACGTTGATTTGGTGCCAGTTATCAGATTCATGGCGCCGAGGTGGCCAACTGGATATAGGTATGTATAAATAGGTTCGATATTTAAAAGAGCAACCGCAGGCTCTTCTCAGCAGAACTGCTTTCCGTGTAGGTGGCAGCTTCCTCACTGACTGACTACACTGACGCTCTTTAAAGTATATTTATGATTCAAAACTGCTTATAATAAGTCTAATCAAATAAAGTTTATTTCATTTCATTTAACAGAACTTGTAAATTAGAATTTTTAAAGTGGGCATGGTTGTTGATATTTTACATCACTCTTAAATCGCCAAACCTAATGCGCTACGCTAATTTATTTTTTCCTTACGTAGTAGGTAGCGAAAATTATCAGAGAAATCTGATTTCTCGAAAACGTTGATCCAGAAAGGCGTAAATCGGTATGATTATAGGTATGAAGATTCTTTTATTTATTTGTAGTATTAAACCTAATTTGATAATATGGCAATACTTTTAGGCAGATCGATCAATCTCAGGTGGATCAGTGGTTGGTTGTTCCGAAGCCTAATAAAGCACTTCAAGATGAAACTCGGAAGAATCGCCTCTGGAGACTTTCGTTTCAGGATTACGAAAAAGAAATGATTAAGGGTTGCCAGCAATTGAAAGTTGTTATAAGATTGGTAAGTCTTTATAATAGTAAATATTATTATATTTATTTATTTTGTTATGATGGGTTAATTATAAAAAAGTCACATAATGACGTAAATTTATCCAAGTTAATCTTCTATACATATAATAAAAGTGTAACTGATCGCTGTCTGTACATGAGAGATATTCGAGAAAAACTATTATTGTAGGTCTTTATTAACGCAACAGATCCCAAAACTATGTCTGTCTGTGCGTTTGTGCGCGCTAATCTTAGAAACGGCTAAACCGATTTGGGTGCGGTTTTCACTAATGTATTGCGGTAACTTCACTTAACATTTAGTATTTGTTTTATTTCAATCGGGTTAACAATAAAAAAGTTATGGCAATTTAAAGAATTATCTAGAGATGAAGAGTTGAATCGCTAGTTTTATAATATACAATAATTGCTTTATTATTTAATAATTAACAAAAACATTGAAATATATTAGAACTTTTATAAATATAACTTTGAAGTTACCCAGTCGATAATCAGTAAATTAATTATTGGCTTAACAAATGTTATTCCAAGACTGTTAATAATTTAATTTTATTTGTTGTTAAAGTACATGAATATTATTGTTTTAAGGTTAAAAAATTACGCGATTCACTCGGCATGAAGGCGATAGCTAGTTATTATATAAAGACATTAGTCTTGTGGAAAGTCCACAACGTTGATGATAAAAAATACTGGCAAAAGAAAATCAGCGTCATTTACCGAGATATGGTCGAGGATCTCTACAAAGCTGTAGATAACAAAAATATCCCATACTTTTGGAATGAGAGCAATAATTTAATTGAAGGCGTCAGACCTACGCTTTTGCTAGAATATGCGAAAAAGTTAAAAGCTGTTCTAAATGCCATAGACTCGAATGATGTGGAAAAAGTAACATTTTCTCTGTTAAATCCAGATGAGATAAAGGAATTTAAGATTAATTTTACAAGAGCCAAGAATGTTTACAGAGTTCGGGATTGAAACTAAAAGTAGCCAGTCCGAAGAGCAATAGCGAAGTGGACTCGCCAAAGTTGGTCCTTGAAAACAGAGTGAATGACGATGTTTTATTGAAGCATATAAAAGATTTATATGCAAAAATCGATCGTTTAACACAAGAGGTGAACGAAAATAAAGAGGAAATAATGAAATTACGTGAAGAAATTCGCGAAAACAAACTAGATAAAACCGTCCCAAAGAATAATAATGCGGAGTTACAAAAACATAATACAAATGGAAATTTGAATGATTCGACCGATTTATTATTGATGCTTTGATTTTATGGATTTATCTACCACGAATTTTAACAATGTTATTCTTAGATTTAAATACAATTTAAATGCATTTTAAGTATTTTTTGTTCATAGAATAAAAGAGAAGAACGCAGAAGGAATATGTTTGCTTATTATGACGATTGGTCGATTGATTTGACAATCAACATTGACTGATTTGACAAATGAAAGTGACATATAGATAGGTTCTCAGCGAGGATAAAACGTTTGTCTCAGACTACATATTATTATGTTTCTTCGTCAATTTGATCTCGTCTTTTTAGTTTGCTTTTTTCGCAGTCTGTTTTTTTTTTAAATTGTAATTAGTAAATTGGCAATACCTGTTAGTTTCGTTACTTTATTTAATGTGAAGTGACCGACATTTTAACCGACATCAAAAAAGGATTGTTCCAATCTGGATATCTATTTTTAAGCGACTTCAAAAAGTAGGAAGTTCTCAATTCGATTGGTATTTTTTTATATACGTACACCGATTACGCTGAGATTTATGATCCGATTTACGTGATTCTTCTTTAGTTTGATGCGGAATAGTTGCCATTTGGTCCCATAAACATTTAACATAGTTTGGCCCAGTAGTTTTCATTTTGTTTGATTTGACAAGCCCAATACGTTAAAATTTTTAGTGTTAGGTACCAATAAAAGCGAATTTTAGCTTATCAGTCTTCATACTTTGCTACTACTATCATGTCTACACTAAAAAGGGAAAAGTAAAAACTTTTTAAGAAAAAAATAAAAACCGACTTCAAAAAAAGCACAAAAAAATAACTGATTGGTAGTTTTCATTTACTTACTATAGATACCTAATCAGGTATTTTCGAAGTCGGTGTGCTTTGATTTGTATCGGCTAGTACCGATATCTCATCTTCGCTAATATAAGCCGATTTTCATATAAACTATATTTATCATGAAAAATAATGATCTATGTAATAAGTACATTATATTATACCTACAATTGATTTTCAATTTAATTTTTAGGATGTAAGCATTTAAAAAAAAAAAATTTAATAGGTTAGAGATTCAATATGAATTTCTTAATTAAGTTCCTCTTTATATACAAATACTAATGAGAACTTACAAATTCAATTCAATTGTTTAGTTTCGTGGCATCTTATTAACCGACTTCCAAAAAAAGGAGGAGGTTCTCAATTCGACCGTATATATATATATATTTTTTTATGTTTGTTCGCGGATTTTTTCGTCGTTTATGAACCGATTTTGATAATTCTTTTTTTGTTGGAAAGGAGATATCCCAAGAGTGGTACCATGATAAGGAAACCAGGACCTGATGATGGGATCCCAGAGAAATCGAGGGAACTTTCGAAAATCGTAGCGGCGACTAGTGCGTTTGTTAACATTTTCATTAGGTATTTTAAAGCACTACTATTTAATGAAGGTCTGGAGTCGATCTGATGATGGACCCGAAAGATAGTCGAGGGAACTCCTCAACGATTTACAGCAATTACCTGGTGTTTGGGCTTGATTAATTTGTATTGATGATACGTCTACACTAAAAATGGAAAAATAAAAACTTTTTAAAAACAAATAAAAACCGACTTCCAGGCACTGAAAAATAAAAAATAAGTAAACGGGGGTTTTCATTTAGAATAGATACTTAATCAGATTTTTTCGAAGTCGGTGTCAGCCAATACAAATCAAAGCACACCGACTTCGAAAAAATCTGATTAAGTATCTATTAAGTATCTAGTAAAACCCCCGTTTAGTGATTTTTTACTTTTCAGTGCCTGGAAGTCGGTTTTTTTTTTAAATAAATTATATAAAGTAAGATCTTTAACATTGACATTTTGATATTTAAAACATCACTTACGTTTAATTATGATAAAATGAATATTAATTTATTATTGGACTAGATATAGATACATTATGTAGAATTGTGAATCTGTGATGGTATATTTCATGATTTTAATACACGCCGAATTATAAAAATTAATAATATTTAAAAATATATATATTAATGATATATTTCATTAATATATATTTTTAAATATTATTTAGATGTTTATTTTTACACACTTAAAACATTCGCGATATTAAAAAAAAAAAAACACTATTTTTAGCTCATGATTTTCTTTTATATAAAAGTGAAAAATTTTAAAAGGGTATATGAGCTGGATCTTCTTTGTCCTTGTCTTATCCCGTTACGCGAGGTCAGCTTTCCTTGTATCCTGCGACGCCACGTAGACCGTGTATTCGCGTCCCTATCGGTGAGGCGAGGCATTTTAATGTCCCTCTGGACATTTGCCATCAAAGTAGCTTGTGATCTTCCCATGTCCCTCTTTCTTATATTAGAGGTATAGGAGGTATAGTTGGATATGTATACGAAATTAGCCCCCGTGAAGTTTTCTATTCGTACTTTGGGGATCGTTTTGGTACTAAATATAAAAGTGCGTGTGTGTGCAATTCACACACTGTAGAAGTGAAACTTCAGAAAAGTAACCTACGAGAGAATGAGATGAATATAGAGTATCAGGAGTAGGATAATTATAAGGTTATTTTACATTTTATTTGACATATTATTCAGTAATTAATTTTATTATTTTTCACTTCTTGTGTAATGTATTCTATCTCAAATAATTAAATAATCATATATTTATAGAATATCATATATGGAAAGAATATAATATTACGTTTGTCAGACAATAACAACGGTTACCATGGCAACATGGCAATGTATTCTATCTCATTCTCTCGCCGGCTTAACACGTGTTATTAACGCACTCTATTTATGTGTTTGTCTCTTTCTAGTGTCGCATTTTCGTTTCATCAAATTTCAAATCACAACGTTTCTAAAGAAGTTTCACTTCAAAATTGTGATGTATTTAAACTTTTGGATTTCTGTTATTTTGTATACCTACAGTTTATACAAACGTAATGTAAGGATTTTTACTTTTATACAATAAATTTAAATATATACTGGTTTATAATATAATTAATACTGGTTTTATTTCATAACTTCTTCACAGCTGTACCTTACTTAATTTTAATATAGCAAATAGCAAACGAAGTATAATTTTATGACTTTCAATGGATATTTTCTGTATTCATATACACAGATATAATAACATATTTCAAGTTATCGTTAATTAAAAAAAAACGTGTATGTACTTATGTACGCACGTAAAAAGTTATACTTCTTTGGAGTAACAGAACAAAATTAGCTAAAGATTTCATCCCGTATGTTCCAACTCTCTGTTTGTAAAAGCAATGCAGCTAACTTCATCATGTCGCTTTCAGCTAACTTCATCATGTTGCTTTTTGGCTGTTAGTGTGCGCGCGTCGTAAAAATTTTACTCTCAGGTTTTTTCCAAACGCGCCAAAAGAAGTATAACTTCAGAAAAATTAAATAGCAAATATATTTCCGACTGGTTACAAAAAAAATAGGGAGCCGTCGCGGGACGCCTGGCAGATGTGAAATATCGGAAATATTTTATATAGAAAATATATGTGTAAGGTTTATTTATCTTTAAAAGCGAGTTTACTTATAAACAAGATATCCATATTTTTTTAAAGACTAATTATTTTTCATTTAAAAAACGTGTACTTATGTACGGACGTAAAGACGTTATACATCTTTGGCGTAACAGAACAAAAATAGCTAAAAATTTCATCCCGTATGTCACAACTCTCTGTTAATTGTAAAAGGAATGATAAATTAATAAAAAATTACATATTAATTTAATACCAAAATTACATATTATTAATAAAATTATTAAGTTCAAATAAAACAGTTTTTTGGACGTGAACAACAGACTGCATACGCCATAGGTGTGTATACGAGCTCAGCGCGGTAAGAGTTACGAGCGTGTGGCGACGCGTCGCCACGCCTACAGCCGGTTTGATCCACCGCATTTGATTTTTCAAATCAAAGACCTTTTATATACTCAACTGCCTGTATGTTCTAATTTTCAATCAATTTCATTTTGTCTTACGTAATATCTTCGTCAATTGTGAATTGTTTTCTTCTTTATTTCACAATTTGATTTTTTTTTTATTTTACGTTTATTTACAATTCATCTTACTGTCTTTTTTACATAACACATTTTCAGTAGTCATTCCATGTATTAATCTCACTAGTATTTAGGTACTCACCCTCGCTCCGCTCTGGTTCGTCCCTAGTTGCATTTTAATTTCGCAGAGATGAGATATTTTCCCACAGTAAAAAACTAAAATGTATCCTATATGTTGACCCGGATAGCCAGCTATGATCATACAAAATTTTTATCAAAATCTCTCCAGTGGTTTTCTCAGACAGACAAAAAATCCAATAACTATAGATTTGGCTTCTGTATTGATAATAATGACAGTTTCAATAGGATTTTCCATAAAATATTTAATATACAGATTCGACTCAGTAAGAATTTTATTATATGTATAGATTTTAGAACTTAATGTCTCGCAACTGTCAAGTGAAATGAAGACCAGGGCATTTACTTTTCAGTAATAATCAATTCTAATTAAACACATTATAAATAATAACAAACCAAAGACGAACGAGAATAAATAAAAACACAATATTGAACATAATTTAATATTTTCTTTCACCACTATACTGATTTGTGTCATCATAGAAAAAGAATATATTACAGCCATGTGACTAACGTACAAATACAAACCGATACACATATCTCAAATAACGCAAATCAATCATTATATTAATTTTAAAACTAATTGTACAAAACAATGAGTAGTTGAGACATAGAGAGAGGACCGAGTGTTTCTTTGCCAGCCGTCAGTTAAAAATGGCGGAAAGGCGCGAAAGAGACAAAACGAATGTGCGGCCAGAAATCTTCTGTAATTATTGAATAATAATTAATTAAGATAGATATTTATAACTATTTTACATTCAATTATAATATTATTATTTTTTTTCACATTCCATTTATAAATTCAAATTGGAATAAAAGACAGATTATTGGCCGCACGTTCGCTTTCTCTCTTTCTAGAGGGTTGTTAATTACATGAGAGTATTGTTCAGTCCATTCTCTATGTTTATGAATAAAGACTAGAGGAAGGAACATGGTGGACTATTCAATAACGTGACTTCAGAATAGATACTTTATCATTAGCGACTTTAGTAAAATTTGGACTGAATGAAATTAGCTATTTAAGATATTTATATCGTGTATTACGAAATATTCACTAAATATTTAAATAATAACAAATTTGAAGCACTAGCGCGCCTGGCGACCTGTCACGTGCGGGAACCATACAACTTATACAGATTAAACATATTCACAGATAATATTTTCACTCTAACACATATATAATTCGTTAATAATAATGTTAGGGTGAAAATATTTCAATGAACGATAAATTCTACACTCAATCAATTTGTATTATTCTAATTCTTCAAGTAAATACTTTTCTTTGACATTTCAAACGGGAAATCGTATTAATTTTGAGCTACACGCCAAATAACGCTTTATAAACGACAAAAGTATTCCGCATTATAAATCGACAAGATAGAGTGAATTGACCAAATGTGCAAAAAAGCAATATTTATAATAATAATAAATTAAAAAAAAAACTAGTGACTGAAAAATTCGTCGTGTGAGTTCTAAACTCCTCGGCATTATAAGAGAACGAACGTGCTTTACAAGTACTTTTAGAAAGAGTTTTTTTTATTTCCAATAATTGAAAGCTTTAAGATATTTTTATTTTTTTACAATTTTCCGCAATTTATCAGGAAAAAATTCCAATCAAAATTCATTTAAAAAAATTATAATTATTATTGATGTATTAAAAATTGTATCTCAAATATCGGACATGTCTTTTGAAACGGTCCTTCTGCTTCCCATTCGCGTTCAGATTGCCATCTTAAAATATCAATAAATACAATCTAACCGATACATAACAAAAGTTTATTGTTCTTTTTTATATATACAGCTATTATAGAGCAAAAATTAGTCTCACACTATATATTATTTAACTTATTATTTAGCTAACAATATGAGATAAGTATATTTATATTGTTTATACGCTAAGTATCAGAATCTAAACACTCTAATAGTACATATAAATCCTTCTTACAGCGGCTGATAGATTGATTTATTTGATATATCAGTCTGGCAACACATGTCCACAATATAAAAAAAAAAAAACAAAATTTTCTAATATTGCCAATCAGTATTTAAAAAATACTTTTTGTAATAAAATATATAAAAGATAATATAATGACGTTAGAAATGTAGAATATATAAATTAATAAGTATAATGTGGACGTAGTGAAGACCAAACTTTGAAAATTAAAACTAAAAGCCGCCAATGTCGGATCATATTTTTTTATGTGGCAATAGTTTGCGTTCATACATCAATATAATATAAATACGAAAAAGCGCTCAATAAACTTGGCACGAATAAAAATTTTTCCAAGATGAATACAAAATAATGCCACACAATTCAGAGAGTGCACCGACTCAAGCTAATTAAATTTTAAACCTAAAATGGATATTCCCATCGAATTACATATTGGAATTGACAGCTGTCATTTTCATTATCGGCGGCCATATTTTTATGATTTTTCCATTATCCATCCATAGATAAAAAAAACTTGTTTGCGCATAATTTTTTTTATTTGAGCTGAGAAATATTTTATTGAAATATTATTGTTACGGCCAAAATGTAATTCCATGTGAAAAATGACCGCCAAAATATCTGGCATAGTATAAAATTTTCTAAGCTATATTTTATAGGTTAGTTTTTTTTTTCCATAACAACTTTGTCAGATGTTTTGGCGGTACTTAAGTTACAGTCGCATTTACGCATTGTGACAACATTCGTTTTTCACACATAATAAGGCGAATTTTAAATAGAATCGAAAGATTTACATTTTATAGAATGTTCCAGATTTACAAAATGCCTCCAACAGGCTGTCTAGCTATCGAAACTAGGGGAATGCACAAACTATACTTTTAAATTGCCTCTTTTTAGTTAATTTTTAATATTAACGATTAAATTAAGTTTGAAATAATTATTTAGGCCCGAAATGATGAAACACACCGACAACTAAACATAATGTATTATATTATTTAAAAATTCTAAGTGATCTTAACATTTTTTTAATCGAAAATGAATCCTGGCAATTACAATGTAATTGTTTAAATAAATAAAAAAAAATACATTTCTCTATTAAAATTTCATTACTTTCTTATATGAAACAAATAATTTTAATAAAAAAAAAAAACAAAAATAATTTTTGGTGTCTCTAAAATACTAAATTGTATACATTTGTGTGTTTCATCTACAGGAATCAAATATTGTAACAAACTAACAATAAAGAAGAATTTTCTAAAGGGCCATGATATTATCTTATACATATGTATGTATATTTCTTGTCCCATTCTTTTTTCAGTTTCATCGTTCACATATCTATTTATAGCGGTTATTTGAAATTTTCCAATTTTTATTTTTAATAATTATTTTAAATTAACGAATTTTATTTAATACTTTCTTAGATTTGCGCGAATATTTGACACTTTCATTTTTGGTTCCCGTTATTTGTGGGTAGGCACTATCTGTAACAACTATATAATGATCTTCGAGACGTCTAAAACCTTTGTCTCTCCCGTGACCATGGTTGCTGTAAAGCATTCGAAACGTCGGGAACCAAAAATCAAAATAAATCCGCGAAATAATCCGAAAAGATAGTATTATTTTGAATAATTATTGACATTTATTATATCAGCCATTTAAATTTTCTTCTTTATTGTGTGTGAAGCGGTTACCTGTGAATGGTACATGTTGGTTTAACGCGCGCTGCCGGACTTACTGTGGGAGATGAGCCATTGTAGCGTAATGTCGATGTTGTCTTTCTCTTTGCAGGAGATGGAATAACAGCATATTTCTCTGTCCTGGATTGCTGATAGGTTCCTGGAAAAAGTATTTATTTATATATATATATAATGTTACTGTATTCCATAATAATCTGCGAAAGTTTGGATGGATGGATATTTGTTACTCAATCACGCAAGAACGGCTGAGCGGATTTGGATGAAATTTGGCACAGAAATAGATTATAGTCTGGAATAACATATAGGTAACTTTTTATCCGAAAAGAATATACAGTTCCCGTGGGATAGATTTGTTTTTGTTTTATCGGCCATTCCATAATAACCGTTAAAACGTACCTAGGGACGAACCAGAGCAAAGCCAGAGTGAATCGTTAATTCTGAATATTTTATAAAAAACATAGTTTTAGATACCTATGATAATCTATGGAATTTGTACACATCAAATAAATATAACATCGAATTTTCTACTAATATAACATTGAACAGTGTGATCAGACCTTCTGAATCTCATCAGGCAGACCGATCGCTCCATATTAATAGTCAACCAGAATTGATCACATTTTAGTAAAAGTGGAGCTAATTAATTGTACAGATAAACAAATGTGTATGTTGTCTTCTATGCCAGTACCTAACCTAGAAATGGTTAGGTACTGGCATAGAAGATTATCAAATATTAAACTTTTACTCAGTTGCTTTCATCGATCAAAAAAGTAACTATTACATACACAATCACATTTAAAAGTTCTCTTAAAACTGTCACCAATTGTGTTTAGATAATTAATCAAGTTGAAATAAATAAATGTAAATTGAACCTTAAATGCAATACTTAAAGTTGTTTTCACAAAAAAAATTATTAAAAGCGCAATATAATCCAATAAATATTTTTTGTCGCTTTTGATCAGATCCTATTGGAGTGTTTCGATAGGACAATCAAAGCGCACTTTGACGTCGGCGTTCAAGTAAACTTTGATCGAAGCTACTTTGTCAAAGCAGACTTTGAATGTCTCAACGCCTAGTCTCAGTAAGATTCACCACCTTAACCGAGATAAGTTAGTAGGGCCTTATTACGTGTGTAAGAATGTATGAGTGCGTGTTACTTTGAGTATTTGTGAATCCGTATTAGTTTGAATGCTTGTGAAAATATGTGAATGCATGTGTGTGTGTAAGTATGTATGTATGTGTGTGTACGTATGAGTGTGTGTATGTTTGTCTGATACTCACATGCGCTCGATGAGTCCGTGCTCGTCGAGCGCGTGCGGCAGGTCGCGCTTGTTGCCGAGCACTAGCACGGGGATGCCGGTCAGCTGCTGCTTCTCTAGCAGGTTGTGGAGCTCGTTGCGGGACGCCTCTATTTTGTCGGGGTCCGCCGCATCCACCATGTACCTGCGATAGACGATGTGGGGACAATGATGCTTGAATATTGATCTTGATTGCTTAAACAGCCTCGGAGGTCCCGGGTTCGAGTATCGTGTCGAACTAGTTTCAGTTATTGAAGTTTTTTTATCAATTCACATTAACAATCCATTGATGTTGGGAAGTTTTAACAAAGCAGTAAGCAGTATTAACCGTCTGGTCTCCTTCCGAGCATGACATATTGTCATCCCAAGGGAGTATGAAAGTGATAGGAATAGTGTTTTTGTGTTTGTGGACACCTTAATTATATCTGTTATGCACATACCTAAAAAATCAAGCTTAGAAAACTAGAAAATCAGTTCTGGACATTCTTATTGATCATTTTATTAAAAATATTTTATTATTATTGAAAGCATTTTAACCGACAAAAACAAAACAGCATTATCAGCTATAGCATTATCTTAATTGAATCAAACAATTTTTAATACAAATTTCTTTTTTACTTACACAATGGCATTCACACCTCTACAGTACCTCTCCCACATAGAGCGGAATCGTGGCTGACCACCAATATCCCAGACCTAAAAAAAAATAAGCAAATCTTAACCTATATTATAACCTTAATTTATAGTAAATGAGATATTAATGCTACAAAGTTTCTTAATTAAAGGTATTTAACATTTTAAATATGGCAGTAGTGGTATAGCACTTGCTTGAAACTGATTGAAGTGGGTTCAAATCCCGAGCCATGCACCTCTGATATTTTCATGTGCAAATCATTTCCAACATGAATACCATTTATCTTACCATGAAGGAAAACATCACGAGTTTTTGAAAGATGTGTGCAGTCCACCAATTTGCACTTGGCCAGTGTGGTGGTATATGACCTAATCTCCCTCATATTAAATGAAGGACCGTGCCCAGCAGTAGGGTGTTAAAAAAAGTTCTTTATATCTTATCTTTGCCAATTATGAACAGATTATACTTTTTTTTAATACAACATAGATTTCAAGTAAACATACCTTACCATACATATATTTGTATTTTGTAATATAAATTTCAATATTTATATCAATTCAATTTTTAAACGTTTTATCCTACTAAAATTAAATAATATGTATGTCCTTATAAGTAATCGTTTTTCAAAATTACAACTTACAAAATATAGAATTTTCCAAATGTTATGTTTCTCTATAAAATTAATTAAAGCAAAGCTAAATAATGAAAGAAACTATTTATTTTTTTATAAAAAAACATAAACTGTAAATTTTTTATACTTACTTTGATAGTTACATTGCCTTTGGTAATTTTACGCATATTGAAACCAACAGTTGGGATCATATCTTCACTAAATTGTCCAGACTGAAATAAAAAAAATATGAATCAATTATAACAAAGACTTCAATAATTTTAGCCTTTATTATAACAATTTCAATTAATACATATGAAAAAAATGTAGGACTAAATGTGTTCTAATTAGAAACTTTCAATATCGATTTTTATATGTCTTTTATTATTACATATGTCTTACTTGTTGATGAGTCATGATTAAAAACAGTGTAATGTGATGTCAACTTTTACTGTTTTAAGAAAAAGAATAGTAATAATAGTAGAATTTTATATATACATTAGAATTTTTTGTGAACAAATGCAGTTTTTAAATTACATGAGTAATTTAAAACAAAGGCAGAAACTGCAACTGTAATATTAAACAAAGCATTACACAAAAAATAATATATCATACATTTATTATCGGTATTTAAGGTCATATGACAAGTTTCTCATATATTTGCAAAACATACGATTTTAAGCGGTTTAAACTGTGTAAAATAAGGGAAAAGCATAAGAAAATGACGTTGTGGGAAACCTACACAATTTAAATGACGTGAGTATAAGGGTTTGACTATAAAAAATTTAATTATATATTTAAAATATGATATGTCATTAGTGGTGCTTATGTATTTCCAACAAGTTATATCAAATATTGATAATAGCATATATGTGCGGCGTTTTAGTATACAATGATTGTTTTGTGATAATACATACGGCAATGACGTTAACAAAAGTTGTTTTCCCTGAATACTGTAGGCCAACTAATGTCAGCTCCATCTCCTCCTTCCAGAACAAGCTTTTAATCCAATCAAGGATACGATTGATCAAAGCTAACATTTTGTAAGCTATTCACAATATTGTATCAGAAAATATTAAAATTTAATACGCCTTTTACGAAAAATTGCTGGTCCTAACAATTTGACAGTCACCGGTTGCGTTTAGGAACATCATGGGAAATATAGTTAACATTTCGTAATTCACCAGTAACATTTAACTTTTATTATTATATCATGCATAAAATGACGAATTATATGTTAATGTGATTGTCAATTTTTTAAAGGTAGGTTTTTATTGTAGGTATTAGCTGATTTTTAATTTAATAAAAAGTTTGGATTTTTTTGAACGAAATAAAATAATGTTGCTATTAATTTACACTCTTCTAGTTCTTGCCATAGAAGAAAATAACATATAGAGCATTGGTGAAATATATTTTAATTTTGTTTATTTTAATACCATTTATGAATAGTTTGTGATTAACAAAAAATGTACAATGTTAATACAATAAGTAACATATTGCTTAAAAAAAAAAGGCCTGCCGTCGGGGCGTCGTGGTTAAGTGCGTAAGATATCCTGCGACGTTTCATTGAGACGGGGGCGGTTTTGTTGGGTTTTAGTGGGTAGTACTGGCTTTGCCGGTAAGTCCCACACCTCGTGCCTAAATGCATTTCCCAACATTAAGAAAAAGGGGGAGAAACCTAATTATAAACATGATTCGATGTTTATACTTTTTATATACTTAGGTATATCAGAGGGTCGATAAAGGTGAAGGCTTTCTATCTTGATATGTCACATGTTACTTGCGCTACTGGTTTATAATTTAACATATATTTATGTACAATTGCTTCGCTCCTAAAGGTCGTAAAGTCAGATGAAGTTTTTAAAATGTGCTATACAGTGCAAAAAGTTTATTTTAATTGCCCTGGCAGTCCAAAAGAGTAGTCACGTAGTGTGTTCATACATATAAATTATACATATACCTACTTAACGAATCTCTCCAGCTTTGTAATATTATATTAGAACGAAGCAAATGAAGAATTTATACCAGTAATACGCCTTAATAAAAGGGTTTGTTTAGATTATCCTATTACGATCAAAATGTTTATTTATATATTTATTTATAAGTTCACAAAACCGACATACAAATGAAATAAACAAGCTTAATTATTATTATTCAAAAGTATACAATCAGACAAATGATGTATTCTAAGATGTGAACATCACGTGCATATGAACAGAACTAAGTATTAACTATAAAAATATATAGGTACTATTTAACAAGGCTAAATTAAATTTAATCTAATTACTACTGTATTATTATAAGGCAGTGGTAGCCCAGTGGTAACGCACTCGCTCGGGAAACCGAGTGAAGCGGGTTCAAACCCCGGGTCCCGCACCTCTGATATTTTCATGTGCGAATCATTTTCTAACTTGATTACCACTTGCCTTACGGTGAAGGAAAACATCGTGAGGAAACCTGCATGTCTGAGAGAACCTAGCAAGTTTTCGAAAGACATGTGAAGTCCGCCAATCCGCACTTGGCCAGCGTGGTGGACTATGGCCTGATTCCCCTCGTCTTGAAGGGAGGCCCGTGCCCAGCAGTGGGACGTTAAAAAGGGCTGAATACATACTACTGTATTATAATATAACATAACATAAATATAGTACAATCCGACTTATCTACTTTTGTTTTATGCTACGAAAGTAATATTTAAACAGCTTTTTTTAACAAAGGCACGGAATCACTGAAAATATTCATATCATTTGTTCGGACGTTTACTAAGGATACCATTTTATAGATAGGACTATGTTGACCTAAGTTGGTTCTTGTTACTGGTAAAAAGAAGGTTTTGCGATTATGCAATCGAGTTTGTTGGCGGGGTATTGAAAAATGCAAGCGTTCCAGTAATTCAGGGGTATCAATTAAACCTTTAACTAATTTACACAAAAGAGTTAAATCACCTATTTTTCTTCGTTCTTTTAATGGTAACATATTAAAATGTTCTAGACGAGATTTGTACGAATGAATATCTTTACAGTTTCTTTTTAAATATGTTAGATGATACAAAAAACGTTTTTGTACCCGCTCGATCCGGTCTGATTGCACTTTGTATCCTGGATTCTATACTGAACTGCAATATTCCAAGATGCTACGGATTAAACTGATGTAGACTAAAATTGATAAACTTGGATCGTCAAATCTTTTCATAGTACGCACTATAAATCCAGACAGCTTTGAAGCTTTAGCTATAACGAAATCGATATGAGGACGAAAACTTAACTTTGAGTCTTGACTTTGAGACTTCTGTGAGAGCTGTATTATTAATTTTGTAAATATAATCATAAATAGAAACATTTATATGTATTTAATATCATTGTATTTTCTATACACCACGAATTCAACGAGTTTAATATCGTTTTGTAGCGTCGTCATATCATTTAAATTATTTATATTTAGATATATTTTTATATCGTCAACAAACATTTTAAAATTACATTGTAAACAACTCGATAGGTCATTGATAAAAAATAGAAAGAATGTGGGTCCTAAGTGTGACCCTTTTGGAACTCCCGAACGTATATTATATTCATATGATTTATATTCGTTGAGTGTTACAAGTTCAGAACGATTTTTTAGATAGGATTTACACCAACGCAGTAGTGATCCGTGTATTCCCATATGCTCGATTTTTAAAAGAAGCTGGTCATGATTTACTAGGTCAAAAGTTTTTTTAAAATCTGAGTAAATGGCATGAACTTCTCCACGTTTATCCAGTGTTTCAGCGATTTCAGTAACGTAGGCAGTTAGATTTGACACAGTCGATTTATTAGGGCGGAAACCATGTTGATTTAAGTTTAAATAAGGAGCTACAAGATAGTAGTTTTTTTTAACGATTGATTTATTATATTTAATTGGCCTATAGTTTTCAATATTATTTTTTTCTCTTGATTTATGAATAGGTGTAATGAATGCAATTTTCCACTGCGCTGGAAAAATACCTAATGTTAAGGAATATTAGATATATTAGGAATATTAATGTTAAGAATATATATATATATATATATATATATATATATATATATATATATATATATATATATATATATATATATATATATATATATATATATATAAATACATATATGTAAGTATCTATTACTCATTTCATTAGTTGCTAAAATTACTTCTCTATTATCACAGATCATATAATACTATAGGTATTATAGTATTATAGGTATTTGCGCTTAGATTAAACCTAACTCCATTCTGAGATTTCTCAACTTTTTATATTTTTTATATCTAAAATATTTTATTTATTATAACTTAAATAATACAATTAGAACAACCATCTCATGTCTAACGACGTAAACGCTCTAGGTACTAGTCTCAATAGATAGTTACCTAGGTCCAGGTATCCTGGACGAAATGTACCAACCTACCTTATATTCAAAATCAGATATTTTTTTGTACAATGTAACTTGCTCGAAATAAAAGTTTGTGTAATTTGATAAGGATTTATATTTTCATATCAAAATGAAAATATAATTGATAATAATATAATTAAGTTGCCTAACTTATTTTACATAGTTACTTAATTCTATTTATAATTTAACGATAGTTTGGACGAACCTTAGTAGACATATTCTTGGAAATACCTATGCGTACACCTAATTCTAATAAAATTCTCTCATACATTTTGCCAGTTACGAATTGTCTACGCAGTATACACGAAAATGCCCCTACAATGCACGATTACGACAGTTTTGTAACCTATCCATGAAACTTATTCAAAATTTCTTTATCGATAGGTTTTTACGGCTTAGTAAAATACCACAGAATTGATGAAAGGCTTTTTTACCTATTCCGTGTAAAATACCGCTGCGAGGATCGAACTTACGAACTCTGATAAACAAACAATGCCTCGTCTACAAATCACACTCATGATACACCATACGATGTGCTCAAACTACAGATATTAAAAGTTCCTAAAATATCAGTTAAAACCTTTACGTCACCTGCAATGAATTTGGTTTTATTAAAGTATCTGACTGCATTCGATTGTGGATAGTGAAACATAAACATTTACATTTACGTAAACGCATCCGTTACGTAAAGATATTGAAGTGCGAGGGCGCGGAAGGAGGGGACGAAGTCACGTGTGCGCGAGCGTGGCGCTCGCACAGTGTAATGCTTCGCAGACCCTCTATTGCCTTATATTCCCAATATTAATATTTGTCTGCATTGTTTGTTTTCAATTTTATTATATTTTTGTGATCTTTGACAACATTGTATAGTAGTGTTTTAACTTATGTTCTTTTTTTGTATTTTATAATATATCAAATATATTATTATATCTGTTCCCTTTGGAGCTCGGTTGTGTTGAAAATAGAGACGAGAAAAACAATGTTTTCAACTCAGGTTCTCTTTGTGACATTTTTATGTGCAAATCTCATTTTCTCATTAAACCTGCATGTCTGGGAAAACCCAATTAGATTTTTAATGTCGCGAGTTTGAAGTCCGTCATCCCGCATTTGGCCAGCTACAGCCTAATCTGTATTTCTCTTCAAGCAGTATGGAGAAGATTCAAATTTTTTAATGTATCAATTATAAAAATTCAAGTAAAATATGATAAAAATATGAAAGAATTATAATAATGCCTCAACAAATGAAAAAGTTATGAAACTTTAAAGTTGCGTTTGCAAGAATAATTTCTTGACGTCACACTACCTGAACGACAAATTTAAAATAATAAATAAAAAACAAGCAGTTGTACAAAACAGCGCGAGAGATCACGTACGACTCAAAAACAATTGAGTAATTGAGTTATATGTAATAAGTGGTGTGACGATCTAAGTTAGGTAAAATGACGTCCCACGCGAGTGAGAGACCGCAGTCTTTATGCGTTAAAACAATTAATTTCTTAGATTGATAGATTTCTAATTTTTTTCACTGATTTATTACATTAGATCTATATTTTAATTCTATTGCGTTATAGATGATACTAGCAACTCACCCTCGCTTCGCTTCGGGTTCGTCCCTAAACAAAAACATCTATCCCACGGGAACTGTACATTTTTCAGGGATGGTATATAGCCTATAGCCTTCCTCAGTTAACGGGCTATCTAATGCAAAAAGATTTTTTCAAATCGGATTAGTAGTTCTTGAAATCAGCGCGTTCAACCAAACAAACAAATAAACAAACTCTTCAACTTTATAATATTAGTATAGATTATTAACAACATCATGAAACATCTCCATTCGACCCACCAGCATAAAAGGAGATGAATGGTCATCCATAAAAAAATATTTTGTATGATAATTTTGCTGTAGTACAATATCTTAATTGTTGTTACAAAATTGATTTGTTGATTAAATCTAAATGCGCTACTACTACAAATAAAAAATAGAATTTGAATAAACTAATCGGTTTCCTTTGTTTTTCGAACTATTTTTTTTTTTTGTTTAGATACTAAGCAAAAAAAAAAAAGAAAATCGACTTCGACGAACTTTTGTGTTGTCAGTAAAAAAATTTTGGAAACAGTTTATTATTTTTATATATTTAGGATATCTTTTATATAGATCTATGTTTTTATTAAATCAATAATGATTATGGTTGTATTTCGAATACGTATTACGTATGCCTAGACGAAAACGTATTGTATAAATATCAATGTGTTGCTTCAATCTATACATACAGATAAATAAAATTGGAGTGTCTGTTTGTAATATTAAAATAACCGCTTTTTACTAAATGCATATGGATGTATACACGGTACTTATACCAAAACAACATTTTTTACAATTTTTTGTCTGTCTGTCTGTTTGTTCCGGCTAATCTCCAAAACGGCTGGACCGATTTTGACAGGACTTTCACTGGCAGATAGCTGCTGTTATATGGAGTAACTTAAGCTACTTTTATTTTAGAAAAAGAATCAGGGTTCCGCGAAAAAAATTAAAACCCATGAAATTGTGAACAAAATCCGCGTATGGTGTACGCAATAACAAACGTGCGTAACGTAAATCGCTATATAATTTAAACTAGCAAAACCCGCGGCTTCGCTCGCGCTAAAACTACAACAAAAAAACTTCAAGAACTATAGATTCGGTCTCTGTGTCGATAATAAAGTCTATTTTAATAAGATTTTCCAAAAATCCGCGAACAAACATAAAAAATATATATATATATATACGGTCAAATTGAGAACCTCCTCCTTTTTTTGGAAGTCGGTTAAAAAATATTTAAGGTACAGATTCGACTCAGTTAGAACATACATGGTGGTGATTCGGGTAGCCCAAGGGTGCTCTACCTCTTGGCCACCGCTTGACAGTCTTTCCTGGGACAGCCTGTATATTTAATATTTTCTCCGTAAGAAATGAAATATTGTTTGATTAAGGCAAATGTGAACAACAAATAATTGATAGGAGATTTTGTTTTCTAAATATTAATTGTTTCTTAAGATATATACTTACAATAAATTAAATACTTCTTTATAGTAACATCTATCTAATCACGTACGACGTGCTCCTACATTACAATCCTGTTAGTCATCGATTATACGCATTTATAATTAAACTGTAGCACATCTGTCATGTGTCTTTCTACAAAGTATGAAATTGGTTTTGTCTACTTTTATATGGGCTATGATTTTTTAAATTGGAACTGTTATATATTATTTTAAAAAAAATATTAATACATATTGTAGATCCAAATTCCAAACATTATTATAAGCTTTTAGATTTCTCTCCTTATATAACACATTATATTTACGTCATAAAGAAAAACATTTATATATCTAGATATATTTGTTGTTTGTTGTAATCAAACGTTTTCAAGTCACCTGCGATCAGTAAGTACATTCTCGTGAAACCCGTGCCATATTCTCAATCACATGACTAAACAGCCGGCCCGACCGAGTCGCCGATTAGTTCGCCGCGAGCCTCTCACAGTGTTGACGTCTGTTATATAAAATATCTAAACGGCCACAAATGTTGTTTACAAAGGAGCTCACCTAAATAACAGTGATTAGTGAATATGTGTTGTGCCCAAACGGGAACCATGTGACAGATTTAACTAATACAGTGAGAGTGCTAGTGTTATATCGTTTTTTGTGACACAATTTGAATATGGAAACACGTCACTATTGGGAAGAAAACGGACATCCCGTTAAATATGACAAGTGAGTGTTTATCTAGATAAATCTATAACGTTTTTATTACCTATAAACTATAAATAGCATGCTATTATTGTGTCTAGCCAGACATTGTTTACCAATATTACCTATATTTGGTTTCAAGGTCGTTCTTTTACGTGGCCTGACCGTCAAGTACATATTAAGTACCTAGCAATTTTATTGAGTTTCACTTTATTATTAATATTCTTATTATTCTATTGTTTAGCATTTACTTCCGTTTATTCAGACCATTGACTTTTTAATATAGTATTGTATTAGTTATTTATAGGTACCTTACAGTTAAGTTACTCAAAAATATTATTCTATCTGATGTGTTTCATTCAGAAAGAAGTAAATACTAAAATGAGTATTATTAAAAAGTAAATAAATAACGGTTTGTAGATTATAAACACAAATTGTAATAAATATTTAGGTTTACCCCAATAGTTACCCCATTAGTAAAGAAGTTCGACGAATCACGAAAATATTAAAACAAACACGTTTCGCTCATATGCGACAAGAACGTATTATGTCAGAAAACCAAATTTTTCAGAAAACGTTTTTGAAAGTTTTGAGTTTGTATATTTTTGAAACTGTTCCATTATTTGGCTAACTTTCAAAAGGTAAAACTTTGTTCAATTATTCTATTTTTAATGCAATACATCATGATAATACAAATATTAGTAAAACGATTTGTACTAGAACAAGTCGCTAGTTATTTTTATAATTTTGAACTCACTCTTTTCATCGGTGTGCTCTCATCGTCGTGTTATATTATGAAATTTAGTTGACTGCAAACATTTTTTCAATCATAACAGCTATCCATAGCATATTTGATTTACTCGAAATGGGTTCCTCTTGCATGCATTTTTGATAGTACTAGTATGGTAAGCTATTTAGAGTATATATGGGTTCTCCTCAAAAATACTTATCAAGATTGAAAACAACGATCATAAACTTGTTGCAGTCCAGCATAATAATCAGACTTGAATATTACGTAAGCACCTCTGCCAGTTCAATGGTTTTTTTTTTACAATATACATAATCCTTGTGAACATAATAAATATTCCTACCATAAGATACCATTCATAATAAGATGATCCTGGTCAACTGCTGCTCCATGAGCTAGTGGAATCGTGACGAAGCTTACTACATTTTAGGTATTTTTCGTATTTTCCTTCAGCATCTTTTTCTCACGCCTTAACCTAAATAGTTAAAGAAATAGATAAACTTTCACATCTAATTAAATGTAGCACTTAATTGATTTATAATCTTAATTTACACTCAGACTTGGAATAAATATTTTTGTAGATTATACCAATATTTAAGATCCATAGTATTTTCCGAAACAATAGTGGCGAAATTATAATAACGTACTGTAAGCATCTAGTTGTTGTGTAGATGATGCTAGGTGATGATGAGTGAAATTATAAATAGGCTTACTAAATTCCTGATTATTCTCTTTCACAGTTTCTTTCCGTACTTGGGGCCATGTCTTAAAGTTGGTGTGAAGTCCTCCTCATTATTTTCGACTACATCGCTCAATCTCACTGAGAATAGCCAACCGCATTATGCTTATGTATTATGATGTACCTGAATCTACTAAATTGAGTGTTCTCTCTCGCAATTTATATTAAAGTTAACTCCTTCTTCTTGATTGGTTTCTTAAATCTAATACCTAAATACCTCCCAAAAGAGATATCAAAGTAGTTTTACTAATATAGTAGGATTAAATAGTAACATCATAGTTAAAATACATTTAAATGAACTGTCTTTACATCCAGTTGAGACTTTTATGTTGCAATATAGTATATATTCTGAACTTCAAACCACTTTATAGAGAGAGGGCCACCTTTATTGGAAAAATTCAACTACAATTATACCAATATTTTACCAATTAATAATGTCAATTTTCTAAATAAATAGCACACATTCGGATAAGTGATATTAAGCCATGCAATTATTAAAAAAATCTTACCATTTGTAACGTTATTCATTGATATTTTTAAAAAGAATATTAGTTTTTCGCAACAATAACGTGTCATAGTAGCTGAAAAACTTAAATACAAATTTACAAAAAAAGTGTTACAAATGACGATGTCACATTTAAGCGGTATAAAGTAATCCTATTACAAGTAATTACGCATACACCAAAACAGTAACAGGTAGTTGTTGACCTGTTCTTGTCGTAATCAAAATGCTATTTCCTCTCTAAACACGAGGGTTAAACTGGCGAGAAACTATATTGAAATAAAGTTTGCGATCCTAGGAGAGAGCGCTAAAACGGTATGCGCTGTTTTTTTCTTTCATTACATGGCAAATTTTGACGCTAGAAAAATTTGCAATTTAGTAGCAAATCCGGCGTAATTCGGCGGTTTTTTCTACGCAATTATTCCATAACTATACTTTAAGAAGATAATTCGTTCTTATTGCAAAGGAACGGTTTGGTGATAGCGAGCTGTTAAGTTTGTACTTTAGTATAGACTTACTTTAGTAATCATATAAAATGAATGATGTCATAAGCGCTTGAACAGTTAGTTTTATACGAATACAGTACAAACATGCTAATATAGGTTTACTAGCGACTCACTCTCGCTTAGCTCGGGATCGTCCCTACATACGTTTTAACGGTTAGTTTGAAATATAAGTCTTTGAATTTCTCGGCTTTTCTATACTATAATGCATGTACTATACATATAAATTATAAACCTCTTGAATCACTCTCTATTAAAAAAACCGCATCAAAATCCGTTGCGTAGTTTTAAAGATCTAAGCATACATAGGGACAGACAGACAGCGGGAAGCGACTTTGTTTTATACTATGTCGTGATAGTTTTTAGAGGTTAGATAAATATGTATCCGGAGTAATATTTTATACGAAAGATCGTTTATTAGTGTTCTCGTAATTAAGATTATAATAGTTTGTCCTTGTACATCCAGCAGTTTCCATGGGATGTTAGTGTATTGCCAAAAAGAACCTTGAAACGAGCGTGAGCGAAACTGGGACGTTCACCCGTTACATAGTAATTATTAGAAATCGAATAAGATTTATAACAAAAAAGAATATAATTAGTTTGTTACTTACAGATTATTACTGTTCCATTGAGAAAACAAAATGGAATATTATTGTAGATTCTGAATTTTACATGTATTTTTATACCATATTATGTATAAGCCACATTCGTTTATTGAGTCTACGTGGTGCCAAAAATGACACATTTTTTGGGTTATGTGGAAAGGAATCCATATACCTTCTTAATATGTGTCTTAACTTGACCGGTATTTCTTTTATTATAGCCATGTCCTCGAAAATTACATTTTATTATGTTTAATTTACATTATGCTGATGTTACACGCGTTGGCATAAATACTTCCTTTAAGCTTGCGGCTGCGTCGAAGGATGTGTTCACTTACTCATACAGCCTCGGTGTAGGAGGGCAAAAACAATTATTTATTAGTTATAAGCTTATAGAACAATGTTATTCTTAAGGGAAATCGTTAAACAAATCATGCATTCAACACTATCAGTCACGCATTATGATAATTTACCTACTATCTACACATAGGTACTACATATAATATTATGGATTTTTGTCAATTTTTTCACAATACTATAAATATAACGTACACGTGAAACAATACTTTTTAATAGTTTTTTTTTTTCTCTCTATGGCTTAGAGTTGCGTTAACATTTAATAGTTTTATTTATACCTTTAAGAAACAATCATCACGATTTATGAGTCCTGACATTTAGTATGCTTTAAAAAAATGACAATAAAACCGTGAAAAAATCTGATAAGATAGTTTTGTTTCAAATGTCAAATATTCGCTTAAATCTAAGAAAGTATAAGTGGTTTTACTGTTCTTATTGTTTCTGTATATAATGTTTTCTGATATAATATAAAGCAAATAATAGAATAGAGATAAAGATATCGCCTTCGGGCGTATTGTCAGCTGTACGCTTTAATGAGTTCAATCAGGCAGACACTTCAATTTAATGTATATATGTACAGTACGGTAATATAAGAAAATTAAAGTAGATAATATATAATTAACTTTTATGATTTCAGTCATAACCGATTAAACTGACTAAGAAAAAAAAACCACCGACTTGAGAACCTCTTCCTTTTTGAAATCGGTTGAAGAGTAGATTATACTTTGAAATCGAAAAAGTAACGAATCATGTTGAGCAACAAGAAGCCCTTCATAGACTTTGATGATCAATAAAAATATTATTTTATAATAAGGTCTAGGAAAAAATGCATTTCCAAAAATCTGTTGGCAGAATTTTGGCAGATTGAAATGTTCGTTTTGTTTTTAAAAGTAGCGACCTAAAAAAGCTTTAATAAAGTTTATAAATACAATATTTTTTTGTGTTCAACATTGAATGGACATCGATATACTCGTAGGTCATTTTATCTGTGAAATTTATAACGTTAAATTATTATCATGTGCGTTAAATGTGTTTTGGATAATTCCATTAATGTTATTGAGTATTTTATTGATAATGCAATATAGATATAACGGAAAATATTGGTGTTTATTTGTTTGTTTCTTTCTTATTTTATTAGATCCAAGCATAGGTAACCACATTTCCATAGTAAGCGAAAGCGAAAGTTCTGTCTATTTGTTTGGTTTTCACGGTCGAACGACTACGGCAGTTTTTTGATCGACTTCAAAAAGAAGATGTACTCAATTCGGGAGCACGTTTTTTTATGTATTTAACGCGATGTATTCGCCAATTATTGTGAATCTTTACTAAATGTGTATGATATATAATATGGTATTTATAAGAACACAATAAAATTTTGTCTCTGTCTGTTCCGTTAAGTCTCCGAAACGGCTGGACTGATTTTGATGGGATATTGACTGGAAGATAACTGATGTTATAAGGAGTAACTTGGCTACTTTTATTTTAGAAAAAGAATTACGGTTCCGCTCAAAAAAAAATATACCTAGGGGTGCATCCTAGCGAAGAGAGGTAAAGTCGCTAGTATAAAATATATAAAGAAGATACACACTAAGAAATGATTTTTTTAGTGTGCCTTTTTAATAACAACCAACCCTAATTTTTTAAGTTATGTAAGCTGTTCTTGTCCTTTGTTTTCTGTTACAAAACTACTTTAGATGCAAATAATTAGGTTTATACATTGTTATACAATATACATAGCTTGTTGAGGTTCAAGATTTAAAAAACGTAGCAATTTTTTTTTCATTTGATTGCAAAATAGTGAAAACACGGTACCTACCTAGTAGAATAACTAATGTTCGGTTCGACTTTTGCATTTACAGAGATTCTTAAAAAGCAAAACGTATTGTACGTTTTGTTCTTGTTTTTAACTAACTTATTACGCTAGTAAGTAGTTAAACGCCCTCGTTTCTTTCAGTACACGTTTAGTCTCTTTAACCAATTTTTTTCAAAAGATCAACCTACAAGAACAATTTTGTAATAAAATATTAGCCCAAAAACTATACCAAGAAAGCAGCTATGCTTTCTTGGTATAGTTTTTAAGTTATTAAATTACGGAAATATTAAGAACCCGAAACGATTGATCGATTGATAGACTGATTGAATTATATTAAGAAAATAAAACGTCTGTATTATTATTACCAACGCTTACTTACTAGCAACACTATCACGTTGCTACTAAGAATGAACTTTTGAAGTAAAGCTTCTTTACGCACGCTTGACTTGGGGGGTAAGCTGGTGCCTACGTTTGTTGCCATGGTAACCGTTGTTATTGTCTGACAAATGATATATAATATTATATTCTTTCCTTAAATGATATTCTATAAATATATGATTGTAATATGCCTAATATGCGTTATTTTTAGTATCTCGTCTATCCTAATTATTTAAAACATAAATTGAATTTCATAAAGAGTACCGATAACCGACAGAAGTTTTACTTCTTGCGCGTATACACATTCATACACGCACTATTTTTTTTTTTAAAGTAGGTACTGACATGCGACAAATTATAGAATGTTCGTTAAATAATACAACATATCTACATACGAGATGCGCTAATTGTATTTTACTAATGAATAGGGAACGATGACGACCTTCGTTATTGCAGCCGCTAACTGTCACACAAAAGGAACTATACGAGAGATGCTCTTCAGAATGTCGAAAATGGTGTGCAGAAACAATTTATATCTCAAAAGTCTAACCAAAGAGAACATGTCTCAGACAAAAGAACAAGTTTCAAACTGTAAAGAGTTTTTGTAACTCTGTAGTAAAGGAACAATGAGTAGTAGTATTTATTTACTGAATTTTTATTTGAGATAATAATGGGTTATTGTTCTGGTGTGTTGTGACCTTGAGATATATGCCAGAAAGGACAAGGCCGGTTTTTTGAGACTAAAGGAATTTTATTTCTTATTTAGTACTAGCGACTCACCCTCGCTTCGCTTCGGGTTGGTCCCTAGATAAAAACAAATCTATTCCACAGGAACCGTACGTTTTCCCGTGATGATATATAGCCTATAGCCTTCCTCAGTTAACGGAATATCTAATGCAAAAAGATTTTTTTAAATCGGATAAGTAGTTGCTAAGATTAGCGCGTTCAACCAAACAAACAAACTCTTCAGCTTTATAATATTAGTATAGATGTATGTATGTATCTATATTCTATACTTACATATAATATGAAAGCTATCATGAAATATTATAATATTAAAATATTTTTAAATTGAATCTTATTTTGTACCTATCTTCGCAATCAATCAACTCATCCTTTTCTGGGGAATCCCC
Organism: Argynnis bischoffii washingtonia; assembly: GCA_033884665.1. Lineage (NCBI taxonomy): Eukaryota > Metazoa > Arthropoda > Insecta > Lepidoptera > Nymphalidae > Argynnis > Argynnis bischoffii. The sequence goes on along the minus strand of CM066618.1, from coordinate 14,922,979 downwards.
GGTTATAGAGGCTGAAGCTGCTAGAATCGACTTTGATATTAGTAGGTGTAACAGATATATTGTATTAATAACTGTTGAAATAACAATTTAAAAAAATATAAAATTATAAAAAAAATATTGAAATAAGAAAAAAATGTCGTTCAAAAATATCTCCTTACTTATAATTAAGTATGTACTTATTGATAGTTTTCTAGTAATCCTACTTTTAGATATTTAAAAATCTAAAAGCTGCCTATTGATATGGTAATTAGGTCATGTAACTTTGTTGTATTTTTAGTTTTTACTACTTTCAATTCCATAACAATAGCAAAGTCCATAATTTAAATATTTTGTTGAACCCAATGTCTGCGTCTGTGGCATGTGTGCATGTAAAATTAAATTTGACGCAATGCATGTCAAAATAATTGAAAACATTTTCTGTTTATAATATTTCATATACATTTATATAATAAACTTCTACATAACATCACATTTACTTTAATACACTATAATCGATTATATCTTGTCTCTGTTTACCTAATCAGCAGATCTTGTATCTTTGGGCACTAAAAAAACAAATTATTGAATTAAATTAATTAAATAATTATTTATTACTTTTAAACTTGGTAATAGTATAGTGAAATAAACCTAAACTAAGCTGGCTCTTTCCATAAGCATTCCAAAACTTTTTGCTGAATTAAAGTAGTTAACTAATTTAAAAAATCGATTTAAAATCAGGTAAATCGATTTTGAAACTGATATATGATGGCGATAGCGAGAGCCGGCGAAAATAACTGAACACGTGACTCTGCAAATGCACGCGCCGAGCGCCGGCCTCCACACGCCGCGTGAAACGTGACCGCGCACACATACGCACTGTCTAACCGACTAAACAGTCCATAAGGGCCAATTCATACTATGGGACTCTGTTATTGTTAGAATCTCATCTAAATGGTACATCCTTTCGTATTTTTTTAAGTTGGTTAATTTAAAAATGCTATTACATACTATTAATAATTCTTTAACGTTGTACTGTAAGGTACGGAGCTCACCCCAATACGACTCAGGGCCATTGTTCATCATACTGTTCAATTTCGTTTTGAAAACTATACACCATGAATAATAACATTAAAAAATGATTATTGTGTTCTAGATCTGTTTACTCCTTAAGAAACGTACACTGAAAATAATGCGTATTAGACCTAATACTCGCCCACAACGCTATATAAAAACACGTCTGCCCGCACACACAGAAGCTGCTCACGTTCGAGTCGCCCGATTCTGTCGGGCTACTTCTACTGGGTTGCGCATATTTATAATCTATATTTTTTGTGAACTATATATTTTTTTTCACTTAAAAATTTAATCATTGCTGAAAAAAACCTTCAAATTCAAAACCTTCTTGAAAAATTTGTGTTTAATTGAAATGCTATTTATTTTAGGTAATTATAAATATTTAAAACATTAATCACTAATAAGGCTTATGTTCGAAAATATTTCTTCTACTAGATAGAAGGGAACCGAAATCTGCAATTATGTATGTAACTAAAATTATCATGCACGTAAGTATTATGATAAGTACGTGGGCGACCGAGCTTCGCTCGGAGTTCTTTTTTGTTATATCGTATTTTTTAGATAAAAAAACTAAAATTTGAATAAATACAAAAACAAAAGTAAAAAACTCTGTATTTCAACTGGGATTCGATCCCGAACATAATATGTGTTGTCTAACTTACGCGTTGACCGCTTGACCACGATGCTTACAACCGAGTGTAAGAAACTATCGACCATATTCTGCCTGGAATAATGCAAAAAGAAAACTGCTTGACAACTCATGCATGACATGAGACTAATCTAGATCGATTTTTCGCCCCCGAAGCCCCTACATACCAAATTTCAGCGAAATCGTTAGAGCCGTTTCCGAGATCGCCAGTATAAATAAATAAATAAATATACAAGAATTGCTCGTTTAAATATATTACATATATTGACACAATAGCGTATATTAAAATTAAATAAATGATTTTAAATGCACCTATTATAATATCCTGTACATTTAAAAACATAATAGTTGAACAAGATTTTAATGTACAGCAATAATAGTCATGGAGTTAACACTTGCACGTGGAGCTTTAAATAAACAAAATAATTAACGAAGTACCTGCGGTTGTCGTGATGTATTAAGAATTTGTCAATAGAAAATACTTTATTTATTTAGAACATCTGGGGGTTAAGTCTGCTATTTTACATGAATTGTCACTATGGAACAATGCAATTATAATTCAATTACCATTGGTCCAAAATTTCGTAGCCTACTAAATTTACAATGGTCGATCAATGGTCTTGTAATTGGATTGTAGTTGAATTGCAGTAGAAAGGTAATCGGTATTGCCATTAGTTCAAAAAGCGTTCGCCGAAATGAGTTTTAGGCTAGATTCGATTATATTTGTAATTATAATAAATTATATAATTGATAAATCTATGTTTTAAAACTAAGCATTATGTAAAATTATCATAAAAAGCCAAAAAGACAAATTTTAAGTGCAATCTAAAAAATAAAACGTCCAAAATTAATAAGTTTTATCTGTAACTGTCGAATTGACATTAAATGTCAATGTTATTTGATAAGTCAATTTGTTCCTCTCCGCCGATATTCCATTCCGACGTGGTCTTGGAATAATTGGAGTTAGCTCCTCCACATGTGAGAAGAAGTAACCACAGCATTAATACATAAGAATATGTTAAATAATATATTCACTCTCCTGACACTCCAAATGCCAGACAAGCAGTTAGTCAAAATCACGATATCACGGGTATGTATGGAATTTCAAAAAATATTGATATGTAAGTTTAAACTTTTTTTTTTGGACATAAAATTAATATAAGTTTAAACATATTATACCTACCTTTGTTTGTTTGAAAACTATTAAATATTTATTCTAATAGGTAATTAAAGATTTTACTATATTTTTTTTTATATTCTATAACATACCTAAAAGCTATTTTTATTCAATAAAATAAATTAATTAATTTTCAGTTTTGGAACATGTTAACATGCAAGAACATAATGAGAGGATTATCACTGAGAGAGAGAGAGAAGATCTACCACTGATTTAATTAGAGGCAAGAGTATTAAGGGATCAATTAGTAAGAAGATTACAGCAGCAATAATTATTACCTTTTATATGTTTATTTTAATATTTGGTGGCAATCAATCTATTGTACTTTACCACAAAAAATATTGTATCATCTATATGTATCTATGAATAGTACTTATGCATATAAATTGGGTGTTAAATAAAAAAGAGCTAAATAAAATAATTTGAACCATTTTAATGTTTAATTTTTAATCTTAATAGTTTACCATACTAGAAGTAAGAAAATTTGAACTAAATAACAGTTAACTAATAAGGTTATTTAAAAAATAATCTAATCATAACAAAAAATAATAATAATTTAATTATTTTCTAATTTACCAATCTAATCTTCACAAAACTTATTAGCTAGTTTATCTTATATATCTAACATTCTTAAACCTAAAGCTTGCCATTCCCTCTGAGTCTGCACTACCATTTCTCTTATCCTATTTTGCTCCTTTTTCATCTCCATATAATCTCTATGTTGCTGCATTCTGAATGCTCTCCACTCAAAATAAGAATTTACAAACTGACGGGCAGCCTGCTTTGTTTGAACCTTGCATGTCTTCGAGGTGAGATTGTATTTGTGAAGACCTCTCACTATGGCATGGTGTAGATTTGATTTGATATCATGATTGATGGGCCATTTAACATACTTGTTAAATTTGGCATTGAGTGCCTCCGTAACTTGCCTCACAGCTCTTGACACTGTCTTCTGTGAGACATTGTGTAGGGCACTCTGCCCAACTAAGGTCTGGTAAGATCCAGATGCAGAAAATGCTAAAGCTATCAGAATCTGCAATAGAAATATGTAGGTATATATTTCTTTAATATCAACATCATGTATTCGTAGACTATAGTTATGCCTTTAGTGATAAGCAATGAAATTGAAGTTGTTTTCTAACCTTCGTCTCCGCCGATACTCCATCATTCCGACGTGGTCTTGGAATAAGTGGAGTTAGCTCCTCCACTAGCCCCCTTACAGTTTCCTTCCCGAGGCGAAATGTTTTCACAAATTCTACCTCGGAAATATCCTGAAAGGGGTCAATATTTCTCCTTAACAAGCGGCGGGCTCGACGGCGGTTTCTTCGCTCCGAACGCTGGCGTTCTTGAGCGTCAATCGTGTTAGATAATTTTAAAATGTTCCACTTTAGTCTAAACATTTTACTTAGGTTCACACACACACACTTCACAACTTAAAAATATTTGTTTTTGTGATCCAACCATCAAACAAACATTGCTTTTATGCAATGACTGCACAATTGCACTTCAATTATAGTTCAATGGTCATTAGAACTGTCAAAATATTAACAGCCTACACAACACATTCGATCATTGACTTGTCATTATGTACGCGACTAACAATTGTTTGCAAATGTATCATTGGAGTGTCAGTGACACACCATCGGAAAACCATTGAACTAGTAGACTACCAAAATTGCAAAAAGTAGCAATTACGATGCCATTGATAGACAATTGTCACACAATTGCAATAGCAGACTTGACCCCCTGACTGAGATTGATGTATAGAATAATCCAGCGTGGTCGTAAACGTGAGCCACAGATTGTGCTAAATGATTCAACAACAGTTTCATTTCTATCCATCACTTTAATGTAATTCGTTCATTCGATTGCTATAACGAATAATAATATCGATGTTTTCATCTGCATTCTAGACTTGTTACTGCGTGTTATTGTGTCAATTGCAGTGCATAATGTATTGACGTACGATCATAATTTGAGCGGATGTTGCGACATTGCATTATCATATATTTTAGTCGTGTTGATGTCAGTTCCTGATTACTTATAATTTTTCACTTTACTTTAGATTTATAAGTTCATAAACAACAAAATAAATTTAGAAATGACCTCATTCATATCAAGGGAATAAAATGGTTTATTGATTTATAAAGTTAGTCAAATTTCGCTTGATCATTGTCCTTTGCAATGTCACTATAATCATATAATGTACACGTGTATGACAGTCGTCGCTTAGCTCGTGTAATCACGTGTTATAATGTAGTTCGTAACAGGCTCATTTAGTTTTTAATTTTTTTAATATATGTATATTGAGCTTATTTTTACTATGATACTAGCAACTAACCCTCGTTTCGCTCGTGTTCGTCCCTAGTCAGTATCAAAAACAAATGTATCCCACGGGAACCGTACATTCTCCGGGATAGAAAGTAACCTCTGTGCTATTCCAGACTATAATCTATCTCTGTGCCAATTTTCATCCAAATCCGTTCGGCCATTCTGGGGTGATTGTAATATCCATCCAAATTTTCGCATTTATAATATTAATTATGGTTTTTATTTTTCTTTATTTCCTAAGTGAAAAAAAAAAGATTGGCATATCTAAAATATAATACCTATATATTTTTTATCTTGCACATATAATACATTCTTTATGTATTATATTATATGTTATTATTATTTATAAAATTTCATTAATTATTCTATTTGAGGAAAACTTTGAAATGAATTTGTATGCTAGTAACAGACTAAAATAGTTAATTAATAAATATGGTTGTTGAAAAATACAGCGATAATGAGCGTAAATAAAAAATACATGTGGGCAATCTAACTTAATTAAAAAAGTTCAACAAAAGTTAGTATAGAAATTATAAACTCCAAAAAATGTAATTTGTGAAACAACAAAGATTTATATGTATAAGATACATTTCAATAATTCTCTAGAAAGAAGCAAAGGACAAAAATGGAAATGTTTTTTTTTGTTACTAGTAAGTAGGTAGTATCGCCAGTGTGTGTAAGTTTGTGTAATCCACAACTTCTAAAGCCCTTTATCAAAATTGGATCTAGTTTGAAGGACATAGTTATTTGTTGTTCGTGTAGACCAGACCAGACCAGACCAGACCAGACCAGACCAGACCAGACTGGCACTGTAGAAGTCCTTTTTAATTTTTATGCCGCATAGCCCGCTGCGCTGAGTTTGTTTTTCCGTTCTAATGACAGAAACTACTATACGTATTTTAATACGGTTTTCAGTTAGAAAGAAAGGATAAAGGCTAAAGGATATCAAACAAGGATAAAGGCTATATTTTATAAACATACTAGCGATTTAGCCTCGTTTCGCTCGGATGCATTCTAGGTGTTCGAGTAAGTCGAAGTTCCTTATTTTATCTCCTTATGGGATGAATTTCAAAAAACGCTAAAACACGTATTTATTTAATTGTATTGAAGAGCATTAATACCAAGTTTCAAGAAATTCTGATTATAAATATTTTTTGGTTTGTGTTATAACGTGTATTCCCGTGGGAATAAGATAATCTCCCGCAGTAAAAATATCCTATATGTTGACCCGGATATCCAGCTATCATCATACCACATTTCATCAAAATCCCTCCAGTGGTTTTTCTATGATGCGGGGACAGACAGACAGACAAAAATTCTAAAAACTATAGATTCGGTCTCTGTATCGATAATAAAGTCTATTTCAATAAGATTTTCCAAAAAATATTTAAGGTACAGATACGACTCAGAATTTTATTATATGTGTAGATAGATTACATTACCGTTCCTTGGGTCACTAGTACATGTAAACAATACACATATGTACATAAATACATTTCGTACGAAGCTTGTAAATATCTAAAATATAAGCATTAGCCAAAAGTACTGATGTAAAAAAAAATATTAAATGTATTTTCAAATTAAGGATTAATATTCTTTAGTTTGAGTGTGTATTACATATATTTAATTTAAAAAATTAAAAACATAGTAGATACTTACATAATATATAATCGATATAAAGACCAGTATAAAACTTTAACAAACCTAGCCCAGGCCGTTGCTGACCTTAGCAGTTTCCTAGCTACATTTATATTAAATGATCTTGGCGTTTGGCCTAGGTCATGTTTACTGCCATGCAATTTATACGTTTAGTTAGATTTAGCATCACTTACTATAATTAGAACTGCTAGTGACATTGCACGTATTTAAATAAACCTTTACTATGTAAATGTTTGTATTTTATTACAATAACACAATAATAAACCAACAAGTGACCGTCAGAAGTAATGTTTTCCCCTTGAAAAGTCTGCAGATTCTATCTCAATGGCGTAATAGCAATTTTAAAAGATACGACGATTACATTGATGTCGAAGCGATCATTTTTGGACGTTTGAAATATAAATCAAACAGAGCAGTGCGTAGAAATTTCAATTACTAATATTGATATACATAGGTACTAGCAAAATGTGCGGCTACGCCCGCGTTCGATCTACAAAAACTCTCTTTGGCTTTATGTTATACAACCACTAACCCTCGCTTCGCTCGGGATACAAAAATATTAAAATCGCGATTAAAAATGGGGGGTGGGGGTAGATGGATGAAAAATACTTTACGACCTATTCTCATACCTACCAAATATATAAAAAAAAGTCATTAAAATCGGTCGAGTCGTTTCGGAGGAATGCGACCACAAACACCGTGACACGAGATTTTTATATATAGGTATTATTCATTTATATAGATTTTTATACATATAGATTATTCACATTTTTATTCTAGACAATACCTATATGTATATTATAATCAATCTAAATTCTAATTTCTTTTAGGAATCACTAGCGACTCAACCTCGCTGCGCTTCGGGTTCGTCCCTAGACAAAAACAAATCTATCCCAGGGGAACCGTACATTTTTCCGGGACGATATATAGCCTATAGCCTTCCTCAGTTAACAGGCTATCTAATGCAAAAAGAATTTTTCAAATCGGATTAGTAGTTTCTGAGATTAGCGCGTTCAACCAAACAAACAAACAAACTCTTCAGCTTTATAATATTGGTTGGTTTATTTAATAAAGGTATTTTTAAAGTAAAATTATCATTTGTATTTAATGATTATTATTATACAACTTATGTGACAAACCATAAGTCACGTATTATACGTATTTATCCGTTTTTATGGTATTTTGTTATGGGCTATATCGCAAGGTTCGTACAAAAGAAACCTTATTAGGTTATTCAAACTAATAAAATCTTCTAAGAAGTCCTTATGCCATCACGTGCCATCTGCTAGGTAAAGGAAAATCCTGCCGGAGAAACCCACACACGTAATAAGTTTATAGATACCAAGGCCTAACAAAATATTGCACAGATTAAAATAAGTACTGTGATTATTATTATGATTATTTATTACATTATCGTGATTGATATGTGATTATTTTTATACCCTTTCCACAAAACGTGTTATGTAAAAAATCATAACCAAATATTAAAATACAAAAAAAATATAAAAATATTACTAAAATATTATCATATTTTGTTGATGATTATTTAAAGATTATACTGATAGGTAAATCTTTTTGAAGTGAAAACTTCCATTGGTAGGTTTGGATGGGGAGTAAATTAAATTCATGTAAGTCTTCATCGACACGGTCACGTGACGTGTTAACGCTAACACTGAGAATGCCGATAGATGTCAAAACCAGACAAATGTAAACAGTTTTAATTTACCAATATTAATTTAAGTTCAATCAATTTCAATATCCAAAAATAACAACTGTTTATAGTTTTAAGTTGTCACTTCTGTCGGCAGTTCTCATGACTGCTTTTTTTAATGAATGTTTCTAGTTTTTAACTATTAGAAAAAAACACCGCTGTTTGTATCACCGCTATTTCTGCTCTTTTCTTTTCCTTTCTATGGGGACCCTTGAAAAAAGATTCGCATTCATTATAGTTTTTGTTTAAAAAAGAATTATTAGTCCATAGTAGTTGTTGTTGGTCAATCAAAGTATCAAGGTAAGAGAATGGAATATGAAATTTTATTAAACAGTACCAAATAAGAGTAAATCAATTGAATCTTTATACCTAATTTATAAGTCTTTTTAAGTATTTTTATACCTTTTTTGGAATATTTTAACTGGTCTTGTCCATAATACTACAGGCTCAGTATTTTCCGCGATCCATATCCATATTAATTTATAAATGTGTAAGTGCGTTTGTTTGTCATTCTTTCACGTCGAAACAGAGTGAGTGACATAGGCTACTTTTTACCGCGGGAGATTATTTCATTCCCACGGGAAAATACGCTATATGATAGTACCACCCACAACAACTCATCATACCTATGTCTACATAAAATATTATTATTATAGACAGACTATATTATATAATATATATAATATATTATATATAATATATTATATTCCATACTAACCATTATAGCGCGAGGGTGAGTCGCTAGTTTTATAAAAAAGGTGTTAACAAGAAAAAACAATAGAGAATGATGTTATCGTGGAAAATGCCTATATTCATATAACAATGAAACTTAAAAGAGATAAGTAATAAAACAAAACATGTGAATCATTATAAAATAAATAACTTTATATCAGTGGATTAAATAACCTCAGATAAAGAATTACAATATAGACGGAGTCCGCCAAAATTAAATGTTAAAGTCAGTAAAGTAAGTTAATAATATATCTTTAAAGAATAAAGGAAAATTTTATATACATATGCATAAATTACTATACAATTTTTCTAATTAAAATATGAATAATAAAAATTATAATAATATATTCTTTTGTACTTTTTACCGGTGGTAGGACTCTATCAAGCCTGAGGAGTCCGACTGGATGGGTACCACCCCCTTATCTATTTCTGCCGCCAAGCAACAATGATTGCATTGTTGTGTTCCGGTTTGAAGGATAAGGTAGCCAGCGCAATTACAGGCAAGAGGCATATCGTCTTAGTCCTCACAGTGACAACGCACCTGTGGTTCTGCATTTTTGTTACTTAAAACCTAATGCATGAACTGTAGGTGTTATGGGCGACAGGTACTACTTTCCATCAGGTCTGTCTGCTCGTTTGTGACTGAATCTCATAAAAAAAAAGTCCGTAGTCTGAGAAATTAACTATGTCTATTATAAAAATCGTACTGTATGTTAAAGTCAAATATGCCTTTAAACAATACCTAAGTGAAATTTTATATATGTATAATGTATATACATATGTATGAATTATTATACAATTTTTGTAATTAAAATATGAATAATAAAAATTATAATAAATAATATATTCTTTTGTATATTCAAAACCTCATTCTGAGAAGTTAACTAAGTAAACGTTATAAAAATCGTACCGTACAGTTATCTTAAGACCGAAACTGTGATACATTTCTATAGCGAATACTCCGCCTTGTTACGTCACAGCGACATTCGCCTCGTGTCTCACAACGTGACAGGCCAGCACGTGCCTCACCACACTCGCATTTATTGGTGTGATTAATACTTGTTTATTCGGCCCTTTATTTTGCTTAACTTAATGATTCACTTAAGAAAGTTGCCAATTTTCATAGCGAACAAGTGACTCACCCTCGTTCCGCTCGGTTTCATCCCTAGTTACGTTTTAACGTTTAATATAGATTTCTCAGAGATGAGATATTTGCTCGCTGTAAAAGTATCCTGTATATGGACCCGGATATCCAGCTGTCATCATACCAAATTTTTATAAAAAAATCTTTTTTATAAAAAAAAAACGGAGATGAGATTTTTTACGCAGTAAATGGTATCCTAAATGTTGATCTGGATAACCACCTTCAAATTTCATCAAAATCTGTCTAGTCGTTTTCTAGTGATGCGTCCCCTGAGAGACAGACAGACAAAATTCTAAAAAATAAATTCGACCTCCGTGTCGATAATAATAATATTTTCAGTAAAATTTCCCAAAAAAAATATTTTATGTACAGATTCGGCTTAGTTAGAATTTTATTATATTGTATAGATTACACATAGATAACGATTTATAAATACTTTATATGGATTTTTTAATACATGAGAAATCAAAAGCTAAAATGTGCAAGAAAGTTAGTTGTTTTCATGTCTTTTTTCATAGTCAGAAAATATTTCGATAAAACTCAGATGTTATTCTTTTTACAATAATATAATAACGGGTATTCAGAAGCCACCACTTAACATTTTCATAGGTTAATATAGATTAATTAATCTGTATAGACAGATAAATAAAATTGGAGTGTCTGTTTGTAATATTAAAATAACCACCTTTTACCAAATGCATATGGATGTATACACGGTACGTATATCAAAACAACATTTCTGTATGTCTGTCTGTCTGTTTGTTCCGGTCAATCTCTGAAACGGCTGGGCCGATTTTGACGGGACTCACTGGCAGATAGCTGCTGCTATATGGAGTAACTTAGGCTACTTTAATTTTAGAAAAAATTGGGTCCCACGAAAAAAAAAATTAAAACCATAAAAATTAAAAAAAGTTTGTTTTGGGAAGCAATCTAGGGACGAACCCGAGCGAAGCGAGGGTGAGTCACTAGTAATTATTATGATTATACATATAAATCTATTTTATGTAAAAATTAATCATTTTTTACATTTCTTTACTGCTTGCATCTTCACATTATCGCATTGTGTGACCTCATATTGCTCACGTGATGCCTGTAATGTTATCGGACGGATATTATTGTTCTTATGCGACGTAGTCCGCAGATAACATTGGAGACAAGCCCTCTTTATTTTTTCAATTAATAATTAAAATTATTGAAATTATTTTTTCAAGTGTCGTAATTTCTTTAATTATAATTTTATTTCACAATTTCGTATTTCTAGAAGCTATTCTTGTAGTAGATCATTACTAAATATTTAATAAATAATATATCAACAATATTTATATTATCAATATAAAAGATAAATCAAGTATTTTATGATACCTGATTATGTAGTAGCTCAATGAATATTTAAAAAAAAAATTCAAAAAAAAAAAAGAAATTAAAATGTCAAAAATAACTGTTTCGTATTGATACCTAATCAAATATTTTCGAAGTCAATTTGCTTTGATTTGTATCGGCTGGCTGAGGTAACAAATATAAAAAAATACAGCCGAATTCGAAACCTCCTTATTTTTAAAGTCGGTTGAAAACATATATCATACGGCTATGTATACAATAATTGTGTTTAGTTTTAAACATTTTGGTTTTTGGATTTTGAACCGAATAGAACAACGACAAAGCTCTTTAATATATAATTATTGATAAAAAAAGATAAATAAAATATTCTGCCATGACGATAAAAGTAAATACTAATTAGGTACAAACTACAAAGATTAAGTACGCGTTTTGACATTGATAGATGTGTCAATGTCAAATATCTCGCACCACGTTCCTGTTACCTGAAATAGCAAATACTATAAAACCATTAATAAGTGTAGAGATCTTATTAAATTGTTTATATGACAAAAATATAAGCACCTCAAAATATTATCCTAATTTGTATGTTGTCAGACATGTTTTGTTCGTACTTCCTATATTTATATCTTTTTTTGCAATAACTAGATCGGCGTTAGATCTAGATTTAAATTCTTAATCTATCAAATTCAATAGTAATTACGCAATGTACACATTAATTTCTTCGCCATTATGTCAGAGATAAGCAAATATTGCACCGTTCTATGCTAAGTTAGTTTTTTATAGGTTTTATTGTCACAAAAAAGAAATTATAATATTAAAAGCAAAGAGTTAATAATGAGTGACTGACTAACGAGAATGCAGTTATAAATAAAAAAATGACAAAATTGCATTTTAAACTCATGTTTAATTTTAATACTTATATTTTTATAATAAATTATAAAAATATAATTATTGAAATACATGTCATTGATTTTAATGAATCTCATCACGAAGTCGTGCGTCACAACTCACAGTAAAGTGCAGACTTGTTACAAACAGTGACATTGCTAAGGTAATGGTATGTAATGAAGATTTATTATAGATTAAAGAATTTGATTGTGGTTTCAACCCCTTAAAGAACGCGTACACGCCGGCGTATCAGTTAACAATTGATTTCTTAGAAATTATCCATAATTTCTCAGAAATTATCTAGGAGGGGTTAAGACGTTTTTGGTCTATTCTAAGATCGAGAAGAATAATATAGATATAGTAACTAGGAAACGATCGCTCATTGAATTTAACGTGTTAGTAGACTGTGATAGTACAGTAGATGATATAAAAATATTCATCAGTCATCAATGATGGACTCTATTATCAGTCTACGAAATCTAAAGACATTTTATTTTTTATGTTTTCACTTTTCAATATGCTAGCTATTTTTTTTTTTTTTACTTAGCTTAGCTATTTTTTTTTATATATACATATAAAATTCTAACTGAGTCGAATCTGTACATTAAATATTTCCTGGAAAATCTTATTGAAAAAGTCATTTTTGTCGGTACAGAGGTCGAATTTATAGTTTTTACAATGTTTGTCTGTCTGTCTGCCTGGGCACGCATCACGAGAAAACCACTGGACAGATTTTTATGAAATTTACTATGATGATAACTGGTTATCCGGGTCAACAATGAACATATAGGATACTTTTTACTGCGGGAAAATTATAAAATCTTCATATTTTAGGCGGGTTTATTAGTGAGAAGAACACCGAAAATAACGCGTAGAACGTAAGTAGACCGATAGCCGAAAGTCTCCATAATGGTATACCTAGATCAAAGCACACAGACAAGAAGTAACTGCATACTGTTATCTTTAGTTCTGAAAACGATCACTGACTTAACCTCAAATATACATGCATATACACATATAAAAACGAAATCAAGTTTGCAATTATTCATTCTAATTATAGTTATACTTTTAAAGATATATTTATATATATTTAATAATAAACTTGTGTGTTCTTATGACATGATAAAACGATAAGATACCTTTTTTATCGCGTGAAAACAGAACAGGTGACAGATAATTGCACAGTGCATGTGACGTGATCTAACACGTGCGTCGCTAAGTAACCATTATCTTTTATAGAAATATTGAAATTTAATGAAATTATAGAATTATTTATGAAGTGAAAACTTCTATAGGCAGGTTTGGATGGGGAGTAAATTCATGTCAAGTCGTCATCGACATGGTCACGTGGCGTGTTAACGCTAACAGTCTGAGTGCCGATAGATGTCAAAACCAAATATATGTGAACAGTTTTAATTTACATATATTAATATAAGATCAAACAATCATTTGAATATCCAAAAATAACAACTGTTTGTTTATAGTTTTAAGTTTTCACTTCTGTCGGCAGTCCTCATGCTTTTTTTACATTATATTTTTATCGTTCAAGTGATTCGGTTTGATCTGTTTAAAGTTTTAAATAAAATCTTTTTAATAAAAAAAAAAGACAAAAAAATGTCTTGCATGCTTATAAATGCGTACCTATATGTATAGCAAGCGAAACTGGATACAAATATTTGATAAAACGTTCATAATAAGTATATCATATGTAATATGTACAATGTAAAATTCATCAACGCGTAGCTGTTTTAGTTATACGCGAAGTACCCCCGCTTCACGTAAAACGCGTTTCTTATGACCTATGACGCCGTATTCCGTAATTGGCTATTTGACAATTCTATAGATAAAATATTTAATCTGTTGGAGACAGTAGCTTATGGGTCCACAATAATTATACAATATGTTTTTTGCATTAAAATAAATTGTAAATATTTCATTTTTGAAAAATAAATTTGAGTTTTTTTATCTGTGGATTACAAATACTGAAACGCTGGCGGCCATGTTTGTGCAGCGTGTGACGTCACCTTTCACATAACAAAACATCGTGTGTTTTATCGTTTGCACTTTGCTGAGAAGATCACTCTAAAATATTTTAATTAGTGCTTGTGAGAAGTTTAACGAAATGGAGCCGGGTTACACAAAAGCTGATAGTGCAAATTTACCAAAAATAGATTCATTTATGGTTGCAAATTTTTTTGCATGTAATCCTGACTTTTGCTCAGCCGAGTTTCGGAATGTAAAAACTTCCGTGTAAGTACCGAAATGAACAAAGTAATTATGTATAATTTATTGGTAAAAGTTAATGTGTATAGTTCTTAAGTCAAGTAGTAAAAATTTTATAAAATAATTTTAAATTACTTAAAGGTTATGTTGATAATTTTAGATCTTCGCGACAGTCGTATGGTGAATAATAAAAATAATACTTTTAAAATTAATAAAAATAATGTCATAAAAAGAATTGTTTTTATGACATGTTTTATGTACAAAATACTGGATTAAGTTTAATTTATTTTCAGTAAATCAGAGGCTAAATTGATTGCTTTTAAATACTTACATCGAAGTGATCTTCACAAAAAAAAATTGCAGATTTATCAGATGTAAAATTCAACTCTCAGCGTGCTAATTGTAACCACTGCTTTCGACATTTAGGGACGTGTATAAACAATTTGTCAGGATATTTAATTGTAGAACTTTTACACATAGGTACGGCACACGTCTTGTAGCTTGTCATTTTCATAAAAAATATTTATATTCTAAATATATATATATATATTAACTTATATGAGCTTGCCAATGAAAAAGCTGCAAACTTTTAGCTTAAAATATGTTTAAGAGTTGGAGCATCGTAGCATGAAAAATATATAACATGTTATATTCTCCATGCATCGTAGTTAGCTTTACTTAGTTTATTGAGATATGACGTCACAGCCAGGAATGTCACGTGATGTGCTGTTTTCGCGCGACTTTCAAATTACTGAAAGATTAATATATTTTTTTCCGAATAAATAACGCTTTTTTCAGAAAAAAATAATTGTAAGAGGTATAAAATGAACCTACGTATGTTTTAAAATATCTTTCCGAAAACTGTCAAATAGCCAATTGGAGGTAAAGATATTCATTAAAAAACAATCATAATGGTAATCAGTTAACATAAATATCTTCGTACGATTGAAGTCGCTTGAGACGGTCTCATGATTCGAATCATCTAATTTAGTTTATCAGTTGAAATGTCGACGCGAAAGTCAAGTTTATATTGAACTAGCGACTCACCCTCGCTCCGCTCGGGTTCGTCCCTACTTACGTTTTAAATTTTAGTATAGATTTCACAGAGATAAGATATTTTCCCACAGTAAAAAGTAGCCTATATGTTGACCCGGATAACATCATATCAAATTTCATCAAGTTTTTCCGTGATGCGGTCGCATACAGACAGACAAAAAATCTAAAAACTATATATTCGGTCTCTGTATCGATAATAAAGTCTATTTCAATAAGATTTTCCAAAAAATATGTAATGTAAAAATTCGGCTTAGTTACAATTTTATTATATGCATAGATGAACTAGCAACTGACCCTCGCTCTGCTCAGGTTCTTCCCTAGTTACGTTTTAACGTATAGCTCAGAGATGAGATATTTTTCCGCAGATAAATGTATCCTATATATTGACCCGGCTAACCAGCTCATCATACCAAATTTCATCAAAATCTATCCAGTGATTTTCCCGTGATGCTGTAACAGACAGACAGACAAATATTCTAAAAACTATAGATTCAGCCTCTGCATCGATAATAATATCTATTTCAGTATAATTTTTCAAAAAATGTTTAATGTACAGATTCGGCTCAGTTAGAATTTTATAATATGTATAGATATATAACAAAGACATTTAGCATTCGCAGTAATATACCTATTACACATTTCTATACGTAGCTATTGTACTTATTATTACTATCTAAGTAGGTGTATATTAGAAAATAAATCATTATTTACTTTTTCGAACCAGTTTTGCTTAGTTTATTAAGACTTAAATCATATGTAGATATTATTTATCTATAATACAAATAAATAAAATTGAAGTATTTGTTTGTTAAAATAACAGCTTTTTAGTTAATGCATATGAACTTACTAGCGACTCACCCTCGCCTCGCTTCGGGTTCGTCCCTAGACAAAAACAAATTATCCCACGGGACCCGTACACTTTTCCGGGATAATATAGCCTATAGCCTTCCTCAGTCAACGGGCTATCAAATACAAAAAGAATTTTTCAAATCGGATTTGTAGTTCCTGAGATAAGCGCGTTTAACCAAACAAACAAACAAACTCTTCAGCTTTATAATATTAGTATTAATAGTATAGATTATATGGTACTTATAAGAAAAACACATTTTTCAAATTTTTTGTCTGTCAGTTTGTTCCGGCTAATCTCCGAAATGGTTGGACTGATTTTGACGGGACTTTCACTGCCAGATATCTGCTGCTATAAGAAGTAACTTAGGCTACATTTATTTTAGAAAAAGAATTAGGGTTCCGCTTAAAAAAAATTAAAACGTACCTACCTCCCTAGGTTCCTACGCACCCGAGCGAAACAAGGGTAATTCTCTAGTATTTTAATAATATCTATGTTTTAAATTATATTATAATTGTTAATAGTAATTTCATATTAGATATTATTATTTGACTCTCATGTAATACTCGTAGACCCAAATTTTATTTTATTTCCTGATGTTTAAATCTTGTTATTTGAAATATGATGTTGGTCCCATTTAATTTTCTTCTTCAGTCACATAATATAGTTGTATTAATTTTTTTACGTACATACCTATACATTATACTTACATACATCTATACTAATATTATAAAGCTGAAGTTTGTTTGGTTGAACACGCTAATCTCAGGAACTACTAATCCGATTTGAAAAATTCTTTTTGCATTAGATAGCCCGTTAACTGAGGAAGGCTATAGGCTATATATCATCCCGGAAAAATGTACGGTTCCCGTGGGATAGATTTGTTTTTGTCTAGAGACTAACCCGAAGCAAAGCGAGGGTGAGTCGCTAGTAATATATAATATGTAAAGGAGTTTTTTTTTATTTCGAATTTTTGGCTGAAAAACTAGTTGGATTTAATATGAAATAAACAGTTTAACGAAGTAACTTGTTTTCGTCGCACAGTCACGTTTTAGACTTGGCACGTGACGCGTGACGTACCTTCTGGTGAATCAGTGTCTTATTATTTATTTGTAGAAGTAAAAAGGAACCTTCAAGATAACCTAAGATATAACAAAAATATAACAATTGACGACGCGTTTGGCTCAGTTTATAGTGACCCTACTTGCTGTGCCAGCGGTCGCGGGTTCGAGTCCCGCTGCGGGCATTTATTAGTGTGATAAGCACGAATGTTTGTACTCCAGTCATGCGTGTTTATATTCACAATATGTATGTATTTAAAGTTATATATGTGTAGTGTATCAGCTATGGTTTTCATAACACAACCTTCGTAGCTTACCATGGAACTAGATGGTGCTGTGTGTTAATGTCCCACCATATTTATTTGTATTTATATTTAACTATAACCTGAGATTTTAATACCTACTTATGATAATAAACATTTTAGCGAATTATGTGTTTGACTGTTTTGTACTAAAATCGAAATTATTGCATTATACTATATAATATAGTAATATAAAAAAATGAAGTTTTTTAAATAAAAATATTTGTGACGTAAAAAAGAAGAAAAAAAAAGTCTTGCTGAGCTGAAATAATAAGTACCTATCAGACAATTTATTTACAAGAAAGTTATAATTGCGATTCATTTCAAATTAAGTACTTTTAATCACGATACGAATACGGATACTGATCTTTTTTCTCCCTCGGATATTCACAGATACGGATACGGATATCCGGTGCATCACTAGTTATGATATGTTTTCACTTTTCACAACACACATTTTCCACTTAAATTTTAAGGTAATTGATTTATTTACCTCTGTTTTTACTTATTTTATCTCACTTACAATAAATTTTACTTTCAACATTCAAAATACGTGTACTGGTAGTGGAAAGTTTTGTGTATTGGGCAATTGTCACGTGGACTTCCACGAGACGAGCCTGAGCAGCGAGCAGTAGGTACACCTGTATGACGAAACTTTAAGGTCACATTATCACCGACACATTTTCCGATTTTACATCTCTTTTAAATTGTTATACATATTTTGAGAGAATAATATTATAAATGTTGCAATTTTTTGGTAATATTGAACATTTTTATGTAATATGATGAATTAATTTGCTAATGTAATAATTAATTATAGACTTTAATAAAATAAGTATTTGAATGTCTTTTATATCTGGATGTCAGCTTTTAGTATGATTAAAATTTGGAAAGATGCATGCATCATTAAAACGAAAGAATGGTACTAAAAATGAAATAATGGTACTACAAACGAAATTAACGTTACTTCAAACAACTACAAACGCTTGTCTTCATTTTTTTTTTTATGACATTCAGTGACAAACGAGCAGACAGACCACCTGATGGAAAGCAGTATCTGTCGCCCATAACACCTACAGTTCATGCACTTAGGTTTTAAGTAACAAAAATGCAGAACCACAGGTGCGTTGTCACTGTGAGGACTAAGATGATATGCCTCTTGCCTGTAATTACGCTGGCTACTATTCAACTTTCAACTTCTTTCAACTTCTGTTCCATTACACTTGAAGATTCTTCCACTACTAGCCTCTACGAACGTTTTTTTAGTCTTTTTTACTGCTAACAGTAATCGTATCGACTTTCAAATTGACTTTATGTAATAAAAATCGTTCTGAAAAATTCTCAAAAATAAATTTTTTTTTTTCAACTTTTTTTTACTACAAACGAAAAAAATGCAGTACAAACCGCTACTAACGTTTTTCTATAAGAATCAGGCGGATTTTTTTTTTCCAGCTTCGGGGGATGACATTTTTTTTGTTGCCTGCAATTTTTTTGCCACTACTACAAACGAATTTAGCTTCACTACTATCGACTACTAATCGAGAATTTTCAAACAAACCGAACGAAAGAACAATTTTTCCGAAGTCGGGTGACAAGTTCACAAAGCCAACACTAGCTGTGTTTTTTTTTCTTATAGTTTTGATTACGTTTTCCCTTTCACATCATTTGGCAATGTGGTGGTTTAAATAAAATAATAAACGTGTGAGCATGTGTGTTGCCGCTGGATTCGAAACACTTTTTTTCGCTAGTTTTGTGAGCTTATAACGTAGGTGTCTGTCTATATATCGGGGCGGTCGGGATGCTCTGTGAATCGAGGGCATCCTGATTTAGGCGTGGCAGGCCCGCGAGGTACGGGCTGTCCGCAGGGGTGTTGTAGTGTATGCGCAAGCGATCCTGCAACGCCCCACTGCACTGCGGCGACGGATTCCGCTGTGGGTTTTAGTGAGTAAGAGTCTCACAGTACCTTACCCATTGACGGCCGGTAAGGTCCCCATGATGGGTTTCCCCAGCGTCAACAAAAAAAAAAAAAAAAGGTGTCTGTCTATATTATAAAACATAATACAAGAGGGATCAAGTCAAAATCCTCTATGCTGGCTAAGTGTCGTTTGGTGGATTTCAAATCAATCAAATAAGCAAAGAAAGCTTCGTAAGTTGATTTTATAGTAGAATAACTCAATATAATACATATTTTTTACTATATATTTTGTTCTTTTTCTGGCGATATAGCAAAATTAATTTTTATGGCGAAAGATGAAAGGAATGAAATGTGACAACAAACAAATGAATTTCAGATTACTTTTCTTTTTAGTATTATATGAAGGTTAAACCATTAAATGTTTGTTTGCGGCGTTTGACTTCTTCTTTAGAAGCTTTCCTATGTGTTTTTGCCTCTAGTCCGCTCAACGCATGCAAACTGCTAATACTAAAATATTTTCTTAGTTTTATTGTCCTTATTAATGTATCAAATGCTTAGTATTCTATGTTCAAACTTAGCTCTAATTATGGTTAACTAGCGACTCGCCCTGTCTTCACTTGGGTTTTTTTGTGATTTTTTTATTAAACAGAGATGCCAAATCCCGAATTTCTACATGATGTGTAAAAGTGTATGTAATATAAAATTATTTTTAAGCCAGTATTATCATTTTCGAGGACGATCTCTTTTAAAATGAAGTATCTTCTATCAATTTTCATCATAATTAATTCAGCCTTTAAAACGAAGCAGGCGTAAAATGTGCATAGTTTGCAGCAACTGGATAAATATGAACATTTAGTTTTTCACTAAAAATAAATAATTATAATAAGTATCTTTAAATATTATGGTTTTTTATTTTTAAGTATATGTCATTATAATAATTTAATAAACAAAATATCGAAAAATCGTGGTAAATGCTTCATAAAAAAAAAAAGGTTTATAAAACGGAGCTCCAGAGATAAGCGCGTTTAAGCAAACAAACGAACAAACAAATATACAACAATACTTGATTACATAGTTTGATACCGGCAATACACCGGACGCGAAGCCAAGGAACGCACTGGGAGGCGGCACACCTCGGTGGGCGGTGTGCTATATGGGTTGCTCCTGGTACTTCTCTGATAGTAAAGAGGACCGTGGAGTAACCCCATGGTTGTTGTGGTCAGTTTTGGCAGACCTGCCATCAGGTTGATTGCGTAAGCGATCCTGCGACGCCCCATTAAGATTGGGGAGGTTATGTTGGGTTTTTGGGTAGAACTATCTTTGCTGGTGAATCCCACACTTCGTGCCTAAATGCATTTTCCAACGTTAATAAAAGAAACGGTTCTTTGGTTTGAAAGTCAATGTAAATGCAACGTTTACTAATGAAATGTCATGGTCAATTTGAGTTGAAGGAAATTACATTGAAACGAAAAGTCGAAACTTATTGAATACAATAATTGTAACCCCTGACACAATAATATAATGAACTTGAAATAAAATTTGTTCTATTAACACGTGTATAATACTTATTCGTACTTATTTAACTTTTTATTTTACAATTTAGCCTTGTTTTAAATAGACAAAATAAATAATGCCTACACAAAACGTGCCTTTGAAAGGTTGAATTCTCAGTTTTTTCAGTTTGATTGAATTCAGATGACCTGAAATAAAATGACTTTTCATTATACAGTAACAACTCACACTTGCTCCGCTTGGGTTCGGCCCTAGAAACGTTTTAAGGTTGAGTATGTTGACCCGAACACCAACTATCATCATACTCATCAAAATCTGTCGAATGGTTTTGTCGTGATGCGTTCCTACTTCCCAGACAGACAGACAAAAATTCTAAAAACTATAGATTCGGCCTCTGTATCGATAATAATGACTTTCAATAAGATTTTCTAAAAAGTATTAAATATACAGATTCAACTCAGAATTTTATTATATGTATAGATAATTAAAATGTAGAACTACGACCCCACTGGCCACTGCATGCATAAATAAAATTTAATTCAGCAAAAATTCAGTTCCTCGAAATTGAAACACGATAGTGAGTCCACGTGGTCTGTATTTCGCCCGCAAACTTACTTGATATTTGAAACTTTGATATTTTCATTTTTAACCTTAGTGTTTATTTGACTGCTACAAGTGCTTCATCACATTCTCTGCCATTCCGTGGAAAAGTACAGGTATTTGATACATATTTAAACGTTATTTTCACTTATCGCTTAATATAATAATTATGAAAATACTAGCGACTCACCCTCTCTCCGTTAGGGTTCATCCCTAGTTACATTGTAACATTTAGTATAGATTTCTCAGAGATGAGATATTTTCTCCGTAGTAAAAAGTATTCTATGTGTTGAACCGGATAACCAGCTATCATCATACCTATTAAAATCTGTCCAGTGGCTTTCTTGGCATGCGATCCCAGACAGACGGACAAAAAATTTATAAACTATAGATTTGGACTTTATCGAATAATGATTATTTCAATAAGATTTTCCAAAAAATATTTAATGTACAGTCGATTTCGACTCGATTTGAATTTTATTTTTAAAGGCAGTGGTAGCTCAGTGGTAACGCGCTCGCTTGGGAAACCGAGTGAAGCGGGTTCAAACCCGGGTCTCGCACCTCTGATATTTTCATGTGCGAATCATTTCTAACATGATTACCACTTGCCTTACGGTGAAGGAAAACATCGTGAGGAAACCTGCATGTCGGAGAAAACCTAGCAAGTTTTCTAAAGACATGTGAAGTCCGCCAACCCGCACTTGGCCAGCGTGGTGGACTATGCCCTGATTCCCCTCGTATTGAAGGGAGGCCCGTGCCCACTAGTGGGACGTTAAATAGGGCTGTATACATACAGAATTTTATTATAAGGTACCTACGGTAAATAAGGGCCAGCGGCTATTAAGGACCATCAGACAAAAAACACACTTTCAATAGTTTTATAGGTTGGATCTCACGCATGCATAAAAAGGATTAATAGTATTGCTATCTCAAGCGCGCGCGTTGCTGTGCGCACCACCATTTTGTCAGTAGCCCCGAGTAACTCACTGGGGATCGTTGACGTCACATTTTAAAAAAAAAATACCGATGCAAATACGTTTACTATAAAGAAAATAGCGTATTTTACAGTAATCCAACAACTAATTACTATAAAATGGGTATTAGAGCTATCGAATCAAGGCAAGTTCTTTTATTTTATTGATATTTTCCTTCTTTCAAATCACATTTTGTAAAAAGTAACAACACTGCTAATAAGGGCCATCTGGAAGGAAGTGAATAAGGGCCGGCCCTTATTGGCATGTTTAAATACATTTTTTTTTTTATTTTGGTTTTCTTTTCGCAAATAAAAGCTTTACCATGTAGATAAATAGCTTTATTAAACTTGATGGTATTGTGAGTTATATCAATTTCAAGCATTTTTACAAGCTTTTTAACTTGCTATGTATATGTGTTCCCGTTGTCCAATTGATTTGAAACTTTGCATGCCTATCAAATTTCGACGGCAATACAATATTATAGTAACAGCAAGCTGATCTAATAATGGAGACAGAAGGCAGACACCGGAACTCCATACGGAATAACAGCAGATTTATGATTTTTGGCAAAGAACAATGGTAGGTTTCTATACAACGTTTTACCTGATATTCATTTGAGGCGTATTAAAATGAAAAAAATGCTAAAACGAGCTCCGTGACGGAGATCCGACGTATTGTTATCGGTACACGCCGGCATGTACGCGCACCTAAAGGGGTTAGCATTTTTATTTTATGATTTGCGGTTAGGTTATTTCCGATTCTGACAGAACAAACGTTGAAGATTTGATATTTCATGTCCAGCTTCACCATCTTTAATGAACAGAACAAATGTTGAAGATTCAATTTCATCATGTCCAGATTCAACATCTTTATTGATAGAAGTCACCGCGGTTCGCGGTTTTGTACACCTCTAATACAACAACGGATCACCGTTTAGTTGATTACAGTTCATCAGATTCAGGAGACCTACCTATCACCAACAATGTGTTAGCCTAACGAAAGACGATATCAATTTTCTTTGCCCCGAATGCAATTAAATGATAGCTTTAGTTTCCAGGCCAAACCGAGGTTAACATTAAGGATCTTATTTGATTATAGTTAATTACTTGTGTTATTTAATTAATAATGACAATACTGTGAATCCCCCGACCATTGATATTTGTTGATCTCATCATTCTATTTAGATTTTTCATGCTTATTAATATTTCATTATTTTAATAAGGGCCAGGGTATTATTTGGTGACAAAAAAATAACCATTTATTTTTTAATTTTTGTTAAATTATATTTTTAGTTAAGAGGTTTTTTATCTAAAAATAGTATAAATTTGTTGATTATACATAAATAACTACTTATTATTACAAAATATTTATTACTTTAGTTTAATAAGGACCAATTTGTATTTTTTTTATTATATTAATGGTAAACTGTTAACTATTTTGTTTGAAAATCTTAATTATGTTGAGTTACAGAGGAAAACAAATTAGTTTATATTTTTTCTGCTTAGTTTCTTTTAATTTTGCCTTGGACCTTAATAGACTACCTGAGTAGGTATATTAAGGTCCTTAGTAAAGGATTTTTTAAAGTTTATTTTTGTTCACAAAATGTTTAAAACCTAGTCATATAGGCTTTTTTTTAAGATCCTAAATAAATAATGTTTGATAATATTCCTGATATTTGTTTCAACTTCACCTATTTTTTTCAATATTTAAGTTTTAATAATGCCGGCCCTTATTTACCGCAGGTACCTTATGTGTAGATTATAAAATAGATTAAAGAAACTATAGAGCTATATTGATTAATATAATATCATTTAAAAAATAATAATAATCGAATAGTTTATTTTTGTAAAATGTCGGGTACATAAAATGCAGAAATGAATTAGAATAATATGTTTATCGGGTAACGGATCATATCTATACTTTAATATTATAAAGAGACAAAGTTTGTTTGTTTGTTTGAACGCGCTAATCTCAGGAACTACTAGGCCGATTTGAAAAATTATTTTTGCATTAGATAGCCCGTTTATTGAGGAAAGCTATAGCGGAGCAGTAATCATAAATATCAACGAATCGGGCAGACTTATACACTATACTTATATACTATTGTAATACTATGATGTTTATATCGGAAGTTTAAACGCGGACAAAGCCGCGGGCACTGCTAGTTATATATAAACTGAAAAGGCATTTTATAATCACCTTCACCTTTGAAATTTATAAGTCAATTTATAATAAACTCGTATATTTATAAAGTCACGTGCGAAGCCAGTGATAAATAATACATTGTATTGGTCGCGACCACATTTGTTAATTTTCACGTGGCCTTTGTTTTGTAAAAGTAAACAGAATGATAATCTGTTATCAGATTCTATATATATAGTTTTTTAAACTAACATAAGGTTGTAAAACAGTGGGGCACATTGCCCGATGTGAAGAGCTCTGTACGTTTTACACCCTTTAGATTAGAAGAATCGATTCTCATTTTTGTCCCTGCTGATTAAACTTTGTATAGTTTCGATAAAACAGATGATTTTTCGCTTTCCATTATTCAGCGGTAAGATGCTAGTGAGAACTAAGGAGCAGAAATCTCTCTTTCAAAGAAAATGTCTGATACTGCAAAGCTGTATACCATATCACATTTTATAAACATGTGCCTAAACAATAGGAAATATGCGTGTTTTTTATTTTTATTTTTTATACAACGGCGTGTGTTTCAACTAATTTGAATTTCCCACCTGTTTTTGCACTTTGTAATAATTATTTCCTTAATCAAAAGAGGTTACATTAAAAATAATAATATAGGCTTAATTCAAAAGCAATACCTATAGAAATAATAAAAAAAAAATATTTCACTTTTATTTAAATCATACGTATATTCCCTATTTAAACGTGTATAAAAATCGATCACATGTACCTATGTATATCAAAAATTGATTTTAAAACGTTTATCCCGATCACGCGGCCGTCAAGGTGAATGAAGTCATAATATTACATATGAAATTTATGAGCAGACGATTTATTCCGGATCGTTGAATTTTTTACATAGCATTGTTTTATATTTTTTACAAATTGTGTTATTTTTCCAACAAAGACAATGCAAAGAATAAAAACACTTTGCAATTATAAAAAGTGAAAAAAAAAAAAAAAAACACTAAAAAGTAAAAAAAATTACTGATTGGTAGTTTTCATTTACTATAGATACCTAATGAGATATTTTCGAAATCGTTGTGCTTTGATTTGTATCGGCTGGCACCGACTTTATGCCTGAATATCTTTTGTAAGATATATATGTATTTAATAAAGTACACAGAAAGACTAACAATAAGACCTGGAGTAGCACATATTATGTAGTTTGTATAAATAAGTCGCTAGTAAACAATAACAATGTTATTTTAAATAAAACTATCTAAAACCTTAGCCTCTCCTGTGACCAGGATTGCTGTAAAGCATTCGAAACGTCGGGAACCAAAAATCAAAATAAATCCGCGAAAAAATCCGAAAAGGTAGTTTTATTTAAAATGTCGAATATTTACGTAAATGTAAGAAAATTACAATGTTAATTTAACTTTTCAGTTACAACTCGAACGACGGTTTCGGTCGTGCGGGGGAGCTCAACTTCGCTGCGCCTTCCGAGGACGAGGCGGACTATGCGTCCGGCGCATACAAGAAGGGGAAGGTCTCGAGGGCAAGTCATACTGAATATGCCCAATTTATTCCCTTTTTTATTGTCTTTAATTTTTTTAAATAGTTCATACTGTTATAAGAATATAGTTTTTGGAAATGATCACGAATTTCTGTGGTAATTGTCATTGGCCTTTATAATAAGACTTGTACTGGAACTACAAGAATAGACAAAATCACAATATTAATTTTAACATTTTTTTTACTTTGAGTAAAAAAAAAATATACATATAATTGTTAGTTAAAAAAAAAATGATCTAATTTAATAATCTTTTATATGTTTCTAGAGAAAGTAAGTGAGTTTTAAAATACGATGTAGGGCTGATTTTTCAATAATTCAGTAAATGTTATCCATAAAATAAATTATAACGTGACCCAATACAAACGTGTAACTGGACTAGACTATTTTATTCATACAACTGTCATTTCTAATTTGTTTGTGTTGTATGTATTTTATTCATAAATAACTTATTCGGCGATTGAAAAATCAGTTTTAAATTTAAAGAATATATTTGTCTAACAGTTTTTTTTTTTTCTATAGCAAGATCCGATGTCTCACCGAATAATCGAGAAACGTCGCCGTGACCGAATGAATAACTGTCTTGCTGATCTCTCGCGGCTCATACCGCCCGAGTATCTTAAGAAAGGTCGTGGCCGGGTCGAAAAGACCGAGATCATAGAAATGGCCATTCGCCATCTGAAGTTCCTCCAAGACCGCGTCAATGGTTTGTTATATTTTGACCTAGTTTTTTCTTACATAAGTAAAATAAGTAGTTGCGTAAAATATTTGAGCAACTACCATTTTAAGTAACATTAAAGGGCAGAAGTCACTTTTTGTGAAGTGAGAGTCGCTCATATGAACTGGTAGTAGTATCCCATAAATTAGTTTGTGACACAATGTCTGTTCTTAAGTGTTTTACGTACCTATAAATATTATATTCTAAATAAATTATCTAATTATTTTGGTATTTTATGTTGTTCCATCGATTTTGGAGCTCAGCAAATATAATTATATTACTATTATATACATTATTTATTAAACTACTAGCGACTCACGCTCGCTTCGCTCGCGTTCGTCCCTAGGTACGTTTTCCCGGTTAGCTATGTTTAGGTATACATAAATAGTAGCTTGCTACTCCTAAGATATTCATTTAAATTATATAGCGATTTACCCTCGTTTTGCTTGGGTACGTAGGCCTTACGCGGATTTTGTTCATAATTTTATGTGTTTTAATTGTTTTTCGCGGAACCCTGATTCTTTTTCAAAAATAAAAATAGCCTTAGGTACTCCCTATAATATCCGCTATCTGCCAGTGAACGCCCCGTCAAAATTGGTCCAGTCGTTTCGGAGATTAGCCGGAACAAACAGACAGACAGACAAATAGACAAAAAATTGTAAAAATTGTTTGTTTTGGTATATGTACCGTGTATACATCCATATGCATTTAGTAAAAAGCGGTTATTTTAATATTACAAACAAACACTCCAATTTTATTTATCTGTATAGATTATACAAGTTTGTATGCTGTGTGGATTTCGATAGAATATATTAGACAAATAATCGCACTCATTGCCTTCTGGGGCATCTAGGGACGCATCTGGCAAAGTGAACTATAAATAACATCTTTAAATTATTATAGATAAGTAAAATTGAAGTGTCTGTTTGTAATGTTAAAGTAACAGATTTTTACTTAATACACATGAAATTATATACGGTACTTATAAGAAAAACACAATTTTAAAAATCTATGTCTCGCTGTTTTTTTTGTTCCGCCTAATCTCCGAAACGGCTGGACTGATTTTGACGGGACGTTCACAGACAGGTAGCTAATGTTATAAGGAGTAACTTAGGCTACTTTTATTTTAGAAAAAAAATTAGGGTTCCGCTCAAAAAGATTAAAACGTACCTAGCGACGCACACTAGCGAAGCGAGAGTAAGTCGCTGGTTAGTAATATATGTAATATCTTTAGCGTTGGTACTAACTGTCGTTAACATAGTCTTCTTCAGAAGCTTTGCTGCGAAAATATTATGGTAACATTTAATACGCCGGCATTTTACGAACTGTTGGCGTGTAAACTATGAAGTTTTTCAAATTTTACTTGAATTTATGTAAATATTATCATATTATATCTGCACTCTGTGGCTGATCTCGACTTTTATTGTATGTGATTTGAAAAGTATTTAACGTGCACAAAATTTTTGTTTCTATCTCTAAATAAAATCGATTTTATAGCGATATAAAATGCTTATATCAACATAATTTTTAAATTAATTTGATATATTATGAAACAAGAACTTAAATTAAGTATCTTCAAACATAAAAAGGCAATTAGTAACAAAAACATAGTATGTCACACAAAAATCAAAACAAAACAAAACCTTGTCCAGAAAAAAAGTAGCAAAAAGCCAATAAAAAGCGAGAAAAGCGAACAATCAAAGCATTGAAGGCGACGTTTTCGGAAGTTACCCATGCGTGTAGCATCTCGTGGATGTTCTAGCGGAGCGCCAGGGGGCGGAGTTCCGGAGTGGGTACCAGGAGGCTGTGGCGGAGGCGCTCAGATTTCTGGTGGAAGTGCAGGGCTTCGGCCCAGGAGATGGGCTGTGCGTGCAGATGGCCTCGCATTTGCAGAGGCACTGTGAAGTTGTTGCTAAAGGTTAGTTTAATTTATGTTAACTATCATAGTTTTATAAGTTTGTGTTAGTATATGTATGTATGTATATGTATGTATGTTTAGAACACAGATAGACTATGACTTGGAGTAACGTCGTAAAAGTAAGTCGCTAGTTATTTATAATACTGTAAAAACAAATAAAGTCATAGTACAATTAAATAAGTTTTTATTACTAATTGAAATACATAATATAATATATAGTTAATTAATATCAAATTCCTTTAATATTCATAGTAGAGCCAGGAAATCGAGAGAAGCCGCGGTCCCATATCGGGTCATCATCGGAGACCACGAGCTCGTCCAACAGCTCGCACGGGTTCGCGGTGAAGGTGATACAACGGCCAGAGCCCCCACCGGCCTTCTCAGAGCCCTACGAGGAACGCCCAGTCGAGCCCTGTTCTATGGAATGTGATAGAGGTAATATGCTCCTTTTGAATGGAGGTTTTTATTTAGATATTAGCGACCCACCCTTGCTTCGCTCGGGTTCGTCCCTAGCTTGCTTCCCAATACAAAGTTTCATCTCCATTTTCTACCCTTTAAGGGATGATTTCCGGGATAAAAAGTATCTTATGTCCTTCCCAGGGTCCCAAACTATCTTCTTACCAAATATCATCTAAATCCTACAATCTCACAAACTCATAAACTTTACCTCTTTATAATATTAGTATAGATTGATTGTTTTGTATGGGTTTTTTCATTTAGATATTGATTGGTTATTGTTTTTGTGTAGGTTACAATAATCCCACATAAGAAATTTATATATGGCGCTATTAGTTAGGGACTAGGGTAGCTAAAGTTGTGTGTTTTTACTTTTTAATATATAATTTTTTTTTACAATTTGTACTGTGTGTTGTAGTGGCTGGTGTAGTTTTTACCGATACAAATATGATATATCTACTATACAAAACATTCGTTCATAACTTGAAAAATACGTTCAGTATATTTGAATCTAATCCATTCGATTCGAAATATCAATTCAACAATTAGTATTATAATTATAATAAGAGACATTTATTATCTTACAGTAAATAACTAAACGTTTTCAAGACATGTCTTATAAAACGTGTCATGACATGTTCTATGTGCACCATGGTTTATTCAAAGCCGTTCTAAGGTTTACATATTTTCTCTTGATTAATTTTGGCTACACCGACTAATTTCACATATACATCTGCCCAAGAGATGGCGTGCACTATTGAGAATAACTCAACTCTTGGCCCGACGCGGGGCTTGAAGGACTTGAAAAGAACTAGACCAACGAGAGTTAAAATTCACATATTTAATGTATTTTTATAATGTTTTCATTATTTCTCCAGTATCTATGGCATTGCCATATGTGGAAGGCGCAGAGACAGACGCACGTGTCTCGCGAGACGCGCTGCGCAAAGTACGCAAACCCGAGCACGGCGACGACTACCTACACTCTTACAAGTTTAAGAACTCCATTGAAAGAAGGTTCTCCAGGTCGCAGGACTCAGAGGTAAATACTTAATTTCTTAAAGATTTACATTGTATTCAGCCCCTTTTTACGTCTCACTGCTGGGCACGGGCCTCCTTTCAACACGAGAGGCTCGGGCTATATATCACCACGCTGGCCAAGAACGGGCAAACTTAAGACTTCACATGATTTTGAAAACTTGTTAGGTTATCTCACACATGCAAGTTTCTTTACGATCTTTTACCGTAAGACAAGTGGTAATCATGTTTAAAATGATTCGCATAATATAAAAATATCGGAGGCGTAAGACCCGGGATTTGAACCCGCTTAACTCGGTTTCTCAAATCGGCTACCACTGCCTTAGTGATTTAAATTAATGAACATTAACTTTTATTTTAAATAAGACTATCTAGTATATAGAGACTCCCTCCCGTGACCATGATTGCTGTAAAGCAGTCGAAACGTCGGGAACCAAAAATCTAAATAAATCTATATAAAATGTCAAATATTCGCGTAAATCTAAGGAAGTATTATATTAAATTTTATATTATTGTTGTCTAAACACGTCAGATGAGTATTTTTGACACTGTGGCGTGAATAATAATATTTTTACAGTTTGTGTGTAAAAGTACAGGAATATCTCGAATATCAGTAAATGCTTGGCCGAAACCTGTCAAATTATTTTATTTTATTAAAAATTTTGCACTAAAACATAGAAAAAAAATGGGGTTATTATTTGTATTTAGGTATTAAATTACGAGTTAAAAACTAATGTATCTTACACTACACTTGAAAGTCTCGCCTACAACCAACATAAACATCATAATATAATACCATAATTGATGTTTATTTAAACACCATAGTATAAACATAATAAATCTTAATATATAAAATTTCCGTGTCTCGGAGTTCAATCCGAAACGACTTATTCGGTTAACGTATTTTTTAACAAAATGTGTGATTTGTTTCAACTTAAAACATATGATAGTTTTTATCCCGTTTTTTTTTTATTGCAAAATCAACGGTTTTCATGTGTGCCACAGCAATGCGTGGCCGGGTCTGCTAGTCTACACAGATAAATAAAATGGAGTGTCTGTTTGTAATGTTAAAATAACCGCTTTTCACTAAATACATATGAATGTATACACGGTACATATACCAAAACAACATTTTTTACAATTTTTGTCTGTCTGTCTGTTTGTTCCGGCTAATCTCCGAAACGGCTAGACCAATTTTGACGGGACTTTCACTGGCAGATAGCTGCTGTTATAAAGAGTAACTTAGGCTACTTTTATTTTAGAAAAAGAATCAAGGTTCCGCGAAAAAAAATGAAAACCCATGAAATTGTGAACAAAATTCGCGTACGGCGTACGTAACGTAAATCGCTATATAATTTAAATGAATATCTTAGGAGAAGCAAGCTACTATTTATGTATAAACATAGCTAACCGTGAAAACGTACCTAGGGACGAACGCGAGCGAAGAGAGCGTGAGTCGCTAGTATAATATAAAAATAATAGAAAAAAAAATTTGCGTGTACTTATGTACGCAAGTATAGTTATACTTCTTTGGCGTAACAGAACAAAAATAGCTAAAGATTTCATCCCGTATGTCACAACTCTGTTTGTAAAAGGAATGCAGCTAACTTCATCATGTCGCTTTTTGGCGGTCGGTGTGCGCACGCATCGTAAAAATTTTACTCTCATATTTTTTTCCAAACGTGCTAAAAGATGTATAACTTCAATAACGTCATATTATCCTGAAGGATATGTATTTATTTAAACCTTTTACTTTTGATAAGTGTCCACTACAACTCGCCATGTTCCCCGCAGATGGCAGACCCGCGGACGGGCGCGGCGCCGCACAAGGCGTACTCGCACAAGCGCCGGCGCGCCGCCAAGCCCGTCGCCTCCTTCGTCTCTACTTCCACTTCTACCTCCAACTCCGCCTCCAACTCCGCCTCTAACTCCGCCTCTAACTCTGCCTCCAACTCTGCCTCCAACTCTGGTTCGGGCTCCACGGAGGAGGCGCGGGACACCTCACCACAGGTAATATTTGACATATATACATATGTGAACCTCCCAGACTCCATCTCAGAGTTCCACGGAGGAAGCATGAAATATCTTATCACAGATAACTAATGATATACCACTACACTGTAGATATACCACTGATATAAGGGCCTATGCACACGATGATTGTTTACCCGATCATCATTTTTATAAACGCGTTTTATAAACTCGCGTTATCCACCATTATAACTTGTTAATTATTAGTGTTATAACTGCCTCGGTGATCTATTGGCTAACATGTACGGTTACAGACCCGGAGGTCCTGGGTTCGAATACCGGGTCGGACCGAGTTTAATTACTGAGTTTTTCTGTTAAGATATTCTCAGTAGTAGCCTCAAGTTGGGAAGTTGGCGGTGTTTCACGCCCGTGCCTCGGAGAGCACGTAAAGCCGTCGGTCCTGCGCCGACGCTCTCACCGGTCGTGTCGAAGTATCGTACCATCGGATTCAGAGACAGGAATAGAGAGTGCACATTGTGTATGCAGTATAATATCTGCTGTGTATCTGGCTAATCTGAGTGAGATTGGCCGTCGTGGCCGAAATCGGTCAGGAGGGCATTATTATTAGTGTGACATACCTACATAATATGAATAATTGTTCTCTGTGTGTTCTGCCACTAACTATAATATATACTGACTAGGAGCTCACCCTCGCTTCGCTCGGGTTCGCTTTTAGACAAACAAAAACAAATCTATCCCACGGGAACCGTACATTTTTCCGTGAAAATAGCATATTTGTTATCATCATGTATGAACTCTATTATTGTAAAGTTTTATTAAAATCCAATCAGTATTTTTTGTGTACTAAGCTGTATAAGTTACTATAGTTTTTTAACTATCCCACGGGAACTCTTTAATTTTCCCCGGTCAACAATTATCATAAATGGTGACCGGGGATATAAGGTATCACCATGCAAAATTTCATTAAAATCGGTCCAACAGTTTCGGAGATTAGCCCGTACAAACAGACAAACAGACAGAGAAACAAAAAAATTGAAAAAAAAATATGATTTTGTTCTATTTCTCTTCTTACATCCCCCTGACTCGGTTTTTAGCATTTTTTTCCATGTACAGACATTCGACATCTACAGTTTTATTATATGTATATAATATACGTACATATATATTTGACGTGTCTGTTTGCGCAGGGGCTGTCGCGCTCGTCGCCGCACCAGCACCAGTACGACAAGCCGCCCGCGCAGTACGTGCCCGTGTTCGCGCTCAACGCGCTCGGTAATACTACACTACATACATATTTATATAGAATATAGGTAATAAATGGGATTATTAAGAGCGATTATGTATGTTGGTTTGTCCTTTTTTAAAGCAGGAATTGATATTATTTGGTAAATAATCAGCGGGATAAATCTTTAAATAATGAGCGGGATAGAATATAAAGTTTTTATTTCGGCACATGAAGTAGTGGTGAAGTTTGTTGTTTTGTTATTAAGAATGAATATTTTTAATGAATCTAGTTTTAGTAACGTCATACTATATTTCGTTGGGGGGATATAGAAAATATGATGTATGGATCGTAACATTTTCTACGTTACACTTCAAGATTTTACTTTTATTTTTAGATTTAAAGAAAATCTAGAAAGTATACAATACAAATTATCTATACAGATAAATAAAGTTGAAGTGTTTGTTTGTAATGTCAAAATAACAACTTTATATTAAATGCATATGGAATTATATACGGTATTTATAAGAAAAACACAATTTTTAAAATTTTTGTTTGTCTGTCTGCCTGTTTGTTCCAAAACAGCTGGATCAATTTTAACGGGTCTTTCACTGGCAGACAGCTGATATTATTAGAAATAATTAAAGCTACTTTTATTTTAGAAAATGTATTAGGGTTTCGCTCAAAAAATTTAAAACGTACCCAGGGACGCAATCGAGCGAAGCGAGGGTAAGTCGCTAGTTTAATAATATGAATAAATTATTATAATATAAAATTATCCACTATGACATTAATTATAATCACATACCGTTCCCACAGGCAAGTACTACGTGCCGCTGAGCGTGGAGTACGCGTGCGTGGCGCGGCAGCTCGGCGCGCTGGAGGAGCGCCCGCTCGCCGCGCTGCACCCCGTCACCATACACGTCAACTTCCAGCCCTGCCTCGACTGCCGCGTCAAGCGCGAGCCCGACGTGCGCTGGCGCCCCGCGCACTAGCGCGCCACGCGCCTCGGGCCATGCGCCACGAGCCACGAGCCACGCGCCACGCGCCACGAGCCACGAGCCACAGTGTAGTGACAGACTAACAAGTTTTCGCACCAATCGTACACGCATACTAATTAGTGATGTGAACTTTTTTAACGTCATTTTGAACTGATTATGACATTGTGTTCGACCATTGGAGAAACCGAAACTATCTTCGTGAGTGTTCGTGTATCTTCGAGAACGATCGAAGTAGTGACGAGTTTAGTTGCTGAGTGAACACACAAAATACAAACCTAACTTTATTCTATATAAAATATTTATATTGACATATTGATGGTTGTTTGATTAATTAAAATATGAATTAGTCAAGTAACTACTTCTATGAAAACATACACATGTTTAAAACCAATAAATATTAAGAAAGAAGTTTCGGTTACGGCTGCGTCGGACATTAATTAATTATAATTTTAATGTTATTTAGTGTTTTTATATAAATGAGTTAATTTATAAACTTATTCCGTTGTTGTCTTTATCGGTTATTACTTTATAAAGGTTTCTATTTCATGGACAATTCTTAAATCCTTAGAGATATAAAATGCAATAAATTGTCAAATACTTTTTTTTACACAAAACAAACATAAACGCGTTGCTTAAAAAAATTAAGTAATTAAAAGTCAACGATAACAAATCTTAACCTATTAAATACAGTGTTATATTATATTTATATTGTGTAGCTTTAGAATGATTTTATTTCATGAAATACTTTACATTTTATGACAGGGTCAGTCAGATGTTACAGGTACTGGTCAGGACGAATTTTATTATAAAATAATAATATATTTGAAATATTAATAAAAAGAAATTATGCTGATTAAAAAATATGTACATCTGAAACAAACTCAGCGATATATTTGATATGTATTTTCTAAGATAAAATCATATTAATTACTTATACTTAAAAATGTATATTAATAATGCATGTAGAAAGATATTTTTTATATAAATCCACGGATTCTCAAAGTGGAGTACACGAAACCCTAGCCTAGAATCACAAGGGGATCGCTACAAGAATTACTTATTTAAAACATATAAGTAGACTTATAATCCTATATATACATAATTTGTCAAAACTATTTTATACAAATTTAAAACAATATAAAAAATAAAATAGGTTTGGCTGATCAGTCCTTTAAGAACCCCAATACCCCAGGTTTGCAGTGATGTACTAAAAATGGGGGCATATATACCATAAATTTGAGTAACCTTGCCGTAAAGTTAGTATATTATTTGTTTCTTTACCGTCACAACAGCTATTTAGAGCCCTCCCTGCTTAAAAACTCCAATAGGATCCAATCAAAAGCGACAAAAGCCATATAAAAACCAATAAATATTTATTGGTTTCTATGTGGCTTTTGTCGCTTTTGATGGGATCCTATTAAAGTTTTTCAACAGGGCTATTAGAATATATGATATTATTTGAATTCATACACATTCCATACTTAAATCAACAATTTTGTTATAAAATAAAGCAAATGCAAAATATATAATTTTATTTTTAATTTAAAAATAGTGAAAATATTATGTTTATTTCAATATATTATAATGTTGATAGTCATTTGTAGTTATTTACAAATATTATGTAAATGTAAGAGTAGTTATTGAAAAGACTTGGGCGTCTTCTAAGGGCTAAGTTTCGGCTGTGATAACAGAATGTACCTAG
Source organism: Argynnis bischoffii washingtonia (assembly GCA_033884665.1). Lineage (NCBI taxonomy): Eukaryota > Metazoa > Arthropoda > Insecta > Lepidoptera > Nymphalidae > Argynnis > Argynnis bischoffii. The sequence continues at coordinate 14,886,060 of CM066618.1, read as the reverse complement.
TCAAGTGCACGCGATGCTTGACAAACTGATTTTATAAAATAACATATCTGTATGTTAATATATTTAGTTATTTTAAATTATGAATGCCACCGCCATATTTTGTTGTCTGGCAACATTATTTTGTAGCAGATTTCTAATATGTACTAAAATATCACCATTGAATGCAATGAAATTGGGAATCGTATTCAGATTTGATATGAAATCTGTTATTTTTAATGTTTATCACTGTTTGTTTTATTTACTCATTACTGTTTTTTTTTTTTTTTGCTTTTTGTTATATAATAATTATATTTGAATTGTTATAGAACATTATTATTGTTGTCAAAAATAAATTTAAATATCTGCTTCATTTTATTTCAAAAGGCTAACTTCAAATTATTTATTTGTCGCTTTATACACCTGGGATATTGCGTCGTGTAAAATACGTCACAGTACCTCATGGAACGTATAAAATATAACTTGAAGATATAATAATTATTAAAAATGAAACATATATTTAAAAAAAAACTACATGAGTGCCAAAATAATAGGATAAGTACAAAAATATAATTTAACACAAGGCATTAATTATGTTATTTATTAAGCAAATTTCGTCGAAATAACGTTCTTATTCTTGTATGCAGAAGACTGTTTACTAATATTTTTCGTATTTTGTAACAGTGAAGGTATAAAAGAAGTGAGATACGAACAACAATAAAACTTTTATTAATTATATTAGAACATATGACAAGTAAAAAATTTAGATGGAAATCTATTTTTTCGGAGAATAGTCAAAAGTAAAACACTTATTTAAAAAAATATTAACAAAAAAACGATATGCTTCACCCAAAAATTATTGTCTTGACCTTGCGCAAATACTATCGAGTGCATAATTTTAATACGTTATTTTATCCAAGATAATATTTATGCAGTTGTTTCGTGTACTTGCGACTAACTTCAAGTGTATTGACTTGCGACTAACTTCAGGTGCATTTTAGTTTTACATGAAATAATAGGTATATTTTTTATTTGTGTCAAAATGTAATTAAAAGTGCTGGTGTTTAGATTTTAAATTGGTTATTTCCTAAAATATTTTTGACTTTCATATTGTAATAATAACAATATTATAATGTTTCATTCTTTCATTTGATTCACAAACGCGATGTTTAAAATTTTATTTCACTTCTAAAATTGAGACGAATTTAACATCTCGTATATTAAAAGTGAAGCCGTTTAAGCTATAGAGAGTGCCAAAGAAATAATAATAAATATTATAATATATGAAAATATTAACCCATTTTTTATGGGGTTTTCGGGAAAAGTAGATTTGATGCATTTTGCCTTGCAATTACGTTTTAACGTAATACATTTAACGTTCAAAAGTAGTTTTGTACTAAATATCATATGTACATTTTATATCGACAAAATATCATCATATAATATTTTGAACTACAATCAATAATGTTGGATAACTGTTACATAATTGTGTACTTGCTATTGAATTCACCTCGTCACAGCGCGATTTACGGCTAAACGTAATAACCTATATTTGGATTGTTTAAGCCAGCGGTTCCCAATATTTTGACCACGGAACCCCAATTGATCATATTTTTTTAACGGATCCCCATTTTGATAATAACTAACTGATTGTGTTGTAGTAAGAATGCTTTCTTGTTTGACTTGAAAGAGCAAATTATAAATGAAAAATATTAAATACTTTTTTCACATATTTATTATTTATTAAAAATAGCACTAATATTAGGCTTCATATCAGACAACGTTCTATTTAGTCGGGCGGAACTTGGAACCTCTGTGACCTTTCTATGGAACCCTATTGTTCCGCGGATCACCATTTAGGAACCGCTGCTTAAACTGCACTTAAACTTTAAGCTACTGGAGATAGAAATTTTAGATAAGCTTCAAAGTAATTATATCAAATTATCTACCTCTGGTAAGCTAAATTTTATTGGTAATTACTGTTAGCCGTAAAAGAATAAGCGTAGAGAGCTTAAACTACTATTAATTAGTATATATTTTGTATATAGTTGTGTAAGAAATAAATTTAGTTATTTTATGGTAATGTGTTTGATTTTATGTTAAAGAAGCTTCGCTGCCGTTCTCGTGAGTAAATACGCCCATCATTCTCATTCGATTCCTCTACTTAGCCTGTAAGTATAATTAAATCGATTAATTAGTTTTTATTATATGATTAGCCTATATTACTCGAATATTCTATCGAGTAACTTCCCCAATGTTAATGGTGTAGGAACCTACTATTTAGGTCATGGTTTTATCAGCCAGATCGGTTTCCCCATCTTCATGGCACAATCTACATATCTTAACAGTCGGCTAAAAATCAGCAATTTCGTGAATAACGCGAGCAAACGTCATATTTATCCTTAAATGACATTCGGCTTCAGGATTTGATAGGTTTTTTCTAAAACAAATGTCTAGAAGTTTCTCGGCATTTCCATCTAGATCAAAGACGATCTAGACGTCTGCATATTGCATAGACTCATGTTAACAACCTACACTGTGTTCATGTTGTATATGTATCACTGTGTTTGTTTGTTTATCTTGAAATAGGTTTAGCTCAATATTGTCTAGCTATCTATACATATGAAAAAATTCTCGAGTCGAATCTGTACATTGAATATTTTATGTAAAATCTTATTGAAATAGTATTTACCTAATATCAATACAGAGGCCGTATATATGTATACATAGTTTATAGAATTTTTGTTTGTTTGTCTTGGAAAGCATCACGAGAAAACCACTGAGCAGATTTTAATGAATTTGGTATGATAGCTGGTTATCCGTGTTAAAATATAGTATACTTCTTACTGCGGGAAAATATCTCATCTCTGAGAAATCTATGCTAACCGTTAAAACGTATTTAGGGACGATCCCGAGAGGAGCGAGGGTGAGTCGCAAGTTTTAAATAAAGTAGTGTAATTTTTTGGTATACCTACAAAATTTATGTCAATGTTGAACGTTGAATAATGTCGTTCAATAAAAACTGTCGTGACAGTGACGCATGTAAGTAGCACAAAGCAAAGGTTAAATTTAAATTCTTATGCCGCAGGCGACCAGAGTGAAGTTAGCGTAAAAATATTTTATTTTGTATTCTGCTATATGCTAATAAATTGCTCTTAAAATGCTCCACCGCAATCTGCAATTGCTCCAGGTCTAAAGTGATTAGTTAATTAATTATTATTTTTTAAAAAATTTGCCCACTCAAACATTAAATTTACTATAAAACGAGAAGTAATCACTTTTTACTAAAGTTTTTTCGCTTAATAAATTGCTCTTAAAATGCTCCACCGAAATCTGCAATTGCTCCAGGTCTAAAGTGATTAGTTAATTAATTATTATTTTTTAAAAAAATTGCCCACTCAAAAATTAAATTTACTATAAAACGAGTAGTAATCACTTTTTATCAAAGTTTTTTCGCTTAATAAATTGCTCTTAAAATGCTCCATCGAAATCTGCAATTGCTCCAGGTCTAAAGTGATTAGTTAATTAATTATTATTTTTTTAAAATATTGCCCACTCAAAAATTAAATTTACTATAAAACGAGTAGTAATCACTTTTTATCAAAGTTTTTTCGCTTAATAAATTGCTCTTAAAATGCTCCATCGAAATCTGCAATTGCTCCAGGTCTAAAGTGATTAGTTAATTAATTATATTTTTTTTTAAAGTTGCCCACTCAAAAATTAAATTTACTATAAAACGAGTAGTAATCACTGTTTAGTAAAGTTTTTTCGCTTAATAAATTGCTCTTAAAATGCTCCACCGAAATCTGCAATTGCTCCAGGTCTAAAGTGATTAGTTAATTAATTATTATTTTTTTAAAATATTGCCCACTCAAAAATTAAATTTACTATAAAACGAGTTGTAATCACTTTTTATCAAAGTTTTTTCGCTTAATAAATTGCTCTTAAAATGCTCCACCGAAATCTGCAATTGCTCCACGTCTAAAGTGATTAGTTAATTAATTATTATTTAAAAAAAAAATTGCTTACTGAAAAATTTAATTTACTATAACACGAGAACTAATCACTTTTTTAAAAGTTCTTTTGCTCAATAAATTGCTCTTGAAATGCTCCACCGAAATCTGCAATTGCTCTACGTTTAAAGTGATTAGTTAATTAATTATTATTTTTTAAAAAAATTGCCCACTCAAAAATTAAACTTACTATAAAACGAGAAGTAATCACTTTTTAGTACCTAAAGTTTTTTCGCTTAATAAATTGCTCTTAAAATGCTCCACCGAAATCTGCAATTGCTCCAGGTCTAAAGTGATTAGTTAATTAATAATTATTTTTTTAAAAAATTGCCCACTCAAAAATTAAATTTACTATAAAACGAGTAGAAATCACTTTTTATCAAAGTTTTTTCGCTTAATAAATTTCTCTTAAAATGCTCCACCGAAATCTGCAATTGCTCCAGGTTCAAAGTGATTAGTTAATTAATTATTATTTTTTTTAAAAATTGCCCACTCAAAAATTAAATTTACTATAAAACGAGAAGTAATCACTTTTTATTAAAGTTTTTTCACTTTATAAATTGCTCTTAAAATGCTCCACCGAAATCTGCAATTGCTCCAGGTCCAAAGTGATTAGTTAATTAATAATAATTTGTTTTTTAAAATTGCCCACTCAAAAATTAAATTTACTATAAAACGAGAAGTAATCACTTTTTATTAAAGTTTTTTCACTTAATAAATTGCTCTTAAAATGCTCCACCGAAATCTGCAATTGCTCCAGGTCTAAAGTGATTAGTTAATTAATTATTATTTTTTTAAAATATTGCCCACTCAAAAATTAAATTTACTATAAAACGAGTTGTAATCACTTTTTATCAAAGTTTTTTCGCTTAATAAATTGCTCTTAAAATGCTCCACCGAAATCTGCAATTGCTCCACGTCTAAAGTGATTAGTTAATTAATTATTATTTAAAAAAAAAATTGCTTACTGAAAAATTTAATTTACTATAACACGAGAACTAATCACTTTTTTAAAAGTTCTTTTGCTCAATAAATTGCTCTTGAAATGCTCCACCGAAATCTGCAATTGCTCTACGTTTAAAGTGATTAGTTAATTAATTATTATTTTTTTAAAAAATTGCCCACTCAAAAATTAAACTTACTATAAAACGAGAAGTAATCACTTTTTAGTACCTAAAGTTTTTTTGCTTTATAAATTGTTCTTGAAATGCTCCACCGCAATCTGGAATTGCTCCACATCTAAATTGATTAGTTAATTATTTATTATTTTTAATTATTACAATTTTTTAGAAAACTTTATTGTTTAGTAAACAGTATTTTGAGTGTTGCTATTATTATATTTAAACTATAAAGAAAAATAAAATATTAATTATTTAAGCCACATTATTGATCTATATTATTAATCTATATAAAATTAATTAAAAATTACATTTACAAATAAAAAGTATTTATTTGAATTACTAATTTGAAATACTGCTATTTTGTTTCGAAAAGATAGTTTTAATTAAATGTCTAATATTCGCGTAAATCTAAGAAAGTATTAAATTAAATTTGGTAATAAACAATTAACTAATCAATTTAGACGTGGAGCAATTACAGATTTCGGTGGAGCATTTTAAGAGCAATTTATTAAGCAAAAAAACTTCAAGAAAAATGATTACTTCTCGTTTTATAGTAAATTTAATTTTTGAGTGGGCAATTTTTAAAAAAAATAATAATTAATTAACTAATCACTTTGAACCTGGAGCAATTGCAGATTTCGGTGGAGCATTTTAAGAGCAATTTAGTAAACGAAAAAACTTTAATAAAAAACGATTACTACTCGTTTTATAGTAAATTTAATTTTTGAGTGGGCAATTTTTTAAAAAAATAATAATTAATTAACTAATTACTTTAGACCTGGAGCAATTGCAGATTTCGGTGGTGCATTTTAAGAGCAATTTATTAAGCAAAAAAACTTTAATGAAAAATGATTACTTCTCGTTTTACATGAAATTTAATTTTTGAGTGGGCAATTTTTAAAAAAAATTATTATTAATTAACTAATCACTTTAGACCTGGAGCAATTGCAGATTTCGATGGAGCATTTTAAGAGCAATTTATTAAACGAAAAAACTTTAATAAAAAACAATTACTACTCGTTTTATAGTAAATTTAATTTTTGAGTGGGGAATTTTTAAAAAAAATTATTATTAATTAACTAATCACTTTGGGCCTGGAGCAATTGCAGATTTCGGTGGAGCATTTTAAGAGCAATTTATTAGGCGAAAAAACTTTAGTAAAAAGTGATTACTTCTCGTTTTATAGTAAATTTAATTTTTGAGTGGGCAATTTTTAAAAAAAATAATTATTAATTAACTAATCACTTTAGACCTGGAGCAATTGCAGATTATGGTGGAGCATTTTAAGAGCAATTTATTAAGCGAAAAAACTTTAATAAAAAGTGATTACTACTCGTTTTATAGTAAATTTAATTTTTGAGTGGGCAATTTTTTAAAAAAAATATTATTAATTAACTAATCACTTTAGACCTGGAGCAATTGCAGATTTCGATGGAGCATTTTAAGAGCAATTTATTAAGCGAAAAAACTTTAGTAAAAAGTGATTACTTCTCGTTTTATAGTAAATTTAATTTTTGAGTGGGCAATTTTTAAAAAAAATAATAATTAATTAACTAATCACTTTAGACCTGGAGCAATTGCAGATTTCGGTGGAGCATTTTAAGAGCAATTTATTAAGCGAAAAAACTTTAGTAAAAAGTGATTACTACTCGTTTTATAGTAAATTTAATTTTTGAGTGGGCAATTTTTAAAAAAAATAATAATTAATTAACTAATCACTTTAGACCTGGAGCAATTGCAGATTTCGATGGAGCATTTTAAGAGCAATTTATTAAGCGAAAAAACTTTAGTAAAAAGTGATTACTTCTCGTTTTATAGTAAATTTAATTTTTGAGTGGGCAATTTTTAAAAAAAATAATAATTAATTAACTAATCACTTTAGACCTGGAGCAATTGCAGATTTCGGTGGAGCATTTTAAGAGCAATTTATTAAGCGAAAAAACTTTAGTAAAAAGTGATTACTTCTCGTTTTATAGTAAATTTAATGTTTGAGTGGGCAAATTTTTTAAAAAATAATAATTAATTAACTAATCACTTTAGACCTGGAGCAATTGCAGATTGCGGTGGAGCATTTTAAGAGCAATTTATTAGCATATAGCAGAATACAAAATAAAATATTTTTACGCTAACTTCACTCTGGTCCGCAGGCGTCGCGTCGTAGTGTTCCCCTAAGGTGCTTCCACACAGAAGTTAAAAAATGTTAGTAAACATTTGTTAGTGAACATTTTATAACAAAAGTTATTAAATATTTTCTTTTTATTAAATGTTTTGTAACATTTGCTAACAAAACAATTTGAAGCAAAATTGTAACTTTTCTTAGAAAAAATTAAGCCCGGGCGACAGCGGGTGGTTATAAAATGTTCTACAATATGTTTCAACAGGCAGAAGCTTTGAAAACTTCTAACAATAGTTAACATGTTACTAAATGTTAAAAAAACGCGTGTGTGTACTTACAAGTATGTACGCACGCTTCTTTGGCGTAACAGAACAAAAATAGCTTTAATTTCAGCCCGTATGTCACAACTCTTGTTTTTAAAAGGAATGCAGCTAACTACATCATGTCGCTTTCGGCTAACTTCATCATGTCGCTTTTTGGCTGTCGGTGTGCGCGCGCATCGTAAAAATTTTACTCTCATATTTTATTTCCAAACGTGCCAAAAGAGGTATAACTTCAAAAGTTTTCGTGTTAAAAAATGTAATGTAATGTAACATATTTTAACTGCTGTGTGGAAGCACCAGTACTGGCTTTACTAGCCGACGAGTCCCACATAGACATAACCACTTGAATGTATGCAGGTGATATGCGTAAATGCATTTCCTAATATTAAAAAAAGACTGTTCGCAAGCTTAACGATACAAACAAAGTTAAATTTTCGCACGAGGCTATTGATAATTCTTGATGATAGATATTAAACTAATAATATATATATATTTATATATATATATATATATATATATATATATATATGTATATATATATATATATATATATATATAAATTACTTCGGTTGTGTAGTGGCTAGGAATTTCGGTTGCACATCCGTAGGTCCTTGGTTCGAATCCCAGGTCGGGCAAAGTTAGGATATTGAGTTTTTCGGTTTAGAATCCCAGTAACAGCCCTGAGTTGGAAAGTTAGCAGTGTTTCACTCCCGCGTCTCGGCAGAGCATGTAGTCGTCGGTCCTGCATCTGATCTCTCACCGCGAGTCCTTAAATCGTCCCATTGGAATGACGTTTGGCTTAGTTCGTAGTGATCCTACTTGCTGTGCCAGCGGTCGCGGGTTCAAATCCCGCTGGGGGCATTCATTTGTGTGATGAGCACGAATGTTTTTCCTCCAGTCATGGGTGTTTACATTTATAATATGTATTTAAAGTTATATGTGTAGTGTATCAACAATCTGTTATCCATAACTCAAGCCTCGTAGCTTACTATGGAACTCAATGGTGCTGTATGTTTAATGTTCCAACATATACCGGTGGTAGGACTCTGTCAAGCCTAAGGAGTCCGACTCCGGATGGGTACCACCCCCTTATCTATTTCTGCCGCCAAGCAACGATGATTGCATTGTTGTGTTCCGGTTTGAATGATAAAGTAGCCAGCGCAATTACAGGCAAGAGGCATATCATCTTAGTCCTCACAGTGACAACGCGCCTGTGGTTCTGCATTTTTGTTACTTATAACCTAAGTGCATGAACCGTAGGTGTTATAGGCGACAGGTACTGCTTTCCATCAGGTGGTCTGTCTGCTGGTTTGTCACTGAATCGCATAAAAAAAATGCCAGTTTTGTAGGTGTTTTATTGTTCACGTTGTAACTGCCTAACATGTTTCAGTGACGATCAGAATGAGGACTTTGTATTGATATACGACGATGGAGACTCCACGCAACCCGTAAATATTAATTTGTATTATTGATATATATATATGTTGATGGCACGTTTGGCTCAGTTTGTAGTGACAATACTTGCTGTGCCAGCGGTCGCGGGTTCGAGTACCGCTGGGGGCATTCATTTGTGTGATGAGCACGAATGTTTGTAATCTAGTCATGGGTGTTTATATTTATAATATGTATGTATTTAAAGTTATATATATATATATATATATATATATATATATATATATATATATATATATATATATATATGTAGTGTATCAACTATCTGGTATCCATAACACAGGCCTCGTAGCTTACCATGGAACTAGATGGTGCTGTGTGTTAATGCCCCAACATATTTATTTATTATATAAGAACAACAATTAAGGAATATTATAGGTATACACAAATAAGTAGTCACTTTTTTATAATCATTTTTATCCGAATACTGATATCGTAGAGGGAAAAGGAAAGGCGTTAGATTCAAACGAAGATTTTATGTAATTAATTATCATAACATCTTTTATTCTATATTATTATTTTAAATTTTACATGCTTACTTCAAACATTAAGAAAGAAATAATAATATTTAACATCTGGATAATATACAGCTTTATTTACGATCCACTTAAAAGAGTTAAAATTATATCATTTGTATTGCAAAATATTCCATTGTTACCAATACATTACAGAAAAACCGATCGGAAGCAGGTGGGAGACACACTGAGCGAGCAGCTCCTGGGCGCCGGCTTGTATACATCGAAACAACTATACTAAAATAATACTACACTTTTCCTCTCAAAGATATTTTTGATATCAATCAATCAATCAAAAATAAACCTAAAATATACCCAAAACGTTACTACATGTATTTAATATACTTCATAATACGCTTCACAAGTTCAGTGCACACAAGCCCGCGTCCGGTGGAAAGGCGAACGATAGTAAACGTGCATTTTTCACCATAACAAAATATACGCAACTTTCCTTACTTACCATTAATTAATTATAATATTTACAAGACACCGTTTCTACTGAATGATATTTTAAAATTTATCACAAAGATTTTTATCTACTATAACTACCAAGATTTCATACGTTATAGCGCATTGTGCTGTTATAATTTCACTCCAAAATTAATATTATACATAAAAAAGAATCAATATACATACAATTAACACATAAAAAATTAATTACATACATTATTATTTTGTTATAATATGACACTAATATTTAAAAAAAAAAACAGTCAAGTTATTTTGTCATATGGCAAGCACCACCGGATGTTGCCACAGTTCAGAAATGTGAACCGATACTTATTATTATTGCTACAGCAAAATGCACTTTAACATTAAGGACAAAGCGATCAATTTACAATTCTATTCAACAACCGGAGATATTTACAAATGCACGACGACCGTCGCGACTCATCGAATACTAAAAAATAGGATCCAAATATTCACCATACAATCCTTTTCTATACAAAAATATAAAATCACGAATTAAATTTAAAAAAAAAAGCTGCGTGTCTCGCATGTTTATGCCATAATTTCTTACCCCTACATCATTTATTTGCCTTTAGGCGAATTATTGCAACAGTTGACTACAACTAACAATAAGATATTAAAAATTATGCTGAATCGAGGTGTTCGCGTTGAATAAGTAGAAGATTTATTTATTATTTATAAGGTATTCAAAATATTGTCACGTTTGCAAAAAAAAAAAAGAAACAAATTTCTTACAAAAATTGCAGTTCTCATCACATCCCACAACCACATAATATTACGTTTCACCGAAATTTTTAAAAGAAATTTGCGTCCAAGTGTCAAGTGCAAATTATTATTATTATAACTTAAAAAAATAATCAAACATTATTTTTAAAATAAAACTCATTCATTCATTCACTTAAATAAAATATGAAAACACGTGAAATTGATCACTCAACAGGGATAAAATAAAATTTATTTCAATGTACATTGTATGTGACAGGCATCGATTAAAAAAGTATTAGATACACAAACCCGTGCTAGAGTTCACTTAAAACTGTCACCGATTGTGTTTAGGGTAGTTATTCTGGTTGAAATAAATATACAACAATGTAAATTGAACCTTAAATGCAATGATTAAAGTTGTTTTCACAAAAAAAAAGCGCGCCTAAATATTCAAATGAGCGCTCATTCGGCGAGAACATTTTTGTCGCTGATTATGTATCTAGTACTTTTTTGATTGATGTTGACAAAACATTAAGGTTTCTAATTCGTGACAATACATTACTGCTGTGCGATGCCCGCACTTGGAAAAATAAAATCAAAAATATCTGGAAGATAATAGATATATCACCAAGTGACAACAAATTGCATCACAAAATAAAAATTAAGTATCGAAATGAACACAAATTTAGTATATGGCTCAGCCTACTTATTAAATAATTTAGGCGGTAATTTCAAGGCCAATTCATCCCCCTAAAAGTTTTATAAAAATTTCAGCCCAAAGCAAAACTGTACTCGCCCTATACTCGTATATCTGTGTAATTTTGAAATTGGAATTCTGACCTTTCATTGATATGACTTACGTTCGGATAGTTGTCAAACAACAGACAAAATTAAAAAAAAAAAAATTATGACAATTTATTATAGTCTGTTGTCTGATCGTTTAATTGAGATTTATTACCCTGACCAAATAACTTTATCGATTTTTTTTTAATTTATAAAACTTACAAAAAATTCTGTACACGAAGAGGTATTAAAAAATACTATAATTTTTGTAATGTTTTAATTGTTGTTGTTCTATATTTAAAATTCAAACAGAGATTTAAAATAATGAAGAAGAGTTAAATCTTTCAGAGACATTTTGAGCAACTTTTGGGATGGAATATCGCACACTGGGCTAATTGCGTAGTCTCACTACGAGTTCACATAGAATATTGACATTTATTATAAGATAATTTATTATTTTCCCATCAAAATATATAATTGATTAGTAATGCAAAGAAAATTATAAAAAAAACCCCACAAACATGAAAATTCGCAATCCTAAAGAACAAACATATCATTAAATGTTTCCCAATTTTACTTGAACGACTTAGCCATAAAACCGTAGGCCATACTGTATTAGCAGATAATAAGACAAATATTAAAAAATAACAAACAGAATATTTTGCAAGTCCTTCGCAAATCACTGGGACAAGGGTTGCCAACTTTTGGAAATCAGAGATAAAAACGGATACGTCTACTACTTATTATGCTAATGTCCACCAGAAACTACACTATTTAGATTATATTGAAAAAGATTGCACTAAATATGTCTAAAAAGTCTGAATTTGTACAAGAATGTTCTATCTCACTTTCCTTGAAAGTTGGTAACCCTGCTTGGGACGTTAGCCCGAAGTTTTCACAACAAATATTCGTTGTTTCCGAGTCAGGTACAGTCGACCGCGAATTTATCGTTTACGCCATTTTAATTATTAATTTTAATATAATATTATTTAGGTAAAGATGTTCATTTTTGTTAAATCTAACATAGATAAGTATATGCTTGTATTCTTATCAAATATATATTTTTTTATATTTATCATTTTATATTATCACACAGTGTATAATATATAAATCTAGCTTTTGTCCTAAACACGAGGTGTTACCAGCACAATAAAAATCCTCAATAAATTATGACAACACATAAATGTAAAAAAAAAAAAAACAAAATAAATATTACAAATACGAGTTACAATTACAAAATGGCGTAAACAATTGTGGAAGATCCATTGTTGAGTATAAAAGGATACAACACTGCACATAACCAGGTTATTGCAAACCAGACCATCATCAAAAGAATTAGAGTCTATATTACATCAGTGTGTATCATTCCATATATTATTAATCCAAAAAACGTAGTTAATATATTTATTTAGAACATATTGGGCCTATCGATTAAGGACTTCGCTACCATTTAGACAAAGCGTCATCCTCTGCTATGGACAAGCACTAGTATCTATTAGTGAATGTATAGGAAATCCAAAATCGACATACAAAATCCAAAACCCCCAGTGGCTCTTGCCTTGTGATGTGACGTTTTTAATTATGACATCTAAAAATGGCTCACTATAATATAATCTATCGATCCTAATTACACCAGAAACGTCTAAAAACTATCCTAGACACATATCGGGTTCTGGGACCCTTTGAAAAAAAAAAAAACTTAAAACAAATTAATAAAAACAACTATAATTTACTTATATACTACGCGTACAAAATTTCTATATGACATCATAAATAAACATATAAGATACATATATAAAAATCTTTCATATACCATTATACGTACCTTAGACTCTGCTATATACATTATGTACAAGGAGAATAAAAAACAATTTGTACTTGCAGATAAACCGTCAAAATAAAACTGATGAGCCCTTCGTCGCCGGCCGCGGGACGAGATGAGATGAGACGAGACGAGACGAGATGAGGCGCGAAGAGACAAGATGAGACGAGACGATATAAAACTGTTATATTACAAGCTTTGAGATTTACAAAAATATGTCTTATCTACAGAGCTTCGCCATCCTCTACCTGTCGCATCGTTTCGCGCCCATGTCTGGAAAGAAAAATATTTATAATTTAGAGAAAAAAAAGAAAATTGTTAAGTAAATTTTAAAATTAAAAAAAAAAAAGCAATTACTACTCTAAAACAAAGTATCAAATTATATATTAAACCATACAACATTAATATTTTCTTCCTCTTATTCATTACTAGGGAATAAGAAGTAGTGTATCAGGTAATAGGGTTACTTTATAGTGAGTCATAAGTCAAGTGTTAAGCGTTTAGGGCGAGAGAAAGCTCCATACAACCACGCAACGATAGACACTACATTACTACATATATAACGCTCCCGATGTGTTGGTTTCCTTCAAGGCACTGGCCTGACATTGTTAACAGGACAAACCGGTTTTGTCAACGGACAGTTGCGGGACGTATGAATTGGTGCGTACTTGTATGAAGCATTGTCTTTGTAGACTTATTTACTCACTTTTAGTGTAGGGTGTTGGGGATAAAAGATGTTTTGATTTAGGGGGTGCTTGGAGGTAGGGAGTGTTTGGGGGTAAAGAGTGTTTGGGGGTAAGGGATGCTTGGGGGTAAGGGGTGTTTGGGGGTAAGGAGTGTTTGGGGGTAAGGAGTGTTTGGGGGTAAGGGGTATTCGGGGGTGGGGGTGATTGGTAATCAGGGTATGTACCTGTCTCAGCGCGTGCGTCCTCGTCGTCGGGCAGCGCTAGGCCGAACTCCCTGCGCAGGCGCGAGCTGAGGTTCTCTCGTTGCCGCTCCGACGCTGTCGGTTGCGCGTCGAACACGCCTGGACAAATTCTATTAATTAGTAAATTAAATCATTATATAATATATTTTTCTTTTAAAATGGAATTAGAATGTTTAAAAAGGTTTATTTAATAATTATTTAAGTTTGAACACAATGAAAACTGATTTCAGATATTTGTTTGCTTGTATAATTTATAACATTGTTCACGCTCATGAAAGACACCGTGTTATACACGAAAGAAAATTAGGAACCTTTTCTTTTTCAAGTCGGCTGACAAGTCACTAAAGAAATATTTATTTACTTTGTAGATTATAAAAACTAACTGATACTAAATTTGTTTAGTTTGTTGTTTGTTTGTTTGTGGAATGTGTGGTGAGAAGACTATAATATAATAAGATAGACTTGTTAAGATACACTTAGGTCTTACTCCAATTTAAACTTTTGCCTTCCAATTGGGCCAAAACAAATAAAAGAGTATAACGTAAAGAGCTGCACAATAATGGAGAGATTCAATTAATGTATAATAATACATCTATTTTTGGGTAACAATCATCGTAAAATACAAAAAAAAAAAATATATAAATAGTGTACAAAGTGGAAATTAGAACAATGTGTACATTTAAGTATATAAATTTAAGGCAGCTTTCAGACTTTACGATAATGTCTTCACTAAATAACATTACATATATACCCACATATACATAGCGCAATATATAATTGTCACAGTACAAAATTCAATAGTGGCTCATTGCGAAGGCATGTGGACTTGGCACTAATAACAGACGCTGTATATATACATACATACATTATGTATATCTAGTTCTTATTCACTCGCAATAAGGATCACAATAGCAGAGTAATACGTCGAGGTGTCGTAAAAAACAAGTTAATATTAATTATTCAAGCGGGTAGTGTATTTGCAGAGCAAATAATACACCGGTCACTTTGCCAGTGTTACAGTATTATTATTGTACGCCGTATATGTACTATGTAATCGTTATCTATTTTACGTATGTTAGGATAGGCTTTACTATAAGGGTTACCATTGTATTAACACTAGCCAGGTGTTTTATTATTTCTAAGAAATCAATTGTTAACTGGCACACCGGTGTGCCCGCGACTCTCGACAGGTTAAATCTATACATATAATAAAATTGTAACTAAACCGAACCCGTACATTAAATATTTTTTGGAAAATCTTATTGAAATAGACATTATTATCGATACAGAGGCCGAATCTCTAGTTTTAGAATTTTTGTCTGTCTGTCTGTGACTGCATCACGGAAAAGCCACCGGAGGGATTTTAATGAAATTTGGTATGATGATAGCTGGTTATCAGAGTCAATATATAGGATACTTTTAATTTTATACTGCCGGAAAATATTTCATCTCTGAGAAATCTATACTAAACGTTAAAACGTGAGCAGGGACAAACCCGAGCGGAGCTAGGGATTCATAAAATGTATTTAAAAATGAAACATCACTATTTTAAATTATAAAATTACTGAAATTGATTTCAGTTAATTTATAATTTTAAATTTTATATAAAATCAT
Organism: Argynnis bischoffii washingtonia; assembly: GCA_033884665.1. Taxonomy (NCBI): domain Eukaryota; kingdom Metazoa; phylum Arthropoda; class Insecta; order Lepidoptera; family Nymphalidae; genus Argynnis; species Argynnis bischoffii. The sequence goes on along the minus strand of CM066618.1, from coordinate 14,870,221 downwards.
AAACTTAAAAAGAAATTAAAATAATCTATACTTATTATAAAGAGGCAGAGTTTGTTTGAACGCCCTAATCTCAGGAACTACTAATCTGATTTGAAAAATTCTGTTTGCATTAGATACCTCGTTTAATGAGGAAGATTATATAATATCATCATGCAACGACCCAAGGAGCAGTAATATAATAAATCTATCTATTTCATACTAACCGTTAAAACGTACCTAGGGACGAACCCGAGCGAAGCGAGGATGAATCGCTAGTAAAGAATTTCCCAAATATTTGGAAAATTATTTTTTTATAATTTATCAATATCAATTGTGTCAATGATAGGCCACCATACTTATGATTTATAAACATATATCCATTAATAACTTTTGATAATATATCATTGGTTAAATAAACTTAATTATCAAAATACGATGAAGCGGTATGGTTTCATAACAACTTCTTATCAAAATAATATAGAGCTCTGTGCCAGACGCGATAAATTTAAATAAACAAGCCATAAAATTTCGTAATTTAGAGTAAATATGTCATTACATAATATTTATTTATAATTAACATAATAATTTAAATATACTATGTGGTTTCGTCCAAAAATAAATTATTTAAAAAGAATACATTAATAAACTCATCTTATTATATTATGTACTTTGTATGTATCTATACAGATAAATAAATTGTAGTAGTATATACGGTATATTGGGTAAAATAGCGCAAAATACGTACATTGTGCAATGTTGCCACATAATCGCCTCTAGACAAACAAAAACACGGCGGCACGTTTGGCTCAGTTTGTAGTGACCCTACTTTCTGCGCCAGTGGTCGCGGGTTCGAGTCCCGCTGGGGGCATTCATTTGTGTGATGAGCACGAATGTTTGTACTCTAGTCATGGGTGTTTATATTTATAATATGTATGTATTTAAAGTTATATATGTGTAGTGTATCAACTATCTGGTATCCATAACACAAGCCTCGTAGCTTACCATGGAACTAGATGGTGCTGTGTGTTAATGTCCCAATATATACAATATATAAAAACAAACCTATCCTATGGGACGTACATTTTTATTTCAAGGTAAAGAAGAAAATAATACTTAGATTCATAAATATCATCAAAATTAAACTGTATTTAAGATAACTGTATGCTGATATATATGATTTGTACTTATGGCGGAGGCTTGTGAGTTTTCTACTGAGCGACAATCGGCGACATTGTCAACAGCTCGAGCCGGAAAAAGCCGGTTATGTCAACGGAAAGTGCGTACGTGACTGTGTGCTCTCACGCACACACCGCCCAAACATCTAGTAATGTACGTATCGTACGCGGAGACCACAAAGTTTTTTTTAAATCGTATGTTTATAATCGCCGCGTTCCAGAGTCTAAAATATACGTGGTTGTATACTATTACGTAGATCGTAGCGCTTGACACTGTTCTCTCTCTGCCTAACTCGTGTGTGTGTGTGTGTGTGTGTGTGTGTCTCTCTCTCTTTCTCTGTGCATACTACTAACCTTTGGGCATCTGCGCGACGAGGTCCCTGTGCAGCCTCTGCTCGAGCTCGTCGGCCGCCGCCGCCGCGGCCGCGTCCAGCCGCTGCGGCGACAGCGAGGCGGACGAGCCGCGCGACCACTCGCAGCCGTCGTCGCCGCCCACGCACGAGCCGCACGACTCCTCGCCGCCGCCTGCGTTCTTGTGACGCTTGCGGTACTCCGTTATAGAGAGCTGGGGGATTACCCGCATTAAAGAATCGTTTACACATACACAGTTTCGGTTGGTTGATCCCTGTTACTTAAGGTTCGTTTACATGTTACCTACGTGTAAACGAACGTTTCGGTTAGTTGGTAACTCTTGTTAGGCTTGGTTTTTACGTAAACAGTTTCATATGTACGACGTGAGCAATGTAAACTGTGCCGCATCGAAATCCGACTATTGTGAAAACGAAAGTTTGTATGTAAGTACGTGTGTGTTTTGTTACTCCTTCGTGCTGTAATGACTGAACGGATTTCATAGGTTATACTTGGCACCTAGGGTAAACTACTTGTTATTCATACAGTAAAAGGATAATGGGCATTCCGTCCCCAGAGTGTATCAAGTTGAGACATATGTCATTTTAAAGAGCAGAAGAATAGCTTCAATTTATTGTATGACACTAACACTGAGACTCGTGCAGGGAAAGAACTATGAATCATTTAATTTTATTAAGCCCGTGAAAGTCTAAAACAGTATGACGTATGTACATCACTTTAAAGGTCATAATAATAGCTTTATTTTATTGTATAGCGCCAAAAGTGAGACAGTTACATGGAAGAACTATGAATTATTTTATTGAAACAATGAAACAACTTGTAGCCATGGATCAGTAGCGAGATGTGTCTAAAATTATTTAGCTAGGCATTATCGCCCTTTTTATTTACAGAACAGTACAACTACGCTTCTGCTCCATAATTGTGGGGTTTTCCTTCGAGTGTGATGGAATTTAGTAACACTCTTAGAAATTCAGTTGTAGTTCCACCTGCACCCGGTGCTTTGTTGTTCTTAATCTGTTTTAATGACGTCCGGGATTTCTTCGGTATAGTGTCGGGTTAGCCTGGCCCTTAATCATTGTCCAGACTCATGGGTTGTCGCGTTGATGTCAATAGCTATCCATAAAGTCTCTCGATCTCCCCTATTATTAAACTCGGGAGTAGATGATACAATCCTACTGTCGTCGGTTTTGAACTGTACTAACCGGTTTTGCCCAATAGATAAATCAAAAAACCGCGAAAACCTTTGGATGACTGTAAGATCATCTTTCTCCTTTCTGCCACGAGCTCGAGAGTAAGATCAGAAATCTTTTTTGGTCTATTTTTAGAATGTGTTTAGGATCCAACTGATTGGAAACCTTTGAGGAACCCATCGTTAAAAGTATCTACATCGCTGTTGCAATCGAAGTGGTTTTGGATTTTCAGCTGAAAGCTTAAGGGGTTTTGGATTTGGTGTGGCACTGGTAGGAACGTGGATTTCTTCAGTCGGAGTCAGTTGGATGCGTTCAAGCTGCACATAGTTACCATGCTGTACAAGACATCACAAGAGAGACTTGTGGACGATAAACCCGACACCACCTTGGGACTTTTGGTCACCCGAAAACGGAACAGGTGACCAGATTTAAGCATTATCGAGTTGTCCCCCTCTCTTCGAACTTCCAATAACCCTATAATATCCCATCGTAACCTGCTCAATTCTTCCTCATTTATTCATTCAGCTATCCTGTACAGGGCTGCAAAAGTCGCAATATGTGCGAAGGTGTGTTAAAACAGACGGCACGGTACGATATAAAATAATATTTATGAAAATATTGTACAATTTAAATAAAATAATTCGTAGATCTTCCATGTAACTGTCTCACTTTTGGCGCTATACAATAAAATAAAGCTATTATTATGACCTTTAAAGTGATGTACATACGTCATACTATTTTACTTTCACGAATTTAATAAAATTAAATGATTCATAGTTCTTTCCCTGCACGAGTCTCAGTGTTGGTGTCATACAATAAATTGAAGCTATACTTCTGATCTTTAAAATGACATATGTCTCAACTTGATACACTCTGGGGACGGATCCCATACAAAGTTGCCCATTCTCCTTTACATTACTCAATTTCATCCTCCTGAACTACATTGCAAAAAGTTACAAATTAAATATTTCCAATTACACTTATGATTATATTTAAAAGATAAGATCTTATCTTACAATATTTATCTTTATAACGCCTACTAAATAACTATATGACAGGATACAATAATTAAAGAAATATTGGATAGCGAAATTTAATTTTTGACAACATATGCTTAAGTATTATTTTATTTATTTTCTGATTTGCGTCATTTTAATTAAATACATATATTAAAATGTCTTTATATCCATTTAAAGCAACAACGAGCAGCAAACATGACCTATGATATAGATGGAATTTCATCTTATAAGCTCAAGCTATACAATTTAGATTAACACATTAATTGAGATAAAATATGGCAACATTAGTGTTAAAGTTTTATTGTGATTCACAATTTAGCAGACAAAACTTCTCAAAGCCATCGCCAAACATATCATTTCAGATAGGTCATGTTCAAACTCCATAATAAAACAAGGTGTTGCTTTAAATAGGAAATAAATAATCAAGTATACTTTTTCGCAAAAATAGATAATTTTACTAAACTTATATAAAAAAAGTAATAATGATGCAAATAAAATTCAATTATAATATGTGCATGATAAATTCTTCAACTTATTTTCGTTTGACAAATATATTTATCTTATCAGAAACCTTGGTCTAGTTTACACCAAAGTTGAGAGTTATTATTTTCAGGTTTTTTTTTTAGAACTTAAATGAAAACAAACAAACTAAATTATAAAACTATCTAATATTATAAACGTGAAAGTTGGATGGATGGATGGTTTGTTACTCTTTCAGGCCAGAAAGGCTGCACGGATCTGGATGATATTTGGCACAGAGATAGATTATAGTTTGGATAAGATGTAGGTTACTTTTCATCTCTGAAAATGGGATAATTTGCTATTGTCTAGGGACGAACCGAAGGGAAACGAGGGTGAGTCGATAGTGGACAGTAATTTTAATAATGTACAAGAGTGTAAATGTAATAGAAACAAGAAAATTTTATATGTTGATGGAGTATAGTCATAAATAATGAATATCATTTGTGTGACAGCAAACTGCGCAGAACTGAACATTTTGTCATAAATTCAAGGTCACGCGAGTGTCCTTGCCATCTTTAGAAAACAAGTTCTGCATTTTATTATTTGTATTCAAGTTGTTAATTTTTTTATTTTGCAATTAACCTAAAAACCAACCTTAACGTTCACAGATTTTTCAATAAACGAATTAATTAGTAACAAAAACTTTTGTTTTATTAAAACTTGACAAACAAGTAACCTATTTAAACATTTCAACAATAATATACGGCTTCCGTCGCTCTTGTACTTAATGGATGAGATGTAAATGTATCATATAAATTTAAAATGACTTAACACATTATATAAACTGAATAAATATAATATAAAATAAAAACAAATAAATGTACATTAGTCGCTTACCTTCCTCCTGACAGGCTTTGGTTTCTCCTGCGGCGGCGGGTTAAGTCGCGGGTCATTCGCACGGACACCATAAGGTCTCGTCACACTCGTCACGTTCGCACACGCACTCGCGACACCCGTCACTGCTGTCACACCCGGCACTGACGTCACGTCTGTCACACCCGTCATACTGATGACGGTCGTCGCGTTCGTCACACCCGTCACAGCACCAGAACTCGCGCACTTGCTCGAGCCACGTAACACTCCCGACAGTAGCACACTGTTATTCGAATCCATATTGTTCACGCGAGTCAATATCTCCTGTACACTTTTCAGATCGTCCACTGGACTAATGTCTTTGTCAAACAAACCACTTTCTAAACTTGTAGTCCTATCTATTGCACTTTTTATTAACGACATGTTTGGTATGTTATCGTTGATTGATTCCACTTTTAGGGACATGTTGCTAAATATGCCCGAGAACAGTCCCGTTGAGTTGAATCGTGTCGAAAACGGAAACATATTATCCATCAGCGGCCGCCTATCGTTTGGGATTTCCTCCTTTTCTACTATAGGGGAGACAATTTTGGGTTTCATAGGTTCCTCAGGCAGCGGGATCGTTTCCGGCGAGGGTATTATTGGTATCGGGCTGGGGTCCTCAGGCAATGGTATGGTCTCCGGCGCGGGAAGCGGTATAGATTCTACTGGAGGTAAAGGTATATTTTCAGGTGACACATGCAATTTAACATCTTCATGAGAATTCGTTTCGTCGTGCATATCGCCGTTCATTTCTGGCGATTTAGAGTTAGTGTCATCTTCAGTACGAAGTTGGATGCTAATTTGATCGTCTACCATGTTTAGATCAAAATTCAAATTGACCTTCTTCCGTTTTTCTTTAGGCGGTTTCTTATTTCGACTCTTCAATATCAATATGTTTTCCGTATGGAAAGAATGTATTGTTTTCTGTATGTCATCCATTTCGTCGCGTTGCGGCGACGAATTACCACTTGTGTCCGCCGATTGCGAACTATTAACTTTATCATTAGGACTTTCAGGGCCTTTGATTTCTGGAATCTCATTTGACTCCAACTTGGACTGCGTTATGATGGTAGTATCAATATCCATTGGGACCACTTTGTTGTACATATGCTCATCTAATTCCAAGTTATTGTTATTCGTCGCTTGTGGCTTAGGTATTTCCGGGGGCAGTTCTTCTTCAGGGGTGGGCACCCCGATGATGCGTCGTATATGTTCTGAGGAGGGTGTCTTGATGTTAACATTGAGCAGGTCGTGGTCGATGTTGCACTGGTCGTCGGAGCCCTGGCCGCTGTCGGAGCGCGTGCGATCACGGCTGTACATCTCCATGATGTTGCGCTTGTACTGCCGCGCGAGCGCTAACGCGTCTTCCTTCACTGGCGAGTCCTCAGATGTTAGTACTGGCGACGTTTCCTCGTTGCACTGGACAACATTAATAATAGTTAAATCGTAAAGAAAAATAGGAAACTATTATTGCCTAACAGAAGACTCTGTATTATTTCAGGTGAGTCTATTAGCGTATAAAAAGTCATCTAAATCCATCCAGTCGTTTTAGCGTGAATGAGTACACATCATACACACACTTCAGTGTGCCACAATAATAATAATAACAATGATTTTACATATTCCAGTCAAAATATCAGGAGAATTTATAAGGCATCTAACGAAAGATTTAAGTAAAACTTACAGGCACAATATTATTCTGTTCACACGACAAAGACTCCCTCGCCATCCTTCTTTTCTTCAACGGTGTCACCATTTCGTTAGGCGGAGATTCTGAAACAAATGTATCTACACTTGACATAAGCAAACTGATATCAATGATATAATGAAAGGTCAACTCCACATACCATAATGTTTTCTCAAATTATACTTCCGGAAATCATTTAATTAAGCAGTTATTCAAAAATGCGCAAGAATAAAAAATTAATATTGGGGATTTTAAATAAAACTATCTTTTCAGATATTTTCGCGAATTTACTTTGATTCTTGGCTCCTGAAGTTTTGAATGCTTTACAGCAATCATAGTCACGGGGGAGACTAAGTTTTAGACGTCTCAAAGGTATTATATAGTTTTTACAAATTGTCTGTAACAAGTATATAATGCCTTTGAGACGCCTACGTTAGTCATTTTTTTTTAAATGACAAATATTCGCGTAAATCTAAGAAAACATTATAAGCAAGGGAAGTTGACCTACTAATAGAACAAATATTTACCGGCCATTGGAGAATCACTTTCTTCACTGATAGCCTGTCTCAACCAACGCTTTTTCGCACTATGCTGTACTGGGACCGACTCAGGCACTTCATTTGTTACTTCTGTACTACGAGTTATACGCTTTGCTTTCTTTGGGGGTCGATTTCTCTCTCTTCCAGGGGTTCGAGGGGGTGAATTCTGATCGTCATGATATTCTTGATTTCCGCTTAAATCGCCTATCATGGTAGAGGCGACACGAACTAAGCTTTCTAGAGATGGTGCTGATACCAACGTCGGTCTGTATGGGGATTGATATGGCGACGGCGTTCGTTCTGGGGATCGTCCAATCCATTCATTCGCCATTGTTTTCTTCGTTTTGGGTAGTTTGAATGCAGATTCCACTGAACCAACTGCAGCTTCAACGAGTAAACACGCAGAGCTTAGCCCGAGATCCTGTGAACAAATTGATATATCTATAATAATATCAAAAAAAATAAAGGCAGTGGTAGCCCAGTGGTAACGCGCTTGCTTGGGAAACCGAGTGAAGCGGGTTCAAATCCTGGGTCTCGCACCTCTGATATTTTCATGTGCGAATCATTTTCTAACTTGATTACCACTTGCCTTACGGTGAAGGAAAACATCGTGAGGAAACCTGCATGTCTGAGAGAACCTAGCAAGTTTTCGAAAGACATGTGAAGTCCGCCAATCTGCACTTGGCCAGCGTGGTGGACTATGGCCTGATTCCCCTCGTCTTGAAGGGAGGCCCGTGCCCAGCAGTGGGACGTTAAAAAGGGCTGAATACATCAAAAAAAATACATAATAAAAAAATATACAAGACAGAAAAATAAGAGTACTAAAACCTCGATTAAGGGCTCATAAAAAAAACACTTATGTGAATAAAGAAGCAAAAACCAAACAAATATAAAATCTCTAACATTAACAAATAAACTTAAAACCTTATAAGAAAACAAAAACAAAGAGGACATACTTCATTGACTGGTTCGTGTCGCTCCTCAGACGCGTGGCCGGACTGCACCGGGTCGGCCGGCGGCGCCCGGGCCGGGGATGTGGGCGCTTCATCCCCCGACGTCACTAGATCACTATCAGCTGAATTGAGCCGACGCCTGTTTGATTGAGATGCTGTGCGTGCACGTCCTTTTCTTCTGAAATCAAAAAAAAATGAGATTAAAAATAATCTTTGGTTTAAATTATTCTCTAAAATTTCTTTTCATATATATAGTGTAGTAAAAAATTACACTTGAATAATGTTTTATTTTTTATCTGGCAACACAATATACAGGTTAAGTGACATCATTGTTATAAGCATTTGACCTTGACATAAATAAGACACAAAAACTCATATAGTTGCAAGTTTTTTTTTGGGATTATGTAATGAAAATAATGTTCAATGAAAGCAACTAAAAATAAGTTATCATTGACTTTATACGGGGCTATTTATACATATATTGAAATTATAATACTAACTTTTTCCGTTTCTTGGCATTACAGGGGATATCGTCATCGTCCTCTTTTTCAGTGCTTGGATGAGGATCTGATTCTCTTCTTTTCTGTCTCTCCTTCACTTCTTGCTTTCTCTGTTGTGCTTTTTCCATTCGTTCAAATGCCTTCATTATTGCTTCCATTTTACGCTCTTCACGAGTCTGAAAATAGAAATTAAAATTAAAGATTGTTTTTTAGATGTAAATATTGATGTAAATAGTTTTATACGTTAATTACAAATTGTGCATTTTTTATTCGACTCACCATTTTTCGCTTGTCCTTTTCTTTGTTTGGCGTCTGTATTTTGTCCTGTGAGTCATCCGTTTTGTCATCTAAAGAGTCCTGATTGACGCAGGTTGTGCGACTGGACCGCGACGATCTATCATGACACGCGGATTTTGCAGTAAATTCTCTGGTTAGCGGCCTTTCTTGTTCCACTTTGGGCTCTATTTTCTCTTCAACCTTTTCTACTTTTTCTATCTTTTCGATTTTTTCGACTTTTTCAATATCTTCAATTTTTTCTACCTTCTCAGGTTCTGGTTCCACAGCTTCAATAGGAGTTGCTAGTTCTTCTTTAATATCCAGGTCCTCTGGTACAATTTCAGGAGCTTCTATTACGGGGACCGGATCCGGTTGAGGTTTAATTTCTGGTTCTTCTATTTGCTTTATTTTCTCTTCTATCTTTTCGATTGTCTCAAGCTCCTCGATTGGGGGTTCAATTTTGACGAAATCGAGTTCATCGATATCCGGCTTCATTTCTTCTTTGGCTGTCAAATCCATTTCCTCTTCTTTTTCTTCCTTCTCTTCTTCTTTAAAATCCATTATTAGTTCAGGTTTAACTTGTGGAATAAAATCTAATGGCGCAGGCGGCTCTTCGACAGGCGACATTTTGGTAATGACAGGGAATGGAAATGATTCTTTCAAGGGAGTATGTACGATCGGAGCCAGTGGGGGAGACGCTTGTGATGACGAACTAACGCATCTATTTCTACTTCGCTTTTCTCTTGGTGAGAAGTCTATGCTCTTTCTGCTGACTAAGGAACTTAAGCCGTTAACTTTACAATGTTTAGGATTTCCGCAAGCGCACGGCTGCTTGCTGCCGTTTGTGTCGTGACCAACTGTAATTTCCGTATTAGATTGTATATCATTGATCGTCACCAAATAAACGTGAAGAGCTCCTTTCACTATGCAGTGTTGCAATTCCGCATTAGGTTTGCATGAACGTCGTACAAATCTGGCTTCATTCCCATACGTCCGTGTATCGATGCATATCTGCGTGTTATCTTTCGGTAATCTGTAGAAAAATACAAAGGGTCCGGGTTTCTGACTGCCAGCCCGAGCGGAATTTTGCAATTGGGGTCTGTGTTGATTGGACAACATGTATTTCCCTCGCATTTCAATAACTGGGGTGTTCTCTTTGAGATCCTTGGTTGCTATTAGTATTTTGCCTCCCGCGTGTGGGACTGTTGTGCACAAGTGGGCGGTGATAGCTGACGCCATGTTTGACGAACTGCCCAATTTACTGCTATACTTCATTATTTTAGCCCTTAATTCTGGACTATAGTGATTCGTCATAGCTAACTCGTATAGATCACGCCAATGCGACTGAGTTGTTGACAAGCTGCTGGAGTTATATTTACTTCTGTTCAGTAACAATTCCTTTTTCCGCTTCACTCTCTTTTCGGAGAGTTTTCGCTTCGTTCCTTTTCTTATGACTTCCGCCTTCTTAGGGCGTTTCGGCCCTCGTTTAGGCAACGCTAACGTTGGCTGTGGTAGTGGGGGCAAAACTGGTAGAGTAGAATTGTATGTGGTGACACAAGACCCGCTCGTGTTCGTGTATGTTGTGACTGTTAGCAGTCGCTTTCTTCTTTGTCCAGATCTGTCACATTCAGAAGAATCAGAGTCTGAAGCACCTAGAGCACTTAACTCTTCTCTCTTCCTAAGCTGAATAGATCTAGCATGTCGCCGGTCGATCGGCCTCGGCTGGCACAACTCGCACATATACGCGTCCGGTATATTATTTCTATCAATCCCCATACAATCAACGTGTTGCCATTCCCCGCATCTATCACAACATATCATATAGCCGTCGTCGTGTGTAAAATTACATACACATCTAGTTTTCCCTTCGTCTTCACCTTCTGGCGCTGTTTCTGTGTCACTTCCACCTGGAGCCGGTGCTCTTTTCTCTCCTTCTACTGATGATATGATGGAAGCTGTATCATCATCTTGAGGTGGAACGATCGGTTTTGATGGGACTCCCGTCGGTGGGGTAATGACCGGTACGGGGGTTCCAACCGCAGTGGTTGGATCTGTTGGTGATTGTTCATGGGGTACAGTAGTAACGGGGGTGGGAGTTTTCAAAGGACTCATGGGAGCTGTGGTAGTTGGTGTTGTTATTACGGGGGATAAAGCCGCAACAGTTGTTGTCGGGGTACTGGCTGGTTCTTTTTGCGCGGGCAAAGCGTAAGTGTGATCCAGCATTATGAGAGCTAACGCCTGGAATGGGTATCTGTGCAACTCTTCTGATAGATTAGGCCGTTCTTCCATACCAATTATATCATCAGCTGTTAAAAGCATAGATTTGTCGCCGCTGAAACAAAAAAAATATATTGTTAATACAACTTTACTTGCTTTATCATTATATAACTTTATAATTAATCACTTTGAATGAACATGAACAATAGTATTCAAATTTGCACTCATTCAAACAAATTATCATAAACATGAATTTAAAATGTCATCGGTATAAATTAATAATTTACAGAGTTAAATTATAATGTACCATGTTGAATTTCAACAATTTTTAAATAAAATACTTCAAAATCGTCATTTTCCAATGATTTATTTTTACTATGTTCTAATAATAAGTAAGCATTTTGTAATTCTAACTTGATACCAATGATGTTAATCATACTTACAACACAATCCTCTTTTGATTGACAGGCTTTACTTCTAGCTCCTCTATGATTGGAGGAGTAATATTAACAGGTTGTATTGGTGTTGGGCTTTGCAGCATCAATTTAGGTTGAGATAATGACTGCAGAATCTGAGCAGTCAGTTGTTGATTAGCAGATATTTGAGAAACTGTCGACAGTTGGTTATCTGGACCGTACGTTTGGACATATCTCAAATTTGGTGTGGACCCCGATTGAACATAGTGTGGACCTTTGGGTATATTCGAACTTATCGGAGCTGTAGATAGTAAAACAGGTCCACAAGGAGACTGCAGTACAAGACGTTCACCTTTGGGAACCTTTTGCAATGTCATAGTCTGTTGCGCCTTATGTGTTGGACTTCCAACTTTTTGTATTACTTTAGAAGTATTTGACTCTGCATAGTTAGAGGTAGAAGTTTTATATGTAACACTAGCGACAGGCCAAGCCTTAGTTTCAGATTTAGCAGTACCAGCCTGCTGAATTATTTTTATTGCTCTCGATTGATTTTTCTGATTGGACATTTGTGAATTTTTGGAGCCCTTAAAAGTATTTATTGATTTTCTCCCCGAGTGTACAGATATCTTATTTGGTCCAGACACAACTCTGGATAAGATATGGCATTGAGAACTTCCAGAGGAAGCTGCAACCATTGCATTCAAATTAGCACCATTATTAACCTTATTTAAATTTGTGCTCTTAGAGTATGTGTGACTGTATGGCACATTTTTCATTGGGCTATTATTTATTACTGTTGGAGATAAGGAAGCACCTATTAGAGACTTTGGCGGTTTTGTGCTTAACATAGTATTATTTAAATGTTTCTGTGATACTACATTGGCACTCAGTTTGTATATGTGATTTTGAGTTCCATATACTGGTGCGGCAATTTCTTTACTTTGAGCAATGTATTGCTGGGGGTAATTAGAATTTTTGGGTAAAGATATGTTGCTTAAAATCTGAACCTTAGAGTTTTTAGGTCGGCTAATGTAACTTGTCTCGGTGATTATGTTTGTTCTCCTGCCGGCCTGACTTGTTTCATTAACATAGCTTTCACTTGTAATTATAATCTGTGCGACACCTGGGGGTCTATCTTCTTCATTTTTTCCATCTGTGGCACTCGTGGCAAGTATTGTAGGTAACCATAGAGTTTGGTTGCCAGACACATCTTGAGCAACATTTTGTATAGCTGTAATATTACCAACAGCGGCATCTACATTAATTGTAAAGTTTTGTGGGAGTTTAGCGACATTTTGTACAATCGCCGTATTCAATGGAGTTTGTATTAAAGCGGCAGCATTTTCTACATAGTTGCCATCTGAATCATCTGTTTCTTGAATGATGGGGTAAGCCAAGCGCCCTACATTATCTAATGTAGTTTCTTCAATCCTAACGATCCTAGAGAGAGAATCTACAGACATTTCTGTGTCACACCTCTTTTCGTTAATATGATACTCAATATCTTTATCAACTTTGTGAACTGACTTAATTATACTTTCAGGGTTTGTGGAATCAGGTTCTGGGTCACCTTGAGTGGGTGAAATAGGAACAGCCCGTAGTACAGGGGTTCTTACACTAGATATATCCATTGTATCAGTTAATTTGTGATCCAACACATGCCCATATATATTTTCACTGGAGGTGGTCGGCCCGTAATCCTATAACAATAAATAAGAATATATTTATGCTGATTTAATTAATTAAATTAAGAGTTAAATATATATTATTCGCAGTTGCAAATTGATACATTAAAATTATGTTAATAAAAAGTTACTTTGCATACCAAATTCATTTAGACAACAAATCTAACATTAATTGTAAAATTTACTACCTTATTTTACTTTTTTATCATATTTGCATACAAAATAATAATAATAAACAAAATGTGGTAACTTGTGTTAAACATGTAATAACATCACAATAATTAGCATGCATACCACAAAATGCTTTAGTAATAACTGACATTTCATATCAAATGCCCTCATTCAGCAGATCTTGTGATAAGTTTCATTAAAAATTATTAGTATATGAAAAATAATACATCACACTTACCATAACTATGCACTGAAAATATTATAAAAACTACATAATTTACTAATATAATTATAAAACTAAAGGAATCAATAATACAACATTAAATTCAGAATATTTATTTATTACTTCGACTTTCTATTATACCTGTAATTGATGCATGAAAAATAAACTGTACCAGCACAATATTGGTTAATATTAATTGTAACACTATTTGTAGAACACACTTGTACGTACCATGACTGACTAACGTTGAGAGGCTTACTTATTTTTAATCAAGTTTCATATGTCTGGATAAGCAAATTACTAATAGTATGGTATGATTTGAACACTTATGCATTTAAGTGGTAGAGACTAAGCATTATTAGTGCTTGTTTTTGGTGCAGTTGTAAGATTTATTATATAGGAAAAGGTATGTTACTTACTTGCCGGACCGCTGGTTCATATTCTGATGTAGCTGACATGCTGTGAATAGCATCTTGGGTCCAACCCGAGATGATGTGATGGAGAGCACCCGGCCTCCACAATTATTCCATATGACTGCAATCGAAAATCGACTTTTTATCCATCCACCATTGTAATCTTCACAATTTTTGACGGCATAATAATCTTGTGAAAATATTTTTAGTCCACAAATACGATATGACAGTCGAGGTCATTGTTCCAGAAAATAGTCAAAAGTCACATTTTTATTGTTTCCTACGAGAGAAAACAAGTAATAACAGCAAAAATAATGTATGATAGCATATGGTATTCAAGCGTAAATAAGAAAATTTCTTGGATAGGTTAAAATTTACTGCCGCCATTATTGTGGCACGAAAACTGAAATGTCTCTAAACATCAAAAAAAGTAAACACTAACCTTAAAATGAAAAACTCAGTAAAAAAAGAGTATTTTAAAACAAAAACAGAGGTAATTTGTAAATATTAATGGCTTATATATTCCGCTTAGTAACAAAGGAGTGAAATATATAAATATATACGAAAGTGAGGTTTGTATATTTATATCACCTCTGTAGAGTTTAGAATGAATTAAATATTACATTCTTAATATATAAATGATATGTGTATGAGTAACACCACGAGTAATTACGTATAAAAGTCGACATCACAAAAGTTAGGCTACGAAATCCAGATGTAAACACTTTTCGAGAAAATAATGAAGGAAAGTAGTACTTACCAGTGCGCAAATGATTTTACAATTTCTACGACCTAGCGAAACTATTTCTATCCCGTATTTGCATAGCACAAACGAAAAAGGCCTCAAAGTTCGAAACTACGACCAAAACATTCACAAGAGTCGAAGATGGCGGCCATTGCATTTTCTTGATACAAAACATCGGGGGGTTTCACGGAACATGTCTAAGTACTTAGAACTTCCGGTCAAATACAGCTTAAAATATTTTTAGTAAAGAAAAAATAAGTAATTGTACTCTATTTGTACACAATAATAATAAAAAACAATAATTATTTTTTAAATACTTAATATTAGTATTTTGAAAGGATAATTAAAATTATAAGTTAAAGAAGTTTTACATTTGACTATATTTTTACAGACAATACTAAAACATTGCCCATAGAGTATTCTATGAATTAACCATAGTAAATTTATTTTTTAAAATATATCCATAAACAAAATTTATTATTTTACCACATATTCTAATAGACAATATTATTTTTATTTTGTAAAAATATATAAAATGTAAATAATGCAGGACAATTATTTTCTTGTGTAAATATTATTTAAGTTCAGCAAAGTTTAAGAAAATAATTTACAATTTATATAGAGGTACTGTCACTTGTTTCTGTACAAATAGTACTTCTTTAACTCTTCATACAAAATTTGAAATTCCAATTATATCAATTTTATTCTAATATTATGTTTACCTATACGAATGTGATATTTTCCATAGAGTAGCTTCCCATAGAAACTGCAGTTTGCAAAACCTTATCTATTTATTAAGTCCAAAATTACTATATAAGTTAAGTTATTATATATAACTTTAAATAAACTGCTGTGTAATAATGTAATCTATAAAATAACAAATAACTTTAGGGCATTTTTAATTTATTTTATTACTACTGTAGCGAGTAGGTAAATTTTAAGCCGACCGACTACGAAAATATCTAATATGGTATCTATAGTAAATGAAAAGCCCCATTTAGTTATTTTTTACGTCTTAGTATTTTTTTGAAGGCTTTGGCTTTGGAAGAATTTATTGTAAACTAATTCTTTTTTTTTTAAACAAAATCGTTTAGTGCTTCTCTAATAGAGAAAATTTCGTGTCGTCTGACAATTAGTGCCTGGTTTTTTAACCGACTTCCGAAAGGAGGAGACTATCAATTCGATTGGTATTTTTTTATGTATGTACACCGATTACGCTGAGATTTATGAACCAATTTAGGTGAATCTTCTTTTGTTTGTGCAAAATAGTTGTAGTTTGGTTCCATAAAAATTTAACATAGTTTGGCCGAGTAGTTTTCATTTTATGAAAAAAAAATTAAAAATATTTGTTTAAGTGGATGTAATTTTATGTGTGTTAGCGGATTACTTCGTCGTTCATGAACTGATTTTAATGTTTTTTTTTGTTTGAAATGAGATAGCCCAAGGGTGGTACCATAATAAGGAAACCAGGAGTTGACGATGGCATCGCAGAGAAATGGAAACCTTCGAAAATCATAGTGGCGACTAGTGCGTTTGCAAATTTTTTTCATTAAGTATTTTAAAGCACTACTATTTAATGAAGGTCTGGAGGCGATCTGATGATGGAGTCGAAAGATAGTCGAGGTAACTCCTCAACGATTTACAGCAATTACCTGGTGTTTGGGTTTGATTAATTTGTATTGATGAAAACTTTACACCTAGATGGATTATGATTGTCATTAGGAGTCTGAATAAATCCCGGGGGAGAGCTCACTCCTACCGGGCGCGTCCCCAGGTGGTGGATAGGGGAACGCCACCCGCTTAGAGGGGCGGGTGGTACCGGAGTAATCCGGCGCGGACCAACAGCGGGGGCGTGTCTCTAACCGAGCTTAGTTCAACTACGGTTAGAGGCACGCTCAGGACGGGGCCGCTCATCGTCGAGGCTTAGGCTTCCGATGTTGCGGCCACCGGTGGCGGGACCGCTTCGGCGATCCCGCGATCGGACGCGGTGGGGCTGCAGGGGAGAGGGCTTGGTGTTTCGATGCCGTTTCCCTGTCTTCTGCAGCCATAGTGGGGCTCCTTCGGGGGTGGTCTTCGGACCTGCCGCCGGGGCGCCGTGGTAGATATGCGTAAGCGATCCTGCGGCGTCCCACTATGGTGGATGGGAGGGGAAAGTTAGGGTTTAGTGGGTAGTACCGGCTCTTCTAGTCGGTGAGCCCCACATAACCACCTGGGGGATCAGTTGGTATGCGTAAATGCATTCCCCAACTATAAAAAAAAGGGGTCTGAATAAATAGCAAATCGAATATGTTTTTAGAAATCTCTCTTCTTACTAATTACCTGCTTATTATGTCTACAATAAAAATGGAAAATAAAAACTTAAAAAACAAACCGACTTCCAGGCACTGAAAACTAAAAAATAATTAAACGGGGGTTTTGATTTAGAATAGATATCTAATCAGATATTTTCGAAGTCGGTGCCAGCCAATACAAATCAAAGCACACCGACTTTAAAAAAAATCTGATTAGGTATCTATTCTAAATGAAAACCCCCGTTTAATTATTTTTTTAGTTTTCTGTTCCTGGAAGTCGGTTTTTATTTATTTTTTTAAGTTTTTTGCTTCTATTGTGTTCCCATCTTACCTGTACAATGTAATATATATGGAAGTTAGACCAGCTGAAGGAAGAATTGAGAAGGAATGATGCATCCTGTGGTGGTCTTGACTGACTGATGGATCAACACACAGTCTAAGCCGCTGGTCGAAGAAACGTCAAATTTGGAGGACATATTTCTTATATGATTTAGGCATCCGATAAGAAAGGATTTTTCGAAATCCATCCCTTAAAGGGATAAAAGGGGATAATAAAGTTTATATAGGCAAAGAATTATTAATAATTTATGATCAGAATTACTTGAAACTTGGTATTAAAGGTGCCTGCCCAATACACCGTCTACGATCATGGTATGCATGATCGTATCCTCACTATGCCCACTAGAACGTATCAACAGCGTTTCATACCCGTACATAACGGTTTTAGTGCTGCATATATTCACCATTGCGTTGCTTGCGCGCACCGGTCCCGCAACGTCGCATGCCAGGCACGGTGCGTACCGGCACCGGCAAAATATTATCTCCGGCAATTGGTATCACTCTGTGCATGGCACGCGACTGTGCCGGTCGGTGACGGAACGGTCTAGTGGGCAGAGTCTCATACTTTTCAATACAAAGAAAATTTTTTTGCCTGACACGGCCCTGGCACGGTCATTGTATGAGACGGTGTAGAGGACAGAATCCTAAATGCTCTTCAATGCAAATAAATATACATATACATATTTTAACATTTTTCGAAATTCAATCCTGTAAGGGAGTAAAATGGGGGATGAAAGTTTATATGAAACAATGTAATAAATATGTAAAAAAGTGCAAAAAATAAAGAAAAACATGCAACTGTAGACAATTCAAGAGTTTTAAATCACTTTCTTTAAGACAATAATGATTGTGATTTCACCAATTTTCTTCGTCTTATTGCTTCAGCCCACAATTTCTTCAGTTTTTATATTTTAGGAACAAATGATACCTACTTTCTTTGCATCCTGGAACTGTACATTTTGTCATTTTAATTGAATTTTAAATAAAATGAAACAAAAAACCATCCATTCTTTATAGCGTTGCAATATACTGAAGGCTTTAGTGATTCTGACATCTGGCGGGACATAAAGGCAAAATTCTTCCTTATTTACCCCTCATGTAGACTTATATAAACTTATAACTTACCTATAAACTCATATAAACTTGATTCCATAGAGAACTTTTAACCACAGGTAACTAAAATCTTTCGTCAATCACTTATCTGTGTCTCCATCTGTGTAGTGTGTGTGTACTTATCACCATAGACAAGGAACAACCACACGTTGTTTTGAATTTGTTTAGAGGTTATGATAATTTTAATTTTATAGGAATACAACTAAGAAATAATAAATTAAGATGAGTGATTTCGTACTAAATGATAGCGATACAGAAATTGATTCAGACGAAGAGGTAAGATATACAAAATACTATGACAATTTTTAATTTAACTTTAACTTGTAATCATTAAAGTTGTTTTTTATTTAAGTTGCAAGAAGCATTTGCGAAAGGATTACTGAAACCTGGCCTTAATGAAGAAATAGAGAAAGTTGAAAAGCGATACACTAATAATGTAGCAGATCTTAGAGCAAAATTGAAAGAATTTGAATTAAAATTGCCATGGGTTGAAACTTTGGACTTAGTAACCTCAGTTGCGCCGATGGCCCCTGATGTTGCTCTGCAAATGCAACAAACAGCACAGAGAAGAAAGTAAGTACAAAAGTACGTAGTTTCAAAAGTTTTTGTGAAATTCTAGTTGAGCAATTATCTATACAGATAAATAAAATTGAAGTGTCTGTTTGTAACTTCAAAACAACAGCTTTTTACTAAATGCATATGACATTATATATGGTACTTATAACAAAAAGGCAATTTTTAAAATTTCTGTCTGCCTCTCTGTCTGTCTGTCTATTTGTTTGTTCTGGCTTATCTCTGAAATGGCTGGCCTAATATTGACGGGATTCTCACTGTCAGATAGCTAATGTTATAAGGAGTAACTTAGGCTACTTTTATTTTAGAAAACAATTAGGGTTTCTCTTATAAAAAATAAAACATACCCGAGGAACTTGCCCGAGCGAAGCGAGGGTAAGTCACTAGTAATAAATAAATTAAGTACTTTAACATAAATAACTCAAATACCATTCTTGAAAATGACATTTGCTTAATATATTACAAGTTATATGGTTAAAGATATTACAAAGATAATATTTAATTGTTTCCAGGAATATTAAAGAGAATACAAAAGGAAATCAACTGTATGATCCAACTCAAGACCCAGTTTTAAATGAGTTTAAAAGAGAGAATCTGATTCACAGACAGGCACAAGCTGCAGTTCTTGATGGAATCAAAAGGCTTAAAGAACTCAATATTCCGACTAAAAGGTTAATAATGTCATAATTAAATTAAAAATTTAAAAAACCCCCTACGCAAAAAATACTTATAGTTTAAGGAACAACCCTTAAAAAGTAAATAATTTTAGAAAAGAGCTGATACTGTTACACTGCTGGACCGATATTAACCAAACATAGCTAAGAACAACCGCAAGGAAACTGGCTTTCAAATGAAAAAAACCACATCGAAATCGGTCCATCCGTTTGAGAGGTGCAATGCCACAGATAGACACACACACAGGCAGACAGACATCGATGTCAAACTTATAACACTGCGTCGGGGGTTAAAAATATTGTGCATTGTATATAATTTTTTTATTTTATTAATGTTTGGAATAATTTGTTTATTTACAGACCAGATGATTATTTTGCAGAGATGGCAAAGTCAGATGAGCATATGCAAAAAGTTAGAAAGAATTTGATGGCAAAACAAGCTGCTCAGGCTAGAACGGAGAAAGTTCGCCAATTAAGAGACCAAAAGAAGATTGCTAAGAGAGTACAGGTATATTTTGAATTAATTCTAATTGTAATATATCTATAAATTTATGATTTTGAACTAAGTAAGAAAGTACATTGTCACAATAAATATTTTTTAGAAATATTTTTAATATTTCAGTATAATTTATATATAAAACGATAATTTTTTGCTAAATCCCTTATTTCATTTTTAATCTATACATGTTATAATAAAATTCTAACTGAGTTGAATCTGAATATTAAATATTTTTTGGAAAATCCTATTGAAATTCATATAATTATCGATACAGAGCCCGCATCTATACTTTTTTGTATTTGAATTTTTGTTTGTGTCTGACTTGATAGATTTTGTTGAAATTTGGTATGATGATAGCTGGTTATCCGAGTCAACATATAGAATACTTTTTACTGTGGTAAATATCTCATGTCTAAATCAATACTAAGTGTTAAAACGTAACTAGGGGTGAATCCGAATAAATCGAGGGGGAGTCATTAGTGTTAAATAATTATTATTTTAAGGAGACATGACAAGTATGTTCTGGAAGAACCTTACTTCATTTGTTTTCATTAATTTCAGATTGACACTAAACTAAAACAAGCTGCTGATAAGAAACAAATGTTAGAACAGCTGAAAAGGGTCAGGAAAGGAAAGTCAACTGATTTGGACTTTTTAGAAGATAACAAAGGCAAACATGCAAATAAGGGCAACCCAAAGAACAAAGTTAATAAAAAACGAGCTATGAAAGATGAGAAATTTGGCTTTGGAGGTAAAAAGAAGGGATCTAAACTGAATACAAGAGACTCGTCAAATCAAATGGATGGATTTAACAGCTCAGCTAAGAAAAAGCCATTTAATTTTAAGACGAAGAACTTTAAGCCTAATAGTAAGAAAAATGTGAGACCTGGTAAATCTAAGAGGAGGAATGCTAAAAGATAAACTTAGATGTTATGTTAGTAATAAATTTCATTTTGACAACAGCTTTCGTTTTAGTTTTTCATTTACTTTGTTCTGTTAAATAATTCTCAGTTAATTATATTTTTTACAGTAGTATCCTTCTAAAATATCCGATTGACTATATTGATATTTAAAAACCAGGCTTTGGTCTTCTACAAAAGCCAACATATCTTTAGCATTTTAGAACTTACCTATTATTTAATTTAAATAATAACGAATCTACTATTCTTAACACATTCAATGCCTCCACAATTTTCATAAACTTCATCGAGATGCCGCCATACAAAGTCTCGCGGACGCGCTAGGCGTGTAGGCGGCACTGCAAGATGAATTTTAAGGACACGCGCAGCGTGTCCACTGGCACTGAGATAAAGCATGGTCATTTTACGGATTCAAAAAGTGCTTTTTAATTAGTCTTGTGCTGCGCAAGAGATAAAGTGCTTAATTAAACTTATGAAGTTAAAGTTTTTTTTTATTGAGTAGGTAGAAAAGAAACAGGTACAGATAATTTTGTAATCAAATTCCAAAATATAATAAAAATAATATAGGTATGTCTCTACATAATGAGGGCTATCTCGTTTGAATTCGCCGCAAGAGGCACTAGTATAGAGCGAGGTCTCTACACATGTCAAATAACACAAAATTTTTATTGTTTGCGAGCGTTTCATCGCGGATCCGCACTAATTATTCATGATTATTATGAATATTGTGCTATTCCATGATTATGGCAGGCGCGGTATGGCTTAACAAATGTTATTGCTTTAATAGAAGAGCTAAGAAAAAGTCAATATTTTATCTATTTGGTTATTATATATTAATTATGTAAAACAAAATTCAGATAAACTGATGCCGCGCTAACTATTATTATTATAATATAATATAAATTCATGGCTTTTCCACACTAATCAATGCTTTTTTTATCGAGAGCGATAAAGTCCTCGCGCCTTAAGCTCAGCTTTGCATTTGTGTGAGTGCACACACATAGTGTACGGAGAGGGACGGCTTGTGGTTTAGCGCGTCCCGCGCATGGTTCAAACCCATTTAAACTGGTTTGTAAAGCGCGGCCTGAGCCGCAGCGCATCCCTCACGTGTCATCTCCCTGCCCTGCACTTTCTGCATTTCACCTCTTGTACCGCTTACAGCTTGACGTATAATATTATTTTGTTGTTGTGTTTGAATTATTATATTATTATCATTAGTGGAATGGATTCTACTGTAACTAAATTGACTAAACGAAAACCATTAAACAGCCAAACGAAAGAAATTTTGTGCAAATTGAACAAATATTTTAAATACGTAAAGGAAAAATATATGTCACAGATATTAAAGTGTCAGCGCTTCCTTTTGATAAAATATTGATTTTATTTTTATGTGATTTTTTGACTAACCTTACTTTTGGCTATCACTCACACAAATGCAAAGCTGAGCTTACGCCTCGAGAACTGGAGGACCTTACTTGCCAGTGGCGCCAACTGATGTCACCAGAAGCGATAGCCTCCATTGTGCGGTGATTTTTTTTTAATCTCTTAAACGTGTCTCTGAATAGGATTATAAAATTTAGATAGATATTTCTTAGAGTCTTTTTTGTTCACCACAATAGTTTCATGTTATGTTCTTCTAAAGTTATAAATGTTGTACCCCTCTCCTAATTTTGGAGTATGGGTCGGAAAATATGACAAGTAATAATAGAGCTTCCGGAATACTTTCTACGAAAATTATTCAATCAATAAAATTGGGTTCTACGAAAAATTTTTTGAAGAAGATACGTTGAGTAGTTTTTGAGATATCTATACAGATAAATAAACTTGAAGTGTCTGTTTGTAATGTCAAAATAACAGCTATATACTAAATGCATATGGAATTATATACGGTACTTATAAAAACACAATTTTCAAAATTTTTGTTTGTCTTGAAACGCCTGGACCAATTTTAACGGGACTTTCCACTGGCAGATAGCTGATACTATAAGGAGTAACTTAGGCTACTTTTATTTAAGAAAAAGAATTGGGGTTTCGCTCAAAAAAATTAAAACGTACCTAGGGACGCACCCGAGCGAAGCAACGGTAAATCCTTAGTGGGATATATTCTCGAATTCAGTGTGTTTTGATTTGTATCGATGGGACCGACTTCGAAAATATCTTATTAGTTATCTATACTAAATGAAAACTACCAAATCATCAGTGATGTACAAGATACTTTAAATAAAGTATCTGGAATACAAAATGCAAAATACTTTTAAATGAAGTATTTCAGATACCAGATGCAAATAACTTTCTGAAATAGTATCTGAAATACTAGATATAAAATACGTATCTTTTAAATACTTTTTATAGATAAAATACTTTTGTAAAAAGCAACATTTTTGTTAATGAAAGTTAATTTTTTACATGTAAATCGCGTTGAACGCGCAAACGTGACACAACCTAATTTTATAGTTTTAAGATTTTATTTGACACTTAAGTAAAACCCGTTCTAAGGGCTTAGTGTGAGTTTTTCTTACTACACGATCGCGTTAAAGTAAACTCAAATTTCTATGGAGTTGGATCAGCGCTGCCTAGCGGAAAGTTTGTAAAACGTTTGTAAAGTTTGTTGTAAGTGCGAGATTAATGACTTAGGTACTTCACGTACTTTCTTAAATTTTGTTTTCGGATCTTTTTATTATAATTATCTTTTTATTTTGATTTTTCCGCGAAATTTATGTTGTGGGATACTTTTTTGGGGTAGAAAAACTTAACCCCCTCTCTTCCGCATGATGATGGTGTCCTGATGACAGTGTCGCTGAAAGTGTCGCTGAAAAGTGTCGCTGAAAAAAGTGTCGCTGAAAAGTACACTGAAAAAAGTGTCGCTGAAAAAGTGTCGCTGAAAAGTGTCGCTGAAAAAAGTGTCGCTGAAAAAGTGTCGCTGAAAAGTGTCGCAAAAAAAAGTGTCGCTGAAAAAAGTGTCGCTGAAAAAAGTATCGCTGAAAAGTGTCACTAAAAAGGGTCGCTGAAAAAGTGTCGCTGAAAAGTGTCGCTGAAAAAGTGTCGCTGAAAAGTGTCGCAAAAAAAAGTGTCGCTGAAAAAAGTGTCGCTGAAAAAAGTATCGCTGAAAAGTGTCACTAAAAAGGGTCGCTGAAAAGTGTCGCTGAAAAGTGTCACTTAAAAGGGTCGCTGAAAAGTGTCGCTGAAAAGTGTCGCTGAAAAGTGTCACTAAAAAAAGTGTCGCTGAAAAGTGTCGCTGAAAAAATGTCTCTAAAAAGTGTCGCTGAAAAAGTGTCGCTGAAAAGTGTCGCTGAAAAAGGAGCCGGAAGGCGCCGGGAGGTGCCGGGAGGAGCTGGAAGGTACCATATGGTACCGGATGGCGCCGGAAGGTACCCTTTGGTACCGTATGGTACCATTTGGTACCGGATGGTGCCGGAAGGTACCATTTGGTGCCAGAAGGTACCACTTGGTACCGGAAGGTACCGATTGGCACCGGAAGGCACCACTTGGCACTGGATGGTGCCGGAAGGTACCAGATGGCGCCAGAAGGTACCATTTGGTACCGGATGGCGCCGGAAGGTACCATTTGGTACCGTATGGAGCCACTTGGTACCGGATGGTGCCACTTGGTACCGGATGGTACCATTTGGTACTGGATGGTGCTGGAAGGTACCACTTGGTACCGGATGGTGCCGTAAGGTACCATTTGGTACCGTATGGAGCCACTTGGTACCTGATGGTGCCACTTGGTACCGGATGGCGCCGGATGGTACCATTTGGTACTGGATGGCGCCGGAAGGTACCACTTGGTACCGGATAGCGCCGGAAGGTACCATTTGGTACCAGATAGTACCTTCTGGCACCAAATGGTACCTTCCGGCACCATCCGGTACCAAATGGTACCTTCCGGCACCATCCGGTACCAATGGTACCTTCCGGCGCCATCCGGTATCAAATGGTACCTTTCAGCTCCTCCCGGCACCTCCCGGCGCCTTCCGGCTCCTTTTTCAGCGACACTTTTAAGCGACACTTTTCAGCGACACTTTTCTGTGACACTTTTCAGCGACACTTTCATCATCTCGAGTTTACATTACCTAACGTAACAAATAAAAATAATTTAATGAGCAGTATTTTTAGGCATGATAGATTCTAAGCTCCAGTGAAACTGTCATCTCTTGACACTAGCGGATAAAATTAGCTATACTTTTTGCAATAAGAAAAGTTAGTCGCCTAACGGACAGCTTCACTGCCTGACTCGTATATTTTACTTATCATTAATGACTTACTTTACGTACTTTCTTAAATTTTGTTTTCGGATCTTTTTATTTTAATTATCTTTTTATTTTGATTTTTCCGCGAAATTTATCTTGTGGGATACTTTTTTGGGGCAGAAAAATAGAGGACTTAACCCCCTCCCTTCCGCATGATGATGGTGTCCTGATGACAGTGTCGCTGAAAGTGTCGCTGAAAAGCGTCGCTGAAAAGTGTCGCTGAAAAAAGTGTCGCTGAAAAGTGTCGCTGAAAAGTGTCGCTGTAAAGTGTCGCTGAAATAAGTGTCACTGAAAAAAGTCGCTGAAAAGTGTCGCTGAAAAGTGTCGCTGAAAAAAGTGTCGCTGAAAGGTGTCGCAGAAGTGTCGCTGAAGAGTGTCGCTGAAAGGTGTCACGATGATGATGCTAATGATGATGATGATGGAAAAGTGTCGCTGAAAAGTGTCGCTGTAAGTGTCGCTGAAAGTGTCGCTGAAAGTGTCACTGAAAAGTGTCGCTGAAAAGTGTCGCTGAAGTGTCGCTGAAAAGTGTCGCGATGATGATGATGATGATGATGGAAAAGTGTCCCTGAAAAGTGCCGCTGAAAAGTGCCGCTGAAAAGTGTCGCTGGAAAGTGTCGCTGAAAAGTGTCACTGCCTCACTATATAGTGTCACGCAGCGACACTATATAATGCTTTTGAGACATCTAACACCTTAGCCTCTCCAATGATCATGATTGCTGTAAAGCAATCGAAACGTCGGGAACCAAAAATCAAAATAAATCCGCGAAAAGATCCGAAAAGATAGTTTTATTTAAAACCCGTTCTTTAAACAGTTTATCACATTTGTCAAGTGTTAAACCATAACTATACTAGTCTATACATATGTATAATAAAATTCTAACTATGCTGAATCTGTACCTTTACCTGTATATTTTTTGGAAAATCTTATTGAAATAGACATTATTATCGCTGCAGAGGCCGAATATATAGTTTTTAGAATTTTTGTCTGTCTGTCTGTCTGTTATCGCATCACAGAAAAACCACTGGAGTTATTTTGATGAAATTTGGTATGATGATAGCTGGATATCCGGGTCATCATATAGGATACTTTTTATTGCGGGAAAATATCTCATCTCTGAGAAATCTATACTAAACGTTAAAACGTAAGTAGAGACGGACCAAGCGGAGCGAGGGTGAGTCGCTAGTCTATTACTAAAAGTATTTTAACAAACATAGTATCTACAAAGTACTAAGATACCAAACAAAAGGTATTTAAATACAAGATACGAAATGAATTTAAAAAAAAATTATAGTTACAAAATGAAAATACGTATTTTGTATCTTGTATCTGTATTTCAGATACTTGTATCTTAGATAAGTTACATCTCTGCAAATCATTATTTTTTTATATTTTATAGTGTTTTTTTGAAGCCGGTTTTAATTTTTTTTAAGATTTTATTTTTCCACTTTCAATGTAGACATAGTAGATAATAGTAAAATAAGAAGAAAATATTTTAAAAAATCAGTGTGTGAAAAATCAATCACCCCTATTTTCTACACATAGGTGTGGATTTTTTAAAATTTAAATGGGAGCAACTTTGAGGTATACTTACTATAGTTAGATTATTACAAACGTGCGAACTGAGTCATAAATCACTTTTTATCAGGCCTCTCGCTCGCACTTAGGCATATCGGAACTCTCGCTCGCACATCTAGCGTGTGTAACAATAAAAAAATTGTCGATAGCCAATAGCAGGTAATGAAGAAAAGGTAAGAAAATAAGGTTGGATATTAATCTATGTCTGTGTCATCCTCTGAGTAGCAGTTACTGTCATCTTCGTGTACAATACAATTACCTATCTCAAATAATTATATGACTTTATTTTCATTTATAATAAAGTTGATTAATTATCCCAAATCAAAATAAAGTCATTATTATCTCAAATCAAGATTCACTATTAAGGCTCACTATTTTCTTAACGAAAATGGACTATAGTCATCAACGATCGCCTCTTCCTATATAGTTACCTGCGTCCGAGCGGCATCCGTTTGTCGATAAAGAGTCGCGCGGCATTGTCACATTCCTTTGACTTAATGTTTTATGACTCATTTCGCACGTTTGTAATGATCCAATTATAGTTACCCTATCCAATAAAAAAAGAAATATCGAAATCGGAATATACTGTAAAAAGTTATGCGTTGACAAAATTAAATTATTTTATGAAATCCAATTTCACATGTCAGTTAATTATTGGGTGAAGTGTTTTATTGATTTTTAGGTTAGAACAAAATATGTTTAATACTAATAGGGCTGGTACAATAAGGAGTAAAAATTAAGTGGTCTGTATATAAGATTAAAGGGTGCGGATAGCGGGTATACGACGTTTGACGCCACGTTTGGCTCAGTTTGTAGTGACCCTACTTACTGTGCCAGCGGTCGCGGGTTCGAATCCCGCTGGGGGCATTCATTTGTGTGATGAGCACGAATGTTTGTACTCCAGTCATGGGTGTTTATATTTATAATATGTATGTATTTAAAGTTATATGTAGTGCATCAACTATCTGGTATCCATAACACAAGCCTCGTAACTTACCATGGAACTAAATGGTACTGTATTAATGTCCCAACATATTTATTTATTTATAGAAACCACACCTACCTTGCTGGAGTTCAGCTTCAGCGCCGATTATGATCACAGCAGCAGTTAGATGGTGATATTTGTATATATATCTTTTAAAAAACAATGTTAAAACATTCGACTAGTTTCCTCTAACTCTCATTCGCCAAATGTGCCGAAGAACATGCGTAAGAGCATAAGAACTTCGCTCAAAAACGAATTATCAATATCGCTTCCAATATAATATAGGTTAGGGTTGACAAATAAAACACACAATACAGATACACAATATATTCTACCATTTGCCCTTAGCTTTGCCCTTTTTCTTCTGCTGCTTGCGCCACGCGCTGTCGCCCTTGTCCCCGCGCGGGGAGCGCGCGGCGGCGGCGGACGCGGCGGCGGGCGACGGCGTCTGCTTGCTCATGTCGCTGTTTGTATCGAATTATACATTAATATTAAAAAATGCCGCCCTAGTATCGAAGTCTATACATATAATAAAACTGTATAGGTCAAATGTCTGTACATAGAAATAAAATTGCTAAAAACCAAATCAGGGGCATGTAAGAAGAGAAATAGAACAAATCCAGTTTTTTTTTTTACTTTTTTGTTTCTCTGTCTGTTTGTCTGTTTGTACGGGCTAATCTCCAAAACTGTTAAACCGATTTGAATGAAATCTTGTACGATAGTACCTTATATAACCGGTCAACATCTTAGATACTTGTCATCCCGGAAAATTAAAGAGTTTCCGTGGGATAGTAAAAAAAACTATAGTAACTTATAAAGCTTAGTACACAAAAACTACTGATGAGATTTTAATGAAACTTTACAATTATATAGTTCGTACAACAGAATAACAACTTTTTATCATGAAAAATGTACGGTTGCCGTGGGATAGATTTGTTTTTGTTTTGAATTAAATGTTATAAGTTAAAAAAAATTAAGATTTTTTTGAAAAATGCAAAGAAATAATTTACAAATGATATTAATTTATCGAAAAATGTATCTACTACTTATCTTTTTTTATTTTATAATAAAACAAAGTCGGGTTTGTTATAACACTTATAACTCGAGAACTGCTGGACCGATTTTTATGATCTTTGTTTTGTTGGTTTTGTCTTTACCCCGAAAGGCAGAGTAAGAGAAAAATTCACGATTTTTTTTTTGAAAATCTATCCCAAACTAAGCGTCAAAACGTACCTAGGGACGAACATGAGCAAAGCGAGAGTGAGTCGCTAGTTTTAAATAAAACTATCTTTTCGGATTTTTTCGTGAATTCGTTTTGATTTTTGATTCCCGTTGTTTTCGGGCAGGCAATGTCTATAGCAACTATGTTTAAGACGTCTAAAACCTTAGTATCACCCGTGACCATGATTGCTGTAAAGCATTCGAAACGTGACAAACCAAAAATCAAAATAAATCCGCGAAACAATCCGAAAACATAGTTTTATTTAATTGGATTACTATTATATATGTACATATGTATACGAAAACAACTGTGTAGTGTATGTGTGTGTGTGTACGTACATATGTATGTATTTTTTTTATAGGATTTAACTCAAAGATTACAAGGCCCGTGCCCAGCTGTGGGAAGTTAAAAAGGGGCGAATACACAAATACCACATAACAACCTGTATGTATACAGGTGGTATGCGTAATGCATTTCCCAATATTTATCTATACTTCCATACTTACTATTATAAAGAAGAAAGATTTGTATTTTTGTATGTTTGTAATGAATAAACTCAAAAACTACTGGACCGATTTAGATGAAATCTGATAATATAGTTTGCGATCCCTAGTAAGGACACAGGATAAATTGTATTCCGGAAATCATCCCTTAAGGGGGAGAAAATGGGGATGAAGATTGTATGGGGAATCAACCTAGCGACGAACCCAAACAAATCGAGGGCCAGTCGCTAGTCTATAAATATAATAAAATTGTAACTGATCGCTGTCTGTACATAGAAAATATTTAAGAAAAACTATTATTAAGGATCTTTATTAACACAATAGATCCCAAAACAATGATTTTTAGTTTTTTTGTCTGTTTGTCGGTTTGTTTGTGCGCGCTAATCTTAATAGAAACGGCTAAACCGATTTGGGTGCGGTTTTCACTAATATATTGCGGTAAGCTTCACATAACATTTAGTATGTTTATTTCAATCGGTTCCTAAATATAACCCAGGGGGCGAACCCGAGCGAAGCGAGGGCCAGTCGCTAGTATTAAAATAAAAGGGTATACTGACTACTGGTCGACGGCGGCGGTGGTCATGCCCTGGCTGCCCTTGATGACGTCACGCCGCAGCCCGCGCCGCTTGCGGTACGCCGCGCGCTCGTACTTCGGCAGCCATCTGGAATACATATGTGTTATATTATGATTAGCTTATTATTATTTAAGTTCGTACGTATTATTCAAGTTATAATTCTTTTGAGACGTTTGGAAAAAAACTATGAGAGTATAATTTTTACGATGCGCGCGCACACCGACAGCCAAAAAGCGACATGATGAAGTTACCTGCATTCCTTTTACAGAGTTGTGACATACGGGATGAAATCTTTAGCTATTTTTGTTCTGTTACGCCAAAGACGTATAACTTCTTACATGCGTTTTAACACTCTGTTTGTAAAAGGAATGCTGCTGGCTTCATCATGTCGTTTTCAGCTAACTTTATCATGTCGCTTTTCGGCTGCCAGTGTGCGCGTGCATTATAAAAATTTTACTCTCATAATTTTTTCCAAACGTGCCAAATAACTTCAAAAATAAAATATTATCATATATCTATTGTCCAGTTTAATATAAACCATTACCTCTCTGGGTCCGGAGGCCTGGAGAGGTCAGCGTTGGGCGGCAACTTGGTCTTACGCTTGCGTTTAGCCTTCTTCTTCTGACCCAATTCAGAACCGGGTGTGCTGTTAAAAATATATTTTAATTTGGTTATAATTTAAAATATATAAGTTTTGATTTTAATGTATTTGGCGGAAAAAGTGTTTGAAAATTAAAATTATTTTTTATTTCAATAAAAAGAAAACAAAGTATGATAACTTAACTAGCAAACAGAATATATGGAAATGGAGATTATATATATACATATATATAATCAAGTTAAAAGATTGATATTAAAAAATAACAACACAAATACTTACCCAGGGGACTGTTCCTGCTTGCTCTGTACGGTTTTCTTGACAACCTTAGCTCCCATCATCCATTTAGACGATTCTAGTGCGTCCACATCGATCTTACCCTGAAACATTCAACAAAATATAACTTAAAAATGTAATAATAAATAAAACTATGTGGGCAATTTAAAAAGTAAAGACAATATGTGTATGAGCAAGACAGTTACAGGTAGTTGGCGAGTGTGAGTGAGATGATTTGATATTCGATACTTAAGAGCAATACATTAACACAAGTTCTACAATCTACATACTACTATTATTCACACTATACATACCAGCTCAATAATAATATTAAGGTGCATTTACTCGGCAATTTCCGTATCGAACATATGTATTTCCAAATAAAGTTGATAATCATCTAAGCCATAGCGTAAATATATCAAAACGTATATAAAAATAGAATACGTTAATATTTCTCAATTTTTTCAAACGTAAGCTTTCAGCAACGCTATACATATAAGTGAGATATGCTCACGCTCGAGCTACGATGGTACTATACGTGCGAGTGAGACAGCGCTATACGTGCGAGCGGAACGCAATCATCTCGAGGGGCGATAGTACTACTACACGTGCGAACGAGACAACGCCATACGCGCGAGCGAGACGCACTTACCACTTTTCGTAATAGCACTACAACACGTGCGAGCGAGTTACTGTTGCATGTGAGGGCGAGACGCCCTTACCTTGAGACGTGACGGTACTAAAACACATACAAGCGAGACAACACCATACGCGCGAGCGAGATGCACTCAATTCGACCTGCAATAGCACTACAACACGTGCTCGGGAGACAGCGCTATACGTGCGAGTGAGACACTTCGACCCGTAATAACACTACAACATGTATGAGCGAGACAAGGTCATACGCGCGAGCGAGAGGCACTCACTATACACGTAGCAGCGTGAGCGAGACACTCACCTCGAGCTGCGATATGGGCGGCAGGCCGGCGGCCAGCTGGCGCGCGCGCGCGGGGTCGCCGCGCAGCGCCTTGACGAGGCGCGCCAGGCTGCGCTTGTCCTGCGGCGCGGCGCGCGCCAGCGCCTCGTGCGCCAGCGCGGCGGCCGCGGCGTCGCCGGCGCGCGCGTGCGCCTCCGCCGCCGCGCGCCACATGTGCCGGAGCGACGACAGCTTCTGTCCATGGCGGGAGGTGGCATTATTATAAGTCATTCCTATTGTATTTGTTTCTAATAAGTAATGAGGCAGTGGTAGCCCAGTGGTAACGCGCTCGCTTGGGAAACCGAGTGAAGCGGCTTCAAATCCCGGGTCTCGCACCTCTTATATTTTCATGCGCGAATCATATCTAACATGATTACCACTTGCCTTACGGTGAAGGAAAACATCGCGAGGAAACCTGCATGTCTGAGTGAACCTAGCAAGTTTTCGAAAGACATGTGAAGTCCGCCAATCCGCACTTGGCCAGCATGGTGGACTAATGGCCTGATTCCCCTCGCATTGAAAGGAGGCCCGTGCCCGTTAAAAAGAGCTGAATACAATACATACATACATGAGATATATATATTTTGTATTTTATTAGTAGTCACGGACTAATTACTCTGACGCTCTTTAAATTGACCATCCAAAAGTGCTCATAATAAGTCTATTTGAATAAAGTTCCATTTTATAATGAAATATAGCAAATGTGTTCTGTAATTGGTAATGCATAAAAAACTAGCCAACTGCGCAGAAGATATTATAGTACACAAGTGTACGCATACAAATGCTCTCTATGTTCATATTACCCTCATAACCTGAGGAACGATAATTTGACACTCGTAGTGTGAGATAATAATAATAATATTCTTTATTGCACACCAAAAAAAAAAAAAATAACAAAGAAAAGATGCACATCAGGCGATCAGTAATAGAGACACATGCTCGGCACAAGGTTGAAACACTTTGAGTTGTTACTAAGAATTTTTTGGCAGAAAAACTCATTGACTAAATCTGGCTAGACCCGAGACTCAAACCATGGATCTCCAGATCTGCAAGAGTACATGCTACCTACAACACCACAAAGGCAGTTAAAATATGGTAAGTTCTAATTGTCTACTAATCTGAACCTTGGCAAAGCATTTATGGAGGTTTATTTTTGTAGGGATATTTACCCATACAAGTATGGTGTTAGAGTCAGTAAAGGTGGTATGCTTACTTAAAATTATTTGCTTAACATTAATTGGGTACTCCACATTTACTACCATTTTTATTTACATGAAAGATCTTACAAAATCTGTTTGATAATTCACAATAAAACTTTTTTATTAATATTAATGTAGACACTATACTAACAATAACATGTACTAACCTCATCATCGTTCTTGTAATGTTCATACGCATCTAAGAACAGTTTAGAGGCCTTTTCATATTCATTATCAGCAGTAAGCAGAGTGCAGAGAAGCCCGATGACTCCGGGCCTGAACTTAAACTCGCTCTCTTCAAGTAACTTGACAGCTGCTTTACGATCACCCTACAATTTTTACACATTAATTAAAATTAACATTTATTTGGTAATTATACTCTAAATATAGAAAAATAATATAATTCTATAATTTTATTGACTGAAAAGGTAGCCAAAGATTATAAAAAGTCATATTGAGTTTGTACTGAATATCAATAGATGGCGGTGTTTTTTCTGTGAGTTAAACAACCACGGCTGTCATTGAAATTTAATTTTATCAAATGACAAATGGTAAATGAATTTTGCTATGTATTACATATTTTAACACATATAAATAATTCGGCGGATTACTAATTTAGCAACTAATCTCGATACCAGCTGCAAACGATTTGGATCAAATTTAATATTTAAATAAGATTTTGCTTTTGAAGTTTATCTACATAGGTGTCTTTTTTGAAAAAAAAATCAATTTTTTTTTTGAAGAAAAACAAAATTTCAAAAAAAAAGCGAAGCTCCATCGCCAAAATAACAAGTAATTAAATACAGAATTAAAAACAATATTAAACGACCACATCACCTGAGCCAACAACACTTGTACTGCGGCCAATGTGAGAATACCCCCATGCTTCAACAACAATGTCACCGCTTGAGATCTCTTTCCTTCTTTTACAAGAGACGAAGCTTCTACTAATGCTGCCTTCTTATCTTGGTTGAATTCTTTGTTGAGTTTCACACAGCATTGTTTACAGAAGTCCGGCTGAAATGTTATTTATACACATTATGCGATTATAAATGGTTTGTATATTTATACTATAGCAGAATCCGCGGCTACGCCCGCGTTTAATCTACAAAAAAAAAAAAACTCTTTGGCTTTATGTTATACAGCATGTACTTGTATTTATATAATTGTGTTCATACAAAAGTACTAAAATCGCGATAAAAAAAAATGGGGGTTGGGGTTAGGAAGGTGAAAATTACTTTACGACCTACTCTCATACTTACCAAATACACAAAAAAAAAAAAAAATTGGTCGAGCCGTTTCGGAGGACTACAAACACACGAGATGTTTATATATTAGACTAGCGACTACCCTCGCTTCGCTCGGGTGCGTTCCTAGGTACGTTTTAATTTTAATGAGCGAAACCCTACTTCTTTTTAAAAAATAAAAGTAGTCTAAGTTACTCCTTATAATATCAGTGAAAGTCCCGTTAAAATTAGTCCAGCCGTTTCGGAGATAAGCCAGAACAAACAGACAAACAGACAAAAATTTTAAAAATTGTGTTTTACTTATAAGTACCATAATATATAATTCCATATACATTTAGTATGAAGCTGTTATTTTCACATTACAAACATACACATCAATTTTATTTATCTGTATAGATATATGCCGAGGTCAGATCGTGGAATCATGGACCATTTTCGACCATTTGATGAAATGATGGCATTCCATTATATAGTTAGCTAATACAAGCAATGTCGTTTAAACGTCAACGTTTGATGATAATTCAATCTACGTACAATTAATACCAGTGTCTATGATATAAAAGGTGTAAATTAAAAATTAAAAGTTCTAAATAAACAATTCTTCAGAGAAACGTCCGACACCTATAATTTACCAATCTTATCCTTTAACTTGACAGTCAACTGTGTTTAAAATTAACATAAAACACTTATGATAATAGAGTTTCAAGGTAAAATTAAAATGAAAAAAAAAAAGACCTAACAGGAAGGTTAAGTCAGCTCGCTTCTATTAAAAGGCATAATATATTATGAAGTTTGTGGAGCCTCATTTGGCCAGCGTGGGGGACTATGGTCTTATACACCTCTTATTGTGGATCTGTCCTTTCATATGAATATAATAATATCTTTAATCTATACTAATATTATAAAGCTGAAGTTTGTTTGTTTGTTTGGTTGAACGCGCTAATCTCAGGAACTACTAATCTAATTAGAAAAATTCTTTTTGCATTAGATAGAACGTTAACTGAGGAAGGTTATAGGCTATATATCATTCCGGAAAAATTAACGGTTCCCGTGAGATTGATTTGATTTTGTCTAGAGACGAACCCGAAGCGAAGCGAGGGTGAGTCACTAGTATGAAATAAAGGCCCACGCCCAGCAGTGGGTTACACACACACAGACACACATACAAACCTGGTTAGAGTATAAAGCGAGCACGGCCTGGTTGTATGCGATGGCGGCGCGCTGGCGCGAGTTCAGCTTGTGCTCGAGCCCGTCCTGCGTCGCCGCCTTCATGCGCTTGCGAGAGTCGAAGACATTCGTGTCCCTGGAATCATATCACAAGAATTATAAACATAAGGAAATCTATACTAATATTATAAAGCTGAAGAGTTTGTTTGAACGCGCTGATCTCAGCAACTACTAATAGGATTTGAAAAATTCTTTTTGCATTAGATAACCCGTTAACTGAGGAAGGCTATGATATATATATCATTCCGGGAAAATGTACGGTGCCCGTGGGATAGATTTGTTTTTTTTTTCATATTCATTTTCATTTCAAAAAAGTTTAAAAATAAAAATATCTTCAATCAACAATACTACTAGATAACGTGTCACATACAAAATCAAAGCTAAATTCTGTCCGCGCGAATATCTACTTATACAGCTACATTTGTATACTAACGAGCCAAGACAGTCTTATAATAGTTTTATTTTCAACCTAATCAACACCATAGCACCTTGTAATAAAGTCACAAATCTTCAAATTATCATCATACACTTACGATCATATTGTAAGTTTTATATTTATTGTAAAATCAACCTTATATTAAAAACATAAAGCACTTTTTCCCATTGTCGCTTTGTGTGTGAAACGTTATGTTTTATTTCTGTTTGCTTCTTTGAATTTCGCCAAACGTACGTTATTTCGTAGATTAAAGCTTTAAATATTGTATTAATCTACATGTACTTACCGAAAATAAGACGCTCCGTCCGAAAATTTTTAACTTTTAAATACACATTGCGGCATTGTGAACGTGTTTACGCTTGCAGTGTTTCAACAGAACTAATCGAAATATACGCTCACTTTGCAACTGAGCTTATATTTACCGAGACGGATTTCTTACGCCGACCCGATATCTAGTAGTATTGTTGATCGAAGAAAAATATACATTAAAAAAAATAAGGTGAAATCACTTACCTATTGATAACAACAAGATTATTGCTTGCAATTGCAATTGAAGCCTGGTCGGACGGCTTGTCCTTCAAAACATTCTGATAAAGAGCGGCCGCCTCCTTTTCTTTACCCATTTGTTGTTGGCAATATGCTTGTTGCACTCTAAAATGGAAATACACTATGACATATATGTGAGATTTGCAAAGTTATAAGTATATGTGAAATGATATTTTTAGAGTAAAAAGAGATATAATATGATCTGATTTAACTATTAAATGGATCTATAGATGTATAAAAGTGGAAGATTTTGTCACAATGGAGGCATGATGATAAGCAATGAGGCAAAACTATTTTGTTTTACAAACAACAATTCAATTTAAGATTATTTGAATTTTTTTGACAATTTCTTACTAATGTTGGTGATAAGATTGAAAAAAATAGCTCAATAAATTTTTTCTTTAAGCATTTTCACCTAACAAAGTTCGGAAGTCGATTTCATCATAAAATCGCCTATTAAGAACAATCTTTTTTTTAGTATTTGGTAAGCTGATAAGTTGCTGAAGTTTTCAAAAGTACTTTGAATCTATGAAATTTCCATTTTGTATTGTTTAGAAAATTTTGAAAATTTAACTCCTTCCAACTCAAATCTAAAACTTTCACTTTCGAGCCTTTTTTTGGTAACTTATAATGAAGAACGTTGTGTAGTTGAATATAACGTATGAAAGAGTGATTCAAGACTAATATACAAGTTATGATTTTTTTAATTTGCTCTAGTAGAAAATTCGCGATAAACATTTAAAAACTTCTAAACTACGAAAAATCGCGGATCATACATGGGGTATTTTCAGATACACCATTCACTTCGTCGGACGTCACTTCTTGTATATATTTAGTTCACGTATATATTTAGTTTTATGCGAAATTCTTTTAAAATGTAACACTTTAAAATGCAATAAAGTAACATATTTATACCTAATGATAGCTGCTTCTTCCTTAGCCTCCTCTTCTGTACCACCATCTTCGATAACACTTTCAGAACATGCCTGCTCCGCTTTCTTTAGTACTGCCAAAGCCTCATTGTATTTACCGCGCATAGCCAGTGTGGTACCAGCATTATAGGACAGCACGTAGGTGCTCTCTTCGAATGTTGGTAATTCAGTTGACTGAAATTAAATTTTCAATTCAATTTATTTCCTTATTAATGACTTCAAAGCATGCCAGAAAGTACTTTTTAAGTGAAAACTTCTATAGATAGGTTTGGATGGGGAGTAAATTCACGTAAGTCGTCATCGACATGGTCACGTTGCGTGTAACGCTACCACTAATAGTGCCGATAGATGTCAAAACCAGAAAAATGTTAACAGTTTTAATTTACAAATTTTAATTTAAGATCAAGCATTTTATTTGCATATCCAAAAATAACAACTGTTTGTTTATAGTTTTAAGTTTTTACTTCTATCGCCAGTCCTCATGACTGCTTTTTTTTAATTATTTTATAGACAAAGATATATAAATATGAAATAAAGGTATTAATAATACAATTAATTTGTATCAATTCTTTTTGAAAATTGTTCACCTATGAGTATATAAAAAAAATATTATTATTTGCATAAAGAGATAGAGTTGACAAAGTTTGTGGTTAAGGTCTCCTTTTAAGCAATTTCTAAAGCAGAGGTTAGCAAAGTGAGTTATTAAAGAAAACAATATCCTTTCTTATATATTTAAGAAATCATGTTGGTACATTATCTCAACCCAATGCACTATCAGATTTAAGGCTCATTAAGACATGATTAACTTCCTCTACATCTGCATCTAGCAGAACATAGGAATTGGGTTGTGAAGGTCGCAAGGTATAACAATTGTCATTGGAGGCATGTATTTAATTTTATTATCTTACCGGGTTGAGAGCAGCTAAGTTGGCAACCACAGCTGACATATTTGCTTTCCTTTCATCTTCATAATCATCACTGGTATTCTTAACTATGTCTCGATAAAGGTTATAACAATCTTGATATTGCTCTAGACGGTACAAAATTTGAGCCCTAGGGAAATTAATAATTCAATACAAAAAAAATGTAATAACTTAAACAAAAAGTTTCTTAATGTTGAAAGTAAACTTTTATTTTGTATGAATAACATACCTAAGTTCTTTTAATGCTGGTGTCAGCTCCGGAACACTGTCAACAGTTTCCAAAGCTTCCTTTGGGCAATTCAGCCGGTATTGAGCGTAGGCCTTCTCAAATTGCAAATCAGCAGCCAACGCAGCATTTTTTGAGTTGCATAGAACAGATAGTGCCTCCTTAAAGTTGTGAAGCTGGATGAAGCATATCACTTTACAGTGGAATGCTTTTTGCTCATTTGGTGCAATTTGCAGGACTATAAATTAAAGACAATATATGTTATTTTAAAAATATTCGGATAGTAAATATGAAATATGCTTAATGTAAAAGTGGGTCCAGGTTTATGGTAAGATTGTAGTAACATATTTTGCTGCCTAAAATCAGTTTCATAAATGAAATGGAGCACCATTTCGCTACTTACCTTTTCCTGCAGCTTTTAAAGCTCTCTCATAGTCTGCGATTTGGCAGAATTTATTTAATTCTGAATAAGCCTGAACAAGGTTAGTTTCCTTGTTGGCTGACATTTTTTGACAACTTGGCAGCTGACTTGTCATTATTCGGTGAACACTCACGTTCATTATTCGTTTTTACATTAAAAAAAAAATAATTTTATATATTGTTTTAAGTTTTATAAAATTACTTATTATATTTAAAAAAGAAAATATTTTAATTATCAACTTTAATCATGTTAATTAATTGTATCTAAGCACAATGTTGTTTTAAATATATTAGTCTTAGTTTTTTTGCCATCGGAAGATGGCGTTATTTTTGATTTCTAATTCATGCGTAAGCAGTGATATCCCAGTGGTAACGCGCTTGCTTGGGAAACCGAATGAAGCAGGTTTAAATCCCGGGTCTCGCACCTGTGATAGTCTCATGTGCAAATCATTTCTAATATGATCACCACTTGTTTTATGGTGAAAGAAAACATCGTGAGGAAACCTGCATGCCTGAGAGAATCAAGCAAGTTTTCGAAAAGCATGTGAAGTTTGTTAAACCGCACTTGACCAGTGTGGTTTTTAGATTTTTTGCCTGTTTGTCTGTGAAATCATCTGTGTCACTAATCTCAGAAACGACATAACCGATTTGAATGCAGTTTTCACTAATAAACCGGTTTTTAAAAATTTCAATCGGTTTATAAATAAAAAATAAAAAGTGTGTGTGTGTGTATGCAATTCGCTCACGGACCATGGTAGAAGTGAAACTTCTTTGGCAAATATCGCAATTAAATTAAAACAAATCAATAATTAAATAAGGCATATTACAATCATATATATTTTATAGAATATCATATACAGAGAGAATATTATATTATTATATATTTGTTAGTAAAAAACAGCGGTTATCATGGCAACAATTAGTCATAATAGCTTTTATTTAATTTATGCCCATTCATCCCACAGTAATAAATATTTATTTTTATAAGTAATAAGTTCAGTTTTATTACTAAGTTTAAAAGTTATTTTACATTTTATTTAAGATAACATATTATTCAGTATTATTTTTAACTCCCTATGTTATGTATTCTATCTCATTCTCTCGCCGACTTAAACCTATATATGTATTTATGTGTTTGTCTCTTTCTCGTATCGCATTTCTGTTTCATCGAGTTTCAAATCATAAAGATTCTAAAGAAGTTTCATTTTAAAAAGTTATGTCAATTTAAAGACTTATCCAGGGACGAACTCGGGCGAAGCAAGGGTGAGTCGCTAGTTAATAATAACTTTAAAAAGTCTATTATAAGTACATGTAATTAACATTAAAAATATGATTGTGAAAATTCCAAAATAAAGGTCTAATGTAAGTTTACATAATGTATGACCTGTGTTCTACTGTTTCATTTATGTTGCATTAATGTAGAAATCTAGACAGCTGCTAAAACTACGGTTTATTTACTAAGCGTTTCTCAAAAGTATTTTAGCTCATTTTACGTTTCAGCTTTATTCTTTAGTTATTTTTTGGTCTCTTGTTCATATGCTGAATTTCATTTTGATATGATTACATTAATCACTATTTAATCGAGTGGAAATCGAATCAGGTGGCTGTCAGAATATTCACAAAATATTAAATAGCTTATTTAAAAAAAATACCTACCGCGGTAATTTTTAAATATTGGCTTTAGTTTAAGGTGGACTCCCCGGGGAAAGCATATAAAATTTTTAAGCTTCTGTAAAAAAAAAGTTTAATTATTTTCAGGAAAGTGCATTTGCTTCTATACATTAAACTATCAACTAATCTTTAAATAGTATAAATGAGTGGCTTACCATAGTTTTGCTTCTTTGTTTTTTTCTGACTTAAATAACAAATATGATCATAGCGGTACATTATTTTCGCAAAATGTTCATAAATTATAGCTTAATTAGGTAAAAGTACTTCTTTAATAATAATCCTTCTAAGAATGTTCAGTACTTTTAAGGATTAGCTCAAAATAATACAACCTCAAAATGGCGGAGGACCTTAATTTATATAATGACTACTAGCGACTCACTCTCACTCCGCTCGAGTCCGTCCCTAGGTACGTTTTAAAGTTTAGTATAGATTTCTCAGAGATGAGATATTTTTCCGCAGTAAAAAGTATTCTATATGTTGACACCGATAACGAGCTATCATCATACCAAATTTCATGAAAATCTGTCCAGTGGTTTTCTCGTTATGCGTTCCCAGACAGACAGACAGACAAAAATTCTAAAACTATAGATTCGGCCTCTGTATCAATAATAATTGGCATTTCAAGAAGATTTTCCAAAAAATATTTAATGTACAGATTCGACTCAGTTAGAATTTTATAATATATATGGATTAGGTTGGTGAAGAAAATCCTTAACCGCGTTTGTCTGTTAGTGCGCTTATCTCTTCTAAATACTTATACGGTATTTACTATAAATTAGAGAATTTCTTCTTAATTGGATTGTCTTAACTGAAACTCTCTTTGATTACGCGGATTACATTGCTCAGCCTCATTTTCTCGATCAGGGTTGGGAATAAATATGTTGGGACATTAACACAGCACTATCTAGTATCATGGTAAGCTACGAGGCTTGTGTTATGGATACCAGATAGTTGATACGCTACACATATATAACTTTAAATACGTACATATTATAAATATAAACATCCATGACTGGAGTACAATAATTCGTGCCACACAAATGAATGCAAAGGGGTATGTGAAGCGATCAACATTCGTCAACTATTCCAAAGATAGCACGCGGCATTGAACTCTTAGCGCATTACAGTATCTATAGAAAAAGGGTAGACGAGACAACAAAAATTCACAAAATGATAAACTTATAAACGCACAACAACCTGGCAGCTAGTTTTTAGTTACAGTGTCTTCAATAGTTAGGTATTTCTATAGTTTGATAAAAAAATGTACCTAACATATACCTATAGTAACATAATTATGTTATTAATTATTGTTATTGCAGAGAAAAAAATAAAGTAAATGTACATTTCTGCTTTATATCAAAATATTTTAGATTTCACATATCGGTATGCGAAAACCGAGTTAAACTCGAACTTTCATACTCTGTCAAAACTATTTTCATTTTCCGCTTCAATTCTTCGGAGTGTTGCCAATAGCACGTCTCGGACATGTCAACATGGCGGCACTTCCGGACGTGGTCGTACCAGATAAATAAAGCAAATACAAATAGTATTGACCGCCACGGTTTTGTGTTGAGCCACTTTAAATAAAGTAGTTTTATTTAACAAATTTGATTTTAAAGGAAATTAAATTCTGCATTGAAAGGTACCAGTATTATTATCCATAATAAATTTATTTGTTATTTATATTCAATTATAAGTAGATTATAAAATCTGTTATATAATTTATAATACTCATTTAAAATATGAAACATTAATTGTTTAGTTAGAAATAGTTAGTTCATATTTAAATGGAGGCTAATGATTAGTATCCAATTAAAAAAAATACTTGGATAATTAATTTGTTCCATTACTTAAAATTATATTATATTCTACCCATATTGTATACATACACGCAAC
Organism: Argynnis bischoffii washingtonia; assembly: GCA_033884665.1. Lineage (NCBI taxonomy): Eukaryota > Metazoa > Arthropoda > Insecta > Lepidoptera > Nymphalidae > Argynnis > Argynnis bischoffii. The sequence continues at coordinate 14,827,194 of CM066618.1, read as the reverse complement.
CACGCACGTGGAAATTATTTCTATCTTGTTATTAAGATTTGTTTATAAGGATGGCTATTTGTATATCTAACTTAGTTTAAACAAAACATAGTAAGTGTATCTAAGTAAAAGTATGAAGGAATATAATAGCGCCAAACTGTAAGAGCCAGTTTCAAAGAAGAAACAAGTATTGTGCAAGTCGACGCTTATATGCCCTGTGTCGAACTCATCAAACTTTGAACGTCGCTCGTGTTAAAAATTGTAAATTCCTTCCAGGGAACGTGCACTGCTGAATCTTTACTTACTTGTGCAATATATAAGAAATGTTGTTTGATTTTGCTTTGTTTTAAGAAAATTTTGTTTAGATTGTACTTTATAGTGTATTTGTATTGTGTAGCTACACTTTTAATGATAAACTGTATCTGCTGGTTAGTCTGTAGTCCCGAATATTTAAATATTTAGATTAAATATATTCAATACTAGTAACACACCCTCGCTTTGCTCGGATGCGTCCCCGTGTACATTTTCATTATTTTGTGCGGAATCTTACTAATTCTTTTTCTTAAATGAAAGTAGCGTAAATTACTTCTTATTACTAGCTATCTGCCAGTGAAAATCCTGTCAAAATCAGTCCAGCCGTTTAGGAAATAGCCGGAACAAACCGACAGACAGACAGACAAAATATTAAAAAATTGTGTATTTCTTATCAGGATCGTATATACATATATAATTTCATATCAATTTAGTAACAAAAACAAGCTGTTATTTTGACATTACAAACAGACACTACAATTTTATTTTTCTTTACGAATAGATTCCAAATGTGGTCTAGATCTTTGTATGTATGGTATATTGGTAATTATATTATACAGCGACTCACCGTCGTTTTGCTCGGGTTCGTTTCTAGGTACGTTATAACGGTAATTATAGAATAAACTGTAATATATGTATACATATATGTACATTGTACAATGTACTTACATAGGTTTAGAAAAGTAGGTATATATATGCCTTGATGATGATGATGATTGATTTTTCATTCAATCTTCCACCCCCATTTCACCCTTTTATACATGATATATTTTCCCGGTTAAAACTATCCTATGTCATTTCCAGGGTGTCAAAATATTTTCATACCAAATTTCATCTAAATCGGTCCAATGGATTAAGCGTGAAAAAGTGACGGACAGACAGACAGAAACAGAAAAAAACTATTGTTTTAGGGTCTATATTGTGTACATAATAAACATATTATGAAATATTTTTTTGAAACAATGACTGTAACGACGGTCACTTAAAAAATATTTCATGTACAGATTTCTCTAACGTACTGCTTTATTATATTATAGATAGGCTACGGTTTTGATGCACAATTTTGTTCCAATTTGTGAAACTTGCTCTTTCAGATATAAAAAATTAAAACTTCAAAAGGAATGTCGAGTTGTTAGATGTTTCCACTACATTAGGAGTTTAAAGGGAAGTGAATTTATTTTATTTATGCTTTAATAGACTATATTACGAGGACGGCGTAACTTTTTATTTATAAACTAGATGTAATAGAAACTTTTCTTGCCTCGCTGAATGCACGGGTCAGCATCAAAGAGTAGCCTACATTAGTTTCGCATACCTACTGCTCATCTACTACAGATGATAATGTAGTTTTTTTTTAAATTTTTCTTAGTTTTCAAGTGATATGTTGCTTTGTTTTTTTAAATTATTTCATGCTTTTTATAAAATACTAACGACTTACCCTTGCTTCGCTCGGGTGCGTCCCTAGGCATGAATGGTTAAGGAATACATAAGAGACGTTAATGTTCAAAGATTTTTTTTATGCCAGGGACTTTTGCAGGTGTATACAGAATAACCCATCAGAGTTTCATTATAATATATACTAAATAATGGTTTAGGAACATACAGAGAACAACATACGCACATTAATTTTTATTTATGTAGAAGATTAACTGAGCCCAAATTCTGTACTGTCCACATCCTTAACGATGTTTTTCAACGAACAGCCTTCCAGTTTTATTTATATTTTATATATACATATTCTTTTTTAATTTAAAATAATTTACAACATTTATTTGTATTACATGTATATATCAGCAATTTTATGCGCATGTTGTCACTTACTGAACCCAAAAATATCTCGCCACATCCAGCAATGGAATTCGTGAGTCTTAATAGAGTCACGATGATCATCAAATAGTTAACAATGTTTAAGTAAGATTTAATCTATACATATAATTAAATTCTAAATAAGAAATAGACATTATTATCGATGCAGAGGCCGAATCTAGAGTTTTTAGAATTTTTGTTTGTCTGTCTGTCTGTATGTCTGTCTGTCTGTTATCGCATCACAGAAAAACCACTGGAGGGATTTTGATAAAATTTGGTATGATGATATCTGGATATCCGGGTCAACATATTCGATACTTTTTACCGCAGGAGATTATCTCATACCCACGGGAGTGCACGTTATAACACAACCCAAAAAATATTTATGATCAGAATTTCTTGAAACTTGGTATTAATGCTCTTTAATACAATTAAATTAATACGTGTTTTAGCGTTTTTTGAAATTCATTCCATAAGGAGATAAAATAAGGGATGAAAATTTGTATGAAACCTACCTTTTCAAAGTTTTTTTGTTGTAGTTTTAGTGCGAGCGAAGCTGCGGGTTATGCTAGTAATAAAATAAAGTTAGAAAAGTTTTAAAGGATACACGAAATGCCTACATAAGATGATCCTAGTGATGTTTATAGCAGAGACAAACTTAAAGGAGCATATAATCGGATGTCAAAGTAAAGTTTAATCGCGTTACATCTCAAAGTTTCGAACCTAGAAGTTTCACGAGTCGGTGGACACATTGCGTTGATATTGCTTCTTTACGTCAACTTTCATAGACTTATAAAATACTAAAACAGACTTTTTACTATACCGTACGTAGGTGATAGATATAATGGAATATATTTTATAACATATTCTTCTGTTACTGAGTTAAAATATATTTATTATTTTTCTATTTATTTTTTAAAGTAAAACTTCTTTACGCACGTTTGACTTGGGGAGTAAACTGGTGAATGCGTTACGAAAAAAATGCACGTACGTTTGTTGCCATGGTAACCGTTGTTATTGTCTGGCAAATTATAAATAATATTATATTTTTTCCTTAAATGATATTCTATAAATATATTATTGTAACTAGCAAGACCTGAGGCTTCGCTCGCGCTAAAACTACAACCAAAAACTTTAAAAAGGTAGGTCTCATACAAATTTTCATCCCTTATTTTATCTCCTTATGGGATGAATTTGAAAAAACGCTAAAACACGTATTTATTTAATTGTATTGAAGAGCATTAATACTAAGTTTCAAGAAATTCTGATCATAAATATTTTTTGGGTTGTGCTATAACGTGCACTTCCGTGGGAATGAGATGATATCCAGCTATCATCGTACAAAATTTCATGAAAATCCCTCCAGTGGTTTATCTGTGATGCGGTAACAGACAGACAGACAAAAATTCTAAAAACTATACATTTGGCCTCTATATCGACATTAATGTCTATTTCAATAATATTTTCCAAAAAATATTTAAGGTACAGATTTGACTTAGTTAGAATTTTATTATATGTATAGATATGCCTAAATATTTAAAACATAAATTGAATTTCATAAAGAGTACCGATAACCTACAGAAGTTTTACTTTTTGCGCGTGTACACATTAATACACGCACTCTTTAATTTTTTTATTTTGATCAATACTTAAACAATTAAAATTTATATTTTGCTATAACAGATTATGACAGTTATGGATCATAAAGTTTCGCTAGGATTATAAATCTATTTATATAAAACAAAGACGGGTTTTTTACAACACTTATAACTCGAAAACTGCTGGACAGATGTTTATGATGTTTGTTTTGTTGCATTTTTGTGAGTCACTAGTTCAATATAAATCATACATCATATATAGTAACCCAAATTATACTCAATACCTATTACACTACTAACTACTGGACAAAAGAGCGGACTATAATACTCTCTAGTCACTAAACTCTATCCAAAAATCACTTCAACTCGTCGCTTCTTAAATAAAGACAATGCCTTTAATCATATTTCTATAGAGAATAGTTATAATAATAATATATTTTACAAGGCAAAAAATGTGCGGAACCTGATTTATTTAGATACTTTCATCTTCGTGTTGATAAGCTTTAATTCGAATGTCATTTAAATAAATAACACTTTTCGGATTAAATCGCGTAAAGGGGCGAGGGGAAACGTATTTTATCAAGACCGTCTGATAAATTGCCCGAAATTCAATTTAAAAGGGTAATGTTTGTGTCCCTATTACGACGTCACTTGACGCCGCCTATAAACTCTGTCGGTCCACTGAACAATTGAAATATCGACGCCTCACATACCTTCCTACTATAAAAATATTGGTGGAGACCCTACTGTGGGTTTCCGATCACGATTTGGCCAATTTGCCATAACAACCGCTAATGCCAGCGTTTGTAGATTGAAAAGATTTCTTAAAGAAATTTTATTATTTCGTTAACGATTTTCAATTACAAAATATACTTACTATACTTAAAATATACTAGTAAATATATAATTAAATTATACTAAAATAATATTTTATATTTACATCGAAATAATGTCAAAATATAGTTTGGTCGATATTCACGTTTCCATTTGTGAAGTCAAACTAAAAGTACCCAAAAAGTTACTGCGGATACTTGAAAACTTAAGAGATAAAGATAAAACAACAATCGTTGCGCTATGGGGTATTTCATTGCTTATATCCGGCAGCTTATTGGAATCAATATTGTTATATTTATTTAATTCAAGTAGGTACCTACTTCAAATTTATTTGAAAAATACTGTATCTTATGTTTACCGGTGGTAGGACTCTGTCAAGCCTGAGGAGTCCGACTGGATGGGTACCACCCCCTTATCTATTTCTGCCGCCAAGCAACAATGATTGCATTGTTGTGTTCCGGTTTGAAGGATAAGGTAGCCAGCGCAATTACAGGCAAGAGGCATATCATCTTAGTCCTCACAGTGACAACGCACCTGCGGCTCTGTATTTTTGTTACCTAAAACCTAAGTGCATGAACTGTAGGTGTTATGGGCGACAGATACTGCTTTCCATCAGGTGGCCTGTTTGCTCGTTTGCCACTTGAATCTTATAAAAAAAAAAAACCTATAAGTTAGGTATGTATGTACATTTGCCCGCCAATCCGCACTTGGTCAGCGTGGTGGACTATATAGCCTGATCCCCATCATATTGAAGGGTGATCCGTACCCAGTAGCATACATGTATTTATACATATCTATAGTATTTAGAATTTTTGTCTGTATGTTTATATGTTATTTTCATTTCACCGGTCGGACTTCCTAAGCTTAACATTCAAATAAGTTTTATTTTAATTGAACCAGAATATCCCAAGGTATATAGGGATAAGTATAGCCAGTACTTGCCATTTGTATAGAATACACATATAAACTGAGTTACTGACTGAAACTATTTTTAAAATAGATTTAAAGTTATCTAAGTTTATAAGCAAACCGTAGGGTCCCTTATCCGTCGTAAAGCATTCGATTAGTGATTTCGCCGTCGAAAGATACGTTTATGGGCTGCACCTTAACTCTTCTTTGAGGAGTCATTTAGTCTTTATGAAATATGAAGTCCACGCTTTACTATGAAAGATTATATAACCATTTATATGTGCATTAAAAACTTTAAGTTACTAAAACAAAAGTTTTAATCAAAGTTTTGTCATTAAAAGATAAGATTATACACATTCTTTTTAAACATTTAGTTTTTATGAAATTTTATATTATAATAATAACTTTAATAACAAATTTATGTGCATAAAATTAAGGTTTTTAAAGACAATGGAAATATTTTAAATGTGAAATTAATTATTTTGACTCAAACAAGTCAAGGTACTTAATAATTGAATAGGTACAAGAAAATGTATTCGCGTAGAATCCCGTGGAATATGTTCAAAATAACAGATTAGAAAATTCCGTTTGGCTGAAAAAGGTTGGACCATTTGTTTCGGCGGGACACTTTTTCCTGACAAATTGCCTGAAAGTAATTTTAAGCCCAAGATCAGTTATTTATGTGTATTACCAGCTTTATATCCGTATATAACACTCTTAGACGCGTGTGGGTTCTACATAAAAATAAAATTTTATATTAGGCCGTATAATATTCACCTTTTAGCTTATTACTGATACATAGTGACAGAAGAAAAAAATAGGTCAAGTTCAAAGAGTCAAAGAGGTTCGTTTTATTTTTCCTATGTTTACAGGCAAAAAAAACTTCTCTTTCCAGATTACCCACAATCACAGATTTTTTTTAGAATCATAGGCGAAGTATCAATAAAAAAAATAGATGGATGAATTGTTTAGCCAATTTTTGTACACTTTATTTATTTGAAATACTTATAACATTGATTATTGATTGATGCATTTGAGCTTTTTTTGCATACAAAGTCTAAGTTCAAAAATTAAAATTTCTTTACTTTCTATAAATTGTATGTTTTAATCTCAGATTAAAGAATTATATACATAATATATGAACAACAGCAGAGTGCGTCAAAAATAGAAGCGTGATTTTGCTGTTTATGCTTCTTTTCCGATTTCCCAATGTTGCCATAGAGATCGTTTACTTTTTGCAGAGAATAAGGGAATTTCTATAATAATAAAATTAATTAATCGTCAATTTACAATTTTTAAAAACAAAAATATGAATAAATGAATAATTAAATTTGATACTTTATTGTTCGTGTATTTTTATTATTAGTTACCACTCTGGGGAAGAGGATCAAAATAATGAGGCAGTTACTACTACAGCAACATAATGCTTTTTGCTTTTCCCTATAATACGATATAAAACTGTCACTATTTTAATTTGTAAGAATTAACTTACGATCAAGTAAAGAGTATTTACATATATCTTTTAAGAAAAAATATTATTTTTTCAGGAGATTATATCTATACCTGGTAACTCTATTAATACACTGAAATTTTTGCTTGAAATCGTGTTTTTAATACGACACTCCGTCTATATTGTTCTTTAGTCTGAGGTTTTAACTAAACTCAACGTTCTATCTTATACGGGTTCCGTTTTTCATCAAATAGACGCAATCCTAAAAAATCTAATATTCCTTATAGGTAACTTTATTACCAGAATATCGACATTTATTTATAACTGACGGCATACTTTTGGTACTTTACTTTTTGAGTTTATTAGTCGGATTGAAATCATCATATCCATGGTAATAATTCAGATTAATTACACGTATATTAAAATAATCCATTACAATTTTATAACATTCAATAAACAGCGAATACCTCATTTTCAAATTAAAATATACAGTATGTATAATGTGATTTAAATTTAATTAACATATATTCAAGTAACGACTCACCCTCGCTCCGCTCGGGTTCGTTCCTAGTTGCGTTTTTACGTTTAGTATAGATTTCTCAGAGATGAGATATTTTTCCGCAGTAAAAAGTATCTTATATATTGACCCAGATAACCAGTTGTTATTATACCAAATTTTATCAAAATCTATCTAGTGGTTTTTCCGTGATGCAGTAACAGACAAACAGACAGACAGACAGACAGACAGACAAAAATTCTAAAAACTATAGATTCGGCCTCTGTATTGATAATAAAGTCTATATCAATAAGATTTTCCAAAAAATATTTAATGTACAGATTCCGCTTAGTTATAATTTTATCTATACAGATAAATAAAATTGGAGTGTCTGTTTGTAATATTAAAATATCTGCTTCTTACTAATGGATGTATACACGGTACATATACCTAAACAACATTTTTTTGCTATTTTTGCCTGTCTGTCTGTCTGTCTGTTTGTTCCGGCTAATCTACGAAACGGCTGACGGGACTGTCACTGGCAGATAGCTGTTGTTATAACTTAGGCTTTTATTTTAGAATAAGAATCAGGGTTCCGCGAAAAAATTAAAACCCATGAAATTGTGAACAAAATCCGCGTATGGCGTACGCACCGGAGTAAAACGAGAGAAAATCGTAATATATTTTAAATGAATATCTTAGGAATAGTAAGCTACTATTTATATATACCTAAACATAGCTAAGCGTGAAAACGTACCTAGAGAGGAATGCGAGCGAAGCGAGCGTGAGTCGCTAGTTATACCTATGTATCGATTTATAATTCAAATTTAATTACATATTCGATTGTAATTATAATTAAAGTATTTATTGATGGGTAACCGCCCAATTTTATATTAGATTAGATTTTTAACCCTCGAATCATCTCATTGTGAATTACGACAACTCTAGATGTTTTGACGCAAATTGGACAGGCGTCAAGACGGGACGACGCGTCGTTAGTGGTACTTCTACATTTAACGAGGTTCCCTGGTGCAGGGTTGGGACATGTGAAGTTATGTCTTGAATAAAACAGTGTGACAGTTTATTATAAAATGCCATGCAAAGTTATTTAGAATATTTCACTAGAAAAAGGAATAACATTTAGTTATTTGTAGACAATAAAAAAACATCTTTTTATATCTTCAACAAACTTATTTTATTCGATTAATTAAATAAATGGGCTGAAACCAATTTAGTATTTTGTGCAGTTATTAAGAATTTTAATTTAAGTACTAAATAGTATAAATATTCTTTTACCATAGAAATAATAACCTATCACTTGCCTGTAAATTATATTATTAATTGCTCTGTTGCAAAAGGAAACACCCCAAATAAAAAAAAAAACGTATTTAGTAATAATTTTGTTTATGATAAAATTAAAAATTTAGACAGTCTGTGTGGGATCTAATATGGGAGCTGAGGATTTTTTAAATACAAATGTAATACAGTACTTTCTTAGATTTACGCGTATATTTAACATTTTTTTTATCTTTTCGGATTATTTCGCGGTATTAATATTGTGGGTATGCACTGTCTGTAACAAGTACATGTATAACGCCTTTGAGATGTCTACAAAAATAATTTTTAAACGACCTTCCATGCCCTACTCAAAGTTTTGTCTTAATTCACCCGTTGCGTCTCGAAATTATTTAAAAATTATATTTCAATTTGCGTCATAATCTAGCTTTAAATTTTAATGTATTCGTAAAGAAAACTTAAAGAATATTGAAATAATCTTATGTATTATGTAAGTTATATATTATATATGTAAAAATCTAGATTTTAAAAAATTTACGCCACCCTGTTCTCCGCCATATAAAAACATATTACGTAGGTAGTATGATATAAAAAAGTTAATTCTTTTAATTCAATTATTAGGCCTAAATGGCACTTCTAGGACCCATGTAATAGAATAATTGAATTGAATTCAATTATTACTTATATACATCAATTACCAATAACGATACAATTTATTCGTATTACTATTACAACAGATAATATATTACTATATTAGTTATTACTTAGAACATTGCTATTTCCCTACATTCGAATACAATAAAGCGGATTGAGTATGTCATATCAAAGTGTCGATTGAAACAGATCAGATCGGTAGCCCTGAGGGATGAGGCTGACGCTGATAGCTCGGTATTGCCTAATAAAGGCTCACGTATGAGATTTCAATTTGGAAGCTTTTAAGTTATGACGTGAACTTCAATTTTCGGTAGCACTTTCTAGCGTGTTGGTGTATTTGACGCAAATATAATGTCAATCATCTTGCTTTAGTGTGTATTAAACTAGTTATATTTACTAGTGTGGACGAAACTCGATAATAATCATTTTTGAAAATTTGAGGAAAACATAATATATGTATAGAATTCACTTATCTATATAAAAATCTGTTTCCAATTTTTTTTATTGATAATACTTAAGCTCGTCAATTGTTTGTATTCTATGTCATATTTTAAACCGATTTAAATTTTAAACCAAATTTTCAAAAAGAACCCTCTAGATATTTACTTTTAAAATTATTTTGAAGTACACTTTTACGTAAAAAGGCATGGCAAAGGCAAATATGTGCATCATATATGAAGAATAGTACTTAACGAAGCAGACCATTGTTACAGATAGATTTCTTGTGAAGTCATTTGCAAGAGATTTAAAGTCACCGATATTGCGATCGGAATTAGTGCGCTGATGTGGAAGTGGTCATGTCTTTAGATGGATTGATGGTCGATAGAGCAGTCATGTGATCTCTTCCACCAAAGACCGGATCCGGAACGGTCTAAATACTGGATTAGACAAACGTAGTAAAACAGCTCAGAAGGATTTTCCATGAAAACAAATATTTGGTAATCAACAATTATATTTACTGCTTTTTCTGAATACTCGTTTTACATTTTTATAAAAAAGACAACCTCCGACTGTTCACTTCAAAAAAAATCCATTTTCAAATCCACAAACTGGCACATAAAATAACTGACTGTTACAGTAGTATGGGCGGATGTACGTACATTGTATTTTATATTGTATTCATCCCTTTTTAACATCTTACTGCTGGGCACCGACCTCCCTTCAATACGAGGGGATCAGGCCATAGTCCACAACGCTGGCCAAGTGCGAGTTGGCAGACATTATTTATTTATTATTAAAAACATACATGAGTTTAGTTTTAGTCCGTCAAGTAGAACCAATCATTGCTCGAGCTTCCGAGTTTCGTATTCAAATTGTAAGTCATGTTAGTTAATTTTAGCTTTAAAAGAAAAATTACGCAAGCAGAATCGCACGGAAAAAGCTAGTGCAAATTATATATTATGTTTTTGTCACTAGCCAATTTTTTATTTTGTACAGTTTATTTTTCTAAATATTCCTAACTTCAATTTACTGTGTAAATGTTCACTATTTGTTGTTTATTCCCAAAGGTATGTTGTTATTTGTTAGCAATATATTTAAATGGTGAAAATATTTTCAGTTTATGCAATGAATTGTGGCAGTAAAAAGCCACAGAATGTGATGGCAGAAATTTTATATATTTTCATAGAAAACCTCTAAGCGGTGACCTCGGAAATTTAAATAAGTATAAGTTAAATAATCGTATTATAGAGACTTGCATTAGAGATTGCATTAAAACAAGAATAAACATGGCAACTGTTTATTTGTATGTATGTACATATATATGTATGTATATATGTATGTATGTTTGTTCCTATGTGGCGTTCTAGAGACCAAATGCGTGGGCCGATTTTGATGATTCCTACGTCGTTAGATTCGTCTTGAAAACGCGAGTGTCATAGGATATATAAAAATATATAAAAATTAAAATTGCGGATTTCGGACGCCAATTTGTGTCTTCAAAAATATTTCCAAACCAATCGAGTGGGGTATCAAAATAGGAGTTTTTAAGAGGCGATCACAAAAATATTTAGAACTTATATGTTTAAAAGTAATTTAGTATAAAAAATTTCTAAATATTACTTCATATATCTAATTGGCAAAAATTAAATAGCTGTAAATAAAAAAAAAAATAAAAATAAAAAAAAAAATGCATAAAAGCTAACTAAATATATGAAAACGAGTTGACGAAGGAATTAGTATTATGCAGTCGAAGACATACATATGTACATCTCGCGGCAAAGATAAAACGTGTGTCTCCCACTATAAAACTATATTCCTTCGTCAACTTATTTTCATCTTTTTAGTCAGCTTTTATGCAGTCGAGTTTGTAATTTTTATAAGTTACTCTTAATTTTAAAGATTCCTAAGTCACACCTTTCAAACAAAAAAAAAAAACTAAATTAAAATCGGTTCATCCGTTTGGGCGCTATGATGCCACAGGCATACACAGAGATACATACGTTAAACTTTTTAGCGTCGGGGGATAAAAATATATAAGTTAACATTTTTTATACTCAAAAGGAACTCTAAAACGAAAAATGCACGATTTTAGAAGTTTTTAAAGGTGAAAAAGGCGAAGAGCACTCAAAGCCCGCGGATTGGAAGCTAACAGCTCAATTATAGATCGCATCGAGTTAGCTGCCTACATCTAGATTTGATTCGTACTAACTAGACATCGCAATTCGTTTACCGCATGCGATGCGACTATTGAAACCCGTTCTGTAATGGCCTCACCTATATAAGCATTATTTAGTGAAATCTACTTTGTTCTATAAAATAATTACTATAAAATCCTATTACAATTAAGCCTTAGCTGTGAAATTTGAAAGATTAAATTCCAAACTAATTCAACAAGTTAAATAAATAAAGCTTATCTTCAAGACAAGAAATAACTGTGAAAATTTTCAAACAAGATATACGAAGAGAGAAAAATAGATAAAACATAATATTAACAGAATCAATATCTGTGTATCGCGAAATAAGAAAATAAAATTTTATATTTTCAATATAAAATGTAATTTCATATTTGCGGTCATTGTAGAAGTACAGGAGCAGGTTAATTTGGCCAATATGGCAGTTCGACGTGCGGGGCGCCCACACGGAAAATTGGCCTTCTTCACTATTTGATTACGTTCCAAGATCCCTTGTGAGCTCTCACTAAAAATTACACATATACGCCAGAAACGTCGTTTTACTTTTAAAATTGATCTCGATTATTATTTAAATTTTCTTCAGTTGTATGCACTTATCATCAATCTATACACATAATAAAATTCTGAGTCGAGTCTGTACGTTGAACATTTTTTGGAATATCTTATTGAAATAGTCATTATTATCGATACAGAGACCAACTCTATAGTTTTTAGAATTTTTGTCTGTCTGTCTGTCTGGGAACGCATCACGAGAAAACTACTGGACAGATTTTGATGAAATTCGGAATGATGATAGCTGGTTGTTCGGGTCAATATATAGGATACTTTTTATTACGGGAAAATAATTCATCTCTGAGAAATCTATACTAAACGTTAAAACGTTTCTATATAAAATAGTGACTCTAAAACATATCTTTAAAAAAAGATAGATAACCTTGCATTTTTTTTACAAATTTACATTGATTACAATATAATAAATAATGTATGGAAGACGGAAAAAAACTAAGTTATAATTCAATACATAGTTTTCATCATGAAACCTTAAAAAAACTGTTTAACACTTACTCTCACTTACCCTCAGAGTCCTACCTGCCAGTGAAAATCAATTAGAATAAATTCAACTTGTTTCTTTACGTTTCTTGTTTGTGGACATGTAAACAGACAGGCAGACAAAATCTTAAAAACAAAATATAAAAAATATACAAATTTTATCACTGTGTCAGGATCAAACTTGCGACCATTCGTAGAGTAAACAGCGGATATCAGATAAGCTCGTTTGCTTTAAAATACATTACAAAATCTTAATTGAATTAAACTATTTCAAGAATATAATCATATTCCCCAGTATTCAAATTCCTTTGTAGCTCATTTGTGTAAACAATTAGTTATGAGAAGTTCAGTCTTCACATTTGTACGCAATATTACAATGCATTGTCTTCGAAACTTCACTCCGACTTGTTGTAAGTTATTCCTCGTTCTCCGTGAGTTATTGTTACGTAAAATTTACAAATCTAGGATGTATTTCATTCGTTTTCTACTCTTCTGGCCTAAAGCCAGACTTTTTGATTGGACGGACATGGCTCTTTGAAGTACTACAGTAGCTCCGTATCGCCGTTCTTAAAAATATTTTAGATCATGAGATTCTCTTAGCCTTTTAAATTTTTGGACATTTCATTATAGTAAAGTTGTATTAGGGTATTCTTAGAAAAATCGAAAGGTAAAATTAAAAAGCTTTACACACAAAGAAATATAATTTCAAAATTGATCATCTCGATTATTCTATATAAATAATTGTTTTTTCTGTCAAATTTAGCATAATTTGATAAATCCTACGAATATATCGTAAAAAAATATTATCAATGAAGAAATTAGCGAGGGTGAGTCAGGTTCAGGATAAGGTGATTTTCGATTTCAGGCTAAAAGTACTTGAGCACCGTCGTCACCTGTCAACTCATCGACCCTCTAACCTCGTTAGAATTTAATTTGCGAGCCCCGTGGATAAAGTGTAATTTAATAAGTGATTTACTATGAGCACCCGAAAGTTATTTGGAAAATTTACCGTCAGATTCCGTTTAAACCTATTTGCGCTGCTGTGCTATTACCCGCTCTCAATGATACCGACAGGTGATTTGATTCAGTAGGAAGGATGGTATTTAAACTTGGCTATTGTATAATATTTTCCTTACGAATACTTTCTAGATTATTCTTTTTCTAGTTATTCTTTCAACGCTCGCTTATATTTTAAGTTCTGTATAAAATAGCACAAAATAGAAAGCTCAAACTGTATTCTGTATTTATTCGTCAAATTTTGTTCAATTTAGTTATATAAATATAATATAAATATATAATAAAATTGTAACTAAACTGAATGTGTATATTAAATATTTTTTGGAAAATCTTATTGAAATAGACATTATTATCGATACAGAGACCGAATCTATAGTTTTTAGAATTTTTGTCTGTCTGTTACCGCATCACGGAAAAAACCACTGGAGGGATTTTGATGAAATTTGGTAAGATGATAGCTGGTTATCCGGGTCAATATATAGAATACTTTTTACTGCGGGAAAGTATCTCATCTCTGAGAAATCTATACTAAACGTTAAAACGTAAGGGCGAACCCGAGCGAAGCGAGGGTGAGTCGCTAGTATAAATATAAATAGTAGTTTAGTTTTTACTTAATAAAAATACTTAACGACCTGTAAATTCAGTCAATTTAAAAGTAATGTTTGCATTGTTAATGCAAAATTTTTTGAAATTTATATTTATTTAAACCATCTTTGATGTAAAAACTATTCAAAAGAAAAAGACAAAGACAAGATAAACAAAACCAAACATGTCTTCTCCTTGTTTAAAATCGGTCTAAAAGTGCATCTTTACTAGATGTATGTACTTTATGGTACATCGATTCTAACACTTAATTTATTATGTGTAGGTGTACTGTAGATGATATTATTTACACTAAGTTTATACGATTAAGTCGGGTAAAAGTTATAAAGTGAAATATAAGTTAATAACTAAAAAGAACGCATTTTGATTTTTAATGTCCTCCTGAAAAAGTATAAATATAAATAAGCTAAACATCTGTTATGAATAATAATTGCGAACAGTAATTATGTAGTGTAATTTTGTGTTGAAAAGGCACATTATATTAAGTTATTTTCTTAAAAAATTATGAGCTTGGTGACAAATTATAGGGACCCGACATGATTATTAACAAAAGACGTATTTTTCGGTTTATGTAAAGTTTCCGTATAGGCCTAAGTACAACTAATATATAAATATCTCTTGTCATGGTGTTTATGGCCGAACTCCTCCGAAACGGCTCGACCGATTTTAATGTTTTTTTTTCTATATTTGGTAGATATGAGTATAGGTCGTAAAGTATTTTTCACCCTTCTACCCCCCTACCTCCCAATTTATAATCGCGAAATTAGTATTTTTGTATGAACAATATTACATAAATACACATCGACTAGTCCGAGCGAAGCGAGAGTGAGTCGCTGTATAACAAAAAGCAAAAGAGTTTTTTGTTGAGTTGAGTTGTAGATTGAACGCGGGCGTAGCCGCGGGTTCTGTTACTATCTAATAATATTTAAAAACGCTGAGATCGCTGAAAATAAAGAGAACTGTTAGCTGTCACATCTTAAAATTCTATTAATTAGAGGAATAAGTGCATTTTATCATCTTATTTTACCGACCAATCTCCTTCGTGTCTTTTTCATTTTACGTGACATTGGCGAAGTAATCTGTGCTCAACTGGACATGCTTTGAAGCCATTATGCATGACGTTTGTTAGCATAGTGCTTGATTGCTTGCTTTTTTGTCTTTGCTCAATTAATTACTAATTCCTCCAGGATAATTTCTAAGAAATCCGTGCGAATTTCCGAGAATTCAATTGTTATCGTACACGCCGGCGTGTATGCGGTCCTCGAGGGGTTGAATATATTTTACATTTCTACCATTATTTTATGTTTTTTCCAATGAGTAATGACTATAATGACCTCACCTGACCTTACCTTCCGCCCTGGGGACATACGCCAGGCTTACTTATGTCTGTATCCATGTGGCGGAAGGCTGCGAAGGGCGGTATAAGCTTCATCGACAGTCTATTTATTGCTCGACATATTATAATGTTATACAATTTTATAAATGAATTTGGACAAAAAAAAAGAAAAAATATGTCAATGACCTTCATTCTTATAAATGGTCTTATTAATTTTGCCTTATTAGGTACGGTAAGTTTTTTTAGTAGGTACAAGGAGCGTTAAACCTAAGAGATGGTCAATCTTTTATACCTAGGGCGAGAAATTTTGAAATACGTCATTGCGCATTCACTTAACCACTAGCAAGCTTTCAAACATTTATAATAATATGTGATAAAAATATTTTGTTTGGACATAATTTTAATTACCTTTAACTAGTACATATATAGAATCAGTATGTATATTAAACATGCTTATCTGAAACTAAAAATAGTAGTACGATTCTTATATGAAAACTTTTAACATTATATATAATATTAGCAAAACCCGCGGCTTCGCTCGCGCTAAAACTACAACAAAAAACTTTAAAAAGGTAGGTTTCATACAAATTTTCATCCTTATTTTATCTCCTTATGAGATGAATTTCAAAAACCGCTAAAATACGTATTTATTTAATTGTATTGAAGAGCATTAACACCAAGTTTCAAGAAATTCTGATCATAAATATTTTTTTGTTGTGTTATAACGTGTCTTGCCGTGGGAATGAGATAATCTCCCGCGGTAAATATTATCCTATATGTTGACCCGGATATCCAGCTTTTCAAATTTTGACCAAATTTCATCAAAATCCCTCCAGTGGTTTTTCTGTGATGCGGTAACAGATAGACAGA
Source organism: Argynnis bischoffii washingtonia (assembly GCA_033884665.1). NCBI lineage: Eukaryota > Metazoa > Arthropoda > Insecta > Lepidoptera > Nymphalidae > Argynnis > Argynnis bischoffii. Next base: position 14,810,351 of record CM066618.1, on the reverse strand, counting down.
CAGACAGACAGACAGACAGACAGACAAAAATTCTAAAAACTATAGATTCGGTCTCTGCATCGATGTATGTATGTATTCAGCCCTTTTTTTTTAACGTCCCACTGCTGGGCACGGGCCTCCCTTCAATACGAGGGGGATCAGGCCATAGTCCACCACGCTGGCCAAGTGCGGATTGGCGGACTTCACATGTCTTTCGAAAACTTGCTAGGTTCTCTCAGACATGCAGGTTTCCTCACGATGTTTTCCTTCACCGTAAGACAAGTGGTAATCGAGTTAGAAATGATTCGCACATGAAAATATCAGAGGTGCGAGACCCGGGATTTGAACCCGCTTCACTCGGTTTCCCCAAGAAAGCGCGTTACCACTGGGCTACCACTGCCTGCCACTGTATCGATAATAAAGTCTATTTCGATAAGATTTTTCAAAAAATATTTGAGGTACAGATTCGACTAAGTTAGAATTTCATTATATGTATGTATAGATTTTAGTAGTTTCCTTCATATTTAACTAAATTAAAAAGAAAACCACAATTGTTTGAACAAAATATAAAATCAACGCTCAAATTGCAATGTTCACAATGAAATTTTTCCAAAGCTATTTGGACAAGCTCATTATTTTTAATTGTATAGCCAACAAGAGACGACCTTTTTACCTTAGCCTTCTTAATTTGTATTGTCAGCTACTAAATTACCAGAGTCGGCGGACACTTAAAACCCATTGTTATTTTATTTCTTTTAAGGTACCTACTTATCTGTTCTTGAAGAAAAGTTTTTAAGGAAAATGATTATAGCTACTTATAGAGTCTAAAGTTTGTATTTTATACAAGCATATACAAAAAAAAAATTAAATTAATTTCATGAGATCAAGTGTTTTTTTTGTTTATTTGGACGTTTTTTGTTTTGGCTTATTTATTAAAAACGATGAAGTCGATCTCCATTTAACATTACGCTACAAATCTTTAGAGAAATTATATATAAATAAACTAGCGACATACCCTCGCTTCGCTCGGCTTTGTCTTCTTCCCAATACAAACTTTGAACCCCTATTTTTAAAGTTTCTGCGCAAAAAAAAAACAAAAACAAAAAAGAATTAGTGAATATATATATATATATATATATATATATATATATATATATATATATATATATATATATATATCCCGGGCGCCCAAGAAAGCGATGGCTGGATGTCGTGAAGCAGGATATGAGAGCCAATGGACTTACACAGGATGACGCGAAAGACCGTGCAAAGTGGAGTAGGTTTAGCAGGAAGGCAGACCCTGGCAATAGCCGGGATTAATAAATGCCAGGCAGAAGAAGATATATATATATATATATATATATATATATATATTATTTCACTAGAAATATTTACTACTTCTAACTTCTAGATATAACGTGTAGATGCCTTGTTTAAGATTAGACATCCTTAATCGATATCACTAATAGAAAATTAAATATGTTATGTGGGAATGATATATAGATACATTATTTCACATAGAATGTCTCTTTCTCTAACCCTCGACTCAATTTAGTGTTACTAATATAATCTATACTAATATTATAAAAGGATAGATTTTGTTGTTTGTTTGTACCGAATAAGCTCCGAAACTACAGAACCGATTTAGATGAAATTTAGTAAGAAGATAGTTTGAGACCCTGGGAAGGATATAGGATAACTTTTATCCCGGAAATCATCCCTTAAGGGATGGAAAATGGAGATGAAAGTTTGTATGGGGAAGTAACCTAGGGACGAACTCGAGCAAAATGAGGGGGACGCTAGTAACTTTGTCTTTTGTAAAGTGACTTTCAATTTCCTAACTAATATAACATATACACTATACAGCCATATCTATTTCGCATTTCAAACAAATCTAGTAAAGAAGCCAATCGTATTGCTTAAAAAAGAATAAAAATAAATTGAAAATGCATTCACAGAAAAGCATCTATCACAGAGCTTGCTTTCAAAACACGTAGAATTGTGCTCCAACCCCTCAGATTGAATTTGGGTATCGTATCTTAAAACGTATGTTGTGGTGCAAGTTAGAACTTATTAAAAAAATATTAAATAATAATAAATTATTGTTTTATATATGTATATTCTTTTAGATAAGGTATAATATATATAGGATGTTTTTATTTGAACGAAGAGTATTAAAAACAGCCAATGGAGCAGTAAGCTTTGTTTCCACGATCATGGTAATTGAGCTAAATAGCACTTGTTTACTACAGGGCATTTAAAAAAAATTAATTATATTATCTATGTATACGAATATTAAAAAGCAATATTTTTTTTGCATGTTTGTATGTGCTAATCTCTAGAATTACCAGTTCGAGTGGACCCTTTATTTACATTTTATAATCTATTTATTAAAAAAAAAACTTTTCATAGTATAACACTATCATCTACCGTAATAATGTACGAATAAACTAAGCTAGTGCAGGCGCGTACAAAAACTAGTCTCATATATTTGTAATCATCCTTTATTAATAAATAATCTTATTCAAATCTGTTCACCCGCATTATCATGTGATACGCTAAAACAAACAGACAAACAAACAATGAAATAACTGTTGATTTAGCTTCTATTACTCTGACCGTATTGTAATTAGTATATTATTATGTATTTAATATACCCAATTGTGCTCTCATGCTGCAACGGTTAACGTATATATAATTCAGCATTTTTACTACTTGCAAAAGAAATTGCCGACACAAATCAGTAATTTCTAAAATAGTCATGGCAACCATTAATAGAATTAGTAACCACGTGAGATGTCTACGTGTGTCACTGTTTAATAATTAACATTTAGCTGTACGGTACATAACTTGCAGCTTAGACCTGAAGTTAGAAGTAGTTGCGGTGTAAATTTCACGATGTAGATTTGCGTTGAGTAAAATCGATTAAGCCACTGCCGAGGTAGGATAGATACTATTTAGATTAGTGAAAGTTAGGAGAGGAATGATAGCCTGCCGAGCATTCTAGAAACTTGATTAAGGACGGACTGCAACTAATCAGAACAAGTAGACACGATTGGGGGGTAGATGATCAGGCGATAGTAATTTTAGGTTTGTGGACGACGATTTATATCAAGATTTAAGATAATTTTAATGGAAAGATTGAAATACGGAATCGAACAGCTGTTTTGATATTTAAGTTTAGATTAGGGGGTGTATTTGTTAGTCATTCAAGTTGTTGGCAAAGTATTAATATCGAAATCGTCTAACCAATGCCGGCTTTTAACTCATTAATTTCCCTTAGATTTGTCTAACCGCACAATCGTGGGCTCAACAACAAATCTTGAGTTTTAGCAATTACCATGTAAATTTGCAAAGTTCGCGAAATAATTTAACGGGATGTAGACGCCGGATTCAAAACAATTTATATGTTAATTCTGCTAGTATGGACTGGGTTTCTGTACACGAATAACTTCAGTCCTCTTCACCAGATATACTGCCGAACACTCAAGTTATGAATAATTACGAATATTACCTGTAATTTAAATCTGTAGGCGACGTCAAATCTAATTAGATTTCAGCATTCCATAAACATACGAGCCTATATTAAGATATTAAAATAATTTATTATGTTATTTAAGTATTGATCATGGGTATACTGAAACTGATAGCCGTGACCATAGTGCTTGTAACAGTGCTGGAATATCGGGAAATCCCAAAAGTAGGTGCTAAACATGGCAAATCTCCCGTTTCATATCATTATATGAAAGTTTAAAGATATAAACATATTTCTTTAAATAATTACTTACACTTTAGTGATAGTCGTAGCACCTGCAACAGTATAAAATGTAAAAAAAATATAAAATAATATATAATTTTGTTACGTTAATTCAGGTCCATCTATACTAATATTATAAAGAGGTTGTGAGATAGTGAGGTTGTAGGGAGTAATCTCTGGATCTACTAAACCGATTTAGATGAAATTTGGTAAGAAGATAGTTTGAGATTCTGGGAAGGACATAGGATACTTTTATCCCGGAAATCAACCCCTAAAGGCGATGAAAATGGGGATAAAAGTTTGTATTGGAAAGCAAGGGACGAACCCGAGCGAAGCAAGAGTGAGTCACTAGTCTTTCATATAGCTAGCTATATTATAAAGTGAAGTTTTCCGACCACTGTAGCGATTCTATGCGTAGAATTCACTATTCTTTGTCAATTCATTTCTTATAAACTTTCTACCTAAGTATCTGGAACTTTAGTTAAATGGGGGAGGTACATGAAACTTTAAAACACTTCTACTTACATTTTTTACAACCGTTCTTGTTATTTTTCTTTGCAACTTATACCATAAAGCTCATTTTCATCGTAAAAATGCAAATTGCATGAGTATATATGTATGTATATATATAAAAAGGCAGTGGTAGCCCAGTGGTATCGCGCTCGCTTGGGAATCAGAGTGAAGTGGGTTCAAATCCTCCCGGGTCTCGTATCTTTGATATTTTCATGTGTGAATTATTTCCAATGATTACCACTTGTCTTACTCTGAAGGAAAACATCTTGAGGAAACCTGCATGTCTGAGATAACCTAGCAAGTTTTCGAAAGCACTTAGCCAGTGTGGTGGACTATGGCCTGATCCCCCCTCGTATTGAAGGGAGGCTCGTGTCCAGCAGTGGGACGTTAAAAAGGGCTGAATACCTATATAAAATCAATAATAATTTTAAGAACTAAAAAAATTAAGCACTTAAAAAATTAAATAGCTAAATAAAAATTAAAATATACCTTATGTTTTAATTTTTATTTAGCTATTTATAAGTGACGCAGAAGTAAAAAAGTAATCTCCTAGAAAAAAAGTAATCTTCACAAGTCACACTCAGACTGACCGTAAACTATTACTCTGTTAAAAGTGAAATCGATAACAATTACACATTTGTTTTTGTGATATCATTAGGATAAAATTAATATTTAAATTAGTGTCTGTCGGTACAAATTAATGAAATTCAATTATGGCTCAGCTTTGACGCGAATTGAAATGGTTAGTTTCTAGAATTCACGTACATGTTTCAGTAGCAAAACAAACTAATACTCACATGGGAAGTGGCCACGCAAACACTACTTTCGTTACAAATTTAATCGCGTTGAAATCTGCAACTCCATTTCAATCGAGAACTTGCTGAATCAGAATCGATTAACGAGAAATTTCAAGCTCAAATCGATTTTAAGTACGGATTCTTGGCAACCGGGAGCCATCTCGAACTTCGCGAGAGTTAAATACCGCTTTGATTGTATCGTATTCAATCTTCCGCCAGTTTGAGATTATTTCAATTATAATAACGTTGGACCAGTTTTGAAATTGTTAACAAATATGGAGTACATTCTATTTCAATTTTTGTTTAAAGCTTTTGTGCCAAATGACCAGAACTTTACTTTGTTAATGTCATAAAGAATTTTATTTTCAACCAACTTCCAAAAAGGAGGAGGTTCTCAATTCGACCGTTTTTTTATATGTGTTTGAGGATTACTTCGTCGTTTATGAACCGATTTTGATGATTCTTTTTTGTTGGTAAGGAGATATCCTGATAAGGAAACTGATAAGGGTAGTATCATGATAAGGAAACCAGAATCTGATAATGGTATCCCAGAGAAATCGAGGGGAACCTTCAAAAATCGTAGCGGCGACTAGTGCGTTTGTTAATTTTTTTCATTAAGCATTTTAAATTAATACTTTTACATAATATTACATACAATCTCATTCTTCAAATAGATTTTCGTTTATATTTTGTAATAACAACAAAAATCATAAAGATTTTTTATATAGATTAACTAATTTCATATTTATCGTCTTTCTGGAAAATATAACAAAATAATTTTACAAAATTACAGATTTTAAAGTAAATATGTATGTATGTATGTATGTATTCAGCCCTTTTTAACGTCCCACTGCTGGGCACGGGCCTCCCTCAATACGAGGGGAAAGTAAATATACTAGTACCTAATTGAAATACAGGTGGAGCAAAGCATTTTATCCGTACTTAGTTATAAACTTGAACAAACTTTGATTAAAGTGAATAAAATTATAAAAATAAAATACATATATGCTATTTGTAGATACTTCAAGCAGTCATCATGGAAGATATACGATTATGGATATTTTAAACGTTGTTGCATCGTCAAGTGGTTTATAAGTGACGAATAGGTACTTGTATTTATATTTAATGCTATTTTTTATGTCAGCATGAAATAAATTATTTTATAATATAGTTTAGTTATTATTATCTTTAACTTGTTTTCTACTATAGTATAATATGGCTAGTCTTGTCCTGTTTGATTTGTATGAAATTTTGTAGATAGATTATATACTGGAGTTACACCCAGTATTCACTGTTTGGCACATGAGCAAAGCGGGTGTAAGTTGCTAGAATTTCAAAAGAGTCAAATTTTTCGTCTACCATTGGGGGGAAACTTTAATTTTTTCAGGATATATATTAAAAATATGATAATTATCGTATTGAATACAGAATTTGTTTATTATCTTAATTTTCGTATATAGGTATATCCATATCCATCAAGTAATTTTCGCGTTCCAACATAATTTCTTGTACTTTTTATCCTTTATCTTCCATCTATATAGTGCTTGCAGCATTTTTTTACCAGTAAAAATATCATAACTTGAATTAGTAAAAAGCGGACAGACAGACAATTGTTCACTTTAATAATATTAGAAGATTAAGGATTAATATTAAACAATGAGGTAATGTAGGAAGAAAATATTGGTTAAAGTAAAAGAATTTTTCTTAAAAGATAGGCCATGCTGTTCAAGAGTTTGTCATACTCGTGTATTTAGGGACACCCATTTGAAAACTCATAGCATTGGTAAAGCGAGCTTCCGCAAATGTTGACACGGCGCGATATTGCACCACATGACGCTTTTTGCTTCTAGCGCTTCTTGTCGTTTATAAGCCAACCTCTTTTATTTTATTATTTTTGCGGTGGCGTTACTAAAATTGCACCTTTAACAAAATTAAATATTACAATATTTAAAGGTATGGCTAATGTTCAAAATTGATTAATATAAAAACTAAATTCTACAATTATACATAATAAACTATATTAATCTTTGGTATAAAATATTTGCTATATCAATTCTTTGTTGGTATAAAATTTTTAAATAAAAGCTCAAAAACAAAAATTTATTGTCAGTGTCAATTTAGTATGACTTGTGTCATTATTATATTGTGTTATTATTATATTAACAAAAATGAAATATTTTTTTATGTAAGTTGTCATTATATTAAGAATTAAAGTGAGCTTAAAATGTCTTCGAGTAGTACAGAAGGAAAGGAGCCTCCAATAAGGATATTTTATAATAATTTATTGTCATCTTCATCGGAATCCTTCGAAGAAATACCCTCGATACCTCCAAGTGAAAACGCAAAGATGTTGATGTACCAACAGGGTCTTTACGACCCAGGCAGTGGAGAAATTTGCACCAAATATGTAACTATGTCTGACAGTACAGTGTTAAGACACGCATATTATAATTATCCTGGAATTAAGGATCCGGGTATTAAAGAAGCCTTGCTGGAACCAGGTTTTTTCTTGCTTAACAATTATAATAAAAACGTAACACAAGTTGTTATTTTATTGAACGAAATGAAATACTTACTGTGTAAGCTTTTACTATATTAAGGATTGAAGCAAGCTCAAAAATGTCACATAGTTTAGAAGTAAAGGATTCATTGTCACCTTCATCAAATCGTGCATCAAATAGTGCAGTCAAACTGATCACACGGTTTTGTGGGCCTATGTTGTTTATTGTATAATATCTAGTAATAATAAAAAAAGTGTGTGTGAACTTATGTACGCACGTAAGAAGTTATATTTCTTTGGCGTAACAGAAAAAAAATAGCTAAAGATTTCATCCCGTATGTCATAATTCTCTATTTGTAAATGGAATACAGCTAACTTCATCATGTCGCTTTTTGGCAGTCGGTGTGCGCGCGTATCGTAAAATTTTACTCTCATATTTTTTCAAAACGTGCCCAAAGTATTACTTAAAAAATATCATGTTTGATTATATGATAACGAAGGAATTTTTAGAAAATTAGGTACAGTTAAATTTTTAGTGTTAACGTTTATTATATAATGTAAATATTAACATTATTATTATTAGAGCCAAGAAAAATCTACTCATTGGATGGTCAAGAGCTGTATTTAGATTTATGTGAAGAAATGAAAGTGAGTCCAGTAAGAAGTTTTCTCAGAGGGCTGCTCGGCGAGGCCATTGATTTGAAAGTAAGCACCATTATTTACAATTCAGCCAACACTCAGTCCATTTAAAGGATAGGAATCTTTATTGCTTTCTGATACAGTTCGACGTAAGAGTTTTCTTTTGAGTGTGTGATTTAAAAAAGCATGGATTTTGAGAAATTAAATAGTAATCTATACATATAAGAAAATTCTAAGTTTAATCTGTACGTTAATTGTTTTTTGGAAAATCTTATTGAAATAGTAATATTATTATCGATACAGAGGCCGAATCTATAGGTCGTATTTTTGTAGGATAAAAAGTAGCCTATTTGTTTTTCTGATGTATGAACTATATTAAAGTTTCATTAAAATCCATCCGTAGTTTTTGTGTACTATAGTAGCTTTATAAGTTACTATATTTTACTGTTACTGTATTTAACTGTCCCATGGGAACTCATTAATTTTCCGAGATGAAATGTATCTAAGATGTTGAGCGGGGATATAAGGTACCACCATCCAAAATTTCATTCAAATCGGTCCTACAGTTTCGGAGATTAGCCTGTACAACAGTAACCAGACAGAGAAACAAAAAAAAAACTGGATTTTTTCTATTTCTCTTCTTACATCCCGTGATTCGATTTTTAGCATTTTTTTTTCTCTGTACAGACATTCGACCTCTACAGTTTTATTTATGTATAGATGTATTCTGTTTTTATAGGATACACCCAGATTAGATTTTTACAGATTGGATGTTGAGGTATAAAAGTAAAAGGTATAAAAGTAAAAGGCACGTAAATACGCTTTGTCTGTTTACGTTTGTGTTTACAGTACTATGGTGTAAATCCAAATAGCGTGAGAGCCATGTCCATGGCTCTTACTTACAATCGCTACGTGAGACGATTAGATCTCACTTCAAACTTCCTGAACGACGACGCATGCTATCACCTCGGTCAAATGCTTGGGGAAAATATGGCTTTACAAGAAATTATTTTATCAGGATGCAGGTTATATTTTTTTTTATTACCTGACGCGTTTCGCAGACGAATTAGGTTTTGAGGTTTCATGTTTTTTTCTGTGAGCCTAGAATTAACAGTGATGATTAATAGATGTTAAGTACAATTTTATGGTTTTTATCTAAGAAAAATGTCATGTTGCTAATTAAAGGGCCGCTAATTAAGTAGGTTTTACTTTTACAAATATTTGAGCTACGTTTTTTTTTTTGGTAAGTAACATACTAAGGTTTATTCAGGAAATAGAGTTAAATGAAATATTGGTTTTATATGTGAAACTATGCAATGAAAACTGAATTTCGTGAAATGTATGCTCTGCAATGTTTAAAATTAACTAAACTAAATAAAATATGTAGTGTATTCATTTAGGATTCAAGCAGAGGGTCTCCGGAGATTAGTGGTGTTTCTCACCGCTCGCCCGTTAGATTTGCTCGATTTGTCCCGCAATGAAATCGGTGACAACGGTTTTGAACATCTAGCTGGTCAACTGGTTAAAGGTGCTGTTATTAAGAGGTACATATTCTGACTACACGGTTCGCTCAGTTTGTAGTGAACTTATTTGCTGTGCCAGCAAGTCATGTGTTCGATTCCCGCTGGGGTCATTCATTTGTGTGATGAGCACGAATGTTTGTACTCCAGTCATTGGTGCTTATATTTATAATATGTATGTATTTTAAAGTTATATAATATGTCTGGTGTATCAACTATCTGGTATCCATAACACAAGCCTTGTAGGTTACCATGGAACGAGATGCTGTTGTGTGTTAATTATTATTTGATTAGTAAATTTTTAATATTCCAACATATTTTTTTATTACATATATTAAAAATGTCAATTTATAACTGAATTTTTGATCACATTATAATAAATTTTACAGGATTCTTTGTATTTACGCAATACCTTTATATATTTTATATAATAACTATTATTACTTAATAGCGGGTTGGCTTTTACCAAAACAAAGCTGAACTTATTGCGTTCGAATCCTATGAAAATTTATCAACACATTGCCTAACTATGTTAAGCTGCATTGAAAATAGGAAATTACTGCGAACCCATTCCAATGGTAATCGAAATCCCATCGTATCGTAAAATTATTAGGAAATCGGCGCGTTTGCGTCGAAACTCCAAATTATCAGGTTAGCCATTTAACTCCGAACCTATCCGGAGTTGCTTCATCATATTGTGCTAATGGCATCCAGGTTCATCAAATTCAAAACATATTGTCCAATTACAATATAATTTATCTTCTATTACTATGTATGCTTTGGTTATAAGCCTAATGTCTATATATAATGCCTGCAGGGTTTAGAGCTTAATATTTGAAGGGCCTTTTGAAAATCTTTATACGAGTACTAAGAAATATATGAGTATAATACCATTTCAAATGTTTTAAGCGATATTTATGACACATTAACAAAAAAAAAAAGCGGATAGTGGAACTCTTCAATGGCTACCAGTACCTATTAAATTCTGCTAGTTTTTTGGGAGTCGTTAGATTCATTTTGACGAGTCCCTCATTCATCAAAATGAACATAATTATTTTTAATCAGTGTGCAAACAATAATTAAAAAAATACTCAAGTAAAATTTTCGTTTATATATATATATATACATAGGTGATAATGTCTGGAGTTGCATTGATTCTTATTTTTCTATTAATAGCAATTGTCATATACTTATTTCCAAAATTTTCTAATTACAAAATACTATAACCATCGACATTGCTTAAAAAAGCTAATAGTACTAAATGTAATCTTAGAAACGTCAATTATTTCAAGAATTAAGACTACCAATACTATTTTAATTAAAAGGTTGAATCTAAGCTATAACGAGCTGAGTTCCGCTTCAGCGTCGGCACTTTCAGCTGCCATTGAAGGCAACAAGACTACAACTCATCTGGACCTCTCTTGGAACAAAATGTCCTCGCTCAAAGGCGAGTGGAACTCATTAACGAACTAAATGCGTTTATCCACCTTGCTAAACGATTCAGATAGGGTTCAAAGTTTGCTAGTTATAAAAGTTTTCCGCAATGCGAAAGGACGTTTAATTTAAAGTATTCGCAAGGATCGAGTTTGATCGTGTAAACATGATTTAATATTTTCAATTGTGCCTTCGCTTTTCATGTCTAGAACTAAATATTTAGCGCTTTAGTGTTTGTTAATCATTCAAATGGATTCTATTATCACTGAGTCTTTATTATATTCTGAAGTCTGAACGTGTTGTTATATTAGAAAACTTATATGTTTTATCTAGTTTTCAAGTAAAAGTAGTTTCAGTACTTAGCTTCTAGCGCTAATAGAATAACAATATTAAACTTAATTTTAGGTATAAATGACCTTCTCGGTCAACTTAGCGATAGCAAAGTTTTGATAGAAGTCGATATATCCTGGAATAGTTTAAAGATAAGTAAAATTCTTAAGAAACTGCTGACGGTACCTACGTTGCGAATTTTGAATCTCAGCAATAACAGGTAATGTGTATGAGCAAAATTACGTATATTTATTCTCATGCAGTTTAATATAAGATTTGTAATATATAAGTGGCCATATTTGTGTTTTTGTTATTAATAGTGACATACCTTTGCTTCGCTCGGGTGTGTCACAAAGCCGAAATGGTTTACGAACGCATAAGAACCAAAGAATTTTTTTTGTACCAGGAACCTTTAAAGCCGTTTATAGAATAACTCATCAGGGTTTCATTACAATCGGATCAATGGTTTATGAACACATACGGGACAAACATACGAACATTCATTTATATTTATATAGATTATTCTGTGAAAATCTGGCACGCTTAGAATCAGTAACAATGAATTGACTTGAAGATATTTATTTTTTAGTAAGACTTATTCAATAGTAAGTAGGAAGTATAAGTAAGGTGGAAGTCAAAAGTTTAAAATTAAATAAATAAAACGTGTGTGTGTACTTATGTATGCGCGTAAGAAGTTATACCTACTTCTTTGGCGTAACAAAACAAAAATACCTAAAGATTTCATTCCGTATGTTAAAACTGTCTGTTTGTAAAAGGAATAATAAATTAATAAAATAAATAACGCATATTAGGCATATTACAATCATATATTTATAGAATATCATTTAAGGAATGAATGTAATATTATATATCATTTGTCAGACAATAACAACGGTTACCATGGCAACAAACAGTTAACAGCTAACTTCATCTGTCATCATGTTGCTTTTTGGCTGTCGGTGTGCGCGCGCATCGTAAAAATTTTACTCTCATAATTATTTCCAAATGACCTAAAAGAAGTATAACTTCAAAAATTCTTATTAAAAATTCTTAGTTTTATATATTCGTAGTGTTTTTATTAGTTTTTAATATATATTTTGTATTCAGATTAGGCAAATTAGCAGCAACAGCGATCGCTAACACTTTAGAAAACGCAAAAGGTCTCCACACTTTGAATCTCTCCTGTAACCCACTAACAGCGGATGGCGCATTTATTATTGTCAACAAGTTACGAAATAAGACGATCAAATTGATTAATCTCCTTATGGATAATGTCGAAGTTAATAAAGAATTTGTGAAGGTAATTATTACCAATTATCTATACTTCCATACTAATATTATAAACTAGCGACTCACCCTCGCTTCGCTTCGGGTTCGTCCCTAGACAAAAACAGATCTATCCCACGGGAACTGTACATTTTTCCGGGATGATATATAGCCTATAGCCTTCCTCAGTTAACGGGCTATCTAATGCAAAAAGAATTTTTCAAATCAGATTAGTAGTTTCTGAGATTAGCGCGTTTAACCAAACAAACAAACAAACGAACAAACTGTTCAGCTTTATAATATTAGTATAGATGTGAAAGTTTGTGAGGATGGATGTTTGTTAGTCTTTCGAATCTGGATGATACTGGACATTGAGATAGATTATAGTTTGAAATAGCACATACATAGATAATTACTTTTTATCTCGGAAAAATTTACGGTTCCTGTGGGATGTATTTGTTTTGTTTGTCACTAGGGATGATCCTGAGTGATGCGAGGGTGAGTCACTAGTCTGTTATACGTATATTAAGTCAAAAATATAATAATCGTAGTGGGTGTTAAAAGTTAAAGTTTTAAATCACGCGTGAGTCAGATAAGCTCTCTGTAGAGCTTTTTAGTGAATTTACTAAATGGCAAATGTAATTTAGTCCATACATAGAGACATACAATTCAATTACGGCCATAATATAGCGTAAATAGAGAGGTTTTGATGTTAAAGAAATTACGGACATGCTGTATCTGGTTGCTGAATAAACTGTGGGTTCCATTTTTTTCCACTATTTTTGTTAGTGGCTGTGATTGCAAAACCGGTCCTAGCAGAAAAAACCTTAGGTAACAATCCAATCATTAGCCCCGTGTAAACATGAATATTGATAAAACCGGCCAAGGGCGAGTCGGACTCGCGCACGAAGGGTTCCGTACCATTATCTATAAAAATGGCAAAAATCATGTTTGTTGTATGGGAGCCCCCTTAAATGTTTATTTTATTCTGTTTTTTAGTATTTGTTGTTATAGCGGCAACAGAAATACATCATCTGTGAAAATTTCAACTGTCCAATTATCACGGTTAATGAGATACTGCCTGGTGACAGACGGACAGACAGTCAGACAGACGGACGGACGGACAGCGGAGTCTTAGTAATAGGGTCCCGTTTTACCCTTTGGGTATGGAACCCTAAAACGATCATTACTTATTAGTTATAAATAAAGTTTAGTATATACGTATGTATATCAATACTGTTGATTAATTAGCAAATAATCAGGTGATTTAATTAACGGTATTTCAATAATCTAGCGTGTATTGTGAGTTATCAATAATTAGTTAAACTAATTTGTCGTTAAATTTAAATCCGATAAACATACGTATATTTGATATTGTTATAAATACAGATAAATATTAGGAATCGCTTATTGAAAATTTGGTTCACTTATGATATTTTCTATGTTTGTGAGAGGAGTGTTAAGATGTATTGTACACGGCTTTTGCATATGTATGTATGTAGTAATAGCCCGCAAAATTAATACCGCAGTGTTTGGTCAATAAGTTTTTACATCAGGTCGCTAATAGGTAATAGGCGTGTGATTTAAATGAAGGTGATTTTTTTTTTATAATAATTATTGAATAAAGGTGGATTTTTTTTATAATATTTATTGTTTTAGAATAAAGTTTATATGTTTTAATGTAATTTCTTTTTGCAAATATAGGTGGAAAGTTCAAAGTATTTGAAACGCACGCTATTGTCAGACCGAATATGACGTCAAAGTATATCATAACAGCGATTAGCGATTTTTCACTACAACCTAAAGTCGTCATTTTTCTATGTACACTTTGACGTCACGCCAAGCGCACGAAATGGCGGGCGTTTAAAGTATCCGTATCGGTATGATATAAAAGAAAATATATATATACTAAATATTAGGTTTTTGGAGCTGGATATGTTTTTACAATTATGTAACGTTGTTAGCTATTGCATTAAAAAAAACACGCATATTTCCTAATCAAGTACCGCTTTGGCAAAATATTATAATCTTATATCTGCATTTTTGTTACTTAAAACCTAAGTGCATGAACCGTAGGTGTTATGGGCGACAGGTACTGCTTTTCATCAGGTGGTCTGTCTGCTCGTTTGTCACTGAATCTCATAAAAAAAATATAGTTACGTCAGAAAGAACATAATTTTATCTAAATATGTTCTCTATTATCCAAACGTAATGTAGTCAATATAAATACTTAACCCGTGAGAATCGATCTGCAAACAGAAAACAAAGATATTGCTCTAAATAAAGCATTATTTTAAGGTTTAGCTATACATACACAAACAATGTAGTGGCAGTAATCCAGTGGTAACGCGCTCGCTTGAGAAACCGAGTGACGCGGGTTCTAATCTCGGGTCTCGCACCTCTGATATTTTCATGTGCGAATTATTTTCAACATGATTACCACTTCCCTTACAATGAAGGAAAACGTCTTGAGGAAACCTGCATGTCTGAGAGAACCTAGTAAGTTTTCGAAAGACATGTGAAGTCCGCCAACCCGCACTTGGCCATCGTGGTGGACTATGGCCTGATCCCCCTCGTATTAAAAGGAGGCTCTGCCCAGCAGTGGGACGTAAAAAAGGGCTGAATACAATACAAACAATGTGCTAACATAAGGTATTTTTCAAGGAATGTAAAGAAGTGCTGCAGTTGAGTTTTCGCAAAAAGTGCAAGATAACGTACGGTGACGTTAAGCACAACTACACGCTCTCAGTGCCGGATATTAGGGAGATATTGTTGAAAAGAATAGAGTTTCTCACCGCGCGCGCTTCGAAAAAGAATCATCTTGATATCGTGTGAGTTTAAATGCTACCTGTTTTAATATTTACTTATGAATTAAACTAATCATTTTTGATTTCAATAAGATTGTTTTTATATTATTAATGTGTATATGTGTTTGTTTGTTCATCTATCTTTTACGAAGCTATAAGTAGATCAGCGTGATTTCTAGTTAGAAATAGCTTACACCCTCCCGACCGACTTCGGCCACGGCGGCCAGTCTCATTGAGACTAGCCATCTACGCAGGAGATATATTCCGGTGGTGACGACTACTCGACACGACCGGTGAAAGTTAAGGCGCAGGACCGACGGCTTTACGTGTTCTACGAGGCACGGGGGTGAAACATCACCAACTTCCCAACTCTGGGCTGTTACTGAGACTTACTAAACAGAAAGACACAATTACTAAACTCTTTCAACTCTCTTGTCACACAAGTATCATATAATGAAAAAATATCCTAAAGACATGCTAATATTGTAAATTTTATTATTACTAGCAACTCACCTTCGCTTCGGTCGGGTTCGTCCCTTGGTACGTTGTAACGATTGTACGCAAGTATGATGAGCTGTTGTGAGTCGTATTATATAGGATTTCCCGTAGGAATGAGATGATCTCCCGCGGTATGAAATAGCCTATGTCACTCTCCAGCCCTCCAACTATCTCCACACACAAAAATTACGCCAATCCGTCACTCTGTGTTGACGTGAAAGAAGGATAAACAAACAAACACACACTTTCATATTTATAAATTATTTTATTATCTATGACATATAATAAAATTCTGAGTCGAAACTGTACCTTAAATATTTTTTAGAAAATCTTATTGAAATAGAAATAAAAATTTATTATCGATACAGAGACCGAATCTATAGTTTTTAGAATTTTGTCTGTCTGTCTGTCTGTCTGTTACCGCATCACAGAAAAACCACTGGAGGGATTTTGATGAAATTTGGTATGATGATAGCTGGATATCCGGGTCAACATATAGGATACTTTTTACCGCAGGAGATTATTTCATTCCCACGGGAGTACACGTTATAACACAACCCAAAAAATATTTATTATCAGAATTTCTTGAAACTTGGTATTATTGCTCTTCAATACAATTAAATAAATACGTGTTTTTAGCGTTTTTTGAAATTCATCCCATAAGGAGATAAATTAAGGGATGAAAATTTGTATGAAACCTACCTTTTTAAAGTTTTTTTGTTGTAGTTTTAGCGCGGGCGAAGCCGCGGGTTTTGCTAGTTGTATATATAATTAAAGTGTATTTTGTGATTTACCATCAATGTACCAGGATATATTTTCTACAAAAGAAAAAAATGTTTGACAACATTCAGCCTCGTGAAATATTGCGAGATTTGAAAATAGCGGGCACTCCAGTGGATGAAGATCTAATCCTAGGTCTCACTGATATATTTCCTGGACCAAAGTTGGATAAAGGGGGAAAGACCCTGGACTTGGCTGGTTTGTTTTTCAATAATATATAAAATGTTTATTTAAAATGTCAAATAATCTCGTAAACTATTAAATAATATATAATTTAAACATATTTATATATAAGATTTGGGTTTGCGTGTGTTCGGAATTCTTCTTATTCTAAACGACTTGACCGATTTTGATTTGATTTTTTATATATTTATGGCGTTGCCTGAATGGTTTTTAGCAATAATTAGATGGGTCCAATTATCCTAACTACCTACTTACCTACTGGGTTAGGTGGCGTTGTTGTCGAGATCTAGATTTTTTTTAATTTTCCAAGCAAACGAGGTCCACGGTAAGACAACGTGTGCCTATCGGGTCCACTAGTTTCAATACAAATAGGTACTATAATATTAGCATTTATAAAAAAATCACTTCGTTTATTTTAGTTAGTGCTCAAATATTTTCAACTTAATAGATTAAACCAGTGCAGCGTTAGATTGATTGAATAATCAAATTACTGTCAGAATAAAAGGGTCATCGGATATCCATTTATTAGATTCTATAACAGTGTCCAAGCTATTGATAAAATAAAATGTATGTCAATAGAGTGGTAGCCCAGTGGTAACGCGCTCGCTTGGGAAACCGAGTAAAGCGGGTTCAAATCCCGGGTCTCGCACCTCTAATATTTTCATGTGCGAATCATATCTAACTTGATTACCACTTGCCTTACGGTGAAGGAAAACATCGTGAGGAAACCTGCATGTCTGAGAGAACCTAGCAAGTATTCGAAAGACATGTGAAGTCCACCAATCCGCACTTGGCCAGCGTGGTGGACTATGGCCTGATCCCCCGCGTACTGAAGGTAGGCCCGTGTCCAGCCGTGAGACGTTAAAAAGGGCTGAATACATACATAGATTTTATGTTTTTGTCCGACTTCAGAAAATAAGTAGGTACCTACGTAAATAGGAGCTAATTTCAATGGTTCTTTTTTTTAATGCATCAACGATCTATATATTACATAAATCGTATTGAAGGGAAGCTTGCGCCCAGCAGTGGGATATTAAAAAGGGCTGAAAGCTACATATATTTTAAAGAAATAACTACTCAAGCGAAGGGCACAGCCCGCCCTAATCATTCAATTTACAGTCAAAGAAAATAAGGCGGTTTGTATTTGAGTTAGCTAAAAGAAATTGTATTAATAATCGAAGTACTCATATTTACTAATACTCAACTATTTCGATATTAGATTCCTTAGATTGTTGAATGTTTTTACTAAGTTATTTTTAACCTTTGCTAGATTCTAAAATAAAAAAAAAACGTTTACCGTTTGCGTTATATTTCTTTCGAGGTCAAGAGTACGAGGCGTCAAACGTTATGATTTAAGTTTTTCTTTACTTCTTTAACTTCAGTCTCTTGGGGAGATTTTGAGACTTTTTATATACAGACATAGAATAAAATTAAATATTTAAAGTGTTTGATAATAAAATGATAATTATGAAGATATATAACTGTTCGGTGCACTTAGGCGTGTTTAAGTAACACTGCTTACCTACGGTCTAAAGAAAGAGATTTCATTCTTTTAGTTAAGATAATGCAAAGGCTTTGTTTGTGGATAAATAAATAAAATAATAGAATTAAAAATATACAAAATTTGTTTGTATGTTTGGACTTATGAATTTATTCTTAAAATTCCTTCACTATCTATTATGTAGATAATATAAAACACGCTTCCCGCTGTCTGTCTGTCCCTATGTATGCTTAGATCTTTAAAACTACGCAACGGATTTTGATGCGGTTGTTTTTAATAGATAGAGTGATTCAAGAGGAAGGTTTATACGTATAATATATGCATATTATAGTACAAAAAAGCCGAGAAATTCAAAGATTTGTATCGCATACTAACCGTTAAAACGTACTAGTTAATAATAAATTTGATTCTCACTTCCCCGACACTCATTATCACAATGTATTGACTTACCCACAGTCATGTCTAAATAAGTTTTACTTCAAAAAATATAGTGTTATTATATTGGCAATACAAAGAGTATCTTAATTTAACAGTATTCAACATTTCATTATAGGTAAACAATGGCATCTCAATATAATGGAAGTAATTTTCCCTATTTGATGTGAATTGACAAAAGATATTATCATTATCATGTTGGAGATCTCATTCATTATCTTGTTCTTATTGTTCATTGGTTTCTAAATGATGAATCGTCTGACATTGTTTCGCGGATAATTATAAGGTTTGCCTGAAAATGAATTTATGTCGGATTTTTAATGTACCTACTTAGATGTTTTAAATGTGAAATTTGAATATGTTTATTAACTAGCGGCTCACCCTCGCTTTGCTCAGGTTCGCCTCTAGGAAAACAACAATAAACGTATCCCACGGGAAGCGTACATTTTTCCGGGATAAAAAGTAGCTAATGTGTTATTCCGAATTATAATCTATCTCTGTGCCAAATTTTATCCAGATCCGTTCAGCTGTTCTGGCGTAAAAGAGTAACAAACATCCATACTCACAAACTTTCACATTTTTATTATTAGTATAGATTATAATTATATATGTATGTAATTCGTTGCAGTATTAAATATTATTCTCTATTTAAGTTATATTTATTTTATTATAAGAACTAATTTCCAATCAGTAATAATAATAAATATATTAGGACATTAACACACAGCGCCATCTAGATCCATGGTAAGCTACCAGGCCTGTGTTATGGATACCAGATAGTTGATACACTACACATATATAACTTTAAATACATACATAATATAATTATAAACATGACTGGAGTACAAACATTCGTGCTCATCATACAAATGAATGCCCCCAGCGGACTCGAACCCGCGACCGCTGGCACAGCACGTAGGGTCATTACAAATTGAGCCAAACGTGTCGTCATCTAATCCAGCCAGCCGATACAAATCAAAGCACACCGACTTCGAAAATATCTGATTAGGTATCTATAGAAAATGAAAACTACCAATCACTTTTTTTTTTACTTTTCAGTGCTTTTTACGAAGTCGGTTTTTATTTTTTTCTTAAAAAGTTTTTATTTTTCCGTTTTTAGTGTAGACATAGTAGTAGCAAAGTAAGAAGAAACCATTTTAATAAAATATTCGCTTAAGCCGTTTAAGTTAGTTTGATGCCAATTTTTATATAAAGACTGACAAACTAAAATTCGCTTTTATTAGTAACACTAATAATTTTGGCTCTAAAATCCGATTCGCATTTGGCTTGTCAAATCAAACAAAATAAGTCCAAACTCAAAGTATCTACTATTAGTCGTTGATGAGTTCCACCTATCCACCTTCTGGCCTTATCATCAGATCGGGTCGACGATACCGAACCACTGCACTATCAATTTAAATAGAAACACTTGCAAAGTTTCAAGTTAATATGACAATTAAATGTAGGTTAAATTTAGTTAATAGCTATTTTTTCACCATTATGAGTGGTATTTTTTTTTAAATTTAATTTGGACCAATCTGGAAGTAGTTTCGTTCAAATAAAACAAAAAATTGTCCATGTCGGTTAATGAATGACGGAGTTCTGAGGTAACAAACATAAAAAAATACAGCCGAATTGAGAACAGAGAATCTTATCCTTTTTGAAGAAGTCGGTTGAAAAAATGAACGTAGAATGAACTTAAGCTTAAACATCAATTTATATATACTTTCATACAGACTTTCATTTTTTATTTAATTCCATTAAGGGTTAAATTTTCAAACATCCTTTCTTAGTGCTACCTTCTTTATATTTAAAAAAAAAAAAACGTTTGTGCAAAATGTTCGTTTTAACATTTTTATTTAGCTTATTATTTTTATCTTTTTTGGCTTCAACGGTTTAGTAGACCTCGGTCTGTTTCAAGGTATTCGTGAGATCACGTTTTCAGTATGATGCATCAGTCAGGATTCATTTTTGAATATCCTAGAATAACACTAAAATGTTTGATGGCTAAATCGTTGGATTTATGAAATATAGGAAAACTAAAAAGTACGGGCAGCTGCTTATTCGGTAGGATATAAAGTAAAGATAGTTATTGATAATCTACTACTATAAGTGTATAAGTTTGTAAGTTTGTTTGTTACACTTTGACGCTGAAAAGGCTGCATGGATTTGGATGGATGTATACACAGTTCGACTATGACTTGGGGCAACACATACATATGTACATAGGTCACTGTTAGTAGTATACATATAAAAAATTGTAACTAAGCCGAATCTGTACATTATTTTTTGGAATTTTTTATTGAAATATACATTATTATCGATACAGAGATCGAATTTATAGTTTTTAGAATTTTTGCCTGACGTCTGTCTCTCTGTGACCGCATCACGGAAAATCAACTGGAGGGATTTTGGTAAAATTTGGTATGATGATAGATGGTGCTTCTGTTAACATATAGGATACTTTTTACCGCGAGAAAATATCTCATCTCTGAGAAATCTATACTAAACGTTAAAACGTAAGTAGGGGATGAACCCGAGTGGAGCTGAGTCCATAGTTAGTAGAGAGTAGACTCAGCTCCGCTCGGCGGAATTATAATTGGCGAAAAGATGGCGTTGCATGTATATAATCATTTAATTACATAAAGTACGGACCCGAGTAAAACGAAAGAACATTACTGTTTTAAATAAAAATATAGTAAGAGATTAAAATTTTGTATTTCCTAAGGTGTAGTGGAAATGGTAAACCGAATGTGGCCGGATCGAAAACCACCGCCCACTCCCGAGCCAGAGCCTAAAGTTGTATCAAAGAAAGAAAAAAGAAAGAATGATACCAAAAAATAATATGAAATGTAAAATTTTAAAGTAATTTTGAAGACCTATTTAAACCTTACATTACCTGGTTTGACAGAGCTGATGATGTATATAGCCTATAGGTCTGTCTGATGTCAACTTTGTGTTTGATAAGACAGTGGCGAGACTTTTAGAAAGTATGTTTTTTGTTTATTTTTGTTTGTAATGTATTTTAAGTTGGTATTTATGTTAGTTATTTATTTTTAACGTCGTCCTTAGAACTAATAAGTGCGTTGTAATGTTAATTATATATTGTACAATAAATAATTTTAAAGAAATTTCTTTGTTTTAATATTGTGTTATATAATAATTATTATTAAATAAAAACTTTTTCAGAAACAAATAAAAACCGACTTATGGTAGTTTTCATTTACTATATATACCTATTCAGATATTTTTGAAGTCGGTGCCAGCCGATACAAATCAAAGCACGCCACAAACTACCAATCAGTTATTTTGACTTTTTAGTGCTTTTTTTGAAGTCAGTTTTTATTTTTTTCTTAAAAAGTTCTTATTTTTTCAGTTTTAGTGTAGACGTAATAGTAGTAGCAAAGTAGGAAGACTAAAAAACTAAAATTCGCTTTTATTAGTAACACTAAAAATTCTGGTTCTAAAATCCGATTCTAACGTATTGGGCTTGTCAAATCAAACAAAATGGAAACTACTGGGCCAAACTATGTTAAATTTTATGAGACCAAATGGCAACTATTCCGCATCAAACTAAAGAAGAATCACGTAAATCGGATCATAAATCTCAACGTAATCGGTGTACGTACAAAAAAAAAATACCAATCGAATTGAGATCCTCTTTCTTTTTGAAGTCGGTTAAAAAATCGTTCAAATTCATCCAGAGTCTAAATTATTTTAGCTCTAGGTTTTCACTTTTCGCTATATTTCAAACGCAAACTTCACTAGTATAAGAAATAGCACTCCATAGAATTTTAACGACCCTCCATAAAATACTGGCCTCAACTTCCCAGACTTAGTCGAAACACTCAAAGTAATTATACAGGAACGAGGCAAAAACTCGACATAATCCAAACCACCAGGCTCCTTCAATTAACAACTGGATGCCTTGACTTTATATACACAGGAAATTAAACTTCTTTTTCTTAACATAACTGTTTTTAAGATCTATTTTTGCATCTCACACCTTGAAGTTTGGCGATTCACCTTATTGTAAGGGAAAATATGTTTTAGAAGATTAAAATATGGACTGTTTTCGCATAGCTGTATTTTTGTTCTGTATTCTTTCGTTGAAGTCCAGTGAATCGTCGTGAAGATACGGCCGGCAGTGTTGTACACTTAAACCACCTTTTACGTAGGGTTGCTCATTGCCCATTGTTATTTGATTGTTCCTTTATTTGCGTTTATTTCATTCTTTTGGCATAATAGCGTTTATATTAAAATAAATCGTCAAAATGAGCAATACCAAATCTTAAAATATTTTAAGAATTGCAATGGGATGTACAATTTTGGCAAGCGCTATCGCTTTAGTGACTAACTTAAGTTTAATAAAAACCCAGGAAATATGACAAATTTCACCAAATATTTCAACATAATTTCGCGATCTAAATTGTTATACACTTATATTTTGAAATACTGTATTTCGTTATTGTAACACGGAAACATTACAAGAAGCCCCAGCCCTAGACGCCGTGTTAGTCCGTTGGGCAGATTCAGTCGTCTCGCATTTCACTCTGATGCACACAGCGGCCTGCAACTACGTTAAACTTTTTTACGTCCGCACATAAACACTTCTTTACAGC
The DNA here is from genome assembly GCA_033884665.1 of Argynnis bischoffii washingtonia. Taxonomy (NCBI): domain Eukaryota; kingdom Metazoa; phylum Arthropoda; class Insecta; order Lepidoptera; family Nymphalidae; genus Argynnis; species Argynnis bischoffii. The sequence goes on along the minus strand of CM066618.1, from coordinate 14,786,790 downwards.
ACAATACTACAAAGGACGCTTGAAAATGCTGAAAGCAACCTTTAGTGCCGCATTATCGTGGTCATCTTACCAAATCACTTGTAACTTTTGTAGAATACTCGCTACTTTTAGAATGTCAACAGCTTTATAAAGTTTTTTTTATTACAATCAATTTTAAACTTTCTTTTGTCATGAATAATTTTTACTATCACTACATATTAGGTAGTGGTAAGCCAGTGGCAATGAGCTCGCTTGGGAAAGCGAGTGAAGCGGGTTCAAATCCCGGGTCTGTGATTTATTTATATCATAATTACTACTCGCCTCACTGTGAGGGAAAACATTGTGAATAAACTTACATGTCTGTGAGAATCTAGCAAGTTTTTGCAAGACACGCAAAGTCCGCTAACTTGCACTTCGTCAGCGTGGTGGACTATGCCCTGGACGTATTGAAGGGAGGCTCGTACCCAGTAGTAAGACGTTAAAAAGGGCTAAATATTTACATATATACATGTTATAAATTAAAGTCGTAGTATTTGTTCGATCTTATCTCAGAAAATACTGTAGGTACGGATTTTCATACGGTTTTCACAAATACCAAGAGGGCTATAGGCTATATTTTATTAACATTTTAAGACCTTACATATTATTGCGGACGTTATTAATGTAATAAATATAGACGTGTATTTGTAGGTTATTGTTTATTGGCTTACGCAGTGACTGAGTGATGGGTAGACATTTTTTTAAATACAGGTAGTGGATAATAGTATCTCACATATTTTAATTTATTTAAGAATAACAAAAATACTATCTGGGACATTCATCTGGTTATCTTTGCACAATGGTACCGTAGGCAAAGGAATGCCTCCTATTTTAATGATGCGGGTTCGATCCTCATATGTAGCTTATAATTTATATCCTTATTTTTATATAACCCAAGCTTCAAATTCATTTTTTTAATTTGCAAATCTTAGCGTGGAATGCATAGAAAAATGTCGAACTTAATTTTATTTTACAAGAATTAATTGTCATTACATTAAGAATTGACGTTACGAAAGCTAATAATTTTCAGTGTCCTATGAGACTATGTTCATTGTACATAATACAGGATGGATTTTTGAGACTAGACAGTAAGGGCAGGTACCTGAACTGCAATAGTTACAGGAAAACGTTCCTAGGAGACCATCTATAACTTTTTGAGATACTCTCAACTGCATTTATAGATTTTGGAAAAAATGTACAGTTAGCGAAAAAAATGCTAAAATACCAAAAAAAATATATATTTTCATGTCAGTTTGTAGTACTTGCTGTGCCAGCGGTCGCGGGTTCGAGTCCCGCTAGGGGCATTCATTTGTGTGATGAGCACGAATGTTTGTACTCCAGTCATGGGTGTTTATATTTATAATATGTACCTATGTATTTGAAATTTATATATGTGTAGTGTATCAACTATCTGGTATCAACACTTGTGTATCAACACAAGCTTCGTAGCTCAACGTGGAAATAGATGGTGCTGTCCCAACATATATATTAAACGAGCAATTTGTGTATCTCGGAAACGGCTCTAAAGATTTGGATCAAATTTTATAATAAGTAGGTGTCTTTTCTGAAATAAAAGCAGTTCTTATATTTCTTCCGAAAAACGCCGAGCGAACCTTGGTCGGTCAGGTACTACAACTAATATACTAACCAGTTAATATATGACAATCATAAAAATATGGTAGAGATTGACCATAACTAAAAGAAAAGGAAATTGAAACCAGCATATCACGAACACATTTTAGAATCATATTACATTGAAACTGCAAAATTACAATGCGTTTTTCATTTTCACGCGTTAGAAACTAAAAATTCCGAAAGCAATTTTAAAGCCACCGGAAACCAGACGACAGTTAGTGGTACATAAAGTTTGAAGACTCTATTTTCATAATTCGGGGGATCGAATTTAATGTGCGAGCGTGTATAGTATATGGGACACGATGTAAATTCCTCGGTGCGGATGGCTCGGCCATTGGAAGCACTCGTGCCAGTTGGGACCGAAGGCTTATAGAGGATCTTGCTTCAAGCGTTACTAATTTTCCATACGTAATTACAATTTTGAATATTAATTGTAACTTAGGTATGGTTATATTACTAGTTTGAGCTCACGGTTCCGCTTGCATAGTTTATGTATGTAGAGTGGTGTTAGATAGCTTATAAGCTCCCTCAACGATTAGGTTATAAAATGCAATATTTGTTTTAAATCAAACTGATAGTTTCAGAGGTTGGCGTCAAATAATGAGGAAAAAATAAAAACAATTATATCAATTTTTATGTTTTATAATATAACTTATGGTACTTTGGAATATGTGTTTCGTATAAAAAAATAAAGCTGCTCTTTCTTCTAATACATAAAATTAAATATTTAAACGTAAACCTTTTTATTTTTTTAACCAAAAAGATGATTTTAGTGTGCTAAATAAAATAGTGGTCTATAGTAAATATAAGTTATCGACATCAATACAAGTTCTAGTATCTTGCAATTTCCTTCTCCCGGGAGCTTAATCTTTAGGCATCATGTCTATCGGGAAATCATATTTGTAAGAAAAATATTATTTTGCTGCCACATACATATTTATAAGTAAACTAACATCACAGGCTTAGGCAGTCAATCATTAGAGCCGCACTTTGGTAACCTGCGTCTGGGAGCTTTTGAAATATTCATAAAGCGATAAAAAGGATCAGGGTTAAGATTGGATGAATACACGTAATATTACTTTTGCGAGGTAATTTGCTCCGTTCCAGGGATTGTTGAGAGGTACGAAATTGCATACTTTGATTTTTTGCTTTTACATTTTATATAATGGAGATCGCGGTGGTCAGCTTGAACAGTCTCTACGTTTACTTACTATATTAGTCCATAGATAAGTTACATTTGAGGTTGCATTTGTCAGAGGACGTAATTTTATTTTTTAGATATCAAAGGGGGGTTAGTAAAGTTAAATTCAAGTTTGTGGGGTTGCAACCCAACGACCGTGGGGGTCGCCATCTTGGAAAAGGGGTACAAATGGTTTTTATGATTTATCTGACAAACTATAGGTCTCACAAAAAAATTATTAAGACATTTTTGCTTGCAAATAAAGTTCTCTACAACTTTGATCAAGTAACTTTTAGTTGAAGAACTAAAATTAACTAAGCTATAATCGAAAATCGATGAAAGAATTTTTTTTTATTGGTCGTTATAACTTATTTTCTGATCATTTTACAAAAAAAATATATAAGACCATTTTTATAAAGGGGTTTTAAGGCATAATATTCATTGTAAACTTTTTAAATTTTATTAATAACAACAGTCTTATCCACAGTATAGTTTCTTCATATATGCCCATATTGAGAGCGCCTGGTCTCATCGTGCCCCCGGCGGCCACCGGCATTATTTATTCGCCGCCCTAACGCGACATATTTTAAAGGAACCGTTTTAATAAGTTGCCTTTAACCTGTTACTTTCGGAGATATAGTAAAACCGAAATGGCAAGGGTTTATAAATAAATCAGCCATAATGATATTTAATTTGAAAGTGAAAGCATGGAAATAAGTACATAATCTATATATATAATAAAATTGTAACCAAACCGAATCTGTACATTAAATATTTTTTGGGAAATCTTATTGGAATAGAAATTATTATCGATATAGAGGCCGAAACTATAGTTTTTAGAATTTTTGTCCGTCTGTCTGTCTGTCTGTTACCGCATTAGAGAAAAACCACTGGAGGGATTTTGATAAAATTTGGTATCATGATAGCTGATTATCCGGGTCAATAGGATACTTTTTATTGCGGGAATATATCTCATCTCTGAAAAATCTATATTAAGTGTTAAAACGTAAGTAGGGACGAACCCGAGTTGTGAGCCACTAGTCTATATATATAAAACAAAGTCGGTTTTGTTACAACTCTTATAACTCGAGAACTTTACCGGTGGTAGGACTCTGTCAAGCCTGAGGAGTCCGACTGGATGGGTACCACCCCCTTATCTATTTCTGCCGCCAAGCAACAATGATTGCATTGTTGTGTTCCGGTATGAAGGATAAGGTAGCCAGCGCAATTACAGGCAAGAGGCATATCATCTTAGTCCTCACAGTGACAACGCACCTGTGGTTCTGCATTTTTGTTACTTAAAACCAAAGTGCATGAACCGTAGGTGTTATGGGCGACAGGTACTGCTTCCCATCAGGTGGTCTGTCTGCTCGTTTGTCACTGAATCGCATAAAAAAAAAAAAAAAAAAAAAAAAAAAAAACTGCTGGACCGATTTTCATGGTTTGTGATTTGTTGGTTTGACTCCGCCCCGAATAGTAGAATATCTATTAAAACTTCAGAAAAAATCGCGAAAAAAAAAATAAAATTTATATGGCTAACGCTGGCTAATAACTATGTATTTATATCTAATTAAAACGTAGGTACCTGTCGTCGAACCCGAGCGAAACGAGGGTAAGCCACTAGTATAATGTATAAAGAATAGAGGTCGGTAATTCAAATATTTGGTTACTATTTCTATTAGTTACTACTATCCGCTTTTAGTTAGTTTAGATAACTTCTATCGCAGGACCTATTTGAGATATGATGTAATGTAATAAGTTAGAACTTTTCATGTACATAAACTATCTCTATATAAAAAAGTAGTCAATCCTGTTGAGTCTGTTGTCCAAGTTGATGTAGTTGACCTAACTCAGTAAAGCACGGTGAGCTTCCACCTATTAGACCCAATCAATATACCTAATTATGATTTGTGTATGCATCATAGCATAATTTGTAGTCCACATTTTGCCGCCTTTAACAAACTTTCTATATAAAACAACCGTCTAACGTTGCAGTTCGTACAGCGATGGTTGGAAGATCAATTAATGGTCAAAGAAAATATTTGCATGGGCTATATAGGGATATCGATTCTAAGGTATAATTAATTATATTTATATAAAATAATTTATTAGAACATGTGAAGTGCTTAGCATTTTTAGGGACCTGTATATTCTACGTAAAAACGGAACTCTTATAAGATCACTCGTATATCTGTTAGTATATCAGTGCTTATTCTCCGGAAAGAAAATCTTGTTATATTATGTAGAGTTAGATGTTAATAAATGATCTCTGTTTTTGCTATTTATTGTAGGGTCAAGCTAGAAAATTAATATATCGAGATAACAGCTTAATTTGCAAAAAAACAAAAAATGCATGAATTAAAAATTCTGTATGTGATTTGGGCTATGACGCCAATCTCTTTTAGCGAAATTGATGGCATCTTACCAAAATATGGAATACTAGCGATTCACCCTCGCTCCGCTCGGCTTCGTCCCTAGTTACGTTTTAACGTTTACCTCAGAGATGGGATATTTTCCCGCCGTAAAAACTATCCTATTACTACCAAATTGCATCAAAATCTATCCAGTAGTTTTCCCGTGATGCGGTAACAGACAGACAGACGGACAAAAACTCTAAAAACTATAGATTTAGTCTCTGTATCGATAATAAAGTCTATTTCCATAAGATTTTCCAAAAAATATTTAATGTACAGATTCGACTCAGAATTTTATTATATGTATAGATAGGATGATTAAAACTCTTCTTGGTGCAAAATCAACTCGCACCTGACATTAATGATTTATTAAATAAACAGCGACTCATGCACTCCCTAATCATAATAGATTTTATACTGCTCAGAGTCTAATGCCTCTCTATATTTCGGGACTATTCTTAAGGGAGTTGCGTTCCTGCTTAGAGCTACAGACTACTTGACAATATAGATTTTTTTGTTTTACATTGTTTCATAACTTTTCAAGCACTTACGCTGTGTCAGGAAATAGAAAAATAGAAAGGACGTCGTTACGTCGTTCACTACTTTAAAAACATGTATATTGTACTTCTAACTTAGAGTAGGGTACTTACTAAATTAATATAAAAAGTACCCTACATTAATTGGTCTTTATATCTCTATATACAAGTGACTCACCCTCGCTTCGCTCGTGTTCTTCCCAAAGTACATTTTAACAGTTAGTATGGAATAAATAGACTATTATATTATTACTCAACTTCAAGGGAAAGGAGTAGTATATTTATATTACAATTCCGCTCCCTTAGGTTGTATCATGATGATATATGGTCTATAGCCTTCTTCAATAAAACACTTTGCAATTTGGATCAGTAGTTCCTGAGATTGAACAAAAAAAGAAACTAATATTCTTCTATTCATGAGTCAAAAAGCGCTGTAATATAAGAATAATATTTTTGCATTGTTTAAAATTTAACTTCCTAGTTAATAGAAATCCTAGTTAATAGTTAATAGAAGCAAGCCAAGGTGTTGTTCGTAAGCAGTCTGCCACCAACAACTAAATAACCAATGCAAACACCCGTTCGAGAATTGAAAACGTGACTTCCTGTAAAATAAAAATGTGAATGGGACTCAATTTGACGTCACCATATCTTCTATACATATAATAAAATTGTAACTAAGACGAATCTGTACATTAAATATTTTTTGGAAAATCTTTTTGAAATAGATATTATCATCGATACAGAGACCGAATCTATAGTTTTTAGAATTTTTGTCTGTCTGTCTGTTACTGCATCACGGAAAAACAACTGGAGGGATTTTGATGAAATTTGGTATCATGATAGCTAGTCCGGGTCAACATATAGGATACTTTTAACTGGGGGAAAATATCTCATCTCTGAGAAATGTATACCAAAAGTTAAAACGTAAGTAGGGACGAACCCGAGCGAAGCGAAAGTGAGTCGCTAGTATAAAATATAAGCACAATTCAAATTTTTCTTCAAACCCGGTAGATCAAAGTGCGATAATAACGAAAAATACTTACAAAATATCATAATTATAATATTAGTTAACAATAAATAAATATACTAAAAGTTTATATATCTTCGTTAGTTTTGTTATAAGTTAAGATTTTAAGCAACCCTCATCTGTTGTAATCCCCAGCACGTGTTATTAATTGATGAGGTCCGTATAGAATAAAAAGTGCTCGATTACGCCCAAATAGGGTTTCTGCTGTAAAATAGGTGTCGTCTAATGGAATTAGATATTATAATGGGGCTAACGAAAACGTTGGTCTTATTTATGTATATCGATACAAAACGAATAATACGTACCTATAGTTTTTTTATGGGTTATACTTTCTTAGGTTTACGCTAATATTTGATCTTTTAAATGTAACCGTCTTTTCAGATTTTATCTTGGTTTTATTTAATTAATAGATATTTACAGATTTAATTTAACGAGTTTTCTATTTTCTACAATCATTAAATAGAAAACTAAAAAAATATAAGCAAATAAAAAAGAATGATCACGATCCAATTAATAGTTTCGGAGAAAGGTGTGGAGAAACATACACCGTATAAAATTTTGTAGATTTGTTTGAAAGCCCTAATAGATTATCATATATGAATATTTTGCAGTTCCAATAATATTACTTATATTATACGTGTGAAATTGATAACTTCTTTTTTTTGAAGTCGGTTAAAAATAAACAAAATTCATAATGTACGTCTTTGTTGGTACTTCATTCATTCATTGAAAAGTGTTTTCTTACGACTCGGACTAAATGTGAAAATTTATATCCTATATTTGTTTATCCTTTACAATGAAACGTTGAACGAATTTTGATGACATTTTGTACACAGATAGGCTATGATTTGGAGTAAACTACTTTTAGGTCATAGGAAAGCGAAAATAATTCACAGGTTAACAATATTTTATTGAATATGAAATGAAATATTAGTTATTTTAAGATGCTTAAAATTCACAACGTAAAAGAGAATCGCTTCGAAATAAAATAAACCAAAGAGCAAGTATAACTTAATACAACCAAAGTTCATACATAAGCGACACCGCGCCACCACACTTATAAATTGTTATCGATTCTAGAAATTTCCATCGAAGTTTAGTTGAATAGTTTGAAATAGTATTGTTTAAGACTCCGCAGTAGCTTCAAAACTTAGTAATTTAAAGCTTACGGGCTTGTCACAGGAATGCTCTAGATCTTTCCAATTGCTCTCCCAATGATTTGCCGCGTGATAATGTTTTTAATTGCAACTTCAATTATTTATGTTATTACTTTTGTAGTTTGTTTCTAATGATTGTTTTTATTATTTCTATCTTTAATTTATGGTCTTCTCGATGCACCATCTAGTTCCATGGTGAGCTACGAGGCTTTTGTTAGGGATACCATATAAATAAAATAGTAGCGGAGAAATACTTCAAATGCTACACAACTATTTATTTATTGAAATGGCTAATCATTTCTGCTATTGAATGTAAAGTTCTCAGTAAGAAGTGTTATGCTTTTAAGTACTTTTGAAAACGCTGCAATGTGATAGATGGAAGTAAATTTACATTCGTATTCGTTCGTAATATTATTTTTAATAAGAAAGTGTATAATACTTGATATTGTTATGAATAATTGTAACTTGCAAAGGAAATGACCCGCTTATATTAATTGGTATAGGTTTTTTTGAAATCAACACATAAGATTTCGCATACCTAATATATTAAACGTATTCGCACCATAATAATTAGCGTGGAAAAATACGTTTTTTTTTATTTTCCTTAGAAATTATTAAGAACATCGATTTATTTCTAGGTCGAGCTAGCAGACTAACATTTGGTACTTATAAAATATTTTGGATTTAATATTTAATATAAATCCATGCATATGTTAATATAAAGCTCTTTAAAGTTTGTTTTGATTTAAAATGTATAATTCATCATTTCATTTGAAGCACTCAGGACTTGCGTCTGATACTCTCGAAAGTTACCTTTTAGGTGAAAAAAGGGCACCGCAAACACAAATATTAAACATTTATTTTGTTTGTACATCTAATTCATATTACATGAACAAGGCGACATGACATTTAAAAGAAAATGTGTTTTTTTTTGACTACAACGTTATATCGAAAAGTTGATAAAAAATTCCAGAATCACTTTCTTATGGCAAAAACGGTAAGTAGATAAAACTTGAGTAACTTGAGGACGATGCTGTAATTTGATCCATAATGGTTACTTACTTAATTTCTTTCTTTATTAATTAAGTGAGGTATAAAATGAATGTTAAAATTATGAAATCGCTCAACTATTTATGTTTATTTTTAAAGAATAGCGACTCACCCTCGCTTTAATCGGGTTTGTCCTTAGCTACGTTTTATCATTAAGTATAGATTTCTCAGAGATTAAACATTTTCCCGCACTAAAAAGTATCCCATATGTTGACCAAATTTAATCAAAATCTGTATAGTGGTTTTACCGTGATGCGGTCACAGACAGACAGACAGACAAATTTGCTAAAAACTATAGATTCGGCCTCTGTATCGATAATAATGACTATTTCAATAAGATTTTCCAAAAAATGTTTAATGTACAGATTTGACTCAGAACTTTATATGTATAGATTACAAAAATTATATGACTTTTAAGCGCACACGCTTTATTGATAATGTTAGCATTTTTTCACAGCATGTTGACGTCAAGTAGGAGTTCCCATACTGAAAAGCTGTTGCCATTAAATGAGTGAGAGTGTTGGCGGCCTCTAGCTCGATTTTTGAATCGATATCGATGAAGTAAAAAGAAAGAATATGGAGAATGGCATGTTTTGACCACGAGGTAAATGTTTAAAATATGTATTTATTTATATAATTTTCATAGTATATTTATTAAAAAAAATATTGTATGAGGTCATATTGCCTAAAACCTCTGATTAATTATTATACTGGCAAGTCTTTCTATGATCTTACTGTATGGATGTCTGGATGTATGGATGTCTGGATATATAGATGTGTTTGTTACTCTTTTACGCAAAACCTACTGAATGGATTTTAATGAAATGCTATATTAAGCATCATCAACATAAGAATAATACATAGGCTACTTTTTATCCCTGAAAAATGTACAGTTCTCGTGGGATAAATATATTTTTTTTTTCTAAAGGCGAACCCGAGTTAAGCGAGGGTGAGTGAGCCTCTAGTTCGAAATAAGCCCAATAGATATTTTAGAAATAGGTACATACCTTATGATAATCTTAAATAGCAAAAAGTATACAAATATGAAATAAAATAGTATAAAGAAAATTGTTTCTTTATACGTTTCTTCAAACATAAGAATTTACGTCCCATATTTAGTAGAACAAGTACTCGTAGAGGCAAATGTTGTGTTATTTATATTTGTTTAAATATGACGCATGTCTTATGCTGAGAGAAAGGCGAGGGTAAATAAAACGGGGACGGGACGGGACGCCCGGACCCGCTCCTATAAATCCCTTTGTCGTGAAAGACTTGTAGTAAACTGAAAATATAAAATATCCAGCTTTTGTTGGTTAATAAAACAGTTTTATAGTATATATATTTTTAAAATACCTACAGTATTTAAACATATTTTAAATAGTTGATGTTAAATTTAAAAAGCAAAACAACAGAAAATCCATTGTATTCAGCCCTTTTGAATGTCCCACTGCTGGGAACGGGCCTCCCTTCAGTACGTTGGGGATCAGGCTATAGTCCACCTTGCTAGCCAAGTGCAGGTTGGCGGATTTTACAAGCCTTTCGAAAACTTGCAAGGTTCTCTCAGACATACAGGTTTCCTCACGATGTTTTCCTTACCCGTAAGGCAATTGGTAATCAAAGAGAGAGAGAGAGAGAGAGAGAGAGAGAGAGAGAGAGAGAGAGAGAGAGAAAGAGAGGGTCTGAATTTGTATATCTTTACGTATATTACGAATTATAGGATTATTTGCTGGGTTGAACGTTTTTTTTTCAAACTAAACATACATATGTGTACATATCTATACATATAATAAAATTGTAACTAAGCGGAATCTGTACATTAAATATTTTTTTAAACTGTTATTGAAATAGACATTATTATTGATACAGAGGCCGAATCTATAGTTTTTAGAATTTTTGTCTGTCTGTCTGTTACCGCATCACAGAAAAACTACTGGAGGGATTTTGATGAAATTTGGTATGTTCATAGCTGGTTATCCGTGTCAACATATAGGATCCTTTGTACCACAGGAAATTATCTCATCTCTGAGAAATCTATACTAAACGTCAAAACGTAAGTAGGGACGAACCCGAGCGGAGCGAGGGTGAATCGCTAGTTATGTATATCTTGTCCATATGTGCTTCATTTAGTAAGTGATGAAGTGTAAGAAAAAAATTTAAAACTAAAAGCGTTAAATACCGAAAGATTTTCTTGTGAAAGATTGAGAAAATCTTTTTAAATTAAAACAAGTTTCATAAAAAGAATAAACATTTCTATTAAGCATTGGCCACGTTACAATTTACTGTTACTTTCTTTTTTCTAGTTTATGTCAGATAAACTCTCGAGCAACAAGTCATATGTAATAAGCATTCAGCTCCGGGATTGCCCGGGATTTGCCCTCGTATGACGTCCGGGATCGGATTTACTCGAATAGGGACGCACCCATCACTCAACGGTAATCCAGCATACGAGTACGCCAAATAAGTAAATTAAAATATGTACGCCTGTAATTTAATGGCCTTTATATAAATTTAACTCCACAATAATGTTTTAAGTAGACAGCTAAAGCTTTTAAATGAAATTCAACGTGTAAAATTATATTTATAAATGAAGTAAATCTCTTTATTTAAATTTAAATATCTAAAATATAAATATCTCGTGTCACGGAGTTTGTGGTCGAACTCCTCCGAAACGGCTCGACCGATTTTAATGATTTTTTTCGTATATTTTTTAGGTATGAGAATAGGTGGTAAAATATTGTTCACTCTTTTATCCCCTCCCCCCATTTTTTAAGTAACTAGGGACGAACCCGAGCGGAGCGAGGTTGAGTCGTTAGTAGTATTATATAACATAAGCTTTGTAAACTAGCTTTTTTTCTGTGTCTTTTAACAAAAATATGCATATTTGCAATAGTTTTGAATTTACATACTATCATTTATAATATTAGAGCGATCTAGTTCGGGACCGCACTATTTGTATGTAGGATATAACTTGTAAAAATTATGTATTCGTACCGTATCGTACGATGTCTGCATATCTGTGTTGTTTTTTTTATATAATTGTCCTCCTCAGACTTTTGATCAGATCTTCTTCAAGTAATATAAATAATCCTTACATATAAAACTCTTTTGAGATCTCATTCAACAACACTTCATACATTATTATGTATGTCTTTTTGAAGATTCCATCGCAACTATTCTTTTTCATGTACATTAACAAACGGGACACGATTTATTTTTACAATTTCGAATTCACAGCGCTCATACACCTTTTAAATATAACTAGCGACACAACTTCGCTTCGCTCGGGTTTGTCCCTAGATACATTTTAACGGTTAGTATGGAATAGACAAACTATATATTATATGATATATAACCTATAGCCTTCCTTAATAAATGGGCTATCTAATGTAACAAGAATTTTTCAAATCGTAGTTACTTAAAAAAAGTTCCTGAGATTGGCGCGTTCAAACAAACAAACAAACAAACTCTGCCTCTTCAGTATAGATAAATAAATATTATGTTATTTATTTTTAGATATTTTTAGCTTAACAAATCCTATTAGAGATCTTCCATTGTAATCCATTACACGATCGACACACAAGCTTATATCTGCATATTATGTAAACCATAACTCCATCAGCTTACTTAACGGTGCATTTCATAATAAAGTTTCGTAGTCTAGAGTAAAGGATATCCCTGAACTGATCGCTGACTTAAATATTCAGAAGTCAAAACAAACTTATTTACTTTAAACACTTCTTATCTCTTGAAGTCTACATACAATTTACTTGGCTAAATTTAAATGGTATCTACGTTAGTCGTAAACTAAGATATTTGTTTGCCTCTTAAAGGTGTACGTGTGACACTGTACTTACTGGACGGTTGTGGGATAAGCGCCGTATCGTAAATTTTAAGCTGTTTATTGATTCTCCAAACTCTAAATTAGGAAATGTAGGTAACTTTCCATACATAAAACATCGGTTTCAGAACTAAAATGTATATCTGCACATGTGAGTATGTATATGTATTTGTATAGGTCTCAATATTATTTTTATTTTAAGTTATACCTATAGGAAGTATTTACTTTTTAGAAGCTCAACCAATAATTTTTCGTTAATTTGTTTTGATTTTCAACTGATTTTCTTTATATACTGCAGCTTGCTGCTTAGAATCAGCTCTTTAAGTTCAATTATATATACAAATAAATAAAATTGAAGTGTCTGTTTGTAATATCAAAATAACAGCTTCATACTAAATGTAATGGAATTATATACGGTACTTATAAGAAAAACACATTTTTTAAAATTTTTGTCTGTCTGTCAGTCTGTTTGTTCCGACTAATCTCCGAAACGGCTGAATAAATAATAACGGAACTTTCACTGCCAGATAGCTGATATTATAAGGAGTAACTAAGGCTACTTTTATTTTAGAAAAAGTATTAGTGTTTCGCTCAAAAAAATTAAAACGAACCTAGGGATGCACCCGAGCGAAGCGAGGGTAAGTCCCTAGTATCTAATAAATCAACCTTTCAATCAATCGAGTCCATATAATACACAGGTTGGAACAAATGAAAAGGACATGAATAAAAATAACCTTAAATAATGAAGAAATCCTTACTATATAGGATCTATGCTCTACCAATTTCGCTTAATAAAATAGCAAAGTTTTATTTTTTTGCATTTTTAGTTGGTTCGATTACCGGTACGGGTAAACTTTAACAAAAAGTTTAATGCATTTACTCCTAGCGAGTTTGTTACCATTGAGCTACCACTGCCTATCTTCATTATAAAACAATATTAAAATATTGAAATCAATAGCTTCAACTAAACGTAATCATAGTGTATTCAAGCGACATATATTTACAAGTAATATGATCTGAGGCAAACGTCTACACAGCGATCTCCGATTACCTCGTATCCTTATAATCCCATCCAATCGGGGTGGGCTTTGCTTACAGTGTGCTTATAGGATGTTTGGAAAGCTATACACTTAGCCGAGGGATCCAGATGTTTCAAAATTTTGTCGTAAGGAAAATGATTTTACCGTACAGTTGATATAATAATTTTAATGAAAACCCATTTAAAAGCTTTTGTGTGATGAAAATTGTTATTATATAATTATCCTAATGGGTATTGATGAAATTGAAGTTTGTATAATCTATACTAATATTATAAAGCTGAAGAGTTTGTTTGTTCGTTTGTTTGTTTGTTTGTTTGGTTGAACGCGCTAATCTCAGAAACTGCTAATCCGATTTGAAAAATTCTTTTTGCATTAGATAGCCCGTTAATTGAGGAAGGCTATAAACTATATATCATCCCGGAAAAATGTACGGTTCCCGTGGGATAGATTTGTTTTTGTCTAGGGACGAATCCGAAGCGAAGCGAACTAGTCTATACATAAAACAAAACTGTAGAGGTCCAATGTCTGTACATAGAAAAAAAAAACTTCACAACTGAGTCAGGGGGATCTAAGCAGAGAAATAGAATAAATCCAGTTTTTTTTTAATTTATTTGTTTCTCTGTCTGTTTTTCTGTTTGTACGGGCTAATCTCCGAAATTGTTGGACCGATATAAATGAAATTTTGCGTAGTGGTACCTCATATTTCCGGTCAACATTTTAGATATTTTTCATCCCGAAAAATTGAAGAGTTCCCGTGCGATATTTAAAAAACTATAGTAATTTATACAGCTTAGTGCACAAAAACTACTGATTGTATTTTAATGAAACTTTACAATAATATAGTTCATATATGAGAATAACAAATAAGCTACTTCTTATCCCGGAAAAATGTACGATTCCCGTGGAATAGATTTGTTTTTGTTTGTCTAGACGTCGAAGCGAGGGTGAGCCGCTAGTCTATATACATATAATATAATTCTAACTAAGCCAAAACTGTACATTAAATATTTTTTGGAAAATCTTATTGAAATAGACATTATTATCGATACAGAGGCCGAATCTATAGTTTTTAGAATTTTTGTCTGTCTGTCTGTTACCGCATCACAGAAAAACCACTGGAGGGATTTTTATGAAATTTAGTATGATGATAGCTGGATATCCGGGTCAACATATAGGATACTTTTTACCGCGGGAGATTATCTCATTCCCACGGGAGTACACGTTATAACAAACCCAAAAAATATTTATGATCAGAATTTCTTGAAACTTGGTATTAATGTTCTTCAATACAATTAAATAAATTCGTGTTTTAGCGTTTTTTGAAATTCATCCCATAAGGAGAAAAAATAAGGGATAAAAATGTGTATGAAACCTACCGTTTAAAAGTTTTTTTGTTGTAGTTTTAGCGCGAACGAAGCCGCGGGTTTTGCTAGTTTTAAATAAATGTCTCTTTTAATTTATATTTCGACAACATGGATGCAAACGCAATCATTTTTAGTAAAATGTTTATATTTTTTGTAAATACTTTTTTAATAAAGCTATGTGAATAAATTCAAAGTCTCGGAGACGAAAAGTGTTTAAAAAAATATAGTCACGAGTCATAATTACTATACCAACTTTAGATAAGATCTCTCTTGTGCTGCAAATATGATATATTTAAAATATTGCTACTAAATTATATTATGGGAACAAGTTATTTTCAGTCCCAGTGCTGTAATTATACCCTTAAATTCATGTAACGTCCTAGAGATGGAATAGATTGATGCTGTAATAACTAACAGTGGGTTGAATAGCGACTTTAAAAGACTGTACTACCAACTCCAAGCTTTAGCAAAATAAATAAAATAGAAAAGGAACTTGCTACACTTTCGACGCCAGAATCTTTGTGCCTGCAAAATCACTTTATGAAGCGTGTCTGTGTACTATTTACCAACAAAGCACAATAGGCAACATTCAAGATGATAGTTGTTTTTTCTTACCAGTCCCATTCCCGTCACCTGAAAATCTTCCACCTGGACACATTTAACTTTAGCAGACTTGAAAGTCTCTAAGCTTAGTTATATTTAGCATTGACACCTCTCTGAGTGGTATATATATATATATATATATATATATATATATATATATATATATATATATATATATATATATATATATATTAAGTGTATTTTATAAGTACATAACTATTTGCCATAGCATTATCTGTTTTAGGTGTAAAGTCCAATCCCACAAAACTTTCCGTCAAAATTTATGTAGTTGTTCTCAAGCAATAATACGGCATTATAGTTAAAGGTAGTAAATAATGTTCAGCAGTAAATTAACAGTAAATGGAAAAAAACGGACTGCTGCTAATCTAGCTCGTTCATACATACAAAATTTCAAGCTTAATGATATTGATAATAGATGGTTTATGTTATTAGTAAGCTGTAATTTTTTGACCAATAGTATTTTTATATAAAAAACAAAGAGTATTTTTTGACACTATAATATTTCAATTTTTTATTTACACCAGCTTACTATGCACGGTTATAGAGCAGTACTGGTGGTTGCATGCAGATTAGAGATGTCATACGTCTGTCAGGGTAACCTAATTATAACTCTCGCTAGAGAGCACCGGCCATTTCCCGTGTATTTTGTGTTTGGTGACTATCTCGTGTACTACCTACTATAGTTTTATACTTCGGCATAATACATTACAGGATTTTTCCTTAATGCTAGAATTGACGTGTTTACCTTATTATTGTAATTAATCAGATATTTTTCCAAAGCAGATGAATACTTTAGGAGTATATAACTAACAAACAAACAGACAAAACTTTAATTTTTATTTCAGTAAAGATTTCTCACAAATAAAAGTTACGCATGGCGCATCCATAATTAGTTGAATCGTGTGAATTTTTCAACGTAACGAGATCAATGTCAATAGATGGCGCCATCTACATTCTTTATTCAAATACAAGTTTTATAAAAAGTTTTTGTGGAAAACCTTAATTTTAGACTATTTCGTTTTTGTAGTTATGGGCAGCATAATCTTCTAAATGATATCTCAATTATTATTATTATAAAACAAACACTTAAGTATTTAAAGAAAAACTGTTGAGAAATATTATTATTTCTATGTAGTGATGCAAAAAAAAAAAATATTATTCAAAGTTTTACGGGTTATGACTATTTGGATAACTTATGCATCGAAAGATCAATATGTATGTACCTATAAATTTGAAAAGTTAAATAGATCATTTATATAATGAATTTTATATTTTTGTAATATAAAATTATGATTTTATAATATTTATATAATGTTTAATTATTATAAAATTAATGTTAAATAATGTTATAAAATCATATAAAGCAACAGCTATTAATAATTTAATAAAGCCGTCCCATCTTGGAACATATTAAAGCTCTTATAAATGAGGGTCTCTTAGATTGGATTGTGAATATACACGCAAAACCGTACTTGTCTGAGCTTGCTCCATCCACAATATTAACCGAAGAACGATATTTACTGCGTATGATGTTATATACCCTAGTCCCTATGGGGTATACTCGAAAATAAAAAAAGGATTTTATCAGAATCAAAAGAAAGCCTTGAGAGGTGAAAGCGAAAATGTGACTGACAAATTATTTATTATTGTTTAACCTCTCAACTGTCGCTGTCATTTTGCACAAATATGGCGCATCTGTCGGCTACTTTCCGAGGGCCACGCGCGAAATATGTACGCATCATTAAAATAATAATGTTTCTAAAAAAAAAATATGAAAGCTATATATAAAGCTTATGTCGTTGGAATCGTTTTGAAATATACTAACAATTTATAAAAATATATGTAAGTTAAATTATATTTAATAATATATAGTTAATTCTAAGTTGAAATCACTGTAAGTGATTTTTATCAGTAGATAGTATGAAATCAGGAATTATTACAAAATAAAACTAAAACTATTTAGCTTACGAGAATTAAACAACAAACCAAACACTTGAAAATAAGTGCTAAAAATCGTCATCTCAAACTTTGGATCGCAGAGCAAATTCTGCTTAATATTTCATTAAAATTTGTGTACATTTTATAATTTAGTGATATTTACAAATAGAAAAATACAATAAGCAGGCATACTGGCTTACTAGAACATTTCAGAAATCAATTACGAAAACTAACAATTTTACTATAAAAATTACAAGGAACAGCTACAAAAGTATGGATATGACCAATACTATCACATCTGAACAGATTATATCTATACAGATAAATAAAATTAGAGTGTCTGTTTGTATTATTAAAATAACCGCTTTTTACTAAATGCATATCAATGTATACACGGTACATATACCATATTGTATCACTAGTTTAAAAAAAATCAAATGAAGCCAGTTCACGCATGTTTTAATCAATTTTGCTGCAGTTACAATAAACATAAAATGCAACATGATACTAGTTTAATAGATGCAAATAAACATATTTTTACCCAAATGCGCAAAGCAAAGGAGGGTAATGTGTTTATCAGCCTATGTATGTATGTTCATATGTATATATGTATGTATGTGTGTATGTATGTTTTTTCCTTTGTGGCACTCTAGAGACCAAATGCATGGGCCGATTTTGATGATTCATATGTCGTTAATTTTGTATTTACGCGAGTGTCATAGGTTATATAAAAATAGTTAAAAATTAAAATGGCAGATATCAGTCGCCAATTTGTGTGTCTTTAAAAAAAATTCTTCTAAACCAATCGAATAGGGTCTCAAAATAAAGATTTTTGGCGATCATAAAAATATTTAAAAGAACACAACTTACAAATTTAAAGATTTAAAGTAATTTAGGATAAAAAATAGCTAAATATTAGGTCTTTACCTATGCCGTTTAATACATAGAAAGTTAGTCTTTTTTTTTTATAAATATTTTTCATTTTTATCAATCAAAATATGCACCCATGCTATTGATGCATCTCTACCAGCACAGTAGTAATTTTTCAATGCCCTTCTTGAAAAAGCCAGATATACGGGAGCCAACAAACTCTACAAAGGCATTGAACTTTTTATCTGCCAAGAAGTTGTCCAAATTTTGAAAAAAGTAGAAGTCTGTCGGCGCAATGTCTGGTGTTTATGGTGGATGACACAAAGCTTTAAACCCTAGCTTTTGTAGCTTAGAGACCGCCTGTTGTGCCGTATGAGGTCGAGGTTTGTCTTATAGGAGCAGCGAAGTCGAGCAATTAACCAAGGCTGGCCGGAGATTGGCCAGCTTCTCCATTATTGTGTCCGGTTTCTTACAGTACACATCCACAGTAATGCTAGTGCCATTTGGTAAGAAGCTGTGATGAAATATACCGGCACTAGACCACTAAACAGTAGCCATGACTTTTTAGGGGTAAGTTCGGGGCTTTGTCTAGGTGCTGAACCGGGGTCTAACCAACACGATGACAATGTGATTCAAAATCCCTTCATTTCTATGTTTGTTAAACAACGCAAGGCATACCTCAACGCATTCGTCGCGTTGGAGATCGTTTAGTTCATGCGCCACCCGATAAGCAAGTTTTTTTACCTACTCTAAAAGAGATTTCTTCCAGTCAACCCATGGATGTGAAAGATAGTGTTAGGTAGCAGGTCCATTAAGTGCTAAAAGATATATCAAAGAGAAAAAAATTACTGTTACATATATAAACCTTACAAGTATAATATGACTATATATTTTATATAAAAAATACACATATACATACATATTATAATAATATTTAAATAGATATACAAATAAAAAAATAAAATTACAGTAAATCTTTACTGCTAACTCAGCCATAGATTGAGTATCTTCAGCTTCCACTATCGCCCTTAATTTGTCGTTGCTGGTTTTAGTCTTCGGGCGACCACGGTGTTCATTTTTTTAATACAAAATTTCGATGTCGGAAGCGTTCAGTCGTGCGTTCGTTTGTAGTGTTCACTCCGTACACGTCATTAATGTTGCGAGCCGTTTGTGCGGCATTGCTACCGCGACGTAACTCGTATTTCATAATTACTCGTATTTTTATTGTGCCCATATTGATGAAAAACAAACAAATGTAGTGAAAACAAAACACTAATTAATAAACAAATGATCGAATTTGAAAATAGAACTGATACTTTTAAAATAAAATTAATTTAAATTTAGAATTTACTGCTAGCCATTCATAAATTACGTTTCCAATGGCCAGTATTGTAAAACGACAATTTCATAGGTAATAAATATCTAAATAATAAATGTCTAAGTTGAAATTATATCTATAAAATAAAAATCATACTGCTTTAAAAAATTAAAATATTTTTTTTAGGAAATCACTTAAAATTAAAATATTTATAAAATGCAAAATTTCAAATAATGCTAAAAAAACCAATGAAAAGATTTTAATGAATATTAAAAAAAGCCTTATCCATACTATCCAACAACCGTCAAAAATGGCGGATCGGTTTTGGGTTACGTGTTTTTATATTACTAATTACTTAAAATCTAATAGAAGATTTACAAATTCAATTATACGTAGTTATGTAGTTATACATTTAAATGATATAATGTTAATAAAGATAATATGCTGTCACTAGTGTATTTTTTATCCATAAAAAGTGAAAATATAAGGACTTAGCGCACGTCAATGCTTACGATGTTTGATAAATGTAAAAGTTTCTGTATAAAATCTTTATTCAAAACACATCCTATGAAATAAAGACTGTTAATTACTTACCCTTCCATCATATTCCAATCTTTGTAAAAGTAATTTTACTTTATTTTATTAATTTTTACTCACTAAATATTAAGTTCGAAGACCGCCAAAATTTAAATAAGTTGCCTGCACAAATTACTAAAATTTATGTTATCGGAGTTATTACTTTTTTGACAAGCAGTATAATATTATTCCTTGTCTTTTTCTTTACACGTTACAAAAGCTAGATAAAAATAAATATAGTTTAAACGCGAGAATTCACACATTAAATCACATCGGGACTAATCGACCTCTAGGAGGTCGCTTGACAGACAGGCGTATTTTTGACATCGACCTCTAGGAGGTCGATCGACAGACGAGGTATTATATTACTTTAATTAAAAGTGGAGAAACAGATTAAAAATAAATCTGACACTTTTTTAAGGTTTCACACCATTAATTTTGCTCCAATCCAACTTATGGAAACTTCAAGTGTCAAGGAGTTACGAACTTATGTGTATATTTTTACAAATGTTACATTCCTATATGTTAATTAAAATTCAAATTCGAATTTTGAAATATGACAAGTGAGATGTCTTGGGTAGAGTTGTGACATCTCCCCCAACGTGCGTTCACCATGTCGTGGTGAAAACAAAACGAAAAAAAAGGGATATGATCTTTGTAGGTATCTTATATATTTAAATGAGAAATTCTTGTATATTTATATCTTTCTTTATTTATTTATACTAGCGATCTCGGAAACGGCTCTAACGATTTCGCTGAAATTTAGTATATGGGAGCTTTCGGGGGCGAGGAATTGATCTACATTAGTCTCATGTCTCGGTTAACGCGTGTTTTCGAGTTTTCATGCGGTTTTATTTTGCATTATTCTATGCAGGATATAGTCGATAATTTCTTACATTCGGATGTAAGCATCGTGGTCAAGCGGTCAAGGCGCAACACATATGCTCGGATCGAGTCCCGGTAGGAATACAAAGTTTTTACTTTTGTTTTTTTTTTGTATTTATACAAGTTTTTAGTTTTTTTTTATCTAAAAAATACGATATAACAAAAAAGAACTCCGAGCAAAGCTCGGTCGCCCAGGTACTACAAATAATCAGTTAAAGTATTATAATTTATCCGTTATCAGTTTTAAAATAATGAAGCAGTAAATCCTAGTCTTCAATTTTATCTAAAATATACTTAAAATTTATTATTTATTTCATCATTTTTAATTCATAATGGTTATTTTCCCATTTTTTTTCTATCTGTGTGTTTAAATCTGTTAATCGCTATGCCCGTGTAAACAAATAAAATTAGTACTTAGTAAACATAAATAAAATCGTTTTGCATTATATCTTTTTAAATAATTTCTTTTGAACTCAGTTAATGTAGGATAAAGTATCGGATATCTTAGCTGCTACTTAGAATTGGGAAAATTAAAAACAAATATTTACTCATAATACTTTTGGATTTAAATAACATTTTTCCCTAATACTAGATAAATTATTATTATATATCGATTGTCAGAAATGATAATTTTTTCTATGATGGAGTTTAGGCGGCTATTTTGGTGTCCTGAAAAACATTTAGGGTATCCAAATGAAGATTTTTAAAAAACAGTAGTAATAAGTATATACAACTGTTATATATTTAAAAAAAATAAAGAGTGCGTGTATGAATGTGTGCACGCGCAAAAAGTAAAACTTTTGTAGGTTATCAGTACTCTTTATGAAATTCAATTTACGTTTTAAGTAATTATGATAGGTGCGATACTAAAAAAATAAATAAATAACGCATATTAGGCGTATTATAATCATATATTTATAGAATATTAATTAAGTAAAAGAATATAATGTAATAATTGTCAGACAAAAACAACGATTACCATGGCAACAAGCGTTCGCCTCGCCCGATCACACTTTTCGTAACGCTCTTGTCATGCATTCATCAGCTTACTCCCCAAGTCAAGCGTGCGTAAAGAAGAACTTCAAAAATCTTCATTTTACATGACATTGGCGAAATAACCTATGCTACAATGGCACGCACGCCTATAATCCACAGAACAAAGGATTTCACAATCAGCGACAAAAATTACAAAATAAAATTTGTAATAGCACATAGCCTGCACTAACGACGAAACAACAACATGGGATTTAAGTTGAAAATGTGTCCACCTGTATGCTGAAAATAGATGGCGCTGACGTACGAAAACTTACGATATGAATTTAGCTGTTGTAGACGAAGTGTCAATCCAGTCCCTGTTTATTTCTCTATTGTACTCTAATTATTTTGGAGCGCCAAAATTTATCCTTTAAATTTTTTATTTATCCTTTAAATTATCGTTTATTTTTTTTTAATCCTTTTAAATTTATTCTACGCTACCGCAGCGCTACAGTCCGTTCATTATAAGAAGTCACTTCGTTGCTATGTTGGTTACCTTGTTAACAGTATTGCCACTATATACAATCGGTTTACTTACTTATTGTGGTTGGAAATTCAAATTTTAATACATATCATTTTTATCGACGCAAGTGCGAGCTTAATCATATAAAATGCGAAAAATAATGTAATTATATCAATAATGTAGAAAGATCAGGTAGGTACTTAAAATAAAACAAATACATATATTTGGTTAAATTTATTGGAATCATAAATATATTTTACGATTTGCAGTACGCATGATCAAATGGTATTACTCCCGATATATCGCTATCACTTGATTCACTACTGTCTGATTCAGTTTCAGAGTCATTTCCCAGTTCAATTATAAATTGATCTATTTCTCTGTCCATACAAGGATGAAGATTATAAAATTTATCTTCAATATTTTTAACGTGCTGACACTGCTTTTGCCAATCTTCTGCTGTAATTGAGGCAAAAGCTTCTTCAGTCAACTTAACAATATTTTTAGTTTCTTGACCAACATTATTTGCCGCAACTCGTCTTTTCATAAGACTCCACATGTATTCAATCGCATTTAACTCACAATGATAAGGGGGTAGTCTCGCTACTTTATGACCATGACACATCAATACTTCATCCGCCTCATAAATTGGAGGTTCTTTATGCTCCTTTATTATTTCATATAGTTCTACTTTAAGCATTGTAGATAAATATGACAATCCTTTATTTTCAATCCACTGCTGCATTTGTACTTTCGTAGAACTCATATTTGGTGCCTTATTGATCTGTACTGTATGATACGGTGCATTATCCATGACAACTAAGGCATTTTTTGGCAAGTTAGGAATCAATTTTTCGGTAAGCCATTTCATAAAATTTGTCCTATTCATGTCGTCATGGTAATCACCTGATTTCGACTGAGATTTGAAAATTAGTTATGCGTTGGAAATAAATCCTGTTTCACCACCCGCATTAACAATTATCCACCGTGCCCTCGTGGAATCACTTTTTGAAACTCCTGGCTCGTCATCACTTTGCCAACATTATTCTGTTTCACAGAATACGAAGAATGTATGTAAGTTTCATCAAGAAAGATGACAGGTCTGCCTTCAAGGCGATTTTCCCTTAGTATCTTAATATATTTATGCCTCCAAGCAACAATATCATGTCTCTCCATGAGCAACTTTCTTTTAGATCCACATTTTTTAAATTTAAATCCAATTTGTCGTAATATTTTCCATAATGTAGTACGACCACCTTTATAATCTAAGTCATTTTTTAATTCAATTAACAATTTATTTAAAGTTGGTACTTCTTTTCTTACAGTATTCATCTCGTGTATTTTATTTCTGACTGCACAGATATCGAACTCGTCAAGTTCCACTGTTTTGTTTTTATTACGTTTTTTACCTGGAGTGCTTATTTTTTGAGACGTTGATGCGGCAACTTCAGCTTCTCGAGTAATTCTAGAAACTGTTCTATCTGATATACCTGTAACAGATATTTACGAAAGGTTTACAATACATTTCAAGAAAATTTCGTAAACATATAGATTGAAAGTTCATTATTATAATATAATTTAATTTCTATAGTGTTTTGGTGAAAAAACAACGCAGTTAAGATGACAATATCTTAATATTATAGAATGTGAGTTTTTTACCTATAAATGAGAAAAATCTTTAACGCTGGCAACTCTATTTTACTCACCCGTCATGGCGGCGACTCGTGATACAACATTTTCTAATGGAATTAGTGGACCTTTGTTTGATTTTTCTTTCTCGCAAAAGGCACGCACGTTTACAACAATCTCTCTCCCACTGCTTTTTAATACTTTTGGCATGATTTTGCACTAAACACAATATATTTCGGATTAAAAACTACGCGCTTCCTGTCGCAACAAAACATTGACAGTTGGAATGTTGTTGTTACTACAATCAGTGCTGCCAACTTGACCGAAACGGACAAGTTATGATGAACGATCTATACCCTTATTGGACGCGTTTTCACGAATACTTTTTTATATACAGACATAGTACACCTTACTTCTACGATCCATACACGCATTAAGCAACGACAAGTGTAAGTTTGTATCATAGTGACTACCGCCCAATGAATAGTTTTGTAGAGGTGTATTCATTTCACCAGAGGTTTCCCTATTTTAGTACTTTTATATATATTTTGCTTAACAATTTATACATATAATTAAATTGTAACTAAGCCGAATCTGTACATTAAATATTTTTTGGAAAATCTTATTGAAATAGACATTATTATTGATACAGAGGCCGAATCTATAATTTTTAGAATTTTTGTCTGTCTGTCTGTTACCGCATCATGGAAAATCCACTGGAGGGATTTTGATGAAATTTGGCATGATGACAGCTGGTTATCCGGGTTAACATATAGGAGACCTTTTATTGCAGGAAAATCTGATCTCTGAAAAATCTACATTAAACGTTAAAACGTAACTAGGGATAAAGTCGCTAGTTATAAATAAGCTAATCTGTTTATAATTTATTCAAAATCGATATTCTTGGTTTTTTTAATTAATGATAATTTT
This sequence comes from Argynnis bischoffii washingtonia, assembly GCA_033884665.1. Classification (NCBI taxonomy): domain Eukaryota; kingdom Metazoa; phylum Arthropoda; class Insecta; order Lepidoptera; family Nymphalidae; genus Argynnis; species Argynnis bischoffii. Next base: position 14,761,263 of record CM066618.1, on the reverse strand, counting down.
GGTAGATACAAAATTCTTTCTTAATCTGACGTTGCAGTTGTAGCGGACAGATACACATCAATTTGGTTTTATAAGCATTTGCTATTTTAAATGATCGTTTAAAAATAATAATTTATTTATATTATACTAAAATATCTCTATGTAAAAAAATTACTTTAATTTGCATTTTATAAGTGAAATAATGACTGAAATTGATAAACTGTCTCATTTACAGCACAATTTAGGATGGTATTGGATATTTTACAAACAAACAATGTGACCCATTGTATTGGAGTCGGATGCGTCCAACCGAATTGGGATATTTTCCAAACTCGGCATCATCACACAAACTTATTTACTTCAGCTGTCGAATTTGCGACACATGTGGCTTTCCGAGTTTTAATTAAGTTGCTACCGAAATACAAGGATTCAACGCCAACCACTCAAAATTAATCCGCATTATATTTATTTCTGACCTATATAGTCTGCTATATTTTTATATAAGCTATTAGATATTTTGATTAAACTGGGGATTTATAGCTTTGAATATTATCGGTACTTTCTTGGTTCTGAAAATCTAATTATAAAACCTTACGAATTACGCTATCTGTTTGTTGGTCTGTCACAGTTTTGCGATATATGCGAGATAATATAGAGTTAGGTAAAACCATGGACGTATAGCAAATGCATTCTGATTTCGGGGAGCTTATTTTGTGACTAAATTAAAAAAAACCCGGTCAAGTGCGAGTCGGACTCGCACACAAAGGGTTCCGTACCATTATTTATAAAAACGTCAAAATAATCATCATCAATCATGTTGTATGGGAGCCCCCCTTTAATATTTGTTTTGTTTTAATTTAATTATTTAATTTTGAAGTGGATATATAACTAAATATTCTGAGAATATTTCAAGCGTCTACCTATTATCGTTATCAATATAGAGCAAAAACGAGCAAAATAATCACGTTTGTTGTATGGGAGCCCCCTTAAATATTTATTCTATTCTGCTTTTTAATATTTGTTGTTGAAGCAACAATAGAAATACATCATCTGTGAAAATTTCAACTGTCTAACTGTCACGGTTCATGAGAAACAGCCTGGTGACAGACGGACAGACAGACAGACGGACAGACGGACGGACGGCAGAGTCTTAGTAAGAGGGTCCTGTTTTACCCTTTGGGTACGGAATCCTAAAAAATAATTTTCCAACTTAAACATCATTTGAAAAGGTCTAGTAAGCCTGCCTTTTGTACAATTTATATGAGCAATAAAGATTATGAAAAAAGGGCTCATTATGGGATATACATCGATCTTGCCTTTATAGCTTTAGAATGTTTTGTTTTTAAATATAAAAATGAAAATGGAGCACTCTCCCCTTATTCAAACTGGCATACAGAATAAAATATCATTCACGTCTTATTCTATCAAAAGTCTCACACAGTGTTGAATTTATTGAAACATCAATGCAAAACAGATTTAACACTAAGCTGTTTGCTTAAAATCTCATAATATTTTAAGTGGGTACTTAACAGCCGCTGAAGCGAATTAAGAGCTACACAGTTCGCTGACTGCTTAATATAGAAAACTATTAGAGGTACTAAAGAAACAAAACTATTTTTACTGCCAAATTATACACTTTTATTATATGATTCACTCATGGGCGACGGCAGAATTATTTCCAGGGGGGTGCATCTGCTTGTTCACACATATTTGATCTGTGTTCACACTAAACTTCTAACTAATCTTTAAAAGATTAACTTTATAAATATTTATGTCTTATTTATCTTCTTTTTTCACAGATTTAAACAAGGATTTTACTAATACAATTTTATTTCTTTAAATTTTCCTATATATTTTCCTTCATGGCAGGGGATGCAAGTTCACCCTCCTGCCGGTCCCCATGGATTCACTTATACTATAGAAAATTTACAATTGGGCCCTTTCTTTATTTACAATTCATTGATAATATTTTTATGACGTGAGATGAAATATTAGATCTAAGTTACTAGTGTAGTATGTACAAGCGTAGCATTCATCTAGGATAACAATTTCTAGGCCTAGATGAAATAAGAGTACAAACCTAAGAAAATCCTGCAATTTTTAAATTCTGCAGGGTTTAATGGTTCACTCTAATGTAGAATGTGGCGATCACAATAGATCAGAAATGGTCGCAGTGACAACATAGCCGCAAACATGAAATAAAAAAAAACACTAGTGTACTATCTAATGCAAAAAGAATTTTTCTAATCGGATTAGTACTTCCTGAGATTAGCGCGTTCAACCAAACAAACAAACAAACAAATAAACTCTTCAGCTTTATAATATTAGTATAGATATTAGTATAGATTCTTTTATAAAACGTTGATTTAAAAATCAAGGCTAAATATAAGCTTAAATGTCTAGGTTCAGATATCTAAAAAACCTAAACCAAAGAATCAATTTTAAAACAGGTTCTATGGAGTCGAATCGAAGATAAGTTAATAATATATTTTAGCTGCAAACAGACAATAGGTGTATATTTTATATAAAGATTTAACTAATTTTATACAGATTAAGTTGGATGGATATTGCAAATTTCTAACAACAAAGCGAGTTAGGCAGCCGGTTGATTGTTTAATATAGGCAAGCTGTATAAGCGTCTATTACGCGTCAGGACGGAAGGGAAGCAATCTCAATTTGGTAGCCCATAAACATGCTTTACGAGCCTAGCCTTGTGATGGACGCACTGACCACTACCTATATGTTATATACACATAAATAGTTAAATTTGATTTGTCAGACGTTTCATAACTCCCGTAGTAATATTCATATGGATGTATGATATTCAGTAGATAGTTTTGGCAGTAAAAGTGCTACATAAGAAAAACGTAGCTTAAAGGAGTCTGCCCACTACACCGTTTCATACCATGACCGTGCTAGGACCGCGTCAGGCAAAAAAATATTCTTTGTATTGATAAATATGAGACTCTGCCCACTAGACCGTTCCGTCACCGACCGGCACCGTCGCGTGCCGTGCACGGAGCGGTAACAATCGTCGACAAGAATATTTTCCCGGTGCCGATACGCTCTGTGCCTGGTACGCGACGTTGCCGAACCGGTGCGCGCAGGCGGCGTAATAGTGAGCATACGCAGCACTAAAACCTGAAACGTTCTAGTGGGCAAAGTAGTCCGTGCCATGCTCGTTTCCGTGCCTGATACGTTCATAGCACGGTCATAGTATGAGACGGTGTAGTGGGCAGACTCCTTTAATCTCGCTTCTCTTTTCGTTTCTAGTCTTCAGCTAAATAAGCAAGTAAGAGCTTTTAGCAAGAACTATCCTTTCGCGTTATATACCATTATATATACGCGGTATATTCATTCAATATACGGTATATCATATACGATATACGGTATACTATATACCTAACTAGATGATAAGTATTTCGCCTAAATTCTATATATCTAAATGAAAAATTACATGTAGAAGATGGAGACATCAAATAAAATAGCACACATACATATGTATTCATTTATTGTTATAGAATAATTACTATATTTTTAAAAAAATATTTGATGTTTAGGTTATCAGCAGTTAGTTTTATTACTTGAGTCTTTCTAATAATTTATTGTTACCTAATTTTACCTATTATATTTGGTTATTCGGGACATTTTATATTTACCCAGTTAAGAAAGTGTTTACACAGAACGTTAATTGTCCAATACAGCAAACTGTATGAGAGTCTATTAAACGTCGGTCGAAGGGTGGCTACTTCAATTTGGTTGGCCATAAACATGGTTTACGAGCAGGACTTTGTGATACACCTACGTTGCATAGTCGAAGCCTTTGTCTGTCTTTCTATTTGTAATTCTGAAAATTCGATTCTAACTTGATTAAGTACATAATAAAAAAGGATTGAAAGCTTTCCATCTATAAATGCAAGTGAAAGTTACGATTTATTTATTTGAGCATTTTACATAGGTTTAACATGAAGAGATTTTTTGGCCCACTAAGCATATAAATGGTCCTTTCGATATGAACTTACTCATTGAGAACACTTAAGCACTCAACTACCCAATTAATTGCAGGTTATAGAATTATTACGGGTGGTTAAACATCGGAATGAGCGCCTGTGAAGAAATTAATAGCAATACCTCTCATATTATTTATTGCCTAACAAATAATATTGCGTTTAATTTATAAACGATTTCATGTTATTATTACGTATTACTTGTTATGTTTCACGTTTATAAATCATTTATTTTCCGCTAGTTATGTTTTGTTTCGGTATCAAATTTATTCTATACAAAGGACTGTATTTTTTATACGATTATATGAAATAGTTTACTCTTTCTTTGTTATTTTTGTTTGTTAATTGTTGAACGCGTTAATATTCGAAATTTACAGTCAGGTTAAAAAAATCCTGTTTGTATTTTATAGCCGATTCATTGACAAAGGGTTTTAATGTTACTTAATAAATATAATATGCGAGCGGATCCACAGGCGTTAACTATATTATCATACAACTTCTACTACATCGTAGTTCCTATTCAGTAATCGATTGATAGTTTTAACTACTTTTATCATTCATAAGTATTTGATAAGTATAATTTCATAAAAAAATGTTATACCTGATTTCATATACAGAAATATAAAAACCTCTACCAATACTATGGGATCTTACCGCCATAAATACCATTATTTTCCTCAAGCCATAAATAATATTTTATTTAATATCATTGAGTTGCAGAAAGTGTCGTAAAAATAACGTGTCGCAGGTAAACAGATAAGACTAATAAAGCAGGGATCACGTTCGAACGATTTAGTGGGAAATTGCACAAAAGTTGGCGGTAACTAAATGAACTCAATTGGCGATGTTTAAACGCTCCTACGTGTGCCGTAGGGGTGTTATTAGACGGCATTGCGATAGATTAGATCGGCCTCAGTAATTAACAGTTTCGTTAATTTATATAAAATAAATGACTATTTCACGAGAATCTCTTTATTTTATTTTATATATTTACTAGTGATCTTTTTCAATTAATTTATTGAAATTATATCCCACAAAATACATTTGATACTGGGGAAAAATAATGTATTTCTGTGCAAAAAGTCGTGATATTTTGATTACAGTTGATGTGTAATGTGCTTATACACATACACACATACGCATGCCCACTTTGGCTTTTTTATTTTTCGTTTTCCCTTATTTTCGGGTTTGGCTCTCTTAATACATCTTTTTACAAAATACCATTTCGCATCCCTATCGGGTCGCTAATTTTCGTCGTAATTTTCTTAGATGTCCGGTACTTTTCCAATATTCTAACCCTCGTGGACTACACGACATCAATGTTTTGGTTACATAGAACCTATTAGAAAACAACAGCTTTATTATTTTCTCCATACTTTTTGCGAGTGTCACTGCGGCTTTAAATTCATTTCGTAGCGTATATCTCTTAGTATTCACGTAGGTGTCTTAAACAAGCGTTTTTGATTACATGTTTGGTTCAGTTTGTAGCGTGTGTTTGTGCTGTGCCAGCGGTCGCGGGTTCGAGTCCCGCTGGGGGCATTCATTTGCGTGATGAGCACAAATGCTTGTACTCCAGTCATGGGTGTTTATATTTATAATATTTGTGTATTTTAAATTATATATGTGTAGTGTATCAAATATTTGGTATCCATAACACAAGCCTCCTAGCTCACCATGGAACTAGATGGTGCTGTGTATTAATGTACCGACAAAAGCAATTTTGGTCACTGACTTTCTTAACTTCAATTATCGGTACATATTTGAAACCTCGATTTTTAATATTAATAAAACTTCAAATGCTTTGTTAAATATCTATGAAAGAATTAATGTTCAGTCACCGTTAATATTGGTTTCAGAACTTATCCAATCCTTTAATAATTTCCAGACGATTTTCATTTGGTTTAAGAATATTAAATATGCTGAATGAGCACTGAGCTAATATCAGGACATCGAGCTTATGCTATAAATCCTTATCTATACAGATAAATAAAATTGAAGTGTCTGTTTGTAATGTCAAAATAACAGATTTTTACTAAATGCATATAGAATTATATACGGTATTTATAAAAAAAACTCAATTTTAGAAATTTTTGTCTGTCTGTCTGTTTGTTCCGGCTAATTACCGAAACGACTGGGTCGATTTCCGTGGAACCTAGATCGATTTTTCGCCCCCGAAAACCCCCACATACCAAATTTTTGCGAAATCGTTAGAGCCGTTTCCGAGATCGCCGGTATAAATAAATACACAAGAATTGCTCGTTTAAATATATTAGATAGACTAGTGACTCACCCTCGCTTTGTTCGGGTTCGTCCCTCGGTATGTTTTAATTTTTTTGGGCGAAACCCTAACTCTTTTTCTAAAATAAAAGTAGCCTAAGTTACTCCTTATAATATCAGCTATCTGCCAAGGCTGGACCAATTTTAAAATCCTGTTAAAATTGGTTCAGCCGTTTCGGAGATTAGCCGGAAAAAACAGACAGACAGACAGACAAAAATTTTAAAAATTGTGTTGTTCTTATAAGTACCGTATAAAATTCCATATGCATTTGGTATAAAACTGTTATTTTGATATTTCAAACAGACACTTCAATTTTATTTATAGAAGATTAGATTAGACAAGACATAAGGAACAATTCTTCGCACTCTATCTAAATTCAGTACATTAACACATTATGTATTTTAGTAAGTAAAGTTTTCTCATCAACATTGGTGATTACGATTTATCGAATATTTGAAATATTTTTTTCAATGTAGAGTTCAAAACTTTTTTCTAGATGCAGGTTTCAGCACTTCAATCACTTATGCTAGAAATATGAACTAGCAACGAATATGAAATTGCAGCGTTTACTTAATTCATAGACTACAAATTCAAGCGCTGGCTCTTAATTTGTTTAAAGAATAGGCTTAACCTTATAACACTGTTATACAATGTCTAGTTATTAGAGAATAATTTTATCTTGCTTGAAATTAATTTTGCAAAAAAGTCCTTCATTTCATAAATGTATTGGTATAATTAATTTATCAAATTAAATAATATGATTTATTCTCGGAAGAAAGTGGTTTAAAAAACGAGTGTAATGTAAACGATACTTCAAATAATAAGTGTCTTCTTAATCTATTTCCATCTTCCAAAGATGTCTTACACTCCAAGATTTTCCTCATCATCATTGTATTCCTGATAGTCCAAATAATTTTTTGGTTACCATTTTTGTTTAAAAAAATATGTTCTTAGAGTATGATGAAAACCACTGAAATATATCACTTTAATGTGATAAGACCTGAAACATTCAGAAAATTTCATTAAATTTTATGTCATTTAAATTATAGGATCATTGTATTCAGAAGTCACATATCGTTGAATATTTTAAGTGCCAAAATCATAATATACTTTAAAATGTATTTGATGTTACAATTCCAGCTTACTTACATTGGCCCTTATTGAAGAAAAAATAAAGTCTATTTTGCACTTACAAGTATACAGTACCTATTGTCCGCGATTTATTTACATTGGAAAACGTCGAGATATTAAACTGTTCACCTATATGAAAACATTTATTCATACCCATTCATGTATCTACGCAATAAAACGAGACCATTTGCATGAAAACAAAAAGCGGCGTCTATGATTTTTATACCAATTTAATGGCAGCATAAATCAAAAAGATAAAATTGTATCATTCGTCCCATATTCAGGGCCCGAGCCCTTGAGGTATGTCGTTTTCAACGTCGTATTAACTTTTAAAATAAGGAAGCATAGCTTTAAATTTGTTCAATTTGAGAATTTAGGAAAGTAAGTCCCTTATAGATGGGGGTTTTTTGCGAATACATAAAAATTATCTTTTATTTTCTTATCTCTTATTGTACATTTTCTTCAGGATGTACTAAATTTATGGATTAGTACAGTATTTAAAAAATTACCTAATAAAAAATTCATTCATGATAAAGACTCGTAATATAGCCATTACCGAGTAATAACAATGTCTGAGTTAAAGACGTCGATAAATTTGACCATTGCGTTACCCTAAAAGGAAAACATTCATATTGGCTAATGTTTTCCCGCTGCCCTTTAATTATGTACCGCGTTTCCTGCCAGGCATTTATAACCAAATTACTGTCAGCTTACCACTTACAAATACAAATAGAGGAAATTTTTCCCAAAAATGGTACACGCACGTTAAACATTTGCCTAATAACATTTCTTAAACTACTGGATAAATAAGTAAATGCATGTAATATTGAATCTAAAAAGTATTACTTGTTAAGACTGACCACACAAATATATTGAAAATATGAGGTTTATAATATTTCACTAAGTGTATCAGAAAACATATCCCTAAGGAGCGCCAATAGCACCTGCCCACATAAAGCGTACCTTGACCGTGTACTAATGACAGAGACGTACCCACTATTTTACAATAATGACAGGCATTGCTCTAATGGGATAAACGGTAGCTCAGAACAAGGTTGTGACGCCCCGACCACGCAGTGCCGCGAACACTGCCGCTCTGAGGCGACACTACGCCAACAAATTGGTAAATGGCACCACTCGAACGCGTATCCGTTCAATCTACTTAAGACAAGAAGATAATCCAGTCTGTTCTCACAGTTGCGGCACAACGGTGCCTTAAATTCACAAAGAAATTCTTCAAAAAAGCAGAAAGTTTCAGTGGAAAAACATGGAGTTCGTGCCGTAATGTAATCCTACCTTTTTATTTAGATTACAAATTTTGTACCATCCAAAATCAACAATATGAGAGCAACGAATCAAATTTTTGTAAATATATCTATTTTGGTTCGGTTAGTTTAAAACTTTAGAAATCAAGGAACATGAATGGAGTCAGTGTTTCGGTTGAGAAGGGGGCGGAGATGGGTGCTAAGGAACAGAAAAAGAAGCGAATGAGTGTGAAGGAGAAACTTATACAAATTAAGTCTAATATAACAGTGGAGCCGATTATTGCTTGTTACATTATGTCAAACGTCTTTTCTGGATTAGCTATTCAAAACTTAAATTTAGAAAAGGCGTGTAGGGTTAACTTAGGTTACAGTGACGAAGTTTGCTCAGCTTTAAATAGGCGACAGACCGAAAATTATACAATGGAGGAGTCGGAAGTGCAAAAGTTGACAGCATCAGTACAAGCTTGGAAAAATATAGTACAAACCACATTCCCATGTATACTAGTTCTTTTCGTGGGCTCATGGAGTGACAAAACAGGGAAACGAAAGGCGTGTATCCTTTTGCCCATTGTTGGGGAGGTTTTGTGCTGCACCAGTTTCATGCTCAACACATACTTTTTTTATGAATTACCTTTGGAGGTCACGGCCCTGTCTGATTTATTTCCGTCGTTAACCGGAGGATGGATCACAGTTTGCGTTGGTGTATTCAGCTATATTGGTGATGTGACGACGAAAGAAATGAGGACATTTAGAGTAGGTGTGGCTAATTTGTGTATGTCTTTGGGAATACCAATTGGGATGTCATTGAGTGGAATCCTTTTACAGCAAATTGGCTACTACGGAATCTTCTTCATATCCAACTGCTTATATTTTACAAGTTTAATTTATGGATATATACGCCTTAAAGATCCAGTTATTCCTCAGGACAGACAAAGAGTAAGTTATTTATTATTCGTAATACTTGAAAATTAATATAATTAAAAAAAATCATTTAAATGTTTAACATTTTTGTCGTTAATTAAAATGATAGAGCTAGTCAGAAAGTAAAATAAGAAGGTATTGGCAAGTTTTTTTTAGTAAATTGCAAACGCAAAATTTTAATTCAGGATAGTATAATTTCAAATATACGTATTACAAAATGAAGCAGGCTGTAATAAAAAACGAAAGTTTACAAAATGTAAGCTTGTAAAGTTGGCAGCAGCTATCAAGAAGTACTTAAACAAAGTTGAGACAGTATCTGAGCCAATTTAATCGGAAGTGTAGGGTTACTGGTAGACTAAGGTACAGTTGAGGCCGTTCATCATTCGTCGGAGCCGGTCCTACGTCTAAGTGATAAATTGCTCTGTGCCACTACGCAAATTCGAATGAAGGGGAGCATCGTAACGCAATCAGTGGTTTTCACGAGGCTCAGATAGGTGTCTGCATTTGTAATGGCGCTGATCTATCGCGATACGACTGTCAATTTATTCCGTTTGCCGCGGATGTTGTACGAATGATTTATTTTTCGGTTTCAATGAATAATAGATAGCGCTTTTTGCTGGATTTGCACCGCCTGTTATCATGATTCAAAAGTCGTTCAAACAGCGAATATTTGATAGGTAGTGGCGATTTGGAATTGGCATTTTTCAATGAAATTTTTTATCTATATTAATGCAACAAAAATATTCCCATAAATATTCCATTTTCATTTTTCTAATAGTACGAAATATATGGTTCATGCGATTTTAACTTTTAGATTGGATAAAATAGCAGTAACAGAGGTTTTACAAATAATTGATACTCAACAATGCGATTCGTGTATAGTTCTTGTAAAAGGAAATTGGAAATAATGATTTAGGTAACTTGAAGTGAGAATTATTACTCGTACTTTCACATTAAGCACTATGAAGTGTAACTATAAACTCGCTTAGGTAGAGCTGTCGACTCCATTAATATAATCTGTGAATGAAACTTTGTCGTACTCTAATAGTATTCTAGTGCAATTGTAATCGTATAATGCAAATTGAGTCATGTCTCTCTTAACTTTACAGACAAAGGTAATTTTGAAGAAATCACACTTATTTTGTAATATGGAGATTCTGAGTAAGTTGGTGTGTTTGTTGCTTCGTTACGTCATAACGGCAACGCTGTAGCATCAGGTTTGAGTTAGACCTTATATCCTTGATCAATATACTATTGGTTATTTTTTATCGACGTAATGGCAAAAATTAGTTATGGCATGTTTTATGAATATCGTATTAAAATATTAACGAAAAACTAAATATCTAATGTAGCTAAAGTTCATCACTCATCATTCAAGAGAATCCATTATGATGTAATATTTGAAACATAATATTACATATTACTTATAAAAGTTACATTCCATCATACAATTATTTGAGTGCAATTATAAAATGCAAATAGAGGCACGAAAAGTTCAATTGCTAAAGTTTGGATATTTGACTTATTATAGAAATTGTTGATTTGTTCTTTATAACTTATAATGAGAAAATTGATGTTTTAATGTTATACTAACCTTTGCCTTCGACTTCGCCTGAGAATATTCTTCGTATCTCTGTGTAAATACTAATTTTTCATGGGATCGCTTGAAAAGTTTTAAAATTGATGCGCAGAAGCGCACAAGCTGTTAAAAACTTACAGTAAAATGGCTAGCATAAAAATCTTCTGGATGCAAATATTTATAGGTATTAAAATTCTACAGCAATACCTATGTGAAGAACTTTCAGAGATGTGCGATTTTACATAAAATAAATATCTATGAACTAATCTAATTTTAAAACAATATGTTAACCTTCATATAATAACGAAAGAGGTTCGAAAAAAGCACAATTCAATTGAAATGCGCTTTTTTTCGAATCTCTTTTGTCTATTGCTTTTCGAGTGACAAAATTAAATAATAATTGTTTCGTTTAAAAAGTACTTTATGTGATGTTCGAATTTGTTAGACAATTAGAACTTTCGATTTTTAAATTTTATCTTTTGGTTTGGCTTAACGTCACATATTGATGCCCCTTTTTGAAGAGATATATGTTAGGAAATATGTATCTGTGTTTTTATATATCAACAAGCAACTCACCCTCGCTCCGCTCGGGTTTGTCCCTTGTAACGATTTAACGTTTAGTAGGGATTTCTCAGAAATGAGATATTTTCCTGTGGTAAAAAGTGTCCTATATGTTGACTCGGATAACCAGCTATCACCACATCAAATTTCATCAAAATGCCTCCAGTGGTTTTTCAGTGATGCGGTAACAGACAGACAAACAGACAAAAATTCTAAAAACTATAGAGTCGGCCTCTGTATCGATAATAATGACTATTAAAATAAGGGGTTTCCAAAAAATATTTAATGTACAGATTCGACTCAGTTAGAATTTTATTATATGTCTAGAATAATATATTACAAACTAGGAAAACCCGCGACTTCGCTCACGCTAAAATTACAACAAAAAAACTTTAAAAAGGTAGGTTTCATATAAATTTTAATCCCTTATTTTATCTCCTTATGGGATGAATTTCAAAACACGTATTTATCTAATTGTATTGAAGAGCATTAATACCTAGTTTCAAAGAAATTCTGATCATAAATATTTTTTGGGTTGTGTTATAACGTGTATTCCCGTGGGAATGAGATAATCTCTCGCGGTAAAAAGAATTCTATATGTTGACCCGGATATCCAGCTATCATCATACCAAATTTTATCACAATCCCTCCAGTGGTTTTTCTGTGATGCGGTAACAGACAGACAGACAGACAAAAATTCTAAAAAGTATAGATTCGGTCTCTGTATCGATAATAAAGTCAATTTCAATAAGATTTTCCAAAAAATATTTAAGGTACAGATTCGACTCAGTTAGAATTTTATTATATGTATAGATATAGTTATAAGGATTTGAATATGTTGGCATGTATATATTTTTATACAATAGGAGCAACCAGTGGGCTGTCGTGGATGGGTATGCTCTTTCTTTGATGCGAGGCATGTGAGGGAAACGCTCACAGTCGCCTTCAGAAGTGGTCCTCGACGGAGGAGACTTAGAGTCTCCTTACTGATTGTTGTCGTCTGCGTAATATTTGGACCTTTACATGGTAAGTTATGAAAAACTAATGTATAATTCATGGATTCATAACATTTTATAGACATATTTTATTAGCAATTAGCAATTTCATTGCTAGAAAGACAAATATAAGACATTGAATCTAAAAGTGCAATATTAACGTTTGTCAAAAAGATTTATAAGTTTACTAGCGACTCACCCTCGCTTCGCTCGGGTTCGTCTCTATATATGTTTAGTATAGATTTCTCAGAGATGAGATATTTGCCCACAGTAAAAAGTATCCTATATGTTGTCCCGGATAACCAGCTATCACCATATCAAATCTAATCAAAATTCCTCCAGTGGTTTTTTCGTGATGCGGTAACAGACAGACAGACATACAGACAGACAGACAAAAAATCTAAAAACTATAGATTTGCCCTCTGTATAGATAATAATATCTATTTCAATAAGGTTTTCCAAAAAATATTTAATGTACAGATACGGGCTTAATTACAATTTTATTATACATATGTAGGTATGAATTGTATACAAAAATAAGCTTAACACCATTTATTAATGTATTCAGGGTTTTTTAATCAAATTGGTCTAAACCATGTAGAATTAATGGTAAATAGTAAAATGTTATTTATATGCAATATGCATAATTTAAAGGTATGCTAAATTCTATACCCCATATATCAATATGCGAAGTAAGAGATAAAGTCACTTTTTATTCCTTCTTTACTGTCAGAAAGCCATCATGAAAGTACAATAAACGTATTGCGCTATAAAAGAGATGTCGATATTATACTTTTTCCAATAAATATATGTGTGTATGTATACTTTTCAAATTATGCCGAAATAAACTTTAAGATCATTTTCTATTTGTTATTTAAAGTAACAGAATGATTATTATTTTAAAAATTTATTAATTTATTTGTTTTTAATGGTCGGTATAAGGTACAGTTACAAAACGAAAAAGATATTCTTGGAGATTCTTGAGTTGGTCTTTTAATTTGTGAGTAATTCATTTTCTTAATTTACTACGGTAGCCATTACACTCGTATCGAGGGTTTTATTATTCTTACACAAAAAGCACCTAATAGCTTTGAAATGTTGGAGTGCTCTTAAATTTTATGAAACACTATGGGCTCACCCTCGCTTCGCTCGGGATCGTCTCTAGGAAAAAAAGAAAACAAATCTATCCCACGGGAACCGTATATAAGGTACCACCATGCAAAATTTCATTTAAATCGGTCCGACTGATTCGGAGATTAGCCCATACAAACAGAAAAACAAAAAAATTAAAAAAAAAACTAGATTTGTTTTATTTCTCTTCTTACATCCCCCTGACTCGATTTTTTTACTATGTACAGACATTCGACCTCTACAGTTTTATTATATGTATAGATTATATTATAATGAAATACTAAAGTATATATAAGGCCTAATAATTTAAGTTTATCACAAACTGTCGTTATAAAACTATTATTATTATTATTACATTTATAATTTTACTAGCGACTCATCCTCGCTCCGCTTGAGTTCGACCCTAGGTACGTTTTAACGGATAGTATAAATTTCCCAGAGATATGATATTTTCCCGCAGTAAAAAGTATCTTATATTGACCCGAATAACCATTCATATCAAATTTCATTAAAATATGTCCAGTGGTTTTCTAGTGATGCGTTCCCAGACAGACGAAAATTCTAAAACCTATAGATTCGGCCTCTGTATCGATAATAATGCCTATTTCAATAAGATTTTCCAAAAAATATTTAACATATAAATTCGACTTATTAAGCCAATAAATATAGTCAAGATAGCCAGTTTTCCGTTGTATTTAACAACGTAAAACTAATGTTGCGAATGCATATTGTTTTGAATATTTCATCATATGTATATTAAATTAATTTCGTTATATAAATTAGAATTCAGTGAAACATTTTTCTATGCAAACTTTTAACAAACCCATTCATTTCTTACCAGCGACTCACCCTCGCTTCGCTTCGGGTTCGTCCCTAGATAAAAACAAATCTATCCCACGGGAACCGTATATTTTTCCGTGATGATATATAGCCTATAACCTTCCTCAGTTAACGGACTATCTAATGCAAAAAGAATTTTTCAAATCGGATAATTAGTTTCTGAGATTAGCGCGTTCAACCAAACAAACAAACAAACAAACTCTTCAGCTTTATAATATTAGTATAGATAGATTTTCCTTGATTATAAAAATAAAATTTCATTAACATTGGTCGACCGTTGATCAATGCATACATAACAGACAGGTAAATCGACGGCGTTATTATCACATTCATAACTGCGTATGGATTACATCACGACATCCATGTATTATTACATTTTGTATGTAGAAAATACAGCTTCATGTAACACATGACGTGCAATGATGAGAAATGACGTTTTTAACCGATTGTTAAAAAAGAAGGACATTCTCGATTCGGATGTTTATTTTTTTTTATGTATGTTCGGACATAACTCATATTTAGACGGATTTGCAAAATTATTTTTTTGTTCGATAGATGCTTATTCTGAAATGATTCCATTTAAATTTGAAAAAAAAATCACTAAGTGTAGAAAATAGGATATTTGATTTTTCACCTACTCAATTTTTAAAACGCTTTCTTCTTATTTTGCTAAATGAAAACTGCCTCTCAATTAATTTTTTCGGTCGGTTTATCGGTTTTAATTTTCTTTTAAAAGCTTTTTATCGATGTGGACGCAAGTGATTTGCATTTTTTAAGTTTATCAGCGCAGGATATGCGTAAATGACGTTCATAATGCGCGCATCGTCGGCACGTTTTGTAATGTAGTGTACACACGCCAATATTCGCAGACAACAACAAAATGTGGTGTGCCTAGGCTTTAATAAACATAAGCATGTACGTATATAGGTTACCAGGATGCTTTACGTCCTGAAACTTAAGAATTCTGTTTCAAAGCGGTCGGTATTATAAGGTTAAGAGTAATGATGATTACAACTTCCTTTACTTCACTCGAGTCAATTTAAATCTACATTAGTAAGTCATTTTCATCATTTACCTACTGAATACCTTTTCTATGCCACTTGTACTTTAATTAATTAATGACAAAGTGATAAAATGTCAAAAAAATATCATAATTGGAACATTTTTATTGTTTCAATAACGATTCTTTTTGTTATTGAATCAAATCAAATCAAAAAATACTTTATTCACTTTATCTCTACTCACAAAAATTTTTACTCTATTCACAAAAAAATCTTATAATAGACAAGCATTTTACAAGCACTTTGAAACGTCACTTTTTACATTTTTCAAATTTTAATGTCAGTATGTGAGTCCCTGAAGAATCTACCGCCGGCTAAAGCAGTTCTGCTGAGAAAATCCAGCAAAACTCAACAGTTGCTCTTTTAAAATAATATTTGTTTACTTTACTTTATTACAATATATACGAGCGACTCAACCTCGCTTCGCTCGGGTTCGTCCCTATGTTGCTTCCCAAAACAAAATTAATTAATTAATTTGGTTTTATTTTTTTCGTGGGACCCTATTTTTTTTTCTAAAATAAAAGTAGCCTTAGTTACTCCTTATTACATCAGCTATCTATCAGTGAAAGTCCCGTCAAAATCGGTCCACCTATTTCAGAGATTAGCCGAAACAAACACACAGACGGACAGATAGACAAAAATTGTAAAAAATGTTGTTTTGGTATATGTACCGTGTATAAATCCATATGCATTTAGTAAAAAGCTGTTATTTTAACATTACAAACAAACACTCCAATTTTATTTATCTGTATAGATTAATATATATATAATAATTATTCTATTTATCCTTCGTGAGACCCAATCAGAAATTAGTTTCACACATTGACGTAATAAACTTAAAAAGAAATGGTTATTCGCATTGAAAATTGGAAAGAGCTTTGAAAATACAGAAGTATTTACTAAAAATGTTTTACATAAGTTCTACTCCCTTTTAAGCACACAATAAACCCTGACTTATAAAGGCCACTTTTATCGATCAAACGTGTTTCAACGCACATATGTACATGTATATTGTACAAAGCCAAAAGCAAACTTTATTGTGAAATATAATGTTAAGATGCCCTGTGGCGTTTATTTTCCTAGAAAGAGTGGGTTTAAAGCTACATATACTCCTTTATTCCAGAAAAATGCCTTTCTACAAAAAAGCTTTTTTAGCTTTTACTCTACTATCTAATGTTGGCAGGTGAAATGAACGTGCTGTACCTGTTCATGCGGTATAGATTCAACTGGGATGAAGTACAATTCAGTATGTTTTGCACGTATAGCATAATTACCAATTTAGTGGGTAAGTAAATAATTATATACAAAATCTATATATAAGTAGGCAAAAGCTAAATACTTTACCTTTTTCTCTTCTGTTTATCAATTTTTATTTTTAGGGTTCCGTACCTGAAGGGTGCCAACGAAACCCTATTACTAAGCCTACGTTTTCCGTCCCTCCGTCCATCTGTCAGAGGGCTGTATCTCACGAACCGTAATAGGTAGAGAGTTGAAATTTTTACAGAGTGTGTATTTCTTTTGCCCTTATACAAAAAAAAAATAAAATACCAAGATGGTGAATTTCAAAAAGGCTGCGCTGCAAATAAAAAAAAAAAAACGATTATGGTACGGAGCCCTTCGTGTGCGACTCCGGCTCGCACTTGACTGATTTTTAATGATAATAAGAAATATTAGTATAAATATTTATATTACCTAACTAGTTATATACCATTGCTTCACTAATTTTTTTGATTAGTAGCTAGTGACGAGTTTTAGTGTTATCAATAAAAATTTTGGAAATAGTTCCTTTTTTATATAATTTCTATTCATATATTATGTTTTCCTTAAATTTTCAGTAATCATTATGGTTAAATTTGATCTACTGTGCTTCTTATTTATAAGCAGTTTATTCTGTCTTTATCGGCATTCTTTTAAATTTTACCTTCCTACTCCGCCTAAACTAACCGAAAAGGGCAAACTTTAAATACGCGTTTCACTAACTCTGCTAAAGAACAATCTATATAGAAAAAAATGTAATTAATTTTTAAGTTATTTTCCTCAGAAATATATAATTTTTCATAATAATTCACCATCTGTTATTCATTTAGGGCTTAAATTTAAAAAAAAAAAAACTTATTTTATTGTTACCTATGCCTTGTAGGAATAAAATAAATGGTTTGGATGTTGACAATTCAGTCAGCAATTTGGGAAATATAATAAGGTATTTCGACATTTTTTTGACTATAGCTTGTTTTTTTTTTGTTTTTCTCAGGAACATTATTCTCCATCAGCATATTTAGTGACTTAATGAAATTGGACGACACTGTGGTCGGCATCATATCTTGCACCAGCAAAATATTGGCCTCGTTTATCTTTGCGTTCGCATCTACCACTACTGAAATATATATAGGTACTTCATTTTCTAAATATGATAATTTTTTATGTGTAGCCAATTAATGGCTATTATTATTACATTATATTTAAAAAAAACGTATGTGTGTACTTATGTACGAACGTAAGATGTTATACTTCTTTGGTGTAATAGCTAAAAATTTCATCCCATATGTCACAACTCTCTGTTTGTAAAAGGAATGCAGCTAACTTCATCATGTCGCTATTCGGCTGTCGGTGTGCGCGCGCGTCGTAAAAATTTTACTCTAATATTTTTTTCTAAACGTAACAAAAGAAGTATAACTCCAAAAATATTCACAAAACAATTTTAAAAGTAGACTTGAGGTGTAGAATATTTTGCCGAAATTTGTATTGGACCATTCTAATCCTTATATGGGACCATCCAAAAAGAATCACTGAAACCAGTTCAGAATCAGCGAAGACATACAAAAACCACAATCGAATTACTGAAAGTGTTAAAAATAGAAGAAGTTTATAAATAGTTACTTTAATTGGAAATTAAGTATTTCGTAGCTTGACGATATATTTAAAATATAAATAAATATGTTGGAATATTAACACACAGCACCATCTAGTTCCATGGTAAGCTACGAGGCTTGTGTTATGGATACCAGATAGTTGATATACTGCACATATACACTTTAAATACATACATATTATAAATATTCCATTGTAAATATCATTCATAATAATATACGATTTTTTTAAAAGATATTTTGCGACAATTAATTTTTTTTTCGGAAATCTCTATTAAGTGTAATAAATCAATTGGCAAGAATGATTCATTTTAATGTTAAAAAACAGCTCGTATTTCAAATATATGGTTTCTATAAAAGTGCCGCTATAATATTACTTTGGTAATAATACTAAATAATAATACGAGTATATGTTAATATGTTACTGTTAAATACGTACCGAATGTAGGGCTAAAATATGCAAGTTAAATAAGTTTTATGTTAGCATTTTTCAGTCTAATTAAAGTGAGTTTTAATAGAATAACATAATTTGACAATCTCAACATTAATTTTTTTTAATTAATAAATTATAAATATTATTAGATTTACATAAATATTTGAAATGTTAAATAAAACTATCTTTTCGAAATTTTTCGCGGATTTATTTTAATTTTTGGTTCCCGACGAATCGAATGCTTTGCAGCAATCATGGTCATGGGAGAGACTAAGGTTGTAAGCTCCCTAAAGTTTATGAGTATGTAGTGACTTGTTTTAAAGTTTTAACTTTTAATAGCAGTTTTGTTATTAAGTCAGTTTATAATTGTTTTTCTGGTTTCACTCGGGCTTTTTATAATAAAAATAATATTTTTTACGATAATTGCCAAACCTCACTATTTCAATCTTTATTTTTATATATAAATTATTTTTCAAAAAAGCTTCTTTTACGTTAAAAAATTAAAGTGATCTATGTGCTTTTCACCTAAAGTTTCTTACTCCTTTCCTACAGAGTATAAGTTACGTAAATTTCAACAAATTTCATTTGGCATTTGTCAATTTCTGCATACAGAAAGTATATTAGATGTTTTAATCACGAAGAGAATGTGCTTTGGAATTTCTGGAAGACGAGCTAGTTCCTATAAAATGTTTTATTAGTTCTTTGTTTATTTTACAGCGCCCCTCGTGGAGATATTCAACGGCACGTCTTTCATAGCGATGCGTTCCATTGCATCTAAATTGGTAACCAGCGAGGAATTAGGTATGTTGTATTTGATATATAACAGTATTGTGATATTAAATGGCTCGCTGTGAAATAATACATAAAGTATGTTTTTTATAATTTTATATTATTTAAAAAAATAGACTGGACATTCCTTCTCCTTTTAATTTTCTTTGAATTCGCAATATAGGGGCTTCAATCTTGCATCATCATCTGGCAGGAAATCTGATGAAAATTTTATGAGTCTTTCAATATGAACTTTCACGTATGCTGTACTCGCACTTTTTTATTTATCAGCTACTGACTACAACTCCGCTTGTATGCATATTTACCAATAAGCAATTATGCATGGGGCAGTGGCAGACCAGTGGTAATACGCTCGCTTGGGAAACCGAGTGAAGTGGGTTTAAATCCCGAGTCTCGTATCTCTGATATTTTCATGTGCGAATCATTTCTAACTTAATTACCACTTGTCTTGATGGTGAAGGAAAACATCGTGAAGAAACTTACATGTCTGAGAGAACCTAGCAAGTTTTAAAAGCCATGTAAAGTCCGCCAACCCGCACTTGGCCAGTATGGTGGACTATGCTAGCGTGGTGGACTATGGACTGATCCATTGGCATTTAGGGAATGGCCGTGCCCAGCAGTGGGACGTTAAAAGGGCGAAATACAAAATAAAAATAATAAATTAAGTATGCCCTTTCTTTATTTTAGGAAACCGCAGAACCGGGTGTCTAAACTTAATTCTATTCGTTCGATTGGAACGGTATTTATATATGTTAAATTTGAAATCTGGCCACCGGTCATGAAATTAATTAAAATGCAGAGTTGGTTGGGGATTCAATAACACAATTTTCATTTTCCTTTAGATAGAGTACCTTTGAAACCAAAATATAACATTTTGGAGTATATTTTTTTTTAATTATCTATACTAATATTATAAAGAGGTAAAGCTTGTGAGTTTGTGAGATTGTAGAGGGTAATCTCTGGATCTACTGAACCGATTTAGATGAAATTTGGTAAGAAGATAGTTTGAGACCCTGGGAAGGACATAGGATACTTTTATCCCGAGAATCATCCCATAAAGGCGTGAAAAATGGGGATGAAAGTTTCTATTGGGAAGCAAGCTAGGGATGAATCCGAGCGAAGCAAGGGTCAGTCGCTGGTCTTTACATAAACATGAATAACAAATCGCAACATATAATGCCAACTATTTACATTTATTTGAACAAATATCGTCACTTTTTCAGTAAAATATAAATAAAATACTAACTACTAATCTATCTATATAAAAACAAATTGCTGTTCGTTAGTCTCGCTAAAACTCAATAACGGCTGGACTAATTTGAATAAATCTTTTTTTGTTTTGTTGGAGGTATGTCAAAGCTAGTTAAAGTATAAAAAAAATAGGAAAAACCCTTAAGAACAGCTGGAAAATCGAAAAGTTCAGAACTGCTTATTTTGTACGGGAATAACTACTTCGGATTACTTTTAAGTAGTGGTGGACCTACCATCTATAGCAATTCGTCAAGTTTAAGTAAAAAAATAATAATATATGTAGTAGTATATAATCTATCTATTTCATACTAACCGTTAAAACATACCTAGGGACTAGCGCGAACGAAGCGAGGGTGAGTCGCTAGTAATAAAATAAAATATATAGGTGGTTTTCACTGATTTGTCCTATTTTCTTAACACAACGGTATAACGCATACATACTTGATTATTTACATACATAGAAATAGATAACGGGTTAAATAGTGATATATGTATATGCTATGGTAATTATTATTCCAATAGATTCAGAATATTAATAGGTACAATACAAATAATTGTTGACAGGCGTGTAAGGTGTAATTAGAGCCTAAGCGAAGCAAGAGCAATATACTAGTATTAATAATCAATTAAAATATATTTTTAAAAAAAAAACCAGCTTTTATATTGTATAAATTGTGTAATAATTGAGTTTGCTGTAATTTAAAGTTATTTTTTTATTTTTAAGTATTTATTTGTGTTTTTCTCAGCAAACCCTTTCATTTGATATCCATATCGAAGGTGCATAAGAAAATATGGTCCGCCATAGTTGAGAGTCCGCCATGTTGGATTTAGAATGACGTCACTTATTTAACCAGGCATTGTCATCTAAACTAAACGTGTTTGCAAAATTTCAGCTCAATCGGTTGAGGATAACTGCTTTAAAATTCAGTTACATGATTTGATCTGAACAAACATACGAGTACATATGAACATTGCAATTTCAAAATAAACCATCTTTTCGGATTATTTCGCGGATTTATTATGATTTTTGGTTCCCGACATTTCGATTGCTTTACAGCAATCATGGTCACGGGAGAGACTAAGGTGTTAGATGTCTCAATGGCATTATACAGTTGTTACAGACAGCCTACCCACTATTTTACAAAATAAATCCGCGAAATAATCCGAAAAGATAAAAGTATTCGCGTAAATCTAAGAAAGTATTATATGAACATTGCAAGTTAAATAATAGCTTGTAAAAATAAAATCCATACATACCTTGGATACGTAGACTACTTTTTGTCGCGAAAATAAAGCTTGAAGGAGGTGAAATGAAAGTATGAAAGTATTATGTTTTTGCTAATAGAGACATTAAGATGGTAACCCATGTTATATGAATATATACCTATTATTATGATTCAACAAAAAATAAAGGTTGATACTTAATATTTATTTTATGAAAAAGACTAGCGACTCACCCTCGCTTCGCTTCGGGTTCGTCCCTAGACAAAAACAAATCTATCCCACGGGAACCGTAAATTTTTCCGGGATGATATATAACCTATAGCCTTCCTCAGTTAAC
Organism: Argynnis bischoffii washingtonia; assembly: GCA_033884665.1. Lineage (NCBI taxonomy): Eukaryota > Metazoa > Arthropoda > Insecta > Lepidoptera > Nymphalidae > Argynnis > Argynnis bischoffii. The sequence goes on along the minus strand of CM066618.1, from coordinate 14,738,614 downwards.
GGGCTATCTAATGCAAAAAGAATTTTTCAAATCGGATTAGTAGTTTCTGAGATTAGCGCGTTCAACCAAGCAAACAAACTCTTCAGCTTTATAATATTAGTATAGATTAAGAGAAGTGGGTGGGAATATTATAAATGTAAAAGACACTTAGGGGCGTAAGCCACTAGTATAAAATAAAAATAAATATAATCTTCAAGATTTTTTTGTGGAAGTCACAAGAAGAAAATATAGTATGATAGCTAGCGTTTTATATTAAAATGAAGAAATAATACAATGTTAAGCCCAGGAGATATAAAATATTGACTCGAAGGTATATTCTCAGACAATAGCTGGCGATCTAGGTGCATTTATTGTGTTATCGTATTTATGAAGATTACGAGTGGTATGTTTGTTTTGATTGGCACTTGTATAGAAATCATGTCGACGGTCGACTCGTATGTCGATTGTGTACTGTCACTTTTAGTCAGAGGGTTATCTTAAATTATATAATGTAACTAGCGACTCACTCTCGATCCGCTCTGGTTCGCCCCTTCTTTTGTTTTCACGTTTAGTATAGATTTCTCAGAGATGATATATTTTCCCGCAGTGAAAAGTATCCTATATGTTAACCCGGATAACCAGCTATCATCATAACAAATTTTATCAAAATCTCTCCAGTGGTTTATCCGTGATGCGGTTATAGACAGACAAAGAGACAGACAGACTGGAATTCTAAAAACTATAGATTCGGCCTCTGTATCGATAATAATGTCTATTTCAATAGGATTTTGTATAAAATATTTAATGTACAGATTCGACTTAGTTACAATTTTATTATTAGAGATAATAAATTTTTAATTTATGTAAAGTTTTTCAATTAACTTACGTAGTTGAAATAAATAAAATATGATAAATAAATAAAGTATGTACACATTTTCTATAAAATAAACAAAATATATAATATTTACTTTACTAGGGCTATGGCGAATTCCAATAACCTATCTGTGTTTCTCCTAAAAATTTGACACAGCTTCTATGGAGCTTATGTCAAGTATTTATTTCTAGTAAGGAAAATGTTTTCAAATAAATAGGTAATTGAGAACCATAGGTTAAAATATTCAGAAATGAAAAGTTGAATAATTAATAGTATAACGTTATTAAAAAAGTATACAAATCAGCCGTTCATAAGTCGCGCTTACCAACGAATATTATTTTATTTTCATTTATACAGTAAGTCTCCTCCTAAGATCAGCATGACGTCAGACAGTTTTCTACACATCACTACATAGTATAAAACAAAGTCGCTTCCCGCTGTCTGTCCCTATATATGCTTAGATCTTTAAAACTACGCAACGGATTTTGATCTGGATTTTTAATAGATAGAGTGATTCAAGAGGAAGGTTTATATTATGTTTAATACATGCATAATATAGTAGAGTAACACTGATAATTTTAGAGGTTTTTAATGTGATGTGGTAAATAAACACATTTTTTGCGCTTACATTGTAAACGCTGGTTGAACCCTACGAGATAGATCAAAATAATGTACTACATTATTGTACACCTTATAAAGATCTACAAAAAAGTCCACGCTGGCATATGTCTATCTCTTAAGGATAATATATTATATCCATTTTACTATATGCCAGCTAGGGACGAACCCGAGTGAAGTGAGAGTGAGTCGCTAGTAAACAATATAAGTACTCGCTTGCTTAACAAAAAAAAATAATGGAAAAATATTTTTTCATTCAAACAAATGATCAAATAAGATTAATATCGATAAAATTTATATAATAGCAAGAAAATGTACTTACATACATGGTATGTATGTGTATATAATATGTATATAAGATGCCAAAACGTCGTCAAAGCAAAAGGTACTAGAAGCAAATAAAGTTAACGTTGAAAGCTTATGTTCTCAGGAATTCTATTTATTGTGGAACACTCTCTTTGTAAATCCTTAAATTTAAAATAATAAAATATTTTTGGTCAGTTTTCGTTAAGATCATAGTACCTATCTATTGTATGATTTTTGACAATATCATATTTCGTTTAAGCCCTTTGTGCGTCTAGAATCTCTTATTAAATCTGTGTCAAAATACTTCTAGCAAAGTTCACTAGTAGCTTCCAAAAAAGCTTCTCTAAGTCCACTAATAATTTGAAAAAATCTATCTGTGTTGTACATTTCATCCAAATCCATCCATCTCTTTCAGCGTGAAGGAATAAGAAGCATACATACAGACATACAAACTTTCGCATTTGTAATAACAGTTTCTCTCACTATAATATAATCTTTCGAAAGGTTGTAAGGAAAATTTAAAACATATTTTGTATACTTTTTTCGATTTTGTAACTATTTATTTAATATAAAACTACCGACTTATATGTATATATATATATATATATATATATATATATATATATATATATATATATATATATATATATATATATATATATATACATATACGTAATTACCAAGGCAATGTACATCAAAATGTACGCGTAGTTGCTTTTCGCAATAAGAAATTTAACGCAAACTCCTATATCGTACAGGAATCCTTTCTATAAATTGGGATAAAAGCATCCTAAATGTTTTGTGTATTTCGCAGGAAAGTGATGAGAGGATGATAATGTACAGATTTATATGCACATTAAGCGTAAATGTGCGTGGAAAAAAATCTTAATGTTGTAAGGAAAATTTGTTTTAAGTATTTTGTTGTAGTTTTGATCTATTGAATTGTTGTATTTTTCAATTGTGGTGGTTGTGGTTTTTGACTTGTGGTCTTTTAGCATTTTTTTATTAGGTTCACTTGTGAATTAAAAGTTAGAAACCTATTTAGGTACTCGATTGAAAAATTTCGATGTAGATATCGTTACGATACTTAGTATGTTGTTATTGTATCGATTTTAAACTATGTATGTGAAATCAGGATGATAGTATAATAATTTGGTTCCATTGAACCTTTCTCTTCAATGCTTTCTAGAGAAAATTTCCATTTAGAGATTATTTATTTAGCTTTCATGTGTCACATACATTACAATAAGTCAAAAGCACATTTTTTTAGATTTTAAAAATATAATTGACAAGCGAATCATCCTAGCTTCGCTTCAGGTTCGTCCCTAGACAAAAACAAACCTATCCCACGAAAACCGCACATTTTTTTAGGATGATAATAGCCTATAGCCTTCCTCAGTTAAAGGTCTATTTAATGCAAAAAGAATATTTCAAATCGGATTAGTAGTTCCTGAGATTAGCGCGTTTAACCAAACAAACAAAAACTCTTCGGATTTATAATATTAGCATAAATTAAATATCTATACTTAATATTATAAAGCTGAAGAGTTTGTTTGTTTGTTTGTTTATTTGTTTGGTTGAACGTGCTAATCTCAGAAACTACTAATCCGATTTGAAAAATTCTTTTTGCATTAGATAGCCCGTTAACTGAGGAAGGCTATAGGCTATATATCATCCCGGAAAAATGTACGGTTCCCGTGGGATAGATTTGTTTTTGTCTAGGGACGAACCCGAAGCGAAGCGAGGGTGAGTCGCTAGTTAATCATAAAAACTCAGCAGTAAAGAACAATGTGCAAGAGGTATAGTCTGAGAGAATTTTGATAATAGCGAAGTCCTTAGAAATAGTATTTTGGCAAACTTTTATTTTCTTTAATTGAATAAATACTAATGAATTATTTTTTCGTGATTTTTGATTGACTTCAATGGAGGGGGTGGGGGGTTAATATCACAGGTTAAAGAAATCAAATAATATCACAAAAACCGAGACAGATCAATAATGATAATCGATCGGTACATTTTTATTCCATCATTTTAGCCCACCTGCCGTAGTACGCCTGTCAATATTAGTAATTACTTATATTTAAATTCCATTTCTTCAGATCTGATTGTTCACAGAAAGTGAAATTGGATTTATAATTCTTCAAGCCAGACGTAAACCCAGAACTTAATATTTTTTAATATTTTATGTGAAACTTGTACGAATTGAAAGTCTGAGTGAACGGTATTATAGTTAATCCTTTTGCAAAAACGATTGCAACCCAAAGAGTGCAATAAATATTTGAAAATATGATGCTGAAGTCGGCATACTTTTTAAGTTAAAAATTCAAATAATGTTTTGTTAGTTTACGTAAATGTACAATAACTAGCTGTGTCCTGCGATTTCGCCCGCATTAAATTTGATTATACATATGTTTCATATACCTCTACACGATGAGTATTTGACCAAAGTTTTTGAGCTTAAAATAATTAAAACATATTATAAACATCAGTTTTACAATAATGTATGAAAGTCTGATCGATTTGTTGACATTTATGATTACTGCTCCGCTCCCTTGGGTTTCTGAGATTAGCGCGTTCAAACAAATAAACTCTGCCTATTTATAATATTAGTATAGATATGTACAATCGGATTATTTTATAAGTGTGAGTGTTTATGTGTATGAGAGGTTAAAATGGCTGATTTATAATTATTTAAAAAATAAATAAATAAGTATCACCATATGTTATAACGTAGGAAATGCGAATGGTTAGATCATCATGAATCATTAGTAAATGACATGGTTATTGCTGTTAGTAGTTGGCCACATGATTGTGCGGTCAGTTTGATATTTAGATCGACGACATCTATTATTTGGCCACTACGTTACTAGCAGGGAGGCAAAGGCAGCAAAAATGAATGAAAATGTATAGTGTGTTTTTCCATTGACCAGAGTCGGTTTTCATACATTTTACTTGCAAGCTACCTATATTAATGCCGTGCCAGCTAACAATTTTGAGGTTTCCATGTTTGTAATTTTTAACGTTTTCTATGTTGTTTATATCTTACAATAATATACAGCTTGATTTTAAAGAATAATGTTTAATGGCGGATGCTCTTAAATAAATAAAAATTCAAAATCTTAGAGAAATCATCAAATATTCTTGTCTGAGCAAATGATAAGAATAATCTTTATCTTAGTTCGAGTGGCACTAGGTGACTCAGTAATTCTTCAATATAGTCTTCTAGTAAGTTTTTTTATAAGCAAATGTTAATAAAATTATAGAATATGTTTTATCATAGCCAGTATCATTCATACTTGAACATTTATCTTCGATTTACAGCCTAAGCGTTTTTCAGAGAGCCTAGAAAAAGAAAAAATACCCTTCTAGCTATATGAACTAATTTCTCTAAATACTCCCGCTGTTGATAGTTATCGCGATTCACCGAGGAAAGGGTAAAAGGTTCCACCATATCTACAGACGGTCGGAACTTAGAAAGGGTTACAGATAGTGATACATATCGTAGTCAACGCGATACACTAGTGTAATAGATATAGGATAGGATTTACAACTGAAAACTGAAAATTAGCTTTGTTACGGACCGTTAGTATACAATAATTCAACCCTTTTTTAATGTCCTTAAAGCTGGGCAAAGGGCTCCGCTTAATATGAGTTCACTACGCTGGCCAAATGCGGGTTGGTTGACATCACGTGTCTTTTGAAAACTTGCTAGGTTTTCTCAGACATGCAGATTTTCTCAGGATGTTTTCGTTCACTGTAAGACAAGTGGAAATTATTTAAATGATAATAATTGAAATATCGGAAGACCGAGACCCGGGATTTAAACTCGCTTCACTCAGTTATCCAAGCGAGCCCGTTACCACTAGGATACCACTCCCTGACTTTGTATGTATGTTGTATATCATGCTATTGCATAGTTATTACTATTTTATAGCGGATTTTTATAATTATGTTTTCTACTAGCGGCTCACCCTCGCTTCGCTCGGGTTCGCCTCTAAAAAGCAAAAACAAACCTATTCCACGGGAACCGTATATTTTTCCGGGATAAAAAAGCCTATGTATTATCCCAGACTATACTTACCGGTGGTAGGACTCTGTCAAGCCTGAGGAGTCCGACTGGGTGGGTACCACCCCCTTATCTATTTCTGCCGCCAAGCAACAATGATTGCATTGTTGTGTTCCGGTATGAAGGATAAGGTAGCCAGCGCAATTACAGGCGAGAGGCATATCATCTTAGTCCTCACAGTGACAACGCACCTGTGGTTCTGTATTTTTGTTATTAAAAACCTAAGTGCATGAACCATAGGTGTTATGGGCGACAGGTGCTGCTTTCCATCAGGTGGTCTGTCTGCTCGTTTGTCACTGAATGTCATAAAAAAAAATCTATCTCTTTGCCAAATTTTATCCAGATCCGTTCAGCCGTTCTGGTGTGAAAGAGTAACAAACATCCATACATCCATACTCACAAACTTTCACATTTATAATATTACTATAGATAATCAATCACGGACCATCCCGCTGTGGAATAAACTTTCTGCCGAGGTTTTCCCAGAGGGCTACAGTATGGAGTCCTTCAAAAGGGGAGTAAATAGGTTTTTAAAGGGTCGGCAAGGCGCATGTGATGCCCTTGGTGTTGCAGGCGTCCATAGGCTACGGTAACCGCTTATCATCAGGCGGGCCGTATGCTTGATTGCCACCGTCGTGGTATAAAAAAAAAACAATATAGCCAAAGAAAACTAAAAACACATATGGGAATGGCCACTTGACAGAATACTAAGATATATCATTTAGTTTTATATGAGCGATAGCGAATGTCATGTTGTGTAAGCCCTTTGCTCTGGTTTCACAAAGAAACGAGAGCGAACTTTATCTTATATGGAAAAATACACTTAATGTCCTTCCATACATATTATACATGATTCGCGATTTAGGTGTCTTCGGTATTTCTAGGATTGTATAACAGGCAGTGCCATCAATTGACAATTTTTATTACTAATAGTAACATAGGCGTTACTTAGGTCATTGTCTATCTCTATATTAAACATCCAAATCCACCTAGTTTATACACGACAGGGTGGTTTTGGATATTTAATACACCATGATTTATATATACTACATAATTAAGGAGTGACAAACATACAAACACGTGCAAAATTACATATTTATATAGTGCTTATTGTTATTATATTACATAAGATAACATGTCATTGAACACAAGCACTTTACAGTTGACCATTTTGATGATCAAACCATGCACACACCAGGAATCAAACTCAGAATTAAGCGAAACTAGGCAGTCCTAGACTTTATATCACACTTCTTCTTCTTTTTATTTAGTTACTTTGTTAAATTAATATAATTTATTTCTTTATTTTTTCAGGCAAAGTAAATTCCCTGTTCGGTCTAGCTGAAGCCATGATGCCACTGGTCTACGGACCGCTATATTCCAGAGTGTATATGGCAACTCTCAACGTGTTACCTGGCGCAGTCTTTCTTTTAGGAGCTGGGATGACAGTCCCGGCTGTGGCTATTTTTGGGTAAGAAATAAGTATTATGTTTTGAAATTAAAGTGTTTTTAGCACATAATTATTAATGTCATTTGTGATTTCACACTTCTATCTTAGTTTTAATATGTTCATTAATATCTAAATAATAATTATTTAAAGAATATGTAAAGAAAAGGAGAAAATACTAACGTTTTGCATCTACATCGTTCTTAAGACGATTTTAAGATAAGCGCTTTGCACAAGAACCGAACCCATGATTACCTGCCAGATAGGCAATGCCCTGACATAATTATGCCAGATAATTATACAAATAAAACATTTATGAAACACGGTCACCTATTTTATTTTAATATATTAACTATTGAGTGTTTATAAACATTAAAGTTTATTGAACTCATTGTCTATGGAACGGAAACAACCTATGATAAAATATTATGTATCTATAGTGACGAATGTAAATAACAGATCGAGGACGGCCACGGGACTTGTAATCTTAAATCTACTAGCGCTTACAAATTTTTTACCATTTTATGGACTAAACAAAATCTCGCAAACTTAAAAATAAATAAATGGGTCATGATAAGTGATGTTATTATCTATTTATGTTAGCATCCGTATTTTTTTTAAAGTTTATTGTTTGTTACTGTTTTTTTTTAATTTAATTTATTACATTTTCGCAACGAGTGCGAGTTGTATTCTTCTACGTCCTACGATAACAATCTAACCATACGTCCGCCCTTCAAATACAATAAATTTTGCTTAAGAGGTTTAATGAAAGCAATTATCAATAATTAGGTTCACAAGTCCTTAAGACCGAGAATTTATAAAAACATTAATATAACTCGACATTTAAATGATCACCTATTAAATTGAAACTGACTACATTGACTCGTCTTAAAATAAATTCAAACGATTAAAAAGTGCTTATAAAGTCGTTGATTAAAGGAAAATTTAATTTAATTTAAAGTATAAAGAGCATATAATTTTATATTATTTGCTCTTAATGAGTAGAAAAGATTAATTAAATATCAGAGTACTTATTCTAACAAGTTCCTAATATTTACATTTACATTTATAATATTACTAGTATTTCCCGCGGCTCCGCCCGCGTTCAGATGACTAAATACCAAATTCTTAGGTTTTACATATTAGTATACTCTTACATTGCAGTTTTTGTATTTTTCTCAGAAATTAGATATTTTTCCTCGGTAAAAAGTATTCTATATGTTGACGCGGATAGCCAGCTATTACCATACCAAATTTCATCAAAATCTGTCCAGTAGTTTTCTCGTGATGTGGTAACAGACAGACAGACAGACAGACAAAAATTCTAAAAACTATAGACTCGGCCTCTGTATGGATAATAATGACTATTTCAATAAGATTTTCTAAAAAATCTTTAATGTACAGATTCGGCTTAGTTAGAATTTGATAATATATATAGATTATATTTCTCAGCTTCTCTCCAATAAAGCACACAATTTTTGTTTTGTTTATGGTGTTCTCGCCTTGCAAGCGACTGATGCTTCCACTCGACCGGTTGTTTGAATTCATTAAAGAAGCGCTTTTACATTAATAAAAGTAGTCAAAATATATCTATAATGTATTACACATCCTATATTTCGTATATTTTTATTTAAATCACACAAACTGTGATTATATAATACTTTCTGAGGTTTACGCGAATATTAGACATTTAAATAAAACTATCTTTTCGGATTTTTTCGCGGATTTATTTTGATTTTTGTTTCCCGACGTTTCGAATGCTTTACAGCAATCATGGTCACGGGAGAGACTTTAGATGAACGCTATCGGCATTTTGTGCCAGTTATATAAAAAGTTCCAGGTGAAATTTGATTAAGAATGTCAAAGTTTATGAAAATTAACAAGTGTTGTTTTTTTACAGTTGGATGTATTTCGAACAACGGGAAGATAATAAACAAGTGGAGGAAATGGAAAACGTGAACATATAGTAGCCTTATTTATAAAAATTATGTAGGAAATAAAAATCGTTTAAAAACGTGCCTTTCATTACAATTCCAATCTCACTTAATGATTATTGTTTTGTTTATTATTGACCAACAGGTGTCAATTGTTTGAGTTGTACGACGTCCGAGTTTATTTACAAAGAGCGATGAGTGTTTGATGGTTTTAAAACTGATATGACAATATAAGGATGCTTGTAAGCGAGCTGCGGACAATCGGACACTGTGTTCTATGCAGCGATGACGTTGCCTGCATCTTGCATCGCGAGTTTTATTTTGGAAATGTGATTAATTATATCGAATATCGATTTCTAGAATTTCTTTAGTTTAAATTTGTATAATAGTGTTATACATTAAACATGGAGAAAGGTAACATGAAGACTGTGGATGAGTCTGGTGAGCAGGAACCTCTAAAACAGGAATCCAAAACAAATATCCAAGAGTTAAGTTTTTGGGGTAAATTAAAATATGCGAAATCGAATATAACCGTGGAGCCGGTTTTAGGGTTTTTCGTCATGCCCAGTGTTTTAGCCATGTTAGCAACTCAAAACCTTAACTTAGATAAGGCTTGTAGAGTCAATTTAGTATTTGAAGATCACATATGTAACGATTTAAGACTTAGAAAACGAGCCAATCACACTTTCGAAGAAGACGAAGTTCAAAAGTTGATTGCATCTGTATTGGCTTGGAAAAGTATCATACATACAGCAGTACCTACTATTCTTATGTTGTTTATTGGAGCTTGGAGCGACAAAACGGGGAGAAGGAAAATTTGTATGCTGTTACCAATCTTTGGGGAATTCATGACGTGCGTCTTAAATATGATGAACACGTACTTTTTCTATGAAGTCCCTGTGGAGTTGACTGTCTTTATGGAGGTCTTATTCCCGTCTCTAACTGGTGGCTGGTACACTATGTTGTTAGGTACTTATAGCTACTTAAGCGATATAACTTCAAAAGAAACGCGGACTTTCAGATTAGGTATTCTGAGTTTATGTATGACAGTAGGTTTTCCTATAGGGATGGGGTTGAGCGGTGTGCTTTTAAAGTTCACGGGATATTATGGGGTGTTCTCTCTATCCGCTATGTTTCAAATAATAAACTTTTTATATGTTATGTTTGCTATCGAAGATCATAGATGGCTGGAAAATAAGAATAAGGTACGTTGTTATCGTTTCTTACTATTGAAATAGTATTGACAAAGGTTTTCCTTATTGATTTTCACACATCTTATAAGGTTTTAGCCCGTGCTAGTTTTGTTATAAAAGAACCATTTGGTTGTAACTTCGATGAGATTTTTAGCGTAAAAGTGGCATAACTGTAAAATATTTTTTTTAAATGAAGAAGAAAATTAATAAGTAAATCTTTGTAAATAGTAAAATGTAATTATAACATTAGTAGAAAAACGCTTAACTTACAAATAATCTGTTAAATATAATATAAGTGTAAATGATCGCTGTCTGTACACGGAAAATATTTGAGAAAGACTATTATTAGGGATCTTTATAAACGCAATAGAACCTACAACAATTATTTTTAGAATTTTTATCTGTTGGTGTGCATACGCAACAATCCCAGAAATAGCTTAACCGATTTGGATGTGGTTTTCACTAATGTGTTGTGGTAAGGTTCACTTAACATTTAGTATTTGTTTTATTTCAATCGGTTTATAAATAAAAAAGTTTTGTCAATTTAAAGAATCACCAAGAGACGAATCCGAGCGAAGCGAGGGTGATAAGCTGGTATTATAATAAATCTAATTTTAATTTTAAAAATATACATATTAAGTTATGTTATAATTCATGAAAGTACAGGCTGACTTTTTTGTATGCCTAATGGTTCGAAATACAACCTAATATAATAATGATTTATTTTTATACTAGCGACTCACCCTCGCTCCGCTCGGGTTTGTCCCTACTTACGCTTTAACGTTTAGTATAGATTTCTCAGAGATGAGATATTTTCCCGCAGTAAAAGTATCCTATATGTTGACCCGGATAACCAGCTATCATCATACTAAATTTTATCAAAATCCCTCCAGTGGCTTTTCCGTGATACGGTAATAGACAGACGATCAGATAGACAGACAAAAATTCAAAAAAATATAGATTTTGCCTCTGTATCGATAATAATGTCTATTTCAATAAGATTTTCCAAAAATATTTAATGAACAGATTTGACTCAGTTAGAATTTTATTATATGTATAAACATGCTCCAGGGTAAGTATTAAAGAAGAAAATACTGTTTTAATTTCAGAAAAAGCGTAAAAGGTGTATTGGTTTCTTTATAGAATTCTTCGATTTCCACAGTCTTAAGAAAACGTTTCAGATAGCATTTAAAAAGGGCACGAATAATAGAAGATTGAGGATATGTCTCATCCTCACAGTAGTGTGTTTGAGTTTTGGACCATTGTGGGGTACGTACATTATATTATATATGTTATTTTTTAACGACGATACGTTTGCCTAAGTTTGTAGTGACCTTACTTGCTGTGCCAAAGCTCGTGAGTTCGAGTCCCGCCGGGGGCATACATTTGTGTGATGAACACGAATGCTTGTACTCCAGTGATGGTGTTTATATTTATAATATGTATGAATTTACAAGTTATTTATGTGTAGTTTCTCAACTATCTGGTATCTATAACACAAGCCATAGCTTACCATGGAACTAGATGGTGCTGTGAGTTAATGCCCCAACATATTAATTAATTTATTTTTTAATTACGATTTTTTTCCTATAACTCGGCCTTTGTTAGCTATAGTATTTTTGCACAAAGTTTGTCTATTCTTGATAAGTTGACTTTCTAAACTGGATGTCGTTAAGAAAAAGTTCAAAAAATTTACGAACGACGCATTCTTATTTTATATATTACGCTTAAGTCCATACATTTTTAGTTTCTTTTAACGATAGCGGTGTATAATGTTATTTTAGTTGACTCTTTGCGAGAACGATGAAGTCGATATCCACCATGAAGTATACATTGTCTCTAATAGCAACAACTTTGATAACTATTATTATAAATTGGCACCGATATTTTTATCTTGTTTTTCATATTTTAATACATTTCTATCGGTCAAGATATATCGGTGTATAAAAAAATTGTTTTACTAATATTATAAACGTAAAGTTGGTGAAGATGTACGGATTTATGTTTGTTACTTTTTCACTCAAAAACTACTTACCGGATTTTGATAAAACTTTATAGTAATATAGCTTGTATATCAGAGTAACTTATAGACCATAATTTATAAAGATAAGGTTATACATATAAAACTATGTAGACGAAGCCGCGAAAAACTGCTAGTTTTTTAAATAATATGTGTGTAAAAAAATGAAACCTATATAGGTAACAAAATAAAGAATATAGGTAACTTTATTGTAAATTATTAAATTATTTATTAAAATTGAACCCAATATTTCATCTAACTCAAAGCAATTCTGTTATCTCCCTATAATTTATATTATGATTTAATTATAACAAATACACTGATAAAGTAAATGTGAATGTGTAAGATAATGTGAGAGGTAATAGTAACAAGCAATAAAACTATATATATATTGGCTAACAAAGCCGTATATATAACTATATACTAATAAATTTAACTGTGTGTATGGATGCGAGCGTGCGTGCTTGCGCGTGCGTTTGTGTTTTATTTTCACGCTTCAGCTTCACGCTGTAATGGCTCAACAAATTTGATTGAAATTAGCAATAGCTTTATACGTGTTAACATACGCTACACGAGCGGAGCCGCGGGTAAAAACTAGTCTACTAGTTTTTTACTTTTCTATTTTCCATTTACTTCATAGAACAGAAAAAAACATACATGGGTTGTTCTTCTTTTCTTGCGACAATGAATTGGTGTTTCTCAGTTTTTAGAGTTTTTCAAGTAACAATATCTTTATTTCAGAGCTAAGATATTTTTTTGCAAATGCATTTAATTTTCATTTGGATCATTTAATCTTTGTTTTCATGCCCGTAATGTTGTTTGTATTGTAGCTATTTTCGAGAAAACACTGTGACAGAGTGGTTTCTTTTCGGTAGGACATCATTATGAATTACTGCTCTGTCACGGTATTTAATGAAAAATAAACACATGCAAAAAAATTATTGGCTACAGAAAGTTAAAGATTATTTAGTATTAAAAGGTATAAAGCGATGAGGATGTAAATTCAAACAATGAATATATAGTAATCTATACTCTAATATGACACAAAATGAGATAAGAGACACATCATGGTCGCAAGAAAAGAAGAACGACCTACATACAATGCCATAGTCATTTGTTTAAGAAATAAAATATCATTAAATGAACCAATTAGCAATTCCAAGAAGTAAATTATGCTCCTTTTTATTGTTATAATTAGGGGAAAATAATTTTATATGGTAATTTTATCTACACAAAGTTGAATTTTAATATAGCTATTGCTTACTACAATATGAATGAACGAGAATATACATTGATTTTAATTATATTTTGTATTGTAATGGTATTCGGATTTCACATTTTTTCGAGGTTTTAAATCGATACTCCTGTATTCGATTACATAGTAAGTCAGTAATTTAATAACAAATGAAGCTGGTAAAAGGGTATTATTATAAAAGCAGACTAGCGAATTATCCTTGCTTTGCTCGGGTCCATCTCTAGCAATTTAGAAATGTAAATTCGAATTTTGCGTAATTTCTAAGGGGTTTCTATTTTCGCGCCGGAACCCTAAATAGTTCAGGAATAAAAAAAAACATACCCCATATGTTGATTTACAAACTCCTCTATCTTTCAGTGAAAGTTCTATTACAATCGGTTAAGCCTTTGCAAAGAATATAGACAATTTATTTTAAAAGCGTTTTTTAGGTACGACCTACTGGTATCATATAACTTTATTTACTTGAGAAAACGTAGTTATTTTGAAACCACAGACAGACAATTCAATTTTATTTATTTGTATAGATGTATAGATTAAACTATAGCATGAACAAAATAATATAAATCTCAGTAGTAGTAGCACACATACGGCCAAATACACTATCAGAATTGTCAGTAAAATCTATACATATAATAAAATTCTGAGTCGGATCTGTACATTAAATATTTTTCGAAAAATCTTATTGAAATAGTCATCATTATCGATACAGAGGCCGAATCTATAGTTTTTAGAGTTCATGTCTGTCTGTCTCTCTCTCTGTGTGGGAACGCATCATGAGAAAATCATTGGGTAGATTTCGATAGCTATGATGATAGCTGGTTATCCGGGGCAACATTTAGGATACTTTTATTGCGGGAAAATATCTTCATTTTGAGAAATCTATACTAACCGTTAAAAGGGAACCCGATCGGAGCGAGGGTGACTCGCTAGTTCAAAATATAAGTTTTGTTTTTTTCAACTAATAGTATTAATTAAGCCATTATTTTTCATTTATAAAGAATATAATTTATCATATAAACTGACATATCAACTTTGTTCTCCATAGGATAAAAAGTAGTCATCTCCCTTATATTATAAGGAAGCAACATTTGAAAATCGCTGACGCTTAGAATTCAATTTAGAACGTCTATATTATATACCTATAGCTTCTACCATCTTATTTTTATTAAAAAGATAAAGGTCGAAAGATCAATTAATTTCATTTTCAAAAACAACTTGCTCTTAGTATTAAGAGAAGTGTTCTACTTCTCTTATGTATATTTTATTATAAACGTTGGTCTTTTGTGACCTTAATTATCCAAAAATTTTGACATTTTGAATTGATGTGTTTTTGGTTGTATTTGATAATGTTTTTTAAGAAATATTATTTTTAAAACTAGCAATATATGAAAGTTCGTAGTTTATATGAATTTCGGAATAACTGGAGGCTTAGACAAGATGCCATTCAAGAATCATTAAAGATAAGAAATCGAAAAAATATATGAGCACGACATATTATATACTAGCGGCTCACCATCGCTTCGCCTCTAGACAAACAAAAACAAATCTATCCCACGGGAACCGTACATTTTTCCGGGATAAAAAGTAGCTTATTTATTATTCTGATGTATGAATTATATTATTGTAAGTTTCATTAGAATGTCATCAGTAGTTTTTGCGTACTAAGCTGTTAAGTTACTATAGTTTTTTATCCATCCCACGGGAACTCTTTAATTTTCCGGGATGAAAAGTATCTAATATGCGACCGAGGATATTAAGGTACCATCATGCAAAATTTCATTTAAATCGGTCCAACAGTTTCGGAGATTAGCCCGTACAAACAGACAAACAGACAAATAGATAGACAAACAAAAAATTTGAAAAAAAAACAACAGGATTTGTTCTATTTCCCTTCTTACATCCCGCTGATTCGGTTTTTAGCATTATTTTTCTATGTACAGATATTCGACCTCCATAGTTTTATTATATGTATAGATTATTAATATTTTTTATATATTTTTTTTTCATTATATAACAATAATATTTATAACTCAATACAATTTAAAAAAAAATCTATTTTCAACATTAGATTGACATATTGTCTAAACTCCCTACATTCACCTATCGATTGTTACTTTTTCATCTGCACGTTTCGCATGAAGTTGCAATAGATTTTTATTTGACATTTAATCCACTGTCATTGATCAATTAAACAAACGACTTTGTAATATAATATACGGTTAGAAACAATAGGTATAGATAAGGTTGCACTGTGCCTGCCCGAGCGTTACCAACTTATATATTACGTATGAATGAAATTTTGTTGAAGGATAAAATTATTGATAAATATTGAATTGATCAATGTAAAGTACTAGCAGTACCTGGCTTCGCTCGCATTAAAATTTTCGATTGCTACCCAACTCCACAGCATTATCCGCTAGGCTAATCTGAAGATTGAATGAACCTGAAAATTTCATCAAAATCACTCCAGCCGTTTTAGAGTCCATATGTATGTTACATACCACATACACACATCGATTTTTATATATAGATAGATTAAACATTTAAGGCATACTTTAGCTTTAATTATTCCGTTTTAATATCCGGGGGTAAGTAGAACACCACATTGGCCAAATGTTTTCGCACGTTTTTTTAAATTTTGTTAGGTTTACTTGGTATGCAAGTTTCATGAATAAGGTAACCGCACTAACTTTAATTATGAAAATGAAAAATCTCAGATGAGCGAAGCTCGTTCAAAAACACTTTGCTTTCCAGACAAGCGCGTTACCAATGAGCCTATACTCCTGCCCACTAGTGGGATGTTAAGCTTTAATCTATACATATAATAAAATTCTAACGAGTCGAATTACAATACAATTACAGACAAAGTACATTAACTATTTTTTGAAAAATCTTATAGAAATAGTTTTTATTATCGATACACAGGCCGAATCTATAGTTTTTGGAATTTTGTGTCTGTATGTCTGGGAACGTATCACGAAAAAACCACTGGGCAGATTTTGATGAAACTTGGTATGATGATAGCTGGTTATCCGGGTCAACATATAGAATATTTTTTACTGCGAAAAAATGTCTCATCTATGAGAAATCTATGTATATTAAATGTTAAAACGAAATCAGGGACGAACCCGAGCGGAGCGAGGAAAAGTCACTGGTTAAAATAATTTGCTTTATGGTATTAGAAATGCTAGAGACAAAAACAAGAAAACTTAAATTCTTCAATTAAGATAAATTTAATATTAAAGTTACATTTCCTCAGTATAAAGAGATAGAACACAAAAGTGTTATAACTTACTTAAAGACTTGGCATCTGTGCCTGTACCTGTATATGTAGGACAATTAAAATATTTCTTGATGAAAAATTAACATATGTATTATAATTTAAATATTTATTATTATAATTTATCTTTTGCATTGCATATACTGATGAAATTGCAAACCAAGTTACACTATGTCGTTCTAATTTGAATCTACTATCCATATTTGAGCTCTTAAAAACTGTTAAGCCTGTTTTTCTGATATTATCTATTTTATTGGATTTCCGGGATAAAAAGTAATAGTTAGTAGTAAAATGTATAGGGATATATAGTAATAATTTTTTAATGCTTTTTTTGGCTTTTGAATCCTGCTAATGACAATGAGTCCATCATGACTCAAATTTTCTGGGGCAAAATAATACAAAGAGTACATGTAAATAGGTTATAATTACCCCACGGTTTTTGAGACTCTATCGATATTGAATAACTTTAAAGTGAGGCGAAGCGAGACTGGCATACTTAGCTTTGCAATGAATCAAACTTTAAGTAAACTTAAGTAAATAAAGTAAACTAATTGAAATCAAGGAATATAATATTATCTTATGAACAAATTACTCTGCATTGATAACTGATCAAATAAATGAAATAAATATGTATTAATTATTTCCGTATATTTTAATGAATCAATTTTGTTCTTACAAAGTAAAAAAGTATTACGTGGCCACACATTATGTTATATTTGCACAGTATTATATACGTGTACGATGAAACTCCACAGGTAAACTAATGTACCTACGGGTATATGTCTATTCAGATTTCTTCTTTAGTTCGCTTGGGTTTACCTGTACAGTAATTTGGTCGAGCTTACTGTAAAAGCAAAACTGCGCAGGTGTATAAGGCTACTAATGTTTCCGGTGTCATCAGGAAATGCGCTTTATTACCAACAGAATAATAAGCTTAGGATTCATGTCGAAATAAATATATTATGGTCTGATTTTTAATTATCAAATCAAAATTTATATTTCTGTATTATTTTGTAGTAGTTATTTTAAAGTTTAGTATAAATTTTCAGAGATAAGATATTTTCCCACAGTGAACAGTATTCTATATGTTGACCTGGATACAGCTATCATCATACCAAATATCCTCAAAATCTGTTCAGTGTTTTTTTTGGTGATGCGTTCCCAGACAGACGGAGAGAGAAAAATTATAAAAACCATAACTTCGGCCTCTGTATCGATAATAATTTCAATAAGATTTCCAAAAAATATTTAATGTACAGATTTTTTATTATATGTATAGATTAGCAAAATATAAATCAAATAACAAAATATCACAAATTTTAAGAATGTATGTTTAGTTTAACTTAGTTTATTTTATTTTTTTATTTAAAGATTAAAAATAGTCTGAACCTCGTAGATTTCAAAACTTTAACTTAACAAACTTAATAACTGTATAGCTATATTTATCTTCAACGGGATTCGAATCTTCAATATCCTAAGAAGAGACGTGAGACAAGCGCTCTCACAATTACATCAAAGTTAGTATTTTACATAATACTCATGCCAGAAAACTGATATAATTTCTATTGTCTGTTTCTTGGATTTATTTAGAATCTTTTTGTTTTCATTGAATAAAAAGTAGCTTAGGTATAACATATTCGACTAAATTCTCTATCCGTGTTATCTATATTAGTACCCATCATATCAGAACAGTGCAAATGTTCCATATGTTACATAGGTGATATAGTTTGTATTCAGCACTTTTAACGTCTTACTGTCGGGCACTGGCCTCCCTTCATAAGAGGAGCATTAAGTCATAGCCCAACACGCTGAGCAAATACGGGTTGGCGGACTTCACATGACTTTCGAAAACTTGCTAGGTTCTCTGGTGTATTCCTTCACCGTAAGAAAAATGGTAATCATGATTACCACGGGGCTACCAGTGTCTTCATCTATATAGTTTATAAGTTATATGTATTTTTTATGTATATAAAATTACAAACATGGGGTTTTTTTTATAAGCCAGTTATTTAATCTGCCAAATATTTAGCACAGATTCATCGGTTTGCTCTCGACCTATATAGAACGTTACGATGTAACTCGATTCATGTCAGATCTGCTCAATATAATTGACGGCAATCGAATAGTGCGGATCAAACGAATGAAAAAGGACAGTTTCAATGAAAAGCTTGTATGAGAGCGGTGTGCAATGTTGCATCGCTTATTTTAAATCGATAATTTGATTTCTGTTTTAATTTTATTTATGAACTGGCGACTTAGCCTTGCTCCGCTCGGGTTTCGTCCCGAGGAACGTTTTAACGGTTAGTATAGGTTTCTCAGAGATGAGATATTTTTCTGCAGTAAAAAGTATTCTATATGTTGACCCAGTTAACCAGCTATCATCATACCAAATTTCATTAAAATCTATCTAGTGGTTTTCTCATGATGCGTTCCCTGACAGACAGGCAGGCAGGCAAAAAATAAAAATTCTAAAAACTATAGATTCCGCCTCTGTATTCATAATAATAACTGTTCCAATAAGATTTTCCAAAAAAATATTTAATGTACAGATTCAACTTATACTGTGTATAGAAGCATAAGGCCGCGTAGTTCGTTTTCGTATTACGATATCTTAAAAATGATAGCTTATGTATTATTCTAATGAATAAGCTATATTGCTATAAAGTTTGATCAAAATTCATTTAGTAGAGCTTTTGGCTAGAAATTATAATATTAATCCTACTAATATTATAAACGTGAAAGTTTGTAAGAATGTATGTATGTATGGATGTATAGATGTATGTTTGTTACTCTATCACGCCAGAACGGCTGAACAGATCTGGATTAAATTTGGCACAGATATAGATTATAGTCTGGAATAACACATAGGCTACTTTTTATCCTGGAAAAAAGTACGGTTCCCGTGGGATAGGTTTGTTTTTGTTTTTGGTAGGGGCGAACTCGACCGAAGCGAGAGTGAGCCGCTAGTAGGATATATGTTTATTGTACTTAATTCAATTTAACTCAATTTTCTTGATAATGACTTTAAAGCATGCCAGTTGAGTAGAATGTGACGTAGAATGGAGAAGATTTGGAGTTTGGTCGGTAAAATAAATCATTAAAACTATATCAAATTACAGTGTGTAAAATATTTTTGTATTCTATATACGTAAAGGGTACTGAATACAGAGAATGACAAGAATCAATAAGCTTTCTACCAGAGAGTAGAAAAAAAGTACTGTATGGTGACTTCTTATTTTTTTATTATGTTCTTATTTTTTTTTAATGAAAATTTGCCATACTAACTATTTTTTATTGTTGTAGCAGTATAGCCATTTAAAGGTAGGACAGACAGACTGATAGACGAACTAAGTGTAGTAAAAGGATTTCGTCTGTACCGTTTAGAAATGAAACCCTAAAAATTAAGAAAAATATGTAGTATATGTAGTGTAGTTCAACGTGAAGTATGAGTGACTCGTAGAGTTTACAGATTGGTAGATGTCGATTTTCACATCAAAAACTTATATCGGATTTACGGTGCTTTATTTATAGTACCTGGGCGATCGAGCTTCGCTCGGAATTCTTTTTTGTTATATCGTATATTTTAGATTAAAAAAATTTTTTAACTTGAATAATACAAAAAAAAAAAAAGTAAAATCTTTGTATCGGGATTCGAACTCTGACACCTGTGATTGTCAATCTTGCACCTTGGCCGCTTGACTACGATGCTTTTGCCCGAGCGTAAGAAATTATCGATCATATTTTGCGTGGAATAATGCGAAAGAAAACCACATTAAAACTCGAAAACAGACAAGACTAATCTAGATCGATTTTTCGTCCCCGAAAACCCCCACATACCAAATTTCAGCGAAATCGTTAGAGCCGTTTCCGAGATCGCCGGTATAAATAAATAAATAAAGCTATAAATATACAAGAATTGCTCGTTTAAATATATTAAATTACGAGTATTTATTTATAAACGGCTTAAAGTTATAAAAATATTTCCAACATATTATTTCATACTATTACATTAAAGTGAAACGGCAATTCAATTCAGGAGGTCTAGACAATATATGATTTTGCAATCGTTGAAAAATAGATATCTAAGAAATATATGAGTAATATGAGAATGACATGTAATGGTTCTATAGCATAACGATTATATTTAACGTTTCAGTACAAGTATTAAAATTTCTGTAACGATTGTATAATAACACGTTGTCTAAGCCCAGGATAGATTACATTATTGCATCGATCAAGGTCCCAAGATGAACAAACATATATATCATTAGCGACTCACCCTCGCTTCGCTTCAGGTTCATCCCTAGACAAAAACAAATTATCCCACGGGAACCCTACATTTTTCCGGGATGATATATAGCCTATAGCCTTCCTCAGTTAACGGGCTATCCAATGCAAAAAGAATTTCAGTTCAACCAAACAAACAAACGAACTCTTCAGCTTTATAATATTAGTATAGATTTCATTTTAGTTATAGTAGATATTGAATAACAGAAACTCCCAAAAAAATTAATGTAAGAAAAGTGAGGCATGACGGCCGCCATTATGCAATTTATTGACAATCAATCCCCACACAATGTGTATTATTTTTTATCATTTGAGTTAACTGTAGTGCTATTCTGTAACATTTTTTATGTATAAAATAAATAAATATGTTGGGACATTAACACACAGCACCATCTAGTTCCATGGTAAGCTACGATGCTTGTGTTTTGGATACCAGATAGTTGATATATTACACATATGTATATTATTAATTTAAATACATACATATTATAAATATAAACACCCATGACTGGAGTACAAACATTTATTCTCACACAAATGAATGCCCCCAGCAAAACTCGAACCCGCGATCGCTGGCACAGCATGTAGGGTCACTACAAACTGAGCCAAACATGTCGTCAATTCACGTAATTATTTGATAACTGAATCTGCGAATACATACTTCAAGCATTTTGTATGAAATACCATATAATATGTTCGCGGTTTCGGCTTTAGAGTAAGATTTAAAATCTAACAGAATTATACTTCTGTGGAAATAAAACAACTAATTTATTATTAAGTGTTTACCTTTGCAAGTACTATGTCATAGTAATTCAACATGTTATCTTATTAGCTACTTTTAATTGAAGTTAACGTTTATAGCTTATTTACTACTAGCAGTTCACCCTCGAAAAACAAAAACAAATCTATCCCTCGGGAACCGTGTATTTTCCGGGACAAAAAGTAGCTTATGTGATATTCCGGACTATAATCTATTTTTGTGCCAAATTTTCACCAGAACCGTTTAGCCGCTCTGGTGTGAAAGAGTAACAAACATACGGATGACTTCGGCGCAGATAGCTTTAATTATTATTATTGTACGCATTACAGGCACTACTCGAATATATGAATAAGGAATATTATTGAAGGCAGTAATTTTTCTAGATAAATTAGTCAGTCAATATTATATTTTATACTAGCGGCTCACCCTCGCTTCGCTCGGGTTCACCTCTATACAAACAAAAACAGATTTATCCCACGCACCTTACCCGCCCAACGTAAATTACCCGCCTTACGCACTTTACCCGCCCTACGCATATTACCCGCCTGCGTACTTTACCCGCCCTACGCATTTTGACTTACCCACGCACTTTACCCGCCCTGCGTGCTTCGACCGCCCTACGCACTTTACCCGCCCTACACACGTTACCCGCGTTACGCACATTACCCGCCCTAAGCACATTGCTCGCACTACACACATACTCAGGAGTATATATAATTTCACCGGCTCAGCCTCGCTTCGCTCGGGTTCGCCTCTAGACAAACAAAAACAACTCTATCCTACGGGAACCGTACATTTTTCCGGGATAAAAAGTAACCTATTTGTTATTCTGATGTATGAACTATATTATTGTAAAGTTTCATTAAAATCCATTCAGTAGTTTTTGTGTACCAAGCTCTATAAATTACTATAGTTTTTAACTATCCCACGGGAACTCTTTCATTTTTCGGGTTGAAAAGTATCCTAAATGTTGACCGGGGATATTAGGTACCACCATGCACAATTTCATTTAAATCAGTCCAGTAGCTTCGGAGATTAGCCCGTACAAACAGACATACAGACAGAGAAACAAAAAATTTGAAAAAAATCTGGATTTGTTCTATTGCTCTTCTTACATCCCCCTGACTCGGTTTTTAGCATTTTTTTTCTATGTACAGACATTCGACCTCTACAATTTTATTATAGTATAGATGAGTAACGCGTAGTTACGCGCTCGCTTGGGCAACCGAGTGAAGCGGGTTCAAATCCCGGGTCTCGCATCTCTGATATTTTCATATGCGAATCATTTCTAACATGATTACCACTCGCCTTACGGTGAAGGAAAACATCGTGAGGAAACCGGCATGTCTGTGAGAACCTAGCAAGTTTTCGAAAGACATGTGTCGCCAATCCGCACTTGGCCAGTGTGGTGGACTATGGCCTGATCCCCCTCGTATTGAAGGGAGGCCGTGCCCAGCAGTGGGACGTTACAAAGGGCTGAATATATGATTATATAAATATTTCCTTTATATATAAATGTTTAAACCAAGAGGAATAAATACTTTTTAATCGAATTAAAAAAAGGAGGAGGTTCTCAATTCGGATGTTTTTTTTTATGTATGTTCGAGCATAACTCCGTCATATGTAGACGAATTTGCAAAATTCTTTTTTTGTTCGAAAGAGGCTTATGCCGAAATGGTTCCATTTCAAAAAAAAAGTGTAAAAAGAAGAGATGATTGATTTTTCACCAATTGAATTTTTAAAATGCTTTCTTTTTATTTTGCTAGTACTATGTTTACACTAAAAATGGGAAAACCGACCTTCAAAACAAAGCACCGACTTTAAAAATATCTGATTAGGAATCCATAGTAAATGAAAAAACTAGCAATTAGTTATTTTTTTACTTTTTAGTGTTTTTTTAAAGTCGGTTTTTATAATAATTTAATTGGAAAAATAATTTATGCAGCCTATATCGTTAGTTTATGTATTTGAATATCGAATAGTGTAATGGGATTAATTCGAAACTGAATAATATTATATTTACATATGTTACCCGAGATTTATTTGTTCATTTGCAATCGTAATACCTACATACATTATTAGTTCAATAAATGTACGAATAGTTGAAAAAGCATTTTCGTGGATGTATGAATTATTATGGAAGTGTCACGTTTTAAAATTATATTTACCCTGACATTTTACTATAGGTACTATTGGAGGCTGATGGTTGCTAGGTCTATTTCAGCACAATAAAAAAAGTGTTTGTGTACTTATGTACGCACGTAAGAAGTTATACTTCTTTGGCGTAAAAGAACAAAAATAGCTAAAGATTTCATCCCGTGCGTTACAACTTTCTGTTTGTGAAAGGAATGCAGCTAACTTCATCATCTCGTTTTCAACTAACTTCATCATATTGCTTTTGCTGTCGGTGTGAGCGCGCATCGTAAAAATTTTACTATCTTAATTTTTTTCAAACGTGCCAATATAAGAATAACTTCAAAGATTAGTGGTTTTTTCTGGCTTACATGTCAAAAAGTGCGATACCGCCGCTCTTCAAATATAAAATGAGCGTAAAGAATACAGTCATTGAAGAATAAAGATTGATATTTTGACTTTTATTTATATTATGATTTATTCATATAATTTTTATATTTCTTTATCAATCTTATTCTTTATGTAAATTAATAAACAGAAATTATTAGTAGTTAAGTTTTTAAATTATTTATTATAAGATAATATACATTAGAAAGTGATAATAAAACCTATTATAGTTGATGTCACTTCCAGCTTGCCCTTTCCTTTGTGAGCTTCACAGATTTCATTTTGACAGACGGACGGTTTTTAATGGACTTTTTAACATTTCAGGTGAAATGAGTATAATGTATATTTTTGCACGGTATCGTTTTAATTGGGATGAAGTAAAGTACAGCATTTATTCCACGTACAATCTCATCACACATTCTTTGGGTAAGCTAATATTATACGTCTTTTTTTATCGTCGAGATAACATATATCTACATCTATATTGCAAAGAGTTTGTTTACATAGCACGTCACTAGTATACATCTAGTGATGTGCTTCAACTCGCTTATACTCTTACTTACTACTAATTGGGGGTTTGTTCTTTAATAACTATTTTAATAAAACACTATTATATCTTGAAACACGTGATCTCTTGAAAATAAAATTACTCTATGAACAGTAAATAAATAGTATATGAAAATTATATCTCTATGCTAAACCAATGTTCAATGGTTTATCTTTTTTCCATTGGTTTTTTATATTGTTTTTGGTTTACATGTATTTAAATTTTTTTTAACATTAATATAAAAAAAAACATAGAATTAGTTTTTTTTACTATATTTGAATAAGGTTATAAACATTCGAAACTATAAAGCCAAATTACAATAGATATTTTTCCATTTTCTTTTCTTGATTTATTTAATTAGTATTATACGGAGTTGGTATTGGGCGACCTAGATCATTGCAGCAATGTTGGTTGCAGTAGCGATTGCCTATGGTATTTTTATGGTATTATTATAATAATATGTTACACTAATAAGCTTTATGTTTATTTTATTATAATTTTTTAAAACATTACAGGTACAATGTTCTGCATAAGTGTATTTAGTAAGAAGTTAGGAGTGGATGATGCTATATTGGGAATGATTTCCGCAACTAGCAAAATTGCTGGCTCTTTTGTACTCGCCTTTGCGCGAAATAATCTCGAAGTTTATATGGGTATGTGACAAAACTATACTGATATTCTTAAACGTAAAAGTTATTCTGTCAATCTGTGTACTTGATTTTTACGAATATACTTACTAATGAACAGATTATGATAAAATGTTATATGGAAGATGTTTAAAATCTGAGGATAGGATATAATTATATTTAAACAGGAGGAAATAGGTAAAAAACTTTTTGCAGAAAATCCATTTATTCACACGTAAAAACTTGAACTTGGTTTTTACACGTTTTATTATAAAATTTTATGTAACTAAAAAATTAAATAAAAATTATATTTTACACAAAGTGAAATTAAAACAAAAACAGCGTCTTAAAAAAGCATAAATAAAAATATATGTAATACTAGCGACTTACCCTACCTTCTGCTTGGTTTTGTCCCTACTTACGTTTTAACGTTTAGTATAGATTTGTCAGAGATGAGATATTTTCCCGCAGTAAAAGTATTCTACATGTTGACCCAGATAACCAGCTATGACTATAACAAACTTCAAAATCCCTCCAGTAGTTTTTCTGTGACGCTGTAACAGAAAAACTTGTACTTTAAATATTTTTTGGAAAATCTTATTGAAATAGACATTATTATCGATACAGAGGTCAAATGTATTGTTTTTAGAACTTTTGTCTGTCTGTCTGTCTGTCTGTCTGTCTGTCTGTTACCGCATCACACAAAAACCGTTGAAGGGATTTTGATGAAATTTGGTATGATGATAGCTGGATATACGGGTAAACATATAGGAAACTTTTTACTGTGGAGAAATATCTCATCTTTGAGAAATCTATAGTAAACGTTAAAACGTAAGTGGGGACGAACCCGAGCGGAGCGAGGGTGAGTCGCTAGTTAAATGTAGTATTTAATTATTTCATTATATGTTTAATATGAAAGCGAAACCACGAGTAAAAGCTAAAGTTATCTTTTTTTCAGCTCCACTCTTAGAGATATTAAACGGCACAACGACCATCGCTCTCCGTTCGATCGCCTCTAAATTGGTTTCTCATCAAGAATTGGGTATGTAAAATTGCTTTATAGGCATAAGCTTCTTATGATTTCTTCAATATTAATTTTATATTGAAGTAGTTAATTTTACGGTTCTAATTTACTTACTAAGGCTTTGATTGCCTTTAACATAATATATTTTATAAATTCGTATTCGCATATTAATACCTAACTGTAATTACTACTATTGAGTAATAATAAGGTAATATTATTCATATTTTGACTAGTTTCATTTGAAAATTTATGATTTTTTCTAAATACAAAGAATATCATTCAATTCATTAAAATCTTCGCCAAAATAATATGGACAATTGTCAAATGATTTTCATAATTTCTTTTTTAATAAATAGGTTCAATTTCATCTTTAAGGACAGAATAGGTCATTACGAGTGTTTTAAAGTCGATTTACCACAAATACCCGCAAACTAAATAGTTAATGATATTTTAGTTACTATTCTGATAAGAAAAAGCATATTATATAGGATTTTATCTATGATGTGGTATTTTTTTAATCTGTGTCAAACGGAACATCCTTGCTCGAAAGGAAGTGACAATTAATTAGAAAGATGGCGTATATTTTCTCTAAGTTGTTAGCGGTTATCGTTATAAGCGCTTTAAATTATATTTATTTGATAAATATTGTTAAAAGACTAAAGTATTATTACCCAAGTAGTTTGAAATTCAATTACAAATATACATATATTATAATAATGAATATGAATGATATATTACGTAAATAAATATATATTACAATATAAATATTGAAACACTGGTTATTATTTATAAAAGTTTCAAATGATTGTTGAGGTTTTTACGAGTACATAAGGAAAATTAGTCAAATAATTTTATCCCATGAGGTCGATATGGAGATCATTCCTTCCTTCCTTACATCGTTCCTTTTAGTAACAAGAATTAGTAACTTGAATTTTCAATTTTTTTTTACCAATCTTGTTAAATTCAGTATCCTCGATTTCATATTAACAAGTATTATTTATTAAAATATTCAGAAAAAATGTACCTAATTTACCTCCCGTAAATAGGCAAAGATAAAACAGTTCAGTACCTTTTTCCCCTCTCATTGTAAACCGATTGTTTTTGTTTAGTAGCTGTTGACGAGCTTTAGTGTTACCAATAAAAAATAATAATAATGATTATTATGCGAACACTCATAATCCATACATATAATAAAATTCTAACTAAGCCGAATCTGTACATTAAATATTTTTTGGAAAACCTTATAAATATATACATTATTACCGATACAGAGGCCGAATCTATAGTTATTAGAATTTTTTTCTGCCTGTCTATCTGTCTTTCTGTTTGTCTGTTACCGCCTCACGGAAAAACCACTGCAGGGATTTTAATGAACTTTGGTATGGTGATAGCTGGTTATCCGGGTCAACATATAGGATACTCTTTACTGCATGAAAATAACTCATCTCTAAAAAAAACTATACTAAACGTTAAAACGTAAGTAGGGACAAATCCGAGCGCAGGGAAGGTGAGTCGTTAGTGTAAAATACGTATGGATAGAAAATCATAATTAAATATAATAATATCATAAGACACTGGGGCCGCGTGTCCAATTCCTTAGCCATGTATTGTCGATGCCATGCTTGTTTGAGGAACATTAGTATATTAGCAAAATGGTAAAGATAGGAACTGTCACAGAATAGGCGTATAGCTCTGATTATGTCATCACTTATATATTTGAATTATTTAAATCGATATAGTGAATATGTATAGAACGAACAAGTTAAATGCGGAGTTTTTATTAATGTAAATAATAAGAATATTGATTATGTACATAATATAATGTATCCACATATTTGTTAAAGCTAAGTTACCACAAAGATATTAGTTTAATATTTAATGTTAAACATGTCTTATACACGACTCATTATACTAGCGACTTACCCTCGCTTCGCTCAGGTTCGTCTCTAGGAACGTTTTGACGCTTAGTATGGAATAGATTTTTTTTAAATTGTTTTCGTTAATTTTTCCGATGTTTTAATAGTTATTCTACTATTCGTTGTGAAGACAAATCCAACAACACAAACATCATAAAAATCGGTCCAGCAGTTCTCGAGTTATAAGTGTAACAAACCTGACTTTGTTTTATATACGTATATATAGATGTACAATGTACACAGTACATATGTTCTGAAATTATAAGAAGATTTTCAGTTGATAGATATGTTACTTTACAAATACAAGCATGTTATATATCGGTTATCGTTAGGTGTATTTTTAGACAAAGTTCGACTATTATTTAAAAAAAAATTGTATCACAAAACATTTATTATTAATTAGCGACTCACCCTCGCTTCGCTTGGGTTTGTTCCTAGGTACGTTTTAACGGTTAGTATGAAATACAAATCTTTGAATTTCTCGGCTTTTCTGTACTACAAAATGAATGTATTATACATATAAACCTTCCTCTTGAATCACTATCTAGTAAAAAATACCGCATCAAAATCCGTTACGTAGTTTTAAAGATCTAAGCATACATAGGGACAGACAGACAGCGGGAAGCGACTTTGTTTTGTACTATGTAGTGATTCATTTAAGATCACATCTCAAACTTTAAATGAAAGATTCGGATTGTATTTGGTTATGTCATATTATGTATGTGTTTTTGTTTTTATAGGTAAAGTCTTTTCTCTGTTTGGCCTCGCGGAGACGATGATGCCACTTCTCTTCGCACCTTTGTACTCGCGTGTATACATCTTGACGTTGCACGTATTGCCCGGCGCAGTTTTTCTTCTCAGTGTTCTCGCCACATTGCCGACATTTATAATATTTATGTAAGTAAAAAAGTAGATTAAACATAACTGAATTAGTCTTCTTATGTTTATTCTTCTTATCTTTAAAACTAGGAATCTGAAAATAAATTAAAAAATAAAGTCCAACTGCGTGAAAAACGAACTCTGAAAAAGAGACTTGTTCCCTTCTTTTTAGTTCGCTTAACGAACGAAAATAGTATTATGCAATCAGAAACATATCTTATCCTTGCTACGAATCCAGCTACGTGTATATATAATTTAATTTTTTATTAACATCTTTTTAGTTTTCGCCAGTTCTACATTTGGAGTTTTATTTAACAATTTGTTATATTAAATTATTATTAAACATTAAGTAATATGTATTTTTGTAATCGCCTCTTAAATACCTTCATTTTGATATCCCAATCGATAAGTTTGGAAGATTTTTTTTATCAAGACACAAATAGGCGTCCCAGACCCGCCATTTTGATTTTTAATAATATCACACTCGCGTTATCTAGGCGAATCTAACGACATATGAATTATTAAAATCAATTAAGCCGTTAAGTAATTGCAAATGAACATAAGATCGGACATACATACAAACACATACATACAGGTCAAACACTGAACTCTCCTTTGGACGTCGCCACAGTCGGGGAAAATAAATGAAATTAATAGTTAGTATATACATGTATTCAGCCCTTTTTAACGTCTCACTGCTGGGCACGGGCCTCCCTTCAATACGAGGGAATCAGGCCATAGTCCACCACGCTGGCCAAGTGCGGATTGGCGGACTTCACATGTCTTTCGAAAACTTGCTAGGTTCTCTCAGACATGCAGGTTTCCTCACGATGTTTTCCTTCACCGTAAGGCAAATGGTAATCATGTAAGAAATGATTCGCACATGAAAATATCAGAGGTGCGAGACCCGGGATTTGAACCCGCTTTACTCGGTTTCCCAAGCGAGCGCGTTACCACTGGGCTACCACTGCCATTAATATACATATTTACTCGCTATTCACGTTATAATAGATAAGATATAAAGAAGAGATAGTGTAATATTATAGTTCCTTTGTTAAAGTACATTACATTGTGAGATATGAGAGCATGCGCTGAGGCAAATTTAATTTCTAAACAAAGGTTGCTTCCGTAAAATGCATTTAATTTATTGTTTATGTATTTAGTCACGTCAACTGACCTAGGTTTCTTTATATTTTTATTAATTTAAAACAAAACTGTGTAAAATTTTCCGGTGTTACATAATTGATGACATGTTTGGCTCAGTTTGTAGTGACCCTACTTGCTGGCCAGCGGTCGCGGGTTTGAGTTCTGCTGTGGGTTCATTTGTTTGATGAGCACGAATGTTTGTACTCCAGTCATGGGTGTTTATATTTATAATATGTGTGTAAAAATAAAATAAAATAAATATGTTGGGACATTAACACACAGCACTATCTAGTTCCACGGTAAGCTACGAAGCCTGTGTAATGGATACCAGATAGTTGATACACTACACATATATAACTTTAAATACATACATATTATAAATATAAACACCCATGACTAGAGTACAAACATTTGTGTTCATCACACAAATGAATGCCCCCAGCGGGACTCGAACCCGCGACCACTGGCGCAGAAAGTAGGGTCACTACAAACTGAGCCAAACGTGCCGTCATTTATCTTAGCTGACTCGGTGGTGTAGTGGTTAGCATGTACGACTGCACACCCGGAGGTCCTGGGTTCATATCCTGGGTCGGGTCAAGTTTAGTTATTCAGTCTTTCTGTATAGTAAGCCTCAGTAACAGCCCGGAGTTGGGAAGTTGGCGGTGTTTCACCCCCGTGCCTCGGAAACCACGTAAAGCCGTCGGTCCTGCGCCTTAACTCTCACCGGTCGTGTCGAGTGTCGTGCACTTATGTCTGCGCGCACACTTGTGCACTATAATATCTCCTGCGCAATTGGCTAGTCTCAATGAGATTGGCCGCCGTGACCGGGATCGGTCAGGAGGACATTATTATTGTTATATAATCTGTTATCCATAACACAGGCCTCGTAGCTTATCATGAAACTAGATGGTGCTTTGTGTTAATGTCTCAATATATTTATTTATTTATGTATCACGGATTATTATTAAAAATGTTATTAAAGTTTATGTGTGTATTTCACGCTGGAAAAACGGAACGGATTTGGATGAAATTTAGTATATATACATATAAAAGTAGCTAATATTTAAAAAATGAAGACATTTATCTTGGAAATTATCTATTCATAGTATTAGAAGTAATTTTTAAACTTCGTAGTTCTTTGTAACATCTTCTAAGTGATATCGCTATTTACGACATATATATTTACAGGTGGTTCTACAAACAGCATAAACGAGACGCTAAAGAAAATCTATTAAACATTACAAGCTCTACGCCGGACACAGAAGCAATAGCCTAAATTATATTTTTGTACTTAACATTTTATATGCTAATATTTTTATTCTTTCAACTAATTTACAATAGAAAAATATTAAAAACAGCTAATTAAAAAAAATCTTATTGTAAGTTATTCGTACCTTTATCATTTGATAAGTAATCGCTAACCGTCTTCTTGTGTAAGATTGAGTCTATAGCAAAAGTATATTAAAGAGTAGCGACTCACCCTCGCTCCGCTCGGTTTCGTCCCTACTTACGTTTTAACGTTTAGTATAGATTTCTCAGAGATGAGATATTTTCCCGCAGTAAAAAATATCCTATATGTTGACCCGGATAACGAGCTATCATCATACCAAATTTATTTATACAAATCAAAATCTGTCCAGTAGTTTTCCCGTGATGGGGTGACAGACAGACAGACATACAGACAAAAATTCTAAAAACTATAGATTCGGCCTCTGTATCGATAATAAAGTCTATTTCAATAAGACTTTCCAAAAATATTGAATGTACATCGACTTGGTTAGAATTTTATTATTTGTATAGATAGATTATATATAGTAAAAGATGCAAGAAGAACGAACCAATATTACTTTTGAAATAAAACTATTTTTTTTGGATTTTTTCGCGGATTTATTTTGATTTTTGGTTCCCGACGTTTCGAATGCTTTACAGCAATAGTAGTTCGAAACGTCGGAAACTAAAAATCAAAATAAATCCGCGAAAAAATCCATAAAGATAGTTATATTTAAAATGTCAATTATTCGCGAAAATCATTTAAATCAAAATAAATTCACGAAATAAACCGAATAGATTGTTATTAACCTACTTCCAAAAAAGAGGAGGTTCTATGTTCGAATGTATGTATGTTTTTTGAAAACAATATTGTGTAAATGTGACTTCAATTGAGTTGAGTCGAGTCAATTATATATATAAAATTTGTTCAAAGTAGTAATCTGTATTTTTTAATTACTGTCTATAAGAGATTTTGTTTATATTATTTTGGTGTTAGAATAAGACTGAATTGATCGTCATGTTTGCGAAAGACTTACTTCCATTTATTTGAAAATTCAATATACGATACGAGGTCAAGCTTTTGTTAACGTCAGCTGTTTCAAACGTTCTCTATACACAAAATTCAGTTGCATACCCCATGTTTGTGTACTTTTAAGCAGAAAATAGTTGATGAATAACTAGTTTTTAAAATTATTATGTAAAAATGATGGTTGTAAAATAAGTTTTTAGTATATATCAAAGCACTAGTCCTTAAGAGTTAGATGAGTTTCGTTAAGGGGTTTCATTTAATGGGGTCACATTGCTTTACTTTTTTAATTCATTCTTTAATTGCATATCACCAAAATGAGAGCCCAGTGATAAATACTCATATAGAATATAATCTAATTCACATTTTTAGGAACGTTAATATATAAGTATAATTAATATTAAATTAAAAATTTAAAAATCCCCTACGCAAAAAATACTTATAGTTTAAGGAACAACCCTTAAAAATTAAATTAAATTTTTGGAAATGAGCTGATACACATACACTGCTGCACCGATATTAACCAAACATAGCTAAGAACAACCACAAGGAAACTGGCTTTCAAATGAAAAAAACCGCATCGAAATCGGACCACCCGTTTGAGAGCTACGATGCCACAGACAGACAGACACACACACACACACACACACACACACAACAGACATCGACGTCACACTTATAACACCCCTCTTTTGCGTCGGGGGTTATAAAGATAAAAAATATAAGATATATTTTTATTGGTAAATTATATATTGTATAATAAAATTCTGAGTCGAATCTGTACATTGAATATTTTTTTGGAAAATCTTATTAAAATAGACATTATTATGGATGCAGAGACCGAATCTATAGCTTTTAGAATTTTTGTCTGCCTGTCTGTCAGTCAGTCAGTCTGCTTGTCTGTCTGTGTCCGCATTACGAGAAAACCACAGGACAGATTTTGATGAATTTTGGTATGATGATAGCTGGTTATCCGGGTCAACATATAGGATACTTTTTACTACGGGAAAATATCTCTATCTATCTATAGTTTATTATGTTCATCGTTTCGGTGTCAAATTATAAAGCTAAAAGCATTGTTTCCTTTTGACTCGATTGTTTATGCCCCGGTTAGAAATTAGATAGCTTTTGATCCCATCATATTTTTTTAAATTTACGCGAATATTTGACATTTTAAATACTCCTCTCCCGTGACCATGATTGCTGTAAAGCATTCGAAACGTCGGAAACCAACAATCAAAATAATAGTTAAATAATAGTTTTATTTAAAATGCATTTGGTCCCGTTGTGAAGGAGTCTGGTTTGAGTTACTAAGACCTATTCAAATTTTACAAAGTTAAAGAAATACTTGAGTACTTGAGTATATACTTTAGTATGTTGAAAAAGTAAGTTACCTTAAAAATGTTTTTCAAATCTATGATATACAAAAACATTTGTTGTAAAAGGATGTTTTGTGTAGGTATAAGTTAAATCGTGTTAATAAAAAATATAAAAATAACCTTGAAATGTGATACACTAAATGTATACTTTATTGTTGATGAGCTTGAGATATTACTTTTTGAAATAAACATATGTTCGCAAATATTGTTTCATTTCGGTAAGTTTTTCAATAAGTTGATTAAAATTTCTTTAAATATATAATTATTACCCTACTATACTTATAAATAAATATGTTTTTCTGTTTGTATGTGGAATTGATTTGAATGTAATTTTGGTACACTTGAAGTAACGTATAGGCATGTTAGGCACCTGGGGGCGCACTCGAGAGAAGCAATGGTAAGTCGTTAGTGTATCATATAATTTTAAGATATCTTTTGGTTAACGATCAGGTTTTGGATTGGTTTGGTCCTTTTGATATATTTTATCATGAATAGTAGTCTAATGTTTGTTTTGAAGAGAACTCACTGTTTATGTATCAAGTTGCAAAAGGCATCTAAGAACTCACTCGAGCAAAGTGTACCTAGGTATAGGTATCCTTTTTTTAAATGTTCGAAATGCATTTACGCATAGCACATGCATATCTATAGGTGATTGTGTGGGACTTACCGGCTAGAAAAGCCATTACCCACTTAGACCCAACAGAACCTCCCTCGTCTTAATGGGGCGTCGCAGGATCATTTACGCACTTAACCACGATACCCTGATGGCAGGCCTGCCGAAGCAGATCACATAACCAAGGAGTTGCTCCCACGGTTAACTCTGCTATCAGAGAAGTACTTAGAGCAATCCCCATGATACACCGCCCACCGAAGTGGGTCACCTCACTGTGTGTCTCTTGGCTTTGCGACCGGCTGGATTGCAGGAGGCTAATGACCCCCTCCTCTCCCCCCGCCCTCCCCCTCCTCGTTCCTATGACATACTTATGTCATAGGAGTGCCCTAGGTAGGGTACTTACCCTACCTAGGGCACTCGAACGATATAAAGTAAGAATCATTTTATTCTTACTATAGTAAATTTTCATTTAAGTTATACTTTATGCTACGAATAACCTTGCTCTGCTGATTTAAAGCACTGGCCCTTAGCCCTTATAATATTTATACCTTTAGACTATTATGAAAAATCATTCCTTTGAAAAACACGGATATATGAATGAATAATGTAGTATATATTTTGAGCTTTTACTTTTAACTTAGCGCTCTCTGGCACCCACGTAATTCTATTTTCTACAAGAAACCCTTTCACCTTCAATTTCCAAGATGTAAAAACAAAACTTGTAACATGGACAGTCATACATATGTATTTCTTATTAAATATTTACACATATTATAAAGTATTTTTAATCAGCTTATTTCATTGATCGACTTCAAAATAGGTGTATGTTTTTTTTGTATGAATGTTATGTGATTTCTTCGCCAATAGTAAACCTATCTCATTTATGTATAATTGTATATAGATTGAAGAAAATTTTATGGTATGTAAGGGTCAAACCTTCATGTTCCTCCAGTATAGGTTTACTTGTCCATTTATGTAATATTTATGGTGAACTTAATGGGATTTCCTATTGGCAATATAAATAAGAGAGATTAAGAAGAAAACTGCTTCGTTTTTCTAGTGTAGTTTTGTAGTCTCATGCCTTGACGAGTACGTAAAGCCAACAGTAGTGCATCAGATCACTTATTGGACATCGGGAGTTTAAGAGTGAAGGATAAAGAGAGTTCACTTATGATTGCGCACATACTAATGCTACATAATATATGTATATAATATGTCATCCCAGACAAAACACTTTGGGCCCCTATTTTTCGTACCACTTTACTGAAACTTTACAATAATAGCTTACACATCAGAATAACATATAGGCTACTTTTTATCCTGAAAAATGTAAGGTTTATTTATTTATTTATTTTGAAACAGAAACAGAAAACAAATTAAATAAAAATCACAACTACGTATTAAAAAACTAAAAATATCATTTCAAATTTGTTTTTCAATTACATCTGTATACAACATTTAAATTAAAAAAAAACATATAATTATTTAAACAAACTTAACCAACAAAAAAAAATGAATATTACTATTGAATATAAATATTAAGAAACAGAAAGAAGATAATAGGTTCCCGTGGGATAGATTTGTTTTTATTTTAAAATAAGTTTTATTCATTGTTAATGCTTTGTAATCATGTAAGTAACTATATAAGGTCACCCTATGTTGACCTTATATGGTTAACAATAATATCCCTATAGATGTTACATAAAAATCACAACAGAGTACTTTTAATTTAAAAGAAAGCTCCTTAATACTTACTCGTAAAATAAATCTTAACTTTATATTAGCAGTGAGGATGGAGAGAATTTCTATTGAGATGAAAAATAAATTTTCACTGTACACTCCAGCACATAAATCCAATGCAAATCGCGTAAACAACGGTACGTCAAGTGACGACAGAAAGCTCTGACAATTTAAGCACATCGTGACATATTGTGTGCTCTACTGTACAATGCACATGTAAAAAATTGCAATAATATTTCTATTTTTTAGCTTTGAAAAATCGTACGAATAGTACAGTTGAATCGTGTAATTTTTTTATGAAATGAAAAAACTATCGTGTAGGAATTGAAGCGTGTTTGAAGGCTACGTCTACTTCAATTTTCATACTTTACGTAAAACTCTCAATTTAAATGTAAGTATTACATACATATAATATATGAAATGAAATGAAATGAAATTTATTTATTTAGTAACAATTCTTATAAATACAGTAAAAACTATGGCTACGATGATACTGCAAAAGTATAAACTGCGTTGCAGATATCAACGCCCGCCTCCGTACAATATTTAGACTATTTTATAAAAACTGAAACAACAAAAAGATGGATAATGATATATGTGTATGAGTGTGTCTGCATGTGTGTGTGTATATGTGTGTGTGTGTGTGTGTGTGTGTGTGTGTGTGTGTGTTCGTGTTCGTGGATGCAAATTTCATTAATGAACAATGGTCAAAAGTTCTTCGGTCTCTTCATACGTAATGGATTTAAGCCATGATAAACATTTAGATTTGCAATGATAAGATGTGAGAGGATATATATTTAATAATTTATTGATTCTATTGTATAGTAAACAGCTTAGATATGGGTAATGACGTTTTGCAGCCGCGGTTCTTACAGAATTAATTTGACATATTGCGTGGGATCTGCGTTTAGTGCATAATATACTGGGGTTATAAGGGAGCTCAGTGTGTTTACGAAGAACAGTTTGTAAAACAAAAAGTTTCCTTACGGATAGTACATTACTAAGAGCGTATAAATCCGTCGTAGGGAAATAGATTGGCTTATTGGACATAACTTTTAAAACTGCTCTCTGGGCCCTTTCCACTCTCAACATTAACGTTTTAGCAGAACCACCCCAACACGTAATGCAGTATGATATAACGGATTGACAAAGAGCATAGTATACTGTTTTTTGACATTGAAAATCTACCACATTTCTTAGCTTCCTGAAAATAAATGTGAGCTTTCTCAGTCGCAACGCTAAGGAGTGGATTTGCGGTCTCCATGTCATATTGCTATCAATTATAACGCCAAGATATTTGACACTGGAACTTTTTTCTAACACGGGACAGTTACACTCCTTAGTAGTCAGTGAACAGACGTGTGCACGAATTGACAAACAAGGTGGAGCATGTACTGAGGTAGAGGGAGCTAAGGTAAGATATTTTGTCTTATCCACATTAAGAGTGAGCAGATTGCAACGAAGCCAGCTAATAATAGCTCTTAGAGAAAATTCTGTGGAAGCCTGAGCTTCTGACCATGTTTTACCGCTAGTAAGAAGTACAGTGTCGTCTGCGTAGACTAAAAGTTTACTATTCGGCAAACGCAGCATGCAGAGTTCATTTATGTAAATAAGAAAAAGGGTAGGACCAAGAACACTTCCCTGGGGGACGCCGAAACTAACAGATTCTTCCTTACTTATAAAGTTATCAATGCATACACACTGCAGACGTTCCTCAAGATAGCTTTTGAAAATTTCAAATGCAAGGCCTCTAACTCCAATTCCTTCTAGCTTTTTTAACAAAAGAGGTATGGAAACAGTATCAAAAGCTTTAGCAAGATCTAGAAAAACAGCAATAGACTTAAGTTTATTATCAAAATTTTTAGTTATCTGTGCCGAAAGATTAAGAACTGCATCTTCTGTTGGCTTGCCACTACGAAAACCGAACTGATTTTCTGCTAAGATGTTTTTTTGATTCAAGTACATAAGGAGCCTTTTATTGAGAATTTTTTCGAAAATTTTAGAAAATGAGGTAAGTAAAGATATTGGTCTGTAGTTAAAGATACTGTTCCTGTCACCATTTTTGTAACTAGGATGTACAACTGCTTTTTTAAAAGAATGTGGAAAAATTCCTTTTGAGATGCAAAGGTTGAATAATTTGGTAAGTATCGGTATAAGAACATGCGCAGCAGCTTTAATAATAGAAGTGGGTATACCATCCCAACCAGTAGCAGTTTTATCTTTAAGACTGATGATAGCTGTTTTAACTTCTTTTTCTGTAACTGGATATAGGCTCATTGTATCTAGATAGTTATGTCTAGGAAAGTCAATATTATACGAAGGTTCTTGTATACGTGTTATATTGTTTGCCAAAGTTTTACCCACATTTGCAAAATACTGATTAACAGAATTTACTGATTCCAATGGATGGTTACATATATCTAACAGTTCCAAACAGCTTTTTTCTTTTTGGCCCATATTTACAACTTTTTTAATTAGATTCTAAGTTTTACCTGGACTGTTTTTGGCTTTATTGAACTCATTCTTTTCATATTCTCGTTTTATTTTTTTGAGTAGGTTATTACAAAAGTTTCGGTAACGCATAAATATAGATTTTAAGTTTAAATTGTCTGTTTGCTTTTTGAATTTCCTATATAAATTATCCCTATGACGAATGCATCTTAAGAGACCAGGAGTTATCCAGGGCTTAATAATTCGTAATTTGTTGGATATGCACTGTGTTTTAGTATTCGCTTTGATAACGCTAGACACTGTGCCAATTAATATATCAGTGACAATATTAGGATCAGTAGAATTAAAAATGGTAGATAAATTAGACTGCTCTAGACAAGAAACTGTACCCTGAATATCAATCTTATTAGATATTCGATTAGACAAATGTATTTGTGCTTTTATGTTACAATAAAATAAAAGAGGTGCATGATCGGAGATATATGAGTCCAAAACCATAGCAACAGTACAATTTGTAGACCTAGAGATGACATGATCTAGACAGTTATTTTGTCTAGTTGGGAGTAGATGAGCAGGTAACATACCATGTGATGCGAGCATGTTCAGATAGTCATCACTGTTACGAGAGTCATTATCTGGTGATATATTGATGTTAATATCTCCCACAATTGTAACATTCACATAAGTATTTAATTTATTTAGAGTTTTATCGAGAGATGCTATAAATGGATTAAGATTGGTAAACGAAGGTGAACGGTATATGCCTATAACTGCACAGTTGTTTGAAAATTTTAGTAAGATACTGTTAGCTTCTATAATATCTGTCGATTCAACTGTGCATTTTAGATTTGATCTTATATAAATAACAACTCCATCATTTTGATTAAGGTGTGCAGAAGCATGCACCCTGAAGCCATTCAGTTGGGGAACAACAGAAGTTTTCATTAACCAGCATTCAGACAAAACAACAATATCCACTTCAAATTTGATCCTGTGCAGTAATACCAATAGACAATCAAAATTACATGTTATGCTACGTATGTTTGTATGGAATATTTTAAACGAGTTTTTCACATGAGCTGTGTATAAGGAAACATCTTCAGGGGAGCACAAATATGATTTAGATATAGACAACTCTTCAATATCGTACGCAATAGAGTTAATATCATCCATATTTCGGATTAACGATTAACAGGTGAGTAAGGGCAGAGTGAGCTGAATTTTGATTAGTTGGATGTATGCAACTAAAGAAGCTATAGGGTTGATTAACATGACTATATATGAGAACTTTACATTTAAGAATAAGTAAAAAAGAGACGTAGAATGTACATTTGGATTGTGAATTAGAGAGTGTATGTGTGTGTATGTACTTAGTGTATTGTATATGTAATGAAACATGCTTATAATATATATGAAGTTTACAAATTACAACTTTAGTATATATGAAAAATCCTATTATAACTTTAATTAAGGCTAACATAGAGAAGCGATCATCTGAGACGAAAGCAATAGATTTTAGTATATTTTTTCTAAATATTAAGACTAGTCATTTCTGTAGTTGTGCAAGATCAGATTCGCTCGCTATTCGAATAAGAGGATCGCCCTCTCTTTTTCGAATATAGATTTTTCCATGAGAAACCCAACAGAAGGCAAAGCCGTTAGATTTAGCGTAGTCTCTGGCTAAGAAGAAAATTCTTTTCATTTTAAAAGTAAGATTTTCAGAGATAAAAATAGGCTTGGAGACGCCGCTAATTTTCAAGTGCTCAGTAGTCAGCTTTGTTTTACTCCTATTAAACTTCCTATAAGCACTGATCAGTTTTTCTTTCATAATAACACTGGAGAAATTTACTATTAAAGTTTTATTATTCGGAGTTTTTGTTTTGATTCTAAAGACATCTTTTATTTCATGCCGTTGGATATCAATATTAAGGGCCTTTCCGGTATTTACTACGGTGTTTATAAGGTGGTCCTTAGTCTCGCCTGCATTTATAGGAATATTCCTGATTTATATATCTTTAAGAATGTTGTTTTTATCGACGTAAGTATTTATTAAATAAAAAAACGTGCGTGTATACTTATGTACGCACGTAAGAAGTTATACTTCTTTGGTGTAACGGAACAAAAATAGCTAAAGATTTCATGCCGTATGTAACAACTGTCTGTTTGTAAAAGAAATGCAGCTAACTTCATCATGTCACTTTCAGTTAACTTCATCATGTCGCTTTTTGGCTGTCGGTGTGCGCGCACATCGTAAAAATGTTACTCTCATAATTTTTCCATACGTGCCAGAAAAGTATAACTTCAAAAATAGAAAATCGATTCATAATTGGCGAATAAATAGCTTAACATATATCAATAGAAAATATTCTGACAAACGTAGTACCTTTGAGAAAATTTATATGCATAAATAAATCTATACCTATAAATAAAAATCGATTTGTGTATGTATGTTCCCCATGATCTTCAAAACGACTGGAGCGATATTGAGGAAACTTTCAGGCAATCTTCAGATTTGCCCAGTGAGAGATCCTGTGAAGTTTGATAGCAATCGGAAGTTTGAACGCGGATGAAACCACGGGTACTGATAGTTTACTATATATCTATAAAGTATATACCTGTAAAAATATATAATTTATTTATAACTTTTAAATAGGTACATTAGTTTGCAATTTTTAAAGTTTATATATTTTTATCTGGCTTTAAAGAACTCAGAAATCACTATCAAGTATTTCATGGTATAGTCTGAGACTGTAAACAGCACTGGAGCTTCATAAAGCTGTAAGTTTAAAAGCGTTCCACTGAAATTACTAGAATATGAAATAACTGAAGTACGCAGTTGTATGTTGAATAAATATTATTTTGTTCATATAATATTTAGTGTCGCATGTTTTCCACATTTTAGTTAAGACTAACGACTTACCCTTGCTGCGCTCGGGTCTTGCAGTCCTTTGTTCTACTCGGATTTTGTTTACAAATTAATTGTTTTCGCATAACTCTAATTCTTTTTCTAAAATATAAGTAAGTTCTAATGATATCAGCTCTATGCTAGTGAAAGTCCCGGCAAGATTAGCCGGAACAAAGAGACAAACAAAAATTAAAATAAAATCTTATGAGTGCCGTATACAAAGCTGTTAATTTGACATTACAAACAGACACTTCAATTTTATTTATTTGTATAGATA
This sequence comes from Argynnis bischoffii washingtonia, assembly GCA_033884665.1. Lineage (NCBI taxonomy): Eukaryota > Metazoa > Arthropoda > Insecta > Lepidoptera > Nymphalidae > Argynnis > Argynnis bischoffii. The sequence goes on along the minus strand of CM066618.1, from coordinate 14,696,276 downwards.
ACAATCGTACAACAAGATTAATTTTTTTTTCGAAAATTAAAAAAAATAGACGAATGAAAACAGTTAGTTATATAATGTTAATACAAAACACACGTCTATTAAGCGAGAGATCATGGGTTCTATATCCGCTTTAGATAAAAAGATGAAACTCCATTTTTATTTACCTATTTACAACTTCTAGAGATACTAATAATAATAAGTAGCCACAATCAACCATTTGACAAAATAATTTAAGTTTCTAAAAAAGAGAAATAAAACTAGAATACGAAGTTTAAAATCGAAAAACCAGTTCGTAACTAAAGAAAAAGCTTGTATAAAAAACGTTATAAATAGGTAAGCGGATGAAGAAGTACGAAGACCGGAGGTGCTTTATAAGCTGCGGAAATATGCTCTAGCGCCTGACCGGTGTTAATTTGTTCATTTTTTATGTTTTTAATTTTATTTTTTCGTATAAACAAGTACTTCAGTTAACCGCTTTGAATTAAATTCTGGGTCTATGAATATTATTTAAAGTTAGTCATGTATATATATTTAGCATTCAATGAAGAATCTAATTTTATCATGGTTTTTCAGAATACCAATTTACTTTCCCATATATTTAAATTGGATAACATGGATACGAATTAATTGTATAGTCTCTTTTTACGGATTAACGCGCTAAGAATTTCATTTAAAACATCTCTTTTACAAAGCGTTTGGTATAAAGGGATCGACCTTGCTCATATGTATGTATTAGTTTCTTAAATGTACCTACAGTCGTATAGTAACGTTAACACATGGACTAAATAATTCTCATTAGAAACAAGAGAGGAAGTGGACGGTGTTTGTTTCAACCCCAAGTCTTGGAGAGCCTTTAAAACCTTGTTTACTCTGCAATCTCCAAGATTTTCCAATATTCCATCTAAGAGTTAGCAAATACTGTATGCTTATATATATGTTATATTGGTTGTCTTGCTAGAAAAGCCTGTGATCGATAACTATTAGGAGAATTTCACTAAGCTCATTCCCAATTAAAAAATGATAATATTTTTTTGTTGTTGGGACATTGATACACCACCATTTAGTTCCATGGTAAGCTACGAGGCTTGTGTTATGGATACTAGATAGTTGATACACTCTATATATATTACTTTAAATACATACATATAATAAATATAAACTCCCATGACTGGAGTACAAACATTCGTGATCATCACACAAATTAATGCCCCCTGCAGGACTCGAATCCGCGACCGTATAAAGTAGGATGGCTACAAACTGAGCCAAACGTGTGGCCAAAATATTCTACTACTAGTATTTCAACAATTGTTTTGGAGATTGGCGGGTACGTACATTTTGTATTACAAAAAGAACTATAAGGAATCAACAAAGAATATATATATAGGATTTTTTATATTATGTATGTTTAGAATATATTTTTTCATGCTTGTTGTGTCTTGTTATTTCTTCACTAATTCTCCTGTAAGACTTAAATGTTAGTTGAAACGGATTAATTTTGAAGGCGTTCATTAATCAGTAATAATGTGGAATGGGAGTTAATTAATTCCACCGTGGAGTATGGAAAATAATTGCTTTGTAAATAAAGCATTGTTTCTATGAAAAGCTATGCGATAATATATTAGAATGTTTTATATTTTATCACATTTTAAGAATTATTAAGAAATAAGCTCTAAGACATTTTTATCTTCTATTATTCAGATTCATGCTCGATTACTAGCTGCCTAACCTTGAAAACTATTTTTGTAATAGTTACAAATAATCAATCATATTAACATTTGGTAGAATGAAAAGCATTTGGTAGATGATAAGAATAATGACAGTTTTAAATTTTTAAGTTCCCAAATTATATTACTTCCATAAATCTCCTACACACAAGTTCCACTTTTTTTTAACGTCCCACTGCTGGGCACGGGCCTCCGTTTAATTCGAGGGGGATCAGGCCGTAGTCCACCACGCTGGCCAAGTACGGGTTGGCGGGCTTGACTTGTCTATCTAAAACTTGCTAGGTTCTCTCAGACATGTAGGTTTTCTCGCCATATTTTCCTTCACCCGTAGGACAAGTACCTAGGAATTATGTTGGAAATGATTCGCATATGAAAATATCAGAGGTGCGGGACTCGGGATTTGAATCCGCTTTACTCGGTTTCCCAAGTGAGCGCGTTACCACTGGGCTGGTGGATTATTGCCTCACTTTTTTTAATTTTTAAAGTTTTAGTAAGGTTTGATTATCATATTAATGTATATTGAAATGTGTATATGACCTTCAGTTCAAATAATATCCGAAGACGGGTAAAATAAAGAAATTTTTATAACTTATAGAAATCTATACTAATATTATGAAGCTGAAGAGTTTGTTTGTTTGGTTGAATGCGCTAATCTCAGGTACTACTAATCCGATTTGAAAAATTCTTTTTGTATTGAGTAGCCCGTTAACTGAGGAAGGCTATAGGCTATACATCATCCCGGAAAAATGTACGGTTACCGTGGGATAGATTTGTTTTTATCTAGGAACGAACCCGAAGCGAAGCGAGGGTGAGTCGCTAGTATCACATATTTACTGTAGGAAATTCGATGTGGTTTTTAAATCTAAACCAAACGTCAAGTCCAATAACAGCTATAGCTATTAATAAATTTAGAGATTAGTTCAGTAATTCGCAATAAAGCAGCGTGGTCGGCTAAGCTACTAATCCCGTATTAGCTGGAAAGCCTTTGTGCAACACTGGCTATTAAAATATGTTGTACAATTATTAAGCTTTATGCTACTTTTAAACAATATATTATGTATAAAGGAAGAATTTTATTTAATGTTGTATGAAAAACACACATTTTGAATAAATCTAATCAAATGAATATAATGACCCATACAAGTTCATTGAACTTTTGAAAAAAAAACCAATAACTTTAATTGACCTCACCCAGCACTCGAACCCAGGGCCTCCGGATCAGCAGCCAAACGTACTAGCCATTAAACCAAAGAATCGGTCACATAATAATACACTAAGCTAATTATAAAGGTATCGCTTACAATACATAAAGAACCTAAAACTTTCTAAAACTTGAGACAAACTGGTTCGAGTGTAAGTGAAAAGCAATGTTTTGCTCGCTGATTTGCCTAAATCTAAATAATGGCCCGAATTATAAATTCGGATGTTTTGTGGGATCCTACGAATTTGTATGGGTTATTCAGTTATCGTATGCATTTGTAAAATTAGTTTCTGTTAGTCGTATAATAGTTGAATTCATTTATTTATAGTGAAAAATATTTTTAGGGCAGTATACTCATATATATGCATAAAAAAATAATAATAATATATATGCATACTAGTTGCTCACCCTTACTTCGCCCGGGTTTTTCCCTAGTGAAAAACAGAAATAAATCTATCCCACGGGAAACCAACATTTTTCCGAGATAAAAAGTACATCTTCTCTGTGCTAAATTTCATTTAGATACGTTCTGGCGTAATTGAGTAACAAAGATCCATCCATCCAAACTTTTGCAATTATAATATTTATGGGATGGGATGACAAAACTGATTTCTGAGTGAGACTGACTTGGAAAAAATATATATTTAATAGTCAATTAAAGATATACAAGCCAAATATGCGTAGACTTTTTTTCGGTCTCTCTCTTTATTTTAAGCGATATGTTATTCCATGAATAACCTTATCTATACTAATATTATAAATGGGAAAGTAACTCTGTCTCTCTGTCTCCTTTTCACGCTTAATCCGCTGAACCGATTTAGATAATATTTGGCATGGAGATAGTTTGAAATCCTGGAAAGGACATAGGATAGTTTTTATGTCGGAAATCATCCCTTAAAAAAGGGTGAAAAGGGCGATGAAAGTTTGTATGGGGAATCATGTCTCAAGTAAGGGATATACACATATATTTTTTTAATTTTTAAAGTAGGTACTTGCTTTTCTATATCTATGTATGTACATATATTTATATAGTTTATTCTATACTAACCGTGAAAACGTACGCTAGTACATTCATATAAATCATTAAAAAATTACAATTTTAAACTAAAAATCTTATTTCTCTACTAAATTTATGTCTTGCGTTACTTTTGGGATACCACTCGTATGTTATATGCAATCATATGTCTAAGTTATATAATGCTTATTTACAATTGTTTTTTAGTTTTTATTTCAATGTTGTAAACTTGAAGTTCACAACTTTGTTCCAAATATTAACACGTTTATTAACTAGAAGTTTTTTCCAGCGGCTTAATGACTGTAATTAGCCATGAAACAAATAAACTTAACTAGTATTTAAGAAGTTAAATTATATGGTTTTAATCTCATTACCTACTGCGATCTAGGTCTTGGAAATTCTAACGTAGAACTTATTAATGAAATTCATAGTCGGGACATTTTGTAATATATATATTATAGCATAACTATTTGTGTATAAAATCTATGCTTGATAGTTAAAATGAAAAATAATCATGTGTATTTGTCTGTTTGATTTTAATAGTAAAATGTGACGGAACTAAACTGAAAAAATAAATAAAGAAATAAAAAGATATAATCGTATCTAGAATTAAAATATTATGTATCAACTTTTATTACAATCTATACTAATATTATAAAGAGGTAATGTTTGTGAGGTTGTAGTGGGTAATCTCTGGATCTACTGAACCGATTTAGATGAAATTTGGTAAGAAGATAGTTTGAGACCTTGGGAAGGACATAGAATACTTTTTATCCTGGAAATTATCCTTTAAAGGAGTGAAAATGGGGATGAAAATTTGTATCGGGAAGCAAGCTAGGGACTTAAATATCATCAATCAAATCAAATTATAATTTTCAACAGAACGGTGAAATTATAACAAGGCCAACTGTTAGCTCTAATATACTTTTTGACTGAATTCGTTAAACTATACGAGTACGGCCTGTAATTTATGTTTGCAACTCGAACACCCGTCCTACTCGAAATTAAGTTGGAATCAGTGTATTGTATTCTGCCCTTTTTAACGTCCCACTGCTGGGCACGGGCCTCCCTTCAATATCATACATACAATACAGTGTATACTTAGTATGGAAAATAAAGTATATCATGTTGTATCAAGTTCTTAATGTATTTTTCTTAAAGAATTTTATGAAAATGTTTATAAAATCCATGTCGTCTCGTTTAATTAAAACTCATGTTTAGAGAATAACATGCTTTTCATATTTTTAACTAAGCTTGGAATACGAAATAACAAGTAGGTGCCTAGTCAGTAGAAAATAATTATTTAATATGAAGGGTGTAAAAGATAAAGATTTGTAGAAAACTAAATTTTTACTATGGCAAGCTAAAATTAGATCGGTTTTTCGCTAGTATTTCAAGGATGAAGGCCTAAGCAAAAAAATACATTTTTCTGTTATATTCGTAAAAAGCTATTTCTTTTAGCACAGGCAATTCCTAACAAATGGTTTAATTTTTAATCATTATATATTTATTTTGAGGCGAATTATTAATTTTAATTTTTAAATGTCCATCGGCTTACTTTTTAGAAGGTAGTAAGCCAATTGACAATGACTTATATGAACCCTTATAGAAATTCCTCGGAGAACAGCATCTCTAGATGTATAAATAAATAAATAATTTATTGACTTAATTAGTGTAGATGTATGGATGTTTTTTACTCTTTCACGCAATAAGTACTGAATAGATTTTAATGAAACTTTACAACAATATAGCTAATACATCAGAATAAGACATAGGCTACTTTTTATCACGGAAAAATGTACGGTTCCCGTGGGATAGATTTTTTTTTCTTTCTAGAGGCGAACCCGAGCGAAGCGAGGGTGAGCCGCTAGTGTCTAATATATCTTTTTATTTGTGTTATTGAACTAGAATAGACCTGTATTTTTTTAAGAAAAAATCCACAGATCTCGTGTCTGCCAAGACCTTCGAATTCATTTAAAATGAATCTGCCAAATGAACTGAATAGATAGTATTTCTTAAAGGTATTATGGAAAAACAATTGAGTGTTTACAAAAGTTTTGTAAACTCAAAATTCACTCAACACTCACAACACCAAGGCGATGTCACACTTTCGCTGAAAATGGGGTCTATGCCGAAGCCACAAAAAACATTTATAATGTTAAAAGAACATCTAATAAGTTACTTGGTATGGGCTTTTTTATATTTATAATCATACTGAGTATATAATGTATATATTAAAAAGCTTTTTAAAGCGTCAGGTGTGCAAAGTGTCCAATCATGTTTCCTACACTTTGTCAAACCGAAAATTTTGGATATGCCCTGAAAATACCTGAATACAGCTTACGCGAACTGATATTAAATGCTTGGTTGATAATTATATTCTATTTAGTATTACATTTAAGCTCAATTTATCGGAGTTTTCTTTGTAAACATTAGGGCGGTTTCAGATTGGGTATTAAGTTACTTTAATATTATTAGCTTGTAAATTGATTAATTTATTAGTCTGGCATCTTTTGAATAACTTTGTAATTTGTTAATCTAAATATACTAATTGAATGATGTAATAATAATTACATAATTTAATTTAAGTCAAATATTTTTATATAATAAAACTGAAGTGGTTAATTTCTATTTATTACTTAGGTATTACTATTTTTTTTATATTTCTAAGAAATGAAAAAAAAAAAACTTCCTGTGATGTGTTTCGATGTCTCAGTTAATCTGAATAAGTTAATTCCATATCTCTTTCACAAAGCTTTAAAAATACCAAAAAGTTCCACCAGTATTGTGCATCCCTACGCTTGAGAGCATGTGATGACACAGCGTGGGTAAACGCCGCCCACCAACAAAACCGCACATCACTCAACAGAGATCGTTAATTATTTTCAAAACTGCCTTCAAAATTTTGAAAACCTCATTAAGTCGCGACTCGCCGCACATAAAGGGCTTTCCGAATAAAACAAAAGGTAATTTTCGCTTATTCACTAAACGTAATTAAAAGGGGAGCAATAATGATGCCTTAAAATTAATAAAGCAAAATGATAGAGGTGTAGTGTCGTGTGGTGATACCCGAAGTCGCGCTCCGCTGTAATTTATGAGGAATTCCAGCGCAAATTATTTTAAAGATAAAAGATATGACAACAAAGTATGTGGCATATAATTAAGGTGTAATTAGACGTGCTCGTACAATTTACAAATATGTATTTTTTTTTAATATTCTTGATTTAAATATAACCACAAACAACTATACTATCTACTTTCACGGGTATAATAATGAGGGAGTTATTGGAATTATTTGGTACTAGCGGCTTACCCTTGCTTCGCTCGGGATCGTCTCAAGACGATCAAAAGCAAAACTATCCCACGGAAACCGTACATTTTCCGAGATAAAAAGTAGCCTGTTTGTTATTCTGATGTATGAATTACATTATTGTAAAGTTTTATTAAAATCCAATCAATAATTTTTGTATACTAAGCTGTATAAGTTACTATAGTTTTTTAACCATTCTAGGGGAACTCTTCAATTTTCCAAGATAAAAAGTATCTAAGATGTTGACCGGGGATATAAGGTACCGCCGTGCAGAATTTCATTTAAATCAGTCGAACAGTTTCGGAGATTAGCCCGTACAAACAGACAAACAGACAGAGAAACAAAAAAAAAAAAAAAAAATGGATTTGTTCTCTTTCTCATCTTAGCATCCAAAAGCCTCACCTCTCAGTGTATTTCGATTTCGCGTACAACCATTGAAATAAGAAACACTTTTGACTGGAGAAAATGATGCCAACCTACGAGTACACACTTTATTTGAAACTCTAGATTTGACTCATTAGCATTCCAAAACATTCTGAATTTATGGAATTCATAGAGATATGTTTTTTTCTAAAACTACCTAACAAGCATTGACTCTATTCATTTTGCTGTATATATAATATATACAAATTGACAAACGTATTTTCAAATCATTTATATACACTACAAAATAAACGGCCGCATCGTGACTAATTTCGTATTTCACTATGAATATTGGATGCAGCTAATGCACTCTATTATCATTAAAATGTCCCGTTATTTGCTTAGTAGATCGTAATTTTAGCAACGACCGGCATAAATGTGACAATATTGACACAATTTAATGATTACTCTTGTTGATCAAATTATGGATTTAAATATTATAAAATGAATGTTTTTAGTTGAATCTGAGTATGTTTTTATATAATGTCGAATTGATTTAGACAATTTTGTATTGTATTTTTACTTAAAGGAGCGTATATGCTAAAGGTCACGATATCTCAAATGTAAGAAAAAAAGTGTGTGTGCGTACTTATATATACACGCAAGAAGTTATATTTACTATGGCGTAACAGAACAAAAATATTTAAATATTTTATCCTGTATGTCACAACTCTCTGTTTGTAAATGCAGCTAACTTCATCATGCCGCTTTTAGCTAACTTCATCATGTCGCTTTTTGGTTGTCGGTGTGCGCGCGTATCGTAAATATTTTACTCTCATATTTTTCCAAATGTGCCAAAAGAAGTATAACTTCAAAAATAACTTTGAAATAGAGAAAATGAATAAAGCTGACATTGTTTTTAAAAAGCTTTCAAAAGCTACTAAATGCGTTCTTGCTGCAATATTTCACTCACAAAATGAACTTGTTCAAAAATCTTAAAGATTCTCATTAAAACGAAGTCGCACAGACAGTCTAGGATTCCATAATCCTTAGATTATGAGGCAAGACCTCCATCGCAGACGCCTAATGAGCGACTCTACATTTAGCACCTAGTAAATCCTTTGAATGTGTCTTATACAGTCAGTTTAAATCTACCGTGAACTAATACTTCATCCAGAGTCATTTATAGCTGGATCACATTCAATATTAACAGTGATGTATAACAGTACTTTAAAATTGCCTCTTAAGTATCAATAACTAAACGTCTAAGTGAGTGCGTAAGCTTAGGTACACTATATCCTCTTATATTGAAAGTTCGAAGACATGGTATCAGAGAAGGCAGAGGGAGATTATGGTAGGGAGTAGGTTAATAATATCCTCCTGACCGATTCTGGCCACGGTGGCCAATCTCATTCAGATTAGCCAACTGCTTAGGAGCTGCACTTATAAACTATTATAACACCCTATATTCCTGTCACTGTCACACTCTGGTGGGACGACTACTCGACACGACCAGTGAGAGTTAAGATGCAGAACCGACGGATTTACGTGCTCTCCGAGGCTCAGGGGTAAAACACTGCTAACTTCCCAATTCTGGGCTATATCTGAGGCTTATTATACAGTGAGACTCAATAACTAAACTTGGCCGGACCCGGGACTCAAACCCAGGAACTCCGGGTGAGCCGTACATGCTAGCCACTACACCAACAAAGCAGTTTTAGACACTGAACTGACAGCTTTTCAAAATGCTGTCATTTGCTTGGTTACTAAGATAATTTCAAAAAAATCAAATAAAACCTTAAAAACCAATGTGCAACGAATGAATTGAATTTTATTACAAGATGATTTCATGAAATTTATTAATGCTTGTTTAAATTGTGTAAAAGACTACCTCGAGTAAACATTTTGGATGTATGATTGGATATAATAAATTGCTTTACAATATACTCGTATAGTAGTTATTTTTACGCATCGTTATGTTTTTTTACTTTTCAAACAAACAAATTTATATTGTTTAAATATAAAACAAGAGATCTATTTAAATAAACTATATGTCAGTAGTTTGTAAAAATATCCAATTCAAGAAGAAGTAGCTTCAACAAATTAATATATCAAAAACCTGACAGCCTAATTAATATACGAAATACTTTTATTTAATTTTTGTCTGCATGTCAATCATTAATTTCAGAAATAAAACTCACTGCATCAATAAAGATTATTTTTTTAGGATTCCATACCTCAAAAGGTAAAAAGGAACCCTTATAAGATCACTGTCTTGTCCGTCTGTCCATCTGTCTGTCCGTGTGTCACTATAAATTATGTGTGTTATGTGAAATTTATACCAGATATATATAGGTCTATAGTCCCTATTAGGTGTATAAAAATCAACGTCCTGAGTCAACACCATAAAAAGATACGGGCAAATTTAGATTTTCACGAAAACTTGTAAATACCAAAATTTACCTTAATTTTCAACTTTTTTTAAAACAATTTATGAGGAATGAATATGAAAAAGTTATAGTGTAGAAAGATTAGTAGAGATCGTAGCGCTTGGCATAAAGTTTTGAGTGTGTATAATCTGCGTCTTTAGTAAAGGCTTTTTACCTGCCAGGTTTGTCGACAAAGAAAACTTAAAGTATATGAATACTAGTAACATCATCTGGCTTTTATTTATTCTAGACATTTTATTCTTTCAGGTCCAACAGTTTGATCTCTACGTTGATGAGTAAATCAGAACAAATAATGTATATATATATATATATATATTTATATATATTTATTTCTAAGAAATTAAATGACGGATTTAATCGTATTAAATAATATAGCAGCTCGACAGATTAAATGATATAGCATTTATTACGGGATCCTCACAGACAGATTACTCTGATTCTCTTTAAATTAAGTTGACGACTCAAAAGTGCTTGTAAAAAGTTTGCTGAAAAAAAGTTAATTCAGTTTTAATTTCGTTATATTTAATTTATGTTATTAAAATTTAAAAATAAAGTAAGATAACTTTATTATCTCTGTTTTTTTTTAAATTATTGATACGTAAAATCGAGCAAAGCCACAGGCCGTATCTAGTCTAAAATATATTGTATTTTACGACAAACATTGTTACCAGACGTGTCAATAAGCCTTGAACTAACAACGTCTACAGAGCGCATGGAGGCATAATAATTAAGCTATGCTAATATAATTATATTATACAGAGTGAAATATAAATTCTGAAATAAAAATACATTTATATGCAGGCATGGTGTAATGTTATATGATTTCTATGAGTGTAGTCAAAATGTAAACTCTGTACAGATTTTAGCCTTAACACTACTTCTTTTAGAATCATGACTACAGTATTGTTTATATGTTAAAAATCATATATAACAGGCAGTAGTAGCCTAGTGGTATCGCGCTCGCTCAGGAAACCGAGTGAAGTGGGTTCAAATCCAGGGTCTCGCACCTCTGATATTTTCATGTGTGAATCATTTCCAACATGATTATCACATGTCTTACGGTGAAAGAAAACATTGTGAGGAAACCATCATGTCTCAGAGAACCTATTAGGTTTTTGAAAGACATGTGAAGTTCGCCAACCTGTACTTGACCAGCGTGGTGGACTATGTCCTGATTCCCTTCGTATTGAAATCCGTGTCCAGCAATGGGATGATAAAAAGGGCTGAATAATATAAACGCGAATAGATATAACTCATGCCTGTGGTTCTACTCACGTATTCCGCTCTGTAAAATAGTTTCATACCAAATTCAAGGCTTGGTTGATTACATTAATATATTATTTTAATATTTTTATCGGCTAATGATATACATACGTATAATATATGTATATAAGCTACTGAATTACTATAAATATTTGCATATGACACCAAGATTATAGTATAATTAAAGCAAATCCTGTTTGTTTATTTTAAAAGATTGTATTGTACAAAACAATATCACCGTTTTTTCCATAAAAGATACAGAATTGAGAAATAAATAAGATTGTAAATTCACAACTAAAGGCTTAACTTAAGTGACAAGTATTTATTTTTATTAAATATGTTATTTTCTATGCGTTACGATTGTGTTTCGCCCGCACTCAAATTTCCGTTCATTACTAAACTTCATAGGATCTAAACGATCTAATTTGAAGATTGCCTGTAAATTTCATCAAAACCACTCCAGCCGTTTTGGAGTTCATAGGGAACACACATAAACTTTTATGTATATTATAGAATGTAGATTTGTGTAAAGCGGGCAAAATTTAGGATATTATTATATAATTAAGGTATACTGTTGGATGTAACAATAATACTATGAGTATAGTTCGTTTTCCTCAGTTTGTAGTGACGCTACTTGCCGTGCCAGTGGTGGGGCATTCATTTGTATGATGAGCACGTATGTTTGTACTCCAGTCATGGGTGTTATATTTATAATATATATTTATTTAAAGTTATATATGTGTAGTGTATCAATTATCTGGTATTAATAACACAAGCCTCGTAGCTTACCTTGGAACTGGATAGTGCTGTGTCTTAATGTCCCAACATATTTATTATTATTTGATTTATCATAGTAACATAATCTATGAATAAATACTTATTATTTATTTCTAGAATATGGTATTATTTTGCGTAGAGTATATAGAAAGGGAAGGCTAGCTCTTTCCCTCGCAGAATGTCAGTGCTAATATTTTGTGAGAGTCGACTATATCCTTACATAGCGAATGTGATAAGATGAGGTATAATGAATTTTATAATGATTTAGTAATTCAATTCTACTGGCCTAGATATACATACATACATTTCAACAAGAGAGGTAGATTTAAGTAACACAGAGTTTGCTGTTTTGGCGCCGCCATTTTCACATTCAGTACTTAGTGATATGTGATAGCGCCAATGTATCAACGCGTGAATCGTTCAGACAATAGAACATCCATCTTCCTAGCAAACTAACATCAAAGTAGATCTCATCCCATCACCTCTATAGTGCAGGAACGTTGATTTTGACTTTTATAAAAAAAATTTTTGAGAGTTATGACGAAATTATATATTTGTCAGGTACCTGAACAAGAAATCGATATGTATAGTGGTGGTATATAAACTATAGTTATCGAGTGGTCTGGAATTAATATTGAATTAATATAATATCTAGATAGAACGTGCGTCCAGTAGTTCTTTGACTATTGATGCTAAATGTGACGGTTTTATTCCCATGCGGTTAATAACACAGACGAAGCTGCGGGAAAAACTGATAATAAAGCAATAATTTCATATATAGTGTTTACGAAATACAATTATAAATTATTATAAATTGTGTACATGATGATAGGTTCAAGATTTTTAAATATTTTTGACATATATAATTTCTCTTCTTTCTTTCGATTTTAAGATACTGAGGCACGACATGTTATTTAGGAGATGCTAAAATTGCACTTTTATGTAGAATTGTACACTGTATATTTTATAAACAAACAAAAAGATTTTTTTTTATATAAATATAATAAAGTATTCTTAGGTATCATTAAAAAAAAGAAAACGATAAAAGAAAAAGTAACTAATTTTAAATTATTATTTGCCCATAAATGTATCTGGGGACCCGAGTTTAAATTATTTATTAACAAATAAAGTTCTTAATATTTCATTCTATGTACAAAATTAGTCACAGACGGACAGTGATCCAAAGACTGACATAGATGTTACAGTACATAATAGTATTCCTCGTTTTTTAATCTTCAATTGAACGTAAAATGTTCTTCGAATCTCGGTTTTATTCAAAAACGGAACACCCAGCTACTTTGACTAGGATTTTTCACTGTCATCAATCGTGGAATTTGCCTTCATCAATCTATCTTTTTTGTGCTCGAAATATAACCACCTGTAAAAAACACCCTTAATGAACCATAATCTTACTGAAACTGAACACTATTAATGAAGTTAATCAATTTATTTATTACTAGCGACTCACCCTCGCCTCGCTCGAGTTCCTCCCTAGTTTTGTTTTAACGTATAGTATAGATTTCTCATAGATGAAATATTTTCCCGCAGTATATGTCGATCCGGATAACCAGCTATCATCATATCAAATTTCATCAAAATCTGAGCATTGGTTTTCTCGTGGTGCGTTTCCAAACAGACAGACAGACAGGCAAAAATTCAAAAAACTATAGTTTCGGTCTCTGTATCGATAATAATGACTAAATCAATAAGATTTTCCCAAAAATATTTAACGTACAGATTCGACTTAGAATTTTATTATATGTATAGACTAGCGAATCAGTCTCTCTTCATTCAGATGCAGCACATATCAGCGAATTTGAGTATAACATAGAATCTCAGACTAAAGAATTATACAGACGGAGTACACCAAAAAAACGTCAAAGTCAGAAATAGTGGCGTGTGTATGGGGTTTATACTACTATTATCGAGTTTTCCTTACGGATCGTTTACTTTATTTTTTATTAGGCGACACGTTCGGCTCAGTTTGTAGTGACCTTACTTGTTGTACCAGCGATCGCGGGTTCGAGTCCCGCTGGGGGGATTCATTTGTGTGATGAGCACGAATGTTTGTACTCTAGTTATGGGTGTTTATATTTATAATATGTACATTGTACGTATTTAAAGTTATATATGTGTATTATATCAACTATCTGGTATCTATAACACAAGTCTTGTAGCTTACCATGGAACTAGATGGTGCTCTGTGTAATTTATTTAAAGGATAAGGGAAGTTTTATAAAGGTACTAGCGGCTCACCTTCGTTGCGCTCGGGTTCGCCTTTAGGAAAACAAAAACAAACCTATCCCACGGGAATCGTACATTTTTCCGAGATAAAAAGTAACCTATATGTTTCAAACTATAATCTATCTCTGTGCCAAACATCCAGATTCGTTCAGCCGTTCTGGCGTGAATGAGTAACAAACATTCATTATAATCTTCTTTTTATCGATGTACAAACTATAATGAGTATATAAACATATCTCACCCAAATATAATAACAGCTGGGACGGTAAGGAGTGCACCGAGAAGGAACACTGCGCCAGGTAGAATATTCAAAGTGGCCACATACACTCGCGAGTATAATGGACCGTATACTATCGGTGTCATCGCTTCAGCTAATCCAAAGAGAGAGTTCACTTTACCTGAAACCAAGATGTTATAGAACTAGATAATCTTATATCGCCTGACGCGGTTTTTAGCATTTTTTTCTATGTACAGACATTCGATCTCTACAGCTTAATTATATGTATAGATATTAATAAGTAGATAATAGTTGTTATATTTTTTTACTTACCAAATTCTTCTCCACTGACGAGCTTTGATGCAATTGATCGCATAGCTATAAACGATGTAGCATTTAATATCTCTAATAATGGAGCTGAAATGCAAATTTTAAATGTTTAATATTAAAATTCAAAATTATCTAATCAGGCCGTGTTTTGTTTCCTTTTTTTGTATGAGTGTGAAGTAATATCGAGTCAGTTAGGCCATCCAAGGGCAACTTACATGGATTTCGGGTTGTCCTAAATAGATAACAATTGAGACTGACGGTTTTACGTGCCCTTTGTAGCAATGGAATGCTTAGTTGTTACTCTAGAATTGAGTGGTCCTTTCCAAATGTAACTGTTGTACAAACGTTTGCTACTAAGCATCAGAAGAAAAATACGTATTTTTTTTACTTTGTACTAGCTACGTTTTAAGTTTTGTATAGATTTCTCAGAGATGGGATATTTTACCGCAGTAAAAAGTATCCTATATGTGGACTCGGATACCAGCTATCATCATTCCGAATTTCATCAAAATCTGTCCAGTGATTTTCTCGTGATGCGTTCCCAGACAGACAGACAAAAAATTTTAAAACTATAGATTCAACTATTTCAGTAAGATTGAACTAAAGAACTTGGCGGATATACTATCGCAATTTTACTTTTCTACAGTACATTAAATTATGTATGTAACTTCACAATCCTTATTGATAAAATCATTTTTGCGAGTTTAACATTATTCAACAACGATATCATTTATCAAATAAACTTCTTCCTTTACACATTGGGCTGTTGATAAGATTTAACAAATTATACGAGTTACGCAATTTTTATTATTTGTTAAAGATGTTAGCGATAATCAAGTTTGCTTTGTAAAATAAGAAAATTGTACAAGTTACAAATTCTGAATTAATTTCTTACTATTTCAATTACTTTAGATATTGTTCATACATATTTTAGTTTAATTTTAAATGATAAAATTAAAGTAGTATTGCTAAATGTGAAAATTTGTAAAATAAAAATTCCTAACCGAATTGATGCTGTTCTAAAATAAATTTTACTTCTTCATAATAATGTAAAGGATTGTATGGAATAAAGATTTGATTTTAAAAACAAAAAAACATTAAAATGTTTTAAATTTAAAAAAAAAACGTTATTATTATGTAAACTAAGTAGGTTGTTTTAAGAAAAAATGTTTTGTCTACGCTTGCATTATACGAGTACCTATACAATAACATCATGCCCCGCTTTAAATTATTTAATTATAATAATTATAATATTAAGTAAACTTTTTTCAAAAATGCCAAATTAATGTGTCTCAAGTTGAAAATATTAAGTTGCAATAATAATATATATATATATAAATAAAAATGATTATTCGTTTGTCCTCTATACGATTGTGATAAAACTAATATTTTGTGTACGTCTGCAAAGGTGCTTGGCGCAAAAAGGAAGATTTTTTCTTTGGATGTTTGTCTTTTATGGGTTCCTAAACCATTCAAACCTATGGAAGCACCTGAGCGAAGCGAGGATAAGTTGCTAGTATATAAATAATTTTTATTACTACTAAACTATAAAATCATTTCATTTTTAAAGATTGAATAATAGTACCATTCATGCGAAAATAGACATGGTTTTTCTTCTCTTACAGATCGTTGTGAATTTTACTATATTTGGCCCGGAGACATGACCTTATCGCGCTCACAATGCTATTGTGTATCATTAGAACAAACGTTAGTATGGAGGGAGTATCGTCACTATATTCGCTTTCATGTAATACTTTCTCAGATTTACTTAAATTTTTGATACTTTAAATGAAATTATCTTTTCGATTGCTTGTTCAAAATTTAAAACGCTTTTTACTGGTATTATAGTGCTTTTTTAAGGTTCATGCTCTTAGGGTCAATCTGTAGGTAGTTACTGGTATTTAACTATCAAAGAACACTTTGAAATAAGTAGGAAGTATAAAACATTAATGTAGTATGAGTAAAATGAGTAATAAATATTGTGGGAATGAGATAGATAGATAGGTAAGTGAGCGAGTAAGTTAATGAGGGAACGAGTGAAGAGGAAGCATGATGGCAGCAGAGACAGAACGAGTGTGGGACAGCGTGTGAAAGGATATAAGAGAATGATGTTATATTTTTTACTAGCGACTCACCCTCGCTTCGCTCAGGTTCATCCCTAGCTTGTTTCCCCATACAAATTATCATTTTCATTTTCATCCACTTAAGGGATGATTTCCGGGATAAAAAGTATCCTTTGTCCTTTCGAGGGTCTCAAACTATCTTCTTACCAAATTTCATCTAAATCGGTACTGTAGATTTAGAGATTACCCCCTACAACGTCACAATCTCACAAACTCACAAACTTTACCTATTTATAATATTAGTATAGATTAAATTTCCACCCAAAGGCCGTGTACTGATTTCGATCCCTGGACCCTACATTAATTTATCGTTATTTAAATACATACAAATATTAACTTGACGCTCTCAAAGTTAAGAATTAATAAAATATTAACACCTCATGTTTAAGCAATGCACAAGTGGACGAGTTTCAAAGTTAACTCTAATTCATCGTTTAAATCTAACTTTGAAAAGGAACTTGCATGGTCACCAACTACCGTTATTTGTGTTGTGATTTAACTACGTTCAACTTACTTTTGATTGGAGTTATAATGATATCTATTGATATACTTTAGTACTAGCTGTGTGTTTACAGCTTTGCTTATCTCCTGGCAAGTATTCTCTTTAGTATTTTGTTAATTAACATAATCCTGACTTTATATTGAAGGCGTAGAAGCTATTTCCAGCTAATAAGATCCCAGAAGTTCTTCAGAGATGCGCGAGTAAATAAGCACACGCATTAAAATTTTAAAATCACATCTATTAAGTCCCAAACACTACTTAAAAACATTATTTTCAACAGTCATTGCTTAACCTTGGTTTTATATGAAAAATAACTAATAGACTTATTATTAATATGAAAATTATTATTAAATAAATATACCGTACATACAATTTGAACGTGATCTACAATCTAGAAATAAGTGATAGATAAAGGCGTAAGTAACTGCGCCACTGTTTTCCTTAAATAAACATAGTAACATTTCTATTTTTGCCAGTATCAATTTTCTATTCTAGATCACAATCGTAGTTGAAAGCTTTTGATTTAATTCAAAACAATAATAAAATTTATAAATCTTAACACCTGCCTGGCTTTGCTAAGTTCTTAACATTGGCCTACGCGTCCTTCTTTAAAATTTTGCAATATATTAATATCCTTCAAAAATACTAGACTTAATACAGCTCTAAAATGTTATGCACCGTTGAATATGTAGCTTTTTACTGAAGGATCATTAAGAATTCAATCAAGAGTACTATAATGCCTATACATTATACAAGTGCTCTTTCTTCATAGAAATCAGTGCCACCATGCCGAGTCCACATAATATATAATAGTACACATAATATATAATAGTTGAAAAAAAAATAACATTTTACTTTGTCTTACCTATATATATTTCCAAATTGTTTCTGGCAAAAGCATACGCGAACGCACCAATGATTTTGCTCATGCAGGATATAATAGCAAGGAGAGTGTCGTCTAATTTCAAGTAGTTACTAAACAGACTTATCGAAAATGCCGTACCTGTAACAATTTACATTATAAATAATTTGTATGTATAGAGTTAAAAAGTATGAAAATTCAAGGTGTTTATCATTGCGCATGGAGAAGCTTCATGTTTGTTTTGCTTTGAGGAAGATAACGGATTCGATTCGTTCGAGAAAAATATTTGTATTGCTTTTCAGCATTGTGCGTCATATTTGTTATGATTATACAGGTATTATATAAGGCCATTATAATAGCGAAAATATGTGTGTGTATACTGAAATTGCTGGACGATTTTGATGAAATTTAGTATACAGTTAGATATAGTGACCTGGAGTAGCACATAGGCTTCCTGTATACGTAGAGATGGATCTGAGCGAAAAATAAGTCGTTAGTACTTCATGTATTACAAAGCTTTAGGCCAGGGTTACATTAAATAAATAAATATGTTGGGATATCACATACACACACATCACCATCTAGTTCTATGATAAGCTACGAGGCTTGTGTTATGGATACCAGATAGTTGATACACTTCACATATATAACTTTAAATACATACATATTATAAATATAAACACCCATGACTGACTGGAGTACAAACATTCGTGCTCATCACACAAATGAATGCCCTCAGTGGGGCTCGAATCCGCGATCACTGACACAGCAAGTAGGGTAGTGACCCTAACTGAGCCAAACGTGTCGTCAAACATTGCCGCTGACTTTGATTGTGTAGCGATATTATTACGTATATAAGATAGTAAAAGTGCTTACCAATTAAATTTGTGACTATGCTATATGTACACCACATACTATACATTACTTCGTCCCAGTTAAATCTGAATCTAGTAAATAGATACATTATTGTAAATTCGCCTGAAAAAAACAACAAAAACTGTTGAATATAACCAACCAAATATTAAATAATATTAAAAGTGAAAAATCAATGGAATGTTATGAAAATAAATTAAAGACATATTGTTAATAAATATACTAAATAAAACATTAATATCCTTATTATCCTAAATTTAATATCAAATTATTTTTCGCCTCTAGAAAAACAAAAATTAATCTATCCCACGGGAACCGTTTTTAATAAAAACAGTAATTATTTTTCTATTTCTTTCGAACGAAGGCAGCTTAATATTTTTATGTATGTGTGTTTTCATGTATTATCACTTATATACTTAAATTTATTAAGAGGAGGAAATGTAAGTAATATTTAATATGGCGATTTGATATAGGTACTGCAAGATTTTTTAAGATTATTTTACTTATATTTGTCATACAATGTAACTCATAAACTTTGCAATGTCGTGAAAAAAGAAATCAGTCTTAAAACCATGCAATTTTCTTTTATAGGTATACTTAAACAGAATTATAAAATTTAGTAAATATTCAATAGCTTTTGCTCCAATAACACTTATTCTGGTAAAACTTTGACACAGAATATAAAATATATATTTAAAATAAGGACATTCTTCAGTTAATTTTTCATAAGTTATTAACCAATTACCTTGTAAGGGACCGAACACTACGCATACCGCCGTAAGTAATAGGCAGACACGCAGCCTTCTGTTACCCGAGTCTTTCTTAAAGGCCACTTTAAAGGTTTCCATTACGAGAGCGACATCAAAGAATTCTCTTATGAACCCAAAACATCTGCGTTTCTGCAAATATTATTACATAAATAAGGATAGTGTATATGTTAATGATAATATTATAAAAGTATCGATTTTGGTATACAATATTAAATATTTTGTTGTTTATATCTTGTACTTACCTTCTTAATCACTTTCTTATTAGAGTCTTCTAAGTAGAAATATCCATAGATAAGACTAAATAAGTACAGACTAGCTGATAGGGAAAATATACCATAATAACCTATCCATGTAAGTAAGACTCCACTTAAAGCGCTGCCTATTGGATAGCCAAGTGACATACATAAGTTAACCACACCCACTCGAAATGTTCTATCTTCGACAGTTGTTATATCACCTATATAGCTAAAAACACCTATAAAATTTGTAAACCAACCACCTGTGATAGCAGGAAATATGCTTTCTGTTAAAGCAGTGACTTCAGCCGGAAGTTCGTAAAAGTAATATGTATTTACAATAAAACCAATACAAGTTAAGAACTCGCCGACTATTGGCAATAATATACAAATTTTTCGTCTCCCAGTTTTATCACTCCATGCGCCAACAAATAATATTATCATAACAGGGATTGCTGTTTGAACAACATTTTTCCAAGCTTGAATTTCCGCAGTGTACATTTGAACTTGCTCTTCATATACCGTGAAATTTGTCGTTTGCCTTGATTTTAAAGCATCGCAAATTTCCTCACTATAGTTAAGATTTACCCGACAAACCTTTTCTAGGTTCAGATTTTGCGTTGCGAGCGAAGCTAAAACGCTCGGCATTATGTAACAGGCCATAATAGGTTCAACTGTTATATTAGCTTTGACTAACTTGACTTTTTCTATAAAAGTCAACTTTTTATTTTTGTTTTTGTTATTAATGCTACTGTCGTCTGGTTTCAGAGGAACAGCTTCATGTGCTTCATCTTTGTTCACATTCTCCATATCGATATCAACCGTTGACTTTGTTTGCTCAGATTCAGCCATATTCACTTTTTAATTTGATAGCAAGCTCACTAAAAGAAATATATAAACCGTTCACATCGCGAAATTTTCTCCATCTACGAGAGATTTCTTTACTAAATAATAGAATTATGTACGATACAACTATTTGTATTACCATTATTTATATAACAACTGAGTTCAATATTTACAAAGTCGTCAGACACTATTGATAACGACACTTAACTAAGGCTATGATTAAAAAAATAGTATAGGTATTGTAAATAAAAGCAATGTTAACATTAAAATTTTAATGAAAAAGATCAAACATTCACATATTATTTAATAAAATATTATTCTAGTGACGTTTTATTATTCGGGAAGAAGCAAGCCGTGAAATATGCTTAACTCGCCTACTCTTTCATCTTTCGTTTGATAACATTTGTTCCACATCAGTGGGATTGCTTGTATCCTTTTGTGTCGTAAAAAAGTGTATATTCTTAAATAGAGTTACTTTTCTGATAATTCAATGCCATTTTGTTTTTTCAATCTTTTTTGATTTCTTATGTGCTCCCAAAACAGCAATCTGTTGGAAATAAATATTACAAACACTGTATAAAGGCACAATAAGTGTATATTAAACAAATGGTTATCATAACAAATTATTATATGATAATAAATTAAGAGTTTATTATTTCCTTAACTTTAAACGTAATATTTTTATGATACTTTAAAAATGATAAGAATATCAAGAAATACAAAAACATCTTATTGATATTATGTTAAGTAATTATAACTTACATGAAAACTACTACTGCAGGTAATGTCATAGCAGACCCCATTAGAAATACTGCTCCAGGCAGTGTGTCCATTGTTGCTACATATACCTTTGTATATAGAGGCACATATACTAAGGGCATAAGATTTTCAGTCAGCGCAAATATCGAATTCACTTTTCCTGAAAAAAATAAAGAATTTAAAGCTAAATACAATAAGTTTTTTTTGATTTTATTGTGCTAATTGTAATTTTATTCATTGTATTAAAATTTTAAATGCTGATATTAAATAAAAAATATTTAAACTAAGAAGCTTAAAGTAATTTTTAGTAAATTACATATCATCATACAATACAGTATGTGGTGGTATTTAATAATTATTTATCACCTCCTGGTTAAGTTCTAAGAAATCAATTGTTAACTGGCACACCGGTGTGCCCGCGACTCCCGACAGGATATAAGAGGTTATCGGCAAGGCAAACTATGTAATCTGACCTAATTTTCTATTTGAAATATCAATATTATTATTAATTCAAAACGCTACCAGTTTCTTGATCTGGATCATCTCCCTATAAACGAAAGAATTTTTAAAATTCTCATAATTTTAAGAATGTTCTACAGAATATTGTTAAAAGTATTAACTACGAAACATAATCTCGTCTTTATTAGGACCGCCAAGAAATGGAATTTCGGATCATATCTTTAAAATGTCTATCCATCCATACTAATATTATATTATATTAGGTAAGGGTTTGTGAGGTTGTATGGGTGGATGTTTGTTACTCTTTCACGCCAGAACGGCTGAACGGATCGGATGAAATTTGGCACAGAGATAGATTATAGTCTGGAATAGCACATAGGTTACTTTTTATGCCGAAAAAATGTATGATTTCCGTGGGAATTGTTTTTGTCTAGGGATGAACTCGAAGCGAGGGCAATTCGCTAGTATATTATATCTAGATCCACTCTATGGATAAATATAAAACTTATAACAAGTCAAAGTCGGACGAAATATTTTGATGGTTGATTGAAGTTTATTTTTCACAATATTTTACAGTTAATTTAAAGAATTTGTAAATACAGAAATGTAAATTAATACACAATATTAAATTACTAAATGATAAATGTGAATTATTCTTACAATTATGAAATATTAAAATGTAAAGTATGGCTTACCGAATTCATCCACAGCCACTAATTTGGAAACAATCGCTCGCAATGCCAGTAGAGCAGTTCCGTTTAAAATATCGACCAGTGGCGCTATGAATAAAAAAATGATATACTAATATAAATATATTTATTTGTGTGACCATCTATTAATTAATGTGATTTTTATATTAAGATGTTTAGGGGGTTCATCAGCCCCTTAACTATCTCTGAACTTATACATGTAGCAAAATCCACAGTGAGTATAAAAAGTATTGTATTTATTATATGATCTGTGATAAAACATATATTATGTCTCTTGCGTCATCGTGTTTCATTTATTTAGTTTGCCTTTTGTTCAGTCAGGTCTTCTGTTTGTTTATTTTAATTTTTTATTGAATTTTGTCAAAAGTGTATGCCAAGTCTTCTAAATTTGATCATTAGTTAATGCGTTATTGTAACAAACATAGTACCAGTTTCGCTTTTTTTCTCGTTTATAATATTAATATTAAAAAATTACAAAATATAATATTTTTTTGTTCAGAATCTAGACAGAACTAAGCAAAGAATGTTCATAATTAATGTTAAGTCAAGTGACAGTAGTGTTCAATTTTAGTTGTCCCATTATTTTACATGTAGATATACATATATTCGTGGGAGAACAATAATATTCAAAATGTATAGTGTTAGTAACCGAGATTTTACAATAAGTTATATATAACTTACGATAGTTGAAGTATCTTTATATTACGCACATACTAGATTAATTAAGTACAATGAAGATTTTCCATTCAATTATGTATGTATGTTTCGTGTAAACAAGATGGCTTGATTACTGCCAGGTAGAGAAGTTCTGGGAATACATACATTACACCTCGGCGATGCTTGTACTTTATTATTATTTTTTAATAAATATGATTAACATTAATATTTAACTGTCTTGATAATGTGGAATATGCCTGTGATTTAAAAAGGGTGAAATATTTTTTTATAATATTTATTGCTTTTGATTTAAGCTTATATCAATATTTTTAATGTAATTACTTTTTGTCTAAGAAAATAATTTTAATATTAAATTAATTAATTAATATTAATGAAAAAGTATAAATTCAAAGTAGTGTAGTAGTGGAAATTCAAAGTAGTTTAAACGCACGCCATTGGTTAGACAGAATATGACGTCAAAGTACTCGTATTGTCATAACAGAGCGATTAGCGATTTTGTCGCTACAAATTGAGTCGTCACTTTTTTGTGTATACCAAACTGTGACGTCACGCCAAGCGCGCGAAATGACGAGCGTTTAAAATATTGGTATCGGTAGGATATTTAATTTTTTTATACTAAATTTTAGTTTTTTAGCTATGTATGAATAAATAAAAAAATCACGCATATTCCCTATTAGACTACTAGTGGCTACTGATTTTGCGTAGTGCGTAGGGCAGGTAATGTGCGCAGGGAAATCCTGGGTTCAATTGTCGGGCTATGCAAATCCACCGGAATATAAGAATAATAAGAATACAAATACAAAAGTGTATACACTCTGTTGTGTAGTGCACGTTGTGTCTGCGCATACACTTGTGCACTATAATATACTTCACACATGCACAATACAATCTTCTGCACACCTAGCCAGCCTCAGTGACAGTGGCGACCAATTTTTTTCCTAGTTATGTTTTAATATATGGGACTATAAAAAATTAAAATAAGTGGTTAACCATACCAATGAAGAAAATCCTTTCGTTCGGTGCAAAGCAGTACACAAAGGACGAGGCGATTTTGCTAAACGTTGATATAATTCCCAGAACAGAGTCGTGCCATTTTAAATATTTGCTAAACACCACAATGGAGAAAATAGTTCCTAAAATAGTATTAATAATATATAAGTAAATAATTTATTCTGAAAATATGTATATACACATATGTATATTAAAAAATATATAAAACTTCTTTTAAAGTTTGTTATTGTTTTTAAATTGTTATAATTTATATATAGGTATATAAATAACCATCGATGTGTGTATATTTATTTCCTATGGACTCCAAAACGGCTAGAGCGATTTTGATGAAATTTTCAAACAATCTGTGAACTGTGAAGTTTGATAGCGATCAGAAATTTGCGAAGGTGAAGCCCGAAGCGAAGCGAAAAAAGGTTGAATACTTTCACTTCCTAATTCATATGGTACTGACAAGTGTCATCCAAACCATGCTATAATGAAAATAAGTTTATTATTTTTATACGCGATACTAATAGTTTGCAATTGTTGCTTGGCAATAAATTATGGTATACAATTAATTGTTAGTAACCATTATTAGCTAATAATAATCGAATATAATAATATTATATTATAATTTTGGCATTCGACTTATTTTTATCATAGTGGCGCGAAAGGGAAGAATAGGATGAGATAGCACTATTGTCTATGAAAAAATTAAAAATCCTAAAATGTTGATAAAAAATGAATTTCATGTTATTACTTACCAATAGTATGGGCAATGAAGTTATATGCTTGAAAAATACTGAATTTCACCGCGTCCCAGTTGAATCGGTACCTTGTATTTATATAAAGTATGGACAATTCACCTACAAACATTTTTTAGTAAATATCTTTTATAATTATAACATACTACAAATATGCCTTCTTTTCTTTTAACCTCATATTTTATAGAAAAAACTAGTATTCCATAGAAATTAAAATCAGCTTATATCACTAATATGGCAACAAACACACTTTTGTTTATAACCGAGCGAGCTGCTTCAAGTCTAGCAAAATTTGCTTTCCTTTTGCTTCTTTGATTGTTGGTACTTCTCTACAGGTCGTATTTTACAATCGATCTGGACGAAACTTGCTATACAGGTTTTAAGACTTTATATTTTTTTTGTTGAGGATTTTTGATTGGACTTCCTCAAAAAAGAAACAAAAAAGGGGCTACTGGATATTTCCGACTTATAAGATATTACCAATGTTCTTTTTTTATTTAAAAGGTAGTAACTCAAAATTGGTCTCATAAAGAATTGGTGAAGATCTGATGAGAATCTTCGGCATGATGACCAGAATAGCTCCTAAAATGCAGCAAATTGCTCATATAACTTTAGTGGTAGATTCATTGCTGCAAAAAAACTCGCTCGCGACGTCTACTGTTCGCAGAACTATTAGTATTATTAGTATGTATTTACAAAGAAATATTTCCTTTTTCATTATAATTAAATATTTATAAATAAATATTCTACAGAACACACAAGTGTATGAGGACTAATCTTGTGTACGTGTAGATTAATAAGCTTCATACTACAAGATAAAATATTTATGATGCGTCAAATTAAATTGTCGTGTAACTATTACTAAGCAATTTTTAAAAGTAATATATTATTTACATCATCGTTTTTACCTAGAATAGTAAATGTATTAATGTAATAAATGTAATAAAATGTAATAAAAAATATAGATTTAATAAATCATTTGAAATACTTTTAACTTTAATTATTTTTGTGAAGGTATGTCGAGTTTATATTTGTATTTGAGATTTATCCCAAATCTTTAGTTTCGGTTTCACGCTTTGGTAATTTAGCGATTCCAAAATTAACTTCATTTTTCATACTACGTTTAGAAATTCTATGAAATACAAAATTTTCTATTACCTTTTGTTTAAAATGTTAAATTAGTTAAAATTTAAAACAAATTTTATGTTTGAAGTTACGAAACTCTCAGTATAGTCAGACTCGCATTAATCAGTTTTTTTGAATTAAAGTGTGTCAAAAGATATCTTACACGTAACATACTACATGATAGCGAAATTATCAGATATCGGTATGTACGGATATGTGTAACAGTGAAAGGTTTACGAATTTAAAAATGTTGACGAAATAAAATAAAACTTTAAAAACATACTTGATTTAGCATCTACTCAAATGCTATTTTTTTTAAATAATTATTCATTTTTAAATTAATTTCTGCATATTTATACACGAAGAGAATAAAAGAATGTGTTTCTTGTTTGAATAATATCTAAAAATCATTTACCATGCATTGGTCCAAACAAAATGCTGACAACTACAAGAAAACTACAAATACGAAGTCTTCGGTTATTGGCGCCATTCCTAAACACTACTTGTATAGTGTCCTTTATATTAGTGAGGTCAAAAAATAACCTCAAATAGTGACAGCAGCCTTTATTATCATGCTGAAAAAGAAATTTAACATACAGAAATCACGTTATTAGAGAACCAAAACTATCAATATGTACTATACTATACATATAATAAAATTGTAACTGAGTCGAATGTGTACTTTAAATATTTTTTGGAAAATCTTATTGAAATAGACTTTATTATCGATACAGAGACTGAATCTATAGTTTTTAGAATGTTTGTCTGTCTGTCTATCGGTCTGTTACCGCATCACAGTAAAATCACTGGAGGGATTTTGATGAAATTTAGTATGATGATAGCTGGATATCCGGGTCAACATATAGGATACTTTTTACTGTGGGAGATTATCTCATTCCCACGGGAATACACGTTATAACACAACCCAAAAAATATTTTTGATCGGAATTTCTTGAAACTTGGTATTAATGCTCTTCAATACAATTAAATAAATACGTGTTTTAGCGGTTTTTGAAATTCATCCCATAAGGAGATAAAATAAGGGATGAAACCTACCTTTTTAAAAAAAAATTGTTGTAGTTTTAGCGTGAGCGAAGGCGCGGGTTTTGCTAGTTAGCTTTAAATTAATTTTAGTGATCATCTCAAATCTGTATCTCATAGAAAAGTTGTCTCACTAAAATATAGCTTAGCAAAAAGTGCTAAGCTATGAACATAATTTTGAGCTTAAAGTTTTTTTTTATAAATGTTTTATAATTATTTTTGTGAATTTCTTTCTTTAAACTAGTATTACTACTGAAATTTATATTAATATTATTTATTTTAAGTTTATAATTTCAAAGCACTAACCTTATGTTGATTTGAAATTATGAATAAATATTTTAAAACTTGTATGTTACTTAAATAAATACTTGAAATTCCATTTGAAAAAGTAATACTTATTACTAATAGTAATATTCCTACAACTTACCGACATTTGTTCTGGAGTGCGTGGTGGATCTTTGAGTATGAAAAGATTGTACAGCAAATTGAGAAAATTAATTCCCGCCACTAATCCATAACATCCGTAATAACCCATATTTTTATATAAAATACCACCAGATGCCATTCCTATTGGGAAGCCTACTGTTAAACTAAAATTAATGAGACCCATTCGGAATGTCCTATTCTCATCAGTAGTAATGGCACTTATGTATGAAAACAAAGTTAAAAAACAAATACACCAAGAACCAGTTATACCATCAATTAAAGCTTCACTGAAAACTAAAACTTCTAAACGAAGTTCATAGAAGAAATATACGTTTAAAATACCATTGATGCTCATGAGTATTTGCCCTGCTAAAACTATTATAATGAAGATCTTTCTGTAACCAGTTCTGTCTGCCCATGAACCAATAAATAGGGCCATAATACAAGGCATGGTAGCTGTGATATAAGTTTTCCATGACAAGGCATTTGCTACGAGGCGTTGTACTTCCCTTTCATAAACATTGCCTTCTTCCAAAGTTTGTAATTTAAGAGCATCGCAAATCTCTGAAGTAAAATTTAAATTAACACGACATGCTTTTTCTATATTTAGATTCTGTGATAGTATTACTCCGAATATAATTGCTAAAACGAAGAAGAACATCGTCGGCTCCACCGTTATATTTTTCACAACATAACAACATGTTTCTTTAACGCTTCTTTTCTTTTTTTCTTTTTCTTCTTCCACATTTTCTCGTAACGGATCGGTTTCCCTAAATTCTTCATTTTCATTTCCGGCGTTATTCTGCCTTTCAGAAGACATAGTCATTTTAATTAACTGTGACTATTGTGTGATTATTAAGACTTTCAGGATTCTATTAACATTGTTATATATTAAAAGTAAGTAAGTGAGATGTTAAGTCAGCCGATTGTAAAACACATATATTATTGAATGTATTTGTACTATTAAAAAGATATTTCATATATCTGATAAGCTTTATTAATCTCCTATCTTATTTCACTTGGGTATTAACAGTTAAGCGTACTATAAAGTCGATTTTGATAAAGAGTTATGAATCGATTGTTGCTAATTTGATTTTAAAAATGCCGATGATTCATTTTCTATCGTTTTATTAAAACTAATGTACTGCCTACTATTCGTCCTTAAGAGATTTTTTGCACCATACTTTATTTTGATTGGCATTCCACGGGCGCTATATCCTTCATATACGGATGTATATATGCATATAGATTATATATATACATTGTGCACTTATTTTCGTAAAGTTATTTAAAATACGAGCATTAATTGACTTAAAATTAGCTATTTAGTGAATTATAATTTCAATGGATTACATCAATGAAAAAAGGGAATTTTTTATATTTGGAAAATTGGTCAAAATAAAAATAACCAGGACAATTTTTATCGGAATCTGCCATATATAATTTTTATCTGGTGTCATTATGTGCAGTGGAACTACAATAAATATAAACAGTTTACTACACAGTCTTATATCAGTAATAAATCATGCTTATTTAGATTAAAATCCATGCAGTAGTTTCCGCGTGATAACAGTATCTTTGCAAACTAGTTTTCGCATAAAGCTAGATAAGTCTTATATATACATATACTGTAGAAATCGAATCGATTTCTGATACAAACATTTCTCTGCGTGAAGTCAAAAAGTCTAAAAAAATGCTCATTTAGTAGTACAGCCTGTGTTTTACAATCAAGCGTACATTAGAAAACCATTAAAACATTATCCATTATAGAGAATTGACCTTTGATTTTATCAAATATGTAAATTAGTTTCTGCCAGTTTTGTTCCCGTATAATTACAACACAGTGATAAATCAATAAAGAAACTGTGTACTTTTAATCGCTAATTAATTTTTTTATAAATTTTATAAGTATTTGTTAAAGTATCAGGTAGTAGAAGACAGAAGTAGCATTTTCGCCAGTGCGACGTTGAGTCTATATTTATAGTATTATGGTCCCCCATTTCATTCTACATAACATTGGCAAAGTAAAATGTGCCTAAACGGCAACTCCTAGCCCGCTGACCAAAAGAATTGGATTGGAATTAAATAGTTTCCGATTTTGTGATAACATTTTTTGAAGAACTAGATAATTTATAAATCGTGAATATTTAATATATTTAAACGAGCAATTCTTGTATATTTATATTTATTTATTTATACCAGCGATCTCGGAAACGGCTCTAACGATTTCGCTGAGATTTGGTATGTGGGAGCTCTCGGTGGCGAAAAATCGATCTAGATTAGTCTTATGTCTGGGAAAACGCGTATTTTTGAGTTTTCATGCGATTTTCTTTAGCATTATTTTACGCAAAATATGTTAATAATTTCGCACAGTTGTGTATAAGCATCATGGTCAAGTGGTCAAAGCGCGAGATTGCCTATCACAGGTGTGTTCGAATCCCAGTCGGTTTTAAAGATTTTTCTTTTAATTTTTTTTTGTATTTATTCAAGTTTTTAGTTTTTTTTTTCTTTAAGCCAAATTAAAAAAAAATGTACTTTTAACCAAAAACTCCGAACGAAGCTCGGTTGCCCTGGTACTAAGTCTTTAAACTGTCATGGTCACTGATAATATTATTTTGCTATAAAACGGGTTATTTACCATGTTTATCACTAATAAAAGTTTCCGATATTTCGGCACCGTTACATGTGTCATGGTTATGGTGAGTGTACCCGTGACCATGATGCTTGTAACAGTACCGATATCGGTAACTTTCAAAAGTAAGTACTAACCATGGTAAATATCCCGTTTTACATCACAATAATATCATCGTGAATACTTACTTGTAGATATTAGTAATAATTGATAAGTATAATGACTGATATTTTTTTATATGACATTGACGAACTATATTGTGCACAATTGGCAAATCATGATGATGCATTTTTGCATTTATTAGGAAAAATAAATTTCTCAAAAGATAGTTTTGAAATAACAGATATGTTATTTCAAAGCTATCTTTTGCCAGTTACTCCTAATATCGCGTATAATATATAATTGGTCCTTTTCTAGAGGTCGCAGTTAGTTAGCCTATTATTATTATAAGTTTGTTTGCCCTTCTTTTTAGTCAAACAGAACGACAGATTGATGTGATGTTTTGTAAGGACTTGGAGGGATAGAAATTTACATAAGTCACTTTTTACAGTGGGTAAACAACTCAGTCCCACGAGATACCACGTTGTAATATAATCCATGCATAATTTCGATTGATATGGTTGTTTGTATGAAGATTGTCGGAAGGCTCAAAGGTGACATAGGTAGGTTTCATTTTACCCCGGGAAAATAATTCAATCCCACGGGAAACTATGTGATAATATAAAAACCATAAATATTGATATACTTAATCCTCCTAAACTAAACTAGATGGCGTTACTGTAATTTCATAATTTAAAAAATATTTTTACAGCATTTACGTTGGGTAAATATTGTTCATATAAAATATAATGTGATAAAATCCAGAAGAGCTAATTGAATTATTTGCAAACATATATTTAATTGACAATGTATAAATAAAACCACTAATGTTTTTCTAAATTTTAGTACTAACTTTTATTCGAAAAATCCATATATACACATAAAACTATTATATCTTCATTTTACATATTAATATATTGTAACGTTGTAAGTTAAATTCAACGATAAATTATGTTTATAACAAATTATTATTTATAAAAGAAATATTAATTGGTTAAGTTTCATTGGGTTTGCTTATTTTGTATACATTGGGAGTCGTGCATTCGATTACTGGGTAAAGTGAATTTTACGTTGATCATACAGATCTATATGCTTTAGTTCGATGCGATAGTGAAAAATTTAAAATTGTCTCTATCTATATTGCTGAAGACTTAAAACCCTCTACAAAAAATAACTGAGTTCTCTATACTTATTACGTACATATTATATTTTCTTTGGGATTCTATGGTCAAGTGGTGGTATATTTAATAATTTAATAGTTTCTTATCCGCCAGCCACTATACAAAATGGGCCTATGTTTTTGATGATTATATTATACAAATGAACGGTATACGGAGTCCTCAAAGTATGTGACAAACTCGTACTTGGCCGATTGTTTAGTATTTTCGATAGTTTTGGTCTACATTTTAATAAGACAACTATAACAAAGTTTACCTCCACCATTCTTTTATATAAAAAGAACCTTTCGTATGAAATATTGCCATTTTAATCAGTCTTTAATGTACTTTAAGCTATAAGTTCGTTGAATCAACTGGAGGTTCTGGAAATTCTACTTTTTCTAGTTTTTTAGCTTCGTTTTCTTTTTTTTCTTCTGCTTCTAACGCTTTCTTTCTGGCATTTCTTAATTCTATTCTATTTTGTACGTAAAATAATCTGAAAAAAATAAATAGAATTAAATATTTTGTTATTTCTTCGTCCAGTAGTAGAAATTCAGCCATAATATTGTTTTAAAATTAATAATACACTAAAGCTCATCAACAGCTAATTAAACAAAATAAATAAATAAAAAATCGCTTGAAAAACAAAGGAGAAAACGATACTGTACTGATGTGTAGATCTTCGTGTTCTCGAAAATGTTTTTTTATTTTCCAAAAAATGGATAATAAAAAAAAACTGTTTTTTCATATATCAGAAATTAAAAAAAATGAACTTTATCGAAACTTTATCCATTTTTTGTAAAATTTCGATAGTGCCGTTCGCATTTTTTACATTGCTCAGGGGCGGCGAATAAGATGAATTTGGCACTGAATACTAATATCAATTAAAATTTATTAATAAGAGGTATGGACAGATTGTTTTGTTATTTACTTCGTTTAATTTCGTGTTTTAGATTAATTAAGTCTAGATTAAGACAAGGTGACCTGAAAGAGTTAAGATTTAAAAACAGTAAATATTATAGATAGCAGCTTTTGAAATTAGTAGAAATCAATTAATTTATGTTTTGTAATTTTTAGTTTAGAGATAATAATAAAAGAAATTTTATGATGAATTACTTTTACTAATATTAAAAGAGATTTAATTTTCTTTGAATGGACAGATTTACAAAGTTTTTAATTTCTGAGTCGAATTCTCATTGAAGTAGTTTTATTGAAATAGTCATTATTATCGTTACACTGGCTGAATATATAGTTTTTAAAATTTTTGTCTCACGAGAAAAATCTGTCCAGTGGGATTTTGATGAAATCTGGTATGATGATAGTTGATTATCCAAGTTAACATATAGGGTACTTTTTACTGCGGGAAATTATCGCATCTCTGAGAAATCTATACTAAACTTTAAAACGTAACTAGGAACGAATCCGAGTTTAGCGAGGGTGAGTCTCTGTTGTGTATAAACACATTTTTGAACATTCAGCTCTTAGATTTTGGAATGGTTGTCAAATTATCGTGTTATAGTTATTGCATGCCAATAGATATTATCTAGCGGAAAGCGGAGTATGAAAAATAGGAGTCTATATATTTTGTTTTTCTAGTATATAAAGGAAAAAAGAATAATTATTATCAAGATAATATATAAAAATAAAAATTAAGATAAATCAATGGATGAAATAAAATTAAAGAAAAGAATAAAATTAAAAAGTTTATATGAAGACATATTATTTGTCACCAAAATAATTTGAATATGCCAAATTACAATTTATTTTTTTTCAAAATAAAGTTAAAATTAAGGTCAGATTAACAAGTTTTTAAAATTAAAAAAAAATAATCAGAAAAAGACACATATTATAGGGATTCAGTAGGTAAGTAAGAAATAACAAGCTTGTAAAACAAATTTTAGTGTACATAAAGCCATAGAAAAGTCTAAGTGAGTGCTGTCGTAACACACTCAGAGTTTATTATGTGTTTAGCATATTTGTATGAAATTGGCAAGTAGATATAACTTTTATCGACATACTAAATACGTGAGCAGAGTTTCGGGTAAAAAATATATTTGAAATATCATTTATAAATATTGTAACATTTAAACAAGTATCATCGCACCTTTATTATGAACTACTCACTCTCGTTTCACTCAGGTTCATTCCTAGGGAAGAACAAAAACAAATCTATTCCACGGAAACCGTATATTTTAGAGAAAAAGTAATCTGAGTGTTATTCCAGATTATAATCTATCTCTGTGCCAAATTTCATCTACATTCGTTCAGCCGTTCTAGCGTGATTGAGTATTAACATGAATCCATCCAAACTGTCAAGATAATATATTTTACCGGTGGTAGGACTCTGTCAAACCTGAGGAGTCCGACTGGATGGATACCACCCCCTTATCTATTTCTGCCGCCAAGCAACAATGATTGCATTGTTGTGTTCCGGTTTGAAGGATAAGGTAGCTAGCGCAATTACAGGCAAGAGGCATATCATCTTAGTCCTCACAGTGATAACGTACCGGCGGTTCTGTATTTTTGTTACCTAAAACCTAAATGCATGAACCGTAGGTGTTATGGGCAACAGGTACTGCTTTCCATCAGGTGGTCTGTCTGCTCATTTGTCACATGAATCTCATAAAAAAAAACTGTCGCATTTATAATATTTATGGGATGAGAAAGATTACTTACGCAAGAATAAAAGATGCAGGTATTATTAAAGTGGCACTGGTGAGGAATACAGCTCCGGGCAGCACATGCAATGTTCTCATATACAGCCAAGAATAGAATGGCTGGAATACTAGAGACGCTAGGGTTTCAGTCAGCGAGAATAATGAGTTCACTTTAGCTGAAAAAAAAAAATAGGTTTTAAAATCGCTGCACCATAATGTGCTAGTTGGTCTTATTTTTTGTGGAAAATCATATTTATGCAATCAATACCGATCTACTGGCTACCAGGTTTGATTATAAATTCAGTGGTCTTAGGCATGAGTCCCAGATCGGGCGAAATATATTTAATGTGGTTTAAGGTTTTTTAATAAGAATCCTATAGAAGATTCCCAGAATTGAAAAACTGACGAAATTACAACTCACATAAAACCGTTGATCCTGTATCTAGGATCTCACCAGTCGTATTGATTGTTATTCTAGAGGTTTTAAGAGTGAAAGAGATAAAGAATGCGTTTGTGTCTGCGAACATGTGCTCGCATTGCTTTACATCTCTCGAAGATGTTAGTGATAAAGATCATCATGTCCGAAATTAGTTCCTAGCTGGGTTATTGTACAACCTTAATCCTAGTGAGATATCCAGCCATCTACTGATATTATATTAAATTGTTTATTTTTTATAAAATAGACTAGTTTCTTAAACTTAAAAAAATTATCATTGGTCAATAATCCGCACTGTATTCCTCATTGAAAGAGGACGGCAAGATTATAAAAAACTACTGAATAGGCACTAAAGAATGGATGCAACGATCACATTCGTAGCGCCCACTCATTTAATTCTGTTGGCACATAACAGTAAAAGAATAAAAAATAATATTCTAATTGTCAACTGTGACAACGCTCTCTCTTCTCTGAACCGCTATATAGATTGTACCAATCCTTCAGGTTATGGGCCCAGAACGTTAAAAAAATAATATAATTGCGTCTATTTACAGTTTTAATTACAATAATAATAATTGCAATTAAATTCTATAAAAAAAATTAAATTCAATATAATAATAGTAATTGCA
Organism: Argynnis bischoffii washingtonia; assembly: GCA_033884665.1. NCBI lineage: Eukaryota > Metazoa > Arthropoda > Insecta > Lepidoptera > Nymphalidae > Argynnis > Argynnis bischoffii. The sequence continues at coordinate 14,660,608 of CM066618.1, read as the reverse complement.
AAATAAAAAAAGGCGTCGTCGTTGCCAATTAGTATTCCCGTCGAAAAACTAAAAGGCTTAGAAGATTACAATCATTGGAAGTTCACACTGAAAATGATTTTAATGCACGAAGATCTTTTCGATTGCGTAACGAACGAAGATATTAAAGACGAAAAGAAGAAACAAAAAGCGTTAGCAAAAATTTGTTTATCCGTCGGTCCATCTGCGTTAGCTCACGTACGCAATGCGAAGAGTCCGTATGAAGCCTGGCAAAACCTTGAGCGTGCTTACGAGGACAAGGGATTATGCAGACGACTGGGATTGCTGAGATCGCTATTTGGCATGAAACTGTGTGAGACAGAAGGTATGCAGAGCTACTTATTAAAAATTACCGAACTTGGGCAACAGTTGTCAGACATTGGATCCGCACTTGATGATGAATTCTTAGCTGTTATAATGCTCAGTGGTCTAACAGGGGACTTTGACCCTTTGATAATGGCCTTAGAAAATTCTAATATAAAACTCACAAGTGAGTTGGTCAAATCAAAGTTACTACAGGAGCAGCAGAGGCGAGATGATAAGGGTCAAGAAGGGATCAATGCATTAGCTGCTAGAAAAACATCAAAGATCGTGTGCTTCAAGTGTAAAAAGCCTGGACATATGAAGAGGGACTGCACCAGTAGTACAAAAACGTACAAAAATAACACCGTACAAAAAACAACTGGGAAGATTCCTGAGAAGTCGTTATTGACTGCTTTACGTGTCAATCTGCACAGTAGTATGTGGTGTATCGACTCCGGGGCCACTCATCATATGTGTAATAATAAAGAACTAATCTATGATTTTCAGTATGTAAAGCCACTTGAGGTAAACGTAGCTAATGGAGATAAGTTGACAACAGAGGGTCATGGTAAAGTAAAGGTGCAATTGGTAAATGGTACTAAAACTATTAATGATGTATACTATATTCCTAAACTTAGTGTAAATTTATTATCAGTAAGTGAATTAGGTAGGAAAGGTTATAGTGTCATTTTTAATAATTTAGGTTGCAAAATTATGGACAATGATGAGATTATAGCTACTGGTACTTGTAGAAATGGTGTCTATGAACTTGACATTATTAATACTGTAAATATGTATAATAGGAAATACAGTAGGAAACAAGAATCAGGGATTGCTATGAACTCGGTCCGTGAGGAGAGCGAGGTTAGTGTGTTGTCAGATAATAGCAAGGATTCTGCACTGGCGGTTGTGCAGGATTCAGGTTCACAAGAGCTGTGGCATAAGCGGCTTGGTCATCTGAATGCACGGAGCATGAATTTAATGAAGAATGGTATAGTATCAGGTATGAATTATAAAAATACTACTTTTATTTCTTGTACAGCTTGTCTTGAAGGAAAACAGACAAGGTTACCTTTTCCAAAGAAAAGTCAAAGTAGGGCTACTGAAATTTTAGGACTAGTACACACAGATATGTGTGGTCCTATGCAGTCATCTTCTTGGAGTAGAGCACGTTACTTTGTAACATTTATTGATGACTTCACAAGAAAAACTTTTATTTACTTTCTTAAAAGTAAAAGTGAAGTATTTGAAAAATTTAAACTATTCAAAACTTTTGCTGAGAACGAAGTAAGTAGGAAAATAAAAGTTCTTAGAAGTGACAATGGAGGTGAATTTAACTCTAAATTTTCAGGCCTACTTAAATGAAAGTGGGATTAAACATGAAACTACAATTCCACACTGTAATCAGCAAAATGGTGTTGCAGAGAGGGCAAATAGGACGATTATGGATAAGACCCGCTGCATGCTCCAGGAGGCCGGTTTGGAGAAACGGTACTGGGCTGAGGCTGCTAACACGGCTGTCTACCTGAAGAACCGTTCACCTACTAAGGCAGTCAAGGGAGTAACACCGGAAGAAAAATGGACTAATAGAAAGGTGAACGTAGAATACTTACGAATTTTTGGTTGTGTAGCATATGCCATCGATGAAAATGCTAGAAAATTGGATGCTAGGAGCAAAAGGTATATTTTTGTAGGGTACTGTGATGATAGCAAAGGCTCATAGATCCTTCTTGTCCGAAGAAGTGCATTAAAGCGAGGCATGTGAAATTCATGGAGAACCAATTTTTAAATAAGAATGTATCAAATAATCAAAGTTGTGTACAAACTACAAATAAAGATACTGTAGTAGTTTTAGATTCAACTTGTTCACAGAGTTTTGTAGTTTTTCAGTTATCTCCACAGTCAGATATATCAATAGATGATGATTCTATGTCTAATAATACAGGCGCGATAAATACTCGTAGGCAAACAATGTTTGATCTGGATGAAACAGAGGATTTGGTAGCCTCAGATGATTCGGCCGACCGCACTTATGTTCCAGGCTTATCAAGCATTGACTCTGAGGACTCTGGGGAGCTATCATTCGAAGAAGCTCAAACATCTGAGTTCGCTGGATTAGCGGAGATGTCTGAGGAGGACTTGCCTGTTAATGCAGAGGAGGCACTGAGATGCAGCGATTCAGAACATTGGCAACAGGCGATAAAAGATGAGTATGACTCTTTTATCACAAACAAATGTTGGACTCTAGTTGATTTACCCCCAGGCCATAAGCCTGTAAAATGCAAATGGGTGTTTAGCAAAAAGAGAGGGCTTGATGGAAAGATCTTAAAATATAAAGCTCGCTTGGTGGCTAAAGGTTTTACCCAAAAATATGGGATAGATTATCATGAAACATTTTCGCCTGTAGTCCGATATTCAACTATCAGAATATTGCTAGCACTAGCTGCTCAGTACGACATGCTGATTGAGCACCTGGACGTTAAATCAGCATTTTTGAATGGAATTTTAAAGGAAAATGTTTACATGGAACAACCGGAAGGTTTTGTAATTGATAATAACAAGTATAAGGTTTACAAGCTTAACAAGGCAATTTATGGATTAAAACAATCTGCTAAGGCATGGTATGAGAGAATTAATGATGTTTTAATCAATAAATTACATTTCAAGAGGTTTTCTTCAGAACCATGTGTGTATATATACAATGATGGCAATGAAATTTTGTATATAGCTATTTATGTTGATGATATAATGTTATTTTCTTCAAAAACTTCTGAGAAAGCAAAGCTCATCAAAGAAAAGTTGATGAATCAATTTGAAATGAAGGATTTAGGACCGGCACATCAATTCTTAGGTATGAAAATTACCAGATTACCTAATGGAAGCTATACTTTGAATCAATCCAGCTACATAAAGAAAATATTGGTAAAGTTTAAAATGGCAGATTGTAAGGAAGTAAAAACTCCTATGGAAGTTGGATTAAAGTTACAAAGAGAGGGAAATGTGAATAATTATAACTTTGATTATAGGAGTTTGATTGGTTGCTTAATGTATTTAGCAGTATGTACCAGACCTGATATTGCTCATAGTGTTAGCTACTTAAGCCAATTCAACGATTGCTATCGTGAGAGCCATTACAAAGCTGCGAAAAGAGTTTTAAGGTATATAAAAGGAACTTTAGAGTACTCGCTAATTTTCGAAAAAAGTAATTTAGAAATTACTGGTTTTGCCGATGCTGATTGGGGCGGAGACCAATTGGATCGAAGATCTTACACAGGGTATGTATTTTGCCTTGGTAAATCCATAGTATCATGGGAAAGTCGCAAGCAGCGCACTGTCGCGCTCTCGAGCACTGAGGCTGAGTACATGGCGGTTTCTGATTCTTGTAAAGAAGCTATGTTTTTAAGAGCGTTTATAAATGAGTGTACTGGTAAGACATGTAGCATCACTTTGTATAATGACAACCAGTCTGCTCAAAAGTTGTGTTCTAATATTATATCACATTCTAGAACAAAACATATTGATATCAGATACCATTACATCAGAGAATTGTTAGATAAAAAAATAGTTAAATTAAGTTATTTATGTACTGAGGAAATGGTAGCTGATGTTTTTACAAAGGCTTTATGTACTGAGAAGCATAAAAGATTTGTATCCAAATTATTTAAAACATAAAGCTGGTATAAGTGGTATGTATAAGTAAATACCACATTATTATTTTTGTATTCGTTTAAGGGGTAGTGTTGGCACATAACAGTAAAAGGATAAAAAATAATATTCTAATTGTCAACTGTGACAACGCTCTCTCTTCTCTGAACCGCTATATAGATTGTACCAATCCTTCAAATTCATGCTACTGAAACCATGCCTGACATCACGGTAGGTTAAGAGCTTCCACAGACTACAGATTCGCCAAAATATCAAGGGGGGTTGAATAAACACTCACTAGCAGCCCCTAGTTGGGATGTCAGCGATGTTTAGTCTTTATGCTATACTAACCAATTTCTCAGTGACCAATCTCACTGAGACTGGACAAAAAATTATAATAAATATTGTATTCCAATAAGTATTATAAAATAATTATTAATATGGCGTTTCAAGGTAGTTTTAATTAAGACTTCTAAAAAAAAATAACATTATTACCTATTTCCTGTCTGTCCACCAATTTAGAGATGATCGAGCGCAAAGACGTAATTGTTGTTCCATTTAGTATTTCAGCTAATGGTACTGTAAATAATGTTATTGCTTAATTATATCGGTATTGATACATTGATAAAATAATTTCATGTATACATTAGTTTTTAAAAATTTTGTCTATCTGTCTGTCTGTCTCTCTGTCCATCCATTTGTCTGGGAACGCTTCACGAGAAAACCACTGGACAGATTTTGATGAAAGGTATGATGATAGCTGGTTATCCAGGTCAACATATAGAATATTTTTTACTGCGAGAAAATATCTCAAAAAAATCTATACTAAACGTATATAAATGTCGAAAAAATTTAAAAATTAAAATAATTGTTCAGTTAAAACTAAAGGAGGTACAACAGTAAATGCAAAAGAACTTAACAATAAGGAATTTTACAAAATAAGTATTTACTAAAAGCTAATAATAGTATTGTTTTACAGATAATTATAAACAAGTTAATATAATAATTGATATAATAATTTATTATATTAATATGTATTGTGATCAAGTTAAATCAAGTTATGATTTTATGCTAAATATAAAAAGTACTCACTTAGATACATTTCGATATCTGTCTTAACGAAAGCAGTCCAAATAGAGCCAACGAACTTGCTCGAGACGGAAATTAGACAGAGCAGTGAGTCGTCGATCTGCAGCTTCCGACTTAATATTGTTATAGAAAATATTGCTCCTATAAAATATTAAACATATATTATGTAAAATTAATATTATAATTACAAAAGTTTGTATGTTTCTATGTAAATTGTTGTTAGTTATAGTTAGCTGGACAGATTAGATGCAAATACCTGGGCGATCGAGCTTCGCTCAGAGTTTTTGGCTAAAAGTACAATTTTATCTTTTAATAAAATAAAACTAAAAACTTGAATAAATACAAAAAAAAAACCCTAAGTAAAAACTTTGTATACAACCTGGAATTGAACCCGGACACCTGTGATTATCAATCTTGTGCCGTGGCCGCTTAACCACGATGCTTATACCTGAACGTTAGAAATTATCGGCCATATTTTGCGTGGAATTATACGAAAGAAATCGGCATGAAAACTCGAAAACAAGTGTTTTCCCAGACATAAGGCTAATCGAGATCGATTTTTCACCCCCGAAAAACCCCATATAACAAATTTCAGCGAAATCGTTAGAGCCGTTTCCGAGATCGCCGGCATAAATAAATAAATATACATAAGAATTGCTTAAATATATTAGATTTAGTACACAGATACATTATGACCTGAAGTGATTCATAAATTACTGTTAGATACCAAGGGAAGCAAGCACCCAAGCGAATCGAAGGTAAGTTGCTAGTAATACTCGTAATATAAGATGAATGTAAATCTATTCGTAATGTATCCTTTGATGATTGTCTGCTTGAAGGTCTAGTACAAGCAGCTTCACACAGCAGCAATCACACCGAATAATTACTGATAAGCTAATCTGAACATGGCAGGTACCTAGAACCATTAATTTAGATTTGTGTATTACTTTATAGCTAGGCGACGTCAGAAAGAATCGCTAGGAGTAGGAGGAGAATAAAAACATTGTCATCTAGACAACATTTAAGTAACAACACATACTTTAATTAGATATTTTTGCTTCTGTATTAGATAACTATAGATTTACGGTAAATGATAAAATTGTATTAACTTATACTGATGTCATGTTTTATTTCCTAATGGAGCATGTGTTTATATCTTTGTTAGATATACATGTATAGCACAATTTTCTAAGACCGTTACCCATAATGCAATATCTATGAATATAGGGGAAGAGTGGAGCCGAAGCCTTTATTTTCTATATCAACCTGCGAATGAAGCGTGAAGCTTAAAATATTAGAAGAGTTTATATACAGAAGTAGAAAATACAAAGCAGAACAGTAATGCTTTACTGAATGTCGCATCCGACTTTCCGTTACATTGTTCATGTGTAGCGAACCGTATAATCGCACTTATTCCTACTTTGATCAAAAACTCAATCGGACAGCCGTTGCTTTTTATTCTTATTAGCATTGTTTTAGCTGTTTATGTTTTGTTCTTACAATATTTATATGAACACACTTCGCTTAGAATCTAGACCGATTAAGCGTCTTAAGTCCAAAGTGAATATTTTATAATACTTTCCGGATCCTTATATTATTTCTTCTTACAAACACAAATATGCCTCTTATTTCTTTTCCTAGATTAAAACCATTAAAAGTCAATGTGAATGTAATCAACCCTTTTAAACGTCCCACTGCTAGGCACAGGTGTCTTCTTAATGTAAGAGGGATCAGGCCATAGTCCACCACGCTGGCTAATTGCGGGTTGGCAGACTACATATCTTTTGAAAACTTGTTTGTTTCTCTAAGATATGCGGGTTTCCTTACCAATTTTTTCTCCACTTGCTAGTGGTAATCATGTTGAAAATTATTCACATATGAGAATATCAGAGTGTAAGTGTGAAACCCGGGAAATTTGGTTTCCCAAGCCATCACGTTATCACTGGGTTACCACTGCCTTCACTTAATCATGCCCACTTCAAGTATACTACATTAAAAATATTTGCAGCAGTTCCCATACATTAACATACTATATATTTTATAATAATACTAGAAGTACCTATGGCTTCACCCGCGGTCAAACTTTCGATCGCTACCAAAGTTCACAGGATCACCCGTTGAGCATCCCTGCCGTTTAGGAAATCAGTGACGTACACCTGCTGGGTCCAATTGTGTTTTCAAACTATCCAGGAATCCATTGAAATATACACACAAAATTTCATCCCAATCGGTCCAGCCATTTAGAAGGAATTAGGTGACTAATACACGTATAGAAGAATTACATATATGTATATATTAATTTTGAACACATTTTTTGAGTCGTAGTAGAGTAGAATAAAATTTACTATGATTTTATTGTACATTTTTTACATCTAACAGTAACATGGCAAAAATGTATTTAGATTTATGTATTTCTAAGAAGCAAATAACATTTTATACAAAGTTTTGTCAGAAGAATTCCCTTGTTTATAATACATTCATATTTCTTTCTAAGTTTTGTGCGGCTTAAAAAAGAATATTTTGAAGTTAATGCCGCTTTTATACAATTTCATTTTACCAAATACTTGAACATTTTATATACGTAGTATAAAAATGATTTTTAAGATGTTACAATACTGCTTTCTGTTGACCAGGTGTTCTTCATTTAATATTCATTTGATTGTTTCGCTCAATATTTAATGCTCGGTAAGTAGACAAGAGTTTCGGAAATTTCTTTAAGGCATAACAATGAGGTCTTGTTTGAGATTTCTTTCTTAACTTGACGAGTATCTATCTTGAGACTAAGTTGGTTTTCATTGTGGATATGCTTCATCAGTTAGATATATTTTAAAAGTATTATCTATTATAACCTGATCCATTCTGAAGTACTAGCAAGGCTTTTAGCGATATATCTAAGAATTAATAATATGTTAATATGCTCCAACGATGATCGTATAAGTTCAGAATGAATCGTCTGAAACCTTCCTCTTGAAAGTCTTAGAATTTAATATTATGTTTTAATGAATTTTGTTAAAAAAACGATAAACTTCAAGGAATTTGTTATATTGCGATAGATTGATATTAGTGAAGCAGCTCTCTAAGCAGTCCAAGAATTAAATACCTACTAAAGGTTTATATTGGGTAACTTTAGTAAATTGGAAAAAAACACAGGTCGCTCAACATAGGAGGTCGGAGGAAAATAAGATAGAGCTGGGCAGCATTTGGAAAATGAGTGCATCTTATCCATTATGGCATACGGAATTAAAAAGTGGAAAAAGTGTGTGCTAACCGCAAGCTTTGCAAGTATATCTTCTTTTATTTAATCTGCTAAAGCTTAAGCTAATATATTATTTTATAATGCAAAAAAAAATATCTATAAATAGATAGAAGAATAATAGATTTGGCTTTTAATAATAACTAGCGATTTACGTTCGCTTCGCTCGAATAGGTATGTCTTTAGGTGCGTAACAGTAAGTCTATGTTTTACTTTGAACTAAATTCCATCTAAATCCATGAAAAAGGAATAGTAATCCTTACAAATAAGTTATAACTTCTATGGTATATAACTTCACGCTATATCCTTTACAGGTTCAGGCCAGCCAGAGAAGTGCTATGTGCTACGATCTTCGCAAAACTCTTTCATCACCATTAGTTAGTTTTTTGACTTTGTATTTTATAAACATGTTGTATTACAACGATGATCAGTAAGATATTGATTGCTTCACATTTACATATTGCATAGCGCGCACTAAATTCAGTTATTAAATACTTAATAGTGTTAAAGTGTCTACAATGTATGGTAATGTTAATACATTGGTACCTCGTCGGGAAATTTTGCATACGTATGACTTGTTTCGACTTCACTTAGATTCTTTTGTTATTTTGTCAATATCTAATATATTTAAACGAGCAATTCTTGTACATGAATATCTTTATATAAATGAAATGACTCTAACGATTTCGCTGAAATTTGGTATGTGGTGGCTTTCGGGGGCTAAAAATCGATCTAGACTAGTCTCATGTACGGGAAAACGCGTGTTTTCTAATTTTCATGCGGTTTTCTTTTGCATTATTCTACGCAGAATATGGTCGATAATTTCTTACACTCGATTATAAGCATTGTAGTCAAGCGGTCAAGGCGCAAGGTAGACATCACATATGCCCGGGATTGAATCCCGGTCGGAAACAAAGTTTTTACTTTGTTTTTTTTTGTTTATTCAAGTTTTTAGTTTTTTTTTAATCTATAAAATACGATAAAACAAAAAAAGAAACCCGAGCGAAGCTCAGTCGCCCAGGTACTACATTTTGTTTTACATTAAAAAGTATCTTACCGAATGAATGAAGTATTATGGAGTAGCTGGCAAAGAGACTGTACTTGACCATGTCCCAACTGAGTTGAGTTCTTACAAATAAGTAGAATATTATATGTTCAGCTGAAAAAGAAACCATTGGGGGTATTTAATTATTACTACTATCTCGTTAGTCTAGTGGTTTGTTGGTAGTTTCTGTGGCTACCCACTAGAGTAAACAAATGGCTGCAGAGGTCATGGGTTAAAATCCGAGTAGGGAAAAGAATTATTAGGTTTTTCTTTCAATTTTGTTTGTACTAACCAGAAGTTATGTTAGATGAGTGTGTGTACAAATATTCCCCATGAGAAAATGTGGCTATTAGAGAATTTGTATATTGTTTTCATGTAATTTTTGCAGCAGTTCTTCTATTAGATTCACTGCATATACCAAAATAAAAATTAGTATATACTAGCGGCTCACCCTCGCTTCGCTCGGGTTTACCTCTAGGAAACCAAAAAGAAATTTGTCCCACGGGAACCGTATATTTTTCCTGGATAAAAAGTAGCCTATGTGTTTTTCTGATGTATGAGCTATATTGTAAAGTTTCATTAAAACCCATTTAGTAGTTTTTGCGTGAAAAAGTAACAAACATTTGGGTCTGCGAGTAACTAACATATGGGATTTATAAATTTTATAATACACATTGTTTGACCGGCAATATAAGTTATCAGCATGCCAAATTTAACTAAATTACGTCCATAAGTTATTGTGTTACTATAGTTTTTTAACTATTCCACGGGAAATCTTTAATTTTCCGGGAAGAAAAGTATCTAAAGTATTAACCGGGGATATAAGATATCATCATGCAAAATTTCATTTAAATCGGTCTAATAGTTTCGGAGATTAGCCCGTACAAATAGACAAACAGACAGAGAAACAAAGAAATTGAAAAAAATGGATTTATTCTATTTCTCTTCTTACAACCCCCTGACTTGGTTTTAAGCATTTTTTTCTATGTACAGACATTCGACCTTTACAGTTTTATTATATACATAGATCATCTTTTATACATGTGCAAAACCACATGAATAATACTTTCTTAGATTTACTCGTATATTTGACATTTAAATAAAACCATCTTTTTTTGTGGGTAGGCTGTCTGTAACAACTATGAGACATCTAACACCTTAGTCTCTCCCATGACCGTGATTGCTATAAAGCATTCGAAACGTCGGGAACCAAAAATCAAAATAAATCCGCGAAAAAATCCGAAAATATAGATTTATTTAAATCTAACTATGGGTAAAAGAAGAACAGAATAAACAAACTGAGGATATCGAGCCTATGGCTTATCACTTGGTATATTAGAGAGCATGTTGCTTTTGCGTGTTTGAATTAGATTGTACATTATCATGGCAATGACATTCTGTTTTTGCCTCATGTCTACTGGAAATAATAATAGGAAATGAAACCAGTGGTGCAATTATAAATAATATGTTACAATTTGGTATCGTTTTTAAATTTTGTATATTTATGTATATCACAATATTAATGTCTTTTTTGACAGCTGAAGCATAAGCATTTTTTAATTTTTCCACTTTTCCGCTCATCCCTCTAGTGATGATATCATTATTGTAACTACAACTTATATTGTGATTTAAAATGTTTTCTTTTTATGTAGCAATCAGTTACAAGAAATGTTATAAGTCTTGAGGACATCGGATAATTAATTAAAAGAAAGACCTCTAATGGGTTTGAAATATACTTTACATATTAGTTATGTATTATTTATATTTACTAAGCCAGTGAGTTCTATCTGCAGCTTGCCAAGAGCATCTATTTCTAGTTTATCCCGATGACTTAAATCCGTATTTTATAGCATTGGAAGCTCAAACATTTTTGGATCTATGCTTCCGATTGGACTTTTATATTTTTAAGTCAAAAAGTTAGCGGATTGCTTTACTTTTACAAATATATTATTTTATACAATAATAGATGCAGATGGCACAGTTTTGTTTGTTTTGTGCGCTGGTTTTGGCGTCCCACAGTCATGGAAATTTTTGGAAGAAGCCTATGTCTAGCAGTCGTCTTTCATCTAAGACGATATAACAATAAATGGTTTTAATATAATTCCACATTTCACGGAATTACGTACAAACATGCAGCTAAGAAGATTCAAATAATATTTTTTTACCCAAAAACTAACACTTAATTCAAAATCTTAGAACCATAAATATTAGACTCAAAGTTATGTTTTAAATGTATATGAGATTAATCAGGAAATTACTTCATAATAAGACATATCGCACCTCTTTCTTTTCGAAATTGATAAAGACTCGTTAATTTTATTTCTACTACATTAGTGTACAAACTATTCCATTCTTACTTTATTATATTATTATTTACAGATGGATCAAGTGTATTTGAACAATTTATATTTATCGCCTTGATTAGGATTAGCTGATAAGAAACTGTTTGTAGGACACTAGTTAACTTGACATAAATTTAATTGCTTTTAAAAAATATTTATTCGATACGTTTGGCTCAGTTTGTAGTGACTCTACTTCCTGTGCCAGCGGTCGCGGGTTCGAGTCCCACTGGGAGCATTCAATTGTGTGATGAACACGAATGTATGTACTTCAGTTGTGGGTGTTTATATTTATAATATGTATGTATTTAAAATTATTTTATTATTTATATTTATTAATTAGTAAGTAAAATTATTTTATATTTATTAATTAGTGTATCAACTATCTGGTATTCATAACACAAGCCTCGTAGCTTACCATGGAACTAGATGGTGCTGTGTATTAATGTCCCAAAATATTTATTTATTTATTTATCTATGATTTATATCAATACACAGTTTCCGTAGATAATTAGTTATTTATTTTGCGATCCTTACTATCCTTTTTTTTCTGTTTTTTACGATTTGATGAAAGACGTGTGGTGTGATTTAGTATACACTTAGACAATTATTATTATTTTTACGGGATGAGACTTTTTAACCAAGATTTCTTTTTAACCAATTGCCCTATGGGTACTGACCTCTGCAAAAAGTTACGCAGGGACCCTAAGACATTCTCATCGATATTCTTTATGGGACGAGACTTAACTAGGGTTAACATTTATGTTTTCAATACAAATGTTTGTTCCGAGCAAAATCTAAATTTATGATCTCCAGTGGGCAATGCAAGTCAAACAAATACTCTACGCGAAGAATGTATCCTCAATGCTCATACACAATGATATTTGATATTTGGCTGAAGATTGTTTTGTATATATGTGACATGTTGAAATACCATTGCTGTGATACATTTGAAAACATCGGATGTATGTTTTTTTTTCTTTTTAGCTTCAGATTTTACTGTTTGTGTAGGTAAAACATTTTATAAATAAAACGTGTTTCTTTAAACTGATCGTTATTTCAACAACGTAGCTAATAGTATTTAACGTTAAGAACGCTGCAGTTATTTATTTTCTGAGACGATGCCTTAATTTAATGTAAACTCTCTCTAATTCCTTTATTTATTCTGATATTTATATCTGAAGACAAGGTATAAGGGTAGATACTTTAACTTTAATAAAATAATATGATCAAAATATATCTTTAGATATTATAATAGTTCAATTAAGTTTGTATAATATTATTAATTTTAACGTTTTTATTTATTGCAGTTTTTATTATAGAACAAGAACAATAGGTAAAAATGTCAGAGTTCACATATTTTTCCCCATATTTTTTTCTTTCATTTAATTAATATAAAGTTTGCTGTCAAGATATATCTATATATATAATAAAAATCTGAGTCTAATCTGTACATTAAATATTTTTTGGAAAATCTTATTGAAATAGACTTTATTATCGATACAGAGACCGAATCTATAGTTTTTAGAATTTTTGTCTGTCTGTTTGTCTGTCTGTTACCGCAAAAAATTTAATCAAAATCACTGGAGGGATTTTGATTAAATTGGGCATAATGATAGCAGGTTATCCGAGTCATAGGTTATAGGATACTTTTTATTGCGGGAAAATATCTTACCACTGAGAAATCCATACTAAACCTTAAAACGTAAGCAGGGCGAAACCCGAGCGGAGCGAGGGTGAGTCTCTAGTATTGTTATAAAAATTTATGTTACAGACATATGGAGGGGCAGATAGTTTTAATGTACGTATCGCTTTCTTAATGCACTCTTTAGACACCCAAAAGAGACCCGGAAGAAGGCACATTCACAATTAAAAAAATATTTCTTACTTACACATAGATGGGCCAAATAAAATGAACAAAGCTACTAAAGTCAGTATAATTTTTGATCGACGATTTGAAGTCCGTTTTCTAAACGCTACTCCAATAGTATCAGATACGTGGGAAATATTAAAAAATGATAAGCTCTTGTTGCTGTCTCGTTGGATCTGCAATAAAAGAAAAGAGATGTACACATATATAAATCTAGACAGATATTAATATTATGTTTATTATAGAGAAGGTAGACATATTTTAAGTGAAATTATCTTTTATGATTTTGTTGCGATTTATTTATTATATTGTCAAATCGCGATGAAATCAGAAGAGATAGTTTCATTAAAATGTCAATAATTCTCGTAAATCTAATAAAGTATTAATATATAAAAAAAATAGATTAAATTATTAATTATACAACAAAATCTAACGATAATCTGGATTCTGAATTTAAAATCTTGAAGGCTGTAAAAACTCTTACAATGAATTATTCAAAGTTCCAGCTATAACAATATTTACTTATATTATAATATTAACCTTAAAATGATATTTTTATTATCAAATACATATATAATATTTAGTGAACGAGCTCATAAAATGACAATTCTGATCAACCATTAACAAAATTATTAAATGTGTTATTGTTAAATCCTTGTTAAACTTCATTTATTATTATCAATTAGCAATTTATCCTTGTGCCGCTTGGTTACATTTGTATGTGCATTTTACATTTATAATATTTTAAAAGCACGGGTAGCGCCATTTTTTTTTAATTATTATTACTTACAGTAGACTATGTGTGTGACTTAAGGTCTTAGTCTGTATGTGTACTAAATTTCATCCAAATTCATCCAACCATCGTAAAGTAGTAGTAAATTTGCTCGGGTTCGCCTCTAGAAAATCCAAAATAAATCTATCCCACGGGAACCGTACATTTTTCCGGTATAAGATATCAGCTTGCCAAATTTTACTAAATAAGTTGTTGTGTACTAAGCTGTATATGTTAGTTTTTTAACTATCCCACGAGATCTCTTTAATTTTCCGTGATAAAAAGTATCTAAAATGTTGACCGGAGATATAAGGTACCACCATGCAAAATTTCATCTAAACCGGTCCAACAGTTTCGGAGATTAGCTCGTACAAACAGACAAACAGACAGAGAAACAAAATTTGAAAAAAAAACTGGATTTGTTCTATTTCTCTTTTTACATTCCCATAACTCAGTTTTTAGCTTTTTTTTCTATGTAAAAATATTCGACCTCTACAGTTTTATTATTTGTAAAAATAAATGTAAATCAGAAGAGATTAGTGAGTATTCAACATACAAATGGACAAGTTACTGTAAAAATTATACAGTGGTTAAACCGCGGTTTAAAGTACTAACACCGTTAATAAAACCGCATAAGTGCCAACATAACCGCTGATTGCATTTGACATATTGTTATTATTCGTACCGTGGCCAATCGTTCGTGAGCGCGTACATGCGTATTTAATTTTGGTTTACGTATACATAATAAAAATTATATTCATATATTCAAATCAATAGAGTTTTACAAGATGACATTCTGTGATAGTTAATTCTAATGGACTAAAAATGTGTGGTAATGCCAATTAGCCCTTTTCAGGGTCCCACTGCTGGGCACGGATCTACCTCGCATTGAAGATTGCGAGGACTAAGTCATCAAACCTTGCTTTGCTAGCATGGTGGTCTATCGACATTGGCCAATTACGGGTTAGTGGACTTCACAGAAAAATTAGACCCATATTTGGTAAATGATGTAATTTTTCGCGAAATCACTTATAGAAATTGAATTTGTCTAAGGAGCAGGATACTGCCCAGAGGCAATGGGCTTACTGGGAAAGCTTTACCCCGCTTTCCCGTAAGTTCAAACCACGGGTCTCGCACCTAATATTTTCATGTGCTAATTATTTTGAGCAGGATTACGACTCGCCTTACAGTAAAAGAAAGCATCATAAGGATATGCAGGATGTCTAAAATGACGTAACTCCTTTTTTTAAACATGTAGGATTTGCCAACCCACACTTGGCCAATGTGGTATCAAAGAGTTTGAAACAAGTATCAGATATGTTATTATAACTTATAATTATAGTGAATTGATCGATTTTGGCCATGGCGGCTAATCACCCTGAGACTAGCCATGTATCCAGAATATATTATAGTGCGCAAAAACAAATAAACTTTGTATTCTTTCTCTCTTAAATTTGAATAGGCAGTGTTTCAACATCACCAGAGAGAGAGAGAGAGAGAGAGAGAGAGAGAGAGAGAGAGAGATAAGGCACAGGGACTTAACACCGGTAACTTTTCAACTCTGGGCTGCTTCTGAGGATTTTTTAACAGAAAAACTTAATACGTAAATATATGTACTTGGCCCGATCTTAGCCTCGAACCCAGGACTTCCAGATGTAGCCACTAGACCAAACCATTACCACCATGGGTACAGAGCATTACATGCATACCAAAATAAAGTGGCTCTTTGCCATGAGTGCGTACTTTACCTTGGTATACTTGGAAAACTTAACATATTACTATATTTTTGCATGAGAAAATCATTGAAATGCTCCTAGTAGATTATTTACAGAGACTTAAAAAATATTTTGGCTTTTGTATTGTATTCAGCCCTTTTTTAACGTCCCACTGCTGGGCACGGGCCTCCCTTCAATACGAGGGGAATCAGGCCATAGTCCACCACGCTGGCCAAGTGCGGATTGGCGGACTTCACATGTCCTTTTCCTTCACCGTAAGGCAAGTGGTAATCAAGTTAGAAATGATTCGCACATGAAAATATCAGAGGTGCGAGACCCGGGATTTGAACCCGCTTCACTCGGTTTCCCAAGCAAGCGCGTTACCACTGGGCTACCACTGCCTTTTTTTTTTGGCTTTTAGTTAACTCAAATTCTAAACTCCAAAACGAATTTCTAAAATAGTTTGAGTTTATAAATCATTAGTAACTGTGAATAAGAAAGTTCTATATTAATTAATTATTTGTTCATTTTAAGGGCTTAAAGGCTAAAAAGTAAATTCATGAATACTATTTTATTTATTATTTTCCTTTATTTGCATAGATCTCAATTATCCAATGTTAAAGTAAAGTTTATTGTTGTTACCAAAAACAGCATTTTATAAATAATAATAAATATGTTGGAGATGGATGGAGATAAAGATTCATTGATTTCAAGTGCCTTTAACAGTATGAAGAAAGGGTTATGTAATAACGACTTTTGAATTTATAAGGTACTCGTCCTTTGTATTGCTAATATCGCCCATCCTCCTATGTGAAGTGTCCTATACTTGAGATGATATGCCCCGCGCTTTATATAGAAGTATGTATGTATGTCCATCAGTTTGATAATATATTAGGAACAGAGATGTCTAATGACCTAGACGGAAGAGTTTGAAGAGAAACAAAATAAATTAAATACTATAAAGCGAAATGCTTTGCTTAAAAAATTAAATATTTTCGGGATTAAAAGAGAATACTGAAAATGCAAGTATTAAAGATTCCTTTGCATGTTAACGTTATTATAGTAGTACTAAGAAATCTAGTACGTTCACATCTTTGAGCCAACTTACACTAGCAGTAATTTATGTACTCTGTGTGTTAGTTAGGCTGTTAACCATTGATTTCATTGATAAATATAATTAAACTGGGAATATAATATAGTGTCTAACAAGAAGGCGATACACAGTATATGTATATAAGATCTACATAAGTGATTTAATCGTTCTAAGTGTAATCCTATTGTAATGCTACTAAATAATATATATTTTATTACTTTTGAACATCTGTCTGTGGTTTTTATTGTCCCATTTGCTTCACTTTGTAATATAAAATATCATCAGACAGTAAACATAGTGATATGAAACATAGTAGATAGTGTAGATAGATAGTATCAATTTCCGCTTAATATTTATATATACAGAGCTGTCTCTGTCAGGTTAGGTTTAAAGACATTTGTTTCCAAAAAAGAATATAGTTCATTTAATATTAGAAAAATTATATAATAAAAAAACTTATGCAACTAATCATGCAGTAGTGCTACTTAGTCGGATCTTTCGAAAGTATGTTGTTCTTAATTATTTTTTTAGGTTAAAGACAATGTGCTGAGTTAGTATTGCTTTCATGTAACAAAAAACTATGAAGGGTAGGCGCGGTCTATATAAGTTTAATCATTTATAAATATAAATATGTTAGGACATTAACACAGCACCATCTAGTTCCTTGATAAACTACGAGGCCCGTGTTATGGATACCAGATAGTTGATACACTACACATATATAACTACATATAAGTACATACATATTATAAATATAAATAGCTATGACTAAAGTACAAACATTCATGCTCGTCACACAAATGAATGCCCCAGTGGGACTTGAACCCGCAGCCGCTAGCACAGCAGGTAGGGTCACTACAAACTGAGCCAAACGTGTTGTCATTTATGGTTACTAATGTAACAAATCGATACCTTATTACGCAAGATGATAATTTGGTTTCAGTTAAATCTTTAGATGGCAGTGAAAACGTAATTATTATAATATTCCAAGTTCGGAAAAATGAACGTTCCATTTGCAGATTATTTGAAATTATTATCTAAGAATGGGATTTTAAGTTTTTCCAAATTCGTAATATTAATAAAACTATTATGTTTTAAAAATATACCGAAATTTTATATTATTCAGACAAAATTGTCATAATTAAATTCTAGATTATGACATGTTTCACTGTATCTCATTCATTTTTAGTTGAATTAAATTGTTATCTTTTACGCAGCAGAGCACCTTGTCGATATGATTGCTTGCATACTGATGACCATATGATATTTTTATCTCATCACACGTAGCGGTTCCCTTAGGGTTTTATACAAGTTTAATGAATAAAATTATTCAATGGCATTTTGTACTCTTTCATTTAATTTACAAGCGGCTTAGGCTTGTTTCGCTCGGGTTTGCCTCTAGAAAACAAAAACAAATCTATCCCTCGGGAATTGTATATTTTTCCGGGATAACAAGTAGCGTATGTATTATTCCAGACTATAATCTATCTCTGTGCTAAACTTCATCCAGATCCGTTCAGCCGATCTAGCGTGAAAGAGTAACAAACATCCATACATCTATACTCACAAACTTTCACATTTATAATATTACTAGTATAGATACATGTTTCGAATAGCAAAATGTTTGTAAAGGATTTTTTTTACTGTATGTAAAAAGGTATCTTAAGGGATGGTCCTAATATTAGGGTCACTAGATTCTCAAAAGAATATTGACGCGATTCACTTAACATCCAATATCAAACTTTATAAAAATTTAAATTTATAAACCTGACTTTTGGTAAATAGTATCTTCATCAATAATACAAGGAATTTTTAATAAAACTATTTTTTTTACATTGAATGCTTTACAGCAATCTCTCTCCCCCGTGACCATGATTGCTGTAAAGCGTTCGAAACGTGGCGAACCAAAAATCAAAATAAATCCGTGAAAAAATTAAAAAAGATAGTTTTATTTAAAATGTCAAATATTCGCGTAACTGTAAGAAAGTATTATGTTAAAAGGGAGAATTAAAAAAAATAAGATTGAAGTGTTTTATCCGGTATTTGAAACTTAGGTAATTTTATATAATTTTTAATTAATTTAGTATAACGAAATATGCATATTGCTATCTTTGGTAATAACTTCTTATCTAACTATTTACGATATTGAATTAATTGGTCTCTTTGAAATAATAAAGTAGATATTAGATAAAGCTATGATTAAATGGGATAAACAGAGGAATTTATAACTTTAAAACGTAAAGTGATCTTTCTATGTGGAAGAATTAAGTACCTACATATGAAATCCTATAATATATGTATAACTACTATATATTCTCTTGTTATGACGACACGTTTGGCCCAGTGTGTAGTGACCCTACTTGCTGTGCCAGCGGTCGCGGGTTCGAGTCCCGCTGGGGGCATGCATTTGTGTGATGAGCACGAATGTTTGTACTCCAGTCATGGGTGTTTATATTTATTATATGTATTTATTTAAAGTCATATATGTGTAGTGTATCAACTATCTGGTATCCATAACACAGGCCTCGTAGCTTACCATGGAACTAGATGGTGCTATGTGTTAATGTCCCAACATATTCTATTTTAATATAATTACGGAGAACAATAATTACAGGTACTATAAAATACAGTCTTGAGCTCAATGTTTAATATCACCAATAAAACATGTGTAAATTTAACAGCAATATAATAATATTGTTTATATTTTATATCATATACTTAGAATAAAATAAACACACGTGTTAGTATTTCTTAAGTAAAATTAATTACATTATTATATTATTTACATAGTATAATGAATGATCTATTGCTTGTAAACTTAAGATGATAAGTAAAATATATATGGAAATTATTTTATGATGATTAAGACGTGAAGTTGTCTGTGACAATAATTAAAATGAGATGCAACATAAATTTGTTATTTTACTCACCGTAGGAAGACCTTTGTCTCTGAGCCAGTCATCAGGTTCCTTCAAACAGAAGCAGCCATATAATAGAACAACGGAAAAGAGGACAGTGGTCATTGAAAATATTCCGTAGTATCCCATCCTGTTAAGTAAGATTCCACTCATGCCAATGCCAATGGGTAGGCCCGCTGTCATACAAAAGTTTACTAAGCCCACCCTGAAGGTTCGAGACTGTTCTGATGTTATATCACTAATGTAGCTAAATACACCCAGAAACATTGTTACCCAACCCCCAGTTATGGCTGGAAATATTGTCTCTAAAAATACAGTTACTTGAACAGGAATTTCGTAAAAGAAATAAACGTTGATCAAATTGTTGATGGATGTTGCAATTTCTCCGACAATTGGTAGCAAAATACACAGCTTCCTTTTCCCAGTCCTGTCACTCCACGCTCCCAAAAACATAATAATCATACAAGGTAGAGCTGTATGTAGGATGCTCTTCCAAATATCTATTGATGATATCAAGGTTTGAACTTCTTTTTCATATTGTGAATAGTTAGTACTTCTCTTACTCACTAAAGCTTCACAAATTTCGGAAGAAAAATTTAGATTGACTCGGCATGCTTTATCAAGATTGAAGTTTCCCATTGCAAATCTTGATATAACACTTGGTATGATGTGACCAGCTAGCAATGGTTCAACAGTTATATTATCTTTGATATGCCATAGTTTTTCGGTAAAATTTTTGTCCTCAAATTTTTTGAGTCCCTTCTCTTTATTTAAGGGGTTTTCCTCTATTTTTGAAGATCCTTGTTTTTCCGCCATTATAATATGATTTATTTAACACTTATTTTAATTTCCTCTAACTTTATTAATTTCCTCTTATATCCATTTTACATCGATCTATTGTATCGTGAACGACACTCTTACTAGCAATGTTTAATTAAACACAATGAACCTCAATGTGACAGATACAATAATTGCTTGAATATTTACTTGTCCGATATATTTGTTTGATATCAATTAAGCGTAGATAATGATAAAACGTAATAGCAGATAATTGGCTTTTGTTTCATATTGGATGGATCAACGTACATCTTTTATCGTTTATTATAGTCTAGGTAAATCGCTTATTATTGCTAAATATTGTGTTTGTTTAAATATGTATTACTATAATATTATTATAATAATTTATTTACTTCTAATCTACTAAAATAATTATTTATATAACGTTTTGACGGTTTTGCGTTACGATTTAACGGTTAGTATGGAATAGTTTTTGTGTTTTCATGTGGGTATGAGGTAATCTGCCGCGGTAAAAAGTAACCTATATCACTCTCCAGCCTTCAAACTATCTCCACACAAATCACGCCAATTCGTCACTCTGTTTTGACGTGACTGAAGGTCAAATAAACAAACATACAGACAAAGATACTTTTAGATTTATAATGTTAATTATAGATAACTACAAATAACCTGCCTTCACTTTCCACTAATTCTAATAATCCACTAAAGAGAGGTATTTTATTCTTTGGAGTGATATACGTTACTTCAATATTACCATTAACATTTTCCATTTCTTTTTCTTGTCATTGTTACCATTTGTTCTAGTACTGTATAGTTGCTACTATATACATACATATATATTGTTTCCGCCCCAAATAGCAGAATAACTATTAAAACATTACAAAAAAAACCCGAAAAGTAAAATATACGGCTAACGCTGGCTAATAATAATTTATATCTATTTAAAACGTACCTAACAATGAACCCTAGCAAAGCGAGGGTGAGCCGCTTGTATTGAATATAAAAACAAATAACAGGAAAAAAATTCAAGTTATGTTTCTTGTAATTTTTACCTTGGTAAAATCAGTTTAAGTGTAAAAACACTTCAGATTTAATAGTTTAGTATATTTGTAAAACCCTGAAAAAAGTTGGAAAATACTGATTGAAATCAGACCAACTACGTAAAATTATTATAAATTATCGACTTAATTTGAAAAATATTTTTGTATTACTAGTAATTTTTGAACTTTATTTAGTTCAAACATTACTAATATAAAATTATTATATAAATATAAAGAATGGTAAAAAATAAAAAAAAATATAGAAAAAAACACGCTGTCATTGAATTGAAATATATGGGAGTCATCAAAACAAATCATATGGATCCATAACTCGAGGTTTTTTAGTAGCCGCTGAAAAGTTCCACTGTTCACCTTCTCGCTCCTTCGTCAGCTCAGCTCCAAGTTACCAATTTTAGTAATATCATTCGAACGAATGAATACAAATATGAATACAAAAATTCATTTCAATACGAAATTTAGAAGTAGGTTAAAATTGACATCCAAAAGATTAAATTGTTGTAACTAATGTTAAAAGAAACTCTGTTCAAAGTTACATTTGCATTGTATAAAATAAAACTAAGTTACATATTTTTACATATATGTATATGTACAAATATATAAAATTTCGTTTATTTTAGCTCGGTTTGTAGTGACCCTATTTGCTGTGCCAGCGGTCGCGGGTTCGAGTCCCGCTGGGGGCACTCATTTGTGTTATGAGCACGAATGTATGTACTCCAATCATGGTTGTTTATATTTATAACATCTATGTATTTAAAGTTATATATGTGTAGTGTATCAACTATCTAGTATCCATAACACAAGCCTTAGTAGCTTACCGTGGAACTAGATGGTGCTGTGTGTTAATGTCCTAAGATATTTATTATTTATTTATTAATAAATTAAAAACAAAAAGTTTTAATGTCGAATGGTCCCTTTTGCACGTTCAACATCTACATCCCACATGACCTTGTTTAGAATGCAAACTCGCAACTCTGTATATTTTTTATACTTTTTATGTAACATTTTTTAATTAACTATGTAATATCCAGGTGCAAAAAAAAATGCTGTTCAAGAATAGTAATAAACAAACATACATAATGTTACAAGAAAATAACTTTAACATTCAAAATCTATCTATACATATAGTAAAATTGTGAGTCGAATCTGTACATTAAATATTTTTTGGAAAATCTTATTGAAATTATCAATATTATCGATACACAAGCCGAATCTATAGTTTTTAGAATTTTTGTCTGTTTGTCTACTTGCGTGTCTGTTTGTTTGGGAACGCTCAGAAGAAAACGAGATAAAATTTGGTATGATGATAGCTGGTTATACGGGTCAATATTTAGGATATTTTTTAGTGCGGGAAAATATCTCATCTCTGAGAAATCTAGGTACACTAACCGTTAAAACGTACCTAGAGACGAACCCGAGCACAGGGAGGGTGAGGCGCTAGTATAATATAGATAGGAGAAGTCAAAACAGTTCAGTACCTTTTTATTCTCTATTTGTCAATCATTTTTTTTAATAGCTATTGACGAGCTTTGGTGTTGTCAAACAAAATGGATATTTAGTTTTTGTATAAGATATGTGAATTCTATTCATATAATATGTTTTCTTCAAATTTTCTATAATGTATAAGCGAAAACTAGTGTATAAGCGAAAATAACAGTATGATAGTGACAATTAATATTACAATAATGAAGTACCGACATGTAGTTACGAGACTGAAAATTTGCTTATTTCACTGGCGTTGTGAATTATGGAAATTGTAAATGTCATTGTAAATGATTGTATAGTATATGGTTTGAATGTTAACATAATAATTTGTTATTGTATTCTGGAGTTAACTATACTTTTATTTTGAAAGCAAAATTATATTTTTATATACAGTAAGTGAGCGACAAATTTTATTATTCTTCAGGAATATTCGGGACGAGAAATGAGTGAAACATAAGTTAATTTTCAACCCGATATATTATGTACGTCTCTTGAGATATTATGTTAGTCTGTTGTATAAAGTGACTTTGGGCACATGAGCGAGGTGAGGGCAGGTCACCTGTTTGATATATTTATAATAAATACACAGTCTTGCCCTAAATATTATTACAAAGAAAAAACATTTTTTCTATTGCACGTCACATTTATTACTATTACAGTGTGTTGTTTAATACATTAATATAAAACCATTAAAAATATATAAAGCTTATTCGAAGTGGTCTCAATTGGCTGCAATACAGTCCTCTAAACCTTCAGGTCAGTTATCAATAGTAGCACGCACTCTTTCCATGGGAAAATTCTTCACTGCCAATCGTATGGATTGTTTAGCGACTCCAAATTATCATGATATTTAGAGCAAGCCAAACTCTCTAAAACTGACCATAAATCATAATCCAGCGGATTAATATCGGGACTAGATGACGGCCAGTCTTCAACTCTGATGAAGTCCGGAATGTGGGTTTCTATCCAAGATTATGTAGATTGGGTTTTATGACCCGGCGCCGAGTCTCGCTGAAAGGACCATTCTTGGTAATAACCAAGAATGGTCTTTTCAGCGAGAATAGAACATGGTGTTGTTAAAGCGCTTAACTACCTTCTCAAGAATGGTATCTTAACACATTTGTGCCGATGTTTTGATACCGTTTTCACAAAAATATGACTCAGTCACTCCTTCATAGCTAACACCCCACCAAACCCTCACTGAAGTCGGATAATGTAAACAAATTTTTTCTGTGATCTCCCTTTGCGTATCGATTAAGTAGTTGTTTTGATTTGACCAGTGTCTCTCTTATAGGTTGAAAGTCCTTAGTCATCTTTTAAAATACACGACATGGTTCTAGGTACTATGTTCATCTCCCGAGACAAAATCTTTTGCTTTCGGACAGGATTTCCTCGAATTCTTTCCCTTACTGCTTTGACCGTCTTTTCCGTACGAACACTACGTGGAGAGCCAGATCTTTTTCTGTCACAAACAGAGAAGGTTTCATTGTATCTATTAATAGCCCGGTACACAAACATTTGACTAATACCAAGCGTATGGAGAGTTTTAAAAATTGTATTTGGCTACATACACACTTTTTGTAATGCAATCACAGCGATTCGGTTCTCTTTATCACCCCACTTCATTTTAATATCACAAAATATTTTTCAATGTATTGGCGCGAAAATGAGAAAACTGCCGATTTTAATTGAACTTTTTTATTTAGATAATAATAGTCTATAAAAACTTAAAAAAAAAAAAAAAACCGACTTCCTGGCACTGAAAAGTAAAAAATAACAAAACGGGGGTTTTCATTTACAATAGATACTTAATCAGATATTTTCGAAGTCGGTGTGCTTTGATTTGTATTGGCTGGCACCGATTTCGAAAAAATCTGATTAAGTATCTATTCTAAATGAAAACCCCCGTTTTCTTATTTTTTACTTGTCAGTGCCAGGAAGTCGGTTTTTATTTTTTTTTAAAAGTTTTTATTTTTCCATTTTCAGTGTAGACGTATCACTAATACAAATTAATCAAGCCCAAACACCAGGTTATTACTGTAAATCGTCGAGGAGTTCCCTCGACTGTCTTTCGGGTCCATCATCAGATCGACTCCAGACCTTCATTAAATAGTAGTGCTTTAAAATACCTAATGAAAATGTTAACAAACGCACTAGTCGCCGCTACAATTTTCGAAAGTTCCCTTCGATTTCTCTGGGATCCCATCATTAGATCCTGGTTTCCTTATCATGGTACCACTCTTGGGATATCTCCTTCCCAATAAAAAAATAATTATCGAAATCGGTTCATAAACGACGAAAAAATCCACGAACAAACATAAATATATATATATATATATATGTATATATATATATATATATATATATATATATATATATATATATATATATATATGGTCGAATTGAGAACCTCCTCCTTTTTTTTGGAAGTCGGTTAAAAATATTATAATACTAACCTAAATTATAAATTTGATAATAGTTTTATTAAATTAGATTATACTTAGATTAGATTTACAAATTAGCAGTAGTTTTAGTATTAATCGATAAAAAACAAAAAAAACCTCTCCTCTTTGTATTATATTAGTACAGATAGTAGCAAACGAAATCTTTTATCAGAAAATCAGTGACATCACAAGTTAAATAAAAACGAGTTGCGTCGGTCTACAGAAACTGGTTCCCACACAATTTTTCGAGGTTTCATTATAATCGAAAATAATAACAAAATGAACTATATGTTTTTTATTTGATAAAATTGTAATCTATAGATAAGGAAAATCTTGTTTTTTTAAATTCACATATTGATTTTCATGAATTTAATTATTTCCTTCATATATTTTGTAAGAATATTTTTTGATAAACGTTATAGTACAACTTCTTTTTCATTTATTTACTATATAAATGCAGTAATATTTAATATAAAATATCACGTCATATTATTATACTAGCGGCTTACCCTCGCTTCGTTTGGGTTCGACTCTAAAACCAAAAACTAATCTATCCCACGGGAACCATGCATTTTTACAGGATAAAAAGTAGCCTATGTATTATTCTGGTGTAAAAGCTATTTTATTGTTGAGTTTCATTAAAATCCATTCACTCATTTTTGCGTGAAAGAGTAGCAAGGATCCAGACATCGATACATCCTCACAAACTCTCGCATTTGTAATATTAATAGGATAATTGTCTGTAATTCTTTCTGAAAAAATCATAAAATTATATCGTAAAAGTATAATGATTTTTCATAAAAAGATTCGTTTTTTTATATTACCTAATAATCCATAAGAAAGTGAGTTTTATTTCTGTTTTGAAATTAAACAAAGTCTATAAACTACAGTAGCTATTAGAGATCGCGCATACATTACGTAATTGTTTTTCATTTAATAATAATTCATAGTTATTATTTTATTATTCATAACCTTATAAGTTTATATTTATACGCTAAGATGTCTGCAAATTCAAAGTAAGAAATTAATTTTCAATATAAATATCATTAGACAGGCATAGAAACTACATTTAAGAAGATATTACACCTTAGAAATAATATATTTTGGGTTTTTATCTTGAAAAAAATGTCTTTCTTACGTTTACTATGTCCTTTAAAGTTATTTTAATATCCGTTCTCAATAAGTGCTTTAATTAATTAAAGGAAAAAAATAATAACTACTTGAAGTAATTAAATAAATACTTGAATAACGTATTATAAATCTAATAAGGTAACTGTGATATTTATATTGGTATGTGCTTGCATACCATCCATATTTATTTAATATCATAAATTAGGTAGCAACCGTAAATACAGATTGTGCTATTTTTAATCCAAGATACACACTTTCATCTTAAATTTTTGAATACCTTTCCTGTTGATCCATCCAAAATAAAACACAATCTTCGTATCGTATTGAGCATCAAAATAAATATTAGTTATAAAAAATGTAAAATTAATTATATGAATAGTGAAAAAACTCATAATTTTAAACTGTTTCTGAAACCCAAAAAAATTATATATTCACAAACACAGTATCACGTATTCCATATATGTTTTTACCTAAAATTAACACAATTCTAGTTCAGACTTAAACAGTCGATACGTTAATGTTCATACACGTAAACATTCTGACAGCCATTTTCCATACAGTCTACAACATGCGATGTGCCAGTAGCACCATTACTGTACTATAGTACAGCAATGAATCTTATAAAACTTATGTGGACCAGAGAACACTTATGTTGGAGATTTCATGGGTTTTCAATTTTCGTCGTTATTTATATTCTCTTAAGGTATAAAGTTACTTTGAATTATCGAGCAATTACTTACTTAACCAATTTCCTTCGTCAGTCCTGTCCTTTGTGGTCATCCTGAACATAGACAAGCTTAGATCTCTATAAATAATTGCAGTGTTGAATTTGACATGAAGTAAGAACTCACTAAAGATGTAAACTAAAACAAGAGTCTCGAATTAATTTTAATAATACATGTATATATATTTTTGTCTCTCACGAACATTAGATTTTACGCTCAAGCTGCGTTAAATCATAAAAAAATAATAATTTATGAATATTATGGGTACGATTATAATGAGATTCAAGTACGTTACGTAGTTTTTGACGAGCAATGTTTGTTGGTTTAACAATTTTAAGAGCAATGTAATTAGCTGGTTTTTTAAAAATTTTGCTCTCGTTTTGATCGTTTGTTCATCTATTAAATCTATACATATATTAAAACAAGTAACTCACCCTCGCTTCGCTCGGGTTCGTCCCTAGTTACGTTTCAACATTTAGTATGTATTTCTCAGAAATGAAATATTTTTCCGCGGTAAAAAGTATCCTATATGTTGATCCGGATAACCAGCTATCACTATACTAAATTTCATCAAAATCCCTCCAGTAGTTTTTCTGTGATGCGGTAACAGACAGATAGACATGCAAAAATTCTAAAAACTATAGATTCAGCTGATGTATAGATAATAATGACTATTTCAATAAGATTTTTCAAAAAATATTTAATGTACAGATTCGACTCAGTAAGAATTTTACTATATGTATACATAGTAACAAAAAATATGTGCATGAATTATTTTTCAAAAATATTGACTAGGTATTTCGTAGATAATTAAAACTGTACCGGACAAACTTGTATTAAGGAGCTACGTTAGAAAGGAGGACGTTTTTGATATATTAAAAGCCATCAGCATCAAAATCGGTTAAGCCGTTTTGTAATTACGAGGGAACATAGGTTCGGACATACATACATAGATACAGGTCAAAGCATAACCCTTATAAGTGTCTGTTTGTCTTTTCAATAGTGTGGTACTCGATTTTTTCAATTGGCTGTGTAGATATTTAACTGACTTGAATCTCTGTTTTGGAAGTTAGTTCAAAATCTATCTTTAAATTTCAACTCAATCGAATTCAATAAACATGTAAAGAATCTATTTTCTAGTTAGTAGTTTTTATGCAAGTGAAGCGCGATGGAATTTCTAATCCCTTGTCTCACACATCTGAAGTTTTCATGTGGAATCTCGTTTTCTATATTTTATTTTTACTAGTATATTATCCGCGCTCCGCTTCCGTGCGATTAAACAAGATACGATTTTTCCCGACCTAATATTCCAACTGCATGTATTCAGCCCTTTTTAACATCCCACTGTTGGGCACAAACCTACCTTTAATACAACGGGAATTAGAGCATAGCCCACCACGCTAATGATTGGCGGACTTCACATGTCTTTTGAAAAATTGCTACTTTTCCCAGAAATGAAGGTTTCCTCGCGATGTTTTTCCTTCACCGTAAGGCAAATGGTAATCATGTTAGAAATGATTCGCACATGAAAATATCAGAGGTGCGAGACCCGGGATTTGAACCCGCTTCACTGGGTTTCCCAACCGCGTTTCCCAAGCGCGTTACCACTGGGCTACCACTGCCTAGTATATATATCTGACAATTCCCAACTAAATATATTTTGATTACAACTGTACTTTACTTTATATACTAAATAATAGCTAAAAGCAATGCAATGTAAAAACTTCCTGGATAATCAATCCATCCTTCTACTGATCAAACAAACTTGTACAATGCTTTAAAAAAAGTATTTATTAGTTATGCCTTTTATAACATATCACGACCTGTTCATATGTTAAAAAAATAATAAAAATTTGCTTATTTCATATCTAGCAATTATTTTAATATTAAAAAAAAAACAAAACGATTTCAACAATCCTAGCAATGATAGAAAAAAGATGTCATTCTCATTACAGCCTTGTAAAGGTTAGGCAATACTCTGCAACTCAATTAGAGATCTGAACTTCCTTGTTCTTTCGTTATAAACATGTTAAATTCAAGAATATCGTTATTCATTGTAATGGAACCGAAATTAATTTAAATTAAGGTGTTACATATAATTTTAAATAATTGGATAGTTGAGTTGACACCAATAAATAATCAATTGATACTTTTTATGAGCTGTTACTTCCCTTTTTCCTTCCTTCCCCATAGATTTTGTATGGCAATCAAGCAACCTATTACAGGATATAAGACAAAGAACAAATAATTGAATTGAACCTGTGATGTCACTTATTTGTTCTTAATAAACGAACTATAAGTATTGTTTTCAAAGCAACTAAAAACATAACTTTACAGCTAATTGAAAATTAATCGGGTTGTCAGGTCTAAAATAATAAAATAAAGTATTATAAGAGAATATGTTTCTTAGATTTGCTAGGTAACAATATCCAATTATTTAAATACTAGCGACTTACCCTTGTTTCGCTCGGGTGCGTCCCTAGACACGTTTCAATTTTTTGAACGGAATCCTAATGCTTTTTCTAAGTAGCCTAAGTTACTCCTTATAATATCAGCTATCTGCCAGTGAAAGTCCCGTTAAAATTAGTCCAGCCGTTTCGGAGATTAGCCGGAATAAACAGACAGACAATGTTTTTTAAATTGTGTTTTTCTTATAAGTATCGTATATAATTTCATATGCATTTAGTAAAAAGCTGTTATTTTGACATTACAAATAAACGCTTCAATTTTGTTTATCTGTATAGATGTAAACGCAGTATAAAAATCTGTTTTGACACTACCATTTTCAAACGCTCAGTTTGACGTCACAACCTTTGTTATATCATCGTTTTAGACGATTACCAAATTGTTATATTGTCAAGGATATAAAATTGCACTTATTAAGTAAAATTTCGCAGCAACAACAATTTTTAACACCATACAAATGCCATGAAAATCACACAGTATGATAGCGTTAGCGTATTAGTAAATCTGTGGTCATAGCTTCCGACGTCATAATTTGACTTAACAATGATGTTTTGTAATTTTGAAATATTCGTGCATATTACGACATTTTATGAATTTATATAATTAAAGGAAAGATAAATGGATAAATCAGTCTATACATGTGTGTTCCCTTTTAGAACACTGTTTGTTTTATTGTGGCCTTGTCTCAGAGTTTTTCGTCTTCGCTATGATGTCCTTCCTACTATAGTCCCCCGTCCTATTACTGTTCATTATTAGTTAATGTTTGTCTTTAGTCCATATATAAAGTTGTACGAGTATGTCCGTTAATTCATATTAATGTGTATCATAGTATCTACATTATTCTATACTAATATTATAAAGAATAAGATTTGGTTTTGTTTTTTTTTTTTTTATGAGATTCAGTGACAAACGAGCAGACAGACCACCTGATGGAAAGCAGTACCTGTCGCCCATAACACCTACGGTTCATGCACTTAACAAAAATGCAGAACCACAGGTGCGTTGTCACTGTGAGGACTAAGATGATATGCCTCTTGCCTGTAATTGCGCTGGCTACCTTATCCTTCAAACCGGAACACAACAATGCAATCATTGTTGCTTGGCGGCAGAAATAGATAAGGGGGTGGTACCCATCCAGTCGGACTCCTCAGGCTTGACAGAGTCCTACCACCGGTTGATTGTTCCTTTGTTTTTTGTTTGTAGTGTAGTACTAAACTCTGAAACTATTGAGCCTATTTTAATACTTCTTTCACTAATAGGTACCTAAATTATATGCTATAAATTATATCTATATTGTTTTAGCTGTATTGCCACTGTTTTTGTCAAGCATCGGAAAAAAATTGCACGCGAAGATATCTAAGTAATCAACAGACACTGAGAATCTCAAAACTCATACCAAATTTCTCCTTTTTCATATGTTTTCAAATTTAGTATTTCCTATCTATAAATAACTGGTTAATCTAAAATTTGTCTATCATTCTGCACAATATCAGCCAGCGTACATTCGCATACCAACAAATTAATACGTCTAGACCATATTATACATATTTACCTTACAATTAGGGTTATATTATGTGCTAAATATTTAGAGAATTTCCTTATACCGAATATAGGTATCAAATGAAATCTAAACATCTATATATATAAAATGAATCTCTATTTCTCTTGGTTACGCCATCACACGTGAAAGGCCGGACCGATTTCACTAATTCTTTTTTTGTTGTGTTTGTTGTTGTCAGGGGAAGGTTCTGAAATTAAAAAAAACAAGAAAATTATGTTTGTATTGGGAAACGAGCTAGGGACGAACCCGAGCTAAGCGAGGGTGAATCGCTAGTAGGTACTTTATAGAAATAGAGTTTTACAAGTATTTTTGAATTGTCTATATTTAGATATTTAAATTTAAATTAAATGTCATTTCGTGAGAAATCGGTGATGGCTTGGGAGGCCGATATAGTATATAATTCTGCTAATATAGTATATAAGTTCTGTTGATATAGTATATAATTTATCTTAATAACAAGTGCATCGATTTTGTTTCAAAAAGTCAATAATTATTAATTTAATTAAACATACTAGCGCGCAAATTTTAATAGGCACCCTTGTCAAAACGTATTGTCCCTTTTATTATCTATTATTAAGCGTAAAATAATTATGAATTATGTTGCAATTTACTATGGAAAAGTCCTTAGCTATAGATGAGGACATCGCATTTTAATTAAAAAAAATATAATCGTGTCATAGTATATTTAATTTCTTTTATATACTTTTTGTCACTGCCTCGGTGGTGTAGTGGCTAGCATGTACGGCTGTACATCCTGAGGTCCTGGATTCGAGTCCCGGGTCGGACGAAGTTTAGTTATTGAGTCTTTCTGTATAGTAAGCCTCAGTAACAGCCCGGAGTTGGGAAGTTGGCGGTGCTTCACCCCCGTGCCTCGGAGAGCACGTAAAGCCGTCGGTCCTGCGCCTTAACCAGTCGTGTCAAGTATTCGTCCCACCGGAGTATGAGAGTGACAGGAATAGAGAGTGCACTTGTGTCTGCGCGCGTACTTGTGCACTATAATATCTCCTGCGCAGTTGGCTAGTCTCAATGAGATTGGCCGCCGTGGCCGGAATCGGTCAGGACTTATTATATTATTACTTTTTGTATAAATGAAATAAACTTTATTCAATTAGACTTATTACCAGTGCTTTTGAATGTTGCCCAATAAAGTGTCTATCTACAAGTATCTATCTAATTCTTCTACATGCATTACAAAACAGTTAATTATCCTTGTTTTTACATATCTGTATTAAAAAAAACATCTATTGCTCGTATTAACAATCATTAATATTTATTGCTATTGAGCTACTAAACCAAAAAAATTAATAAAAATCGGTCGACAAATAGTGGCGAAAAAGTACTGAATAGTTTCTTTGCCTAGTTAGTCTTTGCCTATTGCCATACTCACAATGTTTACGTAATTTACGTTTACTTATATTATTCCTAGATGCACTAAGTATAATTACTATTTTAGTTTGTACCTTCAGTTTAGTACATTTTCCGGGCTATATTTGATAGATTTAGAAGTTGGCCTGTTAGTGAGTCGACCATGCACAAACTCAGATCAAACTCTTAGATTACTCAGGCTAATCTTGTTGCGTGCAGATTGAACAACTTTGGCAAGCACTTGTATCTTGAGTAAGCGGATCCGACTTGAGTGTCTGGTCCGTACGTAGTTTACTTGTGTAGATATGCTGGACCAATCCACCGGTCAAAACGTCAGTTACAGCCGGTTCGAATGCTTTTAAATTTTCTTGTACAGATTGCAAGTAGTAAGCCAATGTAGGTATTATGCATGAGAAAAAAAATATAATATTTCAATATATAACATATTATTTATGTATTTATACACAGGATATTAACACAGCACCATCTAGATCTATGGTAAGCTACGAGGTTTGTGTTATGGTAACCAGATAGTTGACACACAACACATATATAACTTTAAATACATACATATTATAGGTATAAATACCCATGACTGGAGTACAAACATTCGTGCTCATCACACAAATGAATTCCCTCAGCGGGACTCGAACTCGCGACCGCTCGCACAGCAAGTAGGGTCACTACAAACTGCGTCAAACGTTCCTTCGTATACTTAACAATATTAAATTATGATGGAATGGACTTATTGATGAATATTCCTTGAGAACCTTAAAACTTAAAATAAGGTGTTAGATGTTATGTTACAAAATAGAAATTCTTTTTATTTTCTTTCTTTAACATTTTAAACTTCATCTTATTCTCTCCACAGAATAGAAGGCTCATTTTTCATACAAGCAACAAACATTGTTGTTATTGACAAATTACATATTAATTCAATAATCCATATCCATACTAGTCTATACATTTAATAAAATTGTAACTAAGCCGAATCTGTACATTAAACATTTTTTGGAAAATCTTATTGAAATAGACATTATTATCGATACAAAGGCCAAATCTATAGTTTTTAGAATTTTTGTCGGCCTGTCTGTCTGTCTATTACCGCATCACGAGAAACCTACTGAACAGATTTTGATGAAATTTGGTATGGTGACAGCTGGCTATCTGAGTCAACATATAGGATACTTTTTACCGCGGGAA
Organism: Argynnis bischoffii washingtonia; assembly: GCA_033884665.1. Lineage (NCBI taxonomy): Eukaryota > Metazoa > Arthropoda > Insecta > Lepidoptera > Nymphalidae > Argynnis > Argynnis bischoffii. The sequence goes on along the minus strand of CM066618.1, from coordinate 14,626,312 downwards.
AATATCTTTTTTCTGAGAAAAAATCCAAAAAAACTGAACTGAACTTTAGTCATCTGAACGCGGGCGGAGCCGCGGGCAATGCTAGCTAATATTATAAATACAAAAATAACTTATATACTAGGGACGAACGCGAGCGAAGCGAGTCGAAATAATCCAAAACACTATATATTCTTTTTCATTTATTCTTACACACTACATATAAGTCCTTATATTGAATTATGTCATTGCGCAGTCTCTTTTGTGTCGCCAGACACAACTACTTGCTTCATCGCGTCTTGTTTTCTAAGTTTTGTTTCCCGACGATGCCGTGTAAAGAGCCACCTGGGAACAGAAACTTTCTAACTATATTTATAAGTCTTGAAAGTGAAGTGAAAATATTATCTTTCGTAATCCAATCTTTTAAATGTTAACGGTAAATTCTTTGGATGTACATATATATATACATATATATATATATATATATATATATATATATATATATATATATATATATATATATATAAATATTTAAATGGTAGTACATTTTTTTTAGTATGAGCTTAGTGAGCTAGTGAGTAATGACAGAAACGGGTGTATGGTAAAGTTTGACAATGATTTTCATTACATATGAAAACTATACATATTTCTTTCATGTCAGCCAGATAGAGCAAACTTAATGTCGGAATTTGAACGTTTTGGGCGGTGTTTAAAAGCAAAATTTTTATTGACTTAAGACAAAAGGATACGAGATGAAGGAAAATTACACGTCCGTAACTTAATTTTTTTTTGATTCGGAGAAAGCACGCTGTAAGAAATGGTCAAACAGACCACCACACCCATTTCTTCTTAAAGTAACACTAGAATTAATATTTTAGCTATAACAATTTATTTCATATTCATTCATCTAATTCATTCTTTCATTCATTCTAATTCATCATTTAATTTATTTCATTTTAATTCATTTCACACATAACTTACATCAAGATTCCTAAAGCAGGAATGGTCATGATAGCGCTAAAAAGGTATACAGTTCCAGTGAAAAGAGATACGGTCCTCGCGTATACCGCAGAATAAGTGGGATCGAATACAAGGGCAGCGAGCGTCTCGACCAGACTGAAGAGTGAGTTCATTTTTCCTTGAAATAAAAGATTAGCAATAATATAGCAATAGTAGGATAAAATAAGACTTTATAAATAACTAATCATGCTTCTTTGCTTCACTAAGATCTTAACTGTTCCCTCTTTTGTTAGTTTTTACATACCTTTAAAGTACTATATGATTTTTCCATACCGCTTCATGGTTTGCGTTTCAATTTTCTTAACGTGATAATGTTTTATACTTTGTATGAAAAAAGTTTTATATTTATATGGTGCTATTAAAACAATTTTTTTTCAAATATTTAACTTTGCTGTTATTCCTAAGGCAAATTAAAAACTTTTGAGTACAGTTAAAATATAATTAAACTAGCGATTCACCTTCGCTTCGTTTCGGATTCATCCCTAGACAAAAACAAATCTATTCCACGGGAACCGTTCATTTTTCCGGCATAATATATAGCCTATAGTCTTCCTCAATAAACGGGTTATCTAAAGCAAAAAGAATTTTTCAAATCGGAATAGTAGTTCCTGAGATTAGCGAGTTCAAACAAACAAACTGCTTCTTTATAATATTAGTATAGAATTAAAGATCAAAACTAAATATAATAAACAAAACAAAACTAAATTAATAATTAATACCCAATTGATATCAAAGCAGGCAAACTAGTGGTCTTGAATTAAACTGTTATTATTTCGCTTAAGAGAAAAAAACTTTAAGAAGTTGAAATTTTAGTGCTTTTTTGTGTAGTTTTTAATGAAAATTTAAATTTATTGGGTAACATTGAAAGCAATTATTTTTAATAGGTCTTCGAGTATTTAGATTCACCAGGAGTAGTAAGTAAACAGTATAATAAAATAATACAGATAAAATAAAATGAAAGTGCGTCTACCTATTTCTTCAGAGCAGACCAACTTCGATGCCAATGACCTGAGGGACGTGAATGTTGTCGCGTTTAGAATTTCAACGACGGGCACTGAAAGTACGAGAAAGAAATCATTATTTTCATAGGTATAGCCTTGAATTATGACGGATTTAAAAATACTAAGGTAGAATGAAGCTTGAATTCATTATCAGAATTGTCTAGACTTTGTTAAAACGTGTGTAAGCAGTCAATGAAATAACGTTTTTTTTTTTTTCATGTGAATTCAAAATAAATAACATCATAATGTTATTTTGTAAGAGTTTCTTTATTACAATCGGCTGTGATAATTATTCAGGTGTAATTCCCAATTTTCCACTTTCGATTGTAATGAATTTGAAAACATAGGTATTATATATTATTACAATAGTAAAGCTACTTATGTTACAGAGTATTTCTGAGAAATACATTAAATTTATATACACGCATAGTAATATTAATTAAATATGGCTCCTTCTGGAGTTATGAGATGAAAAGCTGAAAAGGAAAGCATAAAGTAATACGTACTAACAAGCGACAATATTGTTTGCTTTCTGCATTGGAAGTAACCAATACTTTTTTAGATTTACGAGAATATTTGATATCTTAAACAAAATGAAATAAAAAGATAAACAAAATATAGATTATTGGTTTTTTTTCACAAAATTTTGGTTTTTGGTTCCCGTCGATTCGATGGCTTGTTTTGAATTGTAGAATTTTGTAGGAACATATTGTCCAACTATATCTATTTAGGCATGTAAATACTTAGTCTCTCCCGTGACCGTGATTGCTGTAAAGCATTCGAAATATCGGCAACCAAAAATCAAAATAAATGTGCAAAAAATCCGAAAAGTTAGTTTTATTGAAATTAACGGCAGAAATACAAGCAAAATAATTTATTATGTCATAATGCTCTTTTTGTCATTATTTGTAGAATATAGAGATATAGAGAAATGTAGGTAATAGAAAATAAAACTTTTGATGCATATTATATAATATATATATATATATATATATATATATATATATATATATATATATATATATATATATATATATATATATATATATATATTATAGAATAAAAATAAATAAATATACATTTTGATTTTATAATTACCCATAAACATTTGGAAGTCAGTTCTAACGTAGGCGAGGAAGATGGAACCGACAAGCTTACTCGTTATAGAGATGATACAAAGCATGGAATCATGGAAGCCGCAGTGCTTACTAAATACGCTGATAGAGAATAAAGCTCCTGAAAAATATTACATATAAATAATAAAATCATAAGTTTACGTGTAAAAAAGTGTATATATATGTAATATTTGAGTGAAATTCTGCCGCGCATAAGAACTAGATCTGTACATTATAGAATTATATTATAACAAATAAAAAAAACATAATGTATGTACATTTAATTATTATCTTTCCCGACCAGGAAATTATTAGGTTCCTATAGAATGTCACTTATATATATATATGGGAAAAAATTAGTCGTCAATAACATGGCAAAATTTTATCTATTTACTTATTTTACATATTAAATATTGGTCTTTTTTTTTAAATGTTGCTAAAAATATTCGATGGTATTTTTTATATACTTACCAACTGAGTGCAAAATAACACTATAAGTAGAGTAAATGCTGTATTTGAATGCGTCCCATTGGAGACGATACCTCACAAATAGATACGTGATTAGTCTTTCACCTGCCAAATTAAAATAAGAATTAGTAAATCTTTCATCAAGAAAATATTAATATACTTAGACCTTTTCTTTATTTCTTTTCTGTTTAAACTTGGAAGAGGTGTATTTGACTCTGAATAGCTATTTTGCCATTTTTGACTCCCCCCCCCCCTCTCCCTCCTTTCCCCTCGCATGTAAGAGCACATAAGATTTCTCGGACTCCCCTTCTTACATAAGATTTTACTTGGTTTTAGAAAAGGATCAATTGCACTAAAACTCATAATCTGACGTATTTTGACCTCATGATCTACGTAAGATCCCGAAAATGCACCAATATTTATCTTTATTTATTGACGCTTAGTATAAAATAGATTTTTTTCAACTTTTTTTTGTGAATTTTTTCGACGTTTTAATAATTATTCTGCTATTCGGGGCGGAGACAAATTGAACAAATCAAATATAATAAAAATTCCTCTAGCCTGTCCCTATAAATTTAGATATTCAATAGTAAGTAGTAATAAATGTATGGATTTCTATATAATTTCACCTTTCAATCTAATTAAAATAGTTGATTTAGCTCGCCAATAATGAAAAAGCGTAGTGCCAACATCTAACACGATTTGTCTTATGTTAATGGTATAAATATAAATATAAGGCAGTGGTAGCCCAGTGGTAACACGCTCGCTTGAACAAACCGAGTGAAGCGGGTTCAAATCCCGGGTCTCGCACCTCTGATATTTTCAGGTGCAAATCATTTCTAACATGATTACCACTTGCTTTACGGTGAAGGAAAACATCGTGAGGAAACCAGTATGTCTGAGAGAACCTAGCAAGTTTTTCGAAAGACATGTGAAGTCTGCCAACCCGCACTTGGCTAGCGTGGTGGACTATGGCCTGATCCCCTCATATTGAAGGGAGGTCCGTGCCCAATAGTGGGACGTTAAAAAGGGCTGAATACATAAATATATAATTAATCATTCATTATTTTATAAATGTCTGTTGTTTTGTTGGTAATACATTTATTTTATGTACCAAAAATAACCGCTTGTAATATAATTAGGTAATTTGCTTTTAATTTCCTATAACATTTAACATTATTTACAGTTAGCTCACCGTGATTTGGTCCGTAAACGATTGCTACAACAGAAAGCGTAAAGATGATTTTCATTCTTAAATTTCCTTCCCTTTTCTTAAAAGCAACCTGTGCGGTCTCTTTTAATAATGTTACTAAATCTAAGACAGTTATTGGTTTGGTCTGAAAAGATGGTTTTTTTGTTATATGTACCATAATGACATGCATGGACATACATATAATTAGAATATTGTATAAAATACATAGAGGAAGTGGTAGTCCAGTGGTAACGCGTTCGCTTGGGAAACCGAGTGAAGCGGGTACAAATCCCAGGTCTCATACCTCTGATATTTTCATGTGTTAATTATTTCCAACATGATTACCACTTGTCTTTTTTTGACTTTGAAAACATTGAGAGGAACCCTGCATATCTGAGAGAACCCAGCAAAATTTCAAAAGACATGTGAAGTCCGCCAACCCGCATTTGGCTAGCGTGATGGACTATAGCCTGATCCCCCTCGTACTGAAGGAAGGCCCGTGTTCAGCAGTGGGACGTTAAAAAGGGCTGAATACAACACAAATAAAATACATATTTATACAAAGATGCCAGCGACTTTATTTAGATGTCTTTTGTTACACACCCGCATGCATCTCAGCACGCATTCACGCATGCATAGGGATACAAATTTTCGCATTTATGGTAATCCGACGAAGATCTTTGAGACTATTACCCCGAGATGAAAAGTTGCGTTTTATAGCCTGTTTATTGAGAAACATTATACACTGTCTAACATCATGCTATGAGCCTTGAGAAGGAAGTCATTATACATAAATAAAACATATGTGGCGTAGCCACAGGAAAACGATAATACATATTATAATTATTGTAATAGAGTTCAAGCGGCATGAAAGAAGGACAAACAAAAATAATTTCGCATTAGAAATACTATTACAATATTTGTTATGGCTTCACAATGGTTGTTTATAAAAATATAATATTTTATCTAAAATAAATATAAACATAGATTACAATAAGATAGCAACAGAATCTCTTATCAATGCAAATATGATACCTTATGGAAATTATTATCGCATTAAATTATAAACGAGAATGTTCAATCATTAGATTTGATTTGTACGGGAAGTGCAAAATAAATGATTATACCTGCTTGTTGTCTTCTATTCCAGGCTTCGTTTTTGTCTTCAAGTAAAAATATCCATAAGTAAATGTCAGTAAGTAGATAGTCCCAGACAAAGTAAAAATGCTATAATAACCTAAAAACTTAAGTAAAATTCCACTCAACGCTGTTCCTATCAGTACTCCACCTGTTAAGCACAAATTGACTAGACCGATCCGGAAGGTTCTCGACTCTGCATTGGTGATATCACTTACGTAGCTAAAAACTCCTAAATAAACCATAACCCATCCACCAGTAATTGCTGGAAATAAAGCTTCTAACAACATCGTCACTTCAATTGAAATTTCATAGAAGAAAAACGTGCTGAGAATGTTACTGATGCAAACAAGGAATTCTCCAAATATTGGTAGTCATATACAAAGTTTCCTATTACCAGTCCTGTCACTCCATGCACCCATGATAATAACAAGTATTATTGGTATCGCAGTTTGCACTATACTTTTCCAAGCTTCAATCGATGATATGATTTTTTGTACTTCACCTTCATAAAGTGTGAAATTTCCTTTCTTCTGCTTAATTAAAGAGTCACAGATGTCATTAGTATAGTTCAGCCTAACTCTGCATGCTTTGTCCAGATTAAGATTTTGGATCACAAGCCTTGATAGCATTGATGATATAATTAGGCCGGCCATAATAGGCTCTACGGTTATATTTCTTTTTAGGTACCATAATTTTTGGAAGAAATTTTTGTTTTCGAAATTATCTTTTCTGTCTATTTCCTCTTTTAATGGTTGTGCTTCTGGACTTGAATGATCTCCATTAGTTGACATATCTGCTAACTGAACGAGTGCTTTCGATAAACTAAACTGTACAATATGAATTTATCAGTTACTATGTCAATCTATCTTCACAATATATGGCCTTCTTGATGAATAAAAGAAATACAAAGGAATTTTGCAAGAAAGGTAACTGGGTGTCTCTTTATTTGCCAATTTACTTTTTATTGTTTACATTACACTTAAATATAATGATATAATTTTACTTACTTTATATTAGGATTTAGGCGAATCTTTTTATAACAATTCGGCTACTGTATTTCACTATACTATGAGGAAGACATTTGTTGTTTTACTATTTACTTAAATAAGGTATGTATTCATGTGATTAATCGTTTTTTACCTTTAATTTCTTACAAGACAAAAGTTGAAAGAGTTAGAGCTTTATTGCAATATGTAATATTTCTGGTCATGAATATAACATATATGGAATATTTTATCATAAGATTCCATTTTTTACTATATAAACTGAAATAAGTCTTATTACTTAGGTTATCAAATATTATTTTTGTAGTTGTTTTCGATGTAATAATATGAATATATGTTATTCAAAAAGTATGTTATTAGTGTACAGAAATCACGTTTGACTCAATTATATTGTTTTCAACAATGACGAAGAGCTACGAGATTCAAATGATATGGTAATATTAAATGCGATTCGGTCATATTTCATATGCTTTTGTGATGTGACGAAAATGGAACATGCTGTGAACGTCATTTATCATTGTTTTAACATTTAACTAATTACTATTTACATATGGCTGTTATTTAGCTACTATACTGAGTTTGAGCTGATAATGGTATAAGTGTGATTGTAAATTATATCATTATGAATGCTGTATTATTGTGTTTGAATGATGATAAACGCTTGTATTGTCTTTAGAAAAAGATATTATTGACTAGTTATTGTCCATGGCTTCCATCGCATATTTTTTTATTTTTAGTGTAATAATAAAACCTAAGCATTATCCCGCTCTGTAGATTTTTTCTTTAGAATAAAAATCATACATGTACTTTATAGTAGTACTTGGGCAACTGAGCTTCGCTCGGAGTTCTTTTTTGTTATATCGTATTATATAGATAAAAAAACTAAAAACTTGAATAAATACAAAAACAAAAAAACAAAAGTAAAAACTTTGTACCCGACCGGGATTCAAACCCTGACACCTGTGATTGTCAATCTTGCACCTTAGCCGCTTGACAATCGTTAAAACCGTTTCCGAAATCGCCGGTGCAAATAAATAAATATACAAGAATTGCCCGTTTAAATATATTAGATTTGCAAACTTAAAGATAGCTTGAATATTTATTCTGCGGTGAAATCTTCACATACAAAATTAAGCAACGAAATACGATGTAACTATTATAAAATAATTATATTACTATAAAATTATCCTATTTCATACTGAAAGTTCCTTTAAAATCAGTGTAATATTTACTTAGTCGCAATTTTCAATTTAATATTTTATGTGGAGTTTAGTACAACTAGTCCAAGTAATAATGTGGATGTATTCAGCCCTTTTTTAACGTCCCACTGCTGGGCACGGGCCTCCCTTCAATACGCAGGGAATCAGGCCATAGTCCACCACGCTGGCCGTGTGCGGATTGGCGGACTTCACATGTCTTTCTAAACTTGCTAGGTTCTGTCAGACATGCAGGTTTCCTCACGATGTTTTCCTTCACCGTAAGGCAAGTGATAATCAAGTTAGAAAATGATTGGCACATGAAAATATCAGAGATGCGAGACCCGGGATTTGAACCCGCTTCACTCGGATTCCCAAGCGAACGCGTTACGACTGGGCTACCACTGCTCAAGTAATAATGTGGATAATTATTTTGAAATGACGGACAAATATCAATTTAATTTTTTATTACATTTTATATGAACTGGGTCTTGTACATATTTATTATTGATCAAATATTCCTTTGTTCAACATGTTTGTCTTAAAGCTCTACCTGACACAATTTTAAATGATATCATTAAAATAATTGAGGTGAAAAATTGCTAGATTTTTTTCTTAAACACTAGGCGCACTACAAAGAAAAAATATTTTTTAAATATTCTACTAATTGGCTTAAAGCGCCATCGGTTCACAAAATAGCTCTATATTTTTAAAGACTTAATAAGAGTTCCTATATTTTCTAACGAGAAAAAATATGTATTAGGTACTAGCGACTCACCCTCGCTTCGCTTGGGTTCGTCCCTAGGTTTGATCGGTTAGTGTGGAATAGATATATAGCCTATATATAGCTTTCCTCACTAAACGGGCTAACTAATGCAAAAATAATTTTTAAATCGGATTAGTAGTTCCTGACATTAGCTATTTCAAACCAACAAACAAAGAAACTCTGCCTCTTTATAATATTATAGTATAGAATCCAGTAGAAGCATTAATTTAGTAAACATAATTAAAATAAATAGTAATAGTAGATCTCCGCATGACAAGTTCCATTATATTAAAAAAAAACTAATTTATTCACTCATTTATATTAGAAAAATCATATTTTTAACTTCCAAGACTAGTGACTGACCTTTTAATTACATGAAAAATATAAAACGTTACTACTGTTCAGAGTATTAAAGTCTTCTAATTTAATAGAATACCGAAGACAATTTTCAAAGATTAAGGAAATTATATAAAAATAATCGAGACTATATATATATAAAGCTTAGGTCTTTAAATATATTCTAATATAAAATGGACGGGCCAAGATCAATATTGTTATTCAACAATAATTTTTGTTGTATTTATTAAGAAACTTTCACAATGATGCATTTATACTTGATATTGCTTATATAATGAGATATGGAGAAAAATCCCATTTCTAAATTGCGTTTTAACAGGATAAAAGCCTTAATGATCAATTTAATGATTATTAATATTTCTATATTTATAATCATTACTAGCAACTCACCCTCGCTCCGCTCGGGTTCGTCCCTAGTTACGTTTTAACGTTTAGCTCAGAGATAAGATATTTTTTCGAAGTAAAAAGTATCCTATATGTTGACCCGGATAGCCAGCTATCATCATACCAAATTTCATCAAAATCTGTCTAGATGTTTTGCTGTGATGCGGTTACAAACAGACAGACTGACAAAAGTTCTAAAAACTATAGATTTGACTTCTGTATCGATAATAAAGTCTATTTCAATAAGATTTATCAAAAAATATTTAATGTATAGATTCGGCTTAGTTACAATTTTATTATATGTATAGATTAGTTTAAATATATTGTCTTTTTTTACTGTTTATCTATCAATATTGATAATTTTACTTTAGACTGCCTAATCGCGATATAAATATAATTAGTAATAATAACTAACTCTATGATATATGATAAATTTATAGCCTATCAAAATCTATTGACCATAAGTCTAAATTATTGCCATCATCGACATTGCATTAATCATGACGAAATTGCGCTAAAAATTTACGATTTGTGGGTATACTATGTTGGCATCGATACAATTCATTGGCTATATTTGTTAGTTTTCGCCTTGTTTTATAACATAGTCAATACAAATAATAGAATATATAGACTAGCGACTTACCCTCGCTTCACTCGGGTGCGTCCCTAGATATGTTTTAATTTTTTTGAGCGAAACCCTAATTTTTTTTCTAAAATAAAAGTAGCCTAAGTTACTCCTTATAATATCAGCTATCTGTTAGTGAAAGTCCAGTTAAAATTGGTCCAGCTGTTTCGGAGATTAGCCGGAATAAACAGACAAACAGAGAGAAAATTAAAAAAAATTGTTTTTCTTATAAGTACTGTATATAATTCCATATGCATTTAGTATAAAGCTGTTATTTTGACATTACAAAGAGACACTTCAATTTTATTTATCTGTATATTTAATACTGTGTGAGCTTTGAAACAAAGCTCAATAAACAAATTATTATTACAATAAATAAACACAATTTTTCTATCATACAATCCAGAAGCAATTCTCCGCTTACACCCTAGACTCATTAGTTGAAGACATGCAAACCAGTCTTAGTCTACTTTGGCGTCAAATAAAGATTTGTTGAGTGGTCGTGCTTAGACAGTTCTGTAGCTATAGTGTTTTTGTATAAAATGTAATGGCAAATAACATGTTTGGGTTCAACGAAGATCAAAAGAGAGAGAGAGAGAGAGAGAGAGAGAGAGAGAGAGAGAGAGAAAATGAGTATTAAATTATTTTTAATTAATTATATTTATCATCTTTTATTATTACATACGAGTACTCTGTACTATATAGTAAATCAGTATTTACTATAAAACGTTACGTTGCAGTTTCTATATTGTTGCTTGGTAAATCTTCGGTCATCGTTTCTCGTTTACTGCATTTTGTTTCATGGCGATGTAGTATAAAGATCCACCTGGAACAAGAAAACCGTCGTTGTAAGAAATGGAAAACATGAAATCATCAGGATCTTCGATAAACAATACTACTAGATCACGTGTCACATACAAAATCAAAGCTAAATTCTGTCCGCGCGAATATCTACTTATACAGCTACATTTGTATACTAACGAACCAAGACAGTCTTATAATAGTTTTATTTTCAACCTAATCAACACCATAGCACCTTGTAATAAAGTCACAAATCTTCAAATTATCATCATATACTTACGATCATTCTGTAAGTTTTGTAATATTTATTGTAAAATCAACCTTATATTAAAAGTATAAAGCATTTTTTGCAGTTGTTGCTTTGTGAGCTAAATCGTTATGTTTTGTTTCTGTTTGCTTCTTTGAATTTCGCCAAACGTTCTTAGCGAACTTAAAATTGTTCAAAATTTCAATTTTATATTATTTCGTAGGTTAAATCTTAAAATTTTGACTTAATCTACATGTACCTACCGAAAATAAGACACTCCGTCCGGAAAATTTCTTCTTTACGCATTAATTTTGCAACTTTCAAATACACTTTGCGGTATTGTGAACGTGTTTACGCTTACAGTGTTTCAATAGGACTTATCTAAATATACACTCAATGGTAAGTGTGCTTATATTTACCGAGACGAATTTCTTACGCCAACACGGTATCTAGTAGTATTCTTGATCGAAGCATCAGATTTATAAAATGACTATGTTTCGCTAGTCATATTGGGGATAAAGTGATGTTTATAATAAGTTAGTTAAAGAAGACGATATACCTACTTATTTTTATGTACTATATTATACTATAAACCTAGCTAGAACTATGAATTTTTAGGTATGTTTTTAATTGTCCAGTCGGATACATTTTCGAAGAAATGGATCGCTATGATATTCATCAGGTAAATTTAGAAAACAGAAAAGTTTACGGAACGTAGTATGACAAAGGCTACTTTTTCTTATTGCATCTTTTTGTGGATATTCGCTATTTTTATTGAGTTATTTTCGGTTTCTAGAAAAATATAAATTACTATATACAATCTATACATATAATAAAATTGTAACTAGGCCAAATCTGTACATTAAATATTTTTAGGAAAATCTTATTGAAATAGACATTATTATCGATACAGAGACCGAATCTATAGTTTTTAGAATTTTTGTCTGTCTGTCTGTCTGTCTGTCTGTTACCGCATCACGGAAAAGTCACTGGAGGGATTTTGATGAAATTTGGTATAATGATATCCGGGTCAACATATAGGATACTTTTTACTGCGGGAAAATATTTCATCTCTGAGAAATCTATACTAAACGTTAAAACGTAACTAGGGATGACGGTAGTATACAATAAATAACTTACAACAACATGGCTATAGTAGGAAAAGTCATACAAGCGCTGAAGAGAAATACAGCACCAGTAAATATAGAAACACAAGGGCAGCGAGTATCTCAACGAGACTGAAGAGCGAGTTCATTTTCCCAAGAAACAAAATAATTCATTAAGTAAATTTAATGTTCAACGTCGAGATGCAAGTGAAGATCACATGCAGGCTATTATTATTATTATATTTATATTATTGTTAGATAATTAATTCTTGTAATTTATTTAAAATATAATTTAATATAATAAAAATATTTATTTAAAAAAAGGGAAAAATATCTTTTCTCATGACGTGACGCCCATTTTTACGACCCAATGCTGGGCACGGGCCTCTCTTCAATACGAGGGGTATCAGGCCTTAGTCCAACATGCTGGTCAAGTGCGGATTGGAGGACTTCACATGTCTTTCGAAAACTTACTAGGTTTTCTCAGACATGCAGGTTTCCTCGCGATGTTTTCCTTCATCATAAGGCAAGTGGTAGTCATGTTAGAAATAATTTGCACCTGAAAATATCAGAGGTGCCAGATCGCGGGTTTGAGTCCTGTTAGGGGCAGTCATTTGTATGATGAGCACGAATGTTTATACTCCAGTCATGTGTGTTTACATTTATAATATGTATGTATTTAGAGTTATATATGTGTAGTGTATTAACTATCTGGTATTCACAAATCAATCCTCGTAGCTTACCATTGAACTAGATGGTGCTGTGTGTTAATGTCCCAACTTATTTACTATTTACTATATTAACCCATTTCTTCAGAAAGCCAATAACCAACTTTGAGGCCAACGACTTGAGGGACGTGAATGTTGTCACGTTCAAAATTTGAACGACGGGCGCTGAAAGTACGAGAAAGATATTTTAGATTTTCCTATCTACATTTTATAAAGTCAAAGATCAAAAATTAGCCCCTATTTTGTAACCTATCTAATACTAGCGGCTCCCCTCGCTTTGCTCAGGTTCGTCTCTAGAAAAACATAACCAAATATATCCCACGGGAATCGTTCATTTTTTCGGGAGGCCTATGTGCTATTCCAGACTATAATCTATTTCTGTGCCAAATTTAATCCAGATCCATTCAGCCGTTCTGACGTGATTGAGGAACAAACATTCATCCAAACATTTAAAGTTTCACATTTTTATAATATTAGTGAGATTTAAATGATTATTTGAAAACCTTTAGAAAGAGTTTTTAATAAGTATCATAATATAGCAGCTCTATAGTTTTCTTCTAGTTATGGTTGAAAACTTTATCTATTTCTATTATCGTTTTTATTCTTTCTTGCATACATTTTACATACATATTAGAATTTCTTTAAAATTCGAAATTATTCAACGCACATTACTTTTATGTGTTGTTTCTATTTACTCAACTAGTGAATTTGCGATAATATTGAAAGTGGAATAGATGCTGAATTTCAAAGCGTCCATTTAAGTCGATATCTCACAAACATGTATAATATTATCCTCTACAGCTGCCAAATGAAAATATATTTTAAGAGTCTTCCTTAAGATTCAATTTTAAATAATACAGAAATATAAAGTATGAATAGTTCCACGCAAAACAATGTACATTTAATAAAATTATTTCACCATTTAAATAATTTTGAGAAGAGAGAAATGTACTCATATTATGAAAGTTAGATCTTACAAAGTAAAATCTCAGAAAATATTATGCAAAAAATGAAATATTCTCTATAAATAAAAACATCATAAAACTAGTCAATTAAATAAAGCTCCTATATTGAAAATTTAGTGAAGGGGCTAAATTTTTAACTAGGCTCTCCAATGTAACATTATTAATGGAATTCATTTTAATATTCATTTTAATCTGGGGTCTATTTTTACAATTTTATTCGTTTTAAATAAAACTATATTTGGATTTTTTCCAGATTTATTTTGATTTTTGGTTCCCGACGATTCCAATGCTTAACACAATGTTAAAAATAAACGCTTAGAATATTAGTATTTTTTTTTCTAGTCGACCATTATATATTATCTACATAAAAATTATATATTATCTACATAAAAAAACAAAACTATAAAACTTTAACTAACAACGTATAACAACAGATAAAATGATAGTCTGTCGAAGGACGAAAGGCTCAGAAGTACTGAGAAAGCATTTTGTAAAGAACTATGGATATAGATGTCAATTTTTTTGTTATAATTGCCGATAGGAGACCCGCCCCACGAGTTTCATGTTGTAGATAATAAGCATGGTATAGTTATCCATTCATATTTTAATAGAACAATTTTAGAAATTTAGAACTAGTGATTTACTCTCGCTTCGCTCGGGTTCGTTCTTAACCGGTAACGGTAAGTATAGATATACTATATATATACATACATACATATGTGCATTGTACATACACAGGTATAGAAAAGTTGAAAATAAAATGTATATCCCTTACTTAAGAAATGATTGATTCCCCATTCAAACTTCCACTACCCTTTTCATCCCCTTAAGATAAAAATCCGGATAAAAGCTATCCTATGTTCTTCCCAGAAACTTAGTCAGTCTCATACTATCTCCATACTAAATTTCATCTAAATCAACGGATTAAGTGTGAAAAGAGTCACTTTCGCCTTTAATATATAATAAAAACGGAGTGTCTGTTCGTCCTAATAGGACGAATAAAAAATAATTATTCTTCCTTTATAAAATATATAAATTATTAGGAAGGACGAATAGACTTTATTAGTCTAAGTAAGTAGCTTGGCTCAGCTCAGTTAAGGTTATTTCTTTTTGTATATTGAAACTCCTGCAAATAAAAATAAGTTTTTAACCTTAAAAACTTTTGAACTTAAAAACTGTTGGGATTTAAAAGAATAAGTTTCCAGCTCTGTAGGTTAAGGTTATTTTTGTTTTGCATATAGAAACTCCTGCACCTAAAAATATTTTTTACAAAAAAATTTTTTTTTGATGATTGGTGAGGAGATTGGTGTAATGACTTGTACTTATGACCTACTTAATTATTTTTTAGCTTTAAGTTCTTTATCTACATCACTATTATTTTTGTTTCAAATAAAACTGTTTAACTTATTTTTTTTTACTTATTTTATTTAATTGTTTCTTATCTTCGACATCAATAACAATTTAATATGTAATGACTTTGCACTATAGCTGTACATATAATAAAATTATGACTGATCGTTGTCTGTACATGGAATTGAGGAAAATTATACATTGGACATCTTTATTACCTCAATAAAATCCAAAACAATGATTTTTAGAATTTTTCTCTGTTTGTTTGTGCGTTTGTGCGCGCCAATCTCAGAAACGGTTTAACCGATATCGGTGCGGTTTTCACTAATGTATAAATGTGGTAAGCTTCACTTAAAAAAATAACCTGGTTAGGATTTCGATAGGCAAGCTATTTTAGGCGCATTTATCTATTATTGAAACTTAGTTTTACGTCAAAATAGTAAGTACGCTACATATATCTGCAATTATATTTTATATAAAAAACAAATAATATGAGCAAAAAGATAATTATCATTCAAGACTGATGCTATTTAAAACTTGTGTACCTTTGAGCAAGTGAATATTATAAGCAATCAATCTTTTTATAAAAATGATAAAATTTGTTTGAAAGGAGGTAAATTGGTAAAAAGAATATTTTTTCCTTATCTTATTGCACGCTTTTGTATCGTGAAATATAAATAGACACTACACAGATAATGAAATTTTGATTTATTTTTGTTTATCTTTTATTTACCAAATAATTTTAATTTTCCAACTGCCTTGGTAGACTAGTGACTAGCATGTACGACCATGCAGATCCGAAGGTCCTGGGTTCGAGTCCTGGGTCAGGCCAAGTTTATTTATTGAGTTAAGAAATTCTCAATAGCAGCTTGGAGTTTGGATGTTAGCGGTGTTTTACCCCAAAGAGTGTACTTGTGTCTGCGCACATACTTTTGCACTACAATATCTCCTGCGTAGATGCTTAGTCTCAATAAGATTTGTCGCCGTGGCCAATAACAGTCAAGAGGACAATATTATTATGTATATTTATTATATTTTATGGTATTTTTTATTTAGATATCATCAATCTACACAACTTAATTTAATGTACAGGTGTATAACGTATCAGATAGAGGATTGTCTAAACTTTAGCCTTGACATAATTATTTACTCCAGTATAATCATAATTTAATAAGGTAGGTATTTAATATGCGAATATAAATAAGAAATCAGATGCCAAACCAAAAATAATAATATAGGAAATAATAAAAAAAACAATTGAATTGTGATTAAACATATCTTAATTGTTCAAATTAACTCTAAATAAAAGTCTGTAATATCTTTTTTTTATTCTACAAAATGTAAACCTTCATTAAGATCTATACTGTTAACCATTATGTTATCTTTATTTTTATCATTAGCATCTTGATTTTTGGTTGTTATGTTATCATTATTCTTGTTTTCTTGTATGTCCTTCTTGTTTTGTATATAAAACCACCTGAAACATAAAAATATTTAATTTAACTCCTATTAACGAAGTGACTTTCCTACAGTGCATTTATCTTTAAAAGAATTGTTTTACATAGTATCGCTTATGTGACCTAAATATTAGAAGCCTCCCATTTATTATAGAAAAATACGTAGTGTGAAGTTAGTTCTTTTCTAAGGTTTGTTGGGCAGCACCAGAGCTATCTATACTAAAATTTAGAACTCACCATTGTTAAACAAAAAAAATATTGGAGATGAATGATTGAACTTCAACGCCCATTACTGGAGGGAATTGCTCTATACATTTTTATTAATCCCTTTTTTTATTAGATTTTTGTGTCAATTTGAATACTTAAATTAAAATATTCAAATTAAGGTATTGGCCTCTCTCTTTTAGTTAAAATACAACATTATTTTACTTCAAAAAGTGCACTTATTCCAAAAATCTTAAACTACCAGTTTTAGACATTCGTATACAAAAAAAAAGTTATATTTTACTTTAGAAATATATAAAAACGTGTAAAAAACTTGCGTGAAAATTAATATCGGCGGCACAGTGAGGACAGTACTGCAATAGTAGATGATACCAGCGTCGATCTTTAAAGTCATCATGTAAATCCAGGAGTAGAGAGGTCCAAACACCATTGATGTTACTACTTCAGTTAAATTAAACACCGACGTCATTTTACCTAGACATATGAATCATTGATAAATATTCAAGTTAAAGTCAAATTTGTAAAATGAATTTCTTTAATAAATTTATTAATTTTGCTATACGTATTATTTTGTTTAATTATAATTTTTTTTTCTCGTAATGGACACATTGTAAAGGTTTCCATTTATATGCCTCCTTGATCTATTGGCTAGTTAGCAAAAATATACTTTTCGGTCTATATGGACATGTTTCCTTTCAACTTTGAATGATAAGACTGTTTGATAGAAGGAGCATTTGTGATTGCATATATTTTTGGATTTTAACACCTTCTGATAAATTTCTAAGAAATTAATTGTTTACTGGTACACCGGTGTGCCCGCAATCGTCAACGGGTTAATATGTTAGATAGACTGCTAACTTAATTTTTTTACCTGCCATGACTGAAAATCTATCAGAAAATTACTAATTGACCAATTTCGACCACGGCGGCTAATTTCACTGACACTAGCCAACTACGTAGGAGATTTTGTAATGCATAATATACGCGCAAATACACATTTTACTCTCTTTTCATTCAGTTTTAAGCTTTGATGGAACGGCAACTCCACAGGCAGTGGCAGGCCAAGACCGTTGGGGTTATTGCTCTCCGAAGCAGGAGATGAAAGAACTCTAGCTTCCTACTAAGAGTTTTATTTTAATTTAAAACCAAAAATTCAGCAACTATGCTTGCCCGATGTGAGATTCGAACTTAGAAATAAACTTTGTGGCAAATATTTATAAAAAAGCAGTTGATTAAATTTTTCTATCAAAAATAGGCTCTTAAAAATGTGTGAATTTATCATAATAATTGTTTGGCAAAAAATTCAAATAGGCAAAGCCAGAGTACACTGTAGTTTAATAATAATAATATTACACAATCCAAGAAAATAAGCAAAAAATTATGGTTATTTATATTTTATAACGATGATATAAGGTTTTCAATAATATTAATAAATTATCTCAGTAAATGAATCTCGAGAGAATATCGAATACCTCATAATTATATCGTCAGAATGTGGAAATCGAAATTTGCAAGAGATAATTAATTTCATTACAAGAAATGATACAGCAATAAAATATTTTAATAAGAATATAAGGAAGATGCTTTTTTAATGTAAATAATATAGCTTAATGGTATCATATAGCGGGCCATTCCCAACACAAGTATCTTAGGATTACTTACTGGGAAGACTCGAACTTTATCACTGTAAAAAACGATCAAGAAATAAAAACTATTTTTATTTTTTTATTTTTTTTATATAGTATATGATATATGTATATTTTGAGATGCTTTTAGAACAACGTGGAGGCTGTTCGATGGTCTATTCGTTTAAAACATATTTACATTAAACATAATATAATAACAAAGTCCTACTATTGTTTAAATTTGCCTTTTAATGCAGTAAAAGTATTGATGTTATAAATAAACAGAATAATAGTAACAGTAAAATAAATATCATAATGTAGTTATAAATAATGTTTCATACCTAATTCGTCACTTGTTACCAGTTTAGAAGATACTGATCTGAGTGCTGTAAAGGATGTTGCGTTAAACATTTCTATTGCGACAGCTGAAAAAAGAATATACATAATATAAAATAAAATTATCCTGCTAATATTATAAATTTGAAAGTTTATGATACTTTTTCACACCAGAACAGCTGTGGATGAAATTAGACAAAGAGATATATTATAGTCTGGAATAGCACATAGGTACTTTTTATCCCGGAAAATGTATGATTCCCGTGGGATAGATTTGTTTTTGTCTAGGGACGAACCCGAAGCGGAGCAAGGGTGAATCGCTAGTAGTTTATACATATAAAAGTAAATTATAAGTGGTACAAAAAAACTTAGCGGATAGTGTACCTTCTAATTTTCTAATTTCGTCAAAAATAGGGAAACAACCCGAAGTGTAAACTGATTTTAGGATGAGCTAAATTTAATTTCTTACCGAGATACATCTCTAAAGAATTCCTGGCCAATCCTGTACACAACCCACCGACGATCTTGCTGACAACCGACAAAAGACCTAGAGTTGCATCTCCCCATTTCCATCGTCGACTAAATATGCTGACAGAAATTAAGGCTCCTGAAAAGGTTTAAGTATCGTTATTTTGTCATTTAGCATTAATGTGTTAAATATGTAATAAAATGTTGATTTGGTGCTCATTTTACGCCTACGATGTTGTTTTTGCATCTTATTAACGTAGGTCGTGAAATGTATGTTTACATATATAACAAAATTATTTTCTTTTCAAAGAAAATATATGTACTGTAAGTACATACGTCATGAAAGTATACTATGTATAGAAGTCATAAGGTAAATAATTGAGATAGATAAAACAAAAGAGTATCATAACAAGTAGTGAAAAGTAAGCACTGAAAATATGGACAAAGAAAGGGCAAACATTTTTTATTTTCAACAATCCTTTCTATTTTGAATGTTTTTTTTTTAAATTCGGAACAGTATTTCAAAATTTTAGATTTGGTGTTAACAAACAAGAACAAAACTTTTTTATGAAAAATGAACAATATACGAATATAAAACTGCACTCACCTAGAATGTGAATGCAGATGTAGAAAGTATTATAAAAGCTGTATTTGAGTGCATCCCAGTTGAAACGGTAACGAGTGAAGAGGTACCGTACAGTAAATTCACCTGAAAAATTGCTTTAAATCATTTTTAGCATATTAAATACTACAAATTTTAGTATATAGGATTTGAAAAAATCCGAATATTTAACATTAATGTAATATTTCATTTAACAAATGTTATTTATACACAATGTACATATTAACAAAACTAATTTTCAAATAAATTAATAATACGTACTGAGTCCGTTATAAAATTAATTGTACGTACCGTAAGCTGGGCCATATATAAAAGCGATGGAGGCTAGAACTAAGATTGATTTTATTCGGCGATTGTTAGGCCCCTTTTTGAACGCTACAGTTAAGGTATCTTTTACATGTTTTAAATCAAAAAAAGATTTCACAGATCCAAGTACGGTGGGTTTATCCTGAAATAACAATTAATTAATTTAATATGTAACTTTTTAAATTATATTTTACAGAATCATAATATTTTTAACCTCTTTCTTATCAGGTTTTGGTCTTTCTGGATCTTTTAAGTAAAATAACCCATGACATATACTGAAGCAAAATAACAATGAACTTAATGAAAATACTCCATAGTATCCGATATGTTTCAATAATATCCCACTAAGTGCAGTGCCTATTGGTCCTCCAGCACTTAGACATAAGTTAGCAATACCCACTCTAAATGTTCTTGTTTCTTCACTTGATATTTCACTAATGTAACTAAAAGTGCCCATATATGTTGTGATCCATCCACCAGTAATAGCTGGAAAGAAGGCTTCGAAGAACATGGTTATTTGAACTGGTAATTCATAAAAATAATAAGCATTGAGTATATTACTCAAACACGTGAGCAAATCACCAACTATAGGGAGCAAAATACATATCTTCCGCTTCCCCGTTCTATCACTCCATGCTCCTATAAATAATATCATTAAACTTGGTATGGCAGTCAAAATTATATTTTTCCAAGCTTCCATAGATGCTATAAGTTCTTGAACAATTAATTCTTGACTTTGATATTTAGTACCTTCTTTTGCTATCAGAGCATTACACACAGTATCTCCATATTGCAAATTCACTCGACAGGCTTTATCAAGATTTAAATTTTGAGTAGCCAATCTTGCTAGGACTCCCGGAACTACGGATGTAATTAAAACTGGTTCTACTGTTATATTCTCCCTTATGTAATTTATTTTATCTTTTAAAGATTTTTTCTTTCTTGGTTTTTGTTCTTTTAAAGGTTCTTCTTCTTTCGTTGCCATTTTCTGCGTGACTCTTTATCAGATGTTGAATTACTTTTGAACATATTGCATATCTATTGAAATCATACTGTATGCGTTACAAACCAAATATTTGCTTGCATCTGATTAATTATGAAACATACTATCAATATTCAAACATTATAAAAACTTGCTCTTGATTTGTTCATAGTGATATAAATATTATTAGTAATGTTTTTTTTACATTTTTACTTTTATTTATAATTCCAAAATATATAATAATAAAATGTAAATGTACTTTAATATAATATTCCTTTCAAAGTTTAATTATATTCAATTTTTGTATATAATCGTATATCTCTACGCCGAAACAACTAGCTAAATACATTTATTTATCTTATTTGACGGTATTAATATATTAATTAATAGTAATAAAAACGCTTTTTTTTTGCTTTTTTTATTATATCATGACGATTGACGGTATGATAAATCAAAACTGTACTTGATAACCTAGGTAATATTTGGTTCACCCAACATTGAGTTGAGAAGTTTTTAGTATACCTAAATTAGGTGGACGAAAAAGGGTATCAGTCTCTAGCGTGTAGAATTACATTATCATATATCAGGGGACTTATTATACAAGATGGTACAACAAAAGCCATCGTCAAAAGAATCGCTAAAGAATGCGCAAAAGTATTATTTCACGTAGTTAGAATATCATTGCCATATATTTTGTTTTCTATTACCTATATCAAAATTAGAAATAAATTTTTCAAGGGTTTATGTTAGTCGAAATCATAAATTAATAGTCATCGTCAACTTATAACAGCATGTTTTTTGTAAGTAATAATTAATAAGGCCTAGATTTTTTTAATGGGTCTATTCTAATTAGCAGTCTTGGCAGGATGTCATTACGAGTCTATACTAATATTATAAAGAAGAAGGATTTGATTGTTTGCACCGAATAGGCTCCAAAACTACTGAACCGATTAAGATGAAATTTGGTAAGAAGATAGTTTAAGACCCTGGGAAGGGCATAGGATAGTTTTTATCCCGGAAACCATCCCTTAATTGAGTGAAAATGGGGATGTAAGTTTGTATGGGTAATCAACCTTTAAATCAAGTTTCAAATATGTTTAAATCCATTCTGGGTATTAATTGTTAAGAATCCAGGCTACATTTTTAAACTATACTTGGAAGTATTGCCTTATAGATATTTTTCTACGTATAACGATACTTCAACCGTATATGAAACTTGAATTAAGTGTACATACTATAAGATGTCTGTGATCGTGGAAGTACATATTTCAATGATTGTACGAAAATGTTACATTTAACCCACAAAACTAATTTGAAACCTATAGATTCCTACAGTGGTTTAGATGGACAATATCTCTAGCATAATAACTAAAAACTTGAAAACCAGGATTACGTCAAACTTTTACGCCCATAGGAAACTGATACAATAGCCATAAAAAGGATCTTAAACTACTGCAGCATCAGGACTGAAAAATTGGAACCTCCAGTTATATTGCATTGTCATCGAAACTATTTCATTTTTGCAAAATTTCAACTTTATGGACCACGGCGATCGTTCGATCATCAGATTTGAAGTATGCCACAAGAATTTGAATAAACTAATAATAATAGTAAACTAGTCGTTTAAAACTTATATTTTTCTTTACTAATTTTATAAACGGAGTGTCTTATTCGTCTTTTAATAGGACGAATAAAAAAAAATAATTAGTCGTCCTTTATAAAAGATATAAATTGTAAATAAGTATCACGGCTCAGCTCGATAAGTTAAGGTTATTTTTTGCACATAGAAACTCCTGTACCTAAAAATATTTTTTTAATCCTAAAAACTTCAATTTAACAATCGTTACGAATTAAAAGAATAAGTTTCCAGCTCGATAGGTTAAGGTTATTTTTTTTGCATATAGAACCTCCTGCACCTAAAAATCACTTATTTTACATTAGAAAACAAAAAGAAGTGGTAAATATTCGTACGAATCGATAATAGTCAAACGAATAATAATATATTTTTTATTTATCCGATTATCGAACCAATAGCAACAGCTTCCTTTATTTATTATTCGTTCTATTAAAGACGAATAATTTTTTTTATTCCTCCTTATTTTAAGTACGAATAGCAACAGCCTTTTATAAAAATAAAATTATTTGACTAATATAAGTTTAGTACATCATTTTTGATTTTACCTTGATGTTTAACTTTGATCATCAGGCGAAGTTAAAGTTTGCCATAAACATTGGAATAGGCGCAAAATCAGTAACTTTGATTTCGTTTTCTGACAAAGTCTTTAGATCACTAACTTTGTAAATGTGAAAGTTTGTGAGTAGATGTATGGATGTTTGTTACTCTTTTACGTCAGAAC
Source organism: Argynnis bischoffii washingtonia (assembly GCA_033884665.1). Lineage (NCBI taxonomy): Eukaryota > Metazoa > Arthropoda > Insecta > Lepidoptera > Nymphalidae > Argynnis > Argynnis bischoffii. Next base: position 14,602,493 of record CM066618.1, on the reverse strand, counting down.
GGCTGAACGGATCTGGATGTAGCACAGATATAGATTATAGTCTGGAATAGCACATAGGTTATTTTACCCCAAAATTTGCTTTTTATCCCGAAAAACTGTACATTCCTGTGGGATTTGTATGTATTTTTCACTAGGAACGAACCCGGGTAAAGCGAGGGTAAGTAGCTAGTGTTCGATATACGAGTACCTTTATTGAATAAATAATATGTACTTGTTTGTATGTTTTAACGGTTACATGGTTTGTTTTTGTTTTATTAAGGTAAAGCGCTGTATTAGAAACCGTAACCCATTCTACTTACCTCGAAGAGCCACTAACATAAAAATAAAAGTTATTTTACTTACTTTAACTAAATATATCCTGAAGTAGTAGAGAGTTATGTTCTTTAAATTATCTCTATATATTCCTTCCTCTTCTTTCTTAGTTAATTAGTGATTACATAAAATATGGTTCTGGATTCAACTACCGGATTGAAAATAAAGCTATTAGGAGTTTTTATCGTAAACCTCGAAAGTAGCCTAGAGATAGGGAGTTGGTATAACATATCCTGGAGTATAAGTTAATTGAGGAAATAAAAAGTGTCATGTTGTTTATGTGTAAGTCATTATAGTTCACAAAAGTGCCCCCCTTAAGTGCGGTCACCTTGTCATGGTAGGGGGCTCATTAACCTCCGGCAATCTAGCTGGGTGCGAAGCCAAGAAACGCTTTGGGAAGCGGTCCATCTTGGTGGGCGGCGAGCGATGCGGGTTCCTCCTGGTACTTCTCTGATAGGAGAGTGGACCGTGGGAGCAACCCCATGGATGTTGTAATCTGTTACGGCAGGCCAGCCTTTGGGGTGTCATGGATGAGTGCGTAAGCGATCCTGTGATGCCTCATTAACACGGGGAAGGTTCCGTTGGTTTTTAGTGGGTAGTACTCGCTTTGCCGGTGAGTCTCGTATAACAACCTGCATTGCTGGTGGTAGGCGTAAATATATTTCCTAACGTTAATAAAAGGTCACAGAAGTGCTAGTTAAAGTGTCTGAATTGATTGAAACATTTGCTTTCACTATGGCTAAAATTTGCTACTAGAACTACGATTGTTAGGTTTATGAAAAAAACAAAGAGTTAAATTGCAGAGTACAAAAATTTTAATTTAGATTAAACACTATGTGACATATACAGTAAATACTAATTGCCGTCAGAGGAAAATTTATTTTACTCATATATGTAATGTATGTATGTATATGTATTTGGTGAAAGATAAGGACACGTTACTTTGTCTGAAGAACAGACGTAATCTTACACAAAAATGTTTCTAAGACTCTACTTATTTAGCTTAGGCTATTATTATGTAAATTTGATATAAAATTTTATGTAGGTATCCATCTTTATGAAAATTTGTATCATGAGAAGTTTGGGTCCGGACATTTTTTGGGAATCTTTATTTGTACAATCGTGCACTCGACGGTCGGACTATTTTCTTAAATAAGGAAAAGAAAGACAAAGATTTTTATTTAAAATATATCTTAATTATATTTCAATAGGCGATGTGTCAGTATCAGCTCCATTTTCTCTCTAATTGAGTAGACAAGCATTTAGTAGTTATTAAGTATTAGTAGTTGAATATAACAAACTTGTAAATACTAGGTATATATTATATAATATATTTTTTTTATTTTTGTACAGGAGAGCTCTCAGAAAGTTCTCTTCAGTAAAATGATGAAAAAATCTTTGTCTCTCTGCTCATATTACCTGTATGTATACTAATATTATAAAGAGGAAATATTTGTTTGTTTGTTTGTACCGAATAGGTTCCAAAACTACTCTACCAATTTAGATGAAATTTGGTAATAAGATAGTTTAAGACATTGGGAAGGATATAGGATACTTTCTATCCCGGAAATTATCTCATGTTTTGGGAAGTAAGCTAGGGATGAACCCGAGCGAAGCGAAGGTGAGTCGATAGTAGATTATAATAATATTATATATCATCGTTCAATTCAATTCAGTTCTCGTTTGTGGCTTCAAAACATTATTTCTATCCTTTACTAATAAATAGATTACACTATTCAAAGGTTAATAAATTTGATTCAAATTATTTGAAGGTCTGCATTCATAGTAATTGCATAATTACAGAGATGAAACGCTGGCTAGATCGTAACCATCGGCTCTTTGTTGTGCTTTGAGTTTGTGCCTCATGAAATCGCTTCTTTTTTGTTCGTTTTTACCTAAGTATATTAAAAAACTGCTTCCTAAATTTTTGAAGTAAAACTTCTTTACGCACGCTTGACTTAGGGGGTAAGCTGGTGAATGCGTTACGAAAAAATGTAAGTTTGTTACCATGGTAACCGTTGTTATTGTCTGACAAATGATATATGATATTATATTCTTTTCTTAAATGATATTCTGTAAATATATGATTGTAATATGCCTAATATGCGTTATTTTTAGTATCTCACCTATCATTATTATTTAAAACATAAATTGAATTTCATAAAGAGTACCGAATCCTCTTTACAGAAGGTTTATTTCTCGCGCGTGTACACATTCATACACGCAATCTTTATTTTATTTTTTAAATACCTTTTATTCTTAAATTTAATTTTATCTTAGGTTAAAAGTTCTATCAATGACAAACCCTTTAAAATTGACTGTTAAGGGGATTCGCAAAATAACAATAAGAGCTTAATATAGGGTAGCTATTATGAAACCACGTGAACTCTAATTTAGTTGACAAGTGTTATAAAGATTGTACTGTTAGTAAAGATAAAACGATGTTTAAAGCGTCTAATTATAATCTTAAAATAGGTTAGTACGGCACACCCTTTGTGGGTTCATATCTATGTATACCCATCGGGCGGATATCCGCACATGTGTACCCTGTGATTTCACCATAATACGTGTAATATTACTATAATTCCTGTAATTACGTCGGTAAACGGACGCCTAAGCCGAGTGTAACGTTAATATTGTACTCCTCTCAGATAAACTACTTAAATATTTTTTTATACTTAAATATTCTATTAGAACAATTATTATCAAGGATTTATTAGAGAATATTTTTTTATATATGACATTGGTGAACTATGCTACATGAAACAAAAGAAGAATTGTGTTTACTGAATAATAAAAAAAAAAAAACTAGTGATTCCAACTGTCTCTCATGTTTTACTCAGGTTCTTCTGTAGGTGAACAGAATCGTACATGTTACATACTTTCGAGGCTTCCGACTACCTACTATGTGTCTTTCACACCTGTCTTAGTAGTGTAGTGGCTAACACGTACGGCTGTACATCCGTAGGTCTCTGGTTCGACTCCTGAGTCACGCCGAGTTTAGTTATTGAGCCTTTTTGTTTAAAAAGTCTCAATAACAGCCTGGAGTTGCGTAGTTGGCGGTGTTCCACCTCCGTGCCTCGGAGAGCACACAAAGTGCGACAATCTCCGTTTGCGATTTACATGGGGTTGTAATCGTGTTTTTTCGTCGGGAGGTCACCACTTAAGGTATTCTCGTCCTTGAGGATAAATGAGGCTCCGGTCTAACAATAATAGCGTTTATTATACATACTCTCGGTAGTGTAGTAGTAATAATAGTTAAATAGAATCATTCAAAACTACATAAAAGTCCAGTGTCATTAGGTTTATACCTAGAAACCTAGTTATAATGGATGGATTTGGTTGATATCGGATTTTTTGAATTTCTTATACAAAAAACTAAAAAGTTTACATTTTGAAATGTTCCGCTAATATTTTTTTAAGGGTTGTCCCATAAAAATGATGCTATTTCGTGTATGGTACATTCCTTTTACAGCTGTATTTATTTTTTCTTTCGAGAATAACTCAGTTTCTATTTATACTAATATTATAAAGCTGAAGAGTTTGTTTGTTTGTTTGTTTCTTTGGTTGAACGCGCTAATCTCAGGACTTACTGATCCGATTTGAAAAATTCTTTTTGCATTTGATAGTCCGTTATCTGAGGAAGGCTATAGACTATATATCCTCCCGAAAAAGTGTACGGGTTCCGTTGGATAAATTTGTTTTTGTCTAGAGACGAACCCGAAGTGAAGTGAAGTGATAGAATCTTATTAATTGTTAATTACAGAAAGTTTTATGTTATAAGAAATCTTGTACAAGCAAGCTCACAAACTATAACAGTTATTATTTTCTTAAAATAAATATTTAGGCAGTGGTAGCCCAGTGGTAACGCGCTCGCTTGGGAAACCGAGCGAAGCGGGTTCAAATCCCGGGTCTCGCACCTCTGATATTTTCATGTGCGAATCATTTTCTAACTTGATTACCACTTGCCTTACGGTGAAGGAAAACATCGTGAGGAAACCTGCATGTCTGAGAGAACCTAGCAAGTTTTCGAAAGACATGTGAAGTCCGCCAATCCGCACTTGGCCAGCGTGGTGGACTATGGCCTGATTCCCCTCGTCTTGAAGGGAGGCCCGTGCCCAGCAGTGGGACGTTAAAAAGGGCTGAATACATACATACAAATATTTCGAGAATTTCGATATTTGTTTTTTTTTGTGGAGATTTCTAGAAACTTTGACTTCTTTAAATATCCGGATTTTCAAAACAGCGGAATTTTTTAATGGCTAAACTTTTTAGTTTTTGTTATAAAAACCCCAAAAACGAAATCATTCAAATCCATTTATTATAACTGGGTTCTATCATTTTTTAATTATAATTAACTAATTGCCCTCGACTAATATATAAATAAAATTATTCTTTACTGATTTTATAAAAATAAAATTTTATGACTAATATGAGTTTTGTACATTAAACACATTTTATTTTAAGTTTTAACTTTGATCATGTAGGCGAAGTTAAAATTTGCTATAAACATTGGAATAGGCGCAAAATCCCTAACTTTGATTTCGTCTTCCGACAGAGTCTTTAGATTTGTTATAAACAAAATGAAATACTGTCTATTTTGCATGAATGATCTTAAATGGACAAGTCTTGTGAATTGTTTAATGAATTTCTACTAAGTCGTAAATGTGTAGCTAAAGTATCGATTCCTTTAAATATTTGACGTCAAAATAATATTTAATATACTTTTATTCAATAAATAATATGTAATTGCGTGTATGTTTTAACGACTATATGATTTCCTTTTGTTTTTAACCCCCGAGGAAGAGGAGTGTTATAAGTTTGACGTCGATGTCTGTCTGTCTGTCTGTGCGTGTGTGTGTCTGCCTGTGGTATCATAGCTCTCAAACGGATGGACCGATTTCGATGTGGTTTTTTTCATTTGAAAGCCAGTTTCCTTGCGGTTGTACTTAGCTATGTTTGGTTGATATCGATCGAGCAGTGTAAAAATATCAGCTCTGTCTAAAATTATTTACTTTTTAAGGGTTGTTCCTTAAACTATAAGTATTTTTTGCGTAGGGGGTTTTTAAATTTTTTTATTTAATTTCTTATATTAAGGTAAAACGCTGAATTAGAAACGGTAACCCATCCTACTCACCTCGAAGAGCCAGTAGCATAAAGATGAAAGATATTTTTCTTACATTATTTAAATATATCTTGAAGTAGAAGAGAGTCAAATTTTATAAACTATTTCTATACATTCCTTTATATTTGAATGCCAAATTGAGTGGTTACATAAAAGAGGGTTTAGAATCATCGATCAAAAAAGTACTAGATACACAATGCTATGCAAAAGTTCTCTTAAAACTGTCACCAATTGTGTTTAGGTAGTTATTCTATTTGAAATAAATATGACAATAATATAAATTAAACCTAAAAGTGCAGAGCTTAAAGTTGTTTTTACAAAAAAAAAAAGCGCGCGCAAATATTCAAATGAACGCTCATTCGGTGAGGACGGTTTTTGTCGCTGATTGTGCATCTAGTACTTTTTAATCGATGTTCTGGAGTCAAATGCAGATCGTAAATAAAACTATTAGGTGATTTTTGTTATAAAAAATCTCAAAAGCAATCTAGAAATAAGGCGTCGGTATAACATACCCTGGAAAATAAGTTAAGTGAGGATATAGAGCGTGCACTAGTATATGTGCACCAACTTGGACGGCTAGTTTCTCAGAAATTGTCAACCATGACCACCACTGGTTAAATTAGTTAATATGGTTGTGCTAGTTAAAGTGTGCGTATAAAATTTTTGCTTCTATTCTTGCTTAAATCTGCAAGTAAAACTACGATTTTTCAGTTTGAAAAATAAAATAAAGAGTTAAATTATATATCAATCCTCTTGATAATGGCTTCAAAGCGTGCCAAAAAAAGTACATAAAAAAATAATTAAATAAACTGTCAACGGCCGGTGGTTCGGTTAACAATTAATTTCTTAGAATTTATCCAGGAGGTGATAATATACAGTTTACTCGTAACTGTAACACTAAACATTTTTTGGAGAAATATTCTTCTAATACTCATTATTAATCTATACTAATATTATAAAGCTGAAGAGTTTGTTTGTTTGTTTGTTTGTTTGGTTGAACGCGCTAATCTCAGGAACTACTAGTTGGAATTGAAAAATTATTTTTTTTTTTGGTCCGGTGACGGTCCAGTCACGGTCCGGATACGGTCCGGTCACGCTCCGGTCACGGTCCGGTTACGGTCCGGTCACGTTCCGGTCACGGTCCGGTTACGACCCGGTTACGTTCCGGCTTACAGTCCATTCCGTTCCGTTTCGTGCCGGTTCCGTTCCGGTTATGTTCCATTCGGTTACGGTCCGGTCACGGTCTGTGCTGTCCCGTCCCGTCCCCTCCCATTGATTATTTAGATTTTTAGATTAGCAAGAGAAAAAAAGACAGGATGTGTAGCGAGTTATTATTTATATTATATTTTTTACCTATAAAGGTATGGCATAACCCTGGACACTGGGCTGTTCCGTTCGACGAACGTTTCACCAAAGAGAATTATTTCTTAACAGGCGACTATCGACTTATATCTTTACTAGCTTTCCCGCGACTTCGTCCGCGTGGAATAGTGACTACTCGCAGAGCTACCGGAACGGCGGCCAGCGCCCTCCCCCCTCACGATCGCCCCGCACTCGCCTTGCATCGGGCTGAGAGCGCGCTCACCCATAGTCCGCGTAAAGTTTAAATATGTATATTTTAAAACTATGATATCTCCTAAGATATTCATTGAAATCAAATGATGTCAAGGGCAATTTTGTTCAAAATTAAATACTTGTAATTAATAACATATTTATTTGGATAAGGATTAATATCATGTTTATAAAAACACCTTCGGAAGTAATGCATTATTTTAGAACAAATTTGATTACCATAAAAAGGGTTATATTGAGTCAACGTTAAAAGATAGACATATGCTGTCGCGGACTTTTTTTTAGAACATTTACAGAGGAACAATTGCGTCATACACGATTTTTGCGTAACTTTAACCGTTTACTTAGCGCACGCAACGGAAGCTATCAAAAGGAATCATTTTTTCCCGTTTTTGCAACATTTTTCATATATGCTCCGCTCCTATTGGTCGTAGCCTTCCTCGATAAATGGACTATCCAACACAAAACGAATTTCTCAATTCCAACGAGTAGTTCCTGAGATTAGCGCGTTCAACCAAACAAACAAACAAACAAAGAAATAAACAAACAAACAAACTTTTCAGCTTTATAATATTAGTATAGATTAGTTATAACATAAAGCAAAAAAAATTTTTTGTTGTCTGAACGCGGGTGAAACTGCGGGTTCTGCTAGTAAGTAATATATGTATACGTGTTTTTTATTGTTATTTCTAGTATATTTATTTTTTGCACTATATTGCCTGCTGACATCTTCCACATCCAGGGGTTGACTGGAAGAGATCTCTTTCAGAGATAAATCCACCTTTGTTAACTAAGTTTATTATTTATTTTTTTTCTGTATTATATTTAAAGTGCAATAAAGAATATCTATACATATAATAAAATTCTGAGTCGAATCTGTACCTTAAATATTTTTTGAAAAATCTTATTGAAATAGACTTTATTATCGATACAGAGACCGTATCTATAATTTTTAGAATTTTTGTCTATCTGTCTGTCTGTTACCGCATCACAGCAAAACCACTGGAGGGATTTTGATGAAATTTGCTATGGCGATAGCTGGCTATCCGGGTCAACATATAGGATACTTTTTACCGCGGGAAAAAATCTCATTTCTAAAAGAAAATACAAAAACTGCAACGTAAGAGAATAGTAATATGAAAAACCTAAGAATTTGGTTTTTGGTCATCTGAACGCGGGCGAAGCCGCGGGCAATGCTAGTAAAGAATATAATCATTATTAATACAGAGGCCACTGATATTGTTTCCAAGGCACTTCACCGCTCCGTCTAATGTGGACCGATGTGGGAGTTTAGAAAAAGATAATAACGTTATTTAAAAAAAAACAACACAAATCTTTCCAATAGTTTATTTAACATTTTCAAAATAAAATAAATTCGCAATATTATTGAGCAAAACAATAGAAAGCAGAAATCGTCTTCGTATAAAATTTGTATTTCAATAAATTAAATATTAATTCTAAGTGTTACATAAGTATTATAAAGAAATAAAGTAAATAAATTTAAATAATAATCTAATAACTTCATATTTTTACACTTTCAGAATCTTGCTTGATTTTAATGCGTTATTTTTAAATATTGTCTACTTCTTACAATAACAGTAATATCGCCTTTTATAATTTGGCTTATTTTTATTCTAAATATAGCATTAAATGCTAAACTTTGTACAGATTTTTAACGTTAAAAGATAAATGTTAAAGTAGCACAATTAGAAAATTTATATATTAGCCGAGTTTCATAAACTTGTCGAAGGAATTACTAAGGAATAAGGTACTGAGTGGTTAAAAGTAGTGTAACTTCACTGAACAAAATTGTACAGAGATACTATATTGGTCACCTAAGTAGCATATAGACGTTGAAAAACATTTTTAATATATTTTTCCTGTATTGTTTTTTTTACATTGTATAGTGTGTCTTTTGATAACAATATTCTCACACGCTGCTGTCACATTTTGTCGTTACTAAATGTATGGAAATCGAACCTATAACCTTAGTTAAACATCGTTAAACATTGTTTATAGAATGATTATTTTGAAAGATATTGAAACAATCAATACAGATAAATGAAATCAAAGCGAGCATGAGTCGCTAGTATTTTAAATAATATTTGTTTTCGAGTCCCCTTATAGTCAATTTACCGGCCTTAGCGTAACGTATCTATTTATCGTTAACGTTATATTTTGAGTGGCTCTAAGTAGAAAAAAAAAAGTTAAAATCTATAAAGTGATTCATTTTAATAACGTAGTACGACTAGAAGATGAAAATAGTGCGTTTTTAGTTTTATAAAGTATTCATCTGCAAAAATGCTAATAAATTGATATCATTACAAAAAAAGCGTTCAGACAGCTTTGTTATGAAATGTGCCACATATGAAAAATCCGTCACTAATGTTGAACGTAGAAACAGTATAAACTGACATTAGCTTTAACTGATTGTACTCAATAAATGGCCATATCTAATAAATTTTAACTATACATATTCATTATTCATACATTTTCAAATAAAACTTGATTTTTTACAACCGATGTTTATTCCATAATAGAAAAAAACATTACAATCGATTACATAAAACATGTTTACTATCTAAAGTATAGTTAATACTTTGTTATTCATTACTTTTATAGCTTTTTATGTAGTCAATTGTATTATTAATTAATACATACATATATAATAAAGAATTTCTCTACATTTATTTTCTACACATCACATGACAAGAACATTCAATTTATTTTACATTACATTTTAATATACTATAGTTTTATGTTACATAGTTATTTACAAAAGAATTACTTTTTTTTAATTAACTTAGCTACAATTTTTTATACTTCGACTGGGAAGATATTATAGTTGATCTAGTAGTAATTTTTATTCGTTGTAGGAAACGGTAAGTGAATAGCGTTAAATAAATCAAAGCCCACTTAAAATTGCGTGGTGGGTGAAGATTGTCTTCTTCATAAGTATATAATGAATCTTAGACAATAATAGGACAACCATAATTTACATTTTTACGAGATAAAATAAATTATATAGCAATCATATACATAATCCACTAAAAGCTACTTTTAATTATATGAAATAATCCTCAAAATTTATTCTTATTTAGTAAAATTTTAATTTCACATTCTCACTCAATCGCTCGTACTTATTTATTTTAATAATTTTGCAAGTTTCTACAATATATATGGCTACAGTACAAACCACCCTTGAGTTACTTTAATCAAGATAGTATTGTTAGCTTACATTAAAATAAACATGAAATAAACTAGATGGATCTATGATAAAACATAAACAATAGTGACATTAAATCACTTATACAAATCATTTATTAAAATTTTCTATGTACACACGCCTAATTGCGGGCTAGTCATCATCGTAGGACCACTCTGAAACAAATAAAAAAAAAACCATTAAAAATCTCTTAAACATTTTCAATTTTGTACGTTTTTTTTTTCATTGTTTTAAAATCATTCATTATGAAATTATTAGGGTATATATACACAATTAGCGGCTAACTCGTCCCTAGGTTGATTATACAAACTTTCATCCCCATTTTCACCCCTTTAAGGGATGATTTCCGGGATAGAAAGTATCCTGCGTCTTTTCCAGGGTCTCGAACTATCTTCTTACCAAACATCTCAATCGGTTCAATAGATCCAGAGATTACCCCCTACAAAGTTACAAACTCACAAACATTACCTCTTTATAATATTACTATAGATAACTTATTAAGGCGCAGACGGCGTGCGTATTACCACATTACGAACGCGCGTATCATAAATGTACATCGTCTTGCGATGGTGCTTTCATTGCGAGTCGGGCGCGCTTCGAAGTCGCGTTAAAAAGTCGTCGTCCACATAGACCTTAAAACATTTTATGCCCTATAAGGATTTTCATTTGATACACCACCTGACACGTTATATCATTTGCCCTTCAAAATTCACTTGCTTTGGCTAAACAGAGTCGAATGATTTAATGTTACCATTTTTAAAGTTTTACAAGTATGTAATTTTTATCGACACTATTTATTATAATACTATGTACTTTTTTTAATTAGTTCATTCAAATATTTCATTTCTAAAACTCCATATCTTGCCTTTGACTCGTGTCTCCGCGCGTGTAGTTCAATTATTTATTTCTATATCTTTTTATATTAATATATGTTATTTTGATGTATAAGTTATAAAGTTTCATCAAAATTTGTTTAGTGGTTTCTGCATGAAAGAGTAACAAGCATACTTATATCATATTATAGTATAATACCTCAAGATCTTCGAAACAGTGAGTACTGCGCAAAGCGTGACGAGTAGCGACGAGGCCGCTACAGGACCTGGAAACAAAAATATTTCTTCAATATTTGTCGGTAAATAAACATAAATAGCCCTTTCTCCTCTTTTCAAGTTCCCAAACGTCCCAAAGAAGGGCTAGTTCAAATGTTAGTTTTGTTTTACATGTCTATTTTTATTTGAATGATGTAAACTTAGAAGATTGAAGAGTGGCGTGCTTTGAAGACAGATGATGTAGACCTGATTTAGAATAATAGTTAAAATTGTAAGAATAAGCATCATTTTTGGTCTCTCGTGGACAAAAGCAACTAGTAAATCACTCCCAATTTCTTTATTTAACTATAATTATTATACATATGTTATAGCTGTTGAGAAGATTCATATAATCAATTCCAAATTAGTTTGCAAAACTCTATAAATAAGAAAATATCGTCAATTTGTTCAATGTGTTTTTGCTTTTGTATTATCCTCCCGAATGATGTCGGCCACGGCTGCCATTCTCACTAGCCAATTATGCAGGGTATTGTAGTGCACAAGTGTACGCCCAGACCCAAGTGTTAGTTTCAAATTTCGATGGGACGTTAATTCGACACGATCAAAGAATCGATGGCTTCACGCGCTCGCCGACGCAAGGGGATGAAAACCAACTTCCCAACTCCGGGCTGTTGCTGGGACTTTCCAGAGATACTAAATAACTAAACTTGGCTCGACCCGGTAATCAAACCCAGAACCTTCGGATGTGCAGCCGTTTACGCTTGCCATTGCCCTACCGAGGCAGATACTTTAAAAAACATATTGCATTTACACTATTGTTTCGGCCTGAGACTTCGTTTAGGAAGTAAGCTATTTATATAGCTATAGATTAGACTGAGATTACTCATTAGTAAATAGATATCTATACATATAATAAAATTGTAACGCAGCCGAATCAGTTTATTAAATATTTTTTGGAAAATTTTGGGATTTTGATGAAATTTGGTGTGATGATAGCTAAATAGTTGTCTAGGTCAACATATAGGATACTTTTTACTGCGGGAATAACTTATCTCTGAGAAATCTATACTAAACGTTAAAACTTAAGTGGGGACGAACCCGAGCGGAGCGAGGGCGAGTCGCTAGTTTATTTATAAAAACATTCAGTTCTGTAAAAACCTTTGTCCGAGTACCATCTGTGAGAATATTAATATATTAAAGTCTGCGCTCCAGATGTTAGGGACGGTCTTTATTTAAAAAGCTTGATCAAATCAATAGGTTTGGATGGCGAAAAAATATTACAAGGGTTCAGCTTGTGGGATATTTTTTTATTATAGTACTATATTAAATTACTGTAATGCAGTCTGTAACTATGAGACGGATGTTATGAAGTCGTCTCCAGCTGTAGAAATACATATAATTTAAATGAATCTGAGATGAAAGAAGATCATTAGGTACAAATGTATAACATACTAACAACTTATACTCGCTTCGCTCGGGTGCGTCCCTATGTGTCTAAGAGTAGCTTATTTTTTACTTCAGCTGTTTCAGCGAGCAGCAAATAATACACACATCCAAATTTTCGTATCTATACATAGTACCTGGGCGACCGAGCTTCGCTCAGAGTTCTTTTTTGTTATATCGTATTTTTTAGATAAAAAAAACTAAAAACTTGAATAAATACAAAAAAATACAAAAGTAAAATCTTTGTATTCCGACCGGGACAATCCCAGGCATATGTGTTGTCTAACTTGCCTCTTGACCACGATGCTTATATCCGAATGTAAGAAATTATCGACCATATTCTGCGTAGAATAATGCAAAAGAAAACCGCATGAAAACTCGAAAATACGCGTTTTCCAAGACATGAGATTGATCTAGATCGATTTTTCGCCACCGGAAGCCACACACCAAATTTCAGCGAAATCGTTAGAGCCGTTTCCGAGATCGCTGGTATAAATAAATAAAGATATAAATATATAAAGATATAAATATACAAGAATTGCTCGTTTAAATATATTAAAAATATATATTAGACAATAAAATTGTAACTAAGCCGAATCTGTACATTAAATGATTTTTTGGAAATTCTTATTGAAATTGACATTATATATCAATACAGAGGCCGAATATGTAGAATTAACCATTTTTGTCTATCTGTTTGTTTATCTGTCTATCTATCTGTTTGTCTGTTACTGCATCACGAAAAAACTACTGGACAGATTTTGATGAAATTTTGCATGATGATAACTGGTTATCCGGGTCAATGTATAGGATACTTTTTACGGCGGGAAAATATCTCATCTCTGAGAAATCTATACCAAACGTTTAAACGTAAGAAGGGACGAACCCGAGCGAAGCGAGGGTGAGTTGCTAGTATAATATAATCTTATAATATTAAATAAGCAACTGTTGTATATACATTTATTTCGTGTATTTAGCAAAAGGACCATAACAATTTGGATCCAAAGTTGTATTTAGATAAGGTTTTGCTTTATAAGTTTATTCACATTATATGTGTCTTTTCTAAAAAAAAACAATTTTTACATCTATTTCGAATGATATTACAAAACGCCGAGTGAAGCTCGGTCACCTAGGTACTATTACTGTTGAGCGGTATACTCAATAGCTTTTAACCTATAGTAATATTTGAGTTTTACAATAAAGAGTTTTTTTTTATGCGATTCAGTGACAAACGAGCAGCCAGACCACCAGATAGAAAGCAGTACCTGTCGCCCATAACACCTACGGTTCATGCACTTAGGTTTTAAGTAACAAAAATGCAGAACCACAGGTGCGTTGTCACTGTGAGGACTAAGATGATATGCCTCTTGCCTGTAATTGCGCTGGCTACCTTATCCTTCATACCGGAACACAACAATGCAATCATTGTTGCTTGGCGGCAGAAATAGATAAGGGGGTGGTACCCATCCAGTCGGACTCCTCAGGCTTGACAGAGTCCTACCACCGGTACAAAGAGTAGTAATAATAAGAATCTCATTGAAGTTAGTTTATTTATTATTCATCTATAGTATTTTCAGCGGAAACCTTTTTCTTTCACATAATAATAAGTACATAACCTTTTGTCAATTTTGCTTAAATACTTTATGCGCCAATGACAGTGTCATTTCTATCAATCCGAATCGATTTAAGCATTGCAGAGACCAAGGAATAGGAAGAGACAAAAAGTGTATTTAATTAGCCCTTTTTTGACGTTTGGAAAATTATTTAGGCATACCTACATACACACAAATGGTGACGTGGGACTTTCTAGCGTCGCAGGATCGCTTACGCCTCAACCACGACAACGAGGCTGACGAAACAGACCACACAACCAAGGGGTTGCTTCCTCGGTCCCACCCCTTCCATCCCTCACCCCTACACCATAACGAGGTGAACACATCGGGGGTTAATTAGCCAAGCGCAAATAACATAATAACTGAATGTCAATTTACTCAAGTACAAGCAGGCAGGTGTTTCAATTTCATTTAATAAATAATGTGATTACAATATCGCAGTTGCACGTTAATTTGTTGTATTGTAGAGTATTTATTGAAAACCTTGTATTTGTGAAGAAGAAGTCGATAGTTTTATAAGTTTAGTTCTTTAAAAACGGATGATTCCCAAGCGGCTCAAGTAAAACGGTAAAGTGATTATTTTTAGTAATTATAGACTAAAAAAATATACTCTTATTGGAAAAGCCGCTATTGCCAGGAGAAAGAAAATAAATAAACCGATTGGTACTTAACAACTCAATCTAGTGGAGTCGAATGTTTTGGCTCCAAATTTCATTTTTTTTAATAACAGGAAGATATACAAATTGCTCATAAATATTTTAGGCTTTTTTTATTTTAAGAATAATTTTTTCAAAGAAATCATGTGAGTAATACAAATAGATAGAATTTGAGTGGAGTAAGAGCGGGAAGCAACTCATAAAAAATCTCTTGAAAACTTTATATAGAATCACAAATCAGTAAACAATGTAAACAAAGTCATTATCTATACATATAGTAAAACTGTAGAGGTCGAATGTCTGTACATAGAAAAAAAAATACTAAAAACTGAGTCAGGGGGATGTAAGAAGAGAAATAGAATAAATCCAGGCTTTTTTTTCAATTTTTTAGTTTCTCTGTCTGTTTGTCTGTTTGTACGGGCTAATCTCCGAATCTGTTGGACCGATTTACATGAAATTTTGCATGGTGGTACCTTATTTTAATTTAATTTTTAATTTAATTTAATCATTTATTTTAGGAAATATTTACAAAAAGATCTTAAGTATGTAAACAAATACCCATAGCATATATACCTAAAAACGTAGTGTCGACATAAACGTGTCAGCGGGCAAACGACCTCGCAACTTCCAAAATACGACGCCTTGCGGCCAGAAGTCTTCCTTCATGAACGTTAGCAGATAATGAGTAGGCACTCTCACCAAAAACGAATTAAAACTGGTTTTGTGACGAGGTATCAGCCGTTCAACCCTCAATTTGAAGCTGGACTTCTTCTGGACGTATTCTACGACATCTACCTTCGTAAACCAGTGCAGTCGGGACACATACAGCGGCGTCTATGGTATGGCAGGACGCAGCAGATGATCTGGTTGGTTCGGAGCTGTGCCACAGATGTTACGACATGAGGGCTTCCTCTTCTTCCTCTCCACTTTAATGAAACCTTCCTCGTCAGATTGGTTCTTCTTTGATCCCGAGGGTGGCACCTGCTTGTCAACTGGTTTGCTTCAGCTCTTCTTTTTCCCTCTATTCGGGGGCTGCTTGCTTGGCGGGGCGGGTGCAGCGGCGGAAGCGGGCGCGGCTGCGGCTGCGGCGTATGCACGCGGCGGGTCATAACCGCGCTCGTATTTGACGTCATTTGTGGGTTGCCGGGGAGCGGGTGGCGGGCGTCGCTATGTCGCGCGCTTCGCACACCTCAGCAGTAACTGACTATGACCTTATATCCCCGGTCAACATTTTAGATTCTTTTTATCCCGGAAAATTAAAGAGTTCCCTTGGGATAGTTAAAAAACTATCGTAGCTCAGTACACAAAAAGTTTAGAATAGTATAAAAAAAAACTACTAATTGGATTTTAATGAAACTTTACAATAGTATAGTTCATACATCAGAATAACAAATAAGCTACTTTTTAGCCCGGAAAAATGTACGGTTCCCGTAGGATAGATTTGTTGCCGTTTGTCTAGACTCTTAGAGTTTTGCTAGTTTATACATATTTATAATGAATGAGCCACGTAGAAATTCAAGTAAATTCACTTCAAAGATAAAATATGGTAATGGATAAAGTATGGTATATGATAAAAATATAAAAAATATCTGTATAATGATTAAAATATACGAAATAAAAATTGTTGTTACGTTATATTTTGTATGTATATTTTAAGCTTCTTTGACTCACGGAGTCGAAAGTATTAAGGTTCAGCATTAGGAAAGTCTGATTATAATATTAAAAATATGATATGGGAAAAAATAAAATTAATACACAATATTTCTTTTCACATTTCAACGTTAAAAATAGATACATAACAAAAATAGCTTCTGAGCTTTTTCAATATCATAAAATATCAAATGTTGTTTTATGATAAAGACAAATAAGGAAGCAATAGCTACGCAATAAATTCTGTTATATCTTGTATCAGCTAAACAAGCAAACTGTATAAATAAGCGATTGTGGTTACATTGTATGATGTTACGAGTATGCAAATAATGAAGTAGTAGCGCGGTAGTTTAACCAACTGCCCTTGAACCATGATTGTCTTTTTTGAGCATTTGAGTATATTATACATATGTATTTATGGCAATTTATTTGAAACTTTTTTTTTGTAACTAAAATAGGTTTTAACGGTAAAAACAGAGGTAGCCCAGAGGTTCAAATCCCGGTCTCGCACTTCAGATGAGAATCAACGTGTCTTAATATGAAGAAAAACATCGTGAGAAAACCTGCATTTCTGAGAGAACCTATCAAGTTCTCGAAAGATGTATGAAGTTGGCCAATAGTTCCCAACAATCCAGCCGGGCGCGAAGCCAAGTAACGTATTGGGAGGTGACCAACTTCGGTGGGTAGTATACCATGTGGGTGTTCTTGGTACTTCTCTGAAAGCAGAGTGGTCACTTGGAGCAACCCCATGGTTGTTGTAGTGTTCTTCGACAGACCTGCCGTCGGGGCGTCGTGGTTGAGCGCATAAACGATCCTGCGAGGCCCTATTAACACGAGGGAGGTTGGGTTTGCCAGTGAGTCCCACATAACCAACTGCATATATGCAAGTGTTTTGCTTAAATGCATTTCCCAATATTAAAAAAAAGGTTGTTTCACTAAGCAACCAAAACGCTTAGAATATAATTTTTTGCTTATATTACTGCAGTTACTTTAAATGTTCTCATGAAATTAGAGAATGAGCTAGAGATAGTAGGGTAAACTGGGTACAGTTGCGCCAGGGTACGGTAGTGACAGGTGCAATAATAGCGAAACTATACGGAATACGAGGGAGGATGCAAGATAAGAGAGATGCGACTTGCAGGTCTGAACACGTTCCCCAGTATTGCATCAGCCGGCGCGCGACGTTAACGTAAATAGGAGCCCACATTGCTTTTTGACAATCAAAAGTAAGTATTTTTGTTCGATTTTTTTTCATAATTACTGTTATTTGTATACAGATAGATTATCTCGTTATTTTTTTTGTTATAAGTTGAACATTAATAGTTAATGACGAATGATTACTTTTTACGTAACTTATTTGGCATAGTCATGGCGATTTTATGTTTTTAAAATGGTGCGTTGGGTACGGTTGTGTATATATATATATGTAATATATATATATATATATATATATATATATATATATATATATATATATATATATATATATATATATATAACTTTTAGACGCCCAGAATACGTTTGCGGAAGACCGAAAGAGCGAGGTGTGACATCAGCAATATGAAGATGCCTGTGAAGAAGTGAAACTCGGTTCTTCTTTACGAAAAGCCGCGGAAATGCATGACATTAATCGCATGTCGTTGCAAAATTTTGACTGATTATAAGGAGGCTGTTGTAATAACGTTAGATATTTTCGTTTATTAAAATTTGTTAAGCATTTTGACTGATTCTAAAAATACTGTTATAATAACATTAGATGTCACAGTGCTATAGGTATTAATTGTAAAAATTGAATTGATCTTAGATTTTAGTTCATTTGCTATACCTAAGACAATTGTCAATGTTTGGAAGAATATTATATGAAATATTTGTAGCAATAAAAGACATTATAGATCATTTTAGTGTATGTTTATACATGTCACTACCGACCCCAAACACTGTCACAATCGCCCTTGGTATGTGGCCGGTTGTGACACTTTCCCATTTTTTTTAAATTGGATTTTATGAGTAAATACATCGTATTTAGGGACAGTATATTAGTATTTTTACGTAAAAAAATGTACAAATTACGATACAAGTTCCTTTTCTTCGAGCTAACTAGTAAATTAACAAAATTATTGACGATCAAACAAAAATTGGCACAACTGTACCCAGTCTACCCTACTTATACCATCTCTACATATCACATACACGAAAAACACATTCCATGGAACATATTACAATGAAACTTTTTTTATTGTACAAATGAAATATTCAAATTAATTCTAACAGGAAAATATCAATTTGATAAAATAGATATATTTGGAGTGTATATGTGCTAATTTCAAATACGTGAAAGCAAAAGCTATAATTGTAATAGGTTCTAAATGGAAAATAAAATGAAATTATATTTATACTAGCGACTGACCCTCACTTCGCTCGGGTTCATATCTAGCTACGTTTATGCGGTTAATATGGAATAGAGTATCATGAGTTGTTGTTGGTTGATTATACCGTATTTTCCCGTGGGAGTGAGACTACTTCCCACGGTAAAAAGTAGCCTATGTCACTGTCCAGTCCCGGGATGAAAGCCCTACTGTCCACCCCTCCAACTAACTCCACAAAAAAAATCATCACTCTATTTCAACGTGAAAGTAACATAAACAAACAAAAAAACACATTTTCACATTTATAATATTATTATGGTGCTGGATGTTTAATTAGAATTTCCAAGGACGAAGGACTATGATATAATTTTAGAAAGATATTTTATGGTTAGAGGTAAAAGTAGAGGTTGAATGTTTCGTAGAAACTTTTTACTCTCCAAGAAATTCTATCTACTTACTCACTCACCTTCGTTCCGCTCGAGTTCGTCCCTGCTTACGTTTTAACGTTTAGTACAGATTTCTCAGAGATGAAATATTTTCCTGCAGTAAAAATTATCCTATATGTTGACCCGGATAACCATCTATCATCATACCAAATATCATCAAAATTCCTCCAGTGGTTTTTTCGTGATGCGGTCACAGACAGACAGACAGACAGACAAAAATTACAAAAACTAAAGATTCGGCCTCTGTATCGATAATAATCTTTATTACAACAAGATTTTCCAAAAAATATTTAATATACAGATTCGACTTACTTACAATTTTATTATATGTTTAGATAGATAATATAAATAAAACTGTGATTACATTTAACGTTTTAGGTTTGAGTTATTTCAAATTTATATTAACTATTTATTTTGATTTGACGACAATATATTCGAAGCATAAATCTACATAACCTTATTATAATTCACAGCAAAATCCAGACATTTTAATCTAAAATGTCTGAATAAAATTCTTTAGCAACAATTGAATGAATTTCAAATAACCCCAAAACGTCCAACCGGTTGGTGACCTAAGCAATTGTCACCTTGGCTAAAGCTACACACATAAATAATACAAGGCAATAACAACACCGTCAGCTAACTGCGGCGTGCCACTGTTATTGCTTCCATCTACAATCCCCTATCCAACCATCCGACCCCCAGTTCACCCCTAAACTTCCACCCCCTTTCTAATGCGACATTCTTACGTGACAACGATTTATCCACCATGTATTGTTCTCCTTAATTTATTGCCGTTTAAATTTGCCGAATTATATTCGGAGTTCAAACAAAAAATAATTTTGCTCCGAGCGTGATTGTGTCATGCAAATGGGAAACAGAATTTTGCAAATGTAGGCGAATTTTGTGGTTTCCGCTTGCAGAATGTGTGAGTATTATAATCTAAAGTATTTCACTGTAGGATTTTAATTTGATTCAACATGTTTTTTAAAATTTGCTATATATGTACATATATGGTATCAGATAATCGATCTCGTGTGGCACTGTTAGCATATTATGTATGAGTAGTAGATATGTATGTATGTATCCTTTAAATTTAACGGATAGCAGAGAATGGAATCATAGTAATTTATTTTCTTTATATTTATCTAAATTTTAATTATTATATAATAATAAATTATTAACGATAATATTTAACGTATATTAAATTATCAGACTAATTAGTGTAGATTATGTCTGAAACTTCGTCAAGACAATTATTGGAAAATTTCTTAGTTCTAAGAAGAGCTTTTATAGACTTTACATTCTGGGTATTCTCATAAATTTCAGAATCGAAATCTGAGAATGGAGATTGAGCCATAATAGCAAGGCTTAGTTATAATCCAAATACTGTCAAACATTTCAAACTTGTTTTAGTCATACTAAAATTATTATTATATAACACTATATATTATATTGCTTATTAAAATGGGAAGCAATTCATTAAAATAATTTGATTTGTATTTAATCTACCTACCATCTCTCTATTATTTTGACGATAGGTTTACCTCAGTTTGTAGTGTTGCTGTGCCAGTAATCGTGGGTTCGAGTCCCGCTTGGGGCATTCATTTGTGTGATGAGCACGAATGCTTGTACTTCAGTCATGGAGTACAAACATTCATGCTCGGATGTATTTAATGTGTAGTAGTATATCAACTATCTTGTATCCATAACACAAGCCTCGCTTACCATGGAACTAGATGATGCTGTGTTTTAATATCCTAACATTACTCTTTAATCTATCATAAAAATAAATATAGACCCTTTTAAAAATCCTGTAAGCAACCAACATTTTGTACGGGAAAGTTTATAAAAAATGTGAACAAAAAAGTTGCTAACCAAAACTTTTGACTAATAATACCATTATTTCTACCCACTATGTTTACTTTACGAGCATTCGCAGAGGATATAACGCTAAGCGCTAACGATCAACGTAACGATTTTGCACTCCGTTCTCAACTTCTGACTTCCGTTACGCCTAAGTTTAGGTGATGTTGTATGAAAGTTTTCAATGTTGTACAACTGAGTTATTCAACAACCGTCTAACATTTTCTAATGAAAGAAATTATATAACGTACTGTTAAAATATATGACTAAAAGCCAGCGTTACTGGTTTTAACTTAATAAAATCATATAATAACATTCTGAGTAGAATCTGTACATTAAATATTTAAAAAAAATCTTATTGAAATAATCATTATTATCGATACAGAGGCCGAATCTATAGTTTTTAGAATTTTTGTCTGTCTGTGTGTGACCGCATCACGATAAACCACTGAACAAAATTTTGATGAAATTTAGTATGATGATAACTGGTTATCCGAGTCATCATATAGGATACTTTTTACTGCGGGAAAATATCTCATCTCTGAGAAATATATACTAAACGTTAAAACGTAAATAGGGACGAACCCGAGCGGAGCGATTGTGAGTCGCTAGTTGTAAATATGATAATAACTGAATATACGCTACTAAATGATAAGCTATTAGTCAAATTTTAAATACTACTATAATCACTTAATTTGCATTACCGTTTACTTAGGAGCGCTAAGAACAAGGGACTGAAGTTTTATTCGTATTGTTGGAACTCTTCATCTAATTGATCTGATTAAGGGTAATTGCTGCATTAGCCAATAGTATGGAATAGGTAGAAAATTTTTACATTTTCATATATTTATATATATAACTGTATGAAATATATGCTAGTAGATACTCTAGTTGACAATATAATACCATGCAGAAATGTTATCTTATACATATGTCAAACTTGTCCTCATTTACTTTATTTGCATAATTATGTCATTTCATAATTTCATATTTCATAATTATGTTTGCATAATATATTAAAAGTGCCTGTCATATCTATACATATAATAAAATTCTAACTGAGTCGAATCTGTACCTTAAATATTTTTTTTGGAAAATCTTATTGAAATAGACTTCATTATCGATACAGAGACCGAATCTATAGTTTTTAGAATTTTTGTCTTTCTGTCTGTCTGTCTGTTACCGCATCACAGAAAAACCACTGGAGGGATTTTGATGAAATTTGGTATTATGATAGCTGGATATCCGGGTCAATATAAAGGATACTTTTTACTGCGGGAGATTATCTCATTCCCACGGGAATACACGTTATAACACCACCCAAAAAATATTTATGAACAGAAGTTCATGAAACTTGGTATTAATGCTCTTCAATACAATTAAATAAATACGTGTTTTAGCGTTTTTTGAAATTCATCCCATAAGGAGATAAAATAAGAGATAAAAATTTGTATGAAACCTACCTTTTTAAAGTTTTTTGTTGTGGTTTTAGCGCGAGCAAAGCCGCGTTTTTTGCTAGTACATATATATATATTTCTACTAATATTATAAATTATGAATGTGCGATGGTTGGTGTAGTAGTTTCATGGTTCCTCTTTGATTTTGGAAGTAACGTGATTTTGATCAATGTCACTTTGTGTAAAGATATAAAATTGATTCCTTTTACAAACATTCATCCCCATTTTCACTCCCTTAAGGGATGATTTCCAGGATAAAAAGTATCCTATATCCTTCCCAGGGTTTCAAACTATCTTCTTACCAAATGTCATCTAAATCAGTTTAGTAGATCCAGAGATTATCCCCTACAACTTCACAAAATCAAAAATTTACAAACTTTACCTCTATATAATATAAGTATAGATAAATCTGTTTTAAAAAGTATTTACTGAGAGAAACCTTTTTATTCTAATAAGTATATTAAAATTTCAAATGTATCAAAGTCTGTTAGACACAAATAGGTTTCAATATATATTTCAATATATATTATAAGAATACCCCCATATTAGTGACACACTATTCCGAGTAAAACTATAAAAAGCACGGTACTGGACGGTGCCGGCACATTTGTTGCCCTGGCAGCGCTCGGTGCGGACGCAGTTCGGATTACTCGGTATACGTGAGCCATTTCGTAATATTATTCTGTTTTGTTGTTGATCTATTTTCTATGCTTCATTGTGAATTACTTGTTGTTGTCTATTGATTAAATTCGTTGTATACTGATTCGTAAACTGATTGTAATAATAAGAATAGAAGTAAATAAGGTTTCGATATCACATGTTGTGTTTTTTTTTAATAAAACTCACTTCTGGTTGCTAAAATCAGAAGTGGGATAAAAAACTCTAAGCTCACAGGCAACAAGTAATTCACGAACTACCCTCTTCATAATTTGTCACTTTTCATTTTGTGTTTCTTATACTCGTATACGGAGTGTGATAACTTAGTGCTAAACAATGCCGCGAAGTACGTCACGAAGACGTTCTCGGCATCGTCGAAATGGCTCACGTATTCGAGACGCTTCTCGTTCCCGTGACAAACGCGATCGTTACCGTAAAGAATCACGTTCTCATTTACGAAATTCTTGTGCAAGTAGCCGCGATCGTGCATCGCATGATAGGTCGCGTCGTTCTCGTAGTGGTTCATATCGGTCCTATCGATCACGTAGTGCGTTACGTCGTTCAGAACGAAGTCCCCGTAGGTCACGTCACTCTCGCAAAACGTTGCGGACTCGTAGGGTATCTCGTCACAGTAATTATGACAAACGTAGACATGACTTAAAAGGATACACTCCTCCGCCGCGTTTACAAACCCCAACGCCAGGTACAACAGAACCTATTTCTTTTACTCGACATGTTGAGCTCGAGAAATCTAGACTCATAGAGCAGGGTCGTGTCACGAGCTCGGCCTTACAAGGCTCGGAGACTTCTACTCTCGCTCAGGCGATTATCGATGCCCTAAAGGCAGTTCAGCCGGTGCCTATACATAATTACTTCGTCTCCAATTTTGACCCTACTATTAACAACATCGAGACATGGTGTGGGGAGGTAGATCGTGCGAAAAATATAAATGGATGGTCCGACCATGAGTGCTTGTCCCGCGTGGCAAACTGTTTAAAGGGTGATGCAAAGGTATGGATAGGTGAATGGGTCACTAACGACAGGACCTGGTCAAACTTTAAAAAAGAGTTCAAATCCCTTTGTCCGGCAAAACTTGACTACGCTAAAATACTCTACGATGCTATGAACAATACCTCGGACAAGTACACTACTTACGCCGAATATGCCCGACGCACTTTACTTCGCTTGCGTATTGTAAAAGGTCTAAGTGACGAGCTACGAACACTTATCATCATAAGAGGAATCGTTAACCCTCAAGTGCGCGCGATTGCCGCGAATGCCAATCTAAACCCAGAAAACCTCGTGTCATTCTTGTCAATCTACACAAAACCGAACCATAGTCCAAGCGAACCCCCGGGTCCGCACTAAAAGTTCCTGCATGTCCACCGAGGCCTATTCACCGCGATAAGAACATTAACTGTTTCACTTGTGGCCAACGGGGCCACTTAAGCAGGGAATGTATATTGAAGATGTACTGATCCTGAGTTAATAGTCTATTATGGCATCAACCTGTTACGCGATGTCTTAAAGACTTTGACGCGGGCCGATTTCTCAATTAACCTGCGCAAGTAGTCCATTCTTACTACCAAAGTAGTACCTGGGTCGTGTTATTAGTCACGGTCAGGTAAGGCCGAGTCCGCACAAAATCGTGGCATTAGTTAACGCATCTATCCCTAGTAATTTCAGAGAAGTACGACAAGGACGCGCTGTGCGTGGGCCTGACCAGGTCACAATCTGTGCCTCCTCATTCGGTCTGTGGTACGGAAGTTCACCGTCAACCTGCTACACTACCTGGCGGGTGTGGGCGATGGCGCGGCACGCGATGTGGCGCTGCACGTGCTCGCCGTCGCGCAGCTGGTCGCCTTCATCGGGCACGCCAAGCAGACGATGCTGGGCGTGACCAACCAAGACGGCGTGGAAGCACACACAACACAGGCGTTGAAGTACTGTCAAGTCGCTGTTTAGTCCGTTCGTAGTGAGTTGTCTCGCTAGCCGAACATAGGCGTTGAAGTACTGTCAAGTCGCTGTTTAGTCCGTTCGTAGTGAGTTGTCTCGCTAGCCGAACACAGGCGTTGAAGTACTGTCAAGTCGCTGTTTAGTCCGTTCGTAGTGAATTGTCTCGCTAGCCGAACACAGGCGTTGAAGTACTGTCAAGTCGCTGTTTAGTCCGTTCGTAGTAAGTAATCTTGCTAGCCGAACACAGGTGTTGACAAACTGTCAAGTCACCGTTTACTAACGAATGCGTTAGCACATGCGTCCAAGCCGTTCTAGTGTTAACAACTTCTTGTTAAGTCATTGGAGCGTTGGCGCTGCGCTAAGTCGTATTGCCGTTAATTCATCAGTCGTGTGTAACATGCAGACTATCCCTAGGAGCCCGCTCAACCATCAACATCGACATCGTCACCAGGTGAACATGACAGCGTTGGTGACGTAGAACCAGTCCTGCCGTCTTCATGTGACGCCGGTAACGCCGTGGACTCACCACCGCCCACGAGCGGTACTACTGGACTATCGATACCACTACTAGACTAGCTCACACTCTGGCCATTTTGGCAAGTCTGTGTGTACTCCAGGATCGAGGACGACCTACTGTCAGGAGAGGCCGTATAAGAATACCCCCATATTAGTGACACACTATTCCGAGTAAAACTATAAAAAGCACGGTACTGGACGGTGCCGGCACATTTGTTGCCCTGGCAGCGCTCGGTGCGGACGCAGTTCGGATTACTCGGTATACGTGAGCCATTTCGTAATATTATTCTGTTTTGTTGTTGATCTATTTTCTATGCTTCATTGTGAATTACTTGTTGTTGTCTATTGATTAAATTCGTTGTATACTGATTCGTAAACTGATTGTAATAATAAGAATAGAAGTAAATAAGGTTTCGATATCACATGTTGTGTTTTTTTTTAATAAAACTCACTTCTGGTTGCTAAATATATATATATATATATATATATATATATATATATATATATATATATATATATATATATTGATAATAATATATATTGAACATAATGAACTTACGTAACGAAAAAACAGTACCCTGGCTGATAGAAAACGCTTATGCGTTGGCTTTTGTATTGGTTACGCTGGTGGACAAAAGATTTGAAAAATTTGAGTTCTTCAGGCGTGTAAATCAATAAGGCGAGGTTTCTCGAATTTCTCCCTTAATGATAAAAAATGGTGGTAATATTTTATAAAATTTATTATCTATAACATATAGTAAAATAATATAATTAACTAATTGCTGTCTGTACATTAAAGATATTGGAGAAAAACTGTTATTTAGGGTCTTTATTAACGTACGCAATAGAACCCCATTGTTTTGGGTTTTTAGATTTTTTTCTGTTTGTCTTTTTGTTTGTGCTTTTATGTGCGCTAATCTAAGAAACGGTTTAACCGATTTGGGTGCGGTTTTCTCCAATATATTATGATAAGTTTAATTTAACATTTAGTGTTTGTTTATATCAATCGATTTATAAATAAAAAAGTTATGTTAATTTAAAGAATCACTTAGGGACGAACCCGAGCGAAACGAGGGTGGCGCTTGTCTAAAATTACGATTATATGATTTGTGAAATACTACAGATATAACCAGATTAAATCGCTGTTCGCAATAAAGAATATTTTGGTACAAAATATAACTTGCGATTGTTATTTGATAAAAGGTTAAAAGCTTCATGATAACACGGAACAACTTTAATTAGTGCACCTATTGCAAGAGTTCGTTTGCCATAATATTTCTTACTAGGCCCTAATTTGTAACTGTTGATTGGGGTGAGACAAGGCATTATTTTCGCTACATAGACAACTGGAGAAATAAGAAATTGATTTGAAATGATACGTAAAATGACGGATATCCGTTTTCCGGAGGGACGGATGGACGGATTTTTGAAATCGTGCTTCAAAAAGCTTTCTATCGATGTACCATGAACTAAATCTAATTATTGTTTTCATTTTAAGCTTTAAAACTAGCTTAAAGTTTTTATATCTCCTTCTTGTTTGAGTTTGGTTCTCTTTACTATTTTGAGACTGGTGGTACCAAAATTTCAATTTTATTAGACTTAGATAAAGTAGCAAAAACTTTTTTTAAGACCGGTTTATCCGAATGAAATAAAACGTGGGTAACAATTTTTTATTTAATTAATTTTTTTTTAATATAGTAATTATACTAAACAGTTTTCAATGTTTGTAATTAGGATAGCTATATTAATCAGCTGAATATTATTATCTGTACCTACATGCGTACTAGTGTACCGAATCGGATGTATTCACTTTTTTTAACATCCCATTGCTGGGCACGAGCCTCCCTTTAATACGAAGGGGATCAGGCTATAGTCCACCACGCTGGCCAAGTGCGGGTTGGCGGAATTCACATGTCTTTCGAAAACTTGCTGGGTTCTCTCAGACATGCAGATTTCCTCACGATGTTTTTCTTCACCGTAAGGCAAGTGGTAATCATGTTAGAAGTGACTCGCACATGAATATATCAGAGGTGCGAGACCCGGGATTTGAACGCGCATCACTCCGTTTCCTAAGCGAGCTCGTAATCACTGGGCTGCCCGTTACCATTGCCTTAAAATGTGATAATATAAATGAATGTAGTCATCGTTATTATTAAACACTTATACTGTAATCGTTACGTAATTAAGGCATTAAGTGGTAACACGGGAATAATATAATAGTATAGCGTATTACAGTTATAACGAGAGGGATGAGATTGTGAGACGGCTATTATATGGTAAACCTGCCACCACTGCTTGGGACATCATTTAGTCTTCTGGTTATGGCTTTAATTGTGTATATCAAAACAATGTTAATGCGTTGTCGAGTTTGAGTTTTGTATAGTTGATACAAATGACTATCAATGACAAATTCCTAGGCAAGTAAATATCAGAGAATCACTACGTGTTTTATGATTACATATGACGCTAAATATTTCTTTATTAATATATCAAAACTATAAAAATAATCTTAAAACAAATATATGAAAAATATATATTTACTTTACTATAATTGATGAAACATGAATGTAGACGTTTGTAAAGTATAAAAATGGAATAATCTTCATTAAATACTGGCGATCTTCATAATACTTGAATAGAATTGAGCATTGGAGGGTTAAATATAATTATAATCCAGGATAAAGAGCCGGATTTGACATAATTATGTCGGTTCTTCCCGCTCTGCACCCTCCCAACAACTTTTCCTTCTATCTCGTACTACACGCGATTTTTATGGTAATTACGCTTTTATCGTCATGTCTTAATTCAATTTTACTTCACGGAAGCTGTGAGTTACGATTAAGGCTTCCTGGTGTGGTTTTGGAGGTTCACTTGAATTATTTCGCTTTTACATAGCTTTGGTTGTAAGAATATCGTGTACAGGTAAAAGTAATATAAAGCTTTTTTTTAAAAATGTAAGAAAATACGTATTTATAATATTAAAATATTTATATATAATAAGAATAATATAGGAGAATTGTGAAGTTTTACATGATAATTAATAAATTAATAATGATTACAATGGTTGGCTTTATACATTATCGTTTTTACCATACGTAGAAATAAAACATACTCTAGAAATGCTTTCATTGTACGAAGCATTACTCTAAAAACGTTTTTCTCCAAAAGGTATATACCAAGAAAAATAGGTTAGGGTTAAAGAAAGAAGGCTAAAAGATAAATGGAAAAAAAAACTAAATAATGAAAACTGCCTGAAAGTGAGTTGGAGAAGTGGTAGGGTTTTTAATTAGTAAATACGTAACCGACTCGTACTTGACTAATTTTATTAGTAAATGTAATTAATACATTTTATAGAACAAAGGAGTCTGCCTCTTTTGTAAAATTTATTTTAAATCATCACATAATGTGAGTTAAAACATTTAATATTATTAAAATATTTTATCAATCATTAGATGTAAACAATTCTGTCAAAATTATATGTAATATAATAGTATATAATGAATAAATAGATAGAACCAGGACAGTTTAATAGTTAGTAGTACTTAGTATAAAAGTATTTTCTTAGGAAATCGCTTCATAAATCAAAGGAAATCATGTCGCTAAGGCTTCAGTGAATTTTCAGTGCTATTCAAAATTACACAGAAACTTGAAAAGAATAAAACTTATTTATAGTAAAAATACTAAACATTTTCCCATAATAATGGATTTATACTGTACTAGCGACTCACCCTCGCTCCACTCGGGATTGTCTCTAGTTAAGTTTTAAAGTTTAGTATAGATTTCTCAGAGATGGGATATTTTACCGCAGTAAAAAGTACCCTATATGTTGATCCGGATAACCAGCTATCATCATACCAAATTTCATCAAAATCTGTCTAGTGGTTTTCTCGTGATGCGTTCCCAGACAGATAAACAGACAGACAGGAAGGCACAAAATCTAAAAACTATACATTCGGCTTCTGTACCGATAATAATGACTATTTCAATAAGATTTTCCAAAAAAATATTTAACGTACAGATTCGACTCAAAATTTTATTATATGTGTAGATATACTCGTAGATAAGATAAATTATCGCAAACAAACGCGAACATATTATTTAAGTGTTTACGGAAGAGGAAAAATTTTAATGGAAAATAATGTTCTTATATAGGTACTTCAGCGTAAAATCAAAACAGAAAACCTAATCGTATTAGGGAAGAGTAATTTTTCAGAGGTACTGATAACTTTTAATGATGGCATGATAAGTATTTCTAGAATGACATTTGATAGTTACTTGTGACTTACCCTCGAAATTAAGGGTCCTAGGTGCCTTTTGTATTTGTAATATATGTATTTACATATCTGTTAACTACCTTGGTGGTGTAGTAGCTAGGATGTACGTCTGCTCATCCGGAGGGCCTGGGTTCAAGTCCTGCGTCGGGCCAAGTTTAGTTATTGAGTCTTTCTGTATAGTAAGCCTCAGTAACCACCCGGAATTGGGAAGTTGCCGGTGTTTCACCCCCGTGTCTCGGAGAGAACGTAAAGCCGTCGGTCCAGCGCCTCAACTCACACTGGTCGTGTCGAGTAGTCGTCCCACCGGAGTATGAAATTGATAGGAATAGAGAGTATACTTGTGTCTGCGCGTACACTTGTGTACTATAATATCTCCTGCGCAGATAGCTAGTCTCAATGAGACTGGCCGCTGTGATCGGTCGGTCATTATTATATATATACATATGTATATATAGAAAGCACCATTTTTTAGCAATTTTTAATAATATGTATTAGTAGTAAGCTTATATGTAATTCTAGATCATTGCCTGTATCCTAAATTTCATCGAAATCCTTCTAAACACAGTGAAGGAATAATAAACGTACACAGTACACACATATACATACCTTCGCATTTATAATATACTAGCGACTCACCCTCGCTTCGCTTCGGGTTCGTCCCTAGACAAAAACAAATCTATCCCGCGGGAACCTTACATTTTTCCGGGATGATGTATAGCCTATAGCCTTCCTCAGTAAATGGGCTATCTAATGCAAAAAGAATTTTTCAAATCGGATTAGTATTTCCTGAGATTAGCGCGTTCAACCAAACAAACAAACAAACAAACAAACTCTTCAGCTTTATAATATTAGTATAGATTTGTCATTATTTTACGCTGAAAAGACTAGCCGTACTTGGATAAAATTTAGTGCAAAGATATAATTTCAAAATGGTATTTGTATATTAAATTTAAAAAAAACATGTGTGTGTACTTATGAACGCACGTACGCACGTAAGAAGTTATACTTCTTTGGCGTAACAGAACAAAAATAGCTAAAGATTTCATCCCATATGTCACAACTTTCTGTTTGTATAGGGAATGCAGCTAACTTCATCATGTCGCTTTTTGGCTGTCAGTGTGCGTGCGCATCGAAAAAATTTCACTCTCGTAATTTTTTCCAAACATGCTAAAAGAAGTACCTATAACTTCGAAAAAAAACAAAGGCACATCAAAGTAAATAAGCTAAATGAGAAAATATAAAATGTGAAAACCTTCAAAAAGAGCATCCATAATCATATATTATGAACTATTTAATTCAATAACCTAAAAAATTTAGTAGAAATTCAGCCGCTGTAAGCCCAATAGTATTAATATCCCGAAAGTAACGTCAATTTACGTAAACTTATCCTCCACTTTGCATCGCTAGCAGTTTCTAAGCTATATAAAACTAAAAGCAATTTCATAAGGCCATAATCACAAAGTTACTGTCTACTACGAAACTCGTATGCAAAGAAAATACATGCCAAGTTTCCTATAAAATTAAAGTCAAGGAGAATTTTCGGTAGACGAATCTATACTAATATTATAAAGCTGAAGAGTTTGTTTGTTTGTTTGTTTGATTGAACGCGCTAATCTCAGGAAGTACTAATCCGATTTGAAAAATTCTTTTTGCATTCGATAACCCGGTAACTAAGGAAGGCTATAGGCTTTATATCATCCCGGAAATATGTACGGTTCCCGTGGGATAGATTTGTTTTGTCTAGGAACGAACCCGAAGCGAAGCGAGGGTGAGTCGCTAGTATAATATATTGATCAAAAAGCCTTGAGAATCACATTGTTTTTACAGTATAATACATACACGTGGAGGAAAGAGTAAAGCTAGGTTGTTAAAAATTGAAAATATAATATTCTTAAATATATAGGTACTAAAATTGTAAATGTGAAAGTGAGTTTGTTTGTCCTTCTTTCACGTCGAAACAGAGTGACGGATTGGCGTGATTTTTTGTGTGGAGATAGTTGGAGGGCCAGAGGTGACAGGCTACTTTTTACCGAGGGAGATTATCTTATTCATGCACAAAGCCCAAAAAAATATTTATGATCAGAATTACTTGAAACTTGGTATTAATGCTCTTCAATACATTTAAATAAATACGTGTTTTAGCATTTTTCAAAATTCATCCTATAAGGGGGTAAAATAGGGGATGTAAATTTATATCAATCCTATCTTTTTAGAGTTTTTTATTTTAATTTTAGCGCGAAACCGCGGGTTCTGCTAGTATACAAATAAATTAAAGTCTCTGTTTATAATATCAAAATAACAGCTTTTACTAAATGCTTATGAAAGAATGTACATACGGTAGTAATAATAAAAAAAAACCTTTTTTCAAATGTTTTGTGTGTTTGTTCTGGCTAATTTCCGAAATGGCTGGACCGATATTGACGAGACTGTAATTGACAGATAGCTGAACTGAAGGAGTAACTTAGGCTATACATTGATATAATCTATAACAAGTATTAAAGATATATATTGAAGTATTGTAAACGTGCTCTAATATAAAATGAGGGTGATGTTAAGTGATTGTGGACAAAATAGAAACTCCTCTCGCTTGAATACACAAGCCTCAGGTAGTGGCTAAAAATAACGCAAGGTATTTAGTGAGTCCTTTAGAACAGCTATATTTATAAACTAGCGACTTACCCCCGCTTAGTTCGGGTGCGTCCCAAGTACGCAGATTTTGTTCACAATTTCATGGGTTTTAATTTTTTTGCACGGAACCCTGATTCTTTTTCTAAAAAAAGCCTTAGTTACTTCTTATAACATCAATTTTCTATACGTGTAATTCCCGTCAAAATCGATCCAATCGTTTTGGAGATTAGCCAGAACAAACAGACAGACAAAAAAAAAAAAAAACTTATAAAATATACTCTATATACTTTTATATGCATTTAGTGAAAAGAGGTTATTTTGACATTGAAAACAGACATTTCAATTTTATTTATCTGTATAGATTATAGAAAACTAAAATAGAACAATTACTAATAACGTACGCAAACAATATGTAATCCTGAGTTCCTTGAAACTTTGTTAAATGGTGCTGTTAACTTACCGAATACATCAAGCATGATAAACATGAAGTTAAAGAACACTTTAGTCTTTATTTATATGGTAATTTTTGATAAATTGGGAGAACGTTGGGTCATAAATTCTATCACTAGCTATACATCCCTACTATACTCAGAATCTTTGCAATTTATAAAATACTTGATTGGAATAGTCATTTTATAAAATAACAAACATAATATAATTTAAAAAAGTGTATGCGCAGACACAAGTGCACTTTCTTCCTTTCATTCTCTTTCGATGGGATTACAATTCGACCGTCGCGGTGAGAGATCAGACGCTGAACCGACGGCTTCATGCTCTTGGAGGCGAACTTCCCAATTCTGGGCTATTACTAAGACTTTCTTAACCGAAAGACTCAATAACTAAACTTAGGCCAACCCGAGTGTGGAACTCAGGACCTCTGAATGTGCAGACAAACATGCTAGCCACTACAGTATCGAGGCACACGAGACACCGAGGGAGAGACAGGCTCTATAGAACAATAGTTTTTAGTATATTAATCAGTATGTCAATTTTATTAAATCAAAGTAATAAGAATGACACTTACTGTCAAGCCTAAGAACATAACTTACACGTTAGCACTAACGACGAATGTTCAAAACAGTCTCGCCTGTTGAACCAAGTTGCATGAAAAGAGGTGCGGATAAACAAATCCTTTCCCCTCACAGCACTGAGATCATGACACGTGTTCAGCGATCTTAATTTGTGTTAACTGCTGAAGAGGTATTAGGAAGATTCGAGCTCAATCCCGCTCGACACCGTACATTAATCACTTGTATTTATGCTCGTTTTAATGAGATCACGCAAATGTGCTTTAGTGAAGTATGGCGTACTCTCGCCGTGTGTACGTGAACAGTTGCACACACTAGCTCGGGATAATTATTTTTTGTAATAAATAAATATTATATCATATCTGTTTATATAGATAAAAATGACAGTTTGTATGTTTGTCCTATATACGTTCTTAAACCATTTATCTGATTGTGATGAAACTCTTGTGGGTTGTTTTTTATATACCAACGAAGGTTCCTAAGCTACTTAAATTTAGGGGCGTATCCGAACAAAGCGAGTGTAAGTCGCTACAAATAATAAGTAAAATATTTACTATTCATATAATAAATATTGATTTTATTTATCCATATTATAAATATACAACTGATCATATGCATACCTAAAATCTTAAAGTTGTTAGAGATTTGGTTTTCTAACATAACACTTATGAGGTTTAGATATGCTGATTTCTAAGCAGCTAGAATAAATTATTATTTAAAGTAATTTTTTACTTGTCTTTTTTTTACCTCATCTGCTAAAATTTTTTGAATCAATCAAAATCCCAATCAAAATTAGAGGAGTTATTGAAATTTAAAAATAAGACTATTACTGTTGATATAAATATAATATGTAAGTTCATAATTGTAAAAGTTATACTTACTATATTATAAAAACAAAGCATTAATGTAATCGAAAAAGAGACAAAATAAAAACGGTAAACGTCCTATATCAGTTATATGAGTATATCCATTATATAGAAAAAAAAGCAATAATGCGTGACCGCAATGAAATATCTACTTTATAACTATTAAAACTTGGCCGTTAACGCCATTAAAACATCTTCGAAAAACAATTTTGACTGAAACAATACGAGCCAAATCCAGCAAAATATTTTACGACGATACATTATGGCACAAATCTAAAGCCATAAATTTGGGCAAAGTTGCATATGAAAAAAAAAAACACTTAAGGCAGAAACAAAGGGGAGCAAATGAAAAAAGTTAGTTAGGGGGCAAAGACAAAAAGGAAATGGTTTGCCTAATGGGTCCAAGTTTGGGAAACGCTTTAGCTAAACATTTGCTAATGGAAATGGAAGGGAGCCAGCGGTGAAGTGTAACGGTTGATTCGATTGTTTTTTACACGCACTGTGCCGTGCCAAGTCGCGGGGTTAGGGTGAGAAAAAACTATGATAACTTTCTGTATTTTATCTATAGCTGTGTGTCTGAACTTAATTAAAATTAGGAATTTCCAGCATAATAATAAAATATATTTTTTTTTAATAATTTTATTTTGTCGCGGTTTATTTTGAGTTTTGACACGACGGAAACCTTAGTCTCTCCTGTGACCACATTTATTATAAAGCGATGAAAATTTAAAACCTAAGCAGAAAGTTAAACTCAAAATAAAATAAAAGAACATTCAGAAAAATCTGAAAAGATAGTTTCATCTAAAATATCAAATATTCGCGTAAACCTAAGGAAGTATCACTTTAATTCAATTAAATAGGATTTAAAATTACACAGTTCCTTTCCTTTTCTCAGACAATTTCTCTAAATCATTTCACACTAACGCAAAGTGATTTTATAATTCGTTCCAGCAAATAGAAATTTTATGGAAGGCCTCGAGAGCTGTATCGTATAATTTTGTTTATACTAATTTGTATTAAAAATCTAATAAAGAAACATTGTTATCATTAGTGCGAGTATAACAATCTATGCTAATATTATAAATATGAAAGTTTAGATGTTTGGATGGACGTTTGTTACTCAATAACGCCAAAACGGCTGAACGGATCTGGATGACATTTGGCACAGAGATAAATTATAGTCTGGAATAATACATAAGCTACTTTTTATCTCGGAAAAATGTACGGTTCCTGTGGGATAAATTTTGTTTTTTTTTTTCTATAGGCGAACCCGAGCGAAGCGAGGGTAATCCCTTAGTAGAATATAGAAATCACCTTATACATGTAGTATAAGATTTTGTATTATATAAATACATATATTTTCATTCCTAGTTATTATATATTTTTTTAATTAACTGCTACATGCTGACCCTTCGATAAATATTAATAAAGTAAAATCATAAATAAACAAATCAGACAATCTTGTTCGTTATTGATCAGAATTGAGATTATTGTTTTCAGTTCGCGACTAAAAAGAGCAAAAGTAATAATTCAAGAGGTCGCGATCAGGTGCTCCTAACTGCCCTGATTTACTCGCCAACTTGCTAACTTTCGAATTTGTTTTTTCAAGCTTATGAAAAATATTCTCAGGCAATACGATTCCATTACTCGACTGTTGGCTATATTTATTGTGACAATTATTGTTTTTATCCGCATTTCACAAAAGTGTTAGCCACTTCAAAAAATAACCCTTAATTCCCCATAAGGAAAGTAAGCTATTGTTATCTATATGAATATCTAGTGAAAGAAGAAAATCGTATTGCTACATTTGAAATAACAAAATTTTTACACGATTAATAACAAAAAAATATAATTTAAAACTCCAAAATATTGATATAATCTTCGATAAAAACCCTTGATATCGTAAAGCCGATGAAATCGTTAATTTGGTAAATTTTATCTATTGAGTTTAATCGCACCCACTTTATTTCAATGTTTTGTAAAATTGAATATTACTTGGTCACCCTCAGCTGTTGGGGCATTTTCATTTTGTCCAAACATTTTAACTGCCGCGCCGATTTTCAGAGTTTTGTTGTATAAAGGTTATATTGTTGGCTTATGGATTAAAAGTTATTGGCTGAAAAGTATTTGTATTTATTTGTACCGATATAATTTAAAGTTATTTTGAGACTTTTATATTAAAAATATGACTGTACCCAATTAATACATATATAATATGTCAATGGTGTTTTATCGTATTAACTATAACAAGTGATCGCCGCGTGGTTGAAAATCAACCATATATCATTAAGTTATATATTTATTGTCCTGCGTATATTACAATATTAATCTATTCTCAATTCGACCACATACTTTAACAATAAACAAACGAGTATATATGCGTGTGTGTGTCAAATACCTACATGGTAGTGTGTGTAATTTTTTTTTTTTTGATTTAATGTATTTTTTATGCATATTTAAAAAAAAAGTATTAGCATTCTGCAATCCTTCTACTATAAGTGTGGGAAATTTCATACTCCTCCGTCCGCGCAATTTTTGTAAAAAGGGGTACAAAATTTTTGCTCCACGTATTAATTATATAGATAATATTTTAGTTAATTTCTTTTAACGTCCTAGGCTGAGCATGGGCCTGATTAAGTCATAGTTCACTACGCTGCAAAATCACTGTTAGACAGACAAAA
Organism: Argynnis bischoffii washingtonia; assembly: GCA_033884665.1. NCBI lineage: Eukaryota > Metazoa > Arthropoda > Insecta > Lepidoptera > Nymphalidae > Argynnis > Argynnis bischoffii. Next base: position 14,565,106 of record CM066618.1, on the reverse strand, counting down.
GTATAATCATACATAAGAGCAAGTGGTAATCATTTTGAAAATGATCATCCGAAATCTTAACTACCTTAATCTTAACACTCGGTTTCCCAAGCGAGCGCGTTACCACTGGGCTAACACTGCCACTATTAAATGTATAATATCATATCATTATTATTAAATGTATAATATGATACAGTAACATAGTTTATATATAAGTAGATTACCTTAAAAGAAATATCGTAATACCACGAACGTATAACGTAACTATGAGATTTTAATGACATCGTGACTTAAATATGTACATATATAATAATAATATAAAGTATCATTATAAAATTATATTTAATGAGGTGGAGCTGTAATAGTAATATTTAGTATTCAACAAATTTGAAGAACAAATATGTTCATAAGTTTATTACGCAATATTGACTAATTACTAGAAGGCAATTGTGGAATACAAGTGTCTGTTACTCTGAAGATATTGAGTTCGATATTTCGTGTATGTACCTTATATTTATTTGAACTATTATCTAATATATTTAAAGAAGCAATTCTTGTTTATTAATTTATACCGGCGATCTAGGAAACGGCTCTGATGATTTCGCTGAAATTTGGTATGTGGGGGGTTTTCGGGGGCGAAAAATCGATCTAGATTGGTCTTATGTCTGGGAAAACGCATTTTTGAGTTTTCATGCGGTTTTCTTTCGCATTATTCCACGCAAAATATGGTCGCTAATTTCGCACGCTCGGGCATAAACATCATGGTCAAGCGACCAAGCGCAAGATTAACAATCACAGGTGTTCGGGTTCGAATCCTGATTGGACACAAAGTTTTTACTTTTGTTTTTATTCCAGTTTTTAATTATTATTTTTTTAAAGAAAATTGCGCTTTTGATCTAAAACTCCGAGCGAAGCTCGGTCGCCCAGGTGCTATAATAAATGCAAAAGTGTTTGCTTGTGCTTCTTTACTAGCCTAGCTATTAACATTGAAGTGAGAGCCATTAACTAGTTTTACTAACTTCAGGCGACACGTTTGGCTTAGTTTGTAGTGACCCTACTTGCTGTGCCAGCGGTCGCGGGTTTGAGTCCCTTTGGGGCCATTCATTTGTGTAATGAGAACGAATATTTGTACTTCAGTCATGGATGTTTAGGTATATTTACAATATGTATGTATTTAAAGTTATATGTTTGTAGTGTATCAACTATCTGGTATCCATAACACAAGCCTCATAGTAGTACTGTGTGTTAATGTTATAACATATTTATTAACTATGGAAAGCATAAAATACAGTATGATTTGACTATATTGTACTTACCAAGGCATGGTATATGTATGAGAAAACTCAACTTACATAGATAGCAAGTAGCAGTCCTTACTTACTTTCTTTCTAGTCTTACAATCAGAATGCAAAAATATTTTGCCGCATTTCGCAAGAATAAAGGATATAAGTAAATGTTATTTTTTCATTATTATTTCAGTGAGAACGGAATCTTGCAGATGACTGACGATGAAACAACAGAAACGTTTTATTTATAGTAATTGAATTTTAAGGTTTAAAATCCGACGTCAAATACAAACATGCAGTTCTTTCTTTCAGAAACAATGTTCAGCAGAAATCTATATCCATACATATAATAAAATTGTAACTAAGCCGAATCTGTACATTAAATATTTTTTGAATAATCTTATTGAAATAGTTATTATTATATATACAGAGGCCAAATCTATAGTTTTTAGAATTTTTGTCTATCTGTGTGTCTGTGACCGCGTCACGAACAAAAACCACTGAAGGGATTTTGATGAAATTTGATATGATGATAGCTAGTCCGATAGTAGGTCCGGGTCAACATATAGGATAGTAGATCCGGGTCAACATATAGGATACTTTTACTGTGGAAAAATATCTCATCTCTGAGAAATCTATACTAAACGTTAACACACAAGGGTAGGACCCGAGCGGAGCGAGGGTAAGTCGCTAGTAAAATATATATGCGTACCCTACAAAATTAATTCGTAGCAATAAATTTACAATACAGTCAATCAATGAAAGTAATTTGGTCCACCCTTTTACGAGAAATCATTACAATATAATAGCTATAGTTTTATTTATTAAAATATTGGCAATTATTTAATATTAATGTCATATTAATTGGGTCGTCATTTATGAGTTTTGTTGAACATTAATGTATAAATATGCGCTTAATAGGATTTTAACCGAATTGGTAGTATGGTAGTATCATGCACAGCTGCAGATCTAAAGGTCCTGGGTTCGAGTTCCGGGTCGGATCAAGTTTCGTTTAGATTTTTGTCAAGAAAGTTGATAGTGTTTCACCCTCATGCCTAGTTAAGCACGTAAAGTCAGTCCTGCGCCTGATGTTTCAGTGATTGTGTTGAATTGTCCTTCTCATCAGAATTTGAGAGTGAAAGGATTAGGTAGTGTACTTATGTCTGCGCGTACACTTGTGCTTTTATCTCTTGCGCAGTTGGCTAGTCTTAATAAGATTGGCTGCCATGACAAAAAACGGTGATGAGGACATCGGTATCAGTATCTTATAATATTAAATTAACAATTCGTGTATATATATGAAATTCCATGAATCCCGATAAGGGCTCTAAGGATTTGCTATAGTCCACCACACTGGCTTACTGTGGGTTAACAGACTTACTTGTCTTTCAAAAATTTGCTAAGTACTTTCAGCAGGTTCTCAGTTTTTCATATTTTTCTTCACCGTAAAGCAAATTGAAATCATGTTGCGTCATGTTACTGTGTAAATACTATAAGAGCTCTACTAATAATAATAACTTACTATTTTGAAATTTCAGACACAAACACCAATTTTATTTATAGAAAGATTTATAGAAAAGCAAGCAAGAAAAAGCCATTATAAAGGCGATCCCTCTTCAAGCGTACGATTCAATTTATTATAATTATATGCAAAGTTAAAATGTAATATAAATATAACAAGAGCAAGCACATTAACTTTCCGTTAGTGCTAAGCCATGCTTAATTCGTCTAATAGAGTCAAAGTCACGGCCTCCGTATAAATGTTTAATTTTAATTAACTGCATCCCTTCCGTTTAAGTTTAAGTTTAACTTAAGTTAATTTGCCTTATCTGTAGAATATTTCTTGAAGAAAAATAGATTGTATAACTTATATTCGTTATTTTTAACTGATAAAAGCTTTCACGCCAAAGGTATGAATATGAAAAATACATTGATGGATCTATTAAAATAAAGTATTTATTAATACAGTCTTGTCTGATACCTAAGGATATAACAATAAAAAATAAAACATTGTCATAGTTGTTTTGATAGGTTATCTTGATAAGGTGAAAAGTGGAGAACACACAAGAATCAGAAAGAAGAGAATGAACAAACATCTTCTCTTGTCAGCCATTTTAATTAGTAAAACATCAAACTTAACTTGTTTTTACATTAAAAAATATTAATATGTTATATATTATCCCCTACATAACAAAAGTTACAAAGAATGTACAACAGTGTTTTTACAGTTTTTAAACTGGTCTTCCATTATTAAACAACAAAAATAATCCTTTGCAATCCCAATAACAACGAACTGTCCACAGCTCTTTTATAATCTCTGAAACAGTTATATAATTTTAATACGAGAAAAAGAGTGTAGAATTTCCAGTATGAGCGAGCGAGACGTACTATATAATATTTTATTATTATTTTCTCTGGAATTCACGGGTTCGAAGGAGCCCGGTCCTTTAGAAGGCTTGCGTGGGAAGACAGATCCAACACGTAGAGGCCCCTTAAGAGATTCAAGTTTGTTTAATGTGACGCATCAACCGGGATCGTAAACGTAAGATGACCTCCCGATAATAGGCAGGGACTATGACAATATGAAAAACTAAATAAGGTTATGGAATGAAGTTTGGATGGACTAAAAACTGGGCTATTGAATGAATCTACCGGGTGTCCACCTCCTCAACAATCTCAGATTGAATATTTAGCGGGCGGTTATTATTCTTATTAATATTATATTCTCTTCTTATTAATATTATAATCTTATTAATATTATTATTAGGTACGTTTTAACGTTCAGTATAGATTAAAGATTAAATATTTACTCGCAATAAAAATATCCTATATATTGGTGGTATTCTTGTGATGTGTTTTCAGACAGACAGACAGACAAAAAGACAAACAGACAGACAAAAATTCTGAAGACTATAGATTCGGCCTCTCTGTATCAATAATAATCGCTATTTTGAAAAGATTTTCAAAAAAATATTCAACGTACAGATTCGACTCACAATATGTATAGATTGATAAGGGTGATGTTATATATAGAATATATTTGTTTATATTTCATTAAGATTATGGTCACTTTACCAACGCCCTGACGTTTATCTGTGAAAAACGGAGAGTGGTATAATTATTCCATGTTTCTCTCTAGATTAGAAAACCAGTGTAATACCAAATAAAATTTCTCGTTTCCTATACTGGTAAATTGATCAACGGGCCAATATTCAGCCAAACCCGTTCGCTTGTTTAAGTGAAACCACTATACAGACAGATAGAATAAACTACGCATATATTATTATTACGAATAATTTATTTAATTAATAATAATAACTAGCACACCAGAGTATATTTCATAATTAAATATATATTAGTTTTTCTTCAAAGTGTTAATATACATTTACGCGAAGTAATATGCGTTTAGTCCCTTATCCCTTTGCAATCGTTACATACAAAAAAGGCAATACATTCTTAAGCTGTACATAAAACGTCGTGGAATGAAACGGGTTTTCTGGCTAAACGCTATCTGGCTGGCCGTCAATCTTATTGTCATTCAATTTGAATTTCCGCTTAGACCGGTTTTTGCGCGACCTAAATATGGGCCACGAAACTGGAAAGATATGATCATGTAATATAGGATTTTTTATATAGTTTTAATGCTATCAAATAACTTACATTTTATCGAAGTAAAATACATGTTAACGGTTAATTCGAATACAGAAACTAATGGCTTGAGCCAAAGAGTCAAGTATAGTTATTGGGCTTGTCAAGAAATTCTCTTCTTCTTCTTGATAGAAGAATCTTCCTTTATCATGTAACATCTACAAAAATATACATTTTCACTTTTTGAAGTCGGTTAAAAATAAATATGAAGGCAAATTTAGAACTGTACTTCAGTCAATAATCAGACTACGAAACAATTTTTTTTAGAGAGTGGAATTTATTTCATACCTTATTCTTCTTTAACGTATTGGCAATGAAAAGAAATTTAAATTTCATGGCCCCTACATCCATCCCAGAAGAGAAAAACGTAACATTTGTCACTGCATCGGAATCTGTTGAATTAGATGCTCTAGAGGTTCAAGCGTTGAAGAGGATTCGGGCTTATTTTTTACCCCTGTCAAATCACGCTATTTTATGAGCGTTCTCTTTAGTTGCTTTTTGTTTTAATGTTATTATAATTTGTAATAAATTATATCTATGATATTTGTAGAAATAGTAATTATCTACAAATATCATAGATATCACGGGTAATAGCTAAGAATTCGAAAAAAATCGGCGGGCAAAAAGTAGTTATTTTATAAATAAACAAAATTTTATTTTAAGGTAATACGATTTTTAATTGTGTGGAATGGTGTTAAGAGCAGTTTGTAAGGCTGTTTCATTCTATTTAAATTGAGATATGCTCTGGAAATTATCCAAAAGACGCAGTTACATATACAATCTTCAAAGAGTTACGTGAAATATAGAGCGTGAATTTATTTATAGTGTCATAATAAATCTTAACATTGTTGTAATATTTTGAATGCTCCTTTTAATGAATGTTGCTATATATTGTTATTGTAATGTTGTCTTCTATACATATCACAAAATTCTGAGTCAAATCTGTACATTAAATATTTTTTGGAATATCAAATATAGAGGCCGAATCTATTATATAGTTTTTTAATATATAGTTTTTAGGATTTTTGTCAGTCTGTCTGTGTTTCTGCCTGGGAACGCATCACGAGAAAACCACTGTACAGATTTTGATGAAATTTGGTATGATAGCTGGTTATCCGGGTCAACAAATAGGATACTTTTAACTGCGGGAAAATATCTCATCTCTGAGAAATCTATACTAAACGTTAAAACGTAAGTAGAGATGGACCCAAACGGAGGGAGGGTGAGTCGCAAGCTTAATATAAAAAAAATTTGTGACAGTATATCTAGTAACTGTATATTTTCATTAGAAGAACTAGACAAAAATCAATAAAAATTGAGTTTTATATCATTTTTAGACACAAAATTATTATTTTTTTCATTACCAAGACATTATTTTAACAGATAATAAGATTTCAAAATTCACAAATACGTCATAAACATCTTATGTAATTAACTTATATACCTTTCGAGACAACATAGTTTTAGGATAAATTAGAGCGCGATATTATGAAACCTTGTGTTTACATGAATTCCCACTTAGATGTTGAATCTCATATTTCAAGTATCGCTAATATCATATTATCTATACTAATATTATAATAACAAGAGGCAGAGTTTGTTTGTTTGAGCGCGTTAATCTCAAGAACTACTTATCCGATTTCAAAAAATTCTTTTTACGTTAGATAACTCGTTTATTGAGGCAGGCTATATATCATATAATATATACTCTATGTATTTCATACTAACCGTACCTAGGGACGAACCCTAGTGAAGCGAGAGTGAATCGCTATCTATTATATGGAAAAAAACTGATTTACCTTATAAATATGGGTAAATATCATGGCCAGATGTTGTTGAAGCGAGAACATTTATCCGCTAGAGGAACAAAATTATAGACAAAGATGTATCGATTCATTACCTTTAAAAAGGAAATGTTTTTAACGTGTCTATTTAGTAGCCAAAATAAAATAATAAATACTGTAAAATCAGTTTTAATTTTCTGCTTATTACCACAATATAAAATTACAAAAGCAAAACGCTTCGTGTAGCAAGACTTCCACCGCATATAAAACATATATGTCTCAAACCACATTGTATATTGTATAATGTGCCTTGGTTAACTGGTTCATATCTTTTTAGTTCGCTTTTTACGAGATCAGGTTTATTTTTATAATTGATATTTTTATTTAATCATCAACAAAATCGGTTAAGCCTTTAGTGATTACGAGGGAACACAGGATCAAACATATATATGTCTGATCCTGTGTACAAAAATAAAAAATGTAAATAAATACAATGTATATACATATATACAGGTCAAACACCTAATCGTCCTTTGAGATTCACCGCAGTCGGGTTCACTTACTTCATTCAATACTTCTATAATATAAAGTAGGTATTTTATATATTTATCGATTAAAAATATCATAAGCAGAAATACCAAACCAGCAAAAAGCATAAGTACGAGCAATAAAGTATTTCTGGTTAAACCAATATATTCTACTTTGAATATTTTATTAACCACTAGCGACTCACCCTCGCTTCGCTCGGGTTCGTCCCTAAGTTGTTTCCCCATACAAACTTTCATCCCCATTTTCACTCCCTTAAAGGATGATTTCCGGGATAAAAGCTATCCTATCTCCTTTCCAGGGTCTCAAACTATCTTCTTACCAAATTTCATCTTAATTGGTTCAGTAGTTTCGGAGCCTATTTGGTGCAAATAAACAGCCAAACAATGAAATCCTTCCTCTTTATAATATTAGTATAGATAAATTGAAATATTCTAACCACAAAATCGAATAAGCATTCTTAAAATTAAACTTGAATTTAAAATACATTTCTATCCAATTTATAATCAAATTAGAAATAAACACACTTTCTATTTCACTCAATCACGTGGTTGGGTTAGTGTAAGGAAAGTCCCCGATTTCCTCGCCCTTAGATTTGCCCCGAATCGAATTTCCCCAAACGGCCTTAATTTAACGGACGAATTTGTTTAATTCCAATTCTTATGCTGTGACAAATTTACTTTCATTCAGCCTTCACCCTAAACTCATCTCTTAGTTTTTCGATTTCACAAAAAATCGGGCCTCTTCGTCAGTATTATCTTCAGATTCTTAAATGTGTTGATTTTCTACAATCGATATCGCTAATAGAAATTTCCACATAGAGGAATGACGTAGTATTTTGTTTACTTGAGAAAGATCTTAATCATTAGTTTATTTTGTCATTTCTACATGTATATGTGTTTATGTATTTCTATACTTTGTTTTAAGGATTTCGTATTTTATAATCAGTAAAAGACCACTTTTATACACAACACAATAACAATCTGTATAAGTACCGACTTATAGAGATTGCTATTGTGTTGTTTGTTTGTCCGTTTCTAAAATCTATTTTTCTCAAAAACTGGTAGAAATATCAATTTGACATTTATCATACTATCATACTAATGTCTAGCTAGAGCCTTTAGCGATATATTGTTAAATTAAGTACTAATATATAATCAGGAAAACAATTCGCTAAACTAAGAAGAAACATTTAGAAATTGGGAACGAAATAAGGTTTTATATTAGAAATAAAGGAAAATATGTACAAAAAGTATTTACCTATTCAAACTTGGCCTGTCTATTATTGGTGCTAGCAACAATTTGTATTATGTCATCTTGTATAAGCTTGCGGAATGTATCCTTCATGGTACAATATACGAGAAAATCTAACGTTGTTTGTCCTGCATTATATTCAATTATACAGTTTCATAACCTGTTGAGTGGAGATAAGACCTTTTTACTAATTATCGTGCAAAAAGATACAGCCCATTAAGGCTGTATCTTTTTAACCAACTTAGGTAGCCGATTAAAACTCTTTCAGAATATGTCATCATGGTGGAATTCTTGGGTTATTTTGTTTTCATATTATATATAACTTAGTGGTAAAAGTGTTTATATTCAATCCGAACTTAGCTGTTTTGATGACCTACCTAGTAGTAGTAGAAGGCCATAGTCTACAATCTTGATTTTGTTGGGCGCTCATTAGCATTTGGCAATCGAACTGAGCATGAAACAAAGAAACGCACTTGGAAGGTAGCCCACCTTGGTGGATAGTGTGCCATGCTGGTTGCCCCTGGTTCGTCTTTGATAGCAGAGTCAACCGTAGAAGAACGTAAAAGAACCCCATGAATGTTGTGGTTTGCCTCAACAGGACTGTCGGGGCGTCGTGGTTGAGTGCGTAAGCGATCCTGCGACGCTCTATTAAAAATCTCCATCTTTCGAAAATTACTTAGGTTCTCTAACTAATCACAATTTGGTGCATGTCAAGCTAATAAAACATCCTTCATCATATTAGACGTGCGAGACACGGGTTTGAACCCGGTATACCTGGTTTCCTAAGCCAATTTTATTAGTTACCAAAAAAAATCATTACACCTTCTGGTTAATTTCTAAGAAATCAATTGTTAACTGGCACACCGGTGTGCCCGCGACTCTCGATGGGTTAAATTTTAACAACTACTTATTAAAGTGCTATAATTTAAGCTGTCATAATCAAGTATGATCGATTTATTTAATATGTTAATAATAATAAAAACATTACATAAATATTTAACAATTCAATATATTCTGTCTCTCTGTCTACAGGAAGCGTGAGTGAAGAAATAAAAAATAGATATTTATGAGTCACTTACAGTTAAACTTTAGTGTGAAATAGCACTAGATAAGTTGTATTTCTATTGTAACACTGCCAAGAAGTAATTCTTTGAGTTTAGAACCGAAGTTTTATGTTATGTTAAGTAGTCTCTGGGGTAATATAGTAAAAATACAAATATAGAGTTAGATTATACAAAGTTAATATGACGACCACATAATGTGGTGGCCGTACTTGTTGAACTATATCAGTACTACACTCGTAAGTATAATAGTGATGTTTTATAAATGGCGTTTTGGATGAAAGGAGAATGAAAGCATTCCATACATGTCTGGGCCCACATGTTAACTTAATCAAAGTGGCCTTATTTAAAACATGATATCATTACAAGACTTCACTGAAAATTCGGTTAAATTTGGCTATCCAGGAACCAAGATATATGGAAATAAAAAATTTAGTAAAAGTGAGGTTATGGCTCAAAATGGTAGTTTTCTATAATAGATTACTTTCTAGTTATTTTAAATGATGGGTGTTTACCCTCCGTAATTTATTTGTATACACATACAAGCTGTATTCATAAGTTTTCAATTGCATTTTTCTGTTTACTTTTCAACTGTCGTCATTCCATAATTATTGCGACTAGTCGCAATGGCACAATTCACACAGCGATCCATGTCGTCGATCCAAAATCCTATCGATAGGCGTAATCGGTAGTCCAAAATAGTAAACCAGGTAAAACAAAATAGCAGTCCGTTGTACAGTCCGTTAGAAAGCCAAAATTATTAGAAATTAGACAATAAACAATAAACGTAGCGCACTCCGAGCGAAAAAACGAACGAGTAACGAATGTTTATTTTGAATTTTGACACACCTGTCAGTGTTGTGACTGGTGTAAAAAACAATAATCTTGAAACACGACATATAATTGATTGTGAAAACTATTTGGGTGTTTATACAATCTTTTTCCATCTTAGTTCTTTTTTAAAATGTAATAAATCTACCTCAAAAATATTACGCGTGATATGAGACTATATTTGCTTAAACTATTCCACATTTTACCAATTTTTAAATCTCGATTATTAGAAAATCGAATATGGTATTTATCGATTCTATATTTTCAAAACAAAAATGTTAATTTCTCGTTTTCTAGATAGAAAAATGCTGCGATATTTTGTAATTTCAATGACAAAAATATAATGTATATTTACATACATATTTCAACTAGTTAACTGTTGGGCCCAGAACTTTCCTTCTCCTTTAGTACGCAGAGAGTCTATGACCTAAAGTAACATATAGGCCACTGTTAGTAATGAAATTTGCTAGAAGATGACACTATCTGTATATAATATTTTATTATAATATAAAATTAAATGAGTAATTTTTATATAAATTATTAATTTATTTCGTGTTTCTTGGTAACTGTTCTGAGGATATGAATCAAATTTTGTATTAAGATAAGGATTTTTAAGTTTATCTATATAGGTATCTTTTCTAAAAAAACACCACAATTTTTATATCTTGGCGGAAAAGCACCCAGTGCAGCTTGGTCGCTTAGGTACGCAGCCGGACCAAGCAAGAGTGAGATGCTATCATGCTTTAAACATAATTGTTTTTTTTTTTAAGAAATATAAATAGAAAGCAATGGTCATAAGTACAAATATAAATATGGAACACAAATATACCCCAAATGTAAAAATCGAACTTATAATCTTCGACGAAGTAGACTATGTTAGCTTTAATAATGCACTATACTTTTAAGGTCATCTGAATCTAAATTGATATGTATAAATTAATTAATGCATAATATGGAATTAAAACAAAAATTATTGTTTTAGGGCCACGAGATTAATTGTGATCTAAATAGAATTGTCATATACACAGACCAGTATTGCGGATGGAATCACGTTCATCCACGATACTCCTAATGTCTAAATGTTAGCATTGATTTAACAGATAAAGTACATAGAGAATGTATTCAGCCCAATTTAACGTCCCACTACTGGGCACGGGCCTTCTTAAGTTATAAACTACTTAGGTTCTCTCAGACATGTATGCTATGGAAGCGAAGAGTCATCAGATGCTTGAGTGGGTCTGAGTTTTAAATTCCTAACTTTTGGTCCTTCTAATGTGGAATTGGTTCGAATAAGGTTACGGTTGAGTTGGGTTCATGCATTAAATGCAGTTTTGACATTTTATACTGACAGACATTCTTGTATTTTTTTAGTTAGAAAGTTGAATTAGATTTTTTGTAGGTAGTTTGGTAAAAAATTCTCGGATATTAAGATTTAGGTATTACAGAATATTTGCTTCAAACTATAATAGAACCCGGTAGTAAACAAGTAAATTATGATGCAATCACATAATAATAGCTATACAATATTAAAGTAAAAATTGTGTTTGGGATGGGATGGAAGAAATATTTGTAAACCTGTATAAGGTTTAATAGACCTTCACTCGAGATAGAGTGAGGCTGATGCACGGCTAAACAAATTACATACGGAATGTTATTCGTAATACTTTCTTAGATTTATCAGAGACTTTGACAATTTAAATAGGATATCTCTAGGATAATCTTTTAAGTTTAAGTTTAAAAACAATAATACTTTCTTAGATTTTTACGAATATTTGTCATCTGTACATATAATAAAATTCTAACTCAATCGAATCTGTACATTAAATATTTTTTGAAAAATCCTATTGAAATAGTCATTATTATCGATACAGAGACCGAATCTATAGTTTTTAGTATTTTTATCTGTCTGACTGTCTGTTTGTCTGTCTGTCTGTTACCGCATCACGAGAAAACCACTGGACAGTTTTTCATGAAATTTGATGATAAACCTATAGGATACCTTTTTACTGCTGGAAAATATCTTATCTCTAAGCTAAACGCTTAAACGTTAAGAGGGACGAACCCAAGCGGAGCGAAGGTGAGTCGCTTGTTTTAAATAAAATAATTAAATAATGTAAACATAAGCTTTGAGGGACAAGCAAAAGATATATATATCTTATATATATATATATATATATATATATATATATATATATATATATATATATATATATATATATATATATATATATATATATATATATATATATATATATATATATAATTAATTAATTAATTTAAACGAAAAAAAGTACGTCGACCTGAAATTTGATATTTTTTTTATATTTTTATGGACAACCCGTGATGTATTTCGAATTGTACTTAAAAAAGTTATAAGTTCAATACACAATTAAAATACTCACAAAAACAAAAGTTTTGGAAAAATTGAATGCCTCCTTTTTCCAAATCGGTAAAAAAAATATTTTGTTAACAGTTAATTAAAGAGATAAAGTAAATTAATACGAAATGTTTGATAAATCTTTTTTAAAACATTGAAAACACTTATAAAATCGAGGGATTAACAAATTGAATAGACAATTGAGTTTTACGATGTGACCATTCAAGTTGAAATGAAAATGAGTTTGTTAGACAGCGAGAATTTCGTAGTTAAAAAATATACTGAAATTCATATTTAATTAAAACATTTAAAAGTAGTAAAAGCTGGTTGTTCTCTTGAAATTTGCGAAAATTCATCCTAAATTTTGCGGCACAAATAGGGGTAGTGTTGCTACTGAGCTCTACTACAGCGTCGAGTGATGGTATAAGTTATTACTTTAGAGCGATTATAAAGCATTATAGTTAATGTTGGTACATTAATACACAGCACCATCTAGTTCCATGGTAAGCTCCGAGGCCTGTGTTATGGATACCAGACAGTTGATACACTACACATATATAACTTTAAATACATACATATTATAAATATAAACACCCATGACTGAAGTACAAAAATTCGTGCTCATCACACAAATGAATGCCTCCAGCGGGACTCGAACCCGCGACCTCTGGCACAGCAAATAGGTCACTACAAACTGAGCCAAACGTGTCGTCATGTTGTCATGTATCGTCATTATGTATCAATTTTACGACCAATGTAGTTAACTGTAACATATTGGGTTGTCTTACTGTGATAAAGTCACAGGTACAATCCTTCTTATTGGCTAAGTGAGATTACGAGGTAGATCAAAGAAACATTTTTAATTCTTATAATTTGAAGGCATAGTAGATCGTATTTTCCAATATTACATTTAAAATACATATTCGCGTTTGTATATATGTATGGATTCGAACATTTTTAACATCCCACTGCTGGGAACAGGTCAATACGATCAGGCTATAAGTCACCGCGCTGGCCAAGTGCGGATTGGCGAACTTCACATGTCTTTAGAAAACTTGCTAGATTCTCTCAGACATGAAGGTTCTACGATGTTTTCCTTCACCGTAAGATAAGTTACCACTTATGTTGAGAATGATTCGCACATGAAAATATGATAGGTAGAACCGAGATTTGAACTCGATTCACCTGGTTTTCGAAACGAGCGCGTTACTATTGTGCTACCATTGCCTTTTCTATTTGCCTATTCGCGTATATGGATACCGAAAACGTCAATAAATCGTTCGAGAATCCTAGAACTTTATACATCTATCACTCTATTTGGATGCATGTAACTCGAAGACTACTGAATTAACTTTAATAAAAAAAATAATTAAAGAGTGCGTGTATGAATGTGTACACGCGCAAGAAGTTAAACTTCTGTAGGTTATCGGTACTCTTTATAAAATCCAAATTATGTTTTAAATAATTAAGACAGGTGAGATACTAAAAATAACGTATATTAGGCATATTACAACCATATATTTATGGAATATCTTTTAAGGAAAGAATATAATATTATATATCACTTGTCAGACAATTACAACGGTTACCAGGGCAACGAATGTACGTACATTTTTTCGTAACGCATTCACCAGTTTACCCCCCAAGTCAAGCGTGCGTAATGAAGTTTTACTTCAAAAATTTCATTTAATCGGTGTAAGTCTGAAATAAATAAAATATAAGAAAACCGACCTCAAAAAATCAAACGAATGCGAAAATGCTTCATTCCAAATACTTAATCAGTATTAAATAAAAATATATTTAATACTCTTATTTGTCACATTATACTAGCGACAACATAAATCACAGGATTACAACCGAATAGTATATAAACTTATTAATTTATTGAATATTACACTCCTTGATAATATAATAAAATAATACTAAATATATATACTACTAGCGACTCACGCTCGTTTAAATATATATACTACTAGCGACTCACGCACGTTTTCACGGTTAGCTATGTTTAGGTATACATAAATAGTAGCTTGCTACTCCTAAGATATTCATTAAATTTGAATTATATAGCGATTTACCCTCATTTTGCTCGAGTGCATACGCCGTACGCGGATTTTGTTTACAATTTCATGGGTTTTAATTTTTTTTCGCGGAACCCTAATTCTTTTTCTAAAATAAAAGTAGCCTAAGTTACTCCCTATGACATCAGCTATCTGCCAGTAAAAGTCCCGTCAAAATCGGTCCAGCCGTTTCGGAGATTAGCCGGAACAAACAGACAGACAGACAGACAGACAAAAATTTAAAAAAATGTTGTTTTGGTATATGTACCGTGTATACATTCATATGCATTTAGTAAAAAGCGGTTATTTTAATATTACAAACAGACACTCCAATTTTATTTATCTGTATAGATAATACTAAAACCTTTTTAATTTCATTGTTTGTGCTTTTTTAGAAAGCTTAAGTCTCTTATTTAGACTACCAAAGCACTTATTTACGCACATGAGTACACAGTAGAGGCCTGCTAGTAGCACAACGAAGTGGTGGCAGAATCAATGTACTTATTAACTACTAAAACTGTTCGAAACAGAATGCTATATTTCTCACTCGATAATCTCTATTGAATTCATAATCGTCTGAAATTACATATTATTGTGTACATTATTTGAAATTATAAGTTTTAATATTTCAAGTACATATTATTTGTATATGTATTATGTATTTTTAACTATAAATAAATAAATATAAAAAATATGTTGGGACATTAACACATAACACTATCTAGTTCCATGGTAAGCTACGAGGCTTGTGTTATGGATACCAGATAGTTGATACATTATATGTAATGTCCCGTTAAAATTAGTCCAGCCATTTCGAAGATTAACCGGAACAAACAAACAGACAGAAAGATAAACATTTTAAAAATTGTGTTTTCTTAAAAGTACCGTATTTAATTCCATATGCATTGAGTATAAAGCTGTTATTTTGCTATTACAAACAGACACTTCAATTTTATTTATCTGTATAGATGTTTAAAATAGTTATAATAGTTTGTGAGTGAAAAATATTTAATATCCTGATATTTTTTCTTCTTCTTCATCCTTCAAAACATTGTATAAGTCTGTGTCTGAGTAAAATTATGAAATCAGTACCAGGCATATTTAATATAACTTTTTCTACATGTAGCTTTCGTAATATGAGAAAATGTGAATAAAAACCGTATTAAAACCACAATACCAACATATGTGTTCATGAAAAATACTGTCCTTATGTAGATGAAAAAAATATTGGTATACGGCTTTATTAAATATTCTGAATCAGCTTATGAAAGAAAGTATTGTCCTATAAAAAATATAAAGCAATCGTATAATTTAGAATTTTATCAAAGAATTCTTAATTATAAAAAAAAAAATTCATATGAAATTGTACTTATTTTGATTTTACGAATTTGAAAATATTTATTTATACTTAAATATAAGTCTTTTTTGATTATTTTTTGGCTATCCTTGGTTATAAAGTTATTTTTTATCAACTCTTTTTATACTTTGTAATTTTCACCAGTTTATCGCTTAATATCCAGATGCATTGTTTGAGGATAGGATGCTAAGAGTTATCCAGATGATATTAGACTCCTCATAGTTTTTACATAATGACTCGGTTTTTAGCCTAAACGCCACTACTACAATTGCCTACGTTGTGCCATCCGCATATAGTGGGTTCCGGCGGCTGTGAACAAGTCGCCGGTCCATATTGTGGGAAGCTGCCATCTGATGCCAACAGTCGACTTTGACTGTCAATTGTGCTGAATTAAAAATACTTGCCAACATCTGTACGTATAGCTAAGTGTCATGCTTAATGCTAAATGTTATAGACTATTTAAACAAAAAATAAAACATATTTTAAATCAAATCAATCCTTAATCTCAAATCCTTAATCTCGCCATTGTTATTTCTACATTTGTTTATGAGAAATGAACTAACCGATAAACAAAATGTTCGAATATCACACTAATCGAAGTTTACACAGCGATATAACAGTAAGTGAAGGTTGAAATAGACCGTTGCATTCTGCAAAGCTGTAGCTGCCTTCATTTCACTAAACGGCATGGAAATATCCACGCAAATGAGCCGAAGCGAAGTTCATTATCGTTGAAAATTAATACTCCGGAGAGCCATCCGGTGTTAGACAAACTGTTATACAATGTGACTGGGTAAGTGTAAATAAAAATGTAAAACGTTCATTTCGATTATACTTAATACTGTTTATGTAATTATATTGGACAGAAGAAGTAAAGAAGTGTTAAAGCTATTAGTAATGTTAATTGTTAATAATTAATGTCAACAACAAAAGCTCGGACACAATATACGATGTTTTTTGCGTGGAGTTAAGTGAACTTAAATAAAAAAAAACTAGAATCATTAGGTTTTTTTTGAAATAATCAGCAAAGTAAGCAATTAATTTACATAAACAACGACAAAGCTCTTATAGTACCATCGAAAGCTCAGTCTTCAATACTTTTAAAAATAAATAGAAATAAACTTCTATATAATTGATTTATTTAAACTTAAAAATGCTTTAAGTATAAATTTAAAAGTTTTTTGCTAGAAATGAAGTTAAAGCTTGATGTTAGCATTTCAAAGATATGTATATACGAGTATGTCTATTGAATTTTCATCAAAATCACAAAAAATATACAATTTATTTATTTATAGGACATACAGTTGTTAAAAACATTATAACATTGTATCTAAAAACTAAACGCAAAATTAAAAAAAAAATGTTTAACATATTAAGGTGTCACAACATGCACTATTGATTGATTGTACTATACTTAATAATAATTTATAATTGTATTACATATATTAAATCCATGCTAAAATTATATAATATATATGTTTATATATGTTTGAGAGAACTATTTAAAAAAAAAACTTTAAAAATAATGACTATGGCTTCCATCTCAACATTTTTGCATATTTGTGAGAAGAGGCTTAATTAATTCAACAAATATAGTTACCATTTGGATTGTTACCCTGCATAACTTTTAATTGATTCGTTATGGTTTACATCAATGTTGTTACTATACTAGCGACTTATCCTCATTTCTCATGGGTGCATCCATGGGTGTCTTTTACATTTATAATGGGACTAATGTATAGATTATCCTATGTGTTAGACCAAATCATAATCTATTTGTGTACTAAATTTAATAAAAATCTGTCCAGCCGTTTTAATGTGAAGGAGTAACTAATATACACGCATATATTTTTACATTTTTAAAAGTAGTGTATGTATTTAGTCTTTTTTAATGTTCCACTGCTGGGCACGGGCCTTCCTTTAATTCGAAGGGAATCAGACCATAGTCCACCACGCTGGTCAAATGCGGATTGGCGGACTGAGCATGTCTTTCGAAAACTTGTTAGGTTCTCTCGGATATGGAGGTTTCTTCACAATTTTTTCGTTCACCGTAAGACAAGTGATAATCATGTTGGAAATAATTCGCACATGAAAATATCAGAGGTGCGAGATCAAGAATTTGAACCCGCTTCACTCGGTTTCCCATACGAGCGCGTTACCACTGAGTTACTATTGCCGTGTATAAGTAGTGTAACACATAATAAAAAATTTTTTTTTCGATAGTTTAGGCAAAATTATAAACTGTATTCATAGAGTACGTACTTATATTTAAAATGTCAAAATATGTAGAGAAGACCTGCAATATACATTTCAGTGCTTGACATATTCTCATATTAACCCATTTTTATAAACAGTATAAAGTGTGCTACCTTAAAATTCTGCTAAAAGATTAATACCTGTGTGTTCTCTTTAACAAACTTTTATTTATCTTTTAAAAACTCTATACAGCTTTACTCTTTTTTATGCAGTAAGATAGTAGTAACCAAGTGTTGTCTACATTTAGTATCTGTGTTTAAACTTTTTTTTTATTCATGGACTGATATTTTAGTCAATGTATGTACGTAGGTAGTGGTAGAAATCGAGCAAAACGGGTATAAATCTTGGGACTCGCATCTCTGATATTTACATGTGCGGATCATTTTCAACATTAAGACGACATTAAAATGATGTCTTACGTTGAAGGAAAACATCATGAGAAAACCTGCATGTCTGAAAGAATCTAGCAAGTTTTCAAAAGACATGTAAAATCCGCCAACTGTGGTGTGTGTGAGTGGTGGACTGTGACCTGATCCCCCTCGTATTGAAGGATGGCCCCGTGCCCAGCAGGAAGACGTTAAAAATGGCTGACTGAATACAATATAAAAGTAGTAAACCCTGTTCTTTAAACATACTCATAATTCTCTTTTATTTTTATTTATGATAATTTTCTTTTTATTTAGAAAATTATAGGTACAAGCAACAAAATTTAATTAAAAGAAACCTTTTTTTTACTTTTAACAGTAATTAATTAAGATTATACACAATAATTTAGTATAATATAATCATAGATATAATTAACTACGAGACAAATCGCCAGTAATATCCGAGCAAGTTCAGAATAAAGAAATATCTTTATTAAAAAGCTTTGTTTTGTAATTTGGAGGGCGTTGCGCAGAATCATTAGCGTAATAGCGTTAATGGCGGGTCTAGTGATGGGGTGTAGCGATATCAGTGTTAATAATGTAAAGCATTTGTTTTTATTTATTATTACGTTACTATTACATATATTATTCTAATTTTGTCTTGAAATTTCATTTGATGATCAGTTAAAGTTATTTCTTTTTAAGTTAGTTGATAAAATATATGAAATTCTCGATCCAAAATATGTATATGTTTTGGAAAATTTTAACATTTACCTATTTATTTTTGGTAGAAATAATTTAACTGCTTAGGAGTATAACTTTGTTTCTTTTTTTTTTGCGAGCTCAAGGTATTATATTGTATAGACAAAACTATCTCCAGCTTAAAGCAGAATAAAATTAAGTAATAACGGCTAACAAAAAATCATTTATATGGGATAGGTTCGGCTTTTAATAGATAGCGACAGATTCATCAAAGTAAACAGCTGGATATGAAGAGCTGAAATGTTAGCTATTTTCTGTAAAAACAAAGTATGAATATTTTCTAAAATTTAATCTTTTAATATTGGGTGACAAAATTTACATGGAAAATAATATTTTTCTAGCCCATTCGACTTGAAATATTAATGAACTTATTTCTCCGTGTTCGAAATTTACATCCTTGAATTACTACTGTTACTAGTGGAAATGGTAAAATTAAAATAGGGGTAATAGTTATTTCAGAAGACAGTACCTTAGTTACCTAGTTTGGCCATTTAGATGTACTCCGATAAAGTATGAAAGTTCTATAATTTATAATATACTAGCGACTCACCCTCGCTTTGTTCTGGTTTGTCTCTAGGTACGTTTTAGCAGTTACTATGAAACAGATAGACTATACATATATACAAAATAAACAGCTCTGAACTTTTCGATTTTCGAGCTGTTTTAGCTCACAAAATAAAAAAAAGAATTATTCAAATCGGTTCAGCCGTTTTAAAGTTTTAGTGAGACTAATGAACGGCAATTGATTTTTATATAGGTACGAGTATAGATTATAATTATAATTTTTATTTTTATAATAATTACTAAATAATTTTTTTACATATAAGCAAAAAAAACATATTTATAGTATATTTTGAAATTATTCATAACATATTAAATCAATATATTATTATATAACATCGATATCGATATAATAAAGAAAAGTTTAAACACTAAGCGAAAAAAATTACAGCCACCCCAAGAATTTTTCTCGCGAAGAAGAAACGCGTTAATTCCACGTAATGAATATTTAATTATTGTTTTCGTTTTTAACTTTTATCAAAAATTTACGTAATTAATTCATTTTTTACACGTTTTCGTACTATACTTGGCAATAAGCATGAATTATTTTTATGATCGTGCTTGAAAGTGATTTTTTTCGTTTGCGTATATTTCCGAAAAAAGTTATTGAAAATTATGCTTTTTCTTAATTACATTCACAAATTTGGCTTATAATTAAATTTTTCGGTCCACGTTTCGGGTAAAATTGAATATTTTACCAAATTTAATAACGTTAACAGTTTTATGAATTTGGTAAATCAAAGAATTTCAATTTTAACGTAGCAGGTGTTGTAGCCATTGAATTATTCCTTCAGACATTGTGATGGCAAGCTGAGTATCTGAGTCATATACAAATATTTTTACATTTAGTAATATTGTAGTATATTAGTCATATTATAATGTTCGTGTTAGATTCTTTTTTTTTTTGATAAAATGATATTTAATGGAATAAAATATTTATTAAAGCAACTTTGGGCAATATTGAAATTCAAGGTTCTAATAAGAAACAAAAAAAAATATAATACTAGCGACTCATCCTCGCTCCGCTCAGGTTCATCCCTAGTTACGTTTTAACGTTTAGTATAAATTTCTGAGAAATGAGATTTTTTCTCGCATTAAAAAATATCCTATGTATTGACCCGAATAACCAGCTATCATAGGTTTTCTCTAGGTTTCTAGGTTTTCTCGTGATGCGGTTACAAACAGACAGATAGACAAAAATTCTAAAAACTATAGATAATAATAATATTAATAAATAATAATAATGATTATTTCAATAAGATTTTCCAAAAAATATTTAATTTACAAATTCGACTCGGTTGGAATTTTATTATATGTATAGATAAGTATAGAAGATATAAAAATCATTACCTAACGTTCAAATTAAAAGAAATTAATTTCTATTTTTATGCTCATGGCAACAAGTTGCATGTCAAGTACTTGATGTAGTTTTCCATTCAATTAAGTGACGCAATAATGTCTTTTTAACACCTATTAGCGACTCATCCTCACTTCACTTGAGTTCGTCCCTAGGTACGTTTTAATGGTTAGTATAAAATATATAGTCGACCCCTTACTCTATGAAAAATATAAATAAATCTATCCCACGGGATCAATACATTTATCCGGGATTAAAAGTAATCTATGTGCCATTCAAGACGATAAACTATCTTGCTGGCAAATTTCATCCAGATCCGTTTAGCCATTCTGGCGTGATTGCGTAACAAACATCCATCCATTCAAACATTCGCATTTATAATATTTATGGGATTATGAATTTTTGTTTCCAATTCCAATTTCATAACAGAGTCTAGTCTAGCATTTTTTTCACTTATATGACCAGATTATTACAAGTAAAAATGTTTCTGATCATCTTTGTTATATTAACGCTAGAAGAAATATTGTATCGGCTAAGAAGATAATATGTTTCGTCAGTAAACAAAGGATATAGACCCAAACCACAATAAATATAGACATCAAATTCGATAGGGATGCAAATAATAATTAAGTAAAGCAGTAAAGTAAGCTCGGGGTAGCCCAATGGTATCGCGCTTGCCTGGGAAATTAATTGAAGTGGGTTCAAATCCTCTTGGTCTTGCACTTCTGATATTTTATGTGCAAATCATTTTCGACATGATTACCACTTAAGGAGAAGGAAAACATTGTGAGGAAACCTGCATGTCTGACAGAACTTAGCTAGTTTTCGAAAGAATTAAAGTCCACAAAGCCACACTTGACTTGATCCCCCTTGTATTAAAGGGAGGCACTTGCCCAGCAACGGAACTTTAAAAAGGACTAAATATAATAATGTAAATACTATATGGGTAGCTAGTGCATAATATTTTGCGAAACATTCAGAACACATTACCTAAGCATTCAGCCATGCGGCAGAAGTTCGAAGCGCGTGAACTGTTATAAACAATTTAATTAGCAACAACTTCATGTGGTGCGAAGTTGACGCGAATTCACAACTTTGTACGAGATGCGTTAATAATGCAAGGTGACATAGTGCTTGGAATATAATAGACTGAGTCGTGAGTACATATCTATTCTAATAATATAAATGCAAAAGCAGCGCTGTCTGTCTGTTTGTTTGTTACCTTTTCACGCTTCATCCGTTGAACTGATTTAGATAGGTATAAAGATAGTTTGAGACCCTGAGAAATACATAGGATAGTTTTTATCCTGGAAATCGATCCTAAATGGGGTAACAAGTGGAAGTTTGTATACGGAATCAATCATTTTTAACGTAAGGAATGTAAAACTCATCATACCTATGTATATATATACATGTAATAACAGTATTATAATAATATACATACATATTACAGGTATATTCTTGTAAAGAATGTGTAACTGCCAGTACATTTTAGCTCTATTTTCACATTTCAATGCGAGTAAGCCATGCGGAAAAACCTGCAGCGTTTGAACTATGCGTTATAAACAATTTAATTAATGCTAACTTCGACTCGCAAACTTTGCATGAATTGACAACTTTATATAAGCTCAGATAATACAAAATTTCATTGGAGATTTCAAGTTTACTAACAAATGGCTTTTATGGCTTTGACGGTGTATCCCAATAACCTGTCTATCTGTAGTTTTTCTGACTAGAAATAGATTCATAATATAGACTCCATATAAATTATGTCAAATTCCTATTTCTAGTAAGTCTATAATGACGAACTATTACTAAGAGCGTGACAGCTGGTGTCGAACGACGAATTGATTTTGCTCCGGAACAATGTACATAGGTGTAATAAGTAACATAAAATAAGTATATTTTATTCAGTAATATTTTAAAATAATCTTCTTTATAAATAAAATAAAAATAACACAATATTTATATAACTTAAAAACTCTTCCTGTCCAGCCATTTTCTAACACACATATTATGTACATAAATTATAATATTTGAAATTTTTATTGCCGAGTATTTTATTAGAGTAATAAAAGAATTCTTAGTAAACCTTCAGATCTGAATTTAGCCGAAATTGCTCTATTATTTTCTGTCTTTAACTATTTATTGTATTTTTTTATATAAAAACTAGCAAAACCCGCGTCTTCGCTCGCGCTTAAACTACAACAAGAAAACTTTAATAAAGTAGGTTTCATACAAATTTTCATCCCTTATTTTATCTCCTTATGGGATGAATTTCAAAAATCGCTAAGATACGTATTTATTTAATTGTATTGAAGAGCATTAATACCAAGTTTCAAGAAATTCTGATCTTAAATATTTTTTTAGGTTGCGTTATAACGTGTATTCCCGTGGGAATGAGATAATCTCCCGCGTAAAAAAGTATCCTATATGTTGACCCGGCCACCAAATTTCATCAAAATCCCTCCAGTGGTTTTTCTGTGATGCGGTAACAGACAGACAGACAGACAGACAAAAAATCTAAACGCTATAAATTCGGTCTCTGTGTCGATAATAATGTATATTTCAATAAGATTTTCCAAAAAATATTTAAGGTACAGATTCGACTCAGTTAAAATTTTATTATATGTATAGACTGAAATGATTAACTAAATAAAATAAACGTTAACATTTAGCATCTAGTTTGACAATTGTATTACCATATTAAGCTACCTTGAGTTATATCATTCATGCATTCCTATACCTTGTCAATAGCTGTAATGATGTAGACGATAAGGCGACGGAGCGCACACGTGATCCAGTCACGCGACATCGTATTTGCTGGTAGCAATGCTGGGTAAACATCCTGATACATTGTATATATATACTAAACATTACCTTTGCTTACTCGACCGGAATATTCAGAGTAGACAAACGGGCGAGATGTTAGGAGCTAACAGCGGCAAATGTTTGAATGATTGCCTGCATACATGACGGTTAGTTGCTGTAAACCTTTATTCTAGCTTCGTATTGAGAATTTACTGATCTATGAATCGTGTTGAATCAACGAATGCCATTTCATATACAGTTTATGTTTCTGTGGAAGCATAATTGTTTTTAAGTAAGGTGTTGCCTTATTTTTGTTTATAGCAAATGTAGTTTTGTTTATAAGATATGGTGTTTGTGTGTCTTTGTTGGCTTATTTGATTTATACTGAAAAAAGGACTGAACTGTTTTCAGTTCAGTACTTTTTCTTTTCTGTTTGTTAACCGGTTTTCTTTTTTTTTTGTTTAGTAGCTATTGACGAGCTTTAGAGTTATCAATAAAAAAATGTTATGATATTTTATATTTTTTTTATTAATAGTATGGTATTATAGGTAAAGAGTTACGACCATTGCGCGAACAATAGTTTTTATAAATTTTGATGACACGTTTGGCTCAGTTTGTAGTGAATCTACTTGCTGTGCTAGTGGTCGCGGGTTCGAGTCCCGCTGGGGGCATTCATTTGTGTGATGAGCACGAATGTTTGTACTCAAGTCTTGGGTGTTTATATTTATAATATGTATGACCTATGATGTAATATATTGACCGGTGGTAGGACTCTGTTTACCGGTGGTAGGACTCTGTCAAGCCTGAGGAGTCCGACTGGATGGGTACCACCCCCTTATCTATTTCTGCCGCCAAGCAACAATGATTGCATTGTTGTGTTCCGGTATGAAGGATAAGGTAGCCAGCGCAATTACAGGCAAGAGGCATATCATCTTAGTCCTCACAGTGACAACGCATCTGTGATTCTGCATTTTTGTTACTTAAAACCTAAGTGCATGAACGGTAAGGTGTTATGGGCGACAGGTACTGCTTTCCATCAGGTGGTCTGTCTGCTCGTTTGTCACTGAATCGCATAAAAAAAAATGTATTTAAAGTTATCTATTATGTGTAGGGTATCAACTATCTGGTATCCATAACACAGACCTCGTAGCTTACCATGGAACTAGATGGTGCTGTGTGTTAATGTCCCAACATATTTATTTATTTATAAATGAAACATGAACATGTGGTGTTCCATTTGTATCCATGTAATTTATTGCATATAAACAGTTTATGAGTTGGAAATCAACAAATCGTCCTTTTTTTTCAGTATAACAAGAGATTACCATTTGATATAGGAAAAAAAAAAATTGTTAACAAAAGATGTTAACGTGCTCGTTTAGAAAATCATGGGAGTGGGTTCAGTTCTAATCATGTTTAAAATCAAATTTTAAACATAATTACTACTTGCTACAATGGTGAAGAAAACATCGTAAGGAGAGCTAAATTTTTGAGAAAATATTCAACAGTTTTCAACTGATGTGTGTAGTCTGCATTTGGCTAGCTTGGTTGACTTCAGCCTAATTATTCTCCCCTCTTCTAGTGGAGGCCTGCACACAGCAGTAGGACGTTAAAAAATCTTATTATAATTAAAACTGCCTAAAGAAATTAGAGACACGTCTGAGTACAGAAAGGGCGGATAATTAATTATATTTTACACTAGCGACTCATCCTCTCTTCGCTTGGGTTCGTCCCTAGCTTGATTATCCATACAAACTTTCATCTCAACTTAAGGGATGATTTCCGAGACAAAAAGCATCATATGTCCTTTCTAGGGTCTCAAACTATCTTTTTACCAAATTTCATCTAAATCGGTTCAGTAGATCTAGAGATTACCCTCTACAACGTCACAAACTCACAAACTTTACCTCTTTATAATATTAGTATAGATTAAAGGATTTTCATAATTTCTATACCATATTAGTTATTTTTAATATTAACTTTGAACTAATTTTGAATACGCCTACTAAAGGAATTTTTACTTAAAGCATTGTCACTTCCGAGGGATATGTTAACAAAATTCTAAGGGCAATGGACTTGGGTTGTGCATTTAAAAGTTATAATATTAAAAATCCTAGAAGCCTAATATTAAAAATCTTTATATTTGCAGTATTTGAGATTATAAAGCAAAATTTTAGTAATTCTATCGAATTTTCTTCAATTTTGCTCTTTTGCAGGGTTCCGCACCCGAAAGGTGCCAACGGAGCCCTGTTACTAAGCTTCCGCTTTCCGTCTATCAGAGGGCTGTATCTCATGAACCGTGGAGTGTTAGAATTTTCACATCTATTTCTATTGCTGCTATAACAACAAATAATAAAAATAAACAAATAAAAATATAAGAAACATTTTTTAACGTTCATAATTGATCATTGAAGTTAATATACATATTACATACATATGCATACATACCTACATAGAGTAAAAGTCATAATAATAAAAATTACATATACAATGGTATGGAACTCTACGTGTCCGAATTCGATTCGATTTTATTATTTTAATCTTAATAAAGCTACCAAGCTTAGGAAAACTTTAGTAAATCATAAACAGATAACATGAATGTCAAAAGTACATATAAATACGAATTAGTATTCAAGTAATAAAATCGATAAACAAAATTGAAAGGTCTTATAATATTTACATGGCAGAAACGATTTTTTATGAATTTATTCAGTTGGTAAGAAGCAGTCGCCAAAGTTCTCTCACGGAAAATTGCAGTGCAAGTCAGTTGCAGTAAATATTTGAATTGTAGAACGGGATTGGTTTGCTTTCTACGTATTCAAAGGCAGTGTTTACATCGAAATATAAAAATTCCTCACAATTTGAGAGTAAGACGATTCACTTGCTGAAAGTTTAGGAATGATTATTGGAGTGTACGTAGCTTGCAGCATCGTTTCTATTAAATATTGAACGGAGAAACGTTTAACGCGTACAGTGTTTTTTTATTTCTACATAGTCAATGATGTAAAAAGAGGCTTTTGGATGTATAATATATAATACTGATTTCCGTAAGTTTTAATTTTATTCTGAATACTAGCGACTCACCCTCGCTCCGCTCGGGTTCGGCATTAGTACGTTTTATGGTTTAGTATAAATTTCTAAGAGATGACATATTTTTTCGCAGTAAAAAGTATCCTATATGTTGACCCGGATAACCAGCTATCATCATACCAAATTTCATCAAAATCTGTCTAGTGGTTTTCTCATGATGCGGTCACAGACAGACAGACGGATAGACAGACAGGCAAAAATTCTAAAAACTATAGATTCAGCCTCTATATCGATAATAATGACCATAAGATTTTCCAAAAAACATCTAATGTGCAGATTCGACTCAGAATTTTATAATATGTATAGATTATTATATTACATAAGAGTATACTTGCAAATTCAGATTTCCTCACTAGACGATCTGACATAACGATGCACTGACTGATGATGACTGAAAATATTAAGCGTAGAAATATATGATGTGGTGTTGTTGGATTACAAAAATGCATATAAAAGTCAATGTAAATAACTGAGCTTAAACAAAACAAATCAGAAATAATGATATACAATTACAGTTTTTGACATAGCGCTTAAGTAGCTTTATAATATATAATATTACAATAAAAAATAGATTTAATTTAGTGAAAACGATTGTAGAATATCATCTCGTACGAGAGTCTATACTTGCAGTAGAGTAACCTGATATTATGGAGTTAAATTCAATAGAAATGAATATGAAATTAACAATAACTACCAATACACAAGGGATTTAAACTATATTTTACGAGTATATTATAGAGCTGATGAATATTTACTTTGTTGCTAAAAGATAGAGGAATGTTATAGGTTATCTAACATCATGCTATGAACCCTAATCTTCCCGGGAGAGAGCTGACTCCTACCGGGCGCGTCCCCAGGTGGCGGATAGGGGAACGCCACCCGCTTAGCACAGGAGCGGGTGGTACCGGTGAAATCCGGCGCGGACCAACAGCAGGGGGAGGGGTGCCTCTGGCCGTGGGCCGTCGAACGCAGTTGAGGCACCCCGGACGGGGCCGCTCTCCGTTGAGGCTTCGGCTTCCGGAGTTGCGGTCACCGGTGTGGGGGGCCCACTTAGGTGGGCAAGATGGGTGTCCACTTCGGTGGACCAGTTGGGGCCTCTCGTTAGTGGCTGCATCTGACGGCGTTGCGGCCACTGACGGGGGGATGGTGGTGGGTGCCCTGACCGTGGGCCGTCGAACGCGGTTGGGGCGCCAGAGGATGAGGCCGCTTGCGGCGATTGGTGGTGTGGACCCACTTCGGTGGGTGGTTTGGGTGCCACATTTTGTGGTGGGTGTGGGGCCTCTCTCTCGTCGTGGCTGGATCTGACGGCGTTGCGGCCACTGGTTGCGGGGTCGCTTGGGCGATCCTGCGATCGGACGGGAGGGGGGCGGACGCGGTGGGGCTGCAGGGGAAGAGGAGTGTCGGTGTGTCGTTGCCGCTCTCCTTGTCCTCTGCAGCCGTGGGAAGGGTGCCCACTTCGGTGGGCAGATTGGGGCCGCTCGACGAGGCTTCCGTTTGCGAAGCCACGATGATGCGGCCACCGGTGGCGGGACCGCTTTGGCGATCCCGTGATCGGACGGGGGGTGGAGCCGGTTGCGGGACTGTGTTAATAGGCCCGCAACCGGTAGAGGGGCGGACCGCGGTGGGAGGGGAGCGCTGGTGCCTCGGTGCTGGCCTCCCCGCCTTCCGCGGTCTGGATGGGGCCGCCACCGTATGATGGCGGACGCGGTGGGGCTGCAGGGGAGAGGGCTGGTGTTTCGATGCCGTTTCCCTGTCCTCTGCAGCCGTAGTGGGGCTCCTTCGGGGGTCCCACCAGACGGTGGTCTTCGGACCTGCCGCCGGGGCGTCGCGGAAGTTATGCGCAAGCGTTCCCGCGGCGTCCCACTATGGCGGATGGGAGGGGAAGCTTGGGGTTTAGTGGGTAGTACCGGCTCTTCTAGCCGGTGAGCCCCACATAACCACCTAGGGGTTCAGATGGTATGCGTAAATGCATTCCCCAAAGATAAAAAAAAAAAAAAATGAACCCTAATCTTAAACAACAGGAAAAGGAAACAAAAAGGATTTTTTTTACTACGGAAAATATCTCATCCCTGAGAAATAATTTGCAGTGGTAGCCGCTTGGGTAACCGAGTAAAGCCAAATCCAGGGTCTCGCACCTCTGATATTTTCATGTGCGAATCATTCTAACATGATTACCACTTACCTTTCGGTGAAGGAAAACATCGTGAGGAAACCTGTATGTCTGAGAAAACCTAACAAATTTTTGAAAGACATGTGAAGTCTGCCAAATCGCACTAGGCCAGCGTGGTGGACTATGGCCTGATCACCCTCGTATTGAAGGGAGGCTCGTGCCCAGCAGTGGGACATTAAAAAGGGCTGAGTACTATTGAGAAATATATACTATACATTAAAACGTAAGTAGGGACGAACCTGAGCGGAGCGAGGGCTAATTGCTAGTATATAAGCAAATATTGTATTATATGTGCAGTGTGATAGGATAATAAAATAAATTTATCCGCACAATATAATAGCCATATTTATATGTATTTTTGTTAGGAAGTACAAACGTCTAATCGTACACCTCTTTTTTAATGAACTTTAGATTGCATTAACTGAACCGTAAGTGATATACTCGTATAAAAGCTTTTGACAGATTTATTCGTGATTAATGTTGAATTTCATTTTAAGCACGGCGACAAAATTACTGCGTTAAATTACATTTCCAATATAATTTTATACATCTCGAACTACGCTTCGAATTTTATTTCTGGACATAATTTATGACGTTAGCGTAATGGTGAATTGCTTTTCATAGACTTGTTATTATGTATTAACAGTATGGAAATCCAATTTAATTTTGATTTAAGTTTTATAAATACACAAGCGACTCACCCTCGCTTCGCTTCGGGTTCGTCCCTAGTCAAAAACAAATCTATCCTACGGGAACCGTACATTTTTTCCGGGATGATATATAGCATATGACCTTCCTCGGTTAACGGGCTATCTAATGTAAAAAGAATTTTTCAAATCAGATTAGTAGTTTCTGAGATTAGCGCGTTCAACCAAACAAACAAACAAACAAACTCTTGAGCTTTATAATATTAATATTAGTATAGATTTGCCAAAATACGTTTCGAACATTTTAAAGTTACATTATAAGAACTGTGGTGGAATTTTGATATCTAACGATGTATATAGAGAATATATTTTACTATATGAACTGAAAGTTTTTTTGTGCTTCTAGTAACATGTATCTTACACAAACACTTTATTATTTTTTTCTTATTTTTGATCTTGTTTAAGAAATCAGACCGCATCTTTTGAAGTTAGTAAGGAACATTGTTTTTCATTGCACTACGGCATATTTATATGTAGTATTTTTATACCAGAATATAAAACACTATAAGTTACAAAATATAAGAAACTTACCTGACGCTCGATCTCTAGTACCAAGCACGGAAGCGATCTGTGGACGCTCCTCATTGATGACCAGTTCAGCTTGCTCACTGTACACAGCATGTACAGTGGAGATGCAGGTCAACCTAAGCTGGCCACGTTCGAAACTGTCCGGCCGCACCATAAATGACAGCTGACTCACTGATGCCACCTGCAAAATATCTTGACATAAAAATAAAGGAAATAGAAATCAAAGTAAATAGCATTTTTAAAAGAGAACATTAATTTTTAAATTTTTTAAATTTTTATTCTTGTTTTTTTTATCTTAACTATCCCATAGTAATTTTATAAGAAAGTTACATATGTTTTATAATTAATTTAAACTAGAGAAAAAAAAACTAATCTATCCCACGAGAACAGTACATATTGCCGGGATAAAAAGTACTTGTGTTATTGTGATATATAGGTACATATAATAAAATAAAATTGTAACTAAGCCAAATCTGTACCTTAAATATTTTTTGGAAAATCTTATTGAAATAGACGCTATCGATACAGAGTCCGAATCTATAGTTTTTAGAATTTTTGTCTGTCTGTCTGTTGTCTGTCTGTCTGTCTGTCTGTCTGTCTGTCTGTTACCGCATCACAGAAAAACCACTGGAGGGATTTTGATGAAATTTGGTATGATGATAGCTGGATATCCGGGTCAATATATAGGATACTTTTTACCGCGGAAGATTATCTCATTCCCACGGGAGTACACGTTATAACACAACCTAAAACATGTTTATGATCAGAATTTCTTGAAACTTGGTATTAATGCTCTTCAATACAATTAAATAAATACGTGTTTTAGCGTTTTTTGAAATTCATCCCATAAGGAGATAAAATAAGGGATGAAAATTTGTATGAAACCTACCTTTTTAAAGTTATTTTGTTGTAGTTTAGCGTGAGCGAAGCCGCGGCTTTTGCTAGTAAGCTATATTATTGTAAAGTTTTATTAAAATCCACTGAGTAGTTTTTGCGTGAAAGAGTAACAAACATCTAGTTTATAATATGTATGCATTTAAAGTTATATACATATGTGAATTGTATCAACTATCTGGTATCCATAACACAAGCTTCGTAGCTTACCATGGAACTAGATGGTGCTGTGTGTTAATGTCCCAACATATTTATTTATATTTATACATCTATACATCCAGACATCCATACATCCTCACAAACTTTCCGCTTCTCAGTGTGGAATTATTACTTGCAATTTTAAATTAAATTACTTAGTTACGTGGTTTCAGGAACATACCAAAAGATTCCTATCAGATATAATCAATATAATATATATGAAGTATTAAAAGCTTTAATAAAATTTAAATATTAACATTTCAAAACATAACGATGCAAATATTAACTTATTGTTGTTTTAAACTTTGCGGAGATAAAGTGGGTTAGATCTATAGAGTGGTTTAAATAACTAGAATATCCAATTTGAGTTATCCAAGTATTGGTAGTGGTTTAGGTTGGAGTGTTTCGACAAATGCATTTATTAATTTAGTGGATGCATGCATAATGTATTAAATCTGTTTAAGCTCATTTAAATTATTCTATGAATTTTGTTCTGTGGCTACCGACTTTTGACTGATGTTAATTATTTCATTATATAGATTTGTTAGAATTATGCACTTGAAATATTGTCTTTAATTAGAAATCTGAAATGTTTGGTTTTGTTAGAAATTGCTAATTTTTGGAAGTATCAGTCTGATTTGATTTATTGGATTTTAATAATTGATTTGAATCATGTTATTGCAATGTTCTCTTGACCGATTTTAGTCACCGCGGCCAATCTTACTGTAACTAGCTATGTGCGTAGGAGATATTATAGTGCACAAGTTTGTGCGCTACACTTTCTATACCTTCCATTCGTCACAAGTCCAGTAGAACAATGATTCGATATGACCGGTATCGGAACAAAATATAAGGTGCAGGATCGCCCTCTTTATGTGGTCTTCGGGGTGGGTTGTAACAACTTCCTTACTTACTTCGAACTACTGCTGCGATTTAACAAAAACAACCAATAGCTATACTTGGACACAAAACCCAGAAACTCCAGATGTTAGTTACTAGACCAAAGACGCAGATGTTGTATAGGCTATATAGCTACTTAGAAATGGAGAAATTATACATAAATAAAAGTATTATGAATTGTATGTATGTTGTATTCAGTCCTTTTTGCCGAACTTCACGTCTTTCGAAAACTTGCTAGGTTTTCTCAGATATGCAGGTTTCCTTACGATGTTTTCCTTCACCGTAAAGCAAGTGGTATTCAAGTTAGAATTGATTCGCACATGAAAATATCATAGGTGCGAGACCCGGGATTTGAACCCACTTCACTCCCAAGCGAGCACGTTACTACTGGACTAGCACTGTCAGTTTTTAACTTTAACTGATTTATAAAGATTTAATACATAGATACATAGTCAACAAAATATACTAAATGTTAAGTGAAGCTTATCACAATACATTAGTGAAAACCGGATCCAATTTGGTTAAGCCGTTTCTGAGATTAGCGCTCACAAACGCACAGACAAACAGACAAAAATTCTAAAAATCAATGTGTTGGGTTCAATTTTTTTTTGAGTGTGACTGATGAGGTCTAGGTTATAGCGCGCTTACCTAGACGATGCCTATTCACTCTTGAAGGTACTTATATTTTATAGATGGCTGAAGGTACTTATATAAAACACGGATGCTAAAAGGGTGTTCCACAACTTAGCAGTTCGTTTCAGAAACGTAGAACTAAAGCGTTTCATGCGAGTTGGTTGGATTTCTACCACGTAAGATGCCAGTGCCCACGACTTCTTGCAGTTCTGTGGTAAAACGGTGAAGGAGGCACAAGGTTGTAAAGTTCCTACGAGCACTCCCTCTATTGTGTTAATAAACCCCAAATAATGGTTTTTTTACTCCCATGTATAGATAGCGTTCAGTTACAATTTTACTATATGTAAAGACTGTAATACTCGTATATAAATTAGTACAATTGTATAAAACAAAACGACAGTTGGTCCATGAATATTTTTTATAACAAAATACCTTAACTATTTCTATTTTTTTAACATTTATTTACTTGTCACAGTAATGAATATTCTATTTATATTTGTATTATGTTTTAATATATTATATTTTATTTTAAATCAGTATTGTTTAGCTTCTTATTTAGTTCCATGACACTCTGTCTATATGATTAATCTGAGGTTTGTGCACGCAATATTTAACTTGTAAACAAATTACTATGCCATTACCTTTTTAGACGATTGTACCGTTGGAGTAGGATCAGTTGCATCTTCATCTAGTCCAGCATCTTGGTTGCGTGGTGTTGGGAACATAACTGAATCTTGACTGGGCAGAATTTCTCCATCCTAAAATCATCACAGTTATTCTTTATTTGTAAATATGTATTACTATAGTAATTTTAAGTTTTTATGAAAATTATATAAAGTTTTGATAGTCTTTGCGTCTATGAAAGTTGAATAAATTAAATAAATAAGTTAGATAAAAAATGACACGTGTATGATCAAACATTTTCTATTCCGACTTAAACTCAAAGGAAACCACGTTCCCTAATAAACAGCAAAATTTCAACTTCAGTCAAACATATTAAGGGGATTAAGGAAAATTAAATCAAATGTAGACGTCAAAAGTACTTTAAGGCTATCGAAATAATTTTATGGCTACTCATCTTTTGGGGCAACAATAAGAACATTATCAGCGATAATGAATATGTTCAGGAACCAAAATGATTGAGGGCGAAAACATCGTTTGTTAGGGAGGTACCATTAATCACTGTCCCGGACCAATTAGAGTATAATAATTGTTCTATGAAAATCTCGATCCGCAGAATATTGCTAAACATGAATTAGTTATGCGGATCTCTAAATTGCTTTTGCCCTGTTTATGTTTTCACCGAAAAAATTTAATGTAGGCAAGATTGATTGATGTATATTTTCGATTATACTGTACACTGTTTTCTTTTGCTTAAGTGTATTGATTAAATTAATTTATTTACTTTAGATAGAGTATGTTGAAGATTTTGAATAATTGTGTCTGCAAAGTTTTTCCAAGTATATACTAACAGTTTTACCAAAATTATGCTTGCTGTATCAATCTTTTACTTACTTCTTTGCGTTTGATCGGTCACGTTGAAAGATTCATTTGAATAATATATTTTGATTTGCTTTTAAGTATTAGAAAAAATACTACTAAAATAGTGTCCTAATTTGATAAAAACTTTACCTTCAACCGTTGTTTTTAGATAAAATAACGTAAAAACCAAACAAATGTTCCAAAGCTACCTAAAATATTACTTCAAAATAAAAAATAAAAAGCATACACTGCACATTTAAAGCAGAAACAGTCGCGTTTGCTTTTTACCTGCACTGTGTCCACAAAGGGTCCAAATGCTTTCCATGGACTGAAAATGATATTGCTGTTCTCATCGCCCGGAGCGGCAGTACTGCGACTAAGTTGAGGTAAATCAATAGATATCGCGGGGCTTGGTAGGATACGCTGTTGCATTATTGGTTTCCCTTGGATCTGAAACAAAATTAAATGTTAGTAGTGGCTGCTTTTAAATATATTCTTGTAAGTGCATCGCTTTGCAGGATGCGTATACAGAATTGTTTATCTATATATGCGTTATCTATACTAATATTATTAAGCTGAAGAGTTTGTTTGTTTGTTTGTTAGTTTGTTTGGTTGAATGCGCTAATCTCAGCAACTACTTATCCGATTTGAAAAATTCTTTTTGCATTAGATAGCCCGTTAACTGAGGAAGGCTATAGGCTATATATCATCTCGGAAAAATGTACAGTTCCCGTGGGATAGATTTGTTTTTGTCTAGGGACGAACCCGAAGCGAAGCGAGGTTGTTTTCGAAACGACGATGTTTTCCTATAGTAGATACCGCTATTATAATAATAAATAAAAAGTTATATAATATGCAGATTTTTACTTCCACATAATTATATAATATACTTGTGAACGGAAATACCTAAGTTAAGCAGAAATCAAAGTGGGGACAAATAATATATGAGGATGTTACAAATTCCATTACAGTTGAGACTCTTGAGACATGAAACCTACCGTGTTTTTATTTTAGTAGCTGGTTAGTGTAGGTTGCGTGAGCTATCGGAAACGAGACTATTGTTTGAACGCTTTTAACGTTTTTCTACATTGTACTATAGTGGAATTTATTTCTTTGAGCTAGAAACTTTTTCAATTAAAGTTCTTCACTATATATAATTCAATTATCTAATTTAAAAAAAAAAAACTTTTTTTTTATATTTAAGGTTTTTTTAGAGTCAAAGTAGTCTTATTACTAAGCCTACGTACGTCGTTTTTCTATCGATTTGTTATTGAAGGAGTTATATTTTTAAAATCTAGCCAATATGTTAAAACTTTCATACAATTCTAATTTTAGTTAATAAATTTTACCTCAAGAACGCTTCCATATTATAATTTAAAAAAATTCCATCCCTTACCTAGCGAAATAAATAATATTAATACTTGTAAATTTATTTTAAAATGAACGTATATTTTTTAAATCTATTTAAACATTTAAACATAAACTGACAGCTTAGTTATAGCGTGATGACGTTTATCAATATCCAGGGTATAGTTCTAAGTTTAGGTAAGGGGAACGGAGAATGTCGTATGATCGAGTGCTTCTATCGCTCACTGGGACTGAGAAAATCGGTTTATAGCATAGTGATGTCGTTGATAGATATCTATAATACCCTTATACTCGTTCTGATGTAATTTTCTAAATTGAGTAGTAAATGAGGTGACATAACTATAGACTTAAATTGATTGTTATTGGATTGTATCGGAAATTGTAATGTAAAAAAAACTATGGTTAGTTTTATTTATTAACTAGCGGCTCACCCTCGTTTCGTTCGGGTTCGCCTCTAGGAAAACAAAAACACACGTATCCCACGGGAACCGTACATTTTTTCGGGATAAAAAGTAGCCTTTGTATTATTCCAGACTATAATCTATCTCTGTGCCAAATTTCATCCAGATCCGTTCTGCCGTTCTGGCGTGAAAGAGTAACAAACATCTATACTCACAAACTTTCACATTTATAATATTTATATACAGCTGATGTAATTTTCTAAATTGAGTAGTAAATGAGATAAAATAACTATGGACTTAAATTGATTGTTATTAAATTGTACCGGAAATTGATGATTGTAAGTATAAAAAAAAATATAGTTAGTTTTATTTTATAGTGTTTGTTGTGTGTTTGTAAGTGGTTGCAGTATAACATTAACTGTATACTAATACTTTCTTAGATTTACGCGAATATTAGACATTTAAATAAAACTATCTTTTCAGATTTTCCCGTGACATGATTGCTGTAAAGCAATCGAAACGTCGGGAACCAAAAATCAAAATAAATCCGCGAAATAATCCGAAAAGATTAAGATTTTATTTAACTGTATACTAATTTATCTAAACTATTCGTAATGAGATATTCTTTCATTAATAATAATGTTAAATGCATAAACGCGAGTATTAAGTAAAAAAGATAATATATTGTACATTTTGAAAAAAAAATTA
Source organism: Argynnis bischoffii washingtonia (assembly GCA_033884665.1). Lineage (NCBI taxonomy): Eukaryota > Metazoa > Arthropoda > Insecta > Lepidoptera > Nymphalidae > Argynnis > Argynnis bischoffii. Next base: position 14,527,732 of record CM066618.1, on the reverse strand, counting down.
TTTTTATACCTTCTACTTCTACTTCCTTCTACCTTCTCCACCTGGGTATTTCTACAAAGTTGGCAATTACCATACATAAATACCCTTCCGTGTTTTTTAACGTGTTGAGGGACACGGGCACACCGGTGTGTCAGTTAACAAATTATTTATTCCTGAAGTGGTAAAGCGCACAGGACAGAAAGCCAAGACCAAGAACAGAAGCTATCGATTTACATGAAATTTAATTATATTTTGACCGACTTCAAGTGGTAAAATGGTCAATTTAAATGATTTTTTTTGTGTTTGTTTAACGATATCTTCGTCAAATGCTAACTGATATTTAATTATGATCCTTTTTTAACCTATTCGAGTCGTATTTTAAGGTGAGTGTCATATAAATAATTCTAAGAAGTAATTTAAAACTTAGGGGTGAATAATTAAAGTTTTTTTTTCTAAAATTGATGTATCTTTTCATCTATAAAGTTTCTATTGTTTTAGGCTATGTATCGATTAGTGTTAAATTAAACAGTGCGATGGATGAAAACTCTGCTGATATAAAAAAGAAAAAAATTGTTTCACTGTGATACCATTTCAACTTAAAGATTGAAAGTGCCAATTTGATTTGACTCACGGTTGTGAATCTAGTAGTTGAATCGTTTTGTGAATGCCACACCTAATATTTTCAGCTCTGTCACAATGCAGAAACTAGAGTATTTATACCAAAACCGCTCTCTCTGTATTACGCATGAAGTAATGGGTTCGATATATATATATATATATATATATATATATATATATATATATATATATATATATATATATATATATATATATATATATATATTATATAGTGAAATATTTGGATTGATTATTAAAATTAAAATGATATTAAAACAGTATTAACTAAAATAAAGATGATCGACGAATCAGCTAATTCGTTCGACGAAGCTTGAATGTCGAAGTTATACCTACTTTTGCCAATAAATAGAGTCAGAGAATAATAGAAAGTAATAAGTTACAAAAATCTACTCAATTTAATTTTAGTTTTGATTTAACTATCATAAATACAATCCATACTAATATTATAAACGTGAAAGTGCATGTGTTTGTTTGTCCATTTTTTATGTCGAAACAAAGTACCTAACGGATTGGCGTGATTTTTTTGTGTGGAAATAGTTGGAGGGCTGATAAGTGACATGGGCTACTTTTTATCGCGGGAGATAATCTCATATATATATATATATATATATATATATATATCTGTGGGAATGAGATATAAATATGAATAAAATATATATATATATATATATATATATATATATATATATATATATATATATATATATATCGAACCCATTACTTCATGCGTAATACAGAGAGAGCGGTTTTGGTATAAATACTCTAGTTTCTGCATTGTGACAGAGCTGAAAATATTAGGTGTGGCATTCACAAAACGATTCAACTACTAGATTCACAACCGTGAGTCAAATCAAATTGGCACTTTCAATCTTTAAGTTGAAATGGTATCACAGTGAAACAATTTTTTTCTTTTTTATATCAGCAGAGTTTTCATCCATCGCACTGTTTAATTTAACACTAATCGATACATAGCCTAAAACAATAGAAACTTTATAGATGAAAAGATACATCAATTTTAGAAAAAAAAACTTTAATTATTCACCCCTAAGTTTTAAATTACTTCTTAGAATTATTTATATGACACTCACCTTAAAATACGACTCGAATAGGTTAAAAAAGGATCATAATTAAATATCAGTTAGCATTTGACGAAGATATCGTTAAACAAACACAAAAAAAATCATTTAAATTGACCATTTTACCACTTGAAGTCGGTCAAAATATAATTAAATTTCATGTAAATCGATAGCTTCTGTTCTTGGTCTTGGCTTTCTGTCCTGTGCGCTTTACCACTTCAGGAATAAATAATTTGTTAACTGACACACCGGTGTGCCCGCGTCCCTCAACACGTTAAAAAACACGGAAGGGTATTTATGTATGGTAATTGCCAACTTTGTAGAAATACCCAGGTGGAGAAGGTAGAAGGAAGTAGAAGTAGAAGGTATAAAAATAAATTTTTTTTCAAAATGTACAATATATTATCTTTTTTACTTAATACTCGCGTTTATGCATTTAACATTATTATTAATGAAAGAATATCTCATTACGAATAGTTTAGATAAATTAGTATACAGTTAAATAAAATCTTAATCTTTTCGGATTACTACTTTTTATCGCGGGAGATAATCTCATTCCCACAGATATATATATATATATATATATATATATATATATATATATATATATATATATATATATATATATAGTCTATCTATTCCATACTAACCGTTAAAACGTTACCTAAGGACGAATGTACAATTATGCTTCTTACTCCTACATGTCGAAAGGGCTATAATATTATAAATACAAAGGGCAGATAAACACTTGAGCAAGACCAGGGTAGTCGCTAGTATATTATAAATTTATTTAATATGAAATTTTTGTTTTCAGAGAAAATACAAAATTGTTGTTGTCCTATTCAATTGATGTATCCCTTTATACACTGAATTCGCGCTCGGAATATAAAACATATTATATTTCTTAGACGTTAGTACGTGTTAGGCTGAGACATCAGATGTCAACAGTTAGTGACAGGTAATCACTGTCATATTATTTTAAACGTCACAACGTTGTCTTTGGGTTTTGCTGGTGTTATCATATTTTGGTAAAATAATAAACAGGACGGAACAAACAATTGAAAAATGGAAGAAAAGTATTTTTTTTTATTATTTAATTTTAAACTCAATTGTTAAAAAATACTTACCAGAGCTGGTAATCGTACCAGCCAAAAATTAAAAAAGTACAACGTCACTATATACATTTTATCGAACTAATCGATAAGGGTTGTAGTAAGAATAAAACCTCTCGAACTCACATTGTATCTTACAATTGCAGAAAATCAAGAAATTTTAATCTACTTGATTTCTTGCTTATTTGTTATCGACTCTAACTCTAACATCGATGAATAAGCGGACGGGGCATGGACAAGAGAAGTACCTTAAATCTTGTAGTTATCAAGTATTATAAGTATAATAATAATTATATTTTTTATAAACCGTATCTAGCCTAGTAATCAAATTAACTAAAAATGGAAAAATATAAGTTATTGAAAACTTATAAACCTTATGTATTAGCAAAACTGAGTCTGAAAACTAGTTATATATTTATTTCAGTTAGCATATTATAATGATGATTACACTTAAAAATATCATTAAACCACGCCATCTATACATTATTCAAACAAAACACTAAAAAATGAGAAAATCTTAAATCTTACCGAAATGTCTTAATTCTAACATAAAAAATTGCCTCACGAATATAAAATTCCCAACGCGCTTCCAGAAATTAAGTGAACATTTTTATTTCAGACGAAAATTTAAGCCACATTACTGCACTCCAATCGTCCTGAATATATTACAAGGACGTTAGCAAGGTTAATGACAGCGGAACAGAAAAGAATAAAATGGAATTAGCAACACAAAGAGCCGCCGCGGACGCGACTTGAATAAATTTCCCATGCATGACTTTTTACCTCTACGCCATTTGGGGATTGCGCTCAGAATTATAACCGGAACTATGAAAAAATCTATTTTTTTCTATAAAAATTTTACGCATTTGTCTTGTTTTATAAGACATTCTTTTCTAACTAAATTATATTTTCTAATATCATTAAATAATAAAGATTTTTTTTTTAATAAAAGACTAATGATTTTCAATTTAACGTCTTCATATATACATAATAATACTCGTAATAAACTATTGCATAAAGGCGTTAAAACAAATAAAACTTTTAATTTATAGAAAACTATCAACTCACCCTCGCTTCGCTCAGGTTCGCCTCTAGGAAAACAAAAACAAATCTATCCCACGGGAACCATACATTTTTCCGATATAAGGTATCAGCAAGCCAAATATTACTAAATTAGGTGCATAAGTTGTTGTGTATTAAGCTGTATAAGTTACTATAGTTTTTTAACTATCCCACGAGAACTCGCGGATCTAAAATGTTGACCGGGGATATAAGGTACCACCATGCAAAATTTCATTTAAATCGGTCCAACAGTTTCGGAGACTAGCCCGTACAAACAGACAAAGAGACAAGAAACAAAAAAATTAAAAAATCTGGACTTATTCTATTTGTCTTCTTCACCCCCCTGACTCGGTTTTAATATAAATAAGACAATAAAAAGAACTGAACGAATTTGGTATGATAGAGAACTTTATAAAAACACTTATAAAGTTATCTATCATAACCAAACCCCAATATGTCGAAACCATAAATAAAATATATATAAAGCAATTCATTCTTATTCAATAAACAGAGAACAGACGAGCTTAATATCGAGACCAAATAGAATAAAAAAGCTCTTAAAGACACTCCCTCCTTCGAAAAGACTGACTACCGTCACATATTCAGGAGTTATGACGCATGATATCGTTTTCACGCCGAATAATCATATATATCCATTATTAAATAAGCGTTGATCTTCATAGCAATTGTGGCTCACGTCATTTGTATGCTGAAATACAAAAATATGTGCATGTGCTATCCACAAAATGTCGAATTGCTGAAGGCGATTATTAAATGCAGATACTAATTACAGTATCTCCATACATAATAATATATACGTATACTTATTCTACTACTCTATATTTTTGAGAAAATTCTTGACTGATGTATCAAAAAGATGATAATGATATCTGAATATGGTCTGGATTTGTCTGGAAATCTGGACTATTGCGCTCAATATTTCAAAAACCAGATATAAATTGGTTGACAAATACAAACAATTACAATTAATAAAAATATTTGATTAGATTTTTTTTGTATTATATTATAGTACCTGGGAGACCGAGCTTCGCTTGGAGTTCTTTTTTGTTATATCATATTTTTTAGATAAAAAAAACTCAAAACTTGATTAAATACAAAAAATATCAAAAACTTATCGACCATATTTTGCGTGGAATAATGCGAAAGAAAACCACATGAAAACTCGAAAACACGCGTTTTCCCATACATAAGACTAATCTAGATCGATTTTTCGCCCCCGAAAACCTCCACGAACCAAAATTCAGAGAAATCGTTATAAATAAATAGATAAATAAATATACAAGAATTTCTTCTTTAAATATATTAGATTTCATAGTAAACCCAAAGATAAAATAATAATTACTAGAAAAATGACGATTGAAATTTCTATTCAATTATATTTTCCAATATCCGCACCTCATTAAGGCGAAGCAAAATGAAACGACTCGAACCACTATGTATCAGACATAATATAAAGTCCTAGAAAGTACAATTTTCTAAAACACGTAGGTATATAACTACGCCTGTACCTGTATTTCTTCTCAGCACCTTGGAAACTTTCTTATCATTAAATAGCACCCTTTTTCAAACTTTCCTATACAAATAAAAGTTTTCAGCCTCACATCTTTGCCTTGTTTCATTGTTTTGCCAACAAATTGTTCTTATTCTGAAGATATATATTTTATCTAGGTTATTTTACTTTATCTTATTCACTTCAGTTTATGTAAAAGTATATAAAATTGCTCTTTTAGAAGATAATGAAATAATAAATAGGTATTTAACAAGGATTTTATATATGTTTTTAGTTACTCGGTTTTGTCATCGTCTGTACATACGTATACTGATCAAAAATAAAGTGATCGAAGATCTGCCAGAATGTTGTCATGAAATTCTAGTCGACCACTACATCAAGTACTGCAAGTGGAACTCAACAGACCACACCTCGTTGACATTTGACTATAGTAAACCAACACTTAAGCATATAGTCAATTATTTTTTTTAGATTTAGAATAAGATTTTTTTAGAATTAAATTGTTTAGATTAGTTTTAATTAGGGTTCTCAAGGAAAATGAACAAAGAAATAAAATAAGCGAAGATGTTCTTACAGAAATTGAGAAAAATGTAGGCTATTTATTTAAGAGACATAGGATCATTATAAATAAATCAACTTAAAATAAATCAAATTAAAATGATTAAAATGATCATATCATTATAATCATTTTGAGGTAATTTACAACTTGTTTAAAGTTTTTGTGTTTAAAATATTTTAGATACACATATATCTACCTATTTGCTCGAAATAGCACACGTATTATATCTTATAAACAACAGATAGAATTGGGAAAATATTTGTAATATAAAATATCACGTGTGAGTCGGACTCGCACACGAAGGGTTTCGTACCATCGTATAATATATTCGCCATGTTGGTTTTTTATTATTTGTTGCTATAGCGGCAATAGAAATACACATTGTGAAAATTTCAACTCTTTGCCTATTGCGATACATGAGATACAGCCTGCTGACATACAGACGGACAGACAGCGAGGGCTTTAGTAAAGGGTTCCGTTGGCACCCTTCGGGCACGGTACCCTGAAAAGATCCGAGATGAAGATTTTTCTTCTCTCATTATTTTTAAATGCCTCTAGCATATTTGATCAAGTTTTTCTTTAAATTTTTTTAAAGTTTGTAATTGGTATTTAAAAAGGAGAAAGTTCTCAATTAACCATTTTTTAATAAACAAGAAAAAATTCCTTCACAAAATTAGAATGCCCTTTTTACTTAGAAGCATTCACGACGCCTGCTATGAAACCCAGCAGAAATATTTCGAAATATATGTATATAATTTGGATTACTTAATTATTATCAGTTAGTGTGGGATAGAAATAAATTTCACTTTGTTAAATTTTACTATACCCTTACCGACTATTCAGACCTTCCAACCCTCGTATATTGTAATAAAGCCCATGAGTAAGCCTTGTCCCATATCTCTTTGTTGTTTGTGGCAGTTTATTTATTAACTGGTCTTAGCTTGCGGCTATTCTCACGTATATTCGATAAATACTAATTTGTCGTATCACAGAATTGAATATGAATTTCATAGTGTTCGATAATTTTAATATTTTTTTTTGGTTTGAAATTATTATTACATAAGTATAAGATAAGTATAGCCGGTTACAACTCATCATATGTAAATTGCATTTTTCAGATGGATATTGTATTCAACCACAGATCACAGGTTCGACTCCTGTATAGGGTTAACATGTCATCACTATCGTGCACAGAAATATTCTTAAGTTTTATGGTGTATATATAAATAATTGTGAGAAATTAAAAAAAATCTAATTAACACTTTTCCTAACTTTCTAAGATCTTTATGAAAGCTTTCACAATATATTCTAAAGACATATAATATTTAAGTACATAATTCTAAATATTTATTTATATATATATGTAGCAAGCGGACTCTTGAAATAAAACATTATGTTTAAATGCCCTCGATTAATACAGGTAATTAATTAAATATTCATATTGTAGTATGCAACATACTTTGATATTTTTGAAACTAACAATTTTGTTAGTTATTAATTGATAAGTTAAAATAGTGGCAGTGGTAGCCCAGAGGAAACGCGCTCGCTTGGGTAACCGAGTGAAGTAGGTTCAAATCCCGGGTCTCGCACCTCTGAAATTTTCATGTGCGAATCATTTCTAACATGATTACCACTTGCCTTACGATGAAGGAAAACATTGTGAGGAAACCTGCATGCCTGACAGAACCTAGCAAGTTTTCGAAAGACATGTGAAGTCCGTCAACGTGCACTTGGCCAGCATAGTGGACTATAGCCTGATCCCCCTCGTATTGGAGGGAGGCCCGTGCCCAGCAGTGGGACGTTAGAAAGGACTGAATACATACATACATACCAGTTAAAATAACTAAAACACTTTAAGTGACCTTTTTAAATTGTTTTTAACTTAATATGTATGATTATACACTTTAATCCAATACCTAAATGCTTAGTACTAGTGTGTATTAACATGTACTACTCTATGGGAATTAATGAACAGAATTCAATTTCATTCACATTTACATCCTCTCAGGTCAAGCGGTTGCCAAACTCGTAAAGTATAATTGATATTCGTGCTGCATTCATCTATACTAATCTATACTTCTATACTTCTATACTAATATTATAAAGCTGAAGAGTTTGTTTGTTTGTTTGTTTGGTTGAACGCGATTTGAAAAATTCTTTTTGCATTAGATAGCCCGTTAACTGAAGAAGGCTATAAGCTATATATCATCCCGGAAAAATGTACGGTTCCCGTGGGATAGATTTGTTTTAGTCTACGGATGAACCCGAAGCGAAGCGAGGATGAGTCGCTAGTTTGATTATAAAATATGAGTAAGTTGCAGAAAATGTCTGTTTATATGATAGAAATTTTTGGTAGACATTAAAGCTCCTTTTTCTTTCAAATAATTGTTTAAATTTGTGGGCAGACAAACACCTTCTGTTATAACTATGAATTTTGAGACTAATCTTATTTACCGACCAATCTCCTTCATGTCTTCTCCATTCCACGTGACGTTGGCGAAGTAATTTGTACTCAACTGGCATGTTTTGATACCATTAACAAGAGAATTTGAAATAAATTGAACTTTGGTATATCAAACTTAGTTTTTCTCGTAACCGTTTGCTGTTAAGCATTGGAAACTAAAACATAAAATCAAAATTAACCGGAAAAGAATAATTTTATTAAAAAAAAAACTCTCAACCATTGTTCATCTTTTCATCAAATGATGAAAAGAAAAAAACTCATAAAGCTTATTTGTTAAATAAAACTTAGCGAATATCTTTCATCTTTAAAACATGTATATTATAAAATCCCCGTTCCATCATTGAAATCAAAGGCATTATAATTTACCGTATTCAAAATCCTCGATGCATAAAATGATATTCCAATAAACAATATTAACATACAAAACTTCACGAATAAAACCAGTGAGCCGCTATAAATTGTACAATACATTTTTCACGGCAAAAGACGCACAATATTTGTTCGTTTCAATTGAATTTACTCAACATGAATGGAGTATTGAAGAGATACGAAGGCCTCGATTTCTTTCAATTCTTATAATAGTTTAAAACGAGGCATCTTGAGATTGTTCTTGAGTTATTTTGTTGAGTTAAAAACTATCTTTATAACTTATTATAACACGCAAATAAGTTATTTATATATAACCCCATTTTTTGGTTATTATATAACCACCCCCCCCCCCCACCCACTCCCCTCCCCACCCTCGACGTACGTATATTTTATCGTGGTGGAGGTGCTCATTAGCTTAACACACTGGGAGGCGGCCCACCACGGTGGGTGATGTGCCATGCGAGTTGCTCTTGGTACTTCTCTGATAGCAGAGTCGACTGTTGGAGCAACCCTATGGTTGTTGGGGTCTGCTTCGACAGACCTGTGATGCCCCATAGAAACAGGGGAGGTTCTGTTGGGTTTTAGTGGGTAGTACTAAATATTCTAGACAGGAAGTCCTACATAACTATCTGTGGTATGCGTAAATTCATTTCCCAATATTAAAAACAATGTTATTTATATAATAAAGCTTCTTAAGGAAAAGTTTTATATATTTAAAAGCTGTATACTGGAAGAGTTCCTATAGTCACTTTCCGGCTTCATTTACGGATAATAGTTGTTTTGTTACCGAGATTAGATGTTAGTATGCTACTACTAATTATATGATATACTAATATTTTGGCCTATCCAAACAGCAATAAGTGCTTGAATAAGAAGAAAAAGTTTAAAGACAAAAGGACGGGTATACGAAAAAAACAAAGTAAAATGAATCATGTAACACTTATTACAATACTCTACTTCTGAATTTTTTAAATTTATTTATTACTAGCGACTCATTCTCGCTTCGTTTGAGTTCTTCCCTACGTAATTCTTTCTTGACTTTTTTTTGTAATTATTTATGAACCGATAGAAATAAAACAAATACTAAATGTTAAGTAAAGCGTAACACAATACATTAGAGAATATTGCGCCCGAATCGGTCAAGCAGTTTCTGAGATTAGCGCCCACGAACGCACAGACAAACAGACAAAAATTTTTAAAATCATTATTTTGTGTTTTATTGCGATAATAAAGACCCCTAATAATAGTTTTCCCCAAATATCTTGCATGTACAGACAGCGAACAGTTACAATTTTATTATACGTATAATTTTAAGAAAATTATTTTAATCCTGTATAAGAGATGTTATAAAATATTCATTAAGATAATAATCATGAAATTCCGTTAACATCTATCTTCGAATTTTAACACCTAGCAAAAAATACATACATCGATATTGAGTATCTCTCTTTTTTGAATTTCGTACAAAAAGGTATATTATATGATTCCCACTGCTGGGCATAGATGCGACTGTCTTTGAGAAAGGGATATGCTTATGGCCCATCATGTTAGCGAAGTGAGGGCTAGCGGACTTCACATGCCTAATGAAAACTACTTACATTCTCGCAGGTTCTCACAATGTTTTCCTTCACCAGAAGGCAATCATGTTGACAATGATTTGTACATTAAAATATTAGAAACACAGGGTTCGGACCCAGTTCACTTAATTTTCTAAGCCAATATGTTATCATTGGACTACCACTATCTTTTATATTAAGCTCACTCATTAACACGCTACGTTCACGACATAATTTATATAAGCGTAAAAACAGCTTTTTGCTCACTTAACTTTTTTTTATTGTTATCTCAAATGACATTTCATTTAATAAAAACAGTTGCTAATAAAAAACGAATAAGTTTCGATACAAGCCAACGCGGTTCATTTATCACAGATGTCATGACGTCACGTCGGACGTCACGTTGGCGTCGTGATGACGTCAGCGGCGCAACCTATTGATAATAAGGGTGCATTGAACTTTAAAGTTAATATATTAGCTAAACTAAATCTTTGTTATATAAATAAAAAGTTTTATTGGAACTAACTGAAAAGTTACATTATAGATATTACGCAATAGATTAAGACCATCTATGCATATAATAAAACTGTAGAGGTCGAATGTCTGTACATAAAAAAAAGGCTTAAAATCGAGTTAGGTGGATGTAAGAAGAGAAATAGAACGAATCCAGATTTTTTTCAATTTTTTTGTTTCTCTGTCTGTTTGTCTGTTTGTACGGGCTAATCTCCGAAACTGTTAGACCGATTTAAATGAAATTTTGCATGGTGGTACCTTATATCCCCGGTCAACATTTTAGATACTTTTCATCGCAGAAAATTAAAGAGTTCTCGTGGGATAGTTAAAAAACTATAGTAACTTACACAGCTTAGTACACAAAAACTATTGATTGAATTTTAATGAAACTTTACAGTAATATAGTTCATACATCAGAATAACAAATAGGCTACTTTTTATCCCGGAAAAATGTACGGCTCCTGTGGGATAGATTTGTTTTTATTTGTCTAGAAGTGAACCCGAGCGAAGCGAGGGTGAGTCGCTAGTTATAATATAATCTATGTTATGTTCTTTATTCTGTGGCTTATAGGCGTTGGGATATTAACACAGAGCACTATTTAGTTCCATGGTAAGCTACGAGGCTTGTGTTATGGATACTAGATAGTTGATATACTACATATGTATATATAACTTTAAATACATACATATTATAAATATAAACACCCATGACTGGAGAACAATTATTTGTGCTCATCACACAAATGAATGCCCCCAGCGGGATTCGAACCCGCGACCACTGGCATAACAAGTAGGCTCACTACAAACTGAGCCAAACCTGTCGTCAAAAGGCGTTCCATTTGGGCACAGTTTACTTCACCAGAAGTTGTGTAGAATGGAGAAGACACGGTAGAGATTGAGAATTGATCGGTTTAAAAAAGGGATATTCACACTGAGGACTTGATATCATTTCATATATGAGGAATTTATTCTATAATCTGGACCTACGACAAATAAGACATCACAAAAAAGTATACATAAAAAAAACAGATTTTAGTATAAATCAATTAAATATTTTACAATTTTATTTTACGTTTGATATATTTACACTAATAATAATACAATTTATCTGATTTTTAGCGGTCGACTGGTCAAACAACGCCACCAGCGTCAATCACTTAGATGGGTGTCCGCTCCTTTTTAAATCACTTATTTATTCAATTTACTATGGTTTCACAAAGAAATAAATTTATTAAAATTTGTAACAAAAATTAGATCCTTGTGCAAAGCATGTAACACTAATTTTTACTATGAAAAAATTATACATACATACGAAAGTATAATACAAATTATTTTATACAATATTAATTATGTATTAAAATATTAAATAACTGGTACATGTATGTTCACTTTATGATTCATTGTACCCGAGAATATAAAATTCTAGCCTGGCTCTTTTCAATTTATCTTTGATGTGGTATGTGTCTTATAGGGCGTAGTGAGTTATTTTATTTAGTTCAGTTACGCAGAAATAATCAAATTTTAAACACAATAATGATTTGCACTATAGGAACTGTAGTATTAACATTAAATAAACAGAAAATGTACGAGCAAACTTATTTGGGTTTCATAAAAATTATTTCCTCAAGCAAGTACCTGCAATGTTTGGTACAATCTGGGATATTAATAAAAAAATATGTTTATTATTTTAGTTAATATGTAATATAAAATCTGTTGGTAGTCGTTAATCAAATGATTTATATATCCGACTACGGGCTCACCCGCGTCGCTTCGCTCGGGCTTGCCTCTAGATAATTCTTTAAATTGACATAACTTTTTATTTAGGAACCGATTGAAATAAAACAAATACTAAATGTTAAGTAAAACTTATCTCAATACATTAGCGAAAACCGCACCCAAATCGGTTAAGCTGTTTCTAAGATTAGCGCGCACAAACGCACAGACAAACAAACAAACCAACAAACAGACAAAAAAACTAAAAATCATTGTTTTGGGTTCTATTGGTTTAATAAAGTTTCCCAATAATAGTTTTTGTCAAATATCTTCCATGTACAGACAGCGATCAGTTACAATTTTATTATATGTACAGATTTAACTTTCACTATCATCCGATTATTATTGGACTATTAGTCTCTTTGTAAAATTAATAATCAAAAATTTCCTATCAAATATGAACATTCTTATCCCGGTATACAGGTATACAGGTATACAGGTATAAAAGTGAATGTATTTTATATATATAATTTTTTAATTCTTTCAGTAGAGGCATAACGAACGTGATTTTTTTACAGGTATATATTAGCTGAGTTTGTTGGACAATGAAAGAAGAATGGTCTATTCCAGGAACATTCGTAGTACATTGGAAAAAATTGGCTTTGGACGTAGCTAGAAGCTGAATAAGGATATAGCAGATCACTGATAACTTATGGAGAAACATATTGTAAAGGTAATCTTAAATATTAAATATAATATACTAGTCACTTACTCTCGCTTTTCTCAAGTGCCTCCCCAGGTGCCTAACAGTAGTCAATAGTATATTACTGTAGCTCATAATATATTTGGGTACTAAACATCTAAATCTGTATAAAGCATTTTCCGCGTGTAGTAACAAACACATGTAACCATAAAAAACTAAGTAGTCTAATTAGTCTAAGATAATAATAATAAATGTCCTCCTGGCCGACTTCAGCGAGGGCGAAAAATCTGACCAAGATTAGCCGAATGTGCAGAAGATTAGTGTACAAGCATAAACAAACTTTCATCCCTTTACTTAAAGTCCTTTCCTTTCTCGAAGTCTGGTGGGCCAATAGCTCGACACGACCTATAAATCGCAGGACCGATGTCTTTAATTGCTCTTCGAGACATAGGGGTGAAATACCGCCAACTTTCTAACATTGGGCAGTTACAGAGAATTTCTTGGTCCGACCTGGGACTCGAACCCAGACATATTTAGACCTACCGCCTTATATTCTATCCAAAAGACTAACGAACAGTCTATTCTAAGATACAAGTTTAATTTTCATATCTATGAACCAATCTCGATTTATCAATTCGGGTAAAAGCAATAATATTCGAATGTTACTGAAGCGAGTTAGGTAAAATCAAATTGCTCACATCTCTGCCATTGAGCAGCCAAGTTAGATTGGCCGGTGGATCAGCGGGTGGGGAGGTGCATTGTGCTCGCAACGAATCGCCTGATGCGTACCAACCCTTTTCCGCTTTGATTTGTGGCTTCTCTGAAGGCAATTCTGAAACAAATTTAAAGAAAATTTAAATATATTGAAATCTTATAATATATTCTCAATACACTTTACGTATCTATAAATGAATTACATTGAAAAAATATTATAAGATTCATATTTCTATAGTTCATAATATAATGTATGTTCTGCCCGGGAGTCCAATCGGTAATATCCAACCCTAATGTTAGTTATGCCAGTCCTAGTCTCGCCCGGTCATATGCTGTGATCTACCTTTGTTACTTTAGGGCTGAATTTTGCGAAATTCCAACGTAGGCTTAATCATATGCTGATTCTATATATTTTATTTTTTTATTTATTGGATATAGATCAAAAGTGCATAAATATCAATTTTTAAGTTAAAGCCATTCAAATTAATATTTTATCATACTACATAATTTCGTTGTCCTTTTAGGGTAAATTTACTTAGTAATTTAGTTACTTAATACTTAGTTAACCGACTTAAGTCACTATGGAAATGGTTAAAAGGTTGCCTATATTGAGCCTTTCAGGTCCAGTGATTGGCTGGCCATGCTAATATTCTCAGAATATTGATAACAAACCTTTACAAAAGTATTACTTTAGTTTCACTATATATATATATATATATATATATATATATATATATATATATATATATATATATATATATATATATATATATATATATATATATATATATATATATATATATATAAGTCGCAAAGAAAGTTTTGATAGGTATATGTAGTACACGTTATACCACAACCCAAAAAATATTTATGATCAGAATTTCTTGAAACTTGGTATTAATGATCTTCAATACAATTAAATAAATACTTGTTTTAGCGTTTTTTAAAATTCATCCCATAAGGAGATAAAATAAGGGATGAAAATTTATGTGAAACCTACCTTTTTAAAGTTTTTTTGTTGTAGTTTTAGCGTGAGCGAAGCCGCGGCTTTTGCTAGTAAATAATATAGTTAAGCTTAGTCTTCACAATAACTTAAGCTATTATATTGTGTACATAACTTTCAAGAGCTATTTTTGATATTTTTCCACGTAAATAAAATAAATACCCAGTTTGCTCTTCACACTTATCACTACAAAACTCGAGCGCTCAACTAAATCAGCAAACATACGTGCTACTAGAAAGGTCGAAGTATTTACCTCAAAGTACCCGCATGTGTGAAGATTTGTTATAATCCCCTTAAGGGATCTAAAGGTGTAGACTAAGGTAATTATGGAAATTGTCTGTACTTTATCAAAGTACTGACGAATTAAGTTCTTACAAGAACCCCGGGGTTAGCCCGCTTTATGATCTTACGTCAGAAGAACGGTTGGATCCGATTATAGCATTTTATTTTATTAAATATTTCATATTCAACTCAGGAAAGGTTTATGACAATACTAGCGACTCAAGCTCGTCTCGCTCGGGTTTGTCCTTATGTATGTTTAAACGGTTAGTATGCTATTTAATAGATAGTCGATCGCTTGCTCTGTAAAAAACAAAAACAAATCTATCTCATTGGAACCGTACATTTTTCCGGTATAAAATCTAACCTATATTCTATTCCAGACTATCTCTGTGCCAAATTTCATTCAAAACCATCCAGCCGTTATGGTGTGATTGAGTAACATACATCCATCCAAACTTTTGCATTTTAAATATTAATTAATAGGATTGTATTATAAACTTATTATATTTGACCCAAGTAGTAAGTTATCACTACAAATATTTAGTTAAAATCGGTTCAGTACTTTTTGCGTGAAACGTGCACACCCACCCAAACAGACAAACAGAACTACAGACATACAGACAAACAGACAAAATTTTTAATTACTAATGTTTTGGGGTCTATATTGTATACATAATACGTCACAATCATTGTTTTTAAATAAAATTTCATGTCCTAATTTTGCTAAGTTACTATTTTATTATACGTATAGACTAGTACTATGAGAGCTAGATAGCACTATTTCTCACTCCTTAGTTTAGGTGGAAGAGGCATAAGTATACATTCACTCACATTTTTCAATATATCAATACCAAATTACTAACTTTAAAAGTGCAATAAAGGATATATTAGTAATCTATACATATAATAAAATTCTAACTGAGTCGAATCTGTACTTTAAATATTTTTTGGAAAATCTTATTGAAATAGACTTTATTATCGATACAGAGACCGAATCTATAGTTTTTAGAATTTTTGTCTGTCTGTCTGTCTGTCTGTTACTGCATCACAAAAAAACCACTGGAGGGATTTTGATGAAATTTGTTATGATGATAGCTGGATATCCGGGTCCATATACAGGACACTTTTTACCGCGGGAGATTATCTCATTCTCACGGGAATACACGTACCCAAATAACACAACCCAAAAAATATTTATGATTAGAACTTGAAACTTGGTATTAAATAAATACGTGTTTTAGCGTTTTTTGAAATTCATCCCATAAAGAGATAAAATAAGGGATGAAAATTTGTATGAAATCTACCTTTTTAAAGTTTTTTTGTTGTAGTTTAGCGCGAGCGAAGCCGCGGGTTTTGCTAGTCTATTATAATTTTCTATTATTACAGTTTTTACCTGAAAGCCCGAAATGGGATCCTATTAATAAGGCAACGTTACCCAACCGTCGTCGTTACCTTTTGCGGGCTTTATATACAATTTTTAAAGAATATAAGCTAATATATTGGATAGACTAATAGATAGGATAGGTATAATATAATAAGTAATGTAAAAATATTATATATCTCTATACGAGGAACGTGTCTTAGGTTATTTTTGCTTTAGCTGTATCGTCTTAAAAACGAACTCACACAAACATCATATTGTCGCGTAATTGAGATTGTGTAACGTCATTACAACAAAATAATAATTAAAAAGACACGTCTGAAGCATGTTTTATGCATCTTTAAGACAGACTCTTTAATTTTTTGTTACTTAAAACCTAAGTGCATGAACCGTAGGTGTTATGGGCGACAGGTACTGCTTTCCATCAGGTGGTCTGTCTGCTCGTTTGTCACTGAATCTCATAAAAAAAAAAAAACTTTGCCCTAGTAAGGGCTGTTTTTCATATATCTATATAGATTAACAAGACTGTCTGTTTATAATGTCAAAATGATGATTTTCATTAAATGCATATGAAATTACATACGATACCTACTTATAAAAAAACACAATTTTTTAAATTTTTATCTGTCGTCTGCCTGTTTGTTCCGGCTAATCTCTTAAACGACTGGACCGATTTTGATGGTACTTTCACTGGCAAATAACTGATGTTACAATGAGTAACTTAGGTTATTTTTATTTTAGAAAAAGTATTAGGGTTCCATTAAAAAAAATTAAAACGTACCGAGCGAAGCGAGGGTAAATCGTTAGTATAAAATAAACTTCATAAATCTTTTCTACATTTATAAGTAACTTGTACTATATTAATAAAAACAAGATCATGTCATAATATATGCGATAGTAACAATGTTAGCTCATATTTGCTTGTTTGTTATCGAGAGCTCAGGTCTTTCACATGGCATGAGTCCAATGATTCGGAACGTAAAAGATTCGGAATACTGTTTCAGTCAAACATATAATTTTATTACTTTTGATTAGCACCTATCTTTACGCAGCACATTGCAGTGCATAACACATATTTTTTTAGAATTTAACCTGTAGTTCTAGTAATATAAACAAAGAAACATAATAGTTTATTTTTTTATATTAGTTAAAGATTTATAATATTATTTCATTTCTA
This sequence comes from Argynnis bischoffii washingtonia, assembly GCA_033884665.1. Classification (NCBI taxonomy): domain Eukaryota; kingdom Metazoa; phylum Arthropoda; class Insecta; order Lepidoptera; family Nymphalidae; genus Argynnis; species Argynnis bischoffii. Next base: position 14,509,899 of record CM066618.1, on the reverse strand, counting down.
TTTATGCTGTATTCTAAAGTATTTTACTTGCATATAACCTTTTAAATGTATTGGTCGATAAACAATATATAAATTTAAAATTATTTACAAACTGTGATACATAAAATATAACTAAGCAAAAATTTAAAGTTAAGCAGGCAGTGGTAGCCCAGTAATAACGCGCTCGCTTTGGAAACCGAGTGAGCTTTGGAAAGCAGGTTTAAATTGCGTGTCTTGCACCTTGACGTGCGAATAATTTCCAACACAATTACCACTTGTTTTAACGGTGAAGGAAAACATTGTGAGGAAATCTACATGTCTGAGAGAACCTAGCAAGTTTCCAAAAAGACACGTGAAGTTCGCCAACCCGCACTTGGCCAGCGTGATGGACTATGGCCTGATCCCCCTTGTACTGAAGGGAGGCCCGTGCCCAGCAGTGGGACGTTAAAAAGGTCTGAATAGAAGATTTAAAGCTTTGGTTAGACAAAATCATCAAACAGTATTTATTCCAGCTATACTCGGGTGACACAAAATCGATACGAGTCGGTAATTCGGGAAATTGACATATTATATTACCTTTATTTTATATAAAAATGATCTTTACAAAGTGAAAACTGTTGGCAACTTTACAATAAAGGAAATTAAAACAAAAATATTATTATTTTAATCAAACATAAAAACGTATAAAGAGCGAATATAAATTTTGTAATAATAACACGACACAAATACGTATACGCACAAAGACACACACAGTAGGTCCCCATCACAGTAAAAAAATATAATAATAGTTCGTGAAAATCGGCAGTTAGAAAAAGTATCTATTATTTTGTATTTTGCTTATATTTTGATACATATTAACATTCAGAACACATCGAAAAGTATTCAATGTAGAAACTTGGTCCTTCGACTACATACATATTATGTATAGGTATATTATCTTTTATAGGTTTTTTGAATTTCTTTATATTATATTTACTCATATTACCTCGGGGCAAAAGTATTTTCGTATTGTTCATACAAAGGAAAATATTTTTTTTAGGTATAATTTTTTATTTATTTATAATATGTATGTGCCGTTTTAATCAATGACTTGTTGCCATCTTGTGGGTAGTGCCATGATCCCATTCATGTAGAAATTTTGAAATTTTTGATTAAAAATATCTGACAAGTAGTGTTCACAGTGTTCTTTTGAAGTTAGCTTTATGCTTCCTAAAGAGATCTGCAATGACCGAAACAGGTGGAAATAACTGACAACCCACTTTGCAGGGCCTGCATGAGGGCAGACGAAACGGCTGTACATGTAATCTTGTATTGTCCAGGTGTAGCGACGTACCGGGCTCAACATCTTGGCACCCCTAACACTCCCGGAGGTCTTCAGCAAGACAAAGAGATTGCTAAGATTCCTGGAGGAGCTGGGTTGGCAAGAGTAACAAGAATAATCGTTATTCCTACACACGCAAAATAGGCGCAAAATCGTCGAGTTGCGGAAACAAGCCCGATTTACCATACCATACCATACCATAACAGGTGGAAATCTGATGGAGCAAGGTCAGGGCTATACGGAAGATGCATCAACACATCCCAGCCAAGCTCTCTCAATTTTTACTGCTTGACTCTAGATGAGTGCCGTCTGGCGTTGTCATGGTGAAACACCCCGCCCTTTCTATTCACCAGCTACGGCCGGTTTTTATCAATAGCTTTTTTTAACCTCGTTACGATAGTAGAGGTCAGAATCGATAGTTTTACCCGGTGGCAAAAGCTCATAGTGGACGATACCTTTTCAATCCCATCATACACCATCACTTTGTTCCGAGTCAGGCCGGGCTTTGCCACGGTCTGTGGGGCTTGTCCATGCTTCGACCATGATCTTTTTCGCTCATTCTTATCATAAGTTACCCATTTTTTATCACTCGTAATCAACTGTTTAAGAAATGGTTCGGAATTGTTACGTTTCAACAAAGAATCGCAAATGGAAACACGTTGCATTAGGTTTCTCTCAGTGAGATCATGTGGTACCCAAATGTCAAGTTTTTTCTTGTACCCAGACTTTCGTAAATAACGTAAAACTGTTTTATAACAACATCCAGTTCTTCAGCAATGTCGTAGCTACTAATATGTCGATCTTGCTCCACTTTCTCAAAGATGACACTGATTTTATCTGTGACAGGGCGTCCTGAGCGAACCTCATCTTTCACACTAAAATTTCCAGACTTGAAACGCTTGAACCACATTTGTGCTTCTCTTATTGATACCGCATTAGGTCCATAAACCACACAAATTTTATTCGCGGCGTTCGTCGCATTTTAACCTTTTTTGTAATAAAACTTTAAAATGTACCGAATTTCTTCGTCACATACGTTCATATCGCTTGCTTGAAAAACAATTGAAAAATGGCGGGAACTAGTTTTTTTTTTAAATTTATTGCATCTTCAGATTGTCAGAAATTTAATGGTATTAAAACCAGCCAGTTACATTCAGTACAGCCAAAGAGGTTTGATTACTAATATTACATTCAAAATACGAAAATACTTTTGCCCCGACCTATTATAATAGAATTCTAACTAAGCTGAATCTGTACATTAAATATTTTTTGGAAAATCTTATTCAAATAAATATTATTATCGACACAGAGGACAAATCTATAGTTTTTAGAATTTTTGTCTATCTGTCTGTCTGTTTGTCTGTTACCGCATCACGAAAAAAGCACTGGAGGGATTTTGATGAAATTTGGTATGATTGTAGCTGGTTATCCGGGTCAACATAAAGGATACTCTTTACTGCGGGTAAATATCTCATCTCTTAGAAATCTCTACTATACATTAAACCGTAAGTAGGACGAACCAGAGCGGAGCGAGGGTGAGTCGCTAGTTTTATATAAACTTTACTTCAAGTATATAATGTATTTTTATTATTTATACTAAATATATGTTAATTAAAAGATTCCCTACTTAAAACCTCATTGTTATAAATGACTTCATAGTTTAATGTGCATCATCCTAGTACGAGTACTTTAACGAAGGGCGAATCTACAGTCTAGTTAATGCATTGAGTCTGCTAGTGCTTCACAAGAGCTTACTCGATATTATTAGTAATTAGCGATTTAACCTTGCTTTGCTTAGGTGCATTTCTCGGTACCTTTTGTATTTACAATACAATATACAACTAGCGCCATCTTTTGTCAATTTTTTAACTAACAGTAGCCTATTTTTAAATAAAACTATCTCTACGAATTTTTGCTGTAAAACATTCGAAACGTCGGGAACCAAAAATTTACATAAATCCGCGAAAAAATCTGAAAACATAGTTTTATTTAAAACTACCGACTCACCCTCGCTCTGCTCGGGTTCGTCCCTACTTACGTTTAGTATAGATTTCTCAGAGATGAGATATATACCCGCAGTAAAAAGTATTCTATATGCTGACCTGGATAACCAGCTATAATCATACCAAAATTCACCAAAATCCATCCAATGGTTTTTCCGTGATGCGATAATAGACAGACAGACAGACAAAAATTCTAGAAATTATAGATTCGGCCTCTGTATCGATAATAATGACTATTTCAATAAGATTTTCCAAACCCTTACTTAAGAAATGATTGATTTAGTATATAAACTTTTATCCCAGTTGTCAACCCCTTAAGAGATGATTTCTGGGATAAAAACTACCCTATGTCCTTACGGGGTTCAAAATATCTTGATACCAGAATTCATTTAAATCGGTTCAGTAGTTTCAGAGATTACTTCCTACAAACAAACTCACAAACTTACTAACTTTATCTCTTTATAATATTAGTGTAAATGGAACTCACAATATTTTAATACAAAGCAGTGATTTCAACAAGAAACTTAAACAAAACTAGTTCTGATTCTACCTCTACTTCGTAGCTGATGCACTTAATTAATTTGGAGCCGACGCTAAATCAACAACAAAGGTAATTAATTAAATGAATTAACAAAGTAAATTAACATCGTCATTCTCGTTTTTTTTGTGTATTATTAGTATTCAACTGCCTTGATGGTGTAGTGGCTAGCATGTACGGCTGCACATTCGGAGGTCCTGAGTTCAAGTCCTGGGTCGGGTCAAATTTAGTGATTGAGTCTTTCTGTTTAATGAGCCTCAGTAACAGCCCGGAGGAATAGACAGGAATAGAGAGTGAGAGAGTTTGCGCGCACACTTGGACACTATAATATCACTTGCGCAGAGGACTAGTCTTAACAAGATTGGCCGCCGTGGCGGAAATCGATCGGGAGGACATTATTATTATTATTATTACTCAGTGCCTCACTAATACTGTTTAACTAATCATTATGACCTTTTAAACCTTAATTAACTGAAATCGACATAAAAAATTACTAGCAATGTCAGTACTACATGTGCTTTGTTAGAAACATCTATGAGTAAATACCTTTTATATTGAGTCGTCCTTCTCAAGTTGAATTATCTATGGTATTTATGTATTGAACTTACCAAAAACCAATACTTCTGTGTTGGTAACATTTAATGACGCAGTTTTTAAAAAAAATATCATAAGCACCAAATACTATGTACTCGTAATGCTAAGAAATCCTTTGCTTATTCGGGATGCATTTTATCACTATAAATATAACTTCCATCTAGACATTTGTTTTTCCTATATTTTTCAATCCGCTTTAAGCCGTAATGTTTGCCGGAGTCCTGGCATGATGTGCTCGTTAACTTTGCTTCGCAGTGTATTGACATTCTCAGTTCATTGAAGCTGATGGCGTTCCTTTATTTTTTAGATAAATCTCGCGCAAAATCGCCTTGATTTTGTTTAGCTTCTGACGTTTAATTGAACTGGAAATAATTTGTATACGGATTTCGGTTAAATATAATAACATTTAGTATTTGATAGATAATATTGTAAAAATATAATATTACTAGCGACTCCTTCCTTCGCTCGGGTTCGTCCCTAGGTACGTTTGAACGGTTAGTGTGAAATAGATAGGTTATATTATATACTAGCGAATCACCCTTGCTCCGCTCGGGTTCGTCCATACTTACGTTTTAACGTTTAGTATAGATTTCTCAGAGATGAGATATTTACTCACAGTAAAAAGTATCCTATATGTTGACCCGGATAACCAAGTATCATCATATCATCAACCATTTCATTAAAAATCCCTCCAGTGGTTTTTCCTTGATGCGGTAACAGACAGACAAAAATTCTAAAAGCTATAGATTCGGTCTCTGTATCGATAATAATGTTAATTTCAATAACATTTTCTAAAAAATATTTAATGTACAGATTCGACTTAGTTACAATTTTATTATATGTATAGATATACATAGGTATAATGAGTTGTTGTGGGGTGTATTATAACTTGTTTTCCCGTGCAAATGAGATAGTCACCAGCACCAGCGGTAAAAAGTATGTCTATGTCACTTTTCAGCCCTCAAACTATCTCCATACAAAACAAAACGCCAATCGATTACTCTGTTTCAACGTGAAAGAAGAACAAACAATCAAACAAACAAATACACTTTCACATCTATAATATTAGTATGAAAGTATGGATATGGATTTTGTATAATGTAAATAATGCATGGCAGAGAGAACCTAGCAAGTTTTCAAAAGACATGGAAAGTCCGCCAACCCGCATTTAGCCAGCATGGTGGACTAGGGCCTGATCCCTCTCGTATTGAAGGGAGGCCCGTTCCCAGTAGTACGACGTTAAAAAGGGCTGAATCCATTTAAAAAGTGTCCTTAATACACTATGTTTATCCAGAGTATGTACATTATTTGAATCATTCTTATACTTAATACTATAGTTATATCCATCTGAGCTCCTTTATTTTGAAAGCTACGACTCAAAGAATATATTGCGTACAAAACATTCGGGCACTTGTCATATTCATCCCAACTCAACAAGCGGCTTTATGTAACAAAAGAAAACATTTCAAATAAAGTAGGTATAACAGACCACCTTAAGTAAAATACGCAGGGTTACACAGAAATCAAATAGATTTGTCTACATATTATATAAAATATTAGGTTTGGTTTGATTTAATAATAATTTGGGTAGCAAAAATATTAACAAAAATGTGAATCCAGTTCAATTAGAAATATTACTAACGACTCACCTCGCTTCGATCGGGTTCGTCCCTAGGTCCTTTTTAACGGTAAGTATGAAATACAAATCTATGAATTTCTCAGGTTTTCTATAGGTACTATAGTATGCAAGTAATAAACATATAAACCTTCCCCTTGAATCACTCTATCTATTAAAAAAACTGCATCAAAATCCGTTGCGTAGTTTTAAAGACCTAAGCATACATAGGGACAGACAGATAGCTGGAAACGACTTTGTTTTATACTATGTAGTAATACCACATGGTTTTAGGTTGGTAAATAGAAAGCTTAGAGAAAGCTTTCGAAGTGGATGATATCTCAATCCTTAGACGATCTCAAATATTATAGTAGTAGGATGGGTAAAATATTACCATTTGAAGCTTTAGCTATGTGATTTAAATTGAAGTAGTATAGTCGAAGTATACATAAATCGGAAACGCAAAGAGGATTTGTGCAATGGAACGTTCTAAAACTAAGATTTAGAATTTAGGCTCTGGCACTAAACCAAAACAAGTCTGCCAAAGAGAGTGATTCTACTTCAAATATAAAAAGCAAATAACGTATATTTGCATATTTAGTAATTCTTGATATGTCTATTATGTCATATTTTCCTTAAGTACGTATTTATACTTTTTGTTTGAAACACCCACAAGTATATTATAATCATACTAATGAATAAAAAATAAAAATGTTTGCATGTTTGTTACACAATTACGCATAAACGTTAGAAGCTTGATTCGTTTACAGATTGCCTATGCCTCATTAACACGCAGTATATATTTTTATTCCAGTAAATAGAGTTATTTTAGCACGATACTAGTTATTCTAAAAATGTTTCTAGATATGCAAAGGTACATATTATTTTGCTATCCAAATATCCTTTTTACTGTGAGTCAACTTTGATTTACATAATACGTATTATGCCGTCCTTCATTTTAGGATTTTCTAACTCATGTCCAAAGTTTCATACAAAGATGAGTAATACTCTAGATAATTTGATAATAAGCGAACAAAATTGTTGATATCAGTTTATTTAAGGGGTTATATGGTTAAGTATTTACTTTTGTAAAAAAATCCAGCACAGTCACCATCAGATGTGCCTCTATAATGAACAAACAAATGAAATTCTGAATCTGTTTTAGTCTCCATCCCAATCACACTTTACGCAAATTAAAAAAGTCCAAAAACATCCAACATGCAAAAATCACCCTTCGTTTCGTTACATATAAATATACTATGACAAAAAAATGCACACTACATTTAGGTACTGTATCAAAACACCGGCACTCAAAGCTTACTAAGCGGCAAGTTTATTTGTGTTTTATTTTGCTTCTCTGCTACAAAGTGTGGATGTGACGTCACAGGTGGTGCCCGAAAAGGCGACAGTCAACTTTGTAATTCAAATCCTGGATACCTCAGAGGTATCCAGAAATTTAAATGTGGAATATTAGATTGTGGAAATATACCGCCTTAATATTGCAAAGTGAGTTTTTTCAAGATGTTTTTACTAAAACCCTCATTTACATGTTTCGATGCTCATGCTAATTTGACTGTATGTGATAGCGATTCTATCGAAGTACATTTTAGCTTATTAACATATAGTAACCGAAACTAAAATATTGCTAATATTGACATAAAAATGTACATTTAGAGCAAAAAATATTGGAATTGTAAGTATAAATAAGACTAACATAGTCAATTCTGTAATATTATATTGATTATCATCATTGCTATAAAAATCAATATAATTAAATTTATTTACCTGATTCAATAACACTCAGAGGACCATCTAACTCCAGCCATAAAGTGTTCAACATCTCCCGCCGTTCTTACCCCTTCAGAATGCTTAAGTTTCTCTCAAATGTGTTTTTCTTGGTACCTACAACTTTGATATTTCACCTACTTTACATTCAAGGAAGGCGGCTGTAAAACGTCCGTCGGATGCCAAGTTAAGCCAATATTACCGAATCGCCGATCGGTTATAAGACGGGTTATGGTCTCATCCTAATTCTTTTATGCGGATTTATGTGAGACGTTTTATTGATTAAAATCTGATATGTACTTGAAGAAGTTGAAAAACACCATAGTATTAGCGACTCACTCTCGCTTTGCTTCAGGCTTGTCCCTAGACAAAAACAAATCTATCCGACGGGAAACGAAAATTTTTTTCGGGATAAAAAGCAATCTATGTTCTATCCCAAACTATATTCGATCTCAGTTTCAATTTTCATCCAGATCTGTGCAGCCGTTCTGACGTGAAAGAGTAACAAACATACATCTATCCAGCCGTCCTTACAAACTTCCCCATTGATAATATTAGTAGTACGGATTTTTGAACGGTAGCGAAGAGGAGAAGGTATTTAATTAGATTTCATTTTTTTGAGTTGTTGGATAAATCGATTTTCATGATTCTATTACATATTGACGACACTTTTAGCTCAGTTTGTGGTGACCCTACTTGCTGAGCCAACGGTCGAGGGTTCGAGTCCCGCTGGGGGCATTCATTTGTGTGATGAGCACAAATGTTTGTACTCCAGTTGAATATGTATAGTGTATCAACTGTCTGGTATCCATAACACAAGCCTCGTAGCTTACCATGGAACAGGATGGTGCTAGGTGTTAATGTATAATTAAAGTCACAAACCACAAAACAAAAGATGCATAAAACTTATTATGTTTAACAAATATGTAATGCACCAGAGCTAGTAGTTTTGCTGATGCTGATTGCTTAAGTAGGTCAGAACTATGCTGATTCATTAAATTTTTTTACAAAACGTTTACCGCGTGATATAGTGTGGTATAAATAATATCATATCATTATTTCAGTGGCCGTTGTACCGTAAAGCTTGCACACGTTATTGCAGCTATAACTCTTTTTACTTTAAATCTCTAAGCCAAAAGTGGGTAATATTTTCACACTACGCCATAAATATTTATTTCCCGTATACGTTCAAGATTTTTTATATTGTTATATAATCCTTTATGATATTTTATAATAATCTATATATAGTGATAGTGCTACATAACTTACTATACATATATACCAATATTATAAAGTTATCTCTTTATAATATTAGTATAGATGTATAGTTTGTGAGTTTGTAAGGTTGTAATGGGAAATCTCTGTATCTACTGTACCGATTTAGATGAAATTTGGTAAGAAGATAGTTATAGTTATAGACCCTAGGAAGGACATTTATCCCGGAAATCATCACTTACGTGGGTGAAAATGAGGATGAAAATTTGTATGTCAAGCGAGGGTGAGTCGCTATTATATAATATAGTTAATTAATTTATTCATAGGAGACTTTTGATGTGTCAAAGTAGCCTGTGTTACTATGGGGATTACGCTGTTGTATAACGATTACAAACAAGAATAAGATGACTTTACTTTTTTTGCGGATGTAATTCGATATCTTAGTTTGTTATAAATCACTTTTTATGGTTTTTTTAATGAACACTTTTTTTCAGAACAAATCTACCCCTAAAACTGCAATAATAACTATTGTTTAATCATTTTGAAATCTATATGCGTACCTTTATCTATACATATAATAAAGTTGTAACTAAGCTAAATCTGTATATTAAATATTTTGTGGATAATTTTCTTGAAATAGACATTATTATCGATACAGAGACCGAATCTATAATTTTTAAGATTTTTGTCTGTCTGTCTATTATCACATCACAGAAAAACCACTGGAGGGGTTTTGATGAAATTTGGTATGATGATAGCTGGTTATCCAGGTCAATATATAGGATACTTTTTACTGCGAAAAAATATCTCTGAGAAATCTATACTAAACCTTAAAACGTAACTGGGCACGAACCCGAGCGGAGCGACAGTGAGTTACTAGTAGTTAATAAAATTTTAATAACACGTCTCATATAAATCAATTGTCAAATTCTATAAATTTTTGTGAAAATTGATTTAAAACATACACGAGTATTGTGTAAAATACTGATGCGAAATAAAATATTGTACACCAAAAAATATAAAAAAAATATCAAAGTAAATATATAAAAAATATATGTGAAGATGCAAGATATAATAATACATATAAAGGGGAGCTACATAAAAGCTAACCAACAAAACGTACACTTTAGCATTAAACAAATTATTTTAGTATAAATGATCTTGTTATAACAAAATATACGATTTGACCATGTCAAACACAGGCGAGGTTATTTTTACTGCACATCCACAGGTGAACACCCTTTGTCGTAGTGACAAAGGGTGTTCACCCTGTGGGTGTTGGTTTGAAATCCAATTCGGCGTGATATCAAGAAACATCCTCGAAGGAGGCTCTTCTCGGTGGGGCTCAAAAAGTATACCATGTGGGTTGCCCTGGTATTTCACTGATAGCAGAGTAAACCGTCGGAGCAACCTCCTGGTTGCTGTGGTCTACCTCAGTAGGCCAACCACATAACCACATTTATGAATGCAAGTTATGCATTCTCCAACATTAAAAAAAAACGACATTATTTCTACCTTTATATTACGTCTTGATGTTAACTAAATACACAGACATACATAATATGTGCACTATATATTAGCCTTTATGTATTAGACTATATACAATTGATTTCTTTAAGTAATAATATTTTTCTAAACCATTCTTCACCTATCATCATATTTTGAGAGTTAGCCATATTCCATTTTAGTGTGATTTATCGAGGCGATTGAGAAGCGTCTCGCTTAAGCGATTCCAGTTCGTCTCGCTTAAGCGGCCGCTATAATCGATATTCCCTTCATTTTTATTGCGAATTTGCAGGCGAGCCATGACGATTGAGATCCAAAGCCGCGGTGCATTTTTGAACCAATCGGGTTTTTAAAAATGTATCGCTTTTATAGCTATGATTTATTTGATGGGTCATATTATAATATTTATTACTATTTCATTTTTCTTTATAAAATTGCTGAAACATAATTTTTTTACTGGAAACACTCTGCTTTTTTATATTACATTAAAGATTAATTCTTTCTATTTTTATCTTATTTATCTTATTATCGATATATTTTAGGAATATATTGATATTTTTAAATAAAAGACAAATATTATAAACAACTAAGCTAAAACAATTTGTTTCAGTAAAGAAATACATATATTGTTTAATTACTTAATGCAGTAGTGACCACCCCCATCTTCAATTCATAAAGGCAATAAGTCCTCAAAATAATTCGCTTATGTTTTTCTCGTAACTCTATTTTATTATGTATCTACCTATTCGCAATCCGTTCAACTTTCAATAAATCAAAACATCAAGTATTTCTCCTTATGGGATAGAACGACAGCATAGTTATTCGTTATCATATCTATTTTTAACCCCCGACTTCAAAGATGGCTATAAGTTTAAAGCGTGTGTCTGTGGTATTATAGCGCCCAAATGAATTAACAGATTTTGATTAAGTTTTTTTTTGTTAAAAAGGTGACTTAATCGAGTGTTCCTAGCTATAAATCAAGAAAATCCTTTCAACCATTAGCAACTTCCAGATCTAATACATTTGAAACTTAGCATCCCATTGCTTTAATGACATTGCAACGATCTGGTATCAGCTAAATACTCACCTCTTTACTAAAATACTGCACATATATATCGTGTTTAGGCTCATTCAAATGGTTTCAATCAATAGGTTATTGTGTTGGGGGTTTCTTACATTTTTAATTTAATTTATTCATTGTCTTCTATCAAACATTGAGTATTTAGTATTTATACTTTTATATAGTAAATCCTTGATGGTGTTATCACAAAAGTCCAGAAGATACACATTCTAATACAATACTAAGGTAAGTAGTAGACGTACCCGTACTGTTGCGTACCATTCGGTGCGTGAGAACATCGAATACCCAACAATTCATTTGTTTTCTTCCTCATATCCCTTTTTTTTCGGTTAGTGAAACGTAAGTATTATATTATAAGTGTATAGGTACTTCAGTCTGTGTAACTGATCTGATTTATATCAGGTAAAGCGAGTAAATGCAGAACAATAATTTTAATTTTTTTTTTACAATAATTTTAAAATTAAATTCAGTATTCAGATTCAGATTCTAATCCAGAGACCTAGCCGGTAACCAGTACTAATCAGACATATTCAGCCTTGTATATATATAATTTAGCGACTCATTCTGCTCGGGTTCTTCCCTAGTTACGTTTTAACGTTTAGTATAGATTTCTCAGAAATGAGATATTTACCCGCAGTAAAAAGTATCCTATATGTTGCCCCTAACAACCAGTTATAATCATGTTAAATTTAATTAAAATCTGTCCAGTGGTTTTCTCGTGATGGGTTCCCAGACAGACAGACACACAAAAATTCTAAAAACTATAGATTCAGTCTACGTATCGATAAGATTGACTATTTCAATAAGATTTTCCAAAAAAATATTTGATGCACAGATTCGTCTCAGAATCTTATTATATGTATAGATAACATAATTTTTTGTCCATCAGTCTGTAAGATGAAGGATAATTCAAAACGCGCGCTCTGTTTCACGTAAGTGGCAAGTAAGAATATATCGCAACATTGAAGCAAAGATTAAGTGAATTGCTCGGATCGACTAACTTATTGCTGTTTTCTGGCGCAATGTGGTTGTTACATGAACAGGAACGCTTGTTTTACGACGCCCCGATACTATATATCCGATAAACTGCAGTTCAGATTGATGATTACTCGTATACTAGATAAAAGTATGAAGTTTCAAAGTATGAAATATATTCATGTATTTTTCATATGTCAAACACTATACTCGTAACAGTATTTTTTTGGATATTTTCAATAGAACGTTAGTAATGAAAATATTTCAGCTTCATATATATATATATATATATATATATATATATATATATATATATATATAGCTATCTATATATATATATATATATATATATATATATATATATATATATATATATATATATATATATATATATATATATATATATATATATATGTTACAGTTAAATCCAGTTTTTAGATATAACGCGTTTTCCCTAGTTAGAACTAGTTTTTACTAAATGCCTTTGTTAAAACTAGAATTAACTAATGCTCAAAATGGAATATCAGTTAAAACTAAGATAAGATTATTATTTTTACTAGGTACATATGACTCTGTGTCCTAAATCTTTTTAATAAATATTTTTAAAACTATATCTGGTTTTTAATCCCAAATTAGTTTTGGTTCAACTGTACAAACGATGACATCGATTTAAGGGGGGAAAAAGGGTGGAGGGGGAGGGGAGGGGTGAGAGGACCCCCCTTTAAAAGGAAAAACTGTGAAAACTCATAGTTTTCGAGATATTTAATTTTGAAAATTTCAAATTTTGAGGTTATGTTTACATTAAATAAACTAAAGTGTAACAATATATCCCGGAAAAAGCACTCGCCGGCCGCTACCGCGGCACGCTCGCTTCGCTCGCTCGGCTCGTGCGTTGTTTTAACTGTTCTAACCTAACCTAACCAACCTAGAAGATAAGAAAAGGTTCTGTCATGGCGTCGATTTATCATAATAATGCTAATTCTGACATTGACATTTAACAAATCCAAGTACCAGTTTTACTGATAGAATTGATGTTAAATACGAATAAATCGTGATTTTAAGTGTTAAAATAAATATTTAAGTACAATAAGGATTGAAAATAACTCAGAGAATAGAATATTATAACGAACTTTGTAAAAACCTCTATAAGTGCGTGTATAAACGTGATAAAATTACATAAAAAGTTGAAACTTTAAAATTTTTTTTTGAAAAAATTATTTGTTTCCACAGTCTCACATTTTATATATAGGCTTCTTATAGCGAGATCTATTAGTGAAAAAAATATGAAGTCTTAACTCGATGTCATCGTTTGTACAGTTGAGCCTTAGTTTCTCTAGTGCTAGTTTTAACTAAAGCTCGGAGTGACAACTAGTTTTATCTGAAAATCAAATATATCAGTGGTAAATTCTAGTTTTGATTAGTTATATCTAGTTTTAACAAAGGCATTTAGTAAAAACTAATTTTAACTAGGGAAAACGCGTTCTAGCTAAAAACGGGTTTTAACTGTAACATATATATATATATATATATATATATATATATATATATATATATATATATATATATATATATATATATATATATATATATATATATATATATATTGCTAATTGAATATAAAAATATATTTCGTTTTGTTAAAAATTATAATTATTATATAAATATATTTTTGGACAAAACAACCCTTTTTTTATTTTTTGATAAAATTATTTTTTGCCAAAATATATAAAGATATATAAATATGATAAAGGAAAAAAAATATATAAATATGATAAAGGAATAACATATGAAATATTGAGTTTGCTAATGGCAATGTTAAGTGAAGTTTGACTGTAACTTATTTTTAATCACGCTTCTTTTAATGACCGCTAGATGTTAATAGGGTTACTATTGACTTCAAAAAGAAGAAGTTTCGCATTCAGGTACTAATTATTTGAGTGTATGTTACATGATCGCCAATTATAAACCGATTTTAATGATTTTTATTTAAATGAAAAATCGACTCCTAGGAGCGGAAAAATTACTTTATAGTGATTTTTAAGTCGGATCATCTTTTAAGTTCAAGAGTAAGCTTAACACTTGAAAAATTCGAAGTATTTCATACTTAACTAATTTTTATTTTAGACTTTCATAATGTTTTGCTTAACAAACTATTATAAACTTCACATCTACCTTATTTAAAAAAAAAACGATATTTAAAATAAAAAAAAAACACCTATATTTTAAATACTCAACTCCAAATGTAAGACATGAAGCAAAACTGAAATCTGAAAGTCCAAAAATACTGTAGCAATATTCAACATAGATTAAGTGGTAACTCAATATAAGCTGGAACTCGAGGTCAGACCGTTGTAGTTTTTGCGACAAAATTTGCATTCATTTGATATGCGTTTTTAATGCACCTCCCCTGTCTACTTTGGCACAGAATTTGTAATTTAAATTTCTAATATAGGTAGTTTGCTCAAAAGTGAATTTCTTTACACACATATCAGTGCTCAAAATTTGAATACCTAATTGCCCGACCGCGGATGCGGATACTTCTCTATCCCGTCGCTTTCATAATTTCAGTTACTAAGCTTTTTGGTGTAGTAATTCTTCAAACAAAATACGTATATATTTTATTTAGGACCAACCCCCCGGCCATTGTATATACATGTGGCATCCCCATTAGTATAGTGCCTTTCATTTTACATGAATTATGGTAATTGCAAAGTTACACTATGTTTTGAGTTGGATATAATTATTATATTTTCTCGTCCAATTTTAATATTTAAGGAACCTCTCTTTAAATAAGGAACTATTTGAATTTTTCATGAATACGTCTTTATAAAAAAATTAATATAGTAATATAAAACTATATTACATGCGGACATCAAAGTATTTTTTAATATTAATATAGAAATATTTTTAAAGAATTCAGCTTAGCTTTTATTTAGTAACTTCTTTGCTGAATATATTCATCATGTGTTAGTGTTTTCTATACTTGCATATTATAAACTAGCGACTTACCCTCGCTTCGTTTGTTTAGAAACGTAAATTTGAAATTTAGAAACGGAAATTTGAATTATGAGTATTTTTTAATGGATTTCTAAATATTTCCGAAATAAAACGTAATTTATATGTAGCCCTACAAATTGCTTTATTTTTTAGTGAAAGTGCCATTACAATCGGGTTAGCCGTTAAAAAGATTACCTATAACAAACCAAATTATTTAAAAAAAAAAGGTTGTTTAGGTACTGATTATCTACACAAACAGATACTTCAATTTTATTTATATGTATTAATGAATTGATTAAACGGTTTGTTATTTTGTCCTTCTATTTTAATATAGGAAATGAAATTGTAAATAAAGTACTTAAACTAACCAATACATATAATGGGAAAGTATTTCTGTCTATCTGTGTTAAGCCACTGAACAGATTTTGATGTTTGGAAAAGACATAATGCATCATGGGAATGAACATTCTCACTTAAGAAGCGACCTTACTTAAATATAGACCTAGTTTTTGAAATATATTGTCATTATGGTTTCCAAAAATACGCATTAGCTAACAAAATTGTTAACCACGTAAAAAAGGCCATAACGTGAGGTAAATGATTATAAATCTTCATAGCATTACCATAGCCCAACTAAGGGAACTTTGCTCTTTGCGAAATTCGAGCGTAAGTGGTCTGTAACTCATCGGAGCATGTACACACTCGCTAACACATACTAGTTGTTTACGATTTAGTGTTCTTATGGAATCTTTCTTCTATGTCTACTAAAATTTTTGTTGTTTATATATTTGCTTTGCTGATTTTTTTATTTGACATATAAAAAGTAATTTTAATAACAATAATATTAGTTTATTTTAGAAAAAACATACATATTGCAGTTGAAAAAAACATTTAGTGCAGTACAATTTGGTATAAATAATTTAAAGTTTTCAATGTATGTATGTGTGTATTCAGCCCTTTTTAACGTCCCACTGTTGGGCACGAGCCTCCTTTCAATACGAGGGGGATCAGGCCATAGTCCACCACGCTGGCCAAATGCGGGTTGGCGGACCTCACACGTCTTTCGAAAACTTGCTAGGTTCTCCCAGACATGCAGGTTTCCTCACGATGTTTGCCTTCGCCGTAAGGCAAGTGGTAATCATGTTGGAAATGATTCGCACATGAAAATATCAGAGGTGTGAGACCCGGGATTTGAACCCGCTGCACTCGGTTTCCCAAGCGAGCGTGTTGCCACTGGGCTACCACTGCCTTAGTTTTCAATACAAATAAATAAAATATTGCCACTTCCTTTATTTATTTATTTATTTTATTTATTTATACATTTTAACACTCCTATGCTTTTAATTTAAATTTCGAAAAAATGTTTCTTAAAGATTATTTTCTGTCTCTTTATACTTAAGAGAAACAAGCTGAATAATTTTGATACTATATTACATCGAGATCTGTACAATTTTATGGTACAGATCTGGATATAATATAGCTTATAATTTTTCACAATCTAATCTCTGAAATGGCTGGACCAATTTTAACGGGACTTTCACTGGCAGATAGCTGATATTAAAAGGAGTGACTAAAGCTACTTTTATTTTAGCAAAAGAATTAGGCTTTCGCTCAAAAACGGGAGGGAAAGTCGCTGGAAGGCTATAAAATGCAAAAAAACATTTTAATGAGACTAGTTGTCCCAGATATAAGCGAGTACAAGCAAACAACAAATGAAGTTTTGACTAATATATATAAGAAATTTTATTAATTATTTAAAATATATAAATAATTTGAAATACTTAGTAGGGGATCAGATAAATTGTTACCACAAACTATTTCAATGAGTTGCGAGTGAGAAATAACGCCAATGAGTCTGTGGAAAGGTGACGCAGAAATATGAGAGTAACTTTTTCCAAATTACTTTAGAATTTACGCAAATTTGACTTAGAAAATAGTATTTGCGTTTAGTACATTAAAGATTTTTATATATCGCATATATGTATATTTGTTATTTTGTTTGTCCGTAATTTTTTATGGGATAGGAATGGATATACTAGTGTTTATACTAATTGATTGGATAAATCTTGTGTTATATGATATTGTATTGAATTAGGAAAAAATAGAAAAAATAATATAATAAACAGGATAAAGTGAATGTAACGCATGATACAATTTTTATAATTTTTAATTTAATTTGTATAATTTTATTAAAATATTTTAATTTGTATTATTTTTTAATTCAAAATATTTATTATTTTAAATAAAAATATTAAAAATAAAAGATAATAAAATAAACATCTGTAATACAGAAAAAATTTAAACGACAAACTTCATAGTAATAAAATGCTATAACTATTTTTATGTGGTCACAAGTGAGAAATAACCCCATGGAATCTGCGGAAAGGCAACAGAGATATATGAGAGGTTTCCACACAAAATAATTTCGCACATTATCCACCCTGTAACGAAATTACAGGCTTTACGTATTTATGTTCAAGGAAAACTTATTTCCTTGCTATTAGTTGATATAGCTATTATGGGCACCATATAATATTGGAAGTGCAATTTTGATCTTACCTTAGAGAAATTGTTTTGTAATTATTCAATTTTGACCGACTTATAAAAATATGTATGTATGAATAGTAATGGAGTATAAAATGTACGAACAGTCACTCAATACAGGTGTATATTATGTCATACGTTATAATTTATTATATACCTTAAAGATCCTCTTGCATCTATCTTGTCTTGTTACGAACAAAATTTCAACTCAATATTTAGTTATATTTGAACTGTTATAAAATGACCTACTAATATTTCTAACTGTTCTAATATATATATATATATATATATATATATATATATATATATATATATATATATATATATATATATATATATATATATATATATATATAAGGTTACTAGCCAGTCACTCTCGCTTCGCTCGGGTTCGTCTCTAGATAGGTTTCAACGATTAGTATAGAATAGATAGACTATATAGTATATATTATATGATATATAGCCTTGCCTAGTCTTCCTCTGCAAAAGGGAAATCTAATGCAAAAAGTTTTTTTCAAATCGGATTAGTAGTCCCTAAGATTAGCGCATTCAAACAAACATATAAACTATAAGTATAGATTTCAAAATGATAAAGTCCAAAGATAACATATGAAAACTATTAAAAAGTGAAAGTAATTAAAATATTAGTATTAATTAAATCCATTTACAATTTTCAGATTTAAATCAAACAAATCTTTCTTCTTTCCACCTTTGACTCAAAACAAAGCACCTAATTGTATTACCTGCTGCGCTTGAAACAGATCAATGTAGAGACATATTGAAATATATATTTGAAAATATTCATGTGGATTAAATCTATTGTTTTTAAAAATTTTGTCTGTCTGTCTGTCCGTTTGTCTGAAAAAGCATTAGGAGAAAACCACTGGAAAGATTTTGATGAAATTTGGTATGATAATAGCTGGTTATCCAGGTAAATATCTAGGATTTACTGTAGGAAAGTATCACATCTCTGAGAAATCTATACTAATCGTTAAAACGTACTAAGGGGCGAACCCGAGCGGAGCAAGGTTGAGTCACTAGTATAATATGAATATATGGATTATTTCCCTCACATACAATTGTGACATTAGACAGAATTAAAAAGTAATTCAGATCATAATATCATAAAACTTCGTACACTAAAGTTTAGCATAAAAAAGTTTTTATCTAAATAGGTATTACTAGAAATCTTTAAAATTTTAACGTGTTATTTTATTACCATATAAAAGCGACAGTCATTTGAAATTCTTATTAAACAGATAGCGGTAAGGAACGATATTCTCTTTTATATTAGGCGAGCCCGAGGGAAAAGGCTAGTCTTAAGAAATCCAATAAGGAACAGTCTTTTATTGCACAAGTTTCTTTACCTGAAGACGAGCGTGAATTATCCCCTATAAAAAGGAAATTGGTGTGTAAAATAAGAATTGTAGTGGGTAGACCATAATTGTGTGCAATTAAATAAATAAAAATGAGTTTTTATTGAAAAGTATATCTATACAGAAATAAATAAAATTGAAATGTCTGTTTGTAATATCAAAATAACTGAATAAATAACTAATAACAAAATAACTAAATACATATGAAATTATATCAGTACGCATAGAAAATCAAATCATTTTAAAATTTTTGTTTGTCCGTCTTTCTGTTTGTTCCGGCTAATCTCCGAAAGAATTGGACTGATTTAGACGGGACTTTCACTAGCAGATAGCTGATATTATAATGAGTAATTTAGCCTACTTTTATTTTAGAAAAATAGGGTTCCGCTCAAAAAAATAAAACGTCACTAAGGACGCATTCGAGCGAAGCAAGGGTAAGTTGCTGGTACTAAATAAAAAAGATATCTAATAAATCATACAGCTGTGAGTCACACTTGTATTAATGTATATACATAATTACATACTTGTGTTATATATGTATGAAAGCTATTCTTAATATTATATTATTATACATATTATCAATATATTTATAAGTAGCTTTAAGAACAGATAATATTTACAGTAAAACAAGTAGTTGATATCACTTTTCTCCCATACAGTATCAATATAAAAATGCGTAGAACTGATGTTATTTTGCGTAACAGACGGACAAATAAACCAGCATATTTTTGCACTCATAAAATTAAATAAGGATAGCTTTATATAGAATATGTTTTTATTTTTATATAAAGAATAATGTACAAACTTGAAAGACAATTTAGTACCCGATATTTCTACTTGAACAAAGAGCCGGATAACCCCAAGACTTTAATGAGGTAGTTCCATCTACGTCGCTTAGTGTAAAATTTTGTAAAGAGCTGTTTACAATAGTTTATAACTAAGAACATAAAATATACTTTGAAATATGATGATTATTTTTAACTTTACAGAATGAAATTTCTAAATTAGACAGTCAGTAGATAATGCTTTGATAGATATGCAGAACGTTACAGGTTCGATTTTGCTTGAAATTTATTTAAACTAATGTTATAGAAAGAAAAGATTTGTTGATCAATAATTTTTTAAACGATTAATTCTGTTTGAATTGTTCTAAAACTATTACAAAGCTACAATATTCAAACGCAACATACAAACAAAACGAGGATTATTTACTAATTCTAAATTATATTATTATTGTACACTAAGACTAACTAATTATAAAGACGGAGTTGGTCAAAATAAATATTAAAGTCAAAAATAGTAGCGTGGTTTGTTGTTTATGCTACTATTCTCGATTTTGCCATACATATTGTTTACTTTCTTTAAATAATAAGGGAACTTTTATATCTCTCTATACTGTTCCCTACTTTGGTTATTGAATATAAAATACATATATCATTGCGAAACCAATGAATTGACAAAAACTTACAAAAACAGGTGGTTGAACAAGCTAAATAAAAGAATGCATTTTTAGTTTCTATATTAATAATAATATAATATATTATCCCGTATATATATATAATCCCGTCCATTTGAAAAAAAAGATTCACAATATTAAAACAACTTGACATATTATATTTATCATATATACGTATAATAAAATTTTGAGTCGATTTAGTACATTTAATATTTTTTGGAAAATCTTATTTAAATAATATATAAACCACTGGACAGGTTTTAATGAAATTTACCACGATGATAGCCGATTACCCGGGTCAATATACAAGATACTTTTTACTGCGGGAAAATATTTCATCTCTGAGTAATTTATACTGAACGTTATAAAAACTTAAAAAAAAAAATAAAAACCGACTTCCAGGCACTGAAAAATAAGTAAACGGGGGTTTTCATTTAGAATAGATACTTAATCAGATTTTTTCGAAGTCAGTGTGCTTTGATTTGTTTTGGCTGGCACAAGTCAAGAAAACTGTATAAATATCGGTTTATTCATTTGGGGGGTATAATGCTACAAAAAGATTTAAGACTTTGAAACTAGACTTAAACTTAGAGAAACATTTGAAACTTATAATATCTCAACGTCTTAAATAAAACAATCTTTTCAGATATTTTTCGCGGATTTTTATAAAAAAAAAAGGAAAAACTAGTTTTATTTAAAATGTCAAGCCTGAGGAGGCCGACTGGATGGGTACCACCCCCTTATCTATTTCTGCCGCCAAGCAACAATGATTGCATTGTTGTGTTCCGGTTTGAAGGATAAGGTAGCCAGCGCAATTACAGGCGAGAGGCATATCATCTTAGTCCTCACAGTGACAACGCACCTGTGGTTCTGCATTTTTGTTACTTAAAACCTAAGTGCATGAACCGTAGGTGTTATGGGCGACAGGTACTGCTTTCCATCAGGTGGTCTGTCTGCTCGTTTGTCACTGAATCTCATAAAAAAAAAATCTAAGAAATTTATATCTTTTAGCAATAATGAAGTGTTGTATTAAACCTTCATATAAGAGGATTAACCTTAATTGAGAGTATATTACTATAATAATTTTAACGTAAATCTACAGTAATAATCTTTTCGTATTTCATTGCGTGGTCTAGAGGAAGCCTCAGAATTTCTCTAGAGACACCTCTACTCTGTTTTCCTTTACCAC
This sequence comes from Argynnis bischoffii washingtonia, assembly GCA_033884665.1. Classification (NCBI taxonomy): domain Eukaryota; kingdom Metazoa; phylum Arthropoda; class Insecta; order Lepidoptera; family Nymphalidae; genus Argynnis; species Argynnis bischoffii. The sequence goes on along the minus strand of CM066618.1, from coordinate 14,487,725 downwards.
GGAGCATGAAATGAATTTGAGATGTATATGTATTAAAATAGTAAGTTATATTTGTCTTTGAAAAAAATATAACAGTTTAACCTATTAACAGTCTATATATCAAGTTCTTTAAATTTCAAATACAAAACACTTTATTTTAATAAAAATAGACGATTTTTTTTTATTAATACAAATATTTGCTTTCATTTCAATTAGTACCCACGACTTCATCATAATATTGTTATTTTCATTTTTTTTCTATACAAATGAATAATTTACTAAATGTTTATGAAAGTATGTACATTAATTACAAAAAAAAAAATTAAATTTTAAGATTTTTTGTCTATCTGTCTGTCTCTTAGTTCCGGCTAATCTCCGAAACGGCTGAATCGATTTTGACAGAATTTTCACTGGCTCATGTTTAATGATTACTTTTATTTTAAAAAAGAATTATGAACAAAAATTAAAATCTATGAAATTATGAACAAAATCATACTCAGTAAAGCGGGGGTAAGTAGCTAGTTTTCTTTAAAAAAAACATAACAATTTCACAAACAGCAGTTTATTATGACCAATGTGAAGGGAACCGGCTTTTCTCAGTTCAATGAGGCAGACTGATGGTTCCCTGTCGGCGGCCTCTGCGAATATTAATTTCCGAACATAAATTTAAGCCAAGTCTTATTGGATGTTTGGATACTCGAAATTATTACGTACGTTTACTCTAAATTGCGCTTAAGTTACTATTTATTATATTCTAAGTTTATGTATGTTTTTAGCATTTTTTTTCTATGTACGGACATTCAACTTCTACAGTTTTATTATATGTATAAGTAATCGATACAGAGGCCGAATCTATAGTATTTAGAATTTTTGATTGTCTGTCTGTTTATCTATCTAGGAATGCATCACGAGAAAACCATTAGACGGATTTTAATGTTTGGTAAGACAATAGCTGGTTATTCGCGTCAACATCTAAGATACTTTTGCTGCGGGAAAATCTCTCATCTATGAGAAATCTATACTAACCGTTAAAACGTATTTATATATCTATCGTGTATGTAAATAGGTAAAGACAACTGTTTTGTCTTCAGTACCTTTTTCTCCTCTGTTTGTAATTTTTTTTTTGTTTAGTAACTATGATGAGCTTTAGTGTTATCAATAAAAAACTTACATACTTGTACTATGTTTTCTTCCTTTCAATAATGATTATGGGCGGATTTCGACTAAAGGGCAAACTCTAGTATTATTAATCATAAAACGTTATTCGCTGAAAATTCTAAAAATTCTAAAGAATGGTTGGACCGATTTAATATTTGTATTTTAAAGGGTACAACATTTGTAAATGTTCCCGAAACATTGGAAAATTTAAAACAACAGAAAATGTTTTTCTATAGAGTTTTTGTATTCACTCAAATTATGAACAATTGGAATTTGGACAGGATAAAGTCTGTCGGATCAGCCTGTAGGTAAATATAAAAAAAAAGTCATTTACAAGATTTATAACTTGCTTTTATTTTACATTTTTTTGAATTAATACTCCGAAGAACTTCGGTTCATGGGACACACCGATGGTGGTTATATTACCATAGCTGATGCGCTTTTATAGAAACTTTGCTATTGCGAAGTTTGTACAAAACTTTATAAGAATATTTACCAAGAACAGTATTTATATTATCCCATTACCGGCAGTTTGTAAACTCGTATATGTTAGTGATCACATGAGAGTCAGAGAGTGGACATTTATCGACTTCGCACTAATGGAGGCGAGCTATTTGCAGGAATATATTCTACTTACACTTTAAGCTGCAAGTGACTATTACTTATTTAAACAGGATCTTATATTATGTACATCATTTGTACAGATTGAATCTGTTTTTTCTCATTTTTTAAGTCGGAAATAAGATAGAGCGGATTGTAAAGTGTGAATTACTCTAGGTAACTTGAAAACTGTCGACGAAGAAAAAATTAAATTGGCCTCTTGGTCTTCCTTGTGATGACGAAATGGTGAGAAATAATTATAACATTTTGAGTACGTGTTTCATCCTTGCCAAAGATGTATGTCTCCGACTACATAATTTTATGTTCCTTCGTCAACTTATCTTCTTATTTATACATACAATATAGGATAGTTTTATCCCGGAAATCATCCCTTAAGGGGGTGAAAATGGGGTTGAAAGTTTGTATGGGGAATCAATAATTTCTCAAGGGATATAAAACTCATCATACCTATGTATTATTGGATATGTATATATATACATATCCACTAATATATCTATAAGTTCCATACTAACAGTTAAAATGTACCTAGGGACGAATGAATGAAAATGAGTCGCTAGAAATATGTATATATAATTCACATTTTTTTTTAATTTCAGAATTAAAAGCTTTTTAAAGTTTTATATGTATACTAGCGACTCACCCTCACTTCGGTCGGGTTCGTTCCTATGGTTCGGCTTGATTCCCCATAAAAACTTTAATCCCCATTTTTACCCTTTTAAGAGACGATTTCTGGGATAAAAAGTATCCTAAGTCCTTCACAGGGTCTCAAACTATCTTCTTACCGAATTTCACCTAAAACAGTTTTGTAGATCCAGAGATTACCTCCTTCAACGTCACAAATTCACAAACTTTACCTCTTTATAATATTAGTATAGATACCGGCGTACATGTAAAGCAATAATAATGTAATAGATAGTGTTCAACACGGCATCAAAATAACAAAGCTATAAAAAAGCTCTCTTTATCTGGATTTTTTAGACTATTATGTCTATTTACACTTCATGTTATGTTGCTCAAGGTTATTCTGAATTTGTCCATCAATCTTTATCGTGATCATTTACGGGTTAGGCATGGGGAATGAAATGACAAACGTTATCGTATATGAAGAGACGTATTTTCTTACATTTCTGGCAACATCATCATTTACTTTATTTTGGCAATGAACTCAAACCTTCAACCTAATTGTATATTATGTAAAAAATATGGTAAACATGATCTATTATTGTTCAAATAAAAGCCAAGCGTATTTTAAATGTAAAAGGAATAAAGCTGATTTTGATGAATAATGATTTTGGATATTTTATTTTCACTAATGTATTATGCAAATATTATAATACCAGCAGTTCACCCTCACTTTACTCGATTTCGCATCTAGACAAAGAGAAACAAATCTATCCCACGGGAACTGTACATTATTCCAAGATAAAAAGTATCCTGAGTACTATTCCACTACTATTCCAGACTATAATCTATCTCTGTGCCAAATTTCATCCAGATCCGTTCAGTCGTTCTGGCGTGATTGAGTAACAAACATCCAAACATCCATCTAAACTTTCATATCTATAACATAAGTACGAGTATAATATGAAAAAGTTTAATAAATCTTCTTTAACAGGTAGCAATTACGTGAATAACAAACATTAACATAACTTTTTTATAGACTTTGTTTTTATTATTAGCTTTTTTCAAAAATAGCTTAAATTCTTCTTTTTAAGCTGTAACGAAATTTCATTGACAAAATTATATTATTCTTCATAATAAAAAAAAACCCAAAATATGTATGGATTAGGACCTCTACACCGGCTTCAGTCACATCTGCCAATATTATGGAAGCTAGTACTTCCAACCTCGGGCTGGTGAAAGTATTTTTAGACAGATATTGCCAAAGACTATACATAGCCTGACTCCGACCTCGAATCTATGTATATACTAGCCCAATAATGCACTTAGATATAATACTTGACATTTGCAGTTCAGAATATATTGTGAAAAAAAATTCCATGATCTAGGTTTCCTTCACTCTTTTTTACTGACTCAGGAAAAAGGACAGAGGGATCTGATGGATGTTCTTCTATCAGTCATCCCATTCATTCATACATTTAATAAAATTGTAACTAAGCCGAATCTGTAAATTAAATATTTTTTGCAAAATCTTATTGAAATAGATATTTTTATCATTACAAAGGCGGAATCTATAGTCTGTCTGTTATGGTATCACGGAAAAACCACTGGAGGGATTTTGATGAACTTTGGTATGATGATAGCTGGTTATCCGGGTCACTTTTTACCGGGGTTTACTGCCTCGGTGGTGTAGTGGCTAGCATGTACGGCTGCACATCCTGAGGTCCTGGGTTCGAATCCCGTTGAGTCTTTCTGTATAGTAAGCCTCAGTAACAGCCCGGAGTTGGGAAGTTGGCGGTGTTTCACCCCCGTGCCTCGGAGAGCACGTAAAGCCGTCGGTCCTGCGCCTTAACTCTCATCGGTCGTGTCGAGTAGTCGTCCCACTGGAGTATGAGAGTGACAGGAATAGAGAGTGCACTTGTGTCTGCGTGCACACTTGTGCACTATAATATCTCCTGCGCAGTTGGCCAGTCGCAATGAGATAGGCCGCCGTGGCCGGAATCGGTCAGGAGGACATTATTATTATTATTATCCGGGTCAACATATAGGATACTTTTTACTGGGAGAAAATATATTATCTCTGAGAAATCTATACTAAACTTTAAAACGTAAGCAGTCGCTAGTTTATACATATAAATATACTAATATTCCTACAGTCGATATTCGATTATAATATTTTTTTATTGATAATACTAAAACTCGTCAATAGCTATTAAACAAAAATGAAGAAAATCGGTTGACAAACAGGAGAAAAAAGGTACTGGTTTTTTCTTCGCCTATGTTTATATAGACATATGGACTATGTACATTTCATCCATGTATTATATCTATATGTATATTAAGCACTTTTACAGCCAAGCCATTTTAATTTTTTACCATGAAACTATAAAAATATTAAATAATAATTGTTTTTTACCAATTCTAGTATTAGGAAAAACATAAAAATAGGACAAATAAATTTTTAGTAAATGATGTTATTGTCTATACTTTAAGCCATGTTGAATTTATTTAAAAAAAATATGGATCTATTAACTAATGTTGGAGATTGACATGATTTAATTAGAAGATTGTAACATGCACTCTGCCTTATTACAAACTGCGGTCGAAGTAAAAACAAAGCGGCACGAGAACAAAACACTACACTGTGTGCTTTCAAATATCTCATTAATCAGACCAATAATAAATCTGTGATCAACGGGCAAAAGTCATTTGAGTGAATGATAAGACTTCAAAAGATAGAAAACGCATTGTCAAGGGAATAACGTTGATGGAACAAAATAAAATATCAAAGTTCACGATAAAGTAAAATTATAACAAAATCAGTTTTAAATTTTTCAGAGAAATTTCAGAGAAAATTCGACATCAGTCTTAAACAGTAGCAGTCGTAAAATATAAGGTTTTTCATAATTAATTTTTCTATTTTTTGCATGCATATTTTTTATAGATATTAAGATAAACGTCATATCTATAGATATAATAAAATTCTAAATATACCTATCGTATTTGTGCATTAAATATTTTTTTGAAAATTTTTATTGAAATAGTCATTATTATCGATACAGAGACCGAATCTATAGCGTTTTTAAAATTTTGTCTGTCTGTGAACGCATAACGAGAAAACTACTAGACAGCTTTTAATGAAATTTGGTATGATGATAGCTGGTTATCGGTATATACGATACTTTTTACTGCGGGAAAGTAACTCATCTCTGAGAAATCTATACTAAACCATAAAACGTAGTTTTGACGAGGTATGAATTAATACTTTTTCTAAATAATATGTATTTTTCCTATCCCCAAGTTGACTGAGCCGATTTAAATAGAACTTTTATCATCAGATAAATATCATCTTGATATCAGTGATGTAACTACTACACTTTTACTACTTCATATCGCGGGCAATGAAGATGAATAGAAGTTTTACGATATAGACTCCATGTATAGTAGTCTAATTTATTATTTTGTTTTATTATTTAATAAACAAACATATTTGAGCCTACCTATATATTTATCATTTAATAATATTTCATTTAACAGAAATGTTTGATTGTATAAAACAACAAAGTATTGATCAGTGGAATAAATAATTATAATCATTTACTTCGAATTGTCTCATAATACATTTACAACGATGACAGAGCTTTACTTACGAGCGTCTAGAAATGGCTCGAGCCAGAGCCCAGAACTGTTATTTTTGCTTATGAATATTAACGTGGAGGGATTTTTTCCATTATCTCTCGCCGCTGAAGGACGATTGTGCGGTATACAACAAAACTTTTCATCTCCCACTAAGTGATTTAGCAACTAACTTCATTCACATTAAGTACCCTTATTTATAGATAGCTATGAAATGTAAATACGTAATCGTTGTCACTGGTATAAGTGCTTTCTAAAACATATTAGGGAGATTAAGACGTCCGTTATATATTGACGCACTCAAGTTTTTAGTCTTAACATTAATAAAAATTAGTTTGAATTGTCTTAGTGTTTTATATTGGATGATCTATACTTATTTAGGAAAGATGAAAACTAAATAGCTTCGATGGATTATAAAAAAAAAATATGTTGAGACATTAACACACAGCACCATCTAGTTCCATCGTAAGCTAAGAGGCTTGTGTTATGGATACCAGATAGTTGATATACTATACATATTTTACTTTAAATACATACATATTATAAATATAAGCACTCATGATTGGAGTACAAACATTCGTGCTCATCACACAAATGAATGCCGCCAGCGGGACTCGAACCCGCGACCGCTGGCGCAACAAATAGGATCACTACAAATTTTGATTTAAATGTTAGTTTCTTCTTCTTAAGGTTTCATATCTCATCATATCATAAATATAAAAAAATATATTCCTAAACTGAATATTTGTATTGGCCATACAGATTATTCGCATAAACTGATCGAAATAATTACCTAAGGTCAAAGATCTTTGACAAAGTTAAAAATAAAATAGATTCAAGAGAACAATATCCTGTCTGAGTGTCCTCAAGGGATATTATATAAAATAACATTATAATAATATGTTAATTTTATAGTTTTCCATAATAATCTTCTTTTTCGAATTAAAAAAAAATACATAGGGAATGACATAATACGTATTATAACTCGCCATACTTCTATATTTGTATTATTAATGTGAAAATAAATGTATCTAATACCTTTTCACGCTTAAACCACTTAACAGATTTCGATAAAATTTACTAAGGATATAGATTGCATCCTCGGAACGAACATAGGCTTCCCTTGAATCCCACCTAAATTGTCACGCGCGTAGCCGCGGGCAAAAACTAGATCCATATAAAATTTAAATATTCGTTTCCATATAATTCTTAGTCGTCTACAAGCGTTAAGGATAGTAGAATAACATCTTGTCTAAGCTTGCAGGGTCGTTGATATTTTAATGAAGCGCAAAGAAACTTACATTTCTTCAGCGATAAGAAATTTCTTGTATTTTATAATTATATTAAATACCCATTTATACCTGCATATCTGAGAGAACTTAGCAAGTTTTTGAAAGACGTGTATCTACTAAGATTTTTTTAATAGTTTCGTAGCTATATTAAAACAATCACAAACATCCAAATATATAGTATGGATTTTCAATATTCATGTGATTTTGTAATCAACATCATCATGTTCTTTGAATAGCATCAATTTGTAGTAAGAGTGTGTTAATTTTCTAAAATTAAACATAAACAAAATCATTTTACACAGTTTTAGCTCATGTGTGTTGTAAAATGTAAATATAATACAAGCAAACAACAATATAAGAACGCTATTATCTTATTCTGCAGCCTTTTATGATATAATTTGTATAATGACATGTAATTTTCATGTAATTAACATTAAAATTGAAGATTTCAGTGTTGCGGTACAAACTGTAGGGATTATTCAAGTTTAACAATAATTAGATAGTGTAATGAAAGCGGTGGTGTTATTTGATGTTTGTTCAGTGAGCTGAGACGACGGTTCCTAAGCCACATGTTACCAACTTTCCCTACTCTGGAGTTTTAACGATACCCTTTAAGGGTTAAGATTAGTTACGGAGGTTTAATTTTGTTAACTGTTCCAATTTGTTGAAGTAGACCTCAGTGATGTTTCTTTCGGAAATTAGTAAACTAACTAATAATTCTAAATACGCTTAATATTATAATGAGGAAAGATTTGTATTTTCGTATGTTTGTAACGTTTGTAACAATAAACTCAAAAACTACTGGTCTGATTTAAATAAAATTTGCTAAAAAGATAGTTTGAGACCATGGGAAAGATATGGGATATTTTTATTCCGGAAATCATCTCTTAAGGGAGTGAAAATGGGGATGAAAACGTTAATAAATTAGACCCTGGAAAGGACATAAAAAAAATTATCTCGGAAATTATCCTTTAACGGAGTGAAAATGGGGATGAAGTCGTTGAAAATCGTGTGTAATTTAAATTATTTTTACAATATTTAAATAGCTAGCGACTTAGATTTTGTGTGTTTTTCAGGTACCTTTCTAGTGCCTAATATCCTATATGTTAGTCCAGGCCCAGGTTTATCCACGTACTAAGTTTCATCCAAATTCGCCCAGTAGTTTTAGCGTCAAGAAGTACCAAATTTACAAACATATAGAAACTTTTACATTTCTAACAGCATTCCGGTTAGTAGCCGTAATTATTTTATTAACTAGTCCAGTAACATCAATTTAAAGTCTTGAAAATAATTGTTATATAAAGAATATTATGAATAGCCTCATACATTATTTGAAATGAAATATCCGATTAAATTTTATTCTATGCTAACATAGATCAAAAAAGTACTAGATACACAATCCCATGCAAAAGTTCCCTTAAAACTGTCACCAATTGTGTTTAGGTAATTATTCTAGTTGAAATAAATATAAAACAATATAAATTGAACCTTAAATGCAATTCTTAGTTATTTCATAAAATAAAATAAAAGCGCGCTCAAATGTTCAAATGAGCGCTCATTCGGTGAGGTCTTTTTTTGTCGTTGATTGTGTATCTAGTATTTATTTATTTATTTATTCGGTAATCATACAGCGTTATAAAAATATCTATAGTTAGAGTACAAATTTATTAACAAGTATGGCCAAAATAGATTACTCTATTGAGATATAAATTTAAGGGACAACAGAGTACCTACTTCTACATTAAAACAAGAAAGAAAAGAAAAGTTGCATTATTTACTTTGTACTATGTTGCATTATTTAGTACTACTTTGATCGATGTGTGCTAACAACAAATATTTAATTTAAAGTTCAAGTTACTCCAATTTAAGATCAAAGGCTTAGAAGCAACCTTTGACCTTAAGTTGTTTAAAATAAGATTATGTTGTCTAAAGCATCTAAATAGTGCTAAAGTTATGCATGTATGTATATGCATACATGCATATACATACATGCATATACATAATACATAGCAGTTAATTTATTGGTTATCACACGTAAATTATCATAAAAATTTTGATTGTCACGCCCACTTTTTTATGAGTTTTACAAAAAAACCTAGTACTTCACATTTCGACATTTCAAGTGACTTGTATTATTTATATCGATACTGGCATATAGAAAAGATTTTTTTTTTTCACTTAGCTCTAGCCTTTTTTTACTTATATAAGCTACATTGAATTACTCATACCAGATGTAGATTCTCTTGAATTCTATATAAATTACTAAAAAGTTAAAAAAACAAAGAACAGAAGTTTCTGTATATTTTTATTTTTACAAATGTTATTTTTTCTGTAATTTTGTTGGTGGAGAGCGTTAATAATTGCGACATAGTTTATTAACATCTGCAATTACTATCGTTTATATCTGTTTTTGCTATATATGTACTAAAATTTAAAAAAACAAATAAATATTTAATATTAAAAATGTAAAATGTACGCAAATCGCATGTTAGAGGTAGTATTTTATATGTTAGAAGAGCCGCCGATGTGAAGCGATTAAAGCTTTATTTACAATTAGAAACTGGTAATCTTAATGTAAGAACACGTTGAACAATTTGTGCAAATTAAATGTAGACCGTAAAAGGCCGTGTTTCGCATTTTACAGTAGCGGCGGTGACATTAAAGGTTGATCTGATACAGGAAGCGTTGCTATTAATATACGTACATATATGCATGTAAAATTGTTTTAAAGTCAATTTTTTACCGCAATAGCCACGGTGGTATATGCGTTTGGAGTAAGATATGTTTGTGTGTCTGTTACCATTTTTCTCGGAAACGTCTAGGCCGATTTTGAAACGGTTTTTTTGCTATATATGAGTCTCGTTACTAAACATGTTTTTAGCAAAATTTTCTAATGTTACAGACCGCCAAGGGAAGCTACAGTATACACATGTTTCTCCAAAACGGTTATTTTTGTTTTACTATTCAAGTAAAAATAAGGCAGTTTAATATTTAAATAAATGTATTGCATTTACTATTAAAATTTTAAAAAGTCACAAATGAAACATAAAAAAAAATAAAAGCTACGACGGAAAATTGTGGAATGAAAAACACTTGAAATAAAAAAAAAAAACAAAAACCCACCACATTCCGCCGCCTATTCAGGCGTCGTGCGTAACGTTTGTGTTATGTTTTAGTATCATATTGCCTTGTTTATCTAGATTCGGCGATCCGAAGGTTCTGAATTCGAGTCCCGGATCAGTTCAATTATACTTATTGGTATTTTGATCAAAAATTTTGAGTAAAAGCTCGGAGTTAGGATGTTCCCCTAGGCCTTGGGAAATAAGTAAAGCATTTGGAATTCAATAGAAAGCGTACCAAAAAATTCAATAGAGAGTGTAATTGGTTGTCATAGTTGAGATGGGTGAGAAGGATTTTATTGTTATAACACAGAAAAGCCGCACCTTAGCAATTTTCATTTAAAAGTTAAAGGGTTATAATTGTTTATTTTCCTAACCTAAATTTTGTGTTTGCGTCTAAAACTTATTACTGATACATTTTTGACGTATAGGGAAAATAAATAGCAACCTTTATCAAACGACAATAATCAAAACATTATACCATATAACACCATAACGAAAAATAATAAAAATATATAGTGCTATCAATATAGAACACAAGAACAGATCGTATTCTCCTTAAGCAGAGACTAAGCAAAGTGCCCTTGGAAACATTCTTAGATATACTATTTTATAAAACTAAGTTAAAGTTAAATTTCTCATTAGCCTTTCTGGCTAGATAATAATATTAAGTTACAATATTTTAATATTGTTACCTATAAAAAAAATGAACACCATATTATAGTAATATTTTTCTATATCTTTTAAGTATTATAATAGCTCTGCATTCCATAGAGCAAGATCTTAATCTGAGACGACCTCAAACGTCGCGATGGTACGCGTCTACATGCGAAAATGTTTAGCTTTATTTGACAACAATTCGAGTTTAATAGTCGCGGTAAACGCTTTTATCACTTGTAAGCTTTGAGTGGGGACTCAGCGAGCACTATGGCCTAATTACAAAATATTGTATTGTTTTTACCCGACTTTTTCAAAGGGGAATAATGTTTTTGTGTATGTATGTACGTTCTGTATCCTGAACAGCATGTTGGATTTTAATATACAAATTTAGTGCTGTCACACTGATTTAATTATTGTATGAATGGGTGTTCTTGGTAGAGTAATAAGTAATCCATAGAAATAATTGAAGACAAGTTTTTGCTTCGTGTGGTAAATATGTCGATAAAAATGTGTAAATCAAAAGTAATGGAAACTTTTTTTGTACTGATTATAATATTTAGTAGTGCCACTAATTATTTTTCAAAAACATATTGCTGTGCTTTCTCGCCTTAATTAAGTGGTGAAATAGAGCAAAAAATAATTTTCATGGGTATCAGTTGAGCGATGTAGAAGTAGATGTGTTGCAGAGCTATTTAGTGCTGACTTACAGAAAAATGGATGAATATGAAAACTTTCTCAACGTGAAAACACTTAGACGTATCGAAATTTCTACAGCTGCCGTTGAAAAACATTCAAAAATTTGCTATGCATAAATAAAAAAAATAATGATAGAAAAATACATGAAAACGAAGAGGTATAACGTAAAAGATATTATAATAAAAATATAGTTTATTATAAATAATTATTCCTTCAATCTGACACCAGTCTTAATTGGTTCATATTAAAAAAAATCGAAATTAATTTAGTGTCGTTCAGTTGTTTTTAATAAAGCATTTTCGTTAGGTCAATACATACGTCACGAACCGGTTCACAAAAAACCAGTTAAACGCCGACAGCAAAATCGAATTCTTATCTACAAAAGGCATAATAAAATCGCCGCTAAACTGCATTTTGTCACGAAATCCGACCCGATCGGTATAGAACAGAAAATATTTGCATACTAGACGTGAGGTTTTTTCGGTGGCTTAAATAGAGACATAAAATACTATGAAAATGTCGTTGTTTTTATGATTGAACCGACGCATACTATATCTGACATATAAAGCATACAGAATATAATAGAGACTTTTTAGGTGCTTCTGATAACTATACAATATTTGAAGAAAAACGTTATTGATAACCAAATATCTTCTTATGAGCTTTTTAATAATTTGTCTTTTTGTCTGTTTTTCTAGTTCATTATAAGCATTTTGTAGCATCCGTATGAGCTAAAATATAGCTTACTAAAGGTGACAATTTAGTAATATGAAAAAGTGGAAGTAGTCCACTTATGGATCTCAGAGTTGGCCATATAAGTTCTTTTTGACTGCCTTCAAAAAAAAAAGAGGTAAGAGTACTTCATTATGTAATATTTTCACCTGTTATGAAACGAATTTTATAATTCTGTTTTATTGAATAGTATATATCCCATAAAAGTTAAAAAAGCCTCTTCTAATGGTATCATAATCCAAAAAGGTTGAGATAGTAGATTGGAACAACTTATCGCTATATGTTATATACTCATTTAATGTAAGATAATAATGTACTTTGTACCTAGCTCTTATTTTAGTATTCATTGCGCCTTTTCTCTAGCTGCCATTGTCAATTATTAAATTATATAACATAACAACACAAATTTTAAAATATTACATATATTATCTTTACATATTATGTATTACATATAATAATTAAACAATTTACTCTTTTCTACAAAGATGGATTTAAAAATGATTCCAGATCATCAATCTATGTTTTTTCTTATTATCGTCCAATAAAATTGTCAGCAACCTTTGAAACAAATATACGATGTTGTTGACATATTAAATTATATCTTTCAATTTTTTTGATGGAAGTCACATTGAACAACGAAATGTTGCCAGAACCTTAGACCAAAAAAACCCTGAAAATATCCAGAAAGTGATCATTAAGGCTAGATTCAGATAAAAAGACTATTTTCCAGGATTGTAGGATCATAAATAAATCGGGACGATCCGCTCATATTTCTTAGTCGTGACCTGCGACTGAGCGACAGTATTATGATTTATACTCACGCGAATCTTTATATTTTAGAAAATATCGCCGTAGAAGCTTGAACTTCAGCTAGATTTACAGGAATCTAGTTTACAGAAGCATTATGTTAGTGACGTTTAGTTAGTTTTGTTGAGTTATGTGAATGAAATAATTTATAAATAAATATGTCGGTACATTAACACACAGCACGATCTAGTTCCATAGTAAACTCGAAGGCTTGTGTTATGGATACCAGATAATTGATACACTACGCATACATACATAACTTTAAATACATACATATTATAAATATAAGCCCACGACTGGAGTACAAACATTCGTGCTCATCACACAAATTAATGCCCCCAGCCGGACTAGAACCCACGATTGCTGGCACAGCAAGTAGGGTCATTACAAACTGAGTCAAACGTGTCGTCTTATTTTTTAATTATGTTTACTTATATGTATTGAATTTTAACGTTTCATTGAGTAATAGGTATTATATAGATTGTATAGTAACCTATACTAGTGTTCGCCTAGAGATCGAAATTCGACCATAATTATTATTGAAAATTTGAGGAATTGATACCTATATGAATAGAATTTACCTATCCATATAAAGAAAAAACTAAGCGTTTCCTAAAACTTTATATTAATAACACTAAAGCTCGTCAATATTCACTAAACAAGAAAAAGAAAGGAAAATCGGTTGATAAATAAAATAAGGAGAAAAAAGTAAACTCTTTTGTCTTTACGTGTCTACATTATATGTATATAGATACAGTAGGTCAGACACAGTGTAATACCTTTTGGGTACGTTACGGCAGAAAGCTTAAGTATTTCGATTCATTTAATGACTAAGCTCAAAGTACATTTTCATGTTCATGTAGGACCTAGGGATACAAAGAATAGAGAAAACTTATTACTTACTAGCGGCACACCCTCGCTTCGCTTGGGTTTGCCTGTAGGAAAACAAAAACAAACCTATCCCACGAGAACCGTACATTTGTTCGGGATAAAAAGTAGCCTACGTGCTACTCCAGGCTATAATCTATCTCTGTGTCAAATTTCATCATTATCCGTTTAGCCATTCTAGCGTGATTGAGTAACAAACATCCATCCAAACATCTAAACTTTCACATTTATAATATTAGTAAGATTAGATTTAAAGTAATATATCTCACCGCCGTAAAGCGTATCTAATCTTCTTTGCTATGATTCTGACATCACACCTCTATTTTTGGAGTTTACTCCTTAAGAATCGATTTTTACATAAGGCCCCCACCCAGTATAGAATTTTTATAACGAGTGATATTTATACCAGCGTTAACTCAAAAACGTTATGTTTTTCTGCGCAACGTACTTTGCGCAGAAACCCTAAAAATTATAACATATTTTAACTATATTATAGTTATTTACATGTATATCTTCTAACACACGTCACAGTGTTTGTAGCAAAATTTCTCCGAAACGAGGTGAGGGTCGCTAATAATAAAATTAAATATTTTAAATTATCAAACATTCTGTTTCTTGTTCTCCAGTAAATATCAAACGTCTGATAGAATTTTCTATAAGTTTTTACTTTACAATAATACCAAGAGTAGAATAGAAATGAAATAACGTACTTCAGTGGACTATATCCATTCGTAACGTCACATTATAATAACTTCCCTTTTAACCTCCAATATGTCTTATCCAATACATGGCCTATCTTTGGCATTCATCCAAACGCTGGCAATCATTACTTTATTGCCTCTGCACGGTCATATAAACGTAAAAAGCTTAAATGTTATACAACGACGTAATGAGCTTTTTCTTAAGTTTTTTGACTATATGCACTATTTTCACCGAAAAAATATTTTTTTATACAGAAAAACTATAGCAAACACTATAAATTTTAAATCTATACATACATCTATATTATTATATACATATATCTATATAATAAAACTCTTACTCGAATCTGTACATTAAATATTTTTTTGGAAAATCTCATTGAAATTGTCATTATTATCGATATATATTATCGAACCTATAGTATTTAGACACACAGACAAAAAAAATAAAAATATTTTTTTCTAATAAGTACCGTATGTAATTCTATATGCGTTTAGTAAAAGGCTCTTATTTTGACATTACAAACGGATTTTAATTTTAAAAATTAAAAAAAAAATATCTGTATGGATAACCTAAATATTTTGAGTTTTAGGTTTTATAATTAACGTTACATGAAACTTTTAATTTTTGCTTTTACAATTAATATTAGTAATTTTTGTGCAAAGTACATAAATGATTGATGCTTAACCATTTAATGTAGATGGTTTCACAGTAGACTGGAATCTGATTGGATACAATTTCATTCGCTTATTTGCAATAACCTGGGCTCCCTTCGAAGTGAACATTCACTAAATCTTGAGATTTTAATATGATATTGAAGATCATCTATACAGATAAATAAAATTGGAGTATCTGTTTGTAATATTAAAATAACCGCTTTTTACTAAATGCACATGGATATATACACGGTATACCGAAATAACATTTTGTACAATTTTTGTCTGTCTGTCTGTCTGTTTGTTCCGGCTAATCTCCGAAACGGCTGGACCGATTTTGACGGGACTTTCACTGACAGATAGCTGATGTTACAAGGAGTAACTTAGGCTACTTTTATTCTAGAAAAAGAGTCAGGGTTCCGCGAAAAAAAATTAAAACCCATAAAATTGTAAACAAAATCCGCGTACGACGTACGCACCCGAGCGAAGCGAGGGTTAATCGCTATATAATTTAAATGAATATCTTAGGAGTAGTAAGCTACTATCTATGTATACCTAAACATAGCTAACCGTGAAAATGTACCTAGGGAAGAACGCGAGCGCAGCGAGCGTGAGTCGCTAGTCTATACATATAATAAAATTCTGTCCAAGTCGAATCTGTACATTAAATATTTTTTAAAAAAATCTTATTGAAATAATAATTATTAACGATATAGAGGCCGAATCTATAGTTTTTAGAATTTTTGTCTGCCTGTCTGTCTGTTACCGCATGACGGAAAAACCTCTAAGAAATCTATACTAAACCTTAAAACGTAAGTAGAGACGAACCCGAGCGAAGCGAAGGTGAGTCGCTAGTTTTAAATAAAATCACATCATTAATTGTATATAATATTGGAATATGTTTACCATGTCTTTTTAATATTGTTCTTGACTTCCTTATATTTCACTACTATTTTAAGCAATTTCATAACAACGAAATTATTTCTTTTTTTCTTATTTTTTCTAACCTTTTAACGATTCATTGACCAATCTTGATGATTTTGAAAAATTATAAACTAGATGTCAGAAGTACATTTATAATTACTAGTGATATTATGATCGATATTGAGATAATGTTTTCAAAGTTATATAGATGGCCTATAAAATCCAAAAGAATTTTGAAACGAGCCCATAGATTTAGAGATATGCACGTACAGACAAACAAACTTTTCATCTTTATATTATGTAAATACTCGTATAATATCGATGAAGGTTATCTAACATCATGCTACATCTTTTAGCAGTGAATCGCAGGTAAAAGAATGCCAATAAATTTTGGCTTTCAGCAGTCCTTCTCCATATCTAATATATTTAAAGTTCTTCACTGCGTCGGTGGTGTAGTGGCTAGCATGTACGGCTGCACATCCTGAGGTCCTGGGTTCGAGTCCCGGGTCGGGCCAAGTTTAGTTATTGAGTCTTTCTGTATAGTAAGCCTCAGTAACAGTCCGGAGTTGGGAAGTTGGCGGTGTTTCACCCCCGTGCCTCGGAGAGCACGTAAAGCCGTCGGTCCTGCGCCTTAACTCTCACCGGTCGTGTCGAGTAGTCGTCCCACTGGAGTATGAGAGTGACAGGAATAGAGAGTGCACTTGTGTCTGCGCGTACACTTGTGCACTATAATATCTCCTGCGCAGTTGGCTAGTCTCAATGAGATTGGCCGCCGTGGCCGGAATCAGTCAGGAATATCATATTTAAAGTTCTATTTTAAATATTCTAGTATATTTAGTTTTATATATATTTATTTATTTATTTATGTATACCAACGATCTCGGAAACGGCCCTGACAATTTCGCTGTTTGGTATGTGGGTGTTTTTGGGGGCCAAAAATTGATCTAGATTAGTCTTATGTCTGGAACGACGCGTGCTTACGAGTTTTCATGCGGTTTTCTTTCGTATTATACCATGCAGAATATGGTCGATAACGTCTTACATTCAGGCATATGCATTATGGTCAAGCGACCAAGGAGCAAGATTAACAATCACAGGTGTTCGAGTTTTTTTTCGTGTACTAATATATAGAAAAATTTGAATCTTTGGAGGAGAACTAACCTAAGTAGAAAAAGAAAATTGAAAGAACCGCAGATAGGAGTGTTTTTTTCTTATATAGTTACATATGGTCTTGAAAACAGAGTTTATCTCCACGATAAAACCAAAAGTATAACCAGAACAATATATTTTTCTATATTTAGTGTTGCTGTAGAAGACTCAAAGCTGAAAGCATCAAGTGTAAATGCCATACTTATTCACTGTATTAAAAATATCTTGAAAGAAATATACTAGCCCCATGTAAACCATGATAGTAACTTTTCGAAAGATGAAGTCCGCCAATCAATAATTGGCCAGCATGATGGACTATAGCGTGGTTCCCCTCGTATTGAAGGGAGGCCCGTGCCCAGCAGTGGGACGTTATTAAGAGACGTGCAATACCATACGATTTATTCAATCGTCAAGACATCAATGGGTTAACATTATGTATACGAGTGTTAGTCATTTACCTCACGTTTTTACAATATTAACTAAAGCTTACAGATGATGTATTGTAGAAAGCTCTACGTAAAGCACATTCTATATAGGGTTTAAAATATAGTTACGAAGTGAAATTAGAGAGGATCTAGTGTCTTAGTAATACGAAAGGTATTATTACATATTACATAGTCATAATGAACTAATTATAATATCATCGAAATTAAGTTTAATCATACCTATAAAGGGGATTTATTGAAATGTACGCAATTAGTTCATTACGTACAACCCAGATTATGATAAGACGGTAATTGAACCTAGAATATATAAGCTATGTAATTAGCATTAAATAGATGTCCCCCACTACCTATTGCAGATATTTGTGTAAAGCACCCGACAGGTAGCAGTAGATTTATTTAGACACTAGCGACTCACCTTTGCTCTGCTCGGGGTCGTCCCTACTTACGCTTTAAAGTTTAATATAGATTTTTCAGAGATGAGATATTTTCCCCCAGTAAAAAGTATCCTATATGTTGACCCGGATAACCAGCTATCATCATACCAAATTTTATCAAAATCTCTCCAGTGATTTTTCCGTGATGCGGTAACAGACAGACAGACAAAAATTCTAAAAACTATAGACTCGACCTCTGTATCGATAATAATGTCCATTCAAATAAAATTTTCCAAAAAATATATAATGTACAGATTCGGCTTAGTTACAATTTTATTATATGTATAGATAAGAATATTCTACAATTGCTACTCAAAGCAAAGAATATAAAATGTACGTATATTATTTTAAAGTGGGTAGATAATGTTATATATTTTTTAGTTTTTTTTATTGACTATCGTTGTCTTTGGGCTCGGCCTGTGTCTTTTAATTCTAGACTTATTACTTTGCTTTGCTAAAGTAAGTCGTAGTCAGACGTAAGCTTATAAACTTCTTCATTAAATCTATACTAATATTATATAGCTGAAGGGTTTGTTTGTTTGTTTGGTTAAACGCGCTAATCTCAGGAACTACTAATCCGATTTTAAAAATTATTTTTTCATTAGATAGCTCATTAGCTATAGGAAGGCTATAGGCTATATATAATCTCGAAAAAATGTACGATTCAAGTGGGATAGATTTGTTTTTGTCTAGGGACAAACCCGAAGCGATGCGAAGATGAGTCGCTAGTAAGCTATAAAACACAAAAAGAGTTTTTCAAATTGGACTTTTAGATCAAAAGATTAACGTGTTCAAACAAACAAACAAACAAACCCTTCGGTTTTATATATTACTATAGATATCGACTACAGAAAGTTCACTTAACGAAGAGAGTGTTAAGGGAAGTACATAATACTTTTTATATTTTAGTTCAAATGGCTAAGATTTATAGCTGTACAATGTTAGATCCTAGGTTCGAGTCCTAGAAACAGTAAAATAGTAACTGTGAACCGTGTCTCAGAGAGTCCGTTAAGATGTAACTCCTACGCCACATCTCTTTGTGCTCGTGTCGTGTAACTGTCATCGTCGCGATTGTATCGAATACCCTTGTGCGCTATAATAATATGTCTCGGACAGTTGGCTAGCTCAATGATGTCTGCTACCATGACCGAAATCGGTTAGGACGGTATTACCAACTGTTATTATAGTACATACTCAATTTATTTTCAAAACAATATTTTCTGTTATCATCATTATAATAATATTCTTTCAGAATAAGTAATACCTCATGTTATTATGTTATGTTATCTTACATATAACTTTTTCTAGACAATCTTACTAATATTATAGTTTAGATGGATGTTTGGATGTTTGTTACTTAATCACGCCAAAACGGCTGAAAGGATTTGGATGAAATTTGGTACAGAGATAGATTATAGTCTAAATAGCACATCGGCTACTTTTTATCTCAGAAAGTTGTACAGTTCTCGTGGGATAGATTTGTTTCTGTTTGTATAGAGGCAAACCCGAACGAAACGAGGATGAGGCATTACTATCTTATATGAAAAAAATGGAAAGGGTTAAGAAAAGACGTGGGATAAAAACTGGAGCAACATAGACAGACAATTAATTATTGAGAATAAGATTGCTTATGTACAAGAAGTGTTTCGCCTTTAGACTCCTACTAGCTTCAAATACATGGTAAAATAAATTACATATTAATATCTAGCCATTTTAGTGAGATTTAAATATTTCTAATTTTACGAATATTTACTCCATTTTAAGCCCTAAAAATATATATTTCTTTTAATTTTTAAACCTTATATCAGGCAAAAGGCATTAACAATAAAATTTAATAGTTCAAATATACCTATTATTTAATTTTATGCGTAGTTTTATAATATATATAAAGTAAAAATAAAGATAATTAAAAATAATGCTTTCAATAAAACCTGAAAAATAGTAATTGTAAAATGTATAAATTATTTTACCTCAAACTGAATTCACATTTACGTATTTACGTAATAAATATATTTCATTTCGCTCTTATAATGTAGCACAGCGTAATATACATCAGTATATCCTGTAATGATCGCTTCTAGATATGTAAGGGTGTGAGAGGGCGGTAAATTGCTCGTTTCCGCTTTAAACGATTTGCTTCAACCTCTGATTGAATTTATATGGATCAGGATCTTGTACTTATTTACATTCAAAGTTATAAACTTTATTACTAAAGTTATAAAGCTCTTTGTCGCACATTAAAACAAGAAATACAATAAATAAGCGTTACATTAAGCCTGCATTGTTATATAATAGCACATTCTATACCTCGTTGGTCTAACGTCTAGTATACGCGATTGCAAATCGTGAGGTCCTGGATTCCTACTAGGATAGGGTAAAAATAATTGCTGAGTGGTCGGTCCTGCTCTATACCTCTCACTGGTCGTGTCGAGTTGTCCCAATATGAGAGTAAAAGGATTTGTACAGAATCTTAAAAGCTACATTATTAAACTAACAGTAGGTAGTTTAAGTCCGTTACAGTTAAATTAGTTTGTCGCTAAGAAATTCCATTGTAAAAAGAAGTTTGCTTACCTATACAAATTATAAAATGCAGTTTATAGGTAAAATACCTTTTTATGGAAATAGAAACATCAAAATTGTGATACTTTTATAATTATGAAATCAAATGATAAATCATTTGTCAAAATAATGTATCAAGTAGGGGGCACTATCCCACCACACCTTCACCCCCCTGCCATGTGCGTTCGTTCACCTTACCATGGTGGGAGACCACACCCCCCCCCCCCCATTAACACCCAGCAATCCAGCAAGAAACGCTGGGTTATGTGGTATCCGGTTTGCTCCTGGTGCTTCTCTGATAGCAGAGTGGCCTGTTAGATCAATCTCATGGTTGTTGTGGTCTGCTTCAGCAGACCTGCCGTTGAGACGGGGCAGGTTCCGTTAGGTTTTATGTATGCAGGTGGTATGTCTAAATGTATTTCCCATCGTTAAAAAAAAAGAAGTACTTCATTTACCTTTTGTACATATGAATCTATATACAATATTGTGTTCATATTATAATATAAAAATGAGACTGCCATGTATGGAATTAAAGGTAAAAAAAAAATGAGTTCATATAAGTCTGAGAGGTATCTTTGGATGTCATTAAATATAAAATAAACGCTTTTTACATATTTTATATTCAAATCAATAGTGGCAGAGTAATATGTATTTGCCCAAAGCCATAAACATCTTTAACAACAATAACAAAAAAGTTAAGAAAATTCAATTAAGATCCGGTCAACAAATAATGAAGTCTGGAACAGACAGACAAATCAAGTCACAGATATAAAGTCTATATACAGCTATTTTCGCTTTCACTAAAAGCTTTTATCGAGATTAGATTTTAACATCGAAAAGAAAATAATAATGTAAATAAAGTCTTTATTTGAAATAAAATAATGAGAGATGTTTAAAAATAGCCACTAGATACTCCCTTACAAGCGAGCACGTGGAACTTTTTGGTGGTCTAATGTATCCTTGGATTTACTCATTAATATTTAACTTAAATCAAAACTGTTGTTCTTAGTTAAAATTAAATTTAGTTAAATACGTTTTAATATAACATATTAACTGTACAACAAAACCATTGCAGCAATAAAATACATAAAAAAATTTCCATCTATACGCAAATGAATATATATGTAGACTAGCGACTCACCCTCGCTTCGGTTGCTTCCCAAAAAAAACTATTTTAAAAAAAAGATTGGTTTTATTTTTTTTTCGTGGGACCCTACTTTTTTTTCTAAAATAAAAGTAGCCTAAGTTACTCCTTATTACATTCGCTATCTGCTAGTGAAAGTCCCGTCAAAATCGGTCCAGCTGTTTCAGAGATTAGACGGAACAAACAGATAGACAGACAGACAGGCAGACAAAAATTGTAAATAATGTTGTTTTGGTATATGTACCGTGTTCACGTCCATATGCATTTAGTAAAAAGCGGTTATTTTAATATTACAAACAAAAACTCCAATTTTATTTATTGGTATAGATAAAAAATCACAAACCTACAGCAGGATTAACTTTTTAAACGCTTTACAAAAAAATATAAATTGGATAACGATAATACTTATATACTTATAAATTATATATAACCTTCTTTAAGTATCGATAAATTGTATTACAATCAGTTCTATTGAAGTAAACATGCTTTCAACGTACATTTACAATAAGCCAATACAATACGAATAGGGAGTCAAATTCGGTGAAATCGATTCAAGCGATCTATTTACGAATATTACAAAGACGTTTTCAGGAACATGTAAAAGAACATGGGTTTGTTGACCTCGTAGTATTAGGGTGGTGTTTTACTAAGCTTTGTTATTTATTGTATAATGACTATTGTTATAATTTTCTCGTCTTTTTTATTAACTGTCGGAATGTTAAGTCTAATCTATACTAATGTTATAAAGAGGTAAAGTTTGTGTTTGTGAGTTTGGTGGTGGTAATTTCTGGATCTACTGAATAGATTTAGATGAAAGGTAAGAAGATAGTTTGAGACCCTGGGAAGGACATAGAGTACTTATAGTCAAAAGTATTTTTATTTGTAAAAATATAAAAGTTGATTTTGCCTTACATATATTTTAATAAAACTTCTTTAAAAATAATTATTAATCTACACACTTAACAGAGTTTTTAGCTACCCTTACATGTTATGACAATGCATCAGCCTTATCTACTTTCATAAAAAATATCTATACATTAGGACACATGTTATTAAAATGGGTTCAGCCACGCGAAAGATTATCGGGCCCAACCAGCCAGACAGACAAATATTTTATTACTATTATTTATAATATGAACATTATTTATTATTAAAAACTCACAAAAATGATATAGTATGCCTATCTAAAAATTATAGATACTACAGTTTTATTTATCAAATATATGAAAAGATACAACAAAAAATAATAAGAATATGTATTCTTTAGAAATTATTAGTAGCTAAAATAAATTCTTATAATATAGGTACTCAGAAGAGATTGTAATCCACAATTAAATATGGGATATAAAAAGAAAAATATAGAGGGTATTCGTTTGGTTTAGATATATTTTATTTTCAAAGCTGAGGAAAGGAAAACTTGTGACACAACGGCCAACGCCCACTCGGCTACATCCTACGCATTGTATCCTTGCAAGATAAAATTTATCTAATTGCTTATAAAAAGTTAACCTATTTATCTATTTAGTTTTACCTTTTTCATCAAGCTGTTAATAATTATGTTTATTACTATAACGAATTATTATAACTTTACAATATACATATGTACATTGTTTACTTTTAACGAAGATTTAATTGTATAGATACGCTCTGTAAGTCTAAATAACACGTTTCCGGGATTTCGTTAGGAATGCCTCAATATGGCATATATGTACATATATCCGTATTAATATTATAAATGTCAAAGTTTGTGAGTATGTATGGATGTTTGTTACTCTTTCACGCCAGATCGGCTGTACGGATCTGCACGTACGTCTGCATGAGATAGATTATAGTCTGGTACACGTAGGCTACATTTTATCCCGGAAAAATGTACGGTTACGGAAACAAGTTAGTTATAAGGTGACGCGGGAATATACTTTGCTTTCCACAAATACTGACGCGTTATCCATATGAATTTTATAATGGATAATTAAACAAAGGTCAAACATATTACCCTCCTCTATTTAACAAAAAGGACAACTAGAAATATCTTTAGATTAGATTTTAATTAAAATAAAACAGAGATATTATTCTATTAACAAATAGACAGCATTAGTCTATTTATTTTATTTCTATCCCCATTAAGAGACAATAAATAAGGTGAATTACTTAAATCTACACTCCAATAAAATCCTAAAACGAAATTTGAACGTAAAACCTATTTACATCTTACAACATAATAACGTTAAAATGAGAAAACATTCAACGGTGTACGGCTCTAGTGCACTTGCTTTGAGACGTCCCTTTTAGCCAAATTAAGCTCCTCTTTAGGAATTCTAACGGAAGCATGTAGAATTACTGGCATACCTGACTAAACGTCTAAGTCCATAACTAATACCTTATAAGTACTTTGCAAAGAAACATGCTTAGATATAAAATTAATTTACAAAATATTTTCTTACATTGTACGTACTCTGTGTATATACCCACAAAAATAGTAATAGTTCCGAAGTACTATAGTCTAATAAGCGATTCAGTCTTTTAATGAAGGGAAATCTAGACTTTGCAATCATGCGAGGCATGAAAGTGTGACGCGGGAGGCACACCCGACTGACATACTTATTTTCATACGATAGGAAACTGCATTGGGGTGGACGGGTATAACTGTAACTTGCTACGAGATGGTATGGTGGCTTTAAGTTGATACAATTCGCCATGAAAATATTACTAGCAAGACTTTTTCGTCAAAATCAATAGGCTATACTGAATTGATTTGTTTGAATTGATTGATTATACTGATTATCTAACATATTTTTTTTATAAATTGTATTAGGTTACGAATTATAATATTATAACAATTTGTCAAAAAATGTCTACAAAACGAAATTTTAAAACAAACATTCGTATGAACATTACGAGAGATTTTTTTTAAATTTAAAGTTATATAATTTGTTAATTTAAATTAAAAAAAAATACTACATTAACAAAAAATCGGGAAAGATTGAGAGCTGTCATAGTCATTATGTACTGTACAAACTTTAGTAGTTTATAATGGTATGTTAAATATTCTATAACATTCGTTTTTATAAGATATATAAAGTAAAAATAAATACATACAGGCTTGAGTCGGGTCTAGTTTCTTGACAGGCCAACACTCACCATAACTTACAATCCGTACTTATTTTGATATTGAAATGAAATATAAACGAAAGCAACAGGGTCTACAGTAATGTTGCCTCAACTAAAAGGTCTGTCTAGTCTTGGGGCAACACTGAAATGGTCTAAGTTTGGGCATTACCAACTCAACTGTGTTCTTGCACTGAATGTCGCATTTATGAGTTTAGAAAGAAACGATTGATTGACCTAAAGTATGTAAGATTCTATATATAGGTGGTGCAAAAATTCATTAAAATCATTTTTCCAATTAAAGATTTCAATATGATCCTCTAAGTAAAAAACCATCTTAAAGTTTATCTTTTAGATTTTTGTACAATAAAGTTCAACTAAAACTATAATTTAACGTATTAAAACATATGTATATACTATTATCCTAATTTTAAAATCACAACAAAGTATTTGAATGTTAGAATTTAGAAGTACCCCTCATTATGATTACTTGGAAGCAGATTGTTTCTAAGATAAGGTTAGTTTATATCAAAATTTTAAGCTAAGTTAAACACCGACATATCTGATTTAACGTCTAAGTCCGTAACTAATACCTGTACGGAAACAGGAAACTTTAGATTATATAGTATATATAATACACGATTAAAACTCAAGTCACCGTAATGCTTTTGTACACGACCATCTCATGAAAGCGCATAATAATTTCTTGATGTAAATTGTATTCTGACATAAAGAGAAATCTCATGAGACATTATAAATATTATATATCTATTTCTAAACTCATTAGGGCTTGAAACTTTATAACACTTTAAGTGTATTTACAATCTTTCATTTAAATAAAGCAGCTGTTGCTCAGTGATAATGCACTTGCTTGGGAAACTAGGTGAAGCGGGTTCAAATTGCGGGTCTAACACCTCTAATGTTGTAATTCGCGAATCATTTTCAATAAAATTACTTATAAAAAAATACATATTAAACTAGTAAAGTAGGATAGTAGTAAAAACACAGCAATTTGCCATTGAATCGGTTCTTAGAAAATCGAGCCCGGAGCCATCTCTTAGGCCACCGGTCTTTAACAGTTCTATGCGATTGACCAGGGATTTTTATAATATCTATATTTATTTTAGGAACGAACCCATCAATCTTACATTCAATAATTTATAAGTACTTTAAATCCATATTGAATAATAATAATAGCTTTTATGAATATTTGAAAATATAAAAGAGTTTTCCCACGCTCTCGAGTCTAATTTTAAAGAAGAATCTGAGTCAGGCAGAAACTTGAAAGCACCTGAAAAGCTTTTCCTTCGATCTCTTAAGGACGTCGATTCTTTGCACGCAAAACTATCGGGCAAGTACTCAACATATAAGAACACAACTTTCCTTATGAAAACTTTTAAGGGTGTTCGCCAAAGAATTCTAGTTCAGCAGTGATTTGCTAGAATTTCATCACTCCATCTTGTAGAGTTTTTTTGAATATTTCTTCTAGTTTACGTGAGAATGGAATTAGATATATACACTAGAGTCTTCTTCGGCTTTCGCTTTTTATTTAATACCTATGTAAATAAATGTTATGTACTGTTATAGCATTCATATAATAAACTTGTAAGCCGGTAAAAGTAGTATATAAAGTTTTGTACATGGGAGGATATTTAAGATTTAATATGGAATTTCTCTTGATATGATAAACTCTTAGATATATTTCCGATATCATCCGATTTCATCGATCATGTTGCTTCGAGGTTAAGTATGGGCTTTCCTGCCTTGCGCGCATCTGTATGATGCGAGGGTTATTGTAACGAAATGATAACTAAACGAAATTACACACGCTTGGCCAAACCCCATGTATCTTAGAAGCAAAAAGTTTGATTTTCACACAGGTATTAGAAATAAAGTATAAAATCTTAAATAAAATAAAAATCATACTAGAGAACTTCATTTGAAAATGGCGATAAAATCGAAACTGCTATACCGTTAAATCGTTAAAACTTTTAAGTATCAAACTACTATTTTTTAACTTCTATACTATAATTTGTTCATGTATTTATAATTTAAAATAGCAATCTGTTTATTTTTTGCTTAAAATTATAGAAATCAAAATAATACAAAATAATTTTTTTTTTTTATAATGAAATACTTTGTTCCAGTCATTTTTTAATGTCTCGTAAAATTCCAACAACATGGCGTACCAGTCCGCTTCAACGTGGACAGCACGATTTTTCCCAACTCAAGACAACATAGTTTGAAATCACTCTGCGAGTTTAGTCGGCGAACCGCCAAACTTTGTTCTTACGACGCTTTTTGGGGTAGTTAACTTCAAATGAGTGTTACACGAGTGATTTCCTTGAATTTATGTTTGCGATCCAACGGTAGGGCAATATAGTTTTATTTCTTTTAAAATGTAGTTACTAACTAAACTACGAGTCCGGAAGAAACATTAAAAAGCATAATTCCAACTTTTATAATTAGGAAAGTTTATAAAATAAGTTAAAAGAGTATTAAAAATATAAAAGATTAGAATATGTAGGACACGTGTTTCTAAAAAAAAAGGATTTTTAACATTCTTTAATAATAAATTGCTGCTATTTCGTTTAAAAATTGTAAAGCCAGCTAATACAACAGAAGTGAACTTTTGAAGGGAGAAATGTTTCTTAGGAGAAGAGAAAAGTCTGGTTAATTCCCAACCCTCCCCATACTTTATTGAAAACTCAAATAAATAACTTTAAGTATAGATTTATTTTGCACCCAAACGTAAGGCCACCGACTCCTCGCGAGCAAATCAAACGAAGTTAAAAGCAAATTCTTGAGTCTCGAATGCGACTTAACTTTGAATTTTATCCCGTCTCCGGGCGCTAATGGCGTACGCTTCGAACAAAAACTCGCTTGATTAAAATCGTTTGTCGTAATAAAAGGAGTACTAAAAAGTTACAACCGTACGGAACGGGAGACCGGTATAGGCCCGTAAAATCGATCACCCGCCAATACTGATCATGACAAAAATTTAATGGCGAACTGGAGATTATGGAGCTGTGACAGCTAATTTAGTGCTTGGAATTAGAGAAGAAATATTAAAATTGTCGCTCAATTCCATCTTTCAAAGCCTCGTGCCGAATGACTCGTGAAACATAAAAGCTAAGAGTATTTTATTAGTCAGCGTATCCCCTACACCCTGTGGCACACCCCTACCTTACACTACGCCTTCCCTATTTACATCGAATAAGGCGTCGATGTGTGAAATTTTATTTCTTCGACAATCTGAGATGAGATTAGCTGTAAATTGAGTTTATAACGAAATCAAATATGCATATTTCTTGCCACTTCCCATGAGCCTTGCTCTCAACTACGTTTACGCTCGACTGCATTCATAAATCACAACGGTCTTTTATTTTCACGAGTTATCATTTTGATGTATAAAGTGTTCGGTGTTCATCTGTAATATTGTGATAAAACGATTTTATATATTAGAATTTCAATTTCACTATCCCTAAATACACTATCTTCAAAAGTTATTTCAGAATGTAGAATAATAAAAACAATCGAAACTGTTATTGATTCATTAAAACGTTTTCAATTTTCTAAAGCATTTGCTGTTTATTCAATGGAAATCGAAGTATTTTTAATGGTTTCATGGTTATTTCCGTCTTAGGGTGAAGCTGTGATGTCAAAACCGCAGGGTGGTGGTATTAGAATGAAAGTAATTGTATCATGACGTTGCCAATTTCGCTTCTTCCCGTCAAAGACTCCCTCGAGTAAATCGGAATATCATGTTGCTTAATATTTTTCTACTGACATGCGCAGATTGATGGATTGTTTTTTTTTTATTTAATGCGCCACATTAAAACATATTTAACCGATTTCTATAAAAATCTATACATATAATAAAATTCTAACTTCTAATTGAAATAGTCATTATTATCGATACAGAGGCTGAATCTACAATTTTTTGAATTGTCTGTCTGTCTGACAGACACGCGTCTGCCTGGGAATGCATCACTAGAAACTCACTGAAAAGATTTTTATGATATTTTATATGATGATAGCTGGTTATCTGGGTCAACATTTAGGATATTTTAACTACAAGAAAATATCTCATCTCGAAAATTTATACTAACAGTTAAAGTGTACCAAGGGATGAACCCGAGCAGAGCGGGGGTGACTTGTGTAAATTAATTTTAAATATATTTTTAAATATTTAAAAATAACATATCTATATACATATAGTTATTAAATAGTTTTAGTAGTATCAATTTAAAACTTATATAGAATACTAAGGACATATTATAAAAAAAAAAAGAAGAATCTTAATGTTAGGTTGTTCTATTTTTGTTGAGTGTTGAATCGGAAGAAAAAACTAAAAAAAAAAACTTATAAAAAAAACAAATTTGTAATTAAAACTTATACACTTTAACGGGCAATATAACAAAATTTGCCCAAAGTAATAAAGAAGCAACACAAAAACTTAATAGCTATTAAAGAGCGACCGATACGAAGACTGTTTCCAAATGAAAGTAACGTGTTTCATTTAAACAAAATAGAAAGAAAAAATAAAACCCATTAGAACATCGAAACCTTACGTGACTGGATGCAGGTTAAAGTTTTGCGATAAAAATAAATGCACACTACACAACACTAGAGCTAGGAATCTTCTTAAATCTTATATATTTAAACGAGCAATTCTTGTATATTTATATCTTTATTAATTTATACTATATATATATATATATATATATATATATATATATATATTTATACGATCTTGGAAACGGCTCTAACGATTTCGCTGAAATTTGGTAAAGGGGGGCTTTCGGGGGCGAAAAATTGATCTAGAAAAATCTAATGTCTGGGAAAACGCGTGTTTTCGAGTTTTCATGCGGTTTTCTTTTGCATTATTCTATTCTATATATCATCGCGAAAAAGTGTACGGTTCCCGTGGGATCGATTTGTTTTTGTCTAGGAACGAACCCGAAGCGAAGCGAGGGTGAATCGCTTGTATTATATAAATACACATAGCGACGAATCCAAGCGAAGTGAGGGTGAGCCGCTAGTACATACATATGTTGATATATGTAGACATTTTATTGAGCTACTTGTGCTACACCCATATCTAAAATGTCTAAAAAATGTATTACTTCATTTTTTACACAACTACTTCAGACCAATCAATCTCAATCTATTAGATACTACTTACGCCTATTGTTAGTTAATGGTATTATGTCAGCAACACCCACTGACCCACATACATCCACTGACTATAAAGTATGTAGGAAGCTTATCACACTATTATGAACGTGTAGGTTTGTATGTGTGTATGTTTGTTGGTTCTTAGGGCTGAACCGTCTGGACGATTAAATGAAGATGACGCAAAGAGATTATAATCTAGAGTACTACCGTGCTACTGCTAGTAATAAAATATGCCAAAAGATATTGCTGCTTATATATAATACTAGTGATTCACCCTCGCTTCGCTCAGGTTCGTCCCTAGTAAGTTTTGATTCTTAGAATGGCACAGGTTTTTTTTTAATATTTTTTTTCGTGAATTTTTCCTAAGTTTTAATAGTTATTCTGCTATTCGGAGCGGAGACAAATCCAACAAGTCAAACAGCATAAAAATCGGTCCAGCTATTCTCGAGTTATGTGTTATAACAAACCCGACTTTATTTTATATATATAGATATAGAGATACACCCAAGCCAAGGGAGGGTAAGTTGCTATTGTATGCTATTGTATACAACTAGTTGTATAAAAATAGTGCTTACTCTCGCTTCGCTTTGGATTCGTCCCTGGACGAAAACAAATGTATCCCGCGAGAACTGTACATTTTTCCAGGATAAAAAGTATCTATGTGCTATTCCAGACTATTTATCCCTGTACTAAATTTCATTCAGATCAAATCAGCCGTTCTTTCATGAAAGAGTAACAAACATCCAAACATCCTCACAAACTTTCACATTTATAATATTAGTATGGATAAGACATAACTGCCTCGTTGGTGTAGTGGCCAGCAAGTATGTCTACACATCGAGAGGTCCTGGGTTCGAGTTCTGGGTCGGACCAAGTATATATAGTTATTGAGTCTTTCTGTTCAGTAAGTCTCAGTAATAGACCGGAGTTGGGAATTGTTGGTGTTTCACCCCCGTGCCTCGGAGAGCACGTAAAGCCGTCGGTCCTGCGCCTTAACTCTTACCAGTCGTGTCGAGTAGTCGTCCCAATGGAGTATGAAAATGACAGGAATAGAGAGTGCACTTGTTTCTGCGCTCTCTCTCACACGCGATATTATAGTACACTATAATATCTCCTGCGCAAATGGTTAGTCTCAATGAAACTGGCCGCCGTGACCGAAGTCGGTCGGGAGGTCATTATTCTTATTAATATTATGGATAAGACCATAAAACCAATCCAAAGAAAAAATAATAATTTTATAACTAATATTTCATAGCAGCCTTAGCGGTAATATAAAACATTCGTCAGCAATAAAGCAGTCTCGAAAGCTATAACAGTCACTACTATACGAAGGTTAATCAGATATCCATATGTTTACGTTAACAGGTAATTGAGGCCAATTAACGCGTACCACACTATATTTTTGATATACCTAATTAGGCTTTTAATTAACAATAATTGTTTGGATATCGGATAATTAAGCACAATATAAAATAATTGCTAGTATTGTGAAGATATTATGAATGAATTTATGCATCTAGCACTGTTTTGTTTGGAAGTCAGTATTCGGATACAGGTCGGGAAATAATTTCTGATCACGTGAAATATTTGTAATTTGTATATATTAAGATATTAATGCTTCTACTTATATATTCTACTAGCGACTCACCCTCGCTCCGCTCGGGTTAGTCCCTACTTACGTTTTAACGTTTAGTATAGATTTCTCAGAGATGAAATATTTTCCCGCAGTAAAAAGTATTCCATATGTTGACCCGGACAATCAGCTGTCATCATACCAAATTTCATCTAAATCCCTCCAGTGTTTTTCCGTGATGCGGTAACAGACAGACAAACAGACAAAAATTATAAAAACTATAGATTCGGCTTTTGTATCGATAATAAAGTCTATTTCAATAAAATTTTCCAAAAACTATTTAATGTTCGGCTTAGTTACACATTTATTATATATATAGATTTAATTGGAAATTTAAATATCTCACTATTATTATAAATGTGTAAGTTAGTATGTGCATATGATTGTTCATACATAAACTTAGCACGTATCTACAAAGAACTGTAGTAATACAGGCTCCTGTAAGTTAAATAAAAGATGGCGCTGCACATTAATATATATATATATATATATATATATACTTAAATTAATACTATCAATTCATAAGTGTGTATGTTTGTCAATTTTCACGTAGTAACAGATTAACGGTTTAAGTGTTTTTTAACCGACCTCCAAAAAGCCAAAAATTTATTTACTTTTTCGATTTTTATAATTCTTATTGAATGAATATTTCAAATAGAAATATAACGATAAAACAATGATAGCGAAGAAACTCGGAGTGTAATACTTTTAAAGTAGGTAAGTGTTTAATAAATATCTAAATAAAAAAAAAATAATTAAATCATCTGAAGTTAGGCACTTAGATTTTTTATATAAAACTATCTTTTCGGATTATATCGCAGATTTATTTAGATTTTTGGTTCCCGACGTTTCGAATATTTTACAGCAATCATGGTCACGGGAGAGTTTAACTGTACTGATTGTCTGTAACGAGTATATAACGCCTTTGAGACGTCTAAAATCTTAGTCTCTCCCGTGACCATGATACCTGTAAAGCATTCGAAACATCGGGAACCAAAAATCAAAATAAATCCGCGAAATAATTCGAAAAGATAGTCTTATTTAAAATGTCAAATATTCGCGTAAATCTAAGAAAGTATTATGTGAACCACTTAGATTTTGATAAAATGGATTTCAGATTGTTGAATCTATATAACGATTACGTCTTGTAATAAAATAAAAGAAAACTCGTTGAACATAAAATTTTCTGCTATATTTTGAGAGCAAAAAAATATATAATTTTCGTTAGTAAAACGGTCTATGCAGATGCTACCATATCATAATCATACACAAATGAAAAGCTACATATTACATATTACTCTTCAACACCACATCAAAGAAAGCCAACGTTTTTAATATAATATTTTTATTTTATAACTTAAATGAATTCCTTACTTGGACTTCAATAAAAACTGTTTTATGAAATTCTTCATGAATGAGAAACATTTGTAAGAAATCTCTGTTGATTTGTTTCCTCATGTATATTCATTATATTGTTTTTAAGGTATATGTTTAATTTAATTTTTGCGTTATACTGTTTTTATGTATGTAAATACATAAATATGTATGTATATATGCAAGTACGTCGCCTACCATTTTATATACTGATTCCTTCACCCTAAAGTTACCTGGAAGAAATTTGGTGTATTTTTCTTTTTTATATATTACTTCTGTGGTGTGCAATAAAGTGTTAATTATTATTATTATGTTATTGCAGTGAATTGTTTTGGAAATGATGAGTTCGAATCTTAGCAAATTTTGGGTATGAGAATGATTTTGAACGGTTATGAAAGACATAAGCTACAGTATTTTTAATTAAAATTAATCTGTACAGTATGTGAGGTAGCAGCTAATTATAAGTTTTGTATATAATGGGCTGTCTTTATGTTTCCCACCGAATCTCCCTTGAGTAGCAGCGGCCGGGGCGTGAGTAGACCTCCCTCCCACAAGTTGGACAAAGGATTTGGTCAAAGTCACTAGAACTCACTGCATTCGGAAGACCAGCAGTCATGAAAATCTTTAGGGAAGGCCTACGCCCAGCAGTTGATGTATTTCGATTAACACATCATGACGACAATGATCATGTTTATATTGATTATATAAATGTTTATTTCAATAATATCGTAGAGGTTGCAATATATATTTTTAAATAATAAATGTATTTCTAACATATCCTATTACTGGTACTTTATTTCGCGTAGATTAACACTATATAAAATCCTCATCACCTACCATGTGATAAACAGATGGATATAACAATTAATTATTTAATATATTAGATAACTCTTTTCAAATCAACAGGTTAATACAGGATGTATCAATAGGAGTACACTATTTTATTTAAAAATAAAAACACGTATTTATTGAGTTGTGAAATTTTATTGCATTGTAAAGTAGACATGTTCCGATTAAGTATGGAATAAAATATTCGGCAAATGGCCCCCGTGACTCTGATGACAGGCCTTTACTCTTTACTCGCGACGACTTTTTGACAAAGATGTGGCTGTGTCTTACCGATGATGCGGGGGATCACGAGCTTGAGCTCAGGAATTGTTTCTGGTTTGTTTTTAAAAATTAGGACAATCATTGGCAGCACCTGTCAAATTTCAAAGTTAGTTTAAATAGTGCATTCTTATTGAGACACCCGTTATATCAAATGACAACTTTGCAATCAAAAAATTCGAAGTATCAGAATCAAAGAGGTATTTATTATCCACAGTGCGAAACTAACAAATACCATCACTTCGCTCACGTGCGTCCCTAAGTGCCTAACAGTAGTAGTGGTACTAAAATTCATCATTTATCATCTTAGTTTATCCAAATTCATCTAGACCTTTCATCTAAAAGAGTAACAAACATTCATTCATACAAACTTTTACAAGTACATTAGCAGTCCGATATTGATTGATATTTTTCTAACTACTCTCGTATTCAATAGAACAATCCAAACGTTTAAATATATTCGAGCTGAGCTAGTCGAGCGATTAGCCGCCGCAGAATTATGCATGCGGCCGCAAGTCAAGCGCAAAGCCCGTTACGCGTTATTAATGCCGGCTTAAACTCGATAATTGTCCGTGCTGACCCACGACTAATGTGGTCGAGTTCGTGACATTAGCTCTTATACTATGTTAGCCCTGTTTTAGCTGAAAATTGTTAAGAATTATAAAAATTACAATTACATATATATACGTGTCGTTCAAGTAAACGTAAAATTCTGAGAAACCCCAACGAAGAAGAACGAATATTGATAGATATCATAGCGCTTGGCATTCTGTGCGTGTGTGTTCGCGCATGTGTTTGTGTATGTGCGTGTGCGTGTGTGTGTGTGTATTTGTGTCTGTGCGTGTGCATGTGTGTGTGTGTGTGTGTGAATGTGCGTGGGTGTGTGGGTGTATGTGTGTGTGTGTACATGTGTGTTTATGGTGAGTTTTTCTTCCTTTAAAGTAATCAAAAATAACCAGAGACTACACAATAGTTACTTATTATACTCCGCCTCTCTTTATACAGGGCGAATTTTTCAAGTGGGCGTGCACGGCTAAATCCGAAACTATGAGGAATAGCGAAAAGTACTCAAAGTAGTCTCGGGCCCGGTTTTCATGAAAACTAAAACTGCATCATTGGATTTTTGAAAAATCAATTTTCCTAGCCAGGAATCGAACCTGTTGATTTTGAAAAAAAAACATACTGTATTTGATAACCATTCGAATTTCGATAGTGTCAATTATTCAACAAAATCAATTATTCAACAAAATACAAAAGAGTACGCAAATGGTTAGTAGTAATCAACGAAACGTCGAAAAAACTTAAAATTATTGGTGCCAGGAATTGTGTGGAAAATATTCTAAACGGAATCAATAATATTGTAATGCTAAATGCAGTACAATCCTTGAAACGTCCAATCCAGCTATGTATTGAAAACAACGGCTATCATTTTGAACAATTGATCTGTTAAGGTTTACTAAGTAAATAACAAAGAACAATAAAAACATTTTGTTAAAAATGAGCTCTTTCCTTAAGTTTGCCGTATGTCATGACTTCCCAGAATGCGTTCCTTATTAGCAACACTATCAAATGGTTATCAAATACAGTCTGTTTTTTTTTCAAAATCAACAGGTTCGATTCCTGGCCAGGAAAATTGATTTTTCAAAAATCCAATGATGCAGTTTTAGTTTTCATGAAAATCGGGCCCGAGACTACTTTGAGTACTTTTCGCTATTCCTCATAGTTTCGGATTTAGCCATGCACGCCCACTTGAAAAATTCATCCTGTATATGCAATGCGTTGCGATTTCTCTTCCAACATGAACTGATATTGCTATTGATAATATTATTGTTTACCTAGACTATGGCCAACTGTTTGATAACATGCCACAAACTGGCAGACGGATGGACATTGTATTTTATGTAATAATTAATCAACAAAGATGATACCAGCATTATTATCTCATAGAATAAAAACAGAGCAAGAATGAATAAGCATTCCCATGTTTCCCTTCAACGAAACATTAACTCATCATTTTTATATTACTGCCTACTATCATAGATTTTTTCTTATAAACGTTATTTACCTTACTTTTACTATTTAAATAATTTATGTATTTTATCCGTAATTTTATTTTATTGTTTTAATATTATGTTTTTATTTTATATAATATAATATTCTAACATTATTAAGGCAGCGGTAGCCCAGTGGTAGCACGCTCGCTTCGGAAACCGAGTGAAGCGGGTTCAAATCCCGAGTCCCGCACCTCTGATATTTTCAAGTGCGAATCATTTCTAACATAATTACCATTTGCCTTATGGTGAAGGAAAACATCGTAAGGAAACCTGCATGTCTGAGAGAACCTAGAAAGTTTTCGAAAGACTTGTGAATTCCGCCAACCCGCATTTGGCCAGCGTATTGAACTAAGGCCTGATCCCCCTCGTATTGAAGGGAGGCACGTGCCCAGCAGTGGAACATTAAAAAGGGCTGAATACATACATATAATATTATATTTTCTGTAGTCTTAACGCTATAGCTTGTCACCTGCACCGCAATCGGTTAGTAAATATTTACCAACATTGTACTTTATAGCTCGGTTTCAAAGTTATATTTAAATAAAAAACACAACGCTATTTACTGAACGATGATCTTTCCTATTTCCGTTTATTTTAAAACAGTAAAAACTGTTTACTGATACTGGTCTAAAAACAGTTATCTGTTATAAAAAAAATAGTAAATTAATTTATAAAAAATACAGTTATACAAAAAAAAATGAAAATAATTTTTACTAAAAAATTCAAATTAATTACCCTACAACGGTTACCACATTTTTATGAATTACTAGTAACTTACCCTAGCTCCGTTCGGAGTTACGATTTTGTGTTTAGTATAGATTTCTGAGAGATGTGATATTTTACTACCGTAAAAAGTATCCATATGTTGACCCGTATAACTAGCTATCATCATACCAAATATTTTCTCGTGATGCGGTAACAGGTAGACAGACATACAGACAGACACACAGACAAACAAACATTCTAAAAACTATAGATTCGGCTTCTGTATCAATAATAATGAGTATTTCAATAAGATTTTCCAAAAAATATTTATTGTACAGATTCGACTCAGTTAACATTTTATTATATGTATAGACTAAAATACCAACTAATTATCATAAACTAAGTCTTAACATGCAGCATTTTTAATACCATATCAAAAAATGCTACGTGAAATAAAAACTAACCAAGCTATAATGTCAGTAAACGTTTGAATATATTCGTTATCGTTTTAAAATGATATATTTTCAAATTATTTCATGATTAAAATCTGCCAGATGCAATTTGCATTTTATCGGTACATCAGTTAGGTTTAACTTTGAAAGTGCGCTAGCACTTCATGTAGAAGCTTTCAAACTATTTTTCACATAGTCTGACACCACGCGTAAAGCTCTTTATCCGGTAATATCGGTACCGAGCTTAAATCTGAATATTGTTTGATGCAGGAATTAGCTCTACATTGTTTCAGCTGTGATTAGATCGTGTTACATTCAAATAAAATAAATCGGATATGAAAGTCAAATGTACTGTTTGGTAAAGTCGCACTAAAAATAGTTTACATAGTATAACAAGTTTCATAGTTTTGTGTTTGATTTTTAACTCATAGTTACGAAACAATAGTTTAATGTGGATGATATAATGGTATTTTCATTTTTACTTACAATATAGCCCAGTCGGGTTGTTGAAAATTAGAGCCTAACCGGATGGTAGCCGGAGCGGTTCAATGCTGACCCGATTGGGCTAATAGTATAAACACATATTTATATTTATACGAGTATATAATTAAGTATTATTGTAATTTCCGTTATCTATATAGATAAATAAAATTGAAGTGTCTGTTTGTAATGTCAAAATAACAACTTTATAATAAATGCATATGGAATTACCTATATACTGTACTTATAAGAAAAACACAATTTTTTTCTGTCCGTCTGTCAGTCTGTTTGTTCTGGCTAATCTCCGAAACAGCTGGACCAATTTTAACGGGACTTTCACTGGCAGATAGCAGATATTTTAAAGAATAACTTAGGCCACTTTTATTTTAGAAAAAGAATTAGGGTTAATTCATTTATTATGTAACAAAACTTAATAAATCTTACTATTTGTAGAAATAGAAAAAAATAGGTTTTTGGTCGAAAGGTCAAAATTATGAAATATTACATTCTTTTTATCTCGTTATATAAAATCTCTCTGATTTATAAAAATTCAAAATTTCCTACTAAAAATTAGTTCCTGTAAGATATTTTATTGTTACTATAATTTTTATTATACATACACAGCGTCTTTAAAATAGCAGCTTAGGAGTAATTCTAATTGTACATGAAAATTCAGCATCAGACAGACAGCTAACGTTAAATTTTATATCGCCTCTTTACAAGAACAACATGACATCTCATAAAAACGTTTTTTTTTATTATTTGATATTTATAACCGCGATATCGAGTTTTATTTTCTACAAAAATGCGGCATTTTAAAAGTGAATGTTCGAGGAGCTATGAATGAAAGATACGACACGGCCGTGGCAAATGGCGTTATCACATTGTCTCTTTTGGTGTGGCGCACGACTTCGACAACGCGACGCGTTAGTTTGCCCCACATGCGCAACGAGTGAAGTGCTCCTGCTTTTCACAAAAAACGTGGCATCACGAGTATACCACGTTTTTAGGTGCAAAGGTATGTTTCTTGGTGTTATTTACTTAACTTGAGTAATGTGATATTAGTTATTTAACTCGTTTTTGTTGTAAAACTCGTGAGTATTGAGAATGAGATAATGAATATTGTCACATTATTGATGAAAAAGTTACAAGTTATCTTTGTGATATCTTTGAATGTAACCATGTTGTTGATGAATCGTTTTCGAATACTATGGGTTATTTTATTTTACATCATTATTTTTGAAAACATTTAAGTTTGGGTTTATTATTATGCTAAAATGTTACATTATACATGCTAAAATAAAGTAACTTTTACGAATTTGTTTTTCAGATGGCATCACGATCTAGGAAGTTAGTTCAATTAGCTACAGGTGTTAAAAATAATTTAAGTGTACAAGTAAGTGATTCAAACTCTCAGATAGATATTTTAACACAAGACGAGAATGTAAATGCCAAAAGCTCAACC
The DNA here is from genome assembly GCA_033884665.1 of Argynnis bischoffii washingtonia. Taxonomy (NCBI): domain Eukaryota; kingdom Metazoa; phylum Arthropoda; class Insecta; order Lepidoptera; family Nymphalidae; genus Argynnis; species Argynnis bischoffii. The sequence continues at coordinate 14,447,946 of CM066618.1, read as the reverse complement.
AATACATTGCAGACATCAACAGAAGGTATTTTTTTACTTGTATTGATATATTTTTTGTTCTAGTTATGTTCCTATAATTTCATTATTTCAATCCTCTTTGTAGACAAAGACATCAGACAGTAGATTCCATCCGACTTCGTAGTGATTCGAGTAGTAGCAGCGGTTCCTCTAGTTCTAGCAGTTCTTCAAGCAGTGGCCCATCTATGTATCAAGGTAAGTTACTTTATATCCCACTATTCTCACAAAATCAAAGTAGGGTAATTGATCAAATCAATTCCACACCACTGCACTTCAAGAAATTGATTGCATTTATAACGTTTCAGACAGCGATGACACAAGAAAGGATTCTGATTATGAAGCCCAACCAACAAAACGTGCTGAGTATTCTTCTGATAGTGACGTGGAACAAAATATCAGTACCAACTATAATAACATTTCGAATGATCAAAATTTGGTAACATCTAATATGGTTTCAATAAACATTGAAAACTACGAGGAACCACTTTCGTCTACAAACGAATATGCTATGGTATTTAACGATCTCGGTGTCATAGAGAACAGTGAATTTTCTGCGATTGAAAACGTAAATAAAGGAAATGCTGTAAGTCCAGTAATGTATAATTCTAGTCCAACTAAAACTGGTAAAAAAAGAAAACTAAATGAAGCAAACTGGAAAGTCAATATGGCTAAACGACTGAGAAATAGTGGGAAGCCTTATCAATCTACCAAATCAAAAAAAACATGGCAAGTCGTAAATTGAAACCTTCTTGTAAAGATAAATGTAAATTTAAATGTGGGTTCAAATTTACAGAGGAGCAAAGACAGACCATTTTAAATGACTATTGGAGTTTAGGTTCAATAGAAAAACAATAGACGTTTATTGCTAATAGCGTAGACATAGTCATCCCAAAATAACGTTATGTTAAAGTTGATTCGGAAGGAAATGTTGCAACTATTCGAAACAACAACAACAACGCTTTCTTTTTGACTATTTCGGGTGAAAAAACAAGAGTTTGTAAATTGTTCTTCAAAAATACTTTAGGGATTAATAATCGACCCATAGAGACTGCTTTGAAAAAGAAAAATAGCAACACTAATATTTCTTCCATGAAAGATAACCGAGGTACTCATTCAAACCATTATGCAGTGGAAACCAGTGGAACCAGTCAAAACTCTGCCAAATCTCAGATCAATTACACACAAATACCTCGTTAAAGGACATACGCAGAACGAGGGCGATTCAGCTCACTCTCAAATAGAGAGAGAAGTTAAAAGACAACTGAGATCAGGGCCAATGTATACACCTGACGCATTTATCGGGGCTATAAAAGCGGCACGGAAAAAAAGCGAGCCATTTCATGTTAATGAAATGTGCTTCGATGATTTTTTTGATTGGAAAAGTATATGCACTCAAATAAACTTTACAATAATGAAAGATGAAGATAATAATACTGTGAAACTGGCTGGACTGAAGATGATAAAAGTTCAAAGCTCTGATCCCGATGCCATATTTTTCAAAGAATCGTACGCTGACGAATTATTCAAGAAAGCTATAGTGTTGAAAAGAAAGAGAAATCATAATAGCCAAAGTATTAATTTAGATTTGCAAAAGGCCTATCTTCAAAAACCTGGTTTAGCAGAGAGAAAAAAGCTGATCTCATGGATTTGGTCAATAAAAACCTCATTCCTAGATACCACAAGCCATTTTACGTACGAATCGTTGTAATAAGACTGATTAAGTACAAAGATTTTTTTAATTGTATTTTTTAGAAATATTTAATTGTTACATTTAAAATGATATTGTTTTTATTAGAGAATTTTTGATTCTATGTTTATGAAGGGTGATAGCGATATTCCTATTTTGAATTTCTAACCTACTATAAAACTGGGTGCCATATTTGTGTTAGAAGACGTTAATTACTATTAGATAACATTAAGTACAGTTAACTTCTTTTAGTTACCTTATAATTTTAATTAAAGCGAGTACTAAGTACTATGTGATTGATTGATCTCTTGTTGATTGTTGTGCCTTAAACTAATTTCATGGTGTAAATTTTTTGTTTTCGTAAATTTTTATTTTTTAAATACAAGATCTTTATTTTGATAATGTGTTTTATTTAATTTATCACACAGCCTTACACCTAAATTTAACAGCTTCAATGTGATATATCAATATGTTACAAGCATTTTGTGACATATTTTCATTAAAAACGTGACATGTGCGTCTGTGTTTTTTTAAATCAGTTTTTTTTTTACTTATTTCATATTGAACTGAGTTTTTTTGCTTATTTTCCGAAAGCACATTAATTACCCCAACAATTTAATTGTTTTCCTACAGTTAAATTATCAATATTTTAGAATTTATCAACGCTTAAATGTTTAAAATTGCTCTCCTGTAAAGTTGTGGTTTAAAAAATAACACGTTGTTCTTGTAAAGAGGCGATATGTTAACATGTATATTAGGCCAACTGAACTATCTATTAAAACACTCCAAAGAATGAGTTCAATACACAGCGTACGATCGATCAGGGGCTTGAGGCTATCTAAATCAAATGTAACGAAGTTAAAGAGACAGGCTTAAGTTGGCATTCAGCCATTCCGGTACTAGTTAAAGATTACTTAATTTAGTTTAAATCTATGTCATCTATCTCTATAGTATTCGTTTTTGTTAACAGTAAGGGTTTCGGTTTTATTTTGGTTCCAGACATTTCGAATGCTTACAAAAAACATGGTCATGAAAAGGTTTTAGATGTCTCAAAAGCTATTATATAGTTTTTACAGACAGCGTCTACTCACAAAATTGTACAATCCATACTAGTATTATAAATGTGAAAGTTTGTGAGTATGGATGTTTGTTACTCTTTAACGTCAGAACAGCTTTGGATGAAATTTGGCACAGAGATAGATTATAGTCTGGAATAACACGTAGGTTACTTTTTTGCCGGAAATGTAGAGTTCCCGTGGGATAGATTTGTTTTTTTTCTAGGGACGAATATGAAACGAAGCAAGTGTGAGTTGCTAGTAATGAAATAAATCCACAAAAATATCCTTAAAGATAGTTTTATTTAAAATGTCAAATATCCACAATTATCTAAGAAGGTATTAACAGTACCTAATATTGTTAGATAAATATTTAGGTTACAGTAAAAAACATCTATATAATATATTTTAGAAGCTTCTGATATATAATATGACACATACATCCGTCTGTACTTCCACGCTACCTAAATCAAATGTACAAAGCTAAGCAGGCAGGTTAAGGATGGCACTACGCCAGGTCTAAAATGAATTGAAGATGGCTATAGTTCAGTTCATTACTACCGTCTTGACAATTTAAAGGCAAAAATGATATAATTCAAAACGTCGAGCTGAGTTTGGTATATGGGTCAGGTTTGCTGTTTGTTTAGATTCTACATATATTTATTTTTAACTTAAGTATTTAAAAATGTAGTATAAACGTTATGTTAGACTGCCTCGGTGGTGTAGTAGCTAGCATGTACGGCTGCACATCCGGAAGTTCTTGGTTCGAGTCTCGCGTAGGGCCAAATTTAGTTATTAAATTCTAGTAACAGCCCAGAGTTGGGAAATTGGCGGTGTTTCAACCCTGCCTAGGAGAATACATCGTAATTAACACCCGAATTATCGTCCCATCGAAATATGAGAGTAACAGGAATAGAGAGTGCACTTGAGTGTCTGCGCGTACACTTGTGTACTATAATATCTCCTGCGCAGTTGACTAGTTTCAGTGAGATTAGCCGCCGTGGCCGTGGCCGGTCGGGACAATATTATCATCATATACGCTATAAATAAAATATTCCTTTATATTTGAATCAAAGTGTGTTGATGTTTGTATCGTTTTGGGTGTTATGTCTAGTTAAAATATAATTATTGAATTAAATCTGTAACGTAATTTTTGAGGAACTTGTATTCAATGGTCCGCAGAAACCTACTTCCGCCTACCTATCGTTCTACAAATAAATAACATGAAATTCGTAGCTAAACAAAATATTCGCATGTAAATATTCGCATATAAAACTAACCGATTATATCACTGCAAAGTAAATTTAAAGAATGGTTAACGGATATATACTTTGAAAAAACAATAAACAAACATACATAAAAAAAATTTAAATAGCTCTATGTGAAATTCGAATGTAAATTATTATAAGCTGTACTTTTACAACTACATTTTGCTAATCAAGAAATTACTTTTACATTAATTAACTGTCTGTTTCAAAGTACATAAAGTTATATCATAGAACCTAGTACAACATCACTAAAATAGTTTCATAACATACTATATAGTATCAGCTCAGATAATATGCCTTTGTTAACTCAGCTGTTCTACTGCAGTAGTATGTACACATTAGAATAATTTCAGTCTATCACCACAACATAAAACAGTACTCAGGTTTATTTGATTTCAAAGCACTAGTAACTATAGTTTTTGTGTTCTTGTTTATTTGTCTGCAAATGTATTAATGGTAAGTACATAATTAAAAAAAAAATAAGATTTAAAAATAAAGAAATGTATGTGTCCGTTGAGTAAATATCGATAACTTCGATATTTAAGGTACTTTTCTTCTATGTACCATCGATTTATTCCACCCTGTATAATGTACATTGTACATTTCACATGAACAAAGATCATAAAAATTCACTCTTACCAAATTAATATACCATTGAAAATGTTTTGAGGTCGTCAAATTATAATTTTTAATTAAGCCGGTATTTAAATGAAGTAATAATTTCAATTAGCATAATAAAACTCAGAAATTAAAGCCATTGAAAGACAACAATGAAAAATGACAGTACGTTATATTAAAGTGAGAGAATGCTGTCATGTTTCAATTTCATTTTTGTATAGTTTATAATGAATTTTGTTGGAATATATTGATTTATTTGGAGATTAGAGACTCATCCTCGCTCCGCTCTGGTTCATCTCTAGTTACGTTTTAACGTTTAGTCTATACTAAATATATAGTTTTCAGAGATATTTTCCCGCAATAAAAAGTATCCTATATGTTGACCCGGATAACCAACTATCATCATAGCAAATCTCATTAAAATCCTGTCCTATGGTTTTCTCGTGATGTATTTCCAGATGCACAGACAGACAGACAAACAGACAGACAGACAAAAACACCAAAAGCTATAGATTCAGCCTCTGAATCGATAATCATTTTTATTAACTACGACTATTACAATAAGATTTTCCAAAAAATATTTAACGTACAGATTCGATTCAGTTAGAATTTTATTGAGTATAAACTTAAAGAAGCTTTCTGACCTGTTAAGAGAACAGTAATTTAGAAAAATAAATTCACTAAATACAAACTTTTACTTATAACTAAAACTCTAAGTACCATTTTCCACATTTCGAACTCCAAAAATAATGAATTTCTACATTTTCATCCACGGTTTGAGCTTTTTGAAGAATTAATACTCAATTATTACAGCAACTTATAACATTTATTTAAACGAACCTATGCCGAAAAAAATTACTATTATGAAACTAAATAGAACATTCCTAAGTCTTCCAAAACTCCGAAAACATTTAATGTTTGCTACGACAAATAAAACGCAGAATAGATAATATCAATTTAAAATCTACTACACTATAACCATAAATATAACGTTTACGTTAAAATGTATGAACATTTTAACGTAAACGTTATATTTATAGTGAACAAAATTAGCATCTAAAAGCTTATGACCTAATTTATTTAATAAATCTAACAAATTAAGTTAAGAAGGACAATCAAGACGTATTTCAGAGCAGTTCAGTAAACATCGAAGCAGGTGCCTCGTAGGCAATCTCGTTCCCAACAGAAACAGCTACGATCTACCGAAACACTAATTGGAACATTTACCCTGTAAATCCAAGTCACCAATTTAATTTGTTACTGCAGTACTACATCCCCTTTTCTGAATCGAAATTGTGCTAAATCCAAAAGGGAGAAAAATTCTGTGTAAAGCCTTATTTTTGGGTGTCACGTCCTTTTCCTTCTCTTTGATTGCTTTGAAATAGTAATGACATCAAACGATGAAACTTCAAACGTACTGATTCTGCATTTTTTTTTTACTGAAGTCAAGAGCAATAGTTCTTATCCATTAAATTCAATTAATGAATGAGATAATTGAATTGAATAATTTAATACATTTGAATAATTACATATGTATGTAGTATATAAACATCTTAGTACGATTTTGATATTATTAGGGGCCGATATTGTGCGGTTGAACCGCGTGGTACTAATAAGCAAAAAGTTATTTTGTAGAACTACATTTTAAACTGATAGACAATTTTTCAATGTGCCAAAATAAATATGCCATTTTTAGGGTCCCGTACCCGAACGGTTCAAACGGAGTCTTATTGCTGTCACTCACATCCGTCACACACCGTCTGTCCGTCTGTCTGTCGTCTGTCACACAGGTTTTATAGCCGAACGGTTAGAGCTACAGTCTTCAAATTTTCACAGTATAAGCATCTTATTAACCCAAAGCCATGCAAATTGTCAAAAAATATTCTTAAATATTTTTAAGGAATTCCATCCATATATGTAGCTAAAGGAGGGCGCGAAAAAAAAATGTTGACCAAACCCTATCGATTGGGGTTTTTTTTTTTTTTTTTTATGAGATTCAGTGACAAACGAGCAGACAGACCACCTGATGGAAAGCAGTACCTGTCGCCCATAACACCTACGGTTCATGCACTTAGGTTTTAAGTAACAAAAATGCAGAACCACAGGTGCGTTGTCACTGTGAGGACTAAGATGATATGCCTCTTGCCTGTAATTGCGCTGGCTACCTTATCCTTCAAACCGGAACACAACAATGCAATCATTGTTGCTTGGCGGCAGAAATAGATAAGGGGGTGGTACCCATCCAGTCGGACTCCTCAGGCTTGACAGAGTCCTACCACCGGTATCATTGTTTAGAACTTATTGAGTAGATGAATACTATATTTTTTGTTTTGAAAAATATTGAAAAACAAAAGAATGAAAAGCCTCTAAGTTCAGCTTTTTTTACAAAATTTTATTGCGAAAAATTTTTTATCTTCCCATTGACCTATGAAATTGAAATTTGGTGATAATGTTTATTATTACTTTTACTAACAAATATACAATATATTAGTGAAGATGGCGGCTTTCAAAAATATTACCAAGCAAATAAAAAAAATGATTACGGTATGGAACCCTTCGTGTGCTAGCCCAACTCGCACTTGACCGATTTTTTTAAGTATTGAGACACGTAGATAATACATATGAATTCCATATTTTTTATCTCTGTATAAGGACAACTTGTCTAAAGGGCCTGATTTAGATTATTATTTACCTAGCGACTTACACCTGCTTCGCCCGAGTGAGTCCCTAGGCGCCTAACAGTAATATTTGATATGTTACTTCAGATCAAATCTATCTATTTATGTATCTTATTACGTACGAAATCATTCAATTTGCTTAAAAATCTTGACTTAATATGACATTCGTTAATGAAAACGCATACATTGAGATAGTAATTGTACATTTGTTGTTGTTATTTGTCAACTATTTCCGTTGATTTTAAACTTTACTCACGTAATGTACACTAACATTATAAAAAGGAAAGAATTGTATTTTTGTATGCTTATAACGAATAAACTCAAAAACTAGTGGACCGATTTAGATGAAATTTAGTAATAAGATAGTTTGAGATCCTGGGAAAGGCATAGTCACAGGTGTGTTCGAATCCCGGTCAGATACAAAGATTTTTCATTTCTTTTATTTTTTTGTATTTATTGAAGTTTTTAGTTTTTTTTTGTCTTTAAGCCAAATAAAAAAAATGTACTTTTTACCAAAAACTCCTAGTGAAGCTCGGTCGCCCAGCTACTTAATATTATAATTGTGAAAGTTTGTGAGAATGTATGGATATTTGTTACTCAGAATGGCTGAACGGATCTGGATGAAATTTTGCACAGAGATAGATTATAGTCTGGAATAATATATAGGCTATCTTTTATCCCGGAAAAATATACGGTTCCCGAGGGACAGAATTGTTTTTGTTTTCCTAGAGGCGAACCCAAGCGAAGCGAGGGTGAGCCGCTAATATAAAATATATAATTAATGTTAAAATATTAATGTACACTGTATTTTTATTTGTTTAAACGCGCGTTTCTTTGAAACTACTAGTTCGATTTGAAATAATCTAGTTGCTTTTTATAGCTTATTCATTGAGGAAGGTTATAAGCTATCATCATACTAAGACCTTACGGTGCGAAACGATTACACATATGTATATACATATATAAACTACGTGAGCGGAGTCGCGGGCCAACCTAGTGTAATATAGAATTATTACAACTAGACTAAATTTATATAAAAAACTATAGAAATTCATTAGTAGAGAGAAATTTTATAAAGTTTACATGTATAGAAAGAAATGCTAAATAAAATTGAAACAAATAATAACAAACAAAACTTAGTGTATGTATGCTGTTTTAATTTGTTATTCGTGTCAATGTCACTAGCACCAAGTATAAAGAGCGACGTAATCAAATTTTCTTTTCTGTGTTACATTTGAAATTTTACGGCTTTGTATATAAGACCTTTGCCAGATCTCATTTAAAATTTTAAGTAATTATACTCACTTTAAATTAAAATGAAAATAAACCAAATAGTAAGAGCACTCTTAATTCGTTCAAATTCTTCGAGCTGGACGAAGTACATTTAATTAAGTTTTGCGAATTCCAGAAAATGTAAGTCTAAAACTGTTTCCTACAAAGTAAAGATGACATAATAAAGTGGGGCTTTATCAATGGTTCTCTGAGACATAGCTTAGGTTATTCGAACATGAGCGCCTTTGTCTAGATTTTGCACAGTGGACTAATAAAGGCGTAGATCTCCCCGCAAAATTCACTTTAACAACGATTGCTCACTGATGATGTAATTGCTATAAAAAGCCAGCATTATTAAAACTTTTTACTTTAAAGATATTTTCTTTTATACTAAATTTATGTGAACAAGAGATTTTTAAAACTCTATTTCATAGAACTTATCCTAATTTATTTCGCTATAAAGTTAGGTTAAGCCAATTTCCTTACTCAGCAACGCAAGCGTAATTATTTTTTCGAGGATAAAATTAAAAGTAACATTGTTTTGGGAATACAAAATACATATGCGCTATTCTTTGAATACTTATACAATATGAATTGTATTAAACAATTGTTCTTTTACGTTAAATTCATATTGATAAACAAATTTATAGAATTACCAAGAACAGTGACTCAGTTTTGAGAAATATTAAAAAGTTAAAATGTATTTCTAACAGATTGCAATAACAATCTTATTAATATTATAAATGCGAAAGTTTATGATGATGTTTGTTATATTTTACAACAAAAGCTACTATTTGGATTTTGATGAAAATTTTATAGTAGTATAGCTTGTACATTAGATTAACACATAGGTTAATTTTTTAAGGACATAATTTAAATATGTGGGAGATGTCGCGGGAAAACGTTATAATATTATTCCTTGCAGGTACGGATATGAATTTATTGAATAAAACGGATATAAAAAGACATAGACAAGTGGAAATTCATTATGGAGAGAGCACTGATTTAGGATATTTTTGAGCTTTGAAAGAGATAAAAAAAAATTATATAATAATTTTTTTTAATCAATAAATCAATATAAGTTTCAATTATTAGCATAGTTCTGCATACAAAACAAAATTCATTAAAAAAAAATTATATACTAATTACGGAAATTATAATTTTGTTGACGCTTTCTACAATTTACCTGCGACATACGTAATATATATATACGTATATATATATATATATATATATATATATATATATATATATATATATATATATATATATATATATATATATATATATGGGTCATTATAAGTTAAGAGGTACTTTCCATGGCCAGGACAGAAAAATACTTTTTTTTTATACTAACTTCCTAATTAACCTATTTATTACTTAAAACTAAATGTTTTCTTCATGCTCACTTAAATTTATTACAGAAATGTACGTAGTTTAGTCACAATAAGTTCTAATATAAGAAAAAAGTCTCTCCCCTGGTCTGTCCCCAAGCCGACTTTCTTTGTAAACTAGTTATTATGAATGTATTAAAATTCAATAATTACTTTATCATCGTTAATTTTATACAGAACAATAACTTAGTCACAGTGTCTTATAAGTAAAATTACTTATATTCCAATTTTTCATAAATAATTTCAACGCCGAAATTTGTCCTCCGTGTTTCGTGTCTCGTCCCCTGGCTTTTTGTTTTCTTTTAAAAATCAGTTTTATTTTGCTAGTTTGTGGAAGTTGTGACCTTGAGTGCATGGGATGAAACGTGAAGCTAGCAGCAAGCGGCGCATAAGCCGACTGCGCAACCATTTTAACGTCCATTTCAGTCACGCCGCTCGCTGGGTGTAGAAGTGTTGAGTGAATGCAGTCTTTCCTCTGGTAAGTTTTATTTAGCAATTATTGGTTAAAATACTAATATAGACTTAAATATTCACTATGAATAGTGCATACATTGTTACGTTTGATTGTTAATTGCGTAAGAGAAACACTTTTACGGCTATTTTAGGTATCAATCGAAAATGTATTTCCTCTGGTGTATTTCCCCTGGCTCTTTTGATGGCAGGGGATATACTTAATGTCCAGGGGAGATACATTTGTATGCGTTTTCATAAATACTTCTACATTTTTCTCTGAACCTTTACTTGGCATTATGTACATCTTAGCTTTATAATTTAATATGACGTTTTTACAGAAAAAATGGCACCTACAAAAAAAATGACGCGCGAAGAACGGCTCGAAAAAAAAAGGATAGCAGAACGATTAAGATACCAAAGAATTAAAAATGACAAAGATAAGTACGCTCAACAAAAAATTAAGGAAAGAGAAAAATATGAAAAGAAGAAAGAAAAAGGAGTTATTAAGGCAGTTCAGCAAATGACTCCCAGAGAGCAGCGGAAGGTTAGAAGTTAGCCGGAAGTTAGCCCGAATATTAAAATTTTCACCGTAGATGATGCAGAAATATCTGAAAAAGCAGCAAAATTAGGTTCTACTGAAGGTATAAAGACTTTTTCAGGCACACTAAAGGTTCACCAAGTTACCGGTTGCGTATTTATACCTAATTGCCTGACATTGAAAAGTTTGAGCTGCTTCTGTGACTCAGAGCTATGTCGTCATTTTCAATTGGGTACTTTGGATTATCCACAAACACATCGTAAATTTAGTCTACGTATTGATGATGTATACGGAGCTAGCGATTCAGAAGATGAACCACTAATCAATTTCACATCTCAAGAACACAGGAAGAAGCCTCAAGAAACACTACAGCATTCTGTATACTAGTATTAAATCCAAACGGCACAAAGATGATTCAAAGCCCTCAACATCTGCAAAGAAAACATTGTGCAACGGGGACTTTGTGCTGGTTAAACTTCAAGATACAAAAAAAGAATATCGTTATGTTGCAATGTGCACAGGTGTTGAAGAAGATGATGAACTTCAAGTTGTATTTTGTAAAATCTGTGATAAAACTGGAAAAAAGTTCAGACTTACTGATGACAATATTTCTTTCATCTGGGATCAGGTTTTAAAAAAACTACCCTCCCCCATCTTAAAAAAGAGAGGGCAGCGTATTTTTTATGCATTTAATGAATCTATTGATGTCTTTGAACCCGGGTTTTAGAAAAAGAATTTCTTTTTAGTTACCTTTTAATTAAAATGTTTTTTGATTTTAAGTACAAGAAAAATTTAATACTGTTACTCAGAGAAGTTTTTGTTTCTTTTTATTTCATTATTGACTATTGATAGTAAAGTTATAGATATTTTTGTTTTGATGGAAAGGAAAAGTAAAAACCTTTTTATTTATGTTTTGTATCTAGCGCTTAAGAAACATTTAATTTTATAAACAAAGACTGCTAAGAAATAACAAGTCTGATTATAAATAATTCATATTTAAAATAAAAATAAATAAATAAAGTTGATTCTTAAAAATAACCCTGTTTTTAATATGTCTATCTCTCTTCCCTGTCCATAAAGTATCCTCCCCTGTGCATTTTGTCTCTACCCTGTACTGAGTATTTACCCTGGTCACTTATAAAACGAGATAAAACCAAAAAATTGACTGGCCACTTTGTAATCGCTTTCAACTTAAAAGTTTCCATAAAAAAAGATGTATACTTGAGTAAAAATATAAAAAAAATGCCATGCCGTCACTTCATACAACATATTACCTCTTAACTTATAATGACCCATATATATATATATAACGTATGTATGTAGATTTGAACGCGGCTAATTTCTAGATCAGAAGAATTATGATGGCATTTTACATCCTATTCATTAACAACACAACGAACCTCAGGAGCAGTGCAAATATGAATAAATAAATGCAAGGGAAATGCTAGTACGGAAATAATTGAGATTCTAAACTTTGAATAATTGACATTTAAATTAAATGTCACTATCTTAAGTATAAATGAAAGGTTATTCAATATTTTTTTAAGTTGACAGAACGATCACTAAACTTGCGAATTGATTTTTTTGAATTTTTACAAAAAATGTACAAGATTATATTTGAATTTCTCATCTGTACATATAATAAAATTGTAACTAAGTTGAATCTGTATATTAAACATTTTTTGTAAAATCTTATGGAAATATACATTATTATCGATACAGTAGCCGAATCTATAGATTTTAGGTTTTTCGTCTCTCTGTCTGTGACCACATCACGGAAAAACCACTGAAGGGATTTTGATGAAATTTGGTACAATGATAGCTAGTTATCCGGGTCAACATATAGAATACTTTTTACTGCGAGAAAATATCTCATCTCTGAGAAATCTATATTAAGCGTTAAAACGTAAATAGGGACGAACTCGTGCGGAGCGAGGGTGAGTCGCTAGTATTAAATAGAAAAACTGTAAGCATACGCATGACTTAACAATTAATAATGATCTATCTTTATAATAATCTCAAAAACTTGCCCTACTTTATCACAAGCACCTATATATAAAATAAAACCCATCTCTTAGAACTCTGGCTCGTTCAGCTTGACTTCATCCATTTTTTCCAGTCTCGCGGGAAAAGACAATAAATAGAGTCATTTAGGTTAATATCCTCAGAAGAAGTATCGTCTAATTAGTGAATACACGTTCTCCATTACTTTTTGCCACCTCAATAAGTTGATACACGTCGGGTTAATTAGTAGAACCACTTTCGTTTTTGCTTTCTATTATCGTCTGATGATATAATGAGATTTTTTGCGAAGAAATAATAATTATATTATTATGATTCTCTGTTTTATATATATTGGATATTAGTACATTTTTCTTAGATACCGTTTTGATTATATTTTGTTTTCTTCATTTAATTTTTGTCCCAAAATAAAATGATTGGAATAAAAAAAAAATATGTTGGATTACATTTATTATTGAATTGATAAATATAATTCATAAAATCTTTCTTACTTTTTTAAAATATTGTTTTCTGAGAGAGCTTAGAGTGATAGAATATCTATGGTTTTCGTTTAAGTGTGTTTTTGAATGCTATATATAACATTGTTTTGAGTAGAATTTTCTCCCTTGGTCCTGAAGGACCCTGAGTTTCCATCATCAGATTGCTATAGTTTCAAATTGGTATGACAATAAGAAGTATGATAAAGTCGATTATTAAGATTTAAATACATAGTAAAAAGTAAAGATAAAATTTAAAAAAAATATATTATTTAACAAAGAAAAACGAGCACAAATAAAATCTTTAATTCTTTCTTCGTAGTAGAAGTACCGAAGCTTACTTGTCGCGACTAATTTTTTAAATCCAATACTTGATATCGAGTATCCAGCTGGTAAAACGTGAGTTTATATTTTGTTTCCTTCCCAAAGAAGTACTGATACAACGTTCTAATATTGTACTTGGACAAATAATTCGAAGCGGATGTGTTTGCACTATTTGGACTTATTAAATTTTAGCCGCTGCAGTTGCTCGAAATGGGATTGCGAAAGGAACTGATTGTTGTAATTTTTCGTAGCGCTCGGAAACCCTCACAACTCTAAGTAAGGTAATGGACAGTGTACCAATTTCTGTTTAAGTTCTTATAATAAATTGTATCTTTAATTAATTTATGAGTTTAATTTACAGTGCAAAGTAACACTCGAGCAGTGCACCTTCTTTTTTTAGAAGTTGAATAAAAAAAAATATGTACCCATTAAATTACAAAAAAAAACGAACGTTTTTAAAGCAATCATAATATAATGTATGGTGTAGCCTAGAATACCTCGAATTACTAGGCATACAATTCTCTTAATTACACTACATAATTATTTTCCGTCACATATGTCTTATGAGAACTTCAAAGTTAAACAAATAGGTTAATTACAAAATACATGAATTAGATTAAATTATTCTCTTCAACGGATATCGCGGTAGACCTAGACGCATGTAGAAAGACGACCTGGATGCCTTTACAAAATACTGGAAAGTCATCGCCAGAAATAGAGCAGAGGAAGAAGAAAAAAAGGCCTTTGCCTGGCAGTAGTACATTAACGATTGAGAAAAATCTTCATTATAAATAGGTATATTATTTAAAGCTGTGTTATACGTATTTGTATATTATATTATATTTCAAATAAATAATTTTTATAGAATAATATTACTACAATAATAAATAATGCTCATTATGTTTTGCTATAAATGGATCAAAATTGATTTCATGGAAGAATCTCTGTAACTGCTAATATATTATTATTGCTTTATGTAGTGAAACAAAACATTACGAGTACTTTCGAAATAAAAAGCAATATTCACACTTTTTGCTACACTTCTCACTTAAAAAAAACTAAAAATACCAGTGACACGTTACGCTTATCAAATGGAAGTCAACTTAAATCTTTTAATTCAATTGATTAAAGGTGTATTGTAAAAGTCGCGGGCAGTAATCTATACATGTAATAAAATTGTAACTAACCCGAATTTGTAGGTACATTAAATATTTTTTAGATAATCTTATTGAAATATATATTATTATCGATACAGAGGCCGCACTGTCTGTCTGTCTGTCTGTTACCGCATCACGGAAAAAACACAGGAGGGATTTTATTAAAATTTAGTATTGTGATAGCTGGTTATCCGGGTCAATATATAGGATACTTTTTATTGCGGGAAAATATGTCATCTCTGAGAAATCTACAATAAACGTTAAAACGTATGTAGGGACGAACCAGAGCGGAACGAAGGTGAGCCGCTAGTGTACTTATATAAGTAGACTAGCGACTCACCCTCGCTTCGCTTCGGGTTCGTCCCTAGACAAAAACAAATCTATCCCACGGGACCCGTACACTTTTCCGGGATGATATATAGCCTATAGCCTTCCTCAGTTAACGGGCTATCAAATGCAAAAAGAATTTTTCAAATCGGATCAGTAGTTTCTGAGATTAGCGCGTTCAACCAAACAAACAAACAAACAAACAAACAAACAAACAAACAAACAAACAAACAAACAAACAAACAAACTCTTCAGCTTTATAATATTAGTATAGATATTATTGATATTTTGAAACATTCAAATTTATTTTATTACTGGATGCCACAGTTACAATTCAACAAAAATTATAATATAAAGAATAAATATATCATTTTAATTATATTACTTAGAAATGTTTTCTATACAAATTATATTCACATTTGGCGACTTTGATACTGTTATTAAAATTAACTTTATCATTAAAATAGCGATTATACTAAGACCGTAAATAAATATTTTAATTTATAAACCCAAAAACCAACAGCTCACCTTAGACTGGTCGAATAAATTGAAATTTAGTAGAAATTTATGTAAATAAATCATCAACACACTTCCTTCTCGCAGTTTATCAACGTTATGTTGTCGTCTCAGCCAGATTAAGGTGGACCCCTGCCCCAGGGCCAGACTGTAGCTATTATATTCAAATTAAGTCCAGAGGGGCAGACACTGTCGGGCATTTGCTGAAGTGATTTAGAGGTAAGACGTGAGATTATTTTGGTGCGGGGCACGAATAATCCATGGGTCTTTAGAACCCTTTTTTAGATTGTTCTAAACGAGGTTGAGAGGATATATTGAATGTATGAATAAACTGTTATATTAAACTAGTGATCGCCGCGTGGTTGAAAATCAACCATAATTCATTAAGTTATATATTTATTGTCTTGCGTATATTACAATATTAATCTATTCTCAATTTGACCATAGACTTTAACAATCAACAAAAGAGTTTATATGCGTGTGTGTGCCAAGTACATGATAGTGTGTGTAATGTTTTTTTTTTATTGATTTAATGTTTTTTTATGCATAATTTAAAAAAAATGGCATTCTGCACTCCTTCTCTATATAAACTATAAGTGTGGGAAATTTCATATTCCTCCGTCCACGCAATTTTCGTAAAAAGGGGTACAAAGTTTTTGCTTCACGTATTAATATATAAAATAGGTAATACAAATGAAGCAAATTATAATTAATTAGTATGCTTTTTTTAGCGCTTCTGTTAGCTTTACTTATAATTAAGTAACTAACAATGTAATAAAATCTTAGAAGTCAATTTTAACCTACTTCTTTTTGATTGAGAGTACTATAATTTCGTATCTTGAAGTTAATCTGATGATGATTATTTAGTGGCTACTAGTAAAAACGAGTTTGGGCTCATATGATTCGTCTTCACGAGTCCCAAATATTCAAATTCATATTTCACTTTTAGTTTTTTAAAACTATAATTATAGCATTTTGGACGTTTTTTGACAAGTACAGCATAAATTAGTAACTGAATATAAATTTCGTTAGGATCAATCGAGACAATGTATGCTAGGGGTGGTTCCCATTGGAAATTTAACCTTAACCAGCTAGGGACAAGCGTCTATATGCAAACATTCATCCTGTAAGTTAATTTATTAAACCGACAACCTCCGACGTATTATGCAGTTTCGGCCAGCCATATATTCCACTGTGCTAACATAGTAACATAGTAATATATGTTAAAATGTAATTATCATATTATATAACTAGCGACTCACCCTCGCTCCGCTCGGTTCGTCCCTACTTACGTTTTGAAGTTTAGTATATATTTCTCAAAGATGAAATATTTTCCCGCAGTAAAAAGTATCCTATATGGTGACCCGGATATTGGATAACCAGCTATCATCACGTAAAACAAATGGTAACCATGTCAGAAAATGATTCACACCTGAAAATATCAGAGGTCCGAGACTCAAGATTTGAACCCGCTTCACTCGGTTTAACAAGCGAGTGCATTACCACTGAGCTACCCCTGTCTTTTTACAAAACAAATAATTTAAAATATTAGTATAAATGATTTATAGCTACAGATATGATTTTTAATAACCTTTAAATAATATAAAATCTCAGAAGAAGTAATAAAACAAGAGACATTTAAAACTATGTCGACTGTAGTCAGCAAAGCGGGTTTAAAAGATTTCAGCATAAAATATCTTTTATAAAGCCAGCTTACCACTGAGCCGGCGTTAGTGAAATACTTAAGTGTAACGTAATATTGAATATTATTTTGTAGCCATGTTGACGTTATCCTAAGCTGAAAGTAAACTTAAGGAATATAGTATGGTGTTATTATGTTTTGCTCTAACCCTTATGACGTACAGTTTCATATTGTTACTATAAACATTAAAGTTTGTGCATCTGTAATGTATGTTACTTCATTACCCTAAAATTACAGGACGGATTTGGATAAAATTGTAGTGCACTAATAGGATATAACTTGAAGTAATTTATAGGCTACTACTAGTGAGGCCGAACGAAGAAAATCTGTATAAATATTATAAATGTCAAAGTTTGTGAGTATGGATGTTTGTTTCTCTTTCACGCCAGAACGGCTTAACGGATCTGGATGAAATCTGACACAGAGATAGATAGTCTGGAATAACATAAAGGCTACTTTTTATCCTGAAAAAATATACGAATCCCGAGGGATAGATTTGTTTTGTTTTTCTAGAGACGAACCCGAGCGAAGCGAGGGTGCGCTGCTAGTAAAATTGTTTTATTAAATCGGCTTATAGGATTATAATCCTATGCACTAAGTTTTAATAAATTTAAAAGCAAATCTAGTTTTAGTCAGATTGAGCTGTTATTTTTGCAAATTTAAAAAAGAAAATGTAGGTATAAATAAGCAAAGATAAACAATACCTTTTTCTCCTCTATTTGTCAACGTTTTGTTTTTTGTTTAGTAGCTAAAGATGACCTTTAGAGTTATCAATAAAAAAAGAAACAGTTTATTTTTCTATACATATAATAAAATTCTAAATGAGTCGAATCTGTACATTAAATATTTTTTGGAAAATCTTATTGGAATAGTCATTATTATCGATACAGAGGCCAAATCTATAGTTTTTTGAATTTTTGTCTATCTGTCTGGGAACGTAGGTATCATGAGAAAACGACTGGACACATTTTGATGAAATTTAGTCAACATATAGGATACTTTTTACTGCGGGAAAATACCTCATCTCTGAGAAATTTATACTTACCGTATTTTTAATATGGTCATATTTCGATCACTGAACGAACATTAGTAAATTTAAATATCTATAAAAACTATGTGTTTCAGTTTAAATAAAACTATCTTTTCGGATTTTTTCGCGGATTTATTTTGATTTTTGGTTCCCGGCGTTTCGATTACTTTACAGCAATCATGGTCACGGGAGAGACAGTCTCTCGGGAACTAACCACCGGTCGGGAACCAAAAATCAAAATAAATCCGCGAAAAAATCCGAAAAGATAGTTTTATTTAAATGTCTAATATTCGCGTAAATCTAAGTAAGTATTGTGTTTCAGTTTGTTCAGTTTTGTGGTATTGTTTGGTCTAACACGAAAGTATCAACATTCAAAGTTGTCCGCAACGTAATTTACGCTGAACGAGTCTAGGCTTCGAACTGCCGGAAGTATGTTACGTCAGATGCGCCCACCTGCCGATTTGAAAAGCCTCTGGATAAATTGTTACTGTTTCTACTCTGTATTCACTGTTACGTATACCCAAAATTGTGTTGTACTCTAGCTAATTGTAGTGCTTTATTATTTCTGAATCTGCTAAATAATTTCTTTACTTCTGTATACACATATATACATAGTATAAAACAAAGTCGCTTCCCGCTGTCTGTCCCTATATATGCTTAGATCTTTACAACTACGCAACGGATTTTGATGCTGTTTCTTTTTAAATAGAGTGATTCAACAGAAGGGTTTATACATATGTATAATACATGCATATTATAGTACAGAAAAATCGAGAAATTCGAAGATTTGTATTTCATACTAATCGTTAAAACGTGCCTAGGGACGAATCCGAGCGAAGCGAGGGTGAGTCGCTAGTATTGTATAATTGGCTTCTTAGCATCATTATTTGATGATGGGTAGCATATGAACCTCAACTGATAAATAAAATTTCAAGTCTGACTGTTAGTTCCGGAAAGGTGTTAAAGTATCAATACATTGTCAATACATATAATAAAATAGTAACAAAGCAAAATCTGTATATGAAATATTTTTTAAAAACAATGACTGTTACCTATTTTGTACACAATATAAATCCCAAAACAATAGTTGTGAATTTTTTTTCCGTTTGCTTTTCACGCAAAATATAATGAAGTGGGTTTTATCTAATTTTTGTGTAGTCATTACTTATTACACGGGGGCGACATTTAGGATACCTCTTACTACAGGAAAATATCTTATTTCCACGGGGATACACAATAATTTGTCAGCCGAATTGTCCTTCATGTAAAAAATTCAATGATTTATTACGCAATAACTTTTAGTAGCAAGGTTATGATCTTATTTAATACTAGCGACTCACCCTCGCTTCCCTCGGGTTCGTCCCTAGATACCTTATGACAGTTAGTCTATGCATATTCTAATCCATTATAAATGCGATACAAAGTTCCACGCCCCGTTTCATCCTCTTAAAGGATAAACACTATCCTATGTCCTTCCCAGGGTATCAAACTATCTCCATACCATATTTCGTCTAAATCGATTCAACGGAAGACAGACCTACAGTCACTTTCGCATTTATATATTAGTATGGATTGATTCCCCATAGAAACTTTCATTCACATTTTAGCACCCTTTGAGTGATTTCCGGAATAAAAACTATCCTATATCCTTTCCAGGGTCTCAAACTATCTTCTTATCAAATTTCATGTAAATCGGTCGAGTAGTTTCGGAACTTATTCGGTACAAAAAAAACGAACAAAATATCTTTCCTCTTGATAATATTAAAAAGAATAGATTTAGTGCGATAAAAACTCTCATTTTCATGAGAAACGTGTATATGTTTATTACTACAGAAATAGATTATGACCTAAAGTAACACATAAGCTACTGTTAAGCACCAAATATACACTTGAGCGAAGCAAAGGTGAACTAGTAGTAATTTTATACACTTATCATAAATTGTTAAAAAACCGCTTTACATATGCACATAACATATATCCGTTGATCCGTTGATCCGCGAAATAATCTAAGTATTTCATTATTTTTTCTGCCTATTCCTAAAACAAAAATATACCACTAATACTTATAATAGTATTATATAATCTGTGCTTATAGTATTATTTTTTAGAGGAGGCCTTTGCCAAGATGCAAACTGAGATAAGAGATATTTTAATATAAGTAATGGTTATTTTTTTATTTTTTATTTTTAGTTTTTCCTTTTTTTAAATTTTTAAGAATTAGTTAGTACCTAATACCTATATAAAATGTCTACACAATTTGTAATATTCTCAGTGATAAAGGCTATTTTATTTATTTTATTTATAGTATAAGGTTGTATCGGTTCTAGTAGCATATGTAATGATTTCATACTCGTATATAAGTACTTGAACTCAATAGTTCAACGCAACCTAATTCACACTCAACGAGTCGAAGCGTCGAAGCGTCGGAAATTGCGTCACTTGCACCCAGGCTACAGCCTGCTTGAATGTAATATGATATTCTTGTAACTTATATTAATAAACTAAACCTATAGAAGTTATTTATAACGCAGATCAATTAATTTATGAAGCTAAACTAAATTTATACTTAAGAGGCCTATTACATTTTGACTGTGATTTTTCAATTTAATACTCATCTTTGACGTTCTTATTTAGAGAAACTTAAACTCTTCGACAATTTTGACTTATTGTATGGTGGAGATAATTATTAGTATAATTCATAGCGGCCTCGCTTTATGCAAATTTTCATTATTAATTGAAATAAAGCCACAATTCTGAAGCAAGTTTTTAATAAAATGCGCGACGACACTTTATAAAGCTCATGGATTGAAATACTATACTAAGTAAACGAAATGAAAAATATATGATAATATCTCGTATATAGTGGTTGAGTTTATAGCGGCCTCGGAAATTGAAAATATGTATTGGATTTCTACAAAAAAATCCTTTTAAAAATCTTAAAAACTACTAAAACGTTCAGAATTAGCTGTAAATATATCCTTACAATTTTTAATTAATATTATTAAGTAAAATTTATACCAGAATATACGTCAGTTCAAAAGAAACGTAATTACATACTTTTTTTAAAATAATTTATTATAAAACTTTACATAGAAGTAATTACAGCTGCAGAAAATGCTAGAAACAGCGATGCGTCGGCCGCTCGAACTCAATACCATAGAACTCAGTACATTTTGTGATAGGCCTCTTAAAATATTTTTTTAAATATCAACAATAATATTAAATATTTATTATTTAAGAAGCGTTTAGCTTTCTACTAGAGAAGAAATTTAATAATGGGTTCGTATTAGTTTAAAAACTAATAATTACATAGTTTTAATTTCTGAAATATACACAATACACATATTATAATCACCAAGGCTTGCCGGCCTTTTGAGTAAATAAAGCATTTGAAACTTCGGGATCAAAACCTCAAAATACACAGCGTCAAAATCCGAAGAACTGTTGTTAAATGTCAAATATTTGCGTAAATCCAAGAAAGTTTCTTATTTATTATTGCTCTATGATTATTTTTTTATTTTAAACGCTAAACTTTCAGCTTAATCCATACTTAATATTATAGTTGTGAAAATGTGTTTGTTTGTCTTTCTTAAACGACGAAACGGAGTGACTTTTTTGATTTTTTGCGTGGATATAGTTGGAGGGCTGGAGAATGACATAGTTTTCACCGCTGGAGATAATCTCACTCTCAAAATTATTTATAATCAGAATTACTTAAAACTTGGTACTAATGCTCTTCAATACAATTAAATAACTATGTGTTATCATTTTTCGCAATTCATCCCATAAGGGAGTAAAATAGGGGATAAAAGTTTGTATAAAACCTACTTTTTTAGAGGATTTTTTGTGGTTTTAGAGCGAGCGAAGCCGCGAGTTCTGCTAGTTCCTTATAAATTAAAGAAAAGCGATTGAAGACAAACAGCCGTAAACACTAGTTTTTAATAAAAGCCACATCCTAGAAAAAAGCTATTTATTTCTTAACTTTCTAGCCTTTATCGATATAGGTAAGTTAGTTTCATCGAAGCACGTGATTTTCCGCATCCATTATCCAATATTACGGAGGGTAATCAAAATAAAACGAATCGATGAACGATCTCCCGAGAATCTATTTTCATATCGAATATTTAATAACTTAATATCGATTATTGAGTTCACAATGAATTTTTACTCGCCTTCACGTTTTTAATATTGGAATTCTACACAAAGAAATTTGCATTTAATTATAACGGTCAGGATTTAATGGAATATATTATGAGGATATTACTAAGGTAATACTGTCTTTAAACTATGAATATCTTATCTATAGGTATGTACATATAATAAAACTGTAACCTAGCCGAATCTGTTCATTAAATATTTTTGGGAAAATCTTATTGAAATAGACATTATTATCGATACAGAAGCCAAATCTATAGTTTTCTGAACTTTTGTCTGTCTGTCTGTGACCGCAACACGGAAAAACCACTGGAAAGATTTTGATGAAATTTGGTATGATGATAGCTGGTTATCCGGGTCAACATATAAAATACTTTTTACTGCGGGTATGTATTTAATTTCTGAGAAATCTATACTAAACGTTAAAACGTAACTAGGAACGAACCCAAGCGCAGCGATGGTGAGTCGCTAGTACTATATAAATACGAAAGTTTGGATGGATGGATATTTGTTACTCAATCACGCCAGAATAGCTAAACGGATCTGGATTAAAATTACACAGAAAGATTATATTCTAGAATAGCACATAGATTACTTTTTATCCCGGAAAAATGGACAGTTCCCCTGGGATAGATTCGTTTTTGTTTTTCACTAGGGACGAACCCTAGCGAAGCGAAGGTGAACCACTAGTGTTTAATAGTTATTTATTATTTTATAGATTTTTTATGGAACATTAATGTAATCTTTTTTTTTCAATAAACAGCTTTATTAGGCTTATAATTAATTAGTCTGCTTAATATTTGATTTAATTTTCAATGTTTTAACGTAGACAATATTTGAATTATGTACTTCACAAGTGGAACCGCGGTGGGTAACTAGCTTGAATATAATTTAAGAATAATCCATAATTTACTATCAATATCACATTTTAGAGGATGTTTTTTGATTCAGATAGTTATAGCTTTCGTTGGCATTCCTTTAAATATTAAGATTTGATAAAAAAAAACCTCATTGAAAATCATACAACTCGTTGTATTAAATTTTTAGTTTGTTTTAGTGAAACGATGTACAGGTTTTTTGAAGTAAAATTTCTTTAGGCGTGACTGAGGGATAAGTCTATACATTGGAAAAATAAGTGTCGCGGAAGTGAGAGATATTTATATTTTTTATAATAATTATTATTTATAAAAATATATATTTTATTATTATTATTTAATTTTATAATAATTATTATTATAAAAAAAATATTACTAATAATATGCAGTATCTGACACAGCGCCAAAGTAGTTTTACTTCAATCACGCGTAAAGGTTACACGCGCTTATTTTTTTTATAAACTTTCGAGAATATACAAAAGAAAATCGTAAATAAAATCGCTGAACATAAACTAAATATCGGCACAGACTATCATCGTTGTAGTTCAAGTTTCAAGATACATAAATCCGCTTGTACTTCGAAAAGAATATAAAATAAGCTCGGAGAATAAAAAGGTAACTCGACCGCGTTGTGGTTAGTGGCCGGAGCTTTAAATTTAAATGAAAATCTATAATAAATGTTTGAATTTATCTTTACAAAACTTTTACGTCCATCTCTTTTCAGAGATGTAAATATTTTGAAACTTGTTACATCTCTGAGCTTTTTACGCTGACGGTCCTTTATTTCGCAAGTTTATTATTCATGTACAAAATTAAACGACAATGTTTAATGATTATATTTATCCTTTGGATTAATTTGATACAAATTTAGATTTTTAGGCAAAAAAAAATTATTGTGCATCAAAATAAATAAATAAAGCATTTGAAACTTCGGGATCAAAACCTCTGTACATTAAATATTTTTTGAAAATCTTATTGAAATAGACATTTTTATCGATACAAAGGCCTAATCTATAGTTTTTAGCTTTTTTGACTGTCTGTGACAACATCACCAGAAAACCACTAGACAAATTTTGATGAAATTTGACATGATGATAGCTGATTACCCTGGTCGACATATAGGATACTTTTTTCTGCGGGAAAATATCTCATCTCTGAGAAATCTATACTAAACGTTAAAACGCAATAAGGGACTAACCCGAGTGGAGCAAGGGTAAGTTGCTAGTAAATAATATTATGTTTTATTAGTAGTTCTAAAAAAAGTGATTTTAATTATGGTGTAGAATGTTGAAAATTTGACAGGCCAGCCATACTGGGGGCTGGAACTTCAATAATTATCGTGAATTCGTTATTGAACGTTATTTCGTAACCTAAGTAGGTAACTAAATTATGCCCTATTTTCTTGGCACGTGTATACAAAATTTTCGATCAATTTAAGGGAGATGCGAAACAAAAATGTGAGAAATGGGATGGATTTTTTTGTTGTATAATGTAAGGCTTTTTTTATTAAATTCCTTTATTGTTTATCAAAGTACAGACGCGGGTGAATCTGCACATTTACATTATGCTACAGGGCATGCAGATTAATAATATAATATAATTGCTAACTTCGTTTTCCTTTGAAAAATAATATATTATATGCGTAAATATAATAAAAAGCGCGTTTACTCGAATATTTTTAAATATAATGAATATTGAAGGACTTAAAAGTTGAGCAATGTAAAGTGTACCGTATACTTTACTATATACAGTCTAGTTTACAATGTCCATTTTATTTTCTACAGTGTTTCTCGTCTTGAAGAATTGAAACTCTACATATATTTAAATAGGCCTTTCTACTTAGTAATTATGAGTAAGGGTACGTATAAGTTAATCAAACATTACAACAACCCAATTACCAAAGGCATTATGTTAAGTAATCGCATCCACACTGAGTGCTACTGAAAACAATTTGAACCATAAATTGCTCACTTTCTAAGTACTTAATATGTTTTATATGTTTTACTTTATTTTATGTAATTACTCGTACCAGCGACTTACCCTCGCTTCTCTCGGGTTCGTCCTTAGATTGATTCCCCATACAAAATTGCATCCCCATTTTTATCCCCTTAAGGATTTTCCCCCTGATTACCCCCTGATTTTCAGGATAAAAAGTATCCTTTATCCTTCTCAGGGTCTCAAACTATCTTCTAACCAAATTTCATCTAAATCGGTTGGTAGATCCAGAGGTTACGCCTTACAACCTCACAAACTCACAAACTTTACCTCTTTGTCTAAACGACGAATTTACCGAAAGAGATTTGATACAGAATCATTGATTTTAAATGTCGATTCTGTTGTTAAAAAATACATACAATTTTTACATAATGTATTTTATCTATATGTGTAAGTATATAAATCTAAGAAATAAAGCTTTTTTAAATAGAAAAAGAACTCTACTGTAAAATGCTACAAGTATTGGTAGTTTGAACAAATAAGTATTAAGGCGATGCTATTACTGCAATTTGACCAAAAGTTTTAAAATAATTAGCCGCTTTTACTAAATAAAACTTACTATTATATTAGAATACAGTATCGTAAACATGTATGTATGTACGCAAACAAAATTTTGGCCCATTATTTTTTCTTTCATATGCCGGAGAGAGAAGCCCGACAAAGCTGGAGAAAGCAAGTGTAGGCTACGATTTTACACGCTCCTCCGTCCGCTCCGATTTCCTAAATATCCGTTGCTACTAAGAATTTTTTGACAATCAACCGGAAAAAATCTCATTACTCGTATTTATCGTATCAAGTGACAACTTTTAATGCAATGATCCATATTGTAATATATTAATTAGAATACCATAAATAAATCTTAAAATATTAACACTTACCCACGACATGTATGAATGCAGAGCGAACTTGTGTGTGAAAAGACGGCGCGTCTGCTGATACCTCACATCGGTATCTACCCGCTAGAGCCCGAGTTGCTTCTCTTAGAACAACTTGTTGGGATGTTGATCTGGAGATCTGTTAAAATACAACATTAAGTTAAATGTAAGACCTTATGTTTTAGCTACTAATGAGTAACTTTTCAATAATTGGTACTTCAATTTCAGGAGACCTATAGTATGAAGAGTTTAGTTTGGACATGATTATCTTAATGAGTATTAAGACAGACATAACTCTTAACAAAATTGATGCAGCTTCTAAAAATATTTTCTTAGATTTACCCGAATTATCCCTTGATCATTATTGCTGTAAAGCATTCTAAATACTAAGAACCACAAATCAAACTAAATCCGCGAAAATATCCAAAAAGATACATAGATAAGAACATATTCAATATGTTTGTATTTTATTTCCTTATGATTAATTCAATTTTATGATAAAAAATGCAAAAAGTACTTCATTATTTCAAACAAAACACTATAAAGTTCTCATCCAATTCAATTTTCCAACAACAACATTCTTAGAAAAACTGAAATTCCTATAAAAGCTAGACAAATGAACACTATTTTATGTATCAATATAATAAAAATATCAATTCAATAGAGTTATTTATTTAAAAATCACGTACAACTTTATGAGCCATTTTGAAAGATAGAAAAGTCTAAATTCTGAAATATTGGAAAGCAAAATCGGTCACATGTTTTCAATTGGTTGCACACATGGCTGGATTGCTATTTTAAGATAAGTTCAGATAAAATTTTATATGCCTTCGATATGGTCGTATAATATTATATTATAGGGTATCTGATAGGTCATAGTTATCGAAATACCACAGTGAATATCTGATCTGTTTTTTTTTTGAGTTCCGTTACCGTTATTTGGTTATATACGTAACAAATAATTTATTCAAAATCGTCTGTTCGTGTACCTTTGTTCTTTGTCTGTCAGCGATTTAAGCCTAAGACTGCTATTATGGCAGCACTATATTTATTATGTAACTAAATTTTACAAGCTTTTTAAGTGTCTTTTAAAAATAAGCCATTTTAAAATCCTACTGCCGGGTACGGGCATTCCCTTACCGCAAGGGGGATCATATCATAGTCCAAACGCTGATCAAATGCGAATTGGTACACTTGACTTAACAGATACGTCTTTCGAAAACTAGGACTAAGGATAAGTTTCACCAGGATATTTTCCTTCGCCGTAAGTGGTTATCATTTAATAATTTTAATAATTTACTTTATTGAAATTTCAGTACAAAGCAAAAACAGATATAAACGATAATAATTGCAAAAGTTAAGAAACTGTGCGCAACTATGAACAACGTCCACCAGCTAAATTACAGAAAAAGAAAGTTCATGTTAAATATGATTATGTACATGAAAATTTCAGTGGTGACCCCCGGGGTTTGAACCGGCGTCACTTGTTTTCCAAGCATGTGCGTTACCATGGGACTACCACAGCTATCTTTTGTAAGTCACTACAAAAACAGTGGCATTTCATACACACGAGTATATACATATCTATACATATAATAAAATTGTAAATAAGCCGAATCTGTACATTAAATATTTTTTGGAAAATCTTATTGAACTAGACTTTATTATCGATACAGAGGCCGACACTATAGTTTTTAGAATTTTTGTCTGTCTGTCTGTTACCGCATCACGGAACAACCACTGGACAGATTTTGATGTAATTTAGTATGATACTTATGACACTTACTAATTATACTTTTTACAGCGGGAAAATATCTCATCTCTGAGCTAAACGTTAAAATGTAACTAGGGACGAACCCGGGCGGAGCGAGGGTGAGTTGCTAGTGTAGAGATAAAAAAGCAATCAGGGACAAGTATATTATGTGATTCATAACTTTAAATATATTGATTAATTTATGAACTATAGATTTTTTTTTTTATTTTTTAGCGGCCACATAATTAATTTTGTCGTATTCTAAAGAAATAATACTTAATCCTTGTGCTGTTGATAAGATGAATAGTATTTTTTTTTATCAAATTTTAAAACGAAGTACTGATATTGATAGGACTTTCATTGGCAGATGTTATAAAGAGTAACTTATACTGCTTTAATTTTAGTAAAAGAATTAGGGACACATCCAGAGACGCACCCGAGCGAAGCGAGAACAAATGGCTAGTTTTGAATAAGTATAAGATTAAATTATAGTTTATACACAATATACAGATCTGAGATATTTATACAGATAAATAAAATTGAAGTGTCTGTTTGCAATGTCGATATAAAAGCTTTTTATTAAATGCATATGAGAGTGTATACGGTATTAATAAGAAAAAAAACATTTTTAAAATTTTTGTCTATCTGTCTGTCTGTTTGTTCCGGTTAATCTCCAAAATGGTTGGACCGACTTTAGCGAAACATTCACTGGCAGATATCTGATGTTATAAGGAGTAACTTAGGCTATTTTTATTTTAGAAAAAGGGTAAGTCGCTAGTACTAAATATAAGCCTGTACGGCTCTTAAATATACATAATAATAACTCGATGAACGATAGCAAATATATAATGTTTGTAGGCTTGTATGCCCTAACCTAACACTATATTACGCTGTATTTATTTTGTATAATTTTAAATACTAAGAAAAATCATTGCTATTTTCTAAAACAAAAAGCAAAGTATAATTCAAAATAACATGAATCATTTAAAACAAAAGGAAACTGTGCCATAAAAATTTCTTTGAAATAATAAAAAAAGCTTTGCAAAAAATGTTAACCTCCTTTCTACCCTTTACATAGATATAAAAATATCTAAGTAAAAACACGACACTTTGAGATGACGAGAATAATAGCATCGATGTCGATAGAAATTAGTATGAAGTTTGGTAAACAAGATATTTTCCAATAGCTGATCGATCGGAAGAAAATGGAGCGTTGTATATTATTAAGCATTGAAATAAAAAACTCAATTACTTATAACGTAGAAGATTATCTACAGTATATATTCTGTTGTGTACAGAATACAGATAACACCCTTTTTTGTACGTTTTATAAGTTTTCTATTTTTCATACAAAGAAATGTTACAAGATAAGTAGCATTAAGTAGGGTTACTGTATACAAAGATTCAACGAATAATGCCTCATATGGTTATTAAGCCTATTAGACACTAGCGGCTCACCCTCGCTTCGCTCGGGTTCGCTTCTATAAAAACAAAAACAAATCTATCCCACGGGAACCGTACATGTTTTCAGGATAATAAGTAGCTTATGTGTTATACTTGCAGTGCCAGCGGTCGCGGGTACGAGTCCCGTTGGGACTTGATGAGCACGAATGTTTGTACACCAGTCATGGGTGTTTTTATATATAATATGTATGTATTGATAGTTATACATGTGTAGTGTATCAACTATCTGGTATCCATAACACAAGCCTCGTAGCTTACCATGGAACTAGATGGTGCTGTGTGTTAATGTACTAACATATTTATACTGCTGTATGAGCTCTATTATTGTAAAGATTCATTAAAATCCATTCAATTTTTCCACGAAAGAGTAACAAACATCCATACATCCAGACATCCATATCTCCTTACAAACTTTCTTATTTATAAGATTAGTAGGATATACTTTTATTTATTTTATTTATTTCTTGTGATTTGTTTACATCTTTTAAGAATTAACAGTGTGAGTCTGACTTTCACAAGGTACTTAGGTAAGGTTATACTAACTACATAATATATTATGTAGTTATGTGGCGCATTATACCTAAGTATATTGTGCGTTATGTACCTATTTACCAAAGATACGAAAAATTTAAAATTTATTTAGGTACATAATAACTATATTATAAAAAAATACATGTTCTCGATACCTCTGTAGGTATGTACTTCGTTTTAAAGTTTGATTAAAAGAAAAATTAAATATTTGCTATTCATCTTATCAGCAGCAAAATGCAGGGTTACGTATCAGAGATTAGCTGGAACAAACAGACGGATAGACAACAATTTTATAAATTGTGTTTTTCTCATAAGAAGCGTATAATATAATTTCATATGCATTTAGTAAAAAGCTTTTATTTTGACATTTACAAACAGACACTTCAATTTTATTTATGTATAGATAATTATGAAAATAAAATTTCTTATACCTATTTTATTAAACAATTTACTTTAATATATTATGTACTTACATGTTTTACGAACCTAAATATCAACTTTAAAATGAAAAGCAAAAGTATATTCCAGTAAAGTGTACTTTTTAACCCCCGACGCAACAACGATGGCGTGTTATAAGTTTCACGTGTCTGTGTGTGTATCTGTCTCTGGCATCGTAGCTTCCGAACGTAGAACCGATTTTGATTTTATTTTTTTGAAAAGTGAATTAGTTGAGAGTATTCTTAGTTATGTTTGATGAAAATCGGTCCAAGATGGCCGCTGACACAAAATGGCGGATTAGATATTTTTTCACATCTCCCTCAATATGGGTTTCAAATGAAAAGGCTTGACTAGTAGAATACTATACTCTATGACAAACTTCAAATCCAAGATGGCAGCTATTATTTAGTGTCGAGGTTTTTTTTTTAATTTTAATTTTAGTTATTATAAAAACATATAGTAAACATGTATCTATGTACATACATAAATACAGTATTATAATATTTACATTAAGTATTATACAGTGGTTGGAATTCGACCTTAATCATTAATGAAAATTAGAAGCAAAAATATATGAACAGAACTATTATTTCGGATTTTTTCGCGGATTTATTTTTCATTTTTGGTTCTCAACATTTTAGATTCGAATACTTTATAGCAGTCATAAGACCATGATAATGTCTCTCCCATGACTACGATTTGCTGTATGTAATAGAATTTACCTATCTATATGTATGTATTGTATTGTGTATTCAGCCCTTTTTAACGTCCCACTGCTGGGCACGGGCCTCCCTTCAAGACGAGGGGAATCAGGCCATAGTCCACCACGCTGGCCAAGTGCGGATTGGCGGACTTCACATGTCTTTCGAAAACTGGCTAGGTTCTCTCAGACATGCAGGTTTCCTCACGATGTTTTCCTTCACCGTAAGGCAAGAGGTAATCAAGTTAGAAAATGATTCGCACATGAAAATATCAGAGGTGCGAGACCCGGGATTTGAACCCGCTTCACTCGGTTTCCCAAGCGAGCGGTTACCACTGGGCTACCACTGCCTCATCTATATAAGAAATCATTTTTTTTACTGATAACACTAAAGCCCATCAAAAGCTACAAAAAAAAAAATAGAGGAGCAAAAGGTATTGAACTGTTTTGTCTTAGTCTATTTATATATAGATAGACTAGCGACTCACTCTCGCTCCGCGCGGGTTTGTCCCTACACGTTTTAACGGTTAGTATCGATTTCTCAGAGTACTCCTGCCTATTCAAAAAAACAATTGTAAAAAATTCAAAAATATAAAAGAGCTAAAGCGATACAAAAAAAAGCGAATTTATTTATTGGATCAATTCACTTTCCAATAACTGGAGTAAACCTCGCCAATATTAATTCGAATGCACAATTTTTCCAAACAATATAAACAGTACAATAGTCAACTGATGGCTGGTGATTTGGCACGGTACCGATCCAGTCAATGTTCTACTCATTCCGACTATCAACTATGTCGTTCACGCTTAGGTATATTCGAGAATAGATTCACTGGCAAAGAGAAATGGCCTCGGCTTGCGCTGAGAATGAGGAAAACGAAAGGTATTTTCTATTTTCTGGTAATATTCTTTCATTTGTTAAACTAACAAAAATTGTTACATAAAACAGAGAATTACTTATGAAATCTAAATTAAATTGATTTTTCTACTTTATACGCAAAATATGAGTTTAAATAATAGTTTGGTGAAATAACAATATATTTTTTTCATTAATTGTAATTTTTTAATAATTGCTTAACTTTATGTAATGATTATTAACTGGGCATCGCGGTTGACTTTGTACTACGCCATACATGTCTCTACACACTATCTTGAAAACCGTTAATCTTTTAAAAAACGTTTAAAACTAAAATTGTAGAGAATTTCTTGCTCTACAATTTTTACAATAGGTACATTTAAAACTTAACGCTCACATATTTTATCTTACACTTCTAATATAATCTCGTGTCCGCGTCTTAAGATATTAGTTAAGACGCAAACATGAGATTATATGAGATTTTTGACACATCATTTAGTAATAGTAGTAGTAGTATGCCAAATAAACGTTAATATCAACTGATTTGAACCCTTTTTTTTGGTAATATGATTTTGCTAATAAATATAGCCGTCAAATTGCAATAAATTAACCCGTTAAGCTTTAACGGATAGTTTAACAAAATGCAACTAACGTTAACCAAACTTTAATACAACTCGGCTTAACGTAATCAAATCGTATTTATTATAGAGCGTTGTTTCGCAAAAAAACCAAAGGAAACGGCAATAAAAAGTTAGTCTCTAAAGCAATTTAAACCGCTCACCGAGACAAGTGAAGTATCTTATCTATCCACGTTTACTTTCCATCAGAGCTTGATTTATTTGCCGTATAATTCTCTTTTAATAGGAAGAAGACAAGCTAAGCGTCCAGATGGCGAGTTATCTCAGACGAATTGAAAAATGTACGTGGTATTTAATTACCAAAGAAGCTATGCTATTGAACAGATTTCGACGGTATGCTAATTAAACCCTTTTTTGCTTTGCTTTTAAGTGTTCTATAATACTAGCATAAACTAAAGTATTAATCGTCCTGTCAGTTTCTTAGTCTGCATGTCCGTATATCCGCAATCATATTAATAGATTATTGACAAAGAGATGTATTCTAGAGATAAGTTGGTATTTACAGTATATTATTATTTACTAGTGACTTACTCTCGCTTCGCTCCGGTACGTCCCTAGGGACATTTTTAATAGATATGAATAGTTATTGCGAGTGTACCTTCGGAGGATGACTTATGCTTTTGCAGATACGTCTGTATACCTTATAAAGCCCTACAATTTTCTAGTACATTGTTTTGATGTATCTCTTAAGGTTTAGCCAGCGTTAGATATGTAAATTTCTATGAACGACTCAATAGAACCAGTTATTGTGTTTTCCCGTGGAAATGAAAGATTTTCATGTAGTTTATGGTATCCTAAATGTTGACCCGAGTAATAAGTTATCACTACACAAAACTTTTTGGGTGAAACGCGCACATCGATTTCGCTAAGTTACTGTTTTATTATATTATATTGAATTTAAAATAACATTTAGTACCTATAATCACCGACTTCTATTGTACACGTCAAAGTTTGTATTTAAAGTGTATGTATGTTTGTTACTCCAGGCTTCACGTATAAGGGCTGGATGGATGAAATTTAGTACATCTACACAGATAGACTGTAAACTTGAGTATCACAGGTTACTGTTAAAAACCTAGGGACACATCCGATGGCAGCAATTAATATATGTGGTTTTTTGATACAATAAATATTATCGGTTACAGCATATTTTGATTTTGCCAACCACAGCATCTCATTAAGCAATCTTATTTTTACTGTTAAAAAAAAATAATTATACTTATATGAAAATTCACCTTCATATAGCCTAAACTGAAATTTATTTTACGTACATACGAGTACATACATTAACTAAATTTATAATAATTTTACATGTACAGTCTTACCCATATCAACAGTACACGTATTTATCTAATATAGCCCTAAATATTTTGTTTAAAGGACTTTCACAAAAGATAAAACAACTAATGCTCATAGGGACCACCTGTTCGGAAAGGACGACATAACCGTGTACGTGTAATCTAACCTAATTGGCAGTCAGGTGTAGTAGCCATCTTAGTTCAATTAGAGATCTCATGTTCCATTTGCTTTGGAAAAGGACAAATGTATTTAAGGAGTACTTTTATAGCTACATCTGTGTTCTAATGAGAATACATGTTTATTTCGTTTTCAAAAAATATTATTGATATATTTTTTTTTGATTTAAAATAACCCAAATAGAGTGTAATGATCCAGAAAAACACATAGGCTACTATAATATACACATGCTTACAATTACATTTTTAGGGTTCCGTAAAAACTGAACCTTATAACTAAACGTCCGTCTGTTCGTCCATCTATCAGAGCCCAGTACTATCTCATGAACCGCAATAGTTAGAGCGTTGAAATTTTTACACAGTGTGTATTTGTCACTATAACAAAAAAACACTTCATGTGCGATTTCGACTCGCACTTAACCAACTTTTATTCACATATACAAGTATTAAAAAAATTGTTTTATAATAATTGTAGAATTACATCTTGTCTTAGCCCCATAGCCAGCTTTTAGTATCCATCTATTAAGGATAAACGTGGTATCTATCCATCTGTCCTATAATGTAAGATCCTAGTTTATACTTGCTGTGCTGTGGGGTTTGTGTGATGTGTACGAATGGTTGTACTCCAGTCTTGGATGTTTATATTTATAATATGTATGTATTTAAAGTTATATATACATATATGTATGTAGTGTATCAACTATCTGGTATCCATAATATGAGCCTCGTAGCTTACCGATGAACTACTCGTAGATGTGTGTTAATATTGTCCCAACATATTTATTTATATATGTATAAACTAATATTTAAGATTGTCTTACCCATTTAGAATGCCTCCATTTAACCAAATACCGAATGATGTTAAGCCCATATCCGACCAATGTAGTGTTGATTCCTATATGAAATTCGGTTTTCGAATTTACAGTAATTTCCGTATAGCAACTATGAAGCGGTGAGCTTAAAATTGAGCTTTTACCACGAAATGAAAGGGCTACTCTGATTAGAGATTTCAGTAGTTATTAGCTATTACTTAAATAAATTGTCATGTTAAGGTACATATTTTTTTATAAAATTTTACTATGCAACACATATTTTTCTCATCATTAACTTTGTAATGCAATCTATACGAGGATACTACCACTGAATAGTACGTCAGAAATCTTGGGTTTGGTTCTTGTAGCCACCGGAAATTACGCTCAACAAAAATAGCACAACAACGATCAGGGAATTTATAATAATATCTTCCTAACCTATTTCTGTAAAACACTGCACGGGACATAATATTATAATAAATATATTGCTCCACAAATGTATGCGCAGACACCAGTGCACTCTATTCTTGTAACTTTCATAATCTGATGGGACCATCCTCATATTATAATTCCGTTATAGACCAGTTAGGCCATAGAAATATATAAATCTTACGAATATTATACATGTGAAAGTTTAGATGTTTGGATGTTTGTTACTCAATCACTCTAGAACGGCAGAACGGATCTGGATGAAATTTGACACAGAGATAGATTATAGTTTAAAATAACACGTAGGTTAATTTTTATCTTGGAAAAATGTTCGATTCCCGTGGGGTAGATTAGCTTTCGTTTTTCGAGAGGCGAACCCGAGCGAAGCGAGGATGTGCTGCAAGTGTATAATAAATATGAGATGATTAAAATCAAAATTATACGTTACTTACGTGATATTTTCAATAAACCTTCAGTTTAATCGTGACTAACAGAAATATTAGTCTTTGGTCTTAAGTCACGTGTACACATGTAACTAGTTAAATACACCTAATTAAATTAGCCCCAAAATTAAATTTCTGAATTTTTACCAAATATGTGATGAAAATTCTTTATAATATCTGTGGTTAATATATCGATTAGATTCATATGTTCATATGTACATGTTAAATATTTTTACACAAACATGATATGTATTTTTTTTATGGTACTCAGTGATAAACGAGCAGACAGTCCACCTGATGGAAAGCGATACCTGTCGCCCATAACACCTACGGTTCATGCACTTAAGTTTTATGTAACAAAACTGCAGAATCGCCGGTACGTTATCACTGTGAGGACTAAGATGATATGCCTCTTGCCTGTAATTGCGCTGGATACCTTATCCTTCAAACCGGAACACAACAATGCAATCATTGTTGTTTGGCGGCAAGCCATATAAACATGCACAGATTCATCGGTCTAACAAAGTCACAGACAGTATTTCAATAAACCTAAATCTTTAATTTTTTTTTATCTGTCCTATAATTACGTATATGTATTTTTTTACAAATATTCGGCTAAATAAACATTTTTTTTTCTACTTAATATAAAATTTGAAATAATATAATTATTATATTATAATATTATTGGTAAGAAGCGCTCGGTATATTCATAACGACTCAGCAAATGCGCTCTTAAGTGGTCGCTAGAGAGGAAATGGCCGTGGCCAAATTGCGGACGCCAGACATTATTCAATATATAGCGTCAAGTGACCCGTGATGTGGCGAATATGAGATGAGCTTATCTGTTGATACCGATACACTCAACTGAACTATAAATTTTACTGTTCTTGCCTAAACATGAATTGAAATAAGAAGATTTGAGAATTTTAATTTTTATCTTTATTTATCTAACCATATAATATTCGAAAAATACTGTCAACACAAATTAGCTCAAAATAAGAATATATTAAAAAATGCATTCTTCTTCCATTACCACCCACCCAAATAAAAACAACTAAAAAGTAAAAAAATAGTGCAAAGAAAAACATAACAAAAAAAGAACAATAAAACTCCTAATAACATCATTGTACTTTCGACAAAACGATTACACATTTAAAATCGGTCAAGTGCGAGTCGAATTCGCACACGAAGGGTTCCGTACCATAGTACATGTACTTTTTATTAATATGACTTTTAATCTATGTGTGTAGTATATTACTTCGATGATCGATTACGAACTATTACGAATTCTTGTATTTTTATTTTTATTTATCATTTGTTTTTATAGGGGCAATAGAAATACATATTCTGTGAAAATTTTAACACTCTACTGATTATCGTTCACGAGTTACGCCCTCTGACAGACGGACGGACAGCGGAGGCTTAGTTATAGCATTCCGTTGGCACCCTTCGGGTACGGAACCCCAAAAACTCACTTATAATTATTAGTACTTTAAATAAAGTAGGAAAAAAACTTAAAACAACAAAAATGCTATTTTTGATATGCCACTTGCATATCAAAAATAGCATTTTTTTCATTATTGCTAGTGCGTTTTTTTTATTTAGTCTTAAATAATGTGGTAAAGAATCCTATTATTACCCTAGTTTATTCTTATTGAAGGAAAACATCGTGAGGAAACCTGCATGTCTGAGAGAACCTAGCAAGTTTTCGAAAGACATGTGAAGTCCGCCAACCCGCACTTGGCCAGCGCGGTGGACTATGGCCTGATCCCCCTAGTATTGAAGGGAGGCCCGTGCCCAGCAGTGGGAAAACTAACAAAGGTAAGTCGATAGTACTAATAATAAATCTGTTTACTCTTAATAAATTGTATTATAGATATCTTTCCTTATATGAACGAGGGCTTATATCGAATCTAAGGCAGATTCGATATAAGCCCTCGTTCACTCATATGATAATAACAAAGATATATAAATATGTGTCCGCCAACCCGCACTTGGCCAGCGTGGTGGACTATGGACTGATCCCTCTCGTATTAAAAGGAGGCCCGTGCCTAGTAGTCGAATGTTAAAAAAGGCTGAATACATACATACCTATATATAAATATGTATATAATTTGTTTATTCATTGTATAATAATATTTAATATTTCTTTTATTAAAAAAATGAGGGTAAAATAAAAAAAACTAAACTCGCTTTATTTAAATAAATTACACAAGGGTTTTTAAAAAATATATATATTCTCAGTAATACTTTATTTAGAAAGTTGGTTAAATGTTATTCGTGCATGGCCTCCTATCATAATAAAACTTTCAGATGCTACAGCCGATTCCCAATATATACACGGTTTCTAATAAACACACAATAACCTTGCAATGAGGTGTCCTGATCGAGGCAATCTGACTCGAAATGACCCCGAATTGGTGCGGTTAGAGTTTGTTTTGTATCGCTTTTACTATTATGTTATTATCAATGCAGGTGCTTTTCTAGTGTTTTCTTGTTATTATAACTAGAACTAGTTTAGTTTATAAAATACTCGTAAATCTTCATTATTTATACGTTTTAGGGTTGAATAGGAACTAAGCCACTAAAAAGTAATTCTTCTGCCCTAAGGGATGGATTTATGAAGTGAAATTTCTTTAGAATCGTTGTGATTTGAAACTCGGTGAAACGAAAATGCGCCACTAAAAAGAGATAAATACATAAATATATTTATAGGACTAAGCCGGTGAGAGAATGAGATAGAATACATTACACAGAAAGTGAAAAATAATAACAATAATACTGAATAATATGTAATATAATATATGTTAAATAAAATGTAAAATAACTTTTAAACTTGGTAAAAAAAACTAAACTTATTACTTATAAAAATGAATATTTATTACTGTGGTATGAATGTGCATAAATTAAATATGATTTGTTTTAATTTAATTGCGATATTTATCAAAGTTAAGTTTTACTTCAACCGCGCGTAAAGGTTACACGCACCCATTTTTTTTTATATGTGACCAAAAAAGAATTATAAAATTGGTTTAGAAATTAGTGTCAACAATAATCTCAAAAAATACTCCCAGTCAAAAAGTAGAATTTCAAACTTTTCCATTATATTTAGTTACAAATGATAAATATGGTGTATATTACTCTTTATCTACTCTTTAAATAATTTCTTACACTGAATTCATATTAAAATTAATTTTAAAATCAACAAAAGAATGTGGTAAATATGTATAACAGGCATATTCTTAAATCTTATTTAAGACCTAAGAACTTACGATGAAAACTGAACAGAACTCCTAATATTTTGTAGATAAGTAATAAAAGTATACAAATTTCTTATTGAAAATATTAATAATATTGGTATCACAGTATGTTATACAGATATAAGCTGGGATAAATATTAGTGGAATCCCATAGACCCGAGATTATCTTACACCATTACAGAATTACATAAATGTAAAGTTTTCGTCCCTTCTAATAGAAACTTAAAAATTGCTCCCAGTATTTTAAAGCATTTACCCATTTTCAAAAATATTACGTGATATAATATCTAGATATAGAATATAAAAAAAATTTAAATAAAGGTTGCTTAGATGGATCGTAATATTTGTATTTGTATACATTTTTTCGACATCAAAACCACTTTAGTTAAGTATTTTTTAATACCCTAAGGATTTTTTTCAAATTGCTCATGCACGTGATAAATCTTTACCTACTAATATTATAAATGAGAATGTCAGTTTGTTCGTTTTCCTTTTTTATATATTAGGTATAAGCCAAAGAGAGACACAGAACTTTACTTACACCTATCTGCCTCCTTGATCTGTTGACAAGCATGGGTGGCTCTTACTGAAGTCCAGAGTTCGAGTCTCGAGTCGAGCCATAATATTTATTGCCTCTTTTACCAAGGAATTCTCAGTAGGAGCCTGAAGTTGCAAACTTGATCTTATTACTTATGTACTTTAAAGCACGTAAAGCCTTTGGTCCTGTACCTGGTCGGTTACTAGTTATGACTTGCGATGAATAGCCATCTTCTGGACTATGAGAGTGAAATGATAAGTAAACATCTGTATTAACGTATACAGACTTGCTCAGTAAGTTATATCTTCTGTAAAGAAACATTGACCACATTAAGTGAAATTCGGTCTGGAGGACGATGTTCAACTTAATACACTATAACTTCGCAGTTATAAATTACGCTCAGAATACATTGATACAACTTTCTATTAACTTTAATTGAAATGTATACTGATTTACTTTATGTAATGATTTCTCTGTCAATACTTTTCAACTATAATATTCCAGTTAAAATTAAACAAGTAACAAGTAAGAGTTAATTGGCAGAAAAAATGTAAAAACAATTTTTACTCCGGATATTCGATATGTTAAAAAAGTAAAATAAAAATAGCCCAAGAGGAAGTTCTAAGGATTTTGTTTTATTGGTCGATTTCTTTCTTAACTGATTCTTAATTGATATTACAGATAATAACTGCTATTTATAAAAAAAAAAAACAAAATAGATTTGGATGAAACAAAGCTAAAAAGATGACGTCAGGTCGAACCACTTATAGATTTTGTAATATCTAAGTTTCTTTTTAGTTTTCGCTTTTCTACTTCTATTTATATAAAAACTTTTGCAATTAATTAATAAGTAAAATATTTTTTTTTGTATCCCAAATACTTGAAAAAATATTAAAGTATTTTAAATATAACTACCTCTTTTTTTTTTTTTTTTTTTTTTTTTTTTTTTTTTATAGTTGGGGAATGCATTTACGCATACCACCTGTCCCCCAGGTGGTTATGTGGGGCTCACCGGCAAGAAGAGCCGGTACTACCCACTAAACCCCAACTTTCCCCTCCCCTCCGCCTTAGTGGGACGCCGCGGGATCGCTTACGCATAACTACCGCGACGCCCCGGCGGCAGGCCTGACGGCCACCAAAACAATGGGGCTGCTCCACAGTCCACTCTGCTGAATCAGAGAAGTACCCGGAGCAGCCCCATTAAACCACGCCGCCCACCGAAGTGGGCACCCTTCAATCGGCTGCAGAGGACAGGGAGAGCGGCAACGAAACACCGACACTCCTCTTCCCCTGCAGCCCCACCGCGTCTGCCATCTAAGACGGTGGCAGCCCCGTCAAGGCCGCGGGGGGCAGGGAGAACGGCGCACCGAAATACCGGCACTCCTCTCCCACCGCGGCCTTCCCCTCTACCGGTTACGAGCCTGCCCTCACAGTCCCGCAACCGGTCCCCGCCCTCCGGTCACGAGACCGCCGAAGCGGCCCATAACTACCTCTTCTATATATGACGCAACTAAATATCATCATCATATTTGAATAGAAAAAAATTAAAAAATGTCGATTTTACCCAATTATCGTCTCTCTA
Source organism: Argynnis bischoffii washingtonia (assembly GCA_033884665.1). Taxonomy (NCBI): domain Eukaryota; kingdom Metazoa; phylum Arthropoda; class Insecta; order Lepidoptera; family Nymphalidae; genus Argynnis; species Argynnis bischoffii. Next base: position 14,406,592 of record CM066618.1, on the reverse strand, counting down.
TTTGATAAGTGTACACAATCGAAGGGATTTGTAAACTTTTTAAAAGCTAAATTCATTTTATTTATTATATAAAATATTAAAACGTACGTTAAAATATTAACATATAGTTTTGGTTGGTTTATTCATGATTGTATTATTATGAAGATTTAATAATATTAGTATATTTTCATATGTACAGTTAAATTCACAGTTAAAATGTTACAGTTAAAATGTTTTTATAGTTTATAAACGCTGAATTTTTATTTTATCTATGTTTTTATACTATGAATATTTATCTTTTATATAAGTTGTAAACAACTAAGATTTTAATATACAACACTTTAGTTACGAGTACTTTAAGTAGCTAGTCCAAATTATTTGTTAAAATAATTTGGACCCCCACACAAAAAAAATATAAAAACAATGTTTTCCTTGGTATAAACGTACTGTTGGACTCTTAAATATATTCACTAAATCAATATATCAAAACCAATCAAAAACAAAAGTGCATAAACAGTCAAATAAGCATACACGAAGTGGGATTTCATACTGTGTTTTTTTTATTATTATTTTTTTTTTTTATAGTACTCAGTGATAAACGAGCAGACAGTCCACCTGATGGAAAGCGATACCTGTCGCCCATAACACCTACGGTTCATGCACTTAAGTTTTATGTAACAAAACTGCATAACCGCCGGTACGTTATCACTGTGAGGACTAAGATGTTATGCCTCTTGCCTGTAATTGCGCTGGCTACCTTATCCTTCAAACCGGAACACAACAATGCAATCATTGTTGCTTGGCGGGAGAAATAGATAAGGGGGTGGTATCCATCCAGTCGGACCCCTCAGGCTTGACAGAGTCCTACCACCGGTAAAGAGAAGAGTTACTATATAAAATAAAATAATAACGTTTCGTTAGACGTCAGCAATCTCTTGACTTAGTTTGTATCATCAGTAAATGGCAGCAGATTTTTAGGGGTGGCCATAAAGTGAATCTTTCTAACAATGGGTTCACAATAAAACATGAAAAGTGCGTTAACGGCCGATAAAATTGTGTTTACTGTATACGGGTGAGGCCATCAGGTCAGGTTCGGGGCATCGTTTAAATTTATTGATATCACCCATCTTCAGTATGTGAGAAGAAAGAAAATAATAAAGGGGGAACTCCCTCAAAATACAAGTTATATATTATACTAACAACTTACTCCCGCTTCAGTCGGATACGTCTCCATATTATGCCTTACAGTAAGCCTATCTATTACTCCAAGTAATACCTGTGTACTAAATTTCATCTAAATACGATCAGTTGTTTTAGTGTGAAGGCGTATAAAATATACACAGACGTACAAGCTTTCGCTTTAATAACATATATAGACGGATAAAAATGTGTATTTTCGGAAAATATGTCCAAATATACGGGGTAAAGCCTAGTTCCAAGTCGTTACGACGTACATGTAAAAATTTTACGATCTTGTACTTAGTTGTGCCTCCCATAAAAACATATCTTAAACATGAACCCAAAGTTTTCTTCAAACATAAAATAATAAAATCTTATTCAACAATAAACAAAAAAATGAATATTGAATTTCAATATTACCTATATCAAAGTCATGTTATAGTACATTCAAAAAACCTTGGCTATTAAATTGAAATATGCAGGGACTGAACAGTAATAGTCTAAAGGTTTATTTTTCTGTATTCTTATTTTTATTACGTATTTGTCTTACAGCTGTTTAAGAATCGTCGGAACATATTGCGGCGTATTTAACTTTCAGTCGTGTTCGTGAGTCGTGGGATCAAATATCTATATATAAAAAATTTAAAAATGTATGTAAATGAATCTAAATGTATAGTTATTAGAAATCCTTATTAATATTATAAATGCGAAAATAACTCTATCTGTCTGTCTGCCTGTTAGATTTCCACGCTTAATCCACTTAACCGATTTAGATCAATTTAGTATAGGAGATAATTTAAGACCGTCGAAAGAACATAGGATAGTTTTTATCTCGGAAACCCCTTAAGGGGTAACTCCTTTTTAAGGTGGACGTTTGCATTGGAAATCAATCATTTCTCAAGTAAGGGACGTTTTTATTTATTTTTTAAAGTACTTGCCTACTTTTCTTTACCTACGTACATATATGTATATAGTAGGTATATCTATTCCATACTATGCGTTAAAACATAACTAGAGACAAACACGAGCAAAGCAAAGATAAGCCAGTACTTCTTTCATATAATAATTTCTGAAAGCTTAATTTACATAAATTATTAAAATGAAAAAGACGGTCAACATATAAAGTGGCAGGATAGCAAAGTTGACAGCTATGAAACACTTAACAAGAAAACCAACTATGAATCTACGAGTTACATTCATCTCATAAAATGTAGTATATGTCAATATTTTAATAGTAAAGAAGCTATTATAACTGCTATTTTTCTTCGCCAATTTAAAACTTACATCACAGACGAGTCTCGGCCAGCTCTCAATCTCTTAAAACCTAAAGTACGATGCAAACATATTTACTTTTCCTATCTTTTAAAACTTTACCATAGTTCGCACTCGCTTCGTTTACTTTGAAACAGTAAAATGAACTCTAAAGTTGAAAAGGCCAAGATAATAATTTTTCAAATTGTATTATTACGCCAAGTATCCACTTTCGAGATTCCAGATATTTTTAATGAAGGACCCAGTTCTTGTAGAGTTTTCATAAAAACTTTTTAGAGCTGGTAAGAGAAAATTTATGACAAACGTGATGGCAACTTTTTAAACTTAGATTATATAACTAGGCTTTACAGAGGCGGCTAGCCATCGTTTTTGTTAAAGTTAAATTCAATTAAAAGTAAATTCAATATTAAAGTAAGAAATTATCAAATTAGTAACATTTTTCTTGAGTGTGAATGAAATAAGTACGAGTTTTACCGGTGGTAGGACTCTGTCAAGCCTGAGGAGTCCGACTGGATGGGTACCACCCCCTTATCTATTTCTGCCGCCAAGCAACAATGATTGCATTGTTGTGTTCCGGTTTGAAGGATAAGGTAGCCAGCGCAATTACAGGCAAGAGGCATAACATCTTAGTCCTCACAGTGATAACGTACCGGCGGTTCTGCAGTTTTGTTACATAAAACTTAAGTGCATGAACCGTAGGTGTTATAGGCGACAGGTATCGCTTTCCATCAGGTGGACTGTCTGCTCGTTTATCACTGAATACCATAAAAAAAAAGAGTACTTCATCATACAGGATACGATTGTATCCTGTATAAACTGCAGTACAAAAAAAGCTTATTAAAACTTCCTGTAACGCAAAAATCAAATGAACTATACATACATACATATATACCTTCAGTTCAAAAATAAAGGTTACTTCTAACGCGAATATTCTAAAAAATAAAAAAAAAATTAAATAATATATTTACGAAGAAATCAGCGATTTTTTTTACTTATTCAAATAAATTTGAGACCTATCTTGATAAAGTATGTCGCCTTTTGTTAAAGTTTGTTCGACTGTAAGATCATGATTAAGCCAATAAGCGTCAAAGCTTTCTCATTTATAATATAAATTGTATAAAGTAAATAAGTTCCCGAACTGTATATACGTAATGTAAATATTATTTAGCAGTAGAAAGGTACACTCTCAGGTGTTTTCAAATATTCATGAGGTCTATTGAATTGAAAGCTAAGGATTCTTATAAAAGGCAATCATTAAAATGGAGTGCCTCAACCATTTGCTGCTATGAATCAAGCATTACCCATTATATCTTGTTTATAAGAGAGTTTATCCTACCGCGAGGAGTAAATGTTGGTTTTTAATGGTATAAATGTTATTTTAATACCATTGAAATACTAGTTTTCAATCGTGACTATGACCGACGAGTGACATGATGACACGTGATCGATCTCGAGCAGATGTGTTAATACAAAGTGAGTCTGTGCTAATCAAAGATAGTTAGTTATTGAAGTTATACTTCTTTTGGGACGTTTGAAAAAAATTATGAGAGTAAAATTTTTACTACGCGCGCGCACACCGACAACGAAAAAGCGACATGATGAAGTTAGCTGTTAACTGTTTGTTTCCATGGTAACAAATGATTAATGTTATATACTTTCCTTAAATGATATTCTATAAATATACGATTTTAATGTGAATAATATGCCCTATTTAATTATTTTATTAATTTATCATTCATGAAATATTTAGTTATATTTGTTCTGTTACGCCAAAGAAGTATAACTTCTCACGTGACACACACACGTTTATTTTTTATTTTTAAGCTATCTGCATTTCGATATCATTCAAAACAGCTCAACGGATATAGAATCATATAAATATATTCAATTCCTTTTATAAGAACGGAGGTTGTGGTAAGTGTATCTAAATTCTACAGAATAGGTATTACAATTGCGAGCGAAAGCGCGGAAAGTATATATTACTTATTCAATACTTTTCAAAATCACTTCAAATTTAATTATTCCACAAAAAATTTAAAACCAATTTTTGACCATCCATAAGTAAATCCTATTTATTAAAAAAAACTCATATAAATCTGTTCACAAATGTATCACATAACAAACAATAAAACATACGCTCAAACTATCTCGATGTTTCGAATGTTTTACAGGAAATATGGTTACAGGAGGACTACGAGTCTCTCTTCACCATAATTGCTGTAAAGCAGTCGAAACTTTGTTAACTAGAATATAAAAAAAACTGCGACAAAATCCGAAAAGATAGTTAAAAACTCAAATAATCACATTAATCTAAAAAAGTATTACATACACTTAAATTAAGTACGTCTTCTTATTTCATACGATCAATAAACATTATTTACTTACATCAACATCAATTCCGGGTTGAGCAAAAATCCTGGTAAAAGGATATTCTTTAGGCAGGTAACTGAAAAACTCCTGCCGCCCCCTATACCACTTAACACTGTACAAGGTCTCATTGCCCTCGAGCGTCCATTTACAGCCAAGAAGCACTGTCTCACCCAACCGTACCGCGGAAGGTGCGATCAGCTGCACATCTCTTAGAGCTATAGTATCTGAAACAATAAAAAAAATATTGTGTTATGCGAAAATTTTAAACTTTTATACATGAAAACGTTTTAGAACTGTTTTACTATATAGTGTTTTTATAAATTATGTGTGTGCCCCAAAATAAATTTGGTTCGTAGGTCATATAACCTAAGAATTTTGTTTTTTTTTGTTTTAATTAGATGTTAGACGTAGTGAATCTTTTTTCTTTTTTTTTTATTCTCCTAATGTCACTTCATGGTTTACAAAAAGTATTGCCTTACAATGTTACATCTAGGTATATTTCCTTGTTCTATGTCACAAACTATTTCTGTAACTGTATGTATGTAAATAAGAAATATATCAAAAAAATTAATATTATAATATAAACATTTAACAAAAACATAATTGCGATCAGATTCGAACGAGATTCCAAAATTGTCATCCACTTTACAGTACAATTTCATCAGTATTTACCCAAACTAAGATAAAAGTCCGCAAACCAGCAATCAATTTCACTCGCCTAGCTTACAAAAACATTTGTCCCGGCGTCGTATTTTCCTTTTACCGCCATCAGTGGACGTATATTAGTAGGATTTTCATGTGCCGAGTGCAAGCGGATTAAAATGTTTCTTTTTTTGGGTTACCACCTTTCATCTGTCAAGAACATATTCTAGTACAGTTTTCTGGTATGCAATATGAAATGTTGGATAAATATTTAAGTATTTATATGATATAATATGATATATGTAGTTTGTAAGACCAGGGGCGGATCTATGTGTAGGTTTTTTGGACTGCAGCCCAGGGCCCCTAAAATGTTACGGGCCCCTGTTAAAAACTATGGATAATATCGTGAATTTATAAAATAAAAATGTATCTAAAATAAATAACCGTGAGATCAATAAATAACCAGAACCAAATAATAGCCTTACTAATCGTTTAATGCCAGATGGCATCATCATAGATCTGATCATTATAGATGATTATACAAATTATACAAATAATTATAATATCGAAACGCATTTTTTTAAACTATTTACCTTCTATTCCTTTCTAGAAAACTCTCACCATTTTTACGTACAAACTTGACCCCGTTACTACATTTTATATATATGTAATCTAACCTATATACTTCTAATTTTCCTAGCGTTTAACTCTAATAGCGCCTGTAATGAAAAGTTATATTTTTCATTGAAGCTGTAAGCTGGGCTTAAGTGCAAGCTAAAGGGTTGTAAAAATAATATTAAAATATAAAACTTTTGCGAAATGAATCAAAATTACTAGTTTTACTAGTATAAAATTCAGTTATTATGTAATTTACTGACTTAAACTTTTAAGTTTTACTTAAGACCTTAATTTAACCTAATAATAAATCTATAAAATAAATAAGTAGGTATGTTGGGACAATAACATGGTAACCTACGAGGCCTGTGCTATGGATACCAGATAGTTGATACACTCCACATATATAACTTTAAATACATACATATTGTAAATATAAATACCCATGATTGGAGTACAAACATTCGTGCTTTTCACACAAATGAATGCCCTCAGCGGGACTGAAACCCGCGACCGTTGGCACAGCAAGTAGGATCACTACAAACTGAGCCAAAAGAGTCGTCAAATAATATATCATTAGAAAGGTCTAGAACACTTTTTAACTATAACTAACAAAGTACGCCACTATTGACTCGACATTTGCAACAACTCTTAATAAATTACATGGTACAAAACTATATTGTAGATAAAAAGCCAAGAGTTAGTCGAACTTGTAATGAGTTTAAAAGTAACGAACGACTTTAGCTTTTCTTTGTAGAAGTATTCTTAAGTCCACTGTTCGCTGACTTGCGGTTCGGAGCGGAACTGTCAAGTAGTTAAGAAAACAATCGTTTAACATTAAAATGATAGACGTAAATTACTTTAAGCAACGGCATATTATTCGTAGCCCATTTAGAGCACGTTCGCTTTGGAAAATACAGAGTCCCAAAGTTTCAATTTTTCACCATAAGATTGATTGTTGTCTTTTTTAACGCAATAGAACCAAAAACAATGATTTTTAGAATTTTTGTCTGATTGTCTGTGCGTTTGTACGTGCTAATCTCAGAAACGGCTCAACCTATTTGGATGCAGTTTCTCTAATATATTGTGGTAAGCTTCACTTTACATTAGGTATTTGTTTTATTTCAATCGGTTCATAAATAAAAAAGTTATGTCAATTTACAGAATCACCAATATAATTGCCGGGTTGGTTAAGTGTAATATTGTGTAGAAACTTGCTTTTCTGAAAGTACCTAAATAGTATTTTAAAAAACGTATTGGGCTTTGGCTGTAGCCCAACATATTTTCTCATATCCCGATACCGGCAGTGGGTTGCTAAAAAGCGCTGAATTAATTATTACATTCATTTCGTCCCTACTTAAGTTTTAACGTTTAGTACCTATAGATGTCTTAGAGTTCAGATATTTTCCCGTTGTAAAAAGTACTTTTATCCTATATGTTGACCCGAATAATCAGCTATCATCATACCAAATTTCATCAAAATCCCTCCAGTGGTTTTTCCGTGATGCGGTCACAGATAGACAAACAGACAAATATTCTAAAAACTATAGTATCTGTATCGATAATAGTGACTATTTCAATAAGATATTCCAAAAAATATTTAATGTACAGATTCGATTCAGTTAGAATTTTATTATATGTATAGATATTAAATTAATACCAGTAGTATTACGTCTTAGCGGCAAATTCGATTATTGAACTAATGGTTTAAACGTAATTAAAAAGATGGCTGTTTCTATTTGTACTTATAATAAGGATGATAAAAATAACTATTCGTACTTTATAAAATATATAAATCATTATAAGGAAGGACGAATAGACTAATAATTAATAAATAAATAAGTAATATAAGTAGCTCGGCTCAACTTTTTTGGAATTTATTTAAATACTTATTAAATACAAACAAAAACATATCTATCCCACGGGAACCGTACATTTTTACGGGATAAAAAGTAGCCTAATTGTTATTCTAATGTATGTAATTCATATTTATTATTGTTATTGTAAAGTTTCATTAAAATCCAATTAGTAGTTTTTGTGTACTAAGCTGTATAAGTTACTATAGGTTTTTAACTATACCACGGGAACTCTTTAATTTTCCGGGATGAAAAGTATCTAAAATGATGAACAAAAATATAAGGTACCACCATGCCAAATTTCATTTAAATCGGTCTAACAGCTTCGGAGATTAACCCGTACAAACAAACTCTATTCTATTTCTCTTCTTACATCCCCCTGACTCGGCTTTTAACAAAAAATTTTTCTATATATAGATAACTTAAAAACTCTTATACTTAAAAATTGTATCACTAAGTAGGGGCTTAGAACACTCTAAAAATACTTCCTGAAACTGTTCATCTCTTAATTACAAGTATTAAATTTGGAGATAATTTAAACGCGCCATTCCATATTTTTATCCCGTTACTTTCATAATTAATAACTTCATGGAAAATGGTCCAAAAAACTTAAATAATATGAAAATTAAAATATGATTAATATAAATGTATGGTACCTACACATCCACATATCGAAAATTAGACTTAATTATGCTTTGCTAGCAATACTGAGGTCACTCGACCGCATACCACATATTGTTGCTATGATTCAACCGATTATATATTATTACTAGCGACTCACCCCCGCTCCGCTTGGGTTCGTCCCTACTTACGTTTTATCGTTTAGTATAGATTTCTCAGAGATAAAATATTTTCCCGCAGTAAAAAGTATCCTATATATTGACCCAGATAACCAGCTATCATCACAGTAAATTTCAACAAAATCCCTATAGAGAATTTTCCGAATTGCGGTCACTGACAGACAAACAAAAAAATCTAAAAGCTATAGGTACGGCCTCTGTATCAATAATAATGTCTGTTTTAATAAGATTTTCTAAAAAATATTCCGTGTACAGATTCGGCTTAGTTACAATTTTATTATATGTATAGATAAATAATTACCAATGTAAATGCTATCAATTAACATGCAAATGTTATAATTAGTGGCTAAAGTAAATTGCGCCGACCCGCACTTAGCCAGCGTGGTGGACTATGGCCAGATGGAAAGCCCGTGCCCAGTAGTGGGACGTTAAAAAGGGCTAAATACAAAAGGAAATGGTCGCGATGGTGTAGTGACAAAAAATTAGCATCCGGATTAGTTATTTCGGGTTTGCACACGATAGACGTTTATATTAGTTCTATATATACTAAATGCATTGTGTGTTAGTACGTATTTACAAAAATTCTCATAGACAATGTCGTAGTATGCGTTGGCGATCCTACGACGTTGCACTACAAATAAGAATATCACTGACTCTTAGTGGGCTTAATAGCTTTTGAAGGTAATATCTTTTTGAAAAAGATCAAAGAAATGCTTATTTGTCCGCAAATTCAATTATCTACAAGATTACGCCAGCATGATCTTAAAATAAAATAGCATAAATAAAGCTATAATCAAACATTATAATCCTCATCTTTATATTGTAACATGAATATTACACACTAGCGACTCACCCTAGCGATTCCCCATACAAACTTTCATCCCCATTTTCACCTTAAGTCATCCCGACTTCCGGCCTTAAAAGTATCCTATGTCCTTCCCATGATCTTAAACTATCTTCTTACCAAATTTCATCTAAATCAAATCTGTAGATCCAGAGATTACCCCCTACAACTCACAAACTTTACCTGTTTATAATATTAGTATAGATACACATTTATCCAGAACATCTACATATGTTTAATTATCTACAAATACAAAAATATACAATATGTTTAATTATCTACAAAAAATATCATACACGGGAATCAAACCTATGAAAAAACCACTGAATAATCAAACTCTGTTATCATATATACCCCTCCACAAATAGTATGCAACAAAAAAAATCTCGCAACGTCAAATTTTATAGCGATCATTAAGCATACATTTTTCATAAACGATACTTGGCGCCATTATTATTCACTTATCATGTACTTAAAACTTTTTAACGTTCTCCTAAACGGCTCAAATTACTGTCCATTTTTAACTACCATCAATTATAATTCCCTTTTATTTAATTCATTTAATATCTATTAAGTGCCATTCTCAGAACTGAGTCAATGAAAATGTTCAGTTTGTAGTGACCCTTCTTGCTGTACCAGCAGTCGCGGGTTCGAATCCCTCTGGGGGCATTCGTGTGATGAGAACCAATGCTTGTACTCCAGTCATGGGTATTTATATTTATAATATGTATGTAGTTAAAGTTATATACGTGTAGTATATCAACTATCTATAATCTAGTATCCATAACACCAGCCTCGTAGCTTACTATGGAACTAGATGGTGCTGTGTGTTAATGTCCCAACATATTAATTTATATTGGTGATTGGAAAAATTTAGCTTGATTAATTTAGCAATGTCTACAGTGGCGGAGGTAGCAGATTGACAAGGGCAAAAATATATACAAAAATATTTATTATTAGTGTCGGTTATGTATAAAGTAAAAAAAATTATTACCTATCTCACTATGTACGTATATGTACATAAAAGGCGAAAAATAAAAATATACTACAAAAAACCATTTCTCTGATAGCTATAGCCGTAATAATTTCTAACTTTCGATGAGAATTTGAAGCATCATAGAAACTGGTAAGAAAAGAACTATGTATCGACATAACCCTCGAGTGAAAGGGTAAATAGCACAAAAATCGACTTCAATACGTCCGAAATCAAGCGCAGCCACGTCCATTACTGGAATAGGTCGGTCGGACCGATACCAAACCAATTATGCTTTCTATAAATTTCGACTGAATTTTGCTTGCGTTCAGAATAACGACGTTTCGCGTCCCTTTTTTGTACAAATTTAATTTCCACTCAAATTGCTTTATAGAAAAATAAATATTTTTACAAAGAAATATTGTATAAAATTTTCCTATACGTATGTATAATTTGTAGATAACCGTTTCCGGATTGTACAGTGGTCTGTGGTCTGACTGGCAATGTTACTATTTCAGAGATCACGGGTTCTATTATCGGGTTGAGTATATTGATTATATTCTTTTTTATTACTTGTTTATAATTTAATAAAAACTTCATTTTAATATATTCAACCATAAATAAAGTATTACTATCTTTTAGTGAACTTTCAGTGAATTTCTTAAAGCATTTTTGATAACATAAGATCTAAGGGCCTTAAATACTTAAATATTTTCAATATTATAATACATAGTCTTTTGTAGAGAGCAATCTTCTCATATCTAACTCGGTGGTTTACAATCTGTATGACGGTCGTTCTTCTTTTCTTGCGACAATGAATTGGTGTTTCTCAGTTTTTCGAGTTTTTCAAGTAGCAATATTTTTATTTCAGAGTTAGATATTTTTTTGCAAATGCATTTAATTTTCATTTGGATCATTTAATCTTTGTTTTCATTTAATGTTGTTTGTTTTGTGGCTATTTTCGAGAAAACACTATGGTTTCTTTTCGGTAGGACATCATTATGAATTACTACTCTGTCACGGTATTTAATGAAAAATAAACACATGCAAAAAAATTATTGGCTACAGAAAGTTAAAGATTATTTAGTATTAAAAGGTATAAAGCGATGAGGATGTAAATTCAAACAATGAATATATAGTAATCTATACTCTAATATGACACAAAATGAGATGAGAGACACATAATTGTCGCAAGAAAAGAAGAACGAGTCATGAACATTTTAGCTCAAATACCAATGTTATCCGTTAGAAATATTATTAAGCTTCCAAGATTGCTTACATTATAGCTGTTAAATTACAATAGTCTCGTTTGCGATTTTTATTGTATTCAACAACTAACTTTTTCCCGCGACTCTGCTCGTGTAGTTTATTTATTTATAATTACTTTTTTTATAAGCTAAGTTATATAACCTCCAAACTTAATAAATTATGGTCGATTTTCGATAACTGGGCGATGTCTAGTAGGTATATAATATAATTACAACACAACTTTGATTTCATATTTTGATACACTTCTAGTGATTAATGGTTATTTCGTATGTTTAATTTTTAAAATTGACGTATGTTTCAATATTGTCTATACATATATAACAAATTCGGGTTAGTTACACCATTTGTAACTCAAAAACGGCTTGACCGATTTTTATGATCTTTGATTTTTTGGATTTATCCTCGCTCCAGTAGCAGAAAACTATTAAAACATCGGGAAAAAAGCACGAAAAAAATTAAATAATGAGTGTGCGTATGAATGAGTACACGCGCAAGTAGTAAAACTTCTGTAGGTTATTAGTACTCTTTATGAAATTCAATTTATGTTTTAAATAATTAGGATATGTGAGAATGAGATACTAAAAATAACGCATATTAGGCATATTACAATCATATATTTATAAAATATCATTTAAGAAAAGAATATAATATTATATATCATTTGTCAGACAATAACAACGGTTACCATGGCAACAAACGTACGTACATGTTTTCGTAACGGATTCACCAGCTTACCCCCCAAGTCAAGCGTGCGTAAAGAAGATTTACTTCAAAACATTAAAATGTACATGGCTAACGCTGCCTTATAAGCCTATAGAATAATACCTAGATATATCTAGGTATTTATTTTATTTTAATTATTCACCCAAGTGAAGGAAGTCACTAGTTTAAAATAATGGCTAGTTAAATATTCATATTCATTATAAATAAAATGAAACTGACGTCGAGAAATTTTAATAAGGGTCAATAAACGGTAACAGATTACGCTTAAAGCAGGTAATATTTCTGTTTTAATTACGTTTTTATAGGTCCCTTTCGAATTTTATTTAAAACGAGATGAAGTTTAAAATCTATTATTCTATTATTTTTATTATAAATTAAGTCGTACATGTTTGTATTTTAATTATGTCCTTGAGCCAAAAAACTCAAAATGACTTACCCTCATTTTGTGGCAATCCTTTTCCTTTTTAATTTTACGGTTAAATATTTACATGAAATTTGGTAAGAAGATAGTTTGAGATCCTGGGAAGGACATAGGATAGTTTTTATCCCGGAAAACATCCTTTAAAGGGGTGAAAATGGGTATAAAAGTTTGTATAGGGAAGCAACCTAGAAACGAACCCAAGCGAAGCAAGGATGAGTCACTAGTCTATTAATAAAAGCGAAATACCAGTCACTGATAAACATGAAATCTCGAAAACTATTTGGCCTATTAAGTTAAAATGTAGCAGGTGGGTTACAACTTAAAAGCAGGAGAAACATTTAAGAACAGATTTTGTGAGATTTTGTAGAAAGTCCTATATTTTTATTGCTAGAGTTAACTAATAAATCATACATTTATATTCTCATTAATGTCCGGCATTCCGCCTTAACTCTCACCGGTCGTGTCGCATAGTCGTCTCACCGAAGTATGAGAGTGACAGGAATAGAGAGTGCACTTGGTCTGCGCGTTCACTTGTGCACTATATATCTCCTACGCAGTAGGTTAGTCTTAATGAGAATTACCGCCGTGGCCGGAATCGGTCAAGAGGACATCATCATCATCATCATAATGTCCGGCAACTCAGGCGGTCGTGAAGCCAAGAGATACAATGGAAGATAGTCCACTTCGATGGGCGGTGTATAATTCGGGTTGTTCTTGGTACTTTTCTGATAGCAGAGTGGACCGTAGGAGCAGCCCCTTGCTTATTGTAGTCTGCTTCGACAGACCTGCCGCCGGGACGTCATAGTCGAGTGCGTAAGCGATCCTTTTGTGTCCCATTAAGACCGGGAGGTACCCCTAAAACCCAAACTACTAGCGTTTCTAGCTCACATACTCGTAACCATATGTGTAATAAATTTACACATGTGGTTACGAGTATGTGACCGATGTATGTGGCATACGTAAAAGCAATTCCTAATGTTAAAAAAAGGATAAATAATTATACAAAATTATGTGTTGTATACATTAAAACTGTAACAATGTACATAAAACATAAGTATTAATTTACATTTATTACATTCCAAATAGTTTGAGCTTGGTCGGTGTGATATTAAAATCAGAAGTGTCGATTCAACCACAGTACACCTCACTGAATCAATGTGGGCCAAACTTTGACATTGGAGACTATTTCAGACATCCTCAAACAATTTAACTCCTTCTGTTTCCAAACTGAACACTTGCGCCTAATAAAACCGCAATTCGTATTCGTAGTATTCGGATAGATGGCCAACATTTTCAAAGCGACTGTTTTAAGAATACCCACCTCTTCCCCGTATTGTATTAAAATCAGTACTCTAAAGGGAGGCTTTCAAAAGCTCACGGTTCACGAAATAATGGTCCTTTCATATCCCTAGTTCTGTTTGTCATCGTACTATAGTCGGAATTTTAAAAATTTAAATTGAACTCGCAAAAGCTCGTATTCATACCCTTTGACATTCAATTTTTTTGCAGTTAGATTTATTGCAGTTTCTAAATAAGTTAACTATTTTGAAAAATAAAGTAAAGGAGTAGTACGAGTAAAGCAATTTATGAATTTTCATAAAAAACGACTTCTTCTACTTATGATTTTGGAAATATAATGCAATGTACAATGTTAGTTAAAAATAATGCCTAGATAGCAATATACGATCAATGTGAGATCATGAATTTAATTCCGTATGTGACAAATTTTGAATATTATTATCTAAATATTTGTTTGCCTCCCTATAGTAGTTCAATAACCTATCTGAAGTTTTCCCATGACATAAGCTTCCTTATCTCAAATTCCTACCGATAAGAAAAAACTACCTACATAAAAATAAATTTATTTTATAAAAGGGGTTATATATTATACTAGCTATTGCCCGCAGCCTTATTTTTTTTGTGTTAAGTTTATTTTTAAACTATTTATTTGTTGACTGTACACAGATTTCTAGGTAATATAAAAATGCAATCAATAATCGTTTTTATTTAACTAGGAATAAGGACGTGACAATTTCTTACCTCATGTCTTCACACGTAAATATAATTTAAACACTCAAAATAGTACAACATATACCATACATTATATGACAGATATACAAATATCGATACTTATACAATAGTGCCTGGATGATGGTTTTTGTTTTTTTTTTCTTTGTGAAAAATTACGTTCCTTCCAGAATAGACTATCTATATTGACAAACTCAACAAGTAAAGCCATAGTATGCCGAGATAAACGAAATCGAATATATTTAAACGAACAATTCTTGTATATTCATATATTTATTTATTTATACCGGCGATCTCGGAAACGGCTCTAACGATTTCGCTGAAATTTGGCATGTGGGGTTTTCGGGGGCGAAAAATTGATCTAGATTAGTCTTATGTCTAGGAAAACGTGTATTTTCGAGTTATCATGCGGTTTTCTTTGGCATTATTCCACGCAAAATATATTAATAATTTCGCACACTCGAGTATAAGCTTTATTATCAAGTGGCCATGGCTCAAGATTGACTAATCATAGGTTTCGAATCCCGGTCAAATACAAAGTTTTATTTTAATCCAAATTAAAAAGAAAATTGTACTGTTAACCAAAAACTCCGAGCGAAGCTAAAAATAAAGAAGATAAAATATAAATACAAGAATTGCTTATTTAATGTTATAAGATTTATATAAAAGTTACAATATTATTTTATCTCTGTGTTGCCTCTAAATAAATTATACAAATACGAGTAATATAAATAATATGGCAACTATCACAAAACTGGACAAATATAGGGAATCGGTTTGACCCTTCATATTATGTATTTCTATTACGAAAGAAATAACATATTCATTTTTGCTATTTCTATAAATGAAATTTATAATGAAGTACATGTATATATATAATATTATTGAATGTAGATTTTCAATTACTTTTACGTATACTAATTACTAAGAACTTAGCTTTACCTTCAGACTAAGGAATATTAGACAGAGTGTCGTAGAACTAAATATGAAGCCAAATAATAATGTTTTAAAATAGTATACGAATGACAATTTGTATACATAGTTATGAGTAAATAAATGTTAATAAATACAAATAGCTATAATATTTCATTATAATAAAGAAAAAAATTAAATAAGCTAATATACAAAGGAAGTACTATTTTTATGTTTCATATTATATTTTGGGAATATACTACTGTATTTTAAGAATAAAGGTAGGGTACAATATGTTAAAAATAGTAGCATAAACAGAATATCACGCTACTATTTATATATTATGTATCTGATATTTATTTTGCTGGTATCTGGCTGGCTTTATCTAAAGGAAGGTTTAATATAATATTTACTAATTATATTTTAAAAATACTTGCTTTATCACCTAAAGTTATAATAAATAAATAATAAATATTATTTAGTTAGGACATTAACACACAGCATCATTTAGTTCCATGGTAACACGAGGCTTCTGTTATGGATACGAGATAGTTGATACATTACACATATATAACTGGACATACATACATACATATTATAAATATAAACACCCATGACTGGAGTACCAACATTTGTGCTCATCACACAAATGAATGCCCCCAGCGGGACTCGAACCCACGACCGCTGGCACAACAAGTAGTGTCACTACAAACTGAGTCCAGCGTGTCGTCGTATGTGTATGAGTATATAGGGTTAACGAATGCCTGAACAAAGGTTTCGATATTCCCATAATTTCCTCACTTATCCATATTTATACATTGACCCGCCAACGGCTGCTGCCTTGAGATAGCGCTGAAAGATATTTTTATTAATAGCGCCTAATATTATGTTCGGATGTCTATACCTTAGAATTGTAATATAAAGATGGTATAAAGGATTTTCATGATAAAGAAAGATCAATTTCTTCTATTTTAAATCAATTTTCTTCTATTTTACTGATTAATTATGGATAAAATGGATATTATAGTATAAGTTTTATTTGAGGAAGAGATTTACTTTATATACATGATTGTAAGCCTATACCATTTCTGTATCATTAAATATCGTGAAACAAAAATCACGTTATTGTTTATTCCAGTGCATTAAAATAGCACTAACCCACGAACATAATTTCGCATATATGATAGCATAAAGGATTATAAAAGTAAAAAATATTAAGCAGTGACAATAGGTAGCCCAGTGGTAACGCGCTAGTTAGGGAAACCTTCGGATATTTTCATAGGAAAATCATTTTCAACGTGATTACCTCGGTGAAAGAAAACACCAAGGAAATCTGTCTGTCTGAGAGAACTTTACAAGTATTCGAAAGACATGCGAAATCTGCCATTCCGCACTTGGTCAGTTTGGTGGACTATGGTCTCGTATTGAATGTAGGCCCGTGTCCAGCAGTGAGACGTTAATAAGGGCTGAATACATAAATATTATATTAAATACAATATTAAACAATATTATAAACGCAAAATTGTGCATTTTTAAATTATTTTAAAACAATACATATAGCAATGGTATTCCCTATAATCAACAACAATTATTTTAGGTATTAATTACACTGAGTTGTTTATTAAATCTTAAAAAAAACTACAAACGTAGAAGAAAACTAAAAGCGTACAAGAAAACTAAAAAGATGAAAACGAGACCAGTATGTTACTGCTTCGTGTTTTTATTTGCTTGTTTGTTGTAATTTATTTTTTTATTTACAGGTTTTTAGTCTATTCAGACTATGTAGATTTATTTGACAATTTCTTATCAGATTAGTTTTAAATATACATAAATATAAAAACAAATCTATCCCACGAGAATCTCATATATTTACGGGATGAAAATTAATAGCCTATTTGCTATTCCAGGCTATTAACCTACCTCTATGCCAAATTTCAATCAGATTCGTTCAGCCATTAAGTAACAAACATCCATCCAAGTATCCAAGTATTCACTTATAATATTAGAAAGAAGTAAGATAAGTATATATTTTCGTAATTGCTTCTATAAAATATTCCTTTTATCCCACGGAATTTTTCAGATTTTTTTTTTATTTTGTTAGTATAATAAATAACACTTCTATACAATAAAATTGTTCTTAGTTCACATGTCGCTTGTATCGATACTCGTGTCAATACAGCTACGACCATATTAACTTTCGTTGTGGGTCACATCTATTATATCCACACGGTATATGGAAGTTTGATATTTTTTATATAAAATAATATTGATATTGGTGTTTGCTTTTAGGTTTTTTTTTCCTGTTGTGCTAAGATTTTATTTTATACTAGTTTACGCCTGCAGCTTCGCCCATATATTTCGACGATAAAAATGTCCTATTCTATTGATGTACACTCGCTACGCTCGGGTGCGTCCGTTAGATGGGTGCACATAGCGTTGCTACATTTTAGTAGGCAGATATTTTTAAGAGAAATAATTCTATAATACATTGTTTTCATATAACTTTATTAGTTTACGCAACGTACGGCAATAAAGCTCCTAATCAGCGTGATTTTTTCCCATATCTTCAACAATTTTTTTTTTATGTTGTTGGGACGTTAACACACAGCACCATCTAGTTCCATGGTAAACTACGAAGCCTGTGTTATGGATACCAGATAGTTGATACACTACACACATATAACTTTAAATACATACATATTATAAATATAAACATCCATGACTAGAGTACAAACATTCGTACTCATCACACAAATGAATGCCCCCAGTGGGACTCGAACCCGCGGCCACTGGCGCAGCAAGTAGGGTCACTACAAACTGAGCCAAACGTGCCGTTAAAAATTATCGTCATATTTCACCCAATGTATACAAAACCTTAATGTATTATACACCTTAACCTTTTTCATGAATCACTTCATCTATTACTGAAAACCGAACTAAAATCCGCTTAGTGGTTTTTGGGTTTACCACGTTCAGACACATAGACAGACAGACAGATAGACGGACGCGGCGAGGAACTTTATTGAATAATATGTAGTGATAGTGAAAGTGTATATAATTAATTGAATCAACCGTTACCCAGATTAGAATCTAAAGAACAGATGGATATTTTATTTTAATAATTATTTAGATTATATAACTTCAATATCTAGAAGACAATCACACAGAAATATTTTATTATACTTATAGCTATACCTGACAGATGTAGTACAGTCTTATTTAGTCAAATTTTTTTGTCATCTTTAAGTCCATACGAAAATTAAAATTTAGCATTGAATTTTATTAGAATACAGTTTAGCACTTTCAGTTGTTCTCGATTTGCCAATATTTACAGACAAAACCGACTACATTTTTTTTTTAGAAAAAACTTACTAAAATAAATCAGTTAAATGTGTTTGTTTATACCAATTTTGTCTTAACCTTTGTGTTGAAATATGGCTAATACTTAATCTGTGACATATGAATAGGAACAAAAGTTTCTTATAAGAATTTTAGGTAAAACTATCTTTTTCGAATTTCTCCGCGGATTTATTTTGGTTCGACTTTCGAATGCTTTTAAGCAAACATGTTCATGGGAGAGTTTCTCTCGTATGATTTAAAATATAAAGTATTTACGTAAATTTACAAAAAAAATACAAAATAAAAAAAAAACGACTGCGTAAAAGCGAAATAAGAAAATGAGAACATGTTCATGAAGGGGCATATTATTATGCAGTATGAAAACCGGTTAAGCCGTTTAGTAATTACGAGGGAACATAGGATCGGACATACACATACCCTCCTTTGGGCTTCACCGTAGTCGGGTAAAAAGTAGTGTCCATAGAATATTAATGTCATATTTCTCAGTACATTGAGAGTCCAAGGGATATTATTGTCACATTATCATTTAAATTAAAATTAAAACTTTTGCGGTTTTATTTTAATTTTTTGCTCTCGATATTTCGAATGCATACAGCAAATATAGACCCAGAGTTAATAAGGTTTTTCACGTTTCAAAAGCTATAGTTATTACAGATAATAACAGTATCTGCCCACGTAAATTATAATAATTTGCAAGAAAAGAGAATCCCTTACAGTATTAAAAAAAAACACAGGGTGTGCTTAGGACCGCGTGGGTAGAGGTTCTCTTCAGTCGTATTTGCATGTTTAGCAAAATAAATATATTAAGTAAAAGAAATTTCCACTATTAATATTTGTAGTAGGAACTGTATTGAGCACGCTATAATAAAAAATCTATTAGATAGATCGTTGAAAGATATATTGAAAAAAAAGTGCAAGATTTGAGTTGAAAAATTTGCATGCGCTTAAAATAAACACTTCACGGTTCTTATACACACTACGGGTTAAAATTGTTCAATTTTAAAAGGCCATTTCCGATGTATGATGCCTGCACAATAAAAAAAACGTCTTACAATCAGCTAAATACACAAAACAACAGCCAAATTTAAAGTCGCTTAAAAATAAAATTTTATAAAATCGGTTAAGGTTATTTTATTTAATAACTTATGAAAGTGAAGTACTATTATATAGTACTAGCGACTCACTCTCGCTCCGCTCGGATTCGTCTCTAGTTACGTTTTAAAGTTTAGTATAGATTTCTCAGATATGAGATATTTTCCTGCAGTAAAAAGTACTATTTATGTTGACTTGAATAACCAGCTATCATTATACCAAATTTTATTAAAATCTGTCCAGTGTTTTTCTCGTGATGCGGTCACAGACAGACAAACAAAAATTCTAAGAACTATAGATTCGGCCTCTGTATCGATAGTAATGACTATTTCACTAAGATTTTCCAAAAAATATTTAATATGCAGATTCAACTCAGCTAGAATTTTACTATACATATCTATAGATAGCATATTATTAAAAAAAAATAGAATACCACTCACTGATTGACTATCTAACTAATTAATCACAAACTGTCTGGGATTTGGTAAGATGATGGTTTATGTAATGTAGGAGCTTTTTGAGAAATAATACTTGAAAGTACATTCAAAGGGGTAATGGGAGGGAAGTTTAACTTTTATATAAAACATTTTTCTTTTTAATTTACCATTATCGAACCAATCAAACGAAGTCGCAGATGAAACTAATAATATAATTTCAAATACTAAACCCATGTACGCATTTCCTTTGTAAATATTATGATTAAATTACTCTCACAAATTGAAAACCATAAGCTCTTGTATGAGAGTTGAATAATGCATCGAACCTTAATTTACCGAATCCTATTAAAGAGGACTTTTGTAACGTTAATCACAAATTCCATTTCTACGATTTCAAGACGAAG
This sequence comes from Argynnis bischoffii washingtonia, assembly GCA_033884665.1. NCBI lineage: Eukaryota > Metazoa > Arthropoda > Insecta > Lepidoptera > Nymphalidae > Argynnis > Argynnis bischoffii. The sequence goes on along the minus strand of CM066618.1, from coordinate 14,385,416 downwards.
CCTAAATAAATAGAGCCTTACCAATCATTGGATCGTTCTAAGGCACATATGAGACTCTTTTTTCGTTTATATCTTATACTAACGACTCACTCTCGCTTCGCTCGGGTTCGCCCCTAGGTTTGTTTTAACGGTTGGTATGGAATAGATAGACTATATATTATATTATGATATATAACCTATAGCCCTTTTCAAAAAACGGGCTATCTAATGCAAAAATAATTTTTCAAATTAGATTAGAAGTTCCTAAGATTAGCGCGTTCAAACAAACAAACAAAAAAAGCAAACTCTGCCTCTTTATAATATTATAGTATAGATTTTAAATTGGGTAAAATCTATGAAAATAAACTGTGGGTACTTGTGTAATATTTCGTTGATTAAAAACTTTCATTATGTTATTATTATATGGTATTTTTGCTCTTTTATTTAATTTAAATTGTACATTATATATGTTTGTATGTTTATTCATAAAAAAATAATATACGTGGTAGCCCAGTGGTAACGCACTCGCTTGGGAAACCGAGTGAAACGGGTTCAAATCCCGGGTCTCGCACCTCTGATATTTTCATGTGCGAATAATTTCTCACATGATTACCACTTGCCTTACGGTGAAGGAAAACATCGTGAGGAAACCTGCATGTCTGAGAGAACCTAGCAAGTTTTCGAAAGACATGTGAAGTCCGCCAATCCGTTTCAGCTCGTATTGAAGGGAGGCCCGTGCCCAGCAGTGGGACGTTAAAAACGACTGAATACGAATATCATTTTTATGAATAAACATACAAATGAACATTAACATTGAAAATGAGTGAAACTTTATATTATATATAAATAAAGATTTAATAAAAAATAGTAAATAATAAGAATATATAATAAGAAAGAAATAACATAAGAAATTAAGTGTAAATTGTATGCTTAATGAAATCACTATAATATAATACATTCAGTTTACTACACACGTACAAACTGAGCTAATGAACCCTATACACGTTACGATCTCTGAACGTTGTTCTAAACGTTTATCAACATGGACCAAACAGCATCCATTGAAATATGACCTTTAATCACCTACGTATAAGATCTATAAATATATTGTAACAGATCTGAGATTAAGCCATAGCCATACGTAGAGCCAGGCTGGCTCATTGAGCAATTAGTATGTGGCAGAAGCCAGATTGATTTGTTTTGAAGCAATCTGTGACGTCCGAGTATAGGATTAATAGGAACTTCAGCCTTCCAATTTGACATGTTTGGACTATTTGTTATAAGACGTGGACTATTTATTCTAAGATGGTGGACTATTTGCAAAGGGAATTGCGTCTGACGTGAATAATATGAGAGGTTGTTAGCCCCAGGTCATATTTGTATGATGTTTGCACGTAATTAATCAAGTGTAGAGGTCGTTGCGGTCAGTAATAATTGCTTATAGAATTAATTGTCCCAGTAAATAGTTATAATTTAGATAAGATTACATGTGAAAGATTGGGTTGTTATTAAAGTCAAGTAAATGTCAAAGAATTGTCAATTAGTTTAATACATTTTCTTTTCTATACATATGTATAATAAAATTCTAACTGAGTCCAATCTTTTGAAAAATCTTATTGAAATAGTCGTTATTATTCGCTTGCCAATAGCTACGAAACAAAAATTAGCGAAAATCCGTTGACAAACAGAAAAAAAAGGTACTCAACTGTTTTGTCTTTGTCTATTTGTATATAGATTTTATCTTAAGTATATAATGGATTTTTAAATATAATATATTAATGAAGTTTACGATATTATGTACAATATCATCATTCATTTTAATAACCAAGCTGTCACTGACTTATGATAGCTAGCCCACAAGGCAGCCACCGAAAATTAGCGATGAACTTGGAAAACCTATCAACAGTAGCTTAGTGAATTTTGTATTATTGACACTGCACTACTATGCATACATTGTTGATTTTACAAGCTTTTATTTAATTTGCCTCGTACATATTTGTGGGAAAATTCTTTCAACTGAATTTTAGACCAGTTACTTTCAACTGATTGAGTTAAAGTTTGGCACACACGTTGAGTTTGGATGACAATTCACGATTATCTAAGTGACAACATTCTAAATCCCAAAGATGGCGGACATGTTTTTTCTGCCCTTTATACGGCTTTATATAGTTAGTTTATTTTATTCTTCTTAGAGCATTTAAACAAAAGTTTGTTTTAAAAAATGTTTTATTGTTAATTTTTTTTTTCTTTTTTTTTTATATAAAATATAAATTTGCAATCAGTCTTTAAATCATAAGCGAATTTGTTGGGGGATAATATAGCTTTTCTGGTGCCCCTAGCAATCAAATAACGCGGCTCCTTCTAAGTCTCTTGACCACCGCATTTTTATTATTGTTTTGTTAAATTGTATCGTTATTGTATTGTAGTATCTATTCTTATAAAGTTCAAGCATTTATATAATTTGTAAGTCAAAGTAATAGGAGGGGTTTAATTTATAAACTAAAGGACTGACTTACTGACTAATTTATCTTTTAACTTCTTTGAAGAAAATATTCTTATGGCAAGCTAGGGGGTGTAATTTTTTTTTTAATATTTACTTTTTAATACAAATAGCTAATGACATTTGTGTGATTTTTCTATAACATGTTTATTTCACAGTTCTAAAAAGCTATTAAACAACACCATTTAAATAAAAAAAGTATTATTTGTTTTAAATGTATGATCCGACAGCATACATTTAATAGAAAAAATATATATTAATATACTTTGGTATACTTACATATACCTTATACTTACTCTATATATTATATAGTAGCATTGAATACAACCAAAGATCAAACAACCATTGCGAATATAATATTATTATGTCATTGACACCGATGTTGCAAGGCACATAAACTAAAGTTTACTAAAAAGGTATAAAGTAATATTAAATACTTTATTTATAACTGTAAAGTAACCTTAAAATTAGTAGTAAAAACTACTTTTTTTTATATATCATGTCTTTTTACCTACCAGTAAGTATATATAATATTTATATCTTATATATGAGCTGATGGATAGAATGATTTTAATTAAAATGAAGATTTTTGTTTCAATTTTTGTCCCTGTTTTTCAAATAATCTATCCAAACGAGTTATTTATGTTAACGCCATATAAAGAATTTGTTTAAAAGCGACAAGGGTATATTTATATATAAGTGAGAGAGAGAAGCCTAGTTAACCTAAACTAGCAACTCACCCTCGGTTTGCTTCGGGTTCGTCTCTAAATAAAAAAAATATCCCACGGAAACTTTATATTTTTCCGGGATATAATATGTGCTATGTTAGCGGCTCGCCCTCGCTTTACTCTGGTCCGCCCCTAGATGATCCTTTAAATTGACATAACTTTTTTAATTAGGAACTGATTGAAATAAAACAAACATTAAATGTCAAGTGAGACTTACCACAATACATTAGTGTAAACCGCACCCAAATCAGTTAAGCCGTTTCTAAGATTAGCGCGCACAAACGCACAGACAAACAGACAAACAGACAAACCGACAAACAGACAAAAAACTAAAAATTATTGTTTTGGGTTCTATTGCGTTAGTAAAGATAATAGTAATAATAGCTGTTGTTCTCAAACATCTTCCATGTACAGACAGCGATCAGTTACAATTTTATTATATGTATTAATAATAATAATTATTATGACATAGATATTATTATAATTACTGCTAATATTCGAGTCATTTGAAAAAAAAAAACATAAATTCTACATTAAGACAAAGCCATTAAACGTACTTCACTAAACAACCACCGAGAGAGAGTTTTATGAGATTAATTAGATAAACATAAAACTATCGAAGCGACTATTAATTCAGTTACTGTACAGCTAATATATTATGTTTTGTCCAGTTACTTTTTTTTTTTTAAAGCATCTAGATAAAAGATTATTTATGTAAGTTTTAATTTTCGATTATGTGACAGGTTCAACTTGTGTAACGTAGGTTGAGAAGATCTCGGTTTTCGTTAGGTATTTTTTTATTTCAAACCCAGAACTCCCAATATCATAATTGCTTTATGTTATTTAAGATTTGGTGACAGTTTCGACTCGAAAATTATAGGCGTCGGACAATATCAGAAGCATTGGAAATGTAATTTTTTTTTGACGACACGCTCCAATTTCTGAAAGTATGAGAACAAGATAAATAATTTTATGTTTTTTTTTCTCTAACCCTATACCTAATTTTTTTTTAATAAATAATAGCCGAACTGATAAAAATAATATCAGTAGTACAATAACTGTATTAATAACAATAAATTATTCATACAGTTACTATATAACTAAGGTCAGCCTAAAACTATTGTATCTTCAAATTCATAACCAAATATCGATTAAGAGTTGACACAGAAGTCTTAACGTTTATTATTTGACATGCCCACATTAATATCCGCCTTGGATGTATGCCGAGGTCATAATATATTGCGCTACTGCTGGTAAAGCCACCTTTACACAATATGTCAGATATTAAATAGTAGTTCTAAAATAAATATATAGTAATAAAAAAAAATAAAACGCTGCTTCGTAAGTATTAGTGTGTCTTTACATGGATTTATTTCTAAAGAATAGAATAAATATCTTGGGACATTAATAAACAACACCATCTACTTCCATGATAAGCTACGAGGCCTGTATTATGGATACCAGATAGTTGACACACTACACGTATATAACGTTAAATACATACATATTATAAAAATAAACTTCCATGACTGGAGTACAAATATTCGTGCTCATCGCACAAATGAATGCCCCCAGCAGGACTCGAACCCGCGACCGCTGGCACAGCAAGTAGGGTCACTACAAACTGAGCCAAACGTGTCGTCCTGTTCAATATACACAATATATTTCGGGAAAAATTTATTTACTAGCTTTTATTTCATAACCATTGACGCAGTATTTTTTTCTTTTTGTAATTATGATATAGCTGATACCGACTTCAAAAATATCTGATTATATATTAAGGCATCTATATAGTAAAGGAAAACCTCCTTTCAATTATTTTTTTACTTTTTAGTGATTTCTAGACACTAGAAGATTTTTTTTTTAACGCCAGGAAAACCCCTGTTACGGGTACCCGCTCGCCAATGGGGAAGCGAGTCGGGTTATGTGGGACTCCTGCCGCGATGTGTGGCAGCCTACCCACTAAAAACCTGAACAAAATCCTCCTCGTCGCCATAAGGCCGGGGCCGCGGGTACCAAAAAGACTCTTCCGCGACCCCGACGGCGAGCGCCTGCTAAGGCCCGGCTGAGATGTTCGACCCACCCCTGACGGCCTCCCCTAGCCAACCGCCCTCTGGCACCTTCACCGCCCACCGAAGTGGGCAAACTACCTCGGCTGCAGAGGACAGGGAGAGCGGCAACGAAACACCGACACGCCTCTTCCCCTGCAGCCCCACCGAGACACTAGAAGATGTTTATTATATTTTTTGCAAAGTTTTTACTTTTTAATGTCTGGTTGTCTTTAATAATAATGTACAGCCCTCTTTAGCTCAAACGTATTTTGAAGCAAGGCGTACGTACATTGCTGATATGTGAAGATTGTGTTGAGAAGCAAATGCTGTTTATTTGACACAGTTCTTTATAAAATGTCCTTCATAATTGACTAATAGAAATAATAACTCTGAAAATATTCAAAAAGATCGGTTTGTGTAATCCTTTCAAATATTTTACCTCTAATGTGATTAATACAGTGAAGGAAAACATCGCGAGGAAAGCTGCAAGTATGAGAGTACCTAGCAAGTTTTCAAAAGACATGTGAAGACCACCTTGCACTTATCCAGCGTGGTGGATTATCCCCTGATTCCCCTTTTATTTAGGGAAGTCCGTACTCAACAGCAGGACATTATAAAATGGCTGAATACATGATCGATATTTCATTAAGGAGTATGATAGTTTATAATAAATTGAATTCAAGGATTAAGATTAACGCATAATTTTACGAAATTATTTTTACCATAGTGATGGAACTAAACAAATACAAACCATTGTTGCCGATTCAAACAAAAGTTTCATGCCCCAGTTTACAATAATATAACGCCAGGTTTTACATAGCGAAACAGCAAACTCATATATAATATTTTAAGCATTACCTATGTTTTTGTTATTGCTGATAAGTTGAAAATTCTATAAGAATTGTCAATAGTAATTGGATATCCAAATTTTTGTGTAAAATTGTATTTTAAATATTTTTATTAAAGAAATAAAGTCATAGTTCAAAATAATGATCATGTCATAATCTCGTTTGGTTATATTTTTTAACACTATAGGTAGTATATTTTATTACACTAGCGACTCACTTTCACTTCGGTCGGGTTCGTTCCTAGGGATTTTTTAAATTAACATAACTTTTTGAAGTTATAATTCTTTTGGCACGTTTGGAAAAATTATTTGAGAGTAAAATTTTTACGATGCGCCCGTACACCGACAGCCAAAAAGCGACATGATGAAGTTAGCTGAAAACGACATGATAAAGTTAGGTGAGTTCCTTTTACAAAAAGAGTTCCTTTTACAAAAAGAGTTCCTTTTACAAAGTTATGACATACGGGATGAAATCTTTAGCTATTTTTGTTCTGTTACGCCAAAGAAGTATAACTTCTTACGTCCGTACATAAGTACACACATACGTTTTTCTTTTTCATTTATGAATCGATTACAATAAAACAAATACGTTTCTGTGATTAGCGCGCACAAACGCTTAAAGAAACAGATAAAAATTCTAAAAATCATTGTTTTGGGTTCAGTTGCGTTAATAAAGTCCCCGAATAATAATTTTCTATGTACAAACGATCACTTACACTTTTACTATTTGTATAGATATAAATAAAAATTAGTTGTTGCATATACATTATGCATATGTTTTTCTAATGATGTGTTTAAGATTTATAGAGCACTGCTACTACCACTGCTTATATATTTTCTAATAAGATAGTGAAGGTTGTCACTCTCATGGCACGTATCTTATGTATGTGTATTCATGTTGGGTTTTGACTTCCAAAATTTTAAACCTTAAACTAGTATAGTAAATAAAAAGCGTTTTTAATAATTGACTACATACTTTGTAAAAAGATAGATCTATCGTACATTATTACAAACTAGCAGAACCCGCGGCATCGCTCGCCCTAAAACTACAAAATAAAACTAAAAAGGTACGTTCCCCTATTTTAAACTGCTCAGACACATTTTTATTCAATTGTATTGAAGAGCTTAATACCAAGTTTCAAGTGATTCTGATCATAAATATTTTTTTGAGTTGGGAATAAGATAATGCCTCGCGATAAAAAGTAACCTATGTCACTCTCCAGCCCTCCAACTATCTCTACACAAAAAATTACACTAATCCAGCACTCTGTTTCGACGTGAAAAAAACTACAAACAAACAAAGAAACAAACAAACACACTTTCATATTTATAATAAATATTAGTACGGATTTATATTCCAACATATAAGCACCAGCATAATGTTCTACTTAACCCAAGGTTTCGCTGTAGGATATAAAAGGATTGTTGATTTGTTTTGACATGGCGAGTTAGAAAACCCTTTTTTGTTCGAAATCTCTGAGCCGCAGGCCCTAAGGCCATATTTCAATGATGTACGGTGATGTAACGAGCATCCCTTTAAAAGGGTGAACAGTAATCCTTAACTACATTCATGAAATTTATTTTTACAAATCTAGCCACTATTGATAGACCTCAAGAACTAGAGTCGCTTGAAAAAATATTTAGTTTTTTGTTTGTGCAATGTTTTCGGTGGAGTATTTTTGAAAAGGTTCTCATTTGCAGCTGCGATACGAACAGGTTTAATGATTGGGGCTCTTTAGAGCTATATCAAATGGTGGGAACATCTTTATATGGGGCTGTTTGTCACGTTGTTGTTCCATAATAATGCCAGCAGAAAACGTTTAAAAAATACTACGCTTTGTTATTGTATAGTAAAATTTATCGTTTATAAGTATTTTAGGTCTCTTTCTGTATAATTTTAAGTTTCTACATTAAATTATTATTAGATTAAATTACTTTTAAGATACTTTTTGTTAAAAAGTACCTTGTGCAATTTCTACAAAACACCGGGTTATGCACAATATGCACAATGCCATATTTTCTTTAAAAATGCAGGAAGTTACAGCAAAAAATGAACCAATGACCTCCTGCACAGTTAGCAATACTAATGATGCCACAAGTGTGAAAAATAACTAAAACACCCACTAAATAAAATATCCATCAGCTTTAATCTAATAAAGCTTTACTGAGAAAGTTTAATGAAACAGCCATCTAATATGAAACTAACACTAAAATACAGTTATTTGAATTAATTTAACTTAGCCAGACGAAATTCGTAATTTAGTGCTTAAGCGAGCAGAATAGTATTCAGGTGTTCGCATGCATATATTACTGTCCGGGCCTTCTAGGATTTACAATTACTGTAGATGCTATCTTCTCCGCAGAAAAGCCTGGTTAAAATTTTTAAATTATAATTATGAATTATATACTTTGAATAGTGTTATAAAAATACTTTTTTAGATTTACATGAATATTTGACATTTATACTATCTATACTAATATTATAAAAAGGTAAAGTTTGTGAGTTTGTGAGTTTGTGAGCCTGTAGGGGGTAATCTCTGGATCTACTGAACTGATTTAGATAAAATTTGGTAAGAAGATAGTTTGAGATCCTGGAAAGGACATAGAATACTTTTTATCCCGAAAATCATCCTTTAAAGGAGTGAAAATGGAGATGAAAGTTTGTATGGGAAATCAACCTAGGGACGAACCCGAGCAAAGCGAGGGTGAGTCGCTAATTTTAAATAAAATTATCTGTTGTGATTTCTTCCCGGATTTGTTTTTAATTTTGGTTTTCGACGTTTCGAATGCTTTACAGCAATCGTAGTCAACGGAAACCATCTCTGAGATCATGATTCCTGTAAAGCATTCGAAACGTCGGGAACTAAAAATCAAAATAAATCCGCGAAAATAATTCGAAAAGACAATTTTATTTAAAATAGTGTTTATAAATGAAATATATATTATTTTAAAGGTCTTTTTTTTTTCTGAAAACAATTTGGAGAGTATAATGTCAAGTTTATTCTCTGTTTTCTACAAATACATATGCCTTAATGCGAGTGATTGTGTTTGTGACTTCTTCATCTATTCCAATAAGGGGAAAAATTTGTTTTTTTTATTTGTTTGTTTGTATCGAATAGGCTTCGAAACTCCTAAACCGATTTAGATAAAATTTAATAAGAAGATAGCTTGAAACCCTGGGAAGGATATAGGATAGTTTTTATACTAAAAATCATCCTTTAAGAGGGTGAAAATGGTGAAAACCTAGGGACAAACCCGACCGAAGCAATGAGTCGCTAGTAATGTAATAAATTGACTGATTTGAGCGAAATTTAGAATGGAGATAGTTTAAATTTGGATTAGCAAAGTGGAGTTGTTAGCAAAAGTTAGTTTAATATAAAGCGACCCGCTATATTCAGGGTAAATATTATAAAGTATATAAAATATTATTAGGTATATTTACTATCAAAATACATTTAGTTATTTCCCGTTGGAACCATTATTTTGTTTGATCTCCGACCATACTACATAAGCACCTTTCAATAGGATTTGTTGAAGCGTAACCTTAACGCTCAACAAACATCGACAACGAACAAGCAAATAAATATATAAAGCCAATGTCACATAAAGATACTGCGTAAATTAGTACACAATTTCCTAAATTGCTTGGTTTAAGCCCATACTTCTGGTACTGCAAAAAATTTGGTGCGACATTAGCGAACAAAGGTCGGCTTTACATAACATTATATTTGAAGATATTTTGTGGTCGATTTACACTTTAAGGCCGTTGTTTCACGAGGCGGATAAAATTTATAAATTTAAATGTACATTTTATAAAGTCATGTGTTTTTTTTCTTCTTCTATTTCTCATTTCTCTATTACATTTGCATATAAATAATGAGAAATTATGAATTTTCTAGTTAAAAATATTGAACTACATACTACTACACACTACTACAGGCAATATCAGAGGTGCAAGACCCGGGATTTTAACCCGCTTCACTCGGATACCGAAGCGAGCGAGTTACCATTATTTCTAACATGATTACCACTTGCTTTACGGTGAAGGAAAACATCGTGAGGAAACCTGTATGTCTGAGAGAACCTAGCAAGTTTTCGAAAGACATGTGAAGTCCGCCAATCCGCACTTGGCCGGCGTGGTGGACTATGGCCTGATTCCCCTCGTATTGAAGGGAGGTCCGTGCCCAGCAGTGGGACGTTAAAAAGGGCTGAATACACACTACAGGCAATGACAAGTCATTGCTTGTAGTTCTTCTCGTACTGTACAAACATTCGTCGATGAAAAGTAACCTATGTTTTCATCCACGACGTAATCTAGCTCTATCCAAAAATGTTAACTTCAATCTCGCTGTCGCAACGTGATTAATTAAAAAACACCCTCACTAAGCTCTCGCACCATATTAGTATTATATATACGAACATTTTTATGTATATGTGTATGTTACTTTTTCATGCTGTAACGACTGGCTGGAATTAGATGAAATTTAGTACACAGACTTTGATCTGGAATAACATATAGGATAGTATTAGTAAAAGTATTATCAAACAGTAGCTCTAATCGTTTGCCGAAAAAAGAATATGTACATATTACATTCTTTAACAAGATTTCTTTTATTTGTTGTACCAAATCACAAAAGGCAACTAGAGACGCAAGGGTAAGACACTACTTTCTAATATCAAAAGCGGCTTACCATCGCTTCGCTAAGGTCTGTCCGGCCTAAGTGCTAAGCAATAACCTATATATAACGCCAGATTATAGACTTTCCGTGTACTAAATTTCATCCAAATCCCCCCATCTGCTTCAGCGTAAAGGAGTAAAAAAGCACACACACGCACATGCACATGCACACGCAAATTTTCACATTTATAAAAGTCCGATTAATGTAATTTTAACCAAGTGTGAGTTGTATATTTATAACCCCTAGATAATAGAAAGTTGCCTTTAATTTCCCTTTTCTATATATTTATTTACTGCGAATAAACCCTTAAATCAACCTTTACTTGTATGTAAATTTTGGTCGCATGTTCCCGGCCGTGAGCCTCTCATATTTCCTCGCTGCAAAAAGATTTTGCGGCATTGGAGAGCTTTGTTTCTGTTTGTTGGGCGTTATGTTTTGGTTTTAAACGACTCTGTACTAATTTTTGTGTGTTGGAGTTCATATAAACATAAAAACCTTAAGTTTATTTATAAAAATAAATGTTTACATGTTTATAGACATAAACAAACTTCTACACAAAACAGAAATCTTTATTTCCCAGGTCACTTAATATGAGCGACTTACTTAAATTAATTTATATGAATTAATCTAGTTGCTTATGCTGACTTCACTCAGGTGCCTAATAGTACCCTATATGTTACTTCAGACCATAGTTTATCTGTGTACTAAATTTCATCCAAATTCGTCCAGCCGTTTCAGTGTGCAGAAGTAACACACGCACACACAATACTAAACATTATATTAATAAAAAATAAATAGTTTAATTCACTTAAGCGAGATTTTTTTTATCAACTGTTTAATCTAAAGCGACCCGAACGAAGCGAGAGTAAGTCACTAGTAATAGAATATTTAGATAATTGATACCTAGTTTTGCCACTACTCCTTTGCAGATCCCACTAATATTATATGTGAAAATTTGTGAGGATGGATGTATATTTGTTACTATTTTATGCCGGAACGACTAAACGGATCAGGATGAAATTTGACACAAAGATAAATTATAGTCTGAAATAGCACATAGGTTACTTTTTATCCCGGAAAAATGTACGGTTCCCTTGGGATAGACTTGTTTTGTATAGGGACGAACCCAAAGCGAAACGAGGGTGAGTCGCTAGTAAAATATAACTTGTTAAAAATGTACATGGCTAAATTTAATTTAATCGTACAGTACTTTCCACATAATCACATAAGTATTATAAATGAAAAAGGTTGCGAGTGAGAGTTTTGGGAAAAGTTTTTTACTGAAATTGCTAATAGAGAAAGTTTATATTTTGGAATACCACTTAGGCTTACTTTTTATCAATTTATCTACCACGTGAAGAGAGCCACGAGCAGAAACTAGTAATAAAATATTTATATAGCTATATCTTCAACCTGGTAAAATCGATTTAATAGCAGGATATATTCGACAGGCAAAAAAAAATGTATTGTTTAACATCTACATACTGGAAATAGTATACAACTACTTACATACATATGTACGGAAGTTGTAGTGTTATTATTTTGATATCACAAACAGACATTTCAATTTTGCTGGGGCATCGTGTTATGTGACTGGCACTGTCTACGTCGGAGGTCACAGCATCGGACAAATGATTGATTGACTGACATACGACTAAACATTTGACTTGCTCTATTTTGAACTAACGACTCACCCTCGCTTTGCTCGGGTTCGTCCCTACTTAGGTTTTAAGGTTTAATAAGAATTTCTTAGAAATTAGATATTTTTCCGCAGTAAAAAGTATCATCATCGATCATTTTCTAACTTGATTACCACTTGCCTTACGGTGAAGGAAAACATCGTGAGGAAACCTGCATGTCTGAGAGAACCTAGCAAGTTTTCGAAAGACATGTGAAGTCCGCCAATCCGCACTTGGCCAGCGTGGTGGACTATGGCCTGATTCCCCTAGTCTTGAAGGGAGGCCCGTGCCCAGCAGTGGACGTTAAAAAGGGCTGAATACAAAAAGTATCCTATATGTTTACCCGGATAACCAGCTACCATCATACCAAATTTTATCAAAATCCCTCCAGTGGTTTTTCTGTGATGCAGTCACAGATAGACAGACAGACTGACAACATTTCTAAAAACTATAGATTCGGCTTCTATATCAATAATAATGACTATTTCAATAAGATTTTCCGAAAAATATTTAATGTACAGATTCGATTCAGTTCTTCATTGGGTTGTTTCAGACATACAGGTTTCCTCATAATGTTTTCTTTTACCTTAAGGCAAGTGATAATCACGTTGGAAGTGATTCACACACAAAAATATCAGAGCGACCCGGGATTTGAACCTGCTTCACTCTGTTTTCTTAGCGAGCGCGTTACCACTGGGCTACCACTGCGTACCCAGAATTCGGAAATAAATGGCTAATTAAATTACATATCTAGAAATAGAAAATAAATTATGAAATAATACAAACGCAACTAAAACCGACGCTCAAATTCCGGGCACAAAGTTACGCTTCAGATAAATATGGAGACAAAAACTGTCAGTGACAGTAGCAAAACAGAAAGTCCAGCAACCTCCTGAATACAAAGCGCGGCCACGCTTGACCGCAAATTAAGAAAACATACTGTGACTCGAATATATATTTATTTTATTATTTTTGTATATTATAAAATGGGTAAGTTTTTTTTGGGGCAGAGTCATTCATTCGCACACTAGCAAAATTTGATTTGATTTCATTTTCTGGATTTTCGTTTTGAAAGTAGGTAACAGTATTATAAAAAAATACCTATTTAAACATCGCGAAGAAACCTGCATGTCTGAGAAAACTTAGCAAGTTTTCAAAAGACATGTGAAGACTATGGCTTGATCCCCCTCGTATTGAAGGAAGGCCCGTGCCCAGCAGTGGGACGTTAAAAAAAGGGCTGAATACATAGGTATATATGAATATAATTCGATAAAAACATTTTAATTTCTATGGTAAATAAGGCATGATTCCATGGTATAATATATGGTGTGTTACGGTACGGTATACAAGTACGTCGATATGAACTAACTTATATACTAATAAGGATGAGCTGTCTCTATTTAATATTTTACTCAAATCCAAGGTGTTATAGTGTCAATAAATTACAAACAAACATATTTATTATATTGTGACACCTTCGATAACTCGAACTTCATCATAGCACATAACATTGTTACAATCATTCCATCAGGGAGCAGGATGACATGGAGCAATGAGGAAAATGTCAATGGAAATATTTTAAGCGATCGAACACACGACCTACACGGTAGTGATGTATATATACAAAGATATCTTTACACAACAACACACACAACTAAGTTAGGACGTGCCTTTTACAGACTACAATGTAGCTACTCATATTACTTTGTTTTTACTGTAATATTTCAGAAATTGTTCTTGCGATATAAGCATTTATTTTCTTATTTCTGTACTGGGTAATATTTCTATTCGTTATAATATACTAGCCTTTACCCACAGCTCCGACCGCCAAGTTTATTTATGTACAGTTGCTTGCTTGCTCCTTCGGGTCGTAACATTATGTTAGCTAATCTTCCTCGTTAAATCCATACTAATATTATAATATTATAAATATGAAAGTATTTCTGTCTGTTCCTTTTTCACGCTTAAGCCTCTATACATAATTAAATAAATAAATATCTTTTTTACATTAATACACAGCACCATCTAGTTCCATGGTAAGCTACGAGGCTTGTGTTATGAATACCAGTTGATACACTACACATATATAACTTTAAATACATACATATTATAAAATATATAAACACCCATGACTGAAGTAGAAACATTCATGCTCACCACACAAATGAATGCCCGCGGGACCAGAACCCGCGACCGCTAGCACGCAGCAAATAGGGTCACTACAAACTGAGCTAAACGTGTCGTTTCTCTGAACTGATTTCGATAAAATTTGGCAAGGACATAGATTGCATCCTGGGATTGATCCCCGATGCAGTTACCACGCGTAGTCTCGGACAAAAACTTATAAGCTATAATTTGCAATCTATTGTAAATCTATTGTAATTACCTAAACAAACTTTAACTAGCCTATTAACTTAAATGTAATAAGTACGATACTATTTAGGTCTTAAAAATCCAAATTAGACAAGGCGTTTTTAAGACATAGAAACATACATAATATGTACGTATACATACGTATACGAACCTAAAGCTAAACTGATAAAATCCTCTTTTGAGCAGTATGTACTTAAAGCAAAATTATATAAAAACTAGCGACTCGCCCTCGCTCCGCTCGGGTTCATCCCAAGGTACGTTTTAGTGGCTAGTATAGATTTCTCAAAGATGAGATATTTTCCCACAGTAAAATTATCCTATATGTTAACCCAGATAACCAGCTATAATCATACCTTTTATCAAAATCTGTCCAGTGGTTTTCTCGTGATGCGTTCCCAAACAGACACACAGACAAAAATTCTAAAAACTATAGATTCGGCCTCCGTGTCAATAATAATGACTATTTCAATAGGATTTTCCAAAAAATATTTAATGTACAGATTCGACTCAGAATCTTATTTTATGTATAGATAACAAAACCAAAGATGTTCAGTTCAATATAAGCCATAGCAATTATGCAACAGATACAAGCGAAAAGGGCAAGCGACAGCAACCAAAAAGAAAGTTGATATTTAGTGACAGTGTCCCCCGAGGCCGCCTTTATTGTGCGCCAGCCCGCTGAATACTGAGCGCGTCCGACCGCAGACCAAGAAATAAATCACCCTGGAAGTACTATTTGTAATGTGTTTTTAATTGATTAATCTATATGTATATATAACAAAATTATTAGTCGTATCTGTACAATAAATATCTTTTTGGAAAATTTTATTGAAAAGTCATTATCATGGATACAGAGGTTTCTAAAATTTTTGTCTGTCTGTCTGGGAACACATCACGAGAAAACCACTGGATAGATTTT
Organism: Argynnis bischoffii washingtonia; assembly: GCA_033884665.1. Taxonomy (NCBI): domain Eukaryota; kingdom Metazoa; phylum Arthropoda; class Insecta; order Lepidoptera; family Nymphalidae; genus Argynnis; species Argynnis bischoffii. The sequence goes on along the minus strand of CM066618.1, from coordinate 14,369,661 downwards.
GATGAAAGTTGGTATATAGGATACTTTTTACTGCGTAAAAATATTATCTCATCTTTGATAAATCTATACCAACCGTCATAACGTACCTATATTTAATATAATCTTATTAGATCTATTGTATTCAATAAGCAATTCTTGTATATAATATATAATTTTATGTCGGGTATCTTGGCTTGGCTCTTACGATTTGGATCAAAATTTTGTGTTTAAATAAAATTTTGCTTTTTAATTTTATATTTATATACATGTATTTTCTGAAAAAATGCTATTTTTACATCGTTCCTGAAAAAATATCGAGCGAAGCTTGGTCGCCCAAGTACTTTATCATACTGTGTTAATTTTTTAATTTTTATCCCAATTTGCAAGAAAAGGGGTTATACCAATTTTGAAGCGATTTTTATACACCAAGAGTGGTCTCCTATACATTTCAAGTAAATATCAACCTCCAAAGAAACTTAAATAATTAAAATGTCTTTGAAGTCAGTTCTTGTACCTTTTGAGTAAGAAAAGTAATTATATTATATTTTAACTGCATCTATAAATTATCCTATAAATCCAAACTACATAATAAAGAGTGTTAAAAATGTGTTAGTTTGTCCTTATTTCTTGCAGCAATAGCATAACGAAAATGATTTTTAAGGTTCCGTTCCCAAAGGGTGCCAACGGAACCCTATTACTAAGCCTTTGCTGTCCATCCGTCCATCTGTCAGAGGGCTGTAACTCATGAACCGTAATAGGTTGAGAGTTGAAATTTTCACAGAGTATGTATTTCTATTGCCGCTATAACAACAAATAATAAAAATATATAATAATACAAGAGACTTTTTTAATGTTTGTAATCGATCATCGAAGTTAATATACTACATACCTACATAGAGTGAAAGTCATATTAATAAAAAGAACATGTACGATGGTACGGCACCCTTCGTGTGCGAATTCAACTGGCATTTGACCGATTTTACTATATAAAAAATAGCTTATAAGCCTGCATAATATGAGCAATTTCTATAACACCTGTTACCAATGACATATTATAGAAATCACAATTAGATTAGATAATGAATATATTGGAGATGTTACAGTTAAAACGAGTTTTTAGATAGAACGCGTTTTCCCTAGTTAGAACTAGTTTTTACTAAATGCCTTTGTTAAAACTAGAATTAACTAATGCTCAAAATGGAATATCAGTTAAAACTAGTTCTTACTAGACAACACGCGTTTTTCCAAAGCGAGTCAGTTAAAACTGTTCTCAAAGTTCGTAGTACCTTATTCTCATTGATCGCGTGACGCCACCTGATTCGACAAGTTTCGACAAGTGCAGGGGAATCCCTTTCCGAGCACCATTCACGCGCTGTGCGCTCATTCATTATCGCTTTGTTTTTATTCTAATAAGCACGGATAGATTGATTCGAGTGCAATTGTCATGGCAAACTTAAATGAGTATCAGTTGACTGATATATTTTTGACATTTGGTGCTCCTTGCATCTTACACTCCGATAACGGCAGAGAATTTGTAAATTCTGTTATAAATGAGCTCGTTTCATTTTGGCCCGAGTGTAAACTGGTTCATGGAAAGCCAAGACACAGCCAAAGCCAAGGGTCTGATGAAAGGGCTAACTAAGACATTGAGAAAATGTTGGCTTCATGGATGCAAGATAACGATACTACAAATTGGTTACATGGTATTCGGTTTGTACAGTTTATGAAAAATCGGGCACTTCATTCCGGTATTAAGCAGTCACCATACAAAGCAATGTTTGGTATAGAACCGCGAGTAGGGCTTATGACTTCGACTTTGCCTCGAGATGTTATTGAGGATATACGAGATGAAGATGATCTTAAAAATGCGTTAAATAAAATAAATATGACAAATAGTACAGATAATGCAGATGCTGCGCCTGTAGCTAGTTGCAGTGGACAGCATCTGATTATAACTGGGGCCAAACAAAAAGACACAGAAAGTTTATCTAACACAAGTGGAGAGTCACCAATCGCAGCAGAAGCACTGGCTTCACTGAAATATGACACTGAAGCTGAAGCATCTACGACTATAGAGCCTCTTATAATACTACCAAATGACAAAGACCTCGAAGTTGTAACAAATGTGAATCGACAAATAATGGCATCCAGAGAAAGAGCACATCAAAACTTGAAAAAACAGGCCAAGAGAATGACATTGGCTTCAGATGCAATACACGTTCCAGTAGAAATCGGCGATAATGTAATTATACAAATTCCTGATGTTGACAGAGCAAAAGCTGATCTACTTAATATAGTCGGATTGGTTCTTCAAAAGGGTGATCAGGGTTTTCACAAGATTGGAACGAAATAAGGAATCCTCGACAAATTATATTGCAGGTATGTACCTATGTATTGCTTAATTGTTTTATCATATAATCAATTATATCGCTATTAGGTAAAAGCTAACTATTTAAATGTGCTTTTCAGGTCAGAATTCAACACGTGCAAAGAAAAATTTTTGCATGAAGAAGATGTTCCAAATACAAATTTACCTTTGAGAACTGTTGCTAAGGAAGCAGCCATAGGAACAGGCCACGGATTTATGCGCTGCGTATGCAAGAAAGGATGTACATATGTCAAAAAGGTGTCTCTGCAAGAAAAATGGTTGCCTTTGTAACTCAAAATGCCACGATAGTTTGTCTTGCAATAACAAGTAGATTCTCATCCTCTTTAATTTTAAGATTGTTTGATTATTTTTTATTGTATGTTAACCAATGTTTTATAATAATTTTCCTTTTTTAAATTTTATGGTTGTTTTCTGTTAACTTGTTTGATTATAATATTTAATTTTAATTAATGGCAACTACTATATGTCGATGTGCCTTAAAATGTTCTTTTAATGTAAGACAAGCTTAAGATTATTATTTTTAATAGGTACATGACTCTGTGTCCTAGATCTTTTTAATAAATATTTTTAAAACTATATCTTGTTTTCAATCCCAAATTAGTTTTTCTAGTGCTAGTTTTAACTAAAGCTCGGAGTGACAACTAGTTTTATCTGAAAATCAAATGTATCAGTGGTAAATTCTAGTTTTGACTAGTTATTTCTAGATTTAACAAAGGCATTTAGTAAAAACTAATTTTAACTAGGGAAAACGCGTTCTATCTAAAAACGGGTTTTAACTGTAACAGAGATATTTCACTTCTTCTTATTGTTCAAAAATATTTTCAACATTCCCCATTTTTACTCGACAGCTGCGAAGCTCAAAGGAGCGTTATGTGTTTGACCTGTCTGTATGTGTGTTCGATTCTATGTCCCCTCTTAATTACTAAACGACTTAACCGATTTTGATGATTCATACGTCATTCGATTCGTCTTGATAACGCGAGTATCATAAACTATATAGATATTTTTAAAAATCAAAATGGCTAATCCTATGAGCCAATTTGTGTCTTGAATTAAAAATTGGTCGAATGAATCGAGTGGGGTATTGAAATACAGGTTTTTAATAGGTGAATACAAAATATATACAACATACTTATATCGTTAAAAGTAATTTAGGTTAAGAAATTGTCAAATAAAACTGAAAATGTCTAACTGACCAAAACTAAAAAGCTGTAAATAAAAAAAAAATTACAAAAATAAATAAAGCCGAATGCGTAAAAAGTGAACTAAAAAGAAGAGAACAAATTGACGAAGACATATAATATTATGCAGTCGGAGACATACATATATGTATGTGTTTTTATGTTTTAAAATAGCTGCGTGTATGTCTCCCACTGCATAATACTGTCTTCATTCGTCAACTTGATCTCTGCTTTTTATTAGTTATCTTTTTACACAGTCGTGTTTTTTTATACTTATTTATATCTAGAATGGCTGTTCCAGTTTTACTTTAGTAAAATCATTAAAAAACATCGGTAATTAAGTATCATTCAGGTGTGACATTGAACAGCGAGAATCGAAAACACAACCAATGTGTCAAACAAAGCCACATTCGTTTATCGAAGATATTGAGCGGTTGATTGTAATTCACATCGATGCCCCATCCAAGCAATTTAGTTCCACGAAAGGCCTTTCTCTTCTATTATTTTCATTAACAAGCTCGCGCGTGACCGAAATAAAGTGACCTATGACGGAGCCAACGATTTTTGACTGATTTTTTCAGGCGAACGTTACTAAGGAATTACCCAGCCGGAATTACAGTAAAATCTTTGCTATTATTTCTCGCTGGAATTTACTAAGAATCGAAAGCAAATTCTGTTTCCGTTTACACAGAATAAAAATAAACAATTGTATCAGAGATTTCAAAATGTTTATTTACTTATGCCGAAAATCTCAAAGATCTATTGTTTAATTAATTTGGTATTAACAATTATTTAACTTATAAATACTCCTACAATTAACTGAAGTCATACTATAGGTTCTCATAATACTTATGTAATAAAAACGTTTTAAAGCTTACCTTTACTCCACCTTTTAGCAGATTTTATTATCAACAGCATACAGCCTATATGTGTGCTATTCGTGTATATATAGTATTTTGTGTATATTTCATCCAAATCCGTTTAGCCGTTTCAGCGTGAAGAAGTAACTAACACACACATAAAACACACACAAGTAACTTTCACATTTACAATAGTAGTGAAGTCCAGTAGATATCCCACAAAAATGCACAATATCTCTAAATCAATTATAATAAAAAGAAAACCCCCATTTACTATACACATGTACCTACGTCATTTGAGACTCGTAAATTCCAGAGTAACTTCTGTAAAACTTGTACCGCAAACGTTTACTGGATTGGCCTAATAAACCTTCAGTAGGGTCGCTCCCTCGCGAGCCATCGCCTCTTTTCGCATTGTATATTACAAGCCACAAGCAATTTATATGGAAAACGTTTCTAAATGTATCTCGTTTGATACGATCAACATAGCTTTGCGATCGAAAGCCGAATGTAGAATTTCATCGTACATCCTTGTGTCTTGGGACTTCTATATTCGGCAGCTGAGATTCAAGTCAGCGGCAGTTGCTTTGCATACTACCAATTCCCGTAGCACCAATTGTTAGGGTCAAAAGAGAACACATTAAACCAAGTGCCTACATTTAGATGGAAATCTACTGTGATATTTCTGTTTTACAGACTAGTATTTTAACTATAACTGCTAAAACAACTAACAAAACGACCACAACGCTTATATAAGTCAACCGCAAACTTTGCCTTCCAGTAATGTAAAAAGTTGAAGAGTAAGACAAATCTAATTTAGCCAATAAAAATTGGTACCGCGACAACAACAGAGGAAGTTTATTAAGATAGAAAATTGCTCTATTGCTTGCAGAAAGTTGCAACCAGGATAACTTCTTCGTTTCGAACTGAACGTGACCGAACTGTGAGCTAGCAATAAGATACTGTACATGAGACGTAATTCCAACTAATGTCAAGACACACGCTTTAAAGCGTAATTTAATACAAAGACAACTGTTAAGATTAAGTAATATGCAGTCTGTTCACTTACAGCAGAGATTATGATATAATTTAATTTGTTAGAGGCGAGTAGTTTAACTATAATTTGACCGACTTTGAAAACGTGATGTTCAATTTAAAACTTATTTTGTGTATATTTTTTACTAATATTTTTGTCTACAACTAGGAAAATTAAAATGTTTGTGTAATTTAATATAAAAAATAAGCTTTAATTAATATTATGTGCCTACTACCTACTGTAATATGATACCTAAGTATTTTTGGTTATTTTTACCGACATACGACGGAAACAGAGCTCCAGGTGATTCAGTAAAGATTAGTAGATGACAAGATTACTACGAGGATAATCATCACATAGTGATCGTGGCATTGGTTTCTAAACGAAGTAAATATTTATATTGATTAAACAAGTTAAATAAAGTCAATACACAGTACAAGAAATAAGTGGATAATATTTTCTATAACTCTATCGAATAGTCGCTCCGTTTCTTTTTTATCTCCTTGTTTATTCCATAAAAGGAACTTATAAAAGTAATACTAATACAAATCAAAATCATTTATTTCATCAGTTGACATTATATCCAAATTCCAAATTAAAAGTTCAGTAGTTAGAGCTTTTCACTTTTCAATAAAAATGTACTATGCCTTCAAATAACTAAACACCCCACAAAAATCTAGGTTATCCAATTTTATAGGACAAAGTTGGCATAAATAACAAAAGCACCCCAAAATTAGAAGCATTTTCTGACCTAAATTAATAGAGATAGTAAAGTTGGTGGGATTAGTCAACAAGTTCTAGTTAGGGGTGAAGTTAGATTTAACAATATGGACTGCCAACATGGCCCGAGGCAATACGAAATCTGCATATTAAGCTGGCTATGACGTCATCCATGTATTAGATTAGTGTACTGGATATCAGCTTGGCTCATTAAATATTAACGTCGACCCAATAGATGTGGGATTTATGATATTTGATGCACTTTGCTACCTCATATACAGGATGATTTTATTAGTTGCGAAAATTAAGTACAGTTTCTTTTATGAATTGATCATCTATACTAATATTATAAAGCTGAAGAGTTTGTTTGTTTGTTTGGTTGAACGCGCTAATCTCCGGAACTACTAATTAGATTTGAAAAATTCTTTTTGCGCTGGATAGCCCGTTAACTGAGGAAGGCTATAGGCTATATATCATCCCGGAAAAATATACGGTTCCCGTGGGAATGATTTGTTTTTGTCTAGCGACAAACCCGAAGCGAAGCGAGGGTGAGTCGCTAGTTCCTTATATAAACAGTATTCGTTTTCCGGGTATTCATTTGCAATATTTAATTTAAATTAATCAAAATATAATTTGGTCAAATTTATACTGTAAATAATTTTAGTGACATAGAATTCCATAGAAAATAGTTCAATAGACCGTGATATTAAATAAATTTTAATAATATTTTATTTATTGTATCGCTATATCGCTTATTGCTTTTAAATTATATTATTATTTAGTTCCCTTACAGATCATATTCTCAGTAGAGTCTATAATGATTTAGTTACGATGTAAGATGATACGCAATTTAAATAAGATACTACACAATTTGACGTATTGGATTTATTAATAACTAGCGGCTCATCCTCCCTCCACTCGGGTTTGTCCCTTCTTATGTTTTAACGTTTAGTATAGATTTCTCAGAAATTAGATATTTTCCCGCGGTAAAAAGTATTCTATGTGTTGACACTTGACCCGGATAACCAACTATCAACATACCAAATTTCATCAAAATCCCTCCTGTAGTTTTTGTGTGATGCGGTAACAGATAGACAGACAGACCGACAGACAGACAGACAGACAATAATTCTAATAACTATAAATTCGGGCTCTGTAACGATAATAATGTCTATTTCAATCGGATTTTCTAAAAAATATTTAATGTACAGATTCGGCTTAGTTACAATTTTATTATATGAATAGATTTATTTTAAGACGTAATAATTTATTTTCGTCAATTAAATATATAATAATTTTACTTTATTATGACTAAGTTATAAAAATCAAAGATGAAAAGAGATAAATATTTTTGAAAAACATAAATAAAAAATAAATATCATTCTGTGTAACTAACCTTTGTTTTAAAAAGGCACAATTCTGTTTAAAATACGCGGGATTACCAATTATTTATATTTTTAGTAGCGACTCACCCTCGCTCAGCACGTGTTCGTTCTTGGGTACATTTTAACGGTTAGTATAGATTTCTCAGAGATGAGATATTTTCCCTCAGTAAAAAGTATTCTATATTATGTTGATCCAGACACCAACTACCTTCATACCAAATTTCATCAAAATCTGTCCAGCGGTTTTTTCGTAATGCATTCCTAGACAGACAGAGAGACACAAATTCTAAAAACTATAGATTTGGCCTCTCTATCGACAAAAATGACTATTTCAATACGAATTTTCAAAAAATATTGAATATACAGATTCCACTCAGAATTTTATTATATTTATAGAAAGCAGACACGCCTTGTTAAGCCTCTAGCAAACTAGATATTCGCAGCTTCATAGATAGTATACTGGGTCATCACAGCCAGCTAACAAAGCCATATCACGCTACTATCATCAAAACCACACTATCCTAATAGTATCTACCACGTGAGCGGCCAAAAACTAGTACAAAATATGAAATAGGTAATATCTTATAATATTAAATAAGCAATTCTTGTATATATATACATATGTATGTAAATTTAGTTTGTCTATCCTGGAAACCGCTCAACTGACTGGAACAAATTTTGTATTTAAATAAGGAATTAAGCTTTTTAAGTTTATCTATAAGTGTTTTAAGTTTTCCTGAAAAAGTGCAATTATTCAAAAAATATAATATTTTTTTTACAACTAATTATTAGAGATTTTTTTCTATCTGCGCTCATGTTGACAATGCCATATCTCGTAATTTTTTTGTGGAAATTACATTGTCGCCAATGTGTAAATGAAATAAACGACAACCAACCGAACCAGCGCCTAGGTCGAGCGAAACTCGGTAACCCAAGTTCTAATTATATATAATTATGTATACACAATGTCTTAAATTATCTTAGTTTAATAGATTACTATAGTTAACGTTATATTTTATAGCCTTATATGCATATATATATATATATATATATATATATATATATATATATATATATATATATATATATATATATATATGCATATAAGGCTGACGATCACAGCTTATTTCTGAAACTAAAAGTCTGATGTTATTTTTTTTAATCGGTCACCGAACATGTGGCATGTTACGGGCCTAGAAATTAAAAAAATCTTTATAAAATAATTCAAAAACAGCAAAAGTTCTCTAATGATGAAAACTATATAATAATTTTATGAAACAATCACAACGTGCTATATTCATGTTAACACCTTTCTTAGAATTCCTAAGAGATAGCGTTATTCCTTTTAATCGAGCGCTCTTTTCCAATTTCAGAGCCCGCTTCCACTAAACCAATTCTTCTTCTCATTTATCAAGCCACGATCCGAGTAAATACAGCCAATCTTTTGTTCAAGTAAGAAGCTTCAGCAAAAATAAAAAATAACTTTTTATTGTATGCTACAATTAACCTCTCAGAACAATGAAATCTGAAAATTAACGAATAGATGCTTATACAAGGCGCATTCTACAGCCGTTTACGCTTTAAGAAGACTAGGTATTATTCATAGAAATGATATGATATGACGATTTGATGTGATGTCTAAATAAGTGATTTCTATACGTTTTTTTAGATTTTTTATCTCTTATGCATACTAATCCCATTAATCTATATATGTATATAAAACAAAGTTTTGTTACAGTACTTATAACTGAGAACACTGGAGAACTGCTGGACCGATGATTTTTGTTTTGTTGGATAAGTCTTCACCCCGAATAGCAGAATAACTAATAAAACATCGAAAAAAATCACGATAAAAAATTGAAAAAAAAAATCTATTCCATGCTAAGGGTACGTACGATTACGTACACAGCACCATCTAGTTCCATGGTAAGCTACGAGGCCTGTGTTATGGATACCAAATAGTTGATACACTACACATAAATAACTTTAAATACATACATATCATAAATATAAACACCCATAAGTGGAGTACGAACATTCGTGCTCATCACACAAATGAATGCGCCCAGCGGGACTCGAACCCGCGACCGCTGGCACAGCAAGTAGGGTCACTACAAACTGAGCCAAACGTGTCGTCAAATCAAAGCATGGAATAGATTTTTCGATCAGGACGAACCTGAGCGAAGCGAGGGTGAATCACTAGTATTATAAATGCGAAAGTTTGGGTGGATGGATGTTTGTTACTCTTTTACGCCAAAACGGTTGAACGGATCTGCATGAAATTAAATTGAAATATCTTAATTTAATATATTGAAAGTATAGATGTTTGGATGGATGTTTTTTACTAAATCACGCCAGAACTGCTGAACGGTTTTAAATTAAATTTGATACAGTGATAGATTATAATCTGAAATAGCACATAGGCTACTTTTTATCCCGAAAAAATATACGGTTCCCGTGGGATAGATTTGTTTTTGTTTTTCACAGATCAAGGAATCGACTATTTTTTCCATACTAACCGTTAATTTATGTACATTGAAGTTCTTGTATTGTAACATGTGCCTGATTTAGAGTAGTAAGATTAATTTCCGTTCCGTTTCGGGCTGTTCTAAAGAGACATATTGTATTTAAAAAAAAAAAACATTTTCATCTTATACCAGCGACTCACAGGAAATGGTTTTTCTTTTATAATTAACACATTTTCTAAACGTAATTAAACGTCGTTTGTTTAAAAAATATTTCATACTAACTTTAATATTCTCTGTTTACTCTATTTAAGGATATTTTTTTCAAACCTATTTTGTTTTAATTATACCCCCTTAAAAGTTCACTATAAAATACACATGATAGAGTTTCTCCAAATTTCAAATCTCGACCAACGTTTGCCAATCAGATGATCACAATACTATTTTATTCACATAAAATATTTTGTAGATTTATTAGAAGAAACTTATTACTTTTTACTGAAACAAGTACTTTTAGTTATTTACTGAAATAAATAATAATAGCTACCTATATCTTTATATAGGTGTGGGTGTATATATATAAATCAATTGCCGTTCGTTAGTCTCGCTAAAACTCAAAAACGGCTGGACCGATTTAAATATATATATTTTTTGTTGTTGAGTATTTGAGTATTTTTGGTATGTGTCGGGGGTGATCTAAATATAAAATATAAGGAAAACCCAAAAGATAGCTCGAAAACCGAAAAGTTCAAAACTGTTTATTTTCTACCTATGTATATATGTATAATATATAGTCTATCTATTCTATACTTACCGTTAAAACGTACCTAGGGATGAATCCGAGCGGAACAAGGGTGAGTTGTTAGTTATATTTAAAAATCATCAAAAAACAATTATAAACCATAGAGAATTCGTAAATCCTAAATCCATGGCGTATGACTGAAATAAACCAGTCCTTAAAAGCTAAAGTGCCTTATCTTGTGCCTTATTTTTTGACGCAATAACGCCTCAACCAGTTATGATAGAAATTGGCAAATTATATAGGCACTTAATATAATATAACATGATTTTACTATGACTATAAAATAAGATGGAATATTAATCTCTAGATGTGTTTCATCTGAATTGACCAAATAACTTTTATTGGGCAAGTACAAAGAAAGGGTGGCTCTCTAGATCATATATTTTCAAAACTAAATGCATTTACAAAAAATCTGTATTAAAAAAAATACACATATGTACAAATCTATCTGTTTGTTTAACCTCATATCAATTGAGAATGGCTTAATGTATCTTACAGGGATATTTCATTAAACTGAATTAATAATATTCAAAACAATAAAACCTAGATAATATTACAATTTAAAAATTAATCAGCTTAAAATATACGTTTTATAAAAGTCTTCTCGATACTGCTTATGATTCTGCAAGACCCCTTTTGCAGGGCTCGTGTCGCTGAAACATATTATACGATAGAGTACCCACAATATTCACACTAATATTATATACATATATGACAATTTGTGAGTAAATAAGTTAGTTACGTGTTCACGTTGTTACAACTTAACAGATTTGAGTGAAACTCGAAATTAAGATAGTTTGTATACAGGAATAACGTTTATTATGTTATTAACTAGCGACTCACCCTCGTTCGGGTTCGTCCCTAGCTTGGATATAGTAAAATGGATATAGTATGTTATCCTTAAGAGATAGACATATGCCATCACGGACTTTTTTGTAGACCTTTTAAAGTGTACAATTGGAGTAAATTGTTTTGATCTATCTCGTAGGGTTCAGCCAGCGTTTGCAATGTAAGCGCAAAAAAATGTGTTTATTTACGACATCACATTAGAAACCTCTAAAATTATCAGTGTTTTTCTACTATACTATGCATATATTATACATATAAACCTTCTTCTTGAATCACTCTGTCTATCAATAAAACCGAATCAAAATCCTTTGCGTAGTTTTATTTAGTATTTAGTTTTATGGATCTAAGCATATATATGGACAGACAACGGGAAGCGACTTTTTTTTATACTATGTATTGAAGTGAAAAACTATACAATTTTAAATGATTTGATCTACTGGTTTAAATGATTTTACAGTTTTAAATGATTTGATTTACCTAATATGCATTCACTTAGGTCCTCATCATTAATGACTAGATGACTGCCGTATGTTAATATCTGCGTGCTTCACTAATCTAAACCAATATATTAGCTAACCGCTATCTGGAACTATGTAGAAATCTGTAGTCTGTAGTGACAACGTGTTCATTATATATGTATATAATACACATATGTGAATTGAAGTATTTGCATTTTAACCGATTTAAAAGAGAAGGTATTCAATAGAATGTAATTTTTTTTTTTATGTTATACGATACTTCATCTATATTAAGCAATCTCTTTTTTTAACAAAAAGGTCATGTCATGAGTTGTACCTTTTACCGACTATTCTTCTTCGTGTCTCCTACATTCTACGTTTTGAATAACAAGAAAATTAAAGCTTTGAAGCCATTATCAAGATAATTGAATTGAATAGAAAAAAACTGATTAGAAGCATTGTACTTTAAGACGTAACAAGTACTGAATAATTAAAGAATATAAATAAATAATTGAAGCAAATACAAACAATAAATAAAGCAAATTTGCTATTTTAGATAATACTATATTATATATACTAGATACCCCATAACGGTTAGTATGGAATATATAGATTATATAGTCTATCTATGTATATGTGTATATATGTATGTATGTACAATAACAAATTATGTGTCACTTTGATATCGAAACCCCATTAATTTTAAACGTCAATGAGGTGAGGATTCAAGTATTTTTTTATTTATGTACACCGATTATGCTGAGATTTATGATTCGATTAACGTGATTCTTCTTTATTTTGATGCGGTATAGTTGCCATTTGGTCCCATAAAAATTTAACATAGTTAAGCCCAGTAGCTCTCATTTTATTTGATTTGACAAGCGCAGAATAAGTTAGAATCGGATTTTAGAGCCAGAATTTTTAGTGTTATTAACGAAAGCGAATTTTAGTTTGTCAGTATGAATTTTTGGAGTCGGTTTATATTTTTTTCTTAAAAAAATTTTTGTTTAAATTATATGCCTCCCCAAATATCAAACAACAGCCTATATGTTACCCCAGTTACATTCTTTTAAACAGTACAACGTTTCCTATATTATATTGTTATTTTCGTCAAATACTTTAGAAGATATGCTGTAACATAAAATTTTTGATTGATTAAGGAAATATTCTTAATCATTCTTAAAATATGCATATACATTTAAAATTTAAATACGTACATATCCTAAGTTATTGAACACAGTTTGCTTTCTTCTTACGTAATATGATTTTTCGAATAAATATGCTATATTATATAACAAAGGCTTTTTATTAACTAACTCATGTAAAATTATAAAAAAGGTTAATATAACAGGATATAGTTAAAGTCTATAAAATATACACTTGTATATAAAGCTACTTGTCCTGTCTGTCTAACCAACGTCTAAACCAATCCGCTGAACACAAAGAGCTCAATTTTCCAAAACCTTTTTCTATCTAATATAAAAATATCTCGTGTCATGGGGTTTGTGGTTACATTCCTCCAAAACGGCTTGACCGATATTAATGATTTTTTTTATATGTTTGGTAATTTGGTAGATATCAGTATAGATCGTAAAGTATTTTTCAACCTCCTACCCCCCACCCTCCATTTTTAAGTAGCGATTTTAATATTTTTGTATGAACAATATTATATAAATATATCGAAGGTGAGTCGCTGTATAACATAAAGCCAAAGAGTTATTTAGTAGATTGAACGCGGGCGTAGCCGCGCGTTCTGCTACTAATAACATAGAAATCCCTTAAAGATTTTTTCTCATTTTTAATTCAGTCAATATTAGTTGAAGCAAAGCACCAATGAGGTCTTAATATGTAGATCTAGAATAGAATAACCCAGTTTACCATTTTCACAATATAAGTGATACAACATTCGTATGAAATAGCTGCAAACTAGTAATAAAAGAAATAAAGGTAAAATTATAAAACCAAGTTCCTAGTAAAACTAGCAGCATATTTTACACTGGAGACGTGATCTTGTTAAAGATCTGTAATAGTGTACTCCTTCGTGGTCCCAGAACAGGTTGTGTTTACGTTAGAAAAATATGACTAAATATTATGTTCTCTTCAATTCCTGAAATAAAATATAAAATTTTAGAAGAACTTTTATATAAATCTGCACCAGAATAGTGTTCATGATGTAGATTTAAAGAGAACCATTTTAAAATTTTGCTATTTTATTTCGTATGACCAAAAATGGTTGTTGTTTTACGAGTCAAGATGTTTTGGTGTAGTTTATATTTATAATTAGGTATAGACTAGGGTAGAGGTATTTTCTCATCTAAATATTTTAGATTTAAATTCTCATAATATCTTATGTAATTTTCTAGAAATATCTATTTTAACACATATTTTGTTGTTTGTTTTACCCAACTGCCTTAGAAGAAAGATTGGAAGGGATATTTTCAAATGTATTATCTCGTGTGTACATATGTCTTGCTCTATAGCCAAAATTTAATATATATAAAAAAATCTTAAAATATATAACACAATATCATCTGTTCAAGCAAACCATAACAACCATGGGGTCGCTCCCATGGTCCACTATGCTATTAGAGGAGTAGCGACCCGCACAGTACACCGCCCAACGTGGCGGGCCGCGTCCCAGTGCATTCTTGGTTTTGGCCCGACCACGACAAGATAAACGCACTTTGGGGAGGAGCAAAAACTCATAAAATACTCATTAACTAAACTTAGCAAAACCCGGGACTCGAACCCAAGACCTCCGGACTGCAGTCACTACACCACCAAGACAGTAATATACATAAGATAACGTCTCATCTTGATAGTTCTATGTGTATATAATCTAAGTTAGTTGCTTAATCAATTGATAGTCGTTAAGTAAACTATATTATCTCAGTGTATACATTTATGAAGCTGTTACGAGAGCTGGCCGGTAAACAATGCACAGCCTAAGAATTAAGCAAAATTCCCTTTTCACAGTGAATTAGATACATTTTTTCATAAATTAGCCGTAAAGTAGGAAATACTTAGTATTTCCAATATATATTGTAATATAATATGTTAAGTGCATAAAAAAAATTGAATATTTATAAAAAATAATAGAGTAGTAGTGAGAATGTGAACCATTTTATTTTTATTCCACAAGAGCTTATTACCAAAGTCTGTAGATTATTTTCAAATAGCGACTCACCCTCGCTCCGCTCGGGTTTTTCCTAGTTACGTTTTAACGTTTAGTATAGATCTCAGAAATGAGATATTTTCCCGCAGTAAAAACTATCCTATATGTTGACCCGGATAACCAGCTATCATCACATATGCGGTCACATGTAGACAGACAGATAGACAGACAGACAGATAAACATTCTAAAAACTATAGATTCGGCCTCTATATTAATAATAATGACTATTACAAAAAGATTTACCAAAAAAAATTTAATATACAAATTAAATTCAGTTAGAATTTTATCATATGTATAGATAATCATTTTACAATCTACACAGATAAATAAAATTAGGGTGTCTGTTTGTAATATTAAAATAATCGATTTTTACCAAATGCATATGGATGTATAGGTACACGGTACATAAACCAAAACAACATTTTTTTTTAATTTTTGTCTGTCTGTCTGTCTGTCTGTTTGTTCCAGCTTTTTCCAGCCAAAAAAAATAAAACCCATGAAATTATGAACAGAATCCGCGTACAGCGTACGCACTCGAGCGAAGGAGGGTAAATCGCAATATAATATATAATTTAAATAAATATCTTAGGAGTAGCAAGCTACTATTTATGTATAAACAGCTAACCGTGAAAACGTACCTAGGAACGAACGCGAGCGAAGCGAGCCTGAGTCACTAGTATACAAATAAACAACAAAAAAAACAAATAAACAAACAGACAGATAAATAAACAAACAAATAAAATACTCTTTCACATTTACAATATTAGAAAAAAAATTGCCCGGTACGTACATAAGTACAGGTTTGGAATACAAGTATATATATGTAGTTTAAACTACATATTATAACCAAATAGATAACCCCATTATAGTATTGATAGAGCTAATCAATGCGCCATTGAACTAATAGCATTAATGACAAATCGTGCATATACCAACAGCTACAGAATATACCATATTACCTACATATTTAATGGTAAGTTAATGGCAATGATCATCATGGATTAGGGGTCACAAGTTTGATTCTTACAAGAGGCAAATATTTATTTACTATGCTTATAAATACGTTTTCACTTTAAAGTACACCGATTGCTAAATCGTTTAAAATTTAAAAAAGGTAAAAACCAAACAGTTTAGTACCTTTTTCTCCTCTCTTTGTCAACCGATTTTCATTTATAGTAGCTATTGATGAATTTAGTATTTATCTGTATATATAAAAGGCGAAAGTGATTGACGGATGTATCAACGCACAGGCCAAACAATTAAGGATAGAAAATTGAATTTTCGCACACGTATTCTTTATATGACGAAGGCATCCATAAGGAAGAATTTTTCAAAATTCAACCCCCAAGGGGGTAAAATAGGGGATAAAAGTTTGTATGAAACTTTTTATTCCTTGGACATTTTTGCATGAAATTTTGTATCTTTCGTAGTTTAATCGCGAGCGAAGCCGGCGGTTCTGCTAGGCATTAATACAAAAAAATCAATAATGATTATAGTTGTTATAATTAAAGTGTATTTTTTTAAGTTAAAATTGTTTAAGTTAAAGTTAAATTCATATGCAACCTTCACGGGCATTACGTATTCGTAAAAAAATAAGCTTGTCAATCGGTACACAATAATCGCGTAACACATATACAAAAAATAAGCATACAAATCGAACGAAATGTTGGGATATTAACACACAGTACCATTTAGTTCCATGGTAAGCTACGAGGCTTGTGTTATGGATACCAGATAGCTGATACACTACACATATATAACTTTAAATACATACATATTATAAAATATAAACACCCATAACTGGAACATTCGTGCTCATTACGTACGTTACGTGGCACAGCAAGAAGGGTCACTACAAACTGAGCCAAACATATCGTCAAGTATTAGTGACTAATGTGTAGTGAAGATTTAATATTTCTTCTTAAAATATCATATTCTATGAAAAGTTTCTCTTAGTTCGAGCAGAAAACTTATGTACGAGTACATTAACTCTAAATAATATAATTTTATGATATTACAATGAAAATATGTATTTGGATTTAGCTTAAAAAGAAATATTATTATATATAAAAACACTAAATATTTTTATTTTTTTTTCTATTCTGTAACCTAGCTTTAATCTACAGAATATCCTAACTTTTTATTTTAACTACTTATTTTTTATTGAAATACAAAACCAAAACTCACAGTGTAAATTAAATCTTGAATTAATATCATAAAACGTGGGGTGTATAAGGTCGCCAGGATCGAAGTAAGGTTATTAATATTCCGGGAACGAAAGGTCCGCACGATAGACTATTATCACGGATACGATTTAAAGCCTAAATCCAGGGCTTGAATAAATAACAAAAATTTCAAAGATTTTTATACTGATTGTAGGGTATTGTATTAGAATTACTGCCTCTTTTATTAATGCTGGAAGCTTCAAAACGATATCATTTTACAGTGTTTGGAGAGTAGAAATTTTATAAATTGTATTGAAATGATAAATTGAATTATTAAGTCACAGAATCTAATGATATATTTATTGAGATTTTTATTGGCAGAGGAGGACCTGGGATTCGAAATCAGAACGGAATCCAAGGTTTAGGTTAGGTTAGTAGTTGCTAGTTTTTTTTTTTAATTATCAGTAGTAGCCCGAAATGGGACAGATGGTCGGTGTTACAGAAAAAGAAATATATTTTATTACCAGTGACTCGAGGGTTCGTCCCTTAGTACGTTTCAAGGGTTAGTATAGATTTCTCAGAGACACTTTCCCGCAGTAAAAATCATCCTATATATTAACCCGGATAACTAGCTGTCATCATACCAAATTTCATCAAAATCTGTCCAGTGGTCTTCTCGTGACGCTTTCCCAGACAGACAAATGATAATTTTAAAAACTATAGATTCGGCTTCTGTGTCGATAATAACGATTATTTCACTAAGGTTTTCCAAAAAATATTTAATGTACAGATTCGTCTCAGTTAGAATTTTATGATATGTATGGATTTTAAATTCGCGATGATATTAAATGGTAAGTAACTGAAGAAATAGTAAAGCTTTTATAACTAAACAATTCTTAGAATAGTAGAGGAAGTACTTTTAAAAACAATTATAATAGGTATTTATTTAATTATTCAAATCCACAAGATAATTATTATTAAATCCACAATATTGAGTGAAAAGAAATATAGTGTACCTAAATTTTAAATGCATTACCTTTTAAGGCAGATACAGCGTGCAAATATTAGGAAGATTATAAATTATTTATTATATTATATTAAAAACGTATTAATTTACTAACGAAAATTATCAAAATGAAATCGTTCTAGGTCGCAGGTAGTTCGTTATATTAAAATTAGTTAAATATTAGAAGTAAGCATCTCTTTTCTTATTGTAATATGACTGATGATGATTAGATGATTCACAAAATTACTTACTTTATTATATGTTTTCTTGGTCTATAAGTTTGATAACTTCTAGATAACTTGCATGTATAGGTTTTGGGAGATTGCCAACATTTGCTATGAATATCGATAAAATATTTTTTGGCGATATAAGGATTTCGAAGGACAAAATCAACTTTGACCGATGTCCGTATTAACAAATCTATATCGACGATAAGATAAAATAGATAAAAATATATTTCGCATCGCTTACTTTTTTACTACCCGACTGTAAAGTAAGGGTTATGTTTTTTGCGCCTATCTTTATATGTTTGTAAAATTCTTTATTCCCTCATATCTTCCAAACCACTAGATGGATTTCTTTAATTAAGGTACCTATCGTAAGATTCGTCTCATTAGTCCAAGTGTCATCTATCTAAGAAAGATAGGTGACATAAAAAAAAATATCCCCCATATTTAGTTAGATTTCATTGTTTCAGGTGATTTTTTTTTTGAACCTAGATATAATGTAATTTTTTTATTAATTACGTTTTAACGTTTAGTATAGATTTTTCAGTAATGAGATATTTTTCCGCAGAAAAAAGTATCCTATATGTGGACCCGGATAACCAGCTATGCGATGCGATCACAGACAGAACAACAGGCAGACAGATAAACAAAAATTCTAAAAACTATAGCTTCAGCTTCTGTATCGATAATAACGACTATTTCAGTAAGATTTTCCAAAAAATATTTAATGTACAAATTAGACTCAGTTAGAATTTTATTATATGTATGGAAAGATAACTTTTAGTAGGTCTAGTAGACCTCACACTTCATTATAGAATATTAAAAAAAAAATCATATGTACATTCCTGGGTAATAAATATTCGGTTTTGCAATCCCATATTTATGTAAATTAGGTTTTGAACTAAAAAAATCCTTATTTTTACAATTATTTTATAAGTTTTCTACTACCTTACTTTACAATTAACGGGCGATAACAATTTAATGTCTTTAAAATTCATCCTTTGGCGCTATTAGGTCCGTTATACTTTCTCTATGTAATATTTGCAAATGTCTTGTTGAACTGTCGATATTATTGCATGGAAGAAAGACAAAAAAAACACTATTTATTTTTTATCATTTAGCAAGGATTTTTGAGTTAAGGGCAACCAAAATTTGCTAAAAGTGTGTAACTTTTAGCAAATATTATTCAAGTAAATAGATTATCGAGGCAAAATATAAAAACTACAGAAAATGTTAATCGATAGCTGGTATCGCTATTTTAATTTATGTGTATTAAATTCTATTAATATAATAGATAGTCTATTGTAGATCATTTTATATATAGAAAGCCATAAACAAAATAACGTTTTTATATAAATAACTAAACTTAAAGGAGTAAATAAAGAAACCGAAAATGCTGTTCTATAAAATAAAATTTCCATACTTTTACGAGATCTCGTCTTCCAATGACTTATGTATCTCGTGGAAAAGTACGTTAGATGCATAAAATTTATAAAATGCGCAAAAATTCAATAGGAATGCCTTATACCAAATCTAATCGCCTTTGCTACATCGGGGCTAACCGCTATTCCTTCCTTTTCACTCTCAATTGCTTCCGTTCGCAGTAACTTCTACTATAAGATTACCAACTAAAGTATGTCACCAAAATATTTTTAAAAAAATATGTAGGGGTCGAATAATATAAAAATGAAGTTAGCATTTTATTTCATACATACATACATACATCTGACATTTTGGCGGCGGTTTGACAATTTCAAAACTATTTTGGGTCGCTACTTGATATTATTGTAATGTATTTAAAATTTTACTTTAATAGAAAGAGTACACCAAATTCAACACTACTTAACAGTGAGTTTTTTTCTTAAATTTATAATAACATTTTATTATTATATATTTAATATTTATATTAATACAGTATAAGAGAAAGTTGTGTTTAAAATTATATAGATTTGTTATGATTTATCTTTCTTTTTTTCAATCATTTTATCTTAACAGGCCGACAAGGTAATTTATATTCTAGTATTACCCATGGAACTGAAAAACGGCGGGAGTAAAGGAAATTAGAGCTACTAGTGTTGATAGATGTAATTAATTAAAGTTATAAATACAAATCTCCCTAGAGTCTTCTCTATTCTGACATTCTCTGTGACATTGGCGTAGTAATTTGTGCTCAACTACCACGCTTAGAAATCATTAAAAAGTAATTTGAATTTATATTAAATATGAAATTTAAGCACAATATATCTTACAATATATAAATTTATATAGAATGTGATCAATCTATATTAATATTATAAAGCTGAAGAGTTTGTTTGTTTGTTTGGTTGAATGCGCTAATCTCAGGAATTACTAATCTGATTTGAAAAATTATTTTTGCATTAGATAGCCCGTTAACTGAGGAAGGCTATAGGCTATATATCATCCCGAAAAAATATGCCGTTCCCGTGGGATAGATTTGTTTTTTCTAGGGATAAACCCGAAGCGAAGCGAGGGTGAGTCGCTAGTTTCATAATATATAGCTCGTAATGATACAAGGCAGATAAATAAAGAATTATACCCATATAATGATTACACACACCAAACACGTTTCATCTAAATGTGTAAGTGTAATACGTCAGCAATTTATCACTAGAGCGAAGATCAATGGGCCAAAAACCTTCTGTATGTAGGTCGGGCGATTTTAGAACGTAACTTATGTTTCATGCCAAAGTTCGCGATGCTTCTTAGTGATCAATTTTCTAATAAATACAGTAAATCTTTGTCGCAATGTAATCGATTATTCCTTATAATATGTGGTGGTTAGGTTAGGTTTTATTTTACGATTCAGTATTCGACGGGCTCCGACTATATTACTTGACTATGCCATTAAGCTGTCCGTCTATCTATCCTACTTTTAGTTGTTAGTATTTTAAATGTATTCAGCCCTTTCTAACGTCCCACTGCTGGATACGGGCCTCCCTTCAATACAAGGAGGATCAGGCCATAGTCCACCACGCTGACCAAGTGTAGGTTGGCGAACTTCACATGTCTTTCGAAAACTTGCTAGGTTCTCCCAGACATGCAGATTTTCTCACCATATTTTCCTTCACCGTAAGACAAGTGGTAATCATGTTAGAAATGATTCGCACATGAAAATATCAGAGGTGCGAGACCCGGGTTTTGAACCCGCTTCACTTGGTTTCACAAGGGATTAGTACTATTATAAATGGATTGAGTGCCTTCATTATCACAATTATTAGAGGTCTAGTGCATAGTTTATGCTACTGCAGGTCCTGAGTTCGATTTTTTAATAGTCAGGTTTTCACTCAAAACAATTTTGGTTGCCAATTATTTTGTCTTTACCTATCTATATAAATAAAATGTTTTCGATTTTTTTTATTGATAAAACTAAAGCTCGTCAACACTAAACCAAAAAAAAAACACTTGAAAAACGGAGAATAAAAAGATAATGAACTATTTGCCTATTTGTATATAGATATGAATTCAATTTATTTTAGTGATTTACAAAAGACTTACAAGTTATCTCTAACTAACTTAAGGTAATGGAAGCCATTTATTCGATATGCAATAACCCATATAACCCAATACTATACATTACATTCTACGAATCAACGAAAAAAAAATACAATCTATATTTTCGATAAAAAAAAACCTGAAATTCTTAACATATTTTAATTACAAATACGACTTTTTATTCTCAACAAATAAAACTACACAAAATAACGATACTCCGACGATTATAATCTTAAATAATTGGAAACAGGTGAAATAATGCAAATATTTTCGCCGTTACCACAAATCCTTTATTAGTTTATATTATGTAACTTTGTAAGAGGAACTAATGTTAAGGGTTCAACAGTTAACTGAATGTTTAACCTCGTCAAGCTCGGGCACAATTCGAGGTTTTTATCTACCTCAGGGGACATCGCAACTTTGTGGCCAAACTGTTTTCATTTAAAGTTGTGCTCACTCGTTATTCGAGTGAATAAAACTGGACAATAAAATTGAATAAATCTACTAAAGCCTATGGAAATGTATTCCAGTTAAAAAAATGTGTGCAGGTTTAAATTATTGACACAGTTTTATGATATTGTTACTAACACTTTTTTTATGAATGATGGTCCAAATTTTTGGTTTAAAATAAACCTACCTAAAAATAAGTATTGATCTCATGTATTAGTCAATGGTAACCGTTTGATAACGCACTGTGTGAAGTAACCAAGTGAAGTGAGTTCGATTTCGGGTATTGCACCTCTGGTATTTCATGTACGATACATTTTCAACATAATTATTATTTATTTTACGGCGAAGAAAAACTTCATGAGGTTTTCTATCTGCATGTCTGTGAGAACCTAACTAGTAGTAAAAGATTTGTGAAGTCCGCCAATCCACGCAATGTTTGTACTATTTTCTAACCCCTCCCATCAAAGGATACATGAGTAGTCTTGGGATGTTATAAATGTTGAATTGTTACATTATTATTATTTACTTGATACGAGAGATTAATAACCAATACAAACGTTGTCTATCTGATTTTGAATATTCGGCAGTACTTAATCAATTTTGTCGTAACTTTTGCTGAAGAATAGAGAATTTAATATAAGCTATTTTTACTTTCTTATATCTACGCCAATATTTGACTTTTATAAAACTATCTTATATAACTATAATAGAAATAGATAGTAGAAACGAAAGTATTATTTCAAAGCAACTTTTAACTAAAAAGAAACGAGAGAATAAGGACAAAAAGAAATTATGAGTGTTTAAACTTAGTTAGGACCAAAGCAGCGAAAGACCAAGACCTTTTTAAAAAAAATATTGTAAAAATGAACTAAATTATGACAATGTACAAGCAAGAGTTTGCTTTATATAATAACTCTAGATAGATGTATTATTTAACAAAAATACTATTTATTATTAATATACTGTATTTATAAAGCCATTAAATATAACAAGTAAAATTGCGATAGTAGAAAATAAATGTGGCAGACTAAAATGCAGGTCGAGGAGTGACAATGATAGCTCACTGATGTTATCTCGGCCTTTCTAAGAAACAAAGCGTGATTTTGTCATACAAATGTTCTCAACGACGCGCTAGGTTCTTGATGCCTACTTTCTAAGGAAAAGAGTATAAATCAAAACTTTGTGATAGAGCAAAAACTCCATAAGTACCCAAACAATAATCTTTTCGGTTATATCATTAATTTAACATTTCTTGCAGTATTTTATACTAGCATTTACTTATTGCTCGTCTACGTAAATTATTTATGTGTAATTACTCGACTTTTAAAATTGCCTGAAATCTTGCGATGACTTTTTTTTTTCTCAAAGCACGCTCTTATACATTGTAACACTTGGAAGATTCAATAATATGTATCATCCAAAGTTTAATATAATATAGCAAATACTTTAATAAATACATCCAGAAACAATACATGAAATATTAAATATATCGGTATAAATATGTCGGGACATTAACACACAGCACCATCTAGTTCCAAGGTAAGCTACGAGGCTTGTGTTATGGATACCAGATAGTTGATACACTACATATATATAACTTTAAATACATACATGTTATAAATATAAACACCCATGACTGGAGTACAAACATTCGTGCTCATCACACAAATGAATGCCCCCAGCAGGACTCGAACCCGCGACCGCTGGCACAGCAAGTAGACCCTACTTGACTACAGACTGTCCCAATCATGTCGTTAAATTATTATTTGTTTTCGTTTTGCTCTATATAAATAAACTCACAAATGACAGTAGGATATAACTGATTTAAAATCGGTTAACAATCTGAATGCAAAGACAAAACAATTCAGTATATTTTTCTCCTAGACGAACTTTAATGTTATCAATAAAGGAATGTTGGAAACACTTAGTTTTTTTTATATAATTATTATAGTCGAATTTCGACCACTGAGTGAGAACTAGTAAAAGTTTATTACTTTTTTTGATACACCATTTATACTACTGGAAATGAGAAGCTACATTAAATAGTTTTCATTATTATAAAATAACAAGAGACTCAGCATCGTTCCGCTCGGGTTCGTCCCTAGTTACGTTTTAGCGTTTACGTTTTAATATTTATAGATTTCATAAAGATGAGATATTTTCCCACAGTAAAAACGCGGATATCCAGCTATCATCATACCTCATCAAAATCTGTCCAGTGGCTTTCCCGTGATACGTTCCCAGACAGACATATCTATTAAAATTCTAAAAATTAGATTCGGCCTCTGTTTCGATAATAATGACTATTTCAATAAGATTTTCCAAAAAATATTTTATATACAGATTCGACTCAGAATTTTATTATACATATAGAAGTTATATTTGTGAATATATATATTACTTTGCACCTAATATTATATATCTCTCGCGAAGTCAACTGTCGGCTTTATTAAAGCTTTAAATTATCTAAGGATAAAAACCACAAAATAGATTACACGTAACATTTCTGCATTATTAGTTGTCTTCACTAAAATTTAATGTGTAATATGTAACAAAAATGCCTATTTAGTGTTTGCTGAACTAGCTACTCTCTTATTCAATTTGTACGACTAATTAATATTTAAGCTTATTAGGCAGATCAGTTGTTTGCTAACAAATTTTATCATAACTAGTGAATTACCCTTGCTTTGCTCGGGTGCGTACATACCTACGTATGCGTAGTACACACACTACGTATACGTACATACGTACGTGCGTAACGCTATAATATGTACCTAAGCGTAGGTATAATATGTACCTACCTACACCCGTAGGTAGGTAGATCTTTTTAGGCGAATAATTCTATAAAATATTGTTTTCTTATAACTTTATTGGTTTATTTAATTTATTAATCCGTATCCATACTAGTATTATAAATGTGAAAGTTTGCGAGGATGTATAGATGGATGAATGGATGTTTGTTACTCTTTTACGCCAGAACGGCTATACGGATCTGGATAAAAATACAGAAATAGATTAATTCTAGAAATTTATATGGAAAAGTCTGGAATAGCACATAGGTTACTTTTTATCCCGGAAAAATGTACGGTACCCTTGGGATAAATTTTTGTTTTGCTAGAAGCGAACCCCAGCAAAGCGAGGATGAGCCGCTAGTTTTATAATATGTGGATATGTGCTTAATAAATAACATCGGACTAATATTATAAATGCAAAAATGTATGTTTGTTTGTTTCTCCTTCAAGCTACAACAGCTGAACGGATTTGGATAAATTGTAGTATAGATGTAGACTATGACCTGGAATAAATGGATACATCTCAGAGAAGTGCAAATAATGCTTGTTTCAATATAAGATGTTTAATATTTATATCTATACTTTAACAAAGTAAAATCGATTTTAGTTAAACAGATTCTTTACCTATATTAATTTTATAGCATTCCTACTAATAATTAATTATATGTTGACATTCAATTACGCAGTTCAATCACGTAACATAAATGATCGGCGCTTCTGCAAATTGTTTCTCAAACTATGGCCCTTGCATGAATATGAAACAGATGGATAATAATTTAATAGTACCTGGGCGACCGAGCTTCGCTCGGGATTTTAGCCAGGAGTAGGTATTATTTTTTTTCTTTTTAAAGTTAAAGTTACACAATATTTAGTTAGCCCGAAAACAGTTCTATCAGGATTTTAAATGTATTCAACCCTTTTTAACGTCCCACTGCTGGACACGGGCCTCCCTTCAAGACGAGGGGAATCAGGCCATAGTCCACCACGCTGGCCAAGTGCGGATTGGCGGACTTCACATGTCTTATCTTCACTTGCTAGGTTCTCTCAGACATGCAGGTTTCCTCACGATGTTTTCCTTCACCGTAAGGCAAGTGGTAATCAAGTTAGAAAATGATTCGCACATGAAAATATCAGAGGTGCGAGACCCGGGATTTGAACTCGCTTCACTCGGTTTCCCAAGCGAGCGCGTTACCACTGGGCTACCACTGCCTCATCCTGCCTGCCATCTACTAGTTACATAATATAAAACAAATTCGCTGCTTGCCTCTGTTCCTTCGTTCACTTTGAGTTGTGGTTTAGAATCACGCAACAAACTTTGAAGCTATTTTCACTAATAGAAACAATAATAAATGCAGCAGAGTTTGTTTGTTTGTACGCGCTAATCTCATTAGCTACTAATTTTAATTGAAAAATTCTTTTTGCAATAGATAGCTCGTTTACTGAGGAAGGCTACAGGCTATATATTATATAGTCTATCTATTCCATACTAACCGTTAACTGGAGCGGAACGAGGATAATTCGCTAGTTTATAACTATTTATTACGAAATAGCTGAACTAATCGGTGTTCTGTCGACGAAAATGTTTTCGTACGCTTAAACGACCAACTAACGTTGGTGAAACCTTAACAAATACATCAACACAATGTACTAGAAAATTGTAGGTCTTAAAAATACTTATAGCATGTGTGTATATCCTCAGGTACACGGCCAATAACTATTTTTATTACCCGAGCGAAGCAAGGGTAAGCCACTAGTAATCTATGAGAAACGTTAATTATACATTTTCGGTGTTTAGCAAAGGAAGTTAGTAAACACGACTAAAATAAAATTATAATATAAATAATTATGTACGGATGACCTAAATTCATCCCATCAATTATTAAAACGTACCGTAACTTGAAAGTAACTTAGCACTTACGCGACCGTTTGTCCGTTTCAACCCATAAAGCTCGAGCAACATTAAATGCATAGCTCTACTCAAGGCGATTAATTATTTAATAGCTTCTTGTTCTAACATGTAGTGTGTAATGGTTTTCTAATCGGCTCAAGTCTGTTTTAAGTTATATATATTGCATTTAAGTCCTGATGTCTGAGAAATGATAATTAACATTCTCTTTTACCTGTACATAGATGCAGAACATTGCCACTACATCAAAGTATTAATTTTATTTAAATATTTTAGATGTGTTTGGCATACTATTTAAGAGGATTGTGAAGTGTCGACACGCGGCGCAAGTAGGTTTTTTAAAAAATGCTATCTGTTTCATACCGCTCCCTTTGCTAACCCATATGGTGCGATAGAGAGAGTTGCAAATCTTACAGGCAAATAACCTACATTTCTTGTTTGAAATATTGTTTTGGGCGATAACGTTTTCACCCCCCTAAACATTTACGTAATGAAACAATTCTGGTCTCATTAGATTCAGTACACCTTAATTAAGGTCTGTACGTTTTAATTTTTTAGTAATTCAGTTTACTTTAATTAAAAAAAAATTTAAACATTCGAGGAAGTTCTTAAATCAAAAATACGGATATTTAGATGCTAATAATCTATCATACGCAATATTTCTTTAAAATAAAAACATACGGACCTATTTTTTTTATTACATCCAAAACATTTCCAAAAATTATGAAAATTAGACTATGTTAAGGGGGAGGAAAAAATGTTATCGCTTTTTGTTTGAAAATTTACAGCTTCACAATCCTCTTAACGTTTGCTAAATATCAGGGAATCCAAATGATGTTTTATTTTGTACAAGTGGTTTTTAATAACTCACATGAGAGAAATAATATAATATACACTTACGAAATATTATACATTACAGGATTAATTCATCGGGAATCCTGGTGTGTAAAAGCAGAAAATATTCCCTTTTCATAGTGTCTCAATCATATAAGATATGGCATCTAAAAAAACTATCTTTTCGGATTTTTTTCGCAGATTTATTTACATTTTTAGTTCCCGACGTTCCGAATGCTTTACATCAATCATGGTCACGGGAGAGACTAATGTCAAATATTTGCGTAAATCTAAGAAAATATTATATGGCATGTTATGCAACCCTAATTAATACATGAGAACTACCTCGCTTCGACCACCAACATCGCATTCCTTTCGTATAAACTTTTATTGTTAAAGACTTTGTTTCGCAACTCTAATGTATGAGAACCACCCCGCGAGTCACGTCGACCACCAATATCGCATTTTTTTCGTATTTCAACATAACTCTCGTGAAGTGACAGTGTTGTAACATCCGAGTGCACCTTATTGTTATAAACTTTTCTTCATTCATTGCATTTGTCACACTTCGACAGTGTAATCACCTTAGGATAATTAGTTTATAAAGTTAGTATTAAAGTATTTTATAAGTAAAGTTTTCATTTCATTTGCATCCTCTGACTGTGACTTCTATAACTGGCATTTAATTATTATTTATTGATTACAAGCCGCCTTCACTTCAATCATGTCTAAACGTAGTTGTCTACACGCATTTTGTATTTTTTGCAATATTTTAGTATCCCTCAAAAACTACTTAATCTACCGCGATAGTAAGTAGATTACATCATCTTCGAGCTCACAAACTGTCTTTAAAGAAAAAAAAATAAAAAATATCTGTTTATTGCTTCGCTTAGGTACCAAAAAATTAACAGCATCACTATGAACTGTGACATCTCTATTTCTCTATCTTTCTCTCTTTCTACTCTCTGTTTTAATAATACTACAATGGAGACTTTACTGAGACAGTATGTATCCCTTTGGATATTCGCCTAGCGATCAGTGGAATATAGAAGACATTAGTTGCTTCCGGACCGGAAAATTTTTCCTCATCTAAAGGTTTGATTCGACCTTCACTTATATTATGTAATATAAAATATGAATAAGGTTCCAATAGTTTTTCTATAACTTTTATATTTTCATTATACTTTTAAAGATTCACATTTAAGTATTAACAGTTTTTACAGATGATTATTATCAATGTATCTTATTGGTATATGGCATTAAAAAATTATAACTCGATCAAATTAATATCTATAATCTATACAAATAAATAAAATTGGAGTGTTTGTTTGTAATATTAAAATAACCGCTTTTTACTAAATGTATATGGATGTATACACGATACATATACCAAAACAAATTTTTTTACAATTTTTGTCTGTCTATCTGTCTGTTTGTTCCGGCTAATCTCTGAAACGGCTGGACCGATGTTGACGAGACTTTCACTAGCAGATAGCTAATGTAATAAGAAGTAACTCAGACTACTTTTATTTTAGAAAAAAATAGGGTCCCACGAAAAAAAAAATTAAAACCAAAAAAATAAAAAATAGTTTGTTTTGGGAAACAACCTAGGGACGAACCCGAGCGAAGCGAGGGTGAGTCGCTAGTTTGTTAATAAAATTGTTAATTTCGAGGCGCTATGGCGATCGTGCAACCAGCTATTTATATTATCTTATATTTGGAGCATCATGTACCCAACATGGAATTGCAAACAAAATAGTTCAGCTTTTCATCTTTTTCTCCTCTGTTTGTCGACCGATTTTCTTCTTTTTTTTTTTGTTTCATAGCTTTTAACGAGCTTTAGTGTAAATTAATAAAAAAAAAATATGAAAACAATTTTTTATATATGTATAAATAGTTAAATTGTGTTTAACAAATTTTCAATAATGATTATGGTCGAATTTACACCTCTGGGCGAACATTAGTGGTTATTGTGCTTGAGTTCTAAAAATAGATTCAAGTACAATTGTTGGTACTCTTTACCAGACTGGAGGTCTATATCATAATTTTTTGTGATATTATTACTGTTACACCCAAATACAATTTATATCGCTCCCCAGCAAGTTTACTCTAAGTACTACATTATTGTCAATTTAGGTCTACTCTGTTTTCTTACATTCAGTATTTAACATACAAAATGAAGGTTTTATATATTTCAATTTATATTTAAAGTACCAAATATAACTTCAAAACTTAAACATTCGGTTCCCTAAAATAAAACAAAAGATATCTTTCTTGACAACGTGTACTCAAGTTTAAATAAGTTTTGTAAGTTAAGCACTAAAGTTTGTAGAACGTTAGAACAAAAAGCAGCAGTAAACGTATTTTTATTTAGAAATTATCTACTTTATAGCATGTATCTATATAACCCGGGCTATAAACTCTATTCAATTAACAACATTGTAACAAGGCCATAAAGACTAAAGTAGCGTGAACTTTTATGAACTATAACTACTGCTCGTTAACATCTCTTTAAAAACGGATATGAAGTAAAATTTATATTTTCTTGCAAATTGTAATTCGTACTTGAAAATGGTGTATATGACGCGTCATGATGAAACATTGTTAATACTTCGGTCTTTAGATTCGAATATGTTTTGTGAGATATTGGATAATCAATAACAAATGGAGCTTTGTTCGTGAGCTTTTTTAATTTTTACACTACTTAAAAATGTTTTATTTTACAAGCTTTTATTTAATATGTGTATATTTAGCTCAAGCCTCTTTAAACCACTACTTCTGTACTAATCTCTTTGAATTCTAAAATTTCGTTAAAACTTCTGTTTTTGAAATTTTGCATGCTCATTCAGTTCTATATATTATGCATCTAGGATTATTTCCTCACAAGGGCACTCCTCAACGGTATTAGTGACATGTATAGCCCACTTTTTATATACGTTTAGCTTTGGTAACTAAAAGTGATCCAGCTACTAGATGTATTTATTCCTTTTGTTGGTACTCACTAGTACTTCCTTTATTAGTAAAATTGTATTTTTTTTATCTTAAATTGAATGATTTTACGATGGATCTATAGGTTATCTAAAATCTTACGCATGACTTACGTGTATGTATGTACAGGTAAAGCGATAAGAAAACACCTAAACTAGATTGTAGTAAAAATTAAACTACGATAGTAGCTATAAATATATTAAATTGGAATTTTGGATTAGTATTATTTTCTAGTAATAAAAGCTGCATTATTTATTTTAATTAAGAATTTTTCAATAAAAGATATAATAAATGACATCTTTATAACAAAAAGAACACTTTTTTGCATTTTAGAACTGTAGAATTCGATCGCTTACTTTTATTTCATTCAAAACTTTTCTGTTTCACACACACCCACACACGCCTCAGTCTGTTGTTGGTGTGCTTATAACTCAAGAACTGCTGATCCTATAAGCGTAAACATACGAGTTTAGTATTAAACTATATTATTATTCGAATTTTTCACCATTTGGTTATGACAGTTATAAGTTAAAGTATTAGCGGTAACAATTTAAGTTTTGAAAGAAGAAAAATTGCAGTAGTGTGGGGTGATTTTCTAAAAACCTGTGGATTGTGGTCAGAATCTGAGCGAAGCAAAGGATTTTAAACTAAACACAGCTTCGCTACCTTTCAAAATACATACTTTATTACACTATTTTTAGTTAAAGGTAAGGCTATATAGGATTATGATTTTAATAATGTTCAAATCGACAAAACTTACGAAAAATTGTATTTTTATTAGATGTTTTAGTGCATTTCTCTCTGTTTTTAATTACGAAACTAAAATCCTAATGAAATCGACATTTATTTGGTCTTGTATATTTACTAAAACAAAAATTCATACAACGTATGTAGTCGAAAATATATCTAAAAAATATATTCTACTCAAAGAATACACCAAGTCAAAGGATACATGATATATTTCCAAAAGAGCTCATAAAACAGAGTTACATAAGAAATCCGCTAGATCCAAAGCACGATAACAGGACGACACAAAAAATAAATGTACCGAACAATCGTAACGTAATTCACATGCATCATATTGTTGGTCACAACACGTCAACAGGATAATAAGTACGTGAGGGAACTTGGAATTAGAATTTCTAGATTATTCGTACTTTTCTAGACTGAATAAAAACTATTTATGTAAATTTTCTTTTTTTTTTCTACTACTCCCTCTTATATTTAGTGATTATTTAGTATTTAGCTAATACTATATTTGTATAGTATATATTCATCCCTTTTTAGGTCCCATTGCTGGGCACGAGTCCTTAATGGATGGAGGATCAATCATAGTTCTAGACTTCACATGTCTTTCGAAAACTTGCTAGGTTCTATCAGACATGCAGGTTTCCCCGCGATGTTTTCCTTCTCCGTAAGGCGATTAGTAATCATGTTATAAATGGTTTGTACATAAAAATATCGTATGCGAGATTCAAAATTTCAATCCGTTTCACTTATTACAGCGCAATTACAGGCAAGAGGCATATCATCTTAGTCCTCACAGTGACAACGCACCTGTGGTTCTACATTTTTGTTACTTAAAACCTAAGTGTATGAACCGTAGGTGTTATGGGCGACAGGTACTGCTTCCATCAGGTGGTCTGTCTGCTCGTTTGTCACTGAATCGCATAAAAAAAAACTTAATTTTCTAAACGAGTGCGCTACCACTGGGCTACCTACCACTGCTTGTATAATGACTATGTTTATTTATAAGTAACTACTACGAAATTTCTTTTTCTCCAGTTCAATAAATATTTGTGTGTACGATTGAAAGTGATTGTAAATAAACCTATAACCTAAATAAATAAAAAAAGAGCTTAGAGCAATTTTCTCTTAACTGTAGACACCGATAAAAATATCATATCGTTCTTCGCCATTTATTTATATCTAAACCTTGTTTTGTCTTGATCAGAATACGAAAAATATTTATATAGTAATTTAAACATTGGCCCCTAGCAATAATCGAACCTTGGCCTAACGTAATACTTGTCAAGTGTATGCTTCGATGTACTACGGCTGTTTATGAAAATCAAAAATGAATCATTGTTAATATAAGTATACTAGTAGTTAACCCTCGCTCTGCTCGGGTTCGTCCCTAGTTACGTTTTAACGTTTAGTATAGTTTTCTCAGAGATGAGAAATTTTCCCGCACTAATAAGTATTCTATATTATATTGACCCGGATAATCAGCTATCATTATACTAAATTTGATTGAAATCTGTCCAGTGGTTTTCTCGTGATGCTTAGACAGATAGACAGATAAAAATTCTAAAAACTATAGATTCGGCCTCTGTATCAATAATAATAACTATATTAATAAGATTTTTCAAAAAAATTTTAATGTACAGATTCGATTTAGTTAGAATTTTATTATATGTATAGATAAACATAAAATTAGGTACTTGAATTCATATTAAATTATGTAACCTTCAGAATCAATATAAACTGTCTTTGTAAGAAAAAAGTAGAGAACAGTCAATAGTCACAAAGATATAAATAAATAAATGTATGTTCGATTTTCTATTGATATTTATTTTCGCAATCAATAATTTTTGAAGTAAAACTTCTTTACGCACGCTTGAAATGTGGAGTTAGCTGGTGAATGCCTTACGAAAAGTGTAATTGGGCGAGGTGAACGTTTGTTGCCATAGTAACCGTTGTTATTGTCTGACAAATAATATATAATATTATATTCTTTCCTTAAATGATATTCTATAAATATATGATATATTTTTAGTATCTCACCTATCCTAATTATTTAAAACATAATTTAAATTTTATAAAGAATACCGATAACCTACAAAAGTTTTACTTCTTGCGCGTGTACACATTCATACACGCACTCTTTAGTTGTTTTTAATTTCATACGGCATCTAATTACGAGTAAAATTATTATTTAATACACCATACGTTATAAGTTATAACGTTTCAAACATACATTCAACATTTTAATGCATATATTAAATTAATTAATAATTAAAACTTATTGATTTAATCAATTATTTATCATTTATATAAAAAAACTTAAACTATTGAGTTATTTCCAGTGTCTCTAATTCCATGTGGAGGGTTCAACGTAGACAATGCAGGGTATTTGAAGACTCGGCAGTCATATACTGTCGAGGACTGACAGACGCATAACTCGCAAAGTAACCATTACCCCACATACATAAATATATCACACACAGACACAAAAGCTATTTTTCAGGGTCTCTATCTTTCTAATAATGTATGTATAAAGGACAAAGGTCGGTTCCTTTGTCAGGCACTGTATTATGTAGTGTAGTAATAATATTATGTAAGACTTTGTTCACAGTTATTCGACGCTGAAGTTGAGTATTTTCGTATTATATATATATATTCTTTTTTTTTTGGTTAATTTATTGTTATTGTTAATAATTTCACTAAACTAAACAATATTACTTTAACTATGGATTTTACTACAACTTTTGCAGTTTTTTATAGTTTACAAAAACAAACCTATCCCACGGGAATACTACATTTTTCCAGAATAAAAAGTACCCTATGTGTTGTTATTCCAGACTATAATCTTTGTGCCATGTGCAAATTTCATCCAAATCCGTTCAGTCGTGTTGGCGTGAAAGAGTAACAAACATCCATACTCACAAACTTTCACATTTATAATATTTAAGGATTAATACGGATTATTTTAATATAATTAGAATTAAGAATATAAACAAATGATATTTAACTTGAATGATACAATCACTGTTAATAGTGATAGTTGTAAAATATATAGAAAAAGCTTCTCGTCCTCTTTAGATATGTGTAATTGCTCCATATGCTTTGATTTGTATCGGCTGCCATCGACTTCAAAATTTCTGATTACATATTTATAGTAAATAAAAACTACTATCAGTTATTTTTTTACTTTTTTGTGTTTTTTTTTAAGTCAGTTTTTTTTTCAACTTTTTATTTTTCCATATTTAATGTAGACATAGTAGTATCAAAAAAAGAAGAAAGTATTTAAAAAATTCAGTAGGTTAAAAATCAATCATCTCCTATTTTCTACACTTAAGGGTGGTTTCTTTTCAAATTTAAATAGGACCATTTCGGTATAAACCTCTTTCGAACAAAAAAAAATTTTGCAAATCCGTCTACATATGACGGAGTCATGCCCGAACATACATAAAAAAAGTTAATAGTGGTAGTTGTAAAATATATAGAGGTAGCTTTTCATGTAGTTTAGATATGTATAATTGCTCCGCGTTATAGCGCGATATTAGATAGTTTACAACTTTACTCAATAAATCGGACTACTGTACAAATGTGTGTATGTTTCTTACACCTTTATAATTAAAGTATTATAAAGAAAGAAAGAAAGAAAGAAAAACAAACAAACAGAGCAACCTTTTAAACAAAACTATCTATTTAGTTTCCGATATTTCAAATGCTTTACAGCAATCATGGTCACGGGAGAGACCGGTATCTATATAGATATTTATAATAGGTGTAAAAAACATACTCCTAACAAGATTCTACATTCTACATATTCCTAACGAGATTCACTCAGTGTTAGACTATTAGATGACGTCGATTGCAAATCTTGTGATCTGTACCTATGCAGCGATAAATTCAGGACAAATTGCTTCCGAGTCCAATGTCATTGAGATACTGCCAGATATATCTTATAAGGTAGACTTAACAAATATAATGTGTTGTTGTTTTTATAAATGCTATAATTATAATTTATCCTACTAATCCATATCCATACTAATATTATAAATGTGAAAGTTTGTGAGGATGGATGGATGGATGTTTGTTGTTACTCTTTCATGCCAGAATGGCTAAACGGATCTGGCTGTTTAGCATAGACATAGATTAGAGTCTAGAATAGCACATAGGTTACTTTTTATCCCGGAAAAATGTATGGTTCCTGTGGGATAGGTTTGAGTTTATCTAAGGACAAACCCGGACCGAAGTCAGGGTGAGTTGCTAGTATTATAAACTCGAAAATTTGTGGGGATGGATGGATGAATCTTTATTACTGGTTCACACAAAAACTACTGAACGGATTTTGATGAAACTTTAGTGTAATATAGTTTATATATGAGAATAACAAAGGCTATAATTTTTAAAGATATATGTAGTTATATATAATTGAAATATGCATGCGGAACCGCCGGAAAACGCTAGAATATATACAAATATGAAGCCGAAATGTTTGTTTGTTTAAATACGTTAATCTCTGGATCTACTGGTCCAATTTGAAAAATATTTATGCGTTTTATAGCCTCTTTATTGAGGAATATAAATAATAGACTATTTCATGTCACCCTACAACCTACAAGGGCAGAGTAATTTAACAAAACTAAACGATGCGGGTAGAGGCGCGAGAAAACGCCAGTTGTAATATACATATATAAAAATATCTACATTATACGTAATATATAAATTATTATAGCGGGGCTTAAAACCACGTATATTGATTATATCAAAATAAAATATAGTTACATATGTTTGGCAAGTACATAGATGATAAGATGTTTGAAGCGTCGGGAGCAAAAATACAAAATAAAACTACGACAAAATTCGAAAAGATAGTTTCATTTAAAATGAGTACAAAGACATGATTCCCTATATAAATTGCGTGTTGTGATTACTTTTATGGCTGATAATATAACAGGCGCAATTTTCCAAAGCTCTAACAAAGACAGTTCAGCCGTTTCGGAGATACACATGATAGATAACCGATGTTATAAAGAGTAACTATGGCTACTTTTATTTTAGAAAAATAATTAGGTTTCCGCTCAAAAAAATAAAAAAAAAATTTAAAAAGGGTAAGACGCTCGTATAACATATATTTATGTATAATATTCTTCAAATTTATAATAATGTTTATGGTTGAGTTTCGACCACTAGGCGAATACTCTTATTTTAATTAATAAAACGACGTTTTAAAATAATAAACGTTTTAAAGTACCTAATAAAGTCTTAGTAGAACAGCGGTTCTCAAATAGTGGTCTGCGGAACCCCGAGGTTCCGTAGTAGGGCCACAAAGTTCCGTCAGATAGTTAAATAAAACGTCATGTTATATAATACTTTCTTAGGTTTACGCGAATATTAGACATTGTAGCAACACGGGTAAAGAAAAGAGGAGATACTACTAATATTACTATATTGTAACAAAAAACTTTTACAATCTCGAAAATGTACTATCTTCGCAAACATGCGGGCGTCTGAACTAACGTATCAGAGTGAGAGGAAAAGAGAGAGAGAGAGAGAGGTTGTGAGGCTGCTATTGGCTAGCGTGTGGCATCAGCGGCAAGCGCCTTGATTGGCTAATAGCCCGCGAGCGGCAATTTTAAATAACATGCGTGCTACATCTCTCCTCCTCCAAGTCACGATATCGTCCCGAGAGTGAATTGGCATAACTTTATCTAAGAGCACGCCTTCCGTTTCGTTTTAGGCGGCCGACCTCGCGGACGTCGTGGTTGTACCGGTTCAATACGTTCAGCGCGATTACAAATAAGAGCATTTAGATCGGAAACATGAAAACGTCCTAAAAACTGACCCTGGCTATCGACTAACTCATAGGTGGTGGGGCTAACAACCCTTTTGATGATATGAGGTCCATCTCTCTGAGGCATGAATTTTCGGGTTAAGCCTTTGGCTGCATTACTAAGAGAATGAGTGGATAACAACACTTGATCACCGACCTGAAAAAGTGGGGACGGACGACGGGACGCGTCAGCGTATTCTTTCTTGAGATCCTGTTGCCTCTCGACTCGATCTCGTATCTCTTCTAGGGAGTCAATAAATTTAGACAAATATGGCGTTACCTGAGGCACATACGTCTCTTTATCCAGGATAACACGCAAGTCATGCTGTGCATCAAATGGTGTTCGCATTTCGCGGCCGTACATCATGTACGATGGCGTCAGTCCGGTGGTTGAACAGGTCGCAGTATTAAGAGCAAACCGTACCTGCGGTAAGAATCGGGGCCAACTGCGATGGTCATTCTTGACAAGCATTGCCAGTTGAACCTTCAAGTCCCGGTTTTTTCTTTCAGCCGGATTAGCCTCTGGATGATAGAGGGGAATCAAATTTTGCTTTATGCCAAACAGGAACATACACTGTTGCATCACTGCGGATATGAACTGAACTCCATTGTCAGAGACCACACGCCTACGGAAGCCATAACGAAGAAAATACTCTTCGATCAGTATTTTAGCACATACCTCAGCGTGCGCCTCCTTGATTGGGTATAACTCCACCCATCGAGTGGCAGTATCCTCAACAAGAAATTCCATTTTTCACCTATTTCAGCTTCTGGCAGTGGACCAAATAAATCTACAGCTAGTACCTCACCTCTTTGTTGAAGTATTGGCGTCTGCAACAGACCAAATGGTTTTTGATTTGAGAACTTATATCTCTGACAGTCAATACATTCCTTTAGGTAGTCTGTAACATATTTACGCATACCCGTAAAATAGTAACGCTGCCTAATACGATCGATTGTACGATCCACGCCCTGGTGACCAGCTGTAGGGGCGTTATGGAACTCATCCATAACATCTTGGAGCATAGATGCCGGTATAACCAGCTGAGGTTCCTCAGACTCCGATTCGGGCGAGTGACGATAAAGAACTCCCTGGTTCATGAGATAACCACGCTCCAGCCAACGGAGAGAAGACGTGGGGTCCGATGTGTTTTCTAAATCCTTGATTATCTTACAGACCTCAGGATCATCGAGTTGAGCAGACCGAAGAGTAGCTGCACTTTTACGTGGTGTATCTATTATTACCGAACAAACTCCACAACTTTCTTGAGAAACCTCATTACACGTAGGACGGCTAAGCGTATCGGCAATGACGTTAACCTTACCAGGAGTATATTCATATAGTATGTCAAATGCTTGTAATTTAAGGGCCCAGCGCATCAACCTGCCGCTGGGAGACTTTAAAGTTAACAACCACCTTAGAGGTTGATGGTCACTACGCAGAATTACTGAGTGACCTTCAATATATGGGCGATACTTTTCCAAAGCCCAGACTACGGCGAGGGCTTCTCGCTCCGTAGTTGAGTACTTACGTTCAGCTGAGGTCAGCAAACGACTAGAGTACTCGATGGGGTGAAGGTCTTTACCTTCACCTTGTAAGAGGACGGCACCCAACGCATAATTGCTAGCATCGGTATGAACGATAAATGGCTTACTGTAGTCTGCCTGCACCAGAACTGGTGCAGTAGTCAGCCTCCTTTTTAGCTCATTAAAAGCTCGTCGCTAGTCTTCAGTCCAATTCCACGCTTCGTTTTTCCTAGTGAGTTTGGTGAGTGGTTGAGCAATCTCTGAAAACCCAGGCACAAACTTCCGAAACCAAGAACAGGTTTGCAGAAAACTTTTCAGGTGTTTGAGGTTGGTTGGCTCATTCATCTGCTGGATAGCTTGCACCTTGGTCTCATCGGGCATTATACCCTTAGGAGTGATAAGATGGCCTAGATACTTAACTTGGTTACATGCGAAGTGGCACTTGTTCCTGTTGGCACGTAACCCAAAAACACGAAGACGGTTAAATACTGCCTCTAGATCTTTCAGGTGTTTCTGGAAGTCCCCTTCGGAGAGAACCAGCAGGTCATCTAAGTAGACTAGTAAAGTAATATCCTTCATAGCACTCCCAGACCGAAAACGGTCCATCAACCTCTGGAAGGTTGCGGGAGCGTTCTTAAGACCGAAAGGCATGCGGATAAAACGGTATGTACCGACCGGTGACACAAATGCGGTTTTATCCCTATCTGCAGGTGACACACTAACTTGCCAATAACCTGACCGCAAGTCTATGGTACTTATGTACCCTTCCCTTTTGGTAGCATGAAGGAGGTCCTCGATGACCGGCAAAGGGTACGTACGCTTTTAGTAATAGCATTGAGTCGACGATAGTCGACGCAGAACCTATACGTACCATCCTTTTTAGGGACGAGAAGAGCTGGTGCGGCCCATGCTGACTCGCACTCCTCAATCACACCCTCAGATAGCATCTTGTTAATCTCTGCCTCCATCGCGGCCCGCTTCGCGGGCGTGAGGCGGTATGGGGGAGCTGCGATAGGCGGATGATCCCCTGTATCGATATGATGCTCGGCGAAGTTAGTCGCCTCTCCTCCTGGACGGAAGACATCTTCATACTGCTGAAGCAAATCTGTAAGCTGCTGGTGTTGATGGCTAGTAAGCATTAAGCCTTCATCAGCCCTTAGCGACATAGAAGCCACCGAGAGTGGTTTGCGCTGCGCTATTGTTTCACCCTCATACTCAAGCGGGTATGTCTGCGTGCAACCAGAGAAGCGCCAAGAAGAAGCAGCAAAATCAATAACCATACCTGCAGCGTCGAGAAAGTCGATACCAAGAAGAGTATCATTGTTGTCAGCTTCAGGAAAAATGACGAAATCCACTCGAACACTTTTGTCCACAGAGATGTTGACGTCGACGCGAGCAATGAGGACATCGCGCAAATGGACGACACCATCTGCCAGCTTGACGTTAACTTGCTTCGAAGAGAAGGTAAGCCCCTTTTCTACAAATATTTTATATAAAGAATGTCCCGCTATAGAGCATCTAGCAGCTGTATCAATTAAAGCCCTGCCCCGCAAACCTAGAATTTGTATGCTGAGTACAGGCCTAAGATGCGTTGACTGTACGGTCGTCGTTTGTAAAACGCGAGGCATAGATACCAGGACCGTAGGTGTAGCACTAACCCCAGGAAAAGTAGTTGTCGCCACAGTGTCGGCGCGAAGTGAAGAAACTACTGTAGGCGTGTTACACTGATCAACGTTTAAACAGCACAACCTATGAATCGGGTCGATAGTAGGTGAGTTTACCCTATCAGATGCATGTTTATTATTATATACGGTAATAGGCACATTTACCCTATCAGATAAGTCACAAACATAACTATCGATAAAAGGTGCGTTTACCCTATCAGCTGCATGATTATTACTATATACGGTAATAGGCACCTTTACCCTATCAGGTAAGTCACAAACATAACTATCGATAATAGGTGCGTTTACCCTATCAGCTGCATGATTATTATTATATACGGTAATAGGTACATCTACCCTATCAGGTGAGTCACAAACATAACTATCGATAATAGGTGCGTTTACCCTATCATAAGAATCGAACAATATGTTATCCGAACTCGATTGGTTAGGTACCGAATCCTCCGAACAAGATAAGTTTGTATCAGAATCGCACGAATAGTTATTAATCAATCGTTGTCGACAAAGACAAAGAAAATTATTATTTAAGCGGTCGCACGGTTGAGATAAAGTATTATGATTACTATTAGAACGCACATGATGCATGTATTTATTGTTAGATAAAAAAGGAATATAACGATAATTATTATTACTATGGGTAATATCGTGACTTGGAACGTTATTCAAAGATGTAGTAGGCATATTACAATTTCTTACCAGATATGATGAATCCATTGTAACAGATGAGAACGACAAGTTATTGCATTTAGAACATTGTGACCTCATTACCCCTTTCGCTCCACAACCATAACAATGTAACGATTTATCCTTAACATTAACACTGCACTTGTTTAGCTTATAACAATTTTCACGTAAGTGTCCGTATTGTTTACAATAAACACATTTAGGTTTCGCGACATTTTGATTCGAGCACACACTATCGTTAATAACATGTATGGAACGTCGTGATGATGTAGATACATTCGAAGACGGCGTTGCGCTGAGCGCGCTCGGCGTTGCTAGCTCTGTGGAGCGTCGCGGCGGCGGCGGGAGCTGTCCCGCGCCGCCAGCGCCAGCTGACTTTGCTGACCGCACGGTGGATGAAAGGCCGGGCTGCGACGACTGAGTACCCGTTTCGAAGTCTTCTATTTCTATAGAACGGGCGAGGCGAAGCATTCCAGAGAAGTCGTTAAAATCCTCCCTTCTCAGACGTTTTCGAATACGTGCGTCAAGGAGACCGTAGACCATGTCCACTTGCGCTTTTTCAGATATATCGCCCGCGGGAATTTTTGACAATAACGCTCGGCATTTAGAGACAAATACGTCGGTGTTTTGATTTCCTTGCTCTTGTTCAAATAGTTCTTTATATATACGGTGGGGGGGTCTTTTATCTCCATAAGTATTAACTAATAAATCCATGACCTCGCCCCATGTGTGAATCTCCCTCTTGACGCCTTGGTACCATATCGCGGCGTTATTCGTAAGGACCATAGATAGGCCCCTGAGGGCATTTTCTTCAGACACGTTAGCACAATCCTTATAACTTTGGATGGCGTCTATGAAAGCGTCCACGGACTCATCGGCGTCACCGCCGAACCTGGCAGTGCAGTGCGTGAAGGTGCCGCTGCCGAAGGCCTGTGATGCTGTAGACGTTGAGTTGGGAACTGGGGATGACGGCTGGCGACTCATAACTTTCTCCAGCAGGCGCTCAAATGCTTCAGTTTGGGACTGCTGCATGGCGGTCATCATAGCAGCCACTTGTTTTGAAGAGAAACTTGCACCATTGTCATCGTCGACGCATACGGTGTTTTCATCGTCCGATGGCGTCGCTCGATCCCTGCGCGTGCGTGGCATGATGGCGACAAAAACTCACGAGTATAACGTCCTTACTTTTATAGTTCGAACCACGGTACGAGCACTTTTATTACTCGCGGCACGTTGGGCAGCCACTTGTAGCAACACGGGTAAAGAAAAGAGGAGATACTACTAATATTACTATATTGTAACAAAAAACTTTTACAATCTCGAAAATGTACTATCTTCGCAAACATGCGGGCGTCTAAACGTATCAGAGTGAGAGGAAAAGAGAGAGAGAGAGAGGTTGTGAGGCTGCTATTGGCTAGCGTGTGGCATCAGCGGCAAGCGCCTTGATTGGCTAATAGCCCGCGAGCGGCAATTTTAAATAACATGCGTGCTACAACATTTAAATAAAACTATCTTTTCGGATTTTTTCGCGGATTTATTTTGATTTTTGTTTCCCGACGTTTCGATTGCTTTACAGCAATCATGGTCACGGGAGAGACTAAGGTGTCAGATGTCTCAAAAGTATTATATAGTTGTTACAGACAGCCTACCCACAATTAACAAAAATGAATTCAAAATATTGAAAATTGGCATCAAAGTACCTTACAATATTTGTTAATTTTAATTTTAAACATTTTTATAATTTTAATTTTATACTTGAAATAAGGAGTATTATTTATATAATTTTAGCTATTATCATTATAATTATTTCAATTTTTTAGAAAACTTATTATTGCATTATTGTTTAATAATCTATATTTTTAGTGTTACCATTATTATATTTATAACCATAAAGATAGATAAAATATTAATTATTTAAGCCACATTATTGTTCTTTGTCTACTTTAGAAAATTTAAATTAATTAAGAATTACATTTACAAATGTAAAATATTAATTTGAAGTACTGTTATTTTGATCCACACAGTAAGAACTTACTACATTTAACTGTCTGTTATGTTTAATTTTATTATTAGATTTTATAATATTAATAACAGGATCCCACGACGATGGTAGTACCCAGCCATCTTCCCTATTGAAATTTGGATGTTTTTTAATTTCTATGGCTTCCCGAATCATTCTAGGGCGATATCGATTTTCTTTCGCGAGGATTTGGGGTCTATCGAAGCGAATATAATGGCTTGGGCGGTCCTGACTATGTTTGCTCGCTACATCCTAAAGCGAGCTTCAATTAAAACTTATTTCAAGCCGCCAAAGAAAATTAGTCAATTCTTACCACCTGTCAAGTGCCACATCCCTCTACAAGATGCAGGAGTTTACAAACTTGATTGTGATTGTGGACTCTCTTACATCGGACAAACAAAGCGATCCATAAGAACTCGGGTCAAAGAACACATAGCTGATGTGAAACACCGCCGTAATACAACATCTGCTGTCTGCAAACATAGTCAGGACCGCCCAAGCCATTATATTCGCTTCGATAGACCCCAAATCCTCGCGAAAGAAAATCGATATCGCCCTAGAATGATTCGGGAAGCCATAGAAATTAAAAAACATCCAAATTTCAATAGGGAAGATGGCTGGGTACTCTACCATCGTCGTGGGATCCTGTTATTAATATTATAAAATCTAATAATAAAATTAAACATAACAGACAGTTAAATGTAGTAAGTTCTTACTGTGTGGA
Source organism: Argynnis bischoffii washingtonia (assembly GCA_033884665.1). NCBI lineage: Eukaryota > Metazoa > Arthropoda > Insecta > Lepidoptera > Nymphalidae > Argynnis > Argynnis bischoffii. The sequence goes on along the minus strand of CM066618.1, from coordinate 14,325,275 downwards.
TCAAAATAACAGTACTTCAAATTAATATTTTACATTTGTAAATGTAATTCTTAATTAATTTAAATTTTCTAAAGTAGACAAAGAACAATAATGTGGCTTAAATAATTAATATTTTATCTATCTTTATGGTTATAAATATAATAATGGTAACACTAAAAATATAGATTATTAAACAATAATGCAATAATAAGTTTTCTAAAAAATTGAAATAATTATAATGATAATAGCTAAAATTATATAAATAATACTCCTTATTTCAAGTATAAAATTAAAATTATAAAAATGTTTAAAATTAAAATTAACAAATATTGTAAGGTACTTTGATGCCAATTTTCAATATTTTGAATTCATTTTTGTTAATTGTGGGTAGGCTGTCTGTAACAACTATATAATACTTTTGAGACATCTGACACCTTAGTCTCTCCCGTGACCATGATTGCTGCAAAGCAATCGAAACGTCGGGAAACAAAAATCAAAATAAATCCGCGAAAAAATCCGAAAAGATAGTTTTATTTAAACGTCATGTTATATTTTTGGTACCATAAATATTAAATAAATAAATAAATATGTATGTTGGCACATTAACACACAGCACTATTTGGTTCCATGATAAGCTACGAGGTTTGTGTTATGGATACCAGATAGTTGATACACTACACATATATAACTTTAAATACATACATATTATAAATATAAACACCCATGACTGGAGTACAAACATTAGTGCTCATCACACAAATGAGTGCCCCCAGCGAGACTCGAACCAGCGACCGCTGGCACAGCAAGTAGGTCCACTACAAACTGAGCCAAACGTGTTTTCAAGTATAAGTATTAATATTTTTCATTTATGATTCGTTCTTTCAAGTCAAACAAAAAAGTATGCTAACTACAACGCAATCAGTTTACTTATTATCAAAATGGGAATCCGTTAAAAAAATTATGATCAAAAATAAAAAAAAAATTAAAGAGTGCGTGTATGAATGTGTACTCGGTACTCTTTATAAAATTCAATTTATGTTTTAAATTATTAGGATAGGTGAGATACTAAAAATAACGCATATTATGCGTATTACAATCATATATTTATAGAATATCATTTAAGGAAAGAATATAATATTATATATCATTTGTCAGACAATAACAACGGTTACCATGGCAACAAACGTACGTACATTTTTTCGTAACGCATTCACCAGCTTACCCCCCAAGTAGTGTGCGTAAAGAAATTTTACTCCAAAAATATGAACCGCTGACATAGAGCATAATAGAAAATACGATAAATTAGTGTTATTTACTAAGAAAGATATAGATGTTCGTAAAAGCGATTTCTACTACCATTAATTTCAAATCAATCCTCAACGAATCGAATTCCGATTCCAAACTATTTTAGTTCACTAAATGAACTTGGTCAATAAATCTTAAACACTTTATTGTTAAAACAGTAGAATGCAGTACATTTGTTATTCTATACCATTCGTCATCCCGTCCGTGTGATACATAGCAATATTTAGAGTAATAAAATGAATTGTTCATGCGTTCTGGACACGCATTAATGTAGGATTCGCTGTAATTTATCGTAGTGAGATAAACTTTGTACAAAAGTTAACAATCAAGATTTTAAATGATAATGCTCTTTATAAGTGGGAAATGACGTTTTGCTCTGTACGGTACATAACTTATTTTTAAAGAAAAAAAACCGACTATTTCTACGAGTAAGGGTTGTAGCATTATGTTGATGAATAAATAACATAAAATTCAAAAAAAATTTAAAAAATCTAAAGTAGTCCTAAAGATAAGCACGTTCAAACAAAAAAACCGGCCAAGTACGAGTCAGACTCGCAAAAAAAACGGCAAAAAAATCATATCTTTTTTATGGGATCCCCACTTAAATATAATTTTATTCTATTTTTTAGTATTTTTTGTTATAGCGGCAACAGAAATACATCATCTTTGAAAATTTCAACTGTTTTAACGGAGTCTTAGTAATAGGGTCCTGTTTTACCCTTTGGGTATGGAACCTTAAAAAAACTCTTCAGCTTGATATATTAAATGTAGATAGATGTCTATGCGTCTTTGACGTCCTACGTGAATGGAACTTCAATGTACTACGTAAGTGTATGAGTGTTAAAAAGAAAAAAATATTTTTAAAGAAACTGAGCTTTTATTTTAATATACATATATATGTATATATATAATATAGTGGCAAATTCAAGTAGCAAACTTTATTGAGTCTCTGAAATTCATTTAAAGGTTGATAACAATCGATGAAAACTGAACAACTGTCGCTCAATACCACAAGTATCTAAGTTTACCGCTGACTGTCTTGCTAAGATTTGATATAATTTTATAATCTGCTAAATAAAGTCAAAAATACTAAGAGACGTCTAGTTGCTAGCATTTACAGCTGCAAGCCCTTAAATCCCAGGTTCGAGTCTCGGGTTGTGCCAAGTTTAGTCATTGAGCCTTCTCAGTAACAGCCCGGAGTTTAGGAAATTGGAATGCCTCGGATGACACGTAAAGCCGTCGGTCCTAAGGCTGATGGTATTTAATTGTCATACCACCGGAGTATGAGAGTGATAGGAATAGAGAGTGCATTGGTTTCTGCACGTTAACTTGTGCTCTATAATATCTCCTTCACAGTTAGCTAGTCTCAATGATATTGGCCACCGTGGCCGAAATCAAGCCTTGTTTGTAATGTTTGCGCGTATACTCTTATAATAATATAATATATAATATAACATAATATATAATATAATAAAATATATAATAATATTTTCTACGCACGTGACTGGTGTCAGTCAGAGATTGGCCGCATTTGGTCGTTATTATGTCTAAAACCAGCATAGAATAAAGTTAACTAGTTTATAGCAGCTTAATTTAAAGGTGGAAACGTCTTGCCTATAGTTCAATTTCATTTTCTGCACATCACGTGACGCGTTTATGGATCGAGGGTATATTCTGTATTTTCCAAGCTATGATTGACAACATGTGAGTGAAACAAGAATTCACATTTAAGCGTTTGTCAGATACAACGTTTTCTGTTTTCGTAATTATAATATTAACTAGACCAACAAAAACACATCTATCCCACGGGAACCGTACCTTTTTCCGGGATAAAAAGTAGCCTATATGTTATTCTGATGTATGAGCTATATTATTGTAAAATTTCATTAAAATCCATTTAGTAGTTTTTGCGTAAATATAACAAATATCCATACATCCAGGCATCCATACCTTCATACGTCGTCACAAACTTTCGCATTTTTAATATTAGTATTTGGGTGACCGAGCTTAGTTCGGAGTTTTTGGCCAAAAGTACATTTTTTTTAATTTGGCTTAAAAACAAAAATAAACTAAAAACTGGAATATACACAAAAAAAAAACAAAAGTAAAAACTTCGTATCCGACCGGGATTCGAAACCAGACAACTGTGATTGTCAATCTGCGCCTTGGCTGCTTGACCACGATGCTTATGCGAGCGGGTATAATCAGCGAACATATTGTGCGTGGAATAATGCGAAAGAAAACCGCATGAAACTCGAAAACACGCGTTTTCCCAGACATAAGGCTAATCTAGATCGATTTTCCGCCCCCGAAAATACGTACATATATACCGAATTTCAGCAAAATCTTTAAAGCCGTTTCTAAGATCGCCGATATATATAAAGAAAGCTCTTTTAAAGGTATTAGATTAGAATTTGACAAACTATATCTACACCCTTACAATTTCTAATATTATAAAAACAAAAGTTTTTCCCGGTTATAACTTTATGATATCAGTACATTTGATACCATCAAATATCAAAGTAAAAGTTACTGAATAATGCGTAGGAGAGTCTTCAAAATACTTTGTTTTCACATCACGATTTTTGCTGAAGAACATATAAAAATAATCTCCAATTCAAATAGCTATTTTAAGTTTCAAGTACTTCAAGTTATACAGTGGCCATCAAAAATCATTATTTATCTTTTATTTATTTATTTATTATGCAGCCATTACTTCCTCATATATGAAGAATTTAAATAATTTGTACAAATAATAAAATTCTAACTAAACCGAATCTGTAGGTACATTCAATATTTTTTGGAAAATTTTATTGAAATAGACATTATTATCGATGCAGAGGCCGAATCTATAGTTTTTCGAATTTTTGTCTGTCTGTCTGTGTGTCTGTCTGTTACTGCATCACAGAAAAACCTCTGGAGGGATTTTGATGAAAGTTGGTATGATGATAGCTGGATATCCGGGTCAACATATAGGATACTGTTTACCTCGGTAGATTATCTCATTCTCACGGGAGTACACGTTATAACACAACCCAAAAAATATTTATGATCAGAATTTCTTGAAACTTAGTATTAATGCTATTCAATACAATTAAATAAATACGTGTTTTAGCGTTTTTTGAAATTCATCCCATAAGGAGATAAAATAAGGGATGAAAATTTGTATGAAACCTACCTTTTTAAAGTTTTTTTGTTGTAGTTTTAGCGCGAGCAAAGCCGCGGATTTTACTAGTTAAGTTATATTATTGGAAATTGAAGTAAATTAATATCTTAATCGCTTATAAAAAGGGAATCCCCCCCACTCGTCTCTTGCCTTAAGAAGTAGAATACAGAGTCTTAGCATTACAAAAAATAATTTAAAAGCTTACCTGAACTTAAAAAACTATATAATTAAATACTCTCAAACTCATACGATATTATTTCATATTATTTCAATTTAAGATATTTTTTTCTTTAAAACCCTCTTCTTAATTTAGTAGAAATTATGTTACATGACTCTCTTAAATGTTATGAACACAAATTCAAATCACACAATTTTTTTTTTGAGTTTTATAACTAACTAGGGGCTCACCCTCGCTTCGCTCAGGTTCATCTCTAGAATTACACAATCAAATCTACTTCACGGGGATTGTACAGATTCCCGGAATAAAATGTAGCTTATATGTTGTAAAGATTTATTAAAATCCATTTAGTAGTTTTTGCGTGAAAGAGTAACTAACATCCATACATCTAAACATCCAAGCTACCAGAAATCCATACATCCTCACAAACTTTCGTATTTACAATATTAGTAGAATAAAAAGTATCAAGCAAACTACAATATAAAAACTTCTTCATCAAAAATGCTATTGAGTTTCATCCTAATAGGGAAGGCTGAATGCTAACATCGTCGTGGGATCCAGTAACATAATAAATTCAAATACCACATATAAAAGTAGACGTAGTAGGTCGTTAGATAGAGTTAGATATTATTATATAGATCAGAATAACGGTAATAGCAAATCGGGAACCAAAAATCAAAATAAATCCGCAAAGATAGTTTTATTTTAAATGCTAATATATCAGGCTGAAGAAATTATTTCTTTCATCTGTTCAAGCGCGCTAATCTTTGAAATTAGTGGTCCGATTTAAAAGAAATATAGTTATAAAATATAATAAATATGTTATTGATAAATATCACAAGCGATGTTACAATATGACCTTTATAATCAACTAGTGACTCAACCTCGCTTCGCTTGGGTTCGTCCCTAGCTTGATTCTCCATACAAACTTAGATTCCCATTTTCACTACTTTAAGGGATGATTTCTAGGATAAAAAGTATCCTATGTCCTTCCTATAACGCACACAAACTCACAAACTTTACTACTCTTTATAATATTAATATAGATTATATAAAAAAAACACAACCGGAGCCGCGGGCAAGTGCTAGTCTAACTATATGTCAAAACAAACTTGCACAACGTTTTTAAATTACAATTACGAATAGTAAAATAATAGAGCCACAAATACGAGCACAGATCCGTTTAACATCATTATGTCGTGTTGTTATGCTAATTAATCATGACTTATCATTAAAATAAGAGATTTCATAGAATATTCAAGTTTCATTATATTTTAAATGAATAGCTCATAAAATACAGAAAAGCAAATGATAATCGTGTTGCAAAATTTACATTATTAGCAGTAGTTATAACGTCGGTAGCAGGTCGCAGTTTCGATTTCTAGCTGACAATAAAGCAATAGTGACAGATAAAAATATCGACGGAACAATGTTTAAGTACAAGTGGACTGTAACTTAATTGGATTTAAAAATAATATTTGTTTAACCTTTATATATTTTTTTTCATTTATATTAATACTATCGACTCACCTACCGGTGGTAGGACTCTGTCAAGCCTGAGGAGTCCGACTGGATGGGTACCACCCCCTTATCTATTTCTGCCGCCAAGCAACAATGATTGCATTGTTGTGTTCCGGTTTGAAGGATAAGGTAGCCAGCGCAATTACAGGCAAGAGGCATATCATCTTAGTCCTCACAGTGATAACGTACCGGCGGTTCTGCAGTTTTGTTACGTAAAACCTAAGTGTATGAAACGTAGGTGTTATGGGCGACAGGTACCGCTTTCCATCAGGTGGGCTGTCTGCTCGTTTATCACTGATTACCATAAAAAAAAAATACAAACTTTCATACCCATTTTTACGCTTTTAAGGGATGATTTCCGGAATAAAAAGTATCCTATGTCCTTTTTAAAGTCTCAAACTATCTGCTTACCAAATTTCATCTAAATCGGTTCGGCAGATCCAGAGATTATCCCCTACAACGTCACAAACTCACAAACTCACAACCTCATAAACTAACAAACTTTAGCTCTTTATAATATTAGTATAGATGTAAGGCTGAAGTGTTTGCTTTTGTTTGTTTTCTTTACTGCGCTATTATCTACATTTTTTTACCCCTCTGGAAAATTCTCTCTTTTGGAAAATTTATCGAGGAAAGGTATAAACTACGTAACATCACGCTACAACCCTTTGAAGCGGAAAGTAAGCGTTAGCATTACAACCACTACCTTAACAACCTCATTGTTATAGTCCTTAACATGTACGCCTGTAGATCCGAAGGTCCTGGGTTCCAGCCCCGGATTAAGCCAAGTATGAAATTTGAATTTTTCTAACTAGAAATTTACCCTCGTAGTAGACCATTGTAATAATTAATATTAATACTATTAACCCTTTATTGTTTATATATTATTCTTGTTATTCTTATACCATAAAATACTTGTCTCATGTGTACTTAAACGTATAAATTCAAATATAAATTTAATTCTTATTATGATAGCACAACCCTTTTCTATCTTGTTAAATACTCTCACCAAAGTTTCTTCAATAGAGATTATTTTTAACAATAAGACCGTTTCTGCATACCTTATGTGTTCTTTTGATAACAAATGGAGCTTTGTATATACTGTATACATAATAAAACAGTAACTTAGCAATTTAGAAATCGATGTGCTCATTTCACGTAAAAATTACTGAACCAATTTTAACTAAATTTTGTATATTATATATTTTTTACTACAGGAAAATCTTTAGTTCCCACGGGAAACCACAATAACTGGTTCTATCGTTCTTAGAAATTTACATGTCTAACGCCGACTAAGTCTTAAGAGATACATCAATATAATGTACTAGAAAATTGTAAGTCTTAATAAGGATTATAAAAATATCTGCAATAGTATAATATAATATCAAAAAAGTACTTAGGGATGCACCCGACCGAAGTGAGAATAAGTCACTAGTCTAAAATAAAGAAGAAAAATAAATAATTAGGTTACTGCTTTGATTATATTTCTTATAAGAAATTATTACTTTGATATTTGTTTAAATCGCTCTTCATTAAAATAATATGATGTGATTCATATTAGCTGATATTGAAGTTTTAAATTAAAAGTGAACATGAAATAAAGTTTTAACATTCATTACACCTCTGCTACGGTAATATAAAAAGCGTAGCGCGGCTACGAGTAATTAGCGATCCGTAGCATACATCTACGAATAATTTGTAAGCGACTCGCTCATTAAGGTATCGTCATTTTGATTTAACTAATATTTATAATTAATATAAAAATAGTTTTTTTTTCTCCATAATACTTAGTTTCTCACTGAATACTTTTTGGAAAATTTATGTTTGAAGTATTTTTAATATTTCGTGAATTCGTTAAAAATACTTTCATATATATTTTTTATATCAATCGATCCTATTTCATGTAGAGATCAAAAGACTCTATAGAACCATTTAAGGTTTGAGTACTAGAAATGACAGAAATCGCCAAAAACTTTTCTCATACATTTTGTACGGAAAATGATAAACAACTCGAAATATTCCTTTTGCCAAACGGTCCTATTTCTTAATGTAATTAAAAGACTCTTTGAGGCCAAATGGAGTTTGAGTACAGATATAGATATATATCACATGTGTCTATTATATACACTCTATGTATTTCCTTCAAATCTACTAAAGTAAAATAATTGGAACTACTTATATACAATTTTTTTTTTCGGCATTAAACCATCTAACTCTAGCGTAGATAAAAGATTGATTTTAAAAGCTAATTATGAGGCAGAGTAGAGATGAAAAAATATTTATATACCAATGTATACTAGTACTTTGTTTGTTTCCTTCTGTCGTATGTTAAAAACCGAATCGGGACTCGAACGCAAGACCTCCGGATCTCCAGCCGTACATGCCATACAGATCACTAGATAATAAAGACAGTTATTTACTACATAATAAAAAGCTGATAAAACTATTTGCAAAACTAACGAACTTAACAAAGATAGATACAAAAATAAGTAAATAATTAGTGTTTTGATAGTTTAGATTAATATTTTGGATTTTGTATTGATTTTGTATAATCAAGATTTTTATAAACAACAGAAAGCTCTACTGACTATCATTTTTTAAGCTTGCATTAAAGCACTAGGTCTAGAAGCCCTAAAAGTTGTGAACTTAGAAAACATTTTAAGTATACAAGAGCTAATAAGATAAAAATGATATAATAATGGAGGACTGACTTACCCTAATAGATACTCGCAAATAACTTCAAGCAACCCATATAAGCCTTTGTTGTGGCAACATAAATTATTTAAGCATTGTTGTCTTGGAGTCGTCACATTGATAAGATATCTCATAATTTAACAGTTATTTTCATCTTTCTTATGAATCTCATAGGCTATGTATTCATATTTTATGGTGTAAAAAATATTATTTATTTACTTTTAAGAAAAGTAAGCGTGAATCTATTTTTTTAGTTATACTTCTTTTGGCACGTTTGGAAAAAATATGAGAGTAAAATTTCTACCGACAACCAAAAAACCACATGATGAAGTTAGCTGAAAGCGACATGATGAAGTTAGCTGCATTCCATTTACAAACAGAGAATTATGACATACGGGATGAAATCTTTAGCTATTTTTGTTCTGTTACGCCAAAGAAGTATAACTTCTTTCGTGCGTACATAAGTACACACATTTTTTTATTTATCAAACACTACTAACTCTAAGTGCAAAACAAACTGGCACAATATTTATTTCCAACATTCGCGCAAAAATAAATTAAACTGCTCATTTGGACTTTGGAATAATAAGCGAGTGCATAGAACCGAACGTAAAGCCAAACAATATTTTTTTGAAGCAGTATACAAATATTAATAGAATACCCATTACTGTGATCATAAATAAAAATATGTCACGGTTTTTATTATAATAAAGAAAAAAATAATAAGCTATTATTTTGCTATCTCTCTTTTGAGGGTAAGAGAACTGATGCTTAAAAAATACAAAAGAATATAGTATTATTCTTATTATTCATACTAATACATAATATACGACTGAATACCTACATATGTATATAAAAAGTTCTCTTATACTTCAAAGAAAGTAAACGCATGGCAAAATCTAGAATCTATACTAATATTATAAAGCTGAAGAGTTTGTTTGTTTGTTTGGTTGAACGCGCTAATCTCAGGTATTACTAATCCGATTTGAATTTTTTTTTTTGCATTAGATAGCCCGTTAACTGGGGAAGGCTACAGGCTTTATATAATCCCGAAAATTGTACGGTTCCCGTGGGATAGATTTATTTTTATCTAGGGACGAACCCGAAGCGAAGCGAGGGTGAGTCGCTAGTAGTAACATAAACAGCAAAACCACGCTAGTATTTTTGACTTTGTAATTTTTTTAGTGGACTACAAATATATAATTATTTAGTCTGAGTTTATATAAAAAACGCTGCTTGATTAATTTTTTTTCTTATATATCTTCTATGTACATAACAAGTACCTGGTAGCTTACCATAGAACTAGATGGTGCTGTGTGTCAAAGTCCCAACATATAAACTACAAACAAAAGTTTCTTTTAGTTATATAGTATCTACGGTCTAAAGTTCTGAAATTTATAACACTTCTCCATATTCCCTTATTCATCGACACGTTATCTTAATTAAAACGCAACCTGATCAGTTGAGTCCATATAAATTGTAGTTGTTTTTACCTGTTAAATGTAAAACATATTATTTAAAAAATATTGGTTGGAATATCATTTATTAATTTTCACTTTTTGAGAAATAATTTGTAAGACTTGGCATATTAATACAAAAAAAATGGATTAAATATCTAATGTATTCAGCTCCCTCTGTTTCTGTATTAAAGAGGATAGGCCAACAAATTAACAAATACACTTTTCGCATTTTTAATATAGGTTGGGGCTAATTAGCGTCCTGCAATCCAGCCAGGTGTGAAACCAAGAGACGCACGGGGAAGCGGCCTACCTCTGTGGGCTTTTTTGGTACTTCTCTGATAGCATGGTGGATCGTGGAAGCATCGATTTGGTTGTTATGGTCAGCTTCGGCAGAGCTTTCATCGGGGCGTCTTGGTTTTGTAAGCGATTTAGCCGTTTCAGCGTTAAGGTATCAACATACTCCCATATTTACATCTATACAAACTGTAATCTTTTAATAATAAAACCAACCGAATTATTAAAAATTATTATTACTGAAATTATTTAGTAGCCAAATAACGAATTAAGCCTCAAATTATTCAAATTTTGTAACGATTTAATGAGCTAATTCTATACTTCGTAAAACCAAATTATTTTCATGTATCAAAATAAGGATTGAACTTCCATATTTAAAAGCTTTAATGACCATGATTGCTGTAAAGCATTCGAAACGTCAGGAACCAAAAATCAAAATAAATCCGCGAAAAAGTCCGAAAAGATAGTTTAAGGTTATTTCTCTAACCTAACACACCGTGAATAGTTAATAAAAACCGACAAATTTTATCTGACGAATAATTAGCTCTTACTTGTCCAATTAATATCAAACGAGCAAAATTCTTAAAATATTACTGACATTCGAGTACTCATCATTATACGAGTAATTATATGAAGAATCGCTCACAGTTTTTATATGTTCTACTTTTGAAATTCCTTTGTAAATAAATTGTGGAATTTCAACTTACCCTTTTCTTTATACGCCCTTAGGGTACAAAATAACATTCCATAAGAAAGTTCCTTTTCAAATTCTTAGTTTCGAGACTTAGAATATATACTGATCTGTCATTAATCCATATTTAATATTATACATGCGAAAGTGCTTTCGTTTGTTTGTTCTTCTTTCACATCGAAACGGAGTGATGGATTTTTTGTGTGGAGATAGAGACCTAGAGAATGACATAGGCTACTTTTTACCTCGGGAGATTATCTTGTTCCCACGGAAAACACGTTATATAATATATAGTATATCTATTCCATAATAACCGTTAAAACATACCTAAGGACGAACCCGAGTGAAGCGAAATGAGCCCTAGTGTAATTATATGTATATTTTTCTATAAAACTTTAAACTATAACAGAATTATTAGATATAAGAATAAAAAAATGTTGATATCGATGGATAGATAAAGCAATTTGCAAACGAGACACGCCTTAAAAATTTGTACAAAAACATCGAACTACAAATCTCATGGCCGAATATTGGCAAGTAATACTAATAATGACCAAAGCGGGGTCAAAGAAAATCATTTCGAGACGGCAACTTTGTAAGAAAGTTTCTTCAATATAACGAATTATTGGATTTGCAGACGCCGCAAAAGTATAATCTCATTGGACATTCGTGAATGATATCTTTTTTCCTAACTTATGCGAGCTGGGGTAATTTCGTTTCGCTGCTTTGTGTTTGATTAACATATAAGCCTTATTCTTTCGGTCGTTCCGTTTCCATATTGTAGTTTTATTATACTTGATATCTTTGATTGAACTTAGGGAAAGATGTATGTAATTCGCCTTTTACCCATAACTTAAGGACAGTTATGGTTAGAACTAATTGTACTTAGTTGGCTGTATAAATAATGTAGCATATGTCTTAAGAAATGTGGACAGTTATTTACAATTATGATAGTTTAACATTGTTTTTACATGATAATATAAAATTCAGCACTATCAAGTCATTTGTTAAAGAATAATATTACAGCTAAAATTATGAATAAAAATATTTTCTTCTCTTTCGGATCTTTCCATTGTCCATGATTGCTGTAAAGCATTCATAACGTAGGGAATCAAAAATCAAAATAAATCTGCTAAAAATCTAAAAAATAATTTTACTTAAAATGTGAAATATTCGTGTATATCTAAGGAAGTATTTATAAAGTTCAAAGACTTTAAAACGAAAGTTTTGATAGGCTGGTTCAATATAATAATGATCCTTACTGGTTTCAGTCAATCTCAGTGAGACTAAACAAGTGCGTTGATAATGTTAATTCCATATATATATATATGTATTTTATGATAGAAAAACCCAGTAACTATTTAAGTCGGTACTTAAATGCAGGATTTCTGTATCCACATAGACGTATGTACATACTAATGGACGTTGACTAACAATCTAACTAAAAAACGAAGATATTATATAAAATAAATAATATGAAAGCCAAAATAAATACAATAAATAAAGCTAAAAGGAATGTCAAAGGGAAAATGATCGAAACCTGTTATATATTAGGTTCCTTGAAACTCGATAGACACTTGTACCTATCCAGTCTACGGCACGTTGTGAAGCAATTCGATAGCGAGAGCCGACAGATTGAGAGATTGCACCTGCATACCGCGGGATGGATATACGAAACCGGATGAAACCGGTTCACGCCAGTGAGAACCAGTTTATATCTGGTACCTGCTGGTTTATTTATATCGCTCGCGAGACCGTTTCGTTCGTTTCAATTGAGTTACTCCGTGATTTCATTCGAAACTGTAGTTTCGTATTTTTATGAGAAAAATTGTTCATCCAGCACAATATAACAATTTACTTTAACTTTTGCGATTTGATTTTTCTAAATCATTGGATTTATGTGACAGTAAGCTTTGGGGCGTAAAGTTTAATTATACTTTTTAATACCAAAACTTAGAAATTCACTTAGTTATATTAATTTCTTTAAAACTAAGTCACCTCGTTTGTCACATCACAACCATTTAATCAGACATCAACTCTAATCTAATTGTGTTCATGATTTATGCTTTGGATTTGTTCCAGTTTTCACTGAAAAGTTAATCAGCTAAAAGCCTTTTAGTTCCCGGATTAAGAAACGAGTTAATTTATGGTAAATTGAAGAGTTTCTCTACTTTTCCTTGATTATAATGCGATAGCTTCTGCGATCGTTAAGAGGTAAAGGTACGGCGTACTAAAGTTTTAAATCTAGAATTTTTTACTTTAAGAGCTACGTACATATATTTTTAGCATCTCACTCAAGGATATTATAAAATTAGAATTAAAATTAAAAATTCAATTTCCATACGATCCAAGTACAATACTCAAAACATACTAGGTAAGTTTTAACGGTTTGTATGGAACACATATACTATATATTATATAGATAGTAATGCAAAAAGAATTTTTCAAATCGATAGCATAAGATTAGCGCGTTCTAACAAACTCTGCCTCTTTATAATATTAGTATAGATTAACTTTTTGTCGTGGTTTTGTTTGTATTAATAAAATGTAATAATGAAGACCACTCAAATGTGACAAGTAGTTTCAGACATTAATACATTCAAACAAACAAAAACAAAAGCTCTTGAGCTTTGTATGTGTATTAGTATAGATATAGTCTATCTACAAGCTTTGAACGCTATAAATTAAACTTTTAGATTTCAGGTCTTCTACTAAACTACTCGTTACACAGTGTACTTGTAGAACTTATTATCCCCTCGACAGTCGCGAGCACACCGGTGTGCCAGTTAACAATTGATTTCTTAGAATTTAACCAAGAGGTGTATACAATATATTATTATACGAATTTTCTTCATTTTAAATCTAATCATCATTTTAAAGTAGTAGTAGGATTTTGCGATATAATTAACTAGTGACATACCCTCGTTTCGCTCGGGTGCGTCCCTAGATAGGTTCAATTTTTTTGAGCGGAATCCTAATTCTTTTTCTAAAAAAAAAGTAGCCTAAGTTACTCCTTATAATATCAGTTATCTGTCAGTGAAAGTCCCGTCAAAATCAGTCCAGACGTTACGGAGATTAGCCGGGACAGACAGACAGACTGACAGACAGACAAAAAATTTTAAAATTGTATTTTTCTTATAAGTACTGTATATAGTTTCATATGCATTTAGTATAAAGCTGTTATTTTGACATTACAAAGAGACGCTTCAATTTTATTTATATGTATAGATGATATAAATTATGACAACTACCTTTGTTAATGAAAGATAGACAAAATATTTTCCCAATTATCATATTATACTGAGAAGGAATTAATTAAAATTTTAATTTACCATTATCTATACATAGTATAAAACAAAGGCACTCCCGCTGTTTGTACGCTTAGATCTTTTAAACTAAACAACGGATTTTAATGCAATTTTCAAGCAATAGATAGAACATGTACATGCATATTACATTCATACTAACCATTAAAACGTATCAAGTTACTGGTCGGTAGATCCAAATAATAAATATGTTGGGACATTAACACACAGCACCATCTAGTTCCATGGTAAGCTACGAGACTTGTGTTATGGATACCAGATAGTTGATACACTACACATATATAACTTTAAATACATACATATTATAAATAAACTTTAAATATTATAGTTCTTGAAAGTAAATTTAGAAAAAAAATCGGCTTCATATATTATGTTTTCTTTTTTGAATATAATTAATTTTGTAATAAAAATATTACTTTTTGAAACTTGACCTCGTTTTATTAAATTTCATTTCATACAGTTCCATCTGCTTCAACGTTAACGTTGGATTTATTAAGGAAATAAGAAAATAATGAGCTCTCTTCAAATAAAATTAGAAATATAAATCATTTTAATCAAGTTGCTCAGGAGTTATTTTAGGTTTCAGACCCTCCGTTATGTGTTCACCTTCTTGTGGGGGGGGGGGGACTCATTAGTGTCCGGCAATCCTGCTGGTCGCGAAACCAAGTGACACACTGGTAGGTGGCCCACCTCAGTGGGCGGTATCCTGGGGGTTGCTCCTGGTACTTCTCTGATAGCAGAGTAGACCGAGGGAGCAATCCTTAGATTGTTGTGATCTGCTTTGTCGTCAAAGCGTCGTGGTTGAATGCGTAAGTAATCCTGCGACATCCCAATAAGACTGGAGAAATTCCATTGATTTTTAATGGGTATTAGTAGTTTTTCCTGTCAGTGAGTCCCACATGATCACCTCTATGTATGCAGGTGATATGCGTTAATTTCCCAATGTTAAAAAAATGATTTATTTTAGCTACGAACTGTTCGCATATATGTATGAAAATCGTACTTACTTCTTCTCAGAATAGTATTTGTCTATGTACAAAAACAGGTTTATCTGTTTATTACCTTATTTATTTATAACATATTATGTAGTCTAAATTCTTATAATGACGAAAAAATACTACAAGTTATGTAAAATGCAGTAAATAATCAAATTGAGTAATATTTCATTTTGTTTCGACGTCACTACGAGTATTGGCTGCATCTGAGCAGTATATCACTTAAAACCTGCTTCTGACAAGAAATAAGTTTAAGATCATTAAATATTTTTAAATGCTTATTTTTATCACAAAAGTTGTACAAGTACCTGCACCATTTCAAAAAACAAATGAAGTACGAGAGTAGCACTTAAAAGTGATATCTACTCTTTTCATTAAAATAAAGAAAGATATGAATGGCCGTATTTCCTTTGAAAACAAATGCGAGAGCTTAATTGACTTGACTTTAATTAGTTCATTGAACATGAAAAAAGTTACAATTATCGAGTTGATTTTTTCTTTGCCTTTTTACATATTTTCTTATAATACAGTATCATTATAGAAAAGCGATTTTTTCTATTAATTGTTTGCTATAAGCATCAAGGCACTCTGACTTTGACAAACAACTAAATTAATCTCTATAAGACTTTTTGAAATAGCATACGATTTTTATATCAAAAGATATTAGACTCATTTCTATTTGAGACTAACTGCCTGATGGTAACCAGTAATCGTAGTAAGAAATATTCAGAAGATAGCAAGTGAGTAATTACGCCTCCGGTGTTCTAACTTTGAATCAAACGCAACAGTGTCGCTACTCCTAATTTACTTTGACATTCTATAAATACTTCAAGGTCGAACCTGTCTAATACTAAGTCTATTATACAAAAGGCTTCTTTTGAGTAAATCTTCTTACTTTTCCAACCTATTCATATATTTCGTTGAAATAGATATAATCTAAAAGGCAGTGGTAGCCCAGTGGTAACGCGCTCGCTTGGGAAACCGAGTAAAGCAGGTTCAAATCCCGGGTCTATAATTTCATGTGGGAATCATTTTTAACATGATTACCACTTGCTTTACGGTGAAGGAAAACATCATGAGGAAACCTGTATGTCTGAGAGAACCTAGCAAGTTTTCGAAAAACGTGTGAAGTCCGCCAACCCACACTTGGCCAGCGTAGTGGACTATGGCCTGATCCCCCTCGTATTAAAGGGAGGCCCATACCCAGCATTGGGACGTTAAAAAGAGCTGAATACAAATATAATTTAAGTAAAACAACATTTAGTAGTCTTCTAAAAAATCTAGAATATATAATTAGTACTTACCAGTAATCCAACAAAGAAGAAGCAAGCCGACCACTCGCCTCAAAACACAATCCACCGTACCCATATTTATTACTTTTTCTCACAATCTATCCCATACACTATTGAATTATTCTCCCTACATATTTATATTTTGAACATATATTTTAAATACGCCATCGTTGAGTTGGGTTTCTTTTGTTGTCACCTGTAACAAAGAAACCAATTTTTAGTATCGTATAAAGAGCGACCTTTGCGTTTGTAAAAAAAAATTGACGGTAGGTGTTCTGCTGAAAAATGACATTTCCATTCAGTCTTGGATGGTACCAACTATTTTTTATAAAATAAATTATTAATTTATAACGGGTATTTTGAATACAAGAGCTCTGGCCAACTTGTCTCTATATTTGGGTTTTCGGGCATTATAGGGAGATAAAATGTGTGTGTACCATTGACACCTACAAAGAATAACGTTGTAACTTAGTCTTGTAGTTTGAATTTGAACTTAAAATATAAAATAAAAAATCTATATTTTAATACAATATTGTTCTTTGCAAGTGTGGATAAAATGATTCGAAGTAATACCGTCCTTAACTTATCTCCTTACTAGATTAAAGTTAATTTTTTTTTAAATCAGTTTATAAACAAAAATACACAGGAGTAGGTATGTCGCAAATCACTGACTGCAAAAAATAAATCTCAAAATTCAAGAGGTCTATTTCCGATTTCTGCAATGAAACTCTTTCGAATATATCAGTGTAATAATACAGAAGATATAAAAATGAGGTAGTTCCTGGTAACATTATTTAACTATACAAAATCAGATCTCGTAAAAGAGGGGTTTTTCGCCGAAATTTATAGCGCTGTATGTTGACGCGCCACTGCGGAAATGATTGATGGTCGACGACATTGTGCTCGGACAAGCGATGTAAAGAAATATCGGTATAAATTATCTTTATATATGTATAATAAATCTGTATATCCATTCACTTCTGCATATTAAATACGAGTATAGTGTTTTATCGTAACTCTGCTTTTGTAAAAACGTTGTTAAATGTTATATGTTATTGACGATACATTTGGCTCAGTTTGTAGTGGCCCTACTTGCTGTGCCAGCAGTCGCGGGTTCGAGTCCCGCTGGGGGGAGATTCATTAGTGTGATAAGCATGAATGTTTGTAGGTACTCCAGTCATGTGTCCTAACATGGTGTCTCAACATATTTATATTTATTTATTGCAGGATATAAGCTGTCTCTATTTTGAATTACCCTCAATTTGAGATGAGTCCTTACAGTGTGAGCACACCCACAAACTTTCGCATTAATAATATTAGTGTATATGTTACTAAGATAGCGTGGCCTATCTTTACTTTTTTTCATTTTCATAGCAAATATTGAATTTAGTCCCAATATGTATATTAGAAAGAAAATACTACTTAGGTTTCGTTCAACAAACAAATCGTAAATAACCAATTGGGCCGCCCAATGCAGGATAAGGGATATGCTAAGCTTACAATTTTACTCTTCACTTAAAGCTTAAAACACTTATAGTAAAAACCACAATTTAATTTATCATACATTCATGTAACATAGTGGTGTTACCTTGGTAGGTAATCACATAGAAAATACTAGCGACTTACCCTCGCTCCGGTCGGGTTCGTCTCTATTATACGTTTTAACGGTTAGTAGATATTTCTCAAAAATTAGATATTTTCCCGCATTAAAAAATATGCTATATATTTTATCGGATAACCAGCTATCATCATACGAAATTTCATCATAATCTGTCCAGTGGTTTTATCGTGATGCGTTCCCAGACAGACAGACAGATAGTTGAAAATTCTAAAAACTACATATTCGGCCTCTATATCAAAAATAACTATTCCAATAAGATTATCCAAAAAAATATTTAGTATATATAGATTTGAAAAAAATTAACAAACATACTTTCCTTTTTATAACATTAGTAAAAATTCATGAACAAATTTGTAAAAAGCATTATATAGCAAGTACAATAAAAGCAACTTCGGTAAAAGCTAAGCACCATGTATAAAAAGAAGTCATTATCCACCATTTGATTGCGCAATATCTGTAATATCGGTTACGTTTCATTCCACTTGACGAAGAATGTCGTCGATCGACAATAAGCCGGCGATATTATGTCGACACAATGCCCACCAGGGGCTGAAACCCCGTACAAAATCATAATATCCCGGAAAAGTTAATTAAAGACGTTCTATACGAATCAATAAACGGTTTCGAGTAAACATGAACTTATTACTGTTTATTATTATAAGATCCTATAGAAACAATATTATTTTAGTTTATGGCTTGTAAACCATAATATTTTGAAGATTTGTTATGATAAAGTTGGTATAGTAATAGTGAATTAATTATAAATTCCAAAATGCAGTTTTAATAAAACTTTTACGACACGTTTGTACTATCTACTTGCTGTCCCAGCGATCGCGGGATCGAGTCCCGCTGGGGACATTAATTTGTGTGATTAGCATGAATGTTTGTACTCCAATCATGGGTGTTTATATTTATAATATGTATGTATTTAAAGTAACGTGTAAATATTTGTAGTGCATCAACTATCTGGAATCCATAACACAAACCTCGTAGCTTACTATGGAACTAGAAAGTACTGTATGTTAATGTCCCAACATATTTATATTATACTAGCAAGTCACCCTCGCTCCGCTCAGGTTCGTCCCTAGTTACGTTTTAACGTTTAGCTAAGAGATGAGATATATTTCCGCAGTAAAAGTATCCTATATGTTGACCCGGATAACCAATTATCATCATACCAAATTTCATCAAAATCTGTCCAGTGGTTTTCCCGTGATGCGGTAACGGATAGACAGACAGACAGAAAGACAGACAGACAAGAATTCTAAAAACTATCGATTTGGCTTCTGTATCGATAATAAAGTCCATTTCAAGAAGATTTTTCAAAAAACATTTAATGTACAGATTCGGCTTAGTTACAATTTTATTATATTATAGATAATATTTATAATGTGGTCGAAATTCGACCATAAGTCATTAAAGAAAGTTTGTGAAAATTATGAATAGAATTTACTTATCCACATAAAAAAAACTTTAAATTTTTTTATTGACAACACTCAACACTAAGCCCGTCAATAGCTATTTAACAAAAAAAATTCTTCTCTGTTTGTCTACCGATTTTTTTTTCCGGGACTCTTCCCGTCTTTATCTATTTATACATATATATATATATATATATATATATATATATATATATATATATATATATATGTAGATATGATATATGTAGATATGATAAAACAACTCGATCTTTCTCTCTAAAATCTTCATACATTTATGTAGATGATTTAGGCAGCATCAGAAATTACTCAGACATTGCAGAATACTTCAGTATTATTTTAGTCGTAGGTTTAAATTAATATAAAATTACTAAACTGATACAAAATAATATAAAATAAACATATTACCCAATATACTACATGTATATATTAATATAACACTATTATAATAAAATTACATAAAATAAAAATAAAAATTTCTTCTTTAGGATCTAACACCTCAATTTAAGCTCATCTCAGTTTTCAGAATCTTAAATTTGGACGGTAGAGAGCCTAATTAACATTTTTTCTAGGTAGCTTGTAAGCGGAGCCACGGACAAAAACTAGTCTGTATATAAGACTATAATCGAAAAAAATGTGTGTGTGTACTTATGTACGCACGTACAAAGTTATTAGTAGTTTCTTTGGCGTAACAGAACAAAAATAGCTAAAGATTTCATCACGTATGTCACAACTCTCTGTTTGTAAAAGGAATGCAGCTAAATTCATCATGTCGCTTTTTGGCTGTCGGTGTGCGCGCGCATCGTAAAAATTTTACTCTCATATTTTTTTCTAAACGTGCCAAAAGAAGTATAGCTTTAAAAAAAACAAAGGCACATTGAAGTACATAAGCCTCTAATTCAATACTAAAAGAGAAAAAATAAAATGTGAAAATCTTATAATTTAACAAGTTTCGAACGCTTCAAAACCTTCAACAATCACAATTAAAACAGTTCCCAACCAATATAATAATTGAAGCATACCGCAGCAAATTTGTGATCGATAGCAATTTTGAACTTCCAGCGCCAATTCTTACTCTATCCGAGCCTCTTAATCTGTCCAATAAAAGTTCCGAGATCATACTCGATAAAAACATTATCGAACCAATATTTCAAAAGGAAATCGCCTGAATCACTTCACTTCATATCGTGCCCTCGGGCCTCTATTAATGGATTGCTAGCTACGAATACATTTTAATTTAATGTTACTGGCACTTAGTGTTGAAAATATATTTTTTTACCCGACTGCCAAGGAAGGGTATTGTTTATATATGTATAACCTACTTATATTTTTCAGGAATAGTGTAGCTCACAATAAGTGAAAATAATTAAAATTTAAGTAGTTGCAAATATGGATTTATAAAATACAGCAATCATTTTTTATTAGTCTTGCGATGAAACAGGGAAAAGCGTAGTGAACTATAATAGTACGATATTTTTTCTATCATAATATAAGTAACAAAAATAAGTATGTATTAAATAATGAGTAAAATATTATACTTATACGGTAAAGGAAAACACTGTGAGGAAACCTAAATGTCTGAGAGAACCAAGGTTTTCAAAAGACATGTATGTGAAGTCCGCCAAACCGCACTTAGCCAGTGTGGTGGACCATATAACCTGATCCCTCTCGCATCGAAGAGCCCCATGTTATTAAAAGGCTGAATAGAAAATATAACAGAAATCACAAAACGCCTATGTGGCAATCAAGAATTTTCTCCGTCAAAAAGCACATGAATCTACCCCTTTTTTTACTTGCCTTTGCTTTTTTACTTTAACCGGTGAGTCCTACATAATGGCGATTATGTGGGACTCATCGGCAAAAGCAATAATATCAACTAAACCCAACGGAACCTCCCCTGTCTTAATGGGGCGTAGCAAGATTGTTTATGCACTCAACCACAACTCCTCGACGACGGCAGGTTTGCCGGAACAGACCACGACAACCATGGGGTTACTCTCCACGACTCACTCTGCTATCAATGAAATACCAGGAGCAACCGGTATAGCACATCACCCATCGAGCTGGACCACCTTCCAGTTCATTTCTTGGTTTCTCGCCCGGCTTGCCGGACCCTAATGAGCAACCTACCCACCCCGCCACCACAAGGTGAACGCACATGGGAGGGGGCCAGGAGGGGAGGGGGGAAGAGGGGAGGCGATTTGAATCTACACCTACATCGTCGATCAAACAACAACTCCTCTTACCTAATTTCGATATTTAAAATACGCTAAAAAGCTACTATTTATGCCCAATGGTCTAGCTTATTCTGCCTTTTAATAAATCATTCACTCAGTGTATATACTTATAGTTTTATAGGTAAAATATTTTCATATAAAATTTGGAAAATTGATAGCTGCCTCTATAATTAATTTAATGAAATAATTAAAAGGTAATAACACTATATCGCAGATACAATAACATTGTATCCAGAAACAGCATATATTAAAATTATTAAGTTTTAACACACCTAGGGGCTTATTGTGAATATTCTTCTCATATTTAAATTTCTGTTTTATCAGGCGACGGTTAATTTCCACGTAACCGAGCTGCAAGCGACGTGATGTCATTGATACTATCCGCCGCATACAAACTTAATAAACCAATTTTTCGCATATTACGATTTTTTGAGGTAGTTATAAAGTTTGGTCAATGATATTAAATATTTACTTAAAAGATTATTTTTGTTGTGGCAATTGATGATATTTCTTCGGACTTCCCGATTTTGGACGAAAACTATATATTGCATAATCTATATTTTTTTCTTTAATAATATTAAGTAACTAGCGACTCACCCTCGTTTCGCTCGGGTTCGTCCTTACTTAAGTTTTAACGTTTAGTATAGATTTCTCAGAGATGAGATATTTTCCCGCAGTAAAAAGTATCCTATTTGTTGTCCCGGATAATCAGCTATCATCATCCCAAATTTGATCAAAATCTATCCTGTGGTTTTCCCGTAATGCGGTAACAGACAGACAGACAGATAAAAATTCTATAAACTATAGATTTGACTTCTATATCAATAATAAAGTTTATTTCAATTAGATTTTCCAAAAAATATTTAATGTACAGGTTCGGCTTAGGTACAATATTATTATATGTATAGATAAATATGTATATATATATGTGTAAGAAACTCTTAATGATGATCATACTTTTAATTATCACTCGACATGTCTCTACTCGACTCTGTTATTGATGACATGTGCAACATTCAGAAATTGTAGATTGCATTTGTATGATTAACATTTATTTTTATTACACTACTACTACTTGTTATAGCATAAATGTAAAAAATAACATATAGTCTTTAGTCATAAAAAAGAAAAAATATACACGTCATTATCTTTTTTTTATTTGGAATATTAAGGATGTTATATTTATTTATGTATATATTTTAAACACAAAAAGTTAAAAATCTAAATTTTCTCTTTGCTAATCAAGATGAGAACAACATAGATACATATAAAACAATAATATAGCTCAAATAAATAATTAATATTTTTCATTTTCTTTATGGTTATACATATCATAATAATAGAAACACTAAATAATATAATTTATTAATTAAATTTCTTTTTAAATTGTAATAATTATAATAATAACAGCTAAAATTAAATAAATAATATTGCCATATTTATTCATAATACTTATTAAAAAAATTGAAATGTTTAGAATTAATATCAACAAACATTGTAAGGTACTTTGGTACCATTTTTGAATTTTTGAAATCATTTTCTAAAATTGTGGGTAGGCACTGTCTGTAACAAATATATAATGCCTGTGAGACATCTAAAACCTTAGTCTCTCCCGTGACCATGATTACTGTAAAGCATTCGAAACGTCGGGAACCCAAACTCAATATAAATCCGCGAAAAAATCCGTAAACATTGTTTTATTTAAAACTAGCGGCTCACCCTCGCTTCGCTCGGGTTCACCTCTAGAAAAAACAAATCTATCCCACGGAAACCGTTAATTTTTCCGGAATAAAAAGTCGCTTATTGCTTATTCTGATGTATGAACTATATTATTGTATAGTTTCATTAAAATCCAATGGGTAGTTTTTGTGTAGTAAGCTGTATAAATTACTGTAGTTTTTTAACTATCCAACGTGAACTCTTTGATTTTCCGGGATGAAAAGTATCCTATATGTTGACCGTGGATATAAGGTATCACCATGCAAAATTTCATTCAAATCGGTCCAGCAGCTTCGGAGATTAGCCCGTACAAACAGACAAACAGACAGAGAAACAAAAAATTAAAAAAAAAATCTGGATTTGTTCTATTCTCTTCTTACACCCCCCTGACTCGGTTTTTAGCATATTTTTTCTATGTACAGACATTCGACCTCTACAGTTTTATTATAGTATAGATGTCAAATATTTGCGTTAATCTAAGATAGTAATCCACCAACCCGCACTTGGCCAGCGTGGTGGACTATGGCCTGATCCCCCTCGTATTGAAGGGAGGCCCGTGCCCAGCAGTGGGACGTTAAAAAGAACTGCTGAATACGAATAAAGATAGTATTAATAATTATAGTATAGACATTAGACATTTTGTTATTATAACGGATCTTTTCCTAGATAAGTTATTTAAAACGTTCAATAATATTTAAACTACTTCTCGTAGTTACGAGTAAATTAAAATAATATTATTAAAATTATTATTATCATATTATTAAAATTATTATTATTATCTTAACCCTTGCTACAATCGGACGCGTCCTTCATCAAAAACATTGACTTTTCTTTATATAGGCGAGTAGCGCCATCTTAGACCTTTTTAAGTCTATATGAGGTCACACTTTCTCTGTGTACTAAAATTCGATCAAATCCGTTAACCCATAACAACAAGAAGAAACAAACATACACGCGCATACTAACATATAAAATTTGACATTTATATTAGTAGTGTTAGGACAAACGTTACTGTGATGTATGAAATGAAAGACGGACTATCGCTGACTGCTTTATTATTAATGAAGTATTTAAATCTACCTACATAACATTTTCTCCCCCTTTAATCTTAATATCTTAAACTATAAACATAACTTACAATATAACTTATAATATAACTTACAATATAAGTTACAATATTTTTTGCGAGGTCTTAATGTCATACCATGAGAAACATTTTTTTCATGTTGAGGCTTTAATGATTGTGAAAGTGACTGTTCAGTAGGATACAACGGAGGTGACTGCGCTTTCCTATCGTCATTATTCAGTTCCGAACTACTTCTATCTGACAAAGGAGATTGGAATATAGACGTTGAAGATGTATTTGTTGACGAATTTGCCTTATAAGGACTGGATGGTTGACTACAAATTGATGTCGGTAAAGAATAACGCGATAATCGTACATTTTTCTTTAATAACTGGTCAACGTGTCTTTTACTAATACGATCATCGCTATCTGTTTTAACCACATAGGAGACCGGCCCCCTTTTTCCTAACACTACCCCTTCTTTCCATTTAACTAAGCTGTCGTTATAATTTCGAACCAATACTCGATCCCCAGGGGACATTTCTCGCATAACCCCTCCATGATGAGCTTGTTGTGCCTGTTGCTTATCAAGTACTAGATCACGAGTACTCGGACGCAAAAGATCTAATCTTCCGCGTAACCTATGACCCATAAGTGCTACCGCAGGTTCTTTTTGTGTTGTACAATGCTCAGTATTTCTATAAGTGAATAGAAATTTGCAAAGAGCCTCATCAATATTTTCATTTTGTAAAACCGCCTTTTTCAATACTAACTTAACTGTCTTTACTACATTTTCGGCTGCACCATTACTAGAGGGATGATACGGAGCCACTAAAACCCTTTTAATACCGTTATTATTTAAATACGACAAATACTGGTTTGAGGAAAATGGCGGTCCATTGTCACTTACTATACACTTAGGTAGACCGAACCTAGAAAATATTTTACGTAAACTTGCGATAACAATAGGAGCAGATGTGTTGACAATACAATCTACTTCCAACCATTTAGAATGAGCATCTAAAAGTACTAGATAATACCTATTCCGGAACGGACCTAAAAAGTCTATATTTAATCGAATCCAAGGTTCAGTGGGCCAATCCCATGTGTGAAGTGGTGCTGGCGGAGGCTGAGCGCGTTGCGCGCAACATGGTTTACACTCGCGGCACACACGTTCAATATCCGAGTCAATACCGCTCCACCAGACATAATTGCGCGCCAGTTGTTTCATTTTAACAACACCTATGTGCCCCGCATGTAACTCGTCTAAAACAAAGGCTTGTAATTTGCTAGGTATAACAATTCGATAGCCCCAAACTAAACAACCTTGTTCCAAAAATAAATTATCTCGTCTTATATAAAATGGCTTATAAATGTTATTATTTAATTCTTTAGGCCAACCGAATTTAACAAAACTAACTATTTTATTAAGAATTAAATCTTTACTAGTTTCATTTTTAACTTCATGAAATGTTATAGGCAATTTATCTTGAATAAAAAATAAATAGCTATTATTTTCATTATTTTGCACCTTATTCTTAGTTTTATGTATGTGTAATGGTAAGCGAGATAATGCATCAGCAAAGCAATTTTGCGTAGAGGGTATGAATTCAATATCAAAAGTGTAAGCTGCTAAACGTAATGCATATCTTTGCAAACGACTAGCCGCCGTTTGTGGAATACCCTTATTTTTACCAAAAATATAGCTTAAAGCTCGATGATCGCTTCTCAGAATGAAATGTCTACCGAACAAATATTGGTGGTGTTTTGTAACGCCGAAAACAATCGCCAGTGCTTCTTTATCGATCTGTGAATAATTTCGCTCGGCGTCATTAAGCGTGCGAGAAGCGCAACTAACCGGTCGCTCCGTGCCGTCCGGATAGCGGTGAGATAGCACTGCACCTAAACCGTACGCGCTGCTGTCCACTGATAAGAGCAAGGGCAAGTTCGCGTCATAATGTGAACGCAGCGGAAACAACTTCAAGGCGAGACTGTGAGTGATTATTTACAAAGCTTGAAGCATCTAGCGAAAACATGTAATTTTCGCGATACTCTAGAAGTCAATATAAGGGATCAATTCGTCTCTGGACTTGTTAATGAAGATATGAGGTCAAGGTTGTTTGCCGAGCGAGATATCGATTATAAACGTGCTATTGAACTCGCATTAGCATTAGAAGCGGCGGACAGGCACGCAGCAGAGGCGGCGTCCGGTACTAGCAATGTAGTGGCGGAAGGGCTACATAACGTAAGGATGAAGCGCATCGTCGGCGCGACAATGAGCGGGAGCCGGGACGCAGCGGGCGGCGCGAGCGGCGCTGCAGCGAGCGGCGGCGGCGGCGGCGGCGCGAGCGGCGCTGCAGCGGGCGGCGGCGGCGGCGCGCGGCGCACGTGTTTGCGCTGTGGCCGCGCGGGGCACGGGCCGGCGCGGTGTCGATTCAAGCAGTACACGTGTGACATTTGTGGACAAAAAGGTCATCTTAAAGTTGTGTGTCAAAATTACAAAGGTGTTAGCGACAGTGAGTACCAGAAACATCAGAAAGGTCAGTTCTTTTTAGATGATTCAAGTGACAGTGATTTAAATTTTTACAATTTATCATGTAATCGTGATGATAAACCATATTACATAAATTTAACTATTGAAAACATTTCATTAAAGTTTGAGATCGATACCGGTAGTAAAATATCTGTTATTTCTAAGCAATGTTATGATAACTATTTTGCAAATATTTGTTTACAACACAAGCATCTACGATTAAAATCTTATACGGGAAATATTATTGAACCTCTGGGTTACATATTAGTTAATGTAAATTATAATAATTGTTGGTTTAAATTACAATTATTTGTTATTAAAAATGGTGGCCCGCCACTGTTAGGTCGTACTTGGATCAGATGTTTACAACTTGATATTACAAACTGTTTCAGTATAAGTAATATAGATAAAAACATTGATAATTCTATAGAATTACTGCGTAAAGAATTTCCTGAAGTTTTTGCTGATGGGCTTGGTACTTTTAAAACACAAATGCAATTGCATCTCGCCGATAAAACACCCATATTTGTTAAGGCGCGGCCGCTGCCTTTGGCCTTACGGACACCGGTTGAACGCGAACTTGAGCGATTACAACGTGAAGATGTTATTTATAAAGTAGATCGTTCCGAGTACGGTACACCTATTGTTCCCATAATTAAAAAAAATGGTTCAATACGAATATGTGGAGATTACAAAATAACGATTAATCCGCGTTTAAAAGATTTTCATTATCCTCTTCCCCGAATCGAAGATATTTTTGCTACACTCGCGGGTGGTGAGCAATATTCTAAACTTGATTTGTCCCATGCCTATCAGCAGGTTCTTCTTACAGAAGATTCTAGACCTATGACTGCAATAACCACGCATATAGGTACTTTTGTATATAAGCGGGTTCCATTTGGGATTAAATGTGTACCTGAGAATTTTGAAAAGCTCATTGAGGAAACTTTGAATGGTTTATCTTGTACTGTTGCATTCCAAGATGATATATGTGTCACTGGGAAAGACAAACAAACCCATTTCGAAAACTTACGTGCTGTATTATCTAGGTTAAAAGAGGCAGGTTTGCGGGTAAATTGGTCAAAATGTGAATTTTTTAAAAATAGTGTAACTTATCTTGGATATAGAATTGATAAGCTGGGCTTGCATACAGATACTGAAAAAATTAAAGCTATTGTTGAGGCGCCATCACCAAATGATTTTACGCAATTAAAAAGTTTTTTGGGTCTTGTTAATTTTTACAGTAAATTTTGTGTTAACATGAGTAGTGTTCTTAGACCTTTGTATAATTTGCTAAAAAAACATGTAAAATGGTACTGGAGTTCGGAGTGTGAATGCGCTTTCAATAAAATTAAAAAAATATTAATTAGTGCCCCGGTATTAGCTCATTATGACGCGAACTTGCCCTTGCTCTTATCAGTGGACAGCAGCGCGTACGGTTTAGGTGCAGTGCTATCTCACCGCTATCCGGACGGCACGGAGCGACCGGTTAGTTGCGCTTCTCGCACGCTTAATGACGCCGAGCGAAATTATTCACAGATCGATAAAGAAGCACTGGCGATTGTTTTCGGCGTTACAAAACACCACCAATATTTGTTCGGTAGACATTTCATTCTGAGAAGCGATCATCGAGCTTTAAGCTATATTTTTGGTAAAAATAAGGGTATTCCACAAACGGCGGCTAGTCGTTTGCAAAGATATGCATTACGTTTAGCAGCTTACACTTTTGATATTGAATTCATACCCTCTACGCAAAATTGCTTTGCTGATGCATTATCTCGCTTACCATTACACATACATAAAACTAAGAATAAGGTGCAAAATAATGAAAATAATAGCTATTTATTTTTTATTCAAGATAAATTGCCTATAACATTTCATGAAGTTAAAAATGAAACTAGTAAAGATTTAATTCTTAATAAAATAGTTAGTTTTGTTAAATTCGGTTGGCCTAAAGAATTAAATAATAACATTTATAAGCCATTTTATATAAGACGAGATAATTTATTTTTGGAACAAGGTTGTTTAGTTTGGGGCTATCGAATTGTTATACCTAGCAAATTACAAGCCTTTGTTTTAGACGAGTTACATGCGGGGCACATAGGTGTTGTTAAAATGAAACAACTGGCGCGCAATTATGTCTGGTGGAGCGGTATTGACTCGGATATTGAACGTGTGTGCCGCGAGTGTAAACCATGTTGCGCGCAACGCGCTCAGCCTCCGCCAGCACCACTTCACACATGGGATTGGCCCACTGAACCTTGGATTCGATTAAATATAGACTTTTTAGGTCCGTTCCGGAATAGGTATTATCTAGTACTTTTAGATGCTCATTCTAAATGGTTGGAAGTAGATTGTATTGTCAACACATCTGCTCCTATTGTTATCGCAAGTTTACGTAAAATATTTTCTAGGTTCGGTCTACCTAAGTGTATAGTAAGTGACAATGGACCGCCATTTTCCTCAAACCAGTATTTGTCGTATTTAAATAATAACGGTATTAAAAGGGTTTTAGTGGCTCCGTATCATCCCTCTAGTAATGGTGCAGCCGAAAATGTAGTAAAGACAGTTAAGTTAGTATTGAAAAAGGCGGTTTTACAAAATGAAAATATTGATGAGGCTCTTTGCAAATTTCTATTCACTTATAGAAATACTGAGCATTGTACAACACAAAAAGAACCTGCGGTAGCACTTATGGGTCATAGGTTACGCGGAAGATTAGATCTTTTGCGTCCGAGTACTCGTGATCTAGTACTTGATAAGCAAAAATTTGCCGCCCGCTGCAGCGCTGCTCGCGCCGCCGCCGCCGCCGCCGCTCGCTGCAGCGCCGCCCGCTGCGTCCCGGCTCCCGCTCATTGTCGCGCCGACGATGCGCTTCATCCTTACGTTATGTAGCCCTTCCGCCACTACATTGCTAGTACCGGACGCCGCCTCTGCTGCGTGCCTGTCCGCCGCTTCTAATGCTAATGCGAGTTCAATAGCACGTTTATAATCGATATCTCGCTCGGCAAACAACCTTGACCTCATATCTTCATTAACAAGTCCAGAGACGAATTGATCCCTTATATTGACTTCTAGAGTATCGCGAAAATTACATGTTTTCGCTAGATGCTTCAAGCTTTGTAAATAATCACTCACAGTCTCGCCTTGAAGTTGTTTCCGCTGCCGAAATATATGGCGTTCAGCGATCTCCGACCTTTGCGGCTCCAGATGATTTTTAACGATATCCACGAGCTCATCAAATGTTTTATCTTCAGGTAAATCCGGGGAGCACAAATCACACATTAACTCGTAGCAAGACACGCCAACGTGTGTGACTAGTGTGGCCACGTGCAACTGTTCACTAATGTCGTTTAATGCTATAAACTGCTTTATTCTTCTACAGTAGGCATCCCAGTTATGGGAACCTACTTCAAAAGTTTCTATTTTCCCAAAAGGCATAGTATTACTAAAAAAAATTTAAACTTATTTTTAGGAAACCGACTGCGCCAATTGTGATGTATGAAATGAAAGACGGACTATCGCTGACTGCTTTATTATTAATGAAGTATTTAAATCTACCTACATAACAGTTACGTAATAACGTTACGTATAAAGAAATATCAAAGATCGTATAAAAAACACCATTTTATTAATTTTTTTTTCTGTCTGTCTATTTGTCTGTCTGTCTGTATTTTAGAAAAAGAATTAGGATTTCGCTCAAAAAAAATAAAACGTACCTATGGGCGCACCCGAGCGAAAAGAAGGTAAGTCGCTAATTTTAAATTACTTTATAGAACACTAGCGGCTCACCCTTGCTTCACTCGGGTTCGTCCCTATGTACGTTTCAATGATAAGTATGGAATGGATAGACTATATACTAAATGAAATATAGTCTAAAGCCTTCCTCAATAAACGGGCTACTTAATGCAAAAAGAATTTTTCAAATCGGAGCCTCTTTATAATAGTATAGATGGAGGATAACGTTCAAATCTACGAGCTCACTTCCAAATCTAGAATCCATTTATTGCCAAAAGGTATCACAAAATTTTTAAAGACAACCAATATCAAACGCCACATTAATCATCTGGGCGGAATCCAGGCTATCTAACCGACTGTCAATTTAGTATTTGAAATTCGTAATAGCACGTACTGTTCATGCGATAACAGGTAGTTCTTTCGCAAGATCTCATCTAAAATTGCCGGAAAGATTTATAACCGTTCGTTGTTTGCACTGAGTTTTGATTTGTTTCGTCGTAAATTCGCGAATTTACTCTTGACATTGTATAAACTTCGTGCCCTGAGTCGGGGGATTGGAATCACTGATGCATAAGTATTGGTTGGTTGCCCAATTTTATTTTCGTTTAGTTGACACGAGTATGTACGAAAAGTTTAATACTTAATTACTTTTCTAAACTGACGTAGTACAATTTGAAATTTTCATAATTAATTAATTTTGAACTAAAAATGTACATTAAATTCAAAGTTATTTAAAATGTATTTATTCCAGCCTAACGGCCTTATTTTAAGACCTATCCTACCTATCTTTTAAAACACCGATATAAATCATTAACCGATAGCATAAAAAGCTATTCAGAAAAATCAATACACTCTTATTGAATATCTTTATATCCATTTCTACTACATGTGTAGTTATCTTTATATCTATCTCTACATCCTATATCTATACCACACTACACTACTAGTATCATACTCCATTAGGTTACTCATCACAAGCCATTACAATTCCATATTTATACTATATGCATAATTAAGATCTATATATATATATATATATTAGGGTGTCCCTTATATTGGAGAAAAAAAATTTTTTTTAGATATTGAAATGCATACCTCCTATTTCTTTTTTAACTACCCAGACTTACTTAAATACAAAATTTCATCTTCCTGCGTCAACGTTAACCCGTGCCGACAGATCTCTGAAGATCTTGAAAATTGCTGTTTTTAACCCTTTCCGTTATATAGCTAAATCAATTGAAATATTAATTTTTTTATGAAATATTTATTAAAAGAAGATAAAATTACAGATCAAGCAGGATATTTTTTTGAGGGTCTCTTTTTTACAGTCTGGATACAGATTTCTATGATCCTGAACACAGCGTAGCAAAAATTGCGTTTGCTCTTCCTTTGCAATGATCTAACTATGAAAATCATGCATAAGTTTTACAGCTCTTTCAGCTGTATCATTAACTGCCGTTGAAGAAAGCACTTTCCTTTTCGCCTCTGAATAGACAACATCTTCATTCCATGTAGAAACGGGCCTCTGGAGAAATTTTTATCAATTTTTAATAGAGAAAATAAATTTGTGCACTTGACAAAATCACTTAATGATTTTTCTGCAACAATAAATAACGCAGTATTATTAACAATTTATTAAAAATAGTATAAAAAATAGTACTATTTAATAAATGTACAATAAATACACAATATACAACAAATAGTATTTATTGTATTCCTACTTACTATACAAATAATCAGACATATCTTCTTTAGATGGAATATATTTCTTCCCAGAATCATAAAAACTCGCTCTTTTTTTATATTTGTACTTTGTCATCGAGGTTCCAGTCACAAAGTGCGTTCAATACAGCTTTAGCTTGATCCTGGCCGGAAGAGCTCTCCAGTTTGGGTACAGCCAGAAGTTGTTCCTTTTCTCCAAATGAAATTAGAATTGGCAGGTGCGTTCTTCTTTAGAACTTCTCACGTCAAGTCCAGGTAATAATTTCCCATCCCAGTGAACGGTCACTATTTCAGGCACATAATTCTGAAAATCTGATTTTACAGATTCCGCTCTACATTTTCGACTCTGTGTGCGGAAAATCATCACAGCTAAGATCTAGTGCTTCTACTACAGCCTGAGGTATATAGACAGAATCCCTTATTCTTAATTGACATCTATCTAAAGCTGCAACTAAGGCGTGATAAAGTTTTTACTTCTTCTTTTTGTAGTAGTTTCAGAACTTACCATTTGAGAGGTGGACGCCAAGGGTTCCTCGAGGTTTCATCAGAGCTCTTAAGTTCACCGTGATGCTCTTGCGTTTGAATAGAATTTTGCGCAGTAACAGATGACGATAAACCTCTGAAATACATTTGCTCACATCTTTTTTTCTCTTCATTTAATTTCCTTTATCTTGCCCTTTCTTCTTTTTCGGTTAACTTTTTATCTACACCCGCTAAACACCTTGGACGCCCAGGTTATCTTTGTTTTTGTAAAAATATCTTATCTTCTTCAATTTTCATCAGTTCTAAAGCATCAGCGTGTGCTATATCAAATAAATTATCTAAGTTCTTTTTAAAGTCCTCCTCACGGCATCTTGTATTTTTTAGAATTTTTTGCAACTCCCTCCAAGCATGGTGAAGATCCACAAGTTTTTTTTACACAGTTAGGTATAGTTCTGGTAGGTATTCTAGCTTTTACTCAAAATATAATGCACTCCCGAATGACGAGATTAGCGCTTTCACTAACAGTCCATTTAACTTCGCGAATGTTAAAAAAAAGTACTGCAAGAACTTGACGATTAGACGGTAACTTTGCGCCTGTTATTTTGATAATTTACGTCACCAACTAAGAAAACGCGTTTTTATTGCTTCTTTATTCCACTGCCATCTTTTATTTATTTATATTTATCGTGTTGATCGCGAAAATAATTGAGAACAAATGATAAATGCCGTGAATACGCAGCGCTACTGCCGCGCAACATGTATGAACATAATTCGATGCAAGTCGGCACGGGTTATCGCACTCCAAATAAGGTAAAAATTTATTTCCGAGTGTTTTAGAGGCAAATGAACAAAACTAAGACCTATGCGTTAGAAATTTAAAACTTTGAAAAATAAGGGACACCCTAATATATATATATATATATATATATATATATATATATATATATATATATATATATATATATATATATATATATCTATACATATAATAAAACTGTAGAGGTCGAATGTCTGTACATAGAAAAAAATGCTAAAAACCGAGTCAGGGGGATGTAAGAAGAGAAATAGAACAAATCCAGATTTTTTCAATTTTGTTGTTTCTCTGTCTGTTTGTTTGTACGTACTAATCTCCGAAACTGTAAAGCCGATTTAAATAAAATTTTGTATGGTGGTACCTTATATCCCTGGTTAACACCTTAGATACTTTTCGTCCTGAAAAATGAAAGAGTTCTCGTGGGATAGTTACAAAACTATAGCTGTATACAACTGAGTACACAAAAACTACTGATTGGATTTTAATGAAACTTTACAATATTATAGTTCATACATCAGAATAACAAAAAAGCTACTTTTTATTCTGGAAAAATGTACGGTTCCCGTGGTATAGATTTGTTTTTGTCTATCCTAAAAAGGTAAAGTAATAAGTTTATAATTGTATTGCATTGTTGAGTGCTTGGCGATCTGTAATAAAGGTTTTTTTACCTAGCATTGACACCAATATTTTCCAAAGGCTTCCATCACTATTATTTGTTAAGCTTATCTTAACTTTTATATTATTATTTTATATAAAGTCGGTTAAAGAGTAGTATCGTTTTATTTACATTCATTATTGAAAGGCATCCCTAGGTACGTTTTAACAGTTGCAAAAAGAATTTTTCATATCGGATTAGTAGTTCTTTAGATTAGCAAGTTCAAACAAACAAACAAACTCAGCCTCTTTCTAATATTAATATAGATAAATATAATTTTTTAATACGCACACTACATTGTATATTTAGCAAATCGTAAAAAATAAGGATCGAGTGAATGCGCTACTGTAACGTAACAAATTGCTTATTTTACTGACTAAAACACTCAACAGAGCGACTTTCATAACAAATAATTAAATTTTAAAGTTTTACAACACCTTCCGTAACCCAATTTCAATCTCGCCCTATAAAGTATTTTAATACTTTGCCTATTCAATACCTAGTTTATTTATAGCCTTAAATGTCCATAAGAAATAAAAAGTAAACATATGAAATGAATCACGATGAAATAAATTTCGAATCATGGTCAAGGGAAATGATTGCTGTAAAGCATTCGAAACATTTGAACCAAAAATCAAAATAAATCAGCGAAAAAATCCGAAAAGGTAGTTTTATGTATTTAAAATGTCAAATATTCGCATAAATCTAAGAAAGTATTATAAAAAGGTTTAGTATAAAACAATTAGACAGCATTACTTTTCATATTACTATTATAAATACGAAAGTTTGTACATGTGCGTGTGTTTGTGTGTAAGTTTTGTATATTTGTTACTCTTTTACCCTGAAACGACTAAAAGGATTTGGTAAAAATTGTGTACACGTGTAGGCTGAAACCTGGAGGACCACATAGTTTAATGTTAGTGATAAAATTTTCCAAAAGGTGGCGCTGAATAATTCCACTCAAGTGAAGCAACAGAAGATACCTAATAGAAAGTTAGAATAAAATATCTTTTAACCTGACCTAGGTTTTATTCCATACAGGCCTAACACTAGACTTGCGGATATGAAGAGCGTGTAACGTTTAGTTAACTCGTAATGACTTCCTGTCAACATCCGGTACTATCTGCTATTGAATTTCCATGTTAATGCTACTCTAAACACATATTGTTATCATTCTTAATCAAAGACAACCAAATTATATTTGATATTGTTGTTGAATTTGGAGAAACTTTACATAATCTTTAATGCAGCTGCCAAAGAGTTATTCTATGATATGCTTTTGTTGGAAACTATTACTAAAATAATATCTGCTTGTTTTTATTTATATTTTTTATAAATAAATTTATTCTTCATTTTTCTTGATTACAAATGTAATCTAATTATGATTGAGTGCTTCACAATTGATATTGTGGGCATGTCTATATATTTTATATACTTATATGTTAATGCCCTAGTAAGTGTTAACTAAAGAAATAATGGGACTGACATATTCTAAAAGAATGAAAATACCTAAAAAAAATAGAGCAAAATAAAATTGATGTTCAAAAAAATGAATTTATTAATTTTAAAGTATTAAAACAAAGCAAATATATCCAAACTAGCGATCTAAATCAATCCAACAATCAAAATCTATCCAACGAGATCCGTACATTTTTCCGAGATAAAAACTAGCCTATTTATTATTCTCATGTATGAACTATATTATTGCAAAGTTTCATTAAAATCCAATCTGTAATTTTTGTGTACTAAGCTCTATAAGTTACAATAGTTTTTTTTTAACTATACCACGGGAACTATAATTTTCCGGGATTAAAAGTATCTAAAATGTTGAACGGGGATATGAAGTACCAGTATGCAAAATTTTAATAAAATAGGTCTACAGTTTCGGAGATTAGCCCATACAAACAGACAACTATTTGTCTGTTTGTATGGGCTAATTTATTCTATTTCTCTTCTTACATCCCCCTGACTCAATATTTAGCATTTTTTTTTTCTATGTACAGACATTCGATCTCTACAGTTATTATATATATAGATTATACTATTCTGACAAAAAGAACGAGTTAACTAATAGACTGAACTTTAAAACTAAAAATACTAAGTAAAACCACGAAATGCGCGAAAATTTAACTTAATAATACAAACTAGTACACTTAAAACAGCGTGAGGCAAGAGTCAAAAACTCCACTTAAGTCGGCGCCGGGCGACTTCGCAGATAAAACGTTGAAACATGAAAAATGGCCGCTAAGAGTGGAAAGAATGACTTGAAATATTGCTATTATGTGCAGCGATGTTTTTCACTTGTGTCGTGGTCCCTGAATGTATGCGCATTTTAAATCTATAATAACGTTGATTAAGTGAAAGTTTGATGGCGGGGCGTTTGACTTAAGTCACTGTTTTTAAATTGAAATCGTCTGATTTATTTGAGAGCCTTTTCTCTTTAAAGCTTTATGTTAATGATAATGTTGTACATTTATGTAAATCAATATAATCTTAGCCTAATATAATATGTATAAGTATATAAAAAGAAGAGAAGTAAGAAGAAAGTACAATTTTATATTTTTGTTTTAGTGTAATCTTAAAAAGAAGAACGAGAACTTAATAAGAGATTTGGATTTTATTATGAAAACTAGCGGCTCACCCTCGCTTCGCTCGGGTTCGCTTAGATGATCCTTTAAAATGACATAACTTTTTTATTTAGAAACCGATTGAAATAAAACAAATACTAAATGTTAAGTGAAGCTTACCACAACATAATAGTAAAAACCGCAACCAAATCGGTTAAGGCGTTTCTAAGATTAGCGCACACAAACACACAGACAAACCGACAAACAGATCAACAGTTTTGAGTTCTATCGCGTTAATAAAGATCTCCAATAATAGTTTTTCTCAAATATCTTTCATGTACAGACAGCGATCAGTTACAATTTTATTATATGTATAAATTGTTATTAATCTATACTTTCTATAACTTAGCCAATATATTCATTAAAATTCCTTTTTAACATAGCTATAGGTTTTAAGATTTCTTTTGTTTTTTCATATACATTTCACGTTTACATATAATCAGAAATAGTATTTACGAAATGCTGAAAACAAATTTAAATGTAAATATGTACAAATGTCACATATTTATTTTAAAAACACAAGTGCTCCATACTACCCTATGTTCTACCCAAGTAACATGCCTAGAGCTGTACCGTAATGAAGACTATTAATTACACGTATTTTTCTAATTACACTCAACAATATATGCAAATAATTTAATTAAGCTATTAATAATATCCTTAGCTAATTACAAGTTATGTACATTACGTATATAAATTAAAACACATTAATCTGGTAAATAAAATGACGGCCCAACAGTATTTGTTTGAGCTTATCTCAGAAACCGTTAGATGGATGCGGTTTTCATTAGTCTCTAGAGCATCTTTCGGGGAAGGATTAGGCGTTTGAAGCATTAATCTACGTCAAAAGGAAACTGCGCTAACAAAATTTTGTTATATAATGCATGGGCTCAATTTAAATTGAGGTATATTGTTGGAGTGAAAAGGAACTTGAGATAATACGTGTATATTGCTGTTAAGGCATATCTGCCTTGACTTTTCTATTGAAAATACTTGAATAAATCACACTCGTAGTAT
The DNA here is from genome assembly GCA_033884665.1 of Argynnis bischoffii washingtonia. Classification (NCBI taxonomy): domain Eukaryota; kingdom Metazoa; phylum Arthropoda; class Insecta; order Lepidoptera; family Nymphalidae; genus Argynnis; species Argynnis bischoffii. Next base: position 14,286,703 of record CM066618.1, on the reverse strand, counting down.
TATAATAATGTGCAAGTTTGTATGTCTGTGTGTTTGACGGTTTCGGATGAAGTTTTATACAAAGGTAGACTTATGACCTGGAGTAACACAAAAGCTATCGATAGTTTTAAAATTTTCCAAAAGGTGACGCTACCTGTATATTTATATCTATACTATATTTTAATATTATATATGTGAAAGTTTGTTTGTTTGTCCTTCATTCACGTAGAAACAGCGATACTTTTTACTGCGGAATATTATCTCATTCCCACCGGAAAACACGGTACAATCCACAATATATATATATATATATATATATATATATATTATAGTCTCTCTATTCAATATTACCCGTTAAAATGTGTCTTGGGACGAACCTGAGCCAAGTGAGGGTGAGTTGCTAGTGATATAATATTATAAATATAAAAGTCACCTAGGGATGCACTTAAAAGAAGAAGGAGTAAGTGTCTAGTATTTCAATTATTTGTTCTACTTATAGTAAGCACCTACTTTAGCTCTATAGTTACCGTAAAATTTATCTAAAGTAGTGGGAAAATGTTTTCCGTTTGAAACTGTATTAGTTATACTCGTAGTATAAAGAGCAATAGTGCGTGCTCTTCATGAACTTTTAGGGGATTGGCTCTTACTTATGGCGAGTGCCCTGAGTTACATTAAATAATATAAAATAATATATAAATATATTATTATATTTTTGTCTTATTTTAAATTCAAAAACTATATAATACTAAACAATTGCACTTAATAGAATCGAACCCACTATTACATACATTTATCAATGATAAGTCTTATTGTTGAATGTACTATACTTTACCTTTGAGTCAGGCAATACCAATTGTAATAAAAATACCATGATCTTTATAGCTTTATGTTTTAAATTGAAAATGCAATGTTCAAGCACAGCGCTGCTAAAAGTACTCAATCAGTACCGTTAATGTAAATCTGAGCGATTCAATCTGAATGTTGAATTTTCCGAGTTTCATTTTATTTAATTTCCTAAATCTTTCTCCATTTCACATTTCTATGTTATTTTAGTATTATTTATATGATACTAAATTATACTGTTTAAATATGACATTACTTATTCAAGGACGCTTTGGATTCGAATATCGCGTGGTATCAATGGGGAATATGCGTGTGATTTAAATAAAGGTGAAATATTTTTTTATAATCTTTATTGTTTTTGAATTAAGCCTATATCATTTTTTTTATAATATAAAATAATTTATAAAAAGTGCAAATATATGTGGGGAAATTCAAAGTAGTTGAAAACACCATTGGTCAGACCGAATATCATAACAGAGCGATTAGCGATTTTATTCGCTAGAAAATGACTCATAATTTTTTTGTGTACATCGTATTGTGATGTCACGCCAAGCGCGCGAAATGAAGGGGCATTTAAATTATCCGTATCGGTATGATAATTTAATTTATTTATACTAAATATATTATTAATAATTATATTTATATATAATTAAATATATTTGTAATTCCAATGCCTTTATTGTAAAGAAAATTCCAGAGGCGGTTCAATAGTTCCAGATTAGCCTTTATGTACAAACAAATACACGAAGAAACTATTTATAGTAACATATTGAAAAGCAAACAAGAGATCATAATATTAGAAAAATAACAAAATAAACAAACGTTATGTGCTAAAGTTCTAGAATAATGTATAACAATCAACATCTTTAAATACGTACTAGTAAATGGAACAGTAAACACTTACCACTTCCACCGTATAAATTAACTAACGACGTTGTTTGTTACTGAGCGGAGCCAATAATTCCTAATTAGTTCTTTCTGGCGACAATTAGTCGCTTTTCCACTTTTATATATTGAAAACATCATTTTTCCTTATTTTTCCTCAAATTTCCTCTTTTAGCTAATTAATGATTTTACTTTGATTATTCGATAAAAGAATAATATATAGGAAAAATAAGGATTTTGTTGCTTAAAAAATATAATTAGCGTGGTGAAAAATTTCATTGTGCAGTTTTGACTGGTACTGTAACCAGTCAAAACTGCACAATAAATAATAAAGGATTTATCATAAAAACTTCATTTAGGAATTTTTGTTTTATAAAAAATACATATCACGCATTTACAAGAACTTTAATTTTGCAATATTACAATACATAATGTTTTTCTGAACGATTTTGCCACGGCGGCCAATCTAGAAGGGACTATGATTAGTCTGCTCGCAGGAGATATAAATATTCGCGCAAACACAAACTGGCAGAATTTACGTCGCCAGAATGAAGAACACTAACTGACTTTATAAACAATGTATGTATTCTTGTATTCAGCCCTTTTTAACGTCCCACTGCTGGGCACGGGCCTCCCTTCAGTACGAGGAGAATCAGGCCATAGTCCACCACGCTGGTCAATTGCGGGTTGACGGACTTCACATGTCTTTTGAAAACTTGCTAGGTTCTCTCAGACATGCAGATTTCCTCACGATGTTTTGCTTCACCGTTAAGACAAGTGGTAATCATGTTGAAAATGATTCGCACATAAAAATATCAGAGGTGCGAGACCCGAGATTGAGATGAACCATCTTCACTCGGTTTCCCAAGCGAGCGCGTTACCACTGGACTACCCTTTATAAACAATACTAACCGACAATTGACTACAATATACATAAGTATATATAATGTATATAAAAAGAAGCGTTTTAGATATTAAAACAAATATATAAATTATTATAATTATTTATACACCTTGTTTAGATTATATGGGCTAAATCAAACAAACCTTTGAAAGCATGGCTTCAACACGCAGATTTGCCATAGAGATTGAGCGTTGTTTAATTCTTTGCAAAAAAATATCTAAGGAAATTTACATTCCAAGGCCGATTTCAGTTAATTTAATTCAATTTAATTGTTTAACGCAGCCTGTATACTTAGTTTTTTTTTAAATTAATATGCGTGAAGTAAAGTCTGGCAATTTTTTATAAACTTTCGATAAATTCAATAAAATCGATGTATGTACACGTTCAAACAATAAGAAGTGGTCAACAGTAAAGACGAGAAGATTTTCTTATTTTTTTTAAATTTCAAAAATTTAAAATGTAAACCCTAATAACTAGTATGACCTTTAGCCAAAATCACAGCTTGCATCTTTCTGGGTATGCTTTCCACGATATTTATAATAATGTCTTGTGGAATACTTTACCACTCTTCTGCAATGACTCTTTTTAGCTTCCTGATATTTTTAAGGAGCAGATTGTACTGATCTTACCCGTCTCTAGGACATTTCAGACATGCTCAATTGGATTGAGGTCGGGACTTCGAGCTGTCGAATCTAAACGACAGGTCCCAACTTCTTGCTTATACGCTTCACGTCATCAAAATGGTGATCACAAGCATTTACCATAAAAAAGGAAATCTTCCCCAAGAGCTGTTATGCGGGTTGTGCTTGTGAAATTAATACTTCCGTTATATACCGGTGTACATCTAATGTATAGTAATGCGGAGCCTCCGCCATAAAGAGTGATTTTTATGAAACACATGTCCGCATAGCTTTGCCCTGGTCTTCGCAGCACTCACTGGCGTCGATTCTCACCACATAAAGAGATTCTAGCTTCATCAGAAAATAATACTTTGTTCCAGTACTCCAGAGTTCATGATACACAATTTCAAGCAAAGTGAAGTCGGGCAATTCGGTGCTCAAGGAGAAATTTAGGGTCCCGGGCCGGGCAGTAACTGCAAATATTGGCAGCTAAAAGCCTCCTTCTGGCCGTTCACAAGCTAACTTCTACTCTTCTTACTTCTTTAAGGTTCTTCTTTAAGTCCATGCTTGACACTTTACTATTCCGCAACATCTGACTAACCAAAAAGCGATCATCCCGTGGCACTGTGCATCATTTTCTTCACGAACTTAAGTCTTCTTTTGACCGACCCAGTCCCTTTATACCGTTACCAAGTCCCCTGGACAGTTCGACTCATTTTAGCCGCTAAAACACGTAAGCTTGCGAACAATCTTCTTCAAGTAGTGCTATAATTTTACTAGCCTTTATCGCTTCACTAACCATATCAGAAAATGATATTATTATTGAATATGAAAAGAAAAATTAAATGAATTAATTTGCGTAAAAGATCCAAAAAAAAATTAAAATTTTAGTTATAAGCAAGTAACATTTTCAACGATTCGCGCCATTAATAAAGCAATTTTACTTACTTTTAATTTTAAAAATTTACATTTGGCCCTTTTATGTCAGGATACTTCAAATAACATGCAAAATTACATCGTCAAATTAATAAATAAAATCTTTTTCTCGTAATATTTATTTAAGAAGTATGCATGATATTACGAACGTCTGTCTCTTAATAGTCTCAATATTAAATATAAGCTAAGTAAGTTGCCTTGCAGTAGGTGAGGCCCCACAAATCGGTATACCTCGTTCGCCACATCGTAGTCGACTAGAGTTGTGTAACCAATTCCTACATCCGCTAAAACTCGTGAGCGGGCTTACATGCTTTACGTAGATAGAGCACTTTCATCCTTTCGAAAATTTATCTTTCGCGATCTACTTTGGACCACTAATTAGGATGAGCCAAGGCAGAAAATTGCCTTATATGAAGGAATAAAACTGCATGTCTGAACATGTGTGGCTCTTCTCCCTCGCTTTGGAGAAAGACTCGTTTCCAGTAGTGGGACGTTAAAAAGGGGCTGAATACACAAAGCGGAAAAAGTTAATACTGAAATTTTGTGGGCTTATTATTATTATTATGACACAACAGATAACACTCAAATTCTTATACAATTTAATGAATTTAAATTTTTCGATTAATGGATAATTTGTATAGACTATTAGGTATAATATAATATTAAAGATATATTTTCATTCTGATTGTGAATCAAACTAAACTATAAGCCAATTAGAATTCAGCGAGGTTTCTTAAAGTTAAGTACTCTTTTAAATAAATAATAGTCCTAAAAGCCTTTGAGAAAGTAAATTATTGACTGTGCACATTTCTGTGCCTTATTACTTTAATATTTAGCTAAGAGCTTTTAAGAACATACAGTAAACTTAATAACCTTGTAAAATCTCTCTATATATATCTCTAACACAATACATTTGCAGTGTTGTAGAAATATAAAATCTCTTAGACTAAAATAATTCAATATCTTAAAGGTATGTAAAGTGGTCAATTTGTACTTACATTTACGCAAGTAATAATTTTTTTTTTATAATATACAAAAGTGGCAAAAACTTAACTTTGCCAGTTTTGTTTCAAAAAATAAAAGATAGCAAAAACAGAGACATCAAAAGTACACGAAAATAAGATAAGAGGATAAAGGAGAAGAAGTAAGGTCAAATGTTTCTTCTAGCGCTGTGTTCGTCGATCAAATTACAACAGTACAGGTAATACTCGTATTATTTCCTCGGTGGTGTAGTGGCTAGCATGTACGGCTGCACATCCTGAGGTCCTGTGTTCGAGTCCCGGGTCGGACCAAGTTTAGTTATTGAGTCTTTCTGTATACTGTAAGCCTCAGTAACAGCCCGGAGTTGGGAAGTTGGCGGTGTTTCACCCCCGTGCCTCGGAGAGCACGTAAAGCCGTCGGTCCTGCGCCTTAACTCTCACCGGTCGTGTCGAGTAGTCGTCCCACTGGAGTATGAGAGTGACAGGAATAGAGAGTGCACTTGTGTCTGCGCGTAAACTTGTGCACTATAATATCTCCTGCGCAGTTAGCTAGTCTCAATGAGATTGGCCGCCGTGGCCGGAATCGGTCAGGAGAACATCATTTCCTGTTGATATTCTATGGGAAAGGTTGTACTTTCCCAATCAAGCCAAGATGTCGGTGTTGACACTTTTGCATATAAAAAATAAAAGATGGCCGTTATACGCTCACTAAATCAAATAGAGAGGATAAAGGGGTAAACGGAGTAAAGAGGGAGGAAAGTTAAAAAAGCGCCGTTGCACTGATCAAAATGTAACAGTACAAATAATCTTATATATTTAAACGAGCAATTGTTGTATATTTATTCATTTATACCGGCGATTTCGGTACGGCTCTAACGATTTCGTTGATATTTAGTATGTGCGAGTTTTTTGTTTAACCCAAAACAATGATTTTTAGTTTTTTTGTGTTTGTCTATTTGTCGGTTTGTCTGTATGTCTGTTTGTGCGTGCTAATCTTAGAAACGGCTCAACCGATTTGGGTGCGCTTTTCACTAATGTATTGTGATAAGCTTCTCTTAACATTTAGTATTTATTTTATTTCAATTGGTTCCTAAATAAAAAAGTTATGTAAAGAATCATCTAGTGTACATACATATATTATATTACTTTGAAATTTAACCTAGCTTTATTGAAACATGAATATAAAATGTGTATATTATTAAGGAAACTACACTTTACAAAGGTCTAAATCCAAGCTATATTTTGTGAAACGTTTACCATAAAAGAAACGTCTTACTTTGAAACGAAGCTAGAGATGTCGAAATAAAATGTTCTAAAACTGCAGTATTCATCTTTCGAATTAGCAACCTTTGTGGTGATGTAAAGACGTGAAAGTCGAGCTTTAAAGGCTTGGGTAAGAGCCAAGATTGTTAAAGTACAGGTAAGCCACGACCGTATATACTTTTAATATATTATATAAAGCAATATACAGTGAACTGGTGAAAGTATGGAAATAAATACTAAATGAAATCAGAATATGTTACGTACCTTTTATTGGAGAACGAAAGATTAGAATAAAATATTTAATAATTCATAGTTTTCAAGTATATTTAAAAGAGTTTATAAAGCATTTTAACTTTATTATAATATTGGTATGACGGTAGCCGCCATTTTTTCAAAAACCCATTAAGTTTTTTCTGTAAACTATGTTTACATAATGGCTTATACATTTACCAGCAGCTATTAACTAACCATAAGTACCGAGGGAGTGGTTTTGTTTTAATGATCCAAAAACTTGAAATGATTTGATTATAAAATTTTCTCTTATATATGTGTAGATACTCGTATATAATAATAATGACCTCCGGATCTACTTTGGCCACGGCGGCCAGTCTCATTGAGACTAGCCATCTGCGCAGGAGATATTATAGTGCACAAGTGTACGCGCAGACACAAGTGCACTCTCTATTCTTGTCACTCTAATACTCCGGTAGGACAACACTCGACACGACCGGTGAGAGTTAAGGCGCAGTACCGACGGCTTTACGTGTTCTCCGAAGTACGGGGGTGAAACAACGCCAACTTCCCATCTCCGGGTTGTTACTGTGACTTACTAAACATAAAAACTCAATAAGTAAACTTGGCTCGACCCGGGACTCAAACCCAGGACCTCTCCTTGTGCAGCTGTACTTGCTAGCCACTACACCACCGCAGTTAGGAGGCACTCATATATACGTATCCATGGTAAATCAATTTAAAAAAAAAATCTATTTCGAGTTATAAAAGTTAGACTAGATCATCTGTACAAAAAAATTCAATAAAAATATTCAAATGAATAGAAAATGGCAAAATTTACACTAACAAAAAGCCATGTATTATTAGCTAAATAAATATTTACTTTTTACATAATAGAGTCAGTCATTGACTCTTAAAAATATTTTTTGCAGACAAAGCATTGAATAATAATTATGAAATTGTTGTTAAAAAATTTCTAAATTTGAAACGAACGACTCAATAAACGACACTTGCTGCTATACATTGGACTATTATTATATTGTATGTATGTATGTACCTATGTTACTTTTTCACGCTAAAATGACTGCAAGGATTTGGATGAAATTTGAAAAACAGATAGATGAACTGGAGTACACATACATACATACATATATATGTGTACTGAACAGTAACATTATTATAAATAAAATATAGAATAGTAACATTACTATTATGCACCTATGGACGCAGTCTAGTGCAGTGAGGGTAAGTGGTTAGTTAAATGTAATTGTTTGTAAACCCATAACATAAATAAATTGGCTTGAAAAATTTTTGCTATGTATCTGGTTATATGAAACTTGTGCCATTTTAAAACAAAAAGCCAAACAATTGCTTACATATCGCGTATCGTTAGTGCGTTGGAGTTCATTATTAAAGTGCGTTTAATAACAGAATAATATGAGAGAGAGAATATAAAAAAATAAGTAGATAGAGAGAGGAACCTCTAAGGTATACGGAAAAAGTGGTATCACTTGATGTTCTTTGAACGTTTGTCCTTTATTGAGTTGGTTCTTAGGAGGAGTTCATACATATTGGCGGTACTCTATATTCTGTATACATTCAGCCCTTTTTAACGTCCCACTACTGGGCACGGACCTTCTTTCTATACCCTGTAGCCATACTTTATTATAATCCGAATGGTAAAGTATGTATGCCTAACTCAAATTACACTCTACGGTAATCGAACTTGCGATATCTAGTTATGTTCTCGACCCTAGTTTAGGACTTTTCATCAAAATAATTAAACTATTTTTATGAATGTTTTGCTTCTGGCCACTTATATCAACATAGAAAATAGAACAATTTTAATCATCTTTTATTTTCGTGTTTCATTTGTTTTTGTTTTGCTACTATTGGTATTCATAAAATCGTTTTGCTTGTCTATACATATAATAAAATTCTGAGTCGAATCTGTACCTTAAATATTTTCTGGAAAATCTTATTGAAACAGATTTTATTATAGATACAGAAACCGAATCTATAGTTTTTAGAATTTTTATCTTTCTGTCTGTCTGTTTGTCTGTTACCGCATCAAAGAAAAACCACTGAAGGGATTTTGATGAAATTTAGAATGATAATAGCTGGATATCCGGGTCAACATATAGGATACTTTTTACCGCGGGAGATTATCTTATTCCCACGGGAACACACGTTATAACACAAGAAATTCATGAAACTTGGTATTAATGATCTTCAATACAATTAAATAAATACGTGTTTTAGCGTTTTTTGAAATTCATCTCATAAGGAGATAAAATAAGGGAAGAAAATTTGTATGAAACCTACGTTTTTAAAGTTTTTTGTTGTAGTTTTAGCGGGTTTTGCTAGTCACAATATAAATATGTCGTTTTTTGCTTTAAACACATGTTATGAACTTTATTATAAACCTTCTATTTTTACTTTATCAGTAATTATGTAGAGTAGGATTGCTTGGGAGAAAGTACTGAACTACACATCATTGAAAATGGATTTCCGACAGCGGTGTAATACGAGAGTGATATCTAGGTAGAGAAAGGAATACGTAGTACTTTTTGCCCAATATTTTGGTAAATTAAAGTTGATGCAAGACAATAAACGTAAATTTCAACAATACTTTTGGAATATTTAAGGCAGGATAAAATTGATTAGCCAGCACGTTCTTCTTAAACCCAATCAAGCATGTCTGGAGTAGATTGTGGAAACCGATAAATAAAAGAAATCTTAAACATTAACAGGCTATTAATACGCGTTATGGAAATAAAAGAATCAGATACCATAAAGTTTCATTATAATATAATCTTATTAGAACCATGCCCCGTTTGATTGAAGAAACTACAATAAGAGGCAATAATAGGCCTTTAATTATCAAATTAATTATAATAACAGATTATTAAAACTTTAAAATTATTTTGCGTTTGATTATTTTTTTTAATTCAAGAACCAATTTTATCTTCGAAGTATTTTTTTAATTTGTAACAATAATAAGAACTAATAAATAAATTAGCTAACAGTCAAATATTTCTGTAACATTAACATACAATCGAATCTTAAAATTAACCTAATTTCTGATTTATAATAATTGTGCTCATGCAGCTGTTTGCTTTTCACGTTCCGTTGGTTCTTCATTTATACAGTATTTAAAGTTAATTAACAACGTAGACCGTTAAAACCTAGAAAAGAATGAAATAAAATTTAACTTACTGCTACTTTGCGTTATCTTATCCATACGTTAGCGTTTCTCTCTGATAAAATCGATACAGAAGTTTCAGAGATCATACTTATCAAAAATTTCTGCCGATAAAAGGCTCACCATAACCCTAGGTAACGTCTGAATGGTTAATATGTATTCCATATGATAGACTATATATTATTATATAATGTGTTTTCCTGTTAAAGTAAGATAATATCCCGCAGTAAAAAGTAGCCTATGTCACTCTCCAGCCCTTCAATTATCTTCATACAAAAAATTACACCAATCCCCCACTCCGTTTCGACGTGAAAGAAGGACAAACAAAGAGACAAACACTTTCACATTTATAATATTACTAGCGACTCACCCTCGCTTCGCTCAGGCTCGTCCCTAGCTTGGATATAGTACATGGATATAATATGTTATCCTTAAGAGATAGATACATGCCATCACAGACTTTTTTGTAGACCTTTTTAAGGTGTACAGTACTGTAGTACATTATTTTGATTTATCTCGTAGAGTTCAGCCAGCGTTTGCAATGTAATCGCAAAAAAAGGTGTTTGTTTCCGACAACACATTAGAAACCTCTAAAATTATCAGTATTTCTCTATTATATTATGCATGTATTATACATATAAACCTTCCTCTTGAATCACTCTATATATTAGAAAAAACGACATAAAAATCCGTTGCGTAGTTTTGAAGATCTAAGCATATACATATATGGACAGACAACGTGAAGCAACTTTGTTTTATACTATGTAGTGAAGTATGGATTAGTATGGATATGGAAGTATGGATGTTCATATGCACGAAACACAAAAAATATAGTCCAAAAATATTTTTAAGAATCAACCGGTAAGGATTTTATTAAAAAATATTATGCTATTTTTAATAATAACTTTGTTTAACATTAATTTTCATTATTCAATTAACTATACTCGGAAGTCATTAATTTCTGTCTTTCATCATTATCAATCATAGGGAGTTTCATGTCAGCTTTCAGCCAACTTGTTTTTAGGTGTAATATTCCTCGAGAATTCGAGAAAGTTCTGCAAAAAGTTGCAAATTGGCAATACTTTACATAAATAGAATTAGTATATTGAGAAAATATGAAACTTAATACGCTGTTTCATTTTTAGGTTACTATACGAAGTAAACCCTTATTATATGTATAAATATGATTATTAATTTGATTAATTACATATATATTTATGTTAATTAATTTCTTTATTAGAAAATACAATATAGTATCCTCCAGATATTAGCGTTACGGCGGCCTATCTCACAAAGACGATCTATGCGCAGGAGATATGCGTAAGAGAGAGAGAGAGAGAGAGAGAGAGTATAGAGATATGCGTAAACACAAGTGTATTCTCTATTAATTTAACGCTCATAAACTTCAGTAGGACGACAATTCCATACTTATATTATTCATTATATATACAAGGTGAAATGCCGCCAACTACCCAGCTTCGAACCTCTACAAAAAGCCATAATAACTATACATTGCCTAGGCTTAGAATCAAACCTAAGACCAGTTATTAAATGTATGATTAGTTTAACGTCACGATATAGACTTCATTATAACGTTGTTACTTAGTTATTTGATTTTATCTATGTTCTGGTGATTTAACAACAATGTTGTTTATTGTTTAAATAACGATTCTGACTATATGTTTTGTTCAATCAGAATATCAGCGTAAATATTTTGTAAGGCTATAAATGTTTTTTTTTTATCCTTGGCTAATCAATAGAGTAGCGAATTGTGTGTATTTTATATACAAAATAAAAATATATATCTCGTAAAAGAATTGAAATTTTCATTTGACAGGACCCTGCCAGTTAAACAACACAAACGCATGAAAATACAAAATATTTCATGCTCGATAATACGATTCCATCAAAACAAAATTACCTCTATCTTGAGCAGAATCAAACGTCGGACCCCATTTAACCCGCAGTCCATTTAAGGCCGTTATTCTAACACTAACCTGCCCCTTCGCTCATCCCAAGATAAACCCTGACGAAATAAGGAAACAAAACAGCTTCGATCATATCGCTACCATAGTGAAAGTTTCAAACTTGCTAGGGTTGTCAAATATCCCGGAATGCTGTCAGTTGAAGCCTGTGTCCCGGTTTGTAATATTTCCGCTCTGATTTTGCGAATTCGAACAAACGATGTAACTTACTTAAAATGTAAATCTATACTAATATTATAAAGCTGAAGAGTTTGTTTGTTTGTTTGGTTGATCGCGCTAATCTCAGAAACTACTAATCCGATTTGAAAAATTCTGTTTGCATTAGATAGCCCGTTAACTGAGGAAGGCTATAGGCTATACATATATCATCCTGGAAAAATGTACGGTTCCCGTGGGATAGATTTATTTTTGTCTAGGGACGAACCCGAAGCGAAGCGAGGGTGAGTCACTAGTAGACTATATTTAAAGTTTATTTTTCACGATGCAATGCTAAAAAATAAATATTTCAATTTAAAAACAACCTATAATTTTAAGTTAAATACGGAATTAAATACTATTTTTAGGGTTCCGTATCTCTAAAGTAAAAAAGGTACACTTATAGGATCACTTTTTTGTCAAACCGTCTGTCTGTTTGTTTGTCTGTCTATGTGTTAAGACCCTTTTTCTCAGAAACACGTGAAGATATCAAGCTAAAATTAGTATCAAATACTCGGGTCCGCAATCTCTTAGGGTTTGAAAAAAAAATATAAACTTATATTAATGTTTCATGTTATGTTGTCCCTTGATGTGCGAGTCAGACTCGCATTTCTTTTATAATAATATACTTGCCATATTAGATTATTAAAAGTTTTGATAAACCTAATCTCTCATAAAATGTCTACATTTTGTTGAAATAGCTATGTTCAACTAAGTCTAGGTTTTTATCTAGAAAAAGAATACCTAGTTATAATAACAACGTTGGATGAATGTTATATTCGTTTTCGTTCCTAAAAATGTACATAAAATATTATACCTCTGTTAATATAATACCTGTCATAAAAGCCTCTAACTAGACCAGGGCTGTCAAATATACAGCAAAACTGACAGTTGCTGCTGGTGTCCCGAGAAGTTAATTTATTATAAAACGTTCAAATTGTCATTTTACTAACTCGATTTATATTTTAGAATATAAAAGTTAAATGCTAGCTTAATGAAATGCCTAATATGTATATAACCATAGATCGTATAAAAAAGTTTTCTTTTTTAAATTTAACCACAGAGCATCATCAAAAAGACATTAAAGTCATAATAGTTTTTTACAATATTTTAGCACATTTCCATGTAAATCTTTAAACATAATATTTATTATAAACCTCTTTTTAATAATAAAATATTTGTTTTACTTTTAGAGCTCTTATCTAATAATATTATGTAATAAATTCTCCGTTTTATGTCAAAACGGTATATCTTAAATACCATAACTGAAGTGGCCATCATTTATTTGTATGTATAAAGTCCTTTTTAACGTCCCAAAACTGGGCACAGGCCTCCCTTCAATACGAGGGAGATCTGGCCGTAGCCCGCGATGCTGGCCAAGTGTGGATTGGCGGATTGCTCATGTCTTTCGAAAACTTACTAATTTCTCTTCGGTAATAATATTTTATATACAGCACTACATCTCATTTAGAATGCACTCTATAGAATTTCTCTAATATTTTAAAATCTATACTGGAGAGAGAGTATTTTTTAAAATGCACTCTATTTCTCTTAGAATAAAGTTTATTTACCGAAGCGTATTTAATTCGATGGGTGACATCGTTTACGAGTTTTGGTTTGAGTTTCGAGTTTTAGGTCAAAGGGGACGTAGGGCTGTGTACTACGTATTGGAAGCGTGTTTGGTCTCAGTCGAATTACTTATTGATGACAGCTGATATCCATTGCAAATAAAACAAAGTGTTTACTATGAAAATGGATAAAATACGAGCATATTCAAATATTTATAATAAAAATATAAGCTTATGATTTAAAAAATATTATCTCATATCCTAATTATATTCTTCTTTGCATCATGCTAAAGGCTATATAACAAATAAAAGTATCTGTCTGCTAGTTTATATTAATCTACAGAATGGTGGTCTCCGGCTGAGTGGGCTAACAATGACATACAGTACAAATATGTGTGTGTGTGTGTGTGCAACTCATACATGGTAGAAATGAAACTGATAAATATAAGGTTATTTTTTTATATTCTTACCAAGTTTAAGAGTTATTTTACATTTTATTTGATATAAATATACTCATGTTATATTACATGTTATTCAGTTATTAATTTTATTATTTTTCACTTCCTGTGTAATATATATCTCAAATAACAACGGTTACCATGGCAATATGGCAATGTATTTTATCTCATTCTCTCGCCCGCTTAATCCTATATATTTATGTGGTTCTCTCTTTTTATCGTTGCATTTCCATTTCATGGAGTTTCCAATCACAACGATCCTAAAGAAGTTTCCCATTAATAATCTTGGAAAGAAGTAGGATAGGAGATAGAAGTTAACAAGTTTAGAAATCTAAGTAATTATGACTTCCATTATAATGTTCTCCTGACTGATTTCGGCAACAGCAGCCAATCTCACTGAGACAAGCAACTGCGTAGTAGATATTGGGTACAGTGCACAAGTGTGCGCGCAGACACAAGTGCACTCTATACCTTTCACTTTTAAAGTCCTGTGGGACAGGTTCAATGGCTTTTCGTAAATATCCGACACACAGTGGTGTAACGACGGCAACTTCTCCACTCCAGGCTTACTGATACTGTCAATTTTTGAATAGAAAAACCTAATACTTAACCTGTTTAGATCTGTCGCCATATAAAATTTAAGTACCGGTTGTACTTTATTTAAAATAAGTAATATCAGGCACATTCATCTCACATAATATCTCACAGAAACCACTTATTTTACAAAGATAAAATTCTCTCACTCTCAGACTCTAATCGTTTTTTTTTTTTTTATATATAAGATTCAGTGACACAAACGAGCAGACAGACCACCTGATGGAAAGCAGTACCTGTCGCTCATAACACCTACAGTTCATGCACTTAGGTGTTAGGTAACAAAAATACAGAGCCACAGGTGCCACTGTGAGGACTAAGATGATATGCCTCTTGCCTGTAATTGCGCTGGCTACCTTATCCTTCAAACCGGAATACAACAATGCAATCATTGTTGCTTGGCGGCAGAAATAGATAAGGGGGTGGTACCCATCCAGTCGGACTCCTCAGGCTTGACAGAGTCCTACCACCGGTAAAAAGTTACTCACTATTCATTTCTGTGCTATTGCATCTAGTCTAGTGACTAACAAACACATTTCGCTTGTATATTACTAGGTAAGGCTTAGGATTAAAATAAGTGGGACAAAAAACGGAAAAATATTAATTATCTTTAAAAGGTGTCCTAACAAAGTATGATATGTACTTACAAATGAAGCAACTTGCAGATGAAAGCTTTGTACGCTTAATGTAGTAAATTAGTTTAATTAACAAATAGCATGATAAAAGCGGGCGTTTAATTACAATTATTCCCTTTGAAACAAATAAAGATATAAATCAGGAAACGAATGACCATCAATAAAAGGATATATTAATGTGTTCCGTTTAGAATTATATAACCGTGTATAGGAGATTTATATTGTTTAGTATTTTTTTAACCTAAGCCATATACTTCGAGCGAAGCGATTTTTTTTAGTTAATCGATACAATTTATTATTTTAAAATAAGTATTTTCTTAAGGTTTTATTTTTTTTCTTTCATTTCAGCTATATATTTCTTCCCTTCTTAAACTCTTAAGAATTTTAAAGTAATTGATAACAAAAAAATCTATACTAATATAAAGACGCAGAGTTTGTTTGTTTGAACGCGCTAATCTTAGGAACTACTGATCCATTTTTTTTTTGCATTAGATAGCATGTTTATTGAAGAAGGCTATGGCTATATATTATTATGCTACCCAAAGGAGCGGAGCAGTAATTATAAATGTCAACAAATCGAGCTGACTTCCACACATAATTGTAAAACTAACGCGAGGCACAGCTAGTATTTTTATAAAAGATACAAATTAAGTGTCTGAACAATTTACCTTTTCTGTTAACAACTGCCCCATTTGAGGTCCATTTTTGTAATACTGTGAACAATCTACTATTAGCTCACATTATCGCTGTCTCGCTTGCATTTTTCTGACAATTTTTTTTTTAAACGATATCTGTTTATTTTATATATATATATATAATTTGTTCTATCTTGTAGTAAAGAAAATAAAAAAAATTGGTTTAACCTTCAGATGAGTTAACTAAACAAGGTTTCTATATAATCTTTCAGCATGGTCTGTTGAATCACGCTTCGCTTCTGGGCTTGGTTTACAGTTCACCTAGTGAGGATCTTTACTCAATACTGCTTTCTAACTGAATATACTCGTGAATTGATTCTATACATGTTTCTATTCATTGAACTAATAACAGCCCAACTGCCCTCGTTAGTTACTAGCGGCCCAAAAAGTAAACTTTCAACTTGTATATTGTGCAGATTGGTTTTTTATTACAAAATATTTTAAAACTGCATAAATTTTTAATAAAAAATGTTTCAATCAAAAAATGAAAAATATATCTGTTTGGCTGTTTGGGTGTTCGCCTTTCATGCAAAAAGTACTGTATCGATTTTAACTTAATGTGTAGTAATAACTTATTACTCGGGTCAATATTAGGGATACCTTTTACTACGGGAAAATCTTTCGTTCCCATGGGTAAACACAATAACTGGTTCTTACGAGTCGTCCTTAAAAATTTATGTGGCTACAGCTGGCTAAACCTTAAGAGATACATGAAAAAAAATTGTAGATCTTAAAAAGGACTATAGAAAAATCTCTAAAAGCATATATCTATCTCCTAAGGTACACTTGCAATAACTATTTATATCTATCTACACTAATGTTATAAACAGGTAAAATTTGTAAGTTTGTGAGTTTGTTTGTAATGGATAAACTAAAAATCCGCTAAACCAATTTAGATAAAATTTGGTACAAAGATAGTTTGAGACCCTGGCAAGGACATAAGATAGCTTTTATCCTAGAAATCATCACTTAAGGGGGTGAAAAGGGGGATGAAACTTTGTATTGGGAATCAATAATTATCAAGCAAGGGATATAAAACTTAATAATAATAAGGTCCTCCTGACCGATTCTGGCCACGGCGGCCAATCTCATTGAGACTAGCCAACTGCGCAGGAGATATTATAGTGCACAAGTGTACGCTTGTGACGCAGACAAAGCGCAGACATAAGTGCAATCTCTATTCCTGTCACCCTCATACTCCGGTGGGACGAATACTCGACACGACCGGTGAGAGTTAAGGCGCAGTACCAACGGCTTTACGTGCTCTCCTAGGCACGGGGGTGAAACACCGCCAACTTCCCAACTCCGGGCTGTTACTGAGGCTTACTATACAAAAAGACTTAATAACTAAACTTGGCCCGACCCGGGACTCGAACCCAGGACCTCAGGATGTGCAGCCGTACACGCTAGCCACTACACCACCGAGGCAGTTAAATTTAAAACTTATCATACCTACCTATGTATATTTATATGTACTAATATATAGTCTATCTATTCCATACTAACCATTAACGTACCTAGAGATGAACCGGAGTGAAGCGAGGGTCAGTCGCTAGTCATTAATAAATATATGTATAACGATATGTATAATGTATATAGGATATGATATGTGTAACTGTACAATTTTATATATTATTATATCGTATAGTGAGGCGGCATTAATACCCTGCCACTACGTCAAGCTCGGTTTACAATTTTCCCTTATCAAGACACGCGGTAGCGTGTCCAGCCAAGTTCAAGCCATTTTTTTTTTAAACCCAATTTCTTGTGTTCTTTCTGCTACAACAGTGTTTGCTATTTAAAATAGAACTTCTTAAATTTGAACAGTCGAACTGTTTACTACATAACTTAGGATAAATTGAAGGTTAAAATTTGACTTGGCTAGTTTTTACATAAGTTATGAGTCATATTTGGCTAATCACTTATATCTTCTTTATTCTATACGCAAGTTACTGTTCTTATATTGTAAGGTCAACATGTCACACTCTTCTAAAAATTTGGTTTACTGGTAAAAACTAGCCAAGTCCAATTTTGAACTTCAATTTATCCTAAGTTATCTACACCATGTAAATAATACGACTATTCAAATTTAAGAAGTTCTATTTTTAAATAACAAACATTGTGGTAGCAAAAAAAAACAAGAAACTGTATTTTAAATTTATTTTAGAATGTTGTATGATTTCATAATTATATACAGAACTTGACACCCATTTAGATCTCAATTCTTTTGTCGGCGAAGTCGATAACCAATAATCACACACAATTTTCACATTTATATTTTATTATATTTTATAGTATGGCATACTTTACTAGAAATATTAAATAGCGTTTAGGATTTATTAGCACTTAGCCGCATAAGCCACTCGAGTTTCACTCCACTATTATGGCTCAATGGTAAAAAGATGATATAAAAATCACATTCACAATAAGAAAAAAATAGATCTTTATATTAACAATTCATTTTCCTTCAGTGTATCGGTTTCAAAATAATAACAATACTGAATAGTAGTAGATAACAGGTAGTTATTAGATATAATACCTTATTAACTACACTCAGCATTTTTTTTTTTTTTTTTTTTTTTTTTATACTATTCCGAATTAGTGCTTGACTACGTTCCACCTGATGGTAAGTGGTAACGCAGTCGTAGATGGTAAGTCGCACTAATTCAGTAGCCACCTATTCACTCTTGCCTTGAAGACACCCATATTGTAATCGGACGGAAACACCGACGCAGGCAGGTTGTTCCAATCCTTAGCCGCACGTATAATAAATGACGAAGCGAAACGCTTCGTCCGGACGGGTGGAATGTCCACGACATAAGGATGGAGACCAGCCGTTCGTCGGGTTGTCCGATGATGGAAAGGGGATGGGGGAATTAAGTTGTGTAGTTCCTGCGCACACTCTCCGAAATGTAACCTATAAAATACACAAAGGCTGGCAACCCTACGTCGGTGATCGAGGCTTTGCAAATTAGCTTTTACCAGCGCAGGGTCACCAATAAGCTTTTGAGCACGCCTCTCAATCGAGTCCAAGGCTGACAGATGGTATTTTGCAGCACCAGCCCATATGTGACTACAGTATTCCACACACGACCGGACTTGAGCTTTATATAAAACAAGAAGCTGTTCCGGTGTGAAATACTGTCGGACCTTTGCAAGGATGCCAACTTTCCTCGCTGCGATATTAGCCTTAGACTCGATGAACCGCCCGTAGTTCATGTTGGGGCTAATGTCCATCCCCAACAACTGCAGACGGTCAGTGTATTCCAGAGGCACATTCCGGAAAGTAGGAGTCAAGGTGAAAGGACTCCTTTTTGCGGTGAACAGGCACGCCTGTGTTTTGGTGGCGTTGAAACTCACGAGATTGGCATCGCCCCAAGTGGAGACTGCCCTGAGTTTGAGATTCAACCGCTCTACCATGGCCTCTCTTTCGGACTGGATTTGATCTCTACTGGCCCGAGGATTCGGCAGGTATCTCTCTACAACAGTGCTGTCGTCTGCGTACCCATAGATACCGGGTACAAGCAGATCGTTGATATGCAGCAGGAATAAGGTTGCAGAGAGAACAGACCCCTGTGGAACTCCTGAGTTGGTCTTTAAGGGTTGTGATGAACAACCCTCAACCACAACTCTGAGTGATCGGTCGCTCAGGAAGTCTTTAATCCAGGCGATCAGGCCAGGAGATATGCCATAGGCTGAAAGCTTGCTTATAAGGCTAGCGTGCCAGACCCTGTCAAAGGCCTTTGAGACATCGAGGGAGACAGCAATCGCCTCCCCGCTTCGCTCAAGAGCTTCACCAAAGGTGTGATTGGCATACACTAGAAGGTCCCCAGTCGACCTATTCCGGCGAAACCCATATTGTCGATCACTGAGGAGATCGTTCTGTTCTAGGTATGCCATAAGTCGAGTGTTCAATACACGCTCCATAATCTTGCAGAGTATGGAGGTGATTGAGATCGGACGATAATTGGCAGGGTCGGCACGGCTTCCTTTCTTGGGCACTGGTTGCACGTTGGCAAGCTTCCAGGATTTAGGTACTATTCCAGTCTTAAGAGAAAGGCGGTACAGACGTGTCAGTATCGGAGACAACTCGGGAGCACATGTTTTTAGTACTATCGCTGGTATACCATCAGGACCACTGGCTTTATTCACATCTAGACGACACAATACTCTCTTTACCTCCTTGTTAGTAATGGGAATTTCAGGCATTGTGATCCCGCAGTGAGGTAGATGTGGTGGAGTAGCATTGCCAGTGTCTAGACATGAATTTTGGGCAAAAAGAGAGGCAAGTAAAGTCGCCTTTTCTTTTGCCGTATGAGCAAGGGATCCGTCAGATTTTACCAGCGGTGGTAGTGAGGGCCGAGAGAAGTTCGTCTCGACCGCTTTGGCAAGAGACCAAAAAGCTCTGCTGCCAGATGGTTGGGCAGAGAGCTTTGCGCCAATATTATAATTTAAAAGAAACAAGCTTTTGATCAGATGTGTTTATAAGTTCGAAGTTTTTAGCCACTGAAAAGAAAAGTTCTACTGTCCACTTCCACCTGGCTAAGTTTATGGAATCAGATTAGCTCGATGGATCAAATTATTGTATTCTCGTCAGAATATAATATACAAAGTTTCAAAAAAATATACATTTCTATACATATAAATAAAGTTGAAATACCTGTTTGTAATTTCAAAATAACAGCTTTTTACTAAATGTATATGAAAGTATATACAGTACAAATAAGAAAAAAAAATCTTTGCTGTCTATCTCTCTGTTTATTCCGGCTAATCTCCAAAAAGCCTGGACTGATTTTGACGGGACTTTCACTGGCAGATAGCTGGTGTTATAAGATATAACTTAAGCTACTTTTATTTTAGAAAAAGAAACAGGGTTCCACGCAAAAAAATAAAAACTCATGACATGACAATTGTAAACAAAATCCGGATACCTAGGGATGCATCGGAACGACGCATGGCTAAGTCACTATAGTATAAGAAAAATTATAAGAAGATTAAAATTGAGCTTCAAACTCTGACTATAACATAAGCAGTAAAGTGAAACAAATAAAAATTTGTTAAAAATTAGAAAGTTTTGTATTCGGTTATTTGTATGACTTTCATATTTTTACATACTGAACTGAAGTTCGACATCTTTATATTTAGCTAGCGACTCACCTTCGCTCCGCTCGGGATCGTCCCTACTTACGTTTTAAAATTTAGTATAGATTTCTCAGAGATGAGATAATTTCCCGCAGTAAAAAGTATCCTATATATTGACCCGGATAACCAGTTATCAGCAAACCAAATTTCAACAAAACCCCTGCTGTGGTTTTTCCATGATGCGGTAACAGATAGACAGACAGACAAACAAAAATTCTAACAACTATATATTCGGCCTCTGTATCAATAATAATGTCTATTTTAATAAGATTTTCCAAAAAATATTTAACGTACAGATTCATCTCAGTTAGAATTTTATTATATGTATAAATTAACCTATTTTAATTATTCTTTTTTTTAATTAATAAGATATTTCTAAAGAACAGTCTCATAGTTTAAATAAAAGTTGCAATCACAAAAAATTTTATATTGCAGTGTTACGTACGAGTATGTACAAGATATTTATGTATCACTCGCTTTTATTTCATTTATCTCTTAATATAAAAGGCTCATAGAATAAACTTGTCATTTATTATGAGAAATGATTACGCTGCGACAGGAATCCACGCAAGGCTGGGCCGCTAGGGTCATAATAAAGTAGTAATTTATAACGTACATCAACGTGAAAACACATAACAACTGTCGTAGGAGACTCCTTGTTAATATGTTAAACGAGAAAGTGTATATGTATGTTTTTCTGATATAGTTAATTATTAGTAGAAGTAGTTAATTATTTTATTAGCTAGGCTATCTTAGATGAGATGACATTCTACAATTGCTAGCAAATAGAAATTTTCTAAATTGTATTAAAATTATTAATCATTATGTTATAGAACACCGGTTTACCGGTGGTAGGACTCTGTCAAGCCTGAGGAGTCCGACTGGATGGGTACCACCCCCTTATCTATTTCTGCCGCCAAGCAACAATGATTGCATTGTTGTGTTCCGGTTTGAAGGATAAGGTAGCCAGCGCAATTACAGGCAAGAGGCATATCATCTTAGTCCTCACAGTGACAACGCACATGCGGTTCTGCATTTTTGTTACTTAAAACCTAAGTGCAGAACCATAGGTGTTATGGGCGACAGGTACTGCTTTCCATCAAGTGGTCTGTCTGCTCGTTTATCACTGAATCTCATAAAAAAAAAAAAAAAACATCAATTTTAAAAAAGGCTTTTTTGTTCCATTGCTAAGCATCAGGTATCCTTCAATGCGAATGAGAGTAGATCATAGTGCACGCTGACCAAGTGTAAGTTGTCTTATGAAAACTGATTCTCTCAAACATACAGGTTACCTCACGATGTTTTCTTCCATCGCGGTGAGTGGAATCATATTAAGAATGACTCGCATATGAAAGTATCCCGTTGAAAGATATAAAGGTGTGAAACCCAGTGCTTTACCTACATTTCTATTTGTCAAAAACTATAGAATAACATCTTGTCTAATCCCCTCTGAATCGAGACACAGCTATTTTTATGGCGTACAATGGGATTTTTATCAAGGCCGAAAGCTAAAATCTAAAGATAATATTTAAGACATCTATACATATAATAAAACTGTAGAGGTTGAATGTGTGTACATAGAATTTTTTTTGCTAAAAACCGAGTCAGGGGGATGTAAGAAAAGCAATAGAACAAATTCAGATTTTTTCAATTTTTTTGTTTCTCTGTCTGCTTATCTGTTTGTACGGGGTGATCTACGAAACTATTGGACCGATTTGAATGAAATTTTGTATGGTGGTACCTTATATCCCCGATCAACATCTTAAATACTTTTCATCCCGGAAAATTAATGAATTCCCTGTGGGATAGTTAAAAAACTATAGTAACTTACACAGCTTTCTACACAAAAACTACTGATTGGATTTTAATGAAACTTTACAATAATATAGTTCATATACCAGAATAGCAAATAGGCTACTTTTTACCCGAGAAAAATGTACGGTTCCCGTGGGATAGTTTTTTTTTGTTTATCTAGAAATGAAACGCGAACCCGAGCGAAGCGAGGGTGAGCCGCTAGTCAATCATTAAAATATTATTTTATCCACATAAAAAAAAGGAAGATAACAATTTTTATTAATTAGCTAGCTAGATAGCTAAAAAAACAAATATATATCAAGGCTAGAAGTTAAGTAGCATAGATTTGATTAAGCTATTCAATTTCTCGTGCGCTCGGAAAAGACGAACTCTATCAGGACTCTTTATTGCGACGAAATTCTACATGCGAAATAAAAATCAGCGCCTTACTTCATAACGGCCTACTACGAGTCGACGAATCTCTTAGAATGGTCTAGAAGAAAATGATAACATATTCTTAGAAATAATAACAAAAATAACATTATTCTATTCATTTTTATTGGTAAATTGTATGGTTTCGGTTTGTGATTGTGAGTCAATCGAATAGCAAATAAGGTAAGATCGATTTTTTATATAACATATTTTTTTAGAAAAATCTTGTAGTTTTATGCTTCTACCATAATGTGTTTTTAAAGAGTATTTCTGATTTTTACATTTATAATTTAAACGTAAGCAAATTATTTTCAATAACAATTTGATACTTGACACACCTAATAATAAAGGAAATACAACTACTTTATACAAATTTTACTTTGTTATTTTTGATATAAAACATCTATTGGCGCGCCTTGGCAGTAAAACCGACTCGTATGCCGTGACAGCAAACGGTATGACGCTGTCATACCATCATGTATGCCCTTCTACGCCACCGCTCTCAACTTCCTTGTGTGTGCGCGCGCATGTACACTTTGATGCTTCTCTGTGTGATCTGTGTAATGTTTATATTATAGTATACTCGACACGTTTACCGCTTGTATACATGCTTTGTATTTTTTAAATAAAGATTTTATTCTTTTGAAAAATCTGAATATTTATTGTTTTTAATTATGTCTTTAAAAACCTTACTTTATGCATATTTTCTATACAAAAAAAAATGATTATTCGCTTCGCCAGACGTCCTGCGACGGGTTTGTTTTTTTTTTTAAATATCGTTTTATTTTATATTTATAAGCCTGTAATATATAATATATACTTTATATTTCTCGTTAGATCCTGTAAAACTGTAATATCACTTCACAACATATTCTTTCTATCCTATGGGATAGACAATGTACTCTCTATACTCTACTATATAATCTATATATGCATAGTCTTGCCCTAAATATTGTTACAAAGAAAAAAACATTTTTTCTATTGCACGTAACATTTATTACTATTACAGTGTGTTAGTTTAATACATTAATATAAAATCATTAAAAATAAAGCTTATTCGAAGTGGTACCCATTGGCTGCAATACAATCCTTTAAACGTTGAGGCCAGTTATCAATAGAAGCACCCACTCTTTCCATGGGAAATTTCTTCACTGCCAATCATATGGATTGTTTTAGGGACTCCAAATTATAATAACATTTAGCGCAAACCATACTCTCTAAAACTGACCATAAATCATAATCCAGCGGATCAATATCGGGACTAGATGATGACCCGTCTTCAGCTCTGATGAAATCCGGAACGTGGGTTTCTAACCAAGATTGCGTGGATCGAGCTTTATGACCCGGCGCCGAGTCTTGTTGAAAAGACCATTCTTGATTATTGAACATGGTGTTGTTAAGGGGCTTAACTAACTTCTCAAGAATGGTATCTTGATACACTTGTGCCGATGTTTTGATACCTTGTTCACAAAATATGGCTCAGTTACTCCTTCATAGCTAACCCCCACCAAACCATCACTGAAGTCGAATAATGTCCATGTTGTACTTTGTTTACTAATTGAGAAGCTTCCTTAGAGCTTTGGGAATAAATCCGGTCATTTTGTTTGTTAAAATATTGCTCAATTGTAAAAATGTTCTCATCCATAAACAATTTTTTTCTGTGACCTTCCTTTGCGTACCCGCTTAACACCTCCTGGATAATTTCTAAGAAATTAATTGTTAACTGACACGCGGGCGTGCTCGCAATTCTCAATGGATTAAATAGTTTTTTTTTTTTTATTTTACCACCCTTTTCTTTTTTTAATTATCAGTTAAGAAATGACCAGTGCATCTGTTATAGGCTGCAAGTCCTAAGTCATCTTTTAAAATACGCGACATGGTTCTAGGTGCTATCTTCATCTCCTGATATAAAATCTTTTGCTTTCGGACAGGATTTCTTCGAATACTTTTCCTTACTACTTTGATCGCCTCTTTCGTACGAACACTACGTGGACGGCCAGATTTATTTGTCACAAAGCAGAGGAGGTTTCGTTGTATCTATCAATAGCCCGGTACACAAACCTTTGACTAATACCAAGCGTATGGAGAGTTTTAAAAATTGTATTTGGCTCCATATCTACTTTGTGTAATGCAATCACAACGATTCAGTTCTCTTTATCACCCCACTTCATTTTAATATCACAAAATATTTTACATTGTATTGGCGCGAAAATGAGAAAACACAATGAATAATCATATAAAAATAACAGATTCCAAATTCAAATGTAATATTTTGTTTATTTTTAATTGTAACAGTATTTATGGCCAGACTATGTATATAAATAGCCAAAGACGAAACAGTTTAATACCTTTTTTTCTTCTCAAAACTAAAAGCTTTATTTCAAATATTTGTATACATAAACAGATAAAATACATCATTTCACTTTTAAAGTAAAATTTACCAATAGAATTGAAATGTGAACAGCAATAAACTGTTTCAGTAAATTGATAAATTAGACGACAATTTGTCAACCAATTTTCTATTTTTGATGTTTGAAGAATATTACATTTTCCTATATTGGTAAATTTTATTCATGTACTAGCGACTCACGCTCGCTTCGCTCGCGTTCATCCCTAGGTACGTTTTCACGGTTAGCTGTGTTTAGGTAAACATAAATAGCAACTTGCTACTCCTAAGATATTCATTTAATTTAAATTATATAGCGATTTACCCTCGTTTTGCTCGGGCGCGTACGCCGTACGCGGATTTTGTTCTCAATTTTATGAGTTTTAATTTTTTTCGCGGAACCCTGATTCTTTAAAGTTTTTAAGTTATTTTAAACTTTTAGTTTTTTTAGTTATTTTAAAGCCTAAGTTACTCCCTATAATATCAGCTATCTGCCAGTGAAAGTCCCGTCAAAATCGATCTAGCCGTTTCAGAGATTAGCCGGAACAAATAGACAGACAGACAAAATTGTAAAAAAAGTTGTTTTGGTATATGTACCGTGTATACATCCGTATGCATTTAGTAAAAAGCGGTTATTTTAATATTACAAACAGACACTCCAATTTTATTTATCTGTATAGATATATAAAATTGATAAATGAAGATATGTCTTCTTCAAATTTTCAATAACGATTATGGCTGATTTTCAACCATTATGCAAATGCTAGTAGAAAAAATAAAACAAGTACTTATTGATTAGAAAACTTTCTCTACCCTCACAAGAAATTTAGCGGCAAATATTAGTATTATATGAGTATAAGGTTAAAATATACTGATACATTATGGAACGTTAGAGACGCCTGGAGACCGTGGTAGGGACTGAGATGACATCGTAATAAGTTCCCTGATTACATTGCCTGTATCCTGAAATCCTCACGCAGAAATATATTCCCAGAGTGTCGCCATTATTGCATATTATGTAGGAAGGGAATCTGCCTTTCCGATTGCAATACTATGAAAAAGAATTTACAGCAATAAAATAGTAGGGCGTTTTTGTGTTAGAATAACTTCACGATGAAACTGAAGGATAACTTATATTGTTAATTTATTTTAGCTAGTGTTCGTCCAGTGGTCGAAATCCGACTATAAGAGGAAAAAATATATGAATGGAACTTACCTATCTGTATAAAAAACTGTTTGCAATTTTTTTATTTATATTATATAGTATAAAGAATTATGCTCAAGCCATAATATTTATTTTTTTCTGATTCTCTTTATATATTTAAGAAAACCATAGAACCTTAGTTACTTTATTCTTCTGTCAATGGTTAATTTATTATTTTAATAATAAAAAAAACACACACGTGTTTATGTTTTTGTTTGAGAAGGTATATACACTTACTGTTAACTTTTATTTTAATATATTTTTTCTCACTAATGTAAACTATTATTACTAAGTTATTATGTTATTGTCTTATTAGAATGCAGTGTTGCTTATAATTAGTGCATCACTTAGTCTAGATCTTCTTTTGCTTATTCACATGTACAATTGTAAGAATGTATGCTCTGTTAACCCCTCCTGGATAATTTCTATAAAATCAATTGTTAACTGATACGCCGGCGTGTACGCGTTCCGCAAGGGGTTAGCGACCTATGTAATAAATAAAATAAATAAAAAAGTTACTGTACTGTTTTGTCTATACTTTAATATTCATTTTAATAAATAACCCTTGTGTTAAATTATGGTTCTTCAATAATAGACAGATACTGTATGTTCCTTATCATTTATTAATGTTAAATTAAGCCTATCATTACAATATACATTTTTAAACTTCCTTACACAACCTCCGTCCTCCCTTACTTTTTATCAACAACCCACCATAATATTCTTTTTATACCCTCATATTTTATTAATGTCAAAATTTATAGTTTTTAATCAATGCTACCTTCAAATTTATAATAATCAATTTCACAAAAATGAACATAATATAGATTATAATATATACTAATATGTATTATAAATGCGAAAGTAACTCTGTCTGTCTGCCTGTTACCTTTCCACGCTTAATCCGCTGGACCGATTTAAATGATATTTGATATGGAGATAGCTTGATACCCTGGGAAGGACATAGAGTAGTTTTTATTTCGGAAATCATTTCTTAAGGGGATGAAAAGGGCGATGAAAGGTTGTATGGGAACACATTTCTCAAGTAAGGGATATATATATATATATATATATATATATATATATATATATATATAATTTTTATAATAAGTAATTAATATATATAAAAATTAATATATATATATATATATATATATATATATATATATATATATATATATATATATATATATATATATATATATATATATATATATATATATATATAATTTAATTTTTAAAGTAGGTACTTACATTTCTAGCGAGCGAGCGTGAATCTAAAATAAATAGTGTCCCTAACACTTGTATGTTACAGCTGGTTAAAGTATAGCGCGACGATAATTACCAACTATTACTAATACTAAAACAGGGATACTGATCAAAAACGCTGAATGAAGTGAATTCGTAATGCAGTTATAATCTCTCTGTCTATTCCACTTATTAACATTCTTGGAAATTGCTGGTGTTATACAACTTCTTTACTTCTAGAGGTTTCTCGATTTATTCAATTGGTAAATAACATTATTGAACTGAAACTTCTTTAGAATCGTTGTGATTTAAAACTCGATGAAACGAAAATACGAAATGAGAAAGAGACAAACACAAATATATATATATATATATATATATATATATATATATATATATATATATATATATATATATATATATATATATATATATATATATATATATTTGTGTGTATATATATATATATATATATATATAAATATATATTTTACCGGTGGTAGGACTCTGTCAAGCCTGAGGAGTCCGACTGGATGGGTACCACCCCCTTATCTATTTCTGCCGCCAAGCAACAATGATTGCATTGTTGTGTTCCGGTTTGAAGAATAAGGTAGCCAGCGCAATTACAGGCAAGAGGCATATCATCTTAGTCCTCACAGTGACAACGCACCTGTGGTTCTGCATTTTTGTTACTTAAAACCTACGTGCATGAATCGTAGGTGTTATGGGCGACAGGTACTGCTTTCTATCAGGGGGTCTGACTGCTCGTTTATCACTGAATATATATAGATTTAACCGGCGTGAGAATGAGATAGAATACATGATTAATTGTTGCCATGGTAACCGTTGTTATTTGTCTGACAAATGATAATATTCTTTCCTTAAATGATATTCTATAAATATATGATTGTAACATACCTAATATGCCTTATTTAATTATTCATTTATTTTAATTTAATTTGCCAAAGAAGTTTTACTTCAACCGCGCGTAAAGGTTACACGCATCCATTTTTTTATACCTTTTCTTCATAAAAACCAGTGAAAATCGTTTCATAACGGTTGGTTAAAGACCGACTTCCATTATCGTGTAAGCATATAACTACGTTTCAAATTTTCTAGTTTATTATATTATGATAGGCAAAAGAACAAGCTTTAAATCTATAATGCTAATGTGAAATTGTATCTTCTCCAACGGCTTGGAACGAAGCAAGTACTTTTAAGTTTATCGAATTCTTTATTCGATTTTGCAACTTTTCTCATGCTTGGTGGTGAATGTAAACATTGTTTGGAAAATATACTTAACTTGAAATTCTGTACCAGCCGTTCAAGGGAAGTTTGAGTGGAAAAAGAAAATATTGTTATATGTTTCAGTAATAGCTATGTTTTCATAACTTAATGAATTAATGATATATTATCATTTACTTATTTATACTATATACAAAAGTAAATTGTTTTATTTACTTAATAACCCTCTTTCATAAATATATAATATTTAATATTAAAACGCACGAAGCCTATTTTATACTCAATTACGCATATATATACCACTTACTTTGCGGTGAAGAAAAACATCATGAGGAAACCTGCATGTCTGAGAGAACCAAGCAAGTTTTCGTAACACATGTGAAGTCCGCTAATCCGCACTTGGCCAGCATGGTGGACTATGCCCTGATTCCCCTCGTATTGAAGGGAGGCCCGTGCCCAGCAGTGAGACGTAAAAAGGCGAAATATATAAGCATATACTGTATAATGACACTTACTTTATATATAGATCTGAGTTTGGTGTTGCACTTTGGATTTTTTAACTTGGTGTTGCTTTTCCACGAGGTTTAGCTGTGATGCTATTTTCAATATACCTATATTTAATATTTTCTTAGATTAACGCGAATATTTGATATTGTAAATAAAACAATCTTTTGGGATTATTTCGCGGATTTATTTTGATTTTTAGTTCCCGATGTTAGACGTTAGACGTTAAAGGTTTAGAATTAAAATCAACTAATATTGTAAGGTATTTTGGTGCCATTTTTGAAATCATTTTATAAAATTGTGAGTAGACACTGTCTGTAACAAGTATATAATGTCTTTGAGACAGCTAAAACTTTAGTCTCTCCCGTAACCATGATTGTTGTAAAGCATTCGAAACGTCGGGAACCAAAAATTAAAATAAATCCGCAAAATGATCTGAAAAGATACTTCTAAAAATATATATATTTAATACTTTCTTAGATTTACGCGAATATTTGACATTTAAATAAAACTATCTTTTCGGATTTTTTGTTGCTTAATATTTTAACTTTAAATAATAACAATCTAAATTAATATTAAACTTTTTTAAACTACATATAAAACATTTATATTGCTTAAATAAATAATTGATATTTTAAAAAATGTTTAATAATCTTTATGGTTACAGATAATATAATAATAGCAACACTAAAAAAGATTAGTAATTAATAAAGAAAATTGTAATATTTATTATAATAGCAAAAATTAAGTAAATAATATTGCTATATTTAATTATAATACTTATTAAAAACTTATTTTTTTTTTAAATGTTTAGAATTAAAATCAACCAATATTGTAAGGTACTTTGATGCCATTTTTGAATTTTTAAAATCATTTTTGTAAAATAGTAGGTAGGCTGTCTGTAACAACTGTATAATGCCATTGAGACATCTAACACCTTAGTCTCTCCCGTGACCTGTAAAGCAATCGAAACGTCGGGAAACAAAAATCAAAATAAATCCGCGAAAAAATCCGAAAAGATAGTTTTATTTATATATATATATATATATATATATATATATATATATACATATATATATATTTATTAAAAAAAAATTGTCGATAATAGCACTTACTAAGAAAGTTGATAAAGATGAACCCAATTAATACGTACGGGCCGTAGTTACTCTTAATATAGTTAATGATTATTTATAAAACATACAAATTATCCTTTGCTACGGTTACTTTTTATAAAATTATAAAAAAAATGGAATATTTTGTATTAAATAACGTTAAATTTAATAGTAATACAATGTTTGTAAAATAATTGGAGAGCTAGAGCGTCTTCAAATGCAATTCTTTAGTCTACACTCTAGAAACACTTATGATGAGATTTTATTCCCAAATACGCTGAAAGAATATATCGCAAAAAATATATTATTTCATGATATACTAATACTAACTTATATACTCGATATAAAAGAAAACCTACGCTTAAATAACAAAACAACGATATCATATCAAACATCTAAAACCATTATAAACAGGAAAATCGTATTTTCTGTTCCCTTTATAGTGTATTTCCAATAAAATTAACTATACTATTACACATACATTTATCTTATATGACAAACGACAAAATTCAACAAATGAAACATCAAAGCGATCTGCAAGATTGTGAATAAATAAAATAACATCGAAATTGCCAATCCTACGCTCGAACATCACGTAGCGTTTACAAAACAATCTGTACACATGAATAAAATATCGGCCAACAGAACAGTTGAATAATCCGTTCGAAGAAACAATATTAAAATTAAATCAATATCATTATTTATAAACAAGGTTGTGTCTGTTTCGAGACAGCTAACCCTTATTAAGCTAATGGTTTCCGAATAAAAAAATCTGAAACAACCAAAAAATGTTATCTGTCTGTCTGTATGTTTATATATCTGGAATGGTTTTATTTATTTAAACGTAAGTCACAAGGAAAGAGTTCTAAGGATTTTTATGTTCTTTTATTAGTTTTGCTTGTAACTAATCAATCAATTAAATCTTAAAATTAAATTTTATACTACTTTTAAGTCTTGTTTTAATTTGAAACTTTAATGATAATAACACAATGATAAGATACCATCGATCTGATGATAGAAACAAAAAGAAGGTGGATAGATGAACTCTTTAATAACTACTAGAAAAAGTTTGGGCTCATTGATTTAATATATTGACGAGTCCCAAATTTTACAACCAAAAGTGATTTTAGATCAAAAGTGTATACTTAAAGCTTTCTGGAATTAAAATTAATAGTCGTTGTAACACACGAAAGCACAAACTAAAACTTACTTGTGCTTTTAAAGAAAAGGAAAAATAAGATGCTACAATACATAGCTGAGATTTCATAACAATGAAATTAATGTCCCAACCTCTGCAGGCCTAATTAGCCGCCACTACTCTTGCATTAACGTTTGAACTAATTTCATAGAAATATGAACGCTATAACATTAATATAAGACAGATTTCCGTCTGCAAAGCGACCGCAATGATGGAATTAGATGCAATTGTTTCAACTTCGTAAATGTTGCGTTTGTTTTTTGTTCTTGCAAAATTTAAATAAAAGTATCTCGTCATTATTACGAATCTGCTGTATGCAAAGGCAACAGGAAGTTCATAATAGCCGCCTTATTTCACTATTAGTATTAAATAACTATAACTAATTACCGACTTACTTATAAAAATCCTTATTAAAAAAAATTAAGGAGTGCGTGTATGAATGTGCACACGCGTAAGAAGTAAAACTTTTGTAGGTTATCGGTACTCCCTTCGAAACCCAACCCATGTTTTAAATAATTAGGATAAGCGAGACACTAAAAAATAAATTATATATAGATTAAGTACAATAATATATTACATGTGTCCTTAAAAATGCATTTAGTCATAATTAATTGTAGAAGGGTGCATTTATAACCACGAAAGATAATGTAGCAACAATTTTAGCAAGTTGGGACAATCCATATAATGAACACAAAGGTCTAGGTTTTGCTCAATCCAGCTATTGTGTCTTTTGTTGTTTAAACGAATAACTTAGTGTCATTGCATTGGCGATAACGGTTGAATAAACTCGTTTTTAACCCTCGCCTGAAAGACGAGCATTATTTAAACTTAGTAAATACTTTCTTAGTATATATTTCTCAAATAGCTTTTTAATAAGATTTCTAAGTAGACTACATTTATTTCTATATACTCGTACTAACTTAACCTTACTTAATTACTACGCATACCCCTTTGCGTGGGCTCGTGTACAAGAATCTCAGATCTTAGAGCTTATATAATAAATTAAATATATTTGATACGATGATAATAGAGAAATGTTCTTCAACTAAAAATTATACTACATATTTGTTAAAAAATGTACATACGTACGTACGTACATCATTTAACATACACGACTACTTTTTACCTCCTCGTTTTTTTAACTTAATCAAAAGCTTGCTATTATGTGTACAATAAAACAAGTGTTTTTGTTATTCTTAAACCTATTCTGATGTGATACGCAATAAAAGAGGCGATACTTCAATAAGAGATGACACTATACTAAGATTGCACGAGCTTTGCCTTTAAACGTATGTAAGCTCAATCACTAATGACCCAGGTCTTTAGATATCATTAATATTTATAATATAACTAGTGGCTTCCCTCACTCCGCTCGTGAGTAGAGCTTGCCAGATGTTAGCAATATCTTGTGTATGAGAATAAAATAAATGTAGTTATCACTATTATTTAGAGTCAAATGAAATATTTATTTCCCGCCAAGCTTATAGACATCTCTACAGCACCAAAAACTGTATTTAGTATGAATTATGATTTTTTAAATAAAGTCTAAAGGGTCCTTTAATTTAAATATGTGTGTGAAGTGATTAAATTAAATAAATGATAAGTGATGTGAAACAGTGAAATAAATATGGTATAAAGTACGGACGGGTTTCTTATATCAGCCTTTGGTAAGAGTCAAATTCCTACATAGAGGAGACGATTTTTGAGGGAAAACTCCTTACGCACGCTTGACTTGGAGTGTAAACTGGTGAATGCGTTACGAAAAAATGTACGTACGTTTGTTGCCATGGTAACCATTTTTATTATCTGACAAATGATATATAATATTATAAGTGTACGAGGCGAACGTTTGTTGCCATGGTAACCGTTGTTATTGTCTGACAAATGACATATAATATTATATTCTTTCCTTAAAGGATATTCTATAAATATATGATTATAATATGCCTAATTATTTAAAATATAAATTGAATTTCATAAAGAGTACCAATCTACAGAAGTTTTACTTCTTGCGCGCGTACACATTCAAACAATCACTCTTTAATTTTTTTCTGATTTAAATAACAAATTTCATCGTACGAGTAGATTAATTTTGCAAATTATTCATAAATTAATCCACAAACTATCTAGACAATCTATTTTTTTATTAGTGAACACCATATATAATCCATACATACCATCTGTCTGGGTTTAGCGCGAACAAATACAAACTTTAATTTTTAATATGTAGTGATGCTCCTAAAATTGAAAAATCGATAATATGTTTTTCCGTGAGAAATGAGATGGAATTTTCGGAGTAAAAATTTTGTAGCTCATGTCACCCCCGCATTCCACTTTTCGGTCACGGCGCCCAATCCTACTCAGACTAGCCAACATGCGCTTACTTTTCATTTCATTTTATAACCCATTAGGATGTGACAATTTGACATGCCAAAAGAATAACAGGTACATAAAATAGTACTTGTAATATTTTTGAAGTAAAACTTCTTTACGCACGCTTGACTTGGGGGGTAAGCTGGTGAATGCGTTACGAAAAAATGTATGTACGTTTATTGCCATGGTATCC
Organism: Argynnis bischoffii washingtonia; assembly: GCA_033884665.1. Classification (NCBI taxonomy): domain Eukaryota; kingdom Metazoa; phylum Arthropoda; class Insecta; order Lepidoptera; family Nymphalidae; genus Argynnis; species Argynnis bischoffii. The sequence continues at coordinate 14,251,896 of CM066618.1, read as the reverse complement.
ATTGTTATTATCTGACAAATGATATATAACATTATATTCTTTCCTTAAAGAATATCCTATAAATATATGATTGTAATATTCCTAATAAGCGTTATTTTTAGTATCTCACTTATCCTAACTATTTAAAACATTTTCATAAAGAGTACCGATCTACAGAAGTTTTACTTCTTGCGCGTGTATACTCGCACTCTTTAATTTTTTTAACCTAATATTTTTATTCAATGGTGAACACATATGTAAGATTGACAGGAACACTAAAATTTGTTAAGACAAGTAGATGATGGTCATCATAATATTGTATATTTTAATCAGGACATGCTTCACAAGTTCAAATTAACTAGTGCAAACATATTTTGCACAAAGTCTAGAAAATTTGAACCATTTTAGCATTTATAAGGAATTTGCGAATAATCTTCTTATACACTTAGCTGTGTATTCGTACAATTATGGCGTATTATAAAAGAGTATTATAAAACTAATGAAAGGTTCAATGAATCTTTTCTTCTTACACTAATAAGTAACATACACAAAATTTGCTGTTTGTGTAGAAGTTGAAATCATAATAATAATTTCTCATTAAAGATTAATTTATGTTTATTCCCAATCTGTATTCGGGGAAAACTAAACATAATTCCTACTTATGTCTTTCAATAGATTTTCCGTTCTCGTGTTACAACGATAACAACAACCTATCTCACTTTCGCTCATATCCTCTAATTAGTGAAAATACACAAAAACAAATACATAAACAAACAAGTTTTCATGTTAATATGGAATAATAACTTTTGAAATAATATATAGACACTTTCATCATTTTTTTTTATAGAAAACAAATATAATATTTAAGACTTTTCTCAAACGCTAACTAAAAGTGTAGCAACATCGCTCGTCCGCTCTTTCCTTCCTGATATTTAACATTTGTAAGTGTCAAAAGACATGCAGTCATTTGTCGAGCTACTACAAAGGTCTAGTCTTTGTGTTAGACGCGGCATTGTGTCGCTTTATCGAAGAATTTCGCTTGAAAAATTTTCGGTGTGCTTGTAACCAATGACTTAACTTTAACATTTTATGAAGACTTTTAGTATCAAAAATTTTCTATTTAAAAGCAGTTTTAGCAAGATAAAAACTATACATTAAATGAAATTAATTATGAATTTAGGTATCATATGTATGTACTAGGTTTTAAAAAAATAAGTTTTCTATCTAACAAAGTTACTCTATCACATTCCATCTCTCAGATAGCTTTTAGTTCTTTGATAATCTTAAATGAATATTAAAATTAACCAACACAATAAGATCCGACGGGTATATTGGAAACTTCTAAATGAACGAAATGTACCAAAAACACTTAATTTTTAATAGTTTTCACTTAATATATGAGGTGTATGGTATTTATATATTTAGTTTATCTATACATATAGGTAATAATATTCTGAGTCGAATCTGTAAATTAAATATTTTTGGAAAATCTTTTTGAAATAGTCATTATTATCGATACAGAGGTCGTGTCTATAGTTTTTAAAATTTTTGTATGTTTTGTATGTCTCCCTGTCTGTAAATGGATCACGAAAAAACCACTGGACAGATTTTGATGAAATATGGTATGATAATAACTAGTTGTCCGGGTCAACATTATAAGTTGTAAAAAGTATCCTATAGGATACTTTTACTATTCTATAGGATACTTTTTACAGCGAGAAAATATCTCATATCTGAGAAATCTATACTAAACGTTAAAACGTAACTAGAGCCGAACCCAAGCGGAGCGAGCGTGAGTCGTTAGTTTTATATATTTGGATATACTCGTATAGTTTACCTAGGTTTTAGAGACTAGGAGTTTATAATGACTATGTTCTCTACATAACCTTAAGTTACCTATATCACTCTCACCAATCCTCCATCTTTCGACAAAAGTTCCATGAAAATCAGTTTAGCCGTTCCGGAGATTAGCATTTTATAACATCTAACCTAAACCGGGAGTTTTATTATGACAACATCCGTACGAGAAAAATACAACTCATATTTCCAGCGATTCTGATATCATTGATACATATTTTTATAGATATTTATTTTAAAGAGCTTTGAAAGCTTTGATTTAAACAATCAAGTGTTATTAAATGTTACTTATAACTAAATTACTTGTTAATATTAAAAAAAATAACTTATGCATACACGCGTGCTGGATGAGACAAATGGATTATAAATATTCACAATGTAGTTAAAAAATATGTAAAAATGATTTGCATTTAAGCGCTCAAATAAATAACTGCTTTATATTGACACTTATATAATAGGAAAGATTTGTATTTTTGTATGTTTGTAAGGAATAAACTCAAAAACTACTGGACCAATTTAGATGAAATTTGGTAAAGAAATAGCTTAAGACTTTAGGAAAGACATAGAATATTTTATTTTAAGGGGGTGGATATGGGCATGACGAACCCGAGCGAAGCGAGGGTGAGTGGCTAGTACTTGATATAAAAGATAAATACATTTTGATACTTCGCGTATCCCAATAGATAAACGGAAACAAAACTGTTATTTATTTTAATGACATTATTATTGGCAATCGCCTAGTGAATATTGTCTTAAGAAACAATAGAAGTAGATTATTGATAACAGACGCCACATCGCATATCCGATATTAGCTGTTATTGTATTAGAAATTCTTGTATAGATATCGATACTAATCTTAGTTTTAGAGCACAACCTCTCCTCCTTAACCAAAAGGGAGTGTCGCTTTTGTTCTTAACAGTATTGTTAAATTTAACCCATCAAAACTTATTATTAAACACCAAATACTTCTAAATGATGTACTTAGCCCAACATTTTTTGACAAAAGAGATCAAAGCAAACCTCCAGGGGTCACAAACCCAAATCAAAAATTGTCAACAACCACATGACAACTTTTCTCCTATCTCCTAGCTATTTAGAATAATAAAGGCTTATTGCTTACTTAGGGCAGGTGACACGGGATGATTAATCGTAGAGAAAATGTTTACCTCCCCTGGGATCGAAAATAAATCCATCAATCTTGTTTAATAAATTTCGGCTGTTTTGTTTTTCGATACGAAATTTTGTACACATGTTGCTTATAGAAAATCCCTAATACTCCCAAACCGCTTCGTCTTAATACGTTACCGCGGGGACCATCGCCATTCATTCTGTATTTTATTCAAATAAAATTACATTGGATAAACTCACGAGATATATGTGGTAAAATCACTCTCTTTACAGTAAACTCTTTACGAGAAATGATTGAATCGATGCTATATTACTGTGAAAAAAATGCACACAAACAAATTCATCTTTGAACGTCTTTAAAAAGAACACACGAATTTGGGTGTATGGTTTTTTGCATGCATTTTACGCTTTTTTGAAGAAATTTGAAAAAAACCACCTCTAGTGATGGGACACTTTATGTTTAAAGTGATTTCGATTTAGTATATTCTTTTAAGTAAATATAAACCTAATATTAGTAAGAACATCTGTTATTGTACAAGTTTTAATCAATAGATGCAAATTTAAATTAATAAAAATAAATTTAAAAAGACTTTATAAATCTCCCTCATATCATCATTATTCACTCATTAGAAATGTTATTTTGCAACAAAAGTATGTCGTACCTCACTGCTTGTCATCCACATAATCCTTTGAGAAATTTATTCCAGCGATAATTTTCTGTATAGCCATTCTTTGTTTAACATCAATTATTTTTATTCGCGACTGTTTATTGAAATTTTTCAAAGGCCGGCCTTTACGCGTTATTTATGGGCGATAATGAAATAAAGATTAAAATTTATATTCAATTTTAAATCTTTTGTTCAAAATGTACTAAATCATGCCATTTTAAATGATAATTGTTTATATTTTGTTAAAAGTTTCCACTTGAGTACATAATTTCAATATAATAACATTAAATTTCACACATTCAGCGAGATCGCTATGATTAATAGTACAAATAAAATGTATATTTTACCCTATAAGGATCGATCGACTCAACGCTTTCATACTGGTCACTACTTCAAATCTATACAGATAAGTAAAATTTTAGCGTCTATTTGAAATGTCAAAATAAAAGCTTTTTACCAAAAATACATAAAAAATATATACAGTACTAATAAGAAAAAACTATTTTTAAATTTTTTGTCTGTCTGTTTGTACCGGCTAATCTGCAAAACCGCTGGACCGATATGGACGAGACTTTCACTGCCAGATATTTGATGTTATAAGGAGTAACTTAGGCTACTTTTATTTCAGAAAAAGGATCAAGGTTCCGCGCAAAAAAGTGAAAACCTATAAAATTGTGAACCAAATCGGAACTAGAGACGCATCTTCACGTTCTTACACTAGCAAGATCGACTGAAAAACTACATTTACTCCCCCATACCATTCATCCATTTTACTCATCAATACTACTATCTACACACTATTCATTAATGTCTATCCATTGCGAGACAATTAAAGTTGGAAGAAGTGTACGCAGCGCTACTTAATAAGATGACACGAACACCCTTACAGTCAGGACATTTGTCTGGCGTGGAAATTAAACTCATGACATCATCAATTACATGCAAGCCTGAGTCAGATTAACTTTCATCTTTGCTATAACGATAGATGGTTGAATATAAAATACACATTTTACAAAAAAGCCGACAAGCTGTATTTTATTTCATTAATATTTAACTTCAATACATATAAAAAAAATTGTAACTAAGCCGACTTTGTACATTAAATATTTTTTGATAAATCTTATTGAAATAGACTTTATTATTGATACAGAAGCCAAATCTATAGTTTTTAAAATTATTGTCTATCTGTCTGTCTGTCTGTTACCGCATCACGGAAAAAGCACTGGACAGATTTTGTTGAAATTTGGTATGATGATAGCTGGTTATCCGAGTCAATATGTAGGATACTTTTTACTGTGGGAATATATCTCATCTCTGAGCTAAACGTTAAAATATAACTAGACAAATCCGAGCGGAGTGAGGGTGAGATGCTAGTTAATATTATAAATGCGAAAGTTTGACCGCATGTTTGTTACTCAATCACGCCAGAACGGCTGAACGGATCTAGAAGAAATTTAGCACAGAGATAGACTATAGTCTAGAATAACACATAGATTACTTTTTATCCCGAAAAAATACGATTCCCGTGGAAGAGATTTGTTTTTATTTTTCACTAGGGACGAACTCGAATGAAGCGTGTGATACATAAATCTTAAAAATTAAGCTTTGTTTTTAAAATGAAGAGAAAAACTCTCTACTGTAAAATACAACAAGTATTAGTCGTTTAAACAAATACAGTTTAAAGAACTAAGACGACGAAATGTAAAAAAAATGTTTTTCTCAAAAAGTGATTTTAATTAATATTTATGAAAATCATACATATTTTGATGACCCATGATAGTTTTATTCTTAAACCCGAAATTTAATACAGGTTTACTTTCTATATATACATTTATATACTGCAAATCGTGTTCTCTACACAAACTACTCTAGTTGTAGCCAAATACGTGCCTTCTGCGATATACATTGCGACAACAAGCTGCAGCTGGCTATTTGTACGTACTCGTACATTCACTAAAATCACTTCGCTAAGTCTAGGTGCTTTTATATCAAACTCAAAATAACACATAAAGCAATAATTATTTAGTAAAAAACAAAGGCGTACATTCTTAAACTGATAATTTTGTTCATTTTTATTAAAACAGCCATTTTGTTTACAAATGGTTTTCTTTTTACACAAAGTTGGTTCAAGTGGTTTGTTTATTCATCCATAATAAGTCTATATTATTACTAGCTACATATCCTCCAGTTACTCTGGCGCGGACCTAGGTGCCTATCCTGCGTAGAATATGTTAGGTGTCTATCCTAGGTGCCTATCCTATGTGCTTATCCTATGTGTCTATTCTATGTACTACTCCAAGTTATAACCGAACGACCTATAAAATTTCGTCTAAATCTGTCCAGTTGTAATAGCGTGAAAGAGTAAGAAATTTACTCACACACATACAATACATTTGAATGTGTGTATTCAAATATTCTCATATTTATAATAGTAGTCCAACAGTTATTTGTAACCAAAACTTACCAATTATGTATTAACAATTATTTCTATTTATCAACTGACTTCAAAAAAGGAGGAGGTTCTCAATTCGTCGAAATCTTTTTTTTCACAATGAATTTAAAGGAATGAGTGAAAGTTTGTTAATCTTTTAAGCTCTAACGTTTGTCATCGAAATAGTTCATACCTGGACTTATAGAAGCTTCTTTTTTATCGATATACAAAATCTAGTTTGTTAAAATCTTAAAAACTAAGACTATTATAAACTAGAGCGTCTCTACGTGCCTAATAGTCCTGTGCGTAATTTCATCCAAATCGGACCAACCATTACAACGTGAAGGAGTAACAAACATACATACACATACAAACCTACGCATTTGTACTATTATTTAGATATTCAGATACATTTATAAATTGATCTCAAGTTAGCAATTCTGTTGAAAGAGCAACAAAAATACGCGTCGCTTCATCAAGGAGAAAGTAAACAGAGCTATTTCATTTTAAAGTTTAATATTAAGTAGAAGCGATACTTTTAGTTTCATTAATTACTTTATGTATAAATAAGTATTTCATTCATTAGTCGATTAAATATGTATGTAGTTAATTAATCTACTAGCACTCAGTAAATCAAATACACTTGATACCAGTAAGACCGCAACTTCGATTTTTGTGCAAGTGTCTAAACAAAATATCGAATATATTTAAAGTGTGTAGTTTAAATTTAGCAGTAGTTAGTAAAGTTGAACACTAAGTAAAAAACATCATATTTTTTTTATTAGCAATTAAACAAAACTCACAAAAACCTAAAGCAAAAAAAAATTCCACAGTAATGGTCGGACTGAGAATATATGGTATAAAATAACGAAACCTTATTTATTTAGTTATTAAAATCCGAACGTAAACAAAAAACATTGAATTAAGCGCTATTTAATTTTATGATAGTTCGGAATGTGCTGAATCTTGTTTAGCGAGAGCGGATGCTAATATATAATTCAAATGTACCCATACGAGACCATTTTCCCTATCGATAATAGAGTTGTTTTGCTTGCCCTTATTAGCCACTTGGCCATAAAATAATTCAGTTATATTATTATTTACAACCACTAGATTGTATTCTTAATGAATACTTACTATGAACCACTTATCCTTTGTGAATATTAACATTCACAAAATTATTCCTATCAAAATATTCGCTTAACATACATAACTTGTCTTAATAAATCTTAAAATTATATGCAATAAACGACAATGTCATTCATCTTTACGATTTTTTATGCCAAATTTTAGTACGACAAAGATTTAGGCGTTTAAAAAAACAAACTATATTAATAAAAAATAATAATTGAGTCAGTTAGTAAACCTTACCTTATAACACAGTCACTTCACTTCACTTACACTAAATATCACTGAAAACTGTCACTTGGTTAGTTCGATACGAAATCGCGGAACAAAATAGGCAGCAAACGTCTACCCTCGGCAATAGGGAATGTATCACTGAGCTTTCTACGGGTGTAGAAGCTACGGCGCGCGCATCTGTATACGAAAACACTAATTTAAATACATTTATCAAGCTAATTCTGTAAATTGAACTAAATAATGACATTACGCTACCGATGTGCCTTTCCTTCTGATTGTACAGTTAGTGATGATATCTTCTATATCTTGATAATTGATTCGAAGTGGGACCGTTTGTTTATTACCACAATTTATTGGGGTTACCCCGTCTACGGTGCTACGATTTAGGTAAATGAAATCTCTATCAAATAAAGCTTTATTTACATAAAAATGTTAGATTAGTCTATTTAAAATATAGCTTTCATTTTTAATTTTAAGTAAATGCCTTCTAAATCTTTGTCCCTGCTTTTCAAACTATCGATACGCCCTCACTTCATGCAAAAGTACACTCCGGGCCTCCTCTAGTAGCTTTTAGCTCATACCCCACAGCAAGTACTTGCTGTACTGAGAAAACATAAGATATGATGCAGCTTTAAGTAAAAAGAATTTTTATAATAAGATCAATGAGTAGTTCTAAGAGTTTTAAATTCAAGCTCACAAACTTAACCTCTTTATAATATTAATATTTTAGTACTTCAACTGCCTCAGTGGCAACTGGGTCAGCACGTATGGGTACAGATCAGGAGGTTCTGGGTTTGGCTCCCGGGCCGGACCAAATTTAGTCATTATATATTAATATACAAGAAATTCTTAGTAATATCCCGGAGTTGAGGAGTTGGCAGTGTTTACACTCCGTGCTTCGGAGATTCGGTTGAATTATCATTCCATCGGAGTTTGAGAGTGAAAGAATATAGAGTGTTCTTGTGTCTACTCACATACTTGTACACTATAATATTTCCTGCGTCGATGCTCATTAAGATTGTCTCACTGTGGCAATGGGTCCTGCAGCCCCTGGCCACCACATGAGCAAGCACAATAGAAAGTTCTAAATTCGTCTTTTATTCGAAATTAATGTACATATTTTCGAAAATAAATATAAAGAAAGAAGAAGAAGGAAAGGCAAAGGAACTCCTTTTTTATATTATCGACCCCCGTTCCCTAATTGCCCACGATTGTCCACACTTTCAAATATGGCCGAGTGTAGAGAACCGATAGTTCAGTCTAGTTCCTAATTAGTATGAAGATGAACACAAGCACCATCCAACTTTTCGTGTAGTACCTAAATTTGGATAGGGTTTATCGTCCAAGTACTGGCCTAATGGAAAATATTTCTAGACGATTTTATATTAATTTTCATAATACGACCGCTCTCAAGCATAGTTTAAATAACAATTCAAATAACAATAGTAAAATCGACAGAAAGTCGGTTGGTGTGAGCACTCACTACAAACTTTTTTTTTCATATTTTTTACGAGAGGTAATTTTAAAACAGGGAGGGTAGTGTATAAAAAGATCCTAATCTTCCTATTAAGACTGATTTCGAAGATTATGTAAAACCTACTAAAACCACTGCGATTGCCGCCCCTGCACAATTGAGGAGCCTCCCGCACTTCCTCCTAGTTCATTTTTTATTGAGACCAGCATAAAAATTCATGCAGTTAGTACATTTGATATGTGCGGAAATCAACTATTAATTAATATTGCTAGGACTGATCTCTATTTATTTATTTTCTATCATCTCTAAGCTAATACCGTATTATAACTATGAGACGTAATCTATGATTTATTTATTTTTTTGAAGTATGAACATTTTATTCCTGAGGGCCTGACGACCTTCGTATTGAAGGGAGGCCCGTACGCAGTAGTGGGATGTAAAAAAGGCTGAATACACAAAAATTTCGGTCTATAAAGTGAAAATATTGTTTATTATTTTTTATTTAACTGCCTCGGCGGTGTAGTGGCTAGCATGTACGGCTGCACATCCTGAGGTCCTGGGTTCGAGTCCCGGGTCGGGCCAAGTTTAGTTATTGAATCTTTCTGTATAGTAAGCCTCAGTAACAGTCCGGAGTTGGGAAGTTGGCGGTGCTTCACCCCCGTACCTCAGAGAGCACGTAAAGCCGTCGGTCCTGCGCCTTAACTCTCACCGGTCGTGTCGAGTAGTCGTCCCACCGGAGTATGAGAGTGACAGGAATAGAGAGTGCACTTGTGTCTGCGCGTACACTTGTGCACTATAATATCTCCTGCGCAGTTGGCTAGTCTCAATGAAATTGGCCGCCGTGACCGGAATCGGTCAGGAGGACATTATTATTATTATTATGTTTATCATTTAACTTATAAATAATATAAATGCCTATATTTACATCTAATATAAAATCCGACCTTATGCATAATTTAAATTACCCACAACTAAAACAAATTATAAAAAGACAAGGTAACTAATAATAAAAGGGTTTTCTTTGTAACTTATGCAACTTGATAATGGTAACTTTGAAGATCGTTATAATTTATGTTATTTATATTTTTTATTAACTTCTTTACTTAGAAATAAGCTGAAAAGCAAACGTTTCATTTATTTTAAAATCACTAATTCACATACAAGAGTATTGTAGGAATATACGAGTAGTATAATATACTAGCGATTGACCTTCGCTCCGCTCGGGTTCGTCCCAAGATACGTTTTAACGTTTAAAGAGATAGATTTCTCAGAGATGAGATAATTTGCCAAAATAAAAAGTATCCTATATGTTGATCCAGCTACAAGTATCGTTATACAAAATTTCATCAAAATTCGTCCAATGGTTTCCTCGTGATACGTTCCCTAGAATCCTCGTGATAGACAGACAGACAAAACTTCAAAAAACTACAGATTATGCCTCAGTGTCGATATTAATGACTATTTCAATAAGATTTTCCAAAAAATATGTAATGTACAGATTCGATTCAGTTAGAATTTTATTATAATTAATAGTAATTCATGAAACCGATACTTTTCATTACGATAGTTATTATCAAATTTGACACTTCATTGTTTTATCGTGTTATTTTATACAAAATTATTTTAACTAATGTTTATTTAACAAGGCAAAAGTTATAACTTCATCAAATTGGAGGGGAACTTGTAAGCAAAATGAAAATTTACACCAATAAATTTATGACAGCCGTTAATTTCATACAAACATAAACTTGAAAATGATACCTTTGAAAGCTTAGTTCAGATTACAAACCCTACACCATTATATAAAATGATTTAATAATGGACTAACAGGCAGCTTAAATTACTAGTGCCGAATAAAAATTTTTTTAGATATATTATTGCAATTTTTCATTTGGCTGAATTCATTAATATTTAATAGGAAATATTTTATTTCAATAAAATATTATAACAAAATAACACCTGTAGCTGTCAATGCTATTAGTTGCTTCCAATATCTCCTAACACTGACGGGTTCTATGCGACATTGGTGAAGTAAATTTTAAACCTAAATGCCTAATGCCTAAATTATACTCCTAGGAGTCATTGAACAAAAGAATTGATATTAACATTAAAGGAATGAGACTCTCTAATACCCTTTCAACGTTATACTAAATCAATTTTAACACTGCTTTTTATCAGTTAATGAGTTTTTTTCAACTTAATACACTACAGCATAATATTTAATGAACCATCCAAATCATGATATAGGCATGATAACTATATAAAAACTAGAAAAATCATTTTTGTAGGTAACAAAAAAGTTCATGGACAAGCATCGTCAACAGTAAAAATTCATATAATAATGAACAAAGAGATATACATTACCCCCTATACATACATTTTACACAAAAAATATCTAGTTTTTTTACCATTTGTCAATGAATGTTGTAACATTTTGTTATTTTTGATTACTTATAATTTAATATTAATATATTTAACATTGGACTTTGAAAGGAAATTTCATCACAATTTCATCGAAATTGGTCGATAGGATTCAGTTGCGGTTTAAATAAAAGTCCGTCCCCTGCCCGTTGATGGCCGGCGTGATGAATGAGTATCCCTAGCAAAAAATAAAATCTCGTATTTTAAATAAAACTTTTTCGCGGACTTATTTTGAAGTTTGGTTCCCGACTTTTCAAATGTTTTACAGCAATAATGGTCACGGGAGACTGCGAAAAAATCCGAAAAGATAGTTTTATTTAAAATGTCAAATATTCGCGTAAATCTATGAAAGTATTATGATTTTCGTAATTTTGTGGCCTACCTTTTTCTTTTCAATTACTTTGAGAAAGTTCTTCTGCACGAATGATTTTCTAAAATTATTAGGTCTGAATTCGGCTTTCTTTTCAAAGATAGAAAAAAGTTTTAGTTCTAATATTCTTTAGTTCATGATATTTGTTTTAATTAAATAATATTCAGATCTAGATTGTGAACTTGGTTGTTTTAAAATTAGTTTTCTATTGTAATACAAACATAGTAATATCAAAGCAGTCATGTAATGTAAAAAAATAACAAGTGGCAGGAACTCGTAGTACGCTCTACTACGCTCAATTCAATCCGCGTAGTATCGTAGACGTAGATTTATGAACGTGTTGACTGACACTTTTCTGACTTTTTCTTAACTTCCTAACGTTGACGGTGATGGCGATAAAACATCTGTCAATTTCTTTCTCTTGAGCACTATAAATATATTTTATGACTTTTATGGATATTTATATTTTTATATGTGCGTGTGTTAAACAATATGATTTTTTTATACATTAAATAAAAGCTTTAATTTTAAATAATTCGTTTAATTTTAACTAATGGAATACACAACCACTTATATTCTTCATCTGTTCTAATTTATTTGTAACCACCCGAGGCGTATTCTTAAAAAAATATATATGAATACCTATTCACAATTGGCAAGTAAAATTGGATTGGCAATAAAAAAATTGATAAATAAAAAATACTAGAACTAAGTCCCTTATAAAAAATATATTCAATCCGTCTACCTTTTCTCGGATGATACGCAAATAATATGAAGATAGATAAACGAACAAAACTTTTATATTGTCAAAAATCTATTGAAAATAAATAAAAATATTTCAAGTACCTATACAAACTTAACTCAATTATAATCTATACTAATATTATTAAAACGCAGACTTTGTTTGTTTGTTTGTTTGAACGTGCTAATCTCAAAAACTACTAATCCGATTTGAAAAAATCTTTGCATTGGATAACAATTTTTTTGAGGAAGGCTATAAAACCATATTCTATATATAAAACCATAGTCTATAGACTATGGTTTTGAGGAAGGCTTTGGGAACGCTGTAATGAATTCCCGATCACCCAACAGATCAAACGCCGTAAATGGAGCTGATAGGTCACACACTCCCAAGGGACCCAAACCACATACCGAGGCAAGCCCTAGTCTGGGATCCCCAAGGAAAACGCAAACGTGGCCGTCCAAAACAGACCTGGCGGCGGACCATCATTGGTGAAGCGAAGGCCATCGGAAAAACCTGGAGCGAAATCAAACGCGAAGCTCAAGAACAGACGGAATGGCGATGCTCTGTGGACGCCCTTTTGCCTCACCTAGGGGACATAAAAACATAAGTCAAGTATGTCATAGACTATGGTGGGATAGATTTGTGTTAATTTCGAGTGAATGAGTCGAGTTGATTGTTGTTTGCAATAATTTACATTTTAATTACTTTTAAAATTCCTAATTTGAGTTTATTTGATTTGTTACATTTTTCTATAATTTTAAAACTTCATTAATCTAATAAAAGTTATATTATTGTAATTATATATATATATATATATATATATATATATATATATATATATATATATATATATATATATATATATATATATATATATACTCGCATAGTTTATTTATAATATAATTAAAATTATGTCTACACAAAAAGAGTCGTAGCGCAACGTTAGAAAGCTTGCCTTTCAATAAATCTATACTAACATTATAAATGCGAAAGTACTCTGTCTACTATCTATCTATCTATCTGTCTGTCTGTTTGTCTGTTACCTATTCACGCTGCTGAATCCGCTTGAACCGAGCTGAGAAGGACATAGGATAATTTTATTCCAGAAATCATCCCTTAAGGGGGTGAAAAAGGCGATGAAAGTTTGTATGGGGAATCATTTCTTAAGTAAGGGATATATATATATATATATATATATATATATTTTATTTAATTTTTAAAGTATGTACTTATATATACTAACCAAGCGACGAACGCGAGCGAAGCGAGCGTGAGTCGCTTGTATTCTATAAAAGAATTTTTCAAATCAGACGGGTAATTCAAATAAACAAACAAAAAAATAAACAAACAAATATAAATAATATTAGAATAAATACCTAATAATAACTTAGCAATTAATAAAGATAGCAATATTTACGTAGGACTTAATTTTTACCACCCCTGATTTCCTATAACTCCAGATTTGATACAGAAAAGATAAATATTTATCTTACATCTACTACCCCTAATAACAATGTTCTTCAGATAACGGATGAAAATACGTAAACAACTTCTATAACCCAAAATAGATTTAATTAAAACAAGTAGTCGAGTGTATTTATTTTTAAAATCCACAATGAATATAACGCAAAGATTGTTTTATAATTAATTACACAGTCCGTTTAAACGTCTCACTGCTTGGATTTGGCCTATCCTCAATGCGAGAGGGATCAAGCCAAGGGCCAAAATTGGCAGACTTTACATTAAAAACCCTTTTAAAAACTAGTTCATCTCTCAGATATGTTCGTTACTTTAGCAAGCATTGATTACCAAATCATGTTGTAAATAAAATATAAATTAAAGTTGATTTGCTTGGCCTAGTAGGCTAAATTTGACATAAAAAGAAGGATTTTTTTCCTCTTTATTAATTATTATTAATTTTTAATTTATTTACAGTCATTTAAAGGAAATATAAAGAAAATTAAGATAAATTCAGTTTTTTTTAAATCGATTACATGAATAAAAATTCAGTTAAATGATTATGTATATAAATATAGTTATAAAATTATCTATACAGATAAATAAAATTGAAGTGTCTGTTTGTGATATCAAAATAACAGCTTTTTACTAAATGCATAGAAAGTATATACGGTACTCATAAGGAAAAAACTATTTTTAAAATTTTGTCTGTCTACTTGTTTGTTCCGAAAACAATTAAAACCTGGACACACCCAAGCAAAGCGAGGGCGCTAGTACATTTAATAAATAAAATCCATGGATTATTAATTTATATATCAAAAACATTATGTAACTAACTACACATTTCATATAAACAAATATTGTTCTTAGAATTTTAATCGCTTCAACAAAGTTACACGTAAATTAACGTTATCACCATTTAGAAATACATAACAAAATCAGTAGATCTGCCCTTTGTCTACCGAAGCGTATTACGGCGAGTGAGGTGGCGATCTCATCTCTTAAAAGCTTTCGACGATCAACTCCCTTATTTAGCGATAGATTCTGTCCCACCTCAGTGCACGGATTGAATTTCTTCGTGTTTCTTTGCACCTTTTTTTCAAATATTCAATTGAAATACCTGTTAAAAAGTATATTGTATATAAAAAAAATCGAGTGCATGAAGATTTCATGAATTAATAGAAATTGGTAGAAGACACAGAATTAATGAAAGATTTAGAATGGTAATCACGCGTAATTTGTATGGGAACCACTATCGCCACTCATCCTTTCTTGATATTTTTACTACACGCGCAAGTCAAATAAACACAAGCATTCGCACACATACGTAACCTTTAACGCAGCCCTGTAATTGGTCAACACATAGATAATTAGTGTTGCGTATGTGCCTGTACAAAATCAAATAAAATTACACGTACGCTAGTGGTTGAAAATAAAAAATGCTATCGATATTTTTGTCGATAATTTATGTCAGTGTATTATAATAAATTTTATATAATATTTGTTTTTTTACAGTTATTAAAAACACATATTATAAACGAATTAGATTAGTTCAATTTTGAAAATAAAATAAAACAATGTTTAACTTCTAATAAATGTATTTTTAATGTTCAGACGTGGTAAGTGAATTCAAAATTGTTTTTTTCTTATTTCTAAAATGAACCTGTATATAAACTTTAAATTAGCCATAGAAAGCGCTCAATCACATTATTATACAAAAATCATTGTCTTATCGATTATTTTGTCTTACAACAAAAGCCATCATCACTACTATAATATACAAAAACGAATCACCGCAATGCAAGCAATGAAAAAGTGTGGGTTTCGCAGAGAACGCTATCCATTGCGGATAACAATCGCGCGTTGTTTTGATTATGCGCATGCATAGCGAGCAATGTATATTGTTTGTTTTAGCTTATTACAATAGTGTCGTTTGTTTTGAATTTCGTAATCGTTGCTACATTTTTGAAACTAAAGAGATATTCATTATTATTTTTGACTTACCGATGAAAATATATACCTCCTCGATCGATATTTGAAGTTTGACTTTTTGTCTTGCAAGTAATAATAGCACAACACGGAATTATAACACTATTTATCGTAGCTCCGTACCCGACGCACTCTAAACATGAACTACAAGCCGTGCACGCATGAACCGGTTCAAGTATGATTGTTTAATCATAGTTACGGCGCGGCTGTCACGCCCACATTACCCTTCCAGCCTTTTTTACCTATTCCGTGGTGAAGAGATCTACACGCAATTCATACTAATATTAAAAATTCGAGAGTTTGTAAGGATGGATAAATGGATGTGTGTTACTCTTTCACGTCAAAACGGCTAAAGGGATCTGGATGAAACTTGACACAGAACTGGATTAGAATATAGGTTACTTTTTATTTTGGAAAAATGTACGGTTCCCCTGGGATAAATTTGTTTTTGTCTAGGGACGAATCCAAAGCGAGCCTATTCTAAACTAATGCAAAAATAAAAAGTTAATATTAGATACGAAGATAAAAAAAGGCCTGTTCGAATATGACACTTGTAGTCTTCTTACGGGCTAATTACATTCTTGAAAAGACTCTGTACAAAGACTTGTAATATAGATGTTTTAGTTTTATTTAACTAATATGTATTCAAAAATTTTCTTACTACAAGCGATATCGAAAATCAAATTTCTAATTATGTTAAAGATTAATTATAGTATACGATATATTATATATCTATACCAAAATAATATTATAAAGAGAAAAGGTTTTATTTGTTAGTTCGTGCCGCATAGGCTCCTTATGCTTTGAGATGACATAAGATAATTTTTATCCCGGAAATCATCCCTTAAGAGGGTGAAAATGGGGATGAAAATTTGTATAAGGAAGCAACCTAGGGACTAAACCGAGCAAGGCGAGGAGGAGTCGCTAGTCATTTAATATAAGTACTCAAAGCAGTGATAGCCTAGTGGTAACGCGCTTGCTTGGGAAACCGAGTGAAGCGGGTTCAAATCCCGGGTCTCGCACCTCTGATATTTTCATGTGCGAATCATTTTCTAACATGATTACCACTTGCCTTACGGTGAAGGAAAACATCGTGAGGAAACCTGCATGTCTGAGAGATCCTAACAAGTTTTCGAAAGACATGTGAAGTCCGCCAATCCGCACTTGGCCAGCGTGGTGGACTATGGCCTGATCCCCCTCGTATTGAAGGGAGGCCCGTGCCCAGCAGTGGGACGTTAGAAAGGGTTGAATACATACATACATACACAATACATACATACTCAAAACAGTACTAGCAAAATTGTAAATCTCTTATTACTCCATAATTCTCAGTTGTCTAAGTCAAATAATCTCAGTGGACCGAATAACTTCGAAAATTAGGAACTAAGCGTACAGATAATTCTGTCTTATTTATTTTAAAGTGACTTTGAATAAGTTTTGATTGTACAACTCAAAGTTAATAAGAAGTGAGCAAGCCCTAAATGTTACATTAGAAAATCAATACAGTACATTTTATATATAAATAGAATAATCTCTGTACATCTATACTTAATATTATAAAGCTGAAGAGTTTGTTTGTTCGTTTGTTTGATTGAACGCGCTAATCTCAGGAACTACTAATCTGGTTTGAAAAATTCTTTTTGCATTAGATAGCCCGTTAACTGAGAAAGGCTATAGGTTATATATCATCCCGGAAAAATTTACGGTTCCCGTGGGATAGATTTGTTTTTTTCTAGGGGCGAACGCAAAGCGAAGCGAGGGTGAGTCGCTAGTACTCAGTATACAGATAATATTTTGTTAAGAAGTGAAGAAATCATCAGCTTGATACTATAAAGTATAGGTGAGCGACGAGCTTTGGCTTTTCCCAGACTTAATGAATGACTGAATTTTAGGATTTTGTTTAAAAAATATAAATTTCTAAAATAAACTAGATCTAAATAATATATACGTTACTAAATCTATACTTAATATTATAAAGCTCAAGAGTTTGTTTGTTTGTTTGGTTGAACGCGCCAATCTCAGGAACTACTGGTTGGAATTGAAAAATCTTTTTGTGTTAGATAGTCCAATTTTCGAGGAAGGCTTTAGGCTATATATCATCCCAGAAAAATGTACGGTTCCCGAAGGATAGATTTGTTTTTGTCTAGGGACGAACCCGAAGCGAAGCGAGGGCGAGTCGCTAGTGGATAAATAAGAATAAAGAATTGTAATTCGAAAGTTTCTTTCTAATATAACATATTCAACTCAAAGAGTCTCATTTAGAACCTATCATTGAGCTTAAATTTATTAAAGTTCAAAATTTTACGAATTATATCAATATCCTAAATACACTAATAATAAAGTTTTGCACAAATAGCCCACAGTTTTCTCTGTTCCAACCACACATTTTATGTTAAGCATTTGCATAGTTTATATTAAACAGTTATATAGTATATAAGCTCCTGGTGTCGACTCATACTTAACTATTCTTACTTATTTATTCGCTTTATTCAAAATTCATTCGTATATGAGATACCTTTATATTCTAGCTAAAATAAGATCATATTTAGCACCTGCAATACTACATTAAAACACCTGTTAAAATACATGAAATTCTTATTAAAGAATATTCTTAAACACTTAAAAATTGATTTCAATATAAATTCAAAGCTTAATTCAGTACAAAGTACCATTTAACAGTTAATAAAAGACATTCATAATTCATATCTCAAATAAATCGGCTAAGCCATATAATTTCCATTGCAACATTGCATTCAACAGCGAGGTTCGGACGAGAGCAAAATGTTGGAAGATTCACCGACCACTTTTATATGACCTAGCATCATAAAAACGAATGAATTAAAACAGTAGATTTAACGAACGTGTCTTGGTAATTAGACGGGGTTCAAAGAACATGACTCTTTTAATTGCACTCTGCTTTACAAGGGAGCCCGTGGCAATTTTCATTCGTAAAATAATTCAAAGTAGAAATAACTCCTAAGCTGGGTTCGTCAAATGTCGCTCGGATAGTCTTGTTTAAACGTTTTATTACTTTTTGATTTGACTTAGTTGTAATTAATGGAAACTCTGTGTATTATGCGGCTCTGATGGCTTTGGGACATTCGCTTTGTCATTTATGAGTGTAGTAAAATGTGGTGAAGTTTATTATGAAGAGGACGATGACAATGGAAGCAGCTAAAAAAAGAATGTAGAGATCATTCAAGACATGTAGTGTAATTGGCTAGATTTTATTATTAATATAGGCATCATAACAGCACTTTTTCAAAATGTTGTCTGCCTGTATGTATTTTTTTTAATTTAAATCAATCAAAATACGTACAAAGAATATACCAAAAGCTATGTACTATATTAGTTTGCATACCCAGCCATATATAAAGTGAGAATTTATACTTGATGATACAAAGTTTGTTTCTCAAATCGATTAAAAAGTGAGGTAAGGGAATAATGAGCTTCATAAATAAAATAAAACTCATAATCGGCCTCATAAATAACTTAACGTAACATAACACTTTTTATTTCTCTCTTACAAATGGTAACTACTTTTGACTTACTGTTCTTATTAACTCATAAATATGTAGTTACCATTTACATATATAGTTACCATTCGCATACAGGAGATAAAATTTTCAATCAGCTATACTTTAATGTCAACTTTGACCTTTACTACTCTATTTTTAGATACTCAGACTACATTCAGATAGATAAAAATGATTAAATTCTGATTTTTAGGATTCCATACCTCAAATGGATAAAAGGGACCATTATAGGATCACTATGTTGGCCGTCTATCTGGCTGAAAGTCTGTTTGTCTATTTTTCTGTCTTAAAGCACAAGTAAAGGGAAAAATCTGAAAACTGTCGTTTTTTTTTGCGACTCAATGACAAACGAGCAGACAGGCCACCTGATGGAACGGTTCATGCACTTAGGTTTTAAGTAACAAAAATGCAGAACCACAGGTGCGTCGT
Source organism: Argynnis bischoffii washingtonia (assembly GCA_033884665.1). Taxonomy (NCBI): domain Eukaryota; kingdom Metazoa; phylum Arthropoda; class Insecta; order Lepidoptera; family Nymphalidae; genus Argynnis; species Argynnis bischoffii. The sequence goes on along the minus strand of CM066618.1, from coordinate 14,232,049 downwards.
AACATCACAACTTTTTTTGCCAATATAAATTAATTATAATGTTTCATGCTTCGGAACCCTCGGTGTGCGTTTTGTAACGTTTTTTTTTCCTTTAATTTTTATTAACAAACATAGTGTGTCTAAAAACCATTGAATGAATTTATGTTGAAAAATTATAATTCAATGAGTTGATTAGATCTGAAGATATTATTAAAAATCTCTTTAATATGAAGACCTACTTAGTATGAAACGATATAAAATGAGAGTTAGCCAATAAGATTTTGCCAATAGTTTCCTCCTATAAATAGATAGACATTGTAAGATAGAAAATCTTTCTTCCACTATATTGAATATTCTGTTAAAATTGGTTTTCAAATTTCTGAGATTTAAAGATACAAGCAGACATTAAGGCATCATTTTTATAATTTTTCAAGCTTTCATATCAAGCTAATAACCATACAAGCTAGCCATCATAAAAACGAATGAATTAAAATGAACATGACTCTTTTAATTGCACTCTGCTTTTCAAGGGAGCCCGTGGCAATATTCTGTTAAAATTGGTTTTCCCATTTCTGAGATTTAAAGATACAAGCAGGCATTAAGACATCATTTTTATAATTTTTTAAGGTTTCATATCAAGCTAACAACCATACAAGCCAACCATATAATTTCGGGTAACTATTTTGAAATTACAGACAAATTCTTGAATTTTATTTGTAAGCTCTAAATTAACAGCCATGTCTGCTTAGTAAATAGTGGTATTTTACAAGAGTATGTATGTAGTATGATATTTTAGAGAAGATTAGATTTTTAATGAAGTATGTTCACGTATTCAACTATAGAATACTATAAAAGTTCTGACAGAACAGGACTAAAAACAGCAATTACTATATTATTGCAATCATGAGTAAACATATCTACCACTCCATCCTCTATTTAATTCTGCCTTCTCCAAATAATATTTCTAAGAAAAAAATATATATAAGCAACAAGTGAGTTAATATTTAGAAAGAAATTTCGGTCATTGCTACACAACCCATGTTTTAGACAATATTTTATCAAGCATCGACACTGCGTACAATATTAAAGATCTTTTATTTGTATAGGACCCACAAACATCAACAAAATCTGTATCACTATCGATTATAACACTCGAGATGAATACGAAAATAATTTTACAAGTATTTTTTCTGAAACTACTCCATTAAGCTTTATATTCTATTTCGTAATAATAATTATATTGAATATTAAGACGTCCGTTAAATTATAAGTTTATTAGAAAGTTGAAAATTTCTGGTAGCGTAATATTAATATGGCGTGTAATTTCTATTTCCTTTTACTTCTAAAATAAAATTGTATCCAACCCTTTTTAACGTCCCACTGCTGGGCACGGGCCTCGCTTCAATACGAGGGGGATCAGGCACCACAATGGTCAAGTGGGAGTTGACAAACTTCACATGTCTTCCAAAAACTTGCTAGGTTCTCTCAGACATGCAGGTTTTCTCGCGATGTTTTCTTTCACCTTTAGACAAGTGGTAATTATGTTACAAATGATCAGAACAGGATGCCCAAAGGTTATTCCACCATTCATATTTACAAAATTTACGTAATACTAAAGGACACAGAACACGTTTATATTACTCATTCATGCTTATAATTTATTTAATGTGAGTTTCCACGTATGTTTTATCGCGGTGCAAGCGAATGTAAGGGATCAATTAAAGATATGAGATAATCAGATTTAATGAAAACCGATTATTAAATGATCATTTTCCGGTAACAGGCTGATCGAATGAGGCTGAGGAATTACCGATATCTAGCCAAAATAAAATCTTTGATGAATTCCAGTTACCAACGCTTTATGTGGTAGGACCTTTTGTATTCCCCTTAATTTTTTTAGACTAAAATGCTTACATTTAGTTAGGATACAATACTAATATATACTAACGGCTAACGCGCTAATCTCTCAGTACCAGTCTAATTTGTAAAATTATTTTTGCATTTCATAACCTATTTATTGAAAAAGATTAAAGGCTACCTAACATCATGTTATACCCTAAGGAGCGCAGCATTCATAAAAAAATTACGCGGACAAAGTCGTAGAGAGTAGATAAAATAGTCTTTATTTTATCTACTCGATCTCGATCTCTCGATCATAATTTATTTGATTTATATATAAAAATATCAAGTTTCTTAAAATAGAATATACTCGTAATTACGTAATAAAGACAACGCTAAGGTTTTAATATAAGCAAGAACTAGATAATACTAAAAGTAAGTCATGAAAACAATAAAACTAATAATATTATTGAAAGTTGTACCTAAGTTATTTACATTATATTATCCGGAGGATCTGAGTTCGAATCGCGGGTCGGGCCAAGTTTATTTACTGCGTTTTTCTGTTAAGATCTTCTCAGTAGTAGCCGGGAAGTTGGCGGTGTTACACCCCCGTGCCTCGGAGAGTACGTAAAGTCTGTGCCTGCGCCTCTCACCGGACTTTGAGAGGAAAACGCAAGAGAGTGCACTTGTGTTACGCGCAGATACAAGTGCACTCTCCATTTCTTTTCCACTTGTGCACTATAATATTTCCTGCACATATGGCTAGTCTTAGTGAAATTGGCCGCCGTGTCTGAAATCGATAAGGAGGACATTATTATATGTTATTAGTTACTAGCAAACCTTATTGGAAGGCACGCAGATGGACAACGAGACGATGTAGACATAAAAAAGGTCTCTGATCATTTGTCTGCGTAACCCTATAAATTATTTTGTAATATATTTTCGTATATTACATATTAATAGCTACCTCCGCATATAAAATTAATCTTCAATCTTTCCATAAGTCACGTAGTAGTTTTATAAAAACCAATGAGTAAGTTTCCATTGTACCTAAACGATATTTCAATAGATAACGACATAAAAAAGAACAAAAATGTCAAAATTACGTACAACTGTATTAATATTTAGTACATATCTACCTAATTTATTCATTAAAAGCATATAGTTCCGCCTAGTAATCGAAATTCGACACACATTATTATTCATTTTTTTTATTTATGACACTAAAGCTTGTCAATAGCTACCTAATAAAAAAAAGGAAAATCGGTTAAGAAATACAGGAGAAAAAGGTATTGAACTGTTTTTTCATTGCCTATTTATGTAAGCATTATTTATATATTTATGTATTTATTTCTAGATCTGTGCACAATTGGCGCATTTGCAAAGATTGTAAATATTACAAAAAAAAGAATTACATAGATATAGCATAGTAAATACACAAAAAAATTCAGCCCAATTGATCTCTTTTTAAAAATCAATCAAAAGCTAACTGAAATTATTGCTATTGAATAAACCTTGATTTTAGTTCAAAAATCTCATGTTTATAGAAAAAAAAGCTGATAACGAAAACAAACTTGAGTAAACAGAGGTTGGACGTGGTAAAGCCAATTCGAAAAAGCCGGGGGCGATAGGTTATTTACATTTACTTATTGAGGCGCTTGGTAAATCTATTTTATATTAAACGCCACTAAAGTAGAGAGCTAAATACATATTGCAACGTATCTCAAGTAAAATGAATATTAATGTTAGTACTTCGTGGGCATATGGGTGGTGTGCAATCGTATGCGACCCCTAATAACTTAGGGTTGTAAAAATGAGTACCTAGACGTGTATAATTTTTACCTCAAGGGCATTCTCTTAGATTTACGTTTACTTAACTTTTCATCAAAAATTCCATTATTATCTTCACAAATAAAAAATATGCATGCAGAGAAAAAAATATTTAATCTATTTTTTGCTCATGACTCCATTTGTTTTAGATGCACGATGTATAATATAACGTATACGTTTATCCAAAAACTATAACTATACTTAATATTATAAAGCGGAAAGATTTTTTTGCTTGTCTGTACCGAGTAAACTCCAACACTACTAGACCGATTTAGATGAAATTTGGTAAGAAGATAGTTTAAGACCCTGGAACGGACATAAAATAGTCTTTTTATCCCGAAAATCGTCACTTAAGGGGGTGAAAATGGGGATGAAAGTTTGTATTGGGTATCAACTTAGGGATGAACCCGAGCGAAGCGAGAGTGAATCGCTAGTATAAAATATTTCCCTACCGAATTTCCCTCTATTCTGCTGAGACATTGCAACAACGCGAACAAGTAATAATTACACATACTTACTCACTTATTCATACAACACTTATTCATGAATATTATATGTACGTACAAATGTATCGAAAGATAAACTCCATTTGTTAATATTCAAACATTTAAATTAAACTAGCTTGAATCATGTTATAACAAAGCAAATTTTTAAGGCATTTTTACATAGATAAAACGACTAAAAAAACGGCTAGGAGCTACCACAAGCTGAAACAATTGTTATTATAATAACTGAACAGTTCTCTTCTAATGACAAAATTCCTTTTCTTGGTGCAACACGGTACGAAAATTGTAGAACGCTCTTCGATTTTTTTAAATAAATGAAAATTACATTTTATATTTATATATATTTATACATTATATATATATATATATATATATATATATATATATATATATATATATATTATATGTATTCAGCCCTTTTTAACGTCCCACTGCTGGGCACGGGCCTCCCTTCTGTACGAGGGGAATTCTTATTATTACATTCTTAGTATTACATTCACTTATTAATTATATATATAATATATCGAATCGTATTTTATTTGTTAACTTTTCATAACCTAGCCATGAATTAAAACAGTCGAAGATAAAAAAAAATCAAATATATTTTACCATATATTTTAATATCAATCAACTTAATCTATAACATAAAACTCATAATATATAATATAAAAAAGTGTGTCAATTTTTATTTCCTCCCATTATTGTACCGGACAGTTCGTCCACCCTTTACGATCTTCCGGCAGCGACTGCAACCGGGCCGCAGGCGATCGCTCCGGATTCCTAGTTTATATAGGATTTTTTTAATATTCCCCTTTTGTTTAAATTGGAGACTCTGGTCCTTCTCATCTCCTCACTATCACTAAATCATTCTACAAAAACTCATTTCGTCTCACTCGTAACATACAATTTTTAATTTCCTCACCAGGTAAAAAAATCTAGATTCCAAATGGCTAAATGATTTTTCAAGACTTTTCTTGATATTCCGTGTTTAAATTGAAAATATTTATATTTATTTCATTTTAATTCGTTAAATTTACTATAGCTCCCTCTTCCAAGAGTTCTTTTATATAACGAGAGTCAAGTTTAGTGTGGACGCAATAAAATTCATTGCAAAAGTGAGATAACCAGTAGCATAACAATAAGTAATATAAACGAAATTTTATGAGTGAACGTCCGTGTTTGCTATTTCTTAGTAATGTAACAACTTAACCAATTTAAGTAAAATTTGTAGTGGAAAAAGTTTATATCCTTTTTCAACCAACTTCTTCAAAAGAGTTTTCAATTCAGCTGTATTTTTTTAGACCAATATAACCAAGGGGTTGCTCTCACGGTCAACTCTGCTAACAGAGAAGTACCGTCTTAGTAGAAGCAACCATCATGGTACACCGCTTGTCTTCACGCTTGGCTGGATTGCCAGACGCTAAAGAGCCTCCCCACCACGACAAGGTCAACTCACATCGGGGGACAGCTTATATCCTAGATTAACACTCCGGCTTCTTTTGAAGTTATACTTCTTTTGGGATATTTGGAAAGAATTATAAGAGTAAAATTTTTACGATGCGCGCGCAAACCGACAGCCAAAAAACGATATAATGATGATGAAGTTAGCTGATAACTGTTTATTGCCATGGTAACCGTCTGACAAATGATATATACTTAATATTATATTCTTTTCTTAAAGGATATTCTATAAATATATAATTGTTATATGCCTTATTTAATAATTATTTTATTAAAATTTATCATTCCTTTTACGAACAGAGAGTTGTGACATACGTAATGAAATCTTTAGCTATTTGTGATCAAGAAGTACGGCTTCTTACGTCGTACGTAAGTACATAACACATTTTTTTATCTACGTACCTAACATGTAAGCAGAGCCGCGTATAAATACTAATATATTATAAGCTTCATACATTAATAATATTACTAAACACGAACCGAATATGTTCACCATTTAAGGGCTCAGTATCTCGGTACTCAATAGATTTTCTGCGCCAAGTGACTAAACACAACCTTGTCACTTGTTTTACATATTCCCACGTTACAAAATTTATTAGAGTTAATGCATAAACTATGCTTTATACCAAAATATACCCTAATGCTATACTAATAGAGCTTAATTTAAAAGAATCGTTATATACTAGTATAGTATAGGAGACAGCGATTTTATACTAAGAGTATTATACAAGTTAATTGGCGACAAGCTCGATAAACAATATTGTTCGTTGATGAAAACTTTACTTTAAACGTTAGAACTTTAAAACATATTACGTATATAAAAGTATATAAGGCGATTACAACTTATTTTTCATCATAATTCCACTCTTACTTCATATACTGTCAAGGCTAATATTATGTATTTATATGATCTATAAAGCAACCGTCTTTTGAAAAAACATGTTTAAAATGTTTTAGAAAGCTTATCGCCTATCTCTTATCCTATGCTATACAAAGCACAGAGATGCCTCTGGGATCTTGGCGTTGAATTTCCCGCGTTTTGTCCCGCAGAGACACAGATGGTACAACAGGTAATGGAAATACGTTCCCTGCAATCGTCGCATCGGCTTAGATAATTTAAATATGCATAAGTAATGTAAAATAATACATACATATACATATCTATACTATACTAATATTATGAAGAGGTTGAGTATGTTTGTTTGAACGCGCTAATCTCGGGAACTACTAATTCGATTTGAAAAGTTATTTTTGCATTAGATAGCCCGTTAATTGAGGAAGATTATGGGCAGGGCTATATATTATCATGCTACTACCCAAAGGAGCGAAGCAGTAATAATAAATGTCATCAAATCGGGCAGACTTTTATAGATTAATTATTATAAAACTATATAAACTATTATATAGGGACAAACCCGAGAGTAAGTCGCTAGTACATAAATAAAGAACTAAGATCTAACATTCACATAACTTAATATTAAAAATATTATTTTTATTTATTTAAATATTAAATGTTTGCCATTTGAGTTTTAATATATAAGCAAAAGCTAGTCTTACTCGCATCCCAAGGGTTTCGTAGTATTAAACATTAAAATGGTTTATTTTAACAAATTTGTTACGTTAAAAGCAAAATAAAATATCTACCTAATAATGATATTTTATTGACGGCAGATATAAGTTTTTATTTCATAGTATTACTATAAGAATTAAGAAAATTAAATTTGCGACCTAAATTGCGACGATGAAATGTTAAGTGTCCCATATCTTAAAAAAATACTTAACGTATCTTCTTCGAAATAATTTTTGTTAAAAGTATTTTGGAAGCTTAATTATCAAATTTTTTTCAGAATTTTTGAGCTATTCTTTAAAAGTTTGAGGAGGAAAGCGGGAGGGAGGCTTGGGGGGATAGGGAGGCATATAGTCTGCAACTATGGGCTTGACAAAAAAAAACACTTTTTAAGACATATCCATACACGTTACATTTCAAATTTTTTTCACCCCTCAGTTGGATAGAGATAAAAATTTGGGGTGATTTTTATTTTTGTAATTTGACTACAGAATTTCGACTTTGACTACAAAATTTTCGAGTAAATTGCTGCGGCATACAGGCAAACGGTCAAACGGACAAGACGAAATTATAAGTGTCCCTTTTTAGCTATTTGGTTCCGGAACCCTAAAAAAACTAAGTATTAAACTATTGAATTACCTTCAATAGCCTTCTTAGTCTATACTAGACCCAGGTGTATGTACTTCAGTAACTTTTTCAAATAAGCCACGAAAACCACTTAATATGTAAATGACGTTTACTTCATATTCTATCTTTCATACAGTAACCAATCGACGTGATTTTTGAAGATTTAAATGATGAATAGTGAAAAGGGCTGAGAAATCATATATAATTTGTATGGTATAGAATATATCAGGCAGTGGCATCCCAGTGGTAACGCAGTCGCTTGGAAAACCGAATGAAGCAAGTTCAAGTCCCGGATATTACACTACTGATATTTTCATGTGCGAATCATTTCCGACATTATTATCACTTGTTTTACAGTGAAGGAAAACATCATGAGGTAACCTTGCACCGTAAGGCAAGTGGTAATCATGTTAGAAATGATTCGCACATGAAAATATCAGAGGTGCGAGACCCGGGATTAGAACCCGCTTCACTTGGTGTCCCAAGCGAGCGCGTTTCCACTGAGCTACCACTGCTTTAGGTATATAAGATACTTAATTATATTTCATACTTTATAAGCTTCTTTACGAAATGACCATTGCCATATAAATATTAAAATGATCGTATTGAAAAGAAGCTTGTGAAAGTTGCGAATAAATTAATCTATAAGAGCGATTACATAATAATTAATGCAAATAATTGTCTTGTTCAGAATACAAATTGTTACAGGTCAATTATTATAGTCGAGTGCAATTAGGTTAACATAATACTTTCTTAGATTTACGCGAATATTAGACATTTAAATAAAACTATTTTTTCGGTTTTTTTCGGGGATTTATTATAATTAACAAATATTATAAGGTACTTTGGTGCCAATTTTCAAAATTTGAATTCATTTTGTTATTTGTGGGTAGGCTGTCTGTAACAACTGTATAATGCCTTTGAGACATCTAACACCTTAGTCTCTCCCGTGACCATGATTGCTGTAAAGCAATCGAAACGTCGGGAACCAAAAATCAAAATAAATCCGCGAAAAAATCCGAAAAGATAGTTTTATTCAAATGCAATTAGGTTTATAGTTTATACCTCGAAAACCAGCTATGATGAAGGGATTTGGCTGATTTTGAATTTTTTTTATTTTTTTATACAAAAAACTAAAAAGTTTACCTTTTGAAATCTTCCGCTAATGTTTTTCTTTTTTTAAGGGTTGTCCCATGGAATGATGCTACTTCTAGTATAGTACATTCTTTTAACAGCTTTATATTTTTTTCGAGATTAACTGAGTTTCTATATAAAATATAGTAACTTTTTGTTAAAAACTAAACTTAGTTGTAGTTTAAAATATTTTTTTTAAAGTAACTAGCTAAATTATAGATATGAATAGTTATTGTGAGTGTACTTTAGGAAAATAACTATTGCAGATTTTTCTGTAAGCCTTATTAAGACTTACAATTCTCCAGTACTTATTTTGATGTATGTCTTAAGGTTTAAACAGCGTTTGGACATGTAAACTAAGAACGTCTCAATAGAACCAGTTATTGTGTTTTCCCGTGGGAATAAAAGATGTTCCTGTACCTAAATATTAACCCTGTTGAATAAGTTATCACTATATAAAATTTAGTTAAAATCGTCTAAGTATATATAAATATTCTTTTCAAGGTTCACCCAGGCGTTAGCCAAATAAATTAAACAAACTATAACTCATTTTATTTCCTTAAAATAAATATTTAAAAATTCAGATAATTGTATTTTTTGTTGAGATTTCTAGAAACATTGATTTTTGTTTTTAATTTACGGATTTTCAAATCAGCGGTAATTTTTAGTGGATAAATATGCTTATTTTATGGTATTAAAAACCCAAAGAAAAAAATAATTCAAATCCATTCATTATAACTGGGTTCCGACATTTTTAATTATAACTAGCAAAACCCGCGGCTTCACCTATCAAACAATTCCTTCCTAACAAATATCACTTCAAAAAGTGGTGTCAAGTGGTGAACGAATGCAAATCAAAAATCGATAGTTCTAATTGTCTAACACAAATTCGGAATTTCGCACACCACATAAAACAGTTTTTTTTTAAACGAAACAACGGTTTTAAACGAACTGGTTTTTATCCTTTAAATTTTAAGACCGAGATAACTTCTGAAATTATTAAAATAATAAAAAACAATTGTTCTTAAATTGTGGGTAGGTACTATAGCAAGTATATAATGTCTTTGAGACGTCTAATACCTTAGTCTCTCAGGACCATGCCTGCTGTAAAGCATTTGAAACGTCGGGAACAAAAAATCAAAATAAATCGGCGAAATAATCCGAAAAGATAGTTTTATTTAAAATGTCAAATATTCGCATAAATCTAAGAAAGTTTTATGTGAAAAATATTAAGTAATAAAGCTCCACCATGTCTTTATATATAAACCTATTACCAAAACGTCGACTGTATATTATTTACAGATAACTATTCTCCAAAAAAAATAAGGTTGAAAAAAGATTATCGATGGTGCTTAGAAAATAAGTACATACTCTTAAAAAATGTGCTTCTATTTTCCCAATTTTGATCGAAATGCCATCGATATTGCTGGTCTTTTTATATTTGACATTTAGGTAGTTAATTATTTAGGGGCCTATTCGTCGATAGCACTCAAGCAATATGTCGACCATTCTAAGCTCTGTATACATTATAAGTTTTTTAACACATATAAAAATGGTAAAGAAATGTTTAACATTCAAAACGTTATGTACGTTATTACTTCTATTATAACCATTAAAAGTTAGTTATAGAATATTTCAGTATATTTTGGTAATAGAATAAAAAAATGATTAAAAGAGTATAATGTACAGATTTCTTTTTTTTTTAAAAAAAAAGAGTCTTTAAATACAATCTAATAATAAGCGTCAATTGTAGCACAGATTATTTATATTTTAATAAAACTTGGCCACAACTACGCTTTTAAAGTTTTTTTTTATGTATTCCTACCTATAATGCGTAACATGATATTTGAATAACCTCTAATTGTCCCCAATAAATAGACATTTAAATAAACAAAAAACATCTCTTCAGCTATATAACACTTGTATTATCATAAATACAATAGAGCAGCAATAAAAACTTTTTAATAAAAAAAAACTGGCTTCAAAAAAAAACACTAAAAAGTAAAAAATAACTGATTGATAGTTTTCTATAGTAAATACTATAGATACCTAATCAGATATTTTCGAAGTCGGTGTGCTTTGATTTGTATCGGCTTGTCAAATCAAACAAAATAAGCCCAAACCCAAAGTATCTACTGTAAGCCGTTGAAGAGTTCCACCTATCCACTTTCTCGCCTTACCATCGGATTAGATTGACAATACCGAATCACTGCACTATCAACGGTAAAAGAAACACTTGCAAAGTTTCAAGTCAATTTGACTATTCGATACAAATTTTTACTAGCTATTTTTCCACCCTTAGAGATGGTTTTTTTTTTAATTTAATTAGGACCAAATTGGAAGTTTAACTTTTAAAAAAATCTAAAATTGTCCAGGACATTGTAAGGGAGTTCTGAGGTAACAAACATAAAAAAAATACAGCCGAATTGAGAACCTCCTCCTTTTTGAACAAGTCGGTTGAAAATAATAATAGTAAAATATAACAATTTTACTTTTAAGAAATAATGTTTATGTTTTTGTACTATAATTATTATATAATGTGTACTGTGTTTATCTATATTATAGATTAAGTGACTTTGCATCATTTTGTGTTTATTATTATTTCTAGTGTATCTGCTGAATTGCTAAATTGGTGAACTTAACATACAACACACAAAAATATAAATATGTTCCACATTAACACACAACACCATCTAGTTCCATGGTAAGCTACGAGGCTTATACAGGCTACAAGAAAGTTGATACACTATACATGTATTGTATGTATTCAGCCCTTTCTAACGTCCCACTGCTGGGCACGGGCCTCCCTTCAGCACGAGGGGGATCAGACCATAGTCCACAACGCCACTATAGATATATAACTTTAAATACATACATATTATAAATATTAACACCTATGACTAGAATACTAACATTCATGCTCGTCACACAAATGAATGCTCCCAGCGGGACTCGAACCCGCGACCGCGGGCACAGCAAGTAGGGTCACTACAAACTGAGCCAAACGTGTCGTCAAAATAACAAAAAACTTAATATAGAGAAAAAAAATAAAGTTCATAAAGAAACCACAGCATCCAATGAACAAGTCCCTTTACAAGATAAGGTGGCCTAGAGGTAACACGGTAAAGCTTTTAAACCATCAGTCATACCCTGCGATGAAAAGTGGCCACTTTGCTCGTCAAACGCCAATCCGCACGAAGGGGACGTTATACTTGGCTGCTCAGGCAAAGATTATTCGACAGATATCTCAAGCTCTGAATGCATTAAAGAAAATAAAAATTGTACATATGTAATTGAGTACTAATAAAAAATAAATTATCAAATAAATATTTATTACTAGCGGATCACCCTTGCTTCGTTCGGGTTCACCTCTGGGAAAACAAAAACAAACCTATCCCCCGGGAATCGTACATTTTTGCGGGATAAAAAGGAGCCTATGTGTTATTCCAGACTATAATCTTTGTGCCAAATTTCATCCACATCCGTTCAGCCGTTCCGGCGTGAAAAAGTAACAAACAGCCAAACTTTCTCATTTATAATTACTAATATATCTAATGTATATTGTCTATAGTAAGCTACTTTTTAACTCAATAAATCGACTTTAACATTATTTTAAATGTTATTATTCTGGCATTAGGAGTAAATTATTTTCTAGAAAATTTATATGAAACATTAGAATCATAAAAATCATCCCATTATTAACTACAATATCGTGACATATACATAAAAAAACCTTATAACCTTCTTTTTTGATTTAAATAAAAAAAAAGAAATTCGTAAAATCACAGTATTTTTATTTATTATTCAAATAGCAATCACTTTTTTCTTTACCTAGCCCCTAAAGATAATACCTTATAAAGCGTATTTATGTAATTTCTGCAATATTAAAACTACAAAGTATAAATAAATATGTTGAGACATTAACTCATGGCACCATCTATGTAGTTCTCTGGTGAGCTACAAGGCTTGTGTTATGGATACCAGATAGTTGATACATTGCACATATATAACTTTAAATACATATGTACATATTATAAATATAAACACCCATGACTGGAGTATAAATATTCGTGCTCATCACACAAATGAATGCCCCCAGCGGGACTCGAACCTGCGACTGCTGGCAAAGGAAGTAGGGTCACTCCAAACTGAGCCAAACGTATCGTCAAAACAAAACAATCTTGAATTGCTTGAAACCTAATAAAATGACATAAAATAAAAAAATGTATTGGCACATCTAACCAAGTAACTACTCAATACATTACGTACAGTCCCAAAATAAATGAAATATGATTCAGAATTATTAGTGGTTCGAAAGGAAACGGTGTATTGAGCTTTTTCATTCATAGTAAATATAACTCCCATGACGACAATGAAAATATGCGTATTATTTTATATTTTGGTGTATGTTAGAAATATTCAATGCTTCAATATCAGAAATATGACGAGAAACCTGGAACATCTCCCAAAAGATTTTTCAAAAGCGATAATGGACATAGCTATCGGATTACCCACAAACGTTCTTACTATTGTTAGAGGAAATACATCGAATATACGGTAAACTATTATGTTATACTCAAATATTATACAAAATATATGAAGCTTGCTCTTAATTTCGCAGCAAGTATTTTTAACCGATTTCAAAAACGGTGCATATTCAAATTGAGTGTATTTTTATTTTATCTATACTAATATTATAAACTATACTAATATTATAAATGTGAAAGTTTGTGAGTATGCATGTATGGATGTTTGTTACTCTTTCACGCCAGAACGGCTGAACGGATCTGGATAAAATTGCACAGAGATAGATTATAGTCTAGAATAATACATAGGCTACTTTTTATCCCAGAAAAGTGTATGATTGCCGTGGGATAGGTTTGTTTTGTTTTCCTAGAGGCAAACTCTAGCGAAGCGAGGGTGAACCGCTAGTTTTAAGCTAAAGAAAGCTAATCCAAAACAAAAAAAATAAATCAGAATAAAACCTATATAAATTTAAAATAAATTGGGTATTTCAAAATTATTTTAAGGTAAATATATAAAGTATATATGTATTACTTTACAATCATTTGCAGATCGGAAGATTTTTTTGATATAATGTGCCTTTTAGCTGAAAATAACATACAAGTGATCAATTTACATATCACGAATGAAACTAGAGATGTGGTAAGTCAGAAACATACTTTATATAAATTTTAAATAGCTGCAAAAAGATAACATTAACTGTTATCGGTATCTCCATAAAGATATAGAGTTATCTATACAGATAAATAAAATTGAAGTGTTCGTTTGTAATGTCTAAATACAAGCTTTTTACTAAATGTATATGAAATTATATAAATGATGGTATGAAAACACAATTTTAAAAATTGTTCTGCCTCTCTGTTTGTTCTGGCTAATCTCTTAAACGGCTGGACTGATTTTGACAGCACTTTCACTGGTAAATAGCTATTGTTATAAGGAGTAACTTAAGCTACTTTTATTTTAGATAAAGAAATATTTTCCGCACAAAAAAATTAAAACGTAGCTAGGGTAAGTCACTAGTAATTAAAAAGAAAACAACGATTATGTGAAATATAATATATACAAAAGTTTCTAAGTGAGAGTGCGTTTGTTTATTTTTTCACGGTGTTTTTATTGAAATGAGTGAACATTTTAAATAAATATTCGCGTAAATCTAAGAAAGTATTATAAAATGAGTGAAATTCGAAACACACGGGCCAGGGCGAGGGAAGCCGCGAGTAAATACTAGATTTGTATAAAACAAAACGAAAATTTAGTACTGGAATTTAGTACTAAAAGTATATTGTGCAAATTTCTATCTGCTATCCCGTGGGAGCTCTTTGTTTTCCTGAGATGAAAACATTCTCAATGCTTAACCTTAATATTGAGTATTTATCATATAAAATAGCATAAAAAAAAGGAATTAACCTATACATATAATCAAATTTTAACTGAATCGAATCTGTACATTGAATTTTTTTTTAAATCTTATTGAAATAACCATTACTATCGATACAGAGGCCGAATCTGTAGTTTGTAGAATTTTTGTCTGTCCGTCTGTCTGTCTGACTGTCTCTCTGTCTGTCTGTATGAGAACGCATCACGAGAAAACCACTGGACAGATTTTGATGAAATTTTGTATAAGGATAGCTGATTATCTGGTTCAACATTATATAGGATTGAACAATAGGATTAAACGGACTCATGTCTGGAGCTCTCGAATAGCAAAACTATAGATTGGAGCGATTTTTTTAATAAACATAACCATGTTAGTATTTCAGTTATCTTAAAAAAGGCCTGGATACATCGGAGGAACGAACTAGTCTTATTTTCTGTGACCCTTATGAATGTGAAAATCTGCTATTTGAGGTAAGACTCGTGATTGAAAATAATTTGTAAATTAATTTTAGGTACTATAATTTTTTGAAGTAAAGCTTCTTTACGCACGCTTGACTTGGGGGGTAAGCTGGTGAATGCGTTACGAAAAAATGTAAGTACGTTTTATTGCCATGGTAACCGGTATTATCTGACAAATGATATATAATATTATATTCTTTCCTTAACTGATATTTCTTGCGTGTGTACGTACACATTCATACACGCACTCTTTAATATTTTTTTAACCATCTATCTTTGTAATATATTAAAAATTAAATTAATACGCGAGAATTGAACTCGTAACCCTTGGCGTAGTAAGTACTTTCTCTCATAGAAACAGTATAGCACTCCATTAGGCTAGAACAGTCATCTCTTTTAATATTTTACTTTATTTTTATTCTAATCACAGTATTAGCTATTCCTTTACGTCCAAATAATGTGAGGAATATGTTAAGAAAATAAAAAAAAAGAAATGCTTATACAACCTTTCAAAGGAATACGTGTTGTAATGAAAACAAATTCATACAGCTAACAGTTTTACCGGTACTTGTGGTAATAAAAACTGTGATTTTCATATAATAACTTAGTCCTTTTAACATGCCACAAGCACGGGTTTTATTTCAATACAAGGGGGATCACACCATAGTCCACTACGCTAGCCAATTACGAGTTGGCGGACTTCATGTCTCTCTTGAACTTATTATATTCTGTCAGACATGGTTTCCTCACGATATTTTTCTTCACTGTTCGCACATGAAAACTTCGCAAACTTCGTTTTATTTTAATATTTATATTTGTTTACAGATAACAATAAATAATTATATACATAGATCCATTCTGTATATATTTTTCTGGCCACGTGGAGAAATTAGCAAACTTTTCCTTTCCGGCATCAAAGAGGCTATTAGAGTCGCTGTTATCACGAATCCGAGACCAAAAGTGTAAGTGCAAGGACAAGTGTTTAATTAAAAAGTAACTAACATTTTATATATAACCTTTTTAGCTATAAAACCTTATATTTTATTACTTGTATTAATAATTAATTATTGCAAAAGTGAGTCTGTATAAATATAAAAATAATATATATATATATATATATATATATATATATATATATATATATATATATATATATATATATATATATATATAAAAATTAATATAGTATTTACTATATCTTTTGACGTCTCGACACTATAACAAAATAGCTTATAAGTAAGTAAAGTAGTATTTCATTACTAATCTTTTCCCCTGACTCCACTCGTATGAAATCCAGGATAAAAGCTTCTTTTCTAATTTGATTCTCAAATCCTTTGATCCTCATTACAAACATAACTACTAATTTTATAATATTAGTCCGTTAATGAACTAACGATAATAATATTTCTATATGGTAAAGACAAAATGCGTTGGTAACTGCCAGCTGACATGCACTGTCTATAATATCGGAAAACGGTGAACGGTGTGAATTGTCAGTACCTACTCGTATATTCTAGATCTACCCCGCAAGGGAAAAGTCGAGAAGATATGATATGATATTTATTTAATTTTGTGTTATTCTAACTTTGGCCTTTTCCGTTCGATAGATATTTTAAAGCTATAATGCTCTTTTATAGGCGGAAACTTCTTATGTTTTCCATACAAAATATGAACTGACAGAATTTACCTCCGTTTGCCCGCCATTATCGATAGACGAGTTTAATATGTTAAATAGCAGTACCTTGTAATAATAAATGTAAACTAGGTTCTTCTTGATGTTTTCATTTATGTAACTTTGACTATATTTAAAAATGAATATTTTTAATCTTGTTATAATTCTCTTTTAATTTTACTGATTATAATATTTTATTTACACTTTGTTGAGTATAGAGTAGTTGCGGTTTATATTATTCTTCTCAAACATGCACAGAGGCTTTATATATATTTATTCGGAATCCAAAACATAGCTTTGTTTAGATATATATATAATATCTATAAATTAATAATACTATAACAATAATCATAATAATAATTGCCTCCTCAACTATTACAGTCACAGCGATCACGGTCTGAACTGAGCTCTCTGACTACACCAGGTTCTATGCCTGCGTCAGAAATCATTATACTTAACAAATGTACAATATATATCAAGTCACACAATTAAAGGCTTTCAGCAACTTGCTCTTTCGCGTATCCGGGAAAATTTCTTAGCAAAAGAACTAAATTTTTTTGGCCTGACCCATGACTCAACCTAGAGTCTTAGTATCTACAGCCTATTGGCCTGACCCATGGCTAGACCTAGGACCTTAGGGCTATCTTTATGAGCTAATCACTCAACCACCGAATTAGTATAAGCATACCAAAACAAATAAACCATCTAAAATAAAGTAGATCAAAGTTGAAATAATGCAACAATAGAAATTATTTGCGACTAGCGACACACCCTCGCTTCGCTCGGGTTCGTCCCTAGCTTGTTTCCCCATACAAACTTTCATCCCCATTTTCACCCCCTTAAGGAATGATTTCCGGGATAAAAAGTATCTTATGTCCTTCCCAGGGTCTCAAAGTATCTTCTTACCAAATTTCATCTAAATCGATTCAGTAGATCCAAAGATTACCCCCTACAACGTCACAAACTCACAAAATCACAAACTCACAAACTTTACCTCTTTACATTACATAGATACATATTTACTACAATTCTAACTTGCAATATCATTCAAACTCAATCGGGAATCATGTATTAATATGGGACATTGTTCCATATCTCCATATACAAAATTGATCTACAATCGTCGAAATGTATTTTTGAATTATGGATTTTCAGAAATACAATAAGAATTTCTTTTTTTCGAAATAAATAATAATGAGGAAAGAAACAATTATTTAGGAAATGACCGATAAATCAATACATTTAACCACATCGTAAATCGAACCGACGGTGCACTAAATTATAATGAATATATCATTAAGCTGTAATAAAATTAATGAATTGCGAAATAATTGAGGCAATAACCTCAATACGGCAGCGCTTTATCTAATATGATGTAATATTGTCTGTCTTTGTTAATAATAAATCATTAGAATGGTAAGAAAATAATTGTAGTGTACCTCTTATATGAAAATAAAAATATAATAGGTACGTTTTAACAGTTAGTATGGAATAGATAAACTATATAATAAATATATACAATATACATATGTATAGAAAAGTAGGTAAGTACTTAAAAAAATGATATCATACCCTATTTTATCTTGATAGGTTAAAGACACCGAAATTTACTTTATATTTTAAGTTGAGAAATGATTTGTTCTCAATACAAACTTTCATCCCTTATTTCACCCATTTCAAGTTTCATTTTTACGACAAAACGTATCCTATGTCCTTCTCGAAGGTCCCATCCCTCTCTATACCAAACTTCAACAATTGATTTGGGCGTGAAAACGTAACAAACAGACAGACAGATTTACTTTTACATTTATAATATTAGTATGGATATGTATTCTGCACTTACTATATACGTTAATGAGTATATAGTAATGAAAATTTAATTTAAAAGTTTTAGTTTTGGGCAAAATGGAACATAAATGGTTGATTTAATTATTATTGATAGCCTATTAAAATGTATAGAGTATTATTTTCACAACTAATTTTCGCAAATGAAATAAAATATTGATAATTTAATTTGATAGGATAAATTAGAATACCTAAATTATTTATAATTACACTTGCAAAATTTTATATAAACGAATAGATCTCAAAAAGCCATAGCTAAAATAAATTAAACATGGTTTATCTCATAAAAATAAAACTCCCATTATTTTAAAATTCCTTACAAGTATGTACCAGCTTGATTATCGTGCCATCTTGCCAGTATTTCTAAAATTACATTTTCTCTCAATTCGAGAGACCCAATACAAAGCTACAGACTCACGTACATTGTAATTCGATTGAGCGAAACGCCGATTGTGAATTGGCCAAAACATATTTTTTAGTGCTTCGGCTACAACGTTTTCTTGGAAAAATATATTTGTTTTGCAGTCAATTTGTAGTTTTAAGTTGAGATACGAATTCTATAGCTTATTTAAAAAAGAAGATAATTCTTCATTAAATGGACGTGTCAATCAACAGTCGTGATCTATTACTAATTCAAAAAGGGACGCAATTTTTATGCTTTAATTGTTTAGAAGACAAAAAAATGATTGAAATGATTTTTTGTGTTGTCTAAAGTTAGTAAGGCTGACTAGTTTTTGCACAGATTATAGAAATTAATATACACATATACGGCCCACTACATTTTTTTTTTCTGTATCCGTATGTTTACTTTAATCGGAGCGGATCTTCCCCTCCAGCAACGTGTCTATTACTTCAGTCACTTTGTCTTTGAATAATAAAAACCTAATACTTTCTTAGATTTACGCGAATATTAGACATTTAAATAAAACTATCTTTTCGGATTTTTTCACGGATTTATTTTGATTTTTGGTTCCCGACGTTTCGATTGCTTTACAGCAATCATGGTTATTAAAATTATAAAAATGTTTAAAAATATATAAAATTAAAATAAACAAATATTGTAAGGTGCTTTAGTGCCAATTTTCAAAATTTTGAATTCATTTTGTTATTTTATGGGTAGGCTGTCTGTAACAACTATATAATGCCTTTGAGACATCTAACACCTTAGTCTCTCTCTCCCATGACCATGATTGATGTAAAGCAATCGAAACGTCGGGAACCAAAAATAAAAATAAATCCGCGAAAAAATCAGAAAAGATAGTTTTATTTAAATATAAGAACCTAAGTTAAATGTAACATAGATTACGTGTTGATAGTTTTCGGGGATGTAGTTAGACAATGAACACTAATAATCTTCGGGGATATACTCAGACAAAACCAAGTAAACTTACGTCAACAGATCAAAAGTGAACTAATTTAGCCCGTTCTTAGTGTCCATAAGTTAATATACATAGATAGAATTTATGTAATGCTGTATACATCATTACAGTTAAGGTTGCTGTTGTTTAAGTGATGAGGAAATGTGGTTTCTGACGTTGTAACAATATAATATAATGGGCACACATCAGCAACCTGTGATCTGACCTCGCTTCTCTCAGGGGCTCCCCGAACTAATTTAGTCTGTGCGTCAGCTTCAGTCAGTCAATCCATGTGACTTTGTCAATTAAGCCGATAAAAGTTTTCTGAAGTTATACTTCTTTTGGCACGTTTGGAAAAAATTATGACAGTAAAATTTTTAAAACAAAACTCAACGCACAAAAATCACAACGCACAACACAACAAAAATCAATATGATGAAGTTAGCTGAAAGCGACATGATGAAGTTAGCATTCTTTTTAGAAACAGAGAATTGTGACATACGGGATGAAATCTTTAGCTATTTTTGTTCTGTTACGCCACAAAAGTTCTTACGTGCGTACATAAATACCTACACATAAACATTTTTTTTTGTAATTTTATGACTTTTAAGTTTTATGGCAACCCTACTTATATTGGCTATATCGATTTTCATTATCTCAGTATTGTTATAGGCTATTATAATAATTAGTGTTATAATTAAGTTCTCCATATCTCAATTAATAATTGATAGATCTACAATAAAGTAATTGATACGTTAATTAAGTTATTTATTATTTTATGAAACTATTCAAAGGAAGAGATTTCATTAACAATCTATAAGACTACTTATAAAATCTATCAATTAGGTTCCATTAAAGAAGGCTCTTTTTATATATTTACACATCATTTTTTTAATTATAAAGGACATTTTTTAAATACCATATAAGATATTGACTCTTATGAGTCAAAGTAAGTTAATAAGTGTAAGTTATATTATCAACTAACGACTCACCCTCGCACCGCTCGGTTCGTCCCTAAGTACTTTTTAACGGTTAATATAGAGTTCTCAGAGATGATATATTTTCCAGCAGTATTCTATATATTGATCCAGATAACCAGCTATTATTATACCAAATTTCATCAAAATCTGTCCAGTGCTTCTCTCGTAATGCATTCCCCAACAGACAGACAAAAATTTTAAAAACTACAGATTCGGCCTTAGTTCAGTTCAGTTCTTTATTTAATGGCTTTAATGCGTGCCAGTTGAGCACAAATTATTCTAGGCCTCTGTATCGATAATAATGGCTATTTCTAAAGATTTTTCAAAAAATAGATCAGTATTAATATTTGGGGTGATTGAGTTCGATTTCTATGCAAATGTAAATAAAATTAATGATGATAATCAGTCATAATAGAGCCCCATAAACCATCTTCTCCAAATAAGCGTTAAACGTTGAATAACAGGTGTTCCCTTCATCCTATACTGAAGAGAATCATGAAGCTATAAAATAGTATGTGATTAAATAAATATATTTTACTTTTTGACAGATTCAGACTATACTACAATCAAGCGTCGCCAAACAAACTGAACCACTTAACTCTAGTAAATTGGTGGTCCGGTAGTCTCTACAAGTCCCCCGCATTGCCTCCCGCAGACAAAGTGTACCATGACTTTCAAGGCAGAGTCTTCGATGTTCCTGTTTTACATGTGAATAACCTTTAATTAGATATTTAGAACTACTTACCCACATTATTAAATAAGTACATTTTAACGGTTAGTATGGAATAGATAGACTATATGTCATATGATATAGCCTATCTTTCTCAATAAACGAGATATCTAATGCAAAAAGAATTTTTCAAATCGGATTATTAGTTCTTGAGATTAGCGCGTTCAAACAAACAGACCCTGCCTCTTTATAATATTAGTATAGATTAAATTACTCACCCACAACCAACACGCTTTTATAATGAGTAATGACTAACGTTGGCCTAGAGGGAACTGGACCATAAATTATGTATAGAAAATCGGTTGACAAACAGAGGAGAAAAGAGAAAAGGGTACTGAATTATATTGTCTGTACTTATCCATATAACAAAACTATTAAAAAAAATCTAAATGATAATACTTTCTTAGATTTACGCGAATATTTAACATTTTAAATATATTTTTATTTAAAATGTTTTTAGTTGTCTGTAACAAGTATATAACACCTTTGAGACGTCTAAATCCTTAGTTTCTCCCGTGACCATGATTGCTGTAAAGCATTCGAAACGTCGGGAACCAAAAATTAAAATAAATCCGCGAAATAATCCGAAAAGATAATTTTATATAAATTTCTAAATTATGTTATATATTCAGAAACCTTGAATTTCGATCAAGAGTAAACGAAAATTTATAACTATTCTTAGTTGATAAAGTAAGTTTGCAAGTTTACACGTAAATTTTCTTTGTCTAGGCGCCACCTTGGCACTTCGTGATATACAACAACGACTCTACAGTCAACGTGACTGGCGGGAGAGACGACAAATTACTTTCATTGTTGGCGAAGAAACTAAACTTTAAGTATGTCTAAAATTTACTGATTAATTCTATATAAATTAGATAGATCTATTTCTTAGGCCTTAATATTTATGGCGTAGGTATTTTAGTTAAATCTAATAACCTTTACCACTTTTCGTCAAATAAAAAAATTATTAGCTATATTAAAATTAAAAGAACGAAACGGACGAGCGAACTTAATATGCGGTAAAGGCAATTATAATTCTTATTAAAAGAAGTTATTTCCAAGCAAAAATTATAGCAAGTTAATTTAAAGAATACAATTTTCAATTAATTTAGGTATAGATACTACGACCCACCAGAAAGGAGCCAAGGGACAAGAATCGCTGGAAATGGGACATTTAAAGGCACACTTGGCTTAATTTGGAAACGTGTAAGCATATATTTTTTAATTCTTTTCTTTTAACCCCTCGAGGACCGTATACACGCCGGCGTGTACGATAACAATTGAATTCTCGGAAATTCGCACGGATTTCTTAGAAATTATCCTGGAGAGATTAACTACTCCTTCTTATATTGTAGTTTATAATATAAATTATATACATTTATTTCATTCCTGCATTTATTTCATTTCATCCATTACCTGCGGTTGACACAGAACCCTTATGAAACCAGTTTGTAATCGTTTGTCCGTAAAAACTCCGTTATCACTAAAATATAGTCTATAGTCCCATGGAGACGTAAAGTTACCGGTGGTAGGACTCTGTCAAGCCTGAGGAGTCCGACTGGATGGGTACCCTTATCTATTTCTGCCGCCAAGCAACAATGATTGCTTTGTTATGTTCCGGTATGAAGGATAAGGTAGCCAGCGCAATTACAGGCAAGAGGCATATCATCTTAGTCCTCACAGTGACAACGCACCTGTGGTTCTGCATTTTTGTTACTTTAAAACCTAAGTGCATGAACCGTAGGTGTTATGGGCGACAGGTACTGCTTTCCATCAGGTGGTCTGGCTGCTCGTTTGTCACTGAATCGCATAAAAAAAAAAAAAAGAAACTTAAGCTTAGAAGCTTAATTTTTTTTTGTTTTTTAATTCAAAATAAGCAAAATGGTTTTATTTCCATTTTTTTATTAGCGACTCACGCTCGCTTCGCTCCCGTTCGTCCCTAGGTACGTTTTCACGGTTAGCTATGTTTAGGTATATATATATAAGCAGTAGCTTGCTACTCCTAAGTGATTAATTTAAATTATATAGCGATTTACCCTCGCTTCGCTCGGGTGCGTACGCCATGCGCGGATTTTGTTCACAATTTCATGGGTTTTAACTTTTTTTCGCGGAACCCTGATTCTTTTTCTAAAATAAAAGTAGCCTAGGTTATTCCTTATAACATCAGCTATCTGCCAGTGAAAGTGCCGTCAAAATCGATCCAGCCGTTTCGGAGATTAGCCGGAACAAACAGACAGACAGAGAGACAAAAATTGTAAAAAATGTTGTTTTGGTATATATACCGTGTATACATCCATATGCATTTAGTAAAAAGCGGTTATTTTAATATTACATACAGACACTCCAACTTTATTTATCTGTATAGATTATCTATATACATATAATAAAACTGTATAGGTCGAATGTCTGTACATAGAAAAAAATGCTAAAAACCAAGTTAGGGGGATGTAAGAAGACAAATAGAACAAATTCAGATTTTTTCATTTTTTTGTTTCTTTGTCTGTTTGTCTGTTTGTACGGGCTTGTCACCGATACTGTTGAACCGATTTAAATGAAATTTTGCATCGTGGTATCTTATATTCCCGGTCAATATTTTAACAACACTTTTCATCCCGGAAAATTAAAGAGTTCCCGTGGGATAGTGAAAAAACCATAGTAACTTATACAGCTTAGTATACAAAAACTACTGATTGGATTTTAATGAAACTTTATAATAATATAGTTCATACATCAGAATAACAAATAGGCTACTTTTTATCTCGAAAAAATGTACGGTTTTCGTGAAATAGATTTGTTTTTGTTTGGCTAGAGGCGAACCCGAGCGAAGAGAGGGTGAGCCGATAGTTAATATGTATTATATAAACTTCAAATTTTATGGATGACACAGAAAGCAGACTTCTTTCTCGGAGATGTGACGATGACGTGGGAACGTCTGCAAGCTGTCGAGTTTTCTTTCCTAACCCTGGCAGATTCTGGAGCATTCTTGACGCACGCACCCGACAAATTAAGCGAAACTTTAGCTATCATCAGGCCTTTCCGCTGGGAGGTAAATGAGATATTTAATAAGCACTACATTACTATTAAGTTACATCTTTTTAGTCAGACAGATATCTTAAATATATATTTGTTCTTCACTAATTGTAAATGAATTTACTTTTTTTTTAATATGTTATAGTTAAAGGTACCATAAATTTCAAATCCAAATTTAAAAACCACTTCTAAGATTAGAATAATTACTTATAAAGTGATTTTAAAGTTGGTTAATACCTTTTTGGCTAAGAAGTAATTCATTTACCTAACATTCTCTAAGCGTAACCCGTTTCAAATGGGTTTGCATAACGTAGAGCTTGAGTTAGGTCCTTGGATTCGAATGAAAGAAACTTAGTTATTCTAGAAATCAAAACTCTGTAATAAAAATCACTAAAGTCATTAACAACAAAAGCACAATTAAAAAGTTAATTCTATCTCGATTCAAGTATATATTTTAGTTTTAATTATTTATTTATTAAATTTATTTTAATATATACTTGCAAAAACTTAAGCCTGAAGATTAGAAGTAGTAACTACTTTCTGGCAGAAAACTAGTATTTCTAAAAAGCTTCTTAGAAGAATAAACGGATTCAGAATTTCAAAAGAATTAATAGTCAAAAAGAATATTTCAGTACTTTTTTCTCCTTTGTTCATCAACTGATTTTCTTCTTTTTTTTTTTTTTGTTTAGTAGGCATTATGATCGAATTTCGAGTAATCAGCAACACTAGTTGTTGTAATACAATAAAATATATAATGCAATTGAAGTATTTTTATTCCTAAATGACATTTATGTTCACGTTTGACAACACCGTTTCTTTAATAAACTAGCGACTCACCCTCGCTTCGCTCAGGTTCGTCCCTAGGTAAATTTTAATTTTTTTGAGCAGAACCTTAATTCTTTTACTAAAATAAAAATAGCCTAAGTTACTAGTGATAGTCCCATCAAAATCGGCCTAGCCGTTTCGGAGATTAGCCGGAACAAACAGACAGACAGAAAGACAAAAAATTTAGAAATTGTGTTTTTCTTATAAATACCGTATATAATTCCATAATTGCATTTAGTAAAAAGCTGTTATTTTGACATCACAAACAGACACTTCAATTTTATTTATCTGTATAGACAAATACCTTACAAATTTATTCAAACAAATAAATTATTTAATTATTACACAGTAAATATATTGCACTGTATAATATAAACGGAGAAGTATACAAGAGTTATCTATACTAATATTATAAAGAGGTTAAGTTTGTGAGTTTGTGAAATTGTAGGGGGTAATCTCTGGATCTACTGAACCGGATCTATACTGGATGAATGAAATTTGGTAAGAAGATAGTTTGAGTCCCTGGGAAGGACGTAGGATTTTTTATATATTAGGGCTTCTTATCCCGGAAATCATCCCTTAAGGGGGTGAAAATGGGGTTGAAAGTTTGTATAGGGAATCAACCTAGGGGTGTACCCTGAAGGTGAGTCGCTAGTATTACGTATATTATCTTCGTATTCGTAGTAACTAAGTCGTATAGCAAATAATTTTAACTTTTTTTTAAATTAAATTACTCCTAAAATGAATTAAAACTCTGTAGTTGTATAAAATTCTTAAATATTTTCATATCATATTTTATACAAAAAATAAATAAATAATGACTCAATTCAATACTCTTTTTAATGGCTTCAATGCGTGCCAATTAGCACAGATTACTTCGCCAACGTCACGTAGAATGGAGAAGACTTTAAGGAGATTGAAATAAATATTAATAATAAAAAAAGAAAGTTAAAAAATATACTAATATTTGTCCAGGTTTGGCCTTTGGTTGGCGCCACACTCCTCATTACAGGCCCCGCGCTATGGATAGTGATAGCGGCTCCCTTACTATGGCAGCGACGTAAAGGAGACCAACTGGCCTTGTTGAATAGCTGTTGTTGGTTCACCACTTCATTGTTCCTGAGACAATGTCCGTACAGGTTTATACATTATAGATAAAAAAATAATTTACGAAAATAAAAAAACCGACTGCGTAAAAAGCGAACTTAAAAGATGAGAACAAGTTGACTGAGAAGTGGCCGAAGTCGAGGGAGGGAGGCCATTATTAATATTTCGATTACGATTTGTAAGGGGGAAAATTGGAAAAGTAGTTTAAAAATTTGGGAAAAGTGAAAAATTTGAGAAAATTCTAAACATTTTTTTATCTAAATCACAGTTCAGAAAAAAAAATTATAATATGAAATGTAATTTGACAAACGTCTGTCAGGTCATCTAGTATAATATAGAAATTATTATTATTACTAAATTCCTATCTTCAAATTTGGTGAACTACGATTTAATTTTCATCCCCTATTTAACTCCATTAGAGGACGTATTTTTAAATATCCTTTTATTACAAAAGCTCTTTTGGTTACATTTTTTTTTATGCGATTCAGTGACAAACGAACAGACAGACCACCTGATGGAAAGCAGTACCTGTCGCCCATAACACCTACGGTTCATGCACTTAGGTTTTAAGTAACAAAAATGCAGAACCACAGGTGCGTTGTCACTGTGAGGACTAAGATGATATGCCTCTTGCCTGTAATTGCGCTGGCTACCTTATCCTTCAAACCGGAACACAACAATGCAATCATTGTTGCTTGGCGGCAGAAATAGATAAGGGGGTGGTACCCATCCAGTCGGACTCCTCAGGCTTGACAGAGTCCTACCACCGGTACATTTATTACATTACATAATAAAACATAATTATTGTGCAAAAATTCATTCATAAGCTGTTCAGCCTATACATTGTCTATGACACAATGAAATTAAACGTTTTATAAGTAGGTAAGTAGCCCCATTATGTGTACATGACATTTTATTTACGACTAGCGACTCACTCTCGCTCCGCTCGGATTCGTCCTTAGTTACGTTTTAACGATTAGTATAGATTTCTCAGAGATGAGATATTTTCCTGCAGTAAAAAGTATCCTTTATGTTGACCCGGATAACCAGCTATCATCGCACCACATTTTATCAAAATCTGAGCAGTAGTTTTCTCGCGATACGGTCACAGACAGACAGACAAAAATTCTAAAACCTATAGATTCGGCCTAATGATTATTTCAATAAGATTTAAAAAAATATATATTAATGTACAGATTCGACACAGAATTCTATTATATGTATAGAAGATTGTTATTATGACAACGTTTTATCATGATAAATATTTACAATGGCAGATATAAGTGCTCCCTGCTCATCGAGGTCTGAATGTACTTTGTCTCACGGATCCTTTGACACAGGGCAATCTAATGCGAGCCGTTGTGTACCGTTATTTGTAGAGTCCTCTTTCGCTCTTATAGTAAATCCACTTTGCAATTAACCAGTTTTATCTAGTTTAAACTAGTATATATCTATTAAGCAATTTAAAAAAAATACACGTATTGGTATATTTTATTTTAGCTTACAAATAAAAATATTTAAAAATTTAAATGGCGTCACATAATTTTTCATAACTTCTCTCGTAGTTATTCATTCAGTTACTAAATTATAAAATTATGACATTACTTAATTTTTATGTAATTTATATCGATACCTTGGAAAAGAGCCTTTCAATTTGTTTTATTGTAATTATTTTATTGTACAATTATAATAAAATCTGGTGTTATGTCGTGGAACCATCCGCGCTGTTTAATTTTGTAGAATTACACCGCTCTCGTAGGTCGTAGTTTAATTTAAGATAGCCTATAACCATTCTAAATAAATACGCTATAAAACGCCTAAAGAATTTTACAAATTGAACCAGTATATTCCTAATAATAAATAAATAAACAAACTCTTCAGCTTTATATATAAGTATAGTGTATAGATAATTAATATTACAATTTATTAAAAAAAAATTACAGCTTCATCTAAAGAACCATCTAAAACTCACAAAGCTCGCTTAGTCTCTATCCTGATATCGTTAGGAGCAACATATGTAATAGGCGACATGTACTCTGCCAATTTAACAAGTCTTTTAGCGAGACCAGCAAAAGAACCACCTATAGGAACACTACCAGCCTTGGAAGAAGCTATGAGAGAGAAAGGATATGAACTGGTTGTGGAAAGCCACAGCTCATCTTTGGCTATTCTACAGGTTAGTTTAGTCCTTCTTAAAATTTTGTATGTATTCCGCCGTTTTTAACGTCCCTCTGCTGCGCACGGGCTTTCCTTCAATACGAAGAATCAGGCCATAGTCCACCACGCTGGCCAAGTGCGGGTTGGCGGACTTCACACGTCTTTCGAAAACTTACTAGGTCCTCTCAGACATGCAGGTTTCCTTACACTCTTTTCCTTCATCGTAAAACAAATGGTAATCATGTTGGAAATGAATCGCACATAAAAAGGTCAGAGGTGAAAGACCTGGGATTTGAACCCGCTTCATACATACTAATAAACAGATAGTGTAAGTTAAAAGATAAATAATGAATCGACTAACAAAAAGCATTACATATTCTAGAACGGCACAGGTGTGTACGGTAGGCTCGCTCGGCTCATGCGACGTCAACGTATACAACGAGTACGCAGTGTGGAAATAGGGGTGCGCTTGGTACTGTCAAAACGACGTGTCGCGATATTGGGCGGAAGGGAAACACTGTACTACGACACTGAGAAATTTGGTAATTAAATAATTTATTATACTAACAACTTGTCTGTCTTAGGTTTCTATAGGGTTATACATAAAATCTTCACAGCTTTATCGAAAGGGAGGATCCTTCTCAATCATATGAAGGGTTTTTTGTAATTAGTAATACAAATATACGTAGTTAAAATAAAATTAATCGTGCCAATGAATTATATTTCATTAAAAAAACAAGTGTTAAAAAATGTGAAGTGCAAATCATATTATATTATTAATGTCAGACTTAGAAACAATTACTAAAAAAAGTAACTTTGACTAACCAATATACGATATAATAATAATCACTTCATAGTATAAAACAAAGTTGCTTCCCGATGTCTGTCTCTATACATACTTAGATCTTTAAAACAACGCAACGGATTCTGATGCGGTTTTTTTAATAGATAGAGTGATTCAAGGGGAAGGTTTATATGTATAATAAATAATGTCGTAAATAAACACAAATTTTTTGCGCTTACAATGCAAACGCTGGCTAAACCCTACGAGATAGATTAAAATAATGTACTCCAGTATTGTACACCTTAAAAAGGCCTACAAAAAAGTCTGCGATGGCATATGTCTATCTCTTAAGGATAACATACTATATCCAAGCTAGGGACGAACCCGAGCGAAACGAGGGTGAGTTGCTAGTTCTAAATAATTCAGGCTTTTATTAATGTGCCTTGCACGGGCCCTATATTTGTGAGGAAGGAACAGGCCATAGACAACAAAATTAGTCAGATTCTCTCAAAAATGCATTTTTCTTATGTTTTCCTTCACCGTAAGGTTAATGATAGTCACTACTACCTTTAATGGGTCGTATAAATTAGTTATAAGTTAGATTAAAAAAGAACTAATTTATATTATGGATTCTCATTCATTTAATAATTACCAATTTTAATTCTTAGCATATGTACAACCTTAGTCTCCATTCCTCTAATAATGTTGTCATAAATTACTAATGCGTCTTTTAGGTGCACATAACTTCCATCTAAGCGAGAAATTATACACACGGTATTCAGCTATCGCCCTACAAATCGGATGCCCGTATTTAGAGACATTTAATAATTTGTAAGTACGTCGTTTTGTATATTTACAAATATTACACCTATATAATATATGTACATATATACTATATATTACAAATGTCGACTCTATCTGCCATTACATCTTCAACGTTATTCTTTAAATAATGAAGAATTTAGTGTATATATTACTAGTCCATGTACGGCTATAGATTCGGAGTTCGTGGGTTCAAGTCCCAGCTTGGGCCAAAGATACGTGTTAGGTTTTTTAGTCAAGAAATGCTCAGTAAGAGCGCTTTTATACCCCTATGCCAAGACGATCATGTCAAGCCATCGATTCTGTACCTGATATCTCGCTGCAAGATTGGAATTATTGGCCCAGCGGACTTTGAGAGTTAAAGAAATAAAGGGCACTTGTATTGTTGTAAGAGTACTTGTACTAGTCTCAGTGAAACAAGCCGTCGTGATCGCTCAGGGAGGCCATTAATATTCTTTTATTATTTTATAGTTTTTTTATTATACAAATATACCACCGCCTTTTCGCATTGCGATTTACGTATCGTTATACTTATTTTACCTACAGCTATAAAATTTAGGTATATTATATTTATTAAGATTTTCTTATTTAATAATTTCTGTTACCCCGTTTCATAAAAAATATATAATAATAATCAATAATTGATTAGACTATAAAAATATTCCTTACAATAAATGTATATTTTAAAATGTATTTTGACGATACGTTTGGCTCAGTTCGTAGTAACCTAGTAGTAGTACTTGCTGTTCCAGCGGTCGCGGGTTAGAGTCCCGCTGGGAGCATTCATTTGTGTATTGAGTACGAATACAAACACTCCAGTCCCGGGTGTTTATATTTATAATATGTATTTAAAATTATATATGTATAGTGTATCAACTATCTGGTATCCATAACACAGGCCTTGTAGCTTACTATGGAACTAGATGGTGCTGTGTGTTAATGTTCTAACATATTTATTTATTTATGTATAAATAAGCCAGACGAAGCCCTTAAAAGCTCGTTCTAGGAAAACATTTTCGAAGTAAAAGAAGGTAAACCAAAAAAATACGCAAACATAGAATAACACTATTATATTAAAATATTCTTACACTGATTTTTAGAGTGATGACTTTATTTGAAGCTGGAATACTGTCTAAAATGACAACAGATGAGTACAAAAATCTTCCAGAACAATCAAGAAAATCCAAACCAGTGACCGAGAGTGATAGTAAAGAGAGTACAGACGTTACCGAAAAGGCTCAGAACGAGGTAAATGGGATTATAGTATAACTAGTGGCTCACCCTCGCTTCGCTCGGGTTCGCCTCTAGGAAAACAAATACAAACCTATTCCACGGGTACCGTACATTTTTCCGGAATAAAAAGTAGCCTATGTGCTATTCCAGACTATAATCTATCTCTTTGTCAAATTTCATCCAGTTCCATTCAGCCGTTCTGGCATGAAAGAGTAACAAACATACATCCATACTCACAAACTTTCACATTTATAATATTAGTATAATAAATCCCGGGTCGGGCCAAGTGATTAGTATTGAGTCTTTCTGTTTAGTAAGCCTCAGTAACAGGCCGAAGTTAGAAAGTTGGCGGTGTTTCACCCCCGTACCTCGGAGAGCACGTAAAGCCGTCGGTTCTGCACCTTAACTCTTACCGGTCGTGTCGAGTCTTCCCACCGGAGTATGAGAGTGACAGGAATAGAGAGTGCACTTGTGTCTGCTCGTACACTTGTGCACAATAATATCTCCTGCGCAGTTGGCTAGTCTCAATGAGATTGGCCGCCGTGGCCGGAATCGGTCAGGAGGACATTATTATTATTACCATTATATTCTATTAATGATATACATATTATCGAATTATCATTAATCGACAACAAAAAATAATAACATTTGTTTATTTGTATTGCTTTATGACCTCTGGAACTACTAACGTGATTCTAAAATTTATTACTTTTAATAACTAGCCTTTGTGGATGCCTAAAATAGCCGATGAAATAACTCAACCCCGC
Organism: Argynnis bischoffii washingtonia; assembly: GCA_033884665.1. Lineage (NCBI taxonomy): Eukaryota > Metazoa > Arthropoda > Insecta > Lepidoptera > Nymphalidae > Argynnis > Argynnis bischoffii. The sequence goes on along the minus strand of CM066618.1, from coordinate 14,199,436 downwards.
AACGGCCACGTTTTGCCACTTCAAATAAAGTTATTATTTCTGACAGTAAGCACATTTCTATCGGGATAAAAAATAGCTTAGCACTCAGCGGTAATATAGCTCCCATTTAGTGAACAATTTTTAAGAGTTTCAGAGATTACCCCCTAAGTACAGACATATATTTACCTCTTTATAATATTAGTCTGGATTTACTTTACAAATATAAACATATGTTTATTATTCTTTGTTTATAATGTCAGTTCAGTTTTAATGTACCTTATTGTATTATTTTTTTCTTTTAGCATATACTTATTTTTTTCCAAATTTTAGCCCCAAGCAGAATCTACTATTGGCCTAGAACCAGTCTCTTTAACCATGCTACGAGGAGCATTTTGCCTTCTTGGCATTGGATATTTTCTAGCAGGTTGGTTTATTTTTAAAATCCAAATCTTACCATAGCAATAGCAACTTTATATTTTTATAGTAATTCTGATAACATATGTAAATACCATCAATGTATACATTTTTCATTTATGTGTATGTCTGTTTGTATGAATTACATGAAAAAACTGTGGATTTTTGATTGTAAGCTGTACTTGATATCATTTTAATCAATAATATCCATGACTTATAATCAAATCAATCGAAACCTCGTAAACTGAGTAGTTAACATAAAAATAGTTTATATATCTAATACGATATAGTTCCTTTATCTGATAAAATTGAATAGCTCGTCTAAGATAATCAGGGATCATTATAGTCTGGCATCTGATGAAATTACTGCCATTAACTTGATTATTATGAACTCTGACGTTCAAAAATTTTTACGACCATCTAAAGGAATAGAATAAAATTTGCAATTAATGACGTCGTTTGGAGATGATTCAAAATCCTATAAAAACGCTATGTTCCGTAAAGAATTATTATGTTATATTCTCGATTATGAAAGATCTATAAAATTGTTATGACTCATAAATCCTTATCTAACGTTTGAATAGCTTATGAGATTTTCCCATTCCCGGGGCTCATTATGATCACTGAACACCTTAAACTTATACTAATAAAATATGAAATTATGATATATATAATATATCTAGTGACCCATATTTTATGACCGACTTCAAAAGTAAGGAGACAATATAAATTCAATTGTATGTTTCTTTAGTGTATGAGTCAGTTTTCATCATTACTTTTTTAATGAATAGGTCAAGGTTTAGGTAGGAAAAACTCCAATCCTGAAATTCAACCTAAAATTAATTTAAAATCGATGTGTGTGGGGAAGTTGTGTGTGTGTGCGTGTGTGTGTGTGTATGCGTATGTGCATGCATGCGTGTGCGTCTGCATGTGCGTGTGCGTGTGTTTAATATGTGATTCTATTTAGCAGATTCTTTAATATGTTAGTGAAGTCGGATAAATTTTAACACTTCCAAACATACACTCTTTATATTTAGTATTTAATTATAATTTCCTTAACATGTTTTCCAGCTGCAGTCCTGCTCACTGAAATACATATACACCGTAGAAAGGAAAATCAAAAAATAATAAATTCTACAGATGCGAGTAAGTCCAATACCCCTCACAGTACTACGAGGATTTATTTAAAGCAACATTTTGAAAAAATGTTCAAAATTATCTACGTCTTTATTGATAGAGCTTTAAGACATGATGGAAGAGATTAAATGAAACATAACCGTCTACAAAGCCGCCAAGTGTAAGTTAGAATCACGTGCAGTAAAATATATTGCAAATAAAACTTTATATTAAATAATGCTTAATACTTGTAGTGACTCACACTTGGCTATTTATAAATAATTGTTATTTTTAGACTTAGCACTATTTGATGTTAAATTTAAGCTTATGTGTATCATGATTTTACGATAAAAATGATAGGAAATTACGTTTTTCTTGCACGGCAAAAATAACTGTTTGTATTATTCGACTTAGACACTCGGTTTACGTATCAATTGTCCCCAATAATGATGTGTGAGAAATTTTCCTTACTAGAGAAAGAGATTTGACACAACGTACAGACATGTTCCACAATTTCAATGACTAGTAAATAAAACCACAGATAGGTTATTAAAATTCGCCGTTAGTTTAGTATGTACATTGCACTATGTTCTTATCACATTATTATTAAACACCTTTTTTTCGAAATCAAAATAAGACGTCACTCTCCCCCGATTCCTTTATCAGTCACTGAAAGCAATTCAAGCATTTCGATGATAAAGTTGGTAGAAATGATAAAAAATATGTTAAAGGTTGTAGGACTAGACCTATTTTGTAACCATACCTAAATGTACTTACTATAACTAAATAACCGACAAAGACTTTAATTTGATGAAATAACCGCTATACAAAATAACAAGCTATAATATAATCAATGGACATTAATAGGACACAAAATACTGTACAAAACAATATATAATGTATGTAAATTAGAAAATACATAATAATTTCATCATTGCTATCTAATGTCCCCAGGCAACAATGTTTATTAGAATTTTGAATTGTGGTATCGAAATTATGAATGTGTGTCATTCGCTATGGGAATATTTGTACACCAATTACTGTATGATGAAACAAAAATAAACAACTTTGCACATAATGTCTCAGTTTACTTTATAATTTGCTACTGTAAAAAAAATATTTTTGCATAAAAATATTTTAAAAAAAAGGTACGTATAAAATTATTCTAACTGTGTACTATGTAGGTATTATAAGTACCGCTACCTCCTTACATACAGTAGTTTAATCCTGCAAATAATGAACGCAGGTTCAATCCGTGAAGAATAAATACTTTCATTATACATATGTATAATACATTTTACAATAATATAACAACCACTGAATTGTTCAAAATAAATACATAAAAAACAAGTCATAATTCCATTCATAAACATTTTGCAGATAAATCAGATTATAACTTTTATTTTGCAATTTAAATATTTTAAAATGTTAGTTTGACATTCAAATTTTGTGTATATCACGCAAAGTGAATTGACCTCATTGAATTATAAAGGCGGCGAGAACTCCCTAATGAAGTTAATCTGCGACGGGACTTGCGTAGTTAGTATACACTAACACATTTATTTATCATACTTTCTAAGATTTTCCATGATTTTTGTAAAGCATTCGAGACGTTGGGAACTTCAAAATAAATCTGTGAGAAAACTCAAAAAGATAGTTTTATTTATTTTTTTATTATTTTTTTACTACTCCTTTATACTATCAAAAATATTTATTACTTAAAATCAAAATATAGGTTATTTATATAAAGGATCACAATGGTATGTCAGCAAACCAAAGAAATTATTGTTTTTCATAAAATACCATTACCTCGCCGCGTTCTAGCAGCAACCCTAAAAATTATAATATCTCACAATAATTACTGGATAGATTAAAATTAAATGTAGATTATGACATAATGTAGCAAGAATGTATAATTCAAATATAATGCTGCCTATTAGTAAAAGATTTCTTAGAATCGGATTAAGAATTCTACATCTTTATATAATTGGCCGCTTTATTATCTAAGTAACAAAAGCGAAAGGTCACTTATTTATTCAATTATTAAACACGAAATTACGAAAATTATTTGGCCTTTGAAGCTAAGCTTATCAGGTAGGTAGTATATATGTATTATATATAGTATGTAGGTATGTAGGTATATATGTATATACTATATATGTATGAGGCAGTGGTAGCCCAGTGGTAACGCGCTTACTTGGGAAACCGAATAAAGCGGGTTCAAATTCAGGGTCTCGCACCTCTAATATTTTCATGTACGAATCATTTCTAACATGATTATCACTTGCCTGACGGTGAATGAAAACATCGTAAGGAAACCTGCATGCCCCAGAAAACCTAGCAAGTTTTGCAAAAGACATGTGCAGTCCGCCAACCCGCACTTGACCAGCGTGGTGGACTACGGCCTGATCCCCCTCGTATAGAAGGGAGGCCCGTGCCCAGAAGCGGGACGTTAAATAGGATTGAATACATTTGTATATATGTATAGTAAAAGACATCAACTTTTTACAACGATTTTACAACGCGGCGACTGTCGCGGGCAACGCTAGTAATAGTATAGGTACATGTGTACTAGTTGCACCTTTGTACAGCCCGCATGAGGCAGTTCTCTAATTAACCTATGAATATAGGAATTTGCCTATGAAAAACCTTATACCTCTAAGCTAAAAACATCTCAGAAAACTGTTCACACGTTAATTAATGATAATTTTGGAAAGGAAACTTTACTTGGGTTTTTCCTTCAACGCCAATTTTTTACCTTATTTTTTCGTGTAGAAAATACTAAAACTTTTTAACTAAACTTCATATTTTAAAATTGCCACTTTTTATAACTCGATTAAAAGAGAGATGAGTGATGGTGGTTTTAACATTTTTCCTAAAATTCTGCTTCATATGCAGATTGCAGCTTTGTTTACGGCGTACGAACAACGAACTCGACAAATTCTAAAGGACTTTGCATCGGAACACGTGGCGACAACTACACAATGCCTTTTGTTTATAATTCACAATTTGGAAATGCTGCATTGAATGCGATTCTCATTATACATTCCCGAAATTCAGAACAACGTCATAAAGTATTCATGTGACGTAATTAAACTATGCCGGCGGTTCTGTCATACCTTATGTATAATATGACTGGACACCGCTTACTATGTACATGATAAATATTTGTGATCATATTAATATTGGATGTGGTGAAGGTTAAAGGAAATTTTACCTGCTAAGCAGATAGTCTCTATATACTAGTGGAGAGATTAGCTTAGTGAGATGAAATCTCTACGAGTACGTTCTCTAATTTGATAAAGAATATGAGTTATAAAAAAAATTTTACGTCTTTTACACGATTAAAAATATATCGTGTAGACATCTTATTTTTTATTATCTCGTTTGTAATTTAATATTATAAAAACGCTTAATATATTAACCATGTAAATCTACACTTAGGCTACTTTTTTTAAAAAGATTAGAATATCTGCTTAACCTTAGTTATCGCAAAATAATTATGTTAAAAAGAATAACAAAAATTAATTTATGATTTATAGTTTTTGAAGATATCACGTAACATACACATAAATAAACATACAATTAAATTGAGTATTTCCTTTTTGAAGTGGGTAAAAACTAGAATAGAAAATAGTGTAAAAACATAACATTTAATAAAATGTCATGAACCTAGTCAATAACATGCAGTTTAATATAAAGTGTTTCTCTTTGGCGGTTGTACGCAAATATTTATACAAACGTAGGCAAAAAAAACAATAAAGTCAACTCTGTGTTTTTCCGCTTAAAACAAAATTGTTCCGGTTTTCGCCTCGCTTTCGGCAAAATTCAAAACGTAGTTGATTTACACTTTTGATTAACAGCCTCACCTTGCTAGCTATCGCAAAGATTTTAAAAGTTATAAAAGTTATGATTTTATGTAATTACGCGACATTCCAGTTTAGAGAAAGATAAGATGAGAATTGTGTGTAGACTATCTTATAGTAGTGTAGAATCGAAGTAATGCTAAAGATTAAAATATTTTTAACAAATATTGTATCGTTTTTAAACATGATTGTATTCAATTCTGAAAAATGTTTTTAATTACTTTAAATATTTCAACGATATAAACTTCGAGTTCAAAGTCTATTTTTCAAAAAAAAATAAGAAAATCGATATTTGTGGTTGTCTAGTTAAATATAATAACGACCTTAAGAAAAATATGTTATGTATGTAATTTGTACATAAATATTCTTTGTTATAAATGTATTTGAGACATAAGTACGTGTACTAATTTGATGACGAAGGGTTGAACGGTATGGAAGTTAATACGCTTTAACGCCATCTAGTTGCGAGTGACAGAAAAATAGAAAGCATACATGACAAAACACATAAACAAGTTATATGGTAAAATTTTAAAGCTATGGATACATATAATAAAATTATAACCAAGCCGAATGTGTACATTAAATATTTTTTGGAAAATCTTATTAAAATAGACATTATTATCGATACAGAGGCCGAATCTATAGTTTTTAATCTGTCTGTCTGTGACTGCATCACAGAAAATCACTGGAGAGATTCTGATGAAATTTGGTATTATGATAACTGGTTATCCGGGTCAACATACAGGATACTTTTCACTGCGGGAAAAAATCTCATCTCTGAGAAATCTATACTAAATGTTATAAAACGTAAGCAGGGACGAACCCGAGCGAGTCTATATATAAAAGCGAAGATCTACATACTTTACTGTACAAACAAACATTTACGTTTTAATTTATACAGATTGTAATTATATACCGTAATTTAATTACAATAAAGAAGTTTACAACAACAAAAAATATAAAACTAAATAAAGTAATGAAAATCTCATTTTTACTTAATCTCGCATATAATTGAAGTTTTCTAGTAGTTTTGTTTTCATAAAAAATTACTTGATGAAAAATAAGTGAATGCAGCAGTTTAAACTTTACTTACACTGTTCGGAGATAAATATTCTGAACCTGTTTAGTTTCGAACTCCATCTATACATATAATAATACTAGCAACTCACCCTCGCCCCACTCGGGTTCGTCCCTAATTACATTTTAACGTTTAGCTCAGAGATGAGACATTTTCTCGCAGTAAAAAGTATGTTATACGTTGACCCAAATAACCAGCTATGATCATACCAAATTTCATCAAAATCTGTCTTTCCATGATGAGATAACAGACAGACAGACAGACAGACAGGCAGACAAAAATTCTAAATACCATAGATTTGGCTTCTGTATCGATAATAAGGTTTATATCGATAAGATTTTCCAGAAAATATTTAATATACAGATTCAGCTTGTGTAGATATAGTAAGTGTACGCCTACTTAAGGCGATTAGTGCCGTCAAAGAGGTACTTTCTTAAGCTTACTTCTCATTTATGGCTTGACTGAAATGCGTGAAAAAAATATATATAAATCATCAACTCTTAAACAATATTTTCAACAATTATTTTTAACGTAGTACCAAAATATCTATTACTTTTTTCTTTTTTTTTAAATGGTATATTTTTGACTTGAATTGCCTACTGTTCCTAAACGGCTACGAATTTTTGCAACATTTAAAGACTAAAAAATAAATGGTCTGTTGTACTTTATACCCCTATAAGCATATGTAAATCAATTACTATTTTCCTATATTAAATTCGAAAATGAGCTAATTTCGAATCTCGAAGCTGTAGAAGTGCTCTGCGCGGGCGCGGGCGGTCGTCGCGCGCTGGCGCTCAGACGGGGAGGCTGTGTCAATTTTTGCTCTATCCGCGTTAGCAATCGACTATTTATTTTACGTTGTATTTATGCATGTGACAAGTTTATTTATTTGTGCGCGTACAAAGAATAATCGCTCGCAGACAGATAAATGTGTGGTGATGTACGCGCTTGGACGCCGTAGAATATTTTAACTAGTTTAATGTAAAAATTAAGAACGCAACTGTAACAAAGATTATGTAAAGAAATTACAGTTTGCAGATTTTTTTAAAATTTCATGTCATATTATTGTGGATTTCATTTTATTAAAAAAATTAAACCGATTTCAAAAAAAAACTAAACAGTTATAAATAGCTGAACGCGGTTTGTTGATCTACTATATATACCTAATCAGATATTTCCGAAATCAGTGCCAGCCGACATTGTTTTAAAAAATGAATATCTGATATGATATAATAGCTAAACTGAAATAGTTTTTCTAATAAGTAGTTAATACTAAAACTATTTCAGTTTTAGTTACACGTTTTAATCCATATAATAAAAACTACTGAACCGATTTTGATAAAATCCTTACTATTTATTCCCTAAGTTGAAATAAATGTAAGCAAATAAAAAAAAATGATCACGATCCTATTACTAGTTTCGGAGAAATGCGTGGAGAAACATAATAATATGTATGTTTCTCCACCTACACCTATTTTTGTATATTTGCTTGGAAGCCCTAATAAATTATCATATGTGAATATTTTGCAGTTTCAATAATTTAGACAATATTTTAGACTATTAGTAGGATTATAATTAATTATATTATATAGTACGATAATTCTAGCATTGCATCTCTGAATCTGTTCGGATTGTATCGCTCGTAGGCAGTAAACTATGCCGCGCGCTTATGTGGCGTATTCTTTGATCGGTGTTCTGGGTGCATAGTGCGTGGATTGTTCGATGTATTCTTGCGAGGTGCGCGGGTGTAGCGCGCCAAGCCCCGCCCAGACATACAAGGCCATGGGGGACACTAATCGCCTTAAAATAGTTCTGAGCACCTGAACACACATTACAGGAAATTGAAATGATAAACTGCACAAATTACTTGCATAACTGAGAGTAAATTTTGGAGAGTGTTATATCAACTTGGTATTTCAATCATTCTACCAACACGTAGAGTATAAAATATTTAAATTTAATAGCGACCTTAGTGATGCAACCTTATCATGTTTGATACCCGGCGCGGGCAATTTTGTACTCACCAGACATTGTGCTTACAGCCGCAGATTACGAAGTCCTTATTCGAAAATAGGATCATATCAAAGTAATCATTTGTATAAAGTTTTATTTATACAGATAAATAAAATTGAAGGGTCTGTTTGTAATGTCAAAATAACAGCTTTATACTAAATGCGTATGGAATTATATATGGTACTTATAAGAAAAACACATTTTTTTTTTATTTTTGTCTGTATATCTGTCTGATTGTTTGTTCCGGGTAATCTCCGAAACGACTGGACCAATTTTAACGGGATTTTCACTGGCAGATAGCTGATATTATAAGGAGTTACTTAGGCTACTTTTATTTTAGAAAAAGAATTAGGGTTTCGCTCAAAAACATTAAAACGTACCTAGGGACGAACCCGAGCAAAGCGAGGGTCACTAGTCAAAAATATCAACAAGATCAAGTTTATTAGTAGCGTATTTGTATCTAGAAAAAGTTTATTTACGTTATATTTAGGCATTTACTCAACCTGGGACTCGAACCCAGGACCGTCTCACTAGACCACCGAGACAGCTTACCAGGTAGATGCTTTTTTTTAGCAATATAAAAAGATCTCCTACTATTTAATTTATAATTTCTCTTAAGCTTTTTAAAAGGGTATAAAACTAAAGTTTCTCTATAAACAAATCAAAGGACCGCACTCACAACTTCCACCGCGGATACTTGTCGGACATCTGTCCGAAAACTTGGAGTAACATCAAAAGTTGTCCTTGCTCTCGCCTGTCTGAAACCTAAACAATGTAATAAAGTTTAAATAAATGATATTGTTTTTAATGTCCAAATGAAAGTGTGAAGTTTCAAAAACAATTATGTACTCCTAACTTTACTGTTTAATTATATAACGAATGTACCTATGCCGTTGAAATTAATGAGAATGATAATATGAAAGTGATCTAAATACCAAACTTTTAATAAATCTAGAATTAGAAACTCGAGAATATTCCGTGACCATGATTGCTCTAAAGCATTTGAAACGTTGGGAACCAAAAATCAAAATAAATTTGCGAAAAATTCAAATCGGTTTTATTTAATATATCAAATATTCGCGTAAGTATAAAAAAGTATTAATAAAATAATTATAATATAGTGATATAATGAATCAATGTGCATGAACTAGGAGCCATAGCTATCACAGCTATGTATGTTTGTGCGTTTATTAAAAAAGTGTAAAATGCGAGTCAAACTCGCATACCGAGTGTTGCACATACCAAACAAAATATATCTTGAGAATCTTTAAAACTGCCGATCTTATTTGAACTAATAATGTTTTCATTCATTAAAACTAAATATTAATCTCTCTTGGATTTTTCCCTTACTTTGCTTACTTCTTGCCAAATTTGATTCTAGGTCAACGGGAAGTTCCCTATAGGGTTTTGATTTATTTGCAAGTGCCAAAAAAGCTGCAAACATTTCCGTATTTTCAGATAGCGGTGACCTAAAAGCTTGATTTTTTATATTAGTAACTATATATGTATCTATGTATTTCATATTAATGTAAACTTGTACATTCACGTAGTTCTAAAAAATAACCTCTTGACACTCCAATGGACAAACGAATAACAATTTTTTATATTATTAAAATAAATTACCTTCTGCAATATACTATAGTTTTAGATGAACCTCAAAATACACCAGAATATATTTTTTTTTAACTAGAAGTCATCAAGTTCAATATTATACGTATCGTGCAAAGCCAGTGCGGGTCATTATTATTATCTATATATAAATAGGCAAAGATAAAACATTTCAGTACCTGTTTCTCCTCTGTCTGTCAAAGGATTTCTTTTTTTTGTTTACCTAGTAGCTTTTGACGAGCTTTGGTGTTATCAAAAAAAAATTGGTAACAGGTTTTTTTTGGGACATTAACACACAGCATCATCTAGTTCCATGGTAAGCACGAGACTTGTGTTATGGATACCAGATAGTTGATACACTACACATATAAAACTTTTAAATACATACATATTATTAATATAAACATGAAACACCCATGACTGGAGTACAAACATTCGTACTCATCACACAAAAGAATGCCCCCAGCGGGACTCGAACCCGCGACCGCTGCTGTGCCAGCGGTAGTAGGGTCACTACAAACTGAGCCTAAGTATAAATAGGTAAATTCTATTCATATATGTTTTCCTTATATTTCCAATAATAATTATGGTAGAATTTCGTCCACTAGGCGAATAATAATATACATAATACTGTGTTAGATTTACGCGAATATTTGACATTTTAGACAAAACTATCTTTTTGGAATATTTCCCCAAACCAAAAATCAAAATAAATCCGCGAAATAGTCCGAAAAGATAGTTTTATTTAAAATACTAATATACAATTTACAAAGCTATTAAACTGGTAAATATATTACATCACCACCAGTTATTTAACATCATCCTCCTTAAATAAACAGAATAATATTTCCTTTACGTTTATTATAAATGACTTAAAACATATTAATTATAAAATCCACTAGAGTAGTTCCGTCAGTCCCTCGTGAGTTATTATCATGATATATGTAATTATTATAGTAACAAAGAAGTAAATAGTCGCCTTGCTGAAATCTAGAAAAACTTACTTCAACTTGTATCCAATTTAATGGTTTACAGTACAATACTACTTTTAAAATTGAAAGTAAATAAATATTTTCTAACAAATCTCAACCAGATATGTAATTATTGATAAGCCTCATATAACATTTTGTATCTTATTTATTTGGAAATATGATGATGTTCTCCTGACCGATTCCGGCCACGGCGGCCAATCTCATTGAAACTAGCCAACTGCGCAGGAGATATTATAGTGCACAAGTGTACGCGCAGACACAAGTGCACTCTCTATTCCTGTCACTCTCATACTCCAGTGGGACGACTACTCGACACGACCGGTGAGAGTTAAAGCGCAGGACCGCAGGGCGCAGGACCAATGTTTTTTTTTTCATCGTAAGACAAATGGTAATGATGTTGAAAATGATTCGCACATGAAAATGTCAGAGGTGTGAGACTCGTGATTTGAACCCGCTTCACTCGGTTTCCCAAGCGAGCGCGTACCTGGGGTACCACTGCACATCATATAACATCATGGAATATTAAAATTTAGAAAGGGTAAATAAGAAGAAATGAAAAGGTATAAACTAAACATAAAAAATAAGTAAAAACAGAAACTATAGCGGCAGAGTTATGTCAGCCATCAAATGTCGCAGTGATTAGTAATCAAAATACATTAAGTATTTCGTAATTGTGATAAATGTGTGATAAAGATTTAGTATCGTACTAAAATTATAATTTATGGTTATTTTAATTTCAAATAATAATCTGTGTTAATAAATATGAAAGCCTTTTTTGGCCCAGAAAGCCTACATTTTTAATTACAATCGACGACTAACGATATATCGTTTCGAATATAGCAAAATAATAAACATCTTAAGGACTAAATTTCGCTGATTGTGACTACGATGTGTTAATTAAGCACCTAAATTATCTAAAGTCACCATCTCGTGACCCAATAGGCAATTTCGATTTATTAGTTCTGAAGTTGTCTCCGGCCGTACAATTTAAATTTAAATTAATGTTTTCGAAACAGAAGATATTGAGAAACGGCAATGCTTAATTGAAAATATGATTATATTAATTCAATAAACATAAAATTAATACAATTTGCCGATATTGCGTTTGATGAGAAGAAAATTAACAAAGACGATGACAGGAACTGTTTTCATTCAAGACAAAAAACAATTTTGGTAACAACTTCCCATTATTCGTGACATTAAAGTATGGAAATGGATGCTTATTATATATTGTTAGTTATAGTTGCTCAATTGATTCTTTAAGAGTATCTCAATTGATTGTTGTTGTTCATTATTTATAGATCATATTGATGCTTCATATTTTGTTAGTTATAATATTTTATATTATTGATGTTAGTTATTTATATTTTATTATTTACAAGTTTATAATATTAATAGAGATATGAGTTTGTTATATTTTAAATATTAATATTTTAAAAGTATTGTCATCCACCGTGGGGTAATGTGTAATCTGTATAAAATAGGTGGCGCCACATTACACCCAACGGTGGGGATATAGTGTTTAAATAGTTGGGATAATCATTTTGTAAGACATTCCGTTAAGTGATCGAAGTAAAGAGGAATTGCTGAATCTCTGTAGTATTATTTAAAATTTATTACTAACAGTCAGAAGTGTTCGAATTTAATTGTATCAATACCACGTGCCAGTATAGACCGTTAGCATATCCAATTAAGAATTATGTCTAGCGACTCGGAGGAAGAAGTAAGGGCTCCACCGCCACCAAAAAGGCCCCGTAAAACACGTAACCCACGACGTCCAAACAATGGGGAAAGGCTAAACCGATTGGAGGAAATGCTGGAAAAATTAATCAATCAAAGCAATTTAATAATACCCCCATGTGGAAACGAAACGGAATTAGTAACAAGTGCTCCACCTCCACAAGAACATAATTCTCAAGACGTCAGAATTACAGCAGGTAACCAAAATGTTGATATTTTAGCGCCACATAGCATGCCCCAACAAACTACCCTCAATGATTCATGTCCAGTGCCTACTGCATCAAATCATGGTGATACAAATTCGTGTGTAACATCTGATCCAGTCAGAATTAATGTACAAATACCCTCAACCTCAGGGGCAATAAATGAGATCTCACCTACTATATCACAAAGTTGTATACCTATAGACTGCAATAATACTATGAGATTTATAGGAAAACCGGAAAACGTTCCAAAATTTGATGGATGTACTAATACTTTGTCTGTTCACGCATGGTTACATCGATTGGAGTCCCTGGCGAGAATATACGGCTGGGATGAAAAAACCTTAATCTACCACATGACCGGCAACCTGGAAGGCAACGCATTACTATGGTTTGGTCATCAAGAAGACATAGATATCAGTTGGCAAGATTGGAAGAAGCTGCTTGTGGACTACTTTCCCGCTAATCGAGGGCTCGCTGCAAAGCTACACGATTTCGTTGCTACTACTAAACGTCGAGAAGAACAGGTATTAGATTTTTATTATAAGAAATTAGCAATAGGTAAATCCTGTAGTTTAAGTGATCATCTGATATGTGACGTAATCATATATACATTAGGAGACCCTTTGTTAAGGGCAGGAGCTCGTGGTGCAGGTTGTAGAGATACCCGTTCCCTTTTATGTTATTTAAAAGACGCCGCTGTTGACCCCTTACCATCCCGATCAGAAAATTATCTTATTAACGAAGACTTCAACAGAAATAAATGTTTTCTATGTGGTCGTAGAGGTCACGTTTCAAGTATGTGTAAAGATAGTTTACGTTGCAATAATTGTAATAAATTAGGTCATACAGTAGATAGTTGTCGATTATTAAAAAAATGTGATCATTGTGGTAAAGTCGGTCACGAGCGTTCGGATTGTTATAGTTTAAAAAATTTGGATACCCCCAAAACATCAAACATAAAAATAAATTCTAAAACGGAAGAGAAAAAATCAAAACTATTTCACATTCATTCTATTGATATAGGTGACCGTAAATATCATAAGACTGTCATTGCAAATGGTATTGAATTAAGCGCGTATATCGATTTGGGTAGTGCTTGTAATACTATTACATTATCTGCTGCAAATAAAATTAGCTTATCGTATAATATTCAGTGTAATACTAGTATAAAAGGGTATGGAGGTCAAGTTATAACACCAAAAGGTGAAAGCTCATTAAAATTGAGTATAGATGGAGTTAGTGCTAACACGTCTGTTTTAGTGGTTAGTAATGATCTTCAAGAAACTGATATGATAGTAGGTCGTGCTTTTAGTGAGTTGCCAGGTATATGTTTAATCAAAACGTGCGATAACCTCACTTTTTCCAAAAATATTAATAACTTAAAATAAAGAATTTCAATTTTTTAGTAATCGGGAAATTTCATTGTTAAAAATTAAACTAATAGTTCCTCATGACAGTGATACTTAATGGTTTAAATAGAATAATGATTTGTGCAGAGGAACTTACAGACAGACAGCATACACATACAATGTTCGGAACATAGGTCGTTGGGTAAAGAAATAGATATTCCCGAACAAATTACAAAAAATCACGGAAATATTGGTTATATAAATGTAATAAATTTACAATATCAGTCGCTCGTGCTCTATTCCACAAACTGTATAGGTCGCGGTTTGCCTATAGAAAATAAGATAAATCTTGACACTGATTTAAAAGACGACAATATCATTAATCTCCATAATTTGTTGCAAAAATTTAGCCATTGTTTTGATGATCATAAAAAACCAGAATATAAAGAGATCTATATATTAAAAGACGATATTCTACATAGAAAGGTAGGAAATCAAAATCTGTACGTTGGAGAATTGCTAAATATTTTGCGATGACAATTGTCACATGAGCGAAAATAAAGTTATTGAGTTAGTTCAGCGCTAATACTGGTTTGAAAAGCTTAGGCGTTTTATAACGAAATATATCCGAGCGTGTATATCGTGTCAATTTTCTAAAAAACCTTCGGGCATACAACGCGGTTTTATTTATCCTATTGATAAAGGTAATATTCCGTGGCATACTTGGCACCTTGATCATGTAGGCCCCTTTTGTATATCTAAAAATAAGAATAGTCACTTTTGTAGATGGTTTTAGTAAATTTGTTTGACAACCTGTACCTAATATTTACATATATCATGTAATAACTACTATAGATTTTCTTATTCGTGTCTTTGGTTTACCTACGCAAATTATAACAGACCGAGGTAAGGCTTTCACTAGTCAGGAATTTAGAAATTATAGTGTTTCCAAGCAAATTAAACATATATTGAATGCGGTTGCCTGTCCTCGAGCGAACGGGCAAGTTGAACGCTTTAATCGCACAATTTTAGTCTTTAATCGCTTATACAGGAGAGAATGATATTGATTGGGAGCATTTTGTTCCTCTAGTAGAAAAAGGTATCAATACTTCTATAAATATTTCCACTCGAAAATGTCCTTATGAATTATTATATGGCTTTAAAACCGCGGTTTGAAATAGATCTTATTCGTATACCTTCTCAGCCCCCAGATTTATCTAAACTGCGAGCTCAAGCCCAAACTAGTAATAAAAATGTATCTCATAAATGTAAAGAACGATATGATGAGAATAGAATTCCTAGTTTAAAATATAAAATTGGTGATCTTGTTCAGGTTCAAAGTTTAACTAGTGGAAAACTTGTTGATAAATATGCTGGTCCATATAAAATTGTAAAAGTGTATGATAATGATCGTTACAGAGTAGTATTTTTAAATAAAAGAGGTAGAAAATACAATAATGTAATAGCTGCAGATAAAATGAAAAAAAAAAAAATCTTGGTCCAATCCCTTAGTGGCGATGAAAGTGATGTTTAAAAGGTAGTGATTAAAATTATGTGAAGCTTATTATTTAAATTTAATTTTGATGTGTTTTAGAAATATATTTTATAGAGGTGTATTAATTAGAATAATGTGGAGCTTATTATTTATATTTAATTTTGATTAATTGAGGTGCACACATGAGTGTTTAGTAATTATTGAATGTTTTATTTTTAGTTGTGTAAAATTAGAATTTTTTTTTCTTTAGCGACTATATTGGTGTGTCCGATAGTCGTATAGAAATTACTAGACTGGTGTGTCCGCTAGTAAATATAATATTTGGGTGACTATCTTGGTGTGTCCGTTAGTCACATAGAAACTACTAGCCTGGTGTGTCCGGTAGTAGTAAGGTGACAATCTTGGTGTGTCCGGTTGTTACATATGAACTTATTCGCCTGGTGTGTCCGGCGGTATCTAATTGTAAGACTATATTGGTGTGTCCGATAGTCACATAGAAACTACTAGCCTGGTGTGTCCGGTAGTAGTAAGGTGACAATCTTGGTGTGTCCGATTGTCTTGACAGTATAAAATAAATAAATAATTAAAAAAAAAAACATTAAAAAGCATTCAAGGTGCATGTCAATATGAACATAATATGTGTACAGCTATTACGAGGGCGTAATCTAAGTATCAAGACGGCCGACTGGTTTAATCATAAATGTTTACACTAATAATTTTATTTTCTATTATTGCTACTGTGTTTGGTCGACAATAAAAAATAATAATAATTGTTAAAAATACAAATTAAAAAAAAAAAAACAATTGAGTAAAATATATTTGTGCTATAATTCTTAATTAGTAAAATTGAACTTTTTCTTTTGTTAAATTACGAGGTCGTAATGTGTAATTCAGGAAAGGCCGAGTGTTAGTTATAGTTGCTCAATTGATTCTTTAAGAGTATCTCAATTGATTGTTGTTGTTCATTATTTATAGATCATATTGATGCTTCATATTTTGTTAGTTATAATATTTTATATTATTGATGTTAGTTATTTATATTTTATTATTTACAAGTTTATAATATTAATAGAGATATGAGTTTGTTATATTTTAAATATTAATATTTTAAAAGTATTGTCATCCACCGTGGGGTAATGTGTAATCTGTATAAAATAGGTGGCGCCACATTACACCCAACGGTGGGGATATAGTGTTTAAATAGTTGGGATAATCATTTTGTAAGACATTCCGTTAAGTGATCGAAGTAAAGAGGAATTGCTGAATCTCTGTAGTATTATTTAAAATTTATTACTAACAATATATTATTGTCGGTTAGTGGTAGAAAATAGACTAAAATTTACGTTAAACATATATATACATATATATATTTATTTATTTTTTGACGGCACGTTTGGCTCAGTTTGTAGTGATCCTACTTTCTGCGCCAGTGGTCGCGGGTTCGAGTCCCGCTGGGGGCATTCATTTGTGTGATGAGCACGAATGTTTGTACCCCAGTCATGGGTGTTTATATTTATAATATGTATGTATTTAAAGTTATATATGTGTAGTATATCAACTATCTGGTATCCATAACACAGGCTTTGTAGCTTACCATGGAACTAGATGGTGCTGTGTGTTAATGTCCCAGCATATTAATATATATATGATAACACTAAAGCTCGTCAAGGGCTACTCAACAAAAAAAATCGGTTCACAAACCGAAGAGGAAAAGGTACTTAACTAACTTTGTCTTTGCCTATCTATATGTAGATTTATTTACTCGTAGAAGCTTACAACAAACTTATTCATACATACTTTATAAGAGTTTATGAAGAAAACTAGCCGTCGACGCGGCCCTCTGCATCACGTGTTACGTCAGTAAAGATAGCTTATATTACTATAAACTATAAATAATATTATTCGGTAGAGTATAGTTTTCAATAAGTAAATTCATAGACAAACCAACCAATTTTACTTTTGATATTAGAGAAATTGGCATATCTACACTAATATTATAAAGAGAAAAGATCTGTATATTTGTAACGAATACACTCAAAAACTACTGGACTGATTTAGATGAGATTTAATAAGAAGATAGTTTGAGACCCTGGGAAGGACATTTTTTATTCCAGAAATCATTTCTTAAGGGGTGAAAATGGGGATTAAAGTTTGAATAGGGAAATAACCTAGGGACGAACCCGAACGAAGCAAGGCTGAGTCGCTGGTAACGCATAACTTTTGACCTGTTTCAAAAACAAAGAGGAATTCGTCCGTATGATTTTTGTGGGTAAGTTTCTCAATATCTTCGCAAATTGTAGATCGATTTTCACAATCCTATTCTTATTTATTAGTAAATAGTTTAAATGTCAATGGTGGTACCACTTAAATTTAAAAAATAAGCCACCCTTAGTTGAATAAAAATAATTTTAAATAATTTTAATAGTGGTGTATGTACCTTTATTTGTCAATAATCAATTACGCTTAAAACGTTTATATCTAAAAAATGAAAGTTTAATATTATTTTTTAACTAAAAAATTAAACTAACCTACAAATCATGGTGCCGTATATATTTTTTTCATTTATATAGGATCAACATTCCTTCATGCATTTAGAACTTTAAAATCAAAGCTAATTACAATTGGTGCATGATGGCAGCAGCAATGTCTAGTTTTTAATAAAAAATGTTAAAGTGTTCAAATAAACGTACACTAAGTTAAATATCCGTTTTACAGGTTGAAGTAGGAATGCGGGTATCTCTGGAATGTTTAATCTGAGACCGCGGAAACTTGGGCAAGTTGTTGGTTTTAGAGGAAAAGTTTTAACTAAAAGATTTATTTATAATAAACAAAAAATAACTTGTAAACATAAAATATATGTAGATATATATAGATAGATAAATATATAATATATAGAGGCCAAATCTATAGTTCTAAGAATTTTGTCTTTCTGTCAGCCTGTCTGTCAGGGAAGGCATCATGGAAAAACCACTAGACAGATTTTGATGAAATTTGGTATGATAGGTCAAAAATATAGGATACTTTTTGCCGTGAGAAAATATCTCATCTAGAAATCTATACTAATCGTTAAAACGTAACTAGAGACGAACTCGAGCGGAGCGAGGGTGCATCGCTAGTATATTATATAATATAGATTGTATTCACTGTCTAACTACGTAAACTGTCTAACACTGTAAACTATGTATGAGTACGTGAAAATGACTTCATTAAAGTTATTGTCATAGGTACACAAATAGTGGACTAATTTTTTCATATAAACAAAAAGGCTCTTGAGTTCACTCTGTACCCTAAATGCAATGGAAATAATATTTTATTTATATTAAATTATTTAATTTATTCATTTTTTTTTAATTCGTTAAGAAATAGATTTAAATAATCTATTTTATGTAGCGATTGTCTATTCTTATGATACACTCTGTATTAAACAATAAATGAAACTAAAGGAACTGTTAGAAAGAAAAGTCGAATAATAAACGTTTATCTTTTATTTTCAACATTTCTTATTTAGAGGAATTAGCAGAACCCGCGGCTTTGCTCACGATCAAACTATAAAAATACCAATATTCATACAAACTTTTATCCCCTATTTCACCTCCTTGGGGGTTGAATTTTGAAAAATCCTTCATTTAAGTGGATGCCTTCGTCATATGAGGAATACGTGTGCGAAATTTCAATTTTCTAGCCTTAAGGTTTTGGCCTGTGCGTTAATATATCAGTCAATCACTTTTGCCTTTTATTATATAGATAAATAAATATGTTGGGATATTAACACACAGCACCATCTAGTTCCATAGTAAGCTACAAGGCCTGTGTTATGGATACCAGATAGTTGATACACTATACATATATAATTTTAAATACATACATATTATAAATATAAACACCTATGACTGGAGTACGAACATTCGTGCTCATCACACACATGGATGCCCCCAGCGGGACTCGAACTAGCGATGGGTGATTATTACTAAAACTAATCGAATTAGTCGATTGTTCTGTTTAGTCGATAAAAGTCGATAACAATCGATGTTATTCGATTGTTATTAAATGCCCCCAGTGTGATTCGAACCCGCGACCGCTGGCGCAACAAGTAGTGTCACTACACACTGAGCCGAACGTGTCGTCAAATTTAAGCAAAGTAATTATATTTATTTAGCTTCTCATTGCATATATTGCGGGTAAACCGACAGATTGTTATAATATTATAATACGATTTCAGGATTCAATCAATTCCTTTTTTACGCTCTGTCTGTCTTATTATTTTAACAAGGTTTTTACTTCCTATAATAAGCACCATAGAAATAACATTTATTATATGCCTTTCTTCTAAGATTATAATACTCGTAGAATAGCCCTACGCGTAATTTTCGTTCAAAATTTTCATTAATTTCAAGAACAATATGAAATAACTGAGAGCTTCGTAGCTACATTTAATTTAGTGTAAATTACTGAAGTTTAAAATAAAGTTTTATAATTTAAGATTCACGTAGATTTAATTAGATAATAATAAATATTTTATGTGTACTAATTAATCTGACACTATTATACATTCGAAATTTTGTATATGTGTGTGTATGCGTGTGTGTGCGTATGCGTTTGTGTTTGTATGTGTGTATGTTTATATGTGTTTGTTACTCCTTGACACTAAAAACAGCTAGGTGGATTTGGATGAAAGGTACACAGATAGTCTGTGACCTAAAGTAGAACGTAGGCTAATGTTAGGCACCTAGGGAAGCACCCGAGTGAAGCCAGGGAAAATCGCTAGCTGTAAACAAAAGGTTATAACAAATTTTGTTACAATAAAAATTAATGAAAAGCGAACTTCGATTCGCCTCAAAGATTAATTGTTTAAATCTGGGCCCATTGTCCGTTGTTGTCGACAGTTTTTGGTCCTTTTATAAAATTTCCGACCATTGTTTTGTACTCGATATGAAAAAAGTTTTAAAAAAAGTTTACACACAATACATACTAGGGTCCCGTAAAACTTTCCCTTCAAATTTGCACTCTATTACAGAATACATTAGAAATGTAAATGTGAAGAAGCAGGTTCATCAACGGCACTAAACACAGTGCGCCACTAAATAACGAGGTCACGAGGATTTTTGTTTTCGTCGGTCATTTAAAACTTTCATTAGTGAATTCGTGCGCGCTAAAAATTCAAGTTTTTTTCTTTAAGTTGTTTAATTAAATTGTAGTTGAATTGCGACCCCGCGGCTTACAACTCACTTTAAAAAAAAATGCCGCTACAATTTGCTACGAAATTTTATTGTTTAATTAATGTTTTACTTTGTAATTAAATTTTAGTACAGCTATCAAAGGTTATTTGATTTTAAGCATTAAAAACTTTATAGTAATATTATGGGGTAATTATGTTAATTATTATATTTATATTTGAAGAATATAATATTTATTTCAAGTACAAGGAAAGATGCGATCTGTGCAATAGTTTTGCACAAATATATATATTGCAAATAAATGATTTAGAAAAGCCTTTTATTTCTTGCGCTTACAAAGAATTCAAGTTATTAGTAACAATATAAAAATTAAAAAAAAAGTATTTATTAATAAAATCATTTCATCAAGTACATTATTAATAGAAACACTTTTCTTTATTTCCAGAATATTAATATCAAGAAGAATTTGTAATAATTTATAAATATAACCAACATAATTATTACAAAAAATTCAACAACAATCTATAAAATAATCAATAAATTTAAACAATAAATATGTAACATTATCAATGAAAAGGTAGCCAGCGCAATTACAGGCGAGAGGCATATCATCTTAGTCCTCACAGTGACAACGCACCTGTGGTTCTGCATTTTTGTTACTTAAAACCTAAGTGCATGAACCGTAGGTGTTATGGGCGACAGGTACTGCTTTCCTTCAGGTAGTCTGTCTGCTCGTTTGTCACTGAATCTCATAAAAAAAAATGTAACATTATCAAAGAAAAATATAGTTAGCACATTCAGTAAACACACATCTTTCACCTACAAAATTCTTCAACTAAATTAATGTAAGAAATTGATTAAATTCATGACTGTATGACAGATATCATTTGTTGAAACCATGGATGACAAATAAAGTCGAAACTCAACCACAGACCTTACTATATAATTAATTTACTTACTAAGGGTCCTGATCCTTGAAATGATCAAACGAAACTTAGGCGAAACTTTATTGTCTGTTCTGAGATAAATTATTTATACTTGTATGAAGATTCGTTGAAATCGGTTGAATTATTCTAAAAATAAGTTGCTAAAACAAGTTTTATTAATATTAGCTACTTACGCTCGCTCGGCTCGAGTTCTTCCCTAGTTACGTTTTAACGTTTAGTACAGATTTCTCAGACATGAGATATTTTCCCGCAGTAAAAAGTATCCTACGTGATTACCCTAAAAACCAGCTAAAACTATAGTTTTTATAGTTATAACTAGCAAACCGCGGCTTCGCTCGCGCTAAAACTACAACAAAAAAACTTTAGAAAGGTAGGTTTCATACAAATTTTCATCCCTTATTATATCTCCTTATGGGATGAATTTCAAAAAACGCTAAAACACCAAGTTTCAAGAAATTCTAATCATAAATATTTTTTGGGTTGTATAACGTGTATTCCCGTGGGAATGAGATAATCTCCCGCGGTAAAAAGTATCCTATAAGTTGACCAGTTGATCCAGCTATCATCATACCAAATTTCATCAACATCCCTCCAGTGTTTTTTTTATGATTCGGTCTCTGTGTCGATAATAAAGTCTATTTCAATAAGATTTTCCAAAAAATACTTAATGTACACATTCGACTCAATTAGAATTTTATTGTATGTACTAGCAACTTACCCTCGCTTCGCTCGGGTGCGTCCCTAGGTACGTTTTAATTATTTTGAGCAAAACCCTAATTATTTTTCTAAAATAAAAGTAGCTTAAGTTACTCCTTATAATATCAGCTATCTGCCAGTGAAAGTCCCGTTAAAATTGGTCCAGCTGTTTCTGAGATTAGCCGGAACAAACAGACAGACAGACAGACAAAAATTTTAAAAATTGTGTTTTTCTTATAAGTACCGTATATAATTCCATATGCCTTTAGTATAAAGCTGTTATTTTGACATTACAAATAGACACTTCAATTTTATTTATCTGTATAGATGAACCATTACCTACCCTTGCAATATGATAAAATTATAAAAAAACTAACATTCTTATCATATTAGGTATGTGATTGCAAATTGATTATCATCATCACATATTGAACACATATCATATTAGAAAAATCTCTGCCTGCCTGTCAATACTCTCTAATCTCCAGAAAGGCTGAATTGTTACAATAAGGATTTCACTAATAAAAGATTTAGGCAAGAGTGACAGACTATTTTTGTCCTGATAGATCAAATGCTTCCAATTGATTTTTCTTTTATTGTAGTAACGTATTATCGAGCTTGTTGTTTTCTTTTATTGAAAGATCGAGCTTTATATTAATTAAGAATATAATATATGATAGTTATGATGAGAGAATGTACGGACGATAGGTTTTTAGGAAATATTCTTAATATTTTCTAAAAACCCTATATATATATATATATATATATATATATATATATATATATATATATATATATATATATATATATATATATATATATATATATATATATATATATATATATATAATTACTAACTACTAAAATTTTTCTCTTCTAATCTTATAGTAACGTATATAAAAGGAAGTCATTATAACACACACGCAACTAAGCACTTGCACTCATATTATAATTAGAGCAGAAAATATTCGACCAATCTCGGCTGGATTCTTGAAATTTCCATTTGGTCTGAAGGGCAATTTTTCCCTACATATAAGTTACCCAATTTGTTAACGCCGGTCAATCCCACCGTCAACTCTGGGGAAGTACAGTCACGCGAAAAATTAACAATAAACATTTTTGAAGAAAAAAAAATAGTTCAGCATAGTAATGGAATTTTAATGTTCACCTTTTATCTTGATAGGTTAGGTTATACATATGTAGTTATACTTGATTATACTTGGTTATACTTTATAGTATGTTAGACTGTATTAGTTACAACTTGACAGTAACTCATGTATGCGAAATTTTAGTACATATGAATACCATAAAGTGCTTCAAAAACGCATCATAATAGAAACGGGTACATCGTATTTTACTAAAAAGTTTCTATGACCCAATAACAGTGGATCGTTCATACAAAACACTTTTTACATTGATTTATAAAGGTCTCAAAAGCATTGATATACTATGTTTGCAATTAATTAAGTATACTAACAATATTTTAAACTATATGTATAAGTATTTTAATCTTTCACTGCTTTTAATAAATAAAATACCTACCTAAATATATATGTTCCTAAAAAAATAACTGATTCAATTTGTTTTTATTTGATTTGAAACTTGCACAACTGCAGACAACATTATAATTAGATAAACTTGATTCTTAAGGAACTTTTAAGTATACAACCATAACGATCTCATATAAATATAATACTGAATGTAAAATAAAATGTGAAATAAGTAAAAACGCCCATCTAGTTTAGTGATTGAAGATATTTCGTAGAGAGTTTTGCCTTGCATTGTACCTACAAAGACTACGGGACGATGGATCAAACTCAGACGGGTCGGCTTTGCGCAAGAATAGATAAAGTTCTATGTAAAAAGCTAGATAGAGTTGTGAAATTTAACAATACTTCTACATTTACATTGTATTATTTACTTTTCTATTTGTAAGATAAACGTTATAGTGGCAAAATAGAACCTAAACATATATTATTTACATATTTAAACATATTATATTTATATATTAACCAAAAAAATAATAATAATGCTTTGGGAACTGCCACTGAGTATAACCTGTTCAATATCGGAGCAAAGAAGTTTGAGAGTAATTTGTCTCTAACTACAATTACATGAACACATTGTGCTTTTTTTTCATTTTTTCATATTGTGCTTTTACATGTTAGATTTTAAAATGTTTTATTTTGAAAAGTTCTAGTTAAAATAAGATTACACTTACATCTTACTCATATATTAAGCCTATTAAATCATATATTATATTCAATTCGAAGCCAATAATTATATATACTCGTAATTGTAAAATGATTAGATTGTCTTTATCTATATACATTGTTATAATTTCGTAAACGCTATAGCATAATATATTCCACAGTATTATAGTCGTGTCTTATTACAGTTTTATTACAGTTATGCTTTTTAAAAGAAAATATTCTGCTGATTTGATTTCACCTATTTACGATGGAAATATACTATACTTTTGTATAAACAAAAGTATATAAATAATATCTTTTATTTTGATGCATATTGTATACAGATATTTCTTTCTTTTGTATACTTTTAACATGTTAAAATTGTCATCGATTATGATTTTCAGAGTCTTTAAATATATTCGAAATATGTAAGCATATGCTATATTAACGTATATCATATGTATATGTTAGAGATACTATAGATACTGCAAAGATTCTTGAGCGGCGGTCGGTCGTTACTGGGACAGATGTGGAGAAAATTAATCAAGGCCGGCTTAAATATTATCTAAGTTTGAATGACCCTAACGCAGTGGAGCTATGAATAACGCGATTTACTATATAATATGTTATTATTATATATTATAGATCTACATATATCACTGTAAAAGTTATAATAAATTTTAAGAATGCAAAAATGTTTTTCAATTTGTCCTCTTTTACACGCTATTGGAAAAACTTGAGTTCTTTGCATAGAAATAATACTTTCTTAGACTTTCTAATATTTAAAATTTTAAATAAAACTAACTTTTCAAAGAAACAGATCGTCTCTCAGTCCTCCGTCGGTCGTCCGTAGTCATGATTGTTGTAAAGCATTCGAAAAGCAGCTAACCAAAAATCAAAATAAATCCGCGTAAAAATGCGAAAAAATTTCGCATTTTTAACAATTCTATTTAAAATGTATAGAAATAGTTAATATAACTACAATATTTGATATCTAAGATACTGCTACGTTAAATGAATCTGGAAGTGACAAGTACAAAGAAAAATATACAAGGACAATTAGTCAATACTTTAAAGTAAAGTACCTGGGCGACCGAGCTTTGCTCGAAGTTTTTGGTCAAAAGTACATTTTTTTTTAACTGAAAACTTGAATTAATACAAAAAAAAACAAAAGTATAAACATTGTATCCGACTGGAATTCAAAACTGTACACCTGTAATTGTCAATCTTACGCCTTGGCCTCTTGACCACGATGCTTATGCCTGCCATAAAAATGCGAAAGAAAACCGCATGAAAACTCAAAAACACGCGTTTTCCCACACATAAGACT
Source organism: Argynnis bischoffii washingtonia (assembly GCA_033884665.1). Classification (NCBI taxonomy): domain Eukaryota; kingdom Metazoa; phylum Arthropoda; class Insecta; order Lepidoptera; family Nymphalidae; genus Argynnis; species Argynnis bischoffii. Next base: position 14,173,241 of record CM066618.1, on the reverse strand, counting down.
AATCTAGATCGATTTTTCGCTCCCGAAAACCACCACATACCAAATTTCTGCGACATCGTTAGAGCCGTTTCTGAGATCACCGGTATATATAAATATACAAGAATTGCTGGTTTAAAGGTATTAGATAGATATAACATCTTAATTGCAAAGTGATACGACTAGTCTACGCCGTAGCGCCGATACATCATTTAGTCAGGCCATCCATTGAGGCTAAGACAATAATTTAATAATCATATTAATATTCTATTACCGTAATAATTTTATAATTTTAAATATTTTGAATGCTCGAACATATTTGGATGAAACTTTGTTTGAAGATAACATTTAGGATCATTTTTATCCAAAACTAGTAGCTCACTCGTAGCATACACAATTCGCTAGAGTTAATTTAAGAATTAATTATAATCCTTAGATGTACATTAAATATGCTTAAAAGTAAAGGAGGTTTTTTTAAAAAAATTAACATTTGATCCAATAATTGTCAATCCCTCACGGATTCACATATAAATACAAAACATGTCAGTACTTTTGTCTCTGTTCGTCAACTGTTTTTTTTTTGTTTAGTAGCTATTGACGAGCTTTAATGTTATCAATAAAAAGATTTTTAAAACAGTTTTTGAAATGAAAACTTCTATAGGCAGGTTTGGATGGGGAGTAAATTCATGTAAGTCGTCATCGTCATGGTCACGTGACGTGTTAACGCTAACACTCGGAGTGCCGATAGATGTCAAAACTCAAAACCAGATAAATGTAAACAGTTTTAATTTACAAATTTTAATTTAAGATTAAACAATTAATTTTAATATCCAAAAATAACAACTGTTTGTTTATAGTTTTAAGTTTTCACTTCTGTCGGCAGTCCTCATGACTGCTTTTTTTATATACATAGAGAGATAAATTCTATACATATAAATATATTTTCCTTAAGTTATCGATAATGATTATAGTTATATTTCAACCACTCAGCGAAAACTAGTATAACTACAGTAAAAGTACATTAATTCCGCTAGTTTAAAGGACTTAGGCATACGGTTGTCTTACAAGAATTAATGTGACGGGTCCCTTTAACAAGTTGTATTTAAGTGTCGGACACGATCTAGCGTCATATATCGCCTTCATTAATTAGTATACTTAAATTACTCCTATAAACCTTTCTTAATCATATACATATGTATAGTACATGCACCCTTATAATGAAATGTTATATCTTGTTTAGACAAATTAAAAATATTTAGGCAAATTAAAAAAAAAGTAAATCGTATTTTTTTTAATTTCAGTTGTTTTCCAAGTACCTTGGTGGTAGCCGATGGTAGGTTCATCGTGAGCTTACATACTGACATTTAATTTTAATTATAAAAATGTAAAAATTAAGATTCAATAATGCTTGAAAACTCTTTATAGTTTTTTATTGCCCGAATCTATAGTTTTTAGAAATTTTGTTAGTGTATCCGTCTGTGTGTCTGGAAACGCATCACGAGGAAACCACTGGACAGATTTTGATGATATTTGGTATGATGGTAGTTGGTTATCCCGGTCAACATATAGCATACTTTATACTGCGGGAAAATATCTCATCTCTGAGAAATATATACTAAACATTATTATATTTCTTCAAATTACTTGTGACATATAAAGTAATTTTCTTTATATAAAAGTTCCTTAAACAAAATAAGAAAATTTCGTTTTCTTAATAATTTTCTTCAAAGGCCTTTTCCTCCACTTATCACTTGTCACTTTGATCAATACGTGTCAAAGCCAAGTTGGCTCCCGGTTAGCTCTATCCTGTTGTCACAATAAAATATATCTCATTGGTGGATATTAAGACTGACGCGTATAATATTTTCTATATTTGAAGTAAGTTAATGGTACTTATTTTTTTAATAATATTACTTAAAAATTTCTATTTTTTTTTATAATATAAGTATGTTTATGTATGCATGTATATAGTTCTGGTATTCATTTATTCTGTTTATGTAGTGTTTATAATACATATTTGTATTTATGTATTTATGCTTATATATTATATGTATATGGAATAGTGTATATTTATATGTTTATATATTGTGTTTATTTTGTTTTATTTATACGTATTCTTATATGTTTTCATATCGTTTCCTTGCACTTTCTCTTTCTGTCCCGCTACTTAACACTATTTCCCGCATGCATGGGTCGACTGGAAGAGATCTCTTATAGAGATAATTCACCTTTGTCCACGTCTTTTTCTATGTTTTTTCTGTTTAATTGTTTAATGTAATAAAAAAAATAATAAAAAATGAGAATTATGTGCGCACAGATTCGTTTATTATTATTATATGCTAGATATTAGTTAATATAAAACAAAATTTTAAAATATACACTTAAAAATTTAAAAAAGTAATTGCTCTAATAATAATGATTATTTTTGTATAAGCTACTAACATTTTACAAAAACATTCGATTCCTAAATGTGCATAAATATTTTTTTAAATGATTTCGAAGTCAGTGTATATTTTTAGTTAAAAAATATCTATTTCCTATAACTAGTGATCGCCATGTGGTTGAAAATCAACCATAATTCATTAAGTTTGATCAATATTGAGGTTCTTTTTTCAAAGTTATATAGATAGCCTATAAAATCCAAAAGAATTTTCAAACGGCCCATAGATTCAGAGATTTGCACGTACAGACAAAAAACTTTTATCTTTATATTATGTACGTACTTTTATAATATTGGTGAAGATTGTCTTACATCACGCTACCTCTTTTAACAGTAAAGTAATTACATATAAATAAAAACGCGAGCGGACTTGCTTGTAAAAGAAAGTCAATTAATTTTTGCTTTCTGCAGTCCTTCTCTATATAAACTTTAACTATGCTAAAGCTCATACTCCTCCGTATATGCAATACAAAGAGGGGTTCAAACTTTTCTCTTGACGTATTAATATATAGATAACTAAAAATATAGATACATCGTCTTTCTTTGTGTAAAGTGAACCACGATCACAACAAACGTAAGATAAGCTTTGAAATACATATATACTTTCCTTTAAATACACCTGAACTAAACAACAAAGGAGTAATCTATGTAACGATGATACTATAATAAAATATATAGAAATAGAATATGTTCCTTAAATAGAAATCTGAAAGAAACGAATTATAATTCTAAATAATAGCCTGTTTTATATCTAAAGGAAAAGAAATAACTATGTCGAGGCCATTTTTTTATAGAAATGGTTTTGTAAAATTATAACTTTTCATATATAGATTAACGGTTAGTATACCCAGATTTCTTGGAGATGAGATATTTTCCCGCTGTAAAAAGTGTCCTTAATAACCCGGACAACCAGCTATCACCGTACCATATTTCATTAAAATCGGTCCAAAGATTTTCTCGTGATCACGAGAAAGAGATCACGAGATAAGTCGCTAGTTTAGTAAAATAGATTACAATTTTACAGGAAAAAAAAATTTCGATAACTTTACGTGATGATTTAAAAATTACTTACTAAAATAATAAATAAATAATAAATATGTTGGGACATTAACACATAGCATCATCTAGTTCCACGATAAGTTATGAGGCTTGTGTTATGGATACCAAATAGTTGATACACTACACATATATAACTTTAAATACATATTATAAATATAAACACCCATGACTGGAGTACAAACATTCGTGCTATTACAGAAATAAATGCCCCCAGCGGGACTCGAACCCGCGACCGCTGACACAGTAAGTGTGTCATGTCGTCTAAAAATAACTATTAACTTCGACTTTTTTGACAATTTAAAATGTATACAAGATGTGATTTGAGAAGTGCTACATTTTGTTTATGCATAACAAGATAATAATAACAAGATAACATTCTGGTACTGGTATAAGTCGTTCCGAAGTGTCGTCGTGTTGGTGACAGGTTTCCGATGAAAGCTTGAATTATTTCGAAGGTTCGGCCGATCCATCAATCAGTGTAGCGTGATCAACAGTGAACGAAACTGTTACTGAATTTAAATTTCCACTTATTTTACAAAATTGTCCACACTGCTTTATATTTATTTCATTGCAAATTTCTACACAATAATATTATATTTTTCATAAAACATATTGTATGCATATGTTGCGTTTCAATGTAAGTTTTAGATGAATATTTATTAAGACAATAAATTTTCCAGTCTACAAAAATATTGGTGCATGAAGTTAAATAAAAGCACGGTGTGACAAAATATATCAATACACCGACAATGATCGCCCGCGCGCGGTTATGTTTCCCATACATATATTGACATATACGTGCATACACAAATACACTCCACTACCGGTCTCGTGCCGCCGTATTCTCTCCGAGCCGCCAAGTAGGCTCTAATCTTAGCGGACGGGCTCACTAGCCTGCCTCTCCACCCTCCCCGGTGACGCTGTAAAGGCCCATAGGGCTAACAGTATAACAATCAATTGGATAATCTATACTAATATTATAAAGCTGAAGAGTTTGTTTGTTTGTTTGTTTGGTTTAACGCGATAATCTCAGGAACTACTAATCCGATTTGAAAAATTCTTTTTGCATTAGATAGCCCATTAACTGAGGAAGGTTTTAGGCTATATATCATCCCGGAAAAATGTACGGTTCCCGCGGGATAGTTTTATTTTTGTCTAGGGACGAACCCGAAGCGAAGCGAGGGTGAGTCGCTAGTAGGTAATAAAATAGGTAATATATTAATTTTTAGTACCTGGGCGATCGAGCTTCTGAGTTTTTGGCCAAAAGTACGATTTTATCTTTTTAAAAAAAAAAAAAAACTTGAATAAATACAAAAAAAAAAGTAAAAGCTTTAGCCGACCGGGATTTGAACCCGAACGGACACCTGTGATTTTCAATCTGCCTAAACGTAAGAAATTATCGACCATAACTTGCGTGACGAAAACACGCATTTTCCCAGACATAAGGCTAATCTAGGCCAATTTTTCGCCCCCGGAAACCCCTACATGCCAAATTTCGGCGAAACGATAGAACCATTTCGAAATCACCTTCTTTCTTCTTTCGAAACCTAGCAAGTTTTCGAAAGACATGTGAGGTCCGCCAACTCGCACTTGGCCAGCGACTATGGCCTGATCCTCCTCATACTGACGGAAGGCCCATGCCCAGCAGTGGGACGTTAAAAAGGGCTGAATACATACATACAGTTGCTAAGTAATATGTATCGCAATATAGTAAAATACCTGTCGGTAGCCTATCGGCTTGTCGGTATTATTAAGTCTAGCGGCTCAATCTGGCTTAAACGGTTGACTGGTTTATATTTTTTCGCTTATGGTCGCACTTTGATTGCACGAAAGTGATATAAAACTTAGTAACATATTTTTCGCATCCACTTTTCTTCTACATATGTATATGGGTGGCGGTACCTACTGTCGTTATCAGTAAACACTTTAACTAAACCTGTGTTATCATGCATAGACTTGCTTCAACGTAAACGAACTAACCTCCCACAATATATTGACGTAAATAAGCATTACGTTCAGTTAGACGGCGCCGAAAAACCACCTCCATCCTCCATCTCTTCCCCACCCCTCTTCACTTCCCCATTGATCTCAGGTGATAATGCAAAAGTTATGCCCTGGTTACCAGCGTGCATAAGCTACGATTACTAGTTACCATCAAGCCAGCCATAAAAAACAATCAAATCTTCGACATTTATATAGATTATGCAGTAAGACATGCGATATACCAATACAATTCGGAGCTTAATTAACTGTAATATAAGCCTAATAAATAAAACAAAAATATTAAAACCGTATTCCAAGTGCCATACACCGGAACCAAAATACAAAACAGCGATATGATTTACATCTCACAAAACACTACCAATAAATACATTTACTTTATAACGGAGCAAATTATTCGCAACAGAGCATGTAACTGTCCATTTCCGAGAGAGCACGTAACCTGCACTAATTGCATCAAAGCGACCATGTCCCGGTTTTTGTCGCGCTAAATGACATCGCGGACAGCAGGCAACGCAATAACAGCACCCATTCATTCGCCGACGATTGCTTTCAAACGCATATGTATGCTATTTGATTAAAACCACACATAACGTAATGAATGCTCGACAATGTAAAGATGTTGTTTATGAGTATTCTTTATGCAATATACAATAATATAAATCACTTTGAAAAGTGTATAATAGTTAGAAATTAAAAATAAGCTTTTAGTTTGTGTTATTATTATACATTTTACCTACGAAGTCACGATAGTGTACTGTTTCATTTAGCAACCAGAAAATATTACTCTCGCTTTAATTTGACCGCATAGTACAAATAGATAGTTCCCATGTAAATTGTAAGTGGAAGTGTAGCTTCCAATCAGCAAAAAGATTAAAAAAGTTTATAATTTACGGAGATGTAGCCTGAAACACAGATAAATATATTCTTTACAAAATCTTACATAATTTTATTGATTCCAGTTATCTTCTAAGCAATATTAATTTCAGATGCCCAACTTGTAGCATCCATTCTAAAGATACATTTTGTGTTCCTTTGTGTAGAACAAATTATACCAAGAACTGTTTTGTAATTAGAGCTTGTAGATCGCATAATACATATTATAACCAAATTGACATACTTGATAGTAATATCAACAGATTTCCACAAGGCATTAAGCTTAAACTCGATCATCCTTGATATAATATGTATTTTGCAATCCTCTCTGTACACAAATATTATGTTTAAGTTTAAGATTTTATGTATAGTTTGTATGTTTATTCACTCCATGTTTACTCATAAGTGGAAACTTTATTGGCTGGTGAGAAGCATATTTTGTATTTACGAATATCTGTATTTATAATAGCTGTTTTTTTCTCGACCGATAATAAATAAATAAATTATCTTAACAAGTGGTGTGTGTCGGATCGGAATAACTTAACAATTTTTTTTCATAATTTGCTGTCAAGTCTGTCTAATACTAGCGACCAGCAATTACTTTACTCAGTTTTGAAGACTTGATACATAAATTTTTCTTCACGTTCTATAAACATAATATGCATAAAATATTTTCTTCTTATCATGTAAATAATATCGATAGCGTACTCAAAATCTATTTCTTAGTTTAGAAGTAAATGCACAAACAAACAAACATGGATAGCGATTCCATTTTATACTATTTAAAGACAGGTAAATTCGACTACGTTAATGTTTTATTATATGTTTAGACTAGCTTCTGACTGCTGCTTCGCGCACGCGTATTACTATTAGTTCTCAGTCAAGAGAGAGTCATGATTCCCGCATTACTTGGGCGGTTCTATAAGCAGAGAGTTTAGATCTCCTAACTTTTTAGAAATGGAATCAAGCTAGTTCACATAATACTTTTTTGTGGATAAACACTGTCTGTAACAAGTATAACTGACTCTTGAGACGTCTAAAACCTCAGTCTCCCCCATGACCATGATTGCTGTAAAGCATACGAAACGTCGGGAACTAAAAATCAAAATAAGTCCGCGATAAAATCTGAAAAGATACATAGTTTTATTTTAAATATCAAGCTAGTTGTTTAAGTCAAAGTATATATTAATTCATAAAATGAAGATTTTATTAAAGTACCGAACTCCGGTTTTTTATTCCAGAAAAATCAAATGTTAATGGCATATAGAATATACAGCCTAAATTTTTAAGCTTAGCGTCAACCGCAACAAGTCCCGTTGGCATCAAGTTTACCTCAATTAACCGTGAGTCTCCAAGTTGGTGATGAAATTCTTTTATTTATTTCAATTAAAACATTCTATTTTACCGTTCCTTTAGAAACGACTTGTATTCCACCTACCAGACGCTGACAATGCAAGTTATGTATCGCTCCCTAAAAAGAAAACTTTCACCGCCCCAACAAAACGCTCCGAAGCTGAAGGTAACCTGAAAATAAAAAGCGTTTGGTAGAGGCGATAATAGTAATAAAATCAATTTCCATGATTGATAACTTCTTGACAGAAAGTTCATTGCCTTTTTAGTCCCAATCCAAAATATTTAACGTCCACTCTATTCGTGATAATACGAGCTTAGTCACACATGCATAGAATACATACACGACAAAGTATAACTACAAAAAGCCTAAAAGGGCTATAAATGATGAAAAGTAGTACACGAGTATTACATAATAGAAGGGAATTAAACTTGAGAACTCATTCTGTTATTCAATTAGTTGCGGGTAAGGTTAGAAAAATCATTTTAATATCTCAAGGCAAATGGAAAAATGTTGGAATGATTTTTGAAAAACAAGAAAAATCACTAAGTTAGATATTGTAAAAATAACACAGAGTCGACCCCTTCATAAACAATTCAAATGCCCATTAGACAGTATTAATGAATTTAGAACTTTCAAGTTTCCCATTGACAAGTTAAATGCTTTTTAGACGTCCCTTTCTTTTGTTGACACGTTCAATTCAATTATAGAACCTAGATTAGAAGAAGCGACATTACACTTAACATCGGCGCAAAGGATAATTATCCCCTTGTTTTATAACTTAGGTAGCTTTGTACCTGGCATCTGTATTGACTAATATAGTTAAATAAGCTGTAATGCCTATATTAACTCCATCTACTTCTGAGAAGCTGAGACTGTTTCACAAAAGTAGGAAAAATATAATAATGTAATATAGATATAATTTCGAAATAATTGAAACATCTAAATCAAAAGAAAATGGCTGAAATTCCACAAATTAAAAAGTATACCGACCAAAATTAAAAGCGCAAAAGCAGTAGATTCCTCAGATGATACCATTTAAAATTCCATAAATACACAGGTCGAGGAAACGGCTCTTAATCAAAAATAACGAAGCAACAAAATTCAATGAACGTGCCTCATAAAATATGATGTAATGGAAAATATTAAATTCCAGAGATAAAAATACATGCAAACATTAGCTATTATTTCGTCCACCCTAATGGGTAGAATTTTCCGCGCAATTTATTCTGTATTAATATATCTCAGTACATTTTTCGTTTTTACACATAAATATATAAAATATAGCAGCCAGATAAAACTTAGGCATCTGATTGGCACTGCCTGCACCAGAAGCTGTAAATTCGATTCCATTTATGCATCTTTATTTTTTCAACCAGATAAATGAGGGAATAGACATGCCAACAATCAAAGAAAATAGCTCGTATTCCAAATGACACCCTAAGGATATATTTGCAAGTAAACTTGCACGCAACTTGCTTCGTGACATGCCTCAAACTTGCAAAGGTTTACACGAGTCAGTACTACGCTACTTATACGTATAGCTACGTCTTCCTCAAAGGTGAATCGCCCTTAAAGTATTCAATATTAATATTAATATTAAAGTCACAAGTAAAACTGTTTGTTTCGGGTAAGAACCCGCAACTCGCATCCTGGTGGTCGTCGTATGCATTTTGGAATGGAGTGAACTCCAGTGCCTACGAAACTGTTATAGAATTAATGTTTTTTTTTTTTTTGTTTAATTTAATCGCCGACCCAAACTGTCCCTGTCACACATTATATGGCACTTTGTCTACCATTTGTCTGCTGGTTTTTATTAAATCGTTCTTTCCCGCAAGAATGTTTCGACATGATTTTTTTACAAAGATATAGTTTTTGGGATAGTGGTGCAAATATCTTATCACGGTATGTTAATTAGTATACCCAGACTTATTATTGGTAAATGATATTAGAAGTACTTTTCTACTTTTCAATATCGCCGTCATATTATGTACGAGAATGACAAATCTAAACATTAAGTTACTTGGTCAGAATATATCATATACATAGTATAGTTTGATCGATTATAAAGAAGGAACTTACACAAGGGATGAAACTTTTGACGTACAGAAAACACTTGTCAGCACATGATAAAATTTACTGAGTAAAGCAAGTAAGCGACCCTTAAAAATACTAATTGTACTTAAATCCATTAACAGACAAGGGAAACGACACGAAGGGTGTTGAGTGGACGCTTATATAAACAAAAGTGAATAAATGCTTTAGACGTCGTATTGTTTGTAGCTGTGAAGTGACGGCTTGGCACCTTTCGTTTCCTAGTAAAATATACACCTAATGCTTCGTCATTTTCCATATGCTACAAAAAAAAAAGATATTAGATAAGCGAGCGTGTTACCACTGGGCTACCACTGCCTAACTAAATTATAAGTATATTTGTTTGTTTCTCGTTCACCCTAAAATGGCTGGACGGATTTGGATGAAATTCAATTCACAAATAAATTATATCCTGGAATAACCATAGGCTACTATTAGACACCTAGGGATAAGCAAAATAACATCCGTAATACATCCGTTTCATAGTTTATCCTCAGATAAGCTCACTCTCTTGTACCAAATTTTAAGCCTAATGAACTGGAATAATTGGCACACCTTTATGAATTATTATTTAACTCAATTAAATTTCCATGTTCAAGCTTCAAAGTGTAGACTATTATTATGCTTTACTTTAACTAAAATGACAGTTTGTTTAAAAATTTCAGTAATCAAAATTAATTTTATAAGGCCGAGCAGCATACGGGAACAATATGAATAACTTTTACATTAAATTTATGAGGTGCTAAACTAAAGCTGAAACCAACAAGTAATATATTATTGCCTAAATGGTAGCCGCTAGCTACCGGGTAAGGTCTATACCCCACTCAACCAAACACCTAAATTATATCATTATTTACTATTATCAGTAAAATATAAGTTAATTAGTATGATAACAATTAAAGAAACTATTTTTTTTAATAAGTATTATTACATATAAGGACATTACATGTAAATACATCCGGCATATAAGTTAAAACTGTAATTAAAATATATGTACTTAACACACATTTTCTTTCTGTGAACTAACTTAGACATTAATGTGAAAAAAAAACATTTGTTTATATTTATTTAAGGCAAAACTTATATTTGCAATAATCTTTTTTAACGTAAAAATGTATCCAAGTTAAATCGACAAAATTAAACCTCTCCGTATATTCAAATGTTTAGTAATAATTTAAATAGAATAACTTTATTGGGCTGAGCAGGGCACTTTAAACGGCAGACCTTAACACAATGAACATAAATTATTTAATTTTCGAGTCGCGGCACCGGGCGGGCATAATTTTTATGTGCCACCCTATAAATACTAATCGGGCTGGCTTGTACCAAATAAAAGTCAAGAAGAAAATTTCTTAGGTAACGAAAAATCTAAAAATATATTTTTAACTTTGATGTTGTATGGTCTTAATGAAATCACACCATAGAGTTAAAAGTTATTACTTTATTTTCTTATAAGCCTTTACTCGGCCGTATTTTTTATTTTGTGCAGTTTACAAAGAAGAAGTTAATGCTGACAAAAAATGTCACAATTCACAATTACATTATTATACTTTTAAATAATCAGAGCTTTTTTGCATTTTGTAACATCTATACAAATAAATAAAGTTGAAGTGCCTGTTTGTAATGTCAAAATACTTTACAGCTTTTTACTACATACAAATGAAAGTATATACTGTATTATAAGAAAACAACAGTTTTTAAAATTTTTGTCTGTCTGTCTGTTTGTTTGTTCCAGCTAATCTCCGAAATGGCTGGACCGATTTTGACGGGACTTTCACTGGCAGATAGCTGACGTTATAAGGAGTAACTCAGGCTACTTTTATTTCAGGTAAAAAAATTAGGGTTTCGCGCAAAAAAAATTAAAGCCCCTGAAATTGTGAACTAAATCCGCGTACCTAGGAATGCACTCGAGCTAAGGGAAGATACATAAGTCGCTATATTACCTACTAGAAAAATAAAAACTGTAATACGAGATAACTACAAATTTTAATTGAATAACAAGAAATCCTAAAAATTTTACTTTTAAAAAGAAACAAAGAAATTGTACATTCCAAGATTTGATTTAAGAAGCCACTCTTTGGAATGGAAAATTAAATTATTTTATCACCAAAGCCTAGTAAATACTCTTGCCCTTGTTTTTGTACTGAACTTGGTTTTTTTTTCATTAATCTTTATTAGATTCTTTTATAAAAACATTCGTTTCTCGACTAACCATTCGAGACACACGGCAACGGCCCGGGCTTGACCACTGGCAAATAAAATGTATAGCGAACGTCTCCGGTCAGTGGAAGTCTGACATGTTTTATACATTTCTACTTCCCCGACGTGCCAACACCGTTGCTTTGTCGGCCACTTTTAACTAAGACTAGCGATATACTCTCGCTTCGCCCAAATGAGTTCCTTGATACCTAAAAGTAGCCTGTGTTACTCCAGGTCATAGTCTAAATGTTTACTAAATTTCATTCAAATCCATTAAACCGTTTCAAAGTGAAAGAGTAACAAATACACAAACACACACCCATAATAGTTCAAATAAATTATATACGTAGTTATCTTTGAATGCTAGAATTCCATTAAGGAACACTCTAGAGGACTAAGCAATACCACTCTGTAGCTGGCATTTAAAATTTTTAAATGAGTGAAAAAGTGAAAAGTAATTTATTCGGTCTTCCACATATCAATTCTATAGCACATACAAAAACCTCACGAGTCAGTGACACTCGGCCGGTGGTTATGAAAATGTATTCAGTTGGACTTATTGTGATTTTTTGCTAAAAAAATATGGTTCGCCATCTGGCAAGCGAACCCCATTTGTAACCCACGGGTGTAAAACGTTTTAATATGCGCCTTTAGGAAAAATTAGTTTTTACATATATTTTAAAATTAAATTCAAGATTCCTGACAAAGTTAAATTCACGGTTTTAATCAATCAAGTATATTGGTTTTTATGGAATTTTTACTCAAACAATATAGTGAACTATGACGCTATAATAAAATATTCTTTGATTTATAAGTGTGTTAGAATTTATGAAGGGTCGAACTAAGGAGCATCAACTTATATGGGAAATAAGTTGAAAAAGTGTCGAGTGAGGAGCAGCAAATTGTAATTCAAAAACTCACCGATATAGCTTTAGCGTAGCAAGTAGATGTGATGTGAAGTAAGCAGTTTTAAACGGAGTGAAGTGTACTGAATTATTATTACTTGAAAATAATATGTAACTATATTCTATATCGGGGTTTGCCTATGTAAGAACTATTTTGAAAAGTGCGTCACAACAAAGCGAAAATCTTTCCTTGTTTAATTCACCACCTTACTCTTATGGCTTTTGGCGCTATGTTTTAAAATCATCTACTTGTTTTCTATGACACCACCAATTTGATGCTTGTCAGCGGTCACATTTTATACGAGAGAGTTCTTTTTAGTTCTACCCTACATATTAGAATTTCTTGTTTTACTTTATAGTTACTGTCAGTCGCGAACAGTCACAATCAACATGCATGTCTGTATCTCTTTCACGCTAGATGGATTAGGACGTTTTGTACACAAATAAATATGACCCGCTGTACCACACAGGCTAAAATTTATAATATGCCAAAATTTGGCGATGCCTGTATAAAACATTTTAAAAACACTAGCAAAGTAAGGATAAGTGACTAGTCTTAAATAAGCATCATTTAAAACAATTTTTAATTTAATATTGTCGCGTAATGGAGAGTGTGTAAGGATATTACACCATAGATAATAAATTAAAAATAGCACCACTGGAGCATGGTTTATACCATGGATGACAAATAAAATAGATGAATTAGCTCCATACAAGCCTTTGGTGGATCTATCTATCCCTTTCATTTGTTTGATTATTAACATGCTATCTCTATATTTGGCGACAACGAGTGGGACAACAACATATTTCTATCGCCGTAACATACATACGTCACTACTGTGACGTCAGTTCAACATTTTTATTTGTCATCCATGTTTGAAATTTTCAAGTTTTAACCGTTGTTATTATTATACTTATCCCCGGGCTTGCCGTTCTTATATTAATTTACATTTAATCAATTTGTAGATAAGTATATATTAGTGCTCATTTGCGCTTGGATACAAACTTTGTAATTTCTTCATTAGTGGTTCTTTCGTTAGTTTGTTTTTTCTATAAGTGTTGCGTAAACATGGGAAAGCATTGTAATTGCCAGGGAGGAAAAGAAGGTTTTTCATGCCATAGAATGCCTTATAAAGATTCACATCAATTTTAAAACGAATACATAAAGAGATTCTTAAAGCTATTTTCAAAACAGGGTTTATTCCTAGAGTAACTATATCTGACTAGGGTTCTGCCAATGTAGCTGCAATAAATATACTTCGTAGTGACAATTATGCATTAGGTGTTATCCATAATGGAGTTAATAGGAACAAAATCTACCATATATTGTATGATGTACCTCATTTAATGAAATGATTCAGTAATCATTTTCAGAAAAAGAATATGATAGTCAGCGTGCTCAATGGGATTATGTTCATATGTTGTGTAAAGTAGATGACATTAAAGGTACTGCAAGGCTAACAAAATATACTGACAAGCATAATTATCCAAACTCTTTTGATAAGATGAAGAAATTGAAGGTAATTATACTGTAGTTTAATAAATTAAGGTATATATTACTTTAGATCTAATATGTTCTCTTAACTTTAATTTAAATTTGTTTTTAATTAAGAAAGAAAATTCTTGAAGCTATTGATATGCCCTTATATAATATTATACTATTCTATACTAATATATAAAGTTCAAGATTTTGTTTATTGATTGTATGCACTCATCCATGTTAAATGCTCAGTCCATTAAAAAAAATCCTCAGCTCTATAGCCTATTTAATTTGTAATGTTAAAAGTTGTTTAAAAGCTTAATTGGCTTATAACCTAGACATTAATAATAATAAACTATTACTATATTACTATTCATCTATAGTAGTTACTAATTATAATTATACTATAGTTATAGTTTAATTGACTGTTGCATTTGTTATAATACATTAATTTATTGTAATAATATATTTACAGGTGAAGTATGCTGTGCAGGTATTTAGTCAAAGTGTTACAGCATCTTTATGTCGCCTGATGAAGGCTTTTAATTTTCAGAAAGAATACAATTATTGTAATACGTTAAATGTAAATATTGAGAATAGCTTATTCACAATTGTGATGATTATATTCATTAATGATTTATTTGATAGTTTAAATTGCTGTGGCTATGAAAGTACCAGCTTACATAATGCTTAAAATTAATTTTTATTATTCATTTTTTACTCAATTTGTTTTCTTTTAATTTGTATAAGACTAAAATGTTTGTTTGTTTGAATGCACTAATCTCAAATCTTTTGCTTTTTATAATCTAAAGATGAAGGTGGTTCTAGAGCTAACAAACTTCAAACAAACGCAAAAGCTAGCTTTTAATATATATGTACCTACAATTAAAACCAAATACATAAATAACATACCTACTACTCGCTTAATAATGATAATGTTATTAAAAAAAACTATTGTTTTATGTTACTTCGAATTTTATTGCATTGTAATATTATAAAATATTTTCATTAACAGTTGTTAAGAAATGAGAAATTTGTTTTGCAATCAGAATTTTTTGAGGTAGTTTTTTGTCTATACCAAATGGTTGTACTAATTTGTATTCAATTGATAAAATTCTTTAAAAATGTACTTTCATTGTAATAAAAAACAATGTATTATAAATGTTAAAAAAAGGGTATCTTGTTCTTCTCGGATCTGAGGAATTTTTTTTTCGAATTAGTGGTAGCATTAAAATAGTAAAATAAAATTTTTTTGAAACTTATCTTTGTATTTTATTTCGAATTATAATTAACATCAAAAATGAAAACCTTCCTATAAAACCGATAACAATTGTTAAATACCGATAATTTTACGATAAAATACATCCCTACTTAATCGTAATTAATACCGATTTCACATCACTACGAACTAAATTCTCCCAGATTTGTATATGACGTCATACCCTTAGAAAGAGATGCGTGGCGACTCAAAAGAAATACAATAGGCGTGAAAGTGACAGCATATTTTGACTTGCCATTTATACCTTAACTGTCCCTAAATTAAGGGAAATATTATGACAGCTCTAAAATATAAATCAATTTTTATGTCATAAGATCTTATGCTAATAGATATTTTATGTTTGTTATGAAATATATTTAAAATATAAAATTATTCTATAATAGTTAAAATCATTTAGAATACGATTATATACATCAATAAATAGGACATATGTTTTATAAAAAAAATATTTTAAACGCATTTAACTTATGTATATTTTATAATATAATAAAATATTAATAAACATATCCCATGTAGCTATTTTTAATTTAAAATGGTTAAGTCGGGAAAAATCTTTCTTTGACTATCTTGACCCCCCCGGCCCCCGCTTCGTCTTATTCGCCTTCGTTTTATGAATATGCGCTTGTATGGAGCTCGGTCGGGGTTGGTTTATACATCCTAAGACAGTTGTCAACACATGACAAATAACTACAAGAACAGTTAATTGTAAATTGTGTGTAAGAGAGGGACAACAAAATTTTCTAGAATTGCAATTACAAATTGAAATTATTATAAAAGATTCGAAATTTCGAATAGTAGAATGTTCTTTGTTTCTGCATATAAAAAGGGACGGCAGTGAGTCTAGAGATCAGTTGAATTTCGGACCTAAGAGAAGACTGAGAAGAAATATGAAAAATTGAAAAAGTAAAAAAAGTGGGTTAAAGTGTTAGTGTAATAAATTGCAAAAAAACAGTGTTTAGAGACTAAATCTGAAACTGCGTAAAACGCCATTAGTTACTTTTAAAAATAAAAAAAAACGACTTCCAGGCACTGAAAAGTAAAAAATAACTAACTGAACGGGGATTTTCATTTAGAATGGATACCTAATCAGATATTTTCGAAGTCAGTGTGCCTTGATTTGTATTGGCTGGCACCGACTTCGCAAATATCTGATAGGTATCTATTCTAAATGAAAACTCCCGTTTTGTTATTTTTTACTTTTCAGTGCCTGGAAGTCTGTTTTTTTTTAAGATTTTATTTTTTCATTTTCAGTGTAGACGTAATAAGCAGGTAATTTGTAAGAAGAAAGATTTTCATAAATTTATTCGATTAAGCCATTTATTCAGACCCCTAATGACAGTCACAACCCATCTAGGTTTAAAGTTCTCATCAATACATATTAATCAAGCCCAAACACCAGGTAATTACTGTAAATCATTGAGGAGTTCCCTCGACTGTCTTTCGGCTCCATCATCAGATCGACTTTCATTAAATAGTAATGCTTTAAAATTCTTAATGAAAAAATTAACAAACGCACTAATCGCCACTACGATTTTCAAAGGCTCCCTTTGATTTCACTATGATGCCATCATCAGATCCCTGGTTACCTTATCATCGTACTACCCTTAGGATTTCCCTTAGGATCCTTTCCAACAAAAAATAATCATCAAAATTGATTTATAAACGACGAAGAAATCCGCGAACACACATAAAAAAAACATATAGGGTCAAATTGAGAACCTCCTCCTTTTAGGAAGTCGGTTGATAAAACATCCGTAGTGCTAAAGACGTGCTTTAATTTCCGATCTCAGAACCCATAGAACGTAACAACATAATTTCTTTGTAAGAAAGTTCAAACCGTCCAATATCGGATATTACGACTCTTTCTATGGTAAGGCGGAAAGTTACCCGCAAACCAATTCTAACTCGCTCGATAAGTAATAAAGGCAAACAAACAAATCATGCCAAATCTTGCATAACCATAAATCTTGTAGTAGACATGTTTTTATGTGAATCCCTTATTTTGCGTTCGGTCGAAAATTGCCTTGATATCGTGGAGAATAATGGGCCGTAGCGATGTGGTAATTGTTTACATGCCATATAAATATGCTTTGATGACTGTTATATTAAACATAGAAATGTTTTGAATTTCGTTGAAAAAATTGCCTTTTTTAACTACATGGGGCATTTTAAATTGATATTTTTATTATTAAAAAATAACAAATATATATAGAAGATAATCACAGGTACTTCTAAAAACTATTTCACTTTTAGCCAGCTACATCTGTTTTTTGTGTATACTTGCATAACATGGGCTATTTTTATCAACTAACATTTTATAGGACCTTGTCTACCTTAATTAATTAATTACTTACTTAATTAATTAACTTAACTTAATTTAAAGTAGCAAAATTGGTGAAACCGTCTTCAAAAAATTGGTTCACACATATACGAGTACATAAAAAAATACATACAGACAAACATAGAACCACTTATTTCGAAGTCGGTTATAAATAAGAAATGTACAGAAACAAAACATCAAAATACTTAAGATTGATGTTGAAAAACATCTCGAGAGGCGCAGCATTGGATGACAGGCCCTGCCTACACTCGCGGGACCGCGAAGTTAGCACATTGTAACAAATATACTTTGTGTCACTGGATATAAGAAAGAGAGATCAAAACTTTTTGACTTATACCGTCTAGTAGAAAGTAGCTTTAGATTTACGAATAATGTTGTAATACATTATTTATTACAGATACGTAATCGTAATATATAATTCTTCAGTTGTTTTCATTTCTCTAAATATGTACTTAAATATATATATATATATATATATATATATATATATATATATATATATATATATTATATTGCTTTTAGTACTGACATTATTAAAAAATAAAAAAAAGCGACTGTGTAAAAAGCAAACTAAATAGAAGGAAACAAGTTAACGAAGGAAAAAAGTACTATGCAGTTGGAGATATACATTGTATCTTTGCTAGTACTGGTTTTTCAAGCCGGTGAATTCTTCATACCCACCGTTACAAGCAGGTAGAATGCGTAAATACATTTCACAACGTTATAGAAAAAAAAGGAAATTAACAATTTTATGGGTCAAGAAGATATCTTACCCAAAACATTTGAACAGTCTATACATATAATAAAATTGTAACTAAGCCGAATCTGTACATTAATTTTTTTTGGAAAATCTTATTGAAATAGACATTATTATCGATATAGAGGCCGAATTTATAGTTTTTAGAAATTTTGTCTGTCTGTCTATCTATCTGTCTGAGACCGCATGTCGGAAATACCATTGGAGGATTTTGCAAAACAAAAAAGTTTTTTTTTTCAAGATTTGTTAGCTGATGACGATAGCTGGGTCCGGGTAACATAGGATACTTTTTAATGCGAGAACTCTGAGAATCGTAAGTAGGGACGAACTCGAGCGGAGCAAGGGTGAGTCGCTAGTTATATATATAAGATAATAAATATGAAAGAAATCTAACACTAAAAGCTATCAACAACAAAAATAGTACATATTCTTAAAATGAAGTTTACTGCTGTCCTAAAGAAGCCGCCATGTGTTCACGTCGTAAACTTTGTAGCAACCGACGTTGCGAAACGGTTCGCAAAAAGATAGTTACAATTTCCAGGTATCACGAGTGAATGACTTTTTTTCTCCTTCAAAATAAAATGTTGTTATCTTATTTCACCAGATAAAAAAACTACACGCCCAATTGCCATTATAAGCCAACTCTGTATCGGTGTTTTAGAACTCAGTAGTTAGAGTATTTACTGGTGTAAGAAATAAATATACCTAATCGTTATTAAAAAATAAATAAAAAAGATGTCTCCTCAGCGTAGTCGTCAGGGTATGTCTTTACACTAGGTCGTAGGTTCAAATCTCGCCTCAAGCTATGAATCGACCAATCAAGTCTTTAATATTATCAAGATGTAAATTGTGTATACCCTGTCCTGTGTAAGCTTTACACATCTACTAAACAATAACCTTTTGATTGAGTTGTTGAAAAAATATAAAAGCATTTTTAGATCTATAAGTAGTCTAGTAGTAATTTAAATGATAAAATATATTTGTAGATTTGATTTTCTTGACTACACGTTTGGCTCAGTTTGTAGTGACGCACTTGTTGTGCCAGCGGTCGCGGGTTCGAGTCCCGCTGGGGGCATTCATTTGTGTTATGAGCACCAATGTTTGTACTCTAGTCATGGGCGTTTATATTTATAATATGTATCTATTTAAAGTTATATATGTGTAGTGTATCAACTATCTGGTATCCATAACACAGGCTTCGTAGCTTACCATGGAACTAGATGGTGCTGTGTGTAAATGTCCCAATATATTTATTTATTTATTTTCTTCAATACATTTGTTTTACATTTGTAGAGGTAGGTTTTGAGAATCTTGTTTCTTAAATTTACTTAACTAAGTACCTTTTCAAATATTAGGGATATATGTAGTTTTTTTTATTTATTTTTTTCCTTCCATTTAAACAACTAAAATAACACACCTGTATAATTCCCGCGGGACGAGGCGCGGTGTTATATTGTATAATCTCATCCCTTGTGGTGCTCTTCATTGTGACACTGAACTTGACAGAAACGACAAATGGTATTTTATTTCTTTATTTCAGCAGTTTATATAAACACCTACAGTTCATGAACTAAAGTTTTAGGTAACAAAAATACAGAACCGCCGGTACGTCATCACTGTGAGGACCAAGATGATATGCCTCTTGCCTGTAATTGCGCTGGCTACCTTATCCTTCAAACCGAAACACAACAATGCAATCATTGTTGCTTGGCGGCAGAAATAGATAAGGGGGTGGTACCCATCCAGTCGGACTCCTCAGGTTTGACAGAGTCCTACCACCGGTATAATATATATATGTAAATACGAAATTTAAGTTTGGTTTTAGGTCGGTCCATTCAGATCCAGGTCCATAATGATTTTGCTATATTTGAGCGACATAGTGTTATTGCACATAGCTGGCCACGTATACAACATAAAAGCGCATTGTAAACGAAGTTTAAACTGAATCATTGAATTGAATGAACTCTGATTGGAATTACTTTATTCAAAACTAATTTTCACCCGTGGCTCCGCTCGCATATTGATAAAGAGTCTATGTTAATCTAGACACCACATTCAACACACTGCTGCATTTATAAAATTAGTGGGTTTAACCAACCAAGAACGAAAACTGTTGGACCTAAGAAAATATTATCTTAAAATACAACTAGCCCTATTTGTTTAACGAGGCGTTCGTAAGGTTACATATTCTTAAAATTCGGTTTTTACTTTTTTCTTAATCAATCCCAAATATCCACTCATTTTTATTTGTTACTTAAATTACTTAGGTACACGTTTATTTTATATACTATTTATCTTTTCTATTTATTTGTTAAGCACCGATATATTTAGCCAAAAATAGAATATTTAAGTCTAAAAGTAAGATCATATCTAAAAATATTTACATATTAAATGTGAAAACGAGAAAAGCAACTTGATGCTCAAAGTGATAAAACGTACATGGTTTTAAACAAATTCAGTTTCGCGAGAAAAATCACTCGCAACCTCGATACTGACATTTGAATGCCTCCGAGACTACAAGGTTATACTCGTATTACTTAGTTTATAATATTATTTCTACATCTTCAGTTTCTTACATGAACTTTAATATCAATGATTCCATTATTTTTTTCACACTAGCGACTCAAACTCACTTCGCGCGGATTCGTCCCTAGGTATGTTTTAAAGGTTAGTATGGAATAGATATAATCGATCGCTCGTTCTGTGAAAAAAAAAACAAATCTACCCCACGGGAACCGCATATTTTAACGGGATAAAAAGTAGCTTATGTTAACATATCTGGAATAACTTCCAGACTATAATCTATCTCTGTGCCAAATTTCATTCAGATCCATTTAACCGTTCTGGCGTGATTTAGTAACTAACATCCATGCAAAGATCTAAACATATAAACTTTTCCATTTATAATACTAGTAAGATTAGTATCTTAATAAATGTATGTTGTATTGAGGTATATATAAACCTATATCTACTTACATATTTCAGCATATTCACATATATAAAAATCATAAGTTACTAACTAAGCTCTTAAAGTCCTTAAAATTTTGTAATAACCTAAAAACTCCACTTTAACTAAAGTTGTGATGTTAAAGCATTTTACAGTTTTCAAAGGAGATAAATTCAAATTCATGCCGAAAAACTAAATGTCAAATTCCATTTTGTATCTCTAAAATTTTGTAGTGCCTGTTCAATTTATTTTTGGTTAAAGTACATTAAAAAGTATAACGGTATAAATCCCGGGAAAGTGTTCGGTTCCCGTGGGATAGATTTGTTTTTGTTTTAACTAAAACTAAAAAGAAATGCGTTTGAACAACAATCTATTAGACTTGTCAAAACGAGCTAAATAAGTGTAAATTTTACTATTAGCCATTAAAGACTTTTATCATCAATCCCCAGCTCAATATCAGATTAGCTGGATAGTATCGAATTATTGTATTATCATCAAAAAATTTTCAAAAGTTTTGACATAACAGAAATAAGTTTAAATAATATTTGATTACTAGCAAAACCCGCATAATATGTATAGATAAATAAAATTCTAACTGAGTCAAATCTGTACCTTAAATATTTTTTTGAAAATCTTATTGAAATAGACTTTGTTATCGATACAGAGACCGAATCTATAGTTTTTAGAATTTTTGTCTGCCTGTCTGTCTGTCTGTTACCGCATCACAAAAAAACCACTGGAGGGATTTTGATAAAATTTGGTATGATGATAGCTGGATATCCGGGTCAACATATAGGATACTTTTTACCGCGAGAGATTATCTCATCCCCACGGGAATACACGTTATAACACAACCCAAAATTATTTATGATCAGAATTTCTTGAAACTTGGTATTAATGCTCTTCAATACAATTAAATAAATACGTGTTTTGGCGTTTTTTGAAATTCATCCCATAAGGAGATAAAATAAAGGATGAAAATTTGTATGAAGCCTACCTTTTTGAAGTTTTTTTGTTGTAGTTTTAGCGCGAGTGAAGCCGCGGGTTTTGCTAGTTAATCATATAAATACGTTTAAAGTGTGTTTATCTTTTATATAGTTAAAGAGCAAAGGATAACCATTATTTTGGATAGTGACAGTATGTGGGCCGAGAAGTGGATATAATTATTTCCGATACATCAAATAGTTCTTTATACATAATAGGTTTGTAAATTATTTCAAAAAGTAATTAGAGATGTGTCTCAAAATAAGCCAACGTATTTATACATTGAATAAATTTATTTCATTTGAAGTAAAGTAAGAGAAAATAAAGTCGGAGAGTGTAAGTACATTTCTGCAACTTACCTACCTTCAAAAATAGGACTCAATAAGATTTATTTGATAGTATCAATCAGAAACAAATACAAAGAAAATATATGTTAATTATTTGTATATTCAAACTAATAACGCGACACAGTTTTTTAACATCTGCAATTATTATCGTTTATACTATATTTTGTTATTACTATATATGTACTGTAATTTTAATAAATAAATAAAAATAAATAGTGAATTTAAATTCCTTTCATTTTGCTCAATATTAGCTAGTCAAAAGCGTCTTTTGTCCTCTAATTCAAATTGGTTGCGTCTTGCGAGGTAAAACGTATTTATCTTCGAAAATCAGTTTTTCCCGAGGAAATTTTATGATTAGCCGGCAGCGGCTTCATTAAAAACTTTGTGGGATTTCCCCGCCGCCGCAACTTAGTATAAGTGAGTACTGAGTATCTTAACTCATTAGAGGCCCATAAAATAACCAAAGATTACTTTACATTCAAAAGTATCTACTTAAAACCAATAAATTCATAATATAAGCAACAGTATGATAACAGTGTGATGACTTTCAAAGCAACGCTAAGGTATATCTGGGATAAAATAATCTAGAATCTACTCGCACGTAGAACGACTTGAGAGTTTAAGTTGAACAAAGTACTAACTTCAATAATTGACTTAACGCTCTCGGAACTTGTGTTCATTATTCCCTGGACTCGATTAGCTTTTCTTCATATACCGACTACTCGTGTGCTTTAGTTTGTAACTTAACCAATTCTTGTTCATATACTATGTGGAATGCGTATTTGCTGATGGAAATCTTGGAACCTAAAAGATGTATATGCAACAATATCCGTGAATATATAAAAATGATAACATTTTATGAATATTATAATTGAAATGATACTTTTGTGTTAATAAAATACAAACATATAATAAAATTATGAGTCAACTCTGTACATTAAATATTTTTTTGAAAATCTTCTTGAAATAGTCATTATTATCGATACAGAGGCTGAATCTATTGTTTTTAGATTTTCTATTTGTCTTTCTATTTGTCTATCTGGGAACGTATCATAGAAAAACCACTGGATATATCCTATCCTATCATCAAAATATTGTATTCAGCCCTTTTTAACGTCCCACTGCTGGGCACGGGCCTCCCTTCAATACGAGGGAAATCAGGCCATAGTCCACCGCGCTGGCCAAGTGCGGGTTGGCGGACTTCACATGTCTTTCGAAAACTTGCTAGGTTCTCTCAGACATGCAGGTTTCCTCACGATGTTTTTCCTTCACCGTAAGGCAAGTGGTAATCAAGTTAGAAATTGATTCGCACATGAAAATATCAGAGGTGCGAGACCCGGGATTTGAACCCGCTTCACTCGGTTTCCCAAGCGAGCGCGTTACCACTGGGCTACCACTGCCTATCATCAAAATATATTTTGATGAAATTTGGTATGATGGTAGCTGGTTATCCGGGTCAACATATGTATAGAATACTTTTTACTGCGGGAAAATATCTCAACTCTGAGAAATCTGTACTAATCGTTAAAACGTACCAAGGGACGAACCCGAGCGGAGCGATGGTAAGTCGTTAATTATATAATAAATATATATAGTAATAAAAATAGGTAGCTTCATAAATCCGTATTAATATTATAAATGTGAAAGTGAATATGTATGGATGTTTGTTACTCTTTCACGCTAGAACGGCTGAACGGATCTGGATGAAATTTAGCATAGAGATAGATTATAGTCTGGAATAACACATATGCAACTTTTATCCTGGAAAAATGTACGGTACTCGTGGGATAGCTTTGTTTTTATTTTCTTAGAGGCGAACCCGAGCGAAACGAAGGTGAGCCGCTTACTAGCGGCTCACCTTCGTTTCGCTCGGGTTAACTATTATTATACTTAATAATAGTTAACCTAACATAATACATGAGGTAAAGTTATTTCGTATAGCTCTGCGAACCAATTTTATCTAGCGATATGCACGGATTATTTCTCAGTCGAACCATGCCACATGAATATCTTAATTTACTAACTTAATAAATAACAATACATTCATGACTTATTTAATTACAAAATATTGAAAAAAGGCATAATCTCTTGTCCTAATGACATTCTCTAATAAAATATTATCTTGAAACAAATGAAAGCGGCACTAAGGGCCTTTATTGCAATGCAATTTACAATTAAGGTTAACCTAGTTTCTATAAAGGATCGTTTACACGAGCTAAAGCAATCTAACACAGCATTCATTCCGTATTATTTGTTCTCTGAAGACCGTGCTTGCATTAAAACCCATTTGTACCACAATCACGTCGCAACCCTTTTTAATTGCTTAATTTACAAGTGAATCTATGTCATTGTACACGATGGTTATATTTCTCTTAAAGGAATATTCGATTTCAAACTTATCAAGCTTTTTCATTTATCGAAGTTTTTAAAGTACGAGGGACTGGTCCCTCGCTAGTGGCCTCCAACCTCCCCTTATAGCCACCCCGAGCCTCGCTAAACTGGTCACTGTTCTGATTTAGTCAACTGATTTAATAGATTTCACAATACTTATCTCAAGCGAAACGTTGGACAGTTCCTAGTGGAGAGGTCTTGATCTCAGCTCGGCTCGAAGGCAAGTCACTGGCCCTCAGCATGCCTCCATTAGCTAGGCTCCGTCGTAACACGAAGTTCGCCGAGTGTCAACGATGTTCCGACGGTGCTGCCATCACTCGGGTGTCGTGCCGCGCTTCGTTTAGCGACTGTATTCATGACTCGCACTTCGTTTAGCGACTGTATTCATGACTGTCTCCGACACGGCCAGACTGACATTCGACCGTCCCCGGGCGATTTATCTGAAACAAGTCGAGTTAACTGCGTAGTCCGTTCGCTCATCCTGACTTAATAATTATTATCAGCCTGACACTAAGATCATTTTGATGACATGGACTAACCAGCTAAGTGAACCGCTTCAGTCAACCTGATGAGGTATGACTAGGACTACACTTCAGCTAGACCAGTCAACTAGAAATATGAACTTAGATTATAATATTCTATCCAAAATTTGACTATGACTATACTTCACATTTTTAACCATCTAGACAAGTCAATCCCAACCAAGATGTGGCCTGGACGACACCTTTCGTCATTGCATACAGCCAGACAAGCCAATCTTAGTCGAAATGTGACCCGGACGACACATTTCGTCTCTATTACAGCGCGACAAGCCAATTCCCATCTAGACAAGTCAATCCCAACCAAGATGTGGCCTGGACGACACCTTTCGTCATTGCATACAGCCAGACAAGCCAATCTTAGTCGAAATGTGACCCGGACGACACATTTCGTCTCTATTACAGCGCGACAAGCCAATCCTTGGCCGGATATGACTCGGACGACACATTTCGTCTCTATTACAGCGCGACAAGCCAATCCTTGGCCGGATATGACTCGGACGACACATTTCGTCTCTATTACAGCGGGACAAGCCAATCCTTAGCCGGATATGACCCGGACGACACGTTTCGTCTCACTTATAACTAGCAATCATCCAGGACAAGTCAGCCCTCCGAACGGACCCGACTCGGACGACAATTTTCGTCGGATGATGCTAAGTACATCACTGTGACAAGCCAACCCACTGCATGGGTGTGGCTCGGACGACAAATTTCGTCTACTCTGGGACTCAGACGTGTGTCCACCACCTAATCACTCTGGAATAGTTCGGACGACACTCTTCGCCCAGGGTCAACCATTTAGCAACAATTTTAAACCATTCACCATATACGTCACACACTAAGTACCTAGCAGAAAGTCCAGTAAGCAAGCAGTACCTTCAGCTTGGGCCCCATCGTGTCCCACTCGACTCTTATGGTCTCTATCAGACCCGACCTCCGCCAGAGCCACCCGCGCACCGCGCATCCACGGACTACAACAAGTAGATACCGACTTCTACCAGACTACGGCTACGAAATGGCTACTGGTACGGTCCGACCATCCGAACTAAGATTCCACGCTGTCACTCAACTTAACCTTCTCTATTTCAATTTTAAGTAGTACTTGGCCCTCGGGCATTCTCCTTAACCGATTGGGTAATTTTTTAGCTTTATAATATGTTCTCCCTAATCATTAATAAGCTAGTTATTTTAGGACAAATTTCTCAAACCTAATCTTTAAACTGACTGAAACAAGCGGTCCTCTTTACGCTAAATATAGTTGACTAAACCCAGTGCTGCGCCTGATCTGCCTCGCTCGCGTCTCGTCCGCGTCTCTTCCGCATCTGTGTCAAATCTCAATCTATCCTATCGAACTCTTTTCGCACTACCCTCACGCTCACGATCTGACATTGTAACTAAATCAAAACAAAAACAGAATCGCAAAATCTATTAGCAAACACAATAACTACACAAATACCTATGAGTCACGTATCAAAACAAATCTAAATTCAACAAATAACCGGTAAATCGAATTACGTAATCGAACACTGCACAAAATCACTTGTAAACCGATAAGAATACAACGACCGAAAAGAACTAAAATACTGATGTATCCACTAATTACCACCAAATATTGCAACTAACTTGTACACTCGCGATAAATAAAACGTAAACAAAGGAATCAAAAATCTGAACTGAGAAAATCAATCAACAACAGCAAAACAACAAATGAAGTGGGCTAAATGAGACCAATCCCACTTCTGATATCGAAGTTTTTAAAGTACGAGGGACTGGTCCCTCGCTAGTGGCCTCCAACCTCCCCTTATAGCCACCCCGAGCCTCGCTAAACTGGTCACTGTTCTGATTTAGTCAACTGATTTAATAGATTTCACAATACTTATCTCAAGCGAAACGTTGGACAGTTCCTAGTGGAGAGGTCTTGATCTCAGCTCGGCTCGAAGGCAAGTCACTGGCCCTCAGCATGCCTCCATTAGCTAGGCTCCGTCGTAACACGAAGTTCGCCGAGTGTCAACGATGTTCCGACGGTGCTGCCATCACTCGGGTGTCGTGCCGCGCTTCGTTTAGCGACTGTATTCATGACTCGCACTTCGTTTAGCGACTGTATTCATGACTGTCTCCGACACATTTATAAATGTTTTTTTGTTTATTGTATCTATTGAAAACACAAATATTGTCCTTCTTCCGTAAGGGGTTAAAAAGTCCTTTCGGATCGTTCTTTAGTCTTTATTGAAATACGCTTTACGAACTTATACCAAAGCCCGGTATTTAGACCGAAATATATTTCAATTTTCAATATTTCGAATTTTATGTGATATATCCACTTCAACATTGCACAGACTTTAATTTCTGCCGCACCAGCTCATCACATTAGTGGTACATATTCTAACGAACATATATAGAAAGGATGAGTTAGAAAGTGGTCATGTAAGATACCCGAACAATATAGCTCCAACAGTCTTCGATTAAAATGGCTCTGGCATAAAGACAGACAAACATAAAATTATAAGTGCTAAAACTATACCCTTTTAGTTACAAAACCCTAACAATGGCCAAATAAGAAGAGAATTTCCTAAAAACACGGCCCTTATATAGGTGTAAGCCGACCAATTAAAATTAATTTTACATGACCACAATAACAAATGCGAACGATATAATTTCTATATTAAATTTATGAGGTGCTAAACTAAAGCAGAAGCCAACAAGCAGTAAATTATTGCCAAATGGTAGCCGTGAGCTACTGTTTCAGGTTTATCCCTTACTCGTCCGCAAAGTTAAAAACTAGTAATTCTGTAAAGAGTAGACCTTGCAAGCACAAACTTTTTTGCAACAATTAATATACCACTAAAGTTCTAACATTACAGTTGGTTGTAAAGTCGTCTTAAAGAATTGGCTATTTGACAATTCTAACGATAAAATATTTAATCTGTTGGAGACAGTAGCTTATGGGTCCACAATAATTATACAATATGTTTTTTGCATTAAAATAAATTGTAAATATTTCATTTTTGAAAAATAAATTTGAGTTTTTTTATCTGTGGATTACAAATACTGAAACGCTGGCGGCCATGTTTGTGCAGCGTGTGACGTCACCTTTTTAATAACAAAACATCGTGTGTTTTATCGTTTGCACTTTGCTGAGAAGATCACTCTAAAATATTTTAATTAGTGCTTGTGAAAAGTTTAACGAAATGGAGCCGGGTTACACAAAAGCTGATAGTGCAAATTTACCAAAAATAGATTCATCATAAATGAATGCAAATTTTTTTGCATGTAATCCTGACTTTTGCTCAGCCGAGTTTCGGAATGTAAAACTTCCGTGTAAGTACCGAAATGAACAAAGTAATTATGTATAATTTATTGGTAAAAGTTAATGTGTATAGTTCTTAAGTCAAGTAGTAAAAATTTTATAAAATAATTTTAAATTACTTAAAGGTTATGTTGATAATTTTAGATCTTCGCGACAGTCGTATGGTGAATAATAAAAATAATACTTTTAAAATTAATAAAAATAATGTCATAAAAAGAATTGTTTTTATGACATGTTTTATGTACAAAATACTGGATTAAGTTTAATTTATTTTCAGTAAATCAGAGGCTAAATTGATTGCTTTTAAATACTTACATCGAAGTGATCTTCACAAAAAAAAATTGCAGATTTATCAGATGTAAAATTCAACTCTCAGCGTGCTAATTGTAACCACTGCTTTCGAAGTTTAGGACATTTAGGGACGTGTATAAACAATTTGTCAGGATATTTAATTGTAGAACTTTTACACATAGGTACGGCACACGTCTTGTAGCTTGTCATTTTCATAAAAAATATTTATATTCTAAATATATATATATATTAACTTATATGAGCTTGCCAATGAAAAAGCTGCAAACTTTTAGCTTAAAATATGTTTAAGAGTTGGAGCATCGTAGCATGGAAAATATATAACATGTTACATTCTCCATGCATCGTAGTTAGCTTTACTTAGTTTATTGAGATATGACGTCACAGCCAGGAATGTCACGTGATGTGCTGTTTTCGCGCGACTTTCAAATTACTGAAAGATTAATATATTTTTTTCCGAATAAATAACGCTTTTTTCAGAAAAAAATAATTGTAAGAGGTATAAAATGAACCTACGTATGTTTTAAAATATCTTTCCGAAAACTGTCAAATAGCCAATTCCGAGAATTATTTTCAGAATTCTCTTATTTTGTGATGAGATGGGGGTCCCAGGTGCTTTATCAATCAATCTACTAGTTAAAGGGCTGATTCCACTGGTAGAAATCTAAAAGTGAGCAATTTACTGCATTTTGAGGAGCTATTCTGCTCATCACGCCGAAGATCCTCATCAGATCTTCACCAAATTATTATAAGACCAATTTAAAGTTACTACCTTTCAAGTACAAAAAGAACCATCGAAATCGGATGTCATAAGGCGGAAATGTTCAGTAGCCCTCTTTTGTCTCTTTTTGGAGGATTTATCCCTCCAATCAAAAATCTCTCACGACAAAAAAAAACTATAAAGTCGTAAAACCTGTATAGCGGACTGTATATTGGACTCGGAGCAAAGAGGCTTCGCTTGTTTCGCTCGCCCGGTCAATAATTATAGCTATTTATATCAAATTTCATCTGTTGTAGCCCAGTGGTAACGCGCTGGCTTGGAAAATCAAGTAGAGCAGGTTCAAGCCCCGGATCTTGCGCCTCTATATTTTCATGGGCATATTATTTCCATCATGATTACTACTTGATAATACAGTGAAGAAAAACATCATGAGAAAACCTGCATGTCTGAGAGAACCTAGTAAGTTTTCAAAAGACATTAACATTAGACTGTCCCATAAATGTTACACTCCTCTCAACTCGATCAATAGGATGTATGTTTACTAAATAAAATCTGTCTTGTTATTTTTCAGTTCTCAATGACATAACTAGTATTGCCGAATTTAGTTAGACATTGTATGTGTGTACATGTTCACTTTATTTGACTTGCCTAAGGATTTACATTAAAACTTGATTTTTGCTCAATCTATATTATCAACCTACCATCTACAACAATGCTTTAAGCCTAAGTTGGAAAAAAATAGTATATGTATAATGTATATAATATATAGTCTATCTGTTCCATACTAACCGCTAAAACGTACCTGAGAACGAACCCGAACGAAGCGACGGAGAGTCGCTAGTTTGTTGGATTTAGTGGGTAATACTGGCTTTTTCAGCCAGTGAGTCCCACACAACCATCTGTATGTCTACAGTCATGGTACTCGTAAATACATTTACCAAGATTAAAACAAAGGTAGGTACTTAAAATAAATACAAGAATCAGAAATTATTCTAAAAATAATAATATATTAATAAAATAATAATAATATAAAGAAATTGTCTTGTTGGGGAAATGAAAAGACAATATTATTAACAAAAAGAATAAAATAAAGACAAAGTTTGATTTCACATACCTGTCTCGTACTGCTAAGGTTAATGTAATCATTTTAATTTCAATAATTTTATAAAATAATATTTTCAAAGTACGTGACTTTCAAAAAGCTAGGCAGATTAGAAAACTTATTATCATATGTATTAGATGCCATATGGCAAGTATAATAATAAACGTGCTCACCTAAAACTGTTATTTCTAAATTCGATTCTATATTATACGCTAGCAGAATTATAATCAGAGCCCTTCATAAAAGGACTTGTATTTAATACATTTAGGATATGGATTAATTAGTAATTTCTATAATATGTTTTAAACAAATTATTATTGTATTGTTATAACTCTTACATTATATAAAATTCCAAAGAAGCTTTCAATAATATTATATTTCTAACTCTATATAGAGTTAAGCACAGAAAATATTCAATTTAGTCGAACAGGGATCTTTCACTGGCAAACCCCTACACAATGAACGTAAATTATTTAATTTTTGACTCGCGGCCGGCACCTCGCGGTTATGATTTTTATGGGCCGCCTTATAAATACTAATCGGAGAATGAATTAAAATTCAAAGTCAGTTCTCTCCTACTGGCTTAATTAATATTTTCAAAGATACCGTTATTTTACGTAACGTATTGAATAATAAAACGTACACTTTTCATAAATTTTCATAGAAATCTTTATAAATTTATTTACATTAGCTTTTTTAAAGTGTAATAACTGTAATAATAAATGTCAACTTAAACCTACCATTTTATTTTATTTCGCAGTTCATTAGAGAACTGTACACGATGTCTTTGTATCTTAACATCCTATAACATAGCATTTCTTCCGCTTAAATAGTAAAAGAAAATATTAAATAGTATACATTATAAATTAATAGCGTCTCTAGAAAGACAAAACAAATCTATCCCTCGGGAACCGTACATTTTTCCGGGTTAAAAAATAACCTATGTGCTATTCCAGCCTTTAACTGTACCAAATTTCATCCAGATCCGTTCAGCCGTTCTGGTGTGATTGAGTAACAAATATCCATCCAAACATTCAAACATGTAAACTTCCACATTTATAATATAAGTAAGAAAAAAACAGCAAACGAATCAATGAACTCTGAAATAGTAAAATAATAACAGATTTTGTACTAACATTGGTGCATCCACTTCAATCCTACATCAGACATAAGTCATCTTCTTGGTCCGAAGAGGAATTGAACCTAGGACCTTATGATCGACGAGGCTGGTGTGGAAGCAAAATAGATAAATATTACTGGGAAATATTTTTAAATATTATAGGTAATAGGTATTTGTGAATTTATAATATAGGAAAAAATGTATTTATACACTAGATGATTTATAAAGCCCCTTATTTTCATCTGAAGTAGAAAAATATAATTTGCATACAAGCTACACAATACAGAAATATTTTTATATTTGTACATATAAAGCAATAGGAAATAGAAAAAAATGTAAGCGACAGTAACATCCGGACACAGGTTTTGAAATCGTATTCAATCGCTGTCATTGTGATTTTTAGTAAAAATATAAAACCATTTGGCGAAAGGTTCTTTTTGTAACCACAAATGTATAACAGTCACAGCCACAGTATGTTCCTCACGTTCATTAAAATTTAAATTATTTTGACAATTTTGAAATATTTTTCTAAGAAGGATTATTGATTATATAAGACTTTATTATATGAGTTAAATTCTATGAGTTGTAGAACATTCAAGAAAATTGAAGTGCCTGCACAGATTTATTATAAACCACACAAATCTACATATACATAATATATGTATATGTATTTTAATTGTTATATAAACAATTTCCAATAAAATAAACGAAAACTCCCGAAATCATATACCTCGATTTGAAAGTTAAACTAATAATATAGTTCCAAAATATAGCAAAGAAATATTTTATAATAAATTAGTTTTGCCATTTCATTGGTATATTAAAACATTAATCATGTGCCAGTTCAAGATTTGTGTTTGAAAAATATTAAATAAAAGCCGTTCTAAATAACGGTGATTTATAACTCAGTGCAGGAAAAGCAGCAAAGCTCGGTTAATCCAAATAAAGTTGGGGAACTATTCACGGGTGAGATGGAGCCAAATACCTCGAGTAACGTTGCCTGACGACGAGTAGTCGAAGATCTGGCGATAACTTCGTGCAATCTATTATTAACATCTATTACGAAATAAAGAAATGGTATAGCGAATGCTATATTGTAACCTTAAAATATTGTCTTGATAACATTTTTGTATATAAAAATCGCAATCATCGTCATTTAATTTCGATTCTCCAAATCTACTGATCGAAAATACTTGGGTAGAATTAAAGAAGAGGGTTAGTACATAGTATTTATTTATTTGGAGAGGGCTACAATATGTATTTTTTTTAACAAAAAACCACGTGGCAATAAAATATTCCCAACACAGTGTCAAAACTAAACAAAAGAATATGATTATTACGAAATGATCGCTTAAAGTACGTTGGTCCCTAGCCTACACAAGCAGGTGGTGGTATCTTAAAAGACGGCAGTTTTAATTACGTGGCGCTATCGACATTCCGGCGCGGCTCCGGACAGCATCCCTGTCGTTCGGAATCTGTTCGATTAGCAGACAACTTGCCGGATTCTTCTTTGACTCCGAAACTTGAATTCCTTACGGTTGATTAATCTAAATTAGCTTTGAAAACAATATGACAGAAATTGTTCGGCAGTTGGAGAAATTACTAAGTTTTTTTTTTGTTTAATATGCTGCTGCCTGCAGTTGCATATGTTTTTATTTAAACTAAACATGGCCCATAC
The DNA here is from genome assembly GCA_033884665.1 of Argynnis bischoffii washingtonia. NCBI lineage: Eukaryota > Metazoa > Arthropoda > Insecta > Lepidoptera > Nymphalidae > Argynnis > Argynnis bischoffii. The sequence goes on along the minus strand of CM066618.1, from coordinate 14,139,035 downwards.
TGCATTCTTGGAAGTACCTTATACAAGTTGATTTCTACAATTGATATCGCTTATAGAAAACTAAGAAACATAAAATGTTTTCATATTATGAAAATGTCATATCCTGAGCACGTGACATAACGCTTAGATATGTCATACCCAAAGATTCGTTAGCTTCTGGTAGCGATAGCAATTTCAGAACGTTATCATGTCTAAGGCCCCTGGAAAGATTGGGACGACTTTAAGCTAGATTTGTATTTCATATTATAATATGAGGCATATACTGAAATCCATCAAGCTATTTGAAAACAACAATTAAAAAATTCATTATATATAAAATTATCATTTCTTTTCCTATTAATTACCAATCTCTATATTTTATTGTTTGAATTTATTGACTTTTTCTATCTTTAAAATTGAAGTATCTTACTGAAATAAAAAGCAACAGAATTTATCTAAGCTAATTAAATCATTAATATCCAATTCTATTTGTGAGCTCTCTCTATAAGAGGCCTTAAGTTACGAATATTTTTGAACACATGTGCTTTCCTAATAATAAATAATTAAAAAATCAAAGGTATAAATAAATAAAAAGCAAATCTTTGAAATAAAGCTAAATTAATTGCTAAATGCCTATATTTTGCCTCGTGCCGGTATTTGGCCTCATCTGGATACTTCGCTTCGTGTCAGCATTTCGTACCGCCTATTTAACAAAAGCAATCAAAATAAGATATTAATGATAACTTGCTGTGAACAATCGTCAGCTTATATTATAATTTGAAGACGCTGGATTTAGTTATTGCTGACTCCCAAGTCTGAGTGTCGGGCGTTAGATGCGACTTCCATAATAATCATGAAAATTGATATTGCCATTTATATTATTTTGTCTCAATAATGTAATCAAGACACGCGGTAGCGTGTCCAGCTAAGTTCAAGCCAAAGGAACTGGCGACGCAGCACCGTGTGTTATTTTACACGAACCATTTGAAGCCACTTTTGACCTCTTAATAACTCAAAATCTATTTTTCATAAACACATCAAATTTGGTTCATTTACTAAATCCCTTAAGGCAAACTAGAACTCTCAATTTCATAAATACAGCTACACAGCTACTGAGATATTAACGTCTAAAAATCGGCATTTTATCACTCACTGACTAACATATAGTAATGAAACCTAACCCACTTCCAGAAAGTTGAAATTTGATGTCCAGACGGGTAATTATGTATACAGTAAATACAAAAGAAAAAATCCGAAACAGTAAATTAATTTACTAACCAAGTCAAATCTTCAACTTCAATTTATCCTAAGTTATCTACCCTGTGCAAATAATTCGACAATTCAATTTTAAGAAGCTCTATTTTTAAATAGTAAATACTTTTGTAGCAAAAAAAAAAGAAGAAATTGTGTTTTAAATTTATTTTAGAATGTTGTATGTTCTTATGAATAAATTTCAGGATTATGTTCAAAACTTGGTACCCATTTAGATCTCAATCCTTTTGTCGGTGAAGTCGACTACCACGCATATTCTTAACATGGAACTTGGCTCCCATTTTGCACATTTATGTTTTTGATGGGTTTAATGTTAATGTAGGCACTTTTTTAATTTATGAATACATATGTGCTTATTTTTATATTAAAAATCTTTGAAGGTTAGGCCACTTTTGCACTGACCGCCTCATAGGTCGTACGAAGTAAAACCTAATTATAAGACCGAGGACGCAATCATGAACTCTCATCAATAACGTGCTAAACTAAATTTTCTTTTATTTAACGACGATGGAACATTTCGTTCCTTTTTTTAAAAAAAAAACAGTTCCAAGCCATGGCTTGGAAATTCAACAAAAAATTATCTGATTACGAAAAATATCTATCTACCTTGTATGTAACTTCCAAAACAAATAATGTTAGCAGTCTTCAAGTTCCTAGCGCTGAGTCAATTAAAGAAGTTAACACTTCATTCAGCTTAAACTCAAGCAACTTGATAGTGAATTGAAGATATTTGTCTTTCATGTTGGAATAAGATTCGCTTTACTTTTAGGTATATTGTATACCTTTAATTTGTATGGTGTTTAACTATGACTCGCTTTGGAATTCGAGTTATAGAGACAATTTTCGTTGTACTTTTAACTGACTTCAAAAAAAAGGAGTTAATTTATTATATATATATATATATATATATATATATATATATATATATATATATATATATATATATGCGAATTTTCATGGATTAAACTAACAAATGTATCACGAAAAATCGGCCAGTTTTCTATTTCACCATCAACCGAACATGTTTACTACTTACTAGTATCTCCTTCATATGCACCTTTACCTTTAACTTTACTCTGATGCGGCAAGCTATTGGCAACGGAACGAACTGCGTAATACAGTTGATCAAAACTAGTTATTTCCCCATAAGTAGGTACGTAATCCTGATTTTCTAATTTATAGTAATGTATGATTTGTCTGACTGCCTCCTCGTACTGTGTTTTTATTTCAGATATCTCCGAAACTCTTGCTACGAACTCATCAATGCTCGACGTGTCGTTAGATTTTTTTTTAATTGCTAACTCATATAGATTTTGCATACCGTAAAAAACAAACTTCTTTTTTTGTAACAAATGGACCCGCTAAACTATCATCATATTCTATTCCTTTAGTTTTAGGCATGCTTATTATTTACACACAATTCAACCAAATTCTACTTATTATAAAATTCAATTATAAACTAACCTTACAAATTTAAAAATGCAACTTATAGTTATGACAGTTCTGTGTAGGCGAACACTTTAATACGGCCGGTTTATACGTATTCCAACAATTTATTTTAATAAACAAATACCAATATAATTAACCTTAAATGCACATAAACTTCACTAAAAATCTTAATTACGTGTATAAACACACATATGAAACTTTAAATTATAGTATATTTTTATAGTTATCACAAAAATAAAGACGGAATTTTAATTTAAATATATGAATTCCTATAAGATTGTACAATATGGCGACAAACCGGCGCCGTTCCGTATTTAACCTAACTTTGTAAAGTGCAATGTTAATTGTTAAGTATTATTACAAATCGCTCAAAATAATAGATTTGACCATTGTAACTGGAAATTTGTCTAGAAGGACCAAAATATACATTCATTGCCGTACTCGATAATAAATTAAATATTAGGTATATGCGCTGGGAAACCAAAGTAGCACTAACCTGCAACTGCAATCTTAAATCTCGTGCGTGTCACTTGTCTGGATGCTGTTCCCGGGAACTGAATTTTTCTTGTTTTCCTCTAGTTTGGATTACTTTAATGTGGTGTAAATCGTAACTACACAGTTTTTACATGCGACTTCAAACTTCCGGCGGTTATGCCCACGACAACAGAGCGACTAGAGTCCGAGTGTTGCCAGTTTTTAAAAAAACGGTTATTTGTGCGGGGTTCCCAGCTATAGATAAGGCTACAATTTTTTACTAATGTACTCTTTATTTATATTTATATTTATATATATATATATATATATATATATATATATATATATGTATATATATATATATATATGTATATATATATATATATATATAAAGACTACATTAGTTAAAAATTGTAGCCATTAACGCCCACCTCCATCATTAATACATTTGTTCCAATTCAAGACTTTAAAAGATAAATTATGATTTTAGTAATTATGACATAGTGTAATTAGTTTATATAAATTTTCATGACGGCAAACATCTGAAAATCAAGTTAATTTGCATCAAACGATGATATAAATATGCATCATTCGTTCCAATAATAATTACTGTATACAGTCCTTATTTCGCCCATGCATATTCGGAATAATAGGGCTGAATTTGAAGGATGATGATTCCGCACATACATTGTTTCATAATTATGTTGTATAATTATGATACTTTATTTACAATAAAGAAAATTACAAATATACTAATTATATATACAAAACAAATGTACACTTAGTTATTCTGTACAAGTCTTGTCCGTGTGGAATTGCGGCAAGAATGCTGGCCGCATTCCCTCGTTGAATGGTAATGCCGATTCTTTGGGCGAAAAATGCGTCAGCCTTCTTGCCATAAGACGAGTTATGTCTTTTAAGAAGTGCTTAGCACTTTGACTCCATGGGCCAAGGGTTTCTACAGCATATGGAATAAAATCATAATTTTGACTCAGGTAGGCGTATTTACGTAACTTAAGTAGTTAAATTAATTAAGTTATTTTTGAAATGAAAACTGCTACAGGCAGGTTTGGATGGGGAGTAAATTCATGTAAGTTATCATCGACATGGTCACGTGACGTGTTAACGACAACATTCAGAGTGCCGATAGATGTCAAAACCAAATAAATGCAAATAGTTTTAGCTTGCAAATTTTAATTTAAGATCAAAAAAATAATTTGAATATCCATAAATAATCATTTCTGTCGGCAGTCCTCATGACTGCTTTTTTTTAAGGTGAAAACTTCTGTAGGCAGTTTTGGATGGGGAGTAAATTCATGTAAGTGATTATCGACATGGTCACGTGACGTATTGATTCTAACACTCAGAGTGTCGATAGATGTCGTTTTATATTATTATATAAATAATATTCCATATTTCAAGTTTAAAATTAAAATTATAAAATGTTTAAAATTAAAATATACAAATATTGTAAGGTAAATTGATGCTAATTTTCAAATTTTGAATTCATTTTTGTTAATTGTGGGTAGGCTGTCTGTAACAACTATATAATGCTTTGTGACATCTAACATCTTAGTCTCTCCCGTGACCATGATTGCTGTAAAGCAATCGAAACGTCGGGAAACAAAAATCAAAATAAATCCGCGAAAAAATCCGAAAAGATAGTTTTATTTAAAGGTTATCTATATAACTTTGAAAAACTTAACATGAATTATGGTTGATTATCACTAGTTATATAAATTATGCCTTGTAGCTGTACCTACCGATAAAAAATCAGTTTCTATACTTTAAAGACAAAAAAAGCAAACTTAAGATATTGGTATTTGTAGAGTTATAACAGTATATTCGAATAAAACTTTGAAGCTATGACCCAGAATCCACGTAATTTTATCCTTTAGTGAAGGTAAATGTCAGATTAAGAGCAATCTTGTTTCTACGGAATAGGGTAACTGCTTATTGCATTGCTAGAATTAGGCCTCATGAATGCCTTTAAGGTCCAAAATCTGCACGGCACTTAACCTAGGTTTGTCACTAAACGTGTTGTTGAAAACGTTGCGCAGAAATAATGATTTTAACCAAAATAAAATTTACTATATCAAGAAAAATTGTTTACACCTATATATACTTATGTATATAAAATTGATATGTGTTTCTATGCTTTCAAAATAGCTACTCTATATGAAGACCATTCGCACGATTAATCCAAACAACCACTAAAAAGATTTTGTCTGTCTGTCTATTCCGCTATTCTCCGGAACGGCTGAACTACATTTAACGAGACTTTCAGTAATGGACAGACGATTCTTTTCTGACAGGCTTCTTCTTCTTTCTTATTCTTAGTGGAATTGACATAGGCTTACTTGTTTAGAACCAAGGGCCTTTTTAAGGAAGGTATAGGAAAAAATACGGCTTGAATGCTTTTTATGGGCCTTTCTCTAATTAAGCAGCATTCATTAAATTTACTTTTAATAATTTCGCACTTGGTTTAATTAATTTCTTTTAAATAATTATTTACACAATAAGTAAATACTTAATTCTTATTCCATAATGCGTTCACTTTAAAGTGAGTTTCTTATAACAAAAGCATATCTTAAATTTAAAACAGTAACAGAACAAAAGAAAAAATAACAAGCACGCCGTGAGTAAAACCACTTGAAAATAGTTTTAATACGCCCCAAAAATTTAAGAAAACTCCAATTTTTAGAGCGCTGGTTATTTTTTTGCGGACAATACAAAACTAGCAACAAAAGGCTGGCTCCTTTTGTAGTGGCCCTAAACTCAAGTAGTGAATGGGAAGCGAGTAATCTTTATAGCGAGGTATTTTGTTAGTTTGTTATCCTTTTTAATGGCGGCGGTGAAATCCCGCAAAGTTTTTAATGAAGCCGCTGCCGGCTAATCATGAAACTTCCTCGGGAAAAACTGATTTTCAGAGATAAATACGTTTTACCTCGCAAGACGCAACCAATTTAAATTAGAGGACAAAAGACGCCTTTTACTTGCTTTGCAGTTTTTGAAAATTTATTTTTAATTTTGTATTAAAATATTTCGAATTTATGGACGTTTTTAACTGCTGGTTCTAATGTGTGAAACTACACAAGTTTCTTAAATTATAAAGATTAGTTAGGAAGGATTTGTAAATGTAACACCTGAAATTTACAAATCCTTAATACCTGAAGGGGATAAAAGTTTATATAAAAGTTCGTCATTTTTGGGGTTGGAAACGTGGAAGTTCTTCTGAGAAATTACCAATAGAAAATACTAAAAGAGCACTGGCATAGTATGTTAATAAACTAACACAATTTTCAATTTCTATTTAAAATGTTTATATTTAATAGGGTTCAATTATTTTTCTATAGAAGCTAGCAATAGATACCGCCGCCATTTTGATTTTTATCCAAAATAGTGTATTTTGGATGTTGAATGTTTTATAATATTTGACTCGCGTTCATTACTTTAACTTTACAGGCCAAATTGCTTACTACCTTTACTTTGCCTTTAATGACAATTCAAAGCGCTAGTGTGTGGAATAAGCAAACCCCAAACTCGTAAAATTTATCTAGCGTTCTCTTTACAACTTTATCTGTATAAGTAATGTATAACTTTTATAAATTAAAAACTTACATTTATAAATCGTAGGGTTTTACAAAAAATATAGAAGAAAATAAAATAATGGATATAGTTTGGAACCTCGGTTCACAAAATGTACACTACATACGCGCCTTTACCGAATACCGAGTATCGGAAGAGCATCATTGCGATCCAGTCTTTTTATATATCTCTTTAACTCGGGCAAAACGCACTTCAATCTCAAATAAATACTTCAACGAACGAACAGACTCAAATAAATAATTGAAAAAGTATAATATACCTAGTTCCTTTAAGAATCGTTTACGCGAGCTCTAGCAATCTAACACTGCATTCATTTCGTGGCTATTATTTATTCCCTGAAGACCGTATTGCATTAAAACCCATTTGTAGTATAGTCGCAGCGCAAATACTTTTAATTATTTAATTTAGATATATTTCAATCGATGTCAATAGGAATAATCGTAATTAATCATCGTAATAATTCATTATTATCTAATAATTAGATGAAATATGCGTTCTATATTGTTATTGTTTATTAATTAATTTTAATCAGTTTTCAATATCATCCAGCGTACAATAGAATTTCATGTTATATCTATATATACATAGAAATTAAATATGTTCAGAAGACACTGACGGACATATTATTAAACTATAAATATGCGTAATCATATTATTAACTCTTAATTAATGAAGGGGTTAAAAATTCTAGACTTAGCAGACGATATTCTGTGTTTTTCGGAATATAAGATTTATGCAAACTGTAGGATAATAGTATAAGAAAATTATACAATGCAGTGGTACGCAGTATGGTGGTGTGGTGGTGGTCTTATGGTGAAGAAAAACGTTATAAGGAAACCTGCATGTGAGAGTACCTAACTAGTTTTCGAAAGACATGTGAAATCCTTCAAACATATTTGGCCAGCGTTTTGGACGAGGCCTGATCTCCCTTGCATTCTTCAATTGCAGCCAGTACCCAGCACTAGAACAAATGTGTTAAAAAAATGAAAAAATCCATACACACATAAAAACATACATCTATACATACATATACTAAAAAATGACCAAAAAGTCCCTCATAAATTGCACGATATCCCTCATAAACATTATACACTGATGGAGGTAAGTCTGAAATGTGAATTTTCTGTAAGCGCGCACACAACGACTCACTAAAGTTTCATCGCAATTGGATGGGTAGTTAGGCTATTGTTAGGAACCTAGGAACGCACCTAAGAGAAGATATGATAAGTTGTTAGTTCAAGATAAAATTAATAAACTTAGAAGCCATTGAAAATAAATAGTCATAGTATTATTTCGTTTACAGATACTTTCAGAATTTTAGTAAATCGATTGCGCTAGTATAATTCGAAGAATACTTATATTATTCTTAACCTTTTTTTCTTATCTCAAACGTCCGCACACAGTCACTGATCTCTGCTAATTTCCTATAACTGAGTCAGGTTTTTCGCTTTTTAAGTGCAAGTGCACTTGACTATAATCGCACCGCGAACTTTAGCCTATAACTTCATTTACGTGGTTATCGTCTTAACACACCATGAATCTGACAGAAAAACTGCCTAAAATATAAAATTAATACCTCATATAAAAATAACCCTCTACTTACTTTTTTGGTACTTACTTGCCCTCGCTTTGCTCAGGTTTTAACTAAATCCTTTGGCTCTTTGAAAAGCCATGTCGCAATATTTCTTTCGTCATGAGCGCAAATTTTTACGGATATTATCCCAAGTTACTTAAACCTGGCGCAATAAAATGCTTTCATACTAAAAAAAACAGTCATATAAATCAAGGGGTTTTTTAAATTATATGTGCACAAAAAGAAAGGCAGAGACTTTTTTATAATATGAATTATAATAAAAAATAGTGGTATCCATAGCTCATAGTATTTTTCATTTTCATTTTTTTGAGCGAAACTCTAATTCTTTTTCTAAAATAAAAGTAGTTAAGTTACTCCTTATAACACCAGCTATCTGCCAGTGAGTCCCGTTAAAATTTATTCAGCTGTGTCGGATAGTTCCGTATATAATTCCATATGCATTTAGTATAAAGCTGTTATTTTGGCATTAAAAACAGCCAATTTTATTTATCTGTATAGATAATAAAATTCTGAGTCGAATCTGTACATTTAATATTTTTTAAATCTTATTGTAATAGTCATTATTATCGATACAGAGGCCGAATCTATAGTTGTTAGAATTTTTGTGTGTCACGAGAAACCACTATACAGATTCTAATGAAATTTGGTATGAGATAGCTGATTATCCAGGTCAACATTTAAGATACTTTTCACTTCGGGAAAATATCTCATCTCTGAGAAATCTATACTAACCTTAAAACGTAGTGACAAACCCGAGCGGAAGAACAACCTCCTTCCGCTCGGATTCGGATCGCTAGTATTAATATAAAAACTATAAACAAAAATCGCCCCTTTGAATTGGTGTTGTAGAAATTCAGCAAAAGAATTGGAAATTCCAAATAAAGTTCAGCCGAGATTGTTAAACGAAAAAAGGCTTTCGATAAGTCCCTTAAAGGTTATCTTATGACGATAACAATAGCATTAGCGAATAGAAAAGAAACAAAGAGAACAATGAATGTTAAGTATTAAGAAACAAAAGTGTTCAAAAAGTAATCCTTATAAGGGCAAGAGTTCTTAACACTTAATATAAATCGTATCTTATCGTTGATACTAAGTTTTCCTATTGTTGTATTGATATATTTTATAACTTAATGCTATTTTCCTTGAAAAGTAACGAATAATGACATTATTGAAATATTTCGTACAAATTGCAGACGAAGAAATATATAAGATACCCAAAAAATCTGTTCATGAAGAGTCAACGTCCTTCGACGCTTTCTACACTCTAGGAGCTGGCATGTGGTGTATTTACATATATGCCATATTAACGTAGTAATAAAATGTAAATAAAGAAATTCTGATCTTATTATTATACGAAATGGGATTTTAACCGTACTTGGTTAATAACAAAGATATTTCACTATCTTTTTTGAGTTCTGATATTGCGGTTACGGGTACATATACATATGTACTGGTATACACAGTAATGTCAAACCATGATAGTTTTCTTTAGACTGAGACATTTTGATTAGCAGAATGCCATAATGATCTATTCGTATCTTAATTAATCTTTAACCAACTTTAAAAGAAACGAAATATCTATGTTATTATTTAGTTTACAGAATTAGAGCAACATGAATTTTGGGTAGAAGTCACAAACGTGAAACACCACTAAGTAATTAAAAAGCAAACATTTACCTAACACAAAATTGAATAGAAACCAATTAAATATAAAACAACATAAACACCCCAAAACCTGAGCTCAAATTTATCGTAACAGTATTCCCCAGGATCGACCGCGAATTCGATATTCCCCTAACTAGATTCGCAAGCAGAGGGTGACTTGTTTATTACCTATATAGTGGATTATGAAACAATTTAAACCGCAGCAGGCTGCGTAAATCAATTACCGGGAACAAGGCGTCGGGTAGACCTCATTTCTGGGACATCTATTTTGACAACAGCCGCGGGCCGGCGCAATCGTCTGTGCTTCATTCAGATATTACTTGTGGGATTGGAGACTTGGTTGAGCTACTAAACAAGCGGTCTAAATCTAAATTATTTATGTATTTGGGAAGATAATAGTTGTTATTTATATATAGCCATTTAGACTTGTCTCGCAATTCCTTAGAGTAATGTTTTAACGAATTTCACATTACAAGCGCTGAGTTAAAATAACTTAAGATCTCACGATTTCAAAATCTTAGAAGTAACTAAATTCTTCTATGTTTACGTAAATGTTGCTTAAAAGTTTAATATTCTACCAACGTTATAACAAATTAAGAAGTAATAAATTATTTTCTTTTTCATCATTATACATACGAGTAGGTTACATTTAACTTTTAAAAAGGTATTTTGTTTTTTTTTTAACTCTTTCCCAATAAACTAATTCTTAAGTATGTAACGAGCCATATAATAAACGTAACTTAATTTAATCACTCTCTAATCGACACCGTTTTAATGGCTTTTAGATCCCACAGCTCATTCTCTATTTACATAAAACCAATTACAGCTGGTCACAGAATCATGTTCCGAACAGTCAATGTCCAAAATCAAAGTAAACTAAATTGGCTTAAAAATATTTTTTATATCACCAAATACTTTTGTTATCAATACAAGAACTTGAATCGTTTGATTTTATATTAGAGATTTTTATAACATTAGTGAAATAAAACCTTGTCACAGACGGATGGACATCCAGCTAGTTATAGGCTTAATTAAAAAGTCGGACTAGTGCGAGTCTGACTCCCACAACGAGGGTTCCGTAGCATGAATGAAACATTATAATAAATTTATATGGCATTTTTTTGTAATGTTTTTTTCCTTTACTAGTGCTATAAGACTTTTCTTTTTGTCATGTCAACGGGCATATCCTATAGGTATAATGTATCCTATAGTTATTGATTCCCTTGCGAGTGTCAAAATATTATGCGGCATAAACGACCATATCTTTTTAATTGCGTTGACTTAGAAGTTTGATTGTTACACCTCCAAGGGATTATATACCTGAGTATTTGATATTAATTCCAACTTGATACCTCCACGCGTTCTTGAGAAACAAAGTCTTGACAGACAAACGGACGGACAATAAAGCGATGCTGTAAGGATTCCTTTTCCCTTGTGGGTACGAAAACATAAAAAGGCCATAGCTTATGTAAATAATAAAAAATTAAAAAAGTTATTTTTGTTTAAAAAACTATTTACACACCAATATTTTATGTTTGATCGCACCTGAACAAATGTATCCAGTAAAAGCGAAAATAAAATAAAATACCAACGCAAGCAGCGTCCCTCCGTAATTGAAATTCATTTCAATATTTTACAACTAATTACATACTTGCGCCATGTTTGCGAAGTCGATACGTTGACAGGCCGATAGTAATAAAGCGGTGATTACGCGTCGCGCTGTCGAAAAATAATTAATGAGAATGAAAACAGAAATTCTCATTTGTAAATTGCGTTTTAACAGAAAATAATGGCGGTGCGTGAATTATATTTATGAGTGCGTGTCAATTGTTTGTATCATTTTATGTGACGGGAATGTGAGTTTTAAAATGATTTCGAAATAGCTTTGTACAATTGCGTTGTGTCGCGTCCCTCGTTCGCGATAATATTGACGTTTGCCGTTGCGATAAACATAATCTGCATAATTGTTTATCTGCTACAAACGCTGTCGAATTCGAAAAAAGAATTGTTCACAGTATTTTAGCTGGCGTTTCCATTTAGTAGTGCCTAATGATACTCAACGATTTGATTTCGTGAGTGTCGGTCATTAAATTACACTAGAAGTCAACTAAACACTGTTAATTTATGAAACATAATATAGTTTGGTAAACAAAGCAAGTCGAATCCCCGGCTTATAAAAGGCAAATGCTCTCACCACGTAGCAAATCAAATTAATATAAGCTACATTTTCAGTATTTCTGTTACAATCAACATGGCAGTATATGAATGCAATAATTGCAGCAGTAAAGATATTTTGGCATTATTTTTTTTATTTCTACGCCTTTCGAGAGAAGTATTATATTTGTACATATAAAAAATTTAAGAGTGCTTGTATGAATGTGTACACGCGCAAAAAGTAAAACTTCTATAGGTTATCAGTACTCTTTATGAAATTAAATTTATATTTTACATAATTAGGATAGGTGAGATACTAAAAAAATAATTAAATAACGCATATTGTCAGACAATAACAACAGTTACCATGGCAACAAACGTACGCCTCGCCCGATCACATTTTTCGTAACGCTATCATCACGCATTCACCAGCTTACTCCCCAAGTCAAACGTGCGTAAAGAAGTTTTACTTCAATAAAATTCAAACTGACTCGAACATGTACATTGAATATTATTCGGAAATTCTTATTGGAATATTCATTATTATCGACACAGAGACCAAGTCTATAAATTTTAGAATTTTTGTCTGTCTGTCTGGTAACGCATCACAGGAAAACCATTGCACAGTTTTTGATGAAATTTGGTATAATGATAGCTGGTTATCCGAGTCAATATATAGGCTACTTTTTACTGTGAGAAAATATCTCATCTCTGAGAAATCTATACTAAACGTAACTAGGTACGAACCCGAGCGGAGCAAGGGTGAGTTGCTAGTATTTTATATAAGCAACCCCTGGAATAGTTGTTAATACTAGTCATACAACAGATTCTACTATTGTCATAATAATTGTCTAAAGCAAAAATTATATGCCTATTTAACAAAGCACTAGGAGTATAATTAAGCATTTACATACATACACCATGTATATAAAGATTTACATATTGTGATCAATATTAGCACAAGTACGCCTATTTTTCACACAGTATATATGCCTATAGAGTTATCCATGACACATTCCAATTAAACGTAACAAGCGTTCTCAATAGAGCTTCAATTCAATCTGTAAAAGCAAGTCTTGTCTCCCTCGGTCTGTTTGCGAGTGCAATGTATCGAAACTCCTGTGTCACACCGTAGCCAATCAACCATGAGTCTGTCTCATTGACAGCTTGCCTTTTTTTTAAAAACTCTGATAGATTCACGTTTTGACAAATGAAAACTTTTAAATTTTGATGTTTTTTTTTAATTAAAAATTATTTGCGAAATGTTACTAAAAGTTGCATAGTTATTTTATTTTAAGTTACCTAACTTTATTTCAAGTTAAATATAAGAGATTCTAGTTGAATAATTATGAAATTATAGTAGAGTGAGCGTATCGTATGACACAAGGGATATCATCAACTAATTACATACAATCAAACTTCTGTTCCGGTCACTTCAGTTGACAAAGGAGACTTCAATTTTAATCTATACTAATATTATAAAGCTGAAGAGTTTGTTTGTTTGGTTGAACGCGCTAATCTCATGAACTACTAATCCGATTTGAAAAATTCTTTTTGCATTAGATAGCCCGTTAACTGAGGAAGGCTATAGGCTATATACTAACCCGGAAAAATGTACGATTCCCGTGGGATAGATTTCTTTTCGTCTAGGGACGAACCCGAAACGAAGCGAGGGTGAGTCGCTAGTTACTGTATAACCATCATTTTTAAACATATCTTATGATCATAATTTATGTGAAAGGAATGTACCTGCACGAGCAATTCCGGAAAATGGTTTTCATTTTATAGGAAAAAAAATATGTTCAATGTAAAACCTTTACTAAGCAAACCCTAGCCGATTACACCCGCATCTTTCTAAGAACTAAACAAGTTTGCAGAAAATGCAAACAAGCTCAAAACCCAGCTTTATATAGCCAGTGAAGTATAAACCTCGTGTTCACCTTTGGGAATATATACCTAGATTTAAAAAAAAACATTATATTTTTATAGTATTTCATATGCAAAAAATATAAATATTTGTAGTTTACGCTAGAATAGTTTTGTTTGTTAGCAATTCCCAATATTATGCTCAAATCGTATACAAATATTTAAATTAGCCAAGTAAATATTATATTAATTACAAAAACTTTTTTAGATATTCAATAAAATTACAGTCTAACAGTTTAAAGCACTATCTAATCCTAATATATCTGTGATTCCTTCTATTAACTCACATTTATTTTCATCTTTTAGTCTTGTCATGCCAAAAACTGCCTCGTCAACCTAATCCTCCATTTTATCCCCCAATTCATTAATTGTGACATAGCCTTTTTGCGATAATCAAAGGGATGGATTGATGAGAGAATTTATACATCGGGCTGTAACAGTGTAGTACTCCATCAAGTAACCGCTGAATTCTTTACAAGCTGCGAACTCCTGAGTAAGTTATTACTCATCTATATAGCTTTACTTAATATTATAGAGCTGAAAAGGGAATTATAAATCTGTTAGTACACACTAGAATTTCAGCTAGATTCATAAACTAGTCAGAATTGTTTATTTTTGCGTTTAATAGATTATTTATTTAGTAATGCTAAAAAAAATTCTACGTAAATATATAAAAAGCTGTAAATATAAAAAAAGCAACAGCTGTTTACTTAAATATTATTATTTCAATTCGTTACATTACATGACTACTGGGTACCGTAAACTGTTTATACCTAATATTTTTTTTATAAAATATAGGTTAACCTACTAAAGTTAATGTTTGATTCAAAAAAATATATAATTAATTAAGCTCTTTATAGTCTTCCATTTTATGGAAATTGGTAATTTTTATAGTTCAAATGGCATTATATGTGTTAACGCTGTAAAGGCTGAACAGATTCAGATAAAATATTATTATTTACTAGCGATTAACCCTCGCTTCGCTTCGAGTTTGTCTCTAGACAAAAACAAATCTATGCCACGGGAACCGTACATTTTTCCGAAATGGTATATAGTCTATAGTCTATATAACGGGCTATCTAATGCAAAAAGAATTTCTCAAATCGGATTAGTAGTTCCTGAGATTAGCGCATTCAACCAAACAAACAAACAATCAAACCCCTCAGCTTTATAATACTAGTATAGATTATAGTCTGTTTCATCAAGGTACCTACTACGAGAACGGAGGCACACGCAAAAACAAGTTTGATGTAAAATAATAACTTTAATAGCAAGCAAATAATATCATGTAATTATTTTTTATTTTTTGTATTTTCATTAATTTTAGGACAAATTAAAATTATATGAAATTGGAGTAACTTATATACATCGCTTGAAATAAAGGCGACTCAGCTTTATTTGAATTTAATACTGTCCCTCAAGAAGATGCTTTGTAGTAGGTAAAGATGGCTGTCATTAACAGATCTACCTCATTGCTACCTTTGATGTCTTCCATCAAAATCGTAAATTGAGCAACGAATAAGATTAACGCGTAGTCAGCGTACAAAATCAGAGAATTTGAAATGTAAATGTATTTTGATTCCCATCTTTACATCAGTGTCATTTTGAATCAAAGTCGTATTTATAAATCACATAAAATAATAATCGGCGAACTGGGCGGGTATACTTTAATTTAATAACTTAATATTTAAGACATTTCCTGCGTTAAACACTTACATTAATTTTCTATACACATCGTGAAAACATATCATGAGGAAACCTGCACGTCTGAGAGAACGTAGCAAGTTTTCGAAGAACATGTGAAGTCCGCCAATCCACACTTGGCCGGCGTGGTGGGCTATAGTCTAACCTCCCTCGTATTGAAGGGAGGATTGTGCCCAGCTGTCGGATGCTAAAAGGGCCGAACATTAACATACGTTATCCTTACGAGTAGTTACGTGGGAAGTCCGTTCCGGATGTCACCCAACTATGGTTGACACCCGTCCGCTTACGATATGCAAACTAAAAACAAATGCAATGCCCTTTTTCTTTGTTGAACCTCTTCAAGAGGTAGTAGATACCACCGACAGCCGCTCCGGGTGTCACCCGTTTGCAGCTACGCCTCTGAATTATCTATAAGCAGTTTTAATCAAACTTGTACACACACTATACATTTTATAATCTTGTAAGGATGTACAATGAACCTACGTATAACTTTTTTTTTAATATGAATATTTTATACGTTCTTTCGGGACAATAACTTTTAGGTACATATGTATATAAAACTAGCGACTCATCATCGCTTCGCTCGGGTTCGTCCCTAGCTTGCTTCCCAATACAGACTTTCACCCCCATTTTCACCTCCTTGACGGGATGATTACCGGGATAAAAAGTATCGTATGTCCTTCCCAGGGTCTCAAACTATCTTCTTACCAAATTTCATCTAAATCGTTTTAGTAGATCTAGAGATTACCCCCTATAACCTCACAAACTCACAAACTTTGCCTCTTTATAATATTATAAAGTACAGGAATATAAGCATTCACCAATGCGAGAAAAGATTCCACGCGCTTCAGTGTAACAACTAGGCAGCATCACGTCGGCTGTCAAGACTATAATAAAATTACAGTAAATAAAAAACTCTAAACGTATATCTAATAATTGTTTTGATTCTTTAATAAAGATTAAAAGGTCGTGTGTCGCTTGAACTAAGTTTTTTCATTGGACATCTAGTCCCGAAGGTGCACTCGCCTTTTACTCTCCCAACACAAAGACTTTTGGACTTCTCGTTTGAGTTAACAGTTCTTGTTTTAGAGAGATGTTGGTTTAATCTATCGAAGTGTCAACTTTATTTATTAGTTTGCCAGCCTTTGGCCTTTAAAAAAAATTATTAAAAAAATACATCAAGTCTTTTTTCTATATATACATAAGTTCTTCTGTTAACTATGAGTTATTATATTTGAAAATCAAGATCCCTTTAAATGACATTATTCAAAAATTTGGAGCGGAATATTTTCTTGAAATTTATTTGGAACTAAGGGATTTTAAATAAAACCATGTTTTCGGATTTTTTCGTAGATTTATTTTAATTTTTCTTACCCGTAGACGTTTCAGTGCTTTACAGCAATCATGGTCACGGGAGAGACTAAGGTTTTAGACGTCTCAAAGATTGTATCCCATTATAATATTATAATTGTTACAGACAACCTACCCACAAAATTAAAAAATGATTTCAAAAAATACAAAAATGGCACCAAAGTTATACCTAACAATATTTGTTGTTTAATAATTGAATATGAAAAAATATATACATATTATATATAAAATATTTTCATTTTCATATTCAATTATAACTCTTATATATACCTATTTCAACTTACCTATACCTGTGTAATATTTAATTACAGCTGAAAAATTTTGAAACATAAATCTGTAACAATATAAGTATAAGCCTAAGAGTAGGCATATTATAAAAAAAATGATAAAAATAGTTTTATATGATCGTCCATGAATGCAGAATGTTTATTGACTTCTTGATTCTCGCCGAAACAATAGGCCTTCCTCAAGTTATTGGATCTCACTATTGGTTACTCTTATCAGTCGACCACACGCGAAATGTCGACAGTTTATCATCTACACCATCTAATTACCAATTTTCCAGTTAGCTGAACGGTGAGACTGAATGATTGACCGATTTAATCACAGCGGAGTGAATGAACGAATCTCTCGTTCGGGTGCCGTAGAAAAAATTGATTGCGTTGAATCAATTCATTTGCGGCGTCGACGGACGTTTTTGTTGACACCTTGGTCCGGTTTTTTATTACCTCCTGAACTTGATCAAACTGGGGTCGGTCAATATTAATTAAAGCGAAATCCCGACAATTTTTCTGATAAAATTAAGCGCGGGTGACTACCATCTTTTATAATGAAATGCGTTAGACAGAGAGCAAAAGGTACTCATAGCGTACCTAGTTGGCAGATTGCCGAAAATATGAGAAATGTTCCTCGAAAATGTAGGATGCAGAGTTGGAATGGACCTATCAATCATTCGGATGTAAGAGCGTACAATGTAGACAGCTTGGTGATTAAGCGGCTGTATTACGTAAAGAGTTCTATCATATTTCGGAATTTGTTGCGCTTTCTAATAAGAATATACCTTATTGGTTAAGAATAATAAAAAAAAATAAAGTTAAATAAGCCAATTATACATTTTTTTGACTTTTATAACAAAAATATTTGAACTAATATGAGGCTAAAAATATTTTCTTAATGGCAACATTGAATACAAAATTAACAATGTCAATTCACTGTTCCAATTTCGAAGTCAATCATAAATTGGAATATAGTTTCTAATCGATGAACGAAACAGAAACTTCGAGTTAACGTCGGTAGTGCATTTCAAAGGCAGCAATTTGCATCCCTCGTAATTAGACAGCGTACAAGCAATTTAGACAAAATTTTATCACCAATTATTAATTGTCAATGATTAATTATTTGAACGTAAAAAAATAATATCTATACAGACGTATAATGACTTACTGACGTATCAGCCCACAGATTATACAACTGGGTCTAGGAAAATGAAAATTTGTACAAGGTTTTCTTTTATAATATATGCAGCGCACGTTGGTAAAGCAACTATAACACTTGACTCACTAACGCCGTCATTGCATTGCTCAGCAATTATAAGTACTTCGCCTAAAAAGGAGGAGGTTCTCAATTCGTCGGACTTCGAAAATATCTGATTAGGTATATATTCTAAATGAAAACCCCCGTTTAGTTATTTTTTACTTTTTAGTACCTAGAAGTTGGATTTTATAAAAAAAAAATTTTTACACAATATTACTTCTGAAAAAATGAATACGTACATATTAGCAAAATTCACATCTAAATTCGTTAAGTATTTCTCGAGATTAGCACGTACATAAGTACGGACAAACCTTGTTCTTTTATACATAAATATATACATACTGTCTATTGTCTACGCTAATAAAAAAGAGTTAAAAAATAAATAATCAAAAACAACATGTATACAAATCCGTTTATTAAACATCTTAGAATCAGTCACAAATAAGGTACAATATAAACAATAGTATTACATCACTAAATAATAAAATAAAGAACTTAGAATAAATTCTCATAAATCTAATTTAAAACACAGCTTATAAATTACAAATATATTTTAAACACGATATGACGTAAACTAAACTATAAGTTAAAATAAATACATATATTATAATAATATTTTCTTGCAAACAAAATACTTTTTCATGTTCCAATACAGATAATAAAATTCATACCATATTATGTCACAACCTTTATTTTTTATATAATATAATTTAAAAAAAAAGTTGTTAAAACATGTTCCATTGAAAATTGAATATTATAAAGTCATTTTATATTACTATATTATATAGTACGCGTATTATAAATGTACCGCTTTGAAATTGGATTTGTCAAATAACCGCCAAATGTAGGTAAATATTCTTTTAATAACAACATTGACATTTGCACACCCATTTGCAGCTTACTTCAGAATAGTTATAGTTCAATTCAATTTTTCATAATAATGGCTTTAAAACGTGCCAGTTGAGCACAGACTTCGCCAATGTCACGTAGAATGGAAGACACGGTTATATTTTAACCTACCTATACGCCTACTATTACGCGTTACAATTCACGTTTACGTCACAAAGTGTTTACATATTATATAAAATAAAACACTACAAATATTAAAAAAAAACAGTACATACTTACCAATGTATATTTATGTGGGTTATTATTGTCATACCTAATCAAACTATACCAATATATTAGTCATTCGTTAGAATCGAACATAAACTATAAAATTTATAAACCATAAGCCCTATTTAAATAAATACAATTAATTATTAGGCTGCATTCACACTAACCACGGGCTACATATGGCTAAAATTAATTAACTAGATCTTCAATTCAATTCAATTCTCTTGTTAATGGCTTCAAAGCGTGCCAGTTGAGCATAGATTACTTCGCCAATGTCACGTAGAATAGAGAAGACACGAAAGAGATTAGAAGGTAATAAAGATTTAACTAAATCTTTCGACTATTCGGTCTGCTAGAGAAAGACAGATATGTGACATAACTGCTATAGAGCGTTTGTCAAACTAACTGTAGTATCTACAGTATGTTATATTAGAAATATGGATAATTTGTTTCATCGTAAGAATAAAAATTCTCGCCCTTAGAAAATGGATTTAAGGTTAGTTGTTCAAAAAACCCTTCTAAGGTTATTCAACTTTCAATTGAAGAAAATGTTAATGAATTTTACAATTCCCAATAAAGGTCATTGAACCTAAAAAGCCGTCATGGCCACAGTTGATATAGATGTGTTTTCGCAAACGCCTCAATAAGTATTAAAGCTACAACCTTGGAATCAAAATTATTATTAGTATAAAGTTAGTATTTACTTACTAGATACATTAATCAATCTACTGTTTCTTACTTTGACAA
The DNA here is from genome assembly GCA_033884665.1 of Argynnis bischoffii washingtonia. NCBI lineage: Eukaryota > Metazoa > Arthropoda > Insecta > Lepidoptera > Nymphalidae > Argynnis > Argynnis bischoffii. The sequence continues at coordinate 14,118,442 of CM066618.1, read as the reverse complement.
GACTGACGATGTTGAGTGAAACCTAATTTAAAATTTTGAAACTTCATAAATTAAAATATTTTTAGTTCATATTGTAAGTAAAATAAAAATTTTCCAGAGCTTATGTAATACGGGTCTAATAAACTAAACAAATATATCCTACGGGAACCGTAATTTTTCCGGGATAAAAAGTAGCCTATGTATTATCCTGATGTATGAGCTATATTATTGAAAAGTTTCATCCATCCATCCATTCAGTAGTTTTTGCGTGAAAGAGTAACAATCATACATACATACATATATACATTCAGACATCCTGACGTCCTCTCAAACTTACCATTTATCATAATAGTATAGATTATTATAATAGTGCAATAGAATATAGTATTGCGACATTTACTCCATGAACGAAATGGCAATAGGTAGTTAACACATTATAACACTTTTTATATATCAATTCCATAGATTTTATTGCTACCAATTTCATTCAATGTACAGAAAATCGCTTATATAATTGAAATCACAAGTATTTATAATTAATAATGTTATATAATGGGCCAATAACTTTGCAATTGTTTGAATACAAAATGATAAAATGAAATTTTACGTTTAAAAGCAAACATCGAACACGATGAATGATACGAGCTAGCGTACCAAACCGTGGTGATTTACATTTCATCAAATTTTCCAAATGCAATCTATTCAACATATTTGAATTGCTGCAGCTCACACAAAAGAATTATTTAAACGGAATCCGTTAAAATAAATGTCAAACGTCAAAAATAGTAGAGTGATTTGCCCTTTATGATACTATTCTCGATATTGCCATTCAGATTGTATACATACTTTAAAGAATAAGGGAAATTTAATATTATATTATTAGTTTAATTAATATACAATTTTTGAGAATAAAATATTTATAATAAAAATAATACTAATTCTTTTGTATTAATTAAGCATTAGTTGTCTTCCCCTTGAAAAATAGATAGCATAATATTAGCTTTGTGTTAAATATTTTTTTAAATTATTTGTCTGTCTGTAACCGCATCATGGAAAAACCACTGGAGGGATTTTGATAAAATTTAGTATGGTGATAACTGGTTATCCGGGTCAACATATAAGACTTTTTACTGCGGGAAAATATCTCATCTCTGAGAAATTTATTTCGACGAACCCGAGCGGAGCGGGGTGAGTCGCTAGTTGTTACACTAAAAAGGTGGCAAAAGAGCATACGGTACACGGTAATCCCTATGTACCTTTACAATGGCCTTGGCATTTCTCAGGCTTTTGCGCTTTACCACCTGAAGGCGTGAAGGGGAGAGGGAGGGCACACAGTACGTATACCGCAATTTTACATCGAATTCAAATTGATATGTACATATGAACGTATTTAATTAAGTTTGATATATTAAACATATACCGACAAAATAAATTTATTCGTATGTACTATACTACTGCATTCTGAATTTCACGCGAATTGTACAATTAAAATTATATTCCCATACAAACTTTCATCCCCTTTTTCACCCCCCTAATCGAAGATTTTACGGGATAAAAAGTATCCTATATCCCTCCCAGGGTCTCAAACTATCTTTTAGCAAATTTCATTTAAATCGGTTCAGTAGATCCAGAGATTACCCCTACAACGTCACAAACTCACAAATTTTACCTCTTTATAATATTAGTATAGATATAAATACACGTTAAAAAGAAATAACGTGATAATTAACCTATAAGGAAAAAGCGTGAATCGCTAGTAACCTAATCTTGAGATTCATTCAATAGTATGGAATAAGTAGATACCTAATACCTAGACATATTTAAAAACGCCTAACCAATTAAAACCAGATATTTGAAAAATTTGATAAAATCGATTATTAACAGCAACGGCAGCACAATGTAAATTTTTAATCAGTCAACAGTCGGCCAATCTGCCCGATGATTTTTCTACATTTACTATGCAGGTTTTATACATTAATAATAAATATAAAATCGGCAAACAATTACCTACTACCAACTAATATAAAAAAATACATTGTATGTATACAAAATAAAGATGGCTGTATGAAAATTTAAAATATAGGAATAATAAGTTAATTTACCGAGCATAATGTAGTTTAATTGCAAAAGCGTCTACTGAGTTACTATCTCAAAATTGAGTTACTGTACCACAAGCGCTAGCGTTCGTTTGCAATATTTATTTTGATATAACGACGAGAAAAATAAAAGTACAAACACATTCCTAAAAAAATATGATTAACACAATAATATTAATTGATGTTAATGAGAAATTTTGACATATTCATACATACATATAATAACTTTACATATAAATAAAGTTGAAGTGTCTGTTTGTAATGTCAAAATAACAGCTTTTTGCTAAATACATATGAAATAATATACGGTTATATTTGAAATACAATTTTTATATTTAATTTCTAATCTCCGAAACGGCTGGATCGATTTTAACGGCACTTTCACTAGTTAGCTGTTTTATAAGGAGTAACTTAGGCTATTTTATTTTAACTTTTTATTTTAAAAAAAAATGTACCATGGAACGCACCCGAACTAAGCCAGGGTAAGTCGCTAGTTTAAAATATATTTTAGAAAGGCGGTTCCGGAGAAACAAAATAACTTGTGTTACATGCGTAATCGGATATTCGTTCATTTCAAATGGTGACTAATTATTTTTAATTAGTTCTTGCCAATACGAACCAAAAGCTTCTGTGCTAAACAATGGATCTACGTCATCAATGACGTCATTTGTAAATGTCATGTAAAATGTCATTGATGAAGTCATCAATCTTCTATATATATAAAAATCTATGTATGTATGTATGATCCCTATGGACTCAAACACGACTGTAGCGATTTTGATTAAATTTTCAGGCAATCTCCAGATTAGCCAAGCGGTTAATCTTATAAAGTTTGTTAGTGATCGGAAGCTTCAACGCGGGTGAAGCCGCGAGACGTGTTAGTTAAACTATAAATATTTAAAGCTCACAACACACTATGTAACAATGTGTATAAGCCAATACCCGCATGGGGTAGAAACTGACAGCCACTATTTTAGTTCGATCAAACTTTTAAACAGCGGAGAACTGATCCAGTCGCAAGATTAAGTTAGATAGGTTTTAGTTTATTGGCCTGAAAGAGTTTACCACTATATATATACTTAAATTGTATAGGTACCTTCATACAAGAAAAAGTTAGAACAAAAGCACAAATGAATAAATTACAATCAGATATAACTTTGTTACTTTAAAATATGTAAATTATCAGACGTCGGAGTTATAAGAATCGATATAAAATTATTGCCGTCATCTTTAAAAAAAAACTCGATTACTATTGTTTAACAAAGTCTCGTAATCGATGTTTCCAATACCTACATCAGAATAATTTCGAGTCACACAATTATTGTTGTCAAATAATCAATATTTCAAATAAACATACGACGTAATTATAAAACAATAGATTACAAATTATAATTGAATCAAACATAAGGAAACCTTAACACAATTTAGATTGATTAAATAAATACATATAACACATCACATACACAAACATATTATGTTCTAAAAATTTACACGTTCATATTAAAATAATCTTACATTAAACACAATGTTATACGTTCAATCTGCCATCCCCAATCCATTCACTCATATCAATCGATCAATCAATCGGTTAATACTCACTTGTTTTGTGCATTCATTCACTTGGGGTCACTTGTGGTCACTTGTGGTCACCAGTGCTAGTTTGTAGTCACTTAAGAGTCACTCATGGTCACTTCCTAGAGGTGATTGCATTCGGCCTGGAATACGGATGCATCTGGACCCTCTCCCTCGCGCGAACTGCTTTAAATCCAACTGATTTTTCAGTGACAGTCGCCTTTCTTGAGCCGTCTGTTAGTTTGTTAATAGGACAAACACAAACATTTAGTGTTAGTTCTTATATATGCCATAAATTTATAGAAAACAGTGACCCAACCATGCTACACTCATATCCTAAGAACATTTTCCCATTAAGTAACGTAACCCACGGGATAACAAATTGATGTACAGGAATAAGAAGATCTAAGGTATTATTATAGTCATATCATTATTTTTGATAATATAATGATGATAACACGATGATCATTCTCAGAGTTTATATTCTCTCTGAAAATAATCATTATCTCGATAGACTGAAAGCGATTAATATTATATATGTATATGCGAAGTTTTGCTCCTTCTTTCATCCGAAAAAGGAATGACATACTAAATATTTCTCTCATAATATATTCTATTAATTTATAGCACATTTTACACACAGGACTGTCACATCGTCTGTATCATGCATGATATTAATTTAAACTGAAATCGATATAATTAATTAATATCGGTGAACATGTCAAAACCAATGTCGGGGAACACGAGGGAGTAGTGCGGTTAACGTATTAAGAAACTTAGCTAATATAGCGATTAGTAACGTATTATTATATATTATATGTTCAATACATAATACGATAAACTGAATGTGAGAGTGTAAGATGGATGGCGGATCTATGATAATAATTACTGTTTAACTAAAAAGCTATACCTATAATAAATACTTTCTTAGATTTACGCGAATATTTGACTTTTTAAATAAAACTATCCTTTCGGATTATTTCGCGGATTTATTTTGATTTTTGGTTCCCGACGTTTCCAATGCTTTACAGCAATCATGGTCACAGGAGAGACTAAGATTTTAGTCATCTGAAAGGCGTTATATAACCATGTCTTTGCCTTTTTATTCTTCAATCAACTTAACTCGTAAACTTTTTAAGAGTTTTCACCGATACGACGGTCAAATCTTAAAAGAGCTATTGACTAAGGCCTTCAAGTCCAAACTACTTTTGTCAGTGAAAAGTAATTTTGACCACGTCAGAGTTCTAACTGTAACATATAACTTTTTTGTTAAAAAATATTTAAAATCGATTCACAAATAGCCAAGATATCGCGAAATTTTTTTAATAGTCAACAAATAAGGTCAAAAATAAGAAAAAAAATAGCCATAGTCGTATAAAAATATTTTGAATATTTTTTATTGTTGTATGAAAATTATAGCCGACTTTAATAAAAAAGAAGCAATGTAATAATTAATAATAAATAAAATATAATTATGTAATTTTATTTTAAAACATAATATAGTCCGCCAATCCGCACTTGGCCAGCGTGGTGGACTATGGCCTGATCCCCCTCTTACTGAAGGGAGGCCCGTGCCCAGCAGTGGGACGTTAAAAAGGGCTGAATACATACAATACAATTGTAAATATACATATTTTTTATTTGGAATAAAAACTTACTAGCCTTATTTAGCGTTTACTATGAAAATAATAAACGTTTAAATAATTTTTAGGTTATACTTTTCTATCATTAAAATTATTGCCATTTTGAAACATAAATAGCTCCGAATACGAGCTGAATGTTCCCCGCGGGACTTTATTACATGCGACGAGAAACCAGATTACGTGGACATTTATTACCTAACATTTACGTAAAAATTAAATTGTACTTTTAATTTCTAAAGTTAAAAATCGATTAAACATCTATTAGAATTGTAATTAGTTATTTATGCATTGAAGTTCTATAACGCACATTACTTAATACATTTGATGAATGACAGCTAGACGGAAAAGTGTAATATTTCGACCGTCACGACACTTCATTTTATTTTATTTATTTTTTTTATTTTATTTATATATAGTAATGAGTTAAATAAGTAATATAATGTTGGGACATTAACACACAGCACCATCTAGTTCCATGGTAGGCTTCGAGACTTGTGTTATGGATACCAGATAAATTGATACACTACACATTTATAACTTTAAATACATACATAATATTATAAATATAAACACCCATGACCCACGACATCACACAAATGAATACCCCCAGAGGGGCTCGAACCCGCGACCACTGGCACAGAAAGTAGGTTCACTACAAACTGAGCCAAACGTGTCTTATTAATTTCTTATATTATGTTGTAAGAAATTCGTGTGCAATCTGTGCAGGCCTTGTTTGGATGCGCTTCAACATGTACAACGTACGTTGCTTGATGTTTGTGATACAAATATCTATGAACCAAGGGCAAACAGGGAAAGAAACTTCGTTCCTATCGGGTATCTCACAACATCTCAACTTTTTTTTCTTTTCCTCCTTAATTTTAACGCACACTATTCCCAAGTCAAACACACGTCTTGTTAGTCAAATATTGCCCTGCATATATAAAAAAATTCATACAATTCTGTTCCGAATGATTCATTCATACAATTCTGTTCCGAACTAGTGACTCACCCTCGCTTCGCTTCGGGTTCGTCCCTAGACAAAAACAAATTTATCCCACGGGAACCGTACATTTTTTCGGGATGATATATAGCCTATAGCCTTCCTCAGTTAGCGGTCTACCTAATGCAAAAAGAATTTTTCAAATTGGATTAGTAGTTCCTGAGATTAGCGCGCTCAGCCCAACAAACACAAACAAACAAACTCTTCAGCTTTATAATATTAGTATAGATATGTTATTTGTGTTCATATATACTAGTGTGCATTATTACTATGTTTAAAAAAGTGCAAAAGTATCGCACAAATACAATATAGACTATTTGGCCCACGTAGCAAGCGCTATCTCTTAAATTTTCATAGCATTCGATTTGAATACAAATAGTCGCTGCTACAAAACGTTTCAAAATGACCACGAAGCTTTATTTAGTAAAAAACCAAAAGAAATTAATAAAAACATTAAGTCGGTTAATATTGCGATTAACATCGTACTAATATAATCATTTCATATCTTTTGAAATGAAACTAATCTAATACTTGAACTCAACTCAATTTAACGCTTGATATACTTTTCCACTTCAATATTAAATTTAAATAAACTAAATATAATATAGTATTAAATTAAGAGATTTTAAGAAAAAAATAATGATAAATTTTAGTATAACCGTTGACTCGTTAAAGAATAAACATAAAAATATGATTTTCATTGAACTACGTTAAAACTATTGTAATTGTGACGCTTTTTCAATGTATATTTTTATAGACTTTATTTTTGAATGGACGTTTCGAACACTTTTCAATTATTCGCAATCGGACCGTGAATGGCGGGATAAATGTGTTACAAATACTTTTACACATGCAAAACAGAAATCTAATAAAAATCCTATACGTTAAAACAGATAATAAATCAATTCATGGACACTCACGGATACATGCACTTGACCAAAATTAGTATATCAATTGCTAATAAGCAATAAGACCTCTTTTTGTTACTTTGAATATTATAAAGTTATTCTAGCTGGTCATATCTGTACAATGTATGTACATTTCCGAAATGTCTAATAATTAAGTTCATATAATGAATTTTTGAAGTAAAACTTCTTTAGGCGTTACTGAGGGTTAAGTCAATACATTGGAAAACTGAAAGTCGCGAAAGTGAGAGTCAAATTAATAAATAATTAATATTTTTTAACAATTAGTATATTTATATTTTATAGTAATTATTATTTATAGAAATATAATATTTATTATTAATAATTTTATAATATTTATTATTAATAATTTTCTAATATTTATTATTAATAATTTTATAATAATAATTACTTATAAAAATGAATATTTATTACTAATTATAATTTTATAAATATTATAAATAATTATTATAATAGGGGCTAAAGTATGAAATTGCCGTTTTATTGTAATAGGTACTTCGAATTGACATAGAACCTTTACGGTTTAAGATTTTTGAGTGGAACTTTTTTCACATGGTACCTATAAGAACTACCTTCTTTTAAAAATCTGCAACATTCGATTATCGACTTTCAGTTGTTTTTTTATTCAGTTTAAACAAGAAAGATGGATACTTTGAAAATTCGAGTGATTTTTGAATACGAGTTACGACGCGGAACTAACGCGACAGAAACTGCTCGCAATATCAATGTTGCGTTTGGAGAGGGGACTGCTAATGAACGCACCGTGCGATTTTGGTTTAAACGCTTTCGCGATGGAAACTTTGATTTGAAGAACGAACCACGTGGAAGACCGCCCACACAGGTGAATAGCAATGAATTAAAAGAGATGGTAGAAGCCGATCCGAGCCAAACTATCCAGGATTTAGCGGCATGGTTTAACGTTACCTTACCGACAATATCAACTAATTTGCGTCAAATCAATAAAAAATATGAAAAATGGGTGCCTCATGATTTGACTGATCTGCAGAAAGATACTTGTGTTGTCTTGTTGAATTGATACAGAAATAAAGGAATATTGGATCGAATTGTGACATGTGATGAAAAGTGGATTCTTTACGATAACCGTAAGCGAAAAATGCAATGGCTGACCCTAGGTCAAACGCCGCAACAGTGTCCTAAAGCAAAGCTTACCAATAAAAAGGTAATGGTAACTGTTTGGTGGTCTGAGCATGGTGTTATTCACTATAGCTTTCTCCGATCTGGTCAAGCAATAACGGCAGATGTCTACTGTGCCGAACTCCGAACAATGATAGCAAAACTAGCAGTGAAACAGCCCCGATTCATGAACCGATCTTCACCATTATTGCTCCATGATAACGCGAGACCTCATACAGCACGAGAAACCGTTTTAACTCTACAGGAACTGCAATTAGAAACCATTCGTCACCCTCCATATTCGCCAGACTTTGCTCCAACGGACTACCATTTTTTCGTGATTTAGACAATTTTTTACGCGATAAAAAGTTTTATTCTCAGGAGGCAGTACAAAATGCTTTCACACAGTTTGTCGAATCTAGATCACCAGAGTTTTATCGCAAAGGCATAAATGACCTTCCTATAAAATGGCAGCAATGTATAGATAATAATGGTAATTATTTTGATTAAATAAATATGTTAAATTAAAAAAAAACTAATTTCAATTTTTCAGTACAAAAACCAATTTCATACTTTAACCCCTATTATATATATTTATATTTTGATTTGTTTTAATGAAATTGCGGTATCTGCCACAGAGTTAAAGAAGTTTTATTTCAACCTCGCATAAATGTTACATGCTCTCATTTTTATTTTTAATATAACGCTATACATTTAATAACCCTAAATTATACTTCTTCTTAAACTTTTAAAATATGTAACACACGACATACTAAAGTAACGGTATTATTTTAAAAATACAAAGATACAGCGATTAGTTGCAGATTATTTTACATATTAAAACTAAATTAATAATTTGTTAGTTTACCTTTATTTATTAATATTTTTTTCAAGCGATCGTGATAATGGGGAAATTCGAAACGATAGTGAATATTAAATATATTCCTTACAGCATTATATACATTTCTTTCCAAAATTCAAATCACATCAAGTGACAAATTAATATACGAAAGTAATATCTGTATGTCTAATCCACAAAAACTAGCAAATTCTCTTGCGTACTACAGACATTATTTTTCACAAATTTCATATTATCCTCATATTTTTTCTTTTAAATCAAAAATTCTGATATTCACTAAAAGTTCGAATTTCACTATCCACGCCAGATTGAAAAATGATTAGTAAAACTTGCGACACGCTGTGATGGTCGCGAGGAAACATCCGAAAGGTTAGATTCATTTAAAATGTACAAATACTTTTCTTATATTTTCGCTAATATTTGACATGTTGACATTTTTCTAATATTATGTATATTAGAAAAATGTCAAATATTAATTAATACTAAAATAATATTATTTTGATTTCATATAAACACGTCGCATATTCAAATTCGACTTTTCGCGGATTTACTTTGGTTTTTGATCAAAAGTCCAAAAAGATAGTTTTAATTAAAATGTCAAATATTTGCATAGGTCTAGTTCTATTTAAACTTAACAATGTTAATAATGCTAACAATATTAACAGCGTTAACAATAGTAACAGCGTTAACAATATTAACAGCGTTAACAATAAAAACAGCGTTAACAATGTTAACAATGTGAATTCTTAACTCTTACCTTGCACGTTCCGCTGCAGCGACGTGCCGTCGCGCGCGAGGCTGGAGCCGAAGCCGGGCGCGCGCGGCGCGGGCGCGCGGCGGAACGGCACCGCCCTGCCTACCACTGGTTTTACTATTTTCGCTGTATAAATAAATATATTATGTAGTTATTATTATATGTATTAAAAATTCACTCATTCACTGACTCTAATAATTGTATGTATGTATATATAATATATATTTTTTACTCTTTCACGCTGAAATTGCTGGATGAATGATATTCCTTGGTTAGTGGAACTTTTTAATTACCCTCAAGTTTGGGCTCGTTTGATTCGTTTTAGATATAACAAGTCGGTGCAGAGCTCGCAGTTTTTTTTTTAATATAAAGTAACACAAATCAAAATCTATTACAGCAAAATAAATCCCACGCATGGAACAGCTAAAATAGCCTAACAGTTTATTAATATAAAGTTAGAAATACCGATCATTCATTAAATTGTACTTCGACAGTATTTAATCAACAAAATTCATCTTGAAACTAGGTACATTTATCGTAGTTAGTTCAATATAAGTTTGAAAGCAATCTATGAAATTTCTTAGTATATTGAGAAGTTGAGTTAAGATCTTTAATAAATTTCTATTTACTCTAGACTACTTAATTTCAATTCATCATTGCCTAGTGACAGCCTACGGCTTTGCCTGAATTAAATAATATGTGTAATGAGTCCATAGTAACCGATCATGGACACTGTTCTTAAAGAAGCATCTCATTTGTATAAATTCGGACCTTTTTTAAAATTCAAATAAAACTTGTTATTGTCCTATTAAATACACAGAAAATGTTATATTTCATTTTTTATTAAATACTCAAAAATATACTTTTAAAGAAATTTCTTAGAAAATTTCCAATGTCCAACAAAAATTACAAACAATTTTGATCCTGTTAATATTTTATTACAATACATAAAGGGCTCCCTATTATTTTTACGTGAACAAGGTTTATAATTTTTACATAGAAATAAATACATTGTATTAAAAAAGGGTTTGCGAGTTTCCGTCGGGAAGTCTCCGTAAAAAATTACTAAGCTTCTATATAAACTATCATTTCCTATTTAACCCTATAGTGCTAAACTTTTTTATATAAGGGACTCTTGTGCTAAGCGCGATGTTTTTAAAACCATTAAAGCTATCGATATTTACGTATGATACGTATGTACTCAGCCCTTTTTTTTAACGTCCCACTGCTGAGCACGGGTCTCAATACGAGGCCAGGTCAAACTCAACCAAGCTGGCCAAGTGTGGGTTGGCGGACTTCACGTGTCTTTCAAAAACTTGCTAGGTTTTCTCAAGACATACAAATTTCCTTACAATATTGTTAAATGTCAATATGTCAAAGGTGCGAGATCCGGGATTTGAACCCGCTTAACTTGATTTCATAAACAAATGCGTTACTACTGGACTACCAGTGCTTGTCCACTAACGATATGCCAGTGAATAAAAAGATTAGATAGAAATAGAAGAACATCAGGCAACTAAGCATTCTTAGTCACATCGATAATGAGAAATTATTTTTATAGGTGTTTTTATTTTACGAGGCAATACACGTCGTTTTATTGCATAGATATTTTTTATGGGCTGGAAAGTGGCATAGTCTATTTATCCCAGTACATTAAGTGATTTCAATGGAACTCATATCTCAAGTCTTATGCACATGACATTTTTTTAGATGGGCTTATAAATTTAAAAGGGCCTGTGCACACCAAATTTCCTAAACATGCTAACGATACCCGTGCCTTATGATAAACATAATTTAAAAAATCGGTTAAGTAATACTAAATCATAATTATAAAACATACATACATAAACAACATATTTTATATCTCTATATGTATAATAGATATATGTATAACAGTGGAAACTTTATTGGTGTATGTACGTGTTTTCCGTAAAAGTTTCTAATATTTTGTTTGTAAAAAATAAATAAATAAATACCTTTATTATCATTGAAGGTAACTGTCCTCGGCATGATATTAGTCCTGTCCGCCAAACCCTTCTTAACCGGCTGCACTTCTGCCTTAATTTCAGCTTTAATGGGTACTTTTTTCCACGCATCCATCTTTCCCGCCAAAACGAACGTAGAATTCAAGTCCTTAGGATCAATCGCATAGTTTTCAACGTCCAATGTAGGATCTTCTCTCTTAACTTTCTTTGCAAAATTCAAATTTCTGGTCGCATCCAGACTTTCAAAGGAATCGTTTATCACAATAGTTTCGTTATTCATTAACTTTATAGGCGTTCCTTTGCGTTTCTTTGTTAGTATTGGTTTATTTTCTATATCATTTAAATCGTCACTATCAGTCACTATATCATCTACTGTTGAATTAATATCCTCTTTTCTAATGTCAGTATTATAGTCGAGTGTAGTCGTCGGTTTGTCTAAATCAAGTGTTGATACAAATTTGAAATGCGCGTCGCTCTCCATATTTCTATCCGACCAGGAGATACCTTTAGCGGATTTCGCTTTTTTCATAATTTCCAGATATTCCGCTGTGAGGGCCGGTGGTGCCTTGTCGTAGCCTTTTAGGGTTAAATATAATTTTTTCAACATATTCGGCATATCACTCATATACTCTGTAAACGCCATTATTTCTTCGTTTTCTATTGTTAACAATTTGTATCTCAACTCATCTCTGGCCTTAAGATGGCGTATTTCACTTTGCATTTGCATTTTTTCTACGAAATCTATTAGATCCGGGCAATCAGCGACGGCTTCATTGAATAGGATGTGTAGCTTTTTGCGACTTTCGTCCCATTTGGTCCAAGCGTTCATTATCTTAGTGTCGAGGTTGACGGACTGTTTGAAGTAACTTTCCGCCGCACGCTCTTGCCGTGGTATATCTTCTGTACACATCTGTTGAACATATTGTATTGTGTTAGAATTTAAATTTAAATAAAAAATGCAAATGTTTTAAACAAGGGATATTCTCTTCCGTGACCATGTTTGCTTTAAAGCATTCGAAACGTCGGGAACCAAAAATTAAAATAAATACGCGAAAAATCCGAAGAGATAGTTGTATTTACAAATATGAAATACAGTCTAAGAAAATACAACGCTAACGTTATAAGAAATTTGAAGATTGTATTAAATAAAAATATATAATGAAATTCTATTATCATTTTACATTTCAATTAAAACAATTCATTTCACACCCCATGGGTTTCCCCTATTAACAATTCTTAACTTAAAATTTTAATATACAAAAATTAATAAAATAATCTTAACGTGATTAAAACATTTAAGTATTGTTTACCTGTTCAATAGCATTAGACTTTTTTCCATACTAAAAAAAATTGAAATTCTCCCAGCATTGAGATGTACCATGAATAAACGGGAAAGAATTTTCATAGATTTAACATATATTAAGTATGTTGGGAAATGCATTTACCCGTACCACTGTATATGTGGGATTCACCGGCTTAAGAAGAAGCCAGTACTACCCACTAAAACCCAACAGAACCTCTCCCGTCTTAATGGGGCGTCGGCTATTAGGCGTTCACTTATGCACTCAACTACGACGCCCCGACGGCAGATCTGCCGAAGCAGACCACAACAACCACCGGGTTGCTCCACAGTCCACTCTGGCAATCCGCGTGGAACACCGCCCACCGAAGTGGGCCATCTCCCAGTAAGTCTCTCGGCTTCGCACCCGGCAAGGTTGATTGACGCTAATGAGCGCCCCACCACAAGGTGATTACACATGCGGGAGGGGGCGGGAGTGGGAGGGGGGGGGGGGGGGTCCAGTTATCTCCTACCGCAAGCCGCGTTAGGTACTGACCTGCTCCATGGCTTCGGAGGAGGAGCGGTGCGCGAGGTCGGCCACGTGGCTGAGGGCGCGCGCGCGCAGCCGCTGGCGCAGCGCCAGCACGCGCTGCTGCGACATCAGCGCGAGCACGCGCGCCTCCAACGCGGCGTGCAGACGATCTTCCTCTTGGAGGCGTGTGCGCCATTTTTGTTTAACTAGAAAGTATGTGCAAATTAAAGTAAATATAAGTTTGTTTTATAGTAACAGTATTTTGTTTGTTGTATTTTTTTTAGAATTGCACTGTTCTTGTAGGTTGTAATACGATGTAAGATAGCCGATATACTTTCTCAATAAATCTGTACATATTATAATAAAATTCTAACAGTTGAATCTGTACATTAAATTTTTTTTTTTGAAAATCTTATTGAAATAGTCATGATTACCGATACAGAAGCCGAATCTATAGTCTTTAGAATTTTTGTTTGTCTGAATGTCTATGACTGCAAAAAAAGGTTAAAGATTTATTCAGAGCAGACTAATAAATTTACTTCAAAAAATTACTGTAGAAAATAATTAGTCTATGTAGCTTTGAGAAAATAAATTTTGGGAAGCCCTGGACTAAAGTATGCTATCGCTACATTTCACTTGCAGCGAAAAAGAAAATTGAAAAATTAGGAAATTCGGGAAAACTAGTCTTTTTGTAGCATTTTTGTATGAACTCGAAGACTTTGATATTTGTACTGGACAATATATATTTGAACAATTACATAATATGTTACAGCATTCTGAACCTTTAAATGAACCAGAAATAAAAACGAAAGTTATTAAGAAAGATATATTATTATACTTCTTTTAGCACGTTTGGAAAAAGTTTAAGAGTAAAATTTTTACGATGCGCGCGTACTCCGACAGCCAAAATGCTATATGATGAGGATAGTTGCATTCCTTTTACAAACAGAGAGTTGTGACATACGGTATGAAATCTTTAGCTTTTTTGTTCTGTTACGCCAAAGAAGTATAACCTCTTACGTACACGTTTACTTAGTAAACACATGTTTTTTATTATATATTTTAGTCACCGATTTTCTTTAAAACTCATACTAAACAACATAACATTATAATTTACTAGCGACTCACCCTCGCTTCGCTTAGGGGTTCGTCCCTAGACAAAAACAAATTTATCCCAAGGGAACCGTATATTTTTCCGGGATGTCATCCTCAGTTAATGGGCTACCTAATGAAAAAAGAATTTTTCAAATCGGATTAGTAGTTCATGAGATTAGCGCGTTCAACCAAACAAACAAACAAACTCTTCAGCTTTATGATATTAGTATAAATAATTATTACATACCTTTCTCTTTCTCCAAATCTGGCTCCTTATTAACTGGCTTGAATGTAGATAGAGATAGTTTGGCTTCCAATTCCTTCACCTTCTTTTTTAGTTCCTCATTTATCTTCACATATTGGGACAGCCTCATATCCCCATCGACAATATTCTTTTTAATGCTGAGTTGAATTTTGTTGGCTCTTGCGGCATATTTCAATGTGTTATATGTATCTTCATAGCTAATACTAGACGGTGATACGTTTGCAATCATTACAGTTTTGCAATTTCCACCGAGACTGTCTTTGAGGAGGCGGGTTAGTTTTGAATCCCTGTAACAAAGCAAAGTGAACTACCTAAAAATCTACTGAAAGAAGAAACATTAATAATACTTTCGTAGATTTACGCGAATATTTGAGATTTTAGATAATAGTATCTTTTCGGATTTTTTCGCGGTTTATTTTTATTTTTGGTTCCCGACGTTTCGAATGCTTTACAGGAATCATGGGCACGGGAGAGACTAAGGTTTTAGACGTCTCAAAGGTTACCTGTCTGTCTGGGAAAAAATCTAAAAAGATAGTTTTATTTGAAAAACAATAATAATATAAAATTACTCTTTTGAAATATTTATTACCCTATGCTTTTTTAACAATTAAGAAAAATCTTATAAAATTCCATCTTAAAATGCATGAAGTTTCATAGACTAGAAAGCATGGTATAATATTATACATACATACATAAGAAACACGTTACGTTTCTTCTAGGGTAGTTGGTTAATAAATAAAAAAATATGTTTGGACATTAACACACAGCACCATCTAGTTCCATGGTAAACTACAAGGCTTGTGTTATGGATACCAGATAGCTGATACACTATGCATATATAACTTTAAATACACACATATTATAATTATAAATACCTATGACTGGAGTACAAACATTCGTGCTCATCACACAAAGGAATGCTTTAATATATTTTGAATTTAATTAATATTTAATTATATCTCGAGAATATAACAAAATAAAAAAAATATATTCTTAAAAAGAAATTTAATGTTTTGGGAGAAATGTGTTAATAGCACTACAAATTACAAGGTTAAGTATGTTTCATTTCAATATGACGTCAAAAAAACGAGTTAATAAGTAAAATGTATTGTTAAATAGTGGGTAGATATGAGGTGTTCTTTACATAAAAACTTAAATGTATGATTAAGTGCTTTTTTCCATACTTTTTATAATATTATAAATGTGAAAGTGTGTTTGTTTGTTTGTCCTTTTTTCACGTCAAATCAGAGTGACGAATGACGTGATTTTTTGTGTGGAGATAATTCAAGGGCTGGAGAGTGACATAGGCTACTTTTTATTGTGAGATTATCTCATTCCCTCAGAAAAACACGTTTTAATACCTATGTATAATGTATATATATAATATATATCTATTCTATACTAACTATTAAAACATACTTATAAACTAAATTAAAAAATAATTATAAACTCACTTAACCCAAAACCAGAAGATTAAACATGTTCATAATCTTTAAGTCAAGTTTTTATTTAACCATGCCATTATGTAAATTTAAGTATATTGCCATCAAAACATGTATACTTAAAAAAGTAATTACTATTTTTCACTTCTTTAAATTATCTATAAACTTAAACCAACTACAACATAGTAAAAATTCACTAACCTGTACGGTATATAACTACTTCCATCTGCCAATTTATTTATACAATTTCCGAGTGATAACAGGCTTTTGTTTATATTGGCACCTTCTTTGAATCTATCGCCCACACAGCCAGTGGCGGATGCGCGTTCACTCCCTGCCAAATCTATCATCGACAGCTTTACAAGTCGTAGCTGGCTGCTAGTCTTATATCGCATTTTGACATACACCTGCAAAATATTTAATATGTAAGTTCATAATAGTAATATAGTCTTATTGATTCTCACATTGACATGCCAATATAATACAATATCCATACTAATATTACGAATGTGAAAGTTTGTGAGGATGGATGGATGGATGGATGTTTGTTACTCTTTCATGCTAGAGCAGCTGAATAGATCTGGATAAAATTTGGCACAGAGATAGATTATAGTCTGGAATAGCACATAGATTACTTTTGATACTGGAAAAATATACGGTTCTCATGAGATGGATTTGTTTTTGTCTTGGGATGAACCTGAGTCAGTCCTAGTGACTGACCCTCATTTTGCATCAGGTTTATGTATATAATATTTATTAGAAAATATTAATGGTAATATATGATCGGGGGTATGTTGTCTTTGAGCTGTAAAAACGTAAGTTACCAGTCACTAAGTCTCCGTAGGGTACCAATATTCTTTATTGTCTGTGTTTACTCTAAATAGTAACTGATGAGTAAAGAGTTAAAAATTTTTATTTATTTTATTTTATTTTAAAGAATTAAAAATTAATAAGTACAAAAGGAACATCTTAAATATTAATAAATTGATTATTATTAAAAAATACTTGTTTTTGGAAGAAAAACAAAATCCAACACTGAAAATAAAATGAAAGAACATATTACTAAATAATAAAAATTAAGATGATGGAATAACTTTTCAATTGACTATAATTTTTGCTGCATTTTTGGTTAAGCTTTTATAAACGTCAATATACATTTGTACATATAGCTATTGCAAAGCAAGCAAGCAAAAATACAGCAAGTAGTCTAGTTATTATTAAATATTTTTAAATTATTAAAACTTTGGTTCTCACTTACCTGAAAAACAGCATGGCTCCTAGAACTTTCAGCATTAGCATCTGTAGGATGCTGAGTTCTATTCTTATTACCATTCTCCAGCATGTTAAGCAATTCTCTAGCAGTCTTTATGTTATTGAGCGTGAGCCCAGCTACCATCACACCATATTTTGAATCCTCTCGTAATTGTAAAGGAGTATTAGAAGGTTTGAGTAAATCATATACATTTTCATTATATACCTGAAAAACAAAAAATTCTGATAAAACATTTACATACTTATAAAATGTAGGATCCCAATTTCAATGAATCCTTTAGTTATTTATTAAACTTTTAAACTAATCACCTTTGCCTAAGTTTTTAAATAAAAGTACAACATTAGAATGATTCACCTCAATATAAGAAACTCCAATATCAAATTCTCTTTCCTTTTCAAAAGCATTAATAGTGTAAAATAAGTGTTCCATGGTCAAGTAAGTGATACCAGGATTTTCCTTGTTACCAATCATAGTGAAAGTTTTGCCTGCACCAGTCGCCCCGTATACGAACACTGAACAATTGTAGCCTTCCATCAAGGAAGCCAACATATCCTTCGTCGTAGTCTCAAATACATCTTGATTAGTAGCATCACGGCCACAGACATGATCAAAAACAAACTTTAACTCCTTGTTGGCGCGTTTTAGAAAATTTTTATTCGGTTGCTGCACACCTTGATAGAAGAATGGCCTCATTTCCTCTTTGGGATCAAACACTAACATTCTATCATCAACAACATCAACCACCACACGATTGTTTAACTCTTTCTCTTTCTCGTTCAAGGGTCGCACCCTTACGACTACTTTTATATTCGCAGCCATATTTTGTGTCGATCCACATTTAGAAGGTGCTAAGGCTTTCGGCCCGCCAAAGCCAGGGCCTTTATCAACTTTTACCATTTTTAGTTAATTTGGCACATCGAAGGAAATTAATAGTTAAATTCACGTTCACAAAAAGAAATAACGCTAATTTTCTTTTGTATTCATAAATGTTTTCTCTTTGAACATGTACTTTTAATAACAGCTAATATCCCACAAATCACAATATCGTTTGAAATTTTGAATTGTATTTTGTAACCGTCAAATATTTGAATTGACAGACGCTATCGGAACCGAACGCGCATCACACGCAATTTAACGTTCAGGAATTTGGAACAAACGATTTCAAATTGGTATGATAAGTAGTGTATTATTTTTCCTAAACGTAATAAGCAAATTACGTATAGCATTTTTGTTCATAATAAATCTTTCTTAATAGGATTGTATAAATCTTACCTTAATAATATATTTTCTAGATAACTCACTAATCTCCAAGCATTAACGTCAAAGAGCTACTTCACTAAAATAACACAAAAATTAAACGAACAACCTTAGAGTATATATTAGCTTATGTACACTCTAAGCAAACAGCATTAAGTGATGAAATCGCGATTATTAAATATACAAATATACAAATTTTATGTTAATCCCTTAGAGTATACATAAGCTATACTTTAATGTTTATCCTAATTTAAAGTATAATAAATAAAACTTTACTGAAGCTAATTGCTTAATAGTTATTACTGTAATTATTATATTTGTTCTTTATTACGTATTGAATAATATTGAAGTCTTAAAGACAAATGCGTTGAATGTAACAATAAATAATTCAAATAGGTACCTACCGATCTTAGGAAAGCCTAAAGCAAATAGTTATTTACATAAACATTTCTTATAGCCAAAGGCAAGATTTACTTATCCGACTTATCCTCATAGAAAATTAACGTTTATTTATATACAGCGTGGCTAGGACGACGTCTTTATTGCGACGACATCGTTGTATAAGAAACAAATACAATTTCCCCTTAATTTCCGCCGCTGATCTTATCTGGACATAACGAGAGCCTTAGCATTCAGTCGAGACTCTTAGTAAAACTTGAGAGAAACCGGAATTTCATTGAGCCTCTATTGTGTGTATTACAAGCGTATTGAGCAGACTTCGAATGTGAAAAACATATGAATAAAATATTAAATTATTGATATTTGTATTGTATTTTGTATTCAGCCCTTTTTAACGTCCCACTGCTGGGCACGCGCCAACCTTCAATACGAGGGAGATCAGGCCATAGTCCACCACGCTGGCCATGTGCGGGTTGGCGGACTTCACATGTCTTTTGAAAACTTGCTAGGTTCTCTCAGACATGCAGGTTTCCTCACGATGTTTTCCTTCTCCGTAAGGCAAGTGATAATCATGTTAGAAATGATTCGCGCATGAAAATATCATAGGTACGAGACCCAAGACTTGAACCCGCTTCACTCGGTTTCACAAGCGAGCGCGTTTCCACTGGGCTACCACTGCCTTTTAAACTTTATTAGTAACTCACATAAGTTTATTGTTTATAAATAAAAATATTTAATGTAGAAATCAATGTGACAGTGACAAAAATCTTTTGAGGATGAACATAAATAAATCTATCATAAAAGATACTACTGACTATTAGGATATAATACTGATTATATTAAAACCTAATATATTTATCACGGTTACCTAATACCAGCTTTGTCAAACAAAATAAATTGTGACTTATATTTGTAATTAGCGAAGAATCGACGAACCAACAAATGATTTTATGTAAAAATATGAGTCCGACAAACGATTATAAATTTACTCATCACCAACCAATAACGTCTTATACAATAATAAAAAAAAGGTTTAAGTATTGATACCTAGTGCAGATCCGGTGCATACCATAAAAACTGAATATGTAGCTCCGGAAACATTTTCTTCATCCGACATCAAAATGTTATTGTAAGGTAAAGCCTTATTAAAACACAACAAAAATTATTGCCTTATTCATATTCTTCAAGCCGAACTTCAGGAATTACTTAGACCGATATAGTTATCGGCTTAGGTACTCAATAGGTATTTCTTATAATCTGACAAATTAAAGTAATTGTTAGTTGTTACATTTTTATTATTATTAGTTATTTTAAACATATTATACCCTTATTTAATTAATAATATTTAAATTTATACGCCAGTAGGACACAATTTTTTTTATTAAAATCCTTTATTAGTTTTCTTTTTATTTTATAACGTTTCTCTCATTCACTTAGAATATTGAACATTCAAACTATTAACTTTCATCAGGTTCTAAATCGACAAGCTTTTTTAAAAATATTTCAGCACTCAAATAATTTAATGCCCATACGTTCAGTCTGGCTCCAAACTCGCTTCTAGATTTATTTCAACCCGTGAAATATATTATAATGACCTTACAGATAATGCACTGGAAATGGTAGAAGGTGCAACTCTTATTTCCACGTTTTAAGGGGTTTGTATTCAAATAATTGGGTCAAAACCTTATTATGTCGTCTTTCAATTCAGCAAGAATCCAAGGAATAATAAAAAAATCATCATCATTTACAAAAAAAAGCGCTCTTTTACTTTTGTTCTATTACTAAAATACTAATTAACATACAGTTAAGTCATATTTGCGTGATTATAGTAGCAACCCTAAAGTAAAACAACAATAATAGTAAAATATAACCAAGTTCGAGGCAGACACATTTAGTTTACTAAGAGTTCACAACTATATATCTTTATGTGTAATATAAAAGACTTTCCTTTTCTTAACTATAAGAAACCAAAGCCAGAATCCATTCCGCATATCATTATCACATTTGTGTGATGAACGCGAATGTTTGTACTCCAGTCATGGATGTTTATATTTATAATATGTATATGTATTCATAGTTATATATGTGTAGTGTATCAACTATCTGGTATCCTTAACAAAAGCCTCGTAGCTTATCATGGAACTAGATGGCGCTGTGGTAATGCCCCAACATATACTTATATTTTGTTAAATTCAATTTTAAATATTATAATTTTATTTTATATTGGCATTGAATTCTTTAGACTACGGAATTAATGCCCAAAAACAATGATATCTTCATAAATTCGCATATATTATGTAGTTGACTGTTAGCGCATTATACTTACAGGTACATTTTGTCAGTTAGGTTAGGTTAGTGAATATATTTATAATATTATATAAACAGTTTTATTACTTTTTTTATAAATTGACAATCGATGCCATTTCCATTTATGTATTCTAAGATAATGACACAGGCGTGAAAAAAATCTTTAAAACAACTGCGGTGGAATAACAAACCGAAGAACAATGGAGCTGCGTTGATGTTTGCGGGAATCATAAAAACACCATTACAACGCCGTTAACTGATCCCCAGGGCGGAGATAAATAAGCGAGAAATACTAGAATACTTACGACAGCCGACAGGTGACTCGTTATTTTGGAAACGGTTTTATATGTGTTATACTTGCTCACAGATTTGCTTGATTGTGTAAGTAACACTTACTATATTATGTTGTTCTACTTGCTTTGGCCTCGAATATCTTTATTTTTTATCCTTTTTTTAAATATCTATACTAATATTATAAAGCTGAAGAGTTTATTTGTTTGTTCGTTTGGTTGAACGTGCTAATCTCAGCAACTACTTATCCGATTTAAAAAAAATTGCATTAGATAGCCTGTTAACCTAGGAAGGTTATAGGCTATATATATCCCGGAAAAATGTGCGGTTCCCGTAGGATAGATTTGTTTTCGTCTAGGGACGAACCCGAAGAGAAGCGAGGGTGAGTCGCTAGTACTTTATAAAAACATTAATTTACAATGTTTGTTATATAATATAACGTGCCTACAATAAGAGCGTCAAGTAGACAAAGTAGATTATAATCTTAAATTTTTAAATGGACTTAATTTTGATTCTAAATACAATATTATTAGAATTAGTAGGCCCTAAAAGGCTCTTGCCTTCTCATAACAATCCAAGTAATAATACTAGACGACCACGACTCTGGCGTTAGTTGCGGAGCAACCAAGAAAAGGTAGAAGTTTGAGAACACAAGTAAAAGCCGACTACTAAACCAGTATGTGTCTAAAAATTTATATTAATGATTATTTTAAGCAACCTCATTAAAGTGTCGCCCGCTAGTTACCTAATGCATATAATACCAACTTTAAAAAGATCCATTAAACTACATAACTACTAGGCTTAACCCGCTGTTTCGCTATTGAGATAAGAGGGGCAGGGTACAAGTGTAGACTATGTCTAATCTCAGGATGCAATCTATGTATTTGCCAAATTTTATTTTGTTTAGCGGTTTAAACGTAAAAAGCAAAACAGACAGATTTATATTCACATTCATAATATTAGTATGTATTTATGTGCTTTTATACGTTGTAACATTGTTATTATTCCATCAACATCCTTTATTAATTATTTCTATTTATTACTCAGTATTCTTAATACAAGTATTTTTGGTAACGGATGTGATTTAAGATATTGGTTCCGACATCCGGCTCGAAGGATCGAATAACGCTTATTATTAATAGGATGTTGAAGTATAAACAAATTAATCGTATATCTAAATATCCTAATTGGAAAAACTTCATAAATAACACAACAAAACCGCATGTAACTAGCGATCGATAGTATTGTATTGTTTCATAATTTAGTCGTTTGTTAAACGTAACTCAAAATTTTAAAAATAAATAACGTATGTCTGTACAACAAACAGTGACTTTTCGATGGAAAATAAATTACATAAATTCGCGCCAAATTGTCGCCTGAATTTGGCACAAACAGAATAAATAAATAATAAGGAACGCGAATTCTGTGATTGCTTTTTTAATAAATAACTGTATTATCTTTGTATACCAGTGAAACATATGAAATTTATTCAAATTGTAAACGCAAGAGGGATTGAATTCAATTCAATGTGTGAAATCAGCATGTTCGGAGAAGGAATAAGCGGTACGAATCGTATGGGAATGTTTGCTTGCACGCTTTCTCGTTCCTTAAATGATTGATTATTGTAATGGAATTGGCTGTTTATCTACAGTCGTTGGAATGCTTGACAGATAAAATACAAAAGATGTGATAAATGCTTATGAATTTAAATCATAAATAATAATTTATTTGTAGAAACTAGAGTTAGCTTAATATTTATTACGTACGTTTACCACACAACTTATTAGTGTGGTATACATACTGATTATATCCACTTTTTAGCTTGAAAACTTTATTGTGCCTGAAGCAGCAAACTCAAAAATAAAAATTCCCTTGTCATCTTTCAAACGCTGTGAGTTTTGTTAAAGCCGGGTCTCATTTCAAGACATTTAAATCGCAACAAACATTTTCATACAAAGTTTGTATTTACTTTTCTCGTATCCGAATATAAAGATATTCATAGAGCAAGTTTAAAATATAGTTTCCTTGTGGTCGCCGGTGTTGGAAAGTTTTTTAATTTAAATTTGTATCCGCAAACAATAGCGGAACACTGTTGCTCTGCACTTGACAAGCGAGTTGAACAGGTGTTTCCTTCGAATCCTTTTCCAATTCTCGTAAATTAATAAATTACGTGTACGTGCAACATATTTTTAAACATATTTTTAAATTGTCGGTTAAGAAATAAAATGCAATGTATTATAATTACAGGTGATTATAATGTAATAATTAATTATAATATTAATTAAAATATTAATTAAAATATAATTATAAATAATATAAGGAATTATAGATAATAATTGTTCAAAAGATTATGTTTACATTGCAGTAAGTAGTAGTAAGTCAATCGTAGTAAGAACCTCAGTCTTCTAAATCTGTAGTAAGAACGCCTGCAGACTGAATCAAAGTCATATTACAAGTATGTATAATAATAATTTCTAATCCACCCACTCCCACTCCCATCCACCCACTCCCACTTGCCAGGTATTTGGTCTAGTGTTGCCGAAGTATAGTTTTCATCTTAGAAAGCCCTACTATCGATAGCTATATTGATACTATCGATAGATGGAAATGTGACAATACTATCGACAAGACACAATACTAATCGATACTATCGAGAATATTGGTGCTCACAAATCATAAACAATTGATAGTATCGATACTATCAATACTATTGAAGTTTCGACATAAAATAATATCGATGGTATCGATGCTTTCGATAGTTTCAGCTATCGATAGTATCGCGTATGTGTGTTAGTAGTAATAGTCAGTTTTTTTTAAAGATCCTTTTTACTTATGACTTACTTATTCACTACTCACTTCCTCTCTCTTTTTAACTATACTATCGAAAAATGAGCTACTATCGGTAGTTGAAACTATCGATAGTATCGGTAATATCGATAGAACTATCGATATTCTAACTATCGATATGCTATCGATAGTCGACTATCGATCGGCAACACTGATTTGGTCCAGTGTACAAGCGTGGTCGAAAGTCTGCAGTTAAAACAGTGTGTCCTGCCTGTAATGACTTACAGAGCCGAAACGTAGACACAACGCGAAAAACACTTTTTATATTTTTTGGTATCCGTTGCGCGCATCACTCCAAAGCAGTACTTTTCAAAGTGCTAAATTGTGCGGAGCGTTGCTGTAGTTGAAAAATATCTAGCACATAATGCGCTTTAGTGTTGTACGCCCAATGGAAAACGCCCATACTCGCATGATAGTGGCTCTCAGGGAGGAAGTCACCCCTGAGGTTGAGATCTCAATTTTTGACCTTGTAACGGTATGGGAGAACTTATCGTATTAATTTAATTAGTACCTGGGCGACCGAGCTTCACTCGGAGTTCTTTTTTGTTATATCGTCTTATCTTATTTGTTATATATTTTTTGATAAAGAAAACTAAAAACTTGAATAAATACAAAAAAAAACAAAAGTAAAAACTTTGTATTCTCACGGGGACTCGATCCCGGTCATATGTGTTGTCTAACTTGCGCCTTGACCGCTAGACCACGATGCTTACATCCGAGTGTAAGAAATTATGGACCATATTCTGCGTAGAATAATGCAAAAGAAAACCGCATGAAAACTCGAAAACGTTTTCCCAGACATGAGACTAATCTAGATCAATTTTTCGCCCCTGAAAGCCTCCATGTACCAAATTTCAGCAAAACCGTTAGAGCCATTTCCGAGATCGCTGGTATAGGTATAAATAAATAAAGAAATAAAAATATAAAGATATAGATATACAAGAATTGCTCGTTTAAATATATAAGATAAGATATAAAGCATAGACTGCCATAGACTAATAATTGTAAGTAGAGATAGTATAAAGGATTCATGTATGCCTACATGTTATTATCATGATTGTATTGTACATATCTTTAATTCTACTCACTTAATGAAAAATTTTAAACTTCGCTTGTGCAGATAAACTTAATAAATATTGATTATATTTGATTATAGCCGCCCGTTTCTAAACGGTTTTCCGTTGTCGACTAATCAAATGTCTTGTGTCAAAATGTTGACAGTTGAAGGTTATATGTCAAGCATTTTTCAACATTGAATTTTTGTGAACCGTGGACCGTGAAATTATGTGTTTCCATTGTTGAATACAATTTTAAGACCTGAAAGATAAATATCCCAGTAAACAATTTGATCTCCTTTTGCTTTTCATTAACTCAGTGTGATGATTTGCCCTTGGATTAGGTTAGTATGAAAAATGTGTTATTATCATTCAGTTTGACCCGAATTCGTACCATTTTAATTAATTTCAAAGTTGAAATGTCTTCTTCTGAGAACTCATTGTTAGTTCCGATCGGTGTTCGTGGCATGAAACATTTGGATCGCGAGAAATTCCAGCGCGAAATTAAAGTACCAGTTTTAAAAGTGACTGGAGAAAAATTGTCCGAAATAATCCCAATATGCAAACAGTATTTGCTAAAACTTGAAAACTTTAAGGCTGTTCAAAGTTCTGACCAACCAAGTGAAAACAAATGCATACATTTAGATCCCGTTAAAGTCACTAAATGGCTTGATATTTTGGAGAATGATCGTCAGTCACTTGAAAAACACAATATCAATGAAGATCAATTTGAAATAAGAAATCTTCAATTGACATATCATAACTTTAAATATGATACAATATTTAAGGCAGTTTTACCTGAAAATGAAGAAACTGTTAGTGGTTTTTCTCAGATTGGACATATAATACATTTAAACTTAAGAGAGCATTTGCTGGAATATCGCAGTCTTATTGGCCAAGTTTTTATTGACAAAATTAAAACATGCCGTACTGTTGTTAATAAAAATTGTATAATTGATAATACATATCGAAATTTTAATATGGATGTAATAGCAGGTGAAGAAGATTTTTTGGTGACTGTTAAAGAAAATAGATGCAATTTTCAATTTGATTTCTCTAAAGTATACTGGAATCCACGGCTAGGTAAGGAGCATGAAAGAATAATACAGCTCCTGAAACCTGGAGATATACTATTTGATGTTTTTTGTGGTGTAGGGCCTTTCTCCATTCCAGCTGCTAAACGTAAATGTAGAGTCTATGCAAATGATTTAAACCCTGAATCATTTAAATGGCTAAATCATAATGCAAAACAAAATAAAATCAAATTAAACTTTAAAACATATTGTGTGGATGGTAAGGACTTTATATGTAATACTTTTGAAAAATTTATAATTGAATGCTGTAAAGGAAACGAAGAACTGAAAAAAGATAGTAAAATACATATAACCATGAATTTACCATCAATGGCTGTTGAATTTTTAAAATATTTCAAAGGACTTATTAGCACAATCGATCTAAAAGATAAATTTAATTATGAAATAATTGTACATGTGTATTGTTTTGCTATTGGGGATGATCCTTATTCTGTAGCAAAGCAAATGGTTAATGAAAATATGGAAATGGACATATCTTCTAATATTATTGAAATTTTTGATGTTCGGAATGTGTCTCCTAAAAAGGAAATGATGAGGGTTACCTTTAAATTGACTAAGGAAATAATATTCTATCAAAACCATGAAAACAAAATAGAAGAACCCCCAAATAAAAAAATATGTTCAAGAGAAACAGATAATTAAAACTGTACAAAATGTCAATTAGTTGCTTTTGTAAAAAGCATAAATTATATTCTCTATGTGGAAAGTTACTTTTGTAGATATTTCTTTTTGTGAAATAAACATTTTAAATCTTACCTTTTTTTATTAATTAATAATTCCATTAAAACACAAACGTTTAAAAAAAAATTAAATTTAAATACATATATTAAAGTAAAATTTTATTAATTAAATTGATATTAAATCCAATTTCACGGAATCCAGAATACATTGACAATACAGTAGTTTTTACTGATAAGAAAATAGTACTAATACAATAATAATATGTACAGGAATACACATCAAAGTTAACATATTCTTGAAACAAAACTCAAGTATCATAACATCTTATGTTATAGATTGTTTTTTATACAAATTTTCCCATATTTTGTGATTTAAATTATAAATGAAAGAATACACATGTTAAATAATAAATTAATTTTTAACTAACAAATATTACTGCATAGTAATATTCAATACAAAATTGTGTGTCCATTTACCTATTTATTTATATGTCACTAATATATTCAATTGATTTATTCCAGTAAAGTGACGGTAAAAATATAAAACATGGATTTAGAAGACATTAGCGAAGTTTTAGTGGAAGC
This sequence comes from Argynnis bischoffii washingtonia, assembly GCA_033884665.1. Lineage (NCBI taxonomy): Eukaryota > Metazoa > Arthropoda > Insecta > Lepidoptera > Nymphalidae > Argynnis > Argynnis bischoffii. The sequence continues at coordinate 14,090,093 of CM066618.1, read as the reverse complement.
TACAGAGGTTTGTATTATTTTTGTAAAGCAAGGCCATTTAATACTTTCTTAGATTTACGCGAATATTTGATATTTTAAATAAAACTATCTTTTCGGATTATTTTGCGGAATTTCAAAAATATAGGATTTTGTCTGTAACAAGTATATAACGCCTTTGAGATGTCTAAAACCTCAGTCACTCCCGTAACCATGATTGCTATAAAGCTTTCGAAACGTCCGGAACCAAAAATCTAAAAAATCCGCGAAATAATCCAAGACGATTTATTTAAAAACTATCGAAACCAGTATATCTAATACCTGTAAAGGAAACAATCTTGTATATTTATTTAAACCGACGATCTTAGAAACGGCTGTAACGATTTCGCTGAAATTTGCTATGTGGGGGCTTTCGAAGGCGAAAAATCCATCTAGAATAGTCTTATGTCTGGGAAAACGCGTAATTTTGAGTCTTCATGCGGTTTTCTTTCGCATTATTCCACGCAAAATATGTTAATAATTTCGCACATTTGGGTTTAAGCATCGTGGTCAAGGGGCCAAGGCGCAAGATTGATATCACGGGTGTTTTCGAATCCCGGTCGGATATAAAGTTTTTACTTTTATTTTTTTTGTATTTACCTATTCAAGTTTTTAGTTGTTAAGCCAAATTAAAAAAAAATGTACTTTTAACTAAAAACTCCAAGCGAAGCTCGGTCGCCGATGTACTTTACATAATGAGTCAATTTAAATTTAAACCATCGACTATTATGCTATCAATAGATCTGATTGTGAGTATATCATCAGTACTTTCAATTTTTAGGACTTTAGGAAAGTAGTGCTAAAAAATTTGTAAGGAATTTTATCAAGATTGGTTTACGTTTTTGGGAATTAATCACAAAAAATAAAAAACCCGACTGCGTAAAAAGCTAACTAAAAAGATGGGGAAAAGTTGTCGAAGGCACATAGTATTATCCAGTTGGATACAGGTACATACATGTTATACTTATATATAAGTACTTGTTATATAAGTCTTGCTACGTGTATGTCTCCTCCGGCTGCATAATACCTACCTACTATGTTCTTTCGTGAATCATTTTTTTATTGACAGCTTTTTAGTTTTGGTCAATTAGATATTTTTATTAGTTTCCAATTCATTTTTTAATTACGCGGCTTATAGACGTATCATGTGAGCAGAGTTTACTTCGCCAATGTACTGTAGAATTTTTAGTATTTAACAATTTCTTATCCAACATTATTTTTAAACATACATTAAGTTGTATAGGTGTAAATATTTCAAAATGATAAAAAAAATGATGAGTAGTTAAGAAATTTAAGAAGATACACATCTTTATTTATTTCTAGTACCTATTTGAATTTAATATTAAAACACATTATGTTGCAGGTAATAAGAGAATGCTTCAAACAATTTCAACTAGATGAAGTGTTTCTATCGTTTAATGGCGGAAAGGATTGCACAGTTTTATTAGATCTTACAATAAACATATTAAAAGATATATACAAACGTAACGACATAGGAAAAGATTTAAAAATAGTCTACATTAGAACCATAGGGCCTTTTAAAGAAATAGAAGCTTTTGTGGGACAAATAGAAACCCATTATGGCGTTAAATTAAAGGTAACCGAAGGTGAGATGAAGTCGACGCTGCAACGTATATTGGAAGAGGATGTCAAATTGAAAGCATGTCTATTGGGTACTCGACGGACAGATCCGTATAGTGGAGAATTGAAATTTATGCAGGTATGTTTTAATGATAAGGAAACTATAAACAACAAAAACTGGTTAAATCGGTTATCATTTACCCTTACATTTGTATACATTATAGTAAATGACGAAGTACGGTGTCAACTTATGTGCATAGGTATAGTATATGGTGAGGTAGATGTTGGAGATATCTATAATATGATTAATTCATGTATTCAGCCCTCCCTTCAATACGAGGGGAATCAGGCCATAGTCCACCACGCTGGCTAAGTGCGGATTGGCAGACTTCACTTAGATAACTTGCTAGCTTTTCTCAGACATGCAGGTTTCCTCACGATGTTTTCCTTCACCGTAACGCAAGTGGTAATCATGTTAGAAATGATTCGCACATAAAAATATCAGAGGTGCGAGACCCGGGATTTGAACCCGCTTCACTCACATACCACTGTCTGTACATTTAATTACGATTAATTCATACATTTCATTATTTACACCTACCCTCTCGCTTTGCCTGTAGTTAAAAGTTAATAATGCACCCAAGTATTAAAAAATGCCTTGTTAACCCGTTGCTTCATTGCTGCCTGAAGGTAGGACAGACCAACAAACACCCTTTCGCATTTGTGATGTAACAAGTGGCCCACGCTTCGTCGAGCTCTATATTTTAAATGTTTCACCCGAAATCATTTCCCAATTTTTTTCATTGTCCAATGTTAAATTCCCTCAGCAGAATTGCCTTTAGCGGTGGTAGGTTAATATCTTCATCACATAGAGACTACACTGACTGAGTGTCTTTAAATAAAGTTGACTGGAATGCTTGTCAAAGCAAATTTGAATAAAGTTAAACATGTTAAGCAATTTAATATGTAGATACAACAAGGAAGTCAAAGACTTATTTCTTCTAGAAAACTGATTCACACTGGCCGCAAATTGTTAGAGTGTCACCGTTACTTAATTGGAGTTACCATCAAATATGGAGTTATATTCTACAAAATGATGTGCCTTACTGTAGTTTATATGATAAAGGGTATGTGATTTTTTTAATTAACAATTAATCCTTAATACACATGTTAAGTAAAGAAAACAAAAATTATTAATTATTATTATGTTGCATATTTAAATTATAATTTTTCAGCTTTCTTCGATCAATCAATTTGATCAGTATGAAATACAAACATTTGTATTTCATACCGTTTAAGGCCGTTTCCTGACTTGGCGGTGCGATATCAATGCAGTAAAGTACGCTCGATAAAATTCTTACCGATTCTTTACCCGAGCGCCTATATTTGAATGCACGCTTCTTGATTGGTGTGGACTGCGCAGAAGCGGGGCGGTAAACGTGCGACATACTGCGTCGCAGTACGGGCAGCCAGTAAAACCGTTGATATGGAGCGTAAAAGTCCAAGATTTTTCCAAGTTTCTGCAAGATTAAATTGATTTACACCGAAAGCATACCGACAGTATACCGATAAGTGAGGGGATCTCGCCGACATCAGTAAGCTCTCGGTAACGTAGAAAATACCGCACCGCCAAGTCAGAAACGGGCCTTTGTTCCATAACTACCCACAACGATACGTAACGTTCTTCAAAATATTTTTCTTTGAAATTATTCAGAACGTTATTACCTTTTTTTTACAATTTTCCATTTCATACTTTAAAAAAACGGACAGACGAAACATAGGTATATTTACCTATAAAAAGTTTTGTAAATACGGAACCCTAAACCTCCCAACTAAAAGGAATAATCTCACAGTAAATATTACTTTCTAGATATACATCAATAGGAAGTATGCACAACACCCAACCGAACCCGTCCCTAGCATACAAGGATGTAGGAGGCACGGCGTACCGTCCCGCTTGGATGTTGAAAGATCCGTCGTTAGAACGCGCCGGTCGTCGCACTAAAAACACCCTAAATGGCCACAACGTTCAAAGTCCAATCGAAAAGTGTCTATGCTAGACATTTAAAATGTAATACTAAATTTAAAAAATATAAAAAATGTCGTTTTTTCGTTAAATTGTAATAACATCACAGTTGTTTTCCCACATTGTAATGTAACTTCTTCCTTATAACTTTCACTGAATATTAAAAGTTTTGAATGTTAGTATTTATGACATAAATACTAACATTTAAAATATTTAAACAGATAAATAAAATTGAAATGTCTATTTGTAATGTCAAAATAATAACTTTTTTTTTAAACTGTTGGTCTATTTGTTTGTTCCGGCTTATCTCGGAAACAGTTGGACCAGTTTTAACAGGACCTTCACTGGTAGATGTAGCTGATGTTATAAGGAGTAACTTAGGCGACTTTTATTTTAGAAAAATAATTAGTGTTCCGATCAAAAAAAGAACCTAGGGATGCACCCGAGCAAAGCTACTTTTAAATATTGTGATTTGATCATACTTATTTAAGCATTTTGTCTAAAATGGTTCTTATTTTCTCACCATAAATACGTATTTGCATTGTTATTTAAAGTTTTGTGTCTTTCAAATTTCACAGTTGAATGTTACACTACAAATATTATTTTTCACGTTATAACTATTCCTTATGACATGCTATTATGGGCTTTTTTGTTTCAATTCATATTTGATGGTTGTTTCATGATAGCTTGTAAAATGACGTAAGACTTAAATGCTATGTATTGAATTATTATAATCCTACTAAAACATCTGTGAATCTCGCTGGATTTTGTAACGGCACTTCGTACCAGATTCACCTATAACAATCGTTTGTGTCCGAAAAATATATAATAATCTAGCTTTTGCGCCAGACGTGGCTTTACTTAGCCTGATGTAAGTATATATATACATATATATGTATAATTATTTCGCTCTTAACCGTTCATAGGATATATATTATATACTATATAGCTTTCCTGAATAAATATGCTTTAAAATGCAACAAGATTTTTTTCCAAATTGTACAGTATGTAGTTTCAGAGATTAACGCGTTCAAACAAACAGACATTTCATCTTTAAACATTACTAAAGATAAACAGTACATTTTAACATCGTAAACTATTCATTCATTTTTTTTTCTGTTATATGGTACTTATCGTTTTTAATATTTAAGTCGGATTATATTTAAGAAGAAATCGTAATAGGATATTAAATTACTTTAAATTCATTAATAAATGTGGAAATATGTTACTGTTAAATAAATTTAACTGGGCATGTGTACTTTTGTCAAAAAGGTGTACTTAACTACGACAAAAAGTGAGGTTATAAGGTAACCTAAACGTCATAACCCATAATTAGTATTTAAAGCGCGATATGTATGCGTTAAAAAAATAAAATACATGATCTATAATTATTGGAACGAAGTCAGTTACCGTCACTCGGCACATTTGGAGAATGAGAGGTAGACGGTACAAAATGTAATATTTTTACCGTCACGACACTTTTTAACCAACTTTCATAAAGGGTTATTATTTACTAAGAACACTCCGTGTGACGTCATCATTAGTCATAAGATGATCACAAGTGTATGAACAAAGATATTCGTATGCACTCTATGCAGGTATTTCTTCAATGAGCTTGAACATTGTACATAATATGTAAATTGCTTGATATTTATGAAACATTACAATTTTTAAAACCCAATTTATAAGCTAAGAACAGACAGCGAAAGGAACTTTGGTCCTACTGGATGTCCCATGACACCGATCAACTCTTTATTTTAACAACATACTCGTACATATATCAAGCTATTGATGCAGAAACGGTGTAATAACACTTCAATGACTTCATACACTTTTATGAACTTTTTAAAAAGTCCATTAATTTATAAATAACTATAATATTTCAATAATATTCATTTTTATTTGTTAATGTAACGATTGAAGTCACAATAATTATGTTAGGTTAAAACCATTTTGGCACTAAAAATCTTATGTATAATTTGTGTTTATTTTATATTATTTTCGATTTTTTATCAAAATCAAGTTTAAGGTGATCAGTAGCATCGGTCTTAATTTTTTAAATTAATTTGTATTTGGATACAATATTTTTTATATTTTTAATACTTAATTAATAATTGAAATTAATTAATAATTAATACATATAATTAATTTGAATTTCGATAAATCTCTTTTGTAATGTAATTTTAGAAGCGTAGATGTAAAAATTATGTACAGTCAATGTTTAACAATTGTTTTCTGTTTAAATTGATATAATTATGACTTAATTTTATTTAATCTATATGCAATTTTTTTAACAAATTTTTAAGTTGTAATCATTTTTAAATGTTTTTTGTAGTATTTAACTACAAAATATATAAATTGTTTAGAATATTTTGAAATTCTTTCAAAAATTCATATACGGTTCAAACTTTAAGTACACATTTTTAGACACCCATTCTTTTATTTTTTCATTTTTTTTTCACATAATTTATTAATTCTGTTGTCAATAATTATAGTAATTTTTAAAACAAATTGCATCTGTGATAGAAATAAATAACTAGAATGATATTTATTTACTTTAATACTTAAAAACTACTTACAAAATAAATAAAATACACAACTGCCTTTACGTTTTATTTTCATCCCCAGGTTTTACATGTTTTTTGATGAAGTCCTGGAATGCGGCAACATCTTCTTTGCTATCATCTGAAATATATCATATATGTAATTATAATTAATAAAAAAATAAATCTGACCGCGTAAAAAAGTTAACTTAAAAGATGTGAACAATTTTTCAAAGAAATTATACAACCGTAATCGAAAAAGTATAATGCAATCTGAGATACATTCATATAGCAAGATTCACAGCAAGTATAAAACGTGTCTCCAATTGCAGAACGTTTCGAAACATGAAGCCTAACTTAAGATAAAACTAAATAAAAGTCAATAAATCAAGAGCTATCAGATTTATTTACAATATGGAAAAAAAAAATTAATTAAGCTAATATTATACTATTTCTCTTTAAAAGGGAAGAGAACTAATGCTTATTATAAAAGAATACACATATATTATTTTTACTATTCACTAGTGGCTCACTCTCGCTTCGCTCGGGTTCGCCCATCTCTAGACAAATAAAAACAAATCTGTTCCACAGGAAGTAAAGTAGCCTATTTGTTATTCTGATGTTTGAACCATATTATTGTAAAGCTTCATTAAAATCCATATTTCCTGTATAAGTTACTATAGTTTTTCAACTATCCCACGGGAACTCTAATTTTCCTATTATAAGGTACTACCATGCAAAATTTAATATATAGCCCGTACAAACAGACAGAGAAACAAAAAAGTGAAAAAAATCTGGATTTGTTCTATTCTAAAAACCGAGTCGGCGGGATGAAAGAAGAGAATTCTTTCATCCCGCCGACTCGGTTTTTAGAATTTTTTTTCTATGTACAGACATTCAACGTCTACAATTTTATTGTACATATAGTAAAAGTAGATGTTAAATTTTAGTCGCATTTTTTTTTATATTAATTTAAGTAAAATTTAAAAGTTCCCTTATTGTACTTTAAAGAAAGTAAACGACCTGTATGGCGTAATCGCGAATAGTAACAAAAACAGCAAATCACGCTATTTTTTGACTGCATTTTTTGGCTGTCTTGGGCTAATGTCAAAAACTGCTGCACAGATATTTATACAGTTAACAGTTTTACTAGAGGGATTGTCTAAAGAAGTTATATATTTATGAACATTTTGCAAAAAAAAAAAGCTGGATATAGATAAGTATGGTATTTTTGAATTAAGTTTGAAAGAAATATTTCTACTGAAAACTTCTATAATATTATTACAAATGCGAAAGGCATCTACGAATGCACCAGAGTGAATCCGGGGTAAGTGACCAGTGAGAATATAATATATTACCTAATTCCGGCTGATTTTCCACACCCTCGTCGTCACTAGAGCTCTCGTCGCCCGGGTGCTTTAAGTACATGTCGCTGATCTCCCGGCCGCCCATCACTTCTTCGATTAACTTATTCTTATCGATCACTGTGTCGTCGACTGCAAATAATATTTACTTTTTCATTTTTTGGGTTACCATCTATATCTATAAGGTTCATGCGGAACCTCAATAAGAACAGACACTCCATCTCATACTAAGAAAACGGGCGACTTTGATTCGGGCTTTTTCTTTTGCCTTTGTCTATATAGAAAATAAATGACGATTACTCGAAGCTGCCGAACTCTTATATTTTACTAGCGACTCGCCTCGCTCCGTTCAGGTTCGTCCCTTAAACCTTAGTCTCTCCCGTGACCATGATTGCTGTAAAGCATTCGAAACGTCGGGAACCAAAAATTCAAAATAAATCCGCGAAATAATTGTACCTACTCAAAAAAACACCAAGTGAGATTTTGTGTATTTTTAAGGCGCAATATTTTTTTCTTAAATGAGGGGTTAAGTTGATTATTAATAAGTGAAAGTATCAAAGACTGCATAGCTATGTCATTTAAATTTTAAAGATAAAAAAAATAAAGACCGACTGATTATAATAACGTTTTCTCTATTTTGCTCTCAAAACATGATCCTTGTAAGGAAGTTTCGGTTTCGGTTTCGGCTGAAACTGAGAACGTTGCCGAAATTCGTTTTCGGTTTCGGTTTCGGTCGGACACTAATTATTTCCAATAAGTTACGCTATTTATTTAAGATTCTTTTTTAACTATTTGAGATAGGACAGACACATTTAATATATCATAGACTAAGATATCGCGACATTATCTCAATACTGACGAACAAAAAATAAAAAATAAATAAATATGAACTTTAAATCAAATGATGTTAATAAAAAAAAAAAAATTGAAAAATATTACCATTAGTGCCTTTTTTCATCTCCTCTTCTTTTTTCTTTTGTTCTTCTAATTTCTCCGCCCTCATATTGAGCCAATCTGCTTTGTAGTCTCTTCAATTCAAAGCATATTCTTATAAATGTATTGCTAACACATGACAAAACTTTCAAGTGAAAAACAAATAGATAGAACAAAGATACCAAAAAATACTCTATGAAGTCACAAGGTCGGTTTACAAAGACTAAAGTGTGCCTTTAAAAATTATCCTGATACCTTTCATTAGTAAAAACTCAAAAATCAAAGTTATGTCACAAATGTAAAAAATGACTGGTTCTTTTAACTTACTTTTCATATTCTTCTGCAGCATCATCGACTAATTTGAAAAATTCATCTATACCCTGAAATTAATAAAAAAATATAATAATAAGTGCAATTATAATTAAAAACCTGTGATTTAAATTCAAACTACTTCCTGTTTTATTTTTGGGACACCTATATACTATCTATATGTGTTTTTGAAGTAAAACTTCTTTAACCATGAGGGAAAAAAAGGATTGGTGTTATGATTTTTGTAATGGAAATGGTATGTTATGGAAGTGAATAGTCAATGAAAAATTATTTTTATTTTGTTTATATTTACCTCTCCTGTATGCGCACTAACTCCACAACACCGTAAATCAGTATAGAATGAGTCTAGTGCAAGTGACATAGACCTCGTCAAGTTGCCAACATAGGTACTACCCTCACCCTCGCCATCTGCATCTAATGCCTCTTGGAATGCTTCAAAATCTCTCATCCACTCCACTGCATAACTATTATCCACTACATCCGTCTATAAATAAATAAACAAATGATTTGAATCATAAAAACTTTCTCTTTTATTTTATTTTTCTCATTAATTAACAAAAAAGATAATTAATATTAATAAACATAAAATACAGTGTATAAAAAAAAAAATTTCCAAAAATTCTATACTTTTATAGAATCCGATATATGTAATATACATCTTTCGGACGAATATCATCTTTTTTCTAATTATTTCTTACCTTATTCATAACAACAATGAATGGCAATCTCGTCTTATACAATATGGAACATGCATACAGCATATTTGACATGAATGTTACTGGAGACACACTTCTAACTGTGTCCATTACATACACAACTACTGTGGGACAAGAGGATGCTAATGTCTCAGTCACTATTGTACCAGAAGCTGACCATGTGAAAACTTCTATTTGACCTGCAAATACATTTTTCAATGATTAACTTAATAGGAATATTAAGTTACTTATTTCCCTTGTTGAAAATTAGGCTATGGATATGAAAATGACAAGTCCAAGAATTCACGTTTAAAACTTTTATTTAAAAGTGGCGAACTCTTGGAAGGCGCACACGAACTTTACTCTAAGAAGATCTACTAGAGAGTGAGTAACAATTATCCTTAGGTTGTCCTTAAATATCCTAAAAAACACAAGGAGTGTGCCACAGATGTGCCACAGATGTCCAATAGCCTTTTTAACAAATGCATTTTTATTGCACCTTAATAAAGACAGGGTTTTTCCCTGGTGAAACTATTATTTTATTACTTAATTGTTAAGGCTTGTTTCTTGTCTAAACATCTGTAGACCACTCATTATGTTTCTTTTTCAATAGATGGTTTTTTTGAATAATAAAATAAGTAAATATTTCAACACGCCTCCTCAAAAAAATAATCTATAGAAAAATAACCACTTAAGTTTAGGCTTAACAATATTATAAGGTAGTACAGTATATAACAAAAAACTTGTACATTAATTTTGTGATACGCCTTCCTCGTGTTCTTTATTTGGGAAACATACATATGGTCCAACATTCGTTGCTGAGGATTAGGAAAAACCCAAAAAAACCTAATCAGACCATTTCACTAATGTTAAATTTAATTACATAGCAAATTTTAATATCACTCCAGGCCTAATCCTTTTCTTAATTCCAGGAACTTAACTGCTGGCAAAGGTTTCGTGAACATGTCAGCTAATTGGTTACCTGCCGAAATATATTTTAGTTTTATTAGTTTATTTTCAACTTGCTCACGAGAGAAATGATATTTAATGTCGATATGTTTTGATCTCTTATGACTAGTTGGGTTATTTGCTATACTAATACAACCGTTGTTATCTTCATAGATTACTATCAGTTCTGAAATATTAAGATTTATACTATTAGCTAATGACTTTAATCACATTGCTTCTCTAACCCCTTCAAAAAAAGCCATATATTCTGCTTCTGTAGATGATGCAGCTACAGAATTCTGCTCTTTAGTGTTCCCTGTAATTGTACAGCGTTCAAACAGTTTAAACAAATAACCAGTTGTACTTTTTCTACTATTGGTATCAGAACCGCCCCAGTCTGAGTCTACCTATCCACTTAAAATATCATTAAAATCGCCTCGAACATATGTTAATTTTAAACCAGCTGATCCTTTAAGATATCGAAGTATTCTTTTAAGATTTTTCCATAATTCTTTATTATTTTTATTCAGGTATCGACTTAAAATATTTACTGCTGCACTCAAGTCTGGTCTAGTGCATAACATTAGATACATTAGGCAGCCTACAACATTTCTACAGGGGACATCATACTTTTCATCAGAATTTAGGGATTCAAAGTTTAATTTACTTTCAAATGGAGTGTTAACAGGATTACTATCAGACATATTAAATGTACTTAAAATTGTTTTAATGTATTGACTCTGATCTAAAGTTAATATATTTTCATTTCTCTGGACTCTAATTCCTAAAAAGAGTTTAATGTTGTCTAAGTCAGTCATGCAAAATTTATTCTTTAAATAGCTTTTAAAAGTGTTCATAGTTTCTAAACTTGCAGTAGCAATTATAATATGATCTACATAGAGTACTAAATATATATTTTTCGTTACATGTCCTTTATCTAAAATATATATACATCTATCAACAGATGAATTTTTAAAACCTTCTTTACATAAACATTGTTCAAACTTTCAAACCAACATCTTGCAGCTTGTTTTAACCCATATATCGCTTTATTTAATTTACAAACTTGATTTCTATCGCTTTTAACACCGTCAGGTACTCTCATATAAATTTCTTCCTGTAATATACCATTTAAAAAGGCTGTTTTTACATCCATATGATGTATAAGTAAATTAAATTTATTCGAAAAAGCTATTATAAACCTAAAACTAGAAATTCTGGCTACTGGTGCAAATGTTTCATTATAGTCTACTAGGTATTCTTGGCTAAATCCTCTAGCTACAAGTCGAGCTTTATATTTTGATGGATTTCCAAATTCATCATTCTTAATTGAAAATACCCATTTACAATCTATAATGTTTTTATCCAGAGGCTTTGATACTAAAGACCATGTCTTGTTTATCATGTGAGCATTAATTTCATCTGCTATAGCTCTTTCCCATTGAACCCTATCATCTCTACTATTAATTTCTTCATATGAAGTTGGAATATTGTATTCAGCCCTTTTTCATGTCCCACTGCTGGGCACGGGCCTCCCTTCAATACGAGGGGAAAGGGGAAAGGGGTAGTTGGAATATTACACACAAGTGATTGGGCACTTAACAAATAGTCATTAAACATGTCATCTTTATTATATGAAATAACAGGACGACCATTGATCCTCTCACTCCTTCTTGGTCCACAAGACTGACCTTTTTCATGTTCATCATCATTGTGACAGTTTTGAGAGTCTTGAGATTCAGAATCTATTTCCATATCTATTTCATCAATAGATTTATCATTTGATTCGACATTTTTTTTTTTTATAACTAGATTCAAATTGATTTGATTTCATATTATCAAATTTACAAGAATTATCTACTGATTTTGACAATACGTCAGATGCATCAGTTTTATCTTGGGTATCTTCAACATTGACCCCTTCAGTCTTAGCTGTTAATTTGATTTCATATTATCAAATTTACAAGAATTATCTACTGATTTTGACAATACGTCAGATGCATCAGTTTTATCTTGGGTATCTTCAACATTGACCCCTTCAGTCTTAGCTGTTAATTTGATTTCATATTATCAAATTTACAAGAATTATCTACTGATTTTGACAATACGTCAGATGCATCAGTTTTATTTTGGGTAACTTCAACATTGACCCCTTCAGTCTTAGCTGTTAATTTGATTTCATATTATCAAATTTACAAGAATTATCTACTGATTTTGACAATACGTCAGATGCATCAGTTTTATCTTGGGTATCTTCAACATTGACCCCTTCAGTCTTAGCTGTTAATTTGATTTCATATTATCAAATTTACAAGAATTATCTACTGATTTTGACAATACGTCAGATGCATCAGTTTTATCTTGGGTATCTTCAACATTGACCCCTTCAGTCTTAGCTGTTACTCTAGTTTTAAAAAATAGTTTCGTCTATTACCACATCTCTAGCTACTATAAATTTTCCAGCTTCCACATCCCATACCTTATATCCATTCGGTTTATATCCAACCAGTATACCTTTCAATGACTTTTCATCGAATTTTGATTTTCTGGTTTTATTATGGATATAAACTGTTGAGCCAAATACTCTCAAATATTTTAACTGTGGCTTTTTATCATGCCACATTTCGTATGGTGTTTTACATTGTTTCAAAGCCCTAGTTGGTGTTAAGTTTATAAGATATGTACTAGTTAGAACTGCTTCTCCCCAAAAGGCTTTATCTAACTTAGCACCTGCAACCAATGCCCTGGCTTTTTCAGTAATAGTTCTAACCATCCGCTCTGAGACACCATTTAATTGAGAGGTATGTGGAACTGTTAGGTGGTATGTAATGCCTTTATTAATATAATATTCTTTCATCTCATTTGATAAATACTCTCTACCATTGTCACAATAAAGATTAACTATTTTTAAATTGAAATGAGCCTCACTTTTAGCTACAAAATCTTGGAAAACTGTAAAAACTTCAGATCTATATGCAATTAAATATGTTACACAGTAGTGAGTATATTGATCAACAAAAAGAACAAAGTAATTTTTATCATTAACCGTCGAAGTAGTGATAGGTCCACATACATCTGTATGAACTATAAATAATGGTCGTTTTACATGCCTTTTCTCTTTGATCTTATTAAATGACAATCGTGCTAATTTACCCTGAATACACGGTTCACATAAATTATCATCAGGTGAAACATTTTCAATCTGACCTATATCTTCTATCATTCTTTTATTTTTAAGTTCTAAAAACTTATTTTTTACCTATATGGCTTAATCTTCTATGCCATAATTCATAATTGTTATATTTAGCCATGTTTATCTGAGCATAATTATTTATCATAAGTTTAACACCTATTAAATTATTCAGAGACTCACCTGTCATTATAACTTTATTATTTTTAGTTATAATTACCATACCAGCTTCCTGCATTCTCCTTACTGATAGTAGATTGCTGGGGACGTCTGGACATTTTCCAAGATTCCTTGTACACCTAGGTTGCTAGTGACGTTCAATGATCCTTTCTTGGTTACTGTGATGAACTCATCTTTCTTGGCAGTTGAGAATTTAATTGGCGTTTGTAATTCGATAAAATTCTCGGCAAGGTCCTCTCTATTGATTATGTGGTCAGATGCTCCCGAATCCAAAATAAATAGGATATGATCACTTCCATGATTATCTTGATAATGTGACGTATGCTCTTTAGTCATGAAGGCAAAACTTGAAATGTTTTCTTTAGATGATTCAACAATTTGTGCAGTTTGAGCAGTCTTATTATTCTCACCATTTCGATTTTAGATACTTCTTTTGTAGTAATAGCAGTCATTTTTCACATGGCCTTTTCTACCACAGTGATAACATTTTCCTTTAGCTGAATTTCTTTTATATGGTTTGAACGGTTTACTTTTATAATGTTTTGATGATTGATTTTAAACACTTTTCGATTATTAAAATTATTTTTTTTTCATTGTCTGATTTTGATATAGAACATTTAGCACTTTTGCACTTGTATCACGATTATCAGCTTTTATTTTTGCCTCATGGTCTAAAAGTCTTGTTTTTACAAAGGCCAAATTCATATTATCTTCAGATAATGTTTCTATTGCTTTTTGACACTTGACAGAATTTAAATGACACACACACGTACTAAACACAACACAATTAACACTTTACTAGATCACAAAGTAAACTGGGCCCATAACCTGTTGAAAATTAGGCTATGGATATGAAAATGACAAGTCCAAGAATTCACGTTTAAAACTTTTATTTAAAAGTGGCGAACTCTTGGAAGGCGCACACGAACTTTACTCTAAGAAGATCTACTAGAGAGTGAGTAACAATTATCCTTAGGTTGTCCTTAAATATCCTAAAAAACACAAGGAGTGTGCCACAGATGTGCCACAGATGTCCAATAGCCTTTTTAACAAATGCATTTTTATTGCACCTTAATAAAGACAGGGTTTTTCCCTGGTGAAACTATTATTTTATTACTTAATTGTTAAGGCTTGTTTCTTGTCTAAACATCTGTAGACCACTCATTATGTTTCTTTTTCAATAGATGGTTTTTTGAATAATAAAATAAGTAAATATTTCAACATCCCTTAATGTGTTCCATGTTGAATTTACCTGGTGTATCAATAACACAGTACTTATGTCTTTTTCCAGCTTTTTCTATTAAGTCAACTACTTGTCCAAATTTAGTAGAAAACAAATTGAGTGCAGTTACAATACCACCATTAGGACCTAGCCCATACTGTTTCATTACTTCTTTATAGTTCACAGTATCCCTTATATCTGGAAAAACCAAACCAATATTTTTAAGGATTATTTTACGAAGGATACAAAGTGTAAAGACAAAGTATATTAACAGTAAAGGAATTCGTTGTTATTTTCATACCTATGTTAGCTGGGTACGGAACCTCACGACATGCTGGATCTAAATTAATCAAATATGGCCTGGAACCATTAATAACTTTACCGGCAAGACGTCTCGTAAAGGAAGTTTTACCTGCTCCTGCCATACCTTAAAAACAATATTTTGTTATATTATTAGTATCTAAAACATATAATATATTATTATTTGTGTATAGCCAAATCTAACCTAATATGATGAGACACACCGGCTTTGGCACTTCTTCCTCCATGATTTATTTGTAGTGCTACACGGTTAAAATTAATTTATATTAATGTTTTATTTAATTACATGAAAGCACACTATGTTTAATAAATAAACAAAATTTTAATGAAATGTAAAACAACAGCACATAAACAATGTTCATGGATGTTTACCTTGTTGCATAGACAAGGAACAACAAGAACCTTGTTGTTCCTTTTTTTTTTCTCTCTCTCTATGGCTTAGAGTTTTATTTGGCTATTTGACAATTCTAACGATAAAATATTTAATCTGTTGGAGACAGTAGCTTATGGGTCCACAATAATTATACAATATGTTTTTTGCATTAAAATAAATTGTAAATATTTCATTTTTGAAAAATAAATTTGAGTTTTTTTATCTGTGGATTACAAATACTGAAACGCTGGCGGCCATGTTTGTGCAGCGTGTGACGTCACCTTTTTAATAACAAAACATCGTGTGTTTTATCGTTTGCACTTTGCTGAGAAGATCACTCTAAAATATTTTAATTAGTGCTTGTGAAAAGTTTAACGAAATGGAGCCGGGTTACACAAAAGCTGATAGTGCAAATTTACCAAAAATAGATTCATTTATGGTTGCAAATTTTTTTGCATGTAATCCTGACTTTTGCTCAGCCGAGTTTCGGAATGTAAAACTTCCGTGTAAGTACCGAAATGAACAAAGTAATTATGTATAATTTATTGGTAAAAGTTAATGTGTATAGTTCTTAAGTCAAGTAGTAAAAATTTTATAAAATAATTTTAAATTACTTAAAGGTTATGTTGATAATTTTAGATCTTCGCGACAGTCGTATGGTGAATAATAAAAATAATACTTTTAAAATTAATAAAAATAATGTCATAAAAAGAATTGTTTTTATGACATGTTTTATGTACAAAATACTGGATTAAGTTTAATTTATTTTCAGTAAATCAGAGGCTAAATTGATTGCTTTTAAATACTTACATCGAAGTGATCTTCACAAAAAAAAATTGCAGATTTATCAGATGTAAAATTCAACTCTCAGCGTGCTAGTTGTAACCACTGCTTTCGACGTTTAGGACATTTAGGGACGTGTATAAACAATTTGTCAGGAACTTTTACACATAGGTACGGCACACGTCTTGTAGCTTATCATTTTCATAAAAAATATTTATATTCTAATATATATATATATATATATATATATATATATATATATATATATATATATATATATATATATTAACTTATATGAGCTTGCCAATGAAAAAGCTGCAAACTTTTAGCTTAAAATATGTTTAAGAGTTGGAGCATCGTAGCATGGAAAATATATAACATGTTATACTCTCCATGCATCGTAGTTAGCTTTACTTAGTTTATTGAGATATGACGTCACAGCCAGGAATGTCACGTAATGTGCCGTTTTCGCGCGACTTTCAAATTACTGAAAGATTAATATATTTTTTTCCGAATAAATGACGCTTTTTTCAGAAAAAAATAATTGTAAGAGGTATAAAATGAACCTACGTATGTTTTAAAATATCTTTCCGAAAACTGTCAAATAGCCATTTGTCATCCATGCTTTTATTTTGTTGTTCCTTGTCTATGCTTTTATTTGTCATCCATGATCCATTCACCAGAGTGAAGTTAGCGTAAAAATATTTTATTTTGTATTCTGCTATATGCTAATAAATTGCTCTTAAAATGCTCCACCGAAATCTGCAATTGCTCCAGGTCTAAAGTGATTAGTTAATTAATTATTATTTTTTTTTAAAATTGCCCACTCAAAAATTAAATTTACTATAAAACGAGTAGTAATCACTTTTTATTAAAGTTTTTTCGCTTAATAAATTGCTCTTAAAATGCTCCACTGAAATCTGTAATTGCTCCAGTCTAAATTGATTAGTTAATTAAGAGAGAGAATTAGAGAGCAATTTATTAAGCGAAAAAACTTTGATAAAAAGTGATTACTACTAGTTTTATAGTAAATTTAATGTTTGAGTGGGTAATTTAAAAAAAAAAATAATTAATTAACTAATCACTTTAGACCTGGAGCAATTGCAGATTTCAGTGGAGCATTTTAAGAGCAATTTATTAAGCGAAAAAACTTTAATAAAAAGTGATTACTTTTCGTTTTATAGTAAATTTAATTTTTGAGTGGGCAATTTTAAAAAAAAATTATTATTAATTAACTAATCACTTTAGACCTGGTGCAATTGCAGATTTCGTTGGAGCATTTTAAGAGCAATTTATTAGCATATAGCAGAATACAAAATAAAATATTTTTACGCTAACTTCACTCTGGTGATCCATTCTTAGAGTTGCGTTAACAGACGCAATACATTCTGCCAGTGTCACGTTTTGTGAGGAAGACACAAATGAAATTGAGCGGTAATTTTGAAATTTAGTCGTTTAAATATGAAATTAAAACTATAAATGAATGATCGGTCTACAGGAGAAACCTATAACAATAGAAAATAATTACGTAATACAAAAACGGCACAATGATTGAAAATGAAAATATATTATAATTTAATTTTATTATCTACTATCTTGTTGTTCCTTGTCTCTGGATGGTTACTTTTATTTGTCATCCATGATGGTTACGACATGGATGACAAATAAAACGACAATGAATGACAGTGACATTTACATAGATCACAGACTAATAATCTTTTATTATTTATGAAAAAAAAATATTAGAACTTGTCTAATACCTGCCAACTGTAGTATTATATTGGTTTTACAAAAAATAATAATTAAAATTAATATATTTTTTTAATTAGAAGACTTTACTTACATGTGGTTTTTTACTGCGTTTATTTTTGACGTTTGAAGGTTATCCAGTATCCACGCAGTGTTCATTGAACTTTCGGGGAAGCGATAAAATTTCAACTGCGTATTATTTTTATACATATTTGAACAGCCACAAATATAGCAAGATACTTTTGATGAAGACATCACAAACACTTATTTTAATTAACAAAAAATAATTTAAAACGCTGGTAATGCAAAACACTTTGTTTGTGTTTTTACCCAGCAGATGGCATAATCGACATCTTTCTTACTCCCTTTGAACGGAGCCCAAATTACCTTCGTTTCCGAATCTAACGACTACTTTATGATATAGTTTTCCAATGGGAAAGAATTTTGCCGCTTTCTTCCTATAAATTATTAATATATTAATAGGTCTTTGCCCATATAAAATTTGTTACCCCCTTTTACCCCTTTATGAAATGAATTTAAAAAGCACCACTTTCTATGTATTTCACATTAAAAATGACAAAGTTTCATAGAATATTTAATCCATTATTTTACCAACTTAAGGGATGGATTTCGAAAAATCCTTTCTTATCGGATGCCTACTAAAGAAATACATCCTCCAAATTTCACGTTTCTACGACTAACGGTTTAGGCTGTGTGTTGATCCATTAGTCTCCAGTCTCCAGTATACATATAGGTATATATAAATTAACTTTATTGCGAAAAAAAAAGTAACAGGCATATGGTAGGTAAACAGAGATAGATTTGTTTCTATTGGACAAAGCGACGAGGACAACCTAGTGATAACCTAGTATATTATAAACTTATACCTAGTATATTTGTAGATATTATCAGGACATGGTAAATAGGTATTTAAACAATTTGGCTATATTTATGGTGCAACATTTATTTCAATAAACTATAAAAACATGTTTCAATTCCAAATATTATCTTGTAATGAGGAAATTAGTCCTTTTTTTTTACAATTTCATGTTCAATAATCATACACATTATATTCCCTAGCTTGGATATCACACTGCTTTTAAACAAATAGTCTCCATAAAAAAATTTTGGTCCCAATTGTGATTTAACAGTAGCCTCAGGATCTATCATAAAAATGTAACTTCCCTAAAACAAACAATATATAATAAATTAGTATAATATATAAACATATAATAAAACTGTAGAGGTTGAATGTCTGTAAATAGAAAAAAATGCAACAAACCGAGTCAGGGGAATGTAAGACGAGAAATAGAACAAATCCAGATTTTTTTCAAATGTTTTGTTTCTTTGTCTGTTTGTATTGGTTAATCTCCGAAACTATTCGACTGATTTATATGAAATTTTGCATGGTGGTACCTTATATCCCCGGTCAACATCTTAGATACTTTTCATTCCGGAAAATTAAAGGATTTCCGTAGGATAATAAAAAAACTATAGTAACTTATACAGCTTAGTATACAAAAGTACTGATTGTATTTTAATAAAACTATACAATATTATAGTTCATACATCAGAATAACAAATACTCTACATTTTATCCCGGAAAAATGTACGGTTCCCGTGGGGTAGATTTGTTTTTGATCTGTCTAGAGGCGAAACCGAGCGAAGCGAGGGTAAGCCACTTGTAATTTAATATTTTTGTACTACTATTGTACTATTTGTGTTACTGTCATTTAACATCCCCCTGACTCGGTTTTTAGCTTTTTTTCTATGTACAAACATTCGACCTCTACAGTTTTATTATATGTATAGACTAGCAAAACCCGCGGCTTCACTCGCGCTAAAACTATAACAAAAAACTTTAAAAAGTTACGTTTCCTACAAATTTTTATTCTTTATTTTATCTCCTTATGAGATGAATTTCAAAAAACGCTTAAACACGTATTTATTTAATTGTATTGAAGAGCATTAATACCAAGTTTCAAGAAATTCTGATCATAAGTATTTTTGGGTTGTGTTATAACGTGTACTCCCGTGGAAATGAAATAATCTCCCGCGGTAAAAAGTATCCTATATGTTGACCCGGATAACTAGCTATCATCATACCAAATTTCATCAAAATCCCTCCAGTGATTTTTTTGTGATGCGGTAATACACAGACAGACAGACAGACAAAAATTCTAAAAACTATAGATTCGGCCTCTGCATCGATAATAATGTCTATTTCAATTAGATTTTACCAAAAAATATTTCATGTACAGATTCGGCTTAGCTAGAATTTTATTTTATATTAAAGATGTATAGATAATGCAGATAATAAAATCAAAAATCAATTGATATACTATCAAAGGAAAGCTGTCGACAGAGAAACTAATCATAAAACAAAAAATAAAAAACCTAAACTAAATGCGAACAAAGATACATTCTCTATGGTATATATTCTTCTCTATACAATAGAGAATGTATCTTTGTCGTATTCACAAAGCACTAGCCAAATTGATTTGTTAGATTTGAATATAAAATAGGGTATGACTGATTTTTCACCAATTGAATTTTAAAAAATACTTTTTTTACTTTACTACTACTATATCTGCACTAAAAATGAAAAATAAAAACTTTGAAAAAAACCGACTTCATAAAAAACACTAATAAGTAAAAAATAACTGATTGGTAGTTTTCATTTACTGTAAATACCTAATCAGATATTTTAGAAGTCGGTGCCGCACCGATTTCTAAAATTAATAGTAATTCAATATCAACATATATGTAAAGGGGAAATCCCGAAATTTGTAAATTTGTAATTACATCACAAAAAAAAATTAATTTTACGATTAGTTTATTAACTTATTTTATTGCTTCATGCTAAGGAATTTTCTGTGTGCGAATCAGACTCGCACTTGTCCGAATTTTTTATTTACCTTTTGATTCTCATTCATAAATAGAAAATGGAAATTATGCCAGTTAAGTTTTTTTCTTTTAGCACATCTGTACTAATTATATTATAAAGAGAAAAGATTTGTTTTTGTTTTGTTTGTTTGTTTGTACTGAATAGGCTCCGAAACTACTGAACCGATTCAGATGAAATTTAGCAAGATGATAGTTTGCAACCCTGGAAAGAACATAGGATAGTTTTTATCCCAAGAAAATGGGAATGAAAGTTTGTATGAGGAATCAACCTTGAGACGAACCCGAGCGAAGCGAGGATGTGTCGCTAATATACTATAAAGCAGGGTTTTCCAACGCATAGATCGCAATTTTAAAATAAATTCCTTAAACGGCTTATTATATCATTCTAGTTATAAAATACTACTAAATTAGATATTTCGTCGAAACTTAATTGTGAAAGTGATGAATAAATACAATATTTGTAATTAAAGCGAAAGGTAGAGAGAGGATCTCGAAATAGTTTTTCTTAATAAGGGGGCCTCGTCATAAAAAAGATTGAAAAACACTGTTGTAAACCTAAAGTCTCCCGTACACTTAATATACCTACCTTTTTAAACCACTAAATAGACTTTGTACTATAGGTATCTCTCAACCTTCAATGAGGAGAACCTAGAAACTATATATTACAGCAAAACAAACCTTCGCCACTATGCAGTTATTTGCATTAAAATTTTTTTTTATCAAAATAGCCGAAAAATAATGTCGACAGGGTTCTTTCATTTTGAAATTATATAACTTTTTTTTTTATTATCGGTTATAGAATACAGCGATGTTTTGACCTGAAAATGTAAAAAAATATAATAATATTTACATATAAAATCCATCACAAGGAGTAGCCAAGAGCTTTTTTACCCGACTGCGGCGAAACCCAAAGGGTTATTTATTTGTCGATAGGTCATATCTTCCCTTGTAATTACTAAACGGATTAACCGATTTTGATGATTCATATGTTGTTTGATTCGTCTTGATAACGTGAGTGTCATATCCCATAGGGTATATAGATATCATTAAAAATCAAAAAGGCGAATATAATGGCCCCAATTTGAGAGTGTTGAAAATTTTTTTTTCGACCGAATCAATTGAGTGAGGGATATCAAAGTACAGCTTTTTTAGATGCGAATCCAAAAATATACACAACTTATAGATTTATATAGTATAGTATAAGTAATTTAGGATAAGAAATTTATACAGATAAATAAAATTGGAATGTCTGTTTGTAATATTAAAATAACCGCTTTTTACTAAATGCATATAGATATACACGGTACATATACCAAAACAACATTTTTTACAATTTTTGTCTGTCTGTCTGTTTGTTCCGGCTAATCTCCGAAATGGCTGGACCGATTTTGACGGGACTTTCACTGGCAGATAGCTGATGTTATAAGGAGTAACTTTTATTTTAGAAATAAAAGTAGCCTAAGTTATTCCTTATAACATAAGCTATCTGCCAGTGAAAGTCCCGTCAAAATCGGTCCAGCCATTTCGGAGATTAGCCGGAACAAACGGACAGACAGACAGACAAAAATTGTAAAAAATGTTGTTTTGGTATATGTACCGTGTATACCCATATGCATTTAGTAAAAAGCGGTTATTTCAATATTATAAACAGACACTACAATTTTATTTATCTGTATAGACTACAGCAAACGTTTATAAATATTGTCATTTAACAATCATTTAAGTAATCAAAATATTATCAAATTATTATTACTTAGAAGTTGGAAAGCAGTCGAATAATCCTAAATGCTTTTTAAGATATAGTTAATGAAATTTAAAATAATGTTTAAACAAAATTAACTAACCTCATCGATACTAGTATTCGTAGGAAACTCCAAATGAAAATATTTCAACTTTTGATTTCCACGAATTGTCATATTTGTACTAAAAACTGCCGCATCCTTAGTTTTGGGTCCTTTGCAGGTTTCGTAACGTTTATGAATAACATCGTATGGCCCCTAGAACAACATTTTAGTTAATATGTATGCATGATGTATGTTATTTAACAAGAGTACTGTTGTGGTAATATAATTGGAAAAGGCTTTATTGACTAATTTCTGCAATATCACCATATGCCACTAGAGTCTTACCCTCGCTTCTCTAGAACGCGTCCCTAGGTGCCTAACGGTAGACAGTAGTTTATGTGTTACTTCAAGTCCAATAGTTTGCCTGTATACTATATTTCATCCAAATCCGTCCAGACGTTCCAGCATGGACTAGTAACAAACATACATACACACGCACATACGCACACATACAACAGGCACACAATTCGATTAAATCATTAAAATCGTAAAAATGATTTAATTATTTTAAATATTTACGGGATAATATTTTTCTGGCTCACAAATTTCCTCTTCGATAAGACATAGTTAAAGATTTTATACCTCAAATAATATATACCAATACTTACAAAATTGTCTGAATTTATTGGAGGTTTATCTGCCGTTACTGAAGTAAAAAAAAATACGAAAGACAAAAAGAATATGCTAGTATTCATCATATGGAATCAAAGACTACTACAATTGGAAAACCGGTATTAAACTATCGTTAGAATTACATATATTTTGTACAACAGGATATTTAATAATTACCTAATTGTCTAATAATTGTAGCTTGTTTATAGGGTTGGTACTACCAAGTACCACAGCTGTTGCGAATATTCTCATCTGCATCCGCGGATGTTCATATCGATATTGGATGCAGATGTATCACAGGTCGCGACAAGAAAAAAAATAGGCGGGGTACGCACGTGCTCATTGACCATAAGAAGCAAAGATTTCGATCGGTGACAAGATCCGACGAGTTTGTTATTGTGTATATCATAAATCATTTGTTTTTGTATAATTAACACTCAAAAGAAAACAAATACCTATGTCACCACCTAATTACAAAAAATAATGCATACAAAACTTGTAACCAACAACGATCAACGGCGGCGGCGCGGCGGCGGTCGCGTCGTTGAGCGAAATGCTAGGACCCTCCTCGCCCCCGTCCGCCACGCCCCAACAATCGTCGACGTCGTTACTATATTATTACGTTCTGCGAGTTATTTTAATTCTGTGATATCTCCGAAGATATTCTTCTTCATCTCCGATGTTCTTATTAAGCGTTATTTTAGACCCTATTTGAATACCATAAAAATGATTATTGTGAGTCCATCTTAAAAGACATACGTATACTATCGCGGCCTTTTTTGTACTATTTTTGAAGTAAAACTTCTTTACGCACGCCTAACGTAAGCTGGTGAATGCGTTACGAAAAATAAATAAATATGATGGGACATTAACACACAGCACCGTCTAGTTCCATGTTTAGCTACGAGGCTTGTGTTATGGATACCAGATAGTGGATACACTACACATATATAATTTTAAATACATACATATTATAAATATAAACATCCATGACTGGAGTACGAACATTCGTGCTCATCATACAAATAAATGCCCCTAGCGGGACTCGAACCCGCGACCGCTGGCACAATAAATAGGGTCACTACAAACTGAGCCAAAAGTGTAACGTTACAGGTGAGGAGAACGTTTGTGGCTATGGTAACGGTTGTTATTGTCTGAAAAATGATGTATAATATTATATTCCTTCCTTAAATGATATTCTTTAAATATATGATTGTAATATGCCTAATATGCGTTATTTAATTATTTTTATTAAAATTTATCATTCCTTTTACAAACAGAGAGTTGTGACATACGGGATGAAATCTTTAGCTTTTTTTGTTCTGTTACGCCAAAGAAGTAGGTTATAACTTCTACGTGCGTACTTAAGTACATACACACATTTTTTTTTCTTTAAGTTTTACTTCAGTCTGTGGTCTAAAGCACAATCGTTCGATTTTTTTTTTGTTTTTTAATTTACTAGAACATTTCGTGGTGCTATCTGCAATAGTTTACGCAGCGCACGCTAGTAAAATTCCTTCCTCATGAATCACTCCATCCATTGGTGAAAACTGTACGAAAATCTATTCTGGGGTTTTCGAGTTTGTCGGATTCACACAGACAGATAGACGCGGTGGGGAACTTTGTTTTATAATATGTACAGATAAGGCTTTTATTTTTAACTTCACTTACCTACTAAGTCTAATATTATAAAGAGGTAAAGTTCGTGAAATTGTGAGGTTGTAGGGGGTAATCTCTGGATCTACTGAACCGATTTAGATGAAATTTGGTAAGAAGATAGTTTGAGACCCTGGAAAGGACATAGGATACCTTTTATTCCGGGAATCATCCCTTAAGGGGTGAAAATGGGAATGAAAGTTTGTATGGGGAAGCAAGCTAGGGACGAACCCGGGGGAAGCGAGGTGAGTCGCTACTATTTAATAAAAATGTAAAAAAATACTATTTTTTTTTTATTTCTTCATACAAATAATTTATTATAAAATATTTTAATATTCGCATTTGCGGACGCAAAGTAGGCGGTAAGGTAAGCTTAACTCAGCAGACGGGCTAACTTTACACGTATTACACGTGAGAACGTTCAACAAAATATTTTTTATTGTGACAACCTTAGATCTGTAATATTATTTTTATGATTATATTTAAATTGGCATGGAAAATTATTTAAACATTTAAATATTGTTTGCCGTAGGCTAAATACTGTTACTAGGGATTGCAATCCGGAAAAACGGATCCGGTAATGCGGCGGAACCATCATTAAACGTTTACCGGATCCGGTGCTAGGCATTTTTGGCAAAATAATAGAGGTGTTACATGAGTAGGTAGGCCGCACACGTTGGAATAGTCTTTTGTATGTCTTAAACATAAATACTTACTTCTAGTAAACAACCATGGCAGTCTGGAGCGCTCTTTGTTGGTGACACATGATCAAGGTACCAGGTCAGTATCAGCGGGTAAATATATTGTTCCAAGGGTGCATAATATTATGGCGACCGAACACTGGATAAACGTCTACCGTACCTTATGAACAGTTTGCCCGCTGATATCAGACATGAACCAAATAAAAGTAAATTTGCCAAATTATTAAAAAACCATTGAACCAAATTATTAAAGAACCATATGATCAGTTTAACATAATTAAACCTTAAATATCTATTGTAAGACTGTAATCGCACAGACAAAATGTGCAAACAGTTTTGTGGGTCCACTTATGTAAAATGCTGTATTAGTATAATACTATAATAATCAAATAAATAAAATAAATAAATAACTGCAGAAACAAAACAAAAATTTGTTTTAGAGAAGTTGCTCACTCATGACACAGTGTGAAGTACTGAATTATATGCAGCACTACGTACAAGGATTAAAGAACGCCGCTTTATAGTAACAGGAATATTAATATACTTATAGAATCCAAAGAAATATCATGAAAAGCGATCTGATGATACATTTACTATGCCAAAGAAAAATGCCATACGATTAGAAATGAGAAAAATCTTAGAAAGAGTTATTCAAGATGATAACTCTAAAGAAAACATGGAAGAAATAGTAGAAGATAACTTAAATTCACCAAAAGAAAGATTTGACATTAGAGGAAAATTACAATTCAAATCCAGCAAGAAATGACTATTCTATTCATGATTATTTGCTGACAATAAAGCCGACAAGTGCAGAAGCCGAAAGGGCCTATTCGGCTGCAGGCTATTATTGTTTTATATATATATAATATATTTTTCATAATCTACCTATATTAAATAAAATGACACTTGATTAACTTACTAACATTTCATTTTGAATGAATCCGGCCGGTCTGAAAATGACGCCAGAATCCGGATTGCAATCCCTACTTGTTACGTACGCATTTAACAGTGTAGAGAGTCTTTACATTATAGCCTAGACCAAGGCTTACAAAATGTAAGGTAGAAAATGTGCATGTAGCGCGTGACGCTTGTGTATTTGAATTGAAAAATACTGATGCTAATGTCACGAAGAATAAAGACGACTCATTCCACGAAATGAAGAGACGACGTTATAAATTATATAATAATATAAATAAAATATAAGCAAATATTACTAACGATAATACAAATAAAATTTAGATGTAGTTGAAACATTTGAAGTTGAACATTATGCCGCAGAATGCGTTTTAATACTGATTTTTTTTTTTAAATTCACCCCTAAGTTGGAAAAATAGGAGATAAAAGATTATATGGAACTCTGTCATTCTTAATGTGAAATACACAGAAAGTGGGGGTTAGCTTTAAGTTAAAAAATAAGAATTATGTTAATTTGATTTTCACCCGACTGCAAGCGCAAAGGAGGGTAATATGTTTATCAGTCTATGTATGAATGTATGTGAGTTTACACCTTTCTGGCACCATTTAGATCAAACGCGTGGGCCGATTCTGGTAAACGACACGTCGTTTGATTCGTCATGACGGCGCGAATGTTATAGAAAGCATAAAAATTTGGAACAATCAAAATGGCTTATTTTGGATGCCATAATGTGAAAAAGAAAAAAAATGAAAATCGACGAACTAAGTCAAATGGGGTATCGTTGAATATGTATTTAAAAAAACATTTTTAGGTTTCTTTCATCATTTATCATTTTAAATAACAGTTTAGGATATATTATAGTGATTTAAAGTTGGTTAACAAACATTCTCGCTAATTCTCTTACTTAAAAATACTTAAAAGCTGTAAATCAATAAATATATTATAAAAATAAAAAACACGACTGCATAAAAGCTTACAAAAAGATGAATACAAGTTGACGAAGGAATATAGTATTATGCAGTCGGAGACATACCTTACGCTTACCCCCCAAGTCAAGCGTGCGTAAAGAAGTTTTACTTTAAAACTGGCAGTATGATTGTATACTTTTGCAACAAAAACTAAAAAGTCCATGGACGCACTATATACAGGTCAAGTTAAAATAAAAGAAAAAATGACATATTTTACAGGCACTTTATTTTTCATCATACTATATACAAAAAATATTATTATTTCTTAATTTAGCTATCTTTTTCAAGATTTAAAAACATTATTGGATACATATGACCTAATTTAGATATCCTTTTTTGTATAATTAACCGTAAAGTATCTGTGTATGTCGCTGGCGGCTTGCAGGTCGAAGGGTCGCGCCAGTGGAGACCTAGAAATTAACGTATAAATATATGTTGGGACACTAATACAGCACTATCTAGTTCCATGGTAAGCTACGAGGCTTGTGTTATGGATACCAGATAGTTGATACACTACACATATATAACTTTAAATACATACATATTATAAATATAAACACCCATGACAGGAGTACAAACATTCGTGCTCATCACACAAATGAATGCCCCCAGCGGGACTCAAACCAGAGACCGCTGGCACAGCAAGTAGGGTAGCAGTGGTCACTACAAACTGAGCCAAACGTGTCGTCAAATGAATGAATGCATATATGTACTAATTATTGTAAATTAATTATTATTGATATTTTTAATAATTGATAGTACACATTTACACTTTAAATAAAATTATCTTTTTGGATTTTTTCACGGCTTTATTTAGATGTTAGGTTCTCGACGTTTTGAATGTAATGAGATGAAAGCATTCGAAACGTCGCGTCGGGAAATAATTCGAAAAAATAGTTTTATTTAAAATGTTAAATATTCGCGTATTACTTACTATTTACACTATTCGTATAAAGGAAAGATATTATGTTTTTATGTGTATTAATTACCTGTAGAATCGCATGTAAATAACGCCGGCGATGGGACATGGTCCCGAGTGTAATTCCATATACAGTCTCGTAGCACTTGAACAATCTGCAACATTTAATTATTTTTACATTATACAACTGTTACATCACACAAATTTTATTAATGCAAAAGGTTAGTCATTTACATGAATATGTTTGTTATGTTATTTTTCCAACTGTAATGACTCCATTAGTATTAAATTATGAGAGGAAAATTTTTACGATGCGCGCACACACCGACAGTAAAAGCGACATGATGAAGTTAGCTGAAAGCGACACAATGAAGTTAGCTGCATTCCTTTACAAACAGAGAGTTGTGACATACGGGATAAAATCTTAAGCTATTTTTGAAGCAGTGTAACTTCTTATGTGCGTACATAAGTACATACACACGGTATTTTTTTTTACCTCACTAGCAGTCAACTCAGGCGCCAGCTCCAGTATGTGGCTGAGCGGATGCGGCAGCAGCTGCCCCAGCGTCATCACCGCCAGCAGCTCCGTCAGCGCGGCCAGCTCGCGCGCCATCTCCTCCGATTGCGTGTGCCTCTCTGTTACGTCACATCAACAAACTACCTTCAAATAAAACTACCTTATCGGATTATTTCGCGGGTTTATTTCGATTTTTGGTTCCCGACGTTTCGAATGCTTTGCAGCGATCATGGTCACGGGAGAGACTAAGGACCAACTAAGATTCAAAAATCAAAATGAATCCGTGAAATAATCCGAGAAGATAGTTTTATTTAAAATGTCAAATATTCGCGTAAATCTAACAAAGTATTAAACTATTTTTACTGTTTTTCTTATTGGTAATTTCTGTTTTGTTTTGTGTGTCTGTGTGTGTATCTTAGCGCTAGTCATTTTATAGTTAAAATGGAAAATTATGTATAGTCTGGACATTGTCATACGATATAATTGATTCCGTTTTCTTTTTCCTGAAGAATTTATTCTTTTTTCCATTACTATTTAGAATGGATTATCAAGTCTCCCTAAATAGTTTTTGCCGAGTCAGGGGGATGTAAGAAGAGAAATAGAACAAATCCAGTTTTTTTTCAAATTTTTGTTTCTCTGTCTGTTTGTACGGGCTAATCTCCGAAACTTTACATCCCCGGTCAACATCTAGATACCTTTCATCCCGGAAAATCAAAGAGTTCCCGTGGGATAGTTAAAAAACTATAGTAGCTTATACAGCTTAGTAAACAAAAACTACTGATTGGATTTTAATGAAACTTTACAATAATATAGTTCACACCTCAGAATAACAAATATACTACTTTTTATCCCGGAAAAATGTATGACTCCCGTGGGATAAATGGGATGTTTTTGTTTGTCTAGAGGCGAAACCGGGTGAAGCGAGGGTGAGCCGCTAGTAATAGAATAATATCTTGCGTGGGTGTGATGCGTGTGGCGGGTGTGGTGGGTGTGATGCGTGTGGTGCGTGTGGTGGGTGTGATGCGTGTGGTGCGTGTGGTGGGTGTGATGCGTGTGGTGGGTGTGGTGCGTGTGGCGCGTGTGGCGCGTGTGTAGCGTGTGGCGCGTGCGGTGCGTGTGGCGCGTGTGGCGCGTGCGGCGCCGCGTACCGTCGCTGGCGCGCTTGCGGTGCAGCAGCGAGGCGGCCACGGCGCGCAGCAGCGCCGACGCCAGGCACAGCGCGGGCCGCGCGCGCGCCACGCGCCGCAGCGCCGCGCGCGACACGCCGCAGCGCGACACGCAGCGCCGCGTGTACAGCTCGCGCTCGATGCTCACTTGCTGCGCGCGCACCGCACACCGCACACCGCGCCCACACACGCGACGCCAGTACGTTTATATAACATTGGCAGCATGAAACCAGATAGAAAGAGGCTCTAGTCATTAATTAGTTCTTTGTGAAAAAATTCGTTTTTGAAATTAAACTTCTTTACGCACGCTTGACTTGGGTGGTAAGCTGGTGAATGCGTTACAAAAAAAAATGTACGTACGTTTGTTGCCATGGTAACCGTTGTTATTGTCAGACAAATGATATGTAATATTATATACTTTCCTTAAATTATATTCTATAAATATATATCTTTGTAATATGCCTAAAATGCGTTATTTTTAGTATCTCACCTATCCTAATTATTTAAAACATAAATTGAATTTCACAGAGTACTGATACAAAAATTTTATTTCTTACGCATGTACACATTCATACACGCACTCTTTAATTTTTTTTTTTCAAAAAAGACACAATTATCTTATCAAAGACATAATTTGATCCAAATCGTTAGAACCGTTTCCGAAATAAATTTATATATATACGCGAATTGCGTATTAAACATTATAAGATTATGACACGTGTGACTTACCACGTACAGCGTGCCACGTAAATTAGCGCCCGAACGTGACAGAGTTACTGCTATGTTATTCTACCTCAGGCGTTAGAATTTATCATCAATGAATTGGAGATATTTTTATAGATAGATATAGAAAAAATCATGTATTATGTAAAATAATCTATACAGATAAATAAAATTGGAGTGTCTGTTTGTAATATTAAAATAACCGCTTTTTATTAAATGCATATGGATGTACACACTGTACATATACCAAAACAACATTTTTTACAATTTTTGTGTGTCTGTCTGTTTGTTTCGACTAATCTCCGAAACGGCTGGACCGATTTTGACAGGACCTTCACTGGCAGATAGCTGCTATTATAAGGAGTAACTTAGGCTACTTTTATTTTAGAAAAAGCATCAGGGTTCCGCGAAAAAAATTAAAACCCATGAAATTGTGAACAAAATCCGCGTACGGCGTACGCAACCGTGCGAAGCGAGGGTAAATCCCTATATAATTTAAAAAATGAACATCTTAGAAGTAGCAAGCTACTATTTATGTATAAACATAGCTAACCGTGAAAAGATAAAATTTAAAAATATCAAAATTGACAATTAACCCAATGGTAACTGATTACAACACTAACCTTAGTGAAATCTTCATCGGGCCAGGGAAGTCCATTGTACATGACATCTGGCGACACCAACTCTACTAAAAGCAGGGATATTGATGTGGAACCTTCAACGATCCCGCTGTTACCATCCTGAGAATAAATAAATATTTATGAATTAAACTTTAAATTATAAAAATTAAAAAGAAATATATTAATTTAGGGGTAATATATCCCTTTTTAATATTTTTAAAGCGCAAAATAAATTAGATATTAAAGTATAGTATTCGACTTTCATATATGTACATATTAAGAAAAAACATCAACATCAACAAGAAGGACATTAATTATTATAGATGGCAAAAAAAATACTTATGAGAAACTACAAAAAGCTATAATGCGAAAAATACTTAAGAAATTTCGTCCTTTCTACACGCAGCAATAGATAAATGTATTTGTGAAGACATAGAACAGGGATAAACAAATAAACAAAAAATATAGGTCCAAATTAAAACTATTATAGACTAGCGACTCACCCTCGCTTAGCTTCGGGTTCGTCCCTAGACAAAAGCAAATCTATCCCACGGGAACCGTACATTTTTCCGGGATGATCTATAGCCTATAGCCTTCCTCAGTTAACGGGCTATCTAATGCAAAAAGAATTTTTCAAATCAGATTAGTAGTTCCCGAGATTAGCGCGTTTAACCAAACAAACAAACTCTTCAGCTTTATAATATTAAGTATAGATGCAAATGTCACTTTCACGTCGAAGAAACGTAGAGACGTACCCGAATGAAGAAAAAGTGGATAAGTCTCTAGTAAAACAATATATGGCAGTGATAGCCCAGTGGTAACGCGCTCGCTTGGAAAACCGAGTGAAGCGGGCTCAAATCCCGGTTCTCGCACCTCTGGTATTTTCTTGTGCGAATCATTTCTAATATGATTACCTTTTGCCTTGCGGTGATTGAAAATATCATGAGGAAACCTGCATGTCTCAGAAAACCTAGCAAGTCGAGGTACCTTGGAAGTCGAAAGAAATGTGAAATCCGCCAACTCGGACTTGGTCAGCGTGGTGGACTATGGCCTGATTCCCCTCGTATTGAAGGGAGGGCTGAATACATCAATTAATCATATTATAGATATCTCCAACATCTACCTCACCATATACATGATACGAAGAATATAAATAAAACATAGGTGAGTGTGTGACTGACCATGCAAGCCATGAGCGCGCCCATGAGCAGCTCGCCGTCGCGCGCGAGCACGGGCGGCGGCGCGCGCGGCGCGGCGCGGCGGCGCACGCCCGCGCCCACCGTGCCCGCGTGGAACACCGACGTGTGGCTCTGCGTCAGCTGCGTGATGGGGCCCTGCGCGCGCACACACACACACACCTGTCACTGTCACTGTCACTGTCACGGGCGACCGCGCTGAAGTTCGTCTCGTCCGACAGCAAACAAACGGCTGTAACTTTGTTCCGGCGCTACTTGTACTAACTTCAGTGCGGTCAACATACATCTGTATTGTACTGAAAAAACAGTTCTTCTCGCTTAAACAGGTTAACCGATTATGATACAATTTTATTTGCGTAATGCACCAAACATATAGCTTATTGGATCCGATAAGCGTCGTTATTGTTAATATAAAAAAACTTTTTTAATACAACTAAAAGAGTTCTATAGTTCTACTGTCATATACATCAACATATCTTTATAAAAAAAAATCAAAAAATAACCCCCAGAGCAAAACTCACGTGCTTCCTATTCATATGCATGAGCAGCTCCTCGGGCGCGGCGTCGCGGTCGCCGCGCCGGCCGCCGAACACGCGGTCCTCGCGGAACATGGCCGTCTCCAGCAGCTCGCGCAGCGCCACGGCGCGCGCCAGCTTGCTGTGCAGGCACAGCTTGCGCAGCAGCCGGCTCGCCGTCTGCACGCCCTCCAGCTTCATCATTATGTCTGGGAACGAGTTATATGGAACACTAGCGACTCACTCTCGCTTCGTCGGATGCGTCCCTAGGTACGTTTTAATTATCTTGAGGGAAATCCTAATTCTTTTTCTAAAATAAAAGTAGCCTAAGTTACTCCTTATAATATCAGCTATCTGCCAGTTATTAAAATTAACAAATATTGTAAGGCACTTTGGTGGCATTTTTCAAGTTTTTTGAATTCATTTATTTTGTGGGTAGACTGTCTGTAACAACTACATAATACCCTTGAGACATCTAACACCTTAGTCTCTCCCGTGATCATGATTGCTGCAAAGCATACGAAACGTCGGGAACCAAAAATCAAAATAAATCCGCGAAGAAATCCGAAAAGATAGTTTTATTTAAAATGTCAAATATTCGCATATTTTAAGAAAATATTATGTGGACCATGTTAGAAGACAATATAAAATTAATATTATTCATATAAAGTAGCTAAAAGCCTTATGTTTGTCTATCTGTTATGGAAGCTTTTACTGTAGCTTTTTTAATCTGTGGTCAATCGGTCATTACGTTTATTATTAAAGGTTCTTGTCTTATCCTTAGAGAAATTAATTGCACCGTTATTAATATACAAAATATATTGTTGTTCAAATAATACTATATTACTCTCTTAAAAATAAAACATCAAATCATGCAATCATTGTGCTTTCATAGAGATTAAAATAAAAGACTTAAGCACACTTGTCCTCTCTCTGACCGATTTCGGCCAAGGCGGCCGATCTCCATGAAAACAAACAAGATGTGCAGGAGATATTATAGTGCTCAAGTGCACTCTCTATTCCTGTCACTCTCAAAGTCCGATGGGACAATACTTCGACATGATCGATGAGAGTTAAAACGCAGGACCGACGCGATACGTGCTCTCCCGAAGGTGTAACACCGCCAACTTCCCAACTTCAAAATCAAACCCGACTCGGGACTCGAACCCAATATCTCTGAACGGCTGGATCTGCAGCCGTACATGCTAGCAACTAAGACCCAGAGGCAATTAACTTCACACTATTAAAGCCTATGCACACAAAGATTTATAAACGCGCTAATAACGCGCCCTTTTTACGCTTATTTTTTTCGTTTTTATCATTTGCATGCAATGAAATTTAATTAAAAAAAATACTTACTATTATAAAACAATATGTTAATTGTATATTTACCTTTCTCATGTATGCATCTAAAGAAGTATTTGACCGTCGCCTGAACAAGTTTCAATATGACCTCGACACTCGGCGGCGTCGATTTCGTTCCGGTTAAGTCAACTCTGTCCAATACCTGAATCGTACAAAATATTTCACATACATGTATATAAATCGGAAAGTTTGTGAATGAGGGAAGGGAAGTTTGTTACATTTTCACATTGTAATGATTGATCGTATTGCAATAAATACCGGAATCTTAATACTAAAAAAAAGCGATAATTATTTTAAGGCACTAGCGACTCACGCTCGCTTCGCGGAACCCTGATTCTTTTTCTAAAATAAAAGTAGCCTAAGTTGCTCCTTATAACAGCAGGAGATTAGTCGAACAAACAGACAGACAGACAAAAATTGTAAAAAATGTTGTTTTGGTATAATGTACCGTTATTTTAATATTACAAACAGACAATCCAATTTTATTTATCTGTATAGATGTATAGATAATGTTTGGTAAAAGTTTATTTATCGGTTTACGGTAAAACTAAAAGTTTTCATTCACCGTATTATCAAGTTTAGTTATTCTTATCGTAAATCGTATACCAAATCATTTTGACGTCCCCAGTCTTTTACTCCATACAGTCGTTTGGACGGACAGGAGAATCGTGCGGTGTGTGAGGCGATAATACTCTATTGCCATTCGATATTCCATATGAATAGGTAAACTTTAGGATTGATAGGTATAACTGTTAGCTTGCCACGAGATAGCACTACAGTGTCTTAACTTCAAAACCATTCATCATGCAAATTTGTATCGTTTAACAATTCTCATATTTGGTAGCATTTTTGTTAAAATCAAAGGCATTGACTGTATGAATTTTTAGATTGTTCACATCGCACGCGTAATAAGAAACTGACCAATTACCTACAATTTAGGTCAGAATTGAGTTATTAGGTCAAAATAACAACACAAAACGAATCATACGTTTAAACACTATCTAAAATAATTAAAATATATTAATTTACTTTATAAACTTTTATACTATTTAAGAATAAACAAACAAGGTCGTTATTGCAAAAACATTTTTCTCGATTTATGATATATCTAGTTTTTTGAGTTAAGTCAGTTTTTATTAAGCGTGCGACATACATTTTAAAGGGCAGATTCAGAATTAAAAGGCATTTTCCACAAGTATTTACAAAAGTGCACTAACGTGTGCGATGGCGTGGCAGGTGGGCATGGCGTCGAGGCCGGCCATGGCGGCGGGCGCGCGGGCGCGGGGCGCGGGCGCCGCGCACTGCTGCAGCGCGGCGCCGGCGCGGAACAGGCTGGCCTCCACGGCGCGCGCCACGCGCCGCGCGCGCAGGTGCGCGCTGCGCCCGGACGCCTCCCATCTGTACAAACGTACAAACTAGACATGTCGTTCGCGATTGACAGAATCGAACGACCCGGCGAGCGAACACTTCGCTAACGATCGGGTAGCCACGAAAATTACGATTCGTTCTTGTTCATTCGATCTAATTCACAACTCAAATCTCTACATCTTTTAAATTGAACGATTGACACATACTGACATTTAAACGCGTCTATCTTGGAAGAACAAGTCGTGAACCGTCGACGCATCGTCGACCGGTTGATTGAACGGGATCACTAGATTGATCTGTCTTACGCACGACGCAGCGATCACGTCATCAATCGATCGATTGAACGGGTCGAACGAACCGGGTCATTTTCTGAACAGATCAGTTAATCGTTCATTTTAAAAGATCTAGATCAATTCTAGATCTTTTAAAAAGAACGATTGACACATACTCAGTACAAAGTAGAAACGTATTATCGCTTATACTCTATTCACTTGCAAAGCGCTTTCTCTGTCCCACGTTACCATACAAACTGATAAGGACAAAAAACTGTCTAGCTCCGCCCACTAACGCTTGCAACTGGTTTGAAGTCATACGGCTAGTTTATGTTGTTAAGTTTTTAGTGAGGGATTATTAATCATTTATAATAAAATAAAATCAACATACAAATAAAATTAACATGAAAGTAAAATTAACGTTATTTTTAAATATTTATACATTATTTATTCATTTTCACTTTCCGACGTATCACTGTCATCTCCTATATTGGTCAGGTAACCTACGCGAGAGACGTCTGAACGGTACGGAATGCAACGACGGACTAATTATGACTTGCATTGTAACCGCGGCCTAAGCGTCTTATCTGCAACTAATCGTGTGGAAGCGTAAAATCTCAGTGCTTGGTTCATTCGGCGAATACATTATAGAGGAGTATATTACATACATTACACGTCATTACACCAAAAACAATAATTAAAAACAGCCCATCCGAAGCATGCTTTATACGTCCTATAACAGTTATCAACACATGACAATTAACAGACAGTAGTT
The DNA here is from genome assembly GCA_033884665.1 of Argynnis bischoffii washingtonia. Lineage (NCBI taxonomy): Eukaryota > Metazoa > Arthropoda > Insecta > Lepidoptera > Nymphalidae > Argynnis > Argynnis bischoffii. The sequence continues at coordinate 14,052,800 of CM066618.1, read as the reverse complement.
CGCTCGGAGTTTTTAGTTAAAAGTTTTTTTTTAATTAAATTAAAAAACAAAAAAAACTAAAAACGAAAATAAATACAAAAAACATAAAAACGAAAATAAAAACTTTATATCCGACCGGGATTCGAACACACCTGTGATAGTCAATCTTGCGCCTTGGCTGCTTGACCACAATACTTACAACCGAGTGTGCAAAATTATTAACATATTTTGTGTGGAATAATGCGAAAGAAAACCGCATGAAAACTCAAAAATACGCGTTTTCCAAGACATAAGACTAATCTAGATCGATTTTTCGCCCCCAAAGCCCCCACATACCAAACAGCGAAATCGTTAGAGCCGTTTCCGAGATCGCCGGTATAAATAAATAAATATACAAGAATTGTTTGTTTAAATATATTAGATGTGTCGGAGACAGTCATGAATACAGTCGCTAAACGAAGTGCGGCACGACACCCGAGTGATGGCAGCACCGTCGGCAACATCGTCGACACTCGGCGAACTTCGTGTTACGACGGAGCCTAGCTAATGGAGACATGCTGAGGGCCGGTGACTTACCTTCGAGCCGAGCTGAGATCAAGACCTCTCCACTAGGAACTGTCCAACGTTTCGTTTGAGATAAGTATTGTGAAATCAATTAAATCAGTTGACTAAATCAGAACAGTGACCAGTTTAGCGAAGCTCGGGGTGGCTATAAGGGGAGGTTGGAGGCCACTAGCGAGGGACCAGTCCCTCGTACTTTGAATCAGTTATGTTCGTAACTAGCAATCAGTAAATCACATGTTTGGCAGCAATCAATAAATCAGATGTTTAACAGTTACATTATAATAATTGTTATGTGTGCTGTCAGTACGTGTCATGTTGTATTCTCTGTGTTCGAATTATTCTACTATTTGCCCACAAGATGACCGATGATAGTACTAAAAACGTACCGCATTCGACAGATGTTAATAACAATTATTTTTTAATTACTGTGTGTAAGAGAGAAACAAAATATTTTCCAGAAAGGAAATGAAATTAATAAAAAAAGTTTACCTATTAATTTAAAAAGTACTACTTTTACCCTAAAACGTACATACCTTAACAATTTTACAATATTCAAGCACAAATGATGCAAATAAGTCTTCTGATCCTTTTCAACTGTGCCATCTATAAAACACCTCTTGATCTGTGTGTCGGCTATCATTGCGTCCCTTAGAGCATATTCTACGCCAGTTTTGATGAAATTTTGGTATCTCTCAGTATCCATGTTCATATCAACCGAATCCGTTGGCGTGTGCATTGTGATTGTGCCGGAGATGATGCGCACTAGAAGTGCGAGAGTTGTATCATTTCTGGAATATTGGAGGAGATAGCTGATAGTTGACACAAACTCTGATGGTAGGTTGTAGCCTGAAAATTTCAGTAATTCGTTTTAATTTACTTTTTTAATTTTAAATAAAACTATCTTTCTAGATTTTTTCGCGGATTTATTTTATGATGTTTGGTTCCTGACGTTTCGAATGCTTTACAGCTATTATAGTCACGAGAGAGACTAAAGTTTTACTTTTCAGACGTCTTAAAGGTATTATACAGCTGTAACAGACAGCCTACCCACAAAATTAAACCGTTTACCTCTCGTCGTCTAATATAACAAAAAATAAATTAAAAAAAAACGTGTGTGTGTACGTATGTACGCACGTAAGAAGTTATACTTCTTTGGCGTAACAGAACAAAAATAGCTAAAGATTTCATCCCGTATGTCACAACTCTCTGTTTGTAAAAGGAATGCAGCTAACTTCATTATATTGCTTTCAGCTAACTTCATCATGTCCCTTTTTGGCTGTCGATGTGCGCGCGCATCGTGAAAATTTTACTCTCACAATTATTTCCAAACTTGCCAAAAATAGTATAACTTAAAAAAAAAATGTTTCATTTAAAATAAAACAGTTTTTTCAGCAGCTTTTTAATATCTCTTTTTATCTTAATATCTTTTTTTATATCTTGATTATATAGCAAATTTGATCGAAGGGTCAAGAAAACATTAGGATCATAAATCAATATACTCACATAAAGCTAACAAAGTAATTTAAACAATAAATAGTAACCACTAATACTAATTGATATATGTATAACTAGCGACTCACGCTCGCTTCGCTCGCGTTCGTCCCTAGGTACGTTTTCAGGGTTAACTATGTTTAGGTATACATAAATAGTAGCTACTCCTAAGATATTTATTTAAATTATATAGCGATTTACCCTCGCTTCACAATTTCATGGGTATAATTTTTTCGCGGAACCCTGATTCTTTTTCTAAAATAAAAGTTACTCCTTGTAACATCAGCTATCTGCCAGTGAAAGTCCCGTCAAAATCAGTCCAGCCGTTTCGGAGATTAGCCGGAACAAACAGACAAATAGAAAAAAATTGAAAAAAATGTTGTTTTGGTATATGTACCGTGTATACATCCATATGCATTTAGTAAAAAGCGGTTATTTTATTATTACAAACAGACACTCCAATTTTATTTATCTGTATAGGTAACTAATAAAATATATAAAGTGAACTTACTAACTAAAATAAGTATTCTAGCAATAGAATACTGTTCCAGTTGATTGCCAGTCAACAGTTTCTCCCTTATTACGTTGATCTCCTCTGCGGCACTCATCACAAGTGGCAGGTTCGAATCCGGGAATAGACATTCGTATTCTAGCTTTTGTAAGAGATGCTCTGAAAAAAAATTAAAGGTCAATCAATTAATCAAATTAGTATTCTAGTTTTATCATTTATATTATTAATATCTTGTAATGTTAATATGTATAATTTTATTTCGTGTATGTCGAAAATTGATTTAACGATTTGAATCAAATTTTGTATTTAGATAAGGTTTTGCTTTTTTAGTTATTATTTGTAGGTATATAACTATATAGGTGTCTTTTATAAAAAAAAACGCAATTTTTATATCTTTTTCGAAAAACGCCGGGCGAAGCTGGTACTTATATTTTATAGTATAGAAATAAACGAACTAGATGAATTAATGAATGAAAGTTCCTATGCCGCATGCAGAAAATCAATTCTGTTAATTGCAATAATATGTCTTTGTGTGATAAAAAAATAACCTTAATATTATTTTAACAACACTTTTGTTCCAAACTTATCAATAGATGGCGTTGTTCAAGACATAAACATGAACACAAACGACGCTGCGTAGTAGCCAGTACACAACACAAATTTAACAGCTGGCCCAGTGGTAGCTCGATGGTAACGCGCTCGCTTAGGAAACCGAGCGGAACGGCTTCAAATCCAGGTCTCACACATCTAATAATTTCATGTGTGAATCATTTCCAAAATGAAATCTTATAATGAAGGAAAACATCGTGAGAAAACCTGCATGTCTGAGAGAACCTAGCAAGTTTCGAAAGACATGTGAAGTCCGTCAACCCGTACTTGAATAGCGTGGTGGGCTATGGGCTTAGCCCCCTCGCATGGAAGATAAGCCTGTGCCCAGCAGAGGGCTGAATACACACCCAGCAGCTGTCTGCAGAAGGCGTGCCGCTGCGCGTGCCGCAGCAGCAGCAGGAAGCAGCGCACGTCGGCGCGCAGCAGCAGCGCCACCAGCGCGGCCGCGCCCACGCCCTCCCACGCGCGGGCGCTTCGCCCCAGCGCCACCAGCCGGTCCACTACGTCGTCCGTTACTGTTGTGGGCAAAGTTATATAGGAAAAAGTTTTAAAATTGTATGTAAAAAAACGTATGTGAATACTTATGTACGCACGTAAGAAGTTATACTTCTTTGGCGTAACGGAACAAAAATAGCTAAAGATTTCATCCCGTATGTCACGACTCTCTGTTTATAAAAGAAATGCGGTTAACTTCATCATGTCGCTTTTTGGCTGTCGGTGTGCGCGCGCATCGTAAAAATTTTACTCTCATAATTTTTTCCAAACATGCCAAAAGAAGTAAACTTCAAAAATAACTATAAGGTTAAAAAAAATTCAAAAACTTTAAATCCGACTTGGGGGTAAATAAAATAAATGAATATGCTACAAGGCAGCCTAGTGATAACGCGCTCGCTTAGGAAATCGAGTAAAGCGGATTCATATACAGAGGGTACTTCTGCCATTTTCATATGGAAATAATTTTCAACATAATTACCACTTGTCTTATGGTGAATTGATACATAGTTAAGAAACCTGGATGTCTGAGAGAACCTAACTAATTTGAAAGATGTAAAGTCCGCCAACCCCCACTTGGCCAGCGTGATAGACTATGTCTGGGTCCGTGCCCAGCAGTAAGATGTTGGGACAGGAAAAGGACTGAATACAAATATGATAACAAAAAACATGCAGCCACACGGCTGTTTTAAATGCGAGGCTATACACATAATATAATATATATTATTCGTAAACGATTTTAAATAAAACTATCTTTTCGGATTATTTCGCGGATATTTTGATTTTTGGTTCCCGACGTTTCAAATGCTTTACAGCAATCATGGTCATGGGAGAGAGACTAAGATTTTAGACGTCTCAAAGGCGTTATATACTTGTTACAGACAGTGTCTACCCACTATTTTACAAAAATGATTTCAAAAATTCAAAAATGGCACCAAAGTACCTTACAATATTTGTTGATTTTAATTCAACACATTTAAAAAAAAATTAATAAGTATTATAATTAAATATAGCAATCATGGCCACGGAAGAGACTAAGATTTTAGACGACTTTGAGATGTCTAAAATCTTAGTCTCTCCCGTGACCATGATTGCTGTAAAGTATTCGAAACGTCGGGAACCAAAATTCAAAATAAATCCGCGAAATAATCCGAAAAGATAGTTTTATTTAAAATGTCAAATATTCGCGTAAATCTAAGAAAGTATTATTCGTAAACGAATCATGTTTTCTGAAACCTAATTCCTTGCATATAATACTTTTATTTTAGAAAAAGGATCAGGGTTCCATTAAAAAAAAAAAAAGCATACCTAGTGACTTACCTGAGCCAAACGTGGGTATGTCACTAGTTTCAAATAAAAAGGAAATGACTATGTTTTCCTTTTTAGTTATTTATTTCATTTTCATTTAATTTAGCCGTTTTGTAGAAATTAATTATTAGGAAAAATCTAAAACTAATATTTAGGTTTGTTTACTTACATGTTTGTTCAATATCTTGTGTGAGTGCTTTTAAAACAATGTCAGATTTGGAAGCTAGATTCAATAAGTAGGGAATTACTTCACGTTTTTTATCTGTTTTATTATCCTCTTTTATGGCATCCTAAAACAAAATAACTTTAAATTATGCAAAATCACATAAAAATTATACAAAAATAATATAATATAAAAAAAAGGTACAGTTTGTTTAAATGCACTAATCTCAGGAACTACTTATCCGTTTCGATAAAGTCTTTTTGGATTATATTGCCCGTTTATTGAGGAAGACTATAGGCCATAAATCATGCTACTACCCAAAGGTGCAGAGCAGTAATCATAATAATAATAATAATAATAATAATAATATAAGCCTTTATTCAGACATGGTTTACAGTTTTAGAAAATTTACAGACTATATCCTAATGTTAACTATTACACTTATTTAGACATATATTTGATTTATTTATTCTATTTTTTTTTTTTTTTTTTTTTTTTTTATTATTTATTTATTTATCTATTTATTTTTTTAATTATTTATTTTGTGTGTGTATGAGTAGATTATTCTGCCTCGACAACCTTGTCTGTTTGCCCTTTGTTGGCAAAGGCCTCCTCCAATTTTCTCCATAACTGTCTATCTCTAGCTAGTCTGGTCCATGTGCCACCTGCCACAGCCCTAATGTCATCATCCCATCTTTGGAATGGCCTACCTCTTTTTCTTTTCATGTGACCTGTATACCAGTTCATTAGTGTCTTACTCCATTTTTCCTTTCCTCTGATTGTATGTCCAGCCCACTTCCATTTTAGTTTCTTTATCTTGACAGATACATCTGTTGTTTTTATATGATTTTTTATTGTTGATATTTTTACTCTATCTGATAGTTTTATTCCCATCATGTTTCTGCTCATTGCATTTTGACAAACTTCGATTTTTTTATTTTGTGCTTTTGTCAGGGACCAAGTTTGACAGCCATATGTCAGTACTGGCAGAATACAGGTATTAAATAGTTTTGTTTTGGTGACCATATTAATTTCTTTATTTGTCACTAATTCTTTTAAACTCCAGAATCGATTCCATGCACTTCCTATACGTCTTTCCATTTCTTTTGATGTTAAATCTTTAATTGAAATAATTTGGCCCAGATAAACATATTCATCAACATACTCGATCATATTGTCCTTAATATATATAGGTTCTTTTTCCCCATTTGTCATGACTTTGGTTTTCTGTGTGTTCATTACTAGTCCTGCTTTTTTGCTTTCCAACTCCAGTTCATTTATCATCCTCTCGATCTCATCCTTTTTTTGAGAGAATAATACTATGTCATCTGCGAATCTCAAATGTGACAGATTTTTCCCATTTATCGCTAGACCACATTGTTCCCAGTTTAATTGGCGGAAAATCTCTTCCAGAACCGCGGTGAATAATTTAGGTGACACTGGATCGCCCTGGCGGACACCTCTTCCTACCTTTATTTCTTTACCTTCTCTCTCCAGTTTGATCTTTGCTTTACTATTTTTGTAGATGTTCTTTAGTAGCCTAATATACTTATTTTGGATCCCCTGGTTCTTAAGTGCTCGCCATATCGCCTCATGTTCTAGAGAGTCAAAAGCCTTGCTGTAGTCTATGAAGCAGCAGTAGAAGGTGGTGTTGTATTCCTTGCTCTTTTCGAAGACTTGCTTCACTACATAGATATGATCTAGGGTTGAAAAACCACTTCTGAATCCTGCTTGCTCCCTTGGTTGATTCTCATCCAGTATCTTGGTTATGCGACTTAGGATCACCTTTGCAAAGACTTTGTAGATATTGGTCATAATACTGATTGGTCTATAATTGTTTATGTCATTTTTTCTTCCTTTCTTATGTAGTAGAACTATTGTTGATATTGTCCATTGATCTGGGATTGACTCGCTCTTTATGACATCATTAAATATGTATGTGAGGATGGGTGCAACTATGTCTTTATTTCCTATAAGAAATTCATTTGTGATGTAATCTGAACCAGGAGCTTTGTCCTTTTTTTGTGATGCTATTGCCTTTTCTACTTCACTAAGCATTATTTCTGGTACTGTGTCATCTCCTGATATATCTGTCGACTGACTGACTGTGTATTGGCTCGTATACAAATCTTTGAAGAATTTTGTCGCTAATGTGTTGATATCCGATCGTCTAGTTAAGTTTTTGCCGCATGCGGTTTTCATTTTAGGTATCCAATCTCGCTTCTCTGATAATTGTTTAATTGCTTTCTTGGCTCCTCCCGTTTTTTGGATACATTTCTCTAGCCTTTCTAGTCTGTATTTTTCTTTATCTTTTCGCATGTTTACGTTAATTTGCTTGCTAATTTCAGTTATGCTCTTTCTGATAAGTTTTGTTTTGTTTGGCTTGCTAAATAGTTCAGATCTATTTGCTAAAAGATTCTTTGTCGTTTCCGATAACCAAGGTAATCTCTTGTCTGTTTCTTCAGATGCTTTCTTTGATGTCAAAGCTTCTATAAATTTATCGTATTTATCCTGCGTGTGGAGTTCTTTAGTGTTATCAATGAAGTTTCTCAAATTCTCCTTCAATTCTTTGGTATCTACGAACATGTCTTTAATTTTCGGTTTAACTTTGAATGGCCTTTGTTTGTTTAGCTTTAGTTTAAGTTTCGCTCTGACTGCTCTATGATTGCTATTAAAGTTAAGGTTATTTATTACTCTACAATCATTAAAAGTTGTACTTCTATTAGAAAGAATATAATCAATCTCGTTTTTGTATCTGCCATCTGGAGATTCCCAGGTCCATCTGTTTCCAGTACGGTTTTTGTATTGGCTGTTGAGTATTCTTAGATTATGTTCATATGCAAATTGAATCAATTTCTCTCCGTTTCTTGTCCTTTTACCTGAGCTATAAGAGCCTAGCACTATTTCTTCTCCATCTCTTCTATTACCTATCTGCGCATTAAAATCTCCCATAACTATCAAGTTTTTACATGTATGGTTTTTAATTGCTTCTGTTAGAGTGGAGTAGAAGGAGTCTATTTCTGTGTTAGTCGATTGCTCCGTTGGTGAGTAGGCTTGAACTATAGACCACATTTTTCCTGATGGAGGCAGCTTTATGTTTAGTATTGCAATACGTTCTGATATACCTAAGATTTCACTAATGCAATCCTTTAGTTCCTTCCGTATTAAGAAGCCTATTCCATGTTTACCTGGTGTATCCCCTTTGAAATAAAAAATAATTTTTTTATGTTCTTCTATGTTTTCTCCTAGACGTCGCACTTCACTCAGTCCTATGATGGACCAATTAACATTTTCTAATGCCATCATTAATTCTGACAGCTTTTCTTCTGATTTTAGCGAGAGTGTGTTGTATGTAATTATATGTAGCGTATCTTTTGGACGAGGTTTGGGTGGCTGTGTGTTTTTGTTTGGAGGGTAGTAGTCGGCTTCCCCCACGGTGACTAGCCGGCTTGGGGTGCATATGTTCAGTGTTGGTTTTAGTATGGAGTTAGCTTTGTTATTATTCCGGTTGTCGAGGGCAGTTAGTTGTTTTTTGATATCTCTGACAGTGAACTAGATCTTCCTCTTGCTATATAATTTAATACATTAGGTTTTATTATATCCTTTGTATTTATTGCAGTTGACGTCCTTACGATGTTTGGATTTGATCTTTTTGGGGGTGAGTTTGGCGAGCCAGTCTGTTCCCGTTTCCTTTTTTCACGATTTGTATCATTCGATTTCTTGACGATTAGCTTGCCATGTTTTATAAATGCAAAGTTTCCCTTTTTTCTTTCTTCTTCAACTTTTGGTTGCAATTGCTTTCGAATTTCTAATATGTGTTTAGGATAGTCTTCTTTTATATAAATTCCAGGTGGGAGGTTGGATTTGTTTTTAAGTATCAAATGCTTTTTCCAAATTGTCGTCAAAGTAACAACAACTGGTCGATTCTTGTTTGTTTTTGCTCCGATTCTGTAAACATTACTTATTTCCTGGCTTTCTATATGTAAACCTGCATCCACTATAATTTCTTTTATATAGTCCACTAACTCAGATTCCCTTTTACCCTTTTCTTCAACGCCAAAAAATACTAAATTCTTTTTTCTTTTATTTATTTCCATTTGATCTAATTTTTGTTCAAGTTTCAATATTTGAGTTTTTAAATTTTTGTTTTCTTGCATGATAGATTCCATCTTATCGTTTATTGCTTCCATAACATGTGTGGTTACTGCTGATGTTATTGTTGAAGTTTGCTGGTTTAATTTATCCTCTAATTTTGCCCAGAGTAGTTCAATGCTTTTGTCCATTTTTAGGGAAAAATTGGAATTTAGTAGTGCAACACTTGTTGGTAGTTTCTTATTTTTATAAGCTGGCAACCCTACAGCATTAATGTCACTATTTCGATTTTTATACTATGTTGGATGATGATTATGGCGGACTAGGAACTTTCACTTTTGTTTGTCAAATCGGAAGTTGTTTCGAGATTATTTTATGATGTAGTTTTTATTGCACTGTTTTTATTATTTGATTTCACTTATTTGCACTTTTATTTCGAAATTATTAGCAAGTTTTGTTGAGTGTTCTATATTTTGTCACTTTTTCAATATTTATTTACGGAGCTCACTTAGATACGTGTTTACGTGTACGACACCGGAACCGGAAAAACGCAATCATAAATGTCAATAAATCAGGCAGACTTCCATACATTATTGTAAAACAGATGTTTACAAGCAAACAAATATAACCAGGTGAAACTGAGGGACACAGCTAGTGTTATATATTTATACATTTTTACATCTCTCACACTTATCTTAATTTTACAAAAACAAATTAGGATAACTTATTTGACTTAAGCTAGACTTATATTCAAAGTAAAAAAATTATAACTTATATGCTTCGGGTTTGTCTCTAGACAAAAACAAATCTATCCCACAGGAACCGTACATTTATCCCGGATGATATATAGCCTATAGCCTTCCTCAGTTAACACGCTATCTAATGCAAAAATTGTTTTTTAAATTGGATTAGCAGTTCTTGAGATTAGCGCATTCAACTAAACAAACAAACTCTTCAGCTTTATAATACTAGTATAGATTTATTGAACTACCTTTAATTATTTTTTATTTATAGTAAATTATACAAACTACACTATTCATTCTGCTTTAAACTTAAAAAGTAAAACATATTTAAATGTAATATACTTACTTGAAACAAGTCAACAAGAGCGGCTCTAACATGAAACAATGCAGGTGGATGGTTCGCCAAGTGGGCTAGTACTGCTCTTGCTGCATCTGCACCTAAAGCTAGTGCTCTAGGAGCTACAAGGGCAGGCTCAGCACGCCCCACCCAACCTACTGCCCATGAACATGCTCGGCAACCTATAAATTACAAAATCACATATAACATATACAAAATTTTATTCTGTAGGAAATATAAATTACATTCACATTAAATTTTAAGTTATTTAGAAAACAACATTATGTTTTAATTGTATAATTTAATTCAGTATAGAATGCTGGTACAATTTATTCCAATAGAAATTTGAAACACTTTATTATTCAAGTAATTCAATAGTTTTTTTTTACTGATGTGCATATGTTATATATAAAAAAAAAATTGACTCACCCAGCATCATATCAATACATTTAGCTCTCTCCTCAGCATTTAACAATGTAAGGCTTTGAGTTGTTATGTCTAATAAGACCCTTACAGGATCAGTATTTTGCAATGTTGTATCTGCAAATAATAATAATAATATTAATGAAATAAACCTGGAGTAAAATAATACCTATTAAAAAATAAACACTTACTTGGTAAATTAGCTTTTTCTGTAGCTATGTCCATAATCAACTTGATGCACCATGGAGCAATAAATGGTGCCCATGATTCCCCTAAGTTGCTCAGCTCTGGACCAATCATACTGACACTTTCTAATGAACCATGTGCTGATGAATCGGACTAAAATAAAAAAAATATATAATCATGCAGGTAATTATATTTTAATTAACTAAAAGTGTCTTCATTATTATAAAAGGTTGACATTATTAACTATTTCTATTTAAATTTCGAACTTTAGTTTTATTCAACAACTAGTTTATAAACATACCTCAAAGTCACCCTGATTGAGTGATACGTTAACAGCATCATGGAATACCATAGCAAAGTATTCTAATACAGCATCTCTTGCAGCTGGAAAGTTCTTCAGTAGAGAAATTCCAATTTTTGTTAAATCGGGTGCATTTTGAAAATTTCGCCTAGATACTCCATAAATAAAATTATTCAGATCTGCTGATAGTGAACACGATTTATTCTGCGAATTCATTATGCTGTCTAAATACACATTAATATAAAATGTTTAATTACAACAAACAATTTATATCTTATTTTTTATCAATGCCAACAAAATACAAACACATTGCAGAAACAAAGTGCAAAGACCGACAGAGACTGCGATTTGTCAAAAGTTACAACTGTCAAATGTCAAATGTATTCTTATTTATTGAATACTTGCACCAAAAAACTAACCATCTCAATTTTGCTATCATTTGATATTTTGTTTGTTATAAATAAATATTTTAATGATTTTTTTCATTTATTCTAATTTCTATGTAACACAGACCACTTTCCTGTACAAGAAAATCGAATCTCTGTATATACACCATTTCGTTTGGCATAAATAGACGTTAGATGGCGTGTGCCACCAAATTGCCGAGTGGAAAAATATATAACTATTTCATTTTATACTAGAAATTTATCTTCGTTTCGCTCCTATGCGTCCCTAGATGTCTCCTTGCCATTATGTATTGCTTTATTTTAACCCGTTTAGACAGCGCACGCCTGCCTTCGATTGCGTATTTTTTCCTACGAAAAGAAAGCGGATCAATAGAGATCCAGTTCATCCAAAGATACCTACAAACTTACAAACATTACCTCTTTATAATATTAATGATAATGAAGATTTACAATAACGTGTAAATATAGTAAAATATTAAATTCATTGGTAAAATCGCGATAAAAAATACTCAAAAAATGTAAACAACGCCATCTATAAATAGAATACAGTAGAGACAGTACCTAGTTATAACTAAAAAAAGAACTTGAAATTGCTAATTAAATTATAAAATTAGGAAAATATAAATAAAATAGCCAAAAACAAATATCTGTTTTTATAAATAAAGTTTCATATTTCAAAAAAATGTATATGAAAACTAAAAGGTATAAATATAAATATAACAATGTACAAGCCACGCGTCTGCTTTCTTTCCGGGTAAACTCAAGATCGAAAATTGTTGCGCTAAAACGTTTAGCAAAGTATGGATATAAAATATGACTTCATATTACACGTCCCAAAGTATCCGCCAAATCTTAATTCATAAAATATTTTACACTTGAAATCTATACAGATAAATAAAATTGGAGTGTCTGTTTGTAATATTAAAATAACCGCTTTTTACTAAATGCATATGGATGTATACACGGTACATATACCAAAACAACATTTTTTTCAATTTTTGTCTGACTGTCTGTTTGTCTGTCTGTCTGTTTGTTCCGGCTAATCTCTGAAACGGCTGGACCCATTTTGACGGGATTTTCACTGGCAGATAGCTGATGTTAAAGGGAGTAACTTAGGCTTAGTATTTTTATTTTTAAGATCTAAGAGGAGAATCAGGGTTCCGCGAAAAAAAATTAAAACCCATAAAATTGTGAACAAAATCCGCGTACGGCGTACGCACCCGAGTAAAACGAGGGTAAATCACTATACAATTTAAATTAAATGAATATTTTAGGAGTAGCAAGCTATTTATGTCCTAGAAAAACTAATCTACCAACAACTTACCCTATTCATTAATCAGCATTCTATCCTGAGTCACAGCACGACCTCAGCACTAATAAAAGTTACCGACAACATTTGCTTAGTTATGGATAATAAACAACTCACAATTCTAACATTTCTTGATTTCAGCAATGCTTTTAACACAGTAGATTATGATATTTTGTTGAGATTGTAGTGTTCCATTAACGTATCTCCATCTGTGATAGATTGGTTTCGGAGTTACCTTAAAGGCCGACGTCAGCGCGTTCGCATTGAGGAGAAGGTATCCTCATGGTGTGACCTCCAGACTGGGGTAACACAAGGTGGCGTATTATCTCCTTTACTCTTCGCAATTTTTATTAACTCTGTTACTCAACATTTCATCTTCCTATCACATGTATGCAGACGATATTCAGATTTACCGCCATTCAAAACTCGAAAATTTGAGCACTACCATCAACACGATAAACAGTGATTTACAAGCAATTTATAACTGGAGCAAATTATATGGCCTTAACGTTAATCCTGGTAAGTCACAGGTGATAATTATTGGTAGCCCAAGCCTGATTGCAAGGATTAAAGGCTTGAACTTACCTGCGATAAAGTATGATGGGGCTGTAATACCTAATAAGGTAACTGTAGAACAATAGTTCTACAGTTAAAGATCTCGGTGTTCACTTAGACCAAACTTTATCTTGGTCAGGACAAATAAGAGAAGTAAGTAGGAAATTATTCTTTAAATTGAGTTCTTTGCGGCGTCTTCGTAATATACTTCCCATTCCTACCAAAATTATGTTAGCAAATTCTCTTCTCCTTCCGATTCTCGATTATGCAGACGCAAGCTATCCGAATCTGACCGAGGACCATCTAAATAAACTTGAGCGAATCCAAAATCTTGCAATTCGATTCATATTTAATTTGCGAAAATATGACCACATTTCTGAACATCGAACAAAACTCAAGTGGCTCCCAATCTGCTGTCGCCGGAATTTACACATTCTCTCTCTTTTGTACTGTTTATTGTTTAATCCAACATACCCGCCTTATTTAAAGGAGAAGTTTGAATTTCTAGGAACTTACACAAATAGGTTAAGATCTTCAGAGAATTTGACGCTAAGAATACCTGTACATTCAAGTAAATTCTTCGAGTACTCCTACTCTGTACAAGCAACCAAACTCTGGAATAGTTTGCTTATTCATATTAAACGTTCCAAATCTTTAAAAATATTAAAAAATCTGTTAAAAATCATCATCTAGATCATCTCTCCAATTGAGAAGTCGACATTGTGCAAGCTTTATATTAATTATTTAAATTTAAATATGTATTAGTATAATTTATACATATATATTATATATATGTGTAGTATTTCTAAGTATTAGGTTGTATTGTGGTATTGTGCAGGACAACAAATAGATTTAATTATTTGTAAATAGACATTTATTTATATAAGTATAAGTTCATAGTATAGTTCATAGAATAGTTTATAGAATAATAACATAGATTTAATAAATAAATACATTAAGTAGGCTTAAACAAGTTCAAACATGTTTAGTTTTCAAGGTCTAATTGAAAAGGGATAGATAGAAAATAGAGCGAGAGGGAAATAGTTTTTAATAGATTAGCTCGTTCCCGACCCTACTACTGCGATAACACGCTTAGATATAAATAGAGCGGGTCGGCCCAGTGAATTCATTTCGCCACCACGCCCTACCGCGTCGGAGCGCTCCCGAACAGAGGCAGAACAAACTGGGAGCAATTCGCCGCGACCCTGTCACAGAACTCCCCCTCTAGGAACGAGCCCCTAGAGAGTCCCCAGGACATTGACACCATGGCTTCCCTGCTGTCCGAGGCCATCACCAAGGCAGCTGAGGAGGCCACTACCCCATTGAACAATTCTCGACGCCTGCCACCGCCCCCACCTGGACTGCGCCACCTGCTGGAGGAGAAGAGGAGGACACGCAGTACATGGCAAACCACGCGCGATCCCAGAACCAGAACACGTTTGAACCAACTCATTGAGAAGATCAAACGTGTTCTGGATGACTCCGCTGCCACAACCTGGGAGAGAAGACTGGAGGATGCAGCCGACGACACGACGTCGCTTCACCGCTTGTGCCGCCAAATTACCAACAAGAAGCCTCCCATTCGCCCCTTGCAGCACAGCGATGGGACAAGACGTTACGACTCCTTGGAGAGAGCTGAGATCTTCGCCGACCATCTGGCAACTCAGTTCTCTCCAAACCCCAGCATGAACGTCCAGTTCCACGAGGAGACAGCCGTCAAGATCGCCCAACTTCTCTGCACGCCACCTCCACCCAGCGAAGTTCCCCTCTTCCTCTCGCCCTCCCAAGTGAGAAAGGGGATAGCGGGACTGAAGCCCAGGAAAGCCCCAGGGCCCGACGGTGTGACCAACGGAGCGCTGCGCCATCTGCCGCGCCAGACCATTGCCACACTCGTCAGGCTCTTCAACACCATTCTGAGGACCGGCCATTTTCCCGCCCCCTGGAAGAGGGGCACAGTCGTCATGCTGCCCAAGCCGGGGAAGAGTCCCCTCCTGCCCAGCAACTACAGGCCCATCACTCTCCTCTCGGCGGTATCCAAGCTGTTCGAACGACTCGTGTTGCCACATCTACAGGCGCACTGCCAACCGCGCCCCGAGCAGTTTGGGTTCCGCCAAGACCACTCAACGACGCTTCAGGTGGCCAGAGTCATCCACCACGCCGCCGCAGCCCTCAACAAGAAGGAACGAGTAATCGCAACGCTTCTGGACGTCGAGAAGGCCTTCGACCGAGTCTGGCACGAGGGCCTCCTGACCAAGTTAGCGGCCACCACCATCCCCAGGCGCATTGTGTTACTGGTAGCGTCGTACCTGCGAGGACGCACTTTCCGCGTCCGGGTGGACGACGCCACCTCGTCCGAAAGACCCATCAACGCCGGAGTTCCCCAGGGCAGCGTTCTTTCGCCGACCCTATACGCCCTTTACACGGACGATATCCCTGTGGCCGCAGGCGCACTCCTTGCACTCTACGCTGACGACGTGGCGCTCATCACTACGTCCCTCAACACCACCCACGCCGCCGCGAAGATGCAGAGGGCCCTGGATGCCCTACCTCCCTGGCTCGACAAATGGAGACTGTCGGTCAACGTCTCTAAGACACAGGCAGTCTTCATCGGCCCCGACCGTCGCCCTCCGCCGCCACTCAAGATGTACGAAAAGGAGATCCCGTGGACGCCCACCGTCAAGTACCTAGGCGTCCACATTGACTTTGGTTTAAAAATGAACCACCACACCACGGCTGCCGTTAATAGCGCCAAGGCGGCAATGGCACAGCTCCGCCCCGTCATCAACTCTTCGCTGCCCCTGCGTACGAAGGTCGGGATCTACAAGACGTATGTAAGGTCCCGGCTTACGTACGCAGCTCCTGCCTGGTACGCCCTCACCTCGGAACACCAGAGGAAGAGACTGAGAGTCGTCCAATCGACCTGCCTCCGCAGAATCGTCGGTGCGCCTCGATACGTGAGGAACGCCACTATACAGCGTGACCTCCGTGTCGAGAGCATCGACGACTTCATCCGCCGCTCCAGTAGGGGGATGCTGGAGAAGGCGGACGCCTCCACCCACACTCACATCAGGGACATAGCCCCCTGGCACGCCCGCCCACCGGATCGCTACGCGCTCCCGCGTGACCTGGACGCCCCCGAGATGCCGGAGTAGCAGCCGATCGGTCGCTGATCGCCTGGCTGGGCCTCCCTGAACAGGGTCTCACCCGGCCGGGCTGATCGCCCGGGCCGCTCTCCCCTCCGCACCGAAGCCTCCAGGGGTCCCGGAAGGACCCACCCAGGGACACGCCCATAGTTGTGGGCGGCGATTGAAACCACGGCCAGAGGGCTATGCCCTGAAGCCGTTTCCCCACTCCCCTTGCGGGGAATGTGAGATGACCACACGACGTGAATTCATTCAGTATCCGGCCTTACTTGTGAATAGTAATAATAGTGAAAAGAAAATAAAGTGGAAAATCAGCAAGCCAGGAATTTAATTGAACAATCCCTGCTCCCCAATCCAGCGCACTGGTGTGCATACTGCACATTGTGTGGTCCTTCGAGCCGGATTCGTCGGGAGTACTGCCATCAAGATTCCTACCACAGCTGCCATGCCGATCACACGCTCCACTGGAAAGGGAAGGAACCCGAAGCCATCATTATCGTCAGCGGGGACAACGGCCACTACGACCGGGACCTCCGCCACTGAAACCTCCGGGGAGACAGCTTATACGAGTACCTCGGCGGGTACAGTCACTACAGCGAATACAGAAACATTGGCGGCCACGCAGTCATCGGTACCTAAGTCCGTCGCAACGGAAGCAACAGGGACAACAGCAAAGCACGCTTCCAAGCCGGCGGCGGGTTCGGGGCCGGGTGCTGACTCAAGAATAGGACAGCCTCATCGTGACACTGCTACGAGAGGAACAGAGAACAATAGTGCCCGGCGTGCTAGAAAAGGACATACACTGCCCGGGCAAGTGGGCGGAGCGGGCGGATCTACTCGCTCGCGCTCAAAATCGCATAGAATAGCGAAAGCGAAGGAAGAATTACTGCGCTTTCAAGTGGAACTAGCCGCGGCCAGGCTCGCCGCAATAGAAACAGAAGATAGCGATGAAGAGGACGCCGTCTCCGTGTACTCACAGATAGAAAACGATGCACAGATTGACACTTGGCTGGCGAATCAAGCCCCTCCAGCCATCCTCGCCATCACAAACGAGCCACATCAGGTTCCACAGGTGGAACCCACAGTTAAACCTCTACCAGCTCCAGAGGGGGCTACGGAGGAACAGGAACAGCAACAGTATAGCAGGCCAGCTCACCGCTCACAGGTATTACCGGCGGGAGCCAGCACTCGGTCCGACTTCAGTCAACTGGCGTCGGCTATCACACTTGCCGTCAAAGCCGCACAGAGACCGAAGTTTATCGAGCTACCGACATTCAACGGGTCACATCAAGAATGGTTGTCATTCCGCGCTTCGTACTTTGAAACAGAACAGCTGCATACTACAGTCGAGAACATCAACCGCCTTCGGAGAAACCTCAGGGGAAAAGCCAGAGAAGCAGTGGAAAGTCTACTAATCACCAACACACATCCCACAGAGATCATGAAGACACTCGAGTCGAGATTTGGAAGACCAGAATCGATCGTCATGCTGGAGACGGACACACTTCGGAACTTGCCACGTCTGAACGAGTCGCCTAGAGACATCTGCATATATTCAACCAAGGTGTCGAACGCCGTGTCTACTCTACGTGCATTGGGCTGCATCTACTACCTCTACGACCCGGGACTTACCAGAGATATCACCGAGAAGTTTGCGCCTACAATCAGATACAGATATTACGACTTCGCTGCTGCACTACCGAAGGAGGAACCCGGATTACTGAAGATAGAGAAGTTCTTGAAAAGAGAAGCTGAAATATGCGGACCGTACGCGCAACCAGAATCAATAGCCTCTGAACACTCACAGTCGAATCAACAGAGACGACCACAGAAAATTAACACAGTCATAGAGAAACGGTCAACATCGAAGTGTCCTGTCTGCGATGAAGAGGGACATACAACAGCGGACTGCGAGAAGTTCAAGACAGCAAATAGTAGTTCCAGAAGGGACATCGCGAAGAACCGGCACTTATGCTTCAGGTGTCTTCGATATAGGAACAAGACTCACAGTTGCCGGCCAATGGTTTGTGGCATCGACAGCTGCAAGTACACTCACAGCAAGCTGCTACACTTCGTGAGAAAAACAGAGAAGCCAGCGGAGAAGACAGATAATAGTGATAGCAAGGCAACAGAAGCCATCAACTCCGCCTGGACTTCGGCCAGAAAACAGTCGTACCTAAAGATCATTCCAGTACGAGCCACAGGACCAGTAGACACAGTCAACACGTTCGCTGTGCTGGACGATGGGTCTACAGTTACTCTAATAGACCACACCCTCGCTGAAAGCATCGGTGCCAAGGGACCCATCGACCCACTCCGTATAGAAGCGATCAACGATTTAAAGACAGCAGAATCGAAATTAAGAAGAGTCAGCATCACGCTACAGGGAGCGAATGGTCGTGAAGAACGCGTTCAAGCCAGAACAGTGAAGAACTTCCACGTGTCAGCACAAGAAGTTTCAAAAATAGAAATAGAAGGATGCAAGCATCTTTACGACATCAGCGACAGTCTTACGTACGAAAACGCGAAACCTCAGATACTCATCGGTCAAGACAACTGTCATCTCCTCCTAACATCGAGTACCAGAAAGGGGAATAGAAACCAGCCGGTGGCATCGCTCACGCCGTTAGGTTGGGTATTACATGGCAGTCATACCAGAACGCTCGGTCGCAGCATCGACTTCGTGTCTCACGTTGCGGAAACTTCAGCTGAGGAAAACTTAGAATACCTGATGAAACAGTATTTCGCTTTAGACACACTTTGCATCAATCCGAAGAAACGACAGTCAGATCCAGAAGAGCAAGCCCTGCGTATCTTAACAGTAAATACAGTCCACACAGAAGAAGGAAGATACGAAACCGCTCTTTTATGGACGAAAGAAAACATAGCACTGCCCGACAACTACTACAACTCCCTGAAGCGACTCTTAAACATAGAAAAGAAAATTGATCGCGATCCAAAGCTGAAACAGAAATACATAGAACAGATGGAAGGTCTCGTCACCAAGGGGTATGCCGAGCCAGCGCCTGAGAAGAAAACACAGAACAGGACTTGGTACCTGCCGCATTTCGCCGTCGTAAATCCCATGAAGCCAGAGAAACTCCGAGTAGTACACGACGCAGCAGCCAAGACTAAGGAAGTGGCGCTAAATGACCTGTTACTCAAGGGTCCAGATCTACAGTCACTACCAGGTGTCGTCATGAGATTTCGACAGCATGCAATCGCAGTCATGGCAGACATCAAGGAGATGTTTATGCAAGTCAAGCTTAGAACAGAAGACATACATCAAGGATTTGAATGCGAAGAGGTTCGAGAAAACTCACCCAGAAGCCACAGCCGCGATCATCAACAAACATTACGTTGATGATTACTTGGATAGTTTCAAGAATATAGAAGACGCAAAACGCATCACCAAAGACATCAGAGAAATCCATAGTCAAGCCTGCTTCGAACTCAAACAGTGGAAGTCCAACTCTTCCCAACTGCTGGAAGCTCTTGGAGAAAAGGAGCCCACAGAAGATATAGAACTCTATATGTCCGAAAAGAAAACAGAAAGAGTACTGGGACTTATTTGGAAACCAAATACAGACGAGCTCACCTTCAATCTCAACATGGCAAGAATCTTACAGTCACTCATAGAAGACAAGAAGCCAACGAAGAGAGAAGCCCTTAGAATAGCCATGTCTCTCTTCGATCCCTTGGGCTTCGTGTCACCCATTACAGTTCGAGCGAAACAGATCCTGCAAGAGGGATGGCGCCGAGGAACGTCATGGGACAGCGAGATTGACGACGACCTCGCAGAACAGTGGTGTAACTGGACAACGCACCTGAACAGACTATGTGACGTGACAATACCAAGAAGGTACCTACACTACAGTGACACCATTTCGCTACAGCTACATGTTTTCACTGACGCAAGTGAATCGGCTTACAGCACCGTGTTATTCTGGAGGGCAACAGCTCCAAACGGCGAAGTCAAAGTTTCGCTAATAATCGCCAAAGCAAGAGTGGCACCATTGAAGCTCACTTCAATTCCGAGACTGGAACTGCAAGCAGCCGTCATGGGTTCGCGTCTAGCAAAGGTTGTCACAGAAGAACACGAGAGAAAACCAGACTGCACTACGTTTTGGACAGACAGCAAGACAGTTCTCACCTGGATCAGGACAGGCTCACGCTCGTATAAGCCATACGTGGCCCATCGTCTTGCAGATATAGAAGAGAACTCAACAGTAAACGAGTGGCGCTGGATTCCTACCAAACAGAACGTAGCCGATGACGCGACGAGAGACGTCCCAACAGCCTTTAGCAAAACCCATCGATGGTTCACGGGCCCAGACTTCCTCTACCAGTCTGAAGACTCAAGGCCAACGGAACCACCAGCATCAATGGAACTTGCAGTCACTGAACAGACAGGCGAAGAAAGAGTCCACCACATAGCCACTGATAGACAACAGAAGCTATCCGAAGCGCTTCCAGATGCGCTCCGTTTCTCCAACTGGAACAGATTACGCTACGCAACAGCAAGAGTTCTACAGTTCATCCAACTTTGTAGACCTGCGAAGCAGATGGTCCACTACAAAAGAACTCAAAGGAACGCGATCTCAGACCCAGACTGGAAACGAAGTGCCACCAAACCTAAAACAGCACAGCGATCAGAACAAAGGAATTTCGACGACCGAGACATTATCTCCCGGTCCAGCTGGCGCTCCGCACAACGGCTCGCCGACATATTCTGGACGAGATGGATGCGCGAGTACCTCCCGGATCTTCAAGACCGGCGGGAGCCGCATGGAAAAGGCCCTGAGGTAAAGGTTGGCGACTTGGTTCAGCTAATGGAACCCAACCTGCCTCGAAACGTGTGGATCCGAGGCAAGGTCGTCGCTACTCACCCGGGACCAGACAGAATTGTACGCGCCGTCGATATCAAGACCAAGGGTGGAGTCCTGCGACGACCAGTGCGGCGATTGGTGATCCTGCTAGTGGAGAACAGCGAGCCTGCACCGGAACTTACTGCAACAGCGTTGCACGGCGGGAGAGATGTGCAGGACAACAAATAGATTTAATTATTTGTAAATAGACATTTATTTATATAAGTATAGTTCATAGTATAGTTCATAGAATAGTTTATAGAATAATAACATAGATTTAATAAATAAATACATTAAGTAGGCTTAAACAAGTTCAAACATGTTTAGTTTTCAAGGTCTAATTGAAAAGGGATAGATAGAAAATAGAGCGAGAGGGAAATAGTTTTTAATAGATTAGCTCGTTCCCGACCCTACTACTGCGATAACACGCTTAGATATAAATAGAGCGGGTCGGCCCAGTGAATTCATTCAGTATCCGGCCTTACTTGTGAATAGTAATAATAGTGAAAAGAAAATAAAGTGGAAAATCAGCAAGCCAGGAATTTAATTGAACAATCCCTGCTCCCCAATCCAGCGCACTGGTGTGCATACTGCACAGGTATGTATTGTATATAATTTGTACACCACCCACCCTGTACAGTCTTCCATATTTTCTTACTCAAAGGTTGTCTGGAAGAAATTGCTAATTAGCGATAAGACCGCCTTTTGTATACACTTTTGTTTTTCTTTTGATTTTTTTTTTTTTTGCTAAACGTGACGAACGCGAGCGAAGCGAGCGTGAGTCGCTAGTATATAATATAATTTAATCCCTATAATAAAATATTATAATTAATTTGAATATTATAAATGCGAAGGTTTGGATGGATGTTTGTTACTCAATCATACCAGAACGGCTGAACGACCGTGACCGGACCGTAATTGGACCGTGACCAGACCGTAACCGGAACGTAACCGGAGCGTGACCGGACCGTAACCGGACCGTGACCGGACCGTAACCGGATCGTAACCGGACCGTATCCGGAGCGTGACCGCACCGTAACCGGAGCGTGACCAGATCGTGACCGGACCGTGACCGGACCGTAACCAGAGCGTGACCGGACCGTGACCGGACTCTAACCAGTCCGTAACCGGACCGTAACCGGAGCGTGACCGGACCGTGACCGGACCGTGACCGGACCGTAACCAGAGCGTGACCGGACCGTGACCGGACTCTAACCAGTCCGTAACCGGACCGTAACCGGACCGTAACCGGACCGTATCCGGACCGTAACCGGAGCGTGACCGGACCGTAACCGGGCCGTAACCGGATCGTATCCGGACCGTAACCGGACCGTAACCGGAGCGTGACCGGACCGTGACCGGACCGTGACCGGACCGTATCCGGAGCGTGACCGGATCGTAACCGGACCGTGACCGGATCGTATCCGGAGCGTGACCGGACCGTAACCAGAGCGTAACCGGACCGTGACCGGAGCGTGACCGGACCGTGACCGGACCGTGACCGGACCGTGACCGGACCGTGACCGGACCGTGACCGGAGCGTGACCGGACCGTGACCGGACCGTGACCGGACCGTATCCGGACCGTATCCGGACCGTAACCGAACCGTAACCGAAGCGTGACCGGACCGTAGCCGGACCGTGACCGGACCGTAACCGGTCCGTATCCGGACCGTATCCGGACCGTAACCGAACCGTAACCGTACCGTGACCGGACCGTAACCGGACAGTGACCGGACTGTAACCGGACCGTGACCGGACCATGACCGGACCGTGACCGGACCGTAACCGGAGCGTGACCGGACCGTAACCGGAGCGTAACCGGACCGTGACCGGAGCGTGACCGGACCGTGACCGGACCGTGACCGGACCGTGACCGGACCGTAACCGGAGCGTGACCGGACCGTGACCGGAGCGTGACCGGACCGTGACCGGACCGTGACCGGACCGTATCCGGAGCGTGACCGGATCGTAACCGGACCGTGACCGGATCGTATCCGGACCGTATCCGGAGCGTGACCGGACCGTAACCGGAGCGTCACCGGATCGTAACCGGACCGTGACCGGACCGTAACCGAAGCGTGACCGGACCGTAACCGGACCGTGACCGGACCGTAACCGGTCCGTATCCGGACCGTATCCGGACCGTAACCGAACCGTAACCGTACCGTGACCGGACCGTAACCGGACAGTGACCGGACTGTAACCGGACCGTGACCGGACCATGACCGGACCGTGACCGGACCGTAACCGGAGCGTGACCGGACCGTAACCGGACCGTGACCGGACCGTGACCGGACCGTGACCGGACCGTGACCGGACCGTATCTGGACCGTAACCGGACCGTAACCGTACCGTGACCGGACCGTAACCGTACCGTGACCGGACCGTAACCGGACAGTGACCGGACTGTAACCGGACCATGACCGGACCGTAACCGGAGCGTGACCGTATCCGGAGTCAAAGAAGATTGGCGATAAGACAGTCAAAGAAGATTGGCGAAAAAGACAGTATTTTTGGTAGCTATACGAGTTGTATCATTGTACTCTCTCCTTCTAACTTTAAAAAGTTGGAGTAGAAAAATGTGCAAATTGTTGCGGTAGTGGAGCTTTATATAATATTAGTTATAATATAAAGCAAAAAAATTTTTTGTAGTCTGAACGCGGGTGAAACCGCGGGTTCTGCTAGTGTAATAATAAAAGCTCATAGTGTTTTTCATAGTCGGTACTTGATATCTTGATTTTAATCAAATTTAAGATAAATAAGTCAACACCTTAATTTCGTAGAACTTATGGTACCTACCTACCTATACTTTTTATAAGAGCGATTTATATGTTGCATTAATGATAATTAATATATCGAATAGGTGGATTAAAAAGATTTAAATAATTTGAAACAAAATAAAATTGAAGTGTAGCTGTTTGTAATGTCAAAATAACAGCTTTTTACTAAATACATACGAAGGTTTATACGGTACTTATAAGAAACAATTTTGAAAATGTTTGTCTGTCTGTTTGTTCCGGTTAATCTCCGAAACAGTTGGACTGATTTTGACGGGACTTTCACTGGCAGATAGCTGATGTTAAAAGAAGTAACATTAGGCTCTTTTATTTAGAAAAAGAATTAGGGTTCCGCTCAAAAAAATTAAAATGTACCCGAACCAGCGAAGTTCAGTTGCTAGAAGAACATAATATGACGTCGATGCGTGAATAGTGTAATAAGCGAATACTTATGTTCTAGAATTATGATAATTTCTACGAAATAACAAATATAATAAACGCCGCTACTGATGTGAGCCGCCATACCGAAATTAAAGCTTTTTTTAAGATTTAGGTACATTCTTAAGTACGCTAATCGTAAATAATTTTATTATTTGTTTTTCAAATTCGCTTATTTACAAATAACAATAACATTTATGTTACTGAACTGTGAAAAAAATTATCTAAAATAATTTTTGGTATGTTTTTATGAAGCAGGTCGAATGAAAAAATATGAGTTGTTTTAGATACTCTGTTCATAGATCAATTGCAGCAAGGTATGTATATAGAGGGATGAAATGCGTGGGCTTGTTGGGTACAGGGGTCGTAAAATCAATATCGTCTGCGCACGCGATCCGCGACACCCACCCCGCGAGGGTGACTTGCTATATAGCTATAATTTTAATAGTTCAGTAATTAACATGCAGACAGATAATATTTACGAATGCAACAATTATGAATTCTTAAAATAAAATATGATAAAATATTTTTACAATAGTAATTTACTTTTTAAATTTAAATCATTAAATTAAAACAATAAAACTCTTATGTACAAACTATTTAGTTAAATAAAATAGGTAGTTTTTTTTATAAAATAGAATTGGTCAAGTGTGAGTCCGACTCGGTCACTCTTCGGGAGAGATTCCGTCTGGTCCAAGGTTTCCGTACCTACTGCACTAATTAGACTCTTATTTATCTTACAACTCGTATTAAATACTTATTTATTATTAAGTATAGAATTTTACAATAAATCACGATTAAAGCACTTATTAAGTATTTTTATTCACAATTATGAATTGACCAATTTACATCATAAGAAACCTCTTATAAAAACTAGATATTTATCTGGCCTGCCCTGCCCTGATTGGAAATAACATTCAGTTGTTATTTAATATATTATAAATAATCTAAGGTTTTATTGTCATTTATTTATTCAATATTTTTTGTCGGCGTGAGCTGTAGACTCAGTATTCAGTAACTGTCTGGAACTGCTTACGAAGTTTGAGATCGCAGGAACGATTTCTCGCACGAAAACCATAACCTACTCGTATAATTTTATACATGTTTTAATAATATGCAAGATATTAATGTTAATAAGTTAACTGATAATCATCGTAATTTAATATTCTATGAACTAAGATAAGTTTAAATATATTATGTACCGTAACTATCTTACTCTACTGTACTTACGTTAAGATTTTTTGTCATAAATTGAAAATTATAGAGTAGCTAAATACTAAGTAATTAATGCCATAAAACATTAGCGATCATATAGGTAAATAAAACATGTGGAATTTGCCATAGATCCGCGTTGGAAAATTGTACAGTCAGAAGCAAAAGTATCTTATTAATTGTTTTTTTTTATTAGGAAGCCATCGCGTCGTGACATAAAATGTTTAAAAATTTAATACACAATTTTGATGAACAATATAAATTAAATACGGAGTTCGTTCTTCCGTTTCCAAAAAACAGTAAATAAATATTAAGTTTAATTGATATGAAAGCTGTATTTATAATTAAAAATGAAGAAATACAACAAAGTATTTGTTCTAAACAATTTATATTAAATAATATAAAATTGAAAAAAATAAACTTTTTCTTGTATTATATTATATGTTGTATGTACCTAGTTAAATTTTAATAAATCTCTTCTATAGATAGATACTATGCTAATTTTTATTCATTGATATTATATCCAAATACCTTTCATGATTTATTATTACTAATTATTCTAAAAACAACAACTCACGTAAGTTAAAAAAAATAGAATACTACGAGTATGTTAGCCGTTATAAAAGCATGATATCCCGATGACAAAATTGTCTCCCTAGTTCGTAGGTCCGTTCGGTATATAACAATAGATATGTAATAGTTTGCGCGTGAACAGGGTGGTAGGGCACTGCAGGCGGCAGGGCGGGCGCCGGTCGCCGCGCACGCGCGCGCACCGACGCTCGACGCGACGCCGGCCGTGCCCCATGGATCGATGAGATAAAACAACCCCGCTTTTCGCGTTAAATCAATATCTAAGTCTATCGATTTTCGGAGCCGCAGCCGCCGCACACCGGATTCGAGGATCGCACGCGGTGGTTGCGCGCATTACAGTATTTTCAAACGTGTTACTAAGTGATTGATGTGCTGCATTTAGTGATAATGCTTTGCCATTATAGTAGTCGTAGTTGCAAATTAACGTTTATAATTTAAAAAGGTAAATTTCGAAAGTCAATTATTTATTTGTTTATTTTACTGTATTATTATATATATATTTTATTAGAATTAATTTTATATAATAGCATTAAATTAATTACTGGCTGATATTATCAATATATTTTTTTTGAGATTTTAATTTGGATACGAATTTTTGCTAAACGACATACCCCTACTATGGTATCTCGAGATTGTTAGTGTGTTTAATTTTTTGTTACTGGAATGTATTTATCTAAATGAATTATTATTTTTTTAGTAGTGACATATCTATTGACAGTATATAATATTTTATCATTTACTTTTTAAGAGCTTTATTGAAACATAATATAGTTCCACACGACTATGATGTCTTTTCATATGCGTCTTGCGAGACTAAAGTGAGTTCTCGGCTAATAGTAAAACGATTGTTTTGGCAGTTGCTTCTACTGTAAACAATGCGTTTTTAAAATGTTTAAATGTTGTTTCAGTGAAAGTGAAATTAAAAATGATATAAAATGACTTCGACAGACACTTACCAGTTAAAATGGCATTCACACAGTTCGCATTTAAACGGTTCTGTAGCGGCTTTGCTACGGTCAGAAAGATTTACAGATGTAGTTTTATGTACAATGGACGGGTCTCAAATCCCGGCTCACAAGTTTATCCTAAGTTCATGCAGTGTATACTTAAGCAGTTTATTCGAAGGCCAGCGATCCGTGACCCGTATGGGAGGAATGTTGTATATAGTTTTGCCTTCGGAAATATCTACCAAAGCACTGAAGATATTAGTAGAGTATATGTATAAAGGTAAGTTTTTATACGTGAAAGTCAATTAAAAATAAATTCGATCCACAACAGCTTTCACTTCATACTCTTTGAATCACAAACAAAATAAACAAGAACAATTATTTGATATTTACAAAAATAAATATTATATTTACCTACTATGTTTTTTATATAAATTAGATTTTTACTTTGCCGTAAAAAGAATAATATTGAGCTTATTTTTTAATATTAAGAAAATTGAAATTTAATTTTACTTTTTAGGAGAAACAACAGTCTCCAATGAGGTCTTAGACACAGTATTAAAGGCTGGTGAAGTTCTGAAAATTAGAGGTCTGTGGAGGCAAACTGATGAAGCAGGTGGAGATTCCATACCTGCTGAAAAGACCACCACCACCACTGCAACTAATACACCCAAGCCAGCGAAAAAACCTGAAGAACCGCCTAAGATTACTGTTAAGAAAGATGACAAACTTCTTAAAACCTTTACTCCTGTTCAACAACAAGGAGTCACAAGGTGATATAACTAGTTATTTAGAAAATATCTTGAATTAACATTCCAAATCATTTATATTTTTATAGCCTTTACAATGTTTTGTGCTATCTGCTCTTTAATGGGAAGGAAAATTAACTTTTTATTGTAACTAAATTAAAGAAATTCTGAACTAAATTGGAATAATTAATCAAATAAATAATTTACAGACCAATGTTCATCGGTCCACCAAAGCTTGTTTTCATCAAGACATCTGAAGGAGGCACCCAAGCTTTACGTCCTGGGGCTCCAGTCAAAGGCCAAACAATTTTGGTAGCTCCGGCTCACACCACAGATACAACTGCTACAATAACAACACCAACCCCATCATCTACGGTGACTCTATCTTCTATAGAAGATTCTGATGACACTCCTCCTCCCCGTATACTAAGAAGGCATGCTGCAGAGCGAAAGTATGGAAAGAGACAAAAGGCTGATCCTATGGAAAGTGAAGAGTCTAAAGAAGCAGATGAAATTGATAATGCATCTGTTACTTCAAGTGAGTACATAATTTAGATTTTTTTTTTCCTTTATCACATCTATAAAAAGCTCTTATATAAAATAGTACTTTTAAATTTGATCATAGGTGTAAAAGTATTTCTTTAATGTCTTTTAATCATCATTTACAAATATTTTTTTCATTACCTATAATGTATTGTTTATATATTATAATTTATTTATTTATTAGTATTATTATTTATTATCTATTTATTAATAATTGTTTTTATTTAGAAATACTCCTTTCTCTTTTAAGTTTCAAATCTGTGACTTTATGTATAAAAATAATAAATAAATAAAACTTTATTAGTATAAGTTACATTTCTTTACAATAAGTGCAAAATAAGCTAATTACAAATTATAAGTCCCTTACTTCGGTTTGTTACTACCGACTGTACTAGGCTGAATATTGCAGATGGTAGAATTAACTGAAACCATGGAAAATATAAAATATACCTATATTTCTTTATTATTGTTTATTAGAAAAATCATCACAAAGCACAACAGAGATAAACACAGAGATGCACATAAAAGATGAGCCGGAATGGGATGCAAGTAGTATCGAGGAGGAGGAGCGGTCCATCGCAGAGATGTTCCATGCGGAGATGAGCGTCAAGTCCGAGCCAATAGATGAGATGGAGATTGAGGAGGAGAGTCTGGTAAATTTCTTTTATTTTGTATTTTTTATTATATTTGAAAATAATAGTTCAGAAGATAATATAGACATTTTAATATAATATGATATGTTATAAGAATAAACAAAAATATTTTTATAAGAAAATGTAACTTAAAAAAAAAAAAAAATTATTAAAAAGTTGTGAACCATTCTATAATAATTAAAATGGTTACCTAGTACCTACTAAAGTAGATTCCAGAAAAACCACAAGTAGTACCAAAAAAAAAACTTATTTTAATTTTTTAAATTTTCATTTTTATTTATTTATGTCTTGTATATGTCCATGTAAAGTACTTATTTAAAAAAAAAATTAAAAAAAAAATAGTTAAATCTTTATTGGAACACTGAAATTATTATATTAATAATTATTAAACAATATACTGAGTGAATGTGTACGTGTGTTTGTGTGCAGCTGTACAGCCCGCTGGCGTGCGAGCTGTGCGCGGAGGTGTTCACGGTGCCGGCGGCGTGGGTGCGCCACGTGCAGCACCACGCGCGCGACCACCACCACCCGCGCCGCCGCAAGCACCGCTCCGCCGTATGTATACACCTTTATCCCTCTCTCTCTCTCTCTTTCTCTATCTCTCTCTTTCTCTATCTCTCTCTTTCTCTATCTATCTCTTTCTCTATCTATCTCTTTCTCTGTCTATATAATGTTTGTATTTAGCACTTTATTTTAACGTTCCACTACTGGGCACTGGGTTCCCTTTTGATATTTAAGTGAAAATAAAACTTATTATTATTCACAATACGTATTTATTGTTACATATATATTAGACAACAGTGACAGGCAAAGGAATAATAAATAAATCGAAAAAAGTGTTAAACCTAAAGTATTACATTGAATTTATATTTTTCTTTTTTACCAATATAAGTATAACATTCGTTTGCGTTCCTATAACTTAATATCAATAGTCAAGAGCGGGTTGGACTTCACATGTCTTTATTCGAAAATTTACTAAGTTTAAATAATAACGTGTAAGTGTTTCCTCGCGATGTTTTCCTCATCGTAAAACAAGTGGTTTATGGTAATCATGTTGGGAATGATTCGCTCATAAAAATATTAGAGGTGCGGGACTCGAGATTTGAACCCGCATCTCTAGGTTTCTTAAGCGAGCGCGTTACCACTGGGCTACCACTGCTTTACCTATAATTGCCTATATAATGTATGTTTGTGTAATTATTAATTATAACTTTAACCCCTCAGTTACATGTATGAAGTGCAATCCTTAATTTTTGTTTTATAATTTGAGAAAATTATAGAAGTTACAAGGCATCAATTATATTTCAACATTCGAAATTTTGTCTGTTCATTTTTTTCTTTTCTACCAAGGAACCTTAAGAAAAGCTACTAATATATAGCGCTACACCTAATTCAGCATCTCTTTCTTTTTGAAATCGTTTAAAATATATATTTTTTAACAGAGCGACGACACAGAGGAAACAATGGCCCTATTGAGATGTGATCTTTGCCAAAAGCACTTCCCCAACCCAGCAGAGTGGGTCCGCCACATACAGAGCACGCACACTGAGTCAGGTTAGTTATATATGTATTATTAATGATTTAATATGGAATATATTAAATATTATTGTGTTATTTTTGTTTTTTTTTTCAGTATAGGAAATCTTCTTAGATTTTTTTGATACTTTTCAAACTGTTTTAGAGTTTTTTTTAATAAGTGTTTATAGAGTTTTTAAACCACAGGTATATCTGTTTTTTTTTCTTATGAAGAAAATGTTGTTTAAATAACTTTATAAAAAAAATCTAAATTATGAAATTTTTCATTGTAATATATATGAACTGTATTTTTAATTCCAGTATGTATTCGATTATTTATCAATTTTTGAAAAATTGTTAGGGCATTTACACAGTTTCATATCATAGTGTAACTACAGTGCCGGATTTAACTTTAGCGCCGCTCCTGGGCATAGTAAAAATTGTTGTGCGACGAAAGTTGATTTTTTTAATTATTTTTTTTTTTGAAAAATGCAAAAAAATAATTTATAAATGATATCAATTTTTTGAAAAATGTACCTACTAGTTAATCTTTATTTTATCTTTCATTTTTTGTGAAATAAAAAAGCATTTTCGATAACGCGAAGAATTTTTTTTTTCCCGCCCTCCGAAGTTTGGAGCCCCTAAAAATTTGGCGCCCTGGACACTAGCCCGAGTGTCCCTAGTGTAAATCCAGCGCTGTGTAACTAAATTGTTTATTGGAAAATTTTTAATTGTAAAACTTAATTTCTGTTACATAGGATTATGTTCAGTAAACTCGTCATGTCAATCATTGACCATGAAAAGTGTTTATATGTTTATATATAATGTACGTGTAACCTTGCAGTATACTAACATAGCTGAAATTTGATTGTTATGTATGTGGCTAATTCTCGACAAAGGCAACATCGTCTCCAGTACGTCGTCGCTGTTCTTTCTAACACAAACGATAGTCAATGTTGAATGTCAATTATTTCGCTTATTGCAACACATTTTTTGATTTCTTCCTCACCGCTACAGTCATGATAATCACTTCAGTTATGTTCCGATCTAATCGAGCTTTGGATTATTTTTTGCATATTTATTAATTTTTCTCTCTTATTTTAATAAAAAAAATTGAAAACGTTGTGATTAGTATGTGAATGTTGATTCGATGTCGCTTGTCCAGAATTGGCCATATCAAACAACAGTGCCCCACCAAAACGTCACAATCGTTTCACAGAGGGCGTGCAAAACAAGACTTGTGCCCACTGCAAGAAGACCTTCCCCTCGCATGCGTCCATGCTCATACACATGCGCACGCACACAGGTCAGTACTCGATATTATTGACTTAGCGAGAGTTTTTGGCCCTCTATATAGATGTTTGCATTGGGAGTTTAATGAATACTCAATGTTAAATATGTATGTATTCAGCCCTTTTTAACGTCCCACTGCTGGGCACGGGCCTCCCTTCAGTACGAAGGGATCAGGCCATAGTCCACCACGCTGGCCAAGTGCGGATTGGCGGACTTCACATGTCTTTCGAAAACTTGCTAGGTTCTCTCAGACATGCAGGTTTCCTCACGATGTTTTCCTTCACCGTAAGACAAGTGGTAATCATGTTAGAAATGATTCGCACATGAAAATATCAGAGGTGCGAGACCCGGAATTTGAACCCGCTTCACTCGGTTTCCTAAGCGAGCGCGTTACCACTGGGCTTAAATATGTAAACTAATTTATTTATAAAATATTCCCTACACGACACACGCGTACACGCGATCTCCAGTGCGCAGTAACTCGCTATCCACACTCATACGTCTCGCTCATATACAAAACCGCTGACACGACAACATTCATACTTACATTGTCCCTACAACTTCGTAGTTCAATGGCGACGGGTCTATAGAACTCGATTCCAACCGGCTTAACTTTTTCAAATCGAGTAAACCACCTTTAATTATAAATAGTACCCGGGCGACCGAGCTTCGCTCAGAGTTGTTGGTTAACAGTATAATCTTCTTTTTAATTTGGCTTGAAAACAAAAAAAAATTAAAATTTTGAATAAATACCAAAAAAAAAATACTTTGTATCCGACCGGGATTCGAACACACCTGTGTTAGTCAACCTTGCGCCTTGGCCGCTTGACCACGATGTCTATCCACGAATGTGCGAAATTATTAACATATTTTGCGTGGAATAATGCGAAAAAAAAATCGCATGAAAACTCGAAAATACGCGTTTTCCCAGACATAAGAGTAATCTAAATCGAATTTTCTCCCCCAAAACCCCCCACGTATTAAATTCCAGCGAAATCGCTAGAGCCGTTTCCGAGCTCGCCGGTATAAATAGATAAATATATAAATATACAAGAATTGCTCGTTTAAATATATAAGATTAGATTAAATACCAATTCAAAAAATTAAATAGTCTAATTAGGTAAAAACATATTGTGGATTGTATTGTATTCAGCTCTTTTTAACGTCCCACTGCTGGGCACAGGCCTCCCTCCAATACGAGGGGGATCAGGCTATATACGTCACTGCATTGGCCAAGTCCGGGTGGACTTCACATGTCTTTCGAAAACTTGCTAGGTTCTCTCAGACATGCAAGTTTCCTCACGATGTTTTCCTTCACCGTAAGACAAGTCGTAATCATGTTGAAAATTATTCGCACATAAAATTATCAGTGTGAGACTCGGGTTTTGAACCCGCTTCACTCGGTTTCTCAAGCGCGTTGCCACTGGGCTACCACTACCTTTATTATAATTGACTAATTGATACAAAAATGCTTCTATTTAAAAGTGCAATTAAAAAAAGTTTTTGTTCACATTTCATCGAGTATGTCCGTTGTCCGTGTGCGACAGGCGAGCGCCCGTTCGTGTGCGGGCTGTGCAACAAGGGCTTCAACGTGAAGTCGAACCTGCTGCGGCACCTGCGCACGCTGCACGACCAGGTCATCAGCCCCGCGCGCCTCGACGACGACGAGCCGGCGTCGCCGCCCGCGCCGGCCGCCGCCCCCGCGCCGGCCTCCGCCCCCGCGCCCGGCACCAGCGACGTCAAGCGCGAGTCTTGAGGACGAGGAGGGGGGGCAGGTCAGTACTCGGTCGTACTAGCATTCTAATCACTAACTAGGGGCTTGTTGAGTAGGAAGAGGGTTCGCCCCAACTACGTGTTAAATAACCAAATTATATTTTGAAATAACGCATGGAGTTAGTTATGACGCGGTGGAATCATTGACTGAAGTGCAATATATTGTAATTAATTTAACTTTTGTGATAAGTTAAATACACGAAAAAACGAGTGAGATTGATAGTGATAAATTTTATGATTTACTATACTTTTACAGAGAATAGTACCTCCGTTGTCATAATTTTGTCACAAAAAATAATCTATTGAAACTATATGATGTTTTTTATAGAAAAAAATGAATTTATTTTAATCTTAAATTAAACTGTCTTTTCGAATTTGTTGGCCGGCCGGAGAGAGGGCGCTAGTAACTCCCGTGATCCGAAAAGATTTATTTAAAACAAGTGACTCACCCTCGCTTCGCTCGGGTTCATCCTTATTGTTAGATACGTTTTGACGCTCAATATGGAATGTATAGACTATATTATATACATAGGTATAATGAGCTTTACCAAATTTCATCAAAATCAGTTTAGCGGATAAAGCTTGAAAAGGCAACAGAAAAAAAGACAGAATTACCTACTTTCGCATTTATAATATTAGTATACCGTACTACCGGGCGTACGTAGTACCGGGCTTAACACCTCGGCACCCCTAGTACACTCCCGGAGGTTTTCAGCAAGACGAAGAGATTACTGAGATTCCTGGAGGAACTGGGTTGGCAAGAGTAACACGAGTGAATTATTTCCCACGCACGCAAAATAGGTGTAAAGACGTTGAGTTGCGGAAACAAGCTCGATTATACCATACCATAATATTAGTATGGATGTCAAATATTCGTGTAAATGTAAGAAATATGTATTAGTATAATTTATATATATGTAGTATTTCTAAGTATTAGGTTGTGTTGTATTATATACAATTCGTACCGTATTGTATATAATATTTACACCATCCACCCTCCTGTATAGTCTTCTATATTTCTTTACCCAAAGGTTGTCTGGAAGAAATCGCTAATATTAGGATAAGACCGCCTTTTGTATACACTTTTGTTTTTCCTTTGATATTTTGTTAAAGTATAAATAAATAAATAAAGTATCAAATGTGTCCAGGTCGCGGTCGCGGGCGGCGCTCGTTCGTGTCGGTGCGCGCCAGCGACCCGCTGCGCAAGCAGAGCTACTCGCTGTTCCTCAAGCAGCGCGCCGTGCTCTTCTCCGCCAAGAAGTGGAAGTAAGCGCGTCCACGCTCGCTGTCTGCATCTAGACGTACACACACACACATACATACATACATACAGACAGACATACAGTAATACCAAAGCGATGTTTTTAAGTATTGTAGTATATATGTGCATATGTTGTTGTCAATTAGCTTAATCAGCCGTTCAATTAGCGGCCTAAATGACATCCCACCATTTAACAGCTAGGCAAATGACTCGGTTCAATATCGTTTAATGACTTGCCTAGCCAAGTCATTGAAATTAAGTTTATAAATTTTTCATTTAATATTTGCATTCTTCTAAAGCATTTTTTTTTTCTAAAAGTTCTAGTCGTTTTTGGCACTCGCCGGCGCTGTCGCGACACCGCTCGCTCAGCTCGTGCATTGTGGTCACATTTCTAAATAACTTACTCGTTTTTACGAGTAAACCTTGCAATATACTGTTTATTAAATTATTATACAAAAATGAATAATTCTTAATATTGAATATTTCATATATTTTAGTCACATGGTTACCCTAGAGCCTAGTCTGTGAACAGCCTAAATGCTGTATTAGACGCATTGCCTGGATATCATTTAGGACTTTTCACTAAATGGCGCCGTTCAATGAAAAGGCTAGGCCGCTAATTAAACGGCTGACTCAGCTAGTTGACTGTGTCATATACAATAATACAATAATATCCAACAATAAAATATTTTGACATATCAGAAAGACCTTTGCTTTAGTGTGATGTAAAGTTTTTTTTTTAACTTGATGACAATCCAATAGAGAAACTTTTGTTCAAATTTTTAGTTTGACTTACAAGGCTTAAGACTTATAGTGAGGAAGTTTGATAAATCGCAGAATTAACTTGTGTTAGGTAAAATCGTTCCCTATTGAAAAACTCCAATAAGATCTCATCAAAAGTGACAAAAGCCACATAGAAACCAATAAAAACTTATTAGTTTTTATGTGGCTTTTATTGGTTTCTATGTGGCTTTTGTCACTTTTGATGACATCTTTTTGGAGTTTTTAAATAGGGTTGTTTATTTTGTATTATGTTAAATTCAATCCAATTTAATAAAATCATAGTAGATACAGTTTAAAAAGTGTATAGTATTTATTCTGCCGTCATAAGAAAGAAGGCCGTAACTTCGTCAAAGTTGATTTCGAGATTTTTGAAGTTTTGTCTTACTACTACGTCAAGATTACTCCTAGTTTTGACGTACTTATGATTGAAATACTTATGGTATCTCCGGATTAATAGACTTAGATGTTTATAAGTAAGACTATCAAGTAGCATTTTTTTTGATGATTCCGAATCTGCATATAAGTCATTTTCCGTTTTTTTTTTATTTATGACGGCAGAATTAGTTTCCGACATCCACTAAAGAAACTTCATCACTGTCAGTATATTTAATTCTTTGTAATTTGGCCCGTCAATAAATTAATCCGAAACACCACATCCAGACGGATGTGGCGCAATTTGTTAGTATTTTTTTACTGTACCGAGTTAAACTAAAGTACACTTGAAATGGTTTTTCTGTTCACAAATTATACTCTCAGAAATACATTAAGAAAATATAAAATTTGTTTTCAGTCAGTCATATCTAAGAAATATATATTTCCACTACTAAATAAAAGGTCAATTCGAATTCTTCATATGTCATTATAAGTTCTTCGTTGAAGTAGATTGTTAGTACTCAGCAGACGGCGAGTAGGCGCGGGTATCTGCCCACCCTCCTTAAATTTTAATCTTAAAAAAATAATTTTATTCATAATCTATAATTATCTAATTAATTTCTATTATCTCCCTAATAGTCTAAGATCCCGGGTCTACGTGATGGACCCCTCACTTTTTCCCCTTATAATAAATAAGTAAGCGAAATATATTTTTTTTAAATCATAAAACATTAACAAACACGACCTAGGAGGGTTGTCACCAAAAATTTAGCTCTAGGCTATGTTTAATTGAAAACCCTCTAGTCTGAAGTTTTTTTTTTTTTGATATAACAATCCTATATTATTAATTTTTTAATAAAATATCTATATTTTGAGACTTGGTTGGTTTCGGAAAATACGATCTGATACGATCCTGGATGTCAGGTAATGTGTTCGACAAAAAGGCCTCCGACCGTATGATGGCATTATCTTCACGTCTTTTTACTTTCGATTGATACTAAGTTGCCACAGGAAAAAGGGTTCTTGTACTTTAAAAAAAATAAAGAGTGCGTATATGAATGTGTTCACGCGCAAGAAGTAAAACTTCTGTAGGTTATCGGTACTCTTTATGAAATTCAATTTATAGTTTTAATAATTTGGATACTTGAGATACTAAAAATAACGCATATTAGGCATATTACAATCATATATTTATAGAATATAATTTAAGGAAAGAATATAATATTATATATCATTTGTCAGACAATAACAACGGTTACCATGGCAACAAACGTACGTACATTTTTTTCGTAACGCATTCACCAGCTTACCCCCCGAGTCAAGCGTGCGTAAAGTTTTACTTCAAAAATCAATTAATATTCTATTAATAATATCCTAGAGCAAATTTTTGGTAACATTACCCTAGGTCGTGTTTGTTAATATGTTATAGGATTTAAAAAATATATTTCGCCTGGAAAAAGAGGGGTGCACCACATAGATCGGGATCTCTTACTTTAATATAAGTTCCCTAGTTTAAGATAATTAAGTCTTCATGTGATTTTTACTAGTCTATTATGAGTAGTGTTTATAATATTAATTTATCAAAGAATTTTTAATTTAGTTGTTATTTCAAATTGTATGTTTTTTAATTTGGGAAAATGCGCACTTTTGTTTAAGATTAGTTAATAAATAATAGTTCAGGTAAAGATTTAGGATTCAAAGTATTAATAACTGAACAACAATTATTATTATGTCAACATAATTTTGTGTATAACTCGCGCCAATAAACGAATCTAAAATGGCGGCGCCGATCATGCTCTCTCATTTGCACACTATTGCTAATAAGGTATTGCTGTCCTTATCATCTGTCAAACTGCAAGTACCCAGACGCCATTTTAGATTCGCTTCTTTATTGGTGCGACTTATAACCATTTGAATATGACGAATATCAATTTGCTTTAACTACTGTATTTTTAAAGACACATTTATAAAGTAGCGTTGTATTTTGGAGGCGAAAAATTCAGGACTAGAAAAATGAAAAATACTGTACGTTTTTTAGGAAATTACTAGTAAATGCGTCTTTAAATATAATTTATAAATGATCTCAATTACCATTCCATGTCTTAGAAGTATTTTTGTGTTATAATACTTTCTTAGATTTACGCGAATATTTGACATTTTAAATAAAAGTAATCTTTTTGGATTATTTCGCGGATTTATTTTGATTTTTGGTTTGTCTGTAACAAGTATTTAACGCTTTTGACACGTCTAAAACCTTAGTCTCTCTTTTGACAATGATTACTGTAAAGCATTCGAAACGTCGGGAACTAAAAATCAAAATAAATTCGCGAAATAATCCGAAAAGATAGTTTTATTTAAAATATTTTTGTGTTGTGTAGAATTTTATTTATTTTGTTTCAATACTCATGTGAAACATGGACGTGACTTAAAAGTGTACTATTCTATATGATAGTATCGTAAATAAAACATTTGAATATGATATTTTGTTTAATTAAACATTATTTTGTTGCTCCCACTTTATCACAATTTTTTGCTATTGTAACACAAAGTCACATTAAGAACCAGTATTAAAATATTATGGATATATAAGAAAA
Organism: Argynnis bischoffii washingtonia; assembly: GCA_033884665.1. Classification (NCBI taxonomy): domain Eukaryota; kingdom Metazoa; phylum Arthropoda; class Insecta; order Lepidoptera; family Nymphalidae; genus Argynnis; species Argynnis bischoffii. The sequence goes on along the minus strand of CM066618.1, from coordinate 14,013,816 downwards.
TTAAATTTCCTCATTGAAGATTCATGTGGTCAGTGACTCGGTCTCACACGACCATATTTGATCATACACAGTATTGCCAGCTCGTTATAATGAATATTACAAGACTTATCTACAGTTTAAGGACACTTCTCTTGCTACTGCAATCTTTCTGATGTAGCAACTTAGTTTTTCACTTATAATATGGCCACATATCTGTATGACTTTTACTTTAAGAAGTTAGCTTTGAATGTGAATTTGTTTTACAATTTATAGTAATACACATTGTACACATTTTAACAACATGATTATGAAACATACAAATTAAAAACTTTAATTATCCTCCTCTTCTATCTTGGGCGCCAAATAGTAGCGAATGTGGCCGATGTCAGGGATGCGATATTCGACGACCAGCGGCACATCAGCTGACATCGACAGTTGCACCTACAAATAATTAAATATATATTAGGTTATTCAAAACAATTTTACTTTATGTATGCAAATTGAGCTTATTACTTTGTTAATGTCATTTAAATATTATATTCTTGTTAACTCAGTTCACAATTTTGCCATATTATTATAACAAATATATTGTATCCATAATGTGAAAGTTTGTGTGGATGAATGTTTGTTACTCTTTCACGTCAGAACGGCTGAACGGATCTGGATGAAATTTGGCACACAGATAGATTATAGTCTGGAATTACTTTTCATCCCGGAAAAATATACAATTGCCGTGGGATAGATTTGTTCTTGTCTAGGGAAAAACCCAAAGTGAAGCAAAGACGATTTGCTAATAAATATATTATTTTTGAAATGGACAATACTTAGAATGTATTTAATTATAAGGCAACTTTTAATTTAGTGAAAAATACTCTATTTTAATAGATTTTTTGATTACAAATTTATAAACATTAATTCATGTTTTAAATATTAATATGAAAATTACCTGAGGACTCAATGAAGTAGCTTTAGTGAAGTAGTTGAGATACTGACAAGCAAATGTAAGGGTAACGGGTTCATCCATTTCTATAACAACTGCTTCCTCTTCCTTGTCTATGGAAGCAGTCTGTGCTAGTTTAATGTTAGCAGATCCAATATCCCCACTTGCTGAGAATTTTACACCTAGACAAATAATATTTTAAAATTAAAATAGGCAGTCATGGGGATTGCCAACAGAAGTGAAAACTAGAAACTTTGGAAAAACTGGTTTTGTTTTTAATTTTTGAATTAATTATAGTATGAATAATTAAAATATCATAATTTAATTGAAATTATTATTGGTCTGGTTTTCACATCCATTGGCATTTCAAATAATAATTATTTTCATTTTGATATGGTGTATTTATTATTCAAAACATATGACGCACATTGCCAGTCTACACCAGACTGCGTCGACAAGTCACATGTCACACGCAACATGTCGGTGACGCTAATCCATAAGTTTTGACCCTACAAAAATCGCTCAACGCGCCTAAAGAAGTTTTCACTTGAATAATATTTTTGAAATATTATTGCTGTTATGGAATCAAGGATATAATATTCATAATTATATATTAAAAGTTTACCTTCTTTTGTGCAAGAAATGACCATAGATTCTCCAAACTGTGATAAATCACGACAGATTCTTGCAAACTCGGCACTGGGCAGGCGGATGGTACAGCTGTACTCAGTCTCGGGAATACCTGATGAAGTTTATTGTTTTATTAAGAGTAATCTAAATATATTGCAAAAGTGAAATAATAAAATACTCCCCTCCTTAATTTTACTATAAAAATTATGTTACATATATTTTCAGATTTATAAAAAAAAAACTTGATGTTAATTTGCTCAGCCCTGTGAGTTCCTTGTATTCAAATACAATGCTGTATAAATATCATTTTTTTATAAATTGTCCTAACTGATATCAGACAAGGGAGCCAATTACTTCCTTCTACAAAGGATATATTGTCCCCTTTAGTTCCTTGCCCTTGGCCCACTTTATATAAATCAGAAAAAAATATATACACACAGTTAAAATGCCTTACCTAAATGTTCTAAATCCAAATTCATGAGTTTCATTTCATAATCGGACACTTTTTCCTGGTTAGGGCTTTCGAACACAAATGTAACTGTGTCTGCATTATCTTGTGCCTTCATCGTCACTGTGTCCTTGTCACCCGCACATTTCAGAATTTTTGACATACTGAAAAACAAGATATATTCATGTTTTCTTTTTATAATCACATCTATCACACCAAAACATTACTTTGTAAGCAAAAAATATTAACTTAAGTCTTAACTACTAAGAAAACATTAAAAAATGTGAAAAAATAGTGTTTACATCAGAAAAATAATATTTTATTTAATAAACCTGATATTCTTATGTTCCTTTATTATTTTTCATTAAGTATTTTAAGATATTATTACATGAAGACACATAAATTGAACAGTAAATATTATGATTCAATAACATAATCTATACAGATAAATAAAATTGGAGTGTCTGTTTGTAATATTAAAATAACCGCTTTTTACTAAATGCATATGGATGTATACACGGTACATATACCAAAACATTTTAAAAAAATTTTCGTCTGTATGTCTGTTTGTTCCAGCTAATCTCCAAAACGGCTGGACCGATATTGACGGGACTTACACTGGCAGATAGCTGATGTTATAGGGAGTAACTTAGGCTACTTTTATTTTAGAAAAAGAATCAGGGTTCCGCAAAAAAAAAAATAAAGCCTATGAAATTCTGAACAAAGTCTGCATATGGCATACACACCCGAGCAAAACGAGGGTAAATTGCTATATAATTTAAATTAAATGAATATTTTAGGAGTAACAAGCTACTATTTATGTTTACCTAAACATAGCTAACCATGAAAATGCACCTAGGGATGAACGCGAACGAAGCAAGCGTGAGTTCCTAGTTTTACATAAAATAAATTATATAAAACTAATAGCCTAAATTTATAATAGGTATAGCCATATTACATTTCTCACCTTCCTAAATTCATACCCATGGAGATATTTCTATCACATCTATATTTATCAAAGCCATCTGCTCGTAATGTTAAGGAAACTAGAGATACATGTGAATTATCCATAGCCTGAAATAAAATACATTACATAAACATTAGCCTTTATTTGTAGCATGTAATATTTAGTTTATTTTATTTGTCACATAAACCAATAAGAATTTAAGTATTTAAATATTTAATTCTTGACATTCAGTAAAATTTGGCTTGCATAATTTTGTTTCATATTTCAATTGGAATATATGTATCAATGTTATCATTGTGTAGGAATACATAGAACGCATGCTGTATTTTAAAGATCTGTTCATTTTAAAGTAACTTATCTATAGTTTTTAGTTAGAAAATAGAATAAACCTACAATATAATCAGCACTTGAAAATGCAGATAAACAAAAATAATTCAAAAAACAAGAATTAATGACTTTTACGAAAAATATTTGTATAATTGCTTTGGCCCAGTAGTAACAAATTTTATGTTATATATGAGTATAAAACTTATACTACATTAATAATAATTTATATTCATTTTCTAAGTATCTAATCGAATTATTTGGCACCTTCGTACCTGTAACTGTATTCCATTATCATCACAGTCAAATGTTGCTTGTGTAAGGAGATCTTTAATGGCTTCAAGAACTTTTTTCAAGATGGAGCTACGTAGAAGGCGTGCTTCGAACATGTTTACCTTAAAGATAAATAATTATATGATACAAACTTAGAAATAATGTTGATCTTCGGCTACATTAATCAAGTAAACCTTATTCAGCTAGGTATATAAACTTTGTTCTATCACACGCTTTTTTAACCGGTACATGAACAATAGAAAAAGTACGTAGAAATGACTAATTTATGGATTTGTCGATAAAGATATACAAATATACGAAAATATTTAAAAGTATCACTCACAGAACTGTTTATTTGATAAGTTTAATCAAAAAATAACGGATGATTTGGATTTTATTGCAAGCGTTACGCCGCTGACCTCTTCGAAAAGTGACAGACGTGAGACAAGCCGGCTTAAGCGGGAAAAAATAGCGCGAAAAAGTTAAATGTCAAAATTGCAATTCTAACACACACGAGACTGGTAAAATTCTTCCCCATTGAATGTAGCAAATGATTTTTATTTATATTTCATATAATAAAATTGTAACTAAGCCGAATCTGTACATTAAATATTTTTAGGAAAATCTTAATGAAATAGATATTATTATCGATACAGATACCGAATCTATAGTTTTTTATAATTTTCGTCTGTCTGTCTGTGACCGCATCACGGAAAAACCACTGGAGGGATTTTGATAAAATTTGGCAGGATATTAGCTGGTTGTTCGAGTTAATATATAGGATACTTTTTACTGCGGGAAAATATCTCTTGAGAAATCTATACTAAATGTTAAAACGTAAGTAGGGACGAACCCAAGCGGAGCGATGATGAGTCCCTAGTTAACTATAATTATATATAACTTTTTGAACAAATAAATCAACTTTAGAACATACCCATATTATATACTATGTCATATCTGATATCACTGTTCTTCACAAAAATGGGGAAAAATTTTGCCTTATTCTCCCACCAGATGTCGCTATCACTATAGCCCTAAGTATATTGTAAAGCTCTATAGCGTGGATGGTTTTTTTTTTCATTTTATTTAAAATTTAATTAAAATAACAAATTGTACTGTGCCAAGATGCAAAAAAAATAGATATCTTTTGTTCCAAAAAGGCAAAAACTGAAGAAATTGTGGGCTAAAGTAATAAGACGACCAAAATTGACAAAATTAAAATCTTCATATGCAAGACTATGTGGACATCAATTTTAAGAAAGTGATGTTAAAACTCTTAAGTCATCTACAGATACATGTATTTATTTTTGTACTTATTTATATATAAATTAGAGACTTTCATACAAACTTTCATCTCTCATTTTACCCCCTTATGGGATTGAATTTCAAAAAATGCTAAGACACTTATTTATTTAATTGTATTGAAGAGCATTAATATCAAGTTTCATGTGATTCTGATCATAAATAATTTATTACTCCGTTTAAGGGTGAAGTAAAAAAAATAATTAAATAAATATACTTCTTATCTTAAAGCTCAACACCACTTTCCATGTATTTCACATCAAGAATGACAGAGTTTCATACAATCTTTAATTCTCTATTTTACCCACTTAGGGGATGAATTTCGAAAATTTACTTTTTATCGACATCGACTTTTATGACAAGCGGTTTATGCTGTGTGTTGATCCATCAGTCAGTCAGGACAACTATAGGATGCACCTCTCCTTCTCAATTCTTCCGTCAGCCAGTCTAACTTCCGGGTACAAAAATTGCACAGGTAAGATGCGAACATAATAGAAGCAAGAAAACCAGGTACAAAAGAGATGTCACAATAAATTGCTTAACCTCAGACTGAATGTAAATAGAAGATACTTATTATTTTATGTGCTCGCATTAATCTATAAATTATTTTATTGTGGAAATTTGTTTGGTTGATGTGTTACTTCTTGTTGTTTTTAATTGTATTATATTGAACTGTTAGTTTCCCAAATAAAATAAAATAATATTTATATAAAATTTTATCTAAAATATCAAATAAAGATTAAGAGCAAATTATAGGTGTTAATATTTTTATCACAATAAATATCACTTATAGTTTCATTTATATTTCTTTTTTAACACTCATGATATTAAAGTCACATAAGTTATAATTCTGCCACTTGATCTTGATCTGGATATTGTGGCAAAGTCAAATTGTATTTATCAATGATTCCAGGTGGCAAGAATCTTCCACCAAGAAAATGCTTAGCATTCTTTAATATTTCAGGTTTAGCACATAATTTAGGAGCAGATAAGGAAATAAGTAAGTCTGGTTTAAGTGAATTTTCTGATTCTGGACCATTTTCCACATTCCAACCACTAGGAATATCAACACTGAAAAGATAATCAATAGTATATTATGTAAACAAATATAATTAACAATGATAGCAGTTATTATACAATCAGCACATCATTTCCTTTATCAGTCCTTACCTGCATACAGGTAGCCCTGAAGTTATTAAGGCATCTAATGCAGGCTTTAATGCTTCTCTAACTGGTGGTTTGAAGCTAAAGCCAAAAAGAGCATCTACAAGAATATTATACTCATTTTTCAAGTTTTCTGGAGGAGGTAATTGATCTATAATGTTTACACCAAATTTTTCACACTGCAAAAGCAGGTTTTCATATAATGGGTTAGGAGTGCGCTTAGGATAATATACTGCTACTTTGTAGCCAAATAAAATCATATGACGAGCTGCTACAAGACCATCTCCCCCATTGTTACCAGGTCCGCATATAATTAATGCGGATTTGTACCTGAAGCAAACCATGACATTTTGTACATATTATTTGATTAGTTTAAAGGTTGTACATGTATTTCCTTAGAATATAAAGGTAAAAGACTCATATCAAACTTACGATGAGTGCGGATAAACTTTTGCAACAGCTGTTGCTACACTTAATCCAGCTAGTTCCATTAACTGGTCTACGCTGAATTTATATTCATTAAAAAGATCCTGATCTAATGCTATAGCATTCTTCTGTGTTAAATAGTTCATCTTCTTGCCTATCTTATTGCCGTATTGAGTTTCACTATAAGCCATCACACCTCTGCTATAAAGGTTAGCTATTCTTAACTATAAGAAAAAAGAATTAACAAGGAAATTTAAGACCTGAAATAATTTATATGATTATAATAGCTGTCAACTAACCACTAAAGCGCTTCCTATCAATCTGTAAAATAGCATTTTTAATTCAGAATAAAAGTAGCGAATTTTGTTTATAGTCTATAATGAAAAGTTTAATGGCAGCAGTACACTCTCGTTGAGACACTATAGACTAAGACGTCAGACGTAAACATTAAACAAGGACTTCGTTTGTCGTCCGATTAAAACAGAATGTGAATTAATAACTAATTTCAACTCTAACGTTTATTGTAGTGGTTTGAAATATGAATGCGAGCTTTGGAGTAACATAAGCCTTTTGTATTACTGTTATTGTCGTGGTCAATGTAGCAGAGATGCTATAATTATAGTTGCAATTTTTTGCAAGTTATAATATTATATAATGTCATGTTGTATAAAATGTCATCATTACAAATCAACAAATCTAATCTAACCATCTGTCTAGCGTCTACAACTACATTGAAGTCGGAAGCGAACCACAGCCCACGATTTGAACTAGTCGATCGACTAATCGATTAGAGAACATGAACGGTCTAGTTTCGTTCACGCTAAATACGTTGACGACCCATCACTACTACTTACTAGTTACTACTCACCTCCGTTCAAGTTTGGTATCCAAACGGCACTCCTAGAAGCCATTGAACTTAAGAATTGAATTGAATTTAGTTTGATGTATGCCTCGGAAAGAACGAATTGTTGGTGCATTAAAAAACTGAAAAAAAAAGAAGATTAAATTACCAAATCAATGATTAGATGGTATAGTGCATGAATCATGGACGACAAATAAATGGTATAGTAATCAGTGATAGTGCAATGAGAGTTGACACAAAAATTTATAACAAGAGATAAGTGTACAGCGCTTAAATAAATCAATGAAGCAATCATTTTAGTAATCAGTACAATAATAAGCACATATATAAAGACTCATCTAAAGTTATTCGGAATGCCAACAGACTAAAAATAATGTACCGTTTAATGACAATAATCGTCAATTGACACTGACGATTTAGTCACCTGTGACATCCGTCATAAAAATGGCTGCGCTCAGAGTGTTTAGTCGTAATATACCGTATTTACGACAACAATTTTCAGCTTTACTAGGAAACACGTCGCCATCTGTCAAGTTTATTTGTGTTGTTGTGATTATAGGATATATTTTGTCATTTTCTGAAGATGCTGTGGGCGTTCTCAGTGTTACGCCAGGATATTTATTGCCACCTTCTTTTCAATTGTGGTCTATTTTCACATTCTGGTTTCTCGAGATACATTTGTGGGAGGTGATTATTGACATAGTGACGGTTGGATTATGTGGAAAATTAATAGAGCCCCTATGGGGGCAAATGGAAATGATGAAATTTTTTTTTCTTACCAACATTGGCGTAGCATTTTTGACAACATTCTACTATTTGCTAATTTACGCATGGACTCAAGATACTTCACTCTTATTTGATATATACGTACATGGTCTAGCTGGTTATATAGCAGCTGTTTGTGTGGCTGTGAAGCAGATAATGCCGGATCACCTTTTAATAAAAACTCCATTAGGTATGGTAATAAATTTTTTACGATTGTATCAACATATTACATACATTCTACATAAAGGGTCCATGTTTCTATCAAGGATAATATGTTTGTAACATTCATCATAATTAGTTGGTTTGAATTAGTTGAATCTATCTGAAAAGGTAATAAAATTATTACATAGATAAACATACACTTTGGCAAAGTATAGAATGCATATTATATTATTAATAAGGATTGTAAATAATTTTATTTGAAACTTTGTTAATCAGGTAAATCAATATCTGTAACATAAATTGATATGACATAAAATGACACTAGCACCACTAGTAGTACTACATATATTCTATGTATTAAATTGTTCATAAGTATTGAATTACATTTTTATAGTTGTTCTTTATCTTAGTTTTTAATGTTATTTCTACACTGAATCAGAAGTAATTTTATATTTGTTACAATAACATTAAGTAAGTCTTTTTATTAGAAATTCAATAACAACAAATATGTATTAATTTTTTTTATAATTTATAGGTAAACTAACCAACCGATCTTTGCCATTACTAATACTCATAGCAGCAATAATTTTATGGGCTGTGGGTGAATTAGAAGGTACATATCCTTGCATGTGGGGCAGCGGGACCCTACTTTCATGGATATATCTAAGATTTTGGCAACGCCATAGCAGTGGTTCTAGAGGAGATATGGCTGATAATTTTAGTTTTGATAAGTGAGTACAGAATAATTAATTTATGCTAAATTTTTTATTAATTATTTATCAAAATCATAAATGTTTGACTAAAAATAAAAGCATAAATATTGAAACAAATTTATTTTCATATTATAATACTCAGCATGTCATCAATATCTGATTTAGATAAGACTAATGAGTTATACACTATTAATTTTGTAAAATGTAACTGTAGAGATGCAATATAAATAGCCTTCATGCAACAAAAAGATTGATAAAAATGGATAGACTGATTTTACAATTACCAGATAAACTTTTTATCTCTTAGCCAAATTATAAATGTGACTAAATTAAAACCATTTTGCAATGTTAATACTGCAGTTTTTTTTTGTTTATAGATAATTCTTTTTATGAAGATAGAATTGTTCTAAATAAAGTTAAAATATTTTTTTAGTTAGTTAGATTACTTACTACATTTAAACAATGTATGACAAGATATTTCTTTTTTTAGTTTCTTCCCAACAGTTATGCAGCCAGTTGTGCGAGGGATCATAGGGCCTGTACATAGATGTTGTGTGCGTATAGGTGTGTGCTCTCCAAGCCCTCGGCGTGTTCACCTTGCATTGAGTCCACGAGGAGTCACCATTTCTATGCCAGGTGTTGAGCCACAGGATATGGAGAGGAGACGGTGAGATCATAATATTATGTCATTATACTATCATGTCTGCAAAGCGCATTGCTGCATTTCTTAAAATAACTGATACTACAGTGTTCTTGTTAGTTTTACTGTGTTTGTATATTTAAGTAGATGTCTTCATCATGAATGTTAGTTCACTATGTTAGAATAAATATTAATGAAGTTCATTTTTAATTTACTTACAGTCAAATTGCTCTAAAGGCATTAAGTGAGAGATTATCTAAGACATCAGAACAGACTCGTCAAAAGAATCTATCGACTAAAGTTAACATGGAGGCTGTAAGGAAGATACAGTCATCGCATGTCATACCCCAGTTTCCTACAGAGGCAGAGATTCAAACCCCTGCCCCGGCTGAAGCGACTTTAGTCGACATAAGCACTGAGCCGGCACCCCCCACTACAAAAACATCATGATTGTAGTTAATTGTTAATTAATCAGTATAGGAGTCTTAGATTACTGACATTTAAATAAGTTTTAATGACAATTGAACACGAAAACATCCTTAGTTTTTTCATACTAGCAGCAAGAAGAAGGCAGAATTCATTTAAAAGAAAGGAGAAGAAGAAGGAAGAATTCATTTAAAATTCTTCATTTATATGTAGATGAAAAGAACTCTCTTTAAATTTTTCCATTCTAGGAAGTGTGATAGAATGTTAAACATGTGTGATGTGTCTTAACATTTTTGACTGTTATTAAAATTTGTATTGAAAGTAAAGAGTAATATCGTCAAAATTGCTTTGGTTCCAATGTCTGGGTCATTGGAGCTATATTACTTTGAACTTTGATTAATCTGTCAACGACCACCGAGCTACTGGTGGTCGGGTTAACAATTAATTTCTTAGAATTTATCCAGGAGTTGTTAAAGCCAGTATTGGGTTAGTTGTGTGAATGTGGAATATCACTAAAAATAGTATTGTTTTTATACAAATTTAACTGCTACTTTCAAAGATTATTTGAACATTGTTTAAAAAAGTTTTGCTCATAAATCTTATTTAGATTAGCTGACAAAAGATAATTTATCCCAGTGTTCATTTAAAACAGTGCAGATCAACAATAGTTGTTATATTGTATTCAGCCCTTTTTAATGTCCCACTGCTGGGCACCGGCCTCCCTTCAATAGTTGTTATATTATCCTTTTCTAATTTATGCTAGTGCAGGAATAAAATATGATATGAAGCAGATGTGTTGCCACTGGAATTAATTTATACAGAATTTTTATTTTTTTTAATATATAATTATTTATTATTTTTTTTAACAATTGTGTGATTTTTAACAAATATTTATTTTATATTATAGTCAGACTAGTGACTTACTCTCGTTTTGCTTGGGTGTGTCCCTAGTTTCGTTTTTTTTTTGAGGAGGACCCTAATTCTTTTTCTAAAATAAAAGTAGTTTAAATTACTCCGTACAACATCAGCTATCTGCCAATGAAAGTCCCGTCAAAATCAGTCCAAACGTTTCTGAGAATAGACAAACAGACGGACAAAAATTTTAAAAATATTTTTTTTATAAGTATCATATAAAATTTTATATGTATTTAGTAAAAAGCTGTGAAAAAGTGAGAATAGAAACAGTTTCAAGGAGAAAGTGATGAGAATACCATTGTCTGATAGTGTATTTTATAGATTCATGAGAATAAGTTGATGACATTGCAATGGCAGCATAGTTGCTTTATAGATAGGTTGTGGGTTCTATTATAAGCGTGGTAAATAAAAATTGGTAATGAATATTACAATTTGTATTTCTAATAGGCGTCATTTATGTTTCTGTTGAGTATGGTTGGTTTATTAAATTACGTCGGTCGAATTTGCTCTACAAAAGTTCAGACAAGTTGGAAATATGTATATATGTATGTGTATTGATTGATAAACATATTGTGTTATTATCTTAATATATAAAATTCCCATGTCACGATGTTGATCCGCGATGAACTCTGAAACTAATCGATCTTAACGTTTCTTTTAAATGTGCGATTTGTTCCAGCTTAAAAGATAGGATAGTTTTTATTGTTTTTTTTTTTTTTTTTTTTTTAATTTTATTGCAAAATTAACGACTTTCAGAATTTAAGAATCTGAGAAACGGCTACCTTAAGCTACAAATTATCCCCAAGCTAAAAAAAAAAAAATAAGTCGGGTCTGCTAGTAGTTAAATAAAAAACTCACTTTTAACCACATGTGATTGAATCAAAATAAGGTACTCCTCAAAACTAATGAAAACACGGGGAAATTATTGTATGGTCTTTCGAATTTCACGTACTTACATAGTCTCAAATGGATACTTAGTTAGAAGTAAGTTGAAATCGACCTCCAATATTTGATTACATCGTTACAAGTGAAGCTAATAAAAGCATGATAAAATGGCTTTGAATTTGCAATAATCCATTTCGATAAGCCCGCTCATGCCATTTATTTTGCCAAATTTTCCTCAAAATGTTCTTTCCTGGTCAGTTAAGTATAACATATGTAGTATATGACAAATATGAGATTTTGTAATAACCAGAAATATGCCCGTGAGTGCTTACCCTATTTAAAAACTTCAATAGGATCTCATCAAAAGCGACAAAAGCCATACAGAAACCAATAAATATTTATTGGTTTCTATGTGGCTTTTGTCGTTTTTGCTGAGATCCTATTGGAGTTTTTCAATAAGGTAACGCAATAACGTAAGCGGACTCTAGTTTAGGCTAAATAGTAATTATTAGAATACCTAAATTGTAATAGCACTTAATAGACTTAAATAACTGTTGATGTTTTAAAAAAAATTGTATGTGTGGAAATCTTAGATTGTATGGAAATTGAATGAAATGTAAGTATACAAGATTTGTATCTGTAAAATATGAATGATTCTCGCTATCAAAGATTCCTATACTGTTTTAAAGTATTTATATTTTTCATTCATTGTAATTCTAATTAAAAATATGTTTTTATATGTTAACAGTTAGTGTGAAGGGGACTTTATGATGCATTTGTTATGGAGGCCACTGCGGCGAATGTAAATAATTATTAATACATATTGATTAGTGTTAATAAATAATATCCCGTCATAAGTTTGCATGTTTTATTTAAATCCTTATAATATTAATGTTGAGATTTTTATCATTGTTTGGTAGTTGTATGGAAAATCATAATTCCATGCTTGAGTAAGAGTAAAATTTACTAATTTTACAATATAATTTCTTATATCAACATTGTTTTGACGTAAAGAAGAACAAACAAACAAAATTTTACATTTATATCTGTATGGATGTACTATTATTATAACAAATTTGAGCCATTTAATATTTCATGTTTATTTATTATACTTTACTCTTGGTTGATTTAAGACCATTTCATTTTTATTGTAAATATTGTGATAAAAGAAAATCTCGGAATGTTATGAATTTTGATAACTTAGAATTCCTTCTAATTTAAATAATATTCCAGTGTATTTATCTTACTAATATTATAAATGTGAAAGTTTAGATGTTTGGACGTATGTTACTCAATCACGCCAGACCGGCTGAACAGATCTGGATGAAATTTGGGACAGAGATGGATTATAGTCTGGAATAGCACATAGGTTACTTTTTATCCCGGAACAATGTACAGTTTCCGTGGGATAGATTTGTTTATGTTTTTCGCTTATATAAGTATAAGTACATATATAGCATAATAAGTAGTAAATAATAATCTTTTTAAATAGTACTTAGTCCTTTTAATTATATTTAGGTCATTATTACATTTTTTTCTTTAAATTTTATCATAAGTTTGTCTTATTCACTTTACCCTATAAAAAGATAAGTATAAATTCAACACTTAAAGGCTTCAATTTAACATTGTTTTTCACTGCATATGATCACTTGTATCATTAATAGTTTTTCCATTTCCGCGGGTACTATCTGTAGTAGTGGTGTGAGCTCGGCCACTGTTGGACAGGTACATTAGTTTGGTAGCCGTCCGGCCATCTTGTTGTTTCTGGCAGTGGGTTTACTGAGGCCATTGGCACTGATGGCATCGGTGAGACACCAGCCACATTCGTGGTCATTGGTGCTCCTGTAAAATATTTAGAGTATAAGTTTTAGGGAACACACTTCTGTGAAAAAGATTATTATAAAAATGTGGTAGAGTTAAGAAAGTTCAAATAAAATACAGAGGGGAAATTAATAACACTTCTTATTCAATGAATTGTGATTTGTGATAAAGTAATGTTGTCATATCTAGCATTTTTATGTTTAATTTAAACATTTACATTGTTTACATTGTTAGTAGTAAAGACTAACACAGTAGTGCATCTTATTGAGGAGCGGCATGGAGTTGGACATTTCTAGACATAATATTGCTGTATCTAATAGTTTAGGGCACTTATAGACTGTTTTGATAAGTGATTGGTATTGTTGAGTAGGGCAATAGTGGGTATGGTACAGGGCGGTGACGCGTAGACAGACGCGGAGTAGATCACTTCTAGATATAACAGCAATGTATCTCATTGAAGGGTCGTGTCGAGTATGGCTTTTCTATACAACATTAGGGTACGTTACCGGGCGGCGGCGCGTAATAGGGCAACAGTAGTGTATATCATTGAATTGCCTCGTTGGATAGGGTACTTTTAGAGAAGACAATGGCATTTATAATTCTATATATAGCGATAGGCTAGGTTACCGGGTTGCTGCGCGTAGGCGGGCGTGGAGTAGGGCGCGGCGGGGTAGTAGGGCGGCGGCACGCCCAGCGCGTGGCCGAGCACCACGGGCGCGCCCGGCAGGCTCGGCGGAGGCACCGGCTGCGGCGTCTGCTGAGGACAGTCGCTTACACATTACATTTATGTTTTGTATATGTGGAATAGTAGTTTTAAATTGTGTACATGTATTCGATTTGGCATCATAGTAAGTAATTTATGTAAGACAAACACTTAATATTAAAATATGTAAAATAAAAAAATTAAATAAAAAAAAAGTGTGAGTTATACATTTTATTATTTGTCATTTTACTTTATTATTATAAATCAGACTAATATAAGAAGATATATAAAAAATACAGTAACTATAGTCCATTTGCGTTAAGAAAATAGTGAGTTATAAGTGCAACTGCAGGGTAAAGGTGTATATATGTATATATATACATGTGTGTGTATATATATATATATATATATATATATACATTTCAAAAGATTAAGAGTAGTGGATTAAAATCTCAAATCAAAATATTCATTAATAATTAATATATTTAATTAGTATCACTAAGATCTTCGTTTGTATTTATTATAAAAGAATCAAAATCATTTAAATCTCGCAGTTTAAAGTACTTAAAAGCATGGTAAATTACTCATCTTTCTCCGCTGTGAATATCGATTCACTTTTATTCTTACGAATAGGTAAGGTATTCATTTTTTAAATTTATTGTAGGTAACTCACAAAGGTCACAACTGTCTCTTACGAAGGTCTGCCTTGAACTAGTCATTGTAAACTTGACTTTATAATTGTATACAGCCTGATTGGTCGGGGGGTGTGGCTAGGCCGATGGACAATGATAACTCACTATATTCTTAACACAAATGAACTATAGTTTAGACCTAAGACAGACTGACAGATAACATTGTCTTAGTATTCTAGTGTCATAAATGCTTAGTGCATATTTTAAAATTTATAGTAAATTTTAAAATAAAGTTAAACAATATTATATAATAAATTGATAAAACAAAGCTACAATTTCCAGATGTCTAACAAAAAGAGCCTCTCATTTAAATTTCATTAAATTGGAATAACATATCTTGAAGTAATTTTGGACACTGTATTTTATTTTAAAAGTAATAATTAACTCAGCATTACGAAAACAAACCTGATAATAATTATAATAATTGTGTGAGTCAGACTGGTCATGTATGGGCACGGTGATGAGGTTAGTGCGAGCACCGCGTGGCCTCTCTGCGCTCGCATGTGCTAGGGAGTGGGACCGTGGGTCGTTGCTGCCGGATGATACCTGGGGGATTGGTAGTGTAAATTAATATACTAGTAAATAATAAATAGTAAATGTAATAATAATGTCCAAACTGATTTCAGTCACAGTGGCCATTTTTGATTAAACTATATGCACGGAAAATCAAGTACACTCAATTCCTGTTACACTCACTAGCGGTGAGCGATCCGGTGCGAGACCGCACAACACAACACATGCTTTAAAAGGCATGAGTTGAAACATCACCCACTCTCGAGCTGTTAATGAAAAGTTATCAACTCACTAACTACTCAGTAACTAAACTTAGTCTAACCCAAGGCTCGAATTTAGAACCTCCAGATATAAGGCCGTACGTAGTACGCACTAAAACACTGAGGCAGTAAGTACTGTAATTATCGTCCCATGGGTCCCTCAGTGTCTCAAATTAGCCTATGTCAGTCACTCTAGTTCACAGTTCATCTATGTACCAAATTTCATTAAAGTAGATCAGTAGAGTAACAAACAATCATACACACAACTGGACAAACTATAGCATTTATATCTATTGACGGCACGTTTGGCTCAGTTTGTAGTGACCCTACCTTCTGCGCCAGTGGTCGCGGGTTCGAGTCCCGCTGGGGGCATTCATTTGTGTGATGAGCACGAATGTTTGTACTCCAGTCATGGGTGTTTATATTTATAATATGTATGTATTTAAAGATGAAGATGAAGATGTGTAGTGTATCAACTGTCTGGTATCCATAACACAAGTCTCGTAGCTTACCATGGAACTAGATGGTGCTGTGTGTTAATGTCCCAACATATTTATTTATTACAAAGTCTGATTGTTAAAATAATCAATATTTAAAGTATTATAGTAGTGTGTAGTGTAGTATATGGGTAGAAAATTAAACTTACAGATAAAGGTTTGACAATAGCTACAGAGGCCGTGTTGGGCTCTGACTCTTGTTTTTCAGTAGCACCCGATGACACATGTCTGTGATTGATATGTGCTTGCAGATCCCTCTAGAATTAAAAAAAATATTCTTTTTTAATTATTTTACTAATTTATTTTCTCATCACAAAAGCCATTACAACAGGGTTGTAATATCATAAGTAAACTTAACAAATAACAGTAATCTATACGTATAATAAAATTCTGAGTTGAATTTGTACAATAAATATTTTTTGGATAATCTTATTGAAATAGTCTTTATTATCGATACAGAGACCGAATCTATAGTTTTTAGAATTTTTGTTTGTCTGTCTGTCTGTTACCGCATCACAGTAAAACCACTGGAGGGATTTTGATGAAATTTGGTATAATGATAGCTGGTTATCCGGGTCAACATATAGGATACTTTTTATTGGGTAAAAATATTTCACCTCTGAGAAATCTTTACTAAACCTTAAAACGTAAGTAGGGACAAACCCGAGCGGAGTGAGGGTGAGTCGTTAGTAGATAATAATTGTACATAAATAAAATAATTAAATATTCTGTCTTATGCTGAAGGCTGATCAATTACTGATAAAGATACAACAAAATATAGGCACTGTAATATTTTTATTTTTCAAAAGATAAATTAAGCACATATTAAGTTTTTATTATAGATTGAAGGATTGATTGAAGTACCTGTGACAAATATGTTCTCCTGCATCCTGTATTGCCATATCTAGTTCCAGAATGAGTGCACATAAAAACTGTACCAAGACCAGTCTGTTCTACTCGTAAAACCTGAAAATTGAAAATAATAGTGTATATGATGATAATGATTAAAAAAATCGCAATATGTAATTATCTCATATAATATTGTACCTTTTCTCTACATCTAGGACAATGTGTATGATCAGCTCTAGCACACGATAAGCAGAAGACATGTTTACAGGGAATCTAAAAAATTTACACAAAATTATAGTTGAATAAAGTATTAACACATTGTTTAGTTTAGATACAAAGTTAGTGGGACATTATGTATCAGCACTTTTAACAAATTTCAATAACAAAGATGACATTACCATTCTACCATAAATAAGTATAGGTTTTGAGCAAATATCACAGCAGTAAATCATAGGGTTTAGGACTTTTTCTCCAATAAGCGTAGCACGGTGACTCCAGTCTAATCTTAGCATTGGTTCTGGAGGACCCCTTTGCAAAGTTGTGAAAACTGGAGCTTCCAATTGTGAAATATCTGAGGGCACTTCCACTGAAAACATTTGTATAGATGATAATTACCTAAGCAAGCTATTTAGAAGCTTATAAAAGTTATTATAACCATTGAAATATTTAACATTCAAATGTACAAGTTAATGTTGATTATCAACATACGTTTTGGAGTTTCAGCCTGTTCTGGTTCCTCTTTAGTATCTCCAGGCACGGAATCTTCTTGATCCTGAGTTGTTTCTTCTACAGAACATTCCTCTTCATCAGACGACATCACTTTAGGAACTTTCTTCCCTCTACCGCGACCTCTACCTCGACCCCTTCCACGCCCACGACCGCGGCCTCGCCCACGAGTATTTCTCTTCTCCCCATTCATTGTGAGTTTGTTGTATGTTTATCAAAGATAGTGATTAACAAATAGCGAGATACGTTGACAGCTTGCGCTACAGAGTTGGCGGTATGTATTGAAAGTAAAAATATAAAATATAAATGAAAAGTTCTATATTTTAACTATATCTCTTATAAATAGATATATTACAACTTTTACTAAATTGTGAATATAGTGTAAAAGTATTATTTAAATATTTTCGCAATTAAAACGGCAAATATAAAATTTGACATTTTGATTCCATTTTGAGTTTAACTTTTATTTGTCATCCATAAGTTTAACCACAGACCAGGAACAACAAGAGTTTAACTATAACAGATTATACTATACAAATTTTTATTTGTCATCCATGATACAAATTCATAATATTGTCATAGATAATGTAGTTTAAATAACAGTAAGGCAATATCACAGATTTTTGCTCCAATACTTTGGCCGGCCAACTTTCATTTTCTTAACGTTTATGGCGCGTGTGGCTTATTGATCAAACTGAACATGGAACATTTATTAAAGTTTATTTTAAAATTATCCTGAAAAATCGTTATTTTTTATCATCTCAATCATAGCGTTAGCATATATTTAACTCTTTTTAAATAAAATCATTTGCTGATTAGTGTCGTCTTTTCTAAATGGAAATATCTACTATGCAGTGAAGAACTATAATAGTAACTAATTCATCATGTATTAAAAAACTAAACATTTAATCGGTGTCTATTAAATGAAAATAATTTTAAGTACGTTCAGTCACTTTACTTAAAATATTGTACGAAATTAGGCAAAGATATTGAAATATCTTTGCCTAAAATTAGCCGTTAATAGGCCGTTAGCGCAAGAGCAGCTTAACCCACATTTTTGGTTTTTCGATTTAAATATTATAAATTTGAAAAAAATAATTAGTTTAATTTAAAAAAGACCTGGGTACAGTTTTAATTATAAATCAAAAAGAAGTGCGTGTGTGTGCAATTCACACATGGTAGAAGTGAAACTTCAGAAAAGTAACCTACGAGAGAATGATATGAATAATATAGAGTATTAGGAGTAGGATAATTAAAAGGTTTATTTTTATATAATATTTTTACCAAGTTTAAAAGTTTATTTTACATTTTATCTGACATAAATATAGGTACATTATATATTATTCAGTAATTAAATTTATTATTTTTCACTTTCTGTGAAATGTACTCTATCTCAAATAATTAAATAAGGCATATTAGGCATATTACAATCATATATTTATAGAATATCATATACAGAAAGAATATAATACTGTATATTTCTCAAACAATAACAACGGTTAACATGGCAACCTGGCAATGTAATCTATCTCATTCTCTTGCCGGCTTATACCTATATATGTATTTATGTGTTTGTCTCTTTTTAGTGTCGCATTTTCGTTTCATCAATTTTCAAATCACAACGATTCACTTCGAAAAAAGATTCACTTCAAAAATAATGTTTTCGCATTTTAATTTTTTCAACTTTTTGAAAATGAAATAGCCTAACCCACTTAGTGTACTTGCATTGCCATTGCTGCCATATATCTTAGATCGAATGAAATGCGATCGAAAGCATTAATGTAATATCTTGAATAAAATTTACAATCATATTATAGACGATAGGTGCAACTAAATTTTCAAGCCGTATTTAAAAACTTATAGAGTCGCATTTATATTATATTCTTTCTTTTTAAATGTTATGCTGCTCAATACACAACTCCTCACCAAAAATAACAAGTAGGTACGAGGGTGTAGTAATTAATATACAATACAGATATTAGTCTATTAAGCAAGATATGTATTAATAAGTACATATTATAACATAAAATTATCCTGTACTGTAGTATATCTTCACCCTCTGAATGTGTGTTTATCTTGCCATGTTGGGGGCCAGCTTGTCAGTAATGTCCGGCACTTCAGCTGGAAGTGAAGCAACGTAAGAGACTTACCGTGTGGCGGCGGGTTGCTCTTGTTACTTTTGTTAACTTTTATTTATTTATATATCATATAGTTAATATGGATTTGTATTACTATTATAATCTATATTGATATATTTTATTGGAACTTGTATTGACTATCTAATGTCAGCACTGTCAACTTTAAAACTATAATAGATAATTTTGTAAGGGGGCGCTGTAAAACGGGTGGGATTTAGTTTATATAATTTCTTGTTAGTCGTTAGAAAAGGCATTCCGATTCATTGCTTTGTATAGTGCAGATATCTGAATCTGAATTCTGGATATAATTGCTGTTGAAATTGCTGTAGAAACTTTTGCTTATTAAAAATATGAGAATAAACGAATGAAATGGTAAAGTGTTGTTTAAATTGGAAGATCATCCTGTCGCAGCGTTAATAGCTTCAGAAGTGGGTATGTAACTTTTGCATTTATTATTTTTTTTTTTGTGTATATTAGTAGTAGTTTTTACATTACTTTAACTCATATTCTGTGAAACATTTGATCAAGGATACTCTTTGATAATGTGACACGGAGGAATGAGTATAGGTTAATTATTAAAAGAAAAAAAATTTACAACAGAAGTTCGCTTAATAGCTTTGAATATCTAACTTGTGGTGCACGTGGTTGGGGCGACTCTCTAACCGTGCAAAACAAGTGGGTAGCTATTCAGTGAATTTATTTCATTTAATATGTATTTGTTAGTGAAACTTATATATTCAAATTTTGTGGAACATTTGATCAAGGCTACTCTTTGATAGTGTGACACAGATGAATTATAAGTTTAAGTATAGAACGATTGAGGTTTGGTTGAGAATGTTTAAAAGTTTAACTTGTAGTGCACGTGGCTAGGGCTACTCTCTGGCCGTGCTAAACAAGCAAACTGTAATTAACCAAGTTTCAAGCAAAATCATTAACTGGCAAAGATATGTTTATGGTAAAATAACATTCTAAGTACAAGTTAGTCCAAATTATTTCACATGTTTTAGGGAATGGAAAGTAACGCGGTTCATAGGCGCCTTTCAACTCCACGACGATCTGAAAGCCGCCACCATGATGAACGTGATGAGTATACCAGTGCGAAGAGATCTAGAGATCGGGGTGACAGAAGATCAAACCGTCCACGTGGTAGCCGAAAGAAGCCTTGCAGTTCCCATGCGAGTTCCGAGAGATGTTCAAGTCAGCGAGGTCGGCGTCAAAAGGATGTTCGCAATGAAGACCGAAACAGAAGGCTACAATCACATCGAAGCAATAGGGTGCGTAGTCGTAGTCCAATACAAAAAAGTTCTTTACACCGTAAAGCCGAATCACGTCGTAAGCATTACGATAATAATTTTACCAATTGTGACAATTCTTCAGTATTATTTGAAAAGTTCATTAAGCTTTTAGAATCTAGTAGTACCTCTAAACATCACGAAAAGTATGCAGTAGTTAATAATACTATACCTGAATTCGATCTTTCAAAAAGCAGTCAAACAATCGACATGTGGATCACCAAAGTAAATGAATGTGCTACTATTTATAATTGGTCTGAACGAGAAATCATTCATTATGTTTTACCTAAGCTAGCGGGTATAGCACAAAGATGGTACCAAGGTTTGTCTAGTATTATATTCCTGGGCAGAATGGCAAACAAAACTTAAAACTGCATTCCCTAGCACTGAAAATTACGGTTAATTATTACAAGAAATGTTGAATTTTAGAGCAAAATTTGGTGATTCACTTGAAGATTATTTTTATGACAAAATTATTTTGTTAAATAAATGTAAAATTAGCGGAAAAGAAGCAGTCGATTGCATACTTTTCGGAATAGATGATCGATCAGTGAGGACAGGAGCCGAGGCTGTACAATATACAGACCCCGATAAACTTTTAGTGTACTCTTAAGTACAGTATTTAAGCCCTGTTGTATACAGGCCATATAGATTATCGCATTCTGAAAGAGAATCTGTAAGGGAAATAGTTCATGAGCTAGAGTCGTGCGGTATAATTCAAGAATCTCATTCGGAATACGCTTCTCCAATTGTGTTGGTTAAGAAAAAGAACGGGGAGAATCGTATGTGTATAGATTTTAGGGCTTTAAATAGGCGAACTATAAAAGAGCATTATCCTATGCCCTTAATAGAGGACCAACTTGATAATATCGCGGGAAATAATTATTTCACGAGTTTAGATTTAGGTTCTGGTTATTACCAAATACCTTTAGCAAATAATTCTAGGCATCTTAATGAATTTGTAACACCAGATGGGCATTATGAGTTTAATCGCATGCCATTTGGTTTTGCTAATGCTCCGTCTGTATTTCAACGCACAATAAATAAGGTTCTCGGTAATGCTAGGTTTAAACAAACATACGCTTATATGGATGATATTATAATTCCATCTGTAGATGTAGAAAGTGGGTTGGATAAACTTCGTAACGTCTTAATATTACTTAGGGAAGCTAGATTAACATTAAAATTGTCAAAATATTATTTCTTTTGTAAAAGTATAGATTATTTGGGTTTTGAGATTTGCGCTGATGGTATCAAACTTGCCTTAAAGAAAATTGATGCTGTTCGTAATTTTCCAATACCTCATGATCAACATGAGGTTCGCCAATTTATCGGACTTGCAAGCTATTTTCGAAAATTTGTTAAAGATTTTTCCAGAATAGCTAAACCCCTAACGCAGTTACTAAAAAAAGAATCAAAATGGCAAGGGGGTAAAAAAGCAGGCGAGCTTCATCCTATCCCTAAAGTTGATCGTCCATTCCACACAATTCATATTGATCATCTTGGACCGTTTATTCGTAGTAAAAAGAAAAACTGCTATTTATTGATTATTATTGATGCATTTACTAAGTTTGCTATGTTAGTACCTGTGTGAAATACCAAAGCATCTTCATCAATTGCCGCATTAAAGAATTATTTTCATTTATTCGGAGTACCTAGTCGTATAGTTTCGGATAGGGGTAGTGGCTTTACATCTAAAAGTTTTCAATTATATCTTTCTAGTTTAGGGGTAAAACATGTTATGAACGCGGTTGCAACACCTAGGGCCAATGGCCAAGTTGAACGTTATAATCGGACTATATTAGGTGCACAAACATCTGCAAATTTAGGTAAATCTGAAACTGTTTGGGATGAAGTCATGTCTGAAGTACAATGGGGATTAAATAATACAATCAACCAAGGTACAGGCAAAACTCCTGCGCAAGCTTTATTCGGATTAAATTTATTCGGTGTAGGAGATTCATGTTTAAGGAATAACTTAGATGTAGATAATAGCGAAAATGAATTTACAAACAATTAGATTTGCTTTGCTAACAATTTACAAACAATTAGAAAAGAAATTTCAGAACTAAAAGCCAAGAAAAACAAAAAAATAATTATGATAAACATAGGAAAAGAGTAAAGTTCAATATAGGAGATTTAGTACGAATTGAGATATTCCAGCTAGTGGGCATAGTCGAAAATTAGTACCGAAGTATCAAGGACCGTACAGAGTCACGCAAGTATTTAATAATGACCGTTATGAAGTAAGGGACACACCAATATCGAGGAAAAATAACAGGTCGTGTAAAAGCATAGTTTCGGTAGACAAAATGGCTCCTTGGCTAGTTTTTAATAGGAACGATGATGACAGTTATACAGAGTCTGACACTGAAACCAAAAGTAATAGTGAACTTGGACATATGGTAAAAATAATGATGATGTTGATAAGAGATCTTATTGTGATAAATAATATAAGTGATTCGGACATAAATGATTACAGTATTTTAGCTTAATGCTATAATAAAGTGGTGATTATATAATGAATGTATGATGTTAAGAAAAAATATGCTGAAATATTATAATATAATCACATTAAGAATATTTTAATTGTTATTGTTAGTAGTTTTTATATTGGAAATATAATATAAAATATGTAATGTGCAGGAAATAATTGTTTGATTAAAATATTATCAAAGTTCTATCATAAATGAATGATTTGCTGATATTGTTTTTTTCTACTTTGCTGAAATTATTGCTGTTGTTTTGCTGAAAACTGCTGATGTCTTGCTGGATTACTGATGCTGTGGAAGTAATAGAACCAAGAAAATGTTCTGTTACTTATGCTGTTGCTATGTTATGCTGATGTCTTGCTGGATTACTAATGCTGTGGAAGTAATAGAACCAAGAAAATGTTCTGTTACTTATGCTGTTGCTATGTTATGCTGGATTACTAATGCTGTGGAAGTAATAGAACCAAGAAAATGTTCTGTTACTTATGCTGTTGCTATGTTATGCTGATGTCTTGCTGGATTACTAATGCTGTGGAAGTAATAGAACCAAGAAAATGTTCTGTTACTTATGCTGTTGCTATGTTATGCTGGATTACTAATGCTGTGGAAGTAATAGAACCAAGAAAATGTTCTGTTACTTATGCTGTTGCTATGTTATGCTGTTAAATTTTATGCTGTCCTTATAATTTTAAAGGTAATTTAAAATGTAATTGTTAATCTCACGGGGACGCGAGATAGCAGGAAGGCCGACTGTTAACTTTTATTTATTTATATATCATATAGTTAATATGGATTTGTATTACTATTATAATCTATATTGATATATTTTATTGGAACTTGTATTGACTATCTAATGTCAGCACTGTCAACTTTAAAACTATAATAGATAATTTTGTAAGGGGGCGCTGTAAAACGGGTGGGATTTAGTTTATATAATTTCTTGTTAGTCGTTAGAAAAGGCATTCCGATTCATTGCTTTGTATAGTGCAGATATCTGAATCTGAATTCTGGATATAATTGCTGTTGAAATTGCTGTAGAAACTTTTGCTTATTAAAAATATGAGAATAAACGAATGAAATGGTAAAGTGTTGTTTAAATTGGAAGATCATCCTGTCGCAGCGTTAATACTTTTATGATGGCAGATTGGTCCATGGGAGAAACCATCTGGTTCTTGTGGAGGACTGGAGGTCTGCATTAATAGGCCAGTCGTAGTTGAGTGCTTAATATGATTTTGCGGCACCCCATTAGGACGAGGATGATTCCGTTGGATATCAGTGGTAATACTGGCTTTTCTAGTCGCTAAGTGACCACATACCCACCTGTTATTCAGGTAGGATGCTTCAAAGCATTTTCCAATGTTAAAAAAAAAGACCTATTATCGTTAAATACACTAGCTACAACACAGTTATCATGCAGAATTATTGCAAAATCACCTTACGTAACCAATTTGATCGTAAACAGTGCAGTGCTGTATACTGACGGTGGATGACGAGTTCACGACTTCTAACGCGGTCACGGCCGGTTGACGCTCTGTAATTGCAACTGCTACTGTCATTTAATGCATTTAAATTTTTAAAATAGAACCTACAGATATTTCACTAGACTATACGAATTTATGTATATGAATTAAATATTTTCAATTCAATTCTTTGTTCTGTGGCTTTTAGGATTAGAAAAATCATTATCTTTTTAACACAGATGACAAAGTACCTATTATAGCAGGGTTCCTCAAACTTATGGGCTGAGTTGCTAGTATTTTAAATATAAGTCTTAGGTATCATATTATAACTTCCCACGCATAACATACACGTCAACCCAAAGTTTCTCTTAATTGGGTGAGGAGAACTTTAGAATTTGACCAGTTCATGTGGAACGATTCCTACAAGAAATATATTTTAACTAGTAGTACCACGCGGCTTCTCTCGCGTTCAAATTGTAAAAATCTTTTTGGCTTTATAAGTAATAAAATTTTATGAATGTAATAATTTTCAAATGTATGATTTTGAATTGAACATCGAGCCGAATATTGTGTGGTTATTAAGTAGGTACCAACATATTTACATATAAAATAATTTTTGTACGTTTTTACAATACCTACATTAATAAATAAATAAATATGTTTGGATATTAACACACAGCACCACCTAGTTCCATGGTAAGCTACGAGGCTTGTGTTATGGATACCAGACATTGATACACTACACATATAAAACTTTGAATATATACCTACATATTATAAATATAAACACCCATGACTGGAGTACAAACATTCGTGCTCATCACACAAATGATCGTTTTATAATTATTTTCAAAAATAAGTTAGTATTATAATTAATTCTTAAAGACATTAAGTATATAGTATATATAGTACCTAAGTCAAATTATCCAGTATAACATGTGACTCGGCTAATATATGGACTTCTTAGCTATCAAACTGACAGACTAACCTCTACGTTATTTTTAAAGACCCAATGTTATATTGTAATTACACCTGAAAGTCTCCCTCATTTTCCCTTTCTTTATGAAGGTACAAAACAATATTTTTTTAAGTAACAGATAAAACTATGGAAGAAACTGAACAACTGAATCTGTCAATACCTACTTTTTATATGGAGACTTTTAACCAAAAATCTTCACATTTGCGTACAATTTTTGAAACATTTCCTTCATACAAACCTTGTCCTGATAATAAAGAACAAAACAAAAAAAGAATTAGCCAAATGGGTGCAGCCGTTCCGAAGTACATATTTCGCTTACATACATTTGGCAATTAATTTTTATTTATATAGATAGATTAAAATAAAAAAATCATTTGCCACTAACAACTAACTTAACTAATAACTATAAGTGCTAACAGTAGCCTATATCTCCTATGTTTCTAGGTCATAGTCAGGTCTTAGTACAAAATTTCATCCAAATCCATTCAGTCGTTTCAAGCTTTCGCGTTTATAAAAAAGTAAATAAAAAAAAATAAGCCGACATCAAAAAAAAAAAAAAAAACCAGGCACTAAAAAGCAAAAATAACTGAACGGATCGGTTTTCATTTACTATATAGATACCTAATCAAATATTTTTGAAGTCGGTGCCAGCCACAATGCTTAAAGATATGAATATCTATAAGTAAATATGACGAGGCATGAACTCTAATTATATAGTTAAAATATTGTACACTAGCGACTCACCCTGGCTTCGCTCGTTTAGTTAGTATGGAATAGATAGACTATATATACAAGACCTCCTGGGCGCCCAAGAAAGCGATGGCTGGATGTCGTGAAACAGGATATGAGAGCCAATGGACTTACACAGAATGACGCGAAAGACCGTGCAAAGTGGAGTAGGCTTAGCAGGAAGGCAGACCCTGGCAATAGCCGGGATTAATAAATGCCAGGCAGAAGAAGAAGATAGACTATATATACCTACATAGGTAAAATGAAAAAAAAAAATATATCTTACTTGAGAAATTATTGATTCCCCATACAAATATTCACCCCCCTTTTCATCACATTAAGGGAATATTTCCAGAATAAAAACTATCTTATATCCTTCCCAGGATCTGAAACTATCTCCATACCAAATTTCATCTAAATCGGTTCAACGGATAAAGCATGAAAAGGTAACAGACAGACAGATAGAGTTACTTTCACATTTATAATATTAGTACAGATTAATTTGTAATTTAACATGTTCGGGCCAGCAACGTCTCATGACGTCAAAATTAGAAATTAATAATTAACACAACGTTTAGTCACGTCTACTTTAAATGTGCATTTATTCGCACTACGTTTCATAACGTCAGGAGGCAATACGATATTCTACTAAATAGATATTTGCGCCGCATCGCTTGGAAGTTTTAAAAGTCTACTGCCACATCGAATCAACTTTTAGTGGCGTTTTGCTAACATCCGTCATAAGCACATATGCTCACATAAGCAAACACACAACGTTCATACACGTCGCGGGGAGTAGCGACGCGGCTAGCTACAGTCGTTCTGCGCCGCATCAAGAGAAGCGCATGCTGCGCTTACTTTGCTCGACCGTATTGAAGTGATCGATATACCGTAAGTTTTTTATAATATGTTTATTTTGAATAATAATAATAAATAAGTGTGTACATATACGTATATATATTTATTTTTGAATAATTATAATAATTAGTTGATATATTTCTCTCACTTTTAAAGGGTTTCTGGCAGAAATATCTTAAAGAGATAATTTATTCTTTGTGGATTTTCTGTTACTTTATACATAAATAATAAATAAGTTAATAAAAATAATTCCATAAAGTGATTTATTTACACCCTTTTTGATAAAACGTTATAAAGTAAACAAAAATCTGTTGTTTTAGATGGATAAAAAGCGATTCTGCAGTAAGGGGTTTCTGAAGGTATTTGAAGATTCTTCGTCCCGGGAAGTTACTCCTGATCCCTTCAGTGATGACGGAGAATACGGAACTGACAAGGATTATGATCCAGAAATATAATTAACCTAACAGGCATTTATGAACGTCAACGTGACTAAACGTTGCTCATAGGTTTCTATACCCTAATTTGACTGTATGCGACGCAGCGTTATATAACGTCGACGTCTCTCAACGTTTGTGTCTAATCAAAAATTAATCTTGCATACATGAAAAGCACAACGTTTATCAACGTAAATGCAATTTGTATGGGAAAACGGTGTGTCACGATGAATCTTCTTACGGTGGCGCTGGGCCGAACGTGTTAAGACATATACATACTCATACATATCGAAATAAATTTGCCTTCCTTTGCATCGGCATTAAGAGTCCCGTTTAAATCTTTCGGATATAAAATTGTAGAACGTAGATAATAAAATGAGAAACATTTTATATAAATAGAAGTTCAATGTTTGTGCACAAGATGGCGGTACTAGTAGTCTGCATCGCGCAAGCGTTACGTTCTCTTTAGGATTATATTCAGTGGAAGTTTTTCCACTTCCTTAGTTCCTTATGGTAGAATTATTTTAAAACCATTGATAAGATTTCTGATATTAGAATTTTTGACATGCGTACTCTTGTGGTACGTATAATATATGTATCTCTATTATTATAATTAATGCAAAATGATTTGACGATTCATGTATGTCTGTTACTCTTTCACACAATAACTACTGAATAGATTTTAATAAAACTTTACAACGTAGCTCATACATAAAAATAACAAATGGCTATTTTAATCCCGTAAAATGTAACGTACCCGTGGGATAGATTTGGTTTCGTTTTTCTAGAGACGAACCCGAGGATGAGCCGCTAGTATTAAGATATAAAATTCATCCACTGGTCGAATATCGACAGTCATTTTTATCAATTATTTCAAGAAAATGTAAAATTTATAGTTGGTGATAAAGTGCTTGTAAAACATTATTATTCTATTGGCAATAAGCAATATAGCATATGGAAAGTAGGTATTATTAATAGTTGTATCGGTTCTCGTTTGTTTAAAGTGTTCATACCGGATTTAAATCTTTTTACAAAAAAGCATGTCGATCAATTATGGACGTATAAAGGAAGTTAATCATCGGATAACGATATAAGTTCCATTGGAGATTACGTAAATGAAAATGATATTTTAGAAACGAAAGATACCGCGTCCTGTTGCACAAATAAAGAGGTTGAGGATGAGAAGGTGACACTAGACTTAAATAATGAAATTTCCGATGATGAATTTTTTGACGTAGATCCACCTGATGTGCATGAACCAGTCGGTAATATGCAATCACAGGTTGATCGACGTTATCCAATTAGAACAAGTAGAAAAACCATAAATTATAAGGAGTAACCTTATTTAATTATTTAAATACCTTAATTAGGGTTGGAGGAATGTAATATATGTGTTCGAATATAGAACACTTCAATATTTTGATAGTTGTCAATATTGATTTAGTAATAAAAAGGGATTTGGAAGCTAATGTATTATTACTAATAATTATCCAAATATTTCACATACATTTGGCAATTAATTTTTATTTATATAGATAGATTAAAATAAAAAAATCATTTGCCACTAACAACTAACTTAACTAATAACTATAAGTGCTAACAGTAGCCTATATCTCCTATGTTTCTAGGTCATAGTCAGGTCTTAGTACAAAATTTCATCCAAATCCATTCAGTCGTTTCAAGCTTTCGCGTTTATAAAAAAGTAAATAAAAAAAAATAAGCCAACATCAAAAAAAAATCCAGGCACTAAAAAGTAAAAATAACTGAACGGAACGGTTTTCATTTTCTATAGATACCTAATCAAATATTTTTGAAGTCGGTGCCAGCCACAATGCTTAAAGATATAAATATCTATAAGTAAATATATGACGAGGCATGAACTCTAATTATATAGTTAAAATATTGTACACTAGCGACTCACCCAGGCTTCGCTCGTTTAGTTAGTATGGAATAGATAGACTATATATACCTACATAGGTAAAATGAAAAAAAAATTAAATATATCTTACTTGAGAAATTATTGATTCCCCATACAAATATTCACCCCCCTTTTCATCACATTAAGGGAATATTTCCAGAATAAAAACTATCTTATATCCTTCCCAGGATCTGAAACTATCTCCATACCAAATTTCATCTAAATCGGTTCAACGGATAAAGCATGAAAAGGTAACAGACAGACAGATTGACAGAGTTACTTTCACATTTATAATATTAGTACAGATTAATTTGTAATTTAAGACATATACATACTCATACGTATCGAAATAAATTTGCCTTCCTTTGCATCGGCATTAAGAGTCCCGTTTAAATCTTTCGGATATAAAATTGTAGAACGTAGATAATAAAATGAGAAACATTTTATATAAATAGAAGTTCAATGTTTGTGCACAAGATGGCGGTACTAGTAGTCTGCATCGCGCAAGCGTTACGTTCTCTTCAGAATTATATTCAGTGGAAGTTTTTCCACTTCCTTATGTTAGACATATTTAAAAACCTTTGATAAAATCTTTGGAATTAGAATTTTTGACATGCGTACTCTTGTGGTACGTATAATATATGTATCTCTATTATTATACTTAATGCAAAATGGTTTGACGATTCATGTATGTCTGTTACTCTTTCACACAATAACTACTGAATAGATTTTAATAAAACTTTACAACGTAGCTCATACATAAAAATAACAAATGGCTATTTTAATTTTAATCCCGTAAAATGTACCGGACCCGTGGGATAGATTTGGTTTCGTTTTTCTAGAGACGAACCCGAGGATGAGCCGCTAGTATTAAGATATAAAATTCATCCACTGGTCGAATATCGACAGTCATTTTTATCAATTATTTCAAGGAATAGATAGAATAGAATTTAATTTTATAATTTCATCTTAAAACTGTATTACTCAATAATTGGTCGAAACACAAATAAATTAAAGCTCGATTTGGTATACCTTATACGATTTATTATTACAATTTAAAAAGAAAATATTAAACATTTCGATTCTACAATTTAGATAACAAAATGAGAAAAAAATTTACAAGAAAAATAGAGATTCAATATCTGTTTACTAGATGGCGGTAATAGTAAGCTGCATCGCGCAAGTAGACCTTATTAGACCTAACTTTTTCTAGTACACTGTTTTGGTGTACCTCTCAAGATTTAGTTTATGTTCTCAATAAATTATTGACTTAATCGAACTATAATTAACAACAACAACAATAATAAAATTGTATACGCCATACTTACTGTTGTATTTACTTTACGTTTAATGTATTTCACTTTATATTATTGATAACGAATTTTTAATTAAAGACTAAAGGAAAAATCTTTTTTATTGAATGTTAATCTATGGATTTTTAGTGTAACTTGAATTAGACACAAGAGTATACTTAATTATAAAGTTTACGACTTAATGAGTATTAACTATAGTTCATCATATTATGTTGGTTTAAACTGAAAGAGTCATTTAGTAACATCTATATAATTTTTAAGGACCTGTCGAATGATACCCCACAGCACACAAGCGTATGTGCACCAAAATTATTTTTGTTATCCCAGTCAATAATATAATTCCACGTTTTTTAACCGTTCGGTAATACTGTATTTAAATTATATAAAATAAAAAAAAAAATAGAAGTTACACTCTATGCGTGTAACTGAGGAGTAAAACATAATTGCGCGTTTAGCTGTAAAAATAATTTTGTTACTCTTAGAAATATTGGGTAATTTATTTATTTTTACTTTGAACGTAATAAATTATGTGTATAACGAATCATAATTTTAACATTTCAAGCTATGGAACAGTGCACAACCTGATTTTTCTAAAAAAGTGCTTATTATTACTTAAAAGCAGTGCCGTCTTTACCATAGGTGCACTCGGGGCCCGGGCCTAGGGCCCCCATTCTCACAGGGGCCCCGAAAGGTATGAGCCTGAAGCTAGCGGCCGCCGGTCACTATCCACTTGACGAATTAAACAAAGGGCCTACATGGTACCGCGGTATCGAAAACATAATATGTTATATCAAATAATAAATAAAAATACAACTACAATTAAATATTACTTTTTTAAAATCTTAAATACAATAACAGAAAATATGTGTAGTGCTTTATGTATGTTATTGACAAATTTTTAAACTTCGTAATGTAAGTGTCCGTTCTTAAGAGGATTGTGAAGCTAAATAAAAAAAGTAAATTTCCATACAAAAAGCGATAACGTTTTCCCCCCCATTAACATAGTCTAATTTTCATAATTTTTGGAAATGTTGTAGATATAATGAAAAACTAGGTCCGTACGTTTTTATTTTAAAGAAATATTGCGTATGATAGAAGTTATTAGCATCTAAATATCTGTATTTTTGACGTAAAAACTTCCTCGAGCGTTTTTATTTTTTTATAATTAAACTAAACTGAATTACTAAAAAAGGAAAACGTACAGACCTAGATTAAGGTGTACTGAATCTAATGAAACCAAAATGGTCTCATTTCGTAAATGTTTAGGGGGGTAAAAACGTTATCGCCCAAAACAATATTTCAAACAGGAATGTAGGTAATTGCCTCTAAGATTTGCAACTCTCTCTATCGCACCATAAGGGTTGGCAAAGCGAGCGATATGAAACAGATAGCATTTTCTTAAAAACCTACTCACGCCGTGTATCGGCACTTCACAATCCTCTTAACGTAAAGGGTAATTTAAACCAAGAAAAATTGATAATTTTTTATTTATGCTTTTTCTATACATATTATAATAAAATTCTAACTTATAAATAATAAATTTGTTTTATATAATATCTCAAAAATTGTTAAATATATTTTACTACATTCGCACTCGTGAAAAATAAAATTGACGCATGCGCTACAAAAACACCTATCTGAATAATAATTAAGTTAAATGAAAAATGTTAATTAAACAAAAAATAGGCACTTTGACGACAGCACAATTTTTTATAAAAGATTTTTATAAAAGAACAAACACGAATAGTCCAATCGAAATGCAGTTTGGGAACAAAATATTGAAAACCTGAAGTTTTATGATTTTAAAATATTAGCAGGTATATAAGGAATAGAAATTTGTAAAATGCCCCTGATGCCCAGCTATTCCCGAGGAATGGGGGGACGCAAAGCGTTGCAAAATAGTTTTTTTTAATTTCCGCCTTACTGTACCCAGAATGCGTTCCTTATTAGCAACACTATCGAATGGCTAGGAAAATTGATTTTTCAAAAATCCAATGATGCAGTTTTAGTTTTCATGAAAATTTTCAACAGGGCCCCATATTCTCGCGTGCCCTCGGGCCCCGGAATGGGCTAAGACGGCCCTGCTTATGGCTCCAAGTACCCCTGTTGAAGTTCCCAGATAACAGCGAACCCCAAACCTTCAAACACCCTCACTCACACCCCCGCCTCCTTTCGCTCTCCCCCCTCCTCCGTAAGAAAAATCTAGGTATAGAAGAAAATGCGGTTTTTTATTTTGATAAAAGTTAACAAATATAGTAACATAAAGAAATATTATGTTAAAAGTATTAATGTGTGTAATGGGCGGGCTTGCTTCTTGTCGCAAATTGATTCAATTTTAGAAGTCATTTTTTACTTTTTCAAGAGTCCAGGATAAGTATTCTTTCTGTCTAGCTACAAAAATTAATTAAAGACATTCCTTTTAAATTTACTTGAAGAGTTTTATCTGCCGACACTTCTAGTAATTACTCCTGTTACTTAATAATCAAACCAGAATTTATGCTCTCGGTTGTGACCATGAATAGGTTTCGAATCTAACGTCACTTTCGGTTCTGGAGTGATATTCGCCAGCCATCCAGCCACCATTACATAAATCTTGTTGCGAACCCCCTACCGTCAAATGGCGAACGCCTAAGGGTTCGCGTACCCCACTTTGAGTAACCCTGTATTATAGTAATGAAGATAACCCACTTACTCATAACCGGGTATTTCTAATTTGGCTATTCTGTAACATTTTTTGATTTTCAAATATGCGTTAATCCGCAAACGAAGAATTAATTTACATTATAAATATCCATATACATAGTATGTACTTACATGTGTAGGTAAAATATGACAACATTCATTTTGTATTTGATGAAACAAATTTTAGTGACTTGTGTAACAGTGTGTATGTAGTCTTTGATCTTGGTAACTTATAAAATGTAAACAGCGCCATCTATGAGTACGCAGTATAGACTCATTACGAAATAATTTTCCAACAATTAGTTACAATTACGGAAATTGATTTCAAAAAGGGCTTATTCTATTTTCGTCTATTTAATGTATCCAGCGCTGGATTTACATTAGGGGCACTCGGAGTTAGTGCTCAGGGCGGCAAATTTTTAGGGGCGCCAAAATTCAGAGGGTGAAAAAAAAAATCTTATTGTTATCGAAGATTCTTTTTGTATTTTCCAAAAAAATATTAAAAAAAAAATTACTAGTACATTTTTCGAAAAAAATTAAAAACAAATCATGTATCAATCAATTATGCATGGTTCCATTTTTATTCACAATTTACTATAGTTTATTTTTGTATATGACACTTTGTGCGCTAGACCGAAGTATTCCAAATTTTTAAGAAAAACTGATGAAAACTACTAATTTACCAACTTATTACTTTACCAACTTATTACCCCCTGCCTCCCCGAAACCCGACGCTCAAAATGGTGTAACTTTTACCAAACAATATGTGGACTGTATAGAACAATTTGGAGCTGGAGGAAAACTTTTACTTTGGATGTTGAGGTTAGGCTGTATTTTTAGATTAGTTGCACTGTACTAATATTTAAATTATAAAAAGGCAGAATTTGTCACGCGCTAATCTCAGGAACTGCTAACCCGATTTGAACATTTTTTTGCTTTATTCAGGAAGGCTATCTGATGATAGCATGATTGCTACTATTCAAGGGAGCGGAGCAGTAATCATAAATTTCAACAGATCGGGCAGACTTCGATATATTATTGTATATATAACGTGTCTAATAAGAACGCCGTTATAAAAACAAAAGGCAGAACCGCCGCCCATCTTTGGTCACCGGCTCTATACTAACAGTAGAATTAACACAAATGTGTAAAATGTAAAAAAAAACATGTTCTATTTTATTTATTTATTAAGCAATATATAATCGTAGTAAACTAAGTATTCAATTCTTCCACTCTTACAACGTCAAGGTACGCTAGCAGGCTTAGGTATTTTTTTATTTAATGGTAATGTTTTTATATTTGAAAATAATATTTAACAATAAAATACATAATATAAATTTTTGGACATAAATAAACTTCATCACAGCTTGCTTTAATTTGCGTCATTAATGACGACTGTGTGTGTGACTTGGCCATCGCACACGACAATATAACCTACAAAGTACGACAACCCGATATACGAGTGTGTTCTTGAAATGGTCTATTCCGAAGAAGTTGAATGGAATTTACAACTACACTACCCTTAAAACATGTTTTTACACTCGTAATTATCGTACAGAGATAGTGAAATTTCAGTTCTTGTGAAAAATTATGGTATATAGGAAACAAATTCAGGAAAAGTGACATAGTGACTAGCTGGACTTTTACAATAGTTTTATGTAATGATATATGATCATAAATGCAGTGCAGCACGCTGTTCGTGGATGGCTAGTACAGCTTCTAATGCGGTCATGGCCGGTTGACGCTCTGCAACTGCATATGCCGCTGTCATTTAATCTTCATCACATTATTATGGTTCTTTTTCAAGAAAATAAAATATATCCTTAGCTGTACTCACATATATATTTAATATAACATGTGAAAGTATTATGGCATTATTTTTTTATTTTCACAATTAGCGACTCACCCTCGTTCCGCTCGAGTTCGTCCCTACTTACTTTTTAAAGTTTAGTACAGATTTCTCAGAGATGAGATATTTCCCCACAGTAAAAGGTATCCTATATGTTGACCCGGATAACCAGTTATCACCATACCAAATTCTATCTAAATCCCCCCAGTGGTTTTTCCGTGATGCGGTCACAGACAGCCAGACAGACAAAAAATCTAAAAACTATAGATTCATCTCTGTATATTACGATAATAATGACTATTTCAATAAGATTTTCCAAAAAATATTTAACGTAAGATTCGGCTTAGCTACTAGGTATATGTAGGTATAGGTAGTAATACTAATCTGTCTAATATATAATTTTAATTCATTCGTTTTAATCTGTCAATCAGGACGACATTGCGATAGGTATAACTTTTTAGTGAAATATAGAAATTACACCTTGGCTTGAAGGAATTTTCCTAGTTACTTTTACTTTCCTAGTGATTTAGTTATTCAAACTTTGTTCGGAAAGAATGCTATCTTTGAGCAATATCTAATGAATCATTAAAAGGGACGTTTTATTTGAGTTTCTAATATTTAAAAGTCATTACGACTTCCAAAATAGGTAGATGAGTCTATGTGCCAAAGTGCCAAAATATATAAAAAAAAATCTTAAGTGTTTATGACGTATTAATTCAGTTGGCAACGAACAATTTAAGTTTATTTATCATTTGTCGGAATTATATTATTTTAAGACATTTTCTAGGAAAGTTGGACAAATTAGACGTCGAGCCAAAAGCCTTTGAACAGTGCCGTGTAACTTGCAGGTTTAAGGTGTCTGCCCACTACACCAGCTCATACCATGACCGTGTTATGAACGTATCAGGCACGGAAACGAGTATGTCTCGGATTACTATGCCCACTAGAACGGCACCCGACGGTGCCATGCCGGTCGGTGACGGAACGGTCTAGTGAGCATAGTCTCATACTTTTCCATACAAAGAATATTTTTTTGCCTCACACGGTCCTAGCACGGTAATGGTATGAGACGGTGTAGTGGCCAAACTCCTTATAAGGTGTATATTATATTTTAGGCTAACTTTCTAGGAAAGTTTTGGTGAAGCAGCTTAATTATAAATAATATGATCGGTAAATTTATAATCGGTAAACTGTTTATTTTTAAGTACGTAATACTATTTTTCGGTTGTACTTTGAAGTAGTTCTATTTTCTAAATAACCTTTTATTAGTTCATTAGGTATAAGTTATAACTTTCACTATAAGTCCGTCGTTGGTCATTCAATTTTCTAGGTTCGGAAGAAATAAAGAGTGATCCTTAAGAGGATTGTGAAGCTAAATAAAAAAAGTAAATTTCCATACAAAAAGCGATAACGTTTTCCCCCCCATTAACACAGTCTAATTTTCATAATTTTTGGAAATGTTGTAGATATAATGAAAAACTAGGTCCGTACGTTTTTATTTTAAAGAAATATTGCGTATGATAGAAGTTATTAGCATCTAAATATCTGTATTTTTGACGTAAAAACTTCCTCGAGCGTTTTTATTTTTTTATAATTAAACTAAACTGAATTACTAAAAAAGGAAAACGTACAGACCTAGATTAAGGTGTACTGAATCTAATGAAACCAAAATTGTCTCATTTCGTAAATGTTTAGGGGGGTAAAAACGTTATCGCCCAAAACAATATTTCAAACAGGAATGTAGGTAATTGCCTCTAAGATTTGCAACTCTCTCTATCGCACCATAAGGGTTGGCAAAGCGAGCGATATGAAACAGATAGCATTTTCTTAAAAACCTACTCACGCCGTGTATCGGCACTTCACAATCCTCTTAAAGGGCTTTTCATTGTAAATATAAAGCCTAAAAAATAAGTAAAGCCATAAAGAAGAAGCAAGAATATAATAGCAAACGTAATTAAAATGTATGACGATTAAACTCGGAATTCTATAAGGAAATGTAAAAGAAGCTTCTTAACCGTTAGTTTTGACAGGTGAGTTGCGATAGTGTCAATTTTTTTAGAAAAGTTGATTATTTCTAGAAATTCTAAATCAAGAGTTAGTGACATGTTTTAACAATTAAAAGAGTGCTTAGTTAACTTTTAATTTTTTTAAATCTAATTTTAGTATTAGGTTTTAAACTGTTTGATAGGTATTTACTGTGTAGATGTCTCGTCTATAAAGCTATTCACCCTACATTTTATAGAAAAGAAATTATAAATACATGGCTTAAACAAAATATTCCAGAATATATAGTATAGGACGACGTTAATAAAACTTCGAGATATTCCTTGTATATGTTTTTATATTCAGTACTTTTATAATCGTCAGTACGTCTGTCCGCGTGGAAGCTACTACCGGCTCGGAAAGCAGTTCAACATTCCATAACTAGACACTACTGAGTGGTACTGACATCTCTCCGCAAAAGCGCGGGAAAATAAATTAATAACCGCGTCCTTTTTTTTTTTTTAAATACATTCCTATCGGCCAAGGTCACATAACTAAATGCCTTAAATATAAATCATTACAAATTAATCAAATATTACATTATTTTTCATTAAAACGCTCATATTTATAAATGCAACCTTACAATAGGTAATAATGGCAAAATATCGACATAAAATACTGATGCGACGGAACAATTTTAATAGCAATAAGTATCTACCTACATGTTTTTAAAAGAATATCTGTTCATTGGCATGAAATGTTTCGCAACTAGGAACTGGTGGTGGGTCAGTTATAAAAATAAAATTGGCAAACCATACTTCCTTGAACTGTACACTTTTTGCGTTGACCGTGACGCATTTTCCTTTGAAAAAGTTACGAAATGTGAAAAATAAAAAATAAATAAAAAATGGGTATTTCTTTATTTCAAACAATAAATTAATGTCTAAATGATGATTTTCCGTATTTAAATATAATACATGAGTATTTAAGAATGCAGATTTCAATTTTATGATATTCCTACCTACCTATACATATATCTATGTATATTTTACGTACTCGTGTGTCTGCATTTTTACACAAACGTGCTTCATAAGTTCGTAACTACTATACATGAGAACCATTTTATTATAAACCGAAAACAGAAACATTACTGAAGTTTTCACAAATACTGATGCAAAAATATTTAATAATTAAATAATGCAAAATAAATATATTACGTCGATCTTAATAAATGTTAATAATATGTTACGTTTTATTTTAAAATATTGTACTTAATTTACACTGTGATTGCTTATATTTTATCAACCATCTCGGTTTTATTCATGTACAACTAGCGACTTAGCTTCGCTTCGCTCTTAGCTTAGTGCCTAGTTACGTTTTAACGTTTAA
The DNA here is from genome assembly GCA_033884665.1 of Argynnis bischoffii washingtonia. Classification (NCBI taxonomy): domain Eukaryota; kingdom Metazoa; phylum Arthropoda; class Insecta; order Lepidoptera; family Nymphalidae; genus Argynnis; species Argynnis bischoffii. The sequence continues at coordinate 13,974,418 of CM066618.1, read as the reverse complement.
ATTTCTCAGAAATTACTTATTTTCCTGCAGTAAATAATCCTATACGTTGACCCGGATAACTAACTATCATCATATCAAATTTCATCAAAATCTGTCTAGTGGTTTTCTCGCAATGCGTTCCCAGACAGTCGGACGAACGAACGGACGGACGGACAGATAGATAAAAAATCTAAAAAATGTTTTTTTCATTTTTTGTTGTTATAGCGGCAATAGAAATATATACTTACTGTGTGAAAATTTCAACTCTCTACTTGTTACGGTTCATGAGATACAGCCCTCTAACAGACGGACGGACAGCGGAGGCATAGTAATAGGGTTCCATTGACACCCTTCGGATACGGAACCCTAAAAAAATAACCCTACGAATATTAATCGTCAAGGTACGATAATGTGAGGCAAAATTTAAAAAAAACATACCTATTACATACTATTAGTTTTAGTCTCTAGCTAGCGCTATGAATACTGCTTTAAAATAAAACTGTCCCAAATTCCACTAAACGTGGTATGACAGCTGTTTGTAATAAAAATTTATTATGTAAAGGATTTGGAACTGTTTTATTGAACGCTTTAATATGACCAATGACCATATTATATTAATTCTAAGACTTAGAATAGGCAATGCTTATTATGTAGATAAAATATTTGGTGTCTCAAAATGGGGAGGTTCAGTATCTTTTTTCTCACGTACTCGTGTATTTAATTAATGTTCTAGTATCTCCAATACTTAGTACACAGTAGATAGTATGGCGGTGATCTCCTTTCACCTCCTGTACTTTTCTAAGGTTGCCCGTTGCACATATTTTATTAACCAGATTTCAGCTAATATTATAGATAGTTTAAAACTTTTTTAAAATATAGATAAAATAAATTATTTAATATAAAAGCTTCTATGGTAAATGTGTGTGTTAAATGTTCATTTTTTAAATGGAAGAAAAAAAAAGTTATATTTTTATACACATTCGACAAGGCGCCGAAATTGCTAAATTTATTGAAAAAGGAAATAATATTATGATAAATTGTAGAGCAATAATAACTTAATTTATTAGATAACTTTAGTATAATTTTAAACAATATTTATTATTTATTTTTTTGAACGTAATTTTTTTTTATATTAAAAATACACTCCAGCTTGAAATTGGATTTTTTGAAAAAACATATTTATGAAAACACTCTTGAGAAAATATAATAAAAATTGGTCAAATTTGGCGTAGTAGGTCGCGTGATATACACAAAAAATTTAAGTACAACTGAATGGAGTACCTCCAAATTTTTGAAGTCGGCAAATAAACTTAATATAAATTACCATTAAAAAGTAAGCTTAAGTATCTGAAATTATTACTATACTCTATATTTAACGACAACCCTAACTGTGCACCTGTTCTCATATAACCATGAACTCGTTCAAGACCTAATCTTATTTATGTGAGCTATTTATATTTATTATATTATATGGGGGCTAATTAGAAAAAAAAAAGTTAACTATAAATAAGATAAACTTCACAATGAACCTGTTATGTGGTTATTACACAATACAGAGTGGGTAATTATAATTATATTATTGTACTATTGCATTGGCGTCACTTGGTGCTTTTAAAATAATATTTTCATTATCGCTCAGTTATATCTTATTTTTAAATTTTTAAGTAGGTTAACACTTAACGCTTAAAACTAAGTTATTATTATAATTAAATAGGCTGTATATCAAGGATAATATATTTTAACAAAAAGTACACATCTAGAGGTGAAAATGTTATTTTAAAAAAGAGGTTTCCTCCAAGGGGTAAATTAATTCCATATTCATAAATAATATTAAATTGATTTATTTTTATTCCTCATTATGAATCAGCTATTCATGTTTTTCCTAAATAGCTTAAAACAAAGTGAAAAGAAGGTTACCAATAGAAAAATACTAGAAGGTCAGTATTTTCTTTCTTATGATGACAGACAGATGACAGCAATGAAATAATTTATTAGTCGTGAATCATGATTAAATTTTAATTATGTAGACGCCACGAATTACGTTTATTGCCTTGCGTTGTAATCAAGGCTCATTTTTAGTACAAAATGGCGGATGTATCCTGACTCTTGAGTCCTGAGTGAACTACAATTATAAATAGGCATACATATAAATTTTTATAGACTTCCAACGACTGCAGTGGTTTCTTCGAAATAACTGAATGGTGTGCTCGTGTATCGTTGAGTAGCAAAACACGTACGAGTTAACTGGTTTCTGAGAAAGCATGAATTGAGATTGTTTGCTTATTGTTTATCATATGAAGATATGGGTTGAAAGATAATTAGGGGCGCCATGCGGTCTTAGATATTAGCAAAAGGTAAATAGGTGATAAATCTTTACTAAACCATCACATTAGACTAATGAATAAAACTTGTAAGATTTTAAAAATCAGTATGATATAATTTATATTTTATCATACTTACAATTTATATTGTTATTATTCAATTATGCCAATATACCTACGCTTATATTAACATAGTTTTAATGTATTTTCATTTCTACTACCTATTTTTAGTTGAAGTGAGACCCTTCACTATTTTTAAAGTCATTTAGAAGACCTTTGAATAACCAGTCAATGGTTTTCATCTGTACATCAGTCATATTATAAAGTAAGATATTTTAGTGATGATTTACGTCAGTAAAATTGTTTCCTAATCGAACTCACGACCTCTGGTTTCCTAGTCAGAGAAAAAAGAGAGAGAGAGGGAGAAAGTTTGAGAGAGAATTATATAGTAACAAGCGTATGAATGAACGTGATTTTTGCATAGGCATAGTTTATGGACAGAAAAAATGAAATTTTCTATTCCAATTTCCGATACATCAGGTAAAATATAAACCTGTCGCCAAAACTTAAAATTAATTCCTTAGTTAAAATATCATTTGCACAGCTATTTAAAATTCCTATTAATTTAAGGTACTCATAATATTATCACGTTTTGAAGTCCAATCGGTCCATGTACATCAGTGAATGGTTTATACTTTATAGATTGTAACATTTCTACTTGCCAAATAGAAGCACCTGTTTATTGATGTAAATAACGGGTGTACGCGCGTAACATAATAAAAACAACTCTAAATTTAATTGGTTTAAACAAGGGCAGAAAATATTATTATAGGTTATAATGGGAAACGGTTTCATGCTAGGTTATAATGGGAAACAATACTTATTAAAATTTTTGTCTGATTGTGTGTATGCCTATTTGACCGTGTGCGCATTTCACGCAAAAGTACTGAACCGATTTAAACTAAATTTTGAATAGTGATAACTTATTACTCGGGTCATCTATCTACATATACATATACTATAATAAAGCAGTAACTTAGCAAAATCTGTACATGAAATATTTTCTAAAAACAATGATTGTAATGTTCACAGTATAGATCCCAAAACAATAGTTATTAAACATTTTGTCTGTTTGTCTGTATGTCTCTTTGTGTGTGCGCATTTCACACAAAAAGTACTGAACCGATTTCAACGACATTTGGTGAAGTAATAACTATAGTCGCCCTTAGGAACCCTTCGCTAGCTAAACCTAAAGACATGTATCAAAATAATGTACTTAAATATTGTAGGTCTTAAAAGACCTACAGAAAAGATTGCAATAATATATGTCTATCTCCTAAGGTACACTCGCAACTCCTATTCTTTCTTATCTATACATGTATTAAAACTAACTTAGTCAAATCGATGTGCGCGTTTCACGCAAAAAGTTTATCAGGCCTCTCGCTCGCACTTGTAGGCATATCGGAACTGTTTTTCGTGACCGAAATCGGTCAGGAAAACATTATTATTATTATAGGTTTTAAAATTCTGAATTAAATTAACAGCAACTATCATGTATCTGTTAAAAAGTTCTTCGATCCAGACATGACAAAATAAACCAATTTTAACCTTTTCCTAATTAAATTAATGTGCAGTAAATTAATCAGGCTTTCTCGTTATTCACGAGTCCTGATGAAATTGTTATTCATTAACCTTGAATACTTATTAACTGTATAGGGGCTTAGTAAAAAGACGTACGTCCAATAACGAACAGTGTTTACGTACTAAAATATGTGGGTGGCATTACCTATTATATCATATGTATGTATGTATTCAGCCCTTTTTAACGTCCCACTGCTGGGCACGGACCTCCCTTCAATACGAGGGGGATCAGGCCATAGTCCACCACGCTGGCCAAGTGCGGATTGGCGGACTTCACACGTCTTTCGAAAACTTGCTAGGTTTTCTCAGACATGCAGGTTTCCTCACGATGTTTTCCTTCACCGTAAGGCAAGTGGTAATCAAGTTAGAAAATGATTCGCACATGAAAATATCAGAGGTGCGAGACCCGGGATTAGAACCCGCTTCACTCGGTTTCCCAAGCGAGCGCGTTACCACTGGGCTACCACTGCCTGTTATTATATCATATAATATAGTATTAAATTATACCCTATCACGTTCCTATTGGCGACTAAATCAATTAAGCTCTATTTATTGCTCCATATTAGCGTAATCACCTTGAAATAGATATTTAAAAGTAAACGGAAATCATTTTGTACAATAAAATATGTATTATTATGTACATATTTATTAGGACAAATCTAAAGTATATGGGTTGTGGAATATTTTTAAAGTGAGTAGTGATTTGCTGATGATATGCTGGTAACGTAGGTAAGTTTACCTACTTGTAATAACCATATGTATTTCAATCAAACAAGATCCAGACATCAGGGCGTCAGAAGATTAATATAAGAAAAAGTAAATAAAAATACGCAAAGAATCAGTTGCTCGCCGAAGCCCGCTCAATATTATTATGCGTAGCACCGCACGCTGTATTTTACCCTACCTACTGCGTCGGTGGTATAGTGGCTAGCATTCACGGCTGCACATCCTGAGGTCCTGGGTTCGAGTCCCGGGTCGGGCCAAGTTTAGTTATTGAGTCTTTCTGTATAGTAAGTCTCAGTAACAGCCGGGAGTTGGGAAGTTGGCGGTGTTTCACCCCCGTACCACGGAGAGCACGTAAAGCCGTCGGTCCTGCGCTCTAACTCTCACCGGTCGTGTCGAGTAGTCGTCCCACCGGAGTATGAGAGTGACAGGAATAGAGAGTGCACTTGTGTCTGCGCGCATACTTGTGCACTATAATATCTCGGCCGCCGTGGCCGGAATCGGTCAGGAGGACATTATTATTATATATTTTACCCTACTTATTTAACAATTAATTTGACTTTAATGTCAATAGTGGTTTAAGGTTCAGGATAGATTCAATTACTTTAAATCATTTTTTATTAATAGGTACTTTTTTAACTGACTTCCAAAAAAAGGAGGAGGTTCTCAATTCGACCGTATATATATTTTTAGGTTTACTTTTTTTTTCTTAGGTTTACTTATTTTATATTTGAAATTGTAATGCAAACTTTGTTTTAATTTTTTGATTCTCAATGCTTTGCATGCTTTACAGCAAACATGGTCACGGAAGGGGACGAATCTCTTTTTAATATTTGTTGTTGCTTTTTAGAGTTTTATCTAGTAGGTACGTTACTACGATTATTAGTAAACTAAAATACACAATCTAAAATTTTCATTATTTCCCTGCTACAGTTTTAAAGACAACCAGGTAGAAGAGGCGTACACGGACCGACAGCGCAGATTTATTATTAGGGGCTCGTCTTGGCCTACGGTACCAACATTACGGAACCCTAAAGATAATAAAAATTCTACTTAAACAGTAGGACTCCCCACCCCCCACCCGCTCCCCCGTACGAATGCACTATGACCTATTAACCTAGAAAAATAAATCTATAATATATTAAATTGAAATAATATCGAACTAAAAATAAGTGTAAAATGTAACATACAAACACTCAAAATTGGGACACGCAAAGTAGAATGCACCTGTCATCACTGTGCTCATTTGACACAAACGCCTTGTGATTAAAATATAATTTAGTTTCGATTGAATTAATATAATCATTAATCACAGTAAAAAGATTATATATTCGAAAGGATTCTTCGAAATACATATGTATCTTCATATCATTTAATTAATTTATTTAAAAATAAAAAAATTGTTTTTTTTTCTCTACGCGTTTCTAAATTATCATTTATTCCATTGGGATAAAACTCTGGCGAGTTTGCGTGCGTACGCCTGCCAAGGTTCCTAGCCCAAAAATGGAATATGTTGTTGTACTTTTGTGCCATATGCGTTCTTAAACTATTCATCTCGATGATACAATGTTTATTTTTGAGTCTGCCTAAGTAATGCAATGCCCATATTTTTTTTTAAATATATTTAACTAGTCGCTCACCCTCGCTTCACTCGTATTTGTCACTAGGTACGCTTTAACGGTTAGTATGGAATAGATAGACTATATATCATACTAGCATTGCCCCCGGCTCCGCCCGCGTTCAGATGACTAAAAACAAATTCTTAGGTTTTACATATGTAAGTAGTATACTCTTACATTGCAGTTTTTGTATTTTTTCTTACAAATGAGATATTTTCTTGCGGTATCATATATGTTGACCCGGATAGCCAGCTATCACCATACCAAATTTCATCAAAATATGTCCAGTAGTTTTCTCGTGATGCGGTAACAGACAGACAGACAGACAGACAATTATTCTAAAAACTATAGATTCGGCATCTGTATCGATAATAATGACTATTTCAATAAGATTTTCCAAAAAAATATTTAACGTACAGATTCGGCTTAGTTTGAATTTTATTATATGTATAGATTACTGCTCCGCTCCCTTGGATAGTATCATAATGATATACTTATAAGTTATAGTCTATAGCGTTCTTTAATTAAACTATTCATCTCGATGATACAATGTTTATTTTTGAGTCTGCCTAAGTAATGCAATGCCCATATTTTTTTTTAAATATATTTAACTAGTCGCTCACCCTCGCTTCACTCGTATTTGTCACTAGGTACGCTTTAACGGTTAGTATGGAATAGATAGACTATATATCATACCACTTTCAAAAATGGTGTACATATTACAATATTAGCGACTAACCCTCGCTTCGCTCGGGTACGTCCCTGGGTGATTCTATAAATTGACGTCACTTTTTTATTTATGTTGCGATTGAAATAAAACAAATACTAAATTTTAAGTGAACTTCGTTAATGAAAACCACACCCTAATCGGTTAAGCCGTTTCTGAGATTAGAACGCACAAACGCACAAGCAAACAGACAAAAGTTCTAAAATTCATTGTTTTGGGTTTTTGTACGTTAATAAAAATCCCCAATAATAGTTTTTCTTATTTTTTTTTATATACATAGAGCGATCAGTTACACTTTTATTATATGGACCTATACAATTTTAAAATTTTAAAGTTAAACTAACTAATGTACTGTCAAATTGTATAAAATGAAAAGAATAGATAATCTTACTTACAAATACATTCACTTTACATACGTGTACCTAACAAAAAAAAAACAAATATTTAGGAAGATAAAGTCATACATATGGTAGGTATATGAAGTTACATGTAACATCGTTATCTTCGATAGCTTTATTGTTTTCTTTACGCTCTTGCTTTGAAATGTCATTAGGAAAATGCAAAATAAATAAGTACACTAGCGACTCACCCTTGCTTCGCTCGAGTTCGTTCCTACTTACGTTTTAACGTTTAGTATAGATTTCTCAGAGATGAGATATTTTCCCACAGTAAAATTTTTCCTATACTCGGATAAGTAGCTATCATAATACAAAATTTCATCAAAATTCCTCCACTGGTTTTTCCGTGATACGGTCACAGACAGACAGACAAAAATTCTCAAAACTATAGATACGGCCTCTGTATCGATAATAACGTCTATTTCAATAAGATTTTCCTAAAATATTTAATGTACAGATTCGGCGTAGTTACAATTTTAATATATATATATATATATATATATATATATATATATATAGATTTTTATTTATTATCTTGTTCATTGAATATGATTTGTCATTCAATAGTACATCAGCAGACGTGTGGCGTGACCGTTTATTGACCGTCGACAAATATGATTATATTTTATTGTAAATACCACTGGAAAGTGCACGTTCCCAGGTATATGCTTAAATTGTTTCTATTGTGTAATAAAACATGAAGTAGATATCTATACTAATATTATAAAGCTGAAGAGTTTGTTTGTTTGTTTGTTTGGTTGAACGTGCTAATCTCAGAAACTACTAATCCGATTTGAAAAATTCTTTTTGCATTAGATAGCCCGTTAACTGAGAAAGGCTATAGGCTATATATATTATCCCGGAAAAATGTACGTTTCCCGTGGGATAGATCTGTTTTTGTCTAGGGACGAACACGAAGCGAAGCGAGGGTGAGTCGCTAGTGTATTATAAAAATTAATGATATCTTTCGACTTTGTTGACCCTTTATTATTAAGACTTCAACTATTTCGGCTTTAAAACCGCTAGATATCTACATATTGACTTGCTTAAGTTCGAACATAGATTACAAAAAAAAAAGTTAGCGTCAATGTAGTAAGTCATCAATCAATGCTTATACACAAAAGATTTATTTGTGTGCTATCATCAATTGTATAACAAAGGAAAAATTTCGATCTGCACATGTTTATATGGACTACTTTGTCTTCGTGTCCACGCAATTTTAACACTTACACACTTCAATGCGATACAGTAATACAGGAATAATCATAAATTTTTTGAATGTAATTTATTATTCAGGCAGTGGTAGCCCAGTGGTAACGCGCCTGCTTGGTAAACCGAGTGAAGCGGGTTCAAATCCCGGGTCTCGCATCTCTGATATTTTTATGTGCGAATCATTTTCTAACTTGATTACCACTTGCCTTACGGTGAAGGAAAACATCGTGAGGAAACCTACATGTCTGAGAGAACCTAGCAAGTTTTCGAAAGACATGTGACGTCCGCGAATCCGCACTTGGCCAGCCTGGTGGACTGTGGCCTGATCCCCTTGAAGGGGGGCCCGTGCCCAGCAGTGGGACGTTAAAAAGGGCTGAATACAATACAATACAATTTATTATTCAGGAAGTATTTAAGTAATACGCAATGAAGACATTCGCAGCATTGTTGGTTTAAATGAAACTGTAATAGAAAGAATAATAAAGAAAAATGTGATTGATTGGGCACGCAGAAAGATGAATGGCGAAAGAATGGCCATGAAAATATAATGTGCAAGAGTGAATGGAAGGCTACATAGGTGGAGACCTCGAATGGTTTTTGAAGACCAAGTATTTTTAATACTCCGAGGAGAATGATAACAATAGAAAGGGCGAAAGAGTAGACTTGAGGAAACTGATGGTGCCACCTGCCACAAAAGAGTTTCCAATAGATAATATATAACAAGTTTCTCAAAACGAACCTTCACGTGACTTTGAAACACCAACACATTTTTTTTATTTGAAAATCATTGCATATTAGATTGTTCGTAACGTATGTGTAATATGTTCTTAATTCTTATTAGCATACAGCTATACAACTTTTTTGAGATATTTAGTTAATGATTGATTATTCTTTTTATTTTATTAATTTACTTTATTCTACTACTCAATTTTGTTTACATTTCATTTAATTTTATTGTATTTATTTTAATTATCTATTATTCTAATTAATTTAATTTGTTCCCATTAATATATGACATTTTGTTTTTTTTACTTTTATCTAATATTGTGCATGATGTGATTGTCTGTAAGTGGAAAAGCATTCAATCAATGTACTAATAGCATATTTTTAAATTATCATGTAACAATGTATTTTCTGTTGACGATCCTAAATAAATAAATAAATAAATAAATATAATGTAGGTACCAAGTAGGTAAATAATTTAGCTGTAGGTATGTATATATACATATATGTACGTATGTATGTTTACGAGAAGTACATGATGCGTACGTAGTCGGGGACAATGGTAAGTTACGTAGCATATAGTTTTTGTAATTGGAACTGACAGTGTATTCAATTGGTTACCACGAGTGCAGTGCTTAAGAGGATTGTGAAGCTAAATAAAAAAAGTAAATTTCCATACAAAAAGCGATAACGTTTTCCCCCCCATTAACACAGTCTAATTTTCATAATTTTTGGAAATGTTGTAGATATAATGAAAAACTAGGTCCGTACGTTTTTATTTTAAAGAAATATTGCGTATGATAGAAGTTATTAGCATCTAAATATCTGTATTTTTGACGTAAAAACTTCCTCGAGCGTTTTTATTTTTTTATAATTAAACTAAACTGAATTACTAAAAAAGGAAAACGTACAGACCTAGATTAAGGTGTACTGAATCTAATGAAACCAAAATTGTCTCATTTCGTAAATGTTTAGGGGGGTAAAAACGTTATCGCCCAAAACAATATTTCAAACAGGAATGTAGGTAATTGCCTCTAAGATTTGCAACTCTCTCTATCGCACCATAAGGGTTGGCAAAGCGAGCGATATGAAACAGATAGCATTTTCTTAAAAACCTACTCACGCCGTGTATCGGCACTTCACAATCCTCTTAAGAGGATTGTGAAGTGCCGATACACGGCGCGAGTAGGTTTTTAAGAAAATGCTATCTGTTTCATATCGCTCGCTTTGCCCCTTATGGTGCGATAGAGAGAGTTGCAAATCTTAGAGGCAATTACCTACATTCCTGTTTGAAATATTGTTTTGGGCGATAACGTTTTTACCCCCCTAAACATTTACGAAATGAGACAATTTTGGTTTCATTAGATTCAGTACACCTTAATCTAGGTCTGTACGTTTTCCTTTTTTAGTAATTCAGTTTAGTTTAATTATAAAAAAATAAAAACGCTCGAGGAAGTTTTTACGTCAAAAATACAGATATTTAGATGCTAATAACTTCTATCATACGCAATATTTCTTTAAAATAAAAACGTACGGACCTAGTTTTTCATTATATCTACAACATTTCCAAAAATTATGAAAATTAGACTATGTTAATGGGGGGGAAAACGTTATCGCTTTTTGTATGGAAATTTACTTTTTTTATTTAGCTTCACAATCCTCTTAACAGCTGTTTATACATCAAAAAATGAAGTCATCCGAACAAAGCTCAAAAATGTGCGTTGTATTTAACTATAAAATTTCACTGTCGTGACTCATGTAAGATGTTAGTAATCAGTGGTAATAGTGTGGCGCCAACAGAGATGCGAGGTGATAATTACTGTCGTGTCGAGGAACTTGAAAGATTTTTTGATAGATTTACAAAGAAATGGATATCTTATCGTTTTTTTCGAATAACAATTCATTTTCCGATAAAAAAAAACTCGTAAATATAAAGATGAAATACTCTCCCAAATCAATATTTTATTATATGAACATTTATTAACATAATAAAAGACTGAAAATGCGATAGTTTATTTAACACAGTTTTGATAAGTTCTTAAAAGCAATGATATCTTCAACATATACCTATGTATATAATATATACAAGGAAATAACTTAAGTTATCCTTAGTTATCCTTTATCTTTATTTATATTATAATTCATAAATGCGTAAGTATGTACTTAAGTGTACGCTAATTTGTCCTTCTTTGACGCAGCAACGGAGTAAGGTACTAGTACGATTTTAATCTATTTCAAAAAGAAAACCTCAATTTGAATGTTTGTTTTTACAAAACGCAAAAGCGTATGTTACATGATTTTTAATGAATAATTTAATAATCGAAATTTATTAATTTGTTATTCTGTATTTGTTGTTCTTAAGTGATTTTGAAGCGATTTTGAATATATCTATTTTTAAAAAGCGATTAACAATAAAATAGGTACTACATTTATTCCGCCACATCAAATCGATATTATCATATAAAAATTTTACTTCTTATATAAAAAAACAAAAAGTCTTTATTATTCAGATATACGGATATAAAGCAGAGTAAGCTACCTACTGTTATTTATTTCTATTAAATATATAGTTCTACACTACAACTTTACTGCATTAGTAAGCTTTTAAACGACGATGTGTTAAAGATGATGCTCCACGAATAAATTAAACAAGTAAACAAACCACGTCCACCTCGCTCAAAATGTAACGCATAGGGCAACGCTCTTCTAACGTTTCTAGAATATACTATTAATACTACTGATATTCTTAAACTGATAAAATATTCTTTTAGGAATAATTTAGTCACATTGTTTCATTAAATAAAGTAAAATATCAATATCTCTGTCAAAGTTATTAGTCTGTACAAGTTATTTATTGTTACATTTTGATTTATTCAAACTGTTTGTCCAACTGTCGTAATTCTTGGAGTCGATGCATTAAAATTTGTGCCTTGCCTACTTCGTTTTTACATTTATATGAATCTAATCAGAACTATTTATTTTCGCTATATCGTATTTGGCCACCTAATTTAAAGCATTTACCGTATGAATTTAAAAGGAAAAAAAGTCAAAAGATTGTATCGACATGTTATTAATATTTGTATAAAAGCAATAAACACAAAAATAGATCCCAAAAACGTATTATCTGGTTTTAAAAAATACGTTATGTAAAGGAAAATGAAAAAATGCATTCATAAATAAAAAAAAAATCATTATATTGTTGTTAATTAAAAAATGCTTTTAGGTTAATGAACTTTTATTGCGTATTCATAGATGGCGCTATTTACAATTTATAAGCGGTTTGCTAAGATGAAAAATAAGTTTTATTAAATGCAAAATTTGCTATTTTCCATATTATTTAATACTAGCGACTTATTCTTGCTACTACTATGACTATGCTCGGGTTCATCCCTAGGTGCTATTGTTATATGTCCGATAAAGTAACTCGACGGCTATCTTTTTCGACTTTAATTAAAGTTATTATGATTTGTAACAGTAAACACATTTTTTTTTTGGAATACAAAGAAGCCTATAGAATTCGGCGGTAATATAGCTTCCTATTAGTAAAAGTGTTTTCAGAATCAGATCAGTAGTTTCAGAGATTACTCATACATACAAACTTACAAACTTTACCTCTTAATCATATTAGTGTAAATTAATAAATAAAATAGAGTAACTAAAATGTAAAATTGCTCGATACTTTATAGCGCAACTCCATCTATCGTCATCATGAGAAAACAAAAAAATATTAGAGCAATAAATTTTTTTATATGGGTAGGTATAATGGGTATGTATATCCGTATGTTATCTTACCTATATATGTAATCTGTGGAAATGAATATGTACTTATAGTATGCACAACATGTGCAAGCACTATCCATTTCCTTTATTGAATTCAAATAATATAACAGTTACAGTTCACAGACACTACCAACCAAAATTAGAGGAATACAAAAAAAGTCTGAATTTTGAGATTTAATTTATTGTTTGAGTGTTTTATGTGTTGTTTTCGCTTCATTTGAGATTGTTTGTTTATTATTAGTAAGTTTAGTAATTAAATTGTCTGATTTCAAGATACTATTAAATTGTCTATTTGTTGTACAGTTTTGGAGAAAATAACCTGTGACGGATAGTCTAAATTCTAGAACACACTAGATGTTTATACATTTTTATCAGTAAATTAAGAAAATGGATTAATAGAATAACGAATTTGTCCATTATATGATATTCAGTTAATAAATAAAATATAATGGGTCTTTTGACCACGATATTATCGTTAAGACGTCATACTCACGTGTTATAAACTGTTCATAGGGCAATGCTCTAATAGTGCCAGAATTAGAAACTAATGTGACTGTAGCCCTTCGCCATTCATTTTCAGAAAAAATCTTTGTTTTAAAAACTAAAATTCATGATTAAATATAAAAAAATAAATCGTATCTGGTTCGAATATGCGTCTGTAATACAATAGGAAGACACGATATCAAGTTCATAATTTTCATATACTAATTATATTTACTAACTAGCGACTCATCCTCGCTTCGCTCGGGTTCGACCCTACGTAAGTTTTAATTTTTTTGAGCGAAACCCTAATTCTTTTTCTGAAATAAAAGTAGCCTAAGTTACTTCTTATAATATCAGCTATCTATCAGTGAAAGTCCCGTTAAAACTGGTCTAGCCGTTTCGGAGATTAACGGAACAAACAGACAGACAGACAGACACAAAAAAATTGAAAATTGTGTTTTTCTTATAAGTACCGTAAATAATTTCATGTGCACTTAGTATAAAGCTGTTATTTTGACATTACAAACAGACACTTCAATTTTGTTTATCTGTATAGATTGGTATCCATACAGAACTTCCAATCTACTTTTGCACAACACATAAACGTTCCTTTCAAATTATTATTTCCTGTATCTTCTATTTAAGCATTCATAAACTTAACTCAAATAAAATAATATGGCTCTCGTAAAATAATAACAGGTTGATCATGCAGAGAAATTTTAGTACGTGACAGCTATGAGGCACTTTTAACGTATTTTAAGCAATTACCGAACGACGTTAATTTATGCATTCACGTAAAGTGAAGTGTCTAGTTTTACCATTAAAGCTTAACCGAATAACTAGCATTAACTGTCAAGAGGCATTGGCGGTAAATGAGGTTTTTTTTATATCTTAAGGTGGCATGCCACTTGTTGTTTGCTCTATTTAGTCACATTGAGCAAAATTTGACCAGTACCTTTAGTCACTTATAGTTGATATATATAGATGATATATAGATTATGGGTTTAAGTTATAGGTTTATCAACGAAATTGGATGTAGGTATTTATCTAAATATGTACATGACATGTATTAACTTTAAATAATTTTGACGGATTGATTTGACCGTAATAAGAAAAAAATCGATTTCAAATTAGAGGAAGAGTGAATCATGGATAGATTTGTGCCACTATTATGGCAACTGTAGATGAAAATTTAATTTAATTTTATCTATAAATATATAAAACTAGCGAATCACGCTCGCTTCGCTCGCGTTCTTCCCTAGATACGTTTTCACGGTTAGCTATGTTTATACATAAATATTAGCTTGCTACTCCTAAGATATTCATTTAAATTATATAGCGATTTACCCTCGTTTTGCTCGGGTGCGTACTCCGTACGCAGATTTTGTTCACAATTTCATGGGTTTTCATTTTTTTTGCGGAACCTTGATTCTATTTATAAAATAAAAGTAGCCTAAGTTACTCCCTATAACATCAGCTATCTGCCAGTGAAAGTCTCGTCAAAATCGGTCCAGCCGTTTCGGAGATTAGCCGGAACAAACAGACAGACAGACAGACAAAAAATTGTAAAAAAATGTTGTTTTGGTATATGTACCGTGTATAATAATAATAATAATGTCCTTCTGACCGATTCCGGCCACGGCGGCCAATCTCATTGAGACTAGCCAACTGCGCAGGAGATATTATAGTGCACAAGTGTGCGCGCAGACACAAGTGTATTCTCTATTCCTGTCACTCTCATACTTCGGTGGGACGACTACTCGACACGACCGGTGAGAGTTAAGGCGCAGGACCGACGGCTTTACGTGCTTTCCGAGGCACGGGGGTGAAGCACCGTCAACTTCCCAACTCCGGGCTGTTACTGAGGTTTACTATACAGAAAGACTCAATAACAAAACTTCGCCCGACCCAGACTCGAACCCAGGACCTCAGGATGTGCAGCCGTACATGCTAGCCACTACACCACCGAGGTACCGTGTATACATCCATATGCATTTGGTAAAAAGCGGTTATTTTAATATTACAAACAGACACTCCAATTTTATTTATCTGTATAGATTAATAACCTTCATAAGTTTAATATTAAATATTATTTATTTAAAATATTTAGGTAAAAGGGGATGAATTGTGGTGTAAACACAGATAAGTAAAAAGATAATTTGATATTATACAATATTGTTTACATACTCTTCCGCAATAAGGTCGTAAACTTCGGTGCCAAATGATAATTGATAACTTGTTGTGGACGTATATAAGATAAATTAAACTTATTATTGTATATAACAGATTAAATTATTCTAAACACTATACAAACAACCAATTAAATAATTATTAATAGCCCGTTTATACAAATATAAAACTTGCGTAGATATAGATAAATAATAGACATGAGATAAGTCACATCAGAATTCGTAGGTATCAGAAATGAAGATATGTGTGATAAAACCGATCGACCATAGTGTTGATTCCAGGTTGGTAAAAAATGACGATGCTTAAATCAAGGATATAAGTTATCCTCATTTGAATTGAGGATAACTTATATTCAATGAGTTATTTCATCCAAATCCTTTGAGCTGTTACGGCTTGAAGTTGTAACATACATACGTACACACTCGATTATTTAATCTCAAATTTTCGCATTTGTAAAGACCGAATTTTTTAAATGTTCTTATAACCCAAATGAGTTTTTTAGGGAAAGAAAAGTCTTCCGAAAATTTGGGAAATTCTTAAAACTCTGAAACTTCTTTTTTCTATTGGATTTATGTATGAATTCCTGATGATGAAATCTTTTTGATGCTGACTGCGTAAAATACTTTGGGCTTCGTCGCAATAGGGTAAAAACAAATTTATTGGGGCAGGACACCGTCTAATGGGTCTGGTAGTTGATTATATATCACACAGTCACAAATTATAATATTCATCATCATCATCATAATCAGCCTGCTTTTGTCCACTGCTGGACATAGGCCTCTCCTATGGCATGCCACTGAGCTCGATCTTCAGCTCTACGCATCCAACCGCTGCCAGCCAGTTTACGAATATCATCGTTCCACCTAGCTGGAGGGCGTCAATCATAATATTGTGATATCACAATATCATAATTTGTGACTCTTATCTATATGACGACACGTTTGGCTCAGTTTGTAATAAACCTACTTATTGTGCCAGCGGGCACGGGTTCGAGTCCCGCTGAGGGCACTCATTTGTGTGATGAACACGAATGTTTGTACTCCAGTCATGGGAGTTTAATATTTTTATTTATAATATGTATGTATTTATATACGTGTAGTGTATCAACTATCTGGTATCCATAACACAAGCCTCGTAGCTTACCATGGAACTAGATTGTGATGTGTGTTAATGTCCCAACATATTTATTTATTTATTTATATATACATTTCATCATTGTTAAAAAGGTTAAACTATCATAGAAGGCGACGTTTGTTAATCTAGAGTGACCTATTTTACCTCGACTGCAGTAATCTGAGAGAACATTGTAGCATAGTAGGTAGAGTGTTACGATGTTAAGATAATGTCTTGTTTTTTTTTAAAAAAAAGTGTATTATCAATATTATCAATATATAAATAGGTTAAGACAAAACAGTTTAGTGCCTTTGTCTCCTTCTTCGATTAAAAAAAAAACAATTCAATAAAAAAAAATACACAATTGCAATTAAGATTATGGTCAAATTTTGACCACTAGGCAAATACTAGTACCTATATACAATAAATTAGCATTATAATATCATATTACATTTATATGTCGCGCAGATATTTCTAAGAACTAATCACATCAAAACTTAGCAATAAGAGGCACTAGGCTCCAGGCCAGCAAGGTTACAGTATACTTAGTAAAAAGTAGAAAATAGAGTTTTAATCTTATCACTGCAAACTTTGTAAATAAGCGATGATAAAATTTAGTATTAAAAATATTTTTAACAATACAACGATAAACAATATAAAATGAAACACTTTTGTAGCCAAAACATTCATACGAAATATTTAATACAATAAATCACTGCAGAACTCGCAGACGGCTATAATTTAAGTAATAATAAATTATAACTGTTGCATATTGAAGACTTGCATCGTGATTTAATTCTAAACTTTTAATATATTATTCAATGACTTAAATTTATTTCAAAAATAATTTCTAATTAAATTTAACCCAATATAAATAGATATTTAACATTTATATATTAATACTAGCGGCTCGCCCTGGCTTTTCTCGGGTTCGCCTCTAGTAAAACAAAAAATAAACCTATCCCACTGGAACCATACATTTTTCCGGGATAAAAAGTAGCCTATGTGTTATTCCAGACTGTAATCTATCTCTGTGCCAAATTTCATCCAGATCCGTTCAGCCGTTCTGGCGTAAAAGAGTAATAAGCATCCATACATACTCACAAACTTACTCATTTATAATATTAGTATAGATTTAATAATTTCATCCACCCATCTCATAAATAAAATTATATAAGTTTTATAATTTATACTTACAATGGATTCTCTAATCACATCAACAGGTTGATTAGATTATCTGTACTGTAATGTAGCTACATATTATAATGTCCCCCGCCTTGTCTGTCAGTCTGTCTGTCTGAACGCGATAAACTCGAAAACTACTTGATGATTGCTGAAGATGCCGGAAAATAATATGCCGACTGGGAGCTTTATTGGAGTGCTCCGTGTAAACTTATATAAAAACAATGTATTACAGAATTATTCCTCTTAAAAAAAAACCTATTACACTTGAACCTAGAGACGCACCCAGGCAAAGCGAGGGTAAGTCACTTATGTTTAGCCTTTTTTTTGACGTTTCACTGCTGGGCACGGGTCTCCCTTCAATACGAGGGGGATCAGGCCATAGTCCATCACCATGCGCTGACCAAGTGCGGGTTGGCGGACTTCACATGTCTTTCGAAAACTTGCTAGGTTCTCTTAGACATGCAGGTTTCCTCACGATGTTTTCCTTCACCGTAAGACAAATGTTATAAAAGTAAGTCACTAGTTATTTATAATTTTATTTAATATTACGTATATCTAAAATGATATAGCGTAGACATATTTTTAACAATTACAGACGTAGACAGTACTGAAGTCTGATCAAAAACATTATTGCGCCAGACATAAGTAAGAGCATTTGATTTTCAGTTCAATTTTATGAAGGTGAAACTTAGAACGTTCTTCAGTCGAAAATATCCGCCAAACAATTTATATTAGTCTTGAGTCACATTGACTCTCATTTGGTAAACAGTAGACTCTTAATACCTGTTTATTGTTTTTTGTAGACGCTTATCGTATCGCATCGATTACCTCAGTTTTGCGAAAATATCCTTATTTATTGGAAGACATTGTTATTGAAGATGCTTTTTAATCTTATGCAATGTTTTTATTTTTTGTGAACAAGAAAAATGTAACTGTTTTAATCATATGATTACGAGATCTTTTGAAGACATGAATATAATCTTTTAGATTATTTAAGTTATGTCGTCTATCTATTGTAAAATAATTCTATAGTTTTAAGCATATTTTTTATATTATTATGTCATGGATGGAATGAATTGAATATTTATTTAATAGCTTATGATAATATAAATTTTAATTGAGTTTCTTCAAAGCATGAAAATAACGAATTCATTATATATCTCGATTCTTGGTAAAAACCTAATAATCATATTTTAAAAATGTTTTTATAACAATTTAATAAATAATAAATAAACAGATTATAATATAACATGTCTATGTGTAATACTATTATGTATTATAATATTATTTTATATTTATAGTATTAGCGACTTACCCTCGCTTTTTCGGGTGCGTTCCTACGTTTTTTTACGTTTTATTTTTTTTTGAGCGGAACCCTAATTCTTTTTCTTAAATAAAAGTAACTTAAGTTACTCCTTATAACCTCAGCTATCTGCAAGTGAAACTCCCGTCAAAATCGGTTCAGCCGCTTGGAAGATTAGCTGGAACAAACAGACAGACAGACTTAAAATTTAAAAATTGTATCTTTCTTATAAGTAGCGTATATAATTTCATATGCATTTATTAAAAAGCTTGTTATTTTGACATTACAAACAGACACTTTAATTTTAGTGAAGTAGCATTAACCCTACAATTAGAGATTAAAATGTTCGAATGTTCGAAACGATTGTGGGATTAATTACCGATTAAGAACTAATTAATAATAATAAACAATAGTACTACGCAGTAAGCGAATGGAGGAAAACAATGTTTAACTAGATAAAGAACTAATTATAATTATTTGTATACAATAACATTTGCCCACAGGACAATCTAAGTTTATTTCTAAGAGATTATGACTAAGCGAGGACAGCCAGTGATATTAATATTAAGGACATTTTATACCATTATTCATATCCCTTAGAATATCTGATATTTTAAAAATAACTATCTTTTTGATTTTTGCGGATTTACTTTAATTATTGGTTCCCGACGTTTCGAATGCTTTACAGCACACCATGCATGCGACGGGAGCGACCACGGGAGGACTAAGGTTTTAGACGTCTCAACGGTCATTATATATGTAGTTGTTAAAGACAGTATCTACTCATAAAATTATACAAAATTTTTTTGAAATCATTTAATTTTAATCAATTTGCCTACTTACGTTGGCTTTAATTCTTTTTCGAAGCTTATCCCTTACATGGGCGTTGGTATCTCTGACAGCTACGTAACTCGTAAAGGATAATTAGGTACTATTTAGTAAGCGATTAGTGTAATTCATTATTTTTTTACGGCTGATCCCAAAAACCTAGCTATGATTTTCCTTTTTAGCGACAGAATGTATATAAAACTTATTATAAAGCTTTCTAATAAGAAATATCAAATTCACGGATAGATAGTTAATGGAGAGCCATCGCAAAATAATTTTATTATGTTCCCTTTTTATATTTCAAATGAATAGCATAAAGTTAAATTTGAATGAAGAAAAAAACATGTTTTGAACCGAAACATAACAACATGGCTACAGTTTCTTTAAATGCTTGCAAGTTTCAAGACAAAAACTAAACTATTATGGAATAAAATGAATATATACGTAAAAAGATGATTATAGTTTTTGCTAGATCTATATCTGTTATTCTTACTTATCGTGTATTAATATAATAAATGCAAAATATTTTCATTTTATTTGTGTGTCCCTCTTATGTTTATACAATACTAGCGACTCACCCTCGGTTCGTTTCGGTTTCGTCCCTAGATAAAAATGAATCTATCTAACGGGAACAGTTCAATTTCTGAAATAAAAAGTAACCTATGTGTTATTCCAAACTATAATATATCTTTGTCCTAAATTTCATCCAGATCCGTTCAGCCGTTCTGGCGTAAAAGAGTAAAAAACATCCATCCATCCTCACAAACTTTCACATTTTTTAATATTATTAGTATGGATATTTCTATAATAGAGTCGGGATTTTGTAAATTATTTTTTAACAATATCATTTTATAAGAATTTAAGAGTTTCTAATGAATAGTTGTAGTGTTATGAAAAAGTTATACATAATAAGTACAATTAAAGATAACAATCAGTGTTGATAAATTATTGTAGAAACAATTATCTCTCTTATCTCTGTATTACATAATTATAAGCTGCTTTTTATCATCGACTTACGTAACTACATATTATTAGTGTCCTAAAATCATGCGTGTAAATTATTATTTGTATTTGTTGAATAGTACCTTACATGTCAAAATAAAACTATCTTTTCGGATTATTTCGCGAATTTATTTTGATTTTTGGTTCCCGACGTTTCGAATGCTTTACAGCAATCATGGTCACGGGAGAGACTAAGATTTTAGACGTGTCAAAGGCGCTATATACTTGTTACAGACAGTGCCTATCCACTATTTTACAAAAATGATTATAAAAATTCAAAAATGGCACCAAAGTACCTTACAATATTAATTGATTTTAATTCTAAACATTTTAAAAAATTATAAAGTTTTTAATAAGTATTGTAATTAAATATATCAATATTATTTACTTAATTTTAGCTATTATAATAAATATTACAATTTTCTTTATTAATTACTAATCTTATTTAGTGTTGCTATTATTATATTATCTGTAACCATAAAGATTAAATATCAATTATTAATTTAAGCAATATAATTGTTTTATATGTAGTTGAAAAAAGAAGTTTAATATTAATTTAGATTGTTATTATTTAAAGTTTAAGCAACACTATTGTAAACTTTATAGATAAAAAATATTAATAAGAATTACTATTCTTATTGCGATCCACACAGTATGAACTAACTACATCTACTGGTCTGTTATGTTTGTTTTTGTTGTTTGTTTTTATTATGTTTATTACAGTATTAGTGTCTTACATGATTATACCAGATTCAGATCAATTAATAAAACCTAAATATATTATGATCAAAAAGCTGATAAACTGATAGAACAACAATTCAGATGAAGATTATAATTTAAAAATAATTTTGCTATCACCTGTCCTCGTGAGGTGCTTAATAAAAATACGTTTAAGAAGATACATTATTACGATATACTTAGATACATCAATGTTTACCAAAATCATATTGAAGACCAAATTCGGTTTTCATAATCTCATGCCTTTATTATATAGAAATTGTCTCAATTACGTTGTCATTATTTAAAAATCCGGGCATAGCATATCCTAGAACTCATAATAACACGACGTATAAACTTGTGTAATTACTTGCTACATTATGCTACTGTGTAGTTCGCTATTTTGGTTGGGTCCACGTTGTAACCACAGATTAAAATTGAATTATTTATTTATTTGATATAATCACACTAATATTTATATATAAAAGTGAAGGAATGTTATTATAAATATAATATATTATATAAAATATAAACAATTCTTATGATCTACGTTTTATAATTTATATATTGCATGTAGATGATCACTTGGTCAATTAATAAGACAAATAGCACCGCATCGAAAGTGAAATATTAAAAACTTTAAAAAACTGCGTATTAAAACAATGCAATAATTATTAATTTAAGTATTTTATCGCGTATATTACTTCTACAATTTCGTGCGCTGTGACTTAATCATCTGACACATGGTAACAGAAGCGCCACGTGGTCCGACGTTTTAGTTAGGCCTATGTTGCCAACAAAAATAAAATGTAACACAAATAGGTACATAATATTGTATATTAAAAATATAGTCCTAATTACAAAATTTACTCAAGCATAATAGGTATATATATTTTTTTCAAGAAGATATTTTACTCAATTTTATTTCTTTTTACTATTTGTGAAAAAAAATATCAATATTTTTGTAACTGGAAGCAGTCTTTAATTTTTGTGATGGTCACACATGTTATATAATTTAAACGTCTCATGTGTCGTAAAATAAGAGTGTCTCTAGTTCAAGGGCACGAGAAATATTTTTAGCATAAGTGATAGAAGTCTGTAAAAAATTTTAAGCGAACCGAAAAACAAAGTCGTATCGATGTAATAATAACAGATTTTACGATAAAATAATATATGTTATCTTGGTAAATGCGTAGTTTTTAAAATATATTTACATGAAATTTTTATCTATACTTCTAGTAGATGTTAGACAATATTATTTATTCGTGGGAAAACATATATAAAACAATTATACTGTTAGAAAAATATTTCTTAGCCGGTGTTGAACTGGGACATAAGATTTAGTTCATTAAACTGTACTGTAGTTTCAAATAGAATAAACTATAAAACAACTAAGCTAAATATTTGCCTTCATTAAACAAAATGTAAGTGATTCAGCGTTTTGAATTTTAATCAATAATTAATTTTGATCGACATGACTCAGGTGTTAAATGCAAGTTTTACATTAATAATTCACGTCAGTTCTACTGTAAAATTAAAACCGTTACTCGATTATTATGAAAATATTTTTTAACCTCTGAAGTGTATCGAGAATGTTGATCGCTATAAAAACATTTTGTTATAGGTATTAGTTCCGCATCAAAATACTTAAACAAATTCTTCTTAGCTAGGTGAAACTGTTTACCTGTTTTCTATTTCATAGTTAAAAGCAGGTACGTAATTTACAAAAAATCTAAGAATAATCAATAAAGTTTATAGTTAGTAGAGTCAAAACTTTGCCAAAATAACAAATGTGAATGAGATTTCCTTATATCTCAATTATTTGTACGATTGTAATGCAATACCTATTAATTTTAAGATTATTATATACAATTTAAAAAATAATTGAAATCCAGTTAAGTTGTGGTGGCAAGGACCGCTAAATGTACACTGCACTCTACATATTCTATCTGAGAAATAGAGTTTACTTGCTTTTTTTTTAATGCAATACAAGTACAATTTTATAATATCATTTTGTAAATCGTACGATTTCTGTTTTATAATTTTAAATAGTTTAAATTTATTAAGTTTTACAGGAAGTAGGAAGGATTGATAGACACTATTTTAGATTTTTCGTTTTTAGGGTTCCGTAGCCGAAGGGTGCTAACGAAACCCTATTACTAAGCCTCCGCTCCGTCTGTCAGAGGGCTGTATCTCGTGAACTATAATATTATTTTAAATAATATTATGTTCTCAAGATCTTTAGATACTTAAATCTATCATAGACATTCGACGAAAACTGTAGAGGTCGAATGTCTGTAGAATATAGAATATAGAAAAAGAACATAGAAAAAAAATGCTAAAAACCGAGTCAGAGGGATATACTTCTTACATAGACTACAGATTTTTTTCAAATTTTTTGCTTCTCTGTATCTCTGTCTGTCTGTATGACTGTTTGTACGTATATTGATTTAAAAGAAATTTTGTATTATGGTACCTTATATACCCGGTCAACATCTTAAATATGTTTTATCCCGGAAAATTAAAGAGTTCCCGTGCGATAATTTAAAAACTATAGCAACTTATACAGCTTAGTACACAAAAACTACTGATTGGATTTTAATGAAACTTTACAAATATAGTTTATACATCAGAATAACAAATAGACTACTTTTTACCCCGTAAAAATGTACGGTTCCTGTGGGATAGATTTGTTTTTGTTTGTTTGTACATGTAATAAAATTATAATTTAGTCGAATCTGTACTGTAGTTGAATCTGTTAAATATTTTTTGGAAAATCATATTGAAATATTTATTATTATCGATACAGGGACCGAATCTATAGTTTTAAGAATTTTTGTCTGTTTGTCTGTTACCGCATCACGGAAAATCCGCTGGAGGGACTTTGATGAAATTTGGTATGATGATAGCTGGTTATCCGGGTCAGCATATAGGATACTTTTTACTGTGAGAAAATATTTCATCTCTGAGAAATCTATAGTATACGTTAAAACGTAAGTAGGGCGAACCCGAGCGGAGCGAGGGTCAGTCGCTAGTATTAAATATAATTATTTAAAAGTGTAGGATTGATTGAGTAACTAATTTACTAAGCAATGTCTATTGTGCGGTCAAGTTTCCTGCAGTAGAAGCAATACAATCAGAGGAAAGTATGAGTCAATTTCCACTCATTAAAAGAAAATTGACATCTGTTTACATTAAATCTATACTAATATTATAAAGTTGAAGAGTTTGTTTGTTTGTTTGTTTGTTTGTTTGTTTGAACGCGCTAATCTCAGGAACTACTAATCCGATTTGAAAAATTCTTTTTGCATTAGATAGCCCGTTAACTGAGGAAGGCTATAGGCTATAATATCATCCCGGAAAAATGTACGGTTCCCGTGGGATAGATTTGTTTTTGTCTAGGGACGAACCCGAAGCGAAGCGAAGGTGAGTCGCTAGTAATTAAATAAAGCTACACGTTTAATAGCGCATTCGCCATAAATAATTTTATTGATAGGTACATGTTTTTGACTCACTTCAAAAAGGCGATACATACTCAATTTGGTTCCAAGTTTTAATAATATACTTCGTCTGTTCTTTTAAAACCGATTATTTTTCAATTGTTTTATGAATTTCAACGAAAAATTGCATCTTATGGATAAATAGGAATCAACTCTCAACAAGTACAGATAAATAAAACTGAAGTATCTATTTGTAATTTAAAAATAGCAGCTTTATACTAAATGTATATGGAATTATATACGGTACTTATAAGAAAAACACAATTATTTAATTTTTTGTTTTTCTGTCTGTCTGTTTGTTCCGGCTAATCTCCGAAATGGCTGGACCAATTTTAACGGGACTTTCACTGGCAGACATCTGATGTTATAAGGAGTAATTTGGGCTACTTTTATTTTAGAAAAAGAATGAGGGTGTCGCTCAAAAAAATTAAAGCGCACCCGAGCGAAGTGAGGGTAAGTCGCTAGTTATTAAAATCATGAGACTTTATAAGATGAAACTTTAATATTATCACTTATCATCTCAAAGGGGACAATATAATTTAATATAGGAAGTAAATATAATTTTGAATGAAATACACTTGTATTGTAATGAAGTCATAAAGCATGTACATTGTATATTTATGTGTTTTAAAACTAAGAAGAACTTTAAGTCAATAAGCCCAAATAAAACAAAAAAAGCATACCGGCTTTTATATTTTATATTGGACTAATATATAAATTACTGAGCAAAATTAATAAATTAGATACACATGCACAATTATAGGTAAAAGCAAAGTTCTTATTACACTACTACTTTGAGTTTTCGTCAATGTATCATTATTATGGTTCAAGAATATTAAGTTTCGATATAAGTAACGAAGGAACCTGGAATGTTATGACTTGTCACACAGGCTCTCCAAGATTTTTATGCAAGTATGGAAATGTTTAGAAAACATAGACACATTTATACACTCAGCGCCTGCTATATACTTTAAGTGAACGGAGCAGTAATATATGATATATCCTATCCACTCCACACTAACTGTTAAAACGTACCTAGGGACGAACCCAAATGAAGCGAGGGTGAGCCTCTAGTTATCCTATAGTTATAGCCTCTACTTACTAATTGACAAAAAAAAATTAATGACACTGTTTTATTATTAAATAGCGACTTACGTTTCGCTCGGATGCGTCCCAATGTGTTTTTATAAGGCAGTAATAAGCAATAATCATCAGCGCCTCCTTTTGGTAAACTTTATAACTAGCAGTAGCCAATTTGTAACTCCAGATCATAGCTTATCATGTTTCATCCAAATCCGTGCAGCTGTTTCAACGTGAAGTACACAAATAAGCACACACATACAAACTTTTCTATTTACGTATATCTATATATGTATATAAAAATTGATGTATGTATGTACGTATGTTCCCTATGGACTACAAAACGGCTAGAACGATTTTGATGAAATTTATGATGAGATTAGCCTAGCGGTGATCCTGTGAAGTTTGGTAGCGGTCGGAAATTTGAACGCGGATGAAGCCGCGATTACTGCTAGTATATAATACTAGTGTGACCTTTGATGTATATTTAGATAAAACTCAAAAGTAATTGTTCATCAGACGGTAGACAGTAGGTACTAAGGTAATTCTGAGTCGAGTAATTTACGAATTACATACAAAAATGCATATTGTAAGTAACCTGCAGAAAGAACAGTTAATTAAATCACTTTGATAGTAATTGATTCATGCAATTCGTAGAGCATTGGGTCGCCCGTTAGCTTCAAAGGGCATTGGAACCGGTTTCATATCACGAACAACATGCTTAATGGCTTATATTTAAGCTAGAGAAATGCCGTCCTAAGTAACAGGTTAGAAAATCATACAATTTACATAAAATTCTAATCTTTTAAGTTTATTTACCTGTTATCATTTTTTCAGTTAGGTGTATTAGTTTACTTTTAAACATTAGGCTTATTTGTAATATAACTTTATCATATACTTTTATTTTTACTTTAATACATATTATAATATGTATTTATCTCTTTTACTTCATATACATAAATGAATTGTAAGTAGCAGTTAAAGTAAAAGTTAGTGTACCTATCAAAAGGCTGTGTTTATAGTTTGACTTCAAAGATAAAAACGGTATGAGTGAAAAGTTTTTGACCTTGGCTCTACTGGTTAAGGTTGGATCCTGTTTTCGAATTTGTAGAGACAAAATAGCTTGTATAAGTAGTTTATTTTATAAATAAAAGATTTTAAAATTAGTTTATTGGTCAGTACATAGTAACATATAATTCAACAAAAATCCTTTTAATAATGCAAGATAATCTGTGGCCTTGAGAGAGTCTTAATTAATGATACCATTGTGATCACACTTGACTAGTTTTGTAGCGGGTGCATAAACAATGTCGGTAGAAAGGGGGAAAAAACAATGGAATGTGCGTAGGGTGCATATTAAGAAGGCTTAGCAACGGTCAATAATATTATAGGTCATCTAAAACCGCTTATAAATATAAGTAAATGAATATTTACATTGTAAAAAGTATTGGTCTCTACATGAAAAGACTTTTATTTACAACTAGCGGCTCACCCTCTTCGAGTTCGTCCCTAGGTACATTTTAAAATAGTATTAGCCAGCGTTAGCCATGTAAGTTTTAATTTTCTATTTGGGGTGGAGACAAATCTAACAAGTCAAAAATCATGAAAATCGGTCCAGTTGTTCTCGAGTTATAAGTGTTGTAACAAACCCGACTTTATTTTATATATATAGATGAAAAGAAATTGTAACATACTAGTGAGTGTTCCTTGCTTCTATTATTATCTACACAGATACATAAAATAACGCAGATAAATAAAATTGAAGTGATTGTTTGTAACGTCGAAATAAAAGCTTTTTACTAAATGTATATGGAATTATATATGATACTTATAAGAAAAACACAATTTTTTACATTTTTGTCTGTTTATCTGTTTGTCTGTTTGTTTCGGCTAATCTCCAAAACGGCTGGACTGTTTTTGACGGGACTTTCATTAGGAGATAGCTGATGTTATAAAGCGTGACTTAGGCTACTTTTATTTTCGAAAAAGAATTAGGGTTCCGCTTAAAAGAATTAAAATGTACATAGAGACGTACCCTAATGAAGCGAGGGTAAGTCGCTGGTTATTTATAACTAGCTTTTCCCGCGACTTCGTACGCGTGGAATAATGACTGCTCGCAGAGCTACCGGCGCGGCGGCCAGCGCCCTCCCCCCTCACGACCACCCCGCCCTCGCCTTGCATCGGGCTGAGAGCGCGCTCACCCATAGTCCGCGTAAAGTTAAATATGTATATTTTAAAACTATGATATCTCCTGATATTCATTGAAATCAAATGATGTCAAGGGCAATTTTATTCAAAATTAAATACTTGTGATGAATAACGTATTTATTTGGGTAAGGATTAATATCATGTTTATAAAAACACTTTCGGAAGTAATGCATTATTTTAAAATAAATTTGATTACAATAAAAATGGTTATATTAAGTCAACCTTAAAAGATAGACATATGCTGTCGCGGACTTTTTTTTAGAACTTTTAAAGGGGAACAATTTCGTCATACACGATTTTTGCGTAACTTTAACCGTTTACGCAGCGCACGCAACGGAAGCTCTTAAAAGGAATAATTTTTTCCCGTTTTTGCAACATTTTTCATTTATGCTCTGCTCCTATTGGTCGTAGCGTGATGTTATATAGCCTAAAGCCTTCCTCGATAAATGGACTATCCAACACAAAAAGAATTTTTCAATTCCAACCAGTAGATCTTGAGATTAGCGCATTCAACCAAAGAAACAAACAAACAAACTCTTCAGCTTTATAATATTAGTATAGATAAGAGTTTTTGTTGTTCGTTTTATTTTACTGCAGGACATAGAGATAATTTATGGCTTAGAAGTGTCATAGACTTTATGTTTTGTTAAATCAAGTTTTCACGGTATAATGTATATACGTATTATGTTTTATTTACAAAGGTTATTTATAGCCACTAGTAGTAAAGAATAATAATTTCAAATAGTAAACATAAAATTTATTAAAGTTAAAAATTATTATCAGTCTATAATCTATATACACCTCTTACATCTCTTAATGTAGATCAGTAATATTTGTTTACCCAGAGTTCTAATCTAGTAAAAAATAGAATCAATTATTTCAATTTTAAATGTATATACATCTACACCAATTTATTGTTTTACTTGGTGTTCTAAATTTCTATAAAATTGCTCATGAACTTTACAAAGTTTCCTGAGCAATTTTAACAAAATAACCTATCTAATATGCTCGTCAGCAAGAGCTTTGACCGGTCGTGCGTCAGTATGCACAGAAATAGCGCGATCTGTGGTACCGACAACTGGTACAACCGCTGCAGGGGACGCAGTACTAAATCTGTTGTCATGGACATATTAATTATGACTGTCTTTTTTTTCCTAGGTTTCCCTAGAATTTTTTTTGTGATTAGGTTATATATTTTGAAATGCCTAAAATAATACTTAATCTTTTTTATGAAGTATTTAAATAATTAAATTATTCTTCAAAAAAAGAACCGAAAATTATGAAAATAGTTGAAGAACCTTATATGGAAAATTGCGTGTGCGATGTTACTTAGAGTCTAACGAACGCGTTGTTATTACAAGTGTGTTACAAAAATATTTGTTGAATTAATTAATATATTTATAATGGGAATGTGAATCCACGTTTTTAACACGTTCTTTACGGCCGAATAAACAGAAAGAGACACTATACAGTATAATGTATTCGCTTAAGTATAGTCTATATTTCGCTTCGATTAATTATTAATAATCGCAAGCATTAAACTAAACCTGTAGGCACGACCATACATTTTAATAGTTTTAGGGTTAAATTAACTGCGTGCAAAAAAAGAAACTATAAAATCTCTCACAGAATGAGGGATTCTCTTGTAGGTGCTAGTCACACACGTGCACCAATTATATCGCCTTATTTTTTAATAACACTAACAATAAGTATGATTATAAACTAAAATCATAGCCAACTTCCTGCTATCTTTAAAAGAACACGTATAGCTCTGATGACGGCTATCCTCTACATACCTCGACTTCATAGAAGTAGTGCATACACATTTCTAATTTGCCAACGAGTCGTTGATCCAATGGCCGACTGCCAGAATATAGAAACCGGAGGTGAATTTCTCGCTTCGAAGAAATTTCGTAAAAGCTCATGTTTTACGTAAATGCCAAATTAAAGAATAATTTCAATAACACCTGGTGACAGACATGATTATGATAGACGGTTACATTAGATCTTAGGTAAGTACTACATCAAATGTATTTTAGTTGTTTTAGATTGAAAATATTTTTCTAAATAATCTTTTTTTTCATACTTGTATGACATTAGAGAAGACTATAAATAGTTTAGTTAGCTTTATATGTACCTACTTTTTAAATAGATAGACATTATATATTTTATTTTAAATCATATATTATAAAAATTTCTTCTCGAACCTAAAAACTTTTAGAAAAAGAATTGTTTCTATGGTTCAATTGAGAAAACAATTTTATGAAATTTCTAAAAAAAAATCTGAGAAAAAGATTTTTTGAAAATTCTACTTTTAAAATGTTATGTAAAAAAATTAGATGATAAAGTACTATCATAAGCATAAATCAGGTGGAACCACGCGGGCCTGGATTGATTCTAAATATATTAACCCACGTCTGACTTCGTGGGTAATGGAAATAAATAATAATTTATTTTTATAAGACGGAAAAGTACAGGGAAGTCGATTTTCGATACTAGATGGTTCTTAGCAGATGTTCATATTTTCAAGGTTTATTGTTTAATTTCATTTAAAATCGACGATCAACGGCTGCATTAAAATGTTTATTTTTATACACAACACGTGGCAAACAACTTAAGCCCTGTAATACCAAGAATTTCGTAAACATATACATTAACCTAACCTATAAATTTTTTCATTATCACACTACTAAACAAAAAAAAATTGCAGGTCTGTATGTTCGTTACTCCTTCACTCTGAAATGGCTGGGTGGATTCGGATAAAATTTAGTAAAAAGATAGACACCTGGAAAAATACATAAAAGCTGTTGTTAGTAATAGTAATATTCAAAACTTGGCGCTAGTCGTTGGTTAAAAAATATATATTATATTATGCATAAAGACAAGCCTATTTTTTTAAATCGCAAATGGCGTCTAGGGACAAAATGACATATTAAGAGGATTGTGAAGTGCCGATACACGGCGTGAGTAGGTTTTTAAGAAAATGCTATCTGTTTCATATCGCTCGCTTTGCCAACCCTTATGGTGCGATAGAGAGAGTTGCAAATCTTAGAGGCAATTACCTACATTCCTGTTTGAAATATTGTTTTGGGCGATAACGTTTTTACCCCCCTAAACATTTACGAAATGAGACCATTTTGGTTTCATTAGATTCAGTACACCTTAATCTAGGTCTGTACGTTTTCCTTTTTTAGTAATTCAGTTTAGTTTAATTATAAAAAAATAAAAACGCTCGAGGAAGTTTTTACGTCAAAAATACAGATATTTAGATGCTAATAACTTCTATCATACGCAATATTTCTTTAAAATAAAAACGTACGGACCTAGTTTTTCATTATATCTACAACATTTCCAAAAATTATGAAAATTAGACTATGTTAATGGGGGGGAAAACGTTATCGCTTTTTGTATGGAAATTTACTTTTTTTATTTAGCTTCACAATCCTCTTAAGCCACCTTGCTAGTATAGTTCATGTCGCTAAACACGTGCTAATCAAAATGTTAAATCAAAAAAGCTCTTGCCCGAACCATAAAAAGCTAGTAATCGTTATTCGCTAATAAGAAAACTGGTAACTTTCTTCGTTTTCCATATTGTAAGGAATCTTTTTTAAATGGTACTAATGTATTTCTATGTAGTTGTTAGCACAACGCAAATGGTTTGACGTCTGCGAGTGGGCAGACCGCCAAGCCGCGGGAAGCTCTTACATGGCAACATTGGTTACACAAAAATGCTAATGTGAAATTATTACAATTATACAAAATACAAGAAGCAAATAAAGTTAAGCTACGAATATAATACTCCGGTCAATATTTATGATATCCCGGAATATCGAGAAGCCCCAAGGACGGACAGATGTGTGTTTTTTTTAAATAGCTTGCGTATCATTTTTGACCAAAAAGAAATGAGTATCTCACTCAAATATTCGTTTCTTTTTTGGATACGCAGTTACTTGATATTTTCTTAAATTGTGAACCAATTTTCATGCTTTAGTTTCACACATAAATATCATGTAAGAATTTTTCATACACGCACACTCGTAAAGGTAGAATAATTACCATTAAATTGATTAAAATCGGCATATCTTTGAAGTAAAAGTGATAGTTATAAAAGTGCGTTTGTATGTCCAGTATGGTCAATAGCTGGCAATGTTGCTATTTCAGAAAATATTCCCTTTATAAATTTAAGAAAACCATAAAACTCAAGATTCTTCATTCTTCTATCAATGGTTAATTCATTACTGTAATAACTAAAAACACATTTTTATGTTTTTGTTTGAGTACTTACTTTTATTTAATATATTAATTTTTTTTTGCTCATAAAAGTAAACTAAGTTTTTATGTTGTTGTCTTATTAGAATGCAGTGTTGCTTATAATAAGGGCATCACTTGTCTAGATCTTTTTGTTTATTAACATGTACAATTGTAAGAATGTATGCTCTGGTTAGCGACCTATGTAATAAATAAATAAATTTTTAATAGCTTTAACATGTATCCACTACTTTTAATAATATAAATTAATTTAAATACAATTAAATACATAATTGTGATTGCAGAAACCTAAGAAAAACGTGTATGTGTACACACGTAACAAGTTATACTTCTTTGGCGTAATAGAACAAAAATAGCTAAAGATTTCATCCCGTATGTCACGACTCTCTTTTTGTAAAAGGAATGCAGCTAACTTCATCATGTCGCTTTTTCGTTGTCTGTGTGTGAGCGCATCGTAAAAATTTTACAGTTGTAATTTTTTCCAAACGTATCAAATGAAGTATAACTTCACAAAATTAAGAGACTTACGTACGGAAGTAATATGCTACTTATAATTTTTTTACGGCGGTTTTTTATAAACTATCTGAACTTTTGCAATCTCCAAATCCGTCTACGTATTATTTAATAATAAATATTTTTATCATAACTAAATATTATTTTTCAACTTTGTAACGCTTATAACGGACGTTGTTACCGCATGATAATGAGCTGCAAAGAAAATAAGTGTCATTTACCTCGAGCAATTACAAAACTAGATTGTATACTTGTATAGTAATTGCACTAGAATATTCTGTTTTCTTATCTTTGCATTACTTTCTTTTGAAATATAAAATAAAAAAAGACACGCCAAGTTCAAGCGTTATTTTAAAATAATCAATAGAATATTCGAGAAATAAAAACTCTACATGTTTTATTTTTGACATTTGACAATAGGTGCTTAATCTAATGAACTTAAATAAGTGAAAATAAATAAGGTCGTTCAAATATTTTATTCAGATTAATTAACATAAAATAAGAATACTAACTCCTAACGCCATACTCAGAAGTTAGAGCTCATACGACGTCAGGAGTTCATTTTACATTTTTGTTTATATTTGATGTATGCTCTTACTTTACATGTAGTAAAATCTTAGTAATAATATCGTATTAAGAGGATTGTGAAGCTAAATAAAAAAAGTAAATTTCCATACAAAAAGCGATAACGTTTTCCCCCCCATTAACATAGTCTAATTTTCATAATTTTTGGAAATGTTGTAGATATAATGAAAAACTAGGTCCGTACGTTTTTATTTTAAAGAAATATTGCGTATGATAGAAGTTATTAGCATCTAAATATCTGTATTTTTGACGTAAAAACTTCCTCGAGCGTTTTTATTTTTTTATAATTAAACTAAACTGAATTACTAAAAAAGGAAAACGTACAGACCTAGATTAAGGTGTACTGAATCTAATGAAACCAAAATGGTCTCA
Source organism: Argynnis bischoffii washingtonia (assembly GCA_033884665.1). NCBI lineage: Eukaryota > Metazoa > Arthropoda > Insecta > Lepidoptera > Nymphalidae > Argynnis > Argynnis bischoffii. The sequence continues at coordinate 13,939,947 of CM066618.1, read as the reverse complement.
TTTCGTAAATGTTTAGGGGGGTAAAAACGTTATCGCCCAAAACAATATTTCAAACAGGAATGTAGGTAATTGCCTCTAAGATTTGCAACTCTCTCTATCGCACCATAAGGGTTGGCAAAGCGAGCGATATGAAACAGATAGCATTTTCTTAAAAACCTACTCACGCCGTGTATCGGCACTTCACAATCCTCTTAAAACTGGTCAATCTCCATTGTTTCTTCTCTATTCTAAGCAACAATAGTGAAATATGTGTGTGTAGAACTAAGAACTTTGCCAAACTGGCATGCCTAAAAGGCAAAAGTTATAAAAGTAAGATTAATTGGGTATCCAATATATTTAAATACAAACATTCGCTTTGAATTACGGAAATCTCAAGAAATTATGTTCTTAATAATTATTGCTAAAAATTAAGAAAATACAAACTTTATTCGCGATTAAAATTTATCGTCTACCAGTTGTCTCAAAAGCAGTTCATAATACCCCATCTGTAAAGTCGTAGATTTTGCAAATTCGCGACAAGCAAAATGAATTTGGCCTCATCCGTTTCCCTGATATATATTACAATTTACGCACAAATTAAACCAATTGAGCTTGCGATGTGCGTAAAAATATATACATTGCAAAAATTGAGCTAAGGCAGACAGCGAGCGACCGCTTAGATAAAAATCAAAATAGACTTGGCTAGGCGCCGCGTGCGCAGCTCTAAACAATGTTGGAAACTAGGTCGACATTCTGTTTACATTGTCCTATGAGTGAACCACTTATACTACTTATTGTCCGATATAACCCTAAAATGATTATCCGAATTATTTTGAAAATTGTATCGGCTTATTTCGAAAATTAAATAAGTTAACTTTCAACATATGCATGTGCATAAAGCTTTTTATTTTGAAAGAGCCTTACGTAAATGAATATTCTGAAGTCAGAGACTTCTGAAAGGAAATATATATGAATAATCGGAAAAAGATATGTTTTAATAAAAACCAGTAAAACGCTACTGTGAGAGATGAAACATAAAATGGCTCGAATCAATATTTTTATCTGTTAAATAAATAAATATTACATTTTCATTATTACTCATAGAAAATAATAACTATGCTTTATTGCCAAGTAACTACTGACTTATGTAATTACAGGCAATAAAATTTTAAAATTTGCCCAGTAAACGATCATTGTTTTGTGCATTTGTAGTTGTTTATCTCTTTGGAAGTGTCATAGCTTGTAACTTTAATTTGTCATATATTATGATGCAGGTGACACATCCTAGCTTTGCTAAGACGTCTATAGTGAAGGCCGTTTTTTTATAGTACTACCTCCACAGAAAACATAGTACCTGCCTGTCTTGTCTCTTCGACAGCTTGCTTTGTAATAGGACATATAGAAATACTTTCTAATATTTAATATTAAAAACATATCAAGCATTATGTAAAAAAAATGTTTCAGACGGGTAAAATGAAACAATTATCTTATCAAGTCTAAAAGCAAATGGATCGAGCATTTCAGAGATTCTATTATAAGATAGACATATCTTAGACTAATAAATGATTTTGAAATTAGGTTAAAAATGCAATAATATAATCAATTAAATTTGCAAAGTATTCACATTATACGTTTTAGGACTGTGCGTCTGCGCAGTTTAATGTCTAGTTTTATCTGATGGTATATCTATATTTGGCATCTTGGCGCAATTACCAACCGTAACTACCAATAGTTTGTAGGTAAATAAATAGTGGAACTTTAATCGTACCTATTTCCTAACCCATTATTATTGCCTTAGGTATTGTGAGATTTATGATTTTGATCTTTAACTGGAAATTTCGATCTTAAGCTATTAAATCTGTAGTAGATTAGTACTAAAACATAAGAATAATGTTAGTGTGGATAAACAGGCGCATGGGAAAAATGAGGATAATTATTCAAACGAGACCGTGTTTAAAATAATCGTGAAAATTAATGTGACTAGACATCGTTGAAACTATGTATTTCATAATGAAAAGTAAATTTTACGTATCTATAATCTTAACTCTTTGTGGTAAATCAAAGTTAATATGTAATTATAGAGATCTAAATATGATACGATACTAATTAAGACAGTGGTAACACAGTGATAACGCGCTCGCTTGGGAAATCGAGTGAAGCGGGTTCAAATCCCGGATGGGCATGATATTTTCACGTGCGAATCATTTTTAACATGATTACCACTGTCTCACGCTAAAAGAAAACATCGTAAGGAAATCTGTATCTCAAAGAAAGAAGAAGAAGAAAGAAGAACTTAGCAAGTTTTCGAAAGACATTTGTTGTCCGCCAACCCGCACTTAGCCAGCGTGGTGGGCAATGGCCTCATCCCCCTCGTATTGAAGGAAGGTCCGTGCCTAGCAGTGGGACTTTCAAAGAGCTGAATACAAATATGGTACGCTTGATCTAAGCCGGAGTCTAGTTAATTAGTACATATGATAATATCACTTTTCTGTTTCCCAAAAGAAACAATATTTATCCGCCAGATCTCTACAGGGCGTCGCCGACGAGATTCTAAATTACCGTTGTCCCACTTCCGCGTGAATTGGAACACCACGTGGTGTAAATATTTCTACAGAGTTGCCAGTCACGTTCATCAAACATTTATATTTGGTGAAATTATGACCTGTCCTTGTCATTGCAAATGTTATAAATACATATACCTATACAATAATGTCACACGGTCTCAAGTAAGTACGATTCATTCAAATAATGGACTTTCTGAAGATATTATGGGTAATCTCTCATCATTATTAAACCATGTGTTATTTAGTAATTTAAATTTGAAAAATGTTGTTTATAATTATAAAATTAATTATTTCAAGATTTAGTAATAAATTTTCTAGCCAACATCGTGCAATGAATTTTCTTTTTAATTGAAAGCATATTTTCACATAAAAAAACGCATAATTTAAGCATTATCAATTAAATAAAAATTACAAAACAATTATTTTTTTATAGACTATGCTAAAAGGATGATGAAATTTTACAAATTTTAACTTCATAATATCGCTGGATATTCCTATACTACTATAGAAATAATACGTGGACATATTATTCTCTATTTTCCGTCTGATTGATGTTTTTTTTATAACCTGTGTATTGCGTTTTAAAATATAAATATTTCATAAAGTATTTATTCTCTACAAGACATCTAAAAATTATAAAATTTGTAATAATTTATTTTTGAAATAAAAACTTCTTTAGCCGAGTTGAGCGAATTTTGATAGGGCTATAACTTATCCCGGGGGAGAGCCAACTCCTACCGGGCGCGTCCCCAGGTGGCGTATCGGGGAACGCCACCCGCTTTGTGCAGGGCGGGTGGTACCGGAGAAATCCGGCGCGGACCAAAGCAGGACGGGGCTGCTCTCCGTTGAGTCTTCGGCTTCCGGAGTTGCGGCCACCGGGAGCGGGGCCTCTTCGGCAGTCTCGCGACCGGAGGGTGGGGACCGGTTGCGGGACTGTGAAAACAGGCCCGTAACCGGTAGAGGGGAAGGCCGCGGTGGGAGAGGAGTGCCGGTATTTCGGTGCGCCGTTCTCCCTGCCCCCCGCGGCCTTGACGGGGCTGCCACCGTCTTAGATGGCAGACGCGGTGGGGCTGCAGGGGAAGAGGAGTGTCGGTGGGTCGTTGCCGCTCTCCCTGTCCTCTGCAGCCGATTGAGGGGTGCCCACTTCGGTGGGCGGGGAGGTTTAATGGGGCTGCTCCGGGTACTTCTCTGATTTAGCAGAGTGGACTATGGAGCAGCCCCATTGGTTAGGTGGCCGTAAGGCCTGCCGCCGGGGCGTCGCGGTAGTTATGCGTAAGCGATCCCGCGGCGCCCCACTAAGGCGGAGGGGAGGGGAAAGTTGGGGTTTAGTGGGTAGGACCGGCTCCTCTAGTCGGTGAGCCCCACATAACCACCTGGGGGTACAGGTGGTATGCGTAAATGCGTTCCCCAACTATAAAAAAAAAAAAAAAAAAAAAAAAAAAGGCTATAACTTATGGGTTCGCGTCACCGACATGCTACGTGTCACATGTGACTGGCGACGCGCAGCGTCATATATTTTGATTAATAAATATACTATTTATATCAAAATCTCTAATAATAATTTCATTTTACAAATTATGAAATTTTAATTATTCATACTATAACTAATTTAAAAATTAAAAAAAAAACAATTAATGCAAAGTTACATGTTTTCACGTTTTTACAATTTCGGCAGTCCCCATGACTGCCTATTTTCATTTTTTTGTATTAAGAATTTTCTTGAACTTAGTCAAACAGCTCATTTAGAGCTCTGCAAGTTTTTGTTGAGTTTCATCATTTCTATGAGTAAGCAGGTCCAATCGTGGATTAGCTGTAATAGTCATATGAGATGAAATCATGTTCAATTTTCTACATGAATGATTCAATTTTCAAATATTTTGTACAAAAATCATTTATTAAATTGTGTTAAATAAAATGTGTTAAAAATTATTGTACATGTAACTAAGACGTATGTTATCGATATTTTGCAAGTCTTAACGTACGTAAGAGAACTATGCTCTCTATAATACTCTATACTCTCTAATACTCTATAATATATGTATAAATAGCCAAAGACAAAATGACCAAAAAAATTATTATGATGGTATTTCGCTGAATGTGCGAATACTACGATTAATTATTATCTTCCAGTTGATGTGGATAGTGAAATCTCTTAATAGCTACTAAATATAACTTTGGGTTTTAGGGATCATTTTATTTACTTTAAATAATCTCAGAGAGTACCAAGTATTAAAAGCATCGGTTATTTATTGAGTTATTTTTAAAGCCACATAGACAACAAAAAAATCATACTCAAACAGTACTAGACTAATAGATTTCATATTTTACACTTAATATTTTTTAGATAAACGTTTCACACAGGGGCGGAGTAGGTATAGTAAATTATACCCATGTTTTGTAATTGCGCTGGAAAGTGAAATTTAAGCACTAGTTCGCTAAGAAAGTAGAACAAAAGTAGAGTAGATGAAAGACTACAGTGTAGTACTTGAAAAATACATTTATTGGATTTTTTATTTTTACACAAAAACTAATGACACCCTTACTAGTGAATTTTAATTAAGTGTAGAAATTATCTCAGTGATAGTGAAAACTGCATTAAACTCAGTTATTTTAGGTTAAGAAAAAAATATGCGCACTCGTACAGAAATAAATTAACATTAAAAAAAATATTTCTAAACCAAGCTTTTATATCATATAAATTGTGAAAGAAATGAGTTTCATATAATCTCTTTTATTTTTTATTTTTAAGGTATTTATTCGTATTCTTCTCAGCAAACCCCTTGATTTAATATCCATATCATGGGGGTGCATAAAAAAAATATAGACCGCCATCATTGGGAGTCCGCCATGTTAGATTTAGAATGACGTCACTTATCTAACTATGCATTGTCATCCAAACTATACGTAAAAGCAAAATTTCAACTCAATCGATTAAAAGGATAACTGTTTTAAAATTCAGTTGCAAGATTTGACCCGAACAAACATACATACAAACCTTACAAGTTACTTATAAGAAAAACACAATTTTTAAAATTTTTGTCTGCCTGTCTGTCTGTTTGGTCCGGCTATTTGCCGAAACGGCTGGTCCAATTTTAACTGGACTTTCACTGGCAGATAGCTGATATTATAAGGAGTAACTTAGGCTACTTTTATTTTAGAAAAAAAGTTAGGGTTTCGCTCAAAAAAATTAAAACGTACCTAGGGACGCACTCGAGCGAAGCGAGGGTAAGTCGCTAGTATAATAATAAAATTGTAATTAAAAATAAATAAAGAATATAGCTGTTATACCTTTTGCCTTCGCAATACGTACCGGAAGGCGTCGCTCTACATGTTGACTGGACGTACTTAGTTGATTAAATAATGTTTATTATCATAGTTGGATATGTTGTGCCATTATACAAGCTGAGATATACAGTATACTCATAAGTGAGGAATAAGACATCCTTGTGAAGATATCCGAAGCTGGTGGCCTTAAATTCCTAACAATAATGGTGTTTTCTGCCTGTTTCTTTTCCTTTTCCTTTCAATGAGATTATTTTTTATCAATTTTATAATAGAGTTACAAGAGATAACACATAAAAACTATATATAGTTGAAATTAGGAAAGTCTGGTTATGATGGAATTATGTTAGCGCTTATGAAATAGGTATACGTACTAAGAAATAAATTTCTTTTTAATCCCTATTGCGAATAATAATAACTCAAATATTTATAAAGTCACTCGTTATAATTCTAAGCTTGTGTATTCAGCCCTTTTTAACGTCCAGATTATAGCCATAAAAATAAGTAATATTAATAATTTTAAAATTTCTTATATTTTGTTTCACCCATGCCGAATTTACGATAATTTTATTCAGAGACATTTCCTCGTCGTCATGTATTGTCACATGTTAAATAGATTTGTGAGTCATGCAAAGAAAAATGTGTAAGAAAATTCCCGTATCATACTCGTAAAACAATCGTTGGCTGACTGACTGTGAAGCAATTAGTAATGCATTAGTAAATTCGTGGGAGGATGAAAGTGTCAAGCGTTGGTATTCAAGTATCTCTACTGCTTGATAAAATACAAATGTATTTAACAAAATGACTCTTGATAAACCACTTTCGGTGATGTCAAAGATAAACAGAGAGTTTCATGTGTATGATTATTTGAAATAGTGACTTACCCTCGCTTCCTAGGTACGTTTTATTTTTTTGAGCGGAACCCTAATTCTTTTTCTAAAATATATCGTCGTCGGTCGAGCCGTTTCAGAGATTAGCCGGAACAAAAATTGTATTTTTCTTAAAAGTACCGTATATAATTCCATATGCATTTAGTATAAAGCTGTTATTTTGATATTACAAACAGACACTTCAATTTTATTTATCTATAAAATTATGTATTATATTAGTATGTATAGATCTTATTTTCCAAAAATATACATAACATAAAGTAGAAAAAATCAGTTACACTTTGCGAGTATTGTTAAATCCAAGCATCTCTTTTCATTAGAAAAGAGGGAAGGTATGCCAAAGTTTTTTTGCGTAGATTCAATTATTTACTCTTGGTTCACGGTGTAAAAGATTTTTGCTCCCAATTTTAAAATTAATACACAGTGAGTGACCTGAGTGCTTTCCTTACCCTTAGAAATAAACATATGGGCTTTACAATGACACACTGGTTTTAAATCAGCGTCCAGTGAGAAAGAGCTAAGTTGCAACTTGCAATAGATCGACCTTCTGAAATATAAAGTAAAAAAAATATGTAGCCAGTAGGTATTCTAATTTGGCATATACAGACGCGTTTGTCGTGGATTCGATTTCCGCTAGTGCTGCTAGTGCCTAGAGGTTAGACGAAGGCTTTGAGAAACACTACAGTAACAAAAATGAATGTATCTTGCCTGTCTGTATGTATCTATCTGTATACATATACCTATCGTATACACTTCACAACTGAATTTATAAATAAAATACTTGATGAATATATATATATATATATATATATATATAAAAATGCAGAATAAATGAGTATATCAATACAACAATTATGTAGGTATGTACTATGGTACCTAAATTAGATAATGACTTGTTTTTGCGTTCAGACGCTGAAGAGGGCGTGCCGGATACAGTTATTACACAGCAGCGTTTATTAATTCTTAAACTCGTTTGTAATTTATATAACTGAATTTATTAACATAATATAATTCAATTTTTTATCCTTTGAGCCATTTAATATTCCATTTTTTATCTATATTTTTGACAGCTTATTATCATACGTGGCATCAGTAACAATGTACAAATTAGTTTATGTTTTTCGGTAAAAACGAATGGAAATATTTCAACTGGTTATGCTCATTTTATAATATAAAAATTATAAAATAAAATTTTCATTATAAATTATATAAATTACATAGAACTTTGAAATAGGATAATAAAAACGTTAATATTTTCATACATAATGGGTAAAGTCAAGGTAATCTATATACTAATAATATAAAGAGATAAAATTTGAGAGTTTGTGACGTTGTATAGGGTAATCTCTGGATTTATTGAACCGATTTAAATGAAATTTGATAAGAAGATAGTTTGAGACCTTTTTTTTTTATAGTTGGGGAATGCATTTACGCATACCACCTATACCCCAGGTGGTTATGTGGGGCTCACCGGCTAGAAGAGCCGGTACTACCCACTAAACCCCAACTTTCCCCTCCCCTCCGCCTTAGTGGGACGCCGCGGGATCGCTTACGCATAACTACCGCGACGCCCCGGCGGTAGGCCTGACGGCCACAAAACCAATGAGACTGCTCCACAGTCCACTCTGCTGAATCAGAGAAGTACCCGGAGCAGCCCCATTAAACCACACCGCCCACCGAAGTGGGCACCCTTCAATCGGCTGCAGAGGACAGGGAGAGCGGCAACGACACACTGACACTCCTCTTCCCCTGCAGCCCCACCGCGTCTGCCATCCAAGACGGTGGCAGCCCCGTCAAGGCCGCGGGGGGCAGGGAGAACGGCGCACCGAAATACCGGCACTCCTCTCCCACCGCGGCCTTCCCCTCTGCCGGTTACGAGCCTTTTTTTTTTTTATGCGATTCAGTGACAAACGAGCAGACAGACCACCTGATGGAAAGCAGTACCTGTCGCCCATAACACCTACGGTTCATGCACTTAGGTTTTAAGTAACAAAAATGCAGAACCACAGGTGCGTTGTCACTGTGAGGGCTAAAATGATATGCCTCTTTTTTTTTTTTTTTTTTTTTTTTTAACGTCAGGAAAACCCCTGTTACGGGTACCCGCTCGCCAATGGGGAAGCGAGTCGGGTTATGTGGGACTCCTGCCGCGATGTGCGACAGCCTACCCACTAAAAACCTGACCAATGTTCTCCTCGTCGCCATAAGGCCGGGGCCGCGGGTACCAAAAAGACTCTTCCGCGACCCCGACGGCGAGCGCCTGCTAAGGCCCGTCTCCATGTCAGGGGCTGAGATGTTCGACCACCCCTGACGGCCTCCTCCCGCCAGAACAGTGAACGGCCGGCCTCCCCTAGCCGACCGCCCTCTGGCACCTTCCAATGGTTTGGCGGACACCAAACCAATGAGGCTGCTCCAAAGTCCACTCTGCTAAACAGAGAAGTACCCGGAGCAGCCCCACCAAACCTCACCGCCCACCGAAGTGGGCAACACTACCTCGGCTGCAGAGGACAGGGAGAGCGGCAACGAAACACCGACACGCCTCTTCCCCTGCAGCCCCACCGCGTCCGCCCCCCTCCCGTCTGATCGCAGGATCGTCCAAGCAACCCCGCAACCAGTGGCCGCAACGCCGTCAGATGCAGCCACGACGAGAGAGAGGCCCCAAATCCACCACAAAATGTGGCACCCATACCACCCACCGAAGTGGGTCCACACCCCCAATCGCCGCAAGCGGCCCCATCCTCATTCCTCATGGCACCCCAACCGCGTTCGACGGCCCACGGTCAGGGCAAAAATGATATGCCTCTTGCCTGTAATTGCGCTGGCTACCTTATCCTTCAAACCGGAACACAACAATGCAATCATTGTTGCTTGGCGGCAGAAATAGATAAGGGCCAAGGGGGTGGTACCTATCCAGTCGGACTCCTCAGGCTTGACAGAGTCCTACCACCGGTAGACTCCTACAACCTGTTTTCACAGTCCCGTAACCGGTCCCCACCCTCCGGTCGCGAGACCGCCGAAGCGGCCCCGCTCCCGGTGGCCGCAACTCCGTAAGCCGAAGCCTCAACGGAGAGCAGCCCCGTCCTGCCTTGGTTCGCGCCGGATTTCTCCGGTACCACCCGCCCCTGTGCTAAGCGGGTGGCGTTCCCCGATCCGCCACCTGGGGACGCGCCCGGTAGGAGTTGGCTCTCCCCCGGGAGATAGTTTGAGACCCTGGGAAGGACATAGGATACTTTTTGTCGCGGAAATAATCCCTTAAGAGGATTGTGAAGTGCCGATACACGGCGTGAGTAGGTTTTTAAGAAAATGCTATCTGTTTCATATCGCTCGCTTTGCCAACCCTTATGGTGCGATAGAGAGAGTTGCAAATCTTAGAGGCAATTACCTACATTCCTGTTTGAAATATTGTTTTGGGCGATAACGTTTTTACCCCCCTAAACATTTACGAAATGAGACCATTTTGGTTTCATTAGATTCAGTACACCTTAATCTAGGTCTGTACGTTTTCCTTTTTTAGTAATTCAGTTTAGTTTAATTATAAAAAAATAAAAACGCTCGAGGAAGTTTTTACGTCAAAAATACAGATATTTAGATGCTAATAACTTCTATCATACGCAATATTTCTTTAAAATAAAAACGTACGGACCTAGTTTTTCATTATATCTACAACATTTCCAAAAATTATGAAAATTAGACTATGTTAATGGGGGGGAAAACGTTATCGCTTTTTGTATGGAAATTTACTTTTTTTATTTAGCTTCACAATCCTCTTAAGTGGGTGAAAATGGGGATCAAAGTTTGTATTGGAAAGCAAGCTAGGGTTCGAACCCAAGCGATGCGAGGGTGAGTCGCTAGTGCTTCAAATAAATGCATAATTATTATTAATAGCCAATGTAATATTGATCAGAACTACTTTTCGTACAGTGCTTTCTAAAATACAACCTGTTGGGTGTTTAGTTTAAATTGTTTTTACATTAATTTTTTTGCTATACATTATTGCTATATACGTTTTAATGAATAAACAATGATAGTAATACATTGTGCAATGTGCAACCGTTCCAGAAAATACGAATCTTCAATTCGTAAATCTTGCAGCACTCGTACATATACGTTATACCTATGCACAATTCGCAGTTTCTACGTTTATAATAATTATTAAACTCTGTAAAAAATCTGCGTGTTAATGCCGATTGCCGTGCAAACTAATTCTTACAAAACAAGAGGTTTTCAAAAAGATTATTCATATATTTTTTTTGCATTTTCTGTTATACTTTGTTGTTTGTTATTACTAATTATTTAAATATTAATATCTATACGTTATCGTTATCTTTTCTCCATCAGATGATCTTAAACAGCAATTTGCATCGATGTTGCACAATGTATGTATGCTGCTTTAAAGCAAACTGTAACTGTTGTGCCTCTACTGTAGGCTATAGCTTCTTCAATTTTACAACGTATCATGTATTTTTATACGGTCTAATCATCTTTTTCTTTCGTAACATTTCTCATTTTCTGCCAACGCAGTTTGTCAATGAGTGTGTGTGTTTTTTTTTTCTTTATCATTTTATGAGATTACGATATGGTTATTGTACACAATGATCATATGCAAGTTTATTTAAAGCTAAAAATTAGATTTAAAAGATTACTAAATTCATAAAATAAATAAAAACGTAAATTTTAAAATACTTATTAAAGTCTCGCCCTTTTACAACTCACTTATTATCGTAACATTCGAATCACTGGATGTACCGAGATAATAAGTAGCCTGTCACTCTTCGGTTCATAAACTATACAGTACCTGGGCGACCGAGCTTCGCTCGGAGTTCTTGAAAGATTGTATATTTTACATTAAGTGACTAAGTGGTACTGAGACAGTTGTATAGATGTCGCGATAAGAATAATTTTCTTTTTAATTTGACTTAAAAATAATTTTACATTAAGTGACTAAGTGTTACTGAGACAATTGTATAGATGTCGCTATTAAAATTTAATATAATAATAATGCATAAGAAAAACGCATGAAAACTCGAAAACACGCGTTTTCCCAGACATGTGACTAATCTAGATCAATTTTTCGCCCCCGAAAGCCCCCATATACAAAATTTCAGCAAAATCGTTAGAGCCGTTTCCGAGATTGCTGGTATAAATAAATAAATAAATAAATAAATATACAAGAATTGCTCGTTTAAATATATAAGATACAAACAGTCACGTCGACTTGAGGCTCTGCTGATGCGTGATAGACACAGATATCAACAAACACACCTTAGGATTCATAATATATGTAAGGATTAGTATATGAGTTACGTTTTAGTCTTTAGATCTAAGTAAGCTTGATTCCATCACACTTCTGCCGTCATAATAAAGAAGATCCTAACTAACAACTTGGTCAAAAATAACTTAAATGCAGATTTGGAATCAGCAAAAAATGCTACTTGATAGTCTTACTCATAAAGCTCTAAGTCTTATGAATCCGGAGATACCATAAGCATTTTTATCGTAACTATGTCAAAATTAGTAGTAATTTTGATGTAGTACTAAGACAAAACTTCAAAAATCTCGAAATCAACATTGACGAAGTTGCGGCCTTTTTTTTATGACGGCAGGATTGCTGAGTCGTACCTACTTGTGATTGTACGACTCAAAATAGTTTAAGTTTAGATAATCTAGATTCTAAACAAATATGAGGAAAAATATAAAAATAAGGAAATAATTATACTATTGAAAACTAAGATTTGAAAAAAATATGAATAATACGATTAATTAGCTATGGTAATTTTTATTCTGTGCAAATAATTTGCCATTTATATTTATATATGTATTTTTATGATATTTACTACAACCATTCTATACCTACTGTGCAGACTTCACTCGTAAGCTACTTTTAATTTGACACTTAAATGTGATTCATTCTTATGAAAAATAGCAATACTTTAAAGTTTATTTTTCTCAAAAAATACTTTGTAAAAATTGTATTTTTCGCACCTATCTTTTTACTTTCAAAATATGTAATTTTATATGAATACAGATAAACAAAATGTAAAACATGCTTGAACATTACAGTTTAACAGTAACTTGTATACAAACATGCCAATACTTCTGTGACGTTATGAGGTCAAGGAACACGTGAATTTAGAACAGTCAATGTTACACTGGTTTTATACAATGATATTACTTTTAAATTATAATTTTTGAGTTACTTTAGATTAATCCACGGTTGCTATGGACATCTCTCTGTTTAATTATAGATCAACTTCTTTTTGATACTCTATTTCACAGAAACTTTCGTTTCCGCGATAAAAAGTAGTTTCCATTCCTACCTTCATAGCTCATGCTTCTCTCGCCCGAATTCCCGCAAACACTAAGTTCTAATGAGAAAACAATTCCTTTGCTGTGATGAATCACAATATGGAATATGAGTGTGATTTAATTCTTTTTTATAAACTTTGTATTGTATTCAGCTCTTTTTAACATCCCACTGCTGGGCACGGGCCTCCCTTCAACACGAGGGGGATCAGGCCACCACGCTCGCCAAGTGCGGGTTGGTGGACTTCACATGTCTTTTGAAAATATCAGAGGTGCGAGACCCGGGACTTGAACCCACTTCACTCGGTTTCCCAAGCGAGCGTATTACCACTGGACTATCAATTCGCAATTTCTCCATTTTTTTTACAGTTTTGAATTGTAATTCAGTTTAATTATAAATTTAATTTCATTTAATTTTAAGACGATTAAATTATTTATTTCTAAGAATAAATTAAATTCTCTCTAGACAAAATATTTTGTTCTGTAATAGCTATGCTATTCAGATCCACAAAGGAAAATGCAAAAAAAAAAAAACAACAGAATTGGTCGTATAAATTAAAAGCAAAATGTCATGTGGGTCAATGCCACACTATCGATTTCAGTTAACAAATTATAATTGGTAAATATATGTATTTTTATCCATACCTATCGTGTAGGGTTTTGTTATTGTATGTAATTTTTTTTTCTTAAAATAATAATATTTATAATCATTTTATAAATTAATTATATCTATACAGATAAATTGAATCGCCTGTTTGTAATTTCAAAACAATAGTTTTTTATTAAATGCATATGACGTTATATTATATGGTACTAATAAGAAAAACACAATTTTTGAAATTTTTGTCTGTCTTTTGTATTGTCTTGTCTTGCTATTAAAACCTTTTTTTACTCGAAAAATAAAGAGTTTAAAATTATATAAAGAAAAAAAAAATTGGGAATCTTCAGCAGCTATTGAAAAGTTTTTTTTTATATTAATTCATTCATTCATTTTTAATTTAATTAATATTTTTTTATTTTATTACTTTATCATTGGGTAAGTAGCTATAGCAAAGTCTAAAATTATTTTTTGGTTAAACTTTTTTCTTATACACAGCAGCAAATATTCAGGCCCCCAGCCAAAAAGTCTATTTAAAAGCTTGCTTGCTTAGATCTGTTGTTATTTTACTATTGAATAATGGGTTAACGAGTTATTTATGTAAAATGATTAAACAATAGAGTGATATAATAATTTTTATTCATACTGTAGGTAATAGGTAATTAAAGATAGTCTTTTTATATTTACCGTTATTCCCAATAAACCTACACAATTTCAAAGTTACAGACAAAAGATTAAGATTATGTGTAATACATTAAGCCTGAAATAGATACCTGGTGCCGAAATAAAGATCGTGAAAACTATCGCGGCCAAGGTCGAAACGATAAAGCATAAAACGTTACTTCTTACCAAAGCTTATCTGTAACTTTTTCATATCGAAATAACTCCAATAGCAAATTAAATATTATATACAATGTAGAAAAAATAATGTAAGACCTAAATTTATTACATCATGACTGAAAACAAGACCCGGGTTCGATTTCCGTCAATAGTAAATAATGTTCGCCTTAATATTTGGGTGATACACGCGCCATTTCAATCAATTAGTATGTAAAATTTTCTAACATACAAAAGGTCAAGGAGAGATCTAATTTGGTAGGTTTATACTATACGCAGTTGGGTATACTAATTTATATTCCAGATTTGCGACCTTGAGCACCGACATATTATGTATATCGAAAAGTAGTTTTCGGAGAAAAACATCCAGCGTAACTGAGATCTAAAATAAGCGCAATAAAACTTATAGAGTATAAAATCTCCATCGATTTTTGCTGTAAATATTTTTCATCAGATGAATGGTCCAGGTAGTGACCAAAGATACAAAGTATAATGGAATAGATAGACTAGACTATATTATATTATATGATATATAGCCTATATCTTTGTTAATAAACGAGCTATCTAATACAAAAATAATTTTTCAAATCGGATTAGCAATTCCTGAGATTAGCGTGTTTAAACAAACAAACTCTGCCTCTTTATGATATTAGTATAGATTATTCATATCTTACTTACAGATAAATAATGTCTTATTATTGTTAGTGCAAAACTTTATTTATTCTTTAAACTATAAGATCAAAATTGTTAAAAAAAACCATGTTAATTAAGCTAATAAAAGCATATTATATCCTCTTTTTTTATAATTGGTTAAATATAGATGATACAATATAGTTTAACCCAGGTCAAGTATAGTAAATGAAGATGCACATTGCATCAGAATAGTATTCGGATGATAGGTCACTTGCTACAATCATTAAAATGTCACTTTTATCGAACGATAAAGGTGTTTTGTGTAAGATAATATGGGTTTAAACCAATTTAATGCGTAAAAAACGGTAAATACTAAATTGAAAGAGGCATATTTATTTTAAATATTGTTTCTATATACAATATGTACTTGATAAAAGTCTGTCAGTGTTTAATTAAATTTGAACTGAAGGTATAATCGAAAATCACATTGGTTAGGGCTTGTGGTAAAATGGATAACTCAGTCAGGATCATATACATCTCTATAATCCCCCGAAGTCAAATTCTTGACATTCGAACTTGACATACGATACTGCTGAAAAATATTTGTTTTTGCCTTTTTGGTATGTATTAGAAATTTGGACTTAGCCTTTTGACTTTTTTGTTAATTTTTTGAAATTTTGACAACTTGACTTTATGAGCACGAATGTTTGTACTCTAGTCATCGGTGTCTATATTTATAATATGTATGTACTAAAAAAAAGTTATATTGTGTAGTGTATCAACTATCTGGTATCCATAACACAAGCCTCGTAGTTTACCATGGAACTAGATGGTGCAGTGTGTTAATGCCCCGACATATTTATTATTTAGTTATTTAAATAATTTTGAGTATAATACGAGAATATTTATAGGCATAGAATTATCATACTTAAACAACCTCATTCACTGTGGTAACTCTACCTTTATCTGTGAATAATACGAGCTATATTTATACCAAATTACATTGAAATCGGTTCAGCGTTTTGACCTTCAAACCATAAAATATGGCAGGCACACTTTCGCATGTAGGTAACGTACATTATAAATTTTATTCTTTACTAGCGACTTACTCTCGCTACGCTCGGGTGCGTTCCTAGGTACGTTTTATATAGATAAATACTTATTTTGAGGATACCTTACGAGATAGACACATGTTATCCTTATCGCAGATTTTTCTGTAGGCCTTTTTTAAGACCTACAATTTTCTAGCACATTGTTTTGATGTATCTCTACAGGTTTAGTCAGCGTTAGACTTGTAATCGTACAAAGACTGTGTACAAAATAATTACAAATTATATTACATAAATCTTCCTCGTTTATCGTTCTTTCTATAAGTGAAAACCGTAACAATCCGTTACGGGGTTTATCAAATCAAATCATATCAAAATATACATTATTCAAATAGACTTTTACAAGCATTTTTGAATAGTCAATTTTGCATTTTTTTAATTAAATGTCAGTATGTAAGTCCGTAAGGAATCTACCACCGGCTCGGAAGGCAGTTCTGCTGAGAAGATTCGGTGAGAAACTCAACAGTTGCTTTTTTAAAATAATATTTGTTTACAATATTGTAATACAATAATTATCTACTTATCCTACGCGAGACTCAACCAGACATTAGTTCCATACAATGACATCTACAAAGTATTCCGTGACGTGGTAATAAGTTTTATTCAATAATACTTATATTTTTAATTTTAGACTTTAGAAGAAGTATCTAAGTGGAGAAACAAACAGACGCAGATAGCGATTTCAGTTTATACTACGTATAGATAACATAAGTACAGTCGTACAGTGCGCATAAAGTAAATATTAAGAGAAAGGTAAACGCGTTTTAAATAATATCGCAATAGTAGAAGTATTTACTCTCATTAACGAAAATATGCTTTATTATTTTACTGCAATTGCAATGGACTCCTACTTAGTTCGGTTGATCGATAAATAATATCGATTCCTTTTGAGAATTCCGTACCTTAAGTAAATATAAAATAATCAATTATTATTTTATATAAAGAACTAGCGACTCGCCCTCGCTCCGCTCTGGTTTGTGCCTTGGTACGTTTTAACGATTAGTATAGATTTCTCAGAGATGAGATATTTTCTCGCAGTAAAAAGTATCCTAAATGTTGACCCGGATAACCAGCTATCATTCCAAATTTCATCAAAATCTGTCCAGTGGTTTTCTCGTGATGCATTCCCAGACAGATTGAGGGATAAAAAAATCTAAAAACTATAGATTCGGCCGCTGTATCGATAATAATGACTATTTCAATGAGATTTTCCAAAAAATATTTGATGTTAAACTTCGGCTTAGTTAAAAAAATATATATTAATATGTATAGATAAAAATATTTAACACACAAGTTTTCCAATCGAAAAAGCTAATATATAATTTAAACAATAATATGTAATTATTATTAAGCTTTTGTTAAGAGTCAAACACTAAAAATATTTGGATAAAGGAGAATGGGCAACTTTGTATGGGATTCGTCCCCAGAGTGTATCAAGTTGAGACATATGTCATTTTAAAGATCAGAAGTATAGCTTCAATTTATTGTATGACACCAACACTGAGACTCGTGCAGGGAAAGAATTATGAATCATTTAATTTTATTAAATTCGTGAAAGTAAAATAGTCTAATTTAGATTGTACAATATTTTTATAAATATTATTTTATATCGTACCGTGCCGTCTGTTTTTACACACCTTCGCACATATTGCGACTTTTGCAGCCCTGTACAGGATAGCTGAATGAATAAATGAGGAAGAATTGAGCAGGTTACGATGGGACATTATAGGGTTATTGGAAGTTCAAAAAGAGGGGGGACAACTCGATGATGCTCAAATCTGGTCACCTGTTCTGTTTTCGGGTGACCAACAGTCCCAAGGTGGTGTCGGGTTTATCGTATCTTGTGATGTCTTGTACAGCATGGTAACTATGAACGCATCCAACTGATTCCGACTGAAGAAGTCCACGTTCCTACCAGTGCCACACCAAATACAAAACCCCTTAAGCTTTCAGCTGGAACTCCGAAACCGCTTTGATTGTGATAGCGATGTGGCTACTTTTAACGATGAGTTTCTCAAAGGTGTCGAATCAGTTGGGTTCTAAACATACTCTAAAAATAGACCCAAAAAGATTTCTCACCCTACTCTCGAGCTCGTGGCAGAAAGGAGAAAGATGATCTTACAGTCATCCAAACACTCCAAAGATTTTCGAGGTTTTTTGATTTATCTATTGGGCAAAACCTTGGCTAGTACAGTTCAAAACCGACGACAATAGGATTATATTATCTATTCCCGAGTTTAGTAATGGGAGAGATCGCGAAATTTTATGGATAGCTATTGACAACGCGACAACCCATCAGTCTGGACAATGATTAAGGGCCAGGCTAACCCGACACTATACTGAAGAAATCCCGGACGTCACTAAAACAGATTAAGAACAACAGATCACCGTGTGCAGGTGGAACTACGGCTGAATTTCTGAGAATGTTACTTAATTCCATCATACTCAAAGGAAAACCCCACAATTATGGAGCAGAAGCGTAGTTCTACTGTTCTGTAAAAAGGGCGATAATGCCTTCCTAAATAATTTGATTCATCTCGCTTCTGATCCATGTCTACAAGTTGTTTCAATAAAATAATTCATAGTTCTTCCATATAACTGTCTCACTTTTGGCGCTGTACAATAAAATAAAGCTATTATTATGACCTTTAAAGTGATGTACATACGTCATACTGTTTTAGACTTTCACGGGCTTAGTAAAATTAAATGATTCATAGTTCTTTCCCTGCATGAGTCTCAGTGTTGGTGTCATACAATAAATTGAAGCTATTCTTCTGCTCTTTAAAATGACATATGTCTCAACTTGATACACTCTGGGGACGGAATGCCCATTATCCTTTACCTACATTTTATATTTTATGCGCTTGTCCTTGGTAAGTCGATATTAACCTTAAATTCAACATTACTTTTACAGTGTTATAGTACTATAACGTGATGCTGAGTCGATTTTAATTATATTATCAGTTAGCATGTCGCGAGAGCTGTTTGAATTGAATAGGTTACTGTCCCACTTCTAAAAGGTCGGGCGTAAGAGCTTGTGCCTTGTGTACCTTCTGCCTGCAGCCACGAAAGAACCTTTACCATTGATAACATCTTAAAGATGCTTTAATATATGTTTTGATATTTCAATTATGATATAAAAGTTATATCTATACATATAATAAAACGTACCTTAGTATAAATTGTAACATTTACAAATTAAGTAATCTAATCTGTTCATGAATACCTATTGAAATGAAATAAATAAATAATAAATAAGAACTGTAAGATGTAAGAAGAGAAATAAAACAAATCCAGTTTTTTTTTTTTTGAAATTTTTTTTGTTTCTCTGTCTGTTTGTCTGTTTGTACGGTCTAATCTCCGAAACTGTTGGACCGATTTAAATGAAATTTTGCATGGTGGTACCTTATATCCCCGATCAGCATTTTAGATACTTTTCATCCCGGAAAATTAAAGAGTTTCCGTGGAATAGTTAAAAATCTGTAGTAACTTATACAGTTTAGTACACGAAAACTACTGATTGGATTTTAACGTGTTGAGAGGCGCATACACACCCATGTGCATTTTAACAATTAATTTCCCGGAAAATCGCACGGAGGCGAACTTTACTATAATATAGTTCTAATACATCAGAATAACAAATAGGCTATTTTTTATCCCGAAAAAATGTACGGTTCCCATGGGATAGATTTGTTTTTGTTTGTCTAGAGGCCAACGAAGCGAGGGTGAGCCGCTAGTATCAAATGAATTATGATTTACTATAACTATTATATAATTCGACTGCTACTTTTTATTTGTTTTGGTTAATAATCATATTTTAACTACGAATACCTGTATATAAAATCCATATCCATATTATTATTATAAATGTGAAAGCAATGAGGATGGATGGGTGGATGTTTGTTACGGTTTCACGCCAGAACGGCTCAATGGATCTGGATGAAATTTAGCACAAAGATAGATTATAGTTTGGAATAGCACATACGGTACTTTTTATCCCGGAAAAATGTACGGCTCCCGTATGATAAATTAGTTTTTGTCTAGGGACGAACCCGAAGCGAAGCGAGAGTGAGAAGAAGTGTCAGTGAAATATTATCTTGCTTTCTCTATGTTCTTAGTTTGTTAACTACTTGCAAGTAAAATTGTGGGAACTAAATTCAATACGAAGGATTTCTAGGTATAGCAGTTTTTTCCTTTTAAGATATATTATGTTGTAACGCTATTAATATGTACGCCGCGTCGAAGCGCCATTCGTCTGAATAAAGAAACAATGGAATCAAAGAAATAAGTTAGCATAAGCTATAGTCTGGTTTAATTAAGTACATAAAAATGTTATACCTACTACCTGTATGTATTCATTAGCTTTTTTACTGATTTAAACTACGGATATCATATTTTTACGTATGTAAAAGTTTTATTAAAGTTTTTTTAAAAAAAGTTTTATTAAAAAAAAACAACCTCAACTGATTATAATTATCCATATTAGATATAGTTAGTACCTGGGCGACCGAGCTTCGCTCGGAGTTCTTTTTTGTTATATCGTATTTTTTTGATAAAAAAACTAAAACCTTGAATAAATACAAAAACAAAAGTAAAAAAAGTTTGTATTCCAACTGGGAATTGGGATTCGATCCCGGACACATGTGTTGTCTAACTTACGCGTTGACCGCTTGACCACGATGCTTAAAACCGAGTCTAAGAAATTGTCGACCATATTCTTCGTGGAATGATGCAAAAAGAAAACTACATGAAAACTCGAAAACACGCGTTTTCCCAGACATGAGACTAATCTAGATCGATTTTTCGCCCTCGAAAGCCCCCACATACCAAATTTCAGCGAAATCGTTAAAACCGTTTCTAAGATCGCTGGTATAAATAAATAAAGAAATAAATTATAAAGATATAAATATACAAGAATTGCTCGTTTAAATATATAAGATAACGGAATAACTAAGAGCTTTTTTTTATTATTATAAATTATTCCAAAAATCCAAAATGCAAATATATTTGCAAAATGCAATGTTTTCTAAGGCGTGTTATATACATTCCTTTCATTCTACGGGCTGCGATTAAACTTTAAGAATATGATAATATATTATATACATATGTCTATTTGTTTGTTTTATTCTTTCATATTATCCAAAGCTATTCAATGAAGTAGGTTAGTTTATATTATTCTATCAGTCGAATCACGTACAGAGGAAGTGGATGAAGGCGGGCGTCATTTCAATCAAATTATGAATGAAAATACGTCCAATAGCGTGTATATTGACCTTGGTTTGGAAGAATGTACTTTTTCATGGTGTTGTTTGATTATGAATCAGATCTAGTGTAAAAACCTTAGTCACTTACTTAATTTATGTTACTGCGTAATTGATGCGAATAATAATTATGCATCAGTTTATCAAAGTTTAATATATATTCACTGAATATTTTTGGAAAAAATATAATGTATGTGTAAGGAATGTTTAAAATGATACGAACGCGGTAAATGAACGCTATAATAACAGTTTTTTAAGAATTTAGGTCTGTCTGTACAAAAAATATATTACAAAATACAGGAAAATAATTTCTTTACAAATCGTTAACGATAAATGTTTAACTAATATTTTCGTGGTAATATATATAACATAATAATGGGTGCAAGATTGTAACAAGCTGATATTGATTGACACAGTGGCAATAAGACTGCAAATGCTGTTTTTATTTGAGTCATGTGGGCCGAAGTGTTGTGGCATCATCGAAAACAAAAAAAAAAACTATTGGGAAGATACTGAATGGAAAACATATATATTAACACTTGGTCTAAAAATTCTATTTGCTTTCTGTTTATTGTAAAATTAGAATGTATACTCGAAAACTTGTTTTCCATTTGCGTTATTTATGCAACGTGACCTTGCTTCTTTTGTGATTGCTGTACACTTCTGTGTTTTCGTTCTATATCGAAGGAATCTTGCTGAAGACAAGCTAGTTTAGTCAAGTATAGGTATACCTATCTACGATCTTCCCCTCATTAGGCGATGTACCATACGGGTTACTCCTGGTGCTTTACTGACAGCAGAGTGGCCTGTGGGAGCAACTCCGTGGTAGTGGTAGTCTGCTTTTGCTGTATGTATACGAGTGGTATGCGTAAATACATTTGCCAACGTTAAAAAAATTGGTATATGTATATATATCTGCGATAGGCTTATTATTTAAATTTCATTCCACTTAACCATTTTAAACGAATTTATATTGACAACTAGCGACTTACTCTCGCTTCATTCAAGTGCGTCCCTAGGTATGTTTTAAATTTTTTGAGCGGACCCATAATTCTATTTCTAAAATAAAAGTAGCTTAAGTTACTCCTTAACATCAACTATCTGTCAGTGAAAGTCCCGTCAAAATCAGTCTAGCCGTTTCGGAGATTAGCCGGAACAAACAGAGAGACAGACGAAAATTAAGTAAGTAAAGTATTTAAGTAAGTTAAGTATTGTGTTTTTGTAAAAAGCTTTTATTTCGACGTTAAAAAAGTCACTTCAATTTTATTTAACTGTGTAGATAATAATATAAGCAAGGAACACTCACTAGTATGTCACAATTTTTTTTCATCTATACTCATCATAAAACAGACAGACAAAAATTTTAAAGCTGTTATTTTGATATTACAAACAGACACTTCAATTTTATTTATTTGTATTATAGATATATATGTAGAGCTTTAGATACAGTTAGCAAATACACAGTCTCAATAATAGCGGAAACGGACCGGTGTGATTGGTCTAAAAGAATATGACCCATATTTTATTTGTCTTTTCGCAAAAGGAAGTGCTTCAAGATAAGAAATTCAATTCAATTCCTTTCGTCTTATCTATTACGTAAGTGTTCATAAGTAAAACGTTTTAAATCTTTCTGAAGTAGTTTGTTTATTCATTAAAATAAATAGGAATTGAGGAATACCACTATGATAGAAAGCTATTCTAAATTATATTTTTTGATTTAGTAACATTTTTTTAATTATTATTTATTAGTTATCTAAACCTACAGATAAATAAAGTTTTAGTGTCTTTTTGTAATGTCAAAATAACAGCTTTTTACTAAGTGCATATGAAAGTAATATACGGTACTAATAAGAAAAATCATTTTTTTTAGATTTTTGTCTCTCTCTTTGTTCCGGTTAATCTCGGAAACGGCTGGACTGATTTTGATGAGACTTTCACGGGCATATAGCAGATGTTATAAGGAGTATCTTAGGCTACTTTTATTTTAGAAAAAGAATCAGGGTTCCGCGCAAAAAAATTAAACCCATGAAATTATTAACAAAATCCACGTACATAGGGAACAGGGACGCGCCCGAGCGAAACGAGGGTAAGTCATATATAAATTATAAACTAATTAACTCATTAAATTTAAAACTATTTTTTTTATATTTACAATCCGTCAATTAAAATCTTGTATGAAATATAATATTGTCACTAAATATTCGTAACTTGTCTAATCTTTTGATTTTGACTACATAACCATACATGTTGTATTAAACGGATTCAACATAACTGACTCATAGATGGCTTTCACTGAGACGGCCATCGGAACTAATGTAAATGCATTATAAAATATCAGACATTATGACTAACAGCACATTTCGGTTCAGATAAGATAGCAACAAGTACATGCAATACGCAGTAAGTCCTATATTTAGTGCTAGAGATAATGAGGTGCGCGGGTGAACACTACAGCACCTTAGAACAGCGGATTTTGTAAATGACATCGGCTAAACTTTCCCTAGATACAAGTAAATGGCAAATAATACTTCTTATAATTGTGTCACGTACGTCCGTTTGTCGGATACTATTGGCGATATTAGGTAAGATTTTTTAAAATATGTTTTTTTTATTTTTTATAAAGCGCTATATAATGCTGTGACTGTAGATAAATATTAAATAATAAGTATCATTTTAATGCTTACTTTGACAACAACTATATTAACTAATGCCACTTCGTTTATATTCTGTTAAAATATTACGTATTTCTGCTAGATAGATAATATATTGCTACAGTATAGGTATTGTATCTATAGACAAGGAGGCGACTCTACAAAGTATTCAAATTACTTGTTTATGCCGTATACGGTAGATCTGTCAAATCGAGTAGTATATAGTAGACTAGCGGGACACATAGGGATGATGACTTTTATATCCCTTACTTGAGAAATGATTGTTTCCCCACACAAACGATGATTTCCGAGATAAAAAAGACAATCGTATGTTCTTACCAGAGTCTCAAACTATATTCATACATCTAAATCAGTTCAGCGGATTTTTATTTTATCCATAACAAATAAATATACAAAAACATTTTTTTTCTCTTTATAATATTAGTATACAAAGTAGGACTTGTGAATTATTTACCTATACCTATACCTACGTACCTAATTAAACTAGACCTACATAACTAAACTAGAAAAAAAAATTATTTTTTTATGAAGCACCTAAATCGAAATCGAATTTACAAAACTTCCAGAAAAACTAGTATATATAATATATTGAGAGATCTTTTATACAACAATACGCATGCATACATGTTGTTTGGTGTAATATATGTATGTATGTATATTTCCACTCAAGGTCGTAAGTGTTTTGTACGTATGCTCCAATTATGAATCGATCTCCATAGGTTTTTTTAATGTATACATACCTATATGAATTTTAAAATACACTACAAAAGGAAGGTGCAAAGGAAGTTAAAATGTAATTACTAGACATAACATGAACACGCTATGGAAATAACGTGGTAGTCTTTATGCTATATAAGTGTCTTTTCTGAAGAAAACGCAATTTTTAGATCTTTTCCGAAAAAACGCCGAGCCAAGATCGGTCGCCCAGGTACTATTTTTAACATGCAGTAAGTTACTGTTAATCCTTATATGCATAAAGAAATTACTATGAATAACACAATTTCCAATAATTTTATATCTAATGGTACACACACTACTCACTAGGTAAAGTCTGTATTGCGAGTACCACAAGCAGATTAAAAAAGTTAATATTGCATAGCGAAAGTTATTTTAGATAAACAAATAAATAAAGGAATTAAAACTTTGACTTTGAAATAAATAAGGTTTCGG
Source organism: Argynnis bischoffii washingtonia (assembly GCA_033884665.1). Taxonomy (NCBI): domain Eukaryota; kingdom Metazoa; phylum Arthropoda; class Insecta; order Lepidoptera; family Nymphalidae; genus Argynnis; species Argynnis bischoffii. The sequence continues at coordinate 13,914,652 of CM066618.1, read as the reverse complement.
AAGTATTTTCTTTATGCACGTTGTGACTTTTATAGCTTATTTATATTTTTGGGCAAATGTGTGAGCGATAAAAATAGAAAAGGAGAGTTCATTAACAGAGACGGCCCCAGACGATTCGGCAACGCGACTCCTTCCCTTCAAAACGTTTTCATGCTACAATTATTCACGTGCAAATGAAAATTGTGAAACACATGAACTTTTCTTTACAATCTACTATGTACTTTTCTACTATACTACAGATCATTATATTTTGATTAACATCTATACCTATCTAACAATATATATAATTATATTCTAATCAAGTCGAATGTGTACATTAAATATTTTTTGGAAAATCTTATTGAAATAGTCATTATTATCAATACAGAGACGAATCTATAATTTTTATAATTTTTGTCTGTCTGTCTGCTTGTGACCGTATCACGAGAAAATAACTGGACAGATTTTGATAAAATTTGGTATGATAGTTATCCGGGTCAACATATAGGATACTCTTTATTGTAGGAAAATATCTCATCTCTGAGAAATTTATACTAAACGTTAAAACGTAACTAGGGCATTAGCAAGACACACAAACATAACTAGTACTAAAGAGAGACGTCTCTCCTGTGACCATGATTGCTGTAAAGTATTCGAAAAACGTCTTATTAACACTATTTATCTATATCTTTATAATTTTTTTAGGTAAATAAAAAAATGAAATTAGAGTAGAATGATAATTATAAGGAAAAATAATAGCAGTTGCACAAATAGACATGTATATTTGCTACTAACCTAGTGGTATGTAGTTTCATGTACAAAATTTAAACTTTCCTCTGGGGACTAAAGATAAAAGCTTAATTATATATTACTCCGTTTTTCGCCTTACGACTATGTTGCCACAACGTGTCCTGAGTCCAAAGAACTTCAAATAATAAATTATAACAATTTATTTAAAAATCATAGTAAATTAATGAGTTTACAAACGGGCCGGGCCAATTCTTCTTTCCCACATTCAAAAATAAAATAATCTTAGCCACTTCAAAGACTGCACCCATAAACAGACAGACAGATTAAACAAAAAATTGTTTTGTAAATTAGCGAATTATGTATATTAGAACTAAGAAGGTAAGCCAGCAGCATAATATTTACTATCGGTCAATTATTTACTTATCGAATAAATCAACATTACTATGCCATCTATAGTATGCTTACGCAATACTAAGCGTCATATTGATGGCGTTTACTCGATTTATTTAATTATTAAATTTATCTACTTAGGTACTTATATACATATATGTATGTACTACAAACAGACCACTTCATATGACCCTTTTTCTTTTAAGTGTGGTTTTCAGCTATTTGCTGCACATAACAAGTGTTAATTGAAATTATTTCAGTATTTTTTTAATAGATGTTAAATGGGAATTAGAAATATGATGACAGCTCGTTTATCGCCATTTTCATAATGACCGTCGTAATAAATAGTCCAATTCAATTCAATTCTTTTGTTTAGTGGCTTCCGGGAGTGCCAGTTGGGCAATAGTCCAAAAAAATACTAAGAATTTGTTAAAATGTCAAATTTCTATTATTCACTTTTTAAGAAAGTAACTATTAGTTTATATAAAATATAATAGAGGATCGAGGAAAATGTTAAAATTTGACGAACACGAAAAATATAGTGATAATTATTATTATCAATCCACCTTTATACCGTAATGGCTTAAAATAAATCTTTATTTCTGTCTGGACGCTTTGCTCTTTCAAAGATTGTTATAGAATTTGATTCCATTTTTAATATCATTTAAAGATTTATGTAATTTAATTACAGTCAAAGACAGTAAAAACTTAAGATGGCTTAAAGTAATTGTACTGTATGTCAGGTATGCAATTACGATAAGCGAAGCGAAGGCTAGTCGTTGTTAGAAACTGTGAGAATGCGACTCAAGAAAGATGATTGCAACAAGCGGCTATCAAACTTTAATTAAGACTACCTTTACGTTTTAATGTTTAGTATAGATTTCTCAGAGATGAGATATTTTCCCGCAGCAAAAAGTATCCTATATGTTGACCCGGATAACCAACTATCATCATACCAAATTTCATCAAAATCCCACCAGTAGTTTTTCCGTGATGCGGTAACAGACAGACAGACAAAAATTCTAAAAACTATAGATTCGGTCTCTGTATCGATAATAATGTCTATTTCAATAAGATTTTCCAAAAAATATGTAATGTACCTACAGGTTCGGCTTAGTTACATTTTTATTATATGTATAGATTATAATTTTAAAACCATGTATGTCAATTAGTAATAAAATTTTATAACAGGAATTAATATGAAAGCTATAACCTATCGGTATATAATTACACGTACAAGTTTTTGAGATTTTATATCCTACTTTTTGAATTATATCTAAACCCGGTTAAATTTGATTAATCTTTGACTTTTTAAGTTTACTTCTTAATTACATAGTTATTATATGTTCGTTTATGCAGGTTTGTAAAAAATAGGGCTTTCCTGGTGGTTCTTTCAACTGTTTGCTAAAATATGATATTTCTGCAAGATTAAGGTTTTAGGATTAGGTTAAGAGTTAGGAAAAATAAATATTGTTACACGTAATTGAAATTCATGAAGGCGAAAAGCAGAATCATATTTAAAGCGGTAATAGAGAAATATTAAACAGTTACAACCAAACAGAATTGAAGTAAAATTAGAATATATGTACGTCCTTTATAACTACACAACAGACTAATAATACCTTACAACACCCATCCCATTTAAAATACTCTATAACGTTTTTGTCATAGAGAATTTTTGAACCACCAAACAGGCCGCCATTATAATAATATAGTACAGATATGTGTCTGTAAACATTGAAAACATTTATTTGTGTGTAATTGTGTATAGGTATAGCATAAAAACAAATACATTGTGTATTCACTTTATAAGATCTAAAGCAAGCAATAAGATTCGCTACAGTAAAGCAAAGTGCTTCATCTCTATAGCCAAATACTTGTCACGTGCAAGTAACTAATGAGTGGAAGATTTATGTAATATGTATCAAGTTGTCAGTACTGAGTGAATTTGATCTAGATGATGGTGACATCCTTATTTGAATATACATAAGGTTTATTATACAGCGAGGTCGTGTACGCGAACTGGGTCAAACGTAGAACAGCTGATGGCCGGTCAACGCCCGCGAGGCTGAGAGGGCAACGACCCCGCACCCTTGCGAGGGAATCTACTCCCTTTCGACAAGTAAAATACACCTGCCCGTAACGATGTAACGAATTTACTTATATTTATGAAGGAAGCAGCTTGTTTTTTTATGTACCTTGTTTTTTTTTTATCTGATTATATACCTTTCTAGCTAAACAATTTCATATTTTAAGTACGTACCTAATAAGTAAATGATGTGTTTGCATGACAAGTTGTCCAGTAAAATATACGTACGTGACTAGAAATATTCTAATATTTTAATAGTTACAAGCTAATGACATAATGCTGTAGTTATTATTTTGTTGATAACTAGAGATCGACCTTCAGAATGAAATGTCCTGCGAAGTGTGTCACCTTCAAGTGTTGTTTAGTAATAAAACACATTCAACGACTATTATGTCAACATGACTCATAACCGATACCAAATAAAATAAAACCTAATTGTTATGTAACATACATTATCATTTGCATGAATCAAGTTAATCCTAGGACATATTATCTTCTACATTAATTCTATATGAAGCCAAAACGCCTCTGCATTTTTTTTGGAAATGTTCCTATTCCGTGAATTTCATTATCTTTAATTATAGATTTGTTCAGAACAAACTTAAATTATAACTAATAATACCAAAGTTACCAATCACCGTTGTATTCAGTCCTTTTTTTAAACGTCCCACAGTTGAGCACGGGCATCTCTTCAATACGAGGGGGATCAGGCCATAGTCCACCACGCTGGTCAGGCCATAGTCCACCACGCTGGCCAAGTACGGGTTGGCAGACTTCACATGTCTTTCGAAAACTTGCTAGGTTCTCTCAGACATGCAGGTTTCCTCACGATGTTTTCTTTCACGTTAAGGCAAGTGGTGATCAAGTTAGAAATAATTCGCACATGAAAATATCAAAGGTGCGAGACCTGTGATTTGAACCCGCTTCACTCGGTTCCCCAAGCGAGCGCGTTACCACTGGGCTACCACTGCCTCACCGTTTAAGAATATTAAATCGAATATGTAAGTCGTTTTCGAACTACAAGAACACAAATGACTATACAGTCGAGCTGAAAGATGTTGGCCCTATACTACTATTATAAAAGAAGTCAACATCACGTTTTGTTTTCTTTACTATAAAATCGAGGGTTTTCGTACATATGTATTTTTATAGTTCATCAACATGCAAAACTTACAATTAGTAAAGGTTTTATTTATTTATATGTGAGTATACGAATACCAGACTTCTTGTCCCGGACCTATTCGTGAGTTTTTGTTTTATTTTTAGTGTTTTTTTTTTTTACTTTGTCAAAGGCGTATATATATATATATATATATATATATATATATATATATATATATATATATATATATATATATATATATATATATATATATATATATATATATATATATATATCTCGCGTTCTGATTTATAAATTAATGAGTACAAACTTGTGATAATATATTAGAAAGCTGTTTTCTAAATTGAAAGTTAAAATTAAGTATCATAATATCATTATTCATAACATTTGCGATAATCCTTTAAAGTTTAACTAGACATATTTAAAATGTACATTTTAGATAGCACAATTTACACGTAAATATTGCTTTACAAAACGCTCTAGTTTTAAATATGTATGAGTAATGAGATTATTGCAATCCATCATCGTGTTTCAAGGTATCTTTAGTTAACAATCTCTTCAATCTGTTTACTCATACGTTGTTAAGGTTTACACGTGGTATCTGCGTAGTGAGTTAAAGGCAAATCGAAATTAAAAACTTATAAAGAATCACTACTTAATTTTAAAAGAATAAGTGACTTACCCTCGCTTTATTCGGTTATGTTTTAATTTTTCTGAGTGGAACCCTCATTCCTTTTCAGCTATCTGCCAGTGAAAGTCCCGTAAAAATCAGTCCAGCCGTTTAAGAGATTAGCTAGTTCCTCTTAGCGGCTTCTATTTAATCCAAGGCTGTTAATTATAACCCCCCGTTTGTTTGGATAATTATAAAGGAAAAGTTTCATTGATATCAGTGTAGTAAGCGGTTCATGAGTGACTGAAACAGACAATTTTATTAACTGTATATAAGATTATATACTTCGTGCAATGTACATATTACATGTATTTTATGCTTTTAAATTTTAAAATAAGGCATTGCATTAAAATTAATCTAGTACAATGATTCTTATAGCTAATTATCTCATATCTCATTAAATATGGCGAATGCATGTATGTACATTCATGCCTACAATTATATACACTAATTTACATTAATTTTAAAATAAATTAAGTATACAATTATTTTCGGGAGAAATTATTTAAATAATTGTTTGTTTACTTCATTCAAGTAAATTAAAAATATCTTCATGTTTATATTATTTAGATTCCAACATTAATATTATTGTAGAAGTAGAGTCGCAAATTTTTTATTGTTTTATGAGTTTGTTGCCAACCATTGACTCGAGAGGAAAATCTGTTGATCAATTACAGAATCAGCCAAAATCAATGAAATCCATGGAAAGTAATGAAAAATAATTAAAAAACCACCAGGATTAAACCGCAACATTTCCTCAATTACTAAATGGTGTAGGCAATTAGTGAATCGAGAAATTGGGACGCGCTCCGTTACGGGGAGCACGTACGCACCGGCCTTGTTTACAACTGTACTGCGAACAGGCTCGCCTTGTACAAAAGCCGATTACGGCCTATTTATTTTTTAGTATTATATAATTATTTGCCAGATTATATTAAGTATTTACTACTTATTATTTATTAATAAAACTAGCGACTTACCCTAGCTTCACTTGGGTGTGTTCATAGTTACGTTTTAAATGGATATTTTAAATAGTTATTAGAAGGCGTTTGCCACGTAAACTTTATTTTTTTTCGTAAATTTTAGTTATTCTGCTATTTGAGACGGAGACAAATCCAACAAATCAAAGATCATAAATATCGGTTCAGCCGTTCTCGATTTATAAATAGTGTAGCTAACCTATATATACTATATATACTAGCAGAACCCGCGGCCTTGGTCTCGCAAAATACAAGAAAAAAAATTAAAAAGGTAGATTTAATACAAAATTTCATTCCTTATTTTACCTCCTTATGGGATGAATTTCGAAAAATACTAAAACACGTATTTATTTCATTGTATTGAAGAGCATTAATACCAAGTTTCAAGTTGTTCTGATCATAAATATATTTTTGGGTTGTACTATAACGTGTTTTCCCGTGGGAAAGAGATAATCTCCCGCGATAAAAAAGAGCCTATGTCACTCTTCAGCCCCTCAACTATCTCCACACAAAAAATCGTGCCAATCCGTCACTTTGTTTCGACGTGAAAAAAGGACAAACAAACAAACACACTTTCACATTTATAATATTAGCGTGGATAGATATTTTTAGGTGTTCATAAAAAATACACATAAAATATTAATAATTTACTATTAAAATGATAGTACCTATACGTACATAATACATATCTTTATAGCTATTTAGCTATAGCTTCACATATATTTTACGCTTATCAAACGAGATAAGATTCTAGATAATATTTTATCTCAGAAGCGAGTTCGCCGGACATTTTTCTTGTTATCTTACCAGAAATTCATATAAGCGATTTATCGTAGAAACTAAAAACATTACCCTCCACTCCCTTTTAACCGTCTTCAATTTCACGCTTTTTATGAACTAATTAGGTAATTACAGAATAATGTAATTATATCTACATAGGAGTTTACTTTCAGCTTTCTTTTACTACCCGCTTAAATCTTTTCAAGAGTTTGTCATTCGGTTTGTAATACAATAATTCGGTACTGAACAAATTAATAATAGTACATGGGCGACCGAGCTTCGCTTGGTGTTCTTTTTTATTATATCGTATTTTTTAGATAAAAAAAACTAAAAACTTAAATAAATACAAAAACAAAAGTAAAAAAACTTTGTATTCCAACTGGGATTCGATCCCGGACATATGTGTTGTTTAACTTACGCGTTGACCGCTTGACCACGATGCTTACAACCGAGTGTAAGAAATTATCGACCATATTCTGCGTAGAATAATGCAAAAAGAAAACTGTATGAGAACTCTAAAACACGAGTTTTCTCAGACATGAGACTAATCTAGATCGATTTTTCGCCCTCGAAAGCCCCCACATACCAAATTTCAGCGAAATCGTTAGAGCCGTTTCCGAGATCGCTGGTATAAATAAATAAAGATATAAAGATATAAATATACAAGAATTGCTCGTTTAAATATATAACATAAATAATATAGTGATAGATTGTAGAGACTAGAAGGTGTAACTCTACAGCGGCCACTAGTAGAGTGTCTGTCAAGTTTAGGTTCATTTCTTTTTTGCTTTCCAGCGGATCTGAACATCGGGATAAAAGTGTGCATATGTATATGTACGTGTGTGTGTGTGAATGTGTGTGTGCGTGTGTGTGCGTGTGTCTTTTTTTTTAATTTGTATTATACTTTTAAGTATATATGTTTCTACCAGCAGGGTGCTGAAAGACCACTTGATCACTGCGATCACCATTCACCGGTATTGGGGCCTTGTTTTTTGAGTGACGTGGCAATCAACACCGCACGCTCGAAATCAATACATGAGTAATTATTATAAGTATTCATTTGGTACGAAAATTGAAGCCGCGACCTCCGGCGTAGAAGTAACACTTTCTAGTGACTCTTAACAGGACTGTCGTCAAGTTAAATTCTCAGTAATACTGTAGAATAATTGACGATAAGAAAATCTTTTATTCTAACGAAGTATAGGTAACCATTCGCTATTGAGGAATACCGACGTTTTACAATATTACAAGTACCTTTTAATACATAAGTTTTTGGGTAATTAATTATACATTAGTTACCTATTTGTACAGATAGTAGATGGCTAGAGGTTATTAGGTCATGGGCTGGAGCTTGCATCACGCCAAAATGCCATAACATTTCTCTACCAAAAAACTTTTAGTACCAGTCTAAAATTAAGGAATTCTTCGATTTTACACTCCATGATCGGAAAGCACGTAATGTCGTGATCTGCGCAGATCTTCTGTCGTGTTTTATAAGCGTCTCATCGTACTATAAAGTAATGTATAAGGGATGCAAAATGCACATACATTTGTAGTAGGTATCTCGTGCGTAGTTAGCAGTCTCGTTTTGGTCAGATACTGGCCGCCGTGAACGAAATCGATTAAGATTTAAGAGTATATTATTATTATATATTTTTTTACGGAAGATGAAAACGAAGCCAGCCGTGAATATTAGTCTTATAAAAACAATTTAGTAATATACGCCTTTATTTGTACTGTTTCAAGGTCACTTATAGCGAATTAGTCATATCTATTGTGTAGTTAATAACGTTTTAACCAGCGATAACAGTCTCCTGTAATCTTATAAACAAATATTCTAGAATTTTCCAATACTTTATTTGAAACAGGCAATCTTGAAAATTCCTTAATGTGAAAAACAGTTTATTTTCTTTTCATAAACTGTTAAGATTTTTTAATAAGTCCATTAGTCCGAAAATACTTTAATAATATGATATTTACAAAGATTTTTTTTAAATGTATATTTTTGCTATAGTTATTCTTATTTTTTTTTATACTTTATATATGTATGTAAATGCACAGATCATATAATACTATACTAGGTAAATGTTAAAGATGTTTAACTTTTAAGTCACGCGAATCACGACGTGCGTCGGACTCACGGTGAAAGGGATGCACGTTTTATCTCCTAAGAAGCGTTTGGAAGAATATAATTGGATGTAAAATGCGTGCGCACGCGGCCTAATTAACAGGAAACCTTTGATGTACATAATATTCTATGTCCAGGCATATTCCTAACTTTTATTTCACCTTTGGTTTTTCAACGCTGTAAAAATATCAACTTTAAATAAAACTATATTTTTGGGGGTTTTTTGCAGATTTATTTTGATTTTTTGTTCCCGAATCCCGACATTTCTAATGTTTAACAGGAACCATGGTCACGGGAGGGACTAAGGTTTTAGATGTCTCAAAAATCATAATATACTTGTTAGAGATATTTTGTTTTGTGGGTAGACTGGAATCCAGAGTAACTCTTATTGGTAACGTTGGAACTTTTTATACTTTTTTATCTGATCTACATTTATGTATGTATTTATTGTATTTATGCATATATGTTTGTATGTATATATGTAATATGTATGTATTTAGGATATTATGCATTTGTCTGTAGTAAGTACACCGCGTACCATTTCATATAATTTCTCCTACGCCCTAAGGTTGCCTGAAAGAGATCGCTTAAAGCGATAAGGCCGCCTCCTGTGCATCATCTATTGTTTATATCTTCTTTTTTGTACATTTCTTTGTGGTGTACAATAAATTATCTATAACGATGAGACTTCACTAAAAGAGGTAAACTTTTACGTAAATCGCTTAGAAACTTTGACAGTTTTGCATCACCTTCGCATAAAATCATCAACCAGGTGCGGGCAACGGGCAACCCTAATTTTAATAAATATATTATATATATAAATTTTACTTTCTACTTGCTACTCAATATATCATACGTTTACGTCAAAGCTGTTTTATATAACCTCGTGATCTTTGATAACAGAAAACTTAGTCCGAATAAAAACAAACAGTTCCTGACTATCTTACGACTTTATTTATTATGTTTCAAAAATGCTTATACTTAATAACAATTATAATAATAATATAATCAATTAATATTTTATAATCTATAAAGATAAGAAAGCTGCCTTTATAATAAATAGTAATAATAAGTTGTTTTTGTCATAGATCAAAATTTCCACCCCTAGTTTAATGTTTTAAAAATATATCTTGTTTTTAATATAAGCGGATTGTTCCATTACTCTTACCAAGTTATAAATATAAGCACCGTAAATAAAAAAAGCACACAATAAAGAAAAGTTAAATACTCAATACAAATGTTTATATTTTTTGTATCTGTAAATAAAGAGATAACCACTTCTTCTTTGCATTTTGCCAGGATAGGTGCACTAATTAATATACTTATAAGGATTATATTTTAACCATGAGTAGAAAAAGCGATAAGGTTGGTGAGCATATTACTCTTTTTAAAAATCGTATGCTCTAGTTGCGTGGAATAACATTAAAAGCTTCAGTGTTAGATTCGAAACTATTTTTTTTCATTGATATCAAGTTATGTTAGTGTAAAATAATAATGACCTCTCTACCGACTTTGGTCACGGCGTCCATTCTCATTAAGACTAGCCATCTGCAGGAGATAGGAGATATTATAGTGCACAAGTGTACGCGCAGACACAAGTGCACTCTCTATTCCTGTCACTTTCATACTCCGGTAGGACGACTACTCGACACGACCGGTGAGAGTTAAGGCGCAGGATCGACGGCTTTACGTGTTCTCCGACTGTAAACTTCCCAACTCCGGGCTGTTACTGAGACTTACTAAACAGAAAGACTCAATAATTAAACTTGGCCCGACCCGGGACTCGAACCCAGGACCTCTCGATGTGCAGCCGTACTTGCTAGCCACTACACCACCGAGGTAGTTAAGTACGTTTTTATGGTGTAAAATAAAGGACCACGGGTTCGAAAAGGGTGTCTAGGCCTAGTTGTCATAGATAAGAGAGTTTTAAACAATACGTAATATAATAATTGTTTAGTATGTTTTCTGCTTTAACTTTCAGGTGCTGTAATGTCCCGAACATAATATTAAAATTATGTGTATTGTATAATTAAATACCTTAGTCTAATATTATATCACATTTCCGATTGCGTGACAGGAAAATTCTCAATTCGACGCAAAAACAAATGCTCTACTATTAACGAACCGGTACAAATACATTTTAAAACGAATATATGTAATTATATTAACTTTTTAATTTATTTATTTCATCATTGTTTATTATTTTCTCATTTGTAATAATATACGATGGAAATTGATCTTTTTTTCAACATGTGATATATCCTATTTCTACTGGTGTTATTGGTATAACCTAATGTCCTTTTCTAAAATACCTAATATTATGTTTATGAAAGTTTATTATATCGATAAATGTTAGTTTGTCGGTGTAATAAACTCTAGATATTATCGTATAATATTTATATCTATCTAATTAATTGATATGAACTATATATGTATATCCGAATAAGTACCTATCTAATTATTTTTGAATATGGATTGATACAATACAAGATAGAGTTGTTACATTAGTTATAATTCTGTACTAGTTTCTTATTTAGATGTGGATCTACTGGTTTGTTTTGTCTCGTCGAAAGTATTCATTCAGAACAAAGTAGTACATTCGTCACTAATGACACAATGAATAAAAGGCATATTCGCTGCTACAGAACCTCGTTTTACTCAGACCCTAATTACACTCCACGCATCCTTCGTAGTAACTTTTAACCACAGATGACATAGTATACTATAATTATAGTAATATTTTTTTTGATTTAGCAGATTTTTTTGAGATATTTATCATATAATTCTGTATATATATAATAAAATAATAAATTAGCGAAATCTGTAAGTGAAATATTTTTTAAAAACAACGATTGTATCATATTGTGTACAGAATATAGACCTCAAACAATAGTTATTAAAATGTTTGTCTGTACTTTGTATGTCTGATTGTCTGTTTGTTTGTGCGCGTTTCACACAAAAAGTACTGAACCGATTTTAACTAAATTTTGTGTAGTGATAAGTTATTACTCGGGTCAATATTTAGAGTACCTTTTACTACAGGAAAATATTAAATTCCCACGGGAAACATAGTAACTGGTTCTTACGTGCTCTACCAATATTATATTATACGTTTATACTTAATATATAAAAATGCTAGCTAACAGCATTTTTTAAGTTAATATAGGTATTTAATTTTTTTTAAACCGATCATGAAATCATTAAATGACTTAATATTCGAGCAAAATTAAAAAAAAATGAAATTATGAAATTAAAATGTGCAGAAGGGTTCACTTAATTATTAAAATTTAAGAAACTTTTTTATTCAATAAAAACACGAAAACATACAATAAAAAAAATAAAAAAATGAGGCTACGTCGCTATATTCTAAGCATGAATGCTATGCGCCTATGCAACTCGCTTAGAATCCGCAGGCCGCTTGAAACAGGCATGCAGTTCGCCTGTCGCTGTCACCCACTTTGTTTTGCTAATAGTTTACAACATTTGCCAAAGCTTATATAACACAAATTGTTTACGCTTAAACAGTACTTGTTGAGAGTAATATTTTTTTTAATATATAGTTCTAAAGCTAAAATAAATCTACTGTTTATATGCTATTTACTGTCATTAAAAAAATAAATAATGGTCGTAGTGATTTAAATTTAATAATAATTAATTCCTATTAGAAAATATATTGTATATCATTATATATCAATGAAAAATATATCAATTTTAGTGTTGAACAGGATATTCTGTTACATAGGTAGATACTTGTATGTACTATTTTTTATTTTATCTTTTGTTTTACCCATAAAGATTTTACTTTTTTATAGAACAACTATCTTATAGATTTCTATTCGCTTTCCTACATGAACAGTTTCATCATATTACTTATAAGTAAAAATTGAAAAGAATTTGAATTGAAAATTTCTGTATAAAATTTTCATTTTGAAAACAATATAAAACAGCATCTGGCCGATACCAAGATAATTCGCTAGTTTATTGTATAAATATACATAACTAGCGACTTACCCTTGCTCCGTTTTAACGTTTACTACTTATAGATAGACTTATAGATTTCTCAGAGATGAGATATTTTCCCGCAGTAAAAATTATGTATTAATTATACCAAATTTCATTAAAATCTGTCCAGTGGTTTCCTCGTGATGTATTCACAGACAGACAAACAGACAAAGATTCTAAGAACTATAGATTCGACCTCTGCATCGATGTTAATGACTATTTCAATAAGATTTTCCAGAAAAAATTTAATGTACAGATTCGACTCATAATTTTATTATATGTATAGAAAATATCTTGTAATAACATGTTTATTAAGTTAAGTAAATAATAAAACATATTATTATGCTAAGGCGATAAAAAATTAAATTAGCTTTAACTAATGTTGTTTATAGTTAGGTAGATGTAGGAAGAAAATCGTTCAAACATAAACGTTGTACAATTAGCAAGTTTATAAGCATTTGTATTGAATTTCCACAACGTTCATGTTTAAGAATATCAATACCGATTGTGTTTAGACGCCATAACATTGATCCGATCACAACATTCTAGTTTCGATTATTAAATAATGGCAAAAACCCATGAGTCATCTCCGTTAAATTAAAAAAAATAATCATGTCATGCATTTAAGTTTAAATGAAAGTAATATTTTCTATCTCTATTATATAGAGAAATTTCGCATTAAAACTTCCAGCGACTATCCCGTGGGAATTTTTAGTTTCTGTTTAGATGCAGGTCTATTAAGTGTTAAATTCTATGAAGTATTTTTTCTGAAATATTTGTTTAAAAATTCTACAATATCAATTAGATCTATTAACAAATAAATATTAGTTCCAATAATTGTATCATATTATCAAGCTTTTTAAATTCAGACTTCAATTCAATTCAATCCTTATGTTCAATGACTTCTAGGAGTGTCGTTTGGGCACCATTTAAAATTCAGTCTTCAGGGAAAATGTTAAAATGTGTCAATTTATTTACACTTCTAAATCAAATTTAAAATACACTTCTATCTAAATCATAATATGTATTCTATTAATTATTTCACATAATAATTAATTTAATTATTATACATAATTTCGCCAGAGATTAACTTATAGGTAGTCCCTTATATCACCACCAATAGGCTATAATTGTGGACTGCTGGGTACTGGGTAATTTATTATCCATGGTAAGCTACGAGGCTTGTATTATGAATACCAGATCGACGATACATTACACATATATAACTTTAAATACATACATATTATAATGAAATAAATATAAACACCAATGACTGGAGTACAAACATTCGTGCTCATCACATAAATGAATGCCCCCAGCGGGACTCGAATCCGCGACTGCTGGCACAGCAAGTAGGGCCACTACAAACTGAGCCATACGTGTCGTCAATTATGTGTGCAATAGCTGTACAAATAATCAATAAAATTATGATTATACTTTGATACCTACTCAAAGTAATCAGTCATAATCTTTCATTTTAATATCTTCCTTTGAATATCCGGGTTCAGCTGTCCTTATTAACCTACTTATAATATGTTACTATTGCCTGTGGTTCCGCCCACATGTCCTCCTGATACTGTCCATATCTTCTCTTATTAAAACCTGTTAAGCAGCTTTAACGTGAACAGGCAGACAGGCTTATCAATACGATAATAAAGCAGTAACTCAGCAAAATCTGTACATGAAATATTAAAAAGTTTGTTTGTCTCTTTGTCTGTGTGCGTTTCACTCAAAAAGTAATGAACCGATTTCAGCGAAATTTTGTGAAGTGATAACTTATTATTCGGGTCAACATCTAGGATACCTTTTACTTCATGAAAATCTTTCTTTCCCACGGGAAATTGCAATAACTGGTTTTATCGAGTCCTCTTTAGAAACCTTCTGCTGGCTAAACCTTAAGACATCAAAACACATCAAAACAATGTGCAAAAAATTATAGATCTTGAAAAGGCCAACAGAAAAATCTGCAAGGTATATGTCTATCTCTTAAGGTACACTCGCAATACCTATTCTTATCTATACCTATAATAAAACTAACTTAGTCAAATCGATGTGCGCGTTTCATGCAAAAAGTACTGAACCGATTTTAACTAAATTTTGTATAGTGATAACTTATTACTCGGATCAACATTTAGGATACCTTTTACTACAGGCACATTTTTATTGCCGCGGGATAACGCATTGACTGGTTCTATCCAATCGTCCTTAGAATTTTATACGGCTAACGCTGGCTAAACCTTAAGAGATACATCAAAACAATGTACTAGAAAATTATAAGTCTTAAAAAGTTATACTGAAAATTTCGCAATAGTATATGTCTATCTCCTAAGGTACATTCGCAATTATTGTTTTTATTAACTACTCGCGACTGAGTGACTTATCAACGTTCAGCCCAAGCCGATGATGATAGACCAGCACCACAAGAAAAGCCAGCTTTATATATCCATATTAATATCAAATGCGAAAGTAACTCTGTCTGTCTGTCTGCCTGTCTTCCTGTCTGTCATCTTTTCACGCTTAACCGTTGAACCGATTTAGATGTATGGATATAGATAGTTTTCATCCCGGAAAACATATCATATATAAAAGGGGGAATATATATATATATATATATATATATATATATATATATATATATATATATATATATATATATATATTCATTTGGTTTATAGATTGTTTTGTTTATATTCAGTACTAATGTACTAAGTCCTATGTAGTAAGAAGAAATGTAAACTTTAAACGTTATGTAAGTATCCATCAAAACAAACGTCATATTTTACAATTATGTATGTGTAAGAAGTACCTACTCCATTTGTTTATTACTACATATCTATGTTTTTCTTTTATGAATCCTTATCGTAATTTATCTAATAATAGTACTAATTTGTTATTATATGATATACTATCATATGTTTTCTATTTATTTATAAATACTGCTATGTTAACTAATAACTATTCTCCCGCCATCGTTTCAAACTAAATATTTTTTTAAAGTTAACAAATAGGTATAAGAAGTAGAGGCCCCTCAAATATTGATTTATTAAAGGCAATAATTACTAACCATAGTAATGTTTTAGTACTACATATCTAAATCACTCCACATAATTTCCTTATTATATAATATACTAGCAAAACCCGCGGCTTCGCTCGCGCTAAAACTACAACAAAAAAACTTTCAAAAGGTAGGTTTCATACAAATTTTCATCCCTTATTTTATCTCCTTATGGGATGAATTTCAAAAAACGCTAAAACACGTATTTATTTAATTGTATTGAAGAGCGTTAATACCAAGTTTCAAGAAATTCTGATCATAAATATTTTTTGGGTTGTGTTATAACGTGTACTCCCGTGGGAATGAGATAGTCTCCCGTGGGAATGAGATAGTCTCCCGCGGTAAAAAGTATCCTATATGTTGACCCGGATATCTAGCTATCATCACACCAAATTTCATCAAAATCCCTCCAGTGGTTTTTCTGTGATGCGGGTAACAGACAGACAGACAAAAATTCTAAAAACTATAGATTCGGCCTCTGCATCGTAAATAATGTTTATCTCAATAAGATTTTCCAAAAAATATTTAAGGTATAGATTCGACTCAGTTACAATTTTATTATATGTATAGATTTCTTGAAGTATGTGTATGTATGTTACATCTATGTATCGGCGGGGTATCGCTGTGTAACAAACTTTAAAAATCGATTTTTCTTCTTCTATTGCATCGGCTGCAAATCGGTCTCAGAGGCGCTCATGAGCTCCTCTGGTGTACATGTATGTGAACAAGCAGCAATATCGATTCTGAACTAGCGATACCCCGCCACGACTTTAAATCACTACAAAAAAATCTAGGTATAATTCGGAATGTTGAAAAACAAATATCATTAAATTGAGCATATTGTTAAGTTTCATCAGAAAATATGAAGTTTAGAGATGGCTTGTTAAATATTTATAAACATTTGTTTATTTGGTTTCTAACGACTGATAAGGGACAATTATTTTTTTACTTTTTAAGGGTTGTTCCTTAAACTATTAGTATTTTTTGCGTAGGGGGTTTTTTAAATATTTAATTTAATAAATTTTTTGGTACATAAATAAATAACTATTGTAAATTCAAAGTTAACACTGTTTGTCTGTTACGTTTTCACGCCTAATGGGACCTTGGAGAAGGACATCAACTACTTTTTGCTGTGAAAATTAAACATGAAGGAGATGAAATAGGAATCAACTATCAAAAGTGAGTGTATTAATTATTACTCATGATAACTATTTTTATCGTAACTAATTAGACGTAGGTCGCTAGTGTCATATAAAAACACCAAAACAGAACATCTAATAACGGGACATCAAAAATACAATAGCAAAAATCCTAGATCAACCTCATTTGCGTTTATTAAAAAAAAACTAGATTATTGTTTTAATAATAGATATTAAATTGCGGAAAACCATTTAGTAGTGAAGTGGGTCAATGATTTTCCTAATTATACCAGATGATAAAATAACTATTAAATTTTCGCTGCAACCTTCTTTCTGAGTAAACCTTTCGATTTTCGACTATGCCCTTTTTTAGATTTTCTTTAATTTGAATAATTAATTAATGGTGTATTGTGACATGAAATTTAAATTTCTTCACTAACTTCATTTACATACTTGGTATATTTAAAAAGATTTCTTCAAAAATAGTTTTTTAACTAATATCGTTGGAATTGTGGTGACTTTAGTGTTGTAATCAATATGTGATTTATGTAAAAAAAATCTATTGAAAATGTTTAAATGGGTTAAACAAATGCATGTATCGGCCTAGGACAGACGATACATTCTAAATCGAAAATCAAATCCAACCAATCGAAATCCAACACTAAGTAATTTAGATCAAATTTATCGTCCCCATTTTATGTAAGAAACTTGTAATGAGCAAAGCATAATAAAGTAAGAAAATAGGGAATTTTATTTATGATCTAAGGTCATATACGCTATCTCTTTCCATTTGACTAGAGATGTACCACCTATCCTTTTTTTTACATTCAATAGCAAACAATTTTATTGATATAGTTATACTAATAACTAAACAATTAAGTAGACGAATGACATAAATTAAACTTGCCTGTTGATTTAATTGCGTTTTAAATAACATCTATAAAAATCACGATACGTTTGGATATTAAAATCTAAGATCCGAACAAAGGTATCATTTTTACTATTTACCCATCTACTAAGCACATAAAAATATTTCATACAAAACATATTTTTACTGTGCATTCCTAGGTGCCTAACAATAGTCTACGTCTCTATCTGGGCACTAAATACCCAAATCCATCAATCCAGTCAAGGAGTAACATACACGCACCTATAAATTTTCGCAATTAAAAGATTCAGATATTAAGATTTTTATATTTTAATATATTTGACGTTTATATTTTTAAGATATTAAATCATACGTATGGCATATTAGTCCTTGTTTAATTGAAAGCAAAAATTACATAGGTACCTACATCTAGGCTATATAATCATAAGGATATCAAAAAATGAATAGGAAATATCAGTATAATGTAGGAAGGTTCTAGAATAAAATAATTCAATGGAGCTTATTTTTTGCCACGATTAATAAATATTAAGGCAGACCTTGACCGAAATCGAATCGTGATAAATAAATGAAGTAGCTCTTTTTATCGATATCCACAAAAACCACACCACTAGTCGGTAGTGTTACGATGTTTTACCGTATAACTGGATTCGTCTTATTGTCATTCGTTACGTTTTATAATGGGCTGTCTATTCAATAGTCAAGTAGCTGCTGAGTGTTGAGGCAACGCGATTTAAATTTTAAAACCGTACTGCACGAGCTATGGAAAGTTTCTATTGGGATCTTATTATCTATTGCTTTTAGGTTAATACTTTATATTTTATGCCTTTGTATATTTGTGTACATTGTTTCAGAAGTAAATGTTACTGTAGGTACTTATTTCATTTCGATCCATTTAAGGTGTTGTTTTCTTAAATATAAATATTAAAATTTGTAACTTCTATTTTTCCCAAATTGAAGTTTGTATGGAATTTGCACAAAAAATCTCGTTATGTTACGATACAATGGATTGATTGATAGACAGTGGTATTGTTCAAATGATCGATGTATCAATTTCCTTCTTTAAAACAAGAACTCCTTTTTTGTATAATTTTAAAATATTTATGCTAACTAATGCAAAATTCGTTTAAAAACATTTTTTTCAAATACATATATTTTTTTATAAAATTCCGATTTATCGCATTGACCGAGTTTTTAATCGATCGATTAATTAAATAGAATCATGCCACTTAAAATTCTTTAGAAAAGATAATATTACATTATATAAATTATTCAAACGTAAGTTTATTTTGTTCTATAGTCAACCTTAGTAGGTACATTAGAGTACATACTCAAGGCCAAATTTTCTATCAAAAACTTTAACGTGATGCCCCTTAGCTCTAACGCTATTGGTAGCTAGCTTCACGTAATATAGTAACTAATTTTGTTATGAATTTTGTAAACCATCTTTGTTATCAATTACAGACAATATAAAATGACTTGGTTAATTTTTTTAGCTATTATTTAAGTAAATATTTTATAACTGTATATTGCATTCTCTAACGGATTCCATACCATGCAGTCTCATTAAAGAAGTAAAAACTCCTCAATTACGTACACAAAATAAATTCACAAAGTAAACTATCCAAGTTTTTTCGTTTAAAAGCTTGTCTACAAAACACAATTTTTGAAATAATCAAGAATTGTATAGTATTATTTATATAAGAATTGTTTAGGATTATGGTTTATTCGTTCTAAGACTAAAAAGTCAAAGGACAATAGTAAAAGAGATTCGATCAGCTAACGACAATTTAAGGTTGTAAATGTATGTGTTGTAATCAGCACACACTTGTTCAATTTTTTATTCTAAATTATACATACAATTGACTTATCAAATATACTTAATATATTAGGCCAATATATAAAAATTTACACTACTTTAGTCTTTATTTTATTAGCCATACAGTTTAATTTAATTGAAACATAATTTCACCAAACATTACAATCAATTATTTATTGGTCTCCATTGATCAATTTCAACAATGTAGTCAGATATTATGATACGAATATAGTTCCCATGTCCTAAATGATAAAGATCATAATGCTATACAATATTATGGATATATTATAATACGAACAAGTAACAGGCTTGCTTATGTAATAAAGATGACATCATGCACTAATAAGAATTTGAACGAAATGTATTTGAATTATAGGCGCGTCTCGATCGGTTATTTTAAATAGAAAACGTATAATATCTATGATTAAAATAATATTATCATAAGATGGCAAAAAAGAATGATCACGATATTGAAGAAAAGTTTTGATCGTGTGTCCGTTTTGTCTTTTAGAGTACATTCGGTGATGTGAAGTCCAATAGGTGAACATCCAGCTCTTCCACGCTGAGAGCAGATGACGAATAGTTCTGCGAGAGGTGTCTTAGTATCACTGACATCAGACATGCCGTTCTACCTTCCTCTCAGATAATCGCTCAAATCAGGCTCTATTGTTCTCATGGCCTATCTTGTAATCAATTCCCGCTTGACGTAGTCTTAAAATTACAGCACAGGTTACTCTACACTACTTTGGTGGTGAAAAATTCATGGAAATCGTTGTCTAAACAGAGTAATGAAACTGAGCTGTTTTGCTTTATTAAGAATTATTTTACTTGTGATTCTTGTCTTTCTTCCATGTCGTTCCCATGAAACTGCGTATGCAGTATAATATATTGAAAATATTAAGACTGAGTTAATGTTATTGAAGTTTAATGCTTCGTACAACGCCGCAACATTTCGATGAAAACTAAAGTGGTTGTTGATCTATAATCTCGCACAACCCAAATCTCCATACTATTATGGTCAATCACTATTCGGCCAAGCGAAATTATATTAATATGAAGATAATCACTAGGATGCACCTTGCAGATGTTGTCCACTTTCGATGACACATCGTTTTAGATGTAGCAGCATTAACAATTACGCCTCGATCGAGATCGTTTTTCTCTTCTAGAGCATCACATAACAGCATCTCTGGCCTAAAACCGTTACTGTAGGCTGCTCAATTAACCTTATCTATACATATAATAAAATTCTAACTGAGTCGAATCTGTACCTTAAATATTTTTTGGAAAATCTTATTAAAATAGACTTTATTATCGATGAGGCCGAATCTATAGTTTTTAGAATTTTTGTCTGTCTGTCTATCTGTCTGTCTGTTACCGCATCACAGAAAAACCACTGGAGGGATTTTGATGAAATTTGGTATGATGATAGCTGGATATTCGGGTCAACATATAGGATACTTTTTACCACGGGAGATTATCTCATTCTCACGGGAGTACACGTTATAACACAACCCAAAAAATATTTATGATCAGAATTTCTTGAAACTTGGTATTAATGCTTTTTCAGAAAAATACAATTAAATAAATACGTGTTTTAGCGTTTTTTAAAATTATCCTATAAGAAGATAAAGTAAGGGATGAATATTTGTATGAAACCTATCTTTTTAAAGATTTTTTCTTGTAGTTTTAGCACGAGTGAAGACGCGGGTTTTGCTAGTTTAATAATAATTGTCCACTGACTGACAGAAACTATTCAATACCATTGTGAACCAATAGCAAAACTAACTAATATTTTAATATTATAATATAATTGTTGTATAGTATAGTAAAGTACTTTAACAATCTATAAGAATTTACATTAATTATAAATGTGATCTGGTAAATAACATAAACAAAACATCACGTTTTGCTGTAACATGTGACTTGTGTTATCATTATTGCAATCAATATCTATTATTCCTTATAAAAATTATTATACCATATTTTTAATAATACACTTGCTACTTGCCCCCATTTTCCTTTAGACCTCACTAATCGCAGCAAAATATTTATTTTTTAAATGTTCCTTTATTCATCGAAACTAATTTCTTTTGCCCCGACACAAAAAGACTTAATAGGCCTAGAATCTAGATGATTGTGATCGAATGTGAAATTGTGATGACAATTTCACGTTTTCGTGAGCAGTAGGTACATGTGGACCGTGATAAGCGTGATGTATGTATTTATAATTTATGTATGGTATAACAAAAACAAACCATCACGTTTTGCTGCTACATGTGACTTATGTTATCTTAGTTGTCACTTGACTCTATTTCAATCAATATCTATAGAATGTATGCATATCATAAAAGTGTTATTATATCATACTAGCGAATCACCCTCGCTTTGCTCGTCCCTAGGGTTTAAAAATTAATATGGAATAATAGGCTATATATTACATTAATATACATAGGTATGATGAGCTTTATATCCCTTACTTGAGAAATGATCGATTCCCCATACAAACTTCCACCCACCTTTTCGCCTTTTCAAGGGTTGATTTCCGGAAACAACCAACCGTATGTCCTTCCAGCGTCTTAAACTATCTTCATACCAAATTTCATCTAAATCGGTTCAGCGGATTAATCGTGCAAAAGTAACAGACAGATAGACACATACAAACAGACAGACAAACAGACACAGTTACTTTCGCATTTATGATATTAGTATGGATTATTCTAATAACATAATAATTAATAGCAAATAGCTATAATAATAGTCTCACTTTGCTTTAGTCATTACAAAATACAGCAAAGCATTCATATTTTTTTTATTTTCCTTTATGCCCCGAAAATAATTACTAAAAGTGAAGGATTATGAAAATTAGTTTTTCACCGACTTAGTATATGCGATTACAAAAATAGCCTCGACATGAGTTTTCAAACGTTTCACAAACAATAAAATTATGATAATAAATGTAGAGAAAAACTCGAAAATATACAACGGAAGCCTATTTTTCGCGTGGTCGTGTGTCGGCCAAAGTGTCGTTGAACCCGGCATTATATTTAAATTTTACTATAGGGAAATTGCTCTTCATTTAAATTTCGAATCATCTTACCCTTGACCGCAGGCCTCGTGGAAGATTTACAGGTGAAAAAATTATCTATCAAAATCTATAATCTATTGATTTTGGATCCTGAAGTGGTTGTTGACAACGTTTTGTATCGCTTTGTTATTCATGAAGGTTAACGGAACATGACTTCAGGGTAACCTGATCGAAACGCTTAATAATCTGATTTATCTATGTATATCTGTAAACATAAGGCGTTTTTACACTTGCAAAGATTTTACCAAAGTCATTTTTTTTTGTATTATTACGTAAAAGTTAAAATATTCATTGTGCCTTTGTCACAAAATTCAGCCTGGCGTGTCACGCGGAGAAAGCCGTGTAGCTGTTTTATATACAGATAACTAGCGATTCACCCTCGCTTCGCTTCGGGTTCGTCCCTAGACAAAAACAAAACAATCCCACGGGACCCGAACACTTTTCCGGGATGATATATAGCCTAGAGCCTTCCTCAGTTAATAGGCTATCAAATGCAAAAAGAATTTTTGAAATCGGATCAGTAGTTCCTGAGATTAGCGCGTTCAGCCAAACAAACAAACAAACTCTTCAGCTTTATAATATTAGTATAGATTAGCGACGCCATTGATACGTGAAAATGTAAACTATAAAGTGACAAATAGGTTCAGTAAAAGTAAAAATAAAATCTGCAATTACTTAATGATTGTTATCAGATAAAACCACACATTGGCATGATAACTAGTGCTCTACGTACCTACTAATCAGAGCCAAAATTAAAAATTATATTTCAAAAAGGCGAGTTAAGTCGAATTTTGCCGAACCACCGAGCAGTATACACTGTCACGTTTTGTTGTACTGAAGTAATTTTCTATTTCACTCAAACTTTTGCACATTCTGTGCATTTCTAGCGAGAACGAAGGCGAAGGTCAAGCATTATAGCATGACAGCGTCACGCCACCGTTTGCCGTAATACCACGAGACGGTTTTACTGCCAACTGCCAAGGCGCGGCAATAGATGTTTCATATCAAAAGAATAACTAAATAATTGCTCAAATTAATCAAGCCTCGTTAAATTTATAAATAATGTTTACTTTGCAATGTTCCTTTTTCTTGGGAAATATAGAAGTGAAACAAATAATGAATAAAAAAAGCCAAATCGAAATTCAGAACGTTTTGATCATTTATTGTATCAACGTTAAATGGAATCGATCGACGTGTTGGTTACAAATCATATTTTGTTGGGAATTTAAAATATTAGCAAATTATAAGTAAAAAAAAATGTTTTAGAGTAAATAATATGGTAAAGGTTTTGCTTTATTGAGCCTTTAAATACTTTTAAGTTGATAAATTATAATTAGCAAAATATATAGTATTGTATTTATTTTTAAGCAGTTTTTTTTTTTCATAGGTATTTAATATTTATGTACTTCTATTTTTGAAGTTATGCTTCTTTTGGAATGTTTGGAAAAAATATGAGACTAAAATTTTTACGATATGCGCGCACACTGACGGCCAAAAAGCGTGAAGCATGATGAAGTTAGCTGAAAACGACATGATGAAGTTATTCTTTTACAAACAGAGAGTTGTGACATACGGGATGAAATCTTTAACTATTTTTGTTATGTTACGCCAAAGAAGTATAATTTTTTACATGCATACATAAATATACACACACGTTTTTTTTTACAGTAATACTAGTACGTTATCTTTACGTACCTACTGGCAATGTACAAATGCCTTTTGTATTTTATCATTCATTGCTATCAAATATTATTAAACACACTCATCATTATTTGCGTAGTTTATTGTTTATATCCAGCTGTTGGAGCTAACCGCAACCATTGTGACCCAATTTAAGATTGATTAAAATAAAATGTATTAACTTTGCAGTTATTATATTATCGCATTAATTTATAATATGATGTAAATAAGGTAATTATAGAATTAATATAATTAAACATTTAATTGGACGCTATAAAATTTGACTTCTAAGTTTTTTCATATACTATCTATACATATAATAAAACTGTAGAGATCGAATGTTTATACTTAGAAAAAAAAATGCTAAAAACCGAGTCAGGGGGATGTAAGAAGAGAACTAGGACAAATCCAGTTTTACTTTTTCATTTTTTTTAATTCTCTTTATTTAAATGAAATTTTGCATGGTGGTACCTTATGTCTCCGGTTAACATTTTAGATACTTTTCATTCCAGAAAATTAAAGAGTTCCCGTGAGATAGTTAAAAAACTATATTAGGTACAGCTACCTATAACTATTAGGTACAGCTTAGTACACAACAACTTATGCACCTAATTTAGTAAAATTTGGCAAGCTGATACAAGCTGCAAGCTGTACCGGAAAAATGTACGGTCCCCGTGAGATAGATTTGTTTTTGTTTTTCTAGAGGCAAACCCGGGCAAAGCGAGGGTAAGCCGCTAATTATAATACATACACCTTCGGTAAATTTAAATCGATTTAGATATTATGAAAACAATCTTTACAGAGAAAATTAAATATGCCATTAATCACTTAAAAAAACATAGGACATTGGAAACTCTGATATTATACGATCACGCAAAGATAAATATAGAACTAAATCTATACAAATATTATAAAGAGGTAAAGTTTGTGAGTTTGTGAGGTTGTTAGGTAATCTTTGGATTTACTGAACCGATTTAGATGAAGTTTAGTAAGAAGATGGTCTGAGACCCTGGGAAGGACGTAGGATACTTTTTATACCGAAAATCATCCTTTAACGGGTTGAAAATAGGAATGAAAGTTTATATGGGGAATCAACTAGGGATGAAGCCGAGCGAAGCGAGGGTGAGTCGCTAGTTAGTTATAATATTTTAAATATTTTATTTTAAATAGTATTACACCATTCAACTATATGTATGGGTATACTAAACTACAATCGTCTACTATAAAGAAAACAAGTAAAAATTTACATGTTTTTAGAAAATCATATTCCTCCCTTAACTAAAATATTTAGATAACGTGAGGTTGACGGCACTATCTCGGGCCCCATATGTATAAAACATAACGCAAGAACTCTCGATCAGCATTGCTAATATATTTTTCGTAACCTTGGTTCGGGTGACCGCACAATAAACTGCTGGTAAAGAAAACTTGATAATTTTCATTCGGTCAAAGTAACTGTTTTATGTAGTTGATATTAAAATTATTCCCGTGTATTTTTGAATAAAATAAATCTGTACATGTAAAAATTATAGGTTTCGTTTCACAGATTCATCGACGCCCAAACCAAACTGCTGTGCTGTCACTAGGAAAGGGTTAATTTGAAACATAATATAATGTGCAGACTAAAGGGTGAAAAGGATGGCAAAGATTACATATAAAGTTAAATTTTAAGAAAAATATAATTGACGTTGAACAAAATTAATGAAAAATAATAGTAATTTTAAAACTTCTAACGAAGCGTTTTAAACTAAAAAGACACGCTTTTGACTAACTATAATGTGAGCTTTAAGTTTAGGATCATTCATATCTAATACTATCTATAGTCTTATAAAAATGAATCAAATCTATACTAATATTATAAAGCTGAAGAGTTTGTTTGTTTGTTTGTTTGGTTGGTTGGTTAAACGCGCTAATCTCAGAAACTACTAATCCGATTTGAAAAATTCTTTTTGCATTAGATAGCCCGTTAACTGAGGAAGGCTATAGGCTATATCATCCTGGAAAAATGTACGGTTCCCGTAGGATAGATTTGTTTTTGTCTAGGGACAAACCCGAAGCGAAGCGAGGGTGAGTCGCTACTGTATAATAAATCGAAAGTTTCACTAATGACCACTCACTTTTTCTTTCATCAGATTCTTGGATGGTTTCTGGGTTTTATAAAAAAATCGGACGAATAGAGTCTGACTCGCACGCCAGTGGTTCCGTAACATGAAACAATAAATTTATGTTTTTTTTTAACACACTAATTTCTTACGTCGCGTCGTAAGTAAAATAAAATATGTATTTACTGTTCTTCAATATTCATTACATTGGAGATATAAACAAATTTGTATTTTATAGTGGGAACTATGAGAAACAAAATTAATTTTGCGGTTGAATGCGTGGGGCGGAAAATATCCCATATCTCAACTACTCAACGTATCTTCTTTGAAGGAATTTTCATTAAAAGCATTTTAATAGCTCTATTGTTTCAATATTTTTGTTCAGAATTTTTAATAGTCAGGAGGTTATACACAATGTTTACGACTTAAGGAGCACATAACTTCTAGCTTCAACAAAAAAAAAAAAACTTAGAAACATCTGCCTTTTATAAAAAAAATATAATAAAAATATATTTTCAACCTTCATTTACATGTGTGGAGTGCCATTCTTTTTATTATTTTTCTAATTTGACACACTTTAACCAAATTTCAGTAATGTGGCTCGAATAGTTTTCGAGTAAAATAGCTGTAACATACGGACAGATGAACATGGCGAAATTACAAAGATCGCTAGTATTATAATATATTTATGTTGGAAATGTCTGAACTCTTGTTCAGACATGTTGTTGCGCAATGAGGTGATATTACTGGCACTGTCTACTGAGCCGGATGTCGCGACATCGAGTCCCGTACAGTTAGTTTAGTTAGTAATCTATACAGATAAATAAAAATGGAAGTGTCTGTTTGTAATATAATATAATGGCTATTTACTGTGTACATACTTGTAATGCATATAGATATATAAACGGTACATATGCCAAAACATATTTTTTTAAATTTTTGACTGTCTGTCTGTTTGTCTGTCTGTCTGTTTGTTCCGGCTAATCTCCGAAACGGCTGGACCGATTTTGACGGGACTTTCACTGGCAGATAGCTGATGTTATAAGGAGTAACTTAGGCTACTTTTATTTTAGAAAAAGAATCAGGGTTCCGGGAAAAAAAAATGAAAACCCATAAAATTGTGAACAAAATCCGCGTACGGCATACGCACCGAGGGTAAATCGCTATATAATTTTAAATAAATATTTTAGGAGTAGCAAGCTACTATTTATGTATAAACATAGCTGACCGTGAAAACGTACCTAGGGACGAACGCGAGCGAAGCGAACGCGAGTCACTGTCAGTCAAAGTTGGAATTGTTTTGGTCTTCATAGACCACAGTAATTACATTCAAATTCGTATTAACGAATTTGAATGAAATTTGTAATAGAGAAAGAATTTCTAAAGTTATTAAAACTCATAGTATGACCTCTGATGTATTTGAGATAGCACGGCAGGACATGCAGCAACAAAATAAAGAGAATGCGCGATGATAATGTGTAAAAGGATATGAGCAACTCCCACAGATCTAATCGATCCGAAACTTGGTATTCCGTTACTTCAATGACATTGCAACGATATGGTAACCTTGGCCTGATGCTGCAGCGTTACCTGGAATCTGTAAGATACTTATCTCTTTACTAAAATACTGCACAGATGTCATGTTTTGAAATGGTCTCATTGAATAGGTTATTGTGTTGGGAGTGTCTTTTATTTCTTGGTAGCTTGACGTTACAAACACACATTTCAATTTTTTTTATCTGTATAAGTGAATGTGCATATTCATTATTAAAGGTAAATAGTGCGTAGATGTAATTGCGTTAGTAATACTTATATGAAATGGTCTGCATTATTGAACGGTTACAACGTAAACAATTCAATTATGCGTTGCAAATCGAATTAAGACTTAAGTATTATAGGCATACTATTTTTAACATATTATTTCTTCGCAGATGTATAAACCGGTAGGAACTGTAAAGTATTCGTAGTTGAAGAATAAGGAAGCTTTAAAAATAAGTACGAATAAGACACTTACTTACAATTGGATTACTGTACCAGTGTACAGATGTATCAAGTGTATCATGAATTGTGGACATTGTTGTACTGTATACATATATTTTAAAGTAATTAAATGGTTTGTTGTTGTTTTGTGTACTTCCTTTTTACTATCTAAACGAAAAAAAATAACTACTAGCGACTCATCCTCGCTTCGATCGGGTTCTTCCCTCGGTACGTTTTCATTTTTTTAAGCAGAACCCTAATTCTTTTTCTAAAATTAAAGTAGCCTAAATTACTCCTTATAACATCAGCTATCTAAGTGTCTAAGCCTAAGCCCGTGAAAGTCCCGTGAAAATCGGTCCAGCCGTTTCGGAGATTAGCCGGAACAAACAGACAGACAAAAAATTTTATAATTGTGTTTTTCTTATATGTACCGTATATACTTTCATGTGCATTTAGTAAAAAGTTGTTACTTTGACAAGACAAACAGACACTTCAATTTTATTAATTAATTTAATACTTACCTACTTTTCTACCGGGACGGACCCGTGCGTAGGGTGAGTCGGTAGTAAAAAATAATATATATATATATATATATATATCCCTTACTTGAGAAATATTTGATTCCCCATGAAATCTTCCACCACCTTTTTCACCCCATATTTTTTCATTTCATTTCAAAATCATACTCACACATTTGAAAATATTATAACCATCAAATTATATATAAGTTATAACATAAAACCAAGAACTTTTTTATAGTCTGAACTCTGAACGCGGCTGAACCGCGGGTTCTGTTAGTAATTATTTAATTCAGTTCATTTCAGAAGATTCATTTTCAACGTACTCGAAAGTCGTGGCAGACATAAGAACAGGTATTGCGAGTGTATCTTAAGAAATAGACATATACTGTTGTAGATTTTTATTTTGGCTTTTTCCAGGCCTACAATTTTTGTATACATTGTTTTGATGTATATCTTATGATTTAGCCAGCGGTAGGTTAGGTTAGAAAACCAGTTATTGTGATTTCATGTGGTAAAGAAAGATTTTCCTGAAGTAAAAGGTATCCTAAATGTTGACCCGAGTAATAAGTTATCATTTCACCAAATTTCGATGAAATCGATTCATTCATTTTTGCGTGAAACGCACATACACAAAAGACAAAGAAACATACTGACAAACAGACAAAAATAATAACTATTGTTTTGGGATCTATATTGTATACAAAATACGTTACAGTGGTAGTTTTTATAAAATATTTCATGAACAGATTTCGCCAAGTTACTGTTTTATTATTGTACAAATCTATCCCACGAGAACTGTACCTTTTTCCGGGATAAAAAGTAGCCTATTTATTATTCTGATGTATGAACTATATCCAATCAGTAGTTTTTGTGTATTAAGCTATGTAAGTTACTATAGTTTTTTAACTATCCCACGGGAACTCTTTAATTTTTCGGGATGAAAATTTTTTATTTAAATCGGTCCAGCAGATTCAGAAATTAGCCCGTACAAACAGACAAACAGACAGAGAAACATAAAAATTGAAAAAAATCTGGATTTGTTCTAATGCTCTTCTTACATCCCCCTGACTCGGTCTTTTTTTTTAATTTTATATGTACAGACATTCGACCTCAACAGTTTTATTATAGTATAGATTAAATGTCAAAATTTTGAATAAGTTTGTTACTTCTTCACGCGATAACTTTGGTATGAACATCACTATTTAATAGTCTTAAGATCCCGATCTATGTAGTGGACCCCTCATTCTTTTTCCAGACGAAATATATTTTTTAAACCATAAAACATATTAACAAATACGAGTTTGTTGCCAAATATTTGCTCCAGGCTATTATTTACTAAAAAAAACCTCTAATTTGGAGATATTTTGGTATGACAACCCTATAAGATTAAATTTGTTATAAAATTATCTATATTTTGTTACTTGGTTCGTTTCGGAAAACGATACGAGCAACTAAGTACTTCAATTTACCTATTTATACTGGTCAGGTAAGGTGTTTGAAAAATTCCTCCAAACATATGATGGCTTTTTCTTCAAGTCTTTTACTTTGGATCGTTACTAATTTATCACAGGAAAAAAGTTACTGGTACTCAAAAAAAAACAAAAAAAAAATAATTAAAAATAGCCTGGAGTAAATTTTTGGTGCCAGCCCTGGGTCGTGTTGGTGTGTTTCATGGTTTAAAAAAAATTTAGTCTGGAAAAACGGTGAGGGTTCCAACGCATAGATCAAGATCTTCTTCTATAAGTTGACACATTATTTTTTAACGACGCGACGTAACATACGCGGAAGTGGAACTAGTAAATTTTAATTCATGTATTTGCGACAAATGGAAGTTTGTTTTTTTCTGTTTGTTTTAAGCAGAAAAAATAATCACAATCAAATTGTTTTATAAAATTAAAGTGTATTATTATTTATATAAATTATTTTAAAGGTAAAACAAATGATCGGCTAAGAATCGCCAAGGATAAAATCCAGATTTGTATAACAATCAAATTGAAATATGTAGACAATGATTGCATTTCAAATGCCTAACTACCCACGCAATGCCTTCGCTTTATTAGCATAAATATTTGGAAGCTTTCTAGGTCAACGTAGGCTTACTCGTTTTAATGAATTTGCGATTATGTTCAGAGGTCTTTGTTATCGATATTATTCATTTTACTATTCTCAGACTTCAAGTATATGTTATTTAAATTAAAAGGTTTATGAGCTATAATCGATTTTTTTTAATAATTAACTATTACAAGTGAAATAATCATGGCTGGGGGGTAGGTAATTTAAAAATATTTAAAGTCAATACATCACCTACATATCCATGTAAAAAATCAATTTTTAGTATCACTAAGTAATCTATCAATTTAAATATATTATTTTCATAGTTTTACAATATGGATTGTAAAACTGTGGTATTATTTACGAAACTTATAGTAGGTAATTACCTGGGATAAGATCTAAGAATTAGTAGATTCATATAGTTCAGTAAAAACTTGTAATAATATAATTGCTGAATAAATGTTTCTATTTGAATTTACGTCTTTATATACTTACTGTATAAATAAAATCTTTAAAATACCACTGTTTTCAAGTAGGTATTATGATACAATCATCTACTATTAACATTAGTTATTGCAAGAGATCAAGTTCATTGAATGGCAGATGTCATTGGGTCAGCCGAGTCAAGCCAAATACACAGATAGAGGTATTTTGTCTTTTTTTATTATTTTTAATAGGCATAAAACGTTGATAACGTAAATGTTTGTTTACAAAATCACATTAACATAATAAAATTTTGTCAATAGAAACTTTATAAACACTACTTTATCAATATTTTTATTTATTATGCGCCCCCGAGACGGTCAAACGATTTGATTCAAATCTTACGTGTTTGGTGAAACCTGTTGATGCCGATTTGAAGGTTCGTCAAACGGCACTGCGCACTGCGCAAATTGGTTCTGTACGCCGCCTTAATCAGACTTGTAAGTTGTGACGCAGATAAATTGTTAAATGCCCTCGGACAAGGATCGCGATTTCTTCATGTTAATAACATTAATGTCCTGCTTAAAAAGTAAAGAAAAAGAAATTAACAAATTAAGACATCTTCGCCGCGCACAACCGAAGCCGTGTTCGTTCAACGCGCCGGAAGAAGATCAAACGACGCGTAAACACAACAAAAATATAAAATTTTACCAAACAAGCTCCAAACCCGTGAATGACAAACTTTTCACTTTGAAAGTTGCTGTGTAAAGGATTAAAATGGTTTGAGTCAAACCAAAATCTACGTGTTTCAAGCAAGCCGTTTGAACGCCTCGGGGGCGATTAAAATCTAATTTTTAATAAAAAACATTTTACTAGATTTATCTAGTAAAATGTATATATTTATATACAATTTAAAATATAGATATATGCAGCTATTTTCATTGTTTGCTCTACTAGATAATTTAAAATAATGAATATTGAAATTTAAAAAACTGCTTGTTCTTATTTAGCTTATTCATTATTGCCGCAATCGCATTTGCACACAATAATGTTAATAATATTCTTACGTGATTTGCATTTATTTGTTTCAAATGATAATGACATAACGTAATATCCTTTATTAAGTATAGTTTACCATTAAGCTTATTACAGATACGAATATCGTGTTTCGTTTTATACCTGTATAGTAACCTGGGCGACCGAGCTTCGCTCGCAGTCCTTTTTTGTTATATCGTACTTTTTAAATAAAAAGACAAAACTTGAATAAATACAAAAAAATAAAAGTAAAAACTTCGTATCCAAGCGGGATTGTCAATCTTGCATCTTGGCCGCTTGACCACGGTTAGCGAGAAATTATCGACCATATTTTGCGTGGAAAAATGTGAAAGAAAACCGCATGAAAACTTGAAAACACGCGTTTTACCAGACATTTTTTACGATTTTTCGCCCCCGAAAACCCTCACATACCAAATTTCAGCGAAATCGTTAGAGCCGTTTTCGAGATCGCTGGTATAAATAAATAAATAAATAAATAAATATACAAGAATTGCTCGTTAAAATATATTAGATATATAAGTAAATAAGTTGTGAATAAAATGTTTTAGGTCCTTTAGATAGGTTACTAGACAACCGTCGACCGTGTGACGGATAGTTTTGGATCTAAGGTATCGATTGAAATAAGCTTTACAAAAAGTTTTATTTAAACCTCTTCTGCCATACTCGAGTAATACTTGTTTAAGCAAACATATAATAATTGACATCATAGCAAATAATTTAATAATTCTTAAATAATTAGATACTTTATATCTGACTTCAAAACTACTATAAAAGTAAAAAGTTTCTACCTGTTGAGGTGTATGTTTTCTTTGTTATTTATATGGGATAACTCTCGAAGTGTAAGTTTATTTATTTAAGAAAAAAAAATTGAAAATCATACACTCGATTAGAATAGGTCTTCCTCCTTTCTAAAGTCAGTCAAAAAATAAACGAATTAAAAAATATATGGTACCATTTCATAAATATATGTATAAATAGACAAAGACAAAAAAGTTTAGTACTTTTGTCTCCTCTATTTATCTTTTTTTAGTAAGTATTGATGAGCTTAAGTGATATCACAGATCACATAATACTAGTACAGATGCCTCATCCCTTACAAAGAAATTGGACAGCGCTAATTCGGGATATTCTGCGGGCTATTTTTGTTTGCTTGAATAGATAATAGATGTCATTGATTCGCAAATAGTTAAATTGTTTTATTTTATAAATATGTGCAAGATAAAATTCTTTCTGCATTCGAATAAAATAAATCTGTGATTTCAACAATTTTCAACCGTGACAAACAATTCATATTAAAAGCGCCATTTGTGAATATGCACTAAAACCTATCATCTTATTGCTGAAATTCGAATAATCAGTAAAATTACGCAAATTTGATTTACGGGCACATTATTTCTTTTCTCTTTACATAGAATATTTTTTGAAACAATTATATAGGTACCTTTTTGGTGTCTATTTTTTATCTTTTGTTATTTTAACGGCATCCGTAACGGCATCTAAATGACAATTTTTAAACTAATTTTTCTTTGTTCGTGATGAGACCCCATGGTGATATCAATAAAAAACTTATTTTTAAACAGTTTTGTTTTATAAAGATTTGGCAATATGGTTTTAGGCTTCTAATTGTCAACCGGTTTTCCGTGTTTTTGATTTTGATTTTATTTCATTGATGAGATTAACTGATATCAATAAAAAAAAATATTATGGTCAAATTTCAACCACTGAATACTACTATATCTCGATAGATAATTGTACTTAAACCAGATTCAAGTTTTGATATTGTCTATCTGTCTGTCTATTACAAGCAGTGAAACCGCAACGAGTAATTGCAACAAATCATTTAATTGTTTTGCGGCAACTACCAATTATAATTTATTACAAACATTTTACAATGTGTTTATAAACAAAGTAAGATATTATAACATTACATCCTATCAAAAGTAACTTTTGTTTTGAACATACCATTATGTATTTACAAAGATCGTCCACGGCACGACACGGCAGTGTCAGCCAAGTTCGCAAACCTATTGGCGATACAGTCAGTATACACCGACCTTGTATTATATTACAAGAACCAATTCGGGCCACATCAAACTCAACCATAATTTAAAATCTATGAGTTACACACTTACAAATTTGCGTGTCTCCTTATCGACATCCCTCTTCTAATTACCAAATCCTATACAAAATCTTCTTATATATTGATATCCAAAATTCACTAGAGATGGCCTAGTTTATTTATTACGAACTTGGCTTTTTTCACATTTATATTTTTGGTACGTAGCTATTGCACTGTGTTGTGGATGTATCATAAATTACTTTATCCACATAAATTAGGTGTCATAAATTATGTAGTTAATCAACTTAATAAATAAATAAGCCT
Source organism: Argynnis bischoffii washingtonia (assembly GCA_033884665.1). Classification (NCBI taxonomy): domain Eukaryota; kingdom Metazoa; phylum Arthropoda; class Insecta; order Lepidoptera; family Nymphalidae; genus Argynnis; species Argynnis bischoffii. The sequence continues at coordinate 13,879,577 of CM066618.1, read as the reverse complement.
TGATAAAAGTAGTACCTATTTTCTAAAATAACTTGCTAAATAAAAATTGATTTTAATATTGAAAATTAATAAACAAATTAAATCCTTAAATATTAAACACAACAAACAAACAAAATATTTCTTTTCTCATGCATATTTCTGTTCCACATATTATGTGGAGAAAAACGGAGTTATCCTCTATGAAACCAGTATTTCGGTAACGTGTCTATTTTATTGTATATGGTTCCGAAATCTGGTTATACGATGGAAACAAAACATAAACAATTGAGGTTGGTTTTTATATCGTCAGGTGCATGGGCTACGTGATGTTAAGCAGAAAGCGTTAGGATAAAATTGATCCTCGGGAATTCCCTTGTGCAATCCCATTCCAACCCTATAAAATACAACAATAGGACACAAAATATATATCCCTTAAACAAAAATGTTCCTTAATGACAGGTTCTGTGGTCGATTTTGTCTTAAATGTTGGTAGAGAGGGGCAGTACAATCATTTCTTGATGAATACATTAGTAGCTATGCATCGTGAAGAGTGAGAGTGAATCGATTATGTGATTGCGTAATTGTGTAGTGGAGCAATTAATTAATGCCAACGTAATCAACACGCATGTGTAGCAGAACCTAGCTACATATAAAATTGAAAGTAATGTTTTACTTTAATATTGCACATATTTAATGAATTACGGTTTACGATAACGTCGTTTATATTTGTTGCCGTAATATAAAATATTAAGGTAAACTATAGAGTATATATAGCATCTTAAATACCGATCCGTATTATCATATTGTAATACAGTTCATTGAACCATACAATCGAAGTGACGTCAACATTTTTTCACAACAAATAATCGAGAAAAGTTTAAATTATAAACACGCTAAACGATGCAAATTATTCGAACTGTTATACCCCTTGGCTGTATGGGTTATTGCTTTTTCATGTTATAGCCCTACTAACTATTGTCATTTGTACTCTATATAAAGTTCTGTAATTAAAAGTTAGTTCAGTTCGAGAGTATCGCTTCCTCTTTTAGTCTCAATAAAAAGAATTGAAATGTTATTTTTTGTAAATGTTTATCACAAAAGTTGGTGTCTCCTTGTAATCCATTTTAGGACAGAACGGATGATATGGAAGAAATTAAATAAATGTTAATTTGTAAGTCGTGTCTGTACAATTATTATAATTGCTAGCAACGCAACCTTTACAGTATCCGGTAAGACGGAATTGATGATAAGTCGTCAATGAACTGTGAATATTTTTAAATAAATATTATAAAACAAGGCAGTAAGTATATTATAGAAATAAATAACAAAAAATATAATGCTTTTAATACAAGATGAATATTTAGGTTGTTTGTTATTTCTAAATTAAAAGTAGATAAGTTTTACCTTAAATGATTTAAGAATATATCACTTACTAAATTAATTTTATCAATATTCTTGAGCATTAATATTTAATACACTTTGAGTGAATATATTTCCACCATAGAAAAGAAGTAAAGTACTTTAAAGTTAAAACTAAAGTCGATTAAAATAAAAGTTTTCTTTTAACAAGTTAAAGGTGGTTACGTCAATGACCGCTACAAACAATTAAATCCGTAAAATTAATATCACTTTTGTTCCGAAATGTTCTCACAAAGCGTCGCGTAATAAGGGACCAGGCTTTTGTGAGTATTGGACAAAGGGAACACGAACATAAGTAACAAAGCTCATTCTTTATTCCCTCAATATTTAATGCGTGGCTTCGATATGTGTTTGAATATGAAATATTTTTTTATAATAGAAACAAGTAAGGTATTGAACATGTTGGATTACTTCATGAAAGTATGATTTTTGTGTTTCGTTTAATGGTGCTCTTTAGATTTATAGAGATACTAACGGCTCACCTTCGTTTCGCTCGGGTTTGCCTCTAGAAAAACAAAAACATATCTATTCCATGAGAACCGTACATTTTTCCGGGATAAAAAGTATTCTATGTGCTATTCCGGAATATAATCTATCTCTGTACCAAATTTCATCCAGATCCGTTTAGCCGGTTATCTGTTTAGTTGTGATTCAGTAACAAACATCCATCCAAACATCTAAACTTTCACATTTAAGTATAATATTAGTAAGATGAGAGTACACGTATCAGATGATAGGCATACTTTAAAAATGTATTACAATAAATAATAAACATACATATTATAGTTTATTCTTATGATTACTAATTTTAAAACTAAGCGCATTATTAGATACCTACTAGCGGCTCACCCTCGCTTCGCTGGGATTCGCCTCTAGGAAGACAAAGACAAACCTATCCCACGGGAACCGTACATTTTCCGGGATAAAAAGTAGCCTCTATCATCCTCATTCCAGACGTTCAGAAGCTATATATTATAACGTTGACATTAATATATTAAATACGATTAGCAACTTATAAAATAACGTCTGATTTATCTATACTTATACTTAAGTATATGATATTATAAAGCTGAAGAGTTTGTTTGTTTGTTTGGTTGAACGCGCTAATCTCAGACACCACTAATCCGATTTGAAAAATTATTTTTGTATTAGACAGCCCGTTAACTGAGGAAGGCTATAGCCTTATATATATCATCCCGGAAAATGTACGGTTCCCGTGGGATAAATTTGTTTTTGTCTAGAGACGAACCCGAAGCGAAGCGAGGGTGAGTCGCTAGTTTAATATAAGTATTGTGTTACTATAAACGTTTCTGTTATTTTTTTCTTTTTAAAATTATTAAAGAAATCGTAATAATATTTACAGAATTGTAAGCTCGAGCATTCTTACTGCGTGTATAACCGGTTTAAAGTTAAACATACATATGTATAAAGCTTGATGACGTCGCGTCGTACAAAATTCTGGTCAAACTACATTCAATCGAATTTATTTAATCTTGATTATTTTGTTATATCATGGAGAGATATAATATTATTTTGTTTCGTTGTATATGTTTTATATTTCTGTGCCTCTATAAAAAATCGCAGATTTACTTTCTTTTTTTATCCCTCGTACGCTATATGTCATACGTGTACGTCTCACGTACCTACAAAATATTTCATGATATTTTTATGTACTGCTGTACAGTATTAGTAACCACATTTCATTACCAATTACCATTTTGAAACAAAAGCCTACATACATTTAAATAATGTTTAGGTAAATGTAGACATCGGTAAAACAGACAATTTGTCATAGCATTTCATAAGGATTCCCTAATCGTGGAGCTTCTGAAATGGCAAATACGAAATTCTTGGAACCGCCCTCTGCCATTCTTGTAATTCGACTTTTTGTTGCTACTCACGTATTGATTTTTTGCTCCCTCGAAAAAGTAACTTTAGTATTTGGACTTATTCAACGCTTGCTTTTGAAAAGCCTATAAGAATTTAATGAAAACATTTAAGAGGATTGTGAAGCTAAATAAAAAAAGTAAATTTCCATACAAAAAGCGATAACGTTTTCCCCCCCATTAACATAGTCTAATTTTCATAATTTTTGGAAATGTTGTAGATATAATGAAAAACTAGGTCCGTACGTTTTTATTTTAAAGAAATATTGCGTATGATAGAAGTTATTAGCATCTAAATATCTGTATTTTTGACGTAAAAACTTCCTCGAGCGTTTTTATTTTTTTATAATTAAACTAAACTGAATTACTAAAAAAGGAAAACGTACAGACCTAGATTAAGGTGTACTGAATCTAATGAAACCAAAATTGTCTCATTTCGTAAATGTTTAGGGGGGTAAAAACGTTATCGCCCAAAACAATATTTCAAACAGGAATGTAGGTAATTGCCTCTAAGATTTGCAACTCTCTCTATCGCACCATAAGGGTTGGCAAAGCGAGCGATATGAAACAGATAGCATTTTCTTAAAAACCTACTCACGCCGTGTATCGGCACTTCACAATCCTCTTAAGTATAAAGTAAAACATTTTATAAAACTTGCAGGAGAATTTTATTTACGCAATGCGGAAGCTCTGAATATATTATATATATTTATTATGTATACAGGTATTTATTTATTAAATATATTTGATATAACTTAATGAGCTTAAAATATAAATCTTAGTGAATAGATTACATAAATTCTTCTTCATTATCAAGACCTATTTTATAACCACTTATTATTAGAGCTAATGATAATTATAAAACCAAAATACCATTTTCGTGAATTATAGACTTAGATGTCGTTCAATCTTAATTCTTATTATCGTTATCTCGAAGCTAAGACAACCTTGTTTATGAACTTTTTGTTTTGACATTACTTTCAAGTTACGACTACGCATTTCTGACTTATTCGGTGATAAAAACAATGTTGATAAGTATCAAAACATAAATTGACTGTATTTACTTCGAGTAGATAATCTTACGTGTGTTTTAACACATGTTTTGTATTCCATATACCTATAACCTATGTACAATCAAAATATACGCAAATAAGACTAAAAAACTTTGATGTTTACAATATCAGAAGGGAATATTTGCATCTCCAACGATTCTACTACGATATATGTAATTATTTCAAATAAGTATTTCTATGATAACAGTCCAAAATAGTACCAGAAAGCAATACAATACATAATAATAAATAATCTGTTATGTTATTGTCGGTCACGTAGGCCAAAGAGTGAGAGAGTCGATATTGTGTGAGGCGATCAAGGAGGGGTGCAGATAATGCTAGAAAGGGACAGACGTATGGCGTGACAACAAACATGGCGACGCCGGTAGCCGGTCGAACCGGTTACCACGTGCTCTCCGTTGTACAATGTTTGTCAACAAACGCCCTGTGAAGGTCACTAGAAGGGTTGGCAAGACAAAGGACTCGTTTCATAATTCTACAAATTGAAGGACTAAGGACTTTTTTGCAAATCGGAATTTGTTTTATGGAGACTTAATTCGTGTATGGTAAATTAAGCCGTACTTATTGTTTTCAATTATTTTATTTCTTCGTTACGGATATCTTTTTTTGGTCAATTGTGATTTTTAATCCATGACCAATTATCTTTAATGAAAACGTAGTTATTATTCATACAGCATACATACAGCAGAATTAATGGTATCATTTAAATAGCTACCTATTTGTTTATTTGGAAGTTTTTAATGGAATTGAATTGTTAAGTTACTGCAAACAACAAAGATCATTTATTTTCACGACATAGATATTACTTGGATCCTATGTCTAATTTTAAGAACCGCATGATTACGTGCCTCTAGGCATACCTAGCAAAGATGATGCAATGACTCGCAAATGTAAACAATCATTGAATACATATTCACGTGTTACAAAAAACTTTAGTATTTACTAGGTAGTTTATTAAAACTTCTGACTTCTTTCTTTTACTTTTTGAGGTTACATGAGAACATCTGGCATCTATATGCGTACCAAAAAGCTGTGAATGCGGTGCTATAACATCGGTGGATATGAAAAAACAAACGAAAAAAATGTAAACACGTCAGCGGTGTGAGCGAGTGCGCATGCGCCGACGAGAGGCCACAACGACGCACTACTAGTGCGGGGGTAGGGGGTGAGGGGGAAGGGGGCGGTCGTACGATCAACGATGTGCGCCGCGCCGCGCTGGTTCAACCAGCAACTCTTCTCTTCAGTTGGATTTTAGAACATCGAACGGGCGGGCGTGTGTAGGATGGATCGCTAACGAAACCAGTAGTTTTTTTTCATTCCGCCTTCTATCAGTGTTTGTTTATTACCTTCCGGCACACTTTCCGTAAATCCTTCTCGACGGTGGTGCTTATTATTTCTTTAGTTTTTTGGCGTTTATGTTTTTATTTTTTCTTAAAAACGCCGTTCCGATTTCACATCGAGAAGGCAGCCGCATAACTTTGAAAGCGGCTTGTTGGGAGTAGTAACACCTACTCATAATTTTGTTATCGTTGTAAGAAAACATCAGACAGTAATCAAAATGGTGAAGAAGATTTCAGAAGAGAGTGTAGACAGTGGTAAGTAGCTAAATGTATTTAAGTTTTTAAAGTAACGTTTAAGTTATTTTTACATACCGGCATAAACACTGCGTAAATAGTGTAACGGATCCACCGTTTATTATTCTGTCGTTATGCAAGCGTAAATATTATTTTAACAATTTATATTAAACGTATAGAAGTTCATTTATTTAAAGTAAAACCGTGTTTTAAACTTATTATTGAAATATCCGATCTCTATAAAAAATATCGCATCGATACTGTTTATTAAGTGGAGACAAATAGACGTTAGCAATTAGCATACTTATCTATTTTCAATGATGGTAATTTGAGAATTTTCCTGCATTTTTATATGAAACTGACCTTTATGAGGTTGAGATTATTAAGAATGCCCTAGATTCCAAAGTATCAACCAGACCTTGTGTTGCTTCAGATACAAAGTAAATGTTAAAATATTTAGAAATAAAAATGAAAAAAAAAATCCTTAATAGTAATAAATCCTTAATAATCCTTAGTAGCAAGTTTATTTATTTGTATGGATCTCTAACTGTTGTACTTATTAATTTATCCTAACATATGCTAAGGCAAGTGTTAGATGTAAATTCATCATTTTACTATGTAGTACCAATTATAGGAGAACACATCATTCTATAACAACGTCAATTACATATTTTAATATATAGTAGTTGGGACAAAAATAAGTTTAATGAGTAAAATTAATAATTTATGTAACAAAAATAAGAGTTAGTATTACAAAAAGTTAATGACTAATTAATTTTCTAAAGTGTCCTTACATTTATCATAAAAAGTGAGAGCCAGTCACAGCCAGTTGCTATGTTTTTTACACATTCATTGTTTACATGTGATATATGTATATTCTGGCCAAATCATTTAAAAAAAGAATATAAACAAAGATTTGTTACATAAAATACACACACTTCGCTGACAAATTTGAATTTATGGTTTTTTAAAATTGATTTTAAGAAATCATCACACAATTACTATTTGTATAAAGCCTAATTAATTTAACGCAACTGTGAATACTTTGAATAAAATCTGTCAATAATTAATTTTATGTTCATTCATCACTTGTTTTAAGTCAAGGTGTTCTTCAATTTTAATTAAGTAGATTTGATTTAAAGAAGCAAAGTTTTAGTCATTTTTTATTTACTATTCTTAATATAATATCTTTAAAATTAATTATATATTACTATTAAATTCACAACTTTTTACTGTTAATTTGTAATTTTACTTATCAATATTAAAGGGTAAACCGATTTATTCAATAACTTTGATAAGTGAATGATATCACTAGCACTGCCATTGTCTGTCTAAATTGCTCTAAGCTACTTTGTTTGTTTCTATAGTTGATTGAGCTAGAAAATCTGTCCAAATTTTGTTCAAGTGCTATCAGTTTTAAGGGATATAGGTTGCAAAAAGGTCTCAAGGTACCCCTACAATTTATTTTTCCATGAACTGTCTGTTGAAATAAAAGTTTACATATTTTTGTTTTACCATAATATCTTATCTTCATGTTTCCACTTCAACTCTAATATGATTTGATAGCTACGTAAATTAATATTGGTAGTTGACGTTATTATATTTAACTCAATTGAACTTGTTAATCATTATATCATGAATCACTGCCTTATAAGAAACCTATACTATCTAAGTAATATTGCTGAAATTAAGTATAAAAGCGTGGAAAATAATTATTATGTGTTAATAAAATAAATAATGTTATAATTGTTTTTAATGGGATAAAGGATAGAACAAAAGACATTATTTATAACAATTATTTAGCTTTCAATGTGTACATTGAAAGCTATATATAGTGTACTATATATAGGGATTATACATGTCAAGACAAAGTAACATTTTCAACGTTATTAATGTCTAATGGCTAGTTATACTTACTACTGCACTATAGTTGCATCATAACACTGACCAACCTTAACATTGCCTTCGGTTATGAACTTTATGAGCGGGTGACATGACGCTAAGTGCATCCATTATTCTATTTACAAATAAGTTATAACACATTGATACTGTTTCATCACCTTGCTAAATTTTGCAGCTCACTCAAAAATACATTTCTTACAATACACAAAACAAGAATAAATTCTAAATACTTCTAACAAATGTCCGTATCCTATTTACATTTAAAAAAATATTTGTGTTTGAATTCATTTAAATAATAAGTAAGGTAAGTTATGAAAAAATACTACTGCAAAAATTTAAGTTGCACACTAAAAACACTAATGTATTTACTAACTAGCAACTTACCCACGCTTCGCTCGGGTGCGCCCCTAGGTACGTTTTAATTTTTTTGAGCGAAACCCTAATTCTTTTTCTAAAATAAAAGTAGCCTAAGTTACTCCTTATAATATCAGCTATCTACCAGTGAAAGTCCTGGTAAAATTGGTCCAGCCGTTTTCGGAGATTAGCCGGAACAAACAGACAGACAAAAATTTTAAAAATTGTGTACCGTGTATAATTCCATATGCATTTAGTGTAAAGCTGTTATTTTGACATTAGAAACAGACGCTTTCATTTTATTTATCCTTATAGATTAGATACTAACTATTACGAAAAATATTGTTAATATGATTGTATATAGAAAAATGATCGATTAGTATGTAATTAATAGTTTGAAATATGTTGCTCTATTGTATATGTTTATTCACCTTGCAAATGTGCCTATATCAGCAGAACTAAAAACAAAAACCTTTGTTTTAAATAATAAGCTACATAAAATACTTATTATATACTAGCGGCTCACCCTCGCTTCGCTCGGATTCGCCTCTAGGAAAACAAAAACAAACCTATCCCACGGGAACCGTATATTTTTCCGGGATAAAAAGTAGCCTATGTATTATTCCAGACCATAATCTATCCCTGTGCCAAATTTCATCCAGATCCATTCAGCCGTTCTGGCGTGAAAGAGTAACAAACATACACACACACACACACAAAAATACAAATCTTTCCTCTTTATAATATTACTAGTATAGATAGGTACATTCAAATGACCTACTGAGAGGACATTTACTTGTAATATTATATTTGAGTGTAGAATTTCACGAAATTTAAAACATATTTTGTAATCTTATTTTTTAATGATAGCTGTAGGTGTAATATATAAAACATTATTTGTATGTAATACCTATTGTAAGTTCTCTTATTTGATCTATATAGTTCCCACGGTTTTCATAGCTTAAACAGCGTATAAAGTTTTTGTTTTTTGAAGAATGCTAACAACAGTATTATTGTAATTTCTTTATTATCCACGCTTTTATTTTAACATGGCCGGTGAAGCGCGACTCCCCACAACGTTCATTGCCAAGGTCACCTAACATCAAACTGCGCAATGAGTAGTATACGTACTTGTATAAAATGGAGTATAGAGTGTATACTGGTGGTACATAGTTGCTAGGTATACACATTGTACCGATGCACAAAAACGAACAAGTTGTCACAGATATTTTTAGATACCTACAAGGCACTAAATAAACGCATGAGAATATTATGGAAACAGGTTTCGTGGCGTTTTATTTTATCTGTTAAATAATAGTTACTCCGCAGTACGTTTTTATGTATCCCTGACGCAAATAAATCTGCTTATACTTCCATTTTAACTTTTATATCCGTGTAAATTATTATTCATCTGGAATTTTATGTTAATATTTAATAATAGTTGCTATTATTTGCAGTTCTAGCCCGTTTAGGGTATCGTGGGTCGCTGGAGACCCGAGTCATTTTTCTTTTATGTCGTTTCTCAAAACCCAAGGAAGGGATAAATACCTATTTGCACTCTAAAAAAACTTTTTTAACATGGCTCGGGTCTTCAGCCACCCATGATACCCTTAATTGTGACCGAATAAAGCAATACACTGAACGGGCTAAGAATGTTAATAAGACATGCTAAATTGCATTCGACTTGTTTTTATGATTGTAGTTGATTAAAATTAACTCACTCGTGTGTATCAAATGAAGAATAACCTTGACCATGACTGATGTTATTCGCTAATGTCGCCTTGCTTTGCCAATTTCTCGATGAAAATGTAGCTCTATTATAATCGATTTTATTCTTCACTGCATTCGTTGTTCTATTAAAAATGTTCACCGTTGCTTAATAATAATAAAAAAATAATGTCTGATCCAAGATGTCTGTTCTTGTATGGATGTCATAAATTTTGCACCAATGCTAATTAGTTATTGTTTTTTATTATAATTATTGAACTTAGATTTACATTATGTACTAAGATCGTATTTTCCATAGCGCAGGTTTGTTACATAAGCGGTCATCCGATATGGGTCTAAATGTGACCAGTGAAAGCAGTTTTGTAAATTGTAGAAATAGCAGTGCCCTCATCAAGATTTCACTCGGCTAACTATCTGGTTCAGTTTAGTGACAGTGCCAGGCCTTGTTGGCAATTTATTCGTTGCTACTATGTATTTAGTTTAACCAAGTCGACTTTGTTCTCATTTACCATCATTAGTCAAGAGTAAAGAATTCACATGGCATATATTTTGTAAATTTCTACGTACTTATTGTCTACTTACGATTGTTTTATAATTATAATTAATAATAATCAACTTTGTTTATCTCTTATACCTGCGTCAAATGTTTAATTTTAGTTTCAATGACGTGAATTAAACAAATATAATTTTAGTCTTTGGAAGGTTAGTGCAATAGAAAGTGAGTTGCTAGTCGCTAGCTCGTAGGTACAAAAATATTCTTTATTCAAATGATAGATCGTAATCAAGATTAATACCTATAAGTAGATTAGAAAGTGGGAACTGTACCGTAGTAGGGCACAGTGTTATGAAAATTTAAACAGTAAAAGTACTATATTAAACTGGATATATATGTACATATGTACATATTTTTATTGTAGATTAATGCCATTTATAAAGATCGAATAAAGTTGCTGCTTTAACAACTTTAAATAATTTTTTTTATCTTATATCCAACGTTACTACTGAATCGATGTTAAATCTATACTAATAATATTATAAATAGGTAAAGTTTGTGAGGTTGTAGGGGGTAATCTTTGGATCCACTGAACCGATTTAGATGAAATTTAGTAAGAAGATAGTTTGAGACCCTGCGAAGGACATATGATACTTTTTATCCCAGAAATCATCCCTTAAAGGGTTGAAAATGGGGATGAAAGTTTGTATTGGAAATCAACCTTGGGACGAACCGAGCGAAGAGAGGGTGAGTTGCTAGTTTATATAAACTAGCAGAACCCGTGGCTTCGCCCGCGATCAATTTCAAAAAAAAAACCTCTCGCTTTATGTTATACAGCGACCCTTCGCTTCGCTTCCAGCTCACTCTCGCTTCGCTGAGGTCCGTTGCCCGATTTGTTGACGATTAATGATACTGCTCGACTCCCTTGGGTAGTAGCATATAGCATATAGCTTATTGGTATATAGCATATAGCTTTCCTCAATAAACGGGCTATCTAATGCAAAAAGATTTTTTTAAATCGGATTAGTAGTTCCTGAGATAAGCGCGTTCAATGACATAAACAAACTCTGCTTCTTTATAATATTACTACAGAATATAGATAATAATTGTTTTAATCAATAACTAAGGGGGAATTCTTTATTTTAATTAATTCACTCTGCATTCGTCCAAAGTTCCAACGCGTTTAAATTATATTAATAGCCATTGATATAAATTGCTTCAATGAATGAGCTATACAAGTAGTGCCACTTGAAAATGGACACCGTTTAATTTTCTTAAGTATTTCAATATATCAAGAAAATGTCCTTTGTTTAACATTTGTTTCAATAGTGTAATAAATCAAATCATAAATCATCGATATTATTAGTTATACTTATTGTATCGTAAATGGTAGTGTTATCAAAAGAAATAAAGATGGATAGATAGATACTTTATTGTACACCACAAAGAAAAATACAATAAAAAAATTTAAAACCGATTTCCAGGCACTGAAAAGTAAAAAATAACTAAACGGGGGTTTTCATTTAGAATAGCCCCTAAATCAGATATTTTCGAAGTCGGTGTGCTTTGATTTGTATTGGCTGGCACCGACTTCGAAAAAATCTGATTAAGTATCTATTCTGAATGAAAAGCCCCGTTTAGTTATTTTTTACTTTTCCGTGCCTGGAAGTCGGTTTTTTTTATAAAGTTTTTATTTTTCCATTTTTAATGTAGACGTATCATCAGTACAAATTAATCAAGCCCAAACACCAGGTAATTGCTGTAAGTCGTTGAGGAGTTCCCTCGACTGTCTTTCGGGTCCATCATCAGATCGACTCCAGACCTTCATTAAATAGTAGTGCTTTAAAATACCTAATGAAAATGTTAACAAACGCAATAGTCGCCGCTACAATTTTCGAAAGTTCCCCTCGATTTCTCTGGGATCCCATCATCAGATCCTGGTTTCCTTATCATGGTACCACTCTTGGGATATCTCCTTTCCAACAAAAACAGAATTATCAAAATCGGTTCATAAACGACGAAAAAATCCGCGAACAAACATTAATATATATATATATATATATATATATATATATATATATATATATATATATATATATATATATATATATATATATATATATATATTATATACGGTCGAATTGAAAACCTCCTCCTTTTTTTGGAAGTCGGTTGAAAAGAAGATATAAACAATAGATGACGCACAGGAGGCGGCCTTATCGCTATAAGCGATCTCTTCCAGGCAACCTTAGGGCGTAGGAGAAATTTGTGAAAGAGAAAGAAACTATATCAAAGAGTGAATTTAAATTGTATTTTTTAATCAAAATTCATTTCATAATATTTTTTTTTATTGTTTCATTTAACATGAACTACGGCCTCAGAATACGCGTCCAGTTGGCCACGACGCGTGGGCGGGTCTTTTTAAGAATCTAGATTTCCGTTTCATTATTTATGGATATGCTCCTAATTTTAAATAAATTAAGGTTTATTACTGTCTCCTTGAATACATGAGTTATGATGCTTACAAACATACATACAAATAAATAAATAAATAAATAAATAAATATGAGATTTTTTTCATAAACAGGAAGCATAGTTAAAAGTAGGCGATTGTTTGAGTGGGTGTGTCTCCCGATTGTAACAATCGCCATTTTATTGCGCATTTGCTATGTATCCTGTGTTTTGTATACTGTATATTGTACAACAACATTAAAGTTTATTTGTGAAACAAAAATATGCCTTGCTCCCTCGATTTAAAGGCCTTAATGATTTATCCTATTTTGTAGATATAAGGCATTTTGTGTAGCATTCTTTTTCGAGGTCATAGAGTGTAATTAATAACTACGTAGAACGAACAGCTATGGTGTTTATTTTATTTAAAAAAAAATATATTTTGGGTTTTATGAAAGTAATGTTAATTTCAACATTTAGAAACAAAAAGATCACATCGCAACAAAAAACAAAGTGAACACATCATTCTAGTTCACGTTCTTATGCGGGACACATAAACATTATTAATTTTCAACGCAGTCATCCGACTATAATCAGTATCAATAAGGAAGTTAATCTGAATAATTATTTTACGGAACTTGTTACTAAGGTCTTGGAACACAACTGTGTAAGACAAAGAAAAACTACATAATACATACTTTCAAAAGGATATGTCAAGAAATCATTGTTAATTTTTTATATTCTATATTTAGTTATCTATTTCAACATCTTCGTTTTCTACTTCCTTCGTATTAAATATATATTAAACTAGCGACATACCCTCGCTTCGCTTTGGTGCGTCCCTAGCTACGCGGATTTTGTTCACAATTTTATGGATTTTAATTTTTTGCGTGGAACCCTGATTCTTTTTCTAAAATAAAAATTGCCTAAGATACTCCTTATAACATCAGCTATCTACCAGTAAAAGTTCCGCTAAAAGCGGTTCAGCTTCGGAAATTAGCCGGAACAAACAGAGAGACAAACATTTAAAAAAATGTTATTTTCTTATTACTAACGTATATAGGTAGTTTCATATGTAATTAGTAAAAATCTGTTATTTTGACATTACTAACAGAGGCTTCAATTTTATTTATCTGTATAGATGAATAGATAATGCCCATATTAGAAATGTAAGTCATTTCTTATCATCATAGGATTCATAGACCTCTAGTGGAAACGATCCGCGTAACGTGGGCGCGTTTATACAGTCGCACACGCAGCGCTGGGCGCGGCCATGTAGGTCGTTGAACCGGCTTTGTTTGCCAACTCAGCTGCACTCACGTCTCTCTGAATAATGTTATATCGATGACAGTCCCCTAATAGATACAAATGGCTGATTAGTGATTACCACTACTCATTAGCACATAACATTTTTATTTTTTCATATTCAAACTCAACCGTTGAATGGTGAAAACGTTATAACAATGACAGAAAGCGTAGTGAGAGTTATAGCTCGTAACTGCGGGTCAGTTATTGTTTTTCAATGTTGTCATTGTTTTTAACTTATCTCCTCTTAAGATAAATTTTGAGTGATGACTGATTTTTATTTGTTCCGTCAACTAAATTTTTGAGACACAATATCAGTGGCATAAACACGTGTATTATTTTATACATGCAGTACTTTAGGTTAGTGTTTAGTTATACGTGCACGGATGTGAAAGCTGTATTAGTTTAGTTGGAAGCTTATTGGTCGAGATTAGATAAGGTCGGGTAACGCTCTGTACACATTACGTTTAGGCTGACCGAGTGTTCTTCATAAAGATAAATCTTGGCTCTATAAATTAACTAAAGACATTTTGCAATCGCCTCGTCTCTCTCTGCTGGTGACCTCGTAACATTTCGAATTTATTGTTTCGGCCTCAAATCTGGGATTATGCTCGAGTAGATATTGTATCTGTAGGTATATCTTGTCAATATTGACAGATAAGACATGAAAATAGTAAATTTTATTATTATAATGTGATTTCGAGTAAGATTAGATATTATATTGAAAAATATATATAAAAATGTCAATTGCTTATCTAAAAAAGTTTATTGATACTTTAAGTTGTATTTATTAAATGTAATTTTATATGTACATACATAAATAAATTTCTCAGGGAAACTTAAAACTATCTGAGTATCTACGGTTAAAATAGGTAATCTAGTAATATATTCAATAATTGGACTTCTATTACAAGTAACTATATGCGAAAGCTTGTATGTTTATGTATATTTGTTACTCTTTCCTGCATAAATGACAGGGCGGCTTTGGATGTATACACATAAATTATGACATAACACAGGCTACTCTTAAGCATTCAAAGGTACCACAATTATCAATAAAAAAATATATTTTTGTTTCCCAGGCGTCGGCCGCGGCAGTAGTCAGTCGGGTAGCGAGCGCGAGTCAGACGAAGTGACGCGCGGCGAGGCGTCCGCGCCGGTGCCAATACCCGACAGCGAAGAGCTGCAGCGACGCAAGGAGGAGGCGCGCAGGAAACGCCGCAGGAAGAAGCGCTCCGGCAGCTCGGTGGTCACGTCATGTTTCCAAGGTATGTGGAGGATGGACAGGTTTTATTCCATTATGTTATATATATCCCATGATATAAATATTTGGATGGATGTTTGTTACTCAATTACGCCAGAACGGATTTGGATGAAATTTGGCACAGAGATAGATTACAGTCTAGAATAGCACATAGGTTACTTTTATCCTAGAAAAATGTAGGGTTCCCGCGGGATAGATTTGTTTTTTCCCTAGTTGAATTATAATTGAGTATGTGTGCGCGCTAAAACAGCTAGAATTATTTGGATGAAATTTTTGAGTACAAAGATATCTGGAACAGGACATAAACTGTTTGGGATTTAGAGAGTCGCCCAAGTGAAGCGAGGATAAGTCGCTATATGCGTATGTAAATATTCGTTTTGAGATGCAATGAATGATTGAATGCGGAGAAAGTTGAAAGTACCGAAGGTATAGTAAGACTTTATGAATAGGTATGTATATGTATTTTTTAAGAAGCGTGTTTGTTTCTTTTTGTGTAGATATTGTTTCTGTGAGACGAACAGAATATCGCTTATATAAGTTTGTAGTTTAATAGTTTGTGGCAATTGGAATACTGTAAATGACACCTGATCCCCCTCGTATTGAAGGGAGGCCCTTGCCCAGCAGTGGGACGTTAAAAAGGGCTGAATACATACAATACAAATGACACTAATATTTTCTTTTGAATAAACAAGTTTTTTTTACATACAGCTGTAAATGCTTAGTAAAGTAATAAAATTAAATATTATACTATTAATTATCGAACTTTCTCAAAATATACTATTTCCACATCGCATCGAAGGTTCATGGAATCATTTCTTATCTATACTTAATATTATAAAGCTGAAGAGTTTGTTTGTTTGTTTGGTTAAACGCGCTGATCTCAGCATCTACTTATCCGAGCTGAAAAATTCTTTTTGCATTAGATAGCCAGTTAACTGAGGAAGGCTATAGGCTATATATCATCACGGAAAAATGTGCGGTTCCCGTGGGATAGATTTGTTTTTGTCTAGGGACGAACACGAAGCGAAGCGAGGGTGAGTCGCTAGTTAAATATATACATGTACTTGATTTTAAAAGACGATTTGTTCTTTCATTAGTTTTGTATATCATCAATTAATATAACAAACAAAACGTGCACCGCAAGTGCGTCTACATTTAGACGGCTTCTACAGCATGTGCAACTAAAAAGGTACAAATAAAATCCCTTTACTTAGGCATTAGTATGACGCATTGTGTTGCATATAACGTATGTTTATCACTAAGTACTTGCGTGTAATATAAAGACTTACAACATTATTTTACAATATTTGCTTATTACTAGTGGGTTATATTTAATCAATATTACAACTAACCTAATATTCATATCTATACAATTTATCAAGAAGCTTCGCGACATTTGTGCCAATAATAATGGTTTTATGATAATAAATATGAGTGAAAGTTTTCACAAAAAGGTTACCAAAGCCTTGGACTGTATTAATTACTATATTTAGAATTTTTTGACCTCTTTGAAAAAGGTACTTTTGCTTGTATGTCTTTTTGTATGTATGTTACGCGATGTATTTGTAAACCAGCAAGTTATCCTCGTTTCGCACGGATTCGTCCCTAGTAAAAAACAAATCTATCCCATTACATTTTACCGTAAATTTTTTCGAGAAAAAAATGTAACCTATTTACTATTCCAGACTTATAGTCTTATCTCTGTGCCAAATTACATCCAGTTCTGATCAGCCGTTCTGGCATGATTGAGTAATAAACTTTCATATTTATAATATTTATGGGATTGTGTATCGATTTTTCCCTAAGGGTGGAATAAATACTTTTGAGTATTTTTAAAGTCGGTATACTTTCTTAATTTTAAAGTAATCAGTGTTGACAAAAAATAAATGAAATAAATTTGCTATAATATTATGTTCCAAATAATAATCTAATATGCTGTCAAATTTTCATCAGTAAATGTATCTTCAGCACAGACGTGCACCCCTCAATCTCAGTCTCTCAGACTCAGTGGTGCAATCCTCATCTTTTGTCTCGAATCTAGTCGCTAGTTCTGATATACTATTTCTCTTAAGGCGAGAAAATCTTAAACTGCTCATTCCCTGCAGTTCGGCAGCTAATTGGTTGATATGTCGGTTCAATCTGGTTAAATAATTATTGTTGTTTGACTCATTAACAATAAGTAAATCAAATAATATGGTAAAAAACTAAACCAAACATTTACACTTGCAGACCTTTACAAGCTAACGGGAGAGGTTCTGGGCGAGGGTGCATACGCCTCGGTACAGACGTGTGTCAACATATACACGGGGCAGGAGTTTGCAGTGAAGATCATAGACAAAGTGCCGGGGCACGCCCGCGCCCGGGTGTTCCGCGAGGTGGAGACCTTCCACTACTGCCAGGGACACCCGAACATAATCCAGCTCATTGAATTCTTTGAAGACACAGACAAGTTTTATCTTGTCTTTGAGAAGGTTAGTTTATAATTATTATTTCTATACATAATACTAGTGACTTGCCCCTCAAGAGTTTTTTTTTTCGATTTAATTCACAAATGTTTTACTGGTACGTTATTTGTGCAAAATGTTTATAAATTATAGCCTATATATTATATAACCTTTCTGTGAAACATCTCTTTCTATGGGCGAAAACCGCGTAAAAATCCATATAGTCGTTTCCGAGTTTAGCCTGAACAAACACAAACTCAACTTTTTTTTAATATGTAGAGTAGAGATTATGCAATATACCCGAGTCGTAAGAGTGAAATCTGATCTTGCAATTAAATATCAACAACGACTGTCTAGCTACCCCAATGAATTAGAAGCCCAACTAACCATACAGGATTACCAGAAACGCCTAAAAAGACATGACATAATGAAACTGCATATTAGATTAGCAGTGTAAATATACGGCTACTCAATGATGTGGACATTCTTAACATGATAATTATGTATCCCGAGGCAGTGGTAGCCCAATGGTAACGCGCTCGCTTGGGAAACCGAGTGAAGCGGGTTTAAATCCCGGGTCTCGCACCTCTATTATTTTTAAATGTGAATCATTTACCAACATAATTAAGTGGTAAACAAAACTTGCTAGTTCTCTCAGACATGCAGGTTTCCTCACGATGTTTTCCTTCACCGTAAGGCAAGTGGTAATCATGTTAGAAATGATTCGCACATGAAAATATCAGAGGTGCGAGACCCGGAATTTGAACCCGCTTCACTCGGTTTCCCAAGCGAGCGCGTTGCCACTGAGCTACTACTGCCTATATTTAATATATAATAATAAAACCCAAAGAATGACACAGAATATAATAAAACTCTGTTGCAAAATATGTTATTATAATGGGTCGGGTATGACTTGTCATGTCGGTACATGGTCAAGAATGCTTGTTAAATAAGCGTGAACGCTATTATCGTAAACTAAGTGAGTTTTCAATAAAACGATCTATTGTTCACAAATTTCACATTTTTATGGTAATTTTTTGACAGTGCGACAAGTGTTTAATAAATATAAATTATGTACATATTATATTTCTAAGTTACATTTTTGAATTGGAAATGTATTTATTTTTAAAAGTTTTTCTTTGATATTTTAACTATTTTATTAGCGGTTTTACTCTACTATGGCATCGGGTCGCAAGTTTCGACCCCATGTGGTGCTTGACCAAATGACACTAATTATTATTTTTATATATTAACACCTAGGCGACTTGAGCTTCTTCGCTTGGCGGTTTTTTGTTTTTTTTTTTTTTGTGAAAAATTGCGTTTTTTCAGAAAAGACCTCTATATAGATAAACTTAAAAACAAAACCTTATCTAAACCACTTTGAAACACGAAATTTTATATATTCAAGAATTACTCGTTTAATATGTATTATATATGATAACATGCAGTCTCAATAATGGCAAAAAATATATAAAAAACGTGTTTTACAACTCAATTTTGCATATAATAATGAAAGGAAATATTATTTTATGATACCCGTCATACTATTTCCATAATTATTGATTATGTATTTAAATGAATTTTACATAACATGTACATAGGCGTCAGCTTACAAAGGAACTTATTAGAATAAGTAAATCTTATTAGTATTTCAACGCTTCAAGTAGTTAAAACATTCGTGTTTGTTACCTTTTATGAGTCAATGTAACTATTTCTACAATGAGTCACTAAATTCATTATTATTTAATAAATTCACACAAGTTTGCTTTAACTTGTTAATGTGGGGGAATGTCACAATAGGGTTACCTCTTTGTTGAATGGAATACAGCTGTGGTGGAAATGACTCTGTAAAAGTTTGTATGCAAATATTATTTCACTCTAAAAAAAAGCTAGTTTTTTTTTAATAGTAACTTTTTATTGCTACTAACATTTAATTATTTTTAAATACTCTGATTGTAGGTGGTTTATAACTGCTTTTTAAAGGTTTTTACAACGACTACATTATGCAATATACATAATATTAGTTTTTGATATTATGAGTTAGTATCAGAGAAGATATTTTCCCGCAGTAAAAAATATCCTATATGTCGCACCGAATAACCAGCTATCATACCAAATTTCATCAAAATCTGTCCAGTAGTTTTTCGTGATCTGTTTCCAGACAGACACAAAATTCTAAAAACTATAATTTCGGCTTCTTTATCGATAATATGACTATTTCAATAAGATTTTCCAAAAAATATTTAATGTACAAACAAATTCGACCCAGTTAGAATTTTATTATTTGTTTAGATGAGTACACAATAGAGAAACCACTAGCAATGCAAAATAAGTTAAACAATGATTTATTATATCGCTAACAAATAACTTAAAAGCTATGTAAATTCTGGTAATAATCTTATATGGTCATTTATTTAAATCAATAAAGCCATTAAATCAGGTGAAGGCAGGCAAGAGAAGCCAGTTTATGCCAACGAGGCACGGCCTGCCTAGTGCTAAGTCTCACAAGGTCAGAATTAGTCGCCAATGTCCTAACATAACAGACATGTGTATTGCGTAAACCTATACAGTATTCGCTGTTTTACCTAAGTCATTTATGTAATAATTAATAATCTCAATATTAACTTATTAGATTTTCAAGACTTGGAAATAAAGCAAATTATAAGCAGTTTGTTTCGTATTTAAAATATTTAAATATTATATAGATACTTTTAGTTGCGTTTTTTTATAATATTCTTATTTTTTCTAATGTATTGATATTATTCAATATTTTGTACTACACCATTTTGGAAATTAAGCAAATAAAACAGAACTCAGAACTAATGCCACCCAAATCCTTAAATATTATCTGTAGTCGTAAGTAATATGTAATAATAATTCAACCCTCATAACCCTACTTTCGGGCACGAGCGTCCCCTCGATGCGAGGGTGATTAGGAAATAGTCCACCAAGCTGGTCAAATACGTGTCAACTGACAAATATTTATAAATTTATTCAAAAATTTAAATTTAAAAATTTACTTATCATATATGTATGAATAAAAAATTATAACAGTGTAATAAAATTGTAACTAAGTCGAATCTGTATATTAAGTATTTTTTGGAAAATCTAAATAGACATTATTATCCATACAGAAGTCGAATCTTAGTTTATAGATTTTTTATCTGTCTTGTTGTCTGTGACCGCATCACGAAAAAGTCACTGGAGGGATTTTGATGAAATTTGGTATGATGATACTCGTAGCTGGTTATCCGGGTAAACATATATAATACTTTTTACTGCGGGAAAATATCTCATCTCTATGAAATCTATACTAAACGTTAGAACGTAAGTAGGGACGAATCCGAGCGAAGCGAAGGTGAGTGAGTTAGGTCATAAATGTTATATAATATTAAATAATGATTTCAATTGTTCCAGATCAACGGCGGTCAGCTCCTATCAAGGATACAGGAGCATCATTACTTTTCAGAGCCGCAAGCGGCGGAGATAGTTCGCGAGATAGCAAACGCACTTCACTTCCTACACGGCAAAGGCGTCGCCCACCGCGACCTGAAGCCCGAGAACATCCTGTGCGTGAACCGCGACAGTCTCTGCCCAGTCAAGATTTGTGACTTCGACCTGGGCAGTGGTATAAGCTTTACGTCCAGCCTGGCCAGTCCATTGGCGACACCGCAACTTATGACGCCGGTAAGTTAATGTTTTTGTTTAATTGAGGTTTAGATGATAATTATATTTTAATGTATTTTTATCTATACTAATATTATAAAGGGGAAAGATTTGTTTGTTTATTTGTACTGTATAAGCTCTGAAAATACTGGACCGATTTAGATGAAATTAAGACCATTACGTTCAACCGTTTTAGCGTGGAGGGGTAAAAAACATATATAAATAAACTTTGCTATTAATTATAATAACAATCCGACACTCCCAACAGGTGGGCAGCGCAGAGTTCATGGCGCCCGAGGTGGTGTCCCTGTTCGCGGGGTCGGCGGCCACGCACTACGACAAGCGCTGCGACCTGTGGTCGCTGGGCGTGATCGCGTACATCCTGCTGTGCGGCTACCCGCCCTTCCGCGCCGACTGCGGCGCCGACTGCGGCTGGGAGCGCGGCGACAACTGCCGCGCCTGTCAGGACCTGCTCTTCACTTCTATACAGGTACATTTTATTGTTATATATGTATGTATATACTAATGTTATAAATGTGAAATTATGCTGTTTGTTTGTCCTTCTTTCACGTTGAAATGGAGTGACCGGTGGGCGTAATTTATTGGAAATGTTTAAATTTTGATGTTGTGTATATTATAACTTAAAAAATAATAACTATACATTTGGTGTAAAACGCCACTAAAAACATGTGTAAGCTGTATCACTGTTTGTGGCACTAAAACGTATGTATCTGTATGTTTCAATTGATGGCTTTGAATTGAGAATAAATATTCTCAGTAATGTGTATATATACAGTGCCCTCCAAAAGTTAGTTGAAATCATCAATAATGTAAAAAATGTAAGAAAACTATAATATAACCAAATAAAATCGTGGATTTAATATCTATTTATTAAAATATAATCAATTTAGAATATTTCTATTAATAAAACAATCATAAAAATTTTAATAATTACAATTTATGTAAATAAACAGTAAAGTTACGATGCCAAAAGTTAGTTGAAATTGTTGGAAAAGTATTATACGGATTATGTCTTTACCAATATCTTAATTTTTAATATTTCGTATGATCGCCATTATTCTGCAGAACTGCTTTGAGTCATCTAGGCACTGATTCTACAAGATTTTTTAATGTTTTGTCTGGTATAGTCGACCATGTTTCAAGAACTTTATTTTAAAATAAATTTCTGTTGCGCCTTACGGAAATAGGGATGCTACGGTGTAATTCATCCCACAAATGTTTAATGGGGTTAAGGTCAGGTGACATAGAAGGCCATTCCAGTAAGATCGCTTCGTTATATTCAAAATACTGTCTAGTTATCCTTGCTGTATACTTCGGATCGTTTTCTTGTTGGACCTTGAAAGTCCGACCTAACCCCATTGTTTCAGCAGATTGTTTTAAATTGTCACTCAAAATATTACAATAGATCTGTGCTATCATCCTGCCTTCAATTATTTGCAGTCGGCTCACACCATACCGAGAAAAACACCCCCAATGACATCACACTTCCACCGACGTGTTTGACAGTATGCTGCAAGTATTTGTCGTTGTAAGAATTATAATTGCTACTGCGCCATACAGTTTGCCGACGTCGATTTCCATGTAGTTGGAACTCTGATTCATCGCTAAAGGGAACTTTCTTCCAAAAATCTATTGGCTTATCCGAATACTTGAGGGCAGACACCAATCTTCGTTTTTTGGATCGATGTTATTAAAGGTTCTTTTTGGCAACCTGACCTCGTAAATAAGCATCATGCAGGCGTCGCCTGATAGTAGTTTCAGATACCGAGGTTCCTGCTTCCTGTAACTGATCTTTGATCTCTCGTATCATAATCCTGGGATTGATTTGACACTGCCGCACTATTTGTCGATCATCAATAGAAGTAGTAGCCCTAGGACGCCCCGACCGTAGCCTATATGCAAGACTAAGATATTTTAATGTCTTTTTTATTATTTTTCGCACCTTTTAGTACTAACTTAAATAATTTTCCCACGGTACTAAAGTTTTTATTTTTTTTGTATTCACACACAATCTTTGTTCTCTCTTCTATAGTTAGTTTTCGCGTCGGAGCCATTATTTATTCGTACTCAGTTAAATCACCTTATAATATCTAATTATTTAAAGAAAACTACTTACACTGCTCTAACAATATTAATAAATAAGTTTAAAATCGCGAGTGTATCGTAAACCGGTGATAGATTCCTACTTCAACTGACTTTTGGCACACTTAATTCAAGTAGTGAGCTAATAAACATGTATTATGGAAGACAACAAAATGAATTTCGGTAAATTCCCAACTGTATGTATTAGAATAGTGTATATGAACATAAATCGTAAACAGTTCAATCATTGAAACCGCATATTTTAGAAAATATATGACAACATTGATGAGGTGAATAAATTTCAACTAACTTTTGGAGGGCACTGTATATATATATATATATATATATATATATATATATATATATATATATATATATATATATATATATATATATATATATATATATATATATATATATATATATATATATATATATATATATATATATATATATATATATATATACAAATGCAATATATAACTACACTAGTGGGTAGTTACATATTGTATTTGTAAATCTTGAATACATATGTGCATAACATTGGATATATTTAATTTCTATATAACTATATAATAAGTAATAAACGAACATATTTATATAGTATCGTTAATTGTTATTATATCCTCTCCAAAAAAAAATGTACAGATTTTCATAAATGTTATCGCCCATAATTGTCGCAAACAATAAATAACAATGAGACCATCTATGAAAATACCACTCGAACGGCAATTTCCAACTTTCTTCACAAGTATCTTAAAACATATTAAACAACTACAATCACCTTCAACAGGAGGGCCGTTACACGTTCCCGCAAGAGGAATGGTCGCACATATCCATCGAGGCCAAGGACCTGATCGCGCAGCTGCTGGTGCGCGAGGCGTCGCACCGCCTCAGCGCCGAGCGCGTGCTGCAGCACCCGTGGCTGCGCCGGGCCGACGCCACGGCGCACTACCCGCCGTTGCACACGCCGCATAATATCAAACAGTTAGTTTTTTTTAATGTTATACTTCTTTTGTTGCGTTGGTTAAAATGATGATATGATTTTACGATTTAGACTACAGTATTAAGTTAAATAAGTAAATAGTTAAATCTTCCTTTATGAAGAAGACACACGCTTAATTCTCGTGACAATGCATGATTACCTAAATGTCGCCATTTTAAATCCAATATGACGGATGTTACAAAATAGCGATTTATCATTTATGTATGTATCAAATGTGAGTATCAAAGGGCTTGATGAGCGAAACACAATAAGCAAATCCAATATGGCAGTCGCCGCAAAATAGAAATTTATAATTTTAAAACTATTTCTAATAATCTTGATACATAGACAATCATATATGACATCCATTGATATATAAAAACATTGATATACATTTCCTAATAAATATCTCTACAAAAATTGGTGTCGACGTGTGACGTTAAGTCAAACCAAAGAATAAATTTCAAAAATCGAAAATCCTCACAGTTTAAACCCAAATTCGAACTTAAGTATTTTACTTAACGACGTGCGCTTATTTTGTCATCCGAAAAGCAAGGAACAAAAGAGATTTGAAATCCACGAGGTACAAACAGGCAGAAATAACAAGATGAAATCATAAGGGCCCCGTTTAAACCTTTCGGCTACGAAACTCTACAATCTTGATAGCAAAATGAGAAAAACTTTGCAAGTAGAATACAAGTTCAATGTTCGTCCACTAGATGGCGGTACGAGTAAGCTGCATCGCGCCGGCATTACGTTCACTTTAAAGTGATATGTAGTAGGTTGCCCCGGTTAAAAGTGGCATAATACACGTTGTTATTATTATATACATAATTTTTGAGATGCGTACTCTTGTGGTACGTATATGATGGAACTAACGACTTACCTTGGCTTCGCTCGGCCCTCGGGTGCATGCTTAGTCACGTTATATTACAGATAGCGATCGGTCGTCAACGTATTTAGCGTGAACGAAACTAGACCGTTCATTTTCTTTCATCGACTACTGACTAGTTTAAATTGTGGACTGTGGTTCGCTTGCGACTTCAATGTAGTCGTAGACGCTAGACAGTATCTTTACTAGTTTATGTTGCAAGACGGAAGGATACGTCGCGACCGCTGTGGTTAGATTAGATTATGATGACATTTTATCTATACATATAATAAAATTTGAACTAAGCTGAATCTGTACCTTAAATATTTTTTCGAAAATATTATTGAAATAGACATTATTATCGATGCAGAGGCCAAATCTATAGTTTTTAGAATTTTTGTCTGTCTGTCTGTCGTCTGTTACCGCATCACAGAAAAACTACTGGAGGGATTTTGATGAAATTTGGTATGGTGATAGCAGGTTATTTGGGTCAATACATAGGATACTTTTTATCTCAGGAAAATATCTTATTTCTGAGGAGCCTTTTGAGACTAATTGTGTATCTTGAATTTTAGTTGTTAATGACATCAGTTTCTATTAGTATGATGACAATTGTATTGTTTTTGTATTAATTGTAAGGTAACAAGACATTTTTCATTCTGTAAGCAGTTGGAAAGACCTTACGTGATATCGTTTAAAAGCCATTGCTTTTTTTTGCTTTTTGCCATTGCCGATAAATATATCAGCCATACGCCATTGTGCATGGCTGATATATTTATACGTTATGGTTATTACATTGTATGAGTTAATCCTACTGATATTATAAATGTGAAAGTTTGTGAGGAAGGATGTATGAATGGATGGATGGATGGATGTATTTATGCTAGTTACTCTTTCACGCCAGAACGGCTGAACGGATCTGGAAATTTGGCACGCAGATAGATTATAGTCTGGAATAGCACATAGGTTACTTTTTGTCCCGGAAAAATGCGCGGTTCCCGTGGGACAGATTTTGTTTTTGTCTAGGGACAACCCGAAGCAAAGCAAGGGTGAGTCGCTAGTTAATAATGTTAATTTTATCACTGATTGATCATAAGGTCAAAGAGTTATTAATAACAACTGTATAATGTCTATCACCACATGATAATAGAGTAACGTAGCTTCATAAACATTTATTAGGTTAACAGTTAGGTCATGATAAATTACATAGTAAGAAGTAACTCGAATATACATTTAACATATATTTCTTTCTCCACAGCAATATGTCAGCTCGCAATCTGTCCAACTTCGCTGAATCCGCCATGGCCGTGAACCGAGTTATTCAACAGCACTTCTCGATGAATTACTCGTACATGGAGCGTCCCACTGCTGCTCTACGTAGCAGCAAGTCTTGTCACCCAAGCCCTGATGTGGTGCTGGAAGATGAGCTGGAACGTGCAGGGGTGGCAATTCAGGCCATGGCCGTCAGTGACTACTGCGCACCCTTCGGCCTCTCCCCACCAACGGAGTCGCAACTGCTCCGCAGGCGTCTGCAGTCCACAGACAAACCGCTGCCAGTGCATTAACCTTTGAACCCAAGTGATCCAATCAGCGCTTAGCATTTGTAACATTTCTATACGAGGCGCGCTAGTGATCACCATGCAGGTTGATAGTACGCCGGTGCCCTAGACACCCGCCGATTTGCCAGTCAACATTGTGCGGCAGTGCTTCCTTCGGCCTCTGTGACGTCATCTGTCTCACGTACCAAAATTATCTCTCACGTATGACAGTGTTCTATGCGCGGTTTTGACGGACTTCATGTACGCGTACCTCCAGTTGTGTATAGTTAGTGATAAGGCAGACGCGGCTGGCCCCGTCACATTCCGAGCGACTACTGTGGACCTACCTCGACGTGAAAGCCTTCCAGGGTGCACTCCGAACCCGCCCCCACTACTACCCTTCACTACCCTCATGCCTTTAACAGATCCAAATATTAATTGTTACCCGATGGTAGTAGTGCGAGCGGCCCCTAGTGCAGTCCGCCTTATTGTTACGGTTGCAGCCAATAGTGAAACGGCTAACATTGGCGAAACTTGCCAAGATAAGTAATAAATCCAGTGAGATCCGATCGCAATATACTGTGAACGGTACTTATAGAGCTGTAACAGTTTTATTTGAGCCTTTTAAAGATATATTTTTATGGATAAATAAAAACGACTGAATAGTTTTTATCGATATGTAGAGTATTTGTGAGTTTATGTTGTGGCGGTCGGGACCGACGCCGCCGAGACCGACGCCGGTCGATAAAATCGTATTATATTGAGATAGTTGTGCTGATCTACTACAATACTTTATTAAAAATACAGAATAAAAATATTATTTTTTGTTGGATTTATAAAATCCGATTGTTTTAAATTGAGGTTATTTGTGTGATTGCCTTTGTTCGTGGCCTATCCTTTGCAATAACAAAATTTTGCTACTTTCGATAGAGTTTCGGATACTAGTCTGTTTATGTGATTGTTTTTGCATTTTTGCACCAACGATGAAAACCACATCTCATTAATTAAGAATGAATCAAGTTAAGATTTATATGAAAGTTCAGGGACAGTATGTGACATTTTCGCTGAGAGGTTCAAGTGTAAGTATGGATGCGCATAATTACAAAATTAGAATAAAATTCGCTTTGTATTGTCTTATGTGTAAAGGGCACTAGTGAACTGATTGTAGTATGAAATGTCATATATTTTTGACCTAAACTGCGTTGGTTAAGTGTTGCATGGAGTTCCATGGAGCTGCCATAAAATTGTGATCAGTTTGAATACTTTTATATTGCTGAAGAATGAAGTGTTATAATAATGTTAAGTGTAGACTTTGCTAGACTATAACCTGCGTAACTTTGATTGGAGAAAGATACACGCAGCGCCACCTATTGGTCATTATTTTATTTTTTTCACAAATTTTATATTTTTTATTATTCATATTAATTTCAAAGTCTAATTTATTCTTTAATTGTCCTGGTGGCTTTATCCAATCAATTCTAAAATTACCGCAGTACTTTGTTAAAATTTTGTTTTCGACTTAATCATTGATTTGAACTATCATTTGAAATACAAATGTTTGAATTTTGAAATTGTATTTTATTTAACAGTCCTATAATTTTATTATGCTTATATCAAAGAAAAGGCTGGGACTTACTATACCTATATATAAAATAAGGATGGCACCTCATCATTTCATCACTATTTAATTAACACCTCAGAAAAAGGAGTATAATAAAATTGACGCTTATGTCTGTTCGTTAATCTTTCGCATAGTTTTGTGATTTATCCCAACGGATAGGAGTCTGGTGTCCAATTACTTAAAATATGTGGTTCGTGATGTAAGGAATTTCACATGGTAGGTACATCAATATTGGGATATCTTTTTAAGTATATATCGAAATAAACACAATTTTGGTACATTTTAAATCCAAGTTTTACTATAATATAAAAGCATCGGTACGGTAAAAAAAAGCAAAATTTTAGCCCGATTATGAATAATGAAACATTGGAAATAACTGAATCAGCAGTATTCTTAGGTATAACACTAGACACTTAAACTTCAGTGGAATCCCCACCTCTCAACACTTGCAGGTAAACTCGGCTCCGCTGCCTATGCAGTTAGAAAAATTAAAAACTTAACGAATATTAACACTGCCCGACTTGTTTATTTTAGTTATTTTCATAGTATTTTATCGTACGGAATACTTCTTTGGGGCAGTGCCGTGGAAATTAATACGATATTTATACTTCAAAAAAGAGCAGTACGGGCTATTTATGATCTAAGAGCTCGTGATTCCCTACTAGATGTTTTCAAAAAAATTGGTATTCTTACGGTTGCGTCACAATATTTACTGTGTAATATATTATTTGTTCGCAAAAATCTAAATAATTATGAAAAAAAAAGTGATAGACTCAATAAACACTAGGAATAGAAATAAGCTTGTTAGTTGTTACGCCTAGATTTCGGCTCCAAAAGGTGAATATCCCTCGTGGGCCTGAGTATACGCAATTGAAAGCGACATAATGAAGTTAGCCGCATTCGTTTTACAGAGTTGTGACATACGGGATGAAAGCTTTAGCTATTTTTATTCTGTTACGCCGGAGTAATATAACTTCTTGAAAATAACTCACAATAAGAGAATAGAATATTTAACGAACTTTGTGAAAAACATCGATAAGTGCGTGTATTTAAATGTGGTAAAATTACATAAAAATTTGAAACTTACAATTTTTTTTCAAAACTATTTGTTTCCGTGGTCTTAAATTGTAAATATAGGCTTCTTATAAAGATATCTATTAGCGAAAAAAATATGAAGTCTCAACTCGATGGCATACCTACTTTGTACAGTTGAGCCAAAAAAAACATTTATGTTTTCAATGCGAATTAACAACCCTACGTAAAGTAATATAGGTTTACAACATAATTTATAAATTTTAAAGACAGTGATAATTGTCAACTAATTATTCAAATAAAATTTTTAAAATATTATCTCGACCGTAAACTACTTCTTGACTGAAAGTTCGTGGAGCATAGAATAATAGATAGAAAGTAAGAAGTACTTACTATCTGTGAATCAAAATCGATGAAAAAGTGTCCGTCAAAACGCATCTAATAAAGGTGGCCCCTCCGTCTACATACAACCTAAATTTATATCGTAGTTATGGCTCGCCAAACTTGTTACCAATACTGGGTACCAAGTTTTTTTTTTTATTATTTTTGATTTTTTATTTTCACATATCGCTTGTTCTCGATTTTTCGCCATGAATATTTGTTTGTAAATTGTTTATTTATAAATAATTAAACAAAAATGTACCCTCAAAATATCCACTTCAATCGAAATTTATATTTTTTCTTATTACTAGTAGTAGTCTTTAAATATTCATTAATGTTTGTTCGTTTATAAAATACGTTTGTTCTATCGTCAAAGTGCCTATTTTTTTGTTTAATTAACAATTTTCATTTAGCTAATAAAGTAGTTATCGTAGTTTTTCGTACGCCAGCGACCTCTATATTGGACACTGTCTACAACAGCTAAATTCATATCGTAGTTCTTCGTACGCTAGCGCCATCTACTATTTTCAGCAAACAGGAGGACACTTTTTCAACTTACCTTCCATATAATAGGTACATATAGATAGTACTCCTTACTTACATATATGCTCCATGTGAATGAAGGGTGTACCATATTATATTAGCCTCGAGCTGCGAGCTGTTGCTGCTACTACTACCACCTCTGTTCGTAGATTACTGTTGAATAATCTACGGACAGATCATAGAGATAATAAGCTAACTCGTTGAAAATTCAAGTTAAA
This sequence comes from Argynnis bischoffii washingtonia, assembly GCA_033884665.1. Classification (NCBI taxonomy): domain Eukaryota; kingdom Metazoa; phylum Arthropoda; class Insecta; order Lepidoptera; family Nymphalidae; genus Argynnis; species Argynnis bischoffii. The sequence goes on along the minus strand of CM066618.1, from coordinate 13,848,747 downwards.
TGAAATATAAAAATTTAATTTTTTTTTAGCACAAAATATTTTTTACCGGACTGCGGTGAAGCCCAAAAGAGGGTTTATGTGTTTGACCTGTATGTATGTCCGATTCTATGTTCCCTCGTAATTCCTAAACGTCTTTACCGATTTTGATAATTCATACGTCGTTAGGTTCGTATTGATAAGTGATAACGCGAGTGTCGTAGAATAAATGGATATCATTAAAAATAAAAATGGCGAATCTTAGGCGACAATAATTTTGTCTTGAAAAATTTTTTTTGTCCAAATCAAACGAGTAGGATATTAAAAGGCGATTACAAAAATATATACATACAACTTAAATGTTTAAAAATAATTTAAAATAAGAAATTATTAAGTGAAACTAACTGACCAAAACTAAAAAGCTGAAAATAAAAAATAATTTAAAAACCACAGGACCTTCGGACGTGCAGCCATACATGATAGTCACTACACCAACGAGGCAGTTTATATACGTATATGCATGTGTAAACTGAAACAAGTTAACCATTGCAAAACTCATCCTCAGAGATGTAACTTATCTAAGATACAAATATCTGAAATACAGATACAAGATACAAAATACGTATTTTCATCTTGTAACTATATTTTTTTTTAAATTCATTTCGTATCTTGTATTTAAATACCTTTTGTTTGGTATCTTAGTACTTTGTAGATACTATGTTTGTTAAAATACTTTTAGTAATAGACTAGCGACTCACCCTCGCTCCGCTCGGTCCGTCTGTACTTACGTTTTAACGTTTAGATTTCTCAGAGATCTCAGAGATATTTTCCCGCAATAAAAAGTATCCTATATGATGACCCGGATATCCAGGTATCATCATACCAAATTTCATCAAAATCCCTCCAGTGGTTTTTCTGTGATGCGGTAACAGACAGACAAAAATTCTAAAAACGATAGATTCGGCCTCTGCAGCGATAATAATATCTATTTCAATAAGATTTTCCAAAAAATATTTAATGTACAGATTCGGCTTAGTTAGAATTTTATTATATGTATAGACTAGTATAGTTATGGTTTAACACTTGACAAATGTGATAAACTGTTTGAAGAATGGGTTTTAAATAAAACTATCTTTTCGGATCTTTTCGCGGATTTATTTTGATTTTTGGTTCCCGACGTTTCGATTGCTTTACAGCAATCGTGGTCATGGGAGAGACTAAGGTGTTAGATGTCTCAAAAGCATTATATAGTTGTTTGTAACAACTATATATATATATATATATATATATATATATATATATATATATATATATATATATATATATATATATATATATATATATTGTATAGCGACACTTGCCGCGACACTTTTCAGCGACACTTCCAGCGACACTTCCAGCGACACTTCCAGCGACACTTTTCAGCGACACTTTCAGCGACACTTTCAGCGACACTTCCAGCGACACTTTCAGCGACACTTCCAGCGACACTTTCAGCGACACTTCCAGCGACACTTTTCAGTGACACTTTTTAGCGATACTTTTTAGCAACACTTTTCAGTGACACTTTTCAGCGACACTTCCAGGGACACTTTTCAGCGATACTATTTATCTGCCCCAAAAAAGTATCCAACAAGATAAATTTCGCGGAAAAATCAAAATAAAAAGATAATTATAATAAAAAGATCCGAAAACAAAATCTAAGAAAGTACGTAAAGTAAGTAATTAATAATAAGTAAAATATACGAATCAGGCAGTGTAGCTGTCCGTTAGGCGACTAACTTTTCTTATTGCAAAAAGTATAGCTAATTTTATCCGCTAGTGTCAAGAGATGACAATTTCACTGGAGCTTAGAATCTATCATGCCTAAAAATACTGCACATTAAATTATTTATATTTGTTACGTTAGGTAATGTAAATTCGAGATGTTTTTTTTCTTGGCCTTTACTGTCAAGTTTAGCTTTTTTTGGCTAACTTTGAATAAGTCCAAGTCTTTAAACTAGCGAAATATGTGCGACAATGCACTGACTATTTCGTTATTATTTTACTACGTTCGACTTCAAAAATTTACGAAATGTCATCATATCATTTCATTACATAGTTAAAACGTACATAGTACAGTACATATAAGAAAGGACTAAGAGGAGATGCTTGTGGAACACCCATCCTTAAAGAAGATCCATTTTCACATTATTTATTTTAACCCTTTAGATTTGATTGAGGTAGGGAGCAACAAGATCAAACACAGCGCCCTATATGCCATAGTGATTCAGTACAAGCAAGAAGGTTTGTTGATCAACACAATCAAAGGAATGTCAAAAAGTCCTATAGGATTTTGCGATGTGTCCCAAGCATCGTAATTCATTGACCTTTTGGGAAGTCATGCTGTTCACTATGCATAATTTTGTCACAAAAGATAACGAGCTCTCTTAGGAAACCGAATGAATCGGATGCGAATCCCGTTTCTCGCACCTCTAATATTTTTATTTGCGAATCATTTCTAACCACTTGTCTTACAGTAACGGAAAACTTCGTGAGGAATGCATGTCTAATTTCGTCAACCCGCACTTGGGTAGCGTGGTGGACTATGGCATGATCCCCCTCGTATTGAATGGAGACCCGTGCCCAGCAGTGCAGTGGGTAATTAATAAAAAGGGTTGAATATCAAAGAAGCATTTTTTTTTTATTTCACTCATATTAAATTGCTTATTCTTTTTAGCTGCGAAAATGACCGTATAAGTACTAGTAGTATTATGTGATCTATGGTAATAATTACTATATTAACGAACAATCTCGCACTCACAAAATATGTTTTACAAACTTTCCGCCAGGCGGCGCTGATCCAACTCCATACAAATTTGAGTTTACTTTAACGCGATCGAGTAGTAAGAAAAATTCACACTAAGCCCACAGAACGGGTTTTACTTAAGTCTCAAATAAAATCTTAAAACTATATAATTAGGTTGTGTCACGTTTGCGCGTTCAACGCGATTAACATGTAAAAAATTAACTTTCATTAAAAAAAATGTTGCTTTTTACAAAAGTATTTTATCTATAAAAAGTATTTAAAAGATACGTATTTTATATCTAGTATTTCAGATACTATTTCAGAAAGTTATTTGCATCTGGTATCTGAAATACTTTATTTAAAAGTATTTTACATTTTGTATTCCAGATACTTTACTTAAAGTATCTTGTACATCACTGCTCATCCTCCATTTTATTAACTTTCAGTGATCTTAACAATTTTAAACCGTGGTATACAATACATAATAAAAAGTAAAGTGCTGTGAAAACATACAAATACAAAGCCTATTATCAGTCTGCTGATTTTTCAGTAATCAGTAAAATTACGCAAATTTGATTTACATTGCACATTGCATCGTTTCCTAATAAGAATTTTCCTTTGTTTTTTTTTTTAATCATAAATTTTTGGAATTTATATAATTAGAATCTTTTGCCAATTTTTAAGAACAACTCGATATAACCTATACTGCGGTCTCTTAACATTTATTTGAACTAATTTTTCTTTGATCTTTTTCCGTTTTTGGTGGCAGTGAGGTGGCGGCAGTTGGCAACATTTGTTGGTGCCACTGGCGGGTAAGGTTCTATCGTTGTCATTAAATTAAATTAAATTAAAATATTTGTTAGTGTGGCCTGGCTATAAATTCAATATAATAATAATTGTTAGCGCGCCACTTTATCTGGATTTTGTTTTAAATAATATATAATAACCAAAGAGATAAAATATTGACTTTTTCTAACGTCTTCTTTTAAAGCAATAAGCATCATTTTATTTTTCATCCATGATAAGCATATTTTGTTGAGCCGTACCGTGTCTTATGTGAGCCATAATTAATCAGGAATGGAACAATGTGTACAATAATTATGAATATAATTGGTGGGATTCCACTAGGTTCCTTAATCTGTCTTCCACGGTGAAAAGCTCGCAAGCAGTAAACATTCATTCATTCATTCATCAAATAAGCAATGAATGGGGAAGATTTTTCGAAAGGAGGGCACCACATGTATCGCCTATTAACATTCAGTCTGAAATTAACCAATTTATTATGATATCTCTTTTGTACCTAGTTTTTTGGTCCTATTGTATTCACATCTTACCTGTGCATTGTATTGTACTTGGTAGCTACACCAGCTGAAGAAAGAATTGAGAAGGAAAGATGCATCTTATAGTGGTCCTGACTGACTGATGGTTCAACACACAGCATAAACCGCTGGTCGTAGAAACGTGAAATTTGAAGGACGTATTTCTTATATGATATAGGCATTCGATAAAAAAGAAGTTTTTTTGAAATTTATCCCCTGAGTAGGTAAAATAGGAGATTAAAATTATATGGAACTCTGTCATTCTTAATGAGAAATACACAGAAAGTGGCGTTAATCTTTAAAATAAAAAATAAGATATTTTTTTTCGAAATTCATCTATTAAAGGGGTAAAAGGGGGTAATAAAGATTATATGATACTTAGTATTAATGCTCTTCAATACAATTAAATAAATATATGTTTTAGCATTTTTGAAATTCAATCCCTTAAGGGGGTAAAATGGAGGATGAAAGTTTGTATGAAACTCTGTAATTAATATGTAGAAAAGTATAAAAAATTAAAAAAAAATCTATATATTCATCTGTAGACGATTTAAGAGTCCTAAAATAAAGTTTTAGTTTTTTTCTTTAAAATGTATATATATATATATATATATGTATATACTTCCATGTAGATTCGAAACAAAAGAGCCCAAAAAGTAGGCCTAATTCTATTTCATCCTACGGAATGGGAATGAATGAATGTAAAACTGGGCTAGACTGGCGCCTTATTGCTTGGAGCTATCTCTTTGAAGCAACCGATTTTTAAAGAATATTTAAAAAATATATTGAATACAATATAGGTACAGAATACAAAAATTAAATAGTAAATACACTTACATTTAATAAATTAGGAAAATATTCAAAGTTATCTGTACTAATACTAAGGAATTTTACCCGACATGCTAGTAGAAATTAGCAATTAGTGTATTTCTGAAATACTTAATTTGAATAAAGAAATTTTTAAATCGATAAAGAAAGAAATAGGATTATGGTTCGTCAGTTATCATACGATTTTTACCTTTAAATATCTCAGAAATGTGACATTTTAAGGCATTAATTTGCTGGTATTTATTTATTTAAGTGTTCTCTTCAGTTTAATCATGCACTGCTATATTATAAAGAAAAAATATATTACATAAAAATCTTTGAATCTTGAAGTATAAAATAGTATTATGCCATCTGTGCTATTAGACATTTTCTCAATGTTGTTCTAAAATCTAAAGTGTTACTTTTAATTTTTCGTTATGTTCTAAGGCTAGTGTACAAAAGATAAATCTAAATAAATTTCACCGTTAAAATTAACAATATTTAAATTTGGAGGTAGATATTGCTAAACTAAATTATTATATTAATAATTTATTACCCTAGAGTTCAAATCGTTTTGAGAATAATATAATTCCTTTATTCATTTTCATTATTAAAAAATATATTATATTATTGAAATCTTGATACAAAATTAAATATATTTTTAAAATAACTATTTTCTTATATTACTGACATAAATCTATATAACAATAACAAAACGCAGGTGACAATCATAAGTCAAAAATCAGTCTTTGTCACCAGTAGAGGGCGCTTGTAATCGCTCGGCCACGTAAGTCGGGGTCGTATTTTTCTTAATATATTTGTTATATTTAGTTATTTCACCATTTTGTGATAATATGTGAGAATGGTATAGCTATACAAAGTTGTGTGCAAAGTTTTTTGTGTTTTGACATCGTCCCGCCAGCGGTAAGTCGCACAGTGCGTTTGTCCTTCCGTCATTCTTAGTGAATTAGCATTAATTAAACATCCTTTTCGATACCAAGTTTATTATCACAATACAAACATTTCTAAAGCTTACTCTCATATGTCCAACCACGGGTATGATAAATTAAATAATACTTGAAAATTAAATTTACAGATTGACAAGCCATGTCTCACATACCGAATCAATATAATAATGTTCCTGGCCAGCCAAATTCGATTCCTGGGACCTCACATCAATATAATCAAATTCCAACAAGCCAATTGCCTGGAACTGTGAAGCAAGGAGGAATGATCAATCCATCCTCAATAGCTGGATATACCAGTCAAGCAAATCACTATCATCAAAGTGCAAATAGTTCACCAGCCTTTAATAACCCTGGGATGATGGCACCTCCACCCACAAGCCTACAATCATCTCCAATGAGACCATTGAAACCAGTTCCAAATCAAAACCCAACGCAAAACATCCAGAACATTCCATTTAGTTCCGCTATTCCCCATTCCATACCAAATGTATCTTCATCACAATACCCTCCTAATTTTCAACCACATCAAATAAATAACACTGCACCACCTCTTATTCCTTCTAGTCAATATAATCAGCCAATTATCAATGGGCCCTCTGGACCATCAGTACCAGTAAATCAATACCCTCCTTCAAGTTCATTTAGCCCTCCACCCTTAACAAATCATCCGCCTACAAGTGCCAGCTATGGGCCAAGGCCACTTAATCCAGGGTTTAGTGGTATAAGACCTCCAACATCAATGCCACCTGGTTTAATGACGAGTCAACCTAATATACCATTTAATGGACCGCCAATTTCTGCAGCTAGGAACAGTCCATTAGGAACTGGACCACCAGTTAACAATTTACCACCATCCAGTTTACCTAATTTATCTGGAGCTATACCACCAAAAAGCAATATAGTTAATGGGCCTTCTATGCCAGGTCCACCATCTTCAATGGGCTCACAAATGCCACCAAGAGGATTACCAAGTGGCCCATTACAAACTGGCCCAGCTAATTCTCAAACGAGGCCACCCATGCCACCTAATATAAATCAACCTTCAAATGGTCCAATTAACCAAATGGATCAAAATTACACAACTGGACTGTCTAGTTTGAGTCCACCAGGTTTGCCCAGTGGGCCAATGAGTCAGCCTGTCCCCACAAGTGGGGCTAGTGGACCCTCAAATACGAGTATACAAAATAGATATCCTCAAATGCCATACACTAATCTAAGTCCACAACAGCAAATGCAAGTGCAGCAGAATATTGCCAAGCAATTTCCTACCCACAATTTGTATGGAGTTACACAACAAATGGGGAACTTGAGTGTAACCAAACAAGGATTTGACCAACTGTGGGGTCACCAAATGGTAGACTTGTTACAGTGTAAAAATATTTTGCCTGAATATCCTGAAGAACCACTGGAAATAAGACTTGGAAATCAGTTTGCTGATGCTCCTAACTGCAGTCCTGAGTAAGTATATTATTATTTAATTTTATAATAAGACTAGTGACTCATCATCGCTTCATTTGGGTTCGTCCCTAGTTACGTAGTAACATTTAGTGTAGATTTCTCAGAGATGAGATTTTTCCACACAGTAAAATATATCCTATATGTTGACCGAGATACTCATCTATCATCATACCAAAATTCTGATTTTCAAAACACTATAGTTACTGTGTATTGAAAATAATGCCTATTTCAATAAGATTTTAAAAAAAAAAATTATGTATAATAAATATTTTTTTTGAAGTTCAACACAGTTAGAATTTAATTATATGTATAGATATCATAAAAAGACTTGCAATTTACCCTTGCTTCGCTTAGGTGCATCCCTAGCCACGTTTTAAATAGATAAAATAGTTATTTTGAGTGTACCTTATGAGATACACACATGCTATAGCAGACTTTTCCGCAGGCCTCTTAGAATTTCCTAGTACATTATTTTGATGTATCTCTTAAGATTTAGCCAGCGTTAGCCATGTAAGGTATGAAATAAAAAAAAATTAGTAAACACTGTTTAGCCATTTGGAACAAAATAATTACAAATAATTACACTTGTTTATCTCTCATTCTATTACTGAAAATCTATCAAAATGATTTGCTGGGTTTAGAAGAAGTAAACAGAAGGGTCATTGTTTTTAAAAGATATTCTATGTAGAGATCTAGCTTAGGTACTATTTTATTGTATTATATGTATGTTATCATATGGCTATAATTACTGTTTATTTTAAGTTCAATATAATAAAAGAATATTAGGAATAAGAGACAAGATAAATTGTAGATAAGTAATGTTGCTGCTATTCATACAAAACATCAATCTTGCTTAATATTCAATATGAACTATTAATTAAACACAATTAGATATTTTGATTGATCAGTTGAATTATAATAATATGATATTTCGTTATTAGTACTTAACATGATTTATAATGTTAAATTATAATCAATAACAGCTTAAATGACTGTTAAATTTATAAAAATATCTATGTCAATGCATACATCTATAATGTTTTTAACAAAATAGATTTGTTTGATGAGAAGTACATATTCTTAGTTAAGTAGTTCTTGCTTTGCATATACTATAACTACACCTGTGCATGCTAATATATAACATGAACCTCTTTCTTATTTCACCCAGTGATATTACAGCTTGTTATTAGTGAAATGATGTTCAGAATACATTCATTAATTTTGGAATTGGCCTTCAATAAAACTCACAAATTGTACCCTTTTTTCATATTAGTATAAATATTTATATAAAAACTAAAGCATATTCAGTGTTTTGCTGTAATAAGGGCACATTTGAAGCTTTTTCATTTTATCTACATATTTATATTTTAAATTAAAATTATACACACTTACTACAGAGTAAGTATAACGTTGATGGTACAAGTCGATATCCTTATCTTTGCTATCAGTAAATCTTATTCTGATTATATTATCAAATATCTTAGTTTGTAGGGACACAATTTGTTATAAGGTTAACAGTTTATATTAAAAATCAAAATGTTCCTGACATACGTATTGTTTTTAACATGAAGACTGATTTATTGTTTCTCTATATTAATTATTAATTAATTCAAAAAGTAATTCCACCAACCAATCTTCATTTTTTTTTTATGAATATCTCAATCCCAACCTCAATGGTATGGAACCACCCTTAAATATATATAAATAAAAAAATATTAAAATAGGCAGTCATGGGGACTGCCGACAAAAGTGAAAACTTATAACTTTGGAATAACTTTTATTTTTACAAATTATGAAATTCTTATTAGTCTGGTTTTCGCATCTATTTGCATTCCGAGTAATAATTATTTACATTTTGATATAGTTTATTTAAATTAATCACAACACAACATATGACACGTCATATGTCACACGTAGCATGTCGGTGACGCGAATCCCTAAATTTTTCCCCTACCAAAAATCGCTTAACGCGGCTAAAGAAGTTTTCACTTTAAAAACTTACTTTTTAAGAGTCAGTCAAGTGATTTTGAAGTTGGTTTAACCTTGATAAACACACATATTACATACACATTGTTGATGTTAAAAGGTAATATTTATTATTTATCTTGACAAATGCATTAGAAAAGTAATAGAGATAACTCTTGTAAGAATTCTGCTTTGTTAATTTTTGATTCAAAATATTATCGTATTAAATATACTGCAAACAATCATTTATTTACAAATAGAAGGATTGCCTTCTTACTAATTGAATATCCTTCTAGTAAGGAAAAGATTTAATTATACTAGGAAAATGTTTTTAAATAATAAAGGCCCTTCGACAGACAATGACCTTACCTTCAAGGAATCTAAAATCATAAATTTCGTCTTTAAAATTACAATAGGGACATTGAATAACAATTGTATGGACGTTATGTATGAGTAATTATGCGTGAGGGTCTTAGTCCTCACTAACTTGGAAAAATCTGCACTTATACTATAAATTGGGATAGTGCATTTGGTGATTTGTTATTCTTTCATGCACTATTAATATTAAAAAAAAAAAAAAAACAGGGTTATAGTACTTTATGGGCTAGAGCATAGGCTATTTTTTTATTTCCGACTAATGGCAATTCTTAATAACCTTTATGTATTAGTCAAAGCTCCAGACATCCGGTGTCAAATTCCTGTCTCTAGTAAGGAGAGCCATAGATAGATAGGTTATTGCAATCCGTTGTAAAAGAAAAACATGGCAAATGTGTATGGGACAATAAATGACGTTAAATGAAACTGTTAATATCTGTATAAATATTATAAATCTGAAATTATGTGAGTATGGATGTTTGTTACTCTTTCACGCCAGAACGGCTGAACGGATCTGAATGAATTATGAAATTTGGCACAGAGATATAGTCTGAAATAACACATAGGCTACTTTCTATCCCGGAAAAAATTACGATTCCCGGGTGATAGATTTGTTTTTTTTCTCGAGGCGAACTTGAGCGAAGCGAAGGTGAGCCGCTAGTCAGAAATAAAAATATGTGCATCGATGAAATATTTTAATATTTTATAAGTTAATATTAATTCTAATACTGTTGGTATTTATGCTTTTCTGATGAAATTTTACAATGACAGTTGACATGAATACCTACTTTATTTATGTTGCATGTTGGTTTCACCGGTGGTAGGACTCTGTCAAGCCTGAGGAGTCCGACTGGATGGGTACCACCCCCTTATCTATTTCTGCCGCCAAGCAACAATGATTGCATTGTTGTGTTCCGGTTTGAAGGATAAGGTAGCCAGCGCAATTACAGGCAAGAGGCATATCATCTTAGCCCTCACAGTGACAACGCACCTGTGGTTCTGCATTTTTGTTACTTCCTAAGTGCATGAACCGTAGGTGTTATGGGCGACAGGTACTGCTTTCCATCAGGTGGTCTGTCTGCTCGTTTGTCACTGAATCTCATAAAAAGAAAAAAAAAAATGTTGATACTCATATTGCAAGCACGGCAAGGGAATGATATAGTAATCTTCTAATTTTTATGTTGTTTTAGGCTGCAATCACTATCTTTTGCACGCTCCGTCTGTTTATTAGTAAGGATTTTATCCCAAAATGTCTTTTTTATTGCAAAACAAGCTCAAATATTTAAAAAAATAGTATAAATTAAATATGGATAAACTTAATAATTTTATTAATCCCGAATAATATAAATCATTTAATTTTGCATAAAGGCTTAAACCACTTTCACTTCCTTTAGTAGGTAATGTATTGTTATCCACGTTGGGACCAAGTGAAAGTGAGATACACTTTCATTTAATTTTTTATGATATACATTACTTTAAATTATATATGACGTATTTTGACGCCATGACGAATGAGTAACACGAAGAAACGTGTTACTTTTAATTATAGTCGCGTTACTGAGATTATTTATTACTGAGGTTATAAGGTCATTTTATTCTACTAATTATTCCGTAAATAGTGCTAGTGACTAATTAAAAACATTTACAATCTCTACTTTCTAAGCGTTCGAGTTCCATTACGCAAAGTATTGAAATAGTTTATTTTAAAAATAAAAAAGGATATTTTTTATACTTATATTTGTACACATAAAATGAAATAGTAACAAAGCGTATATAAATAAATATTTATTGAAAACAATGACTGTTACATGTTGTTTACATCATATTACATATACATATAATTTAAAACAATAGTTGTTAACATTTTTGTTTGTATATCTGTATGTCTGTTTGCTTTTCTTACAAAGGGTACGAACGGATTTTAAATAAGTTTTGTATAGTGATAATAATTTATTACTCGGGTCAACATTTAGGTTACCTTTTACTGCAGGTAAAGCATTTTGTATCATTCCCACGGGAAAACTAACTATTCGGCCGAATCGTCCATCATACAAAATTTTCAATGATATATTGTACAAGAACTTTCTCATTTTCTGCAAGTTTGCTGACCGATGACGGTTTTTTGCAAAAAAAAAAAAAAACTGTTTTCATACTAAATCTTCTGAGATACATAAACACAGTGTGCTAAATAATTGTAGGTCTTAAAAAGGCCCACAGAAAAATGCGATAGCATATATGTCTATCTCCTAAGGTGGAGTACAAAAATTTAATTTTTGTTTATTTATTTTAATATACGAAAATGTTTTATTTTGTATTCGGTGATGATAACCTTATCTTTTACTTAAGTTAATTGCGTGTATATGCAGTTGTGTCGATCGCGGACATTGAACCACTTTATCCACTATCCAACTAACCAAACATAAACAATGGTCTTTGTCGCATTATCCATTCATACTATAAATATATTGCACATGTATAAAAAAAACGTTTATATATAATAGTCTTCGCATAAGTCATATTTTGGGTAATAAAGATAATACACCTATTAGGTTCTTTCTTAAATGCATGTGTGAGTTAGGTATAAAAAATATTTATTTGGCACTGGACCTATAAAACAGTAACAAATTTTTGTTTGTAAATCCAATTTGTAATATAAAAGAACTGAACCTCGACGTATGGACTACTAGCGACTCACCCTCGCTTCGCTTTGGACTCGTCCGTCATCGTCGATAAAAACAAATCTATCCCACGGGAACCGTACAATTTTCCGGAATAAAAAGTGACCTATGTGCTACTTCAGACTATAATCTATCTCTGTGCCAAATTTCATTCAGATCCGTTGAGCCGTTCAGGAGTGATGGAGTAACAAACATCCATATAATATTAGTAAGATTCCTATCTACCTATCCATCCATCCTCACAAACTTTCACATTTGTATGGATTTGTATTAATACGGATATAAATAAAATACTATATTTAAAGATATTGTAACTTTAAATTTTAATCAACATCGAGGGACAGAAAGCTCTATAATTTCATTATTGGAGCCATAAAAATTCGAACTATAGTAAAAGACAAACATTCTTATTATACAAATAATAATTCACTACAATCTTATTGAATGGAGTAAAAATTTAAATTTTCTTCTTCATCATCGTTTATGACGTATTTTTTATGTTGATGTTACATGTATCTCCTAAACTTACCTTATTTTAATAAATGCAGAGCAAATATATGAAAAATATTAACATTTTTAAAATTATACTATTTGTAAGATTAAATTCTTATATGTATAAACTTAACACAAGTTTTTACAAGTAGATACATAATTTTTTATATATCTTTATTATTTTTTATTTACAACACAATTGTGAGAATAATGTTAAATATGATAATTTTGCTTAAATAAACTTGTATAGTACCTATACCAATAATGCAAACTAAAACAATCTATTTAATTAAAAAGTAAATTAGGTTCACTTTTTCACTAGATCTCTTCAGGAAACGGTGTTTTATTTCCACTTTATTATATATCTTTTACATATCAGTTCGAATCGATTGTACAGTCTTGAGTTTCAGTAAGCACGTGTATATTTCTATAGTGAATAAAATGAATAACCTTGTTTTTTGTAATAATATATCTTCTAAGACTATTGCAATTAAATAGTAATGTAATAGGATGTTATTTTATTTTGTTTGTTTGTTTAGAAATATCTATCTCCGTTTGAAATGTAGTTTAGTTTATAAGTTATGTATACAGAGCGTTTTAGTGTATCACTGTACCGAAATAGTATTTGACTATATTATGATAAGTGGGTCATGGTTATATGGCTTCATGACTATTGTACATAGCTACTAGATATGTTATATGAAGTCTTTTTTTTGTTTATGACCTATTTTATAATTAGTCTTTTTTGTAGATGTATTTTTTTATTCAAGAATTCATTTTAAAAGTATATTCAGCCCTTCTTAACGTCCTACTGCTGGGCATAGGCCTCTCCATATGAGGGGAATTAGGCCATAGTCCACCACGCTGGCCAAGTGCTGGTTGGCGGACTTTTTTTTGGACTTCACAGGTTTTTTGCGAACTTGCTAGGTTCTCTCAGAAACGCAGGTTTTCTCACAATGTTTTCCTTCACTGTAAGACAAATGGTAATCATGTTGAAAATGATTCGCACATGAATAATAATTTCAAAAATATTGGGATAAATCTAAAACGGGTTGGAATATTGAATATTTCGATTTTTGAAGACAAATATTTTCTTAATTCAATTACGTAATTATGTAGTGAATAGTAAAAACTTAAACATAAAACTTTAAACTACTAATTCTATTATTTAGGTACACACGGAAAAAATGACCGTGACAATCGTTGGTCACACAGTAAGACGAAAACAAGAAATTAATCAAAGTATAAAAAAAGGATTTTTTTATTAATTTGTTTTGATTGCTGTTCCTTTAGTAGAAATCTCCCAAAAACACATTTTTAAATAAATTAACATAATTTATAAAATTTATTATGTACAGCAATATAATGTATCTTTTGTATATTCTATTATACATTACTACTAACATATTTTTTCCAGAATCTTCAGATGCACTGTCAACCGCATTCCCGAAACGAACTCGCTCTTACAGAAGTCTAGACTGCCTTTAGGCATCCTAATCCATCCCTTCAAAGACCTAAATGTAAGTAATAATGCAATTATTATTGTATTGTTGTATGAATTTTGCGATTGATTAATCAATTTTGTGAGCTTCGCATTCTTAAAACTAATTTGACATTAGAAAATATGATTGATTTATAAGGAAACCAACCATCTTTAATTAATTATTTTTTTACCACTTAGCTAAACAGACAGACGTTGTCCTATCCAATTTTCATTATTATTTTTTTTGTGATCTTTGAGTTCAAATCCTATAGAAAAAATAAAATAGCACAATTTTTTCCCGAATTTTCTAATTCTCCTGGCGATTTTTCCAATTTTTTTTCCTTAAAATCCTTATCTTCGGGCTAGTATTCATAAAAAATACGCGCTTGCTAACGAACAGCATTTCATTTTTATTTATATAGATGTAGCAATTAAAATTTTTGTGTATTCATTTCATTATATAACAGTGATGCGTATGACCTTTGATCAGATGAATTGAAATACTGCGGTTTACCGCAGTATTAACGTTCTTTTTTATTGACGTCTTCACGTAAATATGTAAATCATAACATCAGTTAGTTTAATTAAGCTAATATTTGTTTTTATTCATTTTTTTATTTTTTAGGAAATGTTTAGTGGCAATATTGAAATGTACGTCTCAAATAAAAATCATTAATACTTGTAATAATTTTTATTTAGAATAGTAAGTTAATAGAGAAATTCTACATAAATTTATATAAATTAAATAAAACGATTTTTTCGCTGTATAATTTTATTTTGTTTTTGTTTAAAAAAGTCAAAATGTCAGAAAATAGTTTTTTTTAAATGTCAAAGAAAGTAAATCAAAATGTAAATACTAAATTAAAAAAATAATATGTAGTTGTATTTTGTGAAAAATGACGGTATATTTTTAGCATATTTAAAATAAATAACATGATACGTCTTTTCGATAGAATAATATCTTTGGACTCACGCGACCGTTTCAAATGAAATTTGACGACTCGAATGCAATTTTGTAATTTAGTCTGTTTGATTTTTTATTGTAGAGGTAATGTATAGTACAAAAAAGTATTACAATTGAATCCTTTTTCGAGCCATGCGCAATTAGACAGAATATTTTAGATTTTCCTTATAAACTGGACTTTAGTTCTAGATATTAACGCGTTCGAACAGACAAAATAACTCCTGTTAGATAAAAAAATATCGATTAAATATATATTAATCGATATTATATTTGATGGTAATTAATTGATATATATATATATATATATATATATATATATATATATATATATATATATATATATGTATATATATACTCTATTACTAACTCTAAAGATTTAAAATTAGTATATTTTCAATAATTATGTTTTTGTTTCGATTGTTTTCAGCATTTACCTGTAATCCAGTGCACATCAATCGTGAGGTGTCGTGCGTGTCGTACTTACATCAACCCGTTTGTTTACTTCGTCGACTCGAAGCGCTGGAAGTGTAACCTGTGTTACAGAGTGAATGAATGTGAGTGTTATATGAATACCTATTTCAAATTAATTAGTTTATAAGTAATATTAATCGATTTCAGTCGTATTCGATTACCGAGAAAATATTTACACGTGTAGATGTTTTTGCTTGAAGGTCATACAAAATTTATTAATATTATGTATACGAATATTTATCTAGCAGTTTGCTTTCAGCCAATTTAACGTGAAGCAATAACTAATATATACACAAAAACATACACATTCACATACAAACTTGGACATTTATAATAGTAGTTTGATTGTTATTTTATAAAGTATCTTTTTACTAAAATAAAATAATGTAAATGAGGATTTATTTATCTCAAATGAATAGAGATATGGTTCCACGGTTTTTGTTATCTATATATCTATGCATATTGCACAGAGATAGATATTACAATTTATTAAACTGATTTATTCATCTAATTTATAATTATGTTTTAAGGCAAGTTTTATAAGTACCACTTGTGACTTAATTCCTAGTTGCCTTTTGTAGTTATAATATTATACACAGGTAGTGCCATCTTTAGGCAAATTTTGTTGCTAACAGTACACTAATATGTGAAATAAATTCCATCCAAATCCATCCAGCCGCTTCACTGTGTAAGAGTAACAAATAAACTTTCACACTTTGAGTAGTGAGATAATATACACAAACAAAGTGGCAGTGGTAGCCCAGTGGTAACGCGCTCGCTGGGGAAACCGAGTGAAGCGGGTTCAAATTCCGGGTCTCGCACCTCCAATATTTTCATGTGCGTATCATTTCTAACATGATTACCACTTGCCTTATGGTGAAGGAAAACATCGTTAGGAAACCTGCATGTCTGAGAGAACCTAGCAAGTTTTCGAAAGACATGTGAAGTCCGCTCGCACTTGGCCAGCGTGGTTTTTACTATGGTCTGATCCCCTTCGTATTGAAGGGAGGCCCGTGCCCAGCAGTGGGACTTTAATAAGGGCTGAATACAATACATACATACTTTCTTTACTTTAGTGCCAGACGAGTTCCAGTACGATCCTCTAAGCAAATCCTACGGAGACCCGTCCCGCCGCCCGGAGATAAAGTCCGCTACAATAGAGTTCATAGCGCCCAGTGAATATATGCTGCGTCCCCCGCAGCCGGCCGTATACCTGTTCCTTCTAGACGTTTCTCAAATGGCCAGAGAATCTGGATATTTGCAGGTTTTTACTTTTTTTATTAATAAGAATAGGTACTATTAGAAGAAGATTATTTAGTCTATGCATATTAATATTTTATTAGTTAATGGGATATGTAGGTACATGGTTTTCAAAAAACCCTTGATTCATGACATTATTATTGGTGAGTTAAAAAAATCTATTCTAGGCAAGGTCTTTTAAATTTTAACAACAAACGTATTTGTATTGATAAATTGATATTGTGTGAAATACAGCTTATACTTCTTCATAAAATACAGAAATTATATTCCAAATCTGCCCGCAAGTTCTAGATATTAGTGCTTTTAAATAAACAAAAAGACAGACAAATTATTCAATTTTATATAATACTAGCGACTCGTCCTCGCTGTGGTCGGTTTTGTCCCTAGGTACATTTTAATTTTTAATGATTAGTATGGAATAGATAGAGCATAAATTAGTATATTAGGTATACATATATACATAGGTATGATGAGTTTTATATCCCTTACATACATAATTTCATCCCTCTCTTCACCCCTTAAGGGATGATTTCCGGGATAAAAACTATCTTATGTCCTTCCCAGGGTCTCAAACTATTATAATATAATATATCATAATATATATAATACATTTATTATATCTACACAGGTGGTATGTGATACATTAAAAGAAAATCTAGACAAGTTGCCCGGCGACGCGCGTACGCAGATCGGCTTCATATGCTACGACGCGCACATACACTACTACTTGATGAGCGACGGACTGACCCGGCCTAAAGAGATGACTGTGTTGGATATTGATGGTAATTGATTTAGTATGTAATATTAGCGACTAGTGACTCATCAGTGGTTGATTTCCTTTACAAACTTTCGTTCAGATTTTCACTTAAAGGATGATTTCCGGAATAAAAGATATCCTATGTCCTTCCCAGGGTGTCAAACTATCTTCTTACCAAATTTCATCTAAATCGGTCCCGTAGTTCTCGAGTGTATTCGTTACAAACATACAGAATACAAATGTTTCCTCTTCATAATATTAGTGTAGTTTTAACTGTACCTTCGCTCGGGTGCGTCTCTAGGTATGTTTTAATTTTTTGAGCGTAACCCTAATTCTTTTTCTTAAATAAAAATAGCCAAGTTACTTGTTATAATACCAGCTATCTGCTTGTGAAAGTTCCGTCAAGATCAGTCCAGCCGTTTCGAAGATTAACCGGAACAAACAGACAGACAGCTAAAAATGTTAAAAATTGTGTTTTTTTTATGTAACGTTTAAAATTTCATGTGCGTTTAGTAAAACGCTTTTATGTCGATTTTACAAATATATACTTTGATTTTATTTATGCTCGGGTGTCTCTCGGTACGTTTTATACAGATAAAAACAGTCAATGTGGGCATAAATTAGGAGGTAGATACATGCTATCGTGGACTTTTCTGTAGGCCTTTTTAAGATCTACAATTTTGAAGTACATTATGTTGATCTCGTAAGGTTTAGCCAGCGTTAGCAATGTAAGCGCTCAAACATCATTATATCTGTTAAATTCTTGGATTTTCTCTATTATGCATATATGATACATATAAACCTCCCGGAAGAAATTCCGGAAGAAAAAACTAATTAATAGTGAAAACCGTAACAAAATTCGTTGCGTGATTTAGAAGAAATTCGCGGACAAACAGACGAAAATAGCGACTTTGCTTTATACTATGTGTACTCGTAGATACTTTGTTGCACTAACTGAATCAAAGTACTACAAAGAAAAAAGGGTATGACAGCTTTAAAATTACTTTAAAATTTGTTATTTCACTTGTGACGTGTTTGTTCTTAAAATTTATAGTGTATTAGTTTATCGGTTGGAGATCCGGAGGTCTTGTCGTGAATCTTGAGGTCTTGTCTTATAATAGACAAAGTTATAGGGTTTATTTGTAAAGAAATTCTCAGTATCTGTCTCGTTGATCTCGGCAGCGGATTGAGAGGTCTTGGGTTTGAGTTCCTGGTCGGGCTTAAATAGTTACTTTTAGTAGGAATATATCTTCAGATGACTAATCTTAATATCATTGGTCGTCGTAATCGAATTTGGGAAAACATTTTTTACTTTTAAAGTGCTATTTTATACGTAATTTCTGCTTTAAATTTGATTAACGTTCACCACATTTCTTCTATGGAAGTGGTAGCCCAGTGATAACGCGCTCGCCTGAGAAACCGAATCAAGCGAGTTCAAATACTAAGTCTCGCACCTCTCATATTTTCATGTGTGAATCATTTCCTACCTGATTACCACTTGTCTTACGGTAAAGGAAAACATGGTGAGGAAACCTGCTTGTCTGAAAGAACCTAGAAAGTTTTCGAAAGACTTGTGAAGTCCGCCAACCAGCACCTGGCCAGCTAGTAGACTATGGCCTAATTCCCCTCAAATTGGGAGGTCTGTGTCCAACAGTGGGATGGTACGGAACCCTTCATGCGCGAGTTCGACTCGCACTTGGCCGGTTTTTTGTACTGTTATTTCAATTTGTTGAATGTTTAACTAATACCCATGTTCCCGCAGAGGTATTCCTGCCGTCGCCGGAGTCGCTGCTGGTGAACCTGGGCGAGCACCGCGAGCTGGTGCGCGAGCTGCTGGGCCTGCTGCCCGCGCGCCACGCGCCGCACGCCGCCGCCGCGCCCGCCTGCGCGCTCGGCGCCGCGCTGCAGGCCGCATACAAGTTGATGGTGGGCTCGTGTTTGTTTCAATTACTAATAATAAGTTAAAGTATATATGTTTGTGTGCGTGATTGTGTGGGTGTGTACGTGTGCGATTGCGTGCGTGCGTGTGTGTGTTACTTTTGAAGTGAAACTTCTTTAGAATCGTAGTGATTTGAAACTCGATGAAACGAAAATGCGACACTAAAAAGAGACAAACACATAAATATATAGGATTAAGCCGGCGAGAGAATGAGATAGAATACATTGCCATGTTGCCATGGTAACCGTTGTTATTGTCTGACAAATATATAATATTATATTCTATCCGTATATGATATTCTATGAATATATGATTGTAATATGCCTAATATGCCTTATTTAATTATTTGAGATAGAATACATTACACAGGAAGTGAAAAATAATAACATTAATTAGTGATAAATGTGTAATGTATGTTAAAATAATGTATGTCAAATAAAATGTAAAATAACTCACCCTCGCTTTGCTCGGGTGTGTCCCTTGGTGCCTACCAGTGGCGTATGTACATATCTCTCCAACTCATAGTCTATTTGTTTACTAAATTTCATCCAAATCTATCCAGCCGTTTAATCCAGCCGTTTAATCGTAGTTGTTGTAGTTTGCAAGAATATGCTCCAAAAATAATTTTTTTTATTAATATTTATGTCTTTAACAACGAATATCATGTTTAGGTTTTTTTAAAACTATCTAATATAATATGTGGTCTTTCAGTCACCTACTGGTGGGCGAATAACTGTCTTTCAGACGTGTTTGCCCAATGTTGGACCTGGAGCACTGCAGTCAAGGTAAACATTGTTCATATATTAAAAACTGTTTATTTATAATTGACTAGCAACTCACACTCCTTCGCTTGCTTTTGTCCCTAAGTACATTTCAACGTTACATTTTGAAATTAAAATCCATGTATGTATATAGTAAATAGTAGTATTTTAGTTAAAAACACGAAAATAGGTCATATATCAAGATTTTTTTATATAACTACTTTTATTTTTCATTTTGAATTTCGCTAAAATTTGTTGAGTTGTCATAGCGCAAAAAATTACAAATACACACTCATTTGCTTAGAAATGGACGGACAGACGGATAAGGATAATAAGAAGTTTAAAGATGAAATGAGATAAGATACAATCCCAATATTCTTATATGAATTCGAAATTGTGTTCCTTTGTTTGTGTGTTTGTCCTCTAACTCAGCAACAAAGCAAAATAATGACATAAGGTACTTTCTATATTATTAGTACATCTGGTTCCCGTTCAGTATTGGTATAATGGAATAAATAATTATTGTTTTATTCAACTTTTAGAGAAGATCCGAACGCGCGGTCCTCGAAGGACGTTGCCCATTTGAACCCGGCCACGGACTTCTACAAGCGTCTAGCGTTGGACTGTAGCGGCGCTCAGATCGCTGTTGACCTGTTCCTACTGAGCCAACAGTATTGTGATCTGGCTACCCTCAGTGAGTATATAGTTCATCAATTATATAACTACTAATAAAACCCGCGGCTTCGCTCGTGCTCAAATTACAAAAAAAAAACTCTAAAAAGATAGGTTTCATACAAACTTTCGTCCCCTATTGTATCCCCTTATGGGTTGAATTTTAGAAAATGCTAAAAGAATAAAGAGCATTAATTTGGTATTAATTATAACTTAATATTATAAAGCTAAAGAGTTTGTTTGTTTGTTTGTTTGGTTGAACGCGCTAATCTCAGGAACTACTGACCCGATTTGTAAAATTCTTTTTGCATTTGATAGCCCGTTAACTAACGAAGGTTATAAGCTATATATCATCCCGGAAAAGTGTACGGGTCCCGTGGGAAAGATTTGTTTTTGTCTAGGGACGAACCCGAAGCGAAGCGAGGGTGAGTCGCTAGTGTTCTTTATTCTTTTAGCATTTTCCGGAATTCATTCCATAAGGTTTCAAGTAATTCTGATCATCAATTTTTTTTAATGGTATTATAACGTGTTATCCCGTGGAAAAGAGATAATAAATAGGTAAAAAGTAGTCTGACACAGACTCTCCAGTTCTCCAACTATCTCCACACAAAAAATCACGCCAATCCGCCAAGCCGTTTCGACGTGAAAGAAAGACAAACAAACTAACAAACACATTTATAATACTATTTTTCACATAATATTATTTAGTAATTAAGTATGGATTATGATATTAGTATGGATAAGTCACAATCGTCAGTCATCTTGGTTGGTTAGCATGTTTGGATGTAGATTTGAGGAAAATATGTGAAATCTGCCAATCCGCCGCCAGGCGTGGTGGGTTATGGTCTAATTTTTTACACTAAGCTCATGCCCACTAGTGGGACCTTAAAAGGGACCAATTAACACACAGCACCATCTAGTTCCATGGTAAGCTGTGAGGCTTGTGTTATGGATATCAGGAAGTTGATACACTACACATATTATATAACACATACATATTATAAATACCCATGATTGGAGTACAAACATTCGTGCTCATCACACAAATGAATGCCCCCAGCGGGGCTCGAACCCGCGACCGCTAGCACAGAAAGTAGGGTCACTACAAACTGAGCCAAACGTGTCGTTAAATTATTTACTACTAGAATGTTTATATTATGAATGAATAACGTAACCAGGTGGCATGAGCAAGTTCAGCGCGGGCACGGTGTACCACGTGCCGCTGTTCCGCGCGGCGCGCGCGTGGCAGGCGGCGCGGCTGGCGCACGTGCTGGCGCGCTACCTCACGCGCAAGATCGGCTTCGAGGCGGTCATGCGCGTGCGCTGCACCAGGTACCGAACGGTGTTCCGTTTTTGAATGATTTAAAAAAAATGTTTTTTTTTTTTTTTTTTTTTTTTTTTTTTTTTATATGAGATTCAGTGAACAAATGAGCAGACAGACCACCTGATGGAAAGCAGTACCTGTCGCCCATAACACCTACGGTTCATGCACTTAGGTTTTAAGTAACAAAAATGCAGAACCACAGGTGCGATGTCACTGTGAGGACTAAGATGTTATGCCTCTTGCCTGTAATTGCGCTGGCTACCTTATCCTTCATACCGGAACACAACAATGCAATCATTGTTGCTTGGCGGCAGAAATAGATAAGGGGGTGGTACCCATCCAGTCGGACTCCTCAGGCTTGACAGAGTCCTACCACCGGTTCCAGAAGGTTCTCGATTCGGTTGTATGTTTTTTTATCTGTGTGTTACGAATACAATGTTTTCGCTAATGATATTTAAGAAAATGATCCAAAAGGTTCTCGATTCGGGAGTATGTTTTTTTTATCTGTATATTACGAATGCAATGTTTTCGACAATAATCCAAGCCAATAATAATCTCCAATCCGAGCAAATAATAAAAATAAATTTCTTATAATTTCGTTATGTAACATCGCGTCTGACTGGCTGTCCGTTAGTTACAATCATATTACTCGAAAACTTATGCAGAACCTTCGGACTTGCCCGATGTTTTTATTTTTAATGTAATCTATTTAAATTTTTTTTACCATTGTATTGTTATTACAATACAATTTTTTTGCGGCTTTACCTGTTGTGCCATGGCACGAGGTGTATGTAGTTTTCCAATTACAGCACTAAAGCGCATTATGCAGCATAATACTCAACTTCGAATGTTTCAACTACAACAACGTTCCGCACCATCGAGCACTTTAAAAAATACTGCTTGGACGTGACCAATCAACTCGGTAGCAGAAAATATAAGAAGTGTTTTTTCGCATTGTTTGTGTTTGTGCGCCAAAGTGCGGTATTATGCTTTGTAGTTGGAAAACAGTAATACACTCTCGTGTATGTCTCACTACACGTGCCTTAGAGAGTACGTAAGCCGTCAGTCCTGCACGTGATCTTTCACTACGAGTATTAAGATATTTTCCCACTTTGAAAGTCATACTTTGAGAGTTAAAGGTATATTCACCGGTGGTAGGACTCTGTCAAGCCTGAGGAGTCCGACTGGATGGGTACCACCCCCTTATCTATTTTTGCCGCCAAGCAACAATGATTGCATTGTTGTGTTCCGGTTTGAAGGATAAGTAGCCAGCGCAATTACAGGCAAGAGGCATATCATCTTAGTCCTCACAGTGACAACGCACCTGTGGTTCTGCATTTTTGTTACTTAAAACCTAAGTGCATGAACCGTAGGTGCTATGGGCGACAGGTATCGCTTTCCATCAGGTGGGCCTGTCTGCTCGTTTATCACTGAGTACCATAAAAAAAAAAAACAAATTGGGAATTAAATAATCAATTGAGGTTATTGAAATTGTTTTAAGAAGTTATACTTTTAATTGTGTTTCGTTATAAATAAATACTAACTAAAGGAAACGTAGTTGTAAATTGGACTCGTTTTCCAATTTCCTTACTTAGATTCGCATTTGGTCAAATAACATTAAAAAACAAAAAAAATAAAGAAAGGTAGTTAAACAATCGCTATGAACATCCCGCAGGGGCATAACAATCCACACGTTCCACGGCAACTTCTTCGTGCGGTCGACGGACCTGCTGTCGCTGCCCAACGTGTCGCCCGACGCCGGCTTCGGCATGCAGCTCGCCATCGAGGAGTCGCTCTCCGACCTGCAGCAGGTCTGCTTCCAGGCGGCGCTGCTCTACACCAGCAGCAAAGGTACCATACTCTTGTACAGCTGCAAACTGTGCTCTCGGTTTAGAGTACCGGGTATGGCCAAGTTTATTTAATGAGTTTTTCTGTTAAGATATTCCGGGGTTAGGAAGTTCTCGTCCGCATCTGGCTAGTTTCAGTGAGATTGGATGCCGTGGCCGAAATCGGTCACCAGGATATTATATCTTGTATAATAAATAGACTTAAACCTGTCTTAATTAAGTTATAGGGTGAAATGTCCCTACAGCTTATTTAAGATTATAAGCTACAGGAGCATTTCACGTTAAGCGGACAACAAAAAAAAAAATGTTCTGTAATTTTGAATCAGATATAAAGTCAAAAAGAACAGTAAATTTTCTACACTAAACAATAAATTTATTAATTTAATTAGCGACTCACCCTCGCTTCGCTCGGGTTCGTCCCTAGGTTGATTCGCCATACAAACTTTCATCCCCATTTTAACTCCCTTAAGGTATGATTTCCGGGATAAAAACTATCCTAGTCTCAAACTACCTTTTTACCAAATTTCATCTTAATCGGTTCAGTAGTTTCGGAGCCTATTCGGTGCAAACAAACAAAGTGCATGCAGAGTGCATGTATGAATGTGTACACGCGCAATTAGTAAAACTTCTGTAGGTTATCAGTACTCTTTATGAAATTAAATTTATGTTTTAAATAATTAGGATAGGTTAGATACTAAAAATAACGCATATTAGGCATATTACAATCATATCTTTATAGAATATCATTTAAAGAAAGAATATAATATTATATATCATTTGTCAGACAATAACAACGGTTACCATGGCAACGAACGTACGTACATGTTTTCGTAACGCATTCACCAGCTTACTCCCCGAGTCAAGCGTGAGTAAAGTAGTTTTACTTCAATAACTGTATAGATAAAATAAATATACATGATAACATTTTTCTAGGTGAGAGAAGGATACGCGTGCACACGCTCGCCCTGCCGATAGCGAGCACGCTGCCCGACGTGCTGCACTCGGCCGACCAGCAGTGCATCATTGGATTGTTGAGTAAAATGGGTGAGTTTGTTCTTATTTTTATATACTAGTGTTCTATCCATTGGTGCTTTTTCGATTATAATATTAAATATGATTATTATGACATATTTTTTTCTAATGTGTTTTATTGTAGTTATTTTCTCGTGATAATGTGAAAGCTTAGGATACATCAATACCATATCATTGGAAATATAATAATTATGTACATCATAACGCGTTTTTATGTGGAAATGACATATTTTCCCTAGTACGAGTGAGTGGCTTATGGTTAGCCGGTCAAAATCTTCATAAAAACGGGAAAAAAAAAACAAATAGGCAAACCTTCAATTTAAATTTAAATTTTCGATAAAAATATTTGAAGGCAATGTTCATGATATTGTTATATACATGTATAACCATGTTACGAACTTTTTAGATAATATGCATTTTATACTTGCTTCTTTGTATCTGGCCGTTGAAACTGTACATCTATTTTACAGTCGGTTAAAATACCAACTTATATAATATTATAAACCACTTCCAGCGGTGGACCGTGCAGCATCAGCGTCCATGTCGGAAGCAAAGGAGGCGCTGATCAACGTGGCGGTGGACGTGCTGTCGGCGCACCGCCTCGCGCAGAACCTGCCGCAGGGCGCCGCCAGCGCCGCGCTGCACGCGCCCATGTGCCTCCGCCTACTGCCGCTGTATATACTGGCGTTGTTGAAACGGGTCGGTTTTATTTATAGGGTGTTCTTTTTTTTTTTTGATATTGGGATAGCGAAGCAAAGGCTGATGAATATACAGTTTGATGTTAAGTACAGTGTTGTTGACTGGGTAAGCGTTGTGACAATGGTATTACTAATGTGTTACGACATAGATGCGATAGGGGGAAGTAGGGGATTGTCTAAACTTTCACCTACAGTGCTGTCATTTATTGAAAGAAACATAATATGATGATTAGTTATGTATAGCCTTTTACTTTTTAGAGTTCCGTACCCAAAGGGTGAAACGAGACCATATTACTAAGATTTCGCTGTCCGTCCGTCTGTCTGTCTGTCTGTCCGTCTGTCACCAGGCTGTATCTCATGAACCGTTGTAGTTAGTTAAAATTTTCACAGATAATTTATTTCTGTTGCCGCTATAACGACAAATATTAAAAACAGAATAAAATAAATATTTGAGGGGGCTCCCATACAACAAAGGTGTTTTTTTTTCATTTTTGCTCGAAATTGATTGACGGCAACAGGTAGACGCTTGAAATATACACAGAATATTTAGTTATATATTCACTTTGAAAATAAATAATTAAATTAAAATAAAACAAATATTTCAGGGGGGCTCCCATACAACAGACATGATTTGTTAATTAAAAATAAAACAATTCCAGAAAGCGTTCCGCACGGGCACATCGACGCGACTGGACGAGCGCGTGGCGGACATGTGCCTGATGAAGTGCGCGCCGCTGTCGCAGCTGCTGCGCGCCGTGTACCCCGACCTGTACCCGCTGCACGCGCTGCACGCGCCCGCCCCGCAGCAGCAGCAGCAGCAGCAGCAGCAGCAGCACCGCGACGAGGACCTGCCCAGGTTACAGCTCACTGCTGAACGGTATGTTGGATTATACTTTCTTAGATTTACGCGAATATTTGACATTTTAAATAAAACTATCTTTTCGGATTTCTTCGCGGATTTATTTAGATTTTTGGTTTGCGACGTTTCGAATGCAAAATGTAAAGTAAATAAATGATAGGTATGTATATATATAAGCTCCGATACTAATGTCATTGATTAGTTGTCAGATCAGTTCTGTCGATTGGGTTGTTGAAGATTATGGCCTATGGGTTAAACTGTTTTGTAGGGTTTCGTTGTCGTTGGTCGTTTGCAGTCTAAAACTAAAAAAATAGTTTGAATAACGTGGTCAGTGTTCAAAACAAAATAAATTTGTGCAAACGGCCATTTTACCAAAAGAATTTAATACAGGATTATTAACTTTTATATGTCAATTCTATTGGTGTTAAATACACATTTTACTTTAATAAAGCCAAACAAATTATCTATATATGTATATACATATATAAATCTTAGGAATAAGACTTTGTTTTCAAAATAGAAGAGAAAATCTCTACTGTGAATACAATAAGTATTGATCGTTCGAACAAATAAGCATTAAGGCGACAAAGTATTAAACGTATGATATCTGTCCATCTACTTTGCCATGTATCCACTGGATAGGCTATATTCATCTTCTATCCCTTGCCATCAACAGCAGCACCCTGACGAAGATCTGCCACGCCATAGCTCATTGCTGCCAACCTCATATTAAATGTTGACAGGAACTGTAGTACTATTTGTATGATATTTGCACATTTACATTTGTCGTGCATGCTGTTCTATTTTACGTTTTTGCACTGTAACAGTTCAATGAATTTTACTAAAATTTAGAATAGAGATAGCTTACATATTGAATTAATACAAAGGCCATTGATCTATCAAACACGCAATATGTGAAACGGTCAAAAACTGGTTAAGCATTTTAGTTTTAACTTAATTTTACTACTAGTACCAAAAAAACGGTGAAGGAAAACATCGTGAGGAAATCAGCATATGTGATAAAACCTAACAAGTTTTCGAAACACATGCTCAGTCGGCCAACCCGCACTTGGCCTGCGGGTAGACTATGGCCTGATCCTCATCGTATTGGTGAGACGACCGCGTCCAGCAGTGGGACGTTGAAAACGGCTGAGCAATATCATAAAAATATTAAAATATTACAGGATAAACATGAACGGAGCGTATCTACTAGACGACGGTGAAACGATGATTATATATGTGTGCCACGGCGTCAGCCCCGCCTTCCTGTCGGACATGTTCGGCGTGGCCGCCTTCAGCCAGGTGCCGGACGAGGCCCGCCAGCTGCCGCGCATAGAGAGCGACGGCAACGAGATGCTGCACGCCTTCATTGACAAGCTGAACGATGACCGGCCGTATCCGTCTGGTATATTAATTCTTAGGTGAGTTTGTTTCACATTGTAGTGCCTAAATGGTTGTCTTTATACATCGATCAAAAAAATACTAGATACACAAACAGCGATAAGAGATGTCCTCACCGAATGAGCGCTCATTTGAACATTTGAGCGGAAATTGTTTTTGTGAAAATAACTTTTAAGCATTGCATTTAAGGTTCAATTTACATATTGTATATTTGTGTACATGGGATTGTGTATCTAGTACTTTTTTTAATCGATGTCTGTATATAATTTTAGATATAGTTCAGAGATGAAACGGATATCCGGTGTCCGGCCTATCCGGTCTTATGTTGCTATCCGGATAAACTTCTTTTGGTACGTTAGGGGAAAAATTATGAGAGTGGATTTTTACGATGCGCGCACATTGCGACATGTTTGGATTTAAATCTCCCTTTAGTAAAGTGTGATGTCTATATTAAAATCATATAAATAATTTTTATGTACATATATCGATACAAAACATGTGTTGTGTATTTAGAGATACCGGAATAAATATGTATCTTCAATATAGACATCACTCTATATTAAAGGGAAATTTAACGAACGACTAACTTCACACTGTAGCTAAAAACGACTAACTTCATACTGTAGTCTTAACCTGTCGTATTGTAAAAAAATCACTCATTTTTTTCCCAACGCACCAAAATAAGTATGACGTTAATAAGGTCATTTGATTTTTTTATATTTTGTATACATAAAAACTTTATAAACATAGGTATATTTAAATTTATTAAAAAATATTGACAATAAATTATATATTGTGGTGCTTAATTTGTTGAATTTAGAGTGATTGAGGTATCTAAACGGCTGTATGTTTATCTTGTATAGGAATCGAATTACTAAAGACCAAAGAAACAACTAATAACACTACAGTATGTCTGAAGTTGTAAATTTTTAAATATGTGTAATTAATTTTAGGATTTGAATATAACTATAATTTTTGTATTTTTATTTAAGGGACAACTCGCCATCTCGCCATCAATTCACAGAGCGCTTGGTAGAAGATCGCGTAGAATCTGCATTCTCATACTACGAATTTCTTCAACACGTTAAAACTCAAGTGAAGTGAAAGTGACGTAAGGTTGGCGTCACGTTGACGTAACACTGGCGTGACGTGACCTAACATTGGCGTGACGCGGCGTGACATTGACGTGACACGAGTTACTGTGACACGAGTTACTGTGACACTGCCTTACATCGTTAAGCTATAGACGTGGTTTAATTAAATACTATATGAAAGTGGTTTTGTTTAGTTTAACCGTTTTATATGACAGTAATTAATTATAATTATTATTTTGTATTGCTTTATGGTATATACCTTGGTAAGAATTATAAAAAAAAAAATTAAAAAGAAAAGGACATCAGAGTTGCCGCATACTTAATTTTAAATTTTGTAATTTATATTAGAGTTTACAGCTAGAAAGCAAGTGCGCGGTGGCCTTAATTCAGTAAATGTTTATTTAAAGTTTAAGTATACTTTCATATAAAAAGATTTGAAGGCAAACTAAAAAAAAAATACCACGTCTATGAAATAAATGTTGTTAGAATGTTAAAGCTTGGGAATGTGAATGTATGCGAAGAGAGCGTTTATTAGATCTACTGCAGCTTAAATATGTTACGACATTTTTGTATGTTCTTTTTAAAGTATAATATATTAATATTGTAAATATATTTTATATCCTCATAAATATATCACTTTTTGATGGATAAAACTATTGCGGGGAAAAATGATGGGCAAGGATACAAGGGTATATTGTATCCTTTTGAGTCACTTTATACTTGATGTCATAACATATAGTGAAAGAGATTGTATATAATACCCGTTTTGCCCTCTCTGTCTATCCCGATAGGGACAAAGCGAGAAAGAATGTTACTCACATTGCACCTTACACAGAGCTTAGAACTTCTTAATCTTTGTTTAAAATAAGTATTTCAGTTATATTAGATTTAATAATGAACTGGAAAATATGTATGTACATGGGAAATTTAAATTAATATTCTAAATTTGGACTATTTTTAATATAATGTCGAGACATATTGTATGCACAGATAGTATATCAGACAGACAATATGAAGAGTACAGGCAAAGAACAGGGAATGTCCTAATAAATAGATTATATTTTTATTAAGATCAAAGTATACAGTAACTTTTTAATATGTATATTTTTTGACAATTCTTCTTTCCCGGTATGTCATGGACATTTATAGTTCTTTTCGCTTTGTGCATAGATAAAAACGTATTTTTAGCGACATCCGTTGAGTGTTTGTAAAAAACAGTGACTGGGAATGAAATAACCATAGACATAGATTTGTTGCTAGTACAAAAGAAAAAACAAAAATTGTGACATTCCCTGTTCTTTGCATGTACCCTTCAGTTTTTAATTGAAACAAATAAGCCGTATAACTAAAAGATTATATTGGTAGTGTTTAGCTAGAAATTATAGAAATACAAGGAAGGCACTTAATGTATTTGTACTATGTGGGTTGATAATATGCCAAATTTTGAACGCAGGGAACTCGAACGTACACTTTTTTTTTATAAATTATAGCTTAAGTTAATAAAATATACTAAAATGACCCATTCCATCATTGTTTTCAAATTATATTTGCTATGACGATAAAATCACAATATCATTGTTTTCTATGATACGGCCATAATTCAAATTAATGACGTTCGATTTTCGAAATTGCAAGATGGAGGTTTAATTAAAAAAAAAGCAATAAAGCTTTTAGAGATATTTTCTTTAAATTTAGGCTTTTATTATT
The DNA here is from genome assembly GCA_033884665.1 of Argynnis bischoffii washingtonia. Classification (NCBI taxonomy): domain Eukaryota; kingdom Metazoa; phylum Arthropoda; class Insecta; order Lepidoptera; family Nymphalidae; genus Argynnis; species Argynnis bischoffii. The sequence continues at coordinate 13,817,652 of CM066618.1, read as the reverse complement.
AAAAAATATATATTAGTGGTCGTTTATTTAATGAATATTTATTATAAACTTTGTTTTATTGTTAGATGTGCTACAACTTTTTGCTTTTATTTATATTACCAAAAATTCTCCCTATATTACTAAAAATGTTGATAGTGTCATTAGCTAGGTGAAAATTAAAAAGTTAATTCGTAAAGCGGAATCGATTTTGTTTAGTAATAATAGATTTCCTAATACGAAATTATTTTTTATATTTTATCAATATATCTCAGCATACGTTAGGGCGTGTCTGTTTGTAACGCGTGTTTCTATTGATGCAATAAAATTTTATTGTATGTCGGTATTAGGTATATGTTAGTTACTTTAAATGTTATTTATGTTCGATATTCGATTTTAAATTAAATATTAAGTTATATAACGGTTTTTACAAGTTGGCTCCTCACTTAGTGGTTTTTACAAAATATATCTAAATCATTCTATCAATCACATCAGGGCTGTCCAAACGCGGGCCATTATAAATTACTACACAGAATGGAGAGCCGCAGTAACAAATAACTATGATAATTATTTTTTTGGACAAAAAATAAAAATACGGCGATAATTTTAAATTTACTTCAATTAATTCTTCGTTAATTTATCTTTTACATTTCTATCAATATCAACATTAGTATTAGTTGTTGCCAGACGCAGTGCGTGTGAAAGTGACTTATATCTGTCAGTAAAGACAGGATTTAGAAAATTACGCAAATTGTGATAGATTAGAAAGAATTCGCGGGCCGCACAAATATTAGCCGGGGGCCGCGGCCCGTGCTTTGAACAGCCCTGATTCGCATGACACCATAAATTAGAGTGAGATAGAAATATAATTATTTAATATGTGTCTTATAAAATTTCGCATCACACGACCAATTATTTTTATTGAGGTATGTATACAGTACAGTGGAGATTTTATTTTTTTAATTTTATTTTCCTATTTGAATCGTTACCTTATGTCGAAAGTTTTACTAAGAAATGCATGTTTGTTTATTCGTTTCAATAAATGTTTTTTCTCTCCACATTTCCATTTATTTAAAGCGAAGCAGAAGTTAATTACTTAAATATTACTGATGATTACTTAATTTAAATATCTATTTTTTCAATATATAGTTATTCGTTGAAATGTAAATATTATATAAGAATCAAATACACCTTACATTTACGATATATACCTGTGCATGGATTTTTTATTTGTTCTCGTAACTAAGTAATTTTAATGGACAACCGCTATACAAATGTGTATAACGGTATATGAAATTTATTGTTTTATATTGAAGTTGATGCGGGTTAGATACTGCATCTGGTGTTAATGAAATCAACTGTTAAACACTTCTCATTTAGTACAGTTATCGAGTAAGTTAGTTAAAATAAATACTAAACTCACAAGTGTCACGATTTTATAATAAAATTGGCGATACAATAACTGTCCGTCGCGACTGATGTAAAGCAAATTGTAAAGTATTTAATTTATTGTTAGCGGACTGAAATCGGGAGCCTTGTAACTTGTTTCAAATATAACGAATACAAAACCATCGTTGTTTTTTTTAATTCGCCTTAGATACTGCTTTATTCAGTATAGTTCCTTATATACATACTATACTGTACCATTCTGAAGTACATTATAGCATAGATATAGAGAGTGGGCTGTTTCTTTTTCTTCTGTTCTAATTTTTTTTAATAAATTTTATAATTATACCTTAATATCTGGCCTCTGTATCGATAATAATGACTATTATCGATACAGAGGCCGAATCTATAATTTTTAGAATTTTTGTCTGTGTCTGTCTGGGAACGCATCACGAGAAAATCACTGGACAGATTTTGATGAAATTTTATTAAATTCAAAAAAATTGAAATTTAGTATGATGATATCTGTTTATCTGGGTCAACATATAGCAAACTTTTTACTGCAGGAAAATGTCTCATATCTGAGAAATCTATACTAAACGTTAAAACGTAACTAGGGACGAATCCGAGCGGAGCGAGGATGAATCACTAGTGAATAATATAATATATATTTATTATTTCTTTGTCTGCTTTCCTTTTCTTATGGAGTGAAGCGCCGAGAAGAGTGCACGCGTCCGCATTGCGGCCATTATAATTGCTACATAGCCTCTGGATGATTTTATTCAGGGTGATGATGACTTTACATTGATATGATCACTGATATACGAAAACAACATATTTTTACAACATACTTTCTTTCGAAAATATGATGTCGATTGCACGATATAGAGTACATATAGAGCACCATATTTTCTGTAGCGGTATTTTTTTAATGACAACTACCTATGTAATGTATGTATTTGATTATTACATTGTCTTTCTCAAGAGAGAGGCCCGGAAGAGGAAAAACTCCTTTGAACCTTTAGATGTATAGATAAAAACACTTCAAGTGGGGGCCAAAATATACATTACCTACACATGTATATTTGATAGTAATACTCAAGGTTTTCCCATTATACTTTATTACTCAAAATAATAAATTCAAAACAATATTATTTTCAATCATATAATATTTATAGTATAAAATTTATATGGTATAAAATATTACATTTTATTGAAGAATTTTTTAAGACTATTTGAAAATTATTTATTTCAATTTTTCCTTCCAACAGAACTCTTGTAAGTAATCTTACCACTACATAAATGCGAAAGTTTGGATGGATGGACGTTTGTTACTCAATCACGCTAGAACGGCTGAACGGATCTGGATGAGATTTGGCACAGTGATAGATTAAAGTCTGGAATAACACATAGGCCAATTTTTAAATGAAAAATGCACGGTTCCCAAAGGATTTGTTTTTTTGTTTTTGTTTTTCATGTATATAATAATATATAACATATAGAAGTGTCCAAAATATAAAAAAGATATTAAAAAAATATAAAATATTAAAAATTAGGTACTTTGCTTCTTTAAAACGCCACAACACGTCACACATTCCAGATTCATACTGAAGCTTTTGTCTAAATTAAAAGGCCAATAGTCCTTCGGGGCAAATTCACTTCTTCTGAAGATCTGCTCATCTATAAGAGCCCAAGACCAAAGATAACTTCTAGCTCTTAAGAACTTCGCTGATGAGTTTACTACAGCGTTTATAGCTCTTTGACACACTGGGTCCCGTTCGGTAGAAGTGTTAAAGGATAAATTTTTAATATTACATCGGAATACCTGAAAATTGTGTGCTAATAAGATCTTTCTAATGTGTATATTATTATAAAAATAATTAATTATTCGTATTTAATAGGTTGATTAAAGTAGTGTTAGTACATTAAATACTCTTTGTAAAAATTGTAGACGTAGGCAAAGTCACAAAGATAGCACTTTTTAAAATGTTACTTTATTTTGTAATGGAATATGAATATGTAAAAATATGAATATAATTATCAATAAATATACCTAATATATAAATCAGTCCAGCCGTTTCGGAAATTAGCTGGAATAAATAGATAGACAGAAAAAAATTTAAAAAATTGTGTTTTTTATAAGTAGGTACCGTATATAATTTCATATGCATTTAGTAAAAATCTGTTTTGTTATCTGTGTGTTGATTTTATCTATATAGATTATTAAAAACATTTAATTTCCTCGAGTTTGCAGATAAAAACATTTTGGTATGAAACTGATACTGTAGATAAATAAAGAAATAAGCATATTCATATAACCAAGATATCATTTTCGGCCATTAATTATGTACAAATTATAGCATTAGTTTGATAAATTAATATTTTATACCTCATGTCCACACATCTCCAACACACAGTAATTTATGAACTCTACCGGTATAAGGTCTACGCGAAATCCCAATCTTTGAAGGTGTTCTAGAGTGATATAAACAGAGTAATTTAGATTTGAATCAGATTTTAGTTACAAGTTAAGACAATTTTTTCGGAGGGGGCGGTCAGAGACTGCATCATCTCGGAAACAAAATAAAAATATAGGTACATATTTTAATAAAAAGAAAAGTATAGTTACTTAGGATAATAAAAAAAATAGGAAAAATAAATTGAAAGATTATTATATAGCTTAGCTTACAAAAGAAATTTTTTTTTATTAAAAACTTTATATTATGTTAAACTAGCGACTCACCCTCGCTTCGCTTCCGGTTCATCCCTAGACAAAACCAAATGTATCCCACGGGAACCATACATTTTCCCGGGATGATATATAGCCTATAACCTTCCTCAGTTAACGGGCTATGTAATGCAAAAAGAATTTTTCAAATCGGATTAGTAGCTCCTGAGATTATCGCGTTCAACCAAACAAACAAACAAACTCTTCAGCTTTATACTTAATATATATATATATATATATATATATATATATATATATATATATATATATATATATATATATATATGTATATATGTATATATGTATATATATATATATATATATATATATATATATATATATATATATATTAAGTATAGATGATAAATTCTAATCATCTGTTTTTCGTTTTTGGGAATAACGTGATAATATCACCAACATCAATCATAATGGATGGGGAAATACAGATATCTGATATTGAAACGGTCACTATAAAATATTACAAAGTTAAATTATAAGGTAATTTATGACAAAGTTGTTGCTTCCATAGATAGGTACTGAATAAAACCGATTTGGTTTTACATTAGATTTCACAATTTTATGCGGTAAATGAACTGCGTTTTGAGATTTGCATTTATTTACATGTTATGTTTTTGATGGGATTTAATAATGACCGACCTTTAGACCAGTAAGTTGCTTTTCACCTATATTCGCAGATAACGCATATGTTATATCGCAGATGTTATAAGACGTAAAGTAGAAAATGATCTTTCTGCTGTTGCTTCACCAATAGGAAGTGTAGTAAGTATTTGCTACATCACTAATATTTGGATACAAATCGGAAATCAAACTTCTTAAAAAAATGTAATTGGTTGTTTTTGGGGGACGTGTTTGTTGGGTTGGTCATGACCCCCTATTCATGATTACATTATATGTGTTTTAGAAAGCAATTTAATTGAATTTATTTCCCTTAATTTTGTATCCAATTATCAAAATAAAATTCTTGACTTATTATTATGCAATGAAGACATAGTGTCAGTAACTAAATGTTTGAATGCTATAAAGAAGGTACATAAATTCCACCCTCACACTTAAATTGTCTATACAAGTGAACTGTTGAAAGGCGCCGACACTTCGGGGTGTCAGTTAACAATTAATTTCTTAGAAATTTCCAGGAGGTTCATTTACTACCCCACTGACGGAGAACCAAACTAATAAAAAGTTGAACTATTTTAAGGCTGATTATGACAAAATTTTAAATGAGCTATTGTTCACTGGTAAAACTCTTATTAAAAAACGTGAAATCCGGAAAGCAGATATAAATTCCCGCCCAGGGTAGTTATTATTGATTGGGACATACATATTGGTCTCAATTTAAAGGTAAGCTGATGTGCTTCGACTTTTATAATATAACTAGCAGATCTCGCGGCTTCGCTCGCGATTAAACTACGAGAAATACGAAATTTCATGCAAATATGTCCAAGGAATAAAAAGATTCATACAAACTTTTATTGCCTATTTCACTCCCTTAGGGGTTGAATTTTGAAAAATCCTTCCTTAGTGGATACCTTCGTCATATGAGAAATACGTGTGTGAAATTTCAATTTTCTAGCCTTAAGGGTTTGGCCTATGCGTTGATACATCAGTCAATCACTTTTGCCTTTTATACATATATTTCTACACATAATAATGAGATGTATCACGTCAAATAAATATATGTGTCGTACCTTTCATGCCTCGTAATTTTTGAGGCCTATGTAAAACTGTGTGATATGATTCATTTGGTCCATAATAAATTCTTACATATTGCACTGACATTTTCAAAAAAAAAAACAATTTTTTAAACCATTTGGTTAATGAATTCCGATTTTATCGTAATCTTAGTAATGTGTCATTTTAGATGTACGTAAAATCTAAAAACTTCAAAAAGTAAATGTCGTTTAAATATAGTCTTTAGTAAGCTATTATTTTTTATGTTTTATGAGTGCAATGATTTATTTTTTACTTTTTTGGTTAAGAAAATAAGTATAAAAAATAATTTTGGATTTGTGAAAATAGTGACAAGCTGGCTGTCATCATTTTACATATCCCATTTTACATGTAGGCATTTCTTTATAGGTAATGATTGACCTATTTAAAGCACATTAACACATAGGTGTTTTATATATATATATATATATATATATATATATATATATATATATATATATATATATATATATAAAATGAATATATGAATAGACAACCATACATAGAACTATGTGATTATTGTAAGCGAGTTGTGGTAATGGCTATAATGTAGATAAAAAAGATAGTCTGTAATGAGTTGTTATTAGTAAAATATAAAACTTCAAAAACTTTATTGACTCTCAAAAGAATATATTGTAATAATTTAAAGTTATAAAAGCCTTTTAAATATAACTATCTTTTTGGATTATTTCGCGGTTTTATTTTGGTTTTTGGTTCCCGACGTTTCAAATGCTTTACAGCAATCATGGTCACGAGAGAGACCTCCATAATTGCTGTAAAGCATTCGAAACGTCGCGAACCATAAATCAAAATAAATTTTAACTGAGCACGGAGAAGCCCAAAAGATATATATATATTTATATATATATATATATATATATATTTATATATATATATATAAATATATATATATATATAAATTTTTATTTATATATATATATATATAAATATATATATTTATATATATATATATAAATATATATATATATAAAGTTATTTATCTTATTATATATATATATATATATATATATATATATATATATATATATATATATATAATAAGATAAATAACATACTATATAATTTCTAAATAGACAGATAAATTTCATATTTTTTCATTTTTTTCTCAATTTCAGTTTAAGGGGGATTCCATTTATAGCACTCTGTGTAATATTTAATTTTGGGTCAACTTGAGGCTTCCTTCTTGTCTTAGACGACGGTTCCACTGAAAACCTATGTAGTACAGCGGCCAGCCCCGCTAGAGACTGCATGTGTCCCAGACGAGCTCCTAAAATAGAAATTGTGAACGTTGAGAAGAGTAATTCATTGCCTAAATAATTTTCTCTTACAGTTTTACAAGTTTACTCAATAAAAGTACTTTTTCTCATTTTTTTACAATGAGTATGCGAGTACCACAGACTTAAAAAGTACTTTTTAAAATACTTAACCTATAAATAAATGTCTAAACCTTAATAAAGCGCGTATAGTACTAGATCAGATGGATTGAAAAGATTCGGTAGATCTCATTAACATTCCATTTTGTCATCCGGTGTACGAAACTTAAATATTTTTTTATAAAGTTACAAAATTAAATGATTTAGATCTCTCTTCTTCATAGAAAAGAGGAAAGCTATGTACATTGGGTACGCCGATTAGCCATAAACCAACAAACAAACAATCTCAATTTACTTCATAGACATATACAAAAATATTATACTAGCATTGCCCGTGGCTCCGCCCGCGTTCAGACGACCGTTAACCAAATTCGCACTGCATTTGAAAAAAAAGGCGGTGATTGGCAATGCCATAAATATTCCTTCTTTAATCTCATATTTAACGTCGTAATATTGCATTTCCGTTTTAACAACGATAATTATAGTACCTATGTCTATATATCTACACTAATAGTCTAAAGTTTATTTGTTTGTAGGCGATAAAACCACAAATTACTGAACTAAAGACTGTAAAGATTTTTATTGAACATAATAACATACAGATATTATAAATAGTTAAATCGTAAGTATCTGCGTTAGTATGAACTGTGTCGCAGCTACTTACGCCCACCTCGGGTCAATATGGGCAGTTATGTTCTAAGGTTAATACAATTACATTTTGAGGTTATATAAGTAGAATTAATTAATATTATAATTATGTTAGTTTAGTCTAAGTTTATATTTATAGTTTATACGTATTCTTACGGAATTTAGGTAGCACAATCAGGTTGACAAGTTTGATAGTAGAAGTAGTAAGTACTATAATATATATCTGCTACATTTACGTACAAAGTATGTAAATAGCACTCCGTAAAATTATCTTATAAATGTCCAATTAAAAATTAACTTATATTCATTAGATATCATAAACAAGTGTTTCAGTCTTTTAATAATTGAGGTGTTGCAAAAACTTGGTCACTTTATTTTTACAATACTACTAATTTTAATATATAATTCATACACTAATAGATACTCGTAGCGGCGTAGCGGTAAAAATGGCGGTGAGTGGTAATGCCACAAAGGTTCCTATTTTAATCTCATATTTAATTTAGTAATATTGCATTTTTCAGATTAAAAACAACATTTTTAGTATATCTATACTTCTATACATTTTTTTATTTGTTAGTAATAATAACATGCCCGAAACGATTTTCAAGTTAAAAATATTTGTAATGTTTTGTTTGCATATTGAAATAAAAAATCAGGCAAGTGATAGTTTCAGGGGTACATTCATATGTTTTTAAGCAATTTCTTATTATTTCATTATACCTCGGCCGATATGGGATATATTAGCCGAGCTATATAATTCCAAAGTCGTAAATATTGTAATTTTTAATAAAATGTTTAAAAAAAGAGCTTCCAAAATACTCTTAACGAAAATTACTTTGTACTACTTTTGTTTTTTTGTTTTTACTTTCAGAATCTATCTTGCGTAATTTTAGAGAGCTGGAATATTTTCAGTCACCCGCTTTGTAAGTTTAGCAACTGCAAACTCTGTTTTCTATAATAAGTAAAAAAATAGAATATATGAAACACAAATTTATTTTTTTGATCGATAAGAGGTTGTGAAAATGTAAATAGTCATTAACTTAACACTAAATTAAAATACGAATAAGTAACAAAACAGTATTTGGCTACCGGAAACGGAACCATCGATACGTGAGTTGGACTGGCTCTGCCCGATTTTTATATTAAAAGATTTACAAACATTAGCATTATTTACTAAATAGTAGAAAAATTTTACAAATATTTTTATTTGAAAATTGTTTCGGCCAACAAAACATTACTGATATTTTACTAATTTATAAAGCCCAATAGTTGTTTTTTGGTCATTTGAACATAGGCGAAGCCGCGGCTTATAACTTTAATAAAACCAAAGAAAAAGAATGAATATTTTGTATTCTAAAAATGCATGGCGAAATCTAGTCCAAAATCCGTTCAGTGGTTTCCCCGTTATGTGTATCTATGTGACCACAAGGATGGACAAAAATGTGAAAAACTGTAGATTTAGCTTTCGTATCGATAATATTTGTTATTCTAATAGTAATTTCCAAAAATATTTAGTATAGAATTTCCGCTTACTTAGAATTTTATTATATGTATAGATTAACTTACCTATGCACGCTCGGGGACCTTCTCCAAATGGCATATACACATAGTTATGTCTAGTACTCTCCTCTTCTGCGCTAAATCTTTCGGGCGTAAATTTATCCGGATTTTCAAAATATTGTGGATCATTTTGAATGGCTTGTAAAGGAATAATGATTCTAACGCCAGGATCAATGGTAACACCGATTTGGGAGATTGTGTATCTTTTTGCGCAAACTCTATTTAGAATACCTAAAGGGGGAAACATTCTCAAAGACTCTTTAAATGCCATATCCAGCAGCGTCATTTCTGCTACAGCGTCGTAGCAAAGTTTGTTGTCATACTTAGCCAGAACTCGGTCAATTTCATTTTGTATTTTTTCTTGTATATCTGGATTGAAAGCAAGCTCATGTAAAGTAAAGCTTGTAGATGAAGAGGAAGTTTCGAAGCCAGCACCAAAGAATACGAACACTTGTGCTACCATACAGAGCAAATCCATTTCCATTTCGACATATTTTGGGGTTCCGTCTGGTTGTCGTTCTTCAATAGACTCACCCTCTATTTTGCCTTTGGCTGCTAAATCCAATAACAAGTCCACAAAGTCATTCCTTCCTGAAGGTTTATAGTTTCTTTGTTCGAATACTTTAGTTATAATTTCAATTAGTGTTTTTTCAAGTTTGGGATCGAAAAGATTAAGCATGCTTCTAATCTCTGGAAATAATTCCCATATTGCATGGAGAAAAAGTTCTTTTGTTGAACGGGAGAAAATTTCTTTTCCCAGATGTCGGAAAAATGAATTCTCATTCGTGATCGAATCCATTTCAATACCAAGACCACAAGCACCGATAAATTCGGTGGTGAATCGAGCCATGAGCTCACGAACGTCACACTCTCCACCTTTTGTGACAATTTCATCACCCAATCCATTTAGTTTTTCAGCACATTTGACTATTAATGGAAACATACCTTTCAACTTGGCTGTTGTAAAAGCGGGAGTTAATCTTTGACGTACAAGCTTCCAGGCATCTCCTTCTGCACTGAAAATATTTTTCAATAAAGGTTCCTTTTTCACATCTCTTCCTAAGCCTCGTAAGTAAAAGTATGCGAAGTCAACATTTAATACATCTCTCACTATTTCTGGATCTCTGATTATCAGTTCAGGTGTATTTCCACTGAAATAGCCCACGACTTTCTCCTCAGGATATTTATAATATAAATCAGCTGCTATATCGGTTATACTTTTGATCGCGAAAACGTTTTGCAGGTGATTGCCAAATACTGGTAATGGTGGATCATATTTTATATTTCTTTTAGCCCAGTAGCCATGGTTTCGAGTCGTGTAAAAGTAAATTGCGATGAGCAAAATAATATATATAATAATCATGTTCCCACGTCAAGTACTGAATAACAACTGGCATTGAGGAATTTAGTCGTCGTTTGCATATTCTTATCAAAATATTAATAACTTATCATTTCCTTGCAGCTGCATAAGACTGTTGATTTAACAATAGTATCATTTATTATTTACTAGCAAAACCCGCGGCTTCGCTCGCGCTAAAACTACAACAAAAAAATTTTATAATACAAATACAATAAAATAAAATATACAAATTTTCTTCCCTTACTTTATCTTCTTATGAGATGAATTTCAAAAAACGCTAAAACACGTATTTATTTAATTGTATTGAAGAGTATTAATACCAAGTTTCAAGAAATTCTGATTATAAATATTTTTTGGGTTGTGTTTTAACGTGTACTCCCGTGAGAATGAGATAATCTCCCGCGGTAAAAAGTACCCTATATGTTGACCCGGATATCCACCTATCATCATACCAAATTTCATCAAAATCCCTCTAGTGGTTTTTCTGTGATGCGGTAACAGACAGACAGACAGACAGACAAAAATTCTAAAAACTATAGATTCGGTCTCTGTATCGATAATAAAGTCTATTTCAATAATATTTTCCAAAAAATATTTAAGGTACAGATTCGACTTAGTTAGATTTTTATTATATGTATAGATTTATTAATATTTGGAGGAGTATGATTGATGAATTTTATTTTTATATCATATAGAAATGGTTGAATCATTAGGTTTTGATCTAAGAGTTTTAAATTTTTAATCAGTCGAAAACAGTTTGGACTAATTAATTAGGTTTTTAAAGTTTAGTTATAACCTGATTAAAACATAAAGCTATAATTCATTCTAGTCAGTTAAGTATATTCAGGGATAAAACTTGTCCTTAACTGATTCATTATGGCAGAGCCTAACCGCAGAAGAAGGCGAAGATGTTTATATAAAACCCATATTAGCTGACATAATTCTAAAGTCGAAAACATTCTATACGAGTTTAGTACTGTTTGCCTGTAGATGACTTATAACATAATATATTTAATTTATCATATTATAAAATTTTCATTTAATAATATTTATATTTTATTTAATATGAAATACACGAGCATAGCTGCGCGAAACCCGTAGTATACGGCAGATTGGAATTTGTTCATCACCTACCGGCCACTTCTGATTTTTACTAAGCAGACGCAGTCGATGCTTTGTGGTCTGTCTTTTATTGTATTATTACTTGTCTATGTCTACTATATATATGCATGTACATAAAATGCTTTGTCCTGACTGACTGATCGATCAATGCACAACCTAAGTCGCTGGTCGTAGAAATGTGAAATTTAGAGGACATATTTCTTATACAATGTAGGCATCCGCTAAGAAAGGATTTTTCGAAATTCATCCCCTAAGGGGGTAAAATAAGGGATAAAAGATTGTATGACTCTGTTATTCTTAAGATAAGAAATATATGTATTAGATATTTTTCGAAATTCATCCCTTAAAAGGGTAAAAAGGGGTGATAAAATTTATATGAGCAAACAATTGTTTATGATCAGAATTACTTGAAACTTGGTATTAATGCTCTTAAATATAATTAAATAAATACATGTTTGAGCATTTTTTAAAGTTCATTTCATAGGGGGTAAAATAGGGGATGAAATTTTTGTATAAAGTTCTGTAATTGATGCACGGAAAGTGGTAACCTTTGAAATGAAAATGTTTATATGAGGAAAAAAATGTTTATGATCAAAATTACTTGAAACTTGGTATTAATGCTCTTCAATACAATTAAATAAATATGTATTTTAGTTTTTTTTTATTCAGCGCCTAAGTGGATAAAACGGGGCGGTGAAGTTAGGGTTAGTCATAGTTTTGTTAAAGAATCATAAAAAAATGTAAAAAATGAATAAAAAAATGTTGGTTAACTCTTTACGTCGATTTCGAAAAAACAATTTAAAAAAAACGATGATAGATATATTTTTAAATTTTAAGATATTGATGATAAAAAAGATAAGGATCCCTTTTCATTGAAAGTCGAATATCTCAGGTAAAAATCGATGTAAAGAGTTAAGCAACATTTTATTTTTCAATATAACTTTTTAAATTATCGCGTTTTATATTTATATAATAGTTATACTATGGAACTTAACCCGTGAATAAGTGGCTATATAATAATAATAATATAATAATAATCTTTATTTCAGGCAAAACCCATAAAAATACAAAAAAGACATAAAAGAAAACACATACAATTTACCTAATCTAAGAGTTAGTAATACAAAATATTTATCCTATTTTAGCTTAAAACAACTAGATTGCCCTACGTGATAAGGCTACACCAAGATCATATGAGAATATCTTACCTACCTACCTAATATATACCTTGTTCCCGACGTTTTGACTGGGTTGCACCAGCCGTGGTCACGGGCAGACTGGCGGTGTACGGCATCCCCTGCTACGATCGGAGATGTTTTTCGCAGACACCCTCACTTGATTTTCACAATTTATAATAGCCGGTACACACGACACTAATATTATCCACCGGTGCGTTGGACGGACATCTGCGATATTTTAACTTTTCTATCACTGGACTCCACGCAGACGACAACCTGTATCCATCTTCACGATTGAAATTTTTGTGTTTCTTAATCTCAATCGCCTCGCGAACCATTCTTCGGTAGTATCGGCGATCGGTAGGCAAAACCTTAGGCTGGTGGAGCTCAATCCAGTGATTGGAATTGGAGTTGAGCAGATGTTCCGCTATTTGCCATCTGGCGATTCTTTACAGCTGCGATATGTTCCTTGACCCTCTCCGCGATGGTGCGCTTAGTTTGACCAATGTACGAACTACCGCAGCTGCAATCAATCTTGTAGACGCCCGGTGTTTGGTACGGGATTGCATCCTTCGGCGTGCGTATAAGTTTTTCAAGCTTTGAAAACGGAACATATACAGTCTTAATGTAGAATTTTCTTAGTACTGATCCAACTTTGTCCGTTATTCCTTTGATGTAAGGCAAGAATGCGGGCTGCCGGTTAACCTTAGGATGTTTCGTACGTGTGCCACGGCGACCTGGATTCCTTCGACTCACTTTGTACCTGTTCCTCTTAAGTACCTCCTGAACAAGCGCGAGCTCCGTATCTAAATGTTCAGGGTCACATAGTTAATAGGCTCGACTAGTCAGAGACGTCACAACCGCCTGTAAATGACATGGGTGATGAGGAGGCATTCAGGTATCTGTCCGTGTGTGTAGGTTTTCGATTCACAATGTGCCCTAGAGAGCCATCCTCTCGCACATTTAACTTCACATCCAAAAATGTCAATGGACGATCACTCTCCATTTCATATGTAAAACGTATTTTACTGTGAATGGAGTTGAGGTGTTCAAGCGGGAAGTGGAACAGTACCTACACCAGTAGTTCGAAAACCATTAGTTCGAAAAACAAGAACATAAATAGATTCTACGGGAAAAACTACAAAAGAAAACAGTATATTACGTGAATTCCAAATTCTATTATTTTTTCATGACTCGTCAACTTGCAAAGTAGGAATGTTTACGGCGGCATTGTATAAATAATAAGCATCAAATTAAAGACTTAAGAAACCCATTTTTTTTGTTTTTTTCCCGAAAAATACATTGGTGTAATCAGTTTATAAAAATCAATAAAGTACACTTTTTCAAAGATAATAAAAAAATGTAGTGTACACATTAAAAATTTTCGATTTTTCCAATTTATTCAATTTTTAAGAGTGCTCTTACAGGGCGATCATACAATGTTTTTATTTCTTCAAAAAGTAGAGTTTAAGACGAAAAGAATGAGCCCTATCTGAAAATTAAATGATTTTTTTTAAATGTAAACGTCTACTTGAAGTTAGGGGTGATTTTCAGCCTCTCGAGACTATAAAACATACTTTTCTCGGAAATCGCTAAATATTTTAATTTAATTTTTTTTTCTATTAATCTATACTAATATTATAAAGCTCAAGAGTTTGTTGGTTTGGTTGAACGCGCTAATCTCAGAAACTACTAATCTGATTTGAAAAATTCTTTTTGCATTAGATAGCCCATTAACTGAGGAAGGCTATCATCCCGGAAAAATGTGCGGTTCCCGTGGGATAGATTTGTTTTTGTCTAGGGACGAACTTCCTTAGTTTCATAAAAATCAAAAGATAATTCTAGAAATTAAAAATAAAAAACCATGAAAAAATAAAAACCGAGATTTTTTGAAAATATCTCGAAAACTTTGAGGTTATTGTAAAAAGTGTTATCTATAAAAGTTATAGATATTTACTAAACATTTTTCCATAGAAAGTCACAGTCAGCTGGAAATTGAAAAAAAACTATTTTTCAACGCTTTGCGTCTCCCCATTTCAATTTATATTCCTTATATGCCTTACCTGCTAACATTTTAAAATCATAAAACTTCAGGTTTTCAATATTTTGTTCCCAAACAGCATTTCGCTTGGACTATTAGTAATCGGGACAATCATAGGTAATAGCTCTCAAATTACAAAGTTGTCACATGCACGAAAAACGAAAAAACGCAAAGTTTAAATAGTGCATTCTTATTGGGACACAAATTATATACCTATGTCAGATCGTATATTTCCTCGTAATTACTTAAAATCTTAACCGATTTTAATAATTCATACGTCATTAGATTCGTCTTGATAACGCGAGTGTTATAGGCAGTTTGGGTATTATTAAAAATCAAAATGGCAGACTTCAAGTACCAATTTTATGTCTTTTAAAAGGAAAATGGTATTACGCAGTCAGATACATACATATATAACTTACAGGTAGCCGATAAAACATGTCTCCTATTGCATTCGCTTTTTACGCAGTCAGGTTTTATTATTTATATAATTTAATTTGTTGTTTATTCAATAAATATCTGATAAAACATATTAACTTGATTATAATTTTAATATATGTATTATACATTTATAATATTATACTTATGAGTTGATTTAAAAAAAAACATTATTCTTGGCTTCTTTAAGTGATAAAGGTGGCCTTCGAACTATCTTTAAATTTCAACAATTATAAGATGACATTAAAATATAAAGTTGACATCAATACATTTAATAAAATTCTGAGTCGAATCTTTACATTAAATATTTTTTTTGGAAAGCTTTATTAAAATAGTCATTATTATCGATACAGAGGCCGAATCTATAGTTTTTAGAATTTTTGTCTGTCTGTCTGTCTGTCTGGGAACGTATCACGGAAAAACCATTTGACAGATTTTGACGACATTTGGTATGATGATGATAGCTGGCTATACAAGTCAACATATACCTACTCGTAGAATACTTTGTACTGCGGGAAAATATCTCGTCTCTGAGAAATCTATTTTAAATGTTAAAACGTAACTAGGGAAGCGAGGGTGAATCGCTAGTATGTTATATATATAAAATATTCCGCTATTATTTTTATTTTCATTTAATAATACATCATATTTTATCTTTATTAAATAATAATACAATAAGATAAATAAGATGTTACATAATTTCCAAATAGACAGATCTCAGATTTTTCATTTTTTTCTCAATTTTAGTTTAAGCGGGATTCCATTTATAACACTCTGTGTAACATTTAATTTTGGGTCAACTTGAGGCTTCCTTCTTGTCTTAGACGACGGTTCCACTGAAAACCTATGTAGTACAGCGGCCAGCCCCGCTAGAGACTGCATGTGCCCCAGACGAGCTCCTAAAATAGAAATTGTGAAGGTTGAAAGATACAAGTTCATTAACAAATGTTCTTTATCTTTTTTATAATGAGTATACGAGCACCATACAAGTCTAAATCTTAATAAGGCATGTACGGTATAGATCAGAAGGATAAAAATATGCGGGTGATCTCATTAACATCCCACTTCGTCATCATGTTTACGAAACTTAAATATTTTTTATTAAATTACTATATCAAATGATTAAAATCTCTCTTTTTTCTAAAAGAGAAGAGAACTATGTACATGGGTACGCCGCTAAGCCATAAACCAACGAACAAACAATCTACCAATTTATTTCATAAACATAGTCAAAAACTTATTCAGTTATTTGCTTACCTATGCACGCTCGGGGACCTTCTCCAAATGGCATATATACATAGTTACGTCTAGTACTCTCCTCTTCTGCGCTAAATCTTTCGGGCATAAATTTATCCGGATTTTCAAAATATTGTGGATCATTTTGGATGGCTTGTAAAGGAATAATGATTCTAACGCCAGGATCAATGGTAACACCGATTTGGGAGATTGTGTATCTTTTTGCGCAAACTCTATTTAGAGTACCTAAAGGGGGAAACATTCTCAAAGACTCTTTAAATGCCATGTCTAGCAGCGTCATTTCTGCTACAGCGTCGTAGCAAAGTTTGTTATCGTACTTAGCCAGAACTCGGTCAATTTCATTTTGTATATTTTCTTGTATATCTGGATTGAAAGCAAGTTCATGTAAAGTAAAGCTTGTAGATGAAGAGGAAGTTTCGAAGCCAGCAGCAAAGAATACGAACACTTGTGCTATCATACAGAGCAAATCCATTTCCATTTCGACATGTTTTGGGGTTCCGTCTAGTTGTAGTTCTTCAATAGATTCACCCTCTATTTTGCCTTTGGCTGCTAAATCGAATAACAAGTCCACAAAGTCATTCCTTCCCAAAGGTTTATAGTTTCTTTGTTCAAATACCTTAGTTATCATTTCAATGAATGCTTTTTCAAGTTTGGGATTAAAAAGATTAAGCATGCTCCTGATTTCTGGAAATAGTTCCCAAAGTGCAAATAGAAAAACATCTTTTCTTGAACGGGAGAAAATATCTTTCCCTAATTGTCGAAAAAATGAATTCTCATTTGTAATAGTATCCATTTCAATACCAAGACCGCAAGCACCAATAAATTCAGTGGTGAATCGAGCCATGAGCTCACGAACGTCACATTCTCCACCTTTGGCTACAATATCATCACCTAATCCATTTAGTTTCTCAGCACATTTGACTATTAATGGAAACATACCTTTCAACTTGGCTGTTGTAAAAGCGGGAGTTAATCTTTGACGTACAAGCTTCCAGGCATCTCCTTCTGCACTGAAAATATTTTTTAATAAAGGTTCCTTTTTCACATCTCTTCCTAAACCCCGTATATAAAAATATGCGAAGTCAACGCTTAATATAGCTCTCACTATTTCTGGATCTCTGATTATCAGTTCAGGTGTATTTCCACTGAAATAGCCCACAACTTTCTCCTCAGGATATTTATAATATAAATCAACTGTTACATCGGTTATACTTTTGATTGCGAAAGCGTTTTGCAGGTGATTACCAAATACAGGCAATGGTCGATTATATTTTATATTCCTTTTAGCCCAGTAGTTATGGTTTCGGGTCGTGTATAAGTAAATTGCGATAAGCAAAATAATAACAATTAAAATCATGTTGCCGCGTCAAGTACAGAATAACGACTGACGTTAAAGAATTTTTCGTCTTTTGCATGATATTTTTATCAATTTATCACTTATCATTCCACTGCATCTACATACGACTATTTATTAAGCAAAAGTATGATTTATATAATTTTATATTTTTTATTTTTGTAAATATTTTTTGTTATATAATAGTAGTATTGTGATCTAAGGTCGGCCATACACGGACCGCTCTTGCAGTCATAGTCAACAGCTTGAAGCTGCCATTGATAACTGCTGGAGCAGTTGATACCAAATGCAGCAGCTGGTATCAACCGCTCAACAAGTCACGCTACTTTTGCTCAGGTGACGACGACGTGGAATGAAGAGTGCTGGCGGATGTAACTGCTCGATAACAGTCGACAGCTCGAGCAGTCGTCAGTGTATGCCTGGCGACTGCTTGACCGCACGATGAAATTTTATCGCGCTAACAAACGCCCGAAGCAGTCGCAACTGCTTGAGTGGTTTTGTGTATGTGTTTACATAGAAGACTGTAGTTTGATATGCAGTCGCAACTTGAAGCAGACGATATTAGCTGCCTCAAGCTGCTCGTATATGGTCAGCATTAGAGATATCAAATCAAGACTTTTTCATTTTTTATTAGTTCAAAAAAGTTTAGACTAATTAATTAAAGTGCAGATAAAACCTGAAAAAAACATAAAACTTGGTATTTCTTCTTGGTCATTGTCTCACCGCTGAGGAGTGAGTATAAATTTTTTTTTTTAACAAAAACAAGTTTCCTGAAAGATCATATCTAGACGAGGTGATCAGGCAAACAATTGAAGTTATCTATAAAGCTCAAAGAATCAGTGTGTAGTATCATCAGTGGTCTAGACACATTTGTCGCAGACTTGATAACTTAAAAATAGTAAGTATAGTAGAGCAACTATAATATAAGAAAAATGCTCGCAACTGAGTATAAAAGATTATAGTGAATTAAATTTAAAACTGATAAAATAAATATCTTAATATTTAAAACAAATTGTTTTGCTTGCAAATTTGTTAGTGGTATTCTTATGTAGAGTCTAACAAAAGAAAATATAAATGTTGAGTTTTTGTTTCTTTAATATAAATTAACCACAAACATAAATAATTTAATTAATCTTTTGACACAACACAAACAATACTGATAATATTGTGTAGGTCTTTGATAGGGCAAGGTAAATATTGATTCGTCATTTGTTTCGGTCTTATATGTATTACGATTTACGATTATTAGTCGTCGCATCTTGGTCGGATGATAAACCAGGGATCGCGGTGAAAGTTTGATCATTATAGGTGCATATTGTGTTCATAGATGACCGCCTACCTAGTTATTGTTATCTTATTCGATTGCCAATAATTACAAAAATAAAAAACCCGACTGCGTAAAAAGCGAACTAAAAAGATGAAAACATGTTGACGAAAAAACATTTATCATTTTATTTTTATTTTTTTTTCATATACAATGATTTGTTTTATTTAGTTTTAATAAATATAATTATAATATCTTTACAGATAAATAAAATTGAAGTGTCTGTTTGTAATGTCAAAATAACAGCTTCATACTAAATGTATATGGAATTATATACGGTACTTATAAGAACAAACTCTAGCTAATCTATCTCTGTACCAAATTTCATCAAAATCGCTTTAGTAGTTTAGGCATGATGGCTTAACAGACAAACAGATAGACAGAGTTACTTTCGCATTATAATATTAGTAAGGTTTAGTAAGGAGTCGAAAAAAATATTTTTGTCATTGTATTATTTTTCAGTATTACAGTTATGATAATCATGATATACCTTTTTGAAATCCTTGTATTGAGCCCTTTAATTTGATATCCATATTGCAGTATTTGAAAAAATAAATTGATTTTCGCCAAGTCCAATGGCCGCATAGCCGCCATGTTTGTTTTTTTTTAACGTCACCTATTTAAGAACACTCGGGCTGCTAAGACGAGTCTAACGATACCTTACATATGTAAATCCGTTTAGCGGTTTTGGAAATATGAGGTAATAAAGAAGAATACATTCATACAAGATACGCGTGAAAAACATAAAATTAAACATTATTATTAATTAAATAAAAAAAACTTACATAATTAAAAACTCTGGTAGGACTCTGTCAAGCCTGAGGAGTCCGACTGGATGGGTACCACCCCCTTATCTATTTCTGCCGCCAAGCAACAATGATTGCATTGTTGCGTTTCGGTTTGAAGGATAAGGTAGTCAGCGCAATTACAGGCAAGAGGCATAACATCTTAGTCCTCACAGTGACAACGCACCTGTGGTTCTGCCTTTTTGTTACATAAAACTTAAGTGCATGAACCGTAGGTATTATGGGCGACAGGTATCGCTTTCCATCAGGTGGACTGTCTCCTCGTTTATCACTGAATACCATTAAAAAAAAACAGTCAGTTTTTAGCAAAAAAATCGTATTGTAGGGAAAAGGAACACTTGCAGTCACCAATTCATCGCGTAATAGGCCAAACGATAGACCGCTTGAAAATAGCTCATTATAAAATAGCTAATACTAATTTCGTTGCAATTATTGTAAGACTAGTGGTTAACTCTAACTTCGATCTCGTGTTCCTTTTGAAGTGTCAATGTATCCCGACTTAATTCACAAATATCATCTTATAGTTCAGTCACTAACTATAATACTTACACTAACTTACAAAAGGTCAAGGAGAGTTCTAACTTGGCAAAGTTACAGTTTTGTGTTCTAATTAATATTCCGAATTTTCGACGTTGAGCGACCGCCGGGCCGCTCGTGCCGCCATATAGGAGAAACCAATAAATTTTAGTTAAAAAAATTAAAAACCATGCTTTATTGATGAACCGAAAAAAGAAAATTAATGTTATTGTGGAAAAAGCGCGTGGTGCTTTGTATAACATTTTTATACTAACTTTTAGAAATCGTACCAATGGAATATTTATACAACTTATATCGAGAACCGCGCTTTTTTCACAATAAGTTTAATTTTCTCGTTAATCACTCTATTCTTATAGTAAAAATATATTTTTTTCATATTTACTTCGGTACATCATTAAAGCGAGTTTTTTTTTACACTATAATTTATTTTCCATTTTTTACTTTGATCTCCTTTAAAAACGTGTTTTATTTAGTTTAAAAAAAATAATAATAAATTATTGTATAGTCATCGATCCTTGTTAATTGTGCAAAGTTTTAGTTCAATATGAAGTTTTGAATTGGGTTAAAATCACGTTCAAAGATACCGCTACATAGATAGCTATATTATGTAGATAGAGGTGAAGCTAACAAAAGCTGGTTAAATACATCATCATCATCATATTCAGCCTGCTTTCATCCACTGCTGGACATAGGCCTCTCCTATGGCACGCCACTGAGCTCGATCTTCAGCTCTACGCATCCAACCGCTGCCAGCCAGTTTACGAATATCGTCACTCCACCTAGCTGGAGGGCGTCCTACACTACGTTTGCCGAGCCGTGGTCTCCACTCTAGAATCCGTCTACTCCATCGGTTATCGGTTCTGCGGCAGATGTGACCAGCCCACTGCCACTTCAGCTTGCTAATTCTTTGGGCTATGTCGATAACTTTGGTTCTCTGTCGGATCTCTTCATTTCGGATCCGATCCTTCAGAGAAACTCCGAGCATAGCCCTCTCCATAGCACGCTGAGCGACCTTAAACTGGTGGACCAATCGCACTGTCAGTGTCCACGTCTCGGCTCCGTACGTCATAACAGGTAGGACGCATTCGTTAAAGACCTTTGTCTTTAAGCTTTGCGGTATTGGCGACGAAAAGACCCGACGAAGTTTATTGAATGCTGCCCATCCCAGCTGTATTCTTTTTTGAGCTTCTTTCTCGAAGTAGTTTTTACTGACTTGCAGTAATTGTCCAAGGTAGATGTAGTCTTGTACTACTTCGAGAGTTGTTCCATTGAGTGCTATCGGTCCCGGTATTGCATGTGCATTGAGCATGACCTTGGTTTTGTCTAAATTCATCCGGAGACCGATGTGTTCTGAGGAAACAGCTAGGCTTTGCAGCATGTCTTGCAGGTCTTGCACGGTTTCAGCCACGATGACGATATCATCTGCGAATCTCAAGTGTGAAATGTACTCACCGTTTATGTTTATTCCACGTCCTTTCCAGTCCAGGGTCTTAAACACATCCTCCAATGCAAATTACGTCCCCTTGTCTCACTCCTCGATGCAGGAAGATAGGTTCAGCCGTTCTGCCGGTTCTGGACTTGGACGGTCATTGTTGCGGCGTCATACAGGCATTTTAACACTTGAATATATCGCCAATCGACTTGGCACCGTTGCAATGACTCTAAAACAGACCAGATTTCGATAGAGTCAAAGGCTTTCTCATAGTCCACAAATGCTAAGCACAAGGGCCGATTATACTCTTCTTGCTTCTGTATAATTTGCCGCACTGTGTGAATGTGGTCTATGGTGCCGTATCCACTACGAAAACCAGCCTGTTCGGGAGGTTGGAATTCGTCGAGTCTACGCGTGAGACGGTTCGTGATAACTCTAGAAAACAACTTATAGATATGGCTTAAGAGAGAGATAGGTCGGTAGTTTTTCAGCAGAGTTTGGTCACCCTTTTTGAAAAACAAGACGACCAAGCTTCGTGGTTAAATACATATTTATTTAATTTTATGGAAGTACATTAATACGAAGGTTTAAGTAGTTCTGATCATAACAATTTTTTCCCATATAAATATTACTACCTTCTTTTTACCCTTATAAGGAATGAATTTCGAAAAATCAGATATTCGTATTCATTTTTATTTTAAACTAGCGACTCACCCTCGCTTCGCTCGGATTCGTCCTTTTTCTAAAATAAAATTGGTCCAGCCGTTCCGGAGACTAGCCGGAACAAACAGACAGACAGACAAAAATTTTAAAAATTGTGTTTTACTTATAAGTACCGTATATAATTCCATATGCATTTAGTATAAAGCTGTTATTTTGACATTACAAACAAGCACTTCAATTTTATTTATCTGTGTAGATATAAATACCACTTTGAAATCACGATTCACATAAAAAAAAACTACGGAGTTTCATACAAAATTTCATGCCCTATTGGATTTATTTATTTATTTCTTACGGGATAAACAACAAAAGATATAGTATGATACTCGTATATTAACAATTAGATAAATGTTTTTTTAATTACAGGTTACCACAACATGCAACTTATCATGTCAGTAATATTAATGAGTTTTAAAATCTAATTACAAAGTACAAAATTAATTAAAAAAAATATAATAAGTTAATATATAATTGAAATTAAACAATAAAAAAATTATGAGTGTGATAATACAATGTCAAAATTATAAAATTAAAAAAGATGCAAATTGTAAATCGCTCCCAAAAATTCCTTCAGCTAGAAATATAGATACAGGTTAAACTAATAAAAGCGTGTTGAAAACCAGTTTTTCGAGAATATCTTTTCTCCAGTGTCATGTAGGTTACAAATGGTCTAAAAAAATATTGAGCATGAAATTTTCCACGACTTGTATAAGATTTTTCTCAGAATTTCAGTAAAGATCAGGTCAGATCTTCTTTCTCATCGTCATCTTCATCAGAGCTCGCAAAAATCTCTCTTACATTCAAGCCAGCTATAATAATATAGGATGAGCTTTCAATCCTAAAGGAAAAAAGGTACTTTACATTTGTCTACGAAAGTTCCGTTTCATAAGCGTAATAATAAACATGCTTATGTTTACATTATTATAGACCAATCTTGAACAACAATTACAACAAGCATATCAATTTTGAACACTTTTCTATTATTTTTATGGCACATTCGCATTATTAGACTTGTCAAACAAAATGGTTGCGATTAAAGTTATGTATAATATTTTTTTTGTTGTGTATATGGTTTCAAATAATAATAAAAAAAAAAACACAACTAAAATGTCAATTTTAAAAGTGTTTACAATTATGTATATACTATATTATTTGATAATGAAATACTAAAATATCTTTTATGTAATGCGACTGCATTGAGATGTTCATAATATTAATGCAATCAATAAACGGGGCCGATGAACTCTCTGAAGTCTTAGCTTATCTCTGTGCAACAGTATCTTGACGTAATATATTAAGCTGACAATTTTCATTTTACCACACATTCAATAAAGTATAATACTGGCGGCTCACCCTCGCTTCGCTCGGGTTCGCCTCTACAAACAGAATTAAATTTTTCTCACGGAAACAATACATTTTTCCGGGATAAAAAGCAGCCTATTTGTTATTCTGATGTATGAACTATATTATAGTAAAGTTTCATTAAAATCCATTCAGTAGTTTTTGTTTACTAAGATGTATAAATTACTATAGTTTTTTTAACTATCCCAGGGGAACTCTTTAATTTTCCGGGATGAAAAGTATCTAAATTGTTGACTGAGGATATTAGGTATCATGCAAAATTTCATTTAAATCGGTCCAACAGTTTCGGAGATTAGCCCGTAGACAAACAAACAGACAGACAAACAAAAAAAAAATTTAAAAAAAAACTGGATTTGTTCTATTTCTTTTCTTACATCCCCCTGATTCGGTTTTTAGCATTTTTTTTCTATGTACAGACATTCGACCTTCACAGTTTTATTATATGTATAGATGTTTTATTCAGAAAATATTTTTATTTTTTTCTTAATTTTAGTTTAAGTGGGATTCCATTTATGACACTCTGTATAATATTTAATCTTGGATCAACTGGAGGCTTCCTTTGTGTTTTATTTGACGGTTCTACTGAAAATCTGTGCAGAACAGTGGCCAACCCCGCTAGAGACTGCATGTGACCCAATCGAGCTCCTAAAATACGAAAAATGGAAGCTGATGTAAATAAAAAAAAATGGCTACATAATTTTGTTTTAAAATTTTACGTGGTCACCTACGAATTAATATAATTTATTCGTAGAATGGTCACTAAATCAATGTAGTTTTATGGCTTTTATACACGTGTGGCAGTTAATTAGACGAATAGAAAAATAGGCGCGTGATCATATGAGCGTTCCCTTTTGTCACCGAATGCACAAAACTGGAAGTTAAATTGTTATTAGTATTAATTTACATAATGAAATTAATATTGTAGTACTTTCTTAGATTCACGCGAATATTTGAATTTTTAAATAAAACTATCTTTTTTTGGTATTTTTTCGCGGATTTATTTTAATTTATGGTTCCAGACATTTCGATTACTTTGAAGCAATTATGGTCACTGAAGAGACTGTCTCTCCGTAAAGATACTTTTATTTGAAATTAATAGTGATTAAAATCTTTCACCATTCTAAAGGAATAAACAACCAATCAATTTTTCATATTATTGTAGGGATTTAGCCAAAAAAAATTATTTATTTACTTACCTATGCACGCTCGGGGACCTTCTCCAAAAGGCATATACACATAGTTACGTCTAGTACTCTCCTCTTCTGCGCTAAATCTTTCGGGCATAAATTTATCCGGATTTTCAAAATATTGTGGATCATTTTGGATAGCTTGCAAAGGAATAATGACTCTAACGCCAGGATCAATGGTAACACCGATTTGGGAGATTGTGTATCTTTTTGCGCAAACTCTATTTAGAATACCTAAAGGGGGAAACATTCTCAAAGACTCTTTAAATGCCATGTCCAGCAGCGTCATTTCTGCTACAGCGTCGTAGCAAAGTTTGTTATCGTACTTAGCCAGAACTCGGTCAATTTCATTTTGTATTTTTTCTTGTATATCTGGATTGAAAGCAAGTTCGTGTAAAGTAAAGCTTGTAGATGAAGAGGAAGTTTCGAAGCCAGCACCGAAGAATACGAACACTTGTGCTACCATACAGAGCAAATCCATTTCCATTTCGACATGTTTTGGGGTTCCGTCTGGTTGTTGTTCTTCAATAGACTCACCCTTTATTTTGCCTTTTGCCGCTAAATCTAACAACAAATCTACAAAGTCATTTCTTCCCGAAGGTTTATAGTTTCTTTGTTCAAATACCTGTGTTATAATATCAATAAGCAATTTTTCCAATTTTGGATTAAAAAGATTAAACATGCTTCTTGTCTCTGGAAATAATTCCCATATTGCGTGGATAAATATTTCCTTTCGTGAACGGGAGAACATTTTCTTCCCTAAATTTCGAAAAAATGAATTTTCAGTTGTAATCGTATCCATTTCAATACCAAGACCACAAGCACCGATAAATTCGGTGGTAAATCGAGCCATTAGGTCACGAGCGTCACATTCTCCACCTTTTGCGACAATATCATCACCCAATCCATTAAGCTTCTCAGCACATTTGACTATTAATGGAAACATACCTTTCAACTTGGCTGTTGTAAAAGCGGGAGTTAATCTTTGACGTACAAGTTTCCACGCATCACCATCTACGTGAAAAATATTTTTCAATAAAGGTTCTTTTTTCACGTCTCTTCCTAAGCCTCGTAGGTAAAAATATTCGAAGTCAACGCTCAATATATCTCTCATTATGTCTGGATCTCTGATTATCAGTTCAGGTGTATTTCCACTGAAATAGCCTACGACTTTCTCTTTAGGATACTTATAATATAGCTCAACTGCTACATTGGTTATACTTTTCATTGCTAACACTTTCTGTAGGTGATTGCCGAATACAGGTAAAGGTGGGTCATATTTTATATTTCTTTTAGCCCAGTAGTTATGGTTTCGGGTAAAGTATAAGTAAATTGCGATGAGTAAAATAATAGCGATTAAAATCATGTTATCGCGTGAAATACGGAGTAACGACTAACATTAAAGAATTTGATCGTCATTTCTATATTATTCTTATCAAATATACTAATCACTAGCGACTCACGCTCGCGTTCGTCCCTAGGTACGTTTTCACGGTTAGCTATGTTTAAGTATACAGTACCTGGGCGACCGAGCTTCGCTCGGAGTTCTTTTTTGTTATATCGTATTTTTTAGATAAAAAAAAAAATAAAAACTTGAATAAATATTTAAAAAAAACAAAAGTAAAAACTTTGTATTCCGACTGAGACTCGATTCCGGGCATATGTGTTGTCTAACTTGCGCCTTGACCGCTTGACTACGACGATTATATCCGAATGTAAGAAATTATCGACCATATTCTGCGTAAAATAATGCAAATGAAAACCGCGTGAAAACTCGATAACACGCGTTTTCCCAGACATGAGACTAATCTAGATCAAATTTTTTCCCCGAAAGCCCAAAATATACCAAATTTCAGCGAAATCGTTAGAGCCGTTTCCGAGATCGCTGGTATAAATAAATAAAGATATAAAGATATAAATATACAAGAATTGCTCGTTTAAATATATAACATAAATAGTAGCTTGCTACTCCTAAGATATTCATTAAATTTAAATTATATAGCGATTTCCCTCATTTTGCTCGAATGCATACGCCGTACGCGGATTTTGTTTACAATTTCATGGGTTTTAATTTTTTTTCGCGGAACATGAATTCTTGTTCTAAAATAAAAGTAGCCTAAGTTACTCCTTATAACATCAGCTATCTGTCAGTGAAAGTCCCGTCAAAATCGGTCCTGCCGTTTCGGAGATTAGCCGGAACAAACAGACAGACAGACGGACAGACAAAAATTGTAAAAAAATGTTGTTTTGGTATATGTACCGTGTATACATTCATATGCATTTAGTAAAAAGCGGTTATTTCAATATTACAAAGAGACACTCCAATTTTATTTATCTGTATAGATTACATCACTGAAGGCTGCATCGATTAACCGCATACAGCTGTTATTTTAAGTATGTCACTTACTATGTACATATCTACTTATTAATGAAATTGTAATTATATAAATTAAGATTGCGATGCAAGGGAGATTGAATGTTTAATTTCACCTATATATAATAAAATTGCAGATGGCTAGATATTGTAAGAGGTTGTAATAATCACGACCTCTTACATTTTGATTTACTTAAAAATATTCTGTATTGGCTTTATTAATAGGGATTTTTCTTTTATCCATTCGGGACAAACCAGTACAACCAAAGATGCAAATGAATCTACAATATTCATATTACCATGTAAAGTGAGTCATGGAGTATTTGGGAATAGGTGCTACTTAGCTACTTAACCTTCCTTCCTGTAAGGTTCCCGATTATGGAGAAGGCTCAATGTTTTTTTAAAAGATTGGATGTAGAACGAGGTGTTCCGACGAAAAACCTAAGCTAGCAATATGCAAGATTGTGTAACCACGCAATCGTACACTATCCAGCCGTGGTGTTGTAACCGCAACACCACGGCTCCCTAGGTAAGCAGAAATTTGCCTATAATTAATCACCTTAACCCTCCTGGATAATTTCTAAGAAATTATGGATAATTTCAATTGTTAACTGATACGCCGGCGTGTACGCGTTCCGCAAGGGATTAATGTTAATTTGATAGCATTGTCGGCGTCAGTGCATTTTTCTGTTAATACCTTAATAACAGAAAAATCTAGTAAATATTTTTATTAGGATTTTTTTGTTGAGTCTTAATTTGTTTGTATATAATATACTGACTTAAAAGATAGTGGAGAAGTTTTGAAAGTCATAGTGATAAGATAAAGTAAGTCTTTGATAAGATAAAACTGGATATGCTCTTTGTTTTGATTGTTGTCATGAGTATTATGTTTGACACTCGTCATATGTTTTATTATTTAATCATTATAATAAAACAGGGTTCGCAATAATGTATCAAATACTCTATAATATAGAGTATAGATCAAAATATTATCATAGAATCAATTTTCATATCTTGGTATGGACGCAGTTTTATAATATTATTGACTTTATTAGTACTTTATCTAATTGTTAAGTTCTTAGATAGTAATGTTATAATTTAAAGACAAATAATTTTACAATGGCCTAGTATATTTTGCAGTAGCGTAGTATCACTACATATTATTATAAAACTAAGTCCTCCGGTGCGTCTGTTTGTATATTCGCGATAAACTCAAAAACTACTGCACCGATTTTCATGCTGTTTTCAACAATATATAAAATTATTCTGGAGGAAGGTTTTAGTATATAGTTTGTTAAGTTTTTGTATACATTGGCATTTTGTATACATATAACGATATTTGTTAAAGGTGTCGGAAAAAAATAAGCCGTCTGGAACCTTTCAACGAAAACGCCGCGTAAGCCCTTTGAGATATAGCAAAATAATATATGGTGGAATTGTGTATCTTATATAGGTCTACAGTGTCCGCGATGGCATACGTCTATCTCTTAAGGATAACATACTATATCCATTTTAATACTTTAAAAAATTGACAGTTATAATGCGGTAATGTAAAAGCTATTTACACAAATAGGGTATTAATGCTTATCATTTTAAATAACCCTAAATTATATAGTATATTCTATACTTACCGTTAAAATGTACTTAGGGACGAACTCTACCGAAGCGAGGGTAAGTCGCTAGTGATTTTATAAAAGTATTGTTTTCTTATATTAATGTGAAAAAATTTAGAAAATACTTTCATAGATAGCTAAATTATGCATGAGTCCTATAAGGCTATAAATATTAAGTATATGTATTGTGTGTTTTCGCCGAACTTTTATATTTTTTGACAAGTCAGAAAAAACCGCATGGTATTAAAGTTCTTATCGTTGCCTAAATGTAAAAGGGCTGTTTACATATAATATGTGAGTAATATTAGAATGTATGTCGTGACTTGTGGTCGGATTATAGGATGTTGCATAAACATATATTGCTATGCGTATAATAGGTAAATATATTAATAATTATTTGATTGTATTTAGCCCTTGTTTTCACGACCCACTACTGGGCAATTGCCTCTCTTCAATACGAGGGGGATCAGGCCATAGTCCACCACGCTGGCCAAGTGAGGGTTGGTGGACTTCTCATGTCTTTCGAAAACTTGCTAGGTTTTTATAATAATTATTTGGTTAATGTCCTCATTACCAATTTCGGCCACGGCGGCCAATCTCACTGATACCAGCCAATTGCGCGAAAGATATTGTTGTGCACAAGTATGCAAAAATAACATTCCTATTATTCCCGTATTCCGATGTGATGATATGTCGACAAGACTGGTGAGAGGTCAAACTCTGGACCGATCGCTTTATCCTCTCCGAGACATGGGGTACTCTGAAACACAGTCGATTTTCCAGCTCCGGATCGCTAGCGAGAAACTTGATCCGACACATGACTTGAACACAGGAACTCCGGATCTACAGCTGTACATGCTAGACACTTGACCATCGTAACAGTAATACATTAGTAATTTACCCATGAGATAGTTTAATATGTATATAGAAGTTGAAATGCATCTCTATTTTTCTAAATTAAATAAATAAATAGTGGTATGATAATAATGTAATCTAAAATAATATCAAACACTTGATAAAGAGTCTTTTTTGCTGAATAAATACTAAATAAATTTAAAATAAGTTAAATTTGTCTCCACCCCGAATAGCGGTATAGCCATTGAAAAATAGGAAAAATCAAGAAAAAATAAAAATTTATGTGGTTATCGCTGGCTAATTATTTATAACTATTTAAAACGTTTTTAGCGACACACCCGAGCCATGCGAGGATAAGTCGCTAGAATAAAATAGTAACAAAGTCCAATTTGAACCTGAAACCATATTATTGTTAGAGAGTCTAATAAGCAAACTATTTTAGACTAAACTTTACTTAAGGCTAGATTTTAAGTAGTCTTAATAAATATATAACTGAGTTTAATAAGAAATCCACAATATAATTTAATAGAAGATCTGTTACACAGTTTGTTGTGTATGTAAATTTTACATTTTTAGTACGAAGGTTACAGCTTGTCCTCCTGACTATCTGAGTTATTTGGTGAGCAGATACCTTACACTCTACAGGTAAGTCGCAAAACTAACTTAGACTGATAATATCGTTGTTAACAATAGTAAACCACAGTTATTAATTTCAAACAACAGCCACAACTTAAATTTAATCACAAGGATTGTATGTTAGGAAATTAGTAACTAAATAAAACAACAATTCGCAAGCAAAGCCATAGGCAGAAGTAGTAAATGTATTTACGTATTGTATTACGTATATACTGCATTTGAGTTGTCTGCATATGAATAATGAACATCTTTCAATGTTGTACAATTACATACATATGATTAACATTTAATACACGATTTACACTAGTGGTGTAAGTTGACATAAGTGGTAATTTTCGCAGGTTCAAGATCAAATAAAAGTAACTAGTGATGTGATGTTTATACTATAATGATTTCTGCTATGAAAACTTACATTGCAATACAACGCAACATACAATGAAATTAAATTTATTTATTAAGAAACAATTTTTATAGGTACATAAATACACATATAGTAAAAAATGGCTACGATGATACTGCAAAAGTATGTGTAACTGTGTTGCAGATATCGACGTCCGCTTACATACAATGTTCGAACTATTTGATAATTAATTAATAAAAAAACACTAAATACTAAATAAGATGATATAAAATTAAAAAAGATGATGATATATTTGTGTGATTTTTTATCGAAGCCAAAGCATTTAGCAAAAACAAATTTACATAACCACACATATTCCTTTAATTGATTTTTGTAAACGATTCTAAACATACTCAACGATTAACATTTACTGTATTTTTACTTCAAATTACTGTTTTTTCCACTTATCGCCTTAATTGCCTGCCTGGCCTCATTATTAATAGGCATAATGCTGTTTTAACTAAATAGATGTTAGTAAACTGGAATAATAATGTTGATAAATATATTCAGTCAAACTAAAATTAACAGAGACCCAATTGGATTAAATTAAACTACTTTTATTGCTACAATAAAACAATCTGCGTAACTTTTGGATAATGTAGTCTTGATGGTAAAAGAATTATTAAAATCGATTCAGTATTTATCGATTTCAAACAAGCAAATTAATCTTTCTTCTTGATAATACTAACGCAACAGTAAAGTAATAATTTTACACATTTAGTGGAAAATCGGATAGTGAAAAATTTAATTTCTATTAGATGGTTCACTTGTTTCGTAACTTAAGTCGAAGTGGTAAGCCACCAACAATACCCTGCGTAACGGAAAGTCGTTGATTCGTTTTCAAATGTATTTCTGTTTTCTCAGAAGGTTCAATAGAGAACTTATGTAGAACAACGGCGAGACCTGCTAAAGATTGCATCTTGCCCAAACGGGCACCTGTAAATAAAAAGGAAAAATTAATACTGTTCATTAATATTATATTTTATAGTTTGTCCAAGAGAGCGTTTTTATCTTTTCACACTGTTGACGGTATAATAATTTTGTTCTATTGCGTACAAACACCAAGTTTAGGTCATTTACATGATAACATACTCGTAATGATAACGTATTTTTTATCTATTTGCTTGTATTCGCTTTTATAGAACCAGATAAAATTATTATTTTAAATATTTTTTTTAATAATTATAAGATTTCATACCTACTAACAAATAAAACATTTTGATAATTTAGTTAAAAGTGTTTGTGCTACATACCTATGCACGCACGAGGCCCGTCTCCGAAAGGTAAGTAAACATATTTTGCGCGCTTATTAACTTCTTCAGGAGTAAACCTCTCCGGTATAAATTCATTTGGGTTGTTATAATATTTTTCATCAACATGAAGTGCTTGGACTGGAATAGTTATTCTTACTCCGGGATCAATCGTGATACCTAGTTTAGATATTGTATACTTTCTGGCACAAATCCTTGATAAGTTTCCAACTGGAGGCATTTTCCTCATACTCTCTTTTAGTGTTAAATCCAATAAATTCATTTCGGCTATTGCATCATAGCATAATTTATTATCATATTTTAAGAGTACTTGATCGATTTCAGCCTGAATTTTTCGTTGCAAATCTGGTTTGAAAGCGAGCTCGTGTAATGTGTAGCTGGTAGCGGAGGAGGATGTCTCAAAACCTGCAGCAAAAAAGATAAATACTTGGGCTACTAAGCAATCGAGATTCATTTCCATTTCAACAAGTTTGGGTGATCCATTTTCATGTCTGTGCTCAACAGATTCTCCCTCTATTTTACCTTTTGCTGATAAATCAAGAAGAAGATCTATAAAATCATTTCTTCCAATGGATTTGAAATTACGTTCCTTGAATATCTGTGTTACTATGTGTGATATGCCATTTTCTAATTTTTTATCAGAAGCGTTAAGTACGCTACGAAATTCCGGGAAGATATCCCAAAGGCCAAGAAGTAACAATTCTTTAAAACTTCGATTAAATACTTTTTTGCCTAATTTTCTTATTAGGCAATTCTCATTGTTTAATGCATCTACCTCTATACCGAAGCCACACACTGCAATAAATTCCGTAGTAAAACGAGCCATAAGTTCACGAACCTCACATTCTCCTCCTAAGCTTATTATTTCTTCACCGACACCTTCAAGATTTTCTGCACATTTTACAATTAATGGAAACATGTTCTTTAATTTTGCAGTTGTAAACGCTGGTGTGAGCCTTTGACGTAATAGTTTCCAAGTATCACCATCAACATGAAAGATATTAAGTAACAATTTTTCTTTTTTCACATTTCTACATAACCCACGAGGATAAAAGTAGCTAAAATCAACGTTTAGTATGTCTCTAATAATATCTGGATCTCTAATGATGAGCTCAGGTGTAGGACCTCGAAAATATCCTATTACTTTTTCTCCAGGATACTTATTGTAGAGTTCGCCTGCGACTGTCGTGATATTTTTTATTCCCAGAAATGTGTTAAGATGATTTCCAAAA
The DNA here is from genome assembly GCA_033884665.1 of Argynnis bischoffii washingtonia. Classification (NCBI taxonomy): domain Eukaryota; kingdom Metazoa; phylum Arthropoda; class Insecta; order Lepidoptera; family Nymphalidae; genus Argynnis; species Argynnis bischoffii. Next base: position 13,783,730 of record CM066618.1, on the reverse strand, counting down.
AATGGTAATGGCGTCTCATATTTAATGTTTCTTTTACACCAGTATCTATAATTACGTGTGGAATATATGTATAATAATAAAGTCAATAAAAAAAATATTAAAATCATCTTACTGCTCCGCAGTATTAAACTCAAATAACAGATAAGTATTGCATTGCGTGCATTGAACCATATGTTAATTAGCACATATGAGATATTATTCATATCAGGGCCGCACTTAGAAGTGCGGGGGAAATAGTGGAGGCCTTTGATAATATTGCAAAAAAATTGTTATTTTTGGCTTTCCTTTTTTTTAGTTTTCTAAATGCATTTTGAACACATTTCTTTCACAGAATAATACTTATAAATTCCTGTATTAAGGGCTATCGTGTGGTGCTCGGCGCTTGATCCCCGGGGTAGCAGCCTGCTGCCCTGGCCGTTTTCCACTTAATCCGGCTCTGTTATTTGTACATCCCACACACATACAGTGCCGCAACAACGATAATTGCATTTTAAATGCACTAAATTTCCAGTTTGAGTTCCAAAACAAATTCTAGTGATTTAGAGGTCATCCATATATCTCCTGAGGTTAGTTCACTAAACGTTTGTTTGTTCCTTTATGAAGTCTGAATTGAAATTTTTGTATATCTTATAGTTTTGGGATCCCTATTTGCATATTCCTCTTGTATAAGGATAAAGAACTTTTAAAGTTGGTCCCGTTACTATTTAAACTGTCTCCTCCAAACTTTCTAATAGCTTCTCCGCTTACTTTAAGGCGGGACTGCAAATGATGAGTGTAGACTCTTTCTAAAATAGTTTTATGACTAACACATAGTGTCCGACCGAAAGTTCGGTTTCGGTTTCGGTTTCGGTCGAGTTTCGGCAAAAAAAACGGGTTTCGGTTTAATTTCGGTTTCGGCGGAAAACCTGCCGAAACTACGGCCGAAACCGAAACTGCGTTCAGGAGTTCTCGCGCTGTGATCGGTCATGTTCGACGCGTTGAATTCCATCCAAGCGATGAAGACATTTTGCCGCGTCCACGTGCTTAATCATATCGTTACTGGCTTGTGTTTGCAGTTAGTTTTGTTTGTTATGAGTTTTCGTGTGATTTATTTTGAATTCCGTAAGTTTTATCACATGATATAGCATAAAAGTAGGTAGTAAACATTAAAAAATTATTCAATATAACAAATCAATACATAGATTATAGTAGAATCAAGTTTAACCTATCTAAAAAATTTTTTGGTTAATTTAACTCTCTCGCTAATGCTATACCTAAACAAACATTAGTGTACTTGGTACTTACTATAGTGTGTATATTAGTGGTGATAATATTAGTGGATTCAGAGTTTCAAAGTTCCTTTTAATACTTATTTTATGTTATAACCAAGGTATCCAAGTGGCAAGTTCAGTTAGATACTTACCTACGTACCTAATGATAAACAAATAAGTAATTTTATGTTTAATATAGTACTTTCTTAGATTTACGCGAAAATTTGACATTTTAAATAAAACTATTTTTTCGGATTATTTCGCGGATTTATTTTGATTTTTGGTTCCCGACATTTCGAATGCTTTAAAGCAATCATGGTCACGGGAGAGGCTAAGATTTTAAGACATCTCAAAGGCGTTTTACTTCTGAGAAGATGGCTGGGTACTACCATCAACATGGAATCCTGTAATAAACATAATAAAATCTAACAACAAAAACAAACATAACAGACCATAAGATGTAGTTAATTCATACTGTGTGGATCACAATAAGAGTAATTCAAATTAATATATATTTTTTATCTGGAAAGATAGCAATAGCGTTATTTAATATTTTAACTTTAAATAACAGCAATCTAAATTAATAATTTTATTAAATTAAATTACATATAAAACAATTTTTTTTTCAAATTACAAAACAATAATATTGCTTAAATAAATAATTAATATTTTCATTTTTTTAAATTTTCTTTGTGGTTATACATATTGTACCTAGTAATAGCAACACTAAATAATATCACGAATTAATAAAGTTTTTTAAAATTGTAATATTTATAATAATAACAGCTAAAATTAAATTAATAATATTACTGAGTTTAATTATAATACTTATTAAAAAAAAAATCAAATGCTTAGAATTAAAATCAACAAATATTGTAAGGTACTCTGGTGCCATTTTTGAAGTTTTGAAATCATTTTTTGTAAAATTGTGGGTAGGCACTGTCTGTAATAAGTACATAACGCCTTTGAGATGTCTAAAACCTTAGTCTCTCCCGCGACCATGATTGCTGTAAAGCATTTAAAACGTCGGGACCCAAAAATCAAAATAAATCCGCGAAATAATCCTAACTACTCAAAAAAACACCAAATGAGATTTTAGGTATTTTTAAGGCGCAATATTTTTTTCTTAAATGAGGGGTTGAGTTGATTATCAATAGGTAAGTGAAAGTATCGAAGACTGCATAGCTATGTCATTTAAATTTTAAAGATAAAAAATAAAGACCGACTGATTATATTAACGTTTTCTCTATTTTTCCCTCAAAACATGATCCTTGTAAGGAAGTTTCGGTTTCGGTTTCGGCCGAAACTGAGAATGTTGCCGAAATTCGTTTTCGGTTTCGGTTTCGGTCGCAAAAACCAGTTTCGGTCGGACATTACTGAGTAACACACTATGTACAGATCAAACCGCTGTCCTTAATTCTGCGCATTCCAATAATTGCTACTAAAAAGATATTAGGTGCTTTATATGAATCTATACATATAATAAAATTGTAAGTAAGCCAAATCTGTACCTTAAATATTTTAGGAAAATCTTATTGAATATAGACGAAAATATTATCGATACATAGTCCGAATCTATAGTTTTTAGAATTTTTGTCTGTCTGTTTGTCTGTCTGTCTGTTACCGCATCACAGAAAAACCACTGGAGGGATTTTGATGAAATTTGGTATGGCAATAGCTGGTTATCCGGGTCAACAAATAGGATACTATTTATCGCATTAAAATATATTATTTCTGAGAAAAGATACAAAAACTGGTTAAAAGAAAAGCACGATGATACTATTAACATTTTAGCAAGGTAACTTACTTATATATGTTAAAACTATTAAAAAAAAGCTTATCCTAAAAGAAATATCAATAGCGCTATTTTATTCGTTAAAATAGTTATTTTAATGAAAATTTATTTATGTGTTATATTTGACAATAGATGTCGCCATGTGTTTTTAAAATACGTTGTTTTAACCTAAAAAAAAAATGTAGAGATATGACCATTTAGACTGAGATTTAGACTTTATTAAAATTACTACTAAATTACCCGCGGTCCCGCCCGTGTTCAATATTTAAATAAAACAATTTTTTGGCCTTATAAATTAGTAATATATTAGTAATATTTTGTTGGCCAAAACAATATGAAATAATAAAAAGTATTTACTTAGAATTATTTACTTTTTACACTTTCTTTTGAAAATCGTTTTGGAAAATATTACTAACTAGCGCTAACCAATCCCTTTTTTGCGACAAATTATTATTAAGAAAAGTTGTCATTAATACTTTCTTAGATTTACGCGTATTTTTTTGAAAAGTTGTCATTATGTAATTTAAATAATCAGCTACATAGCTGTCTATTAGTAAAAAATGATTAAAATTAATTCTGTAGTTTAAGAGTTTATTGCCTAAAATTAAATAAACATACAAACTAAGGTATATACATACATACAAAGGTATAGACATACATAAATGTTAATGCTAAAACAAAAAGTGCAATATTACTATATCAAATATGAAATTAACGGAGGAACCTTTGTGGCATTGTCAATCAGTGCCATTATTTACCAATCATGCGGTGCGCAATGAAAGTGGTATATGTAAGAGTATACTAATGTGTAAAACCTAAGAATTTGGTTTTTGATCATATAAACGCGGGCGGAGCCGGGGGAAATGCTAGTAATAAAGAAAGCTTAACTGCGCGCTCAAATTCACTAATATAAATCAGTCCATGAAGAAAAGGTTACATGTAAAATGTCTGACAGTATCTAATGTATTACATAATGATGTAGTGGGTTTAATTTGCGTTCAAATTGGCAGGTGATTGGCAATTTTGGCAATGGGTTGATTTTCACATACTTGTTATTTTATCGTAGTCACACTCTGTGAATGTACCTGATGTAAGTTAGTCATTTTGCTATAAATAAGTTATAGGAGTTAGTGTTTTATTAATAACAAATCAAACTTATGTAATTTCAATTGCAAGTTGCCAGTTTAAAAATAATTTGCACTACATCACTATTGTAAAAACGAAAGTTTATAGTTATTTATGTATGTTTGTACTTCACCTTGAATCGACTGAATGGATTTGGGCGATATTTAGTATTTAGATAGATGGTGATCTGGAGTAACACATAAGCTACTTTAAGAAGTAATAATATTTGCTAAAAGACAGCACTACAAAATTATAAAAACGAAAATGGTCTGGGGACGCACCATTTTCTATATTTTGTGTTTCTATATTTGGGCAGTATTGGAATTTGAAATAAAAATAGGAAAATCAGTTTGATAATCTAAATCTATCTAGGATAATCGAATAAAGCCAAAATTATTTTTTTATCTGTTTTTTCTATCCATCTGTTTGTGTACATTGACAACACGTTTTGCTCAGTTTGTAGTAGTGACTCTACTTGCTATGCCAGCGGTCGCGGGTTCGAGTCCCGCTGGGGGCATTCATTTGTGTAATGAACACGAATTTTTGTGCTTCAGTCATGGGTGTCTATATTTATAATATGTATTTAAAGTTATATAATATGTGGTGTATCAACTATGGAACTAGATGGTGCTGTGTCAATGTCCCAACATATTTATTTAATGGCTGATAGTATTTTATTACAACTTTTTTATTGTATAGTCTTTGTTTTGATACTAATTAGAATTATTTAATTTTGTTCACATAATTTTGAATTTAATATAGTGTGTAGCTTAATATCCGTAACGTCCGTTATAATTAAAAGAGATGCACAGTCACGCAGGATGCAAGAAAATAAAAAATACCTACACAAAACAAAAGTTTATAAAAGCTTTTGCTGAAAAAGATGTAAGCTTATAATATCATTTCAAAATAACTCAGTCATAAATAACCTTCGTTAAGGGACCTAAAACAGTAATTCTCGAGTTGTAAACAAAACAAGTCACCAGCTTACGAAAATAGCGTTGGAATGCCGGCAAGCAATCACAGGTGATGCTACTTCAGTGCGCGTTGTAGCGACCGGCGCGTGCGCACGCTTCTGACAAATAAAATTTTAAATCGATCTACGAAATATTATGATTTTTAAATTTAAAAATCTTCACATAAACGTAGTTGAAAATTCTATTTAACGAGCGAATTTTCTTCATTTTAATTGACGCGAGAAACTTAAGTAAACTATCTTTGTGAACTTCTTGGTGGTTAGCTGAAGTTTAGTGATATTGTCAAATAAATACCAGTGACTTTAGTGAAAATAATGAAGGTCCTAACAGCAGAAGATAAAGTTGCAAGTGTTGGGAACGAGAATGAACCAAGGGTTGATGTCACAGACGCGAAACTAACCAAGGAAGAGTTGAATAGGTTAGTTATCAATTAAGCCATTTCTTAAAGTATATAAGAAAAAAAATGTTTTTTTAATCATCTATTCTTTTGATTTAAATATAATATGAGCAAGTGATGTTATAGAAAAATTTAAGGAACTTTAAGTTTAAAATAACTTTTTTTATTGTACTTATGTAAATTAGTTGAAGAGCATCGCACAATAGAAGAGCATTTAAACAATAGTTTTTCACAGACTTAATGACCTCAACATTAAACAAAACGAAGATTAAGTGTTTTATTCAATTTATCAAGTCAGATAAATAATTGCATGTAGCGTTTTAATTCGTTTTAGAAAAATTATGTATCAAAAACTCATAAATCAGATTTATTTATGAGTAGATATTTTTGAATAATTCTTTAGTAAAACCTTTTTGCTAAAACCAATTAACACATGAGCAAAGTTTTTAAACACTGTATTTTTTTTGGAATCTTTGAGTAGCTTCTGTTCTAGTATATGGGACGTTGAAAGTACAGATAAAATGTTAATTAAAAATGTTATCTTATTTAAAATTTTGTTTCCTAATCTGAAAGTACTCGTACGCAAGTTCGCGCTAGGTCAGACGCGCTGGCCGCCCGCCAGGATGACACAACTGAGCGGAATGCTGTTTACGTGCCGAATTGTTGACGTTTTTTCAGGGCGTCGCATCGTTGGTTACATTCCTAGCATGAAACAATCCCTATACCACACAATGATAACAATTTTCAAGAGTAACATCGGTTAATTTGTACTAATATCATAAAGAGGAAGGATTTGATTGTTTGTTTGCACCAAATAGGCTTAGAAACTACTGAACCGATTAAGATGAAATTTGGCAAGAAGATACTATGAGACCCTGGGAAGGATATAGGATAGTTTTTATCCTGAAAATCATCCTTTAAGCGAGTGAAAATGGGGATGAAAGTTTGTATGGGGAATCAACCTAGGGACAAACCCGAGCGAAGTGAGGGTGAATCGTTACTAATAATATAAATAAGTTGTTTTTCATGTCATTTTCAAGGTATTTACTTGGGAAAAGTAGCCGTAAAACCCTATTACTGCTCTATCACTATTGTAGTAGTCCTGACTTGTTTATTACTCTTTTAAAAATTATTATTTACTAAAACCTTTAAAATTAATCGTTATTAATATAGTATGTTATAAAAATAAAGATTTGTATAAACACATCATAGATCTTTGTAGAGGGCGTGTCTAATTTATCGTAAACATGTAATCGTTCAGTTTAAATCTCTTTCAGTATATTATTCGTCTATGAAATGTAGCCCGTTTCTGATTAGAATAAAATAATTATAAATTATATTTGATACGTAAATTATATTTTATATATATTTACAACATTACTATAATTAAAAAAATGAGACAATATGTTTTTATTTCACGTAGCAGTGGAATAAAAATAGGCTACATGTGTACTAAATTTCATCGAAATTCGTCCAGACATTTTAGCGTGTAGGAGCAACAAACATACACATAGAAACTTTCATATATATAATAGTAGTCCAAATATTTGATTAATATAAAATTTTCTTTTGTCAACAGAGGATGTCCATTAGGAGTGTCTCGAGTGATTGACTCTGTATACGTGTGCGGTGCTCACGCTATGCCTGGAGCTGTAAAAGCACTACGACCAGGGCTCGTTATAAACGCTGCACCAGAACTGCCACCACCGCCTGAAGATTATATTCCTAGACACTATGTTCCACTGCTTGATACCCCTAATTCTGATATGTACCCTTACATGGAGAGAGTCGCAGACCTTATAAATGAGGTAATTGAGGAGTTACCTATAATTAATTATATTTATTTAGAAAACATCAGTAATAATTAAAACTATAGTTAAATATTAACTTTCGACGATACCTTATTTTTATGTATGGATGCAGTAAATTAGAGAATAGCTTTATAAAAATTTTAATAGCATATCCTTATTAAATTTTAAGTGATAATAAAAGTTTTCTCATCTTTTATCAGGTTGTCATTAGAAATGAAGTGGTACTGATTCACTGCGTTGCTGGAGTTTCAAGATCAGTTACTCTCTGTTTAGCGTATCTTGTAAAATGGCGCAAGATGACCCTGTGTGACGCATACCATCATTTGAAATTAAGACGGTGAGAAACGTTTACTTTATTTAGATTGTTACATTTTATATTATCTTAAATAATAATTTACCAAATTTTTATTTTATATTACAATTACGAAGCTGAGTTTATTTATTGTTTGTTTGATTGCGCTTGTTTCTGAAACTACCGGTCCATTTTGAAAAAAATATTTTTAATTTAATAACCTTATTATTGGGAAAAGCTATTTACGACATCATACTACAAAATTTAGGAGTGAAAAATTAGACATAAATGAACTACGCAAGTGGAGTCGCAGGCAAAAGATAGTGTTTATTTAAGTAAAATTAAAAAATTACCGTTAGAAAATACTGAATAACATGTTTACCTTTTTAGGCCACAAATTCGACCAAACACAGGGTTCTTCAAGCAGCTCATTAAATTTGAAGAAAGACTTTTTGGCGAGGCGTCAGTTAAGATGGTTTACTGTGAAGCTATAGATAAAGAGATCCCAGACGTGTATGAGCCAGATTACAGAGGCATGGTATGGTTTAGGCAGCGATATGGACCTATCGAGAATAACTGATAGCGATTAAAGTCATTACGATTTGTAAATAATAATTTAGATTAAGTAGTTTTTTAAGAAATAAATTAAATGTAAACAAATATTAAGAAATCATTGTCATCATGTCAAATATTTAAGCGTACTGATAGGGAAGATCTCATGATTATAATACAAGTATAATACTAATAAAATAAATTGATACGATAGTCATATATATATATATATATATATATATATATATATATATATATATATATATATATATATATATATACTAATCTCCTTAAATGATTAAAATGTTTATGTAAGAATGTACGCATTGTATGGTGTCAATGATATGACGGTGAAAAGACTGAGGTATGAGAGAAGTTGTTTAAATAAATAATATTTAAATAGACATAAAATCCCTCTAACTTGCTCTTAGTAAGTAAAAATCTACTTTTTACGTCACAAACTTTAATTAAAGCTTAAACTATTAGTAGTAGATTAAGATATTGTATCTAGTAATGTGATAATTTATCGGTTATGTCAATTGTTATTATGATTTATGGGACCAAAATAAATATAATAATTTTAGCAATGTTATTTTATTATTTGATCATTTCTATAATATTAACTACGAGTACATCAAAGGTATAGTGGAAATAGTGTGTGACCAAAAATACAGCCTAGTGGAACACCAAAAACCTTGCACTAAAAATTGCAGATAACATAATACGTTAAGTAATCCGTTGAGGTTAGAGTAATAACTATTTTCATTGAAGAGATGTTGTTGGCCTCGTGGCATTGAGCGCGAACCAAAATACATCAGCGATCTAGTGGGATGCATGGAGCAAAATGAACAGACAATACACATACTTCCTGGTTGTGATGTAATTACATCTAAAATAAAACGTTATAGCTCTAATGGACATTCCTCTCTCACTGATTAGATCTTAGAAATTGATTCTCGTCTAATGCGTTTTAATTTAAAGTATTGTGAAAATTGCTTAAATCTCCATTTAGCATGCTTTTTACTTTCTTACAACTAAATATATTTTTTTTTGTAGTATATCGAAATTTTTTTATTAATCATATTTGTTTCAAGTACATTAAATTCCGAACAAAACTAAAATATGATGATAAAATGGATAAATACAATTTTATACCTATAAATATAATTTTCCATTCTTCGTTCTATTATTTCTCATTCATGTATTACCAAAAATATTTTTTTATGAAATTAAAAAATGCCCACCGTATTTTTGTGATAAATATAAGACACTTTTTAAGTAATTTTGGCTTAAGAATAACGTCTTTTTGCCAAATACCTAAAACGTGCAGGTGGTTTCATTTGGCAGGGACTCGGATCAAGTTCAATGTTTTTGCTAATTACCTTGACTGTCTACACATGTACCATGGTATTGCCAAATGTTTTTTTTTAAATTTAAATACATTCTTGAATGGATTTTATAAGTACTGAAATAATTAAGTAAATACAAAGAGACACATGCGTTGACCATAAATAAAAATATAAAATTTGGGACTCTGAAAATGGCGACTAACTCATTTTGTTATTTTCGTAGGTTTTTTTACATGTGAAAATATAATGATTCTAAATTTTGCTAATAGAACATAATAACTTGTTTATGTTTTCTTCGCTATACGAGCACATTTCTCTTATCAGAAATAGTGTATAAGGTACCTATTAGTACGCAAGGTTGCGTTTTATTTTAAATAGACCGAGAGATTAAAAAATCATTCAATTAATAGGTACGTTCTGAGAGGTAGCCATTTTATTTCTGAAGTAGAATTATTTTGGAAAATAAATTACGTCTAGTTGATTGAAAATACTTGCAAAACGCAGTAAACTCATGAATTATATATAATTCTTAAGTGTAATTTACTTCATACTTGGTCCTATAATATATGGAATAAGTTTTTGGCGATTACAAACTTTCGCCTTGACGAAGGTATTTAAATAATATTTGGACTAAGCCCAAGCCTTGTGCCATCACGGAAACACCTTTACTTTTTAAATTACGCGAAGTTACATATGAATCAATGTCGTCTAAATGTGTATCAATAAATTTATTAATTTATTTCTTCCAAAAAATACTGTCCTAAAGTCACAATTACTATAGAGCATCAACTGTATTAACTTTGACAGCAAACCTTTTCACCTATTTTATCATGGGGTCATTGATGAGATGAAAATTAGAAAATCGGAAACGATGAATCCAAAAACGAATCGTGCATTCCCTTCGTCGTTCATATTGCTTGTCATCCGGGTTTTTGATGCTACGACGGAACTCGATAATAAAAATAGAAATAGAAAGAAAGATATCATCAAATCAAAAGCAAATATTCTAATATTATAGCTATATGGGATTTCCGAATCGAATGAAAGAGAGCCAAGGACAATACAAACTTATAAAGGTTACAAGTATTGCTTGCTAACACATAGGTCGATTATGTGTAAAGAAAAGCCACTTTATTCCAGTTGACAAATCGATAACTTTAATAGAACAGCCAGTAGCACCCAGTAAAACCTCACGGAAACTCTCCCGTCTTAATGGGACGTGGTAGGATTGTTTACGCATTAACCACAACACCCCAATGCTGAGGCAGACCACTGCAACCATAGGGTTGCTCCAACGGTCTATTCTGCTATCAGAGAACTGCTACTGGCAGCCCGCATGATACACCACCTACTGAGGTGCCCACCTCCCACTGGGAGGTTGCTCTTATCACCTTTTTTTTCTTTTCATGTTGAGAAATGCCACCAAAAATAACCAACAAACCACCAAAAATTAAATTACAACGCATTAGATAATATAGGTGGTTATGTGGGACTCACCGGCTAAAAAAGCCAGTACTATCCATTAAAACCCAACAAAACAAACCCGCATGATACACCGTCCACTAAAGTGGACCAACTCCCTGTGTGTTTCTTGGCTTCGCGCCTGGTTGAACTGCCGGACGCTAATGAGCCTCCCCAACACGACAAGGTGAACGCACGTTAGGAGGGTTGCTATGATCACTTGACTTAATGCTTAGATGTCATATTTCTATATATTTTTTAGTTTTCTATTGGTAACCACGATTGTTTAACGTCATCTTGCCTAAGCTCTAAGGAATTAGAAAAAAAAAGAAAAATTACGACTATTAGACATGTATGAAGGTAGTAAGTGTATATAACAATAGTGGCTTATGTTCGATTTTAATTATTATAAACCTTGATGATGGCGCGTACTTATTTCTGCAAATATACCCTAGATAAAAGTCAGTTTATTTAAAAGAAGAAAATATCTGAGTCCGATCCAATAAATAGGCTAAGAATGTAATTTTTTTCTGGCATAATAAATGTCATTTTGAGTTGTTTTTATCACGTTTCTGAGTCACATTTTTATTTACAATTGTAACGAATGTATACTTATGCATCGAGTACTGGATTGCCACCAAAATATATTTTGATACTCAATAAAAATAAAGATGGAATTTGTTATTTAAATTTTGCGCGGCCTTGTATGAATCAACCGCTTTATTAACTCGGTCGCACTTGATTTAGACTAAATCGCAAATAAAATTCATGACCTCCATAGATGCTATATTCTGAGTATTTGAGTCCCGACTTATGACGACCTTCAGATTTCGTATAGTTATTCAAATTATACTGTCTACTGCTTCTGAATAGCGTTATAAGTATTCAGCCCTTATATTTTTTTAAGAAAAAAAAGTGACCATATATTTTAATTTAAAGAAATATTATTGTTTCAACACTCACTAAACCGTAGTAGCACTTTCTAACATTGATTCTTAAAAACACTTTCGCTAGTAACTATTTCTAAGGTTTCGTTTCGTTTTACAGTTTACAGTAACGTTATTTTTCATGACAATGCTGCATCAAATGAAATAATTATAAAATTAAAATTGAGACAAACAGACAATAATTGTATGAATTATTTGAGGTGCCTATGATATTATTATAGTGCCGAGAAGATTCAGAATGCAGTAATTTTATTAAATACCTAACATAAATGTCATTGCGAGTGGCAAAGTGTTCTACGTTTACAAGTACGGATAGCATTTACATAAAATATTATATATCAAATAAAACACAGAGTTACGACATCGTTAAATAGACGATGTCATAAACATCAAATTTTGAATGTTTCATGATCATCATGACCTAGAATCAAATTGAATTAGGGTCAATTACAGAATATTTAATCAGAGAACAAAGAGAAAGACTAGGAATAAGGCCAAAAAAATTAGAGTATATTTGAAAACATGTTAAGGAAAATATTTTTTCTCTGTAGCAACACTATGTTTTTTTTTATTTACTTTATAATTTCATTGTACGGTAGCGAAACGTGAGCGTGGCAGAAAAAGTATGAAACCATGATGAATGCAGTAGAAATGCGATCTCTCAAAAGACTGTGTGTCATCAGCATATCTGACAGAATCCACGATGAAGAGATTCGCAGAATGGGTAGTTTAAATAAAAATGTAGGAGTGAAGAAAAATATGCTTAAACGGTTAGGACAAGTAAAAAGATTTATTGACGAAAGAATTGCCAAGAAATATACCGTCGAAGAGTGCGTGGAAGGCGATAAAGGAAGAGAACCTCGAAGTATTTTTAATACATGTAGAAGGTCACGTCAAAAGTCTGATCACCCTGAGGAGCGGGTAGAGAATGGTAACAATGGAAGAAGCGAAAGAGGTATGTAGAGATCGTAGCGCTTGGCACTCTGTTCTATCTGACCACCCAGCAAGGGATACAGCGTGAAGTTGTGTGATATGACAACGACAATTTATTTTATATATGTGTTATTGTATTGCCAACAGCCGTTATCTATTAAGATAGATTTAATATTTATTTCAAGGTTTAGACATTTTTTCGCTACTAGAAAGGCACCCAGCTTTTCTAGTAGCGAAAAAACGTCTAGTAACGATATTTACAATTGAATCAGCACTTTTGAAAATTAATATTGTCCTCTTCAAGAAAGCATAAGTTGAGATTAAGTTTAAGAAAAAAATACGTTATATGATTGGTTATGGAGAAGACGAACGATGGGCACTAAAATCCAACACGCGGACAAGGTCGGAAAGTGATGAAATTTGCATTGCATTGAAATCTATACTAATATTTAAAAAAAAATAAAGTAAAGTTTGTGAGGTTGTAGGTGGTAATCTCTGAATCTACTAAATCGATTTAGATAAAATTTGGTAATAAGATAGTTTGAGACCCCGGGTAAAACAAAGGACACTTTTTATCCCGGAAATCATCCCTTATGGTATTGCAAAATGGGGATGAAAGTTTGTATGTGGAATCAACCTAGGGACGAACCCTAGCGAAGCGAGTACAAAGTCACAAAGCGAGTTGCCAGTACAAAGATAAATAGGTAAATAAAAAAATTGTGCGGCATATTATTTTATGTGTATACTTCATATTAGTATTGTAGCAAATATCACAGAACCACAATTACTCCAGCTAATAATATTTGAAATACTAAATTCCAACCAAGATCATTTATAATAGAAATTTAACCGTCCACCGAGTGGCCGGCATACCTCGCTGGATTCCACTCTATTTATATTCAAACACTTAGGTCGACTCATTCCGTCCGTCGTAGCGACATTCCCGAATATTTTCATATCAGATACTACCATTTATATATAACATGATTGTGCTAGAAAAATATTTATAAAACATAATTTTTATTTGTGTCTTATAATAACATCATACATTTTTACCAAAGACCTTATAGTAAGGAGGTTAATTTGTTTAGGACAACTCAATGTATGGAATCTATGATATTTTGCAATTTTTTATTAGATACAAGGTATAAGTGTGAAAATGTGTATGGTGTTTTGTTTATCTTTAATGCAGGAATACAGTAGCGTGTCGAGATGATTTTATAACATATATGTAGTCTAAGGACCAGAGAGTGACATATGTACATACACACTTTTTATTTGTTGGTTGTCATAGTTACGTAAGGACGGATTATTAGTATTTAAATATAAAGTTTATTAAGACAAATAATATTATTTCATATCTCGACAATTTATTATGTATTAATTCAATTAAAATGTATATAATTTAAAATTATAATTCTACACAAGGTGATTATTAATCAAATATAATGTATTGAAATTTTATCATAATATCTGTAGTTAAAGTTGGTTCCCACCATGGTTAAAACACCCTCTCACTCTGTTTATTATACTTCTTAGTGAAGCGGTTTGATAAACACAAAACATGAATTCAAAATAATGAAGCTCTAAGCCTATCGTATACATTACCGCATCTTGGCGTCTAGTTGTAATAAAAATTAGGCAAACAGTCGTCATGGTGATCGTTAAACGAGACTAAGGTTACAGATCAAAGAGTATAATCACAAACAAAACATTGTTGCTCGATTTATGAGGCATAGTATCGTAATATTTAGGTGGAATATTCCCCAACTCGCAATATCACGGAAGTGAAAAACAATACAATGGAAACTTTTAGAAATCATCAACTACGATGTTATGTTTGTTTTGTGTCATTAATTTCGTCAATTTTACTTTGTCTAATCTAATGGAGGAGTTTCCAAGTTTTTTGTATTTATTATTAAAGAAAAATAAGTATAATATAAGAAAAATATGAAAGAATAAAAATATCTCAACAAGATAAAAAAGTTATGAAGTTTTAAAGTTGCCCTTGTAAGAATTATTTATTGTGACCTGAACAACCGGAATTTAAATTAATTTTTCAGTCATATTTTGACAGATTTAAAAAAATATTAATTTCGATTTATATATATATATATTATAATAAGCAGTGGTAGCCCAGTGGTAACGCGCTCGCTTGAGAAACCGAGTGAAGCGGGTTCAAATCCCGGGTCTCGCACCTCTGATATTTTCATGTGCGAATCATTTCTAACATAATTACCACTTGCCTTACGGTGAAGGAAAACATCGTGAGGAAAACTGCATGTCTGAGAAAACTTAGCAAGTTTTCGAAAGACATGCGAAGTCCGCCAATCCGCACTTGGCCAGCGTGGTGGACTATGGCCTGATTCCCCTCGTATTGAAGGGAGGCCCGTGCCCAGCAGTGGGACGTTAAAAAGGGCTGAATACATTATAATACCATTGCGTTAAATATGATATTAACAGCATCATGGAACTTCTCCATAATAGCACAAACAATCACACAAACGTCTATATTTAGTTCATTATGTACATAATATATAGAAAGTCATAATATAAATTTATAACAATTTTATTATATTACGTTTTTGGCGGTAATTTGACATTGAAGAAAATTAAAGGTTTTTATTTTTCACTTAAACTAGTGAAAATCTATGTGGATATTTTTTTTCTACAACGTTGCAATGGCCATAAAGTATGCCTTTAAGAAGGAATCAGCGCTATTAGTCGCTAAGTGTAAAATTGTATTAGTAAAATTGTGTTGTGGTTGTTTAATTTCATCAAAGCTTCTCCGCTTAAATTATTTTTTTCACCGCTACTCATTTGTCATTTCTTCAGGCGGAAGCGCCTTGCCTTTTTCTAGCTTTGTCCACGACAAGTACCTAAAGAATATACATACCGGAAGGCTGTTTTTAACATTACTATTAGTCTTAACCCAACGTAGACCGCTTCTGAATCAGAAAAGCGAGTGTAAGCGTAAAAGATTTATTAAAAATACACTATTAACTAAAGCGAATTACTCCGTTTAATAATACTTTGCACGTAACAGTTGAGATTCATTCTTGCATGTATGAACAAGTAGGATAAGCGTTAAATTGTAAACTAATAATGCGAAGAAAAAATTTATTTACAAAAGAGTACCAGCTTTGTTCAGCAGTATTGTATTCAGAGTCAACTTCCTAATCAACTTATATCTACTAACATTTGATTTAAATGTAAAAATTAATTAAACAATGCTCCAAATAATATTGAAGAAACTCTTTTAAGTAAAAATTTCGAACAGTCGTTTGATTTAATTTATAAGATAAAGATATGCTTTGCCAATTTAATAAATAATAATTGCTAGGTTTCATACCTGTTGGAATACCACAGCTAGTTGTAGCGGCAGCCCTGAGGTTGGTATGTTGGCCGCTGTCCAAAACGACACAGTCGGAATGCGTGAGTTATATCGACATCACTGAAATGTTAATGATAATGTTGAAATTAGAGCGATTTTTTGGAGAATAACTGGAATGTAGATTATAAACATAATTAATATACTGTTCGTGGGAATATTTCATAAACTCTTCACTCCAGTCGGCTTGACATCGATATTTTTTCAAATAATTACTCATCTAACGCGGTCAGTGACCAGAAACATAACATTTACTTTATATTCTGTATATAAAATAAAACTGTTAGATATATAGTATGTTTGGATTAAGCAAGAAACTTTTTTAGAATTTGAAAAAATACATTGACTCATATCCGTTAAAAGTTCAGCTAGCTTTTCTAATTAATATTGATATATTTTTATAACTTATTTTAATTGTTTTTTTTTTATATTGTGTGCATATACATATTTATACATCACATATAGAGATAATGTATCAATTAAAAATGAAATCAATTGACTTAGTTTGATATAGTGTTTTTAGTACATACTAGAACACTTTATATTATACTAGCAATTCACCCTTGCTTCGCTCGAATTCGTCCCTAGTGAAAAACAAAAACAAATCTAATCCACGGGAACCGTACATTTTTCAGGAGTAAAAAGACTATAATCTATTTCTGTGCCAAATTTCATCCAGATCCGTTCAGTGGTTCAGACTTCTGGCATGATTGAGTAACGAACATCCATCCATCCAAACTTTTTCGCATTTATAATATTTATGGGATTAGTAAAATACTTTGCTTATTTTAATATTGTAAGATGTTAAAGTTGTACATTAAGTACTTTTTAGAAAGTATGCGTCTACTGTCTAGAAGTGTTGATGTATGCAGATTATAGGAGAAAAAAGATCTACATCAGGATTCCAGGTATTCCAATGGAATTTTGGTTTTGATTATTAGAAGATTATTAGAAAATACAAAGAAATTTTGATTTCACATTTTGATTTAGATGTATTATTATATGAAAAGATAGATAAATTAATATACCAGTCTAGTAAAAGCAAAATCAACCTACCAACCCTCCTTTGGCCAGCGTAGTGGACAATGGTCCGATCCCCCATGCACTAATGGAAGGCTGGTGCCTTCCATTAGTGCATGGGGGTCGCATGGGGGTCATGGTAGGTCGATCGTTACAGTGACGAAGCTACTAGTATCACTGGCTGGCTAGTTCTGCTGAGAAGAGTCGGTGAGAAATACAACAGTTGCTCTAATAAAAACCGAGTAACAGTGTTTTTTATTTTTGGAAATGCATTTACAATTACCACGTGTAGACATAATGTGGTTACGTGAGACTCACTGTCTAAGAAAGTCAGTACTACCTACTTAAATCCAACGAAACTTTCACTGTTTTAATGGGGCGTCGCAGGATCGCTTACGCACTCAACCACGATGCTCCGACGGCAAGTCTGCCGAAGCAGACCACAACCATAGGGTTGCTCGAACGGTCCACTCTGCTATCAGAAAAGTACCAGGAGCAACTCGCATGGCACACCGCTTACCGAGGTGGGTCACCTCCCAGTGCGCTTCTTGGCTTCGCGTCCGGCTGGATTGCCGGACACAAGATGACAAGGTGAACGCACATGGGGGGGGGGGGGGGATAGTAACAGTATATAATACAACTTGTAGCTAACCTATATATGATTAATTTATCTTAATTCCACATATTTCATAAATTAAATTTATAAATGACGACGAAAACGTAAGATTCAATTCGGAAGGTTGTAATATTGAAGACTTGAGCTCTAATCTATAACCCGTTCTACTTCCCCAAGTATTTTCTATGTATCTTCCCCCGAAATAGGATTCCCTTCTATGAAAAGCTAGTAAATCAATGGCCAAAGCTAGCTACATACGAGTATCTATTAAAGATATTTAATTGATTATAAAAAAAAAACCAACGACATATTCTTTTCATATATAGAAAGAATAGGCAGGCATAAAGCTATTAATTTTAGCAAAAAAAATATTGCCATTGTTATTAATAGTATATACATATAAACATCATAGCAGACTGTTTCTTGAGAAATATCCATATGTTCTGTATAATGTTTTCGATGTTTTCTTCTCATCCAAGTATTGAGTTTTGTTTGATATCAACTGCCACTCACTTGCCTTTCCACAGCTGAACGAGGGCTAGTAAGCAAAACAATTTTCAGGCATTTAAAATAAACTAACAAATTGTAGAATGCTTCCATTGAATGAATGGTAACGCAAATAGTTTTTGTTAGTTTTGCGCGCAAGTACATAGTTTAATCATAATATTTTGGTTATTGATGTACCTACATATATCGTATACAGTATAGTGGTATAGAATGCCCAATGGAATAAGAGAAAGTATATAAGGAAATCTATACATATAATAAAATTCTAACTGAGTTGAAACTGTACATTAAATATTTTTTGGAAAATCTTATTGAAATAGACGTTATTATCGATACAGACGCCGAATCTATAGTTTTTACAATTTTAGTCTGTCTGTCAGTCTGTCGCATCGCGAGAAAACCTCTGGACAGATTTTGATCAAATTTGGTATGATGATAGCTGGTTATCCTGGTCAGTATTTAGGATACTTTTCAATGTGGGAAAATATCTCATCTCTGAGAAATCTGTATTAACCGTTTAATGTTATTATGAGTAAATAGTAGATATCTATATAGGTAATTTGTAACTTTTAAGACAATAACTGTCTACAACTATTCATAAATATAACTACATTCCACTTTAAGAGAGAAGTACTCGTAGGTGTTTTTATATCAAATTTTGGCGAATAAATTGAGAATATTCTAACAGATCTTAAAAGGCCTTTGTTAAGAAATGTTTAAAATGTAGTAAAGTAAACTGTATGAAAAATAACCATACGTACACGTAAAAACGTCAGAATCAGTTTAATGTAACCAAAAAACACGGTAAAATCAACAAGTTACAAGTACCGGTTATATAAATTAAAGATTTATGACATTACCTTGGACGCTATGTGCAATTTAAATGTAGGGCAAGATGATAAGAAGCAGGCTGCCTGAAGGCGACGTATGACTGGAACCGTCAAAATAGGTCGCCATTTCCACCCGTCTGGTATTCATGTTAGCAAAATATATCGTGTTACATAGTTAGTAATAATGTTTTGTATTAAGAATTTAAACTAAATGTTTTATAATTTGGATTATAGATTTGGTTCCTGACATAAGCTTTCATGGTCACTGATAATATTATTGTGATGTAAAACGGGATATTTACCATGTTAAGCACTTACTTTTAAGAGTTCCCTATATATCAGCACTGTTATAAGCGCCGTGACCACTGACCATGGCGCTTGTAAGCTAGTTAAAATTGTCACGGGAGAGACTACGGTTTTGACATCTCAAAAGTTTGTCTATAGTTATTACAGATACTGTGTCTATTTACAAGATTATATAAAACATTAATTTTGAAGATTTTGAACCAAAAATCAAAATAAAACCGCGACAAATTTAGTATTATAATGTCAAATATTCGTCAACCAAAGTAAGTATTTAATCAAATTATGGATCTGATTGCAGCTTTAGAAGCAAAAACAGATTATTAAATTAAATATTTATGGGGTAGAATGTGACTGATGATATTATCACGGTTGAATGTCATTAAATTCTTGTGTAGAGTTAATGTTGATATAGATCTAGACATACATGATTCGATAAATGGCTGCCAGTAAACATTTTCAACTGTGCATAGCAATGTAGGGCGCAAGATATTTCTAATATTTCTATTCAGACTACTTACTGTAGGTAAATAGACTGAGTCAGAAAAATAAATTTATACTTAATATAAATAATATATTATGGGTATAATAAAAAAAATGTATAGTTCTTTTTTGTTTTATTATAGATGTCCCTGGATAACTTTACGCATATGTTGCTATTTTTTTCATAGACTTACGTTGCAAAATTGGTCTCCTAAAACCCAGTATATTGACGGAATAATATACAGTTTATGTTGACTTTAGTATAATTTGGATTTTTGCAAACGGATAAGTAGTTTCGGAGATTAACTCCTACATCCAAACTTGCAGACGTTTTCCCTTAATAATATTAGTGTAGATTAAATAAACGTCGAGAACTCTTAAGTGTAATTTTTAATAAATAAATAAATAAACGTTTATTTCGAACAAGAAGTCTTAATGATAGGACGTAGTTCTTTATTTTACAAATTGTACTTCGTATTAGAAGTTATTTGTAACTTATCATTTATTCTTAAATATTACATCCTATTTATTATAAGCCAACTTTATTAATTAACTGTAATATAAAAACGAAATTGTGTTTCTTTGTTCTTATGTTGCAGCAACCGAGTAACGGATCGACGTATTTTATGCATAAAGTTTACGTACCGAAGAGTAAAATAAATATTTTATACCGACTTAACCTCTGTTAAGTCTTTATAATATTAATTGTACATAATATAAATTTTAGCCCATCTTTAGGCATACAGAAACGATTTGCCCTAAAGCGCAAATTTTATTTACTATTGAAATGGATTGATTTATTCCGTTGTTTGACTGTAACTACTAACCTATTGATTTAGGTCACATAGAATCTAAATAAATGTTTTTTACTATCTTTACGTAAGGTTGTGTAAGCATTGACCAATAAAATATCGTTTTATTTCATGTTTTAGCGGTTGTTGATTCGACAAGATGTTTTTAAGCTCTATAAATGTTTCATTTGACATATAATGCGAGAAAAAATGAATATTCATGACCTTCAAAAAATGCAGTTGCTTTTCTACGAGGTTATAATTTCAATTCATATATTATATTAAAATTTTCTTAGTTATTTATTAGAAGTGACTCGTCCTTGCTTCGTCTCTATATATTTTTTGCAAGAGACTATTATCCCACAAGAAAAAAAAAATGAACTGGGATATAAATGGATTAATAGTTTATATCATTCTCTATACTAAAAACGATCGATCAGTTGCTCAAAGAAGAATATGATAACAAACCAACTTTAATATTTTCATTAATAATTAAGTAAGTATTCTACTGTGTTTAATGTATTTTCCAAACAATGAAATTTGAAACAGACATAAGAAAACAACGTATATCCTAATCATGTCTATTCTAATCTAAATTATTTAGTAAAAGTACTACTTGATGAGGTTCGAGGGCTTTCTTCAAAATATATAACACAATATTTTTAAACATGATTCTGAAAACAATTTAAGACCATTCCGCCAGCATCCCAGAGGCTATAAGTGGTTACATCTCTGTCCCTAGGCACGTAAAGCCTTTTTTCTTGCACCTGTTCTTTCTTAGGCCCCAACAGGTTTTCAGCAAGGAAGCGGAACCAAAACTAAATGAAGCGACTGTTTATTGCTGGATCTTCTGAAATACGACGATATAAACTTTTTATTTTGTTTGTAAGAGTTATGCAATCAACCGTTGATAGAATATCTAGTTCAAGAATGACGATGTTAAATTTTTAACGCCCAGTTAAATTAATATGATACTTAAGTATCGAGTGAACATTTTATAACAAATTACAAATTTATGAGTGTATTAGGTGTTTTTTTTTAAATAGGGTCGAAAACTTTCTTTGCTGAAAAAGCATTTTTTTCATATGACTTGATTCTATTTATATTAAAATATATTTTGACTTTGGATATTAAATGATATATCTAATATATTTAAACAAGCAATTGCTGTATATTTATTTATATATTTATTTATTTATTTATACCGGTGATCTGGGAAACGGCTCTAACGATTTCGCTGATATTTGGTATGTGGAGGTTTTCGCGGGCGAACAGGTTGAACGGATTTAGATGAAATTTGGCACAAAGATAGATTATAGTCTGAAATAGCGCACTAGAGAGAAGACATCTCAGGTAAATATATGACTTATAAGTTATAACCAAAGTGTTCGGCATGCATGGATAAGGTACCTAGTTATCAGGAGCCTTATAATTCTGCAGAAATATTTACATAATCAATAATCTACTTAATATTGTTCTAAATGTTGAGAATATAAGGCCTCGGTTTTATAGCAGAAATTGAAATAAAAGTTTAAATTGGCAATTATTTTTATTCTTCGGTGGAAATCGTATAAAACAATGTTTCAACGAACCCTACTAAAGTCATGATAAACAATTAGTATAATATACGGCACTTTATATAAGCTAATGAAGGCTAGATTGTCAGAAATAGAACACTTTCAAGTATTCTTAAACAGTTTTTAATTTATGGCAAAAATAAAGTTAGTTTGAACGGATTTATATTAGTAAAGCGGTTATCCAGGCAATAAGTAAGCAAATGAAACTGAAAAACATCTAAAAAGCTTAGTAAATAAAAATGTTCAACATCTTTGCATAACGAATAGTACGTAATGACCGCCACGTATGTAAACACGCATCGGACGCTTTCACGTCGCATTCCGCAAAATATAATGTTCTAAATTAGCTCGTTGGCGCCACTCGGTATAAACAATATGCAGTTATTATTAAAATGAAAAATATAATGACTTTATTCCGCTGTAAAACGCTAAAGTTATATCATGATGAATTTATGATTATTCATCTTTCTGATGATGAAGCGATGTTAATATTACCTAATATTAAATAGAGAAGTACAAAAGTAAAATATTATGAAGCTGAAAGTAATAATAAAAAAAATGAAAATAATCTATACTATTATAAAGAGGTAAAATTTGTGAGTTTTTGACGTTGTAGGGGGTAATCTCTGGATCTTCTGAACCGATTTAGATGAAAGGTAAGAAGATAGTTTGAGACCCTGTGAGGGACATAAGATACTTTATATCCCGAAAATAATCCCTTAAGTAAGTGAAAATGGGGATGAAAGTTTGTATAGGGAATCAACCTAGGAACGAACCCGCGAAGCGAGGGTGAGTCGTTAGTTGTATTATATTTTGATACTTTGAGGGTAAAAGTTTAGAATTTTCCTGCAATACTCGTCATAGATTGTACAATATTTTAATGAGATGTTGATGTTTTTGTGAACGTCTAGTTAAACATAGTTTTAACATTAAAGGCAATGAGCAGTAAACACCCACCCATTACGTTTTGGCATAATTTATTACGTTATGGTAACGATTGTTGTTAACGAATTTAAATCAACTTATTTTTATTTTGGGATATCAATCTATCTTATTTTCATTGCGTTTGGCGATTGTCTAGACGTTCCGCCCTTGCTTGCCCTTTCGCCTAAACATGGAAAAAGTTATCATATCAAATCAGGATCTCTTTATTAGGCTTAGCTTCATGGAAGCAAATTTTTTTAACATACATAATATAAGTAGTATTTACCACATTTTCCATTGCGACACAATGCTCGTTAATGTATACCAAACTGTTTTTTGCATTTACGTATAGCACTATATTTATACACAATACCTTCGATCATTGACTTGTCATTATGTACGGGACTACCAATTATTTGTAAATGTGTCATTGGAGTGTCAGTGACACACCATCGGACAACCATTGAATTAGTAGACTACCAAAATTGCAAAAAGTAGCAATTACGATGTCATTGATAGACAACTGTGACACCATTGCAATAGCAGACTTGAGGCCCTGTAGACATACAGGTGATTATGTGGGACTCACTGGTTAGAAAAGTCAGTACTATCCACTAAAACCTAACTAAATCTCCCCCGTTATAAGCGAAACTCGTGACTTGCCTTAGCTTCGCTCGGGATCGCTTTTTGATATACACTTTAGTATTGCTTCATTTTGAACCGTTTACCGGACGTCGATAAAACTCCAAGTTTTTTCCGACTTCAAATAAAACTATTATGATTTTTTACAGTATTCATCAAATAAAAAAATAGTCTATAGCACGCGGCGGTAATTTTTAGAATACGATCGTCAGTTTCAGGAATTACAGCTTACATCCAAACTTACAAACTGAACCTCTTTTTAAAATTAGTGTAGATATTTCAATTTTTACATTTTATAGAATTATGTATAATTTTCCTTGCTCTATTAAAGCTGAAATAACTAGAAATAAAAGAAGTGTCTAGGAGAAGATAGGATTTATGTAAATTCTGTCTCTGCGAAATACTTGGAAACCGAAAATAGATACAAATATTAATCTAAGGTTGGGAATACGTTAAATATTTCGGTTTCTTTACAACTGCTCTCTCAAAAAAAGCGAGCGAGGATTTTTATGATAGTCTAAGCATTTCTACGTGGGCTACAATTTCGTTTAAATACCGATTCATTGTTCTATACTTTTGGGTATTTAAAATTTCGCTGACAAATGGATTTTATTTATTACTGTCGAGTGGTGTTGTTATAAGTTGTTTATGTTTTACGTTGTGTTATCCTCACTAATATTATTAAAATATGAAATTTTGTTGGTTTATCCACCTTTCGCGCAGCAATAAATTGACGTGATTTTTTGCGTAGAATTTTTATGAGTCGCTAAGTACCTTAGTATATTCTTATTTCAGTACATTCCGACTATTATAAACATGAAAGTTTATATGTGTGCGCGTTTTAAATTTTATTTGTTTTAACATGAAGGAGCAACAAACATAAATATATATGTACGTATGAATGTATGTTTGTTACTGTTTCACACTAAAAAGGCTGGATATCATCCCAAGACTCAACCATTTTTTGATCACATCTATACTTTTATGATCTTAGATAATAGGATTTAGTTTAGAAATTACCAAATCTTATCTGAAGATGGAGCATTAGCTGAAATAGGGCCCAGATTTGTTTTGATTCCAGTATCTGAAGAGTGACACATATATTTTAATTACATTATACAGTATTCTAGTCAACAAGTGCCTTTTTGGTTAACTTTTTTCTGGATTTTCGGTAAAATATAAACGAGGTGTCATTCGATTCGGAATTGCATTTAGATGATTTTTGAAAAAAATCAAGTTCCACTTTCTAAAACTGCAAAAGTTAGTTCAACGAAGGAGAGCGAGCACTCCTTCGTTGAACTTCATTTAAAGTACTTTTTATACTTAATATTAAAATCAAAGAAAACGGGCTGTTAATCTTTCTTGATAATAAAAAAATAAATAAATGTGTAATCTTGGCATGAGGGCGCCCATTATTCTTAAAATAAATTAATTGCCACTTCGACATCAACAGAGGTCAAAATCCTAAGATAATCCTTAATGATTTACACAAATATCTTTAAAACATTTTTTATATATACAAACAATTTGTTTGTGCCACTAAAACAAATGACATAGTATTAAAAACTGTCGTGTGACTGCTTAATCTTAAGAGGAAAATAAATTTATCGACCTAATAGTGAGGTGACCCGCCTTCTTCCGGTGGAGTTTTTGGAAATTTTGAAGCTGATGTACTTAGGTGTTTTATTTTAAAGAGTATTCTTAGTGATTATCTAAATGATCTACCAAGGAATATGCTATGCTATTAGGAAATCGAGTGAAGCGGGTTCAAATCCCGTGTCTCGCACCTTTGATATTTTCATATGCGAATCATTTTCAAAATGATTACCAGTTGTCGTGCGTTGAAAGAAATCGTCGAGAAGAAACCTGCATATCTCAAAGAACCTAGCAAGTTCGAAAGGCATGTAAAGTTCGCCAACCTACACTCATCCAGCAAGGTAAATCCACCTCGCTTTGAAGAGAGGCCTGTGTCCAGCAGTGGGACGTTAATAAAGGACGTTCATACATATTATGTCTTGAATTATAGTAAAGTGGTGGTTAAATTAGACGAGCAGTATAGGTATGGCTAAGAAGTTTGATATAGGAATAAGAAAATAAAAATATATCTGAGGGCTTAGACAACATGATTCTAAAATCGTTGAAGTTCTACTGGTGACAAGAGAACTGGCTCATTTTTCGCGCAAAGAATCTGCATTGCCATTTAGCGGGGGAATGCGGCTAGCATTATTGCCAGTACCTGGGCGACCGAGCTTCGCTCGGAGTTCTTGAAAAATTGTATATTTTACATTAAGTGACTAAGTGTTACTGAGAAAGTTGTATAGATGCCGCGATAAGAACAATTTTCTTTTTAATTTGGCTTAAAAATAATTTTACATTAAGTGACTAAGTGTTACTGAGACAGTTGTATAGATGTCGCCATAAGAATAATTTTCTTTTTAATTTGGCTTAAAAATAATTTTACATTAAGTGACTAAGTGTTACTGAGACAATTGTATAGATGTCGCTATTAAATTTTGCGTAGAATAATGCATAAGAAAAACGCATGAAAACTCGAAAACACGCGTTTTCCCAGACATGTGACTAATCTAGATCAATTTTTCGCCCCCGAAAGCCCCCATATACAAAATTTCAGCAAAATCGTTAGAGCCGTTTCCGAGATCGCTGGTATAAATAAATAAATAAATAAATAAATATATAAATATACAAGAATTGCTCGTTTAAATATATTGCCACTATTCCACGCGGACATGATTTGTACAATAATAATTAAGTGTTAATTTGTTTCGTATATCCTTGTATAATTAAGCTAATTTTGTTGAAAGGTATATTATATCAATCATTCCTACATAATGTTAATACAAATCTACAACATTTGTGTGTTGGGTAGTAGAAGGGTAATCCGAAATAGTAACCTATGACCCAGGGTGTCTTTGCCAATTTTTATCATAATCTGCTCAGTGTTTTAAGCGTGAAAAGATAAAAAAACAAATTTACTTTTACATTTAAAATATTAGGCAAACATTTAATATTAAATATTATTTTTATAAATTGAATCATTTCGTAGTAAGAAAATGTAGCATAGTAAGTGCTACGATCGACGAGGAAAAGGAAATTTATTGTCGAGCAAATACGGCTGAAGATTTGGGGGTCCTAGGTTCTAGTCCCGGGTCGGGCTAAATTAAGTTATTGAGTCTTTCTGTTAAGATAGTCACCGTCACCCTTATCAGATCGGCAGTCCTGCGCCTGATCTCTCATCGGTCATATGTCTTTTTTTTTATTTCCATACATACTTTTATCTTAATTGATTCTTGTTCAAAATTGCACGCTTTTAGACTTAACTGTTTATTCTGTGTGTCTTTAGTCAATAAGTCTTAACTTCTTCAGTTACTCTGTATAATTTACTGTAGATTACTGAAGTACTTGGAGGGAGCATCGTTATAATGTGAGTCATATTCAGTAATACACGGTTGAAGTTCATGCATGCAATACATCATTTGTCTTTAAACTGCATCGAAAATAACTCTAATGACGTCTTAATCTGCATTGCGATAAGTACATAATTTATTTTTGTTATTTATAAAAGTAACCTACATTTCGTTTGTTTTTTGTTAACTATTACGAATAAAAAAACCTTCCAGCTAGAAATACCTCCTAACACTATATATTATAAGTACTCCTAATTTCTTATGGATATTTCGCAGTCTATCTCCTTATGTATGGCTAAAATAAGTTTTTGTAATAAAAAAATCCTGTATCCGTAGTTTAACCGGGCGAACCATGCAAAATTTCATTTAAATCGGTCCAACGGTTTCGGAGATTAATCCGTACAAACAGGCGAACAGACAGACAGAGAAACAAAGAATTTGAAAAAAACTGGATTTGTTTTTTTTCTATGTTTAACTGATTTTTTTCTATGTATAGACCTTTACAATTTTATTATATGTATAGATATTGTGTTAAGACATTGAGTCACTTTACAATAATAGGCTCAGCTTGTTGAATACACCACTATTGTGATCGTGAGACCAATCGAATACCGCAGAGGAGCGCATCGCTGCACTCTGAGTCACAGTGCCAGAATAGGCACTCTGACGTTATATTGCAACCACTCAGGTCACTTTGGAAATGATCTCATACCGGCTTTATCAGGAGGTGAATTTTTATGCTCTATTGAACGGTCATGGTCTTGAACTATATGGGTAACGATATGATCGTATTTGGCCTTATTCGATGTAGTAAAAAGAATATTATATGTTGAATTTTTTCGTCACTTCTACCAAGGGCATTTACTTTAAACCTAAGTGAGATATAGGGAAGAATCTTTTGACTTGCAGTAAGAGATTTTGGAATTCTTATGCTATATAAAACTGTTCACTTGTGCATTGAAAGTAAGTTGACGAAAGGTTAGGCTCAGTTTGTAGTGTCACCCTACTTGCTGTGCCAGCGGTCGCGGGTTCGAGTCCCGCTGGCATTAATTTGTGTGATGAGCACGAATGTTTGTACCCCAGTCATGGGTGTTTATATTTATAACTATCTGGTATCCATAATACAAGCCACGTAGCTTACTATGGAACTAGATAGTGTTGTATGTTAATATCCCATCATATTTATTTATTTAATGATAAGTGAATTATAATAAGTTGTTTAAGATATGCAAGAGCCGTATAATGTACTCATAGAACCCAATTCTATTTAATGTAAAAAATGTTAAAGATTTGTGAAGATGTTTGGATTTTTGGATGTTTATTATTTAATCGTGCGTAAAAAACTTAATAATAATAAACTCTTTATTGTACACCAAGAACAAAAGAAAATAAATACAGAACGGATAGATAATGTACAAGGGGCGGCCTTATCGCTAAAACAGCGATCTCAAGTGTATCGCTAATCACACATTGGCTAATAAAAGACAGTACTACCCACTCAAACCCTATGGAACCTTGTCCATCATAATGTGGCGTCACAGGATTACTAAAGCCTTCAACCACGATGCTCCAAGGTAGTTCTGAGGTAGCACATAATATATTTTTATAGCCTGGTAATGCGTTCTAAAAGGATAAAGCTTTATTGTGTTATATCAGTTCTCGACTAGCTATTCAATAGATGGCACTACCCTACTACGTTTCTGTAAAGTCTTGAAGACTTGGAGATATATAGACGTTTTATGTGTTTTATTTTAATTTTATATGGAAAATGTAAAAATATTTTACAAGCGGGCGAAGCCGCGCGTTATGGCTAGTATTTAATGTATTTAATAAACTATGGTAGGTGCTATGATTCTGAGTAAACCAAAATAAATTACATTGTAACTCTGGTTTATTTGGGAGTTTATAACATAAACTGTGCCGTTAGTTATGTCTGGCGCCTGTTTGAAATCTCATATAAATAAATAATACACTTTCATCTGCCATATGGATTATAGGGGAGAGAAAAACGAAACTGTGCATTTCATTTTTATCCACAATACAAGTATATAAAGAAGGTAAAAAATATTAAGAATAATTTCTTCATATTATTGACATTTTTCATACATTTCATATTAAAGAAAACAAATTATATAAGTGGTCGGACACCCGTCAGGAACGGAAGATCCTTACGCCTTTTCTTCATACTAAACAGATATAATATTTTAGCATGAAAAGCCTTACATGCACTGAAAGCTTAAATGTATATAAATAGTAAATAATTAATATTCAAATAACATTAAATGTATAGAAACAGTAAATACTTGTATAAAAATATAAAATTTTATTTACTATTACTCTTACTTTTCTACGTTTGTTTTATAGGTTCATACTTGCTACAGTTTTCCTTTCTTAAGTCTCCTTTCCAAAATTGCAATAATTGAAACACGATTTTTTTGACGGAAGTATACTCTGACCATCAAGCACATTTCACTAATATGTAATGTACTTGAAAACCAATGTGGCGGCTAGAGCTTGAAGAAGACGATAACATTCGAACTATGCTGGACAAAACCGAATGATTCGTAACGATTTTTCGTTATGTTACGATTTCTACCTGTCAGTCAACTCTTTTTTTTATGACGCTGGCGATTCCCATTATGAGGACACTGTGAGACTATTACTCATTAAAACCTAAAGCGGAACTCGTCGCCGCAATGCAATGGGGCGTTGTAGGATCGCTTGCGTACACACTACATCACCTCTGCGGACGGCCCGAAACTCGCGATCCACCTCCGCCGACCCACCATCCCGACCACCCCGATGAAGTGCAGGGGAGTTAACGAGAGACCCTCACGCAGTAGCTCCTCTAGGATCGTGAGACAACATGCGCATACCGACGATGGAGAGGGTCTGTTAAAGCCTCGCGCCTCGCGTTGCCTCTCAACCGTTTCCTTCAGTGAGATGATAGTCTTATAAAAGGAGACCGTCGCCGACCGGGACCTCGCGTCGCGTAGCATGACCCCCACGACAGGTTTCGCAACGAAAGGTCCCCAACCACTACCGCTATCACGGCGTGGCGCTGGGGAGACCAAGCAACAGGCAACGTTCCCGACGCGTGATCCTAAACAGATACTTCCTGAAGCACCCGTGCCCGATAAGAATCTGTGTCAGCCTGAGAGTCAAGACGCCGTGTGACCTCTTGACCCAACGAGACAAGTACGGACCAATTATACCTGCCGTTGCCAGGCCAGGTCTCCAGGTCTTCCCAATCAGCGCCGAATCACGACATCATCAGCTAGGCCCTCCCTTATCTGTCAACTGCTACCGCAAGCCGCGTTAAAGAACTGCGTTACAAAAAAGGTTTAATATAAAGCGGCCACAAAATCATAAGTATCATTATTTTCTTAATGCGTACTTATTTTTTCCAGTTAGACCAATTGGAATTTCAGTTTAACATATCTCATATAGAATCATCAGTGTCGAGTTTTGCGATGTAACTTGACCCAAGATGGCTTTTGCTGCGCATATTCTCTTGTACATTTAAAATATTATATATTGATGCCACCAGGCGTGAATATTGCAACTGACAGTGTCTATGATGTATGGATAAAGATAATAAATTAGGCACTGTATGTCACTGCCAATTTGCCAAGTGAAACATACCTTTAAATTATGAAGATCAAACAGATTTTAAACGCGGAAATCACAGGAATCTCTGAATAAAGTGGAGAGGAAAATCGGTCAACTGCATAGCAATGCACAGTACTCGCTGTTAATTATTATTTTAGCTAGCAACATTATTTGTCATTGTCTACGCCTCGATAATTTTGATAAATGATGTTAAAACAAGCGATTGTTGAGCTTAACAATTGACAAAAGACTAAGTAGATTGATGTTTGGTAGTCTAGTTACTCATACGTGTTATCTATATACATATGTACATATGTACGTATGTAAACATATATAGAATCGATCAAATACGAAAGTTATGTGTTTTGAGATTATATGCGAAGCACAATTCAAATCTTCTAATAGTGGGTTCAAATCTTCTAAAATTTTGCCTTGACCCTGCCAAGTCACGAGTAGTCTCACGAGTTACGCTTTCATTTCGAAAAGATTGAAAATGTCAACCCTAGCTTCGATCTAGTTTGTAATTTTATTTTAGACTAGCGACTCACCCTCGCTCCGCTCGGGTTCGTCCCTACCTTAGTTATAATATCTAGTATAGATTTCTCGGAGATGACATATTTTCCCGCAGCAAAAGGTATCCTATATGTTGACCCGGATAACCAGCTATCAACATACCAAATTTCATCTAAATCCTTCAACTGGTTTTCCGTGATGTATGTATAGATGACTTGAGAAAATCTAATAAGTGTTTTTCACGAAGTACCACTTGTGTTTGAAATAGTATAGTGCTTATGCAAATAATAGTCTTTCAAACATGAATCGAGTAGTGTGACTCACGTCTCAACTGTCTTAATTTAGACGTACAGGTGTGAATGCCGAGACCACACAGCTTCAGCTAGCTAAACACTTTAAAATCGATCTAGATTATAAACATTGGTCTAAATTAATTTCACTTATTGTAATTTTATTATCAACAACAATTTAAGTCGAGCTTACGTAAATGTTCTTTTAAATTTATTTTGTTTTGATGCCCGTCGGTCGAATCAAGGGTGTTTAAAGCACGAAATGTTCGGGAATACTCTCCAGAAACAAAATACGTATATCTTTGCATCTATTAAATGTGTTTACATAATATTGTAATCTTTGAAATAAACGGAGGATTTACGTAAATAGATAATCTTCTCACCTACGTTTCTCACTTTGTTAACGCCAACGTACCGTACGTTGGCGTTAACAAAATTTCGTAGGTATTATGTAGCAGATAGCACTAGTTACACATACTGATATATTCACCATGCCACGAAGGGCATCATAAAAAGTAATAAAATATATTTTTACTATTTAATTTAAGCGACTAGTTTACTGTTAAAATGGATGTCTTGATATTAAACTGTTTAATTTGTACCCATAAACTTTTTTTTATAAACAAAAAAAAAAAACAAACAAAGATTCACTTTGTAAAACTCTTATTCACATAACATTTTTAACTTTGCACAGTATATAATTAATATGTGAAGACATTTTCACACATTTTTTTGTGTGAAAAAAATCTGTTGTGTAATCTCAGGTGAGTCGACCTTCGTCTTAATATTTTCAAATGAATGATTTAAAAATATGATGCCAGTTATTTGCGTCGTATTCTGAATAGAAAACAATATTTTGTAGGATCATACAGACAGCTAAGGTGTATGGAATTTGGCATACACACAAGGTCGTACTAATTGACCACGCTTCCCAATTGATGTAACAAAGCTACGAATAAAGGACAAACTATATCATAGTTAAAAACGTCTAACTACTTTTAAATAATAACTAATTTTAAATCTACCAGGTATAAGTAAAACTATTATATTGATTTTAAATGATCAGTGATATTTTTTCCCGTGACTATGTTTACTGTGAAGCAATCAAAACGTCGAGAACGCAAAAATTCAGAATAAAACCAAAGTCTGAAAGGATAGTTTCATTTAATATAATATTAATAAGAGAATCTAATGTAAGTCTTTTTGAAGTGGAAACTTCTATAGGCAGGTTTGGATGGAGAGTAAATTCACGTAAGTCGTCATCGACTAGTCACGTGATTTGTTAACGCTAACACTCAGATTGTGAATAGATTCAAAACCATATAAATGTAAACAGTTTTAATTTACAAATTTTAATTTAAGATCAAACAATTAATTTAACTATTCAATAATAACAACTGTGCGTTCATAGTTTTAAGTTTTCGCTTCTGTCGGCAGTTCTCATGACTGCTTTTTTTAATAACATTTTGACCTTTTCTTTCTTCACATTAAGTTATGTAGTTACGATCAATAATTATAATTTGGCAATATAAAACATATCAGTGTCAATGTTCTTGGCAAAAACATAACTGGCTAGTATGAAACAACTTGATGAGTGATTAATATTTTGTTTTAGAATAATTAACACGCTTGTGATACCTTTCACACAAATATGTAATGTGTTACACGCAGTTGCAGTCCTTTGGCCAAATTTATTAAATACCGACTACGCAATTAACGCTACGACTTAAACTACACTACACCTGAGCGACATCAATACCTATATAATTCTGTATCTCACGTAAAGAAAAGCAAGTATGATTAATAATATATATTTACTAGCAAAATCCGCGGCTTCGCTCGCGCTAAAACTACAACAAATAAACTTTATAAAGGTAGGTTTCATACAAATTTTCATCCCTTATTTTATCTCCTTATGGGATGAATTTCAAAGAACGCTAAAACACGCATTTATTTAATTGTATTGAAGATCATTAATACCAAGTTTCACGAAATTCTGATCATAAATATTTTTGGGGTGTGTTATAACGTGTATGTGTATAACGTTGGGAATGAGATAATCTCCCGCGCTAAAAAGTATCCTATATTTTATAGTTGACCCGGATATCCAGCTATCATCATATCAAATTTCATCAAAATCCCTACAGTGGTTTTTTTATGATGCGGTAACAGACAGACAGACAGACAGGCAGACAAAATTTCTAAATACTGTAGATTCGGTCTCTGTATCGATAATAAAGTCTATTTCAATAAGATTTTCCAAAAAATATTTAAGGTACAGATTCGACTTAGTTAGAATTTTATTATAATGTATAGATGAGTTTTTGTTGATGATGAAATGAAGATTTACGTTTTAATTTTATTACTACTACTATGAAAGGCAATTTTTAATGTCATAAAATATTTAAATTTGTGTTATCAATAAGCACTTTATTAATATTACAGTTTCTACGTCACATAATTTTATGGGACGTATGGGATATACGTCACCCTCATAAATTTACCTATAGACCTCCCACTTCGTCACATGATTGAAGGAACGTTAAGTGCTATTTACACTTACCTTTAGTTGTAATATTTTTGATATTTCCATTTGTTTCAAATATTTTTAGTTTTACAATCTACTCAATAATAAACTGTATCAGATTATATATTTCATGAGATTTTTGTATTTATTTAATTTCCTGATCCAAAAAAAATATTAACATAAGGTACCTGTATAAATAGAATTATATTAAAAGTGTATAGTAAAATTAATAACAAAAACTTCAAGATTTCCTTATTTTCTGTATTATTTAGGACTAGCGATTCCCCATACAAACTTTCATCCCCATTTTCACTCCCTTAAGTGATGATTTTCGGCATAAAAACTATCCTATATCCTTCCCTAGGGTCTCAAGCTATCTTCTTACCAAATTTCATCTTAATCGGTTCAGTAGTTTCGGAGCCTATTCGGTGCAAACAAACAAACAAACAATCAAATCCTTCCTCTTTATAATATTAGTATAGATAACGCGTTTGAAGCTATAATTACTTTAGACTAATAAGTATCTTTTGAATCACAGTATTTGCCTCGTCCGCCAATCGGCACTTGGCCAGCGTGGAGGACTATGGCCTGATTTCCCTCGTATTGAAGTGGGGCCCGTGCCCAGCAGTGGGACGTTAAAAAGGGCTGAATACACATTTGCCTCGTGCGGATACGAACCCACGATAAATTCATCTAGGGAACGATTAAAGTACTAGCTACACAGAGAAATAATTTACTATGCCAAATATCAATTTTAGAGTAGGCGATGAGTCGAGAGGTTGTATAGTAGAATTCATTCATGCCACTCCCACTAAGTGTGTAGTCTCCCTAACGTGACGCAACGGGACTCGCCTACGAGTAAAAGTTAAGATATTTGCCAACAAAATTAAAATAACAGCTATTTGCTGCGAAACAGGTGCTTGCGCCATGCTGATCATATGGTTGCGGGGAGTGCGTATCCACTATACTTTTTATATATTTATTTATATCTGACTGCCAAAATCTTTAGATCTCTTTTCACGAACCTTCTCTATATATAAATAGACAAAGATCTTTTTCTAGTCTGTTTGTCAACCGATTTTCCTTTTTTTTAGTAGCTATTGACGAGCTTTAGTCTTTTTATCATAAAAGAAATGTAAATTCATATATGTTTTCTTCAAATTTTTTGTAATGAGTATGGTCGTATGGAATTTCGATCACTAAGGGAATACAGTTTATTTAATTGGGCGTTGATCTGTCTGTTCACTAGGTGTATATATTACACCTAGTAAACAGACTTTTTTTATATTTGATAGCACTTTATCATGAACTAGCGGCTCACCCTTGCTTCGCTTAGGTTTCGTCCCTAGACCAAACAGTACATTTTTTCCGGCATGATATATAGCCTAAAGCCTTGCTCGATAAATGAACTATCGAACACAAAAAGATTTTTTCAATTCCAACAAGTAGTTCCTGAAATTAGCGCGTTCAACCAAACAAACAATCAAACTCTTCAGCTTTATAATATTAGTATAGATTATAGTTATTAATTGAGAAATAATAATAATAGGTACCTATTGTTGTACTATAATTCTAAGCTATTGTATTCCTGTGATCTACTGTAATTATGAAAGTAAAACTATTTGATTATACTGCAATAAAATCTATATATAGATAAATAAAATTGAAGTGTATGTTTGTAAGTTAAAATAATGGCTTTATTACTAAATTTCGGATATGTATTTAGTATAAAGCTATTATTTTAACATCACAAACAAACATTCGAGAACCACGTACACGCCGGCGTGCATGATAACCATTGAATGCTTGGAAATTTTGGTTTTGTTGTCAGTTGGTCAGTTGCTGTGGGAAAGTAGAACAAATGATCAAACATATTTTGGCATTTTTGAAGTAAAACTTCTTTACGCACGCTTGACTTGAGAAGTAAGCTTGTGAATGCGTGACCAGCGCGTTACGAAAAGTGTGATCGGGCGAGACGAACGGTTGTTGCTATGATAACCGTTATTATTGTCTGACAAATGATATATAATATTATATTCTTTCCTTAAATGATATTCCATATAAACATATCTTGCCTATCCTAATTATTTAAAACATAAATTGAATTTCATAAAGAGTACCGATAACCTACAGAAGTTTTACTTCTTGTGCGTGTACACATTCATACACACAATTTTTATTTTATTTTTTAAAAGTAAGGATACAAGTGTTTTATAGCCACATATATTCTCTATACAAAATCAATTTTGCGATATACATACATAGATGAGTATTTCCATAATACTAATATGTGTTGATAGTAAAGTAAAAGTGGAAAAATAAAACAATTATAAATATATCACTGTTAAAGAGCAATGGAAACAGATTTGCACTATGCATACCACTCATTGATGTCTGACGCGCACATAATATTATTAGCGCAACCGAAAACACGTCGTTTTAACGCCAATAAACAGTTTTTAGATGAATGGAATTCACATCACTCGTGACTAATGTACGTACATTATTCGTATTATAAAGCCGCTCTGAAATACGGTGCAAACGGCTGCGCAGTATTCAGCCTTTATTGACGTCCCACTGCTGGGCACGGGCCTCCCTTTAACGTTCGGGGAACCTGGCTGGCTAAGTGCAGATTACACATATCTTTAGAAAACTTGCTAGATTCTCTCAGACTGCAGGTTTCCTCACGATGTTTTCTTTACCGTAAGATAAGTGGTAATAATATTGAAAATGATTCGCACATAAGAATATCCGACGTGCGAGACCCGAGATTTGATTACGCTTCACTTGGTTTCCCAAGTGAAAACTTACACTCCTACATTATTATAAACTACTATAAAATTTATTATTGCACCCTTAATGGTGGAACTTTTCTTGGAATTTATATGTCAACATACTCCTATCTAGGTATAAACACTAACCTATATATTAAAGTGTTATAAAAAATGACGACACTTGTGAGCTTTATTATTATTCTACAACTAACCAAAACGGGAAATATCGGTTCTTTTTAAATTATCACAGATAACTGTCAGCTTTCTCATCTGATATAAGATTTAGAACACTAATAATTTATAAGAATAACATAAATAATTATATTAATTCATAAACACAACTCATTTTTAATAAAAAATCAGTCAAGTGTGAGTAATCAAGGCTCATTGAAGGCTTTGTCTTCATCGAATGAATAGACTTTATATTGGGTAACATTTAAAAGCCCTATTGATAGTTCACTTTCATTCGGCCATTTTAATGTAATCAGACCAAGTTTGACTCCAAAGGGGGCGCGCAGACTGGATGCGAGTTAGTCGTACGTATACGTGCGCGTAGTTCCGACGTCAGAAAACAATCCGAACTTGTTGGGATTTTAAAACACTTTCGTGCGTCGAAAATTATAAATGGATGGAACTATCTATTTGACAGAGAAAAACGTATTCAATGTGCCTACTTAATTCGTACAATCACGATCATACGTTTAAGTACGATACAAATTCGTGTCCAAAGTGCGCGCGGCATTTCATGATAAAACTTTAAAAAAACCCTATCAAATACATTTTATGTAAGAAGATTTCTCATTTTTTTAAGTCAATTGCTTAATTTGCACTATGTACAGTGTTAAATCCATATATCTTTTTTTTTTAAATAAAATATAAAAACTTCATAACACAGTGTGTGTTATGTTAATAATAATTAGTATATTTTACATTAATTTCATTCCATTTAGAACTGTTATAGATTTTTTCAATAATAAACCACGCATAAAACAAATCTAAATGTTATAATTGGTTAAAGACAGGGTCTTTAACCAATTATACCGGCAAAGGGTTGCGCTTTTCAAAATTGGCATATGATTTAAAGAAAATCGAAAAGGAAAGTCGCTTGAAATAAAAATATTTATATAAAGGGCCCTCTTTCGAATCCTACAGTTACTTTATGGAAAATGATGATACCATTGACAGAAGGCTCTCAGGCCCATTCAGTTTTTCCTTTTTTTACTAGATGTCGCTACTCGCTTTTCACTGATATTTTCATGAAACTTATTTTGATAACTATTTGGTCCGCTTATTGCTTAGTTGTTTTAATATAAAACTTATATGAAATACTAGCGACTCACTCACGATCCGCTCGGTTCGTTACGTTACGTTTTACCGCTTAGTATAGATTTCTCAGAGATGAGATATTTTCGTGCAGTAAAAAATATCCTAGATGTTGACCCGGATAACCTGCTATCATCATACCAAATTTCATCAAAATCTGTCCAGCGGTCTTCTTGTGATGCGTTCCCAGACAGACAGACAAAATTCAAACATTCAAAATAATTACCATTTTAATAAGAGATTTTTTAAGATTTTAATAAGATGTTCCAAAAAAATATTTAATGCACAAATTCGACTCAGTTACAATATTATTATATGTACAGATATAAATAATAACAAAGCGAAATATGTACGTGAAATATTTTCTTTAAAAAAATTTTTATATAATATGTACAGAATATAGACCCCAAAATAATGAAGTTTTTGCCTGTTTGCTTTTCACGCAAAAAAAAAAACATTTAGAATACCTTTTATTACAGGAAAACCTCTAATTCATTTTTTATTCATCTAAAACGTTTTGTTATTGCTTCGGTATAGGCCTGATTTTCAGCGAAAATGCGACATTGCCTTGGTGTTGTGGATTTTGGGACAACATGGCCGGTTGGGATGTCAAAAGACGCGTCTGAATAAGGGCTACAAAATGCAAGAAAAAAAATTAAAAACACTCAAAAGTTTTTTTTTAAAATCGAAAAAATGTGAAAAATGCGGTTGTTTTTCGCTCGGCTTCGGTCAAAAAAAAACAATAACTTGAAAACAAAATAAAATATCGAAAAAATAAAAATTCCCTTTAGGCTACATTTAAAAAAATATTGGAGGCATACATGCACATGCACTGATGGGTTATTCAGAAGATGTACCTGAGTTACGCTGAGTTTACGCGAGGAGAGCGCGTGAGCGCAGTAGTGATGGTGAAAAGATGTTTTGGAGCATGATTTTGTTTTTGAACGAAGTAATTCTTTGTTAATAAATAATTATGTATTGAGAAGGGAAGGGAAGGGAAGAGTAGAGGAGAGGTGAGGAGAGAAGAGAAAAGAAGAGAAGAGAAAGTAGATTGGCGAAGAAAACAGGCGTTTTTCGCCTGTGTTCTTTGTTCTTTTTTATTTGTCTAGAGGCGAACCCGAGCGAAGCGTGGGTCAGTCGCTATAAAAAAATAATTAAAAAAGGAGGAAAAATAATTAGTAAACAAATAAAGCCTCTGCACCAATCACTATGTATATTAGGTTTTTGAAGTTATACTTCTTTTGGTACGTTTTAAAAAAAGTATGAGAATAAAATTTTACGATGCGCGCGCAGACCGACAGCCAAAAAGCGACATGATAAAGTTAGTTGAAAGCGACGTGATGAAGTTTACTGCATTCCTTTTACAAACAGAGCTTTAGCTATTTTTGTTCTGTTACGCCTAAGAAGTATAACTTCTTATGTACACATAAACGTTTTTTTACAACATTTTTTTAACCTTGTAGCAGCAAAAATGGTGTATTTTATAAAACCTTAAAAGCGTAACGTTACTCAAAATGAAAAAAAAAAAAAACAACTTGAAAGATTAGAGTACTTACTATTTTATCTTCGCTTAAGCGGTTTCATTGCAGATGTTCTTATAATGGAGAAGAATCTACATAATCACTTATCCCGAAGGAATTCATTAGGGCTGCATACATAAATATTCGGTAGCCGCGGACAATGGACAATTTATTATTTAGATTTCCTCGTTTGCTCGCAATTCTTTATGCAGATTGATCTGGTTCCATTTTTAAGTCGTGATTAATCGATCTTTAACGTTTATATCCTTTTAATTGAGCATTTTTAAAGGTCACATAGTTAATTTTTTTTTAATCTAGCCCATTTTTTCACTTTACATTTATCACATAGTTTGATTTACACTATTTAATGTACTTATCATTTTATTAGTTGCATCCTTTCCTTTTATATTATTACTGCTGATTATTGGTGCTCAATGGCTTTCGTATTTATAATATTTAGTAAGGCTATCGTGGTGTAAAATAATTTAATATTTTTTTAATAAGTATGTTTGTTTCAATCATTATATTTTCACATTCTAAATACGCTGGCGCTTCCAATCACTAGCAAAAGTTAATAGTTTCAATTTGCAATAACTCCAAAGAAATTTTAAGTTCTATGGTATGAAGGGTAAATATGTTCTACACAAACTTATAAATTTCGGATTATATGTTATGTCAGATTTCAGCCACACATTTACACAGGAATAATATAGTGCACAAGTATACCTACGTACAAACACAAGTGCGCTATTATTTTCACTCTCTAAGTTCTATTGAACGATAGTTCAACACATCAGGCATATGACCGACGGCTTTGCGTGCTCTCCGAGGCACAGGGGTCACCTGTCAACTTCCTAATACTGGGCTTTTACTGATAATGTCTTAGCAGAAAAACTCAATAGCTATACTTGATCAGATCTAGAACTCGAACCCAGGACGTATATCCTAGCAGCCACTAGACCAACGAAACAGATATACTCGTATGTATATTATTTGTTGTAAATCGTGTTCGTCAATTTTTAGATTCATACGTTAGATAAGGTATATTGACTCTTTTATAAAGATTATTATTAGGAGAGTGACATATTATGTACATTCCTTTTCATTCTAACAAGATTTTTTATATTTAAATTAATTATTCTTACAAGTATTAAGACGTGAGCTAAAAAGCTCTACAATGACATTTATTTTCATTAGAGCCAATTGCTTTGTAAAACAAACACGAAACTCATTTGCATTGGCTTAACAACTAATCAATACTTAGTTAATTTGACGAAACTAATTAAAGAAACTCTTCAGAGCTATTCTCATAAGTGTTAATATAAATTGGTCGAAATATAGGAATCGTACAAAAATTATATTCTTCATAGAAGTACCTAACAATTAAGGCTGTTTATTTGGTTAACATAGATCATTAACGCTTAAAAAAGTTATTGCAAGTTAAATTGAGTAATAATTAAATAAGTTTCTTGAACAGATTGTCAGTTCTGATATTAAGCAAAAATGTATTTTCTTGTGTTATTGCAATAAAATTTTGTCAGGCGTTACATTTTAACCTTTATTTACATTATACGAGTACTGAGTACATACATGTATATAATGCTTTAATGCTTTAAAATAACTGTTTGATTAAGCTACATAGAAGTGATACTTTTGGGCGTTAATTTTGTCTTTATTTTGTATTCTGAATTTAATTTTTTTTGTTAAATTTGAGTCAATCTTACGCAAGTCCAGTTATGCTCCAACATCTACATAAGTAATACCAAGTGACTATTACGTACACAAATTTACCTTTGTAAACATAATATCTTTGCCCTTACAAATTCCCTTTTTAAAATATACCCTTAGTAACTTTTCCACATCATCAGATCCTAATAAAATACGGGACTATAAGTATTGCTAATAGAATCTTTCTACACGAAATACAGATACCGCCCGCACACCTGCATGTCGGTCCCGAGTTACTCGTTAACTCAAGGGTCCGTCTCAAAATAAATAACATAGAGTTATAAGATTATAGATATGACAGAAAAATAATTTATATATATAATAAAACAATAACTTAACGAAATCTGTACATGAAATATTTTTTAAAAACAATTACTGTAACGTATTGTGTACAGAATAAAGACTCCAAAATAATAGTTATTAAAAAATGTGTTTGCCTGTATGTCTGTTTGGATGTGTGTGTTTCATTAAGAGTTATATCAAAACAATGTACTAGAAAAATGTAGATCTTAAAATAAGGCCTACAGAAAAATGTGCAATATCAAGCATAATATTATGTCTATCTCCTAAGGTACATTCGCAATAACTATTTAATTTTATAACGTACTTAGGGACGCACACGAGCGAAGCGAGGGTAAGTCGCTAGTACTTAATAGAAACCTTTTTGAAGTAGACACTAGGCATTGTTTTGTACTTAGTATTAAAATACACATATTTTATGTAGTGCATCTCTAAGTTCCTTCACTTTATATATTTCTATGTTTAAAATATTTAACACATTCATTGTCTTATTCACTTAACAAATAGCTATTTTTTTTATCTACGCTTTGTGAGCTGTGATCATCAAAGAGGTTTTTATATGTATTGTGATTTGTAAGTATTAGTTTTGTATCGAAATGGAACCTGTGACATCTTGCATTATTAATTAT
This sequence comes from Argynnis bischoffii washingtonia, assembly GCA_033884665.1. Taxonomy (NCBI): domain Eukaryota; kingdom Metazoa; phylum Arthropoda; class Insecta; order Lepidoptera; family Nymphalidae; genus Argynnis; species Argynnis bischoffii. The sequence continues at coordinate 13,741,116 of CM066618.1, read as the reverse complement.
ATTACATTTTATTGAGGGATAGCTTGACCTTCCCTCAGTCAACAACGGTTAAATCTCGGGTAAAGTATCAATTCCTTAAATTTTAAACCTTATATAAGTTATGATTTTAAAACTAATTAATTGATTAAAAAAATAATAATATTAAAAAATAACGTAGGTAATTTTGTAAATGTGTTTTCGTATTTCAGTAAAAAAAAGAATTTAAATATCGGTACCTACAAGTATATTTATAATTTTGAAGTCTATGGCATGTTTTCACAGTGTAGATCGCTATTTGTCTTTACGTAGATTAGTGTAAGTGTTTTCTGTGCGTCTCGCACCTGCGTCCACAACCCGAGCCGTCACCCGTCACCTTCACGACTAAACCTACATACATGTAAAAGTTTTACTTTTCAGTAGAACCCTCAGTTTTTCAGAATCAATCGTGTTCCATACAAAAAAGTTTTTTTAAACAGCTCTTTCTGTACTTTTTATTTAGTTAGGCCTTTTTGCAATAAAAGTAAAAAACGTATAAATATGTGAACTTTTAGACTTAAAATATTAGTAAGAATCTGCATATATTATAAAGAGATAAAGTTTGTAAGTTCGGATATAGGGGTGATCTCAGATCCGATTCTGAAAATTATTTCACTAATGGGATGCTACATTATCGTTGATTATAGGCAATAGGTATATTTTTATTATAATTTTATATATTTTCTGTTACAAATCATATTATTAACTTTAATTGAAATCAGAAAAAAGTAAATAGTGAGTTGCTTTATCGGCAAGCGTTGCCGATACGGTTGTAATAACATTAACATATTGAAATATTTAGATCTTTAATAGTTCTACAAAAAAGTACGCGATATTATATATATCTAACTTTTACATTTTAGATATAGTTATCAACTATTAAACTAATATTTAAACTACATAATATTTATAATTTTTTATAAAAACAAATTATTTCATAACCGCGAGTATTTAATAGAGATAGAATTTGCTCTGAACAATACGTAATTTAGTTTTATAGTTAGGGATATAATCTGTACTAATTATAAAGAGGTAAAATTTGTGAGTTTGTGACGTTGTAGGGGGTAGACTCTGGATCTACTGAACCGATATAGATGTTTGGTAAGAAGATAGTTTGAGATCCTGGGAAGGATATAGGATTTTTTATTCCGAAAATCATCACTTAAGGGGGTGAAAATGAGGATGAAAATTTGTATGGGGAATAAAGCTAGGGACGAACCCGAGCGAAGCGAGGGTGAGTCGCTAGTAAAAATAAATCACTTGCATAAATGATTTCTAGGGAGTATGGACATTTATATTTTATAAAATAATATCAGGCATAAAGCGTTTAAATAGGTAAAAATTTACTCACAAAATCTTTAAATATGTTTTTACATTTCTAAAAAACTTATGGCAATTATGGGAAACCTATCCTCATATTAGCTAGGAAGTAATGAAGTAATAGTCGAATTGACATTAATAATGCTTCATTGAATGCAATACCAATTATTACGGTGAATTAGTTTAATACGATTTATACCTTTCTAAGTATATTAAGCGATTGTTTATATAATCATGGATGATTAAATGTTTGTTCAAGGATGTAAAGTTTTTTTATGTTCTTCAGTTACTTTTAGTTAATTTTATTATTATTATTATAAGTATACGTATTAATATTATAAATATGAAAGTAACTTTTTCGCGCTTAAACCGCTGAACAAATTTCGATAGTTTTTGGCAAGAACATACCTACATAGATTGCATCCTGGATCACACTTTACGCTTTACACGAGAAGGAAAGCGAGTGAAAAAATTAGTAGATATTTCATAAATAGAAACCGTTTAAAGTATACTTAAAAATACTATTGTAAAGATCGTGAGTTCGATTTTCATCTATTTTTATTACGTATAACGATGTTCTAACTCTAAAATAGCATGTGATGTATGTATGTGAAAGTTTCTGTCTGTCGGACAGTCCAATTTCTGATAGTTATCTGTAGTACCTACGTATATGTATAGAAATTAAAAGTTAAAAAGTTTAAAATATTCCTATATATGTATGCTCTTTTAAAGTTACACATCTTCGTAAAAGTTCACATTTTTAGTATTGTACTACTTAAAATTTATATTCCTCCTTCTCTGAAGTAAAATGAGGTCAAAGTAATAGATTTATTATATAGAATATGAATATTCATTGTTAGTTTACATCTAATAAGTCATGGGTTTCAAATGATGGCCAACGTCGGCTAGTTACAGCTCGTTACGCGAGCGTTTGAATGAAAACTCGAGCTAGATTTATAGCCTGTGTTCGCGCTTCTTCATCTTCGTTGCCACTAGGATATGTTAATTGGATGTGGTATTTTCTTACAACATATGTTTACTAATATCATGTATTTTTATAGGAATATTAATTATAATAACTATTTTTAATATAAAACAATAAAATGTGTATTTACTTCTTTGCTAGTAATGCGCAAGTGTGTTTGATGTCTGTCTGAACCAACAGATTTTTCTACGGTTTTCACCAATACACGGAGGATGGATTCAAAGATAGTGGATTCCTGAGGAAGGTTAAAGCGTATAAGTTCATGAAGATTTCTGTAAATTAGCTGATATATGGCGATGTTTGTTAAAGATATCGGAAAAATCATGCCGACTGAGAGCTTTAATGGCGAGCGCTACGAAAGCCAATAATAGAGTTAAATGAAAACTATGGAGAGTAGAGATAAGGAGAACTCTCTCTGTGATGAAAAAGTGTCCGTCGAAATGCGTTAAATTAGGCGCCACGGCCAGCAAGTAGGTATATTTTTAAGAAAACGCCAAAAGTATTATAAAAGTTCACAAAAAATAAATCACTCTCTACCTTTATATCGTTACAGTTTTTCCAGTTATATTTACTAAATTATTTTGAACTACGTAAATAATTTCAATAACTACTTAAGTATCAAATTATGAAAATTTTCAAGTCATCACACGTCACTCCGTTTACAACTGTTAAATTCATATCATGCCCTCTTGCTACGCTAGCGCCATTCTGGTCCGATTTTGAACTGTTATTTACCGCTTACAGGTAGAAACTTTTTCAATTTGTCTCCCATATGAAATAGGTCTCCTTACCTTTACTTATTATTTATTATAAGACTTAATAGAATTAATCGTACTTAGGGATGCACCCGAGCAAAACGAGGCTAAGTCGCTAGTAATATTAGAAAAATATAAGTGAGTTTAAAAGTAATTTCATCAAGTACTTCAAACCTAAGATCTCTTATCTGCGGTAGTCTTAAAAGTTAAAGCCAGAAAACATATGGTTATAATCAAAATATTTCGCTTTCCTAAGTCCATATGTCGATGTTTACAAAATTATTGTTTCAAGTTTGATTCCCGCAAGGGGAAAAACAATAATTGTTATTTAAAGAAAGCAAATATTTGAATTTATTTTATCATGATGATCTTTAAATATTTTTAGAAAATATATCTTAATGTTCTCTGAAAGCCTGTTAAATAATAAATTAAAAACTGTGCTCTCATTGTTAAAAGATTTAATCGTTTTCGTTAAATATTTGTCTTCATATTTTGTCGTTAATTTGTATAGCACCAATTAAAAATTTTAAAAATTTCCAACAATACAAAATTTTCCTGCCCGACCCCTTAAGGGAATTTAATGAAGTTGATCTAAACTTTTCCTCTACAGTATTTGTTTATTCAGAGGACACTCCATCGAATTCGCAAGTTGAACTCAGTTTATTTTGAATCACAAATAGTAATTGTTAAATATAAATAATTATATACAATATTATTATCTATACTAATATTATAAAGAGGAAAGATTTGTTTGTTTGTTTTCACTGAATAGGCTACTAACCAATTTAGACGAAATTTGGTAAGAAGTTAGTTTGAGACCCTGGGAAGGACGTAGGATAGTTTTTATCTCAGAAAACTCTTTTAAGGGGGTAAAAATGGGGATGAAAGTTTGTATGGAGAAGCAACCAAGGGATGAACCAGAGCAAAGCGAGGTTAAGTCGCTAGTCAGATTATAAAACCACTATTATAAATGCTAAAGTTTGTGTGCGTTTGTTATTTCGTCACTTCATATCGGCTAAGCAGATTTGGATAAAACTTAATACACAGATAGACTATGTAATATAGGCTGCTATTAGGCACCTAGGGACGCACCCTAGCGAAGTAAGGGTAAGTTGCTAATAATTTGAAAAAAAAAAACATTTTTTTAAATTATTATTAAAAAAAGGTTTTTTTATTAATTATTTGTACGACACTTCGTTTTAATGGTGTTATCTACGCTGAAGATATTCTTTAATTCTTCCGAATCGGTAAAATATTAGAATAGAAATTAGTCTTTTTTTTCTTTTCTCTCATAGCTTGATTTCACACGTATTCATAAGTAATTTTTGAAACATAATAATATCCCTCAAAATCAAATAGATGTGCCGGAAATTAAAAACAGACTATGCCCTACAGACTGTGACAAAATAAATGACATCGATACATTGTTCTCTTGGTGTGTGAAAAAATGAGCTTAAGCGTGCAAGACTTATCTAAAGAAGAGACTTATTTAAAACTAATGACTCGCTCTTGCTCCTCTCAAGTGTTTTCGCCGTAGTTTAACCGTAGTGTATAGGTTACTTTAGGTCAAAGTCTTTCTGTGTATGAAATTTTACTGACCGGTAAGAGTTAAGGCGCAGGACCGACGACTTTACATGCTCTCAAAGGCACGGGGATGTAACACCGTCAACTTCCCAACTCCGGGCTGTTACTAAGAATTTCTTTTTACTAGTTGACCAACTCGGGACTCGAACTCAGGACACACAAACTTTCGCATTTACAATCGTATTACGATAAGACATAGACAACCACCATTATTATAATTGTCGTCATCTACCTATATTTGATTGCTACGAAATAAGCTACGTTTCTACCTATTTACAATACATATGTGGAACATACCTTGATGAGTCATATCCATTCTTGACCTTCCTTTCTCGCATCACAAATGATAAGCATCTGTGTAAGTTGCTAATTACTTGATCAACATTCCTCGCCTCAAAGACATAGCATCCCTTCCTTTGTGCCCGCTTCTAAACAGTCTAACTTGGCGCTTTGTCTTTACTATAATTATGAAATTACCCGCCCTTGTCGTAGGTATTTAGTCCAGTTTCAATTAGGTATGGGAAGGTATTATCATGTCTAATTCAATTTTTCGTTATACAATAATATCCCACTGAAATGATACGATGTATGGAATTTAAAAGTGCGTGTCACTCTCCGATTTTTAAACTTATCTAAATACATATCTACATATCTATATCTTTGTATAAAGAGACCGAAGAACTTTTGACCATTGTTCATTAATAAATTTTGCATCCACGAACACAAACACACACACACACGCACACGCACACGCACACGCACACGCACACGCAAACGCATACGCACACACACACGCACACACACACACATAAAATAGTTTAAATACTGTACGGAGGCGGGCGTTGATATCTGCAACGCAGTTCATACTTTTGCAGTATCATCATAGCCATTGATTTACTGTATATATATAAGAATTGTTACTAAATAAATAAATTTCAAATTTCAATATCTATATAGTACATAATAAAATTGTAACTGAGCCGAATCTGTACATTGAATATTTTTTGGAAAATCTTATTGAAATAGACATTATTATCGACACAGAGGCTGAATCTATAGTTTTTATAATTTTTGTCTGTCTGTCTGTTACCGCACCACAAGAAAACCACTGGAAGGATTTTGATAAAATTTGGTATGGTGGTAGCTGGTTATCCGGGTCAACACATAGGATACTTTTCAACGCGGGAAAATATCTCATCTCTGAGAAATCTATACTAAATGTTAAAACGTAACTAGGGACGAACCCGAGAGAAGCGAGGGTAAGTCGCTAGTGTATGTATAAATAGGCAAAGATAAAACAGTACAGTACCTTTACCTTTCTCTTATGTTTGTCCATCGATTTTCTTTTTTTTTCGTTAAGTAGCTATTGACGAGCGTGTTCTTAAGGTTCATCTTAATTGTCATTGTGGGAAATAGCATGTCAGTCTGGCTGAACCAATTCTAGTAAATCTTGCCTTGTTTCTAATAAAACTAGTAAATATACACCGTATATAACATAATTGTATGTGTGTACGTTCAATAAACAAAAGATATTCTATATTTATGAATTACTTTCTAATATTTCTAACAAAATGACATCATTTTGTATAAATCAGACAAAATCCTTTATTCTATTGGGAATAATGTCAAGACAATTTAATATATCTATTCCCTTAGTCCCTATACGAGATTACACGTTTTCGTACGCTATTGAATGTTATTTATACACATTTATGTTATATTCGCATGTAACTGCCTCGGTGGTGTAGTGGCTAGCATGTACGGCTACACATCCTGAGGTCCTGGGTTCGAGTCCCGGGTCGGGCCAAGTTTAGTTATTGAGTCTTTCTGTATAGTAAGCCTCAGTAACAGCCCGGAGTTGGGAAGTTGGCGGTGTTTCACCCCCGTGCCTCGGAGAGCACGTAAAGCCGTCGGTCCTGCGCCTTAACTCTCACCGGTCGTGTCGAGTAGTCGTCCCACTGGAGTATGAGAGTGACAGGAATAGAGAGTGCACTTGTGCACTATAATATCTCCTGCGCAGTTGGCTAGTCTCAATGAGATTGGCCGCCGTGGCCGGAATCGGTCAGGAGAACATCATATTCGCATGTGCTAATAAATTATTTTTTAAACTTATTATTGATTGAAGTTTTAGGTTGGCTTAAATAATTATAATAGTTAAAAAAAAAAACTTAAGATACGTATAATAATATCGGTCAAATAGAATCAAAAGAAACCGATAATTTTAGTAGCAAGTAAGTAAGTATTGAAAAGGTTTACTATCTATCTCCATCATCTGATCATCTGGATGGGATCAAATTCTTGTATTGTCATTCAGATTTCATATACAGAACTTTAAATTGATAAAAAAAAAGAAATAGATTAAAGTCAACATCCAGCACCTGACTTTGACATTATGTATGTAAAGTTACAAGTGAAGCGAATAAAAACATGGAGGCTTTATATTTTCCGTAAGTACTCATGTGTGATGCTGTAGCACGAGAATGAAAAAACTTATTCCATTCATTCTCAAAGCCCACTGAGACGATTTTTCGACATGGTGAGAATTATGATGCAGAACCGATGGCTCTACGGTCTCTTCAGGGTACGAGGACTCCTCCAACTTCCTGACTCCGGGCTGGTATTGAGAATTTCTTACCAGAAAAACTCAATAACAATCCTTGGCCCACCCTGGAACGCGAATCTGGGACCTTCGGATCTACAGCCGTATTTGCTAGATCGGCAAGACAGTTAATTTTAAAGGTACCCATTTATTTACAAAGGCTTTTGCATTATAATATTTTTAGTTGAAATTTAAAAATCTTTAACTCTTTCAAGTTTGTGAATTGTTCTCAAGTATTAGTTTCTTCTAAGCTTGGTTCATGTTTCACCGGTGGATGGAAAAATGCAATTATTTTCGTATACATGTATAGTTTATATTTACGTATACCTTATAAGTGTGTCTAGTCCCCTAGTCTCTACTCTATACCTGCTCGCGACACTATCGCCATAAATCGGAGGCACTCGCAACTGTCGTCGAAGCTGCAATATACGAGAGTTATTGGCCAGGAAATTAATTCTGTCGACGCAAGTAGGGTTAGGCGGAAAACGCGTAGGGTGGCTATGGCACATGATGCGTTTCACCTATGACATGTACAATATTTTGTAATAAATATTAGTGTTAGACACACAAGTGTTAGTTACAATAGATACGGTTTTGTGTGGCACTTTGTCTGCATGTTCATTTAATTTTTAGTTGTAAAAACAAAGTAAGCAAACATATTAAGAAAAGCAGTCGTGAAGACTGCCGACAGAAGTGAAAACTTAAAACTATAAGCAAACAGTTGTTATTTTTGGATATTCAAATTAATTGTTTGACCTTAAATTCAAATTTCATAAATTAAAACTGTTTACATTTATCTCGGTTTGACATCAATCGGCACTCTGAGTGTTAACGTTAACACGTCACGTGACCATGTCGACGACGACTTACATGAATTTACTCCCCATCCAAACCTGCCTATAGAAGTTTTCACTTCAAAAATATAAAGACTTCTAGAATAAGTGATTTTACTTTTTTCGATCTTAGTGATTGAACTTTGATCATCTAGTATAGGCAGTTTTTGAGAACTATTAACAATATGACAACAATTTTGTGTGTAGGTACTGTCTGTAACAACTATATAATACCTTTGAGACGTCTAAAACCTTAGTCTCTCCCAAGACCATAACTGCTGTAAAACATTTGAAACGTCGGGAACCAAAAATCAAAATAAATCCGCCAAAAATCTGAAAAGACAAATTTATTTAGTATGGAAACGTTCAATATTATTCCCACACAATATTTTCTTACATACAATTGCATTTATAAAATTTTGTGAAATATGGTATTTGGTTCGAACATAGAATGAAAAAGTTAAAATGGAGAATGGATGGCCCTTGAGAAAAAAAATACTATCAAGAATTTATATGTTATTATTTTATTATTTATATTTTATTAATGGATGCTACTATACAAAATGTAAGACACAATATATGTATATATATATATATATATATATATGTATGTATGTATATATATATATATATGCAATTCATTTACTTAAAACATATAGTCTAGCAATAACTAAAGAAAATTAATGTTTAATGTTATATTTAATTTTAAGCGACTTCAATTTAATCACTCATAAAATATTTCCTATTTTATTTTCTAAAAGATGGTAACACTAATAAATAAGACAAAATTGTATTGACGATAAAGATACTTTCTTTAATCTGCTTAGATTTCGATTCTCTGGAATACAATAACTAGCAGCTGAAAAACCCAGAGGCCAGATGAAAAATAAAATTCATGTATTATTATAATACTCTTATATATCTAACATAAATACATATGTATATTGGTTTTAGTTACTTGCTTTGTGTTTTATTTGTGTTATTACCTCTTACGACCTACGGCACGCTTATGTATTTCTATTTCCGCGTCCATTTCCGGAAAGGAGCTCCCACTCTATAACTCTTCTCTTTTCTTGATTACCTTACAGATCGAAAGGTCCTGTATTGGAGACCCTGGCCGGGCTAAATATGTAGTTATTGGAATTTTCTATGTAGTAATTTTCAATATCAGCCTGTAGTATGAAAGATGGCCACATCCTCGTACCTCGGATAGCCCATAAATTCGTCCTGTCCTACACCTGATGCCTGACAGGTAGTGTCGAATAATCATCCTATACGTTTTCGAAATTAAAATAAATAGAAGAAGTTCACTATAATATGTGAAGTGCAGATGGTTAGACTTAATGAAATTGGCTGCCGTAGCTAAAATACCTAACTAGATAGACACTTTAATTCTTCGGTTACATGGACCAGCCGTTCCACTGGAAGAGGGGTTGCGTTCAAGGAAGGGAATAATAAAAGTAAAGTATAAAAGTATAACACATAAATAAATAAATATATATATATATATGTATATAAATGCTATTTAATTTAATGTGAAACTATGAGTAAGTCATAGTAAATATTTAAATAAACCTGTAAAAAGAAAATAAACCTGTTTCGTTTGCGAGGATAGGAATAGAACTAGCACTTAAGACAGTTTACTTTACATGTCTTAGAAGGTATTTTTAAAGTGCGCTAGTGTTGTTCCAACGTCTTAAATAGCGTTCACTGTTAAACATAAGGGTGGAACAAGCTAGTCGAGTGTCTCTGCGGTCACTAGGAAAGGATGTAGGAAATTGTTATTGTTAAAATGTCTTGAAAATGTAAAAATACATGTCAGAAAAATGTTTGCTTTCAGAAAAATAGGTGTGTATTATTTTTTTCAATAAGAATGGCAGTAGATATAATATTTGATAAAGAAATACGTATAATTATAGCTTAAACATCGTTAATTACAGTCATTGTTATAGATTTCTAAGGTCCGATGGAGGTTTTATACATAAAAGGGTTTTGTGCTAAATAATAATGTTTATTTTAGGTCGATAATATGGAATATAAATATTTTATACCGTATTAAAAAGCAATGTAAAATAAATTCGATTCAATGAAATTTTGATACGCTTTACTTTACTTATTTTTAACCGTCGCGGTAGCAAATTAAATCTGTGTATAGTGTAACAGATATATGTTAAGTGGATGACAATACAACAATAAATTATTATTAGTATCATCAAGCTGATCTGATAATGTAGCGAGGATGTGGATACAGAAATCTTCAATGTATATAGCATTAATGTGTATAGTATTAAGCTCTTTTTTTTTAACGTCCCGTCGTATGAAAATAATAGAACTAATGAATTTTAAACCTTTAATAATGGCTCATGATGATGACACCTAATAAGTATAAGTAGAACTAGTTGTACAGAAAAAAATAATTATAAAAACATGCTTTTGTCAGTAAGTAAAAGAGTACTAACAACCTTTCATATATAACTAATAATCTTTCATATATTTTATTCAACGACCGATGTATATTTTAGTTCAATACATTATTACTATCAAAAACTTTTCCCATCTTTCTTTATGTTTGACTAATTGTAAAATGCCGAAGAGTTTTGTTTACATATGTGATAAGAAGCTTGTACTTTTAATTAATTTCGACGCAGTATTGTGTTAAAAGAAATCGATCATAATGTGTGAATCGCGCACTACGGGTTCTGTGCCATTACACAATTTATTTTTCACGTTTACTAATAAAATAGAGTTTTAATTTGAAGTGATTTGAAGTGACTTGAAGCTTTTATTGTTTGTTTATTTTATTATTACTTATTAGAAAATCCACTACTAATATGTACAATATTAAAAAAGATTTAAAAAACTGCTGGACGGATATACAAACCCCACCCCATAAAGGGCCCCATGAAGGCATGGAATCCTAAAAATAACTATATAAAAAGAAATCATTAAATATTTTCGTTCAATATAAGCTTGATAGGTGAGAAAATATTTAAAAAAGCTGGATTGCCTAACATTTATATGTACATATAATAGCAGTTTCATAGCTGCACCTGTAACACGATTCGGGCGTGAGCTCAGAGCGACTACTCGTGATTTATTGACTGCATAAATCATGTGCCATTGTACAGTTCAATTTAACCTGCCTTTGACAAGATTTCAATTGATGTATCCTACATTCAATTACATTCAACTTATTTGGTGGCGTTATACAAACTATATATGTACCCAAAACGTAATATAGTTAGTTGAGTTATACGAGTATAAGGCGTTGATCAAATGTAATTTCTAAGACGTATATTCACATGTATATAAACAGTAAAAGTCAGAAAATGTTGCCACATTTACTTTTTTGTCCAGTTTATGCTTTAAATCATTATTTTATAATTTATAGTATAAGGTCTTATTAGAAAAATTAGTAATACACTTAACTGACAAAATACTGCATGAGATTTTATCTTAGCCTTCAAACTATCATTACTTTTAGAGGAGGCAGTTTGAAATTGTAACTAAATGATAAATTTCTTAAATTTAGTATTCTTTATTGTATAAGTGAATACACAATTATAAATAACTAGCGACTCACCCTCGCTTCGCTTCGGGTTCGTCCCTAGAAAAAAACAAATCTATCTCACGGGAACCGTACATTTTTCCGGGATGATATATGCAAAAAGAATTTTTCAAATCGGATTAGTAGTTTCTGAGATTAGCGCGTTCAAACAAACAAACAAACAAACAAACAAACAAACAAACTCTTCAGCTTTATAATATTAGTATAGATTACAAATATACAAATATATACATATATATATACAAATATAGTATTCAAATGTGATTTTGTGATATTTACAAAGAAATCCTTTATTTACTATGACTAGACTTAATCGGTTCAGAATCCGTTTTTATAATATATTTTGTTATAAATTCGAAATATTTTTCTTCTTAAAATTTTTGTACACATGAGTTTTATCGCAATACATAAAATATATAATCTGATTGAAATATTTATTAACTATGTTCCACGAATCAACTTACGGGGACAAGAGAAAGGAAATATCAATCGCTTCAAATTTTATTCCCCGTGGGGATCCTTGAATGCCAAACTCACGACTTGCCTAATGATGCATTACTCTCATTCTGCCTTCCCTATAGATAGTTCCCTACAAACGTATGTCCTTGTCAGGTTTTTGCTTTATAATTTTATGATTTAAGTTATTAGGTAATAAAGTTTACTTTTGCTTTTTTTCATAAGGTGTTTTACGATCTTTTGAAATACATCCCTTTGTCACATCCAGGTGGACGTCGATCGCTAACTATTGATTCTTATCAAAATGTCAAATTCAATTTTGTCAAAATGATGTCATGTTAAGGCTAACTTACTATTGAATTACTAAAAGTAAAACGGTAAAAATACAATCGTGATTGCTCAAGTTTCCTTAATAAAATTTAACTTTTCGCCATCTTTATCCATAGCTATGACGTGTTTTGTAATATAAAATGAAAAAAAAACAGGTATATAATATTAATATTTAAAACTTATTTATTATATTTGTACTATTTATATACATGTTTCTGAGTTTTTGTTGCTATTATTTTTGTTGCTCTAAGAAGGTTGCCTGGAAAAGTTCACTAAAAAGTGATAAGGACGTTCTTTGCACATTGTAGTCGATTATACTTCTAATATGAACTGTTTGTCTTGTGTAATAAAATCCTTTATCCATCTATCTGAAGTAAATAAAACATTTATTAGGTACTTTGAAATAGAGATGGCTAAGGCATCTTAGGAAATGGTTACAAAGACTGGTACGTCTTTGTTCTAAGAGCTATTAGGCTTTAAATGCACAACAACATTCATGAATCACACGTGTTGTGTTAGCCTAACATGCGTTCTAATCTCCACATTTTCTAAAATTATGTCAAATGAAAATCAACTGTATGAGTATATAATTTAGGTGTGATATCGTTTAATACTTTTATAAGTTAGTTCCAGCTACAGCCAACTTTGCTGCCTTAGATGGTAATGTTGAAGCGGTAAAGTTCATTCTTTACTGCCCAGGTTTAGTATCAAAGTGGCTGTAATTTATTACTCTTTTGTGAAAGTCCGTAAAAATATCTAATGAAGTTGAATTTTATCGCCTTTTAAATCAGGTCGTAGTTAAAAGAAGATTCTTTTTATGTAGGGGACATTGCACTTATTTGTTAGTTTCATGCTGTATGAAATTTAACGCACAATATCTTACTTATGAAATTATTACCAAATATTAAATTAGATCACTTGGCCAGCATGGTGGACCATGACCTGATCCACCTCTCTTTGAAGTGAGACGCCATGCCTAGCAGCTGGATGTTAAAAAGGGCTGAGTACATGCATTAAATTAGAAAAAAAAATCAAATATTAGTGACACGCTTTATTAAACGCTCTTAAAACTTTCCAAAAAATTATTTCGGTCCACTTAATCTTTCCGACAGAAGGCTTGATCAACAAACACACTTTTATATTTTTAGTATTAGTAAATAGTAGTAAACACAGCTTCAAAAATCGCTAAAAAAGGAAAAGGATCCAAAGTATTCCTAAATAGATGCATGATTCGAAAATTTTACCCTGACTTTTTTGCAGAAATAATAGCAATACTTAATTTTATTTAAGCAATACTTAAACAATACATATAATTAGTAGACTAGGTTTCGTCTGAAATAAAAAGAAAACAGTGTGTTTGTTCTTCTAACGGAGCTCTTGCACAAGTTATCTATGTTTATAATAAAAATAGAAAAAGTATTTTTAATACCATACTATATTGGAAATAAAATTCAAGGTAATTATTTTTTGTTAGACCTTGTAGCATCGCATATCCCTACAAGTTGGTGATGGGAACATCAATGAAAACATCAAACGAAAGTACGGAAAGTGGGAGCTGTATTATATAGTAAATCTCTTTTTATTTACTGTAAGGCAATTTAAAGCTCTGCAGAAATAAAACTATCATGCACAAAGTACGACGCGTAAGTTTGAATGGACTTAATTTAAATAGTCGTGCTTAAATGTAAACTAACTCTATTTGTTACCTGTTTACTTTTAAGCGTAAACAGCTTAAGCAAATGAAGAGATTTAATTGAATTTTGGTAAGTGTATGACAATATTGCATCATGGGGATGGATATAAGCTACCTTTAATCGCACCTCATTTACTATGCAAGCGGAGCTGCGTGCATAATATAGTGAGGTAGCCAATAATGATGAAATTAGTCAACATGCAATACTTAACTCACTGCAAGTTAGCACAACGTTTCGATGAGGGCTGAAAGTAAACAGCGATAAAAGGCTGTCTCACAATTTGTCCCTTGATTGGGTATCGCACACCTGTCACCCGCTAAGTGCAGGGCCCAAACAAAGGGCTTTATTCGGTGTAAGTGAAGAGAGTTAGTCCGTTTTAACTTAATGAAGATCATTTTTTAGGTCGATATAGAATTTTTTTTTTCATCGTTCTTACTAGAGCTACTTCAAATATCATAGAACATATTTCTTTTTCAGTCTTCTTGCTGTAATTTTATTCAATTTAACTGAAGATTTATGTGTAATTCTCGTGCTATATTGAAATATTGGTTTCGGTCGAATTCAAAAACCGTTTAGTAGAAATTAAAAGGTCTTTATGTAAAACGGGAATTTTCAATCAAGTCAATTTGGTATTAATAAAATCCTCGGACTTTTAATTTCTTTTTTTAATTAATATTTGGTAAACTCAAAAATTTTGCATATTTTTAATTGCCAGCATTTGTTTTACAGTTAAGTTTTGTTAATGAAAGCTTATAAAATATAAGATTTTGTAAGACTGCAACAACAAAACTGCGAACATAATTAAATTTATGAATATATTTTGGTTCAATAACACTCGTCAAAATATTTTTTGAGCCATTTTTAGATATGATTGGTTTTGATATTTGTACCATAACCAAAGTCGACAGGTGTGTGGGATTGTCTATAACGCCACTTGAATTCTTGATGCAGGGATTGAGTTTTGAGCTTTTAGCGTAGAGTATCTTGGAAACTAATCGAGTGCTGAGTCGAGTACTGTTTAAGCCTTTCTTGTTCATTGAACGTTCTTTTTCCATTAAAAAAATAATAATACATGGATCTGAATGGTTTCTAAGGCCTTTAGAATGAAAAGCATTATATTCGAGATATTAATGTCCTGTGTCTCGTCGTTGCCTTTGTTTTAGCTTTGAAAGGCGTAGCTCCTTTTTCGTCCGTTTCCGTGTTTTTCTTTAAAAGTTATTCATTTTAATAATAATTAAATTTATGTTTTAGTTTTCAGTAGCTGAAATAAAGGTTCAAAGGTTTTTGGTAAAAGTCACTAACTAATATACTACTGATGAAAAGTATCGTATATCGATCTCCAGCACATATTCTTTTGCAAAAATAGTTGCTCTATCACTGCGTGAAAGAAGGATAAACTAACATTTTCGTATTTACAATGAATGATTTGAGAAAGTATATGTTTACTGCTACTAAGCACACTTATTTTTAAGTTTTGGAAATTCAAAATCTATTTAAAATTTATTTAATCGACAGAAATAAAACTATATTTTCTATTTTTGACTATTGTACAAGAGTACGATAGAAACGATCAGTTTCAAATGAAGCGCATTTTAACAGATAAAAAAGAAATACAGCAAAGACTGTACGATACTTATTATTTTGGCTATTATAGTATTGAAAACACTTTATAATCATAATATTTAATAAATATCTTTATATTGAACTAGCGACTCACCCTCGCTTCGCTTGGGTTCGACCCTGAGTTAATTCCCCATAAAACTTTCATCTCCATTTTCACCCCTTTAAGGGATGATTTCTGGGATAAAACGTATTCTATGTCTTTCCTAGGGTCTCAAACTATACTAAATCGTTTCAGTAGATCCAGATATTACCCCCTACAACCTCACAAACTCACAAACTTAACCTCTTTATAATATTAGGATACATATATTATTACAAGTTTCAGTTAGCAAAAAACTTAGTATATACACGTATATATGCGTTTTCACTAGATTTGATATATAACATAAAAGAACATCTATTTTATATATTTTTGAGTTTAGTCAAAAGAAATATATATGTAGCAACAAACATTGTGAAAAAATTCAATCTTTCGTCACTGTTATATCCTCAATTTATTATGCAGGTAATTCGTGGCAGGATCCGCGCTGAGATTGCGATTATATATCACGTGTATTAGGCACTGAGCTCTATTCTTCCGACTTTTTACAACTGCCAAAGAATAACTATATATTTATATAAAGAAATTTTGTTGAATTAAATACTATACTGTAAAGAACTTTCCTTTGTAAATTGTATTCACTTTACTCCTGAACAGAGATGGACCCTTCAATACGGGTGGTATCAGGCCAAAGTCCACCACGCTGGACAAGTGTGAGTTGGTAGGTTCACATGTCACAGATTCTCTCACACATGCAAGTTTCCTTGATGATTATCATATGCCTTACGGTAAATGAAAACATCGTGAGGAAACCTACACATCTGAAAGAACTTAGCAAGATTTCGGGAGACATGTGAAGCCTACCAACCCTCACTTGGCTAGTGTGATGTACTATGGTCTGATGCCTCTCGTATTGCAAAGAGGTCCCTGCCCAGCAGTGGCAGATTAAAAAGGGCTAAAAATATATTGCGTTTAAATATACTATAACAAATTTATACATAAAAAATAATGTAGATAAAAGGCCTGCCATAGCGTTAGTTAATGAAAAAACTTGAGAACTAGTTAGTAGTTACAGCTAATTTTACTAAGAGATACAATTATGTAAACACAAAATATACCCTTTCTACTCCTTTCACTCTTATTGTTTGGTAGGACGGTAATGCGCTAGAGCTAGATAGAGTAAAAGAGAGAGATACAGATCAGGGTTTCATCGATTTAACATAATTGGTATACTCTTTTTTTATTCTTTCATTCAATGAGGATTAAATTACTGGTTTTACTAAGTGTAGCAAATGAATATAAATATGTTGAGGTATTTAACACACAGCACTATCCAATTCCAAGGTAGCTAGTAAGGCCTGTGTTATGAATACCAGATAGTTGATACACCGCACATTTATAATTTTAAATAAATATATATTATAAATATAAACACTCTTGGCTGGAGTACAAACATTCGTGCTCATCAAACAAATGACTTCCCCAGCGGGAACTTCAACCCGCGACCGCTGGCACAGCAAGTAGGCTCACTACAAACTGAGCCAAACGTGTCGTCATAAGAAGAAAGAAATATTTTATACTGTTACATTAAAAGTGAGGAACAATAAAATGCCATATCTGCAGTTCATTTTCGTTAATCTGTGATATTGAGAACATACGCGGGACTCCAGTACGTACGCTGTTCAGAGCTTTTATGGTAATTGTTTGGAACTGAATCGTGTTGTGCGCAGATGTTGCCTCTTTGTTACAAGTACGACTTAACCCCTTACCTTCATCGATCTGTTAAGCTTTGTTTAGTACTTTTTAAAATTTATAGGGAACTACCTTACTGAAACTAGCGCATATATTAAATACTAGCGACACACCCTCGCTTCTCTTCGGGTTCGTCCCTAGACAAAAACAAATCTATCCCACGGGAAATGTACATTTTTCCGGGATGATATATAGCCTATAGCCTTCCTCAGTTAAATATCTAATGCAAAAAGAATTTCTTAAATCGGATTAGTAGTTCCTGAGATTAGCGCGTTCAACCAAACAAACAAACAAACTCTTCAGCTTTATAATATTAGAATAGATATTAGTATAGATATTTAAAGGAATATATGTATAAATATCTATACATAAATAGGGAAAGACAAAACAGTTTAGTACCTTTTTCCATCTGTTTGTCAACCGATTTTCTTTTTTTTTGTTTAGTAGCTATTGACAAGCTTAAGTGTTATCAATAAAAAATCGGTTAAGTGCGAGTGGAGTTCGCATACGAAGGGTTCCGTACCATCGTACATGTACTTTTTATTAATATCTCTTTTACTCTATGTATAAAATAAATAAATATGACGGGCCATTAACATACATCACCATCTTGATCCATGGTAAGCTACGAAGCCTGTGTTATGGATACCAGATAAATTCTATCTACCAGGTAAATCTATTGTCACAGGCAATGTTTCTATGAAGAATGTAAATTGACACTAGCCACAAAGAATTTTACATTCTACTTTATCCTGATTTACCTTTTTTAAGGTCAGGGAATGTCCCTTAAATATCTGTATAGTCGTAATAAGTAGTTAATATATAAAAATTTACATGTTCAAAAAAATCCCGCATGAATTCATCGTACTTTTTCAAGAAAAAAAAACCCTTACCAATGTGATGTATAAAAATACAATTTTACAAAAAAAAAACTTAAGCTTTGTAGGATATATCTTATTTAAATTATATCTCGTCTCCATATAACCACTCGACTATCAAGCCACTTATCATCTTTGAATATTTCATGTACATATTTTTAAGTAGAGGTAACATCAAACTACCTTCAAAAGCTTGTCTTTGCATCCGAGGGGAAAATGAAGTAATCGGATAACAGCTCTCAACTTTAATTGAGTTAGGGGTTAAATTTTTGAGCTCAGGCACGTAAGAAGAATTATTATAATATACTTATAGTGTATATATTTCTAAATTCACTAATATTCATGTATGAAGCAATGATAGCATATATAACATATTAGGTAATAAGTTTGATTTTTGTTCAGTCTAATCGGATTACAATTTTGAATGTATGCATTACTTTTTATGTGAATTTTATGTGAAATTAAATCTATGCATTATTCTTAATACCATAACAGGTGCACAGATTTGGATGAAATTTAGTACACAGATAGTCTATGAATTGGAGTAACTCATTGGCACTGTCAAGCACTTAGAGCGAAAGGAGCCTAAATCACTAGTAAAGCAATATTTTGTTTCTGTATGAAAAAATCTTTAGTGCATGGTTATTTATTACTAGCAACTCATCCTCGCTTCGCTCAACTTCATCCCTAGGTTGCTTCCCCATACAAATTTTCATCTCCATTTTCACCCCTATAAGGGATGATTTCCGAGATAAAAAATATCCTATGTCCATCCCAGGGTCGCAAACTATCTTCTTACCAAATTTCATCTAAATCGGTTCAGTAGTTTCGGAGCCTATTCGGTAAAAACAAACGAACAAAAAAATAAATCTTTCCTCTATATAATATTAGTATAGATAAGCTCATAATATGTGTTATATAAAGGGATCTTCGCTTTGTATGAGATCGTCAGGTGCTGTGATTTGATTTCCACATGAGCTATTGGGTCTACTGTACTTATAGAATTAATAGTTAGCAATATTTTTCAATAAATCTCATTTTCAGCGCTATTATTACTTGCTACTATGGTTATGGACAATATCATGAGAAAACTTTGTCTGTGGGCACCTGACTATATTCCGAAACGTGCGAAGTAGCCCGCATTTGTTCAGTGACTAGGGCTCATGTCCTACAGTGTAAGTTAATATGAGCTGAAATATTATTATTAATATATTTGAGTCAAATTAATGAAACTATTCTCATATTAGATAATTGCTTTTAAGTTAAATTTAACTGTACCACAAATTATAAGCAGCGAAGTTTTAAATTTATTTTAAGTAAGAACTAAGAATACACCGTTATTTTAGTATGATATGTATATCGCTAAATAAATCTAGTAAAGTGCTGTATACTTGTATATGCGTGTTCTCATCTTATAAATGATTAAGCTGTTTCTGAGATTAGTGCACACAAAAACGGACAAGAATTCTAAAAAATCATTGCTTTGGGATCTACTGCGTTAATAAAGACACCTCAACAATAGTTTTTCTCAAATATGTTCTATGACAGATATCGATCAGTTATACTTTTATTATAGGTATAGATGTATATGTTTCAGTCAGAACTCTTTTGTGGTCAAAACTACTTTTGATTAACAAAAACAGTTAAAAGTAGTTTTGACTGCAGGCCTTGGTCAATAGTAGTTTTTACTGGTCAAAACTCTTAAAATTATGGCATTCGCCAGCCGCTACCGCAACAAGCTCGCTTCGCTCGCTCGGCTCGTGCGCTGTGGTCACTGTTCTAACCTAACCTACAAAGAAAGAAAGGGTTCTTCCGAGTAACCTTTAACCTACTTACCTCCTTAACTTTTTAAGAATTCTGACCGATATACCAGTCAAAACTGCTATTGACCAAAGCCTACAGTCAAAATTACTTTTGACCAATC
This sequence comes from Argynnis bischoffii washingtonia, assembly GCA_033884665.1. Lineage (NCBI taxonomy): Eukaryota > Metazoa > Arthropoda > Insecta > Lepidoptera > Nymphalidae > Argynnis > Argynnis bischoffii. Next base: position 13,720,760 of record CM066618.1, on the reverse strand, counting down.
TCTTTAGTCAAAAGTAGTGTTGACTAAAAATAGTTTTGGCTGTAACATATATACATAATATGAATATACATAAATAATAGTTTATTTTGTTGGCATAGGATAGTTCAAGCTTAAATTATTGCAACTTGCAAGTATATTACCATAAAAATTGTACGTGGATCTATGTACTTTTCATACGCAAATTGAACTAATTCTACATTATCTACGTTTCTATTCTGGCCTACGTCTTTATCAAAAATTGAGTTGGCAGCACTGCTGTGCACTCAAAAATAAATAAATGATTTTTTTGATTGATAGATGCCGATCGATGCAGCTGTTATGCATTTGCGGCGCGCGAACTGTAAAACGTGCGACCTGTCAAACGCGCGAAGTTTAATTAGTCGTTAAATTTTCTGAAATTTTCCAATTTTCTGCGCAATTTTCTTATTTTTTTTTATCCTTCTTCAAAGTATCAGAAAACTTAAAAAATATGAAAAAATCGGTAAAGTTGTTCTCAAGTTATGGCGTGACCAAGGGAAACAGTCTATCATTTTTATATACCTATAGCTATAGATAAGAGTAGGTTTTTTGGCACATAGTTATACAAAAACAATCCATTAAAATTACTTAAGTCTCAAGCCGTTATAAGATTTATTTCTTTTTAAAGGCTATATTTTACTAGATGTATTCAAAATTTCCAGTTACTTTATGAATATAAAAGTATATACTTTCTTTTTCACATAAACAAAATGTCGGCGCCTTGAATAGCGTCTTTGCGAAAACTAATTTTGTTTTCAATCTATTTACAATTTTCTTTCCCGACGAAGTGGTCACTTCCGTAGATTTAGTATGCGGCAATTCGAATTTTGTTGTTATTTCAGGCGATGTAGTTTTAAAGAAGATAAAATGTTCTCTTTGTATTTTTTAAATTATACGTAATTTTACTAGCAACATATTTTTAAGATTTTTAAAGTTGCTGCAATGAAGCTGATGGTGTTACACCCCTATGCCTCGGGCAGCTCATTACACCTATTCGCAGGTGTCCCCTTTGTCCCATTGGTCCAGCAAGTATAATAAAAGATCCTGATTTTTTACCGGTTCCGTTGAATCGTAACCCACCGGTCTTTGAATGCAAGTAATAAAGAGTGTACTTGTGTGTGTGTAAGTGTATACTGACTGATATAATATAGTATCTCTTGAACAATTGCTCGAAAGACTCAGCTGGAACTCGGTTTGGCAAACGTTATCACTTAGGAGGATGTTACGAGTATTGTGCGATCACTAAACCTGACCTCACTTTGTATAGGAGCACGAATAACTGGGGCCTCACCTTGTATCTTTGAATCATTGTCTTGAAAAGAACTCTCTAAAACTCGACAATAAAATATTCTATTTAAATCTGTTCAGTTATTTTCGATCAAAGGTAAATCACTGATAGAAAGACAAAAACTTTAATAACTATAATTATAATTCTTAAAAAACATTTCAGCCCCTTAAAATTTTATACTACATAGTATAAAAAAAGTCGCTTCCCGCTGTCTGTCTGTCCCTATGTATGCTTAGATCTTTAAAACTACGCAACAAATCTTGGTGCGGTTTTTTGAATAGATAGAGTGATTCAAGAGGAAGGTTTATATGTATAATACATGCATATTATAGTACAGAAAAGCCGAGAAATTCAAAGATTTGTATTTCATGCTAACCGTTAAAACGTACCTAGGGACGAATCCGAGCGAAGCGAGGGTGAATCACTAGTATATTATAAAGTAAAATAATATGTGAGTACTATATATTGATGGAACTGTTAGGTTTCAAGGATACATACATACATGATAAGTACATAACCAATGTACGAGTATGTACAAATCTCTACATTGAAAGCTGTCCCCCAGTCAACAAAGGCTTTTGTTGAATGACGTTCTTTTAACTGTCAGGATGCATGTTTCCATTGTCGCATCCTTTTGTAGATTTGTGCAGATATATATATATATATATATATATATATATATATATATATATATATATATATATACATTTATAAAGGCAAACTATATATAAATATGCAAAGGCAAAACAATTCAATACCTTTTTCTTCTCAGCAGGACAGTTATCTAGTTTTCTTTTGTATAGATAGGTATAGTTTTATTCATATATGTTTTCCTCAAGTATTCAATAATAATTATGGTCGCATTTTGAGCACCAATATATTTATTTAGATAGATATATTATGTAACAAAATGATTTTATTCTTTCTCTATTTAAAGTAAATTAAATATATTTAAAAATCTCCAAAAAATATAATAACTCACCATTTTTCATTCCTATTTTCCTCGTTTTTATGATTCATGTTAGATGGTTAGTTAAAACAGTAAAAAATTATTTCATATGTAAATTGAAACTGTTAATTTGACTTAAATTTGACGTTTATTATTTTGACTTATTATTTATCTAATCTAATATATTTAAACGCGTGATTCTTGTATATTTATTTATTTATTATTTATATAATATATCGGTGATCTCGGAAACCGCTCTAACGATTTCGCTGAAATTTGGTATGTGTGAGTTTTCGGGGACGAAAAGTGGATCTGGACTTGGCTTATGTCTGGAAAAACGCATGTTTTCGAGTTTTCATGTGGTTTTCTTTTGCATTATGCCACACAAAATATTGTCGCTAATTTTGCACGCTTGGGCATATGCATCGTGATGAAGCGGCCAAGGCGTAAGTTCGACAATCACAGGTGTGCGTCCGGGTTCGAATCCCGGTCGGATGCAAAGTTTTTACTTTTGTTTTTTTTGTATTTGTTCAAGTATTTTTTAAGAAAATTGAACTTTTGGGAAAAAACTCCGAGCAAAGCTCAGTTGCTCAGGTACTTTATAATAAGTAAATTTGATTTACTTGAATTATCGTTTCAAAAAAGACCTAAAAATTATATTCATACAATGGAAATAGAACAACTTCTACTAATACTTACCGCAAATATTTCGACGTCCATGAGACAAACCTCACACAAACTCGAGGGTGGCTCGAGGGTGACTGAAGACACCCTGCCTGTCGACATCAAACCTATAACCACAATTATTTGAACCCCCATTATGTGTACACAATCCCAATTTCGTAGTTTAATGGTTCATATTAGTAATTTCAGAGGCCAACATAGTTGGTTGTACACTTGAAATATGATAATCGCCTCGTCTGATGATGGTATTCATAGTTGCAATGAAAGACGGAAGCCCTAGATGTTTGGGGGAAAAATTGCGCTTTTAGCATTAGAGTGTGACTTAGATATTAAAACAAAATGGTTTAGAACAGTATGCACGCATCAAAATATTTGCATTTTTTATTTAACACTGGCATTTTTGTAATCAATGGAAGTGGATTTTTTTCACCGTGTTTTATTCATAGGGAATTAAAGACTTTTTTTTATAACAAAATATATATGATATATATTAGGTGTTAGTTTTTGACATATAATAAAATTGTAACTAATCCGAATCTGTACATTTAATTTTTTTTTGGAAAATCTTATTGAAATAGACTTTATTATCGATACAGAGACCGAATCTATAGGTTTTAGAATTTTTGTCTGTCTGTCTGTTACCGCATCACGGAAAAACCACTAAAGGGATTTTAATGAAATTTGGTATGATGATAGCTGGTTATTCAGGTCAACATATAGGATACTTTTTATTGCAGAAAAATATCTCATCTCTGAGAAATCTATACTAAACGTTAAAACGTAAGTAGAGACTAATTATGATAGCACGGTCTCGTTACTCTCATGTTAATCGTCTTACCGAAACCAAATAAGACTGCCTCTGCATGCTTTATGCATTTTTTCGGACAAAACCTGTAATTATGTATAGTCTATTTTTGAGTCAAATATTATATGTGTATGTATTATAATATAATCTAATGAATATTATTGTGTATTGAACTTTTTATAAATTATTATAACGCTATAACAATGCTTATAGTTTGTGCTTCTGAGAGAGATGACAAAGAATTCCTTACGGCACAATTTTGGCTAAACTATTTAAAGTTTCTTTTACATTTTGTTTGTGTCTATTAAGTACAAGATATCAGATTCTATCTCCGGTTAGAATGTTTACGCCAATAACGACGAAAAAAGTGCGACCTTGGAAGCCATCGCTTAGAGTGAAATAGATTTGATAACGTATCTGAGCTTTTGATTTATTTTAGACCGACTCTATAAAATAGTACTATATGTATACGATGCGTATACTTTTATAATAACTATAGATGAAAAAAAATAACAAATTTATGTAATTTCTGTAGAGAAACATTCTTTATAGAAATTTATATAATATTTATGTGGTATTTACTGAATACCATATAAATTTAAGTCGCATTAAGTACTGCGTATTAAGGAGTTGAATATCGTAATCCATAACGCATAATCCGATTAAGCGGTTTCGCTTCTTGTATATTTCGACGTGCGTGCTTTAAATATTGAAGTTGAAGGCTTAAATAACTGTAGTTATATACTAATATATTCGTTAAAATTGTAGTATAAAATATATACCTATACTAAGTAGCGTAATACAAGTAAGAGAACATTGGCTCTCTTTTTTCGTAACATCTAAACAGATAAATAAAATTGAAGTGTCTGTTTGTAATGTCAAAATAACAGCTTTGTATATGAGTTTATATGCGGTAATTTTAAGAAAACACAATTTTTAAAATTTTTGTCTGTCTGTCTTTCTGTCTGTTTGTTCCAATTAATCTTCGAAACGGCTGGACTAATTTTAATGGGACTTTCACTGGCAGATAGCTGATATTATAAGGAGTAACTTAGGCTACTTTTATTTTAGAAAAAGAACTAAGGTTTCGTTAAAAAAAATGTATCTAGGGATGCACCCGAGCGAAGCGAGGGTAAGTCGCTAGTATATTATAATGTTTTAATTTACGACAATAAATAGCTAAAGTAAACTAAAAGTAAGATAACTACCGATTGCAGCACGTCACTTGTTTTTTAATTGCGTTGACAAATTCTTCAATTTCTTAAGGCTTGTACGGATTTCAATAGATATTACTAAGAGAAAAAGAAAATTCAAACATATAAAACATAAACAAAATAAAAATATAAAGTTTCCGTTAGTAATATTTGGCCAAATATTGGTTACTTTGATGAAGTCCAAGACCGAGACCTTAAAATGTCGGGACAGTGCTACATAGACGAAAATTAAGTTATAGAATGACAGAGAGTTGAATAATTTCTACATTTATATTCTCTTACATTTGGGGCCGCTCCATTCACTCGAAGTTTATGATAAAGAATAAAGCTACTCACAAACATTCCCTTCCTATATTATAACTGAAAAAATATATTAAAATAAGAAATATTGTTAATGTTATGATCTAATTAATGATTAGCATTAACGTTATTTAAACATATATAAATAAAATTGAAATGTCTATCTGTGATTTCAACATAACTATGTTTTCTCAAGAACATTATGTAGTACTTTAAATATGATACAAGTACCTAAACCCCTTTAATTTTTGTCTGTTTGTTTGTAAGGGATATAGTCTCTGGAACGGCTTAATCGATTGTAATGTGGCTTTCACTAAAATAGAGAAGTTGATAGGGCTACATATAGGGTATGTTTTATTCCGGATATATTTAGGATTTCAGAGCGAAAATCGAAAACCATTAAAATTAGGCAAAATTCGAATTTACGTTTCTTAACTGCTATGGACGCACCCGAGCAAAGTGAGGATAAGTGGTTTGTAATATAATCCAAGCAATAATAAACCAATATTATTAATACTAAACAATAATATTTCACTTAAAAAGTAAATAAAATTGTATTCAATTTTTAAAGTTTAATTTTAACTATCTTCTATATTATAACAACACTAGATTCAGATGGTTATAACCATATATTAGCACTATGGACTAGGTGGACACAGTACACCTATTAAGAACAAAAAAGACAAGTTGAAAAAAAGTTTTTATAGTCCAGTCAACTAGTAGATTCTGACTTCGCAGTCGCTCTAGATCGCAAACTCTGAATATGAATGAGGGCACTAAACTGTGCCAATCTAAGAAATTAGAACTCTCCTTGGCTTTTTGTAGAGTTACCTTCTTTTCAAGTATTTACATGATTCTTTACGTGGCTCCTATGAATGTAAATATAGTCATAAAAAGTAGGTAGGTAGCCAGGTATTGATCTAGAATACAACATATCTTCAAATTTTTATCAAATCCGTTACAACGTGAAGAAATAATAAAAATCCATTCTAACTAGTAAGTTAGCGTAGATTTCTAATTATAGTGTGATTTAAATATATCTAAGCTATTTTTTAACACAAGGCTAAGGCATCATCATCTATATGGCATCATTCTTAAAATAAGTATAAGAAATTAGAAGATTTTAGTAATTTTCTTATCCCGTACAAATCCGTTGTCGGCGTGTTTGATTTCTCTAATCGGAAACGTGAGCTCTAATTGGTAGAGTTCAGTAGCTTCAGGAATCCGTACGAATATTTCTCTGCGGCACTAGCTTCACCTTATAACCTACGACTAACAGAGGGTGGGATGGAGACTCTACAATACTATTAGGAGTATAAAATTTAGACAAAAAATATTAATTTATATTGTTATAAGTATCTGGATAGCCAAGTTTCACTCGGCGTTTTCGGGTCATATATAAAAATTACTTTTTTTCAAAAAAGACACCTATATCGATAAACTTAAAAAAGCATAGCCTTATCTAAATAAAAAAATGATCCAAATCGTTAGAGCATTTCAAAAATGCACAAAATAAATACATATACATAAATAAAAGAATTGCTCATTGAATATTATAAGATATTAACATAATATATAAAAAGATGCCAACATAATGACTTTGGTCATAATTTTAGTGCTTAAAATATTTGCCATAATGAAGTTAAATGATAAATTATTCATACGAAGATGCACAAAACTGCACCTTTTACCCTCCAGATAACAGTTTTAGTACAGTTACATAGCACAGTTCAGCTTATTGAGACATCAGATTCGTTTATAGAGACTGAACCAATGCCAAGACCTTTTACCAGAAGGCTCTCTTTGTCCAACTATGTAGAATGTGGTATAAATATCGACCGAAGTCTCAAACTAGTACATTTTTTTTTTATAAGATTCAGTGACAAACGAGCAGACAGACCACCTGATAGAAAGTAGTACCTGTCGCCCATAACACCTACAGTTCATGCACTTAGGTTTTAGGTAACAAAAATACAGAGCCGCAGGTGCGTTGTCACTGTGAGGACTAAGATGATATGCCTCTTGTCTGTAATTGCGCTGCCTACCTTATCCTTCAAACCGGAACACAACAATGCAATCATTGTTGCTTGGCGGCAGAAATAGATAAGGGGGTGGTACCCATCCAGTCGGACTCCTCAGGCTTGACAGAGTCCTACCACCGGTAAATGCGATACACTGCCTTAATTTTTGCAACTGTAGGCATAACATTCTGTTGGGTTTTAGAGCGTAGTGTTAGCTGTTTTTGCCGGTGCATTCTACATAACAACTGTATGTATACAGGTGGTACGCGTAAATACATTTCCCAATATAAAAAAATAGGCATATAATATCAAACACATATTAAGCAATCGCTAAAATATCACAAAACAAAGAATACAACTCAATAACTTTTTATAACCGGAGTCGAGCAAGCTAGGTAATTGAATTACAACTCCTTGCGCACCCGATGCCAAGGGGAAATAATACAAAAACTGAGCTAAAGGGCTTCATAAGTTATTGAAAGATATCCTGTGCGGTATTGGAGAAACAGGAGTAAGAGGTGCTTTTCATATACCGCATATGATGCTATTGCTTGCAATTGACCTCGATATGCTTTTGCATTAGAAAATCATTTGGCTTTGCGTAATATCCTTAGTAGTTGCTTATTATTTACTGTTATAATATGCATATTTAACAGTATGTCTTTGGTAAATATTGCTTAGGAGGGCGAAGATCGCAAGTTCGAATTCTGTTTATATATATACAGTTTCTTACACCACTTCTCCTCAGGATACAAGTTTTTTTTTGCGAACTGCTGCTGTTTTTTTTTAATTTAAATTTATAAAACTAGTTACTGCACGTGGTTTCGTGCTCGTGAAACATTTCCTTTTTTTACATTCTTAGGCAAAAACTACCTATTGATAAGTGTAAAACTAAATATTGTTTAGGTTTAGGTTACGTTTAGGTTCATTATAAAGTACCTATGTAAAGATATCTTATATATTAATCCAAGACATCACAATTTGTATACCAAACATCGTTAAACATTCGTTCATGGTTTCTGCATTATTGAATAAGAAACATCTTCACATTTGTAATAAGCAATGAACACTGTCCCCTTTGTATCACTTCACCAAATGATAGGATTACGCAAGGATGTACAGAAGTTTCCCTTAGTCTATTTAAAACTTGACATTTTAAGACCTTAGTCTCCGTGAAGGGAATAAGCGTGATAACTATCTCCATATTTGGCAAAGGAAGGAGGTAGATCGTCCTAAGAAAGTAAAGAAGGCTTTATATAAACAGGTTCTAATTAAATCAACAAACATTATAAGGTACTCTGGTGCCATTTTTAAATTTTTTAAATCATTTTTGTAAAATTGTGGGTTGGCACTGTCTGTAACATGTAAATAACGCCTTTGAGATGTCTAAAACCTTAGTCTCTCTCGTGACCATGATTGCTGTAAAGCATTCGAAAGGTCGGGAACCAAAAATCAAAATAAATCCGCGAAATAATCCGAAAACATAGTTTTAATATTCGCGTAAATCTAAGAAAGTATTAATTCTAAAAACTTAAATTTTAAAATAAGAGATTGTTTGTCATTTACTTCTCTTCTTAGTAGGAGACCTTTTGTCATAGACTTACTAGGTACTCTTTGTACGTACACAACATAGTACAATAGAAATATTTACTAAACCCCTAAAGATGCGGGTTAAAATTTTAAACGTAGCAAATATTTTTACTCTTTATAGAGCTAAGTTATTTAAGAATAACTTCACTTAAGCACAAAGTTTGACTGACACAATTTTCACTACGTTTTATAACAATATTTTAAAATCTTGCAACAATGTAAAATGTCCAAAGTAAAATGTAAGTTAGTAATATATAAACTTAGTTAAGTAACTTCTAAAATTACTACTTAGTAAAGCATATAGTCGACAAACTGGTTTTATGAAAAAAAAAAAACATCAGTCTTCATTACTGCGTAAATTAAAGACACAGACAGAAAAAACAAATACACATATTTTTGCATTCATATCTTATAATTATGACATAACAATATAGCTTTCAGTGAAATATATAAACGTACTTCAAGTTTTAATTAAATAATATAAAAAAAAATTAATTATATAATATTAAAATAAAACTATCTTTTCGAATTTTTTCGCGGATTTATTTTGATTTTTGGATTTAACAATCATGGTCACGTTATTTTGTAGGTACGTCCTTTCTATAATAACTATATAAAGATTTTTGAGACGTCTAAATTCTTAGTCTCTTCCGTAACCGTGAGTGCTGTAAAGCATTTTAAACGTCGGGAACCAAAAATCAAACTAAAAATTCGAAAAGATAGTTTTATTTAAAATGTCAAATATTCGCGTAAATATAAGAAAGTATTATATATTGTAATATGTACATTAGCACTTCAGTTAATAGAACCTCTACTTATACATGCGGTCGGCATGTAAATGCCAGTTTCCTTGATATATCGTTTATATCTAAAGGGCACAATAGCCCTATTGTCACGCCGCCATCCCTCATAAGGATTTACGAGTTTATACCTTTATTGGGTTATTCGGTACTACCGATTTATAACTGCAAGTGAAATTTTAAATATTGCCCCAGAAACGTGTTTTTTCGTAGTACATTTGATGTATTAGGTATGCTCCATTTTTTTTAATTACTTTTGTTTTTTTGATACTTATAATTTAATTTCAATTCAATTTTCGAAAAATAAATTCTTTAATTGTAATTTTTGTTTTTCTTTTTCTGGTATCGAGTAATTATACTTCCAAATTGCAGCTGAGGTAAGGTAACAGATGTTAAAGAATGTTTCGAATGATTTCGTTCTTTTCATTCGATTCTAATATTTAAATTTGCCACGCTCCGCGGCGAGGGGGTCTTCAAAGGATATAATTACGCTTTGAGGGTGCTTCAGGGTTAGTGACGTCATAATCTCGATGACAAAGATAAAAAATTATTGCCATTAAAAAATATCGAGTGTTACAATTAAATCACTTGAGGTTGACTTAAATGTTAAACATAGATGCAGTTTGTATAGGTATATTATGTATATTTCGATTGCAAAACTAAACGAGAATATTATGTTAAAGTAAGAAAAATAAGTTACTTAATAATAATTTTGATAAGTTTTACAAAGTACAACGAAAAGTTCGTGTTTTCTTCTATTTCTTCTACCTATTTAGACACTGAGTTAGTAATACTTTCCCTGAACGCACTTTTTCATAGATATCGAAAATTCATGTGCTTAGCATCGAACCGGCAACCCCCGGGGCAATATATAACATACATAAAAGTGCTCATATGCATATTAATTTACAATACCGATATTATAGCGTCCCCTTAAATTATACATTTAGGAGCTTTCGGGTACACTACAACTATTAAATGTGTTTTCTAATTATTTATACGAAATCGGTAACTAGAGATAATATAGGTAGATTAAGCAAAGATAACTTTAGTTTACAACTTCAAAATTGAATTTTAAACGATAATCATTTCTAATTGTCCTCGACTGAAGGGTGAAATTTGCATAATATTCTCTCGCTTTTACCCCCGGGGAGAGCTTGATGTAGTCTGCATATATTAAAAGTGATGAATGATGATAATATTAGTTTGTGATAAGAAATGTATTACATTTTCTTAGAATATACACAACTTTAAAATAATCAAACACGGTACACCACTTTAAAAGTATTCATGATAATCATTGATATTAAAGTATCAATGACATTTTTTTCGGTTTCGGTTGTAGTTTTGTTTATCATTTAGTAAGTATAAAGTTGAATAAAAACATTTCAACTGATATTAACTTTTTTCATTTATCTGTGATGCAAAGCTTTTATTATAAAACATTTGTTATAGGAATCAAATCGGCATACACGTATGAGGAGTAATTTTAACGCTGCCAATGTACAAAAACACAAGCTACGTTATTTACTTACTATTCATACAGTAAATAAAAATATCATAAAAAGTTAGTATTAAAAATATAACTAAATAAAAGTTAGAATCGCCTTTTGCCGTTATTTATGTCTTAAATCAAATACTTTTCACCAACTTGCGAACTAGTTCTGGGATGACAACCCCGTACTTTGATAAGTATTATGAATCAACTCGAGAGATATTTTCTTTTTCCTTTGTACTAACATAAACTATTTTTTTTTGTTCTGAAGTACTTTATGATTTGATATTAAAAGGAAAGTTTTATGAATGATAATAAATAAGCAATAACTTTTTTATCTAAAATATGTTGATCTAATTCAATTTTCTTGTTAACGGCTTCAAAGCTAGCCAGTTGAGCACAGATAATTTCGCCAATGCCACGTAGCATGGAGAAGTTCGATTTGTGTTGACATTTATACATTATATTTTTTTTTAATGTCATTAAGTTTTTATTTGAGAAGCTTTTCATAAAATAAGTCTAAACATAAAGTATTTTTATATAGTTGAGAAGTTCTTAGGGCTATAATCCAACTTTATAATTAGATCAGCTTACTTTACTTTATTATTATATTTCTACTTCAGCAAACTTAGGGCAGTGGTAGCCCAATGGTAACGCGCTCGCTTGGGAAACCGAGTGAAGCGGGTTCAAATCCCGGGTCTCGCACCTCTGATATTTTTATGTGCGAATCATTTCCAATATGATTACCACTTGCCTTACGGTGAAGGAAAACATCGTGAGGAAACCTGCATGTCTGAGAGAACCTAGCAAGCTTTCGAAAGACATGTGAAGTCCGCCAATCCGCACTTGGCCAGCGTGGTGGACTATGGCCTGATCCCCCTCGTATTGAAGGGAGGCCCGTGCTCAGCAGTGGGACGTTAAAAAAAAGGGCTGAATACAAAACTTACATCGTACTACTACTACAATTGCGAAAGTTTGTATGCGTGAGTGTGTGTATGTATGTTTGTTACTTCGCTGAAATATTTAAACGAATTAGGCTGAAATTTAGTACATATATAGATTATGTTCTGGAGTAGCTATATATGTAGACTACTCTTAGGCATCTAGGGATACATCCGAGTGGAGCGAGGGTAAGTCGCTAGTTAAATATATACCAAAAAGCTAAGTTTTAAATACTACAAGATAACCCACATATTAACAGGTGATTTTAAATAAAACCTCTTATAATAAAATGTGCTAAAAAGTGCAAGGTCTAAAACAAACCATCATTGCGCATTAGCAGCTATTGTATAAGGTATTAAGACGTATACACAATGAGTGTAAAGAAAGGCTGCCTTGCAAATTGCGGGGTCGGATCCCTCTTATTTGCGGTGTACCTAGCGCCGCGGAGACGATGTTTTTTCATTGATGTTATCCATTTTAATACGAATAAATAATAACAAATTTACATGTAATTTAATAATAAAAAATAATAATAATAAAAAATTTAACAAATGTACATGTAAGTGCAGGTAAAGGATGTGTGTAAAATCATGATTTCGTCATTTAGACTTTAGGAATAGAACGCGAGATTTACACAATTTACAAGGATGCTGTGTTTGGGACTATGAGGACCCTAGAAAGACGTTTGATATCCTCTACAGAGCTTCCGAAAGAGTTGTTAAAACTCGCAAGAATCTATTAGATGCATGAAATAAATCCGATCCCGGTTGTCAAGGAATCTTAATGGAATGAGATGGTTTTATGATATTGGATCGTTGATTTAAAAATAATATATTATTGGTCACTACGAAGAATGTTAGAAATTTTAGTACAATTGTAAGATGTTCATATGATATTTATATATTTATCAAGATTATTATAAAAACAGTTGAAATAAATGACGTCATGACAACTTTTTTTTTCTTCATAAGGCTACGAACGCAATTTTTGAAAACTGCTACATAATATTCTATTACAACGATTTAGTATTGTTTTTCTGTACTCTAATTTTGTATTAAAATATTTTTAACTTTCATTTCTATTTTGTGTTCCGAATATAATCCAATCTATCTGATAGGGGGGTCATGTTAAGGAGGATTATTGCATAATAGTATCTAATTCGGTAGCTGTACCGCGAGTGACCCGCTAATCGGCAATTGTTTGACGTCGGCATTAAAACAGCGAACAGTCAATATTTGCGAACGAAGGGCCGAGAGTTGTAATCCGGTCTTGGCAAATACTAGTTATTTTGATCTATTACCACCGTTCTTTGAGATGTCATTAGCATTAAAAAAGTTCTCTGCAGGATTATCCATTTTTACATACTTATTATAAAATACAACGTTTCTATGTCGTGTGTTTGTTTGTTATCTTACAGAACTATACTAGAACTATTAATCTGATTTTAACGCAGGTTAGGTTAAGTTATCTAGGGTGAAGGGGAAAAGGGGGAAAAGCGGCTTAATAAATAATTTTATCATATCTACAAACTTAAACCTTAGAGTTTTTAGGGTAGGTAAGATTACTACGCCGTACCTCGGTATCTCTTATCGTTGTAGTACTTGTTTACTTCATATTAGGTTACTAATAGGTAGAATATGATGTTATATTAACATACTAATTATTATTAACTTAGTTCAATTGCTATGAATTTGATCGATCTTATTGATACAAAGGCTCATTTTACACTTGAGAAGCCAAGTTCGGTCACCTATAGGTGGAACTTGCTTAATTAATTAACTGCAAATGTAATTAAACTATAGTTATTGTGATACTCTAAAATCTTATATGCTTCTAGAGACTCACGCTCGCTCCGCTCGGATTCCTCTCTACTTACGTTTTAACGTTTAGTATAGATTTCTCAGAGATGAGATATTTTCCCACATAAAAATGAATCCTATATGTTGATCCGGATAACCAGCTATCATCATACAAATTTCATAAAAACTCCTCCAGTGATTTTTTCGTGATGCGTTCACAGACAGACAGACAAAAATTCTAAAAAACTATAGATTCGGCTTCGGATATTCGGTATCGATAATAATGTTTAACTCATAAGTTTAGAAAACTTATAACTTATAAGTTTTATAAAAAAATGTAATAGTAGTAACTAAAATTATATAAATAATATTCCATATTTCAAGTATAAAATAATTAAAACTATAAAAATGTTTAAAATTAAAATTAACAAATATTGAAAAGTACTTTGGTGCCAATTTTCAAAATTTTGAATTCATTTTTGTTATTTTGTGGGTAGGCTGTCTGTAACAACTATATAATGCTTTTGAGACATCTAACACCTTAGTCTCTCCCGTTACCATGATTGCCGTAAAGCAATCGAAACGTCGGGAACTAAAAATCAAAATAAATCCGCGAAAAAATCCGAAAAGAGAGTTGTATTTAAAATTCAATAGGATTTTCCAAAAAAATATTTAATGTACAGATTCGGCTTAGTTACAATTTTATTATATATATAGTTTATTCTTTAAAGGCAATATAATAAAATAGTACCTGGGCGACCGAGCTTCGCTCGGAGTTCTTTTTTGTTATACTGTATCTTTTAGATAAAAATACTAAAAACTTGAATAAATACAAAAAAAAAAACAAAAGTAAAAACTTTGTATTCCGATCGGAACTCGATCCCGGGCATATGTGTTGTCTAACTTGCGCCTTGACCGCTTGACCAGTGTAAGAAATTATCGACCACATTCTGCGTGGAATAATGCAAAAAGAAAACTGCATGAAAACTCGAAAACACGCGTTTTCCCAAACATGAGGAAACATTTCCCAAACAAAATCTTGATCGATTTTTCGCCCCCGAAAGCCCCCACAAACCAAATTTCAGCGAAATAGTTAGAGCCCTTTTTGAAATAATATACTCGATAATAAACCGATCCTAGTTGAGGAAAGCTTGCGATTTTTTGAAGGCATGAGTCTGTTTCCCAGCACAAGCATTGAATCCAAAAATACAGTCCCTGATTATGTTAGTATAAATACTCATCTTTCGCAAATTAACAAGAAATTAAATAAAGATAATTTAATATTTGACAATGAAAAACAATAATTGATCTTTTTTTATCTTGGTATCTTAATTCATCATAATTGCAAAAACAACTCAAATTTTCATTAAAAAGGTCTGACTTATAGCGATGATGTAGAAGAAATTGTATCGACATCCGGCTAGTTAACGTATTATGGATTGTAACTCCCTACTCCAGACTGTCCAGCGGTCTGGAACAGTGAATACTACCAACTATTATAATAGAATATTGGGTAAAAATGCGAGAGCTTTTTCTATCAACTAGAATTATATGGTACTGATATGTGAAAACGGTGTTATATGAAACGTCGACATTTCCAAAGTATACCCTTTTATCCATTTTATCACCGATCGTGTTCACACCTTTTGACGCTGTAATATATCATTATAGAGAATAGCGACAAAGGCCCTGGCGACGGAGTGTGAACGAATGTATCATAGACGTTTTCGTATAATATATTCTGTATCATTTCGCTGCCAGGCCCTGTCATAGCAATAACACTATTTACTTCGAATTTACCTATAGAAAACCAAATATAAAATGTATGTTACAGGGCATATTATTATTATACATATTAATACTCCTTTTCCGTATAAGTTATTATTCATACCACAGATCATATAATACTATACTAGTTCTATACTAATATTATAAATGTGAAAGTTCGTGAGGATCAAATGAAAGAGTAACAAACATCCATCCAGGATATTTGTTTCTTATTCACGCTAGAACGGCTGCACGGATCTGGATGAAATTTGGCACAGAGATAGATTATGATCTGGAATAGCACATATATTACTTTTTATCCCGGAAAATGTACAGTTCCTGTGGGATAGATTTATTTTTGTCTAGGGATGAACCCGAAGCGAAGCGAGGATGAATCGATGTTTATATATTAGACCTAGAAAATAACTACTAACTAAAATTTTATATAGAAATTAGATAAATTAACTAAATTAATTAGTCTAGGATTTATTTTACATATATAAAGGCTAGATAAAATTATATAAATGAATAAAGTAGCTACATTTTAAAATTCACATGCAGATTAAATTTAACTTTTACTTGAGTAGACGTACATTATTCGAATCACGTTAGCTTTCTATCTGTTCAATACTTCCGTCTTAAGGAAGTTAAATAAAAGTGATTGTACCTTTGAGAAGTTTACTCTATCCTTTCTAAATATCTTATTTTTTTATTTGTAATATTCTCTCTCTTAAAAAGATTTAATTTACATTTTTATTTACCCTAGTGAATCCTTAAATTTTTAAAATGCTATATAACCAAAAAAATCATATAGTAAAAACATATGTAAAATACATATTTGTATGTGAAATTTTAATACCTACATAGTATAATATTATATACATATGTATAATATTATATACGTAAATACGTAGACTGGACGTTAATAATAATAATGTCCTCCTGACCGATTCCGGCTACGGTGGCCACCTCATTGAGACTAGCCAACTGCGCAGGAGATATTATAGTGCACAAGTGTACGCCCAGACACAAGTACACTCTCTATTCCTGTCACTCTCATACTCCGGTGGGACGACTACTCGATACGACCGGTGAGAGTTAAGGCGCGGGTCCGACGGCTTTACGTGCTCTCCGAGACACGGGGGTGAAACACCGCCAACTTCCCAACTCCGGGCTGTTACTGAGACTTACTATACAGAAAGACTCAATAACTAAACTTGGCCCGATCCGGGACTCTAACCCAGGACCTCAGGATGTGCAGCCGTATAGCGGATAGCGGATCATAATATAATTTTGAATATAGAATTTGAATATAATATTTGAAGTAAATATACATTAATTGTCTATAATCACTACAAATTATAAAATTAAGTCAAACTGCCATGTTTGTCTCTCTATCTGGATGCGATAAACTCAAAAACTACCGAACGGATTTTCATACGGTTTTCACCAATAAACGTAGTGATTTATGAGGAACGTTTAAGTACATAATTTATCAAAGTTTTTTGTAAATTGGCCTAAATATGACTATGATTGTTGAAGATACCGGATAAAAATCATGCTGAGCTTTATTGGCGTGCGCCGCGTAATCTAATGACGTTATATGAAAACTTTCCATTGTGAAGTTATTAAACTGAAGACGCTATATATACGTACCTAGGGATGCACCTGAGTGAAGCGAGGGTAAGTCACTATTTAAAAATAATATTAACATCTACATGGAACAATATTGTAACTGCATTTTGAATTTAAAATTTAAAAAGAAACCTTAATTTCAATTTTTAAATTATTTTAATACTAAGATACAACGTTGATCTTTGCAAATGTCAGGTTGATTGATGATTTTGATTAACTAGAAAGACCGGCACAATTCTTAAATTTGTACCTACAAGATACAATTTATGCTGTGTTTGTAGATATAATTTTATTTAAAATACAGTAAAAACGTCTTTATTTCTCAATCTGCTTAAAACTACATTGCAAGGGTTTAAGATCTTACATCAAATCTGGAATAACATAAATTAATAATTTTCTTGTTGACAAGTATGGGTGTGCAAGCAAGCGAAGCAAAGTGAATTATGGCCTTTAACGTACATTTAACACAAACGACGCGAAACGATTATGTAGTTATGAGATGGTTTGCCAACTTGCTGACATTCGAGTCTAATATATGGCTATAGAAAGAATCGATAACTTGGATTATACTAGCATTAACACGTGTTTTAGTTTTTTTCCTATGTATAATATTAGAAAAATTGAATTGAATTCATTGTATAATTATAGTACTTTTTCTAAAATACTTTTGTAATCGCAATTTTTTTAGCTCCCTTTCTTGATATTTATTATCTACACTAATATTATAAAGAGGTGAAGTTTGTAAGATGTAGGGGACTATTTCTGAAACTACTGATCAGATTGTGAAAAACACTTTCTCTAATAGAAAGCTACGTTACCGCGGAGTACTATAGGTTATTTTTTATTCTGGTAAAAATTTGTTTCCTATAAGAAATCATAATAATTTTAATAGGAGTTGGAAACATTATCGTTGAATTTCTTTTTCGGCGTGTTCTGTTTAAATGATTAAAACGGTTTGGTTTTTTCCATATAAAAATTAACGCACTTAAATACGTTTATAGCGAGACTGCAAATACTGTTGTTCGAAATTCGACAAAAGATGATACTAGTAAATGCATATTTACCTCAATTTTCTTAGGCTTTTGCTTTATATTTGAATTATTTCACTGAATAATATAAGATTATTGTTTTTTTTTCCTAAATTAATTCAATACAGTTTTTTAGTTGGATACGCGCATAGGTATGAAGCAAACTACGTGTTTTTTTTTTCAGAAAATGATTTATTAATAAAAATAATACGAATATTTATTAGCATTAAATATAAAGTAAAATACCTAAGTCAATAGCTGGGTTAAAGAAATTCTACAGTAGTGCCTACAGTAATGCTACGTTTGCTACGAACGTTCTACGATTACAAAGCAAGGGTATCTAATATACAAATAATATATAATGTGTAATATAGAAAAATATATTATTAATAAGTTTTGGCTAGCTTCTTTCACAAGTAAATTTAGATATATTTGCTTGGCTAAATTTACCTCCAAATAAGGTAAATGTCGCGAGTTAGAGTATAGAGTAGGGATGTGTGCCTTAAAATGTACCAATATAAGGCAGAAATCCAAAAAATTTTCTAAGCCTCAGTTAATTATAAACAAAGAGAATAAATACTACTTGTCGTAAACTAAAAAAAAGGCCAAGTGCGAGTGGAACTCGCGCACGAAGGATTCCGTACCATTATCTATAAAAATGGCAAAAAAATCACATTTGTTGTATGGGAGTCCCCTTAAATATTTATTTTATACTGTTTTTAGTATTTGTTTTTATAGCGGCCACAGAAATACATCATCTGTGAAAATTTCAACTGTCTAACTATCACGGTTTATGAGATACAGCCTGGTGACAGACGGACAGAGCGACAGACAGACGGACGGATAGCGAAGTCTTAGTAATAAGGTCTCGTTTTACCCTTTGCGTACGAAACCCTTAAAACTAACATGATAATATTTCGGTCATTTTGATATTCATACTTTTTAAAATATCTATATATGAAGTCGGGGATAGTAATATGTATTATATCCTTAACTAATAATCTCAATGAATTGTGAATTAACCTTTAGCAATTCTAACAGACTATAACAGAAAGGTAATTAAAAATAAATATTAACCCAGCCTTCCACTTCTATTCATTTTGTCTTCTTAAAATTCCACAAAGGGATTTTGCATTTGATATTCCACATGACTTCCCTGTCGAATAAGGACTGTTATTATATATTTTTTTCATTAAAACTCAACTATAGAGTGTAAATAATAAGGTTCAAATTTAGCTGATCTTTAATTTACTACTAAAAATATATACAAAATAGTCAGAATACGTCCGTCTATATGTTTAAGATAAATTGTAATAATGCTTAACAATTTATTAATTTGAAAAGTATGGTTAAGTCAATAGTTTGTTAAGAAATAATTAGGGATCAAATTAAAGACAACATAATAAATGAAATGCTTGCTAAAATAGATATATCAATATTATTTGATGTAAAATACTTGGTCAAAACGTTAAAGTTGTTTCAAATGTATTAAAAATGCCTTAATGGTAGGTTAGCACTACGTCCATTACAGACTACGGTAATACCTGAAATAACTGACATGGAAAAGGTGGGAAGGGCGTATTTAATGTCAAATGCTTCAATCAATATACCAATTAGATGTCTCTATTACAGGGTCTTTACAAACTGGTATCCATTTCATTAAAATACTGATATTTATAGAATTAACTGAATTGAAACAAATATGAATATTGGTAAAATTAATATTACTCTAAAATAAAACTATCTTTTCGGATTTATTTTGATTTTTGGTTGCCGACGTTTCGAATGCTTTACAGCATTCATGGTCACGGAAGAGACTAAGGTTTTAGACGTCTCAAATACATTATATACTCGTTACAGACAGTGCCTACCCACAATTTTACATAATGGTTTCAAAAATTCAAAAAATGCCACTAAAGTACTGTACAATATCTTATTGTTAACCCAGCTACAGTTATAGCCAGATATAGTTTTATTTTAAAATGTCAAATATTTGCTTAAGTCTAAAAAAGTAGGTATTTCTTATGACTTTTTATTACTAATTTTAAGTTTTCACTTAATTAATATTGTTTAGATTTGCCTATGTTTATATTGTTTAAAGCGCGGAGAGCGTTAGTCGTTCACTTTAATCCATATACTTGATTGAGATAAGTGATTTCACTATGATTTCGATCAAATGCTTATGACACTTTAATTTTGATTACTTATATACTTGTATGTATTACTTATGTACTTACTTGACTATTAATTATGATGCAAATTGCAATGTTCCATGTGTCGGTTTCTCACTGAAAATAGTACTGTTTAAAATTATATATCTGTTTCTAGTCTAGATTATATTATTCAGTAGTGTCACCTAATATCTACTGTTTTATAAATACAATATTAAATTATTACTCCTATACATTCATCACACCGATATTTGACTCGACAAAAATATACATAATATATAACATAAATCGATGCTACTACTTTTTAAGATATATTTACTTATGTATATATCCTTAAAGTTTTTTATATAGCAGACCCAAGGAATTTATTGAACGATTAATTGGACTTCTAGCTTAGTTTTACTTTGACTATGTTATTAAAAGTAATTAGGGCGAAGCAATTAAAATTTTTCCTATTGTCTCCGTTTTCGTTTTTGTTAATCCAGCTAATATTTTATCGAAAAATTCGAAGTAATTTAATAATAATCTTAATAAAGAACACCTTTGGAAGATACTCGTATACTCATAAATGTATATTTATTATATCTATATATACATATATTATGTGAATATGTAGAGACAAAACATATACCTACTACATTCTTGTTTAAATATTTCACAGAATGCAATGGGCTATAGATTACATTATCAATACAATACATTATCAAAATAAATACTTTTTATTTACTTTATAGCATTGGTAGTATCAAAATTATTAGTAAGTATACAAAACGTTAAACGTTAAATTAAATAGTGTTATTAAAAATGACGGTACAGTGGCGCCGTGGAGCGCCGGATGTTAGTTCCCTCATTATTTATTTAAAGTTCCTATCCGATTGTGTCGGCCTGTGTCTTAAGTGACGAGTGCATGTACATTTTTTTATTGTAAAAAATAATAGTTTTACTTATTAATTATTATTTATTAGTTAATAGTAGGTAATAGATACATATGTATATAATATGATCTTTAAGTTGTGATTTGGATGCGAGATTTAAATGATCTCAAAATTATATGAATACAAATTGTTTTAAAATATATTCCTTTAATTTGTCTAAATGACTTGTATTTTAAGTTTTTGACTATGGACAAGTGATAAATCTATTTATCTGTACTATTATACAATATCTAACCAATATATTATTGATTCATTCCTAAAGTTAAGATTTTATCTAAGATTTTAAAGATTTTTATTGAACTTTTAATCTAAAGCAACAGTAAAATCTATACAGATAAATAAAATTGAAGTATCTGTAATGTCATAACAACATCTTTTTACTAAAATATCATATGAAATTATAGAAATAAAATATAAGAAAAAACATTCTTTTTTGTTTCTTTGTCTTTCTGTTTGTTTCGGCTAATTTCAAAAACGGTTGGGCTGATTTTGACTGGACTTTCACTGGAAGATAGCTGATATTATAAGGTGCAACTTAGGCTGCTCTTATTTTAGAAAAAGAATTAGGGTTCCGTTAAAAAAAATACGCTCCCGAGCGAAAGGAGTCGTTACGAAAGTTATAAATGCTAAAATGTGTTTGTTGGTTTATCCGTCTCTACCACCGAAACATAGCATTGTATTGACATGGATTTATACATAGAAATACTTTATGGTCCGGAGAGTGATATAAGTTTTTTTTATAGTAAAAGAGTTAAACGAGGAAACGATCCACTTGAGGCAAAGTAGTCATTATTGCTTCATAGACGTATGCAACATATGAGGAGGGACCTGAAGACACGACTCTTAAAGAGCCCCATATTATAGCGTTCAGGAAAAACCTCCGGAGGAAGAACCTTTTTACTTCATATAGGTACACATACATTACGAGTACATTCATATTGAGGAGTCCGGAAGTACGTCGCTTATATACGCCCCTGCGAACATAAAGGACCGAAAAACCGACCGAGGATCGTATTTGAATGATTATTATATATTAGTTAAATAAGAGTGTCACATTTAATACTTGAAGAACAAAATATCAGTAAAACAATTATGACCTAATTTAGAAGTTGCATTAAAATATGTAGGGTAAAACCCGGATAGTCGCCTCAATTGGATAGTTGCCCCGGTTTTCAATACGCTATATTAGAGATGTTCCTGACTTTAGCGCTCTTCTGTAATTCGAAGCGCCTCTTCCACAGACCTTAGGTCCATGCCAGTAGTAGGACTAGGTACACGTGTTTTGTCTGTGTGAGCGAAAATCTTCCGCGGCAGAACGTTGACGAGCGTTGAAATAATATTCGTGAGTATTTTCTATTGAATATTTTCTGTTACGGTTGTCGGTTCAGTCAACTTTTTGCTTCTATGCATGCAGTGAAGTTTAAATTACACTACCTATTACCTTATACTGTTAAATATAAGGTAATAGGTAGCTTTTATTTTTCAAAAGATAAGGGCAAGTATCCGTACCGAAAAGGATAATCGCCCCATATAATTTTGCGGATAGTCGCCCTAAGGGCAATTAGAGTTGCAAGTAGCGAAATGCCTCGCAAATATGAGCAAGAGTTTAGCATGTCTAATAGGGCTAAACAATCTGCAAAAGTTTTAAATTCCAAGAAAAAAAAATGTCAAAAAAAGAATAAGGAAAAAGTAACAAACATTACTAAAGAATTAGAATGGAACATAGAAATAAAAAGATTTTACGATAGTAGAAAATAAATCAGCTGATAACGAGATGAAAATTATGAAGAAAAGAGGTCGAAACGAAAGTAAAAGATCAATAAAAATGTCAATTTCTCTAGCAGTGATACAGAATGTGAAAACATATATTTATTAAACTGAACGGAGAAAGAGCTAAAGGATGACAAATAACAATTTATAGTTCCGAGAGTGAAAGTGAAAAAAGCATTATAAATACAAAAAATAGCCAAAGAAAAAGCTACTAAAGGAGTACAAAAAAAGCAGTAACAAATTCAAGGAGGATAAGAGACACTGAAAAGATACTAAGAAAGTTATAGATATTAATACAAAAATAGAAAATGCGAATAAGAAAAGTTCAGTTGATGATTATCGTAAATGTTTTTAAAATTACAATAATACTAAATCCAAATCAGACTAGATTGTGCTTCCAGGAAACTTGTTCATCATTCAAAGAATATTGTGTAACATGTGAAAAATTGAAAATTCTGGCTTCGTAATTGATTTAAAAAAAAATCTTGGTGATATCCGCCTACCCACTAATTTTAATTTTTGTGCTAAAGTTGATTGCCATATTATTTTTATCTGTAAAATTAATTATTATTTATAACAAAAACTTTGGAGATTTTATATGTATTTTAAAAGTTGTATTGATTAGTATTTCGATTAGTACCAACTCAATAAATTGATGTTAATAATGAATCATGGTTGATTACATACATTTGCTTTAATCCAAAAAAAATCGAAGCAATTTCATAATGAGTCTTCAATCCCCGAATGAGGCAAATATCCCTTAAAGCATTTTTAACATGAGGCAACTATCCGCCACAACGGGCAACTATCCCTTTTTGTAGAGGTCAAATAAAACAAGATTTACTGAAAAACTATATTGATTGTGTTTTGAAAAATAGGTCACAATGAAAGATTAAAGACCAATGTTTTATTATACATGTAGCATGTTGTAAGTAGATACTTAATTTTTATGTAATTTAAGAATATCAAAAGGTAGCGCAACTATCCGGCTTTTACCTTATAAGTTAAAATAAGTCCGCTGCTTAGGTGTTACTTGCACTGTGCAAAGAAGATGAAGTGCTTTTAAAACTTAACCCTTATTTCCTTACTTGAAACACTTTAAGCTCTGTCCTACGACGTGATGGAATGCTTTAGTCTTATATTTCGTACGAACTAAAGTTTGTTATACACATAAAGTTTACTTACTAAGTTTAAAAAATGTATAAAATGACATAAATTACGTTCTTAAAAATAAAAATATTTATAGATATGATTAAAACTAGGACTTACCCTCGCTTCCCTCGGATTCGTCTATTGGTACATTTTAACGGTTAGTATGGAATAGATAGATTATATATTATATAACGTATTTTCCTGTGGGAATGAGATAATTTCCCGCGGTAAAAATATAGCCTATGTCACTCTCCAGCCCTCCAACTATCTCTATACAAAAATCATGCCAATCCGTCACTCTTTTTACTCCCGCAGTAAAAAGTATCTTATTTGTTGATCCGGATAACCAGCTATCATCATTCTTATCAAAATCTTTCTATAATTCTTCTTATAGTGGTTTTCTCCTGATGCGTTCCCAGACAGACAAACATACAAAAATTCTAGAACTATAGATTCGGCCTCGGTGTCAATAATAATGATTATTTCAATAAGATTTTCCAAAAAATATTTAATGTGCAGATTCGAACCCGTTGGATTTTTACTATATGTATAGATTAAATTTTTTATGCTATAATTGTACATACTTGTTAGCTTTACCCACGACTTTTCGAGTTTCGGCTTGATGGCATATCGTAACGATAAATTGAAGTTCAATGTCCCTTAAAATGTAAATTTCAAATAAATCTTAATGATCTTTTATAATCTTTAGTGGTTTTTGAGGTTTCATTTCGTTGGTCCATCGTTAAATAAGTCGTATTTTAATAACCCAATTTTCTGAAATCTGATATTATAGATAAGTTTTGAGTCTTTAAAATATTTAATGAATATTGAGATATAATAAAATAAATAAAATTGAAAATAGTCAAAAATTTCACCCTATACAGGAATCAAAATTCTACGGCATTCTACGTAAAACCTATATAGGTACTAGATCGTTTACGATACATTCATATGTACTAGATCGTTTGTTAATTTGCATTCGTAGCATTTATGCCTTTAAATTTTTTGAAAACGCAAAAATAGTCTAGACAAAAATATATGTTCACCGAGACCGAGTATTTTACCGTGAAAATCCAACCCTAGTGGAGTAAAAAATAATCTCAGTTTAGCCATCTTGCGGTGGGAGGTAGCGGTAATACTCGCCACAATATATGGTGCCAACCACAAAGGGAAAGTTGGCCATTGTTTACCTGGACACAGTGCTATCTGAGAAGTTAATTAATTGTTTACTGGATACGATATTATTTATTAATTATAACAAAAAAATATACTTGTAGAAAAAATACGCATTTACGACCACCGTAATGTATGGACGCGCCAAAAAAAAAAAAAAAAAAACAAATGACTCAACTCAAAGGTTTTACTAGAAACCTAAATTAAAGCTTTTTTTATTATCTACCTCTTAATTCAAACATCAGATCAGTTTGATGATATCAAATTATTGTATTGTCATTTTGATTTCACTTCCAAAGTTTTAAATCGATACGACATTAGAAGTAGGTTAAAATCGACTTTCAATATTTAATTATATAGTTACAAGTGATCAGTTTTGATATCCTTGGATATGTGGATAAATGATATGAATTTAATATTATTCTAAACTAAACTTTCTTTACAAACTTTTTAGATCGATGGCATGTTACTATTATTAAAACAGTTTCAGTTTTATACTAATACGATAAAGTTATATTAGTATGAATTCATTGAAAATTTAATTTATCGTTTTATAATACTTGTATGTATGTTGTATGTATTCAGCCCTTTTTTTAACGTCCTACTGCTGGGCACGGGCCTCCCTTCAAGACGAGGGGAATCAGGCCATAGTTCACCCCGCTGGCCAAGTGCGGATTGGCGAACTTCACATGTCTTTCGAAAACTTGCTAGGTTCTCTCAGACATGCAGGTTTCCTCACGATGTTTTCCTTCACCGTAAGGCAAGTGGTAATCAAGTTAGAAAATGACTCGCACATGAAAATATCAGAGGTGCGAGACCCGGGATTTGAACCCGCTTCACTCGGTTTCCCAAGCGAGCGTGTTACCACTGGGCTACCACTGCCCACTTATACTACTTGTATAGCCAATATAGAAGATGTTAATGCCTCATACGTAAATAAATACTTGTGCCATTGTGTCAACCAAACGGAAGCGAAAAAAACGTAATTGATTTGTGTCGGACGACAAATTAGCATAAGAAGTGGAAGTGTCAAAATGACAGCAAATGTCATAATATTGTAAGGGAATTTTGTAATAACATTACTGTACTTACATTTTTTATATATTTAGACTCCTCATCACCAATAGTGGATTCAAAAATATAGTTCACTCTTCCAGAGGCAGCGTTCCATATACTAAACTGCAGCCATCACATAGTTTTTTTTTTTCGACTATTTCCGGACTATTTACGCTCCCCCGTTTTCAATTGATGCGCTTATGCCTTCATTTTATTTATATAAACTAGTTAAACCGGCAGACGTTGTCCTATCTCTAGCTATTGAAAATATTTGAGGTCATATAAAAATTATATGGAATAGTTCGAGGTTTCCAATTTTAACATATAAAATATTCCAATTTTAACATGTAAAAATATGCCACGTCCATATAAATCTATATCTTTGTACCCATTTTTCAGGCACGAGAGGTGAACGATAAATTCAACGCTTTGTGTTCTTCTGGTTTCTGCGTGCTTTTTGCGCGCTTCATGAATTCTCCTTTGATTTTTTTTTTGTTAATGATACCTATTATCGTAGTACTGATTTGGACAGGGCATAAATTTATTGCATATGCTCATGTAGGCGATATTGGCCTGATAATTATTATTTTTAATATTATTAAATACTAGTGACTCATCCTCGGTTCGCTCGAGTTTGTCCCTAGGTACATTTTAATGGTTAGTATAGAATATATAGACTATATATTATATATACGTATATATGATGAGTTGTTGTGGGGTGGATTATAACGTATTTAACCGTGGGAATGAAATAATTACCCGCGGTAAAAAGAAGCCTAAGTACATCATTCTCCAGCCCTCCAACTAAATCCACACAAGAAATCACGAAAATCCTTCACTCTGTTTTGATGTGAAAGAAGGACTGACAAACAAACAAACAGACGAACAAACAAACACATTTTTACATTTATAGTATTAAATTAAAGTATACATATATATGGATACGATTGTCATTAATATATATTATCTGAAAGAAATCATTTTAATAAGACCTTTTCTTGTATGTTTTCTTTATATTGTCATATATATTTTTGGCGTAATAATAAAGGAATAAGTAATTAAATACTACTTCTTTATTAAATACTACTGGTCAATTATGGTATTTTTTTCACAACAAACATTGCTTAACACGTAATTGAAGAGAAGGAGAAATCTAAAAAAATATTATATACATATATACTGTCCAAATACCCATGGATGTATGCTAATATAATACAACATAATATTTTTGTCTTTTCTACGTATGGCAATTTTATTAATGAAAATTCTTAAGATAATATTTTAATAAAATTATTATGTTGAATTTTAATAAGACAAGAAGGCATTCAAATTTTGATAATATTAAATAGCTACTTAAAAGCGCATTCACTCGCTGTCTGTACAGACTCAAGTGGAAGATGGGCATCAATCTTTTACATCACAAAGAACCTTTCCTTTGCAGCTCACAATAAAATTGCATTAGGATTGAGAACCAGTAGCAGTCGCATGCACAGTTTTTAGTCAGTCACATCACTATTAAAAAAAGTATGTATGTATATGTAACCCTTTCACGCTCAATCAGACATTTTCCAAAGTCCGGCGTGCTTTGATTTGCATCAGTTGGCACCGACTTCGAAAATATTAGATTAGGTATCTATAGCAAATGAAAACTAGGAGTCAGTTATTTTTTACTTTTTAGTGTTTTTTTTTCTAAAGTTTTTATTTTTCCCTTTTTAGAAGAAAGTGTTTTAATATAAAATTCGTTTTAGTCGTTTAATTTTGTTTGTTGCCAATTTTTATATGAAGACTAAGAATCTGAAATTCACTTTTATTAGTAGTACTAGAAAATCTGGCTCTAAATTCTAATTCGAACGTATTGAGTTTGTCAAATCAAACAAAATAAGTCCAAATTCAAAGTATTTACTCTTAGCCGTTGAAGAATTCCACCTATCCACCTTCTGGCCTCACCATCAATCAGGTCGACGATACCGAACCACTGGACTATCAACGTAAATAGAAACACTTGCAAAGTTTCAATTCAATATGACAATTAGAAGTAAATTAAATTCATCATTAGCAATTTTTTACCCTTAGGGGGTGGTTTTTTTTTTTGCAAATTTAAATGGGAGCAATTTGGAAGTATACACTTTCAAACAAAATAAAAGTTGTCCGAATCGGTTAATAAATGGCGAAGTTCTGATGTAACAAACATAAAAAAAATACATCTGAATTGAGAACCTCCTCCTTTTTGAAGTCGGATGAAAATAATTATAATAACTTTTCACTAATATAGTACACCGGCTTTGACGAGGGTGAAATTGTTTGTAGCATTTTATATAACTTTCTTAGAGGTATAACTAACTTGTTCACAAATAGTGAAAACATCGTGTGATGTATTGAAAACAAAAACATACACCAGAATTTGCACTTACTCTTTTTTTGAAGTTGGTCAATAAAATGTAATAATATTACGGCAGTAGAACGCTTAATATAGCAAGCAATACTGTGTAACGAGGATTACAAGCCTAACATTATAAGATTGCATTCAGCAGTTGCTCAGGCACTCTAAACTCCTTTATAGCCAAATTTTAAATTCATATCAAGGATCGTTTGTGTATAGGAATCATAACTGTACAACGCAATACCAAGATAGATGTTGGGTTTCATTCAAAGTAATACCTACGACATTTTATATTTATAGGTATATATTAAATATTTCCTATTATACGAGTATGTATTCAGGCCTATTTTTTCTCCCACTACTGGGTACTAACCTCCCTTCAATACGAGGGGGATCAGGCCATAGTTCACCACGCTGGCCAAGTACGGGTTGGCGGACTTCACATTTCTTACGAAAACTTGTTAGGTTCTTTCCGACTTATAACTTATGCGACGATGTTTTCCTTCGCCATAACACAAGCGGTAATCACGTTGAAAATAATTCGTACAAGAAAATATCTAAGGTGTGAAACCCGGAATTTCCCCCGCAAGAACCCGGTTTACTGGTTTCCCAAGTAAGCGCGTTACCATTGGGCTACCACCACTTTTTTTAAAGCATTTGTCTTTTAACATACTTACGTGTTTCGTCGATGAACAATAACCAATACAACCTAGAGATAGCGTAGCTTTTTAGAATTATTAAAGGATCAATAATTTTAGTTTTACCACAGATCATATAATACTATGTTTTACATACATATTATACTTATAAATAAACAAATATCTTTTATATAACTGCTTATAATAAAGTATTTTTATAGTACAAAGAAGCTATGTAAGTTAAAGCTGCTCATAATATTGGAATGAAATGAGAGTTTTTCTAACACTATCGCTAAAATTAATGATAAAGATTTTTTTCTATGAATCATCACAAAAATACTACTAATTTTATTCTTTTTTTTTTATGAGATTCAGTGACAAACGAGCAGACAGACCACCTGATGGAAAGTAGTAACTGTCGCCCATAACACCTACGGTTCATGCACTTAGGTTTTAAGTAACAAAAATGCAGAACCACAGGTGCGTTGTCACTGTGAGGACTAAGATGATATGCCTCTTGCCTGTAATTGCGCTGGCTAACTTATCCTTCAAACCGGAACACAACAATGCAATCATTGTTGCTTGGCGGCAGAAATAGATAAGGTGGTGGTACCCATCCAGTCGGACTCCTCAGGCTTGACAGAGTCCTACCACCGGTAAAAAATTCAGTTACTAACTTCAAATAATGCCAAAACGCTTAAGGTTTCTAAATTATATCTACTCTAAGTAACCATAAAATAAGAGTGGAATACATTATCATTATCTGTTTTCACTTTTTTTTGTAAAGATATTATAGTAATATCTAAATTTTTATTTGTATTTTGGAAAAAAAAAAAGATTTCCTTCGAGTGTACATTCATACATTTAATCCGCCATAAAGCACGTCAGCTCACGGCGATGAGTCCTACAATAAAAGCGTTAATGAAAATAAATTGAACGAAGCCGAAAAACAAACGCAAAGAATGCATAGGGCTGAGTTTAAAATGACAATTGGAATGTCAAATTTTAACTGCCAGTATGAAAAATTATTTAAACTTTTTGAAGCGCCTAGTTTATACTCGAAAAGTCAAAAATAGTCGAAATATATGTTTATACATCTTTGATTACCGATTCGATTTCCACCCGGGACAAAACTTTACATTGATATATATAAATTGATAAATATTTTTATACAATAATAAATATTATCGTCGTTTGAGTGTATTTGTCCATGTTGTCTTCTGATGTGGGATATTTTAGCTTTATTGATTTATAGTACTGAAAAGCAGGCATAGCTGTAGGTTTTTTACCCACTCAAGGACATAGTGATTAAAGTCTTAAGAGAGACAAAAAGGAAGAGCTTGAAGTAAACAGTCAATTACGTGCTACTTATTTTATAATATAAAAATTAATATAACTTTAATATTTTACGAAGATAATATTATTTTCTTTACATTTTGCCCATGCCGCAAGTCACTAGCAACACCTTTATCGTGAAATTTTGACTCCGACAAATTAAATCAATTAAGGGCCAGCCTCCGTTTTTTGTCCAAATGTCCTCATTTGTTCGCGTTAGGTTGACTTTTTTATTTGCACAGCTTCACTCTTTGTGACGATTCAACAACGCTCAGTATTTATAGCGTTGATTTAATTTAACGAATAGGTACAGGAAAACGTTTTTTATCACACCACTTAGTAAAACTAAAAGATGTGTATTTTGAGTTGGATAATTAGCTGTAGTAATAAATTAAATTTTTAAGGTAAATTGTATAATATTTTGTTAAAACCTGCTATTTGGAATTTTCTCTTTGTCGAGACCATCTCAAGTCTTATTCGAAACAGAAAATGACTTGAAAGATATACACCATGTAATATAAAAAATTATGTCATCATATTTTTTTTCTATTTCTCTTGTAATATGCAAAAATAATTAAATGAATTTATTTAAATATATAACTATATAATTAAAAACAATTCATGTCTCTTAAAAATATACACTAAGTAAAAATAAACATAGAACCCAGCCATTTTTTACTGTTTCTGGAAGTATTTTAAATTTTTTGTCTAATGTGGCGACATATAGGTCACAGGGCCACATTACTCCACTATTTTCTACAACATTGTGTATAAAAAGCAATTGTTTTAAATCGCAATTCCAACTGAAATATTTTAGATTTACAAAAAGCGGCGCTACCGACAAAAAGTTGCCGTACAAAGGCATACTGGGTAGACAAAGTTGACCGCTATAAGCTCTAGTTCGCTTTTTACATTCGCTTTGTTCTAACCAACATGCAGTCTGTATCTATTGCGGACTTTTCCACGCATTACTTTTATTATTTATATGTCTATTTATAAGTCTATACTTTCTTAGAATTACGCAAATATTTGACATTTTAAATAAAAGTATGTTTTGTGATTATTTCGCAGATTTATTTTTATTTTTGGTTCCCGACATTTCGAATGCTTTACATCAATTATGGTTACGGGAGAGACTGGTCTGGTAGGTTTCTCTCGTGGGAAGTCTCCCTCTAGGGACGAACGCTTATTTCGCTTACAAGCTCGCTTCGTCCCGGGAAAAAACTATGTCCTATGTCCTTTGTTATTTTTTTATCAAAACAGTTATATGGATGATTTTATTAAAAATTGACCTTGTCAAAGCTTCCTCAAAGCTTGAGCTATTGAAAAATAAATTAATTTTGTTACTTCATTGATTAACGAATGCTTAAAATTGAAATTTTATTGCTTGGTTCAAAAACTGAAATAATATTTCTAATATTATTATAAGTATATTTTTAACATATTAACGCATTATGTATTATTTTAACCTCATGTGTTTATAAAGTAATATTCTGGTGTAATTGATTTTCCCACCAAAGTTCAGAACATAAATATTTATTAGTCTAACTTATTCGATAAAAAATTCTCGGAATTTAAATGAACTTTGAATTCGAACATAAATATAACCGGCCCATTAGCTCAGTTGGTTAGAGCGTCGTGCTAATAACGCGAAGGTCGCGGGTTCGATCCCCTCATGGGCCAGTGTTATATTTTGGTGTAATTAATGATTTTTTAAAGACTTTATAGAAGTTAACGGGGTGATGTAAAACGGATAATAGTTTATTAATATTTACCACAAAAATTATTAATTACGAAATCTTAGACATGCTTCAAAATTTAAAGGCAGGTATTCGTATTTATAGTTAGTACGTATTTACTAAGAAAGAATTTTTGGAAATTTAAAAAATTAAAAAGGTTTGCTTGAAAATCCATAACAAAGTTACAGTGACCAAAATTGGAAATAATCTTTTTGGTTAAAAGACTATTGTAATTTAAAGTCTTAAAGTAGGTTATTATTAGGCAGTTATACATAAATCCCATGAATATCTCGATTGATTCTGCCATGCTTACACTGCCAGCTTAACAGAGCTCAAGAAAACAAGAAAATCTTTGAAGCAAAAACACACCGGAGATTATATATAAGTTACTTTCAGCTTCTTCTAGTGTCATCATCCTCAGGAATTATTACCATGCAGTTTGTTTTTGCCACGAATCGACTATTACTTACACGTTCAATCGCTCCATAAGCGTCTCTCGGCAGACTGGCGCCGACATCTCGTAGAAGATTTATTTTCTGCACGATCTTATCGACACCAATAGAGCCAGATTATAGATAATATTATTAAACTTATAAAAGATAATATTTGTGTAGTATATCTGTAGGTGATATACTCTGGTTCACTTGTGGATTTTAAGAAGTTCTTGGTTTAAAGTTAGACAAAATAACTTTAAACCATAACTTTTTAAAATCCTGCTAAATACGTAAATACTTAATATTGTTTAAGCTTTAAAATTTTGCTCAATGTGCTTAATTGTTGTGTAAAAGGTCAAAAACCTACGAACGCTTTTTTTGTTGTATAATATTACTAAGGATAAGAGTAACATAATAATAATATTAATATATACGTAATATAAGATATCGAAGTACGACATTCTTAATTACTTACATCTTAAAATTTTACTAGTTTTTTGTGAGATAAAAAATCGTCTAAAATCATTATGCAACTTAATATTCATTCAAACCAAAATATAAGCATAGTTTAATTTCATTACATTTATTAAAACGTATAAACAACTACTGCGAGATAATGTTCTAGATATAGCAAAAGAAAATTTCTATATAGAGTAATTTTCTTCGCATTAGCAAAGAACTAATTGCAGATATATCATATTTCATATGATTACAAACAAAAGCCGACAACAAAGGCATTTTTATAAAGGGGGCATATAAATATGTATTCCTTCTAGGTCATACGTTCCTTTTGTTTGCTATTGCTTTGTGAAAGTGCACGTAGCTACGTTTATTACGAACAATTTCTCTTGTAAGTAGAGTAAGAAATTATATATATTTTATATAAAAACTAATCTTTATATAAAACTAGCGACTCACCCTCTCTTTGCTTAAAGTTCGTCCCTAGACAAAAACAAATGTACCCCACGGGAACCGTACATTTTTCCGGCATAATATATACTCTAAAGCCTTTCTCGATAAATGGACTATCCAACACAAAAAGAATTTTTCAATTCCAACCAGTAGTTCCTGAGATTAGCGTGTTCAAACAAACAAACAAACAAACAAACAAACTCTTCATCTTTATAATATTAGTATAGATATATTTAATTTGCACATTTTATATTAAAAACTAGTGACTTATCCTCACTTTGTACGTGCATATTGTGTTGCTATAGTATCTTTTTGAGAGGAATAATTCTTTAATAAATCATATAAAATTAGTCTAGCTGGCGCAAATAAAGCTCCCAGTCGGAATGATTTTTTCCGACATCTTCAACAATCATCGTCATTTTTAGCCATTTTACATAAAACTTTAATTAACTATAAATCTAAACCTTTTCCATGAATTACTCCATCCACCTGTTGGTGAAAACCGTTAGAAAATTTACTAGTTTTTGAGTTTATCGCGTTCAGACAGACAGATCGCTGATAGATCGAGTAAAGGATGGATGGAATGGGTGAAAAATGTGTATTCTAAAATAATTAAGTGAAAGAAGAAAATATCAGTCAGTAATTCGTGTCAAATTGTAAAGCCTCGAAAACTTGAAGCCTTTAAAGGATAAGAAGAAGAATAATTAATTTCGTAAACGTATAGTATTCTAGTAAAAAAAAAAAATTATAAATATACCGACTTCTGTGACATCTAAGCAATTAAGAAAGTGTTGCTTTAATCAATATTAAAACAAAACGTTTGAGTTGAAAGGCTTCGATATTCCATTGCCAGCTTGACTGCCGCCACAAAGAGCTCAAAGGGAATTTTAATTTTGTATCGCTTTTATAGTGAATTGTAATAGAAATGGTGTTTGATGGATAGAAGTTGTAATTAAGCATACTTTATTAAAGTTATTATAGTTTTTCTAATTTATTCACTTCTTTATATTAAAATTTCTAAAGTATAAAGGCAGTGATAGCCCAGTGGTAACGTGCTCGCTTGAGAAACAGAGTAAAGCGGGTTCAAATCTCGGTTCTCGTGCCTCTGATATTTTCTTGTGCGAAACATTTCCAACATAATTAGAACTTGTTTTACGGTAAAGGAAAATATTGTGAGGAAACCTGCATGTTTGAGAGAATCTAGCAAGTTTTCGAAAGACATGTGAAGTCCGCCAATCCACACTTGGCTAGCGTGGTGGACTATAGCGTTATTCTTCATATGAAGGGAGGGCCGTGCCCAGCTGTGGGACATTAAAAAGGCTGAATACATACAAAGTAAAAGTCAACATTTTTTATTTAATATAGAAATTAAATATTGCCAGCTTATCAAAACCTCTACATTCAGTTATTATTGTTGATAAGCAAGTGTCTAGCATAGATTATTATATTGCTTATTATTATTGCAGCTTTAAATAATCTTTATCAGTATTTTAGGTACATCGATAAAAAAAAGTATAATAAATGGATTATTCCAGAGAATTACCTATTTCTATTTCAAAATTCACTCGAATTCGTTGAGCCCTTACATTGTGATCGAATAAAAACCACATTATCAAAAACTAATTTGTTGTTACCTAATATGTCTTCCCAAAATTGACATTTAAATAGATGCCACAGATAATTAACCTTGGGAAGATTTGTTCAAAAAGCTAGTTTTAATATACTTTACAAGTTATGTGTTATTGTTACGTATTTTATAATATAATTTTGGTCTGAGTTCTCATCGGTCTTTAGTGGTATTATAAAGGTTTGCAGTTTAGCAAAATATTGAAAACGGGACGGTCGGTCGGGCATTATTGTTGCGGTTAGTCTTTTGAGGGATATTCAAGTCGAGGGACAGTTCTGATTTTAATATTATTTTATCTATTTAAGTACTTAAAATTACCATAATGTATTTTATTAACATATTATATTTAAATTGTCTTTTTTTCTATTTCCTTGGGGCTTAGACAACAAGTTATTCTACAATCGTTGAAGAATATCAAAATTCTATTGAAATGATAAATTTAATCATTATGCCACAGAATCATAATAAATATTATTCCTATATAATTTTTTATACTTGTATTCTTTTAAGATTGCAAACAACATCTTATCTAAACCACTATCTAAACTCTTTAGTTTATTCACACCGACACAAGCACCTACGGGCAAAACATGTAATTTCCCCTCGCGAACATCGAACTCAATACCTTCCATATTATAAGGTGTGTTATAAGGTGTGTTTACATTTATATACATGGTGAGTTAAGACAAGGTTTATTTGCACTGTCTTCAGAAATGTTTGTATAATCTAGTCTTCTTATACTGTACTTATGTATAAATGTAGGTACATAAGTTTGTAAAAAAAGCGTAGGGCTATACCTATTACTGAAAATATTCTTTTATTATAACGTTCCGAATAAAAAGAACCTATTTCCTCTTTACGCAGATTTTAAAGTTAGATTGATCATGGAGTGAGGATACATTTTATGAACGTCTTTAGAGTATGAAAGTCTTTTCTTGATTAAGAAGGGGCCAGCGTTGCACCTTATTGGATTAGCTCGTTTGATGTCCGTTAACGAATAACGTTCAATATAAGGGCTTTCTCAAACTCTTTGTAGGGTCCTGTATAATTTTTGAATTATTTTATACAAAAAAAAAAATGTTTTATTTTGTTTACATATCGTTTTAATGATCCTCAAAGTAATACTTTCTTAGATTTATGCAAATGTTTGATTTGTTTGGCGAGACTCTCCCGTGACCATGACTGCTGTAAAGCATTCGAAACGTTGGGAACTAAATATCAACATAAATACGTGAAAAAAATCTAAAATAATTATTTCATTTAAATCTTCATAGTATCTTCATAGTGCAGTGTTATATGATATTAACAAAAATGTTAGAGCGTTGCACATAACGCAAGAGATCTTGGTTTCGAATGCCGAAAAGTGCAGTATATATATAGAATATATAGGGGGAAAGAGGAAAACTGAGTTATATTTTAGTTTATGTATCTATGAAGGGCAGAAATAATCCATAAAGATTATGAAAAGCTTATAATATCTTCTAGATAAATAAAAATGAATGTTTGTAAGCGCATAACTCAAGAATGGCTGGATCAATTCGGCAAATTTATTTTTTTGTATGTTTCTTTAGGTCCACGGAAGGTTTTAATACTTAAAAAAACTATATCCATGTTACTATATCCAAGCTAGGGACGAACCCGAGCGAAGCAAGGGTGAGCCGCTAGTAAAAAATATAAGTAATAATAGTGGCATAATAATAGTTATTTAGTGATGTTGATACGACACGTACGGTGGAGGTGTTTTGTCTGGGCACTATCGATAAAAGGACATTATAGTTTGTTCTATGTAACAAAAGGATCTTTTACAATATTGTTTATCTAGTATGAATCTGATTGACAGGTTGTTCAGCTTTTGTTATAGTAACTAATATGAAAATATAACGATAGAAATAGGTATCTATTATTATTGCTAAGTTAAAATAATAGTTTATAATAATACAGTTTTAAGGTTTAACTAAAATTAAAGCACTGTGTATTTAAAGTGATGGAAAGTGAAAAAAGATTTGTTAAGTTACTATTAAAGTTACTGATTTATCACCGCTTAGGCCCTAGAGCCGCTAGACCTAAGAGGCTAAGTTTTTTATTGACCGCTAAAAGACATTTTTTTTTTCAACTTAACCATGTGTAGCAAAAATTGCTTACTCAGTAAAGTAAGATTAATACAGATAATAATAAAAATATGATTTATATTTTATTTTTTTACCTGTAAATAATAGATAACGATGAATATTACACTATTGATAAAATTATCTTGAATGGTCATAAGTCATAAGTCATAACCAATACAAATTTATAAATACTTTGCGAATTTTTTTTGAATTTTTAAGAATATTCTAGCATAAATATAATGGCATATATAATGGCATTCTAGTTAGGACGAGGAAATTCTGAAGTTAAGTAAGTGAAGTGAAACGGGCGATAACGTCTGTTAGCACCAGTAATTTGCCAATATTCTCCTAAAGCTCCCTACTCATACTGTTTATTAGAATTGATTACACCTTTAAATTTGATCATTTTTCCTTCGTCGATTATCCTTTATAAGAAAATTATTAAATACTAGTTACCCTAAGTAAATGCAGATATATCTCATGGGTCAAATTGAAGTGAAACTTCTTTAGAATCGTTGTGATTTGAAACTCGATGACACGAAAATGTGACACTAAAAAGAGACAAACATATAAATATATAGGATTAAGCCAACGAGAGAATGAGATAGAATACATTGCCTTGTTGCCATGGTAGCCGTTGTTATTGTCTGACAAATATATATTATATTATTTCCGTATATAATAAATTAATAGTACACACATAGAAAAATTTTTGCTGTTGGAAAATATCTCATCTCTGAGAAATCTATACTAAACGTTAAAACGTAAGCAGGAAATAACCCGAGCGGAGCAAGGGTGAGTCGCTGGTAGTAAATATAGTCAAAAGGATTCCAGACCGACGCACCATTAGGTAATTAATCAACAAAACAACTGAAAACCCAGCTGGCAGCTGATCAGAATCGTCTAGGCAAAACGTTGGACAAACAGATAGTCAAACAATGTACGCCGCAATGCAGGCGACTCGAACATTAGCGTCCTTGTATCTAATTTGTATTGGATACCGCGTAATTTTTACACGTCGTATATTCCAATGGATGTTTTGTATAAGCGATAGTTAGAAATAATGAATTATAGTATCCGTAATTTATATCGAATAATATTAAATGAGAAATTCTTGTATATATATATATAAATTTATTATATGTATCTCGGAAACGGGTCTAACGATTTGGATCAAATTTTATGTTTAGATAAGTTTTTGCTTTTTAAATTTATCTATATAATTTCACAAAACAAAAAATAATCTATACATATAATAAAACTGAAGAGGTCGAATATCTGTACATAGAAAAAAATGCTAAAAACTGAGTCAGGGAACTGTAAGAAGAGAAATAGAACAAATCCAGATTTTTTTTTCAATTTTTTTATTCCTCTGTCTGTTTGTCTATTTGTACGAGCTAATCTCCGAAACTGTTAGACTGATTTAAATGAAATTTTGCATGGTGGTAACTTATATCCCCGATCAACATTTTATATACTTTTCATCTTGGGAAATTAGCGAGTTTCCGTGTGATAGTTAAAAAACTATAGTAACTATATACTTATAGTAACCATAGCTTAGTACACAAAAACTACTAATTGGATTTTAATGAAACTTTACAATAATATAGTTTACGTATCAGAATAATAAATAGGCTACTTTTTATCCCGGTAAAATGTACGGTTCCCGTGCGATAGATTTGGTCTTGTTTGTCTAGAGGCGAACCGCTAGTGTACTAATATAATAAATATGAAGAGTTTGCTTTTTATTTAAACGCGCTAATCCCTGGAATTACTAGTTTAATTTGAAATATTTTTTTGCATCTGATAACCCAGTTCTGGAGGAAGCTCAGAACTTTTAGTGTAAAAACAATTATACATAAGTAGACTTCGCGAGCAGCGTTGCGGAAATAACTAGTTTATTAAATAGCTTTCATATTT
Source organism: Argynnis bischoffii washingtonia (assembly GCA_033884665.1). Lineage (NCBI taxonomy): Eukaryota > Metazoa > Arthropoda > Insecta > Lepidoptera > Nymphalidae > Argynnis > Argynnis bischoffii. The sequence goes on along the minus strand of CM066618.1, from coordinate 13,681,075 downwards.
AATAAACTACTTATTTATTTTGCAATTATATGACTCAGCAGTTCGTGTGCGAACTGCTGAGTCAGATAATCGCAAAAAATCACATACATGTGATCACCAATTCATTTCCTTTTTAATACGTTTTTATAATGAGCTTTTGAAATGAGTTGTAAAGGAAAGTTTGTGTGCTTTTTCGTGTGTATATAAAACGAATCGATTTAGGTAATTCTTTTTCAAATAAATACTTTGGTAGTCGCGGACTAATTTTTAATCAAAAAAAAAGGTACTCCTTAGGTTCATCAGTGATTTCAATCAATTTTAAGTGATTTTGAATTCAGTGTATTATATATGAAGTTGGTATGTTTACATGTGTCTAATCTTGCGAGTTGAATTAGAACCACTTTCTCTTATCCTACAATTTTACATGTTTTTTCAGTTCCAATGATAATGACTTTTTATGATAATAACGACCTGATTCTTCATGTAGGATTGGTTCCAGACGAAGTGACTTCTCAATGGTTAACAGTTCAGAAACGATTCAAATTATAATATAAATGTACTTAATTTTATTGACAATCAATCGAATCCAACTTCAAGAATACTAGTAATAGTCTGAGTTAAGGCCGTTAGATGTCTTAGTATGACATAGGATATGAAATTATCACCTATACTACATAGTATGTATTTATGTTACACACTTATAGATATAACACTTATATACTCAGTACCTGTGCGACCGAGCTTCGCTCGGAGTTCTTGAAAGATTGTATATTTTACATTAAGTGACTAAGTGTTACTGAGAAAGTTGTATAGATGTCGCGATAAGAACAATTTTCTTTTTAATTTGGCTTAAAAATAATTTTACATTAAGTGACTAAGTGTTACTGAGACAGTTGTATAGATGTCGCGATTAAATTTTGCGTAGAATAATGCATAAGAAAAACGCATGAAATCTCGAAAACACGCGTTTTTCCAGACATGTGACTAATCTAGATCAATTTTTCGCCCCCGAAAGCCCCCATATACCAAATTTCAGCAAAATCGTTAGAGCCGAGATCGCCGGTATAAATAAATAAATAAATAAATAAAGATATAAATATACAAGAATTGCTCGTTTAAATATATAAGATACCTGGAGAGCCGGATATACCACGACCTTCACTGATCTGTTACCCAGTTGAAACATATTATTTATAAAGTTTCAATAATAGATAAATACGCCTAAAATAGCTTGCTTATCGAAATCGTGACCAGGCTATTTTTAAATTAATTAATCAATTTTTTTTATTTTTCACCGATCTGTTAACCAGCCGAATTATGTTCTAACCGAAAGTAAATAATACAAAAAATGTGCCTAGGTAACCTTGTAGTATCAGTGAAGTTACCTATAGTAACTTACTTGTTTATAGTGTAGTTGTTTATAGTAGGTAGTGTGGTAAAGAAATGAATAAGCAAGGCTAGGTATATTCTTTATATTATTTACAATCGGTAAGAACAAAATTCGGCTGGTTAACTGAACGGTGAAAAAAAATTATAATAATTAATTTAAAAATAGCCTGGTCAGGATTTCGATAAGCAAACTATTTTAAGCGTATTAATCTATTATTGAAACTTTATAAAAAATATGTTTCATCTGGTTAACAAATCGGTGAAGGTCGTGGTGTATCCGGCTCTTAGACCATTGTGTTTTCTGTATACGCTATATTATTGAAATATGACTTCAGTTAATGTTCTCGTTCTTATTCAACATGGTATCATGCCACAAGCTATAATTGTTGCTTTTTGTTAATCAGAAATCTAACGGTTGCGGCGCCCTGAATTATTGCAAGTGCATGCAAATTGCCCGTAATCTACCAGTAGATCGGCCTTTAAACACTAATTACTATCAAGATTTGTTCACCCCCTTTCAAACTTATGCTGCTTTGATAGATAAAGTGTATTTTATCATGAATTGTAATCGCGTCGGCAAAATTATGCTTCTATATAAATAAAATGAAAGTTCGTATGTTTGTCTTCTATGCATTCCTAAACCATTGATCCGATTGTGATGAAACTTTGGTGGGTTATTCTGTATACGCCTACGAAGTTCCTCGCGTGAAGACCTAACAGAACCTCCTCCGTCTTAATGGGGCGTTGCACGATCGCTTACGCACAATACCACAATACCCCGACGGCAGGTCTACCGAAGCAGACCTCAACAACCATGGGGTTGTGCCAACCAACCAAATATGCAATGAATATAGAGAAGTAGAGCCCAGAAATATTTATGAAGGTGGAAGACTACAAAAATATATACAACTAGCGACCTAGCCTCACTCCGCTTAGGTTAGTTCCTACATTTTAAGTTTAGTATAGATTTCTCAGAGATGAGATATTTTCCCGCAGTAAAAAGTATTCTATATGTTGACCCAGAAAACCAGCTATGATCATGCCAAATTTCATAAAATCTGTCCAGTGGTTTTCTCTACAGACAGACAGACAGACAAAAGATCTAAAAATTATGGATTCAGCCTCTGTATCGATAATAATGACTATTTTATTCCAAAAAATATTTAATGTACAGATTCGACTTTGTTAGAATTTTATCTATATATGTACATATAAGTATAGATATTATTTTCTTTATAATTTTTCCTACATTATGCGAAAAATATTAATATATAAATTAGCGCGAATAGATGCAAAAAATAATAAATTTTTAGAACCCTTCTATTGATAATATCGCCCCTTGATGTTTCGTCGACGTTTGTTTTTACTATTGTTTTAGCTCTGTATTCGTATTATTTATTCAAATGTATAGTTAGTAACGAATTTAATTATTATTTATTGTTTTATGATGATTCATCACAGTGTATATTGCTTCGATGTTTTTATTTGCAAAGTATAAAATATTTTATAATTTTTTTATTATACGTACGTACTTTATAGAGCTCGACAATCATCATTTTATTTTTAAGGATAATTACTTTTAAGTGATTTTAGAGTAGGTGTACTTTTTATTATTAAGAAGTAAGATTTTTTTAGTCGTAGCCATAGTGCTTATTTGTTCAAAGTTGAAACTACCAATACTTGTTGTGTTTCACAGTAAAGTTTTTATCCTCTATTTTGAAAACTAAGCTTTATTTCTAAGTCTTATACATATATAGATAAAATTCATTTTTCGGCTTTTTTAAAGTAAAATGTGTACATGTTTTATGACAATAATATTGACTCTTTTATAAGCACAGACACGACGGAATATAGATTTTGAACTTGACCAGATCGTCTCTTATCGGAACTTAACACAGCTACCCATACAATACAAACTGAGTTACATTTTGAGTGGTCTACTCAGATTATCACTACTATCAACATTTAATATTATTGTTTGATTATTGTAATATGTATGTATTTAAAGTTATATACATATGTATGTGTAGTGTATTAACTATCTGGTATCTATAACACAAGCCTCGTAGCTTACCATGGAACTGGATAGTGTTGTGTGTTGATGCCCCAACATATTTATTATTTTTTATTCTAAGCTCACTCGTGTACCTATGATACATTGTTTGAATTGTATTAGAATCGTCACAGGTGTATAAAGTGTAACATAAGATATATTTAATTCAAATGTAATACTAAATATAAATAATCCAATATACCTTCAATTCCACTGATGTCAATTCCCATTTTCATTGTAGAATATGTTAGTCATAATGTTATATGGAAAATCATAGCGAATTCAGCTTCAATTTTCACGTTTGATAATGACATACCGTACGCCGTATTTGAACGAATCCAACGAGAGACCCGAGTAATATTGCAGTAATTTTCTTGATCATTGATGAGGAAAATATGAATACTGGCAATAGTTCAAAGAGTTTAGAATTAAGTAGATTAGCTTAATTATGAGCTACGAACTATAGTTAATTGGGATTTTGATGTGTAAATTCGTTAGTTTAGTTATATTTAATTAAGAATCTGCTCTATCCAACACGAGCATTTTGTCACCGTGGTGGATTATTGCTTAATTCACCTTGTAATCAGTTCGAGGAACACTGATCCCAGCAATAAGCTGAATAAAAGTGAGAGAAAGAAAGGGAGAGAGAGAGAGGGAGAGAAAGAGGGAGAAAGAGAGAGACAGAGAGAAATTTAATTAAGTACAGATATATTTTCATACTTTTTGGAGGCAGGTATTTAAAGAAATGTTAATTTTAGTAAAAGGCAACGACACGCATCCCCAATATATAATATGATAATATGAAAAGTGAACAATGGGGTTAATGTAATTTATATTTGTAATAAATTAAAAAATATATTTCATTAAAAAGCTTTTTTTTATTTTTAATACTACAATATCGAATAATTTCAATATTTTATCTTATAAGTCCAAACGACAAAACTAATTAGTAAACGAAACTTAGGCGTTATTATGAATTAACATAGTATAAACTTAGTCTTCTGTACAGTAATAATTATATATATTGTGTAAAAAAATCTTAATTTGGGGATCAAGAGTGTTTCCAGTTTAATAATGACAAAGATACTCTTATCATTTTAAATTGTATTTTTCTTCGTATAAGCTCCCTAAGCTCTAAAGGAAGCCCCACGATTATTTTAGGGCAGATAATTAGCAAATAAGAGGAATTGTAACACTTTATATTACCTTTTCTGCAAATAATTGTATCTGACTGACTCTTACTTCTATGTCGGAGATCATTGGTTCAATTTTACTAATGAAACTAATGGTTCTAGCAATCAAATTATTGTGTAGATATGTACAATATTTTTATTTACCACGCAAAAGAAAGAATGTGTAAATTAAAAAATCATTATGGTTAAGTAATCAAATTTAATTATCTATCTTGTAATACGTATCATATGTATGCATTTCTACACACACTTTCATCTTATTGCAATGAAATTTTGCGCCCGTTCAGTGTAATATAGTGTTCATGAACTGAACATATTATTTGGATGTAAGTAATATTTATTATGTTTTTGTTTTAATTTTAAAATTAATCAAGTTATGGTCGCTACTTATTGACATAGAGATTCATACTTTAAGTTTTTTTTCATGCGATTCAGTGACAAACGAGCAGACAGACCATCTGATAGAAAGCAGTACCTGTCACCTATAATACCTACGGTGCATGCACTTAGGTTTTAAGTAACAAAAATGCAGAACCACAGGTGCGTTGTCACTGTGAGGATTAAGATGATATGCCTCTTGCCTGTAATTGCGCTGGCTACCTTATCCTTCATACCGGAACACAACAATGCAATCATTGTTGCTTGGCGGCAGAAATAGATAAGGGGGTGGTACCCATCCAGTCGGACTCCTCAGGCTTGACAGAGTCCTACCACCGGTAAGTTGTATGGTTATAAATAAATCCCACTAGTATTGCGTTAAAAACAAAATTACATACAACAATAGCTATAATTACATTAAATTACAAATATACACGATTAGTAACGTATATAACTTTAAATATTTATTACGTGACAAACACACATACATTATCAACATATTATGTTAAGTATACATTATAATGTGTACAAATTTATATTACGTACCTAGTAACAATTATAGACTTAATTTTCATTTAAGATGAGCTTTCAAAGTAACTCGAGTATATCTAAGCCTTTAATTAGGGTATAAATTAGAACATAAAAAGTGTCAGTAATTTGTGCTTTTTACTCTTAGGGTGAGTTCACACAGGCGAGCCACAAAGATCACAGGGGCTCATTAGACGGCGCGTGTCCGACGCGACGTGTGTCGCGCTCTAATTGAATGTGGCCCTCAGAAATTAATACTTTAGAAGTGTTACCATTATAAAATGTTGAACTAAACAATTGTAATGTTGAACGATTGACGACACGTTTGGCTCAGTTTGTAGTGACCCTACTTTCTGTACCAGCGGTCGCGGGTTCGAGTCCCGCTGGGGACTCATTCATTTGTGTGATGAACACGAATATTTGTACTTCAGTCATGGGTGTTTATATTCATAATAATATGTATGTATTTAAAGTTATATATGTGTAGTATATCAACTATCTGGTATCCATAATACAGGCCTCGTAGCTTACCATCGAACCAGATGGTGTTGTGTGTTATAATATAACTTATAATCATCAACGTTAAAATGTTAAAGAATACATATACATATATATATATATATATATATATATATATATATATATATATATATATATATATATATATATATATATATATATATATATATATATATATATATATATATATATATATATAATAGTTGTAATAGTTATAACAAAAGTTATATCTATTTCTTTATTTAAATATGATTTAAGGATTATATTCATATAAGTATTTTTTTGCTTTCCATTCATTACAAATAAGGGCAATTTATGTATAATTCATATTAATTAACTTATCTAAAAAAAAGATATAAAAGAATATTAAAATTTGCTGAATTAAGTCAACATTAACTTGCATCTTCAATACGGATGAAGGATCTTCTAAAATTTCTTGTTCTGAAATAATAACGCCTAATAGCACCGTATAGTTTTATAGGGTGATATTACTAATAGCGAGTACTGTAGAGTATTGTTTTGAGCGTTTTGTTCAATAATTGCTTTGTGCTTTAAAAATCGCTTTTAAATACATCTGCCATTCTGCTTGAATGATTAATTGTTTGAATTCGTTTTACGTACCTAAAATATTAATAGTGCTGTTGAAATCGTTGTTTATCACCCCAATGTATGGAAAGTTGCCAGCTATAGCCCAATTTTTTTGAAATGTATAATACTAGCGACTCACCCTTGCTTCGTTAAAATGCATTTCAGGATAACTTTGCAGGTTTTTGCAATTTATTTTTCATTATCTCTTGCACTATAATATAATAAAACAAGAAAGTATCTTTATATTTCTTTGGTACGCTTTATCTCTGATTGACCATGATTTTAGTATTTACTAAATATTTATAGTCTTAGTATACTTAGTTAAATAAAGTATGCATAAAGGCAATTGTATCTACTAAATATCAAAACTAGTCTATTATGATAATAAATTTACTGTAGAACTATTGTATGTTTTTAATTATTAATTATACATATTCACCATACAATGTTTTCATTTATATTTTATAAAAACCATGTGGTCAGTGCTTCTTCTCTTCATTTGATTCACTGTGGATCAGCTCCTACAAGTAGTACCTAAGTGCTAAGTAAATTATAAATACATTATATTTTTCCTGGAGAAATACAGGCCATAAAATAGCTAGCAAAAATCACATCTAAATCCGTTTAGTAGTTTTTGAAACTAACGTCCACACATGGACAATAGGTTATTTATATATGACAATGTCCAGACCACGCTGGGCACTCCCAAGTCCCACTGCTGGGCACGTGCCTCCCTTCAATACGAAGGGGATCAGGCCGTAGTTCACCACGCTGGCCAAATGCCGGTTGGCGGACTTCACATGTCCTTAGAAAATTTGCTAGGTTCTCTCAGACATGCAGGTTTTCTCACAATGTTTTCCTTCACCGTAATGCAGGTAGTAATCATGTTAGAGATGATTCGCACATGAAAATATCAGAGGTGCGAGACCCGGGATTTGAACCCGCTTCACTCGGTTTCCCGAGTGAGCGCGTTACCACTGGGCTACCACTGCCTAAAATGCTAGCCTAATACTGCTTAAATTTTGCGGCAACATTTATAGGGTTTTTTTTCTGGCTACTTTCTGCACAGAGCAATAGTTTGTACGCTGCCTTTATCATCGTATTGTCATCACGAACATTAATAAAACAGCTTATGTTATTCAGAGAAAGAGTAATTTTATAAACAAATAATTTTTGATCAAATTCTGATGAGATAAAAATATTCAAATATGAATAAAACCATGAACCTATTCGTAGAAGATAAATAAAGCCTGATAAATACAAAAATTCATTCCTTTCATTATAACATTTTTTTAAATATGAATTATAATAGATGCATATTGGGCTTTAACTTGTAAAACATCTGGGTTAAAATATTTTTTAAAGTGTACAATATTTTACAGGAAAATGGAATGCCTTTCATTTGGAAAAATATCCATGGCTTTGTTGAAAGCACTCAATATAGTTTCCATTCAAATACAAGTATTTTTATAAATTAAACATTCTATGTTATTATTTTAAACAGATGTTTATCTTTTAAAATAAAACTATCTTTTCGAGTTTTTTCGCAGATTTATTTTTATTTTGGGTTTCTATTCAAATAAAACCAAAAATTCGCGAAAAAATCCGAAAATTATAAAGAGAATATTTGCATAAAGACTTTTATCTCTTAAACTAGCCCGTGCCCGTGACGTGTCACATGCCTAGGTCTCTATTGTATTTATAATATTATAGGTAACGTCATCTGGTGGTGAATTTTACTACTAAATATTAACCTATATGTTACTCCAGGTCTATATGTGTTTGTGTACTAAATTTCATCCAAACCCGTCCAGCGTGAAGGAGTAACATACAAATTTTCACCTCTATACAAATAAATAAAACTGAAGTGTCTGTTTGTAATTTCAAAATAACAGCTTTTTACTGAATGCATATTAAAAGTATATACGGTACTAATAAGACAAAGTAATCTTTAAAATTTTTGTCTGTCTTTATATCTGTTTGTTCCGGCTAATCTCTGAAATGGTTGGACCGATTTTGACGAGACTTACACTGGCAGATAGCTAATGTTATAAGGAGTAACTTAGACTTACTTTTATTTTATATACAGAATTATAGTTCTGCACAAAAAAAAATAAAACCCATCAAAATTGACTCATCAAAATTATTTTATTGACAAACTCCGTATGCGAAGCGAGGATAAGTCGCTAGTTTATAATAATAGCGTGGATAGCATACATTGTTACAACAAAAGTATAAGTTAGTCATTATATATTATTTCTATTTATTATTTTATGTTATCACTAATTCACCACATTGTCTGCGATACATTGTTTAAAGTTTGTCCACGGTCAATAGTCCGCCAATCCGCACTTGGCCAGCGTGGTGGACTATGACCTGATCCCCCTCGCATTGAAGGGAGGCCCACGCCCAGCAGTGGGACATCAAAAAAGGGCTGAATACAATAATTTAATATGCTGAATGATTTTTTTAATCATCTAGGCTTACGGTAAAATAGAGGTCTGAAAATCAATGTTCATATAATATAAAACATATAATACAATAAAGGATACCTATTATTTAATTTTCACAACGTTCTTAACTCCTCTGTGTTGGTAAAAACGGTGACTGACAGGTCAGCTCAAAACCGAAACGTTTAGGTATTCCTTGAATGTCAGTCGAGATTTAAGAAGGAATTTTAGGATAATCTAACTCTAAAACAAATAATTGACTTCTAAGTATAAGAGCTGCTGGTTCTACAGAATTCTGTTATATGTGTGGTATATAAAAATTCACGATTCATTATCTTATTTATAAATATCAGATTTACTGTCCAATAAGACTCCATAAAATAGATTTTCAATGCAAATTGAATAGTGAAATAAATAATGTATACCATCTAATGCTAAGGCTGTTTTCACATCGCGGTCGCAGCGATCCTACCGTGGAAAATAGGATTTTCATCATAGTCGAATCTGGCTAGCCATCTGTGCCCAAATCTTGTTTGGGACATACGGCTCCGGACGATGGCGTTAGTTGGAGCTGAGGAACAACTAATGATTACTACAGAAGTAAATGACAGTACTTGAGTAATTAATAATTACATTTTATTACTTTTAATGAAAACACGGTAATATTTTATGTGTTTTATTTTCATATATATGTATATTGATATATATACAATGCACCATTTTCTATACCACTTATAATTGAGTTGAATGGGTATTTAAAATTTAATCTATTCTGTAATTTGTTGTAAAATATAAAATATTTTAGTATTTGATAGTGAAATATGACGAAAATAAATTAAGACGGTAGAGAAATTCTACAGCCGTGTGTACTAAGTATTATAAAGGTCGTTAAAATTCAATTGTTAGTGGCCGCTTGCCGGGTCCGGCCCCCCGTAGATGTAATAACTCCATTGAGACTGCATAATTGCAAATCATTTGCGGGTTTTTTGTCCTCAGCCCTCAAGGGAGCGTAAAATTCTGATATGTCTTGAAGAGGAAAGTAATTGTTTGGGGATTCAAGTTGATAAGAGCTAATAGCAGTTGGAAAAAGAGTAATACTCGTAGATGTCATCTTTACGCAGCTTCCTAACATTCATACAATCATGCTCTTATTTATATAATTGAAATGATTAAAATGTCAACAATAGGTACATATGTACGCACATACTATACCTATCAGTATCAAGCGCTATATACAGTTTATAATTATTAACTAATTATAACCAATTATAATAACTAGAGTTTAAAATATTAATCTATCTAAAAATGATTATTTCTATAAGTTAATCTTTAAATTTCTTATATACGGTAAGGGACTAATGAGACTAAGGGAAGGGTATACTATGATCGCCAATATATTGGCGATCATAATATACCTAAAATGGTCGCATTGATATCCTATAGCCGCAATAAAGAAATGAAATAAAATTAAAATAAAAGGGTCTTTATATAGTCAATTACTATATTTAGTTTAATAAGGTTTGGTATTGGTTATTACATGGTTTACAAAAAAGCATTAATTAAATACACAATTATGCACAACCGTTTAAAAGCAAACACAACTTGCGTATCCTTGTGTCCGTTTTCACAATAATTAAGATTTTATAAAAATAGTAATTAATACTCTAGATTAATCATTAGGTTAAATAAATTAAATAAATAATTATATAAATATCTATAATTTAAAATGTATTATATAAATTATGATAATCAATGTAATGGCGATAAAAAAGTAACTATTGCAATATTGGACAGAACAAAGTTTGATCCTTTTATTATTGTTGATTATTTGATTACTTAATAATAATGATTGAATATATAAATGAAATTTTTATTTTCATAATTAAAAGATAATTCACATTCACAGATAATGTAAGATTATATTAGATGCAGGTTAGTATCTTTTCAAAGGCATATCCGGTGTATATATTTACAATATATACACCGGATAAGCCTAAGAAGAATAAGACTAAGAAGGAAACGTTGTTATTTGTATGATAATGAATAATTAGAATAAATCCATAAGAACGTGGATGTAATAAAGTCATTTTCTCAATACGAGCTCCCCCGCGTGTCTAATAAAACCGACTGTATCTCGTTTTATTACTAACTTTATTGAATAATTTGGCAAGTCCTTAATATATTACTATTGACTAAAATTAGTCTATGTTATTGTGTTGGTTATAGTCTTTCCTGTGCAATTGTTTGTTTAACTAATACTTGTTGAGCTGGAGTCTTAGGTACGATTCTCTTCTAAGCCACTTAAGGCAATCTAATAAAAAAAATGTACTATACGTTTATAACCTTAAATCTATCTTACCAACATACGTCATACATGTCTCAACAAACAAATACTAACAATTTTTTTTTATTGCATTTGTTTTTGAATTAAATGATTATTAATGTTTTTGCAATTATCTACTGAATCGCGATGCGGTTACACTTATTATACCCTAAGTACTCATACGAGTACCCATATACATGCTACACACATATATGTAAACCCCTACATATATATATTCAGCCTCTGTATCGATAATAATGACTATTTCAATACGATTTTCCAAAAAAATATTTAATGTACAGATTCGACTCAGTTCGACTCAGTATGTATAGATAAAAAAATGTTATAGACAGATTTCATCGTATAATATATATTTATAGCATTGTAACAAAATAATAGTTATTGATTAAATATATTCCTTCCTACCCCAAAAGAGCTGATCTCAGTAAGTCTGTCCATTCGCATCCCCGCACATATCGGAGGGTGCACAATTACTAGGGATTTTCCTAATTCCTATACTACTTATCGCTTCGACCCGGCTTATTTAACGTTTGTGTAAGCATTTGTCTATCAATATGTTTTATTATGTAAAAGTACGATCGACCTGTCTTAAGGCTATTTAATTGTAGACATACTAGACCAACTATATACATAACATATAGTTGGTACATCCAGTAGGTATATATTACATATTGCATTAAATTATTAAAATATTGTATTAAATTATTTGAAAATTTTATTTAAATTACAATATTTATTATAATTAACTCAATATAAAAATGAATAAATGAATTAATCAATAATTTCATATACTAATATAGTTGTTAAGGCTAAATTGTTTTATTACTAATAAACATGGATGTAATATATAAATTAAAAAAATATTATTATTATTAATATTTTAATCTCAATTTATTCGATAAAACTCGATTGCTATCAATCATACGTTTATATCTTATTCAAAATTTTATAAACGTGTATAGTATAACAATTTACCAAAGTTTTATCAAAATCTGACGATTAGTATGACAAAAAGACTAACAGGCAAACAACATATATTTATATTTTAACTATAGATATCGATTCCCATTTAGCACGAATGATATGTATATTGCATAATATATTTATTTTTTACCTGATTATTGATATAATATTTTACTTTTGACATAGATCGTGTGTTCAATTTCCGGTTCCGGATGAAATAGTGCTGGGAATCACCAGTCAAAATGTATCATCCAAAAACAGGAAGACCGGAAATAGAGTATTCAAGACTTCAAATATTGTTGTAGCGTCTGTACTATATAAACATTGTTTTACAAAAACATTTAATAAAATTATCTTTGTTAAATTAGCAAACACTACTTTTTATATAAATTCAGCTGAATAATTAGCAAATATTTATTTATATTTGTTTAAAAAGTGCTATTTGCAAAATTTTACACTATATATAATAACATATGCCATACTAACTAATGGCAGTGACTTTACTTGTTGTTTTAATTCTATTTTGTACTCGGAAAAAAAATGTCTTTATAATTAATTGTAATAGAACTTAGCTATGTTTTTTATTCAACATTATTATTACTGTAGTCCAGTAAAAGCTAACTGGATGTCTATTTCTTATCATTATTTCGAAAAATTTTATTGGTATATTTCAGAATAAAAACAATTCTTCAGTTGGTAGTACTTATTAACCTCCTAGTGACTTATTAATTCTAACACTGTCAGACTGACAGACAATGCACAGCTTAAACCAACAGGAGTTTTGCACAAGAGTTCCTTGAAGAGAAAGAAGGTGGGCATAATAAGATTTTTGGAATTTCACGATTTAAAAGGAGTAAATAAGGAAAAGTTACTATAGAAGTTCCTCTTTTTGTTCAAATCTTAAGTTCAAAATATAGACATAATCTTAATATTATCAAACAAGTATAATACTATGGTTTAAGTGCAAGGATTTACTTAGGCATAAAAAGTTAAATTGTATAGAAATTCATTTAGAAGAATCCGATTTGCCAAAGCATCCCTAGTGCGTGCGGTAGTAAGATTGTATCTCGGTCTGTCGGGGAGCGCAATTTGTGGTGATGCCGGCAAGATAAGGCAGTCTGGTCGCGGATCTGATTAAATGTGCATGCATATTCGGAATTTAATTTCCATCTGTATTGCACTCTAATGTCATCGACTTATAAAAAAAATAAAATGTTAGTATATGAATGTTAATAATTAATAATTTATTATTTCTTCCTTGTCAAATATTTACCTAATAATAATATTTGAGCCAACTTTTATTTAAAGTTTTGATTTTACGAATTCTGATCACGTTAGCCATCACATTGAGGCTATCTATCTCAACAGGAAATTTTATAGTACACAAGTACATTCGTTGACAACATTACATCCCTTATGTTAATAACAGGCTATTATTTTGACATATCTACGAAGTAGTAAGAACTAGTACACAACTAATAATATAGTAATTTTATGGCCTATTTATTGTGTACTTGAATTCTAAAAAGCGGCTTTTGAAAGTTATAATACTATTATTATTATAGAATGCAAAAGTTTGTATGTATGTTTATTTGTTACTCCTTAACAGTGAAAAGGTTGAATGAATTTAATAATAATAAACGTTATTCATAAATAGAGATATAGAACATAGTAACTACAGAATAGGTATGTACAATTCAGTTTTAATTAGGTGGGTAAAGTGTAGTTCTTCCTACATTATAAATTAATAATCTGTATTAAGGAGTAACTGTTTGGATGAAATTTATTACATAAATATGCTATGGCCTGAAATAATACATAGAGTACTGTTCGTAATAAAATAAGACAAAAATTTGGCATTGTCTATACATGTATTCAGCCCTTTTTAACGTTCTACTGCTGGGCACGGGACTCCCTTCAATACGAGGGGAATCAGGCCATAGTCCACCACGTTGGCCAAGTGCGGGTTGGCGGACTTCAGATGTTTTTGAAAACTTGCTAGGTTCTCTCAGACATGCAGGTTTCCTCACGATGTTTTCCTTTACTGTAATAATATTATTAATAATAAAGATATCATTGGGCGGTTCGGATATACCCGAGTAAAACGAGTATAAACTGCTAGTATATCACATGATGTAGCAATAACAAAATGACAAAAATGAAGCGTCCTTACCCGTTTTATAGAAATAGGCCAACACATTCCCACGACTCATGTACAAAGCATCACAATGATGTAATTACTGTTTTTCGTTCAGTATTAAAACACAGGGCTTTGCAAACAATTTCGCTTACCGCTAATGGCGTCACGATGACATAGTGTTCGGATAGGTTGTAATTATGGGAATCAGGGTAATTCGCCGCTTAGTACGGAAGGTTTTTGCTCGTTAGTAGTGAGGTATGGTTTTGGTACCAGCGTATTTATCTATAGACTAGCGATTCACCCTCGCTTCACTCGGGTTCGTACCTAGGTTGATTCCCTATACAAACTTTCATCCCCATTTTCACCCCTTTAAGGGATGATTTTCGGAATAAAAAATATCCTATGTTTTTTGTATTTCCAGGGTCTCAAACTATATCCATACTAAATTACGTCTAAATCGGTTCGACGGATTAAGCGTGAAAAGGAGACAGACAGACAGACAGACAGAGTTACTTTCGCATTTATAATGTTAGTATGGATAGTATGGTATATAATATTAGTACATTAGTATGGATTTTTAAAATTAGGTACTTTAAAATTGTCGTACTATTTTCTAATAGATTTTTATTTTTTGACATTTCTTTCTTAATATCTTACGCTTTCAGCTCACTTCATTCGTCTCCTTAGGTTGTTGAATTGCTTTTTATTAACAAAATGTCTTGATCATTACTTAATCACTAATTTTGTAACAAAATTTAGCACAAACATGCCTACTCTTATAATTTTTATAAGCTTTTTATTAGCTTGCAACGTTGATATGTAAGTTGTTCGTTTCAAAAGCAAACCTTTTTCAACCAGTTCCTGGTATTCAATCGAGCTGAAATTTGGTACGTAATTACCTGAAAAACTTAATATTATTGTACCGAGCTGATCTAATAATAATGGAACTTGGGATTGGCATATGGTAAGATACCCTCATTTGGGCAACTGTTGTTATTTTTTATTTTAATCTGTCAATAAACACTTTAAACGATTTCCGGCTCTTATAAAAACAAATATACAAATATAAATGTTCATAAAAAAACCACAAACATCATCTACTATAAGTATAAACAAATCCGCTGACACTACGGCTGTGGCATCGTGGTCCATTGAGTCGGGAACGCAGCGTCATCGCGGCTGAGATTGCCGGTAAGCTCGCATGAAAGGGTTTATGGCACTGCTACTAAAGTCAAAACTGCATACTGGGCGCTTTCCCTAATGCTGAATACCGAATGCTGAATACCGAATGCTGATCGGTATGTATCGACGAATATTCAAATACATAATAATTTGTGAAGGAATTAGGAGAAGTCGTAATTATTAATGCTTTTGAGATACATATATTTACATAGCTGTACAAGATCCCCACCGATTTTCATACGGGTTGCACCAATAGACGGAATGATTCATTAGGAAGGTTAAGGTGTGTATTGTATATTTCATTAAAAGTTTTGTGTAAATTGGTTTAAATACAACAATGATTGTTGAAGATGTCGGAAAAAGTCATGCCGACTGGGAGCTTTAATGGCGTGCGCCGCGTAAACATGAAAACAATGTATTACAAAATTATTTGTACACACCGGACCGAAGTTAGGTAGGTAGGTAGGCTATAGGTTAAGTCTATATTTAAGCTAGTTATGCTCTAAATGTGAAAATTGGTAGATGTATTTTATATTTGTGAGTGTGCATGTGTGTACGAATTTAGATGTTAAGTGAATAGTAGGTGCACAATTTTTTGTATAGTTTTATTTTTTTGTATAGTTTAGTTTTTTGTATAACTAATATAATAGAATTATCCTTACCCGAACAGAGGCTTCAGATCATCTGCTGACAAACAAAGGCACAATTAAACAACGATCCGGCTTGAATGGCTTAATGTAGACTCGACGCTGTTTACATCTTTCTACCAACTGATAATGTAGACGAGCGTATATAAATCTTGTCGATAAGTTTAAACTTCTTTAGTTTTATAGTCTGCGGTTATCTGAATTGCATTCTACAAATGATATCGCCAATAGAAAACAAAAAGAAATATATAGAAACGATATAATATGTAATCGTTAAGTCACGTGGTCAGAATATGTCACGCCCAAATATTTTGTAAGACAGTATTCTATTAAATATATCGATTACCTAAAGTCAAACGTTGTCTTTTCACAGAGGATCCTTGGAGGAGGATACTTGAAGAGTTTTTCGTACTAGAGATAGGATTTGATATATTTTTTATGGAGCTTATGTCCGATCTCAAGTAAAGAAATCTTCAAATAAATACTACCTTTTATTTAATAAAAACGTTTATTTACAGAATAACAGAAACAGATTAGAAGAACGAAGGAAAAACAAAACGTTATAAATTTAAAAAAAATTCACATCACAAATCTCATATTTATACGTATAAGTATCCTTATTTTTATATACCAAGCAGACAGATAGACGGACATTACAAATTCACTGTCTATATTATAAAGAGTATTACTTTGGGTTTGAGTACTAGTGATACAGACCATATCATAGTATGGATTACGAAATATCACACGTGCGTTCGCGATAGCGCGATAAGTAAAACACCTTTCACCTCAACATAGGAATGTATAAATAAATCGCGTTATATATACCTTCGATAGCTCAGTTGGTAGAGCGGTGGACTGTAGTCGGTGCATTGTTATCCATAGGTCGCTGGTTCAAATCCGGCTCGAAGGATTTTTTATGATTTTTATATTTTTTATTTAAAAATAAATATTTCTATATGTATAAACATATACATATAATAATAATAGAAAACTAAAACTACATGTAAAAATAACATTCGTAAAATAAATCTATAGTTTTTAATCAAATCTGTCATCATAAATAAATTACCAGCATTTGCGATATTCATATAGAAACTTAAATAAAACTATCTTTTCGGATTTTTTCGCGGATAAATAAAAGAAAAAAAAATTAGTTTTATTTAAATGTCTAATATTCGCGTAAATCTAAGAAAGTATTATATAGAAACTTATTATTGGTACAAACTTTTTAAATTGCTAAGAAGTTTAAGCAGCGTTTTCAATATTTTTTACTAAAAATTTTACAATATCCATATCCATACAAATGTTATTTTCCCGTTCAACCTCTTTAAGACACCAATAAACTCTAAAAATTAGGTTCTTCTTAGTGAACTTTTACTTTTACTTTTATTATAGCAGTTTAGAATGTCCTGTGTTAGAGTGAATTAAGTAGGTTTTGTAATAGAAATATGTTATTTTATTACCATTAACTAGCGACTCACCCTCGCTTCGCTCGGGTTCGTCCCTAGGTGGATTCCCAATACAAACTTTCATCCCCATTTTCACTCCCTTAAGGGATGATTTTCGGGATAAAGGCTATCCTATATCCTTTCCAGGGTCTCAACCTATCTTCTTACTAAACTTCATCTTAATCGGTTCAGTAGTTTCGGAACCTATTCGGTGCAAACAAACAAACAATCAAATCCTTCCTCTTTATAATATTAGTATAGATTAATGAATTCCTTTACAAAACGCCCGTCTACACATCCCCTCTGTTACAGTCTCTGTCTGCGCGACCTGCTTTTCTCAAATCTCTTCAAGCGTCATTTGCACTTTCTCAGGAAAAACATGGAAAATGAAAAATGAAATTTCACCGCCAGCCCTCAGTACAATGCTTATTGTAAGTTAAAACCTCATTCAAGACTCGCTTTAATAATTTTAATCTTAAATCGGTTCTTCTATTGCTTTGTTATTTGAGATATTTGCTTAAAATTAAAGATAATGAAAAAGGTAAAATTAAAAAGTTAACTTCATAGGTATTTTCATTACAAGTATTAGTAAAATAAATAACTTAGCCATTGATTTCATCTAGATTTTCATTCAATATAGATTAAAAAAAAAACCAACAGTATAACTAGTTTTTCCCTGCGTATGTACATACATATATTTGGAGATGTTTTTCATCGAAATCTGTTCAGCGTTTTGAGAGCGAAAATTTTACAGACAGATACTTTCTTTCACGTTAATAATATTAGTATAGATTTTTCCCCGCTTTGAAATTAGAGATAACATATATTATTTAATATATAATTATTTATATATTATATTATTATAACATATATAATATACATACTAGCAGATCCGGCCACACGTTTCTGTGGCAGGCACACATACGAGAATCGTTTATTTTGCAATTAAAAAAAAAGAACCATCGGAATAAAAACTATCCTATCTTTTAAGTTGGAACAAATCACATATTATGAAAAAATACGTTAAGATCGGATAAATAGTTACGGAATTCATCACCGACCAACATCGAGACACGGGAATTTTATTTTATTAAGATTTATTTTGGTCCGTTTAAGATGAAATCTTGAGTTAACAATCTACTGTGTCATGAAAGATCTTTGAGATATATTATTTTAATAAAATTTAAAAGAAAAAATATAATAAAGGCCCAATCTATCTTTCTAAACGCATCATTTGCTAATACAAAATGGATTGATGTAAGAGCTAAGTCATGTCCGGCGTCTTAATAAAAGGGGAGTGCCCATCTCTTTGACAAGCAGGAAATGTTTTATAAAATCCGAATGAAATGTACAATTGGCTTTCTATATAATTGATACTATCGACTTGTCTCGACTTTGCTTAATTTCTTTTAGAATTCTGTATCCAAAAGGTAAAAACGTAACCATTATAATTTCGTCGTGTTGGCCTGTCCGTATATCGCAGCCGTTTAACTTGTACACTATTGTCTAGGTTAAATTTAATTGGTAGATGTATAGTTATAACTAAAATAATTAAATAGGAACGGAACACCATAAATACAATTATATGTACTCGTAAAACCATTTAAGCGTACAGGTGTCTTCAACTAGGTTTTTAAAAAAAAAAAACGTTTTTATAAGACTGTTTTATTTAAATCAATACCAGATTATAAACAGATACAAAACGGAAATGGTGGAAAATTTCTAAAATAATTTTAAAGACAATTATTATTTTGCCTAATATATAATATTTTAAGCAGTTTTTCAGATGTGGAATATTTTCAGCTCCATGGTTTGTTTGGTAGTCGCAAATTTAATTTTGTTTTTATAGAAACGGTATGAAAAACAGCCTTGTTGTTAAGTATATCAAAAACATAAATATTGCAACATAAATATTTTATAATGTTTTCAACATAATTTAAAATATTTCAATGTATAATTTTGCTTGCTTTACAATTTTCCTTCAGTTATAACAGATATTTATATAAAATGTAATAAAAATGATCAGAAAAGTAAGATTTTCTATGTCGCTCAAAATATTGTGCTTCAATACTTCCCGATGCACATTTCCATGACAAGACCACAGCAAGATTCCAATAACCACGGTTGCAGCGGGAAGCCGTGAATTTATTGTATCATTCCATTGGCCATGGATATATGCGGGTACGATTCATAGACGAATAAATGTATGTATATCGTAATATATCTTGTACTTCTTTATTTGTAACGTACAAAGAGATTGTGTTATTTAATTTTTGTATCAGAAATATACCAACTTCTTAAATGAATATATAGTCGATAAACTCTATATGCCCAAAGTCATTAGTAACGTCAAATAATCATTAAAGAACTTTGGCATACATAATAATTAGTAAGTAGAATAAGGATTTACTTTTTACTCTGGAGTGCTAATTTACAGTTACTAAGAATTTCTGTATTCCATTATATTTGAAACTAATATCAATGGATTGTAGATGATTTTTTATCTATTAATTTATATAAAATAAATATATTTTTACTTAAATTTTTTTTCATGAAAAAACAAGGCACAGAAGACTACTCACATTCTACCCCTATTTCTATCTTTCTTCTTTTCTACCTCTGGGGTGGAAAAGTATAAGTGACGCTCCTGGAGCAAGCGTACGTACTACACTACGATTACTACCTGCCTTTAACTATACGATATTTATCTAAATACGAATGTTTGTATGTTTATGAACGCATGTTATTCCTACACATTGAAAGAGCTGGACGGATTGGGATGATATTTAGTACACAGATAGACTAAGATTGATATGGTGGTAACATAACAATAGTTAGGCACTTAGGAAAGCACTCAAGCAAACCCAAACAAAGTTGCTAGTACTGTTGATAATTAAGCCCTATTCGTCCTATAGTTGGTTAAGAGTCTCTTTTCGATGCATAGTTCTAAAAGGCTGGCTAAGTAAAGGTCTGGTCTCATATGTCTGTCTCTTAGACAAGTAGGTACCTCACAATATGGATATTCTCCAAAAACCAAGTCATAAAATGTTGAAAATGATACGCAAACGAAAGCATCTAAGGTGCGAGACCCGGGTTTGAACCCTTGGTTTTCTAAACGAGCACTTTACCAATGAAATATAAAGTTGCCTTTCTTACCTTTATTAGTATAATATATACATAGATAAGGTATTTATACCGAAACCTCACAGAACGAAATGTTCCACCCACACCTTGAAATATATAGATCTAAATTCTATTGAATTTATGAGTTACCATAAAATTTGAAGAGCTTTCGCAAGACTGAGTTTTAATTATAGGCAATATTATCATTTTATTACTTTTCCATTAAAATACAGAAGTTATGATTTCCTTTTACCATTGGAGAAATATTGAAATAATTTTTTTATCATTGAATTATATATGAGACCGAATAATACATATAATATTATTCTTTACTAGTATTTTTTTTTGTTCCAAAGTTCAAAATGGTTAATAAAATGGCTTAGCTTGGCCAGCTTTTTATTAATTACTCAACTTATAGACGCAGTTTACTGGTTTAAGAGATTATGCGTTAGATACAAACAAATAAATTCTATTTTTATAGTAGTACATGAAATTTAGTTTATTTTCGCCCCGTGGGGGGTGAAATAATAAAATCCATTATTTCATCCCTAACGATGGGAGTTACACCACTAATTAATTAATAATTATTATTTTTCTACACCTATTTTGATTTAACACAAATATATAATTATAAATAAGATTTTAAATTTTTAACGTTTAGTATAGATTTATCAGAGATAAGATATTTTCCCGCAGTAAAAGGCATCCTATATGTTGACCCGGATAACCAGCTATCATCATGAAGTGATCACAGACACAGACAGACAGAAAGACAAAAATTCTAAAATCTATAGATTCTATAGATAATAATATCTATTTCAATAAGATTTTCCAAAAAATATTTAATGTACAGTTTCGGCTTAAATACTATTTTATTATATGTAGACTATACTTGCAAGTCGAAATCCAAGAAAACAAGGCAAAAACAGTCTAACACGAAACAGTAAAAACCCAATGTCCATAGAATTTCTTATCAATATTGACGTGTGACGCACATGGTGATTGATATTAACGGGGGTCGTGTGAGCCTTATCTCTTTGTGTGGCGAAGCATAAATCCAGTCCTTTGAAAAACTAGGGCCGCAGTTTGGGAAAGGTTGGGAAAGTGGATTACTGTGAAGTATCGTCTGTATGTGGTGGAGAATTCTTAATAATAATAGTTTCCTACTTACTTGAATTAGTTTGTCAGTTTCTTATTCATTTATGCAATATTCTTCATTCATACAATAGGCAAATGCTAACTAGTGACTATATTAATGTACTGGATTAGAAGAAAAGCAAGCTATATCACTTTCTGGCTCAAAAATCTTTAAATAAATAATCAATTCAATTTATTTTTTAATCATGGCTATAAAATACGAAAATAGTTTTTGAAAACAAAGTGTTAATTCCAGATATTAGTGAGTTATATAACGTTTGATTCTAATTTCTTTTCCTGTGAAAAGAAATAAAAACAATACTTGTTGGGTGTTCATATTACAATAACAGGAGAAAACATATTATGTGTATTTATCATATCGATGGTATATAATATATGAATCAATCCTTACTACAAATTTTGAAATTTTGTGCCTAATTCGTATAGATTGATCCAATAATCAAATAAATCCATAAAAGCACGATATATAAGTGTGGCTATTATAATGTCAGAATATTTCTAAAGCCTCCGAGCAGACGTCGCCGCAATACGTTAGAAACGCACTGAAGGCATTTCCGATACATAACAATAAATAAATCCTTGTACAGTTTGGTCGAAACATTCATGTTCATTCAACTTTGTAAATAAAACTGGATGAGACAATTGTATGAAAATGCAGAAATTATTTGTAAAGTTGGTGAACATTTTTACCGACTCAAAAAAAGGGGGAGTAGATTGAAGGTTCTCTGTTACGAGTTTTTGTCTTGTAGTACGTACGCAGTATAAGTACGATATCTTTGCCAATTGCATTTCCATTTTTATTGTTATTTTTTAGGAAATTAATATTTAACTCATAACAATAAAAATATATTTAGAAAAAGTATAAAAAATTAGGTTTGGTCATTTTTTTCAAATTATTATAGAAATTTACCACGTAGATTTATGTTCTATAAACATAAAAATGACCATTCGTATGTTTGTCCTCTATGCGTTTTTAAATCACTGATTTGATTGTGATAATACTGGTGGATTATTCTGTGTACGCCTGCGAAGGTTCCTGGTGTAAAAAAAAATTTTGGACGTTTGTCCTTTATGCGTTCCTAAACCATTCCAGCTTAGGAACGCCTCGAGCGAAGCGAGGATAAGTCGCTAGTATTATACTCGTATAAAGATTAAATGATGGTTCAACAAACTGTTTTAGATCTATGACACCATTAATTGCGGAGCACGTTCGTCGGCGCCACTTCTTTGCGGTCCTTACTCTAAATAGCCATGTAGCCAACCACACTTATTAACCATACTTATATCCCCATTATTAGTGTACTGAAAGCCTGTCGCTGAAAGAAATCCATGGCTTTATATCTAAATAGTTGTTCATTCCTTTAGTTTCTATGAAACTTTTTAAAAGATTAAGCTCTTAATGTCTAAAATTTTTATCCACTCCATTTCAATATATCTAACATGTAAATAAGTCTCATTTTAAATTTGATAAAACAATATTTTTGATACGTATTTACCAATAACAACCCCTACTGCTCCTAGACCTATTGTACATTAGATAAAGGTCTCACCGTAAGTATGATTCACATTTGACCAGTTTTTAGTAATTGTAAAAATTAACGCATCAATATAGAGTTTTTGGAATAAATTAATATAAAATTGATGTTTTGTTTTACTTTATTTTTTGTTTTAAAAATTATATGACTGGACACATAGATAGACGAACCTACAGAGGGATAGTCAGACGAAAGAAGAAATAAATGAAGACCTTGAGCAAAGTTAGATGGGTTGAAATATCAATACATATAATAAAATTCTGAGTCGAATCTGTGCATTAAATATTTTTTGGAAAATCTTATTGACATAGTTATAATTATCGATACAGAGGCCGAATCTTTAGTTTTAGAATTTTTGTCTGTGTGTCTGTCTCTCTGTCTGTTTGTTTGTTTGTCTTTCTGTCTGTCTGTTTGTGACCGCATCACGGAAAAACCACTAAAGGGATTTTGATGAAATTTGGTATGATGATAGCTGGTTATCCGTGTCAACATAAAGGATACTTTTTATTGTGGGAAAATATCTCATCTGACCCTAATCGTAACTAGGAACAAACCTGAGCGGAATAAGGGTGAGTCGCTAGTTAATTAATAAAATTATAAAATTTACACCCACAACTAGTATTCACCCAGGGTCAAAATTCGACTGCAAACAAATATGAATATAAATTACCTACGAGTATCTACCTAAATAAAAAATACCGATTTCAAATTTTTTATTGGTAACACTAAAACTCGTCAATAAACCAAAAAAAGAAAAAGGTACTGGACCATTTTGTCTTTGCCTATTTATCTATGGATATATAAAATAACATTTAGTTAAAAATGAAACGTTTTTTACTTCAACAAGTTATTAGGATAATTTGTAAATGCTAATCACAGGCGGTCAGAACGAAGTTGAACCAAGTCATTAGGTGGCACGCGTCGTTAAACTACTAATTGCGGTTCACGCTTGGCCCTCACTGTATCCAATTAATTTTAGTTTATTTGTTACAGCCAGCAGCTTACCGCGGTGTTAAATGTTTGTGGCTTGCATTATGTTTTGATTTCATCATGATTACGATATAATGGTAAAATGCTATTAATATTTAAGTATGTAGTCGATATGTCGAACTCTTATTATTTTGTTATATCTGGCTGTTTTTGGGATATATAAAATATAAATAAAATTGAAGTGTCTGTCTGTGATTTTAATATAATTATATTCCACGTGTTGAGCGGATTTGGTTAAATGCACATAAATTATGGTAAATTAGCACTATTAAATAATATGAGCGAATTATCGAAAGCTTGTAATGAATTGAAAAAAATCCGGACAAGTGCGAGACGGACTGACCCACCGAGGGTTCCGTACAAATTTGTAGGAAATCTGTTTAATTTTAATTTTCGACTTTTTTTTATTTTTTGGAATTTTTCCTTTATTTGTGCTGTAAGACCTTTCTTTGTCTTCTTGTTGATTATAGGTCAACGGGAACTACCATATAGGTTTTCGGCCCAAAACCTATACGTACTTCCGGTTGACCTAGAATTGTTAATTTTGGTTAAAAGCAACGTCTTACAGCACAAGTAAAGGGAAAATTCCGAAAAATAAAAAAAAGTTGAAAATCAAGGTGAATTTTGGTACTTACAAGGTTTCGCGAACATCCCATGTATTTTTATTATGTTTACTCAGGACCTTGATTTTTATACAACTAATGGGGACTAAGAATAGACCTCAGTAGCTGGTATAAATTTCAACTTGCTAGGTCCACCCGTTCCTGAGAAAATCGCTGGTGACACATGGACAGACAGACGGACAGACGGATAAGAGAGTGATCTTATAAGGGTTCCTTTTTTACCTTTTGATGTACGGAACTCTAAAAACATATAAATTAAAATTATTATTAATAAGAAACTATGAATCACACAAATAATAAGTATCACGTATAATAAATCATAAATATACAAAAAAATCTGATACAATTCATAACAATGGATACCTATTTTGGGATGTCTTAGAGACATTTTCTTTACTCACCCTCGATCTACGAGTATCTATCGCTCCCGGACCTCTGGCATGTTTCAATTAGATATTCCTTATCTTAAATCTGGGCTGGTCACGCTTTGAACATAATTGGGGACGTGTAAATAAATTGTATAGTTTAGGGGTAGTACTGGGTTTGTAATTTTGTATGCTTAATGTTTATATGCAATTACAGGGTTAACTTTGATTTGTTCCATGCCTTAGTTCTCTAAGTGAACTGTATAGATAAGATGTCTTGTTATAGCAGAAATTGAAATTGTCATGTCTTCAGCATTATCATTTATTTACAGATAAAACTTAACATACGAGTTATTAGAATCTTCTTAGTTCTTTCTCTAATTAAATTCCATTGAAATAAAATATAAGAAATCTAATCTATACTAATATTATAAAGCTGAAGAGTTTGTTAGTTTGTTTGTCTGTCTGTTTGTTTGTTTGTTTGGTTGAACGCGCTAATCTCAGGAACTACTGATCCGATTTGAAAAATTCTTTTTGCATTTGATAGCCCGTTAACTGAGGAAGGTTATAGGCTATATATCATCACGGAAAAGTGCTTGTTTTTGTCTAGGGACGAATCCGAAGCGAAGCGAGGGTGAGTCGCTAGTACCTTCATAATACAGTTCGTTAAAAAGTCTATTAGGGTATGTGATATGGTTCTAATACAAGAGGTATTATAAGAATATACATATATCTACTATAATCTATGCTAGAATAGTAAACTTAAATAGATAGTTTGTGTTTTTTGTTGGTTTGTACATAGTATGTGTGAACCTAAAAGTTAGTTCTGAAACACTTGCATTTTACATTCTATAGCCTATTTATTGAGAACGGTAATACCTAGAATAAATAAACATATCTATGCGAGTGAAGCCACGGATGAATTTAGAATAATAAATGGTATAATAGTTAAAACTTATAATTGCAAAATAAAGAATTTAAGTGTACAGACAAAATATGCAGATGTTATTTTATGTGTTTGATATAAACCTAAAAAGAATGAGCTTATTTTACAAAATTAAATCAATATTAACTTTTTCAACATATTAATATGACAATACTGAAATTTTTGTGCAGAGTTTGAACTTTGAGTTGAGCTTTTGCTATCGTGTACAAAGCGGAAAATGAAACAATGCTAACAATTTCGTAATTAATCTATCGTTAACAGATTGTTTTTTTAAACGTTTATGTTGTTTTATGATACAATATAATACTTAGTATGGAATAGATAGACTATATATACAAAGGTGTAGTGAGTTTTATACCACTTGCTTGAGAAATTATTCCCTATTCAATTTTCCACCCCCCCCCCCCCCCCTTTACCCTGTTAAGTGCTGATTTCCAGAATTAAATCTATCCTATGTCCTTCCCAGAGTCTCAAACTATTTCCATACCAAATTTCGTCTTAATCATTATAGTTAATGTGAAATTGGTTCATAAAATATCTTATATGCTGAATTAACACAAAGAACCACGGATTTAATGTAGAGTTTTTCTTTATTCAAACGCAATTTTCTTTAAACAGAAATAACGTGATATTGTGCTTAACGAAGTTTTCTATATTTTAAATGTGTACACAATTATTAAAAATATAATTGGAGGGGAAACCTACATTAATAATAAGGGCTTTTAATTACAAAAAAGGATCTCTAAGTTAATCTGAAACTCCAAAGTATCTGCATTACCGATAAAGTACTTTACCATGTACAGGATTGAACTTTGAACCACCAAGGCAAAGGTTAAAATAACTACAAGTGTTTTTATTAATTAATACTATAAATAAAAAAGTACACATTACCTACATTTTTTAATGTTATTTTTTATCTATCGTTCCTTAACCTACAACTTTTAGTCAAAAAAATTTGAAACAGATCAGCCTAATGCTCATTAAACGTAATGCAGTAGTCTGATCATTATGGCGGCATTAGGAATGTTGCAAGTCGAGCACTTAAGTTACTTCTAGTTCCAAGTCGCTAATTACTCCACCAAATATTTACTTTAGCAAGATTCCCCGCACCGAAATAGGTTGCTGGCACGTTATATAAGACGTGCGTGGAAAGTTTATTGTAAACTTCGTATCCAATATATTTTACAAAGAATACTTTGTTTTCGTTTTTGTTCAACAATAAATACTTTTATATTACATTGGCATATAGTTAATCTATACATATAATAAAATTCTGAGTCGAATCTGTACATTAAATATTTTTTGGAAAATCTTATTGAAATAGTCATTATTATCGATATAAACGCCGAATCTATAGTTTTTAAAATGTTTGTCTCTCTGTCTGTCTGTATGCGAACACAAGGGACGAACTCGAGCGGAGCAAGGGTGAGTCACAATACATAATCTAATGTATTTAAACGAGCAATTTTTGTATATTTATTTATTTGAAACGGCTCTAACGATTTTGCTGAAATTTGGTATGTGGGGGTTTTCGGGGGCGAAAAATCAGTCTAGAGTAGTCTTATGTCTGGAAAAACGCGTGTTTCGAGTTTTAATGCGGTTTTCTTTCGCATTATTCCACGCAGAATGTGGTCGATAATTTCGTGATCAGGCAACTAAGGTGCAAGATTAATAATCACAGGTGTCCGAGTTCGAATCTTAATCGGATACAAAGGTGGTAGGACTCTGTCAAGCCTGAGGAGTCCGACTGGATGGGTACCACCCCCTTATCTATTTCTGCCGCCAAGCAACAATGATTGCATTGTTGTGTTCCGGTATGAAGGATAAGGTAGCCAGCGCAATTACAGGCGAGAGGCATATCATCTTAGTCCTCACAGTGACAACGCACCTGCGGCTCTGTATTTTTGTTACCTAAAACCTAAGTGCATGAACTGTAGGTGTTATGGGCGACAGGTACCGCTTTCCATCAGGTGGTCTGTCTGCTCGTTTGCCACTGAATCTTATAAAAAAAAAAAAAAAAAAAAAAAAAAAAAACAAAGGTTTTACTTTAATTTTTTTTGTATTTATTCAAGTTATTAGTTTTTTTAGTCTAAAAAATACAATATGACAATAAAGAATTCCGAGCGAAGCTCGGTCTCCTAGGTACTAAAACTTAATTTGAAAAAGAATGGAGTAAGTTCAAATGAATAGAACTGCACTACCAACTCTCCTTAAAAAAACCATAGAGTGTCTATATTATTATTAAAAATATCAATAATATAGTTTTATTTAAAATGTCAAATATTCGCTTTAACCTAAGAAAGTATTATAAAAATATCGATATGATAATAATGATTATATTGTTTGTTGTACGAACTGCCCGAAAAACGATTATGAGAATAGTTGGTTCTACAAGAAGGAGCTCAATAAACAGTATAAGATTATACATCTATATATAATGAAGCGAAAAGAAAACAAACACCTAGTGCATTCTAATTTCTGCATCAGTTAGCTTTATGTAATACATAATTCTCTTTATACTTTATGGTTGGAAAACATTACATAGGATAACTTTTATTTCAATACGTCAAATATTTTTATACAGGCGCAACAATTGTGTAACATGCTCGCTTAGGAAAGCAAGTGAAGAGGGTTCAAATCCCAGAAATTCCTCTGATATTCTGATTTGAGAATTATTTTCAACGTGATTATCACTTTCTTTAGGGTAAAGACAAGGGTTATTGGTTGTTCTTTTTTACACCTGTATGTATAGTCCACCAACACGAATTTTATCAGCGTGGTGGTCTGATCTCCCTTGAATTCAAATTAACTAGCAATGGGACGTTAAAAAGGGCTGAATGTCTGAATCTGAATGAACAATTTTTATGGGAATAGTATTATATAGAATAGTAACATATACATATAAAATGATGTTGTTATTATTAAGTAACTGTAATTATATATACAAAGTAAACGCTTTACGTCGAACTTTATTCCAACCCTTAAGGTTTAAGCGTCTTTACTCACGGGACTAGAGTTGGGACGTTCTTGACAAGGAGTTGGAAGATTAAAACGAGATAAGATGAATGTGAACTAGCTACTGAAGTTTTCAAGTTATTGGGTTTTATAGGCGTGAATTTTAATAAAGCTTTAACTAAACTTCGAATAAAGTATAAATTGGTTGTTACATACAATATTATGTTAAAACGAATGATTATGGTTTTTAGTTTTGGCATTTCAAAAAACCAGCCATGTGCGAGTCAGACTCGCGCACGAAGGGTTCCGTACCATTATCTACAAAAACGGCAAAAAAATCATGTCTGGTGTATGGGAGCCCCCCTTAAAAATTTGTTTATTTTTATTTAATTATTTATTTTTATAGTAAATATGTAACTTAATATTCTGTGCATATTTCAAGCGTCTCCTTGTTGCCGATATCAATATCGAGCAAAAACGAGCATAAAAATCACGTTTGTTGTATGGGAGCCCCCTTAAATATTTATTTTATTCTGTTTTTTTTAGTATTTGTTGTTATTGCGGCAACAGAAATACATCATCTGTGAAAATTTCAACTGTCTAACTATCATGGTTCATGAGATACAGCCTGGTGACAGACGGACGGACAGCGAAGTCTTAGTAATAGGGTCCCGTTTACCCTTTGGGTATATAACCCTAAAAATGTATTCATTTTTTCAGGACCACAAACTATCTGTAAACAAAAATAATGTCAGTCGAAATCAATTCATGGTGACAAAGGACAAAATAAATAATAAACAAACAACAAACATTTATATTAGTTTATTTATCCATGGAGAATTAGCAATGTGTAGAGTCGCCTCGATAAGAAAATATTGGTGAAGAACACACTTAAGTATACTAATAAATATATATTCTTTATTGCACTTAAAAGTAAATACAATGATTTAAGTACAATTATTGTATGCAAAGGTGGACTTATCTCTAGAAGAGATCTCTTCCAGCCAACCTATGGTAGTGAGAAATAGTGTTATAAAGCAGGCTAAAGTCGTGCAGATATATAGATATATATAATACTATACAATATATACTACATACTATATGATACATAGTTATGTATATACATACATTCTAATACTTACATAAATACATATCTATATTATATATATCACAATACATAAAAATAGTAATTAAGATAATTATTGATTGGATTGAGTGAGAAGGTGCTGTTTTAATTTCTTTTTAAAAGAATGAATAGAGGGACTAAGTTGGATGTCTTTAGGAAGTTTGTTCCAGAGCAATGCCCCATACACCGAAAAAGAGCGAGAAAGGAACTTTGTGTTGCTCTTGGGTATGTTAAGCATCGCAGTGATGCAAGGCCGCCTGGAACGAGAGGGAGTAGGGAGAATTTGGAAACGAGATCGGAGGTATGAAGGAGAATTAGGGTCATTAAGAATATTGAAAAGGAACGAAAGGATGTGCATATCACGGCGAAGGCGGATTGGGAGCCATTTAAGTTGAGCACGAAAGTTTGATATGTGGTCATGCTTACGCAAGCCAAAAATAAAGCGTATAGCGAGATTTTGAAGACGCTCTAATTTGTTCAGTTGCTCCTCAGTCACATCTAAATAACACACATCGGCATAGTCAAGTATGGGGAGAACGAGCGATTGAGCAAGCCTAATCTTGGTTGAAAAAGGGAGAAAAAATTGGAGACGTTTGAGAGAGTGGAAAGTATGATGCATTCTTTTGCTGACCTCGTTGACATGAGCTACCCAGGTCATGTTACAATCCATTATTAGGCCCAAGTTTTTCACTTTATTACAATAAGGGATTGGAACGCCAGAAAACTAAACTAAAATATGTTACAGTCAAAACTACTTTTGACTAAAGAGGTTTGTCAAAAGTAATTTTGACTGCAGGCTTTGGTGAATAGCAGTTTTGACTGGCATATCGGTAAAAACTCTTAAAAAGTTAAGCAGGTAAGTAGGTTGAAAGTTACTCGGAAGAACCTTTTCTTTCTTTCTAGATTAGGTTAGGTTAGATCAGTGACCACAGCGCACGAGCCGAGCGAGCGAAGCGAGCGTGCCGCGGTAGCGGCCGGCGAATGCCATAATTTTAAGAGTTTTGACTAATATGCCAGTAAAAACTGCTATTAACCAAGGCCTGCACTCAAAACTACTTTTAACTGTTTTTGTCAGTCAAAAGTAGTTTTGACCACGAAAGAGTTCTGACTGTAACATATATATTAAAAATGTAATATTATGCATAAAAATTCTTAAAATACTATTTACACTGGATCATAAATCTAACTGACCACTTAAGAATATTACATAACTTAAAAACATAAAAATAATCTTTAATATCTAAAACACAAGGTGTATATTTGCTTAAAATTACAATAGACCCTAAAGATGCGGTTTTGCATTAGGTGCGTAGGGATTTGTGATGTCTCAGTCACATCGATCAAATGAACTTAATTGAGTAATGGCCGATATGACGGCTGTAGCTGATTGATCGGCGCGCTGTTAAATATGATGTATCGGCATATCATGATCATGAACTTTGACTAAATAAATCTGTGTCCAGTTTATTAAAAGCTCCTAAGTTAATTATACAACTTTTTTAAATTTAGCTACATATTAGCAGCTCATCGTTTCGCTTAAGTGCGGTAGCCTTCGTGTTACATACATTTAAATACATATGTCCAGGTCATAATCTATTTGTGTACTAAATTTTATCTAAATCTGACCAGCAGTTACAGCGTGAAGGATTAACAAACATATATACATATACAAACTTTATATTAATAGTTCTATATAACAGTATAAATATGTTTATCTATACATATAATAAAATTGTAACTAAGCAGTAATTTTTTTTAATACCTATTTTTAAAGTGCTTGTAATGGATCTTTATTTTAAAATGGAAGTCTTTTAGTGATTTTACTTTATTATTTTATACTTAGCTGATTGAGCTACGCAAGTTTTTTTAGGAATTTAATCCATAAGGGGATAAAAAACAAAAGACAAAGCTATTATAAAATGTAAATACGACGAAAACCACAGAAACTCTCGAGTATTATAAAGTATTCTTCTTATTATTTTTACAGAGTTTAAGAGACATAATGTTGTATAATTGAAGTATTAAAGTGAAATTCATATGCTTAGCTAAAATTATGAACATTGATCGTTTTCTAGGTATATAGTGAAAAGTCCTACAAATGACATAGGGGATGCATCATTACTGCGGTCTTCTAATTGTTTCCTCCGGGTTCCGACGTATCAATTTTCAAGCAATTTCAGTCGTCCGTCTAAAACAAACTGTGGCCAAGATAATAACATCCCTTTGTGAAGGGTTCTGTTACTGTAAAATTGCATTTCTTTCATCTTTCTGATTCTCTTTTGTTGTTCGAAGAATGGAAAATGAGTGCTTAAATATTGTGTTATAGATTTAAATAGATACATGGAGCTTTTTATAATATTTAAAATATTTATTTAATAAGCTATTTATATATCTGTTAAATGATGTACGTATGATGTTGCTAAAATTTTATTAC
Source organism: Argynnis bischoffii washingtonia (assembly GCA_033884665.1). Taxonomy (NCBI): domain Eukaryota; kingdom Metazoa; phylum Arthropoda; class Insecta; order Lepidoptera; family Nymphalidae; genus Argynnis; species Argynnis bischoffii. The sequence goes on along the minus strand of CM066618.1, from coordinate 13,648,016 downwards.
ATAAACAAGGGACGTACCCTCGCTTCGCTCGAGTGTTGTCTCGCTTCGCTCGTTTTGAATTTATGATATTACATACAATAGCCTATGTGTTACTCCAGAGCACAGTTTATAAAGTAAATTTTATCTAAATAGGCTCAGTCGTTTTAGTCTGAAATAATAACAAACATCCACACATAGGTACAATCTTTCGTATATACACAAATATGTATATGAGTAATATAAATATTTAAAAGGCAGTGGTAGCCCAGTGGTAACGCGCTCGCTTGGACAACCGAGTGAAGCGGGTTCAAATCCCGGGTCTCGCACCTCTGATATTTTCATGTGCGAATCATTTCTATCATGATTACCACTTGCCTTACGGTGAAGGAAAACATCGTGAGGAAACGTGCATGTCTGAGAAAACCTAGCAAGTTTTCGAAAGACATGTGAAGTCCGCCAATCCGCACTTGGCCAGCGTGGTGGACTATGGCCTGATTCCCCTCGTATTGAGGGAGGCCCGTGCCCAGCAGTGGGACGTTAAAAAGGGCTGAATACATACATACAATACATAAATATTTAGTGAAACACCTTAAATAAGGTCTTTAAATATTACATTCTGAAAAATACTTCATGTTTGTATAACATATAGGTATACTAGCGACTCACCCTCGCTACGCTTGGGTACGTCCCTACTTCTGTTTTAAGGTTTAGTATAGATTTCTCAGAGATGAGATATTTTCCCGCAGTAAAATATATCCTATAATATGTTGACCCACATAACCAGCTATCATCATACAAAAATTTCATAAAATTTCTAATGGTTTTTCCGTGATGCGGTAATAGACAGACAGACTAAAAACTATAGATGCGGCACCTGTATCGATAATAATGTCTATTTCAATAAGATTTTTCAAAAATTATTTAATGTACAACAGATTCGGCTTAGTTACAGTTTTATTATATGTATAAATATTATAGAATTTTATATGAAAAAGCTTTGAAATAATTATACAGTTGATTACAAAGAAATTTATTACACGCTATTTAAAAGGCATTAGACTCGCACTCTTTTAGCCTTTTCCTCTTCAAATAATCAAATTACTAAGACTTGTACCTGTTAAATTCGTCCTCGGCTCTTGATTAGTCTCTGAGATGCTTTGATCTCGACAAGTCTTTACTTGTCCAAATCTCATAAACTAATTGTTGAGACGAATAAACTGGTATTAACTTAATATCTGGCTTCAAAGGTAACTTGTTAGGAAGTCGCTTAGAGCATTTGAAATTTTGACTTTTTGACTTATCTGATTAAACGTTGGTATTTTTTTAAATAGTGAAGGCCTTTATAATATTTTCTACTATATAGTTATTATTGTTAAGTTCTATAACTGCCTCGGTGGTGTAGTGGCTAGCATGTACAGCTGCACATTCAGAAGTCCTGGGTTTGAGTCCCGGTTATAGCCAAGTTTAGTTATTGAGTGTTTCTATTAAAGAAATCTCAATAATAGCTCGGAGTTGGGAAGTTGGCGGTGTTTCACTCCCGTGCCTCAGAGAGCGCGTAAAGCCGTTGGTCCTGCACCTTAACTCTCATTGCTTGTGTCAAGTAGTCGTCCCACCGGAATATGAGAGTGATTGAAATAGAAAGTGTACATGTGTTTTCGCGCATACTTGTGCACAACAATATTTAACGACACGTTTGGCAGAGTTTGTAGTAACCCTACTTGCTGTGCCAGCTGTCGCAAGTTCGAGTCCCCGTTGGGAGCATTCATTTGTGTGCTGAGCACTAATGTTTGTACTCCAGTCATGGTTGTTTATATTTATAATATGTATGTATATAAAGTTATATGTGTAGTATTTCAACTATCTGGTATCCATAACACAAGCCTCGTAGCTTATTGAGGAACTAGATGGTACTATGTGTTAATGTCCCAACATATTTATTTATTAATCTTTTGTGCAGATGGCTAAACTCTGCGAAATTGTCCGCTTCTATTATCCTATATTTACTAAGTCAAGATAGTTACTTGCACATAATAAAGATTTGTGTGAATTTCACTAAATCTTGATGTTTTATATGTCACATCTGAATGAGCTATACAAAAGTCATATCGTAAACTGAGATAGCGCAGAAATCCACAATTAAATCATGCTCACCGCTTAAACCGACCGTGAATGTCTCTTGACATTTCACTGTTGACGGTTACTACGGGTAATTGTATTATGAGGTCGACGATTTTATTCACAGCAATTTTAGGGTATTATGTTCTTAAGATAGCATTAAATTTATCTAGACGACTGTTATTACTTGTAAAAAGTGTAATGTTAGGCTCTTTATAGCTGTATTAGTTTTGGCTTGGTTAATACCTGTCATTCCAGAGTCCAGATTGACCTAAAATCTAAAGTAGACTTTATTTTTACTTAATATGTATCCTATTCCTAGCACAATACGATTTAGTTTAATGGTTTATCTACACTATAATTGAATGTTTGTTTTATTTTATTTGAACATGCTAATCTCTGGAACTACCGTTCCAATTTGAAAAAAGTTCTTACATGTTATGGCCTATATATTGAGTATTAAATAAAGATTATCTAAAATCACTATATAACCCTTAGATGTGAGGCATATTACATTTTACATATAAAATTATAAAAAATACGGGCGGAGCCACGGGCAAACACCAGTTTCTTTATAAATTTGTAAAAGTATCATTCATAGTGAATTGATAAAATATGTATATTGACTAGTCAAAGACAGTGTATATTTCTATGATTTAAATAATTTTTAAAATCAGATCATTAGTTCCAGAGAAAGGACAATGGGCATTCCGTCCCCAGAGTGTATCAAGTTGAGATATATGTCATTTTGAAGAGCAGAAGAATAGCTTCAATTTATTGTATGACACCAACACTGAGACTCATGCAGGGAAAGAACTATGATTCATTTAATTTTATTAAACCCGTGAAAGTCTAGAACAGTATAACGTATGTACATCACTTTAAAGGTCATAATAATAGCTATATTTCATTGTATGTCGCCAAAAGTGAGATAGTTGCATGGATGATGGAAGAACTATGAATTATTTTATTTAATGAAGATAAGATTACTTTTAGGTTATTCACACTTTTTCATACATTTCCTTGTATTTGCAGAAATTGACAAAACACTCAAAGGACTTGATTTTTTTACTTTGACTGTGGCTAGTTTGTAACGTCATTCCAGCCAAAACACATCCACTGCTAACATAAGCCTTCCCCAAAGATTTTCACGAATGCCGGTCTTGTGCCATACGCATCCAGTGGGCTCCGAACGCTACTATCGGTCCGCCTTGAGGGAGTCCTTCACCTTGGGACTATTGGTCACCCGGAAATAGAATAGGTTACCAGATTTGAGCGTTAACGAGTTGTTCCTTTCTCTTCGAACTTCAAATAACAATATAATTCCAATCTTAACCTGCTCAATTCTTTCTGATTTATTCATTCAGCTATCCTGTACAGGGCTGCAAAAGTCGCAATATGTGCGAAGGTAAGTGTTAGGAAACACAGACGGCACGGTACGATATAAAATAATATGTATGAATATATTGTACAATCTAAATTATACTGTTTTACTTTCACGAATTTAATAAAATTAAATGATTCATAGTTCTTTCCCTGCACGAGTCTCAGTGTTGGTGTCATACAATTAATTGAAGCTATTCTTCTGATCTTTAAAATGACATATGTCTTAACTTGATACACTCTGGGGACGGATCCCATACAAAATTGCCCATTCTCCTTTCTCTAGATAACAACTTATGCATACATATCATGAATTCGATTTACAGAAAGCTTTATCCATCTAATATAAGCTACTTGGTTGAATCCATCCGTCGAAAAATTTATATTATAATTTAAAATATCACCGACCAATCTCCACTGTAACTCTTCCATTCATCATAACATTAGCGAAATAAGTGGTGGCATATTAATTGTGGAGCATATTAATTAGCATGCATAGAAGCGAAAAAAAATCTATTTAATTGAATTGAATAAAAAAAATCAACCATAGACTAGTATCGAGTTCTTATCATAAGAGCATTTATATGTAATCTCTTATGTACTTACATAGGTCCTATATAAATTTTATCCTCCCTTGTAATACGAAGGTTGAACCGTAATCTGCAATTAAATCACGCTCACTGCAGCTCGAACCAAGCGTGAACGTCGCTTCTTCACGTTTCACTGTCAACTGCTACTATAAATTCGACAGCTCTGCAATATTTTGTACATTTTTTAATAATTAAAGTATAGTATTTGATCATTTTGAAAATTTATATATTTATCTAATACCTTTAAACGAGCAATTCTTGTATATTTATACCGGCGATCTCGGAAACAGCTCTAACGATTTCGTGAAATTTGGTAAGTGGGGGTTTTTAGGGGCGAAAAATTGATCTAGATTAGTCTTATGTCTGGAAAAACGCGAATTTTCATCAGGTTTTCTGTCACATTATTCCACGCAAAATATAGTCGCTAATTTTGTACGCTCGGGCATAACCAAGCGGCCAAGGCGCAAGATTGATAATCACAGGTGTCCGGGTTTGAATTCCGGTCAGATACATAATTTTTAACTTTTGTTTTTTTTTGTATTTATTTTTAAAGAAAAGTTTTAAGTTTTTAGTTATTTTTTAAAGAAAATTGTACTTTTAGCTAAAAATTCCGAGCGAAGCTCGGTCGCCCAGGTACTAAATATTATAGGATGATAATTGATAAGTGACATCATCGCCGATTGTGAAACCATTTTTATAAGATTTTCTTAATGTTAAATTTAATAATTCTAGTAATTTATAATATGGTTGTCCCATATAAATTCCAAGTAAAATATCGATCCCCAAGGATGCAATAATTACTCATAGTGTTTTAAAGCTGGTGTATGTTTTTGTTTTAAACTTAATTAGGACACTTATGGTTTTTGATGCTAGTAACCTTTATGTGATGGACAAGTAATGTAAACAAAATATAATATTAAACATTTATGTAAAAGACGTTCTTAAATATGAAAGATCGTATAGCTCGAATAAACTACACTAATAAAAATCTTTGGTAGGTTTTAAGAGACAATAAAAATGACGAGAATAACGACAATATTTGTCAAGAGTAGACATAATACTGCAGGCGAAGTTTGAACATATTTTTAAAATAGCAGTAGGTACTATTGAAATCCACTGTATTTGTTATTTTTCATTCAAAGACCTATCTTTCTTCTCATCTCACTTAAAAAAGGAGGATATTTAGTATATTTTGGTTTTATATTGTGTCTTCGATATGTTCGCCAATTATGAACTGATTTTTAAAAATTTTCAAATTAATAAGTTATAATATTTCAAAAGATTCACAAAAATATTACGAAAAATATTTTACTCACTTATGAATAATTCTTACTTTTAAATGAGTTTTGTTGGTTGGTATATTTTCAATTAACAAGTTAAGTAAATTAATTAAATAAAAAAAAACTAATTTCTTAGTTTTGGCTTTACTTATTTTTAGCGACATTATTTTAATAAGTATGCAGGTAGAGGTGATGAGCGTAATATGTAGATGTATCCCAATAATGACTTACGACTAGGAGTAAATCAACCAGAACAAAAAAAAACATAACAATTATAGTTACTATTCGTTATTAAAACCTGCTACAACAAACCTTGTTGAAAAAAAAATTCATACGCACTTAAAAACAACAAAAAGAACCATGTATACAAAATAATTCAATTCAATAAAATTTTATACAATATATTTATTAATTACACATCTATGGCAAAAGGACAAAGAAATTTTTATGTATTATAATAAACAACTGGTTGTCGCATCGACGTGCTCCGTACAAATTGAGCCAATCCAGCACCTTTGTAGGACGCACCAATATCTACCGCTCAGCGCTCATACAAGTAATGATTTAACTTTGACACTCACGCCTATGGAAAATTTTGTGTACATGTGAGATTATAATTTGTAGCGTTATTGGTACTAGAATTAGCGTTAAATATTAGTTTGTTTTGTTATTATTTGTTTTTGTTTTGATAATAATAAATATTTTGGGACATTAACACACAGCACCATCTAGTTCTATGGTAAGCTACGAGACTTATGTTATGGATACCAGATAGTTGATACACTACACATATATAACTTTAAATACATACTTATTATAAATATAAATACCCATGACTGAAGTACAAACATTCGTGCTCATCACACAATTGAATGCCCCCAGTGGGACTCGAACCCACGACCGCTAGCACAGCAAGTAGGGTCACTAGAAACTGAGCCAAACGTGTCGTTAAATTGTGTGAATTAAAAGGAATTAAATTCATCAAAACAAAAACAAATAATAGTTAAATAAAATTAAAAATATGTTATACTAACCGTTTTGATTTAACCATTTCAATAATTATTTAAAGGATTCGTTTATTATTTTTAGTAAAGATTAAACTTCATAAGCAAAATTTTTGAATAAAAACATTTAACAGTTTTTATTTAAATCTATAAAACTTCATTATCACAACGCCCAGAAATATTCTACCCAAAATACCTCAAAAATCTCTATTCAATATCATCATTAACTTGTTTCAGCATACGTAGAGTAAATTATTTACGTACATTGAATGAAAAACCATAGCCTGTCAGGTGACGTGCAATTTAATCTTTTCCGCTTTCGCAGCTAGATGATGTTTATAGTAAAATCCGAAATACCAATCGGGAGGCGACATTTTGGGCATCAAAACGTTCCTTTTCACATGTTTTGTATAAAAAATGTGGCAAGTGAGTGAAAAATGAAAACATCACAAACACACCCCCTCCCCCGGCCTCTCGCCCCGCGGCGCGTTGTCACACTACCCACCCGTAGAGCAGAAAAATGACAATCCTCAAAGATTAGAGCGCAGATGTGCAAATGTTTAAAAAATATATATTTATCTATGTGTTTTAGTATACAAATATTATGAGTTTATTCAGTAGAGAACAGTTCACAGGTTCATATCTCGTCTAGTACATTTTTTTTTATATTGGAGAAATACTATTTTATATAAAGCTATGAAAGTTCCTAACGACTCGACCTAGCTACTATTATAATAAAAACGTACACATATAAACATACATATTTACTCATAGTACCTGGCTATTGTCAATAAATCACGAAAATTCCCGCTAAATTTTAAATGGTACTGCGACTTACTGGAGACATTTGCAAATTCACCGCTTCAATTAATTCGAAATAAGGATCTCATATTTTACATCCAGAAAAAGACACATTATTATTTATAATTACTAATTTCTATATGCTTATATATTTTTATTTACTAAAACAACAATACAGTGTTTATTTATATTGTATTAAAAGAAAACATAAGAACATTTAAACGTACATGTAAATAGCATAGCTAATGTGCCAACATTCAGCTGATATTTGGGGAGTTTTTCTTTGGCATCTCACAAAGGCCGGATATGGCGGAAATTTTTCAAAAGTTCGCGTTTCCTGCTTGTTGATTGTATGCATCCGAGTGAAACAGCGATTTTTTGTATCCTGGCTCCAAAGAATCAGTAAATTTATGAAAGTAATCATATACGGTACGTTGTACAACTATACACTACGGTCGCCAATCACACTAATAGGATTATCAGATACTTAGTTCTAGTAAGCTAAAGATCTGATTAAAAACTTCTCACTGGTAATCATTGTAATAGTAACTTAATTTTTAATTAAAAGATTCTAAATTTGAATGAAAGTTTTAAAAGCTTATCGAATGTACTACCTGTAGATAAACAAGTACGTATGTTTCCAAATAATCGTACTTTTGTATTATAATTATTTACGCTCTATAAGCTCCAAATATTTGGTGTTTGTAGTAATGTTAACTGTATGTGTATACGTCAGACTAAGGAATAACATGGACAGTGTCACAGAACTAAGTACTATGAAGCCAACTGCCAAACAAGAAAATTAAATAAGTTAATATAATGTATATTAAGGAGAAGAGTATTATTTTTATTATTCATATTTTATTATCAAAAAATGTATATTACTTTACCTAATACATATATGAAATTTCACTTATTCTTTAAAGAAAATAAATGGTCTGTATAGCAAAATATAGAATAGTAGCATAAACAGCAAATCAAGCTACTATTTTTGACTTTTACGTTTATTTTAGTGGACTCCGCCTATATATTTTTTATTTAAAAAAAACGTGTGTGTGTACTTATGTACGCACGTAAGAAGTTATACTTCTTTGTCGCAACAGAACAAAAATAGCTAAAGATTTCATCCCGTATGTCACAACTCTCCGTTTGTAAAAGGAATGCAGCTAACTTCATCATGTCGCTTTTTGGCTGTCGAAGTAATAATTTCACTATCATAATTTTTTCCAATCGTGCTAAAAGAAACCTTATAAAAATACGAAAATCATAGTATACAGTATATATAAATTGTATTATATATAATAATATACACTATATATAAATTGATGTATTTCTTCATGTGAACATGATAAATGAGTTATTAATTCGTAGTGAAACCCTATTGATAGAAAAGTTACAGAAAAGACAGATCATTTGTCAGTATGTTAGTAGATATAACTCTTTCCGAACATTTGTACGATTACTTTCATACAAGTTTAGGTACTGTGTTAAATAGCGGCTTCCCCACTCAGAAGCTTAGCGTCCATGAAAGATTTATATATGTTTACAGTTATGCCCTGATTACGTCCTTGTTTTTCAGAGAAGTAAAAAAATCGTTTGACTAATGCTTACCGACAACACGTGAATTTATCATTTCTTTTTAGTAAATACTAACGATTCATCCTCGCTTCACTCGGGTTCATCCCTAGCTACGTTTTAACGGTTAGTATGGAATAGAGAGACTAAATATATTATATATACATCCATAGGTACAAAATAAACAGTTCTGAACTTTTCGAATCGGTCCAGCCGTTTTTGTCTGTCTATATATATATATATATATATATATATATATATATATATATATATATATATATATATATATATATATATATATATATATATATATATATATATATATATATATATATATATATATATATATATATATAACAAGAGTTGCTCGTTTAAATATATTAGATTACAATTATATATTTATTAAATATAGTTTTAGGAAAGAATATAATATTATCATCATATCATTTGTAAGACAAAAACAACGGTTACCATGGCAATAAACGTACGTACGTAACGCTTTCACCAGCTTACCCCCCAAGTCAAGCGTGCGTAAAGAAGTTTTACTTCAAAAACAGATTTTAATATCATAACGTTATTTTGTGAACTCTCTAAATTGACGACTTATTCGATATAAGAATATTTTTTTCCGTCTTTTCTTCCGCTTACACTTTCAAAGACATCGTTAGTGATGCACCCACGAAACGGGATACTGACTTCGTTATCAATCCCGCTTGACAACTTAATGGATTATAGTCTTAGGGGACAAGACTACCGAGAGACAAAAAATACAATGTAATGTCATGTATGCTATAAATGTTTTATTTATTACCGGAAGTTTGGTAACAGTGCGTCAAATGACAAGTTATTGTGTTGCTAAAAATGTTTTTGAACAGCATCTACTAATATCTAATTCATTTTTCATTCGCTCATTCATGTCTAAGTAACTACGAGTTGATGCTAAAAGTCCAACTTAGGCAAAAACAAGTATTGTACGATTATATTAATTATTTTCGTAAATAGTTACGTATGCCATTTTTAATTCACGCTAGTTTAAAATTAAGACGTAAGAATATATAAGTTAAAAAACCTACGTTTAACGATTAAATAAATAAATATATTGGGACATTAACACACATCATCATCTAGTTCCATGGCAAGCTACGAGGCTTGAGTTATGGATACCAGATAGTTAATACACTACACATATATAACTTTAAATACATACATATTATGAATATAAGCACCCATGACTGGAGTACAAACATTAGGGCTCATCACACAAATGAATGCCCCCAGCGGGATTCGAACCCGCGACCGCTCGCACAGCAAGTAGGTTCACTACAAACTGAGTTAAACGTGTCGACAAATTTCAATACTAGGGCTTTACTTTCAATAAACAAGGTGTCAGTAGGTAAGAGTTTAAAAATTCTTATCCATTGTAATATTACATGATAAAAAATAGTAATGTAACTAATAATAAAACTCGACTAAGAAATATAGATATTTTTTTTTAATTGTAACTTAAAAGTATAATTTAATTTAAAGAACAAACATAAAAAAAATATATATATACGGTCTAATTGAGAACCTCCTCCTTTTTTTGGAAGTCGGTTAAAAACACAATAATTGTTTTATTGTTTGCTTTAATTTGAAATCCACTTTGTTATAGTAATATTTTTTTGCTATTTCCCTCTACCTTTTATGATTTGCAAATACCATAATTATTTATTTTAATATCTCTCACAATTATATATAAAGATGAATTTAACGACACTTCATTATGTTAAAATCCATCAAGCCGCTTAGATTACAGACCGTGCCAATAAATATACATATGTACGTACATTTGCGTAACTTCCTCTAGGATACTCGAGCAAAAATATACGTATGGAAAATCTCTTTGTTTATTTTATTACTCTTACTAGCGGCTCACTCTCGCTTCGCTCGGGTTCGCCTATGGGAAAATAAAAACAAACCTATCCCCCGGGAACCGTACACTTTTCCGGGATAAGAAGTTGCCTATGTGTTATTCCAGACTATAATCTATCTCTATACCAAATTTCATCCAGATCTGCTCACCCGTTCTGGTGTGAATGAGTAACAAACATCCATACTCACAAACTTTCACAGTTATAATATTAATAGGTATAGATATGACAAAGTGCTCAAAATTGGATTAGCTAAAACATAGCAAATCAAAAATAAAAACGACTATTTTCAGTTCAAAATTATGCAACTGAAATAATTTTACGTGGAAAATTACATAAAATATGATACATTTTCCTACAAAGATAATAATTTGTTTTGGCAAAAGACATAAAATTCCATGAAAACATTAAAGGTTACCGAGAATGCATTACGAGAACGTAACGTTCTTATCAAATAGAAACGCATATTAATCTCAGCAGGACGGTCCCGCCCACGCTTTTAGTCCCGGTTCACATTGTAATAAATCCCAGGGAACATCCCGGATCCCGGAATGCAAGGCGTTGCGGCGACGACGACGCGGCGCCGGCACGATTTATGTGGGAACACCAGATTCGGATCATGGTTACAAATTAAATTAAAATGGAGTGGAAAATTTTCGGTCTTTTCAATTTTTATACAAAATTATAAACTATAGTGTTTTAAAAATTGATTTTAATATTGAATTTGAGTTAATACTTTGAAATTTAAATCTAAAACTTAAAAGCTTTTTGCAACTTTGAACTTGTATATTTATTTATTTATACTTATTTATTTATATACTAGCGACTCACCCTCGCTTTACTCAGGTTCGTCCCGAGATACGTTTTTACGCTTAGTACGGAATAGATTTTTTTTTTTTTTTGTAAATTTTTCATTTTTTTAATTGTTATTCTGCTATTCGGGGTGAAGACAAATCCAACAAAACAAAAATCATAAAAATCGATATTAGTTCTCGTATAAGTGTTGTAACAAACCCGACGTTGTTTTATATATACATATATAGATATTCTTTATTGTACACGACAGTAATGACATAAAAATAGGAGAAAAAGTATCTAAAAACACAACAAGTAAAAAGTGTCCACAAAAGGTGACCTTATCGCTAATTAGCGATTTCTTCCAGACTAATATTGTATTATTAGATCATTAAATCCTTGTACAACATGTAAGTTGTGTCTGATTACGTACACACCGACACTGCTGAATGCGGATTCAATTCCCGTACATATAATGTCTTGTAGCAAAGTGCATCGTAAATACTAGGCCACTCTACCGGAAAACTGAAATATAAGTAAAGTATAATACTTTCTTAGATTTACGCGAATATTTCACGTTTTAAATAAAACTATCTTTGTGGATTTTGTCGAGGATTTATTTTGATTTTGGGTTCCCGACGTTTCATCCTGAGCTTCTCCCGTGACCATGATTACTGTAAAGCATTCGAAACGTCGGGATCCAAAAAACAAAAATCTGGGAAAAAATACGAAAAGATTATATGTAAAATATTTACTTCTATGAGGTATCTCAAAATCTTTTTTTATACACCTTTATAGATTTATAGATAGAAAATAGTACTGGATATTTAAATTGATATTCATACAAATAGTTTTAATAAGTCATAACTTTTCCTAAGTATGAAATCTTTTGTTGCCAATTTGAAAAAGAATCTCTGAAAAATGAAAGAAGCTATTCATTTCGATCCATTGTTTAATTTTAATCATAAATTAGGTCAACAACCGGAATGAGGTGACACTTTTAGAAATTGTCAATCTTGGGAGTGGTGAGAAAAAATTATGTAATCATTTGATGATTTATTTAAAATAATTTTAGGAAATTGATTGAGGCAGTAGTTAATCTATACTAATATTATCAAGAGGTAAAGTTTGTGAGTTTGTAAGGTTGTAGAGGGTAATCTCTGGATCTACGACACCGATTTAGATGAAATTTGGTAAGAAGATAGTTTGAGATTCTGGAAAGTACATAGGATACTTTTTATCCCGGAAATCATCCCTTAAGGGTATGAAAATGAGGATGAAAATTTGTATTAGGAATCAACCTATGGATAAACCCGAGTGAAGTGAGGGTGAGTCGCTAGTATTAAAATAAAACAATAGGCAATGACAAGTTTTCAGTTTTTTTCAAACAAGAGTTCAGTGCCTTTTTCTCCCTTTTATCCTTGCTTGTTTTTGTTTTTTCTTGTTTAGTAGCTATTGATGGGCTTTAGTATTATCAATCATATAATCAAAAAATTGGAAAAAAGCTAGTTTTAAAATGAAATAGTTATATCAGTAAAGACAAAACAATTTAATAGAGTATATAAATCTGGACCTGTGGCTGAAATAAAGTTAAAAAAAATAAAAACAGTTCAGTACCTACCTTTTTCTCCTTTGTCAGTCAACCGTATTATGAATAAAAAAAATGATTATTTTGACTGCTGGGCGAACACTAACTTAGATAAAACTTCATTGTTAGTAATTTCTTAAAATATAATAATCAAGCTCAGTTCGTTTGTTCTTTTTCTAGCACTAAGTGCATCCACATTGATCAACTTTAAAAAAGGAAAAGACATTCATTTCGAGTGCATGTTTCAGTGTAGGTATGATACGCCATATTTTCAATTGTGGACCGATTTTCATGATAATTTTGTAACAAATAAACGTAAGTTGTACCTTAAAGGTACTTCAAAAACTTTAATAAAAAAACCACTTCCAAGGGTGGCGTAGCTTCATTTAAATAGATTACAAAATGTATTTGTCTTTCCTAACGAAATTCAAAAACAGATAAACCAATTTACATACTTATTGAAGGCTTGACAGCGATCACTTCTTATATAAACAATCTTCTTACACAACTACGTATAATTCATTCATTGTATTTATTTACATTAACAAAATATCATACATCATATAGTTCACTCAATACAAAAACATTGAAGGGCAAAGACGGGACCGTTTATTATGTATGAAGGCTGCGACAAGATGAAATTCAGATGGGCGCAAATAAATTTTTATGCGTTTGATGTCAACCTTTGAAAACCCGGAATATATTAAAAGAAACGTAAAACTTTACCGCAGAGCATGTCATATAAAATCTTTATAGTGTACTAATAATGACGCGCAACTGTGTCTGGGGGTTTATATTATTAGATATGGTGTCATATAAAAGTTTTTGGAATATTATTTATTTTTAACTGACTTCGTGAAAAGGAGAGAATCATGTACCATATATATTCAGCCCTTTTTAACGTCCCACTGCTGGGCACGGGCCTCCCTTCAATACGAGGGGGAGCTGGCCACAGTCCACCTCGCTGGCCAAATATGAGTTGGCGGATTTCAATATAAAATACATACTGTATAAAATTAGAGATTTTCTAAACTATAACCAGACAAAATTTAATAATTTGCAAGTTATTCCAAATGCTTAATTCATCATTTTGGTTCATTTCGCCAAAGAGATGATAACACTCAGTCTATGTCTCTCTCTTTTCAAATTTGCATTCGTACTTCCGAGGTAAAGAACGTCGAAATGACCAGTTTTTTTTCATTTGTAGAACTTGAATTCTTGGCTGATATATTGAAATACAGTGTTTTATAAAAGTGATATTGAAACAAATATGTGCATGATCAATTCCAAATATTTTATATTATACTAGGATTTGCCTGTGGCTCTGCTCGCGTGGTATCTTTTTGTTAGCTTTAAAGTATAACTTTCTATTAGTAGCATAAAAAACTCTTTAACATCAATTAATTAATGAAATTACCCATCAAACAAACTAAAACCTACAAATATGTAACATGTATTTTTTTGAATCGGTTTATATTTCTTTTTATAAAGTTTTTAGTAATATGCTGAGAGACGCGGGCACACTAGTGTGTCAGTTAACAAATAATTTCTTAGAAATTATCCTGGAGTGGTTAATTAATATAAATAACGATGATAATAATAATTTTATCACAAATATTCTCAAAATGACTTATTCATTGAGCAAGGATCGACTACATTTATCGGAAGGCCGGATTTTAGAGAACTCCGTCTAACGACTACCGATTCAGTGACTATTCGCAAAACTTGCCCCGATATTAGCATAAAACATCAAAACTCGCATTAAAGTGTCCAAATTCTCCCTTTAAAATATTCCCCCGTGCCCCTGTCTCTACGCTCAGTGAAGCGGGTATTGCTGGATGTGTGGTGTAAGTTACGTTGGAAGTTTTCTGCCAATTTCTTATAAAAAGCAATCGTTAGAAAGCAATACATTATCTTATCACCTATATCACTATTAAGCAAATCTTCTATCCGCTAGTGAAAATCGCGTCATAAGTTTAAGGAGAACAAACATCTATGTAAAGAGGAAGAAGCTCAATATCCATTATGTTATTTTATAAACACCATCTATTCGGCCTATTGTTGTAATGCAAGGAAAATTTAACAGTCTTTTTGAAATTAATCTATCAATACATCAAGAGTAATTGGAATCCGAAAAAGTCGCTATAAAAGGTGCGTGAAATAGTTAGCAAAAAATATAGGTTTAGGCGTCTATTACATCTCAGAAACAATCAAAAATATAATGTTCTAATTTAAAATGTTCACTAATTTAAATAATAGCTGGTAAGAAGTATTAGAAATAACAAGAATACTTAATTCTTATTTCATGACTAGCGACTCACCCTCGCTCCGCTCGGGTTCGTCCCTAATTACGTTTTAGCGTTTAGTATAGATTTCTCAGAAATGAGATATTTTCTAGCAGTAAAAACTATCCTATATGTTGACCTGGATAATCAGTTATCATCATACCAAATTTCATTAAAATCTGTCCAGTGGTTTTTTCAAGATGTGGTAACAGACAGATAGACAGACAGACGGACAGACAAAAATTCTAAAAACTGTAGTTTCGGCTTCTGTATCGATAATAATGTCTACTTCAATAAGATTTTCCAAAAAATATTTAATGTACAGATTCGGCTTAGTTACAATTTTATTATATTATATGTATAGATATTTTCCGCTCAAAGCTGGCGTCTTTGAATTGGGCTGAAATATAATAAAATCTGTATTTTATTCAACTACATTAATACATACTTGAACAATAAAATAATTATCATTTATCGTTATGGGTTTTATGATTTGGAAAGAGAAGGAAAAAACATGACTATGAAGTTTTAAAGTTACCCTTGCATTGTATCTGTTTTAGATGAAAATTTTTATCGTAAAAGTTTTATCGCTTTACCAAAACAACTTTTGGGAGTTGGGACGAAAATAATTATATCGTGAAATGATTGATGAATACAAAATAATTAATGCATTCGATAACAAAACTTTTATATATTTTCCTTGTTATTTTATAGTTTAAATTTCATTTAATATTTTCATATAATATTTTAAATAAAACTATCTTTTCGGGGTTTTTTTGCGGAATTATTATGATTTTTGGTACCCCCAACTAAAACCACCAAAAATTAGTGGGAACCAAAAATCAAAATATCGAAAAAATCCGAAAAGATAGTTTTATTAAAAATATCAAATATTCGCGTAAATTTAAGAAAGTATTTGGTATATTATACATATTTATACACTTGCAGACCATAAAAGAAATATAAAAAACAATTTTAGTAACAATATTTTTGTCTTTTAAGTTTTTTGGTAACCATTCGTAGTACCTAATATATTTTATGGAATATTCGTTCGTCGTAATGTTGTATTTTTACATTAAAGTTTGTTAAAATTCTATTAATCAAATTATAATCAAATACCAGCTCAGTGTGTATCGTATCATTTAAGTGATTGTATAATATATTTTGAAAACTAAGTTATTAATTATGTTATTGCATGAAAAAACTGACTAATGAATTATTTTTTAAAACATTCTTCATTTTACTAGTATAGTAAGTATTATGTGATCTGTGGTAATGTGCTAGATATATCAAAGAGACATAATATATTTACCATACATATTAACTATTATATGCCTATTTACTTTTTAGTCTTCTTGAAGAATGGCTTACTATGTATTTTTGAACAGGCGAATAAATAAGTTACAACTGCTTAACTAAATTATGTGTATATTTAAACCTTTATTTCTTAGTAGCATTGCCCACAGCTTCGCCCGCGTTCATATGACCAAATCCAAATCTTAGGTTTTACATATTACTATACTCTTACATTGCAGTTTTTGTATTTTCCCGCATTAAAAAGTATCCTATAGGTTGACGTGGGTAGCCAGCTATCACCATACCAAATTTCATCAAAATCTGTCCAGTAGTTTTCTCGTGATGCGGTAACAGACATACAGACAGACAGACAAAAATTCTAAAAACTATAGATTCGGCCTCTGTATCCATAATAAAGACTATTTCAATAAGATTTTCCAAAAAATATTTAATTACAGATTCGCCTTAGTTAGAATTTTATTATATTTATATATATATAGATTTTTATTTTTTATTTTGATTGTTTAGCATTTGACCTTTAAGACGTTTATAAAGACGTGTATAAGAAACTAGGGAATTACTATAATTCGACCCGCATTCCTTCACATACCCTTTTGAATTTTTTAGGGTTCAATTTCTAAAACCTTTCCGTAGAGAAACTTGCCCTTTAATTTTCGAGTTCCAGGATACGGTGGATAAAACTGTATTAAACTCTTATAAGACTATAAAGAATCAATTAATATTTACATAAATATATTACCTCTTTTGATTTCTTTAATAACTTGTTCTTTTTAACATCTTTTTTAAGTTTTTAACTTATACTTCATTTTTTACAATTTTAATTATTTACTTTTTAAAATTTTAATTAAAAATTTATTTTTTCAATCAGATCTAAACAAACACTTACATTGCATAATTATGTATGTTTTTATATAACCTTTTGAATAGTCAATCCCATAAAAACATAAATGTGAAAATGGGAGCCAAGTTCAATATTAAGAATATGTGTGGTTGCCAATGTTAACTTCACCAACAACATCAACGTTATTTTAATATTAAAATTATACGTATTAAGGTTTAAATTAAAAAAAATCAATAAAATCATGAAAATCAGAAAATCTTGAAAACTGTAAAAGTTTTACTAAATTTTTTTTGGCTTTTCTCATATTTCAAGATCTCATCTCTCGCCACTTTCATACTTCGATACACTCGGTGAGAGTCAAGGCACAGTACTAACAGCTTTACGTGCTCTCCTAAGCATGGGGTATAACACCGCCAATTTCCCAACTCCGTGCTATTACTGGGACCTTTTTGAATGAAAGACTCGATAACTTGAACTTGGCCCTACCTGGCACTCGAACCTAGAGCCTCCAGATGTGAAGCCGTACATGCTAGCAACTGCACCACCGAGGCAGTCAGTCTTAGCATTTATAACATCAAGTAGCATAGGAGCGTTATGTGCATCATAAATAACGACATTGTTGTAACAATAAAAACGAAAATCGAATTCAATACTTGCAAAGACTTACGCATTCAAACCAATGGGATATCTTCGCAACAATTTTAAACAAGAGCAGTATCTCGTATGCCTCGGAAGTGCACCCGTCAAGCTTTAAGCGTCTTTCCGTCATACGTCCCTTTATTTCTCCCTTTGTAAAGGAGACGTCACCCTTTGTCTCACTGGGGACGGCTGCACTGAAACGTGAAGTTACCCGATTCGTCGCTTTGAAATGCACTAGGTAACATGATTTACTTCCTATATGTCCATCGATGGCGCTATATCCTAATAATTGAAAAGGGGTTATGTGCAAGTTATAATTAAAAATATGTATTAGTGGATGTTGAGAATGTTGTAACAGTTAAATATAAAATAAGCTCCTTTTTGAAAGTCGGTTAAAATACGCGAATCATTCAATAATGGCAGAAGACATTGGTTTTATTATTAGAATTATTCTAGACCACATAAGATACTAACTTAGTGAATTAAAGTGTATAACTAATTTTACTAAAAAACTTCGCTTGTCATTATTAATACAATAGATATGATTTATTAATTAATACAATTGTATGGAGTTCTTGACATCTTTCGCTATTAACTTTTATATTAGAAGTTTTTGTAGGATATAGAAAATATAATAACTTTAACCCAATTATAGAATCGTTATCGATACATACAAACAAATAAAATTGAAGTGTCTATTTGTAATTTCGAAATAACAGCTTTTTACTAAATGCATAATGTGAAAATATAAACTAACAAAATAAACATAATTTTTAAAAAAATTGTCGATCTGTTTGTTCCGGCTAATCTCCGAAACGGCTGGACCGATTTTGACGGGACTTTCACTGGCATAGAGAGACAGAGAGACAACTGATGTTTTTAGGAGTAATTTAGTTTACCTTTCTTTTAGAATAAGAATAATATACATATAAGCGTAGGCAGTGGTAACGGTCGGTGGAATCCGAGTGAAGCGCATTCAAATCTCGGGTCTCTCACCTCTGATATTTTCATGTGTGAATCATTTTCAACATGATTGCCACTTGTCTTAACGGTGAAGCAAACATCGTGAAAAAACCTGCATGTCTGAGAGAACCTATCAAGTTTTCAAAAGACATGTGAAGTCCGCCAACCCGCATTTGGCCAGCGTGGTGGAGTATGGCCTGATCCTCCTCGTACTGAAAGAAGGCTCGTGCCAGCAGTGGGATGTTATAAAAGGCTGAATACAATACCCAAAAAAACCCCATGAAATTGTGCAAAAAGATCCGTTTACCTAGCGACGCACCCGAGTAAAGCAAAAGTAAGTTGCTAGTTTACAATAAACATATTAGAAATATATAGATTCGCGCTCGCGAAATTCGCGCTTAGAGTTATCCAAGACTACATATTAAGTCTACTAATAACGTGTTTGTCTTTTTACCGTTTTTATTCAGACAAGTGAATATGAGTGAAAGTATACTTGTATATCTCATTTTTCACTATACGGCAGATTGCCATAATATTTTGAAGTAGATACTAGATAGATGTGGAAGTACCACAGATATAGATTATCGAGATAACAGAGATTATTCTTTACGTAAACAAAATTTTACCTTTTTATGATAAGCTCAAAATAAAACAAGTTGTATTCTACTCCACTGGGCCATATTGAAGTAGCGTCAATCTGATGAAGGGGAGCTTAAAAGTGCGGAACCGTGTTGCGTCAGCGAGCCACGAAATGATACAAACAGTACATCTGTCAGAATTAAAAGTGTTGAATTAAAAAAAGTTATATTTACTTTGAAAATCTACAGTATACTGTAAATAAATACAAATCACTGTCTATTTTGCGACACTAATATTATAAAAAGTTAAATTTTAAAGTTTTCATGACGCCATACTAATGTGAGGAGAAATTGCACTATATTTTAATAATAATAATATAATATAATTGAACGGTTGCTTCACTCTAAACTTTTTATACAGGATTATACAACAAATTAAATTATAAAAAAACACACTATAAACTATTCATTGAGGCCATTTCAAAGAGCTTACACATGATATATTTTTAGTATTTAAAGAGTTTAGTTTATCTTGCAGATTCCAGGTGCATCAGGCAAAGGTTACCATATCATTGCAATATTATCATTGAAGTAATGGGATACCAAGTTTCGAATGGATTAGATCTCTGGTATTGCTCATATCCTTTTACTGTCTAGAAAAGAGCTGATAGCTTGCAAACGGCTTAAAGAATTTTCTAGATTTATTACTAAGAACACTCTCGATCAAGTCATCTTTTAAAGAAGAAAAATAAATTAAAATCGCATTTGCACGCTACGATGCCATAGACAGACACACAGATATACACTTTAAATTTATAGCCCCTCTTTTTGCGTTGGGGGTTAGAAATCACCTATCTCGTAATGATTACATTCAAAAACATTTAATTATAATACGCATGAATTAAGAGAACCTAACTAATCAGACGATAAATATTGAGCCAAAAATTATCTTCTTTTATTATTTCTTCTTTATCATGTTCTTTTCTTTTACGACGAGTATACTAGTCAAGTATAACTTAATTTTAATTTCGTCTGAACGAAACTTTGAAGCAACCATTTCTAAAAAGAATTATTTAAGTTATATGTCACGTATGTCGCTCTCGGCAGCATTTTAATATGTCTTTGCTTTGCGTAGGCACACTCGTTTTAATTTTGAAAAATTCTTTTACCAACTTGTTCTCAAATCCTTTATGTTGTGATTCTTTTTATAATGCACCTACAAAAGCGTAATTATTGTATAAAATATACTTTATTTGCTTATACATACATATAAATAATATTTAACTACTAACATACAAGTGCAATATAAAATTAAACTAAAGAATCATAAGGACTGTATATTCAAACCGTTTATTCATTTATGACTATTCTATAGATGTATAGATAGAACTGCATTCGTTAAGTAGATATTTTTATTCTAATTTTATTTAAAAACATGGTACACACGGTAAATACCATCCTCACATCAAGAAAACAACTCATAACACTTTATTTCTCTAATCAGAATTCAAATAATGAGATAAGATAAAAATACACTGAAGGCTTAACTAATAACGCATGATATTTTAACCGACTTCTAAAAGGAAGAGGTTCTCAATTCGATTGGTATTTTTTTCAATGTATGTACACCTATTACGCTGATATTTATGATCCAATTTACGTGATTCTTCTTAAATTTGATTCGGAATAGTTGCCATTTAATCCCACAAAAATTTGACATAGTTTAGCCCAGTAGTTTTCATTTTGTTTGATTTGACAAGCCTAATACGTTAGAATCGGATTTTAGAGCCAGAATTTTGAGTCTTACTAATAAATGCGAATGTTACCTTGTCAGTCTTCATACTTTCCTACTACCATTATGTCTACACTAAAAAGGGGAAAATAAAAACTTTTTAAGAAAAAATGAAAACCGACTTACAAAAAAAGCACTAAAAAGTAAAAAATAACTGATTGGTACTTTTAATATACTATAGATACCTAATCAGATATATTCGAAGTCGGTGCCAGCCGATACAAATTAAAGCACACGAACCTACGATATCGGACGATTAAAGACTTTATCGATAATAACACAATAAAGCCAGAAAACGTACCATTTTCCAACAGACAATATATTGTAGCGAGAGTTTTTTTTTTTTTTTTTTTATGCGATTTAGTGACAAACGAGCAGGCAGACCACCTGATGGAAAGCAGTACCTGCCGCCCATAACACCTACGGTTCATGCACTTAGGTTTTAAGTAACAAAAATGTAGAACCACAGGTGCGTTGTCACTGTGAGGACTAAGATGATATGCCTCTTGCCTGTAATTGCGCTGGCTACCTTATCCTTCAAACCGGAACACAACAATGCAATCATTGTTGCTTGGCGGCAGAAATAGATAAGGGGGTGGTACCCATCCAGTCGGACTCCTCAGGCTTGACAGAGTCCTACCACCGGTAATTCGGTAATTTTAACACCGGTTAAAAGTTTATATAATTTCTAAGTTTAAAAGATTAAAAACCGATGAAAAGCTTTTAATAAAGATCAATGATAAATGAAGGCTTAACTCTAGCGATTCTAAGTTATTAGAAGCGAGGCGGTGAACCGTGAATGAAGATCAAGAATAGGGTTCTGTACACCTTTTCATTTAAAAGTTCAATATTTATAATGAAAAAGGGAATTCCCTCACGTTGCTCATATTAAAAAGTATTTTGGGGAACTTAAATCCCCGCATCATGTAGGGTTAGACTTTTTTTAGAAATTACTGTGGAGATTAGAAACAATAGCAGGCAGAGAGAAGCGCTCGTATTTGCAAGTAATGGATTACTTGTCACAGGCGTGCAATAAAATTAATTTTAAGATAATATGTACGTAGTATATTTTTCATTTTAATATCTTTCATACTTATTTTTATACGTTTACATTTAAAATGATATATTCAAAATACTTTCTATATTTTTCACTAAATTCATCTTTACACGCTTAAAATTCTTGAGATTTAAGATAGCTTTTAACTTAAAATTGAATCCAATTGGATTTAGGTTAAACAGATTTTTTCGTGAAAATGTTATAGATTAATTTAGATAGAGATGGCTTGATGAAGGAACTCAATACACTACTTATGATTTATGTAATATACAAAATAATGCTTATTTCTTATAAAAGTATGTTTCCATATTATTATTTAATGTAGTTTGTCATTCATTTTGTACAAGGTTTGCTTGTTTGCTTCAAAAGCCCCCAATTCTAACACATCCCAAAAAACTTCGCCGCACCACTCACTTAGATTAGACTCAAAATATGCTTCTCCCGTAAACATAAACTTTTCCTCACCCACTAAGTATTCTGTTAAGAGGTTTTTAAATTTATTCACCCTTCGATCCGAAGTTTCTCAAGTCGGAGGAAATTCAGGCGATTAAATCGACCGAGTGCAGAAAGTTAAGGGTTAAATTTGCATAGAGATAGACCAACCGCGTGGTATTGTCTAGGATGAATAGGCTTTAAACGCATTGAAGTTCTTATATTAATTTCAAATTAATAATGCACGAAGTTGATTAAGGATATAGGTTCCATTTAGAGGGATGAATATTTGTATTTGTCGCTTATATTTTAACTAACGAGCTATCTCGCCTTGAGCATCTATAGGTGTCTTTTGTATTTTCAATATTACATACAGGCAGTGGCACATTTAGGCAATATTTACCTGTAATTAAGAATAAGGTGATTCAGCTTTTCTCAAACTCCACACTATACTCAAAATAAAAAGGATAAGACAAGGGACTAAAATCTTTATATGAGAAATTCATCATAAGTCTCCGCACGTACTTTCTAATGCGAATACATTTTCTGTAAAACTGTGCTAGCTATATTGTTCCATTTCTAGTAAAAAGTTACAAAAATCATGATACATTTGGGAAATCGTTTAAAATCTGACATTTTCTACAGCACATAATGGATACAAATAACTAAGTCGAGTAAATTTCCACCGTCACCTCGCATAACCGCCGCTTCAACGATCTGATGAGAACTCATATATCAGTACTCGACTGGAACGAGTGTGTTAAAAGCGTGATTTGTTATCTTTTGTTGTTCACCGCAGTTCGAGCACCGGTTTGTCTTAGAAATGTTGGTATAAATCAGCGTTTTGTTCACTATATCGTAGTTCCAATAAATAATAGGCAAATAGAACTTTATATTCTAGTGGAATATTCAGTATAGTTGAGATGGTATATGAATATTTTTCGTACATAGCCATAATAATTATGTTTAACCTACTTTAAAATTGTAAAAGATTATAACCGTTCAGTAATAGTAACGCAAATTATTACAACTCAATGTGTAGATACTTTGATAAAATAGGCACAAATAAGAATGTAGCAATTGGCTTTTCTTTACAATTAAAACAGTAAAAAATAAAAAATCTATTCCAATTGATATTGAACTGAAATTAAAATTTTAAGAAACACATTTTTCTATATACAACATACATAAGAAAACACACCTATATACATATATTTCCTACATACATACCTGTATAGTCTCTATAATATAGCTTATACACTAGTGTTGTTATTACTGTTGACATATTTTTACTTTTTCACGTAAATTTTCACTTAAACTAACAACTTCAATATTTATTAATAAGATCGTAGTTTTTTGGCTTATCTAATTTATAAGCAGTCTTTTTTTTTACTATAATTATTAAAAGAATATCGTTGCAACGTCTAAGAACCTAGGTCCTAACCTATAAATTATACACAAAAAATACGTTGCTGTATTAAATTACAACAAATCAACAAATACATTTTTAAATGATCACTTGCTTGGATAACCAAGTCAAGTGGGTTCAAACCCGGTTCTCACACTTCTGACTTACAAGCTAAAATAGCTAAAGCTTTAAATATTGCTATATTAAAGCACCTTGTGACATGTCACAACGTAAGTTTCAAGTAAACTGTACAAGTCGATGTAAACCACAGCTTCTTTATAAGACAGGTATGAGAGCTCGCGTACTAAGCGCTCTCCAATTAGGTGTAGCTCTTACCGTGCTCACTAGTGAGAGTGTTTTCAAATGCCGTCTTGTAAAGGGTTGGGTGTGACGAACTTGATCCTTGCGTGCTTACGTTGAACTTTGGCGCGAAGCTGAACGTTACATTTAGTTGTATAATATTAGCTGTTTAAATGTAATAATAAAACTTAAAGTACCTATCACTTTACCTTAATATCTTTCTATGAGAATTTTGATCCAAAAATATAAAATATTACTGGTACAGAGTTATTTTCAGTTAGTACCTACTAGTAAGTAAAATTAATTACAAATTCTAACTCAATATATTGTATTAAGCCATACATACATATACATAATTACTTCCTAAGTTTAATAATATATTATAAACTAATTCAGACTAAATGAAGAAACTTTATTATGATTATTTATATTGCTAATTCAATCAATAAGTTGACCAAGCAACGTAGGTTTTAATCGAAGTCAGTCTGCAGTCACTTCTAATAAAACATGCTCTTTTTTTTATTTTCCCGTAAATCAATTTAAATATAAAAAGCTAAGAAAATCTACGTGATAAAATAAAATTATCTGTTTGTTACGCACAAATTGCGTAGGAATCCACGCCAGTCTGTTGGCGAAGAAACTTTGATGAGTTTTTACGTTCACGTTCTCCCATGTTTCTATTAAAGTTATACCGTACAATTTGAAATGTCTTTATTTTAATAGGGCAATAACAACCAGAAAATAAATTACTTTCTATGTATGTTTGTACATATTATGACCCTTTACATCCGGGCAAAGGCCAGTCAGTAATCTATTTATACATATAATAAAACTAAGCAGAATCTGTACATTAAATATTTTTTGGAAAATCTTATTGAAATAAACATTATTATCGATACAGAGGCATAATCTATAACTTTTAGAATTTTTGTCTGTCTATCTGTGACCGCATCACGGACGGATTTTGATGAAATTTAGTATGATGATAGCTGGTTATCCGGGTCAACATATAGGATACTTTTTACTGCCGAAAAATATCTAAAAATATCTCATCTCTGAGAAATCTATACTAAAAGTTAAAACGTAACTAGGGACGAACCCGAGCGAATCGAGGGTGAGTCGCTCGGATAAAATAAATAGGAAAATTCTTCTTATTAACCAAAGTTAGATTTATATTGCAGTAATTTCAAACCTTTATATGCTATATAATTCATAAAAATGATTTACCAGCAGATATTAACTCAACGACCATGTATAAACAAATTCGGTCAGTATACCATTAGCCTTTAAAGAGCACAAAAGAATTTCCTTACATATTTTATTTCCCTCATTATACAGATCAGTGCTTTCATGGCTTTACTCTAAAGTATGTCCGTGAAAGTTATATTATAAAGCAAATTAGCCTTTAAAACTTACAGTAGAAGAACTATAGTTGTATGACGATATATCTCTAAATATTAACCGTTCATCTATGTACCCACATCTTTGATCTAACATTCTTCGACGGGAAATCCTGCTCAGCGCCAAAGAGAACTTGTATTGAAGTTTTCTAAATTACGAAGCTTCACAATTAAGTTGGATAGAATTCTCAGTCAACGATTAAGTTCTTAATTAGTTAAATGAAACGGGCTTACAAATTATAATAAGACAAAATGTACTGGGAAGTTGTATAATATAGTTTATTAAGCTCAAACTATATTAAACTCGACTATTGCTTCAATATTACTGAATTGCTAATAATTCATTACAAGACAAATATTATCTTTACTAAAATTATCTACACTAATATTATAAAGAGGAAAGTTTTGTATTTTTGTATGTTTGTAACGAACAAACTCAAAAACTACTGGACCGATTTAGATGTTTGGTTTGAGACCCTGAAAAGGACGTAGGGTATTTTTTATTCCGGAAATCATCCCTTAAGGGGGTGAAAATGAGGATGAAAGTTTGTATGAGGGATCAACCTAGGGCCGAACTCGAGCGAAGCGAGGGTGAGTCGCTAGTATACTATATGTACCTGCGACTTCGTTCGCGTTAATAAATGTAATGGATAATGGACGTTACGTCTGTATAAATCATAATTGTACCTAAAATCTTTAAAAGTTTTTAGATTTTTCAAAAAATTAATAAACAGTGGGTGGTTTTGTAGCCAAATTCTATCTACTTGCACAGCTGCACTATTAATTAATACGATAATAGCTTTTAGTTATCTAACAATGAACTATTGAAAATGTTATGAAAATATTCACTTATAATTTTAAATTACTTGATTTATATTTTAAGCTATCAATAAAATAGTATTATTTGAACATATCTATTCTATTTTTTTCGATTCGGGTGCATGTTTATGTTACACAATAACGTCGCCATTTGTGAATAGATTTTCATTTTTTTTTATTCACTAGATTGTAGATGTATGTAAAATAACTTCTCATATAAATCCTAAATATCTAAATAATTATTTTTTAACAATTTTGATTTAATTAAGGATGTAGTTATCCATAAATGCAAATTATGAAAATATGTAATACTAAATTATTATAATTATAGAACAAAGGTAGACAGACTCAAACAGTTCCTTCGTTACAATATAATGGATAATGCAAAGGACGGTCCCATAATACTCGGGGAGCAATAATCGCATACAACATGAATCGTCTATTCATAATAAAATGATTTAATTTCGCTCCTCGTATTCGGAGTGGGCATATATTCGAAACACGCATTACACCCTCATGTTTGTTAAGGGATTTCTTTAATAGAACGGAAAGGAGTTTCGTGAAACATTGGGCGGTGGGACAAGTATAAAGTGGTATTTACAGTTTGAAAATTATCCGGTATTATATTTACATCTGTAATTACATTTACATCATGTTTTTACATTTACATCATGTTTTTATTTACATCTATATGTTTTTCCTTAAAATAATATATTTTCTGTAATAAATAAACAGAAAATAAATTGAAAATTGAAGTAGCCCCAACACAATAAGCTATTCATTGAAGTCATATTAATGAGTCTAAACACGATGTTTCTGCAGTATTTTCGCAAAGAGTTGAGTATCTTGCAGATTCCAGGTGACCATATCGTTGCAATGTTTTTGAAGTAATGGGATACCAAGTTTCGAATCGATTAGATCTGTAAAAGTTGTTCATATCCTTTTACCGTCTAGAAAAGAGCTGATGACCTGCAAAAGGTGACCTGCGAATTTTATTGATTTATAACTAAGAACACTCTCGATCAAGTCATCTTTCAAAAAAAAACTAAATTAAAATCATTGGTTCATCCGTTTAAGCGCTACGATGCCACGGACGGACACACAGATACACACGTTAAACTTATAACACCCCTATTTTTGCGTCGGGGATTTTTTGGCATATTTATTGTCATTTAAACAATTTTTTAATTTTTTTTATAGGACCAACGGGGCAAACGGACAGGAGGCTCACCTGATGGAAAGTGATCACCGCCGCCCATGGACATCTGCAACACCGCAGGGCTTGCAAATGCTTTGCCGGCCTTTAAAGAACGTATACGCTCTCTTCTTGAAAGTTGCCAGGTTATAACGGTTCGGAAAGACCGTTGGCGACAGCTGGTTCCACAGAGTGGTTGTGCGGAACATAAATATTATTTTATTATTTTAACAAATCGCTATCGCTTGTGACATATCTCTTGCTCTCAATACAGAGTAATGTCGGAAGGTCTTCAATTATTAAACAATGCAATCGCGAGCGCCAACCCTAGCGTTAATACTTGATACCTAGTATTTGGGTCACGGAGCGCAAAAGAGTATTCTGTAACTGTAATATTTACCGAAGTTTTATTGGCTTTGTACTTTTACATTAATTAACTGCTTCTTTGGTATAGTGCCTAGCAAGTAAGGCTGCAGATCTGTAAAACCTGGCTTCTAGACCTATAGGTCAAGTTATATTAATTGGCTATTTCTGTTAAGAAATTCTTAGAAACAGCCCGGAGTTGGGATGTTGGCGGAGTCATACCCCTCCCCTGTGCGTCAGAGAGTACGTAAAGTCGTAAGTACAATTAATAAATGGTGCACTTGTGTTTGCTCTTATACTTGTGAACTATAATCTTTTAGGCAGTTGGTTCGCTTCCGCCGAAATGAATCAAAGGTACATTTTTTTTTGTGTACATATTTTTTGAACCTAGTTATAATTAACATAATTATAATACTTTCTTAGATTTATGCGAATATTTGACATTTTAAATGAAACTATCTTTTCGGATTTTTTCGTTGATTTATTTTGATTTTTGGTTCCCGACGTTTCGATTGCTCTAAACAATCATGGTCACGGGAGAGACTAAGGTGTTAGATGTCTCAAAGGTATTATATAGTTGTTACAGACAGCCTACCCACAAAATAACAAAAAGAAATTCAAAAAACTTG
The DNA here is from genome assembly GCA_033884665.1 of Argynnis bischoffii washingtonia. Taxonomy (NCBI): domain Eukaryota; kingdom Metazoa; phylum Arthropoda; class Insecta; order Lepidoptera; family Nymphalidae; genus Argynnis; species Argynnis bischoffii. Next base: position 13,618,978 of record CM066618.1, on the reverse strand, counting down.
AAAATTGGCACCAAAGTACTTTACAATATTTGTAAATTTTAATTTTAAACTTTTTTTTTAATATTTTTTTTTATAAAAATGTTTATTTAAAGATTTATTAATTACCAGAAAATCTAGTTAAAACATCTGTTTGCTTTCATTTGAATCTCCATATATTCTTTGTTTCTTAAGTAATACACGTTAAAGAATAAAATTAGCTTGTATTGTATTTATTTTATTTATATTATCCTTAGATAATAATGTCTCTCAATGAAAGAAAATAAACTTTGTATGGGTAATTAAATAATACACGAACATCTTAATTTAAAATATTTACTTGAAAAATTTAAAATCACTACTAAAACCATTTCATATTCCTTAACCAAACATCAATACAATTTTTATTTGGTTCATAACTTTACACAACTAATCATGTTTTGAAAACATACTCTCCTTTAAATATTAAGCACTCTAGATTATTTCCTGAAATAAGGTTGAGCTCACACTAACTAAATTGAAATAAAAAAGTTTTTTTTTAAGTAAAAGAATTTTATTATCTTTATGCTGTTATAAAAATTAAAATAAAGTTTATTGAAACGAAACAGTTTTAAAGAATTTGTAAATATATAGGTACATAGTTAATTTTTAGAAAAACGGTAGTGTGAACTCATACTAAAAATATTCTGACTGACACATTAGAAAATTATATGAAGTTAACTATATAGTATAATTTGATTAGTCCAGTACAAATTAAAGGAATAGTGAAAAGCTAGAAGATTCTTCTAATATGTCAGTCAAGTCGACTTATCAGTCAAAACATAAGTGATCTATAATGTTTCAATAATACAACAACTTCGTTAACCCAACTTATACTAGCCTAGAAAATATATTTCAACATCAGTTCTCTTCTACATAATTTGCTTAACAAGCTACTCAAACGTTACTGTGCATTTGCAAAACGCATTTACCTTTTTACGTCCTATTCAAAGAGACATCAATATTTCAATGAAATATTTAAATTCATAGATTTGTGTAACTTTTAATGACTAGACTCAAAAATTTTTTGAACTGCTCATCTAAAAATGTTTAATAACGTGTGTGTTAAACACTTAAATAATATAAACTATCTTAATACTGATCAATGCGTGTTACTAAATGTAAACGTATGCCATGACTAGAGTGAAAAAATAGGGTTAAAAAAAGAAAATCAGTCTAATTGGGAAAGCAACGCCTCTCGACGACCGTCGCACAGTCAATCCTAGACATTTCCCTGAATATCCGCGACAAATTAACTAACATGTTAACATCGTTGTTTCTACATAACCATAAATTTAAGATATTCTCAGATGGAGAACATGTGTTCGAGAAATAATAATAGAAAGAAGTCAGTTTCAACTTCTCCGCGAGAAGCCGCCAATCGTTTCCCTTCGTTGTCTGGCAATCCAAAAGTTTGCAAAGTATAACTCTATCAGATTTAGTCAAAACATTCGTCCTATAGTAATTATTGTCAACCGTAAAACTATTTCTTTGCGAATTGTTTCTATAAACGAAATCATATCGACCCTCTTTTTTCGATAACGACGAATAATTGAATGGATTTTCAAGGATATTAACGCTGTAACCCATTTCCACGCCCGAATAGCTGAAACGTTTATTACAATTGAAATTCGAATTAAAATCGTTTGTTTTTAAATTGAAAGTTATCGAGTTGGACTGCTTTTGTTTTTGATAAACGGAGATGTTTAATTCTAAGCAATTTATCGCGTCTGTTTGTTGTAAAATGAAATGGCAGTGAAGAGATCTTACGTTCATGTTCCAAATATGGGAAAAGGAAAGCTCTTGGTACTTTCCACCAGATTGTATCTTCCATCCCGTTCCCACATCTCTCACATTGACGCATAAATCAGAACAATTCTCTTGAAAGTAAATTGTTTTAGGATCACAGAGAAGGAAACCTCCCGCGCGTCTTTCACTTTCAAAACACTCGTAGAACGCATATGGCGTATCATTAAACACGTGCAAATGGAGGTTATAATAACCGTCGGTACGTTTGCTTAGGAAGAGAGCTAATTTCAGCAATTTCGCATCTAAAGCACTGAAACTTCTCCCAATGAGAACAAAGTCACTTAGGAATTCACACACAAGGTACACTTTTGATGGATCGACTTGTGCAAATATTGGTGTTCCAGGAGTTTCTTGGCCGAGAGTCAGGACTTTTCTCCACTCTCTCGAATTGATTTCTTCAGGTTTTTGTAAAATTGACAATACCCAACTTGAGTTCTTCAAAGTGGCACAATGTGGGAATGTAAGTACGACGGCCTTGCAGAAGTGAAAATTTTTTGGCCCACATCTTATTATAGGACTGAGCTGCGTTTCACCTGTTAAAAAAATAGATTTGAGCTACGTTGGTACAAAAATTTCATAATAAATTTGTCGATTCAGGTCAACATACATTTTTAATTTAGGTTAAAACCTTATATAAGTTGTCTCGCCGAATACGGTCAAGTTTAAAATAACTTAATGGAAAGAGCAAAATCTAGTCTACTTCAAAATATTACCCTCTTGTAAATTCGGTTTATTCCATTCTTCTTCCGTGACCTCTATAGAAAATAATTCTTCTCCTTTCTCAACTACTCCATCGGGGACAAACAGTCTTACTCCACATTTATCCAAATTGAGCCAGTCGCCGTCGCCATTTACAATTTTTGATGTAGCGGTCTCTAAATATTGTGAATTCAAAAATTTTGAGTCTACTGAAGCATTACTTTTGAGCGAAGGGGACATTTCTACACTTTCATTGCCGTACGACGATCCCGCTAGAAAGGAATACTTGCATTATTACACTATGTAAGCAATATCTGTAAAGTGTCAAGTTTAAAACTTAAGCAATAAACTCTAAAGCGTAACTCTATGAAATTTTAAATTTCTTTTTTATACATAAGAATAGCTCGTGGCTTAAAATATTTATTAATTCAAGTTTCTCTTAAAATAGTAGATTTTATCTCATGTAGTCACGCTATAAAGTATTTGACATGTGAACTCACAGCTCATAAAGCAGCTGGAGTCAGAACGGTCTGACCCCTTGTCCTTGCAAGCGAAGCTCTCCTGTGTTCTTACCTCGTGATCTATTGGGGACATGTAACTGAAATAAAATACTTCATTTCAGGCTATAGGTATAATATGTTAGTTATATCAGAATACAAATCAATTGCTTTTATCTTCTTACATATAATAAAATTAAATTTTAACCAATCTGTACAATAAATATTTTTTGGAAATTCTTATTGAAATAGTCATTATTATCGATACAGAGGCCGAATCTACCGTTTTTAGAATTTGAAATATATAATAGAACTAGCAAAACCCGCGGCTTCGCTCGCGCTAAAACTACAACCAAAAACTTTAAAAAGATAGGTTTCATACAAATTTTCATCCCTTATTTTATCTCCTTATGGGATGAATTTCAAAAAACGCTAAAACACGTACTTATTTAATTGTATTGAAGAGCATTAATACCAAGTTTGAAGAAATTCTGATCATAAATATTTTTTGGGTTGTGTTATAACGTGTATTCCCTTGGGAATGAGATAATCTCCCGCGGTGAAAAGTATCCTATATGTTGACCCGGATCCAGCTATCATCATAACAAATTTCATCAAAATCCTTCCAGTGGTTTTTCTGTGATGCGGTAACACACAGACAGACAGACAAAAATTCTAAAAACTATAGATTCGGTCTCTGTATCGATAATAAAGTCTATTTCAATGATTTTCCAAAAAATATTTAAGGTACATATTCGACTCAGTTAGAATTTTATTATAATATGTATAGATAATATAATAGAATTTCTGTCTGTCTATCTAGGAACGTATCATGAGAAAATCACTGGACAGATTTTGATGAAATTTGGTATGATGGTAGCTGGTTATCTCTGTCAACATATATTGTACTTTTTACTGCGAGGAAATATATCATCTCTGAGAAATCTTTACTAACTGTTAAAAAGTAACTAGGGACGAAACCGGGCGAAGCGATACTGTTAAATATTTCCAACTGTTTTTTCCTTGAATATCAAAATACGAGTACCTAAGTTCTGAAATTATTGTTACATGGCTACATTTTGCAATAAACATCAGGTCTAGTATTTACAACCTAGTACTAAATAAATGGTGTAATTTTATCATTAATTGCCTAAAAAGAAGATAATAAACAACTAGCAATTATTTTAAACGCCAGCATTGTTTTTTTGCAAATTCAATTAGCTCATTCCCCTATTGAGCATTTAAAAAAATACTAAATTGGTCGCGTCTATAAATTAACTTAGTTAGGGGAGTTTCAGGCAATTGTATGTAGAATACATGAACGAGACGTTACTTTATTCTATTTTATTATATACACTTTTTTCTATTTTGTGTATAAATACTTATTATAATATATGTATGTGACTGTGAGCGCAAATTGATGTAAAAATATGTTTAATGAGCTTTTTTTCTTCATCGAAGTACTTCAAAATGTATCTAATATTTTTATTTTTTATGTAAAAAATTCTAATCAATAAATTACAAAAATCATTAACATATTATGGATTCATTTTAAAAATATTTGTTAAGCAGTTTTACCTTTAGTGTTAAAATGACATTTATTAACTTATGTGATTTTTTCTATACATATCATAAAATTTTAACTGAGTCGAATCTGATTAATAAATATTTTTTGGAAAATTTTATTAAATTAGTCACTATTATCGATACAGAGGCCGAATTTTTATCTGTTTATCTGTCTGGGAACGCATCACGAAAAAACCACTGGACAGATTTTGATTAAATTTAGTATAGTAATACCTGGATATTCCGGTCAACATTTAAGATACTTTTCGCTGCGGGAAAATATTTTATTTCTGAGAATAAATTTCTTAAAGAGAGATTTCTCTACTAACCGTAAAAAAGTTCACAATAAAACTGAGAATCAAACGAAGTTTCTATTTGAAATTAGCCTAATTAATATCAAATTCCTTTTCATAATTAAAATTCCACACTGTTTCATTTTAATTACATACCATATTAACTTTAATACGACTCATAGATTTTATATAATAATCGTTAAAAACAGAATAGTGCAATTTGCATAATTGACTGTTATTCATACAAAGCTTTGTACTAAATATTACAAACGTCGCATCTACTTTGGAATCACTTGTTTAAAATAATCCGATATTCAATAGCTTTGTTAACTAGTGGCGATTTAATTTTAATTAAAAATGTATTCTTTTACCTATAATAAATATAAAGTTTGTTTGTAAAATATTACACATTGTAGACTTTCACACATATTTATACTGAGTATGGTATCTTATATATCCACTAGCGACTCACCCTCGCTCCGCTCGGGTTCGTCCCTACTAACTTTTTAACGTTTAGTATAGATTTTTCAGAGATAAGAAATTTTCCCGTAGTAAAAAGTATCCAATATGTTGACCCAGATAACCAGCTATCATCATACAAAATTTCATCAAAATCTGTCCAGTTATTTTCTCGTGATGCGACAGACAACAAACATACAAAAGTTCTAAAAACTATAGATTCAGCCCTTTGTATTGATAATAATAACTATTTCAACAAGATTTTGAAAAAATATTCAATGTACAGATTCGGCTTAGTTACAATTTTATTATATGTATAGATAACTGAAGAGTAAAATAAGTGTTAAAACTGACATCCTAAAGTTCCCATCAAGATAAGTAAACTATATAAAGATACAAATACATATATACATATATTATGAGCAATAAGAAAATTTAAGTGATCTAGACTTCTCTATTAGTCTAGTCATGGTTTTTTTTTTCTGAGGAACAAGTCGATTAGGCGTAATAAAAAATTAATATTTTAATAAAATATTTTGCCAATTATTTTTGGCTTTAATAATTTTGAATCGGTTTATTTAGAAGTACTGAGGTCTCTTGGTAAATAAGGGAATGCTATGCAAACCTTTTTACCCGACAGCGCCAAAAGAAAGGTTATTGTAAACCTGCAAGACTATGCTTATGTCTGACATTGTAATCTCTATTGCTGAAAATTAAGAACTAAAAACTTACCTATTAGCCAGTTGTGGTACTTCATACAAATGTTCATTTCTTGCACTCGACATGCTTGCCTGTCTGTGCGTGCGTCTGGAGTCAACTGTGTGAAACTCTTCATGTATAGTCAAATCTGGTTGATTTGTCAGTGTTCGCTTTATTACATTACCGAAGTAATTTGTACCTGATAGATGGTTAAATAGTTTAGTATTTTTTTAAGTAATACATCATTTAAAACGTATACGTTACATTTTATAACATACATATATAATAAATTATATGTAAATAAAAAATTAAAATACATTTTAATAATATATTTTTTATTCAAATTTGTAAGTAAAGGTATATCACAATATTATATAAATATTATATGTACATTAAATATTTTTTGGAAAAATTTATTGAAATAGATATTATTATCAATCTAGAGGCCGAATCCATAGTTTTTAGAATTTTTAACTGTCCGTCTGTTTGTGGCCACATCACGGAAAATCCACTGGAGGGATTTTGATGAAATTTAGTATGATGATAGCTGGTTATCCGGGTCAATATATAGGATACTTTTTACTGCGGTAAAATATTTTTCGTTCGTCCCTACTTACTTTTTAACGTAAGTAGAGACGAATCCGATCGTAGCGAGGGTAAGTCGCTAGTATTTAATATAAAACATTATAAATAATATACAATAATTAAAAATTTTAATAAAATTAACAAACTCTTACCAGGTGGTGGTTTCACGTAAGGAGAACTTTCAGCCATCCGTATCTTCATATATTTTATACCCAAGATAACAACAACAATGAAAATGAGGAACGCTATAGATAGCGCTATTAGAAGTGGCCAGTACGACGCACCTAAAATAATAGTGATATTAAAAAAAATGAAAAATTACTTAAGCATTTTAAACAACTAAAAACAATAATTGTATTATACTGTATTATTTTATTAGAGTGTAAAACTCTCACTTAATGAACAACACTTGAAATAATTATGAATAATGGTTTTATTGGACATTATATAAAAAAATACTATTTTGCATGAGTTAATACTGTGTGTTATGCACAATAAACACTAGAATAGAAATGAGCTTGTTACGCCCCAGATTTCGACTCTAAAAGATGAATTAATCCTCTATGGGCCTGAGTATACGTATGTATTATAAGATTTCACAAAATGTCCTAGATTTACCTCTTCAAAAATTTATAGATAAAATTAAAAATATTTTATTGACCAAAACGCTGTTCAAGTGTTCCTTGTTGATGGAAATGTTTGGAATTGATAAATGTTGATTCATATACGGGCTATCTATATTGTTATGTTAATAAAATAAATTTAACTCCGATATTTAAAAGAGCAACTGTTTTGATTCTTGCCGGCTCTTTTCAGCAGAAGCTTTCAGAACCGGTGGTAGCTTTCTCACGGACTGACTACACTGACGCTTAAATTAAATTGACGAGTCAAAAGTGCTTATAATAAGTCTAATTGAATAAAGTTTATTTCATTTCAATCTATTTAAGCATTTTTAACTCCATTGGCCACAGAAAAACATGGCGAATTTAGTGTATTAAGAAAAATAAAAGCAATTAAAACATCGTACCATCATGCATAATATCAGATTTCGATGTCCTAACACACATTTTGCACTGCGCCACTTGATAGTCCTTGCCTAAACAAGGCGTACTTGTTATACACTTGCGTCGCCTTGTGTGAAGGCAATCGGAGTCACACCTCGACCACTCTGACCACTGAGACCAACGACCTAAGGAGATATTGCTGAATTACTATCAAAGATATGGATATAGTATATTAAGTTGCTAGTATAACTCCTTGAGGTTTTCTTTTTTTGTTTGTTCTTTTCGAATTTTATAGCTTAGAATCACTATACATAAATAATCTCGCAACCAGATTAAAATACTGAAGAGTATCGAATACTTCGTCATACAATAACAAAGATAATTCATTCTTTACATCTTTGACGATTAAATTACTATTGAAAGTGAAGAAAGAAAGAACTTTTTATAGAAAAATACTTTTATATACATACTTTCGTATGTTGAGTCAAAAACATTATTTTCTAACGTGTTCGATACATACCTAGTATAATATCTGATGATTCATCGGCCAGCTCATCTAAACTATCGACGTACACATCTGAAATATTGGTAACTGTTAATTATGTATAAATAAATAAGTATCTTTAACCTGTAACGTATAAAAATATATCTATACATATAATAAAACAGTAGAGGTCGAATGTCTGTACATAGATTAAAAAAATGCTGAAAACCGAGTCAGGGGGATGTAAGAAGAGAAATAGAACAAATCCAGTTTTTTTTTTTTGTTTCTCTGTCTGTTTCTCTGTTTGTACGGGGTAATCTGCGAAAATTTTGGACCGATTTAAATGAAATTTTGCATGGTGGTACCTTATATTCCCGATAAACATTTTAGTTCCCGGTTAACATATTTTTCATCCCCGAACGTTAAAGAGTTCCCGTGGGATAGTTAAAAAACTATAATAAGTTATATAATTTAGTACACAACAACTTATGCATCTAATTTAGTAAAATTACCTCATATCGGAAAAATGTACGGTTACCGTGGGATAGATTTGTTTTTGTTTTCCTAGAGGTGAACTCGAGCGAAGCGAGGGTAAACCGCTAGTTTTAAATAATTTGTCAAATAGTTTCAATTTCTTGCGATATCGATCTCCATGATCAAGTAAATTGAGGTTCCGTATCTAAAAGGTTCTTCCGTCGACGGAGACGAACGTCTTCCATTTAAACGGTTTTATTTTTTGAACCGTAAAAAGTAGTCGACTGAATTTCTTACAGGATATCTATGTTTTTACTTTACACATCTGTACAATATTATTATAAGTTTGCGGTGCAGAACTTTAGGTGAAAGTCACAAGGGTCCAACTCGCACTTGACATATTTTTAAGAATATAATGTACTGATTTGCAAATTAATAATTGGATAGATCCAATTATTTCATTCCGATGAGCAGACTCGACGAATTGAAAATATAAAAATAATATTTTAAACACAAATTCGCCTAAAATGCTTTACGTCTTTGACGATTATGTTCAAAGTTACAAAAATATTCAGAAGAAAAAGAGAAGTACTAAGTAGTTTGTAAAAGAGTACTTGAATTATAAAGGAATTGTCAATGTACCATTTTATATTTATTGCTGTAACGTACTTTATATATTTTGACAATAAAGGGTTAGAATCACTTTAAAACTTTAACTGAACACATTTGTCTTATTGTCGTACGTTTGACTTAATTTCCAATACTTTTGTTTAAGAACACATAAAATTGAAGGGTAAAGTTTCCTAGCTAGATATCTGGTCAGCGTACTCTAAAATGTGCATGAATAATAAACCAGCATGCTTTTCTAGATATTACATGCGAGGACACGTCCTCCGTATACATCTATTGTAACGACATAGAATGCGTTGGTCACATGATAATAATGTAAAATGTATGCACTAAATTTTGGTAAGTTTTAAATTGCTTCCAACTTAGAAGCGATGTTTTAAATATATATAAATTTTACATTTGTAAATAGGTATGTATTTATATAATTCAGATCACAACAAAATGAAAAATAAAGATAAAGATGAAAGGAATTGTAGAACTTTAACTGTCTAAAATTAAAGATTCTTACATATGATTTTCTGGACAGGAATTCGGTCTCTTTCCGACAGTATTTGTGTCCTTATTTCTTGAGATCTTTGACATACACTATAAAACTCGGTGCAAAATCATAACAATCTTAATATGTCATAATAAAGCTTACAAGTCAATAACTATAAACAGGGCCAGTGTCACTTACCCAAGTCACAATCTAAACAATCTTGCGTTTTTTGCACGCTAGGTCCTATACATGGCTGGCCCCCGTTCAATGGTCGAGGTGCAGTGCAACTTCTAACTCGTCGTCTACCTCGTCCACTTCTATCACTTACTTGTCCTGCACAAAAACAGTCTCCCCACGCAGACCAAGCAGTCCAACCACCGTTAACTGTTTTCAAATGAATTATATCATCCAATTATATATCGGTCGGTAATAACTCATATTTAATGAAAAGCAACGAGTGGGTAACAAAATATATGTAGATATTTATTACCCTTATATACGGGATATGGAATGAAAACGTTATGATAATTTACAACATAACTCTCTAGTTTCTGGCGAATTTAAGGCTAGAGTATGTATTTAGGTTGCAGTTTTTAACGTCATTTTACTTTTTCAAGTTGGAAACTTGTATGTTATATTCAATACATCGTCATGATATTTCTATACATAGTTTTTATTTCAATTAAAAATTACTACACATGTATTTATATCATTTAATCATTTATTATGAGTACAGTATAGACGTAGTGAGACACGTTAAGATTACCCATGTTCCAATCAAATTTTTGTAGAATCACAAGTGACGATAATAAATAAAATTATTCTGAACACAGAAATGAAATACAAATTTCACAATACTTTCATAGATTTACACGAATATTGCATAAGCACAGCTTTCATCTTGGGTAATTTCTAGCCCTAGATGAAATAACGGAGTGTACTCCTAAACAAATCCTACAGTTTATCACAGCTGTAGGGTTTAATGGGTTGTTCTAGTCTCATATTATGCGATCACAAAAGACGGGAACTGGTCGAAGTGATAGTTACAGCCATAATATAGAAATAAAAAAAATATTAAAATACGTGAATATTCGACATTTTAAATAAACCACTATAATGCAATCATGGTCACTGGAGATATCAACAATCATGGTCTCTCCCGGGACCATGATTTCTGTAAATCATTCGAAACATCGGGAACCAAAAATCAAAATCAATCCGCAAAAAAAACCGAAAACATATTTTTATATAAAATCCAAATTCCATAATTATTATTCATTATATTACAACGCATCAGTAAGGTAAAAAGTTTATTTTTAAGAAGCAATCGCAAAAATTCAAATAAAAATAACTACACAACATTTTGGTGCCTAGTGCGCTACAACAAAAGGCATACACGAAAAATAAAGGGCAATTTAAACAAGCCGTCGGAGTCTGTATAATAGAAATAAAGAATTCACAACGGACAAATTGAAATGCAATATTAAGAACAGAACCGGCGGACTTACATCAACGTTGGCTTGAATACTAGTCGAGGGACCACACGACACAGTACTTGAAACACGTATCTACATAATATATCGACGACACGTTTGGCTCAGTGTGTACTGACCCTACTTGCTGTGCCAGAGGTCGCGGGTTCGAGTCCCGCTGGGGGCATTCATTTGTGTGATGAGCACGAATGTTTGTACTCCAGTCATGGGTGCTTATATTTATAATATGTATTTATTTAAAGTTATATATGTATAGTGTATCAACTTTCTGGTATCCATAACACAGGCCTCGTAGCTTACCATGGAACTAGATGGTGCTGTGTGTTAATGTCCCAAAAAAAAAAAAAAAAAAAAAATAACCACCTAATATTTTATAAAGATCAATCTTGGATTTAACTGTATGACGACTTAATAAGGCTTTTTAGACGAAACTGAATAAGTCTTTTTCATTTATATTTTCATGCCCAATATTACGTAAAACCGAAAAAATATTTTCATTTAAAATATCTAATATTCCCGTAAATCTAAGAAAGTATAATAATGACTTTAATATTAATTATATATTATAACAGTACCTATCATTATCATTGATTTGAACGACAAATTGGGCCATTAGGTCTTACCGGTATAAAAATTATAAATTACTCGATAATGTAATAAATAAATCGAATAAACGATTACCTATCGTCCAGATTTTCTGATATTTTTGGCACTAACCCGAAATATATTGTGTAAATGAGTCATTTTGATCCATGAATTAAGTAGTAATGCTATGAACCATCGTCTCAATAAAATATTAACGTGGATATGAATTACACGATGACTAATAGACGCGCCAACGATTATATTTATATATTTTTTTTCTTTTTCTTCTCATCCTTTTGTCATATTCTTATGTGGTCGCAATAAAGTTTATAAGTTTTAATATCTATCTATCTATTTATAATATTTATTCATTCTAATTCTTTTTGTGGCTTTCATACGTGCTATTTATACGAGTATGTTACATGTGTAATATTAAAAAAAATGCATTTGCTGTGTGTAATTGCCGACTATCCCCTTTTGCCCTCAAAATAGCCTTACTATATATTTTTATGTATATTTTAAACCCCACAGGCTGATATTTGATATCTAGAAACGAATTTTAACTTTAAGTAATTAAAGATGAACTGAAGTTATCAAAGTTTTGGACTTTCACTTCTCTTATTTTACATTTATATTTTAATGGAATATACATTAATATATTATCAAAATTGATTCAGTTTAAGAATCTATAACTAGTTTTAGTTAAAGCTTATTTATGTAGTGTATACAAGCGACTCACCCTCGCTTCGCGCGGGTTCGTCCCTAGGTACATACGTTTTAATGTTAAGTACAATGTACATACATAGGTATAGAAAAGTAGGCAGGTTATTTCATATTTTTTCTCCTTATTAAAACTTTTCGTTTACCTTAAGGAACATACGAAAAATAATATTAGCTGGATTTTTCGAGCCGTTCTAAAGTTTTGCGCTTAGCAACATTCATTTTTATTTCCATAAATAACAGCTTATTACACCTCTATTGCACAAAAATTTAGATGTTACTTAAAGCTATTGTATGTATTACTAGTTAGAGTTAATTATAAGTATTGATGTTAGAAATCGCCCCACTTCTGAAGTCTGGGCTGCTACTAAGAAATTCTTTTGACCGGATAACCCTAAAACTCTTTACCCAACATCAGCTACCAAAACAGAAAACCAAGATTGCTTAATAACAAAAGTACAACTAATATAAGTATTTGAATTGAATTTTAAACTTAATTGTTAATTTATAAACATCTAATACAAAATTTTATTATAATAATATATTTTCTATACATATTATATTATAATAATATAATTTGTACTATATTCCACAGTTCTCTTAACTCACCAAACACAGTAAGCAAAGCTGGCTCGGACATCCTCTTGCCAGCGAGGTTCTCCGCGACGCAGGTGTAGTTCGCCATGTCCTGGAAATTAGGTTCTGTCTAGACTTTGTTTTTACGAGCTATGTATTTCGAATATTTAAAGCATAAGAATATTATCTTTTTAGGAAAGATATAATATGTTTTTTTTTGGGTCTTGAGTTAAGAGGAATTCCAGAATAAAAATACTTATAAAGTAATAAAAATTAATATACACATATGTCTCTTTAATAAGTTTGTGAAGATCCTCAATAATTTTATATGTTTTAACTGGGCTGATAAGCTATTGCATGGAAATACAATGCCTACAACAAGTATTTTTTATTAACCGTACTGATGTTTTTCTCGTTCTAATTACCACGTACAAAAAATTCAATTCTGTCGGGAAATGGAACGCAGTGTTCTTTGCATCATTATAGTTAAGAAAATGCAAAAGAAAAGAAATGAAAATTAAAGTCAACCTATTTCTAGTAATACGTTAGATTATAATTAAATTTCTAACTTAGTACAATAGTATTTCACCAACCAACAACGACGCTTGTTTGATGACCAGGTCGCCTTCCTTAGATATTTGAACGTTGTCGTCCACTGTAACTGGAGCTCCATTCTTTAGCCAGTATAGTTGTGCGAAGGGTGCAGCTTGAGGTGGTTCACATCTGAATGTCACCGGCGCGTACTGTTTTACTAACTGCGATTGTGGAGCCACTGAGAAATGCTTCTTTATATCTGGGCATATGAGATGTTTTGTTTTGCAAGTGATTTGGTATTATTATTAATTTTATTTTTATCTATATATCTATCTGTAGTAATTGTTTATGTATTTGGGTCGTTCTTCTTTTATTGCGACAATGAATCGGTGTTTCTCAGTTTTTCGAGTTTTTCAAGTAACAATATTTTTATTTCAGAGTTAGATATTTTTTTGCAAATGCATTTAATTTTCATTTGGATGATTTAATCTTTGTTTTTATGCCCATAATGTTGTTTGTATTGAGGCTATTTTCGAGAAAACACTGTGACAAAGTGGGTTCTTTTCGGTAGGACATCATTATGAATTACTACTCTGTCACGGTATTTAATGAAAAATAAACACATGCAAAAAAATTATTGGCTACAGAAAGTTAAAGATTATTTAGTATTAAAAGAGTATAAAGCGATGAGGATGTAAATTCAAACAATGAATATATAATAATCTATACTCTAATATGACACAAAATGAGATGAGGGACACATAATTGTCGCAAGAAAAGAAGAACGACCCATTTATACTATTGCATGTTAGATTCTCGATTAAGTGCAGGATATTGGCATACTAGCGGATCACACTCGTTTCGCTCGGGTTTATCCCTACGTTTTAACGGTTAGTATGGAATAGATAGACTATATACTATATTACTGCTCCGCTCCCTTGGGTGATTGAAAAAAATCAAATCGGATTCGGATCGGTTCCTGAGATTAGCGCGTACAAACAAAGAAACAAACTCTACCTTGTTATAATATTAGTATAGATATGTACATAGAGCAAACAAATTTTAATTTGGCATAAGAGAGAACTCTTTACATATGAGAAAATAACTCTAAATACTTATTGATACATATTCAATCATTTGAATTTGAATCTATACATATAATAAAATTGTAACTAAGCCGAATCTATACATTAAATATTTTTTGGAAAATCTTATTGAAATAGACATTGTTAATGATGCAGAGGCCGAATCTATAGTTTTCAGAATTTTTGTCTGTGTGTCTGTCTGTCTGAACCACTGGTTAACCGGGTCAACATATAGGATACTTTTTACTGCAGGAAAATATCTCATCTCTGAAAAATCTATACTAAACCTCAAAACGTAAGTAGGGACAAACCCGAACGGAGCGAGGGTAAGTCGCTAGTATAATATATGTTATACATAATTTTCTCTAACTGTAGAAAAGATAATTAATGCAAATTTATTCTTTTCCTACTAAAAATTCTTTGTTACAGTATTAAACGGAGTTTCTTTTAATTGTATTACCTTTGAGAAGTTGAAAGTCACTAGTAAATTAGATTAAGAACGTATTTAGTGTCAACTTACAAGCTAGCTCTATAGTCGCTGGCTGACTTCTTATCTGTCCCCGGCTTGTCCAAGCGAAACACGAACATTGATATTTGTCACTGCCAAAGTATTCTTCTACTTGCTCTCTTGTCACTTTATATTCACCCTCGATAATCCGCACCCCGGTTTGCGGATCAACGAATTCGAAATTTAGCGCTTGTGTTTTAACACCGTTACATTTAAAATATACCTATAAAAAACATTTTTGTAGTGACATTGTAAAGTTGGTTTGTTTTAAAAAGTTCTACGTTTAATAAATTCCTTTTATAAGTTTCTTTATCTATTTTTAAAGCGGGTTTTGTATTTTATAAACTTACAGCTATAGTATTTACTGTGTCAGCAACTTATTTTTCTTTCAAGTACTATCAAAGATACCAACTATATAATATTACTAAACTAGAGCTTAATAATAAGATCAGGATATTAATGTGTTGTAATTATATATGAGGCATGGAAGCATCTATAATTCAACATTTTGTCCACCAAATTGTTATTGAATGAATAATTGACGTACATATTTATATATAATATTACTTCATTATTAACACCTTATTCTTATTTGAAGAACACAATATTTAATTAATAAAATAATAAAAAATATTATTAACTTTACCAATCACTTACTTCTAAAGCATTTGCTGCGCGACATTTAAGTGTAGCTGGTTTATTTTTCACAACATAAGTGTTTTCTGGTTCCAAAAGAAAAACAGGTAGGTTATCTTTAGTTGTGTGCAAAGGTATTTTATCATCTATGGGTATAACATCTTGGACATTACTTCTTGCTGTAACTCCGTCCGGGGAATCTTTGTAATTTGTTTCTTTATTTTCATAATCATAATCTAAATACGAATGGTCGTCTTCATCCTCCTCGTCCTCGTCGTCTATTTCTTCGTTGCTTGGGAAAACCGCCGGTAAAAAATAATCTTTGCCTTCATTGTGATTCATTAACAAATCTAAAGGCCTTTTTTCATCTTGATTTGTTTCTATTAAACTATCATCTGACCCTAAAATATATCAGCTTTTTATTTCAATAAGATACCAAATATCTTATTGTTTAGACAAAAGTATTGAGTATTAAATAGTTAGAAAATAAGTCTTTAGAAAAAAGTGTTGTTTATGCATTTAAAAAAATATATATCGTGAAAGAGAAATATTCCATAAATGAATTTAAATATTACTAACAGCTTTCTTTCTTTTTTTTAAATATTGTTATCCTAGGACTTACTTTTTACAGGGTCTTGCCCTCTCGTACTCGTTGCTAAATGAATTTGAATGATGAAGAAACAAGTCCAAAAATGCACTTCCATTTATATACAAATTTTGTATCAAACAAATTAATAGACAGATACTTGTATGGGTTTCATTTTGTTCCATAACTGACTTTACAAATTCACATTTTATATTATTCAAATAAATCACTTATGAATATCTTATTTTAATTCCATACAAAACCATTTCTTTGACATGAAAATTTAAAAAATCACTTTATAAAACAAAATTTTCCAAGTCGTAAGTTTAGACGTAAAAGTTGTGATAATACGAATGACATTAGAATAGGTGCTACCGTCACGACCGTTGGAATCCAACTGAATAAGGGTTGGAGGGTGAATGAAAACAAACTCTGGGAAAGTTTTGACGCATGCGTAGAGCGCAGCTTTAGAAACTAAGTTCGAGATGTAATGAATGTTGATGAATCGGTATTTAAAAGCTTTAGGGTCATTAGGGCGTGATTGACGTAATATATTATGCAGGTTTCTGCCTTGATTTAAGTACGCGCTCAATTTATATTCACTTTACGATATAATTTTGTTATTTGTATTCAAAATGTAGCAATTCTAAATATGTAGGTATACTTTTTAACTTAAAAAAGCTAACACTGATTTCAGAATCACTTCATAATAATTCCTTTCCATATTAGCTACTAGCGGCTCACCCTCGCTTCGCTTGAATTCGTCTCTACGTACGTTTTAAATATAAATACCTAGTTATTAGCCAGCGTTATCTATGTAAATTTAAATTTTATTTTTAACTGACTTCCAAAAAAAGGAGAAGGTTCTCAATTATATATATATATATATATATATATATATATATATATATATATATATATATATATATATATATATATATGTATATATATATATATATATACATATATATATATATTTATGTTTGTACGTGGATTTTTTCGTCGATGTAAAGATAGTCGAGGGAACTCCTCAATGATTTACAGCAATTACCTGGTGTTTGGGCTTGATTAATTTGTATTGATGATACGTCTACACTAAAAATGGAAAAATAAAAACTTAAAAAAAAACCGACTTCCAGGCACTGAAACTTTTCATTTAGAATAGATACTTAATCAGATTTTTCGAAGTCGGTGCCAGCCAATACTAATCAAAGCACACCGACTTCGAAAATATCTGATTAAGTATCTATTCTAAATGAAAACCCCCGTTTAGTTATTTTTTACTTTTCAGTGCCTGGAAGTCGGTTTTTATTTATTTTTTTTTTTAAGTTTTTATTTTTTATAATCATTTATTTGAGTTCATAATATCTAGATCTAGAAGTTAATGTTATAATATTGGTATACACTTTTCAATACGCAACAACATTTTTCAGGTGCATCAACGTACAACCAACTACTGAACGAAGACTCTGGTATAAAAAATTGAAATAAAATGAAAGTTTAATAATAACAAAATATAGTTTATTTCATTATTTATAATTTCAATTATTAGGGTTAACATACGTTCCAGAAAATAATTGTTGCCCCTTGACTATAATGAAAAATAAGAATGGATGGTCAGCTTGAAAAGTGATTTTTTCTTGTGAAGCTAATTGCGATCCCACCACACCTGCAAATTTAGTAATATCAATTCAAAAAAGACAGATGCTACATTTATCCTTGCCTTTATTTAGAATATACAAGGAAATTTAAAAAAATACCGTAATAATTATACAAGCAATACCACAGGCAACAGTTTAAAACAATCAAATAATTTAATTATTTATTCTATTCTATATTTAAATTAAATAAATAATTAATTTATAATCCAATCCAATAAACGATTTTTTTTTCAATGCTAACTCGAATTTTAGCAAATGGCGTCTAGTAATTGTAGTCTACACGGTGGATGGTACAGATATTTGGATGATACTAATTCAATTCATTTTTCTTGTAATGGCTTCAAAGGGTGCCAGTTGAGCACAGATTACTTTGCCAATGTCACGTAGAATAGAGAAGATAATGATACTAATATGTTACATACGTTCTGAATATAATTTCAAATTTTATCTTTTGTTTAAACGTATTTTTTTATGCATAAGGTTCAATTTTTTTATACTGATTGTGAGCATGCGAGCTCCACAGAGTTTTTGTCCGTACTTTTTATTGAGTTTTGGTTTTATTTTATCGTGATTTCTTTTCTGTCTTTAAAATTTTGAAAAATCTCGCGTCTAATTTGAGACAATATAGGCTAGATGAGCCCTCGTGACCATTTTTTGGAGCTTTCATAGCAGATGCGCTGCAAGTTGGTGATGCGCTCTGAGGTCTTTTTTTTGGAAATGCTGAAATTCTTGGTTTAGGATGCCAGCTTCCCAATTGCCTCTATGCTCACGGGTCATTTAGGTATGCTGGCATTATTGATGTAGCTTCTCGATTAGTATCTTTAAGGAAACATGATAATTATATTTGAGTAATATTTTTTTTCTTTCGGCGCGTTTGCATTGAAAGTAAATCAAACGAGTGAAAACAACAAAACATTTTAAGAATAATATCCCTTTGTTTCTGTGGTAATAATTAAAGAAAGATATTCACACATGAATTATAAAGACGAATATTACTTTCAGACCCAATGGATGTAACTTTCTTTGATGGGAAAGCTAAGTGTTCAAAAGAGCTTGCTCTCTTTTCTCCCAAAGAATCCGCAATGCTATTCAGGGAGGTAACAGCTAGCATTTTTGGCACAATTTGAAGAGTATTTGACTTGTATACTAATAATTAAGTGTTAATTAGTTTTGTATATGTAATTAAATACATTTAAAATTTCACACTATAGTGTGAGATTTTCAGGGGTTCCATTAGAAATAGAGGTTGCAAAAGAAGCTATGAATGGTTGATTTTTCATGCTCACTTACATACATTAATGATTTGCCATTTTTTAACAAGACAAACATGAATTCGATTTGTAGCTTAAGTGCTAGAGTATCGTTAAGAAATAAATTTAAAAGTAATAAAAATATTGACTGTTTCTTCTTAACATGTATATAAAATTTTTATGTATGTTCATATTTTCAATTTTATGTTGTTCAAATATTCATGAATGTGACACTCATAACTTTAATGCTTTATATATATATATATACTTAGGACTATAAAATGTCAATGACAAAAATATTTTATTGCTATTTCTAATGATCAATCTATGTGCAAAGAATAATAGAGTGAAACTAAAAAGGTTTGTACCTACTTCTCAAATATCTTTAAATGTATAGTTTTTGAGTGCGTTTAGTGCGTGCGTGTTACAGGCACATGAAAGGGAATGTGGTAAACATATATGAAAGTAAGATAAGTTAGTTAGATTTTGTCTTACCCGATGCTGCTCCAGCCTCAGTCCCATACTCGTGGACATCTATAAAAGCCTTATGTTTCGCCGTCGTCACGTACATTGGTTTGTCTCTCACTATTTTGGTTAATTTAGAATGACTTTTCTCGAATATTTGTTTTACTCCTATCTAAAATAAATATTTGAGCTATCACTTTTTACTATCATTTGAGCTACATTTAATTTGGCACAAAAATAATAAGATAGAATAAAGATAAACTTGCACAAAAAGCTATTTTTAACCCCCGACGCAAAAAGAGGGGTACTTATTATAAGTTTGACGTCGATGTCTGTCTGTCTGTGTGTCTGTGTATCTGTCGGTGGCATCGTAGCTCTCAAACGGATGGACTGATTTCGATGCGGTTTTTTTCATTTGAAAGACAGTTTCCTTGCGGTTGTTCTTAATATCGGTCCAACAGTGTAAGAGTATCAGCTCTTTTCCAAAATTATTTAGTTTTTAAGGGTTGTTCCTTAAACTATACCTAAGTATTTTTTGCGTAGGGGTTTTTTTTAATTTTTAATTTAATTAATATTATATTATGTACAACTAATTGTATTACGTTCGTACCTTATGATACATTTCGTTCAGATTCAAATCCGCCTCAATTTTAAATTTTGGTATCGTTAATTCTATCATCGTGGGGTGCATGTTGTTTATAGCGTAGTCTAATATTCCAGGCGATATTTTCAATTGGTTCAATAAAAGTGGTAAGCCGGTACGAGACGTGGGTAAGACTATAACAAATTCCGCTGAATTCCCTTTATATGGAATTTTTATTATCTATGAAGTATGAAGCATTAATAGTAATTGATATAATTTAAAAATTAACAAAAAATATATATATTTTAATATTTAAAGAATAACGATATTTTATTACTACAAAAAACACAAGTTTTACTTACTTCAGCTTCCAAACCTTTACTAAAAGTATAATTATATTGCGATGTGTGACTCATCATTGTCAAAATCTTTTGACTATTTGGAGCATAAAATGTAACATTCTTAAATGTTTCAAATGCTTTATTCCATTTGCCCTATATTATTGATACTAATTTAAATATGAACAACTTTATCTTAAAATTAAACCAAACTAAAATATACAAAAAAAATTGCAACACACCAGCAACATATGTATGTATGTTTAGATTCTTATCCTGTTAATTATAAAAGTTGAGAAGTCTACAAAGAAATATTGGGAAGTAGAACTAAACAACACTCGACGAAGAAATATACATAAAAACTTCAAATATGAGGATTAAGATGAGACCAAATTGCCATGATTTTTTTTATCGAGATAATGCAAAAACGTTCAACAGAATACCAAACCCTACGCTGACACAGTCATCAATAAACCACTACAAAACAATCAGTTAACAAGATCTAATTAAATAATTAGACAACGTCTTCACCAAATAGATTCAATCCATCTAACCACCTCCTACTCCAGAACCAACTTTTTAACAATGAAAACCTATCACAACTATTCTTTAAAATCCAATCTACATTGGTTGAGTCGTCTTATCATATTCCTGACATCTTAACGGACGTTATACATCAAACGAACAGACTGGGAAGCTTTTCGGTTAAGTGCACATAAGGTGCATTGTATATAAGTCTATATGAGACAACCAAAAGCCCTGAAATATAATGAGGACATAAAAACTTATACAGAACACTTTACAATAATTCGTCGTCCTGGAAACGTAGACCAGAAATCGCTAATTTGGAATTAGCCGATAAAAAGTTCAGTTCCGATCAAAATTAAAGATCTGGTCCTTAAACTTTGATAGATATGGTAGATAAGTAGATATGTAACAAAACAAGAAGCATTCAATACGGCAATTAAATATCTAAAAAAATCTATTTCTGAAGTAAATAATGCCTCATCAGAAGCCTTTCTGGAGTCATTTACTAGGCATTTTCACAAGGGCCACTAATTACTCACTTTATCTTGCCTGTAAAATATAAGTATTATGACAAACCTAAATGAAAAATACCTTAGTTTATAAGAACCAGAAAAAACTGAAGGCTATATAATAATAGGTAATATCATACTTTTACAATTACCATACCAATATTTTCAGTAAATTTTATGTGAATTACAAAAGCAACAGTAATTGTTTCATAAATGTGCCGTTTTAAATCTGCTGCAAAATTACGGCATAATAGCGACAGAGTAAGCCCCAAGATGCGCTAGCAAACAGAATCACTCGTTTACCGACTGTTCGTCAGACTAAAAGTCAGAGCGGCATTGTTATAAAAACAAAGTACTGTACGAAAGTACCCTAAAACTTTTTAAGGTAATATTGTAAATGTCAATGTTTGTAATAATGATTGGATGTTTTTTACTCATACGTAACCGTGTGCATGAATAACCATGTCCTTGGTTGATTCATAGAATATTTTCATCACGTTTCATAAAGAGCTTTCTGAGAGGCTTGAGATATGTAGATAGATTGATACTTTATTACAATAACAACAAACAAACTCATGAGTAGAAAAAACAAATACACATGAAAAAGATATGCATAGCAGGCTACCTTATCGCCAGCGATCTCTTCCAGGTAAACTTATGGGGGAATCAGTATATGAAATGGTAGGCTTAAATTTAAAGATTAAGAAAAAGGACAGACTGGTCAAACTTACTGATGGTATACTTACACTAAAGTACACCGCATTAATTAGTATTAATGAAGTGGAAGGTAGTATGTCAGCAGAGCTTATAATATCTTTTATTACACCGTTTGTTTGAAGTGCCACCTACAATATAAATGGTAATATAATTAATACATTTAATGAAATAATTAAAAATATTCACTTAACTAATAACTACTTTCTTACTTCTCACTTATTCTTACCCAAGAATTAATTTGCTGTGCGACAAATGTAGGAAATTCAAAATTGATCTTTTTAACACTATAATCAAATATAGCTTTTGATTCATCATCAAATTTTTTATATATTTGAGAATTAATTGGTATATAAATTTTACTTGCAATATCCAACTTCCCGCCCGGAAGGTGACGCAAAAGAGCTATCATTGGTTTAAAAGTTTCACTTATCTGGAAACATTTTTACACAATAGAAAGTCATGAATATTTTATAAATCTATACATATAATAAAATTCTAATCAAGCCGAATCGGTACTTTAAATATTTTTTAGAAAATCTTATTGAAATAGTCATTATTATCGAGACAGAGGCCGAATCTATAGTTTTTAAAATTTTTGTGTCTGTCTGTATGTCTGTCTGTCGGTTTGTCTGTTACCGCATCACTTAAAAACTACTGGGCAGATTTTGATGAAATTTTGTATGGTGATAGCAGGCTATCCGGGTTAACATATAGGATACTTTTTACTGCAGGAAAATATCTCATTTCTGAGAAAAAATACAAAAACTGCAATGTAAGAATATATTAATATGCGTAAAAACCTAAGAATTTGGTTTTTGTTCATCCGAACGCGGACGGAGCCGCGGGCAATACTAGTGCCTAATATATTACATTATTATCTAGATTGTATAACATAACCATTAGCCATATTAGGAATTATGCGAATATTTCTTTCATTTTCAATATTTATGTATCGGCGAATGAACTTAAACGAAAAATTTGTCATATACCAAATTTATACTAATATTATAAAGAGGTAAAGTCTGTGAGTTGTTGAGGTCGTAGGGGGTAATCTCTGGATCTACTGACCTGATTTAGATAAAATTTGGTAAGAAGATAGTTTGAAACCCTGGGAACAACAAAAAATACTTATCCCGAAAACCATCCCTTAAGGGGGTGAAAATAGAGATGAAAGTCTGTATGGGAAATCAACCTAGGGACGACTCGAGCGAAGCAAGGGTAAGTCGCTAGTTTAAAATATTCATATAATTAATTCAACTTCAATCAACTAACTTTAAATGTAATAACTTTTAGTTGTTAATTGGGCAGTAAAGAAATTAAAACAAGGTAAAAATAAATTAAAACACTAAATTATCCAACTAAATGTAAAATGAATACATTTGCATGCACAAGAAAAAAGTGATTGTCAAAACGTTTGTACGGAAGATTCTTCTCTTGCAACATCGTCATTCGTCAAGTATCTTGGCCTAAAACACTTTTTGCCCGTCCTTAAAACTGTATTTTGCTTATATTCTCATGCGTTATGACACCCTCGATCAATAGAAATAATGTGGTTATAATATTTTATTAAAATTTACCATAGACTGATTTCTTATTCCAATAGCACGAAGAAGTTCCTCTAGAGTAGACTCTTCAGCGCCTAGAGCCAATTTACCAAGCGGCATCAATACTGACAGCGGCGAGCAGACTGTATTTTCATTTGGTGCAGACAAAGCACTATCCTTTAATAGAAAACTTTAGTGTTATAATAAAGATTCATAATATGTTTATATGTAAGTATGCTTAAATGAAATATTATATCTTATATGTATTATACAAATTTAAGATTTTTTCGATAACCTTTAAATTTTGTCCTCCTCATTCATTGATCTGTGGGAAAATTAGCATTTTTATTGAAACTGTCGAGGAAATCCTTACTTTCCTCAATTTTATGGGTTACGTGGGAAATAGCTAAGACTGTGTGTCCGTCTATTTATCTGTCTGTATGTCACAGCCATTAGACTAAAAAAATCGGGAGGGCACTCCATACATGTAACTTAGGTATATAGGATATTTTATAAGTCTACATAAGCGTGTGATCTCTCCCCAGAGGCCTTTAAAATTAATTTCTCAGTGATTTTAATTAATACATTTAGATTTAAGTAACATGCTTTCAAAGTCGCAAACATTGTGTCGGAGAAAGACGTTGCAATAAGAAGTAATAAAAGAAAAATTAATTGAACCCAATCCAGTCTGAATTCAAAGAAAGTTTGCATCTCATCATATACAGGCGGATGCGATGACGGACTATATAAATAAATAGAAATAGTAACCTACCACAAAAAATGATTTTCGAAGACGCCCACTAAAATCTATATTTTTTTCTATACTCCAATATTTAACATCATCTTCATACTTTCTATTTCGAGAAACTAGTTCTTGTTTCTGTTTCTTTCCTAATATTACAGCTGTTAATACGCACAACGTTAAAACTAAAAAAAAAAAATTAAAAAATATTATTTTATTCAATACTGATAAATTATACGTTCTTTTTTTCCGAAAAAGTTAACAATCTCATATTAGCATATATCAATTCATTTTATTTTTAAAATGTCAGAATTACTTAACATGAATTACAGAATAACGCTTATGTTATAAAGAAGTTACCCAAGTTAAACAAATTTCATACATTAATAAATTTCAATCTCATAGCTAGTAATGAAAAAAAATTGATATACCTAGTCTGTACTATGTATATCAATTTTTTTTTGTATTACAGGAGTACTCTGTAGTACTGTAATAGATATCGAGTATATTTTAGTTTAATTTTAACTATGCCTATATTTCCTTTATTGAAAAACATAAATAAGCTTAGCAAATTGTACTTCTATTTTCTCTTAAATATCAATTAATAGTAAATTTATCATGAAATATAATGAGTGGATCATTAGGCGAAGGTATTCAAAATAGATTTAAATATCTTCATTTCACGCAGGGATCTATTTAAGGTCCTTTATTATTTTTAATATTTATCAATGACTGTCGTTAAACAATAGTGCATGTCTCACATACGCTGATAACATAAAAGTATTTTGAAATTTCTTGACTGTATTCAAAAAAGTACCATTTATTAAAAATAAAAAATTGATTTTTATTTTTAATAAATGGTGAATAAAAATTGTTTTTTCGTGCATTGATTTCAAAATTTACAAAGTCTGGCAATCGTAATTTACAACTGATTTTTATAAGCAACCTCATTTCTGCATGCCAATCTCGCGGAGAACTAGCCTGCGTAGAAGATATTATACAAGTGCACTCTCTATTTCTTTATCTCTCAAAGTACGATGGGACGAGGCTTTACGTGCTCTCCGATGCACGGTGTAACGACACCGAACTTCCCAACTTCAATCTGCTATTGAGAATATAATTTCGCAAAAAGTAATGAACGGATTTTAATGAAACTTTACAGTAATATAGCTCATACTTCAGAATAATACATAGGCTACTTTTTATCCTGAAAAATGTACGGTTCCCAATGAATGTATTTGTTTTTGTTCTTCTAGAGGCGAACCCGAGCAAAGCGAGGGTGAGATGCTAGTGTTCAATAAATTTTCTACAAAATCATTGTAATACACAATAAATGTACTTTTATAAGTTAAAAAGTTATATAATGTTACAAAGAGCCTACGTAAAATGAAATTGCACATTTTTGGGTAAACATTTGAGATATTAAATAAAATATTAATTACTTAATTAGAATAGTACACAAATATAATATACAGAAAAACTCAATAACTTAGCCCGACCCGGGACTCAATCTCAAGACCTCCGATCCGCATCCACACATGCTAGCCACTAGACCAACAAGGCACTACGAGCATTATAGATGCGAAAACTTCTTTGTTACTTCTTCACGCTATAACGGTTTAACGGTTTTGAGTGAAATTCAGAATAAATCACAGATCATATAATACTATACTAGTACTACTACTGAATAAATATAGCTTAAAACTTGGATTGCAGGACAAAAAACATGCACTAATTACATCGATGTATCTACAACGCGAGCATGGTCGCAGTCAATTATACTTACATATTGTTGTAAGTTTCATATTGGCGTACATAAATTTATTTCATTTTCAAAATACGTATTGAAGATGTTATACCACATAACACGAAGATGAAATTGACTTCTTACATGAAGTTTTATCTCAATTTCATGGTTGTTGCATGGTTAATTAAAAGAATAATTTAGCCTCAACAAGCGTCTGTATAATTGAAACTTGAATAGTTAGGTATAATTTATGAAAATAAAAACCTTACGGTATGTTCAGAATAACCTGATAAGGCTTAGAGTTATGTAGCTGAAAAGCATGGCCGGTCATAACAAAGCATTAGTTGTATGTTTTTGTTGCTATTAAATCCCAACAGAAATGTGATAAATTATTATCTTAATATGTCATTGTACTTTATCTATCTATACATATAATAAAATTCTAACCGAGTCAAATCTGTACATTAAATATTTTTTGGAAAATCTTATTGAAATAGGCTTTATTATCGATACAGACGCCAAATCTATAGTTTTTAGAATTTTTGTCTGTCTGTTTGTCTGTGTGTCTGTTACCGCATCACGGGAAAACCACTGGACAGATTTTGATGAAATTTGGTATGATGATAGCTGGTTATCCGGGTCATACAGGATACTTTTTACTGCGGGAAAATATGTCATCTCTGAGCTAAACGTTAGGGACGAACCCGAGCGGAGCGAGGGTGAGTTGCTAGTTATTAATAACAACCGCAGTGCTACATCGAACATATTTTGGTACTAATAAATAAATCATAAACAGAAGGAAAATTGAAATATACATGACGGGGTATCCATATTCTACCGACATCAACATTATTAGTGGTTACGAATCTTATGAGCGTTATCAGGGCTCTAGACTCTATATGGGCATAAAATAAAGTATCGAATGCTCAAACTCAATACAAATTACAATTTATCAAACATTATAGAGTATTCGATAAGTAAGTTTTCAATTTTTTTAATATAAGGAAATGTTTATAAATTCATCATTATCATAACACTAACTGCAGAGTGATCAATTTTTAATTTAGTACATTAAGCAAACATTGTTCAGTTTTACTGTAATATTTAAAGTTTTATTTGTCATCCATGATTTAAAGTACCTATTGAGGTGAAAGAATAGAGATAAAGAGAACCTTCTCCGTGTTTAAAAAAGTGTCCATCAAAAGCCCCTAATAAAGATGGCCCTACTTTAGCAAGTGGGTAAATTAAAGAAAGGGCCGAAAGGTTTTGGAGTAGGATAGAGAAGTACACAAGGAAAAAAAAGCGCTTTGTTTGACGCAATCCTTAAAATAAACATAAAATAGGAAAACAACGATATGATAATATAATAATTTTTACTTAAAAGATACACAAATATTACATTCAACGCTTCTGCTTGTATAATCTGTATTCTATGTTGATATTGAAAATGACATTGACATTTAGTCAATTTATTTTTTACTATCCGGCGTATTCGTATTGATCGATTTTTACTAGATGTAAACCTTTAAAACAGGTACTTTTTGAAGGAAAACTTTTTTACTTGAATTGAACAATCGTATAAAACCTTAAAGAACGATATACTGCCTATTAAAACTTGACAATATGATACCTAATGAAATTTTTGCTGAAGATATGATGAGCACTGTGATACGTTATGGTCTATACATTGGGGCAGCTTTCCAATTGATTTGCTTATTAGCATGTGTAACCCTAACCGATGAACAGAGCGAAACTCATCCATATGAAAAGGTAAACTTGTTTTACATAAATGTACAGCAAAAATAAGATAATACCATATATATTTCAATAAATTATACTTACCTATTTAAATTTCAGGCGTATACAGATAGTGATGAATGTAGTTCAGAACAATCCTCACCAGGACACCGCGCAACTATTTCACGCGCCAGACGTCATGATAAAAAGAAGCGGCGTTAGCTTAAATATAGATCGCATTAAAAGAAAATAAAATAACTTGAGATTTCTATTTAATTATATATTGAATTTCAATGTCTTGTGTAAGCAATTGATTAGATATTACTTTTATATATGCTAAGTTTACCGTTACCTATGACTAGGAAATAATGAAGAAAATATAAAGGAACTTTAAGAGTTAAAGTTAGATTAGATAATTCTTTAAATGTCAATATTAATAGTGGCAGTGGTAGCCCAGTAGTAACACACTTGCTTCGGAAACCGAGTGAAGCGGGTTTAAATCCCGGGTCTCGCAACTCTGATATTTTTATGTGCAAATCATATCTAACTTGATTACCACTTGCCTTATGGTGAAGGAAAACATCGTAAGTAAACCTGCATATCTGAAAAAACCTAGCAAGTTTTCGAAAGACATGTAAAGTCCGCCAACCCGCACTTGGCCAGCATGGTGGACTATGGCCTGATCCCCCTCGTACTGAAGGGAGGCCCATGCCCAGCAGTGGGACGTTAAAAAGGGCTGAATACATTAATATTAAAAACTACAATGGCATTATGTTCTACTATTAGAATCTCATAATCCCTATGACATGTATCAATGATCTCAGTTTGTAATAATACTTAATACATATAAATAAAACACATAATATTCAAAAAGCTTTTTATTTGTTAAATGGACTAGAAATTACAGCATTTTATTATTGCTCACTTATTAACAATATCTATATAAATCTTGTATAATTAAATCTGTACAAGCTTAATAATAAAACGAACAACATTTAAGGCACTAATTCCATCATTGTAATATCAATAATATGTAAATAATATAAATTTATTTTATTCTTTAAGTTGTAAAAGTGTATATATAAAAAAGATATGGCACCATATTGGCTGATTTCTTTATAATTTTGCTTATAATAGAAGGCACTCTAAGAAATATTTTGACTTGAAATATGTAGTACCTCTATAACTTTCCACTTATATTTATGGTGGTCTGTACAAAGGTTGCCTTGCTTTCAGACAATTTTTATGGAAAATGAAAATAATATTATACATACATATTTCTAATTTGACACTAGTAACTATTAAATCTACTATAATAAAAGTTATGTGCAAGACATTTCTGTGTTGTAGGATTTATTTAATATAGGTGCTTAGGTCATGTTTGCGATCACTTTTGAGTTATAATCTATACTAATATTATAAATGTGAAAGTTTGTGTGTATGGATGTATGGATGTTTGTTACTCTTTCACGCAAAAACTACTGAATGGATTTTTATGAAACTACAATAATATAGCTCATACTTCAGAATAACAGATAAGCTACTTTTTACCCTGGAAAAATATATGATTCCCGAGGGATAGGTTTGTTTTTGTTTTTCTAGAGGCAAACCCAACCGAAGCAAGGTTAAGCCGTTAGTGTTCAATAAAACTTCTATAAAATCATTGCAATACACAATAAATGTACTTTTATAAGTTAAAAAAGTTATATAATGTCACAAAAAACCTATGTAAAATGAAATTGCAGATTTTTGGGTAGAGATTTAAAATATTAAATAATATATTAACAAGTAATTAAAATAGTACACAAATATAATTGTCAAGTTACAGATCCAAATAGGTGAATTTTAGTTGTTATTAATTTAAGGATTTTATATATAAGTAATAAGGCCAGATCCAGTGGGAATACCTTCCGATGGAAAATGCAGTAGGTTCCAATCCCAGATGTCACATTTCTAATATTCTTATATCATACAAATCATTTTCATCTTGCCTTACGGTCAACGAGAACATCATGAGAATAACAAAAGATCCAAAAGTCAGAACAAACTTTTGAAAGACATGGGAGGTCCAACAAATCAATTGGCGAATGTGATGGATTCTATGGCCTCATCTTTCTCGTATTAAGGAGATGCCCATGCAGCAGTGGGACATTAACAAAGGCTGAATACTAATACTAATACAATAGTATTAGCTCAGAATGTATACACACTAGGGTTGAGCGAAAAAAAAATGTTTTTTTTTTAGCTTGGGGGGTACAATGTGTAGCTTTAAAAAAAAATTATTGAAATAAAAAAAAAATTCTCAACATTTTGAGTTGACGATGATTTTTAAAATAAATAATTATTTTAAATGTTTAGTGTGAATGAAATTATTTTTTTCGCGTGATCATCTTTGAAAACATTCAAGAATTGACGAATATAGTCATTTTCTAACTTTCACTGTAACACAAAAAAAAAAGTAATATGTTATATTTCAACTTTTTTAAAATTGCATTATTGATTACATTTTCATGGGTTTTAATTCTTTTGTGCAGAGTACGGCTTCATTATCTAGCCTAATTTAATCGTTATAACATCAGCAATCTGCCAGTGAAACTTTCGTCAAAATCGGTCCAACCGCTTAGGAGATTTACCGGAACAAACACAGTATATATATATATATATATATATATATATATATATATATATATATATATATACACTTTCATATACATTTAGTAAAAAGCTGTTATTTTGACATTACGAACAGACACTTCAATTTTATTTATCTGTATAAATAATAATTGATATACGTTTAGCTGTAACTACTGTCAAAGTAGCGTTACTTATACAATCTATATTATAATATTGCATTTTAGTCAACTTCACAAAATATAAAATCTGCTAAATTTATTTACATAAATTACTTCTAAAACAAAATATTCAAGTCTTATATTAAATCTAAATATGGCAAAATTAAGTATCTACTGTTTATAACATATAAACCTTAAAGTTTGAGAACCAATACGAATACTATAATAGATTTTATTATTTGTATGAAATTAAATGCAAATAATTATATTATTAATTAATAAGCAATAGTTATGTTGTTGTCAGATTCAAGTTATTTACATTAAGAGCATTTAACAGTTCAGTATCTGACAGAAATTGTTTGAACGCTTCGACTTTTTTAAAGCAAATTGTCACACAGCACGATTTCTTTGTAGAACCATCTTCCATTTTATTCGAACCACACTTACTTTTACTATCACACGAGCATTTTAAATTATTAATAATTTCTGGGAAGTTATCATCACATTCATGAGTGTAAACACCAAAATCTTCAAGATTTGAATCGTTATGCCTTTTATGGTAGTGTAAAAATGTGTTATGGTTGGTATCAGTAGCTTTTCCGCATCCAACTGCGCATTTCATTTGAGCGTGATCGCATTTGCAGTCAATACACGAACACTTATCATCTGTACAGGTTTGTTTTTGATTACAATTTCTACATTCACCATTGTTCGGGTCACATTTACAACTGTTACACGAGCAAATTCCTGCATCCGATGTTAATTGCTCTAATGGATTTTTGATTTTCTTACCAAATATGTTCTCAGTTTTAACAACATACATATTTGATGGAGGTTCATTATCAAACAACAATGTGTCTTCAAGAGTCAAATCTGTGTTAAATAACACCGAGTTAGCTGGATTTATTTCGATATTATGTTGTATTTTAGGAGATGGTGTATTCAATGTTCTATCGTTCTCATTAATTTCGTCGTTTTTCAAAAACTCTACATCTGTTAGTTTAGTCGTTATATTTGTTACTAATTCACTGTCATTGAAAACTTTGTCACTTACATCAAGTATGTTAGGCGTATCTAAATCAAATGTCTCAGATATAATATTAGCGGTAGGTATTTCTGAATTAAGATCTATGTAGCTTTGCATATGTGTTGGTACTGATGTTGCTAGAGTGAAAATACTTTCTGGTGTATTATCTTTGATACTAACAGGTGTTTCTTGTATGGAAGACGCTAATGCCGTGACATCTATCCATGGTGCCTGTACTTCTACTTCATTTGCTAACGCCAATTGTAATGCCTTAGATTTAATTTCAATTTTATTGCCAACATTCCACGTGTTTTGCTCTTTTTCATTTTTAACAATGAACGGCGAAAGTTCTAGGTTACTCAAATCATAATCGGGATTGTCAAATTTAGTGTTATTTGTCGCGTTATCAAATAAAAGTTCGGTAATATCCATGTTGTTGTTAAGGTTGACACTCGCAATATCTTCTAGGCTGCCGTCTGTTGAATTAGACTCAGTTGTAATTTTTCCAAAAGATTCGAGTAAACTGTCCCAATTCATGACGTTTACATCAGGTTTTGTCGGTTCGTTTTCTACGACTTCGACTTTTGGTGCTTCGGTATTAATCTGTGGAAACAAAAATGTAATTATGAAAATAGCAATTACACAAAATAAGTAAAATAAATATGTTGAGACATTAACACACAGTACCATCTAGTTCCATGAAAAGATACGCTTGTGTTATGGATACCATATAGTAGATACACTACACATATAACTTTAAATATATACATATCTATACAGATAAATAAAATTGGAGTGTCTGTTTGTAATATTAAAATAACCGCTTTTTACTAAATGCATATGGATGTATACACGGTACATATACTAAAACAACATTTTTTACAATTTTTGTCTGTCCGTCGGTTTGTCTGTCTGTCTATTTGTCTGTCTGTTTGTTCCGGCTAATCTCCGAAACGGCTGGACCGATTTTGACCGGACTTTCACTGGCAGATAGCTGATGTTATAGGGAGTAACTTAGGCTACTTACTTTTATTTTAGAAAAAGAATCAGGGTTCCGCGAAAAAAAAACCCACGAAATTGTGAACAAAATCCGCGTACGGAGTACGCACCCGAGCAAAACGAGGTTAGATCGTTATATAATTTAAATTGAATATGTTAGGAGTAGCAAGCTACTATTTATGTATACCTAAACATAGCTAACCGTGAAGAAGTACCGAGGGACGAACGCGAGCGAAGCGAGCGTGAGTCGCTAGTTATAACTATAAACACCCACGACTGGAGTACAAACATTCGTGCTCATCACACAAATGAATGCCCCCAGTGGGTAGGATCACCACAAACTGGGCCAAACATGTCGTCAAAATACTGTTATAAATACGAAAGTTTTTGTGTGTGTACATCTGTTTATTACTTCTTCACGCTGTAACGATTGGATGGATTTAGGTGAAATTTGGTACCCAGATAAGATTATGAACTGGAATAACACGTAAGATACTTTTAGTAATAAACTTTGCATGTATAATATTATAAACACAATTGTGTAAAACAGGAATTAAGAAAATTAATTTACAAAAATAAAAAACCCAATTGCGTTAAAAGCGAAATCAAAAGATGAGAACAAATTAACGATAGGACATAGTATTATGCAGTCGGAGACATAGGTACATGTTTTATCCTTGATGAAAGTCTTACTGCGTAATTTTTAGTAATAGTAATATTAACTATAGCGACTCACCCTCGCTACCTTCCCCATACAAACTTTCACCCCCTTAAGAGATGATTTCCAGGATAAAATCTATCCTATGTCCTTCCCAGGGTCTCAAACTATCTTCTCACCAAATTTCATCCAAATCGGTTCAGTAGTTTCGGAGCCTATTCGATGAAAAACAAACAAATATTTTTTTCCTCTTTATAGTATTAGAATAGATAACATGACATTTGTTTTAATATAAACAAAAATTGCAAATTATTGACTTCATTCCAATTAAAACCAATAAAAATCCAATGACTTGCCTGATGTTTCCTAACATGCGCCTTCATACTGGTAACAGTAGAGAACAGCTTCCCGCATCCGAGCTCGGAGCACGCGTGAGGCCGCGAGCCCGAGTGCGTGCGCGCGTGCGCTTTGAGATGATGCGACGCTGTAAAAGACTTGCCACATCCATCTGTTACGCATCTGTATTAAAATAAAAAATATTTACATACATAGCTTGTCGCTTAGTATTCTTGTAACAATACATATGTGCGTACGCTAGCGGACCCGATAAAAGTCCTGCCCGAATTATGGCTTGTGTCAGCAAATAATAAAAATTAAAAATCTTAGAACCCGACTGTAGCGCCTATTGGGTCCAGTTCTGAATCTAAACTATCCAGGAAACCTCTCAAATAGACACAAAAAAATCATCAAAATCGGTCCAGCCGTTAAGATGGAGTTCAGTGACACACACGTATAGAAGAATTATCTTGAAATTAATTCAGGGGTATTTTCTATGGTCGATTCCTGATGATTAATGATATACTACAGGGTGGATTTTTGAGAAGGGACAGTAAGGGCAGGTTTTTTAATTGCTATAGTTACAGGAAAACGTTCCTAGGAGACCACTTTATGAGATATTCTGAACTACATTCACAGATTTTTGAAAAAATGTACAGTCAACGAAAAAAATGCCAAAATACTAAAAAAATTTTTGTACAGGAATTTGATAGCTTAGAGAAAAATAACACATGATACAGAACAGACGTATAATTATGCTGATGTTTTATTTAAACAAAGATTAAAAAAAGCATTCTTAGATTAAGAGCATTTAGGCTCAGATTGAACAGGCCTTCCCAATTTTCGTAACTTTCCTCTTACAACATAGCCAAATTAAACTCACTTTGAACAGTTATGGCTTATGCACACGATGACTTCCCAACATGTTTATTTTGTAATGATTTATTATAGTATTCATAATCTAATATTGCCGAGTGAATTTATTGACAAAAAGGTTCTATAGAAAAAAAAAACTACAAACCAAACAGGAATGTGAGGAACTAGTATATTTGGTCTAACAGGGGATTTTTAATTGAAATAAAATCAAATGAATTTATTAAAAGTATTTATTGGCACAAACGTATTTTTTTAAGACAAACTAAATTAACTGAGCTACCTTCACTATAATAACTGAAGAACACATTTTTTTCATTCAATAATCAGTGTGGAAGACTCTATTAAGGTTTGTAAATGAAACTCTAATTGCTTGATTCTTCCTGTATTTTTTGGTTGTTGCCTTTTCTATGGCTATCCGACAAATGGTACAGAATGTACAAAACCTAATCTTTTTCTAATTTACAATCTTATTAGGTATACTCCTATACTCTATTCACGGAGTGA
This sequence comes from Argynnis bischoffii washingtonia, assembly GCA_033884665.1. Lineage (NCBI taxonomy): Eukaryota > Metazoa > Arthropoda > Insecta > Lepidoptera > Nymphalidae > Argynnis > Argynnis bischoffii. The sequence continues at coordinate 13,583,550 of CM066618.1, read as the reverse complement.
ACCGTGCAAAGCGCTTTCTCTATCCCGCATTAGCATACAAACTGATAAGGACAGAAAACTATCTAGCTCCGCCCACTAACGCTTGCAACTGCTTTGAAATCATAAGGCTCATTCATGTTGCTAATGCTTTAGTGAGGAATTATTAATCATTTGTAATAAAATAAAGTCAACATACAAACAAAATCAACATGAAAGTAAAATTAACTGTATTTTTAAATATTTATATACATTATTTATTCATTTTCACTATCCGACGTATCACTGTCATCTCCTATATTGATCAGGTAACCTACACGAGAGACGTCTGAACGGTGCGGAATGCAACGACGGACTAATTATGACTTGCATTGTAATCGGGGCCTAAGCGTGTTATCTGCAACTAATCATGTGCAAGCGCAAAATCTCAGTGCTTGGTTCATTCGGTGAATACAGTATAAGCGTCTAACATCTTATTGAATTTTACAATAAACCCCTTTATATTCATAACTAGTCTAGTTAGTTAACTATTTAATTCTAATAGGCGGCTAAAACAGAGCACGCAAATGTATAGGAGCGCGTGTCGAGATGAGATTCAACCGTGGAGAAGACTCGTCGTCAATATCAATCGCGTTTTATTATACAGTTGCTTTATACAGCACAATTGGATACTGCAAGAATTTATAGTGTAAAGACATTAAATCTTAGACATAACTATAAGAATCATAATGGTACTTACTTGTAGAAAGAAAAAATAACTGGAAAAATATAATCACAAATAACTGCGTGTTTTTTTTATTTATTTTCTGTTAATTATAATAAAAAAAAACCTGTCTATGATGTCAAAAAGGGGTTTCTCGCCATTTCGCGTATCTAAAGGGTAATAATGAGAATCCAACTTACTTATAAGGCCTTTCTTGTGTGTGTGTTCGTATGTGTTTTTTCAGATCGCTTAGTGTTGTAAAGAATTTCGAGCAGCCGTCTGCTTTGCAATTGAATGTGTCGCCGCTGTGTAGTCTTTGGTGTGCTTTGAGTCTGAAATCCAAATTGCACCTGTTGAGCCCAAAAAATTAACCAAAACTCTCAAGATAAAATCTGTTTTTTCCTGTCCATATTTGAATTTATTAACCATTTTAGAATTTATTGTCATAGTATTTAAGGTCTTCTGTAATATGTTTAACAAAGTTCTAAGCTAGAGGTCATAAGTTTGATTCCCTGTTAGGCTCCATTGCGTTTTGTTAATACGATCTTATTATACTTTATCTAGTTTTAATTATATAATAATGTTTGTGATGATGTCATTCATCTGTTAAATATATTATTTTAAATAATATAAATTTCAAATAAATGTTGTAGTTATTAATTATTTGTCTGAGATGTGACATTATTTATTGTTTGACATTTGGCAGTCTACATGTTTTTCACATGTCATGTACATGATTGGACAATTTCCTTTGCCAATCTCATAAATCATAATTTTACAGTTAGTTATTTTACGTCAAAACGAAGTACCTACTTGACATAAAATAATTTATCACTGATATTCACATACCTACATAAGAATGCACCTATAAGCGCTTAGTAACGCAATACGATCGATACAAGGTAGCAAAAATCGAACCTGTGATCCCTGCTGTGGATAGTGCTAACAATGAACCACGACGAATCTCAATATATATAAATTCTGTATAAAAAATATTTTTAGAAGGCCAAAATAACTACAAAAACAATTTCAAATGATATAATCGGATCATTTTAAAATTTTGTTAGGAAAATTTTCACATTATATCGTCATGGTTATTTCAGAATAAACCTTATGACACAGCAAATAAAAATCTAAATCGCATGTCAAACGGCAACCGAAACAAATATGTATTCCTATGGGGAGCATAGATTGGCATATTTCCAAATGCATATAAATCATGGAGTTACTTAAGCGCGTTTAGAACTTTTGTGTTTTAGAAACATTATTCAGTATTAATGTATTACGTAATAAATGTATGAATGAAAAAAGCGATCAAATGCCTTTGATTATTATAATCGTGACTCAATGCGTGGGCGAGAGGTTCTAAATATAATACGTAAACAATTCGAAAGGTTAATATTGAGTTTTTAGTTTAGTTTATGCTGTACTTTTATAATATTGATGGTGAAATTAAAAATATAAGTCGACTCGCCCTCGCTCTGCTCGAGCTCGTCCCTATTGTACGTTTTTTTTAGTATCATTTTTTAGAAATTTTCCCGCAGTAAAAAGTATCCTTTATGTTGACCCGGGTAACTAACTATCATCATACCAAATTTCTACTTTTACTAATTACAATGAAATCTTCTTTATAAGAATGCATAATGCATACTAATATTATTAATGAAGTTACTCTGTCTGTTTGTTGCATTCTCACGCTTAAACTGAAGAACTGATTTCGATGAAATTTGGCAAGGATATAGATTAGATCATGACACATCAATTGGCTATCTTTATCCCGCAAATTCGGGACAAAAAAGGTAGTAGTACCTAATATGTATTTTTACATACTTTTGTTATTCTATTTTAATCTGTTATTTACACTGTATTCTAAATAATAAATGCTTTAAATTCCTTTGAAGAAAAGCATTGCTATTTTATATCCGAATAACTATTTTAGTATTGTTTATTCGGTACCAAGAAATATTCCGTTGTGATTTTATTATAAGGCTTTTATCTATTCCATATAAGCTTGTACACGGTATAGAATATTTATAAAAGGCAGTGATAGCCCAATGGTAACGCGCTCGCTTGGGAAACCAGGTGAAGCGGGTTCAAAGCCTGGGTTTCGCACCTCTGATATCATTTTTATGAGGACATATCGTGAGGAAACCTGCATGTCTGAGAAAACCTCGCAAGTACCTCGAAGTTTTCGAAAGACGTGTGTAATTCGCCAACCCGCTCTTGGCCAGCGTGGTGGACTATGGGTTGATCCCGACACGTCCCCGGTTATATTGAAGGGAGGTCCGTGCCCAGCAGTGTGACGTTAAAAAGGGCTGAATATACATACATTAGTCTATTCCTGTTTTAGCTTTATCTTAATATTTTTTTAAAATTCTTAAAATAAAAGACTATTATTGATAGAAAAAAGTCAAAAATTACTACCTTTTTAGTTTTCTTTTTCTTTATTGAGACTATTTTAAACATACGGTAAGTAAATCGATTTAAATTTTCTGTTACGTTTTCGTCCGAAACCGATACTTACTTCCAACACAATTAATTTGTAAAAGTTTCTGTTTATTTTAGCTAGTTAAAAAGTATATGTTGTGTTCATACAAACAATTATTAGGGTTCCCTTGGGATAGATTTTTTTTTTGTCTGGAGTCGAAGAGTCCCTAGTAATTGATATTTTATATTGTCTACAATAGACAATCAAATCAAGCTAAACAGCTTCTAACATTAAGTGTTTTATGCACAGATTATTAAATTTAACAAATGAACTAGATAGATTCCATTAAATTATTTCCAATAAAAAATAAGTAGATATATTACATAGGTTTTAAAACTAAATTATGTTATAAAATTAATTTACCAACTATTTATATAGCTGGCAAAGGTGGCAAAGTAGCGGACAAATAAGGACTACAAAAATAATTGTAAATGGTCGTCATCGTTCACAAAAATCTGCAACATAAGAACCTCCGAAACTACAACACTGTTGAAGAACCTCTTGGGGACGCTTAGAGGAAAACTCGGGAGGAAGAACATGTTCTGGAGTTTTTTTTAGGTATCTATTATTATTTATTTGTGAAAAGTAGATTTTAAATGAACGTCACGTAACGGGAAGCAAGCATTAAAGATGTGTGGATAAGAAAGATCCAACCTGATAGCGAGTTTGTGATGGTAAAAAAGTGTTAGCGATACCAGATCGATAACTTTGACGTTACAGAACTCTCCCCATTGTACAGTTTACAGATAACACATAGAGCCTATATATTTTCGAATATTCAAGGATAATCTATACTTACTAATATTATAGAGGTAAAGTTTGTGAGTTTGTGAGGTTGTAGGAGGTAATATTTGGATCTAGTGAACCGATTTAGATGAAATTTGGTATGAAGATAGTTTGAAACCCTCACATGACATAGGATACATTTTCATCGGGATTTTCATCCCGGAAATCATCCCTTAAGGGGGTGAAAATGGGGATGAAAATTTGTATGGGGAATGTAGCTAGGGACGAACCCGAGCGAAGCGAGGTAAGTCGCTAGTCGTCTATAAGTATGGGATCGTAAGAAAAACCATAAAGTAATAATATTAGTCCCGCCGAGTTTCTTTCGCCAGTTCTTCTCAGATCTGAGGTTTCTTCTTTCCGAACTGGTAGTAGACTCAAGACATTCAGTATAAAATTGTAATAATTTAATGCTGAATAATATTTTGAATTAGAATAATAACACGAACTACTCGGCATTGGATAGTCAAATGAAGCTAGTACTGGGGCTGAGACGTAAGTCATTCTCTAGTAAATGAGGAACAAGAGGTTCAAAGACTGAAAGTCAGTGCCTCGGCGTGAAGTATCTCTTCGCTCTATTGAGCAACCTTAATTTTATGTCGAGTCATATTGGCTTTATCTTTCAGGTGACATGATTTTTCGATCTCTAAACCATGCTTTTAGATGTTAAGGAGACCGTTTTTGACCTTTAGTTGAATGAATACTGGACGAAGTTTCGTGGACCTCAACGTTCTCCTAAGAAGAACTTGAGCTGAGATACCTGAGCTGAGACAGATACAGGATTGGTCAGTATTTAAAACTTTATTGATACTAGCAGAACCCGCTACTTAATTTAATCGTTAATACTACAAAAAACTCTTAAAAAGGTAGATTTCATACAAAGTTTCATTCCCTTATTTACCCCCTTTTAAACACACGTATTTATTTAATTGTATTGAAGATCATAAATACCAAGTTTCAAGTAATTCTGATCATAAATATTTTTTTCGGTTGTATTATAACTGGTTTTCCCATGGGAATGAGATAATCTCCCGCCTAAGTAACCTACGTCACTCTCCAGCTCTCGTACTATCTTCACACAAAAAATCACGCACATCCGTCACTCTGTTTCGACATGACAGAAGGACAAACAAATAAACACACGTTTACGTTTACAATATTAGTATGGATGCCAAAAAGTGAGATAGTTGAATTGTTTTATTTAAAAGACCTAAAGTTAAAAATAACCTTACGATAATTGAAAAATAAACCTATAAATCAAACTTACCTGTACAATGTATTGAATGCTCTGTTACAGTTCCCGATATTGCATGTAAATGGTTTTACTTTAGTGTGTGCCCGCACATGTATTTTTAGACTGTATGATGTGAGAAATGCTTTATTACAACTTTGCATTGGACATATAAACCTGTATTCACCTGAAATATGAAAAATTACACTTAAATATCATACTCATTGATAGCAATTGTGTTAAAATGGGTTACCTAAAGAGCGTTTGATAATATATTTTAAATTGTTCCTAAGGGTTCACGAGCCAAGAGGCACATTTGGGAGGCGGTCCACTATGTTTACTCCTGGTACTTTCATAATAGTAGAGTGAAGGCAAGTTTTTGTGGACCTAGGTTTTTGTGGACGGGTAGAAAACCTCATTAAAAAATTATCCCTAATCCCAATGTAGGGCGAGTTGAGATTTCCGTTGGGTTTTAGTAGGTAGTATTGGTTTTTCTAATCAGTAAGTCTGCACATAAGCACCAGTATGTACATACACGTTTAATTAGAGCAAGATGATTTTACTTTGACTTGAATTCAAGTATGTGAATATGGAATAATTGATGTTAAATAAATGTTTCGGTTACAAAAGTTGATTTGAACATTTATCATTCGAAAAGTAAGATGTAAGGATACTATTTATTTTTTTAAGGATATTATTGATTATATGTGACACAGATCTTCTTTTCATAACTTGTAGAGTGTAGACCAAGACTGTAAAAATTTTAAGTCAATCAGGAAATTTGTCTTGTATCCTATAAAGAAAAGTATGAAAGAACAAAAGATACTTCTGTAACTTAACATGTTAATATATTACATATAGCACGCTAATTTCTTATCATTCACATACTGCAGTTGCTTAAATGTAGTTGATCTCCAATATATCTTTATGTTCATTTAATATTGTCAATTTATGAGATTAATTGCTTCAAATTCCTAAATTAAAAGACTGAGATTTTACATGTGCTATTAAAAGTTATTAAATTAAAATAGATATGTGTTGCTGAATTCAAAAAAAAAAAGGATACATTAAAGCTTTTGAATTAAACTTTCAATTCAATTCTTATGTTCAATGGCTTCTAGAAGTACCGTTTGGGCACCATTTATGAATGAAACTTTATAAATAAAATAATAAACCTACTTGTTTATTTAGTTTCTTATATTTTTAAAAGTAATATTATGTGAATAAATTTAAGTCTTGCTTAATGATAATTCACATATAGTTTCAATTCATTACATAAATTTCATATCACTTTGGAAGTATGTATAACTTGTATGGGACGGGATTTTTAATCATCTATTACACCAAAGGTAAATATATATATTTTAATATCTTAAATTAGCTAAACACATTTGGCACAAAGTACAATTGGGAATGTAGCTAAACACATTTAAGACAAATCAAGAATATGAAATTTTGCGCAAGTGACCTTTATCACTATTTCCTTAAAATATCATTAGTATTAACTTTTCTCATAATATAAAACAACAAACAATAACAATATTACCTTTATGTGTCTTCATGTGGGTTCGTAAATTGCCCACAGTACTGTATGTTCTTTCACAGCCTTCATATTCACACTTATATCTTGCACTGTTATCCTCCACTTTTCTTTTGTGCTTATCCATGACTGATTTTGGTAGTTCAACAGTTGCTTGTGGTGCATCAGGCAATCTCTCATTATTACTTCTAAAATAACAACCACATGATTTTAGTTTTAAGTTTTGATTCGACTAACATTTGAATAAGTTATGAAGCCTTTTATGAACTGTGTAACAATAGGTTACTAATATATATAACACTCAGATAAGGTATGAGCTTTTTCATAAATACTGTATTTGTCATGCAACATTAATAAAGCCTTATACTATTATTAATTTAAAAATATCTCATTATCTATTATCTTAAATTTCTATTAGTTATTTAATATATCTTTGTAAATGAATATGTAAAGCTTTATAATTTTATTAAATGTGTTACATGATGTTAGCCAAATTCTCACTTATAAACAAAGTGGGCAAGTTAACGCAGTTTCTGTTTTTATGTGACATTAAAGATATTAGTTACCTTCTAATCATTACTTAAAAATGTATCCAAGTCATTAGAGAACACAAAATTAGGATATTCAAGCCGCATCGTGATGGTAATGTACCAAAATAGAATGCCCAAAAATGAAATTGCGGGATAAGGACCACAAATATAACATTTCATATGTATGAAAGAGAAATATGATTATGTTGACAAACAGCTGATCGCTCAAGGACCGGGGAAATATTGTTTGTATATAATAAGGGCATTGTATTTCAGCAAAAGAAAATATTAGCACATACGTACTGTTTGTAATTAAACTTACGATACTATTTCAATTCTACAATCTGTAGTTTTGTCCTTGGGAACTACTTTAATCTCCGACGTCACACTATCTAAGAGTTTTATGTCGCAAGTGATCTGAGGGAAATCTCTAGAAAGTCTGTCAGATGATTCACATTTTATATTGCAATTTAAATTAAAATTATCACCTAGCAAACTATCTAAATCGTTTTGTGTATCAATTTTTGAAAAGCCGCTGTCACCGAGCCAAACGGCCATGTTGCTTCGTTGACCAAAGACTACTTTGGTCTTTGTTTCAAATTGAAAGCTGTCATTTTATCAATCGGTAAACGTCAAAAACCGGTATCAGGAACGTCAACGTCACAGTTGAATACATGGCGCCAATTTTAAATTTCTTTTACGAGAGATTGGTTGCCGCGGAAACAAAGTAGGCGCCCGCGCCCGCACTTAGAACTCCCGGCCGAACTCCCGTTATAATGTACACCACTTGTTGTCTGCGCGGGCAGTGCGCCGACCGCACGCCCTTCTGCTAACGCGAATGTATCATTTTCACATTTGGACAAAATTTTGCATATAAAAGTGTGTCGAGTTAAATTTTTTTGCTATAGGCTATATTTAGTGTGATTATAACTGTTTAATTGACAAAATGTGTTTAAAAAGTATATTAATTTATATTTATTTGGTAAGTATATTTATACGTATAGATACTTATAAAACTATTAAAAATATATTATTAAAAAAAGTAAGAAGATTATATTATACATTTTTAAAACATGTACATATAAATTATTATTATTTTTTATTTTGATTAAGTTTCTGGTAATATAGACGGCACACGATGCATTCAGCTGAAAAATAATAAAAAAAAAATAATACTCTTTCATACTGTATTCGCATTGAAATAAATATACAAAAGAGTAAACTTATGTTTTATCCAATACAAAAAGGCATAGTAAGATATCAGATCAAAAATTCTTTAGTTTAATAAGTAGGTTTAATTAGATATAAAAGGGTTGTAATTTGTAAAAATATCAAACTAAATTTTAATAATATGTATTAAGATTTTGAAAAAAGTAGATATCTAGCTAAACGCATAAGTAGAATAATCGAGACTTAATAGAAATTTTATATAGATATCTATTTTATATTTATTAAAAATAAATATTATATTATAGGCTTCATTTATTAATAATTTAATAATTTGTATAAAATTTTAATTATCCGACTAGCTTACACTACATGGTTGACTGACTCATTGACTATGCATTTGGAGTGAACCGTTCAGGGAGATAGGAAAAAAGGTATGAAACTGCGGGTAAAGTTATCATCAGTTTACTGTTATACGCACGTTCTTCTCTGTCTAAGCGCATTAACGTGTCATTAGTCAAAGGTTGCTGACCGAGACTATAACTTGCCAATCATGAAGTCTCAAAAATATCCTGCAAAAAGTCAATTTAAAACGATGTTCTCATTTCGCGGCTGCTTTTACCTGTAACAAATATATAATATTAAGCATGCTGAGTATACTAGCTGATACCGACTCATCCAGACCATGTTTTTTAGATATACCAATTATATTAATTCAAAAACTATTATATAGTAGCACGGTTAATAATTAACATATTTAACAATTTAGTGCGGTAAAATCTCCAATTTGCATCGGAAAAAAATAAAAACCGACTTCTAGGCACTGAAAAGTAAAAAATTACTAAACGGGGGTTTTCATTTAGAATAGATACTTAATCAGATTTTTTCGAAGTCGGTGTGCTTTGATTTGTATTGGCTGGCACCGACTTCAAAAATGAAAACCCCCGTTTAGTTATTTTTTACTTTTCAGTGCCTGGAAGTCGGTTTTTTTTTAAGTTTTTATTTTTCCATTTTTAGTGTAGACGTATCATCGATACAAATTAATCAAGCCCAAACACCAGGTAATTGCTGTAAATCGTTGAGGAGTTCCCTCGACTATCTTTCGGGTCCATCATCAGATCGACTCCAGACCTTCATTAAATAGTAGTGCTTTAAAATACCTAATGAAAATGTTAACAAACGCACTAGTCGCCGCTACAATTTTCGAAAGTTCCCCTCGATTTCTCTGGGATCCCATCATCAGATCCTGGTTTCCTTATCATGGTACCACTCTTGGGATATCTCCTTTCCAACAAAAAAAGAATTATCAAAATCGGTTCATAAACGACGAAAAAATGCCCGAACAAACATAAAAAAAATAAATATATACGGTCGAATTGAGAACCTCCTCCTTTTTTTGTAAGTCGGTTAAAAATACAAAATTTTGTTAGGGCGCAAGTCGCTGATTATGATTTATGCATTGTAAAAAATGAAGTCGCTGTCTGTTTCTCCGTTTATTTCTTCTAAGCCCCTCAACGGATTCTGATACGGTTTTCACGAATAGAAAGAACAATAAACGAGGAAGGTAATATATAATAATTTGTAAATATTTTGTACAAAATGGCTGAGCCTAGACGTTGTTTTATTAGATAAAGGGTTTTCATTTGATTATATGGCTTACGCTGTCTTTTAGAGATACATCAAAACAATGTACTGGAAAATTGTAGACCTTAAAAAGCTTACAAAAATGTCTGCCGTAGCATTTGTCTACCTCCTAAGGTACGTTTACAATTACTAACCCGAGCGAAGTGAGGGTAAGTCACTAGTATATTATAAGCAGGTGTTCTTAATTCTACATATTATTATAATACCAAATAGTAAATACATAATTAATTTTAGTCAAGAAATAAGTTTAAATATGATGACAGATATAATGCGAGTAAAATTATTGCCAATTATAATATTTCTTTATTATTTTTCATTAAACTACGCCTACAGTAAATATAATTAACATACTAGTAATAGCATCCTTCTAGGTGTAGCTTAACACAAATGAACATTTACAGTAAAACAGATATATTCAAAAATATTAACCATTAAAGCTTTCGTTAAACTATTATTAATTTTATGTATGTATGTATATGTATATACATAAAATTTAAGTACATTAAATTATGCTTATCTAAAACCTTTAAGTAGGCAGTATAATTATTTAATATTTCCTTATATTAAATAATTTCCTATAGTAAAATACCGGTATCGTGACTTAGAATCATCTCATAATTATATACTTTGGAATTCGAGGACCAAAAAAATGTCACCTAATACGTGCTATACATACAATGGACTACAGAGACCGCTAGGCACTTTCGCTACTTTTTCTTCATACTATTTTCACTTTTGTATATATAACTATTACTCTACTCAGTAGAGACTTTTGTACAGGAATAATAATGAGATTGTAATCCTCTTGTCAATTCATTGCATAAGCTATTTCTCCTATTGTTGACGGGATATTACATAGTAACTCATTATTTATGTATAATACATTTAGCTATGTTATATATAATGAACGTGACTTGTTTTTATTTTATTGAATATTTTAAATTCACTAGAAGCAAACCAATAAATCATAAATAAAAATATATTCATTTACACTAAGAACAAACAAGGAAATTTAATAAAAATTAAAACAATAATAGTATGTCCGCAAGGAATTTAGCTTACATTAGATTTAAATACATAATAAAGTTTAATAGATTTAGAAAGTAAAACAATAGGAGTAGCGTATAGTGATGTCGTAAAATACAAGATTAAATTGAATACACTTGACACCCATCTGAGTTTCTAGCAGTTCAATGACATGTCACATACACTTGACCCAGAAACCGACACTGGCACTTTCTTCTTGAGGGCTTTTTACGATTCATCGCGCATCACTACATATTTATTTTCTTTTCGCATAATAAAATATAATAACATAAATAATATTTTTTATTCCAATTAAAATCTGTCAAAAACTAAGTAAGCAAACACAAATAATAATTAATTAAAGGTCAAGTAAAAAATTCACATAATTTATTTGTAAAACAAAATCAAATTATTAACAAATGAAAATTTTTACTTGGCTAATTAACACAATTTATATAAAATTTAAAAAAGCATTCAATTTATAGTGATATTATCTAGTTTCAAAAAACCTCAATCTTTATTTGTTTCAAAATTGAAGCAATTTGATTTTATCCAATATCTCCCTACACAACGCTAGTATGAAATTTTTACTATCGCTGCTATCACTTTAATTAAGGAAGAGTTGAACCGGTTAGATGTAAGAAAGGACAGGTATTGTTTGGACCGTGGAACCGTAGACAGAACTGTGTTATTGGGACACGACATACATACCGTCTTGACTTGTTCACGATCGTTTTTCGCGTGCCTATCGATGCTTTATCGTTTTGATTGGTAACCTACTAGAAAATACTAGGTCTTACCACATGACCAATAAAATCTTTTACTTAGCTTCTTAGATTTAACTAGCAAAACCCGCGGCTTCGCTCGCGCTAAAACTACAAGAAATAAACTTTAAAAAGGTAGGTTTCATACAAATTTTCATCCCTTATTTTATCTCCTTATGGGATGAATTTTAAAAAAACACTAAACCACGTATTTATTTAATTGTATTGAAGAGCATTAATACCAAGTTTCAAGAAATTCTGATCATAAATATTTTTTGGGTTGTGTTATAACGTATCCTATATGTTGACCCGGATATCCAGCTATCATCATAACAAATTTCATCAAAATCCCTCCAGTGGTTTTTCTGTGATGCGGTAACAGACAGACAGACAGACAAAAATTCTAAAAACTATAAATTCGCCTTCTGCATCAAAATCGTCAGATTAATAAAGAAACTTAAATAAATGTACTAAGAAAGTGGTTACATTTCACTTATCAAGTTATCATATAACAGCATATTTGCATTGGCATTTCGTCTCGCATACTAGCAATATACGTTACATGATATAAAAGATGGCGATTTTATAGGCAGATACAGTAAACTCTGAGAGTACCTATACAGTGAATTAAAACGAAATTATATTATTATGTATAATTAAAATATTCTTATTATATGTGTTTAACATAAATTAACGTCTAATTTTAATTTAGCAGACAATCTGTACATTAGTTAAATAACCAGTAGTCTTTTAATTAAATGTAGCAAGTATAGGTAGAGTAAGTCTAAACACTATAATATATAATAGCTTATATCCTATTTATGTATATTGCTAATGATAATAAAATTGACATACAATGGTTTTAATCTATAATTAACTAGCGGCTCACCCTCGATTCGCTCGGTTTCGTCTCTAGAAAAACAATAACCAACCCGTTCCACGGGAAAAGTACATTTTTCTGGGATAAAAAGTAGCCTATGTGTTATTCCAGACTATAATCTATCTCTGTGCCAAATTTCATCCAGATCCGTTCTGCCGTTGTGGCGTGAAAGAGCAACAAACATACATCCATACATCCATACTCACAAACTTTCACCTTTATAATATTAGTAGTACCTATAGATTCTTCTGTACCGTCAAATCTTGATAGTTTTTTAACTTTTCTATACAAGATGCCTCAAAATCGGCCCTGCCTTTCATAAATTAGGCTTTGAGTTCGCTCGTGAAATTATAATACAAAGCAAAATATTATAAACGAGTTTTTATGATAAAAAGTTACGGTATTTTGGAAAAAAGATAAAACCACTTTAATGTTTTCTATGGCAAAATTTTATACTTACTTTCTATGTTTTGAGTCATTGTACTGCGTGACTCATGTATTATAATGGGGGAAATATGTCTTGATTCCAAGTAAATCATGCGTGTAGAGGATTCAAATTACATATAAATTGCAAATAATCAATAAATTGTCTAATAAATATTTATATTAAATTCATTTTATGAGTTTATTTTAGTTTTACTCTATTGGAAAACTATAATCGTCTACTTTCTTCTCTATCCAGAAAGATATTTTAACAAAACTAATTAAGTTATTTTATGAAGTATTGAGAGATCGTGCTTAATCTAAACCCACCATCAACTTTTACAGTTCTGTTTAAGTTCTAAGAACCTAACTTTAGAATAGTTTTCGTACCAATCAACAATGTTGAAACATTTGAGGTCCCTTTTAGATTTTGTTTAAGCTGCGATCTAAATTCTAAGCTGAACATCTTATAAAGCTCAGGATATAAAATGCCCAAACGATTAATTTTAGTTCGTATATCGAGTTGCTGTAAGAGTTGATGGGGATCAAAGTACCTTTGATTATATCTACCAACTATTTGCCATTCCACAGAAACCGCTTCATATAGGTAGGTACGTAGTACCTACTCGTAATACCAAAGTTTACTTCTATTTTCTTCATCTAAACTTACAAACATTAGATAGGTACTTGTTCTTATTATTTAATTAATTGAATTTATCAGCTGAGTTGAGTTAACTTTTACATTTATTTATTTTTGATTTTCCATGAATTGAATTTATTAAAATAATCAACATATTATGATGGTTTGGTTTAGGGAATCGGAGAGTAGAGTGCAATGGTACATGAGCAAATGCAGTGGTACTTACGCACATGATCGCAGATTATAGGTTCGGTTCTTGATTAAAGTTCATCTCTACACCGTAAAAGTTCCAGTATTTCTCCAGGAAGAGTGTGATGTATTTAAAATTGTCCTAGCACTCATAGGTGCTGACTGTTGAGCTTTGACGGTATAAGTAAATTGAGTAGGCAGAAAGCACTGCTTGGGTGCTTGGTAACTCTAACTAGTTTGCTGCGCTAAGGAAGTGGTTGTATATAAAGTAAATACAATGTATGGCAGGAACGTAGACTTTTAATGGTTCTTAAAAAAGTCCGTTTACATTATAGAATAAAAATATTTATAAAATAAAACTGTTACTTTTGTGTCTAAAAGATTTTTTTTACAATAAGTTGTTTAGAATACTGAAATATAATTTTTTAACCTTATAAAAATAAATCATTTTATGGTCACAAGTACTTAATGTAACTAACTTCGCGTAATGTACCGTACCTATATTAAGCAAAGTTGAAAATTATAGATCGCTTGCCATCTTTGCTAAATGTAAATCGCTAAAAGATACAGGCAAATTGTACTCCTCCTCCTTTCTGAAATGGGTTAAGAATAAATTGTGATATGCGCGCAAAATTAAGTAGTTACCCTAAGTGAAGTAACGCGAGTCGCTAGTAGGTATATGGACAAACGTGATCCCAATTATTTTTAAAAGACCTTATTTATTTGCACATCTTACTGAAACGTCATTTGTATGTGTATTTAGTCCTTTTTTAACGTCCCACAGCTGGGCACGGGCCTCCCTTTAATATAAGGTGGATTAGGCCATATTTCACCACGCTGACCAAGTGCGAGTTGACGGACTTCACATGTTTTTCAAAAATTTGCTCTTGGACATGCAGGTTTCATAACGATGTTTTATTTCACCGTAACAAAAGTGGTATCAATAATCTTATTGGAAATAATTCGCATACGAAAATATTAGAGGTGCGAAACCCGAGATTTGAACCCGCTTCTTTCGGTTTTCCCAAGCAAGCGCTACTGGGCTACCACTGCCACAAACGTAATTTACTAGAAATAAAATATTACTTCAATGAGTTTAATATTAATTTTGTATTTATATTTTTCAGGCGACAGTAGCTGTTTGTGTAGTAGGCGACTGCGGGCCGAAGTTAAAATATGCATGGGGAGATGCTCTTCAAGATACTGACTGTCCTGGTCCTGATGGCACACCATATCCTAGGTATATTTGCTTAAACTTCTATTAGTATAAATTATGTAGCTATTATAGGTAAAAATTAAAATTTAAAAAGCTTTGACAAGTCCCTTAGAATATGTTTCTGTACCTATGTGTAATGTGGACTATATTATATTTATTACGGTATTTTAAGAGTGAGACTAACAATGCTTAGCAAATGTCAAATTGTACTGTTTAATTGCTAAGTACCTACCTATATGGGACAGTGGTAGCCCAGTGGTATCGCGCTTGCTTGGGCAATCAAGTGAAGCGGGTTTAAATCCCGGGTTTCGCACCTCTGATATTTTCATGTGCAAATCATTTCCAACATGATTACCACTTGTCTTAACGGTGAAGGAAAACATCGCGAGGAAACCTGCACGTCTGAGAGAACCTAACAAGTTTTCAAAAGACATGTGATGTCCGCCAACCTGCACTTGGCCAGCGTGGTGTACTATGGTTTGATCCCCCTTGTACTGAAGTGAGGCCTGTGCCCAGCTGTGGGACGTTAAACAGGACTGAATACACGAGTAACTATAATGAAGATATTTAAATCAAGTTAAGAATTTTAGTGCAAGTGACCCATAATGTTTTTTGTTCATTGAATTCACAACTTTTAATGTAACTATAGTTCAATGTTAATCACACACAGTTCCAGTTAGTTGATTTATTTTATTGATTTTTCTATATTAAATGTGAATGATTATTAATAATAAATTCTAAACAATCTTTTCTATAAGCACTGTAAAGAAAATAGCGAAACATATTAATATAATTGATGACGAAGCATTAATGAACGCATATTTATCGATTTCTGCCTCGTTAGTCGTTACTACGTAGACTAGAAATTAATCCCTTCTAATTACATAACACGCGCTTTGGGACTTTGCTATATGGGAATTAGAGTTGGTTTTTGTTTAAACCTGCACTGATAGTTCAGCGTCAACCGGTTCGATAGATAAATGGACAAAACGCGTTCGTACTGGATCGCGGGCGAGCGAGACGCTTTAACTAAGTAAATATTCGTATTTGTCCGGCGCTTCATTCGGTGGAGTTCGGTTATTTTCGTTACCACCCGATGACATCACGACTCGTACAACGAAGCTTCTCTGCGCACCGATTAGTTCACATTTCGTTGTGAAAGGTTTATACGCGTAATAACGTGTTGTTATTGTGAAATAGAAGTGTTTTATTTGTTTAAGTTTTATTATTGCGTTTAATTATACGTAACATTAGTGAAGTTATATATCTAACAGATTTATTATAACGTATTTCATATGTCTGATACTAATACGTCTAGTAACGATGTTGACCGGGAGGAATTTTATCAGCGAGTTCACGAATTGTTACAAAATAAGACTGCGCCGAATAGGTTTCTGCTGACTGATGCGAAGTACGCTCGATTACTACAGCAAGTGAAAGAAGCAAAAACGAAAATAAAAAAAGATCCGGCAGATTACCGTCGAATCAAAAGATATGATATTATTTCAACTCCACAAGGCGAGCGACTTGTTATGGCAAAAACCGATGGTGAGACACAACAGATGTTTGTTGGATTGGAGGAGATTTATGACATTATACAAGAGTACCATTTAAAAATGAACCACGCGGGGAGAACACGCTTAATGTACGCTATTAAGCCAAAGTATAAAAACATTACCACTCAGATTGTTATGCTTTATTTGTCACTTTGCAAAGGTTGCAAGAATAAAGTCGTTAAACGAAGTAGAATTTTTAAACAGTCGGATAAATCTTATAGTGAAATAGTATCAGAAACAGATAAGTTAAACGAATTAGTCGACACGAACCCTTTAAAAATAGAAGATGCAAGCGAGTCTGTTTCCACTAAGGGCCGAGAATATTATTCAGATTGTGATATGGAGAGCATAGAAGAAGATAGTAAAATTTTTCCAGAACTATTTTCAAGAGGTCAAATGGATATATTAGATGTCATGACCGTATCAGGGGATAGTTATAAATATTTGATGGTTTATAGAAACCTTGTGACAAAGTTTATTCATTTGAAACCTTTGAAAACAATTAACATAGAAGAAAGTGTCGATGCCTTGTTGGATATTTTTCTTGTATTTGGCGCTCCAAACATTTTACAATCAAAGAATGGCATATCTGTGACGAAACAAATTTGTCGTAGAATGTATACTGTGTTTCCAGAAATTAAAGTTGTGGCTGGTGATGTGGATTTAAATAAAATATTTTTCGAAGGAAAATCTAATGAAGATATACTAAAGCTGTTACGCGATTGGTGTAAAGATAATAAGACACAAATGTGGTATCAAGGTGTGAAATATGTCCAATATATGTTAAATAGTACATTTAATATCGAAATTTGTCGAACAGCCAATGAGTCCGTCTTCGGTAGTAATCCGAAGAGGGGAATAGCATCATTTATGGAAAAGAACGACTATGACCACCTTGTGACAGAACAGGATTTGAAAACAGCTTTAGAAGAAAAGGAGTCTGGAAAAAACTCAGAACAATTGCTCCTAGAAGAATCATTGATACCTTCTTCTAGCTTTATCAAATTGGAAATGGAGAATAATGAAGAGTTTAATGACGATGATAGCAGTCAAGATAATTAAGAAAATGCAAAATTTCTTAATTAAAATAATAAAACAATATATAGCAAAATTATTTTCATGGTACGTTAATATCCAATGGTATATTCAGGTTATTTTGGACAAAACAGAAATAAGAAAACTATATATTATGGGGAATTTAAATACCGTTACTTCGATGTAAGTGTTTATCCTCCTTTTACACATTCGTGAGAGATTTCCCATTGGACCGTTAGAGTTGAGTTAGACGCTTTTAGGTGATTTCGTCTACACTTATAATGCGATTTGAAAATTATCGCTATTTACCATTGTTCTGTCGGAGCGTGGGATAATAGTTCTTACGCCATCTATCGGTAATAGTACGAAATTGACTAGCACCTGTCTGGCAAAGTGGTTGATTACAAAGTGTGTTGTAAGTCCCTATTAACTCCAGTAGATGTCAGAAATTAAATAGTTATTTCGTTTTATTTTAAATATTATTTTGTTGGTGTTTAAGACAACAACCTTACCTTTAAATAATACCATTCAACTAAATATATATATGTATTTGAATCATAATATTATTCGACATTTTTTTTATGAACTGAAAAGAAAATATCTTAATACTTCAACATATTTCTAATGATAACATGTTTTAACTTTAAAAAATATAAAATATATTATTGGGCTGGGTATAATTGGCACTGCAGGACGTGGACAGTACAATTCACGCTAGGAGCGAATATTTATACTGACAATAAATTATATATAGATGAGGTCTGATGTCGATGTTTAGAACACTGCCTAGAGCACATTAGATACACTCACCTAATACAAGTTCGATAATGCCGGAAGGGGCAGAAACGATCTATTTCATATTTAAATAACAGTACATGAACTAAGATCGACGGCAAATGATCAATCCAATTCAAATCTAATATAAATATTTGTCGAAAACGAAAACGGGACTCGAACCCGCAACCTCCTTATATATGACCGATATTTAGACGAGCGACACTAATTCTTGTATAGAAGTGTGGAGAATGAGAGGTAATATGTTTTGGCCGACATCAAAATAAAAAATATGCTCAATCCTGCGATTTTTTTTGTATAAGCCTATATTTTCGCCAATTATGAATCAATTTTCATAATTATTTTTTGTGCATAGTGTATACCTGATGGCGAAAATGATTTATTTTGATGGCAGCATACGTTTTTTAGTGTCTATTTTTTCGATTGAATTGAAACTTAGACATTATAATTTAAATATACTCCCATTAATAGCCCTGTCGCTTTCACGTGATACCAAATTACCTAATTATATTATAATTAACAACTTCGCTTTGCTCGGGTACGCCCCTGGTTAGTGGGTACCTAGCAGCCTGTGTTATTCCAGGTTATATTCTATCTATATACTAAATTTCATTTAAATTCGTCCAGCCGCTTATAGCTATACATATGTTTAATTTTTATATATTATATTTTCTTCTAGACACCTTGTGAATCGGGCACTTAAATCATCGTGGGGCCAAACTCGGCAAGGACGAATGGCACGTCTACTCGATCCAGCTTTAATGCGAAAAGCGTTATTGGACGCCCACGCTGGATATTCTGAAAGTACAGTTAAACCTTCAAACGGGAATCGAACTGGTAAGAATTGAAACAAACTTTTACAATTATGTGGAGATTGCTTTTCTCTGGGTTTTTCTGGGTTTCCTGGATTTCTTTTTTGCTATTTATATTCATCGGTAACGTATTGGCTTTAGAAACCGAGTGAAGCCGGTTCAAATCCGGAGTTTAACACCTCAAGTGCAAATCATTTTCAATAGGTATTATTATCACTTACCTTGCCTTGAGTAAAACATTGTGAGAAAACGTGCATGTCTGAGAGAACCTAAAAAGTTGTGAAGTCCATCTATTCACATTTGGACTAGGTATGATCTCTCTCGCACCGAGGCAGGCCCGTGCCCAGCAGTCGGACGTTAAAAGGGCTGAATTACTTAAAGAAATGGTAACGGCTATATTATAATAATATTGAAATTAAAACTACTTAAAAATAATACTAACAGTCTGTATAATATGCAAAAGTTCAGTTCATATCAATTAGTCATATTATGTAGGTCTAAAAATCTAGTGCTTATCGCAGTTTTGTTTTTGAATAGAAGCGAAATATTCAGATTTTATCGCTTTATTCTTTGAAACAGAACTAAGCTTATTTCAAAACCGGCTTCTAGCTATTCTTGGCGTACAACGGTGCGGTATAACTCTTAGTTATAATAACGCAAAAAGTTATAAGTAATAACTATCATTACGTTCCGTTTGTAATAACAGCAATTAGTGTCAAAATCGTCTTTGCAATTTATAATAGGGATGCTTTAATCAGTCGACTAAAAATGTTTTTTTTTTATTTATTTTTTATGAGATTCAGTGACAAACGAGCAGACAGACCACCTGATGGAAAGCAGTACCTGTCGCCCATAACACCTACGGTTCATGCACTTAGGTTTTAAGTAACAAAAATGCAGAACCACAGGTGCGATGTCACTGTGAGGACTAAGATGATATGCCTCTTGCCTGTAATTGCGCTGGCTACCTTATCCTTCAAACCGGAACACAACAATGCAATCATTGTTGCTTGGCGGCAGAAATAGATAAGGGGGTGGTACCCATCCAGTCGGACTCCTCAGGCTTGACAGAGTCCTACCACCGGTGTACGAATGTGAATGTGTTTTTGAACGTTATTTACATACGTTATGTTTAGGCTTCAACGTTCATGAAATTGTTAGTTTTAATTTAACTTAATTTTTAACTATATTGGAATAAACAACTGTAAACTATTAAAAAAGACAAAATATAAAAATTGTATGGTACCTGTGCCATTACTACATTGTACCTGGGCGATCGAGTTTCGCTCGGTGTTTTTACGGAAAAGATATAAAATTGGCGCTTTATTTTCCGAAAGACACCATATTGAACCAAATCGTTAGAGCCGTTTCCGAGATTCACGAATATTATTCATATGTATACAAGACTTGCTTATTTAATATTATAAGATTACTCGCATCCCCTATCATTATTTCTAAAATGTCTGAGACTTCAGTTGGCTTCAAAAGTCTCCGACATCTTAGAGGTAAAGCTTGTGAGTTTGTAAGGTTATAGATGGAAATCTCTGGATCTACTGAACCGATTTAGATGAAATTTGGTAAGAAGGTAATTTGAGACCTTGGAAAGGACATAGGATACTTTTTGTCCCGGAAACCATCTCTTAAGGGGGTTGAAATGGGGATAAAAGTTTGGGAAGCAAATTAGGGACAAAGCCGAACGGAGCGAGGGTGAGTCGCTAGTAACTAATATTTTGACCGTTATTAATTAAGTATTCTCTTTAAAAATGGAAACAAAAATATGAACGTGTATGTAAATAATGACGTACGTGTATAATTTTAAGTTAGGTCATCGGCCTTCAAGAAATATGCATAATAATTGTAATGCTACGTTGAGCACTGTTTGAGTACCGTTTACAAATGTAGACCCCAATCGTAAAGTAGCTTTTATGTTATAGGAATGATTTTATTTATATTCAAAATTAAAATAAAAAAAATATATAAAAAAGATATTTTGCTGCTCCGAATTTGATCAGTTACTTTTTGCTAGTGTTCTTAGTGCTGCTTCTTTTGTTTAGTGTTTGTTGTGTCCTAGATTCTAGTCTAGAAGAGACCAACAGTTTTTTTACTTACCTTAAAAAAAATCGTGTGAAGACAAATTGAATCGTAGATCATGTCCCTAGTTTCTTCAACCATGAATGTTGAGGAATACAGTACACCTGTGTACACTGTACAATGTACATATTAAAATTTTTGTAATATAGTTAATATTATAAGTTATAACCATTCACCGATATCGAAATCGCTTAGAAAGAGTAAGATATACATGCATATTTAACTTTTCTTATTATGTTTGAGCCTATAAATTCGACATCATCCACGGTTATAATTTTGTGTTGATATTTAATGTATTAATTGGTTGGTTCCTGTGGTTAATGTAACAGTAAAGTACTCGTATTTCATATATATTCCATACATACTTGATTTTTTATATAATATAATCTTAATACTAGAATACCTTGTAGCTATGGCTTGTCATAATATTCATAAAATATATTACTGCTATTAAATAAAAGCATTAAAATAATAAAAAGTGGTCGAAAATAATATTATTGTCAAGCAAAAATTAAACAAGCAGTCACCTCATAAAAATTTTAGGTATTATAATTTACTGACAACTGTTAAATTGTGTATTTTCTGAGTTCTTGAATTAAAATACAAAATTTTTAAATACAAAAAGTTATATTGTTTTCGACCTACTTCAAAATTGAAAAGGTACCTACTTAAGTTGGGTGTATATGTTTCATGCGTGTATATGTTACGCGATATTTTCGCTATTTTGGAAATAAATACTATGCCTCTCAAGTGGTCTCATGTTTAGAAAAAAACATTCTACCCTTAAATGTGAATATCTAAGCGATAAAATATGTCAGGATGTCTTTTAGCTAAAAAAAATTGAAATGAAATAAAATTACTTTATTCAATTAGACATATATAACCACATTTAAAGCGAATATATAAAAAAAAAATTTACTTTAATAAATGTCAATGTTAAAAATAATTACTATTTTAAAGGAAATAATGAGGGTAATTTAATGTAATATCTTTAATACTTAGAATACATTATTTAATATATATTTCTTTCAAAAAAAATATTAAACATAATAAGCAGTGATTATATATGAAATAAGAAAATAGTTATGTAGTTTTAAGTCAGTTTAATATCATAATAAATTATCACAACAATCAAAGCAATTACATTTCTAATTTATAATTACAAGGTAGTATAGTAACAATAATGAAATTAGAGTACATAACTTGGTTATTGAAGTGCTTCGTTGGTAGTCAATATTCGACTAACACCCCACCACACAACAGGTCGATTTATATCATCCAAATCGAATCAAAAGACAGACTAATGAAAAACATCCTTTCAAAGAATATATGTTACTTTATTTAGTATTATATTAATTAAAATTCGTTATAATAAATAAGTATTATTTATTATATTATTAATATCACTAGTAATAATTTATTCAACAATAAAATTTAATCAACAACAATCAACACACCTTCTTCATAAATATGATAACTTTTTAAATTGACATGTTAGAATTATTATTAAAAAAAAAGAAAGTATTTCAAATTGATTTTCTATTGATTAATTAATGTATTAACTGTATAATATGTACATATTTCTATTTATTTTGTCACACGCTTGACTTGGGGGGTAAACTGGTGAATGCGTTATGAAAAATGTACGTACGTTTGTTGCCATGGTAACCATTGTTATTGTCAGACAAATGATATATAATGTTATATTTTTTCCTTAAATGATATTCTATAAATATAATATGATTGTAATATGCCTAATATGCGTTATTTTTAGTATCTCACCTATCCTAATTATTTAAAACATAAATTGAATTTCATAAAGAGTACCGATAATCTACAGAAGTTTTACTTCTTGCGCGTGTACACATTCATACATGCACTCTTTATTTTTTTAATAGGTATAGTTTTTATAATATTTGTTTTAATATTGGGTAATTACTTTATTATCCAATATTATACACAAACTTTTTACTCACAATATAACACAAACTCAATACTTCCAGCGCGTGCCATGAACATGCCAGATATTTCACCGCCCAGCATGAATGTTTGTGGGGGCGGGCGGTTGTGCCGGACGCGGTACAACACTACCGCGCCTATGTATGGCGTCTCCCTTACATCTGGCCAGCCTGTCACTATCGTACAGAAGTTCCCTGATCTGCTACAGCAAGTTGTTTTTGAAGTTTGCGAGTAAGTATTTCATACTAGTATATTCCTACGGTTTCACTTACGTGAGAATATTGCCTTTTTTACAAGCTTTTATTTAACATACAATGTTTGTATGTTTGTTCAAATCAAATCTTGCAAACTGAATTTTAAAACAGTTATTCTCAACTCAATTTGGTTTGGATGACAATGTATGGTTAGCTAAGTAACGTCATTCTAAATCCACATCCAATCTAAACAAATCTCGCGACAACCTTTTGTATGATATTATAAATTGTGAAATGTACCTATCTATTAAATTCACGGGTTTCATTTAATTTAAAATTTTCTTTTTTCTTTTTAGAACATTTAAATAAACGCATGTTTTAAAAAATTTTTTTTACGCCATCTATTGATAAGTTTAGAACTAAAGTGTTTTTTAAATAACATTATAGTTATAAGCACAGATCATAATATACAGTGTGTCCCGGAAAGACTGTCAAGCGGTGGCCCAGAGGTAGAGCACCCCTTGGGCTACCCGAATCACCCCCATGTATGCATGTATATATATGTATATGATTTTTTTGTGATTTTTCTCTTATTTAAGCGTTGCAAGACAATCTTAAGCATATTGAAGTGAATAATTGAGAAAAAGCCTTGATTTTTTTTTGATATTTAGCTAATAGTTAGGCCTCTTTAATACATAGACAATTTACTTCGCAACCCATACACTCCCGTCATAAAATAAAAAAAAACTTAGCATAAAAGGAAATAAAGAAAAAATACCAGTACTTTTAAGAGTGTTTAAAAAAAAAGTCACATAACATTTTTCAACCCTAATTATTTTAAAAACTTCCTTGTTTCATCAGCTATTTACTCTCTAAATTTTATCGAGCTATCTCGTAGTAAAGCGAGAGCAAATCGCTAATAATAATAGTTGTAAAATTATAATTTAGAGCATTTGCAATTAGTTTCATAATCTTGTATATTGCGATATTGTGATAAGGTCTACTTCGTGATTCGTGACTATCAATCGAGATAATGAGATAAATATATAAATTAAAGGAATATATCACGATTGGTGTGTTCTACTTAGGACAATGATTACTTGATGTACTTATTCAGTAGGTAAATAGCATAGAAATATGTTACAAGTAATTTTATAAAGAGTAGGTATCATTGCTGCAAAATTGGTCTTAATTAACAATAGTGCAATTCGTGCGTTTAAACGAGTAAATTGTTATCGAAAAGTAGCGCAGGTATCATCGGGAACAAAAAGTTTATATCCATACTATAATATTATAAATGTAAAAGTGTCTTTGTTTGTTTGTTTGTCCTTCTTTCACGTCAAAACAGAGTGATTGATTGTCGTGATTTTTTGTGTGGAAATAGTTGGAGGGCTGTAGAGTAACATAGGCTACTTTTTACCGCGGTAGATTATCTCATTCCCACAGGAAAAAAGGTTATAATACAAACCAAAAAACTTGAAACTGGATATTAATGCTCTTCAATACAATAAAATCAATACGTGTTTTAGCATTTTTCGAAATTCATCCTATAAGGATAAAATACGGGATTAAAGTTTGTGTGAAACCTTTCTTTGTAGAGTTTTTTTTTGTAGTTTTAGCGCGAGCGAAGCCACGGGTTCTGGTAGTACTATATATGTATAATGCCTTAAAATATAATATACCCCCCAATAAATAGGCGTCGTACACACAAAATGTACCTACCTATACAACAAGAAGAATATTAGTTTTTTATTGTTGGTTAACCGGACTTACAGTATTTGCGTGTTCATACTAGTGATAATGCAAAAGGCAACGAACTCGGCTAAAGTCCGAACTACATACGTACTTACAGCCTACAACCTCGACTTTCATGATGATATTTTCATGATATTGCTAACTATGATTGCCGTCCGATTAAATTTTATGCTTTGTTATAAGCGCTGATTTTATTCCGACTTTGAACTTCGCTGCAATCTTTAACTCCGATTTTGATTACCATATTTCTAATTCAAAATCTCCGACCCATAAAACTACCTCCGTGACATTCTTAGTTCATACACAGTAGCTATGTGTGTGCGATCTTTTTATACTAAAAATAATTATACATCAACTCTAATAGTTAATTATTAAACAGAAAAATATATATTTAAGAATAAGAATAAGAAGAAATGAGCTCATAAAGGATTATTTCTTTGTACGTCCGTATGTCTGTCCTCTTTCTCAGAAACGCGTGAAGTTGAAATCAATATTAAATACACAGGTCTGCAAGCCCTTGCAGCTGTGAAAAAATCTAACTTCTAAGACATCGCAATCAAAAGATACAGCCGTTTCTACCGCATATTTTGACACTCGCAAGGGGAATCGCAAGAATCAAAACAAAGAAAAAAATTTTTTTTGCGATTATAATCTTATTTTAATACGCTACGGAACCCTCGGTATGCGAGTCAGACTCGTTTAATATGTAGTCGGTTTAAGTTGGGCCGTTTTCTTAGAATTTATGTTTATTGATTTCGAATTAATTCTTTCTCATTCGATTATCAGAATCACGTTGAGTTGTATTTTACTGTTTTGGAACAAGAACATTATCTTATTATTGAATTTATTTTTATTTGTATGGTTCATAAATGAATATTTTTATTTAGATAATTCCGTCACCTATAATGAACAATACTGAGAGTATAGTAGTTTATTGACTTTCTATTTTAAATACCTATATAATCTATATAATAAGAAACTAGTGACTTACCATTGCTTCGCTCGGATACATCCCTATGTTCCTCCCAATATGCGTTCACCTTGTCGTGGGGAGAGGGGAAGAAGGGTTTTCATTATCGTCGGGCAATCCAGCCGCGCGCGAAGCCAAGAAACGTGTAGGTGGTGGTCCACCTCTGTTGAGTGGTACAGATCTCAGAAGCTGCGTCGTAGGATCGCTTACGTACTCTGCTGTCAGAGAAGCACCACTAGCAACCCACAGGGTACACCACCCACCGAAGTGGGCCACCTCCTTGTGTGCGCCTCTTGGCTTTCCGTCCGGCTGGGTTGCTGGTCGCTAAAGAGACTCCACCACGATAAAGGGAACATTATAATACATCCTGTGCTCTCCTTAGCTAGTAATGTTAAGATCGGTTAACAAGACATTATTATAATTAACGTACATTGTTTCAGATCAAGTGAATGTTCAGTCGTACGTGGTACGTGTACACAAACATACGTCCCATACTTGTTTCTCGTATTACCTTTAGGACCAGTGACGTTGACGGGCCAAGACTATGTTTTAGTGGAGTCTGGATGTGTTTGCAGGCCGAGCCTAACTTAGACAAATAAATTATTTACTTAATACGCTCAATTTGTGGTATATTAGAAAATTTTATTGTGATTCGAATTTGGATTTTCTTTGAGTTGCTCGAAGAGTTTTTGTTATATTGCCCAGAGCCGGATTTAGGAAGGGGACTTAGGAAGGGAATAAATTCGTTATATGTTTTTATATGCGAAAATTATGATTCCAATTTATTTGGCAAACTAAAAAAAATAACCAAAGTAACTTCTTCAATTATTTGCAATATTATTAAGGGCCTTAATTCCTTTACTGCTGGGGCACTTTTAAATCCGGCCCTGGCATTATTATAATGTCGAGATATAGTTCGACAAAATTTAGATATATTTATTATTTCCATCAAAATAACTGTATAGAATAAATAACTTTATTAAATTAATTTAAGGATTAAAATATAGTTTAAATTGTTAATGTTATTTATGAAGAAAACAAATTTTTATTTAATAACAAAAAGCGAAGTGCATTTATTTTATCAGTGTAATAAAAATATAACTATAAAATGACAAATGAAATTGTTTTGTCGGTCATTCTGTGGTTTCTATTTTTAAACGTATACAGACTGAATATATAATTGTTAATTTATAAAGATAATATCTAATTTATTTTCAAATGCATTAGCATTATTCGTGTAATATTTAGTTTTATTACATACTGTGACAAAGAACAACGAATGTAAGAATAAAGTATTACAAAATAAAGCTGTTTTATTTAATACTAGTTCTTAACCGCCGCTTTGCTTGCAATCGGAACTATTGGTAATTGGGAGTTACAAATTTCACCGAAATTTGTTCAACGAAATCTTTCAAGCTTGATAAGGACTTAAAGCCGCGACATACGTTTAGAGGTAGCTATTCAGTTCACTATGCCATAAGGATAAAATCTTGCTTTGCCGATTTAAACTTTTTTTTAATTTATTATCTAAGTATATATAGGAAGAGCTTAAGGCGATTGTCTTAAACCCCGAAAGATGAACATTAAAGATTTTGAACGGTTTTCTTAATTTTAGTAAACATGTTTATTAAATATACGTAATATAATATTTTTGTAAATTTTTACATCTTGATGACAGTACCTAATTGTTTAAATTTTAAACATTCTAAGGGTGAACGTACAATGTACAAGGAAGGTCAATGACTTTTGATTTTAGCCTTTAATAATGATGATGATGATGACACGCTCGCTGATTTTTGGATTCAGCATTTATAATGTTTATAAAGTAAGTAGAAGCAGAAGAAATAACCTTCTTATACTTTATCTATGGTTTAGAATTGTTTTTTTTTACTAAATTATTATTTAATTATTTTTTTATGTACTTTTTTTCGATTACATTATGTAAGCCTTTGAGGTCACGGGTCGAATTAATGAATAGCTTATGACACAATGTTATTAATATTATATATATTTACTAACAGAACCCGCGGCTACGCCCGCGTTCAGTCTACAAAAAAAACTCTTTGGCTTTATGTTATACCGACTTACCCACGCTTCGCTCGGGTTCGTCGCTATGTATTTATGTAATATTGTTCATACAAAAAAAAATCGCGATTCATAAATGGAGGGTGGGGGAAGGAGAGTGAAAAATACTTTACGAGTTACGACCTATTCTTATATCTACCTAATACAAAAAAATCGGTCGTGCCTTTTCGGAGGAGTGCAAAAACAAACACCGTGACACGAGACTTTTATATATTAGATTATATATTATTTGTATTATAAACATTTTGTAAAGTTAGGGAAGACAGGGTATCTAAAGCATGTTCTGTGATATTTATTCTAAGGTAAAATAAGTGAGATAACAAGAAACTAGTGAGATAACTAGTGGAGCAAATAAAAGTAGGATATATATAAAATGTTTTGTATAATAAAAAATTTATTTCATTCATTTTACATTCATTGGGACTTAGAATTCAAAACCCTACACTAATAGTTCTCAATTACACTTCTAACTAAACTACTGTTACACTATAATTTGTTTACAATTGGCAACCTACAAAACATAACATTAACGACAAGCATGACTCAACAATGTCAGTTACTTTTTTTTAATTTTTAAACACAAGGGCACAACCCTAGAAGCCAATCATAGACAAAACTTTGACTCCACACATTAGAACCAATTTCGATATACAAGTATAAGGAACGAGTTATTTCAATTGATCCGTGTGTGGTTAGATCGTGTGTATTATTATTTTTTTAATTTATTCGTAACGGTAGTATTGTTGTGGAGCTTGTTGTCTTTGTTGTTGGGCAATCTGGGACTGGTGTTGGATTTGGGGCTGATGTTGAATTTGGGGCTGGTGTTGTATCTGTTGTGGTTGAGCTTGTAACTGTGGCTTGGGTGTTGGGATCTTGACTACGATGTCGGTAGGCTGACGGGAAACCTGAAAATATGATGCAATATATAAGAAACAAACTCATTAAGCATAGATTATTGTATTAGAGAGGTTTTTTTTTATTATAATACACAAAATTAATATTTGTAGTACTAAAACTTAGCATGATGTAAAAAAGAGTTATCACGTCACCTGGTTTGTAAATTAAGAGGTATCCTGGAAAAATATGCATTAATTCGCTACAATAATTGCTATTTATTTAATTGATTATAAAGATTAATTTATTTAAACTCGCATGAATTATTTCAAAACAAATAAAAAATATTTTAACTAATTTTAACATTCCTTACCTCAGCTCTGAAACCTTCTTTAGGGTCAGCAGTATAAGTGACGGTTCTTATGAAACCGTCGCTGTCCACCACTGAGTAGGAGCCCTTAATGACGTCTCCGTCTCTTTGTTCTTTACGGTTCTGGTAGTTTGTGTATTGGTCGTCGTTTACATCAAAACCAAATTGGTAAGATGGATTAGCCTGGAACAATTAAATCTTTTAGAGGAAAAGTTTCTTTGCACTTATGTGTACTTTAAAAATATTTTTAGAAAAGTAATAAAGATTTTTAATAATAGCTTGTTCTCTCCAGCGGCAGGTATATCAGAAGATAATCACTACATTTCCGTCCTCGTTCGTTCTAAATAAGTTTCTGTATATCGGTATAAATAGAAGACTTTATCAGTTATAACCGATTTTATGAGAGAATGATAAACGAACAAACATATTTTTGTATCTTCTATATACATATATTAAACAAAGTCGTGTTAGTTACACCATTTATAACTCAAGAACGTCTGGACAGATTTTTATGATCTTTGATTTGTTAGAATTGCCTCCATCCCGAACAGCAGAATAACTAAACATTAAAATTAAAACATCGGAAAAATTCTCAAAAATAATTACATGTCTAACGTTAAATATATAACTAATAAATATATTTTATTTCTATTTAAAACGTACGTGTAGAGACGCACCCGAGCGAAGCCAGGGTAAGTCGCTAGTTTATAATAATAATAAAGGTTTCTACTGGAATAATTATTATTAATTGATTCCTTATAGTGATTAATGAAGTTATTTAACTAACGTTAACAATTAATTGGGCGAAACTGTAATTGGTAATAGGAAGTCAGGCTTGTGCAACATCGATTAGCTTCTAAATGGAAGCAAATACATAATAGCAATCTGAGTCAAAACTTCCTTACGTACCAGGTTTATGTTCTATCGAAGTGGTTCAATTACCCTATCAAGCGATATGTCAGAGGTACTCAAATTTTGTACTTGCATAGATTTATAACTTCATTTAAACAAAAACAAATCTATCCTACAGAATCCTGTATAAAAAGTAGCCTATGTGTTATTCTGATGTATGAGCTATATTATTGTAAAATTTCATCAAAATCCATTCAGTAATTTTTATGTAAAAGAGTAACAAACATCCATACATACATATACATCCAGACATCCATACATCCTCACAAACTTTCGCATTTATAATATTAATAGAATTACTGAATATTACCTACTGAGAATACTAGCCCCTGTAATAAGTGTTGATTAAGATTTTGGTTTTCCAACACTGATGATCTTATTTTAATGTTTTATAATATTTTATCTCATACTTATTATTTATTTGTTTTGAAGAAAAGTTTAAAATTTGATATGAATTTTAATAAAACCTTATTATTATTTTTAAGTCATTCTTTTGTAATAATCTTCGTTGTAAATATTATAAAGTTAATTATTGTATTTACAGGCCGTAGTTTAAGTGCCCCTGAACGAGACAATCCAGTTTCAAGTGAAAGTCGATCTCGTCCCGATCCTACGATAAATGATCCGCACGTATTAGATAGGCACTACATATGAGTAGTTTTATTACATTGTTACATGTTAGTCTAATGGGATTGCCCTATAAATAACTAATTAAAGGTTTTATGGTAAAAGCATGGTAATCTATACTAATATAATAAAGAGGCAGAGTTTGTTTGTTTGTTTGTTTAAACGCGCTAATCTCAGGATCTACTAATCCGATTTCTAAAATCTTTTTGCATTAGATAGCCCATTTATTGAAGAAGTTTATAGGCTATATATTATATAATATATATCTATTCCATACTAACCGTTACAATACCTAACCACATTTAATATCCATTCAAAATCTGTTGTAAATAAAGATGCTATTAGAACCAATTTCGAAACTTATTCTTGTTTTATAAGAAAAATATGGTACGATTTTCATTTTTAGTCATTTATTTATATCATTCATGGCATATGAAAACCTCAAATCAATTCTTTTTTTTTTTTTGTCTTATGGTTTTTGGGCTTCAAAATTCCAAATGACTTTTATAAGCACTTGGGGCTTCGATAAGATTTCATTCTTCATTTGCCGAAGAATAGAAGATTTCATAAATAGTATTGAAATTTATACATATAATAAAATTCTGAGTCGAATCTGTGTATTAAACAATTTTTGGAAAATCTTATTGAAATAGTAATTATTGTCAGTCTGTCTGTCTGGGAACGCAATAACAAATAAAATCGTCTTGTCATAGAATAATAATATGTCACTTCTATGTTTTTTTTTAATATTTTCAAACAATATTTGCTAAGTGATTGTTAAAGTCTATTGCAATAAATGTGATTTATTCTAACAGGCTTTTAACAGAACTTAATAGAACCAATGTCTAAATATAAACACGGAAACATCTAACCAACTTTGTGAAAGCTTGGTTTGCTTCAATAGTAAATATAAGTGCTTTGAATAAGGAATGCTATTTAACCTGAACGTTTCACCTTCCTGTTTTAGCTTCCATAAACGATGTTCACTTCTTATCGATACTTATACATAATATGTTGGCGTCACTTTAAAAAATCATAATAATGATATATTTTATCGTAGAACAAGAACATAGAAACACGATAAATAATTATCTATAATTTATATAACAAATGTTGTTTTATCTTGTTTTGGTAATTAAATATTGACATTATAATATAAGAAATAATTCAAGATAAAATCAAATCTTAGCCTTATCAAGTGTTTCATGTTAACGGCAATACAATAAGGAAAATACATGTATTTTCTGAAATGCGACGAAATGAGGTTTTAACGAGTTACTTGTTCTGCATGGGGTCAATGACTTGTCTATATAACATTACTTTGTTAATAAATTTAAGCAATTTTTTTTCATAAGAATTCCCTAATTTCTTGATATTAAATGACTGCTAATTTTTTTACTGTCATAACTATTGTCATTCATTTTGTAGTGATTTATTACTTTCTATAATTTCTGCTAAGAGTTGAATAAATTCCTCAATTTTTTCCACGAATCGATTAATCAATACAAATCTAAATTGATAATATACAATAGATTTTAGATAATTGTCATCAAAGCAATTTTTAATATAGTTTACGTAAATCAGGTTAAACTTCGATGTGATACACAGAATGCGATTCTGCAGAATTGTATATATAATATATTAATCTCATTTTTTTTCGAGCGGAACCCTAATTCTTTTTCTAAAATAATAGTCTCTTTATAAAAGAGATAGACGGCATAGAGAGATTAACCGGAACAAACAGAACAAACAGACAGACAAAAATGTTAAAAACTAACCTTCTAAATGTTTTTTCTTTCTTTCTTTAAATTTATATGGGGCAATACCACCATAATTGCAATTTATATATGAAAGTCAATATGTAGACTATTAATTTAAAAACGATAATGAAATATAGTTCATAATTGGTAATTATATATATATATATATATATATATATATATATATATATATATATATATATATATATATATATATATATATATATATATATATATATATATATATATATATACATATATATATATATATATACCATTCAAATACGCCGGTATTGACTTCCTTTTCGAAATCGGTATAATGGAAGTATAAAATATTAATTGTAGTAAAGATTTCACATTCACTTTTAACATTATATATTACATATTTCACTAGGGACGTATCCTAGACACATGGGATTGTACGTCAGGCGGTAGAGTATACAAATAAAGCGACATAACATACATACATTATACATGGTAGTTTACCTCAATGGTGACGTAACTCATTAATATCTGGGTTCGATTTCCGCTCGGAACAATTATTGCATACTTCGTTTTAAATACGTCATTCTTTCATTTAGCAATTGAGTAATCTGTCGTGATTCCTGTCAAATTTGATTTCATTTTGATTCGTGGCATTAATTAGTTCTAGTTGTTATATTTGTATATAGTTAAGAAATTTCAGCGATTGATACTTATGATAATTTCACTGGTTTATTTAGGTTTAAGGGCAATACAAGTTCTTGAGCTTTATTTCTTCTTTATGCCATTAAATTTATTTTTTATCTATTTTTACTATATATATTTGAATGTTATGATACCAATATTAAAGTAATGTATATTATCAACTTACATCGAAGTCCTCAGGTTCACGCTGTTGCTGTGGCCTGTACTGAGGTTGTGGCTGTGCTTGAGGTTGAGGTTGGTATTGCGCTCTAGGTTGGTACTGCTCTTCTTGTACATTGTAGGGCTAAAGTACAAAAATCAATATAAAATCCATTACAATAAGAAAAATTCAAAAGATGTATTTTTAGAGAATATGAATGAAAAGTATAATCAATCCAACGATGGAATATTACACGATGCAATACTGAACGTACTTCAATTGCATTAAAACTTTGAAAATTTTATAAAATTCATGAAAATGCATAATAGGTAAATATTTTGAAGCAAACTTTTACGATATTAAATTTATTACAAAAAAATAGCAATACACGAAAACGAGAAAACACTCCTTTTGGTTTGTTGTGAAACATTATTAATAATTATTAATTTCCACTAAACTTAAAGTTTTAATAGTATTATTGAACTAAAGGATGTATAAAAAAGCTCTTTTTTGGAAGCTGGTTAAATATGTTAAAAACTTACGAGTCTCGCCGGCGCTTGCGCAATTTGTGGGTTAGGCCGCGGTATATGCTGCGCTTGTTGTTGACCACCGATGTACTGCCTCAATAGATGAGGGGGAATGCCTTCATCCTGCTAAAATTATAATGAATTACTTTAATCAATACTAATATTAAGACAGTGGTAGCACAGTGGAACTACCTACTATTTTTTGTAAATATTTAGTTTAATGGGGGTTAAATGAAAGTATGAACGTCCTATGTTTTTTGCTGCTAGGGACAAAGATGAGTTATATATTCTGGTATATTATTTATAGAAAAGTAAAGAGTGACATTTTATAAGGAAGCGAATGTACGAATATTATAACTGCAAAAGACCCCTGGGGGCACCCGAGTGAAGCGAGGGTAGCCATTAGTCTATACTAATATTATAAGGAGGTAAAGTTTGTGAGTTTGTGAGGTTGTAGGGGGTAATCTCTGGATCTACTCAACTGATTTAGATGAAATTTGGTAAGAAGATAGTTTGCGACCCTGGAAAGGACATATGATACTTTTTATCTAGGAAATTATCTCTTAAGGGGGTGAAATAGGAAATGAAAGTTTGTAATGGGAAGCAAGCTACGGACGAACTCTAGCGAAGCGAGGGTGAGTCGCTAGTACTTTATATTTTTTGCTCGCGGCTCACTTTGGGTAGTAATTTACGACGATATAGTAGCATATTATGTTTTTACAAATCATGAAGAAAAAGTACTAGTTTTTATCGACTTAAATCACGTTACGTTTTGTACGTCAATCTAGGTTACATTTCTGTTATGAATTTCACTAAAATTCATCGAGTCTTTGCAGCGTGAAGGAAGAAACTCACACTCTGACTCGTACTTTTAATTTATAACATTAATTCTAGTTTAAGTATTTTTATTGATTATACCTATTTATATTAGTAATAATAAAATAAGTTGTACATGAGTGTGTCATATCAATATAACATGTATCAATATAATTATTTATCCCGATCAAGTTAATCTATCTATATAAATAAAAATGAATGTTGGTAAGCGCATAACTCAAAAATGGCTGGACCAATTCGGCTAATTTATTTTTTTGTATGTTCCTCAAGGTCCACGGAAGGTTTTAATACTTAAAAAAAAAAAACTATATCCATGTTACTATATCCAAGCCAATCCAAGGGACGAACCTGAGCGAAGCGAGGGTTAGTCGCTAGTAGATCCTATATTTGTTTTCTTTATATAAAAATAATTTTACGAAAAAATGATCTTTCATTTTTTCTTAGTGTTTTGATTAAATTATACATTAGATAAATTATAATAACATATTGTTTCTTAAATAAATATATAAAAAAGGACAGTTAACTTAAAGCACATTTGATCCATACACTGTTAAGTCCTACATGTAAGCTCATATCCGAAATAAGTGATTATCTCGTTACACTTTACCAGACGATGTAGGCCACCGTTACACAAGACAATTGTAACAATGCGACCGGTTACGTGGCTCATTCGACTCGCTTTTTAAATCTTACACACGTTATGCAAATATAATCGATATTTTCACTTGCACGCCTGCAATTTTTAACCTGTTGTAATAGTCTAAAGCGCTTCTTGATAGTCAATTGACCGTAGATTTCATATATCAACAAGTCGATTCTGAATCGATTTGTTTTACTAAATTATGATGTCATTTTCCGCATTAATATTTGCTTTTTTGCTTTATACAAATTATTATTTTTTAAGACTGAGAAAAAATATAGAATATTAAAAAAAATATTTTAAGAAAATATGGGATTAAAATGTCTTTATTTTTTTTTAATGCAGATTTTCTAGTCCGAAAGTAAATAAAAAAATTATTGTTTGCTCGTATAAATCGATATTCCAAGACTGAAATAGCAAACTAAGTAAAAAATAAATCATGACTTTCTAAATCAGACTTCAATGCAACTAAAAGTATGTTAATTTGTCACGCTGCACGTAGCGCTGTAATAATTTAGTAATAACTACCTGTTAGATAATATTACATTGTATGATAAGGTAATTTCAGATTTAAACGTATTATACCTGTATGTTAAAAATAGCAAACACACATGATCTTCACTTGGCATTTGTTTCTTTTTCAATTTAATTTTAAAGCAAAGCAATCGAAACGTCGGGAACCAAAAATCAAGATAAATCCGCGAAAAAATCCGAAAAGATAGTTTTATTTCAAATGTTAAATAATAATGTCCGCCTGATCGATTCTGCCACGGCAGCCAATCTCATTGAGACTAGTCAAGATACATAGGAGATATTATAATGCTTAAGTGTACGTGCAAACACAAATGCACTCTATATTCCTTTTACTCTCAAAGTCCAATGGGACGAAACTTCGACACAACCGGTGAGAGTTAAGGCGCAGGATTGAAGGCTTTACGTGCTTTCCGAGGCACGGGGGTGAAACATTGTCAACAAAAACCTCCGGACTGTCATGTCTTAATAGAAAAACTCAGTAAATTTGGGCTGACCCGGAACTCGAACCCAGGACCCCCGATCTGTAGCGGTACATGCTAGCCACTAGAGCACTGAGGCAGTATTGATATAATATTAGAGGAATGAATTTTTCTCAATAACTCAGTGTGACTTAAAAATATAAATTTAATAAAACTCTAAAACTGACTAATTAACTGAAATAACGCTTAGTCTAAATTACCGGTTTATAACGAAGCATAAATATCCCATCAAGCATATTACTAGTAACTAGTAGTAGGAGGTTAATATAGTAATATAATTTATAATTGTCTTTAGTTTATATAAATAATTTAAAGGGAATTTATGTCACTTTTACTCATATTATGAACAGCAGGAATCAGGCAGACAGCAATTTTTATATACAAATTATATACATTATAATAATAAAATTTACTTCTACTTATAAGATACTTTACATGTTAAATAAAGGAAAATAAATTTTATTTCTATTTTTACTAGATTCACAGAAAGTAATAAATAATCACAATAAATAATAATTGAGGAAATAATAAAGTCATATTACGTGAAAAACTTACTTGTTGCTGGGTTTGGTACTGTGGGGCTGCGACTGCGCACCCCAAAATCGCTAACGTGATACACCTTCGCAACATTACACACACTGGGTTATTAAAAATATTAAAAATAAATTAATATACTATAATGCACTACACACACGGTGGTCCAACGTATTGTATGTTGCGTGTAGGTAACTCTCACTTTATATAGAGGCACCCCGTCTAAGTAGTGAGGGCGGGAGAACTGCCTCGAGAGTGCAATTCCAAAACTAGAGCATAAATTTTAGTGTTTTCTTACTGATAAGTCAGGATTTGTGCTTTACATATTTTTATTTGATATTCTGGATAAATTATTTCTTATTTATTAAGGCAAAATAAAAGAAATATATTTATAATTCAATTATTTTATAATTTAAAATAAAACCACAGATCATAATATTATACTAGATAAAACAAACGTTTATTGATGATTGCTGTTAAGCGCGCGCGTCGGAAACCAAAAATCAAAACAAATCCGCGATAAAATCCGAAAGAATAATTTTATTTAAAACGTATAACGATTATAAATTTATTTTAAAAAATATTTTAAATTTGTTTTAAAAAATATTATAATAATATTACTAACTATACTAAAAAATATTGATTCTAAATAGAAATAGTGAAATCAAAAATAGTGTACATTTATAGCATAGAAACGGCTCACCAATAGGTATCATATATTATCCTTACACGGAAAAGAACATTTTTATCTTTTTAAATTAGATTTAATTAGATGTATATTTACAGAGATCAGATTTCCTAATTCAATAGAGCCTATTGACATCGAAACTAACGATAGCAGTTAAGTTCTTATTTAACTGCGAGAAGTCGTGAGCGCTGGCATCCTTACATGGTAGAAATCCAACCAACTCGCACGAAACGCTTTAGTTCTATGTTTCTGAAACGAACTGCTAAGATGTGGAACACCCTTCCAGCATCCACGTTTCCTACCATCTATGATATAAGTACCTTCAAGGAAAGAGTGAATAGGCATCTTCTAGGCAAGCGCGCTCCAACCTAGACCTAATCAGTGCTTCCCAGCATTGATTGTCGTCAAGCGCAAGCCTATCTAACAATTTAAAAAAATGTAACAGTTAAGCAATTACTTTATCGTCTTTATATACTTTGATTTATACCTATATAAACAGATTTTATCGATCGAAATTATTTATCGATTTAATTATCGATTTTCCACTAAGGCCTACTCTATCTATAAAATATTAAGTACCTGTCATACTCGACTTCTCATATACTCGTAAATTGTCATTCTGCAACAAATCAACCAAATTAGCGATTAGTGACAAGATGTTAGCATATATTTCATTGTTGTCACAGTATCGTGACTTGACTCTAGGTAATAGTTGTTGAATATCTAGATATATGCCTAAGCATTGGCTACGGCTACCACGCCTCATACCAAATCAAGAGGCCACGACCTACATATTTTCAATATTGTATCCCATACATATTATGTACCTTAAAAAATATTATTGTCCAAGATTGTATTATATACACGTATCTCTTAGGAGCTCTAAAGGAGTTATCTCTTGACTCTCGTTCGACTAAGGTGTATTAAAGTGTCTATTGTGAAAACAGACCAAAATATGATAAAATTCAAATAATTTTTTTTCCAACTAAAGGTCATCGGAGTTCAAAAATACTTTAAAAGTGTAAAAGTTCATCTTTATTCTGTCGAATACTTTCTTGACATTTATAACATGGGGAAATAATAGTGGTGTAACCTACATATTAAAAAAGACGTGAAATAATTATAATAGATTCACGATTCGTATACACTGAAACTTTTTGAAACCCCAATTGAGTACTCTTTGAAGTCCTTTTTGATCTTCTTGAAAGTTCTACCGTCAATTATTTAAAAAGTAAAAGTTAATAAGCAATAAGTGTTTTTTATTCCCACTGCCATCTTTTGTATTTGTTCTAATCTAATATAATATTTACAAGTAAAATATAATCACACCCAGAAGAATTTAATAATGGTTTTATATTGAGCCTTTTTAAACATCTCATTGCTGGCCTTGTGTCTCCCTTTAATATGATGGAGAATCAAACCATAGTCCATCTCTTTAGCCAAATGCTGGTTAATCGATTTTATATCATGGCTTTCAAAAAATTGCTAGGTTCTCTCAGACATGCAGATTTCCTCACGATGTTTTCCTTCACCATAAGGAAAGTGATACTTAATAATTATGTTGAAAATGATTCGCACACCGCATTATGGCTTGCCAAAAGAGCGTATTACCACTAAAGCCTAGTGGCAATATGCTCTTTACATAAATGACTTACACAAAACTTAAATATCGCTTCGCTCGGGTTGGCCTCTAGACAAACAAAAACAACTCTATCCCACGGAAACCGTATATTTTTCTGGGATAAAAAGTAGCATATTTGTTATTCTGATGTATGAACTATATTATTGTAAAGTGTTATTAAAATCCAATGAGTCGTTTTTGTGTACTAAGCTGTATAAGTTACTATAGTTTTTTAACTATCCTACGTGAACTCTTTAATTTTCCGGGATATTAAGTATCTAAAATGTTGACTGGGGATATAAGGTACCGCCATACAAAATTTCATTTAAATCGGTCTAACAGTTTAGAAGATTAGCCCGTACAAACCGACAATCAAACAGAGAAACAAAAAAATTGAAAAAAACCTGGATTTGTTCTATTTCTCTTCTTACTTCCTCCTGACTCGGTTTTAAACATTTTTTTCTATATACAGACATTCGACTCTACAGTTTTATTATATGTATAGATATATTGAAACGCAACGTTTGACAGATAAATATATCTGTCTTTTAATACTTTCTTAGATTTACACGAATAATTGACATTTTAATTAAAACAATCTTTTCGGATTTCTTCACGGATTTATTTTGGTTTTTGGTTCCCGACGTTTCGAATGCTTTACAGCAATAAAGTTTCTAAAAAATTGGTATAATAATAATAATAACAGCTAAAATTTTATAAATAATATTACACGTTCGAGTATAAAAGTAATTAAAATTATAAAAATGTTTAAAATTTAAAATAATTGCCAATTTTCAAGTTTTTTGAATTCATTTTGTTATTTTGTGGGTAGGCTGTCTGTAACAACTATATAATGCCTTTGAGACATCTAACACCTTAGTCTCTCCCGTGACCATGATTTCTGTAAAGCAATTGAAACGTCGGGAACCAAAAATCAAAATAAATCCGCGAAAAAATCCGAAAAGATAGTTTTATTTAAAATATCTGTCTTTCCATTTATGGCTTTAGTAGCGGCTCACCCACGCTTCCCTCGCGTTCGCCTCTAGGAAAACAAAAAAAAATCTATCCCACGGGAACCGTAATTTTTTCCGGGATAAAAAATAGCCTATGTGTTATTCCAGACTATAATCTATGTATCTCTTTACCAAATTTCGTCTAGATCCGTTAAGCTGTTTTGGCGTGAAAGAGTAACAAACATCCATATACCCACAAACTTTCACATTCATAATATTAATACGGATAACTCAACCATGTGGTGCGATGACCATTTTTAGGATAAAAATATTATTTGGCTAGCTGTTACTTTATATTAATGTTATGATAGATATGAACAATTTAAGTTCAGGTTATTGTACGTGAGGAACAATGAAGTTCATATCGCGGCGCAGGCGCAGCCCAACTGTAATTAGTCATTCGGCCTAAGGAAGCGAAGGCGGTTCGTATACAACCTTATATATAGTTCTGCATAATTTTCAAATAATAACCTTTAAATACTAAGTTCCAAAAGGATAAGATCTCATAATCTGTAATCTTAACTGTAATTTGTGCCTATTAACCAATATCTTGTTCACCTAAAGTAACAAAATGATTTTAAAAATATTATACAAATTGTGAAATGTATCTTGGTTTAGATTAACTTGTTTAAGATATAATCCGCTTTAGTCCGTATAAATTTACTTATTATTAACTGATCTACGTCCTTCCATACATTCCTCATCGATATTTTTTGTTAATTTTCATATGGCATGTAGAGGCAGGCGTGTTTTCATAATTTGCCAGTTAAAAACGAATGAGTAGTATTATGAATAATTATTGTTAAAAACCTAAATACTTTAAGCAACTGTATGATATTTATTTTTTTAGTAGCCATTATAGGATTTCACTTTCTCATTCCAACTCTATCATCAGAGAAGCTCGATAGTATCAAATAATTTTGTCGCTATCGGTTATATACACGGAATAGGTAAAAAAGGCCTACCTTTCATCAATTCTGTGGTTATATAGGTATGTATTAATCGTATGTAGGTTTTAAATCACTACCGTATTTTATACAGGTTAATAAGTCGCAGTTCACTCATTTAATGATTTTGATTAAAATATTTTTTTATTATTAAATTGAAACCGTATTTAATTATAAATTTAAACAGAAATAACTCAACCATGAAGATATAGGAAATAGTTATATTTTTAATCCCTTTAGTCTTTACCTATCCTCAATTTTGTGTTTTGGACAATCTAAATTATTTTACATATAGGTTTTTATGATAACCTCAAATAGGCCTTTAGATGGCGCTCCAGTGTCCTAATTTCTACAAAGATTCTCATGAAAATTGATACACATATATTTACGCTGTTCATTTCCGCAGGTGAAACCGAGGGCAAAGGCTAGTTGATAACTAAAAAAAATATCTAATCCTGATGTTATCTACGAAATAGGTACATACCTGTAGGCACACAAATATACACACATCCTTTTTAATACTTTTACATTTTTGATTAAGACCTTTTTATTAACCTGTTTATAAATTACGTTTTTGTATAGATTTGCAAAAAGAGGAAAAAATTAGGACATCAAGAGGCGTACAATTAGATGCACATATTTTATTTCTATTCCAATATAAAAACTTTTTTAAAAAAAGTGTTGCCTGGAAGTCGGTTTTTATTTTTTTTTAAAAGTTTTTATTTTTCCATTTTTAGTGTAAACGTATCATCAATACAAATTAATCAAGCCCAAACACCAGGTAATTGCTGTAAATCGTTGAGGAGTTCCTTCGACTGTCTTTCGGGTCCATCATCAGATCGACTCTAACCCTTCATTAAATAGTAGTGCTTTAAAATACCTAATGAAAATGTTATCAAACGCACTAGTCGCCGTTACAATTTTCGAAAGTTCCCCTCGCTTTCTCTGGGATCCCATCATCTGGGATCCTGGTTTCCTTATCATGGTACCATTCTTGGGATATCTCCTTTCCAACAAAAAAAGAATAATCAAAATCGGTTCATAAATGACGAAAAAATTCCCCGAACAAACATAAAATATATATATATATATATATATATATATATATATATATATACGGTCGAATTGAGAACCTCCTCCTTTTTTTGGAAGTCGGTTAAAAATAGATTAAAATAATTAATATATTTCTTTTTCTGCAACGGCCATATACCTATTTTATTTTTTAGTTGGTTTCTGTAACGTGCCTTATATTACATACTCGCAGTGAGTAATTTGATAAGTTGCATTCATGTGTTCAGAGTTACTTGAGCTTACTGTGCTGTATCGGTGTCAGCCCTCAGACCCTGGCCCGTCTATTGGCTTACACAAATATTAGTTCATTGCCTTTTATTGCGTTTTATCGTTGCTATGATGAATGTATGTGGTTTTGACAAAGAATGAGTGCTTAGATTTGTTAGTTATAGGACTTATTGCTAACTTTTGTTTGCGACTTTAGACTTTTCTAGTGTAAAAGTTCATTTTACAAGTACTTGCTAGTATACATTTGAGCTAAAATTTTGCATA
Source organism: Argynnis bischoffii washingtonia (assembly GCA_033884665.1). NCBI lineage: Eukaryota > Metazoa > Arthropoda > Insecta > Lepidoptera > Nymphalidae > Argynnis > Argynnis bischoffii. Next base: position 13,540,386 of record CM066618.1, on the reverse strand, counting down.
CTATGTAACTTCGGTATTAATACAATAATATATGAATAATGCATTTTTTTTTGTTTATGGTATAAGTTTAAAGAATATAATATTGAGAGGTAATTTTCCTTCCGATGTAAGTATGTTTTTACTCATATACTCTTACTAGCGACTTATCCTCGCTTCGCTCGGGTTCGTCCCTAGGTTGATTCCTCATACATACTTTCATCTCTATTTTTACCTCCTTAACCCTCCCTTTAGACCCTTCCCAGGGTCTCAAACTACTTTCTTACCAAATTCATCTAAAACAGTCCAGTAGTTTCGGAGCTTATTCGGTACAAACAAACAAAAAATCTTTTCTCTTTATAATGTTAGCATAAATGACCGTCCATTTTATAATATTATATGAATATTGTCAGTAAGCAATGCTTACTAGCAATAACAAAGCTTAGAGAAATATTAGTAAAGCACATCTATACTTAATATTATATAGCTGAAGAGTTTGTTTGTTTGTTTATTTGGTTGAACGCGCTAATCTCAGGAACTACTAATACGATTTGAAAAAATATTTTTGCATTAGATAGCCCTTTTATTGAGTAAGGCTTTAGGTTATATATCATCCCGGAAATATGTACGGTTCCCGTGGGATAATTTGTTTTTTCTAGGGACGAACCCAAAGTTATTAATATATAGATTAGACAGTGGACAGGCGAATCTATTTGGGTACGTGAAGGTCTCCTGTAGTATGTTTGTATAGTTATTGATATACCTAAGTTTTGGGAGAGCAAATATAATGTAGAGCGGTCTGAACAAAAAGAGGGCGTTTAACATTATTACATAAATTTATATTTATATATTCTTTTAAATTGATTCACTTTAGTTCAGTAGGTTAAATGTTATAAATAATTAATTAATAATAATTAGAAAACCGAAAGTTTAATACGTAACGATAAGACCGGATCTAGTTCGAGTGATAATTTGATAAGATATTATGTGTTACAATAATTATGTCACTAGTAACCGCCACTGGTACTGCATATGTGCATTTCGTAAGCCGAGGTAGGCCGACATTTTGATTGACCACGAATGAAATTGTGTCATTTGGTTAAATTTGGCTTGTTTATTACAATATTAGTTATTTACGTAGCTTTGTTAGAAGAGAGAGCGTGATGTTAATCTTTTAACCTTCCTTATTAAAAACAAAAAACAAAAAAAACAAGTGGGACTACTAATTTCAGATGTTAGCCCGTTTAAACAAACAAGAAACCATAAAATTATAATAGTATAGATTTTTGCAGAGCACATAAAATATTATGGAAATTCTTTACATATAGAATTAAATTAGACGTGCAAAGTCTCTTTAGGGTTTTAAGTGATATGAGGGTTTCGATAAAAATATTTAATATACAAAAATCTGTATATCGGTTAATTTGTTTGTTCCCTTTTAAAGAGTACGAGTCCATTTTAATCCCGGAAAATGTATTAAAAATTATATATAATAAATAGTTACGAAAAATGAATAGACCCCACATTATTTATGCCGCTGCTTATAAAATAATGACTATTTATAAAAAAGTCCGTCAAAACAAAGAGCAATTTCAGATTATATTTTATTATTATGACCAATTAACTTTTAAAAGTAATTTTATTATATATTATATAACAATCATTTGTATTCATTGTGCAAACCTATGTTTTTGTCTTTTTTAAGAAAGAAAAGGAAAAGTGTAGTTCTGTCTAGAATCTAGATTTGCTAAAAGTTTAACTATACCTACCTATTGTTTATCTCTAATTGGTATATTTTCTTGTAGTTTTATTTTTTTTTTCCTCTTCAGCATCAGCGCCGCTTAAGGGATTCAGGTGATTTTGTAACATTTTTTTTGCAGTTTATATGTGAAACATCTTTTAGTGTGAAGGGCATAGATTGCATCAATGTGACGGGCATAGGGTATCTTTAAACCCTGTCCCGTTTACCATGCAAGCGGAACCGCAGCAATAAATATAAGTTGTTTATTACTTTTGGAGCAATACTTCGATCACATATGTACTTACCAAGTTTTAAAACGCGTGTCATAAAAATAAATAAATAAAACACTCATTACTTATCATAAGATTTGTTTTTAATAGTAGGAACCATCAACAAAATACATAACATAATTCACAAACATTATTATGAATCCTAAGCATATTAAAGAAAATAAGGACAAAATCCTTATTGATCTTTAGTTTACATTTACATTTTATGAAAAAAATTGTCACAGTCGGACATAAATAGTATAAATGATAATGTTTTCAAATTTTCTTTTCAGATAATTACTAGATTATAAACATACTAGCGACTCACCCTCGCTTCGCTCGTGTTCGTTCCTAGCTTGCTTCCCAATACAAACTTTCATCCACATTTTCACCCCTTTAAGAGATGATTTCCGGAATAAAAACTATCCTATATCCTTCCCAGGGTCTCAAACTATCTACTTACCAAATTTCATCTTAATCGGTTCAGTAGTTTCGGAGCCTATTTGATGCAAACAAACAAACAATCAAGCCTTTCCTCTTTATGATATTAGTATAGATATAGATAAATAGTCACTATTTCATTTTACGCTTTCCAAAATTTAGGATAAGTGTTAGATTGTGATTGACAAAACGAAATCGCTGCATATTATAAAGTCCTTAGTTTCATAAAAATACTATATAATATATTATAAATTGTCATAATCAAAAACCATTAAGTATTAACGATAATCACTAATTACGAATACAACAACAAAATCTATAGACATGATCAAATAAATTATAAAGCAAAAGCCTGAGATATTCCGCTACGAAGCATATTTATTTCCTACATGATGTCGCACCCCCCATTTATAATTAGCATTCTTGTCTGTTTTGACAAATGTATGCACTGGTCCAGTTACTCCGCTAGTTGGTTTACCGTTGTGGTCTTCATGGTCATAATGTTCACGCTTTGGTCTCTCCCACTTCGGTTCTGTAGGCTGCTCAATTTGATAGGGCGCGGGTCGAACTGAAATAATATAAAACATGCTAATATATAACAATTTATAGCTATACTACTCATGCCAGCATCTATCACTAAGAAAACCTAGGAGGGAGGAGGAAGACGAAGAGACCAATCAGGAAGCTGGCTTCCTATATCAAAAATGCCCGCATCCCACAAAGAAGACCTGAGAACGCATCAACAACTTGCAGCATAACTGCTCTGAAAACTATCTATCTTAAATTATCTCGAATTTGACGAGATCATAACCCTCTAAAATTTTTAAAACAAAAAAGAAATCGTGATATTACAGAACCAAAACTCAAAAAAAAGGCATGGACAAAACGTCTTTAGTATTCGCATGCTCATTAAGTTAAAAAAATATGGCTTATTTATGGTAATTGCTATAATATAGTACCTGATTCCAAAATGTAATAAGTCTTAATGTACTGCTTATATTCGTATTCATGTTTTTTTTTTCATATCATATTTTTTTTAAGCTGTGCCTTATTTTAAAGACTAATTTTGAACTAAGCTTAATGTTCAAATCGCTGTTCAAAATTGATGACTTAAAACAAGTAAGAGGGTTGTAACTTGTAAAGCTATATGTTAACTGTCGATTACTTTTATTTTTATAATTGCTAGTATTAATGTACGCAATACCTAAAGATGTAAAATAGGTTGATTGCAACGTATAAACTCAGACAATAAAAAAAATTAATTAAAGAAAAAAGAAAACGGAATCCGTCATTAAAACATAACATAACTGAGCAAAATCGTTAAACAAGTTTCCCAGATATCGGCGTACATATAATTATATCCACGGTACACTTACAATTTACTTAAAAGTCAAACACATTACCCTTCTTTTGGCTTTAGCGCATTCGGAAAAAAATGTCATGGAAGATAATATTTTATACATACTCGGCACTTTGTGTCTCGGAGGCAAAGGTGCAAATCTAGTAACTCGTACAGGCGGTGCTCTATTGACTGGATAAAAAGGCCTTGACCACGCTGAAGTGGCTACTACAAGGCTCGCAAGAAATATCTGAAAGTAAAACAAATTACAGCATGCTTAATTTAATTAATACTATGTTATATATTATACTAGCGAACTAGACAAACAAAAACAAATCTATCCCACGGGAACCGTACATTTTTCCGGTATAATTTGATTGTAAAGTTTTTGTGTACTAAGCTGTATAAGTTACTATAGTTTTTTAACTATCCCACGGGAACTCTTTAATTTTCCGGGATGAGATGTATCTAAGATGTTGACTAAATATATAAGGTATCACAGTTTCGGAGATTAGCCCGTACAAACAGACAGAGAAACAAAAAATTAAAAAAAAAATGGATTTGTTCTATTCTCTTCTTACATCCCCCTGACTCGGTTTTAACCTATTTTTTTTCTATGTACAGACATTCGACCTTTACAGTTTTATTATATGTATAGATATATTACGTCATGTGCGAATCTCATTTTCAACATGATTACCTACCACTTGCGTGTAAGGAAGTAAAACATCAAGAGGAAATCTAATCTAATAAGTATCCGGAGTCAGTTTCGCTTTTGGCTAACGCGGTGGACTAATAATGGCCTGTTGGTTCATACACAGTAGTGGGATGTTAAAAGATTTGAATTATTATATATGTAAAACTGTCGTTATTATAACAATAACAGATTCAGTAGATTCTACTTGCTTATTTAAAAAAAAGTTTAGCCTAATTATTAATAACCTGTTTTAATAGTAGCATTTCGTATTTTAACACTTTTGGAAATTTTAAGATACGGTTTGATTATATTTGAATATTTTATGTTATAAATTCAGTAAATATTTTGAATCATTTATTATCTTATAATTTAATTTCTAGTTAGGTACTGGAGAAAACCGGAACTTAATTACATCCATATTACTTAACAAGTGGTATACATATCTCTGAATGCCTTCCGACATATGTACGTGCTTCCTCACAACTGAACACAAAATATAATATAATATGTATATAAATAATACGAATTATAATTTATATTGGTTCCAACTGCTTTTAAGCAGTGAGAGGTTTTAGATAAGTATATTAAAGCTACCAAATATATTATGTATATGATTTTTTTTGTTTTGTTATTTTGTTAAGTATCTTTAATTATCACATAGATTTAGGGTCCGTCGGGCATTGTGGTTGAATGCATTAGTGATCCTGCGACGCCCCATTAAGACGGGGGAGGTTTTAGTGGGTAGTACTGGCTTTCCTAGCCGGTGAGTCCCACATAATCAACTGTATATTTACAGGTGGTATGCGTAAATGCATTTCCCAACATCCTACACCCTAGGTAGCAATAGGTTGGTAGCCTAGGTAGGTACATAATAGCTTTCTCGAAAAAAGTTCATTAAAAGTACGTAGGTACAAACTTTGTAGGAAATATATGAATATTTCCCAAGCACACATTTGACAGAAATCGTTCACTTTACATAATATACATAATTAATAATTATTAATGAATATTAAGTACATACGTAAGACTATATTATGCATTGTTGTTGTAGTTGGCGTTAGAAATCTGTTAATTTTATAGTGTAAGAAAAAATAAAAAAAAACCTTATGTTGATGGTTTTGTGCTAGAACCGTTTGTGGGCGTAGTTAAAACAATTGACTTAAGTTTCATCGCAATCGGACAAGTGCTATAGAAATGCGTAGGTGTGTAATAAAAACAAGCAGACAAAAATACTTTTTTTTAAAAAAAAACATTTTACTTCTTCAACAATTTAATTCTCCACTAATTGAATGTATCAAACTGAATTTATTTTTTTAATTTACAACTAACATACAAAAAATGTACTAAAGTTTAAAGAAAATTAGGTTAGTTTATTTCAAACACATTATAGAAGTATATTTTAAGATTTAATTTCTCCGAATAAGGCCGTTGAATTTTCTAAATTTAGATACGTCTGCAGTATCTCGTGACTCGATTATTATTCACGGTGCAGCATACAAAAGTTCACTTTCATTATGCCCCTGTCACATTTATATCACGACGCAGTGTGCAGTGCAATTTAATTATTTCATTACGTTTTTTTACAAAGAGAATATTTTATCAAAAGTGGGGCGAAGTGCTTAAGACTTATGCAGTTCTTTAATTCTTCATACCAAATTTATTGTATTGGCATATTCAAGGTAAATTGTCAGTGAACATTTTGAAAGTTATTATTTTATTACTTTGTAAAATAATTATAGCAAAAATATTGCATGTTAGCAGTTTCTGTGTTTTCATATTATTTATTTCAACTAACGACTCACGCTCGCTTCGCTCGCGTTCGTCCCTAGGTACGTTTTCACGGTTAGCTATGTTTATACATAAATAGTAGCTTGCTACTTCTAAGATATTCATTTAAATTATATAGCGATTTACCCTCGCTTCGCTTGGATGCGTACGCCGTACGTGGATTTTGTTCCCAATTTCATTTGATTGGTGGTGGTTTTAATTTTTTTTCGCGGAACCCTGATTCTTTTTCTAAAATAAAAGTAGCCTAAGTTACTCCTTATAACAGCAGCTATTTGCCAGTGAAAGTCCCGTCATAGTTGGTCCAGCCATTTCGGAGATTAGCCGGAACAAACAGACAGACAGACAGACCGACAGACAGACAGACAGACAAAAATTGAAAAAAATGTTGTTTTGGTATATGTACCGTGTGTACATCCATATGCATTTAGTAAAAAGCAGCTATTTTAATATTACAAACAGACACTCCAATTTTATTTATCTGTATAGATATCCTATTAGTAAAATTTTGTAGTTTTAAAATATGTGTACTTAAATTACTTAGTTACAAAATGATACCTGACATATTAAAAAAGATAATGCTTTAATTACGTGATTTGCTATGATTATACGATACGATCAAACTATCATTATTTTTTTCCCGCATATTTCCTACTATGCGCTTGAATCGCACGGAAATTGTATTTGCAAGTTCTAGTCACATAACTAATTACGATTGAATTAATCTTATACTTGGTTTAGAAATTTTGGTTCTAATAAGTGGAAAGAGAAATAAAGGATTCATGTGAAAAGATTTTTTTCATCTGCATGTAAAATGTGAATCTATATAGATAAATAAAATTGAACTATCTGTTTGTAATGTTAAAATAACAGCTTTATATTAAATACATATGGAATTATATACGGTACTTATATAAAAAAATTGTCTGTCTGTCTGTTTGTTTGTTCCGGCTAATCTCCGAAACGGCTGGACCAATTTTAACGGAACTTTCACTGGCAGATAGCTGATATTATAAGGTGTAACTTAGGCTACTTTTATTTTAGAAAAAGAATTAGGGTTTCGCTCAAAAAAATTAAAACGTACCTACCTAGCGACGCACCCGAGCGAAGCGAGGGTAAGTCCCTTGTAAATAACAATATTGCTGAGCATGGTCATTTGACATACACTTGAATGTCACAATTTTAGAAACTATTATTATCAATGATTATATTTTGTTTCCAGAATCGAAACTACGACCGTAGGCTATCTAAAACTAGGCTAAATGTAGATATCTAGATTGCTGTACCATTGCCTAAATATTGTTTAGACAAGATGTCATATATAATTGTTGACGAATAGAAATTAAAAAAAAATGGAAATGACATGTTAAAATTCTATGGCATGACAATTAAATTTCACTTCTAGACATTATTGCCAGCCAAAGATAGTGCACAACTTGTGCTCAAATACGAGAATACTTTTCTTAACATGAAGACAGATCAGTCATTATACTCAGAATGAACTGTAACATGGATAAATAGTGGAAGGGATGAAGTATGTAACTTATAAATTATGTACACAAACAGCGTACATAGCATTAGTATGTATTTAATAAGTAATAGCAATAATAGCATTAACAAATTTTTGGTACTTCTGGTCCAATTTTTTTTTTAATATCATTATCTGTTATAGGCTACTTTTCATTTGTAATGAAGATGAAATTTAAGAAATAAACTGTACGTGCAATTCCATCGACAGCGATCTAAGCGAGAGCATTGAGCTAGTTATTAATATTTATAGGTACATAATACGGATACCTAAGTACATATGTACTTTATAAACTGCACATTCGTAGATATAACTAAATCTGACTTTTAAACGTTTCAAGTGGTCTCGATTCCCACGAAAGGTCCTAGTCGGAAACCGGCTTACATTTGCGACACGTCATTACATAAAGAAAAACACTCACCAAAGTGTAGCAATCCATATCTGCTCGATAGCAATGACGACTACGATGTCAAACTGCCTCTTTTAAAGTAGAAAGAAATGAATCAACGCTTTCTACTTTAATTTAAAGCCTTGATGCGTGACGATTGGGTTCAAAACATCCAATAAACAACTTAATAAACGTTCAATTAAAAAAGATACTTTAATATGAAGTTAATAATTGATATTAAGTTAATAACATGACTAATGGCAATTAATAATTAATAAATTAAATAAATAATTGAATGTACAGCGTAATATATTGTAACAGTGTAGTGTACTACCACCCATTATGTGGTAATACTGGTTACTTATTTAATGTAGTATAGTAAATACGTACATTCTAAATATATGTATGTATGTCTAGCTAAATTTTTAAGTAATCTAACTTCATAGCTTTACTTGGTAGTTGTTCTGCTTATGGAATATAAAATGTAAAAAATCAGCAAGCGAAGCCGCGGCTAAAAGCTCGCGCGCGGTTACAAGTTGTTGGAACTATGTTAGAAAATTTCGGGTGCTCTTACGACTTCTTATTGAAATTTCATCATTATTGGATGTATAATTTAAACAGTAAGATGTATAATTAAAATACGCACTATGTGTATATTATATTAGATTATATTGGTTTAACTGCTGTTAAGCGAGCGTTTAAATTAAATTTTACAATAGTAAGGTCTTACGAAAAGAAAATTTGATTCAAATAAATATCCATATATGGCGTTACAGCTATAAGCTCAAAAAATATTTTGATTATAAAACGATCATAAAATACAAGTAAGTGTAGAGGCAATATGTAATACTTTTTTTGTTTATTGTCAATTTAAGCAATATCATAAATCCGTTTGCGTAACAAAAGTTTAATTTTGTAATTTTATAATTTGATATTTATATCAGAATGTTTTATTTATTTGGCAAAGAATAGCTCTAAAATACAGACTAATCATCATTTTTGATTTCATCATTGAGATTTGACGACACGTTTGGCTTTGTTTGTAGTGATCCTACTTGCTGTACCTGCAGTCGCCGGTTCGAATCCCGCTGGGGGCACTCAATTGTGTGATGAGCACAAATGTTTGTACTCCAGTCATAGGTATTTTTATATATAAATACCCATAGAATATGTATGTAAAGATATATATGTGTAGTGTAACAATTATCTGCTATCCATAACACAAGCCTCGTAGCTTACCATGGAACTAGATGGTGCTGTGTGTTAATGCCCCAACAGAATATTATGAAAAAATGCTAGTTTAGGATTTGATATTGTACAAACTACACTATACTCCAATATAAAAGTTTACCCCATAAAGGAGAATATAAAAAACCTCCTTACTGGTCCGTTTAAAGAAATATAATAGGCTTTCAATTCTTGTATTCTCTATGATAGACAAAACAAACAAAAACACGCCGATGACACTATTATACGAATAATGGTCTAAAGAAAAACCGAACTCTTTCAACACTGACTTTGGCCTCCTTTACTATATTTATAAAATACTTGGTTAACTTTAAGAAACAGCCAGTCTAAAAAGCAGATTTCAGGATAAAATTACAATTACCAGAAACATTAAGGTACACTATTTTATTGTAGAAAAGTAATTTCATAATAGTACCTGACCTACTCATAAATTTTAAGCTAAAGTTTCAGAATACAAAATGTATTCTGAGACTAAAGTATAAAATACATTTACTTTAAACAGTGTTACATATTTTTCTTTATAATGTAGGTAACACACTTGCTTGGAGTTTTCTTCTAAACAAACAGTGACCCACTAGTCTTTTTTCACGTTTTTTGTTTGTTTTCTTTTTTCGTTGTGTTAGCGGTCATATTTAAATAACTAGCGACTCACTCTCACTTCGCTCGGGTTCGTCCCTAGGTGATGTATTAAATTGATATAACTTTTTTATTTATCAACCGATTCAAATAAAACAAATACTAAATGTTATGTGAAGCTTACCACAATACATAGTGAAAATGCACCCAAATCGGTTGAGCCGTTTCTGAGATTAATACACACAAACGCACAGACAAACAGATAAAAATTCTAAAAATCATTGTTTTGGGTTCTGTTGCGTTAATAAGAACCTCAATAATTGTTTTTCTCAAATATTTTTTATGTACAGACAGCGATCAGTTACAATTTTATTATATGTATAGATTACTTTAAATAAAACTATCTTTTCGAAATTACTTGCTGTTTTTTTTTACTTTTTGCTTCCGACTTTTCGAATGTTTTACAGAAAACATGGTCACGGTCAGCTTTTTTAACTCAAAAGTTATTATACAGTATAGAAATAAAAAAAGGCACCGTAGAATACTTGAAATAGGTTTAATTTTGGTTTCTATTATTATCATTATTACAATCTTTAATACTTTATAAGAATCATAATTCATAAAGGCAGTGGTAACCCAGTGGTAACGCGCTCGCTTGGGAAACTACTCGGTTCAAATCCTGGGTCTCGCACCTCTGATATTTTCATGTGCGAATCATTTCCAACATGATTACCACTTATCTTACGGTGCAGGAACACATCGTGAGGTAACCTGCATGTCTGAGAGAACCTAACAAGTGTTCAAAAGACATTGAAGTTCGCCAACCTACATTTGGCCAGCGTGGTGGACTGTGGTCTGATCCCCTTCGTATTGAGGGAAGCCTGTGCCCAGCAGTGGGACATTAAAAAGTGAATACAAGAATCATAATGATTTAACATAATATTATGTAACGTTCGATTTTTCAATGTGACTTTGTGGATTTTGACGGTTGATTTTTGATGTGTCAAGTGGACAGTCGGAGATTGGCATTCTTATAAAAATGTAAAACGAGTATTCAGAAAAAGCAGTAAATATAATTGTTGATTACCAAATATTTGTTTTCATGGAAAATCCTTCTGAGCTGTTTTAATTATATGATATATAAGTTTCCGAAGTTCATTTAGTTTTGGAAATAAAATTAGAAAGTGTTTTTACAATTTTTGTTCAATTTCCCAGAAGTAATATGAAATAAGAATTGTGTCTAAATAAAGATCAGTTAAATAGATGCTATCAGTCTAAATTTAAATGTCAATTTAACAATAACAGTATTTAAAGGTCAAGTGAATGATAAAAGCATTATGAACGTTAGGTAATTATGTATATATGTAATTAGTTATTGCAGAGTCACCGGTGGTAGGACTTTGTCAAGCCTGAGGAGTCCGACTGGATGGGTACCACCCCCTTATCTATTTCTGCCGCCAAGCAACAATGATTGCATTGTTGTGTTCCGGTTTGAAGGATAGGGTAGCCAGCGCAATTACAGGCAAGAGGCATATCATCTTAGTCCTCACAGTGATAACGTACCGGCGGTTCTGTATTTTTGTTACCTAAAACCTCAGTGCATGAACCGTAGGTGTTATGGGCGACATGCACTGCTTTCCATCAGGTGGTCTGTCTGCTCGTTTGTCACTGAATCTCATAAAAAAATACAATCTTACCGATGCATTCAATCCTTACTATTTTTTAACCCCCGACGCAAAAAGAGGGGTGTTATAAGTTTGATGTCGATGTCTGCCTGTCTGTCTGTGTGTCTGTGTATCTGTCTGTGGCATCGTAGCTCTCAAACGGATGGACCGATTTCGATGCGGTTTTTTTCATTTGAAAGCCAGTTTCCTTGTGGTTGTTCTTATTTGGTTAATATCGGTCCAGCAATGTAAGAGTATCAGCTCTTTTCCAAAATTATTTACTTTTTAAGAGTTGTTCCTTAAACTATAAGTATTTTTATCGTAGGGGGTTTTTTAAATTTTTAATTTTATTGACTAATCATTTAAAAATTAAGTACTTCTTATCCTTAACAATTACTTTTTCTATTTTCTTCAAAATATATTATATTTGTCCGCAAAAACGCATGAATTCCCGGCAAAGTTATGCTTATCAAATGGACGGGTATAAGTTCTATGATAAACATTTTAATTAAGTACTTGTAATTATGTATTTATATTTACGTATATGACCTTAGAAAGGCCATGTGATCTAATTTCAAAAAAAAATATATATATATTTAATACCAGTTATTTTGTAAGATCACTATATCTAGTTCAAAGTTAGAAAGTGAATTATATGATTAGCCCGCGGCTTTGCTCGCGTGCTAAATACAAAATATGACCCCCATAATTGATTTTTTGACATTGTATCTATATTTTTAATTATACAGGATGTATGAATGATTGATTATTATTGATATTATCTGAACACTATAAAACCCTAATTGAAATCTGTCGAGCCATTTTGAAATGAAACATGCTCTACAAGAATTATTTAATCTATACCGCGTATGACAAAAATATTGATTAATTCAGTGGCTCAATTGATATTTTCAACTCTTTTATTTCAGTATATAAAAATAATGTTTTGTAACAACTTTTACAATTAGCAAATAAAGACGTATAATGTAATATATTTTTCTCTATGTAAGTATACTTTTTCTAAAGCATGGTGTGTTTAGCTTAATATAGATTTACAATTTACCAATGTTAACTATTTATGTAATAATTGTATTAACTAATTGTAAAACTGCAGGTAGATCTTAAAAAATTAAAATACTAATATCAAAAATAAAATAATTTCCCCCTAAAAACACATTTCCACTTTGTCAAATTATACATAGTTTACAATTATATTCCAATTTGTCAAATTATACACAGGGGTGAGTAAATAATGATATTCCATTCAATTTTTTTCTTTGCTTTACGCAATACACCCTTCAACTAATATGGAACAGCTACCCTTATCAATATTATAAATGCAAATTGTTTTTTAGTCTATTTTTTCATAACGTAACAACAAATAGGTACATATAATTTACTAGCGACTCACGCTCGCTTCGCTCGGGTTCGTCCCTAGGTATATTTTTTTTTTGAGTGAAACCCTAATTCTTTTCTAAAATAAAAGTAGCCTAAGTTATTCCTTATAATATCAGCTATCTGCCAGTGAAAGTCCCGTTAAAATTTGTCCTGCCGTTTCGGAGATTAGACAGACAAAAATTTAAAAAATTATGTTTTTCTTATAAGTACCGTATATAATTCCATATGCATTTAGTATAAACCTGTCTTTTGACATTACAAACAGACACTTCAATTTTATTTATCTGAATAGATCTAGATAAGCTGCCATGTGACACTGGCTTTTTTTAATTCCGGAATTTCAATATATAAAAAAAGTACTTGGCTATTCGCGTGTGGGCCACAAGTTTCTCATTAAAATAAAATTGTTTAAATTACGTTTTTTATATAGTAAAAAGGTGTAGATGATCCCCCTGATGGTAAGTGGTTATCGTTTCTTAAGTCTGCAAAGTAAGGAGAGTTGCCACCATTGTCCGTTTAATAAAGTAAATATATTTAAATATTCTTAGGGATAATAATAGATCAGAATATACTTAAACCAGTTTTCGCTACGGCTCCGCTCACGTGGTACGTTAATAAAAATTTCCTAAATAAATTACTAAAACACAAATCTTTCATTTATTGAAACAATTTTTAAGCAATTTTTTTAAGCAAAAAAAAAACAGATTATTATACATAGTAATTCCAGACTAACGTTAATACAAACTTTATAATTATGTAAAATAATAAGAAGTCCTTAGGATAATAGTGTAGGTTTAAGTTGAAATAAGCAAAACTAAGCAAAGTGTCTCATGCTATAAACTACAAGTAGTCTAATTTATCAGATGTATAAATCAAGACACCTGTGCACAATTCCTAAGAAATTACTGAAGTAATCTAATCTTTTGTTGGTATTTCAATTACTTAATTTAGTTAATTTTATAGATTCGAATTTAATTATTTACAGTATAATGACCCTGGTTGTATTATTCTGACATACTTTCTACAAGATTGCTTCATCTTCGAAGTACTCTAAAAATATTCTATGCCCTTTTCCATAGTATATTCTTACGATAAAACGTAAATAATTTTCTCTTAATATCTTCGTAACTATACTAACTTATATTTGTACCTATTAAAAACTTTGTTTGGTTCAGTAGAAAACGCTTAAAAAATATTATTTTTACATATTATTTACCCTTTTTATCTTTGGGGAGTTTAGATAAGATGTAATTCTACAATCGTTGAAAAATAGAAAAAAAAAATGTATTGAAATGACAATCGCTGTATTATAAAATCATATTATCATTCGAACATATTTTTTTGATTTCTTCAGCGATAGTTAATTGCATGACAGTGACAATTTGTAAATTTGTAGCAATATCACTTATTGTAAATCATTGTACCGATATCTATAGAGTTAAACACAAAATAGGTTATAGTAATAGTAGATTAAAATTTCAATAAGAAAACCATTTATTTACAGAATTGATTGTGTGGATTTTCATGTCTTTGATGTGGTGAGGTTGTAAATTTTTTTTTGTTTACATTTAGCAAAATGGAGAGGTCATGGGATTATTCAAGTTTCATATTGAGGGGCACGTCTAATATTTTTTTTAAACTATAAAATATAAATGAAGACTATAAAATTATAGTTTTTTTTTTAAATAAAAATATAAATTTTCCAGTCAAAGTATGTATCAATTACAATAAAACTGTATGTTTCCGTATCGGAATTGCGCTCCAGCAGATAAGAACAATCCCTATTAATAGAACACTTTCAACGATCACTTTCTAAGTTCAGTGTCGTAAGTAACAGGAACTAAATTTTCTAACTTTGCCGATGCTATTCAATTCATAATGTTTACTTTTATAATGTGTTTATGTTTAATTTGTTTGTTTCATTTCATTTTTCTTGTACGTTTTACTTTAACTAAGCAGATTTAATATTTTATTCTTATTTGGGATATCTGAGCAGATTAGCTTTCTCTATAAAGTTTTATTTACGTATTAACTATATGCTCCCCGTTGATTTGTCTGTGTTTACAGGTTTTATTTATTTCTTTATATAAACAACATAACTCTTTTCTTCCTTCGGTTAAAACCGATTAAGACATACGCAAGGATGAGTTTGAAAATTACATTTTAGCGCTTCCCTAGAACATATAATTGTCTACAAAGTGAAACTGCCGAGCCAGGGGCACAACCCATCAATTTGGCACCAACGATCAAGGGGCTAGCCCATACCTATGCTATATCTATACAGATAAATAAAATTGGAGTGTCTGTTTGTAATATTAAAATAACCGCTTTTTACTAAATGCATATGGATTTATACACGGTATATATACCAAAACAACATTTTTTACAATTTTTGTCTGTCTGTCTGTCTGTCTGTTCCGGCTAATCTTTGAAACAGCTGGACCGATTTTGACAGGACTTTCACTGGCAGATAGCTGATGTCATAGGGAGTAACTTAGGCTATTTTTATTTTAGAAAAAGATTCAGGGTTCCGCGAAAAAAACCCCCACGAAATTGTAAACAAAATCCGCGTACGGCGTACGCACCCGAGCAAAACGAGGGTAAATCGCTATATAATTTAAATAAATGAATATCTTAGAAGTAGCAAGCTACTATTTATGTATAAAGATAGCTAACCGTGAAAACGTACCTAGGGACGAACGCGAGCGAAGCGAGCGTGAATCGCTAGTATAATAATATAGTCGAGTGCTGCGTATCTACAGGAGGAAAGAAATTGGCGTAGAAATATCTTATTAAGTCTAAATTAATGTATGATCACTTAAAACGGATAGATTTATTAGATCATTGTCCGTCATGGATAAATAAATTCCAAGAAAAGAGAACATCCTATTTAAATTGAGATAATGGTTAATGAAAACTTTACGCGACACTGGTTGTTGGCGGAAAGGCGCTGTGAAACAGAACTTTTTTTAATCTAAAGTTGTTACCGTACTTAAATAATAATAAATTAATAATTAAATATCTTAAGTACTCCTTAAATTTATATTGTTATTTTTATTTAGGTGATTATTTAAATTAAAATAACTTTTTTGTTTATCAACCGATTGAAATAAAACAAATACTTAATGTTAAGTGAAGCTTATCACAACATCAGTGAAAACCGCACCGAAATCGGTTAAGTCGTTTCTAAGATTAGTGCTTACAAACGCACAGACAAACACCCAAAAAATCTTTAAATCATTGTTTTGGGTTCTGTTGCGTTGATAAAGACCCCCAATAATAGTTTTTCTCAAATATCTTCCATGTACAGACAGCTACCAGTTACAATTTTATTAGATGTATAGATTAAAATCAAATAAATTTCTACTACGATTGTTAGAAGGTAATTTTTTGAAAGTAACAAATGAATTTTTATTCATTTTAGCCACGTTAAAACCTTATAAAAATATATGAAGCTAAAAAGTAAAAACAATTTGTAAGACTTCACTAACATATTTTCTAATGAGTAACTTAACGTGGTCAAGTTCACTTGCGATTTAATTACACATTTTCAGAATTACGATTCAATATATTTTTATCAATTTCACTCGAAAATTCAAATTGAAATCGAATCATCCATTAAAGAGATTAGTGAGTTCCAACAGACATATTATATTTTTAATTGTTGACATTAAAATGGTACCTGATAGGTATTTAAAGAGTAATTTTTGTTTATAAGTAGTTATAAATTATTATTTTAATGTATAGTAAAAAGCAACTATCCCGAGTTATAAATGTTATTTTATTGATCTAAGGCAACAGTCTTCCTTAATCAGTAGGTAATCGTTTTTCCCAGTGTGCCACAACTTAATCGGAAGTAAGTAATAACACGATATTACGTAAATATAGATAATTAAAAGGAAACTGCCTATGATTAGTTTCATTGTTTTTCCATAGCTTTCGAAAACAAACCGGATAATTTTTGCTATTATATAATAATGAATGTTATATAAGTTCTCGATTTTTTATATCGTTTTAAAAATTTGTTTTATTTTATTTTTTAATATAAATTTTTAATTAATTTAATTTATTTATAGTTTATTATTTTTCAGTTATTCCATATGCATTATAGATGACATTATAAAAAGTCTGCGATGGCCCATGTCTATCTCTTAAGGATAACATACTATATCCAAGCTAGTGACGAATCCGAGCGAAGCGAGGGTGAGTCGCTATGAACATTTAAAAATCTATTAATAATTTAAAAACATAATGCAAAAAAATACACTCGATAGTACCTGTGCTATTTTAAAAGACTACCTTTATTTAAGCCCTGTCGAAACTATATGTCGTGATTAACTGATGTACTGCCGTCCCTAAATAAATAAATAAATAAATCAAGAACCTAACTAACAATTTGGTCAAAAATGACTTAAATGCAGATTCGGAATCAGCAAAAAATAAATGCTACTTGAAAGTCTTACTCATAAAGCTCTCAGTCTGATAAATCCGGAGATACTATAACCATTTTCATCGTAACTACGTATTTTGTGAAAACCTAAGCCATTTCTGAGATAAGTGCGCACAAACGTACAGACAAACAGAAAAAATATATAAAAATCATTGTTTTAAGTTCTATTGCGTTAGTAAAGACCTCCAATAATAGTTTTTCTCGAATATCTTCTATATTCTTTTATTATAATATGTATATTTGAATCTAATTTTGACACAATTAATGAAACGATCGAATGTCGATTTGTTAATAACATTACAAGGATAGATATTGCATATAAAAATAAAATTAAAACAATTTTAAAAGAAATTAACTAACCCTTTTTTTAGTTTATACTGCAAAATTAAATCTAGTACTCAGAAATAGTTAGCCAATGGTTTACACTCTATTGGTTTTTAATAAATGTAATAATCTAAAGAAATGGACTAGAATTATATTGCTTCTTTTCTACATTATAAAACCCATTTGGTTATATTTTTGAAGTTATACTTTTTTTGGCACGATTGAAAAAAATTATGAGAGTAAAATTTTTACGATGCGCGCGCACACCGACAGCCAAAAAGCGACATGATGAATTGAGCTGAAAGCGACATTATGAAGTTAGTTACATTCCTTTTACAAACAGAGTTGTGACATACGGGATAGGATTTTTAACTATTTTTGTTTTGTTACGCCAAAGAAGCATAACTTCTTACGTGCGTACATAAGTATACACACACGTATTTTTTTATATTAGAGCTAAGATACGATACAATAGCATTATACATCTTAATACCTTTAATTTTTTGATTGACGTGAATATTTGACGTTTTTTTTTAACTTTAATAGCTTCATGAGACAAAAACATACATAATGGTTAATTATTTAGATAGCTGTTGCGAAAGTACTAGTACTAGTATTATGTGATCTGTGGTACTGAGTACTGCAATCGTCGTGGGATCCTGTCCGTAAATTAATATAGCAAAATCTATAAAAAGACAAGTCATTGACTGACAGATAAACTCTGTTTAAAAACTCCAATAGGATCCCATCAAAAGCGACAAAAGCCACATAGAAACCGACAAATATATTTATTGGTTTCTATGTGGCTTTTGTCGCTTCTGATGGGATCCTATTGGAGTTTTTCAACAGGGAAATTAGCTCTTACGTGGTATGCCATAATGATAGTTCAAATAAAAAAAAATTATCAAATTATATAAATAGATAATAAATAAAAATAAAATTAATTTTACGCTGTTGATATAAAAACTGTTTGTTACAATAATCGTGATGTAATTATGTTACGGTTGCAAATACATATTTTGATTATGTAGTGATAGCCAACGGTAAGATTTAAATTTTATCAGTTAATAATTTTTATATACTTAATACACAAACCAATTTGGCAAAAATTGATTATAGTTTCTACATAAATCATACGGACTAGATAATACTTATGGGAAATGCCAAAGAAAAAGCAATTTCCATTGGGTTCCATGATTTAACCATGATTTCGATTTGTAAAAGGCCTACGATAGGTCGATAATACAATTGTTTTGTAAAAAAGACTGCTACAGCTACAAATGTTGGTCGCTATAAATGATCTAACGGTTACTATTCTGTCTCACCTACAAACAACTTCTCAAGATGTCTCAACGTCTTTCTGACACTGCGGTAAAATATTTTGATTTATATCGCGTTAAGTGAAATAAGTGAGAGTGAAATTTAGTGACCAATTTAAAAAAAAATATCCTAACAATTGTATTTTATTAATGAGGGTCAAATCTTATTAGATTATTGTTGTAAACTTAAAAGAAAAAAATCGCACTATGCCATTTGATCTTAACTGGGATAAAGACTGCAGGTTCGAGTCCTGCTTTTTCGCTCTTATCGTTTGTACGTTTCTCGCGATTCCGAAACAGAATAAAGTAAAAGGTGAAAATTGTGAAGCGTTTTTATATTATATATATTATAAATGTGAAAGTTTAGATGTTTGGATGTTTGTTAATCAATCACGGCTGAACGGATCTGGATGGAAATTTGTCACAGAGATACATTATAGTCTGAAATAGTACATAGATTACTTTTTATCCCTGTAATGTAGGGTTCCCGTGGGAAAGATTTGATTTTGTATTTCGCTAAGACAGTGTAATATAGTGTATTTCTTTCAGAAATGGATTTGGTGTTTCCTTGTATTGAATTCTGGCCCTTTATTGAACCCAGTCACTAGTGTGACGGCTCGCACACCTCCGGAAGACCCTTCTACTATTGAAGCGCAGGCGAAATTTTTCCAGTAAGATTTTTTTCCTGTATTATTAGTTCTTTCAATATTATATGATAAAAAATGAAATAAATGGGTATGACAGTTTCCTTACAAGTATATTTATTTTGAACCTTATTTTATAAGAGAGATAAGATTTGTTTGTTTGTTTGAAGTAGGAGATGATCTTCAAAAATGTGAATCGTATTATAAGAATTTTTAATCAATTGGAAAGTCACTCTATCCCTAAGTTAGTTTTGTTGACATCTTTTATATTTCGCATATGTGTAGGTATTATCGTAAATGTTAAAAGGTCTTATAATATCAATGTTTTTTAACAATATTTAGTAATCATATTACGTTAACTCGTGATACTTTAATATTTAGTTGTTTAAAACAAAACAAAGTGAAGAGATAAAATTTGCTTTATAGGGATTTTTTCTCAGTACAGTTGAGTCCATACAAGATAGAATTCGGTCATGTATGCGAGGACCCGTCCACTTGGGAGCAGCGGTATGAGAAGAAAGACTTTAAGAACCACAGGGACATGGGAAAAGTATCCACTGATTTTATCTTCTATCTCGCTTCGTTTCCTAACATTTCTATGTTTCTTTCTCTGTCGCGCTTGGCTTGGCTTGGCTGAAGGTATAGGCATTTACCTACATCGGAAGACTTCGACCAGGGGCACCGGCTTGGCAGTGAACGACATTTCGTTGAAAGACACGAGAGGTCCAGACCAGCGACAGGACTGTTTTCTGCTAAAGTATGCTGCTTATGCTTTTAATTTCACTAATCTCTGTCTTGTAGACTATATTTTGGATTGTTTATTCCATTTTCTGTTATATAATCAAATAAGGTTTTAATGGAATATTATTAACTTATTCATATTATAGTGTGATACTAACAGATGACGCGATTGTTTATTTTTTTTATTAATTATAACACATTATAACATACATTATGTACTTATACATACATATTGGGTTATAGCGTAAAATAAACACATTTATCGACATTACAACCTTAAATCCTTTAAATATTTTTTTCCAAATTTTAAATTTTTTCGGTAATTATTAATATTAGTAATTCATTACAGTATGTACATATGTTTTAGGTACGATGGGGTGATAAAAATGGCGGATACGGTGAACACTATTGGGACCTAAACCATGCAGGCCATGCTGGAAACCATGGCAGTTATGATGATTTGGATGACGGTTCCTATCATGAAGACCCGAACGAGACCTACAATGGTTCTGATGAAAATGACCAAAGCCAAAACTATGAGACAGTTGAATACAATCCAGAGATTACAAGTCACTACGAAGAGGGAGAAAGAAAAAAGAGAGCTCATGGTAAAATTAAAACAACCACTCCAAGAAGTGATGAATTTCAAGAAGAACAACAAAAAAAACCACAGAACAAAGGAGATTTTAAACCTAAAATAAAAATGGAAGATAGTGATGATGAAATTTCCGAAATACCTGTAAATCGCCGACATGTGAAACCTAAAAGACGTTTAAAGGAACGGAAAGTATCCGGATTGGATGATATTCAATTAGACCGAGAGAAAAATAATGTTGTTTTAGTTATAAATCAGAGGGATAAAGAAGAAGAACAGCCAATTAAGCAAACAGAGCCGAAACCTTTTGTACCGTACGATGGTGGTTCTGAAGTGAGGCAGCATGTTAGACCTGAAATTGCCGCAGCTGCACCTGTACCTAGACTTTTTCTAGAACCTTCCACAGGTCATGTAGTAGATCGAACTACCGGCCAAGCATATGTCTTACAACCAGTACCTCATAATAAATATAGTTAAATTTATATGTAAGTTA
The DNA here is from genome assembly GCA_033884665.1 of Argynnis bischoffii washingtonia. Lineage (NCBI taxonomy): Eukaryota > Metazoa > Arthropoda > Insecta > Lepidoptera > Nymphalidae > Argynnis > Argynnis bischoffii. The sequence continues at coordinate 13,518,770 of CM066618.1, read as the reverse complement.
ATGATAATAAAGATTTTTTATTTATTGTAACTTTGTATTTGTTTTAATTTTCTTAAAATAATAAGACTAACGTATTATATTTGAGATGGGTGTCTTTGTTGTAATAATAGATTATTTTAATATTATCATTAAGATAATATTTTAGCAAAAATTATTAATACACAACACAAGTTAGTTAAACACAGTTAATATGTGGGTGACAAAGCCAAATTTGATTCAAAGGAATTTGTAAGTCTTTATAGATCTTGGATAACAAAGGCTCATAATTTACATAAAGTTGCACAATTCTTGCGTTATTAATTAACAGTTCATCAATTTTATATTTGCGAAATCCCTTGATAGACTTAATTTATATCTACAATATAAATAGGCAAAGACAAAAAGGTTCAGTTCCTTTTTCTCCTCTCCACTAAGCCGAATCTGTACATTAAATATTTTTTGGAAAATCTTATTAAAATAGACATTATTATCGATACAGAGACCGAATCTATAGTTTTAAAATTTTTGTCTGTCTGTGTGTCTGTCTCTTATAACGGAAAATCCACCGGAGGAGTTTTGATGAAATTTGGTATGATGATAGCTGGTTATCCGGGTTAACATATAGGATACTTTTTACTGCGCGAAAATATCTCATCTCTGAGAAATCTATACTAAAACGTAATAGGTATGAATCCGAGCGGAGCGAGGGTGAGTCGCTAATATATAAATATCATTCTAAGTCTTATCACAGATCATATAATACTATACTAGTAGTCCTATCTAGGAATTGAGAACCTCCTCCTTTTTTTGGAAGTCAATTAAAAAAACCCATATCGCCTTAATTTTTATTATTTAAGAAATGAAACTTATTTTTTTTTTATTTTCGAATTATAACGGAATAATTTTATTATCTAGTTTCCGAGTAAAATGGCTGTATCACGGGCATACGGACATGATGATTTTAACTTTTTGGCAATAAATTATACTTACAAAATACTAATTGAAGTATTCTTAAGACGTAATGAATATAGCATAATAAACTTCTTATGAGAATGATTAATCATATAAGACTAAAAGAAATATTAATGTTATCTAAGTCACCTTAATAGTTTCGTATGATAATTGAAAATAATAATATAAGAATCTGCATTCTAAACAAAAACGCAAGATAATAACTATTAATTTCATGCAAAACTAACTTCCGTGACTCGTGAGGCAAACGTTGTCACCCAAGTTTCATAAGAATGTAAACTTAATGAAAAACTATTTTAGTAGGTCAACAGAAAATAAAACCACTGCAGAAATTACAAGTTTCTTACTTATTACAGGTTTCGTGATCGAGAACATTATTTTATAATGTATCTCGTACACTTATTTTTTACAATTTCTTTTCTTTACTCATAATAGAATAATATTTTAGCTAACGACTTTTAAATGAGAACAAAATTGTTAACATATCTTTCAGCAGAATCTATATCTATTAATCTTATAAATGTCAAAGTACATATTTTATTAACGTTTCACGGACGAACGGATTCAACCTTAGCGCCGCCCCTGGGCATAGTAAAAAATGCCTGCCTAGTAATGAAATTTTGCATAAAATGGGTAAAATTTCGATAAAGATTTTTTTTATTATTATTTTTTTGAAAAATGCACAAAAATAATTTATAAATGATTTCAATTTTTCTAATTATTCATTTTTGGAAAATATAAAAGCATTTTAGATAAAGCGAAGGAATTTTTTTTTCTCACCCTCCGAATTATGCCGCTCTGGGCACTAGCCCCGAATGCCCCTAGTGTAAATCCGGTGCTGACGTTAATACGTACATAGATATTTTTACTACTTATTTCTTTATATAACAGTAAACTCGCAATTTAAGGGTTAAATTGCAAAAAAGTCCTCACACGGTGTCGCGTGAAAGCAGAACAGCCAACAAGTAGGTATATTAATAAAACGCTTTTATTAACTTCATGTGTAATTACATACTTAATCAATCTTAGAATCGAACCATTCTGATGATGTTTTCAGGAAGTATCTAGTCCTAATGGGACTCTTCAATGGTTACTAGTAAAACCTTCGAGTGTGGGCTCTATTGATTCGTTTGGATGAATTGTTTTCATTATATTTAGTTAGTCAATGATCATTAGTGTTTTTATTTGTATAACTAATAAATATACCTATACTAGTGACTCACCCTCGCTTCGCTCGGGTTCGTCCCTAGCTTGGATATAGTATGTTATCCTTAAGAGATAGACATATGCGATCGCGGACTTTTTTGTAGACCTTTTTAAGGTGTACAATACTGTAGTACATTATTATGATCTATCTCGTAGGGTTCAGCCAGCGTTTGCAATGTAAGCGCAAAAAAATGTGTTTATTTACGACATTACATTAGGATCATCTAAAATTATCAGTGTTTCTCTACTATATTATGCATGTATTACATATAAACCTTCCTCTTGAATCACTCTATTAAAAAACCGCATCATAATTTAAATATACATATATAGGGACAGACAGCGGGAAGCGACTTTGTTTTATACTATATAGTGATATTATTAAAAATACCTTGTTTGAAATAAAATAACTCAAATGACCAAATATTAGATTAATAAAGTAATTTATGTTTATTTTAAACACTTATTAAATTTTAAGCGTAACATATTTTCCCACAGTCAGAAAATGAATTATAGAACAATAAAGATGTATCTCCACATCGCTTTGCTAACGGTCAACTATTATACGTAGTTACATTCTGTTGCATGCGGGTTCTTCTTATCGGTGGATTGATCAGACACTATCAGATTATACAGTTTTGTTTATAGTATTAGCAAAAAGTAGTATTGTATGAATTTAAATTTAAACTCCAATCTTGCCTATAACTAGATACGTGATTGGACAACGAATATCTTGTTCATTTCATTGTTTGCATGCTTTCTCAGCTACAAATAATTTTATTATCGGGATAAACTACCTCAAGCCATTATTATTTTTAGTGTTGTATGTGAACGTCCCAATAAATGAAGTAAGACGTCTTTTAATAAATTATTTATTATAGACAAGCGACATCTTATTTTTCTATATTTAAAATATTACGATATTTTAAACCGCGACGCAAAAAGAGACCGTAGCTCTTAAACGAGTGAACCGATTTGGATGCGGTTTTTTATGCTTTTATAATATTAATATTTTAAATATTATGAGGAAATAATTTTTCTGCAGATTTTCATGTTATTAAATAATCATATTGATTAGTCATAGAATATTTAAGGCTTGCACATTAAATGACGAAACTGACACTAAAATAATATAAAAAATATAGCATCTGGTATTATTAACATAGATTGTACTGCACAATTACTTTAGTACTTCATACAATACATCTCTTCAAAATAATTTAATAAGACTTGCTTATATTTTTTGCCGCCGGACCATACGAGGGGCAGCATCTCCCTACGGGACGCCCTATTGAAATTAAATGCAAGCACGCGCCTGAGATAAAAAGTGGCAAATGATTACAGAGCGAAATAGTCTATTATTATTCTTTACATTGACGTTTCGTCACCTCTGAATAGAAGAAATAAAAATTAGTTGTATTTCTAAGTATTTAGCAAATGTAAGATGTAATCACGATATTCCGTGAATCGTGGACGGTACCGGCTGAAAACTTTCAACTGACTCATGCAATTTGAAATATTGTGACCTCTAAAAATAAGATTATTTATAACGTTTATTACGTTAGATTTAAAATAATTAAAGTAATTGATTTAAATTAGCAGCAAGATCTTACAAAAGTAACAATTATTTACACAATAATTTCAAAAATTTACTAAGAATTATAATAAACTAGCGGTTAACCTTCGCTTCCCTCGGGTTCGTCCCTAGTGAAAAACAAAAATAAATCTATCCCACGGGAACCACATTTTTCCGGGATAAAAAGCCTATGTGCTATTTCAGACTATAATCTATCACTTGCCAAATTTCATTCAGATCCGTGTATCTGTTTTAGCGTTATTGAATAACAAACATCCATCCATCCAAACTTTGGCATTTAATAGTAACTAGTATACCTTTAATAAGGTAATAGATATAAAAATAAAGATAAGGTATAAATAATTAATTTTCATGTAGCTGTAGACTGACACTATTTAATTAAGGGTCAATGTAAAAAAAAATTATCGTCTATTTTTACAGTAGACAATGCCATTTTAGCTAGAAAATTTTGTTATACCTAGCTGATAAAATTAAATATTTATGAATTATCTTTTCTTTTTCATTATAAGAAAGCTACGTATCTATAACCATCTTTAATCATCACAAACATTTTAATCATGTGATAATAAATATAATTCAATTCCTTTTAACATCCCACTGCTGGACTTAACGCGTGAGTGAATATTCTATAGGTATTTGATTAAATTAGCCCAATGAGGATTGACGAATTTTGCATGGTTTTTAAACCTAGTTAATTCTTTCTTTATCGAGCAGGTTACGATATTTTCCTTTATCGTATTAGCAAGTGGTTATCAAGTTGAAAATTATCTGTGCATTAATATAGAGGTGTGTGAGACCTAGTTTGAAACTACATACTATATTTGGTTTTTCATGCGAGCGCGCTATCGTTGCACGTTGGGCTACCACTATTCAATGGCACATTAAAATAATAATTTTCATACAAAATATAGTTGCTGTACTGATTAATTATTAGAGGTCAATTATTAAAGATTATAAACAAACATTCAATTTATAACGTCTTTTAGTACAGTTAAATAAATAACGCGTATTATTTAATTCTAGCAGACATATAAAATTGCATTACATTAACAAAAGATGTGCAAAGTTCCCACATAAAACGTGTAATCCTTGTACGGCGACCGTTATCACGTATCCCTTACGGTCAAAGGATATCCTTGTCCACCCTTGCATTTCGCAAACCAGTTTGACCAGTTCACTACGTGGGAATTTTGTCCACTATAGCTTACTTCCGCCATTGAGATTTTTAAATACAATCTTATACCCCATCAATTAGGTTTAAATTTCCTAATACCCGATTAATACTTCCAACGACACTGTTACTAATTTTCATTTATGAAATTTGAACGCTATGACAATACGATAAAATACTTTTTGCAATGAGTATTTTGTTTTGACTAAAGATTCGCCTGCAGTCTTTTGAATCGCCAAAGGTGTCCCTTTTGCACTTGTTCGTTTTTTGGGGCACATTGTTTGATTAACAATACGTAAAGTGACATGAAATAATAATATAATCAAAATAATTCGATATTAATACATGATTAAGTGTGTTGTAAACTTAATTTTAGGATAAGGTAAAAGTATAAATCACAACTTGATAGTAATTAAATAAAGGTAAGCAAACGTATTTTATAAATTAATTCTAAATATCTTATATATTTTTATTTATATAACAGTGAAGTAATAAAAATATTTAATACTTATCTCTATACTTAAATAAAATATATCCAATATTTAAAAACAATAAGTCAAAGGACTGAAATAAAATGTTTTAACTTTTAAGTGTCGTTCGAAAGAGCAATGTGTCACGAAACGTATTGTGTACAGCCACATGCAAATAAAGGGTCATTTGTCCTTTCCCACAGTGAAATGGGAAGTGGTCGAACAGGTTTTTGGACGAACCCTTTTCGCAATAAGTTAAAGGGACATCTTCCTTGTCCAATTCTTTTGTCCATAACCCGTTTGACCAGTTCTGGCCTGAGAAAATTGTCTTAGAAATGTAATGCTATTTTTTTATTTTTATAAATGATCGCAGACTGTGATGACAATAAAGATATAAGTATTATATTTATAGGTTATAGAAATATAGAAAATGTATCATTGAAATAATTACACTATTTATTATATTAACAGCAACTCTTTTTAAAAACTTTCACTGCATACTTAATAAATATTTTCGAAGTCGGTGTGCTTTGATTTGTATTGGCTGGCACCGACTTCAAAAAAATCTGATTAAGTATCTATTCTAAATGACAACCCCCGTTTAGTTATTTTTTACTTTTCAGTGCCTGGAAGTCGGTTTTTATTATTTTTTTAAAAAGTTTTTATTTTTCCATTTTTAGTATAGACGTATCATCAATACAAATTAATCAAGCCCAAACACCAGGTAATTGCTGTAAATCGTTGAGGAGTTCCCTCGACTAGCTTTCGGGTCCATCATCAGATCGACTCCAGACCTTCATTAAATAGTAGTGCTTTAAAATACCTAATGAAAATGTTATCAAACGCACTAGTCGCCGCTACAATTTTCGAAAGTTCCCCTCGATTTCTCTGAGATCCCATCATCAGATCCTGATTCCCTTATCATGGGACCACTCTTGGGATATCTCCTTTCCAACAAAAAAAGAATTATCAAAATCGGTTCATAAACGACGAAAAAATCCGCGAACAAAAAAAAAAGTTTGTTTATTTGTTTGTTTGTTTATTTTTCTTTCACGTCGAAACGGAGTGACAGCTTGACGTGATTTTTTGTGTAGAGATAGTTGGAGGGCTGGAGAGTGACATACATTACTTTTTACCGCGAGAGATGATCCCACGGGAACACACGTTATAATACAACCCAACAAATATTTATGATCAGAATTACTTGAAATTTGATATTAATGCTCTTTAATGCAATTAAATAAATACATAATGTAGCATTTTTCGAAATTCATCGCATAAGGGGTAAAATAGGGGATGAAACTTTGTATGAAACTTACTTTTTTAGTTTTTTTTGTATTTTTAGCGCGAACGAAGCCGCAGGTTCTGCTCGTAGTTAATATTTAAATATTAATACATCAATTCAATATATAAAAAAATCTAATAGCAAATTCAAATTTTTATTTAATTTCGTTTTTCTCTAATGATGTCCAAGTTGATTAGAACACTAGTTTCGTTCTATCGTTGATGTACACCATTCAAAAAAGAGAGAAAAACATGATTAAACTATTTTTTTTTCCTAACCGCAGACCGCAACCAATGCATGTATGTCTTTATCAGCTTAGACGTAAAAAAATATATTTTAATTTTGATTTTATTGAAATCTGATTTCTGAGTTTGAGTTTCTTGGTACTGTTTTAATTTTTTTTTATTCGTGGATATTAAGTTTGAGCTACATATTAATTTTTTTGAAACATTAAAATTTAATATGATGGATAACACTAAAAATAACATAATTTACAATTTCTGATCTTATACAGTTGTTTTTCTTTATAAAGTTATTTACATTTGAGGTCAATGTTTGTATAACAGTTACACCTTTGTATAATCAAGGACCATCCAAAACATATGATTGTAATAGGTGGGGATAAATCAAACCCCTTTGAATATAATAGAATACAAAAGGTATGCAAAGAGATCATAGGTTACTTTGCATACCGTTTTAGTACAATATCAGTTAAGCACAAGTTGTTATAGTGGTCACATCAAGAAAGAAATTTAAATTTCATATTATTGACACATTGGAGGACATAGAAAAATAAAAGAAGATATCTGGTGGTAGCTGTTTATTAATTTATATAAAGGCTTACACGAATAAGGTTAGTAGGAATGATGAAATGTTGATGATATTTTTTTGGACATTTTTAATTTATTGCTTCAATTACTTGTTGAATTGACTATAGTAAAACTCACACTATCCATAACTGGTTAAATTATATTAGGTTATAAGAAAGATTTCTTCAAATTATTAGGTTTTAAATTAATGAAGAAAGATTAGGTAAATACAATAGGTGTGCACGGTTTCGTGGATTAGATGTCATTAACTTGCTTGATTACGTTTTTTTGGCTTTTTATATTTTTTTTTCAATTTTTTTTTTATTTTCAACGTTGACTAGGTCGTGTAGTTTATTCAGGTTCGTTCATCCTGAGACGAGCGAAGTCCTCGAAAACAATGTTGTCTTCCTCCTCGTTGGTATAAAGAGAGTTCTCATAGCGGTGTCTTTCAATGGATTGCATTTTCTTCATTGCGTTGAATCGTTGGCGTTCGACGGTGCCTAAATATAAATATGTAAATATATAAATGTTTGGTGTTATATAACAATTTATTATTTGAGTTTTATGTGGAATTCTTTCTATTTGAACTTACCCTCAGCTGGATGCAGCAGTTTGAATGGTACATCAGTAACGAGTTCGCCTCCAAGAGTTCCGCAGTTCAGTTTCACACGGACCGAGTATGATACCACAATACCAATGGCTTCAGCAGGGCACTTGCCCTCAGATACCAAGGTGGAGCTGGCAAGGTTAACGTCATCTTCCTTCAAGTGGCCATCCAAGGCAACACCTGTTAAGAATATTTTGTCATTATTTTTCAAATATTAATATCTAAAGAAATGTTTAATATTAATTCACGGTAGGGTATTATTTAAATAGGAATCTTTCTTACCACGGATGTCCTTGTTGCTGCGAGCCAAAGGTACCAGGTAGAAGGTCTTTGAAAGGCTTGCACCAGGTGTAACTGGGCATCCCTCACGGCTTTCCAAAGATGCAACGTGGCGGCTGAATTGCGAGTTGATCATAGTAATTTCAACATGCTGTACGACCATGCAACGAATGTTTCGTACAGATTTCCTGGAGTTGTTCGATACGATAATGTTAGCAGCGACCTTCTCGCCATGGTAGTAGATCTCCTTATCCAGAGTCACCTCTAGGCTGATCTTTCCGTTGCTGAAAGTGAAGCCCTTGCTGACCAGGGAGCTAGGGAGGCGTCGTCCACGGGAGGCTGGAGCATGTTGTAGCTAAAATATCAAAGAAAATTGCATTTGAAAGAAATTTTTTTTAGGCATTATATTATTACAAAAATAAATTCTATAATACCTTTTTGATGGCAAGAGTAACGGAGCTCCTCTTGTGGCCCTTGTCATCTTCATTGTCGGCTACATAAGTTCGTACACAGTATTCTACTCCCATAGGCTTTCCCTGGTCCTCTTCGGATGGTTGAAGAGTTACCTAGGTAGTTAAAACATGTATATTCAGAATTTGTTCAAACAGAAACAGTTCAGTTAGGGTATTTTACAAGTTATATTACCGAGCTGGGTGACATCTCAGGGAAAGAGAAGGTGAATGGGAAGGCATTAGGTCCAAGTTTCTTGAGCAGCTTTTCCTGGACAGGTGTTAGTTCCATTTTTCCGTTAATCATCGGTACAACTTGCTCTTGGCCGATGACCATTTCCTTGGAGAATTTGACTCCCATGACCTCATCTTCCTCCCTACCGAAGCGGTAAGTCGTAACGAGCTGTATATAAAAAATAATATTAGTATTTCAAGCACTTTTTGTCTCACAGGATACACTCCACACATATTTCACATCACTATTATACCTGGCTATAAACTTTCCTTCCTTTCAGGTACTCGGTGTCAACCACGACGACTCCATCGATAGGATCGCAATAATCTATGTGATCAATGAAGTCCCGCTTGCCAAGGTAAACTGTAACTTTACCATTAGGAGTAGTTTTCTTAAAAACTTTTACAGCGACCACAAAAGCCAAAGCCAGGTAGTCAAGCATTTTGAACGATTTTAGTAAGCGCTAGGAGAAAAAAGTTAAAAGGAATTAATATTGTTTAGGATTGTGTGAGTTTTGAAGCGCTCACCAGAAATGTCGATGGTTTGCAATATTCCTTCATATATATACTCGAGCTGTGAGGTTTCCTTCAGTGTAGAATGATCTAATAGGATTTAAACCGTGGGAGTGCAAATTGGATTAAAATTGTGTGATGGTAACTTGTAACCGAATCGATAAAATTGCGTACTCACAACACTATCGATGTTTTTAAATCCGGTCAAGGAAATGTCAAGCTATGTTTTGACAGTTTTAAAGGGTTATGATTTTTATGAATGGGTTTTGTTGTGGTGTTTAGCTAATATAGTATTTAAATAAAATGAAAACTTGCCTAATGGGATTCTAAAAAGATTTATCGTGTGGCTAATAAGTAATTAGTGCCTATGAAAAAATAATGTAATTTGATTTCGAATAGATTTGCAAGAGTAAGAGGTTTTTATACATCTAAGTTAAAATCTTGTAAAATAAATAAAAAATTGTTTTATAATAAGATTAAAAATATAGTAAATGGTTAACACTAAGAGTTCCTATAGTATCCTTTATTTACAGTACGTATGTACATTGTACATGTACCTGTAAATTAAAAAAAAATAGTTGTTATACTTAGTCTATATGTTTTGTTATAAATATAAGTTTCATTTTCTGTAAATGTCTATACTAATATTTGAAAAGCATTTTAGCCATTTCATTCTGTATAGATATTTGTTTTCATGAACCTAATGTGAATATAGTTATAAGTTATTCCAAAACAATATCACAAAATATGCAGATGTATTCAATCAGAATTTTATTCTAATACTAATTAGACTTTTGTCTATTAGTCAGTATTAAAAATTAAAAAAAAGTTATTGATGACACCTAGTAATTTTTAAAAATAGTGACAAATCATATAATTTAACTTTCAGTTACACACTCAGTATGCCAACATTTCTTACACCAGGCCGTCATGGCTACAGTGTAAGATTTTCTCGTACCAGACCAGATGCCCTTGCAGTTGCAACAAGCCAATATTATGGCCTGGCTGGAGGTGGTACTCTATTCTTCTTAGAATTGTCCCCTGAAGGAACAACGGTTGTAGAATTACAGAAATTAGAATGGAGTGATGGATTATTTGATGTGGTATGTGTTTTTGGCATTCTTAGAAGAAAAATGGTCATTTCTAAAACTTTTTAGTCTTAATTTCTTATTTGCCTAAAGAATTTATATATATGAAAGTCTTTATATTCATTATTGGTCTTTTATTGATTGTAAATGGTTCATTAGTTTAACTAAATAATAAATATATTGTAATGTTTCTTTAATCAATTAGACCTGAGAAAATACTCACAATTTTAGTAAGATAAAGCTAAAAAATATTGCTATAAATTCTTATAAATCAAATAAGACTATATTATATATAACAATTATTTTTTTTAAATGTACTCATAAAATTTATAGAAAAAAATATATTTCATATAAAAATGAAGTACCTAAAAACATAATAATTCATATTAAATAATGGAAGTTATAAAAAATGTGGGTGTGTCAGTCTGTAAGCCTAGAATATAGCTCAATCTTATACATCGGTATAATCTCATAATGTATATTTTCCATAAGGAAAACTAGCATATTGAAGCCATATTACTGCTGTTATGTGAGAGCTCACGATGACGAAAGTACTAAGCAGGCTTTGTTGATATTTATAGACATACTTGACTCAACTACAATTTGTTTTGATTTAAAAATTTTGTGTTATGAATAAAATATATTATTTTAGGTAATTATATTTTTGTTTTTCAATGTTTATTTTTAGATATCCAAAATTATAATAAAAATGCTGAAATTTAGTTCCATTTCTATTTATTAATTTCCTACTGTAAATTCTTTTATCTTTTTACTTCTAAAGCATTCATTTTAAGACAGAGATTCTTTTTTGTAATAATATTTCCAGGGTGTCATCTGTACAGTCTTGTATGATTCATTTTTTTTTAAAATTAAGTTGGCCATCATATAAAAAAAAATGTTTTTGTAGAAACCAAAATATGCATGCACACATGAATATATATACATAGAAGTACACTCACAATTTGATTGTCACTTTTCAGATTATCTGTATTTCAGTTAACAACTGTATTTTGCTTGTTGAAGTATGGATTATAAATGAGAAAATTTTAATTTTTAGACATGGTCGGGTACTGCTGATGGTGTGGCAGCGTGTGGATCAGGTGATGGTGCCGTTATTATTTGGAGAGGGGGTTGTTCAGCACCCTTAAGAGTGTTAAGGGCTCATCATAGTGAAGTATGCTCTGTGGACTGGCCGAGAGCTCACTTGTTGAGTGCCAGTTGGGATACAACAGTTAAATTGGTAAGGTGCTATGTTTATATATTCAAGATTTTGAAAACAGTACTTTGGAATTGGTTTACATATAAAATATGTTGATGGTAAATTGTGAATTACAACAAGTGTATTTAAAATTGTTATCTACACTAATATTATAAAGAGGAAAGATTTTTTTGTTTGTTTATTTGCTTATTTGTATTGAATAAGCTCCGAAACTACTGAACTGATTTAGATTAAATTTGGTAAGAAGATAGTTTGAGACACTAGGAAGGACATAGGATAGTTTTTATTCTGTTTATCAAGCCTTGAAGGGTAAAAATGGGGATGAAAGTTTGTATAGTGAGGCGAGGATGAGTCGCTAGTGTGGAATAAAAATATTGTTTGACTATAATATTGTTATGTTGTTGTGTGTGTAATGATTTTTGTTATTTGTGTGTACATGATTGTGGGTTTGAATCCCTAAGTGCTAGTCTGTATGTGAAACAACTGATTAAATTTTAATAGAATTGTTTTATATACTTTGTTAGATATACATTGTACACAGTTTGACTTCTAAAATTCTGTCTGATATTAAGAAGGGGTTATGAATAAAGTTCATTTTTCTTATTAGTAATGTTAGTTTTATGATATTTAAAAAATGCAGCATTAAAAAAACATTTATAAATCTTAACATAACTTTAATCATCCATTTTAGTGGGACCCCGAGTCTGAGGTGTGTCTCAGTACATTTGTGGGTCACTCTCAACTGGTCTACACAGCCACATTCTCACCACACTCGCCAGCCACATTCGCTTCAGTGTCAGGGGATGGTCATCTTAAACTGTGGACGTGTACAGAACCTTCCAGACCCGCAGCGGTTATAAAAGCCCATGACGCTGAGGTAAATTTAACTTTCTAGCAAGGTTTTAAGGTTGATAATTGTGTGGTTCAAAAAGAAACAAATGACGTCTAATATGTTAGTATAAGGAATATTCAGAAATTGTAAATAAAAGCAGATAGAAAAACATTTGTATTCACGGAGAAATGCAAGATGGTATGTATTAATTATTTGATTTAATAATGATTTTTCATACAAAAAGTAATCCAATTTAAATATATTATGTAACTCGAAAACAAGTTCATCTACATAAGACATATAAAAAATACGTGTGTGTGTACTTATTTACACACGTAAGAAGTTATACTTCTTTGGCATACCAGAACAAAAATAGCTAAAGATTTCATCCCGTATGTCACAACTCTCTGTTTGTAAAAGGAATGCAGCTAACTTCATCATGTAGCTTTCAGCTAACTTCATCATGTCACTTTTTGGCTGTCGGTGTGCGCGCGCATGGTAAAAATTTTACTCTTATAATTTTTTCCAAACGTGCCAAAAGAAATATTACTTCAAAAAAAACATTAAGTCGCTTCACAATCGGCGAAAATTATATACCATTATTACGTAGGTGGTTGAAAAATACAAATGATATTAAACTTTGTGGGATTATAATAGGGTGTATTTTCAAATAGGTGTTATCATGTGATTGGAGTAGATTGGAAACGCATGCGTTAGCGACGGCCGGTTCAGACGGGCTCGTTAGGGGCTGGGATCTTAGACGGTTAACATCCCCGATGTTCACATTGAAGGGTATGTTGTTTTTTTTTGTCTTGTTTTAATTTAATGAGCAATGGTCGTGCGTTATACAGCCAGTTTTATTTTATTTTTTTAATTTGGTGGTTGGTTTTTTTTGTATTTTTTTAAATTTTACTACTTATATGATTGTAAGTTTCTTTATGGTATTCTTGAGGGTAGTTAGCATTGTTTTTTTTGAATTAATAAATATATTAATTTGCACCATTTTGATCGGTTTTTTTTTATTATTATTATTCGTTCTGTGAAAAAAAAATATTTTTTAATAAATGCTTTTTTATTAGGTTGTGAATGCGCAGTGCGAAGAGTGCAGTTTTCTCCTCACGCACCATCTGTTGTAGCGGCGGTATCATATGACTTTACTACAAGGTAAGTAATTGATTTTACTTTACAAATTTATATTTTTTTATATATTTGCAAATATAGTTGGACCATATTATTTTAAATTAGCGACTCACCCTCGCTTCGCTTGGGTTCGTCTCTAGGTTCCTCCCCATACAAACTTTCATCCCCATTTTCACCCCCGTAAGGGATGATTTCCTAGATAAAAACTATCCTATGTCCTTCTCAGGGTCTCAAACTATCTTATAAAATTTCATCTAAATTGGTTTAGTAGTTTCGAAGCCTATTCGGTACAAACAAACAAACAAAAAATAAGTCTTTCCTCTTTATAATATTAGTATAAATAAAACTATCTTTTTGGATTTTTTCATGAATTTGGCCCAGTTTCTAATGCAAGTTAATGCGAAAGAATGGAAAATCGGTTTTTTTAAGACCTAAATGTTTACCGAATTGCCATTCTCTATGGATGGTAGAAGGTAAACATTAGGGATTTAAGTATTTAGTTTGAATTCAAATTCTCTCTGGTTAAAAATTAATCTCTTAACAACGATTTATTTTAGAAACGATTATAAATAAAACTATCTAAGATTTTATCGCGTATTTATTTTGATTTTTAGTTCCCGACGTTTGGAATGCTTTACAGCAATCATGGTCACGGGAGAGACTCCCATAGCTTCAATTAAAATTTCAAATATTGGTGTAATGCTAAGAAATTGTATTGTATTATGATAATACGCTATTTAAATATCATTAGATACACCCGTCCGAGTAATCTGGTTTACTGGTATCTTAAATATTCTAAAATAGATTTCTTAGTTAGATTGTTATTCTTACTTATTCTGCAAGTACAGCCCGAAATATATTTTTTTCAAAGACATTTATCAATACTAATGATTAAATAAACTAATGCTCTAGGAGGAATTTATTGATTTTAAAAGATTAAAACATTTTATAATGCTTCAGCATTATACTTTTGCTTGAAATTCATTTTATTTCGATTTCCTTTTTAACCGACTTCCAAAAAAAGAAGGAGGTTCTCAATTCGACCATATATATATATATGTATATATTCTTTTCAGTGCCTGGAAGTCGGTTTTTATTTTTTTTTTAAGTTTTTTTTTTTATAACACATGGTATTTAAGTCATAGTCCGAAGCTAGCCCTTAAATATGAAGGTGAAGTGTTTTTATGATGAAATCCGTTGCATATACGATATAATGTTAGATCGATCAATCCATTGCGTGTTTTATGTAACAACTAGAGACTTAACCTCGCTTCACCCTGGTGCGGGTTTCAACTCTTTTGCACGGAACCCTAATTCTATTTCTAAAATAAAAGTAGCCTAAGTTACTCCTTATAACACGAACTATCTGCCAGTGAAAGTCCCGTCAGAATCGATCCAGCCGTTTCGGCGATTATCTGGAACAAACATACAGACAAACAAACAAATTAAAAATTGTTTTTTTCTTATAAGTACCGTATATATATATATACTTTATATATACATATATATACCGTATATATACTTTCAAATGCATTTAGTAAAAAGTTGTTATTTTGTTAATACTTATTTATTTATTTGTGTAGATGAGTAAGCTTAAGCCAAAGAGTGACATAGTGACATATACATTTGATTTCCGTACATTGGTTTCCTTGGAATTTTAAAGGCCGAACCTCACTATAGTGCCGATAACAGTTCGTTCTCGGTCCGATATTGGTTTGGTAAATTTTGTTTAGAACTGTTCCACACTATAATGCCGATCATAGTTCGTTCTCGGTCCGATATCGGTCTGGTAAAGTTTTTTTAAACAAGAAACGTTGCTGCAGTGTGGTTCGACCAGAACGTGACTCTTACTTATAGTGTGAATGCACTGATTGCTTCTTGTATAACAATACTTTACCAGACCGATATCGGACCGAGATCAAACCGAGATCGGCACTATAATGTGGAGCGGCCTTAAGAAAGCCTTAGCAAAGTTAAGTACACAATAATAATGCTCAATATTTGTATTTGTTGATATTATATTTAGCCCTTTTTTTTTAAAGTCCCACTGCTGGGCCTTGTTGCGAGTGGGATCAGTACATACGACTAATGCTCACTTATATAGATAGAGTCCGGCCAAAATAAATGTCAAATTAAAAAACAGTAGTGTGATTTGCTGTTTATGCTACTATTCTCGATTTTGCCATAAAAATAGTTTCTTTAAAGAATAAGGGAAATTCTATACATGTTTTATTTAAATAAATATTTTTTTTTGATAATCAAATTAATGAAAACAAAAATCTAATATATATAAATATTTCGTGTCACTGTGTTTGTTGTCGCACTCCTCCGAAAAGGCTTGACCGATTTTAATGATTATTTTTTTGTAAATTTGGTAGGTATGAGAATAGGTCGTAAAATATTTTTCACCCTCCTACCCCCCCCATTTTTTTATCGGGATTTTAGTATTTTTGTATGATAAATATACAAATAATTTAATCTATACTAATATTATAAAGCTGAAGAGTTTGTTTGTTTGTTTGGTTGAACGCGCGTAATCTCAGGAACTACTAATCCGATTTGAAAAATTCTTTTTGCATTAGATAGCCCGTTAACTGAGGAAGGTTATAGGCTATATATCATCCCGGAAAAATGTACGGTTCCCGTGGGATAGATTTGTTTTTGTCTTGGGACGAACCCGAGAGAAGCGAGGGTGAGTCATAATTTAACATAAAGCAAGAGTTTTTTTGTAGATTGAACGCGGGTGAAGCCGCGGGTTTTGCTAGTAATACTATATGTTTATGTACAAAAGCATTATTAAGTGTTAATTCTCTCCCCGTTGAAAGAGAGATAGCATAATAGTAGCTTATTTTTTTTACTTATTATAATTACTGAGTATACAAATTGCCATTTGTGTACTACTTTATACCTTTATACTCGTATATTATTTTAAAACAAATATTCGTCTTTAGTTCTATGACAGTCTGTCTATATTATTAAGACTAAGACTAAGGTCTTGGGACTGATGTCTACTAATATTATATTGTTAAGTTCTTTTTGTTTATTTGTTGGACTGCGCTAATCTCTTGATCGAAGACAACGACACGTTTGGCTCAGTTTGTAGTGACCTTACTTGTTGTGCCAGCGGTCGCGGGTTCGAGTCCCGCTGGGGGCATTTATTGGTGTGATGAGCACGAATGTTTGTACTCCAGTCATGGATGTAATACCTATGTATGTATTTAAAGTTATATATGTGTATCAACTATCCGGTATCCATAACACAAGCCTCGTAGCTTACCATGGAATTAGATGGTGCTGTGTGTTAATGTCCCAACATATTTATATTAATTTAAATAACTATCGTTCGATTTAAAGAATTTTTTATCTAAAATCTATCTACTCTCATGCTACGATCTTTAGAAGAAAGCGGTTTATATATCACCTAGTATATCGTGACGGCATGTGTACAAAATGATCATCAACAACCCTGTTGAAAAACTCCAATAGGATCCCATCAAAAGCGACAAAAGCCACATAGAAACCAATAAATATTTTTCGGTTTCTATGTGGCTTTTGTCGCTTTTGATGGGATCCTATTGGAGTTTTTAAACAGGGAAGATAAATTTTCCAGGATATGGGATTTAAAAAGGGGCTGTGATCCATTGGAAACGATAAGACACCATTCAGAATTTACTTACGGGCTTGACTGGAACACGCTCAGGCCCCACCAGCTGGCTGACTGCGGGTGGGACTCGTTGGTGCACGTGTTCACGCCTAGGTCACTGGTTTGATGTCGAAGTAAGTTTTATTTTTATTTTATTTAAATGAAAACTGTCTTTTCGGATTCTTTCGAGGGTTTATTTTATCTAATGATTGCTGTAAAGCATTCGAAATGTGGGAAACTAAAAATCAAAATAAATTCGCGAAATAATCCGAAAAGATAGTTTTATTTAAAATATTCGCGTAAATCTAAGAAATTGTTTATAATAAATTAATGTATACTAATATTATAAAGAGGTAAAGTTTATGAGTTTGTAAGTTTGTGAGGTTGTGAGGTTGTATAGCGTAATCTCTGGATCTACGGAACCGATTTAGAAGAAATTTGGTAAGAAGATAGCTTAAGACCCTGGTAAGGTCATCTTTTTTTCGGGAAAATCTTCCCTTAAGGGGGTGAATATGGGTATAAAAATTTGTGTTGGGAAGCAAGCTAGAGAAACAAATTTTTAATGTAATTTTTCACTCTAAGACATGATTTTTTTCATGAAATTGGCGAAGTATCATACTCAAAACTAAATATTTAACTAAATTGAGTAAGTCGTTTATTGAAGTCGGTCAAAATTAGAAGAGAATATAAAAAAAAAATTGAAATACGAAAATTAATGTTATTTCTTTAACACCTAATACAAGAGTTTTTTTCAAAGTTCAAGTTCAAGAATTTATTTTATAAATGTAGTAACGTAAGGACTAACTAACAATTATCGATGAAAACCTTCTTTTCTTTGAATCTTGGATGAATTTCGTTAATTGCAATTGGATTATATGATTATAGAACTACCGATTTTTCTAGCTGTTATATATTTTTGAAGTGAAAACTTCTATAGGCAGGTTTGGATGGGGAGTAAATTCATGTAAGTCGTCATCGACATGGTCACGTGACGTGTTAACGCTAACATTTAGAGTGCCGATAGATGTTAAAACCATATAAATGTAAACGGTTTTAATTTACAAATTTTAATTTAAGATCAAACAATTAATTTGAATATCCAAAAATTAACAACTGCTTGTATACAGTTTTAAGTTTTCACTTCTGTCGGCAGTCCTCATGACTGCTTTTTTTATATATATTGTATGTTATTAAGTATTCAGCCCTTATTAACGTCACACTGCTGGGCCCGGGCCTCCCTTCAATACGAGGGGAATCAGGCCATAGTCCACCACGCTGGCCAAGTGCGGGTTGGCGGACTTCACATGTCTTTCGAAAACTTGTTAGGTTCTCTCAGACATGCAGGTTTCCTCACGATGTTTTCCTTCACCGTAAGGCAAGTGGTAATCAAGTTAGATATGATTCGCACATGAAAATATCAGAGGTGCGAGACCCGGGATTTGAACCCGCTTCACTCGGTTTCCCAAGCAAGCGCGTTACCATTGGGCTACTACTGCCTATACAATAAATAAAATATGTTATAATATGCAATAAATAAGAATGAAATATGTTATTATATTATATGTTATTTATATGTAGAGTACTAATGAAGATCGAAATTAAATAACATACTAATTTTGATGACTACTGAAAATTTTCAAGGACACGCAGATACGGAGGAAAGTACGAAAGGACACGAAACGTCAAAAAGACTATTATATAGATAATTAATTTATTACATATGTATAATATAATATAGATAACGTTTTTTTTATAGATTACTTATTGTTTATATTTCTCATCATTAAATGTTTATATTATTATACACTTATATATATAATGTCAAAGTTTTTTTTTATATTTCTTAACCATAACAGAACCTTAGTACGATTTTGAAAGTAAAAATTCCTATAGTCATTGGTAATTTTAAAATTAAAAAAGATCTGACAAGCGAGTCTCAATTGCGTCCCGAATGTACCCAGTTTCGTAGCATTAAATATTAATGCTGTTATTTTATGGACCTAAGTAAATTCCTTTAACTAGTTATAAGTAATTTTAAAAACTAACAAAAAAAAACTGACAAGTGCGAGTTTCATTCGCGTCTCGAAGGTTCCGTAGCATTAAATATTAATGTTATGTTTTAACTTAACATATGTATGTAATTTTTTTGAAGTAAAATATGACTTAATTTACTTTCTTATTATTACTTTCTGCAATATCGATTTTATTGAGTTTATAAAAAATAATAATATACGTAGCATCCGATATTTTTTACTCTTAGATGCCTATATAAGAATACACCACAACCTTATGATCACTCAATATTTTTTTACCCCAATGTTTCATATGTAGAGCCACCTCTGTTTGTTTTTCGTAATTTCACTATCTTAACTGTCTTGCGGTTCAAATAAGACACTTTACCAATTTCAACTCTATAGTACTATCTATATACTATCAATAATCTCCCAGTAAAATGGCTGTGACATACATACTTACACGACAAAATTATAAAAGTTCCGTTTTTGCCTTTTGGCTACGGAACCCTAAAAATGAGTAATAAATAAAAGCAGTAAATAATATTCATAATAATTTACTGTCAAAAGTTCATACTAAGGTTCATGTTGGTTTATCTATTGATATGATATTGATTGGAAAGTGTATAAGGTATGTGTTACGGTTAAATTCCGACTCATTAAACAGGGATTATCCGACTAATCCGACTTGTCTCGTTATGGCTAGTTTTCATTTAGAATATTTTCAGTTTTTATTTAGATTTTATGTTTATGTATGTAAATGACTGTTAATTTAATTATGTTTTAAACTGAGGGATTTCTTTCAGGCGTTTTAATGTTAGTTGAATTTGTAACCTACGACGAAAGGAAATTATATATATAGACGGAGCCCACCAATAAAATTTTAAAATCAAATATAGTAGCGTAATTTTTCTGTTTATGCTACTATTCTCGAGTTTTCCATATGGATCGTTTGTTTTATTTAAAGAGTAAGAGGAAATGTGAATAATGAAATTAATTCTTTTGTATTTTTTATGTATTATTTTATTTATTTGTTTACAGGACACACAGTTGTTAAAACATTATAACATCTTATCTAAAAAATTTACACAAAATATAGGAAAATGTTTAACATTTGAAGGTGTCACAACATGCACCATATTATACCACAGCCTTGTTATACAATACCTACGAAATAATTATAATTAATAACAAAAATAACATACTACTGATATAATTAAAAATAAAAAGGAAAAACTAAAAAGAAACAAACTCAAACAAAACAAAAAAAAAACAACCTTAATTCTTTGATTTTTACTTCTCGTCTCCTTAATATTTTTTTGTCTTTACTATGATAAAATCCGTTAGAGCTGTTTTTATTTAATAACATTTATTTCGTGATCTCTGTAATGAGTTTTGTAACGCGAATGTTATAGAAAGCATAAAAATTTGAAAAAATCAAAATGACCAATTTTGGACGCCATAATGTGAAAAAGAAAAAAAAATGAAAATCGACGGACTATGTCAAATGGGGTATCGTTGAATAGATATTTAAAAATCATTTTTAGGTTTCTTTCATCATTTTAAATAACAGTTTAGGATATATAATTATTTAAAGTTGGTTAACATTCTCGATAATTTTCTTACTTAAAAGTACTTAAAAAGCTGTAAATAAATAAATTTATTATATAAATAAAAAACCTGACTGCATAAAAGCTAGCTACTTGTTATCGACCCATCTATGTAAATTTAAATGTTTTTTTTTTCTAAATTTAATAAGCAAAAAAATTTAGAAAGCTCTCGTCATGTAGTTAATGAAATTATTATAGGAATATTTGTTACATTATATGTTGCACAAATCAATGCTAATAAAGGCAGATGGTCACTGAATAAATGAGCATGGCTAACACAATTTTTTTTTTGTGTTTTAAATTTAAAAAAAAAAAATAAGTTATAATTCTTTTGGCATGTTTGGAAAAAAATATGAGAATAAAATTTTTACGATGCGCACACCGACAGCCAAAAAGCGACATGATGAAGTTAGCTGATAACTGTTTGTTGCCATGGTAACCGTTGTTATTGTCTGACAAATGATATATACGTACAAAAGTATACACACACACACATTTTTTTACTCTCGGTATTTCCATATATTATAAAACTAGCGGCTCACTCTTGCTTCGCTCGGATTCGCCTCTAGGAAAACAAAAACAAACCTATCCCACATGAACCGTACATTTTTCCAGGATAAAAACCTATCTGTTTATATTCCACACTATAATATATCTTTATGCCAAATTTCATCCAGATCCGTTCAGCCGTTCTGGCGTGAAAGAGTAACAAACATCCATACATACTCACAAACTTTCACATTTATTATATTAATACAGATACTATTTGTATTATTATAAATCGCTAAATATAATAAGAATGAATAAACAAATATGTTTAAGTAAGTTAAACACTGTTAATTTTAATATTATAAATTTCATATTTTAACCGTAACACATAGTAGGTGAAAACAGGGAATATCTAGACTGAGGGTATAAATTGTAAAAAAGTTTTTTGCTACGTATTATGATACTGAAATAACATTTCAATGTTTATATTTTATGTAAAAATAATCTGTTAGATTTTACTAGTTTGATTATAAATATTATAAATGGGTAGGTTTGAAAATAGCGTGTATTTGCTTAAACTCTTGCAAATTGAGAAATATTTATATGATATCGACTCGGTAATTGCTTGCTTGTATTATGGCTTAAATACAATCTCTTTTGTGGCATTATTTTCTTTAATTAATATTATCACTAGCGACTCACTCTCGCTTTGCTCGGGTGCGTCCTTAAACCCTAATTCTTTTTCTAAAATAATAGTAGCCTATGTTACTCCTTATAACATCAGCTATCTGCCAGTGAAAGTCCCCTTAAAATCAGTCCAGCTGTTTCGGATATTAGTTGAAACAAAGAGAAAACACACAAAATTTTTAAAAATTGTGTCTTTCATATAAGTACCGTATATAATTTCATATGTATTTAGTAAAAAGCTGTTATTTCGACATTACAAACAGACACTTCAATTTTATTTATCTGTATAGATTACGTGAGCGGGTAAAAACTAGTTTGTTTTTATAATATTATAATTCTTTTAATCTATATCCCTCAACAGCTCTTAAAGATTCTATGTATTACCAATAGGTATTTTAAATGTTGGCCTAAATAAATATTATTTTTTGGATAAACCAATACGAATAATAATGATATAACGTTAGATTTTCCACACCGTAATTAAATCTTTCTAAAATATGTCCGTACTGAGATGTGAGATGAGTGAGTTGCGTCAGTCGCATCGCTTATAGGCAGCAGTACGTGATACACGCCAGTATTTTTATAAAAATAACTATAAAAAAGTAATAAAATTTCCTCTTTTGACTTCAAAAATGGTCAAATGATTCATGAAATTACTATTTATCGGTGTACTCATTCATGAACTATTTTTTTATTTCATGAACTAATCCATATGCGATGTTTGTTTTTCTATTATGTTTAAAACAAAATATTTTTTAAAGAACTGAAAAGCGATCTTATTTCAAATAATATTTCGTAGACTATATAAATATTTCTCAATAAACAATTAAAATTAACTTTTTAAAGG
Source organism: Argynnis bischoffii washingtonia (assembly GCA_033884665.1). Classification (NCBI taxonomy): domain Eukaryota; kingdom Metazoa; phylum Arthropoda; class Insecta; order Lepidoptera; family Nymphalidae; genus Argynnis; species Argynnis bischoffii. Next base: position 13,495,632 of record CM066618.1, on the reverse strand, counting down.
GTTTGAAAGGTGCATAGTAATGCTTTGTAAATATCTAATACATACATATGTTAAGAGAATCATTTATATCCATATAACTCATTGTATAGAAAGCTTCTATGGTTGTTATTGTACTTGTTGATGTACATATTTGTATATAGTATTATGAGGACGCACTATTCACGTCTGTTTGTTTTAAGTGGATTTTTTTAACTTGTTTTATGGTGACAAAAGAATTTTTTATACTAATGTTTAGTATTTTTTTTTATAATGCTGTAATATGAGACTTAAGTACATTTTCCAGTGCTATGATTGTATTTTATGCAATAGATAATGAAATGAAGATCTTATGAAGGGGTTATTCTGGATTTTTTGCGGTTTTATTCTTATATTGATTTTTGCCTTCGAAGTTTCGAATGCTGTACAGCAATATGGTCATGCGAGAGACTCTCTCAAAAATTAAACCGCGAAAAAATCCAAAATATAATTTTATTTAAAATGGCTAAAATTCGCGTAAATCTAAGAGTAATTCTGTTTAGCCACCCTTAAATAGCTACCCTGTACTTAGGACGGATACACGAAATCGTGCGTCTAATTATCCACTTTAAGCGGGATTAATAAACTAAATTTATAAGTTTTCTTTTGTTTTTCCTCACAACTAAATACAATCATACCCACGCAACTAGTATCTATTTTAGGATGACTAAAATCAATAATCCCTTGTATTTATTAATATAAATCTCTTTATCAGTGTTAAGCAATTTTTGACATTTTTTGCTTAAAATTGTTGCTTCATAAGTTAATTTGGCGAACTTCATAAGGGGGTAAATCACAATTTCATATAATGGTGACTTTTTTGTATCGATTTTCTTATAAAAAAAGCAATACTTTACGGCAAAACATGTATGCTATTCCGTGTAAATACGTTTATTATATTAAAAATCCTGATTGTAACCTAATTTAAGAATAAAGATGGTTTTTAATCAAATAAAAAATTCACTGCAAGCATTTACCTTTTTTATTTATCTAATACATTTCATATGAAAAATTACATTTATACAATTATATTTGTTATCGACTCTTTTTGTAATATTTAGCCAGTAAATAGACACCGAAATAGTTTGTATGTATAAGCATATTTTAATTATAACGCCATCTGTTGAGCTTGTTTGACACTACTACTCAAAAAGTTAAGCGCCATCTATTGTCACTATATTGTACTACATACGTAAATTATTCTTCAATCTACGCACCCTTCCTTCAATGGCTGTCAAAATGTAATAAATAGTTTTCAAATCTTCCGTATCTTGATTCCTTCTAATATCAACTAAACTAAATACTGGCTATCGCCAGTCTTCGGTCTTTATTAACAACTTCCCTGTCCCAGTACAACGTATTTGTATACCACCTGAAGTCCAAAAATTTTTTTTTCAGAAAATAATAATGTTATGTTTAAAATGCAAGAATATATTGTTATAAACAGATAATTATATGTATTTCCCCTTTTTTTTTAGAATTTTTTTTTGTTCATATATGATTCATGAACGTAGTGTAGTGGTTATTATTGTCTACGTCCAATGAGTCATATATGAACATTTAAAACAATTCGTGTTTATATCTTACAGATATCCTTTACATAATTTTTAGCTACTTTTTATTTTATTTTCACAATTTGAGGGTATCAGTAAAAAATTACAGTCTGTTTGAGTGATTTGGCGGGTATTTGCGAAAAGTATCTAAGTGATTGAAATATCGAAATAGAATTTTCTCTTTACAATGGCTCGTAAAATATATACGGCAGAAGAAATTGTATTTCCTAGGAAGATTCGGATGTAGAAGATTTTAGTAGTGGTAGCGATGAAGAATATCAGCCCGATTCTGACGATGAAGAGAGTGAAGACACTGAGGTTATCCAAAACTTTATTGTGAGGAGTGACCCAAATGGAAGTGACTCCTTTCTTACGCATTCGCTGGCACTTTGGCTCTGGATTTAGAAAATGTTTCACGTGAATTTCCATTTCATTCAGAGCACACTTCATCAAATTTAGGGACAGAGCGGAATAATGATGTTTTGCATGTATGTAGAGAAGTTTCTCTTCAGAAAAGCAAAAGAAGAAGCAGAAGTTTTCTACTTTCTGTCTTGACTGCTTCAATGAAAAACATGCTGATTGATGACAATATGGTGAAATAGATGTTTTATGAATAAAAAAATGGTTTTTTTTGTTCTTTGTTTATTATCGACAATTCCTTTGACTTCGCACATCAATAGTATCCGATACAAAAAAAAATCACTATATTTTTTGTTTTTAGGTTAGAATTAAGGTATTTTCCCACACGTTCAGAAACTAATACAAAAGATATCGTATCACGTTCATGGAGAAAAATGCACTTGAAGTTGTATGGAGAAATGAGTCACATATGATTCATGGACTTATCAGAAAACGTTCCTATGAGTCATATATGACTCATGGGACAGAGAAGTTGTTAATATTTAAATTTCGTGGAACAAATAATTGTTCATTTATAAGTATTTTGGGCTTTTCTGTTGATTTTGTTTGGCAGTTTTGATCTCGTTTTCCGCTTGGTTTCATAGTGCAGGCTTCAGTAAAAATGTTTGGTACAGATGTTGAAAACAGGCTGTCTTCGGTAGATGGCGCTAGCTGTTTCTTAACTTAAAAAAGAAGAGGAAGAACTTTGTTTTAAAGAACATAAAAAAACGAATAAACAATTTAAAAAGTATTATAATGTACTTAATTAATTTTTTATATAATCGATATAAGACTACTAATAGTGACATTATCTACTGTCGAAAGTCTAAAGTTTGATTATCACACGCGGAAGATTATACTGGCTAAGCAATAATTGTATCGATACTAATATTATAAACAGGTACAGTTTGTGAGTTTGTGGCGTTGTAGGGGGTAATCTCTGGATCTACTTAACCGATTTAGATGAAATTTGGTACAAAGATAGTTTGAAACCCTGGGAAAGACATAGGATAGGATATATTTTTATCCCGGAAATCATCCCTTAAGGAGGTGAAAATGGGGATGAAAGTTTGTATGTGGAATCAACCTAGGGACGAACCCGAGTGAAGCGAGGATGAGTCGCTAGGAATTTATATATTTATTCTAGTTCCTACGCAGTGTACGACAGAATCCCGCGACCTAACTGTATAATAATAATAAATAAAGAAATATCTTGAGATATTTAACACACAGCACTATGTAGTTCCATTGTAAGTTACGAGGCTAGTGTTATGAATACCAGATAGTTGATACACTACACATATATAACTTTAGATACATACATATCACAAATATAAACACCCCCACAACTAAACAAAACAAATGAATCCACCCAGCTGGACTCGAACCTGCGACCGCTGGCAAAGAAACTTAGCCAAACGTGTTGTCAAATTATCTTTTATTATATCTGGAGAAAAATATAGAGATTACAATTTTTTTTTTTAACTAATATTCCTCTTACAATTTTCCTTAATTTTTTCTAGTTTCACAGTCAATAGATTGCTGTAATATCGACAGTACGCTTCGAGGTGAGATTTCATGAATTCATCAATATTATCTGCAATAAAAAATAAAGACACTTTAAAATAGTACATACTACAATAATAACTTATTAACTAAGAATGGATGGCGACTTTAAGCTTGTTTTTAATTTAAAATAGTGAAGACTTCGCTCGGGTGCGTCAATAAATACATTTTAATTTGTTTAAGCGGAATCCTAATTCTTTCTTTTAAATAAAAGTAGCCTAAGTTACTCCTTATAACATGAATTATCTGCGAGTGAAAGTCCCGTAAAAATCCGTCCAGCCGTTTCGGAGAATAGTCTGAACAAACACACTGACAAAAGAGACAGACGGACAAAAATTTTAAAAGTTGTGTTTTTCTTATTAGCTCCGTATATACTTTTGTATGCTTTTAGTAAAAAGGTGTTATTTTGATATTACAAACAGACACTTCAATTTTATTTATCTGTATAGATAATTTTTCCCTTGAGGTGAAATCATTTTATTAAAATAGGAATGAATCTACTTATTAAAAAAATCGGTTGGTTAGCAAAAACATCGTGAAATATTTCAGGAGTACAACACAAAATTTCAGGAGTTGAGCAATCGAATAATAAGGAACGATATTATGAAAATATTATATTCAGATTTCAGCCCTTTTTAACTTTCCACTGCTGGCCACGGGCCTCCCTTCAATACGAGGGGGATCAAGTCAAAATCTACCACTCTGGCCAAGTGTGGGTTGGCGGACTTCACATGTCTCTCGAAAACTTGTTAGGTTATCTTAGACATGCAGGTTTGTTTATTTACGATGTTTTCCTTCACCGTAAGACAAGTGGTAATCATGTTGAAAATGAAATAGTCCAATTGGAATCCGGTTTGGGAACAAAAAAATTAAAACTAACTACCCTCGAGAAATGGGGGACGCAAAGCGTAGAAAAATATTTTTTTTCAATTTTCGGCTTACGTTTACTTTTGTTTTAATTATTGTGATTTTTTCTCTTTAAAATAAACGGATTCCGATCGGTCTAAAATTATTAGTAAATATGTATATTTAAAGTTAATTAAAGTTTAATATAGTGTGGTCTTTAATAATAGGTATACTGAAGTTTTGCCCATTTTATTTTTGAAGAATATTCATTATACAAATGTTTGTTGTTTTGCTTAAGACATACAAAAGGAGCATGCGAACCGCACGAGATAATCTTTTTTTCTCTTCCGAAATATGAACAATATTTCAATACAAAAGAATGTAAAATCTTATGTTAAAAAAAAATATTTTGTTACATTACATAGTTTTTTTTAAAGTGCTCCAGCTCAGGTTTTAAAGTATCAAACCAAACTTCATCATAAGCGGTTTAACTAGTTCAACCATGAAAATAAAGCTAATAAAATAAAAAAAACCATACGTCAGACAGGGCTTGATTTGCTTATAAAATAATTATATAATGCTGCAGGTTTCTACTAGTACCTACTAGAACTATTATTATATAAGTTTACGTTTTAACGTTTAGTATAGATTTCTCAGAGAAGAGATATTTTCCTGCAGTAAAAAGTATCCTAAGTATATGTGACCCGAATAACGAGCTATCATCATGCCAAATTTCAGCAAAATCTGTCTAGTGATTTTCTCGTGATGCGGTCACAGACAGATGGACAGACAAAAATTCTAAAAAGTATACATTCGGCCTTTGTGTCGATAATAACTCTTATATGTATAAGATTTTCCAAAAAAATATTTTATATACAGATTCGACTTAGGAATTTTATTATATGTATAGATAGTAAAAACTACCAAAAAAATAGAAATACTGTCAACACACCGGCAAACACACACAAAACACATCCAAATCCTTCCAGCTCCTCCCGGCACCTCCCGGTTCCTCCCGGCTCCTCCCGGCACCTTCCGGCTCCTCCCGGCACCTTCCGCCTCCTCCCGGTACCTTCTGGCTCCTCTCGGCACATTCCGGCTCCTCCCGGTACCTCCCGTTTCCATCCGGCTCCTCCCGGCACCTCCCGGTTCCTCCCGGTACCTCCCGGCACCTCCCTGGTCCTCCCGGTACCTTCCGGCTCCTCCAGGTACCTTCTAGCACCTCCCGGCTCCTCCCGACACCTTCCGGCACCTCCCGGCTCCTCCCGGCACCTTCCGGCTCCTCTTATCGGCTTTGTTGATGCTGATTGGGCCAGTGACAGTTCAGATAGGAAGTCATATGCTTTACCATGTGTGGATCTGTTATTTCATGGCAAAGCAAAAAACAAAAAAACAGTTTCTTTGTCTAGTACAGAGGCTGAATATGTGGCACTATCAGAGGCAACCCGAGAAGCTGTATACTTGAGAAATTTGATGTTTGAACTCACTAATAAACATTGTGTCATTAAGATTTATTGTGATAAAGTGCATTAAAATTAGCAACAAGTCATCAGTCACATAATAGATCTAAACATATTGATGTTCGCTACCACTATCTTAGAGATGCTGTTAAAAATAAGTTTGTTGAAATTGAATATATTTCTACTCAAGAAATGCCTGCTGACTTGTTAACGAAGGGTTTATTATCAATTAAACATTATAAATTTCTAAATATGATTGGAGTAATTTCAAATTAGAAATGGTTTTTAGATTACTGTTTTGTCACATGTAAGAAACTGAAAATGTGTTAGTCTTATTTTGTTAAGTGGGGGTATTACAATGTATGCCATAGATACTCCATTATTTGTTACAAAATATTCCTATTGGTTGTACTATTCTATAATATTATCTGTCAGTTGCTCTGAGAAATTCAACGTGTTCTAATACAGAATACCAAGTTCTCTATATAGCAAGCGATTAAAATGATTTTCTTATAATACGAGCTTTTCGATTTCCCAAAATATAAGGTGTTCTAAACTGAAGGTAAGAGAGAACTGTAGATAAAAATTATGTCGGCTATATAAAGAAACCTCTGCTATGACAAATAGAATGCAAACTTCATCGAGATGAGTTCAGCGACTTAGTCATATTATAAAGTATCATTTTTATATACGTAGGTATAATTTAATTTAAATTTTAATGGCATTATCTTACTATAATATCTTCTTATATATATTACTATCATAATATTACAAATGTGAAAGTTTAGAGGGATGTTTGGATGTTTCTTACTCAATCACGCCAGAAAGGCTGAAAGGATTTGGATGAAAGACAGAGATAGAAAATAGTCTGGAATAGCACTGTCGCTGAAAAGTGTCGCTGAAAAAAGTGTCGCTGAAAAAAGTGTCGCTGAAAAAAGTGTCGCTGAAAAAAGTGTCGCTGTAAAGTGTCGCTGAAAGAGTCAATGAAAAGTGTCGCTGAAAAGTGTCGCTGAAATGTGTCGCTGAAAAAGTGCCACTGGAAAGTGTCGCTGAAAAGTGTCGCTGAAAGTATCAATGAAAAGTGTCGCTGTTAAGTGTCGCTGAAATGTGTCGCTGAAAAAAGTGTTGCTGAAAAAAGGGTCGCTAAAAAGAGTCGCTGAAAAAAATGTCGCTGAAAAGTGTAGCTGAAAAAAGTGTCGCTGAAAAGTGTCGCTGAAGTGTCGCTGAAATGTGTCGCCGAAAGTGTCGCTGAAAAAAGTGTCGCTGAAAAGTGTCGCTGAAAAGTGTCGATGAAAAGTGTCGCTGAAAAGTGTCGCTGAAAGAGTCAATGAAAAGTGTCGATGAAAAGTGTCGCTGTAATGTGTCGCTGAAAAAGTGCTACTGGAAAGTGTTGCTGAAAAGTGTCGCTGCAAGTATCAATGAAAAGTGTCGCTGAAAGTATCAATGAAAAGTGTTGCTGTTAAGTGTCGCTGAAATGTGTCGCTGAAAGTGTCGCTGAAAAGTGTTGCTGAAAAAAGTGTCGCTGAAAAGTGTACCTGAAAAAATGTCGCAGAAAAAAGTGTAGCTGAAAAAAGTGTCGCTGAAGTGTCGCTGAAAGTGTCGCTGAAAAAAGTGTCGCTGAAAAGTGTCGCTGAAAAAGTGTCGCTGAAAAAAGTGTCGCTGAAATGTGTCGCTGAAAAAGTGCCACTGGAAAGTGTCGCTGAAAAGTGTCGCTGTTAAGTGTCGCTGAAATCTGTCGCTGAAAAGTACCATTTGGTACGGGATGGAGCCGGAAGGTACCATTTGGTGCCGAAAGGTACCATTGGTACCTGATGGTACCATTTGGTGCCGGATGGTGCCGGATCGTACCATTTGGTACCTGATGGTACCATTTGGTGCCGGATGGTGCCGGAAGGTACCAGTTGGTACCGGATGGAACCATTTGGTGCCGGATGGTACCATTTGGTGCCGGATGGTGCCGGAAGGTACCAGTTGGTACCGGATGGAGCCATTTGGCGCCGGATGGTGCCGTTTGGTGCCGGATGGAACCATTTGGTAACGAATGGAACCATTTGGTGCCGGATGGAACCATTTGGTACCGGATGGTGCTGGAAGATACCAGTTGGTGCCGGATGGTGCTGGGAGGTACCGGAAGGTACCATTTGGTGCCTGATGGTACCATTTGGTGCCGGATAGAACCATTTGGTACCTGATGGTACCATTTGGTGCCGGAAGGTACCAGTTGGTACCGGATGGTGCCGGGAGGTGCCACGAGGTACCGGATGGAACCATTTGGTGCCAGATGGTGCCGGAAGGTACCATTTGGTGCCGGATGGTGCCGGATCGAACTATTTGGTACCTGACGGTACCATTTGGTGCCGGAAGGTACCAGTTGGTACCGGATGGAACCATTTGGTGCCGGATGGTGCTGGAAGATACCAGTTGGTGCCGGATGGTGCTGGGAGGTACTGGAAGGTACCATTTGGTACCTGATGGTACCATTTGGTGCCGGATGGTGCCGGATGGAACCATTTGGTGCCGGATGGTACCATTTGGTACGGGGTGGTGTCGGAAGGTACCGGATGGTGCCGGGAGGTACCATTTGGTACCGGATGGTACCGGCACCTTTCGGCACCTCCCGGCTCCATCCGGTACCTCGTGGCACCTCCCGGTACCTTCCGGCTCCTCCCGGCACCATCCGGCGCCTTCCGGCACCTCCCGGCACCTCCCGGTTCTTCCCGGTACCTCCCGGCACCTCCCGGCTCCTCCCGGCACCTTCCAGCTCCTCCCGGCACCTTCCGGCTCCTCTTATTTGTTCGGCTTTGTAGCCGATTCAGATAGCAAGATGACTTCTTATGAATATGAATACTGGTTATTGCTTTACCATGTGTGGATCTGTTATTTCATGGCAAAGCAAAAAACAAAAAACAGTTTCTTTGTCTAGTACAGAGGCTGAATATGTGGCACTATCAGAGGCAACCCGAGAAGCTGTATACTTGAGAAATTTGATGTTTGAACTCACTAATAAACATTGTGTCATTAAGATTTATTGTGATAAAGTGCATTAAAATTAGCAACAAGTCATCAGTCACATAATAGATCTAAACATATTGATGTTCGCTACCACTATGTTAGAGATGCTGTTAAAAATAAGTTTGTTGAAATTGAATATATTTCTACTCAAGAAATGTCTGCTGACTTGTTAACGAAGGGTTTATTATCAATTAAACATTATAAATTTCTAAATATGATTGGAGTAATTTCAAATTAGAAATGGTTTTTATTAGATTACTGTTTTGTCACATGTAAGAAACTGAAAATGTGTTAAGTCTTATTTTGTTAAGTGGGGTATTACAATGGATGCCATAGATATACTACATTATCTGTAACAAAATATTCCTATTGATTGTACTATTCTATAATATTATCTGTCAGTTGCTCTGAGAAATTCAACGTGTTCTAATACAGAATACCAAGTTCTCTATATAGCAAGCGATTAAAATGATTTTCTTATAATACGAGCTTTTCGATTTCCTAAAATATAAGGTGTTCTAAACTGAAGGTAAGAGAGAACTGTAGATAAAAATTATGTCGGCTATATAAAGAAACCTCTGCTATGACAAATAGAATGCAAACTTCATCGAGATGAGTTCAGCGACTTAGTCATATTATAAAGTATCATTTTTATATACGTAGGTATAATTTAATTTAAATTTTAATGGCATTATCTAACTATAATATCTTCTTATATATATTACTATCATAATATTACAAATGTGAAAGTTTAGAGGGATGTTTGGATGTTTCTTACTCAATCACGCCAGAAAGGCTGAAAGGATTTGGATGAAAGACAGAGATAGAAAATAGTCTGGAATAGCGCATAAGCTACTTTTTATCCTGGAAAAATGTACGGTCCCGTGGGATAGAATTGTTTTTGTTTTTCTAGAGGCGAACCCGAGCAAAGTGAGGGTGAGCCGCTAGTGTTTTAGACTGTGTCATTTAGAATTTGTATCGCAGGAAGCTTTATTTTGTAAAGTCGGAAACCCTGTTAATATAATTCGGACAAAGAAAGTTTTCGCTCGTCGCTTGAATAGACCGGTCGTCCATTTGACCTTAAAAATTTCTATTTCATTTTAGCACTACTATAGAATAAAATGGAAACCTATTTTGTGATAAATCTCAAGAACTATTTTCTCTGTTTATTCACTTTGAGCCCGATTTGTCAAACATCACAAAATAAAAAATATATAAAAAGAAACGTGTTTGTATTTATGTACCTACGCACATAAGATGTTATACTTCTTTGGCGTAATAGAACAAAAATAGCTAAAGATTTCATATTGTATTTCACAACTCTCTGTTTACAAAAGGAATGCAGCTAACTTCATCATTTCGCTTTCAGCTACTTCATCATGTCGCTTTTCGGCTCTCGGTGTGCGCTCGCATCGTAAAAATTTTACTCTTATAATTTTTTTTCAAACGTGTCAAAAGAAGTATATCTTCAAAAAGTTATTCCTATTAAGATAAAATAAAGGACAAAAAATAAAAGAGTTAATGACAGTTGCATGAACATAATGTAATGTAAAAAATATGACGCATTAATGTAATAAAGCTATTACCATTGTTACCTTCTATATCGAAAGGGCAGTGCCTTGCGTAACGCGTTCGCTTGAGAAACCGATCAAAGCGAATTGCGGGTTTCCCACCTCTGATATTTTTATGTACGAATCATTTCCAAAATGATTACAATTTGTTTTTCAGTGAAGGAAAAACATCGCGAGGAAACCAGTATATCTGAGAGAATCTAACAAGTTTTCGAAAGACACGTGAAGACGACGCGCATTTGGCCAGCGTAGTGGACTATGGCCTGATCCCCCTCTTGTAGAAGGGAGGCCCTAGTCCAGCAGTGAGACGTTAAAAAGGGCTGAATACGAATTTCTAATAGTAATATAATAAACAATTTAATAAAATACTTATATAATTTAATTTTTACCTGATGTAAGCCAATCAGAAAACAGCCCTAAATGTATAAAATATATTAGTATTTCAGCTTAGCGAAATAATAATTCTAAGAGTTTTTGTCTACTTGCTATATTTCTTACCACTCACTGCCACACGTTTATTTCTCTTTCCTCTTGTTTGAGATGGTGCCACAGAGTCAATAGTAGTAGTGGCACTAATATCTATAAATCTTTGTTATTTTGGCAGCCTTTCATAACAAAAAAAAAAAACAATGAAAATACCTGACTTAGGACTTATTCCTACACTGTTGCTTTTAGATGATTTTGATTCTTGCCTTATTCCTGATTCAGTCTTGTTGCTTAGTAAGTTATTCGCTGAAATAAATCATGAGCAATTAATATAAGTAAATATGTTCTATATTTTTAAGAATAAAGGCCTGTAATAAATTGCTATGTTTAGTGAAAAAAATACACTTAGATAATTTATTGACAAGATTATTGTATTAACAATAGAATATAATAAATTAGATAAATACATAATATATAATAATATTAGCCGCGGCTTAGGCACCCTCGCTTCAATCAGGTGATTCCCTGACTCCCTAACAGGAGTCTATGTTTTATTCTAGCTCATAGTTTTATCTAAAAACTAAACTTGTGGGCTAAAATTCATCCAAATATGTCTAGCCGTGTCAACTTGAAAGAGCCAACAAACACACTAATACTTTCGTATTTATAGTATTAGTCCGATTATTTTAATATACAGATTTTTCATTTTTTTATAACTTGTTATTATTATATAAGTTGCTGTATTATTATATAAGTAATTATTATATGTGTGGTTACTTATTTTACAGAATGACAAAAAAAATGTACTTTTGTTTGAGTTAATTAAAGAGGTTAATTTTAAAGCATTTGAAAGCTAACGTTTCTTATATGTTGGATAGGGAGTAAGATTTTATAAAAGGCAATTTTTGTTCATACTGACTTTTTGGTGACAGTACTCCAAGTGTTTCATTTTTCCGACTGTTATTGTGTACAGGAAAAGAAGTTATTTGTCCGAAAGACTTATTGCAATTACTTGCTCCATTAAGTAAATGCGATCCTAAAAGGCAATATAGTTAGGCTTATCTTTTTTACATTATTGCTAACTAAATAGAACAACGTCTTAATGTAAAATATATTAAAAAATAAAAGGTATATCTTTCTCTAAATATATCAAAATAATAAAACCAACATACCAATATTTTTCGAAGAAAGTTGCAATTGAATAGCTGCGTCCGTACGATAGTTGTGTATTATACATCTAGGTCTGTTATATACAAATAGGCAATCTGCTGGAAATAAATATTTTTTTTGAAAAATCTAAAAAAACTTACTACCCCTAAGGGTGTTTTTTTTTAAATTTATATAGGACCACCCATACAGTAGGTATATAATATAACCTGTTCGTTAAAAAGAGAATTATTGAAAATTGACTCCCAAATTATTTTCGAAGATATGGCGTAACATAATTACCATAAAAATACAGGAGAAGTGAGCTCTCCTCTCTTTCTAACTCCTTCTATTTGGAGTCAGTCGGTCAGTAAAATATAAAAATACTAATACCTAACTTACAAAAGACCCAATAGTAAAAATATCCAAATATTTACCATTTCTAAACTCATATAAATTATATTTTTAGAGCAGATATACATTTTTGATGCATAATAGTAATTAATCGAAGAGCAATTAAAACCTGAGCCTAAAAGCAATTATGCCCGTGTCAGGATTTTAGTGAAAAATTCTGTCGGAGTAAACAGTCCGTGTGATTGCTTTTAACCACAATACCAATAACAGAATTTGGAAAAAACTGTGAAAATTGAGTAACTGACTATAAAATAAATACATATATATATGTATTAGTCATGTGATTATATTTTTTAATTTACTATGTCTGTTCTAAAAGATGTAAGATGTTACGTATTTGTAAAAGTTTTTTTTTAATAACATGTATTTTCTTCATAATCGAGTGCTTTATTTGGTTGTTCGAACATTTATCCCTGTGCTTAAAGTTGGAGTTCGATTCTTGTTCTCGACACTTATTTATATTACCAATTTGTGGGCAGCGGTTTTTATTTGCAACCACACCATTAAAAACACATTTACACCACACAGACATACCATTAAAAAGTTTAAAGTTAGATATCACGAATTTCAGTTGACGCTTTCCAAATACATTTTTAAATGCTGCATTCTGCTTTGTCCTTACATGTAACAGCCAGCAACAGATCGAAATAATTTTATACATAGACAACTTAGAAACTGCTCTTGATAGTGACATAGGCTTTCAAAGGAAATGAGATCAATTCAGTTAAATTTTCTTGTTAACGGCTTTAAAACATGCCATAGAGCACATAATGCTACTTTGCCAAAATCATGCAGAATAGAGAAGACACTAAAATAAATGAGTTACACCCTCCATTGATAAATGGATTTTATTGTAGTACCATTATTTTACGTATAATGTTCCCAAAATCGCAATCAGCCTTGGCAGACATCTCACGGAGACTAGCCACATCATAGAACATAATACATATACGCGTACATATGTACAGACATATGTACATATATGCGTATACTCAAGGCATTCAATCGAAGAAAGATCAGGCGAAAGGCCGACCGCTTTACATGGTCTCCGAGGCATGAGGTAAATAAATAAACCCAATAACTAAACTATCGAAGTTCAAAACCCCATAATCGAAATAATATATCACATTTTACATAAAATCAACAAGTATTTAAAATTTTATTAAATACTAGCGACTTTCCCTCGATTTGCTCGGGCACGTCTCTAGGTACGCGGATTTCTTTTACAATTTTTTTTTGCGTGAAACCCTAATTCTTTTTTTCTAAAATAAAAGTAGCCTTAACTACTCTTTATAACATCAACTATCCGTCAGTGAAAGTCCCATCAAAATCGGTCCAGCCATTTCAGAGATTAGCCGGAACAAACAGACAGAAAAAAAATGTTTGTTTTTTATAAGTACCGTAGATATTTTCATATTATGCATTTAGTAAAGCTGTTATTTTGAAATTACAAACAGGCACATCAATAATATTTATTTGTGTAGATAATAACAGGGATTCTAATGGTTTATGAACAAAATAAATCAACATGTTCAGTAAAAACATAGATGACTCAGCAAGATATATAGCACTTTGTTATATTTGAATTGTCGTGTGAAATATATAAATCGTAAAGAAGAGCAAGTAGCTTGCGTTGCAGACTTTTTATAAAATCAATAAGATGAAATGTTGTCTGTTTGTGATGTCAAAGGAGAAAGAATGAAGTTTTTCAATAATTTTTATCTGTCAGTCCTTTCATTTCAGTAATAGAAACACTTAATAAGATAAATCCTTGATATTTAGGTATCTATAGACAAATGAAGTTGATTCTATCGAAAAAGATATACATACATATAATCTATTCATGACAAAATTGTAGATTTTGGGATCAAAATTGAACCTTAATTTTTTTTATTCTTTATTTTAAGCTTGTATTATAATCATAAAAAGATCATAGTCTATTTTTGTACTAAATAAAAATTTCATCCAAATCTGCTCAGCCGCTTAAGCATGAAGACACGCAGTCATACAAACTTTCGCATTTATTATATTAGCCCGACTGCACAAGTACCAAATGTTACAAGTAACTATTTAAATTATATATATATATATATATATATATATATATATATATATATATATATATATATATATATATATATATATATATATAATTGGTTGATCAGACTTTATAACGTTTCTTGATTTTCTCGAGCTACGCTTCTTAAGCCATCAAAGGGGTTATTAATTGTAAACATACATATGTATGTATATATTTTGACTACGCAAGGCAATGGCTTGTAGTATTTAATTATTTAATTTTTACTATTGATTCGTTTGTGTCATCTGGAATAAGGATTATGGGGAGCCATTTTAGGCACCTATATCTATCTCAGGTAGGCAGGCAAAGCCATATAGTACTAGCTATACCGTATATTAATTTTAGACTCTTTTTAACTTTTTTATTCAGTAATTCAATTATTTCGTTTGTCGCTCAAAGCTAATACCAAGTTTATTTATAAGAAATCGATTTCTTACCTGTATTTTTGAAAGAACATAATTTACCACACGCTATACTCGGTAGTATATGACGAGAAGTTAAGGCAAAATTCGATTTATATTCACGTTCTTCAGTGTAATTGACTCCTGAAAGTTTCGAATACATGAAAAAGTCCATGTTAATAGATAAAATATATGTATGATTGAATTATTTGAATACACATTTATATGAATATTTTGTATAAAAGCGACAAAAAAGACTTAAAATACTTTTCAGATCTTTTTAACTTGACTTTTTAACACTTGAATCTACTTAACGTTATTAAACGTTAAGTAGATTCAAGTGTAATCCAATAAGCGGTTTGAGAGGAAAAGGATGTACATTATACGTATCTTTAATTTTTAGTATTTATGTACAATGGTACGTTCCGAAATACAATTTAATTTAAATATTTCATAAGCAATACATATATTTGGGTAACAACTGATTGCTTAAAGACAGATGACAGCGCTAGTAGCTACCATCAGCTATCTACGTATATATATATATATATATATATATATATATATATATATATATATATATATATATATATATGGAGTATTGAAGTCAATAACAAGAGAATCGAATTGAATATATAAGGAGAACAGATTAGGATTAATGTATAAGTAAATTATGTGTTAAAAACAATAGCCTACCTATTTTTTTTAGATTTAGATTCAATATTTATCGTAATCACGCAATTACTTTTGTACTTGGGATCCAATTTTACAATTATAGCGATATTGGAACTGCGCTTGTTTGAACACTTTGACGGTTCTAGGGAAAATTGAAATAGACTTTATTTAAATATATTATATGATAGACTAGCAACTTCGCTTGGATGCGTCCCTAAGCTTTAATGGCTTAGGAACGCTTAAAAGACGCTCTTAAGAAAAATCTTTTTTTGGGCCAGAAACCTTTGCAGGTGTATTCAGTATAATTCATCACAATCGGTTCAATGGCTTAGGAACGCATACAGGACAAACATACGAACATTCATTTTTATTTACATGTGTAGAATAATTATTATAGTGTAGTTTTATTAGGTATTAGGGAATTTAATATGTTATATATTAAAAATGCTTATAAAACCATTTTCAATCTACTTACTCTTGGTAGTGTCATAAAATCGTATTAAAACGTTGTCAAGGACATGGAATACATATATCGTTCGTCATATAAAAAGGCATTTCAACGTTCATTAAAATACGTACCTATATCTTGTAAATTTGGTTGTACTTGCACAATTGATTCTTTTAGATCTTTCGTCATTGTATCATCTAGAACCATGAACATTAGTTATTCAGTGGAGAGTTAAAATTTTAAAGATATTTCCCTTACATATGTATGTAATATGTATGTATTGATATACATATATTGTAAATTAGTGTATAGACTGGAGAAAGGTCTTATGAAGATGTAGATACATGGACAAACATTTTTATTCATACACTAGCGATTCACCCTCGCTCCGCTCGGGTTCGTCCCTACTTACGTTTTAATATTTAGTATAGATTTCTCAGAGATGAGATATTTTCCCACAGTAAAATATGTCCTATATGATTACCCGGATAACCAGCTACCATCATACCAAATTTCATCAAAATCCCTCAAATGGTTTTTCTGTGATGCGGTAACAGACAGACAAACATAATGCTTTCCTTTTCTCCTTCTATATATATATATATATATATATATATATATATATATATATATATATATATATATATATATATATATATATATATATATATATATATATATACATATATATAGAATTTACCTATTTACATAAAAAAATGATTTCTAAATTTTTTTAATGGTAACACACAATTTCGTCAGTAGTTATTAAACAAAAAAAAGTGCATCAGTTGACAAACAGAAGAGAGAAAGGCACTAAGCTCTTTTGTTTTTGCCTTTTATACATACATGTACTATTTAATACGGAAAGACTAAATAATTAAACTAGGCCCGACCCTGGACTCAAACCCAGAACCTTCGGACGTGTACCGCTACATGCTAGCCTCTATTGAAACTGTCGCCTGTTTCACCTATTTACACCTATGTACATATATAAACACCTGAGGTTATTTTATCCGCCATGAGTATTTTAGGGTCATTACTTATAACTGATTTTTCATATAATTGAGAGATGTCTTTTGTTGGTTCATCTGTAAAGAGGGGCGAAAAATTATTCGAATATTAAATATTAGGTAAACTATTATTTATTAATTTTAATAATAACGTATACATTTTTATAATATTATTTTATTAGGTTACCTGACATGATGTTTTCTTTTGAAACCTTAGATTCTTTTCTATTAGAAGTAATTGTCTCAAAATTTGATCTAACATCTTCGTGATCCAGTGCAGATGAAGTACATAATATTTCTTTGTGATCTTTTATAAGTTGAATCTCCGTAGCACTCGTGGACGGCACAGCGCCTAAGAGCTTTTCAGTTACTGTGCAAAGAATATTTCAGTAGATTTACTTTACCTTACTTAAGTTATTACTCTGCTGAATATTATATATAATATTTAAATATATTTATATAATAATACATATAATATTTAATTATATTTAAAAAGTACGTGATTATAAAATAAGCATATCGATAATAGTTGCTATTGGGGTCATATATATTAATAAACATGAAATCGAAGCTGTTACTGTTAATTATTCACGAACTCGAGAGGGGGGGGGGGGGGGGAGAATGAAAGAGAAAACGAGAGAACGAGAGAGAGATAGAGAGAATTCGCTTTACGTTTATCTTCTGGTTAATACATCTCTTACGGTAATCGAACCTGCTCCTATTAACCTAGTTAACAGGTCATAATTGTCATAAATTATTACTAATATTTCTATATACATAAGTTAATTGCTAATTATATCACTTTATTGAACGTCATATTATGAACGTGTCTAATTAATTTCTTTGTATTACATTATGTATTTCCTCTACATGCTCGACTCTACATAATGATTTATTTTATGACGTTACATTCGCACCCTAAATAACGTTCATTACAAATACAAAGGTACATAACTGGGGTATACATAACATTGTTCATACATCTTTATTATCTCATGAATGTGTCAAAAATGAAATAACAACATTTTCCTTTATTAATTAGTAAATAATAGACAGAGTGTCATTGGAATCGAATTGAAAATAAATGTACAGCGTGAGCTTTCCTTTAAATGAGCTTTAAAAACTTTTTATAAACACAAAAACAAACTTTTTTTTATTTTTTTGCTTATTTAACTTTTTTTCAATTCAATTAACACTTATAAATAAAGCTATTTTTTCGGATTATTTTGTGAATTTATTATGATTTTTGGTTCTCGACGTTTCAAATGCTAAGCCTTAGTCTCTCCGGTGACCATGATTGCTGTAAAGCATTCAAAACGTCGGGAACCAAAAATCAAAATAAATCCACGAAAAAATCCGAAAAGATAGTTTTATTTAAAATGTCAAATATACGCGTAATACTTATAATAAAACAAAATATACCACAATTAACGGCAGGGCGTTGATTTGCTATTACTGTAGACGTTTTTTTGATTTCTTCTCGTGTTTCATGTTTCGAGTGCATTATAGCGAAGGAAGCTCTTTCCAAGGACTCATTGACGGTTGTTTCACTTATATCTATTATGGACTGAATATCTGAAAGACAGTTACTGAAGTTATAAAATTTAATATAAAAGTAAAATATTTTATATAAGTTACGTGAAATTGAGTAGCAAATGTATCTAAGCACCTCTATTTAGAGAAACTTATTACCTATTGCGGTTACAGAAATGATTCAATTATTATTATTAAATTGGACAATGAATTTTGTATTCATTTGGACAATCCGAAAAACTTTAGCCAAAAAGTACAAGAAAAATTATTTTTAATTTCGTTCTACATAAGTAGGCTATGTATCGAGACTACGCATGAATAAACACAAAATAATATAATATAAATAAAGCAATTCTGACTCATCATATACTTATAGCATTACTACTTCATAATATATATTTTTTATTTCGCAAATTTCTTATATCCCACGAAAATGATACTAAAATAAATGTCTCTCTCCGGCCTATAACCGTCTCGTTGAAAAAGTCACCTCGATCTGAGAGAATGACAAACTTACAAACGTATTATAATATTTATAAAGTTTTTTTATAACATAGTTCAAATATAAAATATCAAAAACATATACTCGTAACTTATACCTTTCTCGTCTTCCTTCACATAGCCTTTAATCCACTTAGCCGCGTTCAGATTGCTTGAAATAACAAAGTTCGGTTCATTCGCGAGTAACGCATTTGACTTCATAAAATTTTGAGACATTTGTTTAACATCGTTTGTACCTTAAATGTTCAAAAATTATATAAATTAATTATTATAAAATTTTGCGATGTGTATAAAACAAGTTTAAATTTAAATTAAGTAACAATTTTATATGCCAGCCGATACATTAAACAGGATGAGATTGGGAAGCACAGCTCGGAACTATTTTCAGTAATGTAATGGTTAATTCATCACTCGTTCATTAACCGGTTAGTAAAAATGAACGGTTTAGTAAACCGAAATAATAATGGTTAACGGTTATTCTTAGATAAAGGTTAGATTAGGTTTTAATACCTAAATAAATTAGTTAATTCATTCATAAGTATGAAACGTACATGTACATATCCTTCTATTAATCTATTCACTATTACTAAAAATTTGCCAAATGTACAGGCAGAAAAACTCATTTCAACCGGTTTATTTCGATCATGGAATAAAAATTCATCACAAATCGTTTTCCAGGCTTGAAACGGTTAAAGAATGTAACCGAAACCTTAAACCGAAATGCCTTTCAGTTTGAGATGAATGACCAAAACCGGTTTAAAATTGAATGAATTTCAACGCACTGGTGGAAAGTTCATGATAATTATGGTTTCATTCTTTTCTGCAAGTCATAAGCCATTAATTTGGAAAAAATAGGACAGTCCTAAAGAACTTGAGAAAGAAAGTCAGCGGGACTGTATTTATTTTTTAATTATTTAAAAATTAAAATATTCATTTATAATTGATCCATAATTGAAATTAAATATCGAAGTATTGCAGAGTGCCTAGTGCTGTCTTTATGTCTTTATTCTAACTAGACATTAACAAACATTATATAATTAATACAAGAATCTTCTTAGATCGTATCTTCAATCTCAGTTTTAGAAATTAGTATGTATGTACCTATATAGATAGTAAAAAAAATATTCTATCGAAGAAAAAGAGTCAAAAGTACACTTAGTTCTTAGAATAGAACGAAGAATATAATACTACAATATTTATAATTTCACGCAGAGTATTCAAAGTAAAAAATTTGTATTAGAGAGTGTCAGTCAGGTAAACGTTACACGTCACAGCAGACTTCCATCCCACGTACCTTAAACCTATTACCGAAACTTTTAGAAATATCTAACAAGAACCATTGATGTAACTCAATATTAAATAATCTTTTTTAATTCTTTGTTATAAACCATCTTTGTGAGAAAATACTATGATATGCTCGAAATGGCGTAAAATCAATAAACTACAAAGACGATTTCTGATTTGAATTAAGTATCTAAATAAAAATGGCATGCCAATCTAGTATTAAGTAAGTAATATGGTTATAACAAAACACGTACAGTGTCAACAAGTTGATTTATAATAGCAGTAGTCTTACGTCGTAACAAAGTTATAACTGAAGAAAAAATGAAAATATTCTTAGGAAATTCTGACATATATATTTATGTGTTTTACTTGTAGTTGAAATCATATAATATGTATTTCCAAGGTCTATTGAATATTTACGAGTTTTATAGCCTACATACAGATGTAAACTATAGCATTCTGTAAATAAATTTTCAAAACATAGTAAAGTACCTAATTTATTTCAGTCGTTTATTTAAATAACATGAAAACGAGAGAAACTAATGATAAAGAGCTGGTTTTATTCGATTTTTGAAGTAAAACCTCCTTACGCACGTTTGACTTGGAGAGTAAGGTGGTGAATGAGCGTTACGAAAAGTGTGATCGGGCGAGGCGAACATCTGTTGCCATGGTAACCGTTATTATTGTCTGACAAAAGATATATAATATTATATTCTTTCTTTAAATGATATTCTATAAATATATGATTGTAATATGCCTAATGTGCATTTTTTTTTAATATCCCACCTATCCTAATTATTTAAAACAAATTTAATTTTATAAAGAGT
Organism: Argynnis bischoffii washingtonia; assembly: GCA_033884665.1. Lineage (NCBI taxonomy): Eukaryota > Metazoa > Arthropoda > Insecta > Lepidoptera > Nymphalidae > Argynnis > Argynnis bischoffii. Next base: position 13,474,465 of record CM066618.1, on the reverse strand, counting down.
ACCGACAACCTACAGAAGTTTTACTTCTTGCGCTTATACAAATTCATACATGCAATCTTTATTTTTTTTTATTTGACAGATATTTACTCTGAATAAAAAAAGTGAATCATTAAGATATTTTTTTTTAAGTAAGCAACTTAACTCTTCCAATAATGAAACTCATTTTAAAATAGGAATTTCGTTGATAAAGGAACTTTTAAAGAAATGGAAAGATAAAGTGCTTAAGGTTACTTGTAAAACGCCATATTAATTCAATATAGCATAGATATGTAGAGTTTTAAACCATAGATAAATACTTTAATTTTTTTTTAATTTATTTGTGTTGTGTTTAAAGATAAATTTCTGTTCAAATTATACAAAAACCAAATAATGTAGGAAGGCAATGAAATATAACGTCGCTACCTGGTGACAGTGTAATCTCTATTTCCGAGTCATTACGCAATACGCAATGCTTTAGGAGTATCGTCTCAAGTAAGAGGAATTCTGAATATTCTCCGCAATTTATGGAGAAAATTTATTTATTATCTATCGGTATTTTGATTGTTATTGTTCGCTTACGGCTTGTACAAAGGGTGATCAAAAAATAATGATAATTTATTGCGGTTCGCATAAAAATCGATTTTATTTTTGATTTCTTTTATACCAGCATAAAAAAATCATATAAATAGAACACAATTCGTGCATTAATTTGAATATATCGAAGAGTTAGTATCGAAATGGAGAAAAACGAAATTAGAACAGTCATCAAGTACCTCTGTTTCAAAAAAATGACCACCAAAGATATACACATTGACTTAGAGGAGACACTGGGGGAATCTGCTCTTCCATATTCCACAGTTGCATACTATACCACCGATCATGAACATCACAAAGGATGCCCATCCACGTCCCTCACTGAAGATAACGTGAAAAAAAGTCGAAAATATTGTGTTGGCAGATCGAAGAGTAACAATAAGGCATAGGTATAGCTGAGATCACAGGGATCTCATACGGCAGCATTCACAAAATATTTAATGTACAGATTCGGCTTAGTTACAATTTTATTATATGTATAGACAACTTGCCTAGATAATACCTCTTTTTATTGATGAAAACCGTATAGATATCTGTACAGTTGTTTCTGAGATAAGTTCGAACAATCACAAATTCCGCCCCGCTGGGCGGTATTTTAACGTTTTATGATATGTTATATTAATGCGAAAGTGGTATGCGTTATATACAAATTGATTCACTTTTTTGACGACGTGTAGGATATAGATATTCGATTGTTGAAAACGAATTTTTAGAATACTATGTTCACAAATTGTAGCTCAAATGCTAACGAGGACATATGTAGGTAAGAGTTCAAATATCATTTTCTGTGAAATATCTACTGGAATTCAGTAAACTGGATCTGTTTTCAGATAGTTCAAAGCATATTCTAGTTCAAAGTAATGCAAATTGATAGTGAAATTGTTATAGCTTTGTCTGTTTGAACTGTTTAGTATTATTTACATATTACCTTATGGCGAAGGAATATAACACGAGGAAACCTACATGTCTGATAGAACGTTTAACTAGTTTTCGACACATATGTAAAATCTGCCAATTGGTGAGCGTAGTTGACTATGGGCTGATCCTCCTCGTATTGAGGAGAAGCCCGTGCCCAGCAGTGGGACGTTACAAGACCTGAATTATTATTACTATAAGAATAAATAATGCAAAGTAAATAATATTTAACAACTCTTTTAATATTTCGAAGCCTCGTTTTTGCTCGCGTCAGTGCTCTAGTAATATGTCGATAAAAAATTATCTTTTACAAACGTTTACAAATAAATAAAATTCTATTTCATTGAATAAAGTAGCTTTTTCGCTCAAGAACCAACCAAGTTTAAATATAAATAAAATGCGGAAAAAATATATTAATGCTTATTATTGACTTTTATGTCCACATATTGTTGGGGAATTGCCGATATGAAATGTATGTATTTCTAATATAATATTTTCATGTATGAATAAAAAAAAAACCAAACAATTTAACCAATTTACCAACCTTTACTACTGGTAAAGCACGCAGATTTTTGTGTTCCTGCTTCAGAATTCATAAACGTTCGCACAGATAGAAGGCGACTCCGTCCAATACGAGCCAAGTGTTTTGTACTATCTGATATTTGCAAAAAAGATATTAATAATAATATCATAAACTTATAGAAGGATAAGCTTTTTTTTACTATTAATTAGTTTAGATGTCATCGGTTCTACATTCGTAGATACATTAATTAAACTCGAAAGAGTATTTTTTTAAGATTGTTACTCAATATCTATTAAGGGATAAGTAGAAAGAGTAAGATGGTGCACTAATTTCCTTTCTTGCTATATGATATAACATAAATGATTATTTTTCAAGCCGTTTTTACATGGTTTTATGTAATTTTTACATAGCAAAACAAACTAACATTAACATTTTTTGTATATATACAAGTTATCTTAACTTGTAATATTTTGTTACATTACCTTTGCTAAAATTACTGTACTGTACAAAGCAGTCAGTTTTGATTTGCTTGTTGCTATTTTCTTGAGCATCAAAATATTGGGACATTTCAGTGGACTTTGAATTTAGTTCAATGACTGCGTTTACGCAGGTGGAGTGACAGTCTGGACAAAAACCTGAAAATTACATTTTAATGGGCTACATGCAACTGATCCATAAACTAAATGGCATTCAAAAAATTTTTTGTTATGGGGGAGATTATTATTATTATGAAATATTATCCTTTGCAAATTATCATATTAATATTATAAAGAACTAAAGTTTGTAAGTTTGTGAGTTTGTTTGTAAGTAATCTGTGGAGCTACAGAACTGCTTTAGATGAAATTTGGTAAGAAGCTCCTATGTCCTTCTCAGGGTACCAAACATACCGTGGGAAGGACATGGGATAGTTTTTATCCCGGAAATCATCCCTTAAGGGGGTGAAAATGAGGATGAATGTTTTTATGGGGAATCTAACTAGAGAAGCGAGGGTGAGTTCGCTAGTAATATAATAATAATCACAATTAATTTCTATAATAAATTGACACATCGACTTAAAGAAAATCATCTTTTATATTTGTTAACTCTCATAATTGAGTATATACTCCTATTTCATAAATTTATTTCCAAAATTCATATAAAATTACAATATGAAGAAAATATTATAATATGTGATATAAAAGTTTTTAGCAATTGAGTAAATTTTGCTTAAAACACTAGTTAGTATAAGTTTTTTCCTTTTATGTCTGCGAACCAATTTAATACTACTGCCAGGACATATTTATGCGCCTTGCGTTGGATAGTTGATACAATTAAGATAAAGTTGAAATAAATCTTTGTGTGTGTGTTTTTTTAATTTATTTATATCTGCGAGATAAGTGGCTTAGTCCGCTAAAATAGAATTCTTTGTAAATAGGAGAATCGCTTGACTACCAATTACTAGAAGACATTAATTTTATGTTACATACACTTAAGTTGTTAAAAAAAGAGAAATAAGATTTTACACAAATTCTCCTTTTCCCTTTGTTCTTTGCTACAATAAAATATTTCATAAATATGAATAGTAATTATTATAATATTAAAAATACAACCTAGACACCGATTTATTATATATATATATATATATAAGTTCTTAATAAAATTCTGAAAACCGCCGGGCAGGCAAAGTACAGCTGAAACAGTTGGGTTGGGCACAGAATGTTGCTTCTTGCTTATATAACGAATTATGACAGGCTTTACGGAAAGATTTTTAAAATTAACTCCTTAAAAAGGTTATTTTTGCAGTTGAAAATATGGAAATTGATGTTTAAGCCTCTGTTTATATTGCTAATAGGAAATCCTATAAAACTTCCGCTGATAAATAAGGCGATATCCTAAATTATGGTCCTGGTTTTTAAAGGTTTCGAACTTGCTTTTAAAGGTCATGGAATATTATTAATTATTCACCTGTATTACAACTGCATTGAGTTATATGAGATCCACCACTAACTGAATTTCGTTGTATTAAATCAATGGCGGATATTCCTGAAAATATGATTTAAATTACACTAAAAACTAGGTATCTGTGCAGCTGCATTCTCTATTTCTTTCAATCTCTCAGAACTGTAGGACCCGTGAGACATCAGGCATAGGACAGATTTCATAATATGCTTTCCGAAGCATGGTTGTGTAACACCGCCAACTTCCCAAGAAGGGGCTATTACTAAGCATTTAATTTGAAATTAAAATTGAAAAAAAAAACTCAATAATTATACTTGGTCCAACCTAGGATTCGTACTCAGGTCTTTCATATCTGCAGCCGTACATGCTAGATACTAGATCAGTGAGGCAGTTATTATAGCGCACATACATACATATTACATATGTATTACATTATAGAGCCAAGCAAGCATCAACGTGTTTTAATATTGTCTTAAACATTTGTTATTTTGATCATGCAGTTATTTAATACAATTATATACATATATAAATTATTATTATATTTGGAAACCTTCTAATTTTAAACTTTAATTTCAGAGAAAATTAAAGTAACATATTTACCAGCACTCGAATAACTTTGAAGCTGTGGGCATGTCGATACATCACACGTAGGATTATTTTCCAAGTCCACAGTAGCTGTTATTTATTAAAAGATTTTTTATTTATTAAAAGATATCTAAATATTAAAAGATATTATTTATTAAAAAATATCTAAATATCTTTCTAAATATATTTTTTGTGTGTCCATACATTTTTGCTTGAAATAAAGGTATACGAGAGATCCTTAACACTTTCAAAGCATAATATTAGGTTGGCAAACCTACATAACAGATTTTTCTTTTAAATACTAATGTTGTTATATTTTACCCTTCAAACTTGTACATATTTAGTGTTTTCCCGCGGCCCCACCCGACTTATGTCGCCCAACTATGTATTAATTACTAAAATGTTTCATCAAAATCCGTTCAGTTGTTTTTGCGTGAAAGAGTAACAAACATACATCCATCCATCCATTCATCCATATATGTACATTTATTAATAAATTCTCTTTTTGTTATTAATTGGCAATACATTCTTTATAAACTACCTTTGCCTAAACAATCGTTTGCCCGCGGTTTTGACCATCTTTATTTATGTATAATTTCTCGATCCTTAAGAATTGCAATGATAACTTAAAACATGCAAAAAGAATTTTTCAAATCGGTCTCGTAGTTCAAGAAGCTAACGCAATAATTAAACATACAGAAAAGCCCTTCAGCGTTATTATATACTAGTATAATAGATGTAAAAATGGTCAAAAATCAATAGTTGAAAATTTGACATATTACTTTTGTTTTTTTATTTACCCAAATAAGCATCTCGGAGATAACGCTTATACAAAGATGGTGAAGTAGAGCAATCCGTGTCTTTAGAAGAAAAATTTGTAGATGTACCTATAAAAATATTAAAAATATTAATAACTAGCGGCTTACCCTCGCTTCGCCCTGGTTCGTTCCTAGTGAAAAACTAAAGCAAATGTGTCCTACGGGAATCGTACATTTTTTCTGATTAGTAACCTATGTGCTATTCCAGACTATAATCTATCTCTGAGCCAAATTTCATCCAGATCCGTTCAATCCATCTATCCAAACTTTCGCATTAAACATTTTTATGGGCTTACTAAGAAGCATAGTATAGAAAATGTAAAAGGAAAATTGTATTATATGTATATTTGAATGCTAGTGTCTTAAAAACTTTCCTAGTGGTAGTTATTCCTAGTGGATGTTTTCGAAACTTTCGGAATACTGTTTTCATTTAAAAAAAAAATATAATATATATTTCACACATAATTATTTTCACATATAATTAGTATATATTTCACAGAAATGATATATTTTCCCGCAGTAAGAAGTATCCTACATGTTATCGTATAACTAGCTATGATCATACCAAATTTTATCAAAATCTGTCCAGTGGTTTTCACGTGATGACAGACAGACAGACAAAAATTCGGAAACAGCCACTAGGGTGATCCCTGTTTTCGTAACTAACGAAAGCAGTTTACAGTGTTATTTATTAAATAGAAACAATACTAATTACTTTATCGTATGTGAATACTTTGATATACTTTGTAGTCTGATAAGCCAAAGCGAGAATCATACCAGATATTTAAGTTCTTTTTCATCTTTGTAAAAAAATAATACATTAAGTAGTAAGAGTATATAAGTTTTTCAGATAAAATAAACTTTAGATCCGGTGAAGGCATTTGGGATGATTGAGGTGTGGTGAGACGACATATTTATTATTGTTAGTAAAAAAAAAAACCGACTTCCAGGCACTGAAAAGTAAAAAATAACTAAACGGGGGGTTTCATTTAGAATAGATACTTAATCAGATATTTTCGAAGTCGGTATGCTTTAATTTGTAATTCAGTGCCTGGGACGGTTTTTTTTAAGTTTTTAGTTTTCCTTTTTTAGTGTAGACGTATCATCAATACAAATTAATCAAGCCCAAACACCAGGTAATTGCTGTAAATCATTAAGTAGTTCCCTCGACTATCTTTCGGGTCCATTATCAGATCGACTCCAGACCTTCCCCTTCCCCTTCCCCTCGATTTCTCTAAGATCCGATCATCAGATCCTGGTTTCCTTATCATGGTACCACTCTTGGGATATCTCCTTTCCAAAATCAAAAATCAAAATCGGTTCATAAACGACGAAAAAATCCGCATAAACATAAACAAACATAAATATCTATATATATACGGTCGAATTGAGAACCTCCTCCTTTTTTTGGAAGTCGGTTAATAAAAATAAAAAAATAATACAATTTAAAATCATGTAAATTTAAAGTGTATACGTGTTGTTCCTTCTAAATAATTTATAAAATGTTACAGATGATTTTCAACATGATGATTATTTGTCTTACGTCGATGAAAAATATCGTGAGGAAACCAGCATGTCTGAGTTTTCGAAAGTCATGTGCAGTCCGCCAATCCGCACTTGGCCAGCATGGTGGACTATGGCCAGATCTCCTTTGTATTGAAAGGAGACCCGTGCTCAGCAGTGGGACGTTAAAAAGGGCTGAATATAGATGATTTTATTTCATTAACAATTTACCTGTATCAGCTGTAGCAATTTTTGATATTCTTGATAAAGTTGACGACTGAATATTGTCGGACGAAACTGAAGTTACTTTAGTACCTTCAAGTAATAAAAATACAAATATTTATAAATTAGCAAAGAGAATTGGGTTCAAGTAACACTTAAAAATTTAAAAATATTGGTTTTGAATTAAGAAAATATACTTAAATCACTCCATCAAATAATTGATTATTAAAAAAAGGGATACCTGTACAAGTTAAAATTGTGCCTTTATTTGTTACTAGTGTATTTTCCAATCTTCTGCAGGGAATCACTGTATCTGAATAAAAGAAGGGTAGTCATCAAAATGCCAGAGTGAAGCACGCCAGCAAAGGAAGTAAAATGCAAAGCAAATTTAATTCGATATGTGTAAATACATCACAAATGTACACGTATGTATGTATAATATTGAAAATATAATAATTAAAGTTCATATCTTGTCATATTTACCTATAAGGTACGAGTATATTATATAAAATATTGTCTGTGGGCTGGCACCGACTACGATTTGATTCGAATATCTGATTTATATATTGTTACTAGTGTATTTAACAGTAAGTTTTCAATAGGTTCATTTTATTTACCGGTAACAACACTTGATTTAGCATCCGATATTAATTGATGTGGAACAGACATTCCTGTGGACATTTTTCTTAATAACTGTGCTGGCAACACTTGAATTTCTGCAATAAATGTGAAAGAACAAAGTCAATACAATACAAAGTAAAGTAGGTATATTAGTTATAATTACAGTAAATAATGAAACAGCTAAATTGCATACCATTTAATACTTTCTTAGATTTAGGCGAATATTTCACATTTTAAATAAAACTATCTTTTCGGATTATTTCGCGGATTTATTTTGATTTTTGGTTTCCGACGTTTCGAATGCTAATTTAAAATACATACCATTTAATTGTTAAAATAATAGTAACATCATGTTATAATTAATATGAATGATACCTTTATGGATTAATTCTTTATTGATTTCTGTAGATGTCATTATATTAACAGAATTGAGTGAGTTTCCGTCAGGAGGCACCGTTTCCGTTTCTAAAGAAATATAATGATTTAATGATTAGTACATATTTCTCAGAAATGACATAATTTCTCGCAGTAAAAAGTATCTTACATGTTACCGGATAATCAGCTATGATAATATCAAACATCAAAATCTGTCCAGTGGTTTTCTCATGATAAGCCGACAGACAGACAGACAAAAATTCTAAAAACTATATATTCGGCCTCTGTGTCGATAATAATGACTATTTCAATGTTTGAAAAAAATTGTTTTGATAAAATGTTTGTCATAGATTCGATTTCCACGTGGGCCATAACTCTACATTAGGAGCAAAAAACAAGGTAACTTCAACGTTTACACGTTTTATCGCACGTACTCCTAGATCACTAAGGATGACTAATAAAAAATGGTGAATAGTAGGTATGCAGTATGAAACATTAGAATTACCTGCATCGGCGAAATATGACGAAAAGGAAACTTGATTTAATTTCGAATCCATTGTCGAATTAATTGGTGTAAATTTAACATCTGTGGCTGTAAAGGAATCGTTGTTTTAGTATCACATTTACATCACACTCATATTCCCTGAATATGGTAGTTTTGTTATGCATTATCTACTTGTAGTATCTTTTAACGTCTATTCATATCATAAAACTTCAAAAGATTCACTATAAAATAACAATCATTGGTAGTTTGAAGAATTATAAGTGTTTGACGACACGTTGACTCGGTTTGTAGTGCTCCTACTTGCTGTGCCAGCGATCGCGGGTTCAAGTCCCGCTGGGGGCATTCATTTGTGTGATGATTACGAATGTTTGTACTCCAGTGATGGGTGTTTATATTTATAATATGTATGTATTTGTCGGAGACGGTCATGAATACAGTCGCTAAACGAAGCGCGGCACGACACCCGAGTGATGGCAGCACCATCGACAACATCGTCGATACTCGACGAACTTCGTGCTACGACGGAGCTTAGCTAATGGAGGCATGCTGAGGGCCGGTGACTTGCCTTCGAGCCGAGCTGAGATCAAGACCTCTCCACTAGGAGCTGTCCAACGTTTCGTTTGAGATAAGTATTGTGAAATCTATTAAATCAGTTGACTAAATCAGAACAGTGACCAGTTTAGCGAGGCTCGGGGTGGCTATAAGGGGAGGTTGGAGGCCACTAGCGAGGGACCAGTCCCTCGTACTTTAAAACTTCGATATCAGAAGTGGGACACGATGGGGCCCAAGCTGAAGGTACTGCTTGCTTACTGGACTTTCTGCTAGGTACTTAGTGTGTGACGTATATGGTGAATGGTTTGAAATTGTTGCTAAATGGTTGACCCTGGGCGAAGAGTGTCGTCCTAACTATTCCAGAGTGATTAGGTGGTGGGCACACGTCTGAGTCCCAGAGGGTAGACGAAATTTGTCGTCCGAGCCACACCCATGCAGTGGGTTGGCTTGTCACAGTGATGTACTTAGCATCATCCGACGAAAATTGTCGTCCGAGTCGGGTCCGTTCGGAGGGCTGACTTGTCCTGGATGATTGCTAGTTATAAGTGAGACGAAACGTGTCGTCCGGGTCATATCCGGCTAAGGATTGGCTTGTCCCGCTGTAATAGAGACGAAATGTGTCGTCCGAGTCATATCCGGCCAAGGATTGGCTTGTCGCGCTGTAATAGAGACGAAATGTGTCGTCCGAGTCGTATCCGGCCAAGGATTGGCTTGTCGCGCTGTAATAGAGACGAAATGTGTCGTCCGGGTCACATTTCGACTAAGATTGGCTTGTCTGGCTGTATGCAATGACGAAAGGTGTCGTCCAGGCCACATCTTGGTTGGGATTGACTTGTCTAGATGGTTAAAAATGTGAAGTATAGTCATAGTCAAATTTTGGATAGAATATTATAATCTAAGTTCATATTTCTAGTTGACTGGTCTAGCTGAAGTGTAGTCCTAGTCATACCTCATCAGGTTGACTGAAGCGGTTCACTTAGCTGGTTAGTCCATGTCATCAAAATGATCTTAGTGTCAGGCTGATAATAATTATTAAGTCAGGATGAGCGAACGGACTACGCAGTTAACCCGACTTGTTTCAGATAAATCGCCCGGGGACGGTCGAATGTCAGTCTGGCCGTGTCGGAGACGGTCATGAATACAGTCGCTAAACGAAGCGCGGCACGACACCCGAGTGATGGCAGCACCATCGACAACATCGTCGATACTCGACGAACTTCGTGCTACGACGGAGCTTAGCTAATGGAGGCATGCTGAGGGCCGGTGACTTGCCTTCGAGCCGAGCTGAGATCAAGACCTCTCCACTAGGAGCTGTCCAACGTTTCGTTTGAGATAAGTATTGTGAAATCTATTAAATCAGTTGACTAAATCAGAACAGTGACCAGTTTAGCGAGGCTCGGGGTGGCTATAAGGGGAGGTTGGAGGCCACTAGCGAGGGACCAGTCCCTCGTACTTTAAAACTTCGATATATTTAAAGTTATCTATGTGAAGTGTATCAACTATCTGGTAACCATAACACAAGACGCGTAGCGTATCATGGATCTAGACGGTGCTGTGTGTTAATGTCTTAAAAAAAACTATACCTGCATTGTTACAAGTGATCGTCATCGGCTTATCTATATTATGTATCAGAGTACTTGTCACTTTATTTTCAACAACCAATGGAGTAACTTCTGTCAGATTAAAAAAATAATATGTTTTATAGTATAATATAATATTAAAGACATAGAAAAAACAATAGCTCTTTATCTTATAATATCGTACCTGTATAATTCTCTTGAACATAAACTGGAACTGCTAAGGAGCTTTTTGATATACTTTTATTACGGTTTCCTGTTAATATTGTAAAGACTAATTTATTTATTATTTTATTATTTTATTAATTTAATAATTAAAGCTTAAAAAGCTTTAATTATATTAGGGATTATTACTGATTATTAGGTTTTAATACCAGTTATTTTGTGCATAAAATAAGTAACTTATTGGATTTTTTTTAAATATTACTTTAGACTTTTTTTAAAGACATTTGTTCAGTTGTTAATTTAGTCACAGGCATTATTAGTTTTTGATGGCAATCAAATCAAGTATACACGTATATCTAATCTCTTAGAAATGTACAGTTGATAAAAAATGTGTTTAAATAAAGGCCAAATTTTCAATATTTAAGTACTTGATATATTATACACTTTTCGTGCAATGAAATGTTTCATATTTTATCGATAATCTTATCAAAATCATTTGAAAGTCGATGGCTTTCAGTGAAAATGGATAAAATATTTTACCTTTACCTTTTAAGTAACTGTCTCGTTCCTTAAAAGCGTGATAGCTAATATTTCTAACTTCCTTAGATTTGGTTTCATCGACAATGGGACAGTGCGCGCAGGATAGTGCCTTGGATTGTGTGACCCGCTTACTGTTTCTGCTGGTCATCATTGCTGTGACGAATAACTTATTTTAAACAAAAATATTTTTTTGCGATTTTATTTAGATTATTGGTTCTCAAGTTTCAAATATGTTTACAAGAGCTTTATTTAAAATGTCAAATATTCGCGTAAATCTTAGAAAGTATCGAAATACTTTTATTTATGTATAGCTGGATGACGCTACGCCTTTAAGACCACTTAACATGAAATTATGCCTAGAAATTATTTACAGAAGAAAAGTGAACACTAGGTACAAGATTATTTAAAATTCATCCTTTAAAGTGTGGTAAAATACAGGATTGATGTTTAAAATTCTTCAATATTGGCTACAGAAAATCCCATCAAGTTTAAGCACGTTTGTTATGACCCTCGCTTTGTATACGTAATATTCAAGTTGAATGCAGAATCAAAGCTGTATTTAGACAGCATTGTTTCTGCTGAAGCTGCTATATTTTACATAATATTGTTACGTAAAGGAGAGTGTGTAACGTCATTATATCAAAATAATAATTGAAAAAACACGTCTGAAGCATGCGTTATACATCTTTAGACAGTTGTCAAAATACTTCCAGAGACGCATCGAAATTACTAGAAGTTTCAAGATGTAGACAAGAACAGTTAATCGTAAATTGCCGTGTGTAAGATTAAAAGGGGAACAAAATATTAGAGAAAGGCATCGATATTACTAGAAGCTTTGAATTTAGACAAGAACAGTTAATTGTAAATTGCTGTCTGTAAGAGTGAGAGAGGAACAAAACATTCGAAATGACTAGAAAGGTTTCGAATTTTCGAATACTAGAATGTTCTTTATTTATGCATATAAAAAGGCAGTGTGTCGAGAGATCAGTTGAATTTTGAAGTTAAGCGAAAACTGAGAAGGAGTACGAAAAAAGTGAAAAGTGATGAAAAGTTAAATGAAGTTATAATGGAAGTATATCTATCTACTGGTGAAAATTAGCAGTGACTAAGTTTAACCAGAACTGTGTATATACTGCGCATGCTAGTTAATCTCCATAAGACATTCTTGTTAACCAAGAGCAATAAAACATTAATACTGCAAAAGACGTGTTTTAATTTCCGATCCCCGAACTTATAAAGCGTAACAATATATATCTTCAAGCGTTGTCTAGTGATGAGAAATAAACAGATTGACAATAATTTCCAAAACTCGACATTTTTCTTCATCTCCTAAACAAAATACACATAAAATATTTCATATATTTTGATTCCGCTACAATTTTATTTATTTTTATCTATTTATCTAATATCTAATACATATAATAAAATTCTAACTAAGTCGAATGTGTACCTTAAATATTTTTTGTAAAATCTTATTGAAATAGACATTATTATCGATACAGAGGCCAAATATATAGTTTTTAAAATTTTTGTCTCTCTGTCTGTCTGTCTGTTACCATATCACACAAAAACCACTGGAGAGATTTTGATGAAATTTGGTATGATAATAGCTGGATATCCGGGTCAACATATAGAATACTTTTTACCGCGGGAGATTATCTCATTCCCACCGGAATACGCCTTATAACACAACCCAAAAAATATATATGATCAAAATTTCTTGAAACTTGGTATTAATGATCTTTAATACAATTAAATAAATACGTGTTTTAGCGTTTTTTGAAATTCATCCCATAAGGAGATAAAATAAGGGTAAATGAAAATTTTTATGAAGCCTACCTTTTTAAAGTTTTTTTGTTGTAGTTTTAGCGCGAGCGAAGCCGCGGGTTTTGCTAGTATATAGTATAAAACAGAGTGACGTAATCGTCTATCTGTTTCTCTTCTAAGCCACTCAACGGGTTATTATATGATTTTCAATAATAGAAAGTATGATGAACGAGGAAGGTTTGTGTATATAATTTGTAAATATTTTGTACAAAATGACTGAGAGTTGACTGACGGCGTTTTGTCAAAAAAAAACTGTTTTCGTACGATTACATGGCTGACATGATTAAACTTTAGATACATCAAAACTATATACTAGAAAATTTTAGGTCTTAATAAAGCCTACAGAAAAGTCCGCAATAGCTTGTATCTATCTTCTAAAGTGCGCTCACAATAACTATATCTATACAAAATGTACCTAGGGAGTTGAGATGCACTCAAGCGAAGCGAGGGAAAGTCGATAGTAATACTAGACGGCTTCATTAAGCATAGTATAAATGTACGCAATTTATAACGTAAATAAACACTTAAGTTAAGCGGGACACCACGAAACGTCAACAGCAGTGTATGAAGATAAGTTATTTTAAGCTTCACATACATTGCAATTCTGCACTTGCACAGTATAATATAATTTCTAGTTAAAATTTTTACGCTCATTTATAAAAGTTTTAGTTTTATGTGATACCAGATTACCCGCACTGTTACAATTGCGAATTTAAGGGTCTAATCTTTTGTCATCTATATAATATTTCTAACAACTCTTCACCAACAGCTTTAGATACGAGATGCGACAATAAATAGAATAAAATAAAATAGCCTACGTAAACTTTCATCAGATTAAAACTTGTGATCCGCGGATTCCCCTAAAGTTGAAGGAAAAGTAGTAAGATATCGTTACGTGTGGATAAGTCTTCAGAATGCTCGGCTAGTAAAAGACCGATGAAAGAAGATTGCATGCAGCAAAGAGGAGAATGTAGAGGTGGTTGTATGGACCGACGAGAATGGATAAAATAAGGAATGAGTACAAAAGAGAAAACTTTAAAGTAGCGCCCAGTGAAAGAAAAATTGCAAGAAAATCGTTCGAGTTGGTATGGACATGCGATGAGAAGAACCTCCTATTGTTGGGGTCCTGTTGTGTATTTTTGTGATCCTGTGGCGCCTTTAGTGTTCCATTGGTTTTAGTGTGTAATACTGACCGGTTAATAGCCGATGAGTATCACATACCACCTGTATGTATGCAGGTGGTCAATGCATTACCCAACGTTATAAAAAGGTCAAAGTCTATTAATATACTAAATTCATCTAAATCCAAAACTATAAAACATCTAAATGTAAAGGAAAAAAAAAAACTTTTGCATCTATAATAGTAGTCTGAAACTAATATATCTCTTTGATAATAATAAAAGAAATTATGATCGACAATAAAATTAAAATAGACTTTATTTAAATAGACTTTCACAAGTACTTTCTTTAAATTCAGATGAAATAAAATACTTTATTTAAATACTAGCAGCTCACCCTCGCTTCGCTCGAGTTCGCAAACAAAACAAAATGGACAAACAAAAACAAATCTATCCCACGGGAACCGTAATTTTTTTTGGGAAAAAAGTAGCCTATTTGTTATTCTCATGTATGAACTATATTATTGTAAAGCTTCATTATAGCTGTATAAGTTACTATAGTTTTTTAACTATCCCACGGGAACTCTTCAATTTTCCGGGATGAAAAGTATCAAAAATGTTGACAGGGGGATACAAGGTACCACGATGCAAAATTTCATATAAATAAGTCCAACAGTTTAAGAGATTAATTCGTACAAACAGACAGACAGAGAAATAAAAAATTTGAAAAAAAAACTGGATTTGTTCTATTTCTCTTCTTACATCCCCTGACCCGGTTTTTAGCATTTTTTTTCTATGTACAGACATTCGACCTCTACAGTTTTATTATATGTATAGATTAAACCATTTACATTTAAACGGTGCGAAACCAAATCCGAGATAGATAGAACGACCATTATAATTTAATAGGAGCTGACGTAGATTACTTATTTCTTTAATAAAATTTTTCAATTACAGACCAAGTGTCACACACAATATTTTAAAATGGAAATTTGATACGTACATGTATTTTGGAGAAAAGGGAACATTGATGGACCGATGTTAGCGTGCTTTACCCCAGATTTGTTACTTCTGGTTGACGTCGTCGACTGACCTGAACAATAATTGTTTATTAAGTTATATACAAGTGACGCAACGTGCATCTATGTATATACATACATATGTATATATAGGTACCTTAATTTTATTATTGTTAGCACAATACAAAAACATGAACATTAATGATTTTAAATAAAAAAAAAACGTGGAATACTTTCAAACGTTTATCCCTTTAATTTACAGTACCGAGCGACCGAGCTTCGAGCTCGAAGTTCTTTTTTGTTATATCGTATTTTTTAGATAAAAAAAAAACTAAAAACTTGAATAAATACAAAAAAAAAAACAAAAGTAAAACTTTGTATCCGACCGGGATTCGGACGCGGACACCTGTGAATATCAATCTTGCGCATTGGCCGTTTTACCTACGAGTTTATGCCCGAGCGAAGAAATTATCGACCAAATTTTGTGCGGAATAATGCGGAAGAAAACCGCATGAAAACTCGAAAATACGCGTTTTACCAGACATTAAGACTAATCTGGATCGATTTTTTGCCCCCGAAAACCCCTACATTCCAAATATCAACGAAATCGTTAGAGCAGTTTCCGAGATCGCTGGTATAAATAAATAAATGAACGAATGAACGAATAAATAAATAAATGAATAAACAAATAAGCAAATAAACGAATAAATATACAAGAATTGCTCGTTTAAATACATTTACATTTAAAGACAGTAGGTTTCTTAGACTTAGGGATTTCTAGTGTAAGGGTCTCTATTTAGGTAATTACCTACGGTACAATAAATAGCATATTTAAACGTATCGTGTCATCAGTACTCTAATGGCTGTTTGAAGTATAAATTAAAAGAAACATCTTTACAGCGTAGACAGATAATTTAGAAAGATAAATAAAGGTGAGAGTTATCAAAAAGAAAATTACGAACATTTCGTTAGTGTCCCAGATATTATAGTAGATGAAAATATTCTGTGGATTTTATGTTTAATTAAATTTTAGCCCTTTAACGTTCATCAACGGAAAATAATTCCATTTTCTGTTTGATATCTAGATGAAGAAAATTTGATGGTTTTAATAATAACTTGTTAATTAATGTTACAGTTTATATAAGATAATAAATTAGGTTGTAATTAATTTTTAATTATTTTGGTATTTCATGGAAATATTTCAATAATTAGACGATAAGAAGTTTGGTTGATAAAGATTAGATTGATAAGATTGAGTTATATGAATGGATTTTTTGAATGTAAACGTATGTACATCTATACTAATATTATAATTCTGAAGAGTTTGTTTGTTTGTTTGTTTGGTTGAACGCGCTAATCTCAGGAACTACTGATCCGATTTGAAAAATTCTTTTTGCATTTGATAGCCCGTTAACTGAGGAAGGTTATAGGCTATATATCATCCCGGAAAGGTGTACGGGTCCCGTGGGATAGATTTGTTTTTGTCTAGGGCCGAACCCAAAGCGAAGCGAGGGTAAGTCGCTAGTATTATATACAATTTCGCTTAAAATAAAATATTTCGAGAAATACTTGTACAAAAACCGTTTAAAAGGTTGTTGGCGTGCGAGCGTATAATGTTATTTCAAAGGGTCCGACTGAATTGAAATAAATTGCGTTTCCTCGCTCAAAAATTAGTCTCTTTCATTAAAAAAAATGTGTTCTAAAACAGTTTAAAGTTTCTTAAAGAAAAATGAACGTTTGTACGAAAATAAAATAACACAAAATGCAACTTAAAATTATGCTTTTTTCATTTTACCGTTTTCAATCTTTACTATAACGAAAAATTTCCTAATGATTTTTAAATCACGAAGAGCTTTATGTAGATATTATGATAGATGTGTTTTCTAAATGGAAGGTGTTACATGAGAGAATTTTGGCATGCATTTGTGCGGAGGTAAAATAAATCATTTACATGGAAACTTTGTCGTACGTCGCAGATTTCCTACACCATTTCATTTGTCTCTTACATCTCCTATTACGAGTAATATACTGTTTTATTATACTACATTTACAATAATAAAATGGCTAGCACTAACTATCGACAAATTGTTGTACCGTTTAGTATCGTTTATCAAAAGTAAATTGTTGTCATGTAACCAAAACAAATAATATCAGATGGCTTGATTTATCAATGGAACTTATTTAATAAATAAAAAAACCCAAAACGGAGTTATTTTACATTTTTAAAAAGCTGAATTATAAAGCTGAAGAATTTATTTGTTTGTTTGTTTGGTTGAACGCGCTAATCTCAGGAACTACTAATCCAATTTGAAAAATACTTTTTGAATTAGACAGCCCGTAACTGAGGAAGGCTATATATCATCCCGGAAAAAAGTACGATTCCTGTGGGATAGATTTGCTTTTGTCTAGGGACGAACCCGATGCGAAGCGAGGGTGAGTCGCTAGTATTATATATTTGGTCCGATATTTTCGTATTAGTTAATTTTAGTGATTATCTAAACTGTTGTATTTGATGTATGTATGTTGAGTATATGACACCATTTGTGATATGAGCCTCCAGTAGATTAGCCTCAAATAATTCTATTACACGCAGTCATGGTCATATCGTTTGTTCGTCATCACTCTTCTATCACAAAAGCAAACCATCTAGATCTGTTTTCTTGGGATAGCAGTAACCCGCCCGCAAAAATACCCGTTTTACAAATAACTATGTTTGTAAAACGGTTTTTTTTCTTTATTTCTATTTGCAACGACTTCCATTTGCTCTCTAAACAAGGCCATCTCACTATTAACTGCTAGGTATTCTCGATTACATGCTATGCCTTATCACTTCGCTCTCAATTTTATCACACACTACATTTTTATTTTATTACAAATCATCCAATTTAAGTTTTTCTATTATTAAGCCAAAGATATAAAATGAAACGCTACTTTTACAAACCAAAAATCCAAAAATAATTAAATTATATTTTTGTTACTTTCCTTCTGTACAATACAGTATAAAATTACCAATTCAATATGAAAAATGTATAAAAAATGTAACATTAAAATTACCATCTATACATCGTGACCATGCGGTCTTGAAAGCGGCAGTAATCTCCGCTGATCTTTGTTCCCTCGCAATACAATCCGTGCCTAAAAAGCAAAAGTGTGTCATGAGACCCAAAGGGGAAACAGACTGAACGATTTATGTGGTAAAGTACTCGTATTTAGCGTTTTCACAGTCTAGTGAATCAGTCGTCATACAATTTATCATGATCATTACCCATATAGTCTAAAATGCCAGTATGAAATAGTTTATTTAATTTTTTATTTTGGCCATTGTTAAAATTTATGAAGCTTTACAGTAATATTCAAAGAATTTGATCACTGTTTTTAAAGAAATTGCTAATATATGTACATACTTCGTTTTAATCAATACAGATAAAATAACAGCTTTTTACTTAATGTATATGAAATGGTACTTATAAGAAAACCACAATTTTTTAAATTTTTGTCTGTCTGTCTGTTTGTTCTGGTTAATCTCCGAAATGACTGGACTAATTTTGATGGACTTCCACTGGTAGATATCTGATGCTATTAGTAATAACTTAGACTAATTTTATTTTAGAAAAAGAATTAGAATATCGCTCAAAAAATTAAATCCTACCTAGAGACGCACTCAAGCGAAGGTAGGGTAAGTTGCTAGTACCATATTATACTAAAAAAATATATATTATACTATACCAATCTCATTATAAGCAAGTAATGTAGTTTGGACGGTGGCGTTATCCCAGTTGACCAGCTTCTGTATGTTCATAACGTGAACTGAAATAAAATACAGTTATAAGTTTTTAATTTGTAGTAGTTTAAAATTAATTAGCTATAATTGGCTCACATTTTTGAAGTTATACATACTTCTTTTGGCATGTTTGGAAAAAACTATGAGAGTAAAGTATTAACTATGCGCGCGCACACCGACAGCCGAAAAGCGACATGATGAAGTTAGTTTAACTTCATTCCTTTTACAAACAGAGAATTGTGACATGCAGGACGAAATCTTTAACTATTTTTATTCTATTAAAGAAGTATAACTTCTTACAAGCGTACATACATAAGTACGCACATACGTTTTTTTTTTGCAATAAAATGCCTTCCAAAATGACTAAGATTTAAATGAAAAGCTTTGTATTAGGAACATATTTTGACACTTTCGTAATGTAAAAGTATAACTTGATTTTTCACCCTCCAGACGTCAATGAGATAACAATTTAAAGCTTCAATTGAATGGAAATTTTATTTTGCTTTTTGAACTTTTGCTTTTTGTGAGACACCTTATCTTGTTAAGAATTTTATGGAACGAAATCCTTTCTGTTTTAATTTATAAAAATAAAAGTACGTAGATAAATCAATTACATTTTAAGATATTATTAAGATGCGACTCACTCTGTGTTCGGATTCGTCCCTACTTACGTTTAAACATTTAGTATTGATTTCTTAAAGATGAGATATTCCCGCAGTAAAGTTGACCCGGATAACCAGCTACCATCGTACCAAATTTCATCAAAATCCCTGACGAAAATTCTAAAAACTGTCTGACAGACAGACGAAAATTCTAAAAACTATAGATTCGCCCTCATTATCGATAATAATGACTATTTCAATAAGATTTTCCAAAAAATATTTAATGTACAAATTCGACTCAATTAGAATATTATTATATGTATCGAATTAGATAAATATGTTTTTCAAATTATATATAGATATACGGACTTCACTGAGACATTTTAATTAAAGAGTATATGTAGAAAAAATTTAAAGTGTTTATTGTGCAGCTTACCTCTAGATTATTAAACAATTACCATATTGAATATCAACATAATTAATGGCTTACATTTTTTAGACGTTGAATTTGACTTAGACCAGTTACTCCATTTCTCAGTTGTCTTTTTCCACACTCGATTCCATCGATGTCTACAAATTCGTCCAATAGATATATGCTTTTTTAAACTTTGAAATGGTCCCGATACTGCGGATATTGTAAAATTTCTTATAATTCTGTGGTATATGTGGTTATCTATCGGAAAATAGATTATTTAATATAACAATTTTAAATATACATAATTTGATAATTTTCACTATATTAGTGTATTATCATACATTTTTCTTTGTGTCTGCGTCTATATTTTTGACATTTTTTGCATCTTCCCTTACAATCCCACAGACTTTGTTTAGAAAAGTCCTTTTTCGCAACTTCTTTTCTCCAGCAGTAGTGATAATAGTAATCGTGGTAGCTGCATTTGTCTAGAAATAGTGAAATTGAAAATTTACTTTTATTGAAACTTACTAGGTTATATATTACAATAATTTAATATTTAATTTAGATTTATTATACTTGAGTAATGCAAATGCTAATACAATATATACCAGGACATTTAAAGGGATGCGTCTCTTTCTTATCGTGAGTATTAGATTGCCAAAATCCTGTGTTATTCGATGTTTTAGAGGATTTCCAAGTAGTAGTATTGTCTTGTGAGCTTTGAATTATGGACCAGTCGGTATCATTGTCAGCAGGAAAATTTTCATCAATGTGCTCAATAGTACTCGATAAGTCATCGCGGGTTTCTGAATCGATTCCCGTGGCCAAACTAAAGGTATCATAACCTAATGTGTAAATAAATTAGTAAAATTAGTTAATTATTATGCAATAATGTACAAAAAATAAGCAAGCAATAAAGCAAGGAAGAATGATGATTTGAATTCACAAAATTCACTTTCATTTTATCCATATTTATTTATAAACTTCTATTGTAATCTCTAATTGTCTCGGGTAATTTAAAAAATAAATAAGCTGTACCGTGAGTTTCAAAGTTTGTAGTTTTTTGGAGGACTTCTGATGGATATTCTACGTAAGAAGAAACGGGTATTTTTTCATTATTTTCCTTTTTTTTGGCAGGATTTGGTGTTGAGTAATATTTGAAGGGTTTGTGAATATCTTAAAAGTAAAAATTATCAGAATAAGTGGTACGAGCAATTACCAGCTTCTTTATATATTTCTGAATGAATAGAATACACTTGTATTATTTGGGGTAAACAGTCAAAATTTAAATTATAACTTTGAATTTATTTAGTACATATTAGTTTTGACTAGACTATAATACCTGTTCTAAGATTTTTTGTGAGTTTCAAGTCTGTATTTATTTTTGGTACTCCAAAAAAATCGCTCGTATTTGTCGAATCAATTTTTCTTTTATTAATAATTACGGTTGACTGCCCTTCTCCAAACATATCTAAGAAATTATGATATTTATTATATTATACTCTTACTGTCTGTTATTTAAACTATTTTAAAAATTGGAATACCTACCAGAATTATTTTGATTAGGCTTTTTCATAGTAGAACTTGTGATTTCTTTACTATTATGAATCTTATTTATTTTTTCTCCATTTATGGATACTTTGTTCTCGAACGTTTTTGGTTCCGTCGTCTTTCCATCAAATGTTATTTGACTTGGCGGATTTATTGACTGGTATCCTAAAATAGTTTCGGTATAATATATATATTTAAAAAAAATTATTTCTTATATACCTTAATATTAAAAAAAAGAACCAGATTCATTATCTCTTGTCGGTTGCTCCAGTTCTGAAGATAGCCAATCACGCACATTTTCGTTTGTATTCTTAAAAGTTTTTAATCCTGAACTCTTTGTAGTAGATAATCCTCGTGAACTAGATTGATTTGCATTTAATCCTGCTATACATAAATAAGTATTACATAAAATCTATAACGATAAATTAATGTATTAATTTTCAAAAAAATCGCATCAAATTTACCAGTAGTTTTGGTTTTGCTAATATTATTAGACGTAACGCTAGAATTTCTTAGACTGAATTGTGTGTTTATAGTGTCATTAGAGTTAAGAATATTTTCAGGGCCATCTCTATATTCACTTTCAGTACCTAACAACCAAGCTGCAACGAATTTCAAGATGCTTATCATATGTACATATATAATTAAATACTTAACGTTCACTCACTTTAAAATGTTATGAAATTTTTAAATAAAATTTATAGCAATTGAAGTAAACATTTAATAATATATTTTTCAATTACTTGAATCTTCCCTGTAAATATGCCCCAAGGTCGGTATTGGCCTTGCAGAAGTTTCTGACTTTGGCGCTGAATAATTTTCAGGACAAAATTCTATAATTTTATACGAAATTCATAAATTAGCATGACAATTCATAAAATATGTATATTTAAAACATGCTATATTGAACAACACACCTTGATTGATATTTAGATGTTGTACCCTTTGGACATTTTTATGTTCATTTAACGGTTTATAATTTCTGGAGGGTATACTTTTCATGGTGGAAGATGATGGACCTTTCGCAGGCACATCTCGTATGTTATATTTTCTTCGAGGTATCAGACTTGGTTTTTTATCGTCGCAAACTGAAACGTAATGCCAGTTAATTTATTATTTGAGTAATTATTTAAATAGATTAGGTTTGAATAAATTTTACCTGGATTTTTTAATTTTCTCGAAATTTCTGCTTGCCTACTTGTGCTGGTATCATCTTCAGAATAAATATATATATTAGGAACTTTGGTAGTAAATAAAAATAAAATATGTGTATCACTTATTTTTTAATTTTTTATTAATACATTGAGATATTAACACACAGCAACATCTAGTTCCATGATAAGCTACGAGGCTTGTGTTATGGATACCAGATAGTTGATATACTACACATATATAACTTAAAATACATACATATTATAAATATAAATACTCATGACTGGAGTACAAACATTCGTGCTCATCACACAAATGAATGTCCCCAGCGGAACTCAAACCCGCGACCGCTGGTACAGCAAGTAAGGTTACTAAAAACTGAGCCAACGCGTCGTCATTATGCTTTAACTTATTAAAATTGTATTATTTAATACCTGACGTATCGGACTGTCCTGTTTTTGTAACGTTCTTTTTAACCATTTGCAATTTTCTAAGTGACTTGTTGGCCGGTCTCCTTCTTTCATACGTTTCTGATTTAGTTTTGTCTACGTATCAAAATGATACAATTAAAACTATTCTTTTAGTCAATTGATAAGTATTTAAAATAGTTTAGCATAAAAATATTCAGTTCACTATGTACCATTAACGCTTGTATCCCTTATGAGTTTAAGTTGCCCATAAGCTACGATATAATTTTTTGCTGGTCCTAGTATTGGGTTTGTAGCAACAATAAAATCCATATTAGTCTACATAAAATATTATATATTAATTGCTTTAAGTTGTTATATTTAAAAAAGCATTAGCAGGAGCCTATAAAATACATACCAATTAAAATTTTCTAATATGTTCTTTCTAATATCTATTTATAATATCTAATATCTAATATGTATTATGTATTAACACATGGTAAGTTAAGACACTTTAAAATTTAAGGATAAATATTTAATTTTTATTAAGTATAAAAGATGAATGAATTAAAAGTGTAACTTGTTTTTATTTCATCTTATTACATTGAATTTAGACATAAATCCTAATAAATTGTCATTTTACGTAATATGACAGAATTAACATATTTCTGTGGAAGTTTTTTTTTTATCTTGTCATTGTCGTTGAGGTTCGCTAGGTTCTTCTATGGAAATATGTTTTTCTGATTTCGATGAAGAAGCCCTTTGCTCAGCTTGTATTTCTTCTAACTTTTTTATTAGGTCCTTCTGAACACTATCTACGATTTCCTTTAAGTTTCTAGCTGTAAATTTTACACATAAAATATATTATTATGACTTCAAAATCAAATTTTAATCAAAATATTATACTTTTTTCATATAGGCTTTTACAAATATCGATATAAGGTATCTAGATCTTAATATTATTAGTTACCTGTTTTCTGGTTAAATTCTTCTGCTATGAGTGAAATTTTTTTCAAAGTTACTACATGTTTTGATATCTCACTTGCTACATCCTGATCGCATGCAGTATTAACTGCAACATCTTCTGTTACTGATTTCACTTTTTTGTCTGGCTTTTTAAAAACGTCACTGCTGACTAATGGCATTCTAGGTATTTTAAATCCTGGTCTATGGGGTGGAGCTTGAATATTTAATATAGAACTACTGGGATTACTATTAATTATAGCTCGTGGAACTTCTATAGTATCGTTCGGCAGTAGTTCGGGAGCATATGTTTGCAAAGTTTCAATTTTCATCGGTGATTCCTTGCGGGATGGTATTTTTTTTGAAAATTTGACTGGTAGAGCATTGGTGATGGTATCAATTATAGTTTCTGTGTGTTAATAATAAGAATTATTAATATATTAAATTGAATTTTATGATTACTTGGTTTAGTCAATCTGTTACATTACCTACTACACATACATTTTTCGCGAGACTAAGAAGAGTTAATTATTGTTTACAAGAGATAAAGCAAGTTATAACTATGCAGTTGTTTGAGAGCTTTTCCAACTTTTACGGGATTTTTTTATCATTAAGTTTTTTCTTTTATAGTAAATGATTTTTTTAAGCTTCAGGACCCCATAAATTATCGAAATAAGGAACAAATATGCCAGTCTTCACCAACGAAATAGTTACGATATAATAATAATAATAATAATTCGATTATGGAGGTGACTAATTTAAGCATATTATTAAAAACTTAAAAAAACAATGTAAACTGACTTCTAGGCACTAAATTGTAAAAAAATAACTAAACGAGGGTTTTCATTTAGAATACATACCTAATCAGATTTTTCGAAGTTGGTGTGTTTTGATTTGTATCAGCTGGCACCGACTTCGAAAATATTTGATTAGATATCTATTCTAAATGAAAAGCCCCGTTTATTTATTTTTTACATTTTAGTGTCTGCAAGCAGGTTTTAATTTTTTATTAAAATATTTTAAGTTTCCATTTTTAGTGTAGACGTAATAACAGGTAATTTGTAAGAAGAAAGTTTTTTAATGACATATTCGATTAAGCAATTTATTTCAAAAATAATTTATTGTTGATTTTATTTTATTTTTTAAAAACCGCTCGACCGATTTCGATAAAATTTAAATAGGACAAAGAAGTATAACCCTCGAAACAAATATATATATATCCAAATCTGTTCAGGTGTCTTCGAGTAATCGGTGAACATACATAAAAAAAAGATTCCGACGAATTAAGAACCTCCTTCTTTTTGGAAGTCGGCTAAAACATTGATAAACAATTCTACAATTGTATATTTACTCTTATACAAGCTGTTCTAAAATCTTATTTATTAAAACCTTATAACGGAAGGCAGTTTTAGTTTCAGTTAGAATTAGAAGAAAAGTGAATTAAGTCATACCATGAGTTATATTGTCAATTCATCAAAAATATATTTCATTATTTATATTTATTTAAGGCAGTGGTAGCCCAATGGTGACGCGCGCGCTTGGGAAACCGAGTGAAGCGGGTTCAAATCCCGGGTCTCGCACCTCTGATATTTTCATGTGCGAATCATTTCTAACATGATTACCACTTACCTTACGGTGAAGGAAAACATCGTGAGAAAAACTGCATGTCTGAGGAAACCTAGCAAGTTTTCGAAAGACATGTGAAGTTGGCCAATCCGCACTTGGCCAGCGTGGTGGACTATGACCTGATTCCCCTCGTATTGAAGGGAGGCCCGTGCCCAGAAGTGGGACGTTAAAAAGGGCTGAATACATTTATATTTGTTTGTATATTAGTGAAATTAGAACAGATGTAAATAATTTTAATTTCAACTTACGCACGATGTTTTTAGGAGATTCTTCGACTTGTCGCTTTTTGTGAGCAAGTTTTCTAGATAGTTCAGCGAGAAACATTGAACATGTTGGTCCTGTATTTTATATTTCAGAAATTTTAAAATGATAAAATAATTAAAAAATATATCATAATGAAATGAAATATTACCATCGCTTTTTCGCTTTTTGCTAGCCTTAGGATTAGGTGCGGATTTTTTGTTCTTAGATTTATAATTTGTAGGTTTTTCCATTACTAATACTAAAATTATGAAAATATTGTATGTTAGTTAAGTAAATTAATTAAATTAGTGTAAAATGTTCTTCTTCATTAGCAAAAACAACATTCAACTGTATATTTAAAAATATTTTGTCACATATATGTATATTATTATATTAAAATAAAATAAGACGCTATTCCTCTACTTTATCAGGCTACAGAGATCTTTAAAGAATTTCAGAGTCTAAAACTAATTTAAGAAGTATTCAGGAGGAGAATTTGTTCTGCAAACTTCTTAAACTGTAATTAATTAAAATAGACTTATATAAAAACTTTACAAATTAACAAGAAAAGGGTTAAATAGCTAAGATTTAGAATTTATTTATAAAATTGTTTTTATACAGAATTTAAAGAAATTATTAGTTCCCTTCGATAATAATTATGTGACAGCTATAATAATTTGAATATAATTTTAAAATACCTTGTTTATCATCGAGGAAGTCCCGTATGACGGGACTTCCTTATAAATGTTAGGAATATGAATTGTTTTAATTATAATACTAAAAATTTACATAAGTTATATAAATAAATGTGGAGATGACATTGTCATTTTCATATACTCGTGTCTATTTCGCAATCTATATATTATGTATGACACATTATTAAAAAGGTTCGTTATGAGCAATTACTAAGTTAAATAATAGCATGGTTAAAAAAGGGGCCAATCATGGAATAAGAGATAATAAGTGCTGATCTCTATCAAGCGCAGGATCGGCAGCTTTACGTGCTCTCCGAGGCACGGGAGTGAAACACCTCCAACTTCCCAACTCCGGGTTATCACTGAGACTTCTTAAACAGAAAGACTCAATAACAAAATTAAAAACTAGCCATATAAGACGTGGCCATATAAAAAAATGAAGTGTTTGGTTTCAAAAAATTATGCTTATTTTGTGGCCAAGCAGCCGATGAAGCAGGAGAGATGAAAAACAAGAGGAGTGTAGACGCACCATTATTCAAAGAAAATGTCAAAAAACCAGAAGAATGAAGCATTACATTTTATGAGTATGATTTGATCGCTACTGAAGTAATGCCTAGATGATCAAGTCACATAATTAATGAAGACAGGACTATAAATAAAAGGGAAATACAAACTTTTGTGTGGACCGGTAGTATCATTTTTTTCCTTGTGCCAGTAATGTAACTTACAAAAACATAAAAATGGATCCACTTGTTACCCAGATCCCCTATCTAAATATAAAAGTAAATATTATCATATAGAAGGGCCGCAAGTAGCTCTGTGTATGGTAAAGTTGACTATAATAGTATTTATTTTAAAATAACGCATGATAAAAGTAAATAGCAACCACTATACCTCAGGTTCTTTATGGTTGTTTTCTTCTTCAATAGACTTCTTTTATAAAGTTAAATTGTGATTTGTTTAATTATGATGTAAGTTTTATTATTGGCAATAGAAAAAAATGCTGGGTGTACATTTTAGGTATAATCTATACATTACACAAAGACTCGTAAAAAAAACACTTTCACAATTGACGAAAATATTGAAAAATATACACACAAATATAATATCAAGTACAAGAGGTACTTATAAAGTTGGATAAACAATTCCATGGAAATTCATCCGGGCATTCTCAACGATTCAACAAACATTTTTAAATATTACAGAATAAAAAACGATTAAATACTTTCTTAGATTTACGCGAATATTTTAAATAAACCTATCTTTTCGGATTATTTCGCGGCTTTATTTTGATTTTTGGTTCCGGACGTTTCGAATGCTTTACAGCAATCATGGTCACGGGAGAGACTAAGGTGTTAGACATCTCAAAGGCGTTACATAAGAGTACTTGTTAAAGACAGTGCCTACCCACAATTTTACGAAAATGATTTCAAATATGCAAAACTGGTACCAGAGTACCTTACAATATTTGTTGATTTTAATTCTTCGTTCATTTTTGTTTTTTTTTAATAAGTATTATATTAAACTGGCAAAACCCGCGGCTTCGCTCGCGCTAAAACTACAACAAAAGAAACTTTAAAAAGGTAGGTTTCATACAAATTTTCATCCCTTACTTTATCTCCTTATGGGATGAATTTTAAATAAACGCTAAAACACGTATTTATTTAATTGTATTGAAGGTCATTAATATCAAGTTTCAAGAAATTCTGATCATAAATATTTTTTGGGTTGTGTTATAACGTGTACTCCCGTGAGAATGAGATAATCTCTTGCGGTAAAAAGTATCCCATATGTTGACCCGGATATCCAGTTATCATCATACCAAATTTCATCAAAATCCCTCCAGTGGTTTTTCTGTGATGCGGTAACAGACAGATGGACAGACAGTCAGACAATAATTCTAAAAACTATAGATTCGGCCTCTGCATCGATAATAATGTCTATTTCAATCAGATTTTTCAAAAAATATTTAATGTACAGATTCGGCTTAGTTAGAATTTTTTATATGTAGGTATACAGTATACAGATACAGTAATAATTAAATACAGTAATATTATTTATTTAATTTTAGCTGTTAGGTATTATTATAAATATTACATTTTTTTTAAACTTTAATAATAATGTCCTCCTGACCGATTCCGGCCAAGGCGGCCAATCTCATTGAGACTAGCCAACTGCGCAGGAGATATTATAGTGCACAAGTGTACGCGCAGACACAAGTGTACTCTCTATTCCTGTCACTCTCATACTCCGGTGGGACAACTACTCGACACAATCGGTGAGAGTTAAGGCGCAGGACCGACGGCTTTACGTGCTCTCCGAGGCGCGGGGGTGAAACACCGCCAACTTCCCAACTCCGGGCTGTTACTGAGGCTTACTATACAGAAAGACTCAATAACTAAACTTGGCCCGACCCGGGACTCAAACCCAGGACCTCAGGATGTGCAGCCGTACATGCTAGCCACTACACCACCGAGGCAATTTTTAAACTTATAAGTTAATAATATAATATCATTTAGTGTTGTTATTACTATAATATTTATAACCTCAAAGAAAATTAAAAATATTAATTATTAATTAAAGCAATATTATTGTTTTATACGAAATTGTAATGTAATTTTTAAATTAAATTATTAATTTAGATTGCTCTTATTTAAAGTTAAAATATTAAGCAACACTACCGTTATCTTTACAGATAAAAAAAATATATTAATTTGAATTACTATTATTGCGATCCACGCAGTATGAACTAACTACATTTAATGGTCTGTTATGTTTGTTGTTTTTGCGACTACATTCGCTTTGATAGTCCATAAATGCTCGCGAAAGAGAAAGTTATCGCTCCAGGATGATTCGCGAAGCTATTATATATTATAATAAAATTAAAAAACATCCAAACTTCAATAGAGAAGATGGCTGGGTACTACCATCATCGTGGGATCCTGTAATAAATATAATAAATCTGACAACAGAAACAAACATAACAGACCATTAAATGTAGTATATCCTATGTCCTTCTCCAGGTCTCAACCATCTTCTTAACAAATTTTATCTAAATCAGTTCAGTAGATCCGGAGATTACTCCTACAACCTCACAAACTTACAAACATCACCTCAGCATGATAGAATATAGATCAGCATGATAAATTTTACTAAATTAGGTGCATAAGTTGTTGTGTACTAAGCTATAAGTTACTATAGTTTTTTAACTATCCCAAGGGAACTCTTTTAATTTTCCGGGATGAAAAATATCTAAAATGTTGACCGGCGATATAAGGTACTACCATGAAAAATATCATTTAAATCGGTCCAATAGTTTCGGAGATTAGCCCGTACAAACAGATAGAGAAACAAAAAAAAAAAAACTAGATTTGTTTTAGTTCTCTTCTTACATTCCGCTGACTCTGTTTTTTGTATATTTTTTTTATGTGCAGACATTCGACCTTTACAGTTTTATATACATATATAGATAATGCACATATAAGATTTTGTATCGCTGCTAGATAAGCAAAAGTTATATCATTTGTAGGTAACATTGAGGTGTAACATTGAGGTAAAATAATAGATGAAATAAAAGAATTGCTGTATTATTTATAATTTATTTTGTGAATTGTGCCTTTTCCCTTTTGAAAATTAAATTTTCTATTTACCTGCAAACAATAATAATCATAAATTACGAAAACTAAATGACAGAAGCTATATATTTATATATTTTTTATATATATTTTTGAATATTTAAGATATATAAGATGTATTGAATAGCGAAATAAATATAATTTATTTATTTATAGCGTAAGCATCACCAGAAAAAAATAGAATTATTTTACACTTACTTGTATTATCAAATTCCTTATTCCGGAGGGGCGACTGGTTTCTAAAAGAAAAATAAAATCTGTATACTTTCATAGATTGCGAATATTTGACATTTTTTATTGTATTTTAAAGCTGAATAAAAATGTAGTAAACATTTTTCTCTGGATTACACTTCGTAATAACGTACTCGTACGATAACAACCTGAAAATACTCTCAGCAAAAATTATATAGGTCGATAAATTGTTTATTTATAGCAAAACTTACGGTTATAGTATTAGATGGTTGACGAGGCGTGGCTGATGTACGCTGTGATTGATTGGTTTGCTCAGGATTCAATTTAGGATTCTGAGATATTTCCGAGTGAGCTTGTGCTAGAGTTGCTGTGGCTACGGGTCGAACTTGATTGTCTTCTACAGTACATAATAGATCATTTTCTTTAGTAAATATATACTTATTATATATTGTAATAAATAAAAATAAGTAATAAATCGTCTATTAGATTATGTTAATAAAATATAAACAGATGTAAATTTTCAATTATATTCAATAAGACAGTCACTTGACTATTGCGCTACCTTCATACACTTACATATATTATGATTTATATTACTATATTTGCTATAAACCTGTTATTTCATGAAAACTGCCATTAGCATCATAGAATTCTTCTTTACCGATAGCATCTGTTAATTTAGGGACTGAATCAGAGACGTCAGTGGATGATGAGGATCCACTCCTTGCTTCTGCTGGTAGTTGACTTCGTTTTCTCTTTCTTTTGGTTTTTGTTACAGGATTAACCGTGTCTGTGGCAGGCTCATTCTTCTTCAGTTCGTGAAGTTCTAGCACCAGGGGCTTAGTTTCAAAGATCCCGGTATTAGATGAAGATGAAGAATCATCGCTGTCTGTTAGATTTAAAATGTCGTCAATGTCTCTCTCTACAAAAATAGATTGTATAAATTATTAGAGATAACGAAATTATATGAATAGAAAAAAATCCATGCGATACGCTCTATTAGGTATTATAAAATACTAGCAAAACCCGCGGCTTCGCTCGCGCTAAAACTACAACAAAAAAACTTTAAAAAGGTTTCATACAAATTTTCATCCCTTATTTTATCTCCTTATGGGATGAATTTCAAAAAACGCTAAAACACGTATTTATTTCATTGTATTGAAGAGCATTAATATTAAGTTTCAAGAAATTCTGATCATAAATATTTTTTGGGTTGTGTTATAACGTGTATTCCCGTGGGAATGAGATAATCTCCCGCGGTAAAAAGTATCCTATATGTTAACCCGGATATCCAGCTATCATCATACTAAATTTCATCAAAATCCTTCCAGTGGTATTTCTGTGATGCGGTAACAGACAGACAGACAGACAAAAATTTTAAAAACTATAGATTTGGTCTCTGTATCGATAATAATATCTATTTCAATAAGATTTTCCAAAAAATATTTAAGGTACAGATTCGACTTAGTTAGAATTTTATTATATGTATAAGATTTTATTACGCTATCGAAAGTGTTTGATGTTTTATGGGTAATTGAGCACAACTCAAGAGCTTAAGTACTTTTTGTGTTGCTCAAGTAAAAGTTTGAAAGAAAAACATAGTTTAAAGTTTTGTTATAATAATTTAACTACATTTAATAGATACAGATATAGGTGAAACAAATACTGAGTAATACCTATATTTGGAAAAAATATATACATAGGTATTTCTAAACATAGGTATCTGACTAAAATAAGTCTTAGTCATACAAAAAAATCTAAATTTCATATTTTTAATAAATATTGATACATATTAACTGTTGATGATTAAATATTCCCTTATTAGTTTTACTTTCAAGATTTAAAGGGCTTTAAGCGATAAGTCACTTTTATTATCGTTGTTAGAATCCAACTTCGGTGCACGTGTTGAGTGTAAAACGCTTTGTGCATACGAATAACCAACAGTTTAGATCGAAGTTTAAACTCAATATTGAAAGTTATAAATTTTTAAGTTGCATTAGTTTTCAGTCGAATTTGCCAAGTTCAGAAATCTATACATATAATAAAACTGTAACTAAGCCCAATCTGTACATTAAATAATTAAAAAAAAAATGTTATTGAAATAGACTTAATTATCAATACAGAAGCCAAATCTATAGTTTTTAGAATTTTTGTCTGTCTGTCTGTCTGTCTGTTACCGCATCCGTGGAAAACCACTGCACAGATTTTAATGAAATTAGGTATGGTGATAGCTGGTTATTCGGGTCAACATATAGGACACTTTTAACTGCGGGAAAATATATCATCTTTGAGCTAAATATTAAAACATAACTAGGGACGAACCCGAGCGGAGCGAGGGTGAGTTGCTAGTATGAAATAAACGTTACGCTAAACGTCAAGTTCCTGTCTCTTAGAATTTTGTTTTTAGTAAATAGGCATTTATTTATTGTTTTAAGCTTCGATCAACATCGAAGTTTTCGAGGTTATATATTTGATTTAGTACCAATATAAAGACTAACGCTAAAATCTTCTACTAAAAATAGAGAGTTCCGCTTATTCATATTGAAAATATCCGTTTATAACTGTTATTGCTATATATTATGTACTGAAATTTCTAACTATACAAATAAATAAAATTGGAGTGTCTGTTTGTAATATTCAAATAACCGCTTTTTACTAAATGCATATGGATGTATACACGGTACATATACCAAAACAACATTTTTTACAATTTTTGTCTGTCTGTCTGTCTGTTTGTGCCGGCTAATCTCCGAAACGGCTGGACCGATTTTGACAGGACTTTCACTGGCAGATAGCTGATGTTATAGGGAGTAACTTAGGCTACTTTTATTTTAGAAAAAGAATCAGGGTTCCGCGAAAAAAAAATTAAAACCCATGAAATTATCAACAAAATCCGCGTAGGGCGTACACACCCGAGCGAAGCGAGGGTAAATCGCTATATTATTTGAAGGAATATCTTAGGAGTAGCAAGCTACTATTTATGTATAAACATATCTAACCGTGAAAACGTACCTAGGGACGAACGCGAGCGAAGCGAGCGTGAGTCGCTAGTAAATAAATAAATAAAGAAAAAATACTGAATCGTTTGTATTGTCATAGATGTTGAAATTGCAAATAATATTATTAAATGTATTATAATTAATTTTAAGAGTATTTTCTAAGGGAATTCTTTCTCTTGTTTATAGTTATTGCTATGAAAACATTATGTGTTAGTAACGTTTCATACACTATTTCGAACGACTGATGTGGGATGTGTGTGCTCGTCTCAGTGTTGATACGTTTTTAAGTGATTTGTATACAATGAATGCAACTCTAAAGGATTTGAGTATTTCTAAAAACTATCGCCAAAGCAAAACAGAAGAAACATTTTAAATAGAACTATCTTTTTCGATTTTTTCGCGGATTTACATACTGTGCGGTTCCCGTAGGATAGATTTTTGTTTTTGTCTAGAGACGAATCCAAAGCGAAGCGAGAGTGAGTTGCTAATATAATATAAAAATCTAATTATACTTTTTCTAAATAAATAACTTTTTAAATATCAATATCTTACCAAAATTATCCATGGCTATTTTGCTCCCCGGTAAATTGAAAATGCTCTTTATCAATCACCCGACTTTGATGGATGTGCTATCTTAATTTAGGTGTCCATATATATGCAAACATTAATTTAAGTATTGATATTACTTTCTTTAAAGGCTCATTTTGGTTTAATGGAATTTTTATTTATTTATTTTTTCCTAAAAATATTGACAAACAGAGTTGATGAATGTAAAGATTTTAGAATGCAATCAAATTATTTGAATATGTTTTGATTTATAGAATGTCAAAAAGTTTTTATTTGAATTATTTTCGACCTATTTATTAAATTTTTTAATAAGCTATATTTTCAGAATTTAAATAAAAATACTAATTAATACTTAAATAATCAAAATTATATGAAATACTTTAAGGTGTCATATGAAGCGTGTGGCCCTTTAAGGGTTTATTTTGCATTCAATGTATGGGATGGGACCGATAAAAAATATAAACCGACTTAGTATCGTATATATTTTTATAAACAAAAACAAATTAGTACGATATACCTGTTGATGTTTAATTTGTAGATTTTTATGATAATATTTAAAACAGTATCTAGTAACAAATTACATTTTACAATTGATTCCTTTATGCGATTCCCAAAAAATTGTACTAAAAAAATAAAAATCTTTCAATGAAAGTAAATTAAAATAAAAATTTGCAGTTACATTTGCAATCGATATTATTATATTTATAATTACTTTGTTCAACACTTAAATATTAAAACAAAATAGGGCACAATGAATTCTTTTAAGTTGTATAATTACTGTAATGAATATATGCACGTTAAAAACTACGTTAGTATGTTAAAAAATAATTTAAAGGTAATGAAGTTAAAATCTTTATGTAGGGTTAGATAAATATTACATGGTAGTTGATTGGTTGGTACCTACGTATTATTTAAAGGTAATATTAACTATGACTATTTACTTCATATCTTATCTACTCAAGTCAATAATAAAGTCATTATTTTTAATAATATTCACTTATGCAGTGTCTAAATCGAAAATATTTCATTGAAATTTTTTGCTTAAACTAGCGACTCACGATCGCTCCGCTCACGTTCGTCCCTAGGTAGGCACATTTTCGCGGTTAGCTATGTTTATACATAAATAGTAGCTTGCTACTTCTTAGGTATTCATTTAAATTATATAGCGATTTACCCGCGCTTTGCTCGGATGCGTACACCGTACGCGGATTTTGTCCATAATTTTATGGGTTTTAAATATTTTTCGCGGAACTCTAATTCTTTTTCTAAAATAAAAGTAGCCTAAGTTACTCCTTTAACATCAGCTATTTGCCAGTAAAAGTCACGTCTAAATCGGTCCAGTCGTGTCGGAGATTAGTCAGAACAAACAGACAGACAGACAGTCAGACAGACACAACATTTAAAAAAAATTTTGTTTTGGTATATGTACCGTGTATACATCCATCTGCATATCCATATGCATTTTGTAAAAAACGATTATTTTAATATTACAAACAGACACTCTAATTTTATTCATCTGTATAGATTATTTTTCAATTAGCTTACTTAGGTATTTAATCAGTAATTTAATGCACCATTTTATTTTTTTAAGAAAAACAACTAACATAACATTTGTAAGTGAATGAGAATTGCTAATATCGATTATCTTTGTAAAAGGAGATGAAAATGGTGAAAAAGGATTTCGTCACTTTATATATTATATTTAAGGTCGTTTCTTTTTACGATGTGATCGACAGTGACCTCCCGCGCTTAGGGACAGATCCCCTTGACCTTTGTTTTATACATTGATTATGTATAAGTTAGTGAAAGATTTTGCAAACGTTATACTAGTAATTTGTAAGTTCTTTTATATATAGTATTTATAATAATATTATTAGTAAAAGTTGATACAAAAGTTTTTTATTTACATTTTAAGACTTATTTCTTCTATTTTTGTGTATTCCTTTTAGTTTTTGTAATATATAAGTATTACAGT
This sequence comes from Argynnis bischoffii washingtonia, assembly GCA_033884665.1. Classification (NCBI taxonomy): domain Eukaryota; kingdom Metazoa; phylum Arthropoda; class Insecta; order Lepidoptera; family Nymphalidae; genus Argynnis; species Argynnis bischoffii. The sequence goes on along the minus strand of CM066618.1, from coordinate 13,438,286 downwards.
AAAAATAACAGTAAAAAGCTACGAATAAGAGTATATTTTGTAGGTAGATAAAGATACGTAGTAGGTATTTTTTATCATTTCTTCAATGTAGTAGGCAATATGAACCTAGTTTGCCTCTCCGCTATTTCAAACTTTCTACTTAACAGCAGTTGCATGTTTCTGATAAATCAGAAATAGTCTCCTTTACCCGTGCCTCTGTACACAAATAAAAATATATTGAAAACAAATATATATTAAAAAGGTATTCAAATAATGAGCGCTTGCGTCATGCATTATTAATTGACTCTTAGATAAGTTTTTGTTATTTATTTTATTAAACAATATCAGGCTATTTATATTTCTATTTGACGTTTAAATTTCTATTGTTTGTGACTTTCAAATGAATCTTTAAATAAATCAATTTAAATGAGATGATGAGCAGGTATAGTACTTATAGGCTCAATATAAGCACTTTGATCGGTCTACTATTATAAATGTAAAAAATATATGTGTGAAAAAAAATATGGCTGGACGAACTTAGTTGAAAATTAGTAGTACGCAGATAAATTATGACTTAGAGTTACAAAGCGAGGGTAAGTAAGCAATGCATAAAACAATACATATTGTATATGTATGAGTATGTAAGAGAGTGTACGTGTATTGTGTTATATTAACGACTAAACATTCTATATTCAACTGTCCAAAACTATTACTACCAACTATTCTTCATCAACATTCCTTAAATATACGTCTGACATAATGTATTGCGTATGTTTTGTTGGGTTATTAATTTCCTCTGTCTACAGAAAAAATAAATTCAATAATAGTCCTGAGTCAATGACAAATGACGGAGCGTGGTGAGCCCCAAGAGACGGTTTGAATGGGACTGTCATTTTCTTTGCTACATTTGGAATTTTTCCCCAAGATTTACATAGATTTACGAGGAGCGCTTATCGTGCAATCCTTACCAGTATTGTGTATAATATCCTTGTGCTTTTTCATCAACAACATACATTTTATGTTTACTCTAATAATAAAATCAACATTGATAATATTATTTTATCATTAGAATATTGTTTGTAAAATATTTATAAAAATAAAGTTGTACTTTGTTTTTATTTATTTGTACACTCTAATCTCTGGAGTTACGTCGATTTAGAAAAGTTTTTCGCATTTTAAATACAACGTCATAATCTATATGTGTACGATTTATCCAAATCCGTCTAGACTCTAGTCGTTTCAGCTTGTAAAAGTAAAAAACATACACACAGACACACACATATACATGCACACACAAACACAAACTTTCGCATTTATAATAGTGTAATAGTAATTTATAAATTATATAATAACAATATGTTACTCGAAGCTTCACATCACTTAAATGAACTTCTAACGCCATCCTAAAAAATATTTAAATTTTGAATTTTAGTTTAGTAAAAATTTTATCTAATAGGTGTTATAAGTCATTCAAACTATCGTCCTTGTTTTGAATAATGTTATAGAACGACGAAGTATCGAATGATACAACTACAAGGTCAAGGAAGGCTAGGGACTTAATAAATCATCTTGCCCCCGATGGTCACTGACACAACCAAATTGCTTTCTTCCTTACTATTGAGCTAATATCTCGAATTATCGCTTATGAGGGATCAAAAGATCCATTCTTAATATTAAGTATGAACAACTATGTGTGATAAACCATAAAATTCGTATGTAATTGGATATTAATTACCAAAATATTAGTAATATGTGTGCATTTATTTCTGAATTTGGCTTTGAATACAAAATTTTATAACTATTTGGATGGGAAATATGGTATTAGGATAGGAATAAGCTAACTACTAATTTTCTTGTATCACGATATGATTGTTTCAATATTGTTGATGTTTTGTTTTAACGCAGGAACGATAGGATTATGTAACTTAAAAGAAAAAATTGAACCCTTACAGGATCAGTTGTATGTCTGTCCGTTTGTGTGTTATCTTACACTTATAAGTAGAAATTTAGTACATATTTCGCCTACTAGCGACTCATCCTCGCTTCGCTTCGGGTTAATCCCAAGACAAAAACTAATCTATCCCACGGGAACCATAATTTTTTCCGGGATATAAAGTAACCTATGTGCTATTACAGAATATAATCTATCTTTTTGCTAAATTTTGTCCAGATTCGTTTAGCCGTTCTGGCGTGAAAGAGTAACAAAAATCCATCCACCCTCACAAACTTTTACATTTATAATATTAGTATTTGTTTATTAAAATATATGATTTTTGAGGATTAGATAATATAAATATATAAAGAAAAAGAAAAAATAATTATCACATTTGTATTAAAAATACGGAAGTGGGTGTATGATTCAAATGAATGAGTTTGTTTTGTAAGTAACAACTTCATGCCGTAACGACTAAAGAATTTGAGTGAAAAGGTTCATTATATGGAATACAAATTCGAAATAAAATTGAATAAAATGTATAAAAATTAGACATTTTAGAAACTTGAATTAAGAATAGCTAAAAAAAGAGTATAAGCATGTACTCGTATTTTAAACATGTAACCAAAATCTTATAAATTTCTTAAAAACACAGCGTAAAGATGTACAGAACTTTCTTTTAGATGAGTGCGACTCGCACTTGACAATTTTTTGTTTAGGTCATCTATATTATATTCATTATATTCACCAGTCAATATAGGAAAAAGTACTTTACCATTACGGATTTTTTGCTAACATAAATAATTTGTAAATGTCTTTTCCAACGATTTTGATTCTAGTCCGTTCCCCATTCGATGTATCGACCATAATATTTTCACGGACGATTCGACTGTCAACGGTCCGCGCATAACGGCGTAAAACAACGGCTACTTGTTATTGCCTGCAGTTTTATTCTAATATTTGAATAAATTTGCACGTACTATACAGTATACACTGTTAAACGACAGAGCAATAGGTAAAAGAGAATAGAATTATTTTCTGTATTATATACATAGCTTTAAGATTCTAGAGTAGAAGAGTTTGTTTATTTGCTGCACTATTTACTTACACGCACACGCACACGCACACGCACACGCACACGCACACGCACACGCATACGCACACGCACACGCAAACGCACACGCACACGCACACGCACACGCACACGCACACGCACACGCACACGCACACGCACACGCACACGCACACGCACACGCACACGCACACGCACACGCACACGCACTCGCACTCGCACACGCACACGCACACGCACAAACAAACACACACACACACAAACACACACACACACACACACACACACACACACGACGGAATGTGGTTTCGTCAATACAGTAAGCATATGCCGACAAAAAATAGGATAATTTTACTACTCAGAGATAAAAGATGGATAGATGAATCGTTCAGTGGTTTAATAAATATATGTATACATACTCGTAAGTAGAGCTGGTTAGGCAATAATATGATTTAATTTGATATTAGTAATAATGGTAATATGATGAAAAACTAATATGCCTATATTACCCTTCGAAATAATTTAGACTTTATAAAATTAAGTCATAAAATAAGTCACTGAAAGTTTGTCGTGGATCCAATATTTTATCGCCTGTTACTTATGGGTTTAAGATATTATTGCGAAAAATACTACGAAATATTACTAGGCTCAAATATTGGGTGCTATATCTTATAAATAATAAAGGTATGTTTTGTTATGTTCAACGTCTTTTCTTAGTAGTTATTTTTTTTTATTTTTACCTGTTACTTAAGTTAGATTATGCAGTTTAAATTGTAAAAAATTTAGAAATCGATTTAAACTTACAAGTTACGATTTGAATAATATGAAATCCAGATGACAGTACAACAATTTGAAATTATGGAGTTGTTCTAGTGATAGAGCTAGTGTAGAGGTGAGAAACGGAACTCTTCAATTGTTATCAGTAGCACATTCATGTTGGGACTCATCTGATTTATTTTCACGAGCCCCATACATAACTATGCGTACAATATCTAATTTTTAGTTCGTTTAGTCGGTGTGTCTGTCTGTGAAATTTATCAGTAAAACTATCTTAAAGGCTAACCAGATCGGTGTATCATATTAAAAACGTATGAATGTGAACACATGTATGTTTTTATTCCGATAAGACAAACCATATAACATTCAGTAAAACCGCAATGGTGTGAAACCGCTCTTATTCGTCTTTCTTCTTATCGCGCTATTACCTTAAGGAAAGATTGTTTAGACATAATCGTACTGACTTACACTGACAAAAATTAAAATACAAACTTCTAAATGTATTCAAATAAAGATTGTTCGTTTTAAAACTTGCACCTATATTATAAGATCAATTAGTTTTATAAAATCAAATATTAACTTTGTCAAAAGAAAAAGGAGAGAAAAGGGGTGTACATATTATACGCTGTTTGCTATTTATATATTTTTGAAGCATTTAGAGTTCGACAAAAAAGATTTTTTGACTAAGAGAATGAAATGAGCTGTAAAATTTTATATGGAAAATCGTATTGTCTGCATGTACTTTGCTTCGTCTGGTCTGCTTTGACCAGAGTGATATTAATAATAACTTTAATCAATTTGAAAATTAAGCTTTATTTTTGACACTTCAATGTGTTTCAATGTATTTTGTAACTTTAAGTATTAACTACCCTAGATTGTTTTTATAGTACCTATCGTTCGTTTTGTTTTAAATGAAATGAATGAATTTAAAGATTATGTAAAGTAATACCTGATTTAATGTAAATTATAGCTCTTTATCTTTCTCTGAAGAGACGCATAAAATGTTATGACTTTCAATTCAATTTTGCATTTTCTTTCATATAAAGTTTGTTAAATAGCAGTTTCACCGCTCATTATTTTAATTTTACTTAGGCTTTATTTACAAACCGTATATTTTTATTTATAATTCGTATATCAAATAACTTTATATCCTGAGTAACGTAGTCGAAACTGAAGTTAATGATTGTTAAGATATATTTATTTACTGTGAAATTTGTGAAATTGAAATATGTGAAAAAAATGAAAAATAAATATACATGTATACACAAGAAAATTTTAAAGTAGCACCTATCTGCGACAAACTCACTGAATCTTAGCTACAATGGTATGTACAGCGACCGAGGACACGTGGTGAAAAATGGGAATACCCATGGTTAAAAGTTTCCATAGAGGCGAGGATCAGGTATGAGGTAGGATACAAAATACCTGGATGATGATTATCCAGAGGGGCATAAAGATGTTGGACCTATCTGATGACGTTGTTTACCAGTGGAATTAATAGCGCCTCAAGTAAAAAAACCGTCCCCGCGTAACGGAAAAGGAGAGGTAAAGGAGGAAAAGAAGAAATATAAAAAAAAGTTTAGATACATAATAATAATATTTTATAACTAAACCATCAAAAAACTAGAAGAATGTGTTAGTAAACTAAGTTAGTAAAATTATAAACCTACGCCATTTCTGTCTTGTGGGAATATCATATTGGACTGTAGCGAGGGTAGCCGCGGGAAAATGTTAGTTACGTAATGTATTCATCTATTGAATAATTCAATAAACATTATAAACACCCACCATCTTTATTCATACGAGTAACCTTACAATTTTATTTATGTATTTGCATTTATTAACTCTAGAAAAAATATTTTCAATATGTTTTCTTTGAATGTATATTTTATCATCTATAGAAGGATAAATCAAGTGTAAATTTATCGTACGGTTACTTAAACTGACATCTTTGTATTCCAAATTTCAAAGTGATAAATATTTTTATATTTTCCTTAAATCAACTTATACAGATGATTCGAGAAAAATGTACCTATACCATTTTTTACATAAATTTTTTTTCCTTATTAAATGAATAGTGTTTAATTTTATTTTTCATACTGCAGGTGTATATATATCTATAATAAAGCAGTGACTTAGCGAAATCTGTACATAAAATATTTTTTAAAAATAATGACTGTAACGTATTATGTATACAATATATACCCCAAAACAATAGTTATTAAATTTTTTGTCTGTTTGTCTCTTTGTCTGTGCGCGTTTCACGCAAAAAGTAATGAACCGATTTCAACGAAATTTTGTAAAGTGATAACTTATTATTCGGGTCAACATTTAGGATACCTTTTACTTCATGAAAATCTTTCTTTCCTACGGGATAACGCCATTACTGGTTCCATCGAGTCCTTTTTAGAAATTTATACGGCTAACGCTGGCTAAATCTTAAGAGATACGTGAAAACAATGTACTAGAAAATTGTAGGTCTTAAAAAGTTATACTGACAAGTTTGCAATAATATATGTCTATCTCCTAAGGTATATTCACAATTACTATTTTTATTAACTACTCGCGACTGAGTGACTTATCAACGTTTAGCCCAAGCCGATGATGATAGACCAGCACCACAAGAAAAGCCAGCTTTATATATCCAGACTAATATTAAATGTGAAAGGAACTCCGTTTGTCTGTCTGTCTGTCTCCTGTCTGTCTTCCTGTCCGTCATCATTTCACGCTTAACCGTTGAACCGATTTAGATGAAATTTGGTATAAATATACATAGTTTTCATCCCGAAAAACATATCATATATAAAGGACCAAAACGGGTGGTGGAAGACTGGATGGGGAATCAATCATTTCGTAGACCTTATCTGTGCTTTCGAGCTAAGATTAAGCTCAAGAGTAAGCCCATTTCTAATAATAAAAAAAAACATATGGATGTACATTGTACATATATAATATGGTCTATGCTATACTACCCGTTAAACCGTACCTAGGGACGAACCTGAGCGAAGCGAGGGGGAGTCGCTAGTATATAATAAATATTTTTTAGGTAAATAAGTTTAATCTATACATAATATTAAAATCTTATTGAAATAGTTATTATGATCGATACAGAGGCCTAATCTATAATTTTTAAAATTCTTGCCTGTCTGTTTGATTGACTGTCGGGGAACGCATCGCAAGAAAACCACTGGACAGATTTTAATAAAATTTTGGTATGATGATAGGTGGTTATGTGGGTCAACATATAGGATACTTTTTATTGCGGGGAAATATCTCATCTCTGAGTAATCTATACTAAACGTTAAAACTTAATTGTGGACTAACTCGAGGGGAGCGAGGGTGAGTCGCTAGCATATATGTATATATAAAAAGCTTTGTCTATATGTGTATTATGTCGGACTTTTATTATAATTGCGAAAGTTTATACGTGTTTATATGTACATATATGCTTATAACTCTTTTAAACTTAAACGGGCTGGACGTATTTCGATGAATCTTATCGAAATCGATAGTTTCTCGTTCATTAATTGTTCCTAAGAAATGATATTATATCTATGCGTGAGTTAAGATACCAGTCCAATTATTTGGTGCAACGTCAGTTGTCGTCACGATTTGTTATTTTTACTGAATGTCATAGGTTTCATCCTCAAGCCAAATAAATATATGAGCCCTGTATTCAGCCCTTTTTAACGTCCCACTGCTGGGCACGGGCCTCCCTTCAATACGAGGGGAATCAGGACATAGTCCACCACGTTGGCCAAGTGCGGGTTGGCCCTAATCTATACTAATGCAAAAATTATTCTGTCCATCTTGTTTCGATTTTAATACCATTTTCTTTATCATAAAATTAATAACTTTCTGGATATAATAAATAAATTAAAGTTTTAGTATTATAAATTCAGAATAATTGCAAACAATAAATAATAACCCTCCGGTTCTTTACTTTACGGTTAAAATTAGAATGAACGTGACATACTGGCCTAACTTTCCTAATGCTTTTTCCAATCAATCTTTTCCGAACAATAAATGTCAGATGTTGTGCTAAAGGGATTTATTAATCGTGCGTAAAACAGTCTCAATGGCTACGTAAATATGATGTTATTTTCATCTAAATTGATATATCGATAAAAATTTGTGAAAAACTGAAAATAAATTTTTAAAGTAAACTTCTTTACGCACGCTTGACTTGTGGGGCAAGCTGGTGAATGAAACAATGTACGTACGTTTGTTGCCATGGTAACCGTTGTTATTATCTGACAAATGGTATATAATATTATATACTTTCCATAAATGATATTCTATAAATATATGTTTGTAATATGCCTAATGTGCATTATTTTTAATATCTCACCTATCCTAATTATTTAAAACATAAATTGAATTTCATAAAGAATACCAATAAACCACAAAAGTCTTGCTTCTTGAGCGTGTACACATTCATACGCACTCTTTATTTTTTTCTATTATTTTATAGATTTTATGACCAAAGCTTTATGTTTTTCAACTAAACAGTTGCGTGATTGAGTGCCATACCAATATTGGATGTAAGCAATTGGATCTGAGTTCATCTTTTATTTGAAGGAAATAACTTTGGGTAGGTTATTATTATACAGGTGTAAAAAATATTGCATCGATAGGCTATCCCTAGGGTGCAATAATTATGTTTAAAATTATTTTGAATGAGTACAAAATTAAAAATGTTCAAATTCGATCGCAAAATAATATTTTAAATTTTATCCTCGGACAGAAAAAGGATGAAAAAAGATGGCCTAAACAATTTTAATGAAAGAAGATGCGGGTGTTTTTTGTCTGTATAACATGCGAGATAGGCTTCAGGAGGAAACTAATTACAAATAAAACATACGATCTTATTTTGCATTTATAATAAATGATATCTATACTAATATTGTAAAACTGAAGAGTTTGTTTGTTTGTTTGTTTGTCTGTCTGGTTTAACGCGCTAATCTCAGGAACTACTAATCCGATTTGAAAAATTCTTTTTGCATTAGATAGGCCGTTAACTGAGGAAGGCTATAGGCTATATCCCGGAAAAATGTACGTTTCCCGTGGGATAGATTTGTTTTTGTCTAGGGACGAACCCGAAGCGAAGCGAGGGTGAGTCGCTAGTCTTTTATAAGGTTTTATTAAAAAAGTGTACCCTAAGCATCTGTAGAGAATATAGGAACAGAGAATACAGTATGAGGGCCAATGTCAGCGTATGTCACCTCACACTGACCTTGATTCTCAGTCTCAGGCGAACAGTCATTTATGTTACTTTTAATTTATTTTTTAAACTATGTGTATTGGGATATTGGGATTCGCATAAATATAATAATATCCTATTAAACATTAATCGATCTAGATATTTCAAGTTCGTGCCTATACTTCATTGCAATGAAATCCTAATGATCGGTCATAATTGTGTCATAGTTACAGCTGGCTGACTCGACAGACGTTATCCTGTTTGATAAATTAAAATAAATGAATAAATCTTTGAGTACACATTCAATAAAAAATGTTGAAAAAAAATAATGAAAAAAATAAAACAAGCCCGCGACTTCCAGCATACAAAACGATGCAATTTGGACATGTCCAAGATCCAACTTTATCACGACGATATATAAGTATTAAATAATTTATACTAGTTTTCGGTGGTGGAACCTCGACCATTATTGAAATTTTAAGAAATATATTAGAATATAAAAAAGCTAACTGTTTAGGCCTTAACGGGACTTTAAATTAAAGTAGTGGACTGTATATATAAATTACGTGTATTCAAATTAAACGTATAATGAGAGCGTCCGTAGTCTAGCGCGTAGGTAGGCGAAGTGGCCGCGGTCAGATGCGCTCGCGGCCGGGCTGGGTCCGACGCCCGCGCACCGCATACGTCACGCGCCGACACTAACTGCTTCTAATTTTTTTTATTGATAACACTAATGCTCGTAACTATTAAGTTACTAAATTATAAAAAGAATTAAAAGAATCGGTTTATAAACAGAAGAGAAAAAAGTACTGTACAGTTTTGTCTTTGCCTATTTATACATATACGTATAGTTTAGTTATTTTAATTAGAATAACAATATTTTGTAACGGTAATATATATTCTAGAAAATTGCTCGTAATTCAATTGCAAGTCAACGACGCAATACATTGGTCACTATGAAACGGCTAGTGATAAGGAATTGTACGAATCCGCTTATTTCCCTTGTTCCGTTAGATTGGCTTTCCTATTTTCGGTTTCAATAGCTGTGTGAAAAGTGTTCTGACATTGATTTTTCTCTGTCTTAGTATAGATTAACAATGTGTAGTTGTTACTTTTCTTTTATTTTCGCAGATTTGTTGACTTAGTTTCCTAGTTTTCTTTACATTAGTACTTAATAAAATAGCAAATATTCCTCATAGCCCTTGCCCCTTACATTTAAAATTTTCTAGCATAGCTCCTAAAATGAATAGCCTAAATAAAGATTATTTACGCTATACTTTCGATATTGAATGGATCATCACATTCAAATCAGAAGCATTAATTATAACTTTTTTTGTCAATTTTTTTTTAATGCGATTCAGTGAGAAACGAGCAGCTAGACCACCTGATGGAAAGCAGTACCTGTCGTTCATAACACCTACGGTTCATGCACTTAGGTTTTAAGTAACAAAAATGCAGAACCACAGGTGCGTTGTCACTGTGAGGACTAAGATGATATGCCTCTTGCTTGTAATTGCGCTGGCTACCTTATCCTTCATACCGAAACACAACAATACAATCATTGTTGCTTGGCGGCAAAAATAGATAAGGGGGTGGTACCCATTCAGTCGGACTCCTCAGGCTTGACAGAGTCCTACCACCGGTAGGATTTAGGGAAGAAAGGGGTATGATAGACAGACTTACAGGGAGATAGATAATTATAATATATTCTTAACCAATTTTGGCCATAACGGCTAGCTTCACTGAAACTAGCCATATAGAAGTTCAATTACATTCCCGTAAGACGAAAATTCGACACGATTATTCAGATCAGGCGCAGGACAGACAGCTTTACGTGATGTCCGAGGCACGAGGATGTAATAACGGTAACTTTAAAATATTTTAATTAATTAAATTACTTGAATTTTTGATATAAAAACCCAATTACCGTGCCTACTGACCAGATAGGCTTAAATCTTAAATCTAAGACTTTTGGATCCACAGCAGTAGGTACATTCTAGCCACTAAATATTAGTCGAGTGTGTAAGTAGTGCCTAAGACTATGTAGGCAAGTAAAACAACTAGGAAACTAATAAAACTAACAAAGAAGATACTACACTATACATAAAATACGGGATCACATTTGTCGTATAAAAGGCTTCTAGACTTCAAAGTTTTCGTTAAATGACGCGATACATTGAATACTGTGCCAAGCCGGACGGTAAATAAATGTTTTTTCTTAATTTATTTTGACTCTATTATTATATCCAGTAATTATAATCATTTTTATGGAATTTTTGAAGTTATACTTCATTTGGCATGTTGTGAAAAAATTATGATAGTAAAATTTAAGATTCGCGCGCACACCAACAGTCAAAAAGCGACATGATGGAGTTAGCTGAAAGCGACATGATGAAGTTAGCTGCATTCCTTTTACAATCCGAGAGTTGTGACATACGGGATGAAATCTTTAGCTATTTTTATTCTGTTACGCCAAAGAAGTATAACTTCTTACGTGCATAGGTACATAAGTACACACACACGTTTTTAATACTATACTAGCGGCTTAGTTCGCTCGGGTTTGTCCTTAGGTACGAATAACAACCTATGTATTATTCCAGGTCAGAGTCTATCTGTGTACTAACTTTCATTCAAATCTGTTCATCCATATCGGCGTGAAAGAGTAATAAATTTACAAACATACATACAAAATTTCGTGTTTATATAGTTGTCTAATAAGTGACAAAGATGTGTACTGTCAGCTCGACGGTAAATGGTAGCTAAAGCTCTTGCAATATCAGGGGCAGGGTTTTATTTACTTTCCGGCGTTTTCACTTACCAAAGAAAGCTTGTAGTGTGCTTTGTTATACATAATGTTTCCGTGATACATTTTTATTTTATTGTATGTATGTAATGTAGTTCAGTTAAAACGATAACTAACTCAGATTTTGTAGTTAATATTTGACCGCTAGAAAACTCTGTATGTAAAATATTTTTTTGCCGAATCTGTAGATAGAATTTTTTTTGGAAAATCTTATTGAAATAGTCATTATTATTGATACAAAAGCCGAAACTATAGTTTTTAGAATTCTTGTCTGTCTGTCTGGGAAAGCTTCGCGAGAATTCACTGGACAGATTTTGATGAAATTTGGTATGATGATATCTGGTTTTACGAGTCAACATTTAGGATACTTTTTACTGCGGGAAAATATCTCATCTCTGAGACACCTATCTAACCCTTAACACGTATTTATCTATATATCATCTATGGAATCAAAAAAAAAAACTTTTGTATTGAATATGGTTTTGATCGTATACTTTTTTAAATTTGAAATCTATATATACATAAAATGCTTTGTCCTGATTGACTGATCGATCAACGCACAGCCTATACCGCTGGTCGTAGAAACGCGAAATTTGGAGGACAATTATACAATGTAGGCATCCGCTAAGAAAGGATTTTTTGAAATTTATCCCCTAGGGGGGTAAAATACGGGATAAATGATTGTATGAAACTCTGTCATTCTTAACGCGAAATGCACGGAGAGTGATATTTAGCTTTAAGTTTAAAAATAAGAAATGTATGTATAAGATTTTTTTTTGAAATTCATCCCTTAAAAGGGTAAAAGGGAGTGATAAAATTTATATGAGCAAACAATTATTTATGAGCAGAATTACTTGAAACTTGGTATTAATGCTTTTCAATACAATTAAATAAATACGTATCTTAGCATTTTTTTTAAATTCATCCTATAAGGCTGTCAAATGACATGGATGGAAAGGGGATGAAAGTTTGTATGAAACTCTGTAATTGATGCACGGAAAATAGTATTTACCTATAAAATGAAAACTAAACGAATAAAAATATATTTGTTTTTTCGAAATCCATCCCTTAAAAGGGTAAAAGAATAAGGCAAGAATAAGGCAATGTAAATGCTCTTTAATACAATTAAACAAACATGTATTGTAGATTTTTTTTAAATTCAGCCCTTAAGTGGGTAAAACTGGGCGTTGACCTTTGAGTTGTTGAACGTATTTAAATAGAGTAACATGGCTCAAGTTCACTTACAAGTGCACACTTACTGTGTGTGATATAAAGTAGAGAACGGAAACTATTCTAAATACAAAGGAAAATTATGTATAAATTTTCGGCTGGCCACAGCAGCGACAACTTTATCAGACCTAGAGCGCAAGAGAGAGAACCTAGCTAGAGAGTGTCCTGCTATCTATATCCTCCTTCTGAAGGTTGGCCCATCTGCAATAAAAAAGTCGCCTAAGCTATTTAACGGGATTAGACTATGAGTAATTAATAAACATTATAGTGGCCACTGTGTTTGCTGGATGTACTAGGGGGGAATCAGAATTCATACCTCGAATACCACTGATAACTTCTGACTACGCCTTTGAATTTAATCTATTGTAATTCCTTCTTAAAGTTTGCTTTGAAATGACCATTAATATATCTCAGGGCCAGTCGTTAAAAGTAGTAGATGTACACTTAAGAGATGATAGCTTCTCACAGGGATATTTTAGTAGAACCCAGAACTAGACAGAACATTCATCAGTGTAGTATATTTGTGTTTTAGCGTAGACTAAGTTAAGTAAATCTAGAGTTTTAGTCTAGACATAATATAGAAAATTTGATATGACCACATGTAAATTCAATGGAAATTAAAACTGAGCAAATTTTTCAGTCCACGCTAGCGTAGTCGCGGGCAAAAAGTAACAGCAAAATAAGAATGGCACTATATTTGTGTAACTTAAAAAAGAAGAAGGAGGGAGACTGTAAGTTTCTGGTGTACATAGCATTGGGTCTTTAAAAATAACGTAGATATCAGTCTGTTGCTGTAAGTATGTTTGTTAAAAAACCCATATTAGCCGAGTTAGATGATGCTAAAGTCGTTAACATTGTATGCGATTGTATCGTTGTACTCTCTTCCTCTAACTTAGGAAAGATGGAGTAGAAAAACGTGCAAAAAACACAGGTAGTAGTAGTAGTAGAGCTTGGTAAATACCTAAAGTGCAAATTTATTTACAGAATATACGCTTAACATCTTTTAAGATACTGGATATTTGGAGTTACGATCTCTAAAATTTATTTTGTTTTCTATATATCTTTACGAAATAATAAAACTTCACGAACTTATTTTTGCAAATAATAAAGTATGTATTGCGAAAAACTTTATTTTTTTCGTAGTTTGATCGCGGGTGAAGCCGCGGGTTTTGCTAGTATTATTATAAAATTAAAATCGAGTATATTAAAAATATAATATCTAAAGTTTATGGGTTTATGAAATTACGTGTCCAATGTAAAAAATGACTGTTTATATAAACTTAAAAATTCTTCTTCATTTGTAGTAAACTACTATTTAAATAAAAGTGATCTCTAACGAAACTGCTTATAACATTTATTATCTTTCATCTACTATACATATAATAAAATTCTGAGTCGAATCTGTAAATTAGATATTTTTTGAAAAATCTTATCGAAATTGTCATTATCAATACTGAGGCCGAATCTATCGTTTTTAGAATTCTTGTCTGTCTGTCTGGGAACGTACCACGAGAAACCACTTAACAGATTTTGATGAAATTTGCTATGATGATATCTTGTTTTACGTTTCAACATTTATAATACTTTTTAATGTGTGAAAATATCTCGTCTCTGAGAAATCTATACTAACCGTTAAAACGTAGGGACGAACCTGAGCGAAGCGCGGGTGAGTCGCTAGTATTATATATTACAAAAAAATATACTATATAAGAAAAAAATGATAGGAATAAAACAATATAGATAGTTGAAATGTACATACATTTATTCATTAACTTACAATAGTATAAAATAATCTTAAGACTAAATACTTAGTAAAGTTAACATTTACGAGAATATAATATGCATAATGACTAGAGTTTGACTCTATTGTAGCACATTTCATTTTATATACACACATTTACCATTGAAACATTTGAGTTTTAACTATCTTAGTTTAACTATACGATAAATATTACTTAAAAAATGTTACTATAAAAAATAACATAGCTACCAATTCTTGCGTTATATTCCTTTTGACTGTTCAAGTTAGGCAGCGACTTAGAAAATTTTCGAACAGAGTTAGTATGAAGTCGAAAACCTTTAAACTTGAAATTCATGGACGTTTTGACACGTTTTTAATAGTTGCAGAGAAAAACAGTTAAAATGTCTACAACATAGATTTTTAAAATAAATATTGTAAATATTTGTAATTAAAGAATCGATTCTGAAGCTTTTATGCTGAGAAAACCAGTGTCGTCGCTGTTATTTAGAGAATCAGCAGGCTAAATTGGTAGTGGGCCGACCATATCAGTAGGAGAACCAATAACCCTTAGAGCAAGCAAGTTCTCTAGTGAAGGCCAGTTCCAGGAAAACGCGGAGTGGGACGTTATCCTAGTTATAGTTAAAAATAAAAAAAAACTTAGGTACATAAACAGTTCATATTTATTTCTTATACATATTTGTATGCCGAGTCCAAAATCGTAATAAAAGTTAATTTTACTTATTAGAACTTTTTCTATACCATTTAAAATTATTCGACAAAAAATAACATCTTAATATTGTTTTCCGATTCTCCGCCCTTTTCCGCTTAGACCTACGAGGTCGGGCGGGACGTAGATGACGTCAATGTTAAAAACAAATAAAAATTTGTGGGTATTAACTATAATATAAATAAATTATAAGGTATTACTATCATTATGGTACATTTTCCCTTATTATTAAAAACCAAATATTATAATTAAAACAAAATTATATTTAAATCACAATTATTTTATAATAACATTTATTAGGTTTATAACAATAATATTATGTAAGAATTTATTTGCTAATTTGGTTCATGAGATTCATAACCGTATAAATTAGATAATATGAAATAAAATAAATATATTTATTACTATTCTCCATACTCCCTGTATTTTTGCTTACAGTAAAATCTTATTTTCCTTAATTTAACTATTTCTAACAAACATTCACACAACATCAAATGTATTCAAAATTACTATAAATAAAAATAATTATTTCTAAAAGTATCAAAAATATAAAAACGTGTTAAACAAAAAGTACATTATCTATATAAATTATATTTTAAAAGTATTATGTTTCCATAATAGTTTTATTTTGCATGTACTGAAATAATATGACTTTAATTAAATACTATGAACACTCACATTGATAATATTTCTTTACTTATCTTAATGTTCCATAAGAATGTATAATGAATCATTTTTAGAAAATATTGTAACCATTCGAATAATTATTTAATTATAGCTTACTAGCAAAATGCTTTCGTTTTAATATTATTATAATGATGTTTCACATTTTATTCACTATCTTTTTTATCTACCATTATTAATCAATTTATGTAAAATGAAATATATATATCAAAAGTAGTCTATATACATAAGTGAAGCCATAACTATGCTAAAAATCACGTAGTACCGTTGCTCTGTTACTGCACATAAAAAAAGAAATCAATAAACAAACTGTCATTTACCATTTAAGCCAGGATAGTACCTGTGGAATAATAACAATAATCTATACATATAATAAAATTGTAACTAAGCCGAATCTGTACATTAAATATTTTTTTGGAAATTCTTATGGAAATAGACATTATTATCGATACAGAGGCTGAATCTATAATTTTTAGAATTTTTGTCTGTCTGTCTTTCTGTGACCGTATCACGGTAAAACCACTGGAGGGATTTTGATGAAATTTGGTATGATAATAGCTGTTTCTCGGGTTAACATATAGGATAAATTTTACTTTATTTCTCTGTCTTTTGCCAATATCCAGACGATAGTTGGTTTTTAACTTTCAAAAATAACATTTTAGATGAAAATCTTCCAGAAATACACATTTATGTTTGTTCTATACAAGAATCGAACCTTTTCACCTTTGACATTTCAGGCAAGTTACTTAGCATAAATCTACACTGTTATAGTTCATTAATAGGTATTTGTAGAGGCTACAAAACATTTAATTACGTCAGTTCTAACAGGATGTCCTTGATTATCTTGATGCCTTAAATTAACTTCACGCTTCATCACTCTTTTAAGGGTATAGTTACTACTATACTCACCACACTAATTTCCGTCTTTTTTATATAATTAGTGTTCGCTTAGAGGTCGAAATTCGAATTAAATCATTTATTCTTATCAATAACATGAGCTTTAGCTGGTCAATAGGTATCAAACAAAAAAAAAGAAAATCGGTTAACAAACAGAGGATGAAAAGGTACTGATGTGCCTTGTTTTTATATAGACTTATTATCTTTAGCTATTTTTTCCTAATAATATAAATAATTTCCCAGTAGAGTCACTTGACTTAGCATATTCGTAATTGGGAATGTACTATATTTTCCTATATTCAAATTATTGTTTATAGAATAAAAATATGTCTAAAAAAATGTGGCTTTATCTCTACATAAAAGAAAGACAAATTACCAAACAAAATTAGTAATATACTTGTAACGAGTAAAAGTAATTTATTAAAAGAAATAGAAAAAATATACCTGAAATATTATGTGTCCATCAACTGTACTGTACAATTCGTAGGTTATTACAAAAATGTATCCGCCGGCCTTCTCAAAGTTTGTGGATGACAGTTATTGTTCGTTTGAAGGTGGTTTTCGGGAAGATGAAGTCGGACTTTCCTTGAGCTGTTGCATTGATGTAAACGTTGTTTTTGATTCTTCATACTGTCATTTTTAACCTGGTAAAGGTACATAATTTATGATTAACACGTCTTACGGTGAAGGAAAACATCGTGAGGAAACCTGCAAGTCTGAGAGAACCTAGTAAGTTTTCGAAAGAGATGTGAAAAGCTGCCACTTAAACTCTTAGAAAAATAATTTAAACCCGAAATCGGCAAGTAAAAACTCATTACATCGTTACTCTTCACATTTAGTAGAGGAGCGTTAACAAAAAAAAGTAGGTTATCCATTAAAAGTAGGTTATGCATTATAGTTGAAAAAATAGTCCTTAAAAATTTTTTTAAATATATTTTCATTTAAAATCTAATCAGTACTTGAAATATATAAAAAAAATTTGCTACGTATTATGTGCAGGATATTGATCCCAAGAAAGCAAGTAATGGAATTTTTATGTGTTTATCTGTTCACTTTTTATGCAAAAACGACTGAACGATTGTGATCATTTATTTTAACAATTAAGGGTACTTTTTATCCAAGAAAATGAAAAGGGTCTTAAAAGAACAAAAAACATCAAAATTGAAATGGTACCAAATTAAAAGTGTATTATATATATTCATATAGTGTGTATATAAAAGTATTATTTTTACTGAGAAAAAGAGGTTAACAATTTGCAAATTAGATTAATTTTAAAGATTTAGTACTGGAAATTCTGAACAGTTTTTGAATTCAAAATAATACAAGTCACACTAATCATTTTATACCGATTGAAATTTTTGACAATAATATTTTTCCCTACTACATTGAAACTCCCTGCTTCTTATGGAACGCTTAAATTCATGAAATAATTTTTTAAATAATTTCTACCTAAAAATCTATATACATACTATATGTATAAGGCAAAAGTGATTGATTGATGTGTCAACGCATAGGCCAATCTCCTAATAAAATTGAAATTTCGCACACGTATTCCTCATATGACGAAGACATTCACTAAGGAAGGGTTATTCAAAATTCAACCCCCAAGGGGGCGAAATGGAGGATAAAAGTTTGTATGAAACTTTTTATTCCTTGGACATATTTGCATGAAATTTCGTATTAATTGAGTATAGCAAAAATGATGAATTACGTATTTCAGCGTTTTCTAAAATTCAATCCCTAAGAGGGTAAAATAGGGGAAGAAAGTTTGTATGAAACCTACGTTTTTAGTTTTTTTTATAGTTTTAGCGCGAGCAAATCCAGTTAGTCTGTTAGTTAAAATAATCACTTATCAGCTTCATTAAAGATATGGGATTATACGTCAGTCTCATTCATGTGAGGAAACCACTGACTGATTTAAGTAAAAAGTAATTTTCCACTGCATCTTATTTACATACAGGATTTTTTATACTTTTTAATTATAAAAAAAATTTGAGTCGTATATTTTACAAGTGATAGAGACAGCATGATAACACTAAGCGAGCTATTCTGTTTTCACCAACGGGATTATATTGTTAATTAATTAATATTATTTGACATTAATCTAAGCATCTTATTCTAAAGTATAAAATTCGCCAAAAAAATGCTTCGCCACCTCTTCTACTAGAATGCAATGAGACTAGCAAATTCTACGTTTTAGCTTGAATTTATATTATAATCATTACTGAGTTCTATTTTAATCAAACCCGAAAGAAATTTGAATCTATTACAGGCTAAGCATAGAAAGAAGTTATTACTTTTTTTTATGGTACTCAGTGATAAACGAGCAGACAGGCCCACCTGATGGAAAGCGATACCTGTCGCCCATAACACCTACGGTTCATACACTTTTACGTAACAAAATTGCATATCCGCCGGTACGTTATCACTGTGAGGACTAAGATGATATGCCTCTTGCCTGTAATTGCGCTGGCTACATTATCCTTCAAACTGGAACACAACAATGCAATCATTGTTGCTTGGCGGCAGAAATAGATAAGGGGGTGGTACTCATCCAGTCGGACTCCTCAGGCTTGACAGAGTCCTACCACCGGTAAACTTCTAACATTACACTAAAAGGATTCAGTGTGAAGAGTTTTAAACATGTTAAAATATTACAAGCAGGCATGCAGGAATAAAATACTTAATAATAAAAACTTTAGGTTCACCAATTCAACGTATATAATTAAATTATAAAGCTTTGTGATATTTGGGTGTTGAGCTTAACGTTTAGAGCCCAATTTGGTTATAAGGACTGTCTATTGTCAAACCTGGCTCTACAATACTACCTACTTTTAGAAAGCATTGCCTCTTTGTACTTTGCAAATTAAAAATTAAAATATCACTCTCCTGATTACAGCTGTTATCATTCAAATTTGGATAGTATCTATCAAAGCGCTTTATGTAAAAGTATTTTAAATTAATGTGTTTAATTGTAAAATATATTAAGACAAAGTTAATATATGTATGTTACATATTAGATTTTTTATGATTTTTCTCACTGCTCCTACCGCATGATACGCGGGATGAAAGTTAGCTTATGTTCGTTTGACGTCTCCATGATTTAGTTTATATCCTTAGCAAAATTTTATAGAAATATGTTAAGCGGTTCAAGCGTGAAAAGATAACAAACTAAGGTACTATGGACATTATCATTTTTCGTTTCTGCCTGAAATCTTTCTGGGAATAATATTATTTAAATTATCTTTCATATAATAGAATATCTTGGAATTTATATTAACTTGTGACTTTAGTACATAAATAAGTATATATGAAAATAATAAAATACAAATAAGATGTTTACAGCTTTGGTTGGTAACGCGTAAGTCATAATAAAGGCTGGATCAAAGACGTTAGATTTGCGATAATAATAGTGATGATAATATAATGAAAAATACTATGAATATAAAAGTAGGTCTGTAAATATTCATTAAGGTTTGTAATTTGGATCTCATCCTGGCATTTTACCAAAGATTTTATAGCCGCTCGGGAAAAGAGTATTATGGGCGGCGAAGCTAATTTTGAATAAGTAACGTATCTTTGGACCGCTAGAAGTCGTATCTGTGTTAAAAAAAATCTTAGAGAATGACGGTAAAAATAATTGGAAAGTAAAAGATATTTGCAGTATTTTTGATATAAAAAAATTAAGGAAGTAGAAAATAAAAAAAAAACAAATTTTCACTCTCGTTTTACTCAAATAAGTAACTTTGTACAAAAGACTAATAAATACTCCAGGGGAATTAATGCTATGAGACATATGGTAACAATTGCTTTATTGGAATAAAGACTTCACTTTCGGCAATAAAAAATCTGTGTGCAGAACTCGATAAAACAAAATAATGCATTTATAATATTGGTTAATATGAAGGATATCGTAAAATATTATAAGAATTCAAAAGGTTCGATTTTGATTAAAACTTCATTACAATTAAAACTACATTACAATTTTTTTTTAAGTTTTACCTAAGAAATCAATACTTCTATAAAAAGAAACATCTGTATTTGTGTAATATCAATACAAACTGATAATTTATTATTCTTTAATTATAATTATGATAATTCATTCTGTATAATATTTATTGTAGAAGAAAAAAACAATATTATTCTCATTATTAATTACATAACTTACCCGCATAGTGAGTTCGTGTCGAGTCCGTCTGTGGGATGATGTCAGGAGCTCGGTGTGAGCTCTCGATTCATTTACATTTGAATTGTCAGTCTTCATCCAACACCATAACCATTTATATGGAGGAATGTTCCTAGAAATGTATCTAATTAATATGTTAACTTATTTTTTTTTTGTCCTGTTTTGTTGTAACATTGAAGAAATTGCTTATATATTACAATTACATGTACCTATGTATATGTAGGATATTATATTATAGGTATAAATATTTTTCTAAATAACGAGATGTAACATACTATATATCTATATTATATACGTGTGAGTTTGGGATAATATATAATAGACCAAGTTTTCAGATTTTGCATGTCTTTATAACTTTATAACTACCATTACCTTACCATTTTCTTTCGGTACGATAGATTATGATAGGTTTTTTTTGTTATATAACTGTTTATTGTATAGAATTGAATTAAAAATAAAGTGTAGTTTTGGTAATAATTTCTTAGATTCACGTGAATATTTGGCATTTTAAAAATAAAACTATCTTTTTGGATATTTTCGGGGATTTATTTTGATTTTTGGTCCCCGATGTTTCCGAAGAGACCACCATGGCGGAACCTAAAATCAAAATAAATCTGGGAAAAAAGCAAGAGCGTAGTAGAGAAGAAAGAAGCGTAGTTTTATTAAATTATCCAAGTAAATCAGAAAATAAAGTTTTTTTCACCACAGAATCGCGTCAAATCGCAGGCAGCAACTAGTGAAACATTTGATTAAATAAGTAAATATCCATGTCTCCAAAATTATCATATTATTATTGACGCTTCGCATGTTTTTATATGAATTTTATCCTACATTCCGTATACTTTATGGGACAAAGAATATTTCATAAGCATGCTTAGTTTAAGAGGAAAAAAATTAAGATTATTTTTCTATTATATCGTAAAAACATCAGGTAATTGTATATAATTAGCTATTTGACAATTCTAACGATAAAATATTTAATCTGTTGGAGACAGTAGCCTATGGGTCCACAATAATTATACAATATGTTTTTTGCATTAAAATAAATTGTAAATATTTCATTTTTGAAAAATAAATTTGAGTTTTTTTATCTGTGGATTACAAATACTGAAACGCTGGCGGCCATGTTTGTGCAGCGTGTGACGTCACCTTTCACATAACAAAACATCGTGTGTTTTATCGTTTGCACTTTGCTGAGAAGATCACTCTAAAATATTTTAATTAGTGCTTGTGAGAAGTTTAACGAAATGGAGCCGGGTTACACAAAAGCTGATAGTGCAAATTTACCAAAAATAGATTCATTTATGGTTGCAAATTTTTTTGCATGTAATCCTGACTTTTGCTCAGCCGAGTTTCGGAATGTAAAAACTTCCGTGTAAGTACCGAAATGAACAAAGTAATTATGTATAATTTATTGGTAAAAGTTAATGTGTATAGTTCTTAAGTCAAGTAGTAAAAATTTTATAAAATAATTTTAAATTACTTAAAGGTTATGTTGATAATTTTAGATCTTCGCGACAGTCGTATGGTGAATAATAAAAATAATACTTTTAAAATTAATAAAAATAATGTCATAAAAAGAATTGTTTTTATGACATGTTTTATGTACAAAATACTGGATTAAGTTTAATTTATTTTCAGTAAATCAGAGGCTAAATTGATTGCTTTTAAATACTTACATCGAAGTGATCTTCACAAAAAAAAATTGCAGATTTATCAGATGTAAAATTCAACTCTCAGCGTGCTAATTGCAACCACTGCTTTCGACGTTTAGGACATTTAGGGACGTGTATAAACAATTTGTCAGGATATTTAATTGTAGAACTTTTACACATAGGTACGGCACACGTCTTGTAGCTTGTCATTTTCATAAAAAATATTTATATTCTAAAAATATATATATATATATATATATATATATATATATATATATATATATATATATATATATATATATATATATATATATATATATATATATATATATATATAAACTTATATGAGCTTGCCAATGAAAAAGCTGCAAACTTTTAGCTTAAAATATGTTTAAGAGTTGGAGCATCGTAGCATGGAAAATATATAACATGTTATATTCTCCATGCATCGTAGTTAGCTTTACTTAGTTTATTGAGATATGACGTCACAGCCAGGAATGTCACGTGATGTGCTGTTTTCGCGCGACTTTCAAATTACTGAAAGATTAATATATTTTTTTCCGAATAAATAACGCTTTTTTCAGAAAAAAATAATTGTAAGAGGTATAAAATGAACCTACGTATGTTTTAAAATATCTTTCCGAAAACTGTCAAATAGCCAATTATGAAGTAAAAAGCTCATGTAAGCATATTTGTATATAGATACATAGTATATAATAGTCTTTGAGCGCGATAATTGCTATACATTAAAATAATATAGAACTTTGACAATCTTTATATTGATAACAACTATACTATAATAAAACTGCAGAGGTCCAATGTACATAGAAAAAAAAACTAAAAACCGACTCAGGGGGATGTAAGAAGAGCAATAGAACAAATCCAGATTTTTTTCAAATTTTTTGTTTCTCTGTCTGTCTGTCTGTTTGTCTGTTTGTACGGGTTAATCTCTGAAATTATTGGATCGATTTAAATACTTTTCACCCCGGAAAATTTAATAGTTCCCGTGGGATAGTTAAAAAACTATAGTAACTTATACAGTTTAGTACACAAAAACTACTGATTCGATTTTAATGAAACTTTACAATAATATAGTTCATACATCAGAATAAAAAAAGGCTACTTTATATCCCTGAAAATGTATGGTTCCCGTGGGATAGATTTGTATTTGTTTGTTGTATTTGTTGTGAGCCGCTAGTAACTTTTAATAAAACAATAATTTCAAGGGATTGACTTTGATGAAATATTTGAAGATAGCTTAAAGTTATTTTTCTCGTTACTTTACAACTAGAAATGTTTGTATAATATTTTACAGGCATCTCTAGAGTGCCACAAATTCAGTTATAAATTTTAACAACTTTTAAGATCGTAAAGACTTAAAGCACCCTTCAATGAAGTTCTGCTAGGATAAAGTATTTTTAGTGTATTTTGGAAGTTTATAATTTCTCGTAAATCATGTTCAGTATTAACAGTAGTGAAACTTTAGCATTTTAGAAGGGGAACAATTGTTATTATGAGAAGTCCAGCAAGATATATAGCGATGCGGTCGGATAATTGGTTTGTTTATTAAAGCTGAGCTTAACTATCGTTTCATGATTTATATTCGTATTTACAAGTAAATGACATCTATTTTATGCATCACTGAAATTCTAGCTGAAAATTGTTTAAGTACATTAAGTACCTACTGAGTATTGTTGTATTAAATTTTTTTAGATATGAAGTAATCAGTATTAGTTCAAATTGTTTTAAAAGTGCTATAGAATATCTCTTATTAACTTTTTTAAGCAAACCTGCCTTTCGAGCCGGTGACAACTTCCTGACAAACTAAAAATACTAACAAATTATTTAAAACAATGTTACTTGTAATATTGTTTTCAAGCAGTTTATTTTAAGTTGAGGTAAATGGTTTATCCGACCATAGTAATGCCACCGGCGTTACCAAAAATAAATATGTACAGATAAATAAAACTGAAGTGTATGTTTGTAATGTAAAAATAAGAGCTTTTTACTAAATGCATATGAAATTATATAAGGTACTTAAAAACACAATTTTTAAAATTTTTGTCTGTCTGTCTGTTTGTACCGGTTAATCTTCGAAACGGCTAGACTGATTTTTGTCTGATTTTCATTGGCAGGTAGCTGATAATATAAGGAGCTACTTTTATTTTAGATAAAGTATTAGGGTTTCGCTCAAAAACATTAAAACATTCCTAGGGACGCACTCAAGTGAAGCGACGGTGATTCGCTTGTCATGTCATATATCCATACATTTAACATTGATGTAGAACTAAAGTGATTCTATTCACATTTGCTTACTACCAGTCATACGAAAATAATACGAGATAAAGATTCGAATAATAAAAACCAGTCTAGGATTCCTTGTCAAATATGATTCCGCTTAGTAAAAGTTATTCTTGAAGTCCCAGAGGTATAAAATTCACATTGCGACTATTTGTCATAGAAAACATTTCGGCCATACGAATATCCTTTCGGTGAATATAAATTATAGGGTTGGGATGGCTTTTGATGTTGAGTTGTTGATTTTGTAATACTGAATATTGTTTCACATTCTCGCTTCTACCTACTGTATTTAAATGTATTTATACATCAAAGTTAATTAAATTATGCTAACCATACCTAAATTATTTTCTACTAGCGACTCACCCTCGCTTCGCTCGGGTTTATCCCTAGGTACGTTTTAATGGTTAGTGTGGAATAAACTATATACATACGTAGGTACAAAATAAACAGTTCTGAACTTTCCGATTTTCCAGCTATTTTTTTGGATTTTCAATATTTTTTTATACTTAAACCACCCCTGACACACCCCCAACAAAACAAAAAAAGAATTATTCAAATCGGTCCAGCCGTTTTTGAGTTTTAACGAGACTAACGAACGGCAATTGATTTTTATGTATGAGATGAAAACAAATCTATCCCACGTTATAAATATAAACACTTGTGATTGGAGTACAAACATTCGTACTCATCACACAAATGAATGCCCCCAGTGGGACTCAAAGCCGCGACTGCTGGCACAGCACTATCAACTCCCTCAACGTATCATCGATAATTCATTATGGATATTCCCATAACATAAAATTTGATCATATGCACAATTAGTATACCTTATATTTCAGTATAGATCTATAAGAAATAAGTTAGTAAACAAAATGTAACTTACCTAAGAGTGATAAATATCCTGCTTGAAAATATAAAGTATATAACTGGGTTCGCTGCAGAGTTTAAAGGCGCAAGGCTTTGTATGAGTGAAGCTATGGCAATATTTCCTTGAGTGTCTGGAACGTAGCCATATACTTGTAGTAGATCGAAGATCATGTACGGCGACCAGCAGAGGACAAATACTGTAATGAAAGGCACTATTAGTACTGTTATACCTAGTAGTATGTACATTGTACATATATAACATTAAGACACAACACCATCTAGTTCCACGGTAAGCTATGAAGCTTGTGTTATGGATACCAGATAGTTGATACAATACACGTATATAACTTTTAAATACATACATATTATAAATATAAACACCCATGACTGGAGTACAAATATTCGTGCTCATCACACAAATGAATGCCTCCAGCGGGACTCGAACCCGCGACCGTTGGCACAGCAAGTAGGGTCACTGTGAACTGAGCCAAACGTGTCGTCATTTACTATATAATATATCAATATAATATACAGTAAAAAAAATAAAGAAATTCTGTCATACAAAACAAGTATAAATAATAGTTTTTTGTGTGTAGCACATAAATTTCTAGTTTTTACTTATCCCTGTTATCACTTAATTGTACAATACCTTTAACAATCAGTTCTAATAAAACATGAAATGTTTTTTTATTAATTAAGTTTATTATGAATTGAAACAGTATTATAAAAATATAATAAAAGTATATATAGTATGAAAATAGGAAACTAAATGTACGAGAAAGGACCATTCGTGTGTCTATATTTATGTATGTTCGACTGTCATATTTTATAGAATATAGAGTAGTATTAGTGTAACAGTGACGGAATTTCAGACTTATAAATGACAATTTTATGAAGTGATATTATGCAGTACATAATAAATTACATTTTCATTTTTATCAAAATGCACTGTTTATAAGAAACTTTCTTGCAACTTTTGCACGAACCATATTTTCAATTACATGTAGAGCTTACAGGTTCTAATGTAGTTTAGTAGTTTTCGAACAAACTTAAAAGCGTTTGGCGAAAATTAAGATCCATGGAAAGAAAACAGCAATAAAAAATAGGTTTTTGACAATATTCTGTAAAAGATGGTATAAACTTAATGAATAAATCAGTCAGCTTTTGTGTTAGCATTCTAGGATCTTGGACAATCAATGCGAATGTTTGTGAGAGAGTAGGTACATATTCTCTCAAAAAATACATAATTATTTACTTAAGTTGATATAACTTGTTCTTTACGTGTATTGGGTCAACGTGTTTTAGTGAATAGTTTATTTAAAACAGATTGTTTATATAATTCCTTTGAGACATCTAATACCTTAGCCTCCCGTGACCAAGATTGCTGTAAAGCATTCAAAACGCCGGAAACCAAAAATCAAAATAAATACGAGAAAAAACCGAAAAGATAGTTTTATTTTAAAATGTCAAATATTCGCGTAAATCTAAGAAAGTGTTAACAGATTTTTTATAAAGTTAGTAGGTAAAACAAGTGTCACACATACAAAATATTTATTAATTTTGTAATTTTTATTGTAAATAAAAAAAAATAACTTGTGATTTTCAGTTGAATAGGTAAGTACGCCAGATGGCCTTAAGTGATTTTCTAATGTAAATACGGAAAGTTTTCCATAAGTTCATCAAAGCTTATTAAATCGAAAGACCCTCGTTAAGCAACTGGTATAAAATATGGTAATGATAAAACGGCGAATACGTTTAAGCGCGATAGCGTCGTCGTAAAAGTAATAATGTCGCGGCTAAAAGTTTAAATATTTCTTCCATTGCGGCCTGGAGTCGAGTCACGATTCAAATTGTAAATTTATAAGATTCCAGACTCACCTATGAGTATGAGACGTGACGATTGGTGGTCTATTACAAAGCGCACGTATCGCATATTGTAAGAAAAAACAGTGAAATTGAATTATTATGCACCCTCACTTTCAGTGTGTAATTTTTGCAACATAAAAATTCACATTAGGTACCTATTATAATTTATTATTCAATCACGTTAACACAAATTTCTATGTAATGAAATCCACGCCATCTAGTGACAAAAAGGACATCACTTACTTTCTTGACGTTAATGGTCAATTTCACCAAATTCTTTTAAATAATTTAATTCTAGGTTTAGATAACTAATGCTTATTATATTACTTCACGATTATGTCTAGCATTAATAATTATTGCTTGTTTTCTTAGGAAACCAAGTTAAGCAGATTCAAATCCCGGGTTTAGCACCTTTGATATATTTATGTGCGAATAATTTTTTTTCAGTATATTTACCACTTGTCTTATGGCAATAGATAATATCATAACACCCCCCCCCCCCCCCCCCCACCCCAATATGCGTTCACCTTTTTCGTGGTGGGGGTTCTCATTAGGGTCCTGCTGCTGGGATAGCTAGGCGTGAAGCCAAGAAACGCACTGGGAGGCAGCCCACCTCAGTGGGCGGTGTACCATGCTGGTTGCTCCTGGAACTCCTTTGATAGCAGAGTTTGAACAACCCCATGGCTGTTGTGGTCTGCTTTGGCAGGCCTGCCGTCGGGGCGTCGTGGTTTAGTGCGTCAGTGATCTGGCGCCGCACCATTAAGACGGGGGACGTTTTGCTGAGTTTAGTGGGTATTACTGGCTTTTCTAGCGGTGTGTCTGGCGAGTCCCACATAGTTACTACAAGTATATAGTATGCATTTCCCAATATTTAATAAAAAGTGTTGTTTGTGACAGTCCGTTAAAATGATTTCATAATTTAGCGATATTTAGTAAAATCTAATAAGTACAGTAAAATTGGTTGTTACTACACTAACAATAGCCTGTGTTATTCCATATCATAGTCCATCTTATTACTTTTTCATCTCGATATTTCAGCGTGAAGAGTAACAAACATACATATACCCATACAAAGAAACTTTTCCATAGTATTAGAATTTATTTAAAATAATAACTGAGTTCATTTAATATTGTAAAAACTCCATAATTTATTTTACAGGTCAATGACATGTACCATCTTAACATCTTTTATCAAATTAATATGTTAAAAATTTTCATACATGAAGCTTGAAGAATAGCAATTTTGTCCACTTAACAGTAATGGACGGGCTATAAAAGGTTTTTATCGTCGTTTTACGCTCTTCATGTAGCATGTTTTTAAACTAACTTTAAGAGCTTTGGTTTAGACATAAAAATCGTGTTACTATGCACTTTTGTATGTAAATGTATTAAACAAAGTGGAAATGTTTTAATTATGGGTTTCATGTATTAGATGTGCTATTTTATAACATACTTAATATGTATAATAATATTTAAATAACTAAAGGGTATCCGTTTGTGTCTGTACGTGCCTCTAACTTTTTCTTTAGTATATTGTAGAAAAATTGGTTTTAATTATGGTATTCATGTATTAGATGTGCTATTTTACAACATACTTAGTATGTATAATAATTTTTAAATACCGTTTGTGTCTGTATGTGACTCCAAAGTTTTCTTTAGTATATTGTAGAAAAATTTCGTGTAGCAAAATAAATCCCGTAGCAAGTGAATTAGAATACAATAATTTGATATCATTGCTAATCTTATGATGGAGGTTGGATGTAAATGGTACTCAGCCTTTTTTGACGTCCCACTGTTGGGGTCAGGTCTTCCCTCTATAAAACGGGGATCAGGCCATAGGCCACTACGCTGGCCAAGTGCGGGTTGACGGACATACACATATCTTTCGATTACTTGCCAGGTTTTCTCCGACATGCGTTTCCTCATTTTATTTCTTTAGTTCACTTGGTTTTGCCAAGCAAGTGTGTTACCACTAGTTTCTTTAGAAGTTACTAGTAAAATCTTAGGGTTCGGACTCATTTCATTCGTTTTGACATATACCATAAAGTACAGTGCAGTGTTTAGTAGTAGTATTGCAGGCGGCCAAAAGCATGTGTTGTTTTTTTTAACTTTAAGTATATTTGAACAACGAGTTTCATAATGTACATTAATCTGTTATTGATTTTATAATTTACTAGCTGGCTGACTTGCATTTCTTATAGGAAAAGACGGTTTCAGTTATTCACCGAAATTCTCAATTTCTCCGAAAACATTTCCAAATAATTTTTCCTGAAAGTCTTATTCATATAAATACGAACAGTTTTATCTATACTAATGTTATAAAGAAGAAAGATTTTTTGTTTGTTTGTTTGTATGTATTGAATAAGCTGCGAAACTACTGGACTGATTTAGTTGAAATTTTGTTAAGATTTTGTTTAGTTTGAAACCCTGGGAAGGACATAGATAGTTTTTATCCCGGAAATCATCCCATGAGGGGGTGAAAGTTTTTATCTGGACGAACTAAACTAATCTAGGGACGAACCCGAGCGAAACGAGGGCGAGTCGCTAGTTTTTTATATAGAATATATAAATTACTGTAAACAATTCTAATTATGTATTACTTATAACTGTAGTTTTTAAGCTTTATTCTTATTTTTTATTTATGATATCAGAAATTTTAAAAATAGAAATTAAACAAAATATATACATAATATATTATATTATTCTCTTGATACAATAGATCAAATAAACAAAACCAATTTACAAAATACGCAGAGATTTATAAACATTCAGTTATTTTTCAATAGATTTGGCGTTCGATAATTCAATAATTCAGAATGTCGGCGTCAACTTTTCACAGTGAAGAAAATGTAAATGTCTTTATGTATCCATCATGATATAAATCGTGGCAGTTACGATGTTTTGTAAGCCACAGTTGACATATACAATGTATTGACCCAAATATACAGAAACAAATACGTCTCTTTTGACGGTTTGACTCTTTAATGACATACGAAAAAGGGACTATTGGTAATAAAATAATAATTATATTATGTTATGGCCTAGTGGTCATTGACTCACTTGGAAAGAGTAAAGCGGGTTCCCGGGTTTTGCAACTCTGAGATTTTCATGTATAAATAATTTTCATCAATATTACTCGCATTTACGGTGAAGGTTTGTATCGTGATAAAATGTCTCCGCTATCTGCGCTTGGTCAACGTGATGGACTATAGCCTGATGCCTTATCATCTAGAAGGGAGACCCATACCTCGCATTGGAACGTTAAGTTACGGTTATAATAGAATCAAAATTATATTAATCGTATCAAATTATATGAAAACGTTAACGCGACACGGTTTCATACCGTAAAAAAATCCACGAGTAAAGTACATTGAGTTAAATACTCACAATATAGTCCGGTCAAAAAAGACATTCACACTTACATAAATTCCCAAGAAGCTGAAAATTTCTATGAACGTTAGAGATACCATTATAATGAAAATGTGAAAAGTCCCCATCGATCCTATGTGTGCAAAAAAATTTATGCAAGATTAAAGTTCGCGAAAATGGGTTTTTTTGGATTTTTTAGCGAAACGGTTCGTTTTATTATAAAAATAGCTAAGATAAAAATTGTAGATCATACAATTGTCTACAAAAATTGTCCTTACACATTTTCCCCTGAAATTCACTATTTCTGAGAAAAAACGATTCTAAAATGTACTAAAGTTGTATTCTCCATATATGTACGTACATTCGCACTCACATTCATATTATGTATAAACATGGATACATATAACATACAAGCATACAGTGTACATACGTACACATATAAATACTTTCATATAGCATATATTTACACAAAATATACTTTTTGATTTAACCTGTTGTATTCAAACTAATTTACTCACATCGAAATCTTTGCACGCTATCATCATCATGTAAAATACGTTAGTAACAAAATAACAAAAAGAGCGGAATTTAAAGCCAGTTGTTAAATTTTCGTTGAATATTTGCATAGTTTGGTTGCGTAAATACAAATATACAATGAAGCATAAAATAGAAATATAAACATAAAAAAGAAATAAGAATGAAGCATAAAAATATGTCGTTACGAACGATTTGATTTTTGATCTATTTGATATTAAAATATTATGTATGTATTGCACCAACTTATTTATGTATTTTGTTAATATATAGACTTTTTGCTTTCATCCCTTAGGATTTTCACTTGAAAAATCAATGTTTATGTTGAATTAAAAATATGAATATATCTACAAATAGTGTATTCTAT
This sequence comes from Argynnis bischoffii washingtonia, assembly GCA_033884665.1. Classification (NCBI taxonomy): domain Eukaryota; kingdom Metazoa; phylum Arthropoda; class Insecta; order Lepidoptera; family Nymphalidae; genus Argynnis; species Argynnis bischoffii. The sequence goes on along the minus strand of CM066618.1, from coordinate 13,406,095 downwards.
ATTTTGTGTAATATTAATAAAATCAATGTGGATTTTTAGAAGATTTCATATGATATGTAGTGAGCCGCTGCTCACACTCGCTTCGCTCAGGTTCACCTCTAGGAAAACAAAAACAAACCTATTCCACGGGAACCGTAAATTTTTACGAGATAAAAAGTAGCTTATGTATTATTCCAAACTATAATCTATCTCTGTGCCAAATTTCATCCAGAACCAAAGAGTAACAAACATACATCCATACTCACAAACTTCCACATTTCTTATATTGGTATAGACTTTTAACTTTTTAGAAACTGAACAAAGAAAAGACTTACTTGAATAAAAATAAAAAAAAGTTCTGTAAATACCAAAAAAGTATACAATAAAGTAGAAAATGGATAGAAAAATAATTCGATTATTTACTCACCAAACACAATTACAAATGTCATCTTGACAGTTTTAATTTTAGCTTTCGGTATAATTCCGCGGCTGCTAGCGCGGCGGCTATCCAAATCGTCACTATCTGTGAAGAAAAACAATGTCACTTCCAATTTACCTTTTTTAAATAATGGAAATATTAAATTTCGCGAAAACAAAATATTTATAAGCAACTTACGCGCTTTACTTGTGTAGATGTACTATACTCTAGGAGTCTAGATCATACATACTTTATCTATGTACACTAAACATTTAAATTCGTTCAGCTATTTTAGTGTGAAGGACAAACAAACATATAAACACATATAAACTTTTGCATTTAGATAACTAACGATCTAATAACAAGTATAAACAAGTGTATTTTGTATACCAAGCCAATTCGAACCCATTAACTCATACCATTATATAGGTTATGTGCTCCTATCAGTTTTTGAATATAATTTAATTAAATTTTAAGTCAACATGCTATTCTCTCATCTTATTTTTGACGTACAACTTTAATTGCGTAATCGGTTATGTTTTTCAACGAAACTTAATAATTACTTAAGTAATTTGATGTTATTAATTAAATTCGCTTTCAAATTTTGAAGAAAATACTTGATATAACTTAAAAATCAATTTCCTTGATAGCTCGTAGCAAACATTTGGCGGATGTTATGCTTAAAATTGAAATATTTAATTTAATATCATAAGTACACATATCAATAGCGATTCGGAGCGTGTTGAAAAACGAAATAACGTGGACGTGAACTTTATTTCATTCTAACTCTTTTTGTATATTTTAAATTGGTTCCAGGCGAATATTTTGAGAAATGAGTGACTATATCCCTAGGAATTTTCCTATTTTATACTAGAATAGAGCTCGGAAATATTATAAATAAACGGGTTCATAAATTTCACGAGATACTTCCATATTAACATTTTTCCTTACTTTTCTCAATGTTTTCGTTTAGCTCGGGCCTTTTTGCTATATACTAATATTCCACGAGAGTTACTTATGGCCTAATAACTATTTCTATGCAAAAAGTACGTTGATATTTTGTTCTGGTTCTTCAAAAAATAAATATATATGTTGGGACATTAACAGTAGCACCATCTAGTTCCATGGTAAGTTACGTGTTATGGATATCAGATAGTTGATACACTAAACATATATAACTTGAAATATATACATATTATATATATCAACACCCATGACTGGAGTACAAACATTCATGCTCATCACACAAATGAATGCCTCCAGCGGGACTCGAACCCGCGACCGCTGGCACAGCAAGTAGGGTCACTACAAACTGATCCTTAGTAACGGCCCAAATTAGGAAGTTTGTGATTGTTACACTTTCGTCCGATCTCTCTCGTCTGTCATAATATCTACAGCGTCGTTGGTTAGTTTGAGTGAGATTGGCCGTCGTAACATTCGGTCAGGAGGGCATTATTTTTTAGTAAAGAATAATTTTGTGTTTATCTATTTGATTAATTTGTTATAGTTTTATTTTTCTACTAAAATTACAAACGTATTATAATGGTTCTCTTTTGTTATCCTTGTTCTAAATAAAATCATATTATGCCAATAAATCTGTCAAGTGGTTTTTTGATAAATAATTAGCTATAAAGATGAGATGAGATTTTGTATAAGATATAGCCTCAGAATACCCTCACAAGCCATAAAAGATTTTTACGATTCATTTAGTGCTTCTAATTTGTTTTCCCCGAATCGGAGGTTTGTAGTTTTATAATTTATACCTATTTGTGTGATAATATATGATGATCACACTTATGTATGCTAAAAATGCGAAAATTGGTATATGTATATTATATAAAAGAAGTTTTTTTTTTATTGTGTATATTGTTTTTACTATATTTTTATGTTTGATCACTTCTTAATAAGATGGAACCAATGCGCTATATACTACAAGATATTTAAAAAAAAAACAAAGTGTATATTATTTCAACCTAGTTTTAGTTATAAGACTAAACTTTGATCTAAGCGTTTGAAACAATTTGAAAGTTTCAAGTATTCGTCTGAGGGCATCTATAAAGAAAGGTGTAATGATTTTAAAACTTATGAGGTCAGTAGGTATTAGTTGAAAATATAATTTTAAAAAAGAAAATTTTAGTACGTTAAGTTGCTAAATTTATTAGAAAAAATATTTAATCTATGAATTATATTTTAAAAATATAAAAGCCTTACTTTAATATCGTATATGTTTTAAATTCAAAATATGTTGAATGGTTATTTCAAACGAAAGTTTGAATGCCTTTTGTATTATAACATTAACAATATGTGTTTAATTCAATTTCTTATGCCTCTGCCTCTAGTCTTTGCAAAAATTAAATATTAAATAGACTAATAACATAAATTCTAAAATTTCTCATTTTTTTAAATACTTACATTGTCGAGTAGCTGCAGCCCTTTTTCCCAGTACTCTACGGCTTTTTTGCCGTATCGTTACAACTATAACGCCGTAACAAGCTGATATCGTGAGAGCTGGTGCTACAAAAAGTGACAGGAAGACACTTGTCATCCATATCCTCCACTGTGTTTCATTGATACTTGACCAGCATTGTAGAGTACCTTGGGTATGATCAGTTAAGTAATTAATGTACATAGTATACATTATAATATACATTACAAGAAATATATAAATAATTTAGAGATATTTAAATAAATATTTCTAACTATTTTGATCGTGTGGGTTATTTGTTTGACAAAAAATACAATGCTAAATAGGCACTGCGAGTTTGAATCTTGTATAGGGGATTTACCCTTTTATTAAAATAAAAAAAAATCAAAATAGATTTTATTCTATTGTAAAAAATTGAAAGTGTTAATGGAGTCAGTTCTTTGAAGATGATACTAATTGCCCGAAACGTATATTTTGATGAGAAAAGTCAAAGCAAAATTCAATGGTTATCTTTTTAAATGTAGAGTTACAGCATTATTCACCCTATTTTAATATTGTTTTATATTTATTTTCCACATATGAGCTCATTTATTTGAATTCCACAGATTTTTATTTGCCAAATATTTTTATATAAAATACTGTATCTAATAAATTTTCAAGTTTACAATAAATAGTTAGGACCGAATGTTTACGACGTTCTATGCTCATCCACAAGGTAAAATGCATTGAAAAATATAGTAATATGCTTTCATGCTATATCGCCTTAAGTAATAATGTAAAAAAATAAAAGATCACTAACAACTTAATCTTTTAAATACATTTATCTATCTAACATATTTAAACGAGCAATTCTTGTATTTTTTTTTGTCTTTAAACCAAATTAAAAAAAAATGTACCTTAAACCAAAAACTCAGAGCGAAGCTCGGTTACCCTGGTACTAATATTTTATTGAAAATAAAATGAAATTATGACATTCGTTCAGTATGAAATGGCAAAGTAATAAATCAAAGAATAATGTTCAAATGGCATTATAATTTTCAAATTATTCTACAATCATATTATTTAAATGAACAAACCAACCTTCTATATCCGCTTCGTCAAATAAAAATAACATCGGTACACAGAAGAGAAAACTTAGGAACCACGCGCCAATAATAAGCGCGCGTGCCCTGCGCCCTGCAAACAGTATAAAGCTTTAATTGACACGTAACGTAATTATAAATCTAATACTTATTTTCTATCAGTATGAGCTATTAGATTTCACAAATATTTAAGTATGGAAATTAATTGAAAATTTGATTTATGAGCGGTCATATTAAAACTTAATATATGATATTTCGATTTACCAGTGTTCGCCTAGTGGTTGAAATTCAACTATATTCATTTTTTATCGTTAACACTAAAGCTCGTTAAAGCTACTAAAAAAAAGAATATCATAGAGGAGAAAAAAAGTTGACCGTTTTACTACCAAGGCGCGCCTATAGATGTTTCATATCAAAAAGGTACTGAACTGTTTTCTTGTCTTTGCCTATTCATATAAAGATATACCAATATGTACCTTTTTATAATCATAAAAAAAAAGTTTTATATAACTTTAAATTAAACATTTTCATCTACTTACAGCTTCCAGTGAAGTTCATGGGATGTGTGATTGCATCGCAGCGGTCCACACTTAGTGCGACTAAAACGTAAGTGGAGGAATATGTAACTACACCCTGTAAAAATACTTAAAGTTATTAAAAAATACGAATTTAAGGAAATTATGAAGAGGATAATGAAGAAAATAAATAGCAACTATAGAGTTTGGGTCTTTTTTAAAGAAATGAGTACGAGTATTAGATAAAAAATTAGTTTTGTTATGAAATTTTCCGTCATTTTTATTTTTAATTATTGAAAAAATAAATACTGAAATAAGTGTTCTACATATCTTATTTCTTCGAACTAAATATTTTCTTATAGTTTTTGACCAATTTTGAAAAGTAAGAGGCACTCAATTAGACTGTACTATGTCTTTTTGTGTGTATTTTACGTGACGTTTTCGTCGATTCCTATTTGATATCGATGTTTTTGATTAATAGGATAACTCATACATTTTTTTTATAAAAATGTATACTTTAAGTATACATTTAAATAAAAAATAAAAAATCCACCGCTAAAGGGTGGCTAATTATTCCATAGTTACTTGTGGTTTGGAATTACTGTGACATAAGACGTAATTACTTGAAAAGAAATAGTTCATTTTAATCTAGATGCTTCGTTACTGCGCCTTAAAGTCTCCCTCGATAGTGTATACTAGTGTAGCTCCTTTTTACATTTATTAGGGTCGCCCAGTGGTAGACATTCAAACATAATTATTATTGAAAATTAGAATACAATATATATGAATAGAATTTACCAATCTATGTATATAAAAATCTGTTTTCAATTTTTTTTTATTGATAATATAAAAGATTTTTAACAGCTACTAAACAAAAAATAAAGAAAATCGGATAAAAAAGGTGAAGGTGACAAGGAAGAAGACTGGAGAAAAAGGTATTAAATAGTTTTGTCTTTGACTATTTATATATAGATAATCAAGTTTTGCACCTGGCAAAAATTTCATTTTCACCTTCATAAAGTTAATAGTATATAACAGTAGATCTGTCATATAATCTTGTTTTAATATCATTTGTATCAACATTCAGTAATAACGCACTTGCCTTGTTCTCAGTTTGTTTACTCTTACCGTTACTATATCTAAAGTGTTTGCTTCCAAATAAGCCGTCTAGTGTTCTTTATTTGATAACTTTATCTATTCAATTTAGTGGAAAATGTTCTTGAAATTTTCATATCAATTAATCAGAATAGATAATGCTTTTGAAAGCTTCTATCAAATGAAAGTTCAGAGTACACGAATGAAAATTAAATGAAATTTGATATACGCAAGATTTTAAGATATTAAAATCATGAATACCTGTAAATATTTCATCAATTTACACGCTATAGAGCCAGCGAGCCATGAAATTGTTATACGCTGTATTAGATCTGGTAGAACACTTATTAGGCCCACCCACAAATCTGTAACAAATAAGGTAAGTAAATTAATATATTCATTTTGCGAGCTTGTAAAAAGGAATGAATTATAATTATAAATGAAGGAAATTTTTTCTGCGAGTAAAATGGAATGTGGTAAATTTTAAATAATATTACAAAAATATTTTATATATTTAGTGCTTACGACTATAGAAATTACAAGGTTAACACGGCATTGTAACACGTTTTGTTGTAGTCAATAACTAGCCCATATTGTACATAGAACTATTCACACAGCCATTGTGCTTCAAAAAACGTCCACGTTTAATATTTTTAAGTAAATCAAATAGACTTTAACGTTTAACGTTTATTTGGTGTAATTATTATAAGAAAACTGCGACTGTTCGTCTTTTGCATGATTGAAAATGTTGAAAAGTATGAGTGGTGTAACCCTTGGAAACCCAGGTTTAGGGTCTTTTTACTAAACTAATTAAGAAATAAAAATGTGGAAGGCACTAAATAAATTAAACTAGCAGGCAAACAGACAGTTTTTACCACAATTGTGTATACGATAAAGTTTTGTAATTATGTATATTTTAAAGTGTTCTTATAAACAAATTAACTAATTAATATAATACCTGCGATTGCAAGTTGCATTATAAAGAAACTCATCCGACTTTTTCGTGATTTGGTGAGAAATAGAGCCAACACCACCGTCGCGTTGCCCGCCACGATTGCCACCAACAGTATCCATAGCACAGCCAACTGCGCGCTCTACATAAGAAAAAGTATAAAATTAGAGCTAGTTTAAACAGATTCATACCAGAATTGGACTATTATAATTAAGAAAGTAAGTTGCGAGACAGAAAGAGAAAGTGCAAAACTATAATAAAGTATGTAAGAATTAGCATAAGTAAAATAAATTAAATAAAATATATATACACACTATAATTCCATATAGGCTGCAGTTTAGTATATGGGACGCGGCCCCTTGAACTCCCTATCACCTCCCCTATACAGAAATACGGGTGGTACTTTTCTAGGGGCCGCGTCTCATATACTGAACTTGTGCCTCCATATATAATATATAAGCGTAAATACATAAATACAAAACACTACATAAAATCAAGACAAGTCTTCACAAAGCTGAAGCTGCTGAACAGATTTAGACGAAATTTAATACGCGGATAGACTTTTAATCCCGGAAAAATGTACGGTTCCCGTGGGATAGGTTTGTTTTGGTTTTCCTAGAGGCGAACCCGAGCGAAGCGAGAGTGAGCCGCTAGTATTGTAATAAACCTATACCATGAGTCCAACTCACGCGAAGCGTGATACTTACTATTTGATTTTTTTTAATTGAAGCTACAGACTATAAACTCCTAAAAACTTTTATATACTACAACTCCCTTAACTTTTATTTTTTAATATTTGCATTTATTTAAATATTCACTTACACAGCAACCCATCATACATTTATATGACCTTTTTTACGTATGGACAATACATTATTTGGATATGTAATCATAATATTGCTAAGCATTTGGTTACAGTACTGAACATATGTTTAGAAGTTAGATATTAAATTAATTTAAAAGTAAAACTCACTACGCTAGGGAAGGATGAAAAGTCGCTAGCTATAGCATGTCATGTAACAATTAGGATACTCATCAAAAACCTTCGACTCCACACTCTGATGTACGTGGGTAACGGACTACAAACTTCCTACTTAGTTTGATTAGTTGCAAGGATCATTCCTTTAGCTTTATTTAGACAAAAGTTCAAGACATTGTATCTACGAAACTCAATGGTGATTCAAGAATAAGATAAATTCTTCATTTTATCTTATATAAAAAAAGAATAAGATAGAATAAAGCTATAAAACAAATTTATAGTTAAAATCGGTATTATTTTCTTTTATTTCAAACATGCAATATAATATCACGATCCCTCTAAATGAGGGTGATGCTGTTTTCTCAGCGGTTAACAAAGAATTTTAATAACCTAGACCGTTAATGGGTTTCCGTTGTAAATTTAAAGCGCGACGCGTTTCGCATAATAAGAATCAACGGTTGTTACAAGAGATGTGTAGCAGCTTGTAGGGCCTTTTATGATATAATGTATGAAGTTAAATGAATTAATGTTTTTTAAAAGTAAATTACCTAGAATTTTTAACAAACTTCATGAAAATTTGTTTCGACAATATAATATTATAATATCGTATACATTAGCCATCGCACCCTGCTATATGCTATGCCTAAAGATTTCTATTTTATATGCTGTGAGAACGTTGTGTTTCTTTTGTCATTTTCTTTCATCTTAAATGACCTGATTGAAGTGTCTATACTAGTTTCAATTAATACATTTATGATCATTAAAGTCATGCCAAAGTTATATAGGAAAAACATTTTCGCCGGCGATTTTAATTCATTGAATGATTTCCCTAAAAACCATATCTAGTCTATTACAAATATTTCAATCAACTATTTATAAAACATTCTAATAAAGCTAAATTGGTCATGTCGCATTCAAGTTATGCGCTAAGCAAAGTATTTCATTTTCATTATATATGTAGATCAAGCAGGCATTCTACTTCTTTTAGGATTCACCTTTTAAATTAAATTGTTTTCCCCAAAATTCTGTTATATAAGATACAAGCATAGATAAGTTAACCTGAGCTTCAAATTAATACAAGTGTATATAATATTGTACTTCATAAATGACATAATAAAGCTATATAGTAAGGCCCTAAAAGGTTAATAAGTAACTTCTTAATGAATATCACGTCGTTTATATGTAACAATTACTGTAAGATTAGAATACAGAAAGTCTAGTGTCTAGACTCATAGTTTAGCCTCTCTACGGGCCGGCAGTAAGCTAATATGTTTAAGACTCCCCAAGACTACTACAATATTTTGTATTGAAATTTAAATGCATAAAAAAGGAATAGTATTTTTATTTCTTATTCGTAAAATTTTTGAATTTCTTAAATTTGCACATATGTAAAAAAAATTTGCACAATTTGCTTATCTTGAGCTCGTTAGGGTAAAATCTAGTTTTAATATATCAGTAAATTATATTAACAGAACTTACTGGAATTTAAAAAACAGCCGCTTATAAAATTATAAATTTTGCATATTGTATGCATATATTTTTCTAATAATATGTATTGACATGTGATAGCATACATTGAGATCATTGTAAAGTGCGAAATTCTTAAAGATTTAAAGATGGCAAGTGTATCTGTCTTGATGGATTTATTGAGAAGTAATTATATTCTACAATTTTTATAAATTTCATGATTATATTGTTTTTCGACATTTTATGAAAAGGTTATTATTATTGTCTTTCTCGGTATCATACGACTAACGGCTTATCCTCGCTTCGCTCGTGTTCGCCTTTAGAAAAAAAAAAAACAAATCTATTCCAACAGTACAATTTTCCGGAACAAAAAGTAGCTTATGTATTATTCTGATGTATAAGCTATATTATTGTAAAATTTCATTAAAATCCATTTAGTAGTTTTTGTGTGAAAGAGTAACAAATATTCATACATTTATACATCCAGACATTCATACATTCTCACAAACTTTTACATTTATAATATTATATGATTAGTTTTGTACGCTACCTGATAGAAATAAAATTTGTTGATGAGTGTGACATTTCCCGTGTCGTTGAAGGATAAGCTGGTATTCAGCTCTAAGCTGCAGTTCATACAACTCTCTTCCATGACCGTGCAATTTACATCTTGCTCTTATATGTACCTGTAACAATAATTATTAACTATACTACTTTCTTAGATTTTCGCGAATATTTGGCATTTTAAATAAAACTATCTTTTCGGATTTTTTCGCGGATTTATTTTGATTTTTGGTTCCCGACGTTTCGAATGCTTTACAGTAATCATGGTCACGGGAGAGACTAAGGTGTTAGATGTCTCAAGGCATTATTGTAGTTGTTACAGACAGCCTACCCACAAATTAACAAAATGAATTCAAAAAATTGAAAAATGTCACCAAAGTACCTTACAATATTTGTTAATTTTAATTTTAAATATTATTATAAAATTAATAAGTTTTATAATTGAATATGAAATCGAAACGTCGGGAACGAAAAATCAAAATAAATCTGCGAAAAAACCCGAAAAGATAGTTTTATTTAAAATAATTAATTATAGTTTAAAAGTATGATTTTTAGGAATATCTTATCAATAATTATAGTTTAGACTTTCTTAGAATAATTTATTTACTTCCTGCCTTTATCATCGGACCTTTATCATTAAGTGTAATGTATTGGATTGGTCAAACCAAATTAAATGAGCCTAAATCAAAGGGTTTATTAGAAGCTATTGAAGCCCTCCGCTATCCACTCGAAAATCAAATTAGATCGATGACACGAAATGATTATGTCGCTCAAATTATACATCGTTCACCTAATATTAAACGCTAGAAATTTTATTGATTTTTTTTTCTCTCACTCTCACCGTTAGTCACATAATCTTGATATTTTTTAGAATTTTAACTTTTCTACCCTTGCAGGAGATACGAAAAATGTTCTATTAGTCGTTTCAGATTATCTTAAATTTTAAAAATATTTTATAATATATGTTGACGACAAGTTTGGCTCAGTTTGTTATGATCCTACTTGCTGCGCCAGCGATCGCGAGTTCGAGCCCCGCTGGGGGCATTCATTGGTGTGATAAACACAAATGCCTATACTCTAGTCATGGGTGTTTATATTTAAAATATGTATGTATTTAAAATTATATATGTGTAGTGTATCAACAGTCTGGTATCTATAACACAAGCCTCGTAGCTTACCATAAAACTAGATGGTGCTGTGTTTTAATTAATTAATTTATTTATTTATAAATTAAGCTTTTTTACTTAAAAAATCATTCAAAAATGTAAATGTCATGATTTTATTCGATACGACATTGTGTAACTTATTTTACTTGTGTTTAACTTTTGTTATAGCAAATCATGCAAATAAAATAAAAGCCTTTCTGTGTTTTTGGAACAAATGGATTCCACGTGAATGCACAGGTATGTATATTAGATATGTATAGGATACGAAAATATATTTTGTTACTTTTGTTTTATCTATCTGTTTGCTTCATGTTCAAGGTATAAGTTAAGCCATAATTAAAATTAAATATAAAATTACATTGATAACAAGAAAGAAGTCGCCTAACTAACCTTCATCTTCAAGATACTTTATGAATATGCTTAATATTTTAATTACACAATATATTTTTTTTTTATGAGATTCAGTGACAAACGAGCAGACAGACCACCTGATGGAAAGCAGTACCTGTCGCTCATAACACCTAAGGTTCATGCACTTAGGTTTTAAGTAACAAAAATGCAGAACCACAGGTGCGTTGTCACTGTGAGGACTAAGATGATATGCCTCTTGCCTGTAATTGCGCTGGCTACCTTATCCTTCAAACCGGAACACAACAATGCAATCATTGTTGCTTGGCGGCAGAAATAGATAAGGGGGTGGTACCCATCCAGTCGGACTCCTCAGGCTTGACAGAGTCCTACCACCGGTGATAATATATTTATGTAGTGTATTTTAATATAAAAAATAAAGCCATAGGATACATGAAATATGTGAGGAGTTTTATTTTTTTTATCTCCGGGATCTTTATGTCTACACCGTAGGCGAGACTCCATTATGCTAAAGGAATGTATTGAGATTTTTATCAACTTGAAATTTTATCAGTAGAATTTATCTTGCGACTCTGCTACCACGGTTTTTAGCGTTTAACAACGCGCTGGCTCTGTTTGTAATGACACTACTGCTGCACTACTTTGTATGATGAGCACACATATTTGTACTCCAGTTATGAGTGTTTATATTTATAATATGTATGTATTTAAAGTTATATATTTGTTGTGTATCAACCATCTGGTATCCATAACACAAGCCTCGTAGCTTACCATGGAACTAGATATTGCTGTGTGTTAATGTCCCAACATATATATTTATTTATTAGGATGCCATGATTGTCTTAATAGATAAACTATACCATAAACTTTATATAAGTTTCTGCAAAAAAATATTTTTAAACCTAATATTCATTGTTTTGATTACGTTCCGTATATTTATTTTAGCTAGTTATTCGCAATTCCCCTCGCATCAACAAAAAAAATGTTCAAAGGATTTTTTTACCTCTAACTACAAAAAATGGCAGTGGTAGCCCAGTGGTAAAGCACTTGTTTGGAAAACCAAGTGAAGTGGGTACAAATCTCGCACCACTGATATTCTCATGTGCGAATCATTTCCAACATGATTATCATTTGCCTTACGGATAACATCGTATATCATACAGGAAACCTGCATGTCTCAGATAACTTAGCAAATTTTCGAAAGACATAAGTGAAGTCCACCAACCAGTAGGTACTTGGCCGTGCGCGTGATGGCCTGATTTCCTTCGTATTGAAAGGAATCTTAAAAAGGGCACACACCCCTATAAAAAATTGCATATGTCGTAATAAACTATGTTGTGTTTTATATTATTTTATTATTTTATATATCTAGTAATGTTTCCGTTAATTGTAACAGTAAAAACACAATTGCTTTTCTTTATTTGCTTATTTTTACTACAAGTAATGTTTAAACTTCGGCATTTCGATTATCACATGATTTTATCAATAGAAAAAAGCTATCAGATCATTCTTTACTTCCAGTATTAAACTAGAACTTTAGTTAACAATTTTGTTTGTGAAGCGAGATTTATATAGTACATAAATCTGTACAGCTTTGTACCTTCGGACACTTTACATTCGTTTCGTGATTCTCGTGATTTATGTAGATTCATGGTAATTAGGAAAGGTTTTCATGTATTTTATTAATGGTAATGGATTGGTTAAGGAGTAGTACATGCTTATAAATAAAATTGTAATGTCTTTCTGTGATTTTAAGCAGCAAAAGTTAGCCCTAAGGTTATATATTGTCTGTTGTTGTAGTTGTCTTTATTTTGAGTACTCTGTGTTTTATTTGTTTTTTTATTTCTTTTTAAATCTTACTATAACACAATGTTATTATAATTGACATTTTTATTTCTCATATTATTCATATTGTCACTTAATGGAGTGGTTTTTTTTTTATTTTTATTTATATTCAGTGACAAACGAGCAGACAGACTACCTGATGGAAAGCAGTACCTGTCGCCCATAACACCTACGGTTCATGCACTTAGGTTTTAAGTAACAAAAATGCAGAACCACAGGTGCGTTGTCACTGTGAGGACTAAGATGATATGCCTCTTGCCTGTAATTGCGCTGGCTACCTTATCCTTCAGACCGGAACACAACAATGCAATCATTGTTGCTTGGCGGCTGAAATAGATAAGGGGGTGGTACCCATCCAGTCGGACTCCTCAGGCTTGACAGAGTCCTACCACCGGTACACCGGTGTGTGTAACGCCTTTACAACATAAATTCATAATGGTACGTCTAAAGCATGCTTGATACATGTACATCCTAATACATGTACATCCTAATACTAGTAGTCAACTAAGTACATTTAGTTGACACAATATATAATTAACGTCAAGAGCTTACGTTAATCGTAAATTGCCGTGAGTGACAAAGGGACAATACATTTTCCAGAAAGGAAGTGAGATTACTAGACAATATTCCAATTTTCGAATGCTATAAATTTCTTTGTTTATGCATATAAAAAGGGCGTCAAGTTCTATTGAATTTCGGAAGTATGAAAAGTGAGAAACTGTAAGAAAGTGGAGGGAATTTATAGTGCAAGTGTCACTAGTGATGGAAAATAGTGCACAGAGACTGAGTTAAGTCAATACTGTCTGTGTACTACGTATGTTCTTGAATCGTCATAAGCGACTTTCGTGAAACAAAAGCAATAAAACATCTATAGTGCAAAAGAGCTTAATTTCCGATTCTAATACACATAGAACGTAACAATATATCTATATGCATGTGATATGCTAGTAATTATTCTGTTAGAACATTAAAGATTATCATCACTTTGGACTCAATTTTTAGTGGTTGCCATTACTAGGTCAAATCTGACCCAAGCATGGTAGAGTCAGTAATATAAAAGACCGTATAAAAGTTAATAAATAAATAAGTTTGGTTATTTGCACTATAAAAATGTTTATAATTATATAATCTGTTCTATTTGTATCCCAATGTTTGGAATTTAATGAGATTTTAAGTAGTGAGTATAAGATTTAGGGAAAAATAATAAAAAAGATTTTACCATCGTAACACTTGAGCTACGCTCAACGCGCCGAAATCTTGTAGCTGATATAACACTAATCACTGTAATATAATTAACTAATATATATAATTTTAGGGTAATTAATAGTATAATTAGTTACTTAACATAACTAATAAGTAAATTAATTTGTTTGTTTGTAACATGTTGGCGCCGTAATGTTTTAATTAAATATTAGTGTTATTATGAAATCAACACGCACGTGGCACGGATACTTATTTACGGATTTTTAAAAGTCTTACTAAAAAAGAGCTCGACAATGCTACTAATTACTTCTTATGGGTACCTTTTATGTATTTTTTTATTATTATAAATGATTAATAATGTACTGCTTAAGATTTCGGCCACTCTGTTCCCTTTACTGTTAAGTCCTGTAGAAAAATAATGCGATACTACCGGTGAGGGATCGGGTGCAGGACTGACAGATTTACGTGTTTTCTAGTACGAAAGTGTATACGCCGCCAACTTCCCAATGTAGATCTGTTTCTTAATTTAAAATTTCTATACAGAATATCTATTAACTCTTAGTACTTGCCCGTACTAAAAATCGAACTCATGACCTCCAAATCTGTAGCCGTATATGCAATCGTAAAGACTAAAGACATAGTTATATTACAGCGCAGGCGCAGTTAACTGCGTATCTAGTTGACCATTCCAATTACTGTAAAGCATTGTTTCCCTAACCTAGTTAAGGCAAAACATGGACATTGGATCAGTATGCATTGTCCGAAATACGTTTGTTTGTGAATATTGTGATGAATTACTACAATGAACAAACGGCACTCTAAGACAAAAATCACTTTATATTATATTTTAATAATTACTACTAAATAGTTATATTTTTTTATGGATTAAATATTTAATTTTAATTTATTAGGTTTATTTAATAGAAAAACACAAACGATTTTCTTTTTTTTATAAATATGATGAATTAAACTTTTGTATGGTGTGCAATTATCGTAAATTTTCATTTCATAAAATGTATTCAGTTAAGTCGCTGAGAAACTCGTAATTAGGTCGGTATTATATCTACAAATGTAATGGAGTTGCAGCCAACTGGCGTTGTACAAAAACCACTCCGTAGTTTTTGTTGCTATTATAAAGAAGTTTGATTTAACAGTATTGTGTTGAAAGTCTTTTGACGTCTTTTGTGTGCCAAAAAACTAATTCATTTTAATTACGTTAATATTGTACATAGAGAAGAGAGACTTCAAAATATAATTGAACTAGCGTCTCACCCTCGCTTCGTTCGGGTTCGTCGGGTTAATTCCCCGTACCAACTTTCATCCCCATTTTCAACTCATTAAGGGAGGATTTCCGTAATAAAAGTATTCTATGTCCTTTCCAGGGTCTTAAATTATCTTCTTACCAAATTTCATCTAAATTGGTTCAGTAGATCTAGAGATTACCCCCCCCACAAGCACAAACTTTACCTCTTTATAATATTAGTATAGATTTAAGCCTTACTAAGAAAAAAATATATAAATGTTATATTTTCATCTTATTTATGATAACATCGATAAAGTCTAGTTTTGTGTCTGACTTCTTCAAAATCTTAGAAAAAAAAACTAAATTTAGCATCTAATTTTGATGTTTTTACGTAAGAAATAAAAAAAAATATAGTTTCATTGCTTAAAGCTTGCTTATGTAGAAACCAGAACTATATTTTGATTGATCAACGTAACACATTGTAAGAGGAATGAGACCTCCTGTTAGATATTAGATATTACAAAATCTATACTAATATAAAGCTGAAGAGTTTGCTTGTGTGTTTGTTTGATTGAACGCGCTAATCTCAGGAACTACTAATCCAATGTGAAAAATTCTTTTTGCATTAGATAGCCCGTTAACTGAGGAAGGCTATAGGCTGTATATTATCCCGGAAACATGTACGGTTCCTGTGGGATAGATTTGTTTTTGCTAGGGGCGAACCCGAAGCGAAGTGGAGTGAGTCGCTAATCCTAGATAAATTAAAAATAAATATAGTAAAATATGAAAAGCAGAAAATTATATTTTGAAATTATTACTATAAAGAGAAAAGTCATAAACAAATATAACATTTGTTTACGACTTCTTACTACAAAAGCAAAACCAACAATATAATGAAATAATCCTAGCAGTGCTACGGATGCTACGTTCTAAGTAACTGCTATGCTACGAAGCTACGACTGTTCCTGACAAGAGCTACGAGCCTAAGCCATTCTTTGCATATACAAACTATTTTGGATTCTATAGCTATAGATTTAAAGTCAGAATGGACTTAACGTATTTTGATCCAATGTAGAGCTCCCATTTACACAGAATTCAATTGGATCACACTTGTCAATCCTGTTTGTGGCTTAAACTATATTATATATTGTATTTTGAATAAAACAATATATAGTGAAATTGTATAATAAATTAAGATACAAAATTTAATACGATGGTTATGATGATTCTAGCGACTCACCCTCGCTTCGCTTCGAATTCGTCCCTAGACAAAAACAAATTTATCTCACGGGAACCGTACATTTTTCTAGGATGATACATAGCATATAGCTGTCCTTAGTTAATGGGCTATCTAATGCAAAAAAAAAATAATCAAATCGGATTAGTAGTTCCTGAGATTAGCGCGTTCGACCAAAAAAACCAACAAACTCAGCTTTATAATATTAGTATACATTAAATAAATTAACATTCGAATTAATTTACTAGTGTACATAATAGGTAAAAAGACCCGGAAGTCGATCCTATTTTTGGTTCAAGCCTCGTGAAGAGAAAACATGTAATTGTCAAAATTATTAATGTTATTAGGTACTAAAAGTAATTTATATAAAAAATATTTGATTATTCAAACTCCAATTTGGTATTGTATCAATAAAGACACGAAAGAGTAATCAAAATACCAGTTTATGGTAATTGTAGCTTTAGAATTTATGACATAAGAGTAATTTTCCTTTATACGTCAGACAAAACAATTGCCGGTGCTATCAATCAATTTGACAGCCGTTCAATCGCCGATTTACAAAGCGGTCTTATCAAATTTTGTCCTCAGAGTCCCAACTTGGGTTTAGAACAGGTGCTCACATTATCTGAGATTTATAAGGGGATAATGGGAAATTATAAAATAAATATTAATGCGATAATATTATGATTTAAATGCAATGGAAAGTTTAAAGTAGAGTCAAATCTCTATCAAGAGCTACAATAATTTAAATTGGTTTTTTGAATTAAAAATAGCCATTATGTTTTGCATTAGAATACTTATCTATATTTTCTACTGAAAATTAAAAAAAAGATATTCGAATAATTTTCATCCAATATTCCATTAAAAATATCTTCATTTTTATATAATTAATGATAGTTGATCGATTTATTTTACCCACAACTTAAAAGTATATATTTAAAGTAAAGCTTTAAATATAAGAAGATTTAAAGCTTTATCTATATTAATATTATAAACAGGCAAAGTTTGTTTGTTTGTTTGTTTGAACGCGCTAATCTCAGGAATTACTAATCTGATTCGAAAAATTCTTTTTGCAATAAATAGCCCATTTATTGAGGAAGGCTATAGGCTATATATAATCATCCTACTACCCAAGGGAGCGTAATCATAAATGTCAACAAATCGGGCAGACTTCCATACATTATTAGGAAATTCAAATAAACACATATAGAACTTTCATTTACTAATTATCTGTGGTGAAATGTATCGAGTTCAAGCTCTATCGTGATTGAATGGAAAGTTAATTAGTGAATGACACATGTTCAATTGGAGCTTTAATTTAATTAGCATACAGCAAATTGATAGTAAGTCCGATAGAACACATACAGGTTAAATAATGGTTGTTACCGGTTTCCTTTGTTATTTTACTGTAATTCAATTGCTATACATACTATATTAAAAAGCAAAATATGTTTATATTACCTATTTTGTTTTAGTCATAAAGTTTTATACGAGGCTTCGTACGTGTATATTCTTTATTCACATATCTAACGAACGTCACGGCGATGGATTCCACTGTGACTAATCATGTGCGCAGGAGATGTTTTAGTGCACAAGTGTATCCGTAGACATATGTAAGTGCACTCTATATTTCTTTAGCACCTAATCTCATGTGGGATCAGACAATTCAATACGCCCGGTGAGGGATCAGGCGCACAACGTTCGACTTACGTGCTCTCCTATACATGGGGATAAAACTTTAGAATTCGGGACTATCACTGACAGTTTATTTTACAGAAAAACCCAATAACTATGACTAGACCCGGAACTCGACCCCAGGACCTCTGAATCTGTACCAACTAACCACAAGACGAAGCAGGTCATAGTATTAAAATAACCTTATTATAGAAGAAATTTCTTTGCTTTATATTAAGTCTAAACAATGGAACCACCCTAGTAGGGAAAAAACACAACAATTTGAAAATGTTTACCAAAAGTTTTTTTCTATCATAAAAAGCGGTGTTATTTAACAATTTTTTATTCCGTACTATTGCATTAAAGTAACATATTTGATATTTCTAGCTTTTGACTTAATATTTTTCAGATGAGATCTGTAAAGGTCATGAGTCGCGTCTCATTTTCACAATAATTCAATTTGGAAATCTCATTTCGTTTAAGCGACTACTTTCTTCAAATCTTGCTCAGAACATGAAATGTAAGAAATTATGAGGAATTGTATTGCTACTGTTATCGTCGCCTTAGTGGTTGCAATGGAACGAAGATATTGTGTATTTGAAAAGATTATTTTCCGGAGTTATATCCGAGCTATATTTACTACCAACTGTCAATCTCAACATTTACATGAACGAGTACGTGATAAATATCAAGATGTTCAATGTAGGTAAATGTTTATGACGCTGCGGTTTAAGCTGTTATATAAGATAAATTTATTTTATCTATTTAACATTATTTTATTAAATACTAGCGACTTAACCTCGCTTCGCTCGGGTGCGTTCCTAGGTGTGTTTTAAATAGATATAAATAGTTATTAGCCAGGGTTAGCTATGTATTTTTTTCGTGAATTTTTCCGTTGTTTTAACAGTTATTCTGTTATTCGGGCGGAGACAAATCCAACAAATCAAAGATCATCTAAATCAGTCCAGCCGTTCTTGAGTTATAAATAGTGTAACTACGCCATTTTATAAATTTAATCACTACTTAGTATAATACAAAGTCGCTTCCCGATGTTTGTCCCTATGTATGCTTAGATCTTTAAAACTACGCAACGGATTTTGATGCGGTTTTTAATAGATAGAGTGATTCAAGAGGAAGGTTTATATGTACAATACATGCGTTG
Source organism: Argynnis bischoffii washingtonia (assembly GCA_033884665.1). Classification (NCBI taxonomy): domain Eukaryota; kingdom Metazoa; phylum Arthropoda; class Insecta; order Lepidoptera; family Nymphalidae; genus Argynnis; species Argynnis bischoffii. The sequence goes on along the minus strand of CM066618.1, from coordinate 13,386,720 downwards.
ATAGTGCAAAAAAGCCGAGAAATTTAAAGATCTGTATTTCATACTAACCGTTAAAACGTACCTAAGGACGAACCCGAGCAAAGCGAGGGTGAGTCGCTAGTTATTTTGTTTTATTTATTTGTTTAATTTGTTATGTAATTATATATAAAAGAAAGTCGGGTTAGTTAGCCCATGATATATATATAGACAGAATATAGATATTATTAATAGGTGATGAAGTTTTTATCCAAAAAAACTTTGTATATTCATCTTTTACGTTAAGTTCAGCATCCCACTATCACTGTTGTGGAAATGATTATGAATACGAATATATTATTAGGAAATTAATGGTCTTACTGTTCATAACAATATTTTTAAGGAAAAATATTTACCTTAGCTACCTCGCTTAAAAAATAAATATTTGGCAATAGCATATTTAACAATATAGGTCACATGACAAAAACCAGAATGAACCCCATTCCGTAGAGGAAGAGAGCAACGTTTCCTCTATCGCAAGTTAATTCAATTTGGATAAGCTTTTATGGAAGGTCGTGGTAAGCTGGACTCAATCCTAGCTCTAATTGAGAGTTATTACACTTATTTTGTACGCAAATGTGATGTAAGATATCTTTTTTAAATTATTTGTTTATAATATGTAATGATTTTACATAGCTTAACAAGTACTTGTTTTAACTCATTAATACTATACTATCATCTTGAATCATAAATTTTATTATTTACTTCTAGATATATTAATGTAATCGTTGCAGCTTTTTTCGCTTCACGAAAATGAAGAATTAAGATATTTTTATCTTTCTAATTCATTTTAGGTTTAGGAAGAAATCCTCGCAGGATAGTGTATGAAATTATGTTTAAAAATTCCTTTATCATGCGAGCTTTATGCGACTTAGGGTATGTTTTAACTTATTTGGAAGATTTAATATAATATTTCTCTTAAAAGTTTGGCAAGACTGTAGGCTTATGCCAGATATTATTATGCTTAGTTTTAATGTCTAAAAGTAAAATTAGGTTAATCAACATCTTGGGAAAACTTAAGCTAACTTTACAAAATATTTGTACGTTTAAAAGGTTCATAGAACCTTTAAATATATCTACTGTTACAAATTAACAAAGACTTACGCAAAGCTCTATATAAAGAACTGGAACATAAAACCTAATGAGGTACAAACACTTTTTAAAGAATAATATAGTGTCGTTATGAAAAGTTTCTATAGTTATAAATCTATGAGATGACTAGAAAGATACAGTTATATTGCACAAACTCTAGCAATTTATAGAAGATAAGAAAAAGCAGTAATCATAATATATAACATATATAAAATATACACAAATACTTGTGTACTTATGTAAGTATATATGTTTCTTCTTTTCTTTCTACTTTACTATTGTGTCAAAATGATGGAATTGATATGGGTTTCTATTTTTTATTGAAATGATACTATGAATTGTACCAACGAGCAAAAACAAATGTGAAATAAAAATACAGAATCGGGGTTTTTTAATTTATTACAATAAGTGTTATAATTAATCAGTGACAACTACCCTCTTTCAAATAAAGACAATTGTTTCCTCAAATCTCGTGCCTTTTGCGACTCTTTTTGCCTGCGTATACTGTTTTGATGAAATAACTTTTTTACGGTGATGGTAAAAATTTTTGAGAGGTGTTTTTAATGGATTTCATTTATATATTAATGGGTTGCTTAGTTAGACAAAATAAAATTTAAGTATTTGTAAAACCATGGTTAAATCTTATTTATAATATACCCGTTTCATCATGAATAAAGAAAAATTAGTTCAGAGGAACTTCAATTATTAGATGTTTATGTAAAATGAATAATTTAGTACACATATATTTATAGAATGACATTTTTACATTTATCTATTCTAGCAAACGAAATACCCGAAAAATTGTTCGAAATAGGTCCCCGGTCAACTACATTGTATGAGATAGAGTATCTGTACTTTTAAAGAATTCTATCATCTGTAATTTGTATGTATTTAATGTCCCACTACTGGGCATGACACCTTCAATACGAGATCAGATCATAATCCACCACGCTGGCCAAGTGCGAGTTGGCGTACTTATCATGTGTAATGAAATGGTAATTATGTTGAAAATTATTTACACATAAAAATATCAGAGGTGCGAGATCTGAGATTTAAACCCGCTTCACTCAGTTTTCGAAGCAAGCGCGTTACCATTAGGCTACCACTGTCTCTACAATCTGTGATATACTCGTTAGACTAGACTTTAGAAGTTGATAATTTACTTTAAAATATTCTTTGTGGTGTTTATATGTGATGATCATAAATAGATTAAAAAATAAATATAAAACATATATATATATATATATATATATATATATATATATATATATATATATATTTCAGAATACTAAATAATAACTATATCAACTCCTTTTGGAAGAACTAAAACGTAAGATTTTATTTTTCAATTTTTTGAATAATAACTTCTAAGTTATTAAGTTTGTTCTAAAATGATTTATTAACTAAATAGCATAATTGAATTGAAGTATTAAATAACGTTAAAGTACACTCAATACAGTTACGGCACTTGAAACTTTCTGTAGTAATTTTCGATATTAATCTGAATTAATAAAGAGCCTCTTGTGTTTTACTGTACTTTATTTAACTCTTTTATTTCGAATATATTTTTATTTTTTGCCATAATCACTCTTACTGTATATAAATACGTGTGAGTGTGAGTGTTTGACGACACGTTTGGCTTAGTTTGTATTGACCTTACTTACTATGTCAGCGGTCGCGGTTTCGAGTCTCGTTGGAGGAATTCATTTGTGTGATAAGCACGAATGCTTCTACTCCAGTCATAGGTGTTTATATTTATAATATGTATGTATTTAAGTTATATACATATTGTGTGTAACTGTCTGATATCCGTAACACAAACCCCGCACCTTACTATGGAACTAGATGGTGCTGTGTGGTAATGTCCCAAGATATTTAGTGTGCGTGCCCGTGCTGGTGTCCGTGTGTGTGTGCGTGTGTGCGTGTGCGTGTGCGTGTGCGTATGCGTGTGTGTGTGTGTGTGTAAAATATGATATAGGCTTAGCTTAGTATTAAGGCTTAGTAATAAAATATACACCACGAAACACACTCAAACGAAGCAATATTACTAGTTTAATATACATTCATAACACAATCATTGAACATGATAATACAAATAAACACACAATACTTTCTTAGATTTACGCGAATATACACATAATAACAATTTAAAATAAAAAACTCATTTATTATATTCTTTATATTTTATTATTATTACATATTATGTTGTATATTCGTTTATTATTACTTTGATGGTAACAAAATTTAGTTGTAAAAATTTTTAACATACAAATTCAATAAGTCAAATAATTAATGATTTTATAATACAATGAGTTTATTTTAGTAATTTAGGTGTCTTATAATATTATTTCGCAATACGTGATAAAAGAAAAGATATTGCTAAAAGGCAACAAATCGAATTATGAGAGTTTCATGAGTTAAAGGATCCCTCCTATTTCTGGTGCAATATTTCCTTACTAGCTTAATCCCTTGTGAAGTAAATCGCTTTAGGTGCGCTTCATAGAAAGTTATAACGAAGTATAACTATATTTATATTTTATTATTATTACTAGCAGCTAACCCGCTATGCGCGGGTGCGTCCCTTAGTTTATAGCTTAGGAACGCATAAAGGACAAATATTCAAAGATTTTTTTTTAAGCCAGGAAACTTCGAAGCGTATACAGAAGAACCCACCAGAGATTCTTCTCAATGGGATCAATGGTATAGGAACGCATAAAGGACAAACATATGAATATTCATTTTTATTACTACTAATTATATTTTATCACTAAAAATAATAAACTTTTATCATTATTTTTAGTTATGGAAAATTAAATGAATTTGTTGGATTTTTTAAAATGAATTGGCTTAACCTTAACAGATACATCAAAACAATATATTAGAAAATTGTATATCTTAGAAAACCCTACAGAAAAGTCTGCAATAGCAAACTATTTTTATCTATTTAAAACGTACTTAGAGACGCGAGACGAGACCCAAACAAAGCGAGGGTAATTTGCTAGTTTTAAATAAAATATCTTTTCTCAATAATTTCTAAATTGAGCTAGATATTGTAACTGATTTACTTTATGTTTACTGGCATTTTATAACTCTATAACAATTTATTCTTCAGCGAAATTGATCTAGAGCAAATTGTTGGAATGCAGGTTTTACGAGTATAATATTGCTTGTTGCCATTTTGGATAACAGTTATGATAAACACAAATTCATATTTATAGATTAACATTAAAATGTAGATCACTTTGCGATCTTTGACCAACTTCAAAAAAACTAGGTATTTAATTTGACTGTTTTTTTATCAATAGGTTAATAGCCTTGATGGTTTCATATTAAATTTTGTTATCTTGTTGTTTTATTGTAATATTGTAAAAATATATTGTATTATGACCAATTTTTATGATATTTGATGTTTTGGATTTCTCTTAGTCCGGAATAGGATAATAAGTATTAAAACATCAGAAAAATTAAAAAAAAAACCTATTAAAATTTATATGGCTAATGCTGGCAAATAGCTGTTTTAAATATCTATGTAAAACGTACCTAGCGACAACCCGAGCGAAGCGAGTGTGAGTCGCTAGTTATAAATTAATTAACAAAAATCTCAAAAGAAAACTTTTAAAGGGGTTTTCAAATTTTTATTTCAAAATTTACAATATGATATAAAAATAAATAATATACGAGTAACTTAGAATTGAGTACTTATCACTTTCTTTTCTCGAAAAAAAAATATGAAAAGAACAAAATATTATTATTACAACACCATATACAAACCAATTTACTTTTAAGTGCAATAAAGAATATATATATAAACAAGAAGCTGCATTCAGCGAAGATTTCTGCACAACCAATAAAAGAGGAAACATTTATTTACCACGGGGGAAACAAACAACTGAAATAGTTTTATTTTTACCACAAAAATCAACGGTTAGATTTAAATTTACCACAAGGGTTTTAAAATTCAAATGAAATATAATCTCAATCTTCTCAACATTAAATAGTAGTAGCTAGACATTTATTAGTTAATAAACATAATTTATAGACAATACTTTTCACAATAAAGTTGTATTTTTACGATAACGTTTTGCCAAACTCGTGACTTTTATTATATTTGGCTGTACAGTTTATAGTATATAATACTAGTTATAGTTAACCTGCAGATCTTTTACTTAGATATTATATATATTGTTCATCATGTGTACATTTAGAAGAAAATATATCTTCTTCAAAGGTAAGACTTCTTTAAGAATTCACAATAATCTTTAAATCAATTTTTACATTTACCCCATATCCAATTTTCATTCATTCATTAAAAAAACATATTAAAATCACTTGAAAAAAATGACGAAAATATACATACAAAAGTCAACCAAACAACAAGTACATGTTTTTTTTTAAGTCGGCCAAGTATTGCATATCAAGATTATATTATAAGAAAGACGCCAGTTTTGAGCTATTCAAAACTTTTTAACGTCGAATATGACGGTCATAATATACATTTCTGTAGAACAATTTAAAACTTTGAGAAGTAAGCTTAAAGATTTACTTGGAATATAGCGAATCCAATATTTTGTGCGCAACTATTGTTCAAGCGAATCAGCCGAGTGTAAGATTGATGCTTCCATAAATGTCTTCTTACATTATGCTATTTATAAGGATTAAAGTATAAAGTTTTGAAACAATAAACATTTTCTAAAGCGATTAAGCTTTGTTTACAAGCTTTCGCTATTTATATGTAAGAACTTAATGTATTAAATTGGACTCAATACTAAACTTACGTAGTTCAATTCTATAGAGTGTGTTTAGTTGTTTTAGAAAATTTCCCAAAATATGCACACGAAAAGTAAAACTGTTTGTATATTTATTGATTAAATTTATTTTCATAATATAATTTTTACAATATTTTTTTTCGTTTTCCCACTTTTTTTAGTGATAGATCCAAAGGAAGAATTTAGCATAAATATAACTCGTTAATAATGCGATCTGATATATTTATTTACCTTTAAATAACATAATGAAGAAAACATTATGAGGAAACCTGCATGTCTGAGTGAACCTAGCAAGTTTTGGAGACATGTAAAGTCCGCCAACCCGCACTTAGCCAACTTGATCTGATCCCCTTGAATTAAAGGAAGACACTTGCCTAGCAGCGGGACTGGACGTTGAAAAAATATTATTAGTAAAATTAATATACTTGTAGCATTATTACATAATTTATACTAAATTACATAATTCCCATAATTTAAAGCATGTCTATTCATATTCTATGGGTTAATTAAGGCAATGATATTCACAAGCACGAAAAGCGATTACCTTTTATTTAGCTTTTGTGAACGATAATCACTTTGATATGTAAACTACAAAATAATTTAAATATTTCATACAAATACATATGTTGTATACATATGTATATAGGTTACACAATATTTAAAAGTTCTGTTATTATTTCTTTTCTGAATACATTGTGTTTTTTTTAAATATTCTCACTTGTTTGTATTTAGCCCTTTTTAACATCCCACTGCTGGGCACAGGCCTCCTTTCAATACGAAGAGAATCAGGCCATCAAGTGCGGATTGGTGGACTTCACATATCTTTCGAAAACTTGCTAGTTTTTCTCAGACATGCAGGTTTCCTCACGATGTTTTCCTTTACCGTAAGACAAGTGGTAATCATATTTGAAATGAATTGCACATGAAAATATCAGAGGTGCGAGACTCGCGATTTGAACCCGCTTCGCTCGGTTTCACAAGCGAGCGCGTTACCACTGGGCTACCACTGCCTCAGTCACTTGTTTGGCAATATTAATTTTTTTTAGATTTTGATTTTAAGATTTTTTAGACAGATTTTTTGTTCGGCCGTTTGCAGCTTTTTTCTAGACGGTAAAAAGATATGAACAACTTCCATAGATCTAATCGATTCGAAACTTGCTATCCGGTTACAGCATCACCTGGAATTTGCAAGATAATCACCTCTTTACTAAATTGCAGAGATATCCTGCTTAGCCTCATTAAAATTGCCCCAATGAATAGGTTTTAAAATTAAAAATTACAATTTTGTTAGGGGTTTTTATTTTTTTTTAATTTAAAAGTTATTTTTATAGTATTTAAGCTTAACAAATGTCATATTTACTTATGTCGAATCCTAACTTATGTACGAATTTCGTGTGAGTGAACTAAGTTCTTGGTGAAATGTAGAATCCATACTCGATCGTCTCAGTAAATGACGCGAGCACCATTTGGGTAAATGAACCAATCTGTCTTGTGGCGGGAAAAGGCGTTGTACGTAGTAATTCTGATTGCTGGTAGCTTGTGATGTCAGATGTATTTCTTTACTAGGCTGAATCTAATGTTTTATGAAATAGGTCAATATGTGTGAATATTCGGTTAGATGTTAAGTAATACATAGTAACTATTAAACTTACATATAATGTCGTTCCGACCAATTTCAGCCACGGTGAATAATCTCATTGAGACAAGCCAACTGCGCAGGAGATATTATAGTGCACAATTCTGCGCGCAGACACAAGTGCACTCTCTATTTCTTGCACTCTAAAGTTCTGACGGACAATATGAGGAACAGTGGTTAAACACCCCCAATATATATACTCCGGGTTGTTGCTTAGAGTTTCTTAACAGAAACACTCAAAAACTAAATTTGGCTCGACACGAAACTCGAACTCAAAACCTCCAAATTTTCAGCCACTAGAACATTGGATAGTTATTTATATATGGTAGAATCTTTACAAGGTCTTTTTTCTCGTTAAGGGATAAACGTAATAGCCGGAGAGCCGGATACACTACGACCGATCCGTTAACCAGATGAAACATATTTTTTATAAAGTTTCAATGATAGATAAAAACGCCTAAAATAGCTTGCCTATCGAAATCCTGTCCAGGTTATTTTTATTAAATTAATTAATCAAAATTTTATTTTTTATTTTTCACAGTTCTGTTAACCAGCTGAATTTTATTCTAACCGATAGTAAATAATAGAAACAATACGCCTAGGTAGCCTTATAGTATCCGTGAAGTTACCTATAGTAACTTACCTGTTTATACCCTCTTGCCAGGTAATGTGGTCAGGAAATGAGTAGGCAAGACTACCTACGCAGGTCCTGAAAGTGGTGAACGTCGTTAAGGATGTGGTGTATCCGGCTCTTAGACCATACAAATTAGTACGCGTACCATAGCTTGTACGTCTATCAAAACGACGGCCGCTAGCCGCTATTTTGTTACGTGTAATGTAGATTATTTAATTATTTTTAGTGTGATTTGATTAGTGTTGTTAAAGAATGAGTTTTGTAGAGTTATTCAGCTATAACCTCCGATTTTTAATTGAATTTGAATTGAAAATATGAAAAACTATGAATTTCTTAAAGTTATTTTCACAAAAAAATAGATTACAATGTAAAACTGTTGTTTTATTTTTTTTTAACATTTATCTCTTTTAAGAGAAAAATACATTATATATACAATATAACTCCAATAAGTAAAGCGAATGATAGAGTATAACACCTTTTAAGACACCATTTTCGTTCGTCGGTAGAAACGGGTCAGTGGGGACGTATTTATTAAATCTTACTTTCCATACAAAAATGTTCGAGTCACGTACCCTCAATTATATTCTTATCCTAAGTTTAGAGAACTTTTAAACTTTCAAACTCAAGTATATAACTATGACGTTGAAAATTATATTTCTTTCCAACTCAATTTTTTTCCCTTGCGAGGTATATAGATTGAACATTAATATAATAAGTATTAATTTTATAAATAGAAAACTTTCATGTTTTTCCTACATTAATCTAGACATTGTGTGTTGGGTACGTATCCCACTCTCGAAATATTTTGACCACATCATCACTTTTTTTTTTACAAAATTCTTTGGGATGCATCCGAGCGAAGCGAGGGTAAGCCGCTAGTATTTTATAAAAAAATGTTTTTTTTGAAAGGTAAATATGATTTGATTATCCTTAAAAGGTTTAAGCAAAATCAAATCATATCAATCAATAAGCATAAAAGATAGACGCCCAAAAAAAAACATATTTTTGCGCTAGGAGCTTTTGCTGACGTATACAGAATAAACTACCAGATTTTCATCACAATCGAAATAATAATTTAGGAACACATATAGGACAGACATACAAACATTTATTTTTATTTTTATAGCTGCCATATAAAATAAAATTATAATTATGTACAGCTGTATTCATTTAATATAACTAGTGATCGCCGCGTGGTTGAAAATCAACCATAATTCATTAAGTTATACATTTATTGTTTTATGCATATTACAATATTAATCTATTCTCAACTTGATCACAGACTTTAACAGTAAATAAAAGAGTATATAGGCGCGTGTGTGTTAAATAGATGGTAGTGTGTGTAATGTTTTTTTTTATTGATTTAATGTAATTTTTATGCACAATTAAAAAAAAATATGTATGCATTCTGCTCTCCTTATCTATATAAATATAAATGTCAGAAATTCCATATTTCTCCGTCCGCGCAATTTTTGTAAAAAGGGGTACAATGTTTTTGCTTCGCGTATTAATATATACAATAATTAAACTATAATTGGCTGTTAACATTATAGTCTAACTCTGACTATGAACGAAAATATTTCAATTAAGCTCAATTATATCCTTTGAAATTTAAGAAATATTAAAAAAAAAATTAAAATACGATAATCAATGCTATAATAATTACATTTCAGTTTAAAATAAAACTATCTTTTCGGATTATTTCGCGGATTTATTTTGATTTTTGGTTCCGCGAAATAATCTTAAAAAATAGTCTTATTTGAAATGTCAAATATTCGCGTAAATCTAAGAAAGTATTTCATTTCAGTTGTGTTTTATCTTAAAGTTGGATGTCACAGATAATTCCGCTATCTCCATGTCCTTTATTTTATCTTCTTTTCCACATCCTCATCTTTAACAAAAGCTTCATGCTCGTATAATCTCATTAAAATAAACATAATATCAAGAATTATGTCTCAAAACAATGATTAATTGAAGTTATAATACCACTCTTGCACCAGTATAAACTATTTTTGTTCGCTGTCACTTTAGAATGATATATTAGATGAGTAAACAATTTTCACTATAATATAAATTAAATATTATTCATCTAAGAAATGTAATGTAATTAAGAAAAGCATTTTCATCTACCATTTGACGTTGACGCAAATATTTTCTAATAAAATATATTTGCACAAATCTAGAAATCAGGAATGTATTTTAAAATTATTCTGTAGCATTATGCTTACGTAGCAGTCTATGATGACTTTCACTATTATGAGTATATTATACAGATATATCTCTTTATACTATTTTATAGATTTACTAGTGACTCGTCCTGGTTTCTCTCGGGTTCGTCTCTAGATACGTTTTAACGATGAGTATAGATTTCCCAGAGATGAGATATTTTTCCGCGGTAAAAAGTGTCCTATATGTTGACCCAGATAACCAGCTATCATCATACCGAATTTCATCAAAATCTGTCCAGTGGTTTTCTCTTGATGCGTTCCCAGACAGACAGACAAAAATTCAAAAAACTGTAGATTCGGCCTCTGTATCAACAAATTAACGACTAATACCAATAGAAAGATTTATTGGTTTTCAGAGGTAAATCATGTATTATCGATAATACAGAATAATTTAATTTAGAAATTAATTTATGCATTAGCTAGTGGCTCACCCTCGCTTTGCTTGGGTTTGTCCCTAGGTTGATTCCCCATACAAACTTTCATCTCTTTAGGGATGATTTCCGGGATAAAAAATATCCTATATCCTTTCCAGGGTCTCAAACTATCTTCTTACCAAATTTCATTTAAAACGATTCAGTAGATGTAGAGATTACCCGCTACAATCTCACAAACTTACAAACTTTACCTCTTTATAATATAACTAGCAAAACCCGCGGCTTCGCTCGCGCTAAAACTACAACAAAAAAACTTTAAAAAGGTAGGTTTCATACAAATTTTCATCCCTTATTTTATCTCCTTATGGGATGAATTTCAAAAAAACGCTAAAACACGTATTTACTTAATTGTATTGTAGAGCATTAATACCAAGTTTCAAGAAATTCTGATCATAAATATTTTTTGGGTTGTTTATAACGTGTATTCCCGTGGGAATGAGATAATCTCCCGCGGTAAAAAGTATCTTATATGTTGACTCGGATATCCAGCTATCTTCATACCAAATTTCATCAAGATCTCTCCAGTGATTTATCTGTGATGCGGTAACAGACAGACAAAAATTCTAAAAACTATAGATTCGGTCTCTGTATCGATAATAAAGTCTATTTCAATAAGATTTTCCAAAAAATATTTAAAGTACAGATTCGACTCAGAATTTTATATATAATTCAAGAACTTAAAAGTAATAAACAGTGTTATTTTGAAACGGTATATTTATAAGAAGTAATTTTGTATTTTTATATCGTAATAATCAGTTATGTTCTAATCTTACATGTTATGCTAAATCTTAATATAGGAAAATATAGTACCATGCCAAGAATAGAGTGTTCGTAGCAGAAATGTTCACTTTTGTTTATCTATTGTACGTCGCTGTTTATTTATTGTATGGTTATAATGTTATCGCTCCCTAGACAAATAGTTAAGAGCTAGTTATATTTGTTGTTTACTTTAGTATGTCTAAAACGCCTTACTTGCTAGTATTGGAAATGAGAATGTATGTACATTTGTTTATTATGTTATGTTCCTCTTATATACAGAAACTGTGCAGCAATCAAAGCACGCAGAAAAGTAACATGGTGCTCGAATATCTTTCGAGCTATTCAACTGACGATATGATACCTATTTTAGTTTAATATGGACTTGCACATTTAAAAAACTAAATACGTAAAGCTTTTGAGTGCTGTACGTTTAAGTAAACTTATAATATACTAGTTACTCACGCTCGCTTTGCTCGCGATACGTTTTCACGGTTAGCTATGTTTAGGTATACATAAATAGTAGCTTGCTACTCCTAAAATATTCATTAATTTAAATTATACAGCGATTTACCCTCGTTTTGCTCGGGTGCGTACGCCGTACGCGGATTTTGTTCACAATTTCATGGTTTTTAATTTTTTTCGCGGAACCCTGATTCTTTTTCTAAAATAAAAGTAGCCTTATTTACTCCCTATAACATCAGCTATCTGCCAGCGAAAGTCCCGTCAAAATCGGTCCAGCCGTTTAGGAGATTAGCCGGAACAAACAGACAGACAGACAGACAGACAAAAATTGTAAAAAATGTTTTTTTTTTTGGTATATGTACCGTGTATACATCCATATGCATTTAGTAAAAAGCGGTTATTTTAATATTACAAACAGACACTCCAATTTTATTTATCTGTATAGATTCTACTTTACTAAAAAAGGTCAAGGAGTATTCTAATTTGGCAGATTCATATTATGAACTTCCGTTTATAATATTATTATTAAAAAATTACATTCAAACTGCTTTTAATAGCAAATGTAAATTTGTCTTTGACTATAATTTGTCAAAGTTTCTTCGTTGCTAACATGATGAAGGTCTGACGGTTCTAGTATCTTCTCATATACTATATAATTATTGTTAAGTGACACATCTTAACCTTACTGCTGTTTAATGAAAGAGCCATAGCCCACTATGCTAGCCAAGATATTATGTTAGTTGGTGAATATTTAGAACATTCGTAAGTAAGACGTCATTAATTTTAAAACTCTGACATGTATGTATGTATGTATTGATCAATGTAGAGAGTGTTTTCGTTGCTTTTAAATAAATTGATAATATTGTCTTCCTAACCTTTCAGTTATGGCGGTCAATCTTACTGAGACAAAATAACTGAGCGATACATATTATAGCGTAAAAGTTTACGCACGGGTGCACTGTCTGTGTAATCAGCCCTATTTAACGTCTCACTGCAGGGCGTCACCCAATACGAGGGGGGTCAGGCCATAGCCCACCACGCTGGTTAAGTTCGGGTTGGCGGCCTATACATGTCTTTCGAAAATTTGCTAGGTTCACTCAGATATGCAGGTTTCCTCAAGATATTTTTCTTCGCCGTAAGAATAGTGATAATAATATTGGAAATGATTCGCATATGAAAATAACGTATATGCAAGACCCGGGATTTAAACCTGCTACACTCGGTTTCCCAAGCGAGCGAATTACCACTGGGCTACCACTGCCTCGCACTGCCTACTCTTTTTAATTCTGATATTTCAGTGGTACGACCACTCGACGCTTAAACGGTAAAGAAAAACGGTAGTGGATATTTTGGTTCGTTCCGGGACGTGAACCCAGGACCTCCACGACAGTCATACATGCAAGACACTATATCAATGAGCATTACATATAATTTTTGTAATGAATGAAAAAGTTTTGTAACATCCTTTTTACAGATTAATAGTAACTTATAGGTACAATCTTAGGCATAAAACAAATTGCGGTGCTTAAAACAAATCAGGGACACAATTCGACAAGGCTTTCTGAAGATGGCAGATATTAATGATCTTTTGTATTTTGTCTTTAAAACAGTCTTTTAAAGAGTAAAATTCATCTCGAGAAATTCAAGTCTTGTAATTTAAAGTTATCTTGTCATTTTATTAAAATGTATAATGAGTTCAAATGGGCTATATCAATTTTGATAAATATTATATCAATGCGACAATATAAATTTATATTATTTTATTTTATTTATCTTTACAGTTAAAAATTGATAATAAAAAGAAAAAAATATTCAAACGAATTGAGAACCTCCTTTTTGAAGAAGTCGGTTGATTATTAATTAACATAGCATTTTTATGTCATTAGCCATTTACTCTTGCCTCACTCGGGTGCGTCCCTAAGTAAACAGTTATTTATCAGCGTAAGCCATGTAATATTATTTTTTTGTGATTATTTCCGTTATTTTGTTGTTTTTTCGGGGTGGAGAGAAATCCGATAAATCAAAGATTATCAAAATCGGTCCAGGCGTTCTTAAGTTACAAATGGTGTAACTAACCCGACTTTCGTTTATATATGTATTATATATGTCATATATATCCAAGGAAGGTATCTATAACCTTATGGAAAGTTTCTATCTTAGAAATAGAATTGGCTGGTTTGAAATAATAACTAATAATGCTCCATTATTTTATTTAATTAATTAGGATACTTAAAAGCTTTTTTTATTTTAAGCTCTACAATAATATGATCCATTTGTAACATTTAAGTTTTTCGAATTTATACATAATAAATATCGGATTAGAGCTTTTGTAAATGTAAAAGTTTGTAAGTCTGTGTGTAGGCTTATTACTGCTTTACGCTGAAATATCTTGACTGGTTTGGATAAAGTAATATACTCTAATGTTGCCACCTAGAGACGCACCCAAACGATGCAACGGTAAGATGCTAGTATTAAAAGATTTTGTTGCAAAGCATTTAAAACATCAGGAATAACAAAAAACAAAATAACTGCGCAGGAACTTCAAATATTCGTGGAAATCTAAGAAAGTGTAATGCTTAATTTAATTCAAGTTTTCTTCAAACAACTTTGTTACTTGAATACACTCAATATCGAAAGTTTGAAAACAATTTTTTCACTACATTACACTTAATTCAATTTACAGCAGGTAATATGAAGTTGATTATAGGTTAAGAACATTCCAGCTTTAGAAATTGATGCGAGCTTTCAACGTTTTGTTACTTATATTAAAAATATGTACATAATATATCTAAACATAATTTTTTTCGTCTTAAAATTACAAAAAAAAAAAAACAGTATAAACTTATAGGTCTATTATTTCAATATCATATTTTTGATGGTGAGATTGAGGTTGCTTTGGAATGATTCCCTGCCCACTTAACTCCTAAAAGTCGGAAACTTCTAGTAGGCAAATAATGTAGAGCATTATTTTTTATGGACATCTATACATATAATAAAATTGTAGAGGGCGAATATCTGTACATAGAAAAAAAACTTAAAGCCGAGTCAGGGGGATGTGTGAAGAGAAATAGAACAAATCTTGATTTTTTCTTTTTTACTTTTCATCCCGGAAAATTAAAAAGTTCCCGTGGGATAGTTAAAAAACTGAGCTGTATAAGCTACAATAGTAGCTTATACAGCTTAGTACATAAAAATTACTGATTGGATTTTGATGAAACTTTATAATAATATAGTTAATATATCAGAATAACAAATAAGCTACTTTTTATCCCGGAAAAATTTACAGGTCTCGTGGGATAGATTTGTTTTTGTTTGTCATGTCACGAATATCTATATAAGATATTAACATTATTATTTTTTATCTTATTTTTAATTCATATAAAAACAAGATTTATATAAAAGTATGAATTATAATAACTAACAAAAAATTTAAATGCTGAAAACTTTTAGAATATTCACTTTCCTTAATGAGCTGGCACAAAAGGAGAACTTTTCAAATTAGTTAAATTGTCTAAGAATGAAGGCCAAAAGTGCAGTCTAGAGTGAATTTTGGTGAGTGCATATTAAATATTTTGATAAATCTGAATAAATTAGCTAACTAAGATCTTACCGTAAAATTATCTTCTTTGTATAATAAAATCTATACACTTGACAATAGTTTATTCAATCAATAAAAATAATATTGTCCCACGAATTAAATATAAAATACTCAACGAAAATATTAACACAAAATTAACAGTTAATTACAAATACACAAATTAATTTCGATAACATTTTAACTTCACATAGTAATTTTTATATGTACGAGGGAAAAGTTATGCCCGTAATAAGAGATCGCGCGGAGAAAGCGTGCGTCGCGTATGAAAGTTCAGTTTCGAATCGTTTCATACTGAAACCCGAAGAGACAAATGTTGACTTGACGTACGCACAAAAACTTAAAAATACGCGCTATTTTAGATATTATTACTATTTTAATAGAGACCATATTCCGTTGTCTTAATTATATGTGATTTAACCATCATGGCTTACGGTGCGTCTTTAATATATAAAAACTTGGGACGTTGAGAATAAACTTAAGAACTATTGAGGCGAGTAAAAGTATCAATGAGGCTTGTTTAATCAAAAGATTTACTTATCAAAATGAAATGGAAAATATTTCTTTGGTTTGGTTCCATAATAAGTGATTATTTTTCTTATCTGTAGAAGAAGAATGTCTTTACGAAAAAAAGAAAATAAGGATTGAATGACCCTCGTCATTTTAAATTTCTATCTTTATTTTTGTTTTTTTTAAGGTATACTTCTTTTGCGTCGTTTGGAAAGAATTATGAGAGTAAAATTTTTACGATGCGCGCGCACACCGACAGCGAAAAAGCGACATGATGAAGTTAGCTGTTTGTTGCCATGGTAATTGTTATTTTCTGACAAATGATGTATAATAATATATTCTTTCCTTAAATTATATTCTATAAATATATGTATGATTGTAATATGCCTAATATGCATTATTTAATTATTTTATTAATTTATAATTCCTTTTATAAACAGAGAGTTGTGACATACGGATGAAATCTTTAGCTACTTTTCTTCTATTATACCAAAGAAGTATAACTTCTTACGTGCGTACGTACATAAGTAGCCTTTTTTTTGGAAATTACTACATTGATTTTGATGAAGTTTTTGCATTTAAGAGCTAGCTTATTACAGTAGATTTAATGAGTACGGAGTGAAAATTAAATTATTTAACCAATATGAAGTTTTATAGTTTTTGATCACGTTTAATTATATGATGTTTAAAAATATCATATTAAAAACAAAGACATAAATTGATAACACATTATATTAAAAAGATTTAATAACCCATAGCATATACAATATTGTAATTTTTTTTTAATAAAACGATTCTTAAATATAAAAGCTTTTTAAGGCTTTTGACGACAAAAATGTTACTTAGACTAAAAGATAATTCATTTATTTGTTGGAAGATGCCTTTTAATTGGACGTTGTAATATTGTTATAATACATATGTCTTTAATAATGTGATTTTATTGTTTCCAAAAGTTTGAGACCCACTTCTTTTATTCGTTCCTTCATTACAGGATAAAAAGCCCTTTTTATCAAGGATTTATTTAAATGAGTTTAATGTGGCCTCTTAGAAAAAAAAGGTATGACAGAGAACCATATAAAAAGTTTTGTTTTGTAAAGCATTTAGTCTAATTTATTTAGATAACTAGCGACTCACCCTCGCTCCGCTCGGGTTCGTCCCTTCTTACGTTTTTACGTTTAGTATAGATTTCTCAAAGATGAGATATTTTCCCACAGTAAAAAGTATCCTATATGTTGACCCGGATGACCAGCTATCATCATACCAAATTTCATCAAAAACTCTCCTATGGTTTTTCCGTGATGCGATAACAGACAGACAGACAAAAATTCTAAAAGTTATAGATTCGGCCTCAGTATCGATAATAATGTCTATTTCAATAATATTTTCCAAAAAATATTCAATGTACAGATTCGGCTTAGTTACAATTTTATTATGTTTAGATAAGCCATTTGTTTAGTGGTATCTATAATTAGATAAATCACTTTATTTTTTAATTAAATGAATTGTTTTATTGAAATCATAATTTTTTTTTTATTGTATTAATTGAAGACTAACAGAGGAGTCTGAGTGATGTCTTTATGCCGATGCAGCCCATGAATTCTAGTCTCGCTCGGTATTCGGTACTAATATTTTATTGTCCATATACCGCATCACGATTTTCATATTACTATGTAAAATTTTAATAAAGTATTTTAATGTAGCTTTATTAAATAATCTAATAATATTATATTATATTGAATGTATAAGTATCAATAGAACTTTCAACCAATTAATGTTTTTTGAAGAAATGTTTATATATTTTATAATTACTTGACAATAATAGTCTGTCGGTGAGTTATTCATATCGGCTTGTAAATCTATACATATAATAAAACTGTAGAGGTTGAATGTCTGTATATATAAAAAAAATTAAAAAAAAACCGAGTCAGGGAGATGTAAGAAGAGAAATAGAACAAATCAATTTTTTTTTTCAAATTTTTTGTTTTTCTTTCTGTTTATCTGTTTGTCCGTTTTTACTTTTACGGGCTAATCTCCGAAACTGTTAGATCGATTTAAATAAAATTTTGCATGATGGTACCTTATATCCTCGGTCAACATTTAGATACTTTTCATCCCGAAAAATTAAAGAGTTCTCGTGGTATAGTTAAAAAACTATAGTAACTTATACTATACTGTTTAGTACACAACAACGTATGCACCTAATTTAGTTTTGGCACGCTGATACCTTATATTGCCAGTCAAACAACGTGTTTTATAAAATTTATAAATCCCATAAAAGTGACAGGTTCCCGCGGGAAAGTAAAACATTACAAAAACAGTGTCTAGCATAGTGTCTTTCATACTAAATCAATTGTGTGTGACGGACGTCATTTTGACCTAAGGCAGGCTACCTTTTATCTCGAAAAAATGTACGGTTCCCGTGGGATAGGTTTTTTTTTTCCTAGAGGCGTACCCGAGCGAAGCGAAGGTGAGCCGCTAGTTGCATAATATTTTGCTTGAATTCCAGATATCTTAAATTAGATTCTAAAAAAATATTATCTTCTTTTTTTAAATCATAATAATGAGCATAGCAAAAATACAAAATCAAATTAAAATGGCATAATTTGGTGCTACGGTCATCCAACATTATATGTTTCGATGACACTCCTAATAACGAGACTAGTTGGAGTATCGCATATTTGCTCCTAATGATAATAATTAACTCCTCGTAGCATAGTTGCTTGAATATATTAAAATATAATAAATATTTCTATCAATCTAATAACATTCAAACACTGACTAACTAACTATACAATGTACAGCCAAGCCGCTGGATCACTATGTAAATAGATTATGGAATATTGTAGTAATTTCAAGTTTAAATATTTAATTTTTTCTAATTCATGTTCTAGAAGTCTGACTTTCAACTTATTTAGCCATTTTTGCGTCCCATTATTGGGCTCCCTTCAATACGAAGGGGATCAGGACCCACTCGATACACGACCACACTCACCATAGAAATAGGGTTGGCGGACTTCACATGTCTTTCAAAAGCTAGCCAGTTCCTCTCACGCATGCAAATTTCTTTACGATATTTCCCTTCATCATATTCATGGATGTAAATTATTATTTTGAAATATTTATTTTAATTTTATTATAATATTATACTGCTATAGATTTAATAACTTGATGATATTTCATCATAGTACGAGTAAACACGTTTTGCCTTAGGCGGGTACATGTAATAAAATATATTACATTGGAGACTAAATAAAATCATCAATTGCAAGTAAATAGTGCCTTATACGCTTTGAAGTTAGTACTTTATATGTCTCGTATGTTAGTATAAAGGAGTAACGTTTTTGGGAAGATTGATTGATGATCTGTATATCGCAAGTGGTAAACTAGAGAAATACTGTATTTGATTTAAAGTAATTTGTCACAATATTACAAAGAAATACTCCTTGAAATAAATAAAATGATTATTGTAATTCAGATATTTTGATTAAATCGACTTCACTAAACGTGAATTTTTGAAATAAAACAATAAAATGTATGTAAAAAGTGACTAGGGATGTACTTAAGCGAAGCGAGGGTAAGTCACTAGTCTTTAATACCTTTCGTCTAAAACGAAGTTTTCATACAAGTACTTTTTGATTCTATTAAACAAGATTGTCGGTCAATGCGCTAATAAAGTCGTCAGTCCATTAAGTTTTGTAGTCTGTTAAAATGAAGTTAATTTTATGATCACCTTATAAGTCACTTGGTTTACTAGATCTTACCAGCCTATCGTTTGTTTACGACTGTTTTTTTGATATATTGGTTTCATTTTTTAATATAGATAGGGTTTTGCACTTACCTGGACAATGGGAATATGATTAAAATAGATAAAAAATATTTTCTGATCAGATATATCATAACAATTTCAATAAGCGGGTTCTTATAAATGGACAATAATATTTAATTATATATTTAAATAAATTTTCAGCAAGTTTCCCATTCCTTAAGATCTCAATTTAATTATTCAAATTAACCCATCCAATTACTTTAATTTATACGAGTACGTATATTATTTCATCTAATCTATACATATAATAAAACTGTAGAGGTCGAATGTCTGAACATAGAAAAAAAATGCTAAAAACCGAGTCAGGGGTATGTAAGAAGAGAAATAGAACAAATCCAGTTTTTTTTTAATTTTACCTTTCTCTGTTTCTTTGTACGGGCTAATCTCCGAGACTGTTGGACCGACTTAAATGAAATTTTACATGGTGGTACCTTATATTCCCCAGTCAACATTTTAGATACTTTTCATCCCGGAAAATTGAAGAGTTGCCATGGGATAGTTAAAAAACTATAATAATTTATACAGCTTAGTACACAAAAACTACAGATTGGATTTTAATGAAACTTTACAATAATATAGTTCATACATTAGAAAAACAAATAGGCTACTTTTTATCCCGGAATAATGTAAGGTTCCCGTGGGATAGATTTGTTTTTGTTTATCTAGAGGCTAACCCGAGCGAAGCGAGGGTGAGCTAGTGTATTATGTAATACTAGCGACTCACCCTCGCTTCGTTTGGGTTAGCCTCTAGAATCTATCTCACGAGAATCGTTCATTTTGTAGAATTAAAATTAGACTACGTACTATTCATTTCAATCAGGTTTTCGTCTATCCCACAGCACTGTCGGAGCACTGCTAAATGTAATGGAGTTCTTCGGCCTTCTTGTCAATCCAATCAAATCGCAGGCCATTATCATTAAAAGGCGCCGGCTGAGAAGCAGAGTTGATTGGAATTTAATATCCAAAGTTATTTATTCAGGGATTTCAATTTCTTGGTGTGACAAGGTAAAGAACCTCGGTCTGAAGGACTGCAATATGTCCTGGACGGCTCATGTTAACGTAGTCAGCAAACGAATTTATTACTCCTTTCGAGCTCTCAAACGTCTCCAATGTTTTCTCCCTTTCAAAACCTAAAATACTTGCACAATCCCTTCTTTTGCCTTTCCTCGACTATGCTGATATTTGCTTCTTGGACGTGACTGAGGAGCATCTTAATAAACTGGAGCGCCTCTAAAATTTAGCCATACGTTTCATCTACAATCTTCATCTACAACTTGCGAAAGTATGATCACATCTCTGTTTTTCGCGCTCAACTTAAGTGGCTCCTAATTCGATTTCGCCGTGATATGCACATCCTGTCTACCCTCTTTAATATTCTCCACGATCCTAACGCCCCTCCTTATCTTTGTTCCCGAGTTACCTTACTTCCCACTTCCACATGCACTAAACGTTCTTGCGTCATATCAATGCTCAACGTACTAAAGTGCAATACTTGCTTTGGACTTAATTCGTTTACGGTACGTGCTTCCTTACTACTATGGAACAAACTTCCTAAACTTATTCAGGAAAGTCTCTCCATTTCATCTTTTAAATATCGTCTAAAAGATCATTTTCTATTTGAAGTTACTTAGTAGTCATCAACATTATATTTTAATAAGTAATTATATGTTTTGTATGTAGTATGTATATTGTATGGTATAAAATATATGTACTATAATTATTATTGTTATCTATGTTTTTTATATACATTTTATATACTTGTATGTTTGTGTTATTTATTATACTAAGATTACATATATTATCTCTGTGCTAAATTTCATCCAAATCCGTTCTGCCGTTCTAGCGTGACCAAGTTACAAAGTTTTCGCATTTATAATATTAGTAAGATAATGAAAAAGTACACATAAAACTTCCGATCACTTTCGCTAATCATTCTCACAGCAGCTTATCTCAGTGAGATAAACCATCTGCGCAAGAGATATTATGCTTCAAATCAAATCAAATATTCTTTATTACACACCAAAATATTTACTTGACATATACATATTTTAAAGGAGAAATAGCACAACAGGCGGCCTTATTGCTAAGTGAGCGATTTTTGCAAGATTTTTTTCTTTCTTCTTTTCTTCTTTTTTTCTAATCTTTTTATCTAATATTTTTTCTAAAATACAATTCAATTCAATTCAATACAATTCAAGATCCGGGGCTTGAACCCACTTCACTTAATTTCCTAAGCGAGCGTGTAATAAATGGGGTACCACTTGCCTTACTTATATATTACGCATATATAAGTAGGAGTAAAAAACCTTTTTCTACAATGTTAACAATTGCATGAAAATAAAAAAAGCTAGTAATAAATAATACAATACGAATATTTAAGAGCAGCTCCATTCTATTCCTTGTTCGAAATCACAAAACAATATTGAGTGATTCGTTGAAAGGACTCATATATTCAAGTTCAGCTAACAAAAAACAATTGCAAACATGAGGCTGAAGAAAATGAAAATAATATTTTGTTTTCTAGTCGAAAGTTTCATATTGATATTTTCTTGATTATTATTTTTTAAATGTCAGTAACTTTTAGTAATCTTTGTGTATATGTTATTCCTCAAAAATGTTTTTGTTGCTACCTCGTACCTTTAATATTTTATCAATTTTAATGATTGAGACATTTTGCAGATAATATCGAAAAATGACTAAACAATTCAAAAACTAAAAACCAAAATGAGTCTGCGAAAAAATCCGAAAAAATGGTTTTATTTAAAGTGTCAAATATTCGCGTAAATCTAAGAAAGTATTATGTAAACAATTCAAATTAATATTTTTGTTTAAAACCTCTGTTTCAAATATTTTATTATATTCAGAATAAAAAATCACGACATATACAAAAAAAATCGTACCGTCTACTAGTAATAATTACTTTTTATGAGAATTTGCTCAATTAAAAACATTGTAAAATGTGCTTTCATTTTATTCAGATAGTAAAACTAACTAAAATTGTTACTGTATATCAACTTAGAATTTTGAAGTGATATAAAGTGAGATTTTATTTAAACA
This sequence comes from Argynnis bischoffii washingtonia, assembly GCA_033884665.1. Taxonomy (NCBI): domain Eukaryota; kingdom Metazoa; phylum Arthropoda; class Insecta; order Lepidoptera; family Nymphalidae; genus Argynnis; species Argynnis bischoffii. Next base: position 13,363,706 of record CM066618.1, on the reverse strand, counting down.
ATTGAATCCAAATACAAACTTAGTTATGAATAAATGTCGTCTAAATTCATTTCAAGAAGTAGAGCTTACAGTCGAACATACTTCACACACTAATCTAAACTGTATTTTACTAGAAATGAACCGATGCAAAAAGGCTTTCTTTAGATGAAGTTCTTACAATATTATAATAACATACACGTGCTTACTTTTAAGGAAGTTTAAAAAAATACATACGGTCGAATTGAGAACCTCCTCCTTTTTTCGGAAGTCGGTTAAAAACAGCAATGTGTTAAATCACTTTGACTAATTACCTATATTTTTTAAATACTAGATTTAAATGCATTTTCGTTTGCAATTTTATTTTAATTTATAAATTTATATTTATTATTTATTGCCAGTATTTGTCAGTGACTAATTAGAGATAGAGCACATTTTCTTAATAGAATTAAATGCTATTATTAGCTAAAATTCAAAGATTAAAAAAAAATTTTTTGAAAATCTAAAAAAATAATATTTATGTAGGCCATAATTTGATTAACTGTAGGCCATGAAACTGATCAAAATGAATCATAAGTTTACAGTTTTGGCTCCATCGTCAGATCAGCTCAATAGTTCGAAATTATTATATTGTCTCCCTGGTTTCACATTATTACAAAGTTTCAAACCTCACGATTTGATTACATAGTAAGTTTCAAGTAAAGCTAATAAAATATACAATGAAAATGTATACTGATATATTCAACAAAACGACAGTGCTACTATATTTATTACTTATTTTTTATACATATATTGTATCTGCTGGTGCTTATCGTTCAAATAATAATAGATTTTACAAAGAAATATGCAGTAAGTATCCCCCATTTTGAATATTGTACTTGCGTTTGTTTATGTTTCCTATTTTAGCATAAATAGTAAGTAGATTAGAGGGAAAGAGAGAGCTACTTCAGTAGCAATTTAAAAAAAATATGAGGTTCAAATGTGTTTTTGAGTGTGTTACATTTTATGTTTTCTTATTGTTACCGATTTTAATATTTCTTTGTGAATGAAATGTTGTGAATGTGGCTGCGTCGATGTATGCGTGTGTCACACACACACAGTGTGCGCGATGCGTGATGGCGATCTAGAGTGATTCTAAATGGATTTCATAGGAAAATGATTTTGGAGTCGGTGTAAAATTTTATTTAATTACCTATCAAACTCCAATAAAATAAAAGAAAAACCGGTGTGCATTTTCTAAGCGAATTGAAGGCGTGCTGCTTATATCTTTCTCTAATATATTTAAACGAGCAATTCTTGTATATTTATTAATTAATACCGGCGATCTTGGAAACAGCTCTAACGATTTCGCTAAAATTTGGTATCTGGAGGTATTCGGGGGCGAAAAATCGGTATAAATTAGTCTGTCAGGGAAAACGCGTGTTTTCAAGTTTTCATGCAGTTTTCATCCGCATTATTTCACGCAAAGTATAGTCGATAAATAATTACGCTCGGGCATAAGCATCGTGGTCAAGCGGCCAAGGTGCAAGATTGACAATCAAAGGTATCTGGGTTCGAATCCCGGGCGGATACAACGTTATTTTTTATATTTATTCAAGTTTTTAGTTTTTTTGTCTTAAAATTTGATATAACAAAAAAGAACTCCGAGCGAAGCTCGGCCGCCCAGGTACTACAATATAATACATACTCTTTCTGTTTGGAATAACGAATTTAATATATATACAACCATAATATATTATATGTTGCGAAGCGTATACGTCGTTAGAATAGTTATAATCAGCACTTAATAATTTTATTAACAGAGAAAACATGACGAGTAAGATGTAAGTTATCATCATAAAGCCAGCCACCATTATGGTCCAATGATATGAGCGCTATCCGGAGTTTTTTTATAGTTATGTACTTTTATCTCCGCATAATGCTCGCCCTTGTCCTTGACTGACCTTCATAATGCCGAACATATCATGTTCTGTCAAATCACAAAGGAAATTGAGGCTTGCGATAGTTTTGCTTGAATGTTGATTTTTTTAACCGATTTTAAAAAACAGAAAGTACTATATTTTTGTAGGTGTGAATATGATTCAGAATATTGGCTAGTTTTGGAACGATTTTTATGTTTTTTTAGTGAATAAATTGTATCTAAAATAAAGTATATGGGACCGTATATTTAAAAAATAAATGTATACCATCATGTAAACACTGATTGGGTATTTTTTAGTAAATGAAAAAAACTCGTTCAATTTCGTTCTCTTTAATTTAAATATTTTAATACTGTCAACTTATGATATAATATTATTTGTATACACCCTTGTTCATTGTTGTAATTAACTCAAGTCTATAAAAATAAGATTACATCCAAAGAAAAAAAGGTTTGATAATTATTTTTTTTTTTTATTTATGTTAATTAAAATCATCAAACCTCCCTGCTCCCTATCCCTAAAATTTACTTAGCATACATTTAAGCTTAAAATGTAAATAATTGTGTGAACTTAACTGGCATTAAAAAATATTAGCAAAATGATAAAATCTGAGCTGGATCTATCCGTACCTTATAAGTATAGACATAAAAAGTCTTCAATTTCATTTCATGTATAGAATAGAGAGACTATAATTAAAATATATTCTCAGCAATCATAAAATAAAAAATGAATCGGAAAATAATGTGAACCTTTAAAAAACGAAAAAACATTGAAATCTTACAAATCTTTCAGGCACTATATTGTCTTCTTTTTAATTTTTTGAAATAGAAAATGGCAAAATCTTGACACAATAGTTGAATTTCTTTATATTTTTATTATATAGTTGCCACCTAGTTCTTTGCTACAAAAGAATTTAATTTATGAACTTTAAATTTAAAAAAAAATTAGATTTATCATATAAAAGCTATGATGTCAGTTTTTATAAGGGTTGCGAAGAACGAACTAGCTCTATGGATGATAACAAATATTATTAACTGTCTCACACATAGTCATAGTTAGAAGGTTCTTTAACATCATTTCATGTTTTGAGATATGTTTATTGAAATAAAAGCACAAAATATCCACAAAGAAATCAACTCCAACTTCAAAAGTGACGCTTTACAAGATGGCGGTGTTAGTTCTGATTTCCTCCACGTGCCAAATGATCTTTGTAGCACTGTAATTTTAAACTAAAAAAATTTAAATATTTGTAATATATTCAATTATTCAAGGAAGATAATTAATTGACATGCTTTCTAGTGCCAAGCTAAAATGTCCTTAGTATCAAAATGGTCAACGCAAATGAAAGTTCACTTTAGTGCCTTTTTATTGTTCTCTATGAACGTGGCTTGCATCAATAACATTTAGGAACTTAACACCGCACAGCTATTTATTCGTTGATTTGATACTAAATTTGAATTTGTTAGCATAAAACACTACCATACGTACGTACTTTTTATTCGACTAAAATGCGGAAATTAATTTAAACCGCAGATATCATAATACAATACCCCATAGATACCCCACATAGTATAGCTCAGATATCTAATCCCATTAAGCAAAACAGGCTATTTGTCAGGTTAAATAAATAATAATAATTGAAAGCTGTTTAGCTGTATACATTTATTTTATAAAAAATATGTAGATATATTAAAATGTTTTAATAGTGGTAAAATATAAAAATAAAACTAATCTATGTGAATATAGTATTAATCAATAACCGCAAGCAATCCTGAATCTGATAAAAATCAAACAGTTATGAGATTAATTTTATTATTGGGTTAGGGTTAGGGGTTAGGGTTTGATTAAAACCCAATGGAATATTTCCATTATAGGGTTTTTTTTTCTTTTACGAATTTAATCTATACACAATAAAATTATAACTAACCCGAATCTGTTCATTAAATTTTTTTTTTAAACCTTATTGAAATAGACATTATTATCGATACAGAGGTCGAATGTACACTTTATAGAATTTTTGTTTGTCCGTCTGTCTGTCTGTCTGTCTACCCGTCTGTGTTTCTGTCTGTGTATCTGTCTGTCTGTTACCGTATCACAAAAAAACTACTGGAGAGATTTTGATGAAATTTGGTTTAGTCATAGCTGGATATCCGGGTCAACATATAGGATACTTTTTACCGCGGGAAAATGTCTCATTTCTGAGAAAAAATACAAAAACTGGCTAGAATAAAACCACGATAATAATATAAACATTTTAGTAAGTTAACTTACTAAATATGGCAAAAACTATTAAAAATAGCTTATCTTGAAGAAAAAACATCAATAGCGCTATTTTATTCATTAAAAAAGTTATTTTAATGAAAAAAAGTTATTTATTTTTGTGTTATTTAGATATTCGTCAATAAATACCGCTATGTGTTTTCAAAATACGTAGTTTTAATTCCAAAAAATTGAGTGTACAGATATTGAATGTACATACCTATAATTTTATTAGAATTACTATAAAATTACCCGTGGCTCCGCCCGTGTTCAAATTGTTAGTAAAACAAAGTTTTTGGTTTTATGAATTAGTAACATACTAATAATATTTTTATCGCTAAAACAATTTTCAAATGAAAGTATTTGTAAAATTTATTGTTTAGTAAATAATGTTAATGTTTGTTAATATTTTAATGTAAAAATTGGACAAATGCAAGTCCAACTCGCGCATTATAAGTTCCGTTTAACAAAATACTGTGTTATTTTTTTTACTTTTTTACTTATGTATTTTGCTAGGTTAACACTAAAATAAATACGTATAATATTTACGTTTCCACAATATCGACTCATTTTATCAGCCGTAAAAATAAGTCGATTTCATATTATTTCTTAACTTTTTGTGGAATATAAGTTTAGGGTTGTTAAACTGACAAAGTGGGTAACGAAAATTAGTCCATATCTCAAAAACTATGAAACGTATATTGTGCAAGATAATTTTCGATAACAGTATTTTATAAACTGTTATACCTCAACTTTTTCAGATTTTTTGTCACCATTTTTTGAAAGGTGGAAGGCTTAAAAGACGTAATATAATGCTTACGACTTTAATTATATTAGCCGAGCCATAAGAAATAATAAAAAGTATTTGCTTAGAATTATTTATTTATTAATTACCTATGTACTTCTGGAACTCATACTTTCCCAAACACTTTCTTTTGAAAATCATTTCGGAGAATATTACTAACTAGCGCTAACCATCCTTGTTTCGCGACAAATTAACATTAAGAAAAGTTATTATTATTTAATTTAAATAATCAGTTAAAAGTAAATTCATCAATAACTGCCTATTATTAAATAAATGATTAAAATTTATTTAGTACTTTGAGAGTTAATCGCCCAAAACTAAACAAACAAATAAAACAGAAGTAAAGATATACTATAAATGTTATTGTCAAAACAAAAACTGTAATATTACTAAATCAAATATGAGATTAAGGGAGGAACCTTTATGGCATTGTCAATCATCGCCATTATTTACCGATGATGCGTTGCGTAATGAAATTGGTATATGTAAAAGTAGGTATACTAATATGTAAAACCTAAAAATTTGGTTTTTGGTTCTCTGAACGCGGGTGGAGCCACGGGCAACGCTAGTCTTATATAAATATCAACTAAAATGAATATATACGTCATAAAACTAAAAATCAACCATGACTATAATTTACAATTTCATTCGTATTATGCTATCTATTGACATTTATCTGCCATATAATCTTTCTTACTCCCTGATACTTATAAATTGTAATACTTTTGTTATTGGGTGAAATATGAAAGGATTTTTCTTGTTTGGTTACAAAGAAACTGTTATATATACTGACGTAAACAAGTTAGTAAAAAATAACACAAATAAAATACGAGAATCAACAATAATTATCTATACTAATATTATACAGAAGCGGAGTTTGTTTGTTTGCGCGCTAATCTCAGGAACTACTAATCCGATTTGAAAAATCTTTTTGCATTAGATAGCCCGTTTATTCAGAAAGGCTATAGGCTATATATCATATACTATATAGTCTATCTATTCCATCCTAACTGTTAAAACGTAACTAGGGACGAACCCGAGCGAAGCGAGGTGAGCTGCTAGTGATTATTAAAACTTATTTTCATGCATGAATGGGATTGAATATGTTATTTATGGTTTTGGATTTCATTTTTGGTATAAAATTTATATTAAACATACAATGTTAATAACAGTCTGATTATGACAAAGTCATTTAATGTCGCTACCATCACGAATTTTCGTTTTATTGGCATAAGTATGATAGATGAGGGTGAGCTACTATCTCTTTCTCATCTTACTCTATCAGTGAAACACTTATATTTACCGACTTAAAGGAGGAAGTATCCACTCAATTTTTTTGAATGTTTTAATGGGTATGTCACGCGATATCTATGGGAATTTTGAATCGATTGTTATAATTTCTTTTTTTAATGATTTTCAAGTTAGTTTACTTTATTATGAAACAGTAATTAATTATTACCAATTTAAATGGGAAAGTTAGAGTGAGTATGTATTTTTGGTATTTTTTAAACTGTATCGATTTATCAGACTTTAATGCAATTCATAAAAGATTTTTTGTTAAAACAGGATATAAGCTATATCCTGTTTTAATAAATTAATTGCTTTCTATCGTTCATACCTATAACATGAGCAAAGCTGTGTGCGAAAACAAGTATTTATGTAGCGCACTGACTAATAATTGAATAATTGAATAATTTTGAATCTATTATAGCAAATATGTTTCATATAATCAATATGAGAATGTCTTCGTAGCCTCTCATCACGTATAAGAGCTGTCACGAGTACGCACAAAAACATCAATGTGAACGCACTCATTTACCGCTCATCGCACACAAATGGTCCCTAGATAAGTCTGGAATTAGTTTGAATTGTTATCTCGGCTTACCTTTGTTTTTCTGGTGACTCCTAACTGATAGTTACAATTCCATAGTTTTTATGCAAGCTTCTATAATTTAACATAATGTCTTTAATTAAATGCTTAATTGCAAAATCTATAAGCTTACGGTTTTAATACCCTAGAATTACCGTACATGCCCGTATTTATGTAATTTTGGACATACTATCCCCTGGAAATAAAATATGGATATATTTTATTATATTATATAATATACTAGCGTTATGTTTTAACTGTTAGTATAGATTTCTTAGAGATAATATATTTTCCCGCAGAAAAAAGTATCCTATATGTTGACCCGGATAACCAGCTATCATCATATCCAATTTCATCAAAATCTATCCAGTGGTTTTCTCATGATACGTTCAGATTGCGTTCAGTTTTGCATCCCAGACAGACAGAAAAAATTTTAAAAACTGTAGATTCGGCCACTATATCGATAAAAATGACTATTTCAATAAGATTTTCCAAAAAATATTTATTGTACCTACAGATTCGACACAGTTACAATTTTATTATACGTATAGATAATGGATATAGATATATTTTATGTATAAATATAATAAAATAGTAACTAAGCCGAATCTGTACATTAAATATTTTTTGGAAAATCTTATTGAAATGGGATTTTGATAAAATTAAGTATGATGATAACTGGTTATCCTATATGTTAATACATATAGGATACTTTTTACTGCGGAAAAATATCTTATCTCTGAGAAATCTGTACTAAACGTTAAAACGTAAGTAGGGACGAACCCGAGCGGAGCGAAGGTGAGTCGCTAGTATTATTTATAAAATTCCGTCGATGTATGTAATTATAGCAAATCATTAATTCAGAGAATGTGTCAAAATTAAATAAACAATTTACTCAGTAAGACAATAATATTTACATAATTTTCCTGCTTTTCAAATGAGTTAATGCATTTCGCGTCTCATGTTTATTTACTCTACATATGGAGCTTCCATAAAGTTATTCAGTAACTCGAATATATTACGTCAGATTTCTGATTATAATGCGTCATGAAATTATGTCATTAAATATCAAATTTGGAATACATTGGCTTTCAAATGCCGTGGTACATATAAAAAAATATATTTGTAACTAGCGACTCACCCTCGCTCTGCTTGGCTTTATCCCTAGTTACGTTTTAACGTTTAGTACAAATTTCTCAGAGATTAGATATTTTTCCGCAATAAAAATTATCCTTTATATTGATCCGGATATTCTATCTTCATACCAAATTTCATCAAAATCCGTCCAGTGAATCAGACCAGACAGACGGACAAAAATTCTAAGAACTATACATTTGGTCTCTGTATCGATAATAATGACTATTTCAATAAGATTTTCCAAAAAATATTTAATGTACAAATTCGACTCAGACAATGTCTCAATCTCATCAAATTAAAGAATAAAGAGTTCTCGCTTCTAATAAATACAGGAACAGTTAGCAAACATTGAATTAGATTGTCTACTTCGCCGAATTTTCAAATTATTTTACTTACACATCATCCAACTGACTTTCATGTGTACTTTTTGAATAAACCGATCGAAAAAATGTTCATCTTATATAGGTTAAAAAGCTAAATTTTTTAGAGGAATGTAACTAAACGTTTACATATTATTGACATATTAATGTAAATTCCTTTAAGAGCCTTGTTTTATACTTTCCATTAATTACATAACCATGTTATATAATTAAAATGTCACTCGTATAGTACGTTTTCATTTTATGAGAACCGAGTTAGTCAGTTAGTTAACTAATAGATATACATAACTAAGCGAAATCAAAGTTATTTTTATTTTAAACAAGTGTGTATTAGCTCGAAATCCATTTGCAACCAAAAGAAGAACGCTTTTATATAACGTCAAAAAGACTGATTGTTTGAGAAGGTTATTGATGAGTCCGCACAGACGGGTCAGTGCGATTAAACAAGAATAAAAGGTATTTTTATATACGTTACTGTTGATGTTACGGGAACAATGTAGCTGTTAATTCAGAATCCGGTCAAGGATGGATTTCTTTAAAGATCTGTTTTAAAAGGTATTAAATGTGCAGCGTCCCGTTTATTGCTGTAGGCAATACCTGGCACAGTGGTTAGATTAACTGCATGAATCCCGTAGGTCACTCATTCGAGTCTTGCTTGAGGCTAATATATATTAAGGCTCATATGTACATATTTGACGCGGTTTACATGTATGCAGGCATGACAATGTGTTTTACTCGACCTGCATTATACAGTGTTATATATTATATATTACTAGCGACTCACCCTCGCTCCGCTCGGGTTCGTCCCTAATTACGTTTTAGCGATTAGTATAGATTTCTCAGGAATGAGATATTTTCTAGCAGTAAAAGGTATCCTAAGTATATGTTAACCCGAATAATCAGCTATTTTCATACCAAATTTCATCAAAATTTGTCTGAAAAAACTGACAAAAATTCTAAAAATCATTGTTTTGGGTTCTATTGCGTTAATAAAATAAAAGACACCCAATAATAGTTTTTCTCAAATATCTTCCATGAACAGATAGCGATCAGTTATACATTTAATAATGAAATGAAATAAACTTTATTCAATTAGACTTATTCCAAGTACTTATGAATCGTCAAATTAATTTAAGCGTCAGTGTAATCAGCCCGTGAGGAAGCTACCACTGTAAGAAATTAGGAGGAAATATTAATTAACGAAACGTTTCTATATACATATAGAATTTGCAAAGTAAATACAAATAGCGCTATCGGAAAGATAATATATTGCAGTTGAAATTCTATAGTTTCAGATTGCTTGGAATATTTCTTACATATAAACCATATCTGATTCGAAAGACAAATGTCCACAGCGTGACTGTTATGAAAAGTATATATGACGAGCCGGTAGAGTCGGATTTTGTTAATATTGTCTAACATAATTCACGTTATTCTGGCCGACTTCCAAAGAAACAGTATATTCACAACAAAATTTATTATAAGACACCTCATAAAGTACCTTCATTTACCGACTTATTTGATATGACGGGCATTTGCTTGGCCAATGTAGTTGTGATTCTCGACTCCGCTGTCCGTCCGTCTGTCTGTCAGCGGGTTGTATCTCATGAATCACCATAATAGGCAGATAGTAAAAATTTTCACACATTGTCTATTTCTATTGTCGCTATAGCAACAAATAATAAAAAATCCAAGATGGCGAATTTAAAATGGTCACCATACAAATTCAAAAAAATGATTAGTACGTAGTGTTATATCTTTTTATTGTATGATGGTACGGAACTCTTCGTGTGCGAGTCGACTCGCATTTGACCGGTTTTATTATAGACACAGTGTCAATTTAAATTATATTTTTCTTAATTTTCCCGAACGGTGTTTTTAATTTAACTGGTTATCAATTTAGATTTTTTTTTGTATAAAGTTAATAGTTTAAAATATGATCTATCTATATATAGATATCTTCCCATAACATTTACTTAACCGTATTGAGAAGCAATAGTCAATTGCTTTTCTGCAAGACAAAAATCGTAGTAATTTCTAACAGCTATACTATAAAATAATCATAATTATTTGTTAAACTTAAGCGGCATAATATAACGATATTACTAACTTACTAGCAGCTGTCGGACAGGCGCTAGGATCAGTACTCTAAGTTTGTTGGTTCAGGTCTCATAAATGTTAAGAAAGTTTTAATTGAAACTTTAAGCGAAGTGATATGAAAGGAACAAGTTTAATATCAACTTTGATTGTCGTGACTGCATCTTCATAAGTACTTATGGAAGCAACAGATTAAATTTTTTAAATATAATTTCACTTCTGCTCTATCTACATCGCGTGCCAAAGAAAAAACATAAAACCGTTACCCTCATTCCAAAGAAATCCTTTTCTTTATCCAGAATAAAATAGTATATCACTTTAATGTTACTTTTTGGGATTTTGATCTTAAACTTAATCGTGCCGTTATAACTAACTGTTTAATGTCACCACTCCTAACCACACGGACAAGAAGGTTAAAGTTTTAAAACTAAATAAATCAAAGAACTTTTGGATATTCAGGTCCAAAAGGTAAAAAAGTGCCAAAAGAATACATTAATTATTAAGCAATGAGGGAGAATAATCCTAATAGGATGTGTTTTTAATTTTTTACTTTTTCAAAAATCTTTTCGTCTATCGGGGTTTCCTTTATTCTTATTTTATATCAGACACTTTTCAAACTTTTTTCTATATTTAGTTAAGCGTAAAACTTTAAACAGTACTTTTTTACGTCAGAATTAAAAAAAAAATCCAAAGAACTAGGGAATAAATTATTATGATTTATTTAATCTTGGAATAATACAAGTAATATTAAGGCAAACTAGTATTAAACTGATAAATATTTAAGTTTTTTAATCTCAGACCCATTATAAATGTAAAGTTGTTGTTATTTATATAAAAATATAAATTATAAAGAAGTTTAATAATTGATTTAATAAAGAACTTCTAAAACCTTTTTATAAGTACATACATCAAAATTTATGCAGAGAAATGTATAGTTATATAATATTTTTTCTTATATACTTGGTCTGGAAATAAAAATTCAATTACATTTTAATAAGCTTAAAGCAAGTGAAAACTTTTGGTGAAAGTTGTCAACTCGTATAATTGGATACTTTTTGTTTTCTTTGATTAATTTATTTAATAATTACAAATGAATTATTCACAGTTTTATTATTATGTTCAAGAGATTGTAATGTTTTTAGTAATATTTTTATATGTTATTCTTATTATTTACAGTATTTTAAGCTCTAAGAGGAAGAGTGCCTAAAATGAAGGGTTTGGTTTACTGAAATAAAGCATTTTTAGTTTTTAAAAATAAGAACTCAAACCAACTAATGTAAATATACCTTCCCTATTTTCTTAATAAAGTAATCGATATAGTTATTAGAAAGAATAAAGTCTTTAGAACAAACATTTCATCCTAAAATTAAAAATTATTGTCGATTAAGTGCGTATTCTTAACTACCTTGTTACTTCTAGTGGCTTCTAGTGGCTGGATTCAATTACCAGGCCAGTTTTTGGATTTTTCGGTTAAAAAAATCTTTGTATCATTCAAAAAATGTAAAGTAGGCTTTACACCTCCATACCATAAAAAGCATTTAAAGCCATCGTTTCAGCCATTTTTTTTCTTTTCAATGATTGTTATGCAAGAATAGAGAATGCGCCTGTGTTATACATTTACGCACTCATGCGCAGATCAGGAGGAATTTTAATAAATTTTCTTAAAGACACAATATTTAAAATCTATATCTATACATATAATAAAATTTTAACTAAGCCGAATCTGTAACTTTAATATTTTTTGGAAAATCTTCTTGAAATAGACATTATTATCGATGCAGAGGCCGAATCTATAGTTTTTAGAATTTTTGTGTGTCTGTCTGTCTGTCTGTCTGTTACCGCATCACAGAAAAACCACTGGAAGGATTTTGGTCAAATTTGGTATGATGATATCTAGATATCCGGGTCAACATATAGGATACGTTTTACCGCGGGAGATTATCTTATTCACACGGGAGTACACGTTATATCACAACCCAAAAAATATTTATGATCAGCATTTCTTGAAATTATTGTTTTGAATTTCTTGTATTAATGCTCTTCAATACAATTAAATAAATATGTGTTTTAGCGTTTTTTGAAATTCATTCCATAAGGAGATAAAATAAGGGACGAAAATTTGTATGAAACCTAACTTTTCAAAGTTTTTTGTTGTAGTTTTAGCGCGAGTGAAGCCGCGGGTTTTGCTAGTGATTTATATTTTATATAATATGCTTCTTACTTACTATGTGCCTATATACTTAGGCGCAAAATGTAGCAATAACCAAAATGTACAACTTACGTATTACATCATATATCATTCCTCTTTAAGATCTATTGTTGTTTGTTCAAGCACTATCAATTACAATGTTTGCGGCCTATTTACAGATAATAGATCTCGAGCGCTAAACATAATGTTTTCCATAAAATATATATGGTCAAAATAGGCAAATATGTAATTTGAAATATATTATCCAAAAGTAATATTAAAAGTGGTATCTAATAATTATTGTATGATATTTTTAATTAGCATGCAATAGAAATGGAGGTCTTTCGGTTGATGAAGCCGACACGTGTTAGAGTGGATATCGTGTTTAGGCAAGCGTAGTGTAAGATGTCCTGCAGGGGCAGCGGATGGATGCAGTCTGCCCAGAACTGGGATGGTTTAAGCTCATTTAGCGAGGTCTTCAGTTGTTCAGCAGTGGGTTACTCCAGGTATTTCATATTTAAAATTTCAAATCGATACTAGAAATAGTAACAGAAGCTTTTTTTTAAATATACACAGGTACTTATTCCCTCATATGGGCTTCTTTAGAAATCGGTGGTCCAACTTTAGTTCTTGTTAATCATGCGAAAAAAACAGTAAGCAGTAAATTGTAAATAAACAGAAGTATAACGAAATATTACCTTACTAATCATTATACTTATTACTTCATTATATTTCAAAATCTATACTAATAATAATATCATAAGGAGGAAAGATTTGATTTTTGTTTGTTTGTTTGTACCAAATAGGCTCCGAAACTACTAAACCGATTTAGATGAAATTTGGTAAGAAGATAGTTTAAGACCCAGGCAAGGATATAGAATAGTTTTTATCCTGTAAATCAACCCAGAAGGGGGTGAAAATAGGAATGAAAGTTTGTATGGGAAATCAACTTAGGGTAAAAACATGGAGATGAATGTAAGCTTTTATCCCTATCCATCACGAGAATCCCGTGGGATATCAGTATATCAATGTTTATAACAGCTAGCATTGACATTTGAAAAAATACTTTGTATAATAAGTTCGAGGTAGCGACCTTGCATTTTGTTCTCTATTTTCCGTCTACTCAAGCGATACGTCGTCCCATTTCGCTAATTGCGTTGACTTTTCGCACTAATATGGATTTACTTGTGGGCGTAGTCTCTGGGAAATACCAAGTCCGTGCTCTCATAAAGGCATTCATGGCTGTAGAAATTGCAGTCCTTGCAGTCCTTTAAAGCACTCTCTCCACATCGACCCCCTAGATAGCATTCAAAAGAACCAAGTTTTATATATATATATATATATATATATATATATATATATATGTATAAATTTATAAGACATCAATAAAGAAAGAGTAATACAAGGGCGCATGTAATGAATGTAATACCAAAACAAAGTAAGAATGAGTCACTAGTTTATAGCTATTAATTAATTTATTGATTTACAGACAAATACTTAAAATAACCTAAGCCCATTTATAATATTATGGTGATGGCGCAAAGGGAAACCGAGATGTAAGAAGGGTAAACATTACTTTATATGATAAGTTGTTTGCGCGCACAGATAGCAACGATCGATGGGTACTTTACAAAAAATAAACATAAAAATAAAATTTAATAACCAGTCGACATACATTGAAGATATGAAACTTACGAAACCTGAATTTACATGGAACAAGTGTGTATATGAATAATATTAAATACTAGCGACATCCCTTGGTTACCGACTTTAATTAAAGTTATTAAGATCGCTGACAAGAAGTATATTTTAAGTAATAGCTTATAGCACCTTACATACACACTTTCAAATTATACCTCTTAACGATATTACCATGGATAAGTACCTGAATGTATATATATCAAAATGTTTTAGAATCGTAAATTTTTAGATTATTTTTAGATTAATTGTTAAAAAATTGGGAGACCCATCTAATTCTAATACAAGTAATATGTTTCATTAATGCTGCATACAAAATTAATTGCATTTAGATGTAAGTATTATACAAATTAATGGAAGCAACTCTCTCCTTGCAATAAAACTAGTCGTAGAACTCCTAAAGCCTAAGTAGATAATTGCCACAATCCAATTCCAGTCTCTAATTCCGCTACGATCAAGGCAGGTACTTAATCTTGCTAAATCACTATACGTTTGAAGTCAGACTGCTTTTAATTTAACATAATATGTATGAACATATGAAAATTTATGCATACCTCTTAGATATAACAAAATTATTACCAGTAAAATCAATAGCCCTTTCACGTTCTACATCTCTTCATAAAATACATCAGTATTCTTTGATTGATAATATAAGCTCATATTTTAATATGTAAATATAAAAGAATATTTGTTGAGTTTTTATTTATTTATATTACTTGAAGTATCATATCATGTAAGCTCTATTCACAAGCACATAGAACACATAAAGCTATAATATTATTATCTTTGAACTCTGGTACCTATTCAATCTATGATCTATACAAAAATAAAAATCTCATTCAAATTTGTTAAATGATCCACGATTCAACATATAGACTTAATATACAACGGGTTTTGAAACGGGTAGATAGACAAAAAAAACACAGTTTTAAAAATTATTTAAAAAGTAATTATAGTATTGGATTTTTTTGAAGTGAAACTTCTTTGTAATCGTTGTGATAATGAGACAAACATATACGATTAAGCCGGCGAGAGAATGAGATAGAATACATTGTCATGTTGCCATGGTAACCGTATCATTGTCTGATAAATATATAATATTATATTCTTTCCGTATATGATATTCTATCAATATATGTTTGTAATATGCCTTATTTAATGATTTGTTTTAATTTTATTGCGATATTTGTTAAAGTCATTTTACTTCAACTTTAGGGTAAAAGTTACACGCACCCATTTTTTTATTTATATATTAACTTTTGAGTATAAATTTCAAAATAATCGTCGACACAAATCCTGAAAATATATTTAATTTATAACTTTGACCTAGTCACAATTTATTCGCTAAAATGAGTAATAATTTTAATATATCCTACTATTATATATTATTCTCCTTACAAAATATTTTCTAATATAACGACAAATATTTGGTTGCGAACATTTATTACCATATAAGTAACAGTTATCTTGTTATTATGTTGTCTTCGTAAAGACAGTTGTTTTGATGTAAGGTAGGGGAATCCGGAAGACCTCGTAAAGAAGACCATAAAACCTGTTGGCACTCAAAGGAATTTGATGAGTCAAGGGCAGTCAAGGTCATGCTTGTTTTTTCATGGGATATTCCCATATATTTTATGCGAGTTTTGCCTTTACGTATGTACCGATATTTTCGCTTGGCAATAGAAAGATGTGTATAGTTTATAATAACTGTTATTTTTATATATAATAACTAATTATTGTTTCTTTATTGTCTTGCTCGCTTACTATTAAAGATCAAAATATTTTTAATGACTTATCTAAATTTCGGATATTCATATTTTTAAATAAAAAAAAATGATTAAAAAAAATACTATATTATTTACATAGAAATAATAATTAATGTAGTCTTATATAATTAAAAATAATAGGCTTCTCAAATTTCCTAGTAGGTATATGTGTATTATTCAGACCATTTTAACGCCCCTTCATTCCCTCAATCAGGCCATGGTCCAAACCACACTAACTCTTTCAAAAACTAGTTAGGTATCAGATATGCAGGTTTACATACATAATATTTCTCTTTACCGTAAGACAAGTGGTAATCATGTTGAGAATGATTCGTACGTGAAAACATCAGAGGTGCGAGACCCGAGATTAGAACCTGCTTCACTTGATTTTTCAAACGAGTGGGATATCACTAAGCTAATGTTTTACTTATTATTTGTCCTTGAATATTTTTTATTGTAATTCTGATCCTGTTACGAATAACGAGCTTAAAATTTATTTGATAGAGCAAGGTCTAGTTCATTAGACCTTTTATTTCTAGCAGATCTAGGATGAAATTTCTATATCCATTTTGTTTTAATAATTTCTTATTCATAATATCATTTTATATTCTGCTTATATTTTGTAATATTATAACTATTTCAAATGTAGAGATAAGTGTAAATACTATGCTTTGAAACTAAAACTGCCTTATAGTAAGAAAATTATTACTTTATATTCTTATATTTTACTGGTTCAATCGTGAATTGATTGATAAATGTTTTAAAACAAATAGGTTTATAGCGCAATTGGTTTTATAAAAATTCAAAAAAATAAAGAACAACAGAGAAGGAGGAATATTTCTTTGTAAGTGTTTGTTTCTATTGTTAAAAGTAATTATATTGCCTCTTAACTACAGTTATAAATAAATAAAAATATTTGGAAAAAGTAATATTGAATATACAATAAACAAATCATAACGAATTTAACATAATTTATTTGCTCTTAGCAAACAGCGTGAAATTAATAAACTCAAAAACGTGATGTTTTTGAGTTTATTAAAGCCCATGAAATCGTAAAGTTACACCAAGTGCGATGAACTTCGACAATTTATTTACGACGGAACTTTTACGGCTCAATAAAAATTTTTACTCATTTCCTTGCAATTAGGCGAAAATCTGTAGGCAGCCGACTTAACAGTAATGGCCACGCCTAGCCATAGTTTGTGATTCATTTAACGCACACTGTTTTACAGCCTTGTTAAGGTCCTAAATGTGACTTGTATACTTTATTTCATTTAATAACTAAAATAAGGTTTTTTTTTTAAAAAAAAAGCTAATATAGTTAGATTAGATAAGGTACATGTAATAAGCATTTTGGGTAAGTTGTGTTAATTTGTCTAGTGAAAGAAAACGTAATATGGATAGTAACTATTTTCTTGAAAATCCCACCATAATTGGTCTATTATTTTCAAGTTTGACGACACGTTTGGCTCAGTTTGTAGTGACCCACCCTACTTGTTGTGCCATCGGACGCGGGTTCGAATCCCGCTGGGGGCATTAATTTGTATGATGATCACGAATGTTTGCATTCTAGTCATAAGTGTTTATATTTATAATATGTAAGTATTTAAAAGTTATATATGTGTAGTGTGTCAACTATGTATCTGGTATCCATAACATAAATCTCGCAGCTTATCATGGAACCAGATGGTGCTGTGTTAATAAAAAAAGTGCCTCCAAAATATTTTGTTTGATTTACTCGATGAAAAACAATGTTACAATTCTATTAGTAAATGAAAATATTCAACCGAAATAATAAATTATTTCAATTTTATCGTAAAGGTCTTGTTTTATTTAACTTTTAATCTGCTTGGTTAATTTTTTATAGTAGTATATTTAAACATTACATGTTAATAAAAAAATATGTTAGATAATCTTACTATTTTTTTATTTTCTACAATCACTTACAACTTTTCGATTTTATAATATAACAGTGGTACAATAATATTTTATTTCACATTTTCTAGTTATAGAGGATTTGTATTAAGAAATATATTTGCAACTAGCGATACTCGGGTTCGTCTCTAGGTGATTCTTTAAATTGATATAGCTTTTTTATTTATGAACCGATTGAAGCTTAACCAAATCGACTAAGCCGTTTCTAAGATTAGTGTGCAAAAACGCACAGACCATGAGACAAAAATTCTAAAAATCATTGTTTTGGGTTCTATTGCGTTAATAAAGACTCCCAATAATAGTTTTTCTCTAATGTCTTCCATGTACAGACAGCGATCAGTTACAATTTTATTCTGTATAGATTAGCGCATACATGTCATGATGCCATATACAAAACGCTTTGACCAATTTAATACATGCACTTTGATCATGTTGATGGGTGAATAAGATGTAAATTGTCGAAAATTGACAGACTTCTACAACTTTAGCTAACAACAAGCGAAGATACTGCGATAGCAAAATATACACCGAAATTGCGAATATTCTTCTTTTTCGAGGTAGGCTAAGTAGTATAGCATTGAATATCCCTAATTCAGCAAGTAGTGCCACAACAAGGATTGAAATAGAGACAGAGAGAGAGAGAGAGAGAGTGAGAGTGAGAAAGACAGAGTAGATATTGTTTTATTTTTGCAAGGGAATGACCGTAATTATAGATACCTATTAGTAATTTAATAGTTTATTTAGTCTGTTTAAAGGAGCTTTTCCATATAAATAATTAACTAAACTTCAACATAAAACACTTCTGAAATTCCATTAATTTTAATATATTATTATTTAGTTTATTATTTATATATCATTTTTAGTTGTGGTATACTAACACCATAGACTATCCGTGAATTTTTCATAAACTTTTTTTATATTTTAAGTGATTTAGTTTTACTTTGTGAAAAGAAAACAAGTAGATCTATAAATTCAAACTATTTTACATTGAATTTTATTGAGTGAGATCAAATGCACGTAATAAACTCTATAAACTGTAAAGAATGTTCTGAGAATAAATTAAAAATAGTCTGGGAAATGGCTTCAAGTATGCATTGTCGCAAGATTTGTTAGTCACATAGTGGAAAGGAAGCGAGTTTTACAACAATTTCGTATAACGTTTCCTCTATAGTCGTCTTAAGAACTTGGATTTGAGCCAAGCCTTAAATTTGTACTAGAATAACTTTTAGGATAGGCAAAATATAAGTTAAAATAATAATTTTCTATAGAATTAAAATATAGTTTAGCTTTGAAGAAATAAGAACAAAGGTCTTGCAATTGACACGTTTGAATAACCTATTATATGTGAATTATTTCAATACGTTATTATATTTTGAGCTGAAAATATTGCTTGGTTTGTTGTTAATTTGAACGCGTTAATTCCGGAGCTATTAATCTAATTAGAAAAATATTTTTTAGAATTTAAAATCCTATTTATTGACAAACGTCGAAGTCTACCTTATATCCTTAGAAACAAGGAAGATATGCTAAAATAATACGAGCGACACCGAAATCAAAAGCTAATGTTAACAAAATAAACTATTAATTTATTAATTAGTAAATAAATAAATATCAATTAATATTACTTTTTTTGTTGTTGTCCATACTTATATTATAATTGTGAAAAGTTGTGAGGATGGATGGATGGATGACACTTTCACGCCAGAGCGGCTGAACGGATCTGAATGAAATTTGAATTAGAGATTAATTATAATCTGGAATAAACACATAGGTTACTTTTTATCCCGGAAAAAAGTACGGTTCCCGTGGGATAGATTTGTTTGAACCCGAAGCGTAACAAGTGTGAGTCGCTAGTATTAAATTATTAAAACCGTTTATTTACGCACAAATGTCTCATAATAAGGAGGACCAACATCCCTAGATACTAATACTGCTTATCAATCTATCCCGGGAACTCTACTTAAAGTGAGAAAATATTTTTTTGAATATATCCATAATTGGTAGAATGTTTACCAACACCTATGCAATCCAAGTGCAGGCATTTTTCATTTGCGAACTAGCATTTTCAATTATTATTTTTTTTGGATTCAACTATATCTAGAATTTTCAGCGTCACTAAAAATAAAAAGGCATTTAGGCTTTCAAGAAGAACCGTGTAAAGTATTATTTTTTAGGTACCTAAGGTACTAGTTAGTTTGTTTTAGGTTTTCTACAGTTCTCTTTTCTTTAAATAAAATAAATAAATAATATTATAAATATATAATATATAAATAAATAGCTTTTAATTAATTAGAAATGGTTCTGTCGTTATTATTACAA
The DNA here is from genome assembly GCA_033884665.1 of Argynnis bischoffii washingtonia. Taxonomy (NCBI): domain Eukaryota; kingdom Metazoa; phylum Arthropoda; class Insecta; order Lepidoptera; family Nymphalidae; genus Argynnis; species Argynnis bischoffii. The sequence goes on along the minus strand of CM066618.1, from coordinate 13,343,357 downwards.
CTTCTTAGAATAAATTTAATAAATTGAAGTGTCTATAATTTTAATCATAAAATTTCGCACTAAAGTTATATATTAAGTATTAGAGTTTGGATCGAGCCCAAAAATTCTTACGGTTTCCGATAGAGCATCAATATCCAAAGTTTAGCCATAAAACACCCATGGAGTCATGCGACTTGGCGAACGATTGCTATTTCTAAGACTTAAAGAAATACCCAATGGTAGAAAATTTTTCTATTTTGTTTTACCAATCTTAGGAAATGCAGTTTTTATATTTTTTCGTATATTAATAAATATTTTGCATTACCTTATTGACTCATCTTATAGATATATGAAATAAATTTGAATGAAAAAATATATCGCTGCTTAAAAGCTTTATTAGTTTTTCCAAAATATAAAATAAATACTTAGAATTGTTTAAGTGTACATACTCGTAATATCAACATCCATTCTTACCATCGAAAATATCGCTAGTTGTTTATAAAATAACCAGTTCACCGAGTTACTCATCGTTTGATATCAAATCAAACCACTCATACTTTTAAATAACACAATCTTTTCGGATTTTTCGCGCATTTATTTCAATTTTTGGTTCCCGACGTTTCTAATGCTTTATAGCAAACATAGTTACGGGAGAGGCTAAGGTTTTAACGCCTCTAAGGTGAAATATAGTTGATACAGACAGTACTTACCCACAAAATAATACAATGTTTTTTAAAAGTACAAATATGGCTCACTCATACTTACTTTATGATCAAACTTAGGTAACTTTAACACCTCCTGGTTAATTTCTAAGAAATCAATTGTTGACTGGCACACCGGTGTGCCCGCGACTCTCGACAGGTTAAAGAGGTTTGTAATAAAATAATAAGGTCAAACAATGGCACGCAGAATATAATCGACCTCTCTCAATCAAAGTCATCTACACGTTACCTTAGTTATTAAAACTAGCGGCTTAAACCCTTTGTGATTCCGTTTACAGTTAATTAACCATTACACGTGTTCGGTGTTTTATTGACATTTTGCATTTGGTTTCGATTAATTTACAAATACATAGTCAAAATGTTTTGATTTTCTTAATAAATAGATCTGCATGTTTTGTTTTTATTAAAATAGAATTTATTTTCAACAAATATGATTTTGACACTTTTTAATTGTCAGTTAGTAAAATTAGCTTAGTATTTTGGGTGAAAGAGGGTTTCTCAATCAAATATAGAATTATATATATATATATATATATATATATATATATATATATATATATATATATATATATATATATATATATATATTTATAAAAGGCCAAAGTGATTGATGTATCAACGCACAGGCCAAACCCTTAAGGCCAAAAAAGTGTTATTTCGCACACGTATTCCTCATATGACGAATGCATCCACTAAGAAAGGATTTTTCATCATTGAAAATTTTTATTCCTTAGACATATTTGCATGAAATTTCGTATTTTTCGTAGTTTGATCGCGAGCGAAGCCGCGAGTTATGCTAGTTCATTATAAAATCATTAAATTCCGATTATAATGAATGTAGATTCAAAAAGGTATACAAGCTTTTTGAATTTTAACAAAAACGCCTAAACTATATTAATTAATTGAATTTGTCATGATCTCTTTGATGGTATTTTACCATCTCCGGACTCGGACTCGGACTGGGACTCCTGTACAATGTTTAACAGTGTATGTAAATGGATACAAAGGAGCCGTAAAGACTTGTTGCGTGATACGATCACAAGATATTTTCTATTATGACTTCGAAAGAAGGTTGTATAATTAAACTATAGGTAACATAAATTGTTTATCTTGACGAAATATTTCTACGTTACAAAAATATTTCTAAATTATCTAGCACCAGTATTGAGCCACTACTAAACAAATTGTCTAGTAAAAAAGTCCATTTAAAGTAGCAGGAATTATTAAAAAAAATAGTGTTTTTGAAGGTTCTAATGAGTTAATCATGAGACACTCAGCTTTATGATTAATCAACACTAGCGGCTCACCCTCGCTTCTCTCGGGTTCGCCTCTAGACAAACAAAAACAAAACTATCCCACGGGAACCGTACATTTTTCCGGGATAAAAAGTAGTATTTTTACGCAACTGACATTATTATAAATGGATTTGAGATCAACGATCCATTCAATACAAGCTCAAATGCCTTTTCGCTTCTGAATAATGGCAATTTTAGGAAACTATGTAAGTGCGAAGAACATTTAAAGGAACTTATCAAAATTAAAAGTTATACCAGATATCAAACGATATCGATATTATTTTTTTATGTCAAAGTTAGTCTACACCAGTGTTGAAATTGCAAAAAATATTAATTAATACTTTCTTTCCGTACGACGTTCGTAAATATACTTTTTTTTTGTCTCATATATTTTCGAGTACGCATCATAGACATTCAGAGGTCAAAGTATATATGAAAATAATGTTTTATAAATATCCTTCTTTCCTTTGATCAAAATGATATTTGATGTTAGTGCAAAAGTTGTTGAGCGTGAAATTCTCTACAATAATCATAGGCAATATTTCATACGAATAAGAAATATTTGAAATACGTTAGGAATACATCATTATATTAAAGACTTACATACTTATGATAGCTGGATATCCGGGTCAACATATAGGATACTTTTTACCGCGGGAGATTATCTCATTCTTACGGGAGTACACGTTATAACACAACCCAAAAAATATTTATGATCAGAATTTCTTGAAACTTGGTATTAATGCTCTTCAATACAATTAAAAAAATACGTGTTTTAGCGTTTTTTGAAATTCATCCCATAAGGAGATAAAATAAGGGATGAAAATTTGTATGAAACCTACCTTTTTAAAGTTTTTTGTTGTAGTTTTAGCGCGAGCGAAGCCGCGGGTTTTGCTAGTAACAATATAAAATAAAAATATTTATTTATAAAAGCATTTATATGGTTATATGATATAATTTAAGCTATTGAAGTAAATTAAAAAATATATATTTAGCGTTAATGGAAATTTGGTGTCATTTTCTTAGGGTCAGATATAACTTTTTGAAACTATGTGAAACATTCTCAAGTAGGTTAGGGATGGGATTTTTTTAGTTTAACAATTATTTACATATTTTACCATACGTTTGGAACTTGAAAATCTTGCAAGTAAAATTTTAGTCATAGTCTATTTGGTAAAAGAGTACGTAAGTATATAAATCTTTATTTTCATTTCATAATTCAAAATTAATGTTAGAAAGTACCATTAGATCTAATAAAGATAAATTGCCAAGGAATTCTACAACCACTATCATTCAAATTTTAATAAAGATCAGATCATATAAAAATTTAGACTATTTTTGAACTTTTAACTACTTTCAAATATGAAAATCATCAACAAATCTAAAATGATTACTGAATTTTTATTACAATACTTAAAGTATACTTTAACCTTATATAAAATATACTTTAATATACTTGTTGAAGACTTGTTATAATATTGAATAACTAGCGACTCATCCTCGCTTTGTCCCTAGGTTGAATCCCCATACAAACTTTCATCCCCATTTTCACTCCCTTAAGTGATGTTTTCCGAGATAACAAGTATTCTATGTCCTTTCCAGAGTCTCAAACTATATTCTTACCAAATTTCATCTAAATCGGTTCAGTAGATCCCGAGATTACCCCCTACAACCTCACAAACTTATAAACCCACAAACTTTACCTCTTTATAACATTAGTATAGATATTAGATAACTTTATTATATATTTTCTTTATATATTTTAAAAGGTGACAACCCTAAAATGTTTATAATAGAAATATTCTAGTGGTCACATCCAACGGCCTTATAAGAGTATTTCTGTGTCGAGCCTACGTGTGACGATGCAAGACTCTCAACCCCCGTACTAAACTGAACTAACTCGACCCACAATTATTTACACTGTCTTTGAGTGCTTGGGACAAGAAACTTTGGAGTATCCTGTATAGGATAGAATGCTAATATGTATTATTCATAAATATTTGAGAAATATGTGGAAATTATTATGGTCTATCGAATATTTCTTATAAAACGTAATAATAGCTAATGTGTACTAATATATAAACTAGAGTTTGTTTGTTTGAACGCTATAATTTCTAGAAAAACTGCGGTTTGAAAAAATATTTTTGAGTTTTAAACCTTTTTTATTGAAGAAGACAATTTTACATCACACAATTTGATGTACGAGAAAAGAAAATCTAATAAATTAACAGACGCGGGTAAAACCGCGACATAATGCTAGTAATTTTATATGTGGAAAATACTTTCATGTTATAGGTAGATATAGCAATATATATTTTTATCCTAATAGATCAAAACTGAGTGACTTAATAGATACAGAGTCAGAAAACTTTGATAACTTAGGATGTAATAGAAAATGCATTATAAATTTATAGCTGTTGTAACAGTTTATTTATTTATAGCCGAACTTATATAGCTGGAAGTTTTCAAAAGCGATACATTTGACCGCCTTCTGTCACTTTAAGATAACTTTATCTTAAAGCTGTATATTGAATAACTTCAAAGCTACATTGAATAGCTTTATAAAATTTTACCTTCTTCGTCATAGCCCTCCCTTAATTGTGAGGGGTATTAGGTAATAATCCACCATGCCGGCCAATTGTGGCTTAGTGGACTTGATAATATTGTCTTTCGAAAACTGCCTAGGTTCTCCAGATATGCAACATGATTGAACATGATATTTATATTTATAATATGTATGTATTTAAAGTTATATATGTGTAGTGTATCAACTATCAGGTATCCATAACACAGGCCTCGTAGTATATATGTATTGTATGTATTCAGTCCTTTTTAACATCGCACTGCTGGGCACGGGCCTCCCTTCAAGACGAGGGCAATCAGGCCATAGTCCACCACGCTGGCCAAGTGCGGATTGGCGGACTTCACATGTCTTTCGAAAACTGCCTAGGTTCTCTCAGATAGCAACATGATTGAACATGATATTTATATTTATAATATGTATGTATTTAAAGTTATATATGTGTAGTGTATCAACTATTAGGTATCCATAACACAGGCCTCGTAGTATATATGTATTGTATGTATTCAGTTCTTTTTAACGTCCCAATCAAGTTAGAAAATGATTTCCCAAGCGAGCGCGTTACCACTGGGCTACCACTGCCTTAAGGCCTCGTAGCTTACCATGGAATTAGATGGTGCTGTGTGTTAATGTCGCAACATTTTTATTATTATTATTTCTTCAAGATGTTACCTAAATTTATCTATATTAAAACTAGCTAAGTTACTTTTCCAACGGTTAAGTAAATAAATCTAAAGATAAAAACTTGAGTTTCCTTTTCTTGGCTCTCCTGTGCCAAATGGAATTAGTGATTGTGAACTAAATAGAATTATCTTAGCGAATGAATCCGTCGGATTTAACAGATGATGCTATTTTCATTTATTGAAGTAAAACTTCTTCACGCTTGCTTGACTTGGCGGGTAAGCTCGTGAATGCGTTACGAAAAAATGTACGTACATTTTTTGCCATGGTAACCGTTGTTATTGTCTGACAAATAATATATAACATTATATTCTATCCTTAAACGATATTCTATAAATATATGATTGTAATATGCCTAATATGCATTATTTTTAGTATCTCACCTATCCTAATTATTTAAAACATAAATTGAATTTCATAAAGAGCACCGATAAGCTGCAGAAGTTTTACTTCTTGCGCGTGTACACATTCATACACGCATTCTTTAATTTTTTTATTTTTTTGAAATAATAGTAATATTCATATAATTCAACGCTACTTTTCTTATTATTTTGATTACGGTAAAGGGAATGTATGAATGTATATAGTACATAGGTTTAATATCTGCATATAAGATAGTATTCGTTTTTGATAAATGAACATATTTAATGTAAAAAATATTCACATTTTGCTCGGTCCTTTTATTTTTGGTTACACGATTATGAGATGTTAAGTGTAATGGAATAATAAGATTATCGAAAATTGTATCTCTTATTTATTTAATAAGATTCTTTATATTTTGATCAATAAATAAAACATACGTTTTCTGCCATAAAATATTTATGAGTTATTGTCAAAGACTGTAGAGCGACATCTTGTCTATTTCTAAAAAATAAATACCTATGTACATATTTTGAATTTAGTAACATACGCAGATATAGTTCAAATTACATTTTTACAGCGTCTGTAGCGTGGCTCTTATTTAAATATATAAAAGAAAAGCTAAGACAATAGTCGTGAGATAATCTACAGATGGTTAAGAGCAAGTCCTCGTAGCAATCTCAGACTCCGTACAATTATTGTAACACGCGGAAGGTCAAATTCAACTGAAGGTCAATGAACTCTTAAATTTTGATGTATGTATGTATGTGTTTGTAGTATGTCCTTCTTTTACATAGCAATGGAGGTAGGATTGGTAAAAGGTAAAAGCAAAGCATAAAAACCCCAATTTTTTGAATTTGTAATATTGAAATCCAAAAAATATAATAAAATTCTGAGTCGAATCTGTACATTAAAAATGTTTCGGAAAATCTTACTGAAATAGTCATTATTATCGATACAGAGGTCGTATCAATAGTTTTTAGAATTTTTCTCTGTCTGTCTGTCTGTGATCGCATCACGAAAGAACCACCGGACAGATTTTGATAAAATTTGATATGATGATAGCTGGTTATCCTGGTCTGTCTGTCTGTCTGTTACCGCATCACGGAAAAACCATAACAGGGTTTTTGATGAAATTTGGTATGATGATAGCTGTTTATCCGGGTCAACATATACTTACTTACTTTTTACTGCGGGAAAATATCTCTTCTCTGGGAAATCTATACTTAACGTTAAAACGTAAATACATGACCACTATCTACGTCCAAAATATGATGTAGAATAATTTTATACACCAAGCGCCTTACGTAAATCTTTGGGATATCTCACAAAATGACAATTCGTTCGTTACTATTCTCAGAGGAGTGAATAAATGAATGCGCGCAATAATCGTCTGCTTTCAAACCTTATTTCAATTGCATATTGCATTGTGTAATGTTTTCTTTATCTTTTGATTGTAAATGTACTAAACCAACTATTTGTTATTTTTTGTATATAATAAATAACCATTGGAAAATTAAAAAAAAAAACACATAATTTTCTTTAAGTTGGTATCTCAGAGGAAATAATATATCACTGAGCGTAGTACTCTAGATAAAAAATCATACATTTTTGAATTCAGTTATCGTACGTTATTTTTACGTGTACGTTTCCATATACATTTCAGTACCAGTCTACCTACAGATATCTGGTATGATAATTATGGTCGTGTAAAATATTTACTTGCATTCCTACAATAACTAATGACAATATCATAAAATGTTATATTTTCCAAACATACTACATATATATATGTAGATACTAGTGAATTTATTTCTCGATGCTGTCAGGTCGTTGCGAATAAATTCCCGACAAATATAAAATATAGAGCGCGCTGTATTGTTCCCTTTCAAAAACTTTGGTGGCATCGAATCAGAAACTATCTTTAAAAGGAACTATTCGTTATATCTATTATGACCTTTATTAGTGAATATAAAATAATATTTATAACTGCTTTTAAACACGATTCCTAAAATATTTTAAACAAAGGTTACGATAAAAATAGCCTAAATCAATCTTACTAGAATCCGATCGATGAAATTATTTCTTTATTCTTTCTTTAATCCTGTGAGGCTAAAGCTTTTTCCTGTAATAAGAACCAAGCTTTGTCACACTCATACGATCTCTACCTGTAAGTAAAAGTCTTATTAAAATGAGTTCAACAGTTCCTAAGAATTATATCACAGAACTATATTCTTACGCTTTACAAGAGCACTTCTTTGCACAGGCAAAGATGAATATCTAGATATTCATTTGTAGATTATTTTTTGATAATCAACTCTAATGATTTTATTATCAGTATAGAAAAAGCGGTTATTAATAAATTGAACCGCATAATACAGTTATATATCATATACCATGTAATCAAAAAAGAAATTAATGGACTCTAGTACAAATATTTGTTTATCATCTGATTTATGTCCCAAAAGTAATAAGAAAGAAAATTTGCATGTAAAGCGATGTCGTATCACCAATAAATAACGCCAAATCTGTTATCGCTTATGGGGATATATTAAATATTTCTTTGAAGTTATCTTGTTTCTTGGTGTTTGTACGTAAGATATATCATTTTTATGAGAAACATGCAGATTCGATTTCTCTCGATAAAATGTGTACTGTCCATCTATACGTATAATAAAAGTGTAAATGATCGCTGTCTGTACATTGGGGGTCTTTATTAACGCAATAGAACAATGACTTTTTAATTTTTTCTCTGTTTTTCTGTGCGTGCTAATTTTAGAAACGGTTTAACCGGATTGGGTGCGGTTTTAACTAATGTAATGTGGTAAGCTTTACTTAACATTTGTTGTCTTTTTACGAGTATTTACATCAGTTCATAAATAAAAAAGTTATGTATAAAGAGACTTGCTAGGTTTTCTCTGTAGATAACTTGCAGTGAAACTACGTACCTATTAATTTTGCAGGAAAATAATATACCATGGGAATCATTAGATTTTTTTTTACACACTAAAATCGATGTATGTTATGTTCCCTAATTCCAATGGACTCCAAAGCGGCAGGAGGGGTTTTGATAAAATTTTTAGGCAATCTTCAGATTGGCCCAGCGAGTGATCCTGTGAAGTTTGGTAGCGATCGGAAATTTGAACGCGAGTGTTGCTAGTAATATAGAAAATAGTGATATTTTATAAAGAAAACTTTAGGAATTAACCTTATAAAATACATTGAAGTATAAATCTAATCAGATTCATGCCATTTTAAATTTCCATAATTTCCTGAGTAACTTTAATGAATGAAACGATTCAAAACATGTTGAAAACATTTACACCAAAGGTTTCTGTCACGTAATATTACGTGCTAAAAGCCGTTAATATCTTAATTAGGTTATGACATTAAAACATTTCGATAAGAGCGATGTTATTCATTTAAATTCATAAATTAATAACATAATAAACTACAATTTTTATTAAAGCTCAATAAATTTAAAATGTTAATTTTTTTGGTTAGTATATATTATAGAGCTTTTTAAAATAATTAAAAACTTTGGTCTCATTTAGCCATACCGTCTGTAAAATACTTCAAATTAAATTAATACATTTAATAAAAACTAATATAAGATTATGTGGAATAAGCTAAAATAGGTAAAGAACAAAATAAAAAGACCAAACAAGAAAAACGATGACAGATGTGTATTTATTCATAATTAATAAAATAGTATTTACATGTACAATAATGAGGTTAGATATACTTATATATAGAATATATATCAAACATATAAACGACTGCGTTTCTATTTCCACAACCTTTTAGAAAAATCTTAAGAAAATATTGCTAAACCAACTAGGTATATACATTTTGTTAGAAAAAAAGCTTCTCTATGGTAAGACAATATATTATAATTTATATAACATTAGCGACTTTATCCTCGCTTCGCTCAGGTCCCTGGGGACGATTTAATTTTTTAAGCGGAACCCTAATTCTTTTTAAACAATAAAATAAAACAGCTTAAAATATCAGCTATCTGCCAGTAAAAGTTCTGTCAAAATCAGTCCAGCTATTTCGGAGATTAACTGGAACAAACAGTCAGACAGACAGACAGATAAACAGTTTTTTTTAATTGTTTTTTCTTATATGTACCGTATATAATTCCATTTGCGTTTAGTAAAAAGCTATTATTATGATATTACAAACAGACATTTCAATTTTATTTATCTGTATAGATAACCTGTTGCTTGTGGCTACTACGCGCATAGTTTATTTACGTATAACTGCTCCGCTTTAAAAGATCGTAGTGTTAAATGGCCTAACCTTTATCAATAAGTAGACTATAAAATGCAAAAGAGAGAATCAAATCTGACTAATAGAGTTCCAGAGATAAGTGCGTTCAAATGTACAAAAAACAAACTGTCTTTTTAACTTTATGATAAGATAATAATAAGAATTATTTATTGTATACACAAAAAGAAGACAAAAAATACAATGGTAGGAAAATGCATAAGAGGTGGCTTTATCGCTAAAACAGCGATTGTTTCCAGGTCTGTAGGTGTAGGAAATGGCAAATTTTGAAATAGAAGGAATGTGAACATATTTTAAGACAGCTAAAAGTATATTAATAAATTATATATGCGAGTACATATCTATAATAATTAATATTATAAAGCTGAAGAGTTTGTTTGTTTGTTTGTTGGTTTGGTTGAACGCGCTAATCTCAGGAAGTACTAATCTGATTGGAATAATTATTTTTGCATTCGATAGCCCGTTAACTGAGGAAGGCTATAGGCTATATATTATCCCGGAAAAAATGTACGGTTCCCGTGGAATAGATTTGTTTTTGTCTAAGGACGAACCTGAAGTGAAGCGAGGGCGAGTCGCTAGTCCATGATCTTATTATATCGTGGATATTAAAGTGATTATGTATAAAAAAATAATATTATAATGATGGTCCATCAAATATATACTTCCACGACGTAGCGTAAACTTTTTCCACGGTCACTGTACAAGTTGATGTGGACATATTGAAAGCCAAGTCCTCCAGCAATAACTTTGGGAACCGCTAAAGAATTGTTTATGTCTCTGACTTTAATGGCCTGTAAATAAGCAAAAAAACATAATTTACTTATTTTTCAAATAAAAAGGTGAAATTGCTTGTTAATAATAATGTGTAGGAAAGAATATTTTGGAAGTAATGAACAGAAAATGCAAAGAGACTGTCTATGGGTAACATTGGCTATTTTAATCGACGTACTGTATGTATATAGCTCATACTTCCATACTAATATTATAAATGTGAAAGTGTGTTTCTTTGTTTACTTCTATGTTTGTTTGTCCTTCTTTTACGTCGAGAGTGACGGATTGACGTGTTTTTTTGTGTGGATATAGTTGGAGGGCTGGAGAGTAACATAGGCTACTTTTTCCCGTGGAATTTTCTTATTCCCACTGGAATACACGTTAAAATACAACCCAAAAAATATTAATGATGAGGATTACTTAAAACTTGGTATTAATGCTTATCAGTACAATTAAATAAATACATATTTTCATTATAAGCATTTTCTGAAATTCATCCCATAAGGGCGTATAAGGGAATAAAGTTTGTATGAAACCTACCCTTTTAGAGATTATTTGTCATTTTAGCGCGAGCAAAGCCGCGGGTTCCGCTAGTATAATTTATATTAGTACCTGGCGACATTTTAATGTGTGATACAGGCAGAAATGTTTATTTTTTTATTCATCTAGATCATCTACATCCATTTTCTCTGACTCAAGATGAGTGTCTGACCGTATTATTAAATGTGGCACTACTTAACATGCAGGAGGTTGCGCGTTTTATTTCGAAATAATATAATTTATGTATTGGTTATTTAGATTCACCTCAACAAAACAGATAAATAAGTTTGCGGCCAAAAGAAAGAATGTAAATGCGTATATAGATTATTGTATAACATATTATCATTAAAACTAATACAAAATATACTTTTTATATAGCCTGTATTAAAAAAATCCGTGCCCGGCAATGGGACGTTAAAAAAAAGGCTGATTACACATTTCTATTTTGGACATAGTACCTTAAAAAAATATCTATTAAAGGTTGTCATTTGAAGAATGTATAGAATAGATTAACAACTATTTAACGCCTATGATACGGCTAGCTATACTATGACATGTATTATGACTTAACCGAAACCTGTACTCAGTCTAACGTGAAAAGTCCTATTAAAATCGGTTTCCACTATCTTTTGTCATATATCTTATAATAACGTTTTTATTTTTCGAAATAAAAAGGCGTTTATCTCACTCTCCTCGATTTTCTATTTACTAATGAAACTTTTGTTAAAATCGATTCACTGTTCTTGAGATTGGATAGAAAGAGATAGACTGATATCTGTACATGGAAAAAAATGCTAAAAACCGAGCCAGGGTGATGTAAGAAGAGAAATAGAACAAATCCAGCTTTTTAAATTTTTGTTTCTCAGTCTGTTTTTCTGTTTGTACGGGCTAATCTCCGAAACTGTTCGACCGATTTATATGAAATTTTGCGTAGTGGTACCTTATAATCTCAGTCAATATCTTAGATACTTTTCATCCCTAAAAATTAAATATTTCACGTGGGATAGTTAAAAAGCTATGGTAACTTATACAGTTTAGTACACAAAATCTATTAATTGGATTTTAATGAAACCTTACAATAATATAGTTCATACATTAGAATAACAAATATGCTACTTTTTGTCCCGCCAAAATGTACGATGCCCGTGGGATATATTTGTTTTTGTTTGTCTAGAGGCGCTAGTTTTTTATATTTCTTTGAGCATGAGCTTTGCATTGCTGCTTATGCTATGCTTGCAAGAGCTCAATACAGGATAGCCTGTTTATAATCATAGATATTTCATTTATAGTGGTATAGTTGTACAATAATTTGTCGCCTTAGTGCTTAAAATGTTTAAACCACCAATATTTGTTTTACTTTATATACAGTAAAGAGTTTTTTCCTCTGTTTGAAAAACAAAACTTTATTTCAAAGATACATATATAGATAAATTACATTTTTCCGGTTTTTTAAGGTAAATGTGTTTTAAACCAATAGAATTGACTTTAAAAAAATAATAACAATACTGTATTAAAAATTCTTTCGGTAAATTGGTCATTTGGACAAATACGCAATGAAGCGACGTATTGGCTACAATAAAGGACGTGTTGAATTTAATCGATAGTTCGCTGTGTAATTTATGGTTCATTATCTGTTCAATTTGTCCTATAATTAATTTACGAGCTCGCAAGCGAATACTGAATTTGTTTATGTATATACTTTACATATACATATTTAGGAAATGGGTGTGGTGCCGAGATCAGTCCTTGCTACATCGATCAGTTGTGATCCTTTGTAACTTTACTATTGTAACTTAACACGTTCATGCGAGCAACGTATACATACGTCACATATTGGTAGATATGATATGGCACAACGTACTATTGCGTTCAGCAAAACTCGATTTATTGAGCACAACGTAATAGTACGGTGTCTGGCAATACTAGTGTTTAAAAGTTGGGTTGCTGTGCCACAATATATTATTTTTTTTTTTTTATTTCTTGTTTGCGGCTATGGTGTCACTGCGACCATTTCTGGTCTATTGTGATCGCCACATTTTTCATTAGAGTGAACCATTGAACCCTGCAGAATTTAAAAACTGCAGGATTTTCTTTGGTTTGCACTCTTTTATTTCATCTAGGCCTATATACTGTTTTCCTAGATGAATGCTACGCTTGTACATGAGCGGTCCGCATTCCCATAGAAGATGAAGTGGCGTTTCATCTGCCTCCATGCATATTCTACAGGTTCGCGTTTCGCTCAGTCCCATATTGAACATGTGCTTGTTTAAGCAGCAGTGTCCAGTAAAAGTCCTTACCAGTAATCGTAAGGTTTTTCTGTTTAGCGCTATCATAAGGTTGTTAAACCTTTTGTCATAGGCTTTAATCAGTGTCTTGGAGTGAATCATTCCAATTGACTCATTCCAGTCCTTTTTTGCAGTTTTGAGACATGCTAACATTAGGGTTCTTTGAGCTAAGCTCTTGGGTATTCCGCAGAAAGGCTCAGGTCCCTGCTGCGAGCCAAGAGCTCCCTCTCTAGCAAGCTTATCGGCACATTCGTTGCCAACTATCCCTGCATGACCCGGAACCCATCTTAGAACTACTTTATTTCTTTTTGCTAAGAAGTTTAATCGGTCCATGCACTGTTCTACTAGCTTCGATGAGACTATGTTTGAGTCTAGTGCTAGTAGTGCGGCTTGGCTGTCCGAATTTATATAAATAGTTTGATTTGTGTAGTGCTTACATAGATTGGCTTCTACACATTCTAGGATGGCATAGACTTCTGCTTGGAAGATGGAGGCGAATTGTCCGAGATGTACGCTTTTGCTGAACCTCGGTCGCTCTCCATGTATCCCGCAGCCAGTCTTTGCTCCTATTTTGGAACCGTCTGTGTACCAGACTAGAGATCCGTTTTTATAGGATATCTGGCTATTGGTCCAGTCCTCCCTTGACGGAAATTCAATTTTGTAATATTTATCAAATAAGTGCCGCGTTTGCATGGCATCAGATGTCATACCAAGTAGCGGCATCTCTTGCAGAGAGTCCTGTAATGTCCTCATTTTCCGTGAGAGCCATTGAGTTCTGCCTTGGATTTTAGCTCTGTACATACTGGCTTGTGCCTCCTTCTGTATAAATAGGTGTAGAGGTGGCAACCCGAGTAGTGCATTTAGTGCTTGACCAGGGCACGTAGACATGGCTCCTGTTGTCATTAGACAGGCTGTTCTTTGTAGGCTGTCTAATTTTTTGATTACTGTTGTCTGTTTAGTCTTATTAGACCAGGCTACCGATGCGTAGGTGATAATTGGCCTCACAATGGCAGTATATGTCCAAAGGGTGGTTTTGGGGCTTAAACCCCAGTTACCGCCCAGCATGCGGCCACTCGCTCCTAATGCCATCTTAGCCTTACTTACAACTGTAGCTAGGTGAGGGTTCCACGTCAGTTTTTGGTCTAGTGTTAGTCCCAAATATTTGACTTGTGTGGAAAATGTGATCTGTTTGCCATTAAGCTTTGGCATGACTAGTTTGTCTAGCCGTCGCTTATTTGTAAAGGGCACAATAACCGTTTTGTCTGCGTTTACTGATAGGTCACTTCTAACGCACCAGTCGCTGACAGTATTTAGTCCCTTTTGTAGTATACTGGAGAGTGAAGATTGGCAAAAACCCCTCACTATGATTACCAAGTCATCTGCATAGCCTTGCGCATCAATGTGGAGTTCTGCCAGTTTGTAAAGCAGTTCATCCACGGCGAGGGTCCACAGTAATGGGGATAAGACACCCCCTTGCGGACATCCTCTTGCTGTGGATATGTATATGGTTGTGTCGTGAAGGTCTAGTTTGGCTCTTCTACTAGTGAGCATTGATTTTACCCATCTTACCGTTGTTGGGTCGACATTTTTGGTTGTCAGCCCTTTTATCAACAGCGAAGTAGAAGAGTTATCAAAAGCACCTTCGATATCTAGAAATGCACAGAGTGCTATTTCCTTGTCTTCTAACGCCTTTTCTACTTTGTCTATAAGACTTGTAAGAGCAGTTTCAGTTGATTTACCCTTACGATATGCGTGTTGGTTGAAATGAATAGGATTATTGATCAAGGCTACATCTCTTATATACCTATCTAATACCTTCTCCATTGCTTTAAGTAAGAATGAAGAGAGGCTTATTGGTCTAAAAGACTTTGGCTGGCTATAGTCTTTTTTACCAGTTTTAGGTATAAATATGACCCTGACAATAGTCCATTTTTCTGGTACGTATCCCCAGGCGAAGCTCGCTCTGAAGATTTTGATCAGGTGGGGAAGGAGGATGTCCGCCCCTTGCTGTAGCAAGATTGGCGTTATCCCGTCTTCCCCTCTCGCCTTATATGGCTTAAAAGAGTCTACGGCCCACTGAACAAGGTTAGGTTTTATGATTTTGGCAGCCTTGCACCAGTCCTCACTACGAGGTCTATGATGTCCTTCCTGCTGGCTGCCAATGTGCCCCAAGAGGCACCCAGGGAAGTGAGCCGTGGCCAGCAGCTCTAAGGTCTCCTTCTCTGTGGTTGTGAAGGAGCCATCTCCTTTCTTGAGTAGTCCCATTGGATTGTGCTTGGCTTTAGAAAGAAGTTTGTGGAGTCTTGCTACTTGTGGAAGGCTTTTGATTTCCTCACAGAGCTTCCTCCACGATTCTCTTTTAGCCCTCCTAATCTCTTTGTTGTAGTCAGTTAGAGCTTTTCTATAGATCTCCCAGATGTGAGTCTTTTTAGCTCTGTTGAATAATTTCCTTGTTTTGTCTCTAAGCTTTTTCAACCTTGAGTTCCACCAAGGAGCTTTCCTAATTGAGGTCTTTGTTTTGAGAGGACAGCTCTCTTCAAAGGCTGAAATGATGCCTTTTGTGAGGCTTTCCACTGCAAGGTCTAGACTCTCAATGGTTCTTACTGTTTTAGGAAGGGTAGCCAAGTTCATCTTTAACCGGTCTTTGAATTCATTCCAGTTGGTTGCTCTTGGGTCCCTATAAGTTGGGTCCCTATAAGTCCCTATAAGTGCCACAATATATCGAATTCTCAAAATTGTAGTGCTACACCGCACCGATTTTTTTTGCCTTCTTTTATGGCACTCCGTCCTGGTACTATGTACCTATTTTGTTAGCGCACAACGTCACTGTACGTCGTTTCGCCTAAGAAGTTTCATTACATCTGTCAACTTGTGCGCATCGCGGGGTTAGTGCGTGTGCCGATTCTGTGTTCGCGTGAAATATTAACGCAAAACGTAAGTATTTTGATTATCTTACTACGTTGTATATATTATATCAATGTATTTTACTTCATTGTAATAAGTCTGAATGTGTTCAATATACATATTTTGTCTTAAGACGTCTTAAGACGTCAGCGCAATATATTCAAATACTAATATTATCAGCTATTTGCACAACGCATCGCATAGAGCTGCGATATTGATATGTTCGCATGAACGTGTTAAATACGTAACCTTGATTCTTGATGATAGATATATGATTCTTGATGATAGATATATTGTGTACAGACGTGATCGCGAGACTTCTTCGTTTTCTGGTCATAAAAAGACGGGCGGTGGTGTCCTTATTGGTGTTTCTAGGGACTTAGTGTCCTATCGTCACGTAGAATGGGAAAGTGATTGCGAGGACTTGTGGGTATCAATTCAACTAAATTCAGGAAAAAAATTAAAAACTATTCATCTTTGTGGCGCTTCTCTTCCTCCTCCGGCTGACCGCAATACTTTGGAGGTATTTGTAGAGAAAGTAAGTAATGTAATCTCTAATAATAATAGTGATCACTGCATAACACTCGTGATCGGTGATTTTAATTTACCAGGTATCTCCTGGTCTAGTCTTAATATGCAAGATAATATTGATGTAGGCATTGATATTGCTAGTTGCTATGGTGATTGCTCATTAAGTTCAATTTTCACTGATTTTGTTAATCTCAATTCTCTATATCAACTAAATTATATTAAAAATACGACAGGGAAAATACTCGATCTTGTCTTGAGTAATAGCAACTTAGTAAACATAAGTGAATGCAAAGATCCCATTCGTAAAATCGACCCACATCACCCCCCTCTCAACATAACTATAAATATTCCCGTCGAAAATCAAACATATATACGTAATTTCTCGAAAAGTAAATATAATTATTTTAGGGCCGATTATGATAATATAATAGCATCACTTAATAAAGTGAATTGGCTTGAAGAATTCAAATACTGCTTGGACGATGTAAATGAAATGGTCAATAAATTTTATACAATACTTTTTTCGATTATAAACAAATATGTACCAAAATCGCAAAAGACACGCGGGATGTACCCAGTATGGTTCTCTAATAAACTTATTCATATGCTTAAAAGAAAATACAAATATCACAGCAAAATAAAACAGTTTAACAACCCTTTAGATAGACTAGAATTTCAATACTTGAGGAGAGACTGTGATAAACTTATAAACAAATCTTACAATGACTATGTTACATTAATCGAGAATGCAATAGCAAGGAATCCGAAATACTTCTGGACGCATATGAAAAATATGCGTAAAAAAAGTAGCTCATATCCAGCAACCATGATGTTAGGCAATCTGGTTGCAAACAATAAACAGGATATCTCAAACTTGTTTGCTAAGCACTTTTCCTCGGTTTATGAAATAGACACCTGTGCATCGAGTTGCAATACTTTAAAACCCCATTCGTACATGGGAAGTATCTCTCTATCTCAAGCTGCTGTCGAGAAAAAATTAAAAAGACTTGATACATCCAAGGGCGCCGGTCCTGATAATATCCATCCTGTATTCATATCACGTTGCGCAAACAAACTGTCTTTTCCTTTGCATTTAATCTTTAACACTTCTCTGAGGACAGGAGTGTTCCCGGTTAAATGGAAGGAAGCAAGAATAGTGCCAGTATTAAAAGGTGGAAAAGCAGATTCTGTAGAGAATTATCGTCCCATATCGATTTTGTCAACTGCGTCAAAGGTCTTTGAGAGTCTTGTACATGAACATTTGCTCAGTATGGTGAAATATAATCTAAGTCAGGATCAACATGGTTTTATGTCAGGAAGATCTACTAACACTAATCTCATTTCCTATATAAGTGAAATCACAGAAGCTATGGACGATGGAGATCAAATTGACGCTATTTACACTGATTTTTCAAAGGCGTTTGACAAAGTTAACCATACCATATTAATTGAACAATTAAAATCTTTTAACGTGACTGATGCTTTAATATGCTGGTGTGAGTCTTATCTACGTTTTAGATCGTCTACTGTTGTAATCGATGGATTTCAGTCGTTTTCATTTCTTGCACACTCTGGTGTACCACAAGGATCAATTTTGGGACCTATACTCTTTAACATCTTTATAAATAACATAACAAACATCTTCAAGTTCTCAAAAATATTTATGTATGCCGATGATCTAAAGCTAGTTCGAAAAATCCAAACTTATGTTGACGCGATATATTTACAAAAAGACTTAGATGAACTATATAACTGGTGTAAAGCTCATAAAATGAATTTAAATGCAAAGAAATGTCATTATATCCAGTTTACACGTAAAAAGAAAAAGATACATTTTGAATATAAAATATCGGATGTAACTTTAACCAAAGTAGATGTTGTCTGCGACTTGGGGGTGTTCTTGGATTCTAAATTGCAATTTACTTCACATATAGAGTATATCTCCAGAGTAGCTTATAAGTCATTAGGATTTGTTCTCAGAAATGCTAAAGAATTCCATAAAATCTCAACTGTAATAATGCTTTTTAACTGTTTTGTCCGAAGCAAATTGGAATATTGTTCTGTTGTTTGGTCGCCACAGTACAGTGTCCATGTTGATAGAATTGAACGTATACAAAAAAAGTTATTGAGGTTCTTAACATATCGGTTCAGGTTTCCTAACAGCTGCACAGGATATGAAAGCAAACTAAAGTATATTCATCAGCTGTCTCTAAGCGCAAGAAGAAAGCTGTTAGATCTAACGTTTCTATCCAAGCTACTAAATAATAGTATCGACTGCCCGATTCTACTGTCGAAAATAAATTTTAATATACCAGTTAGAACTTCTAGAAAGCAAATTCCCCTCTTTAGAATTAATAAACACAGGACGAATTTAGGAAAAAACGCGCCGCTTAACAGATTAGCTAGAACCTATAATGGCATCATTTCGGAAAATAGGGGGGTAGACATTTTGCATGACAAATTTAACTCCTTTAAAAATAAAATTAATTGCTATCTTGAGCAAAATCAATAATAATATTAATATTAATGTTGTTGTATTTGTATGTTAAATAATTCTATTTCTTTTAAATTATTCATATCAATTTTCTAATATTATGTAATTAAATTCAATTTTTAAATCTTTTTATCCCTCAATTTACACAATTAATGCATGCTGTGATTACCTATAAAAAGAAATACAATTAGACTTATAATTTATTATGTAGATTATTATCATTTAAATTATTGTAATTTCTGTTGGTAATCCAAATAAATAAATAAATAAATAAACCTTAATTTTTAAAGCAAGAAACCCTATTCCGCGGTTTCGTGCGTTTGTACAGTGTTTTGGTTTGTTTTTTTCTTGCAAATTTAAATTACCGTTTTTTTCTTACATTCTTAAACAGCGTTGTGTATTGACTAGTCCATTACGGATGACTTATTAAAATTATATTTAAGTTTATGTTTTCCCACAGGAAGTATTTACCAGGCTTAAAAATATTCTTGTATAAGTGAAATGTATTTTCTATCTGCCAATTTTGATCCAAATCTATACAAATATTTTGGTGTGATTGAATAAGAAGCCTTCGAATAACTTTTAGAATTAATCAGATTAATTTAAATAATAATCCATTACACTACTAGTAGGTGCTATTATAAATAATGCAAAAAATTGTTTGTCTGTTTATGTTTGTTATTCCTACACGCTAACAGCTAAACAGATTTGGATGAAATTTAGTACACAAATAGACGATAACGTGCAGTATTATTTATTTTATTACTAACGACTCACCCTCATTTTCACATTTAGTATATATTTCTCAGAGATGAGATATTTTTCCGCAGTAAAAAGTATCCTTTATGTTGACCTGGATAACTAGCTATCATCGTAACAAATTTCATCAAAATCCTCCAGTGGTTTTTCCGTGATGCAGTAACAGACAGACAGACAGACAGACAAAAAATCTAAAAACTATAGATTCGGCCTTAGTATCGATAATAATGTCTATTTCAAGATTTTCAGATTTTCCAAAAAATATTAAATGTACAGATTCGGCTTAGTTACAATTTTATTATATGTATAAGTAGATAACTGCACTTTAGCCTGAGTAAAATCATTATCTCTTAGAGAGAAAGATAAGTTCATCTTTGCAAACAAAATTTTATTGTATGATAATTTTTGTGCTTTATTTAAGTGCAATAAGGAAAAGTATTTATAACTAGCGACTTACCCTCGCTTCGCTTGGGTGCGTCCTAGGTACGTTTTACTTTTTTTGAGCGAAACCCTAATTTTTTTTTCTAAAATAAAAGTACACTAAGTTACTCCTTATAATATTAGCTATCTGCCAGTGAAAGTCCCGTTAAAATTGGTCCAGCGGTTTCGGAGATTAGCCGGATTAAACAGACAGATTGACGGACAGACAGACAGACAAAAATTTTAAAATTTATGTTTTTCTTATAAGTACCGTATATTATTCCATATGCATTTAGTATAAAGTTGTTATTTTGACATTACAAACACACGCTTCAATTTTAATTATCTGTATAGATTGTAAATACAAGAAGCATAAGTCCCTATGTAGCGTATGTCCCTAGTCCCATTAATATTATAAATGCGAAAGTTTAAATGGACGTTTGATATTCAATCACGCCAGAACGGCTAAACGGATCTGGATGAAATTTGGCACAGCGATAGATTATAGTCTGGAATAGCACTTGGGTTACTTTTTATACTGGAAATACGTGCTATTGCCGTGGTATAGATTTGTTTTTGTTTTTCACAGTTTTTGTATTCCATACTAACCGTTAAAACGTACCTAAGTGAACCTGAGCGAATCGTATACAATAAACTTACCTTAATTTCCGTTTCTGTTCTGACAACGACCGTTTTAATTCTAACCACACCGGTCAAAGCAGGAACATAAACAGTTTCAGACGAATATTTCTTGACATCTGAACTACTATGCAAATTTAGACCATACGAGTTGCAAATTTGTATATTTTTAAAAATAATTGCTATACTTAAAATGAAAAATGTAAAATTCATGTTTAAATTTCTAAATATCGACCATTTTACTTGCAAATTGTGATGATATTATGTGTTAGTGGACACGAATGTGAATACTCGAGGTAAAATAAGTGAATCAACACTTGACAACTTTCTGTTAAGTGCTACCTAGAATAAAGTACTATCTAAGATATAATGATTGCATTTCAAATAAGTTATGTAACTATATATACATATTTACATTAAACATGATCCTATATAATTAATAATAAAAGTTTGTATTTATAATACAGGTTTCATACCAAAAAGTTTTGTCCTTCTGTATGTCGAACCTGATTTTTACAGTACAATTGTTTGATGTAATGAATATTAAAAACTAAATAAAAAAAACTGAGTTTATTAACACATTTAGTTTAGTTTTCTCTCAAACACGAAGTAACCATTATATATAAAGGTTTTTAATACCTCCTGGTTAATTTCGAAGAAATCAATTGTTAACTGGCACACCAGTACGGCCGCGACTCTCGACAGGTTAAAATGCACTCCGAAGCAGAAATGCATTGTTTGGTAATATGGAACCTTCAGTTACTTCTCACTGATTGACTTACACTAGGCTGATTTACTACTAGCGTATAAAAAGTTTAGTAAAAAATCTTCGATTGTGTACTTTATTTTTTTTTAATTGTTCAGTTCAGTTCTCTTGTTAATGGCTTCAAAGCGTGCCAGTTGAGCACAGATTATTTTGCCAATGTCACGTAGAAAGGAGAAGACACAAAGGAGATTGGTCGGTATTAAATGACATTATTAAACTATATATATTAATAAAAAAGTGTATAAAAAGGGAAGAAACTCCATGGACCTTGTATCTAGAACAAAAGACAACACAATTACTATATACATAAAAACCTAAATTAAAAATAGTAATAAATTAGTAAGTTAGTTCTAGTTATTTTACAAAAATGTTAGTCTATAATCTAATTCTATTACACTTAATATATTTACATAAAAATTTACATAAGGGACTAAATACAAACATTAATAAACAATTAACATCAATAGGACGGGGGACTTTGAGGGGGAGAACATCATAAATAGGATGGAGGAGTCTAGGACAACTAAAGAGGATATGAGAGGGAGTACCTTCATCAAAGCCACATTCACATAAAGAATGATCCCTGATCCTAATTTTCGCTAGGTGAACAGGTGTGCATGAATGTCCAAGGCGCAAGCGACAAATGGTAGTTATTACCCAACGTTCCGCAAGTTTTAGGCGGTGAAACCAAGGGCGTCTCGGAATCTCGGCCTGAAGGGCTGCATAGTGCTTACCTTTAAAAGTTTTTGATATGTTCCAGTTATTACTCCAAGCTTTTTCTAAATGATTTTTGGCAAGAGATACCAGATCCTGAACTGAATTATTAAAATGCTCAAGCGTACCACAGATAACAGCAGATTTTGCACAAGAATCTGCAGTTTCATTACCTGGAATACCAGAATGGCCTGAGATCCAGACCAAGCAGACCGACAAGCCCTTCTGATGACATAAGAACAGAGCTTCACGAATCCTTAAAATAATAGAACATCTTAATTTGCTACGAAACGGATTCTCCTTAATAGCCAGTAAACAACTGAGAGAGTCTGTCAGTATAACTATCTGTTTAAAGTCATGGGAGAGGATGAACAGGATTGCTTCTAGTAGAGCAACAGCTTCGCCTGTAAACACCGATGATTCTGGAGGGCATTTAAATTGTAAGATAATTTTGAATTTAGGAATCCAGCAAGCTGCACCAACACAGCCATCATGTGATAGTTTAGATGCATCTGTAAATATAAGGAGGTGATTCGACCAATTTTGATGAACTAGACTCTGAAATTTTATGCTGGTGTCAGGAGCTCCCTTGATCAAACCAAGATCCAAGATAATAGAGGGGGAGAAAATGAGAGCATTATAAGGAGTACAAAAAAGGGGGTTTAAACGAAAACGGGATAAGGGGTGAGGTAGCTTGGTGAACTTGAGGAAACTTTCTAAGAGAAAGGATAAGGGTCTTTGAGAGGAATTAAAGTCAGCAAGCCGACTTAACCTGGACCAAAGAGGGTGGGACGATAACTGTAACGACTTACCGACAAATCGATCGGATAGGTATTGGCGACGTAATGGAAACGGAGGGTCAACACATTCAACTTGAAGAGCATTGGTAGGAGTAGACTTCATTGCACCTAGTACTATTCGCAGGCATTTATGTTGTATTCGATTGAGTTTTTCTGTGGGAACCTTATTAAAGGGGTCTAAAACAAATGTACCGTAATCAATATGACTACGCACAAGGGAATTGTACAGCAATTTCTGAGTATATGGGTGTGCACCCCACCACACACCGGACACCGCTCGTAGAGCGTTGATGTTCTTTTCACATTTTTTAGTTATATACTCAACATGTGCAATTCCATTCAGCCGTTTGTCAAGAACGATGCCTAAAAATTTTGCCTTTTCTACTAGACTGATAGTATGATTATCATACACGAATTGGAAATTTGGGATTGTCCTCTTTCTAGTGAATACAACTGCCTGACACTTAGCCACTGATAATGATTTTTAATTGTTGCAGCATAAAGTAGATAAAAATTTGGCAGTTTGGATTGATAACGGTATACTTGAAAAATCTGTTTGTTGTCATATAATATGAATAAAACTCGAACCAATATTCGCGACCGACATTGCAACCGCAAATAAACTCCAAAGAAACTTGTTGACAGAAAACTCAATTTCGTCCCTCTGGAATATTGAATGCTCTGATAACTTCATTACATTCTCTCCTTATTCAATATTTGTAATAAGATATGTGTATAACTTTTTTATGAAAGGGCAAAAAATATTACATTATATATTAGGCTATCGCATGTATTATTTACATACATACATAAGTATACACTTACATAATAATTACTTATTTTATATGTTATTTAATACACAATTTATTTAAATTTTATATGTTTTTATTATCACTACATATTATAAAGCAATCCTCTCGCCACGTCTGTCTGTCAGTCTAAACGCGATATACTTAAAACCTACCGAACAGATTTTCATATTAATCTCACTATTGGATGGAGTAATTAATGAGGAAAGTTTAGGTATATGACTTATTAAGGTTTGGTGTAAATTGGCTGAAATATAACGATATTTGACATGCCGACTGAGAGCTTAACTGGCGTGTGCTGTCAATAGAGCTATATATAACAAAGATCTATTAAACTGTAGCAATGCTATATGTACATAAATATCGAACGCACCCGAGCGATGTGAGGACATTTCGCTAGTTTATAACAAATCATTTCCTTTTCTCAATCAAGATAACCTAAGTACATTAATGATCAGCTCACACCGATTGCTTAGGGTTTCTTCTTAATGTTCACGTATAACACGTCAAAATTATTGTATTCTCCCCTAATAAATTATATATTGGAAAGAAAAATATTGAATTTTATAAAAGCACTTGTTGAGTTTCTCGCCACCACTTCTCAGCAGAACTACCTTTCGAGCCAGCAGTAGTTTACTCAATCTTATTGAAACAGCCATTATTATCAATACAGAGGCCGAATCTATAGTTTTTAGAATTTTTGTCTGTCTGTCTGTCTGTAAACGCATCACGAGAAAACCACTGGACAGATTTTGATGAGGCATGACGATAGCTGGTTATCCGGGTCAACTAAGATACTTTTCATTGCAGGAAAATATTTCATCTCTGAGGAATCTATACTAAACGTTAAAATATAATTAGGGACGAACCCGAGCGGAGCGAGGGTGGGTCGTTAGTCTTTAATATTACTGACGTTACCGTGCTTTGTATCAGATTTGGCTGAGTAATTTAATACATACATATTATTATATATCCCCTTTTCTTAACCCGCAATTGGTAGCAAAATCACATAGTACCCAAAATTTGATATCATATTTAGCTGGTTTCGATGGCATATATTATTAAATCACCTCTTGAATGCATCTCCCTCTGAATAGCACAAGCTCCTCGTCCACTGTTATTAATGTTTACTTTAACACTAATAATAGTGTAGGGAGAATAAAATAAGGTCTCATTCAAAAAGTTTTAATATCCATTAAAAATTTTCACGATAACAGGTGCCTGATCCGAAAAGAGTACAAAAACAAAACAGAAATAAAATAACTTCATTAATAAGTACATAAAAGCGATTAATTAAAAAAACTTCTACACTTTTAAGTGTAGAATATCAAACTTGAAACGCTCATTTTCTAAAAAAAATACATTTTTATCCCAAAGTGGATCAAAGTTGACCTAAAGGCCTTATGAAGGTACTTAAAATTTTTGTAAGCCACAAAACTTGCACTGGAATTTTAAAGTTTGCATACTTAGAGTTTCATACTATCGAAAAAGCTCTATGAGCCCGAAGTACGCTAACCTTAACACTACCGAACAAGTTTCTAGGTCAGTTTTAAATTTTACTCATTATCCGCACATCTGTCAACGCCACGAGGGACGAACCGCCAATATATTTCACATCTTGTGCTCCTGTTCTTATCGTGAATTTTTTTTTATCTTTTATAAATAGATATTAAAATTATTTTTTTTATAATTCCTACCTATATAGTAACTAGTATTTTTTAAGTATACTGGTAAATTAAAAGCGATGGTTCTAAAGAAAAAAAAATTGAGAATTTACGACTTACGATGTAACTTAGTTATTGAAAAATTGGTAGGAAAGGTGGAAAAAAAGGAACCTTTTTATTTTGGAAGATAAAAACTTAAAAAATAATAAAAAACGATTTCCAGATATTAAAAAGAATAAAATAACTGAACGAGTGTTTTCATTTACTATAGACACCTAATCAGGATATTTTCGAAGTCGATGAGGCGACAATGCTTTAGATATAAATATCTAATAGATAATTATGACGAGCTATGAACTTTAAGTATGTACATTTTACATTTTGTGAAGTATTTATATGTATACCGAAATAGAATTGCTTTACTATGCATTGGGTAATAATAAAATATTCATTTAAGCCATATCAGTTAGTTTGAAGCCAATTTTTATGAAGACTAATGAAATAAAAAACTCGCTTTTATTAGCAACACTAAAGTGTTTTTAATAAAAAGATTTTTAAATCATGTTTTAAAACACTTATCTAACATATTGGCTTTGTCAAATCAAACCACATAAGCCCAAACTCAAATATTTTTCTTAAAAACGGTAAACTCTATGTCAAAGAATATTTAATAACAATTTAAAGCAAAACCGGTCAAGCCATTTCCAAGAAATCGATGAACATATACTATAAAAAATACATACAGACGAATATAGAACCACCCTTTTTTGGAAACCGGCAAAAATAGTTTTATTTATTTACTTTAAGGGTTGAGTAACATCTTACCAAGTCAAATTCATAAAACACCATCTACGTCAGATATACAACCGTATGTTATGTATGTTGTTCGTTTAAATAAACATTTTCTATAGTTTCAATAGTTATTTTTAGCTTTATAAAATCTAAATAAACCAATTTGGCCCTATTTATTTCACACCATTAATTATGAAAGGCAAAAATCCATCTGCATAATTTATATCATTCTGTTCTGACAGTGTAAATTATGTGGCATGACCTCTTTTAACTAAAACTATTTTAATTATCCTTGAATATGCCGGAATAATGGCACTCACATGCGTTTGCCTTACCCTTATAACGAGTTCATTAAAAGACTATTTCATTACAAAAGGGTTTCATTACATAGCTTTAGTATAAATAACGATTTGATAGTTAAAAAAAATGCGAATCTTACAATTGAAAAAAAAATTGTGTAACTTTTTTATGATATCACACTATGCTTTTTAATGCGAAAGTTCGTCTGCTAGCTTTTACTAATATTATAAATGTGAAAATTTGTGAGTATGGATGTATGGATGTTTGTTACTCTTTCACACCAGAACAGCTGAACGGATCTGGATGAAATTTGGCACGGAGTTAGATTATAGTCTGGAATAATACATAGGCTACTTCTTATCCCGGAAAAATGTACAGTTCCCGTGGGATAGGTTTGTTTTTGCTTTCCTAGAGGCGAACCCGAGCGAAGCGAAGGTGAGCCGCTAGTAATTATAAAAGTGAACGTTAATCGTGAAGTTGGTTTGATAATATGTACTATTTTACCGCGTGTTCACGTGTAGTTCGTTGAACGTATTTGGAAAAATTGCACATACTAAGACTACATCCTGTAGAGATTTTACAAACAATTTTGTATTTCTAATTTTTTATTTAAAACGTAATGAATTCGGCTCGTAAGGCTGTTCTGCTAAGAAGAGCTGGCGAAAAAGTCAACTATTGCTGTTTTAATAGATATTGGATTACTAGTTTAACTTTGATGTTATTTTAATAATATTTTCATATCTAGACAGTGTGTCAGCCAAGTTCACAAAGCAAACGCAATATTAGGCTTATCGTGAATATTAATCAAAATTAATACTACTTAATATTCATCAATGGAGTAATAAATAAAGTCTGTAATATCGGGTTTTAACGATAATATATTTTTGTGTTAAACTTTTATAAAGCTATTTAAAAAAGCTTAACCCAGTTTACTCGTACACGGATGTTTACGAAATCTAGGTTCATAGCAACACAATTACAATACGAATACTCATCTAGAATCAAACCTACTATCTAGAAACCAAATGCTCTTTAACCAAAGTATTGAAATTTTGCCAAATTATAAGAAATTTGAAGGTTCATAACTTTGAAGACATTTATTTATTTATGTACCAAAAAATATATGTTATACAAAATAAAGTAACAGAATGTTACCAAAGGATAACTTCTCTCTTAAAGAGATAACTTATCCTTTGTCGATGTTCTGTTACTTCCAGAAAGCCTTCAGAAGTAAGAAAATAAGTTAATTTAGTGCGGTATAGGTACAGTACAGCATTAAATGGTATAAACTTAATATTAAATTACTATGGGAGTGTTAGAAACGTAAGAGAAATAAAACATGTCCATTTGCGATACCATTTATATTATAATCTCTTGAATAATAGTTTTAAACATTTACAAGTCATTTGCATTACAAAAATAATTGTACACATATATAGCTTATTTAAAATACTTTATGTCATAAATTATAAAATGTATATATATTATAATTTATTTTAAATCTTATTATATTTTTGAAGTAAACATCGCCTTAACCCAAAAAATAAGACATAGGTGATAAAACCTTCGTCATTTAAATTTTTTCAAGTTGCGGAAGGTGGTCTAGAAAACGGATACTCCTTATTCAAGGTCGCAGCCATATGAAATGTATGAAAACCATAACAAGAATGAAGTAAAAATAAAGTAATTACATGTTAGTATGCACTAGTTGTATTCAAATAATAGATCAAATAGATCTCATATAGCAATCTTTACTTAAAAATATCTCGGAAACGTGAAACTTTATTATCATAATATAGGCATTTATATATATTAACCTCTTAATTACCTTGGTAGTGTAGTCGTAGACCTGGAGGTCCTGGGTTCGAGTCCCGGGTCAGTTATTGAGTATTTTTATCAAGAAATTCTCTGTAACAGACCGCAGTTGGGAAGTTGGCGATTTTGCACCCCCGTGCCTCGGAGAGTACGTAAAGCCGTCGGTCCTGCGCCTTAACTCTCACCGGTCGTCTCGAGTAGTCATCCCACCGGAGTATGAGAGTGACAGGAATTGAGAGTGCACGTTGGGTGTCTGCGCGCACATTTGTGCACTATAATATATTCTGCGCATCTGGTTAGTCTCAGTGACATTGGCCGCCTTGACCGATATCGGTCAGAAAGACATTATTATTCAAGGCCTTCTATCCATACATTGAATGGTCGTCCAAGAATATTAGGATAATATATAAAGGGTTGACTAGCGTATTGGCTAAATCATAAACATTTTAAAGTTACTCTACATTATTCTAATTATTATTAAAACAGTCAAACTATCTAACATAAGCGATATTTACATATTTTACATATTTTTACTATTGTGTTTGATTTTGAAAATTTGAATAGTATTTAATCAAGATTAACCTTCTGCAATAATTTAATAAAGAAAAGTGTTTTTATTACATATAATATAGTTACAAACGATAAATTGGTCAAAATACTACAATTTAAGATATTTAAGTATATTATTAAATAAAAGTTAATACTAAGTTAGTTAAAATAATACTTATTTTTAAATTTTATGTTAGACTTACAATATTATTAAATTATATGTATCTTTGGTTATTTTAACTAAGCCCAAATAAGTGTAAGTTTAAGTATACAGGTTTGAATTCCGCTCGAGGCAAATGTTTTTCTTTTGTCAGAAGTACAATACCAATACAACTAATATTAATTACCGATGTTTTATACCTCGAAATATTTAAAGTAAGTTTGATAATCCCCTAAGGCGTCTGCCCACTACGCCGTCTCATACCATGACCGTGCTATGAACGTATTAGGCACGGATCCGGTCGTATCGCATTCCAGCAACATTTCTTGTATAAAAAAAATTTTACCAGACCGATATCGTTGTAGTTGTATATGATGAGATTGAAGTAGTCAAACTTACTTCGGATCTTTTACTTGAAAATAAGGTGACTTAGTTATAACATTTCAATATATCTATGTATACACATATCTAGAAGTAATATTTTTTTCTAATTTGATTTTTATAAAAAAAAAAAATAATAAAATGTACCACTGCGTCTTCTATAAAATATTTACATGTATTTTTCGTGCCTTACTTAATCTTACAAATTTCCTTTTACGAGAAAGAAAATCTAATAATTTTAAATGAAAGATGCTGTAAAGAGTTTAATAACCACCACAACATACATAATTATTAAATTTCACATCGGGTTTACTCAAACGATCTTGAAGCGTGTGTAGCTGTAAATGTGTAAGCATATGAAGATAACTTCATTAATAAAATAAAATAAACAATGACATACACATGTAAAATAAAATTTTAAATTATCACCGTCGCGTCGTGAGAATTCCCTGATGTGTTTGGCACTAACAAATAATATAAGTTATAAATCTTCTAAAGCGAACACGAGTTTGGTTTCCACAAAAACAACATATTGTATCATTGAATGTGGTAAAGTAGTTGTCATTTCACTTAGGCCCTAAATATGATTTGGCAGTACCCAATAATTAAATTATAATTAAATTATATTGCACCCTACAGAAACCATCATAAAACACCTTCCTGTTATCTATATTACCTAAACTTGGACACGATTATAATTCAACATTATGAATTATTATAATTAAAAGCTAAACAAATAGGAACACATTACATCTAATATTCACAGATTAGACATATTATATCATGAAAAATTGATTGAAGACAAAAATGGCACATACATACATACCTACATTAACACTTACTCTATAATTTGGCCTCTGTCCATATTTTGGAGAGTTTATATAAAGTATAACACTCGATATAGTTAAAGTACCACTAGATCATAAGATTTTGAAGTAATTTTTGATTTGTGGTATTTATCAAAGCATAACGTCGCGTGCTGGCGCGGTGGGTCGCTGTCAGTCTCGCGGCGGTATGAGGACTAGGAGCTGCGTGCGACGTTGCTCCTGCGCACGAGACATACTGCTGCTACGTGTTCGGTTTAATATCTGAAATTTGAATTCAATATAAAGTAAATAAATTATAGAAAAATATTCTTTACAGCAACTCATACGTTTCTAGTGAAAAACAAGTCTATCCCACGTAACCGTACATTTTTCCGGGATAAAAAAATAACCTATGTGCTTTTCCAGACTATAATCAATCCAAATTTCATCTAGATCCGTTCAGTCGTTCTGGCGTGATTGAGTAACAAACATCCATCCAAACTTTCGCATTTATAATATTACAATTAATAATGAAATTGTACGCCATTTCTATAAGGATAAAATAAAATTATTTATTTCGCAGTAAAAAACTGTGAACTCCAAAGGATTTCGGAATATAAATAGAAGTTTAATGTTTACATCAATTTTTATATTGTTAAATGCAAAAATTACGAACTGGCACACAAACATTCATACCCTCAGAGGATGGATTTTCACTTTTATAATTAAGGAACTTGTGTGCAAAATTTTATACTTTAGACGAAATATCAAAGATTCAGGCTACCTATTATCTGTTTTGTTAAATAAAAAAATATGAAATTCTCAAATTTTTATTAATCGCCACACTTACTGTAGCTATAGAGTGCGATCGCCTCGCGTGAGTTGAGCTTAGTAGATCAGAATTTGCAGTAGAATCAGATCGGGAACGCACCGTGCCGCGCACGTGACGTCGTATCTTCCTACCGCACCATATCCAGCGGTATGGAGGCACTCGTCTGAAACGTATTAATTTATATGTATATCTATATTGTATATAATATTTTTTATTTAAAAAAAAAAGGTGAATAAAATAGATCTAACAACATCCCTAAATTCTCCTTTACTTTCTTTTTTTGTTTATTCCAAGAAGGAAGAAGATTTTGAGCTGTATAATTATGAAAGGCAAAAGATAAACAGATTCATAAAAGGAGCTATAACTGCTGAATATTGATATGAGGGTGAAATTATTTTTACTGTCTCACAATGTACAGGCAATTAGAGCTGCAAGAGAAAATTTTAAAAATTAAGAGGTTTCTAGATATCTTTCATTACAGAGAACAACAAGAGACTTTGTGTTTTGAAATAACCTGCGCAAGGATCTATTGCTGATAAAATGTTTGTTGCCCCTTCTGTTTCCGAAACACCAATAAGTATTGTCTCGAACATTGGTCTAGAAAAAATGACTAGTATTAAGTAGTATGACGTAGTATTGCAAGTGCCAATACAATATACTCTATGTATGTACATACATAGGAGTACATACATATATAGGAGTTCAATTATAGGATTATTAAAATCACATGTACCCTTATTTATAACTTTTTAGAAAAAATATCACATGTAATTTTTTTGTAATTTAATAAATATAATATAACTATGAAAATAAATACTATAAATATTATAGTTAAAATAAACGAAAATATTTTTAATTCGAAGAAAATTTGTAAGAAATTATAACAAAAACATCCCAATATAGGATTTATAAAATACTACCGACTCACCCTCACTCCGCTTGGGTACGTAACAAGTTACATAGGTTTTAACGTTTACTATACATTTTTCAGATATGAAATATTTTGCCGCAGTATAAAAAGTATCCTATACCCGGATAACTAGCTAGATACCAATTGTCATCAAAATCTGTCCAGTGATGCGTTCTTAGACAGACAGACAGAGAAAACAGTACAGATTCGACACTGTACATAATTAACTAAGTATAATAAATTTAAATATGTAGTTTTTACCTCAAACTGGTATAAATGTGTGGAGAAAACATGCAGCATATCAAAGGGTTGGCAGCAGAATTGAGGGGTGCCAAGCTTTGGATGAGGGTAGCGATGGCCATGTTCGTCTGGGTCATTGGTATTTGATCGTATACTTGAAGCAGGTCGAACACGATGTATGGTGACCAACAGAGGACGAATACTGAAAAATCATAGCTTATATATTCATTATATTATATATATAGCTTATAGATTCATTATATACTCGTCACGTTATCTTTACATAGTTCTTCTGTACGTGTGTATGTCTCTGAACTCCTCCTAAGCGGCTAAATCGATTTTGATGAATTTTTTTGTGTGTATTTGAGCTTTTGGGTGGACGGTTTAGAATAAAGATTCACAATACGATCTGGTATCTGGTAGGTGGAACCGCAGTCGGATTCTAGGATTTTTATTTTTGTTACTAGCGGACCCGACAAACGTTGTTCGTCCGAACATTAATTATTTTTCTGTACGTGCTTATGTAACTTGATTCCTGAACGGCTGGACGGACTTTTATAAAATTTTCTTTTGTGTTTGTCCCACAATATTTAGTACCTGGGCAACTGAGCTTCGCTTGGAGTTCTTTTTTGTCATATCGTTATACTAAAAACAAAAAACGTAAAAAAAAATTGAATAAATACAAAAAAACCGTAAAAAGTAAAAACTTTTTATTCGACCGGGATTCGATTCCGGACACCTGTGATTGTCCATCTTGCGCCTTGGCCGCTTGACCACGATGCGTATGCCCGAGCGTAAGTAATTAGCGATCATATTTTGCGTGGAATAATGCGAAAGAAAACCGCAAGAAAATTCGAAAACATGCATTTTTCCAGACATAAGACTAACCTAGATCGATTTTTCGCCACCGAAAACCACCACATACCAAATTTCAGCGAAATCATTAGAGCCGTTTCCGAGGTCGCCGGTATGAATAAATAAATAAATATATAAAATAAATATACAAGAATTGCTCGTTTAAATATAATTAGAATAGATTTTGTTGTCCAAATCAGTTATGCCACCCTAACTAAAAGTCCACGTTCGGGCAGAGTGACGTCGATCAGGCACTCTAGTTTATAGTAATCTATTACTATATACTAATATTATAAAGCTAAAGAGTTTGTTTGTTTGTTTGATTGATTGAATGCGCTAAACTCAGCAACTACTACTCCGATTTAATTATTTTTTTTGCATTAGATAGCCCGTTAGCTGAGGAAGGCTATAGATCATCCTGGACAAATGTATGGTTCCCGTGGGGTAGTTTAATTTTGTCTAGACACGAACCCACAGGGAAGCGAGGATGAGTCGCTATATTTTATGTAATTTATGTGATCATTATTTTCATAATCATAAGTTCGAAATCGTTTCAGACTAAATTTTACTGTAACCGTTTTTATTTTTGTGTCAACCGTTTTTTAATTCAATTCGAAGTCAGTGAGACAAAACAAAGTAATAAATGATACTATAACAAAAACATTATTAACCGAGTGAAGCGGGTTCAAATCCCGGGTCTCGCACCTCTGATATTATCATGTGCGAATCATTTCTAACATGATTACCACTTGTCTTACGGTGAAGGAAAACATCGTGAGGAAACCTGCATGTCTGATAGAACCTAGCAAGTTTTCGAAAGACATGTGAAGTCCGCCAACCCGCACTTGGCCAGCGTGGTGGACTATGGCCTGATCCCCCTCGTATTGAAGGGAGGTCCGCGCCCAGCAGTGGGACGTTAAAAAGGGCTGAATACATACATACAATAATACTTTTTCAGTCGCTACCGGCGGTTTTAAATAGAGCGAGTAGTAGCGACAACACTTACAATATTATTCTATATCCACATACGTAGGTTAAATTGTATTATACAGATAATTTTTCCCGTACTAGTTTTAAAGTAACAATAAGTGCGAACGAAGAATTTTCGCTTTATATATTTTTAAAACAGTATTTTGTTTTATTTTACTTTTTAAAGTTATCCTTCTTGTGGGACATGGAACACATGGAAAAAATTATGAGAGTAAATTTTTTACGATACGACAGCCAAAAAGCGACATGATGAAGTTAGCTGATAACTGTTTGTTACCATAGTAATCATTGTTATTGTCTGACAAATTATATATAATACTAGCAACTCACCCTCGCTCCGCTCGGGTTCGTCCCTACTTACGTTTTAAGATTTAGTATAGATTTCTCAGATATAAGATATTTTCCCCCAGTGAAAAGTATCCTATATGTTGACGCGGATAACCAGCTATCATCATACCAAATGTCATCAAAATCTGTCAAGTGATTTTCTCGTGATGCGGTAACAGGCAGACAGACAAACAGCCAGACGGACAGACAAAAATTCTTAAAACTATAGATTCGGCCTCTGTATCGATAATAATGTCTATTTCAATAAGATTTTCCAAAAAAAAAAAATAATGTATAGATTCGACTCAGAATTTTATTATATTATGTAGATTAAATTCTTTCCTTAAATGATATTCTAGAAATATATGATTGTAATATGCTTGATATGCCTTATTTAATTATTTTATTAATTTATCATTCCTTTTACAAACAGAGAGTCATGACATACGATATGAAATCTTTAGCTATTTTTGTTCTGTTACGCCAAAGAAGTATAACTTCTTACGTGCGTACATAAGTACACACACACGTTTTTTTAATTACGCTCAATAATGACATGAACGAAAGGGGAGGTCATTGTCCACGCCTTATTGCCTTAAACTTTTCTTGTTACCTAAAACGGCGAACAATGACATTGAAAGTTTTCTCATTTATTTCGTCGGGGCATTTAATTAGCAACTATCACAAAAATATTTAGGAGCTATAATATTTTGTGTGATAAATAAAAAATATGCTTCTTCGTATTTAATTTGGTCTCGTTATTTATGATAAGTTGCAAGAAAATCTAGGCCAGATGGTAAATAATTTACAAATATAACGAAGCGTTAAATGACATAAAAAGTAAATGTTAATTAGAGTAAAATACTTACAGTTAGTTACAACGTCGCCAATTTGGCGGACATTTTTTTGTCTTGTGGGCGGTAAATTGAATGTATGTAGAAATAGAAAATGATTTTAATATTAGGCTAACGTTAAACAATATATGTATAACTAGCGGCTCACCCTCGCTTCGCTCGGGTTCTCCTCTAGAAAAACAAAAACAAATCAATCCCACGGAAACCGTACATTATTTATCCGGGATAAAAATATCCTATGTGTTATTCTGATGTATGAGCTATATTATTGTAAAGTTTCATTAAAGTCCATTCAGTAGCTTATGCGTGAAAGAGTAACAAATATCCATACATCAATACATCCAGACATCCACATATACTCACAAACTTTCGCATTTATAATATTAGTATAGATTCTTAGACTTTCACGATTATTTCTCATGACTGAAATTTTATTACAATACTTATTAGTTTTAAAATTGAATTATTTCAAGTTTATTATTTAATTAAAAAGGACCTTTTTATACCTTTCGTTTCATTAACTAAATTTCGAGTAAAATCTTAGATCTTCTCTTCTAACTATTTATATGCCACTTTTAGCCTATACTAAACACTAGTTACACAGAAGTAGACGTGTAAGTGACTGGTTAGTGGCATAACAATTAACTAATTTCATACAAAAGATGACACGTAAAACTATAGTCCTATAATCAAATAATTGTGTGAGCAATACCGACACGAGTCTAATTCCCTCGCTACATAGTTTAAGCATATAAGCAAAGCAAATTGAAAAAAATACTCGAATATATTACATATTTTCCCAAAATATCGAGTTATTCTGTGTCTTTCTTTTTTTATATGGAACGAAAAATCACTAATAATAATCACACTGCTTAAATACTGTTTTAAATATCCAAAAGCAAAATGATAAGTTTCATATTAATTGATCGAGCTTATTTAAAATTTTTAATAAGTTAAACGTACCTTCGTATAAAGTTGGTAGGTATATGTAATCCTTTAACAGATTATTGTATAGATTAGAATTCTGTTTTAGTAAGCCGAAGCTCGTCTAGAGCACTCTATTCTAATGAAATTGTGAAGAAAATATGTTGTCAAAACAACAGATGCGTAATGTATCAGTCAGGAAGTTAAAATTAACGCAATCTAAAAATAAAATATTTTTGGTCTTGAACTGTATCGAGGCCGGTCATTTTTAAAAATATTTACCGCAACACGATATTTAGTAAGAAGCCGGAGAAATAAAAATATCGATCGTGTCTGCCTGTCGGGCAATAATAATTCATCATTTAAAACTTTTAATTCATATCGCGTCATGAAAAATATGTTCGCGTCTAGTAAAAAATACATAATAATTCAAACATATTTTTAAAAGCGACCTACTTAATTCAAGAACGTAGAAAATATTATAGAAGCTAAAATATGACATAATATAGTACAATTTATCTACGTGCGATAAATGAAGTTATCAGTTTAAAAAAATATATATTTTCTCTTAAATGAAATTCGAATTTTCCACTATGGCATTTTGTTAAGTAATTGAAATAATATTCAGTACTTCTCTACACTAAATTTCAACGTTATTATACAAACGTTTAAAAAAATTAAACAAAACGGCTAATTAATGATGGGCGACTAACCGAAAACAATGACAAAAGTCATTTTGACGCTTTTGATTTTTGCTCTAGGTATTAATCCCCTAGAGCTGGCGCGTCGGGAATCCGGGTCACATTCCACCTGCCCTGAAAAGAAAAAAAAATCATGTCAAAATTAATGGACGTTCTCATGAAAACATTCTATTCAAGTTTTT
Organism: Argynnis bischoffii washingtonia; assembly: GCA_033884665.1. Lineage (NCBI taxonomy): Eukaryota > Metazoa > Arthropoda > Insecta > Lepidoptera > Nymphalidae > Argynnis > Argynnis bischoffii. The sequence goes on along the minus strand of CM066618.1, from coordinate 13,305,732 downwards.
ATAATATTTTGACCATATTTTAAACTAAGATTTTTATTAATAATATTGTTACAATATATAACAAAATACGTAGAATAACATAGATGAACGTAGCAGCAAGCTTCCATTTCAATTCATGTAGTGTCAATAATTGAAAGCTGTAAATTCGTAGACAAAGTGAATTAGTTATTAGTATCTGACGAGTTGTTAAAGCCATATCCTGTCAGCAGGCACGGTTCGTGTCAAAACCTCGAGTCCTGTTACCAGTGAAGAGATGCGGTTTAATATTGATTGTATACGCAAAGAAACTTTGTTTCTGACACTATTATTGAAGACTGCCTAAATCTACTGATTGGCTGTCTGGTGGCTGATAAGCTAATAAGCTTATACATCTATATAGAGAAGTTGAAGTGTCTGTTTGTAATGTCGAAATAAAAGTTGTTAACTAAACGCATATGTAATACAGTATATATAAGAAAAAAAAACGAATTTTAAAATGTTTGTCTGTTTATCTGTTTGTTCCGACTTATCTATGAAACAACTGGACAAGATGTATACTGGCAGATAGCTGATGTTATAAGGAGTAAATTAGGAGTATTAATTTTTTTTTAAAAAAATTAGGATTCCACTCAAAAAAATTAAAGCGTACGTAGGGACGCCCCCGAGCGAAGCGAAGGTAGTCGTTAATACGTCTAGTATGTAATAAAGTAAGTACTGTAATAATATAATAAACTGAGAAGTTTTTTTTATATCTATAAATATATCGGACTACTGTTATATATATTAATGGAAAAGTTTATATGTGTATATGTATACTTGTTACTTCTTCATCCCGAAACTTTGGATAGATTTGGATAAAATTAAATACACAAATAGACTATGACCTATATATTTATTATATACCTAACCTGTTAGACACGCTCATGTGCGAGCCTTTCTCTAATATAATCAACCTACCATTTCTAAGTGTTTTCGTCCTTCTTGAATTAACAGGAGGGCTCATGACCACAGCCTTGCTCTTCGTCCATATCGTAAGCACAATGACCGCATAGCAAGCAGCTATAGCCAGTGCCGGCAACACAAAGATCATTATTGACACCAACGTCATCCAAATTTGCCAATTTCGCGATTCTCCTAAATCTATCCAACATTGTAGCTGACCTGTAAAGAAGCATAGTTTTAACTGAAATTAATAAATCTAAAAACCTTTAATATATAGGCATATACATAAAACTATCTTACGGATTTTTTCGCGGATTTACTTTGATTTTTGGTTCCCGACGTTTCGATTGCTTTACAACAATCATGGTCATGGGAGAAACTAAGGTTTTAGATGTCTCAAACGTATTATAAAGTTGTTACAGACAGCCTACCCACAAAATAACAAAATGAATTCAAAATTTTGAATGTATATATATATATATATATATATATATATATATATATATATGTATATATATATGTATATATATATATATATATATATATATATATATATATATATATATATAATATATATATATATATTTATTACATACAATATTTTAATTTTAAACATTTTTATAATTTTAATTACTTTTATACTTGAAATATGGAATATTATTTATATAACTTTAGCTGTTATTATTATAATTATTACAATTTTTTAGAAAACTTTATTTTAAAAAACTACTTAAATCGAAGAAAGTATTATATAGCTATATTTTCGAACTGAAACATCTTTAGAATCATTGTGATTTAAAAATAGGTGAAACGGAAATGCGACGCGAGAAAGAGACAAAAATATAAATATATAGCATTCAGCCGGCGAGAGAATGAGATTATGATACATTATACAGGAAGTTACAATTTTACTGAATAATATGTTATGTATTATATGTTAAATAAAATGCAAAATAACTTTTAAATTTCGTTAAAAAACTAAACCTATTACTTATAAAAATGAATATTCATTACTGTGGGATGAATGTGCATAAATTAAATAAAAGCTATTATGACTAATACTAAACTTCTTTTTTGAGGTTCATGGTTTTTCATGCATCACACGTGAAAACAACACAACCAAATAAATAGGGTAACGACTGCTTCAAATATCAACAATGGACATTAACTAAGTATATTTAGAACGGATTTGTTTCTTTTTTTTTAGTACTCATAAATTACTCTTATGAGTAAATTCAAGTCATGAATTTTAATAATTATGAATTCATTGCAATTAATCTTCATAAGGAACGGTCGTTACTGTGTGAGAGGACTTTTGTTTTTAATCGCATTTTTATAATTTGCTTATTGTCTCATGATGTTTGGTTTAACATTAAACAACAAGAAAGAAATGTAAGTTAATCAAGATCGTATTTTATAATTTGTGTAGGTATTTTCAATTAAATCTAAGGTTAATAAAAGTGAATTTGTTGTTGAATTTGGTATTCAAAAACGTTGTCGTCTCTGGAATGTAGCTATGTAATAGCGTAGAAAAACTATATAATAAGAATTTATAGTCAAAAGTAAGTTTATCCATCTACACTATCTACAGTATTAATTTTATTGAAAACATAAATTTGTATTTCAAATTATAATTTATTTTACCACACAATTTTCTTGTGGTAAATGCTATTGTCTTTAACTCCAATACGGAAATGTCGATTATAATGGTCCTATTTTTGTCTTTTGAATACGGAATCCTAAACACTATCAACTTCATCAAGAGGAACATTAGATTTATTAAGAAGAAATAATGACCATCATTTTGAAAATATCAAATAAAAGTTAACGTCGAAACTTTTTTGTTAATAATTTTTTATTCAGCTTTTTAATGGCAAAACTTTTGTAGGATATATAATGTGATTTTCACATGATTAATGGTGATAAGCGAAACTCCGATGAATCCATAATAACGTTAGAGTACTTTTAAATTTTAATTTTTAAAAGCGCCATTTTATATAAAAGCTTTTTCTGGAACTTTAAATTGAATCGATAGCATGATATTTACATTATTAATTTTAAATATTTCATCACTTGAAGGCGTATATTATAACAATACCGTTACATTATAATTGTATGAAAAATTGTTATAAATAGTTCTACAAATGTTTTTTATATATTTTATAATTTGACATTAATAGTTTGATTAAATTATAGATATCATAAATAACTACTGTGCATTTTACAGCATGAATGATGAACTTGATGGTTAATCATCAATTATGGAAAAATGAAATGAAATTTTGAAAAAAAATGGAAAAAATAAACATTATAAAATAAATGTAGTTTATGTCTGTTTATTTACTCATCTTGTCAACCAGAATGACTGTCAATTAGACGAATTTCAATAGAATTTTTTATAGATTTAATTGTATGAAAAGAATAGTAAGAATAGATCCAATAGATTTAAAATAACTTACCGTCCGTTTTTATCTTAAACAACTTATGACATATTAAGTAATTTGTCACTTAAATAATAAAATATACACTAATATTATACTTAAAAAGTTTCTGAGTGAGTGAATCAGTATATGTATTTATTTCACCTTTAAACTATAATGGCTTAACAGATTTGGGTGAAATTCGAAATGCACAGCTTATATTACGGGTTAAAACTTGCACTGATTTCACGTAACTACCATCCGAGCGAAGCTAAAAGCAAATTTATGAGTAGTATAAAAATGAGCGGAATCTTATATAAAAAAAGCTTAAATATTTTAAATAAAACCACCTATTCGGATTATTTCGCAGATTTATTTTAATTTTTGGTTCCCGACGTTTCGAACGCTTTAAAAAGACTAAAGTTTTAGACAAAAGCCATGGTTGCTTTAAAGCATTTGAAATGTCAGGAACTAAAAATCAAAATAAATCCGCGAAAAATGTGAAAAGGTAGTTTTATTTAAAATGTCAAATGTTCGCGTAAATCCAAGAAAGTATTGTGTGAGCCAGTTTAAATATGAAAAAACAAAATACCTTGTATTTCCTTTACTTGATATAACACAAGTATAGGGATGGAAAACACTACGCTAATAAGCCACGCCGATACAATGAGACCTCGTGCACGATTCCCTGAAAAATAAAAAAAAGGTAAAGTATAACTTTTATCGTCCTACACATGTTTCCCAGCTAAAATAATTCCGACATTAAGGCCTTCGCCCACTACAACTGACTAAGAAATAATATAAACAGAGTGTCATAGAACTAAACGTGAAGCCAAACAATATTATTAATAAAAATGGCTAAATAAAAGGATTTTCTTATAATAAGGAAAAAAAAAATAAAAAAAATAATGCTGTAAAATACAAAACAATATTGTATTATTTTTAGTAATACACGTTGAAAAGGGCCGAACACAATAGTATTCAGCCCTTTTTAACGTCCCACTGCTGGGCACGGGCCTCCCTTCAATACGAGGGGAATGGCCAAGTGCTGATTGGCGGACTTCACATGTCTTTCGAAAACTTGCAAGGTTCTCTCAGACATGCAGGTTACCTCACGATGTTTTCCTTTACCGTAAGGCAAGTAGTAATCATGTTAGAAATGATTCGCACGTGAAAATATCAGAGGTGCGAGACCCGGGATTTGAACCCGCTTCACTCGGTTTTCCAGTATTCAGTTTTAGTATTAATATTTTATTGTAAAAAATTGTATATTAATGTAACTAATACATATATTAAATCAAAGAAAATAAACGATATGTATGGCAAAATCGAAAATAGGAGCCTAAACAGCAAATCACGCTGCTAATTTTGATTCTGATATTTGTTTTGTCGGACTCCATATAAATAATTCTTTAAAATGACACTACATCTGACAGACAGACTGTATCCGTACTAATATTGTATATATGCGAAAGTGTTCATGATATTGATAGTTGTTGGTTTCTAACACGCTGTAACAACGTAACGGAACGACGCTATGCAGAGATATTTTATGAGCTAGAGAATAAAATTGACTATTTGTTATCCCGGTACTTCAAAAGCTTACCGTGGAATATTAAACTTTTGTTAAGATTTACATAGATAGGTAGATACGTGTCAGACTAAAGTAGTCTTGAATTCTTTTTTCATTACTTACATTTTTTATTTGTGGATTTATAAATAACTAATAATATAGCTTCATTTTATCAAAAATTAAATTAAATAATTCTTATAATAAAACCTATTGCATCCATTTTAACTATTATTCTATCCAATGTAGTGAGACGTAAGCATTAACAAGGCAGGATACAGTACATATTATGTTGGCAAGTTTATCTTTAAATGTACTCTATTATAATAAAAAGAAAAGATATAGACGATTAAGATCCTACAGTACAAGGCTTATTTCACTCAGGAATTCGCTTGTAATTACATAACGTCTCGTTGTTTATATATATCCGTTATAGCCGTTTTTTTAACGTCCTACTGTTGGGCACAGGTGTTTAAAGAGGGATCAAGCCATAGCCCACCATTGACCACAATGTAGGTTGGTGGACTTGACATGTTTTTTTTTTTTAAACTTGCTAGGTTTTCTCAAATATACAGGTTTAAAGTTTTCCTTCACCGTAAGACAAGTGGTAATCATGTTAAAAATGATTCGCACTTGAGAATAACAGAGGTGTGACACCCGAGATCCCCCGCTTCTCTTAGTTTCCAAGCAAACGCGCTACCACTGAGCTACCACCATCTACCATTATAACTATGTTTTTTTTTTAAATATAACCTTTATATACAATGTTTGTTCTAGATATCCTTAGATCAAAAACAAATAAATATAGAATTCATTTTAAAACCAAACAAGATCTGATACATATTTAATAAAGAAAACTAACAGTAGTAATTTATATGTGAAATATCAAAAAAGTTGTTCATTATCGATACTTTATAAACCTAACGTTTAGAAAAAGTTTCGAATACGTCCAAAAAATAGCGATTATTACAACCGGTAACTAACAATATTTCACCTTATTATAATTTTAATTAAATTTCAAATTTCTTTTAAGTAATCGAATATTTGCGGCAGTGGTAGCCCAGTGGTAACGCGCTCGCTAGGAAAACCGAGTGAAGCGGGTTCGAATCCCGGGTCTCGCACCTCTGATATTTTCATGTGCGAATCATTTCTAACATGATTACCACTTGCCTTACGGTGAAGGAAAACATCGTGAGGAAACCTGCATGTCTGAGATAACCTAGCAAGTTTTCGAAAGACATGTGAAGTCCGCCAATCCGCAGTTGGCCGCCGTGGTGGACTATGGCCTGATTCCCCGCGTATTGAAGGGAGGCTCGTGCCCAGTAGTGGGACGTTAAAAAGGGCTGAATACAAATCGAATATTTAATTATCGGCCAAGCGCGAGTCGAAATCACACACAAAGAGTTCCATACTTTTTATTAATATAACTTTTTTCTATTTATTTTTATTATTTGTTGTTATAACGGCAATAGAAAATACATAGTCTGTGAAAATTTCAACTCTCTACCTATTACGGTTCAGGAGATAAAACACTCTGAGAGACGGACGGACGGACAACGTAGGCTTAGTAAAAGAGTTCTGTTGACATCCTTCGGGTACGGAACCCTAAAAATGGACTCATGTCCTAGTACCTACTCATATACTAATCCAATCGTTTGGTCCTAAAATAAAATTAAAAAAAAAACACTAGTAATACTAGAAGAATGTCATTGCAGGAATTATTATAGAACATTTTATCTTCTTTCATTTATTGGATAACTTTTTCATGCTTAAATGAGAGAAAAGAACAGAGAAAAAAGAAAGAAGAATATTAATTTCTATAACTCTCGTCGCTCATTTTATCTCATTAGATTTTCAGGCAAAACTATAAAAATACTCTATTTATAATTACAGAATGATTTAATATTACTACAATAATAAATATTTTTCCTATGATGAACCTCTAACATACCAATACATACTTACCTTATTATTTCATGTACAAATATGTTATATGTATTAACCTAGTATTCGTAACTAAAGGAACCTTCGCTTAACTAAATAAACATCATTAGGCTGTTATTTCGTTCCATTGAACGTAAACTAGTGAACTACTTACACTAAATCACAGATTAAACAAAACTACATAAATGTTTATGTACAAAATGTCAGTGTACTAATTCTGCTTTTCTTAAACGGCTTGACCGATTTCGATGTATTTATGTATTTATGGAGTCACATGAATGGTTTTTAGCTATAGCTTAGGCGCGAGTTAAAGATTATTTTATTTTATAACTAAACGATATCTATGACACGTTTGGCTCAATTTGTAACGACCCTACTTGATATGCCAGCGGTCGCGGGTTCGAGTCACGCTGAGAGCATTTATTTATGTGATGAGCACGAATGTTTGTACTCCAGTCTTGAGAGTTTATATTAATAATATGTATATATTTAAAAAGTTATATATGTGAAGTGTATCAACTATCTGGTATCCATAACACAAACCCCGTAGCTTACCATGGAACTAGATGGTGCTGTGTGTTAATGTCCCAACATATTTATATTTATTTATAACACGACAACATCTACTAACCATGTTCGTTTGCTAAGATAAAAATATACCCAAGTGAAAGTGAAGTCACTTTACACAACGGAAATTAGTTACTAAATACTTACAACTGCCAGAGAAATTCATCGGGTTGGTGATAGCGTCACACCGGTCTATACTCAGTGCAACCAAAACATATGTAGATGCATACATAACCACTGCCTGTAATAACAAAATGTATTTATATCATCTCACTACTGAAACTGTTACCGTTATAAATAATCTATCCAAAAATAATAATATATGAACATAACACATTCAATTATTACGAAAAATAAAAGAAAAATTATGACAAGAAATAACATTAAAGACTATTGAAATATTTATGTATTTGTCATAAAATTTTAAACACAAGGTATGTAATAAAACTATCAAACTGTGATAATAGAATAAAGAAAGCAGGTCAAGTGTAGAACATTTGAAAGCGTCTGAATCCAAATTAACTAAAATTTATGTTATCTTTAGTATAATTTATTTTACCTGTAGGAATTTCACTAGTTTGCACATGATTTCACCAGCAAGCCACGCTATCGTAATTTTTTGCACAATATCCGCGAACACGTATATCAAACCCACGAACAAATCTGCAAAGAAAAACATAACATCACTCATCTTTTCAGACGTTACTTCATATTTCATTTACCGGTTTTTTGTATAGTTATGAATATGTATAGGCATTAAGGAGATGAAAAGGAAGACATACTGTCATACCACTCCAGCTCTTTAAATAGACTGGGCTTATTAGTTATTAGTAGGCTCTAAAATTTTTATCGCGTTAATTAAGGTTTTTTAATATGTAGTTAAAATGTATTTGTGGGTATACATAATATGGTATGTAATCCATAGGGAACCGTATAGAATGAATCGATTAAAATAAAACTTAAAAAGTTAAAAAGAAATCGAAAGAATTTCGATGGGTATAAACGTAAAAAGTTGTAAGTTGTACATAGTTATTTTTTTTACTAAATTATAATCTCATAACAAATTAAGTTATTCATTATCCACATAAATTATATTTAAAAAATAGTAGATATAAGTAATAACATATTTAATTACGATTATTATAAAAAATCATAACGAAACAAATCATAACTTGGTAAGAAAAGCTATAAAACCGAAGCCAAGTATAAATATTCATATATAAATTTTAACTATAATCATAAAATATCGCATGTAAAGCCAGGATCAATTTGTCAGTCTGTTAATAAAATTTATATCCCAATAAACCGATAGAGCGAGCACTGATTCTATTTTGTAGGGATTTCATTAACAATGGCCGAACTATTTGCTCTCATTGTATTGCTCTCTGTACGTGTGAATACCATCTGTTTTATTTGCAATATTATATTATTTTATATAATATAAATATTTTTGAAGTTTCCCAAAGAGGCTTGATGTCGGGCAGACGTCCGGTCGTAAAACTTTCGCCAAATCCTATCAGCAGTACGGAAGATGCTGCGTCGACCCCAAGTGGTTGGGAAATGGGCAGGGAGATGATGATAAATATTTTTTCAAGCGTATGTCTGTCGTGGCAACACCTTTACCAAATTCCATACAACCGTTATATTTTTTAAATCTAAGACAGAAAAATATATTATTATGATTTTTTTACCTACTTACGTAGCTGAATGGGGGCTACTGTCGCACTAAGAAATACTTTTCAATGACATCGATAGGATCTCACTCGCAAGTGATGCCACCAGAAACGATAACCCTCATTGATTTAACGAATCTCTTGCTAGACTATGGAGATACTTCTAAATAGAAAGTAAAGTAACAAAGTTCATTCTCGACGAACAATAGCTTAAGAGATCTTAATGAGATTTGCACTAGCCGATAGTCCTCTATCTAGTGTTTAGTCGAAGTGGAAAGATGGAAAGACATATACTTTTATCATGGAAAGGATTATATATGTAAAGGATTTCCGTGGGTTCGTGAAGGATTTTTTAGAGTTTGTGCAAAAAAGGGAACGCTAAATTATATTTATAAAAACTCTGCAAAGAGAAAGTAATGTAACTTTCCTTTCAATTCCCATATACATAACTTTTGTAATATAAAAATAAAATTTACCCTGTAATATGTAAAATTGTCTTTTTCAACGAGTAATCAAGTCCCATTGACACTGATGGTTTAATTTTTCAATTGTTAAGAAAATAAATAAAAAATATGGCTGTAATATGTTACAGCAATACTTTACAGCAGCCATATTTTACACACTTATATTTTAAAGTTTTTTTTTCTTAAGATTAAATAAAATATAATAAAGAAATAATTTAGGGAAATTTAGAAATAGTTTACTGTAAACATTAAAATATACCACTTTATATATTGAATAGTTTCAAGCGTTCAAAGCCAAAACTTCTAACGGGTAATCGATAAACCTATGATGGCTAGAACTAACAGTAAATATCTCGTTACACATGTATATAAATTTTGTTCGAAATAAAATGTCACTTTTTAAATAAAACAGTGAAAATAATATTTTGTATATTAATATAATTATTGTAGAGTCTACTAAATGCTTTCAACATTTGTTTGGTTGAAAATGCCTAAATACCTTTTAAATAAGACTGACTATCTTTTCGAATTTTCGCGAAGCTATTGAAATTAAAAAACATCCAAACTTCAATAAGAAAAATGGCTAAATATTACCATCGTCGTGGGATCCTGTAATTAAAATAATTAAATCTAATAACAAAAGTACACATAACCATTAGATGTAGTTAGTTTTTACCGTATAGATAAAAATGATAGTAATCCAAATTAATATTTTTGATTAAAAATAGTGTTGCTCAATATTTTCACTTTAAATAACAGTACACCAAATTAAAATTAATGTTCTTATTAATAAAGTTATAAATTGCATATTCAACAATATTAAGTGCTTAATTAAATAATATTTTCAATATTCATAATGTTTATAAATATAATAATAGCAACACTAAGTAAGATTAATAATTAAAAAAGTAAAAAAAAAATGTAATTATTACAGTAATAACTGCAAAAATTAAATAAATAGTGTTTCAATATTCCAATATAAAACTTATTAAAACATAAAAAAATGTTTCAATTAAATTTAACAAATATTTTAAAGTACTTCGGTGCTATTTTTGATTTTTTGAATTCATTTTGTAATTTGAGGCTAAGCACTGTCTGTAATAACTTTAAGACGTGTAAAACCTCAGTCTCCCCCGTGACCATGTTTTGTGCAAAGCATTGGAAACGTCGGGAACTAGAATAAAAATAAATCCGCGAAAAAATCCGAAAAGACAGTTTTATTTAAAATGTCAATTGTCATATATGTATGTATAAGTCTAAATCTAAGAAAGTCATTCTGTACTTATAAATGAAGTTGATAAGTCTGTCTGTGATTTCAATAGTTGCCTCATATTAAAGTAAAGTTAGTCTAGGAGAATAACATAGAGTGTATAAAACAATGAATGTAGCCAAACGAAACTGTCAGTGTCAGAGAGAAAATTGTCATAATTATTATATTATTTCTATTAAGAATCCATTTCATCACAAGAGATTTAAATTGAATAATTAAAAAAATGATAAAATTAAAAAAAAAATGTTATGAGTAAGATACTAGACCTACATATATCTTTTAATAGATAGACATTTCTAAGATAGAATTTTTGAATAGAAATACAACATTAACAAGGGTGGCAGAGTTTACATTTAAAATCAACTTTGTGACGTCAATCAGGATGCTACTAAGCAACATATTATTTATTGTTTCTTTTAATACAATATTATAATTAAAAAAATATGGATAATTTCACACACGAGTTATATGGAGGGTATAGGTAAGGAGGAGTCTCTTATATGGGAGACAAGTTGAAAATGTGTCCACCTGCATGCTCTTGTATGCTGAAAATAGATGGCGCTGGCGTACGAAAAACAACGATATGAATTTAGCTGTTTTATACGGAGTGAACTGTGCATTCAAAAAATTAAAATTTTTCATGACATGAAAGTAGTTAATGAAATACAAAACCTCAACTATTTACGTAGTAAATAACTTAGTAAATATAACTATCCTTGTTTATTTCTCGATCTTATTCTTATTACTTTGGCGCTTCCTTTAAAATTTATTCTACGCTACCCAATGATTTTTTATATATTATATATAATATCATTGACGCTACCACACCCTTATTGGACGCGTTTTGACGGACACTTTTTCATATACAGTGACTCCTCCTTACCTCTACGCTCCATAACTCTGTACAAATAATCTGTCAATAATATCGTAAAGAAAAAATATATCAAAATGTTAAACACGTATTTTGTTTTGCAGTTACATGACGCTTTTAAAATAATTAATGTATACAAATTAAATTACATTGCAAATGTTACTCCTCTTCAAATCATTATTTTTTTCGTTCTAGTATAAAATAAATAAGTAAGAAGACGTGCATTCATGTAAACATTTCTGTTGACCATACAAAAATCCCTTAAATTATGACCCTTATCCCCAAATTGTTTAGTTAGCCCTAACAAACTGAAAAGTGTTTTAAAATGCTTCGTCAGTGTCGTTTAGAGATCTTAACAGTAGATAAACACAGTTATCGTGTTAGACGATTTTATTGCGCGAACAATACGAAATTACCGTCAAATTGATAGTAACGATTCAGCAACTAATGTAATAGCTTGGAATCTATTGGGGATCTAAGCTTGGCTTTGTCTAGACAGAAAATAATTTTATTTTATTCTACTGATGCTGCCTACATGGTATCTATTTGAATGTACATTGTACATGTTACAATTAATAAGTCTATTCAATCGCTTTGAAGGAATTTTCATTGATTAAACCAATATAGGGACGCTACCAAATAGTATTAAAAATATATGAATACTATTCAAATTATTCACAATTCGTGTAGACTTTTAAATTGTATAATATTTAATACTAGCGACTTACAAGGAGAATTTCTCTTATCATCGCCATTATAGTACGTAATTTGCATGCTCAATATATTTTATTTTCATCCAAAATACAAAGGAGTGGGTAAAACAAAAGCTTGCTCTGATTTCCAAAGATAGAACAAACAGACAACTTTACCGTTACGTACGTAAATAAGCTATGTAAGTTTACGTCAAGAAAGAAGTTAATCTCGTAAATCCCAGTTATTTATACAGAAACAAAAGTAGCGTTCATGAAAATATGGCTATTATGAAACTACTCGATATTCCTTATTAACGTGCTATAAAAACCAGATTCGCACGAATATAATTTTCACGGCCAACTCATACTCATCGGATTTGAGGCGTCGTTTATTTACAAATGTGCTATTTGGATTCAAACCGTTACTTCATTTATAACAAAATGATGGAAAAATTGTAGATGTGTTTAAAACACGAAGTAAAACATCGGGAAGTTTGATGATTATTAAATTTAAAGCTCTCTTGTTAAAATGAAAACTTCGCGGTGGAGATTAGTGAGGGAAAATTCAAGGAAACAATATGAGTGGGCTTTAAAAATGTATAAAACGATGCAGAGCATTTTCCTTCTTCTATATTTAAAAGTATTTGTTTACAAAAGGTTTTTTTTATGATGCAGACAGAGATAACATAGACATATCATAAAAATAGTTTTTGTTAAATCAAAACAAAATAGTTATTTAAATACACAAATATGACGTATTGTGAGTGGAAAAACCAATATCCGCTCTATATCGAGCATTAGAAATACTTGTTCTAAGAGTAAATCTTAAACTCAAACTTGATATATTTAATTATAATAATATTATCAAACTAGTTTTTACCTGCGGCCTGACTCGCGTAGTTAAAATAATGTTAAATAGAATAACCTTAGGTTCTAAATAAAAAAGCTATAAAATGTAAGAAGAATATAAGCGTACACAAACAAACGAATAAATTAGCTTTATATAGTAATCATTGATATAAAAAAAGATAGTTGATCATTTCCAATTAAATATCTCTTCAAAAAGTGATGTCGATGTGTGACGTTAATTCAAACCAGAGAATAAAATTCAAAAATCGAAAAGTTTTAATTGTCTAAACACAAATTCAAACTTACGCGCACGACATAAAGTAGTTTTTTAAATAAGACATCGTGCGTTTTAATTTTGTCATCCGGAAAGCAATTAATAAAAGAGATTGAAAAGCACAATTTCGAATTATGCGCTTTTTTTTGAGAATACTTTTAAGACGCTAATTGATTAATACATACTCGTGTCTAAGTGAAAAAAGGTTTTTCAAGTAAAACTTCTTTACCCTTGCTTAACTTGGGGGTAGGCTGGAGAATGCGTTACGAAAAAATGTACATACGTTTGTTGCCATGGTAACCGTTGCTATTGTCTAACAAATGATATATAATATTATATTCCTTCTTTAAATGATATTCTATAAATATATGACTGTAATATGCCTAATATGCGTTATTTAATATTTTTTTAGTATCTCACCTATCCTAATTTTTTAATACATTAATTGAATTTCATAAAGAGTACTGATAACCTACGGAAGTTTTACTTCTTGCGTGTGTACACATTCATTCATACATGCACTATTTGATTTTTTTTTTTCAATTTTTTTTTTTTAATTGTTAGCTTGTTCTTTTACGTAGCAACAGTTACGCGACTTATATAGGGTAGTTTTAGAACTGCTAAGCCCCAGTTAAATATAACTAAGCATTTGATAATCACTAAAGGAATAGTGTTACTAGTTTTAAGATTCATTCAATTTCATATAATGTAATATTTCCTTCTTAAATAATTTTTATTCACGTTGTTTGATTAAAAATGTAGCTTTGCGGTCGAGAAAGTGATTGATGGTTAAATAAAAATTCATTTGTTTACTTCGTCGCACGATATTATCAACACGTCAGTTTATATTTGACGTGACGACACGTTTAGCTTAGATTGTAGTGACCCTACTTGCTGTACCAGCGGTCGCGGGTTCGAGCCTTGCTGGGGGCATTTATTTGTGTGATGAGCACGAATGTTTGTACATCAGTCATGGGAGTTTATATCTAAAGTATGTATGTATTTAAAGTTATATGTGTAGTGTATCAACTATCTGGTATCCATAAGACAAGCCTCGTAGCTTACCATGGAACTAGATGGTGCTGTGTGTAATGCCCCAACATATTTATTTTATTTATATTTCCCACCCTTCAGCAGACGTTACTTATTCTGATTTATGCATTAGAATTTTAAATGTTTGATAAAATTTTTGAAAATAGCAACCCCCTTTGGTAAGTAAGGTCTACGGTAAAATGAAGATAATTAAAATACTAAAACAAATAAATATTTAATTTTCCATCCAAATGATAACGAATTCTCTAACAATTAAAAATATTCAAATTTTATGAATATATACTAAATTTGTCAAAGATTTTTAATTAATTTTCATTTATAGTAATAATTATATTTATCCAAGTAATATTTGACATCTTCTCTAGTGGTTAAAAATTCCTATTTCATTTTATACATAAGTAGAAATACTGAGAAATAGTTAATTATTTAGGTCTTTATTTAATTTTTCTTGAACTCTTAGTAAATTATAATTGGAATGTTTAAAAGATAAAAAATGAAGCTTTTTAAAGCCAATTTAAAAAAAAAATTAAATATTGTCATTTAATTACTATAATCGCAGTTTTTTCTAGGCCATACAAATAAAAGTTGTGAAAATCAATACCTATTGAATGGAATAGAGTAAAAATTGAAACATTTTTATTATAATGCTTTATGTAGTGCAATTAGCCTTGTACTTTTAAGTCAAATAAGATTTTGTAACCTTGGTTTTAAATTCTAAACAATAATAAAGTTAAATCTATATAAATTTTCTAAAAAAATAAATGATTTGAGGCTGACCATCATCTTTATTTATATCATATCATGTCGAAACGATATAAACATTCTCGATAGAAAACATGTTTTAAAATTTACAGCCTAGCCGTAAACATCGCTATTTTATTATTTTTATAACATCTAATATTATTCCTTACGGAGGAGGATCTTGCTTATCATCATTTTCCAATATTTTTTGTAATTTTAGATGAGTGATAAGTAGAAATGCTTTTTCTTTTCAAATGATATTTTTTTCGTAACTCTCAAAAGTAGAAACCAATCATATATCAATATAATACTAGCAGGAGATTGAAATTTAATATGAATTCCAATCCAGTCAGTTCAGTCCAATTTCCTAGTCGGACTACTATTGTTTTTTGGTCCTTTTCAATGAAAGGTCTAGATAGATTCGGATGAAATTTAACACACATATATACAGTATAGACCCGGAGTAAACAATAGGCCATTGCTAGGCACGTTTAGATGCATCCAAGCGAAACAAAAATAAGTTGAAAGGAAAAATAGTAAAGGAAGAAAGATTATTGGACTAGCTTTAAGGAATTTTTAAACTAAATAAATAATTACCTGCAATTGCCAACTGCATGATAAAGAAATTCATCCGACTCTTTCTTGCATTGGTGCACAGCAAGGCGGCGATGACCGACGAGTTTAGCACGACGATCAACACGAATAGTACCCACATCACAGTGAATTGGACCGACTGAAAAAAAAACAACTTTTATAAATGTAAATTCTTATAAAGATGTTTGGATGTTTATCACTCTTGGACTCGTAAACACACACAGAAATAACATATTCTAGCTATGGGATACTTTATACTTAGGTAATATATATCACCTTTTCGTGACGTAGAAATTCAATTCTGAACTTATTAGAGGATTTCTTTCCCAAAACAAAAAAAAAACACTTTGATAAATACCGTTATATATTACAGCATCCCTACAATCTCGCTGAGGAATCCTGTTCTTGTGGGCTCGTAGCGCAATATTTAAGTGTAGACATGGCTATAATATATACATTCAGTCCAAGACAAAAATTAAATGATTAATATAAATGGTTCTAGTGGGACTCGAAGCCGTTAGGTGCAACGTAAAAGCACCTACTCCAATTAAAACTCTAAGCGATCGTCAAATAAAGGAAATATATGAATAAAAATGCGTAATTTTACTTTGGAATGCCGTATTTCTATTCTTTTTTTACTTCGTTTACTGCCTTCAGTATATTTAATAATGCGTGCTGAGGGTGATTATAATGACATAATTGTAGTGGCATATCTGTATTCAGTTCTATTTCACATCCCACTGCTGAGCACGGGCCTCCCTTCAATGCGAGGCGGACCAGATCATAGTTCACGACGTCATTCATGACATCACAAATGCGGATTGGCGGAGTTCACATCTTTCGAAAACTTGCTAAGTACCCTCAGACGTGCAGGTTTCCTCCATTCTACCCCTAAAGATAGAATAATCACTTAAGTGATTTTGAAACTGCAATACCTTTTTTGTTTATTTTTAATTATAAGAAAATAAATAATACCTATAGGAAGCTTTTAAAAAAACAGATTAATTTTTATTTATTTTAAACTTAATTTAAAGAAGCCTAGAATTAGAATAAAATTATTGAATACCCATATTTTAACATGCTTAGCTATCTTAGATATACCAATATAATATATACATAATTAGTAAGTTATATATATCTATATATATATATATATATATATATATATATATATATATATATATATATATATATATATATATATATTTGCAATTGTTTCCCAATGTTAATTACATAAGTATTTTGTATAGTTAAAATAATAAAATATATGTATTAATATATAAAATTATAGCTATATATATAGCTTTAATTTTAACTATACAAAATACTTATGTAATTAACATTGGGTAACAATTGCAAATATACACCGCCATATTGTAAATGTTTGACTCATAATTATAATTAGTGGACAGAAGAGAGAATATTGTACATTTTAATAAAAACTAGTATTGAAAATAAAGTACTTGTTATCGAAAATGCACTTTGTTCGACTTTCGTAAATGTGGCAATAACTTCCTGGACATTTAAAAAAATAATTCTATCCAATGTGTGACTACAGTATATATTATTATATCGATGGCTTGAGAACCAAGATCTATGGTTTATTATACACATATACAGGTCAACTGTTCATCATGGATTCGTGACTAAATATATTTTAGATATGACATAACTTACGATGTTTGTTTGAAATATGGTTGTGTGTTTCACCATTGACATTTACGAATTTATGAAAAGTGCTACAGTATTTTAAAACCAATTTGGCTGAAATCCATGCAAACACTTAAGTACATTAGCACATATGTACGTTTGCGCTCTTTTAACATAAGATTAGTGTTTCAAAAATATCTTATACAAATAGGTAGTAAGTAAATATTAAAAAATAATGATTATATCAAAATGGATATCCTTAAGACTAACATTCATGATAGATATACATACATATATGTATGTATATTATGTTAGTAACATATAACATCTGTGCAATAAAACTGTTATGGCCTATTTTTGAGGTAAAAAAAACTTAATGGTGGGATCATTAAGTTTTTTAACGACCTTTATGGTATACGAAGGGATAGAAGTAAAGGTGCGTATTTGGCAAAATCTATCCATTTCACGCTACTATTTTTTTTATGCTATTCATGAGCGTATTTTATAGCTTTCAAATATAAAACGTCATTTTACACATAGAACTAGTAAGAAAATTCGTAAAATCTATACATATAACTAGCGACTCACCCTCGCTCCGCTCGGGTTCGTCCCTAGTTACGTTTTAACGTTTAGTATAGATTTCTCAGAGGAGAGTTTTTCCCACAGTAAAAAGTATCCTATTATGATTAAATAACTAAAATTGCTATTAAAAAATAAGGGTTGATCGTAGAGGGGTGAAAATTTAGGGTTGTAGGTATTTTTGTATGCTGTATCATAAAAAAATTAAAACAAAAAATTTTGTCTGAAAAATAAAAAAAAAAAATTTAGGGGTGGTCCACCCTTAACATTTGGGGGGATGAAAAATAGATGTTGGCCGATTCTCATAGATACCGGATAAGCACAAAAAATTTCATCAAAATCGGTCAAGCCGTTTCGGAGGAGTATGGCAACGAAAACTGTGACACGAGAATTTTATATATATAGATAAAACTATAGATGTCGAATCTCTGTACCTACATAGAAAAAAATTCTAAAAACCGAGTCAGGGGGATGTAAGAAGAGAAATAGAATAAATCTAGATTTTATTCAATTTTTTTTGTTTCTCTGTTTGTACGGGCGAATCTCCGAAACTGTAGGACCGATTTAAATTAAATTTTGCGTGGTTATATAATTTATCCCGGTCAACATTTTAGATACTTTTTATAACGGAAAATTAAAGAGTTCCCGTGGGATAGTTAAAAAACTATAATAGCTTATACAGCTTGGTACACAAAAACTACTGATTGGATTTTAATAAAACTTTACAATAATATAGTTCATACATCAGAATAACAAATAGGCTACTTTTTATCTCGGAAAAATCTACGGTTCCTGTGGGATAGATTTATTTTTGTCTGCCTAGAAGCGAACCCGAGCGAAGCGAGGGTGAGCCGCTAGTAGGTAAATATAATGTTGTGATTCATTAATTTTATTGCTTAAATTGTTAGACATATTCAAAGTAACCTATATTATTCGAAGTTTCAATGAAATTATATTTCATATATTAAGTATGCAAATGTATTATTTAAACAATCTAAAATATTAAATTAATTATTGAAATGATTTAGGCAGAGACAAAATTGAATTTAAATTATTGTTATAATTTAATATTATGAAATGTATTCAAAATAATTTATATATATATATATATATATATATATATATATATATATATATATATATATATATATATATATTATTTTTTAAGTATTATTTTATTACAATAATTATTTTGTGTCCTTACCTACTGCTGAATGTAAAAATAAAAATATACAGAATAACATAAGGCATATTTTATTAACCTATTTTGTACAGCATTTTGTAGCGTTTGATGATAATAATATTCGAAGCTGATGACATGCACGATCAACACTCTTGTGTAAAACCAATAATATACCTATACTAGCGGCTCACCCTCTCTTCGCTCAGGTTCACCTCTAGAAAAACTAAAACAAATCTATGCTACGGGAACCGTAATTTTTCCGGGATAAAAAGTAACCTATGTGTTATTCCTGACTATAATCTATCTCTGTGCTAAATTTCATCCAAATCCGTTCAACCGTTCTGGCGTGAAAGAGTAACAAACATACATACATACATACATTCTTACAAGCTTTCGCGTTTATAATATTAGTAGGATATAGTATGGTTTCTTGTCTTTAAAAATAATATAAGGATTTTTGATGAAAATAAGTAAGAAGTAAGGATATATATAAGGATATACAGTAAGGATACCCTAAAATCTACTGAAAATAACAGTTCTAGGTCAAGTAATCTTCTGTTCTCTGAAACAGTCAAACTGAGTTAGATATTAATGTCAAGGGTTAAAAATTACGATGAAAAAAGTCGATAATCAAGAAACTTTTCAGCTTTCCCGTTTTTCTTTTGTCTTTTTGTTGGATATTTCAATAAAAAACTTAAATGATTAAGAACACTAGATAAATTTAATTAAATATTTCAGATTTTGATAGAATGTATGTATGATGAATGTATGACCATATTATTGTCAATAGAATAAAGCTAAACTTAAGTATAAGCGGAAAGGATCTAGGCAAGTTATGAAAAATAATTAATTGTAATATTGAAATAAGCTGACAAAATTACAGAGTCTGTAAAGTAGATGTACCGCGCTAGTTATTTTAAAGCTTCTCAACATGAAAAATATTCTGTTCGATGGAATATCGTCAGGACGGAAGAAAAAATGGATTCTAATGTAAAATTAATCTATTATAATCTATATAAATAAAAATGAGTCACAGAAATGTATGTACGCGCATAACTTCCGAACGACTCGCGACTGTACCAAATTGGGTAATTCTTTTTTTTTCTTTTTGTGTTTGTTATTGTAAGGACAATTTTTTTATAGAAGAAAATTAAAAGTAAAAAAAAATACTAAAATAAGAATTTTTAAATCTCATGATATCAAAAGTGAGTGAGTAAAATAGTCTTTATCCCGGAAATCATCCCTTAAGGGGGTGAGAATGGGGATGAAAGTTTGTATTGGGAAGCAAGCTAGGGACGAACCCGAGCGAAGCGAGGGTTAGTCGCTAGTAGAGAATAATATGCCTAAAAGGTATATTCTGATTTAAAAAATATCTAGTTAAAGTAATGAAACAACGTGTTCTTAAATTAAATCGTAATTTTACTAATGATTGAACAAGCAGCCCTTAGTCAATGGATTTATTGTTATTATTTATAGATGGCGCTGTTTGCATTATTAAGTGCTTATGAGATTAAGTATCCCACGCGTAGTTGCTAATCTTAATAAGATGACTAATCGGCTAGCAAGATTATATTAAAATATACCTATACTTAATATTATAAGGAGGGAGAATTAGTTTCTTTGTTTATTTGCGTTTGTTTGTTTGAACGCACTAATCTCAGGAACTACTAATCCGATTAGAAAAAATATTTTTGCGTTAGTTAGCCCTTTTATTGAGGTAGGCTATAGGATATATATCATTATGCTACTACCCAAGAGAACGGAACAGTAATATAATACAAAATCTATCTAATCAATACTAAAAACGTACCCTGAAAACGTACTTAAGGACAAACCCGAGCAAATCGAGAGTGAGCCGCTAGTATTATATAAGAAGACAGATACAGTGAAAAAGTAACGAATATCTAGGCAATTAAGAATGTATTAAATAAAAATATGTTCAATGCTCTAAGCTCATCGGTATGCAACGATAAATTTTCAACGTATTGACAGTTGCTTTTGGTGAAAAACGATGCGCCTGCCAAATGTATTACCAAACACCAGGTCAGGAATGTAGTTCTATTTTTTATTTGGACGCCAAAATTTTCTCAAGTGTTGAAAAAAGGTAGAATATATTATTTAGAATAAACACAAATAAGTTTTTTTTTAATTTGAGTAACTGTAATACCCACAGACATACGTCCGTGCCTTTTTTGAGCTATTTTTATGTTTTGTTGTTATTTTTATTTTATTTTATTTGAGATGGATTCGTGCGTGTACAATTTCAAAATCAAAAAATGTTGCGAATAAAAAGAAAAGTTAATGAAAGCTATGGGATCGGGTGGACTTTAGGAGTCCACCCAAATGAGGTTAGTGTGTTATATGCGAGGTTATTTAATAAGAGAAGAGGATTTTAAGAGTCATGGGTTGAGCTTGATGGTGTTGCTTCTGCTTGTAGTGTTCTGCTTGCATGGTAGGTGAAGTTTGCCAGGAACTTTATCGCCTCGTTGTCTCTATGAGAGTTTTATAAGTCCAAAAAGAAGTTCACAAGTAGCCTATTAAGTACTTCCACTTTAAAATAAGTAATTTCTAGCTCCGTTATCAGACCAACTCGATGACACAAATTGTCATAACATCGATTTTTAAAACGAGAACAAGTGAATTGGACGTCCCAAATAGAAAAAAAATCCATTGTACGCACAAATACATTCTGAGCTAAAATTCGGCTATTTAGAACATGATTGCTTTTGTTTTTGCTTTATATATATACTAGCGCTCGCTTCGCTCAGGTTCATCCCTAGGTTGATTCCCCATATAAAATTTCATCCCCATTTTCACCCCCTTGAGGGACTTCCGGGATAAAAAGTATTCTATGTACTTTCCAGGGTCTCAAACTATCTTCTTATTAAATTTTATTTAAATCGGTTCGTTAGATCCAGAGATTACTCCCTACAACGTCACAAATTCACAAACTCACAAACTTTACCTCTTTATAATATTAGTATAGATTTGCCTCAATGTCATATCATTTGTATGGTCAAGGCTCATTAAGATAATCACTAACGACGATACTCGTAGGTCGAATACTTCATCAGATTTCGTGCGTCAGAACAAAATTAATTAGTTTGAGATGTAACTAATTCATATTATATATATTTTACTTATTAATTTTTGTTAGAAATAGTAATACAAATATTAAAGGATAAAATTTTAATTTACGTACAAGATACGTAAACTTCGCCTTTGACAGAAATTTAAGAACATAGAAGATAAATACCTAATGAGTAAAGTTAAATTAATTTACAGTTGTCTTTTGAGACAGAAGACGTCGAAAAAATATCTTATACATATATTCCTCATAAAAAGGCATTTTTGTGTGTAACATCGCTTATGATATCATAAAAATGACCTTTTTTGGTATTTCGATATGTCAAACTTACCTACTAAATAAACAAATTAGGAGGAGTTAGTAAACAATTAGGTATCTGAGGCAGTGATAGCCCAGAGGTAGCCCGAAACTATCTAAACTAAACTAGCTTCAAATGCCAGGTCTTGCACCTCTGATATTTTCATTTGCGAATCATTTCCAACATAAAAACTACTTGTCTTAGGGCGAAGGAAAACATTGTGAGGAAACCTGCATGTCTAAGAGAGCCTAGAAAGTTTTTGACAGACGTGAACTCCGTCAACCCGCACTTGGCCAGCATGGTGAACTATGGCCTAATCCTCCTTGTATTGAAGGGAGGCCCGTGCCCAGCAAGGGGACGTTAAAAAAGGTTGAATACATGATTTATTATCCATCTCTGTGTACTAAATTTCAATGATTTTCTGCGACAAAAACATACCGATAAGTACGCGAATAACTCTAGTTTTAATATTTTTTTGGATTTCTGAAATACGAAAAAAAAGCAAATGTTGAGTAAGACATCAATTTAAAATAAATTCGGTCCCTTTTTCTAGCTTATTGCTCACTAATTGCTCAATTTCGTTGCTAAAAGTAAATCTCGTAAACCGAACTCTTTTCTATAAAAGCAAAGTTTTTGTCAATGCTACCGATAATAGAAGCAGATTTATTTCAACATTGGCCATTCTTTATTTTACTCTTTAAATTAAGTTTTCCTTAACAAAATCCATTGGCCATATGATTTAAACATTTTAATTAATTAAATTAAATCATTCTTTTCTACTATATTTTTAGGTACAGCTATGTGACGGCCACCACTATTTTGATTATACCAGACCACGATAAACATTGCCATATCCATACACTAATACTTGCAACAAGCGACAGTTAATATATAGTAGAATATAAAGTGATAGACCTATGTATATGCTCAATGCTGAAATATCTAAATCATCGATACCATTTTTAACAAACTTTAAAAGGAAGGAGTTACCAATTCGGTTAAAGCTTTTAATTTGTATGTATATGTTATACAATATCTTCTCTAATCGTAAACTATTTTTCGTGTACTTAAAAGTCATTTGTAATTTGTAATTTTTTTTTCAAAATAATCAAAATGTTATCATTAGCTTTAAAATGCATCTTATGTCACGTAAAAAGTGTTACAAATATATATAAGTTTTTCTTATAATCAATCCATCATGTATTATTGTTTAACATTTTACCAAAATCGATTGAACAATTTAGCGAGATTAAACTACAAACATCTTGACAAATTATATTATTCATAATAATAATAGCTCAAAAGTATATCATAAAAGGCCTTAGTAACATTTCGGTTAACAGTGGGTGTTGATACGTTATCATATCAGCGTCACGAAAGCCACGAAGAGATCCATTACACGATTGAAACCTTTCAGCTGTTATTATAGCTGTAATCTCCATAAACATGTAGGCGGAAGATATTTATTAACCAAAAATATTATTTCAAACGTCAAAATGAAGCTATTAGGTTCAAAGTCCACACGCACGTGTGATAGTAACTAAGATAGCAAGTGACCAACCGACCATCGTTAAAGAATATTCGTATGACAATAATCGTTTGACATCATTATTTATCTTAAAATCTGTGAAAATTACAACTTTGATAGGGAAATGATACTTCTGACTTTTGTCTTGAATTGTAAAATTTGAAAACACGATTGGTGAACATTTTCTTGACAATATATATATATATATATATATATATATATATATATATATATATATATATATATATATATATATATATATATATATATATATATATATTTTTTTTTTTTGATAATACATGTTTTGCACACAAATTGCTATTTATTTCAGATATACAGCTCACTATTTTTGTAGGGTTTTTGTTTTGTCAGGAAGCTTAGAAGTATTTCTTCAGTTACCATATTTCATTTTTCAATTGGTTGTTTAATTAATATATAGTGAATTAAAAACTGTTTTGGAGCTTATGTCGTTATAAAATACGTTAAACATCTATCACTTAAACTTCAAACTCACGATAGAACATTATCTTGTCATCTAGCTCCTAGACAACCTGTCCGAATCCAAATCGTAGCAATCTTAAACACTTGATCGCTACGACCATCGTCTCGGTCACGGTCGTCTAGGTCGCATATCTTCTTAGTGTATAATATATAATCTTCATAAATGTATGGTAATGTGTATAATTAAATTATAGTAGATACAAAAGAAAATCAAAATATTTCAAAAAAATGCGTGCGTGTGCAGTCCACACATGATAGAAGAAAACTTTAATTAATTTATTCTATCTCATTCTCTCGCCGGCTTAATCCTATTTATTTGTGTGTTTGTCTCTTTTTAGTGTCGCATTTCCGTTTCATTTCCGTTTCATCGAGTTTCAAATCACAACGATTCTAAAGAAGTTTTACTTCAAAAACACATATAAATAATAACTTTTAATACTTAGAATTATACACTTGAAACATTATAGCCAAAGCTTTGCGAATAAACAAATAACTAATTAATGCAAACGATACAGTTTATTCCAACCAGCAATATTGAATCAAATCAATCGGAGTAGACACATAAAATGTAATACAGTTTGTTTTATTATATTTTGAAATAAGTATTTAGCGGCTATTATTATATATGTACATAAATATACTACATATCACATGTATATACATTATACATATATGTAAAAATTTACTTTATTTACATTAATATTTTTATTTATTCATTCATATAATTATTTTACTATGTTTAATTTAAAAAATTATAAACTCCTTTAATATATTTAATTTAGAAGTCCTTTCAATTATATATAACGTATACAATATACAACCATTTAGCTATCAAAGTATGGAAGTGCTAATATTATGATAGCCCTGTTACGTGCATACGGTTAAAACAAACCTAATTTCACCTATGTACATTGTACCTAAAATGTTTTCATTTTCGTAGAGTCTGTTAATATTACCTCCAGTGGCCAAACTTTGCTATACAATGAATGGAATTTGGCAATATAAGTTAAGATAGAAAATGTGAAATTTCTAGGTTTAAGCTCCGAGCAGTATAAGGGCTCTTTTTCATTATTGTTCCATTTTTCTTTCGCGTAAATTAAATTATTTAAGGGCAGAGTTTACTTCTGCTGGTGTTCATGAGTTGCTAACGACATTTTATATTACGTAATAAGAATCTTGGGTCGTATTTTTTTTCTAATATATTGTTTTATTTGTTCTTGAAGCTAAGACAAGATGTCATTCTACAATTTCTCCAATCATAGCCCTACTTACTACAAACCTTGTTATCAATCTATTATAGCTTTTACTAGTGACTTATCCCTAGACCATCCCTAGGTAAGAGAAATAATGATAAGAGAAATAATCCCGTAATACATTGTTTTCATATAACTTTATTGGTTTCCGCGGCGCACACTAGCAAAACTCCTAGTCGACATGATTTTTTCCAATATCTTCAACATTCGTCGTCATATTTCAGCCAATTTACACAAAACTTTAATGAATTATACACTATACTATACATCTAAACTTTCCTCATGAATTACTCCATCTATTGGTGAAAACCGTATCAAAATATGTTTGATAGTTATTGAGTTTTTGGTGTCAGACAGACAGACGCGTCGGGGAGACTTTATTTTATAATATGTAGTGATGTATTAATTAACCGATTGAACAGAAGTAGCATTTTGATATATTAGTAATTGTTTTAGCTTGCTTATTTCATTCAACACAAGTCATTTAATTATTCAGTGTTACCACCGTTACGTCTTTAGCTAATATAATTTAATTTTTCCTAAACATTTTCATCATCTTCTTTCTTCATATTATTTTTAAGACATGTTTGTCTATTAAATAACGTAATTTTTCCAATTTTTTTTGTGTTTATTTTAGTATGTATGTATAATTTTGAGCATGTACTTATGTAATATTAATTATACCGTCCTATTTACAGTTTTCTTAATTCTTTCTCCAAAGGTTGTCTGTAAGAGATTGCTCATAGCAATAAGACCGCCTTTGCATGCCTTTTGTTATTTTTCTTTTTCTTTTCATTTTGTGTATTATTCTTGCGTGTGTACAATAAAGTATTTATAAATAAAAAAAATATTTTTTTTTCTCATATTGAAGATTTACGGAAAATAAATGTCTGCTTTAATAAGTTCAGACTTGTAAGTTATTTATCCAATTTATAATATACTAGCGACTCACCCTCGCATCACTCGGGTTCATCTCTAAGTTGATTTCGCATACAAACTTTCATCCCCATTTTCATCCTCTTAAGCGATGATTTTCGGAATAAAAACTATTCTATGTCCTTCCCGGTGTTTCAAACTATCTTTTTAGCAAATTTCACATAAATCGGTCTAGCCAAAGCCTAACAAGTTATTATTACCAACGATAATTAACAAATCCCTTACTTGATTTTCTACATTCCACAAAGGTAAAAAAAAATACACAAGTTCGAGCCTAGCTCGTACACTACGGGTTCTGTACTAAAAAAAATTGTGTTATGAATGTATCATATTTACGCATAAACAAAATTCATTCATTGACTTGTAAAGTAAGTAAAATTTTAAACCACTCAACAATACATACCTTCATAAAAAT
This sequence comes from Argynnis bischoffii washingtonia, assembly GCA_033884665.1. Classification (NCBI taxonomy): domain Eukaryota; kingdom Metazoa; phylum Arthropoda; class Insecta; order Lepidoptera; family Nymphalidae; genus Argynnis; species Argynnis bischoffii. The sequence continues at coordinate 13,278,398 of CM066618.1, read as the reverse complement.
GATTTTTATTAAAAACATTTTAAAGCCCTATATAAGCTTTCTCATCTTTAAAGCTTTTTTAAGCTCTATATAAGCTATCTCATCTTTAAAAAGTTCACTCTTTTTTTAGTAAAGATCGCATCGCATAACATACAATTAATGATATATATATGACTTAAGCACCTTCTATGTAAAACTGTTCTTAATTATTGACATACATATGCAAATAATAAAATGCCACTTACGTCGTAAAAATAGTAGACATTAAGACTATTTTCTGTGCTGTTGTGCCAACTGTGATTCGAAGGTGACAAACTGTAAGGGGATGTGGTCGTCATCTCCCCTTGCTCTTCGATTATGAAATCGGGATCCATGGTTCTGAAAACGAAATACATCTGTATAATGAACCGTTAAAAATATTCTACTTCTTTGTAAATTTATAATAATTATAATTTTAAACACACCGACTTCAAAATCATTTTTAAAGTTATTATTCCACGTCTATGATGAAATTTTTAATGTTTATAAACTTTGATTTCATAAATTAAGTATTATATACTTATGTTTCATAGCAGTAAAAAAAAAGTAAAATAGTGTATTCGCAATAATATTCTCCTGCGCGTGAGTTATAATTTCGATACGTATATAAATATGTGCAACACATTTAAAACTGCACTCTTTATTCCTTTAACTTTGACAGTACTACGAAAAATGTAGGTGTAAACGCTGTTAACTTCCCAACTACGGACTGCTACTAAATATTTTGTGTCAGAAATACTCAGTACCTTTTTTGGATTGACCCAGGTCTCGAACCCAGGGCCTCTCAGTCTGCAACCCTACATGCCAGCCACTGGACCAACAATGCAGTTCTAGCATGGACTTACTATTGACAGCGCTCTAAATTCTCTAATCCTATTAGAATACGTAAATTTTGTGGAACTTTTCAAATTGAAATTTTCGTTTCTAGTAGTAATTGAAACTTGCAGAAAGTTATACTACAACTAGATGTGATAAACTACGTTCACTTATTTGATTTTATTCACTTTTGCAAAACTATCAGCATAAATTACCAAATACGACCGAGTGCTCAAAAATTACTTGATTGATGAAAATATCTTGTCTAGTTATCTTTTAATATTAAATGAGCAATTCTTGTATTTACATAAATATATTTCGTGTATCTCGGAAACGGCTCTAGCGATTTGGACCAAATATTGTCTTTAGATAAGGTTTTGTTTTTTAAGTTTATCTATTTAGTTTTATATATTGATGATGATGTCCTCCTGACCGATTCCGGCCACGGCGGCCAATCTCATTGAGACTAGCCAACTGCGCAGGAGATATTATAGTGCACAAGTGTACGTGCAGACACAAGTGCACTCTCTATTCCTGTCACTCTCATACTCCAGTGGGACGACTACTCGACACGACCGGTGAGAGTTAAGGCGCAGGACCGACGGTTTTACGTGCTCTCCGAGGCACGGGGGTGAAACACCGCCAACTTCCCAACTCCGGGCTGTTACTGAGGCTTACTATACAGAAAGACTCAATAACTAAACTTGGCCCGACCCGGGACTCGAACCCAGGACCTCAGGATGTGCAGCCGTACATGCTAGCCACTACACCACCGAGGCAGTTAGTTTCCCGAAAAACGCCAAGCAAAGCTCGGTCACGCAGTTCTTTTATTGAAGTCTTGCTTTTTATCATTTTTTTTATAAATTGCAGTAAATTTGCAGTAACTTAGTACGCAGATTTATGTTAAGAATACATTTTATTACTTTTATATCAGATAAAATAAACAGTTCGAGAAAGATAAGATAAGAGCTTTGCATTGAAAAAAATGACAAATGACATTTAACCGTTTATATGCATCCCTTACCTATGTCGTTTTTAGACTTCCGTACCCGAAGGGTGCCAACAGAATCCTATTACTAAGCCTCCGCTGTCCGTCCCTCTGTCAGAGGGCAAGGGCAGGGAATCTCATGAATATTAGAGAGTTGAAATTTTCACAGAGTATGAGTATTTCTAAAGCCGCTATAACAACAAATAATAAAAATAAATAAAAATAAAAACACAAGAAATAATTTTTAAACATACGTGATCGATCATCGAAGTTAATATAAATATAATACGTACATATATATATTAGTATGTAGAGGAAAAGTCATATTAATAAAAAGTGCATGTACGATGGTACGAAATCCTTCGTGTGCGAATTCGATTCGCACTTGACCGATTTTATTTATTTCATTCAACGTAGACAAAATCACAAAAATGGTATGTTCATATTATTATTAAGAAAAATCCATAAAATTATTTATAATACGTCATATAAACATGTCATTAGCATCACACACTTTATCTTATGTATTGCATTCAAAATGACAAAGGACGTTAAAATAAATTTTAAATATCATTCATAATATTTTTTATGTCGATTGTAAAATAATGCATTTTGAATTTTTATGTTCCATTCACATTGAATATGATTATTCTATTTTAACTCCCGACTATAAGCGAATAATGTTATTAGTTGATGCTGACGTATATATACGTATCTATACAAAGTTCTATATATCTAATATAATATTACATATTTAAACGAGCAATTCTTGTACATTTATTTATTTATACCGGCGATCTCGAAAATGGCTCTAACGATTTCGCTGAAATTTGTTATTTGGGGGTTTCCAGGGCGAAAAATCGATATATATATATATTAGTCTTATGTCTCGGAAAACGTGTGTCATGCGGTTTTCTTTCGCATTATTCCACGCAAAATATGGTCGATAATTTCTTACGATCAAGCATTGTGATCAAGCGGTCAAGATGCAAAATTAACAATCACAGGTTTCCGGGTTCGAATCCCGGTCGGTTACAAAGTTTTTACTTTTGTTTTTTCTTTGTATTTATTAAAGTTTTTAGTTTTTTTTTTTGGTCTAAAAGAGAAAGGGAAGCTCGATCGCCCAGGTATATAAATATATATATATATATATATATATATATATATATAATTGCGCTTACTTGTGCACTATATATTTTGCGAAGCTAATTAACCTCAGTGAGATTGAGCGCCATGGCCGTAATCAGACAGAAAGACATTATGTAATATAACTACTTTACATAAATCACTGGAATATAATTTTGTAATTTTGTTTCATAAACATGTTATAATGAAAGATATATCGCATTTCTGTCAGATCATAAAAATATTTTTACAATCTCCGAACTTTGATATGCAATATCTTCAAACTGTTTAAAATTGTTTATACTCAGTTATAAAATTGTGTAACATTGGCTTTCGCACTTCTTTCCTTTAGGTGGCTACCATAAATCATCTGAATACATTATTAGTTTTATACCTACTACAGTCCAACAAGTATTTAAAATCATGAAACCGTTTCCGTGTTATTTTATCTTTTGTTCAAAATTTAAAATGGCCTTATAATTTGACACGACGTGTAAATGATATGACCTATACATACGAGTATCTATAAAATATAGTACAAAAGCGAAATCTGATATAAAACATTTTTTTAAAACAATGGTTGTTACGTATTGTGTATAGAATATAGATCCCAATATAATAGTTGTATCTGTTTTTCTGTATACCTGTTTGCTTCTCAAGCAAAAAGTTCTAAATGGATTTTAATTAAATTTAAAATTAATTAATATTTAAGTAGCTTATTAACTCGGATGAACAATTATGATACCTTTTATTCCAGGAAAATCTGTTATACCCACAGGAAAACACAATAATTAGTTCGGGCAAATTGTCCTTCATACAACATTTTTAATGATTTATTACAACAAAAACTTCTAATAGAAGGGTTATAATTAACATATTTAATAATTTAGTGAGGTAAAATATCTCAGATTTATGGGAAAATGCAAACTTTAGTCAAGAGGAAGTCGTTTATTTACCACTAGCGACTCACCCTCGCTCCGCTCGGGTTCGTCCCTAGGTTGATTCCCCATAAAAAATTTCATCCCCATTTTAACCCCCTTAACTAGGAAAGTTTGCGTGTATAATATGTTAATATGTGGCTGAACTATGAATAATGACGCTGCCCGGGGGAGAGCCAACTCCTACCGGGCGCGTCCCCAGGTGGCGGATCGGGGAACGCCACCCGCTTAGCACAGGGGCGGGTGGTACCGGAGAAATCCGGCGCGGACCAAGGCAGGACGGGGCCGCTCTCCGTTGAAGCTTCGGCTTCCGGAGTTGCGGCCACCGGGAGCGGGGTCGCTTCGGCGGTCTTGCGACCGGAGGGCGGGGACCGGTTGCGGGACTGTGTGGGAGGGCAGGCTCGTAACCGGTAGAGGGGAAGGCCGCGGTGGGAGAGGAGTGCCGGTATTTCGGTGCGCCGTTCTCCCTGCCCCCCGCGGCCTTGACGGGGCTGCCACCGTCTTAGATGGCAGATGCGGTGGGGCTGCAGGGGAAGAGGAGTGTCGGTGTATCGTTGCCGCTCTCCCTGTCCTCTGCAGCCGATTGAAGGGTGCCCACTTTGGTGGGCGGCGTGGTTTAATGGGGCTGCTCCGGGTACTTCTCTGGTTCAGCAGAGTGGACTGTGGAGCAGCCCCATTAGTTTGGTGGCCGTCAGGCCTGCCGCCGGGGCGTCGCGGTAGTTATGCGTAAGCGATCCCGCGGCGTCCCACTAAGGCGGAGGGGAGGGGAAAGTTGGGGTTTAGTGGGTAGTACCGGCTCTTCTAGCCGGTGAGCCCCACATAACCACCTGGGGGATAGGTGGTATGCGTAAATGCATTCCCCAACTATAAAAAAAAAAAAAAAAATGAATAATGACGCTGTAATGTCAAAAATACTATTTAGTATCTAGGGTACGTCACTAGTCTAGACATATAATAAAATTGTTACTAAGCCGAATCTGTACATTAAATATTTTTTTAGAAAATCTTATTGAAATAGACATTATTATAGACACAGAGGCCGAATCTATATTTTTAAGAATTTTTGTCTGTTTGTTTGTCTGTCTGTCTGTTACCGCATCACGGAAAAACAATTGGAGGGATTTTGATAAAATTGGGTATGTTGATAGCTGGTTATCCGGGTCGATATGTAGAATACTTTTTACTAGGAGAAAATATCTCATCCCTGAGAAATCTATACAAAACTTTAAAACGTAAGTAGGGATAAACCCGAGCGGAGCGAGGGTGACTCACTAGTTTATCTATACATTTATTTATTTTCAAACAAAAATACTTAACTAATACTAATATTACTAAAAATACTTAACTAATATAGCTTACAAAAGTTTCCATGGAGTAAAAACATGACTGAGATAAATCTAAAATAAATCATACACTTCTTATTTTATTACTATACTGATGTAAGAGATTTAAATATATTTTACCATGGCATAAACTGTTGATGGAGGTTACTCGCTATAAAATTCAAAATCATGGTCAACTATTTCTATTATATAAATGTTAAACACATCAGTATTATAAATGCGAAAGTGGATATATATTTGTTATTCCTCTACTTTAGAACCGGATTTGTAATATTGTCGTATTTGTTATATTTACAAAAAGGTAATATTTACATATATATCTACATACATTTTATCATGTATTATATATAAAGAAAATTCGGTATTTTTGTATCAAGTCGCAAACGACATTTAAGGGCACGCGAAAGCCACCGAAACAAGGGTAAATCAATAGTTGCTTACAAATAAGAAATCTATCTATAAATATTATAGAAAGCAATACTTTGCACCTGAAAGTGCGAAAAAAACTTATAGAAACTAAATAATATTATAGTAAAGTTCAAAACAGATATTTAAGTAACACTTAGACACTAATTGATGTGGAAATTTTCAGACACATTCATTTTTCTAAGTCTTATAACGATATCAACCAACCAATTTCGGTTGAAGATTAAATATTAACCTCAAAAGCTTGTAATATTTGATAAGAAACCGCTCGTTCAATAGAAGCTTGAACATAATATGTTAGCGCTATCTTTTTATAGGTACGAATTGCTCTACGAACTTTTCATATAAACTTGTGAATATGAGAAAAATATATTTATTCTATTCAGGATTTCATAGTTTATATAAATAATATCTTATATGTTCAGAATTTTGGTTATATAGTTTTAAAGCGTAACTCGTAAGGATAAGAATTTTTTTCTAGAACTTAGTATGCTCCTGAAGTAAACGACATAAAAGTACATATGTGCATAGTTATGTACCTATATATACAAAATATTAACTATGTAGTACTTTCATAGATCTACACGAATATTGTCTGTCATTTTAAATGAAATCTATTCAGATTATGTCTTGGTTTTATTTCATATTTTGCATATGTTTGTTGTTGTTAAAACAACAAATTATTACATATTTTTATAATATTATGAATAATATTATAAAAATATGAAATAATTCGTGTCCAAATCTGAAAAGAGAGTTGTGTTTAAAATACGTAAAAGTATGATACAAGTTGTAACAATATCGAACTACACTTATGCTATTTACTTTTAAGCTCTCCAATAACTACGAGTATTTACGAGTAACTTCCCGTAGTAACGTTTTACTGCATAGAAAATAACATGCAGTGTTATCAATTTCAAGAAAGTAAAATTGTTATTATGCTTTGAATAGATATCGATACACTTTAGCAGTTAAATGTAACAGCCAAATTGATATTTTTACGGTTTTATGACATTAGTCTTACTAAACTATAATCTTATCTCGGTGTTGCTAAAACCATGTTTAATTCTTCGCGTTCGTATCTAATATCTATACATATGTACATAATGTAAGTAATATACATAAAATGGTTTTGACTAACTGACTGACTCATCAACGCTCAGATCAAATTACAGGAAAGGACCAAGTTTTCCTATACAGGCACAGACAGCTATTGAGATAGGATTTTCTTTACATTGGCAAGATTTTAGAACGTACTATTAGTGTTCTGATACAAACCAGTAAACACAATTTGGCACTTTTAAATTGAAAATAGAGTAACACCCCAAAATTTATATGGAGATTATTATTCTTCAGGATATGTTAAAATATTATAAGAAACCGGGTAAAGTCGGGCTAAGACACTAATATAAAATAAATAAATTAAGGTCCAGTCCAAGCTTACTGTCTTATTTGACGTGGGTATTTAAAAGGCATTACCAATTTACAAGTAAGTTATTACTTGTTAAGCTTAAATTATTACTCATAAGCTTTGCTCAAGAAGAATAGCGAAATTACAAACAGAAAAAATGGCTCCAGCTGAAACTTTGCGTTTACTCAATTTATGCAAATGACGCTTTCTAAGTAACACTTTCGTAGATTATATAACACTTTTACATTTAGACTATGTAATATATTATTATATTTTAAATAAAACTATCTTTTTAGATTTTTTCGCATATTTATATTCATATCAAACAGACCAAATCTTTTTGATTTTGAGTTTTGGTTCATGGGAAAGCAAAATCAACCAATAAATCCGCGAAAAAATCCGAAAAAATAATTTTATGTGTAAGGCTATGTATAGTGTGTATGTATATGTATAGTATTAGTAATATAGTATTAGTACTTAAAAAAAGAGTTAAAATTGTTTTCGTTGATGTCAGCCTTTATATGTGGACATCATTTTAAAGATAGTGATTTTAAAACTCTTAAATTGTAATTGTTAAGGTGAATATTCTTTTTTATTATTTGTGCTTTTTTACATATTAATTACAGAATTTCATACAAATTTTCATCCCCCATTTTATCCCCTTATGAGATTATATTTCGAAAAATGCTTGAAGTCGTATTTACTTAATTATATTGAAGATCATTAATACCAAGTTTCAAGTAATTCTGATCATAAATAATACTTTGCCCATATAAACTTTATCACCCCTTTTAACCCTTTTAAAGGATGAATTTTCAAAAAATCTAATAAATAAATTTTTATTTTTTATCCTAAAGCTAAACACTATATTCCATGTATATCACATTAAAAATGACAAGAGTTTCATACAATCTTTAATCCCCTATTTTACCCACTTATGCAGTGAATTTTCTATCATATTGGATGCTTACATCATATAAGGAATACGTCCTCTGAATTTCACGTTTCTACGTTTAGAGGTTTAGGCTGTGTTAACTAAAGTGTTACTTCCTAAAGTATTTTTTACCTATAATGTTTTGATCGAATTATCTTATAAGTTACGCTGCCGCCATAAGAGGTGATTTTGAACAAAGAACAAAAACACACATCCGAATTTATATTTCTTTAACCGTTATTTGTACGTGTCTTGATTTGTATTTGGTTCATAATGATCATAATCATCAAACATTATCACATACTAACACAAATTATCTGCATATCTCAGAATTAGAGAAGATAAGGATACCAATAACAAAAATTTCTTATAATGTTTCTTACCTTAATATAAATATCAGGAAAAATACATAAAATTATTTAATTTCAATATGTAGGTATGTATGTATATATTTATTAAGCCCTTTTTGACGTCCCACAGGCACTACCAATGCGACGGGAAACAGTCCATAGCCAACTTCAACTTACAAGACTTTCGAAAAGTTGCTAGGTTCTCTCAGACATGTAGGTTACCTCATAATGATTTTTTTCGTTGTAAGACAAGTTGTAAACATGTTGAAAATGATTCGCACATGAAAACATCAGAGCTGCGAGACCCGATATTTGAACCTGCTTCACACGGTGAGCGCGTTACCATCGGGCTACCACTGCCTGTCTAACTTCAGTGTGCATAATCTTATTTTATTTTAAATCAATATCAAACTTCGTTGCTGTGAGTAAATAAAACAACAAAAAGCTTCCTAATCTGTTATAACAATCAATCAATTAGGAAAAGCCTCCAATAATATTTTTTAATTTACTTCAGAAGCAGGGCAGGTCTTTATAGGGTCTGATAATATTAAATCAATGGCTAAAAGTACTCTAACTCTACAAAATAGAGTTCAAAATTGTAAATTATACTAACAAATAATTTTCCAATGTACTTTTATATTAATATTCGATTCCCCGCAAACTTCGTATTACATTAAAGCTTTGTGTAGCTGATTGTCTGGTAGTTACAAAGATCTACCGTGTGTTATTTAAGAGATGAGGATCGTAGGTTCAATGAATTTTATGCATTTATAGCAGTTTAATTGAAAATATCTTTTTAAGAGACTATAAGTCTCTCGTGACCATGTTCATCTGTAAAGCATTCGAAATGTCGGAAACAGAAATATAAATAATACATTGGGACACAAGCCCTCAGCACCATCTTGTTCCATGATAAGCTACGAAGGCTGTATTATGAATAACAAATAGTTGATACACTACACATATATGACGTAAAATACATACACATTATAAATATAAACACTCATGACTGGAGTACAAACATTCGTGCTCATCACACAAATGCCCAGCAGGTCTCGAACTCGCGACCGCTGGCAGAGCAAGTAGGGCCACTACAAACTTAGCCAAACGTGTCGTCAAGTATGTGTAAAATAAAACTGCGACCAAATCCGAAAAGATAGTTTCATTTATAATCTATACAGATAAATAAAATTGAAGTGCCTCTTTATAATGTTAAAATAACAGCTTAATACTAAATTCATATGGCATTATATACGGTACTTATAAGAAAAACACAAATTTAATTTTTTTTCTCTGTCTGTCTATCTGTCTGTCAGTCTGCTTGTTCCAGCTAGTTTCCGAAACGGCTCGACCAATTTTAATGGAACTTTCACTGGCAGATAGCTGATATTATAAGGAGTAACTTAGGCTACTTTTGTTTTAGAAAAAGAATTAGGGTTTTGCTCAAAAACCGAAGCGAGGAGCGACGAACCCGAGCGAAGCGAGGGTGAGTCGCTAGTGTCAAATAATCGCATAAATCTAAGAAAGTATTACTTATACCAATTTAAAATGGATACTGTCTTGCAATCGATAAAGGAACAACATATGTATGTTAAATTCATTAAAGCAATATTCAAATTATCTGATTCTATTTATCGTTAATATGCTCAGAATTCGTAAGGGTGAGTTAGAATTACGGTTCAATTCCAACAAAGGATGCCAAGATCGATCCAATATTCCTGATAAACTAAACTAGATGGGCTCAGCTTGTTAGTGCGTAAATCGGGTCTGAAAGTTAGAGTAGCCTAAAGGTATAGGCCAAATAAATAGACTAGTTGTAACAAGACAATATATACATATATATATATATATATTGTATTCACGTGTAGAATATATTTCAAGCTTTCTGTTTGTCCATTCACTTTCTTATAAAATATTGCTATTTGTTATATTCATCTGTACTAACATTATAAAGAGTCAGAGTTTGTTTAGTATTATTGTGTTATTAGTAATTTCTCTTAATTTCATTCAATGTCACATATAACTTCTCTTTCAACGATTTTGAACTCACATATCTTCAAGATTACATTCCATCGACAACTTAACATTGTCCCGGCATGGCTATGTATCGAAATAAAGATATATTGCTTTTCATTATAAGTGTAGTACAATTGAATAAAAAGAAGGTATTTTTTAAATCCGTACTATACGCGAAAGTAACTCTGTTTGTTTGTTACCTTTTCACAACTAAGTATGAAGATATTTTGAGACCCTGGAAAGGACAGATAACAGAATAAATATACATATATATATATATACATATATATATATATACATATAGTCTATTTTATACTAACCATTAAAACGTATCTAGGGACAAACCTAAGCAGAGCGAGAGTGAGCCGCTAGTATTTATATAGGTAAAATTTTCCTTTAGTTTTGGTTACTCATTTAAAAAAAATATCTTATTTGTTCTCCAATTTCCATTGCTATAAGGCAAGTATATGAGTTGGGTCACCACATTTCGTATCCCCTAAATAAGTACATAAATACCAAAGAAAACCACTTAACACCGGAATGGATATGTTTTTCAGAAATACTAATCTTCAAGCTGTTATATTACGTACAAATCTTCTCCGACCGTATGGCGCAATAACAAAAAGAATAAAAGTCACTGAACTAAAAAAGACTTAAGATTCTTAAACCTTTTTAAACCTAACATAATATATGGGTTTTCAAAACATGTGTCTAATCTCAAACTTGAAAAACACTAATAAGAGTAGAAGATAATAATAATAAAATAGAATAGAATAGAAGATTATAAATAATAGAAGAATTATATTATTTTATTCGTAAATAGTAACCTTTGTATGTATGTATGCTCTCTTTCGAAAGAGGGTGATGCATGTTCAAACCCTGAGAATCACAATTTTGAAAGTTAGATGAATACGTTTTGCTAATACTGTAAAGGAATACATCGTCAAACAACCTGCATAGCTGGGAACTGCAAATGAAGTATAAACTCTACAAAACCACAATTTGGCGAGCGTGGTGGACTACGACCTAAATTCTAGTCAATATCCCTTCAATGTCCTTTGGAAAACCAGTGTAGGGGTTGTTTCATGCGACGTATAAAATTTACTTTATTACTTAACACTTCTATTATCTTGTTATTATTTATGAATCCTATATAACCACAGTTATCCTCATTATTGACAAAACATAATAACGCGGAGGATCAAAGCTAGATCCCTTTTTTCTTTCGTGACCCATATTTCGATATTCGATATTATAAGAGATGGGTCAACGTTAACAGTTAGGGACGAATCTAAGATTGATTACTGGTACTTAAGATTCGTCTTGTGATTGATCTAAAGACGAGTCTTAAGATATAATTAAAACATGTTTTTTTTAGCTAGAACTGTTAAACAAAATATTGACGTAAGTCGTTTTGTAACAAAATAACTGTGTCGGGTACTTTAGTCATTATGATCGTTTTACCGTCACAAAACCTGAAATTTAGCCTTAACTTCTAAACTTTTTCCGTGACTAATCCCCCATAAATAGATAACTCGAAAATATTTTCCGTACTTTAATCCCCATGTGTGAATTTTCATGGTAATCGATTAAACAGTATAGAAGTTCGCAAAAGCTAACCTTTTTGCTTATTCTTCTTGAAAAAACGATGTCAAAGTTATCAAAATTTAAAAACAATCAACAAAGAATTGTTGGAGATTTGTGGTTTTGCACAAACAAAAATATTTAGTTTTTTTATTTATATACATTGAATAAATATTTTTTACAACTCCTTTTAATATAATCTTATTTTAATTAATAAATCAATTTATATTATTTAATTATAAATAAATTATATGTAACATTTTAATCTATTGTATTTTTGCATTAGTGAATCGTAATTCGTAATAAGCGATAAGAAGAAGATAAGGGTAAAATCATTACCCTCGCATGTGTTTTTCATTAAAATAGCTGCTGTAAATTTTACAAGCTTTTACGTTATCTCAAACAATTATAAAAAAGTTCCATAAGTCTGAAATGAGAAAAAAAATGTATTACAAAAAATGTAATAATGCCTATCCTTGCTTAACTCAAATAATTAATGTATAGTAAACACAAAAGAAAATCGATATCTTCCTACATATTCATCTAACCTCGTAATTTTAGATTTTTGAAAATATAATGACACTAGCGATATACTCCCTAGATATCTTATGACGATTAGTATGGAATACATAGACTAAATAGTCTATCTACCTACTACTATATCTATTGTATATGTATATATACAATAGATATAGTATATATATATATATATATATATATATATATATATATATATATATATATATATATATACATACATATATACATAGGTATGATGACTTTTATATCCCTTACTTGAGAAATGACTAATTCCCCATACAAAGTACCACCCCACTTTTCACCCCCTTAAGATTTCCGGAGTAAAAATTTGCTTATGTCCTTTTCAGGATTTCAAATTATTACCATACCAAATTTCGTATGAATCGGTTCAGCGGATTAAGCGTGAAAAGGTAACAGAAAGACAGATAGATAGAGTTACATTCGCATTTATTTATTATTATATATGAAACTATCTTTTCGGATTTTTTCGCGGATTTACTCTGATCTTTCGTTTCCGACGTTTCGAATGCTTAACAGGTAGGCTCATGGTCACGGGAGAGATTAAAGTTTTAGAAGTCTTAAAGGAATTATATAGTTGTTACAAACAGCCTACCCACAAAATAACAAAATGAATTCGAACAATACAAAAATGACACCAAAGTACCTTACAATATTTGTTAATTTTAATTTTATACATTTTTAAAATTTTAATAAGTTAATATAATTGAACATGGAATATTATTTATTTAATTTTAGCTATTATTATTACATTTTTTTAGAATACTTTATTAATTAGTAATCTTATTTAGTGTTGCCATTATTATATTTATGAGGGAAGCCGCCCTTCGCGTAATAAGTGTATTAAAAGTAGTCTATGTCCATCCCTAGGATGCAATTTATGTCCTTGCCAAATTTTATCGAAATCTATACAGCGGTTTAAGCGTGAAATAGTGACGGACAGAGTTACTATCACATGTATAATATTATAAAAAAAATAATACTATGGATTGGTTGATGTATTACATTATACAATTAAAGCTTTTAGCTTTCCGTTGAATCTGTTAGGGTTTTTCTAGATCATTACATCAGATTGACCATTGAGGCGTTAACGAGTCCCATTAACTACTTTCGATGGATCAGCTTAACGGGGCGTCTAAGTGATGGGATTAATATGGGGAATAATATGACTATTATTCACGTAATGGCCAACATAGTATAAGTGTACACATATAAGATACGTGTTATTTGAAATCCGCACTAAATCTGTGATGTAATTTGAAGGATCTTCGTTGAATAACAAGTAGTTAGCGATACTAATTAGTCAGCTACAACGTGTTTCTATACCTGTAAGATAAATATAGCTGATAGTACCTAAAGAGAGGCTGAAACTAATATTCAATATCTATATTTTTATTTAGGTTCTATATATAGAAGTTTTCTCTATCCAACTGTCTGTTTTACTTATAAGGTACATAAAAATTATAAAAATCAGCAGATATTGAGAAAAAGTTGAGGTGCAGAAAATTTGCTTGTGAAGATTCTTTTAGTTTACTCTATTCTAATCTTTTTTGTGATAGGTACAATTGATTAGTTCTTAAATCTAGTCAATGTATAGTCAGATCTAAAATCTAGTCAACTATTTAGGGTTACTAGTAACTGTATAACACAAATAGGTTGATTTTTGGAATCTTCAGAACGCGAGTCCTATTTGCACTTGACCAAACACTAAATCTTATACTTTATTTTGTGTATGAAATGTAATTTAATTCAATCACCGTAATTGCACTTTATATTGAGCGGAACCTTTTAAGAATTTCATTGTGGTTGATCATTTTATTTCACTATCCAAATTTTAAAGCATTTTAAAATTCAGTTACATTAACTGGATGTTTTACTAAAGGTGACAGAAATGCAGTGTATCATAACAAAATATTATGATACAATTGACTTTTGTAGTGTGCTTTAGGCGGACCTAAATGACGGACGATGATCGATACTAAAGTGTAGTCTGTAGATCGGAATCTACAGACTACACTTTAGTATCGATCATCGTCTGTTCTCAGTCCGATATCGGTCTTGTAAGGTATTTTTATGCCGGAAACAATGAGTGCATTAACGCCATCAAAGTCGAGTTCTGGTCGAATCACACTCCAACAACTTTTTCTTTACTAGAGAGCGGACTGTGATAGATACTGTAGTATGGATTTGCCATTATTAACTTTGAACTTTCTTAAGGGTATTGCTAACTAAAAAATTAACCTAACTTCAAATATAGCGACTGTTATTATTAAATTTTAGCTAATTGGCTAAATATTATCTTTAACAAAAAGAAGGTCAATAGAAATATATAATAGTAATTTTCATCATCTGAATCTTCCATTCTATTATTTTTATTCAATGTATATTTACTCAAATGTGGAGTTAAATACGAGAAAAGGATGGGTATGAGGCCAATGTCAGTTATTCTACAACTTTGCTCCCAAGTTGTCAAACAAAGTGAGACAGTAACGGCGTCAAAATGTGAAAAAGGATGTTACGATAAGTGAGTTGGAAATTGTTTCATTTTATGAAATACTAGCGACTCACCCTCGCTTCGCTTCGTCCCTAGACAAAAACAAATCTATCCCACGGGAACCGTATATTTTCCGGGATGTTATATGTCAAATCGGATTAGTAGTTTCTAAGATTAGCACGTTCAACCAAACGAACAAACAAACAAAAAAACAAACTCTTCAGCTTTATAATATTAAGTATAGATTTATGTTTATTATATACTAAATTAAAGCACTCTCCTGATTAAGAAGAAGATTTCAAAAATACTTTCTTAGATTTACGCGAATATTTGACATTTCAAAATAAAACTATCTTTTCGGATTATTTCGCGGATTTATTATGATTTTTGGTTCCCGACGTTTCGATTGCTTTACAGCAATCATGGTCACGGGAGAGACTAAGGTGTTAGATGTCTCAATGGCATTATACAGTTGTTACAGACAGCCTACCTACTATTTTACAAAAATGATTTTAAAAATTCAAAAATGGCATCAAAGTACCTTACAATATTAGTTGATTTTAATTCTAAACATTTTAAAAATTTTAATGTTTTTAATAAGTATTATAATTAAATATAGCAATATTTTATTATAATACTTAATATTTAATTATAATACTTATTAAAAACATTAAAATTTTTAAAATGTTTAGAATTAAAATCAACTAATATTGTAAGGTACTTTGATGCCATTTTTTAATTTTTAAAATCATTTTTGTAAAATAGTAGGTAGGCTGTCTGTAACAACTGTATAATGCCATTGAGACATCTAACACCTTAGTCTCTCCCGTGACCATGATTGCTGTAAAGCAATCGAAACGTCGGGAACCAAAAATCATAATAAATTCGCGAAATAATCCGAAAAGATAGTTTTATTTTGAAAAGATTTCAAAAAACTGACCTTCATCGAGTAGGAGCAGTGATTAGAGTAACGGTACTTATCCAAGTTAAGAGTTAACAGATCTTATTTAAAAACTATATTTAAACTCATTATTAACAAATTAATTTACAGAGCTACGTGAATTTAAAATGTTACCTGAACCAATAATACAAGCCCCATCTCTATAACTTTTAAAAACCTAATACCACTTTAAAGGTTACCTTAATTTTATATTTTTTATATTTATACCCTAAATACTGAATAAACGTATTCGTGTACTTTAAGATTTATGAACCCTGTCATATCTCCCTCATCTCTACACCAAAGAGATCATGTTGCGAGATAATTCAAGATCTAGCTAACCAAAGCATTTTGTACATAAAAATATCAAGATTGAAGTTTTACAATTGTCACTCGAAGATGAGTTGATAGATGTTGAACTTAACAGATTCTGCGACGCCCCATTAAGGCGGGAGAGGGTCCGTTAGGTTTTAGTGTGTAGTATTCGCTTAGCCGGTGAATGCCACATAACCACCTGTATATATGTAGGGGATATATCTGCATGCATTTCTCAACGTTAAAAAAAGGCAGCCGAACCTAGTGAGAGTTATTATTCTTCACGTTGCAACGGCTCAAGGAAAGTAGATTAATAGAGTGAAATTTAATGGCGATGCCTAATTTTTTATGGATTTACATACATATATACCACACGAGCGGAGTCACAGGCAGATATTAGTTTAAATAATCATAGATCTTGAAATATTAGATATTTGATAACAATAAAACACGACACTTTGAGCACTCATCGTACGCATTAGGGCTATGTTTGACGAAGGTTTGACAAATTCGTACATCTGCTTCCATTGATAATATATGTATCCCATAAGGTCCGCTATCATTTATTTGGTCATCAACAATATATAATGTGTTGAAGTAGATTTATTTATTTATTTATGTTTATAGGTCCACAAAACAAATGACAATCAAACACGTAAAAATAACAATCACTTACAAAATTAATACATAAGATTGCATTTTTTCTAGATGCAGATGCACAGCAAGCATATTATACAAACATAACTTAATATTACAAAAACGAGATTTAACCCACGGTAACAACGAGGAATGGCTTTTATATGCTAACAATAACTAAGAAAAATATCAATTACTAACAACAGCTATTAAACTAAACAATTTGCTTTAATTTTTTACGTAGAGAGGCTATAGAGGTATCATTAAAAATATATATTTATCGTATGCTGAACACATGCGGAATAAGGGAACGGATAGTTATGTAAGATTTCATTATAATAAGTATTTGTTATTTAATAAATAAAAATTACATCATTTTTTTTTGTTTTACTTATTTAAATTTGAAATCAATGACAATGTCAATTTTAAAACCGACATTAAAATAAGAAGAATTGAAATTTAGGGTGCCTAATAGGGCACGATGCTAAGTCATTACGGATAAAATAGGACACGTCATTTCCTTTAAAATAATTAGTATTCTAGTTTACCTGCTAGTTTTTTCTGCATTATTGTCCTTTTTTTTATCTAACAGTTGAAGCTTTATAAACTTTTTGTATAATATTTAATTCTTTTCTGTCTAAATAAGGTATGAAATAATATTTTACATTTTTCTTACTTTGTTTATCTAAGGCCTATGGATGTTATACGGTTTATAATTCCGCATACCTATAGTCTTAATAATATCTGGCATATATTAAACAAAAATTGAAGTTATTGGTATATAAAAGTGCTATACATGTAAACTCTTCGCTGTGCAACGTAATAAATACTAAATATTAATATAAAATCATGATGTATGATATATATATATATATATATATATATATATATATATATATATATATATATATATATATATATATATATATATATATATGACGAGCTAAAGTGTTATCAATAAAAAAATGGAAATAGTTAAGTCTCTTTTATATAGATAGGTAAATTCTATTCATATATTATGTTTTACTCAAATATCCAATAATAAGTACTTTAAAAATTATAAAATATATATATCCCTTACTTGACAAATGATTCCCCATACAAACTTTCATCGCCTTTTTCTCTACCTTAAGGGTTGATTTCCGGGATAAAAACTATCCTATATCCTTCCCAAGGTATCAAACTATCTCCATACCAAATATCATCTAAATCGATTCAGCGAGTTAAGCATGAAAAGATAACAGACAGACAGAGTTACTTTCACATTTATAATATTAGTATAGATTTGGACACTAATAACTGTAATCTATTTCCTAACTATACAATGTTTCGGTAACTTTCTATTATGCTCAGTACATTTTAATTATCTAATTAGCCAGGCTCGGTGATGTACTGCTGTGTAAAAACAAAATATCTTTACTAAGCACATCACGTGTCTTAAAATAGTTAAGACCTTATCTCAAGTGAATCTTAAAACAAAGCCAGAAATTTTAATCGACTTTATACGTTGTTTAAATAACTATGACTTCAGAAAGAATTTTAAGACGATACATTTTTACTCAAGATTTGCATATGTATATGTTAAGAGTCGTTGACTCTCACTCGAAATTAAAAATCATTTAGCATATAAATCCAGAAAAAAAGATGCACCTATTAAAATTATGCACATATCTCACTAGAAAAAGACACTGAAATGTCTAGCTTTTATTCAATTTGAGAAATACGAATATATTTATTAATTTTAATTACGTAAAAAGCTCCCATCGCTTTGATCGCAGATACATAGATCGTACGACATCTTATTAGTACTCCCCAACATAGTGCTAGGCAGCATACAAAATAGTTTTTTATTTTTTATTAAATAATATTAAATAACTAATGTTATAAATGTCAAAATAACTGTTTTTGTCCGTTTGTTACCTTTTTACGCTTAAACCGTAACATAGAAGAAGGATTGAGGTATAAAGTATGTAAATAATGGGAATGAACATAGGCTATCTATGCGGGCTGAGCCGCAGGCAAAGCCTACTTTAGATTAAATATAAAAATATATGTTATTTATAAAAATAAAGTCTCGACTAACGGCTCACCTACGTCACTCGGGTGTGTCCCTAAGTATAAATGATATACAAACATATAAAAATGAGATTTTCATTACAATCGAAGCATAGAGGATGAATATTCATTTTTATTTATATATAAGATAATGTTTTTGATGAAAACTACACAACTATTATTTAAATATATTTTAATCGTGAAATCATTCAAAAAATAACGGATAACAGACGTTTATAATACAAGCGTATATAAGTCTATTTTAGTTAGTCAACGTTGTGTTTACTCGAAGTTATCTAATGTTATGATCACTTAAAAAGTTACTCTTTATGCGCTTAGTGGTTTAATTTCACTGCAAACTTAATAATAAAATACTCCATATTGCTCAACAAAACTCATAACCCCAACTAGCTATACATATACATAGGAGTATTTACTAACTACGTATAACACTTCAGCTACTACACTAATTTATGTCTATAAATACGACGTAGTCTACATTATCTATCTTCTATATAAATGAATGTTGCTAAGCGCAAAGCTCGAGAACAGCTCCACTTATTCAGCAAATTTTTTTGGTATGTTCTTTAAGGTACACGTAAAGTTTTAATAAAGAAAAAAATATATAAAATAACCTGCCTACTTTTCTATACCTATGTATGTATATTGTACTTACCGTTAAAACTTATGTACCTAGGGTCGAACCCGAGCGAAACGAGGGTGAGTCGCTAGTAGTTGTATAATAGCTTAGACATATAAGTACTTATAAATAAAGTACTTGTTTAAATTTACGCAAATATTTGTAGTTTTAAATAAAATTATCTTTTCGGATTTTTTCGTGGATTTACTTTGATTTTTGTTTCAATCATGGTCATGGGAGAGACTATGTAATTAAGTCACCATAGTAAAACATTCCATTAAATAGCTTTTTTCGGTATATCGTATTACGTAGGTGCCCTAATGTATTACGTAGGTGTATTACGTAGGTGCCCTAATGTACATGATTCCTAAACCTCTTTTAATACGACTTGGCAAATAGACGATTTTAATTAGAGGCTACTTTTTACATCCGAATAAGAAAGAGATAGCCGCTAAATGAAAGATAGAAAAAAGTGGTTTTTCCGGTTTTGATATGGCTTTTCATGGATATTTGAATGTGCATAATATAAGCTAATTTCAATCATTATGTAATAAATATATAAATCTTTCTGGCCGATTTCGGCCACGGCGGTCAATCTCATTGGGACTAGCCATCTTACGCCGGAGATATTATAGTGCAGCGCGTGTGAGAGAGAGCGCAGACACAAGTACACTCTCTATTCCTGTCACTCTCATACGCCAGTGGGACGACTACTCGACACGACCGGTGAGAGTTAGAGCGCAGGACCAACGACTTTACATGCTCTCCGAGGCACGGGGGTGGAACACCGCCAACTTCCTAACTTCGTGCTGTTACTGAGACTCAATAACTAAACTTGGCCCGACCCGGAATTCGAACCCAGGACCTCCTCATGTGCAGCCGTATACTAGCCACTACACCACCGAGGCAGTTAAATTATCATAACAATCAAACAAAGCCATAGGCTAAAGCTTGTATTTTAAATATATAAAATAATGACTATCTTTCTCGTTAACATTAAGACTAAACCCATGGGCTTTTTCGTAAAAGTCATAGGTTAATATTAAAACTAATAGATTTTATAATACAAGATAAACGAATTCTAATTTATATGTTTAAATATAATTTTTTTGGACGCCCTACTATAAATTCGTGTTTGACATCTACAGAAGTTTTAGCATCGCCTCATTTTAACTTCTCTCATTCTTCGTTGCCTGACATACTCCGTCTATTTATATCTTGACACATTTCTATTTTTAAATGAAAATATTACGAATTGAGATATGTTTAATTAAACTTGAGTTGTTTAGTCGTAGCTTTCGTATAACCTAGAGCTTAAATCACGAAATAGTTGTCGTTAGTAAGGAACTCTTAACATGATGCATAAATTTGTAAAATGCAGTAGCTATGCTGATGAAACTGCAGCTGTCAGAGTTGGAAATCATTTGTTTATATTATACAGTTATTCCGAAACTGAATATATTTTTTATGTTTAATTGAGTTTTTTTTTTAATTTGTTAATTTGTAATATCAGAATAATGAAATATTGTTTTGTTGTTCTGACATTGAACATGGCTTTTACAACATCCCTGCGACATTTACTCCTATATGTATGTATATTAATTATTTAACTAATAACTCACCCTCGATCCGCTCGGGTTCGTCTCTAGATACGTTTTAATGGTTAGTAAACCTAGATTTCTCAATGACAAAATATTTTCCCACATTAAAGAGTCCTAAATATTGACCCGGATAACCAGCTATCACCATACCAAATTTCATCAAAATTCGTCTAGTCGTTTTCTCATTATGCGTTTCCAGACAGACAGACAGACAGACAAACAGACAGACAATGCTCAATAAAGTTTTCGAAAAAATATTTAATGTACAAATTCAACTTAGTCTCAATCTTATTATATGTATAGATATTAAGACTAATTTTCGTTCTATTATACAGTTTTATTGAATCTATGTTTTATGTTTGCTTTTCATAGAGTTTTGTTTTTTTTGCTGAATTTTTTATTTCTGAATGATGAAACACTGTTTCATGAAATTATTGCTTGATGATTTTAGAAAGAATGATCTATCTAACTATAAGTATATCTCACAAAGGAAATTAAAAATTTACTTATTTTGGTTAGTTAGGCACAAATTAAATGAACATTTTATATTTTACTCATAATAACGTTATATTAGTATGTGTAATACGCCACAAATGGGCTAAGAGTGTGTTCGCACGTATTACTATTACCATTCTTCTCACACTATTTCTATAAAATATTACCTCTAGGAACAAGTTAAGCTACGGACAATAAACTTCTCTTCGGAGTAACATACAAAGAGAATCAGTACTGAGATAGAATTTATTTTTGAATTATTAAAGTTAGGTAGAACTTGGGTGATAAGAATAAAGCTGAATACGATTTTCGACTTTATATTATATGATATATAGCCTGTAGCCTTTCTTAATAAACGGGCTATCTAAGGCAAAAAGAATTTTTCACACCAAATTAGTAGTTCCTGAGATTAGCGCATTCAAACAAAATAATAAAGGAACAAACGGTCGAACGGACGAACGAAAGAACGAATGAACAAACAAACAAACTCTGCCTTTTTATAATATCAGTATACCATAGATAAACTATGTGTTGCTCCTTGCATATACGTATATTCATCAATATTTTATATCTTTCCGTATTAGGTACTCTATTTAAATGTTCTTTGGCAGCGACATCATAAACAAGTTTAGGAGTAAATGTTGTTAAATTAAAATAAAATAATTATAAAAATAAAAACCCCACTGCGTAAAGAGCGAACTAAATAGATGGGAAGAACCTTAGTATCTCCCGTGACCATGATTGCTGTAAAGCATTCGAAACGTCGGGAACCAAAAATCAAAGTAAATCCGCGAAATAATCCGAAAAGATAGTTTTATTTAAAATGTCAAATATTCGCGTAAATCTAAGAAAGTATTAAATGGGAAGAAGTTAACGAAAGAAAATTGTATTATACAGTCGGTGAAATACATGTTTTATCCTTGCTGCGAGTCTAGCTACGAGTATGTAATATGTAGTTTATTTGGTTTTTATTTCTTTTTGGTTTTAGACAGTTTGAATACATGTGGAATTTTATTTAAAAATTTGTTACCTTCAATTAATTATTATTAAACATATTATATGTGTATATAAGTTAATAACGTTATGAACATGCTAAAATGTTCATTTCGGTATCTCACTCTGTAGTTTTGAAAGGATATTTTTTTGAATATACATTTTTTTTCGAAATTGGCCTGAATTATATTTTTTACTTTTAATAATATCTAGTTTATACTCGCGTTATAAAGACGAATTTATCGACGTTTGAATCATTAAAATCGTTTAGTTATTGCGAAAGAACAAAGGAGCAGACATACAAATAGGTCAAATACACAACCCTCCTTCTGGCTTGATAGCAGTCGGATAATTAAAGATGAACTATAATCCCATAGGAACGCATTACAGGGAACGAATATACTATGACGGGTAAAGGAATCGCTCCAGAGGGATAGTAAATGAGACTTGTTTGAAAATCAGAAACAGTACATAGAGACTATCGACTTTCGTATCGTCTTTACTATTGTTTTATCGCGACTTTACTATCATCTTTTTTATCAAAAGCCGCGTATTATTATAATAATGTACGTGAAAGTTTATATGTAATTATACGTCTTTGTTACTCCTTTTTCTCCTTCTTCTTGATATTGATTAAATTTATTACGATATATAAATTTCAATAACACGTAGTCTACTATTCGTAATTTAATTATAGAACACAAACGCGTATTAACGTTGCTGTCGCGAGTATATCGCTAGTTGGATTATAAAATAACTTTTAAAAATGTCACACCTTTCATCTATACATATAATAAAATTCTAACTGAGTCAAATTTGTACATTAAATATTTTTTGGAAAATCTTATTGAAATAGTCATTATTATCGATACAGAGGCCGAATCTATAGTTTTTAGAATTTTTGTCTGTCTGTCTGTCTGTTACCGCATCACTGAAAAACCAATGGACAGATTTTGATGAAATTTGGTATGATGTTAGCTGGTTACCCGGGTCAACATATAAGATACTTTTTATTGCAAGAAAATATACCATCTCTGAGAAATCTATACTAAACGTTAAACCGTAGCCAGGGACGAACCCGAGCGGAGCGAGGGTGAGTCGCTAGTCTTTTGCTATACGTATTGCTCATATGATTTTTCAAAATGTAACCCCAAGGGGGTGAAATAGAGGATAAAAGTTTGTAAGGTAAATGCAGCTATCAACGACCCATCGAAAATCTGCAGGTTTTACCGACCCATTAACATATTTCGTATTTATTTTTTCTATAAAAATGTTAAACTGTAGAATGTGAAGAAATTATCCGTGTTTCATTGTATTATGTTCAATTTGAAGTTATGTTTGTGTGCATGATAGCTCGGAAAAGGGACAAAATACATTAGTTTTTCTGACGATAGCGAGTGCGCAGGTCATTTCATACTGGACATTAAGAATTTTTCTGCTTGTACATAATACCTACAGTTATTTAGTATAGCCAAACATATTAATGATGGTGTATATTAAGCATTTAGCAACACATTTTGTAGGATTTGAATAATACTGTAAGGTAAAATTGGAGCGGAAATAGCTTCGTGGATTTGATTCTTAGCAGCAATTACCGACCCTTGGGTCGTTAATAGCCAATGCATATTGTTTATCTTTTCGTATTTATGTTTAATTTGTGTCAGTAAAATAATTCATTTTCATACTCCAGACAGATCTCGAGTGATCTACTCGTGTGAATATCTATTAACAACATACAATTTTTTAACTGGTTCACTTCTTTTTTTGTGATTTCTAATCACAATTTTGTTAACTTTCTAAAAATTTGTACTACATCATAGCTAATCTATTTTTTCATCTATACAGATAAATAAAATTGGAGTGTCTATTTGTAATATTAAAATAACCGCTTTTTACTAAATGCATATGGATGTATACACGGTACATATACCAAAACAACACTTTTTACAATTTTTGTCTGTCTGTCTGTCTGTCTGTTTGTTCCAGCTACTCTCTGAAACGGCTGGACTGATTTTGACGGGATTTTTACTGGCAGATAGATGATGTTATAGGGAGTAACTTAGGCTACTTTTATTTTTAAAAAAGAATCAGGGTTCCGCGAAAAAAAATTAAAACCCATAAAATTGTGAACAAAATCCGCGTACGGCGTACGCACCCGAGTGAAACGAGGGTAAATCGCTATACAATTTAAATTAAATGAATATTTTAGGAGTAGCAAGCTATTTATGTATACCTAAACGTAGCTAACCGTGAAAACGTACCTAGGGACGAACGCGAGCAAAGCGTGAGTCGCTAGTATATAATATAATTTAATCCCTATAATAAAATATTATAATTAATTTGAATATTATAAATGCGAAGGTTTGGATGGATGTTTGTTACTCAATCATACTAGAACGGCAGAACGGATCTGGATGAAAAGTACAGGGATAGATGTCTGGAATAGCAAATTGATTATTTTTTAACCCGAAAAAACGTACGATTTCGGTAGAATAAATTTGTTTTTGTTTTACACAAAGCAAGTGATCAACTATCTCAATATTCAATATTAACCGTTAAAATGTACTTAGGGACGAACCCGCGCGAAGTGAGGTGAGTCCTAAGTCCTACCCTCCTAGCTAGTGTCAGATAAATAAAATTGGTAGTTAGCTGAAATGAAGTTAGTAATAATCTTTCGATTGTAGAAGATGAGTCATGGCTTAAGGAACTTATAAAGTATAGACTAGACTAGACTTATAAAGATATAAGTCGATAGTCGCCTGTTAAGAAATAATTATCTTTGGTGAAACGTTCGTCGAACGGAACAGCCCAGCGTCCAGGGTTATGCCATACCTTTATAGGTAAAAAATTTAATATAAATCCTGTCCTTTTTTTCTCTTGCTAATCTAAAAATCTAAATAATCAATGGGAGGGGACGGGACGGGACAGCACGGACCGTGACTGGACCGTAACCAGACCGTAACCTAATGGAACGTAACCGGAACGGAACCGGCACGGAACGGAACGGACCGTGCCCGGACTGTAAACCGGACCGGAACCGGACCGTAACCGGACCAGAACCGGACCGTAACCGAATGGAACGTAACCAGCGCGGAACGGAATGGAATGTACCCGGGTCGTAACCGGACCATGACCGGATCGTAACCGGAGCGTAACCGAAACGTAACCGGAGCGTACCCGGACCGTGACCGGACCGTGACCGGACCATAACCGGATCGTGACCGGACCGTGACCGGACCGTAACCGGACCGTGACCGGACCGTGAACGGACCGTGACCGGAACGTAACCGGAGCGTGACCGGGCCCTAACCGGACCGTGACCGGACCGTAACCGGACCGTGACCGGACCGTGAACGGACCGTGACCGGAACGTAACCGGAGCGTGACCGGACCCTAACCGGACCGTGACCGGACCCTAACCGGAACGTAACCGGAGCGTGACCGGGCCCTAACCGAACCGTGACCGGACCCTAACCGGAACGTAACCGGAGCGTGACCGGGCCCTAACCGGACCGTGACTGGACCGTAACCGGACCGTAACCGGACCGTAACCGGACCGTGATCGGACCGTGACCGGACCATGAACGGACCGTGACCGGAACGTAACCGGAGCGTGACCGGACCCTAACCGGACCGTGACCGGACCCTAACCGGACCGTGACCGGACCGTGACCGGACCGTGACCGGACCGTGACCGGACCGTAACCGGAACGTAACCGGACCGTGACCGGATCGTGACCGGACCGTAACCGGACCGTGACTGGACCGTGACCGGACCGTGACCGGAACGTAACCAAACCGTAACCGGACCGAGACCGGAACGTAACCGGACCGTGACCGGATCGTGACCCGACCGTGACCGGACCGTAACTGGACCGTGACCGGACCGTGACCGGAACGTAACCGGACCATAACCGGAACGTAACCGGACCGTGACCGGATCGTGACCCGACCGTGACCGGACCGTAACCGGACCGTGACTGGACCGTGACCGGACCGTGACCGGACCGTGACCGGAACGTAACCAAACCGTAACCGGACCGAGACCGGAACGTAACCAGAGCGTGACCGGACCGTGACCGGAACGTAACCAAACCGTAACCGGACCGAGACCGGAACGTAACCAGAGCGTGACCGGACCGTGACCGGAACGTAACCAAACCGTAACCGGACCGAAACCGGAACGTAACCGGAGCGTGACCGGACCCTAACCGGACCGTGACCGGACCGTGACCGGAACGTAACCGGACCATAATCGGACCGTGATCGGACCGTGACCGGAACGTGACCGGACCGTGACCGGACCGTAACCGGAACGTAACCGGAGCGTGTCCGGACCGTGACCGGAACGTAACCGGACCGTAACCGGAACGTAACCGGAGCGTGACCGGACCGTAACCGGACCGTGACCGGACCGTGACCGGACCGTGACCGGACCGTAACCGGAACGTAACCGGACCGTAACCGGAACGTAACCGGAACGTGACCGGACCGTGACCGGACCGTAACCGGAACGTAACCGGACCGTAACCGGAACATAACCAGAGCATGACCGGACCGTGACCGGAGCGTGACCGGACCGTGACCGGAGCGTGACCGGACCGTAACCGGACCGTGACCGGACCGTAACCGAATAGAACGTAACCAGCGCGGAACGAAATGGAATGTGCCCGGACTGCAAACCGGAACGGTAACCGGAGCGTGACCGGACCGTAACTGGACCGTGACCGGACCGTGACCGGACCGTGACTGGACCGTAACCGGACCGGAATGGAACGTAATAGAACGGAAGAGAAGAGAAGACGTCGGACGAAGAAGGAAGGCGGTAAAGAAGGCGATAAGACAGTCAAAGAAGATTGGCGAAAAAGACAGTATTTTTGGTAGGTATACGAGTTGTATCATTGTACTCTCTCCTTCTCCTTCTAACTTTGAAAAGATGGAGTAGAAAAATGTGCAAAAAGTTGCGGTAGTGGAGCTTTATATAATATTAGTTAGAACATAAAGCAAAAAAATTTTTTTGTAGTCTGAACGCGGGTGAAACCGCGGGTTCTGCTAGTAATAAAATAACTTACGAGTACATTTACAAATCCTATTAGTGCTCTCAATCAGCTATTATATCAGAATTAGGAATTAGAATTGATCATCTAAGTGAAATTTTTTTTTATGAGTCGGTAAAACGTATTACAGTTGGTTATAAAGAAATTACCGACCAATATGAGTCGTTAATAGTCACAATGAGAAGCTATCTCCGAGTCTAATCCTATTCCACTAGAGCTATGTTTGGATCCCGCATACCATTTTTTTTTCTAAAATAGTTTTTGTATATTTAGATAATATTAACTTTACAAATATATTTTTTTTTAGGGTCATGGATCAAAAATATTGTAGGAAAGCCTACACCAAAGTGGCTCTCAATACAGCGATTGCGGCTATTTATGAAGGCATGAGTTTATGTCAAGCGTTAAAAAAATAAACATTCAAAAAACTACATTATAGCGTTTCGCCGGTACTTGGTTTAAATGAAGAAGGAATGATTGTTGACTGGATTCACTACCTGGGCAAATAGGGCTTTCCAATCACAAAAGAACAATTTATAGAGTATCAAAGGAGTTTAGAGCAAGAAAAAAAAGAAAAGATACGAGTAATAAGAAACAAAAAAGAATATTAAAAAGCTTGGAAAAAAAGAATCAATGAAAGATAAAATAAAATTATAAGTGTTAGATAAGAAGAAGTCACTTAAAAATAAGAAAAAACCTTATATTATATACAAACCTTATATTGTCATTTAAGAATAACAAAACTAGCACCAGAACAATCTTGGAAAAAACCAATAAACGATATGAGTATTCTGAAAGCATGGTGATATATGTATACTGAAGATTCTCCCGAAGCTGCAACAACAACAGATTGTGACACTGATTATTCTACACAGGCGATAGAGGCTCTAAAAAGTCGCTGCTTTTATAGCAGCGAATCTGAAAATGAATCTATATTTTGAGATTATTTTTAAAGTACCTACTTAATTATTATCAATATTTTTTAATGGATGTATGATCTCAATCAAAAAGTCCCTACTACCAATAAGTAATTATTTTTCACATAATTTATTGTTATCTACTCAATTAACATTTAATACATGTTATTTAGTTTACATCTCCACGAAGTGACGAACTTAAAAAGTGAATATTTATAGTATAAAATTGTTTTATTTCCTTATAGTCGGTAATACCTTCACAAAAATCGTTAATAGCTTCATAGCCGTTGGAAGGGGTCGGTAATGGAAGCATTTGACTTGCTCACATTAACAAATTATTTTCTAAGATCTTATTGTATTTTATTACTTTTATGATAAAAAATTAAAACTACATATTCAAAATTTACATATAAAAATAAACAAGTAAGTGTGCACGCATCCGGTGACCTTAAAAAATCACATCAATTTCAAAATTGCCTTAAAGCCGACCCCTTTAATACCTACTACCCCTCTAATACCTGCATTTACCCTATGATTTTTTTTATTTCTTGGACATATTTGCATGAAATTTCGTATTTTTCGCAGTTTGATCGCGAGCGAAGCCGCGAGTTCTGCTAGTTTATAAATAATCCTGATCTGTTTAGTCAATTTTAATATATTTTGAATATTTAACGTGGTTAAAGTTATATGATAGCTCAGTGGTAACGCGCTCGCTTGGAAAACCAAGTGAAGCGGGTTCAAATCTCGGATCTCGCACCTTCGATATTTTTATGTGCGAATCATTTCCAGCATGATTACCATTTGTCTTGTGGTGAAGGAAAATATTGTGAGGAAACCTGCATGTCTTAGAGAACCTTCAAGTTTTCGAAAGACACGTGCAGTCTGCCAACCCAAAATTGGCCAGCGTGGTGGACTATGGCCTAAATCTTCTTGCATATCCCCTTGTTACATCATATTTAATTAGTTTGTGGATTGAATTTGTTGAACAAATGTTTAATATACATGTTAATTTTGTAAATCACACATTAGCGTGATGCAAATGCAAAAATTTATGAGAGACTTATTGTATAAGTTTATTAGTACTTCACACTGTGATGACTCCATTCAACGGTATTTATTAAGTAAAACTAAAATGGACATATCTAAATAAATTATTGATTAATATACATATATCTAACCATTTTTTTATGTACCGAACATTAGTTCAAAATTTAGCATGTAATAATTTTAGATGTTAACCTAAACCATATTAAATTTTTACCATTTTCTTCTAAAACTTTGTGAATTAATTTACCCGAAATGCCATTTTATATTAACGGTATAATAAACAGCCTATATTCACCCTGAAAGTGTGAAAATATTTACCTATATTTGAAAAGTGGTTTTGAAATTAGTATGGTACACCGCCAACCGATGACCGAGATGGGCCGCCTCCCAGAACCTTCCTTGGCTTTACCAAGTACGCCCAGTTGGATTGCCGGGCGCTAATGAACCAACCACGACAAGGTGAAACATTTTCTCACTTATCTTTACCCAGAGAAAAAGCATAAGAAGTAAGCACCAATTACTGAGTCCATCGCTTTCTGCCATCGACCTACCACATTGCGTGTCTGGTAACAATATTTAAAACCACGTTATTCTGAACCGTACCAGAAAAGAAATGTCGCCAACAGAATTCGTTTCAAAAATTATTTCTGGCACTCTTTAGGAGGAAAGCAGTTCGACCTAGTGACATTTTTTCGATGGATTAACAATATAGTATGTTTAATCCTTCGCCGGATCCTTATATACTATAATATTTAAAAAATACATCACAACACTTATTAAAGCGTACTTTCGAAAAATTAAAAGTAAATTAGTATGAAGGAGTAGGATTTAGTTACCTATCTGCTATAAAACCTTAGTAGCTAGGCGACCGAGCTTCACTCGGAGTTCTTTTTTGTTATATCGTTTTTTTTAGATTAAAATAATAACTAAAAACTTGAATAAGTACAAAAGTAAAAACTTTGTATTCGATGAGACTGAGACTCGATCCCGGGCATATGTGTTGTCTAACTTGCCCCTTAACAGTTTGACCACGATGCTTATAACCGAGTGTAAAAAAATTATCGACCATATTCTGCAAAAGAAAACCGCATGAAAACTCGAAAACGCGCATTTTCCCAGACATGAGACTAATCTAGATCGATTTTTCGCCCCCGAAAGCCCCCACATGCCAAATTTCAGCGAAATCGTTAGAGGCGTTTCAGAGATCGCTGGTATAAATAAATAAAGATATAAAAATATTAATATACAAGAATTGCTCGTTTAAATATATTAGATTATTGTTTAAAGACACTATGTTATTTAGTTAACCTTTTATTCCTTTTAAAGTGTTTTTAAATTTAGAGCAGAGACTACGTCTCGAGCGGGGTTGAGACGCCATCATGACAATCATTAGAGATACGTGGCTTGGTAACGTTAGTTGATCATAGTGGATCATAGAGAGTTATGCTTTGATATTATATTTGAAAGTCTAATCGGTGTCTTAGAATCCGCTGTCGCTCTAAATCATTATAATATTATATATTTCCCTAAATAAATTGTGTATTGAGCATTGAATACTTTAATATTTGAGTTCTGATAACGCCCACAAGATTAGTATATATGTATATAATTAAAAGTATATGTATATAATAGTTTAAATAAATTAAAATACATAAATGGTAACATTTGTAAAGGTAAATTTATTAAAATGTTTAAATAAATTAGAAGCTTTAAATCAATACAGGCCCTTGACCCTATCAAGTATCATCAATTCAATCAAACAACGTTAAGAGTTTACACAAATCGAGGTAAATTATCTCTAAGGATCACTGACTAAAATCGTTTGATCATCGAATGTATGTAGATGTATAGTAGGTAGTTGTTTACACTATACGATTGGCGTTACGCGCTGAGTATACGCTCAGTATAACATTTGTTTGTTACAAATTTTCAAATTATATTTTTCTTAATATTAAGGTTTTGTGTCGGAGGTCACGAATTCGATAAATGATCATCAAAAAAATAAGTGATAATTTAGTTATAATATAAATATATTATATAAATTATATATTTTTAGCTATTTTTTATTTCATTACTCAAAAGGGAAAATGGAACCCATATTGAGTAACTAATGTAGGTCTACTCGTGTGTCCGTCCGTCTATCTGACTAATTTTACTTTCCATTTTATCTAATTCTAATAATGGATTAATTTTGAATATAATTATTTTTTTTTGAAAAATTATAAAAACCAGGCATTTCTCTATCTTATTTTACATACTGTTCTTGCGAAAAAATGGAGCTTATAGACTTTCAGATATTTTTTGCTGGAAAAATATAGCATAAAGCATTTATTTTAAAATGACAACACATAAGCCAACTTGTACGTGTTTTTTTTCTTTATATACATATAGTTATTATTCATATATTGTAATAATGACAAAAATAAAAAAAAAACACCAAAAAACAAACCATAGTCTATCAATTTGCATCGTTGTATATTGATATAAATAAAATTAAAATCCTTAACCGTTTTGTAAGTGGGTTATGCGGTTAATACATCGATCATCCCCACATTGGTTGAGACATTTTAAATCGCCCTGAGTAATGCGACAAACTCATTTACTTGTCAACGACGTTACCCACATTACTTACCAATCCAAAGTATAACAGGATATTGCTCAGGTTACAAACATCTCTTTCATAAGTTAATTTATCAGAGTTACATCTGCACATTTATATAAAGCCAACTTAAATTCCACGAATTCGTTTCAGTTGTTGTAAACAACAGAATCAATGATTGACGTCATTCATTCAGAATATTTTATGTTCTGAGGTGAAAATAGCAGGAAGTTGAAATTATAATATATTACATTTCACTCTTTGAAGCTGCTATTTAAATTAATATGAAAAATATTCAATTCTAAATGGCACCTACATTGCGTTGAATCGACAATCACATATTGTACATTTGTGTTGCTTATGTTTATACTGTACTAGTTCAAAGGAATGGTTTCCGAACATTTATTACTTCGATGTTAGTGTAAAGTGAATTGCAAAATTAGGTGTTCCTTTGTTCCATGTACCCTGCAAACTTGGACACCTTATTTTCTCAATAAATTATATTATATAATTGCACACCGTAATCGGGTTGATTTAATAATTGTTACTTGGTTTCAATTTTTAAATGATAATAAGATTAGATTAAGAATGTATTTAAATTATCCATATGTATTTTAGAGCGGGTAACACCGGATGGAGTTGTAGTGACGTAGTCTTGAGTATAGATGTATGTGATGTTTGACAGCTTGAACATGACGTACGCTTGCAAACCTATCAGCTCCAGAATGCTATTTTATATTATAACTAGCGACTCACCCTCGCTTCGCTTCGGGTTCGTCCCTAGACAAAAATAAATCTATCCCACGGGAACCGTACACTTTTCCATGATATATAGCCTATAGCCCCCCTCAGTCAACGGGCTATCAAATGCAAAAAGAATTTTTCATATCGGATCAGTAGTTCTTGAGATTAGCGCGTTCAATCAAACAAACAAACAAACAAACTCTCCAGCTCTATAATATTAGTATAGATTTAGTAAAGTCGTAATATTCTTATTTTACCGACCAGTCTCCTACGTGTCTTCTATATGACGTCAGCAAAGTAACTGGCATGCTTTGAGGCCAGTAACAAGAAAATTAAATTGAAATGAAAATGCATTTTTCTCTGAAAACTAGAAATTTAATTTAAAGTTGTAGTTCAAATGAACCCAGAACACCCACTATGGATAGCCAATAAAGACGTCTCAAATGATTTAAATTTACCACTCGACGATCCCGTTATATTATATAAGCTTATTAAAATTACGGAGTATCTTGCAACAGACTGGCAGCTTACACATTTCCTTCTTTTACACTACCACAGTACGTAATTTCCTAAAGATTATTAGAAAGATAATGATATAGACTACTTTTTGTCCGTGAATATGAAGTCCCTTTAGAATTTAGCCTATTGCAAAAATATTATAGTATAAGAACAGCTGAGCTTAGAAACAATTTTTTTTTATTATCTACTAGCAACTTACCCTCGCTTTGCTCGGGTGCGTCCCTAGGTACGTTTTAATTTTTTTGAGCTAAATCATTTTTTTTTTAAATAAAAGTAGCCTAAGTTACTCCTTGTAATATCGGCTATTTGCCAGTGGAAGTCCCGTTAAAATTGGTCCAACCGTTTCGAAAATTAGATCCAACAGACAGACAGGCAGACAGACAAAAATTTTAAAAATTGTGTTTTCATTACAAATACATACGGTACATAATTCCATATGCATTTAGTATAAAGCTGTTATTTTGACATTACAAACAGATACTTCAATTTTATTTATCTGTATAGATTTGCGAGCCACTATTAACATATTCCGAACATACAACTATCGAACAATAAATTTGTTTATCATCCTTTTAGGATTTTCCACTTCTCTTTCTTCCATACGACCGATTTTTTAGTACATACTAAAAAAATATACTTGTCATAAAAATCTTACCTAAGCAATATAGTAGAATCTTCAGAAAGAGTTGTACTTAAATTACATACTCATTAATAAGCAATTAAAAATATCTCTTTAAATTAAAAAATTCCTTATGTTGCTAATTAAATACCTAATTGATTCAATAAAGAGCAATAGAAAAACACAAACCGTACGAAAAAGAATAACGTTTTAGATATCCAATAAAAGGGTGAGAAGGGTAAACAATCTCCATGGATTTTCACCAAAGCCAATATTTTCTTAGGCAGAAAAAAATACAAAGAAATTCAAGCGTGTAATTTAAATGATCGAATAAAAAGGATGAATTTTTGATTTTTCACCGGAGACGTAATCAATATTATTTTTCAGGGCTCTTGTCCAAAGGGGACGGGTGTATGTATAATAAATGTTAATGTACATATCTGTCCACCCGTGTGTTATTTTTGAACAGCTGTATCTTTTAAACCGTGATAGGTGACCGGTTGACATGTTTCCAAAATTTGTGTTATTGTAACGGATATCTTAATAATTAATTTAAAATACAAATAATAAAATGAGTTTTTATTTGATTTAGCGTAAAATACATATTATTATATTATGTATGTGTTTTACGCTAAAGCAAAAATTATACAATATTAATAAATACCATCAGAGCTCCGCTCGGTGTTTTTCAAGAAAGATATAGAAATTGTGTTTTTTTTTTTCAGATAAGATTCCTCTTTATTTAAAAATAAAAAGCAAAACGTTATCTTAATACAAATCCGAGATACACAAAATAAATTTATTTACTATCTATACTATTATTATAAAGAGACAAAGTTTGTTTGTTTGAACGCGTTATTTTCCAGAACTACTAATTTGGTTTGAAAAGTTCTTTTTGCATTAGATAGCCCATTTATTGAGGAAGGCTTATATATCATCGTACTACTACTATTCAAGAGAGTGAAGCAGTAAACATAAATGTCAACAAATCGGGCTAACTTCCGTACATTATTGTAAAACTGATGTTTATAACGGAAGTTGAAACGCGGGCGAAGACGCGGGTACTGCTAGTATGTATATATAAGAATTGCTCATGTAATATTATAAGATAATATGTTTGTTAACCTGACCTTTTTTATATACATACTCATAATTAAGCCCCGATTCTCAAGGCTGAATGCATATGCATTAGTTTCAACTTCAATATACATTTAAACGCTCTGGATAAATATTTATTTTTTGAGAGAATTAATTACCTTAGAGCTAGAATAGTCAAAATGGAAAATTTCAAACGACTTAGACAAGAGCTTTCAATTTAATGGAAATTAAATTATGTACATTTTAATAAGATTAGGGTTCTCTTAATTGATTGTCATCTTATAAACTCCTTCCTCTATATAAATTTACTCATAGAATAAACAACTGAAGTTTCACCTGTGAATAAAGAACCTTTTACCTTAATATGATAAATGTTGCCTGATCTTTCATTAGTGTGTAAAGTATTTAGTCACTTTTAGTTAATTTAGCCTAGTGGTAACGCGCTTACTTGGACAACTAAGTAAAGCGGGTTTAAATCTCGGTTCTCGCATTTGTTTTTTTGTTTGTTGAGTAGTATTGGTTTTTCTAGCCGGTGAGTCCCACATAACCATCTATGTGTCTACAGGTGGAATGCGTAAATGCATTTAACAACATAAAAAAAGGGTTATTCTAGGTCCCCTCCAATACTTGACTTTGGTAGATATCTTGACTATCCATGCATTGTTATTTTTTTTTACAGCGAAATAAATAAATAAAATAAATAAATAAATAAATTGTAAAGCTTAAAAATTAAAAATCATAATTAATTTAAAAACGTTTTCTTTTGAAAGAACATTCAAAATGGCAATAATTGTCGTTATCGTATTTATAACGGTTGACCAGAGATTTTTAAATAAATTTTCTATTTTTTCGTAATTATCTTACACGTGTTCTTAACTGCTCCAATTGTAACAGCTATGGTTTATATTATGTTAAAAGGCTGTTTAAAAATCTGTTCCTTTATTTTTTTGACACTATTCTAGTGTTTAGAGACTGCTCCAGGCACCAGGTTATTGTAAATTCTCGTTACGTTACATTTCTTAGTAGCTTTGCTTACGACCTTTACTTATGACTATGACCTTATTTTAAAAAAATCATCCTCTTTAAAAGTATCACACTAGACTAAAAAGTCCTTGAATAATACTGTCTTAAGTCGTTGGGTGTTGAAAATTATTGATGTTTAAGTAAGACAAGTAAAAACGATTTGAATACAGTTGGTACTTATGTTGTATCTACCATTTAGAGAATCATGATAAACATTATCACGATCTTCAATGAAATTAATATAGCTAAAATTTAAATATTTTCAGATATAGCGATGGTATCGAGATTTTACAAGTAGCGGCAGAATACGCCTGTCTTGAGCCCTATTATGAACGCTAAGATAGAATATTTGCAGAGCAATTTGGTATAATTGATTTCAAACGTCTGAATGATGGCTTGAAAAGTTCTAAAAGCGTCACCTGTTAAAAGATCAATGGGAAAGTAATGAATAACGTAAGTAGTATATTAAAATACGAATTATTATACGAATGTTACTTACGGCTACATTATTATTAATTCAGAATTTGTCTAAAATTAAATGGAAAATCATATTGTGTCTGAAGTTTAATTTTTTCATTTATTTATAAAACTCCAAATGACGGGCGACACTGAGTCAGTTTTATTCCATAATTTTTTAATATATAGACTATAATTTGTTTTTATATCTTCTCTCTCTTTCCTATTTGTGTCACAAATTCTTTGTATTGCATGAATACGACATTTTTTTGTTCAAACACCAAACAAAGTATTATTTATCCAACCTTTCTCGTGATACACAATTACAGGCAGTCAAATATTCTACAAACTGCTCATAAGACCCTTATTACATTTTAAATAAAACCTCGTCCAAAACAAATAAACCGGACAGAGCGCGATAAGCAATTAAATATAACGAGCGTATACAAATCTTACAGTACAGTATCTAAGTAAATAAAAATATTATTTGAATGTAAACAAAAAAATCTAATTACCAAAAACAATAAACAATAATGTGTTTGCTATTTCATATATATGTATTTGGGTAATAATATAATAGAAAATAGGGTTTTTTCTTCTTTATAGAGACCCTTTTTTTATTTCAGGACAATTAATATTACTTCCTTTAGCATTAAATTAGTATTTTAATAACTTATTCGTGCATTATATACGATGCCACTGACAGATAAATACACATGTTTCACTTATAACTCAGTCTTTTTGCGTCAGGGGTTAATAAAACATTTAATCTCCTTTGAAAATATCTATACAAATAAGAACAAAGTAGTCGGATCAAGCTCCGCAGTACATAATAGGAGCAATATTCATTATAATTTCAAGAAGATAATTTCATATTTTCATCTTTATCTCGCTAAAAATAAGATATATTATAAAAAGAAAGCTCATCTGCGTGCATTCGCAACCTATATAGTTGAATGAAAAATGAATGAGCGTGTATAAATTTAAGATATGTACATTGAGATCCTTAATGTGAAAATACTTGAATGATGAAATTGTTGATGGACGCAATAATTTTAACATTTCAAAATAAGTAACTTCACTTGCACGCAATACTCTTAAAAAGTAGGTCATTAATGCTTTTAATATTTTTAAACATGTTTAACATAAACAGGTATTAACATGAATTATTAAAGACTGCAAATTTATGTGCAATTTAAATGATAAAAGTATTATTTAAATTTAATATTTTGCTATAGTTAAAATCACGCAATATTTAACAGTAATTGCCCGCGGTTTCACACGTGTGGTCTTAATTATCGTTGATAATCGTGAATTAGTTTAATATATAAAGAAATTGTTACTAATCATTTTTATCAGTTAGAGCGCGGAAATCTTGTCCTCTAAAATAATGAAATTGGTTAAACTATGTAAAATGTATAGTTTAGGGTCAATATTTCATTTCGTGAATATTTAGACATTTTGAAAAAAAAAATTAAGCCTGATGGTGTTCTTTATTATGTTTTTGTAAAATATATAATTAAAATAAGTAAAATATGAAGAAGGGACAGTAATGTGGCCCTTACCATTAAAGATATTGGCTTTTGTGTTTTTTCTCAGAAACGGTAATGAGATTTACACGCACGGTAATTGAAATGTAATTATGGTAAATAGGTTCCCTAAAATGGTGATTAGATATAAAATAAAATGTATAGCCTTTTATTCATTAACAATGTAGGAACTGTGATTTGTAGTTAATAACAAAACGTAAACATAATTATTATAAATAATCAACACATTTAATTCTTTAAGCACAGTTTTTTAGTTTTTTAAACTTATCTAATAATATATACATATTTAACGAGTTGTGTCTATTAGAACCCCAAGCTTATGATACATAATTAGCATCAACTGCAAAATCTTCCAACGTTTTATATATTCTTTATGGTCCGACGTGTGATATGCACGAAATGATATATTCACCCTGTAACACTTTGGTTAACCCTACAAGTGTAAGAGTCTAGTATTTTGTCATATTATGTATGTAGAACAATATTGTGCCATCATTTCACCAGCAGTCCTAAAACACTACTGAAAAAATAGATATTTCATGTGGGTTATGAATATGAGAAAAAACCACCATTTTAATATTCGTGTACGTATAATGACATATGAGCGGATAAGGTCTTCGAGCCGCATACATACATATATGAGTATTTGCTTGCACGTCTGTAACCTCCTTTAGAATTGGTAGCTAAATTTCATACTATCATCAAATAAACCAGTAAAGACACCATAAGTTCGAATAGCTACCGATGCTTTTATAGACCACCACATGTGAATTTTATGAGCATTTTACGTGTTCTATTCGTTTGACCTTGACAGGTCGTCAGGGTGCCAATTCCATCACATCATATTTCGCATTTGCCGTCTGTCACCTCGTAAAACCTTTCCAATAAAATACGACTTGACCTTATTCACCATATAGAATATGGTGCAACTATCACAATTAATGAAAGATGTAACATGTTTAGGTTGGGTTAGGATAGCCCAGTGAAGCGAGTGAATCGAGTGAAGCGGGTTCAAATCCCGGGTGTTGCACCTCTGATATTTTCATGTGCAAATCACTTCCAACATGATTATCACTTGTCTTACGGAGATGGAAAACATCGTGAGGAAACCTGGATATCTGAGAAAACCAAACAAGTTTTTAAAAGACATGTGTAGTCCTCCAACCCGCACTTGGCCAGTGTGTGGTGGACTACGGCCTGATCCCCCAAGTATTGAAGGGAGGCCCACCCCAGCAGTGGGACGTTAAAAAACACTTAAAAAATATAGTCTCGCACGCATCACGTTTGGAAGAGTCGGTGAGCAATTGAATAGTTACTACTCCAGATTAAAATTTCGATGAAATATTTATGTTTATCATAGTGTTATTATCTTCTAAATACTTGTATTCTAGGACACAGTATATCTTCTTAGTTAGTTTTAACTTTTATCTATTTTCTTTTATTTAATCTTAAATTAATAAGATAGCAAAAGGGCAAATCGTAGAAGGTAACCTATGAAAGAGTCACGACAAAAAGAGTACTATTCTGTTCAATTAGTTGACGAAATTTCTTGGCTCCAAAAACGGCGATATTAACTTTACCCGCGAGATATCAGATATGGGTGCTCTATTGAAATTTTGAATAAATTCAATTTTAAAATTTAATAATTAACATCAAACCAATGAAATCTCAATGAATATTCAATGTGTTTAACGTCCCACTGCTGGGCAAGGGCCTACTCTTTAATACGAGGATCACACATACATTTACTAATTTTTAAAGTAGTATTATTAAATTTTTATAGTTTTCAGTAAATAAAATTATATACAATCGAAGTTGTAATGTCGAAAGAAATATTAGTTTCATCTTTAACGACTATAAACTACGGTGCAGTATAAAAATAATAAGGAATCGCTTGTAGTATTCTTAACGACAGCTATAACGTTGACACTAAACCGAGTCAGACGGCTGTAAATACAACTAATTGATCCCTTTTATTCTCGACGCCGTATTAATAAAGATGTTCCTTTCATAAATAAAAATATCAAAGTAACAAAGGAAGAGTGACTGTAAAAGGTTCACAACATAGTGAGGTTTGTTTCATATAAAACTCATAATTATTGTCCAAGAGTATAGCCAAAAATAATGATCACCAAAGAAAAGAAAAAAACATGCCATTTCTTACAAAAAATACCATTTCGTACAGGAGAAAAAGGAGAATGAAAAGAAAAAGGAATTAGAATGAATTAACACATAAATAAGCCGCTACCCGCCGTTAGCCGTTGCACGTTGTGACTCGATTCTCCAATGGAGCTGGACAATTCAGACTCAAGCAAGACTAAACTACTTTAAACTTTTTGTAGGCTAGAAATATATATGTATGTACATAATCAGCCCTTTTTAACGTTCCACTACTGGGCACGGGCCTCCCTTCAATACGAGGGGGATAAGGCCATAGTCTACCACGCTGGCCAAGTGCGGGTTGACGGACTACACATGTCTTTTTAAAACTTACTAAGTCCTCACATGAAAATATCAGAAGTGCGAGAACCCACTTCACTCGGTTTCCCAAGGAACGAGCTTACCGTTACCATTGGGCTGCCACTGCCATACAAATATGTATTTTAAAAAAATATTTTGGCCGGATGTTAAAACAATATAGAGCACTTATTATAACTTGCAGAGTATTTTTTTATTTGCTTGTCTTTATTGCACACACAATATAAATACAAAAAGTACAGATTTTGTTACATAAAGTACATTAAGCGTGCAAAGGTGGTCTTATTGCCAAAAGAATTCGCTGTATAAAGAGATAATGAAAATTCATTTCGTTCTCTAATTATTATTTCCAATTAATGGTTTCCAACGTCAGTCATAATTAATTTTCTAACGAAACATATTTAACTGTTGAATGTACACCAATTATTATTTATTTAATCAACCTAATAATCAAGTGTTTGCACTTTCAACTTTATGCAAATAACGTCAAAGCCATATCGTACCTCTACAGAGCTAACTATAATTGGACGGAAATAGTCAAAAACGTACACTCTTCTTAGTTAGTACATAGAAAGCATTAATTGAATTGGCATTATGTGCTTAATGTCAAAGCTCTAGATCATACTTTTAAAAAATATAATAATTCGACCAAGTGCGGGTTGGCGGACTGGATTTATATAAGACTTACTATACTATCTATACTAATATTATAAAGAGGAAAGATTTATTTTTTGATTTGTTTGTTTGTTTGTACCGAATAGGCTCCGAAACTACTGAAACGATTTAGATGAAATTTGGTAAGAAGATAGTTTGAGACTCTGGGAAGGACATAGAATAGTTTTATTCCGGAAATCATCCCTTAAGGGGGTGAAAATTGGGATTAAAGTTTGTACGGGAAAGCAATCTAGGGCCGAACTCGAGCGAACCGAGGTTAAGTCGCTAGTCATTTATATATTACTAGTTTTTGTTCCCAGCTCTTCTATTGAAATCAATTCAATTTGATGAGTTTAAGGTTTAAAAAATAAAAAAATAATTGACTCATTCATAAACTTTTGCAATTATATTTAATGTTTTTGTGATTATATTTAGGTATATAATGAGAATAAAATTAACAAAATATTAGGTCCTTTACATTAAATATATAATAGGATTTTTCTATTATACAAATTTTAGGACAATATTTTTTGTAACCAGGCATGTAACAAACAAACAAAAAACGACACGATAATCATACATATTATGTTTTTTTAATAATTTTAACATTTATCAATTCTACCACACAATTTCGCGCACTAGATACTCTGGTAAATCAACATAAAATATTTATATTAAGCCTTTCAGAAACCCGTGACATTTAAGTGAATATTTCATATGACGCGTAATAGCAAACAGAACGAAGAAACTCTTTTACCAATTTACTTATTAAACGCAAAAACCTGCGTTAACTGAATTTAGTACTTTTTTAGAATTTTATCTTCACATTTGACTTTATTTAATTTATAATATTTAGAAACATGTAGAGTATTTAAATATATTGTTACAACGTAAGGATCACTCGACACACTGCCAACTTTTTTATAACTATGCATAAAATAAATACAGAACTATCGAATTTTCGGGAATGTTCTAGAAATGTCAGTGTTTTTTTTTTCTGAAAATTGCTTTATTTATTTACCACTCACGGCAATTTACCATTTATTATTCCTACCATGAATTGTCATAGGTTGACAACTGCCTCGATGTCTTTTCTTAAGCATGGTTCAGGCGTGCAATTTTGATTCAATATCATATGCTCATCTCAAACCGTTATCTGTTATTGAATTTATACACTCGTTTACAAAATGCGAATGATGTGTTCTCCTATAATTGGTAAAACATAAAAATATAAATTAGATTTAAGTATATTGTAAATGTTAAAAAAAATTATTTATACTGTTGGAGATCCATATCTATACAGATAAATAAAATTGGAATGTTTGTTTGTAATATTAAAATAATCGCTTTTTACTAAATGCATATGGATGTATACACGGTACATATACCAAAACAACATTTTTTACAATTTTTGTCTGTCTGTCTGTTTGTTCCGGCTAATTTCCGAAACGGCTGGATCGATTTTGACGGGACTTTCACTGGCAGATAGCTTCTGTTATAAGGAGTAACTTAGGCTACTTTAATTTTAGAAAAAGAATCAGGGTTCCGCAAAAAAAAATTAAAACGCGAGCGAAGCGAGGGTGAGTCGCTAGTAAATATATAAAAACATGAGATAATTTTATCTTTAATACCAAGAATAAAAAAAATAAAAATCTTACTTTAACTACTGAGTTATTAAAATATTTTTCATTCGGTTATAATATTAGCACAAAATTGCTCATCAGCGCATAACTCTCTCATTTATCTACAAAATTCAAGATGATTACAGGATTTCATTGGAAGCTTTCCATTAGTAATGCCAAATTTAACACAAACTTATCGAAAACCTATTCAACTCATAGGATACTAATGTAATATATATCAATAATTTAATTCTGAAGGCGAGAACATTATTTAGGCATCACGTTCCGTTTAACCTTATCGCTTGGGATAAATACGTTTACTATTTTAAGATAGCAGATACGACTATCTTATATATTTGTGTTTTATCCATAGATATATATAATAAAACTCTAATGGAGTATTCATGACGAAAAAACCACTGGACACATTTTAATGAAATTTGGTATGATGATAGCTGACTATCCGGATCAACGTTTAATAATGTCCTCCTGACCGATTCCGGCCACGGCGGCCAATCTCATTGAGACTAGCCAACTGCGCAGGAGATATTATAGTGCAGCGCGTGTGAGAGAGAGCACCGACACAAGTGCACTCTCTATTCCTGTCACTCTCATACTCCGGTGAGACAACTACTCAACACGATGGGTGAGAATTAAGGCGCAGGACCGACGGCTTTACGTGCTCTCCGAGGCACGGGGGTGGAACACCGCCAACTTCCCAACTCCGGGCTGTTAACCCAGGACCTTAAGATGTGAGCCGTACATGCTAGCTACTACACCACCACCGATCAACATTTAGGATACTATTTACTGCAGGGAAATATCTCATCTCTAAGCAATCTATACTAACCGTTAACTTAAAATTAATTTTTGAT
Organism: Argynnis bischoffii washingtonia; assembly: GCA_033884665.1. Taxonomy (NCBI): domain Eukaryota; kingdom Metazoa; phylum Arthropoda; class Insecta; order Lepidoptera; family Nymphalidae; genus Argynnis; species Argynnis bischoffii. Next base: position 13,234,464 of record CM066618.1, on the reverse strand, counting down.
AAAACGTACCGAGGGACGGACCCGAGCGGAGCGAGTGTGAGTCGCTAGAAATGAATAAAACAAATACTTAACGTTCTATAAAATCAAAAAAGTTTATATGAGTGGTCACTATTCTTTATAAAAGAATCTTCAAAGAAAGTCGGGAACAATTAAGTACTCGTTTTTTTTGTAGTACATTACAAAATTCCAGCTACCTAATCGGATAAAGAATTAAAGCTCATAGCTATTAGAAAAGAAAATAATTTATTTAAAATTTCGTTTTCATCCAATAAGATAATATTATAATTAATAGGCTTAAAATAATTTAATTTCAAGCCTTTTAATTATTTAAGTTGTAGTTGAACATAACTGTGAATTGTAAGATTACTTTAAAGGGTTTTTGAAACAAATATTATTAAAGTACGAGTAATTTTAATGAATTTTGTATTGCTTCTAACGACGTGGTTATGCAAAATAGATCCAACCACAAAAACTTACTTTTGGGAAAATAGGAGTTTTAGTAAAATAGCTATATAAAAATAAAAAGACTGTAGATTTTTTCTGAAATTCCTCTTAAATATTGGGTATTTTATCTAATTTCTGTATGTAAGTTGATATGTAGGTGCCATTAATGACAGTAACTCAAAAACTGGTTTCGTGGACTGGATCCATTTTGCATAACTATGTCCAATTGTATTGTGCAGAACATGGTTTGTTAGCTTCAGTAAAGTATCAGAGATCAAGCACGTGTTGTCCTCATTATACGTTTATTGCACTGCTTCCTGTTGTCAGTTTGCTATTCTGGAATAAATTCTTATGATCAGGGTTCGACGACCTGTTTTGATGTTAATGTTTAATTAATATATTATTCATATGTTTTAATTACTTTGATGGTTATTAACATTTTGGATAATACATTTTGAAATAAAAGAACTTTCAATATAAAACATAATAAAGTTGTTAATAAAAAACATATTATTAAAAAACTTTTATATAACTATGTATTTCTTGAAAGTGTGCAGTGATGAAGGTATTTTATTATGTTATTTAATTTAAATCGTTTTTTTTTTCTCTGATTACACATTGCTTTTATATGAAAAATTAAAATATCAACTGTTCTTATAAAAACATCTTTAAGGGCGAATTATACTCAAATTTGCAAATCGATTTAAATCATCTCAAAAATATTTGGCAAATGTCAAAGAGTAGGTGGTTACCTAGAATCTTACTCGTAAGCTTGGCAAGTATTTTTTGTCATCTATATATTTAACTGCTTGGTTCATCTGTCTGGGTTGTATAGCTCTTCTTTTCTAAATTGCAGATCTTAAGTCCTGTGTTCGAGTTTTAGGTCGGACAAAACGTTAAAAAAATTATTGGCTGTTTCTGTTAAAAAAAAAACAGTAGCTATAAAAATTAATGGTGTTCCTATGTACCTTAGAAAGGACGTTAAATCGTCAGCTCTCCAATTTCGACAGTCATGTCGAATTACCATCGCATTTGCTATGAAAGTAAAACTACAGAAATTGCATCTAAGTCTTGAATCGCACATATACATGAGTTTGGCAGCCATGACCGAAGATCCATCCGGAGGGTATTATTAAATGCTTTGATATTTTATATTATTAAAATTAAAACATGTATAATGATACATGTCAGATATTTGAAAGAGACTGAATTGTCTATATGTATTTTACAATAGGCTTTGCCTCGATGTAGAAGGTTGCGAGTTTGATTCCACACGATTCAAGTAGGTAGACTAGCGCAAAGAATAGCCAAAGTAAATCGGGCAGTAAGTATCACAAATAAAAAACAGCCGTTTTTATATATTTTTACTACTAATGAATAAGTTAAAACGACATAAATTTTAATATAATCTGAGTAAAGATAATAAAACAATTAAAATGTTTTAATTACAATAGTTATCTGCTCTAAGTAACCTTGGGGGATAACGCTTAATCGACCATATCGGACAGAACATTAATCAAGTATCCATATTCAATTGAACCGACAGTAAACAAGCTCAGGATATACAGGATATTGTGAAGTGACAATATAAAGTTCTTTGTAGGTATTTTCTGCTGTCCATATTTTTTATATTTTTATTAATTTTCTTTATATTTGATTTATTTTTAGATTATAATTTTATCATCGTGTTATTATTCTGATCATACTAATGACTTTCCCTAGCTTCGCTCAGATGCGTCCTTAGGTGTCTATGTGTATTTGACGACACGTTTGCGGTCGGCGGTCAGCGGTCGCGGGTTCGAGTCCCGCTAGAGGCATTGATTTGTGTGAAGAGTATGAATGTTTGTACGCCAGTCATGGGTTATTATATTTTAAATATGTATTTATTTAAAGTTATATATGTGTAGTGTACTAAATTCCATTCAAATCCGTCCAACCGTTCCAACGTGTAGGAGTAAAGAATGTACACATACATACAATGTATCGCGCTTACATATATTAGTAGTTTGGGGTAATTATGTAACCTTTTAATGCTATAAAGGAGATTTCTGTAACGCTTGGTAAAACAGGCAAAATACTAAAAATGTAAATTTGTGTTTTTTTTATTAGGTAATACAAAAAAAAAAAACAAAAAAAAGCTGTGTAAAATGTATTTTTTTTGCAAGAGATAACGGTAATTGTTTTCTAAGTCGCGCTGTTTAAAGATTGTGGTCGTTATATATACATATCACCTAAGGTGTTAAAGAAATAGGTATGTCACTAGAATACAAATTAAGTTAAATATATTACTTTGGTACATAATAACTTTTTTTATAAAATTTTCAATTATTGACAAATTGGTTTTTTGACCTCGTTACAATTTTATTATCTGTATAGATAGAGTTCCTGTTTCCGCGCGGGTAAAAAATTGTCAGTGGGTTTTTCTGTCAAGAAATTCGTAGTAGCAGCCCCGACTTATAAAGTTGGTGATTACACCGCTGTGCCTCGGGAAGCACGTAAAGTCGTTGGTCTTGCACCTGACCTCTCACCGCGTCGGATTTCTGTCTCAAGGGAATATGAGAACGAAAGTAATAGAAACTGAACTCGTCTTCGCAAACACTCTTATGATATATTATGTCTCCTGCGCAGCTTCACATAAGCCGTGACCTAATTTTGTTATGGTGACATTCAGTATGTAGTATGTATACATATGTATGTATGTATGTATGTATGTATATACAAGCAACGCCATATTTCAACAAATTTGATTAATAAGAGCACCCTGTATTACTACACGTCATAATCTGGGTACTAAATTTTATCAAAAATCATCGCGCTGCTTTAGTATACTATAATAACAAACATATAAACTTATACAAACGTTCGCATTATTTACTATAATACTATAATACGTAATTGAAGTCTCAGTATATGGCTAGTTTAAAAACGTAGAATGTTAAGCCCCACTTAATCACTCAAACCCTTCAATTGATTTACATAGCTATCTGTATTGCAACTTCTAGGCTATTATAGCAAAACGACCATGACGAGCATCCCGATAAATTGATTCGGTCTCAGACAATTGAGCTAAACCTAGGAATTGATTAAGATTCACACCTTACTAACATTTTCTATTATGTGTGGCGACATAAATATATAGATGCGTGTATAAAATGTTTTTTTTTAAATAATAGTCAAAATTATAATAATATTCAAGACTTTTATAACGTTGAATAAAAATTGCTATCAAATAATCTAGTCTAGTATCTATAATCGCTATATAATACAGGATTTTCTTAGTAACTATCTCTATTAAATGTTACCGAAAATTACCTAATTTGACGTTCGTTTCAAGAATTACTTATATAACACACTAGCGATTCACACTCGCTCTACTCGAGTTCGTCTCTATTTACGTTTTAACGTTTACCAAATTTCATCAAAATCCCTCCAGTGGTTTTTCTGTGATGTGGTCACAAACAGACAGACAGACTAAAAATTTAAAAACTTTAGATGCGGTTTCAATAATAATGTCTATTTAAATAAGATTTTTCAAAAAATATTGAATGTACAGATTTGGCTTAGTTACAATTTTATTATATATGTATAGATTGAAAGAAATTTCATATTGTTTCCATTCCATGGAAAAGATTGCCTTTGGCCTCAAAATAAAAAAAAATATCCCACACTCAAAATTTCTGTTATTTATCATTTTGACTAATTTCATAAAGATTGGCACTGCATTTTAGTAGTAACAAAGTGTATTTAGCTCTTTCTAACGTCATACTGCTGTGCACGGGCCTCCCTACAATACGAGACGGATCAGGCCATAGTCCACCACACTGGCCAAGTGCGGGTTGAAGGACATATCTTTCGAAAAAATACTAGGTTCTTTTAGAAATGCAGGTTTCCTCACGATGTTTTCCTTCACCGTGAGGCAAGTGTTAATCATGTTGGAAATGATTCGCACATGAAAATATCAGAGGTGCAAGATCCTGGATTTGAACCTGCTTCACTCGGTTTCCCTCGTAAGCGTGTTACCACTTTGCTACCACTGTCGTAATAGTAACAAAGTAACAATGTAAACGTTCTGACACGTTCACGTTCATAATATTAAGTAAAAATAAAATATCTTGTCATAGGAACAACGGCACATATTCGACACGACACGCCACTACGATTCACAAGGGAGAGATTTGAATTTCCATTTCTAACGTTTGACAAGCGAATATGTAGAAATATAAATTCATATGTGATATCTAATAAAGCATGAATGTATGGATAACATGATATTTCTGTATATTAAAAGCTAAATTTAGATACAAAGTAATTTAGATTCATCTATACACATAAATAAAATTGGAGTGTCTGTTTGTAATATTAAAATAACCGCTTTTTACTAAATGCATATGGATATATATACGGTGCATATACCAAAACAACATTTTTTTACATTTTTTGTCTGTCTGTCTGTTTGTTCCGGCTAATCTCCGAAACGGCTGGACCGATTTTGACAGGACTTTCACTGGTAGATAGCTGATGTTATAGGGAGTAACTTAGGCTACTTTTATTTTAGAAAAAGAATCAGGGTTCCGCGAAAAAAAATTAAAACCCATGAAATTATGAACAAAATCCGCGTACGGCCTACGCACCCGAGCAAAACGAGGGTAAATCGCTGTATCATTTAAATGAATATCTGAGGAGTAGCAAGCTCCTATTTATCTATACCTAAACATAGCTAACCGTGAAAACGTACCTAGGGATGAATGCGAGCGAAACGAGCGTGAGTCGCAAGTGTTCAAATATAAATTACTTATACAAAATACTTTCTTAGGTTTATGAGACTTTTTGCATGAAATACACACAGATATTCGGACAAACAGACAAAAATTTCAACGACTATAATTTTAGGGTCTATAATATTCTATGCACAATACGTAACAGTCACTGTTTTAAAAAAAATATTTCATGTACAGATTTCGCTTTGTTACTATCACATATAGTATAATAGGGGTTAAAGTATGAAATTTACGATTTATACAGAAAAATTGAAATTCATTTTTTTTTTATTTAACTAATTTATTTAATCAAAATAATTACCATTATTATTAACTATATATTGCTGCCATCTAATAGGAAGGTCATTTATGCCTTTGCGATAGAACTCTGGTGATCTAGATTCGACAAACTGTGTGAAAGCATTTTGTACTACCTCCTGAGAAGAAAACTTTTTATCATGTGGAAAATTGTCCAAATCACGAAAAAAATGGTAGTCCGTTGGAGCAAGGTCTGGCGAATACGGATGGTGACTAATAGTTTCTAATTGCAGTTCCTGTAGAGTTAAAATGTTTTCTCGTGCTGTATGAGGTCTCGCGTTATCATGGAGCAATAATGGTGAAGATCGATTCATGAGTCGGGGCTGTTTCACTGCTAGTTTTGCTATTATTATTCGGAGTTTGGCACAGTAGACATCTGCCGTTATTGCTTGACCAGATCGGAAAAGCTATAGTGAATAATACCATGCTGAGACCACCAAACAGTTACCATTACCTTTTTATTGGTAAGCTTTGCTTTAGGACACTATTGTGGCGTTTGACCTGGGGTCAGCCAATGCCTTTTTCGCTTACGGTTATCGTAAAGAATCCACTTTTCATCACATGTCACAATTCGATCCAATATTCCTTCATTTCTGTATCGATTCAACAAGGCAACACAAGATTTAACACGCGTTTCTTTCTGCAGATCAGTCAAATAATGGGGCACCCATTTTTCTTTTTTTTTATTTTATTGATTTGACGCAAATGAATTAATATTATTGGTAAGGAAACGTTAAGCCATGCCGCTAATTCCTGGGTAGTTTGGCTCGGTCGGCTTCCACCATCTCTTTCAATTCATTGTTATTCACCTGTGTGGACGGTCTTCCACGTGGTTCGTTCTTCAATTGATTTGAAGAACGAACCGAAGTTTCCATCACGAAAGCGTTTAAGCCAAAATCGCACGGTGTGTTCATTAGCTGTTTCTGCCGCGTTAGTTCCGCGTCGGAACTCGTATTCAAAAATCACTCGTATTCAAAAATCACTCGAATTTTCGATCTTGTCTATTTTTATAAGCTGAATAAAAAAACAACTGAAAGTCGATAATCAAATGTTGCACATTTTTTAAAAGAAGAACTATATAGGTACCACGTGAAAAAAGTTTCACTCGAAAATCTCAAACCATGAAGGTTCTATGTCAATTCGAAGTACCTATTACAATAAAACGGCAATTTCATACTTTAACCCCTATTACTTAATAAAATTTTGAGCCGAATCTGTACATTAAATATTTTTTGGAAAATCTTGTTGAAGTAGTCATTATTATCGATACAGAGGCCCAATGTATAGTTTATAGAATTTTTGCCTGTCTTTCTGTCTGGGAACGCATCACGAGAAAATCACTGGACATATGAAATTTTGCTTGATGATAGCTGGTTATCCGGGCCAATATATATAGGATACTTTTTACTGCGAGAAAATATCTCATCTCTGAGAAATTTACACTAAACATTAAAACGCAACTAGGGACGAACCCGAGCAGAGCGAATGTATACATTTTTTTATGTTGAAAATGCATTTACGCATGTCACCTCTATACATACAGATGTTTATGTGGGACTTCGCAAAATCGCTTACGCATTCAACTAATGGTCTTATATTAATGTAATAAAATAACACACTGTAATAGTAATAAATGTTACGTGCAATAGAAAAAATGTTTTTTTTTGTAACAATATTTAGGACAGGACTATCTATATATATCATACATATTGTATACATTTATCCGTCTGAAACGAATGCATTCCTAACCATTTAATCACGTGAAACTTTGGTGAAATGTGTGCAGACATGAGAAAGTTTTGACATTTGACATAGCACCATCGACGTACGTTAAGTGGCATACGAGTTTCATGGAATAATTTTTGACTTTTTAGCCTTCTTACCTATGTATATATACCTAGAAAAAGACAGAGCGGCATTGGATATATTATTATTATTTTTTATTAAACGTTTATTTCGGACAAGAAGTCCATAAAAAATCATCAGTATTATACAGTACATAAGAAAATAGAGATAATTTACTACAGAATTATAACAGAAATAAGCAGATTATAAATACAAACATTTAACGTTGAATTAAATAAATCATATATGTCATATAAAAATTGTGCATACATATATATCAAAAGTAAAAAAAAAATATTTTATTTCAATTCAGAGCTGGATTTAGGAGAGAAGTAAAACTTCTATATGACACTAATGATGATATAAAAAAATAAAATGTAAAAAAAAAACATTATAGAATATAAATACTTATGTGTTTTAAATTAATGCTTATACGCGTATGTAGCAAACTAAAAAAGGAAAAAATAAACAAATTCTTTAATATTACTAAAAGCTTTTAAATGCGGCTCTATTACAATTAATAATATCTATACATATAATAAAACTTAGAGGTCGAATGTCTGTACATATAAAAAATGCTAAAAGCCGAGTCAGGGAGATGTAAGAAAAGAAATAGAACAAATCCAGTTTTTTTTTTCTTTTTTTTTTTGTTTCTCTGTCTTTGTGTCTTGTTGTACGGGCTAATCTCCGAAGGTGTTGGACTGATTTAAATGAAATTTTGCATAGTGGTACCTTATATCCCCGGTCAACAACTTAGATACTTTTCATCCCGGAAAATTAAAGAGTTCCCGTGGGATAGGCAAAAAAACTATAGTAACTTATAAAGCTTACTACCAAAAAAACTACTGATTGGATTTTAATGAAACTTTACAAAAATATAGTTCATCCATCGGAATAACAAATAGGCTACTTTTTATCCCGGGAAATAATGTACGATAGATTTGTTTTTGTTTGTTTAGAGGCGATCCCGATCGAAGCGAGAGTGAGCCGCTAGTAATTAATAAATTATTTTAATTCTAACAATTTATTACAATTCACAAATATAGTAAAGAAAATACTGTACAAATATGTAAGTTTTATGTACTGGATTATACTTTTAATAAACTTTTACTAATTAAATTGCATTGTAACAGAGCCAACTAGGTTTTAGTTTAACGTTTTATATAGGTACTGTAAGACTTTGATAGTCTTTGTCTACTCTCAGTGCTAGATTTTAATTTCCGCTATTCGTAAGCCAATCTCTCTGTAAAATCTGAAAACAAAACATTTCTCGCTGTAATATTATTTTGTATCTATGCTTTTATTATTCGCCGTCAATATAACAAAATGGCGAATAAATTGAAATAAAAAAAATATAATTTTAAGCACAATGAATGTTTTTAACGTAATAATTTCGTAAATAATTTGGGTTAAAAATAGCATGACACCTTTACTTGTTAACAAAATGAGAAAAGAACTCTCAGCATATTTAGCTTATATTTTGTTATATCTTTACGTATGTGAGGCATGGGCTATTTAAAAAGACTTCAGGAAACATAATGAACGTTTGAGGTGACATATAGAGGCATGTTCGGCGGACTCACAGAGTAACGAATGCCTAAGTACTACAATGTGTCTACCAAAAGCAAGAACTTTATCAAACTGTCAAGATGATAAAAGGTTAATATCTTGGGCATGTATGTAAGCATAAACGATATGAACTCCTGTAACTCTTTATTATGGGAAAAGTTAGTGGCGTAGAGCACAACATCTGTGAATAGACAGGAATCGCATCGCGAGTGGTGCCAAATCCATTTCATCTCTCGAAGAATAGAAAGGAGTGTATGAAATTGACTATCAACATTCATTAGTCAGAAGGGTACTTAAAAAAGGAGAAGAACGTGTTAATTTATAACTTATTTCTAATTTCCAAACATGATGACTTATTTTGTGAGTCTTGAATAAGTAAAAATATAAGCTTTGACCAATAAATAAATTAGACCGATAATTAAAAAGATCAAAATATTGACACAGGATTCTAAACGGGACCAATATCTAGCTCATATTTGCTCCAAGATGACCTTATTACTCAGCAAATACTAAATAGCAAATTAAATTTACTATGATTGAAAAATCATGTCAAATATACGTATTCATTTATTTAGTTAATAAAATAACGATTGATGACCGTGTGACGTCTTTATTCTAGAGGAAGGGAGTTTGATTCCCGTTCGGAACACAATTATATTAACCATATTTAAAGCATTTGTCGTAGTCTGAGAATATGTTCAAGCGTTCTATGTTTTACAGACCCCTAATATAAGATTGGTCACGGACACATTCACTGAACAGGGATATTAGCAAAATTGGAAACGTTAAAATAGCAATAAATTCGTTTTACCCTTTCAGCACAAACACATTACGGTGTAGTGATAACTTCCCTATGGAGTGACAACTTTAATTATAATAATCATCATAATCAAATAATAATCTAATTTTAAAGTTAAATTGACTGTTTATATGAACTTTTGAAGTTAATTTTGAAATTTGAGTCATGGAGTTTATTTATATACAGGATGGATAAATGGGTGGGACAAGGAAGAAAATTACCCTAAACATTGAAGTTATCAATTATTAATATTTATAATTATTATTATTTTACATAAAACTATCTTTTCGGATTATTTCGCGGATTTATTTTGATTTTTGGTTCCCGACGTTTCGAATGCTTTACAGTAGGTAATCATGGTAAAATACATGGGATAGTCTTATTTCAAATGTCAAATATTCGTGTAAATCTAAGAAAGTATTATTATTATTATTTAAATAAAAGAATGTTTCCTTTGAGTAAAACTTGATAACTTCAATGATTAAGGCATGTTCTTCCATGTCCCATCCATTTGTTCCATTCTGTATAACAAACTAGAGTTACTGAGTGAAAACTATAATTGTAAATGTATAGATTATATGACGATGCGTGTTTAACCTTTCAGCATAATAATAATAGACGTATCTGCATAGTTTTATTTAGCACATGTCGATCGTAAAACAGGAATAATCTTTCAATGGTTTTTATATAACGATCAAATTATTTAATTTGTGTATTTTATTAAAGCTATTGTAATAACTAGTTATCCCTCTTAGTTTTACACGTTAGCTACCTTTGCTACAATATTAACTGATATTAATATTACATTTGGTAACTTTACTCTGTCTGTCAACTTATAATCAAAATATTTTGAAAATAAATTCATTTTAATTATCAAGAATATTAGTTTATATAGTATATTATAAAAAAAGCCTTATTTTTTCCCAAAGAGAACAGCGTTATAAAGCGTTAGAGCATAGAAACATTTGAAATTCGGTTAGTAAAGGGACCCAAAACATCGATTTTGATATATAAGCTTAATACATTATTTAAAATACTTTTTGTTACTAAAGAAAGTTGTAACTTTCCATTATTGAAACAATCACTAAGATTATTTCAAAAAAAATCCTCTACATCTAAAACACAAATTTTACTTCTTTAAAATAGTGTGAGTAAATTATCAAAGTAAAAATATCTACTGAAGAATGCGCGAAGTAATTTGGCTAATTTAGGTTATTAAAATAAATAGTTACAGCGCGTAAAATACGTGTAGTCTTTATAATTTTTTATCTTTTGGAATCTTTTTCTTATAAACGTAATAGTGAGTGATGTGTTAGAGTTTATGTCGTTATTAAAATAATTTTATTATATAAAATTTTTAATTTAAATTGATTTTTTAGCACGCAAAAGAATTCGTTAACGCATCGCCATTTTTTCAAAGCTTACATTTTAAACGTGAGTAACTTCCCTAATCCATAACTGCCACATAGGAATTTTGGAATACGACCCAACATACGACTGCTAGCTAAGTTTATATTTGATAGTATTCTATATTATAAACGTAATATTGTTACTAATAGAAGCTTTTAATAGTCATCTTTTTGAGCTTATCGTATAGAAACGATCTTAAGATAAGACTTATACTAACCATATTTTTATGATTCCATATAAAGTTGAGGTGACCACCGTTTTTAGTTATTAGGGACTCAATGAAAAATATTATACATAAAATAAGAGCTATATCATATTCGAAAAAAGATTTCAAAAATCAGAACAAAATTAAAAAATAGATGTATTGAAGTGTTAGTCTGTATTCTCGAAGATAAATTATCTTTTCATATGACACTTAAGCTCGAAAACCAATTTTGGAAATTTTGAAGCTAACCTTACCTAAACAGGTATCCTTATAATTGCAATATTCATATATTCATAGTCATATATATGTATATATATATATATATATGATGATCTGATGATCTCCTGACCGATTCCGGCCACGGCGGCCAATCTTATTGAGACTAGCCAACTGCGCAGGAGATATTATAGTGCACAAGTGTACGCGCAGACACAAGTGCACTCTCTATTCCTGTCACTCTCATACCCCGGTGGGACGACTACTCGACACGACCGGTGAGAGTTAAGGCGCAGGACCGACGGCTTTACGTGCTCTCCGAGGCACGGGGGTGTAACACCGCCAACTTCCCAACTCCGGGCTGTTACTGAGGCTTATTATACAGAAAGACTCAATAACTAAACTTGGCCCGACCCGGGACTCGAACCCAGGACCTCAGGATGTGCAGCCGTACATGCTAGCCACTACACCACCGAGGCAGTCGATATATATATATAATGTAAATGACCTAAGTGCCCACTAGGAAGGGATTTTAGGAAATTCATTCCCTAAGGGGTTAAAAAAGGATATGAAAATTTCTATGAAATTTGGTACTCATCTTTAATTCAATTAAATAAACACGTGCTGTAATATTTTTGTGATTCAGCTCATAAGGGATTTTTTTGTGCGATTCAGTGACAAACGAGCAGACAGACCACCTGATTGAATGCAGTACCTGTCGCCCATAACACCTACGGTTCATGCACTTAGGTTTTAAGTAACAAAAATGCAGAACCACAGGTGCGTTGTCACTGTGAGGACTAAGATGATATGCCTCTTGCCTGTAATTGCGCTGGCTACCTTATCCTTCATACCGGAACACAACAATGTAATCATTGTTGCTTGGCGGCATAAAAATGGGTGGTAAAGTTGGTAGGAAAATCCGCAATGTTCACTGGTAAAATTATGTATTCCAGATAAAAAAAGCAATGAATTTTAAAATAAAATCGTTTCTTGAGAGGATAAAAATATTATAGTATTCTCTCAGATATATTAAATGATATATTGATCGACAGATTGATCGATTGATCGACTGACTGGTCGACCGATTGATCGACCGATAGATCAACCGATTGATCGACTGATTGATTGACGGACTGGTTGACTGACTGGTCGACCGATTGATCGACCGATTGATCGACCGATTGATCGACCGATTGATCGACCGATTGATCGACCGATTGATCGACCGATTGATCGACCGATTGATCGACCGATTGATCGACCGATTGATCGACCGATTGATCGACCGATTGAACGACCGATGAACGCGCTAATGTCAGGGACTACTAAACTAATCCGATTTGAAAAAATATTTTTGTATTAGATAGCCCGTTTATTTAGGGAGACTATAGGCTCATATATCATATATTATAGAGACTATCTATTCCATACTAACCCTTAAAACGTACCTAGAGACAAACTCGAGCGAAACGAGGATGAGCCGCTAGTATAATATAAACCTTTCATTCGTATCAAAGGGTGTGTTTCTTTAACCATTAAGGCCGCTACAATCAATCAGATTTGGTACGACCACATGTCGGTTCTAATTATAAAAACAATTTATCTTATTTAAAAAGAGATATAAAGTTAGTATCTCTTTTATCATTTAAACACCCAATGGTAAATATTTTAAACAAATATATTATCTATGTTATCCAATGAGAGCAGCACCATGACCAGTTTCGATTCGAAATGAACCAAAGTAATTAATATATATGACGGGGCATTCATATTCTACTGAATCATCGCTAGTGGTTATGAATCTTGTGGGCGTTATCAGGGTTCAATGCGGGCACAAAATAAAATATTCATTGCTTAATACAATTTAATAAGTAAAATCATAATATATAACTAGAAACGATAATTCTAGTAGTTTAATTGAGCAGCGGGTTCTCAACACCGATTTTACTTCCATCTACAATATCGAAAAACAACTTTCTATGATCCACCACGATTAACCAACGTTAACATCCACATCTTTTCAACTTATATCATGGCGCCTCGACCCTACTCGAGACGTATCCTCCGCTCTTAATTTTGATTTGACGTTACATAACATAGTGATGTTAAACAATAATAAGGTTTTACATTCTAATTCTAATTATTATCGACAAATAACGTATTAGGATGGATTGGTAGATTTGATTCAAAGCGTATGAGATTCGCTGGATGACGTATGCCAGTGTGTCGCAGCCTTTAGTAATTCTAGTTATTGAATATCTTATATGTGGTGATTCAGATCTAATAAATATAGTCCGTGCAAGTAATTTTAAATCTCCCAATAACTAATTTATACATGCTCAGATATTTATTCCTAGAAGCATTTTGAAGTAAGTAATGAGCTTCAGATGTTTATTTCCTTCTGTAGTCCAAGCTTCTGAGGATTTGAATTTAGTTTTATGGATTTTGTAGAATGATGCGACCCTAATAAAATATGAATATAGTGTAACTGTGTTAGAGGTTAAAATTAGATAGTATAAACTTTAATAAATGCAAGAGTTGGATTATTGTAACATAAATTGGATAATTTATTTGTTCGGGATTAGACCTTTGTGCCGTATTCAAATAAATTGCCGATACATCTCGCACGTAGAACTCCACTAAATTTCGTCATAAACAGATGAAGAATGGTACCTTTAGAAAAGCATAAAAGAATAATATGTGAAAATTGTAATAATCCTAGATAGTTTTACAATATTACTTTTCATTTTATCATAGCAAATATACGGAAAAATATATAAAATATTCAGTATGTATTTGAAGTTTAAACACAGTGGTAAACTAGTGGTAATGCGCTCGCTTGGGAAACCAATTAAAGTTAGTTCAAATCCCGGGTCTCGCAACTTTGACATTCTCAAGTGCGAATCATTTTTCAACATGATTACCACTTGCATTATGATAATGGAAAACGTTATATGGAAATTCGCATTCTGAGAGAACCGAGTAAGTTTTCGAAAGACATGTAGTCCGCCAACTCGCATTTGGCCAGCGTGGTGGACTAAGGCCAAATCCTATTGAAGAGATATATGTATTTGCATAGTGGGACGTTAAAAAGGGCTGAGTTCATAGATAAGTTTCTTATTTATAACACTTCATATATCCGCAATACCCAAAATAGTCAGTATCTGACCGACTAAAGAAAACGTTGTGTATATTGTAAAAACATATCAATTTACCTTTTCATGTTTGAATGAACCTTAACACATGATTTAATACCTTACATAATGTTTCGATATTCGATTATTCAAACTCTGGTTCCTTTTTAATCTCTTACAGGTAACTTCAATTATTAAATTTCATACTTTTAATATGCACGGTTTTTATACATTTGTGTTTTTACATACATATACTAAAATACTTTACGTAAATAAACCTATTTATTATTCGAGTTTGATTCACCATCACTAAAATCAAAACTTAACTACGTTTTTAATAAAACTATATTTTCAAATTTTTTCATGGATTTGTTTTGATTTCTGGTTCCACGTTTCAATTTAATAATGGTCATGGGAAAGATTATCTCTCCCGTGAGCATGGTTGACTTTACATGATGATACTTAACTACGAGTACGTTTATAATTTTAAAAGTCAGAATATATAATAATTAAAAAATCTATTTCATTTTAGATTCATGCAGAACAATCATCTAACGGTTCTTAAAGTAAAAGGTAATATTCTTAACAACATTTTTAGTTTATTTCAAAATTTACCGCTGCGCCGTCTTTTTGTATATCAGAGCACAGAGTTTTAATATATGCGAAGTGGCATACCTAGTAGATAGATTAATAAAATTTTTGGATGCAAAAAAATATTAGTACTATAGCTATTATTGTGTCAATTTTTGGTTTCATTTTAGCAATTCTAATTAAACATTAAGGTAAATATTTTCTTATACCCCAGCAGAATTAGAAGTAATATAATATTACATATTTACATTATCTAAAGTTAAAATTTTCTTAAGAAACTTTCACTTAATTCTTATATAAAGTTCTTTTATTTATTATCATAATTTGTTAACCACGGCCACGTACCGGAAGGCGAAGCGTGGGCAGGCCTCCCACAAGGTGGACCGACGACTTGGTCAAAGTCGCTGGAGCCCACTAGATGCGGATGGCACAAGACCGGTTGTCGTGGAAATCTTTGGGGGAGGCGAATTTGTTAACCATGCGTAGTAAACAACATAAAGGCGTCTCGTACAATTTGAATATACCAGAGTTCGGAAATATCATTCACTAGCGATTCACCCTCGCTTTGCTTTGGGTTCGTCCCTAGACAAAAACAAATCTATCCCACGGGAACCGTACATTTTTCCGGGATGATATATATATAGCCTATCTCAGTTAACGGGCTATCTAATGCAAAAGGTTTTTTTTCAAATCGGAACAAACAAAGAAACAAACAGACAACCAAACTCTTTAGTTTTATAATATTAGTAGGTAATAGTAGTTTAGTTACGATAGAATAAAATTGTAGAAGCAATATTTCCTGAGTATCTTAAAAGAGAATGCAGACTTTAATGCTTCTTAATTCATAATAGATGGCAGAGTTAAAAAATAATCAATTAGAAATAATGTGTAAAAATGAAATTTATAAAAACATAATACCTTTATTTGATGATTCACAGCGTGAATAAGAAAAAAATATTTAAATCGCTATCCTCCCAATGGTATCGTTAGGTAACCCTTCAATGTTTCCAAAACATGAGTATCCAGGCAGTATACTACTTACGCAAGAGATTTTATTTGTTCCGGACTAAGATTTCATCTATGTATAGTTGTTTATCGTTATGAAGCAAAATACTTTGATGCTATTTATTACTAAAACAAGGGTCGAGTTAACTTTTATTGATGGTATCTAAAATGAAATTTAATTACCTTGCAGTACTATTTACCAATATTTTACCTAAGAAAATAAACCGATTGATTGACAACGCACTACCGCTAGGTATTTTTCTATTGCCCCACCCAAGATTATTAACATTATACTCATCTATATTAATATTATAAAGAGGCAGAGTTTGTTTGTTTGTTTGAACGCGCTAATCTCAGACACTATTAATCCGATTTAAACAATTTGTACATAAGATAGCCCGTTTATTGAAAAAGGCTATAGGCAATATATCATCATGCATCCACGGGAACGGAGCTGTAATCATAAATGTCAACAAATCGGGCAGACTTCCATACATTATTGACTATGGTATAGGGAAGGGAAAGAAGAATTTATTTTTTGCACTTTGATCGCGGGCGAAGCCGCGGGTTCTGCTATACTTAAATAAAAACTACACATTACTATTTTTTTCAACTCAAAAAAGGCACCTACAAAATGTATATGGTAGATACTCGTAAGCCACTAAATATCTTAAAGCATGGAATTATACACCAGAATTTCTTTTATGACGAAGGAAAACAAAAACATTCCCTAAAAATGAAATAAGGAATGAAATGCAGTTAATTAAAACCATAGCATCTACCCAAAGACAATGCACAGAGTAATAAGCGAAATAAACTAGAGAGGACATAAAGTTTTGTGGTTATGAAAAAAATGAAACACATTACAATATAAACACGAGTGTGAGGTCGCAGACAGAAATTAGTTTCAAGCTCAGTACATTTCCTAAATTGTTTCAAATGAAATATATTCCCTCATAACATGTAAGGTATTTTGTAATATTTCTTTCCAATAAGAAAACTAGTTCGAAGTATGAAAATGACAGTAAAAATCTTCCTTCATGGACGTTGTTATTTATTTGACGTTAGACTTTTTTATGATCAATATACATATAACACGAAAGTTTGTAAGGATATATTGATGGATGTTCGTTATTCCTTCACTAAAAAACTACTAAACGGATTTTAATAAAGTTTTACAGTAATATAACTTACACATGATATCAGAGTAACACATAGACTATAATTTTTAAGATATATACATAATTAAACTACGGGCTGAGCTGCGGGAAAACGCTAGTAAGTTATATCATGATAGGTTAGAACTTTAAACTATGAAGTTCTCTATAAGTTACTATCTTAATAAATTAATTATTTAGAAAGGTACAAATACAGGGTAATACTATTTATAATCTTTTATATATCCAAGATGGCCCTTAGGAAAAAACGATATTCTAACCAGGCAGAAACAGAAAAAACAGACTTGAGAAATTTGTTAGAGGATTATATCTCTGCCTTTTAACATTTCTATGATTAACCACACGGGGTTTGAACCCACAAGAAGAAGTACGAAGGCAGTAAAATAGCATAAAATATAGACTTTTTCAATCTAAGATAGTATAAAACTCTATAGTAAACGTATAAAGTAGAGTATGGTTTCGAATCGTTTGCACATAGAAAGGTATACTAGAGTAGTACATTCTCGTCTCGTCTACATACATTTACTTGTAATTTGCAAAATACACGTATGTAACATGACACGTTTGCTTAGCTTATGCTATTCTACAGTATTCCCAATGCTACGTAATGTCAACTTATATTTGACTTCATAATTTACGTTGGTTACGGTTTTGTCAAGCTTATCTTTACTACTTTTTAGATTATATTTACTACTGACTAATCAATGTATGATTTACATAAAATTTTGAGATTTTTATTTCTTTATTTTATTCATTTAAAATATTTAGTATATTATGTATAACAAAAACAACGATAATAACTACATTAGTATAAAACTACGTCGCAGTTATTAAAGCCTGCCTCACAGGCGTCGTCTATGATAATTAACTTAATCCTACACATATTAAACAAAAGTAAGCACAGCAACAAAATCGGATATCCAATTAAACAAACAAAAGAAAATACCATAACAAGAACAAAAAAAAGGAATTATGATGACATTGATGATATTATTTTATTTAATAATATGCGACGAAAATTATAATAAATATATAAAGAAAATAATATATTTTGGACTAGCGGCTCACCCTCTCTTCGCCCGGGTTCGCCTCTAGACAAACAAAAACATATCACGGGAACCGTACATTTTTACGGGATAAAAAGTAACCTATTTGTTATTCTGATGTATGAACTATATTATTGTAAAGTTTCACTAAAATCCAATCTGGAGTTTTTGTGCACTAAGCTGTATAAGTTACTATATTTTTTTAACTATCCCACAAGAACTCTTTTATTTTCCGGAATGAAAAGTATCTAAGATGTTGCCCGGGAATATAAGGTAACACCATACAAAATTTCATTTAAATCGGTGTAACAGTTTGGGAGATTAGCCCTTACACACAGACAAACAGATAGAGAAACAAAAAATTAAAAAGAAAGTGGATTTGTTCTATTTCTTACATACCCCTGACTCGGTTTTTTTTTCTATGTACAGACATTCGACCGCTACAGTTTTATTATATGTATAGATAGATGTCCATGAAAAATAATACTAAGTTAAGTGGGCATAGATTACATAATGACAACAGTGAATCACATGATAAGTAAAAAAACTTGAACTTTTCTCAATTTATAAAAAAAATAAAGTAATCATTTTATTTCGCTGAATAATTTTCTACGGATATTGATATGAAGACCCTTAACCTAACGTGGATATTAAAATTATGGCATTTAATCATCCTCTTGATAAATGATACCTATATATCACGAGGGGTGAAATTTTTTAAGCCTTATAGGTTGACGATTCTAGTGATGAAAAGCCCTTTTGTGAAATATTGCAATTTTTTTTATTAAATTTTTTAACGGGTGAAAAAAAATCTTTATTTATTTGACACATATTTATGCATGACTAATAATTTTACAGAGTAACCAGATTTTGATGATTTTTCTTTATAGAATGGCTGAGACCACTACGTAGTATACACCCCTACTTACAAAGTTGATTTCTACATACAGCCCTTTTTACTGTCCCACTTCTGGGCACAGACCTCCCTTCAATACGAGGGAGTTCAGGTTCATCACGCTGCCCAAGTGTTTTACATGCCTTTAAAAACTTACTAGTTTCAGAACTGCAGGCTCACGATGTTTTCCTTCACCGTAAAACAAGTTGTAAACATGTAGAAAATGATTCAACACATATGAAAATATCAGATGTACGAGACCCGGAATTTAGACCCGCTTCACTTAGTTTCCCAAGCAAGTCCGTTACCAGCGGGCTACCACTGCCTTAATAAAAGTATTGCAAGGAGAAACCAAAAAGCGATAAATAATATAACATTTTTATTCTCAATAACTGAGCTCTTCATTTAATGTAAGTAACTAATTTGGAGTTAGCGCCAAACGAACGGAAAAGTTTTTAATAAACCTCTACACATTTTATTCACAGAAACATATTCAAAGATAAAATCAAATGTTTATGTAATAAAAAACATAGAATGCTTTCATAATTATAAAAAATTGAATGGTCTTTACTTAATGAAGAGCTGATATGGAAAAATCTATTTCGTACATTATAAATGAAGTACTGAAGTTGTAGTTGAAAAACCGCGTAACTTTTAGCAATCAGGGTCAATAGCCACTCATGCTGCCTGTTTGCACGTACTGATAACACACTCGACGCATACCATAACAAAGTCGGTTAATGTTGAAAGCTTAGCTTTTGGGGAATTTTATGGAGTGAACCGCATTATCGGTCGGTAGCAGAATCCTGATATCAGGTTTTACTTTAGTAATCCAACGCTGTGTTCAATATTCTAAGTGTCAAAATGATTAACAAATGACATCTACCACAAGTGATGGGCCAAGGTTTTGCGTGGATTTTGTTTATTTTATATAAATAAATATGTTGGGACATTAGCACACAGCACGATCTAGTTCCATGTTAAGCAACGGGGCCTTTATTATGGATACCAGATAGCTGATACAGTATACATACATATATATTCGTATTTAAAGTTATAACTTTAAACGCACACATATGATAAATATAAACACCCATGACTGGAGTACAAATATTCGTGCTCATCACACAAATGAATGCCCCCAGCGGGACTCGAACCCGTGATCGCTGGCACAGCAAGTAGGGTCGCTACAGACTGAGCCAAACGTGTCGTCAAAATGGCATTTTATTATTATATTAATATTAGATTTTTCAATTCCTTGCATAAGGTTTGAATATAGATGTAGTTTTAGAACAAATGAGAAAAGAAAACAATTTTCAAGAAACAAACATTTTATATTTAGAATCTTTTCACCCTTTTGACAATTAAAATTGTTTTTTGTGATAAAAATGACTACCCTTTATTTTTTATCTATACTGTATACTTCTAATATTATATAGAGGCAGAGTTTTTTTTTTTTTGATTTGATTTTTTGTTTGAACGCGCTAATTTCGGAACTACCAATTCGATTTATAGCATGTTTGTTGAGAAAGACTAGACGCTTTGTATCATATAATATATTATACTATTCTGTTTTATTATATATATATATATATATATATATATATATATATATATATATATATATATATATATATATATATATATATATATATATATATATATATATATATATATATATATCTACTAGACTATCTTTTCTATTCAAACCGTTAAAAATACCTATTATACATATATTTTTACTCCTAAACTTTTAAGTAAAATTAAAGTGGTCCCAAACAAGTGCTTCAATTTTTTGTCATTTAGTTTGTTTTTCGGTACTCTGAGCAAGCTGTAGCAAAACTTTCACTTTCAGGTTCAAGTGGAGCTACTTTTTATCCCCTGAATGCTCCCGTACAACAAAAGGTAAACGTCTTAAGCTTAATCGATTTTAACAACAGTTTCAGTGCGGGTTAAGAGGATTGATTCAATTGAAAGTGACATTTTCCCTATTATTACAGTAGATGTTTTCGTGAGATAGTTTTATAATTTTTTTAGACACGATATAAGTGGTTTGAAGCAAAGCAAGTACATTGCATCGCCTTTCAAAGAACATTCTAGCCTTTGTTGGGACATTAACATATAGGATCATCTAATTCCATGGTAAGCCATGAGACTTGTATTCTGGATGCTAGATAGTTAATACACTACACATATATAATTTTAAATATATACACATTATAAATATTACCCATGACTGGAGTACAAACGTTGGACGTCACACAAATAAATGCCCTCAACAGGACTTCAACCTGCGACTGCTGATACAGCAAGTAGGGTCACTACAAACTGAGCCAAACGTGTTGTCTAAATTTAATTACAATATTATAATACATCCTATATAGATAATTGTTTACTACAGATAAAGGTTACTTTTCGTACCTTAATAAGTAGAAAAAATTAAATACTCGTACCATAATTAAGCTAGAAAAACCAAATATAATTTATTATAACTTCTAAACAACAGATTGTCACTGTACAAAAGCGATTAACTTTAGCCTATAAAAAGCCATAACGTTTTCTTTAATGATCACATTAATGTCCTATTACTGACCAACGTTCTGTTATATACACAGGCTGAGGGAGAAACAATTGATCGCTTTAAAAGCTTATTTATGTGCTACTAGCGGCTCACCCTCACTTCACTCTCTTCTTCTAGAAAAACAAAAACAAATCTATCCCACGGGAACCGTACATTTTTCCGGGATAAAAAGTAGCTTATGTGTTATTCTGATGTATGTATGAGCTATTATTGTAAAATTTCATTAAAATTTATTCAGTTGTTTTATATACATCCTTTCATGTTTTATGTATGTTTATATATATTGTTTTATATATGTATATAGATCCAGACATCCATACATCCACACAAACTTTCGCATTTACAATATTAGTAGGATGTGATAAAAAAAATAATCTAAAAAGCAACATTTTTTTCATTAAACACTTACAAATTCATATAAAATTCATGTAATTAGGTACATAGTGTAAACTTTCACTCATTTAACCAACTTTTTGCAATGAACTAATATCTCATGGGAGCGACTTCAGAAATATACGTAAATGTGATTAAAACGGTATTAAAGTTTAAGTACTATCTTTCGAGAATACCGTGTATACAATATAGGTACAATACCGTGATAAAAAGTGTCCTTATAAAAGTTTCATCCAAATTCCACTTCATCCATTTCATTTCACCCACGCAAATTTCATCAAACAAGCAAAACTTTACAATTTTAGACAATAATAAAATAGAAGCTTTAACGTAGTGTAAAAGTTAAAATTATGACTTTCTACGCAGTTCACACCGTACATACGTCATACATACGTAGACGACCGATCTGACACCTCGCGTACCACGACCGTGACCATGGTCCCAGCGACCAATGCCAAACATTGCGTTATCGTACTACTATTATGAATGCAAAAGTTTGTATATGTTTATGTACGTTTGTTATTCTTTCATGCTAAAACAGACAGATCTAGTGTACCTACAGATAGACATGACATGAAGCAACACACAGGCTATTGCTTAGTATTTAGGGACGTCGCTAAGTCGCTAGTATTCAATACCGTGCAATATGTGGCTGCACCCAGCTGATATCGGTGACCAAAAATAAATAATTACGTGTCAATGACCATCACTAACATGTAACTACTACCCACGACCACTGTTGGCTATGAGATCAATACTCTGTATACTTTTTTTTCTTTAAAGTTAAGAAATGCAATTCGGCACGAAGTGTGGGACTCACCGGCAAAGCCAGTACTACGCACTGAAACCCAACGGAATCTCACTCGTCTTAATGGGGCGTCGCAGGATCACTTACCCAATCATCCAAGTTGCCTGATGACAGGTCTGCCGAAGCAGACCACGACAGCCATGAGGTTACTCCGACGGTCCACTGCTATCAGAGAAGTACGTTTGGCACACCACCCACCGCGGTGGGCTGCCTCCCGGTGCGTTTGTTGGCTTCGCGCCCGGCTGGAATGCCGGGCACTACTGAGCCCCCCCCCCCCCCCTGCCCCACGAAGTGAACGCACGTTGGGGAGCAAAGTTTTACTCGACTGCAACCAGAATCGTAATCGTTGTTTGTCTGGTTGATTGCTATATTAATATAAAAATCGTAGCAATAGTATCTAAAGCCTATCTATTTTATCACTAAAATTATGGTAAGCGTATATTAATTATATAAAACCCCTTCAGTTGAATTTTCTAAATAGTGGTATATTAAATTGCAAACTGAATTCATTAATAGAAGACCTTCTGTTTTTTTTTTTTAGAAATTGACTAAAAACAGCATAAAAGCTTTATCTAGACATTAAAATTACTTGGGAACGAGCAAAGAGAAATGTTTATCCTTAAACATGTTAATGTTGTCGCGAAACTTTTCAAATATAGCGAAAACGCCTCAATGAGATATTAAGGTAGGTACACACAGAAAACATCTCTTGCTTTAAATTCGTCCCGCCGTTGAAATTCATGTTCTCGTATTCATGCATACGCATAGCACTCATAAGAGCTTATACTACTGCTTTATTGCATATCTAATGTTTTCCCGCAGCTTCGTTCGCATAGTACAATTAACTATAACTATATCTTTATAAATTTTAGTATATTTATTATATATATAAGCTATATAACTGTAAAGTTTCATTAAAACCCGTTCAATAGTTTTGCATGAAAATGTAATAAATTTATGGATGAATGGGTAGTTGGATGTATAAATCCTCACAAACTTTTGCGTTTATAATATTAGTGGAATATAATTTAATGAATACATTATTAAAATAATAACTTATTAAAACCGTTCTTGTTTCTTTCTTCCTTTTTTAAATATATCTTAATCGTTCAAAAGAATTATTACGGAAAGACCCTACAAGGCATTCAAAACGGTACTTGTTGCGAAGAGTATCCCGCTGGACAATGTCGATTCCGATGGCTCACATCGGAATCGACATTGTAATTATGTAGATACCCTTAAATGGATCACATCACTACCCTAAAGTTATTTTAATTCATAAACTCGTTTTGTTACACTGATAAAAAGTATGATGAAAACATAAGTAAAGTACAATCTAAGTTACATTTTAAGCTCTTATTTCAATCTTTTTCTCCTAATAAATGAAAATGTTATTGGCGTAGAAAGATATTGAAGGTTTTTAATTGTTACTTAAAGGATATTGTTAATTAACAATAACTTTTTTTTCTTAATATTGAAGTAAAAAGTATATCGATTACAATAAATTTTCATTATTGAAAACTTTTCGTTATTCGTTTACTTATCTGGAAACCAGCCAGCAGATTAACAGAACCAAATAAAATCACTTCATAATGTTTATAGATTTTGTATGTTTTAAGAATCAGGCTTCTCCTGGGCAATCTCGCTAGATCGTAGACCTTATCTATGCCTTCGAACTAAGATGAAGGTCAAGAGTAAGCCCATTTATAATTTAAAGAAAATCATATAACATAAAAGTATCAGAGATTTTTAATCGTTTTATTTATTTTATATGAGAAACCTATGGGTTCCCACGAGACCCAAGCTATTTCATGTTTTTTTATAAATAATAATTTAGACAAAATTGTTATGTTTATTGCAGATGCCGTTAAAGTAGTCTGACATAGCACGTAAATGCTGACAGTTTTTACGGCCCGTACGTACTGTAAGCTCTTCATCTGAAGTTGACTTTAAGCTTTATGACATAAGTAGTGGTGAAAAATCAAACTTAGCTGAAAGCCCTCACTGTAATGGAAAATTCTCTGAAGAAAGTAAGAAAAATAGACACAATACCAAGTCTGTTTCAAATGAACTGAAAAACACTGTGGTGAAGCCATTGGAGACGCATTTTTGTCTTCTTTATACTTAAATAATTAAAATTATTGCTTTTAAGTTTATAGTCATTTTTGATTTTTATATATGTAGCCTGAGCCTGATGACTGAGGTTAATACGAATTAAGAAATATATGTAATAAAAAAAAGATATTAAAAAAAAATTTAAAATGGTTACATGGATATAAACAATTATTGAATTATAGTAATATTGGTCAATAGCGACTCACCCTCGCTTCGCTTCGGGTTCGTCCCTAGACAAAAACAAATCTATCCCACGGGAATCGTACATTTTTCCGGGATGATATATAGCCTATAACCTTCCTCAGTTAACGGGCTATCTAATGCAAAAGGAATTTTTCAAATCGGATTAGTAGTTCCTGAGATTATCGCGTTCAACCAAACAAACAGAGAAACAAACTCTTCAGCTTTATAATATTAGTATAGATTATTAGATTGATTATTAATTCAATATTGTTGTAAGTCATGAATTGTATATCTTCCTTTCCTTAAATGAGACATATAATAAAAAGGTGAATTATATATATTGAAGTATGAAGTAAAACTTCTTTACGCACGCTTGACTCGGGGGGGGGGGGGGGGGGGGGGGGTAAACTGGTGAATGCGTTACGAAAAAATTTACGTACGTTTGTTGCCATGGTAATTATATTTTTTTTTCCTTAAATAATATTGTATAAAAATATATAATTGTAACATGCCTAATATGCGTTATTTTTAAGTATCTCACCTATCCTAATTATTTAAAACATAAATTGAGCAATTATTACATCTTATCCGAAAAATGCCTAGCGAAACTCCGTAACCCAAGTACTTAAACGTTTTTTTTTTTCAGCCGTTTGTGTCCCTCTTTTTCTTCCACTCTGTTCTATTTCTGATGGTGACGTGCCAGTCACAGGTCATCCCTACACCTGCGTCTACGTCTATCACGACGTTTTCTGACGTTTTGCGGAGTCCATAACATAATGGAGTTAGCCCACATTTTGTCGGACATGCGGAAGATATGTCCAGCCCAATCCAAATTCAATTGACCAGCTTTGCGAGTGACGTCGGCGATTAACATTTTGGAGAGGAGTTCTGAGATTTTAGTCCTATCTGAGAGACGAACTCCCAAAATATTACGCTCCATGGCTCGCTGGTAGACCTTGAGGGCGGACCTCTGCTCATCTGACAATGGCAATGACTGTGGCCCGTATATGAGGATGGAAAGTAAGAACATATCCACGAGTCTACGTTTGAAGCATAGCAGGAGATTACCTTTCATTAGATCTTTCATCGACCAATAACTCTTTCAGAAATTTTTGATACAAAGGGTTAACTACTTAAGCGTTATATTTAGTTTATTTTTAAGTAATACTACCATGTTAGCTGTAATAGTAACTCAAGTACCGACAAATATACATACACAATATTTAATTTTAACATTTTCTCTCATTTACTCTAAAGAGAATCCCCTCAGTGACATTTCATACTCGTAATCATTAAAAAATTCTACTCAATATATCTCAAAAAATTAAATTAAAATATGAAGTAAGTGAAATATAAAAAATATGATGTGACAAAGAGCGCGAAACCCCTTGAGAAGTATATTCAAGAATAATATCACAGCAATTGGGCTCATTTCAATAATGAATACGTTGGCGAGCATACTCTCTGGAGATTTTTTAAATTAACTTATTATAATAATAGGATTACTTCAACCTAAAATTAAAGTAGATATAAATTTACCTATCTAATATGAGTATTTGATTAGCTTATAAATTTTCATTATTATTTTATATGAATTCGAAAGGAAAAATATAATATTTTATGATTGAATAATAACGCTAATTTGATATTACCATGTATAGTCAGACTCTTTTATACCTTCTAAAAGACTCCGAGGTTACTAATTTGGTCTGCTAAGACTATAATTTACAGTTGGCCAAAAGTGTGGTCTTTTATTATCCTACTAGCGGCTACTATAAAATTTCATTTAAATCGATCTAACAGTTTCGGAGATTAGCCCGTATAAACAAACAAACAGACAAACAGATAACAGACAGAAAAACAATAAATTTGAAAATAAACCGGATTTGTTCTATTTCTCTTCTTACATCCCCCTGACTCGGTATTTAGCATTTTTTTTCTATGTACAGACATTCAACTTCTACTGTTTTATTATATGTATATAGATTAATTCTAGAATTATTATATGAAGTCGTAAATCACGCAAGCACATACACAGTACGTACTTGTGGCTACTACTACTACGGGTGAAGCAAGATCGTGTCACTAGTGCAAAAAAAAACGAATTTTTTTTTTCTCTTTTTTTTTTTGCTGTTCACAAGCGATAGAAGTGAAAACTTCAAACAAGAGTATGGAGGCGAAGCACCGCATAAAGAGGAGACCGCGAATATAAGAAACGCTATGGCATATATTCTATCTCATTCTCTCGGGTGTTAAATCCTATAGATATATGTGTTTGACTTCTTTTAATATCGTTTTTTCGTTTCATCAAGTTTCAAATCACAACGGGGCTAAAGAAGTTTTCACTTAACTTAATCTGAGAAATAACAAAAAGAATTATCTTTTGTGTTTTTTGAATTTAATGCAATAAAGGCAGTAGTAAGTTATAAAATCTCTATAAAAGTAACAGTTTATCTAGAAGATATCTTTATGGACCGGTTTCAGACCATATTGGGTAGTCTTAAAGAGATTAGCTAAACAACACTGTCTCGTAAACTTTTTTAAGCCTACACTGAGATATAAAGCTTTCTTATTTTTAATAGTTCACATAAAATTTGTAATGTTCTGATACAAAACAGATAACAGTTATCTATTTATTTATTCTTTTTAGCACGATCGTTCATTTAATACTTTCTTAGATTTACGTGAATATTTGATATTTTAAAATAAATTACCCTTTTGGATTTTTTTAGCGGATTTATTTTGAATTTTAACTTCACAGCACTCATAAGCTCTTCCGTGACCACGATTGTAAAGCATTAGAAATGTCAGGAACAAAAAATCAATATAAATCCGCGATAAAATCCGAAAACATAGTTGTATTTTAAAATAATTGTTCGTTGGCATTATCCTTAAAAAAATGTTAGTATAATATGACACTAATCATACATTTATAAATATGTACTTATGTTAAGGGAGTTATTCGTGACTTCTGAACAACTACACTATATTAGCTTACTTTATCATCCCCAAGGAGCGAAGTTTGAGTGAAAACTTTGCTAGCAGGGAGTATTTCGTGCTCATATTATACGTACATACTATAATGTTATATGTAAGTGTCTGTTTGTAATGTCAATTTAACAGCTTTTTACTAAATGCATATAAAAGTGTATACGGTACTAATAAGGAAATATATTTTTTTAAATTTTAATCTATCTGTCTGTTGTGTGTTCCGGCTAATCTCCTAAACTACTGGATCGCCTTTGACAGACTTTCACTGGCAGATAGCTGATGTTTTAAGGAGTAATGTTGGTTAATGGATATTATTAGGCTACTTTTATTTTAGAAAAAGAATCAGAGTTTCGCGCAAAACATAAAAACCCATGAAATTGTAAATAAAATTCGCGTACCTAAGGACCCACCCGGACGAAGCGAGGGTAAGTCGCTAGTTCTTAATAATCTGATCATTTTTACCACCGTGGCTTCCATGGTAGTGGTCATATAAAACTGAGACATTTGACATTATATGTATTTTTGTGTAGATGCTGACATATTTAAATTCATTTACTACACTATGAGGAGTTGTACTAAGGCTTTGTACTAGAAACTTTTATAGATTTACATGGATAAAAATTAATTTAGTACCTAATTTATAGAAATAAGTTAACCATAAAAATAATCCGTTCTCCAACGTTGTGTAATTAAAAAAATCGATGTCAATAGACACTGTCATTTTAGCTTATTTTTTAATTGTCACGGATGATAACGATGAATAAGGTAAACATACTTTTTAAAGGAATTAGTCCTCAGTACTCTAACATGAAATAGAGTTATTATTATGACTACACAACATATGGTTTTACTAAACTATAAATCAACTTAGTAATCCTTAAATTATACCTATTATTTTGAATTTAATATATAAAACTAATCAACCATCAGCGAACTAAACAAATTATCAAAGTTTTCATACATAATTCATATAAGATCAACAATTTTTCATTATTATGCCAAAAGCTTAACGTTAGAATGAGAAAATATGAAACAGATGTGATATATACTGAATGTTTTCAATATTTTGAAAAGTAGACCATTGAAAATGAAAATTTTATTAATTATCTAATATATAAAAGTAATCTAAAGGCTCATTTAGCTTTTACAAGAGTAATTAACACTTATTTCTATTGTCGGATAATAAAGGGGTTCATAGTGCACGATGCTGCACTGTGGCAACAGGTTCCGAGGAGCTAGAGTCTCACGAAGCTCTGCCAATTAACAGCCTGCAGGAACTTTATGATAGCTTTTTTCAGCGACATCAAAAAAAGGTGTTAGTAGTGTACATAACTTATCTGCTCGTAAGAAACTTATTTTAATACTTAGTAATAATTTTATACTTAGTAGTTAATAATAATGAGCTCCGGCCCGTTTTTAGTCGGGACGAGCAATCTCACTAAATGCCATATATACGGGTATATATTAAAGCTGAAAATACTATAGTGTATGCATAAGCGATCAGAAGCGTACTTAATATTATAGTCTCGCACACATAGTCCTATGGGACGGTAATCTGTAATCTAAAATATTAATGAGATATCAGGGCAGATAAATTTTAGTGTTCCCTGAGACATACGAAATTAATTATACGAAAGGACGTCGTACGGGAATATTGCTAGTTAAATACATAGTTTGGCATTATCATCATTGACGACACGTTTGGCTCAGCTTGTAGTGACCCTACTTGCTGTACCAACGGTCGCGGGTTCGAGTCCTGTTGGGGAAATTCGTTTGTGTGATGTGTTATATATACTCCAGTCATGGGTGTTTATATTTGTTATATGTATGTATTTAAAGATAATATATGTGTAGTGTATCAACTTTTTTTTATGAGATTCAGTGACAAACAAGCAGACAGACCACCTGATGGAAAGCAGTACCTGTCGCCCATAACACCTACGGTTCATGCACTTAGGTTTTAAGTAACAAAAATGCAGAACCACAGGTGCGTTGTCACTGTGAGGACTAAGATGATATGCCTCTCGCCTGTAATTGCGCTGGCTATCTTATCAAACTCTGGTATCCATATCACAGGTCTCGTAGCTTACCATGCTATGCTAGATGGTGCTGTGTGTTAATGTATTCAGTCCTTTTTGACGTCTCACTGCTGGGCACGGGCTTCCTTTTAATACGAGGGGAACCGGGCCATAGTCCACTACGCTGGCCAAGTACGGATTGGCGGACTTCACATGTCTTTCGAAAACTTGCTACGTTTTCTCAGACATGCAGGTTTCCTCACGATGTTTTCCTTCACCGTAAGGCAAGTTGTAATCATGTTAGAATTGATTCGCACATGAAAATATCAGACGTGCGTGACCCGGGATTTGAAACCGCTTCACTCAGTTTCCCAAGTGTGTTAATGTCCCAACATATTTATTTATTTATTATCACAAGAGATGAAAATAACCTTTACGTTAAATGGTAAAATCAAAATCAAGCAAAGTAAAAAGAGATACAAAAATCGCTCAAAAGTATGACGAACTGTGAGATAAATCCACACGAATTTAATTTTGTTGAAGTTACTCAATCGAAAGAAAAGACAAAGCGAATCGGATAAAGAACCGAAAAGGCAGGAGGAAATACATTTATTATTTCATTCATATTGCAAAATCTATACATATAATAAAATTGTAACTAAGCCGAATCTGTACATTAAATGTTTTTTGGAAAATCTTATTGAAATAGACATTATTATCGATACAGAGGCCGAATCTATAATTTTTAGAATTTTTGTCTGTCTGTCTGTCTATTATCGCATCATAGAAAAACTCGGAAGGGATTTTGATGAAATTTGGTATGGTGATAGCTGGTTATCCGCGTCAACTTATAGAATAGCTTATACTGCGAAAAAATATCTCATCTCTGAGAAATCTATACTAAACGTTCAAACGTAAGCAGGGACGAACCCGAGCGGAGCGAAGGTGAGTCGCTAGTGTATACATAATTTCCTATTCTGGATGATTGTTACTCTTTCACGCAAAAACTACTGAATGGATTTCATAATAACACATAGGCTACTTTTTATCTAGGAGAAATGTAC
Source organism: Argynnis bischoffii washingtonia (assembly GCA_033884665.1). NCBI lineage: Eukaryota > Metazoa > Arthropoda > Insecta > Lepidoptera > Nymphalidae > Argynnis > Argynnis bischoffii. Next base: position 13,202,896 of record CM066618.1, on the reverse strand, counting down.
GGTTCTCGTGGGATAGTTTTGTTTTTGTTTTTCTAGAGACGAACTCGAGCGAAGCGAGGGTGAGTCGCTAGTAAGTAACACATAAAAGTACGATGGAATAAATTTCTATGTTAACGTTTAGTAATACTATACCTTTCCAAGTGTAATACCTCAGAAGTATTAATTAATATCACCATTCAAGACGAAATCTTGATGTCATCTCTATATTACATTTCTATTCTTCAATGATTATAGAATGAAATCTTGCCTAAGCTATTTCTTTGAAAAACTAACTTCGATAGATTTTTTTGAAATAATGATACGTTTAACAGTTTCTTAGTTAGTAAATGGCTCAATTATTTATCTCAATAGCTTTATCCTTCAAAGTCTTTTTTAAAAATGGTGTACGTGATACAACGTATAAAGGTTGTATTCCGAGCATATATCTCTTAAGCTCCCTCATAAACTAGGCTCAACTCATAGTAGTATTTGCTGTGAACTGTATTTTAGTTTATTACGAGAACTATTCAGTAGATGAAAATAAGTCAAATATGTAGCAATAATGTAAAATTATTTTCAAATATACATATATTGTAGTTGCATTTTAATAGATTTCTAACAGATATAAAATGTTTGACTAAATTCGAAAAACCGGCCAAGTGCGAGTCGGACTCGCGCACGAATGGTTCCGTACCATTATCTATAAAAACGGCAAAAAAATCATGTCTGTTGTATGGAAGCCCCCCTTAAATATTTGTTTTATTTTAATTTAGTTATATGTTTACTTAAAATATATATAATTATATATTTTTAAGTCAACATATAACTAAATATTCCGTGAATATTTCAAGCTTCTGTTGCCGTTATAAATATGGAGCAAAAACGAGAAAAAAATCACGTTTGTTGTATGGGAGCCCCCTTAAATATTTATTTTATTATGTTATTTAGTATTTGTTGTTATAGCGGCAACAGAAATACATCATCTGTTAAAATTTCAACTGTCTAACTATCACAGTTCATGAGATACAGCCTGGTGACAGACGGACAGACAGACAGACGGACGGACAGTGGAGTTTTAGTATAGGATCCCGTTTTACCCTTTGGGTACGGAACTCTAAAAAGGAGGTAAAATTCTGATGCTTCCGTGCATGCATGATTGTTGTAAGTATTTTATTCAATATTTTACATTCCAGTAAATACATTTTTATCGGAATTAAATATAGTTAATAGCACTCGTTAATAAAGCTTCTTTTAAGTGAAAGTGTTTTCAGAATCGGATCATTAGTTTCGGAGATTAAGCCATCCAAAGAAACTTACAAACTTTACCGTTTTATAATATCAGTATAAAAAACTTATAGATGGCTTTAAAGATACTTCAAATTAAAACTTTTAAGATGAAATAATGTATCTTGTTGAAATATTTTTGGAAATGCTTTTAAATTTGAAGGGCTATAAATAATTCTGTCGTTTTGTTGCACTAATCTCCAGAGTGCAGCATGATGAAACTTTTATATGTACAAAAAAAACATTGTTTGATATAATATGTAATTATAATTATTTAAGGATGGTTTTTATTCAACAAGGTCAGATTATGGGAAGTTGGCGTGTTGTGTCTGGAAATATGACGGAGCACTTTTAAAAAGAAATCATCGTAACTTTTTAATATATATATTTTCAAATTTTCTCTTCTATTGTTATTAATTTCATCCCCATTTTCACGCCTTTAAGGAATGATTTTCAGAATAAAAACTATCCTTTATCCTTCCCAGGGTCTCAAACTATCTTCTTACCAAATTTCATCTAAATCGGTTCAGTAGTTCCAGAGATTATTTACTCCACTACAAACAAACTCACAAACTTACAAACTTTATTGCTTTATATTATTAGTATTAGACTAGCCAATTAGTGTGGATTAGATAGTAGCTCCCTTGCCCTGTGAAAAACAAGAACAAATCTATCCCATGGGAACTGTACATTTTTGGAATAAAAAGTAACTTATGTACTATTCTAGGCAAAAGTCTAATTCTGTGCCTAATTTCATATAACGGATCTCCGTTCAGCCGTTCTATCGTGATTGAGTAACAAACATCCATTCAAACTTTCGCATTTATAATATTAATGAGATAATGGGATAATAAAGGGTCCACGAAGTTGAGAAAAGATATAGATATAATATAAGTTGAAGTGAAGTAATAAATAATAATGTCTTCCTGAGCGATTTCTTGACTAGTCATCTGCGCGACAGATATTATAGAGCAAGAGTGTGCGCGCCAACACAAGTGCACTCTCTATTCCTTTCACTCACAAAGTCCGATGGGATGTTACTTCAACTCGACCGGTATAAGTTGGCACAGAACCGCTTAACTTGCTCTCTGAGCCACAGAAGTGTGACTCCGGCGATTTCCCAACTCCAGTTTACTATTGAGAATTTCTTGACGGAAAAACTCAATAACTAAACTTAGCCCGACCCGAGACTCAAACCCAGGACCGCAGATAATACAGTCGCTTATGCAAGCCACTAAACTACCCAGGTGCCATAGTGAAAGTCGTAGTGGAAATAATGGTACGTGATTAAATATGAGTTACTGTGCTTGTACTGTCGTTGTGCATGCGCTTTTCTAAGTGACCATCATGTTCACAAAAACAATAAAGCATCTTTATTGCCAAACACCAAGCTAGTAATTTCCGATCTCAGAAACCTAGCTCGTAACAGTCTCATTTTAATGTTCACTAAAACTACCTATTCTTGAATCTTCGTGCACTCATATAAAACAGGGAGCAGAGACGTTTTGCAATTTAAAGCCGCAAAGAGCAGCTTTTAAGAATTATTAAGTAAAATGTTATTTTGATTTACATTAAGATAATGTTAATTCTACAAATATAACATCAACTACATTAAATCACTACAAATATCACCAATAAAATTTATTGAATATATCAATAGCTAGCGACTCGCCCTCGCTTGGGTACGTCCCTAGGTTGATTCCCCATACAAACTTTCATCCCCCTTTTCACCCCCTTAAGGGACGATTTTCGGAATAAAAAATATCCTATGTAATTTCCAGGGTATCAAACTATCTTCGTACCAAATTTCACATAAATTGGTTCAGAAATGCAAAGATTACCACCCCCTACATCATCACAACACCACAAACTTTACCTCTTTATAATATTAGTATAGATTAAACTGTAAATCAACTTCATAACATACTCTAATTGTCCAATAATAAAATACAAAAATATATAGTATCTAGCGCTACATGACATTGTCAGTATAAGAGCAAATACAAAAAGGCTCTAATAATTATTTAGCTATAAAAACGAGTGTTTTTATGTAAAAAATTATGTTTTTTCAGGAAATACACCTATTTAGATAAACTTAAAGAGCAAAACCTAATTTAAATACAAAATTTAATCCAAATCTTTAAAAGTATTTTAAAGTACGAAATTTTATATACAAAAATTGGTAATTTCGACCGAGCTTCGCTCGGAGTTCTTTTTGACTACATCGTATTTTTTAGAAAAAAAAAAGTAAAGACTATGTATCCGACCGGGATTCGAACCCCTGTGATTGTCAATCTTGCACTTTGGCCGCTTGATCACAATGCTTATTCCCGAGCGTCAGAAAATATTGACCATATTTTGCGTGGAATAATGCGAAAAATATCGCATGAAAACTCGGAAATACACGTTTTCCTAGACATAAGACTAATCTGGATCGATTTTCCGCCCCCGAATTCACCCACACACCAATTTTCAACGAAATCGTTAGAGCCGTTTCCGAGATCGCCGGTATAAATAAATAAATAAATAAATATACAAGAATTGCTCATTTAAATATATTAGATTAGATAGATTAGATAAATAAACCCAAGAAAAACAGAGAAAATGCTTCGCTAGCAAATTTTTACGTGTTATTAACGATACATTTGTATTACGCTCCAAAAAATATTATTATTAAACTACAATATATGATTCAATTTTTATATTCCTTACAAAATATTTCATTACAGACTTTTTTTCACACCAAAGACTTTCATAACAAACACTTTTTATTGTGTAACTCATAAAAAAGTTGTAAATAATAATATAAAAACTAACGTAGAAGGTGTACAACAAAACAATGTGCAAATTATACCATAAAATATGTATGTCAGAATTCAGAGGTAACAAACAACTATAGTTTACGTCAATATCGTCAATCAATAATTTGTACATTGAATATTTTTTCGAAAATCTTATTGAAATAGACATTATTATCGATACAGAGGCCGAATCAATAGTTTTTACAATTTTTGTCTGCCTGTCTGTTACCGGATTACAGAAAAACCACTGGAGGGATTTAGATGAAATTTGGTATGATGATAGCTGTTTATCCGGGTCAACATATAGGTTACTTTTTACCGCGGGAAAATATCAATATCATTACTGAGAAAAAATACAAAAACTGGTTAAAATAAAATCACGATGATACCACAGATCATATAGGTAATACTATAATGATACTATACACATTTTAACAAGGTAACTTACTAAATATAGCAAAAAAGTATTAAAAATAGCTTATAAAAAATATAAATAAATATAGGGAAATACTGTGTTGTTTTTCTTACTTATGTACGTATTTTGTTAGGTTAACACTAAAATAAATACGAGTAATATTTACGTTTCCATAATATCGACTCATTTTATCAACCGTAAGAACAAGTTCGTTTCATATTATTTTCTAACATTTTATGGGAAACAAGTTTATTTGTTTACAAGGTTGTTAAGCTGACAAAACGGATAACTAAAAAGTATTTTAGACACCATTTTTTGAAAGGTGGAAGGCTTAAAGAACGTCATAAAATACTTACCACTTTAATCATATTATCCGAGCCATAATATGAAATAATAAAAAGCATTTGCTTAGAATTATTTATTTATTTACGTTAATTATGTACTTCTGGAACTCCCACTTCACCCAACAATTTCTTTTGAAAATTGATTCAGAAATTATTACTAACTCTAACCCATCCCCGTTTCGTGATAAACTAAATGTTAATTAAGAAATTTATTATTATATAATTTAATAATCAACTAAATATAAATTAATCAATAGCTGTCTATTAGTAAATAAATGAATAAATTTAATTCAGTAGTTTGAGAGTTTATCGCCCGAAACTAAACAAACAAACCAACAAAACAGAAGTATAGATATAGTATAAATGTTAATGTTAAAACAAAAAGTGCAATATTACTAAATCAATATGAAATTAACGAAGGAACCTTTATGGCATTGTCAATTACCGCCGTTATTTTCGAATCAAGCGGTTCGCAATGAAATTGATATGTGTAAAACCTAAGAATGTGTTTTTTTTTAATCTGAGCAGCGCGGCGGGCAATGCTAGTCAGTTATAAATGCAAGAGTTTCATGTATGTTGATAAATATATATGTATCTCAGACTACTGAAGTATATAGACGGAGTAAAATAATTGTCACAATTTAAAATAGTAGTGTGATTTACTGATTATTCTTTTTTAAACAATAAGGGAAATTTTGTGTATGTACTAGTTAAATTAACATACGATTTTTGAAAATATATTCTATTATATTTTGTAAACTTAGTTGTATTGCCCTTGAAAGCATAATATTAGCTTTTTCTTCTTTATTATAATGAACTCCGTTAGAAATTTTTATTTAATAACATTTATTTACTTATCACTCAATACACGAATTGTCACTTGTATACTATTTTAAAATATTATTTTTTGGCTTCATGTTTATTTCTTTGATACTCTGTCTTTATTATTATTTAGTCTGATACATATACATACATAATACATACAGATACTCGTATTATACTAGTCACTTATATTGGCCTCAATTTTAACTAACGAAATATTTAATGATATAAAATTATTATTTACTAAAAATTAGTTTGGATGCTGTATAATTATAATATTTTTTTTATATTTCTATGTTTTTTCCATGTCTTCTTTTGAGGACTAGAAAATATGACACGCGATGGTAAGTCTGGCTAAATAAAAACACGCATAAAACCGTTAACCTGCGTATACCTGAAAAGGGATATTAGAAAACGAAAGAAGTAACTCTTAACCTCTTGTTAGGACTTTATAGTTATGTATATACGTATAGAATTTTTTTTTTCTTAATTGTTAATTTAACTTTTTAATATTATATGAATCTGTTATATAATACTCAATTTGTATTCAAGTTTAACTTTCTTCTTTGCCAAAACGAATGTTTGAAGTGCGCTACATCTGGATTATGAGATAAAACTACACACATATATTACGTCCTTGATCATGGCAATGTACGCCCACCAGCTAAAGAATTTCAAGTATTCAATATGTACTAGAATGTTTTTGAGATATCTCTAAAAGTATACGTGATAAAAATATCTAAAAACTTATAAATATACACCACTTATGACTGACCATGGATATATAGTAAAGAATTCCATATAACCACCATACAAGAGTCGAGCGTACTTATTTAGTTATTGGTGTAATATATTGAAGGCAAAAAACTCTCACACTGCTCTCAAAATGAAGAGTAAAATATGAGTTATAGTCATATCATATAAAAACATCATTTTCAAAGAGTATTTTGAACAATAATAGATACCTTAATGACTTAAGTAAACAAAGCAGAACAAATGTTCACTCACTAATCCATCTCTTAGTTTTTACTGTTCACTAAAACTATTTTCGTTCGAACTGCTTCTTTCTATCCCAGCCGACTCTAACAGTCGTAGCCGGCCACTTTATTATTGTTTGTACTGCCAGAAACTCTTTCCATTAATGGTGGACTCAAGGGCGGACCGTTTGCCCGCAAATTATTACTTGCCACCCTTTTACCACCACTTGACTGTATGGCTTAGAAATGTTCTAGCATTGTCTTAGATTTTACTTTTGTGTCAATACTAGCGACTTTAAATTGGGTGCCTTATATATTTATAGACAGCGCTACCTTTTGGCAAATTTTATAACTAACAATAGCATATGTGTTACTGCAAGTAAGTGTCTATCCGTGTTTGTTTAGCCATTTAAGCGTGAAGTGTTAAGTAGCAAACGTACACACATACAGACTTCCTTATGTATGTGATAAGAAAAAAGATATTTTAAGCAACTCAAGTTAATTTGTCACGAATTCTTTGAAAAGAATGAGTATCCCGAATAGTTTAGGTATTTCTTGTGTGTGAATATGTTGCGGTAAAAAGGGGGTAAAAACTCGATTTTTACAGAAGTTTCATAGAATCTGTGCAGTAAAAATTCATTAAGTTCAATGTTTTCAATCGCAAAGGTGACAGTTTATATTGTAGATACTTGTCACGGTCTGATTAAGATAAAGCACTATCCTGAAGAATAGATCGTAAACACTATTGTTCCCTAAGGAAAAGAGATTAAAAAAGAGAACTGGACTTTCATTAAGGAGAGAAAATAACATAAATATATAAAAATCATTAAATAAAGGAATCAATTTACAAGGAATACAATGGAATATATAAAAAAAAACTTTAAAGAAAATTGCAAATATACTTAATTATATATACAAAGCAAATGTACACTTAGTTATTACTGTACAAGTCATGTCCGCGTGCAATAGTGGCAAGAATGCTAGCCGCATTCCCCCGTTGAATGGCAGTGACAAGTAATACTTTCTCAGATTTACGCGAACATTTAATATCTTATCTCTATCTATCTTTTCGGATTATTTCGCTGATTTATCTTAAGTCTCTCCCGTGACCATGATTGCTGTAAAGCATTCGAAACGTCGGTAAACAAAAATCAAAATAAATCAGCGAAATAATCAAAAAAATAGTTTTATTTAAAATGGCAATGCCAAGTCTTTTGAGCGAAAAATTCGCCAGCTCTCCTGTCACCAATAGAGGCGATAAGACGAGGTTTTGATGTTTTTTGAGAAATGCTTAGCACTTTGACTGTAATAATATATATGTATACAATACAGGTCAGTTTTCCATACGTCTAAGCTGTTCCCGATTTGACAGTTGACAATTGATTGAGTTCAACACTTGGATGAAGCATCAAAATCTATTCAGTAAAGTTAAGATAAAGTACATTTTATTTCGTGCATTATTTTTATTTGTGCATACAAAAATCAAATATTGAAAATCGGTATATATATATATATATATATATATATATATATATATATATATATATATATATATATATATAAGTAACTTTCTACAAAATTAAGCAATTATATTAATTATATTATTATAAACAAAGAATAAGGCAGTGGTAGTAGTGGGACTCGCATCTCTGTTATTTTTATGTGCTAATCATTTCCTACATAATTACCACTTGTCTTACGGTAAAGAAAAACATCGTGAAGAAACCTGCATGTCTGAAAGAACTTAGTGAGTGTTCAAAACATATGAGATATCTGCCAATGCGTGGTAGACTAGGAACTGATCCCTCGATCTGGGACGTTAAAAAGGATTGAATACAAACAAAGTATTGTAAAATTATAATAAAGTACAAATTATTTACATTTAAAAAATGGTAAAATTTTACCATTTTTTATAATCTAAAATACGCCCATTAATAATAGTGGGCGTATCTTAGATAATACCGTTAAAAATCCAATTGAATTCTATTACTGATGTCGAATGAAGTGTAAACAAAAAGTTTTACTTTATTCCCTAATTACAGACTGAGGAAGTTGACGTTCACCGCAATTGAGGCTACAATATTGCTGACATTTTTTTTATATTGCTTTGCTTTCAATACCTCTGCTAATATTTACAAAGGAAATATTGAATGTTTATTAAAACTAAGTATATTTTTATGTTATACTTAACTTTTGTATTACCTGATGGCTGATTTGTTCACTGTAGTCGAGCGTCCCAGTGACTAGAATAAACCAACAAATCAATATAATCTTTTATATTTAAACGAGCAATTCTTGTATATTTACATCTTTATATATTTATACCAGCGATCTCGGAAACGGCTCTAACGATTTCGCTGAAATTTGGTATGTAGGGACTTTCGGGGGCGAAAAATCGATCTAGATGAGTCTCATGTCTGGAAAAACGCGTGTTTTTGAGTTTTCATGCGGTTTTCTTTTGCATTATTCTACGCAGAATATGGTCGATAATTTCTTACGACCATATTCTCAAGGTCAGTCAAGGCGTAAGTTAGACAAAACATATGTTCAGGATCGAGTCCCAGTCGGAATACAAAGTTTTTACTTTTGTTTTTTTTGTATTTATTCAAGTTTGTAGTTTTTGTTATCTAAAAAATATAATATAACATAAAAGAACTATGAGCGAATCTCGGCCGCCCAGGTACTTCTACTTAAGCATAATCTATACATCAGATAAATAAAATTGAAGTGTCTGCTTATGATGTCAAAAAAACAGCTTTTTAATAAATTCATGTGAAAGTATATACAGTACTAATGAAAAATCACAATTTTTAAAATTTTTGTCTGTCTGTCTATCTGTTTGTTTCGGCTAATCTGCAAAACGGCTGAACTTATTTTGACGAGACTTTCACTGACAGATAGCTGATGTTATCGCTTTAGCTTTAGGCTATATTAGAAAGACATGTGAAGTCCGCCAATCTGCACTTGGCCAGCGTGGTGAACTATGGCCTGATTCCCCTCGCATTAAAGGGAGGCCCGTGCCCAGCAGTAGGACGTTAAAAAGGGCTGAATACAATACAATACAATGCGAACGAACGTACCGAGCGAAGCGAGTGTAAGTCGCTTGTTAGCTCTAAAATATGAAATTTTTACTGAATTGAAAAATATTTCTTTATATTAGTATTTCCTAACTCCAAAAATAGAATGAATGGAATAGAATGCTATTTACCTTAAATTTTTGCTTCTCTAAAATGAATAATTAATAAAAATACTTCATATAATTCTTATTTCAAAATTGAAACAAAATGTTCATCCAATCTAATAATTGGATGAACATTTTGTTCTCTATCTATTTATATAGACAAATAATTGTGCATTAGAAGAAAAGTATTGGACAAAAGTAGGGATTACAGATAAATACCCGTACTGAAAAATTGATGAAATATCTGACAAAATATTATACAAACAAAAACAAATCTATCCCACGAGAACCATACATTTTTCCGAGATAAAAAATTTCTTATTCTTATGTATGAACTTTATTACTGTAAAGTGTAAAGTTTCATTAAAATCCAATCAGTAGTTTTTGTGAACTAAGCTGTATAAGTTACTATAGTTTTTCCACTATCCCACGGGAACTCTTTAATTTACCGGAATGAAAATCTAAAATATTGACCGGGGATATAAGGTACCACCATGCAAAATTTCATTTAATTCGATCCAAAAGTGTAGGAGATTAACCCATACAAACAGACAAACAGACAGAGAAACAAAGAATTTGAAAAAATCTGGATTTATTCTATTTCTTTTTTACATTCCCATGACTCTGGTTTTAGCAATTTTTTTTATATACAGACATTGGACCTCTACAGTTTTATTATAGTGTAGATTACATTTTTATAGTAAGCACTGACATTTATGATAATAGAGTTCCCAAAAGGAGTATTGAAAACTTTCGCTATTTCAATAATAAACTACAAACTGTATAAGAAGTACTCGGAAATCTTATTTTTATTATTCTTAGGAAAAAATGAGAATAGCTTCTTTAAGACTCTTTATGAGACGAGACCTTGAAAAACAAGCGAGCTTGAAATATATTTTATACATCGCACAAGGGTTTAAAAAATTATCCTTGAAGTTTTTACCCTAATTTTCAAATATGAAACTGCCATTATCTTAATAGTTACTGTTTAGCATGTTAAATAATTTCTTTATTTAAATAAAATACCGGGTCACCTTTTTACTTTTTAGGATGATTTTTAGCAATAGTTAGAACCAGTAAGTAGTGCTGTTAGTAAAAAACTAATTTAACTTATATCCAAACAAATAAATATCATCAGAAGGAAAATCAACTAACTATAAGTATAGAGAGAAAAACCTATAAATCTGTAATAAAATCTGGCAACACTAATAATATTTACTTGGGTTATGAACTTATACCAGGCCCAAACGCAATTCATTTTTTAATTTAATGTTAACCATTTTGAACTAACATTTTAATTTGTATTTTATCACATTTAACAAATAGGTCAGTCAAATGTCAAAATAAATACCAGTATAATTATATAAATGTGCAGTTTCAATAATTATTTTGAATACGGCTAGAACAACTCATTTCATATTGCACGTGTAAGTATTGCGCTTCACTTGCTGGTGTCATGGATCGTCTATGGTAATGATAGGCAGTGAACTTGTGTTCGTACATACGCACTAACTTCACGAGTTAATTATAAAAATAGCTACAAGTTAAGCTGTAATTATTTTTACTGCTGCCGTTTTACATCTAAAAATATATATGTTAAGTGTATGAAAGAACAGAAATAGTGTCAATATACTTTGATAATGACAGAAAGTATTTGAAAAATTAGCTAGATTGCCATAATTAAAATAATAGAAAAATATCTTAAACGTAAATGACTAGTATTAATATTTTCAGTCCGATTTTCCGTACAAAAAGACAGAGTTTATTCGTTGAAAGCGTCAATCTCAGGAACTACTAATCTGATTTGAAACATTCTTTTTGCATCGATAGCCCGTTTAAGGCTATAATATATCATCATGCTACTACCTAAGAGAGGGGAGCAGTAATCATAAATGTCAACAAATCGGGCAGACTTCCATACATTATTGTAAAGATAAGGGTCTAGGGACGAAACCGAGCGAATCGAGGATGAGTTGTTAGTTCAATAACATGTGGAAATCACGTGTTAAGAAGTTGCTTCCTATGCTTATTTATCTTAACCAATCCGATACAAGAACCTGTCAATCAATCAGGCTTTGAATTAAGAATCAAAATACTAGAACTACTACAATAAATACAGAACGTGTGTGTTTGTTTCTTATTCCTTAATTCTGAAACGGCTGAACAGATTTGAATAAAATTTAGTAAACAGATAAATTATAACCTGGAGTAACACATAGGATATTCTTAGGTATATGTATACTCGTAGAGGAAGTCGCCGATAGTAAAAATAGTCGGAGTATGAGATATGTTAAGCTTCCAAGGTCTTAAGAAAGTGCTCTATAACACTCCCACCATTAATTCACCGTACGAACATTCGCTATGGTCCCCGTGAGTGCGCGAATAAATGTGGTTATTATACAAAATAAAGGAACCGCTTTACCAAATGTTTTATTTTGAAAGTAGCTATATCTTGGTTTATAATAATACCTAATGATGGTATAAGACTTTTGTAGACTGTACTTTAATATTGTGTATATAAAAATATGTTTATATGTTGGTTTTTTGTACCGGCTTATTTCCTGAGAAGCTTAATTCATTTAACCTCTTCGTAGATAATACTTTCTTAGATTTACGCGAATAATTGATATTTTAAATAAAACTATCTTTTCGGATTTTTCCGCGGATTTATTCTATTTTTTGATTTCCGACATTTCGAATACTTTACAGCAATAATAGTCACGGGAGAGACTAAGGTTTTAGACATCTATACTTGTTACAGACAGTGTCTACTCACAATTTTACAAAATTTAAAAAAAAACCGTGAAAAAATCCGAAAAGATAGTTTCTCTTTGTAGAGTTCTAAGGACTTAATTTAAAAAAAAAATTATAAATCCAGATCATACGTTAATATGATAGTACAATAACGATGCTGCTACAAGGATAATTTGCAGATTACCAAACTTCTTCAATATTTTGATTAGGTATATCGTATTTGGTTTTATTTATTGATACGTATTAACAATAATTATAGTAGAAAGACGACGTATGCATATACCCGACGCATAAAATTTAGATTTCTCAAAAAGTTAAAAAACATAAATAAATATAATATATAAATAAAAATAAATAAATATTGTTGACACTTAAAAGTTTAAATTGAAATAGCTAAGTTTATAAAATCTATACATATAATAAAATTCTGAATCAAATCTGTATATTAAATATTTTTTTGGAATATACAGAGGCCGAATCAGAAAAAGAAAGAAAAATTAGAATTTTTATCTCTCTGTCTGTCTATCTATCTGTTACCGCATTACGAGAAAACCACAGATTTTGATGAAATTTGTTAAGATGATAGCTGGTTATCCGGGTCAACATATAGGATTTTTACTGCGGGAAAATATCTCGTCTCTGAGAAATCTATACTAAACGTTAAAACGTAGTTAGGGACGAAACCGAGCGGAACGAGGGAGAGTTGCTAGCGTATAAATAAAATCAACAAAAATGGAACAACGTGCAAAAACTACTCTAAAACTCTGTATCTACGTTTAAATCTAAAAATAGGACATAAACACTTTGCTAGGCGGTCGTAAAAAGTTTTTTTTTGAACTTGTTTTAATAACATTGTGAGTAACATTTCAGGAAATTGGAGCTGTTTTTAGTTATCACTAAAATATGCTTCTACCCGTACTAAGATTTTTCAGAAATCATCTAAAAATGCATGCTTCAAAAAGAAATCTATTATAAACTAGCGGCTCACCTTCTCTTCGCTCGGATTCACCTCGAGGAAAGCAAAAGCAAATCCGTATATTTTTCCGGAATAAATAGTAGCCTATTTGTTATTCTGATGTATGAACTATATTATTATAAAGTTTCAATAAAATCCAATTAGTAATTTTTGTGAACTAAGCTTTATAAGTGACTATAGTTTTTTAACTATCCCACGAAAACTCTTTAATTTTCCGAGATGAAAAGTGTATAAAATGTTGACCGGGAATATAAAGTACCACCAAGCAAAAATTAATTTAAATCGGTCTAACAATTTCTGAGATTAGCCCATACAAACAGACAAATAGAGAAACAATAAATTAGATGAACAATCTGAATTTGTTCTATTTCTCTTCTCACATCCCCTTGACTCGGTTTTTAGCATTATTTTTCTATGTACAGACATCCGACCTCTACAATTTTATTATATGTATAAATAACTAATATACATATATATACTACATTATTAAGGTATTCAAAACAAAAACAAGTGTTTTTTCGAAATTGAAAGATGGTAAAAAAACCTCGTATCCTCGGGTCACCTCGTAAAGCAATGCATAAATAAGTAATTTTATATTCTTGTAGTTATTTCCTGCATCTCCGCCCACGTAGACTCTATTTCTGAATTTTTCATCTTTCATTTTCTTATCTTTTATATTTCGGGAAAGACAAACTTGTTCTAACAAGAAAGAAAATGTAAAGGTTGTTTGAGTTTAATTATCGTACTAATAACGGAATACGAGCTTAATATGAGGAAGCTTTTGTGCCACAGAAAAACAATTCATTTTTATTTATAATCCACTTAATTAAATTATAATTATAAAGTTCACTAGCGATAGTTAATTATTTTTATTAAAACTTAACTATCAATTTGAAGTTTATGATTGATCGCAGTACTACTTGCTCTATAAAAATATCTAATGAACCAAGTGTACACAGTTCATGTCAACTTTTAAGGTCGTAATTACATACATAGCTCGTTAATTGCAATGACTCAATCTTAAAACATTTTGCACGTACAATAATGTTCTATAGTTTTTACGACCATATTTGGAAGATGCTATTGACCTGAAATGTCCTTTAGCTTTAAAAATAAATTCACATCAGTATTTTCAACCGACTTCTTTAAAAAGGAGGAGGTGCCAGCCGATACAAATCAAAGCACACCAACTTCAAAATATTTCATTAGGTATCTATAGTAAATGATAACTACCAATCAGTTATTTTTTTACTTTTTAGTGTTTTTTAAGTCGGTTTTTATTTATTTATTTTTAAGTTTTTAATGGACAAGTCTGTCTGTTTACCAAGTTAAATGCCATTCTGGAAAGCCGCATTCAATAACATTTTTCAACTCGATATAAAAAAATTACTTTATCGTGGGAAAATAAGATCTTTAAATGTGAATAAAATTTTCCAGGAGCAAAAACTAATTTAAATTGCAATCACAGTACAAATCAAAAAAATATTCATTCTTTCAGAAATATAGTGAAAAATGTAGTTCCTAGAACATCACACATTCGCATTAAAATAAATTAAATAACAAAATGTACATAGTACAAGAATTGATGGCTGAATTCTGAAGAAATATTATGATAAGTGATGAAATTAGATGCAATACGCCTTAAATATATTTGAATTTCTATTACATACAACTTGTTACGAGATAAAATTAACTTAATAATAGAAGTTAAAACGACAGTCTATTTATACAGAATCTTTTGATTAATATATTACTATAATATACTTATGACATATCTTCGTTTCGATCAGGTGCATCCCTAGGTGATATATATAATATGTTACTCTAGGTAACATATAGGCTAAATTTTTTTTGTTTTTTTTTTTTTTTTTTGTTAATTATCACGTAGTGAAATAGTAAAATATCAAATGAATAAAACACTTTCCTAATACTAAAAATATATTGACAAATCTTGTGTCTCATCTTATTTTTAACGATCAATCTTACCCTCGCCATTCTTCACGCCATTGACAAAATAAATTGGTTTCCTAAAAGCCATAAGATAAAGAATTAAATTGAATCTTATATTTATTAATATAGACCACTTTCTGTCGTACATCTTTTTTCCTTACCTATTTTTACCTTCTTATTTTATTTTTTTATTATTATGAAAAGGTGCATTTGCGTCTTTTAGGCTGTTCCAAATCCAATACGATATTATTTGAATGAATTACTAATTTTTAATTGTAGTATGGCACTGTCTATAACTAGTATGTAACGCCTTTGAGATGTCTAAAACCTTAGTCTCTCCCGTGACCATGATTACAGTAAAGCATTCGAAACGTCGGGACCCAAAAATCTAAATAAATCCTCGAAGTAATCCGAATTACTAATATTCTATTTGCGGGAGTTTATTTATTGTCTCGTTTTTTTTCACCCAATGACAAAGTAACGAATTTAGGTATTTCATTTATATGTTACACTGAATTGACAAAGTTTATTGTGCTGCAATGGTAGCCCTTTGGTAAATATGCACTCACTAAAAAAACAAATGAAGTTGATTTAAGATCCAGGTCACTTTCATGTACGAATCATATTTTCAATAGGATTGAAACACATATGTCTGAAAACCTAGCCAATTATCTAGAAACATGTGAAGTCCGTTAACCCGTTTTTATCCCGAATCCCCCTCGCGTTGGGGAAAACCTCTTGCCCAACAGTGGGAAATGAAAATGGCTGAACTATTATTATTATAAATTTAACAATAAAAACAATATTATGCTTGTTTATAATAAATAAATAATGCTTTACTTAATTTAACAAACTACGTAAGAATTAATAGTATTATGAGAGCAGTTAGAGGTTGAACAAAACATTTGAACGTCATTGTTTGCAAATATTACAAAAACCATAATTACCAAAAACAGATACAGCTTAAGACAGATTTGGACTTTAAATAAGATGTCTAAAGCCGTTTTCAAACGTCCTCGCTACTCGAACGTTAAGGAAACATTCCGGAACATCAATCACTGTCGAAGGACGAGATTTTTAAACGAAATCTCCAATTCAACATCATTATGGTATGGAAATTTGTATAAAATTAACGCGATTCTACAGGTGACTAGGATTTTATGACTTCTACAATACTGAAAATTTGTTTTTTTATTCAATATTTTGTCTATTTGTCTGACTAAAGCAATATTGCTTCTAAGACTTTAATATTAACTAGCGACTCACGGTCGCTTCGCTCGCGTTCGTCCCTAGGTACGTTATCACGGTTAGCTATGTTTAGGTAGGTATACATAAATAGTAGCTTGCTACTGCTAAGATATTCATTTAAATTATATAGCGATTTACCCTTGGTTTGCTCGGGTGCATACGCCGTACGCGGATTTTGTTCACAATTTCATGGATTTTAATTTTTTTTTCACGGAACCCTGACTCTTTTTCTAAAATATAAGTAGCCTAAGTTACTCCTTATAACATCAGCTATCTGCCAGTGAAAGTCCCGTCAAAATCCGTCCAGCCATTTCGGAGATTAGCCGGAACAAACAGACAGACAGACAAAAATTGTAAAAAATGTTGTTTTGGTATATGAACCATGTATACATCCAAATGCATTTAGTAAAAAGCGGTTATTTTAATATTACAAACAGACACTCCAATTTTATTTATCTGTATAGATTTAAGAGAGTAATTTATATATTTTTCATAATTGTAATTAAATATATATTGCATTGTCTCTACGTATTTTAACAGTATTTATTTTACAAAGAAACGATAAACATGATGTAAAACAAAAATGTTTTTGAAAACTTACATTTTGATGACGAAATTTATAACTTGATAAATTTTTTCTTATAATATTATTTTGCCATTAGGCTCCTAAAAGATTAAAAGCATACGATAGATACACATTATAAAAGCCACAAATAATATGAATATAATCGCTAAGATTAATTGTTCTGTTTGGAAACCAATACAGATGTGCATCAAATTATGGCAAAGCGATACGTTTCGAAGTTAATTAGTACAATATGACTTCTTACAATTTTATTTTAATCAATTTTGTATTATTTAAGAACCTACATTTCTCAAAATCCTACACGTCTAAGAATTAAAAAAAGTTTTGTTTTCACTCTACTTATATACTTCTTTAGGGACGTTTGGAAAAAAATATGAGAATAAAATTTTCACGATGCGCGCGCGCACCAACAGCCAAAAAGCGATATGATAGTTAGCTGAAAGCGACATGATGAAGTTAGCTAAATTCCTTTTACAAACAGAGAGTCGTGACATACGATATGAAATCTTTAGCTATTTTTGTTCTGTTACGCCAAAGAAGTATAACTTCTTATGTGCGTACATAAGTACACTCATACGTTTCTTTTTTTTTTCTAAATATAGATAGTTCATAATCGCTCCGTTTCTATATGTAATCAGAATTAGTGTTTTTTTTTCTCTTTATTTATACCGGTCAATCTATATATAACGTATCTTTTCCATTTAACGCGACATTTGCGAAGTAAACGGTACCCAAACGGCATTCCTAGAAGCTATTGAATTTAAGAATTGAATTGAATTAAATAGATAGTTCATAATAATTAATATTAAATTATGTATATTTTCGGCTGTCCACAGATTGGCACCTAGCGATACCAGAATAAGTTGCTAGCATTAATATAAGTAAATGACGATAGAAAATCGCATTAACATAAGAATTAAATACCCAATGATAGTAAGATAGTTCACGACAGTACATCAAAAACGTCTATTCCTTAATATTTTATATACAAAAAAATCTAAATCGACGAATTAACTTTCACTTCACCCAAACATATATTGCGAAATCAGTTAAAATGCATCGACAAACACGTTGATGAAAAGATATTGTAACTAATATATTATCATCTTATTGTTTTGTTTTATAATAATGTATTTGAAACATCTGGTCTCGACATTTCCATTACGAATACTGTCATTCCTTCGTTATATATTTCATATTTCCAGCCTCTTGTATTTTAGCATCGGAACACGTAAAAAAGTCTAGGGCTTAACCTTGACTTCATAAGATAAAACTAAAAAAACGTTTACATACACGTTTTAAAATAAATGATCTCAATAAATAAATCAGCTGCTCTCAATTCCGGTAATCTTTAGATTTACTCGAATACAAAATCGAATTGGTCCATGATGAAAGAAATTTAACAGCGAAACAATATAAAGAGTTGAGATTTTTAATAAAACTTTTTAAAATAAGTTTTAATTGAAAAAGCTAATTTTATTAGCAAACATATATTTTTTTTTATAAAAACTTATGCTGTGGTCACAGTATTCAGCAACTGTTGCAGTTAATATAAACTTAGCAAACTAATTTCAGTTTGCAGAGAATGAAATATTTTCAGTTAAATACTTAATGAATAAAAAAATACTATTATTTTTAACTAGCGATTCACCCTCGCTTCGTTTCGGGTTCGTCCCTAGACAAAAACAAATCTTTCCCACGGGAAGCTTACATTTTCCGGGATGATATATAGCCTATAGCATTCCTCAGTAAACGGGCTATCTAATGCAAAAAGATTTTTTCCAATCGGATTAGTAGTTCCTCAGATTAGCGCGTTCAACCAAACAAACAAACAAACTATTAAAAATATTTAGAATATTTAGAAAAAATTGTATCATTAGGGCAAAATTAAAACATTTTACCGACTGAGTAAAAGTTATATTTTTAATATACTTACTCCCAGCAAGGGGTTAACTCACTCCCAGAGTATATTAAACCCCTTAAAAATTATAAACATTCATATAAATAGACAAACACAGAACCGTTCAGTACCTTTTTTTTTCTGTTTGACAACATAAATAATAAAAAAATCAATAACGATTATGCTCCGACCACTGGGCGAAAACTAGTTCGTTTTAACAAAGAGCTTACAAAGCAAAATGAAGAGTTTCACACATATAGTAGCGGTGTATATACTGAATTTTAAAATTTTGTTTCAGTCAAGTATATTTTATTGAATAATGAAATTTCAAAGTAGTAGTGCAAGATGATCATTTTTTATCACATTACGATAGGCGTTTGTTCGTAAGACCCATTAAAAGATGCGTACATTTTTCCGAAACATTTTAAAAGGATTTGTGCGTAAGCCTAACATGATTTATAGCTCAGCCGTTTCTATGATACCATACGCGATACATACGTAGTATATACAGTTTTGTAACCGTTAAAGACTGAGGCATATGGTTTTTTTTTATAAAAATCACCAATTATACTAATTAGATGAATCTAGTTAAAATTTAAAATATTTTCCATAAGGAATGTATAATAAAAATATTTTTGTATAGGTCAAACAATTATAAGGGTTTATATTTCACTGACGAGAAGATTCCTAAATTAAATAAAACAAACTTATTAAAAAATAAACTTATGGAATAAAAGGGCGAAGAAATGAACCATTTTTTTTTAAATAGAACCACCAATCATTTTTAAATGTTACATTATTCCTCCTTGGTATCTTAAAACACAGTTAAGTACCTCATATTAATAAATAGTAATGGGAAAACAGATAGAATTCTGTAAAACATAAACTAAGATGATATCTTGAGAACAAAATATGTATTGTGCTATTTTACTTAAATACAAAAAGGAAATGAGTGACAGTTCCCACTACCCATAGTTCTGAAGAACTGTAGAGGTCGAAGGTCTGTACATAAAAAAAAATGCTTAAAACCGATACAGGAGGATGTAAGAAGAGAAAAAGCAACAAATCCAATTTTTTTCAATTTTTTTGTTTCTCTGTCTGTTTGTCTGTTTGTCAGTTTGTACAGGCTAATTTCCGAATCTATTGGACCGATTGAAATAAAATTTTGTATGGTGGTACTTTATATCCCCAGTCAACAGCTTAGATACTTTTCATCTCGAAAAATTAAAGAGTTCCCGCGGGATAGTTGAAAAACTATAATAACTTATACAACGTACACAAAAACTACTGCTTGGATTTTAATAAAACTTTACAATAATATAGTTCATACATCAAAATAACAAATAAGCTATTTTTATACCGAAAAATATACGGTTCCCGTGGGATAGATTTGTTTTTGTTTGTCTAGAGGCGAAACCGAGCGAAGCGAGGGTGAGCCGCTAGTATCAAATATTTACCTTGTGAAGATATCAATCTAGCGACCACCGACGTGACAACAATCGTCATACAAAAATTTAAAAAGGAAGTCACATCATCTACGTCGGTAGGTACGATACAGCAATGATACGGGATACCTTTCCAGATGACTGGATCAGGAGTCGAACTGAGACACTCGTCCGGAAAGGTACCGTATCTTTGCTGTATCATTGATTAATATCACCTAGCTATGCTTGCATTACATTTAACCGCTTAGATACGGACTCCCTGACGAACATAGTACAAAATATCATATATATTGTTAAAATAAATTTAATTTCAATAGCGCGATTCAGATTCACCTTTCACATTGGTTAATTTGTCATAATTAGGGCTAATGTGGCAATTAACATTATCAACTAATGAGTTTTAAACTATCAAAAATGGTAACTGTCGATATGCTACATTTACAAAAGTTTATTTTAGTTACTCTACATTATATAATTCCAACAATATTTTTATAATTCTATTTACTTTGTTTATATAACCTTTTGCTTAAGGTCATTGAATAACTATTTTGGGATAAAATGTCTTATCAAGAAGGTTAGGTATAAAAATGTAACTTATCGATGTTAATGTAATAAATATTATAAACTTGGATAAATATTACATGAATATTTTAGAACTATAAGATTAATAAGAATATATAGTATTTACACAAATTGCCTATATTTAAAAAAATATATTATAAACCGTTTATCGAAAAAAGTCCTTCCCCTAGAATATCTTGTATTTAGCAAGGTAAATCCAGCATTATGGTAAAAAAAAAAAACAATTTTACACATGAAATACTATTATGTACGGTACGGTAAACCTGTAATAATATTATAGAAAAAAAACTGATATGCTGTATATTATCCTGACCAATGAATCGTGAGAGCATATTACGCCACATCTATCAAACGAGTTCCTTGCTATCCAATTATATCTATTACCAAAAACAAATAACAATAATGCTTTTTGAAATGCTCTTATTTTTTAAGGTTAAGTTGGCACTAAAACTCTAACTAAACTACCTAAACTAAAAAAAAAATAAAGTAAACTAAACAATATACTAGCAATAATATACGAGTATAAAATATTCATTTTACTATACATATATGTATATTCTACTATTATATATACCCCTAAAAATAGTATGTAATAAAAAATATTGTTATTGTAACTTTTGTTTAAATTTATGTTTTTTTTTTAATTTTATTCTCGAATACTATGTTTAAATAAAAATATTTTTTACAGTAAATGAAAGCATTAGTAAAAATCGAAAAATTTCATAATATATAAAAAAGATTCTTTCTGTATAGTCGAGAAGTTGAATACGCCGATGCAAAACAAAGCAAATTTATTTCGATACGTATAAATACATCACAAATTGATGTATCTAATCTAATTAATAATATTAAAACTAACTTTTTATTGTTTTAAGTCGATTTAATTATTTTTTTACTATTTTTCGTTTCAGTTTTTTGTTTTTGCACCTTTTATTTGCAGAAATTAAAAAAAAAAAAAACTTTCTTAGAATTTTATTCCGCGTCTAATGAGCCATCGCCCATAATTTTCTAACTTTTCTAACTATTTTTCACAGATTTTGAACTTCTCGACTAGACTATTTAGGTAGATGCAAAATCTTGATTATTATGTTGGCTGGCCTTTTCCTTTCAGTTATGATAATAATGCTGGGCACAATTTCTTAAATCATGTCTTTTTTTTAAATAGGTATATATTATATTAACTAAAATAAAAATATTTAACTGCGTCCATAAATGGGTGTTTTAATTCCTTGTTAGAAACCAAAAGATTATCTTAAGTGTTTTAATAAAATCGTGACACTACGTATTAGGTATACGCGTAGCCTCAACAATATCTATACTAAAATTATAAATGTAAAAGTTTGTGAGTATGAATGATTGTTACTCTTTTACGCCAGAACGGCTGAACGGATCTGGATGAAATTTAGCACACAGATTACAGTCTGGAATAACACACAAGCTACTCTTTATCCCGGAAAAATGTACGGTTCTCGTGGCCGCTAGTCATAAAATATGTGAGAGTCGCTAAACAAGGTGAAGGCAGAAATCCTTATATCCGAAAGTGAAATAACCACATTTGATATCAACAAAGACTACTAAGACAAGCAATTTCGTGTCAACTAACACAGTGACCATCTAAAATATCATCATAGATACAATAATCTTTATTTGTGGCGAAAGCTGTTAAGTGTAAACTAAGATAAACTATGTAATCCCATCAAAAATACAAATGGGAGAATCGGAACTAAGTTCAATATTAAGAAAATGCATGGTTGAAGAATATGTGAGGATCAGACTATTACGGTGGCCAAGTGCAGGATGACAGCCTTTACATGTCCTTCGAAAACTTGCTAGGTGCTCTGCAGACGTGCAGGTTTCCTTAGAATGTTTTCCTTCACCATAAGATATGTGATAATCATGTTGAAAATGATTCACCCATACAAATGTCTATAATAATGTAATTGCACGACAACAAGTGTACTTGTACCAATTAATAAATTGCTTATTGGTATTCGTATATGACATTAATTTATTTTGCTTTATTTTGCTATTTCACGTATTTTTTATAGAATATAGAAAAAGCCTTTAAGAATTTTATAACTCAGAAAACCAATTTATGTTTTATGATTAAGTTTTATAATAATATTTATTTTGAAAACTTTTACTTTTAGTATAATAAAAGTGTAACTGATCGCTATCTGTACATAAAAGATATTTGAGAAAAACTTTTGTTTGTGGCCTTTATTAACGCAATAGAACCCAAAACAATGATTTTTAATATTTTTATCTATTTGTCTGTGCGTTTGTGTGCGCTACTCAGAAACGGCCTAAATGATTTGGGTGTGGTTTTCACTAATGGTGGTAAGCTTCGCTTAACATTTAGTATTTGTTTTATTTCAATTGGCTCTTGAATAAAAAAGTTATGTCAATTTAAAGGATCACCTAGGGACGAACTCGAGCAAAGCGAGAGTGAGTCGCTAGTATTAAAAACATCTGTCTTACGCGTTTTGTAACAACATTAAACTTGCTACTTTTGCTCATAATATAAATATAAACACCCATGACTGGAGTACAAACATTCGTGCTCATCACACAAATGAATGCCCCTAGCGGGACTCGAACCCGCGACCGCTGGCACATAAAGTAAGGCACTACAAACTGAGCCAAACATGCCTATATATACATATCTATACATATAATAAAATTCTGAGTCGAATCTTTACATTAAATATTTTTTGGAAAATCTTATTGAAATCGTCATTATTATCGAACAGAAGCCAGAATCTATTGCTTTTAGAATTTACGTCTGTCTTCTGTCTGTGACCGCATCACGAAAAAACCACTGTACAGATTTTGATAAAATTTGATAAAGTTTGATGATAGCTGGTTATCCGGGTCAACACATATAGGATACTTTTTTACTGCGGGAAAATATTTCATCTCTGAGAAATCTATACATTTCGAACACGTTGAAACATAACCAGGGACGAACCCGAGCGGAGCGAGGGTGAGTTGCTAGTATTATATAAATAACAATATACCTACTAGAAAACTCAGTACTCAGATCTTTCAGGCGAAGGAATATTCTCGGTCATCGAAGCGACGCTCAAAAGAAGGTCAAATTTTAAGAATGGTCAAGTGGAAACTTCAATATACCTTCACTCGACTATTTATTGTTTAAAATTTTCAACATAATATTGCATTTTATACATGGTTATTATTCAAAATTTTTTTTAAAAGAGTAAAGCAAAGGTACTCGTAGAAATCTATAAGTAGATTTTTCTTGAATTACATTTTTCTTGATAAGTAAAGAGAAAAAATTCAAATATTTGCATTCTTCAATACCTTATGGCGTAGTGGTTAAATTATCTGTCTTTAAGTCATCTCTGTATCACGGATTCGAGTTCTGCTCATAACAAATATTTATCACGAAGTATTTGGCACAATTTGAATGTATATGTTTATTTATTTTTTTTTGCTTTTACGGAGAGGCAAAGCAAATAAACAAATGTTGAAAGTGAAGCATTATTTATTTATATGAATGAAATATTTTATGTTATTTTTTATTAACTAATAATATCGAAGCGAGAGAAGCCAGAGCATGATAATATGCCTATGTGTTACTCCAGCTCATAGTCAATATGTATACTCGTAAAAACTCATCCAG
Organism: Argynnis bischoffii washingtonia; assembly: GCA_033884665.1. Taxonomy (NCBI): domain Eukaryota; kingdom Metazoa; phylum Arthropoda; class Insecta; order Lepidoptera; family Nymphalidae; genus Argynnis; species Argynnis bischoffii. Next base: position 13,178,006 of record CM066618.1, on the reverse strand, counting down.
CCCTTTCAGCGTAATAAACATACACACACGTACGTCGTGCAAACTTTCACATTTATAATATTACTTTTTATTAGTTGTCCAATAAATTTTATGTTCAATATTGCATAGCATTTACTCTGATTTAACAACTTCCCGAATATTATTATGACAAACAGAAATGTGGCTACAACATCGAAAACTATTCACGTGTACGCAATATTTACTGAACAATGAACCGTGTTTGCCATTTGTTAATTTATTCACTTTACACATACGATAGTGAAAAGCTAAAACTGACAACAGTTATTGATTGGTCAATCTGTGGTAGAAACTAAATCAATTATCCAATTGTCATAATTTTTATTTCAATCAACAACGATAGTAAAATTCTAAAATATTATTTAAAAAAGTTTAACAGCACTAATTGACGCTGATTTTTTTTAGGAAATTAAACAGAACGCTGCAAAGTACATACACTGTGTTTTTTGCAACTGTGAGTAACAATTTTTATAAAAGCAAATGCAAATATAAATTTCACAACTAATGCAGCGTTAGGTACACCTTTTAGTATAGAGACTATACCTACCTATTTTAAAAGAAAAAAAAACACCTGTATGACAAATAAAAAAAATATTTTGCCTGAATTATCCTTGGTCTAGGAATGAGTGAAACCTTCCCGGGGGAGAGCCAACTCCTACCGGGCGCGTCCCCAGGTGGTTGGTACCGGAGAAATCCGGCGCGGACCAAGGCAGGACGGGGCTGCTCTCCGTTGAGGCTTCGGCTTCCGGAGTTGCGGCCACCGGGAGCGGGGCCGCTTCGGCGGTCTCGCGACCGGAGGGTGGGGACCGGTTGCGGGACTGTGAAAACAGGCTCGTAACCGGTAGAGAGGAAGGCCGCGGTGGGAGAGGAGTGTCGGTATTTCGGTGCGCCGTTCTCCCTACCCCCCGCGGCCTTGACGGGGCTGCCACCGTCTTAGATGGCAGACGCGGTGGGGCTGCAGGGGAAGAGGAGTGTCGGTGTGTCGTTGCCGCTCTCCCTGTCCTCTGCAGCCGATTGAAGGGTGCCCACTTCGGTGGGCGGTGTGATTTTATGGGGCTGCTCCGGGTACTTCTCTGGTTCAGCAGAGTGGACTGTGGAGCAGCCTCATTAGTTTAGTGGCCGTCAGGCCTACCACCGGGGCGTCGCGGTAGTTATGCGTAAGCGATCCCGCGACGTCCCATTAAGGCGGAGGGGAGGGGAAAGTTGGGGTTTAGTGGGTAGTACCGGCTCTTCTAGCCGGTGAGCCCCACATAACCACCTGGGGTATTAGGTGGTATGCGTAAATGCATTCCCCAACTAGGAATGAGTGAAACCTTAAAGGAATCGATAAGTTAATACTCGTACTCGTAATTTCGATTTGGATTACGAATATCATTTAATTTTAAAAATTCAATTAGCTTCCACGCTCTTCTTAATTTCATCTTTAATTAAACAATACGTCATGTCACAGAGCGTTTTGCTCAACTGAAATTGTTTTCATTAAATTGCTTAAAGCTGTTCATCCATAGCCACATAATAAACCATGCTAATAAAAAAAAAACAAAATAGCTATTCCGTATTCAGAATTTTTGGTAAAAGTTCGATCTTAAATGCACATATACTGTTCACACAAAAGAGAAGGGTTCCCGGGGTTAGAGATAGAATGACAAGGGGTGTGGAACCAAAGTAAAACGAGAGCAATTTGCTACTTATTAATAAGTGATAAATTTTTTTCACTGCAATCACGCAATATTGCGACAATAGCATATTTTTATAGGCGCAGATTCGATTCCCAATCATGACAAAAGGACATAGCGTAGCTTAATAACCATGAAATTATATATGTATGTATAGATCGATTAGAGATAGGGAGAAAAGAACAAAATGCTTCGTCACACAAGCGATTTATTCGTTAGAAATCCTTTATGTTTATTTTTACCATTATTAACCCAAGCACTATTATAAATGCGAAAGTTTGTAAGTGTATTGTGTTTTATGTTTGTTACTTGTCCTTCACTGTGGGCAGATTTGGTTAAATTCTGTATACAGATGAACCAGGAGTAACACATAGGTTACTCTTAAGCACCTCGGGTCAAGCACGAATAAAGCGAGGATAAGTAGTACTTGTAGAGCTTTAACGCTTCTAGTATAATCTATATCTATCTACACATATAATAAAATTCTAACTACGTCTAATCTGTATTCTGTACAATAAATATTTTTTGGAAAATCTTATTGAAGTAGTCATTATTATCGATACAAAAGCTTAGCGAATAGTTTCTAGATTTTTCGTCTGTCTGTCTGTCTATCTGAGAACGCATCACGAGAAAACCACTGGACAGATTTTAATGAAATTTGGTATGGTAACAGCTGGTTATTCGGGTCAACATATAGGATACTTTTACTGCGGGAAATATCTCATCGCTGAAAAATCTATACTAAACTTTTTTCACATAACATGAATCTTTATTATCTTCTAGTATTATATAAAAATAGATTTCAATCCAAGACGCTTGTGCGTGTTTTTCTAAAATAATCTTAATAATTACACGATTTGTTCGTTATAATTAATTAATTCTAACAACAAACCTTTCTTTCCGCTATTAGCTTCCGCCTCTTCAGTCCATTAGTAGCAATGGAACCGTGTGATTATATTATAATGTACTGCCAATAATTTGTTGATTTATAAGGCCGTTATGATTCCTAAAATATCCTGTTGTTCCATATATGTAAAGGGACGAAAATATAGTATTAAATCAATATTTAGCTTTATTAAAAATCGAATCATGGGACCTAGTCCAGAAATCAGAATCTGGATGATCCTTAATATTATTACAAATGCGATAATTGTTTTGTTCGTCTCAAAAATTCATGCAGTGGTAGAATTACAACGTAAATTTTCCCATAGAGTTACTTTAAACAATAAATAATATAAGTAAGACACTTTTATCACGATAAGTACTTCAAAATATGATTTTTCTGTGAACCTGTTCACCTCTAAGAAGCAACCTTTGGAAACAAGAGAAAATAATATTCCTAAGGAAAATTTTACGTAATTTACGATGGCATAAAATATTTCAAATAGATGGCTTACTTTGACGTATTTAGAACTAGCGGCTCACCCTCGCCTCGCTCAGGTTCGCCTCTAGGAAAACAAAAACAAACTTATCCCACGGGAACCATAAACTTTTTCCGTGATAAAAAGTGACCTATGTATTATTGTATCTTTATGCCAAATTTCATCCAGACCCCTTCAGCCATTCTGGCGTGAAATAGTAACAAATATTCATACATCCACACTTACAAACTTTCACATTTATAATATTAATACAGATATTTAAATAAAACTATCTTTTCGGATTTTTTCGCGGATTTATTTTGATTTTTGTTTCCCGACGTTTCGATCCATAGAAATTAAAAAACATCTAAATTTCAATAGGGAAGATGGCTGGGTACTACCATCGTCATGGGATCCTGTTATTAATATTATAAAATCTAATAATAAAATTAAACATAACAGACAGTTAGATGTAGTAAGTTCTTACTGTGTGGATCAAAATAACAGTATTTCAAATTAATATTTTACAATTGTAAATGTAATTTTTAATTAATTTTAATTTTCTAAAGTAGACATAGAATATAATAATGGTAACACTAAAAATATAGATTATTAAACAATAATATAAGTTTTCTAAAAAATTGAAATAATTATAATGATAATAGCTAAAATTATATAAATAATATTCCATATTTCAAGTTTAAAATTAAAATTATAAAATGTTTAAAATTAAAATTAACAAATATTGTAAGGTACATTGATGCTAATTTTCAAAATTTTGAATTCATTTTTGTTAATTGTGGGTAGGCTGTCTGTAACAACTATATAATGCTTTGTGACATCTAACACCTTAGTCTCTCCCGTGACCATGATTGCTGTAAAGCAATCGAAACGTCGGGAAACAAAAATCAAAATAAATCCGCGAAAAAATCCGAAAAGATAGTTTTATTTAAATGTCTAATATTCGCGTAAATCTAAGAAAGTATTATTAATACAGATAAATAATTATAACGATTGCTATTGAATTAAAAACTGGGTGATATATAAAATTATCACTTTCCTTATTAACAGTACAACTTTCTTATCTTCGTTACTCGTAACACATTAATATAATATGTATGTATGTATTTAATCATTTGTCTGACTAAGCGGCGTAAGAACCCTTGTATTAAATTAGTGTTTTTTTAATTATTATTAAAAAAATTGTATATTGAGCAAAAAATTTGTATTCATAATTATTATTCTTATATATTAAAATATGTATAACACTATGTAAATATGACACTTGTATATAAATAGGCAGTGTGGTGGCGCTTTGTTTTAACCAAGTGAATTGGACAAAATAATACTATAATATCTTATAAAAAAAACTAATGTTTTTTTTAATGTTATGTTATTCTTTAACATAACACTTCAGTTTATCATCTTTATACACATTTTAAAATATCTATTCGTAGGAGTGGAATCTCTATCATTTCGATAAATATGAACACACAACGCGAGCGGAATCGAATCCGCAATTTCCGGCGTAAAGTCAGATATATTGCATTATGATAAATTGCATACTTTTCAGTATTTAAAGGGACAAAGATAACTGTATACATATAAACAGAATTGTTTTTTACTATTACTTCGATGGAGCTACTCCACATTTTATTTATTTGAGAGATATTGAAACAAGCTTTGTCTATCTCGGTGAAAGTAGCGTTGGCTTTTTATTGTCATTGACTTTTTACAGCCACATGCGAAAGCTATATATATATATATATATATATATATATATATATATATATAATAATAATATCCACTAGATACAAAGTTTTTTTTTTAAATTATCAATATGCAAATTTTAATTTATAAGACACGTATCGTAATATTCGCATACAAATAACCTATGAATGTTTAATATTGTAATCATAGAGACACACCGATGTACATGCAAACATAAACATTGTTATTATTGTAATCTGACAGCTGTAACTAGAAATTTTAAACCAATTTTATATGGCGAACGTTATTTACTTCAAGGAATTCCAGTTATAAATTATTCATAATAATTAGGTGAATTACTATACGTTGACACTTAAATGCTATTCAATAAAGTTAATTACTCACAGCTCGATCTATCTCCTTGACTTGAAATTCGGTGACCGCCAAGAATCCACTTATCGGTTTAAACAGTCATTGTAATACACTACGCGAATTCACTTAGATAATAATAAAAAAAAACAAAATTATATGTTCATTTTGAATCACTAATAAAAAAAATATATAAACTTTCATATGATAACAACTGTCAAGTCACATCGGTTTCGCACATCGCAAGTTTGTTTGAATTCGCGCGGGTAAAGTACTCGAACGAGCGCACGCAACGGAGTTCACTCTACAAATGAAAATACTGAAGCAAGGAACGCTCCCGCTTAGCCATCGACGGCTATCCACGGTTTTTTGCAACAGTGTCAGTCAATTAAGGAAGATTGTATCAAGATGATTGTTGGCCGATTTAAAAAAACGTAATCGCAATGGGAGGAAATAATACTTTAGAAACTCGTAACTCCAAGTTTCCTGCAAATAAATCTACCGAATACTAAACTAATACCAAGAGAGGATTAGCTATCCTTTCAAAGCTTTTTTATTGAGCTCTTGATAATATTTTCGAGAAATTCACTTTGATAAATTCTTCAGTACCTACCTTTATTGGAAATAGAGGAAATAATATCTCTCTCTGATATTGACATAATCACAGGTTCAATTTAAAATTATTAAATAAAATAAATAAAAACCAAACAGTATTAGTAGCGTTTATTTTACTTATGTTAATCGAATAGAACACCAATACTTTAACATAAATAGTGTCACTTACAAATCTATGGCGTTTTTAACTCCTCATATGTAAAAATTCATTAGACATTCTTACTTTAAAGTGTGCCAAATGTTTTTTTCCAGATTTACTTACAAAATTGCATTCACCCGTGAACTATGACAAACTTGACCCATAATTACAAACTTAGTCGCTTATAAAACAAAACAGCAAGGTGTTAATAAAAACAAGAAATAAATTATATGTACATATGTGAGTCACAACGTGGAAGCAATTATTATCATTTATTACTTTTATTTATTCTTAGGGTTCCGTTAGTCTGACCAAAAAACGGATCCTTATGGAATGTAGTATGTCTGTCTATATGTCCTTCTGTCATAATGTACTTTAGTTTTTTCCGAATGCACTGAATAGCAAACATTTCATCTATCCTAATATTATAAAGAGGTAAAGTTTATGAGTTTGTGAGGTTGTGATGTTGTATGGGGTAATCTCTGGATCAACTGAACCGATTAAAGTGAAATTTGGTAAAAAGATAGTTTGAGACCCTAGAAAGGACAAAGAATACTCTTTATCTCAGAAATCATCCCTTAAGGGAGTGAAAATGGAAATAATATATAAAATATATATATATATATATATATATATATATATATATATATTTATATATTAGATTAATTGAAAGACGTACGTACATACACACTTAAAACGCTCTACAGTAACTAAACTTGCTGAAGTACGCTGAAGTATGTTCGGAAATACATTTACGTGTATTACTTATAGACATACAGGTGATTATGTTGGACTCACTGGCTAGAAAAGCCAATACTAAGCAATAAGACCCAACCAAACCTCCACCGTCTTATTGGGGCGTCGCAGGATCGCTTACGCACTCAACCACAATGCCCCGCCGGCAGGTCTGCCGAAGCAGACCACAACAACCATGGGGTTACTATCACGGTCAATTCTGCTATCAGAGAAGTACCAGGAGCAACCTGCATACCGGCACACCACCCACCGAAATGGGCCACCTCCCAGTGCATTTCTTGGCTTCACGTCCTGAACAGCCCAACGGTGATGTACCCCCCCCTTCCCCATCATTCCCCCCCCCATCCTTCCCCCCCTTCCCCCCATCCTTCCCCCCTTTCCCATCCTTCTCCCCCCCTCCATGGTCCCCCCCCCCGACCACCTCCATCCTTTCCCCCTACCCCATCCTTCCCCCCCCCCTCATTGTCCCCCCTCCCCACCGCCATGACGACGCACGTTGGAAGGGAATATATGGAACCCTCTTTCACGTAAATTAAACCTACACTTAACCATTTTTTTAACTGTGACATCGCAAATACCTCAGTAAAAGTATTATTATAAAATATCATTAACCTACTTACATTTCATTTTATCTCGACTTCGTTATGTCTAATTGTAAAACCTTAATATACTGAAATAATAAATCTTCAACAAGTTTTAAAGTGTTCAAGTTTCTTTAATTAATATTTATTATCTCATCTGCAATAATATAAAGGTAGATTTTGAAAATAAGTCGGATTCTGGAAACTCTACTAATCTATACTAATATTATAAATAGGCAGAGTTTGTTTGTTTGTTTGAACGCGCTAATCTCAGGAACTACTAACCAGATTTAAAAAAGAAGTTATGCATTAGATAGCCCGTTTATTGAGGAAAGCTATATATCATATAACATAGTCTCTCTATACCATACTTACCCTTAAAACGTACGTACGATACGTAACGTAGTGTGAGTCTCTAGTGGAAGTGATAGTCTTCTATTTATCCAAACTAGTATTCGCCAGAGGTTAAAATTCGATCAAGGTATGGACAGAATCATGAACAGAAATATGAACAAAATTTACCTATAAATAAAAAACTGTTTTTTTCCAAAGGTTTTTATTGATAACAATAAAGCCCTTCAATAGCTAGTAAACAAAAAAAGAAAATTGGTTGACAAACAGACGAGAAAAAGGTGCTGGACTGTTTTGTCTTTACCTATATACATATATGTAGATACATCTCAATAATGCTATAGGGACTCATACATTACTATAAGTTGCTAAATGGTGTTCAAATGTCATCTGAGCAAAGTGAAGCCTGGTCAAGTCAAAGAAATAATGACACTGAAAAAAATTGCTTATCTCCCTCTCCCTCACTTTAAAATCTGAACTATCTCTAAATTATTGTCTTTAGTAGAACAAGGATAAGCAAGAAAAAAAATAAACTAACAGACAGTCAAATAAATGTTATTATATTATTTTGAAATGTTATTATGAATATAAACAAATGAATATCAATTTTCCCTTCAAATCACTCTTCCGCATATTTTATCGCCATCTATCATAAATATCAACCTTCTATCATTCACATCACTTAATCACAAATATTATTCATAAATTATATCACCATCATTTCCATACTAAATGTTAACTGATGCACGGACTGCATAGATAAGACTAACTCTTCATACAACCCTATGGATAGTATACGCTATCACATTCAAGAGCCTTTTAAACTACACTACATCGCCTCAAGATGAAAGCTATTTTTTTTAAATAACTTCTAAATTATACATAAAAATATATCTAATAAGTTTCAGTAATATGAGTAAAATAACAAATTGTTATACCTGGAAAGAAACCTGAAACTCAAGAAAAAGCAAGTGGTTAAAAAGCAACAAAGCAAGCATAATAAGTTAAAAAAAAATGAATATTATATGCTGACTTTATAGCGTAATGTAGAACTATAGCCTAATAACATTTATAATGACACATTGTAATACTGTTTCAGATATGTGAATAGCGGCCTCGAATTTTCGGTAATCTATTTCGATTTCCAATGCTGCGTAGTCTGTATTAAAAACTGTTACTTCATTTCCTTTAATTTTTTATGATAAATTTAACTTTCTTTTGGCTTAATCATATAACCGTATTACCATAGATAACGTACCATACATACCATAGATACCCCACCTAATATACCCTTTTTTTTTTTTTTTGTTGACGCTGGGGAAACCCATCATGGGGACCTTACCGGCCGTCAATGGGTAAGGTACTGTGAGACTCTTACTCACTAAAACCCACAGCGGAATCCGTCGCCGAAGTGCAGAGGGGCGTTGCAGGATCGCTTGCGCATACACTACAACACCCCTGCGGACAGCCCGTACCTCGCGAGCCTGCCACGCCTAAATCAGGATGCCCTCGATTCACAGAGCATCCCGACCGCTCCGATGACGTGCAGGGGAGTCAGGGAGAGACCCCCCCGCAGTAGGAACTCTAGGGTGGCGGGAGAAGATGCGCATAACGGCGCCTCCTCTCCCCCAGCCGACGGCGACGAGTTGGGTCTGCTAAGGCGTTAGCCTCGCGTTCCCTCTCCGCCGTCTCCTTCCGTGAGATGATGGCCTCGCTGAAGGAGACCATCGCCGACCAGGACCTCTCGTCGCGCAGCATGGCCTCAATCACGCTGCGCAGCGAGAGGTCTCCACCCACTACCGCCATCAGGGCATGGCGCTGGGGAGCCCAAGCGGCGCATTCCACGAGGGTGTGGTGCGAGGTGTCCTTGGTCGCACCACACTCATGGCAAACGGGCAACGGTTCCCGACGCGCAACCTGAAACAGATACTTACCAAAGCATACGTGCCCAGTAAGCATCTGCGTCAGCCTGAACGTCAGGACACCGTGTGGCCTTCTGACCCAGCGAGACAAGTGCGGACGAACCGCGCTCACCGTCGCCAGGCCAGCCGCCGGATTCTCCAGACCTTCCCACCAGCGCCGGATCAGGGCCTCGTCTGCTAGGCGCCTGATCCGATCGACTACCTCCCGCGCTGGACGTTCCCCGCGCGCACGCTCACTTGCCCGGAACTGGTACACTTCGGCGAGCACCTCCGCCTGGAGTTCCCAGGGCGGATCGCTCGCCAGAAGCGTCGCCGCCGTGAAGGACACCGTACGGTACCCCCTTATTGCCCTCACCGCCAGGACCCGCTGCGCCTTGCGCAATTGGGACCTGTTAGACGCGGAGAGGGCGTCGATCCAAACAGGAGCACCGTACAGTGCCATGGACCTCACAATGCCGGCATAGAGCCGCCGGCAAGGAGATCCAGGGCCCCCGACCTCCACCATCCTACCCTGGACGCGCAGACAGGCGTTGCGGGGGGCACCCCTCCGTGGGCCATGGAATAGGAGGGCCTCCGTTTTTGAGACAGAGACCCTCAGGCCCAACATCTCTATCCGGTCGACGACCAGATTAGTGCCAACTGTGGCCAAGCGTGCCGCCTCTTCGGAGGTACGACCCCGGGCCGTTACCAGGGTGTCATCAGCATAAGCAATGACACCCAGCCTAGGAAGGAGCGGACACCGCAGGAGCCAATCATACCCGAGGTTCCACAGAACCGGGCCGAGAACCGACCCCTGTGGAACCCCGCAGTCGACACGTCGCCGACCGACCACCCCATTTGCCCCCATCCACACGACCTGTCTGTCGTGGAGGTACGCGTCCAACACCCGCCGGAGATAGAGAGGCACCTCATGATATCGAAGCGCCTCTCGTAGAGTCTCGAACGGCAGGGTGTTGAAGGCGTTGGCCACATCCAACGAGACGGCCCTGGATGGCCCTCTAAATAGACGATGGACAATACTAGCCCGAAAGTTGTTGAACTACTTTATTTTATAAAAATACTAGCGACACACTCTCGCTCCGCTCGGGTTCATCCCTACTTACATTTTAAGTATAGATTTCTTAGAGATGAGATACTTTCCCGCAGTAAAAAGTATTCTATATGTTGACCTGGATAGCCAGCTATCATCATACCCATTTTCATTAAAATCCCTCCAGTGGATTTTCCGTGATACGGTAACAGACAGACAGACAGATAAAAATTCTAAAAACTATAAATTCGGCATCTGTATCGATAATAATGTCTATTTTAATAAGATTTTCCAAAAAATATTTAATGTACAGATTCAGTTTAGTTACAATTTTATTATATATATATATATATATATATATATATATATATATATATATATGTATAGATGTGTAGTGTAAAATGAGAAATAGATACTAGTAACTATGTAACTGTTTATAACATGGTAAAAAGCTATTAAATGCAGCTAGCGCCATCTATGAATACGGAGTACAAACTTATTATCTAATTAGTGAATTTTGAACCCTGTATTTAACGGCAAAATTATGGACGAATGAACGTATTGTTTCATAATCCTTGCGAAGAGCTTAAATTTAAAAATAGGCAGTGGTAGCCCAGTGGCAACGCGCTCGCTTGGGAAACCGAGTGAAGCGGGTTCAAATCCCGGGTCTCGCACCTCTGATATTTTCATGTGCGAATCATTTCTATCATGATTACCACTTGCCTTACGGTGAAAGAAAACATCGTGAGGAAACCTGCATGTCTGAGAAAACCAGTAAGTTTTCGAAAGACATGTGAAGTCCGCCAATCCGCACTTGGCCAGCGTGGTGGACTATGGCCTGATTCCCCTCGTATTGAAGGGAGGCCCGTGCCTAGCAGTGGGACATGAAAAGGGCTGAATACATATATTTAAACAATCACACAAACAAATAATAATATAAATATAAAATTAAAATACTAGGTAGGTTAGTTACATCTTATTTTTGTATTTGTTAGGTAATAAATATTTATATTTAGGATCTATTTCTTTCTTATATTCGTTATACATTACCTGTCTCGGTGGTCTAGTGGTTAGCATGTAGGGCTGCAGATGCTGAAGTCCTGGGTTTGAGTCCCGGGACGGACCAAGTTTGACTACTGAGATTTTCTGTTTACATATTCTCAGTAGTAGCCCGGAGTTGGAAAGTTAACGGTCTTACGCTCCCGTGCATCGAAGAGCATGTAAAGCCGTCGGTCCTGCGCTATTCGTGTCGAAGCATCGTCCCATCGGACTTTGAGAGTGACAGGTATAGAGAGTGCACTTGTGTCTGCGCGTACACTTGTGTACTATAATATCTCCTGCGTGTTTGGCTAATCTCAGTAAGATTGGCCACCGTGGCCGGAATCGATCAGAAAGACATTTTTATTATACATTAATTATTTTTAATATTAATTCTTCCTAATTATACCCGATGGTATGTTTTACGTACATGCCTATCAATTAAAGCCTACTTGGTCTCAATTACTCTTGAATGTTATACTTCCCTTATTTTATTATTTTCAAGTGAGATTTATTTTGCTTACGGTAAAACATAAGTTAATCTTTAAAAAAATAAAACAATACTTCCATATATTTAGTTATTTTATTCCACACAAAACACATTCTATGAATTATTTGTATCTACAACTATATAAAAACAACTGCATTATAAACATATACATACTACATCTTATACTTGTACCTTTTCACCTTTACGTCTTTAATTTGAAAAGCAACAACAAAATAGGGCTATGACATGAAAAATGTTATGAAATCTAAGGGCCGATACTAAATCTGAAACATAATGGTTTATAGTAGCATACTTTTTTTGTGAATCGGTACCACTTGGCGCTATACCGTATTTTTTTCCGCATTTTTACTTACAAAATTAATATGAATGCCTTGAAAATGTCTTTTGTAATGTAAGAGTATGGATTATTTTAAAATAAACAATAAATCATGACTTAACAATATTATCCTTTATTATTAAACTTTATGGACTAAATGCTCAATATTATAAAGAAACTATTACTTTTTTAAGACCTACATCTTAAGCACAAAAGTTAATGCAAACCTTCGCTAGAGGTATGCCGTAAGTAGGCTAATATTATTACCAAACCCAGTAGCCGAGCTTACCCTTATCTAAACAAAGCAAGCATGAAACATTTATACAATGTGATGAAACAAAACATTCAAGGAAAAATACAAACATGGTTGTTAGGATTAAATTTAGCGTTCCTATCGCTTCAATATTTCCCCATGAATCTTTCCCGTTCAATTATTATTAATCTACATAAATAATAATGTTAATGTCGCTTATGCAAAACCGATAATCTCTTAAAGGTCCCCGTTGAACTGAATGCCATGAAAATTCATACTCATGGTATCTGAGTAAGAAGAATATTTTTGTGGTATCCATTTAGGCAGGCAATGTTACAAGACAATGGCCAGTATTTAAAAATAAAGTATGTTTTTTCACGACACACAAATTAGCGCCTCAGATCCGTCGTTTTGAATTTTAATGCTATCTTTATACCCTATATATCACGCTATCAAGACAAATGTAATGACGTATGAATCATTATAATCAGTTAAGCATTTTACTCATTACGTAGGAACATATGGTCAGACATATGTACATACATACATACATACATACATATGTACATACATACATACATACATATGTACATACATACACACATACATACATACATACATACAGGTCAAATGCATAACCCTCCTTTGGGCTTTGCCGCAGTCGGGTAAAAAGTAGAAGAAGAAGACAAGCCAAGAAAAGAATTTCTTTAAGTTCTATTGAACAGAATATTACTTACTTTGCCTTTGAAATTTTAAAGGAATAAAATAGTAGATTTTAAATTATTTATCGTGAATTATCCTTGCGCATGGATTTTAAAATAAAAACCTTTGTAGAGCACTATAATTACTAATTGCACAGTGTAGCTGGCACTGAATTAAAGGTCAAAGATTGCTTTGTCTTAAACAATGGTGTTATTTTACATAGCTAGTAACATTGACAACACCAAGGAAATTCTTAACAAAATTACTATTATAAAGGCGAAAGTTTATATGTATGTGTGTTTGTTTGTAACTTTTTTACGCTGAAGCTGCTGGATGAATTTAGATAAAATTTAATATACAAATATAACCCGAAATAACACATAGGTAATAAAACTCAAAGAAAGAAAAATTTACCAAAACTTCACACTGCCTATTTATAATATTACAACCTAGGCAACCGAGCTTCGCTTGGTTTTTTCGGGAAAATTATAAAAATTGCGTATGTATATAGAAAAACTTAAAAAGCAAAACCTTATCTAAATACAAAATATGATCCAAATTGATAGAAACATTTCCGTAATACACGATATAAATTTATTTGTGCACATAATAAGTCGGTATATATATATATATATATATATATATATATATATATATATATATATATATATATAAGAATTGCTTGTTTAATATAATAAGACAAATACAAAAGCCTAGTTTGATGCAAATAGCAAATATTTTATTATATATAAAGGCATTTTTTATAGATGCATAAGTAAACCTTTATAAACAAAGTTAACAAAAATATTTTTAAAAAGATGTCAATACATAATTTTCTCGTTAGATATTAATTACACGGATAACTGACAAAAAGAAAATAAAGATTCACAGAAAAAAGGCTATTACAGCCTACTATGTATAGTACTACTATGTTATAAAATCTAGGAAATGAAACTATATCAAATTCAATCCTTATAAGAATACAATTAATTGATACCTGATGAACTTCAATCTATGCGTATTTGATTTTAATAGGTTCCATAATAATTATTTAAAACCGTGTTTCTTTGATTTTTAAAAGAAAACTTATAATTTTATATTTGCTAGCACTCTGACGGAACAAAATTAAATAATATTGTTTAGAAAGTGAACAAAAGTAGAAAATTGGAATAAAATTTCCTCAAGAAATACTTCAAGCGTAATTTCAGTATTCATATAAACAGGTAATATAACCTGTCAGCAGATATGAATAGCTCATTCCGCAAAACAAATGTGAAGCTCACATTTGAACAAAGGTTAAAAACACTTAGTGTAGGTAACTTTACAATTAAGCTATTAGTATATTTAATTAAAGAAAAAAATAATAATTAATAGCGACTTACTACTTACGCTCGCTCGGATGCGTTCCTAGGTACGCGGATTTTGTTCACATTTTCATGTTTTAATTTTTTTGCGCGGAACCCTATTTTTTTCTAAAATAAAAGTTGCCAAAGTTACTCTATAATATTAACTATCTGCCAAACAGACAGGCAAAACATTTTTAAAATTGTTTTTTTGTTAAAGTACCGTCTTTTATAATATGTATGTGTGTTAACAGACACTTCAATTATATTTATCTGTATAGATAAGGTACTTAAGAATATTTTTAAATTTAAAATTTTTTATTCATAATTAAATTATTACAATAAAATATATGGTTTGGTTGGAAGAAGTCTCTTTTAGAGATAAGTCCATGTTGTTTAACAATAAAGGTAAAAATTTTTTTTATCTATATTAAGCACTAAAAATCAGTGTATTGCTGTCCTTCATAAAAAAATACACATAATTTTTATATATAATATGTATTTACATTGTCCGAGCCTTAGAACAAAACCAGTTTTCATAATAAACCAGTGTAAAAGCTAAGAACGACACGGTTTCCCGTTTAATTCATACTTATTTTTAAAACTAGTTCAACTGCACAAGTACTGTGAATACAAAATGTGATTTACATTGTTTACTTTGAAAAATACTTTTTACCAAGAAAGAGTTTTCATTTTAACGGTGAATATTTAGTAGGTAAAAAATAATCAAAAGGTTTGTAGGGATTTTTAACTTAGTATTTTAACGTAATTATGTCAAATATCTTTTGAAAATATAAAATAATCAAAATGTCTTTATTTTACTTAGTATGAATAAATATTTAATTAGCAATTAATATTAATTAAATAAAAATTGATAACTGGAAAACGTTAAATTTAAGATTTCATAAACACCTCTTTCGGCTCCTTCGTCAGACTTCAGTCAGACTGACTTCGCTATACCAAACTTAATGCGTGACTTTAATTAAGAGTACTTTATAATAGAAGTATTAAAAATCTTTTCTTAGTTTGTTGTACTTTGTTGTTAATGTCACAGGCGGAGCTAATTACTTTGATACATTACACGCTTCTAAATGACACGTAGTAAAAGTTATAAAAAGTCATTGTTAAGCTTTGTTCAAATGAAAGCGCTTTTGAGTTTATAAATAATTAAATGGTAAAATGTTGTTACGATTTCCTGAAATCTATGCACAATAAACAAACTGAAAGAATTTAAGTAATTTACTTATTTATTTATTTAATTTATTTATTTTATATATATGTATATATATATATATATACATATATATATATATAAAGGTATTTTACACCTTACTAACACACTGATAAAACATACTGCATACTTCCAAACTATCTTACTTAACTTTGCCTGTACACAAGAATACTAGACTCAGACGCCTTTATTCACAAATACACACAAAACTTTGAGCTTAATTTTCGGTATGCAGTATATTTAAGCAAAAGTTAGTTCTGAAGATGCACTAATACACTTACGGCACTTCTACCAACAATGTAAGAAAAACAATGGGAGTGTTACAGTGAACCTACACATAATGAAGACATGTTGTGTAACTTTTAATAGTATCAAGATAATCTACAAAAATCAATAGCTATCTAAAATTAAGACAATTATATAAAACTACTAGTAAATATATATTTTTTATAAAAGTAGATATGTCATACATAAATGAGCAATAATATACATTTGTACAATATAATTGAGTTAAGTGAATGTAAGAGTTTATACCTTAAGTAGTAAACGTTTATACGTTTTTAATTTCAACTAGTGATCGCCCCGTGGTTGAAAATCAACCATAATTCATTAAGTTTGATCGATGTTGGGGTTATTTTTAAGTTATATAGATAGCCTATAAAATCCTAAAAAAATTTAAGACGGGCCAATAGATTCAGAGATTTGCAGGTACAGACAAACAAACCTTTCATCTATATATTATGTAAGTACTCGTATAATGACGGTTATCTAACATCATGCTACATCTTTTATCAGTGAAGTAATTATATATAAATAAAATGCGCGAGCGGATTCGCGGGTAAAAGAAAGTCAATAAATTTTCGCAATCTGCAGTCCTTCTTCTTTTTCTTCACTTATTAATATATAGATTCCTTCAACTGTAGACACATCACTATAGGAATATTATAATTATATAGTTAAATATTATAAAATATTTAACTTAATTAAAATATTTTTTTAACTCCACAATTTTACAAGTCATATAGCGTTCATATCTCTTAATTTTCTGACGACACATTGACAGGAATGTATCTTCCATCATCGTAAACTGATGGAATCCTTTGTGCTGTACATAAAAATAATAAAATAGAAAACCTTAACATTATTAATAAGAATAACCACGCTTTATTAAATTAAATTGTGTAATTTACGCTTTGATTAATAAATGTATAAAGGATAAATATAAGGAAGACAAACATCTTGTATGCAAATATTAAACGCCTTAGGTATCAATTAGAGAGGGATCGTGACCCAATTAAATATCAAAGTGTACCCTGTCTTCAAACTATATTATAATTTACAACTGACACTTATTTATGTCCGGATTCTGAGACATAGATATTAAAAAATGGCAATAATATATAGTTTTTCCTAATTACAATTAAACTTAAAGCTTTTTTTCATTTCAACAAGGTTATCGTAATAATCTATACTAATATTATAAGCTGAAGAGTTTGTTTGTTTGTTTGGTTGAACGCGCTAATCTCAGGAACTACTAATCCGATTTGAAAAATTCTTTTTGCATTGGATAGACCGTTAACTGAGGAATGCTATAAGCTATATATCATCCCGGGGAAATGTACGGTTCCCGTGGGATAGATTTATTTTTGTCTAGGGACGAACCCGAAGCGAAGCGAGGGTGAGTCGCTAGTGTTCAATATGCGTATTTAGTATGATATGGAATTAGTGATTCGTCTGTCATGTCTTAACGCATTTATATTACTTATTTTTGGAAAAATATATGGGACCACCCTTGAGGTATCTATAAACTATTCGTTAAAATATTGATTATGAAATTCGATCCAAAATTAGAGAAGATAAATAAATAATATGTCATTAACGCATAGCGCCATCAAGTTCCATGGTAAGCTACAAGGCTAGTTTTATGAATACCAGATAGTTGATCCACTACACATATATAACTTTAAATATATACATATTATAAATATAAACACCCATAACTGGAGTACAAGCATTCGTGCTCATCACACAAATGAATGCCTTTTCGGGTCATTTAATTTAAATTTAAAATGTAAATTGACGATTTAAAAGTGTTTGTAAAAGTCTATTTAAATATTCTAATAATAAGTCTATTTTGATTTAATTTGATTTAAGATTCGAGTATGAACTACGACATATTGTTCTAAAATAAAGTAAAATATGATGGTCAGAATAGTGAGTAGTTATTCTTTTGAAAGAATATTAAGATTGTGTAACTCAATGATATTTACATCACATAAATGTAAAGTGCAAATAAATATATAGTATAATAAAAAGAGATGTTCTTGAAAATCTATAACATGAAAATTTGTGCAATATAAAATTCATGAAAGAAACATTCCGCCCTTATATTATAATATTTTAAACACGTTCAAGTCTAGGATTTGTATTCAATGTGCAATGTCGGGTTTGACTGCTCACTTCTAGATATTTGTTAGTACTTTATATAATCTCATTTTATGGACTAAATACGTTTATTTTATGTATAAGTAATACTGTACTTTATTTAGAGCAAAAAGTATATGTTTTGCATTTATATTAAGTACAATATTTTATTATTATTTAAAATATACAAGTTATAGACAAAACTATTTATTGGTCAGAATTAATTTTAAATAAACAAAATAGATTTATTTAATTTATCTCTTTATTAGTAAGAAAAATGGGATTGATAGAATGGGAGATTATCTAATACTAATATTATAAAGAGGTAAAGTTTGTGAGTTTGTGAGGTTGCAGGGGAAATCTCTGGATCTACTGAACCGATTTAGGTGAAATTTGGTTAGAAGATAGTTCGAGACCCTGGGGATTGCATAGGATACTTTTTATCCCGGAAATCATCCCTTAAGAGGTTGAAAATGGGGATGATAGTGTGTATGGGGAATCAAGCTAGGGACGAACCCGAGCGAAGCTAGGGTGAATCGCTAGTTATATTAATAAACTATATACAAACAAAATATGATAACTATTTATGATAGTGTAGATATACTCATGGATTATAAAAACATAAATCGTGAAAAAAAAGCTTACGTCATATATTATGACGTAAGCTTTTTTTTTTTTCATTATTAGGAATGCCAGCTTTACATCAGAATCCCATTCAAGAAATTTTGCATTAAGCTCCTTACAAATATATGCGCTTCAAACTCTAGACTGCTAGGAGGTACTTTAATTCACTCTTATTTATTCTACATACTATCAAAGTGGATTGCACTTTAATTTGCATAGTAGTAAAATATTTCTGTGAAATTATTTTATAATATATAAATATAAAGAATTTAAGCTTATTTAAGCTTCTACAGTGTAAGCCAATCATGACAAAACGAAGCATATTGATATTGCTTTTATATATACATATTGTAGCTTTACAGTTCTGTAAAGCTTAAGAAGCGAAATTGGTATTTGAGAAAATAAAACAATTCAGAATTTGTTATTGATTTTATAAAACAATCTCATCACCAATCGTGTCGTGATTTTTATGATATTTAACTATAGCGCATAAAACTTCGTTCGTTTCAGCCGAAACACGTCCACTGTTGGACATATGCCTCCCCCAAAGATTTCCACGACAACCGGTCTTGTGCCATCCGCATCCAGTGGGATCCAGCGACTTTAACCAAGTCGTCGTCGTCGCATAAAACTTATCTATACTTAATATTATAAAGCTGAAGAGTTTGTTGATTTGTTTGTTTGTTTGGTTGAACGCGCTAATCTCAGGAACTACTGATTGGAATTGAAAAAAATTTTTGTGTTGGATAGTCCATTTATCGAGAAAGGCTTTAGGCTGTAGAACATCACGCTACGACCAATAGGAGCGGAGCATAAATGAAAAATGTTGCAAAAACGGGAAAAAATGATTCCTTTTGAGAGCTTCCGTTGCGTGCGCTGCGTAAACGGTTAAAGTTACGCAAAAATCGTGTAAAACGGGATTGTTTCCCTTGAAAAATTCTAAAAAAAAGTCAGCGACAGCATATGTCTATCTTTTAACGTTGACTCAATAAAACCCTTTTTATGGTATGGTAGTTATCAAATTTGTTCTAAAATAATGCATTACTTCCAAAGGTGTTTTTATAAACATGATATTAATCCTTATCCAAATTAATATGTTATTCATTACAAGTATTTAATTTTGAACAAAATTACCCTTGAAATTATTTGATTTCAATAAATATCTTAGGAGATATCATCGTTTTAAAATATACATATTTAACTTTACGCGGACTATGGATGAGCGCGCTCTAAGCCCGATGCAAGGCGATGGCGCGGCGGTCGTAAGGAGGGAGGGCGCTGGCCGCCGCCCGGTAGCTCTGCGAGCAGTCACTATTCCATGCGGACGAAGTCGCGGGCAAAAGCTAGTTAACAATAAATTTCATAGACATAGCGCCGCACTTTGTATGAACAAGCACAGGATTCATATAAATCAATATAAACATTTGATTTAAATAAGTAAATAACTATAACTTTGGGTTCATTTGACGTATAAACCACTTTCGCCAAAATGAGTTTTATATACATTCTTTTCAGTTTTTTTTTTCTCTATCGATCTGTATACTCGAAATATCGAAATTCGCGAAAAAAATGTTTACACGACCTAAAAATATTAGGACAAAAAGTCATTCAGAGCATAAAATATTCGGGTATAAATCAAATTGACATATTTTGTAGTTTTGTTAAAGTGTATCAACCATAACTTTTTCAACTCGAGGCGTAAAGTCATACGTTAAATCAAAATGGTTTTTACACTATAACATGTTAACGTGTTGTAAGGCGCATACACACCCGTGTGTATTTTAACAATTAATTTCCCGCAAATTCGCACGAAGCGTTAATTATGTTATTGCATAATTATTAGAAAAATCGCGACACATTTTTTTTTGACCGCAGATTATTTATTGTTCATTCATCTATCCAGTAGATGTCTGTTTTTTTTTCTATTCTTAATTTTCATATTTAATAAATTTAAATAATATTTATTTATTAAAAGTCCAAAGTAGGTGGGGCTTGCGCAAGCCAGTCTCTGAGAAAATAATAAATATTGGTCCTATAGTTCCAGGAGGTAGAAATTATTTTTGGGAAATTTCCTCGTCTTTTTGAATCTTTTTTCAAATTTGAAAAATGTCAAATAGTTTTTGAAATATCTGCAAAAAACCTAACCATTTTTTTTTCAGTTAATAGTTAATAACTTTTGCAAATTTTGCTAGCGGCTTTTGAATTGTTTCAAATATCTACTACACGCTATTCCGAATCGAATGACACCTCGTTCTTAAGTTTAGGAGGCGGATAAATAAGTTTGACTCAAAAAGCACTTGTTGACTAGACTATTGGGTAAAAATTCATGACTCGTATTTATCGTTGCAGTCAATACACAATTTTAACAATTTTTGATTTCTTTAATTTCAGTTTACTATTGTACTGGTGTTTGATACCTACTTATTATGAAATAAAAAATGATTGTAAACTATTGGAAACGATAATATTGTTTTTAATAGCAAGGATTATTTTTAACAATATTAAGGGTTAGGCAAAACATCTTCATCTACTGGTTTTTACGACAATTATTGTAACGTTAAATTTAACAAAAATGAATATAAGACTATGAAAGTTATTTTCAAGCGATTTTTCATGGCCATAATCACCTTAAACTGTTTCTTTTGCAAGACGTAAATCCAAGTTAATTTTTAAATGAAAGAAGATAGATGAGTTTTAATAATTTAACCGTTTTCGTCCAACAATTATAAGAATGTTTTACCTTGAAAGTTTTTTATAAGTTCTAATACAAAAAAGTTATGAATTTTTATTTAAAAAAGGATGCTTATGCCCGAGCATGCAAAATTAGCGACCATATTTTGCGTGGTAATAATGCGAAAGAAAACCGCGTGAAAACACAAGAACATGCGTTTTCCCAGACATAAGACTAATCTATATCTAATCTATATAAATTTCAGTGAAATCGTTAGAGCCGTTTCCGAGATCACCGGTATAAATAAATAAATATACAAGAATTTCTCGTTTCAATACTTACTTGATTTATCTTGAGCTCTCCATAACATGTCGTTCTTTAGAAATCATGTGCAATGTGTAGATATATTTCAGATATACCTATACATTATGTTCAATCCATGTAAAGGTATAAATTTAAATCTGTCCTTATTTTTGCAAAAAAAATATTAAAATTTTTTTTAAAGGTCAATAATAAAAACTATTCAAACATTTAACCGATACCTTGAATGTCTGAGGTGAAACAGCACGACGCCCTCAACATTTCACGGTCAAAAAGAAACAAGAAGTTGATACTATTGATTTTAACATAATTTCAACCTTTTTAAATAAAGTAAATACCTACTTCAGTAACATTGATTTATCACAACATACGTAAAACAGCAATATTAATTTAATATGTTTACTTCTTGATCGTTGGAATTTAACTTTTTTCAAAGTTAATTTTTTTCAAAGCATATAGGACTTAGAAAGTTTGTCTTTTTTGCCAATAGGTTAAATAAATATAGAGATTATAAATATGTATATAGAGGACGTAATTAGCTTATAGATAGGTTATCTAATATTAAGTTACAAATGTCTGTGTGTATGTGTCTGTGCGTCCGTGCGTGCGTGCTGGAGTGCGTGCGTGCGGGGCACCTATAGACTAAGACCTGGAGTACCAAATTTTATTTTATTTAGGTACCTAGGACGCACCCGAACTAAGCAAAAGTAAGTTAATGAACTACGCGAATGAAGTCAGGGGCAAAGCTGGTGAAATATAAAATGAGATATTATTAATTATAAATAGCCCATCGATCCCTCAAGATAAATTAATAGTAAAACGCCTATTATTCCGATCAAAAAGATTCCTCCTGAATATTTAATAGAGCGACGAATCACAATGTAAGACAAAATTGATGGGGATTTGCACAATAAGGAATAAATTAACTATTTTAATTAATTCTCGAATATATTTAAACTATGAGACCATTTTAATATTTGAAATATTATATGTACCGTGTTAACTATAAGTGAAAGTAAATCGACACTTTGCCTCTATTAACTAACGCTAAGTGACTACGGTAATATGTATGTAATAAAATGATTGTTTCCTTACTTAATTACACCTACTCTGTTGTCAACTAATAATACGAGAGTGGGAGGAAGATAATTTTACTCTCTTACTTTCTCTTATAACTTAACAGCTAGGCGTAATGGGGCCTTTTCAATTATTTGTTTGTACGTGACATATTGTATTCAGCCCTTTTTAACGTCCCACTGCTGAGCACGGGCCTCCCTTCAATACGAGGGGAATCAGGCCATAGTCCACCACGCTGGCCAAGTGCGAATTGGTGGACTTCACATGTCTTTCGAAAACTTGCTAGGTTTTCTCAGACATGCAGGTTTCCTCACAATGTTTTCCTTCACCGTAAGGCAGTGGTAATCATATTAGAAATGATTCGCACATGAAAATATCATAGGTGCGAGACCCGGGATTTGAACCCGCTTCACCCGGTTTCCCAAGCGAGCGCCTTACCACTGGGCTACCACTGCCCACGTGACATATAGTTTTAGAAAATAATATTAGTTTTACTAACTTCATAACATTCGATTTTAATTGAAACGTCAAAGATTCAGCCAATATTTAGCCATTTTAATATAATAAATTTATTTTCGCTATTTTCGATTATAAAAAGTTATTTTAGGATATACTCGTATGTATTATTTTGAATATTTTGATATAATTTTTTTAAAAGATAGATATAGCAATGTGATTATAGATACTATTCACAGCTTCTATGTATCTTCTGTCTTCTATCGCTAGTGTTGAGAAAATCGAGAGAGAAATATATAAGTTCATTATATACAAGTATTTATTGTTAGTTAACAATGATTATTATGACTAGAACTATAACTATATGAAGTAGAATAACTTTATAATATAAGTGAAATAACCATATTATATATCTTTATTAAGAAGAATGTATATATATATACATATATTTGTATCAACTTATTCTCGTTCTAAACTTACAATAGTAGAGGAGCCCAAGAGGGAATTTTTGGATTTACTCAAGCGCGACAGATTAACATAAGGGGGGATACCTTGCACTCTATTGAGTACCTCCACCTAATATAAGTCCTCTATATAATTGCGTGCGTCTGGGGCAGCCGATCAAAATATTTAAAAAATATTTTGATAAGGTAGAAATACTTGAAACAGTCAGATTTAAGTAAAGTGGGGTAATTACATCCTGAAAAGTGTGTAAATCAATAATCTGCCGATTAGCACAAGCCGAAGAGGCAAAAATCTACTTTAAAGTTTATGTACATTTATCCCTCCTTATATTAATCTGCCGCGCTTGAATAAATCCAAAAATTCCCTCTTGGGATCTCCTACTACAAGGGGAGTAACGAAGCTTTACGTACAGATGTTTAGCTATTATGCAAAGCTTTGATCATTCTATTATAGCATTTCTCTTCCTTTACTGACCAGATATGGTTGATATAATTACTTTTCAATTAAAAAGGTACACCGATATCATAGTAAATTTAATTTTTTATTTTCAATTATTTGTTTATTAATACCAAACCGTATTGTGGGTTTAACTGTGAGTGTTAATAATTACAGATTAATGCATAATATAACATTAATAATAACAGATAACAATATAATTGATAACAAATTATATAGACTATCGTCATAATCAATTTTTATATATTTTTTTATTATTTAAAAAAACTCTATTTTCTTAGTAATTATTCCACCTCTAATGATGAGATTTATTTAGGACTAATTATTACCCTTAAGGTATAAGTCGGCTCCCGATTGGAGTAGCATACTGTATTCACAGATAAAAGTAAAGTCGAAAATTGAAATTATCTTTACCAAATCAATATAATCAACCATATTATAAGACTAAATTAGTAAAGATTAATTAATTCATAAGTACCTATAGATTGATTCGTTTCACATCGGTTGAATATCTGGGCTATGCTGAATAAGCGGTTACGTTTTTTGCTAAATTCACATTATTACAGCAATGATCTATTCCTTATTTCAATTTTATAAATCCTGTAATATAAAATGTTAAAGTAAGCATAAAGAATATTTATGTTAAAAATCAACGCAATTCTTAGCAAAAAGAAATAGAACTAAAAAGTGACAAAAGCTACTTTTTAAGTCCTAAAATAACTACGAAAAATATTAGAGCAAGTCATATTTTTCTTTCTTCGTTATCCAACATTTTTACTAACGAACTTTATTCCTGACACATAAATATTATTTTAACATAATTTGCAAAGGTTTTGCACATTTATGAATACTAAGAATAAATCAAAAACTTGCTATGTACATACTTAATATAAAATCTGGTGACGCACGTAATATGACAATAATAATGTTTTTTACTCGTCGGTTTTCGGCCCATAAAGCAACTTTATTATATTTATGTACTAACAAAACTAATATTAATAAGGATAATGTTTTTTCACTTTTTGACAAGTGTGTAGGAGTGCTGGTTTTTACGCTTAAGGTTACAGGTTCAAATCCCACAATTGAAACTTACATTGTAAATAGGAGAATTTTTATCACACTATTATTTCATATGTGACAGTTTGTAAGAGTTTGTATGTTTAGAGATTAGTCTCAACGAAATATAGTTTATCCTGTTGGTATCTATATCTACAAAAAAAGAAGTAAATATGCATGTATTTAGATTTTAGAAGTTAAGAACTATCTATGGTTTTTTTTTTTAAATTAAAATTAACCAAGTTTAAAAAAAAAATGAAATTAGAGCACTACTATTTCTACTGTAAAAAGTTGAGGAACTCTTTTTTTAGGATCAAACAAACAAATAATAAAATAAGTATATGAAATTCTTTCATATATTTTTTACCAAATATTTAATACTTAATTATTACTTTATTAATAATTTAAACTAAAAATTAAACTTAATTATTATTTACTTCAGTAAGTCTGAAAATAAAATTTATCTCACATTGATTTTATGTCGGAACTGTTCGAGATAAATAAGAAAAAAGTTAAAGTGGTTGAAACATTCACTCAACCGTTTGCTGTATGTACTCTAACAAATATTATTCCATAAATTTGAAGATATTGACAAGCTTTTAGTTTTATTGGATAATTTCAGGAAGGTTCTTCAACTACCATTCAATTTATTTATTACTCAAGTTATGGAAAGTCAATTACAGAACAAATTAAGCCTACTACTTGACGACACGTTTGGCTCAGTTTGTAGTGACCTACTACCAACTGGCTTTGACAGCGGTCGCGGGTTCGAGCCCGCTGGGGTCGGTCATTTATGTGATGATGATGATGATGATGACCTAGCATAATTTTAAAATTATTGTAATACTAGCGGCTCACCCTCATTTCGCTCGGGTTCATCTCTAGAAAAACAAAAACAAATCTATCCAACGGGAACCCTGCATTTTTCTGGAATAAAAATAGCCCATATGCTATTCCTAAATATAATCTATCTCTGTGACAAATTTCATCCAGATTCGTTCAGCTGTTCTGGTGTGATTGTGTAACAAACATCAATCCAAACATCAAAACTTTCACATTTATAATATTAGTATACATATAAATAGTAATATAATATTATCTTTTAGGGAAAAGAAGTCATAATATTTAATTTTATTTTAATTAAAAGATAAATCTTAAAAAAAATAATCCAAATCTCATACATACAGGAGTTCGAAATTTACTAATGAAATATTATAAGTCTTGAGTGCCCAGCACTGAGTAAGTTTTTATATACATATATATGGTGGATGATTAAATGCTGAAAAATACTTTACCCTCAAGCGGACATACATACATATACCTGCAGTAAAAGGGCTTAAACAAGCTTCTACTCTATCGTTGAAGAATAGAAGTTTTAAAGTTGTATTGAAATGATAAATTAAATCGTTATATCGTAGAACTATATTACATGATCCCAATATATTTTTAGATCTTATCTAAGCCCTAAACATACATGTGTGTATAAAATAAATTGTCTAAGATCAGGAGTAAGGTTGCCTTTTACCCTTTTTTTTAACGCCGAACCGGACGCGAATGAGTCCCCAACTACGGCAAGGTGAACACATATCAGGAGGGTCCTTCATCCTCCTTCAATCCGTATTCTGAACAAAAAATATTTTATACAAAACAATGTAAAAAAAGAAATATAATATCACAGAAGTGTTACTTTAGAAATAATATGGTATTTGTTACATTGAATAAACTTGTGTTTGATTTGTATTGATGAAGAACTCGCGAAATCTTATAAAATACATATATTGTAAAGCCATTAACAATACCGTTACTGTATCTAATCTAATACCTTTAAACGACCAATTCTTGTATATTTGTTTATTTATTCATACCGGCGATCTCGGAAACGATTTCGCTGAAATTGGGTACGTAGGGGTTTTCGGGGCGAAAAATCGATCTAGATTAGTCTTATGTCTAAGAAAATGCGTGTTTTCGAGTTTTCATGCGGTTTTCTTTCGCATTATTCCACGCAGTACATGGCACTCAGGCATAAGCATAATTTAGTTTTTTTTATTTAAAAAGTACGATATAACAATACGGTACTAGCTATATTGAAAGGAAAAAATGTTGCCTCTTTGTATTTGGCTTTTATATTTACTTTACTATTCTATTAAGTTAAATGAAAAATAAAAAAAAATAACTTGCTTTCAAGTTTCAAATGATAGGAAAATTAAAATATAATTGAAGATTTCCCACAAGTTCTTTATATTCATTGTGTTGAGGTTTTTTTATCTATGAAACATTCATTATTGTTTTAAAAGTGTCAGGAAATCAACATTTATACTTAATTCCCCAGATCCAAGACTCGAGCTTCTATAGATCTTAGATTGACATGTGACGCTTTTGTTAAAGTTTCACACTATATCATATTATTTTCCTCTAAGTCCATCTTTGTACTAAGCACACAAATCCGTCTAGCAGTTGCAGCAGTAACAAATATACACACATACAAACTTTCACATGTATATAGTATATGTATATAGTGTGATTTGCCGAATAAAAAAGTTTTTATTAGGTACATATGTATAGTTTCGACGTAGGGATCTGGGTTCAAATATTAAAGCAATAAAGGTATGAAGAATATAGATGTTTTATTGCTTTACGTATACAATTAATGTCACTTATAGGGGTTCACGAATACTCGCAACCCCATGAAGCCCCATGAAGCACGGATAGTATAGATTCTAACTTTGAGATAAATGTACAAAAATTGACTATGCCCCATATAAACTATCTAATATATAGGTAAATATCTCGTGTCACGGTGTTTGTGGTCGTACTCCTCTGAAACAGCTCGACCGATTTTAATGATTTTTTTTTGTATATTTGGTAGATAAGAGAATAGTTCGTAAAGTATTTTTCATCCTCCCACCCCCACCCCCCAGTTTTTAATCCCGATTTTATAAATGGATGAAATGATGCGAGACTGAGTCGCTGTACCTATGACATAAAGCCAAAGAGTTTTTTTTTTGTAGATTAAACGCGGGCGCAGCCACGGGTTCTGCTAGTCTTGTAATGTATGCTACCCACTTCAAAAAGGTTTGTCGAATAATTTTCAAAATAGCTTAGTATGGCATATCATTGACATATATTAAGTAATTAATTCGCTCGGGTTCGTCCCTAGGTGATTTTTAAACTGACATAACATTCGTCGTTCATAAATAAAAACATTTATGAACCGATTTAAATAAAACAAATATTAAATGTTAAGTGAAGCTTACCACAATAGATTAGGGAAAATCGCACCCAATTAGTTAAGCCGTTTCTGAAATTAGTGCGCACAAACGCACAGACAAATAGACAAAAATTCTAAAAAGCATTGTTTTGGGTTGTATTGCGTTAATAAAGAACACAGAAGAAGATAATAGTTTTTCTCAAATATCTTCCATATACAGACAGCGACAGTTACACTTTTATTATATGTATAGATATAGATAACAATACCTTTGTGCCAACATAAGCACATCTTACATCTTAGATTTAAGCTAAAAATAAATGAAAAATTTTCCTTGCAATATTTACTAACACTGAATTTGACAAGCCCATTCAAGTGTTTTCCGTCACTGAAGGAGGAAAAGGAGGAGGTTCACTTTATATCTACACTAATATTATAAAGAGCTAAAGTTTCTAAGTTTTAATTTTAGGTGTAGGTACTAGGGGGTAATTTCTGGAACTAATGATGCGATTCTAATATTTTTTTTCCAATAATATGAAACTACACTAACTTTAATCGAAGCCAGAAAATAACTGGCTGTTGAGTAGTTTAATAAACGGTTTGAAATGTAGCAAAAAAACTACTGGAACACACCCAAGTGAAGCCAATGAATAAATGTTAAATGTGTATTACAAATTAATATATATGTATATATCATATTGTAGAGTGTTACTTCGATATTTAATAAAAAATAAAAGTAACGTATGACAACAACTAAAAAGTTATATCAAATTATCACGCTCGATAGTGAATTTGGTGAACAGTGGCTTATTAACTGCATATTCCGCATCTGCAACAGTTTGTAATCGTTTGTTAGTTTGTACCTTTCTTAATTTTTAAAGGAAACTAACTCACAATCAGAGTATTTTATAACTTTTCAAAGAACCTTTTCATAAAAAAAGTATTCTAAATTGAGTACTTCATTTTAAATAAAACTTAAACAAATCAAAAATCTGAATAAATCCGTGAAAACATCCGAAAAGATAGCTTTATTTAAAATGTCATACATTCGCACAAATCTAGGAAAGTATTTTTTTTTTTTTAACTATGTTGGGACATTAACACACAGCACCATCTAGTTCCATGGTAAGCTACAAAGGCTTGTGTTATGGATACTAGATAGTTGATACACTACATATATAACTTTAAATACATACATATTATAAATATAAACACCCATGACTGGAGTACAAACATTTGCGCTCACACAAATGAATGCCCCCAGCGGGACTCGAACCCGCGACCGCTGGCACAGCAAGTAGGGTCACTGCACACTGAGCCAAACGTGTCGTCAAATATTAATAAGTATTATTATGATAACTTCAATTTTACGTAAAAATAGAACTTGTTACTTAAGCATAGTTTTGGGAAGGTCAAAATTTTCATGATTGTGACTTCCAAGATAGCAAATAGTTACATTATCTCTACATTTTATATAAAAGCATTTTTATCTCGTTATTTTAGTTATTGAACCCTAAATTTCAAGTTGTCTCTTCTCTCGTTTCATCTCTCAGTACATTTCCAAAGATATTTTCCTTTAAAAGTAATTCCAAGTTTCAAAGATAGCTCTAATGATCATTATTTCTATCATTGGTTACATAAAACATTCGATGTGAGAATAATGGAACTTTTGTGTAAATATTTAACTTAATTTAAGCACTTTAGCTTTTCTTTTACCAACATAATGTAAATACATTTTCTTTCTTCTTCTTGTCTTTTTATTTAAAATTTTGTCCCAATTCTTAATTTATGAATTTAACGCTTTTAAACCGACTTCCGAAAAACGGAGGAGGTTCTCAATTCGTCGGAACCTTTTTTTTTATGTATGTTCAGCGATTACTCAAAGACGCCTGAACCGATTTGAAAAGTTTTTGTTTTGTTTTAAAGGGTATACTTTCCAGGTGGTCCCATATAAATTTTATTGAAATCGGTCGAGCGGTTTTTAAAAAAATCAACAATATATTTTTTTTAAATAAATTGTTTAATCGAATGTTATTAATAATAATAAAAAACTTTCGTCTTACCTACTTATTACATCTACACTAAAAATGGAAAAATAAAAACTTTTTAGCAAAAAATAAAAACCGACTTCCTGGCACTAAAATGTAAAAAATAACTAAACGGGTTTTCATTTAGAATAGATACCTTATCAGATATTTTCGAAGTCGGTGCCAATAAAAATCAAAGCACACCGACATAATGTAAATACATTTTCTTTCATCTTCTTGTCTTTTTATTTAAAATTTTGTTCCAATTCTTAATTTATGTAATTAACGATTTTAATAGTTTATATCTCGAACGGTTCTATTTTTTGTTTTGAATGTTTTATTGTAAAAAATAGTATCAGTATTTTAATTTGTAATACACATTTAACATTTATTCAATTTTGTTTATTTTACACTAGTAACATAACCTCGCTTCGTGTGTGACGTTTTGTAAATAATTTAATATTTTATATGATAAATACAATAATTATTTTGTTGGTAGATGAATTTTCGGGTAGACCAACAAATCAACAAAATCTTTTCTTTTTCTTTTGTATCTAGAACATGAAATAGACTGGTAATGATAATGAAATGCTCAAGCATTCCAAATTCATTACATTTAAATACTCGTTACTCTACATACTTAAAGTCGTTATTATTAAAAAAAAACTAAAAATCGGTGTCAAGTGCGTGTCAAATTCACACACGAAGAGTTCCATAGCATCGTCCATGTACATACTTTTTATTAATGTGACTTTTACTCTATGTATGTACTATTATATTAACTTCGATGATCGACTACGAACCTTATAAAAAATATTTCTTGTATTTAATTTTTTTATTTTTATTGTCTTGTTATAGCAGCAGTAATACATACTCTGTGAAAATTTCTACCTATTACGGTTCATGAGAAACAGCCCGCTGACGGACAGCAGCGGCTTTTATAATAGGGTCACGTTGGCACCTTCCGGGTACGGAACTCTAAAAAGTCTACTATAGCATCACTTTAAGACACAAAGATAAGTCTTTACGGAATAAACATATACAAAATTTAAAATAAGCAGTCTTTTGCAATGAAAAAAAAACTATTTTAATATAATAGTAGAAACTTTTATCTTAATAAACACTTTTTTTACATGCGTGTCATGGGCGATCATAAGTAAGGGCTGTTTTGAAATTAAAACTATTTAATGTATAAATTATTATAGTATCTGGTATGGGTGGATCTAAATGCTTCATCACCGATGCAATGTGAGGCAACATGTCTACACTAAGTTCAGTGGACATAAATAGAGGAGCCTCGTATATACCTTTAAAGCCGCTTTAGATATTCACTGAGACTTTACCCCACAGACGAAACATGACGAAAATATCTCTCTGGTTTTACTTATTTGATAACTCGTGTTTCTAAGTTAATTAATTGATTTCTTATCAAAAAAAGATAAGGTTATGTAATTTAAGGTATTCGTATAATATGTAATCACTTCATGAGTACTTTTTGACATTCTAAACTAAGAAATTCCTTCGAATGCCTAGAACGATCGTCGTATAGAAGTCGTAAGGTACTTTTGGGCAGTACACTAATAGCAGTACGTTAATTAAAGCTTTAGCCATTTTTATTAAATACAAGCGACTCACTCTCGCTTCGATCGGGTTCGTTCCTGGGTTGATTCCCCATACAAACTTTCATCCCTATTTAAATCCCTTAAGGGAAGATTTCCGGAATAAATATCCTATATCCTTCCCAGCGTCTCAAACTATCTTCTTATCAAATTTCATCTAAATCGGTGTAGTAACTTTTAGTGTATTCGTTACAAACATACGATAATACAAATCTTTCCTCTTGATAATATTATAGTGTAGAAATATAATTTTACTTAACGAAAAAATAACATGATTCTTATGAAATCTTCGAATATACTTCACATCATTCCAAAAGCTGTTTGTTTCTCACACCCTCTGTAAACATACTTGTACGTGACAGAAAATGTTATCGTGCCCCATATATGAGATACATTATTAAACAAGTCATAGTTTTTGGTATTTGTAGATGTCGACTTTTTTCACAACTTTTACAGACCAATATAATTTGTAGGAATATCTCTTTTGAAACTGATCAATTCTCAATCTCCACCGTGACTTCTCCATTCTACACGACATTGGCGAAGTAAATTGTGCCCAAATGGCACGCCTATAAGCCACAGAACAAAGAACGTTAACATTAATTTGTAAAAAATCTGCTACCGACTATCGTTAGGATTCACTTAACTTTCAAAATTTCGTGAATTAATTATATCTAAATCAAAATTATTTTCATGTTCATAAATAGATAAACGATAAAAATGTGTATATATAAGTTAAAAATGTATACATCTTTAGGTAGACTAATTTAGCCTACCTTAAAGCGCACTTAATTTTTTTGCTTTTATATTTTAAAATTCTAATGAATTGTGATTGTTAATTTATTTATTTAGTGTCCTTTTTATGTTGTCTGTGAGTCACAGATATAATTCTAAATATAGTGCAATATTCCATAATCTATATTATAATTATAATATGTATAATACAACTTATATTTATAGTAAAATAACACAACACGAAGATATGTTTGAATCCCAATTTTCTGCCTACTGACTACTAATTTAATATGTGTGGTTATCTTTTTTCACATGATGTGTGCCTATTTTTAAAGTTCCGCCAAAACTAATAATTTTTTTTATTACTAGATTTCAGACGGTTTTAAAAATTAGAAATTAAACAACACAAATATTTATAGAATAAATTTTATTTTAATTATAATTAACCCTACTTACTGTGCCAACGCAAATGCGCACGAATGTTTGTACTCCTGTCATGGGTGTTTATATTTTATGTATGTATTTAAAGTTATATATGTGTAGTGTATCAATTATCTGGTATCTATAACATAAGCCTCGTAGCTTACCATGGAACTAGATGGTGCTGTGTGTTAATGTCCCAACATAATTATTTATTTACTCTACATACATACTTAAATTATTACATTTCATTTAATAATACAATTAAAACAAAAATATTACAGTTAAACTATTCCGAGCTCTGTCAATAAATTTTAAATGTAAAGCCCTTTTTCTTCACGCGAGTTTCAAATTTATCTGCGACCGTGTCCGTGCAACGAATATCAACGAAAAGGCGCGCGTGTGTTCCGCCTCGAAAATTGGGTAAGTTCATAGTTATTTTTAGAGCGTGAAATGCGTGAAAGCCTCGCTCATATCTTCCTTTTGTTGGTATATAACACAAAGCAGCTTAGAGGTTTTCATATAAGTGTTCGTATTGAGCTCCACAAGGAACACGTATTTTCTTAATTTTAGCAAAGATAATTTCCTGCTGCACTTATATTTTCGAACTTCTATTTTTGCCCGTCTGTCTAAACGCCACATAGCAATATGCTTTTTTCACAAGTTTTTATTTAACTTCCTTTGTTCGTATAACTTGTATCTATGAGGTTCATGAAATGCCTTTAGCAATCACTTTTTCATATCCTACCTATCTAGGTAGGATATGAAAAAGTGATTGCAAAACATTTTAGCTACCATCTGGTAGCTAAATTGAAATTAAAAATAAGATTTTTTAATAAGATTTTTAATAAAACATCTGAATTAAAATCTATTATGAATACTTACTCAACTTTCATATTATTTATTAGGTAGGTAGGTACTTATAAAATAATATATAATTATAGTTTTAAAGAACATGCTTTTGATCAACAGTTGTTATGCATAGGACTCGTCAAAATAAAAGGTATTAGATCAAATTCTAAGTTTTTACTAGCAACCACGAAAATTTGATTAATACTTCTGGCTTTATGTTCAAATCATTCGATGGTATCAAATAATACAAAGATTTGTCATCCGTACTGTTACTGGACCCGACAGATACCATAATTTGATGTTGATTGATATCAACTTGACAAGATTTGATTATATTTTTACTAGTGAAAGGAAATGGTAGTCCGTTGGTAACGCGCTAGTTTGGAAAACCGATTGAAGCAGGTTCAAATCCCGAGTCTTGCACCTCTGATAATGTGCGAATCATTTCCAACATTATTATCATGTTTTATCTTATGGTAAATGATAGCATCGTGTTGAAACATGCATGTCATCTGCCAAGGAAAGTCCCGTCAAAATCAGTTAAGCCGTTTCAGAGATTAGCCAGAACAAACAGACAGACAGACAAAAATTGTAAAAAATGTTGTTTTGGTATATGTACCGTGTATACATCCATATGCATTTAGTAAAAAGCAATTATTTTAATTTTACAGACACTCCGATTTTATTTATTTGTATAGATAATAAAAAGTAAACACATTATCTAAAAACTTTACTAATAATCATGAAAACATAAGAAAATATTTTCAAATTCATTCGAGCTTCTCACGTCGCGTTGTCTTAAAATAAAAATACCTCTTTCTGAATCAAATGTGTAAAGAGCACACTTTCAAAAACATTATTAAATGCTATGCAGTAGTTCTTTTAGAAAAGCAAAAATACAGAAATAAAAAATGACAAAATCTAGCTATGATAAGGTATTCATCTTTGAGAGTAAAGCATGACACGTGCATATATGTATGTGCTCTGACTGTAGCCCCGGAGATACTCGTAGGTCGATTAATCTATGAGATGTTAATGCTTTCTTAGATTTATGCGAATATTAGACATTTAAATAAAACTATCTTTTCGGATTTTTTCGCGGATTTATTTTGATTTTTGGTTCCCGACGTTTCGATTGCTTTACAGCAATCATGGTCACGGGAGTGCATGTCCGTTTCTCTCTCGTGACCATAATTGCTGTAAAGCAATCGAAACGTCGGGAACCAAAAATCAAAATAAATCCTCGAAAAAATCCTATGAGATGTTTTTAGTAGTTGCTTTCTCTGGTTTGGTAAGAGGTGGAGGTCGTCAAAGCAAAAGATATAAAGGACGAGTATACATAGGTACGCTAAGACGATGATATAAACAAGAAGGCTGATAAAAAAAGATAAAAAACTCCAGGCAGAGGCACATCATATACAGGGCTATCTTTAGAAAAGTTCACCTGAGGAAGATTTGTCGCTGAACTATAAAATGTATACACAGTTGCATACTGAAATATTGTTTCTAAAAATTACATTAATATTTTTGTTAATGTTTATGTAATACCAACGTTTTTTCACAGGTCAATACGTCACTAGCCGGATGACTTCCTTATTTTTTTGCTGCCAGGTTGTGAAGAACAACGCGTTAGTACCGTTACCCTTGGTTAGTGAAGAAACGAGTATTATCAGCTAAATATAAGGAAAAAATTACACTTAACGGAGAACAACGTGATTTATTTGTTCCTGTCCACCCCCAATGTGTTACGTGTAAAAATACCATGAAAAAAATTTCATTTATTTTTGCTAAAACTAACAGTTTGGCGTATATTTTCAATTAAATAAACATTTAGATTAATTATATACAATATTCAATAAATAAAACACTATCAAAGATGGATAATCTTATAAATGAACAGGCAGATACATTGCAAAACCAAAACAGACATGCTCTTAAATCATTAGTGATAGTTTAACTTCTGCAATAATGCAAAAAAGATAAATATGTATGTTTAAGAAACTAGACATTAATTTAATTATTTGGAAATATGTATATGTTTTTGTACATGTAACATTTTACATCTAAATACCATTCATCCGATGAGGACGGATGAATTATGATTATGATTGAATGAATTATGATTTTCAGTTTTTTTCTTAAATACCCTTTTCATACATAACTTGTTACGATTTTAGTACTAAGATTTTAGTTTTTATTAAATAGCATATGTACTAGCAGAACCCGCGGCTTCGCTCGCGCTCGTCTCAGCCAAAACACGTCCACTGTTGGACATAGGCCTCCCCCAAAGATTTCCACGACAACCGGTCTTGTGCCATCCGCATCCAGTGGGATCCAGCGACTTTGACCAAGTCGTCGGTCCACCTTGTGGGAGGCCTGCCCACGCTTCGCCTTCCGGTACGTGGCCGCCATTCGAGAACTTTGCGTCCCCAACGCCCGTCCGTTCTACGAGCGATGTGCCCCGCCCACTGCCACTTGAGCTTGGATATTCTGTGGGCTATGTCGGTGACCTTGGTCCTTCTGCGTATCTCCTCATTCCTGATTTGATCTCGCAGGGAAACCCCGAGCATAGCCCTTTCCATTGCTCTCTGTGTGACCTTGAGCTTTCTTATCAGGCCCATCGTGAGCGGCCACGTCTCTGTGCCGTATGTCATCACTGGCAGCACACACTGGTCAAAGACTTTTGTCTTGAGACACTGCGGTATTCGGGACGAGAAGATGTTGCGTAGCTTCCCAAAAGCTGCCCATCCAAGTTTGATTCGTCGATTGACCTCTTTCTCGAAGTTGGACCTACCTAGCTGGACAGTTTGTCCCAGGTATATATACTCGTCTACAACTTCGAGAATAGAGTCGCCGATAGAAACTGGAGTGGTTGCAACATGGACATTTGACATAAGTTTCGTCTTATCCATGTTGATTTTTAGACCAACTCGTTCGGAGGCTCCATTGAGGTCATTGAGCATTATACTGAGGTCCTCCATGGTCTCAGCCATAACCACTATATCATCGGCAAACCGAAGGTGAGTGATGTACTCGCCGTTGATATTGATGCCCAGTCCGTTCCAGTCCAGGACCTTAAAGACATCTTCCAATGCAGCGGTAAACAATTTCGGCGAGATGACATCGCCCTGTCGTACTCCTCGCTGCAATTGGATGGGTCTCGAGTCCCGGTCCTGAAGTCGGACTGACATAGTGGCGTTTTCATACAAACACTTCAACACTTCGATATACCGGTGGTCAACTTGGCACCGCTGGAGAGACTGCAGCACAGCCCAAGTCTCGATCGAATCAAAGGCTTTTTCGTAGTCCACAAACGCCAAGCAAAGAGGCAAGTTATACTCCTCGGTCTTCTGTATAACCTGCCGCAGCGTATGAATGTGGTCTACGGTACTAAAGCCTCTACGGAAACCAGCTTGTTCGGGAGGCTGGAAGTCGTCGAGCCTGCATTCAAGACGGTTCGTAATGACTCTCGAAAACAGCTTGTAAACATGGCTCAGAAGCGATATGGGTCTGTAGTTCTTTAGCAAGGTATTATCACCCTTTTTAAAGAACAGTACCACTATGCTGCTGCTCCATGCTTTTGGGGTGTTTCCTTGAAGTATGACGGAATTAAATAACTTCTGAAGGGCCATAAGGATCGGTTCTCCACCCGCCTTCAGTAGTTCGGCCGTAATTCCGTCTGCACCCGGTGCCTTGTTGTTCTTGAGCTGTTTGAGAGCCATCCTAATCTCGCTCAGGCTGACGTCCGGGATTTCTTCGGTATAGTGTCGGATTAGTCTGGCCCTTGGATCGTTGTCCAGACTGATGGGTTGTCGCGTTGATGTAAAGAGCTGTCCATAAAATCTCTCGATCTCTCCCATAAGCTCAGGATTAGATGAAACGATCCTACCGTCGTCGGTTTTGAGCTTCACTAACCGGCTTTGTCCAATAGACAGATTCCTCGCGAAAACTTTGGAGCCTTTGTTCCGCTCTATTGCGTCTATAATACGCTCAGTATTATAGGTGCGAAAGTCACGTCTTAGGGACTTTGAAATCTGTCTATTAATTTGCCGGTACTTTAACGCGTCATCCGGTGACTGCAAGATCATTTCTCTCCTTTCCGTCATGAGCTCCAGAGTAGGATCGGAGATCTTTTTGGGTCTATTTTTCGAGTAACTTTTTAAGTACTTAGACCCAACTGATTGGACAGCTTCCACGAACCCATCGTTATAACAGTCCACATCGCTGTCTAGGCAATCGAAGCGGTTTTTGAGCTCCAGCTGAAAGCTCTCGGGGTTTTGAATTTGGTGTGGCGCTGGTCGGAGCGTAGACTTCATCAGTCGAGACCGTTCAAGCCTTACACTGATATTCAATGTGCCTCTCACAAGTCGGTGATCGCTTCCGGTTTTGAACGCATTGATCACAGAGACATCATTGAATATTTGCTTCTTCGTTGACATGATGAAGTCTATCTCATTTTTAATTGCACCATCAGGGCTCATCCACGTCCACTTCCTGTGGTTTCGTTTCTTGAAGAAGGAGTTCATCATGAAGAGTCCCTCCTTCTCCATGAAACTGGCAAGTAAATGTCCCCGCTGGTTTCGACATCCAAATCCAAATTGCCCCACTCTCAGCTCAACCCCTTCTCGTTCGCCTATTTTCGCATTGAAGTCTCCCATGACAATGTTGTAGTGGGTTTTGGAGCTATGTATGGCTCTACTAATGTCCTCATACATAGACTCCACCTCCTCGTCAGGACGTGTTGAGGTTGGGGCATACACTTGTACTACTTTTAAGGAATAACGTTTCGTTATTCGTAGAACAAGGTACGCCACTCTGGTCGACACGCTCCCGATAGTTACCACGTTGTTCACGAGAGACTTGTGGACTATAAACCCGACACCACCCTGGGACTGTTGGTCGCCCTCCCGGAAATAAAACAGGTTACCAGATTTGAGCGTTATCGAGTTCTCCCCCTCTCTTCGAACCTCCGATAACCCCACAATATCCCATCGTAACCTGCTCAATTCTTCCTCAAGTTCGGCAATCCTCTCGTCGGTCCGCAGTGTACGCGTGTTCAGTGTTGCCAGGTCGAGTCGTCGTTTGTGGTAGCCCGATCTCATCCGGAGATTCTTCGCACCCCCTGCCCCACCGTTACCTATGCCGCTACCATGACCAGGAATAGTGGAGCTGCCGGGTACTGGGGGCCGGTTTTGTGCGTTGGCCATTTTGGGGGGGATTTGCCATAATCGCCACGCTTGGCAGGCGGGTTGGCGATCGCAGTTATTTGCGTGTGCACTCGGAAAATGCTGCTGCCCATTTTCCGGTATTTATACCTTAGTCGCCTTTTACGACACCCTCGGCTAGACAGGGGGTGGTGCTATTCTATGCCGGCCACCACACGGGCAATCGCTCGCGCTAATGCTACAAAAAAACTGAAAAGGTAGGTTTCATGCAAACTTTCATCCCCTATTTTACCCTCTTATGAAATGATTTTCGAGTTATATAAAGTTGGTTCGATGATACTAAGTTTCATGTAAATCTGATCATAATCATTTTTTTGGGTTGTATTATAACATGTTTTCCCGTGGGAATGAGATAATCTCCCGCGGTAAAAAGTAGCCTATGTCACTCTCTAGCCCTCCAACTATCTCCACACATAAAATCACGTCAAACCGTCATTTTGTTTCGACGTGAAAGAATGACAAACAAACAAGCAACTACATTTTCACAGCAATATTAGTATGGATTTCACAAACAACGGTGCATCAAAAACTTTATTCTTGTATATTTTAAATACATTATGCTTTTAAGATATGCGCTTCACGAAACTAAAACTTAATAAACATTCTTATGTTACCAAGAGCTTAACAAATATTGTCATACCTCCCTTTTAAAAAGACTCACCTTTAATCTGACATTTTTTAAATTTTAATTTTAAAAGATGTCTACCTAGCCACGTAGAGCATGTCTGTCTTTATGGTATAGTCTTTATATTTATATTTATGGCATTTAGTACGAATTTAATTTTTTCTACCCTTAGTTATTTAATAATAATAAGTCTTTAATATCCGAAATAGCATTACAAGATAATTTTCATTAAAAACAGGTAATATTTGCGCAAGTAACCCGTAACATAAAGGACAGAAACTAACACCTATTAAAACGTATAACATTAATATAAAATATATAACATATCTAAAAAATAAATTAAAAATATGTAATAATTATCGAACAATCAAGCGTATATTTTTTTAAAAAAACGTGTTATTTAAGAGTTCTTTAGGTTTTTTGTAAATAAAACATACATTTTAATAACTAAAACTAGTTGCCAATTTAGTTTCAATTATCTTAAAATTATCCCATTTATCTAAACTCAATGTTTGAAAACAGGTACGGAAATGAAAATTAATATTTCCATAAATCTCACATAAATATTATATTCACTTATCTCTCTCAAGACCTATGAAACACTGCACTGAGATCACTGGTCAAATGTACTTCGAACTATAAGGGCGTTATGCAAATTAATGTAAACGATACGATCACGATACGATATTTAAATAACGAAAATAAATATATTGATAAATATATACATAACTAATTATATACTATAATATATAACTATATATACATTGCCTAACCACCTGCGTTGTCACACTCTTTGCACAACCGAGGTAGAGGCATTGTATGGTGAAATATTGTTTTTTATATTACATGTAATACTAAGAGATATTTTAAATATCAATACAGACACTATATAACGCCATGAATAAATAATTGAAATGTCAATTACAATATTCTCTTGAGAAAATCGAACCTACGACTGCTGACGTATTATTTATGTCACTCATTGATATTGCAATATTTGTATGCAAATGTTATTTTTGGACTCGTAATAATCATAATAACCACTAATTAAAATACGTTAATATAACATTATTATAATTAAAACAATCTAGTTTATTTATGTTTTCATGACATTTAAATTATTTGTAAGCAATCAATACGTCGGCTCGACTAATGAAATGCTACTGCCTACTATCGATGAAGCACTTAATCAGTCTCACAGGGTATCAACGTACATATAAATTAGCAGTTTACCCATTAGCTCAAGAGCATCGAAGGTCCAACTACCACCTCCCCTACTATTTCTTTCACCTTTCTCCTCAACCTCATTCCTTGTCAAAGGTACGTAGACTACAGATACTCATCAAGATATAATAAACCGAATTCTTGTCGACTATTGGATTATAAATAAAATATATAACTAAAATTATAAATGTGATAGTGTGTCTGTGTATGTTTGTTTGTTTGTTTGTCCTCCTTTCACGTCAAAACAAAGTAACGGATTGGCGTGATTTTTACCGCGTAAAATTATCTCGTTGCCCATGTATATAATGTAATATATATGTATAATATATAGTCTATCTATTCCGTTATAACGTACCTAGGGTACGTACCGAGCAAAGCAAGGATGTGTCGCTAGTTCGAAACAAAAATAATGGCTAATAAATATAGATTAGTTTTCTATTACATAGATATGATTAAGAATACCAACAACTTTGCGACTAAA
Organism: Argynnis bischoffii washingtonia; assembly: GCA_033884665.1. Taxonomy (NCBI): domain Eukaryota; kingdom Metazoa; phylum Arthropoda; class Insecta; order Lepidoptera; family Nymphalidae; genus Argynnis; species Argynnis bischoffii. The sequence goes on along the minus strand of CM066618.1, from coordinate 13,136,118 downwards.
CATTTATCGAAGCGGGCTTACTGGTACTGTTTAAACGTCTTCGTGTGAAAATGCACTAAAGTAATAAACATTATTGATACTGAAACAGAACAGCCATTTATTCCATTTATAAGCTTTAGATCGACAGACATTATTCTACTCTCTTCGATCAAATTGAAGGCAGGTGATTGAACCATGTAAACTATAAAACACTGTGTTGAACGCATGCACTTTGTTTACAACGTATGTAGCTATCATCATTTTATGTATAATTAAATGATTTATGTTTATTTTACAATAAGATATTTCTGCGCAAAATGTTTTTCATCGTTCAAAACCTGACATAAAACAGTACTCTGAGACAGGCTGACTTTATAAAATCGATAACAGAAAACTTAGCCTAAGGCCGGATTTAGAAAATGGCAACAGGTAATGTGAATTTATGATTTACTCGTATTTTACATATAAAACATTTCCATATTTCTCTAAATGTCTGCGTCATTAAATCAATATAATAATTTTCTTTTTCTTTCCCATTTTCATCAAAACCTATCGCATGGATATTAAATCGTATATTGAATTAAAAAAATATTTCATCTTGTTTTAGATATAATTCGAAGCCTACACATTTCATTGCCCTGAAGCCACCGGCCCACACTTTTGTAAACGCCGCTGGATATTTCGAACAGCTTACTGTCTATTTCCAAAATACTAAATATCAATGGGGTATGTGTGATGAGAGATTTCAGGGGGAGTCATGTTGAATTGAAAAATATAAGCAACAAATTGAAAAATTAGATATAAATAAAAATTATAGAAAAGCCGATTATAGAAAGGTCAAAGTCACAATGTTTTTAAAATGATTGAATTTACACTACTTGGGTGACCGAGCTACGTTCGGCATTTTTTGGAATAGATATAAAAATTGTTTTTTTTTCAGAAAAGACTATTTAGAGAAGATTATCTAAATACATAATTTGATCAAAATCGTTTGAACCGTTTCCGAGATACACAAAATATTTTTTTTATATTTTATATATATAAAAGAATTGCTCATTTAATATTATACGATACTAGCAACTCACCCTCGCTCCGCTCGGGTTTGTCCCTAGTTACGTTTTAACATTTAGCTCAGGGATGAAATATTTATCGCAGAAAAAAGTATCCTATATGTTGACCCGGATAACCAGCTATCATCATACCAAATTTCATTTAAATCTGTCCAGTGGCTTTCCCGTGATGCGGTAACAGACAAACAGATTGATAGACAAAAATTCTAAAAACTATAGATCCAACCTCTGTATTGATAATAATGTCTATTTCAATAAGATTTTCCAAAAAATATTTAATGTACAGATTCGGCTTAGTTACAATTTTATTATATGTATAGATATGTATGTGACTATTTACGCCTGTTTTAAATCAAATTTATTTCAACACCACTATTAAGTGACGAAAGAGGAAATTTTCCCCTCGACTACGAACGAACTAGATGTCGCTGCGGAATTTGAACCCAAAACTTTGTCACCACAGCACAAAGTTTTTGACATCACATTAATATGTATAAGTTTGATTTAAATCTTATTTTCAATCCCTTTGCAACAGAAACTTACTATTGAAGTAGGCCAAAAAATATATAAAATGTCCTTTGCTTGCCGACTCCTTTTCTCGTCCCTCCAGTGAAAATCCCGGATTAAAGATTTTGACATTCGGATTGACATCTATCATTTCGGGATTTGAAAATCTATCCTTTATCAGGGGAAATATTTTTCTTTCACAGGATAAAAATTACAAAACTAACGTACAAAATTGATGGACAGACAAAAGTTGTTTGATGACTATTTGGCCTTTGATGTCGTGCAGATAACATATTGTGATCCTCAATACTCCAATATAGGGTATATAAAGTATCAAACTTTAAAATTACGGAATTAATCCTATTTAAAAGTTCTATCCTATTGAGGTAAAATGAGAGAAATGTAAAGTGTCTATTTAACGAAACGAAATATAAATATGTTAACGTAGAGTCCCAAAATTAATTAAGGTCTCGTAATTGGGTTCTGTACCTCGTTTTCGCTTTATTACTGGATAAAAGGTTTTTTCGAATAATACAAGGCTTATTTGCTCCTGTCAAAATCATTAGCCCATTCTAACACGTTTTCATTTAATACGATTACATAGGTACATATAAATAGAAACACTATTAAATAAACTGTGGTAGGTATTATAAAAATGAAGGAAACTCGTTCACGTTAAATAAACAACTATAAATATAAAAAAAATATAATATCGTGGTATAAAAAAAAACCATAAATAGTTATACCTAAATATTTTTGCATCTTTTATTAGTTTTATTTTTAACTAGTCGTATACACTCGCTTCGCTTGAGTGCGTAGATAGGAATATATACAGCCTTAAGGATAAATGGGTTTGGATCGCATAGAAGACAAATATGCAAAGAAATAATCTTATTTTTGGGCGACGATTTAGGGGTGGATGCAAAACAAACAAAAACAACATTCACTTTTATTTAGATGGGGTCTTTTGACTGGTTTAATAAGTCTCAAATGTTATAGTTGGTCAAAACTCTTTACGTTTATTTTAATATATTTAAGTAAACCTCATATAAAATATGTCAATTTTTTTTAATTTATTATATATTTATATTAATATAACACAATCTTCTGCAATGATAAACACTTCATTTATTATTCCAAATCGCAGTCATTCTCTAGAATCATTTCGAAGAATTCGCTATATAAAAAATAAGCTGCAATACCTACCGTTATATTTAAATTAAACCTAAAATACTCAAATACCTCTAATTTAAATAGAAATGTTATAAGCCGTCAGCGTAAAATGAGCAAATAAAACTATAAATATTTACTAGGATAGAGTCCCCAACGGTTGATCTTTTAATAAAATAATAATTCATTTTACACCGTAATACGGCTTTGCATTTGTGAATGAATTATTATCATAGCTTTAACCTGCTTCTTAATTAATTTACAACACAGTATAATATATTCAAATAAACTACATTTTAGTTCATTACACTATGATTTGATATTATAAATTTTCTAAGCAACTTTATTAACGAGTAACCTAAACTGTCTGAACTTATAAATTTTCCTAGGTATCTAACTACATATGTAGTTTTGATTACCCATACTATCCCAGTAAAACCACATACATTAATATATGAAATTGTACGGTATTTGCGTTATTTGATTGATGCCTAGTGGGGCCAAATTTAGTTAGTGGGGTTTTGTGTTAAGAAATTATCAATAACACCCCGGAGTTGAGAAGCGGGCGATGGTTTCACCCCAATGCATCAAGGAACACGTAAAGCCGTCAGTCCTGCGTCCTTATGTACTTGTTAAATCTAAGAAAATATTATATATATTATATTTGTAAAATAAGTAAATAAATGTGAAATATCAGGATAAGACGACTGGATGTTTTAGAAACCAAAAATTTTTCCTCCCACGCGTCTCTTGTATTTATTTTTACGTCCGTTTTCCGTAGCATTTGCTCTCATATACATATACTCGTACGCTAACTCTCTCTACTATAATCACACATTACTATTTTACGAGTATTAAGGTTTACATTTTTAAAATAATTTATTACACAAAATAAAAAAAATATGCATAGTTATTTTGATATAACATTTCTTTAAAATTGTTAAATTACGTATTACTAAAAATATATCCTAATAAATATATATTAATTTTAAAGAGCGTCTTTTTCGCAAAATTTACTTCGTAGACTAATTTTTCCTGTATTATATGCTAGCAACTTACCCTCGCTTCGCTCGGATGTGTCCCGAGGTACATTTTAAATAGATAAAGATAGTTATTGCCAGTGTACCTTAGGAAATAGACATATATTTTCCTATAGTAAAGGGTATCCTAAATGTTGGCTCGAGTAATAAGTTATCACCACAAAATTTAGTTAAAATCCGTTCTGTACTTTTAGCGTGAAAAGTATACAGATGTATAGCTACATAAAAATATACAAACAGATATACAGACGAAAATTCCAATAACTATTGCTTTATATATACATTCTGTACACAATACGTACATAATAGTCATTGTTTTAAAAAAACATTTCATGTACAGATTTCGCTTTGTTAAATTTTTTTATGTGTACATATAGATACCACATTTTGTATTATACCGCTAAAGCATTATTATTATGTAACTTCAGTACCTAGTTAATCGTATCTGAGAAATATATTTTATAAAGATCATGTAAACGAGCTAATTAAATTGTTATAGACAGTACGTATTATTATAGCAGGGCCAATTCAAAGGGACAAAAATTTCAATTACTTTCCACACTTCGTGTCAAATAAAATTGAAGTATGAGATTTTTAAATAATATTATTTTGAGGTGTAATAATTTACATTTCACATTTATATTATTCGAAATAACGGAATTAAAAAATTTCGAGATACATTAATGTGGGAACTATTGCTAATTCCATATTGATCTCATGTAAATAAAAAATACTTTATCCACATGTTAGTATCATAAACAGTTCACCAGCTATATAGTACAATAATCGCTTATAGTGAAGCTTATGAATTATAATAAACCTTGCTTTGGTTCTGCCTAAATTGTAGTCAGGTCTGAGTCAAAGCAAGTGTACAGCGCCGGATTTATCTTTAACGCCGCCCCTGGGCATAGTAAAAAAACGCCGCCATATTATCGAAATTTTGAATAAAATGTTTAAACCTTTAAAAATTTTAATTATTAATCTTTTGAAAAATGCAAAGATATAATTTATAAACGGTTTCATTTTTTGAAAAAATGTACTACTATTTTTTTTAATCAATAATTTTTTGGAACACAAAAACAATACATTTTCGATAACACGAAGAATTTTAATACTTTCTTAGATTTACGCGAATATTTGACATTTCAAAATAACCAAAAATCATAATAAATCCGCGAAATAATCCGAAAAGATAGTTTTATTTTGAAACGACGAATTTTTTTTCTCACCATCTGAATTTTGCCGCCCTGGGCACTAACCCAGAGTGGCGGCCCTAGTGTAAAATTCAGCGCTGAGTATAGTGTAGTGTCATGCCAAAAAACTCCTCCTCTAATTATATTAGCTGCTTTGTTGGTCTAGTGTCTAACATATATAGAGTAGCAAACTGATAAGGAGGTCCTGGATTGAAGTCCCGGGTCGGACAAAATAAAATTTATTGATGTAGTTGTTGAGATAAAAGAACTTCACCTCCCTTTCGATGCCGTAATTGAGGATAAAAAATCGCTTATTTTACTAAAACTCAAATATCTATTAGCCAGTAAAAGCCTCCTTTTAGGCAAATTGACATTTAAGTATCGTTCAAAATATATTCATACGAGCTCAATATAGGGCTCAATATAGCTGTTTTGAAATCACGGAAACATTTCCATTCATATTTATAAGTATTATTATGAAAAAGATATATAGGTAAATTAAAAATAACCGATGTACACCAAAAATGTACACACATAAGAATATAAAGATAGGTCAATAAACTTAGGACCTAAAGACAGGAGGATATTTAGCAATTTCAATAAATATTCGCATAATGTCGATGTAAATACACAAAAATCGGTCGAGTGCGAGTCGAATTCGCACACGAAGGGTTCCGTACCATCGTACATGTACTTTTTATTAATATAATCTTTACTACTATATCATATGACTATGCTATGTATGTAGTATATTAACTTCGATGATCGATTAGGTACGAACGTTAAAAAATGTTTGTTGTATTTTTATTTTTTATTGATTTAAAAAAAATACGTATAGAAATAAATACTCTGTGAAAATTTCAACTCTCTACCTATTGCAGTTCATGAGTTACAGCCCGCTACAGGGGAAGCTTAGTACATAATAGGGTTCCGTTGGCACCTTTCAGGTACGAAACCCTAAAAATCAAGCTGAATAGTAAAGTTGTAGGTACCTATATGTAAATAATTACATTAGATAAAACTTTTCTGTAAAAGCGAAAGTAGCAGTAGGTAATGTAACAAATTCATGCTAACTAATGTCAATAAAAAATGTATTTATTTAATATTTTCTATTTAATAGTTAAACCTTTCTTAGTTAATAGGAAAAATTGATTACATCGAGAAAAGAACAAATTGGCTTCAATATTTTAGGATAATGTAAATTTAGTATCATAGATTTTAGAAACAAGATTATCAAGGCGGTATGTTATTTGTAAGGCCGCAACATATATGGAATTTACTAAATATCTGATCTTAACAAAGTTAATGATATAACAAATTATGTACAGTAAACATACTTCTTCTATACATATAATAAAATTATAAGCGAAGCGAGCGTGAGTCGCTAGTTGCTAATAATAATATATATCCTTTACCTTATTATTGAACAAGTCACAGGTTGACATTTTTTGCCACTAAGATTCTGTAATCCTTAAATGGGCAGGTTGTCAACACTACTGACATAAAAAAGTATCTGAGAGCTTATAACATGTTACACTGAAGCCTTAAAAGGTTGTGAATATGAAAAATATTTAAAAAAAAGTTGTAAAAAAAGAAGACAATATAATTCTTCTTTTGTAGGCATATATGTATGAATAATATATGTAAATAAATTACACGAGGATGGCCTTAATTTCCTTTTTTTGCAATATTTTTTACGACATAAGCGTTTCAGTGGCTTTGTTTGTAGTAATGAAGGGTGCCTAAAAATATTGTACCAATTTATTTTCAAGTTTACTTACGGAATAAGTATAATATAGATTTTGTCTTTTAAAATAATAATAATTAAGAGTATCATGAAAGATAGGCAAGGTTATCTTGAATCGTCACATAATTTGAAACCCTGGGAAGGACATAGGATAGTTTTTATCCCAGTAATCATCCTTTATGTGGGTGAAAAGTGGGATGAAAGAGTGTATTGGGAATCAATCATTTGTCAAGTTTTACCTAGGAATGAACTCTAACGAAGCGAGGGTGAGTCGCTAGTACATTATAAACTCATCTATACATTTAATACATTTGTAAATAAGCCAAATCTGTACCTTAAATATTTTTTGGAAAATCTCATTGAAATAGACGTTATTATCGATACAGAGTCCGAATCTATAGTTTTTAGAATTTTTGTCTGTCTGTCTGTCTGCCTGTTACCGCATCACAGAAAAACCACTGGAGGGATTTTGATGTACGTGGCCTAGTGCAGTCGTGGCATAGTGCATTCGTGGCCTAGTGCGATCGTGGCATAGTGCAAATGTGGCCTAGTACGTGGCGTAGTGCGTTTGTGGCCTAGTGCATTCGTATTCATGGCCTAGTGCATTCGTGGCCTAGTGGGTTCGTGGCCTAGTGCGTACGTGGCATAGTGTGTTTGTGGCATAGTGCGTTCGTGGCCTAGTGCAGTCGTGGCATAGTGCATTCGTGGCCTAAAGCGTCCGTGGTCTAGTGCAGTCGTGGTATAGTGCGATGTTTGCATAGTGTAGATGTGGCCTAGTGCGATCGTAGCCTAGTGCGATCGTGGCCTAGTGCATTCGTGTCCTATTGCAGACGTGGCCTAGTGCGATCGTTGCCTAGTGTAGATGTGGCGTAGTGCGATTGTGGCATAGTGCGTTTGTAGCTTAGTTCGTTTGTAGCCTAGTGCCAATGTGGCCTACTGCGATTGTGGCATAGTGCGTTTGTGGCCAAGTGCAGTCGGGGCATAGTGCATTCGCGGCCTTGTGCGATCGTAGCCTAGTGCGATCGTGGCCTAGTACATTCGTGCCCTAGTGCAGACGTGGCCTAGTGCTGTCGTGGCCTAGTGCGATCGTGGCCTAGTGCAGACGTGGCCTAGTGCTGTTGTGGCCTAGTGCGATGCGATCTTTTATTCATTAAAATAGTTGTTTTAATGAACATTTATTTATGTGTTATTTAGATATTCAACAATATATGTCGCCATGCGTTTTTAAAATACGTAGTTTTAATTCAAAAAAAAATAATGATGAATATGACCTTTCTATGACTTTATTAAAATTACTACTAAATTACCCGCGGCCCCGCCCGTGTTCAATATTTCAGTAAAACAAATTTTTTAGCTTTACAAATTAATAACATATTAGTAATATTTTGTTGGCCAAAACAATTTTTAAATGGAAATATTTGTAAATTTTTATTGTTTAGTAAATATTGTGAATATTTTTAAATCTTTTAACGTAAAAATTGGGCAAAAGCAAATCCAACTCCAAATATTGTATTGTTTTTCTAACAAACGTGTTTTATTAGGTCAACCCTAAAATAAATACGAATAATATTTACGTTTCCACAATATCGACTCATTTTATCAACCGTAAAAATAAGTTCGATTCATATTATTTTATAACATTTTATGTAAAAAAAGTTTATGGCTGTTAAACTGACAAAGCGGGTAACTAAAACTATTCCATATCTCAAAAACTATGAAAAAGTATTTTAGAAACTGTTATATCACAATTTTTTCGGTTTTTTTTTCTGTTTCGCGACAAATTAATATTAAGAAAAGTTGTCATTATGAAATTTAAATAATCAGCTACATATTAAGTTAATCAATAACCGTCTATTAGTTAAAAATGATTAATATTAATTCCGTAGTATAAGAGTTTATTGCCCAAAATTAAATAAACATGTAAACAGAAATAAAGACATACATAAATGTTATTGCTAAAACAAAAAGTGCAATATTACTATGTCAAATATGACATTAACGGAGGAATCTTTGTGGCATTGTCAATCAGTGCCATTATTTACCAATTATACGGTGAGCAATGAAAGTGGTATATCTAAGAGTATCTAATGTGTAAATCCTAAGAATTTGGTTTTGGATCATCTGAACGCGGGCGGAGCCGCGGGAAATGCTAGTAATAAATATTTTCTAACAAATCGTTACAATATGTAATTGAATCACAAAGTTATATTTATTCGTTATTCAAGTATGAAATTTATATAAATGTTAACCACGTCTAAATTGGATCTAGGCCCAAAACTTTTATCTTCGCGGTTCGCAACTCTGTAGGTATTTACACAATATTGCTACGTCAGGATATATATAATATATGTAATGTAAATGTAAATGTAATGAAAATGTAATACATGTAATATTTGGATATCGCAATCCCTTTTTAAATAGGTACTTTTTGCTTATTATTCTAGGATTTGACAAATCTCCTTTATACCCAACAAAAAGCGTAGGTACCACCTACCTATTTCAACTTTACACGGATCAATCTTATTTTAGGAGCAATTTTTTAGATATTTCAAGCTAACTTATATTCTATACAATATATAACATCACATTTTTGGCTGACTGACCAAGCTTTGAGGCCTGTTTTTGAGAGCTGAAATTTTATACAACTCTAAAGACAATGACACGCGTATGTGTTAGCTCATAAGTTGATATATACATATGTTTATTAATTCATTTTATTTAATACTTTCTTAGATTTACGCGAATATATTTGACATTTTAAATAAATCTTATCTATAAAGGTAGCAATAGTGTTGCTTAATATTTTAACTTTAAATAATAGCAATCTAAATTAATATTTAACTTTTTTTAAATTACATATAAAACAATAATATTTCTTAAATAAATAATTAATATTTTTAAAATTTGTTTAATATTCTTTATGGTTAAAGATAATATAATAATAGCAACACTAAACAATATTAGTAATTAATAAAAAAAAATTGTAATAGGTATTTATAATAATAATAGCTAAAATTAAGTAAATACTATTGCTATATTTAATTATAATACTTATTAAAAAAAATATGAATATTTAGAATTAAAATCAACAAATATTGTAAGGTACTTTGGTGCCATTTTTGAATTTTTTGAAATTCATTGTTGCAAAATAGTGGTTAGGCACTGTCTGTAACAAGTATACAGGTGAATTTTTCAAGTGGGCGTGCATGGCTAAATCCGAAACTATGAGCAATAGCGAAAAGTACTTAAAGGAGTCTCGGGCCCAATTTTCATGAAAACTAAAACTGCATCATTGGATTTCTGAAAAATCAATTTTCCTAGCCAGGAATCGAACCTGTTGATTTTGAAAAAAAACACATACTGTATAATTATACCATTCGATAGTGTTGCTAATAAGGAACGCATTCTGGGAAGTCATGACATACGGCAAACTTAAGGAAAGAGCTCATTTTCAACAAAATGTTTTTTTATTGTTCTTTGTTATTTACTTATTAAACCTAAACAGATCAATTGTTCAAAATGATAGCCGTTGTTTTCAATACATAGCTGGATTGGACGTTTCAAGAATTGTACTGCATTTAGCATGACAATATTATTGATTCCGTTTAGAATATTTCCAAAGACCGTTTCAAGTCATCAATTACATTATACGTGTCTTTATAGATTTCGTTTTTTGCATACCCCCAGAGAAAATAATCTAAGGGTGTCTTTGGAAAATATTCTAAATGAAATCAATAATATTATTGTAATGCTAAATGCAGTACAATCCTTGAAACGTCCAATCCAGCTATGTATTGAAAACAACGGCTATCATTTTGAACAATTGATCTGTTAAAGTTTAATAAGTAAATAACAAAGAACAATAAAAAAACATTTTCTTAAAAATGCGCTCTTTCCTTAAGTTTGCCGTATGTCATGACTTCCGAGAATTCGTTCCTTATTAGCAACACTATCGAATGGTGTAATTATACAGTATATGTTTTTTTTTTTTCAAAATCAACAGGTTCGATTCCTGGCTAGGAAGATTGATTTTTCAGAAATCCAATGATACAGTTTTAGTTTTCATGAAAATTGGGCCCGAGACTCCTTTGAGTACTTTTCGCTATTCCTTATACATAGTTTCAGATTTAGCCATGAACGCCCACTTGAAAAATTCAGCCTGTATAACGCCTTTGAAACGTCTAAAAGTTAACCTTAGTCTCTCCCTTGACCATGATTACTATAAAGGATTCGAAACGTCGGAAACCAAAAATCAAAGTAAATTCATTTTATTTGTTTGACTAAGTTCCTTATTCCTTTTTATTTATTTATTTTTTGATGTCGCTCAGGAAACCATCATAGGGCATGTATGGGGTTAGAGCCGGAACGTCGCGATAATGGAGTGTTATAAGATCCCTTGCGCACACACTACATATAATGCCCCAGTTAAGAATCTTGCTAGGGTTAGGATACTTCGGGTTGGCGAAACGCCCGAATGATCAGTGTGGTCACGCAATTACACGACTAAATCGCAAGAGAATTAGGAAGAATAAAGATTTCCATACTGTTTTTTTTTTTTTTAATTTATTTTATATTTTTATTATTTCACTACTGTCGAAAGAAATACAAAAACGATCCAATATATATGTAATATATGTGCGTGTATTATTTTAAGTTATGACAACAGGTATGTCAATTCCACTTATTAAGCTAAAAAAAATTGCAAAATATATAAATTACACAACTTACAAGAACAAAGTCTATAGGTATAGCAAGTCACCATAATTTAATTTTGCCACAGACGACAAAATATCGATTTTACACTCAGAATTGTACTAAGTTAAAATAATATTGTTTTCCCGCACTGATATTTCCCGAAACATTTTGAAGATTTATGGTGTTTTGTAACGGTAGATCGTTGTTATCAACTTCTCGTTACCCTTATAAATTAACGTTACTCATGAAGTTAGCATGGAAGTACAGATTGTTAGGTTATTGATATGGCAGAATTATTGAGAATATAAGTGGTATTCTGTTACATAATAATAATAATTGAACAAATTACTTTTTTCTATTCGACGATTTTTTTTCGTAGTAGGTACGATATATCCTTAACTGAGTTTTAAATGTATTTAACTGCATGTTATACTTATTTTATAAGTAAAATAATTTAAAACATTATTTTAAAATTGAAAGATAGAAGAATTAAATAGAAAATGCACAATATCAAATTAATGTCAAACTATGTATAATTATTTTATGGCATTTTTTATAATTTAATATTTTATGAAGAATTAATAATCAATCATACTTGTATTATTCAGTTAGGTATTTATATTGGCGCCTTCATCAATATGAAAGCAATTTCTCCGTAAGGATATTTTACAAATCAATTTATTTAAAATAATTATAACAGCGAATAATTAAAAAATGCCTAGGTTCTTAATTATATTTCTTATAAATTATTGGAGCTGACGCAAAAACATACAACTCCTAACATGAATATTCAATAATTAATTAATTTATAAATAAACATAAAGTAAACCTTATGCTTAGATTTAAACCTAAATACTTTTAAGTTTAACTTTAAAAATCGTTAAATATTTATTTTAACTTCAAATCTCTCATCACCTGAACACAAATAATTGAGCAGATAAAGACTAGAGTAGATACTAAATATATTTACGTTAGAATGTTTTGTATCTTTCAATCTGCACAATATAACCGATTTTCTTATACTATTAGTGCGAGACCGCGCTACAGCTAAACCGCCGCGATTTTCAATTGTGTGATTTTGTGAGTCAAGTAAACTAATACAAGTGGCCTCACTTATGGTTTTTTCCCGCGACTGATTTTAAAACCGCGAATTGTTACAAAATGGCTCGCGGGTTAAAACCGCGCTAAATTTGTAACACATAGAACTTAATTGGCGCGCACGCATTATCACGTTAACCGCACGCGGTTTTTTAGTTAATATTCGGCAGACTAATACATACAGCTTTTTTGAAATCCATCTTGTACAGTAAAAATCGCATTAGTTTCGTTGTTTTTAATCTAACCGCTTGCTGGAACCGTAGTGCGTTCTCTGTTTTAATTTTTAAATATTCTAATTATTTTTAGTTAGTAATTATTTAGATTAAAAATGATTGATATGTTTTCGAACGGAAAGTCTGGCAAAGTGCTGGCAAAATCTATCAAATGTCAAGTGAACTAAATTTGACATTTGTAGTGTCAAAATGTTAATACCTATTTATTTATGTGTAAATTTTCAAAATAATAATTAAATTATTAATTAAGATGTAAATTAAACTTCTTGTTAAATAATGGTGAAACAAAACAAGTATAAATATACACTGTTATCCTCTGAAAACGAGTAAGTAGTAATATTTTTAATTATTAATGTTATTTGAATGTATTGTAATATTTTTAAAGTAATGTATGTATTTTCCATGGACTGTAATGTTACGTGAACAATGAAAAATTAAGAAACAAACCTAAACACTAAAGTTATGTGTTAAGCCAAACCAAACACTAAAGGTTTAGGAAATCTCCTTTCAAAACAGCTGCATAAATACAAGGTTGTCTTTAGAAATTATTAACAATTTTTATTATTCAACAGTACCTATATATCAGAATTATTTAGGAACTAATTATAATTATACTAACAAATTATAAAATTTAGGTTTGTTCTCCTATCTCATTTTTAATTGTGTAAGATATAAAACAAATTTTGATAGAAATGTATGAATTGGTTATGCTTTAAATTATGTACCAAAAATTTCCAAAGATGCTGTCTTTTTTTTTAATGTTAATTCTATCTAAATTATTAAGCAGTAAAATATACTTGAAACTAGCGACTCATCCTCTCTTCACTTCGGGTTTGTCTCTAGACAAAAACAAATCTATCCCAGAGGAACCATACATTTTTCTGGGATGATATAAAGCCTATAGCCTTCCTCAGTTAACGGGCTATCTAATGCAAAAAGAATTTTTCAAATCAGATTAGTCGTTCCTGAGATTAGCACATTCAACCAAACAAACAAACTCTTCAGTATTTTTGTTACCTGTCTCTGGGGGAATATGAAGGGTTTCTTCCTCACAGTACTCGTAAAGTATTATAAGTCTCTTAACTTTAAGGGTGTTTTCCTCTGTGGTAAACCTCTGTTTTCAGGAGATCATTAATCTCACCATAGAAAGCTGAAAAAGGCCTTATTAGTAACATTATTTACCACACTCACAAGAACTAACAAAAGCAACCAAAAGTTTTTATCTTATACGAGGAAGAAATGGCCCGGAAAATCGGGAAATTCGAAAAAAGTGGCTACTATTTTCTAAAGGTTTTTCTATGAACTTAAAGATCACAAATATTAATAGGTTGGGATATCTGTCAGGAAAGTAGTAACGGATATTAACCTGTCAACCACCACTGAGCCACCGGTGGTCCGGTTAACAATTAATTTCTTAGAATTTATCTAGGAGGTGTTATCAGCGAACTGTGAGAACTGAGAGCACTATAATAATATATCGTTATGTCACTAAAATTCATTAATTTATTTCTGTGCACTCTGGAAATGCAATGCAAATGTAAAATTTTAAAGTCTGTGAATAACTCATTTAAACAAACTCTAAATCATATAAAACTTGTCCTCCGGTCCGTAAGGTGTCATGTATTTTTGGGTAGTTTAGCATATTTTTATATTATTATACTAGCGACTCACCCTGTCTCTGCTCGGATTCGTCCCTATTTACATTTTAAGGTTTAGTATTGTTCCTGTTGACCCGGATAACCAGCTATCATCATACCAAACTTCATAAAAATCCCTCCAGTGGTTTTTCCGTGATGTGGTAACAGATAGACAGACAAGACAAAAATTCTAAAAACTATAGATTCGGCCTCTGTATCGATAATAATGTCTATTTCAATAAGATTTTCCAAAAAAAATATTTAATGTACAGATTCGGCTTAGTTACAATTTTAATATATATATACATTAGCATATTTGCATAATATTAACGATTTTTATAAAAACTTTCACTCTTTATCATAAGGTTAAGATTACAAGAAGACCAAAATATGTATTATTATTTACTAGCGACTCACCCTCACTCCGCTCGAGCTCGCCCCTAGGTACTTAAAAAATGGGAGGTGGGGGTAGGAGGGTAAAAAATACTTTACGACCCATTCAAATACACACCAAATATACAAAAAAAATCATTAAAATCGGTCGAGCCGTTTCGGAGGAGTGCGACCACAAACACCGTGACACGAGATATTTATATATAAGATCAATTATTGTGATGTAATGGAACCAACTGAATATATAATATGTAAATTTATTTAAATACGTTAATTTTGTCACATGGTTCACACTTTACCCATGTGTTAAAAGCATAATATCCATACAACAACATACTTTGTGCTATCGTCACGCCATTTCGTAAGCACTATAACGTTAGTCATAAAAGTAATAGAGTTATGCAAAGGTCAAACGATATTGGAATTAAGATCGTTCCAATGTTGTTAGAAAGCACAGTGTAGTATAAGTTTTAACTATGTATATTGTATAGTATTGTATCGCGAAATACTTCACAATGCCTATAATATAATACCTACATAGTGGGGGTAACTCGTGTGAGTGGCAGTTTTATTTAGTGAGAGGCGCGGGCGTCGAACCGTCGAACGGCTTGCCGGCCTTACCATATATTATCACTATTTTAATTTAATTAAATTCGTAACAAAAACCGATTAAATTAAGGGTGTAGTGGATATCTTGTGAAACATTACAAAACAGTGACCCCAGTGTTGTGTAAACATGAATGAAGATAATTCTGTCACGGACGATTTAAAGAGACAAGCCGCTTTGTTTTATAATTCTACAGAAAGGTTTGTTATGCCTTAAAACCTCGTAACTGTAAAAGCACACGCGGCTCGACATATTTAATTCTACTATATTTGAGAAATTTCAAGTTTTAACGCTCTATTTCCTTTTTATAAGGTCTAAGATGGCGTACATTTAAAATAAGACTTGTTTTGTAATGCTTGGCTTAAGCCTTAAAGGTTACATTAAAATATTTAAAGTATTTCCTTTAGCTTCAGATATTTTATGTATTATTTTTAGTTCATTAGAAAAATAACATATGTAAAATTATTTAAATAATACTACTTATTATTGAGTAGGTAAACATATGGAAATGAAAAATACTTGAGTATATTTTTGATTTAATATAAAAAAGTGTCTTATCCTTCCAATTGGAAAAATACAAGTTGCATCCCGTATTTGGAATTGTATTCAGCCCTTTTTAACGTCCCACTGCTGGGCACGGGCCTCCCTTCAAGACGAGGGGAATCAATTTGGAATTATTTGGAATTAAAAAGGATAAACTGATATTGTGTAAAGCTAATTTTCTTTTGGATGCCAAATTATTATCTTGACATTTTTCCTTAGGGAATAGAGTGTATGCTGTAACCTTAATACCAAAACGCTCAACCCCTGCGGGAACGAAACACGTGGACGCTTCCTATACATAAATTTAGAAGTTTCATAATATACCTATTGTGCATATAAAATTCTTTCAATAATTTTGATTTTATATTCCGCGCAGTTTTATATCAACTGGAATAAGGTAGAAGATCTGATAAACGCTTGTAAAACGAAATCAAAATAAACTTTATCCAAATAAACTTAAGTAAGGTAATTAGTTAATTTAACTACTAGGAAAACAAACCTATCCCACGGGAACCGGACATTTTTCCGTGATAAAAAGTAGCCTATGTGTTATTCCTGACTATAATCCATCTCTGTGCCAAATTTCAACCAGATCCGTTCAGCCGTTCTGGCGTGAAAGAGTAACAAACATATTATATACATCCATACTCACAAACTTTCACAATTATAATATTAGTATAGATAAAATAAATCGGATAACTTGGAAAAATGCAGATTTTAATGAACATACATACATGGTTTATGTTGGTCATACTAATATAAGAGGGAACGCGATATGATTTAAAAATAAAACAATAAAACAAATATAATATAATAAATTAAAATTTAATTATTCAATTTAATATAATTAAGCCATATAAAGTATGTGCCTAATTATATTAAATTAGATATATATTTATAAAACGTTATATTAATATTTATTAAGTCGACGTTAAATAATAAGCAAAACGGTAACTTCATTTCCTATTTGGTTTCTGAATAACAATTGATTCTTTAGTCGCTTCTAGATTTCTGAATAACAATGACGATACTTGTTTACCCCATTCTCCTCCCTATTGATTAAAGTCGCCAGTAAAAGTCTGCTAAATTACTATTTAGCAGGCTTTTACTGATTTAACTTTGATTATTATCTTTACATCTAATAAAGCCGAATCTGTACATTAAATAATTTTTGGTTTTTTTTTTTGAAATAAACTTATTATCGATACAGAGGCCGAATCTATAGTTTTTAGAATTTTTGTCTGTCTGTGACCACATTACGAAATAACCACTGGACAGATTTTGATAAAATTTGATATGATTGATATATAGGATACTTTTTACTGCGGGAAAATATCTCATCTCTGAGAAATAGAAAGTATAAAAATGCGTTTTGGGTATCATGTATAGTTTCATAGTTCCAGTGACAATTTAGTAAATGTAGTGCCATTGAACATTGCACAAGGTTTAGCCCTTTATAACGTGCCGCTGTTGGACACAGTGCACTTCTTTTAAAGCGAAGGCTATAAGGCCATAGTCCAAAGTCCAAACGAAATGATTTCATAAGTCTTTGAAAATTAGTGTGATTCATTCAGACATGCACAATTTCTAATGACATTTTCCTTCACCATTTAGTGGTTATCATGTGGAAAATGCTTAACACATCTATACTAATATTATAAAGTGACAGAGTTTGTTTGTTTGTTTGAATGCGCTAATCTCAGAAACTACTAATCGTATATAAGAAATGTTGCATTTCGCATTAAATTGCTCGCTTATTGAGTGCTAACTTACTTTGCAGTCAGAATGTCAATATTACAACTTTTGAACTATCTAATTGACATTTAATAAAGAATAGGTTTTTTTTCACAAGGGAAATATAGAGAGCTGGCGACACATTATTTGTTAGAAAACGAGGAAGGAAAGGTCGACATGTTTTCATTATACTTTCCATTACCAGGATCTTACACATATTCTTCAAGCAGACGAATATATGCATTTCTATATTGGTTATTTGGAATATTTATTATAAGCAATTATAATATCCACCAGTTTGTCCACATCACTTTCTGTGTTTTTTTTATAACTTAAATAAGTTTCATAGTTCCACAAATGTGCAATAAAGAATATATACTTAATACTTATATAATTTTTGCCAATATCGTGACTACATGTAGCGCTCTTACAAATTATTTTAAATTAAAAAGATCTGAAATGCGATAACCATAGCAAGTAAACTTTAAATACATTTAATACATTATAATCCCCTCTTCTTATATTGTTGAGAATATGAAGTCCCTATTCAGGACATGCCTTCGCTATCTCACCTAAGGGCTAAAGTACAGGGATAAAAAGTGCCCTATACTCGGTACTACGAAAAAAATCAAGTAAATCCTTTGTTCTATTGCTGCATAAAAGTAAAACAAAGGAATAAATTTACATACGTGCAAGTGGTTCCTCTAATAAAACTCAATAGTATCTTGGCCGTCTTAATAGGTGCAAATGCTTTCAATATTTGATCACCCAAATTCTAACTTGGCTTATCAACAATCAACACTTTTAGTTTCTTTGTCTATTTTACCGCATATGATACCAAGAAAACCTGTCATCAAATGGCGCTAACGCTAACTAAAATATAAGGAAATCTGCATACAATTTTTTTTGAGCGGGGTTCTTGTAAATTGCCAATGGTTTTTATATTTCGTCAGTGCTAGTATCGTATCCTACTCCACTGTTTGTGCATCATATTTTTCAAGTTTTTAAAAAAGCGCGGCGGCATAGGGCCGCACTTTCTCATTGCATGTCTGAAAACACAGTAAGCATACTGGGTAGAAAATCTATACATTTAAAGAAAATTGTAGTGTCTGTTTGTAATGTCAAAATAAGAGCTATATACTAAATGCATATGGAATTATACATATATGGTACGGTAGGTACTTATAAGAAAAACACTTTTTTTTTGTCTATCTGTTTGTCTGTTTGTTCTGGCTAATATCCGAATCGTCTGAACCAATTTTAACAGGACTTTCACTGGCAGATAGCTGATATTATAAGGAGTAACTTATATTTTAGAAAAAAAAATTTGGGTTTTGCTCAAAAAAATTAAAACGTACCTAGGGACGCACCCGAGCGAAGCGAGGGTAAGTCGCTAGTATATAATATGTAAATAGCATGTGCAAGGTCAAGTGCAAGCAAAAGGGTAAGCCAAACAACAACAATGCAAACAGACGTATTCCCGCCTCAACTCGATTTTAATGGCATGTTGGATTTTGATTGCATTTTTTTTTATGAGTAGACATGATGTATAATACATAGGTATTTAAATGTTTTAATGAATTCGTCATTACTTAATGATAATTATTGCATAATGATATCAAGCCTTAATGATAAAATAAAATAAGCGAACTGAAACTAGTTGAATCATACAGTCAAATACTAAATTATTTGACTGTTTAGTAGAACTGGTTTTAGTCCGCTTATTTTAAGATAGAAGTAATGATCCTCGACCGCAGAGCAGGTAATTTGAATTTATAATTTTATCATGTAATCGTATAAATGTAAGTACGTTTTTGTTGCATTTGTTCTCTCGGTATCTTTGAAATATTATATTATGTCTGATTTAAGATACAGGAATTTAAAATGGCAATATTTTTCGCATGAGTTTTTTAACATCTGAAACGTGAATGAATTTTGTATTAACATGAAATAAATATAAGTAATTAGCAATTCACCATCGTTTTGTTCGGGTTCTTCCCTAGGTACGTTTTAACGGTTAGTATGGAATAGATATACTAAATATGCCTTATAAACACATGTTTACATAGGTATAGAAAAGTAGATACCTAAGTGCTTTTCACCCCCTTAAGGGATGATTTCCGGGATAAATGCTATCTTATGTCCTTCCTAAGGTCTCAAACTATTGCTTTACTAAATTTCATCTAATTCGGTTCAGCAGATTAAGCGTGACAGACAGAGTTACTTTCGTATTTATAATATTATATAAGTATGCATTTTACTGTAATAATAGCAATTAATTTAAGCGTCCCGTGGAAGCCCCTATCACTTGGTCCAATTTTATTGCGGACAATTACTTTTTCATCACTCTGCTAATAGCTTTATTGACATAGGGACGATACGTCATACGCAAGTTGAAAGTCTTGATACGACGCGACGTTAAGGTAGCTTCTCACGGCGCGCCGCGGCCGAGCTACTGCCTTCACACGGCGCGGCGCGGCGCGTAGCTCGGGCGCGCGCGGCGCGACTCGTAATATCACGCGCCGTGAGAAGCGAGCATTAGACTAATATATTTTAATATTTTAGCATCGTTTTTCAATAGGAAATCATTGTAGGTTCGAGAAGACTGAAAAAAATACTTTCTTTAAATATTAATACAAGTATAATATTCATAATCATATTCAAATTGTCGTATGTAATTCAAATGTGACTATGTACTTCTTATATGTACATATATTGTATAGCATTTATTTTAACCATAGAATTGAGCCCTTTTACCAATTCCGTGGTTTTAACCTTATCGGTACACTTATCAATTATTTTATGTATACCGTCTACCTATGTAGATATCTTGTTTAATAAATAATAGGCAAAAATATGAAAAATTAAATTGAGGCTTTTTCTAGTTGCTAATAAAAGCAACCTTTTTCCGTTTCTGAATTCTCATTGTTATCAGAATAATTGTTGTTATTCACAATAACACAAGTTTAGTCCTCTGCTAGCATTGGCAGCTAACTAGCTATTCTACGTATGTACATGTATTCAGCTTTTTATTGTCCCACTGCTAGGCACGGGCCTCCCTTTAATATGAGGGGGATCAGGCAATAGTCCACCACGCTTGCCAAGTGCGGGTTTGCGGACTTCACATGTCTTTCGAAAACTTGCTAGGTTTTCTGATTTCTCAGACATGATGATTTCCCCGCGATGTTTTCCTTCACCGTAAGGCAAGTGGTAATCATGTTAGAAATGATTCGCACATGAAAATGTCAGAGGTGCGAGACCCGGGATTTGAACCCGCTTCACTCGGTTTCCCAAGCGAGCACGTTACCTCTGGGATACTACTGCCTTGTATGTTTTATGCGTATGTAGTATGTACATATGTATAACTAATTAGTCAGAGTACTGTACAATATAATTGTCTCACATCTACTGAGTTTTTAAAATGTTATCATTTCACATTGTTTATTTAAGCATAGGTATAAATATTTGAAGAATAACATCATATGATAACGCTTTGTATACCGCTTTAGAGACACGTACTTATTTTGTACTAGGCTGTGCCTGTTTTTCTACTTTCTATTTAGTTTATAATATACTTAGATCAGAACGAATGGCCAAAACTGTTTGATTTAACGTATGAATTGCTTTTGTATTATAAATTTTTAAAATGCAAATATGTTTAACTAGCAACTCACCTCGCTTAGCTCGGGTTCGTCCCTAGGTGATTCTTTAAATTGACATAACTTTTTTTATTTATGAACTGATTAAAATAAAACAAATACTAAATGTTAAGTGAAGCCTCTACTACATTAAATTAGTGTAAACCGCACCCAAATCGGTTAAGCCGTGTTAGCGTGGTTAGCGTGCACAAACACACAGACGAACACACGAAAAATCTAAAAATCTTCGTTTTGGGTTCTGTTGCGTTAATAAAGACCCCCAACAATAGTTTTTCTCAAATATCTTCCAAGTACAGACAGCGATCAGTTACACTTTTATTATAGGTATGTAACACGCTCAGTTGCGCGTTCTAGCACGTTCAAACAAACAAACAAACAAACTCTGTCGCTTTATAACATCAGTAGATAGGTAAACTAATATGAATTGCAAGGGAAAAACTCCCTCCTAGTGAACCCAGGTAGTTAAAAAGTAATTATATACTTTTACAGATTTCAAATTACCCGATCATTGTTTGCTTTTAAAATACTGTATGTATGTATGTATTTAAAAGTTTAAAACCAAACATATTTTCCGTATATTACCTACTTTTATGGATTTCTTGGTTATGGTTGGTATATTTTTCAGTTACATACCATACATAAGTCATAACCCTATTTAATTTTAAGCATAATGAAAACCCGTTTTTCTCTTTGTGAATCGTGCCAATATTAAAAATTAATAATGATAGTAAAAAAAACTCTTATTATTTAACTTTTTCGCACTACATAAACAATACATTACCGTGTATAATAAAATGTATGAATCATCAAATCTATTGAGTTATGATATGTTAAATAAAAAATGTGTAATGCTAGACATTTTGAAACGTACCGTTATGGCGCATACATATGCAATACTTATAGCTAATTAATGCTCATTTAAATTAATTTGCTATTAGTGTTTCAGGCTAGTAGATAAACTAAGTGCAAAGCTTTAGGTATATAAAATCTAATTTCTGAAATATCAAAATCTATTTGTATGAAGTGGTATAAGTAGACTATCAGAAGATTTCCCTAATAAGAAGTTAATATATTATGTACTAGCAACTCATCCTCGCTCTGCTCTGGTTCGTCCCTAGTTATATTTTAATGTTTAGTTCAGAGATGAGATATTTTCAAGCAGTAAAAAGTATCCTATATGTTGTGTACCAGCTATCGTCATACCAAATTGCATTAAAATCTGTCCAGTGGTTTTCCCGTGATGTGGTAACAGACAGACAGATAGACAGACGAAAATTCTAAAAACTATAGATTTGGCTTCTGTATCGATAATAAAGTCTATTTCAATAAGATTTTGTATAAAAAAATTTAAAGATTCGGCTTAGTTACAATTTTATTATATGTATAGATAATGTATGTATGATTTTAAGATTTATGACAAAAATTATATGACATGAATCGATCAGGAATAAATTAACGTTGTAAATTGGATTATTATTATTACAAAGCTAGAATGTCTATATTTGATGAGGACTAGTTTGAGATTGACCAGTGCAAGCCGTTAAAGGAGCAGTTGATATCGCCGCAAAAGAGAGTATTCATTGAATTATAGATTTTTCATACATTATACATATATAATATTACATATTATGTATGTCACGTTTGCCCAAAAGTTTGAGTGACCAATAAAAGTGGCCAAATTGTGTCATGATTGCTGACCTAATTTCACTAGTATTGTAGATAAGGAACGTTTGCAGGAGTTTGACAGGATAAAAGCAAGATGAACGAATCGGCTGTTTGCATCTATTGTAGTGTTATTATGTTGTTAGAAAATATTTCAGATCTTTCATTTCTCTTTTTCTTTGTGAAAACAGTTTTTGTATACAGAGTACAAAAAGACACTACGAGAGACTTTTGGCATTGTTTACAATTACTTAACGAGACCCTGACTGAGGCTTATCCCCGATGTTCAGGCCTCAACAATATCCTATGACATATGTAGGTATCCTTATCTTGCATTTACTATCTATTTTATAATTCTCTAGCGGACCCGGCCACGCGTTGTTGTAGCACACATATGAAAATCATTAATTTTGCAATAAAAAAAGGAAATAATAGGGATAAAAAGTATCCTATCTTTTAAGTTGGAACAAATCACACATTTTGAAAAAATTGGAGTTCACGCGGACCAATGTCGAGACATGGAAATTTTATATATTAAGATTTCAGTCAAAAAGAAAAACTTATTATCGCGCTATAGGTGTCTGTTAAACACAACATGACATCTCTATAAAATATTATAAAGTCAATGATCGATAATAATTGTTGACGTGATAATAGGTCTAAAAGGCGATAGTCGTGATCGATTAATAATTGCGCCAGACTTCGCGGTTCGACCCCTGCATAGGGTATTGATCGAAATTATTCGGGTTAATAAAATAAGTGAGGCGTTAGTCTGCCATTTAGCACGCAGAATTGACATCGATGAGGGAAAATTAACTCGTGATGAAGATAGAGAGTTTTCTTACAACCTGTCTAAATGGATGCCGACCAGATGTAGTGGAAAAGAAAAAGATTGTTTTAACGGGATTTCCACTGTTAGTGTATATACAGTCCCATGAATAATATAACATGTAAAAAAATGCAAGTCTCGAAACGCAGTTTTTCTATCGCAAAAACTTTTGAGATCTAATGTAAAACCAAGTCGGTCAATTTATTCAGTACGTATATAGGTATAGAAGCATCTATCCAACAACTTTATCATAAATTGTTACTTAATTAGTTAAATAATATAATTTTATAGAGACCGTGTCAATATTAAATATCTTTTTTTCTATAGGTACATATTAATATTATAAAGAGGAAAGATATTTTTGTTTGTTTGTACCGAATAAGCTCCGAAACTCCTAGATCGATTTAGATTACATTTAGTAAGAAGATAGTTTGAGACCCTGGGAAGGATATGGGATAGTTTTTATAAAAAAGAATAAAAGTTTAATAAAAAAAATTTGGCATTCGCACACGTCAAACAAAATAAACCTTATTTTAGCGTTCTGAGCGTATTAGTTATGTTTATGTATGCATAAATTTGTTGTAAAATTTTTGAAAGATGTGTCCGCCAACTCCCATTTTGACAGCGTGATGGACTAAGATTCTTTTCTAGGGTAGGCCAATACCAAGCAGTGAGATTTTAAAAAGAGAGCTTAATGAATAAAGGCTTAAAGTCAAGCGAAAAAAGTTGCTAATCTATAATAATAATATTATAAAGAGGTAGGTAAAGTTGGTGAGTTTGACGTTGTAGGGGGTT
This sequence comes from Argynnis bischoffii washingtonia, assembly GCA_033884665.1. Classification (NCBI taxonomy): domain Eukaryota; kingdom Metazoa; phylum Arthropoda; class Insecta; order Lepidoptera; family Nymphalidae; genus Argynnis; species Argynnis bischoffii. Next base: position 13,111,527 of record CM066618.1, on the reverse strand, counting down.
ATCTCTGGATCTACTTAGATTTAGTTAAAATTTGGAAGAAAAATAGTTTAAGACCTTGGAAAGGACATAGGATACTTTTTATCCCGGAAACCATCCCTTAAGGGAGTGAAAATGTGGATGAAAGTTTGTATGGGGAATCAAGCTAGGGACGAACCCGAGCGAAGCGAGGATGAGTCGCTAGTATGTTATAATCCAAAACAATCTGTAATAATTGCATATCGTACTTATTGGTATAGGAAATTATTTTTCTTCGAATTAATTAGGTATACGTATAGGATTTTCCAAATTCGACTCTTTCCTAATCTTTAAAGACTTTTGAACGTTATATCTTAGATATACCTACATATATTTTTGTTATAAGAACAGTTACTAAAACACATTTTGTAAAGTATTTTATATATTTTACAAAATGTGATGAGCTAAATGATTACCGCAGCTCCTCCGGGCAACGCACGTTCGAGAGGTTTTTCGATTACATAAATCCAAATTGATGATATAATCATAAATTAACTTTTAATGTATCAGACAACATATCTTTTTAGGTTTTCTGTAGCTTTTATAGAAAACCCCATTTGATTTTTCATAATATGACAAATAATACTGTCTTAGATTTACTATGTTATTTGTTATTTTAATTAAAAAAATTAAATAAGCTTCTGTCTTCGCGGATGTATTCGCAGATTTATTTTGATTTAACAAGAAAAAGTCCTAAGCCTTGTTGTCTTGAAAGAAGGATTGTTGTAAAAAGGTGGTGTTTTCTGCTAACATTACTTTTGATCTAGATGTAGGTGTTTCATTATTTACCATTAATTTAAAGTTTGCCAAACAAAGAATAATCGACTTAACAGGACTAAAATGTACATTCATTATATAAAACCACGCAATACCTCACAAATCGCTTGATTGTGTTAAAAAAGTGCATAAATAAACATATAATTTCAAGAAGGGGAAAATAAGAACATAGTAAACCAATGCAATAAGCTTTATATTATCAATTTTTAACTTTATAAGTTTTATAATGTCACTTAACTTTTCGTATTTCCACCTAATATAACTTTTTACATTTTAATGTAATTTTAACGATCACTTTATATTACTACTATTGAACTAATCACAGGGAAGCGCTTTATATTTTTCACTTTTTTCACGTAAATTCACCACTATTTTGACTAATAAATTCAATATTATTTTAACAACTAATACTTATCTTTTTCTATCGTAATGAACGTCTGTCCCAAAAGTGAATCTCCCAACGGTTACCACAAACTTTATATCAATCAGTCAGAAGTGAAATTTTAATTATTTCTTTATAAAGAAGTCCTAAATTCAGTAAAGTATTCCTAATTTACTGTTTAATCACTACATATTATAAAACAAAGTCCTCCGCCGCGTCTGTCTGTTCGCTATAAACTCAAAAACTACTGCACCGATTTTCATGCTTTTTTTTCCATGGATAGAGTGGTTCTCGAGGAAGGTTTTAGTACATAATTTGTTAAGCGTTTGTATACATTGGCTAAAATATAACGATATTTGTTGGAGGTGTCGGAAAAAAATTAAGCCGTCTGGAAGCTTTCAACGAAAACGCTACCTAAACCCTTTGAGATATAACAAAAAATGTATGGTGGAATTGTGTACCTTATATAGGTCTAAAGAAAAGTCCGCGATGGCATATGTCTATCTCTTAAGGATAACATAGCCATTTAAATACTTTAAAAAATTGACAATCATAATGTAATGTAAAAGCTATTTACACAAATACGGTTTTAATCCTTATCATTTTAAATAACTTGGTAGCTTTAAGCATTTCATGCACATTATTTTACTCTTTTACACTTTATCTCTTTATAATATTAGTGTAGATAAATATGCGTCATTACTTAATCGTAGTGCTTACCTATTATTTATTACGTACGATGTCAATTTAAATATTAAGTTTTATTACGCTTCATGTGACCACGTCATTAATTAATTACCGTTAAAGCTTTTTCTGCCAAAGGAAATGACTTAATTAACATAACATTTTGTCAACACATTTTCAACGGTTAATCCGAAACAAACAGTAAGTATAGTGATAAGTATGCATATGGGACAATATCATAATTAAAAACAAGAATTTTGCTTTCTTTAAAGGAGTGACTTTAAGGAGTGATAATATTACTGTTGATAAATATGCGTCATTACGTACGATGTCAATTTAGATATTAAATTTTATTACGCTTCATGTGAACACGTCATTAATTAATTACCATTGAAGTTTTCTCTGCTAAAGAAAGTGATTTAATTAACATTACATTTTGTCAACACATTTTTAAGTCCGATCATCGATATTCAATCCGAAACAAATAGTATAATGATAAGTATGCACATTGTAATAATTAAAAGCAATAAAGCAATCTAGCTTTCTTGAAAGGAGTGTTTTTTTTTTTTTCAATTTTTCTTCAGCATGGCACATGACCAAAGAGCCTCAGACGAAAAAATAGCATAACTTAGGTACATTATTTTAAAATGACGTCTACATAAAAAAAATAGGTCGGAAATCTCCTCTAAATGATGATGATGATGTTCTCCTGACCGATTCCGGCCACGGCGGCCAATCTCATTGAGACTAGCCAACTGCGCAGGAGATATTATAGTGCACAAGTGTACGCGCAGACACAAGTGCACTCTCTATTCCTGTCACTCTCATACTCCAGTGGGACGACTACTCGACACGAACGGTGAGAGTTAAGGCGCAGGACCGACGGCTTTACGTGCTCTCCGAGGCACGGGGGTGAAACACCGCCAACTTCCCAACTCCGAGCTGTTACTGAGGCTTACTATACAGAAAGACTCAATAACTAAACTTGGCCCGACCCGGGACTCGAACCCAGGACCTCAGGATGTGCAGCCGTACATGCTAGCCACTACACCACCGAGGCAGTTTCCTCTAAATATTACCCATATTTCAAAAAAGCTAGAAAGAAGCGGACTCAAATGTAATTTGAAGTACTAAAATTAATATATTTTACCTACATATAAAGAAATCTTTGTTCACAAGTATGTCTAATGCCGGAACAAATATTTCCGCATTTCTAAACGTATAGTAATTATGTCTATCTGTAGCACTCACGGATAATTCACATTTTCTATTTATGTTCGTAGCCTTGGAAACTTCACTGACTGTATATTTAAAATTAATAACATGATGTACATTTAGGGCAATTACGTAAATACAATCTGGAAAAGAAATTAAAGTACCTGGGCGACCGAGCTTCGGTCGGAGTTCTTTTTTGTTACATCGTATTTTTTAGATAAAAAAAAAACTAAAAATTTGAATAAACACAAAACAGAACAAAAGTTAAAAAATTTGTATCCCATCGACCGGACACCTGTGATTGTTAGAAATATAATAAATCAATTCTACTCTAAATAATGGTAACTTATAAAAATCGGGTTAAGATCTTAACTACAAGTATTAACTCCTATACTTAAGGTATCTCCACCAAGGCTCTTAGCGGGTATGGGCCGATAAAAGACCAATAATTCCGGGGATGAGGCCAAGGTCAAGATATATGTATTTTTTCCGAATCGCAATTTGATTAATACACCTACCATACATGTCCGAAATCTTCAAACCATTCAACGAACCTTATTTTCTTAGGATATTCCCAATATAGTTTAATTATGCTGAACATAAAAGTGAACGATAAAAATATTGATATTAAGATTTTTAAAAGGAAGATATGCCTTACATTTAGCATTTCCCTAAAAGTGAAATTGAAAGATTTCCTCTGCTGCACTTAAAAATGTAATTGGGTCACAACCTAATTAGGTCAACTGACACCATCGACATCTTATGGTTGCCATCGATGTAATGGTACCACCGGGAATCTAGTTGATGACACATTAAACATTGCAATGATTCCACGATAACTTTGCCTTGCCACGATTGTTTTAATGACCATTTTTGTCGTTTAAACACGAGCGCTGTACCTATCACGAAAATCTTATTTCGTCGTTTATACCATTTTTTAGGTATGTTTATTATTACCATGTCAAAATCCTTCAGTTACAGTTTTGTTCATTATTATCCTTGATGACTAATTTATAATTAGCAACCATTGTTTATTTTTTCTTTTGTTGGGACTTCAAATGTACGTAATTAATTGATAGTGTTGCTGTTGATAAAATCAATAAAATCTAAATGTATATTTTAGTTTTTAAACGATGTCTTAAATGAGAGTTATTTATTACATTACAAATATTTTTATTTTTTTATTTATTTATTTGTTAAGGTAAAAACAGTCGTATATAAAAAAAACTTAAACAGTAAGAATACAATTAGACCTATATTACCCAAATAGTCACGTACGAATCGAATTCGCGCGCCTAGGATTCCATATCGCTTACACTGTTTCTATTTATTGTTATAATATGAACTTAAAACTAAAAAACCTAAAATAATGAATATACTGTCGTTCTTATGATAAAGTAAACAATGTGTGACTAAAATCGTTTCTGCTATGAAAACCACATATAACCGGTGAACATTTTAACGCCCTATTGAGGATCAAAAGATACAGCTCTTTAGAGAGAGGACCATAAGCAGACGCATGTACACAGCGTAGGCTTTATTACCATTTCGATCCTTTCCGTATAGCTCTGGTTTAAAAAAAATACCTATCATCATTAATTAGTATTATGTATTTTAATAACGCAATCAACAGTTTAAATATACGTACTTGCTTTTTCTAAGATAAAACAAAAATTAAAATGCCCAGAGGTAGTACAAATGACAGATGCAGATCACAGGATATTTGAAATTCAACAACAAATGTCAAGGGCTTCGATACAATAAACATAGTTGAAGTGACTGAAATATCGACAACAATAATGAAATGAACTGTCATACAGTTATATTGTCGATTGTAATTGTGATAGCAAATGACGCAGGTAAAATAAAATCATTATTGGTTTTATTTTCCGCTCTACACGTACACGTTATGTAAGATAGAGAATCTCGTTACTAGTGTTTTAATGCTTTATGAAGTAAAAAATCTTTAAAAAATTAAAACAATATTTACAAAAATGTGTACGTATTTTTTGGAGAAGTTACTATTTTTTAATTTGCCTACTGATGTATAAAATGCCTACACTAACAACAAACAAACAGAGAAAATGAATAAAATTTATATGACGTAAGTACTATAGCTAATTCTTATAAAAAATAAGTGTTTTAGGGTAGTAAGGTTCTTTTAATGTAACTCGTTTTGTAAAGAATCTCTGTTTTTATTAAAATCTGTTTATACGTATACCTACTTTTAGGTATAATATTTATGCAAAGTAGCAAAAATTATAGGATTTATAAAACTTAAAATCAGTTTTATTTTATAACGTCAGCTATTAAGTATTTAAAAAGACATACATAAGTAGAAACAATAAAAAACATCTGAATTCTTATCCCCTAAAACCAAGAATGGAAATTTATTGAAGTAAACCACTTCCTTTTTAGTCTTATGGCCTGTGGGATAAAACTGGGGGAAAATATATTTAAAGCTAGCCTTGCGCGCTGCTTCGCCCTCGTAATTGATTTAGGTTTAACCAGAATAAGAAACCGGCCAAGTGCGAGTCGGACTCGCACACGGTTCCATACCATTATCTATAAAAACGGCAAAACAATCATGTCTGTTGTATGGGAGCCCCCCTTAAATATTTGTTTTATTTTAATTTAATTTTTAAATCAATATAAAACTAAATATTCTGTGAACATTTCAAACGTTTGTTGCCGTTATAAATATCGAGCAAAAAAATCACGTTTGTCGTATGGGAGCACCCTTAAATATTTATTTTATTCTGTTTTTTAATATTTATTGTTATAGCGACAACAGAAATACATCATCTGTGAAAATTTCAACTGTCTAACTATCACGGGTCATGAGATACAGCCTGGTGACAGACGGACAGCGAAGTCTTAGTAATAGGGTCCCGTTTTACCCTTGGGTACGGAACCCTAAAAATATGCCTAGTAGCAAAAACATAGGACTCTTCTATAAACTTACGATAGCTTTTATACCAAATAGCCTACTTGATAACCGAAGTTGCGAGCTAAATGAATTTATGTACAGCATTGAGCTAGCAATCTGCTCTCGTTCCGCTCAGGCTACATCCACTCTTTTAACTCTAAGCCATAAAAAAGCTTATCTTCCAACATGTATTGAAACTGTTACTGTCAATACCCAAAATTACCTATCCATACCAAACGTATGTATATCCAGATAACGTGACATACTAACAGATAACTTCTAATCTAACCATATAAATTATAAAAGTATATAGAAAACCCGTAAATGTTTTTTTGTAATACGAGTATGTATGGAAATAACATTTATCTACCTAATTTATACATATATTAAAATTGTAACTAAGCCGAATCTGTACATTAAATATTTTTTGGAAAATCTTATTAAAATTGTTTTTAGAATTTTTGTCTGCCTGTCTGTCTGTTACCGCTTCACGAGAAAACCACAGGACAGAGTTTGATGAAATTTGGAATGGTGATAACTTTTTATTCGGGTCAACATATACATATAGGATACTTTTTACTGCGGTAAAATATCTCATCTCTGAGCTAATCGTTAAAACGTAACTAGGGACGAACCCGAGCGGAGCGAGGATGAGTTGCTAGTATATGAATATATTTTATTTATTTTAATGTCACTTTCCATCCACGACTGGCTAAATGAGGCTGTCGTGTCGCTTGAATTATTTTAACAACAATACAGATCAATGCCGATAGCTAAACCGGTATCTGTTCCACTGAAATAAATTGTTGAGATATGCAACATATAAAAATATAGCAATAATGACCAACTCTCTATATCGACATTAATTTTTTTTTTATTGTGCTTATTTACTTATTATACTAATACAAGGTCACGTAAAATAGGCTTAAAGGCGTCGAATTGCGGAAACCAGCCCATTTATACCATACCATACCTTTACAAGGTGGAATATGTACATATATCCCATTATCTCCGAAACGGCTGGACCAATTCTAACGGGACTTTCACTGACAGATAGCTGATATTACAAGGAGTAACTTAGGCTTTTTTTATTTTAGAAAAAAAAATTAGAGTTTCGCCCAAAAAAATTAAAACGTACCTAGGGACACACCCGAGCGAAACGAGGGTAAGTCGCTAGTTTTATCTATACTAATATTATAAATGTGAAAGTTTGTGAGGGCGGATGGTTACTCAATTACGTCAGAACGGCTGAACGGATCTGGATGAAATATATCATAGAGATAGATTATAGTCTGGAATAGCACGTAGGCGACTTTTTATCCCGGAAAAATATACAGTTCCCGTGGGATAGATTTGTTTTTGTCTAGGGACGATATACCATATACCAAATCATAATTGAAAATATGCTTATACATATTACATATATACATTATTTCATTTCTCATAAGTTCAAAACAAATTTAATTTTATTACTTCTTGTAAACTAATTACCTTGGAAGCTACATACATATTTAAATTATGTACCTCTACGAGTAGAACAAATTTTACGCTTAGCTTATAATTATAAAGATACAACTGCTCTTTTCAATACGTACTCATAAGTAAAATTATTTTGTTTTTATAACTTATCTATACTTATAATAAAATTGTAACTAAGTCGAATCTGTACCTTGAATATATTTTTGGAAAATTTTATTGAAATAGACATTATTATCGATACAGAGGCCGAATCTATAATTTTAAGTATTTTTGTCTGTCACTGACTGCATCAAGGAAAAACCACTGGAGGGATTTTGATAAAATTTGGTATGATAATAGCTGGTATGATCATGGTCAACATATTGGATACTCTTTACTGTGGGAAAATATCTCATCTTTGAGAAATCTAGATTAAATTTAAAATATAACTAGGGACGAACCCGAGCGGAGCGAGGTTAAGTCGCTAGTAATACATAAAATATTTATTGTATTGGTATTTCCTTGTGATAACTTAACAACCTTAGTATGATTGAATTATTACAATAAATAAATGAGGTGTTTATTATTTTATAAGTGATATAACTTTTAATAACACCAATAATTATAAATTACTATGATAAAGAGTCCCTGAAGTATCTAATTGAACAACATATTATGGTCATTAGAATTTTCAAATGGTCCCATAGAGATGGGGAAGTTAACAGTAGCATGTCATTTGCTTGCTTCGTTAACCATTCGTTCTATAGCGTTAAAAAATGCCGAGCCATTATATCTTAACTTAATATCATAATATATCGATAAGTCCGAGTTGAACTTTTCGTCAAAAGGGTTCCGTACATTCGTTATATGAGTTTAATGCTTACAGTTTTCGTGTCATAGGTAAATGGGGTAGGGATTAAAGCCTATGTCTATCCCCCGAATGGAATCTATGTCTTAACTAAAATCTGTTTAGTTATTCAAACATGAAAAGATAACAGATAGGGTTACTTTCACATTAATAATATTAGTATGGATAAGTAAGGATGAGTAATCATAGTTATTATTAATATACTACTACTCTACTTTGACGACACGTTTGGCTCAGTTTCTAGTGACCCTACTTGCTGTGCGAACGGTCGCGGGTTCGAGTCCCGCTGGTACATATATATCTATATAAATATATGTGTGTGTGTGTGTGTGTAGTGAATCAACTATCTGGTATCATAACACAAGCCTCGTAGCTTACCATGGATCTAGAGGGTATCCCAACATATTTATTTATTTACTCTTTTCGAGTGTGTCTCTAAGTCATCGATTTTATTTTTCTGTCCAGTAGTTTTAGGTAAAATGGGCTTTCAAAGGCATGAAATAGTTTACATAAAACTATCTTTTCAGATTTTTTCGCGGATTTATTTTGATTTTTGGTTCCCGACGTTTCGATTGCTTTACAGCAATCATGGTCACGGGAGAGACAGACTCTCCATTAATCACGTGAGGTTTTTAGCAACTTTTTACCTCCCCCCTCTCCCCTCATGATACGTGGTGAGGTGTTGGAATAAGAAGAGAGAGAGAAAGAGAAGTTCATCAAAAACAGAAATACACGTGATATCTTACTACACCTCCTCCCCCCTTGTGATTTTTCTGAAACCACCCCCCTCCCCCTTCGAACCTCACGTGATTAATGGACGATCTCGTAAACAGAAAATACTTAAAGGAAAAAAGAAAATGATAAATTACGTTCCACCTGTTCAGATGAAAAGGACCGTAGTTATTCAATTCATTTATTTCACGGTACTAGTAGATTATAGAGTTACAATAACAGATGGTATAATACTGTTATAATACTAATAATACTGTGTGTGTTACTTCTCATCTAGTACCTTGTAAACCTTAGTAAACACTTCGCAACCACTACGCATGAACTCCATCATATAATATGTAACTGCCAATTGAGGTGGAATGTTTCTTCGAAATTTGACTCGTTCTCTTCGGCGTTACGTATACTAACATTGGTGCATATAATTTAAACTATATAACATTTTCATTATTTTTTTAATATTCATTAGGACTTATTAATCGGCTTAAATTAAGTTACTTCTTTTTGGAGTTGGCCTATAAACAAGGCCTGTCGGGCGACTGCCCGACGGGCGATAGCCCGACAGACCTCGTTATGGTACTAGAAGCCGATAACTTTAGCCTTTAGATACTTAAAAAAGACACGTAGAAAGAAAGTTTAATATTGATGTTAATTGTGTGATAAGGTTTCTATTGTGATTTTCGAACTCCAGCACTACTCACTTTTATTATTTGTATTCTTCAATCTAGTCAACTTATTATCTAGTAGTAACCTTATATAGTTACTATGTTATCAGGTCCTAGGTTCGAATCCCGAAGCGGGGCGGCAAAATATTTGAAGTTGATAAGTGATGGTATTTGTCCTTAACCTTACTCCTGTTGTATCAGATTGCTGAGTTGTAAAGAGAGAAAGAGAGAGGAGTGATAAGACTGAAGAAGAAGAGAGTGCACCTATATTTTTACCCACACTTGAGCACTAATTTCCCTTGCGTAGATGTTTAGCTTCAATTATATTGAGTGCCGAGAACAAAGGTCGGTGATAATATCAACATGACAATGAAAGTCATAAAAATATTTTCCACTGACCTCGTAAAGCTAATATTTACTATCTACCCTTATTTGAGCTATTTCCCTTATCCACATATCGTTGCTTACTTTAGAACAGTATCGATGTGAAGCTTATTTGCTTCGACTTTGTATCGACGTTGCTGTAGCCCGTATTGCATCTCAGTTACATGCATAGCAATATTACAATTTGTACAATAATACAAATATCATCACATTTTGAAGAAAATCAATGTTCGAAGTTGAAACTGTAGACATTCTAGTTTCTGTGTTTTGAAACTCAAGAAAAATCTTTTTTTTAAAACAATACATGTACCTGATTTAAAAGACGAACCTATAATATTATCTGTAAAAATCGCCTTGTCGTGGTGGTGGTGGTGGTTTAGTGACTCCTTGTATTCAGCCCTTTTTAACGTCCCACTGCTGGGCACGGGCCTCCCTTCAAGACGAGGGGAATCTGGCCAAGTGCGGATTGGCGGACTTCACATGTCTTTCGAAAACTTGCTAGGTTCTCTCAGACATGCAGGTTTCCTCACGATGTTTTTCCTTCACCGTAAGGCAAGTGGTAATCAAGTTAGAAAATGATTCGCACATGAAAATGTCAGAGGTGCGAGACCCGGGATTTGAACCCGCTTCACTCGGTTTCCCAAGCGAGCGCGTTACCACTGGGCTACCACTGCCTTAGTGACTCCTTAGCATCAGGCAAAACAGCCGGGCTCAAAGCCAAGAAACGCATTGGGAGGCGGCCCACTTCGATGGGCGGTGTGCCATGCAGGCTGCTCCTCTCTGATAGCCTAGTTGACCCTTGGAGCAACCTTAAGGCTGTTGTGGTCTGCGACGCCCCATTGAGACGGGGGAGGATTGTTGGGTTTTAGTGGGTAGTACTCGCTATTTTAGCCGGTGAGTCCCACATAATCACCTGTTTATATACAAATGGTACGCGTGATGCATTTCCCAACACAAAAAAAAAAGTAACTACTGCCTAATCTAGTATGCTAGGAGTAACTATTAAAGATAACCTCGAAAGAAAAATTTTGGGGTGGTCCAAATTAGATTATTTTCAAATCAAAATACACTTCTCTATGTTATTGTAATATTATATATAGATACAATTAAACAACTACGAAGAAACCCATGACCTTATTCCACAGCTATCCTACTCAATTATTATAATTGCTTAATTATTTAAATCATCCTAATATTATAATTGCGAAAGTATGATCTCATATTACAAATTCGAGAGTATTTCTTTCCATTTCATGCTGAAAAAGGTCTAAAAAATTAATTTTAATTCTTTGGGTTACTAGATTTTTTATCGACATACTGGACCTACCGGACTACTTTGCGAACGAAATCACCGATAAAAACTAGTAAGACCATAAGTATATTATACAAAAAATATTTTTTGGAAAATCTTATTGAAATAGACACCATCGATACAGAGGCAGAATCTACAGTTTTAGAGGTTTTGTCTGTCTGTTACCGCATCACGGAAACACCATTGGAGGGATTTTGATGAAATTTGGTATGATGATAGCTGGTTATCCGGGTCAACATATAGGATACTTTTTACTGCGGGAAAATATCTCATCTCTGAGAAATCTAGACTAAGTAGGGACGAACTCGAGCGGAGCGAGATTGAGTCACTAGTAAAACATTTATTTATTTATTTATTTATTTATTTTACATCTAATTAGAACGGCAGTGCCACTTACACTAACTAGATTACACATACAATATAAATTAATTACAAACATAAAAGGAAAAAGAAAAAAAAAAAAAACATTAGAAATAAAATTAAATATTACTTGGGTTCTGAGAATATTAGTAACAAGGTTATTCAATATTCTCAGCATAACTTAGTAACTCAAGAACTAAAGTTGACCACTTGTCATTGAATGGGTCCCATTGAGCATTATTGTCCAAGAGCGCGTTGAATGATGCCAATGAACGCGGTATAGGTGCCATGGTTCGGGCAACAGTACGACAATATGGGACAACGAAAAGCTTATTTTTTCGAGGGCGAAGGTTATTTGTGATTGGTGCATGAATACTACACAGTTGAGCATGTAGATCCGGAGCATCAACGTCTCCTCGCAAAATTCGGCACATAGTCTTTAGTTGGTCGCAAGTTCGTCTGACTTCCAAGGAGTTGAAACCTAAGCAACCTAAAAGAAATTTGGTTGGGTATAGAAAGGGGTAATATCCATAATAACGTTTGAATAGGTATCTCAGGAAGGCCTTTTGTACTTTTTCTAATATAAGCCCGTATTTTTTCTCATACGGATGCCAGACGCAAGCGCTTGTTTCTAGTTTGCTTCGCACTAGAGCGCAATATAGTAACCGTATTACTACAGGACTACTGAACTCCCGAGAGTTGCGCAATACGAACCCTAGTCTTCGAAATGAGTCGGCTGCTATTGAGTTAATATGGTCTCGGAAAGTTAATTTGGCGTCAAAATTTACGCCCAGATCTCTCATATTTTGCACTCTGGGGACAGAAGTGCCATCCATTTTGTACTCATGTATCAAAGGATACCGAACTCTACCAAAGGTCATCGCTGAACATTTTTCATGATTGAGCTCCATTCTGTTAACCTCACTCCAGTTACATACAGCTGTTATATCGCGTTGTAGCTTGAGGCAGTCTTCGACAGAAGTAATTTCAAGTATGAGTTTGAGATCATCAGCATATAATAGGCATTTTGCATGTTTTATACATTTCGGAAGATCGTTTATCATAATTAAGAAGAATAAGGGTCCCAAGATAGAGCCCTGATTTACACCCGATCTTGTATGATATGGTTTTGACTCATACATACCATACCGAACGAATTGCTGACGATCACGGAGATAGTCAGAGATTAAGTAAAGAAGCTGGGGAGATAAACCGATAGCATTGAGCTTGCTGAGAAGAATATCGTTATTCACCCTGTCAAAAGCTTTGCGGTAATCAAAATAAAGGGCATCTACTTGATGACCTCTATCCAGGCAGGAGGATATGTAATCAGCAGCTGTTAATAAGTTGGAATTGACAGACTTTTTAGTCCGGAAACCATGCTGTTCGTCGCATAGTAAATTACTGATTTGTCTACTAATTTCTCTATGCAAGATTCTTTCGAATATCTTGGCCGGCGTTGAGAGAATAGCTATGGGACGAAATTCCTCGACAGACGTTGTACCGGTTTTCTTAGGTATCGGGGTAACTCGTGTTAGTTTCCATTGGGAAGGATATTGTCCTGTCTTCAAAATTAAGTTAAATATATGACAAAGAGGGAGGCTAAGGTATTTTTTACATATTTTCATAATACCTGCCGGTAAGTTATCTGGCCCAGTTGAGCAATTGATCTTGAGTTTATCAATGCCATATTTTATGTCCGCTACTGAAAACTTTGGAATGGAGATAATAGTACCATGTAACTTATCATCATTCAGACATGCCTCATCCACACTTAACTTTGGCACTTCTGATAGGAATACACTTGCAAAGAAATTTGCAAAGGCTTCGGCTGCATCTACGCCGGAGTGCATACAGCCATTAAGTGTAACACTAGGTTCAAATCCCCCTTTAACCCGCAAGCTACTAATATAGTCCCAGAAACCCAGAGGATTGGATTTAATATTACTTTCAACATAATTATATTAATTATCAAGTTATAATAATGTAATGTACAACAGTCCCTGCAATAAAATATTTAAAAAAATACACCTATTAATGCAAAGCAACTTGGTAATTTGAATAGATATATTATGTGGCATGTTTATTACTAACGCTTCATAATCTCTATCCCTCGTAAATTTGTATGACCATAGATCTTTGAGTTTATATCCCTATTTACATAATAGGGTAACACGGTGCATCCATACCCTGTAGACATTTGTAAATAATCAAAAACGGTCATTTAAAATTCGATATCGAGTCAATTACGTTTAATTTTACTAAAAATACATTGCACGTGGAAAATAAAGTGTAGATAGATCATAAATTACAAAAGATGATGATATAATACTAAAAATTTCGTCTAATCGAAATCAATAAATTTTTTTTATCAAATAATCATTATTATTTATAAGTATGCAGTGCTTAAATTGTAAGATTTTTTTTTATGCAAAAGTCCCGACATGAAAAAAAAGTCTATTAGAGTAAAATAAAATTTAATTTGAAAATAATTAATTAGAAGCAGTATCTACTTATGGCTTCGAGTCGAGGTCGAGCTTATTTATATTAAAAAAGGTTAAGTAGAGTCATGTATAAGATGAATTTCTTTTGTATGTTGCGTGCCCTTTTTGTGCTGATTTATCTATATGGTGTTTTTTTTATCGAATGTGCCTTTAGTGACATAATTTGTGTCCTAAGTACCTACTATTGTAGAACGCTAAAAATTGTTAGTGTTTTATTTGTCTGAACGCAATGATCTCTGGAACTACCAGACTGATTTCAAAAATTCTAGTTGAACCCGATTTCAAAAATCCTGGTTTAACGGATGAAGCCGAGGGAAAACGTTAGTTTATCTCATATAGGGGGCACGCCGGTCGTACAGAAAACTAACTTTCAGTACAATTCGATATACAATTACTGACCTTAAAACAATAAATTATACAAAAAAAAATAACAATTCTTGTTATAATAAATTCCTGAAAATCATTTTTTTTTCATTACTACGTGTTTTGCTCACCTGGCCCATCCCTGTCTGCCCCCAGAGGAGTTATTTCTAAAGCGTAATCTTGATACTATGAATGTTTATTACAGTCCGAATAAACTGGTTGTCGTTGCTTATTATGCAAAATTATTTTAATTATTTTTTAAAATATTTACTATATACTATACTAGCGAAAAACAAAAACAATTATTAAAAAAAAGGTACCACTAAAGTATTATATTTCTCGACCCTAATATTGTTTTACGGACTATTACGAATATTAAAAAAAATGCCAAGTCGGTTCAGCCGTTCTCAAGTAATGCACATACGAATATACAGCATTTCATTGTTATTTATATAGATACATACTAGCGACTCACCCTCGCTTTGCTTGGATTCATCCTTAGGAACGTTTTAATAGTTAGTACAGCATTCCATTGATATTTATATAGATAGTAGATACTAGCGGCTCACACTCGCTTCACTTGGGTTCGTCCCTAGAAACATTTTAACAGTTAGTATAGATTTCTCAGAGATGAGATATTTTCCTGCAGTAATAAGTCCTAGTATGTTGATACGGGTAACCAGCTATCATCATACAATTTCTTCTGTCCAATGGTTTTCTTGTTTCATTTCTGACAGACAGACAAACCGACAAAAATTCTAAAAACTATAGATTCGGCTTCTGTTTCGATAATAATGGCTATTTCAATAAGATTTTCCAAAAACTATTTAATGTACAGATTCAACTCACTTAGCATTTTATTATACTATGTACCTATATAGATGGTATTTCAAGTAATAGTAAGTTAACATTGCAATTTAGTTGCTGCCATACCTGTTTTAATATTATATAAGACTAAATGAATGAATGACTATATGAATCGTTAATAGACATTAACGATTCTAACCTCATATATTTTGCAACAAGCCGTTTGGGCTAAATAGAGTGCCAAAATACATAAATACACTTAAAAACTTTGCCCTCCTTATAAAATAGTCGGATAATTATTATTTATAGTTAGTCCGTATAAACATACGGACAAATTTCTCACACATTATTGAATATTCAGAGCAGCATCTGTGCAAGCCACGATATCATGAATGGCATTTAATCAACACAACATTCAGAAATCTCATACGGCAAACGAAAGCTTGGATTTCAAGAGATCTATAAATGATATGTACCTACATACATGATACTATATTCTCTTATTATTTATATTTGATACCACACTCCCTTAAAGTAGTGTAGTAGTGTAGTAGTGAAGCATATTCAAACGATAGCTCTGGTCCTTCAGATTTTTTTTCGGGTGAAACTTATTTTCAACATAAAAACTACTTGTGTTTGAAGGAATACGGATATACCGGATATATACGGAATACCTAATATTCGAAAGATGTGAAAAATTTGCCACCCCTATTAGAGGGTGCGGTAGAGTAGGTATATACATATGTATAAAATGTATATGCGGTCTATCTCTATGACATAAACCTCACAATAAGAAGGGTTCGTCCCTAGTTACGTTTTAACGTTTAGCTCAGAGATGAGATATTTTCCCGCAGTAAAAAGTATCCTATATGTTGACCCGGATAACCAGCTAACATCATCCCAAATTTCATCAAAATCTATCCTGTGGTTTTCCCGTGATGTGGTAACAGACAGACAGACAAATTTTTTAAAAACTATAGATTTGACTTTTGTATCAATAATAAAGTCTATTTCAATAAGATTTTCCAAAAAATATTTAATGTACAAATTCGACTTAGTTACAATTTTATTATATGCATAGATGAATTAGTCTAGTTATAAATTCATTTTAAGTATATCTATATTACTTAGAAATAAATTAGAAAAATGGAGGTGTATTTGAATGCCACACGAAAAATTACTTAAATTATTTCTATTTCATACCAAATACAAATATCTATAATAATTGAGCTGCATTTCAACTTAACATTTATTATATTAAATACATGAATTAGATTAGATTTTCGCAAGCATTGATAATGAGTGTAGGTGTTATTGAAATGGTTACGTTCTCTCTATTTTTTGTTTAGCTACAACAAATTAAGTTTATGAAATTCTGATTTCATGTTTCATATGACCACTTAAACTATAGATATAATTTAAAAAAACATAATTTTATTTATTTTGTTTTTTAAGTATTAGGGGAACAAATAGTAGATATAATATTACAGAAATAATGATAAGATTAAGACGACAAACCAATCAATTACCACTTATAACTAATACAAGTAAGAAGCAGAAGACAAAAACAGAAAGACAATGAACGATTACTATAATAAAATTAAAATTAAACACTTGCTTGCGAAATAAAAAACCACTGAGTACCTACAATAAATAATAAATCTAGAGAAAAATATTATATACTTACATAAAACACAAAATTAACATTCATTCAATAATCCATACATATAATAAAAGTGTAACTGATCGCTGTCTGTACATGGAAGATATTTGAGAAAAACTATTATTGTCGGTCCGATTTGGGTGTGGTTTTTAGTACTGTATTGTGGTGATCTTCACTCAATATTTAGTACTTGTTTTATTTTAAATAAATAAAAAAGTTATATCAATTTAACAAATCTCCTAGGGATGAATATTTGAAGAAATAAAACGCAAAAAAAACGCTTTTAAAGATTTTTTATTTATAAAAAATATATGTACTATATACTATTTAATTACAAATATATATATATACAGGTGTCCCAGGAAAGACTGTCAAGCGGTGGCCCAGAGGTAGAGCACCCCTTGAGCTACCCGAATCATCCCCATGTATGTTCTGCGATTTTTTGTAGTTTAGAAGTTATTTTTTTTTTTAATGATTTTTCTCTTATTTGAGAGTTGCAAGACAATCCTAAGCATATTGAAGTGAATAATGGAGATAGAGCCTTGTTTTTTTTTTGATATTTAGCTAATAGTTAGGCCTCTTTAATACAGAGATAATTTACTTCGCAACCCATACACTTCCGTCGTAAAATAAAAAAAAAATTAGCTTAAAAGGAAATAAAGAAAAATACCAGTACTTTTAAGAGTGTTTAAAAAAAAAAGTCACATAACATTTTTCAACCAAAAGTATTTTAAAAACTTCCTTGTTTCATCAGCTATTTACTCTCTAAATTTTATCAAGCTATCTCTATGGCAACCTACCTAAATTTCGCCTCAAAATGTACAAAGTCTTATTTTTCAATAATTTTGTCATAAATAAAACCAAGTGAAAATGTTTAAAATCACTGTATTTTTAATTATTACAACCAATTTTCTACGTATTAGTCTTTCCTGGAACATTCCTGGGACTGTATATACATATATATTTGTAATTAAAAAGTAAATGTAAACAGCGTCATGCATTTATCAAAATGAATGCAAAGCAATGCAAATCAAGGTAAATCTAAATATATAATTAACTTCTGTATATAATTGCCTATATATTATAATACAGATATTATGTCGCAACACTGAATTCAGAGAGCGTAGCATAGAAAATAGCCATGACCATTGTAATGCATGAATGTTATTCCAATATAGACCTTATTACTTACCTATACGATGTATGATAAGATTCACATCTCAATCAGTGCGTTAAGATAAATGACCTAATTTTCACTACTTTTCACTACTTTTCTTATTTAATTTTACTGCTAATACTTTCTTAGATTTACGCGAATATTTGACATCTATACAGATAAATAAAATTGAAGTGTCTGTTTTTAATGTCAAAATAACAACTTTTTACTAAATGTATATGGAATTATATACGGTATTTATAAGAAAAACTTAATTTTTAAAATTTTTGTCTGTCTGTCTGTTCCGGCTAATCTCCGAAACGGCTGGGCCGATTTTAACGGGACTTTTACTGGCAGGTAGTTGATGTTATAAGGAGTAACTTAGGCTACTTTTATTTTAATAAAAGAAATAGAGTTCCGCTCAAAAAAGTTAAAATGTACCTAGGGTTAAGCTAAAGCTAAAAAAAAAGTTTCGTAAAAAGTTTCTTTTCATTTCCACCTGGATTTTTTTACGTCGCTGTCGTCTATGCATAATGAACTGTGGAAGACAATTTGAACATTTTACACAAAATGTAATCAGTTGTAATTTTTAATAAATATCTTATTCTTACTGTTTGTTTTTGTTTCAGTATTCATTACATTTGAACTACTACTTAGATAATTCTGTAGCCCCGCTGAGGTTGGCGTAACCCGTCAAACAGATTAAAAATAACAAAGCAGTGCTTGCGCTCTCTTTCACATCACAATAAAAGCACAAGACAGGTCTTCATACAACGGTGTTTTAACCAAATACATTTTAAGTTCAATTTCTTTTTCAATGGTACTAAGGTACGGAGCCCTTAGTGCGCGAGTCCTACTCGCACACGACTGGTTTTAAGAGGAACTCAAGTTGTTATTAAGTTATCTTCTAAATAAAACATTTTAAATTTTGTGTTTAAAAAACAACCTAGTTTATTCTAATGCGAATTTCTGAAGATGTTAGTGGTTACATCACCACTATTGTTTGCCTAGACTATCACTACATCCTAAGGTAGTTTTAAAAGTCGTAAGCAAATTTCTAGTTGTAACAATTTTACGACAGTGATTTTTCAAATGGATTTTGTTTTTGCCACAAAAATAAATAAATCAACAACAATTTTAAAACAATAGAAAATGCTAAGAAAAAAACATACAAATCTTACATTGTATGCTTTTTACATGACTTCTCTACACAAATGCCAAATTTCATGCGATTTAGTAGAATGGTATTTAAATAAAATTGATTTGTATGATTGGAGTAGACAATTCTCCAAAAAAAAGAAAAAAAATCATAACTTCTAAACTATTGATTTTCGCGGAACTAATGTTTGTTTTAAATGAGTTGTTAGGGTGTCCTCTACCTGCAAAAAATCCTTGGACCACTATAAATGGACCACCCTGTATGTATAGAATACATGTCACTTTCATTTTAATTACATTTCGATCTGCACGTTAGCTAATTATTTTAATTGATTATAATCAATCGATAGATAAAAGCTATCGGTTCCACGTTTTATTAATGCAGGCGATATCATTTCGCAATTGGGGCACGAAAATAATTTTCACCAACCACATTACCACATACTATATAATATTCTTTATTGCACTAAATAAGTAATAAAATAAAACAATACATAGAAAAAAACGTGGGCATACTATATGTAGGTATATTATATATAACTAGAATTTATTTCATCAGAAAATATTATGAATGTGGATTTATTGTATGTAATTTCTATTGAAATTGAATGAAGTATAAATTTATATTAAAGAAATTTATTATAGCAAGTGTAAGCAGCGTACAGGTTTATTTTGTTCCTAATAACTTATATCAAAAAGTAATTACGTAGTACGTACATTCGCTTTATTAATAATCTGTGTTTGATAGCTTTTTTTTTTCAAGCGGCAGCTGAAAGTTATTAGCTCCCTCGCTGAAATTATGCAATATAAAACAATATGTTACAAATTGTTATAATTAATATTTAAGTGTTTTTATTGAAGTAGATTAATGTTTTGTAAGGTTTTCTTACTAAAGTTTACCTAATTCTAAATTAATTCTTAGGCAGTAGATACTGATCTTTTTATAGCTCTGAAGCTAAGAACTTTAAAAACAAACAGTCCTCAAGGAAAAATAAATTTTCCGTAACAAGATGCTTCTCGCTGTCTATAAATTACGGGCTTCCTAAGGGATAGCCGAAAATGTCAGCGTGAGTTGAAATCCTGTCTCCTGTATATTGTACACGAATAGGTTAATTTTAATGTTGTTTTTTACCAGGAAATAGGTCACGTTTCTTTTAAGGGATGCAAAATCTTAAGTTCAGATGAATTCCTATAACACATTTTTTTTAAATATACATATATCCGAGTAATATGCGTATCAATGAATAAGTACCTTCTGTTATAGAAATAATGATATTATCGAAGCAAGTATTATTTAATAACATTTAGTTTAACGCCAATTCGACAATTCTATGCCTATTAATGTTATTGGATGTAACATAAATAAAAAATGTATTAAATATCCTTACCTCCAAATTATCCACAAAAAATCTTTTTGCCATCGTTCGAAAAATGGATTGTTTGAGGAAATTCCACGAAAATTATATTGAAAATTGTAATATGAACTACGAGACACGAGTATCTTAAGTAAATAATAGATACTCGTAATAGGTTTTTTTAAACTGTCTACATTTTACTTAATTTGTATAATTTCATTATGAATAATATTTTTCTTTATTTCCAGAGAAACAATAAATCAAACTCCAATTAATAAATATAAGACATCATGGCAGTTTTGGAAGAAACGGCGGCTAGTGGTGGCATTACTGGCTTTCTTCGGGTTTTTCAACGTATACGCCTTAAGGGTGAATCTTTCTGTAGCAGTAGTCGCTATGACGGAACCTCTGGAAATGGAACTTGAAAATGGAACAATTGTCTATGTAAGTAGACTTACAATTAGTACACTCCTGCAGGAGGTGGCTATATTTTTGAGGGACATTAGGAATTTTCGTAGCGCCAACTTTAGATACTGTCGACAAATCTTCCCAAAATAAGTCGAATATAAACTATAATCGACATCTCGCTTCGCTTTTCTATAAACCAACATCGTCGATTAAGATTGATACGATGTCTTTAATGGAAATACGTGATATATTATCATAAAGAATTTGAGAAGCGATGCTCTCTGTAGCAAAACCGTTTTATTATGTACTGACAATGAAAAAAATATATATATACGGTCGAAATGAGAACCTCCTCCTGTTTGGAAGTCGGTTAAAAACACATGCAGTAGTTATCTAATATTTATTGTAAAATTCAAGTTTTTATTAAACAGGTTTAAGTTTCATAGTACAATATAACAATACAATGTTGATTATGATTTTAACGAATAAAATGAAAAACATTATGCTATAATATTATTATCAAGAGACATTTTTTATATTAAGCAAAATTTTTCCATGATGTTATAAAATTTTACAACTCTACTCGTGGACACTCTTATATACTTAAGTATTAAATGAATAAAAATCACAAAATTATTCCATTCGAAAATAGACTTTATCTATACGTAATAAGATTACACAAACGATCTACATATTTTGTAATGGACTAAGAGAGGTTAGAAATAAGCGAGTTCAGTAAAAATTTGAAAAACTTGTAATAACTTTACTGTCATTGGTATAGAGCTCAAAATAAAACGCTTATCGATCGAATTTTCATAAGATTGTCGCGTAAGTAGCTATTTAAGTGTCCATAAATTGATCCGGCTTAATATCACGCGGGTGATTTTTAAAAGGGTGCTCTTTATCTGTACGCACAGTATGATGCATATATTTAAGGTTATTAGCCATATAATGTCTTATCTTAGGGCCTACGCACACTACGTTTTATAATCGCGTCGATAACGCGCGTATCATAAAACCTACGTCATCTGCGCATATTCTGTCCTTATAAACTTAAAAAATATAAATTACTTGCATTCGTATGACGTATCGACGACATCGAATACACAGTACAGCGGTTAAAAAAGCTTTTAAATAATAAAATAAAAACCAACTTCAAAAAAACATTAAAAAATAAAAAATAACTGTTTTTCATTTACTATAGGATACCTAATCCGATATTTTCGAAGTCGGTGTGCTTTGATTTGTATCGGCTGGCATCGTTTTATGTTTTGTATGTCCAAGACGTTCGGGCGCACGGACAGAAATGCAACATATGATCATAATAATATAACAACTCTTGTTTTTTCTTTATATAGGTACTTTAAAAACATTACAATTTTCGCTTAATTTCTTCTTTTTTTGAAGTCAGCTAATAAGACTATTTTTATTATTATTATTTACTAAAACATTTTATCAGGTTCCAGAATTCGACTGGTCGTCGCAAACGAAAGGCCTAGTGTTGAGCTCTTTCTTCTATGGCTACATCATCACACAGCTACCGGGGGGATGGCTAGCAGCTAAGATAGGAGGTAACAGGTTCGTTCCTTGTTATAGAACACACCACACATTGTAATTTTAAGGTTATTTTAAAATCTGTTGAAATGTATGAAAGATATTTATAAAAATTATCGTGATAGCGCTCATATCTCTTATGAATCCAAATTATTGTTTGTGTATTTATAAGTTTTTTAATAAATATGAAAATCTTCAATATTTGCTACTTTAAATTTGTATATGATACGATTAATTAAATAAGTATTTAGCATTAATTGTTATTATTATTATTAAACATTTATTTCGGAATAAGTCCATAAAAAAATCATCAGTATTTTGCAGTAACACAGAAAATAGAAATAAAATACTACAAAATCATAACAAAAGTAAGCAAAGAAAAATACAAACATTTAATTAACATTGAATTAAATAAATAATATCTGTCAATTTAAGGCATGTCAATCAGTCAATTTAAATTAATAATAATTAAATTACCTACATTATATAAAAAGTTTAAGTATGTCATGAATAGAAAAATAATAAGAATAGTAACATAATAGAAATAATAAAATACAATAACACAATATAATAAAAATAACAGTGAGTCATCAGACAATTAAGCTATAATTATTTTATTTAAGTTTAAAGCTTTTAGTTTATTCACGTTTGAGTGGCATTAGAAAGAGTCATCCAACGCGCATTATTCTGAAAAGCAATAAAATTGGGAAATGTCAAATTATAAAACAGTTATAGGTAATAAGAAATGAGTCAGATTTTACGGGAATTAAAACCATATTTAATGAAAATATAAAATAACGAACATAACATAAATAAAATCTTCAAACTTTATAGATACTCAGTAATACCTATATATACTCGTATATAATATTATGATTTTTTCTCATGTTTATTAGTTAGGTATTTGCTTAAACTTTGATATACGGTACCTATTGTTAAGATTTTGCATCGAAAACTAACGCAAAGAGCAAAATACTAACACTTTTTTCTTAATAATTGTTATTTGTTAAAAGAATTATTAAAAAATATTAATTAGTAATATATGTTAATAATAAGTAATTAATTTTTTTTTTTTTTTTTTTTTTTTTTTTTTTTTTTTTTTTTTTTTTTTTTTTATACTATTCCGAATTAGTGCTTGACTACGTTCCACCTGATGGTAAGTGGTAACGCAGTCGTAGATGGTAAGTCGCACTAATTCAGTAGCCACCTATTCACTCTTGCCTTGAAGACACCCATATTGTAATCGGACGGAAACACCGACGCAGGCAGGTTGTTCCAATCCTTAGCCGCACGTATAATAAATGACGAAGCGAAACGCTTCGTCCGGACGGGTGGAATGTCCACGACATAAGGATGGAGACCAGCCGTTCGTCGGGTTGTCCGATGATGGAAAGGGGATGGGGGAATTAAGTTGTGTAGTTCCTGCGCACACTCTCCGAAATGTAACCTATAAAATACACAAAGGCTGGCAACCCTACGTCGGTGATCGAGGCTTTGCAAATTAGCTTTTACCAGCGCAGGGTCACCAATAAGCTTTTGAGCACGCCTCTCAATCGAGTCCAAGGCTGACAGATGGTATTTTGCAGCACCAGCCCATATGTGACTACAGTATTCCACACACGACCGGACTTGAGCTTTATATAAAACAAGAAGCTGTCCCGGTGTGAAATACTGTCGGACCTTTGCAAGGATGCCAACTTTCCTCGCTGCGATATTAGCCTTAGACTCGATGAACCGCCCGTAGTTCATGTTGGGGCTAATGTCCATCCCCAACAACTGCAGACGGTCAGTGTATTCCAGAGGCACATTCCGGAAAGTAGGAGTCAAGGTGAAAGGACTCCTTTTTGCGGTGAACAGGCACGCCTGTGTTTTGGTGGCGTTGAAACTCACGAGATTGGCATCGCCCCAAGTGGAGACTGCCCTGAGTTTGAGATTCAACCGCTCTACCATGGCCTCTCTTTCGGACTGGATTTGATCTCTACTGGCCCGAGGATTCGGCAGGTATCTCTCTACAACAGTGCTGTCGTCTGCGTACCCATAGATACCGGGTACAAGCAGATCGTTGATATGCAGCAGGAATAAGGTTGCAGAGAGAACAGACCCCTGTGGAGCTCCTGAGTTGGTCTTTAAGGGTTGTTTGTTGTTTTTATTAATAAAAAAGAAATAGTAAAAAAAATATTAATATTATTATTTAAAAAAATTGAAATCATAATTAAAATTTACCTCTAAAGAATGTATTCAGCCCTTTTCATGTCCCACTGCTGGGCACGGGCCTCCCTTCAATACGAGGGGAATCAGGCCATAGTCCACCACGCTGGCCAAGTGCGGATTGGCGGACTTCACATGTCTTTCGAAAACTTGCTAGGTTCTAAAGAATAAAGCAATGCAAATATTGTAGAATGTCATATTTTTATCGGAATTGAAAATATATATCAAACTAATTTCATCTATTAATACTTAAAAGGCGACATACTGTTTTATACAAGGTATGTATCTGTTTCCATCAGGATGTTCGCCATTGGAGTCGGAGCCACATCTCTTTTGACGCTTTTCACGCCTCCTTTAGCACATACAAGCACTGCTTTACTCGTTACAGTGCGTGTTATTGAAGGTTTGTTTGAGGTACGTACTGTATTATTTAATTCCTAGCTACTATTTCTTACTATAGACTACTAATCAATACAGGCATCCTTGTATGTACGCCATACATGAGACGTAGTTTTATATGACTTTAGCCGTATCCGGCTTTAGTGTTGACGAGTATATCAGTAACAAAATGTATGTTTGTTTAAATTATATCGTTTTAACCAATTAATACTTTGCACTAGTGGTGTAACGAATATTCGCACACGCATTGGCGAATATTCGCATATTTTTTGACATTCGCATTCGTATTTGCAAGGAACGATGCGAATGTATGGCGAATGTATTTGACTTAGCGGTTCACCCTCGTTTCGCTCGAGTTCGTCCCTAGGTACGTTTTAACGGTTAGTATGAAATACAAATCTTTAAATTTCTCGGCTTTTCTGTACTATAATATGCATGTATTATACATATAAACCTTCCTCTAGAATCACTATCTTTTAATAAAACCAGTAATAAAATCAGTTGCGTAGTTTTAAAGATCTAAGCATACATTTATTTATTTATTTATTTATTTATTTATTCATTTAAAACAGTACATGCATAACAAAAACAACTAAACGATAATAACTGCATTAGTGTAAAACTGTGTCGCAGTTATTAGCGCCCGCCTCACAAGCGTCGTAAATAACAAAAAACTAATGCTACACATATTAGACAAAAGTGAGCACATCAGCAAAATCAATTATCTAATTAAAAAACAAAAAAAACCATGAGGAGAACAACATAAAAAAAAATAAGAAAAAAGGAGATACATAGGGACAGACAGACAGCGGCAAGCGACTATTTTATACTATGTAGTGATAAACAAAAAGGAAATTATAGATATGGAATAGATGGGAATGGAATGATATACAACTGTGCTTTACTCATGTTTTCACATCAGTTTGTCACTTTTGAATATGTATCAGTTAAATTCGACAAATGCAATAATACTAAACTAACCTCGGATGAATCAATGAATGAATTTGCAAATTTGAATCCTTTCCTTTCTGCTTTTGTCATATCAGCCAATAGGTTAAAGTCGAGTCTTGTATTTTCGCTTGCCAGTAAGAAATTGTTAGTTTTTGCGCATCTGCTGTAAAATAAGAATATATAATCTATACAGGTAAATAAAATTGAAGTGTCTAAAACATTTAAATAAAACTATCTTTTCGGATTTTTTCGCGGATTTATTTTGATTTTTGTTTCCCGACGTTTCGATTGCTTTACAGCAATCATGGTCACGGGAGAGACTAAGGTGTCAGATGTCTCAAAAGTATTATATAGTTGTTACAGACAGCCTACCCACAATTAACAAAAATGAATTCAAAATATTGAAAATTGGCATCAAAGTACCTTACAATATTTGTTAATTTTAATTTTAAACATTTTTATTATTTTAATTTATACTTGAAATAAGGAGTATTATTTATATAATTTTAGCTATTATCATTTCAATTTTTTAGAAAACTTATTATTGCATTATTGTTTAATAATCTATATTTTTAGTGTTACCATTATTATATTTATAACCATAAAGGTAGATAAAATATTAATTATTTAAGCTACATTATGGTTCTATGTCTAATTTAGAAAATTAAAATTAATTAAGAATTACATTTACAAATGTAAAATATTAATTTGAAGTACTGTTATTTTGATCTACACAGTAAGAACTTACTACATCTTACTGTCTGTTATGTTTAATTTTATTATTAGATTTTATAATATTAATAACAGGATCCCACGACGATGGTAGTACCCAGCCATCTTCCCTATTGAAATTTGGATGTTTTTTAATTTCTATAGCTTCCCGAATCATTCTAGGGCGATATCGATTTTCTTTCGCGAGGATTTGGGGTCTATCGAAGCGAATATAATGGCTTGGGCTGTCCTGACTATGTTTGCAGACAGCAGATGTTGTATTACGGCGGTGTTTCAAATCAGCTATGTGTTCTTTGACCCGTTGAAGTGTCTATTTGTAATGTCAAAATAACAGCTTTTTGCTAAATTCGTATGAAGTATATATACGATAGGTATTTATAAAAAAAAATATTAAAAAAATTATGTCTGTCTGTTTGTTCTGGCTTATCTCCGAAACGATCTGGACCGATTTTCTAACGGGATTTTCACTTGCAGATAGTTGATGTTATGTTGTAGAAAAAGAATTAGGGTTCGGAAATGTGTACAAAATCATAATTTTGAATTAAAAAAGCCGTTTCAGGTGTAAAAAGTAATTTCAACCGATTAATAAATAAATTATTTACAGGGTGTAACATACCCCTGTATCCACGCGGTCTGGTCTCGCTGGGCCCCAAGCGAGGAACGCGCGAGACTCGCAACATTCGCCTTCAGTGGCAGCTACGTCGGTACTGTGGTGTCTATGCCGATTTGTTCTATGCTAGCACACTACACGGGATGGCCCGGCATATTTTATGTTTTTGGTGAGTTTTGGGCTTTAGGGACTAGGGAGTAAGTATGGGTCTAGCTATACCCTGGCAGTCGACAGTCGGTAGGGAGTCCTTAATAGGTTACCTCAGGGGCCTAGTAACATAAACAAAGACTAGTATTTATTATTTGTTGAACGAAGCTCCTTATCGCGCTTTATTCTTAGTAAACTAGGCGAATGAGTGCTAGATTGAAAAATTGTAATATTTCAACCGTCACGACACTTTTCCTCATTTATTTATAGCATCCCATCTGACGTCATCATAAGTACCAGGCATTTATAAATGTTAAAGAATGTATGTAGTAAGTAGTTTGCAAGTATGCACCCTTATGACGGGGCTCTACATATATAATGGGCATTCCTTGATGTTTATAGTGCCCTAATACTCGTGACAATTATGTCACCAGATATTATGAGCTAAGGGTCTGCCCTTCTGCGAAAGGAACTTCGTTCCTATCGGTTGTCCCACGACAACTCTAGCCATTTTATGTTTTTTTTTCTATTTAAGTATGTATGTCAAACGATTAGAACCTCCGCAAACTGCAGACAATTTCCATCGACCAATAGTTTAACGGACTATTAATTAGTATGAAGATGTATCCAAACAAACTTTCTCATCGGCCGATACCGACTCGTTGTAACATGCGCTCTTGCATATATTTTCATAATTATTATAGATCTGACTGATCGATATTTTACGCTACAGTGTGCGTTATTTAATGCTTACAATATTGTTTTTTAATTTTTTAAAATGCCAATGATATTGCCTATTTTTTTATTATTATTATTTAATTATTATTATGTATGTGACAGGTATAATGGGCTTGGTATGGACAACAATATGGTGGCTCGTAGTCAAAGAATCTCCAGAGAAGGACCCTCATATTACTGCTGCTGAATTAAAATATATACAGGTATTTAAATTAAAAGCACCTGAGCGACCAAGGTTAGCTCGGCGTTTTTCGGAAAAACAAAAATTGCGTTCTTTTTCAGAAACCTATATAGATATACTTATAAAGCAAATCCTTATCTAAATACAAAATTTGATCCAAATCGTTAAAGGCGTTTTCGAGATGCACGAAATAAATTTATCCACCGGTTACCATGGCAACATGGCAACCGGTAGATAAATATCTACCGGTGGTAGGACTCTGTCAAGCCTGAGGAGTCCGTCTGGATGGGTACTACCCCCTTATCTATTTCTGCCGCCAAGCAACAATGATCGCATTGTTGTGTTCCGGTATGAAGGATAAGGTAGCCAGCGCAATTACAAGCAAGAGGCATAACATCTTAGTCCTCACGGTGATAACGTACCGACGGTTCTGCAGTTTTGTTACTTAAAACTTAAGTGCATGAACCGTAGGTGTTATGGGCAACAGGTATCGCTTTCCATCAGGTGGACTGTCTGCTCGTTTATCACTGAGTACCATAAAAAAAAATACATGTACATATGTACAAGAGTTGCTCATTTAATATCTATTCTTTTGATAGGCTCCGAAATTACCGAACCGATTTAGATGGAATTTGGTTCCACATGATTTTTTCCTTCACCGTAAAACAAGTGGTAATCTTGTTGAAAATATTCGCACATGAAATCCTCAAAAGTGCGAATCTCATGTTTGGACCTTCATTTGATTTCTGAACAAACGCATTACCAATAGGCTAATAAGGGCAGACCCACACTATAGTGCCGATCACAGTCCGTTTTCTCGGTTCTATATAGGTCTGGTAGAGATCTTTGAAGTAAAACTTGTTTACGCACGCTTGACTTGGGGGGGTAAGCTGGTGAATGCATTACGAAAAATGCGTTTTGTTGCCATGGTAACCGTTGTTATTGTCTGACAAATGATACATAATATTATATTCTTTGATCTTTACTTAAATGATATTCTATAAATATATGATTGTAATATGCCTAATATGCGTTATTTTTAGTATCTCACCTATCCTATTTATTTAAAACATAAATTGGATTTCATAAAGAGTATCGATAACCTACAGAAGTTTGTTCATACACGACGCACTCTTTAATATTTTTTTTATACAAGAAACGTTCCTGGATTGTGATTTGCCGGAACGTGAGTCTTACTGATAGTGTGAATGTACTCATTGTTTCTTCTATAACAATACTTTACCAGACCGATATCGGACCGAGAGCGACACGTAATCGGCTCTATTGGGTGAATCGGTCCTAAGTGTTAAGGATTGGATCAAAACAATGTTATAAAATATCGGAAGAAAATTTTAACGTACTTATAACTGTCGTATCGAAATGAAACTTTGTATGTTTATGAGGGCCAGATGACAATACTATATTTCTTATCGGCTTCAATGTCTTAGAGCCGATGATGATAGAGCCAAAAGGATAGTGGGGCTCTTTAGTGGCTACTAGTAAACACCTCGAGTTTGGGCTCATATGGTTCGTTTTAACGAGTCTCATATATTTCAATTCATTAAAAGCGTGGTTGTGAAGTGAAACTTCTTTAGAATTATTATGATTTGAAACTTGATGAAACGAAAATGCGACACTAAAAAGAGACAAACGCATAAATATATAGAATTAAGCCGGCGAGAGAATGAGATAGAATACATCGCCATGTTGCCATGGTAACCGTTGTTATTGTCTGACAAATATATAATATTACTAGCAGACCCGGCCACGCATTGCTGTGGCACACATATGAAAATCGTAAATTTTGCAATAAAAAAAGAAATAATCGGGATAAAAACTATCCTATCTTTTTAATTGGCACAAATCACACATTTTGAAACAAAATATGTCTAGATCGAATAAATAGTTTTGGAGTTCATCCCGGACAAACATTGTGACACGAGATTTATATATATTAAGATAGATAGATATTCTTTCCGTATGTGACATTCTATAAATATATGATTGCAATATGCCTAATATGCCTTATTTGATTATTGATTTATTTAAATTTAATTGCTATATTTGCGTATTATATATTGCGTAATCAAACTTACGTATATTTTAGGAATCCCGAGGCGCTATGGCGACGGATGGGTCACAGATTAAACATCCGTGGAAGGCGATGTTGACTTCTGGCCCGGTGTGGGCGATAGTGATGGCGCATTTTAGTGAGAACTGGGGTTTCTACACACTGCTTACGTTCCTACCTACTTTTATGCAAGGTAAGATCTTTTAACTTCAACCATTTGACTGTTATTCGGATTCTTAATGGTAATATTAGCATTTTAAATAATTTTAAATAAAACTGTTCAGATTTTTTCGCGGATTTATTTTGATTTTTGGTTCCCGACGTTTCGAATGCTTTACAGCAATCATGGTCACGGGAGAGACTAAGGTTTTAGATGTCTCAAAGGCATAATATTACTATTTATTGCGGCAGCCTAGACATTCTGTGAGCATTTTCCGGACTTTACAGAGTATGGCTGAGTGTTGGTTTTGCGAGATTCTGAGTACACGTGAAATGATATTTTTACTATAAAAGGAGACGTATGAACTATGGAATCGGTGTGTTAAATGTCATTATCAACTTATATTTTGTGTTAATTATAGACAAATTTCGTGTCTTCTCCATTCTACGTGACATTGGCGAAGTAATCTGTGCTCAACTTGCACGCTTTGAAGCCATCTTTAATTGAATTTATAAAGTTCAATAACAAATCGATACATCTAACCCCATCTATTGATATTTATTTGAACTAATTATTCTTTATGATACAACAGATGTATTCAAATTCAAAACATCGCAGACTGGGTGGCTGTCGGCAGTGCCGTACTTGGCCATGGCGATAGTGCTCCAAGTGGCGGGACACATGGCGGACTGGTTGTTGAGGATGGACGTGTTGTCGAGGACTAATATACGGAAACTGTTCAATTGTGGCGCGTTTTTGTCTCAGGTTTGATAATATAATGGATACTAGCGATTTTCCCTCGTTTGACTCGGGTGCGCCCTAGATACGTTTTAATTTTTTTGAGCGGAACCCTAAATCTTTTGGTAAAATAAAAGCAGCCTAAGTTACTCTTTATAACATCAGCTATTTGATGCGGCGATTAGCTGGAACAAACAGACAGACTAAACAATAATATAGACATAATGCCAAGCCAAACACCAATGTTTTAAAATAGTACACAAATGACAACTTTTATACTATGTAATAAGTATAGAAATGTTAATCAATACTTAATTTTATAAAGAGACAGAGATTGTTTGTTTGTTTGTTTGTTTGTTTGAACGCGCTAATCTAAGGAACTACTAATCTGATTTAAAAAAAAATGCATTTGATAGTCCGTTGATTGAGGATGCCGTAGCCTATATATTCATCATGCTACTACCCAAGGGAGCGGAACGGTAATCAAATGTCAACAAATCGGGCAGACTTCAAGGGACAGAAATTTTACACGGGTGAAACCGCGGGGTACAGCTAGTAAATAAATAAAAACGGATTTTATAATAGTAAAGAAAAAAAACTAATTAAGGAGAAGTAATGCTTAACAATACATAAGAATTAAGTATTATTTTTATTTTTCATGTTTTATTCTCAAAAATTGTATATTTATTTAAGTATCTAATACATAATATGTAAAATTTCCCTTATTCTATAGAGTAAGTAAACTATCTGTATGGCTAAATCGAGAATAGTAGCATAAACAGCAAAATACGCTACTATTTGTGAGTTTGACATTTATTTTGGCGGACTCCATCTATATTATTATTCAGTCTATTGATTGAGTAGTGATAAGCTGTACATAATTTCAACTTTGAAGGCACGCTTTTAAGCCATTAACAAAGGAATTGACTTGAATTGTATACAATTTCAGACCATTTTCATGGTAGCGGCCGCATACGCCCCTTCTGTGTCGGGCTGTGTCATTTGTCTCACTATCGCGGTGGGACTTGGAGGATTCGCTTGGTCTGGATTTAGGTAATTATATTTAATACTGTTTGATTCCCCATACAAACTTTCATCCCCATTTTCATTCCCTTAAGGGATGATTTCCTGAATAAAAAATACCCTATGTCCTTCTCAAGGTCTCAAACAATCTTCTTATTAAATTTCATCTAAATCGGTCCAGTACTTTAGAGTTTATTCCTTACAAACATACAAAAATACAAATTTTTCCTCTTTATAATATTAACTAACGACTCACCCTCGCTTCGCTCGGGTTCGACCCTAGGTTGATTCCCCACACAAACTTTCATCCCCTTAATTTTCGGGATAAAAGTAGGTATCCTATGTCCTTCCCAGGGTCTCAAACTATCTTCTTACCAAATTTCATCAAAATCGGTTCAGTAGATGCGCGCTTCCTTCAAACCGTCAATATTACAAATAAACAAACGTCTGTCTGTGTTTTCAAATACAAAATTTAATACAAATCGTTAGAGTCGAGATGCACGAATTAAATTTAAATAGGTATATACAAGAATTGCTTATTTGCTCAATAAATATTATAATATAAAAGGATATTTCATTACTGCAAATTGCAACTTATAATAATTCCTTTAATTTCCAGCGTCAACCACCTCGACATAGCACCGCCACACGCCAGTGTACTGATGGGGTTGTCTAACACCATAGCAACTTTGCCTGGCATTATCAGCCCCCCTCTCGCCGGCTCCATAGTTACCGACAGAGTAAGTAATATAGAATTAAATTCTATTATAATGGGAAACAATATGATTACCACTTGCCTTACGGTAAAGGAAAATATTATGAGGAAATGTACATGTCTGAGTTTCACGTCCCACTATACATTTGGCTTTCCTAACATCGAAAACTTTAAGGCCAATAAGGCCACAATGCTGGCGCAATGCTACTGGAAATAGAAACTCGGGGATAGACAAAAAATGAAATTTTATCTCTTTCTTCATATAAAATTATAAATTACTATCATTGAATTTATTTAAGTGAAAACCTTACTAAACTTGGCCTAGAACTCGAACCTAAACCTCTATCCCATCATAATATTAATACGATAACCAAAAATTTACTCAAATTAATTTCCAGACGGCGGAAGAATGGCGGATAGTATTCTTTATATCCAGTTTCATATATCTCCTGGGAGCGATTGTATACGGCGTGTTCTGTTCTGCTGAGAAACAGCCGTGGGTGATGGAAGTCGATAGCGACGCCAGCTTCGACACAGACGGCGCCTCCGTCACTACTGCGAGGGGATACGATAATAAGGCTATGGATAGAAGCTCTGAAATGTAGATTAAAAATGAAATTTCAATATAATATATAGACGAACATAGAACCTCTTTTTTGGAAGTCGGTTAAAAATTATATTATGGATTTAGTCGAATTTTCTCTTTAACAAAAAATCGTCCAAATATGTTTATAAATGGCGATGATATAGTATTGAGAACCTCCTTTTTGAAGTCGGTTAAAATTGTGTAATTCTAATCTATTTTAAATAAAACTATCTTTTCGGACTTTCTCGCGGATTTATTTTGATTTTTGGTTCCTGACGTTTCGAAGTTCACGGGAGAGACTCGGCCGTAAAGATAGTTTTATTTTGAATGTCAAATATTCGCGTAAATCTAAGAAAGTATTAATTCTAATCCAGTTTTATATATCAAACGGGTTTCTGTTTCGTAGAGGAACAGCCCTGGGTTAGAGAAATCGATAGCAACCCCAGCTTTGATGTGGATGGCACCTCTGTTACTACTGCGAGGGGATACGATAAGGCTTTGGATCTGAAGCTCTGAAATGTAAATTAAAAATTATATTTTAATTTTAAATAAAACTATATATCTAATTGGATTTTTTTCAGACTTATCATTCTCTCCCGTGACCAAATATAAAAATAAATTCAAGAAAAAATCCTAAAAGATAATTTTATTTAAAATGTCAAATATTGACGTAAATCTAAGAAAGTATTGTGAATTATATTTCAATATGACAATTATATATAGACCTATAAGTGGAAGTCCTTGTTTAACTAAAAAAATCATTTCAATTTTATAAATGGCGAAGATATCGCGAATCAAACTTATTGAGAACCTTCTTTTTGAAGTCGGTTAAATACTGTGTAACTCATATCTAGCTTTAATCCTTGTATATTACTAGCGGCTCACCCTCGCTTTGCTTGGGTTCGCATTTATACAAACAAAAACAAACCTATCCCACGGGAACCGTATATTTTTCCGGGATAAAAAGTAGCCTATTTGTTATTCTGACGTATGAACTATATTATTGTAAAGTTTCAGTAAAATCCAATCAGTTTTTGTGTACTAAGCTGTATAATTTTAAAATGTAAAAATGTTGAAAAGGTTTTGTAATACTGTACTATTAGTACTAGAAGTAGACTCAAAGCTGTAATAGCTCTTATAATAAGCAGAAATATAAAAAATGGAATATTTAATTAACTTGTGTCGTTTGTATAATTTTTGTGACAAAATATTTTTTGACAGTTTTTTTGGTGTTCGAATTTAAAATTGAAAAATAGAAATGCCTGTGTTAGAATCGAAGCCACGATGTCGTATTTATATCATAATTTTCTATCACTTTGACAAAAAAAAAATGTCGTTATATATTAATTATATAAACATATTACATTGTAAAATATATTAACTTTTGACTTATTTTAATACTGCTGTAACTATTTTTACTTGAATATGAAATTTTTATATTTTTGTACTATCATAAAGTAAAGGAAACAGCGCCATCTATTAGCTCAAACCATAAACTAGAGAAAGGCTGTTATTTAAAAATGGACTGTAATTATTTTACATAAAGTTATATTAGAACTCATTGATAATGTCATTTTTGTATAATATCCATATTAATATTTAATTTACCAGTTTTTAGAAAGTTTGTATAATTATTTACGTACATTTATTTTTTTCTTTTTGTGTACTTTCTAAGATATCCTGTAAATATCATTGAATCCTATCATTAAAGTATTTAGGGAATAGTTTTATGCCGCATCCACACGCTTGCCAAGCTTCGACAAGCCATCACAAATTCAAACATATGGAAAGGGCGTTTGGTTTGACTTGTGTCCAAGCACTTGTGGCCGATCCGATCGTGTTGGTTTTTGCACACAAATTAAGAGGAAATTTGTGACAAGTGCTTGTGATTTGTCTACGTTTGTGTGTTTGTAGAGATTTGCATTTAATGGCAAATGGCAAGCATGTGGACCCGGCATTACATAGTTGTAATTTTTTCTTTGTATATGCATGTATATTTCTTTAATATAGTAGAAACTTTTATTAGTATATATAACTATGTAAATCTCAGAAAATCAATGCAAAGAATCAAACAGGCTAAAATGAAATTAAAAATTACTTTATCACTTACTTACTGACGTTGTCATATTTAGTTAATATTTGAACAGCTTAATTAGTTCTTAAGTTTAAAATTTTTATTATGTACCACTGTAAAAATCTGATTGAATTTTTAATTATTTTTATCTTATCTTACAATCAGTGTACAATAAAATTGGAATACGAATACTGATATTAAAGATCTAAATTATTATATATAATAAAAGCTAGTTAATTAGTTGGTTTTATCCGATAATTGAAAAAAAAAATTGTTAAGATTTTACCATATTATATTTATTAAAAGTTAGGTGATTTTTTATATGTATTATAAATATGTATATGCCAGTGTTATGGTGTGGTATGTCTCTGTCTGCGCACAAAACATGCTGTAATTATATTTTTTTCTATTATTAATATGAACGTGTACTCGTTAGGTGTATTTTATGTAGCAACTGTGATGAATAAATAATTGGAATCATTTGGTTTTTTTTTTAACAATTTCTTCGGCTTTCTTTTTTAACCCCTAATTCTAATCTCCCATATTTGCTTGAAATTTTAATAAAATCTTGTTGGTAATATAGTTTAAAATTGCTACTATTTTGATATTCAAAAAAGATTATAATGATCGAGCTTTATGATTTAATTCATAAAAATACAGCCAAATTGAGGAACTCCTTTTTGAAAAACGTCGGTTGATAATATTTAACAACCTCATAATTTTGGAACAAATACGACGATAAAGCGCCATCTGTGTAACATAAAAAGAAAATGAAGCTGAAAATAATAATAATAATATATAAAGATATTAAAATACAAATTTAGATACATTTTATTGTTATTATTGACAATATAAAGGACTAAAATAAAATATTAAATTTATACAACAAAATAGATACTATTGTTTTTTATGTAATCATGCAGGTGCCGACATCTTTTTGGAAAAAAAAATATTTCACATGAATAATTGTTAAGACTATTTAATTATATACTTTGAAAATTAATAGGATATTATTTTTCATTTTTTAATAGGACTTAGGAAGGAAACATTTCAACAAAAAATTTGAATCTTCTGATACTTCATATACATACGTGTTGGTTTCACACGTTCTAATATTCATTTAATTGCTGTATTTTAATACGGTTTCCATTTTATTATTTAAGGAATAATAAATATTTACTTTTCAAAAATAAGAACTCAAATGACTTTCTCCACAAAATCCTTTTAAAATCATAATTTAGTTTCTTTCTCTTTAAACAGGTTTTTTAAGCATTAAAAATATATTAATAATACCTTTGCTAATATTTATAAATATTAATATTGATAAAACAACATATACTCTTATTTACTAAGCATTTTTAATAATTATATTCAAAATATTTTCAAAATAACTCAACGTCACAGCCGGCGGTATATTTGTCGGCAAGTATAAAGGGATACGTCGCTTTGAGACGCCGCGCCAGTGCAGTTGTTTGAATTGTCGAGAACGTTTCTTTGATTGTTTTAAATTTGATTATCGTTAGAAATGGTTGATCACAGCAATCAGATGACGTACAAGTTATTGGAGCTCATGCAGAAGACCGGCTACTCCATAGCCCAGGAAAATGGACAGCGAAAGTTCGGGCCGCCACCAGACTGGGTGGGACCTCCACCACCAAAGGGCTGCGAAGTGTTCATAGGGAAGCTACCACGAGAGGTATTTGAAGATGAACTCGTACCGCTCTTTTCGCGAGCTGGTAAAATATATGAATTGCGACTCATGATGGACTTTTCGGGATCCAATCGTGGGTACGCTTTCGTTACTTATACCACTCAAACAGAAGCGGCGGCTGCTGTGAAACTTTTGAACGGGTACGAGATTCGTCCAAGACGACACATCGGTGTCGTGAAATCTGTGGACAACTGCCGCCTATTCGTTGGCAATATACCGAAGACAAAATCGAGAGAGGAAGTTTTGACGGAACTCTCGAAACAAGTTTCTGGCATCGTCGATGTAATTCTGTACAAGAATTGCTTTGATCGCAAGTTAAACAGAGGTTTTGCGTTTGTGGAATTCCTGTCTCACCGAGCGGCGGCCATGGCTCGACGGGCGCTCGTGCCGGGCTGCGTTAAGCTATGGGACCAGGAGGTGATGGTGGACTGGGCAGAACCGGAGCCTGATATAGATGACGAGCAAATGAGAAAGGTGCGTATGTTATCTTTATAAAATAGCTAGCGTTCTTTGTTTACGTTTTTAATTTTGATATCTAATATAAAGTTTCTCCTTATCAAGCTTATGCGCGGTTTGTTTACAAACGAGTCTTTATTTAAATTTGAGTGTTATGTTACAGTAAACTTGTACTTATATACGATTAGACGGCTCTTGGAATTTCAATGTTATTAGGTACTTTCTCTGAATTTCAGGTGAAAGTTTTGTATGTACGTAATTTTGAAATTCGTACAACACCCGACACAATACAAAAAGTATTTGAGAACGCGATAAATAATAAAATCGAGCGTATAAAGAAAATTTATGACTATGCTTTTATTCATTTTTACGAGAGAGAACACGCTGAAATAGCTATGGCGAAGTTACAAAACGCGGATATTGACGGTAGTAATATAGAGATACGCTGGGCGAAGCCTGTGGATCGCGACTTGTATCGCATACAGAAACTTAATAGAGGCAATGCGAAGTTTAACAATAGCTTTGATCTCACTCAAACATTGTTACTTTATAAACAGCACCTAGAGAAGAAGGAATATGCAAACATCCCGAAGGATGAAGGTATTGGGTCAGCATATGCCGGTGAGAGCCCATGTTATTCCCCTTGTGACTTGAAACCACCAGCTTGCACATACAACTTGCAAGACAATTATACATTGGCTCCAGCTAAGCTTGAATCAATGTGTAAAAGGTATGGAATTTTGTAAAATTTATTCAGTTTTTTAATTTCTACAGAAAATTAATTATGTTGTTTTGTCAACAGGTACATGTGGTCACAACCAATATATAACTATCAAAAAGTAGTGGATGCAACAAGAGAACTATGGATATGTAGTGTGGAGTTGCCACAAATTGGTTTGCCATTGCTGACAGTCCCTCAACAAATTGGACCCCTTATCACAAGGCCTTGTTTCTCAACCCAGCAAGCTCATGTGGAAGCTGCTGAGATTGCTCTTAACACATTAAAGGTACTAATTTACTTTTTTTTAAAAAGTCATTTGATTTTTGAATTATTATGAAATTATTGTTTTACCATTTTTTTTATTAATTTCAGATGCTAAGATTTGACCTGATTCAGCAATCTACTCCAGCTCCACCTCCACCGTTGTATTCTGCACTACCTCCAATGCAGAATTATGTGAGACTACCTTATGATTATACAACAATGTATCCACCATCTCCACCGGTTTTGCCAGTACAGACTGTATGGCGCACAATTTAAATACTAAATTTTTATATTATTATAGTTACTTGTTGAAATCTGTTCTATATTGTTGATGCAATAAGAATAGATTTTCTTTTTGCTTTTATAAACTTGGTGTTTAAATAACAACAGATGCATACAATATTTTTTTATTGTAGTGGTGTTGTTTCTAAATACCTTAGTTATAAATGTTACATTATTTTATGAAACTTCTGCTGTTGTTATAGAGTTTAATGACTTTTTCTTTGACCTTTTCTATGACCTTATTTTTGACTATAGGATATTGGACTCGCAATCATTTAATCTTCATGGTCAGTTACGTTTATGACAAGTTAAATAATTAATATATTTTTCCTAGTAGATTTACTTCTAAATGTTGATTTTATTTATTTTTAAGACATACACGTAGAACCGATTTACCTATGTAAATCTGCATTTTCGGTGCTTACTTGTGTTTATATTTTAATATAATCGGAGAAAATGCACTGATGTATGTATTCATATTTGTTTCCTTTTTCAACTTAATTGTTGTGACAATAAATATTAAACTGGTTATAAATTGTTTTATTTCTCTTGAATTTTACAATTAATTAAAATCGGAAGAATTTGCTAGTTCTGGACACATGCGAATAGGTATACACGAGACATTACTACTTTTCCTCAGAAAACCTGGTTTACATCTACATCCGGGTTCGCAAGGGGGATCGCTAACACACTTGAATTTTGCTACAAGTGAAAAGCAGCTATCGGGTGGACAGATTTGTTTACATACTTGATGTTCCTCATTAATACCGCAACCAAAAGAACCTGAAAGGAAAAGTGTTTTACAAGACAAGTAATTTCAGATCACACTTCACAGATGACCATGGATGACAAATTAGGCATGGCGATCTGAGATAGATTAGTTGAAAAATCAATTTTTTCAGCCAAAAACATCGATTTTTTTCATTCGATAATACTGAATCGATCTAGTAAATTGATATTTCATTTTTTTGATTCGATATATAATACTGAATCAAATGTAGTAAATTGATATTTCACCCGTATTTTTATAAGAACCATAAAATTATTTACTACATATATAGTTTAATGTACCTAAACACGTGTATGAGTTTTTCACTTTATTACTCGCAACTCGCGAGCTGGCTTTGTGTTCCAGTTTCCTTCTGTTTTTTCAATGATTTTTCTGTGATGTTTCTTCTTAGTGTCCAACAAATACATGGACCATACTGGGGTGGGCACGGGCCATCCCTCCCCCTCCCCCGACTTCCCCTTCCCCCACCCTCTTAATGGATAAAAGAAATTAAAAAAATGGGGTTGTCGGGGCAAATTGCCGTGGATTTAACGTTTTAGGTTTTTTTCAGCAAGTGTAGGTTAGGTTTTTTTTTAATTCAAAGTCGAAAAGTAAATAGGAAGAGATCGATTTATGAGAAATCGATCTTTTGGACTTCGATTTTTTTATGAATTCGATTTGAATCGATTTACAAATCGATCTTTTTTTTTAACAAAGTAGACAGATACCTTTCGCGCCTATCTTTATACATTTGTTTGTTTGTTTTCTTTATTCCCTCGTATCTCTCGATGGTTCCAAACCACTCGATGGATTTCCTTAGTTAAGGTATCGTTAGATTTATCTCATTAGTCCAAGTGTTCTTAGATAGGCGACATAAAAAAAAATTAAATATGGAGACTGGAAGATTCCATATTGTAAAAAAACTTTAAAAAAAAAACCGACTTCCAGGCACTGAAAAGTAAAAAATAACTAAACGGGGGTTTTCATTTAGAATAGATACTTAATCAGATTTTTTCGAAGTCGGTGTGCTTTGATTTGTATTGGCTGGCACCGACTTCGAAAAAATCTGATTAAGTATCTATTCTAAATGAAAACCCCCGTTTAGTTATTTTTTACTTTTCAGTGCCTGAAAGTCTGTTTTTATTTCTTTTTAAAAGTTTTTATTTTTCCATTTTTAGTGTAGACGTATCATCAATACAAATTAATCAAGCCCAAACACCAGGTAATTGCTGTAAATCGTTGAGGAGTTCCCTCGACTATCTTTCGGGTCCATCATCAGATCGACTCCAGACCTTCATTAAATAGTAGTGCTTTAAAATACCTAATGAAAATGTTAACAAACGCACTAGTCGCCGCTACAATTTTCGAAAGTTCCCCTCAATTTCTCTGGGATCCCATCATCAGATCCTGGTTTCCTTATCATGGTACCACTCTTGGGATATCTCCTTTCCAACAAAAAAAGAATTATCAAAATCGGTTCATAAACGACGAAAAAATGCCCGAACAAACATAAAAAATATATATATATACGGTCGAATTGAGAACCTCCTCCTTTTTTTGGAAGTCGGTTAAAAAGAAAAAATGAAAATCTACGAACTATGTCAAGCGGAGTATCGTTGAATAGGTATTTAAAAATCATTTTAAGGTTTCTTTCATCATTTTTCATTTTAAATAACAGTTTAGGATATATAAGATTTAAAGTTGGATGACAACCGTTTTCGCAAATTTTCATACTGAAAAAGTAGTAAATAAATATATTATAAAAACTAACTAAAAATATGAAAACAAGTTCACGATGGAATTTAATATTATGCAGTCGGACGTCGGAGATATACACGTTTCATCCTTACCGCGAGATGTACATACTCACGTACGTTAAACACCCTCGTTAAGTTTATGTTATACAATCAATTTGACTGATTTAGAATTCAACGTTGTTCCACGTAAGGAAAAAATGATAAAATTGATGAGAAATAGCATAAATAATCCCAACAGTAAATTTGTCAATATTACATTAATTGGGAATATTTAATAAATTTTATAATAAGGGGTATGCGTGCGTATTTTCTTCTGCTTATTCATTGGGTTGTGGTTTATGTTAAAAATATATAGTATTTTTTTAAACCTTTTATTTTTAAATTTATACAATTTTAACCTGATGTAGAATGAGCATAGCTGAATGCTCGTGCTCCATTTGATTCTGAAATTAAAAATACATATTAGTATTTGAATTATTGGTATTATAATCTAACAATGAATTTTTAAGTTACGAATAAAATTTTTAAGAAATAAATATTTCTGAACCTGTATCGGTATAAGTGACGGTAGAAACAAAATCGCCACTTGCTCCTGCTCCTAAAAGTAAAAATTGTTCTAATATTTATTTTCTTCAAAAATGTAATTAAAAGGATAACAATGAAAAAGTGGTGATACACATTTATTGATGACACTGTCCAATTGGCACACACATTTTATTTTTGTTTCTTGCATAGTTATCTCCACAATAACACATGTCGTTACATATTGATAGGACAATTTGTCTGGTTTTGCTTATGAAGATCTGCACATACATTATCACAAGCACGGCCGCAACTCAAATATACATTTGTGCCAGAGCATTTATCTAATATTCAGATGCATAATAAATAAGACTTAAATTAATTCATTTTTTAATTTTAAATTACACTTAAATATTTTGTTTACTGCAAAGTTCTAATGTTTAATTCCTTTTATATAATATTAATGAAATGTTTTGAACAAACTTCATTATTTATACAAGGTTTTTTTTGTAATTGCTTACCACATATTTCAATTGATACACATTCTCCGTTAATGTTTCGGTAAAAAATTGTGTTACAATTACATTTTAATTGGCATCTTTTATTATTTTGTATACAATTAAATTGTATGTCTTTATTTTTGCAAGTTTTTTTCTGGAGGACAATCTTTTATGCATTTCAAAGATTCATTACGTCCAGAACATTGTAAATCTAAAATAGGAATAATTTAATAGTGGCTGAAGAGGTACTCTTAATAGTGTATAATATATATTAGTGAAATATTGTAAGTTGACCCGGATGACCAGATATCATCATACTAAATTTCATCAAAATCCCTCCAGTGGTTTTTCTGTAATGCGGTAACAGACAGACAGACAGACAAAAATTCTAAGAACTATAGATTCGGCCTCTGCATCGTTAATAATGTCGATTTCAATAAGATTCTCCAAAAAATATTCAATGTACAGATTCGGCTTAGTTACAATTTTATTATATGTACTAGCAGACCCGGCCACGCGTTGCTGTGGCACACATATGAAAATCAATTTTGCAATAAAAAAAGGAAATAATCGGGATAAAAACTATCCTATCTTTTAAGTTGGAACAAATCACACATTTTGAAAAAAAAAAACGTTAAGATCGGATAAGTAGTTTCGGAGTTTATCCCGGACCAACATCGTGACACGAGATTTATATATATTATAAGATTAAGATAAGATAAGATAAGATAAGATAAGATTAAGATAAGATAAGATAAGATAAGATAAGATAGATTATGTTATGGACCACTGTAAATACAGTGCATACATAGCTTTAACAATAATAAGTGTGGCAAGTACAAATAGTAAACGCCAAGACGGAGATATATAATTGACACTTGACAGAGTTTGTGACATTGATACTTGATATTGCTAAAATTTTATTATGACCGGTGTTACTTTTGATGGTTATATTTATTAATGGTGTGCTTTTAAATTGATATTATTCGTGTTTAAACTAAGACATGACGTAAATAATATATTAAAAAGGACTTACATAATGTGGCGAAGAAATATTTTACGATCTTTTGATTTAATAGAATCAATAAAAAATTTCAAGTCCAACATTTGTGTTTCTCAGAGTAGGAAATTTCAACTTTTATTAAGACACACTCAGAAAGCCAGCTGTGCACCGAGTGTTAATACACATAAATTTGATAAAAAGCATGATAGTGAGCAATGCGTTTCATCCCAATCGAATTCCTTTACATATAGAACTCATACTTGTGGGGAACTTAGACCAGAACATGTAGGGCAAAAAGTAACATTATGTGGCTGGGTACAATATGTGAGACTGTCAAAATTTTTACTAATTAGAGATTCTTATGGCCTTACACAATGTGTTATTGATAATTCAAGTATAAATATTAATGAAACACCCTTGGAAACAATTGTAAAAATTAAAGGTACAGTAGAA
The DNA here is from genome assembly GCA_033884665.1 of Argynnis bischoffii washingtonia. NCBI lineage: Eukaryota > Metazoa > Arthropoda > Insecta > Lepidoptera > Nymphalidae > Argynnis > Argynnis bischoffii. Next base: position 13,067,010 of record CM066618.1, on the reverse strand, counting down.
GCAAGACCAATAGATATGATTAATTCAGAAATGTCAACAGGACAAATTGAAGTACTTGTTGATAATCTAGAAATATTAAACAAAGTTGAAAAGCTGCCATTTAATTTAAGAACTTATCAAAAACCAAAGGAACAATTAAGAATGCAACATCGGTACATAGACCTAAGGTTTCCAGAAATGCAAAAAAACTTAAGACAGAGATCCTTATGCTTACATAATATGCGAAGATTTCTTGTAGAAAAGCATAACTTTGTAGAAGTAGAAACACCAACTTTATTCTGTAGAACACCAGGGGGAGCTAGAGAATTTATTGTACCCACTCATTTTTCAGGGTTATTCTATTCCTTAGTGCAAAGCCCTCAACAACTTAAACAGATTCTAATGGTTGGTGGTATAGATAGATACTTTCAAGTGGCAAGATGCTATAGAGATGAAACAACAAGACCAGATAGACAGCCCGAGTTTACACAACTTGATATAGAATTATCATTCACAAACTTAGATGGTGTTCTTAATATGATTGAGAGCTTACTACAAGAAACATTAGAAGATATTCCAAAAATACCTTTTAAAAGGATGTCATATAAAGATGCTTTGGAAAACTATGGATCAGATAAACCCAATCTTACTTATGAATTGAAGTTGAAAAATATTAGTCATTTCTTTCCACAAATGGAATTAGGTTCAGCTGCATTTGCATTACCATATTCTAGTTTATTTGGAAAGCTTACTGCTAAATATAAGAAAAAAATTAACGACCTAAGGAAAAAATATAATATAAGTATAACTCTTAATGAAAACATATCAAAACAATTTGGAATAGATATAAGTAGGCAATTAAAATGCTTATTTGGTGATGATAATGACGTTATTATTACGTTAGGTAATCAGGAAAATGCAAGCATGTGTTTAGGTGATATAAGAGAAATGTTAGCACCCTTACTAGAATCAAAAGAATTGTTGATTATGAAAAAGTCTATGGAACCATTATGGGTTGTTGATTTTCCATTATTTATGCAAGGGGAGAATGGCCTAGAGACCTGCCATCATCCATTTACCGCACCACATCCAGATGATCTGCATTTATTAGATTCAGATCCATTGAAGGTTAGGTCACTTGCTTATGATATAGTTGTAAATGGTAATGAAGTTGGCGGTGGATCTGTTAGAATACACAATTCACAACTACAAGAAAAAGTACTTAATATGTTAAACATAGATTCTAGTAAATTGGTACATTTTATAAATGCTTTAAAAAGTGGTTGTCCACCACATGCGGGAATAGCTTTAGGTATCGATAGATTAATGGCAATAGCTTGTAAAGCTGAATCAATTAGAGATGTTATAGCTTTTCCCAAAACACATGAAGGCAAAGACCCATTGTCAGGCGCACCCAATGAAATTAGTGATGATGACAAAAAATATTACCATATTAAAAGTATTGATTACAAATCTGTTTGATGATAATCATTATTAAATATGTGTATTTAAACAATACGTATATGATTTTATCAATTAAAATAGTGTTAGGCTAAGCCTATATATAGTATAAAATATAAATGAACATACATTTTTTTTATTTTTTATTACCCAACTGCCAAGGAAGGGTATTGTCCTATATAAGCATTTTGACAATTTTTAAAAAAAATCGTACTCGATTTTAACATTGCAATTATTTCATATTTTATTTACTTATATGTTGTAACGAATTTTAAAAGTGTTAAATTGTTATTAAAATATGAATTTTTTACGCATTTCCCATTCGTCCGTCACACAGGTAAAGTTTAATTTTCAAGGTTACGGTAAATAATAATTTATTAAAGCTACGAACCGTTACGTTAACGAGAATATACGTATTTATTATTAATTCTCTTTATGTACTTATGTTACTATGTTTTAAATTTTGGGAGCGAAATCTTAATTCTTTTTCTTAAATAAAAGTAGCCTAAGTTACTCCTTATAATATCGGCTATCTGCCAATGAATGTCCCGTTAAAATTGGTGCAGCCGTTCCGGAGATAGCCGGAACAAACAAAAGACAAAACTAAGTAACTTTGAATTGATAACGCGATTGTTATAAAGGCATAAAAAATCAAAATGGCGGAACGTAAGCGACAATTTGTCGTGAAAAATATTTTTTCGTTCGAATCAATTAAATGGGGTATCAAAATAAAGGTTTTTAAGAGGCGATTACAAAAATATATACAACTTATAATCTTATGGTCCTTAGTCAACTTGTTCTCATTTCTTTAATTCATTTTTTTTCGACTTTTTTTTATTTTTGTATTTTTTTTATATAAACATTGCTTACCGGCAGATTTAGTTTCGCACAAACACAAAACAAAAGATGATAAAAATAAAACCAAAAACGCGTTCATGTTAACTCTTGTATATCTCAACGAGTTCTAAATGTGTTTGTTTTGATTCTATTTATATATTATTACTCGATCTACAGAGGAGGGGCAAGGGACTTTACTACTAAGTAATAAGCTGAGCTTTTATATAACTACGGAAATATAAAGTAATTTATTTTAAATAACAATGCAGTTATATAAAATTGAACTTGTTTTGTTTGAATGTGTGTGCATGCGTATTTACGGTTACCCGATTGTGATAAAACTGACTATTTTGATTGTGCACGTCCGTGTATTTAATAGTAGCTCTAACGCTAGAAAAAGGGCGCGAAATAAATAATCAATTAAAATAAATAATAATAAAATAAATAATCTAAATGAAACTATTATTTACTAATAATTTATATGTATGTACGAATTCTGTCTTTTGGCGTATGTACTTTTCATCGAAAGGGTTTATTTTAATTTGTAGCTTTCCGAGTTAGATAATAAAGCAATGCTTTATACATGGTACTTGATCGAGTATATGTAGTAGATACAAGTCGGGTTTCTAGTTGTTGCTTAGTTACAATCTAAATAATAGAACATGCTTTTGTTTTCATTAGCAGAAGCTCCCAGTAAAAGTAAAAAAAATATATTTTAGTAATACACTGTCATGTAATATAGTGTGGAAGCTGCATTAAGTAATTAACTCGCTAGCTTGCTAACTTGTAAACTAATTAACTGGCAAATTATATGTATATGTACATATGTATTGGAAGTTGATTTTAAAATATGTCTTGTCGATTCGACTCTTTGTATAAATGTGAAGTTTGTATAATAAAAAGTTGGTCATGACTGTCTGTCCATCAGTCTGACTGTTCGCTTGTCGCAGCTGTTTTACGCAGAGATTTACCATATTATTAGTGAAATTTGAATGTAGGTGACTCTTGTGAATTTAAAAAATAGAGGTGGTAAAAATAATTAGAGCGCGTTTAAGTTTTGTAGAGTAGTGTTTAATAAAAAACTAACTAAAAATATGGCCAATATCGTAAACATTGTAACCTCAGAAATGTTTAAAAAAGTTAAGTGAATCAAAATAACATAAAAATTGTTCCATTGTGTGGGTTAAGAAAGTTTTATACTAGAAGTAGAGTAGGTTATAGTGTATCGTACAAAATTGCAAGTTGAGCAAAGAAAATATAACCCTTATCTACTAATACCTTTAAACGAGCAATTATTGTATATTTACACCGACGAACTCGGAAACTGCTCTAACGATTTCGCTGAAATTTAGTATGTGGACGTTCGGTTCGGGGGCGAAATATCAACCTGGATTAGTCTTATATCTGGGAAAACGCGTATTTTCGAGTTTTCTATTGCCTTATCCCACGCAAAATATGGTCGCTAATTTTGCACGCTTGAGCATAAGCATCGTGGTCAAGCGGTCAAGGCGCAAGTTTGACAATCACAGGTGTTCGGGTTCGAGTCCTGATTGGATACAAAGTTTTAACTCTTTTTTTTTTAATTTATTGTAGTTTTTAGTTTGAAAAAAAAAACTAAAATTGTACATTTGGACTAAAACTCCGCGCAGCTCGGTAGCCCAGGTGCTCTATACTAATATTATAAAGAGGCAAAGTTTTGTTTGTCTGTTTGTTTGTTTGAAAGTGCTAAACTCAGAAATTACTAATCCGATTTGATTTTTTTTGCATTAGATAGCCCGTTTATTGAGGAAGGTTACATATAGGCTATATAATATATATTATCATGGGTAGTAGACCCTGGGGACTGAATCAAAGGTGTGCTGCTAGTTTTAAAATAAAGGCATTTTGTATGTATTATAGATTTTAATTATACTAAGCGTACCTACCTATTATATTGATATAATAATAGTACAAAAATAAATAATTTAATGCATGTTTCACTTTAAAACCCGTTACATAAATTGCTATTAGTAACGTACTTAGTTATCATCTGATAGAGCGTTTGGATTCCCCGATGATTATTATCAATGAGGAAACTCAATGATTTATTTGTTTATGGTGGCCTTTTATAGTTTTACGCTAAATATCACAAATAAAATAATAACTATATTTTTTGTAAATTGTATGTAGGTATGAATTGTTTTATATTTTTAATATTTTTGATAATACGTTCTTTCGCGAAACGTCCATTGACCTTCACGTTTAAAGGAATCGAACATGTAACCACCAGCTAATAGTAAAAAGGATACCTATTTAGACTTAAGCGCTGAATTTTATAATTTCTATAGAAATTCATTTAAAAGAATTAAAAAAATGTTAACTTCCCGAGAAATGTTACATAATATAGGAATTGTAATCTTTATTAATTATCCTTTGAAAGAGATCTGCGGAATGCCTGTGATAATGTCTTTTTTAAAACATCTTGAACATTTATTACATAATACATTTCGGATAATATTGTGTGCCGTTTATTTTATAAAGTAAATAAGTGTTTGATAAATATAAACCTTAATATGTAATGAATTTATTCCAATAAATTCTTCTAAATTGATATACTTACTCGCAATCGAAACTCTTGAGATGTTTTTATTACAACGTGCGTATGGTACGCATTTACCGTCTTTCCTCCAATAGTTTTTTTTGCATCTGCAATCTGGTCGGCAAGGCACCACTATGCCGATGCGCCCTACTATAGGACATATTCCAGTCGGGGTAGCTTGGCTGCAGTCATCCGTAGGGCAGGCAGGAGGACATGGGTTATATTCTTCGTGCGGCCCTCTGCATCGGAATGGAGCTATATGAAATACAAACGATTGAAACATTATACATTATTTTAAATAAAACTATCTTTTCGGATTTTTTTCGCGGATTTATTTTGATTTTTGTTTCCCGATGTTTTGAATGCTTTACAGCAAAGTCATGGGAGAGACTAAGGTTTTAGATGTCTCAAAGGCATTATATGGTTGTTACAAATAGCCACCCCACAAAATAACAAAATGAATTCAACCTTAGTCTCTCCCGTGACCGTGATTACTGTAAAGCATTCAAAACGTCGGGAACCAAAAATAAAAATAAATCCATGAAATGATCCGAATAATTAGTTTTATTTAAAATGTCAAATATATTCGCTTAAATCTAAGAAAGTATCACAATTAATGATTTACATATATTAGAAAAATGTGAACTATCATAAAATTTTATTGATGGTTATTCTAACATTGAAAAACCGATACATTAGGTTGTATAAATTATATAACTATAAAAAATCACTTACGACAATTTGCGGTTTGAATACAAGTCCCGTTATTGGCACGACTGTAATTAAATCTGCATTTGCACGCTGAGGTGCGACACATGTCGGGGCTAATTGTAGGACATAAATTTTGCGTTTGTCCCGGCTTTGTTGGGCAGCTGTCGGATGGATAGTCTGTGGTGCATTTAACTTCTACTTCATTTTCCGGGCAAATAATTCCATATACTGATATAAAAAAATATATTAAAATTTAAAAGTACCTACTTAATAAAATATATATTTATCGTAGGTATGATGAGTTTTATATCCCTTACTTGATAAATGATTGATTCCCCATACAAAGTTCCACCCCCCTTTTCACCCTCTTAAGGAATGATTTCTGGGGTAAAAACTATCCTATGTCCTTCCCAGGGTCTCAAACTATCTCCATACCAAATTTCGTCTAAATCAGTTCAGCGGATTAAGCGTGAAAAGGAAACAGGCAGACAGACAGAGTTACTTTCGCATTTATAATATTAGTATGGATTGATAGTATTATGATTATTATTATTTAGTATTGATAAATAAATAGGTACCAATAAGCTTATGTATAAAACTTATTTGTATTACTAGTTCATTTACAGTAAACATTTTGTTTTTTTTGAAGTTATACTTCTTTCGGCGCGTTAGTGAATAAATGGTGAGAGTGTTTTTTTTGTGATGCGACAGATTTCTTTAGAGCAGATTTCTGGTTTGGAGTTAGTCGTTTTTGTCAATTTAGTATAGTGTAAAGTTATGTCTATATTTAAGATATTTATTAATATTTAATATTAATTTTTATATACAAACCAGTATTTTATATCGATAAAAATAAAAATTATTACAACCTTTTTTTAAATTTAATTGATATTTATTTAAAGGTGGTACAAATGAATGATTTAGGCTTATAAGTATAGTTTATTAACAAAATCTATCCCAATAACTAACAAGTAGAAATAATAAGTTCTTACCTGTGTACACAAAAAGTAAATAAAACAATACTGTACTAATATAAAAGAAAGAGACAGTTGCCATTTTAATAAATCTTTTGTGGTTTGTTGAACGTATAACAATGTTTCTTTACGTTAGTCGTGAATGTAATTGATTATGAACGTTGACCGTTGACTCACCGCCCCGGTTAGGACCGCCATTGACAGCACATAGATATCTATCTAATTCTAATATCTTTAAACGAGCAATTCTTGTATATTTATAACTTTATTTCTTTATTTATTTATACCAGCGATCTCGGAAACGGCTCTAACGATTTCGCTGAAATTTGGTATGTGGGGGCTTTAGGGTGCGAAAAATCGATCTAGATTAGTCTCATGTCTGGGAAAACGCGTGTTTTCGAGTTTTCATGCAGTTTTCTTTTTACATTATTTCACGCAGAATATGGTCGATAATTTCTTACACTCGGTTGTAAGCATCGTGGTCAAACGGTCAACGAGTAAGTTAAACAACACATACATATGTCTGGGATGGAATCCTAGTTGAAACATAAAGTTTTTTTACTTTTGTTTATGTATTTATTCAAGTTTTTAGTTTTTTTATCTAAAAAATACGATATAACAAAAAAGAACTTCGAGGGAAGCTCGGTCGCCCAGGTACTTATAATTAAATCAGAAAATATAATAAACTAGCGACTCACCCTCGCTCTGCCAGGGTTCGTCTCTAGTTACGTTTTAACGTTTAGTACCTATAGATTTCACAGAGATGAGATATTTTCCACAGTAAAAAGTATCCTATTTATTGGCCCGGATATCAACCCATCATCATACCAAATTTCATCAAAATTTCTCCAATTGTTTTCTCGTGATGGGACAGACAGGCAGACAAAAATTCTAAAAACTATGTATAGTATAGATTCGGCGTTTGAATTTTGAATTATAGTACAGATTCGAATCAGTTAAAATTTTATTATATGTATAGATTAATTACAAAAATAAAAAAGACCTGACTGCGTAAAAGCGAACCAAAAACGTGGAAACAAAAAATAGGTCGTTGTCTTATGCAGTCGGAAACAAACATGTTCCAAATCTCGCACCAAATATAAAAATTTATTTTAGTGTAGATTCCTCAGATGAGATATTTTCCCGCAATAAAAAGTATCCTATATGTTGACCCGGTAAACCAACTATCATCATACCAAATTTCATCAAAATCTATCCAGTGGTTTTCCCGTGATGCGGTAACAGACTGACAGACAAAAAATCTAAAAACTTTAGATTCGGCCTCTGTATCGATAATAAATCTATTTCAATAAGATTTTCCAAAAAATATTTAATGTACAGATTCAGTTTAGGTTACAATTTTATTATATGTATAGATTTGCTTTCCCAAATTATATTTCAACATATTAAATAAGATGTATGTATATATTTTTAACGCTTAACGTGGCACGAAGCAAAGGCTTTTTTGGCCATCATAAATAATTTTCACACATTTCCTGTGAAAATCACTCAAATCCTTTGCAAGCTCGACATTGCTATGTGAATAGGCGTCTTTAAATAATAACCTTATATTTTATTAGAATACTTATGGGGATGTCGTGACAGAAGTGTAAACAAGTAAAAATATTCCTAAACAGGAAAATTCGTGATCACGATTTTGTTTTCAAAATCAGTGGAAATCGAAACCACAATATTTTATCCTCAGATTGGTTAAATACTTACATTATTATATTTTTGTGTGTGCAGATATAAAAGCATTGTATATTCCTTCTTTACTCTGAAACTCCGATAAGCACAAATACGACATAACTAATGAGGGGTCAGGAGCAGGATCTACAAATTTAACTACGAACTTCGGGCTATTATTGACAATTTCTTGACAGAAAAACCCAATAACTATACTTAGCCCGACCCTGGATAAACAAACTAAAGAGAACATTTGTAGCCGTACGTGCTAGTCAGAAGACACTGAACCAATAAGGTAATGATTGTCCTACGTGTTCATAGATGGCGCTGTTCGTATTTTATTAGTTACTAGCGGCTCACCCTCGCTTCGCTCGGGTTCGAATCTAGACAAACAAAAACAAATCTATCCCACGGGAACCGTACATTGATCCGGGATCAAAAGTAGTCAATTTGTTATTCTGATGTATGAACTATTTTATTGTAAAGTTTCATTAAAATCCAATCAGTAGTTTTCATGTACTAAGCTGTATAAATTACTATAGTTTTTTAATTTCAATTTCATTTTCTTTCAACAAAAATTTCTTTTAAATCGGTCCAACAGTTTTGGAGATTAACCCGTACAAACAGACAAACAAACAGACAAAAAAATTTAAAAAAATCTGACCTCTACAGTTTTATTATATGTAAAGATTTAACACCATTCAATTGTTTGTACTAAAATAGGTACATAATTACATACCACATAATGCTATACTATAATACCGTTCGTCAAATTGCTCTCATCTTTTTACTGCGCTTTTTATGCAGTTTTTTATTTAGGCATTCTTTAAAAGGTACCTTTGCAAGGTCCATTAGGCGCTCTATGGTAAGTACATTAAATTACTTAGAAGCACAGGAGGGCAGGATTTACTCTGGTTATCTGCTTCAAGACAACAATTTGAACTGCAGTCTGTCATCTGTGCCATTTTTGGGTGATTCATTAAAATTCAATTCAGACGGTTGAGCCGCAATACTGTGTAATATATTACTTGTTCATAAAAATTTACTAGTTATGTATAAACAGTGATAGACACACAATAAACACTAGGATAAGAAGTAAGCTTGTTACGCCTAGATTTCGACTCCAAAAGGTGTATAAATTCTTCGTGGGCCTGAGTATACGCATACTTAATAATTTAATTAATTAATAAAATTCCACAAAATGTCCTAGATTTACCTTTTCAAAAATTTGAAGATAAAATTAAATATCTTTTATTGAACAAAGCGTATTACACTGTTCAAGAGTTTCTTGTTGATGAAATGGTGTGGAGTTGAGTATTATTGACTTATTTGCGAGCTATCTATTTTGTTATTATTTTAATAAAATAAATGTGACTTCGATATTTAAAAGAGGAACTGTTGAGTTTCTTGCCGGTTCTTTTCAGCAGAACTGCTTTCCGAGCCGGCGCGGTGGTAGCTTCCTTACGGACAGACTTCCTACACTGATGCTTACATTTAAATTGACGATTTAAAAGCACTTGTAATAGGTCTAATTGAATAAGGTTTAAATAAAACTATCTTTTCGGATTTTACAATCATGGTCACGGGAGAGACCTCCCGTGACCATGATTGCTGTAAAGCAATCGAAACGTCGGGAAACAAAAATCAAAATAAATCCGCGAAAAAAAAAACCGAAAAGATAGTTTTATTTAAATGTCTAATATTCGCATAAATCTAAGAAAGTATTATGAATAAGGTTTATTTTAAAATAATGTAAAATAAAAACTTTTTAAAATAAATAAAAACATGATTACCACTTGCCTTACGGTGAAGGAAAACATCGTGAGGAAACCTGCATGTCTGAGAGAACTTAACAAAGTTTTCGAAAGACATGTGAAGTCCGCCAACCCGCACTTGGCCAGCGTGGTGGACTATGGCCTGATCCCCCTCGTACTGACGGGAGGCCCGTACCCAGCAGTGGGACGTTAAAAAGGGCTGAATACAATACAATACAAAATATATAAAACTGACTTCAAAAAAAAAACTCTAAAAAGTAAGTGATTGGTAGTTTTCATTTACTATAGACACCTAATCAGATATTTTCGAAGTCGGTGTGCTTTGTGTATCGGCTGGCATTTACATATATGTACTTATTTATTAACATGATTTCTAGACAGATATACTTATGTATGAATGATCCTACAAGGGTTCCGTTTTTTCATTTTTAAGTACAAAACCTTAAAATTTACATTTGTTTAAACATTTTTATGAATACATTATTTATTTAAATACAATGGAAAATTTTCTTGCACAATAAGTATAATTGGGATGTTGTAGAATCGCAATCGCAATAGGTAACTAATAAAGGTATACTTTTTTATTATTTTATTTAAGTTCTTTATAAATTATGTGTGGTTAGTTATTTTTCCATAATTATTATTTACAGAATTTGAAATGATATTTCATTTGTTTATGACTTATTAAAAATATAATAAGTTAATATCATCTGCATGTGCTCAAGGAATGGCTAACTTCACTATCCATCCATACATGTACTTGATTTGACTGTATAATAGTAGAAATTAATATAAATATATTAGAAAGGAAAATATCACTAAAAAATCAAAAGGTTTGTTTTGAGCGGATTGGTATTATTTTTTATTAGAACCTTAACGGTCTGAGGGAACCTCCTACAGGATTCTTCGTTTCTCAAACACAGATGCTTCGAAAGTCAAGTGATGGTCCACTGTGGCGGGTGGCAGCATCCCTTTGACATTTCTTCATCTATGCCTCGCAGGTAGAGCTTATAACGGCTCTACCAACAAGCTAACCTTGGTCATTTTTATCAACCCACTCTATCGGTAAGTCCTCGAGTGATGATTCAATCTCCTAACTGACCTTAAGGAGTGCCTGACGGGTTAAATATCATTTGGATAGATGGTGAGGGAACTAAGGATAAGGGTACATATTTAATATGCCACAATGAGTATTGAAACTCACCGGGACTAACCGTGATTAGGTAACAACCAAGGTGTCGATCTATGAAGAAGCCTCTAAGAGGACCAATAGTTTATTTCTGGTACTTGTATATAAGTGCATGTTCGCTAGAAATTTTGCTAGCGCGTTTCAGGCTTGAAACTTTCAATGGTATTTTCTTAGTTGTGATGAAGATATATGGAATTGGTTTTTCAATAAACAAATTATTATTTTATTACCTTTCAGATTAGAGTTACCTAACATTAAAATTATCAATAGTTTTGGAAATTTAAGGACTTTAAAAATAAATCTTATGAGGTTTCTGATTGGTTAAAAGCAACTCCGTCAGAGCGAACGTCACAGGGTTTCCCCGAACAGTTATAAAAATGCGTTATCAAAACGGAATAAGGAATGTCACATTTCATGCTATGCACATAAAGCGTACATTTGAATAGAATAATAGAAATAGGGACCAAATTATTATCAAATACATAATAAGTACATTTATAACACAAATATAACAGAGTAAGTTGTAACGTATAACTAACCTTGACTTTTATTTAAAAGAACACCGGTTTTATTCCTTCAGTGTGATTATTTATATTGACCAAACAGGTGATTCTAAATACGTATGAATAGCTTTTATTACCTACGATTTTACTTATTATAAAATCTATCTATATATAAAAATATTAAAAAATAGTTCATGAATAAGTTTTATTTGTATTACAGGTACAGTTATATTTACGGTTATAAGATATCAATAAGAAGTTTAAGAAAGAAGAAAGTTAAGATGTAAATTATTATTTAAGTCTAATATAAATGAATATTTAGGAAACATTGTGATTACTATTATAAAAGCGAAACTTTGTATATGTCAGTATGTTTGTTACTTTTTCACTCTGAAACGGCTGAACGGATTAATATGAAATTTAGTACATAGAAAAACTAGATCTGGAGTAAAACATAGGTTGTAACTGTGGGAGAGAAGTTGTTATTAAAAATATTTACATGTCCTGACAGTCTGTATGGCACCGAGAATGAGTAATAAAATAAAACATGATATTTGCACATGTATTTAGATTTTTTTTAATAGGTACATATAAGCAGAATGTCTTGATTTTGCTGTCTTTGCGCTTGTACTGTAGCATTACTCGCAAAGGCTTGATTGATCATCTCTGCCCGTGAATTTGAGCTGAAAATTATTAAATAATAAATATCTGTTACAATCTAAACAAGTTTTAAGAAATAATTCCCTCTTCATTTGTAGATCAGTAAACGTTTAAAGTTAATTTTAACGAAGTGTAAATTAAAAAATAAATAAATACAAAAAAAAAACAATAACAAATTTCGTTTAAGTTAAGTCTTTATAAATATTCTGATTATCCATCTAATTAATTGTGCATCACCTAAAAACGTCTGGACAGATTTCAGTAAGGCTTTATGTTGACCGCAGTTGCGTATCAATAGGGTGGTAGAAAGGGCAAAATGGCCTTAGAAGCCGTGAGCACATGAAAAACCAAACATATAACAATATAGTAAAGAATATTAATTTTGTATTTAATCGATATTTGTTTGGTATTCGTATACTCAAGACTCGACCGTTGTTCCTGCCACGCCCAGTGACATTTTGTCTAAGGTTAGGCAAATAGGAGAGCCATAGGACCTAGTTTGGTCTGTTAAATTATAGTTTATGACGCATAAAATATATTACTTACGACATTTTTCATAAGGTACACAAATTCCATCATTTCTATAGAAACCTTCGATACATCTACATGAAGGAGTACAGCTCACTACTAAAAGTACAGGGCAGGTTACGTCAAGTAAAGCATTACTGCAGTCGTCAGTTGGGCAAAGAGGCGGGCATGGGTTATAAATTTCATTCTCGGAGCATTCAAATGGAGCTAAAAAAATGTATAAAGTACTTTAAAAATATTTAACTATGTATATCTAGTGTTAATTAGTATAAATTAATATTTCTATCGCTTTACATAATTAATTACATTTGTCATTATAATTGCGTACTTTTATTAAGTATTGGTATAAAATATATTCAAGTTTTAAGTTATTAAGCAATGTTACGGTTAGTACATATAACTATTTGTTACTTTAAAAATAACAGTAACTCGTAATTATTTATACATATTAATTGTGTGGTAAAGTAAAAATATATCTTTTATCTCTAATTAATCTTATTAGGATGAAAATGGCCAGAATATTTTTATATGGAAGTTGACATTAGCCACACGCTGTCAATTTCCTCCAATGTTAAAAAAATATAGTTCAGAGATTATCTTATATCCGTACTGATATTATAAATGTGAAAGTGTGTTTGTTTGTTTATTTGTTTGTTTGTTTGTCTGTGTGTTTGTTTGTCCTTCTTTCACGTCGAAACAGAGTGACGGATTGGTGTGAATTTTTGAGTGAGGATAGTTGAAGGGCTGGAGAGTGACATAGGCTACTTTTTACCGCGAGAGATTATCTCATTCTCAGGAGAAAATACGTTATAATAAAACCAAAAAAATATTTATAAACAGAATTATTTGAAACTTGGTATTAATTATCTTTAATAGAAATAAATAAATACGAGTTTAAAAGCCTTTTTCGAAATTCATCCCATAAGGGGGTAAAATAGAGGATGAAAGTTTGTATGAAACCTACCTTTTTAGAGTTTTTTTTGTAGTTTTTGCGCGAGTGAAGCCGCGGGTCTGCTAGTATTATATAAAACAAACCCGTTGTTGCAACACTTATTACTCGAGAATTGCTGGACCGATTATTATGATCTTTGTTTTGTTGGATTTGTCTTTATTCCGAATAGCAGAATAACCATTAAAACATCGGAAAAATGCACGAAAAAAAAGAGTGCGTGTATGAGTAAGAAGTAAAACGTCTGTAGGTTATCGGTACTCTTTATGAAATTCAATTTATATGTATTTTTAAATAATTAGGATAGGCGAGATACAAAAAATAACGCATATTAGGCATAAAACAGTCATATATTTTTATAGAATATAATTTAAGGAAAGAATATAATATTATATATCATTTGTCAGACAATAACAACGGTTACCATGGCAACAAACGTACGTACATCGTAACGCATTCACCAGCTTACCCCCTAAGACAAGCGTGCGTAAAGAAGTTTTACTTCAAATATCAATTCCATACTAAGCGTCAAAACGTACCTAGGTAAGAACGTGAGCGAAGCGAGGGCGAGTCGCTAGTTCTGAATAAATTCATCATACTAGGTAGTTATCTACACGTAGAGCTATTGTTGACATGTACAAGCAACTAATGATATTATGAACTACTTTTATATTTTTTGCAGGTACATGCTATAATATCATTGAATCGGACCATTCAAAGAAACAATAGTGTTTTGTGATTTTTAAAAAAAAAATTTTCCTCAGTCTTTAGAAATTGAAGAACTCCACAACGCTGAGTTGATCTTTATTCGGACTAATCTCATAAACTGATGTGCACATTTTTCTACGGTTACCATCAATAGAAACAAGGTTTACCTAGGATGGTTATAAGCTATAATTATAATATAACACAAAATATTGTTTAGTATAATTATAATTAATTAATAATAGACCCCGTACCTAAAGTTATTTGTGCCTAATTACTCTTCTATTATATTCGCCTGGGCGACCCAGCTTCGCTCGGAGTTCTTTTTTGTTAAAACAAAAAAAAAACAAAATTTAAAACTTTGTATTCCGCCCAGGACTCGATCCCGGGCATAATATGTGTTGTCTAACTTGCGCCGTGACCACTTGCCCACGATACTTATATTCAAGTGTAAGAAATTAATGACCATATTCTGCGTAGAACAATGCAAAAGAAAACCACTTTAAAACTTGAAAACACGCGTTTTCCCAGACATGAGACTAATCTTGATCGATTTTTTGCCCCCGAAAGCCCCCACATACCAAATTTCAGCGAAATCGTTAAAGCCGTTTCCGAGATCGCTGGTATAAATAAATAAAGATATAAATATACAAGAATTGCTCGTTTAAATATATAAGATAGATAGATAAAAATGTTCTATAAATGATTAAATCAATAAATGGACAAGTCAATTTTCAATGCATTAAATTAAATTCAAAATAAAGATAACTTAAGGAAAGTTTTTAGTAATTCCTATCTATACATAAAATACAAAAGTATTAGCCCAGTCTGTATATTAAATATGTTTTGGAAAATCTTATTGAAATAGATATTATTATCGATACAGAGGCAGAATCTATAGTTTTTAGAGTTCTTGTCTGTCTGTCTGTTACCGCATCACAGAAAAACCACTTTTGGGGATTTTGATAAAATTTGGTGTAGTGATAGCTGGTGATCCCGGACAACATATAGAATACTTTTTAGCGCGGGAAAATATCTCATTTTTGAGAAAAAATACTAAAACTGGTTAGAATAAAACCACGATGATAATATAAACATTTTAGCAAGGTAACTTACTAAATATGGCAAAGAAACTGCTAAAAATAGCTTATCTTGAAAAAAAATATCAATAGCGTTATTTTATTTATTAAAATAACTCCAAAAATAAAAATTATTTATGTACTGTTTAGATATTCGTCAATAGATACCGCCGTGTATTTTTAAAATATGTTGTTTTAATTTCAAAAAAATTAATGTACAGATATGGCCCTATTGATTAGATGTCAGTGAACTTAGCAGAACATTGTCCAGCAGATCAAAAAAAAATGAGAGTTCTATTCGCATGCAGCTGAGTTCTATAGTTCCTGATACTTTTTAGAAATAGTTCTGGCGTTTTTACCTTAAAAAAAGTCAGTTGACTAAATGATCTGCTAACTTCCCGTAGCAGATCATTTTGCAACAAATCAAAAAAAAATGTGAAATTTATGCACGTGCAGCTGAGTTCTACAGTTCCTGATACTTTTCAGGAATAGTTCTGACTTCTAGTCCAAGTTCCAGCAGATCATATCCGAATTTTCGAAAAGTCGAAACATACCATTTTCATCGTTTCAAATTATTGTAAAAGGCTAGAATTCTTCCTTTTATCACAGATCTGTATTAGAACTGTAATCTAAAACTCGGTTCGAGTCCAGAACTCACGTCCAAGTCCCAGCAGATCATATCCAACCTTAGAAAAAGTAAAAACAAAAAAAATTATCTAATTGTTTCAAATTATTGAGAAAAGCTAGACGTAAGAACTCATTTGTTTATCACAGATCTTTATCAGAACTACTATTTAAAAGTCAATTCGAGTCCAGAACTCATGTCCAAATTCCAGCAGAGCATACCAGAAAGTTGAAAAAGTTGAAAAATACTATTTAATTTTTTTTTTTATTTATTGAGAAAAGCTACAAGTCAGAACTCTTTTGTTTATCACAGATCTTTATCAGAACTACTATATAGAAGTCAATTCGAGTCCAGAACTCACGTCCAAGTTCCAGCAGAGCATACATGAAAGTTGAAAAAGTTGAAAAATAATATTTAATTTTTTTTTAATTATTGAGAAAAGCTACAAGCCAGAACTCTTTTGTTTATCACAGGTCTTTATCAGAACTACTATTTTAAAGTCAATTCGAGTCCAGAACTCACGTCCAAGTTCCAGCAGAGCATACATGAAAGTTGAAAAAGTTGAAAAATAATATTTAATTTTTTTTTAATTATTGAGAAAAGCTACAAGTCAGAACTCTTTTGTTTATCACAGATCTTTATCAGAACTACTATTTAAAAGTCAATTCGAGTCCAGAACTCATGTCCAAATTCCAGCAGAGCATACCAGAAAGTTGAAAAAGTTGAAAAATACTATTTAATTTTTTATTTATTTATTGAGAAAAGCTACAAGTCAGAACTCTTTTGTTTATCACAGATCTTTATCAGAACTACTATTTAGAAGTCGATTCGAGTCCAGAACTCACGTCCAAGTTCCAGCAGAGCATACATGAAAGTTGAAAAAGTTGAAAAATAATATTTAATTTTTTTTTAATTATTGAGAAAAGCTACAAGTCAGAACTCTTTTGTTTATCACAGATCTTTATCAGAACTACTATATAGAAGTCAATTCGAGTCCAGAACTCACGTCCAAGTTCCAGCAGAGCATACATGAAAGTTGAAAAAGTTGAAAAATAATATTTAATTTTTTTTTAATTATTGAGAAAAGCTACAAGCCAGAACTCTTTTGTTTATCACAGGTCTTTATCAGAACTACTATTTTAAAGTCAATTCGAGTCCAGAACTCACGTCCAAGTTCCAGCAGACCATACATGAAAGTTGAAAAAGTTGAAAAATAATATTTAATTTTTTTTTAATTATTGAGAAAAGCTACAAGTCAGAACTCTTTTGTTTATCACAGATCTTTATCAGAACTACTATTTAAAAGTCAATTCGAGTCCAGAACTCATGTCCAAATTCCAGCAGAGCATACCAGAAAGTTGAAAAAGTTGAAAAATACTATTTAATTTTTTATTTATTTATTGAGAAAAGCTACAAGTCTCTTTTGTTTATCACAGATCTTTATCAGAACTACTATTTAGAAGTCGATTCGAGTCCAGAACTCACGTCCAAGTTCCAGCAGAGCATACATGAAAGTTGAAAAAGTTGAAAAATAATATTTAATTTTTTTTTAATTATTGAGAAAAGCTACAAGTCAGAACTCTTTTGTTTATCACAGATCTTTATCAGAACTACTATTTAGAAGTCAATTCGAGTCCAGAACTCACGTAAAAGTTCCAGCAGAGCATACATGAAAGTTGAAAAAGTTGAAAAATACTATTTAATTTTTTTTTTATTTATTGAGAAAAGCTACAAGTCAGAACTCTTTTGTTTATCACAGGTCTTTATCAGAACTACTATTTAAAAGTCAATTCGAGTCCAGAACTCACGTTCAAGTTCCAGCAGAGCATACATGAAAGTCGAAAAAGTTGAAAAATACTATTTAATTTTTTTTTTAATTATTGAGAAAAGCTACAAGTCAGAACTCTTTTGTTTATCACAGATCTTTATCAGAACTACTATTTAAAAGTCAATTCGAGTCCAGAACTCATGTCCAAATTCCAGCAGAGCATACCAGAAAGTTGAAAAATATTATTTAATTTTTTTTTTTTTTATTGAGAAAAGCTACAAGCCAGAACTCTTTTGTTTATCACAGATCTTTATCAGAACTACTATTTAAAAGTCAATTCGAGTCCAGAACTCACGTTCAAGTTCCAGCAGAGCATACATGAAAGTTGAAAAAGTTGAAAAATACTATTTTTTTTTTATTTATTGAGAAAAGCTACAAGTCAGAACTCTTTTGTTTATCACAGGTCTTTATCAGAACTACTATTTAAAAGTCAATTCGAGTCCAGAACTCACGTCCAAGTTCCAGCAGAGCATACATGAAAGTTGAAAAAGTTGAAAAATAATATTTAATTTTTTTTTAATTATTGAGAAAAGCTACAAGCCAGAACTCTTTTGTTTATCACAGGTCTTTATCAGAACTACTATTTTAAAGTCAATTCGAGTCCAGAACTCACGTCCAAGTTCCAGCAGAGCATACATGAAAGTTGAAAAAGTTGAAAAATAATATTTAATTTTTTTTTAATTATTGAGAAAAGCTACAAGTCAGAACTCTTTTGTTTATCACAGATCTTTATCAGAACTACTATTTAAAAGTCAATTCGAGTCCAGAACTCATGTCCAAATTCCAGCAGAGCATACCAGAAAGTTGAAAAAGTTGAAAAATACTATTTAATTTTTTTTTTATTTATTGAGAAAAGCTACAAGTCAGAACTCTTTTGTTTATCACAGGTCTTTATCAGAACTACTATTTTAAATTCAATTCGAGTCCAGAATTCACGTCCAAGTTCCAGCAGAGCATACATGAAAGTTGAAAAAGTTGAAAAATAATATTTAATTTTTTTTTTTAATTATTGAGAAAAGCTACAAGTCAGAACTCTTTTGTTTATCACAGATCTTTATCAGAACTACTATTTAAAAGTCAATTCGAGTCCAGAACTCACGTCCAAGTTCCAGCAGAGCATACATGAAAGTTGAAAAAGTTGAAAAATAATATTTAATTTTTTTTTTAATTATTGAGAAAAGCTACAAGTCAGAACTCTTTTGTTTATCACAGATCTTTATCAGAACTACTATTTAAAAGTCAATTCGAGTCCAGAACTCACGTCCAAGTTCCAGCAGAGCATACATGAAAGTTGAAAAAGTTGAAAAATAATATTTAATTTTTTTTTAATTATTGAGAAAAGCTACAAGCCAGAACTCTTTTGTTTATCACAGGTCTTTATCAGAACTACTATTTTAAAGTCAATTCGAGTCCAGAACTCACGTCCAAGTTCCAGCAGAGCATACATGAAAGTTGAAAAAGTTGAAAAATAATATTTAAATTTTTTTTAATTATTGAGAAAAGCTACAAGTCAGAACTCTTTTGTTTATCACAGATCTTTATCAGAACTACTATTTAAAAGTCAATTCGAGTCCAGAACTCATGTCCAAATTCCAGCAGAGCATACCAGAAAGTTGAAAAAGTTGAAAAATACTATTTAAATTTTTTTTTATTTATTGAGAAAAGCTACAAGTCAGAACTCTTTTGTTTATCACAGGTCTTTATCAGAACTACTATTTAAAAGTCAATTCGAGTCCAGAACTCACGTCCAAGTTCCAGCAGAGCATACATGAAAGTTGAAAAAGTTGAAAAATAATATTTAATTTTTTTTTAATTATTGAGAAAAGCTACAAGTCAGAACTCTTTTGTTTATCACAGATCTTTATCAGAACTACTATTTAAAAGTCAATTCGAGTCCAGAACTCATGTCCAAATTCCAGCAGAGCATACCAGAAAGTTGAAAAAGTTGAAAAATACTATTTAATTTCTTTTTTATTTATTGAGAAAAGCTACAAGTCAGAACTCTTTTGTTTATCACAGATCTTTATCAGAACTACTATTTAGAAGTCAATTCGAGTCCAGAACTCACGTCCAAGTTCCAGCAGAGCATACATGAAAGTTGAAAAAGTTGAAAAATACTATTTAATTTTTTTTTTAATTATTGAGAAAAGCTACAAGTCAGAACTCTTTTGTTTATCACAGATCTTTATCAGAACTACTATTTAAAAGTCAATTCGAGTCCAGAACTCATGTCCAAATTCCAGCAGAGCATACCAGAAAGTTGAAAAAGTTGAAAAATACTATTTAATTTTTTTTTTATTTATTGAGAAAAGCTACAAGTCAGAACTCTTTTGTTTATCACAGGTCTTTATCAGAACTACTATTTAGAAGTCAATTCGAGTCCAGAACTCACGTCCAAGTTCCAGCAGAGCATACATGAAAGTTGAAAAAGTTGAAAAATAATATTTAATTTTTTTTAATTATTGAGAAAAGCTACAAGTCAGAACTCTTTTGTTTATCACAGATCTTTATCAGAACTACTATTTAAAAGTCAATTCGAGTCCAGAACTCATGTCCAAATTCCAGCAGAGCATACCAGAAAGTTGAAAAAGTTGAAAAATAATATTTAATTTTTTTTTTTAATTATTGAGAAAAGCTACAAGCCAGAACTCTTTTGTTTATCACAGATCTTTATCAGAACTACTATTTAAAAGTCAATTCGAGTCCAGAACTCACGTCCAAGTTCCAGCAGAGCATACATGAAAGTTGAAAAAGTTGAAAAATAATATTTAATTTTTTTTTAATTATTGAGAAAAGCTACAAGTCAGAACTCTTTTGTTTATCACAGATCTTTATCAGAACTACTATTTAGAAGTCAATTCGAGTCCAGAACTCACGTCCAAGTTCCAGCAGAGCATACATGAAAGTTGAAAAAGTTGAAAAATACTATTTAATTTTTTTTTTAATTATTGAGAAAAGCTACAAGTCAGAACTCTTTTGTTTATCACAGATCTTTATCAGAACTACTATTTAAAAGTCAATTCGAGTCCAGAACTCATGTCCAAATTCCAGTAGAGCATACCAGAAAGTTGAAAAAGTTGAAAAATACTATTTAATTTTTTTTTATTTATTGAGAAAAGCTACAAGTCAGAACTCTTTTGTTTATCACAGGTCTTTATCAGAACTACTATTTTAAAGTCAATTCGAGTCCAGAACTCACGTCCAAGTTCCAGCAGAGCATACATGAAAGTTGAAAAAGTTGAAAAATAATATTTAATTTTTTTTTAATTATTGAGAAAAGCTACAAGTCAGAACTCTTTTGTTTATCACAGATCTTTATCAGAACTACTATTTAAAAGTCAATTCGAGTCCAGAACTCACGTCCAAGTTCCAGCAGAGCATACATGAAAGTTGAAAAAGTTGAAAAATAATATTTAAATTTTTTTTAATTATTGAGAAAAGCTACAAGTCAGAACTCTTTTGTTTATCACAGATCTTTATCAGAACTACTATTTAAAAGTCAATTCGAGTCCAGAACTCATGTCCAAATTCCAGCAGAGCATACCAGAAAGTTGAAAAAGTTGAAAAATACTATTTAAATTTTTTTTTATTTATTGAGAAAAGCTACAAGTCAGAACTCTTTTGTTTATCACAGGTCTTTATCAGAACTACTATTTAAAAGTCAATTCGAGTCCAGAACTCACGTCCAAGTTCCAGCAGAGCATACATGAAAGTTGAAAAAGTTGAAAAATAATATTTAATTTTTTTTTAATTATTGAGAAAAGCTACAAGTCAGAACTCTTTTGTTTATCACAGATCTTTATCAGAACTACTATTTAAAAGTCAATTCGAGTCCAGAACTCATGTCCAAATTCCAGCAGAGCATACCAGAAAGTTGAAAAAGTTGAAAAATACTATTTAATTTCTTTTTTATTTATTGAGAAAAGCTACAAGTCAGAACTCTTTTGTTTATCACAGATCTTTATCAGAACTACTATTTAGAAGTCAATTCGAGTCCAGAACTCACGTCCAAGTTCCAGCAGAGCATACATGAAAGTTGAAAAAGTTGAAAAATACTATTTAATTTTTTTTTTAATTATTGAGAAAAGCTACAAGTCAGAACTCTTTTGTTTATCACAGATCTTTATCAGAACTACTATTTAAAAGTCAATTCGAGTCCAGAACTCATGTCCAAATTCCAGCAGAGCATACCAGAAAGTTGAAAAAGTTGAAAAATACTATTTAATTTTTTTTTTATTTATTGAGAAAAGCTACAAGTCAGAACTCTTTTGTTTATCACAGGTCTTTATCAGAACTACTATTTAGAAGTCAATTCGAGTCCAGAACTCACGTCCAAGTTCCAGCAGAGCATACATGAAAGTTGAAAAAGTTGAAAAATAATATTTAATTTTTTTTAATTATTGAGAAAAGCTACAAGTCAGAACTCTTTTGTTTATCACAGATCTTTATCAGAACTACTATTTAAAAGTCAATTCGAGTCCAGAACTCATGTCCAAATTCCAGCAGAGCATACCAGAAAGTTGAAAAAGTTGAAAAATAATATTTAATTTTTTTTTTTAATTATTGAGAAAAGCTACAAGCCAGAACTCTTTTGTTTATCACAGATCTTTATCAGAACTACTATTTAAAAGTCAATTCGAGTCCAGAACTCACGTCCAAGTTCCAGCAGAGCATACATGAAAGTTGAAAAAGTTGAAAAATAATATTTAATTTTTTTTTAATTATTGAGAAAAGCTACAAGTCAGAACTCTTTTGTTTATCACAGATCTTTATCAGAACTACTATTTAGAAGTCAATTCGAGTCCAGAACTCACGTCCAAGTTCCAGCAGAGCATACATGAAAGTTGAAAAAGTTGAAAAATACTATTTAATTTTTTTTTTAATTATTGAGAAAAGCTACAAGTCAGAACTCTTTTGTTTATCACAGATCTTTATCAGAACTACTATTTAAAAGTCAATTCGAGTCCAGAACTCATGTCCAAATTCCAGTAGAGCATACCAGAAAGTTGAAAAAGTTGAAAAATACTATTTAATTTTTTTTTATTTATTGAGAAAAGCTACAAGTCAGAACTCTTTTGTTTATCACAGGTCTTTATCAGAACTACTATTTTAAAGTCAATTCGAGTCCAGAACTCACGTCCAAGTTCCAGCAGAGCATACATGAAAGTTGAAAAAGTTGAAAAATAATATTTAATTTTTTTTTAATTATTGAGAAAAGCTACAAGTCAGAACTCTTTTGTTTATCACAGATCTTTATCAGAACTACTATTTAAAAGTCAATTCGAGTCCAGAACTCACGTCCAAGTTCCAGCAGAGCATACATGAAAGTTGAAAAAGTTGAAAAATAATATTTAATTTTTTTTTTAATTATTGAGAAAAGCTACAAGTCAGAACTCTTTTGTTTATCACAGATCTTTATCAGAACTACTATTTAAAAGTCAATTCGAGTCCAGAACTCACGTCCAAGTTCCAGCAGAGCATACATGAAAGTTGAAAAAGTTGAAAAATAATATTTAATTTTTTTTTAATTATTGAGAAAAGCTACAAGCCAGAACTCTTTTGTTTATCACAGGTCTTTATCAGAACTACTATTTTAAAGTCAATTCGAGTCCAGAACTCACGTCCAAGTTCCAGCAGAGCATACATGAAAGTTGAAAAAGTTGAAAAATAATATTTAAATTTTTTTTAATTATTGAGAAAAGCTACAAGTCAGAACTCTTTTGTTTATCACAGATCTTTATTAGAACTACTATTTAAAAGTCAATTCGAGTCCAGAACTCACGTCCAAGTTCCAGCAGAGCATACATGAAAGTTGAAAAAGTTGAAAAATAATATTTAATTTTTTTTTAATTATTGAGAAAAGCTACAAGTCAGAACTCTTTTGTTTATCACAGGTCTTTATCAGAACTACTATTTTAAAGTCAATTCGAGTCCAGAACTCACGTCCAAGTTCCAGCAGAGCATACATGAAAGTTGAAAAAGTTGAAAAATAATATTTAATTTTTTTTTAATTATTGAGAAAAGCTACAAGTCAGAACTCTTTTGTTTATCACAGATCTTTATCAGAACTACTATTTAAAAGTCAATTCGAGTCCAGAACTCATGTCCAAATTCCAGCAGAGCATACCAGAAAGTTGAAAAAGTTGAAAAATAATATTTTTTTTTTTTTTTTAATTATTGAGAAAAGCTACAAGTCAGAACTCTTTTGTTTATCACAGATCTTTATCAGAACTACTATTTAAAAGTCAATTCGAGTCCAGAACTCACGTCCAAGTTCCAGCAGAGCATACATGAAAGTTGAAAAAGTTGAAAAATAATATTTAATTTTTTTTTTTAATTATTGAGAAAAGCTACAAGTCAGAACTCTTTTGTTTATCACAGATCTTTATCAGAACTACTATTTAAAAGTCAATTCGAGTCCAGAACTCACGTCCAAGTTCCAGCAGAGCATACATGAAAGTTGAAAAAGTTGAAAAATAATATTTAATTTTTTTTTAATTATTGAGAAAAGCTACAAGCCAGAACTCTTTTGTTTATCACAGGTCTTTATCAGAACTACTATTTTAAAGTCAATTCGAGTCCAGAACTCACGTCCAAGTTCCAGCAGAGCATACATGAAAGTTGAAAAAGTTGAAAAATAATATTTAAATTTTTTTTAATTATTGAGAAAAGCTACAAGTCAGAACTCTTTTGTTTATCACAGATCTTTATTAGAACTACTATTTAAAAGTCAATTCGAGTCCAGAACTCATGTCCAAATTCCAGCAGAGCATACCAGAAAGTTGAAAAAGTTGAAAAATACTATTTAAATTTTTTTTTATTTATTGAGAAAAGCTACAAGTCAGAACTCTTTTGTTTATCACAGGTCTTTATCAGAACTACTATTTAAAAGTCAATTCGAGTCCAGAACTCATGTCCAAATTCCAGCAGAGCATACCAGAAAGTTGAAAAAGTTGAAAAATACTATTTAATTTTTTTTTTATTTATTGAGAAAAGCTACAAGTCAGAACTCTTTTGTTTATCACAGATCTTTATCAGAACTACTATTTAGAAGTCAATTCGAGTCCAGAACTCACGTCCAAGTTCCAGCAGAGCATACATGAAAGTTGAAAAAGTTGAAAAATACTATTTAATTTTTTTTTAATTATTGAGAAAAGCTACAAGTCAGAACTCTTTTGTTTATCACAGATCTTTATCAGAACTACTATTTAAAAGTCAATTCGAGTCCAGAACTCATGTCCAAATTCCAGCAGAGCATACCAGAAAGTTGAAAAAGTTGAAAAATACTATTTAATTTTTTTTTTATTTATTGAGAAAAGCTACAAGTCAGAACTCTTTTGTTTATCACAGGTCTTTATCAGAACTACTATTTTAAATTCAATTCGAGTCCAGAACTCACGTCCAAGTTCCAGCAGAGCATACATGAAAGTTGAAAAAGTTGAAAAATAATATTTAATTTTTTTTTAATTATTGAGAAAAGCTACAAGTCAGAACTCTTTTGTTTATCACAGATCTTTATCAGAACTACTATTTAGAAGTCAATTCGAGTCCAGAACTCACGTCCAAGTTCCAGCAGAGCATACATGAAAGTTGAAAAAGTTGAAAAATACTATTTAATTTTTTTTTTATTTATTGAGAAAAGCTACAAGTCAGAACTCTTTTGTTTATCACAGATCTTTATCAGAACTACTATTTAGAAGTCAATTCGAGTCCAGAACTCACGTCCAAGTTCCAGCAGAGCATACATGAAAGTTGAAAAAGTTGAAAAATACTATTTAATTTTTTTTTAATTATTGAGAAAAGCTACAAGTCAGAACTCTTTTGTTTATCACACATCTTTATCAGAACTACTATTTAGAAGTCAATTCGAGTCCAGAACTCACGTTCAAGTTTCAGCAGAGCATACATGAAAGTTGAAAAAGTTGAAAAATAATATTTAATTTTTTTTTTAATTATTGAGAAAAGCTACAAGTCAGAACTCTTTTGTTTATCACAGATCTGAAATAGAACTACTATTTAAAAGTCAATTCGAGTCCAGAACTCACGTTCAAGTTCCAGCAGAGCATACATGAAAGTTGAAAAAGTTGAAAAATAAAATAGAAGTAGATAAATAGAAGTTCGATTCTCGGTTCAGGAAGCTTATTAAAAAAAATTAAAAAGTTCCTTTGAGTAAATCTTGATAATTTGAATATTAAAAATACATTTCTTCTATGTCCCATCGATTTTTTCCACCTGAATAATAGTTATAATATGGGACTTAACGCGTGAATTCGCAATTATATACCTTGTTCCCTAACAAGGGAACAAGGTATATAGCTACTTACGAATCCACGCGTTAAGTACTGTATTATAACCATCTAAAAAGATTTCCCTATAATCCTAACTGATGTAACTTTTGTAATAGAATGATGTGGTCTACGCGATTAAAGCCAACTTGGAGCTCAGTGATTTTTTATATATCATTACACTTATATATATACTAACTAAAAAGCATTTAAAATTTTTAATATTGCTTTCTAGCGCTTTCTTATACTAACATTCAAATTTCAAACTTGATATTGAGGCATCGAATAGGCCATTTATGCTATATTTTACTGCCTCTTTTATTGACGTCTTCAGGTTTCCGGATAGTTCCAAGTTAGCCATGGCTGTCCTCTTGTGTTTCTTAACTTCTTCCATTACTGAATCAATGTCAATTTGAGGAGGGTTTGCCTTGGGCTGAGTTTGTGTGCCACTCTTCCTTTTTGTTGTGCCCGTTAGGGTCTGTTTTTGGGTAATTTGGATATTTTGATTCGGCTTTTTGTCAGTTGTTAATTTACTCGAGTGTATATTATTCGAGTAAGTCGCGATTAGTTTGATGATTGAGTGCATAGTGCCCAATGGTCGATGTGGGGTCGAAAAAAAGGGGGGATAGGGAAGGAATAACGGAAAAATAGTAAGGGAGTGTATAGGGCTGGCCGAGACCTTTCAATTGAGCCCAAGCTCGAGGTCCATACGTCAATTTTTGATAAAGTTGACCAAATTTTAAAGTTTTAGGGGTTTATCGGGGTCGTTAAGAGGAAATTTTGGGTTTATATTTTTGTATATGATTTTTGGTGTGTCTGTCTGTACTGTGAATTTTTTTGGCCAAATTCGTAGGAGTGGAATTGTTTATAGAACGGTTTTTCTGGCTTTTCACTGAGAAGGGGGTTTTCAAAAATTTTTGTTTTAGAGTTCGTGGGTGCAGCTTTCCAGCGCCTGTCACCCGACACCAATATTGTTTAAATCGGTTTGATAGTTTAGGAGATATTTAGGATTTTATTATAGGGGGGGTGTTGGGCGTGGGCGAGGGGGGGGTAGATCTCGTGGGTATATTATGGGGGTGTTGGGGGTGTTTCGGGGGGTGGGGGGCGATTGGGAAACTGTTGGAGTGGGCAAGGTTTGTCCACCAGGGACGAAGATATTGGGGTCTGAAGTTGAGGGGGGTGAGGCACAGTGGTGCCAAAAGGTAAAAGACTTAGATTAGAAAATATTTAAATATTAATATATTACACTTATTTTCCATTATTTATAACAAAAATTTAGCTAAAATAACAAAATTCAAAATTATTCGGCTCTCGTTTCGGTATTGCCCCGAGTTTATACATACTAGAGTTGCTCTCACTATGTATTACTTGAGTCTTCGATTACTCATCTAACTTTTACCTTTGAGATCTTACAATACATTCATTTCTCTTTTCTTATCCTATTTTCTTTGTAGATTATTTATTTATTTATTATTTCTAATTAATATAATATTATTTCTAAAACCTACCTATTTACAATATTTATATTGAATAAAGTTTTCAATCGTTAATACGATCTTTCGAAATATTTTTTTCTATTCCTTATTATTCCTAAGTCCCGTAATAATAGCCTACAATAGTTCATTTTTCTGTAACTTCTTAACATTCATAATTCAGTAGAGATAAAGTGAAGGCCAATATAAAAATGTCAACCAAATCGGCGTACGATAAAATTGCTTTACGGCAAATTTTGTCAGATGTTGCTTGCCGTGCTATTAATGATGACGGACGTCTTCTTCCACCTTCCCATGCAGTATATAGAAAAATTTCAAATATGATGGCGGATAAAGGTTCGGTGATCACGCCCAAGCACATTTATACTATTATCAATAATAATCGTGCTGGCTTTAGAGATCTTATCATGGAGGTTTTCGGTATTCGAGAGCGAGAATTGAGCATCTCCGTAAATGATGGCAATTACAGCGACAAAAAGTGTGCAGACCAGATCCCCGATACGCTGACCAGTTTAACTTCAATAAAGATAAACCTGGTAATTTCGCAGGAGAAATGGCACAATATGAAACCTCAAAAAAAAATATATGGCAAGCGTATATATTGGAAGTTGCGACAAGGATGGGCAGACGTTGTAGCTGAAGCTTTGTGGGTGCAGCACCATTTAGACTGTGTATTTGTGTTCAAAAATCACAATGTATACTTGAGTGCCATTTCCAAATTTTTCTTAACGATAGAAGGTTTCTGTCGCGAATGCCACGCAAAAATCCATTGTACCCTGTTAAAAGAGCCAACGAAAGGGGTTGATGTCGTTCTCCAATGTAACGTGTATGGCATTAGGCCAGATTTACATTCTGGAAAAAAAAGAAGGCAACTGAGAGGTGCTCGTCGCATTGAAGTGGCAGATTACCTCATTGATGGCGGTAAAGACGCGGTGACATGGCGTCGAAAAGAAGCTGGTCGTATAAAAAAATTTGGAAGTAAAAATCCACCAATCTTACCGAGTAACGAAGTTGTCCGGAAGGCCAAAGAACAGCGATTACTAAATAAATATGGGCTACTGTTCGGCAACCCTGCATTAAATTTATTGAACAGCGCTGAACACGGTAAGTTGGTTGGCTGCATACAATCCGTCGGGTTGTATCGGTTCAACTGTATGTATTGGCTACCGGAACAACTTCAAATATACGTCTCCCGTTGTCGGAATGATCCTGCGGCAACATTAGCAATCGATGCTACGGGTGGCATTGCAAAACGAAACAAGTCACAGAAGCCACACATATTCCTATACCAGTGTGTACTCGTGACAAAAGACGGTAGCGTGCCAACATTTCAAATGGTGTCAGCCGATCAACGATCTATGATCGTGGCTAGTTTTTTGAGCCATATCCTCGCTGCGAACGCTCCCATTCCACCGATTGTCGTAACCGATTTTGGATGGTCTTTGTTAATTGCGGTTGCGCGTATATTTGGCCAGTGCGCAAGTTTAACGGATTATCTGCAAAAGTGTTACGATGCTGTCATAAATGAGTCGACGTCACTGCCATCAACGTTTATGCGATTAGATGTGTGTCATCTATTGGCAATGATAACACGATGGCCAAGTGTGAAGGGAAAAGATAAGTCGTTGGTACGGCGATTTTTTAAACGGTGCATTGGTAAAGCTTGCCAAATTTCGAATCTAAAAGACTTATCGTTCTTTCTAGAATCGGTACTGGTTGTTGCGCTCAGCAAATACATTGGGTCCGGAATAGATAACAAGCCCCTACCATCGGTTGATAGACTACATTTCTTAAACAATAAGATCAAAGGGCTAGAAATTATGAATGATGACGATCACAATGACGATGATGAAGCTACGGATAACAGCGACGAAGAAGCTGGTGACGATATGATCGACGAGGTACCTGATTTCAAGTCGGAACAGAATGCCGTCAAACCAGGCTGGAAATCGTGGCGTGATGGATTGTACGACGCTGCAGTTGAAATCGTTAATCAGTCATCGGAAGGTGATACAATCAACGCTTGTTACAACGTCGATTTCGCCAAAAGGTTGAAAAGGTACCTCCTTCCATACATACCTCTGTGGACCGCAATCATGGTGCCTATTTTCGGACGAGGTTCAGTGACTGCTACATCCGCCGCTGTCGAATCAGAATTTGCAGATTTGAAACATCGTGAATTTAGGGGCGAAATTCCGATGCGCATTGATCGATTTGTCATTCAACATCTAGAACGAATCGACAACAAGATAAAAGACCGCTGCAAGATGTCTGACTGTCCACCAAAAAAGGAAGTAATAATATCGAACACTCCAGAGACGAACGATCTTAATGGGTCCTCAGACTTTATAGTTGGAAAGTTGCTGAACGCCATGGAAATCGACGACTCTCCTCGGCATTCGACAATTCAGCTCAATGAGATCTCATTCGACGCGTTGTTACCAAATATGTGCAGTACTCCACAAGAGTGTTCGGAAAACGAGTCATCTCAAAGAACCTCATCACAACTTCAGTCTCCAGCATTAGTAACAAAAGAACCTATCAATAGTATTGAACCCCTAGAGTCATTGAAACAATTAAGTTACGAAGCATTCCATTCATCAAGAGATGAAAATATTCCCGACGACAATGATTGGAATGTTCAAGAAGAATGGAAAGGCTTGAGCAAAGGTGCTAAAGAAAAAGAAGCCGTCTCCTCGAAAAAAAAGCGAGCGAAGCCATCATCTTTGAATGATTGCCCAGAATGGGATTATATCAAAGATGCAAAAATTGGTCGAACACCAATTCTCTTGAATGGGAATATCGCAGGATCCGTGCGTTTCAATGACCATTACTTAAATATCACGTCGACTTGTGCCTTTGATTCAATTTTTCAGGCAATTCTTAGCGGGCTGTTGACGAATAAAAAATACTCTGACATCCTAAAATTATCGGATTGTCCGATTGTACATCTTGCACGAAGCGTCAGCGATAAAAAAAAAATATTAAAAGAACATTATGTTCAAAGGGCTAAAATTTTGACGGCAATTCCCATTTTTCAAGGTACTACGAAGATCTATATGAGGAACATAAAGCGCTTGTCTGCAGAATGCAATGCTGCTCATTTAGCTCAATTCCTATTTAAACAAATACCAAGTTACACGTGTCGCGTAAGTTGTTGCTGCGGATATGAGAACCAGAAGGAATACACATTTCTAAGTGTTAACATCGACACTATTCTTTGCCAAGGTTTCCATCTGATACAAGAAGCAATCGATGACTGTACAGTGTTGGAAAGATCTTGTTTCAAATGTAAAAAGAAAATACCGTGCTTGAACGAATATGGATCGCACTTAATAATCGATACTAGTGTTGTTAGCGATCCTGGATATCCAAACAGAAGAAAGATCATTATTCACAGGTTAAATTCGCTGCAAAAAATTGTCAAAGTTGGTGCGAAGTCTTACATGATAGCGGGTGTCGTTGATTATAGTGCGGAAATAAAACATTATGTCACATATGTATTGACCGGTGAGTATTGGTATAAATACGATGGGCAAAAAAAGAAACGTGAAACAACGAATCCACGGACCAGAATCAGTCCTCATCTTATTATATACGCAATATGCAGTGACCAATGAAAACATTCTAAAAATCGTGCGTTTGCAAACTGATAAAAAGTATACAGTTAATTAATTGATTCTTTATTTGAAACACATTATTTATCATGAGTAGTAAGTAATATATGTTTTATACTGATTTTAATTAATTTATATGTTTTATGTTAAAAATAATATACTTTCCAACGAAATACCATATCCAAAATTAGAAAACTAAAAAAAAATTATAACTTATTCACAACCTTATTAATAGTTTTGACACGGACTCCATGATATATTCAGAAAACACAGATGGTCTTCCATGGCTATTAATAAAAAAAAAAATTGCAATAAAAATATAAAAAAAAGGATGATTATAATAAAATTTCTTGATGATGGGGAGGGGGGGGGGGGGGGGGAATATGAGAAAATAACAAAATCAACAAAAAACAAAAAAAAACGAAGCCAGTCCTCAAAACGTCCACGTCGTTGGCTTTGGGTAACGCTGAGATTGAGGGTTCACAAAAGTTGCTTGTGACTTTTACAGACAAAATCGTGAAGAGATTTCGGGTACTAAAATTGTAATAAAACTATCCAAAAGCTTTCAATAATCTGAACCGATGAAAATGTTATTTTCCGACTTTTTAAACGTTCTCACATGATATGATTGGACGTGACGTGACACTTGGACGTGAGTTCTGGACTCGAATCGACTTCTAAATTGTAGTTTTGATAAAGATCTGTCATAAACAAAAGAGTTCTGACTTGTAGCTTTTCTCAATAATTAAAAAAAAATTAAATATTATTTTTCAACTTTTTCAACTTTCATGTATGCTCTGCTGGAACTTGGACGTGAGTTCTGGACTCGAATTGAATTTAAAATAGTAGTTCTGATAAAGACCTGTGATAAACAAAAGAGTTCTGACTTGTAGCTTTTCTCAATAAATAAAAAAAAAATTAAATAGTATTTTTCAACTTTTTCAACTTTCTGGTATGCTCTGCTGGAATTTGGACGTGAGTTCTGGACTCGAATTGACTTCTAAATAGTAGTTCTGATAAAGATCTGTGATAAACAAAAGAGTTCTGACTTGTAGATTTTCTCAATAATTAAAAAAAAATTAAATATTATTTTTCAACTTTTTCAACTTTCATGTATGCTCTGCTGGAACTTGGACGTGAGTTCTGGACTCGAATTGAATTTAAAATAGTAGTTCTGATAAAGACCTGTGATAAACAAAAGAGTTCTGACTTGTAGCTTTTCTCAATAAATAAAAAAAAAATTAAATAGTATTTTTCAACTTTTTCAACTTTCTGGTATGCTCTGCTGGAATTTGGACATGAGTTCTGGACTCGAATTGACTTTTAAATAGTAGTTCTGATAAAGATCTGTGATAAACAAAAGAGTTCTGACTTGTAGCTTTTCTCAATAATTAAAAAAAAATTAAATAGTATTTTTCAACTTTTTCAACTTTCATGTATGCTCTGCTGGAACTTGGACGTGAGTTCTGGACTCGAATTGACTTCTAAATAGTAGTTCTGATAAAGATCTGTGATAAACAAAAGAGTTCTGACTTGTAGCTTTTCTCAATAAATAAAAAAAAAATTAAATAGTATTTTTCAACTTTTTCAACTTTCTGGTATGCTCTGCTGGAATTTGGACATGAGTTCTGGACTCGAATTGACTTTTAAATAGTAGTTCTGATAAAGATCTGTGATAAACAAAAGAGTTCTGACTTGTAGCTTTTCTCAATAATTAAAAAAAAATTAAATATTATTTTTCAACTTTTTCAACTTTCATGTATGCTCTGCTGGAACTTGGACGTGAGTTCTGGACTCGAATTGAATTTAAAATAGTAGTTCTGATAAAGACCTGTGATAAACAAAAGAGTTCTGACTTGTAGCTTTTCTCAATAAATAAAAAAAAAATTAAATAGTATTTTTCAACTTTTTCAACTTTCTGGTATGCTCTGCTGGAATTTGGACATGAGTTCTGGACTCGAATTGACTTTTAAATAGTAGTTCTGATAAAGATCTGTGATAAACAAAAGAGTTCTGACTTGTAGCTTTTCTCAATAATTAAAAAAAAATTAAATAGTATTTTTCAACTTTTTCAACTTTCATGTATGCTCTGCTGGAACTTGGACGTGAGTTCTGGACTCGAATTGACTTCTAAATAGTAGTTCTGATAAAGATCTGTGATAAACAAAAGAGTTCTGACTTGTAGCTTTTCTCAATAAATAAAAAAAAAATTAAATAGTATTTTTCAACTTTTTCAACTTTCTGGTATGCTCTGCTGGAATTTGGACATGAGTTCTGGACTCGAATTGACTTTTAAATAGTAGTTCTGATAAAGACCTGTGATAAACAAAAGAGTTCTGACTTGTAGCTTTTCTCAATAAATAAAAAAAAATTTAAATAGTATTTTTCAACTTTTTCAACTTTCTGGTATGCTCTGCTGGAATTTGGACATGAGTTCTGGACTCGAATTGACTTTTAAATAGTAGTTCTAATAAAGATCTGTGATAAACAAAAGAGTTCTGACTTGTAGCTTTTCTCAATAATTAAAAAAAATTTAAATATTATTTTTCAACTTTTTCAACTTTCATGTATGCTCTGCTGGAACTTGGACGTGAGTTCTGGACTCGAATTGACTTTAAAATAGTAGTTCTGATAAAGACCTGTGATAAACAAAAGAGTTCTGGCTTGTAGCTTTTCTCAATAATTAAAAAAAAAATTAAATATTATTTTTCAACTTTTTCAACTTTCATGTATGCTCTGCTGGAACTTGGACGTGAGTTCTGGACTCGAATTGACTTTTAAATAGTAGTTCTGATAAAGATCTGTGATAAACAAAAGAGTTCTGACTTGTAGCTTTTCTCAATAATTAAAAAAAAAAAATAAATATTATTTTTCAACTTTTTCAACTTTCATGTATGCTCTGCTGGAACTTGGACGTGAGTTCTGGACTCGAATTGACTTTTAAATAGTAGTTCTGATAAAGATCTGTGATAAACAAAAGAGTTCTGACTTGTAGCTTTTCTCAATAATTAAAAAAAAAAAAAAAATATTATTTTTCAACTTTTTCAACTTTCTGGTATGCTCTGCTGGAATTTGGACATGAGTTCTGGACTCGAATTGACTTTTAAATAGTAGTTCTGATAAAGATCTGTGATAAACAAAAGAGTTCTGACTTGTAGCTTTTCTCAATAAATAAAAAAAAAATTAAATAGTATTTTTCAACTTTTTCAACTTTCTGGTATGCTCTGCTGGAATTTGGACATGAGTTCTGGACTCGAATTGACTTTTAAATAGTAGTTCTGATAAAGATCTGTGATAAACAAAAGAGTTCTGACTTGTAGCTTTTCTCAATAATTAAAAAAAAATTAAATAGTATTTTTCAACTTTTTCAACTTTCATGTATGCTCTGCTGGAACTTGGACGTGAGTTCTGGACTCGAATTGACTTCTAAATAGTAGTTCTGATAAAGATCTGTGATAAACAAAAGAGTTCTGACTTGTAGCTTTTCTCAATAAATAAAAAAAAAATTAAATAGTATTTTTCAACTTTTTCAACTTTCTGGTATGCTCTGCTGGAATTTGGACATGAGTTCTGGACTCGAATTGACTTTTAAATAGTAGTTCTGATAAAGATCTGTGATAAACAAAAGAGTTCTGACTTGTAGCTTTTCTCAATAATTAAAAAAAAATTAAATATTATTTTTCAACTTTTTCAACTTTCATGTATGCTCTGCTGGAACTTGGACGTGAGTTCTGGACTCGAATTGAATTTAAAATAGTAGTTCTGATAAAGACCTGTGATAAACAAAAGAGTTCTGACTTGTAGCTTTTCTCAATAAATAAAAAAAAAAATTAAATAGTATTTTTCAACTTTTTCAACTTTCTGGTATGCTCTGCTGGAATTTGGACATGAGTTCTGGACTCGAATTGACTTTTAAATAGTAGTTCTGATAAAGATCTGTGATAAACAAAAGAGTTCTGACTTGTAGCTTTTCTCAATAATTAAAAAAAAATTAAATAGTATTTTTCAACTTTTTCAACTTTCTGGTATGCTCTGCTGGAATTTGGACATGAGTTCTGGACTCGAATTGACTTTTAAATAGTAGTTCTGATAAAGACCTGTGATAAACAAAAGAGTTCTGACTTGTAGCTTTTCTCAATAATTAAAAAAAAAAAAAAAATATTATTTTTCAACTTTTTCAACTTTCTGGTATGCTCTGCTGGAACTTGGACGTGAGTTCTGGACTCGAATTGACTTTTAAATAGTAGTTCTGATAAAGATCTGTGATAAACAAAAGAGTTCTGACTTGTAGCTTTTCTCAATAATTAAAAAAAAAATTAAATATTATTTTTCAACTTTTTCAACTTTCATGTATGCTCTGCTGGAACTTGGACGTGAGTTCTGGACTCGAATTGACTTTTAAAAAGTAGTTCTGATAAAGATCTGTGATAAACAAAAGAGTTCTGACTTGTAGCTTTTCTCAATAATTAAAAAAAAATAATTAAATATTATTTTTCAACTTTTTCAACTTTCATGTATGCTCTGCTGGAACTTGGACGTGAGTTCTGGACTCGAATTGATTTCTAAATAGTAGTTCTGATAAAGACCTGTGATAAACAAAAGAGTTCTGACTTGTAGCTTTTCTCAATAAATAAAAAAAAAATAGTATTTTTCAACTTTTTCAACTTTCATGTATGCTCTGCTGGAACTTGAACGTGAGTTCTGGACTCGAATTGACTTCTAAATAGTAGTTCTGATAAAGATCTGTGATAAACAAAAGAGTTCTGGCTTGTAGCTTTTCTCAATAAATAAAAAAAAAATTAAATAATATTTTTCAACTTTCTGGTATGCTCTGCTGGAATTTGGACATGAGTTCTGGACTCGAATTGACTTTTCAATAGTATTTCTGATAAAGATCTGTGATAAACAAAAGAGTTCTGACTTGTAGCTTTTCTCAATAATAAAAAAAAAAATTAAATAGTATTTTTCAACTTTTTCAACTTTCATGTATGCTCTGCTGGAACTTGAACGTGAGTTCTGGACTCGAATTGACTTTTAAATAGTAGTTCTGATAAAGACCTGTGATAAACAAAAGAGTTCTGACTTGTAGCTTTTCTCAATAAATAAAAAAAAATTAAATAGTATTTTTCAACTTTTTCAACTTTCATGTATGCTCTGCTGGAACTTTTACGTGAGTTCTGGACTCGAATTGACTTCTAAATAGTAGTTCTGATAAAGATCTGTGATAAACAAAAGAGTTCTGACTTGTAGCTTTTCTCAATAATTAAAAAAAAATTAAATATTATTTTTCAACTTTTTCAACTTTCATGTATGCTCTGCTGGAACTTGGACGTGAGTTCTGGACTCGAATTGACTTCTAAATAGTAGTTCTGATAAAGATCTGTGATAAACAAAAGAGTTCTGACTTGTAGCTTTTCTCAATAATTAAAAAAAAATTAAATATTATTTTTCAACTTTTTCAACTTTCATGTATGCTCTGCTGGAACTTGGACGTGAGTTCTGGACTCGAATTGACTTCTAAATAGTAGTTCTGATAAAGATCTGTGATAAACAAAAGAGTTCTGACTTGTAGCTTTTCTCAATAATTAAAAAAAAATTAAATATTATTTTTCAACTTTTTCAACTTTCATGTATGCTCTGCTGGAACTTGGACGTGAGTTCTGGACTCGAATTGACTTTTAAATAGTAGTTCTGATAAAGACCTGTGATAAACAAAAGAGTTCTGACTTGTAGCTTTTCTCAATAAATAAAAAAAAAAATAGTATTTTTCAACTTTTTCAACTTTCATGTATGCTCTGCTGGAACTTGAACGTGAGTTCTGGACTCGAATTGACTTCTAAATAGTAGTTCTGATAAAGATCTGTGATAAACAAAAGAGTTCTGACTTGTAGCTTTTCTCAATAAATAAATAAAAAATTAAATAGTATTTTTCAACTTTTTCAACTTTCTGGTATGCTCTGCTGGAATTTGGACATGAGTTCTGGACTCGAATTGACTTTTAAATAGTAGTTCTGATAAAGATCTGTGATAAACAAAAGAGTTCTGACTTGTAGCTTTTCTCAATAATTAAAAAAAATTAAATATTATTTTTCAACTTTTTCAACTTTCATGTATGGTCTGCTGGAACTTGGACGTGAGTTCTGGACTCGAATTGACTTTAAAATAGTAGTTCTGATAAAGACCTGTGATAAACAAAAGAGTTCTGGCTTGTAGCTTTTCTCAATAATTAAAAAAAAATTAAATATTATTTTTCAACTTTTTCAACTTTCATGTATGCTCTGCTGGAACTTGGACGTGAGTTCTGGACTCGAATTGACTTCTATATAGTAGTTCTGATAAAGATCTGTGATAAACAAAAGAGTTCTGACTTGTAGCTTTTCTCAATAATTAAAAAAAAATTAAATATTATTTTTCAACTTTTTCAACTTTCATGTATGCTCTGCTGGAACTTGGACGTGAGTTCTGGACTCGAATCGACTTCTAAATAGTAGTTCTGATAAAGATCTGTGATAAACAAAAGAGTTCTGACTTGTAGCTTTTCTCAATAATTAAAAAAAAATTAAATATTATTTTTCAACTTTTTCAACTTTCATGTATGCTCTGCTGGAACTTGGACGTGAGTTCTGGACTCGAATTGACTTTTAAATAGTAGTTCTGATAAAGACCTGTGATAAACAAAAGAGTTCTGACTTGTAGCTTTTCTCAATAATTAAAAAAAAATTAAATATTATTTTTCAACTTTTTCAACTTTCATGTATGCTCTGCTGGAACTTGGACGTGAGTTCTGGACTCGAATTGACTTTAAAATAGTAGTTCTGATAAAGACCTGTGATAAACAAAAGAGTTCTGGCTTGTAGCTTTTCTCAATAATTAAAAAAAAATTAAATATTATTTTTCAACTTTTTCAACTTTCATGTATGCTCTGCTGGAACTTGGACGTGAGTTCTGGACTCGAATTGACTTCTATATAGTAGTTCTGATAAAGATCTGTGATAAACAAAAGAGTTCTGACTTGTAGCTTTTCTCAATAAATAAAAAAAAAAATTAAATAGTATTTTTCAACTTTTTCAACTTTCTGGTATGCTCTGCTGGAATTTGGACATGAGTTCTGGACTCGAATTGACTTTTAAATAGTAGTTCTGATAAAGATCTGTGATAAACAAATGAGTTCTTACGTCTAGCTTTTCTCAATAATTTGAAACAATTAGATAATTTTTTTTGTTTTTACTTTTTCTAAGGTTGGATATGATCTGCTGGGACTTGGACGTGAGTTCTGGACTCGAACCGAGTTTTAGATTACAGTTCTAATACAGATCTGTGATAAAAGGAAGAATTCTAGCCTTTTACAATAATTTGAAACGATGAAAATGGTATGTTTCGACTTTTCGAAAATTCGGATATGATCTGCTGGAACTTGGACTAGAAGTCAGAACTATTCCTGAAAAGTATCAGGAACTGTAGAACTCAGCTGCACGTGCATAAATTTCACATTTTTTTTTGATTTGTTGCAAAATGATCTGCTACGGGAAGTTAGCAGATCATTTAGTCAACTGACTTTTTTTAAGGTAAAAACGCCAGAACTATTTCTAAAAAGTATCAGGAACTATAGAACTCAGCTGCATGCGAATAGAACTCTCATTTTTTTTTGATCTGCTGGACAATGTTCTGCTAAGTTCACTGACATATTGATTAGCCCCTAGATTCTATGATAAATTACCCGCGGCCCCGCGGTAATACCATATTAGTAATATTCTGTTGGCCGAAACAATTTTCAAATGAAAGTATTTGTAAATTTTTATTGTTTAGTACACAATGTTAATGTTTGTAAATCATTTAATGTAAAAATTGGGCAAATGCAAGTCCAACTCGCGCATACTACCAGACAGCCTACCCACAATTAACAATTTGTTAATTGTGGGTAGGCTGTCTGTAACAACTATATAATGCTTTTGAGACATCTAACACCTTATTCTCTCCCGTGACCATGATTGCTGTAAAGCATTCGAAACGTCGGGAAACAAAAATCAAAATAAATCCGAAAAAAATCCGAAAAGATAGTTTTTTTTTAAATATAAAAAATATTATTCATTAGACTATTATTATAATTGCGAAAGTTTACACCTGCTTATGTTTGTCAGTTGTCACTCCTCCCCGCCAACACGGTTAGTATGATGTATGTATGTATGTATTCAGCCCTTTTTAACGTCCCACTGCTGGGCACGGGCCTTCCTTCAATACGAGGGGGGTCAGGCCATAGTCTACCACGCTGGCCAAGTGCGGGTTGGCGGACTTCACATGTCTTTCGAAAACTTGCTAGGTTCTCTCAGACATGCAGGTTTCCTCACGATGTTTTCCTTCACCGTAAGGCAAGTGGTAATCATGTTAGAAATGATTCGCACATGAAAATATCAGAGGTGCGAGATCCGGGATTTGAACCCGCTTCACTCGGTTTTTCAAGCGAGCGCGTTACCACTGGGCTACCATTGCCTACTGGTTAGTATGATATAAATAAATATTTACAAAATAAGGCATGTCAATACATACACCTTTTACGACAATTATATATATAACACTATATTATACTTACATACATATTTGTTAATACACTTGTTAACATTCATTATAGGTCTAAATTGTTTAATGTTACCAGTTTTTGCCCAAGGCTTAGTAAGTAAGTTACATCAATTAAAAAGTAGTCTATGTGTATCACATAAAAAAAAACTACAGCTCTATTGGCCATAAATATAAAAAACTTACGGCAGTCCGTTGTAGGTATACAGGTTCCATTAGAAGCCCGGCGATAATTGAACATACACTTGCAGGCAGGCGGTGGACAGTCACCAGACTTATCGCAGGGAGCTTGGTCGTAGAAGCGATCCTTCGGGCAATAATCGTAACTGCAATCCCATGGGCAATTTTCCAATACTTCGTTCGGACCACATGTTTCTTGTGCTAAGAAAAACACTTAAATATTAATAAATCTACAAGTTCATTTAATTTTTAGTAATAATAAAGTTATTCTGTAAAATTTATTTATAGAACATTAGTTTTATCTGCATTTCAATTTACTAATATAATATATTGTATTAAACTCATAAATAAATTGTATATTTACATTTATGATTAAAATAGCATCTACTTTCTACCTTTACTTGGTTGTATTTATATAAAACAATATTTACAACTTACCTGAAGACACACTAACTAAAATTGATAAGAGGACGTTAATGATCAAAACACACGTCATCTCTAACAAGTATATAGTGATGGATGGATGCTGGAGCACATTAACTGATTACTGATTAGAGTATAAAGTTTGGCTTATATTTATATAATTTTTCTTAGTTTTAGTTACTAGCGCCACCTAGTTGCTCAATTATCAACTATAGTAAATAAAATACAGCGAGTACAAATGCTAAGCAACTGTTTTCAATATAGTGCTGCTGTATATAAACAGATGTCACTTCACGAACGTTTAGATTTTTATTAAATGTATAAGAAAAAAAAGAAAAATATTAAAATACGTGGCTATAAAAAGGAATCTTTTTATAATTACATATTTACTCTTAAATTTTAAGAAAAAGGTAATTAAGAGAGTTTCTCTACTAATCTCTACATATCATAGTTGTATATGTTCTTGTTGTTTTGGTTCGATATTTTAGCTGTTCATTTTACTTCTTTACTGAAAAAACCAAGGTCATACATGAAAAAACATTCCACTAAGGGTAGAATAATTAATTATTATTTTTATGTTAAAAAAAGTTTCATATAAAGAGTAATTTTTATCTTCGGCATAAGATAGAGTATAATTTAATGATTAAGCCTTAACACGTAGCTGGATTTTTATATAAAATATTTACTGAAAGAAAATGATATCCTTTTCCATTACGGTCTCATTTCTTCACTTCGAGCGAAATAATGATAAAGGGGCACATTTTTTGACACGATTTTCTTCTTGATCGTGTGAAGAAAACAAGGTATTATGTAGACGTGATCAGTTTTGTCTCTTAAATAGCTTTATAATCCGAAGCTACGGAAGTTTGATTGATTTTTCTTATAAACGATTACTATGAAAAGTTTTTTAAATACTGCTAATTTTCTGCGGTAATTTGAAGTAGAATTTTTTTTATACCCCAATCGTCTTGATTCTTACTATTTTAATACAAAAATGTACTTCTCGACTTTTTCATGCAGCCGTAAAGCAACTAATCATGGCAATTATTCCCATAGAGATAGTTTATGGGCCAGATATAACATAGGCAACAACTCTTGTCACGTCATGTAGTTTCCATGGGTAATTTATTAGTAGCAAAAAGTAACTTAGGGACGCGCTTGTGCAAAGTAAGAAGTGCGTGTCATTTACAAAACATTATTAATGTTGTTATGTTTATAGAAATACAATTCTACATATGTTTTATTGAACCTTGGGGCAATATTGACAATCACGCAAGTTACTTTGAACTGAAAAACACAACATTTCTTTGAAAACAAAGTAGTTCAAGGTGCCCAATACATTCGTCACAAAGGTTATATGACACATAGGCAGCGTGGCCCGAGGCTCTACCTATGTTTATTTTCTCTAGCAGCAAAAACAGGATTTTCATCTTACCTAGCATTAGACCCCTTACATTGGCCTTGTCTGAAAATTGGATGACCCTGCCAAATTTCAGCATCATAGGTCAAGTAGGGAATGATCATTCGCTTTTATATATTTATACTAGCGGCTCACTCTTGCTTCGCTTGGGTTCGCCTCTATAAAAATAAAAACAAATTTATCCCACAGGAACCGCACATTTTTCCGGGATCAAAAGCTATTATTGATAGCCTATGTGCTATTCCAGACTACAATCTATCTCTGTGCCAAATTTCATTTACATCCGTTGAGTCGCTCTGGTGTGATTGAGTAAGAAATATCCAATCATCTATATAAATTCATAATATTAGAAATATAAGCTTTTTTTATTTATGTATAACGGTTTCGAAGTATCTAAAAGGTATATAAAATGGTAGCGTGATATTATATAGTGTCTAACATTCCCCAAGAATTGGACTATAAAATGATGTTTCAAATCTGACTGATAGATCCAGATTAGCATGTTTAAATAATAAACAAACAAACTCTTCATATTTATTATATTAGTATAAATATTATTTAGAAAAGTACAAAAATTTATAGACATAGTGCTGCTAATGTGGAACTGTAATATACGTATATGTACATATAATGCACGTAGTATGTAGAACTGTCTGGTGGGCTCTCGTACAGGTGTATTTTTTAAAAACAACAGCTTTGGTTTCAGAAATTATTAAAAAATTATTTGATTTTACAATGCAGTTAAAGACTAAAATTAACTCCTAATAGTATTTTCACTTTTACCTTTAGTTTAGTCATACCTTGATATTATATGTATGTATATGTACATATATATTATGTAGGTTATCTACAAGTAAGTAGAATAAATAAAAATAATAAAAAACAATTAAGTTTCAAAAACCATCTTAAAAGATATTTATTTATTAAAAAATATCTACTAAGATTTTAATTTCTGATGTATACTTTATTATTGCGAATAACGTGCCACCATTCTCTTTTATGATGGAGTAAATATTTACTTTCTTATATACGTAATTAGCTGCCTATTATTATATTCTCAAGTAAATAGTTGCTGATTGCTAATAATATTTACGCAAATAAGTTATTTTGTGATGATTTTTTTGAGTATAAAATCATACAATATCCGTTGAGAATGGATATTTATGGAAGTATTATGTATATTATAGGTAGAATAGTGTAAATATTTTATTTGAAATATCTTTTTTCACAGTTATCTTTAAATTTTTATAAAAAATGCTTCAAACATATTTAATTTATAACTACTCACAAATAAAACTTCATTATTTTTTTACCAACTTCAAAAAAAGGAGAAGGTTCTCAAATCGGATGGTTATATTTTATTTATGTAGGTGTGTTCGGGCATAACTCCGTCATATATGTATAGACGGATTTGAAAGATTATTTTTTTGTTCGAAAGAGGTATGCCAGTCTACAAATCAAAGCACACCGACTTCGAAAATATCCGATGAAATGAAAACTACCAATCAGTTATTTATTACTTTTAAGTGTTTTTTTTGCAATCGGCTTAAATTTTTTTATTAAAATTTTAATTTTTTTCAAATATAAAAGAACGGTATTCGTTTTTTCAAGAAAATGGCGGTGCCAAATTATATGCAAGTTTTTGCATTCAAATTGAGGTGCAGAACTTTTTATTTTGTTTTTAATATATATTATGTCCTTTAGTATCTCATTAAAGTAGTCATTAGTAAAAAAAGAACCCTGATATTTCCCGATTATAAAAAATCATACATTATTAATTATAACAAAATTTTCATATATAATATAGACAGGTACCCAGTGGCAACGCACTCGCTTGGAAAACTGAGTAAGGCGGGTTCAAATCCGGAACCTAGCAAGTTTTTGAAACTCATGTGAAGTCTGCCATCCTACACTTGCCAGCGTGGTGGACTATGGCCTGATCCCCCTCGTTTTACCTATAGGGAGGCCCGTGCCAAGTAGTGGGACGTTAAAAAGGGCTGAATACATACTTACATATATTAATTATACATTTCTGTCTAAAATATCATTCATATTTGACGCAATGTTGATTTCGTTTTACGTTTGAGTAAACATTTGAAATTCAGGTAATGAAGTATACCGTCAAACAATGGATGTATGAACAGCTTTTTCGGTTCTGTTTGCTTTACGCGAATTTATAATATCAGGCCTCTCTCTTTTGCTTTCAGAAGTAGACTAAAGTGATTGGCGGCGGACGAAAATGAAATTTTTAAGTGTGTTTTGTGTTGTGCTATGCGTTCGGCCTGGAGGTTTGTAAAGAAAACTATTTTTTAGAATCAGTTCTTTATATATTATATTATTTTTATCATATTTGCAAGAACTAGCAAGTAATTTTGTATCTATAGCTATTAACCTTTTCTAAAACAACCAAATTTTACTAAGAAGTTTTTCTAGATCTTGTTTTTTTATATTATTTTTATTATTGTATTTTTAAGTTGTGTATTTTTAGAGAATATAATTTATTCATGTTTTAATTTTAGCTTTTTTGCATATACAAAATAATGTTCCGGACATTCACTACCAAAATCAAGAGGCTACCCAATTAAGTGCTTATAGGAATACAGAAATTCCTTTAAATAATCCTTACGATGATGAATTTCATCGGAATCAGCCCATTGGAAGATTTAGTGAACATTTGAATCCAAAGCAAAATATACGATTTGAATCG
The DNA here is from genome assembly GCA_033884665.1 of Argynnis bischoffii washingtonia. Taxonomy (NCBI): domain Eukaryota; kingdom Metazoa; phylum Arthropoda; class Insecta; order Lepidoptera; family Nymphalidae; genus Argynnis; species Argynnis bischoffii. The sequence continues at coordinate 13,022,247 of CM066618.1, read as the reverse complement.
CAAAGAATTTCTCCTGAATACATAAATTTGCAACAAATCAAAAATACCAATGAACAGCTGTTAAATGAAGAGCATCATACCGGTAGCAAAGGTAATTATTTTCAAGATCAAGCACATCCTACGTATATAAATCCTCCAGTTAGAAGATTAATTGAAGTACAATCTCACCCAAAAGAAGATGATTCTAAAACCACAGTAAAAGAAAATACAAGATTAGAATCGCAAAGTATTTCTCCAAAATACTTAAATTGGCAACAAATAAAGAATACTAATGAACAGTTAATTAATCAAGAAGATAGTATTAATCAAAGTGGTCAATATATTCAACATCAAACACATCCCGAGCACATACTTCCAGAAGCTAAAAGAACACAATACAAAGCGCAATATACTCCAGAAGAAAACATTTCCGGAAGTAAATTACAATTTTCAAATATACATGAGACAGTCAGACATAATGTCCTTCCTCTGAAACATGTCGATATAGAATCAGTGTTGATTGATTCCAAAAATATAAATACGCAGCCTATTAAGCGTCTTAATGAGGTGAAACTTATGCCAGTGGAAGACACAAAATTAGAATTGCAAGCAGTTTCTCCTGAATATATTAAGTCATTAATTAACGAAGATAAACCAGGATTTGAGGCTAAATTGGCATTGACAAGTCCATATGAGAAAGTAAACAGTGCTAAAGTTGTTAAACATTTAGGTAATAAACAATTTCATTCGAAAAATCACTTTGAACAAGATGAAGCAACATATGAAAATCCTTCCGCGGAAGTTTTATATAGCACAAAGCGAGCTTTACCTTATGAAATAGAAAGGCAACAGCTTCCAAACATATCTCAAGGTGAATTCCAATTTTTGATTTTTATAACTTTTAAATTCTATAATAATAGTAAACTTACTATAAATGACTCTTAAAATTTATTAAACGAATAAAGTTATTTTAATTATTTAAATATATTTTGTAAAATGGTTGTAAATATTTATTTTTATTTTTAGGTAGCATTAATTTTTTTAATAATGCTAATAGTCCCAAAAGAATTCAGGATATTCAGAAATTAATGCAGCCATCAAAGCGTTACATGATTATCCATCCTGACGGAAGAATAGAACACATTGATGAAATTGAAAAGATCACTAAAATGCATCCTAATTATGTAATGATTAAATCACAAGATTTTTTAAAACGTCTGGAAGGTAAAAGCGGCATTTCAGGATTACAAATATCTCAATTATTTGCCAATAATCTACATGATGCAATTGTTAATCAAAAATATAATCAAGCACCTGACCATCACCTGACCGATATACTCTCAGGTCATAAATCACCTCCACAAGTCGTCAATAACCCATTATATTCGAAAGATATTGATTCTCTGGGAAAATTAATAGTATCCAATGAATCAAATGTCCATCCAACACTAATAAAGAAGATTAAAGTATATTCACAAATATCACCAGAAAACAATAATCAACATGACGATAATCAACTTTTGAATAAAGAAAACATGCATCGATCAAGTAGCTTAGTACCAGAAATTGAAAACCATGAGAAAAATAATTATATTAAAAACGAACAAACTATAACACATTTTACACCTATCGTAAAAGAAAATGAATTTAAAAATATGGAGTTGACGTCTGTGAGTCCGAGTGATATTCAGCAAATTCAAACTAAAAATGAACAACAAATATCTGCAAATGATTCACCACTTTTGGCAAGTAGTACAATAGCAACTATTACAGAAAAAAATAACGATAATTTCAATAAAACGGACATAACAAAAGTAAATAAAATTGAAAATACGACATCACCATTTGTAAACTTGACTTTAAAAGATAATTTGCCTACGTCGCCACATGAGCGTCAAATTATACTAAATGATGAAAGTGAACAATATAATTTAACTTTACTAGTGCCTAAAACGTCTATGCCAACACCAGCAATCATTACTGAAAATAGCATTAAAAATATGAATCAAATAGTACCATATCAAAATAGTACCGAACCGCTTAAAAATAGTACCGTAACTATGTTAAACACTACAGTACCAAATACTACGCAAGTATTTTATAAAAATCACGAGACAATAAAAAACACAAATCATGAGTTATCAGATACCTTATCTTCAATAACAAGACCTGAAATTGGTGCAATTTCAAATACAACTGCAACTTCTGTATCCATCCCGATCAAAACTTCGTTTTCTTCAAATGATCAGGAAGAGAGCACAAATAAAAATGTTACGAATATAATGCAAACTTGTCAAAATGTAACTTGTAAGTATGTTGAATTTTATTTTAGTAAATACTTATTTTCAAATATATATTGTCATCAAATATAAAGGCTTAGGTCGCATCAATACAGAATATTACAATAACTTTTAACTTTAACAGGAATATTTTTAGAAATATCCGATTTTCATTTTATAAACTTGAAAAAGTTTTACTTCCTAGTTACATTTAAAAGTTAATAAGTACGTAAACATTTTTTCAGCATCACCTACGCCATTATCAAATACAGAAAATACGACGAACAACACTGGCTTTTGGTTTCAAGCAGATGAACAATTTTGGCATAACATTATGAGCAATAACGATACGCATAATCTCTTTTACTTCTTCTTTGTTCCGCCAAAACCAAATATTATGCAAAAAGAAACGAAAACAACATTATACCCTAATGGCACTACTGTTAAAGAAGTTATTGAAACAATTGACGAAGGTAAGGAATCGTGATTTTTTGCTTATGAATTCTTTCATTATGGAATTATTTATCCTTAAAAATATCAGACTTTGTCTGAGGCATCGGTAGAGTAAGCATCTACTTAAATACAGATGGTTTGGTTCAAAGGTTGAATTTTAAAGATTGCTTAGGAGAAAAAATAAATATATAAGATTGATGACGATTTATTACCTCAGGAGGAGGGCTTATTTATTATAAAGGTAACAATGAGATAAGATTATTGATTAGATATTATTGATTAGATTCGCGTTAGATAATTATGTTAAAAAATAAATCAATAATGTAAGTTTAATTATTACAGATGGTGTGCCCAGAGTAAACAGAACAACAAAGGTGTTTTTAAACAACACGAGCCCAGATGCATGATTTATTAAAAACATGACGTCATACCATATGTGGTTACAAAATATGTATCTATAAGCTTAAAATAAATTTAGATTTTATGAAACTTTTACTACCGAAATAGAGCCTGCGGGGTTGCAGGCATACATTTTGATTTAGATATTATTGGATAATGGTTTTTTCGCTGCGCGTAGAGGCAGCTTAAGTTGTGTTGTTGCATATGACATATACTACTCATTGAAATAAAACATTCCATGCACTAATTTAAAAAAAAGAGGTTATACATTCAGTTTCTATCTCCTGTTTATTTATATTTTATATTTGTGTATGTCGAAAGCTGTGGGCCGAATTGTATGTTTTTTTTTGTGTTCTAGCGAAGGAATGTGATGTGGAAATTCAGAGGATGAGGCGGTTAAAAAATCTATAAATGACTATAATTATTCTATAAAGCTGTGATTTAAAATAAAATATAATATGAATATTTAAAAAAATCTTCAGTGTACAATCAGATTATACTACCTAATTCTGATGAGGAGGGTTTCCACTTGAATAATCTGCTATATTCTGTTTGGGCAAAGTATTTTATTACTAAGGATAGGACATGATTTTTAGTTACTTCGTATTAATTCAATATTAATTTCAACTATAAGCTTCAACACACACAACAATACTAGAAGTATTTTCAAAATAATCACAAAAAAAAAGTAACAATCTTAAATAACTTTATGAAGTAATATAGAAGTAAGAACAGTATTCTCGAGACATTGTAAGTGTATACGTACATAGCAAGGTATATTTTAATAAGAATTTTATGATGACTTAGAAAACCTAAGTATGTAAACCATAAATATTTAATTGCCTGCTACGAGTTTTTGTTGGAAGTGAAAAGTTAGTCTATATAACTCACTCAAGTAAATAAAGTATTATCCTTATATGAATATCGTATGTAAATAAAGAAAAATATAATTTCCATTATAATACCTTGAGCGTATTGTTTTACGCACTGTTAAATCAGATAACACTTGTTAAAACAAGAGAAGTGTTAAGTCCCTTTATTTCTTTAGAAATAAAGTTTTAAGTTAAGAATTAATCAAACGAAACGGTATATCTAGTATTTTTTACTAGTAGTTTATTATTGTACTAGCTCCGCTCGGGTTCGTCCCTACGTTTTAATACATAGCTCAGAGATGAAATATTTTCCCGCAGTAAAAAGTATCCTATATGCTGACCCGGATAACCAGCAATTATCATACCAAATTTCATCAAAATCTGTCCAATGGTTTTTTCGTGATGCGGTCACAGACAGACAGATAGACAAAAAATTTAAAAAAATATAGTTTCGGCTTCTGTATTGATAATAATGTCTATTTCAATAAGATTTTCAAAACAATATTTAATTTACAGATTCGGCTTGGTTAGAATTTTATTATATGTATAGATTTTAAACAGTATCTAATAAATATTTAGTATATACTGTGTAAATAAAATAATAAAATTTGCCTAAAGTAGGCGCTGATCGTGTGCCAAAAGATAAATAGATACATATTACAATATAGACATGTATACTATAGACCCTCTCTTCACTCGAGTGTATCTCAAGGTGGCAAACAGTATACCTGTATATTACTCCAGGTCATTTAGGTCAGGTCTTCAGTCTATCTTTATTCTATATACTAAGTTTCATCAAAATTCGTTAAGGGCTTTTAACGTGTAAGAGTAAAACATACAAACACACACATATATTCATATACATATACATATATACGTACTTTCACAATGATTAATATTGTATGTCTTATTGTTATTATTAAGTTGTTGTTACATATATATATATATATATATATATATATATATATATATATATATATATATATGTGTGTGTTTTCTTTTATATACCAAATAACTTTTTAGTATATTGAAAAAGATATTCCATCTATATACTAGATAATATTAATAGTAGATATATTTCATATTCCATAAAAATATTTCTAATATTTAATGGAGGCTAGAGGAAAATGTAAGACAACTTGGCAAATCCTTACTCAGATAAAATAAGTTGCTGTGTAGGTCTGACGATAAATTATATGGCTCGTGCTTGTTGAATGGCTGTCTTAGGTAACAAGGAGAAGGCGGGTCGGTTATATTGCAGTGTCACGCGATAATCAGCTGGGAACGTTTTCTTTAACGCCGTATATAAAGAAGATAAATGTATTGCAAAGCCTACCCTAAAAATTGTCTAAAAATCGAAAAACTTCATGATATATAGAAAATTAATCTATATAATATCTTGTACTTTGATTTAAGGCAACATAATCATTAACTTTATAATAACCTATGAAAAATATATTAGGTATATCTGTCTGTTTGTCTAGAATTATGAAGTTATTGGTAGCAAAAGATAAGTCTTCAAATTGTAGGCCCAAGTGCGGTTCATAATCAAAATTCAATTAAGAGAACCTCTATAGGGTAAAAAGGCCTCTACTATTTCAAATTATGTCTTAATTAACGTATATTTTAGTAGTATAGTAACTAAGTCATAACTAAAGCTTTATTTACACTATATATACTTTATATGCTTTAATATATTTCCTTCCCTAAAATTGAAATGGTCTTTAGACGATTTTACAAATTATTCTAGTCCTTTTTATATATGATCACTTAAAGGAATTACCATTAAAAATATTTAGAAAAAACTGAAAACGTTGAAACAAAATTTATTGTGTGTTGAAAATTTATTTCAAAATATATCCGAAAATTGTATTAAAACTTAGAGTAGTAGTATAAAAAAATGTTTTAAAAGAAAACAATATCGAATGTGTATATTATAAGACCTCCGCGATAAACAACAGCATTCCCAAGGAGGGTTGATATCAGGCAGGCAGTCCTAAAACTTTTGCCAAATCCTATTAGCACTACAGAAGATGTACTGCGCCGATCGCCAAGTGATTGAGAAATGGGCAGGGAGATAATGACTTAAAGCCATTATCAAATTTTTAATTCGAATGTGTCTCCATGAACATTACAAATTAAAAAAAAATCGGGATGTAAACAATGCTACAAATGTTTTATTTTCATAATAATAACATAAAAATGTATAAAATTTAATCAAAATAAGTTGATTATCAAATTTTAACTACTAAACAAACGAGCTATAGATTAATATAATATTTAATTACCTTTCAATATTTATGTTACGATAATAATTATAATATATTAAACTTCAAACAAAAAGTATACATTACATTTTTATTTGAAAAGGGCAAAGTTGAAAAGACTCCACTTGACCACGTATTAGGAAAAGGTTTTGGTTGCCCGTGTGTACTAAGTATATGAGGTTTGTATAAAACCTAAAGATTTTGAATAAAACTCTTCACAGATATAGTGTTAACAATATTTTTAATGGGCTGTCTTTTTGTGAATAAATAATATTATATAAAGGTAAAGTTTGTAAGTATGTAAGTTTGTGAGTTTGTTTGTAGGAAATAATCTGTGGAATTACGAATATTGAGATAGAAAAATTGAGATAAAGATATCGTGGAAGGGTTAGATCAATTAGGTAAAGTATATAGCGAATTTCGACAACAATTAGGTTCTGTTACGTCTACGTCTTACTTCATTCTATACTTTTAGATTTTTAATCAGACCGAGATAAATATTTATAATACGTAATAGATAGTATATTTATTTATATTTGTTTCATTATGTGCCCCTCGATTAATGTCCTAATTACATGGGATACCATAAATCTAATCTAAATATATATAAAATTCACGTGTCACGATGTTGGTCCGCGGTGAACTCCGAAACCTCTTATCCCGTCTTAGCTTATTTTTTTTCAAATGTGTGATTTGTTCCAACTAAAAAGATCGGATAGTTTTATCCCGATTATTTTCTTTTTTTATTGCAAATTTAACGATTTTCATATGTGTGCCAAAACAAAGCAAAGCCGGGTCTATTAGATCCGGTATAATATATGTATGTATATGAAAAGAAAATTTTACTACAAATATTTACAATACATATTTACTAACTCTATGCATGTATGTTTAACTTTATGATCTTACATTAGATACATTTTAAAACAAGATATTAAAATATTGATTTCATTCAATCTTGTTTAATTAACAAATAAATAATTTACAATATAATTATTATTGTAACAAAGAAAAAAGTTTTATTTTAATTTAACTGGTACTTGTTTTTTAGTTATAAAATTTGCAAATCGTATCGGGAAATAAATTTTGTTTAATGCTTTGATTTATGGAAACGTCACGAAAGCCATTGTTTTGTTTAACTATCGCTATTCGTGTATCCTGTTTCCAAAGAGCGATAAAATTCCTTTACATTTTACATCCACTGGTAACAATTCAATTGTACGTTTAAACATCTAAAGGTATATTCATGATTGATATTTCGTAAATAATCTTATTTGCATATTTTGTATATTTTCTGGGTTGTTGTATTGTTTTGTAAGGTTTAATTTAGGTTTTAAGTTGTATTTGGTTAGTATGCGAGTGAAATAATAAAAAAATGTGTGTGTGTATTTATATATGGGAAAAACCGAGTAAAACCGGGACGCTAAGGGAAATATTAAATAAAAAAATGTTTTCATTAATGTAAGTAATAAAAAATGATCATTTTCAAAAGTTAACTTTTCACGGTTTTACCCATACCTGGTCCAAAACCAAGTACACCCACTTTTTGTACCTGACTCTGCCACTTAACAAGAAAGCAATGGAACTCATCCAGTTCATCTTGGTCCCAACCAGTACAGCCTTCATGGGCCCATTCGTTACACTTAAGACATTGCAACTAATCGTCACCTATCGTCTGAAACCTTTTTCTTTTTGGAATTTTTTTGAGAAGCGAGATGATATCCACATTTTCCGTCTATTACTTCTAAAATGGCATTTTTCATAATTTCGTCACTCCAGGATTGACGTATCGTCGTTCTTTTATAATTTCGTGGCATTTTGTTGTGAACTGTAACAATTCATCATACAAAATAATATCACCCAGTTACCCTGTACGGTTTTACCCCAAGCGCACCGAAGAGAAACAAAGTAATTAACCTAAAAATATGTCGCAATAAAGATTCAACCAATGTTCGTATACCATTAATACACACTTTATCTTTACTACAAAAACAAATTCCACTTACCTTGACATACGAGAGTATAGAATACCTTTGCAATCCATCTAATATTATATCAAACCTCCATAAAAACTGTTTTGTGAAATATTTCCAACGAGCACGCACGCACGTCATCTAACATTTGTTGACAAACTATTCAAGATGACTAACTGCAAGAAATGAAGCGCGTGAGAATATGAAACACAATAGAAAGCCTACGAGCCGTGTCCCGGATTTACCTCCTATACTCGGTTTTGGACTATACTTCTTTGGCGTAACAGAACAAGAAAGCTAAAGATTTCATCCCATATGTCACAACACTCTGTTTGTAAGAGGAATGCAGCTAACTTCATCATGTTGCTTTCAGCTAACTTCATCGGTGTGCGCGCGCATCGTAAAAATTTTACTTACATATTTTTTTTCAAACGTGCTAAAATAAGTATAATTTAAAAAAAAAACTAAATAAAATGTATGAAAACTAATATTTCAAAAACTTTTACTCTATCTCTTGGGAACTTTTTCATTTTCTGAGATAGCCAGTAACCTAAAACTATGCCATAATAATTAAGCTTCATAATATTTTCTTAATATTATCCTACTGATACAAATAATTATTTATCATATTTATTAATCCCCTAAAAACTAAATAAAAAGTAAAATTAACGTCAATTTTTAAATCCGAATCAGCTTAGTCTTATAGCACTTAATTATAAAAATTGTCTCCATTATCTTCCCTAACGTCACCATTGTAATGACTATTCTGGTATTCAGAAAAATAACGGCCCGCATCGGTATCGTTACTGAATATAGGCTATCATTAAAAGCCCTTTGTTCACCATCAGCGCACAAATAGGCTTTTTCATTCAAATATAAATGCATTTCAAGTACATTTAACAGATAAAGGTTGAATTTCGAATCATAAATCAATACACCATTATATTCTAAAATTAACTGATGCTGAAATACAAAATTGTAGCTGAAATCATTATGTGAGTGCTCTTTGAAAATTCACGATTTTGGGAGTGCATTAAAATTCTTAAATGTCATATTATAGAAAATTTAAATTTAATTGATACTTATATATGTGTTCAGCCCTTTTTAACGTCCTACTGCCGGGCATGGGCCTTAATGCGAGTCAGACCATAGTTCACCATGCTGGTCAAGTGCGGGTTTGTGGACTTTACATGTCTTTGGAAAACTAGTTGGATCATCTCAGACATGCAGGTTTCCCTACGATGTTTTTTTTCATAGTAGTACAAGTTATGAATGAAAGAATGAATGAATAACTCTTTATTGTAAACCCAAAAAGAGAAAAGAAAAGAGGAAGAAAGAAAAAAAGAAGAAGAAAGAAGAGAAGTTCGAAATAAACTGCTGTCAAATATTCTTTCGTGATATTTATAATATGTCTTTCTTATAGTAAGTACTTAAGTTAAAAATATAAGTGCTAATATATTCAACCACCGTATATTAAATTATAAAATGTATGTCTGTAACACTTTCTTAGATTTACGCGAATATTTAACATTTTAAATAAAACTATCTTTTCGAATAATAAAATAATATAATAATAGCAACACTAAATAATATTAGTAATTATTAAAGTTTTAAAAAAAATTGACATATTTATAACAATAATAGCTACAATTAAGTAAATAATATTGCTATATTTAATTATAATACTTATTGAAAAAAAATGTTTACAATTAAAATCAACAAATATTGTAAGGTACTTTGGTGCCATTTTTGAATTTTTTGAAATCATTTTTGTAAAGTATGGGTAGGCACTGTCTGTAACAAGTATATAACGCCTTTGAGATGTCTAAAACCTTAGTCTTTCCCGTGACCATGATTGCTGTAAAGCATTCGAAACGTCGGGAACCAAAAATCAAAATATATCCGCAAAATATTCCGAAAAGACAGTTTCATTTAAAATGTATGTCTGTATATTTTTTCTGTTCATTCCAAGTTAACGCTGTCAGCTGTGTGCAAGAATTTTGTAAAGCTGTAGCGAATGTTGTAAAAAATATTTTTTGCTTATCAACAGTATTCAGAGCGTGCACGCTCGCTGATGCCAAATCCGCCTGCACCTACATTTTAAAACTATTTTTCCTTTTCTCTTTACCTCTAACTAAAACGTGAGCGAAAATAAAAACATGCTGATATAATTAGTGTAGAAAAAGACTTATATACCTAAAATCTGTTGGTAATTTTCAGGATACTAACTTCCAAGCTTCACTATAATTACATTAAATATGTTTAGTTTGACCATTTGCATATTTATATGACTGTGATATCGAAAAACACTGCGCTGGATTTATTGATTAAATTGTTTTCTTTTTAAATTAAATTGGCCGCTAACGTCAAAAGAAAAAAGATGCCTCTTTTTGTCACAAGATGTCGTGCTTTCCATTTCATACAAAATCATATTAAGGTTAACGCGGTAAAAATCCCACACTTAGCACAATGTTAAAGAGGGTTATAACTTTTTCGCCCTCTTAAGGGATGATTTCCGGAGTAAAAACTATCCTATGTCCTTCCCAGGGTCTCAAACTATCTCCATACCAAATTTCGTCTAAATCGGTTCAGCGGATTAAGCTTGAAAAGGAGACAGACAGACAGAGTTACTTTCGCATCTATAATATTAGTATGGATTAGTATAGATGTCATACTTAACGTAGATGGTGATCAATTTATTTTATTGCTCAATAGAGGATCCTTTCTTTATAGCGGTTTACCATTTTATCTACCAAAGGACGGACACATCGATTGACAGTGACTTAAGCCCTAATCTTTGGCTGACTCAAACATCTGTAAGATTGTGATATCCAGACAAGCTTCAATTGCGTCATGCCGTATGACCGCACTTATACTTAACTATAGTTATACATATCGGGCGTTCGGGTTAAAGAGATCTTTTCAAAGTGCTATCTTTTTAGGTCGCTTCTCAGTCAATTTAACCAAGTCTAGATCATAATCCCTTTATAGACTGTTTCAAAAAGTGTAAAAGGAAAATAATCTTATGTAATATTATGTTGTGCTACTTATCTACTTTGATGTAGAGACATTGCAGTAGAAAGATTTTAGGCGCTCGTAACTCGTAAGAAATAATGTGTATAATATTATGAGTTATAAAAATAAATTTATTTTTAATAGTGAATATATACAGTACCAGTGCAAATATCGTAAAGCCGAGTTGTTTGAGTTGTTTGAGTTATTTTATTTTTTTAAAAGTTGAAATAGCACAGATTACTTTCATGAATAGCAAATTCTAGTAGTGTTTTTATATCTAGATGAAGTTTTCACACTTTAGCTAAAAATGCTTTGAGATCGTAATTTAAGCATTACACGACCCATTTAGTTCATCGTACGTTTTCTTTGCAAGAGGTTACGGGGTCGATGCCGCCGGCGACGGAGGCATACTTTTAATCTTACTCAATGACAATAAAATGTCGTGGTAAAAGTTATACATTTAATACTTTTGGATTTTGTGCTTGGGATGCAATAAAAATCTATTAGTGTAATTTATATTCCTATGGATTAATGGATTTCTATGAAACTTTTTGTTGTATAGTTAATGGTGAGAATTATTAAAATGGGTTTAAAGGTTTAATTTAATCAATTAGTACTGGTTCGCTCTCTTGCTCTACTAGCTCGTGTACAAGAGATTACGTTTAGATATTGCAGATCAAACACAAATATATACATACATTCATACGTAGGCGTAACCCTACGCAGTAAGTAACTTATATATAAAAATCATTCCCTATAATGTCTCGTATAAATAACGCTAGGTGATATTTACGCAACATTTCTAATGAAGAGCAACGTTGATAATAATAGATCTTTTAATCGTGGCCCTAAGTTAAATTAATCACATCTATTTTTACACTTTGAATATTAAAACTGTTAGCATAGTCATCATAATTTTTACATCTTTTTAATTTAAATCATTATAATTTAAAGTCAAATGAAATACTTATTTCCTGCCAAGCTTGTAGAGATGGCAGCACCAAAACCTGTACTTAGTATGAATTATGATTCTTAAAAAGTCAAAATATATATATATATATATATACATATATATATATATATATATATATATATATATATATATATATATATATATATATACCCTTTAATTTAAAATATGAGGTGGTGGAAAAATTATAAGGTAAAAAAAGGTATTTTGTAATAAGAAGGGCAGTATTATCGGGATTGAGTTGTCGTAATGCTGAAAGCTAAAGGTGTCATAGTGTAAATTCTTATAATATAAATTGTGATAAATGATGTGAAAAGCGAAATAATTATATGCTGTGCTAATACAGTCAACTATCATTATTACTTATTAATTATATTTTTCACTTTATAATAAAGGTAAATTTCAATGGTTTCCTTGATTCATCTATTTTACGGTATCAATATAATATATAAGCTAAACGTACCTACAAAATTTGAGCTTTGAGTGAATCGGGCAAAACAGAAGGCTATTGTGATCAATTCCATTCCAATTCAATTCATATTATTCAAAACAATTCAATCTTCAGTGTTGTCTACAGCCTACACATAGTAATGGATTTTTTAAAGCAAGTTCGTTATGCCGCAATTTTTTCTTTCCGAGAATATCTTAAATGCTCATCCAAGATTCATTAAATTAAGCTTCAAGATTCATTAGTAAACTATAAGCGACGCTACATATTTCCTTTATTTATTTACGAAACTAACGATTTACCTTTGCTTCGCTCGGGTGCGAGTGCGGGTGAATAAAATCGTACCTACGCATAGGTACGATTTTGTTTACAATTTCATGGGTTTTAATTTTATCGCGCGAAACCTTGATTCTTTTTCTACAATAAAAGTAGCTAAAGTTACTTCTTATAACATTATCTATCTGCCAGTAAAAGTCTCGTCGAAATCAGTCCAATCGTTTCTAAGATTAGCCGGAACAAACAGTAAGACAGATAAAAAATATTGTTACTTTTTTATTAGTACCGTAGTATTTTTACATTACAAACCCACACTTTAATGTTATTTATCTGTATAGATTATAGGCATAGTGATATGGGATAAAAGACAAAATAAGGAGAATGTAGAATTTTCGCAATTTTTAATACCTTTTTTTAATTCATAGGTATATTTAAAAATTACAATAAAATATTCGATTTTCTCATAACGAGCCTTTTCTTTTGATATAACACACGTGATGCATTTAATAAAATATTGCCCACGTAAAAATTATAAATATTAGTGGTAGATATTACAACAAAAGTTTCATATAATTACCTTACATAATTTTTATGGGGTTGTCTTATTTTCTACGATTAAAATCCATATTCATCTCTAAACTGTTAGTTGGGATTAATATGAACAAAGCAAAATATACATAAATCATTGTTTTGCCTAAAGATAGCTTCCAATTAATCAAACGTAATCGCTTAGGCTTCATCTACAATGCTTTAAAGTTAACAAGCAATAATAATATAACGTCATGAATTTTAAATAGATTATTACAAATTTTAACTGTTTCAATCAGACGAGAGATGTAATAATAGTGCAAGTTCGATTCTTGCATGAGTTTCCATAGTTGACTATATTTTCGATCGCAGGTTCTATCGAATGATATGGCAGTAAAAAATAGACTGTGCGTACTCAATAAAAAGACATTCTCAGCCAAAAAATCAGTTAAACTCTTCATTTTCTACATATTACGCGAATATGCTGTTTTTCCTTTTTTTTTTTTTTATAATCAAGTATCAGGTGCGACAAACAAGTATAAAATATCTTCAATGGTTCTTTGTACTTTTGTTATTTTGAAACCACATATAAATATTTATTCAGAAACCATATTTTGCCCATAGTTCCGAATACATAATTATGTATTAATGGTTAATTGTTGTTCTAAGGGTGATGTCATTGACAGAGCTCAATAAATAGGCTATAAAACCCAAAAATAATTATCTTTAAAACAAACAAAAAAGCTGTTAAGCTATATTATTAGTATAGATATATATAGAAGGGAAGAAAGAAAAGCAAGAGCAAGTGGTCTGTAAATGTTCCAGCAAGAATATATGATATATACAAAAATGAAGCTATTTTATTAATAACTAGCGACTCACCGTCGGTTATATGACGGTTAGTATGGAATACATAGACTATATTATGTATGTTATTTGAGAAATGATTGATTACCCTACAAAGTGTCCCCTACCCCCACCCCTCTTTCACCCCCTTAAGTGATGATTTCCGGGACAAAAATATTCTTTGTCCTTCCCAGGGTCTGAAACTATCTGCATACCAAATTTCGTCTAAATCGGTTCAGCGAATTAAGCGTGAAAAGGTAGCAGACAGACAGAGTTACTTTCGCATTTATATATTAGTATGGATGTACAAAGTAAATAGCATTACTGATATGAATATCTGCAACTTATTACTTCAAAAGTTCAAAACTTAGTTATTTAGATTGTGGTCCAGAGTTTAGCATAAACTTTAGTATCGGCCTCGACAGTTCAATTTGAGTCCCACTTCGATGTTCTCGGGAGATCAAAACAGTTGAATGTATTCATTTGACTTGCTGCAGGCAATTTACACTGTCTGGAAGTTGCTTTTGAAATTACTATAGTTTGTTAATTTTCAATCAAAAATGAAATAAGAAAACTTATTTAATTGTAGGTGTGCCCAACAAGCTTTTTGTAGCGTTATATTATTGTTTATTTATAACTGTAATCATTAAGTTTTGAAAGTCCCACTGCTGGGCACAGACCTCCCTCTTAATGCGAACGGGATCAGGACTCATACTGAATCATAGATTACCAGATCAAAATGCAAGTTGGAGGATTTCACATATCTTTCGAATTTTGGCTAGGTTTGGTTTCCTTACGATATGTTAACTATATTGGAAAAATGATTGATTGATTCCTGAAAATTTTTGAGTAGCGAGACAAGAGTGTAAGCCAGCTCTACTTGATTTTTCTACAGAACTGGGCTACTTACTATACATATGCTATTGTTCAGCAAAGTAAGTACCTGCTTTATTTTAATACTAGTTTTTGCACACAGTTTCCTCTAAGAAAAGCGTTTTCATTTTTTTTTTAATTGGACAGTCATATATTGACAAGTTTAAAATTAAATAACATATATATATTAAGGAGCTGTGTGGGTAGCGAATACTAGGAGTTATAAAAGCTGTACATTCTTCTACGTCATAGCAGCAAAGTTGATAATTTTTTGGAAAATCTTATTGTTATAGACATTATTATCGGTACAGAGGCCGAATCTATAGTTTTTAGAATTTTTTTCTGTCTGTTACCGCATCACGAAAAAACCACTGAAGGGATTTTGATAAAATTTGATATGATGATAGCTGGCTATCCTGTTCAACATATAGGATACTGTTTATTGCGGAAAAATATCTCATCTCTGAAAAATTTATACTAAGACTAAACTTTAAGACGTAAGTAGGGACGAACCCGAGCAGAGCGAGGGTGAGTCGCTAGCAAGAAAATAAAAGAGTCTTTTAAATTATGTTTCTATAAATAACGAATATATTATTGTAATTATTTGTATGTTAAAGTCAGTCAAGTTATTTCAATCATTTCGATGTGGAAGAAATAGATATATCGATAAGGTGGCCATGTATCAATAAGATTAATAGCTTGTTGGTCTCGAACAAAATGCTCACAAACAAACAACACCTGATGCCACGTTTGAAAAAAGGTCTAAATAAATTAATGGGATATAAAATATATGAAATTTAAGAAATATGTGCCTTTTTTACTTAAAAATGAATATTTTGTAAATCATACAAAGATTTTCTTTTGGGAGTAGAAGCAGTATACACGTCACACGTACCAGCCTTGCAGGAGATTGAAAAGGGTCGTAAAGATTTATTCCCATTTTATCCAAGATGAAAGGTGAGAATTGACGAAAACCAATATTTCTTTTGAGAAAATGAATATATTGTGAAATAGAATGTCTTAACATATTTGTTTTCTTAGTGGGATAGATTTAGTATTCGTCTCTACGTTTTGCTGCTTTTTTCGAGTATGAACATATCAAGACACTAATGTTCAATTAATCAATTCAATACTTTGTCGGAGCTACAAGAACACTTTTTATTTTATATAAAAAATTACAAAGAAATCATATATTATACAACTTAATATATTTAACGTACCTCCTCAAATTTTTAATACCTTTACATGCAAATCATGTTAGTAGATCATTTACGCGTATGTAATTGAATTAAATTCGGTGAATCATACCGTAATTATTGGGAAATGTAGCTTAGACGATTCGGGTTTCCAACTTGCTAATTTAGAGCTTTCCCGTGAAGTTTCGTATTGGAGACAGTTCCGATTAGATTCTCTTTTAGGAAGGATTTTAGTAAAAGCTGTGGTTAATGCTTCCCTGTTAAATATATCCAGAACTTTTAATTTTTAACTTAATATTTAAATTACGACTGCTACTTAAGGAGCCTGTGATCTGTGTAACAATAGCATGTTCCACATTTTTTAATCTTAAAATACACTTTATGGAAAGAAAATAGATCATCCTGAATCGATCTATGTTTCTTTCTCAGATTTTCATTCTATTATATATTCATATAAATTATTTTATCTAAAAATAGGAAACAAGACGCTTGGAGGTATGCGTCGGATAAAATAAGAGAATAAAGACAAAACAAGGTTTTAGTACCGTTTGTAACAGGAACAACATGCGTACATTTTAAAGATGTATTTATTTTCCATTTATTAATATAATTAATGCATATATTATATATGTACCCCTTATTGATATTTAATTTAACTAATTTTTCCTTCTTCCAGATGAAGTTCCATGGCAATAGGCAGTTCCAGATGGTCAACCATGACAGGGTATTGTGTTGTTTTATGTGAGTTATTTTTATCAGTGGCAATATTCATGTAATATATTGTAGATAAAAAAAAAGTAAATTTTGGAATAAATGTTAACTAGAAAAAGCAATATTTTTGAAAGTATAACAAGATTGCCATAAATATTAAAAGGCATAAAAACATCGAACGTGACTTTGTCGAAATCGAAACTGTTGTTTATTGCTAATAAAATATTCAATTCACGCATACTTTTGAAACGTACTTTATTCTATTATGGAAAAAGGTTTTAGACAAATATTTTTGTATTATGTATACTTATCCGCTCTAATGTACTTAAAAATATTAGCAAATAATAAAAATTAGACGTTTGAGACCTACTATCTAATATATTTAAACGAGCAAGTTTTGTATATTTATTTATTTTGATCTTGGAAACGGCTCTAACGATTTCGCTGAAATTTAGTATGTGGGGGACTTCGGGGGCAAAAAACCGCGTGAACCGGGTTTTCATGTGGTTTACTTTCCCATTATTCCACGCAAAATATGGTCGATTATTCCTTACACTCGGGCATAGATATCGTGGTAAAGCGGGCAAGGCGCAAGATAGACAATCACGTATGTCCAGGATGTAATCCCGGTCGGGATACAAAGATTTTACTTTTGTTTTTTTTGTATTTATTTAAGTTTTTAGTTTTTTTAACTAAAAAATACGATATAACAATAAAGAACTCCGAGCGAAGCTCGTTCGCCCAGGTACTATAAATAAAAACTACCAATTATCCTTGATTTCGGACGGTATTTTTTAGTTTGATATTCCCAAATAAAATTAAAATAATTTTATTTATTGCGTCGAATAGCATTTCTAATTAGCCTATGCTACTATTGGTATATTAATAATCTCTTTAAATTTCCTTAATCCTGTTCAGAGCAGAACAAATTTTGAAGAAATTTTATATAAAACTATATAATATATAGTCTAATATAATACATATTTCGTAGATAAAATATTGAAAAGCTGATATTTAAAATAACAATTTCATATAAAAATACTAAATAACTATATCTATAATTTGCTAAGTTGGGGCATCCGTCCCTTCAACTGTTTATCCAAGTCGCTTATGTTCCAGCACAGTTATATTGTGATATAAATGACCTGATTATCCTGGAAGCAATTGTTATGTTGGCTATGACAATCACAATTAGAAACATATAGGTTAGGTACCTATAGGTTATATATTTTTAGGACCGTGGATTAACTAACTACTATTTTTGCAAGTATTTTTTTTTAATATATTTTTTACTTACGAACTCTATACTTTTTTTTATATATTTTGTAGTTAAAAGGTCTGTAGCCTGAAATATACCTAAATACAATTTTGACCTAAATTGGATCTAAAAATATTTATAACTAAATGGTTAGAACGTGGCTTTAATTGATATATCTATCTTATTTAATATATTTAAATGAGCAATTCTTGTTTATTAATTTATTTATACCGGCGATCTTGGAAACGGCTCTAACGAGTTTGCTGAAATTTGGTGCGTGGGGGTTTCGGCGGCGAAAAATCGATCTAGATTAGTCTTATGTCTGGGAGACTACTCATATTTCATATCACATTATTCACCGACAATCACCGGTGTCCGGGTTCGAATCCCGGTCGGATATAAAGTTTTTACCTTTGTTTTTTTTTTGTATTTATTTAAGTTTTTTTTAAAGAAATTTGTACTTTTGACCAACAACTCCGAGCGAAGCTCGGTCGCCCAGGTACTAATTAACAAAGTTAGCAAAATACAATAAGATAGTAGTCCTCTTAAAAAACAATTATAATACGTTAGATTGGTTAAATAGAAGTTAGATTGACAAGCTTATATTGTACATAATATCTATGATTTAATTAACATGTCATTTCTAATAAGTACTTCATTTCTTATTTGGTGCGTACGTCGATAGAAAGCAGCCCGAGCTAATTTACGATATCAGTTTTCTCCTCTTATGTTTCTCCTCTAGTATATGTTCGAATCGGTTAAGCCGTTACAGTCGGAAATAGTAAGAAACATCGACACTGACTCATAAGCTTTCAGAATTTTATTACATCGTATTTGTACTATACAAATAGTGTGACAAATTCTACATATAACAAGGCATAGACAAAACAGTTCAGTGCCTTTTTCTCCTCTGTTTGCCAACAGATTTTCTTTTTTTTTTTGTTTAGTAACTATCGATTGTGTGCAGTGTTATAAAAAAAAAACAGTTTTTTTTTAAATATAAGCAAATAAATTCTAAGTATTAATTATGTTTTCCTCAAAATTTTAATAATGACTTTAGTCAAATTTCGATCATTGGACGAACACTATATACTATACATGCAAAAATGTATTTGTTTGTTTATTAGGTTTTTTCTTTTCCCACTCAGTAATATCAACAAATTAACGTGACTTTTCCATAAATAGCTTACGAACTTACTGGCTCTTTCCAAGAACAGTTTTTACCCCAGTACACCAACTGTTTCCCATGAGACATACTGTGTAACTGCAAAAAGATGCTTGGGTAGCGCGAAGGATCATTAGTCTAATATAATTTCCCTTTGATCAAGCCACATTGTGGTTTAGTAATCTATGTAATGAAATTGAAGCTTTATGATTAATCAATACAGCTATCATGACGCAGAGCGAATAATGCTGGATACGTTCAGGTTTAGACGATTATTAAACTAATTATCTAATATAGTATAACTTTATAATACTTGACAAAATGTATGTAAACTATGATAATATATATCAAGTATTTAAGAAATATAGTTTTGTAATAAAATAGCTGAAAAATCCTATTAAAGTTAGTAATATCTTTTACATTCGTTTACAAGTATTCGAATTACAAACCAGACTTCGGACGAATAATGAATACATTTTTGGAGTTATTATTATATCTAAGATTCAAAAATCAAAAGAAAACATCGATAGTAAATATTTAAATAAAGACCCTTATAAATAACAAATTGATTATTATTTTCAATTTGATGACAATTTTATGAAGACTCGATCTAAAAATTTTTTTACCTTTCTTAAGCCACAATTAAAGCCGAAAATCATCGAAGTCTGTAAAGTGATTACCTCGTATTAGTAGTGCAAATTGTCAAAAGTTATCTTTCTTCCCATAGTGTTATCCTTTTTCAACCGACTTCTTCAAAAAGGAGGAGATTCGCAATTCGGCTGTTTGTTTTATTTTTTATGTTTGTTACCTTAAAACATGTTGGAAATAATTCGCACATGAAAATATCAGAGGTGCGAGAACCGGGATTTGAACCCACTTCACTCGGTTACCCAAGCGAACACGTTACCACTGGGTTACCAAAACTTTATTAGAGACTTACTAGAGATAATTATATTCCTTAATATCTACATAATGTCTTTTGCCTTAACTTTTTGTGTTAATATATCTTAACTTACTTACAACGGAATAGAATGATTATCTACATTACGTAAATAGCCACACGGAAATATAGCTTAAAATAACTAGAAATAGACACCAAAATAGCTTGTACGTTGAAAATATTACGTAAATGCTTGACTCGCGGAATCCGCGATATATCAAATAAATTTTACGAGTTGCTTACAGCCGTGTGCTAGGGTTGCTGCCATAAAGTTGATACAACTTTGTCAAAGACATTCCGTAAGTAGTGGGAAAACGTTTCAAAGTTATCAGATTTAATACTTGGCGTTCGCATGTTGGACTTGGGCTCAAGTTCGTAAACACATTTACTGTTGCTGTCATGATTCGGAGCCAATTGTTGCGACTTGCGAAGTGACGATAGCCTGTTTTTATCAAACGAAAATATTATTAAAGTAGTGACTTATCCTCGCTTCGCTCTAGTATGTCCCTAGCTACGTACATATAGCATTGATAAAGTTTAAAAGATCTTCTAAGAGATAATTCCGTAGTACCTAGTCGGTATGATTTTTTCCGGCATTATCAACAATCACCGTTATATTTCAGCCAATTTACAGAAAATCTTAATGAATTATACACCTACACGTTCCACATGAATGACGTGTCAGTTAATGAGGAAAAATGGTCTTGTTTTATATATGTATAAATAAACAGAAACCTAGAATTATTAATTTTTACTTATATAATAAATAGAAAACCATGTTTGTTTGGATATTTTTCTTTTACGTGGTTCCGTTATATACATATTATATTGTTTAACTTACCCTCCCTTCCTTTGGGCGCATGGCGCACGTCTTTAGGCGCATTTTGTATTTACATATATTATTTACCAATACAAGCCGTGTCACCTTTTGGTAAATTTTATTACTAATAGAAACCTATGTGCTACTTCAGGTTGTAATCTATCTCTGACCAAAATTTGATCCAAATCCGTCCAGCAGTTTAAACGTAGAAGAGTAGGTAATAAATATACACAGACACACGTACAAACATTGCATTTATAACAGTATTGTAATAGTTGTGTGATTTGCCGGGAAATAATAAACTACTTCAAAAGTGATTACGGGATAAAAAACTCTAGCCAACTCTCAGCGAACTCTTTATTACTATCTGTCTTAATAATTTCTCGTGATTTCTACGAATGATATAAAAAGTAATTTCTATGTAGTATCACTAATATTACAAATCCAATAGCTGCCCCTTCTTGCATACCAATCTTGCCACATTATAGCCATAAGATTACTTCTTCATCAACCATTTCTATCACTTTTTACTGTGTAGTGTAGGATATCTCAGGAAAAGCCAGCATAATTTTTCAAAAGTTTATATATTTTAACTACATTTTGCTACAAATTATTAGGAAACACTTATTCCTAACAATTTCTTATTTCTTTGCTCCAGTTAAAAATCACGAATAGCATCCACCCATGTCCACTCCCCGCCAACAAATCCACTTTTTTTTTGTTTATTTTTTCTTTCTATTTTTAATTCTATTTTTATTATTTTTTTCGGCCTGACCATTCTCGTTATTTTTAACTGCCTGATTTATAAAGGTATCATAATTTGTACGTTCACGTCGTCAGTGTGGCCAGTATAATATATTAATAACTATTTTATTATAGGTACATTAACATAGCGACACCTTACACTAGTATATTAAAAACTTTCCTTTTAACTTACTTAATGTTAGATATAGCTGGTAGACATGCTGGTAGTTAGCCAGACAGGTTAAACATCTATTACGATTGATATAAATATTCACCTCCTATGTCAATAGACCCTACGACCTCTAATAGACAGAGCTAAAACGAGATATTTAATTTAAATTTTGAAAATGTAAAAGTAACGATTCAAAAGTGCTTGTAAAAGTCTACTTGAATAAAGTATAAATTAGATTTGATTTGATTTAATACACAGTATCAAAGACGAGCCAACATTTTCTTAAATATAAAATTATATATTCAAACTCATTGAATGATCACCGCCACGATTAAACGTCTTTTTTTTTTATGCGATTTAGTGACAAACGAGCAGACAGACCACCTGATGGAAAGTAGTACCTGTCGCTCATAACACCTACGATTCATGCACTTAGGTTTTAAGTAACAAAAATGCAGAACCACAGGTGCGTTGTCACTGTGAGGACTAAGATGATATGCCTCTTGCCTGTAGTCGCGCTGGCTACCTTATCCTTCAAACCGGAACACAACAATGCAATCATTGTTGCTTGGCGGCAGAAACAGATAAGGGGGTGGTACCCATCCAGTCGGACTCCTCAGGCTTGACAGAGTCCTACCACCGGTCTAGACCTGAGCTGAAAGTTTATCAACGTAGGTATTTGTAGAATAAGCAATATAATATATTTTTTCTACCTAAAATACATTTAAAAACTTGTAACTAATTAATACTTTATTTATTTAAGACGTTTTAAGTCAACAAAAAATTAATTTCTGGGAAGTGTCTATTTAATAAAAACAAACAAGCAAAGCAGGGGGATATTGCTACTTTCTTAAATAATATATAGTTTCAGAAACTTACACTTAATATTGAAGTATTATGTTTTTATCTCTTGGTATCTTAAATGTCCCAACCGGGTGTTTTCTTATAAATAGTCTCCATTTATACTGTCTCGTTGCTCGTAGCACATCTACGTCGTAGCTCTGTATCATATTTACTTCAGTCTATTTTATATTTACTACCAAGGGATATTTTAATAAATGGACTGCATATAAATATATTTCATGTAAAATTTTATATTATATTTGTTTCAAGTATATGAAATACTCGTATGTAATACGTAATAATCTTTAACTAGCTTTTGCCCACGGCTCCGCTTGCGTAGTTTAATATGTTCGTTTAAATACAATTGATCTGCTCCAAAATGTCTTAGTGTGATGTAAGATATAAAACCTTCCTCATTAAAATACGAAAACTGAAATTTTTGTAGAGTTAGATTTAAAAAAATCATTTTCCACAGATTAGCGCTTTCAAACAAACAAATAATAAACGATCTCTTCAGCTTTATAATATTAGTAAAGACAGTTAATTATTAATAATTATGTACTTGAACTAAGCTTATAATTAAGGATAATAACGAAATCTTCTAGAGTGTTATATCTTAATTAGTGAGATATTTAATACATAGCCAATATAGATTGATTTGTTAAGTTAAGACACGAGCAAATTACCTTAATTATATTGTAATGTGGACTATATATTCAATTTATCCAAAATTTAAAAATATAATTACAAAATAGACGCTACATTATACAAAATCACAATAGGTTGAATTATAAGAAAATTTTGGAGCCGAGCTGTTATTAACAGTAATTATGAAAGTCAATACGAACTGCCGAATATGATCCTTTATCAAAGCTGAACATAAAGTTCATTGGGAGAGATTTGACATAGAGCCTGCCTGTGTGACACTGCGTAATTAATTAGGGTCCCGCAAAAGGTGTCGAGGTCCAGTAGCTGTGACGCAGGCTCCTGCGGCAAAGGCAGTATCCGCCCAACAGCCGACGCGTTTGCCCGCATCCGTTGCGCCGCGATACTGTAAATATCAGACTCCGCGCTCGAAATTTAAATCACAAAATATATTTTTTCTTTTAGTGACTTACAACACACAGCTAGTATTGCAGTTGACGACATAAAAAGGTTTTATTAATTTTTTATCTGTAAACTGGCTGAATACCAATTAGCATGCGACTGTCAAATTTCGATTAATTAAAAAAGTTGAGAACCGTGTAACATCAGTTAAGAGAGGACAGATTTTGGGCAGTTTGTCCAAATTCAACTATTTATTATTTGTATTCGGTTTTTTTTTTTATTTTTCTAACGGTTGAACGTTACAATAATAAGGTAAATTACAATTTATCACTAGTAGAACTAGATGATTCATTTTTAATTATAATTCGGTAAGTTCATTAGACTTTGTATATAGACAATGACCATGTGGTCATTTAAAAAAAAATCAATAAAGGAATATAATATTAAATAATATTATAATCAGTAATATTTCGTAGTAATGATGTTTTACTATTTTAAATAATTTAGTTTAATAGTTAGACTTTTAATACTAGCGATTTTAAAAATATATTTTTAATGATACACAAATAACATTTATTTTTGAAAGTATTTTAATGATATCTGATATCAAGCCACGTAAAAATGTTCTATAAAATATAAGAAGCGAGTGACTTAAAGATAGAAAAATATCCGTATGATGAGGCCGTCATGCAACTTTTGATATATAATTTTTAAACCAATTTTGTTTAATATTTTAATTTAGATTTCATTTACATAATATATAACTAGCGATCCTCTTTTTAATTTAACATTCCTTCTCTTCATTCTTCTTTTCAACATTCTTCTTCTTCACTTTGTTCGGATCATCTTATTAATTTAATATTTCTTTTTATTAAATTACACTGGTTATTTTCATGATACTTATAACTAAACTAAACTAAATACTACTTTTTACCTTTATATAGAAAGGATTAATCACTTACATGAGTAAAAACTAAAATTTCCAATGATGTCATATAATAAGTACAATATTTTTTTAAAGTATTTTATCTCTTTAATATCTAATAGTATATCTTTTCTCAGGGTTTAAGGTAATAACTACTAAGTAATATACCAAACATGATTACAATTGGTTCAGCCCTTAAAATCCCTGAATAGTCTTCCATATTTCCTTACCCAAAGGTTAGAAGAAATCGCTAATTAGTGATAAGACCGCCTTCTGTGCACATTTTGCTCACTGTATTTACTTCATTAGAGTGGTGTACAATAAAGTATAAATAAATAAAACAAGCAAACAGATTGACTGAGTTATTTCATTTGCAATTGATAGTCAATTTATGACATGCTAACAATATCAATAAGAATTTTCGCTAAGGAATATAATTTGGTTTAAAAGGAAGATAATTTTTGATACATTATTCGTTTTGAAAACGGGGGAGCCTGAAAAGCTTAGGTTGCCGGATTTGTTAGAAATGAGCAAGCTGACAAATGAAGACCTAATGCGCATAACCTCCAGCATAACGTTTGATTACTTTAAAAAAATTGAAAATTAAGATGTCCTTGTAATGATAAGAAGTTGCCTCAACCACTAGGTGGGCACGTATCCGTCGGGTCAACCGGCCGGCGGCTTTAGTGTGGCGGCCGGGTTACAGTATAATAAGTAATAAGCAAAACACAATATAAGCTCTTAAGGTTGTGTCCGGCACAGTAGAACCATTTTTTTTCTGGTCAAAGAAGTCATAAAGTGTGATTAAGGCATAAATAAGCGAAGATAGGTAAAAGTACATCCTTCAACTCAAACACGGATTTACTGGAATCACGTTGATTTAGCAAAATTGATTGCGTTTGACGTTTCGACGAATTTCCCCCAGAAAGGTCAACTCAAAAAAATTGGTCTAGAATTCAAATGCACATTTATTAAACTTAATCAGTAAATATGTATAATATGTAAATAGACGCCACACATGCCTACTCACGTTAGTTGTTTTGCTGTAGCAATGATTTACGTCGCGTCGCGCGTCACTGGATACATCATATAAATTATTTAAATAAATAATTTATGTCACCACGTTTCTATCACTAGCGATTAGAGGCAAAGTGGAAAATAGGTTTTACTGTCAGTCATCGTAGGCATTCGAATAATTATTGTACACAAGGAACTGATTGACATCGTTAGCTACGAATACTGCATCCATTATAGGTAGAAGAAGAGAGGGATCGGATAACAGCTTTCGGAATCACTAATCCTTGTCAAAGATTTAACTGATAACCTTATAGACCAAACACCTGTATGATTAACATAAAGGCTTCGCGCGGAAATTAACTCATGAAATCTAGCGTAACAGCCTATTATATGTGAATTAGAAACGTGCCGCATTGATGGTCATCAACTTCGTAGTCAACGCCAACTAAGAGTTTTTAGTTTTCCCCTTATTGGTCTAACGATACTTCCTCAACGTTTTTGATTAAATTTAGTATGATGATAGCTGGTTAACATATAGAATACTTTTTAAAGCGGGAAAATGAAAATATCTCATCTCTGAGATGCTAGTTTGATACAGTATATATATACATATACATATATATATATATATATATATATATATATATATATATATATATATATATATATATATAGGAGGAGGAGAAGGGAGGAGTTTTATATTAAGAGTATATTGAAGTTATGAACTATGGTCACATATGTATATATGTATATCTAACTGTATACTAAAGGTCTACTGTATACGTTTTCTAACATTTCGTTTAAAATTGTTATGTACTTTGGTATACTTCTACTCTGTAAGAGCTTCAACAACCCAATACTAAACAAAATGAGGACATTTTACTTATGAAATTAAAATAATTGCTCCATATATTATTTTGTTAATTTTTCTCTGACGCAACAACGCTAACTTAGTGTGAAATAATGAAATCGTATGTTCTATTTTATAATTTAAACGTTTAAAAATACTTTTCCTAAACGAATTATTATTTTTGTAAATACCAATGAGTGCTTGCTTAAGTTTAAAAGATATATTTTATATCCTCTCACAACACTTTTATTTTAGAGTGATCCGTAAATTCCCAAGCACGTAGCGAACCAATAACTATACGTTCGAGGGATTAATAAAACTGGATGGTTTTTCCAACTAACTGTAAGCCTCTAAAAGCGCTAAAAACTACTATTCCCTCATGTTTTATTCAATGAAGAATCCGTGAATTCTATGTGTAGTATTAGTAGGCGGATTTGGTATTTGTTATTGAATGTCGCTATCCTCTAAGTTATAACTTAAGCAATCTTTTGTATACCATATTACCATATAGTTTCGTTATATTAAAAAAAGTAAAGCATTGCATTATCTATAAATATATGTATAATAAATATGCAAAGATAAAACAGTTCAGTACCTTTTTCTGTTTGTCAACCAATTTTTTTTATTTAGTAGCTATTAACGAACTTTAGTTTTGTCAGTAAAAGAATTTTAGAAATTGTTAGTATTTGAAAATGCATTTTTACCGCTGGATGAATTCTAGTCAAATGAAACACAGAAATAATTTTGATAAAGATTTATTTACGAAAATGTACATAGCAAATATAGTAACATCACCATGCGTTCTCTACTTTTTGTAACTATAACAACATTTGTACGGCGGTTTGTAACCTGGTCTACCTCATCTAGTAAACAAATTCGCGGTTGCTTAAAATAATGGGTACCTAACCTATATACTTATATAAAATATTTGTATGTCCGTCTGCTCCTTGGTTTTTTTGATTTATGTAACGTTTATATTAATTACTATATAATTCATCAAATCGAGATGAAATTTTGATGAGTGTTCTTCTGCCTAATTGAGCACAATGGCAGCTAGTTGTCCTTTTTTATCATATAATTTTAGATTAGATCAATAGAATATGTACGACATTAAGTTAGTTTAAGTACTACTTATTCATTCATGTATTTTAAGTGTAAATATGTACGTACGTACATGACATCAATATCACGTTACATAGACTAGTCAGAGAGCGTTGCTAATTTGAGATTATTTTAAAACGCGAATAATTTATTATTAGTTTGTCAATCTAAAACAATATTGCTTTTATTATATTTTATATTTTGTTTTATCTCGCAGATGTTATTAAAGATTTGTTTGCTTGATATAAACTTCCGGAAATCAACAACAATAGGAAACGAGAACAGACGAGAAAAAGTGTTCGCCCGCAAACTTTAAAAGTTTAATCTAGAAATTAATGGTACTTTAAACGCTAGATCGAGATTTCACAAGATTAAGCTTAATAATTTTTGCGTCTTCATAATGAATTTAAAACCAAAAATAACTTGTTAATACGTTATGGCCACTTGTGCTTAGTCAACTGAACTCGCTCTTAAACTAAAACTTATGTTGCCACGAGGCGTACAGTCACACGTATGTATGTGCAATGTGTGGGCACAGTTTTTTAAATATAATACTAGATTTGCTCGCAGTTTCACTCGCGTTGTTTATGTATAATTTTTATGTCCCTAAGTCCCTAAGTAATAGCGTTATATTAAGGTAGCACGTTTAAATAAACGAAAAAAAAACAAACTATTCAAGGCGAATATCACTCTTATAGCAATAAAAACGTTGTTATTGTTCAATAATAATTGTTAGGTACTCGTATCTGCACTTAGCGCAGCATTATGTTTTTTTTTTTTTAATAATAATCTATTTATATTTTTTTCTAAAAAAAACATGTCGTCATTAAACATCGTAAAAGTTAACTTTAAAATGTATTTTTAACATTTTGAACTAAAATAAAAAGACGGTAGAAAATCTAAAAGGTACTTTTAATCTCAAATCATGAAGTAGATATCTCGTCTAATATTCCGATACGTCGCGCTCAGGACGACGTGGACACATCTAATATCAGAATAAAATGAACAGGAAGAAAGAAAATGAGACTGCTGACGTTCACATAACATGACCGTGCTACGTTTTTTTATGTACATATCATAGAATATGTACCTACATTGCACAATGTAGTACTTTTAGCAAAGTAAAAGAAATTTAAGAATTGTTAAGTGTAGTAGTACATGCTTGTAGATATAATATGGATATTTTATGCTCTAAAATAAAATTTTGAGGGTTAAATTTTCAGTTAAATGAAAACTTTTTTAACATATGGAATTGAAATTTTAAAAATCCATAATTTCTATATGATAGTAATGAAAAACTAAATAAATATACTTAATAAGTTTAATTAAAAAGGCAGCGGTAGCCCAGTGGTAACTAGTTCACTTGGAAAACCAAGTGAATCGTATTAAAATCCCTGGTGGGAATCAATTTCAATATGATTACCACTTGCGTTACGATGAAGGAAATCATCGTGAGGAAAACTATGTGTGAGAAAAATATTATTACCTCGAATTATTATTAATAATAATTATTCGAAATACGTATGAAGTCCGCTAACACGAACTCGGAATTGATCCCCTCGTGTTGAAGGGAGCCCTACGTCCAGCAATGGGACGATAAAGAGAGTTGAATGGGATAAAACAAACTCCATTAACAATATCTTAGCTACTAGGACAGCCTATCAGCTTCCCCTTTATAAATGAATAGGGAAAAATATTGTTTGTTGTTTTGCTGAAAATTCATCTTATATAGAGCCGAGTTACAGCAAAATAGATAACATAAAAACTTTTTCTATGTAAAAACAGGGTTATGTGTAAAATTTCAATTTTCGGTATTTTGCGGTTTTGCACGAACAAACATTTAAATTATCCCTTATATATTGATAGATTAAATATCAAAAATTACATTGACATTGTACTAGTTGATAGATCTCGTTTATACTGAGATAGATTAAAATTATTATTATCTATTGTAATATTATAAAAAGGAAAAAAATGTTTTTTTTGTTTGTTTGTATCGAATATGCTCCGAAACTATTGAAGCAATTTAGATGAAATTTGGTAAGAAGATAGTTTGAGACTCTGGGAAGGACATAGAATAATTTTTATCCCGAAAATCATCCCCTAAGGGGGTGAAAATGGGGGTAAAAATTTGTATGGGGATGCAACCTAGGGACGGACCCAAGCGAAGCGAGGGTTAATCGCTAGTTTTATAATAAAGCTACAGACCATTAATAGTCCGATGTATTTCAAAACTTTCTGTATTAATTAAAGCTTGACGTTACCGATCTAAACAAATACTAATACGGCTTTAGCAATAACGTTGTACATTAATAAACTGTGGTTAATATTTCTAGATGATTGATGCGAAATCGTCTGCATATTGGATTTTATATTCATTCAAAATATATTAAATGAGTATTTTTTATATTTTACTATTTAAATACTCGTTCGCCGAGTTTACTACAGTAGTATAAACATTTTGTATAGAACTATCTATGTTTTATCTCATACAAGTGCGGTGTGCCAAACGCTACATAACGTATATAAGAAGTGACATTGGATTCTGTTTCAATTTAAGTGCAATAAATGAATACAATAGATACATTTTAAGTCAAATAGTGTTTGACGTTTTTCCACGTTATTTTTTATTGTTTTATATAGAGAGATTTATTTTAATAGATATGTTATAAGACGGTGAGTGATAAAGTACATTTAGTAATTTACAAAGTACTGGTACATTTAGTAATTTCCCTGGGCAATTAACTTTTTCAATTAAATATTGCCAAAGAGCAATGGAACGGAGTATACTGGGAATTAACCTAACTGACCGTGTCAAGAATATCATAATCCGTTCCAGAACTCAGATTATGGATGTCACTCGGAAAGCTGCCATGCTGAAATCGGACTGGGCTGGTCACGTCATCCGGATGTCAGATGACCTTTGGGCCAAACAAACAACTTTTTGGATCCCCCAACACAGGAGACGACCGCGTGGAAGACCCAGACGGAGATGGCGGGATGAATAAGACTCCTTCCAGAGAGAGTGGCATACTATAGCGAACGATAGGGAGCAGTGGAGGAAGAGTAGAGAGGCCTTTGCCCTGCAGTGGGACACTACAGGCTTATAATAATAATAATAAATAATAATTGAAGAACGTGCTGATGGTAGTATAACATATAGATACTTTAAACATCCTGAGTAAGCTTATAGTGTATAAGTTACAATAACTTACACACATTAATAACACCTATCCCTTGGGTACTGACATGATCAATTTATCTATCGAAACGAAAGCTCTATACCAAATTTATAGAGGTCGATCGATCAATTTGGATATGAAAATTTTAATAAATATATTTTTACTAACATATTTTATAAAGCTCAATTATATTTAAACATTTTGTGGAGATTTTATTCTTACCATATTATATTATTATCCCTATCGACTAGGTCGATAATTTAGTGACGTTGTACTTTCTTGCATTTTTAATCGTTTTGATTACCGATTCAGATAAACTTTTGTTTAAATATTAAAATGCAGTTTTTAATATTTTTAAAAATAAAGGGATATTTCCTTGGAGTGAAATTTCTTTTGAGTAAATCTTCAATATTTAAGGTATTTTTTTTTTCATGTTCTATTCGTTTGTTCGACCCTATGTATAAATTAGGAAGACAGTATCATTATTCTAATGTACTCCAATATTTAGCTTTCCTTAAATATTCGTTTCAAATATTCACCTGAATCTCTGTGGCCGAATAAATTACCATTTAAGCGAATCCAATTCCTTTTATTACAGTTAAACTGTAATTGCTTTTTCATGTTGAATTTTAAGCAATTTAAATGTAAGGTTTACGAACGTATCTACAATTAGGAGTCATTAGCAGTCAAACGTGATATCGTACATTGTAGTGAACTGTAACTTAAATTTTGTTTTTAAAAAATAATTTAAAAAATAATTTTAAATTGAAAAATTAGGTCCACATCACTTCTTACACTTTTTTGCGCAACGTCTTATTACGTATTAATTCATAGTTGTACTATAAAGTGTGTGATGTTCTAAGATGCGACAACGTAGCAATAATAATTATAGATGTAATTTTGGTGGCTTACAAACTTTCTGTATATTTCAAACAAGGAAATATGAATATAAAAGAAAAGCCAAAACAAAATAAGAGCTAAAATCAGGGCATTTTTGTATTTATGTATACTTGTTTAACCTCTTATTTTAAAAGCAAACATATAGAAATTGACTAAAGCAACGCGTGGTATTTATTAATTATAAAATAATGTAAGATACGAGTATCTTATCCGATTAAAAAAATAATTGTAACTTGATTTGTGATTTGTACGACGTCGTATCACTTCTCTGCCTTTCTTTGCAACAGCTTGGGCATGTCTTTACATGAAAATACCTAAGTATTTTTATCTATAGACTTGCTTCTAGATTTGGCATAAGTGAATATTTATAAATGTTTGATTATTCAATATATATTTCTTATGAAATATATATTTATTCTAATATAATGATATAGAAATTATATCTTGTGGTCTTTTATTGAACCAAAAGCGGATCAAAGCAACCTGTGATCCCATAAAAAACCTCCAGAAAAATGTAGAGCATAAATTTTTTATCATAAGCTTTTTATATTTGGTTGTAATTAACAAAAAAGTTAAATAATTTCATGTTATTTATCGAGGTTAATGAATAGTAAACTCATAATTAGGTATTGTGAATTTATTTTACAAAGTACAAGCTATCGATACATCACCTTCCAAGAGACAGTTTATATCTCAGATAAGGCAAAGTGGATGTCTTGTGCCTCGATAAATCTTAGTGATCTATTGCTATTTAGTTTATTGACTGAAATTATACGGAAAATTAGCAGTGATTTAATTACATTAATGCCCTTTTTTAATACATCGTCATTATACGTTTAATGATTATAATATAACAACCATAGGAGTTCTGCTTTTGATATAGATTAATCCATACTTACTAATTACTTACTACCTAAATAAATATGAAAGTAGCCCTCTCTGTTGTCTTTTCATGACATAATTTGTATCCGGGGCTGAACATAGGCTACATTTGATCCCTGCCTCACTTACACAGAGAGCGAAGCCGCGGGCAAAAACTAGTATTAAATACTTACAAGTTGGAAGTCGAAGTTGTAAAATATAAAAAAAAAATGAATAGCGGAAGGATTTATTAAAATTCTTGTATTCAAGGCATAAAATCGATAAGATGGCATGCAGTCCAAGTATTGTGCCCGAGTATAATTTGAAACTTTTTTGCGTCCATTCTCTATACCAAAGTTTCCTTTACTGTCGGTTAAAAGTTTCAGCAGGACAATAACAACGAGAACTATTTGGACACAAAGCGTTGTTAGTCTGGAAATGCGGAGCGCTCGCGTTCGTAGTAATTCGTAGGAGGCACTCAACACTGAAACGAATCTCATACACGCCCTAATGGGCGACAGCTGTAACAAAGAAATTTTCAAATAATAAGACACTTTTAGAAGGTTATTTTCAATTGCAAGGTGTATTTTAAACTACATATATCATTTTAAATTGCCGATCCGCTGTGTCCTAAACGGTTTTTAAAATATATTACTATCCATTTCGCATTATAAGAGATATTACGGTTAAAGCCATTATTTATGTTAAAAATATATAAAAATAGATTATCTTGGAATAAGAAAACTTATACAATTTAAAAAAAATGATTGCAATATATTTCTCGCAATCATTTTTACCTACAAAGCTTACTTGAATGATAAAAATTTAATATCAAGTATTTGTCATTAGGGATTATTTCTTTTACAGTTCTTCGATGGCGAAACTCATTTTAACGTTTTGAAAGTGAGTAGGGCATTTGAGGTTGATTTCGGGTGACATTGGATCTTGGAATCATTACGGGTAAAACAAACACAGGTTGACAATTTTCTTCAGACAAAATGCGAATAAGGTCTTTGTGATGCGACTTTTATGGTACATAAATCACACAGTAAGTATATTCTAAAATGTACATTACCATTTTG
Source organism: Argynnis bischoffii washingtonia (assembly GCA_033884665.1). Lineage (NCBI taxonomy): Eukaryota > Metazoa > Arthropoda > Insecta > Lepidoptera > Nymphalidae > Argynnis > Argynnis bischoffii. Next base: position 12,988,255 of record CM066618.1, on the reverse strand, counting down.
AAAAAAGAAAAACAGTCATAATACCTAAAATTCAATAGCTACGAAACAAAAAGAAAAAGAAAATCGGTTGATAAACAAAGGAGAAAAAGGTACCAAACTGTTTTGTCTCTGTGTATTTATATATTGATTAAGTAGTTAAATATTTATATATTCATTTACGATAACTTACAAAATAGCCATATTGGCTTTAGCCGAGAACAATGTCTATAAGATCATACTAAATATAAAAATCACACATCTATGAGAGTGAAGAAAGGATTTCTCACATATTTTATTTAAGTAAAATGCATATTGTAAACAAATAAAACATACAGAGACTACAATATTAAGTAATTGAAGACCACTTTAATTATTGCGTATTGAAGCCTCCAATTTATTCAGTAGCGTGTAAACCGTGGTCCCATTAACATTTTATTATGATTATAAGTTGAAAGTGTACTTTACCCGAATATTGGTTAAGCTAATTATACTATGAGGGAAGTCTATTTAATTCTACCAACAATATCTCAATTATTTTAAGTACACATTTTCAGATTCTTTTATTAGATTATTATAAAGTCTTTTCACGACTCTTAAACTACACTAATATTATAGAGGTAGAATTTGTAAGTTTGTTTATAATGGATAAACTCAAAATCCGATGAACCGATTTAAATGAAATTTAGTATGAAGATAGTTTAAGACCTCAAGAAGGACATAGGATAGTTTTATCCCGGAAATCATACTTTAAGGGGGTGAAAAGGGGGATGGAAGTTTGTATGGGGAACCAATTATTTGTCGAGTAAGGTACATGTATAAAACTCATCATACCTATGTATATATATACTAACATATAGTCTATCTATTCCCTACTAACCGTTAAAATGTATCTACGGACGAACGCGAGCAAAACGAGGATGAGTCGCTAGTTTTATATAAACCATATTTTTTTAAATATGATATGTTATAACGTAAACATAACATGTATTAACAGTTTTAACAAAATGAATAAATCGCTTAAATGTGTTTGGTTAAACTAGAAATTATTGTAGAGTTCTACTCTACTTCACTATTTAACTCCTAGCTGAACCATTACTGTAGGGGACACGACCTAGTACTAAAAGCTTGCTAAATTAAATACAGTCTGAGATCGTTGTATAGTTTATTGATTAATGTCATGATACACTGGTAATGAACTGCTGATTAATAATAATGAACATGTACTGACTTTTAAGGAGTGTTTCTATGCATTTATAACACACCTACTAAGCATTATTGCTTAGGTGTTCGGTAACAACCTTTAGACCGAAAAATTACAATAATGGAGTTATTATTATAGTGACACGTAAAATTGTATTATTAAGCTGTCTAGGTAGTCTAGTGGCTAAGGTATACTAATGCTGCAGATCCGGAGGTCCCCGTGAGCTTTTTTGGTCAAATTCTCAATAACAGACCATAATTAGTTACTTAATGGTGTTACATTCCCGTGCCTCGAAAAGCACGTAAAGCCGTCGTTACTGCGCCTCATCTCTCACTGGTCGTCCCATGCCATCGAAGTTTGAAAATGATAGGACAGACATGAGTTGTACTTGTGCGCATAGTTATGCACTATACCCCCACTATGCCCCACATAACCACCTGATCCCCCAGGTGGTTATGTGGGGCTCACCGAGTAGAAGAGCCGGTACTACCCACTAAACCCGAACTTTCCCCTCCCATCCGCCATAGTGGGACGCCACAGGATCGCTTACGCATTTCTACCACGGCGCCCCGGCGGCAGGTCCGAAGACCTCCAATCTGATGGGACCCCCGAAGGAGCCCCACTATGGCTGCAGAGGACAGGGAAACGGCATCGAAACACCAAGCCCTCTCCCCTGCCGCCCCACCGCGTCCGATCGCGGGATCGCCGAAGCGGTCCCGCCACCGACGGCCGCAACATCGGAAGCCTAAGCCTCGACGATGAGCGGCTCCGTCCTGAGCGTGCCTCTAACCGTGGTTGAACTAACCTCGGTTAGAGACACGCCCCCGCTGTTGGTCCGCGCCGGATTACTCCGGTACCACCCGCCCCTCTAAGCGGGTGGCGTTCCCCTATCCACCACCTGGGGACGCGCCCGGTAGGAGTCAGCTCTCCCCCGGGACTATAATATCTCCTGCACAGATGGTTCTTTTCAGTGAGGTGGTCGTCTTGACCAAAATCGGTTAGGAGGACATATGTGAAGTCATGCTAATTGTGATACTTATAAATTTTAATACCCATACAACAATTAGAAGTTAAAATATTTTTATTATATACTCACACAATGTTATTACATACCTACACGAGAAACTAATAATAATATACGCGTCTTACAAATCGATCCTAATATTAGAAATGTGAAATTAACTGTCTGTCTGATACCTTTTCTCGCTTAATCCGCTGAACCGATTTAGATGAAATTTGGTTAGAAGATAGTTTGAGACCCTGGGATAGAATAGTTTTTATCCCGAAAATCATCCGTTGAGGGATATATACATATATACATATATATTAATTTTTAAAGTAAGTACATACTTTTATATACCTTTGTATGTACATATATATAGTTTATTCTATATTAACCGTGAAAACGCACCTAGGGACGAACGCGAGCGAAGCGAGCGTGACTCGCTAGTAATTAAATAACAATGAAGCCTCATTAGCATAGCTAAGTGTAGGAAATACTAATATTATGAGATTTTGATTACAATATTGTAATTAAATTGAATATAATATTTATTAATTTATTTATTTGCTAAGAACAAAATATTGCTCCGATTCGGCGCTCGGTGATTCTTTAAATTGAATTGATATAACTTTTTATTTATGAACCGATTGAAATAAAATAAATATTTAATGTTAAGTGAAGCTTACAAAAATACATAAGTGAAAATTGCACCCAAATCAATTAGGCCGTTTCTGAGATTAGCGAGTACAAACGTACAAACAAACAGACAAAATTTCTAAAATCATACAAAAATCATTGTTTTAGGTTCTAATGCGTTAATAAAGACCCTCAATAGTAGTTTTTCTCAAATATCTTCCATGTACAGACAGCGAACAGTAACAATTTTATTATGTGTAAAGATTATTTTATAATTTGTAAACGGATTTAACTAAAGTATTTCAAGTATCTAATCAGATGAAAATGTACGCACTTTAGTCAAGAAGCTTTGAACGATTTACTGTTATCTGAGTCGTTAGTCGTAACCACGAGGAGCTACTGGCAATAAGGAATACTATAAATCCCCTCCGGTGACATCTGGCCGATATAGGGTTTTGAAGTTTACATTTCAATACGTCTTCATTTTCGTTTACTGCATCTTAAATAATATTTAAGATTTTTATTGAAACGTGAACTTGAAATAGTGGTATTATTTTGTTCGGTTTAAAGATGCTTTATTTATTTTTCAAAAGAAATTCACTTAATGAGAAAAAAATATTACAAGTAGGTAGTTGACTATTATTTACATAGCGAAAACTTTATACAAAACAAAAATATGGCATAGGTATACAAACATCAAATATGAGTTCATTAGGTAATAAGATTAATACAAAATTTTTACATTTGGTCAAATAATAACATTTTTTACATAATGTTGTGGGTAGAACGGTGTTACAACTAGAATGTTTACGTATTTAATTAGTAAACACAAAGATATAGAGAGCTTGTTACTAGAAGAGATACGGATTTTGTTTTATATTATTATGTGATCTTTTTAAAATTAACGTGTTTAGAACCCAGTTAGGCAAAAACTCGCCTATACCACGACTCGCATCGATTTATAACTATCTTTCCAAAACAATAACAGAGCTAGATATATGTCACAACTCTCGAGCTGAGTTTAGGAATAAAATATATAATTTTTTTTATGAACTTTATAGCTGATGTATCTCATTTGTGCACACTTTATTATACTTTTATTATTTGATTATGATTTTATTTCTTTATTGAACTTATTAATTATGATTTGTACTTATTTGATTTTGGTATGATTTATTTTTATTAATTTAATGACATAGTTTAGGAACTAATGATGTTTTGTTTTTTAATTTAATGCATGATGTGATAACCTGTAAAAAAAAAGTACATTTATCTTTAATTTGTAAATGTAATCATGAATGTAATAATGTAACTTTTGTTGGTTATCCTAATAAAATAAAATAAAATAAAATTATGCCTATTTTATAAAAAAATAATTAAGGTCCAAGGACATGTTATAAATTATAATCTATAGTAATATTATAAAGAGGACAGATTTTTTTGTTTGTTTGTACCGAATAAGCTCCGATGCTACAGAATTGATTCAGATGAAATTTGGTAAGAAGATAGTTTGAGACCCAGGGAAGTACATAGAATAGTTTTTATTCCGGAAATCGTCCCATAAATGGGTGAAAATAAGGATGAAAGTTTGTATGGGGATCGATGTAACTTAGGGACAAATCGGAGCGAAGCGAGGGTGAGTCGCTAGTTTAAAATATGTAGTTTAACCTGTAATTTAAACTGGTGGCATTGCTGTTGCTCAGAGAATCAGCAGGCTAAAGTAGCAGTGGGCCGGCACTAACTGCAGGAGAATGGATAACCGTCGGAGAAAGCAGGCTGATGATGATGATATGTACTTGACAATCTTATTTTACCGACCGATCTTCTTCGTGTCTTTGCCATTCTTTGTGATATTGGCGAAGTAAGATGTGCTTAACTCGCACTCTTGGAAGCCAATAACAAGAAAATTTAATTGAATTAAAAAGTCGAATACAATTTTTATTAAGAAAAATTGCCAATTGGGTAATTTTGATGATATCAAATCCGACATCTGTTATAAATGCGAAAGTTTGTTAGTTACTTCTTCAAGCTTGAAATGACTGGACAAATTCGATATTATCAATTCTGACATATTTTATGTATTAATTATTTTTTACTTTTAGTAATATAATATACGTGGTCTCCCAACTCAGAAATGTTGTCTCAGTCAAATGTCGTTCCCGTGAGAATCTAGTGGCAATAAGAGGTATTGTAAATCCCCTACGGAGGAAACTTGTGGGATAGCGATTTGCCCGTACATTTACACGTTTTCTGTTTTACTACTCTTTTTACAATCGTAATTTTCTCTGCTTGAACTCTACGTGGTATGGATGAAAATGATACCTATTATTGACATTCTTTATTGATTAGATTTTTTTTAGTAAAAGTGAACTTTTATTGTGTAATTTTGTAATTTTTTTTAAATGAAATGAAGCTATTTTTTATTTCTCAGTATTTAAGATAACTCTGAAATTATTTAGACTCATGACGTATGCGTAACGTTATGCAAGGCTAATAAAAGCTTGCTTAAAAAGCTTTAATGGCAACAGATTGATCTTTGAATGTTTATAATAACTTAATCTTCTCTTTCTTGCTAATTTTGTCGTATTCAAGTCATTTGGTAGCTCGATATAAGTGGCTTATATATGAAAGGACTTCTGCTACCCATCTACGTTATCTAATGACTATAAGCCATTAATCTTGTCACATACTTGTCGACATTGCAATAATGTATAATATTGTACTCTTTATTGTTAATAAATTATTAATTTTTATTTAATGTTACGAATTTGTGTCATTCTTTACATTTATATTTATTTAAGACTAGTTTTTGCCCACGGCATCGATCACGAGTAACGAAAAAAAAAATCTTCATCTATTCTCAATTTTTTCTTTTGTCTTTTCCTATTTCACTTTCGTCTTAATCTTCCATCTATCAGTGAAGGTCTCGTAAAATCAATGCAGTCATCCCGTATATATGCAAGTAACAGACAGACAAGCTGGCAAACTAGTTTTTGTTGTTGATCGTGTAAATTACAAAAAATGCAATAAAATAGACCACAATAGGCAGTAGTTACATTGAAGTCACATCCATGTTTGTTTACACTAAGGTATTATGATTTTTTAAGAATAAAAGTTCAGAATACACATCTGTTATGTTTTCTGTTTAATTTTTTAGTAAAATCGCTTTGCAAGCGCATATCTTCCAGTCTAACCGACAACTCGATGCAGAGCTTGTTTTCTTGTTTGTTTGAACGCCCTAACCCTATATATACTGGTAAGATTTGAAAAATATTTTTTGCGTTTTATAATCTGTTTATTGAGAAACTTTATACGCTATCTTACATCACACTACGACTTACGAGAGCAATTTTTTTTTTCAATTTTACGCTTATAATGCACCAGCTACTACTACTTCTTGGACTATATAATGAGTCTCAATATTATTTTACATGTTTCGTACTTTTAGAATGATGAAATCTCCAATTTCACTTCACCTACCGACCCCCGCCGGTTTTCAATTTTGTTCGCTTGGACTTTAGAACTTGTATTGAATTTATACGACATCTATCTAATGTTATTCTGAGATTTCGTGATTAATGTAATTCAATTTATATAACTTATTTATAAATTTTATTATACACACATAATATGGAACATTATATTCATTATTTATTATATATTAATTATCTTGAGTTCAACTACAGTAGTAACAAAATAACCTATAATAATCTCTTAAAAACAGATATGGTGTAACGGCATTTAATTGCACTCACATTTAAAATTATCAATTTTTATTGTAATTTAAAATTTCCAAGTAAATGAACGTAGCATGAACATTTCGATTAAACAACAACAAGGAAGTTTGCGATGTCTAATGCAGTCCGATGACATTTGCGTTAACGAGGTTTCCTTTACAGCGACGTTAACTCTACACTTGCTTTGTTCTCTGCTGTAGTGTCATTTTGATGTTTAACTCTACATCCTTTGCTTTACATAACGTATCCTATTATTATTGTGCATGTAAATTCATTTAAATACATATCGATTAATTTATATAACTTTATTTATTTATTTTTATTAAATTTATTTATTAACAGTTTATCAGGATTTTTTTCTATTTTATTTGTTTAAATATATATAAATTATTTTAAATATTGTAAGTTAAATTTAAATACTTATAGTTTCAAATCTTCTCATTAATATCGATTTTATTTTAAATTATAGTAATCAAATATTACACCAACGTCCAACATTAGATAAAATTAATCGATGTGTGTAAGAAAGACTACGCGAGCTAATTATAATATGTTGTATTGAATTTCTAAGTTGATCTTCAGTATTATAATAAAAATAATCTTTGTTACTTAATAAATTACGTTTTTCTTAATTCATTTCGTATAAGGTAACACTGTACGTGTAATAAACTTTAAAGTCATATGTTTAAACGTTGAATCATGTATTTAAATAAATAACTTGTCGTGTATCTCGATTTTAAATTAGTAAGATTAAAACAAAAACAATAACGACTGAACAGAACTCCATTAGCAAGTTTAAATAATATTGCGTGACGAAATGAAATTTTTTAATAATTTTAAGTAACCTGAATACCGATGTTGACAGGAAAGCCGGGTTCCATCCGGCCGCATTAAATGCACCGTGAAATGCTCTTACAATTCACATGTTATTTTGTTATTTCAATGCAGAAGTCGAACTAAAAATATTCATTTTACACGAATTCGCAAACCATGTTTACTGTCTGTCAGTGAATTGAAAAAAGTAAAGTCAATGTTTACTCGTCGGTGCGAAAATGTGTTTGATTTTAATTTAATGATTTCGGTATTTTTGTAGCTGAAGAGAAAATCTAGTCAGTTTTGTGATAAGCATAAAAATATTGTCATGTCTATGGTCTCTAAGTAGAAGATGAAATATAAACGTGCTATTTATCTTGTTTATTGTAGTAAATGTCGCATAAATATCATGCTACCTGGCATCGTTTTTTAGATTCCAATCTGAAATAAGAAAGTCTTCGCCCTTCACTTCACCGGGAAAAATATTTTATTTAGTGTTATACACTTTGGTTATATACATGTATTATATATAAACATACATGTTGGATTCCGTAATCTTACATCTTTAACGATTCACAATGTAGTTGAGTGATTTTTTAACGTTGATTCGTTTTCGGACAAAAAAACACCTAAATTTCTTTATTATATCATTAATTTAAGTAATAACGACAGTCTTATAGACTCGTGACCGAAACGATGGCAGAAGAATTATTTTATGTTAACTTTAGAACGTTAAAATTCAAAAAAGAATTTCATTTAATAGTTATTGTAACATTAACAAAATAAAAGTGTAATACTATATGGTTATAAAGTGAAATATCTTTCAATGTTAATAAAGTAGTCTATAAAAACACACGAGTCATTAATCTTCGGAAACGTAAAGGAGAACATCGAAAATAGTAGTAAAATAATGTTGTTTTTGTTTTGCAGTTAAATGATCGTATCTTTTCTCGTTAATAAATTGCTTGATTTATTCTGTTATTTCGTAGCATTTTGTGCTTTTATATTCATATTACAATAATGTTGCTAATTGACCGAAAAATTATTATTTGATTTTGTATATATATCTTTATCTATATACATTTTTGGTAGCAAGTAGCAAAGCATATCTTCTATTATTAACCCTTTTTTTTTCTTTTTTTTTGTATTTTATTCTAATGTATGAATATAGGATATTTTTAAGTTATTTTATTAGATTTGAGAGTAAAAAATACTTGTTACATTGTAATTTTAATTTGTCAAACAAAAACCTCGTGAACACTCAAGATGACAAACAGAAATAAATGTTTCAAAAAGTGACAAACTGCGTGTTTGTAAAACTGAGTGTAATGTCGATGAATAACGTGATTTGTGTTAAAATGCAATGGGCTGGTGGAGGGGAAACTGTGGTGATTGGCTCTTCTGACAAGTTGTAACAAGATATTTTCAAAATTGGACCCAAAAAACCAATCATGTCGGCAGGTAAAGAATTCTGTAATTTTTCATTTTAATTTACTATGCATAGAAATAAAACGAGGAAAAACTTTCATAAACTTAGTTTTTACAACGTAAGCAAAAAGCTCTTTAATGTAATTTTGTTAAACAGTTTCTTTAGCAAGAAATTTTAATATACACTTCAATTTTAATGTCGCTGAACACGATATAAAGCTCCAAGATACGTAAGGCGCTTGTAAAGGCTTTGATATCGCGTAGCGAAGAAATTGCCGGCTAATTACACAGAAACTTAAGTTAACTAATTGATTTAAGGGCCCGTTACAAAAACATTGCCCGTAACTTATAATTATGTTTATAACTTCTTTTCTAATTTTTTAATTTTTTAAGGGATATAAATAGGAATATTTTTTCTTGATTGTCATTTGATTTTATGAAGTATGGTGCTATTTAACAATACATATGTATATTCAAATAGTAATTTTATCATAATCTTACTATTATAAATGTAATTTTATTATAATTTATTTTTAATTTATATTTTACCGTTTATTTTTAAATAAATTAAAAGTTTTGGTATAATTAAGTCAAACATGGATTTTAAAAATCTGAGCTTTGCTGATCATTGAAGTTTATATTTGGAAGCAACGCCTACAGGGTAAAATGTCTTTAAAATAACTAAAACTTAGCTTTAATATAAATTCATGAACTAAAGAACTCTAAATTCTTGGTTATACTCAGATGAAATAACTTGTTAAGTCCGAACCACATTTAACAATCGTAATAATGAATTTAGTTTATTGATATAATACACAAGATATCTTACAGCGGGGTCGGCTGTGGCTATGATAAACGCGAACCTGCGTTTCGGGTCAGCGGGTGCACCGAACTCTTCACTAGTCAATAACACGAGGCACTGTCCCCCGGGTGGCGCTGCCAGTGCGGCGGCTCTACTGGCGCTCTCTGGGCTGGGAATGTCAGCAAACATAGCTTTGATGGCGGTCATACTCAGCAAAAAACAGCTTAGAAGGTAAATTAATCAAGTTCGAGTCAACGCTTATCCCCATAAGGGTTGCTAATTAATAGGTTTTCATCCTAATTTCTTGTAAATGCTTTACTTGATAAGTATTTTACTTTTCTAACTAGTTCTTCAAAATGACTGCTACCATTACGATATTATTGAAATGAAACTTCTTTGGAATCGTTGTGATTTGTAACTCTATGAAACGAAAATGCGTCACGATAAAGAGACAAACTCTTAAATATACAGGATTAAGCCGGCGAGAGAATGAGATAGAATACATTACATAAGAAATGAACAATAATAAAAACAATACTGATTAATATGCAATGTAATATATGTTTAATAAAATAAAAATAACTGTTGAACTTGGTAAAAATGTTAATAAAAAAATTAAAAAAAAAACCTTACAATTATCCTGCTCGAGATACTATATATTCACCTCGTTCTCTCGTAGTTTACTTTTCTGAAGTTTCACTACTATCGTGTGTGATTTGCACTCATATACACACTTTTTTATTTTTATATACATATATGAAAGTCCTGTATGTTTAGAGAACATTTTCATTAAATTTATCTGTGATAAAAACGCGAATCAGAACAATTTTTCATCAACGTACAAAGAACGTGGGTAAAACAACAAATTAGATTAAATAATATAATAGCTAGTTTAGTTGAGAATTTGTCAACGGTTTTATGCTTTTTTTTTTAAATTTAAACTACCTTTATATTAGATTGCCAATATTATTTTTGCTAAAGTTCTTGTTTTCGCAGCGAGCACGATACTATATTTTGTAAAGAACAAAGACAAGTAAGATGATAAAACAAAACAACTATAACAACAATAGTATAAACATACTAATAACAAAGAAATAAAAAGGTATTACATTAATCAGAGTAGAAATGTTATTTTAGTCCAAACGTAAAATAGGCTTAAAAGCTTACTCAGTGGCTGTACATCCATTCGCCTTTTATAATGTGGGATAGAAATATTTTGAACCGCAAAATAGTTATTCATAGCGACTTGTATTAAATATGTTCACGAATTTTTAGGGCAAAGTCTGTAGTTTTGACATATCGAAGCTATATTTTTAGCGTTCACCTATTTTCTAACTGCGCCCATGTCAAGGATATTCTTGAAAAGTTGAAAGTTACGGAACGTGGGGAATTTTACGAGGCATTTTATCATTTTGTTTTGAAAAAGAAAGCTTACAGAATTTATTGTGGTACAGATTTCGTGATAAATTTTTAATCGTGTTCTCTAAAAATTACAATTTAATACATATTTAATCAATATTTCGTCAATAATCAAGGTATGTGTATTCGTCCGTCAGTTGATCTAATTAATGTATAGACATATATGTATACATTATACACTATATTTTATCCCAGAAAAGGAAAATCTCATTACAAAGGATAAAATGCAAAATTTCAATTTCATATTATTCTTATATCTTTGAAAACATTAGTATACAAGAATACTCAGAAAGTAAAGGACTTAGATGTTAATATCAAAATGGAATGGAATTTGTTACTTTGATGAAATTACAAATTTTTCTTACGGAATTTTTCTGTTTCAACTATTCTAATAAGTTATTAACCGTTTTTAGTTATCAACCATTACTTTCGTCATTTTTAGGGTTCCGTGCCTCAAAAAGTAAAAAACGTAAAAAAGAAACTCTTAACTAACTTATAAGATCACTGTCTGTCCGTCCGTCCGTGTGTCACCACCGATTTTCTCAGGAACGGGTCGACCTAGCAAGTTGAAATTTATACCAGATACTGAGGTCTATAGTTCCTATTAGGTGTATAAAAATCAAGGTCCTAACTCTACACGATAAAAAGATATGGGCAAATTTAGATTTTCGCGAAAACTTGTAAGTACCAAAATTTACCTTAATTTTTAACTTTTTTATTTTTCGGAATTTTCCGTTTACTTGTGCTAGCTGTATGTACCTTGCTTTTAACCAAAATTGAGAATTCTAGGTCAACCGGAAGTACCTTCCCTATAGGTTTTGGGTCGAAAACCTATATAGTAGTTCCCGTTGATCTAGAATCATGAAATTTGGCAAAAAGCAAGGTCTTACTGCACAAATAAAGAAAAAAATCGAAAAAATAAAAAAGTTGAAAATTAAAGTGAAACAGATTTCCTACAAGTTTGTACGGAACCCTCGGTGGGCGAGTCCGACTCGCACTTGTCCGGATTTTTATTATGAAGCAATGGTTGCCTGAATTACTCTTAAAAATTATGCGATTAAATTGTACGCAAGGTATATGAGGATTAATATTCTAATGAGATTCTATACGTAATCGTTAAATACAAGTGCCCTCATATACCTTCCAACTTTCGTTCAAAGATTCTAAATTATATACGAAATTAAGAGTAACCAAATTGGAACTGAAAATCTAACGAATACAGAGAGTCACTGTTGCGTTGCAACGTAGCAGGATTATGGGATAATTGTATCGAAAATCAATCAGATTAAGAAGAGCCAGAAAGCTATAACCATGGACGTATAATGTGTATCGACCCGGCATGTTTAAAGTACTTTTCAAACTACTGATATATACATATATACATATATATATATATATATATATATATATAGGAATTAGGGCAATTATTATTATTATTATAGTGTGTTTTTTTATATATTGCTTAATTAATTGCTGCTAAGATTTTAGCCAAATACAAATTATAGTATAGTAATGATTTAGTTTTACATTATTTTCAGTATATAAAGAGGCTAAAGCGGGTTCAATTAGACTAAAACACATAATGACAGACGATAGTATCAATTTAATATAGGTATAACTGATCTCAGCAGATTCAAAAAAATATACATAGGTTGAATGATTTAGAACATTCTATAATTTTGTTAAGTTAGCTATTGTGTTTCTAAATGTGTGTATTTAACATTGTTATTCCAGATAGTATGCATTATATACAGTTTTTAATGTGAATTAATAGCACAACAACATGTGTACAAAAATTGTTTGAATAATTTTACCTAATTCTCTAAGGATTTGTTACATGCCTCATTTTGAATTTGCATTGTCCTAATTACAAACATTTTAATGAAAGCTGTTAAAAATTATATTCACAGATACAATTTTTCGTAATGTACATTTTTATTTTATATATTATTCAAATTAAAGTTTATAGATTTTGTATGTTATAATAATTACTAATTTAATTAAACGTATTATGTATAACTTCAATTTTTGGCCGAGGAAACTGCTTATTAAAATATTTTTTACATACTTAAATTCTTGAAAAACCAGAAGTAAGTTATGAATGAAGATTGTAATAACGGATTGTACTCGTAGTTCATCTTACCAGAACGTATTGGGGTTTTAATGTAAAATGTATGTCAAGGTTTACGGGTGCTTTGTTATGTGTGCTGGTACTGGAATGTGAGAGATGCAGATGCAGCTGTAAATAGAGGTCTGTTAGAAAGGTCATTGATATGCAAATAGGGCCATTTGTAGGTAAATGCAACAAAATTGATCTCGAATAGCTCGTCGTTATTCATAATGTGCGACATTTAAATACCTAGATTCAGTCTGAATATAGTAATTAAAAGGTTAACGGAGTATATGTTAAGTGAGACATAAACGATACGTGACTGCGACTGCGACTACGGTCTTGTAGCGACTTCGCTTTGCTCGAGTGCATCACAGTGCCTAACAGTAAATAAATTATATATTAAACTAGTAGAACTCCCGACTTTGCTCGCAATCAAACTATGAAAAATACGTAATTTCAGGCAAATATGTCCAAAGAATAAAAAGTTTCATACAAACTTTTATCCCCTATATCTCCCCTTTGGGGGTTGAATTGTGAATAATTCTTCTTTAGTGGATGCCTTCGTCATATAAGGAATACGTGTGCGAAATTTCAATTTTCTAGCTTTAAGGGTTCGGTCTGTGCGTTGATACATCAGTCAATCACTTTTGCCTTTTATATATTTAGATGAAAAACTTAATTAAATTTCATCCAAATAGGTCCAGCCATTCCAGCGTGAAGAAGTACCAAAGATACATATTATGTACAATCAAACTTTCGCATTTGTATATATCTCAATAGTACCTACTCCGTAACTTGATTGTTGTAAGCATTCAAAATGACGGGAACCAAAAATTAAAATAAATCCGCGAAATAAATCTGAAACGATAGTTTTATTTAAAATTGATTAGTTATATTTTTAATCTAATCAAAGTTTAATATACACGTCTCATTGTACGTCAAATTAAATTATGTGTTCTCATAACTAACTACTCACTAAAGTTTGAGAATATTTGAATATTCCCTTGCGAAGGTTTGCTTTAATACCTAAATCTATAAATGAAATGAAATGAAATAAACTTTTATTCAATTAGACTTATTACAAGTGCTTTTGAATCGTCAATTTAATGTAAGCGTCAGTGAAGTCTGTCCGTGAGGAAGCTACCACCGGCTCGGAAAGCAGTTCTGCTGAGAAGAGCCGGCAAGAAACTCAACAGTTGCTCTTTTATATATCGAAATTACATTTATTTTATTAATATAACATGTAGATAGCCCGCATATGAGTCAATAATACTTAATTTCACACATTTTCATCAACAAGAAACTCTTGAACAGTGTAATATGCTTTGCCCAATAAAACATTTTTAATTTTATCTTTAAATTTTTGAAAAGGTAAGTCTAGGACATTTTGTGGAATCTTATTTTATATGCGTATACTCAGGCCCACGAAGGATTTATTCACCTAAATATGATAAAATTGTAACTAAGCCGAATCTGTACATTAAATATTTTTTTGGAATATCTTATTGAAATAGACATAATTATCGATACAGAGGCCGAATCCATAGTTTTTTGAATTTTTGTCTTTCTGCCTGTCTGCCTGTCTGTCTGTCTGTCTGTTACCGCATCACAGAAAAACCACTGGGGGGATTTTGATGAAATTTGGATGGTGATAGCTAGTTACATATCTGGCTGAGAAAAAATACAAAAACTAGTTAGAAAAAAATCACGATGATACTTTAAATATTTTAGCAAAGTAAGTTACTAAATATGGTAAAAAACTACTAAAAATAGCTTATTTTGAAAAAAATATATCAATAGCGATTCATTAAAATAACTCTGAAAATAAAAATTATTTATGTGCTATTTAGATATTCATAAATAGATACCGCCATGTGTTTTTAAAATACGTAGTTTTAATTTCAAAAAATTGAATGTACAAATATGACCTTTCTATGATTTTATTAGAATTACTACTAAATGACCCGCGGCCCGGCCATGTCCAAATTTTCAATAAAACTAATTTTTTCGCTTTACAAATTAGTAACATATTAGTAAAATTCTGTTTGTAAATTTAAAAGTATTTGTAAATGTTTATTGTTTAGTAATTAATGTTTGTAAATCTTTTAATGTAAAAATTAAGTAAACGCAAGCCCAACTCGCGCATTATATTTAGGTTCCGTATAGCAAAATACTGTGTTGTTTTTCGTACTTACGTATTTTGTTAGGTTAGCACTAAAATAAACTCGAATAATATTAGCGATTCTGCAATATCAACTCATTTTATCAACTGTAAAAATAAGTTCGTTTCATATTATTTTTAAACATTTTATGGAAAACAAGTTTATGGTTGTTAAACTGACAAAGCGGGTTTACCTAAAAATATTCCATATCTCAAAAACTATGCAAAAGTATTTTAGGAACTGTTATATCTCAACTTTTTCAGATTTTTTTGACATCATTTCTTAAAAGGTCGAAGGCTTAAAGGACGCAATAAAATGCTTATGACTTAAATCATAGTAGCCGAGCAATATGAAATACTAAAAAGCATTTACTTTGAATTATTAACTTATTTACCTTAATTATGTACTTCTGGAACTCTCACTTTCCCCGACACTTTCTTTTGAAAATCGTTTTGGAAAATATTACTAACTAGCGCTAATCTATCCTTGTTTCGTGATAAATGAACATTAAGAAAAGTTATTATTCTGTGATATAAATAATCAGCTAAATTAATCAATAGCTGCCTATTAGTAAATAAGTGATTAAAATTAATTCAGTAATTTAAGAATTTATCGCCCAAAACTAAACAAACAAATACTATAAATGTTATTGATAAAACAAAAACTGCAATATTACTAAATCAAATATGAGATTAACGGAGGAACCTTTATGGCATTGTCAATCACCGCTATTATTTACCAATCATGGGGTGTGAAATGAAATTGATATATGTAAGAGTATACTAATATGTAAAACCTAAGAATTTGGTTTTTGGTCGTCTGAACGCGGGCGGAGCCGTGGGCAATGCTAGTCTTAAATAAGATAGAGAAATGTCAATCTTGCATTTAGTTTAAGAACGTATAACTTGTTGGAGAGCATATAATAAATTTGTTATATATGCGCGTTTGCGTGCATATACACTCGCAAATTGAGCACGATGACAATAAGAATTTACATTATGTACTTGCCAGTGAAGCTCCCATTAAAGTTTTATTTTAAAGCTTTTATAGCGGATAGCGAATGCGTTTTAATGCGAAGTTAACATAACTTCAAAATATAATAAGGGCTATAAACCCGCTGTTTCGTATAAATCTAAAACGACGTAAATCTTGAGATGCCAAAACTCAGAACAAGATAAGACGAGGATTATTTACGAACGACCTCGCAACCAGATGGGGTGAATATTTTATGTTTCTGTAGAATGCGACTTTATAAAAGTAAAAACAAGTATTTGCTTTGAATTTTGATTGTACTGAGGTTTTTTATGAAATATTACCGCAATTATCATTTTGCGACTGATGACCGTCGTTATATTACTAACAGTATCATATGGAAATAATTTTTGTCTTATGGGAATCATATGGAAAGTTATTTTTATCTTTAAAAATGGGAATTTAGTCTATCTATAAATATTCAAAGTGTAGTCCAAAAAGAAGATAGAAACAATGTGTTATATATACTCGTGTAACTCGTGTACTCGTGTAACAATGTGTAACTAAAAATAACTAATATTGGCATTAAATATTGAGAGTGAGACATGTTTCATAGATTATCCCAATGTTCACGTGACTAATAATAAAATTCCAAACATAAAGGCAAGCGAATGTCAATGGTATATTAAGGTACTCTAAACTATCGGAGTGCATCAACGAAGGTTATATATCAAACATTGTCAATCGACGATGGATAGAGTGGCGTTCCTTTAAGGAGCGACATTTATCATGCCTCTGGTAATATTATTACAATAAATAAGCACTTCTAGATGCATTAGTGAATAATTTATTTGTAAATATTAAATCAACATAACCTATTATAATTATTTACACACTGTGTTACACATATTACACTATATTTTTTATATTATATATTTTTTAAAAAAAACCTCTTCTCTCTACATGATCTTTTATATTAACCATTTTATACATTCTCCATTTCTTTTTTCTTTTGTGCGTTCCGAAATCATTTCACGTAGTCGAAGATGTGGAAAACTAATGCCCATCCTAGTACGGAGAGACCCTTTTATGAGATACTCCATGTGTTAACGCATTAGACCTTTCCCTTTTACAATTCGATACTACGTAAATAAAGTTTTCCGATCTTTGAAAGCGCTTTGTCAGTCTCAGGTTTCAAACATAATATAAGATATTTTATAACTTTTTAGAAGTACCTCATATATATGTTTTACTATAAAGAGAAATATTATTCTTATAAGCGAGTTGAGAAACTTTTGCAATAAAAATTGAAGAAGATATTCAAGATAACTGAATATACAAATAATCATTCTTATTAAAATATTGCAATGTGCGTTTTCGGATTCGTTTAAAAGGAAACTGTATAACCGTATTTTCTTTTACTTAAGCCGTTGTCGAGCGCTTAGCGTTTGTATGGAAAATATTTGTTTTACGAACCACTTATTTTATTACAAAAGGAAGGTTCCCTTTTAGAAAAGAAATTGTCTAAGATAACGAAGTTGCTAACTTTTTATTAAGCCGTTTCTATTACATTTTTTTTAATTCAGTTGCGTTACGCTCTCCAAGCACGGCTCGGAAGGCCGTTCAATTTTTAAACTTTTTTGGGTCATTGACCCTAAACTTTATTTTTTAACCGGTTAAAACCTTGAGAATTGTTTTTGGTTTTTGAACCGAATTCAAAAAGGCGGTTCTTACTACTTACTTTGACAATTAATTTACATACAATTGGTTTACTTTTAAAAATATGTATTATTTAATAATAAAAGAATTTTTTTGTCGGTCATAGTTCGCTTAATTTATAATTTATATTTATTAAACAATTTCATATAAAACACTAAACATAAACATGTGTTTTATGTATAACTCTTTTTCAATTTTAAAACCCACTCCTATCATGTATTTTTTTTTAACAAAATCAGCATGTCTTTTGACTCTAGGAACTTTAATAAAATAAATAAAAACTGTTATCATGTTACCACAAGCCGTAAAATATCAACCGTTTTTACATAAACCGTTTTTTTCGGTTATGGAACAAAATGATTACGGGTTTTGTTCTTAACGAATAATTTACGCGAAACCGGTGTTATACAAACCGGTTCCGAACCTTGCGAGCAATGAACCGTTACATTACCCAAATAAACCGTTTTTTAACCGCTTCCGGAAGCCCTAAAAGGTAACACTAGCAAGCAGAATACAGAAAATCAAATAGGCACTTTGTAATTTGTATCATGTTTTGGCTTTCTGTATATTTCTGTTCTGAAGACAATTACATCATGTAACGTAAAATAAACGAGTAACTTATGATGCTGTAATCTATTTAGTGACGAAAATAATAAAACAAATATGCAGATCAGAATATACCTACAGGATTCACAATATCATTCGCGACATCAATTAAATTGACAATACATAAGAGTATTACATAAAACTCATGTACGTTTTTTTAAAATTAGATGTTTAAAAGAAGAACACGTTAACTTTTTTATGAAATTAGTCATTTAAAAAGTTTAACGCCATGTTAATATCAATTAAGCTAAGTTGTGTTATATAGTTAGTTAAATGCAACCAATTATGAGTTAGATCTTAGTAAAAAACTATCTAGATCGAAAATAGCTTTATATTATAACTAGCAACTCACTCTCGCTCGGCTCGGGTTCGTCCCTAGTTACCTTTTAACGTTTAGCTCAGAGATGAGATATTTTCCCCGCAGTAAAAAGTATCCTATATGTTGATCCGGATAACCAGCTATCATCATACTCATCAAAATCTGTCAGTGGTTTTCCCGTGATGCGGTAACAGATTGACAGACAGATAGACAAAAATTCTAAAAACTATAGATTTGGCTTCTGTATCGAAACTAAAGTCTATTTGAATAAGGTTTTCCAAAAAATATTTAATGTACAGATTCGGCTTAGTTGCAATTTTATTATATGTATAGATATTAGATATACAATCCTTAGCTAACGTTCTTTTTTAACCGACTTCCAAAAAAAGGAGGAGGTTCTCAATTCGACCGTATATATATATATTTTTTTATGTTTGTTCGGGCATTTTTTCGTCGTTTATGAACCGATTTTGATAATTCTTTTTTTGTTGGAAAGAAGATATTCCAAGAGTGGTACCATGATAAAGAAACCAGGATCTGATGATGGGATCCCAGAGAAATCGAGGGGAACTTTCGAAAATTGTAGCGGCGACTAGTGCGTTTGTTAACATTTTCATTAGGTATTTTAAAGCACTACTATTTAATGAAGGTCTGGAGTCGATCTGATGATGGACCCGAAAGATAGTCGAGGGAACTCCTCAACGACCTGGTGTTTGAGCTTGATTAATTTGTATTGATGATACGTCTACACTAATAATAACTTTTTAAAAAAAAATAAAAACCGACTTCCAGGCACTGAAAAGTAAAAAATAACTAAACGGGGGTTTTCATTTAGAATAGATACTTAATCAGATATTTTCGAAGTCGGTGCCAGCCAATACAAATCAAAGCACACCGACTTCGAAAAAATCTGATTAAGTATCTATTCCAAATGAAAACCCCCGTTTAGTTATTTTTTACTTTTCAGTGCCTGGAAGTCGGTTTTTATTTTTTTTTATCTAGTCTGTAGCCGTCACATGTATGTAACTACACGAGTTCCTTCTAATGAAAATTGGACAAGGCCAGCTTAAAGTGTAAACTGATATTGAATATATTTATTATAATGTACATTTTAAATTAGATTATACATAACTTATTCACTGAAAACAATGATTAAAAATTGATTCAGTTATTTTAATAATATCAAATAGTAGGTATAGCTGTTATTTTAAAGTATAAATAACATATACTAAGCAACTAATTCTTAATCCAGGTGGTCACACGGACTTTTGTTTCACCAAGCGGTTGTGGACTGTGCGCGCGCCGCCATCCTCCTGCCACTCGGCATCGCCGTGTTCCGATGTCAGCCTGTATACAAATGTTCACTGGTCGAAACTGCCTTCCTTTTACTTGTGAGTATACTTAAAAAGAATATACTGATTAGAAATAAAGCTATAAGTATATTAAAAATTTATAGCCGATGCTTTTGTTGAATAAATTTTCGAGAAGAGTGTGGAAATATACTTCGATGTAAATAGACGGCCAGTTAAGCAGATGCTTTTTTTCTGTCGAAATCTCTGAATCCTGAAAACAGCTCAAGACAACTCATTGTAAGCTGCCTTGCGCGTATATATTTATTGTTCTGTATTAATATATTAGTTAGTGAAATAGGTCTACTTACGATATGTAGCTTGTGTGCGATAACTACTTAACTATGTTCTAGAAATCATAACTGTAAAATTCATTTCTTTAATTGGCAACAAGATCGCTTAGATTTTATTAGCGTAATCTGTGTTGAGCTTAAGAATTTTATATACAGTACCTGGGCGACCGAGCTTCGCTCGAAATTCTTTTTTGTTATATCGTATTTTTAAATTAAAATAAAATGAATAACTTGAATAAATACAAAAAAAAAAACAAAAGTAAAACTTTGTATCCAACTGGGATTCGAACCTGGACACCTGAGAATGTCGATCTTGCACCTTGGCCGCTTGACCACGACGCTTATGCCTGACCGTAACTATACGAAAATATAATTAACTCTTGTAAATAATATATATAATAATTACTCGTTTAAATATATTAGATTTGTTAGAGAAGTTAACAAATACTAAAGTTAAAAAACAAATTAATTTACAATTGTATAAATTGTATAATGAAAGTTTAAGAAATTTCCTTTTCCCTTCTTAATGTATCCTGAATAAACTCACAAAGGAACCGCGCAGTAAAATATGAAACAGCTCGTAAAAACATCCCGTATTTTACATGCATGTTCTTTTATTATGGAAATATCCAATTATTTTTCTGGACCACAGCCAATTTCTACCTATGAATCATATCTTTTAGCACAGAAATTCTTATTAGTGTTTACATTAAGCTAGGTTCTTAAAACAAAAAAGAAAGCAGGTACTTTAGTGGGATTTAATTCGCGTATATTTTGAATTTTTAACCGACTTCAAAAAAAAGGAGGTTCTCAATTCGATTGGTTTTTTTTTATGTATGTACACCGATTACGTTGAGATTTATGATCCGATTTACGTGATCATTCTTTAGTTTGATACGGAATAATTGCCATTTGGTCCCATAAAAATTTAACATAGTTTGGCCCAGTAGCTTTCATTTTGTTTGATTTGACAAGCCCAATACGTTAGAATCGGATTTTAGAGCCAGAATTTTTACTTTTACTAATAAAAGCGAATTTTAATTTGTCAGTCTTCATACTTTGCTACTACTATTACGTCTACACTAAAAAGGGCATAATAAAAACTTTTTGAAGAAAAAAAATAAAAACGGACTTCAAAAAAAGCACTAAAAAGTAAAAAGTGACTGATTGGTAGTTTTCATTTACTACAGATACCTAGTCAGATATTTTCGAATTCGGTGCCAGCCGATACAAATCAAAGCACACCAATCAGTTACTTTTTACTTTATAGTGCTTTTTTTGAAGTCGATTTTTATTTTATTTTTTCTTAAAAAGTTTTACATGTAAAAAATTGAAACGAAAACAATTTTATAAAATTAGTATAAATACAATAAGAAAAATTTGGATACTCAGTGTATATTTTAAATTTATTTAAAGAATTTTTTGCATAATTTAAATTCATCTTTTGAACCAAAAGTAACTTAATCTTTTTTTTAATATAATATAGGCACATAACATCATGTTTACTGTTTATAAATATTTGGCAAAGTTTAATTTGTAAACATTTTTTGTGTAACGTCTAGTCATAAGTTAGTTCACCGGTGGTAGGACTCTGTCAAGCCTGAGGAGTCCGACTGGATGGGTACCACCCCCTTATCTATTTCTGCCGCCAAGCAACAGTGATTGCATTGTTGTGTTCCGGTTTGAAGGATAAGGTAGCCAGCGCAATTACAGGCAAGAGGCATATTATCTTAGTCCTCACAGTGACAACGCACCTGTGGTTCTGCATTTTTGTTACTTAAAACCTAAGTGCATGAATCGTAGGTGTTATGGGCGACAGGTACTGCTTTCCATCAGGTAGTCTGTCTGCTCGTTTGTCACTGAATCTTATAAAAAAAAAAACATAAGCAATCTTAAAGTATATTTTTCACTTTCTCTTATTGACTTAAGTCAGTCTGGTGCATTAACGCTTAATCAAAGTCATACTAGACCAACAAAAAGAAGAGACTCCAATGAAATGTATACAATGGGAAAACATACTTTGTATTTGTACTTAACATAGTTCCTATTTAATTCCAATCAATAATTATGTACGTATACTTGTTAATTAATCTCAAGATTTAATCACAATGATATTTGCAATTGATAATGAATCCATTTCATTTAAGCTACAAAAAGGTTTAATATTCGAATGAAATTTATCACAGAGCAATTAATTATAATCTTTAATCAATGATTCCGATACAAAAGCTGCCGGATCGTAGATAAACAATGCTGCCAATGGCTGTTAAATATTCATACGCACTATGGGGATTCTAAGTATACGTACTTCATACAGGAACAATGTTAATAATGTAAGTATATATTGGTTAGGGTAACACGTATAGGGCTGTCATACATTCTAATTTATAGCTAAAATTGCTGTTAACAACACCCGTAGCATTGTAATTTTAAGTATAGGTAACTTAATGGATATGTTTTAACTTTTTTTTGCTTATATCTAATTTTTTTTGTTTTAATTATATCACAATGAATATAGTGTGGAAATATATGTATTGTATTCAGCCCTTTTTAACGTCCCACTGATGGGCACGGGCCTCCCTTCAACACGAGGGGAATCAGGCCATAGTCCGCCACGCTGACCAAGTGCGGATTGGCAGACTTTACATGTCTTTCGAAAACTTGCTAGGTTTTCTCAGACATGCAGGTTTCCTCACGATGTTTTCCTTCACCGTAAGGCAAGTGGTAATCATGTTAGAAATGATTCGCACATGAAAATATCAGAGGTGCGAGACCCGGGATTTGAACCCGCTTCACTCGGTTTCCCAAGCGAGCGCGTTACCACTGCCATAAAAAAAATCAAAATATATGTATATCTTCCTCTTTTGAGAAAGTTGGTCAAATTCAAACAAATTCAAACTACGTCACGTTTATTTTAAGGTTAGTTGCTAAAATTAGTAACGAATCACCCGCTTTTGAATGAAAATTTTCATAATTATGCCTCGCGCGTTTTTCCGATTTGACATCAAATTGCTACATTTAGTGTTACACTGGATACCTACGAAATCAAACATTTAGTAAAATCTGACCAGACCTTTCTATAAAAAAGGAAGAGATTTTGTTATTTTTAAATGGTATATGAAACTTATTGATTAAGTAAACCCACAAACAAACAATACATATATAGATGTTTGCTAGTTCTATAATACACCAACTTATAAAAAAATGTTATATATTTGAAGATATATAAATTATTAGAATGTTTTTAACAAATCTTTATTTAAATGCTCTAAAGAGAAGAAAATAAACTTTAAATAAATCAGACCCATCAATTTAATAAATTACACAATTTTTATGATATAAAAGTTCGTTGCGAGATTTACCTATTTTATAAAAAATATATAGTTTTTTAACATTTTGTTTCTTGTTTATCTTATCTACACAGGTAAATCTTTAAAATTTAGTTGCAAGATTTGACCCGAACAAACAAACATTACAAGACGATAATATTTAGAAAAGAAATTTTATAAGTTGTAGTAGACCGTCATCAAACTATGATGGGTCTACACTCTACTCAAATGGCACTTGGGAAATTATATTAAACTGTTCTAAGTATTTTAGCATTGGACTTTTTTCTTTCTTCAATATATTAGTTCGACTGGTCGTAAAATATTTTGTAGTTATATTATAAACTAGCAGAAACCGCGGCTTCGCTCGCGATCAAACTATGAGGAATACGAAATTTCATGCAAATATGTCCAAGGAATAAAAAGTTTCATACAAACTTTTATCCCATATTTCACCCCCTTCGGGGTTGAATTTTGGTAAAAATCCTTCCTTAGTGGATAATTTTAAGTTTCTAGCTCTAAGGGTTTGGCCTGTGCGTTTATTTAAAACATTCATCCCCTATTTTATCCTCTTAGAGATTAAATTTTAGAAAGCGCTAAAATACGTAATTCATTATTTTTAGGTACATACGAAATTTTATGCAAATATGTCCAAGGAATAAAAAGTTTCATACAATCCTCATCATACCAAATTTCATCAAAATCCCTCCAGTAGTTTTTCCGTGAGCGGTAACAGACAGACAGACAGAAAATTATTCTAAAAACTATAGATTTGGCCTCTGTATCGATAATAATGTCTATTTCAATAAGATTTTACAAAAAATATTTAATGTACAGATTCAGCTTAGCTTTGATTTTATTACATGTATAGATTTAATATAGATGAAAGATAATTGCAGAGATGCCGGTAAAATATGTGTATATAAAAAAAACATTTTACATTATTAGGTTTTTCATTTATCTTATATAGTTTTTAAACCTCTGCAAAACTTTCATTTCTTTAAAATAAGGAATTGGGCAGTTAAAACTTAATTGTTTGATTACTTGAAGTTTGTATTACTAGTTAGCTTGTAGAAGATTTTGTTAAAGTCTCTAAGTTATATCACTGAGAAACTTCGTACCATGGGATTGTGACCCCGGTTAAGGGAACGTGCCTACTGGACAAGTTTAATAACAACAATTAAATGTTAAATTTTGACTCACTTATGTATCATTTACATTATATTTTAACCAAATTTTCCTTTTTTTTCTATATGAAAAAATAGTCATGTAGGTATGTATATATGAATAAGTAGACGGCTCGACTTTGTTATTGAGAAATTAACTAACGACTCGATAGAATAAATAAACCTGACAAATCATTTTAAAGCATAGTATGAAATTATACAAAAAAAAACACAACAATTTTGAAGAAAAACCTTTCATTAGAATTAAACTAAGTTTAGTTTTTAAGCAACGTTATAAAACTAGTATTTGTTTGTGGCAGATTGCCAATCGAAGCTTTGCGCGACGTTATGTTCAGAATCATGGGCATCCCATCGAATGGGAGGCATGGCTGATAATAGCCATTGTTCTAAAATAGCACAAAACCCTCTTGTCTTTTCACAAGGCTGATACATCGAGGCAACGTTTCGAAACCAAACTAGATTAGATTTTATGCTCAACTTCGTTTTTCGCCCATCTTGTAACTTTAAAGATCGTAAAACATCTATAAACTTTGAGATTTTCGAGTGTTAAAGTGTAAAAGAGCCACTGCTCTTCGATCCGATCTGGCTAAATCGCTTGGGGCGAAATATTTTTTTCTTTATAAAATATAACGCTAAAGTTTTACAATGTTTCTTTGAAAGGTAAACAGTAAATAAGCTAGGTCTGCCGTCAATTAATTGAAACTTTTATTACTTTATTAGTTGGTTCGTTTGCTTAACGCTACACTTAACGTTGTTTAAGTACCTTTTAATGATGATGAATACCTTGGAAAAAAAAGAACTTTTTTAATAACTGCCTTTAGCTATAAATAAATAAAATAAATATGTTGGGACATTAACACACAGCACCATTCATAGTAAGCTACGAGGTTTTTGTTTTGGATACCAGATAGTTGATACTCTACACATATATAACTTTAAATACATACGTATTATAAATATATAATAAACATGACAAAAAATAATACATAAAAAATAAAATATTTTTCTTTGGTACCTTTAAATCATATATAATTTTAAGTGTATATTTAAAAATTATCACAGGTAACAGTATCTACAGTGAATATGCTGACAACGGTCCTCAACGACAGTCCCATTTTTCCTGAAAACGAAGAAGAACAAGCTGATTTATCGGCGCCCTTACTAATGGATAGTCCGCAGGTACTTTAGGCTCTAACTTTTATGTTTTGTAGGAGGAAATGTGTCCTAATAAATTATATTAAATTACATTTAAACTAACTTAAAAAAAAACATATTAAGTTTTATTGTTGTGCTTATAAAAAAATATGTTTATAATATCTATTAATAAAAGCTTATTTACTTAAATAAGTTACTAATTTACTATATTTTCTTTGATCTCAAATTAAATTTACTTTTAATAATATGATTTAAACACATGAACATTTATCATTTACTATATAAAACAAGTATCGTTGTTGCAGTGCGTCCTCTTCGGTACATTCATGATATGGTTCGCGTCAATTACAATAAACCTTGGGCCAACTTTTTTATCCGGAGCTTTGGCGGCAAGTGCAGGATCTTATGGATCCTACGGCCCTTCCCCATCGTGTCCCTTGGTCCGAGGACCGTTTAGACATTACGTCCTTAATGCCCTTTGGATAGGCGTCAACGCTGTCTGCGTTGGATTGACTTTATTCCATTTAAAGAAGCTTCATCGTGACCTCACTAAGGTTCGTAGCTATTATTATATTATGTATATTCAAATGCCAAAAGCTCGGAGAAGTTTAACTAACTTGGACGTTTTCACTTATGCATATTCATCCACTGTATTAAGTGTTATAGTTCGTTTCACTTCTCCATAATTAGATATATTGCATATCACTCATCGCTTAATAGCCAATAAAACTAGCGATAGCGACGTCAAGTAGCGTACAGTATTTTACGATTATGACTGTTTAAAGTTTCGAGAAGCTGTGCGCTACGGTCGTTGTACTCGCAACGGTGATTATATATACGTATAAAATCAGTTGGTATATCGCCAAAATTCACGTAACTTTATGTATAAGATTTAAATTTTCGCGCACAAAATTACTCGGCTATATAGAATGCACGTGCATTCCGAAGATTGGTTTATTTCAGAAAATTGGTACATAAATGTGGGAATTGGGATAAAATTTAAATCTTATCGCATGCAGGCTAACGTAGAAGCTGTTCGAGTAGCTGGTCTAGTGACCACGCTCGTCAGTATGGCTGGAGACAATAGGCGTATGGATTCGCTTCCCAACAGCGTTGGACCGAGGGTATGTAACGTAATGCATGCACTGCATGTATAGATCTGTCATCTCTTCAACACTTTCAAGCATGGACTCTCCAAACCGCTCAAAGCCCCTGTTACTATAAATATCTACTATTAATACACGCATTCCGTTCTGACCCTTAATATTTCCAATTTGCAGTTGTTTGGAAAATAGAAAATCTTTTTTGAAAATTTTTAGCAATTTTATCTATAAAAGTCTTTACTTGGATAATCAAATTTAATAAGAATTTGATTTTTAAAAATTCTTTAAGCTCTAGAAAGTAGACAAGTTTAATAACTGAAATGTTAATAATTTTTTTACTATAACTAGCGATATTTAATTTCAAATACTTTTCTTGAACACCTTTAGATACTTTTAAGCTCCTTAATTTCAAAATCTTTAATACTATACTTTACCCCTTTTCTAGTATTTTTACATTGTAGTAACATAGATAAGTTATTGAGAATTGTTTTCAGACGGTAGACGGTGCGTTGGCAGATGGTCAATGCCGAGGAGGTGCGAGTGCTAACTTGCCTCTCGGAGGAGGCCGGAGGTTAAGAGGATACCTTGCAAGAGTAGAGCGCGAAGGAGTACGACGTGTACGAATGTTCCTAGTTATTACTGCTGCTTATGTCCTGTTCTGGGGACCATTATTTATTATAACTCTACTTCATCACCCGGCTTTGACATCACATGTAGCATACGAGGTAAGTTTCTGTTATGAAAATTTTCTTATATTTTTACTTTGTTTAATATGATAAAATATTTATGCAATATGTATCCATAGACATTCTTGTTAATAATAATTAAGCAATTAAGGTATCTGTATTTCAAATAATAATGAAATTAATTAGTCTCGTCATCAAATTAGTTGTAATCATTCTAAATGACTTTAATGGTATTAGTTATTCGTATGAAATTGCCTTAATTCGTACGAAAATATACTGATTGCCCGTATACTCCGAATTCGTGGAATGATAATCTATATTCGTAACGCTTCCTACGTAGATAAATCCATCTAGTTTGAATTCGAATATTATATTAGGGACGTACGATGGAAAATTACAATTCTGAAGGTACCAAGAAGTCGTATACTTGTTAAAGAACATAAATTACTAAGTCGAAGCGTAACCAATTTGGCTTTAATATGTATTCCAAAATGCCTAGTCATTTTTATTTATTCTATTATCGATTATCGTAATTGTATATTGTCATGTTATTGTCATGCACATATAAGTCTTACACTCGCAAAGACAATTTTTTAATTTATACAACTGTATAGTTAAACTTTTTGAATTGCATCCTAATTTTAATAAAAAATATATTAAAACTAGGATTCAAAATTAAACATGTCATTTCTTATTTTAAATCCAAAAGCGAATTACGTAGTAAATACCAGTTTTCATTATTTCTCTCTTAAGAAACAAAGGAGACTCGATAAAATCTTTAATACTTCAAACCTTTAGAGAACTAAAACGCTTAAGCATAACTTCTGTAGAATTTGTCTGCAAAAATTCAGTGTTAACTTCAAGAATGATATTTTGGCAGAGCTTTAAGTAGAACTTACACTTTTATTTTATAAAATAACAATTTCAGAATGTTTGCTATGCTTTTGTAAGAAGCATGAGTTTTGAAAAAAGTTTTAGTTTAATCATGTGTTTTAATGGAAAGGATTAATGTTTGACTCTAATTAATCTAAATTATGCGAAGTAACGAGTTTAAATTAATTTAATATAATGAAAAAGTTCCTACATTTTCCACTTGTTTTAATATATGAAAATAGAGCTGCCTAAATAACGTCAGCATGCGACACCTGTTGTTGTTAATTGCGTTCACATAAATAATTATTATTATTGAACGACGGGCGAGCTTAATTTGATATTTAAAGTATTCTCAGAGTTAATTAACAAATTTCTAAAGTTTGAATCTTTAATCCCATCTGCATCTTTGATTCTTTTAATAAATTAAATGTTCTTAAAACAATATATTTTCTTTATATTTTTATTTTTTTTATTTTATAATACCAACTAGTTCCATACACTTTTACTCCTATTAACTATGTAAATAAATATGTTGGGACATTAACACACAGCACCATCTAGTTCTACGCTAAGGTAACGAGGCTTGTGTTATGGATACTACAACTATCTGTTGATACCCTACACATATATAACTTTAAATACATACATATTATAAATATAAACACCCATGACTGGAGTACAAACATTCGTGCTCATCACACCAATGAATGCAACCAGCGGGGCTCGAACCCGAGACCACTGGCATAGTAAGTAGTGTCACTACAAACTGAGTCAAACATGTCGTCGAAAATCTCTTTGAGATCTATGATTGTAACTTAAACGAACAACTTCTTCGTAAAGCTGCATTCGAAAATAATAACAGTTTATAATTTAAAATATCAAAATGAGACCTTAAAAGAATTAATTGCCGCTAAGTTAGCTAAAATTAGTATGTGTTAGGTAATTTATTTAATACAAGCACGATGGCACGATATTCAACCAGATCTGCAGGTTGGGTTTCGAGACCCATACAAGACTCGAGTAACCATTCTTAAAGGACAAAAATTAAACATTGCAAATGATAAACATGATACATTGTCCAATAATAATCAACTGAAATACGAATATCTTTAATCGTTACCCAAAATATTGTCGTACATAAACACGTTTTTCAGTAAAATTTCATTTTTGTTAACAGTTATACTTTCAAATCACACTACACATCTCGTACGTGCACGCGGCTGTAAACCCTCTACTGTTCCTCGCACTGCACCGAGCTTTGCGCCGGGCGACATTACAATTGTGCTGCGGTTGCTGCGTTCACTGGAGTCAGTTTGTTCTGGCTCTTACTGCAGCCGGTAAGTTAACTAATGAAATAAGTAAAATATCTTCTTACATATTCCTACATTATATTTTAATGTATTATACATTAACAAATACTATGATTTCACATATACTATTGTATAATATAATGGGTGGGCCAGAAAGGCGTGGGAATTTGAAAACCGCACTGCTTCTGAACGGCACGCGTGAGTGGGACGCGGCTAGCGGGCATTGAATACTTTACTTATATACAATATATGTACATATGTCATTTTTGGTGTTAAAAGTGGTTAAAAAGATAAAAATATTATTGAAACAAATTAAAAAATAAACTTTTTTTTTAATTTATATTGTACTGAAAATAAAGGTACTAAACTACGCTCGAATCCACAATTGAGCAACATTTTGGAAAAAGTCCAAGTTCCGCATTATTATTATTTATGAAAAGTATTTATAGTCAGATAAATCTTACATTATTTTTTTTAATGATGTAAACACTGTATGCGTTTGTGTAGTCTATAATTGCGTTATTATCGCAAATATAGTTAATGAAAAAAAATATTGGATGAAACATTAATATCTCATGGTCTTAACATATCATTGAACTTTTCGATTTATTTTAAAATGTATACACATAGTAACAAGGTAAGTAAGGTAAGGATGACCAATGCATCAACTTATAGCCCAGTCTCCTCTCGCACCGTCATCTTTCTCTCCGGCGGCGGCTTCTCCCGAGCCTCCTCCTGCGCCCCCTCCCCCGATGGCGCCCCCCGCGCCCCCGCATACCGCGCCAACACCACACACGATGATGGTAATTACCTCTTATATGTAAGTGTTGACACCGTAATACGTGGTTTATACTCGCACGACCCGCACGCACCCCTAACCCCTACCGAGTTTTATATTGGCCTTTGCATTTTAGTAAGCACAATTAGAGCCCCATAGACTCGCTCTAACGACGTGTTACATTCATTTATTTATATTTTCGTAATAATTGCTTGTTTACTCTTTATATATTTTAATTTATTCAGTGCGAACGTGGTCGAGCAGCGAAAGAATGCTCGGAACACGTGTGATGTATCGACCTCATTATGTGATTTTATACCAGACTAACTCGAGGAAGAATGAGCATTCGCTCGCTTTGTGTAAACCCAGCATTAAATTCTTCATAATAACCATTATGTATGTCCGTTTGTTTACTCCCAACTGATCGGATTTTGGAAAAGTTCTATGTGTATAGCTTAGTTGGATGATTGGCTTCAAAAACGAATTGCATGTACGTGTCAGTGGCATAAAAATTGGCTGTCAATGGTAGTATGATAGTCCTACTCCTAGTAAAATGATCTCAAAATCTCGATCTCAGAGTTGGGAGGTTGAGGAGTGTGATGCTGAGAGTATGTCGAGTGCGCGTGTGCAGGGAGACGAGGATATGATGCAGTGGAGTAGTGTGCGGAGGCCGCCCTCGCCGAGCCCGCTCCTATCCGCCATATGAGGCGCCCGCCACCTCGCCGCACGCAACATATCCTGCCCGCCTTCCGTGCCCCCACTATATCAACAGCTTCGTTCTCGTCGTTCGAATCATTCTACGCATATAGCATCTATCTTAGGAATGTTTGTAATATTAATATGTGTGTTTTAAACTTAATAAAATTAACTCGTAGCAAATAAATGTCCCTATTTATAGATAGTTATATATTGTAAATTACAATACGGAAAGCTCAATTCTAAACAATTAACGTAGCAATAAACGCATTGACCATGACAGATTCATAAATATAGATTAACCATAAAAATATTTTTGTGGAATATAAACCTAACATATAACACCAAATAAAGGGTATCCCCAACAGGTAGTTTTGATAAGTAGCCGTAAGAATTAGACTACATGAAATATTTTTAAAATATCAGCTTACGATTGTACTTCCCTAGAAGCTAAATATTTCACATTCCTTTTGTAAATAATTCTTTCAAGATTCCATTATTTTGTATAAATTAATATAAATCCAGTTAAATCTGAATGTTTTTAATAACTTTATATTATATAGTTGCTTAAAGAAAAATGTAGACGGCAATGACAACAGAAAATGTATTGGTTAGTATAAAGCATGTCTATCTAAACTTTTGATATTGTTTCTGAAATTGGCAAAAGTATTTTGTTCCATAACAATGCTTAACTTTGGTCGCATTTTATTCTTGAAGTGTTCCGTCTACTTATTTCTTTTGTAAATATCTTCAAATTATAAATAAAAAGATGTCACTGTAAATCTATTAGAGTAATTTTTATAAAATGTTTGATTTATTCCATATAGCGTCTATTATATGTATATTTTCATCATTTGTTCTCACATCTACTAATATATACATACATACATGCATATATTTTAAAATACATTTTAATTAAATATCTCTCAAGACTGATTTCATTATTTTGACTTAGATTTTGTTAAACTAGTTTACGAATTGAAAAATAAAGGGTAAAAACGTCCCATTATTAATCTAATATACTTATCTAATTTTTAAATCGTGCAACCTGATGCTATGTAGTGGTATTTGATTTTTTAATAAGTAGGATTTTGAAATGTATATAAGACTTTAGGCAGATAGATTAAATATTTTAACTTATTTTTTTTTAATTTTTGCAATACACGCTATGTAGTTTTTGCCCGAAGTCCTTACAAAACACATGTTTAAAGTTACACCTTTTTGTAAGTTCCATGTTCCATTGGTTTCACAATAATAGTAAAGAAGTGCCAAAACAGTGCTCAATAAAAAAATCAGCCAAATATTTTTTGTATTAACAATTTACTTCGCTACTTCTTCTTATTTAATATATTGTTGAGAGTAATATTGTACCGTGCAATTTATATAACTTAGGTTACGAATTTATATAATTCTAAATAGCTAAATGTACATCGATATACTAAAAGGGTTGTAAATAAAAATATTTATATAAAATATTGAAATATTAATGAAGAACTAATAGAAATAAATATATAAAAATTATATGTGTTCTAATAATAAAAAATAAAATAATGATGTTAAAATATACAAATAAAGAAAATAATATATTCCTCGTGTTTTATTATTCTTATCCTGTGTCAGACACAGATTTAATTGTTTAAGTGAGCGTGGAAATAAGAAAGTCAGATAAAACCGAAAAATTCTAAAAGCGTTGTCAAAATATATCAAATGATTCCATTTTAAAGCTTTGTTCAGTAGTCATCAAAGAATCCACTAGCCATCGCCTAGCTTTATCATCAGGTCAGGTCGATGGTCTCAGATTGTTATCCAAATTTCATATAAGTAGAAAATCCTGATCTATGTGGTGGACCCTTCACTCTTTTTCGAGACGAAATATATTTTTTAAACCATAAAAAATATCAACAAACATGACCCAAGGGGGTGTCACCAAAAATTTGCTTCAGGCTATTTTTTATTGACTTTTTTTAAAAACACAAGAAATCTTTTCCTGTGACAACTTAATATCAATCGAAAGTAAGTCTTGTAGAAAATGCCATCATATGGTTGGAGGCCTTTTTTGAATCCACATTACCTGACATCCAGGTTTAAACAGGTAAATTGAAGTAGGTATTTGCTTGTAACCAAGTATCAAAATGTTGATAATTATATTACTTTAATTAAATAGATTTATTATACCAAAACATCTCTAGACTAGAGGTTTTTTAACTAAAAATAGCCTGATCTGTGTGGTGTGTTGAGTGAGAGGTCCTCCACATAGGTCGCGACCTTTGACTGTAATATGTTTACAAAGGTGCAAAACGAATGCTATGATAATTAGAAATTGGTTGTCTTCTCCTTTCTATGTGACATTGGCGAAACAATTTTCGTCAACAGGCACTTTTTGAAGCCATTAAGATAAAAATTAAATTAATTAAAAGTTAGTTGTAATTGAATTTCAGAAATTTCTTAAAACCTTTTAAAAGTGTGTTAAAAATAAACACTCGTATATCATTGGCTAAAAATGTGATTTGTAACTTCAGATCCTCATCAGTTGTCAACGACGAGGGTTTGGTTTATAGAATAGCCTTTAAAAAGAGTCACTTTATGGCTGCATCATCAGGTTAGTTTGATGATCTTCAATTATAGTATTTTCCTTTAAAGAACATACAGGTACTTCCAAAGATGCAAAGCTTAAAATCGATAGATACTTTTAAACATAAAGTTAAAATGATTATCATGTTACATTGGGAATAGCCACTTACCATCAGGTAGATCGTCTGCTTGTTTGTAACCCCCCTCCCCCTTCCCTCCTTCTAATTATAAAAAATAAATAAATAAAAGTGATATAAATATTCGTTTATTGTAATTATCTACTAATTATGTCATTATTTCTACACAATATACTGATAGTTCACCTATTTCAGTCATAACGAACTCCTAAAACATAACATTTATTTCTGTTTCGAGCTGTCGAACAAAAGTCAATTTGCATGTTTGAATAAAATTGATAACCTCCATGTTACTAGTAAATTATATTGAATGGATTTTTGTACGTAATAAGAAAGAAAATTCTATTCTTTATCTTACTAAGACTTATTATGTCACAATATTTATTGGTAGTTTACACCATACTTATTAGATAATTAGGTAGTGAAATTGCTATACTTTGAGTTGCTTTTTCTGTATATACATATAATAAAAGTGTAACTGATCACTATCTTTACATCCATGTTTTTTTTTATGAGATTCAGTGACAAACGAGCAGACAGACCACCTGATGGAAAGTGATACCTGTCGCCCATAACACCTACGGTTCATGCACTTAAGTTTTAAGTAACAAAAATGCAGAACCACAGGTGCGTTGTCACTGTGAGGACTAAGATGATATGCCTCTCGCCTGTAATTGCGCTGGCTACCTTATCCTTCAAACCGGAACACAACAATGCAATCATTGTTGCTTGGCGGCAGAAATAGATAAGGGGGTGGTACCCATCCAGTCGGACTCCTCAGGCTTGACAGAGTCCTACCACCGGTAAAATATATATCACATATTTTTATAATATTTGAAAAAAATTGTTATCTTTATTAACGCAATAGAAACCAAAACAATTTCTTTTTATAATTTTTGTGTTTGTCTGTGCGTTTGTACGCGCTAAACTTAGAAACGGCTTAAGCGATTTGAGTACGGTTGTCACTAATGTATTGCGGTAAACTTCACTTAACATTGAGTATTTGTTTTATTTCAATCAGTTCATAAATAAAAAAAAGTTATGTCAATTTATTCATAATATTTCATCTAGGGACTAAAACGAGCGAAGTGAGGGTGAGCTACTAGTAATATAATATTACTTGATGTGCTTTGTTTTTGATCATTAATTGAAGATAAGTTACTTCTCGTTAGATAAAAGGACAATTCTTAGTAGTAAGGTTTTCATATTATTTTCGACTTTTTGGAATATTCGGATACAACGCCTACAAACACCTGTATAAGAATCGTCATGCATACTATATTATATGAAACGATATTTAAGTTTAAAGAATTTACAAAAATATATTTATTTGCTATTTCCGTTACAATGTCGTCAGAAAACAAAGTAGCTTGCACTAACATTGTTTGTTCAACTCAGTCTATTCGTTGAAGTAGAGAAGGTAGAGACAACAGTTTCATGATTGATAATTCAATTTGCTCTTGTACGGGTCCTCGAATACCTCAATACTCGTATACGTTACAGTTTTAGCTTGGTAATCTGAACGTTGTAAGAAATAACAAATATCTTGACACAATAACCTACACATGCAGATAAAAAGCAGTTACGCAAATATCCATTCGTGCAAAATCGGACTAAAATATATGCGAAAGTTTGTTTGTGTGTATGTTTGTTAGTCCTTCACACTAAAACGGCTGGAATAATTGAGATGAAATTCAGTATACAGATAGATTAGGACCTGGAATAGCACATTGGTTTTGGTCATGCAAATATATTACCTATTATTATGGTATTTTATTTTTCTTTTTAGTTTTTGACAATTAGAAATTTATAGTTGTATTTAACAATTTTTAGTCAAAATTACTTTAAAACATATTCATTTTCGTATTTCGTAAACGCCATTTAAACACCTTCCTTTATTTTGATACCCCACTCGATAATCTTGAAATTAAAAAAAAATTACAGACACAAATTGGTACCTGAGGACCGCCATTTTAATTTTTAATAATATCCATGCCTATGATACTCGAGTTATCAAGATGAACCTAACAACATAATATGAACCATCAAAATCGATTAAGCTTTTTAGTTATGCTTATATAGTAATATATTTTTATATCCATATTATTAGTATTATAAATGTGAAAGTGTGTTTGTTTGTTTGTCGTTTCTTTCACGTCAAAACAGAGTGACGGATTGACGTGATTTTTTGTGGACATAGGCAACTTTTTACCTCGGGAGATTATCTCATTCCCACGGGAAAACACGTTACAAAAACAACTCGCAACGACTCATCATACTTATGTGTATAAATACTTACACTTTACTCATATACATATATAATTCCATACTAACCGTTAAAACGTATCAGGCAGGAACCCGGGCGAGGCGAGGGTGAGTCGCTAGTAAGCTATAAATTAAAGAGATATAGAAGCTAATATGCAAATCTCGCAAGTAATAGGGGGCAAGTAAAGGGGGCTCAGTAGTGTCGAGCAGCTCAGCCAGGCGCTAAGCCAAGACACGTACAAGGAGGTGGCCCACTTCGGTGGGCCACCTCCGGGTATACCATGCGGGTTGCTCCTGGTATTTCTCTGATAGCAGAGTGGACTGTGGAGCAATCCTATGGTTGTTGTGTCTGCATCGGCAGAACCGCCGTCGGGGGGTCGTAGTTGAGTGCGTCAGCGATCCTAAAACCCTCCTTAAGACGGGGGAGGTTTTGTTGGATTTTAGTGGGAAGTACTGGCTTTTTCAGCTGGTGAGTCCCACATAACCACCTGGTGGTATGCGTAATGCATTTCTCAAATTAAAAAAAAGACTTAAGTAAGATCAGCGTCAAGGTCGCAATTCGTTCATAAGAATGAATGACTATGACTTATTGATATATTTTTGAAACTTTAAATATCCTTTCACATTATATTATATGAAAATAAAATATTTATCTTAATAAAAGTTAAATAAAAGATTCATTAATCATGGTGAGCTATCGACGATCAAGTACCATTTCTATTGAGTAAAAAGTTGTCTTAGTTTTAAAAATATGACGTATTTCTCGTACATACATAAATTGATATAACAACTTGGCACTAAACTTATGTAACGCTTATTTAACATTTTTGCAGACTCTGAGCACAAATCGAATACGTAAGTTCAGATATATTGAAACACATTAAAGACCGCAAAAGTTTTATGCCCCAAACTAAGTTACAAGTAAAAACTTATGTGATGGAAAACTTATCACTAATCTATCCTAACCTTGTATTCTATAACCTTGATTGGTTATGAAAAAGATTTTTTTGAAAAAAATAGATATTATACATGGCGGACAGTAAATATATGCCGTCGCCTCTCATATAGGATAAATGTCGTTTGGGTGGGCTTTTTCTCGGTATATTGACCATTTAGATGTTTATCTCATTTTGACTAAGTATAAAATACAAGTTAAAAACCTTAACATTTATAGTTGTATATGATAAATTTAAAACCTATTAAAATTAAATACAGTACTGCACCCCTGGTATTTTTCATAAAAATAATGACTCAAAAGCTGTAAAAGTAAAACTAGTAACACTGTAGTCTACCACTTAAAAGGTAAGAGGAAAAAATTAAAGCAATATATTTTCTTCCCTAATAGTAACTTAAGTTACTTACTACTACTTAAAGTAGAATAGTTATTTTCACTGTTTTTATTAGGGTCCCATACCCGAAGGATGCCAACGAAACGCTATTACTATGCCTCCGCTGTCTGTCCGTCCGTCCGTCTGTCAGAGGGCTGTAACTAATTGGTAGAGAATTGAAATTTTCACAATATGTATTTTCTATTGCTGCTATGATAACAAAAAAAATAATGACACAAAAAACATTTTTTTAACGTTCATAATAGATCATCGAAGTTAAAATACTACATACATAGAGTAAAAGTCATATTAATAAAAAGTACATGTACGATGGTACGGAACCCTTCGTGTGCGAATTCGACTTGCACTTGACCGATTTTTTATTATGTTTGCTTCTCCTCTTCTTAATTATTCCTTATATAAAATATTTTGATAGTTATATTATTACAATATATTGAACAATTAATGTTACAGAAGAACTTCCTCTAAGTAAACCGCTCAGAAATTATGGATTCTCTCAGAACATAAGACGCATGTGTGAGGTGTGATAAAATAGGAGCGTCGTAAACGGCATACCACTTAATTACATTAACTAGTCTGGGCTCGGCAAAAAGTGGCATGTGAACGACATTGCGCTTAGGTCGGAATTCGGCATCGACTAATTGAATTTCCTCCAGGCCCGTTTTATTATCAGCCTGACTCATTAACAGCATAACATATCGCTACAATGTGTTTTCGTCCTCTCAACGCTAAATTATGTAACTGGTGCTCTATAATAATTTTATATATTTGCAATATTAGTTCAGTGGCCTTAATCAGTGGCGTGGCCTTAATTACAGGCTTCTTGTTGGAAAACTAGTCACCTACCATCAGTATACTGATAAGTCTATCTGTTGCACTCAAGCGAGATTTATACTTTTTAAATACTAAAAAGGTTAAATAAAATCCTTAAAAAGCCACTTAAATTAAAAAAAAAACGCCTAGATGTTATTTGAATTTATATAATTATAATATTATATAATTATATAATTGCATAATTTATATAATTATATAATTGAAACCAAACTTGTTAATTTCATCATACATAAAAATATTGTATGTTCAATATAAGCTCAAGAAATCGTAATACATCGGAATAACGAACAAAGGTTGTCAAGTACCAGGAATAATCCATCAGTAAATGGAAATAATAAGCTTGGATTGTAGCTAGCCTTTCGCATTGTTTACCATTTATTTCTTGATAAAATATGTATTTGTTATTATCTATGTTTTCGTTACGTACCAAATTAATATCATGTCGAGGATACATTTGCAAATAAAAATGTGAATAATTTGCTTCATGGAAAATGTCCTATATGGGAAGTCAAGCACTTAAGTGCAAGTGGCACTCTACCGAGTTGTATACAGATTTTTTATGATTTGAAATACTCATACATCTTTCTCGAGCCTTCTCCATTATATACGTTACATTGGCGAAGTATCTGTACTTAACAAAGTTAGTACAGAGTAAGATTTAAAGATATTAAGAAAAAAATCGAATACGTTTCATCAATGGAATATTGTCAAATAAAACTCGGAATAAAATGTGTAGTTGATTTAACTAAATAAGTAAAATTGTCATGTGAATTTACACATGTCTTTTGGGAAACTGTAAACATTGTGAAATCCAAACTAAAGCTGCAGGTATGCTTATTGACAAAAATCATAGTAGCTGGTACATGCAAGAAGCATAATAAGTATATATACTCTTAGGCCTCACAAAGATCTTTAATGAATTTTTTACGTTTTTATTTTAGTGTGTGTGGGTGAATAATGCGTGTTCGTGTTCACTATAGTTAAGTATGCTGAGGGATAATCAAACGTCCAAAGTTACATATATATTTATATTCACTTCAAGTTAATACTAATATCCCTAGCACAATATATACTTTAATAACAATATAAATGACAAACGAATCGATAGGTAGTTACGGGACAACGGGTGCGTTCGGGCGCGATACAATTGCTATATAGTCAAAATGTGCGCGTCAGCACTGCCACTACATTACTTAAAATTAAAGTGATTTTCAGATATCAGCATAGTAAAAAACTATCAGTTTTAGGATATTATAATTATTTTAAATTAGATATAATTTATGTGCAGATATAGAACATAAAAAGAGACTTATCCTTCTGTCCCAAAAGTAGGTTAATGATCTAATGATCTTTTGCCTACTTTGAAAGCTTTCAAAACAAAGGTATGTATGTTAAATTCTAATTTCAAAAGAATTATAATGAGCAATGTATGATGCTAATTAATTAGACTTTAAATATTCCAAACCGAATTATATTGCTAGATTACAATATGATAACGTTATAAACCATTGTAAATTCCGTGTTATAGGTTAAGCCCGTAGTTACAAACTAGTTGAAATGGTCCAATGAAGTGTCACGATGTAATGTCACTCTGATAAGAAATGCAATCAAATCGCGGGTTACATTCAATTATGTACATGAAAAGTTAAGTGCACACTACCTATATATTAATTATTAGTTACTCATGTTGTTGTTGTTTACACGCAGCTTGGTCACGTTTCTTATTTTAAGAAGAATTACAATTATTAGTCCATTTATAATCTAGTTTTTATAGTCTAGACTCTAGGTCATATAATAAAGGTTGTGAAATTATAATTATTTTGGCAGTTTGTTTGTTATGTTTGTCCCTGTAATGGATCATCAAAATGTACCTTAATATTTTCATTTTTGATTTCCATACAAAATGCTGTATTAGTTCAATTTTTACCTTTTTTGACGACTATAAACTTTTCTTTTTTTGCTTAATCTAATCTTTAGTAACATGAAATGTACAAAATCATGTTTGTTTGTTTGTTTGATTTTTGTTTGTTTGTTCATTTGTTGTTTATGTGTTTGTTTGTGTGTTTGTTTCTTTGTATGTTTGTTTGTTTGTTTGTTCGTTCATTCGTCCGTTCGTTTCTTCGTTTGTTCGTTGGTTTGTTTATGTTTGTTTCATTGATTGATTTATTGTTTGTATGTTTGTTTGTTTGCCTAATGCCTTTCTTTTATGCAGCAGCAGATAAGTTACTTGTTATTGTTACACAAGTAGGTTCTGTGAGATATTGAAAAACATTATAAGTTGTAGATATTAGCTCAAGAATATTAAAACAAACGTGTTAAACGTTGCACAATACGTAGTATATTATCAATATTAAATTTATAATGAATTTATATTCTCTTTAGTGTATCTTATCAGTGAGCAGAGATCCCAGACTATAAAAGAGTACATTCGCTTATCCTTAT
This sequence comes from Argynnis bischoffii washingtonia, assembly GCA_033884665.1. Lineage (NCBI taxonomy): Eukaryota > Metazoa > Arthropoda > Insecta > Lepidoptera > Nymphalidae > Argynnis > Argynnis bischoffii. Next base: position 12,946,992 of record CM066618.1, on the reverse strand, counting down.
ACCTCACACGCAACCGTTTGAAAGGGCATTCTAAGCTTTACTTTTAACTATGTAATCAAGTCTTGGAAGGCAATTTTAACCTACTTTTAAGTATCGAATCGATTTTAAATTATATATTTATATTCTAGATACATTTGATACCATTGTGCTGATTTGTTAATCGAGTCAGGAGATGGATACTGAAATTCTTCAATTGCTACTAGTATAAGCTTAAATCTGAGGCTCATTTGAGTTTCACACCTTAGAGTTAGAAAAACTATTAATTTTCAATTGTACAGTTTAACAACTTTTACAAGTAAATAATTTTACAGAAGTATATTACCAAAATATATAATACAATATACATTTATTTTAAGTACCTACAGATTAAAAATTATATCAATGATATTAACCGTCAAATTATTGTTATAGATACATGAAATAATTTTCATGATAAACAGTAAACTTATTTTATACGACATTTACAATACCATTAATATTCATATTTCTTATAATTTATAGTAAGGTCAAATATTCGTCTCCGAGATGTCCTTATTATGATAATCTGCTTGCTGCTACGCGTCCTTTGACTTTAGGTAGCATTTACATAAAGATACGATCAATATAATTGACTAAAACAGGCGTAGAATGCAGAATTTTGTGGTGAACATCGTTGGCATGAACGTCTGTCTCCCCTATAAATTTGTTATTCGTGACGCTATTATGTTTTATAGAAAACATTTTTTTATGCTGTCAGTCTCTCTTGTTTAACCAATTCAAGACTTAAGAACTTAATTTTCGTAAAAACCTTGCAAGACTTTGCCTATATTATATTAGAAATTACTATGCAGATTTGTAGATGAAACTTAAAAACATGGGCTAGGTATGTGTTGATCAGATAGCGAATTTACTACTATTCGGATATTTCTTCTCTTAATTTACGTTATAACTAGCGACTCACCATCGCTCCGCTCGGATTCGTCGCTACTTACGTTTAAACTTTTAGTATAGATTTCTAAGAGATGAAATATTTTCCCGCAATAAAAAGCCTCCTATATATTGACCCGGATAAGCAGCTATTATCATAAGAAATTTCATCAAAGTCCCTCTAGTGGTTTTTCTGTGATGCGGTAACAGACAGACTGACAGACAGACAAAAATTCTAAAATCTATAGATTCAGCCTCTGTAGCGATAATAATGCCTACTATTTCAATAAGATTTTCAAAAAAATATTTAATGTACAGATTCGACTTAGTTACAATTTTATTATATGTATAGATTAAAATAGCCTGCACATTTTTCAAAATAATCGTATCATAGTTTTATTAAATTTCTTTCTATAAGTTATGAATACAGACGTCACCGATAAAAGAAATTGTTAATATATTCATTAAGCAATCTTATATTATGTTTATGTGCAGATCTTAGTGAATTCTTAGAATAAATGCTATGTTGGAATTCCTGAGAGAAAAGGAATAAAGGGAGTGTAACAATAGATTTATCCTTTCATCGTGCAACTTGCTTTATCTACTACAATATGTAAAGAAAACAGACAGTCGCATCGATCCGGCGGAAATATTTATAGACAGCCAGACCAAAACTGTTAACGCTGGCTGCAAAAAGTTTTAGTTTCTAAGTTGTTACAACATTTGGACTTAATAGATCTAAAACATTTGCTATAATATGAATCTTCACTTGTGTGGAAAAAAAAAAGAATTAAGACGTTGTAAAACGGTACAAAATTGTGATGAGATGAGACATATTGCGTGTTTAGTGAGAGTTACAACTGTACAGTTATGCAAATAAATGCCATATTAATTGGTTGGGATTACAAAGCACTTATGCTGTAAATCTTCAACACACTGACCCGAATGTTTGTTCTATGAAACCGCAATCTAAGCATACGGCGAGACAATGTTTATGCCGTGTTTTTCCATTAGAACTCCTATTCGTAAAACGCTTAAGTCCATATAGTCCAACGTTAGCTTACTTTAGTCCTTGTTTACTCTTATACATTATTATTCTTCCTAGCTAGGCACAAATGAATACGCAACGAAATAGAAAAGATACCTTTTAGATTTATGGAGATTTTAAGAAAACAGGCATTTTACTTTCTTAGATTTACGCGAATATTAGACATTTAAATAAAACTATCTTTTCGGATTTTTTCGCGGATTTATTTTGATTTTTGTTTCCCGACGTTTCGATTGCTTTACAGCAATCATGGTCACGGGAGAGACTAAGATGTTAGATGTCACAAAACATTATATAGTTGTTACAGACAGCCTACCCACAATTAACAAAAATGAATTCAAAATTTTGAAAATTAGCATCAATGTACCTTACAATATTTGTAAATTTTAATTTTAAACATTTTATAATTTTAATTTTAAACTTGAAATATGGAATATTATTTATATAATTTTAGCTATTATCATTATAATTATTTCAATTTTTTAGAAAACTTATTATTATATTATTGTTTAATAATCTATATTTTTAGTGTTACCATTATTATATTCTATGTCTACTTTAGAAATCGAAATAGAATTCGTCAAACCCGCCGTGATCTACGCAGTAACAACCGGTATGTGGAACAAACGTCCCTTAATATAAAGACAGTATTGACACCAAGTGATTTCATTGATTGCATTGATACTTTAAATAAGCGCGAAACATCTAAATTTAACCAATGCAAAAACAAACAAATATTAAAATACGAAAAATTAGTTGAAAAATATAACATCAAAAAGAAAATCATAAACAATAACGGAACGCGCCCGCCTACCACAGATTCAAATTCGTGCGTACGTCAAGCAGTTGTCAATCTGTCAAAACAAACACTGGACGAACCTACCATTCAAGTACTAAGTAAAGGCTTAAATTTTGCTGTAGCACCGGCCCGCATACCTTATGAGGACATTATTTGCGCAGTTGAAGACGCCCTGGCCAAAAATACTATGAAACCTGAGGACATGGAGGCCATACGTCAAGATGTTTCATCTCTGTTACGTCGAAGTACTAGGCCCAAACCAAATCTCAATAAACAACAGTATTTAGCGTTGAAGAACTTACGCAGCAGGTCAGACATCACCATACTACGCGCAGATAAGGGAAATGCTACCGTCGTGATGGATACATCAGATTACAATGGCAAAATTAAAGAACTTTTGTCGGATGAAAGTACATATAAAAAAGTCAAAACAGACCCAACCAACACTGTTTTAAACAATACTAAAAAGTTAATTAAGAAACACTCCGATGCATTGAATCTTGATGTTAAAAACCTTATTCCATCTTGTGCAAAGCCGCCTAAACTTTATGGACTTCCTAAGATACACAAGCCGAACGCTCCGCTACGTCCAATTGTCAGTCAAATAGATACACCGACATATAAATTGGCCCAACTAGTAGCGAAAGTACTCTCAACACTCAGAGGAAAAACATCAGCGTTCACAAAGGACTCTTACCATTTTGTTAATGAGATAAAACACCTACAGCTCATGGACAATGAAACAATGGTTAGTTTTGATGTACAGTCTCTATTTACCAGCCTACCAGTGGAGGACTGTGTCAAAATAGTATCAAGAAAGCTACTCGACAATAATATGCAAGAAGAATACACTGAACTTTTAAAACACTGCCTTACATCAGGCTATCTATTGTGGAATGATGAATTCTAGAAGCAAGTGGATGGAGTGGCCATGGGTTCGCCTGTCTCCCCCGTTGTAGCTGACATCTTCATGGAGGCCTTCGAGGAGACTGCTCTAAACACATCACCTGTGACCCCTCGTTTCTACAAGCGGTACGTAGATGACACATTCACAATATTACCATCTGACAAAATATCTGTATTCTTAGAACATCTTAACTCCATAAACCCTAAAATACAATTTACAATGGAACTGGAGTCTAATAATTCTTTAGCTTTCTTAGATGTATTAGTTATACGTAACCCAGATAACACCTTGAGTCATACTGTGTATCGAAAGAAGACCCATACAGATAGGTACTTGAATGGTGAATCTCACCACCACCCTTCACAGTTAGCTACCGTGGGAAAATCAGGGAGCACATGGGATCTGTGACGAGCAACACCTGGCCGGAGAGCTGCAACATGTCAAGCAAGTTCTGCGAGACAACAAGCTGCAAGTGCCGCGCCTACGTCACAGGGACCGTGTGAAACCAGCCACAGTCGAGCGCGTCCCTGCAGTCTTACCTTACATGAGAGGAGTCACTGACAAGATTGGCTACATCCTAAAGCGAGCTTCAATTAAAACTTACTTCAAGCCGCCAAAGAAAATTAGTCAATTCTTACCACCTGTCAAGTGCCACATCCCTCTACAAGATGCAGGAGTTTACAAACTTGATTGTGATTGTGGACTCTCTTACATCGGACAAACAAAGCGATCCATTAGAACTCGGGTCAAAGAACACATAGCTGACGTGAAACACCGCCGTAATACAACATCTGCTGTCTGCAAACATAGTCAGGACCGCCCAAGCCATTATATTCGCTTTGATAGACCCCAAATCCTCGCGAAAGAAAATCGATATCGCCCTAGAATGATTCGGGAAGCCATAGAAATTAAAAAACATCCAAATTTCAATAGGGAAGATGGCTGGGTACTACCATCGTCGTGGGATCCTGTTATTAATATTATAAAATCTAATAATAAAATTAAACATAACAGACAGTTAGATGTAGTAAGTTCTTACTGTGTAGATCAAAATAACAGTAGTTCAAATTAATATTTTACAATTGTAAATGTAATTTTTAATTAATTTTAATTTTCTAAAGTAGACATAGAATATAATAATGGTAACACTAAAAATATAGATTATTAAACAATAATATAATAATAAGTTTTCTAAAAAATTGAAATAATTATAATGATAATAGCTAAAATTATATAAATAATATTCCATATTTCAAGTTTAAAATTAAAATTATAAAATGTTTAAAATTAAAATTTACAAATATTGTAAGGTACATTGATGCTAATTTTCAAAATTTTGAATTCATTTTTGTTAATTGTGGGTAGGCTGTCTGTAACAACTATATAATGTTTTGTGACATCTAACATCTTAGTCTCTCCCGTGACCATGATTGCTGTAAAGCAATCGAAACGTCGGGAAACAAAAATCAAAATAAATCCGCGAAAAAATCCGAAAAGATAGTTTTATTTAAAACAGGCATTTATTTCGTTACGTACTCGTAAATTAAATCATCAATCCCTTGGCTTTTTCCCTATTTAGGGTCAGCCCTCTTGGCGATTTTGCGTAATTTCTGGCGTTAGGCCAACGTCAACATATGATTGTGGATACGTAAATTAAATAAATAAATATAAATATGTTGAAACATTAACACACACAGCATAATCTAGTTCCATGGTAAGTTACGAAGTTTGTGTTATGAATGGTTTATACACTATACATCAGAGATGTACCAACTAGTGGCCGACTAGTCAGGAAAGCGACTAGTCGCCAGAAGCACCAACTAGTCGGCCCATTACTTTATCCATATTACTATTCTTAAAAAAGGGGGATTATTATTTAAGAAAAATATTATTTTCATTAAATTTCATTTTGTAATTTTGTGTCTGTAATAACTATATAATGCCTTTGAGACGTCTAAAACCTTAGTCTCTCCCATGACCATGATTGCTGTACAGCATTCACAACGTCGGGAACCAAAAATTAAAATAATTTAAACTAGCAATTCTTGTATATATTTATATCTATATATCTTTACTTCTTTATTTATTTATACCAGCGATCTCGGAAGCGGCTCTAACGATTTCGCTGAAATTTGGTATATATAGGTTTTCGGGGACGAAAAATGGATCTAGATTAGTCTCATGTCTGGGAAAATGCGTGTTTTCGAATTTTCATGCGGTTTTCTTTTGCATTATTCTACGCAGAATATGGTCGATAATTTCTTACACTCGATTATAAGCATCGTGGTCAAGCGGTCAAGGCGCAAGTTAGACAACACATATGCCCGGGATCAAGTCCCGGTCGGAATACAAAGTTTTTACTTTTTTTGTATTTATTCCAGTTTTTAGTTTTTTCTATCTAAAAAAACGACATAACAAAAAAGAACTCCGAGCGAAGCTCGGTTGCTCAGGTACTTAAAATAAATCCGCGAAAAAATCCAAAAAGATACTTTTATTTAATACTAACGCCTTGCTATTGTTTCGCTCGGGTGCATCCCTAGGTACGATTTTGATCACAATTTAATGGTTTTTAATTTTTTTGTACGGAACCCTGATTATTTTTCAAAAGTAAAAGTAGCTATAACATCAACTATCTGCCATTGAAAGTTCCATCAAATCGGTCCAGCGGTTTTTTTAAAGATTAGCCGGTAGTTTGTACTAACTCTACTTGCGGTGCCAACGGTCGCGGGTTCGAGTCCCGCTGGGGGCATTCATTTGTGTGATGAGCACGAATATTTGTACTTCAGTCATGGGTGTTTATATTTATGTATGTAAAGTTATATATGTGTAGTTTATCAACTATCTGGTATCCATAACACAAGCCTCTTTTTTTTAATGATATTCAGTGATAAACGAGCAGACATCCCACCTGATGGAAAGCGATACCTGTCTAATTGTTAATGTACTTAGGTTTTACGTAACAAAACTGCAGAACCGCCGGTACGTTATCACTGTGAGGACTAAGATGACATGCCTCTTGCCTGTAATTGCGCTGGCTACCTTATCCTTCAAACCGGAACACAACAATGCAATCATTGTTGCTTGGCGGCAGAATTAGATAAGGGGGTGGTACCCATCCAGTCGGACTCCTCAGGCTTGACAGAGTCCTACCACCGGTAAAACGTGGTAATGTCCCAATATATTTATTTAAAATTATACATATTGTGTTAGGGCAATAAAACACATAATCGGAATATAATAAAAAATCGTATAAAATAATTTAAATAAGATGACGATGTGGTCGACCTATTATGTGACACTTCATGTTTTGGAAACGACAGAACAATGTCTGTTGGACCTGCTAGCTCCGTAATGAAATGCATAATGTATAAAATACATGTATACACAATGTAGTGCCATTTGAATGAATAAATGAATAAACTCTTTTTAAAAAAAATTACTTCAAAAAAGTTTTTAAATGATTTTAGCCACGATATTTCCAATTCATGTAGAGAGAAAAAAGTGGCACGTCCGTCGTGTAGAGATTGAAACAATGCTGTGCAGCGATTTATCTTAGTCAAAACAAATATATTATGTATAGTCGTTTCGATCGGACTATTATAAATGCAAAAGTTTGTATTTAATTGTAATTTTTTCTTCGTAAAAATGAAAGTAGGGTTTCTTATTTAGATATTTGGGGTGTTGTTGTGGTTTGTTTGTCTTACTTTCACGCAGCAATGATAACACTGTTTCACATATTATTTACTCGACTGCAGCAAAAAGAGGGTTATGTTTTTCGAGTGTATGTATGTTGGCATATGTTGTTGTTGTTGGCATATTAACACACAGCACCATCTAGTTCCATGGTAAGCTACGAGGCTTGTGTTATGGATACCAGATAGTTGATACACTACATATACATATATAATTTTAAATACATACATATTATAAATATTATTCATACATATCCATCAATCTAGGCTATAGCCTAAACGGATTGATGGATTTTAGCTTGAGAGGTGTTATTTGATTCTTCTTAATTGTGCGAGTGAGACTGGGTATATCAACATTTTTAAAATGAAAATAGCCGATTTATGGCGCCATAATGTTTTCAATAATTTTTTCCTCAAAACCTATCGAGTGGGGTACCAAAATAAAGGATTTTATTAAGACTTACAAAACTATATACAACTTATATGTTTAAATATAATTTGGAATGAGAAATGCTAAAAAAAACAAAAAATAAAAAGTCGGAGACATACACATGTATAATGTACATGTTTTATAATAGCTGTGTGTGTGTTTGCCTCCAACTGCATAATACCACAGTCTATAAAACATACTGTGATAATACTATGTTTTTTTCGTCAACATGTTTTCATCTTTTTAGTTCGCTTTTTACGCAGTCGGGTTTTTTATTTTTGTAAATATTTTTATGGTTTATTTTTGCTTGCTATTTGCTTTACGCTTACTTTATAGGCTTTTCGTCGATACACTATTTGTAGGGTATTAGGGCGAAGAGAAGTTGGGTCAATAAAATTGTAATAACTACTTTTATATAAACCCTATCTTTTATAACCCTCCCTGTCTTCAGATGTAAATAATCTTTTCAACCTTATCCAACATAATTACAACAATGAATGGTGTATGTGATATAATATGTATGTATGTAGATATAATATATACCTATACCAATGTATCTATGGTGAACTTTTTTCCATTTAGTCTCGTTTGAGTATTTCTAAACCACAATGTGCTCAAATCCTACATAAGTTAGATTGCACTGATGGCGAGCAAGTACTGGCTACTTTATATTTAGAAAGTAGAAACCAACAAACCCAGCCTGCATTTCTAACCAAAGAATGAAAATAAATTCCTACTGATTAACTGTGAAGCTTTTTTAAAAGAATAAAGAGAATAAACATGAAACACATGTTTTATAAATTTAATGTTTATAAAACATAACCCAGTCTTTTCAACAGGGACTTGCCTTTTCGAGTATGAATTTTAATTTTCATTTACATAGAACGTATGTCATAGAACAGGTTGGTCCAGAAATTTATACAAAGCCTGAAATGAAAATTTTTATTTTGTATTTAATTAAATGTCAAATAATAAGAAAATAATCATGTATTATAAAAAATACATCTGTACATTTAGTATAGGTCTTACGTAGGTACTATATAGATACATATATAGTGTGTTGCGGCTCTTTCCTTAATTCGCTAGGGCTGCGAGTGATCTCGTGACCTGGAGTCATGATAAGGTTTAGTTGGTAATCCAGCTCCATCTGTCTATCAATTACCATCTGGATAGGGGCTAGCAGATGCTATGTGCAAGGCAACACCATTACTAAATATAAAATGTTAATATAATTTATAATAAAATAGCCATATTACAAAGTTTATATTCATGCTTTTCATTCAGTTACAAAAGTAAATTATACTGTAAATTAGCAGTGACCTGTGGTTTTAGGCCAAAGGTAAAGCTTATTTGATATGCAGAGGTTTAACATTATAAACTAAAACAGAAAGTTTGATGTAATAATGCCAGTAGTTATATTTTAAATCACAAATGCAAATATTGTATTTTTATTAAATCAATCTATTATTATTTTTTATATTACGTAGAATGTATATTTTAAATTTACGCTTACAAAATACTAGCGACCTACCCTTGCATCGCTCAGGCTGTACCACGAATATTGTACGTCTTTCAGTAACATCTTACTCAAAACACTTTTGTAGGTACTGAGATTTCCTCTTTTAACAAGAGGTAGTCTCTAATACTTGTACTAAGTACTTGTAAAAGTATATTTATACATAATATAATAATACACTAATCCAGCGAAATTGATGTGCGCGTTTCACGCAAAAAGTACCAAACTGATTTTAACTAAATTTTGTTACCCGAGTAATAAGTTATCATTACATAAATATACTCGGGTCAACATTTAGGATACCTTTTAATGCAGAAAAATCTTTCATTCCCACGGGAAAACACAATAACTGTTCTATCGAGTCGTCTTTTTTTTCTCATTTTAAGAGCTGAGTCACTTAGGTGACTATGTTGCTCTGGTAGGTTAAACATATATTCTTATCTATACATTAGTTTTAATAATATCTAGTTACGTTTACTTATATTATATTTACCTATATTATACATAATTTTAGCTAACTCTGAAGAAGGATTCGCAAGATATATATTACAAATTCCAATTGATCTATCTGTTAATTGTGATAGAAGGGGCTCGCTACGAACACATTCCATTAAAATATGGTACACATCGAGTCGTCTTTAGTTTACATGTGTAACGCTGGCTAAACCGAGATACATCAAAACAATTTGGGGTTCTTAATAAGGCCCACAGAAAAATCTGTAATACCATAAATCTTTCCCCAAAGGTACACTCGCATTTTTTTCATATTTATTCATATTTATTTAAAACTACATATTTATTTAAAACTTACCTGGAGACGAACCATTTTTTATGGAAAAGCATTTAAGCACGAAGCGTGGTACTCACTGGCAAAGCCAGTATTACCCACTAAAATCCAAAGGAACCTCCCCCGTCTTAATGTCGCAGGATCGCTTACGCACTCAACCACGACCCGCCGAAGGCAGGTTTGTCGAACCAGACCACAACAAACATGGGGTCGCTCCAACGGTCCACGCTATCAGAAAAGTACCAGGAGCAACCCGCATAGCAAGCACACCGCCCACCAAGGTGGGAAGCCTACCAGTGCGTTTCTTGGCTTTGGGCCCAGCTGGATTTCCAGGTACTACTGAGCCCTCTCCTCCCTCTCCCACACAACAAGGTGAACGCACGTTGGGGGGCCTAGGGACGAGAGCGAAGTGAAGGTAAGTCATTAGTATAATTTAAGTCTTTTAAATGAACACCTCTCGTTGGGAAAGGTCATAAATAAAGAAATAATTGGTTCATTAGCTTCTTAACAAGATAATTTGTCTTTTTAATTTGATTTCAGAAGTGTTCTTACTATTATTATTTAGTTTCACCATAGATTTAGATCATACTTGTGACTTACCATCGTTTCACTCATCATTATCTATCTGTATACTTAATTTCATCTAAAATTCATCCAGACATTTCAGCGTGAAACAATTACACACATACATTTTTTTGTGTTTATAGCAATAGTAGCCTGACTAGCAAAGTTAGCAGTGGCAACACTCAACAGCTGGAACCATTCGATTAACTGGCATATGAATAATAGGCAAAAAATAATTACACAGATACAAGGTCTGCCGAGAAGCATCACTTCATAGGATATGTCAAAAGTCGTCACAATTGTCAGAAGACGACAAAATAAACAATTTTACTTTCGCATTTTTTTTACCCGATACGATGGCTGCACACAATTGGATCATATTCTCCTCACATCTATATAGATATACTTAATTCATATTGAAAAATGATGGTAACATTATCGATAAATCAATTTCTTTTTTCGGTATTTCCGGCACAGACGTGACGCCAGCAAATAGAAAATGGCGAATAACGGGGAAATATAACTTTATTAGAGAAAATGTATCGCTCGACTTACGTAAATTAACTTATAAAGTTAAGTTTTAACTAATAAATTATGAAAAGTTCATATTTGTATATTTTATTTAGTATTCATCATTCCTATTTCTTTCATAATTTTTAAAAACTCGCATATCAACAAAAAATTCTCATTTTTAAGAGGTAAAATTACAACAATCAGACTCATAGCATGGTTCTAGGTAATTTGCCACAATTAATAATTCTACATTTATCTAAATTGCTTGATAATATTGATCATTATTATCAATTTAGCTTCAAAGAAAAAACAAATAATTTTACAAAACATTCACATATATTTTTAAAAATTTAAATGTTATTTGTATATGCAGAAAGAATAATATTTGTTCATTAGGCTCTGTGACAAACAAAAACAAATCTATCCCACGGACACCGTACATTTCCGGGATAAAATGCAACATTTGTGCTATTACAGACTATAATCTATTTCTGTGCCTTTTATCCAGATCCGTTCAGCCATTCTGGCACTTTTGCATTTATAATGTTTATGGGATTAAAAATTAATAATAATGGGATAAATGGATAAAGGACAATGGTAGCCCAGTGGCAACGCGCTCGCTTGGGAAACCGACTGAAGCTGGTTCAAATCTCGGATCTCGCACCTCTGATATTCTCATGTGCGAATCATTCCTACCATGATTACCACTTGCCTTACGGTGAAGGAAAACATCGTGAGGAAACCTGCATGTCTGAGAAAACCTAGCAAGTTTTCGAAAGACATGTGAAGTCCGCCAATCCGCACTTGGCCAGCGTGGTGGACTATGGCCTGATTCCCCTCGTATTGAAGGGACGCCCGTGCCCAGCAGTGGGACATTAAAAAGGGCTGAATATAATAATGGGATACGAATGGGATTCTATCTATTGCTATTCTTTCTGTATCAAGTATTTAAGATTATTCTGTGCAATATTTTTTTTTAATTTCATCACGCTACGGATCTGTCAAAAGCTTAGAATGGAAAAAAATTCTGGATATAAATATTTTAGTATGACGTTAGCATGTATGGCCAAATATTTTAACTCAAAAAATACGTACAGGCAGAATAGGTTTAATTTTAGGTATAATTCCTAAAAACATTGAGAAACTTTTATTTCATAATCATTCAATCTTGAATTTTCTTACAAAAGCAGTTTCAAATGCTATTTCATATATTTTAACATTTCTTGTGATCGATATTTCAATTTAAATGTATTCTAACTTACTCAAAAAAAATATATTCTGTTCATATCATAACATGAACATGATTTTAGCAAAAGATAGTCGGAAAGTTGAATATAAATTGTATCTCCATGACTTGGGTAGATTATTTCTTTATAAGTAGGTACATAAGAAAATTTATTCACGTTATCTCACTTATAGATTCTCAGCGACGACTTTCTTTGTGCAACTTGCTGTTGTTCTTAGAAGTTTCAAGGAAAATATATTTTACATCTTATGGAAAGATCTTTTTGGACCACAATTCGCTACTGGAGAGTAGATACATATAAATGAAGTATAGTGTCGCTTTTATGGCGAGGTGAGTTTAAATGTAAGCTTCTCATAATCTATTTAATTTAAATGATTGACCATATTTTACATTAAAGAAGTACCTTTGCTGACTTTAATACTGCATGAAATAGCAATGGAAATATATTTTGCGTAACAGTCACACAAAAAATACAATGAAATTGATTATTTTTTGAAATAGGTCAAAAATATCCGTGTCGTGGTCTTATCTAAGATGCAGCTAAGGTTCGCTCGACGGCGTCCCTAAATGACTGCGCGATGCAAAGGAGTACCCTCCTTTGCGTTGTGTTGTGTTGTATTTATCAGCCTATGTATGTATGTATGTGGGCTTGTACCTTTGTAACACTATTTAGACCAAGTGCGTGGGCCGATTTTGATAAATGACACGTCTTTTGATTCATCATAACGACACGAATGTCATAAAAAGCATAAAAATTTGGAAAAATCAAAATGGCCGATTTTGGACGCCATAATGAAAAAGAATGAAAAAGAAAATTAAAATCGACGAACTATGTCAAGTGGGGTATAGTCGAATAGGTATTTATAAATCATTTTTAGGTTTCTTTCATCATTTTTCTTTCATATATAATGATTTAAAGTTAGTTAACAACCATTCTCCCTCATTTTCCTACTTAAATAAATAAATAAATATATTATAAAAATAAAAAACCCGACTGCATTAAACCTAACTAAAAAGATGAAAATAAGTTCACGAAGAAATATAGTATTATGCAGTTGGAGTGTATATACATACGAGTATGTATGTACATCCCGCGGCAAGGATGAAACGTGTATGTCTCCGACTGCATAATACTATATTCCTTCGTGACCTTGTCTATAAATATATAAATTAATAAATATTAATAACGGTTTGTTCTTTAAATTGAAAATGGATTGCACAAAAGAATATTAGTGAAAATAACAATCGAATTGAATGGAAGCCCGTGTAATATTTAAATTGTATTTTTTATACTTACAATTTATTTTTGGATAGAAAAATTTCATTTCCTTTTGCGAATACAGAAATGCTTTGTAAAGTTTAGCCAAAAAGCAACGGTTATGTAAATTTCAAGTGATAAAATAGGTGACCTAAAAAGAGTTCAAGAGCCAGTCCTAGACGGCGCTCGTCTACGAGTCTATACTAACTGCTATTATATAAATATATATAATCAAAATATTTCAGTAAAAAAAGTAATCTAGAAGTCATGACATAAAATGTTAGCAATATTTAAAACGTATGACTTGAACAGTTTAATTTTGCAATCTGTGCTTATCGACTTTTTAATTAAGAACACGCATTTCAAAATCATTTAAAAGTAATTTTTGGTACCATTCTTGGTATTGATGCAGTTGTAGCCCAGTGGTTATTTGCTTACTTGGAAAACCAAGTGAAGCGGATTCAAATCTCGGATTTCGCACCTCCGACATTCTCATTTACAAATCATTTTTTTAACATGATTACCATTTACTTCATGATCAAGAAAAACATCTAGGAAACCTGCATGTCTGAAAGAATATAGCAAATTTTCGAAAGACATTACATGAAATTTGCCAACCCGCACTTAGCTAGAGTGGTGGACTATGGCTTGATCCCCTCGTATCGTAGGGAGGCCCGTGCCCAGCATCGGGAAGTTAATAAGGACTGAATACATCTTGAGCTGGGACACTAGACTAAATAAATACGATATAGAAGATTCGAAGCGTACAGAATATAGTAAATAAAAGCTTAAAGTGTAAATGTACCAGTGTCCGTATTGGCATGCATAAAGGTACGAGAGCCAATAGGTAGAAGATTCCGACGTAATTAAAATTATTATATAGACCGTCCCCATACCTTTTTAATAAAACAACAGACTTACTCCTGCTAGCAATTCTAAAGTTAAATAAAAAAAGTAATAATAGTATTTGTTTCTATCGAAATTGAAACGGTGAGCTTATTTAGCATTTTGAGCTATGTATTCTCTTAAGTTTTACTTGAAAAAACCTTGTATTTTTTTTAAATGCAACAGCAGAAATCTAAAAGTAAACTGAATTTTTTTTCATGGTACTCAGTGATAAACGAGCAGACAGGCCCACCTGATGGAAAGCGATACCTGTCGCCCATAACACCTACGGTTCATGCACTTTTACGTAACAAAACTGCAGAACCACCGGTACGTTATCACTGTGAGGACTAAGATGATATGCCTCTTGCCTGTAATTGCGCTGGCTACCTTATATTATGAATACCTTATATTATGAATGCCAAAATAGTAAAAACCTCTATGCAAAAATTACCACATATGTCTCCACTCTTCATCTATAGGGTAAAACCCGGATAGTCGCCTCAGTTGGATAGTTGCCCCGGTTTTTAATACGCTATATTAGAGATGTCCCTGACGTTAGCACTCTTCTGTAATTTGAAGCGCCTCTTCCACAGACCTTAGGTCCATGCCAGTAATAAGACTAAGTACACGTGTTTTGTCTGTGTGAGCGAAAATCTTCCGCGGCAGAACGTTAACGAGCATTGAAATAATATTCGTGATTGAATATTTTCTGTTACGGTTGTCGGTTCAGTCAACTTTTTGCTTCTACGCATGCAGAGAAGTTTAAATTACACTACCTGTTACCTTATACTGTTAAATAGATTCTTTTTTTCAAAAGATAAGGGCATGTATCCGTACCGAAAAGGATAGTCGCCCCATATAATTTTGCGGATAGTCGCCCTAGGGGCAATTAGAGATGCATGTAGGCAAAATGCCTCGCAAATATGAACAAGAGTTTAGCATGTCTAATAGGGCTAAACAATCTGCAAAAGTTTTAAATTCCAACAAAAAAAATTGTCCAAAAAAGAATAAGGAAGAAGAAACAAATATTACTAAAGAACTAGAATGGAGACAAAGAAATAAAAAGATTTTAAGACGGTAGAAAATAAATCAGCAGATAACGAGATGAAAATTATGAAGAAAAAGGTCAAAACGAAAGTAAAAGATCAAAAAATATGTCGATTTCTCTAGCAGTGATACATATATTAATGAATGATGAAAACATATGTTTATTAAACTAAACGGAGAAAGAACTAAAGGATGACAAATAACAATTTATAGTTCCTAGAGTGAAAGTGAAAAAAGCATTATAAATACAAAAATAGCCAAAGAAAAAGCTACTAAAGGAGTACAAAAAAAGGAGTAAAAAATTAAAGACGATAAGGAACACTGAAAAGACACTAAGGGAGTTAAAGACATTCGTATAAAAATAGAAAATTCGAATGAGAAAAGTTCAGTTGATGATTATCGTAAATGTTTTTTTAAATTACAATAATACTAAATCCAAATCAGACTGGATTGTGCTTTCAGGAAACTTGTTCAACATTTAAAGAATATTGTGTAACATGTGAAAAATTCAAAGTTCTGGCTTCGTAACTGATTTAAAAAAAAAACTTGGTGATATCCGCCTACCCACTAATTTTAATATTTGTGCCAAAGTTGATTGCCATATTATTTTTATCTGTAAAATTAATTATTATTTATAACTTAAATTTTGGAGATTTTATATGTATTTTAAAAGTTGTATAATTATATGTAATAAACCATTATTAACAATTAATAATGGTTGATTACATAAATTTGCTTTAATCCAAAAAAATCGAAGCAATTTCATAATGAGTCTTCTATCCCCACATGAGGCAAGTATCCCCCAAAGCATTTTTAACAAGAGGCAACTATCCGCCACAAAGGCAACTATCCTAACTTGATTGTGTTTAGAAAAATAGGTCATAATGAAAGATTAAAGACCAATATTTTATTATACATGGAGCATGTTGTAAGTAGATACTTATTTTTTATGTAAAATAAGATTTTCAAAAGGTAGCGCAACTATCCGGCTTTTACCGTACATATAATAAAATTGTAACTAAGCAGAATCTATTTTTTGGAAAATCTTATTGAAATAGACTTTATTATCGATACTCGATATTCGAGGTCGAATCTATAGTTTTTAATATTTTTGTCTGTCTGTCTGTCTGTCTGTTACCGCATCACGGGAAAACCACTGGATAGGTTTTGATGAAGTTTGGTATGGTGATAGCTGGTTTTCCAACGGGTTTTCAGGACCAACCGAATGGAGCGAGGGTACTTTGGTACCTTGAGGGTACCTTGTGTAATCTATATGAATAAGAATAGAAACTTAAAACTTTTTGTTTTGATCAACACACTCAAAAATACTTTACATACAGGAATTAATATCTAAATATTAATAAAATCAAAATCAATTTAGTAACTAATCAAAGGTAATTGGTTAATTATTATCTTAGTACCTGGGCGACCGAGCTTCGCTCGGACATCTTTTTCGTTATATCATATTTTTTAGATAAAAAAAAACCTAAAACTTGAATAAACACAAAAAAAACCGCTTGCCCACGATGCGTATCCCCAAGCATAAAAAATTATCGACCATATTTTGCGTGGAATAATGCGAAAGAAAACCGCAGGAAAATTAGAAAATACGCGTTTTCCCAGACATAAGACTAATTCTAGATATATTTTTCGCTTCCGACAACCCCCACATAACATTTCAGCGAAATCGTTAGAGCCGTTTCCGGGATCGCCTTTATAAATAAATTATACAAGAATTGCTCGTTAAAATATTTTAGATTAAAAAGAAACCAAATTTAATTTGACTGTCTCTAGCTTTAATGTAGTAAAGGTTCAACAATGTCAAACTAAGGATATCTTTAATTAAACTTGAATAGTTCAGAATTGTTGGCTGAAAGTATCCGAACACTTAGAATAGTTTCAAAGTTGAGGAAGCACACAATAAAAATGCAGGTGCAAGTATTTCGCTTCACTATTATCTAAAGCTTTTAGCTGAAGCGATATTATGCAAAGTTATTTATAAATGTATATAGTATGTCGCCATGGCTCAGTGCGGCTGCTCAGTTTGCACGTGGGTTTTAATCAGTATTGACACAGGGAGTGCTAAATTTGAGATCTAACAAAACGCTTTGTATATTATATTTGCATATTAAAACTTAACTGGTGTTCGTCCAGTGGTCAATATTCGACCATAATCTTTATTGAAAATTTGAAGAAAATATATAATTTATGTATCTATAAATGTTTTCTTTTTGTTATTAAAAATAGGCATACTCTTGACCTTCATCTTTTGCTCGAAGGTATAGATAAGATCTACGATGTAGCGAGTGTGCCCAAGAGAAGCCTGTTACACGTACCTTAAAGAGTTTCAGGTCGTACGTACTGGGAAAAACAGACGCAGGCAGGGCATTCCACTTCTTGGCTGTGTACATGATAAAAGATGATAAAAAGCGCTTAGTGCGAATGGTCGGAAGTGTTTTCAAATTTTTCTTATTGAGAACACTAAAACTCGTCAATAGTTACAAAATAAAAGAATCAGTAGACAAACAGAAGGAATCTTTGTTTTTTATATACATATGTAGTTAACTTATAGCATTTCTTGTATAAAAAAATATTTCATGTATCTCGGAAACGGCTCTAACGAATAGGATGTTTTTTTTTAGATAAATAAGCTTTTGCTTTTTAAATTTAAGTAAATAAGCAATTTTTCACAAAAAAACTTTTTATACTAATTATTCAATTCAATTCAATTTTCTTTCTGTTGATGAGTTGATGGCTTCAAAGCGTGTCAGTTGAGCACAGATTACTTCGCTAATGTCACGTAAAGTGGAGAAGACACGAAGGAGATTGCTTGAATAACACGTATTTACAAATATTCACTCTCGTAAAAATCACACCTGTCAAAATAAATAGTGCCAAACGGATAAACATTCCGTTATTCCGTTCCTTTTCTCCTCGTTTTCGTTCCTCGTCCTTTTATTTAAACTTATTATTTTGTAAATTTAAATACTTAAATATGTGAATATTTAATCATGTAGAATTTTCGACGTATTGCGTTGTACAGTAAGCCGCGACGAATTTTATAAAACAGTGCCATATGTCCAAGAGCTTGAAACCTGCTGTAGCAAAATTTTTGAACATACTAGCGGCTCGGACTATTTATTCGGGCTATGCTATTGTTAGGAACCTAAAGACACACCGTAGACTCCTAACAGTAGCATATGTTCTATTCCAGGTTGTTTTATATGTATTTATAACAAATTCTTTCCAAAACCGTCCAATAGTTTCAGCGTAAAAACGTAACAAATATATGTGGGAGATTGATAGAAAATAAATAGGCGTTCCTTTATAAAATATACATTTTATAATAATAATAATACATTATTCAGTTATTCAAAAGCAATAATAAGCAAATAATTGAAAATATTGAATGTACTTCAAAATAATACTTAATACTTTAAAATATAAAAATAATAAAGCAACAATTATAATTACAAAAATATTGTAAAAACGATACAGAGATTACTATCTCGGACGATTCAGAGCACTTATGTAATTAAAAATATCTAATGTTATAAGCAAAGTGCCAGGCTCACATCCTAGCCACGTCTGAGTCTGAGCCGTCAATAGGTACACTGGTACAGTAAGGGTATTTATAGCCAAATTTCATAATGGGAGTCATAACTGTCAAATGACATTTGTACAAAAATAAGAAGGTAGTGTTAAAAATTTAATCAAAATACATTTCAACTCCCACATATACACAGACATGTAAACACTCCGATGTACATAGTATCAACTCGTATATATATTACATAATATATGTATATATCTAACTGTCTTGCTGGTTCTAACTTTTGTATTCAGCCTAATACAATTTTCGTCGCCATCACGGGGATGTTTTAGGAAAGCTTAAAATAGAAACTTACAAATATATATTTGTAATATATAGCTTTCCAATAGATTTTACAATAATGTTATATTTAAAATACAAATAGATAACATGCGCACAGCGTATTTTCGTTTTGAGAATAATAATTAATGGGTTTTCTGTTGCAACAAGGCAGACGGGCTTTCGTCTGTACGTGCATCGTATTTATTAAATATTGTTTAATGAAGCGCATTGCGACATAACTTTTGTATTATCTTGAGCTTATTAAGCATTAATACAAATAAACAACTATTATAAATGCGATATTTTGTATATACATATGTGTATGTTTGTTATGCTTTTGTTATTGCTATTATCGTGCCCAAAATGGCTTGAAGGATTTAGATCTTAGGGACAAACTTTATCTATGACTAAGAATAACTCATAGGCCACTAATAGTAATAAAAATTGCCAAAAGTTGCCGTTGAGAATTTGCCGAAAGATAAATACATACATATTGTTGTATTGTTGACGTTTTTTCATCAAATTGCAAAAGGCATCTAGGGACGCAACCGAGCGATTGTAAGTCACTAAATTAATTAATTCGAGCTGTTTTACTTAAATAAAAAAAATGAAATTAAGTAAAGAATTTATTTTTATAAGATTGAAATGGAAGGAAAATAAGGAAAGTAGTAGTGGTAGTAGTGTAACTTATGCCAAAAATAAAAACCTTTAGAGTTCGGCAGTAAATAGGCTGTAAACAGATATTACAAACATTTTCATTTTCACACATTTTCGCAACTTGTATAGGGCATACTTGTATATAAGTTTGCTTATTTTTCTTATATACAAAACCAACACAAAATTGTGTTACGTTATGAAATTAAAACGTAAAATAAATATAAATTAATATAAAAAAAGCTTTTATAACATTTAAATTTAAAGTTTGTTTTTTTTAATTACGCGCTTAAAATTCAGAATTTCAGATTTGACCCAAACAAACATTCATACAAACATTGCAAATTAAATAAAAGCTTGTAAAATAAGAAATGGCGAAATGGTAGCCCTGAATATTTTGATATATAATTTTATACCGTATCACGTCTTGGTACACAAGCTGGAGAGAACATGAGAATTGTTACAGTAATATAAAATGTTTTATTGCTAGTAAAAATATACGTTTAAGCGTGAAAAAGACGGATTTATTGTACTTTTCACATATCGCATATATTTTTATTATTGGTATTAAATAGCGTAACAAAACGACTTCCATTATGCTTTTGTAAAATGGCTTTCTATGCCTCGTAAACTAAACATTAAATCTCGCTTATATGCACTTTTCATACTCTTTATTTTTATTAAAAAAACCTAACTTTTAAGACAATATTTCAAAACTTTTACAACATATACATATAATGAAATAGTAACGAAGCTAAATCTGTACATGAAATATTCTTTAAAATCAATTTTAAAGAATATTTCATGTACAGATGATGATTATCGTACTGTATTGCGTACAAAATATAGACCCCAAAACAACAGTTATTAATTTTTTTTGTTAGTTTGTATGTATGTCTTTATATCTGTGTATTTGTGTGCATTTTACGCAAAAAGTACTGAACAGATTTCAACTAAATTTTGTGTGTAGTGATAACTTATTATTAAGGTCAACATTTAAGGTACCTGTTACCACAGGAGAATATTACATTCTCTCAGGAAAACACTATAATTGATTCTATCGAGTCATACTTAAAAATTTACATTACTAACGCTGGCTAAACCTTATGAGAATCATCAAAACAATGTATTAGAAAATTTTAGGTCTTCAAAAGACCTACAGAAAAGTCCTCAAAAGCATATGTATGTCTATCTTCTAAGGTACACTCGCAATAAATATGACGTAAATATGTCTATCTAAAACGTACCTAGAAACGCACTCGAGCGAAGTGAGGGTAAGTTTAAGGTAAGCTAATTTTCATATATAATAATCAAGTATGTCATATTACACATAAGCTATACTTTTTCTAGAAAAAAAGAGAGGAAGATACCATAATGATGATAGATGTTATCTATATAATTTTATATAATATGCCTAAAAATAACATTAATTGTAGTCGCTTATGCTATGTTTTTAGATATATACCGATCTTTACCTATACCTTTAACTAGCTAGGCAAATTCAGTGTCGTTTTACCTCACACTACGCGTCGTCGGAAACTGCTTCCCCGCACGATTCCTCTATTCCCACAAAATTAGGGTTTACACTTTATACTACCCCTTTGCTTCCTTTTCACACTTTAAATTGTTCTGCTTAAATTTAAATGTGCAGCAGCCAATTTTAAATATGTATGTACGAATAAACTCTACAAGTAGAGTAAACTTTTTCTTTTTAAACGTTTATGATAAAAAAAATATCACAAGCTTTCGTCTGGAGTTCCATATATTAACTCACAAATGAAAATGTCATTAAAATTGGTTTGAGAAATTTGTAATTTTATACATAATATATTACATATACTTAAAACATAATTATAATAGACGGTGTAGTGGCCAGCAAATGTAAAATCCTAAAGTCCTGGTTTCTTGACCCGAAAGGAGTCACGTATTGAAAATAATTTTGAAGTACAAGTAGAAAACTCAGATCATCGATCTTACTTCTCAGAATTCTTATAAAATTTTCGCCCCACTGGACTTTAAGTGTAATTTATAAATTACACTTGTGTTTGCAATTCAATTTTTACACTCATTTTTGATATCCTCTGCGCAAATGGGTGTTGTGGTATGTGGTAACGCGCTCGCTTGGGAAACCGAGTGAAGCGGGTTCAAATCCCGGGTCTCGCACCTCTTATATTTTCATGTGCGAATTATTTTCTAACTTGATTACCACTTGCCTTACGGTGAAGGAAACATCGTGAGGAAACCTGCATGTCTGAGAGAACCTAGCAAGTTTTCGAAAGACATGTGAAGTCCACCAATCCGCACTTGGCCAGCGTGGTGGACTATGGCCTGATTCCCCTCGTCTTGAAGGGAGGCCCGTGCCCAGCAGTGGGACGTTAAAAAGGGCTGAATACAATGGGTGTTCTCATTAAAATAAGCTATCCTTACCGAAATTGGTCAGGAAGACTTTATATTATATAAATATTATTTTCCTTTTAATAATATATGTATGTATGTATATAGCACCTAACATATATGAACATACAATAGCCCACAAAAACAGTAATACTATCATTGTACTATAGGAAACTATTAATCTGCATATATTCTATAAAGTTAAAGCGATGAAAGTTTCAAAATGTACTAACTACGGAGAGGCACATAGGCGGAAGTAAGAAAACTATAGCGGTTCTATTTCCAGTGATTTGGTTACGGAAGCCAGAAAATGAACTTTTCTCTTTAAGTTTGTTTAGTGAAAGAAATAAAAAGAAGCTCGTCGTTTATTTTTAGCAGAAAATAAGAGTTCAGCCTCATTTCGTTTTGTGAGAACTTTCCAGACGGTTGGTTTGGGCGTGTATTTGGATATTTTTTATACTTCAAAACTCAAACTCAAGCTGTCTGAAAAAAGTTTTGAATTCCGGTAATAAAACTTGTAATATCGGAAAATTTAAGAAAATGTAAATGAAAATGCTTTCTCTGTAAATGTGCTAAATTTCATCGACACTATTGGCAGGAAAAATTTACAAAATTAGTCAATTATAAGTTATAACCTAAGCTTTGATAACTTGGTTACCTGTTAACTCGAATTGGGTTCCTAATCCAATTAAGCTTTGAAACGCAAGGACCCAAGCGAAGCAAGAGTAAGCCCCTAGTTTTAAAAAAACCTATCTTTTCTGATTTTTGGGCAGATATATTTTGTTATTTCATTATCGATATTTCGAATGCTTTACAGTACCATAGTGAAGAGACTCCCGTGAAAAGATAGTTTTATTCCTTATTTTTCTACTTTAATTTAAAGATGAAATGTCAAATGTCAATTTCCATTGTCACGTGTGGTGAATTAATACAAATATTTCCCCGTATTGAAATCAAACCTGTGACAAATGATGAAGTATTAGTCACACACTTGCACATAGGTACACTTGGTATTGTTATTAGGAATTTACTTCGAATAGATATTTTTAAATAAATTTTAATTCCATGCTTCTAGTGTTTGTTTTTACAATTCCGAATTGTGAAAGTTACAGAAATTAAAGTTGTTACAATGTTTTTATCGCTCACGGTGAGAAACATCGTGCAAACAAATGTCATACAATTTGTAGTGGCGTGTATATTTTACTATTTTTGCCGTTATTGGTACAGAGACGTACGTATATATACATTTCAGTAATAACGTTCTCCTCTTTGTCTTGAGAAAAATCTAAGGTAATATTTTCGCTAAATTTCTAAAGTACCTATCCATTTTTAAGAAATATTACTTTGAACGCTTTTATAAATGTTCAAATAACTTGTTTTAAATTGATAAATTTTATGAATAATTTAACTAATTGCTAATCTGAATCATTGCTATTATTGTTACCTATTTCTTTAGATAAGAACATCACTTTATTTCAGTTAAATTATTCAATATTCTTAGAAATAGAAGGGGGAAAGCTTAAAATTCGTTTTGAACGTTCGTCATTAGAATTAATTTTATTGACCTTAATTAAAATTATTTCTGAAGTCTTTTCTCGTTCCGCGCGCTTTTTTACTCTTATTTTGCTTTTTAGACGAAGTTAAGTGTTCTTAAGCGATCTTCAAATGTCTTAAAATAAAACATTTCATTGTTTAATCTGAATATCTCGTTTAAATGTCAATGATAAATTTTATAAATGATTTCTTTAAAATGGTGACAGCAATTTGTATTTTATGGTTTTAAACAGAATTTCTTTTAATATATTTGTATAAAGTCGTAATTTTGAATAAGTATTAATGCAAGAACAAAATTCCCTATGATAAATGGTATGATAAATATAACTGATGTTTATATTTAATTTTAGACAAAACAACAGAGGCTTTTATTCTACTTTTTCCCTCTGGGACGTTAAGGCAGAAAAGTATATCTAGAGGGAAAAGTAAGTGTTACTTAAGTAACTTTTCATAAATATATAATGGGCAAGCAGTTG
Organism: Argynnis bischoffii washingtonia; assembly: GCA_033884665.1. Lineage (NCBI taxonomy): Eukaryota > Metazoa > Arthropoda > Insecta > Lepidoptera > Nymphalidae > Argynnis > Argynnis bischoffii. The sequence continues at coordinate 12,922,439 of CM066618.1, read as the reverse complement.
AACAATGTAAAGGTAGTTTTAACCCTTTACTATTGTTGATTTAGTCGACGTACGCTTTCAAATTAAGGTTGTTAACAAGTTTCGCAGCAGTATTAGCAATCACGAAACACGTGTACTATTGCACTCTGTGCGTTACATCACTATGCTTTATCGAGTTCTAATTTTGAATTTCATGCAATTTGTCTACCAGTACCTGGGCGACCGAGCTTCGCTCGGAGTTCTTGAAAGATTGTATATTTTACATTAAGTGACTAAGTGTTACTGAGAAAGTTGTATAGATGTCGCGATAAGAACAATTTTCTTTTTAATTTGGCTTAAAAATAATTTTACATTAAGTGACTAAGTGTTACTGAGACAGTTGTATAGATGTCGCGATAAGAATAATTTTCTTTTTAATTTGGCTTAAAAAATTTTTTACATTAAGTGACTAAGTGTTACTGACAGAGTTGTATAGATGTCGCGATTAAATTTTGCGTAGAATAATGCATAAGAAAAACGCATAAAAACTCGAAAACTCGCGTTTTCCCAGACATGTGACTAATCTAGATCAATTTTTCGCCCCCGAAAGCCCCCATATACCAAATTTCAGCAAAATCGTTAGAGCCGTTTCCGAGATCGCCGGTATAAATAAATAAATAAATAAATAAATAAATAAATAAAGATATAAATATACAAGAATTGCTCGTTTAAATATATAAGATTTAAAAGTATGAGTTACGTATTCCATATTTCATTGCTGATAGTCATGTCATGAAAGACACGCAGAAAATATGAAATAACACCTAGACCAATATAAATAATATTTGTATGTCATTTAGACAAAGAAATATTTGTTACGACCATATTTCGAATTCCTTGCAATTACTTACCTATATTAAAATATCGCATTTTATGGTAGAAAATCTCTAGCTTATACTACTCAGTCTAGATTTTATGCAGATCAAAGAATCACAAAGTTATCTCTGCTAACCTCACAAACAGTGACTTAACTAGCCTTTTCGTGCCCCAATGCAAAAAAATGAAAGTTTTTGCCCTTTGCCTATTATGAAAACGAATGTAGACTGCCGAGCATCTGTGGAGTGCCGAGAGAAGTAGGCTAGTCAGTAATAGAGACCTGAAAGCTGGGTTTTATTATAAATGAATAAAAACTAAAATTGCAATTCTTTTTTAATCTTAAGTTGTAGTTTATACACACAAAAACTAATTAACTATAAATGGAGATATTCTAGTCTAATTAACTATACTATCGCTTTAAATGCAGCTTAAATTGCACTAAGCAACTTGTAAACTCAAGATGGAAATATAATATGGTGTCAAAATTTTGGGCTCTCCCTAAATATCTTGCTAGAGAATGGGGAGCTAGTTTATTTTACAATTTAAATTCAGGATTTTGATTCCTAACTGTGTAGGTTGCCTGCTAGAGTAACGGTGTTATAAATAACTATCAGCGAAGGGTAAATTTTATATATTGTAACCATATTCTATTAACACACTTTTCAACGGTTAGTATGAAATAGGTAGATTATATATTATATCATATAAATACTTCCTCAATAAATGGGCTATCTAATACAAAAAGAATTTTTCAAATCGGATTCTCAACTTGGCCGAGATTAGCGCCTTCAAACAAACAAACAAAACTTTTAACGTCATCGGCCAATGAATCGGGACACTGGCTGCACGTGCTACCTTCAATTACTTTCGGTACACTTCTAGATAATGATAGTGTTGAACACAGATCCTCGTGTGGAAAAGAGATTGAGTATGGACTCTATGGAATCTCTTGCAGAAGAAGTTCAAGTAGATTTATCTGCCATGGTTCTTTAAATGATATCATCTATAGGGCTTTCGCCGCCATTGACGTTCCTGCTCTCATTAAACCTTCTGGAATAAGTAGAGATTATGGCAAGAGACCTGATGGTTTGTCGCCGTTACCTTGGAAAATAGAACGGCTCTTATTGAGGGATGCTACATACGTTTACACGTCGACCCTGTCCCATGTGACGGTGTCTATTGTGGGGGCTGCGGCGAAAAAGTCTGAACTATTCAAGTTGCGTAAATACGCATTCCTTAGCCAAAATTATGCCTTTATACCATTTGTCGTAGAAACCACTTAGAATCCATAGAATCGAAGTACTAAATAATTTTTAACACCTTCTGGTTAAATTCTAAGAAATCAATTGTTAATCAACAATCAATAATTATATCAACACACCGGTGTGCCCGCGACTCTCGACAGGTTAAAAGACAACGCGTCGTTTTATTGCCTCTACTGGTGATAAATATCGGAATTCCCATTCAACCGATGAATGCACCTAGCATTCTTGCCACAATCCCACGCGAATTGGTTCAGTGGTTTAGGTGTGAAAACGTAACAGACGGACAAACAGACTGATAGAATTATTTTTGCATTCACAATATTAGTTCGGATGGATGTCAATAGAATAACCCATTCAATAATTTCACTATTTACGGTTAAATATATGCCATGTTCACATCTGTCTTACTAATCTTTTTTATACACAGTATTGCGGATGATATAGTTTTTTTGGGTTCCTAGTAAAACCTACCTACCTAACGCGAAAGTTAGGGCGAGTCGGATTTGTTGGGTGTTTTGAATAAAACGTATACATAAATAAAATATTTTTTATATCCTATCTTGAAAAAAATCTTTTGCTTTAATAGTAATCTCAAAGAAATATATCAAGATCTATAATAAAATATTATCAACCTCATAAATTTACAAAAATATCAATAATAGAGCATCAATCGTTAACACAAAAGATCAATAATTAAAGAAAGATTTATATTATTTTTCATCATCATCCTACTGCCATTTCCCAAATTACTTTGGGTCGGCGCAGTACGTCTTCCATACTGCTGATCGGTTTTGGCAGAGGTTTTACTACCGGCCGCCAGCCTGACATTAACCCTCTTTGGGAATGCTGTTGTTTACCCGCCGTTGCGCAGAAAACTTGAGGTGCGATAACCAGCACAGGATCGTCTTCTACGACACTTGCAGTTTTTTATCTTAATTCTATTCGCTGTAACGTTTTAATTTCCAACTTAGAGTTACTTTTCCTAAATATGTAATACACTATCAATTTCATGTCAAACCATAATGTGCATCATAATGCCAGTCATTTTTTCACTACTTCACTGGCAAAGCCAATTACTTGTATATCACCAAATAAATATTTTTCTTTACTAAAAAAACAAAACTAAATAATAATAATAATAAGAATAATTTTTCACTACCAAACACTAATTTTAAATAGAGCATCTCCTTATCAAATTAGATCATTTAAAAAAATCCGTAAATAAACTACTATACATATACATACATATAATAATTATAATTAACATGATGACTGAAATTTTTTAGAGTTCGTTTAGTTCAAAACCGGTTTCTTAAAATATAATCCTCAGGTTAGGGGATAAAATAATAATTTTCCGAGGGAAATTAGCGTTTGCCATAATTTCTTCGTATAGCATTAAAACGTTCCGATAATACGCACGTCGTGACCGCAGCACCACAACACACATCCCGGTCGCGGTCGTACGGCTTTGTTTATACATGTTTATCATAAATAAAAACCTATTAAGTTATTAATGTACAATGCATATATAATTAGTAATTTTAATATGTAAGTATAAAAATATGTTTGTATATTCTAGCGACTGACAGACATACATAATATGTATATTGGTTCTAGCAGCACCACGTTTTAGTAAATTTTATTACTAACAGTGTCCTATGCGTTATTCCATATCATAATCTGTGTACAAATTTCAGTTTGAAGAAGTAACAAACTTACACACATATATTAACTGCTGTATTGCGATAATAAACGTCATTAATTCGATAGTTCTAATGAAATAGAAATTAATAATTTTACAATTTTGGAAGTAGATACTTGTACAATAAGTTCTATTAAAATTTTGCATCAACCGTATAGGTCGAGACTTGTGATATAGCATTTATAAACTACTAATTACGAATTCTCAAATTTGATTTCCACATATACTTGTACATATTTGACATTTATACCAATTAAGATTAAATGTAGATTTGGTGGTATAGAATGAAGCTGTGAGATATTTACTTTAAGCCGCTAGAGATATCGTCTATACATTAACTATACTAATATTGTAAAGCTGAAGAGTTTGTTTGTTTGTGTTTTTGTTTGAGAATTGAGAACCTCCTCCTTTTTTGGAAGTCGGTTAAAAAACCCGACTGCATAAAAGCTAGCTACAAAGATGAAAACAAGTTGACGGAGGAATATCGTATTATGCAGTCGGAGACAAACACGTTTCATCCTTGCCGCGAGATGTACATAAATAACTGTGTGTGTATTAAATGCGTGCGTGAAATGAAAAATGCTTTCAAAAACAAAAACAAAATTTTTCCTATATTTTTTTTATTTGATATTTGATATCGAAGAATATAAAACAAAATGGTGTAAACCCCTAACAAAAGGTTTGTTTGTTTTTGCTATTATACTTTAGAGTGCTGCTTTTAAAATGTTTGTTTACTGCAAACGACATAAAAAATCGTAGCGCCAACTTTTATTTTTTATTTGAAGTTTAGATCTCTTTGAAGCAGAATATTTTCTTTTTCTTTTCTGAAGCAAAATATTTAGTTTCAAATAGAATTGTAGCTTTGGAATGTAGAAATAAAAAATGAATAAAGAATAAATTCAGCTTTAATGACAATCGTCTAGACTTTAGACGAAAGTGCCATTTAGCCTACGTCAGATCACCATAAATATCAAGTCTATAGACCATTTAAGACGGTGATTTTTCAAGCAAAACATTGAATGTAAAGAAATTAGAAAGTCATTTGAAAATTTCTTTATATTTTTTTTTAAAATAAGGGGACTTACACTTTCTTCGCTCAAATGCTAAGTACGTTTTAAATAGATAAAAATGGTTATGGCCTAGGAGTATTTTTTTTCTATAAACCTTTTTAAGACTTACAATTTTCTAATACATTGTTTCGATGTATTTCTTAAGTTATAGCTAGCGTTAGCCATTTAACTTTTTAAGGATGACTCGACAGAACCAGTTTTTGTATTAATTGCCGTGGGAATGAAAGATTTTCCTGTAGTACTGTAGTAAACGGTATCCTAAACGTTGACCCGAGTAATTAATTATCCTACACATCATTTAGTTAAAATCATTTAAGTATGTGCTTTTCGCGTGAAAGGCACATAAATATACAGGCAAACAAACAAAAATTTCAATAGTAATATTTAAGGTCTATATTCTGTACACAATACGTAAGAGCAGTTGTTTTAAAAAAATATAAACTTAATATATATTTTATCGATAAAATAATAAATTAACACAAAAAATCCAGTTAGTTTACATTTTTTATATTTATAATATCGATAAAAGAACAAATTCATCGAAGTGTGTGCGATTGACGAATATGAAGGAATTGGTCGGAGCGTGAATATTTCGTGCACTTCAGCTGAGCCAAATTTATCGTCATCTTCTTTTAGAAGTAAATATATTTACATATAAAGAATACCGTTTGAAGATTAGATCTCTTCAAAGCAGAATATTAAATATTTTCTTTTTCTTTTCGAAAGCAGAATATTTAGTTTCAAATAGAATTGTAGAAATAAAAAATAAAGAAAAAAGACATCTTTCATCAATTTATTGATCTAATAAACATAGATAGTAGGATACTACGTAGATAGATAGTAGGAAGCTACGTCTCTCATAAATATGGTTACCCAATTATCCACTACCCTTAATGTAGAACTCCAAACAAATGATATCAAAGACATCTATAGATCGACTAATAAGGGAGATAAAAAACCTATTGTTGTGGAACTGTGTTCATACATAAAGAAGACGAATATAATGAGCGCAGCTAAAAAATATAATAACCAAAACAAAAACAATAAATTAAACTCACACCACCTGGGGTTAAGTAGTCATAATACACCGATTTTTCTATCGGACCACTTAACACAGAAAGGCAATAGGCTGTTCTTCTTGGCAAGAGAATTCACCAGAGCAAATAAATATGCGTTTTGCTGGACCTCCCTTGGTGACGTGCTAGTGAGGAAGGATGAGAACTCTCCAATTATAAAAATTATAAGTGAATCACAAATCAAGAATATGTATGAATCTAACATATGACTATTTTTACAACTAATTAAGATATATTCTAATTTTAGTATTATTGTGTGCTTAACTTTATACTTAACACTGCATAAAATACACATTTACACTTACTACTGTTTACACAATTACTCAACACACTTATACACTCAAATTACACTCTTATACGCCCATTTTGTATTAACTATGTTATTTTATGATTTTTTCTCAAGGATCCTTACGTTTCTTTCTTTGAACTATAACTGTTATAATAATATATTTAATAGTATAAATCTCCAGGCATCTTACAGCGATAATTTATTTAATTACACAATTTTATATAACAATGGATAATACGTTACAAGCGAGTACAGATATAGACAACTTTCAAATTGCCCAGGCCTTTACATGCAAGCCTGAGGAATGTTATTCTCATTTTATTACTTCTAATCATCTCACCATTCTTACTCAAAACATAAGGAGTATTTATAAAAATTTTGACACTTTTCAAGCAACACTGAAATCACTTAAGTTTGAATGCGATGTACTTGTTATGACAGAATGTCATCTATCAAAAGATAAACCCATTCCTACTCTTGATAACAACTATAACTCATATTTCACCAAAAATACTCTAAATCGTTGTGATGGAGTAATCTTTTATGTAAACAAGAATCTTAATTGTAAAGTATCGGAGCCTTATATAAAAAATGCCTCTTGTCTCGTTCTAACGCTACCTGATATTGTTCTAATTGGTATATATCGGACGCCTTCTATAAGAAATACAGATGACTTTATTCTTTCGCTTCGAATACTACTTCAGCGATTTAATAACTTTGAGAACATTATTTTAACGGGTGATATTAACATTGACATAAAACTTGATAGTATTGACTCAAATTGCCCAAACTACTTAACCTCGCTTGCATATTACGGGCTTTTACCAGCGCATAGGCTTCCTACTCGCGACAAAATGTGTTATGATCACATAATGCTTAAAACGGCCAAACCTGCAAAATCAATTGTACTTACTAACGCTCCCACTGATCATTCAACCGTTCTTTTAAACCTCAAATACAAGCGTAGTAACCGTGTAGTCTTAAAATCAAAAGTCATGATAGATTATGTTTCAGTTCTGCAAAATATAAAAAACAACCTTTCAGATATATTGAATATTGAAGATCCGACTAAAGCTACGGAAGTTTTGATTAATAGAATTTCGGAAGCCATTAATAATAACAAAAATATAACTACGATACCTAATAGAAAACGTCACCTTCAGCCCTGGATTACGCCTGGAGTATTACGCTGTCTTCGAAATCGTGATAAACTTCACCTAAAACTTAAAAAGAACCCTGATAATCAGATCTTAAAAATAACGTATACCCGGTATAGAAATTTCTGTCATAAACTTGTACGGAAACTAAAAATTAGTCATGAAAAGAATAAACTAGATAGCGCACAAAATTCGAAAACCCTATGGAGAAACATCAAATCAATATGCTATATTAGTAAGGACAAAACCGACAATGCACGTAAACTTGTCACTCTCTCGACATCCCCTGTACAGTCTGCTAATCTTGTTAATGAACACTTTTCTAACTTAGGTAAAAATTTAGCTGAAAAGCTTAAAGATTCTACCCCCCCTACAATGGATAGTAGTAGTTCACATAAAATATCCCCACCTGTAAATTCTTTTGCCCTCCTCCATACTGACCCATCTGAAGTGGATATGATTATTAATACTCTTTCGAATGACTCTGCTCCTGGGTGGGATAACATTCCTACCTCATTTATTAAAATGGCCAAGCATACCCTCATACCAATATTGTGTCACATCTACAATCTTTGCTTCACAAATGGTTGCTTTCCAAAATCATTTAAACGAGCTATTGTAACACCTATATATAAGGGAGGGAATGGGGACGATGTCGATAACTACAGGCCAATTTCTGTTCTTACCGTACTAAGCAAAATTCTGGAAAAACTCATAAACAATCGCTTAAAACAATATCTTACTGCTAACAATCTTCTGTCAAAGAACCAATTCGGATTTAGAAACGGCATTTCCACTGAAGATGCGGTATTGGCCCTGACTGAAGAAATAAGCAACCATCTAGACTCTGGTAACAAGTGCGTTGGAGTTTTTCTTGATTTGGCCAAAGCTTTCGACACTGTATCCATTCCCATCCTTCTCGACAAATTATACAATTATGGTATAAGAGGTGTGCCCCTTGCATTGTTGGCAGATTACCTTACCGATCGTCAGCAACTTTTAAAACTCGGTGAACATGTTAGCCAACCTTTAAATAACTATTATGGAGTTCCACAAGGTAGTGTTTTAGGACCTACCTTATTTCTAATTTATGTGAACGATCTCTGTAATTATAGTCTTCAAAACTGTAAAATATATACTTATGCAGATGACACCGCCCTCATCTTTAATGCAAACTCTTGGGAGGAGCTAAAAGTTATAACTGAATCTGGGATGCGTCGGGTTTCTTGCTGGTTAAGATCGAATCTGTTGACGCTAAACATAAATAAAACCAACTATGTAACATTTTCGATTCGCAAAACCACACAACCAGACTCCCACTTCAGTCTAAAAGTACATACATGTAATTATCCGGACTCAAACAGTTGCCTTTGCGACAGTATCTCTAAAGCTGAAAAGATAAAATATCTTGGTATTATTATTGATCAGCACCTCACCTGGCGACACCATATAGAGAGCATAGTCGACAAGATGAGGAAACTTATTTGGGTATTTAAAAAACTTAGGCATGTAGCGAATGAATCCACTCTTATTACCACCTACAAAGCCTTAGCGCAATCTATACTGAGCTACTGCATTACTGTTTGGGGCGGTGCAGCCAAAACGCATTTAATAACTTTAGAAAGGGCGCAAAGATCTCTGTTAAAAGTGATGTTTTTCAAACCTTATATTTTTCCAACTTTCGATTTATATAATAACTATAAATTGTTAACTACTCGCCAAATCTATATATTAAATTGTGTACTTAAAGCTCACCGTCACTTACCTTATATCCCTAGTATGATCCAAAAACGTAGGGGTAAATCCGTTTGCCCTATTCCTACCAGTAAAACCAAATTTAAGAAAATGCAATACACCTGTCAATCTGCATATCTATACAATAAACTTAACAGCAGACTTTACATTTACAGTCTTCCAAAAACTGACATAAAACGGACATTAACTAAAACTCTACTGACATTGAACTATGATGAGACTGAAAAGTTGATGATCAACTGATACATCGTAAATATAACCTGATCAAGCAGCTTATATTTAAGCATATTTACGTATAAATAGTTAATTTTAAATGCATCCATTCACACACACACACATACACACACACACACACACACACACACACATACACACACACACACACACACACACACACACACACACACACACACACGCACACGCACACGCACATACACACACACACACACACACACACACACTTAATGTAATTTTTCTTTTTTTCTTTTAAATTTTAATCTTGTTGTTTCACTCTGCTAATTGTTGACTTTCTAGTCCTGGTGGATGAGCGGGGTACCCAGTAATACGGGTCTACACCTAGTACAGGGGCCCTTGCGACTAGCTTGTAATGTAATATTTAAGTCAATAAAAGTATTTTTATTTATTTTTTTATTTTTTTTATTTTACTATATATAACTTATAAACTAATGCCACAGTTTCAGTTATTGTGGGTAGGTTTTATAATCTTTAGGAATGGAAAAGTTGTTTTAATTAAACTCTGATTAATAATCATTCAATACATTTAAAAATTTTAGTTGATTTAATAAAAATGGATTAAAATCATATAAAAAAATTGATTACTATATGTTTTATTAAGCCAAAATATAGCATATCAGTGACATCAAAGAAATTGGAAGATAAAATGATGTACGAGTACTATGTACACAGTACACACATATCTCTGTTCTCTCCATCTTCGACAAAGGACATTAATAAACATATGAACACATCAAATATTTATTTATGTTTTAAGTATATATTACATATAAAATATCATTATCGTGATCATAAATATATTTCTAACTAAAGTAATAAGTGGGAACAAACACGAGAAAGAAATAATGTATCGACACAACTTTGTCAGGAATTCAGGATATTGTCTTTTCGAGTGTATTCGACTGTTCCATATTAAGGATTGTGCAGACCACTTTATTTCTATTCTACTTCTTTGTTTTTATAGAAGCCTCTAAAGACAATTGGTTTTTGGCAATCGACATGGCAGCAATTTGAAGATAGGCAGACATTGTTTACTTGAACAAACACAAGTCAAAGACTAAATCGTAGTTTTTTTGTGAAATTTAGCTTTTATATAAATGTTTGTATTGCTTAATTTGTCTTATTTGAAATTTAAATATCACACTACTGATATACATTTTATCTTAAACGCTAAAACGGCTCGACAGATTTTGATGAAATGTAAAGTTTTGTAAACAGATAGGCTATGGCCTAGAATAATTAATACATGTATGTATTCAGTCCTTTTCAACGTCCCTCTGCTGGGCACGGGTCTTCAATATGAGAGGGATCAGGCCATAGTCCACCACGCAGGCCAAGTGTCAGATTTCACATGTTTTCGAAAACTTACTAAATTCTCTCAGACATTCAGGTTTCCTCACGAAGTTTTCTTTCAACATAAGACAAGTGCTAATCATGTGTCATCAACATTATTACTTTTAATATTTAGTTACTGATATTAATAATTAAGATATTGTATTGACTAAACACAGTTTCTTAATAGATGGCAGGGCGGTACTTGTCAATAGAAAATTGCTTAAATAGGGAGTTGATCGAGTCAAGAGGGCAGTCTCTCACTGAGCGTCAAAGAGACAAAGTGCCGACTCGCAGTTGAAGTGTGGTTTAGTGATTATCTAAATTAAACAGTGTAGTTGTGTAGTGTATAAGTGTTGTGTATAAGTGCTGTGTTTGGATACGTGTGGAATATAAGTGTAAAAGTAAGGTCAAACGAGGAATAGTTGTGAGTATATGGTAATATATTTAAAAGTGAGTATATATCTGGTTTTATTTACATCCTTATTCCTAACACCGTAGAGTAAATAGGGCCAAAGCCTGCAGTTTCAGAAGTGGGATTACAAAATTAATAATATGTGGCTTATTTTATCATTATGTATTTTTTTTTTTTTTTACGTATGTGTATATATTCTATAGCATTAATATACATTATTTAATTTATTTTATATGGGACTTTAATATTTTAACTATTATTTATTTATTCATTTATTTTTCGTTCTACCTTATTTTTTTTTTTTTTTTTTTATTTTTATTTTTTTTTTTATGACACGCTTAGCTCAGTTTACAGTGACTCTACTTGTAGTGTCATCGGTCGCGGATTCGAGTCCCGCTGGGGCATTCAATTGTGTGATGAGCACAAATGTCTGTACTCCAGTTATGGGTGTTTATATTTATAATATTATATATGTATTTATAAATTATATATGTGTAGTGTCTGGTATCCATAACACAGGCCTCGTAGCTTACCATGGAACTAGATGGTGATTTGTGTTAATGTCCCAACATATTATATTATAACAACATATGTTCAGTTGTTCATATACTCTGTGAATTGTTTTTCTTTTCCCCTTTCTGCTTTTACCCTAATTATCTAATAAATTAACAATAATGTATCAACATATATATAGCAATGTGAATACAACTGCTTAGTAGTAGTTTAGTGTAATGTGAGCACTACACTATGCGAGTAATAATCTTTGGCTTTTCAGTGGATATTCAAGGAGATTCACGTGCGTCGTGTCATATGGATAGATTGGCACGGCGATCTCGGAGCCCAGTAGAACTCATGAGGTCAACCTCAGTACGCAGCCCGATCCTCAATCAACCATGCTCTCAAATGGGAAGGTCACGTCAGTTACGTAGCCCCGACGGGCTTCCCCCTGATAGACAACAACGAAAACGATCACGCGGAAGATCGTCGTATCGGTCTCGCAGCAGATCGACGAGCCGACATCGTGCCAGATTAAGCAGCGAATCACGAAACAAATATCTTCACCAACCCCGTGTCACCAGCAATCAACAAGGTCGGTCACGTAGCCGTCGACTAGAACGATTACGTAGTCAGGAACGAAGTCGTTCTCGCAGTACACCACGCAGCTGGGAATCAAGAAGAAGAAGCGTTCACACTCAGAATTATCCTAGTCGCCGTCATGTAAGGACATTGGACGATGGTGAGTCAGCTCAGTTCGCTAATAGTGGATTACAGCTATTACTCGATGCACTAAAATGTGCTGGTCGTACAGATAATAATTTAGATAAATTAGTAAATATGAATAATACCATTCCCGAATTCGATCCCTCGAGAAAAGAACAGACTATGACAATGTGGCTACATAAGGTTAATGAATGTTCAACTATTTATGGATGGACTGAGAAACAAATAGTTCATTTTGCTTTACCAAAATTACGTGGAATCGCCCAACGTTGGTACGAAGGTCTACCTTCTGTTCTTTTCTCATGGGATGAATGGCAAACTAAGTTATTGTCAGCATTTCCGTCTACAGAAAATTATGGACAAATGCTTAGTGATATGTTGGCCAAGCGCGCCCGATTTGGAGATTCACTGGAAACTTATTATTATGATAAAATTGCTTTATTGAATCGATGTGGTATAACAGGTAGTCGAGCTGTAGAGTGTATTCTTCATGGCATAGACGATCGGTCAATTAGATTAGGTGCGGAGGCGGTCCAATATGATAATCCTGATAAACTACTTGCGTATCTTAGAAATGCCAGGAACAGTCGCACGAGTGAGCGTAAAATTCCAAGGAGTCAATTCATGAATAGATCTCAGGAGTCTTCCTTAAAACAGATGAATAAGAGTGCACGATGCTTTAATTGTAAGCAAGAAGGACATACAGTACCACAATGTCCACAACCGATAAAGAAATGTGGTAAGTGTCAAAGAATAGGTCATGACGCAGAGCACTGTTATTCTAAAGGACCATTGACAACGGATAAGAACGTTTTGCGAGTGATTAATGATAAGCAACTTGGAGAAAAATATTTAAAAACCGTGGAAGTCAACGGGATTCCTTACAAAGCGTTTGTGGATTTTGGAAGCGATTGTTGCATGATAAGAATATCGGATTTTATTAAATCTCATAACCAATATAAAACCGATGCGCTTCCAACTTTAAAGGGTTTCGGTAATTCCATTGTTAATGTTCTAGGAAGACAGTTGGCGACGATAAAAATTGATGAAGTAGAAGCTTAAGTAGAATTATTTGTGGTACCAGATGAAGCTATGCATGTACCAGTTATGATTGGTCAAACATTTACAGAGCAACCTCATATTGTAGTCCACAAAACAAGCGATAAACTTGAACTTCTTCAAGCTTTTAATCATTGCAGTAAGCATTACAAAGTTAAATTGTTCTGTAAATGTGAAACTTTAGTTTCAGGTACTTCAGTTATTAGTATCTACACTGAGCCATTAGTTACAGGTGACGTATATATAGAAGGAGGATTAAGATTAATAAAAGATACTGTCTTTTCCGTGTTACCAGGCCTGTTTTCCATTAATGATAGCGGAGAGGGAAAGCTATTGATCAGTATTGTATCAGGTAAGAAAATTATTATAAACAAGGACTATTTGATAGCTCGAGGGTATATGGCAGAAGAATATAAGGATATTGTAGATCCAAAGGTGATGGCGGTTAATGCTGTAAGTCAAGGTCTCTATCAACCGATAAAAATGGACGAGGTTAAAACCGGACCTAATATTTCTTCTGAGGAAAAAGATAAACTTTTATTGCTTTTGAATAACTTTAGAGAATGTTTCGCAGCGAGCTTGGCGGAATTAGGTAAGGCTACAGTTGGAGAAATGTCTATAACTCTGAATGATGAAGAGCCCGTAGTTTACCGACCATACAGACTGTCCATAAAAGAAAAGGAGGTGGTGAGAGAAATGGTAACAGAGCTGCTTGACAATGGGATAATCCAGCCATCCACATCGTCATACGCCAGCCCAGTAGTACTGGTGCGCAAGAAAACTGGTGATTACCGTTTGTGCATAGATTATAGGGCGCTTAATAAAAAGACCGTAAGAGAAAATTATCCTATGCCACTGATCGATGATCAGCTTGATTTACTGGCTGGAAATGAGTTCTACACTACTCTAGATCTTGCTTCGGGGTACTATCAAATACCCATACGAGAAAGCGATAAGCACAAGACGGGCTTTGTAACACCAGAGGGACATTTTGAGTTTAACAGAATGCCTTTTGGCCTTGCAAACGCTCCTTCCACTTTCCAACGTATTATGAACCAAGTTTTAGGATCAACTCGTCACAGAGAAGCTCTTGCATACTTAGACGACGTAATAATTCCAGCTAAAGATTTTCAAGAAGGTATGAAACGCTTGGAAAAAGTACTGAGCTTATTCTCTAGTGCTGGGTTGACACTTAAACTTTCTAAGTGTATATTTTTTGGTAATAATGTGGACTATTTAGGATTTCAGGTGTCAAAGCGTGGAATACAACCAGGAGCTAGTAAAGTAGAGGCTGTAGCAAAATTTCCAGTACCACAAAATCAACACAATGTACGGCAATTTCTAGGTCTGGCAAGCTTCTTCAGACGGTTTGTACCCGGATTCTCTATAATAGCTAAGCCCTTGACACGCCTCCTTGGAAAGGATTCATCGTGGAATTGGGGAGAGGAACAACAGTCTGCTTTTAAGGAGCTTCAAAATAAACTGACACAAAAGCCTACTTTAGCTTTATACGATCCAAACGCTGAGACGGAGCTCCACACAGATGCATGCAAGGTAGGTGTAGCTGGTATTTTACTACAATTAAATAAGGATAGAGTACGCTTGCCCGTTGCATATTTTAGCAGACAAACTAATCCGCAAGAACAGAATTATTCTTCATACGATCTCGAGACTCTCGCTGTGGTGGCATCCCTTCGAAAATTCAGAGTGTATCTTATCGGCATAACTTTCAAAATTGTAACTGATTGCAACTCTTTACGTGCAACATTTCAAAAACGAGACATGATACCACGGGTAGCTCGATGGTGGGAACAGATGCAAGAGTTCACTTTTAATATTGAATATAGAGCAGGTGTCTCTATGGCCCATGTTGATGCCTTAAGTCGTAACCCGGTTCCAAATTCTTGCCCAATTACTTCCGGTATGGTAAGAAGAATTACTGAGGAAAGTTGGCTTGCGACCGTCCAGAGTGCAGATTCCGAAATTCAAAGAAAAGTTCAGATACTTAAAGATCCAAATTTAGATGACATTATAGATATAAAAACTAATTTCAAATTAAAGGGTGAAAAATTATTTAGGATTACTCCAGACGGTGACAGATGGGTAGTACCTAAGGGGGTACGCTGGCAGATACTAAAAATCAATCACGACGACATAGGACACTTTTCTATGGATAAGACATTGGAAAAGGTTAAATCCGTGTATTGGTTTCCAAAAATGCGTAGCTTCATAAAGAAATATGTCGCTTCTTGTCTTGAATGTTCCTATGCTAAAGCAACTGGGGGTAAGAAGCCTGGTTATCTTCATCCTATTGAGAAGGTTGACATTCCATTTGATACAATTCACATAGATCATGTCGGCCCATTTGTGCGCTCCAGTAGAGGTAACATGCATATTTTAGTAATAATCGATGCTTACACAAAGTATATTTATTTAAAACCGGTGAGAAATACTAAATCTAATACTACCATTAGGGTACTCAAGGAATATTTCGGAATTTTCGGCGTACCACGAAGAATTATTTCAGATAGAGGAACTTCTTTTTCCAGTACTTTATTTAAGAAATTTGTCAACGCGAAAGATGTTAAGCACGTGATGAATGCAGTTGCCACCCCGAGGGCAAATGGGCAAGTGGAGCGTTACAACAAAGTCATTGTTGACGCATTGACGGCCAAATCAGTTGGCACATCTGAAAATAAATGGGATGACCACTTGCCGGATATTCAGTGGGGTCTAAATAATACTTTCAATAAGGGCATAAATCGAACTCCCGCAGAAGCCCTATTTGGGATAAGACCTACGGGATCTACTGAAAGTAAAATAATAAACGATTTGGACAAAACCAGATCTAATATAAGGAATGAAATTAACACTCATATTGAAGTATGCCAACAAAATCAAAAGGAATCATTCGATAAACACCGTTGTAGTCCTCCGAAATATAATGTTGGGGATTTGGTAAGAGTGGAACGCCAAGTACCTGCAACAGGACAGAGTAAAAAACTTGTGCCTAAGTTTCAGGGACCTTATAGAATCACAGCTATTCTGGACCATGATCGCTTTGCCATAGAAGACACACCATTAACTTCAAAGAGAGGTAGAAGCTTCTCGACTATCGTAGCTATTGATAAAATCAAACCATGGCTTAATTTCAATAGACCACACGTAAGTGAGACATACTCCAGTGAATCTGACGATGGGGAACCTTGTAAGTAACGAGTTAAGAATGTTTTATATTTTATTTAAACTTTAGCTAAATATATAATTACGAAATAATATAATTAAATATGTTGATTAAATATAATAAATACTTTTTCATTGTTAAAATAATTGATTTTGCTATGTAGTAATAGATTTGTGTGAAATTAACGTTTTAGTATCATTATACATTGTACAACTTTTCTATCTTTATAGAAGAATTTAATTGTGAGATGTTATATAATATATTATTGGTCAAAATGGATGGTTATATTTTTTTTTGCATAAACAGCAGTTTAATAAAATGTTTACTGTCGGAGAGCATTTCTCGGGTATTCAGGACGTAAGGGGCCTGTTGCCATATATTCAGAATTACAAGGGGCCTATTACTTGGTATTCAGGACGTAAGGGGCCTGTTGCCACGTATTTAGGACTACAAGAGGTTTGTTACTTGGTATTCAGGACGTAAGGAGCCTGTTGCCATGTATTCAGAATTACAAGGGGCCTATTACTTGGTATTCAGGACGTAAGGGGCCTGTTGCCACGTATTTAGGACTACAAGAGGTTTGTTACTTGGTATTCAGGACGTAAGGGGCCTGTTGCCTTGTATTCAGGACAGAATTGTTTGAATGTATTAATTAATCAAGTTTACTTATGAATGGTTTCTGTGTTTTCTTTCTTGTATTTTATCTTTGATTTTTAGATTGTTTTCTCGTATGAGGTCATACGATTCTATTCGGATGGCCGACTGTCATCAACATTATTACTTTTAATATTTAGTTACTGATATTAATAATTAAGATATTGTATTGACTAAACACAGTTTCTTAATAGATGGCAGGGCGGTACTTGTCAATAGAAAATTGCTTAAATAGGGAGTTGATCGAGTCAAGAGGGCAGTCTCTCACTGAGCGTCAAAGAGACAAAGTGCCGACTCGCAGTTGAAGTGTGGTTTAGTGATTATCTAAATTAAACAGTGTAGTTGTGTAGTGTATAAGTGTTGTGTATAAGTGCTGTGTTTGGATACGTGTGGAATATAAGTGTAAAAGTAAGGTCAAACGAGGAATAGTTGTGAGTATATGGTAATATATTTAAAAGTGAGTATATATCTGGTTTTATTTACATCCTTATTCCTAACACCGTAGAGTAAATAGGGCCAAAGCCTGCACATGTTTAAAAGAGAATCGCACATGAAATGCATAGGCTAATGTTAATAATAAAATTTGCCATAAGGTGCCTGTATACGCTATTATAAATACAACAGGCACCTGTAAACGCAACCGAGTAAAGCGAGAGTAAGTACGCAGCTATGTGATAAAGCACAGATCGTCATGACTTAAAAATTCGATTTGAAAATATTGGCTCAGTTATTGAAGTATTTGCCGGATGTGATCGTTCCAATAAAGGGCTCTTTGAACCGTAAAATTTCTAATTTACGTTCATCTCCAATATATAATAAAGTTCCTTTATTTTAAAATTGGTTTGATGTTATTACATATTTTCAAAGCCAAAAGAAAGTTATTTTCTTTTGTATATAAAATAAAAAGATTTTTTTTTAAGAAATTTATAAGAAAATTTCTTTTTTCAGATTTAAATTTTATTTTTATTTCATTAGTATTGCAAAAAATTTACTTATTAATTATTATCAACCTAAGCTTTAATATTTTATCTATTTTATAATATGCTGTCATCTATAAGATTACTTGGGTGGAAGCATTTCATGTCCCTATTATCACATAGCTGTACGATCTCATCTACTTTAAGTGCATACTTGCGGTATTCAGGTCTCGGATCCCCGATCTCACTGGTTTATACTATCAAAATGTATATAAGCGTTTTGTGAAACCTTCGTTCGACCCTTGCTCTATGTTTTGCCACTTGGAATTTGATTGAATATTTTTTTCTATCTAAACTTAGTGTCGTTTCGTTAGTTATCTGAAATAATTTTTATTACTTTAAAAACATATATTTTTACTTTTTACCCATTTTAATGTGATAGATGCGCCTTAATCCTCCCTTGGCATGATGACTACTTTATATGAATCGAAATATGTAAGTACATATATTATATATTATGGTTGTCCCTATTACCTCATCTACATTCTATGTATATTATATTGTACATATACATACATATTAATCACATTATAAGACTTCTGTGCAATATTTTGATTCAATATTATTTTTAGCTATATTATTAATTCGACAAAAGATCAAATGAGAAATAAAGATTTTTATATTAGTCATTAATCAGCTTTTCAGTATTATGTGTTTGAAAACACATAATTAATCCACACCCAATTACCATCGCTACCACAGATATTTCGTCTGTGCGAGGGTCAAACTCGGTGGAAGGAAAAATCCTCTCAAAAACTAATTACACTAATATGGTTTAAAAACTTATTTAAAAAATATATATTAATAAACTATATCTCATGAATCACGATGAGGAACATGTTACATTAATTGTTTGTAGCATATTGAATGTCGCTGTAATTAAATCGCAGTTTACCGACTCATCAGACAAAGAGACCGACAAACAATGTAACTCAATCGCTTGTTTGTCTTGTATTTCAGTTAACTGACAAGGATGAACTTGTAGGCTTGTATTAAATAGCTAACAAAATATTTAGATAACTTATGAACCGACTTAAAAAAGGATAATCCACATACTCCATTTGAGTGTAGGTATGTTTTTTATCGACGATACGTGATATTTTCGGCAATCATCTTTTATTGCAGTGATACAGAAAACACTGTATCTTTCCAGTAAATATGTAAGTATGTATGGTATTTATATAATAACATAAATAATTAAGTTTTTAAGCTTAAAGTATTAAATATTAGCTAACGCCCAAGGCTTTATTCACATATTTGATTCACAATCACCCGTGCTTACTATAAATGAGGATGAGTCGCTAATCAGAATATAAAAATAAAATTCATTTAAATATTAGTTTTATGATCACAAAATGAAAAATTTCTGTCTTTTTACTTATTATATTTGATAATAAAAAATAATTTACGAAAATAAAAAACCCGACTACGTAAACAGCGTACTAAAAAGATGAGAACAAATTGACGAAGGAACTCCGAGTTTTAGTTTTGGTCAATTCGGCATTTTTAGTTTTTTAACAATTTGTTATCTTATATAACTTTTAAACAAATAAATTGTACATAGTATATATTTTTGTAATCGCCTCTTAATAACCTGTATTTCGATACCCTACTTGGTTGATTCCGATGAAAAAAAAATTTTTAAGATACAAATTCGTGCCTTAGATATGCTATTTCGATTTTTAATGATGTCTTTATGTCTCACGTTATCAAGACGAATCGAACAACGTATAAATAGTCGGTTAAACCGATTAGTAATTACAAGAGAGCATAGGGTCGGCCATACATACTTCACCGCAGACGGGTAAAAATAACCTCGTTAAATTTTTATTACCTATCTATCTAACAGAACTCAAACATAAATAGAAGTACATTAGCCGTATTAAAACTTCTAATTAAAAGATAAACTCCTTTATTATTTTAACTTTATACTGAACGTGAAATTTTGCCTTTCAAAAATATTTAGCGTACATATTTTGTTTAGGTAGTTCACAGCAAAGATAACACTCATTGTTTAATATTAAAATATACTCGGACACATTTCATTTTGAACCGCAAAATTTTATTGTAACCATTTTCAACCATTGGAACAGCTTTAACGAAAATATAGTTTGTTTTTTATCCCATACCATATATTGATGTTAGAATAACATTATTTTTGTATACAGAAATAATCGTGTATTCGTTCGTTTACGTCCATTGAAATAAGCGGGTTCGCATACGTGCGTGAGTGTATATCGAGTTTGTTGGCTTCGTAGATTAAGGAAGGGTGTAGTTCGTAAATATATTATATAGACTTTATAAAGTAAGAAATATTGGACAGCTTAATGTTATCATTACAATTACAAAAATTATTTTAAAAAATATTTCAAACTGTTATTGCGAAAAATTCGTTTTCAAAAATTAAATGAGAATAACAAGTTTTCTCGAAATCGGTCCTTATTTTGAAAAAGTCTCAAGAATTCCTATAATTTTGAATTTTGGCATCATTTGAAAAATTAGTACATCAAGTGCTTCTATGTATTTTGCAACAACCTTTGTGTAATTATAACAATACTAGCGGCTCACCCTTGCTTCGCTCGGGTTCACCTCTAGAGAAACAAAAACAAATCTATCCCACGGGAACCGTAATTTTCCCGGAATAAAAAGTAACCTATGTGCTATTCCAGACTATAATCTATCTCTGTATCAAATTCCATCCAGATCCGTCCAGCCGTTCTTGCGTGAAAGAATAACAAACCTTTCCCACGGGAATCGTTCAATTTTTCGGAATAAAAAGTAGCCTTTATGTTATTTCAGACTATAATCTATCTATGTGCCAAATTTCATCTAGATCCGTCCAGCCGTTCTGGCGTGAAAGAGTAACAAACATTCATACATACATACTCACAAACTTTCACATATATAATATTACTATAGATAATACACAATGTTAGTACGAGTAAAAAGGGCAATAATACCCTTGACTGTATCTTTTTGATCTTAGTCGTAAAAGAGAAATAGTTTGACGTGAATTTTGAATTCATATAGTCTACGTGTCGAAGATATTTTTTATGTGATTCCCATAGGGTTTTGTTTTTGCAGTGGTAGCCCAGTGATAACGCGCTCGCTTGGGAAACCAAGTGAAGCGGGTTCAAATCCCGGGTCTCGCACCTCTGATATTTTCATGTGCGAATCATTTCTAACTTGATTATCACTTGCCTTACGGTGAAGGAAAACATCGTGAGGAAACCTGTATGTCTGAGAGAACCTAGCAAGTTTTCGAAAGACATGTGAAGTCCGCCAATCCGCACTCGGCCAGCGTGGCGGACTATGGCCTGATCCCCCTCGAACTGAAGGGAGGCCCAGGGAGGCCCGTGCCCAGCAGTGGGACTGCTGGGCACGGGCCTCCCTTCAGTTAAAAAAAGGCTGAATACATACATACATAGGTTTTTAGTATGATGCAAGAAAATCAGCAGTATTAAAATAGCTTAGGCATTCTTTTGGTGTGTATAAAGAGAACGAAGATTACGATGTATTCCACTTTAAAAGTAAAAAAGGTTAATTAAGAAATTCTATAGGCGTTTTTTCCATTTGTGACGTGTTTTAAATGGACTTAATGCTTTTTACATATTGATAAATTAGGTAAAAGCACTGTACCATTGAAATTTAATCATTAGATCTAAAGTACTTCTCAAGAAGCTTTTTAGAGTCGAACTAAAAAAAAAGCACGAATTAAATCGCTGTTTCCTTAAATTTATACTTATTTAGAATTCTGTAGGTATATTTTGACGACACGTTTGGCTCAATTTTGTAGTGACTTACTTGCTGTGCCAGCGGTCGTGGGTTCGATTCCGCTGGCTTCACTTGTATGATGAACACGAATGTTTGTCTTCCAGTCATGGGTGTTTATATCTTCTTCTATCTATAGTATAATAAAATTGTAGAGGTCGAATGTCCATACATAGAAAAAAAAGCTAAAAACCAAGTCAGGGGGGTGTAAGAAGAGCAATAGATCAAATACAGTTTTTTTTTTTAATTTTTTTTTGTTTCTCTGTCTGTTTGTTTGGTTGAACACGCTAATTAAAATAATTTTTTAATTTGCGACAGATCGCGTTTAATGGCATACCCTAAGACAGGCCCTTGTCCAACAGTGGAAACAAAATGGCTGATGATGATGATGATGATTGCCATACAAAAAATAAGTACGATAAGTATATATTTTTTTATAAAAATTACATATCATAATCTACAACTAAAAGCGTTGGCCTCTGAAACATTGCCTCATTAAAATTGTGTATACTCGGTTTATAATTATAGCCGTTTTCTAGGCTTTTCTTTCATTATCTTTTATACAGAATAAAAATAAAAAAGTCGAATGTATTACTATTATTCTGTTTATAATTTATAATTGAATTGGCTGGCGCCATGAGAGTACGAGATATTCATAAAGGTAAAAATATTTACAAAGAACCCGCTCTCACTTTGTATAGAGATATATATATATGTAAAACGTACATACTTTACATATTATTCGATATTCATACAAACATAATATGTATAATGCAAATACGTAATGTTCCAGGAATACGTGATGCGCCCATATAATAGTTTTAATAAAGTGTTAACTGACGGATATTTTTATAAATACAAAAAAATCAGTTTCAAAAGGCACATATATCATTTGTTTTTTCCAGAAAAAAAATGTTTTTTCCAGAGCAATAAAACGTTGGCGGAAATTCGACATATTATATTTAGACTCAGCGTATCATGTGATTGATTTTATTCTCGACTGGCACGTAGGATAAGTACAAAATTATCTTATTACATTTTCATATATTTTTTAATAGAAGAGCAACTGTGGAGTTTGTGGCCGGTTCTTTTTTATAGATCTGACTTCCGAGCCAAATTAACTTCCTCATAGACTTACAATACTGAATTAAATATAAAAAATCACAATTCTAACATATACATATGTACTTATAAAAGTATTTTTGCATAATGTATTAGCAAGCTATATCAGAAGGTCATAGTACATTTTACAAAGGTCCAATAGCTGATTTAGAATGAAAATGCCTTAGTAAATATACCTATATCTGACAAAAGAATACAACAGACTGATCTTTTTATTAACTTGTTTAAAACATAATTATATATTACAATTTTTATCCGACATTGAAAAAGCCTGAAGGCAACCACATAATTCACAAAATCTGTTATCTTTTACATCATTATTTATTGTATAATATCCTTTCAATACAAAGGTTCTTTTAAAAATACCTTACCAGATACAAAGGGTGGAATAGAAAAAATATTTTTATAGTCAAAATGTTGCTTTAATAAAATTAACTGGTTAGTCATTAAGTACTTTCCTATATTATCTATATACATATATAAAAGGCAAATGTGATTGACTGATGTATCAACGCACAGGCCAAACCCTTAAGGCTAGAAAATTGAAATTTCGCACACGTATTTCTCTTATGACGTGGGCA
This sequence comes from Argynnis bischoffii washingtonia, assembly GCA_033884665.1. Classification (NCBI taxonomy): domain Eukaryota; kingdom Metazoa; phylum Arthropoda; class Insecta; order Lepidoptera; family Nymphalidae; genus Argynnis; species Argynnis bischoffii. The sequence continues at coordinate 12,898,720 of CM066618.1, read as the reverse complement.
TCCACTGAGAAAGGATTTTTCAAAATTAACCCCCCAAGGTGTTGAAATAGGGGTTAAAAGTTTGTATGAAACTTTTTATTTCTTGGACATATTTGCATGAAATTTCGTTATGAATCGAGTACGGCAAAAATAATGAGTTACGTGTTTCAGCGTTTTCCAAAATTCAATCACTAACAGAGTAAAATAGGGGATAAAAGTTTGTATGAAACCACCTTTTTAGAGTTTTTGTTGTAGTTTAGCGCGTACGAAGCCGCGGGTTCTGCAAATTTGTTATAAAAAATATAAAATTATTAATGTCCTCCTGACCGATTCCGGCCACGGCGGCCAATCTCATTGAGACTAGCCAACTGCGCAGGAGATATTATAGTGCACAAGTGTACGCGCAGACACAAGTGCACTCTCTATTCCTGTCACTCTCATACTCCGGTGGGACGACTACTCGACATGACCAGCTTTACGTGCTCTCCGAGGCACGGGGGTGAAACACCGCCAACTTCCCAACTCCGGGCTGTTACTGAGGCTTACTATACAGAAAGACTCAATAACTAAACTTGGCCCGACCCGGGACTCGAACCCAGGACCTCAGGATGTGCAGTCGTACATGCTAGCCACTACATCACCGAGGTATTAAGAAAACACATAATAATGATTGTAAGAAAATTAAAAAAATAAAAATGACTGTACGTGTACAAAAGCTGTTTCGAATGAAACATATTGTATAAAAGCTACCCTTCCGCATGGATATGACAACACCTATTTGTACATAATATGTGTATCTTTGGAAAAGGGCTTCGGCCTTCAAGAATGTATTTATGTAAGTCCAATACAGCGCAAGCTGTTCCACTAAATCAATTTAGTGTAATATTATACATTTAACTGCCTTGTTCGCTAGTTGTCTAGTATGTACGAGTACAAGTAAGGCCATACAGTGAAATATTAAGCTTTGATATACAAATATACTTAAGTTTTTTTAGATAATATAGGTACCTACATATTATAAAGGAACTTAATAAAAAAAAATAATCAGTTAACTATTTAACCTGTTCTACAGTTTTGTTTAATTTTTCAATAACCTTACTCATGTTCGTATCATAAGCTTTGATATGCAATATTATTTTATTCGTGCTTAGTGTTATAACGAATGAATGGCTATATCCCTGCTACAAAAGAAAAAAAAACACCATATGAGCCTGTATAGCGATATTCCTTTTCAGACAATGATGATTCAGAAATAATATTAGTGACTTACCAAATGTAAAATTAAATCAAAATTCTATGTTATTAACTTGAACTGCTGGCAACACTGGCCCAGGCAACATGTCAAAAATCGTAGCTCCGTATTTTAATTGTATTTAATTAAGTAAAACTAGTTAAATATTTATAATTATATTAATTTATTACGTCCTTAAAATACAAATAGTATTTAATCATAGTTTTGTGCGTGTAACTACAATTTATATACCTCGAAGTGCTGAATTTGTAAGTGAACTTGGAGCTGTCAACGGGTTAACGGCAGAATTTTGAAATACGGATTAAACCCGGGGAGTATTTTACCAATTATATTGATATATAATCACTCAATTTCTTACTCAACACAACTCACATTAAGTGAGTAACGTCAATTCTCACATTTTGGCACCGTTAATATCTCACTTTGCTTGACAAGCTGGAAGCAAAGCTGTAGATGAAAACATTTGCCACAGACAGTTTTACTCAAATTCACTGCACAATTTACACATAAAACAGCTTAATAATAATAATAATTATCCCATTGTAGTTACTTATTCTTAAGAATATATTGAGATAATTATAACTAAATTTCTTTTAAAATTACCATAAAATCATCATAGGTATCTTAAAATGTTAATAATAATCCTACACCTATTTTAATATAATATAATAATCTTGGTTCAATTTATTTAAAGTCTCCAAACATAACTTTGTGAAATTCATGTGCATAAACCACCATTGTTAAATTTTGTCTAACTTTAACTTACATGTAATATATCTCTCCTGACAATTTTAATTAATAATATAATTTCATATGCTTTTTTCTTTCTATATCTAATATCCCTAATTTCCCTTATCTTTTCTTGTCCTCATAATCTCACTTCCCATACTTTATTACAGAATAATAACAATGGAAAAATCAATAAAAACCCGCAAGGCTGCTGCAAAAGATCTGGAAAACAAATTAAATATTACTTTGCAAGAATTAAAATCTTCCCAGGATCTTTGCAAACAGTTGCTGCAAGAACGTGAGGACAGTGAGGAGGAAATCAAACAAATCATTAAAAAAAAATTCAGATTTAAAGAATGAACTTGCTCAATTACATAATAACTTCTTAGATGTAGTCACTCAGCGAGACCGTTTGAGTGAAATAGTAAATGCATTCAGCCAGTGCAGTGATGAGCACGAAAAGGCTCTGAACCGAATTAGAGAGCTTGAAATTAGTTTAGAAGAGGCCAAAAATTCTTTGCTCCAATTTGAGGAATTTAAAATGTCACAGCAGTTGCATAAAACTAATAGTTTGTATAATGAGCTGATTGAATGTAATTCACAAACAGTAATAGACCTAACTAGTGATGATGATTCCTGTGACAAACGCCCTGCTCACTTCTCAACACATAATAAATTAAAAAAATATATTAAATTGAATAAATTTATTAAAAAAACAAATAAATTAATAAATAATAAATATTCTTACAAACAATTTTGTGATCTGAGGAGTGAACGCTCAAAATTAGTTGACAAATTAAAATTATATAAAAGTAGATTAAGCCAAAGTAGATTATCCTATGACCGAGACACACTACTACTACAAACAGAAATTGACAATCTAAATAGTACATTAAATTCTATCACTACAAAGTATGAGAACTCACAAAAACAGATACAGGAGCACATTCTTGCTGCAAATAATCTAGTAGAACTATGTAACTATAACTATGACAGATTTGAATCTTTAACTAATAAACATATTTGTAACTGTACTCAGCAACAATCTAAAGAAAAAAATATTCAAAATAATTCTGTGGGTGTTGGTGTGGACTCAGTCATAGACACTGAGCAAACTCAAATTCATTACCAGAAACAAGAAAATTATAATTATAACATAAAAAATTCCTCCGAGTCCCCTGTCCAAAAAAAAATATCAATTGTGTCGGATAAAATAGGTCAAGGCTTTGGTGCTTTACTTGTAAAGCACATTAATAATGTGCAAAATATATGTTCGCCTGGTGCCAGTTTCCAGTATAATATTAAGAAAATTTCCTCAATGGATTTGTGTGTCAATAGTACTATAGTACTACTTCATGGGGATAGTTCTTCTGTAAGGAAACAGGATGTTATAAATAGTATGGAAACTTTGTTAAATTTACACAACAGGACTAAGTGCAAATTTATTATTTGCTCTTTTCCTTATTCCTCTTCCCTTACAGATGAACAAAACAATTACATATATAGCCTTAATATGGCTATTTATAATACAACTCACCGTCATAGTGACGCATTCTTTTATTTTGACATTAATAAATTTATTAACTCTAGTCTTAAGGTGACAAAAGGTACTTTGTATCTGCCTTTATATTATAAGAAAAAACTTGCTACTTTAGTAGCATATAATATACAAAACCCAGTTGTACATAGTACAACTCTGAATATTAACATTAATTATAATTTATTGGAAAAAAAAAATGAAATTAATTTAAACTAAACTGTAAGACAATGCCTAAGCCTAATAGATTAAATATTGTCCATCAAAATATTCAAGGCTTAGGTAGCAAAGAACTAGAACTAGAACTTTACCTGGTGAAATATGACATTCATATGATATGTTTAACTGAGCCATGGCTTAAAAAACATAATAATAGTTTAAATATTGAAAATTATAAAATGTCAAGTTCGTTCGTTAGAGTGAAAGCTACTCGCGGTGGTTCTCTTATATTAGTTAGAAGTGATGTAGTCTGCAAAGGCCGACAGGACATAGTGGCACTCTCTGTCGAACGTTCCATAGAACTATCCTGTGTTGAGTTTCAACAGTTTATTATATTATGCGTGTACCGGCCCCCCTCGGGTGATTTTGATATCTTTGAAAATAGGATGGATGATGTTCTTAAAAATTTATGTACTAATAGTAAAGCTGTAATCGTTTGTGGAGATTTTAATGTAGACATACTGCAAGTAACACTACTTAGTAATCGCATTCTAAATTTATTTAAATCATATAACTTAACTAATATTTTTTGCGAACCAACTCGTGTTACTAATATATCCTCCACATGTATAGATAATGTGTTTTGTAATTGTGAAGTACTCGATGTATCGATTATAAAAAATTTAAGTTCAGACCACTTTGGTCAAAAATTTTCGTTAACTAACAATGTTATCAATAAAAGGCAAAAAATTAAAAGTAGACCATTTACAATAAGTAGAATCAATTCTTTCAAAGAGAAAGTGACACGGCACTTGCATAAAATGGAAATGATTTCAGATCATCCAAACAACCACTATAACATTTTTTTTCAACTCACTTTTAAAGTCATTTAATAACATTTTTAAAGAAAAAACTTTTTATAAAAATAATAAACTGAAATTTAGCGACTGGGCAACTGTCGGCATATACCGAAGTAGAGATAAATTATATGAATTGTATAGTGTGAGGCAGTGGAATCATGACCCAATGTTCCATAGTCGAGTAAGAGCGTTTTCTAAGATTTTTAAAAATGTTTGCATTCAAGCTAAGTCTATATTTATTAGAAATAAAATTATAAATTCAGATAATAAAATTAAAACAACTTGGGATGTAATTACTCATACGGCTGGAAGATCCAAGATCGATAGTCGACCTGTGAAGCTAACAATAGATAACGTAGTATTGAGCTCAGACGAAGATGTTGCAAATACTTTTGAGAATTATTTTTCTGAAATCCCAATAAAGGTGACATCTTCTTTAAAATCATCTTCCCTAGACGCGATTAACCTCTTACATGAACATACTCATCACTGTGATCACCAGTTTAAATTTTCGTACGTAGATGCACAAGATATTATTAAAGTATTTAAAACCATTAACCTTAAGAAAACTGGTGATTTGTGGGGCATGTCTGTTAAATTACTCAACTCAATAATAACTGATATTGCACCACATTTATCCCTTATTTTCAATAAATGTGTTGATTATGGAACTTTCCCTGATCTTATGAAACTAAGTAAGATAATACCTCTTTTTAAAAGCGGAGATAAAAATGATCCTGGCAATTATAGACCGATTTCTATATTGCCATCTATGAGTAAAATTTTTGAAAAACTTATTCTAAACCAATTGTTAATTCATTTCAATATTAATAGCATCTTCCATAGTGAACAGTATGGTTTTACCAAAGGTAGGTCTACAGCCGATGCGGGAGCTGCTCTTCTTAAACACATTTATAACGCTTGGGAAAAATCACAAAATGCAATTGGTGTTTTTTGTGATTTATCTAAGGCCTTTGATTGCGTAGAACATGAAACCCTCCTGCTTAAACTAAGTCATTATGGTATTCGTGGCATTGCTCTTGATCTCATTGCTTCATATCTTAGTGATAGGATTCAGAAAGTCGCTGTTAATAATGTTAATTCTTCCGGATCCCCTCTTAGAATGGGTGTTCCGCAGGGATCTATTTTGGGTCCATTTTTGTTTCTAGTTTATATAAACGATCTTCCTTTCTATGCTAATGAATTGTGTGATATTGTACTCTTTGCGGATGATACCTCTTTAATTTTTAAAGTGGATAGAAATATAACTAATTATGACAAAGTAAACAGTGCATTATCTTACATACTTAAGTGGTTTAATATTAACAACTTAGCATTAAACACCAAGAAAACTAAATGTATACAATTTACCCTACCTAATGTAAGGAGACAGAATTTTAGTTTGTTTTTAGATAATGAGATTCTTGATACTGTAGATTCCTCGGTATTCTTAGGTATAACATTGGACTCGGGTCTTCAGTGGAGCCCCCATCTTTCATCTCTCGCGGGTAAACTAAGCTCCGCTGTGTTCGCGGTTAGGAAAGTCAGGCAGCTAACAGATGTTAATACTGCTAGACTTGTTTATTTCAGCTACTTTCACAGCATCTTGACTTACGGAATTTTGTTATGGGGTAATGCGGCCGATATAAAATCTATATTTATTCTCCAAAAAAGGGCCATTCGGGCAATTTATAACATCGGAGCTCGGGATACCCTACGAGATTTGTTTAAGGAAATTGGTATACTTACAGTTGCATCGCAATATATATATTGTAATATTATGTTTGTCCGACAAAACATTCATTGTTATTTAAAACGCAGTGATATGCACGAAATAAACACTAGAAATAAGGAAAAACTGGTATCGCCTAGCTTTCGCCTACAAAAAGTAAATAGATCGTTTATGGGGCAAGGTGTACGCATGTATAATAGAGTTCCACAATCGATTTTGAGCTTGCCATTTGAACAATTTAAATCTAAAATTAAAAATGTATTAATAAATAAAGCTTATTATACAGTCACGGAATACTTCGAAGATATCAATGTGTGGAACTAATATCTGGTTGGATCTCACGTAGGATAAATATATAATAATTATTGTATTACAATATTGTACACAGTTATTATTTTAAAAGAGCAACTGTTGAGTTTCTCGCCGGCTCTTCTCAGCAGAACTGCCTTCCGAGCCGGTGGTAGCTTCCTCACGGACTGACTACACTGACATTTCATTTAATTTAAAATTTAAAATGTAAAATTGACGATTCAAAAGTGCTTGTAAAAGTCTATTTGAATAAAGTATATTTTGATTTGATTTTGATTTGAACTTTGAAAATCATTAATTTAAAGAAACATATAATTTTTCGCAAACTAAATAAGTCCCTTCTGAATTACCCGTAGTAGTCATTTATAGAACTTTCTACTTAGAAAATACAGTAAATATTTTATATTACTTCAACTACTAAGTTGTAATCGTGTCGAATCATAAAATCAACGTCGTAGCCAGTTCCCACGCGTTCTTAGAATTTTTATTTGGGTTTTCATTCCATCCTCTGTTTCGAAAGCTCTTCGTTTTCTAATTAATACTATTTTTAGTTTTTATAGTTAATTACTTTATTTTATTTTTTTATTATATATTAAATACTTTAATAATTATTTAAGATTCTTGTTATGTTTTTAGTTCAGTTATATTAGTAACTAGCAACTCACCTTCACTTCGCGCGGGTTCGTTCCTAGGTTGATTCCCCATACAAACTTTCATCCCCATTTTCATCCCCTTAAGGGATTATTTCCGAGATAAAAAGTCGAAACGAAACGGGTCGAAACTATCTTCTTACCAAATTTCAATTAAATCGGTTCAGTAGATAGATTACCCCCTACAAGCTCACAAACTTTACCTCTTTATAATATTAGTATAGACAAGGTATATTTTTTATAAAATTTACTTATGCATAGATTCAAATAACCTAACATTATTTAGTCCCTTTCTGCAATAATTTTTCATTTTTGCAACAAATGAATTCTAGTAACAACTTTTGATTTTTATCACAGCGTGCTTAATAACCAAAGATCAATCTTTATTGAAATAAATATTAAAAATATTAAAAAGTAAAAGAAATATTGATATGGCAGTTATATAAAAACCAAGACAAAAAACACAATTTAGCAAAACGAAAGTATTTGATTGATTCACTCGAAACTTACCGATTTTAAAATAAATTTCACAACTATGTAATTGAACTACAGACTAAGAACTATTACATGCTTGAAGCCACGGACATAACTAGTTATAACAACGAAGATATTGTTGGAGGATTATAAGGGTCTCAATAAATTTCCTTGAACTGCTGTTTTATCAACCGACCATAGACCGTGAACAGAATCCTGAATACACAAGTTCTCTTACAATTTAAATTTGAATTATTCAATATGCCGCCGCATATTTCGCAATACTAAATCGGATTTGGCTTAAATTATTATTACTGTTAATATATTACTCAAAATGAGATTCTTTATAAAAATATTTTTTTTTAATTACTAACTAGCGACTCACCCTCGCTTCGCTTCGGGTTCGTCCCTAGACAAAAACAAATCTATTCCACGAGAACCGTACATTTCCCGGGATGATATATAGCCTTTCTCAGTTAACGAGCTGTCTAATGCAAAAAGAATTTTTCAAATCGTATTAATAGTTTCTAAGATTAGCGCGTTCAACCAAACAAACAAACAAACAAACTCTTCAGCTTTATAATATTAAATATAGATTAGACTTGCGCTTGACGACAATCATCGCTGGAAAGCACTGATGAGGTCTACTCTTGCCTTGAAGGTACTCTATATATGTATACTAGCTTTTCCCGCGACTTCGTCCGCGTGGATTAGTGACTGCTCGCAGAGCTACCGGCGCGGCCACCAGCGCCCTCCCCCCTCACGATCGCCCCGCACTCGCCTTGTATCGGGCTGAGCGCGCGCTCACCCATAGACCGCGTAAAGTTAATTATGTATATTTTAAAACTATGATATCTCCTAAGATATTCATTGAAATCAAATGATGTCAAGGGCAATTTTATTCAAAATTAAATACTTGTGATGTATAACGTATTTATTTGGATAAGGATTAATATCATATTTTGAAAAACATCTTCGAAAGTATAGCATTATTTTAGAACAAATTTGATTACCATAAAAATGGTTATATTGAGTCAGCCTTAAAAGATAGACATATGCTGTCGCGGACTTTTTTTTAGAACTTTTAAAGGGGAACAATTCCTTTATACATAATTTTTGCGTAACTTTAACCGTTTACGCAGCGCACGCAACGGAAGCTCTCAAAAGGAATCATTTTTTCCCGTTTTTGCAACATTTTTCATTTATGCTCCGCTCCTATTGGTCGTAGCGTGATGTTATATAGCCTAAAGCCTTCCTCGATAAATGGACTATCCAACACAAAAAGAATTTTTCAATTCCAACCAGTAGTTCCTGAGATTAGCGCGTTCAACCAAACAAACAAACAAACAAACAAACTCTTCAGCTTTATAATATTAGTATAGATTATAGGTGGCAGGATACACAGATGCTGGAAGGGTGTTCCACACCTTAGCAGTTCGTTTCAAAAACGTTGAACTAAAGCATTTCGTGCGAAATATTCAATGAAAAATAATAACTTGAAATATTTACATATTCAGATTCTTTATTAAGCTCTTTAAGCACAAATTCTGTAAAGCCATGTTATTACGGCGGCATAATTTTGTCCTAAGCATAAAAATAAGGAACGGCAAGCATAAGGATAAGAGAGAAATAAGGAAAATAAGTTCTTGAAAAAATAAAAAATACTTTGGTATCTATTTGATTCATACATAGCTAAAAATCTATTTCTTCAAAATATTCCATACTTCTTAGTCATATTTTTATTGCACTAGCAACGCTTTGCTCTGACTACAATTTAGATATTTTACTAAAATATTTGTAGGTAAGTACCCCTCGTACAAAATGAATCGAGACATAAAATATCCATTTCCATGCTATAGGCTATCAATCAACCTGCCAAATTTTATTATGATTAGTTGAGGTCTTGTAGCATCAAAAGGTAGCAAGTAAAAAAATCATCTTCACGTTTATTACATTAAAAGTATTAAATCTTTGTATGTGTATGTACTATGTATTCAGCCCTATTCCTTATACTCCTTATTCTCTATCCTCCTTATACTCCTTATTCCTTATACTCCCTATATTTGTATTCAGCCCTTTTTAACGTCCCACTGCTGGGCACGGGCCTCCCTTCAATACGAGGGGAATCAGGCCATAGTCCACCACGCTGGCCAAGTGCGGATTGGCGGATTTCACATGTCTTTCGAAAACTTGCTAAGTTTTCTCAGACATGCAGGTTTCCTCACGATGTTTTCCTTCACCGTAAGGCAAGTGGTAATCATGTTAGAAATGATTCGCACATGAAAATATCAGAGGTGCGAGACCCGGGATTTGAACCCGCTTCACTCGGTTTCCCAAGCGAGCGCGTTACCACTGGGCTACCACTGCCTTTTACCAAATATATTTACTTATCTTCAATTAATGACGATTTAGATAATATGCTTGTATCCAGCCCTTTTAAACGTCCCACTGCTGGGCACGGGCCACCTTTCAATACGAAAGGAATCAGGCCATAGTCCATCACGCTGGCCAAGTGCGGACTTCGCATGTCTTTCGAAAACTTGCTATAGTTTTTTGTCAGACACGCAGGTTTTCTCACGATATTTTCCTTCATCTTAAGGCAAGTGGTAGTCATGATAGAAATGATTGAATGATGAAAATATTAGAGGTGCGAGACCCGGAATTTGAATCCGCTTCACTCGGTTTCCTAAGCGAGCGCGTTACCACTGGGCTGGTGGTACTGATAATATAATTACTCGTAAGTGTTAATAATATTCAAGGAAAAAGCTAATATACGCATGCACTTAGAGCCTGAATGAACTAGTCAATTATTTTATAAGAAATATTGCATCAGTTTCAATATTATATTTGGCTAGTTTCTACACAATGTGGTCGAAGTTGCACTGCTCTTAAGTCCACTAAAACCTTTTGTAGCCTACTCAAACTTGAAACGTACTCAATTTGCGCATTGTTATTGTTATTAAATGATACTACGAGTAATAGAGCGAAATGTTATTATTAAAGTCATGTAAAGTTATAGTAGAAATATTTAGTTAAGTTATAACACTTTTATTACCTATATTCATTTAGAAAGTTAATAAACAAAATTTTTATAACTTGTTATAAGAGTAAATAGTAGAAATGTACGTATGCTTTTGAAATTTTTAGTTTTATCGTAAGAGCAAATCTATTAAAGTAGAAATTGGCAAGATTGTCGATAAATTCGAAATTTTATGCTCCGAAAAAGCTATTGAACCGGTCTTGTTCAATTCTATTAGATACCTATCATTTAACTTCAAATTAAACTTACATTTATAAGTTTTTCGTTTCGTTATTTTAAACTAGAATAAAACCTTTCACCTTGAAGCTTAATCTTCGCAGCTTTACCCATATGCTAAGTAAATAAAAAATAGCCTATATTAATCTCATCCAAAACTTTTTCATTAAAAATCTTGTTAAAATATGGTTCAGCTGTTTTAGAGATACGCAAAAATAGCTTAGAGCTATCTAATAAAAATAGAAATACAAAAAAAAAAAGATGAAACTTGTATGATATTCACTCGGCAATACATTATTTTATAACATAAAACTGATCTGATGAATTCTTCAAAAGCTACTAGTAAAACTTTCGAGCTTGGGCTCGTTTGATTTGTTTCGACAAATCTCATAAATTACAGTTCGGACCTTTAATTTTATCCTCATTGAATTGAAGCAAATATAAATATATTTAATAAGTTGAAATAAACAAATTATCATGAAAGCTTTTCTGGGAATCATTTTTACTGACTCGAATGATTATCCAGTTTTATTCGGCTGTAATTTGATGTTTATTCACATTTGGTTAGAACTTTAATGGTCAATAAAGACTCAAACTATTATCTTACACTTATAACGAATTACTGAATTAAAATTTCCTATCATTTTATATTTTATTAGTTAGTAAGCAAAAGTTTTCATTTTCATTAATGCTTGAAAATAGAGTCCATTAAAAATTATATTAAAACCTCTCTGTATTTCATTATATCTTGAATAATTTAAAATAAATATGTTACTTTCCATATTTTCATCCAATATACGCAGAAAATGATTACACGATAATAGCTCTTGAACGTCAATTTGTGAAAAATTGACATCACAATTTTTATATGGTTTTAAAAATTATTATTGGGAGTTACGCTTGAGAATTAAATATACTTTGAATATAATACTAAGGAAATATCTGAAAACAAATTGAAATTTAGCTTATTTGGTACACTACAGTCAAAAACGAAAACATAATATCTGTTCTGTAACTTCAAAGGAACCCTTCGGGTAAGCCCACTCTAAAAATATTTGACATTTCTAACAAAGTTCTACGAATCGAATAAAATGTTATTCGATTAGTTATGAAACAACCTTTATAAATATAACTATTGTTTTATTAATTGTTTTTGTTATTTCTCAAATTCAAAATTAAGCATGTTGGATTGGGATTACCTTGTTTAAACTTAAGCAACACAGTACTTTGTATTTATTACGATTAAAGGTTTATCTATACATATAAATAAAACTGAATTGTCTGTTTGTAATGTCAAAATAGCAGCTTTTTACTAAATGCATATAAAGATATATACGGTACTTATGTATAAGAAAACGTTTATTTCCGGCTGATCTCTGAAACGGCTGGACCGATTTTGACAGGACTTTCACTGGCAAATAGCTGATGTTAAAAGGAGTAACTAAGGTTACCTTTATTTTAGAAAAAGAATTAGGGTTCCGCGCAAACAAAAGGAAAGCCCATAAAATTGTGAACAAAATTCGCGTACCTAACGGACGCATCCGAACGAAGGGAGGGTAAGACGCTAGTTATAAAATATAGCGATAAAATTATACAGAATTAAAGAAAATTCCATAACAGTATTGTAGACATATGTATAAAATTTTATTATTTTTATTCGTTTACTAAAACAAGATAAATTGATGAAAGAAAATTATTTCACTGAATAGGCACAATATGGTTAAGATCCAAACCATTCACAGGCGAGCCAATCACGTAGGTCACTTACTACTCTGTCATAACGACTCCCTATAGCCTTTGTCGCTATTTCGAGGGTAGGGCCTAACTGCAGCACCAGATAAATTTTCGTTGTAACACGAAACCACTATCTACTTGTCGAGATTAAATTAATATATATTGAATAGATAGACGTAAGCCGCCATAGAGTTAAAAAGCTGCTTTTCTTTTAATTTTGCTTATAAGTTTTAACAGAGTATATAATTCGACATATTTTACAAAGATTTGTCATAGACTAAATACATACATATTCAACCACAACCGCTACATAACATAATCTTATAATGTTAATATAAACATCCCGACATTAATATTTTATACATAATAATAAAATACTTGTCCGCCAATCCGCACTTGGCCAGCGTGGTGGACTATGGCCTGATCCCCTCGTATTGAAGGGAGGCCCGTGCCCAGTAGTGGGACGTTAAAAAGGGCTGAATACGTTAAAATACTTGCTTATTTACCATAAAAATTGTAACGAGTGTTTGTCCTTTTCATGCATGTATAAGTACATATGTATAAGTACATCAGTGGACGTTTCCAGCTAATTTAAACTAACAATTGTCTTTTATGAAGCCTGATACAATATGCACTAAATGTTGTTCAGGACTTTATTAAACTAATTAAATCAAAACTAAAATGATTGCTTCATAATTTTGTCACGTTACTACGTAAATTAGCTTCTACACCATATTAATTATTTTAGTTTATATCACAGCTTTTCGATGTTATTTAATTAAATAACATAACTGTACAGTGTACACCCCATTTAACAAATTATAGATGATCGTATTTTTAATTTTGTTCTGTATCAAGTGAAATTACAAATGTCTATTTATTTAATGCAAATAATTATGATTAATTAACTTTGTAGCATATGTTATTGCTGAACTAGCATAACCCGCAGCTTCGCTCGCGCTAAAACTACAACAAAAAACTTTAAATACAAATTTTCATACAAATTTTCATCCCTTATTTTATCTCCTTATGGGATGAATTTTAAAAAACGCTAAAACACGTATTTATTTAATTGTATTGAAGATCATTAATACCAAGTTTCAAGAAACTCTGATTATAAATATTTTTTAGATTGTGTTATAACGTGTACTCCCGTGGGAATGAGATAATCTCCCGCGGTAAAAAGTATCCTATATGTTGATCCGGATATCCAGCTATCATCATACCAAATTTCATCAAAATTCCTCCAGTGGTTTTTCTGTGATGCGGTAACAAACAGACAGACAGACAGACAAAAATTCTAAAAACTATAGATTCGGCCTCTGCATCGATAATAAGGTCTATTTCAATAAGGTTTTCCATAAAATATTTAATGTACAGATTCGGCTTAGTTAGAATTTTATTATATGTACCTATAGATTTAGTCACTGCTTTCAGTAAATAAATGTTTAGAATTGTATAATATTGAGATATGCTTTTTCATTATTAATTACGCATCTCTAGAGCTTTTGAAAAGTTTCCTTGAGATCAAGTTTGTTCTCGCGCGTCCTCCAGAAGTAAAATAAGACTTACCTTGCAGATATCTTGAAAATTTAATAAAGTAAAATATTAAAAATAACTATAGTAAAGAGTAGACAATTCCAAGGTTCTGCTCTTGTTCATAACCATATATATAATTGCTTCACTCTTAAAAGGCCTATTACATTTTGACTGCGATTTTTCAATTTAATGCCTATCTTTGACGTTCTTATTCAGAGAAGCTGAAACTATTCGACAATTTTAACTTATTGCATGGTGGAGATTAATTATAAATATAGTTCATAGCGGCTCGCTTTTCGCAAATTTTCTTTATTAATTGAAATAAAGCCAAAATTCCGAAACATGTTTTTAATGAAATGCGCGACGGCATTTTTTCAAGCTCATGGATTGAAATACTGTACTAAGCAAACGAAATGAAAAATATATAATAATATCTCGTATATAGTGGTTGAGTTTATAGCGGCCTCGGAATTTGAAAATATTTATTGATTTCTACAAAAAAAGTCCTTTTCAATATCTTAAACACTTCTAAAAACTTTCAGAATTAGCTGTAAATATATCCTTACAACGTTAATATTATTAAGTAAAATTTATACCACAATATACGTCAGTTCAAAAGAAACGTAATTACATACTTTTTTTTATTAAATAATTTATTATAAAACTTTACATAGAAGTAATTACAACTGCAGAAAATGCTAGAAACAGCGATGCGTCGGCCGCTCGAACTCAATACAGTAGAACTCAGTACATTTTGTGACAGGCCTCTTAAGGCATAGACTATTGACTAATTGACTAACTTGAGAATACACAAATAAAAAAAATGGACTCTTTATATAAATAAGTATTGATTGGAAAATATACCTTAGTTATTATTACTTTTTACGATGATAACTAATTAGTAATAATATTTATATCTGGTATGAGAAATACATATTTTCTCCAATTTTGGCATTTAAGTAATGGATACTACATTTCTTACAACCCTACATAATATGTAAAACATATTTGATATTATGTTCTTGATTTATTACCTGTAGCAATAATAGTGATTGTAAAATATAACAAAATAAATAAAACAAAATACGTATATAATTTTAAAAATATTAGTTATATTTGTTTTATTTATTTATTTTAAATCCAATTTTATTTTTTGAATTTTCCCTCGAAGTTGGATAATAATTACTTTAATTGTAAGTTAAAGTTAACAAAGGGGCGACAATTCCCTTACTTCATTCCCATGCCCACAGTATAAACATACTCTCACTTGTGTAAGCCTCGCCTTGGAAACTCTGCTACGATGTCCATTACATAGTAAGTCCTAAGTTATGCATTTTGAATATCGAAAGGCGTAAGTAACTTGTGTTTTGTTTACTTAATATTCAAATTTCAAAATGCTTAAGATCAATTATGGCTTTTTAATTAGGTCATTTAAAGTTTATAGAAAAAATATTTTTATAGTTTACGCCTTAAGAATCGAATTTCATATAAGGCCCCCGGTATGGAAATTTTATGAGGAGTAAAATTAATAAGACTGTTAATTCAAAAGCGTAACGTTTTATGTCATTGTAAATCCAATATAACGGATTCCCAAAGACGGTGAACTGTTTTCTTTATGAACTCCCATGATATGAATATCAAATAAAAGAGTTTGCTGTGAAGAATACGAAAAAAAAAGATTGTTAATTTTTTTATAATATACTTAATATATCTTATACATATTATTACTAATTTAATTTTAATAATGTAATTAAATATTTTAAATTATCAAACATTCTATTTCTTGTTGGAGTAAACTCCAGTCGTGCGTCGGAGATGACACACAGACACATATTTTTTAATATATTACTACTTATCATAAATTAATAGATTTTTTCATAAATTACTGGCACTATTGTGCTACTAAATAGTTTAATACGCCTCAACATAACCATTTAGAAGCGTACAGTACTAGTACTTGAAACTGAATATACTTCGTAAAATTTTATTTTTGACCGATTTCAAAAGTTCTGTTTTTTGTTTAAACCATGTTTTTATGATAGATTTTTAATTAATAGTCCCGATCTCGAGAAAACCCCTTAGAACCAAATTATTATTTCTAAAGTGTTACAATTGAAAACAGATAATTAGTTTAGTTTTTTTTTTAATTTTCCTATAATCTTAATATCAGACAGAGATCAATTTGAAAGTTAGTATATAGTTATATAATTTGTCTTTTTATCTAACATATTATTGTTATAACATGTATTGTTAAAATACTATGATATCGATCATGAAATGACATTATAACGCTGACCGGATAAGCGCTACTAGTAAGTTATGGCTGATCATAAATTGTTCCTATCTATGCATGCATACTAAGATTAGTACTAGCGTAGTAGTAGTATGTAATTTCAATATATCTCAACTTAAGACATCAATCATTCTCCTTTAGTAGAATACAAAAATATGTTATTTAATTACTTCAATTATTTTGTACTTTAACAACAACCACACTCACTCAGTGCAAGGACATGGGAGAAAAGTTTCCCATGCCCTTGTACTACGCAACTTTAGCTTTTTTTGAAGTGAAACTTTTTTAGAATCGTTGTGATTTGAAACTCGATGAAACGAAAATGCGACACCAAAATGAGACAAACACATAAATACATAGAATTAAGCCGGCGAGAGAATGAGATAGAATAAATCGCCATGTTACCATGGTAACTGTGGTTATTGTCTGACAAATATATAATATTATATTCTTTCCGTATATGATATTCTATAAATATAATATGATTGTAATATGTCTTATTTAATTATTTAAGATGTATGAATTTATTCTACATTACACAGGAAGTGAAAAATAATTTAAAAAAAAACCGACTTCCAGGCACTGAAAAGGAAAAAATAACTAAACGGGGATTTTCATTTAGAATACTTAATCAGATCAATTTAGAATACTTAATCAAATCAAAGCACACCGACTTCGAAAAGAAGTCGTAAATTGCGTACGTAAATTGCACACACACGTACTATTTTTATATTTGCATAATATTCTTCGAGAACTCATGATGTTGAAAGATTCTATGTTACTGCCCAGCCTTGTAATTATCTGTACAAAAAATAACCTTAATCTTTTACTTAATGCTCAAAGAATACATAATCACATTAAAAACGTGATGAAATATAAATCAATGGGATGAAGACCCTCTCTGATTTCACGCTACTTTAATTCCTTTTGATCTTACCTAATTTAACTTTTCAAGTTGAACCGAGTGTAAAATAAACTTCCATAAATCTATACTAATATTATAAAGCTGAAGAGTTTGTTTGTTTGTTTGTTTGTTTGGTTGAACGCGCTAATCTCAGGAACTACTGATCCGATTTGAAAAATTCTTTTTGCATTTGATAGCCCGTTAACTGAGGAAGGCTATAGGCTATATATCATCCCGGAAAAGTGTACGGGTCCCGTGGGATAGATTTGTTTTTGTCTAGGAACGAACCCGAAGCGAAGCGAGGGTGAGTCGCTAGTAAACTATAAATACTAAGCAAGTTTTACAAAGCTAAATGTTTAAAAAAATTGTAAAATATTCAAGTAGGTTAATAAAAAACTCAAAGGTCTATCAGATATATAATGTACACCCTTATAAATTATGTTTCGTGTAAAGTATATTTTGTGATGGTTCCGAATAAATTGAAATATAGCATGATTCATAACTTATTATCGAAGTATGAGGAAGAATTCTCTTCGGAATTACAAAGACGAAGCATTAAGGCACCATAGGTTAAACAAATTTTTCATGGACGAATGGCAGATGGCTCTCATGGACGAATGGTGGTCAAAACCCTCTGCCCACAAAACATAATTTACTATCAAATTATCGTAGAAAGAATAGTTGAGTGTCTCGCCAAAAAAAGCTACTTAGTTTTAGCTTGTTATTAACCATTTTTAAAAAATCCATTGCGGACTGAAGACCGTTAAGTTAACTGTAGACCATAAAATTAAATACTATGCAAAGAATTGTTAAATAATCCTATGAGGATGATGTTTGAATCCTTTTTCTACTAAATGAAATAACTCAAACTACTTTTTGAATTTATGATATTATAAGGTTGTAAGAATCAGTATAAAAATAGTATATTATTATGTGTTATCTGTTCGAAAACTATATAGCTACTCGTACATATACAGCTAATATAAAAATCTTTAAAAAAAATTTGCTTAAAGCGCCATTTTCCGAACCGTCAGCGCCTTAAGCAAAAAACATTATGCAAGGATTTCAATTTAAATAATTACATCTTCAATTTTACTTATATGAATATTATAATTTATTGATAAAAAAGTCTTTAAAGTTATAATTAATATATGATGTTGACCTCATAATCAAAATCGACAAGTATCGATAATAAAAATATAAATATAAACTAGGACATATGCTTAAGTATCATAAAAAAACCACTGACCTGAATTGAACTTTAATAAAAATATGCTGTTTTATACCCAACAGGCTCAATTAAAGCAAAAGAAAAGTCATAAATCATCACGTCATTTGATTTGATATATAACATTGTAACAGGGCCTAATGTAAAATAGTGGTCGAAATTCGTCTATAATATTGAAAATTGACGAATATGAATGGAATTTACCTATCAATATAAATAGACCTGTTTCCAAATTTTTTATTGATAACACTAAGGCTCGTCAGTAGGTAGCTATTAGCCAAAAAGAATAAAGACAAACAGAGGAAAAAAAGATACTGAACTGTTTTATCTTTGCCTATTTATATATGACAACATTTACAATTTTTATCTAACGTTTTGTCCGTCTGAATGTTCACAAGTAAAAAATATTTGTAAAAATCTCATTTTCATCAATTGCTAGTCTCCATTATAAATATTTTTTCAGGACATGTCTGAATTAACAGTGTATGGGGGTCATAATTTCTATCAATCAAATAAATCCAAAGTAGAATTTGACACGTCACCATTTGAATCAAAAATCATGTTCTATTAAATAAAACTAAAATATAACTAAAATATTCAAAATATATATAATATTGTATTTTAAAAGTATGTATCTTCCATCCAAGTATTTATTTCATTCATTATATATAATCATTGTAGTAATTCCGACCGTGTTAAAGCGCACTTGTAAATTGTAGGTAATTTTTTACTTGAAGTTCTTAGTTACGCTTAGAGATAAAAAATATTGAAAATAAAGCTGTTATTTTAATATGTAATTTTATTAATTTTAAAATATAAAGTAAAAAATTTAATTATTTACTAACTACTAGATACTATTTTTTTGTAAGTGCTATTTATAAAAAAAGAAGCAAACCCTTTTCTTTTTAAAAGAACACTTAAAGAATTTTTTATTAATAATACAGAAGTGGCGGAAAAACAGGAAAGAATTATTTCCCATCTAAATAGCCGTTCATTAATCTTTCATTCACCTTTCCAGACCCCGCTGGCCGGGGACTTGACAGGTAAAAAGCTACTTTTGTTTCCGTAACAAAATTGATATATTTATATCTATACTATACATTTAATTATACTCCCTACTAGTCCTGACTGATTCATTATTGCAAAAACGCTGGATATGGTGGCCTATCGACAGTCTATTAATAGCAATATAACTAAAACTAAATTGGGGGCAGTGGCAACCAAAATAGATTAGATACATAGATTATCATTTAAAAAAATGGATAGTTGAAATTGTAAGTATGTATGTATTCAGTCCTCTTTTAACGTTTCACTGCTGGGCACGGGCTTCCCTTCAATACGAAAGGGACCAGGCCATAGTCCACCACGCACATATGTTTCGAAAACTTGCTAGGTTCTCCTCAGACATGCAGGTTTCCTCACGATATTTTTCTTCATCGTAAGACAAGTGGTAATCGTGTTGGAAATGATTTGCACATGAAAATATCAGAGGTGTGAGACCCGGGATTTGAGCCCGCTTCACTCGGTTTCCTAAGGGAGCGCATTATCACTGGGATACCACTGCCTTTTTTTTATGAGATTCAGTGACAAACGAGCAGACAGACCACCTGATGGAAAGTAGTACCTGTCGCCCATAACACCTACGGTTCATTCACTTAGGTTTTAAGTAACAAACATGCAGAACCACAGGTGCGTTGTCACTGTGAGGACTAAGATGATATGCCTCTTGCCTGTAATTGCCTTTAAAATATTTTAATTTAATTTACCTCAAATAAAAATATTTAAGAATATTTGGAGTGGTATTTAAGTCCTATGATCTGAGATAACATTTACCACATTACATGTAATTCAGGCCGTTGCCCGCCACTTCTACTGTATGTAAATAGTGCTGACAGCTGGGTTCTTTAAAAACTGCAGAAAGCATTTTCACTATCATCAATCAAAATCCATTAGCTATTCATCGAATTTGTTAGTTGGTTTATGCATCTATCATGTGATCATATTTTGATAAAAGTATTTTATAGGCCAGAGGCCACTTTTTACCCCGATGAGTGATTTCCATGGATATGAGCAATAACATGGCACCAGTTAATCTATATGTGGCACTTTTTGTGAAGAAACAAAATTTTTATGTAAACATTTTGTAAGCATTTGTATTTCTTTTTTTTTTTCCTTTATTTAAAGGAGCTTTATCACTCAGTGATTATGTCGCCCCCGTAATAACAATTACATATCTTATTAACATATTCTTAATTACAATTTACACTATAAATCTAATCATGACATTGTGTGGCAAATAGCAATGTACACAGCATCCTTGCTTGCTCCGATAAGGGGCAAGCCAAGATACTATTGCACAGACCTACTTCATAATTTTTAATAAAAATATGTCGACGTTCATCAGAGTTCCGATCACATTCCATCAAAACATGTTGTACATCATCCACGATTCCACATATTTCACAATTTGGGGATTCCGATAAACCCATTAGATATGTAAATTTGTTTGAAGGAATATGACCCGATCTCAACCTAAATAACGCAACCACATATCTTCTTCCTATTTTGTCAAACCACGGGTGACGAAGAGGCTCACTCTGCAACGTCCTATACCAAATACCTTTTGTAAGTGACCGCTCGTCAAAATACTCATGCCAAGTTTGTCTGCATAATAACTTCACGTTACCGAGAAAGTCTGACGGTAAAGGTAAACAGGCATAAGGTGTACCGTCATATACTGCTTGACGAGCGGCGCAGTCAGCCTCCTCGTTTCCCATGATCCCTATATGTGAAGGTATCCACTGAATAACAACATTTTTATTCGTTTCGCGTAGTCTACAAATTTTGTCTATAATAATTATGGCTAACGGGATGCCTCGACAACTCGAGGGTATCTGAGCCAAATGTTGGAGGCTGCTTTTTGAGTCTGTAAATATAACAAAATTTCCTGCTTCTATATTAATTAAATATGATAGTGCCTCATCAATAGCTATAAGTTCACAATTCATGACAGAAATATTAGCATTGATTTTAAATTTCTTTGAAATATTTTCCTGAGAGTCATAGAAAGCAGCCCCCATGCATGTTTTATCTCTAGACCCATCTGTATACAATTTATAATGTGAGCAGTATTTATTATTCATAAACTCCAAACATAACCTTCTAAGTTCCATGACATGAGTTAGTCTTTTAGCAGTTAGTATACCAGGGACTTCATTATATATAACAGTTGATAAATCAATATTATTAAGCCACGTACTTAAGCTAAATACATGTGGAATATGATTTGAATACATATCTATTTGTCTATACTTTCTATGTATATTTACTAGCAATGGTTTGTTTTTATTTCTCCAGTAACCTCCTTGGCATAGGTCAGACAGTTCTTCTAAAATACTGATAGTTACATTATTACTTATAATTTTAGATCTTAAATAAAATTTATCCGCAAGAAATCGTCTTCGAATTGATAGAGGTTGGATACACAGCTCACTCTCCATTACGTGGATTGGAGTGCTTTTAATAAATCCTCCAACTACCCTCATTGCTTGATTCTGCACTCGATCTAATTTAATTAACTGGTTCTTAGCACTTGAATGATACAAAAAACTACCATAATCAATCCTACTACGAATGATGCTTATATATAATCTACGGAGATGTTTAGGATGAACACCCCAACTAGATCCTGCAAGAATTTTGAAAAGGTTAAAATATTTATTGACTTTATCCTGAATTTCGCTAATATGCTTAGTCCATTTAAGTGAACAATCTAACCACATGCCAAGGTATTTTATACAATTAACTTGTTCAATCCACTTATCATTTATATGTAAATAAACACTTCTCCTAGTTCTACCCCTACCGAATACACATACTTTTGTTTTCTTGTCTGATATGGTTAAACCGAGTTCAGTAATTATTGTCTGAAAGGTGTTAAGATTTTTCATTTTTGTCATTTGTATTTCAATAATTTTTAAATAATACGAGTAGGTAAATTACATTCACTCCAACTTGCCACATGCTGGTTTGTACGTATAGGTATCTTATCTTTTGCCGATATAATGAGATGAATACTAATAGCAATATTATTTAATAATATTTAAATAAATATTCATATTTCATTCCTTTGCCTCTTTTTCCCCGAAATCAAATTAAGCCTATATAATAGGACAAATTTTAAAATAAGAAATGGGCACTTTATTTTTATTGAAATATTAATGTATACTTATTTTATAAAGAGGAAAGATTTATTTTTGTTTTTTTATTCGTTTGTTTGTATACATTACTTATATTATAAAAAGGAAAGATTTATTTTTTTGTTTGTTTGTTTGTACCGAATAGGCTCCGAAACTACTGAACCCATTTAGATGAAATTTGGTAAGAAGATAGTTTGAGACTCTGGGAAGGACAAAAGATAGTTTTTATCCCGAAAATCATCCCTTTTAGGAGGGTGAAAATGGGAATGAAAGTTTGTATGGGGAAACAACCTATCAACGAATCCGAGCGAAGCGAGGGTGAGTCGCTAGTTTTACATATTTTTAAATAGTATAAGACAAAGCCGCTTTAAAAATACTATAGAAAAAATATTATCTATACAAATAAATAAAATTGGAGCGTCTGTTTGTAATATTAAAATTACCGCTTTTTACTAAGTGTATATGGATGTATACACGGTACATATACCAAAACAATTTTTATTTTTTATTTTTGTCTGTCTGTCTGTCTGTTTGTTCCGGCTAATCTCTGAAACAGCTGGACCGATTTTGACGGGACTTTTACTACTTTTATTTTAGAAAAAAAAATTGGGTCCCACGAAAAAAAATTAAAACCAAAAAAAATAATAAAAAAAGTTTGTTTTGGGAAGCAACCAAAATAAAACTTTATCTACGCAATGATAAGCGCCTTATAACTTCAAGCCATTTAAAATTGAGCTCAGATTTATAGAGTTTAGATTTATATAATTTATAGAAATAAAATTCCCGAACTAATGTCGTTTTTACCAGAATTTGTTGGATTCAGGCGGTCTATATTATTATCCTCCCGCTCGCCACCCTTAGACTAACGAGTGAATATATCGCACAATGTAGGGCATAGTAGTCACATTTTTTATTGTTAGTTATGTAAAGTACTCGGATTCAATTAAAAAGAAACGTTACACGAATGTTTAGAATACAAAATAAAATAATATGAAATTTTGCCTTTATTTATAAAAGGTATTATAAAAGGTAAGTAAAAGTAATTGCTTAAAAAAATTTATCTTCTAATCAACTATTCATATATCATAATTAATTTTAACTAATAAGGCCTCTTGGGGGTAAAGTATTTTCTTGAAAATATGACTGTCTTTGAAGTTTAATCTTTTCATTAACAAAGAACAAAGAATCAAAATAGATATCGTGTAACAGAAAACATATACCCGTATCACACATGAGTATCTCCACTAGTTTTGAAGTCGGTGAAAAAATAACAACTACAATTTCTCCTTTTAACACTTTTGGCAATATTGCCCTGACTTACCCTCGCTTCGTTCGTACCCTAGGAGCGTTTTTTTTACGAAGAACCCTAACTCTTTTTCTTAAACGAAAGTTAGTTATAGATAAGTTACTTAGTAAAAATTACTCCTTATAAGATTAGCTATCTACCAGTAAAAATCCCGTCAAAATTGGTCTAGCCGTTTCGCAGATTAGCCAGAATGAACAGACAGATAAATAATTTAAAAAAATATATTTTTCTTTTAAGTGTATACAATTACATACTCATTTAGTTCAATTTATTTTTTTGTTATTTGACTTTTAGGCGTGCCAGTTGGACACAGATTACTTCGCCGATGATATGCATTTAGTAAAAAGCTGTCATTTTGACATTACAAACAGACACTTCAATTATATTTATTTTTACATACAAAGGGAGAATTTAAGCCTTAAGCTAGTATTAAAGTATAAAATAAACAAAATTGTAAGACACTTTTCTTTATATTCAAATGAAATATTCATTCACCACATAAAATAACTAATTTACTTTGAAATTATTCACATCGTCCAAGTATTCCCATATAAAAGACAAATAAATATATAAAAATAGCAATTCCTAGTATTCATATTCAGTGAGTACTTAGCTTATGTCATTTGAGTTCTCCATTTCGCTTGAGATTCGAGGATATTCATCTATAAGACGATTTCACTTTCAAATAACATTACGCGAGATATAACATTTCAAGACGTATAAAATATGAACTTAATGTAGAATTTGAAGTATTATGAAAATTAATTATTTCTTATTTAGTTTAGTAATGTATATAGAGATGTTCTATACATCTTAAATACATAATTTTAGTTTCTTTGATATCAATGGCTACCCTGTACCCTTAGAATGATTAAATCTCAGTTTTAAACAAATTCGTTTCATCTACTCTTTTAAGAAACACTTTATGTACAAATAAAAATGTTTCGTTATCATTAATGCGTCGAATCTGGGTGTAACCCAATACCAATATTCGGCCAAATTATTCGGTTCATTTTCTCACAGTAATCAGATTCATGAAGGTTGAAATTTAGTTGTTTTTTTTTTTTTTTTTTTGTGGATAAAAGATTTTGTTACACAAGAAAGTATTTGTGACATTTAAAAATATTTTACACGATTTCCAGAATAAAGCCTTTTCAACATATATGTATTAAGCTTTCAGTAATTATTCGGCAAATCAACCAAATATTCTGAAGAATACTGACATAAAAACGAACGACAAATATAGTGTATGTTAGTCGTATCTCCATAAATTATCATTTTAAAGTTAACAAAAGATAATATATACATATAATAAAATTCTAACTGAGTCGAATCTGTACCTTAAATATTTTTTGGAAAATCTTATTAAAATAGACTTTATTATCGATACAGAGACCGAATCTATAGTTTTTAGAATTTTTGTCTGTCTGTCTGTCTGTTACCGCATAACAGAAAAACCACTGGAGGGATTTTGATGAAATTTGGTATGATGATATCTGGTTATCCGGGTCAACACATAGGATACTTTTTACTGGGGAAAAATATCTCATCTCTGAGAAATCTATACTAAACGTTAAAACGCAAATAGGGACGAACCCGAGCGCAGCGAGGGTGAGTCGCTAGTTATTAATAATATTTTGTAAACGTTACACAAAGAAAATTAAGCGAGTATGTTTACAGAACGTCTGTAACTATGAGGTGTATTTAAAACGTTGGCACACTCGAATACCGCAATTCTAAATTCCAGCATGCAAATGCATTTCAACATAACTCTTGTTTTAATTGTATGCTTACTTAACTCCTACATGTGCATAGTTTAGTAGTTTAAAAAGTCACTTCCTTCCAATTTTAGATAAAATCCTAAATATTAAATGCAATCTTCACATTTTAAACGAATTTATCTATCAAGATTCCTTAGAAAGGATTGTTTATTTTGTTAATGTCTTTTCTGAAAACCAAACGCAATTTTTATCTCATATCCGAAAAACGACGAATTTACAAAACACCAAGTGAAGCTCCGTCGCCCATGTACTAACATGTAATATGCATAAACATTGAGGTTATCTAAATAGTTTTAGCAGCAAAGCTTTAAATATATCTATTATTTGATAATTCTGTATTTTATTATCTAAATAGAAAACTAAGTTACTTTCTCATTTGTACAACTAATTTGCCATCTCCACAAGAGGTTTTTAGTCTCTTTCTCTTAGTATTCGTATCACACCGTAGTTAACATTTTACAATAAAATATTAAAACAAGATTACCTAAAACTTTACTATGATTCTTTGAATAGAACTATGCGTTATTGAAATAATCATATGAAGATATTGTAAATAAGCAATTTCACACACACATTTTGATATGTATATGTTACCGGCCAAACTCTAAGCGTAAATTATTTAGATCAAACTAGATTTTCCTGGGCTAAACTAGTATATCCTGATACACTTAGGCGAACCGGTTTGGCCTGGGACAAACTAGTTTGGTCAGAAATCGGGTTTGTCTAGTTATATGTTGTTGTATTCAGCCCTTTTTAACGTCCCACTGCTGGGCACGGGCCTCCCTTCAAGACGAGGGGAATCAGGCCATAGTCCACCACGCTGGCCAAGTGCGGATTGGCGGACTTCACATGTCCTTCGAAAACTGGCTAGGTTCTCTCAGACATGCAGGTTTCCTCACGATGTTTTCCTTCACCGTAAGACAAGAGGTAATCAAGTTAGAAAATGATTCGCACATGAAAATATCAGAGGTGCGAGACCCGGGATTTGAACCCGCTTCACTCGGTTTCCCAAGCGAGCGCGTTACCACTGGGCTACCACTGCCTTGTTTGTCTAGTTATATATATATATATATATATATATATATATATATATATATATATATATATATATATATATATATATATATATATATATATATTATGTATATATATAAAATTAAATTCAATACTTTCTCTACCTAATAACGACAAAAATTATAACAAAATGGAGTATCCAAGATTGCAAGCTCTTGTGTCTATTGTCCATTCCGACTGTTCTTCTTACTTGGTTAAAAATTGAAATGAAACGCAACTTTGGATACCGCCCAACATACAGTGTCAATGTTGTCATATTTCCAGAAATGGAAAAAATAAGAGAACACTCTTTCTTTTCACCTTAAAAGAAAAAATTCTTGAAATTAATAAAATATATTTGCTTAAAGTACTTTTATTACAAATTTTTTATAAAAGTATTATATTAACAACCCACGAGAATGTCTAATAGTCAGTATCGATTCCTCTTTCGTTGCTCCGTGAAAGAAGGATAAGTGAATAAACATTACTTCGCGTTTAGAAAACTAGTGGAAATGTATACTTAACTATCGTTTTATACTAAGCTTCGCACCTGAAAGTAATATCGTAAGCTTAAATTGCTATAAAATGGGAAAAGTTTCAGAGATTAGCGTGTTCAAATAAACAAACAAGCTCTTCAGCTCTATATATTTGTATAGATGAAGGTTTGATATCTAGTGTTCATCCCAAAATAATCTAACAGATACCAAATAGTGGGTATAAAACGCGTCATATTAATTGTGAAAATTTAAACGGGATGTTACTTTAGTCGCAATACGCCCCCGACCTTGTTCTGTAAACAACAACCGTATTCACCACACAATTAGGGTTTTCTTCTCTAAATTGACCGTTTGCGTTTAGTTGTAGCGTCGTATAAATACTAATTTCCTCTTATTTTACGTTTTAATTATTTTGACCTGTATGTTAAACATTACATTTATTGTAATCCTATACCGTTGTATTTCTAATTAATTTATTTTGCAATCGTCCCGGTTAGAATGTTCTTAATGTTCAAATATTTTGAATATGTTAATGAAAGAGATTCTCTTTGTGAACAACGTAGAATACAATTTAATCCAGCTATTTAAGAACAACACAGTTTGCTTGTTATGTATTGTGTAAATAGCAAATGAGAAATTTCATCTTAATTTTTTTTTAAAATGTTCTTTAAAAAATACTAACGGCAAAGTTGAGCGTTTAACATGTCCAATGCTATATGAGATGAATATCATCTATGCCAACTACGTCCGTATAAAAGATTATACAGATTGCACTGGGAATAGCGGGTCCCTTTTGATTCAAAGAAATAGTACGCTATTATGAGCTGGAAAGTTTTTATAAGACAAATTAGTTAAAATATTCTATTTAACTTTTCTAATTCTTCTCATGTTCTATTTCAAATTCGTTCTTATAATAATACAATTGATAAAATAACTGATTTAGTTTCTAGGTGTTATTAAGTTGCCTTAATGCTTCCTTAGGTTTACTCAAATATTTAACATTTTATGTTAAACTATCTTTTCGGATTTTTCTCGGATTTATTTTGATTTTTGATTCCCCATAAGAAAGAGCCTCTCTCCTATGACCATGATGTAGTAACGATCGCTGTAAAGCATTCAAAACCAAAATAAATTCGCGAAAAAATCCTAAAAGATAGTTAAGAAGTTTTTTTAACAAAAAATAATTGTTAGACAAATAAAAAATATTAGAGTTATGTTCTATATGTTATAATATAGAGCTCTTATGAAATATCTTGACAGAATTTTTTTATTTGAGGCTAACAAATAAGCAAAGTGCCTCCAGTTTCCATTTTTGAAGAGGCGCAGTAATTAAGCGAGCGTCTTTTGTTTTGAAAACAAAGATTATAATTTAACGCGTCATTCAGTGAAAGGGCTAATTATACTTTTCAGTAAGGTATGTCTGCGATAAGCTTAATATAATATAATACCGATTTTAAGCGATACAATTGTATTTTGTAATACGATTTGTAATAGCAATGGGTGTACACAAATGTATTGTAATTTTGGTCAATTCTTATAATTAATTCTTCAATGTAAAAGACCTTCATATGCATTAAAATAGATTTTTTACATCTTTCTATATAGTATGCTTCTGGGATCCATTGATCGAGAGTAGTTGTGTCAGGTAAGCCAAGCCAAGTCTTTCCCCCCTGCGTTCGAAGGGTGGGAAGCGCACAGGGAGGCGGCCCGTGTGCTATGCACCTGGTTCTTCTCTGATAGCAGAGTGGTCCATTGGAGCAACCCTGCCTGTTACTACTACTGCCTGGACCTGCCGTCGGGGCGTCGTGATCGAGTGCGTAAGCGATCCTGCAACGCCCCATTAAGACGGGGGAGGTTCCGTTGACTTTTAGTGGGTAGTACTGGATTTGCTGATGAGTCCCACACCTCGTGCCTAAAGGCATTTCCTAAGGTTAAAAAAAAAAAACAAAAAGATAAGGTTAGCTATTACACTCTTAAAATATTTGTTATATGTACCCGAAATTCACTATATAATAAAGGTAATAATTGTAATTATATAAATATATACTGAATAATTAACTAAAATAAATGTAATAATAAAATTAAATGGTAATATTAATAATTAAGTTAAAAAAAAAACAATTCCTAACTGTTAATAAATTTCTATTCTAAAGAAGAGTTCATTAGTAACTTTAAATGCAAATCAACGAAGATTTTACTTTGTTATTAAATTTAAACTAATTTTTGCTAAAAGAGAACAGCGGCGACTTTCTTGCAAACTTTTATTCATTGAGATTGACTTTATAAATCAGTGACAAAAAGATTAAAAAATATTTACAGTGGTTGATCTTAATTAAATTATACCACGGTTAATGGTTACAAAATATAATCTGTGAATGAATGGTCTGCAAAATATTGTGAATGTTTCATAATATTCTATACAACTACATATAACTCAAATGGCTCACGGTAAACCCACAACATTGTTCATTTCATACATTTCATTAAAATATTATAGAAGGGTGCAAGTCGCGACGATAACTTATTTATGCACGTATTCTTACACAACTTCTAATGTAAATGTTTTTAATAAACCTCATAACCTTAGTCTTTATTATTAAACATAAAAAAAAATGTTTGCATGAAACATTTAAAACTGATAGTGAATAAAATGGCTAATGCAGGCCATTTTATATTTTTTTGGGAACTAAAACATTATGTAACATCTGAAGGTGGGCGTTAGCGGCTACAACACAGTTTTTTTACTTTTAGTAGCCACTATTGTACGTTGTAAAATATGTTCTTTCATGTTCCGATAAAGGTTCTTTTTATATTATAGCACTAATATTTCACATTTTCGCTCCTGTCACGAACGCTGTAAAATGATACGTGACGTGAATGTCAAAAGATCATGATGTAGAGCTAATATATACTACTAGCGACTCACCCTCGCTCCACTCGGGTTCGTCCTAAGTAACGTTTTAACGTTTTGTATAGATTTCTCAGAGATGATATATTTTCCCGCAATAAAAAGATTCCTATATGTTGACCCGGATAACTAGCTATCATCATACCATGAAAATCTGTCCAGTGGTTTTCTCGTGATGCGTTCTCAGACAGACAGACAAGAATTCTTAAAACTATACATTCGGACTCTGTATCGATAATATGACTATTTCAATAAGACTTTTAAAAAAATATTTATTGTACAGATTCGACTCGTTTAGAATTTTATTACATGTATATGTAGATTAACTTTAATAACTATACTTTACAAGGTAAGTTATTTTTAGTCTTTAGGTCACGAATGGCCTTTTTACCTCTAAAAATAAAAGGAAAAACTGCGGACTCTGCCAAGTTGATTTTCTACAATTGCTACGTACGTAATCGTTCTATGGGATTTTACACTTATATCAGAAATGTGTACTATATTTAGTTATTATTTTAGGCTATCGATGGCTAATATAGGAAGCCACATTGGTAAAGTCAATTGATTCTATAATATAATATCATCACACGGCGCGAACTATTTGTTCTAGGAACTTGAAATATGAAAGAAATATTTCTTACGTATGAAAAGAAGGGAGTTTTGGAATGGCCACGATTAAACTAAGGTCAATATTTACACAGTGGTGCAAAACCCAGGGTTCGAACCCGCTTCACTCGGTTTCTCAAGTAAGCGTGTTACCACTGGACTACCACTGCCTATATTTTATAGTATATCTAATATAAATTTAAAAAAATTGCTACACAAATAATAATATAATATAATTATTATTTATTATAATTAAAGTGGAGAGGAAGAAAAGGAAGCCCTCATGTCGTAACATCTGTGGCACAGCTCCGAACCAGCCAGATCATCTGCTGCGTCCTGCCATACCAACAACGCCGCTGTATGTGTCCCGACTGCACTGGTCTACGAAGGTAGAAGATGTCGTAGACTACGTAGAGAAGAAGTCCAGCTTCATATTAAGGGTTGAACGGCTGGTACCTCATCACAAAACGAATTTCAATTCGTTTTTGGTGAGAGTACCCACTCATCATCTGTCAACCTTCATGAAGGAAGACTTCTGGCCGCAGGGCGTCGTATTTCGGAAGTTCCGGGGTCGTTTGCCCGCTGACACGTCTACGTCGACACTGCATGTTATATAAGTTTATATATATATGTTAGTTTTATGGTATATATTCTATGGGCCTCTGTTTACATATTTAAGATCTTATTGTAAATATTGCCTGAAATAAAAATGATTAAATTAAATTAAATAATTATTACATTTACTATAGTAATAGATTCAGCCTATTGTTTTTAAAAATCATTTAAGTAAACAATTCGCCCAGAAACTTTGACGCAATGCGGCCTAAGCGCCGCGCTGATCCGCTTGACTAAACGAAATCGTAATACAATGCATGGCACGTACTAGCTCTTTTCTTCTAGTTGCAAAGAGTTAATATAAGCCTTTGAGGGATTAAACGTAGTTTTTGATTAAGACTGCGCAATTATAACAGAAATGCTGAAACTTTTTCAGGCATAAAATACCGGCCGTTGTATATCGCGTAGTTCATAGTGCGGTGTGGTCTGTATATGTATGCGTTACATCTTACATACGTACCAAATATTATGGTCGTGGGGAGCCGTTCATAGGAAAAAACTTACAATTAATCTTTTTTTTATATTTAAGTAATCATGATATTTTATTAGTCTCCTAGGCATTCTAGGAATTTACAGATGCGTACTACTAGTGACTGAGTTTTAAAAATAGTTCAGTCGTTCCTATTGAGTGATGAAAAAATGACTATTTGTAACCAAAAATAGCTCATTCAAATATTGCAATTTTAATGTTACTGCATTTTGTTATTAAAAATACATCTTGTTTACATTAACTAAGTATTATATTTACTAGTATAGTAAAATATAATCTGTGATATTATTCTAACATAAATGAAATAACTATCTAAAAGTAATTAAACAAACAATCATCTGTATAAATAAACAGATCCAATACTTTCGACGCAAAGATAACATTTATAGGTATCGTTTAATATCATTTATCTTTTGAATTTGTTCATACAAATAAACCGATGAGCAATATGCTCACTCTTCGAGTTATTGACCCAAGTATGGAGTGTCACCTCAGGCTATATTCAAAGGACGTCTGAACAGCTTAAATAAAGTACAAACGCGCATCACCAGTATTTACTGGCATACTATTATTCAAATGCAACCAGTGGATCCATAAATGAAAAGCTTGAAGCTGAACAGCTACTATAGTTTACAATATAAATGACCTTCATTAGTTTAATATGCGATTGATTAAAACATTTGGCAACGTTTCGCACGTTTTAAATGTTTGGTTACAAAACAGTATGTGATTTTAAGTGTATTTTTAACAAATCTAATCTTTTACAATTCGACAAATTTATATTGACATGATATCCAAAGAACTAAGTAATTTTCAATACATAAAACTTTTTTTAGGCACACAGGTATGTACATGGCTTCGAAATATTTTTTTCCGTTTATTTTTATTCATTGTTGTTAAAGAATTTAAACAAAAAACAAATTCACTACGAATACAATCATATGCAAGCTTTTCCGCTTCAGCATTTATTATTATCTATACCATAATAAAACTGTAGAGGTCGAATGTCTGTACATAGAAAAAAGATGCTAATAAAAACCGAGTCAGGGGGATGTAAGAAGAGAAATAGAACAAATCCAGATTTTTTTCATTTCTTTTTTTGTTTCTCTGTCTGTTTGTCTGTTTGTCTTTCAGTACGGGCTAATTTTCGAAACTGTTGGACCGATTTAAATGAAATTTTGCATAGTGGTATCTTATATCTCCAATCAACATCTCAGATACTTTTAATCCCGGAAAATTGAAGAGTTAAGATAGTTAAAAAAACTATAGTAATTTATACAGTTTAGTACACAAAAACTACTGATTTGATTTTAATGAAACTTTACAATTACATAGTTCATACATCAGAATATCAAATAGGCTACTTTTTGTCCCGGAAAAATCGGTCCCCAAAGGGATAGATTCGTTTTTGTTTGTCTAGTCATAAATAATAAAATGACCATTTCTAAAAAACTTTAAATAGTATTTCGTAAAATGACTGCAAGCTGTTATGCAAATATGAAAACAATTTAATACTTAAACAATAATGAAATTAATAGCTGGGAATAGAAATAACGGGGAGTTTTGCCCTCTAATTTTAATAATAGATCAATTTGTAAGCACCGACTTGAGTATTACGAGTATTTCTCGGCGCGCTGAATTCAATTAATAATCTTATTTTTGTTCTCAAAGAAGAGTGATTTATCTAAAGTACTTCAATTCACAGCTGGTCTTAACATAAACTTATATCATTACTAGCAGACCCGGCCACGCGTTGCTGTGGCACACATACAAAAATCGTTAATTTTGCAATAAAAAAAAGGAAATAATCAGAATAAAAACTATCCTATCTTTTAAGTTGGAACAATTCACACATTTTGAAAAAAAAAACGTTAAGATCGGATAAGTAGTTTCGGAGTTCATCCCGGACCAACATCGTGACACGAGATTTATATATATTAAGATTACGTAACATAACTTTCAAACAGACAAATGTTATTTATAAGTTTCCGCGTATGTTGAAAGTCCATATACATACGTATATACCTACTGTTTTTTTAATGAATAAGTTAATATAACACAATAACGGATTAAATTTATGAAAAAAATCATTGAAATGTTTTTACGGATGATTATTTTTTTTTATTCCACATCATACATACAAAATGTGTCCATGGGATATTTTTAAAAGCTACTACAGCTCGTAGTTTAGAATTTGAACGGAGAAAGGTGTCAATAAATAATAAGCTCACATTAACATCTATACCTATACACTAATATTATAAAGTTGTACAGTTTGTTGGATGTAGAGGGTAATCTCTGAAACTACTGATCCGATTTTGAAAATTCTTTTACTAATATAAAACTAAATTATTGCAGAGTGTTATATGATATTTTTAATTTCGATAACTTTAGTTAAAGTCAGGAACAAACTGATAGTTGAATTTCAACAGCATGCACTAGCAAAACGGTCTCAAATAAAGCAATAAAATGTATGGAAAAAGACACCTAAGATAAGTTGTAGTATTTAACTTAGTGACTTGTCCTCGCTTCGCTCGGGTGTTTCTCTAGGTACAAATACTTTCGTAATACATTGTTTTCATATAACTCTATTGGCTTCCGCCTACCACGGTACACGCCAGTAAAGCTTCCAGTTGATATTTTTTTTCGACATCTTGAACAGTCATTCTCATATTTCAGTCAATTCAAACAAAATCTTAATGAATTATACACATAGCCTTCACATAAGCTTTCTTATGAATCATTCCAACCATTGGTGAAAACTTCCTTAACTTTTTCTATATATTTTCTTGCTGGTAGGGGAGTGCAAGCCCCCCCCCCCCCCCACACCTCTCTCACGGCACCCGTGTTTACATATATATTCTTTATTTATGTAAATGCTACACATTTATATTCTTTCAAACTATAATTTAAACAAACAAAGTAACGATTCCTAAAAATATCCAATACAATTTCTTGTTATAAGAAGTAGAGTAGTTTGGTCCTACAAAATATGTAGGGCGGAAGTGAACCTCCAATACACTCGCTTCTTTATCATTTTATACGATACATTTATGAAAAGCAATCACAACCCAAGGGAAATGCAATACTTATTTCAAATTATGTTACGCGCAAAAGTGAAATGAAACACCTTTTTAAAGCTTTTATGAAGAGTTCCATTTAATTACATACACACAAAAAATTCGTGCCTAAGTTCTTATAAATAAATACAAAGATGTATCAAAAGTTAAAGATTTTTAGTTTTTTATTTATTACATCATTATATTTTTTTTTAAAGGCAGTCATCGTTAAGTGACTTTTTTATTGCTTTAATGATTAGCTTGTATCTTTACGTACTTTGTAGTAGAAAACAAAGGCCTTATCCGTTTCTGCCTTTTTATGCACTTCGTTCTTTTAAACTATGTAATAGGTTTGTTTAATGGTTTTCAATATCATTTTGACAATTTCTTGCGGAAAGAAGGTGCTCTTTATACATTAATATTATATTTAGAAAAGAAATTTAAGCAAAGCGTGGGTGAAACGTTAGTACCCTATAATTTATAAATCACTCAACATATCATCCTGTACTTTCATGCTCAACATGTTTCATTACATTCGCGATCGTGATCTTCATTTTAAGATACCTATGAGTAAACTTCGTAACCCTCATTGAACTTTTAGTGAACAAGTAAAAGCAATTTAAACTTTGGAAGTTTTTATCTTTCACGAATATCTCCAAACACTAGGTGACACAAACACCTGTCCTTGGTTTAACGCCAATTTTAAACTGGGCCACGCTTTTACGTGCATGTTTACGTTAACGTCTCGTATAAAGTACGAGTAGGCTAGTATTCTGATAGGCTAGCATTTTTGATGAGTTCTCTTTGAAAACCAAGTCTTCAGGGGAAAATGATTTACGCAGGCTAACTATTTGGAATAAATATACTGATATTCATAATTTACCTGCACCTATGTACTATCCCGTTGTAAGTGCTCAATTAATTCAATCTTATTAATAAACTAGCGGCTCACCCTCGCTTCGCTCGGGTTCGCCTCTAGACAAACAAAAACAAATCTATCCCACGGGAACCGTATATTTTTCCGGAATAAAAAGTAGCATATTGGTTTTTATGATGTATGAACTATATTACTGTAAATTTCATTAAAATCCAATCAGTAATTGTTGGGTACTAAGCTGTATAAGTTACTATATTTTTTAACTTTCCCACGGGAACTCTTTAATTTTTCGGGATAAAAAGTATCTAAGATGTTGCCCGAGGACATAAGGTATTACCATGCAAAATTTTATTTAAATCGGTCCAACAGATTTGGAGATTAACCCGTACAAACAGACAAACAGAGAAACAAAAAATTGAAAAAAATCTAGATACTTTCTATTTCTTTTCTTACATCCCCTTGACTCGGTTTTTAGCATTTTATTTCTATGTACAGACATTCGAGCTCTACAGTTAGGTTATACCCTTCTGAACGAAAGTCATAGTTACACTCATTTTCTTCATATGTCAAGGTCAAAGCAGAATACGACAGTGAAACTCGTATGAATCGCTTTTTTACATCAAGCCCTTATTGACACATAAGTTTCGATATAGGTTGCCATAAGGG
Organism: Argynnis bischoffii washingtonia; assembly: GCA_033884665.1. Classification (NCBI taxonomy): domain Eukaryota; kingdom Metazoa; phylum Arthropoda; class Insecta; order Lepidoptera; family Nymphalidae; genus Argynnis; species Argynnis bischoffii. Next base: position 12,862,028 of record CM066618.1, on the reverse strand, counting down.
AGCTGGTTCCCTATACTTATCCAGCTAAACCCTTTCATCTAAATCAATCCAGTAGTTTCGGAGCTTATTCAGTACAAACAAATAAACAAACAAAAAAGTCTTTCCTTTTTATAATATTATAGCGGGTCACCCTCGCTTCGCTTGGGTTTGACTCTAAATAAACAAAAACAGATTTATCCCACGCACCTTACCCGCCCAACGCAAATTAACCGCCCTAAGCACTTTAACCGCCCTACGCACTTTACCAGACCTACGCATTTTAACCTACCTACGCACTTAAGCCGCCCTGCGCGCTTTGATCGCCCTACGCACATTACCCTCCTTACACGCTTTATCTGCCCTACTATAGCGAACGACATCTGTCCACCACAAGAGGATGCCATACGACCCCCCCGTCGTGCGCGCCGACCGCCGGTTCGCTACAGCGGACGGGAGGGGTAGTTGAGTCAGGTTCGGGACGCGCATTACGCAAGGCACGCCACGCTCTCTCTTACGCCATTTTTATGTAAAGATATTATTTGAAATTAAAATTGTTTCGTAGTAAAATCTAAAATTGTAGAGTATATACATTAAAGTGCTAATTAACAATTTGAATATTATTGACCTTAGCTATAATTGGCGCCCCACGTTGGGCGCCAGGGGTAGTTGAGTCAGGTTCGGGACGCGCATTACGCAAGGCACGCCACGCTCTCTCTTACGCCATTTTTATGTAAAGATATTATTTGAAATTAAAATTGTTTCGTAGTAAATCTAAAATTGTAGAGTGTATACATTAAAGTGCTAATTAACAATTTGAATATTATTGACCTTAGCTATAATTGGCAGCCCAACGTTTGGCCGAATCAGAGTGTATTTTAGTGTCGTTCGTGTGTTGTAGTTAGGTATCTATGGTGAATACGCGTTCGCGCCGGTTATTAGCAATGAGTGATACAAGTGAATCCGTGCCGTCGCCCCAGGACGGGCAGGCCGCAGGATTGGTGTTACCCGCTGATGTCGCGCCCGGCGTGCGTACAAGCGCCGACGCGACGCTCCGTGCGTCGCCGCCACCATCTGCTTCACACGTGCCATTCGCGCATGGCGCGGACGCGCTGGGACACGTTGCGCCGAGAGACACACCTACGACACCTACTCCTGTTATTATGACGGACCAGCAGCTAAGTGTCATTTTACAATCTTTGCGTATGCCATCGACTCCGTACACACCACCGCCTGGATATGGTGTCCATGTGTTACCGAACTTTGCGAACTGCACGGCACGCTTTGACGGCTCAGGTGACGTCGAGGCGTTTATTGACTCAATTGGGATTTATAAAGACTGTGTTAGTATAGACGATCATATAGCTCTGAAGGGACTACCTATGTTGTTAACTGGTTTTGCCGCAACCTGGTACCTAGGTGTGAAACACAGTATTTTCACATGGAGTGATGCACTTGTATTATTGAGGCAGACCTTTGGCCCGCGCATTCCGCCTCATAAAATATATCGAAAGATATTTGAACAGGAGCAGGGTGATGAAACGGTAGACGTCTTCGTGTGCAAAATTAGAGCTTTGTTTGCACAATTACCTGCTAACAGTCTGAGTGATACGGTACAATTGGACATGGTATATGGTTTGCTACACAGAAGAGTCAGGGAAAGGCTTCCACGGAATTCCTTTTCCACTTTCACTGAGCTTTTGAGTGAGGCACGCCGTTTAGAGGAGCTTTTTGAAGAGGGACGTAGTCACCGTAGAGCGCCGGCTACAGCCGCGTTTCCTATTCCGGAGACGTCCCGAGCTCCTTGCGTGTCCACCGCACCGAAAGCAGTGAGCCATAGGCCTCGATGTGTGTATTGCAAACAATATGGTCACACAAGGGATGATTGTAGGAGGTTGAAAGAAAAGGCATCGAGTGTAGTTACAAAATCTGAGGAATCACCTGAGCGATCTCAAATAACCTGTTTTGGTTGTGGAACACCCGGTGTTATACGTGCAAATTGTATAAAGTGTAGTAAGACCGTCGCGAGTGCCGCGTTTCATACAGTGTCTGCAATTGGTTCGAAACCGATAGATCCGCGAAGTCGACCACTTTTAGAAGTGTTAGTGTACGGCGCTAGGGGTCGCGTATTAATCGATACCGGTGCAAAACATTGTATTGCTAGTGAAAGTTTTAAAGCGCACTTAGTTAAGAATAACCATAAGTTTGTTAAAGTTAAGACAGAATTGAAATTTGCTGATGGCACTGTAAAAAATTTAATTGTTGATACTGCTCAAGTGGAGGTGACGGTGTTAGACATAGTAGTGTCGACATTTTTTATCGTTCTTCCTGGTGCCACAGATTCGCTGTTAGGCATGAATTTCATTAAGGATTCTGGTATGGTACTTGATTTTAACCGAAATTTATGGGGATTAAAAGGTTTGTTGACCCATGCTCTTGAATTTGAGGGACCTTTGGATAGTTTTCGCATAGCATGTTCGACTGTGGGTCTCCGAAACGATGAGGGAACTCTTTTGGAACCAGAAGAGAAGCAAGAGTTATCAGATGTTCTGGAAAAGAACCAGGATATCTTTGAGCCAGGGGGAGCCCCTACGACTTTTGCCGTCCACCGCATTGATACAGGAGATCATGCGCCGATCAGCGTTCCGCCATATCGAGTATCCCCTGTAAAAAGAGAAGTTATGAAAAAAGAGATTGAGAAAATGTTAGAACAGGGAGTTATTGAAGAGGCAGAGTCTGAATGGGCCTCTCCGGTAGTTATGGTGCCAAAGAAGAATGGAGAAGTTCGCTTCTGTGTGGATTACCGAGCCCTGAATAAAATCACGAAAGATGACAAGTATCCCCTTCCTGTAATAGACGACTTGTTGCTATCTACCAAATTAAACAATGTAATCTCGACCATTGATCTAAAGGCAGGGTATTGGCAAATTGAGGTAGACGCCGCTGATAGAGATAAAACTGCATTCGTCTCTCCTTTTGGAACATTTCGGTTTCGTCGAATGCCCTTCGGCCTTAAAAACTCTCCTTCAACCTTTCAGCGTCTAATGGACCGTTTTCGTGCTGGTCTTAAGGAGATTACTGTAGTTGCTTATTTGGATGATATATTAGTGATATCCAAAGATCTTGAAACACACATACAGGATCTGCAGCAAGTGTTTGAGCGTCTAAGATTATTTAACCTAAAAGCTAATAGGAGTAAATGTGTGTTTGCCAGGGAAAAACTAACATACTTAGGTCATGTGATATCAGCCAATGGAATCGAACCGGATCCTGCCAAAGTGGCAGCAGTAGTAGCGATGAAACCGCCTACAAACATTAAGGAACTGAAAAGTTTCCTTCAGACTGCATCTTGGTTTCGTAAGTTTATCCCGGAGTTTTCCGATGTGGCCCGACCATTAACCTACCTTACAAGGAAAAGTCAATGTTGGCAGTGGGATGAAGCTCAGAGAGTCGCTTTTGAGGAATTGAAAGGAAGACTTACCTCTGCACCAATTCTTCGTCAGCCAGATTTTAATGAACCTTTTGTGCTACGAACTGATGCGAGCTCTTATGCTTTAGGCGCCGTGTTGCTGCAAGGACCAGACCCGACGTCACAACGTCCCATCGAATACGCTAGCAGGTTATTGACTAACGCAGAACGCAACTACCACACCACCGAAAGGGAAGCGCTAGCTGTGGTGTGGGCGTTAGAGCGTTTTCGTGGATACATAGAGGGAGCTAAAATACACGTGCTTACCGATCATCAGCCGCTGAGATGGCTCCTGACGTTGAAGACGCCAAGCGGTCGACTGGCCAGATGGGCAATGAAGATACAAGCATTTAACTTGGATGTTAATTACGCACCAGGGAAGATGAACGTCGTTGCAGATACTCTCAGTCGTCCAGTGGGAGTAGCTGACTCGGAAGATATTTGTGAGATCTGCCCTATGGTAGTAGACTTACCGCATCGACGACCTGGAGAGCTCCGCGTTTCTCAGCTGGAAGATCCTGAAATTAAGAAAATTATCGATGATTTTGAAGATGAAGATCCAGACGCAGCATTGCGCTGGACACGAAGAGGGTACTTTATGACTCAGGGAGTTCTTTATCGCGCAGATCCTGAAGGAGAAACAGATGAGCCATTACTGGTTGTGCCAGAATCGCTACGTGCAGAATTGATGAAGGAGCTGCACGACGCATCAACTGCTGGACACCTCGGCTTGGAACGCACCCTGAAGAAAATTAAAGAAAGATATTATTTTCCAAATATGCGAACCTTTGTAGCTCAATACCTCAAGTCATGTGACTTATGTAAGCAATATAAGCCTACAAACCTGAAACCTGCAGGTTTATTACAGACTCCGACCCCTCAACAACGCTTTGAAGTCCTAGCAATGGATCTTTTCGGTCCCTTACCAGCTGGAAGCCAGGGGGAGAAGTGGATCTTCTTAGTGGAAGATGCTGCAAGTAGGTGGGTGGAACTCTTCGCCTTAACCGACGCTACATCTGAAACCTGTGCTAAGGTTCTAATAGAAGAGGTATTCCTTCGATATGGGTTACCCCGCAGAATAATTTCTGACAATGGGACTCAATTTGTCTCCGCAGTCATGCAAAAGGCTATGTTCACGCTCGGAATTAAGCAGAACTTAACCCCTGTGTATCACCCCGAGGCGAACCCTGCGGAGCGTAAGAACAGGGACATGAAGCAGATGCTAGCAATGCTTGTAGGGACCGAGCATCGAAGCTGGCCGCAGTACCTGTCCCCTGTTGCGCGCTTTTCCCGACCTAAGCTCTTTACCCGGCCTACGCACTTTACCCGCCTTACGCACTTTGACCGCCATATACAGATTGACCGCCGTACGCACATTAACCACCTCACGCACTTTGACTGCCCTACGCACTTTTACCGCCCTACGTACTTTACACAAACTACACACGTTACCCACCCTACGCACTTTAACTGCCCTATGCACTATGACCGCTCTATGCCCTTTGACCTCCCTACACACTTTGATTGCCCCACGCACTTGATCCTCTCCCCCCCCCCCCCCCTTACGCACTGTAACCGACCTACCCACGTAGCCCGCCCTGAGTACTAAACCCGCCCTACACGCATTACCCGCCCTACGCTCATTACCCGCCCTATGCCCTTTACCCACTCTACGCACTTTAACCGCCCTACACACTTTTCTCGCCCTATGCACTTTATCCGCCCTACGTGCGTTACCTGCATTACACACATTACCCGCACTACGCATTTACCCAGAAGTATATATGGTCTCACCGGCTCACCCTCGCTTCGCTCGGGTTTGCCTCTAAACAAAAACAAACATATCCCACGGGAACCGTTCATTTTTCCGGAATAAAAAGTCGCGTATTTGTTATTCTGATGTATGAACTATATTATTGTAAAGTTTTTTTTAAAACCAATCAATAATTTTTGGGTACTAAGCTGTATAGTTACTATAGTTTTTTAACTATCCCACGGGAACTCTTTAATTTTTCGGGATGAAAAGTATTTATAATGTTGACCGGGGATATAAGGTACCACCATACGAAATTTTAATTAAATTGGTTCAACAGTTTCGGAGATTAACCTGTACAAATAGACAAACAGACAGAGTAACAAAAAAATTAAAAAAAAAACTGGATCTGTTCTATTGCGCTTCTTACACCCCCCTCACTCGGTTTTTAGCATTTTTTTTCTATGTACAGACATTCGATCTCTATATTTTTATTATAGTATAGATAGATAATTTTTTTTAATAGGATTGTTATTATTTAAAAAAATCTAAAAAAATATAATATGTTTTCAAAGGTTTCCTTAAAACTCGCCTTAGTTATAAGTTTCTAGCTTTGAAGGTTTTCGAGATATGCCCTTTTGAACGAAAGTCATAATTACGCTCATTTTCTTCATATCTCAAGGCCACAGCGGAGTACGACAGTGAAACTCATATGAATCGCTTTTCTACATCAAGCCCTTATTGACACATAAGTTTCGATATAGGTTGCCATTAGGGGGCCAGTTCACTATACTTATCCGGCCAAACCCTTACATCTAAATCGATCCAGTAGTTTCGGAGCTTATTCGGTATAGACAAATAAACAAAAAAAAAGTCTTTCCTTTTTATAATATTATAGTGGCTTACCCTCGCTTCGCTCGGGTTCGACTCTAGACAAACAAAAACAAATCTATCCCACGGGAACCGTACATTTTTCCGGGATAAAAAGTAGCCTATTTGTTATTCTGATATATGAACTATATTATTGTAAAGTTTCATTAAAATCCAATGCGTAGGTCTTGTGTAGTAAGCTGTATAAGTTAAAATAGTTTTTTAACTATCCCACTGGAACTCTTTGATTTTCCGGGATGAAAAGTATCCTATATGTTGACCGGGGATATAAGGTACCGCCATGCAAAATTTTATTCAAATCCGTCCAACAGCTTCGGAGATTAGCCCGTACAAACAGACAAACAGACAAACAGACAAACAGACAAACAGACAGAGAAACAAAAAAATTGAAAAAAATCTGGGTTGGTTCTATAGCTCTTCTTACACCCCCCTGACTCGGTTTTTAGCATTTTTTTTCTATGTACAGACATTCGACCTCTACAATTTTATTATAGTATAGACTTTTCTCTTAGGTTCAAAGTTTCGAAAATATGAAATGAAATATATTTTATCAAATTTTTAAATGCTTTTCGATATTAGATAACATAAATCACAATTGTAAGAAATTATAAGATTGATGATGTTCTATGGCAGTGTCGTTGTTGATGCATCATCCATCAAAATCTTTGGTAGCTCACAAACTGCGGAAACCCACGTAAAAAATATAAAAAATATACTTGGATATCTAAGGCATAATTATTATCTTAACTTAGTATGATACCTTCTTAGATTTACGCGAATATTTGACAACTTTAGATAAAACTATTATTATTTTTTTTGCATTATTTCGCGAATTTATTTTTATTTTTGATATCATCATTGTAAAATTGTGGATAGGCACTGTCTGTAACAATATATAACGCCTTTGAGACGTCTAAAACCTTAGTCTCTCCCGTGGCCATGACTGCTGTATAGCAATCGAAACGTCCGGAACCAAAAATCTAAATCCATCCGCGAAATAATCCTAAAAAAATAGTTTTATTTAAATTAGTATATTAAATTCATGCTAATACTCTGTCTACTTAGCTTTTAACTTAATGACAAAACCACTTAATGTGACTTTCGTTTTATTTGGAGCTACAAAGTAGATCTTCCATATTATAATCTACTTTTTTAATATTTTTCAGATATCGAGATATAAGAAAAACAAAAATAAACAGTTTTTTAATAAATCATTTACAGCATACGAGTTATTATATTCTTTAACCAGAAAAAATATATGTTATTCTGCATATGTTATGTTTGATAAAACATTTATAAAAGGTACCGCGAAGTATCTACTATTCCTTAACGCGAAGATTGTTTTGTGATCGGGAGAACCTCACTGCCTCACATAAAACATTTTATTGGACCTATGGCGCCTTAAATATTCCAAACACAATAATTAAAGTTCCTAAAATATTTTATTAAGTCAATAAACTAATTCTAACCCTTTACTACTCTAATACGTATATATGTATGTATATATAATTAGCGACTCACCCTCGCTTCGCTTCGGTTTCATCCTTAGACAAAAACAAATCTATCCCACAGGAACCGTGATGCGAATAGCCTTCCTCAGTTTACGGGCTATTCAATGCAAAAAGAATTTTTCAAATCAAATTAGTAGTTCCTGAGATTAACGCGTTCAACTAAACACACAAACTGTTCAGCTTTATAATATTATAGTATAGATTAGAAACGAGAGGATTACGTACATACGTATATTATTTCTATTTCAAAGAAAAGCAAACTTTTATTTCGAAAAGATTCCATTAGAATTGATTGGAAAGACCTAATGATTTTTCACTTACTGCGAGACCTAAACATAAATCAGGCAATAACAATAGATTCAACATAAAACTAATTAAATAGATAACAGATATCGGCAAAGTACCCCAATTTTAAGATTAAATTGCTCTGAACAAATCTTTTGAAAGAAGCTCGTATAAAAGCTACTGAAGCTATTATTTATTCACATTCTTGAAAGACATACCGTTAATGTGAGTGATTAATCGTACTTTATCGGCCCGAAATGAACATTTAATGCAAAATTACGGCACTTTCCGGCTAGAAAATACTAAGCTATAAGTTGAACATGGATTATTCTGGAATAATGGTTTTTAAAGGTTTTGGAATTAATAAAAAGATAACAACTGTTGGATGATTTTACGTTTTCTGTTATTTTCTTGTTTTCATTACACTTCTCATTGATTTTGTTTCATAGCAATTAATAAAATTGTTTGTTTTGAAAATAAAATACATTTCTTTTATGAATTTAGTACTGTATAATTTGTATATAAAAAATATAATTACTGAAATAAAAATGAATGAATGAAAATATTTTTATAGTTTTTTTGTCAAAAACATTAGGATTGTTTTTCATATTGCGATATTTTATAATTTTTGACATTTTATATCATTAAAATATCCTCCTCTATATCAGCAGTAGCAAAGCTAGTGGTTATATGGGGACAGAATACTCACCAAAACCTAACAGTCCCCTCATCGTCCTAGCTGGGCGCCATACATTATGTATACCTCCTGTTTTTTCCATCGAAGGGTGCTTCAAGTCACTAGAGCTAAGGCTCTGATACTAAGGTCTACTAGGAACTAAAGTCCCGATAGATATAATATTTGCCTTGTATTAATATGGAACCCATAACTTGTAGCTAGTGATGTGAAATTAATCAAGGCAAATCAAACTGCAATAACGAGAAGTACGCATTGCCATAATCAACGAAGCAATCATTAACGGCTATTTATAGCAACTGCAAACCAGCGTTAAATTGGAATATATCATAATTAAATAATAAGTAAATTAAATTAATTTGTAGCTCGAGTGTCAATATAGTTATAAATTATCAGATTTGTGTGAGCCAAAAATGTGAAAATGTTGATATAATATGGCGTTGTATTGTTTAATGTACTAAAATCATTCAGGATTCGATCTCCACAAAAAAATAATTTTACTTTGGCTGTTTATAATCATTTAATAAGTTATGTTGACTTAGCAATACCCTTTACTTAACTCTTACAGTCAAAAACTTGCCATAATCCCGCTTAGGACTTTACTTAGGACTTAGGATCACATTACCTTATTTCAGTGTTAATAATATAAGACCATAGCATTCCCATAATAAAGATCTATTTGTAGGTATTTCTTCCTACTTACTGTAAAAACTACTTACTGTGTGTAAAACTAGTAAATGTCTTTCATACTGTTATAACATTTAATTTTATTAATATATAGAATGTAGTATTTAAATATAATTCAGTAAAAAAATGAAAAGAGTTATTTATACTAAATAAGTTTTTGTAATTTTTAAACAGTAACGCTTGTATTTTTTTTTTGTAAATCCCTGAAAAAATGGTCATCAAAAAAGCGATTCAAAATCCACAAAATAAACATACTTTCACACAATACATACATGCGAAGTAGAAACACTATTATTAAAATTCATGTCCACTAATAGCAAATAAGGCAAAAGCACCTATTACGGTACTATTCGAAAATACAAAACTAAATATTTAGTGTACTTTTCTGAATGTTAGGCATTTTCTGGAACCTTTATTGTTTTGATTCTTGAAATTGAGTAACGGTGTGCGTACTTGATTTTGTTTTATTTTTAAGTTTAAATCATCTTTAAAATGTATGTTCTGTTTAAGGAGATTCACAAAACAGTCAATTCGAATATTAGCCAACTTTTTTATTTTTTACTGGTGACTCACCCTCGCTTCGCTCGGGTTCGCCTATAGACAAACAAAAATAAATCTATCCCATGGAATTCCACCAAACATTTTTCCAGGATAAAAAGTAGCCTATTTGTTATTCTGATGAATGAGCTATATTATTGTATAGTTTCATTAAAATTCAATTAGCATATTTTGTGTACTAAGCTGTATAAGTTACTATAGTTTTTTTTAACTATCCCATGGGAACTCTTTAATTTTTTTGGGATCTAATATTGACCGGGGATATAAGGTACCATGCAAAATTTCATTTAAATCGATCCAACAGTTTCGGAGATTAGCCCGTACAAACAGACAAACAGACAGAGAAAAAAAAAAATTGAAAAAATCTGGATTTGTTCTATTTTACTCGATTTTTAGCATTTTTTTCTATGTACAGATATTCGACCCCTACAATTTTATTATATGTTTAGACTTTAGATATTAGGTACATAATTAAGTTTAAGTGCGATTCTCCTAATAGAAAATAAACTATAAAAAACTATTAACCCTAATAGAAATTAAACAAAAGTACTTAGTAAAGTTTGAAGATTTATTTATTTTAAGTTTGTTTTTATAAAATAAAATTCATACATATTATTACACCGCTCTGATTTTGAGTAAAAACAGTTTGTCACTCACTTATAAATGCCTTTCCTCTAAATACCTTGTAATATAATGCCAATTTCGTAAATTCTCGGAATAAGGAGCCTTTACCTCACTAATTTTCTTTTTGTTCTACATTCTTTATTCATGTTTATTAGGCATGTTTTAGACCAAACTGTCCGAAGGCAAATTAAAGATCAAAAGTTCATGTTCCAAAAAGCCTTTGTCTGAAAAATAATAAGGAAAATTTTACTTTATTTTTACACAAAGCCTCATCTCGAATCATACTTAAGTTATAATTAATGAGCTTAATTTACTTCTATTATTCAGTCTAAAATTCATATAACTTTCTATGACTCCATATGTTTTCTATTGTTTTAGCTCCCATATTAATACATATAACGTTTAGACAATGTTTGCTTAGAATTTGTATCAATCAATAAATGCCACAAAATGTGGCAAGTTCTTTTTCAATTTTATTGTTCTCATGATCTTAATTCGTACTAAAATCTTAAATTAAAAGAAATCGCCTTTTAAAAGCAATCTGGAAAGTAATCTTATTGTTAACAAAGCAATTTAAGTAGCGTCTTGACTTTGTTCTAAAATACCTACGGCTTAGGCAACACTGGAAATAAGCTATTCCGATCCGTGTTCCGTATTTTCGATACAATAAAATTTAGATGTAAAATATTTTCTAAATAATCTCTTTGTTAAAGGAAATTAGAAGCCATAAATTATACCAAAATATTACAAAATAAATTATTTTACAAAACAATTATTACAGAATCTAACAAAACCTTTTGCTTTACAATTCTTATAAATGGCATACACTTTCCAGAATTTGTTTTTTCTTTTCAAAAAATAACTAATTTACTGTATGGTACTCAAACTTTATATATTGTGGTACACAATTTTTCAAATCCATTTTTTTATATCTATCACATTTAAGTAAAATATAACAATTAATCACTGACCCACTAAAAATGGTATATATTTACATAAACGTTAAAAATGTTATTATATATTTTTAGGTAAAGACAATAATATTGGATTAAGAATGTTGTGTTTTTTGTTGTGATTTAAAATTTTAAACACAATCCAATTACACTTGCGCACCGAGTGTACGGAACCATACAAAGTATTTGTTTTATTTATTTATCAATAGGCCCTTTTATTTCATATAGCGGTTGAATCCCCTCGAGCCAACGCGAAACGTAAGCAACATCATTTATATAATATAATTTATTAATGGAAAGCTGTAAGAAACTTTGTTGGAAACTGGCTACACCTGATCGAACGATATTACAACAAAACTTTTCGATAAATATATGTACCTACATAATATGTACGTATACTAGGTATCATGGCCATCTTCAACCACACTGAAAGATTAATATTTTGAAAACTCTTATCATGTAAGCATTAAAATTATTATTGTTATCATTTTATTATCAAATAAAATTTATAAAAGATGCTTACCCTTACTAATATATATAGCTGAAAAGTTTGTTTGTTTGAACGCCCTAAACTCTGGATCTACTAGTCCAATTAAAAAGTGTGTTTTATAGCTTATTTATTGAGGAGCTTGAGGTTACAGCCTATCTTACATCTTATATTAAAGTTATTTTTATCTCAAAATAACACTAACCCTACACAGAATGGGCATAAATAATAACAGCATTATTCCTTACACTAAATTTCCAGATAAAATTGCCGAGTTACTTTTATTTATAGCTGGTAAATCTATTTTACCGAAACGTAACTATTTCTGTGAAATGTAGAGGTTAGTATAGTGTAATAAATTTCAGAAAAGATTCGTTTTCAAATAAATGCCATATTTTTTACAATAATTAATTGTAGATTAAGACGTTTAAAGCGCATTAATATGCAAATGGCACATTACACGTTATGATAGGAGGTGTTAATTGATCGCAGAAGTCAAGCGTTGCGTCGTTACCAATGCTCCACGTTCGAATAAGGATCATAAGCGCAAATATGCATTTTCTTGGCATGACTTATTAAAAAACTAAATTTATAGCTATCTTATTAGGTATATGAAAACTAAGCTTTGTTATCATTTTATTTCATTATATTACGAAATTTTATGTGTTAGCTCGTCGTTTTGTCGCACAAATTGTTTGTATTTAGTCGTTAAATAATTTTTACTACTATATATTTCCCGTGGGATATACTTATTCCACATATAGCCACTATGTTATATCGCAAAAGTCACTCAGAGAGTAAAATAGAAATAATTATAAAAAATATTACCTTTGTTTATAGATATGTATAGAGCGCGATCACTATTTTTTTCTTTTAGGCGTGTGTATAGATAGGTACCCAGCAATGTAACTCCTGAGAGTCTTTGAGTAAATTAATAGAAATGACCAACGTATAGAATAGACCGACAGACAGACATAATGAAATTACAAGGGTTTCGTTAACCCATGTGGCTATGAAGCCCTAAAAATGAAGCTAAACCTTCATTTTATAATAAGCGTTTTAAATATATTCTAGAATTTAAAGAAATTTAAAAATACAACATAATATTATTACAAACAAAAACAAACAAACATAATGATTGATTACCAATAATTTTCAATTCCTAAGCGGCTAAAATATCTATAGAAAGTATACTTTTCACTTACAAATGATACTACTCAAATCAAGAGTCAGTCGAAAATCCTTTTAGATGGTAAATTGTGTCTGAAAATATTATTTGAAAGTAAAGTAATGCCGTGGATAAGTAGATGCTCGAGACGCTTAGCGATTTTCAAAGAGCTTGGGATGACTTTCTACTGAAGTTATATATATAAATTTTTAAACTTCGGTCTCTTATATAATAAAAATAAAAAAAAATGAATGAATCGGTCAAACTTGCCTAAAGAAGGTTCTATAGTTACATTTTTTTTAATTTATTTATTACTATAAACTATGTATAAAGAAGGGTCTTTAAATTTAAAATTATTAAAAAAATATTTTAAATTATTTAGTATTGGATGTATCCAAATACAAAATATTGATATTGTTGACGAAAACCTAATAATGATCGAAGGTTAAACAAAAGTTTTTGTGATCTACTAATTATAACCTTGATATAACCATATCAAATGCACATATCGTCGTTATATATGCATTTGATATGCATCGTTGTGGGATAGGTATAAGCAATTATTATCATCGAAAATATTTTTTATTATAGGCTTGGTAGTAAATAATAATAAACAAACTAAAATATGTATTTAAACCATATAATATAATAAGTAATCGATATAATGTAATAAATAATAATATAAATAATACGAGTATTTCGCGTCCCTAGACTTTCAATATTGATTTGGAAAACTTTCAGTGATAAAGTTTCATAAAAAGGAGCTTATTATCTGCAAAATCTTAGACAACGCTACGACGCTTATAGCTTGTAAGATGCCAAAGATAAATTGTAAGTAAATCACCTGTCACCCACACAGATTTTCAAGATTTACAGTGATAGCATATTAAATTAGAAATAAATGGAAGATTGACTGAACAGCAAGAACGTTTGAGCAAAAAAATATAGTTTACAAGAAATCAAATTTTGAGAATGTACTTACTATTATACTATTATACTTATTTTTAATACATATAATATTTAAACTAGTTCTTAAGAAATAAAAATCAATTATTAACAAAAGGTACAAAGATGAATTATTATATTTGATTCAGAATGGACGAAGACAGTACACAAACACACTATCCACACCTTCTCCTCTTTTAAAATCTTTAAAAAAGACTGAAGGTACTATCGCTATTTATTTTTACAATACTTATAAAATTAATCTCAAATCAAAACCAATTGATGTACCGGAATAAAAATAGCATTTATAAAAACCTCTTTATTGATAATATTATCTTTATTCAATACATAATTAGTAAGGATAACGCCTCGGTCAAGATAATATCTTGATGAAGGTTCACGTCAGCTAGACTAAGTCATAAAAGTAACATAAATGGTCCTCTGGGGTTAAGTAGTTTTTGAACTACTTCCTACCTAAAACAATTGCTTCAGTTAAACGCTGCCATTTCTCATGTTTTGATTATTCTAGTATAATACGTATAATTCATTATTTAAGTTAAATTAATTAATTTATTAACATAATATGATTTAAAAGTCATTTGCTACAAATTACACGGTTTGTCAGTGTAAACTGAATATACTCGAAAATATATAAATAATACAGTAAAACATGAGACAGAGTAAGAAATATTGCAAGTTTAAGGTAGATGTTGTAATTATTATACGAAATACACGATAATCGATAAAATTAAAGCTTTTTTAACCGACTTCCAAAAAAAGGAGGAGGTTCTCAATTCGACCGTATATATTTTTTTATGTTTGTTCGGGGATTTTTCGTCGTTTATGAACCGATTTTGATAATTCTTTTTTTGTTGGAAAGGAGAGGTGGTCCCATGATAAGGAAACCAGGATCTGATGATGGGATCCCAGAGAAATCGAGGGGAACTTTCGAAAATTGTAGCGGCGACTAGTGCGTTTGATAACATTTTCATTAGGTATTTTAAAGCACTACTATTTAATGAAGGTCTGGAGTCGATCTGATGATGGACCCGAAAGATAGTCGAGGGAACTCCTCAACGATTTACAGCAATTACCTGGTGTTTCGGCTTGATTAATTTGTATTGATGATACGTCTACACTAAAAATGGAAAAATAAAAACTTTAAAAAAACCGACTTCCAGGCACTGAAAAGTAAAAAATAACTAAACGGGGGTTTTCATTTAGAATAGATACTTAATCAAATTTTTTCGAAGTCGGTGCCAGTCAATGCAAATCAAAGCACACCGACTTCGAAAATATCTGATTAAGTATCTATTCTAAATGAAAACCCCCGTTTAGTTATTTTTTTACTTTTCAGTGCCTGGAAGTCGGTTTTTTTTTTTTTTTTTTTTAAGTTTTTATTATAAGCTACTAGTGACACACATGGATCTTACTCATTTAATATGTATTCACTATTCCATATATGTCACTCTTTAACTCTCCATTTATCTCCATACAAAAAATCACAGCAATCGTCACTGTTTTGTTACAAAAGCAAGACAAATTTATTTTAGGTATAAAAGTGTGGATAGGCCTGAGGCATTCATTATATAATCTACTCGCATATAAAATAAAAATTGATGAGTGCTTATGTTCCCTATAGACTCTAAAACGGCTTAAGCGATTTTGATGAAATTTTAACCCGATTAGCCCAACGGGTGATCCTGTGAAGTTTAATAGTGATAATACAATTAATGTTATTTTCGTTTGCTTAATTTTTTACTAATTGATTTTGTACCTACTCGTATCAATGTGTACCTGGGCGACCGAGCTTCTCTCGGAGTTCTTTTTTGTTATATCGTATTTTTTAGATAAAAAAAACTAAAAACTTGAATTAATACAAAAAAAAACAAAAGTAAAACCTTGACCACAATGCTTACATCCGAGTGTAAGAACTTATCGACCATATTTTGCGTAGTATAATGCATAAGAAAAACACATGAAAATTCGAAAACACGTTTTCCTAAACATGAGACTAATCTAGATCAATTTTTCGCCCCCGAAAGCCCCCACATACCAAATTTCAGCGAAATCGTTAGAGCCGTTTCCGAAATCGCTGGTATAAATAAATAAATAAATAAAGATATAAATATATAAGATTTGCTCGTTTAAATATATAAGATAAACAAAATAATAAATTTTAGATTCATGCAATGTGTTTGTTTATGGTATGTATATATGTATATATGTATGGTATGATATGGTGTGTATAAGGTAGATGATTACAAAGATGATCTTAGGTCTTTGTGACGAAACATTTCAAATCGTAATTCATCGTGTCCCGCAAAACGCTACGGCCATTTACAAGACGTTTTATTTTGATGTCTCTCCCTTGTTGCACTGCTAAGATGCTGCTTAAAATACTAGAAACATATCTGATATAAATGTTTCGAGGTTTCGCCATTTTAATCTATACTAATATTATAAAGCTGAAGAGTTTATTTGTTTTGTTTATTTGTTTATTTGGTTTGGTTCAACCAAACAAACAACTACTGGTTGGAATTGAAAAATTCTTTTTGTGTTGGATAGTCCATTTATCGAGGAAGGCTTTAGGCTATAGAACATCACGCTACGACCAATAGAAGCGGAGCATAAGTGAAAAATATAGTGTATAATAAAACAGTCATTAATTGATTATACTGGCTACAGTGACTACAGTGATACCTTTATAAATCAGGCAGTTAAAAATCATAAGAATAGGCAGGCCAAAAAAAAAAGAAATAAAGAAATACAAATAAAAATAGAAAAACTAGAAAAACAAAAAAAAGGGTATTAGTGGTCGGGGAGTTGACATGGGTGGAAGCTATGCTAATAAAATAGCGCTATTAGTATTTTTCTCAAGATAAGCTATTTTTAATAGTTTTTGCCATATTTAGTAAGACAGACAGACGGACAGATGGGCGGACGGACGGACAGATAAATAGACGAAAATTTTAAAAACTGTAGATTCAGCCTCTGTATCGATAATAATGCCCATTTCAAAAAGATTTTCCAAAAATATTTAATGTGCAAATTCGCCTTAGTTACAATTTTATTATATGTATAAATACTACTATAAAAAACATTAATTTCTTAGTGGTAATCCAATTATTTCGAGCCAATCATGTTAAGAAGCGGCGTTTTACTGTTTAGATAAGTACTTGATTCACCATTTGTGGAAGGAGGGTGAATGAAATAATAATGAATGGTTTGAGGCGCCTATATAAGACAAGGAGTTTTTTTCGGCTCTTGAACGTTCAAGTATTTCTTTAATACTTTCTGGTAGCTATATTTTCGACGCGGAGACGAAAATATTATTACGAAACGAGATGAGGTTTCTTAATTTTTCATTCTATGATCATTTTCTTTTACTCTATCATCCCTTTGTTTGTCATATTTTTATAATGTTATTTGTTCAATCGTGTAATCTTATTTTTCTAATATATATTTATATTTTTGTCTGTCATAACACACGATGCAACATCATGCCCACACGATGTCACGTCGAGTGCGGCGTGCAACGGTAAAGTATGCAAGAATTTGCATTATTTCAAAAGGTAATGCCGTTGTAAATTCACTTCAAAACGTACGTACGTGTTTTATAGATATATCGTTGTTTCTGATCGCTGATAAAATAAAAGCTTAAAATAAGGTGAAAATGTTTTTAGTTCTATTTTAGGAATTACCAAGAGGAAAATTCTTACTGTTTCTTCATAACCGACTCCATACGCCTATTCGTATGTGATACCATTTTACACGGAGACTATTGGTTCAATATTGCTGTACTTTGGAGGGTGGATCTAAATGGTTGTACAGGTGCGTGTGAATGTGCGTGTGCATGTATGTGTGTGCGTGTGTGTTCGTGCATGTGCATGCGTATGTATGTGTGTTTATATCAACGTTTGTAGCCAAAGCAATGATTATTATCTGTCATTCAATTATGAAGCAAGTCGTCGTGCATGCACCCACGAATCTATACTAATAATATAAAGCTGAAGAGTTTGTTTGTTTATTTGTTGGAACACGCTTATCTCAGGAACTACTGGTTGGAATTGAAAAATTCGTTTGTGTTGGATAGTCCATTTATCGAGGAAGGCTTTAGGCTATATATCATCCCGGAAAAATGAACGGTTCTCGTGGGATAGATTTCTTTTTGTCTAGGGACGAACCCGAAGCGAAGCGAGTGTGAGTCGCTAGTGTTTAAATAGAGTAGTAAAAGTATTTTGAATGAGTACGTACCATCCATGTAGCGCACGAATCTTTCCAAATAATCTACTATTTGTATTACATCGGTATGTATGTATGTGTGTGTGTGTGTGTTTTAGGTGTGCCATTTAGGCGCCATTTTCTTTGCCAATGCCGTGTAATTAATCAATTAAAAAACAAAGAGAAAAACAAATCTTTATCAATAAAAACATTAGCTTTGATTAATTATAGGACTACGAATGTCATTTCCCTTATCGAATGTATCATTATCTTTACATCTAATAAAATTGTAACTAAGTCGAATCTGTACATTAAATATTTTTTCATCTTATTGATTCATCTTATTGAAATCGATATATAATTATTGATACAGAGGCCGAATCTATAATTTTTCGAATTTTTGTCTGTCTGTCTGTCTGTCTGTTGCCGCATCACGGAAAAACCACTGGAGGGATTTTGATGAAATTTAGTATGATGATAGCTGGTTATCTGGATTAACATATAAGATACTTTTTACTGTCGGAAAATATCTTTAAGAAATTAATATTAAACGTTAAAACGTAAGTAGAGACGAATCCGAGCGGAGCGAGGGTGAGTCGCTAATTGTACATATATTTTAGAAATCGCTTTTTTAGGAATAGTTAGGTTCTTTCTAGTTTTAATACAAAATCTATGTTCGTTATTTTTAGAGTCAATTTTAAAAAACCGTCTGTGCGGCATTGTAGAATTTAACGGTGCGTAAACTGGTAGGTAAGCCTTAAAACTATGATATCATAAAGAATAGACTCTAAATAGATAGATCTAGAATATTATTCTATTATAAATACACACAATTGTACTTTTCACAATTTTAAGTATTAAAACTTAAGTACTAACTTAGTATACAAATTTTCAACAAAATTTTTATTCACTCTTTGGGCATAAACCAAACTAATCCCCCTGTATATCTGTATTCTGTATGAATCTATCCCTTTTAAATTAAATTAGATTAAATGAACAAAGTATAAAAAAAACGTCATATCGCTAGTATAATATAAATAATATTATGAAACATAACACGAAGGATTGTTAGATACAGACAGTGACACACATGTCTTAGCTATCAAATTTCTCACAATTTTCCCGAGACCTTTGTGTTTATTATCACTGAGACACCTCACATAAGATAATTCGTTCTCGTGAACGAATACAAGTAATAAGTCTGAATATTTTTATAATATTTATAAGATCTAAAAGGTAACAAGTATTGCGAAAATTTTGTATGAAATTAATATTTCATATAAGTTAATCGCTTTCAACGTATTCTTTTAAAGACACGTTTCGTAAACAATTGTGGATAAGTATCCACAATTATATCCACAATAATTTTAGTTCTGGTTGTATTATTATTCTTATAAGTTACTAGCGACTCACCCTCGCTTCGCTTTGGGTTCGTCCCTAGCCAAAAACACATCTGTCCCACGGGAACCGTACATTTCCCCTGGATGATATATAGCCTATAGCCTTCCTCAGTTAACGGGCTATCTAATGCAAAAAGAATTTTTCAAATAGCATTAGTAGTCCCTGAGTTTAGCGCGTTCAACCAAACAAACAAACAAACTCTTCAGCTTTATAATATTAAGTATAGATTTGTTAATAAAGATAGGATAGACATGTACATTCATCCAACCTTTATTACCATATAACCAGAACTAAAAATTAAAAAGAATCCCTGTACACAAAATGTGTCCTTATTTATTTTACAATATCGAATAATGGTTATTTGTAATAAATAAATACTTAATTTAAACACATTAAAAATCCAAATATATATAGGAGGAACTCGCGTTAAAGACCCTAAAAAATCATATTTATTATGTTAGCAGTAAATATGTACAAAAAAAGTGTATACAAACCAAATAAAGCTATGCAAAATATATGTGTGTATATATTAAATATGTCACTTTCTGCTAGACGCACAAACATTGTTGAGTTGAAATATAAAAGTAAAAAAGATAATATTTCATAAGTTCTAGAATATAATAAAAGATACAAAAAGAATACTTGGAAATAAAAATTCAAACGATTTCCTCACGGAAAACCGCATTGAGGCAGAACAACTAAACTCAAGCGTAACTACACCCAAATTCTTGCCTCAAACGAAATTCGAGTGTATGCTCATTCAAGATAAGCCACGAAAGCTACGTACACGTGCAATGAATTCGAAAATAAATATATACAATTTGAAATGATATCTTGAACAGTTGAGACACAAACAGTTTCATACTATGTCGACTTTATACTCGTTTGTTAGAAGGAAAGTCATAACTACAACATCAATTAACTCAAGTTTTTTATGTGTATAGGTAATAATAATTGATCTCAAATCTGACATTAATACACCCAGTATTAGAAACCTGACACTAAGATATATACACGTACGTACTGTAGGATATCTCAGGAAAAGGCAGCTTCGTGTTTTAAAACTTATATATTTTAAATAGATTTAGTTACAATTTATCAGTAAACACTTACTCTCAAAAATTTCTTATTTCTTTTTGTCAGTTAAAAATCACAGACAGCATCCACCCATGTCAACTCCCCGCCAACCAATCCCCCTGTTTTGTTTTTCAAATCTTTCTATTTTTATTTGTATTTCTTTCTTTTTTCTTTTTTTTTAGCCTGCCTATTCTCGTGAATTTTAAACTGTCTGATTTATAGGTATCTGTAATTTGTGCATTCGCGTCGTTAGTGTAGCCAGTATATTCAATTAATGACTGTTTTATTATACATAAAAATAGCGAAATCTTACAGTATGTAGGTATCTACGTACGTATATGTATAGGTAAACGTACCTCAATACCTTTCACGGAAGAATATACTAGTTAGTAGGTACCAAAATAAAACATAAGCTGGAAGTAGAAATATGAAAATATGGGGCTTTCGTGAACCAATCAACCATCAATCATATCATATTTGGAAGCCAATAAACTAATTCAATATTAACATATTTCAATAATTGATGTTAAAAATCTGTCTATAACGATTTCAAAATAACTGCTACATATACAGGTCGTTTGATTAATTTGTACGATGCTAAGCCATTTATAGTTTTTTATCTGCCTATTAATTTGTATCCGCTAATTTTGGGAATGGCTGAACATATTTTAACGAAATTAATTACTTTTGTGTATCTTCATAACATGTGGAGACAAAAAGAACATAATAATGACTTTTCAGTCAATTTTCCGTGCAAAACTGGTATCATCATAGCCGCAAGTTGCACAAGCCCACGCTTTGATTTAAACAGATCTGGGCAAACATCCATATACATTATACTTATGTATATGTTCAGAGTAAGCATTTCCCAAAAAGATTTAAACTAATCAAGAACATATCACACAAAGACATGAAACAAAACTGCCTTAAAAAATGAGTATTTCAACGTTAGCTTAAGTTAAAATATCTTTCTAAAATTAAAGCTAAAACATACTATTTTCAGCGTTATTGACAATTATATAGAATTGTAGAATGTAGACCTACATTAACCAGAACAATACGTTATTGACAGTTTAGATACCTTCCAAGATTGTATCAATAGATAAAGGACATATGGTTTGTAGTAACAATAAGATAAATGTAATTTCTGAAATTAGATATGCAATGCCTAGGCCAGGCTAGCCAATAATCTATTATTATTTTATAACATATTTTAAAGTTATACTTCTTATGGCGCGTTATGAAAAATAAATGATGAGAGTGATTTTTTTCGATGCAACAGACTTAGACTATAGTATGAAGTTAGTCGTTATTGGCTACAGTGTGAAGTTAGTCCCCGTGTCTATCTGTAATCAAATTTTGCAAGTTTTTGTCCCACTTCCCAATATCCGATTGAGCTGAAATTTGGCACACACCTTTGGTTCTTGTGACTTCCTAAATGCCGCCATTTTTAGTTCAATATGGCGGACGTTACAAAATGGCAATTTATCATTTGCATTGTAAAAAAGTTGAAATATTTTAAAAAACGTTTAAACGTTTAAAATTTATTAACATTTTTTATCATTGTAAGATATCTGTGAACTCCCACGATTGAAAGCTATTTTCTTAATATAAAGACCCATCGTACCGTAATTTGACATAATCCTAATATATCGTCTTATTGCTACTGCCGTACTTCTCAAATTCGAGTCCTCCTTGCTCATGACAGTATAGAATGACCAATATGTACATACATATTGTTTCAGCCTAAGGCAGAAGATATTATATAAGAAGTCACTACGTCTAAATAGCGTGTGAAAATAAAGTCACGTATAAAATAGCGTGTTCATGCCTGTGTATCCAAAATAAATATTATTTTTCTAATATACATACTTAATTATAATGATACATATATCTTAAGTTAAATAAAAAAACAATTCACAATTAATTAATTACATACCTTAATATTTTATAAAAATCTCTGTTTTATTTTAAAAATGAAAGCAGAAAAAAATATAGAGAAAATATACATTATATAAAATTAGATTATGTAAAATTATTAGAGATAATCGTTTGCTTATGAATAAATGCTTTGTAGAGCGTGTTATCAATTTGAATTTACTGCAAAAAAACCTTTCAAAGGCTGATTTACGTTAAAATACATTTAGTCTTGGAATAAAACTAGAATGCATCTTCAAAGAAAAATGAAATTCCATATTCAGTCGTTTTATATATATCTTTGTTTGTTTGCATTGAATTCCAATTTATATTGGGTTTATTATTGATGCATATTAAACTACATTATGTACTTTATCTCAATGCAGCAGACGTAGCCGCAATATGTAGGCACTGAAAATATTTTAAGGTGCTTTAAATGTGTGTTGCCGTCAGTTAAAATTATAATTAAAATTTTTGGAGAGTATAACGGGTAAGCGTCATTAAGAGTGTACCTGCTGAGATATAATTTTTCTAAGGCATATAGTTATTGATTTCATTCAGATAAATTAATGCTATCGATGCGTACCTAAGCCTAGCCTAAGCGATTCTTCAAGACGGGTGGGTCTCGGGATGAATCTCGACAAGACTAAAATCATGTCGAATTGTCATGTATCCCCGAGACCAGTGATCGTGAATGGCGTTGTTCTTGAAGTTGTGCAGGAATACATATATCTTGGCCAAACCATACAACTCGGCCGGCACAACTTTGAGAAGGAGGCCAACCGAAGAATACGCTTGGGCTGGGCGGCTTTTGGGAAGCTTCGTCATATTCTAGAGTCATCTATCCCACAATCCCTTAAGACCAGGGTATTTAACCAGTGCGTCTTACCCGTAATGACATACGGAGCCGAAACGTGGACACTCACCGTAGGACTGGTCCACAAATTCAAGGTCGCTTAGCGAGCAATGGAACGTGCGATGCTTGGAGTTTCTCTGGCGGACAGAATTCGGAATGAAGTCATTCGCCAGAGAACTAAAGTAACCGACATCGCGCGCAGAATAAGCTCGCTGAAGTAGAAGTGGGCCGGTCATGTCTCCAGACGTACCGATGGTCGATGGAGCCGAAACGTGTTAGAGTGGAGACCGCGTTTAGGCAAGCGTAGTGTAGGACGCCCTGCAGCACGATGGACAGATGACCTAAGAAAGGTGGCTGGCAGTGGATGGATGCGGGCTGCCCAGGACCGGGATGGTTGGCGCTCATTGGGGGAGGCCTTCGTTCAGCAGTGGACGGCAATAGGCTGATTGATTGATGCGTACCTACAAATATATGAAGATCACAATAAAGTCATATACCATTGTATAATATTGTAATATATAATTATTTGAATTTAAGTTTATTTATGTTATAATAATTAATTGATTATATTTTGTAATAATTAATTGATTTTAAGATGCCTCGTAATATATTTTTTGGCTAATTGCATTAATTTGATTATGTTATCAAAACATGTCTTGAAATGTAATTATTATTATTATTTTTTTACCAAAATATATTCAGATCTACACCTTATTACTTATACCACACGCCTTGCTCGTAAAAGCACCTTGCTTTCCGCACTATAGCACAATAATGAATGGGATGGTCTCTGTGAGATATGGTTCTTACATTCACATACATATATTAAACATTTCTGTAACGTTATATTTCTTAACATTCAGTAAAGCGTACGTCGCATGTAGAATAATGTTTTCTTGACTATCTGCATTGTGTATTTCTATTTGTTACTTAAACATATAACATTCCGTTGTTCGTAATTCCACTACTCTTAAACAGCTTGACCGATTTTGATGATTTTTTTGAGTATCTGTATGATTCTTAGGGATAGTAAGACTTACCAATGTTATTGTTTTTTTTCACGTTCGTATATAAAAATAACATAAGCTATCAGTTTGTCTCACTTATTATTTTAAATGGACATACTCATTTTGTACATCTTCTTCGTATATAAAAATAACATAAGCTATCAGTTTGTCTCACTTATTATTTTAAATGGACATACTCATTTTGTACATCTTCTTCGTATATAAAAATAACATAAGCTATCAGTTTGTCTCACTTATTATTTTAAATGGACATACTCATTTTGTACATCTTCATACTAAGTAATACGTATAATAAAACTGTAGAGGTCGAATGTCCGTACATAGAAAAAAAATGCTAAATACCAAATCAGGGGGATGTAAAAACAACAGAAACAATTCCTGTTTTTTGTTTTTAATTTTTGGTTTTTCTTTCTGTCTGTTTGTCTCTTTGTACGGGCTAATCTCCGAAACTGTTAGACCGATGTAAATGAAACTTTGCATGATGGTACCTTATATTTCCGGTCAACATTTTAGATACTTTTCATCCCGTAACATGAATTAGTACCGGTGGGATAGTTAAAAAACTATAGTAACTTATACAGCTTAGTTCACAAAAACTACTGATTGGATTTTAATGAAACTTTACAATAATACAGTTCATACATCAAAATAACAAATAGGCTACTTTTCATCCTAGAAAAATATACAGTTCCCGTAGGATAGATTTGTTTTTGTTTGTCTAGTGGCGTACCCGAGCGAAGCGAGGATGAGCCGCTAGCTATTAATAATAATGTTTCACACAATTGAAATGGCATTCTCTGTTAATATAAAATTCTGTTTTGTTTTAACGATAAATATAGTGATCTCTTGCAAATTGAAGGTAGAAAGAAGATCGGAAATAAATGCTGACATTATATATACATATTTCTAGAGGAACTATTTTACTACTTTCAAATGTGTTGTAGTAAGTAAATTATCTACTAATATTTAAATTACTAATTAATATTTAAGTTACTAATTAAGATTTTGTTTATATTCATTATAATTTATTTATATATGAAAGCGTAAAATTTCACTTAGCTGTTATTTATCATGAAACAAAACACTGTTCATGTACACAAATGAAATTAATAAGCCGTCTACGAGTACGAGTAATATTATAATATAAGTGAGTATACGTTTATATACATATATACGTTTTCTTGTAACATATCATATATAGAGTTGATATATTCTTGTAAGTTTATTTGAATTAAATATTGATACTTTATACTGACTATTCTAATAATAATATTAAAATTATGGCATTCATCACTTCTTGCAGTCGATCCTCGCTTTTCATGAATTTCAAGGCAATACGCGTTAGAAAGCAGGTAAAATGTCTATAAATAAAATATAAATTTTGTATTTAGATAATTCATTAACTTTAAAACTGCACTGTAAGTCATTAAATGTAATTTATTTTGTGCATTATGTTTCTTAATATTAACATTCCTATGTTATACATAATACGTAGAATTTGAAACGTTTATTTCTGTAATATATAGCGAAAACTCGACACTGGATCCACTACACTCATATTTATTGATTACATTAGTGCTAAGTTAGGAATCTACACGTTATACGAAACACAAACCTGGTTAAGTTAACTGTCGTCGACTCTCCTAGAAGCAGTTGGCACTCAGCCACGCTACCGACCTAAATCAGGGATCAGACACCGCGTCAATAAGTTATTTTTGTTTATGTTAGCTAATATGATTATTCAAATTAAAAAATTAAGTCAATAGTAATTAACATAAAATAATGGATATGTGTAAGCAAGATTTCCGTGAAAGTGGATCTTAGATTTGAAATAAATACGACTATTTCCTCGTGACTCCACTCGTGTAATCTATTGATATACAATCTTAAGGCTCTTTGCATGACGTTCGAAAGTCTATTATAACCTCAATAAAAAGGTTATAAAATGGATTTTTTCAAATCGGATTATTACTTCAAGAGATTAGCGCATTACAACACATAATAACATACTCTTTAGCATTATAAATTACAACATTAACAGTATAAATAGATGAACTTATCATTTTCAGGCCAAAGCTAACTTTTTGTCCATCAAACATCTCATCGTATAATATCTTCTTTTAGATCATTTGACCCAAATTGATATTGTAGTACAACACATTTTTCAATATCTTTAAATTTTGACTCTTTTTATAGAAGCTTTTGTTCATTAGAATTAATTATACTCTAGAGACTGTTAAGTTAAGATCAAATTAAATAGTTTTAAAGCTTAAGAGACTGAATAATTACAATTTTACTTATGCAATATTTTATTTCAGTTGATTGCATAAAGCAATTATATTAAAAAGATACTTTATTCTTTTCTCCATTATTGTTTTTTTTATGGTACTCAGTGACAAACGAGCAGACAGTCCACCTGATGGAAAGCGATACCTGTCGCCCATAACACCTACGGTTCATGCACTTAAGTTTTATGTAATAAAACTGCAGAACCGCCGGTACGTTATCACTGTGAGGACTAAGATGTTATGCCTCTTGCCTGTGATTGCGCTGGCTACCTTATCCTTCAAACCGGAACACAACAATGCAATCATTGTTGCTTGGCGGCAGAAATAGATAAGGGGGTGGTACCCATCCAGTCGGACTCCTCAGACTTGACAGAGTCCTACCACCGGTACCAATTATAATTAATTATTTTATTAAATAAATTAATATATTTTTTTAAACAAGCGTTTATATCACATAAGTTGTGTAATGTAATAAATGGGTTTGATCTTCATCAGGGTGCATAAAAAAACATAGTCCGCCATCGTTGGGAGTCTACCATGTTGGATTCAGACTAACGTTACTCATCTAAGGTAATTTAAGGTAGTTTAATATTAACATATTTATTTATTCACAAAGAATCACTTTATTCAGAAACATAACCATGCTCCAAAATATTTATTCACCGTCACTACCGCGCTTATGCGCTCTCCGCGCGTAAACTCCGCGTCACAATGGTACAACTTCTGAATAAAGCATCAGTGATATGCTCCTCTAATATTTATTTTAAATGCAGTCTAAAGTCATATCTCTAGGAGCTTTTTTTTTCATGTTTAAAAAAAGTTTTTAAGTTTTTTCAATTTTTTTTTTTTTGTATTTTGTAGCTCTCATCAAGGCGCATCTTTTGAAAATCTATTCAGCCACGTAGTCCCAAAACTCACGAAACTAGAGCGATGTCGCCCTTTCGCTGAAAATCAGGCCTATACCGAAAAAAAAAACATTTTCAATATTAAAATTCATGTAAGTCTAGTGTCTGTTATTATAGGCATTATTAATTGGATATCGAACCCAAAAGGAAAAAAGAGAAATCAATTTATCTTATAACGTCATCATTATATTTTTTTTGTAACTACATAGTTACAAAAAATAACAAAGAAACTAAGCATAGTT
This sequence comes from Argynnis bischoffii washingtonia, assembly GCA_033884665.1. Taxonomy (NCBI): domain Eukaryota; kingdom Metazoa; phylum Arthropoda; class Insecta; order Lepidoptera; family Nymphalidae; genus Argynnis; species Argynnis bischoffii. The sequence goes on along the minus strand of CM066618.1, from coordinate 12,834,089 downwards.
TCTAGTTAGTTAACATTTACTGACCTTTAACGAAGAACAGCGCTTATACCTACTTACCTATAAAAAAGAACATTACAATTAAAATTGCTGACCGTATACCTGCCTTTTTGTTTCAAAGTGGTCAGGGTTGACAATCGTCGAATTAACTGACAGCCCCAGTTAAAACATTGCTGAGAACAATGTGGTAATTATTAAATATCACTGAATACGAACAAAAATACATTTCGAAAAATAAAGCTCTCATCTTAAGCTTGTATTATTGACCGAGCGAGTGAAACGAGCGAAGCATCCCTGCTTCAAGTCTAGCAAAATTCCCTTTAATCTGTCTGTTTGTTGGTACTCCTCTGTAAGTCATATTTTACAACCGATCTGGACGAAATTTGGTATACAGGTTTAGCGACTTTATAGATTTTTTTTATCGTCGGGGATTTTTGATTGGACGGGTACTTCCTCCAAAAAAGGGGCTACTGGATATCTCTGCCTAATATGAGATTCGATTTTGATGAGTATTTTTTTAAGTTGATCTTACAAAAATTTAATAAAGATCTGATAAGTATTTTTGGCGTGATGAGCAGAATAGTTCCTCAAAATGCAGTTTGTGCTCGTAAGGTCTAGTCTTCGCAAATCTACATAGTTATGTATCCCAGTTTGAGTAACTTCTCCTATAAGAATTGTTAACAAGATATTGGGATCTATTTCATTTAGAACTAAAATCTAGAAATGCAATTATTAAACTTTATATAGCTACATCTGTATCTACATATATAAAGTCGCCGTCGTCGTTTTATCGCTATATCGCTTTTGCGTTATAGCGATAAAAAGCAGTGTAAGTGCTTCATCGTCTTTTTAAGATTAGAAAAACTATTCTTCTCCTATACTCCAACCGAATGGACCTTTTTTAATAAAAAGAATTAGCTAATACTAATAATACAAAAACACAGAATGAGAGATTTATAAATGGTTGTTTAAACTTTACTATCATAACAATAACCTTACTGTATACTATATTTAAAAAAAATTACAATAATGTTTATTTTTTACATATGTACATAGATTGTATAATACTATGTTTTTTCGTCCACTTGTTTTCATCCTCTTAGTTCGCTTATTACGCAGTTGGGTTTTTTATTTTTGTAAATGAATCTTTTTTTTGTTTTTTTAGAATTTCTCATTCCAAATTACATTTAAACATATAAGTTGAAAATATTTTCCTCAGCCGCGTAAGTATTTATAAAACCCTTTATTTTGATAGGCCATTCGATAGGTTTTGAGGAAAAAAAATTTTTGAAGATATATTACCTTCAAATTTTTTTTTGAAAATAATAAGATGGTACCAAAATCGGCCATTTAATTTTTTTGTAATTTTGATATACCCGGTTACTCTCAAAATTAGGACGAATCTAACGACATCTCAAGCTCCATCAAGCTGTTTAGGCTACAGAGCGTGCCAAAGAAATATATCCTTCCATATAATCGAAAAATATTACCCTCCTTCTGGCGTAGTCGGGTAAAAACCACTAAAAGACACTTCTATATTATTATAATAGTATACATTACATTACACATTATCATGCTCTAAGAAGCACTGATCATTTATCGTTTCTCTTTTTTGTGTTTTCAATTTTCTCATATAACGTAATTGATTATAGAGCTTTGATTACAAACAATATATCAGTATTGATTGGTTTTAAAATATATTTCAACAATAATAGCCGGAAAGTCGGACACATCACGACCTTCACCGATTTGTTAACCAGGTGAAACATATTTTTTATAAAGTTTCAATAATAGATAAAAACGCCTAAAATAGCTTGCCTATTGAAATCTTGACACGACTGCAAGGAAAGGGTCATGTTTTTCGCGCCTATTTTTGTATGTTTATTTGTAATATTCTTTATTCCCTCATATCTTCCAAATCACTCCATGGATTTCTTTTAATTAAGGTATCGTTAGATTCGTCTTATTAGTCCAAGTGTTCTTAGATAGATGACATAGAAAAAATTAAATATGGGGGCTGCTAGATTCCATATTGGGAAAAAGAAAAAAATGAAAATCGACGAACTATGTCAAGTGGGGTAACGTTGAATAGGTATTTAAAAATCATTTTAGGTTTTTTTCATCATTTTTTATTTTAAATAACATTTTAGGATATATACTGATTTAAAGTTGGTAAACAACCATTCTCGCTAATGTTCCTATTAAAAATACTTAAAAAGCTGTATATAAATAAATATATTATAAAAATAAAAAGGCCGACTGCATAAAAGCTAACTAAAAAGATGAAAACAAGTTCACGATGGAATATAGCATTATGCAGTCTGAGACATACATACATGTCGCGGTAGTAATGCGTAAGCGATCCCGCGGCGTCCCACTAAGGCGGAGGGGAGGGGAAAGTTGGGGTTTAGTGGGTAACCACCTGGGGGATAGGTGGTATGCGTAAAAATGCATTCCCCAACTATAAAAAAAAAAAAAAAAGTCAGAGACATACATACGTGATAGCTATCCTTTTTTATATTAAGCTCATATTATCTTAGTTACCATAATAAATAAAGCATGGATACCAAATCCAAACCAACATTTTTTCTTAAACCGATTTTAACAAGACTTATAGGAACCTAGACTTACTTTTACTTGGAGGGACAGAGTTAATAAATGGGAAACAGGGTAGACAACATTAAAAGTTTTATTAACACAGAATTTTCCATTGAGGGTAAATGTTAGAAAATAGTATATTTTAGGAATAAGAACATGAAAATATCGTTGTATTAAAAGCACTCTATATTTAAACTTTCAAAAAAATATTTATTAATAAAATACTGTATATTGAGAAAATAAGAGGAAATTAAATATAACAAATAACTTTATGATATATGTATATAATATATAAGAAAATGTTTAAATTGAGCTGAAATTAAGTGTATGAAAGCCTTTGCGGTGTTTTCATCACGAACAAAGTGCATTTTAATAAGACAAATTTTCGGGATAGGCGTATAAGCTCGCGAAGTAATTAGTACTTAAAATTAAATTTGCATTCAGGATTAACCGTCGTATCATAGTAATTATGTGACTGTATTCAGCTGAAATGGTTTTATGATAGTTTTTAATAATTTAATTTCGTTTTTAACAGTCGTTTAAGATGATTATATTTTTAAAAACTGCTAAATGTAGTCACATTTAACACTACATCTGCAATTAACACGTTCGCTGCGGCAAATAAATCATAAGTTTTCATCTGGTGCGGCGGCGGGTCGAAATGCGCTCCCAACGATCTTTTCGCCATTGCGTGGCAGGTCTTTTCGACCCGCCAATACTAGGTTAAATTAAAGTGCTATAACTTTGCGAAAACATGGTGTATACAATTTTTTTATACTGTTAGAATAACTTTGAACCCAATTTCTTTGCGTTCGTTTCACCCCTGGATCTGCCAAACAGGAAATGAGAAATAAACAAAGAGAAGTGGCGGGCCGATAACGACCTGAACCGCACTAGAAAGTGTTTTTGTAGTGATGGGACAGACAGAAGTTAGGGGTTATTGATAATAAAATAGAAATATAATATAAATAATAGTGTATATTTTATACTTTCTTAAATTTACGCGAATATTTGACATTTTAAATAAAACTATCCTTTCTGATTATTTCGCGGATTTATTTTGATTGGTTTGGTTTCCGACGTTTCAAATGCTTTATCATGGTCACGGGAGAGACTAAGGTTGTAGACGTCTCAAAGGGCGTTATATACTTGTTACAGACAGTGCCTACCCACTATTTTACAAAAATGATTTCAAAAATTCAAAAATGGCACCAAAGCACCTTATAATATTTGTTGCTTTTTATTTCTAAGCATTTTGAAAAATTTTATAAGTATTATAATTAAATATAGCAAAATAATTTATTTAATATTAATATTAAATAAATTATATTTCTATATTTAACGATAATTAATATACTATACTCGATCAGCTAGAAAGCACGACACTGACTGGCGGATCAACGCTTGCGCGCGCGCTCTGTGCGGTAGCGGGCCGGCAGCGGTCCCCTAATGCAGCGGGCCGGAATAGGCCCGGTGCCGCACTGAGCTGATGTTTGTCATTGTCAGTGCGGGACGGGCTGAAAGGGCCTGCCGCGATGTTTTTGATGCATAATACCTACAATTTTGACTACAAACCGAAATATATATTTATCTTTGTTGATCTCTTACAAATACCTAAGATAATCGTTCCGCACCAGCGACAGAGAGAGCTAAGATTTAACAGGTAACATCTCTTATACTGAAACCGCGCTATTATGAAAGCTCCTGTGTTTTCTATACTAGGTGTCAATTGGCTAATAAAATGTCAAAAGTGTTGAATAAATAGAAGTACCTGGGCGACCGAGCTTCGCTCGGAGTTCTTGAAAGATTGTATATTTTACATTAAATGACTAAGTGTTACTGAGAAAGTTGTATAGATGTCGCGATAAGAACAATTTTCTTTTTAATTTGGCTTAAAAATAATTTTACATTAAGTGACTAAGTGTTACCGAGACAGTTCTATAGATGTCGCGATAAGAATAATTTTCTTTTTAATTTGGCTTAAAAATAATTTTACATTAAGTGACTAAGTGTTACTGACAGAGTTGTATAGATGTCGCGATTAAATTTTGCGTAGAATAATGCATAAGGAAAACGCATGAAAACTCGAAAACACGCGTTTTCCCAGACATGTGACTAATCTAGATCAATTTTTCGCCCCCGAAAGCCCCCATATACCAAATTTCAGCAAAATCGTTAGAGCCGTTTCCGAGATCGCCGGTATAAATAAATAAATAAATATATATATAAATATACAAGAATTGCTCGTTTAAATATATAAGATCGATCAAGTGAAATTCTATATTTTACTTTCAAGTCAAATCTGACACAAAACTTTTAACATTAAGTTCCATTTTAGATCTAAAGCGGGCCTTGATTTCCATTCAATTCTTCACAAAGATTTTAACCTGTAATTCAGAATCTATTCATAGATACTATTTAGGTTCCATTCGCCGAACTGTGGAAACTTAAAGTACTGCTTCTTCTTCTATTGTATCTGAAAGTATTTCTATTTTATTTTTTTTAGCTGAGGCACATTTATTTACAATAAAGGAAATACGTTGAAATTACAAAAATACTAAATTATATACCTATACCAAACAAAATACAGTTAATTTTTATTATACAAGTCATGTCCGCGCGGAATTATTGCAAGAATGCTAGCCCCATTACCCCACTGAATAACAATGCCGATTCTTTGGGCGAAAAACTAAAAAAAATAAGACGAGATGTTATACGTATGTCTTTTAAAAAGTGTTTAAGACATGGACTCCATGGGCTGGTTTCTACAGCAAATGGTATAAATGCATAATTTTGACTGGTATTAAGGTATGATTTTGAAGAGCTATTTTTATAAAAACATATCTGGCATTACAAATATTTCTTTAAATATAACCTTCATTTCCACTAGAAGAAATAAGTAACATATTCCTACTATCATCTTAAAAGGGATCAAGTCGCCGCCCTTTGATGTTTTCATACTAAGCCCTCAACGCTATCCTGTTCAAACATACATATGTGCTATCGAATACACAAGGTCTTTGAAAATACTTATTCCATATTTATCCACGAAATAAAAACGTATTGGATTTCTATCGTTCCTTTTTTTCGAATTCACAAAATCACTGAATTAAAAAATACTTATATCGAAATAAGAATTTTATGTTCTATATAAATAAATCATTGTTAACTTTTATGTGTATTTTACGAGAATCCTTTTATTATGCTAGCCATTAGGAGTGTCATGAATTGGAAAGCTTATTGAATTTTAATTACGCGAATTTATAAAAAAGTTAATCTTACCTATTCTATGTTTAGATTAAAACATCATTTTCTTTAGTTAAATTTACTCTTTAATGAAGCAATTACATATGTAGTAGGTACAATTCCTAATAAAATTCTGATTTTATCATAATTGAAGTATATTGGCAATGTGACATTTTTAATTTACATAAAAAAGCGTAATATATATAAAAAATATTTTTATATTAAACAAATTTAAACTACGTTACTAGAAAGAAAGTTCTACTACGTACAGCCTCTCAATTAAAATATTTTATAGTAAAAAACCTCTAATTGTACAACTTATTCATTCAGTAAATTTTGCATGACTAATAAAGTAGACTTTGAACTGGAACTCACTTGCCATTCAAGTAACTCAGTGAGGTGATTGAGAAGGGATTTTCTCTTTCTTAGAATTTATTATTTAGAATCTGAATTCATCGAATCGAAGCTCTGTAATATAAATGAACCTAAATTTACTGTCAGTGTTATTATTTTAATTAGAAGAGAGCGAGGCTCGAAGTTCCCTGAACAAGTCGTTCCCTTAAACTTAGCGTTAAAAAGAAAAAAAGTACTCCTAATCAACAGAAACCGGGAGATTTACCCCTCAATTTTTTATCTATTTTGTGACTTTTGAGATGAAATAGTTAATTTTGTATTTTTAAGTTAATAATTTTTATGTATGTTTTTCTTATATATATATATATATATATATATATATATATATATATATATATATATATATATATATATATAGTGCCGCTAAATGAAAACCTTTAAATAAATCATAAGTACGTATAAATTACGTATAAAAACTAAGTCGATATTTATAAACTGTAATAAATTTTAGTGCACTTGGGTAAAGGAGATTTTCTTAAAAATCAGCCCCCCTGTATTCATCTACAATACTTTATAAATTAAAAAGTCTTAAAAGAGTTATCTTTTTCTTCTAAGTAAATAAAGAAGTGAAAGAAAACGATAATTTTAAAATTACATTGCATTATTGAATAAGATGTCACTGTAAAAATGCTCAAAATGTGAATAATAGCTAATTAATATAATAACATAAGTTGAGTTATGACAAAGATCCCGGGGGAGAGCTGACTCCTACCGGGCGCGTCCCCAGGTGGCGGATAGGGGAAAGCCACCCGTTGCCCCAACGACGGGTGGTACCGGAGAAATCCGGCGCGGACCAACAGCATGGGGGTGCCTCTGGCCGTGGGCCGTCGAACGCGGTTGAGGCACCTCCCAGGTGGGGCCGCTCTTCGTTGAGGCTTCGGCTTCCGGAGTTGCGGCCACCGGGGGCGGGGCCGCTTTTGTGGTCCCGCAACCGGAGGGTTTGGGGCCTCTCTCTCGTCGTGGCTGCATCTGACGGCGTTGCGGCCACTGGTTGTGGGGTTGCTTTGGCGATCCCGCGATCGGATGAGAGGGGGGTGGACGTGGTGGGGCTGCAGGGGAAGAGGCGTGTCGGTGTTTCGTTGCCGCTCTCCCTGTCCTCTGCAGCCGAGGTAGTGTTGCCCACTTCGGTGGGCGGTGAGGTTTAGTGGGGCTGTTCCGGGTACTTCTCTGTTTTGCAGAGTGGACTTTGGAGCAGCCTCACTGGTTTGGTGGCCGACAGGCCTGCCGCCGGGGCGTCGCGGAAGTTATGCGCAAGCGTTCCCGCGGCGTCCCACTATGGCGGAGGGGAGGGGAAAGTTGGGGTTTAGTGGGTAGTACCGGCTCTTCTAGTCGGTGAGCCCCACATAACCACCTGGGGGTACAGGTGGTATGCGTAAATGCATTCCCCAACTATAAAAAAAAAAAAAAAAAAAAAATGACAAAGAAACAAAAGTTTTTAACTATATATAGTTGTCAGCAAATATCTCATTTTGAGTGCGAAATGCTGTCAATGCCGTAGCATTCCCCATATGAATGAACCTGTCCCTCAAAATTATTACCCGCCTACAAACAATGTTTAGAACTAACAGAGCGATTTATAATCTCCGTTGTTCATATTTTCAGTTGCATATTTATGAAATTATGAGGTGTGTTGAACTTTATTAATAAATCTTAATAGACTTCCTATTGTATATCTTTCTTCTTAAAATATTAGGTATAAATGTGAAATTTGGATGTTTGGATGGATGTTTGTTACTCAATCACGCCAGAACAGCTGTACGAATCTGGATAAAATTTGGCACAGCGATAGATTATAGTCTGGAATAGCACATAGGCTTCTTTTTATCCCGGAAAATGTACGTTTCCCGTGGTGTAGGTTAATAAATATGAGTTTTTAGAGCGCGAGACTGTAACCACTTCATTATGCATTTGTTAAGTTTTAAGATACCTATATAACGAAAAGAACTTAATTAGTGTTAAAAAAGCGTGTGAGTTCACGAAATCCGCATTAGCCAACGTTGAAAAAAGACTTGTGCCCAGCAGTGGGATGTTAAACTGTTAATATCAGTTATTTTTTACCTGTAATAAACCACTCAAAAATTCACAGTGTACATTGACCTCTTCCGCGGGTCAACTGTATGGCAGTATGCCAGTTCGCTCTTTTGGGATTCGTCAACACATAAATCTAACTACGTTCATTCTAATGGACCAAAATTGCCGACATCGAGATTTGATTCAAAGCAAATTTGTTTATACTTTATATACGACATTGAGTTTTATTTTAACTGCTAAGTTAACCCTTTTGGACGTCATCCAATGAAATCATCCTAATGCTTATGACGTACAAGACATATATTCGTTTTTTTTTTTTAATAATGCAATTGTTTGTTTTAATTATAGTCTTTTTTGGTTTCATATATGTATAATATAAGCCTTCAGATATTGTTTCTATTAATTTGCACTCCTATCAATCTCATATCCAGTGGGAGAATTCGACACTCGCGATGTGGGTCAGGTAAAGTACCGAAGGCTTTACGTACTCTCCAAAGCTCACCTCCGTTTCCGGGCTGTTACACAGAATTTCTTGACAGAAATATTCAATAACTAAACTTGGCCTGACCCAGGACTACCGAATCTGCAGTTTCTTACCACTAGACTGTGTATAATATGTACCTAGGTATGTCTTTCTTTCATTAAGAATAAAATTGAATAAAAGCAATAAAATTAGTAAAAGCTTCGACTTCCAACAGTAATTTATGATCTGAAACAATTAATTAAAGTTTTGAACTTGGCATCTGAATTGTGTGAAAGATTATGTTAATGCACTAAAAAGTTCAAAGCTGAGATAACCTTTGATACAGGTCAGCTTTGTCAGATCATTGTGGCTCGCTGCCAACAAGCCTTAATGATACAAATGGACTAGACTTTACTAATCCACAGCTATACACTTTAAAAGTTACATAATAGCTTACTATTTACTAAGCAAATACGTAACAAATACATATATAATATCTATAAATGTAAAGAAAATTATTTTCCGAAATATTATTTTAACACTAAAATCTAATTTTACCTCATTGCTTTTCTTCTAAAAATCTCTTAATATTGGAAAAGTCAGTAGTAATAGTAACTTATAAGATTACTAAGTTATAGATTAAGTTATTAGATTAAAATCTAAAAATTGCCATATCAATATTATCACATTTTTATTTGATAAAAAAGGTAACACAAGCCAGAAACTATCATATGTATAACATTTGAGCTCTTAAAATACAGAGTATTTCTTTATTTTAAGCCAGTAAATATTGGCAATTAATAGAATCAAGTAATAATTACATTACGGGACTTAACGCATGAATTCGTAAGTGGCTATATACCTTGATTCCGACGTTTCGGCTATTCGATATTTTTCACAGGTACCCTTGATCTTCACAATTTATAACAGCCGCTATATAAGACACTAATATTGTGCCGGTGCATTGGACGGACAACCGCGATACTTTAATTTTTCTATTAATGGACGCCACGCAGATGACAACCTGTATCTATCCTCACGATTGAAATTTTTATGTAAATCTTAATCTCAATCGCCTTGCGAACCATTCTTCGGTAGTATTGGCGATCGGTAGATAAAACCTTAGGCTGGTGGAGCTCAATAGAGTGATTCGAATTGGAGTTGTATATGTAAATATAATAATAGTAAATGATTTCGTTCAATTAAGGGAAAATATGTGGCATCGATCACCGACTGTTCTAATTTGTTTTTTTTTTTCTTTTCTATGTATTTCTATGTATTAAAAAACCTAAAAGGCTTTTATAAAAATACACACAAAGTACTAATACTTTTTAACAAGACAACTTTATGTCCAAAAATAATACTTTGTTTAGATTGAAATATTAAAGGACCTTTGTTTAAATAATTAATTTTCAAACCAACATGTTTTTGTAAAAGAGGTCAAAGTTTAGGCAGATTTGTCTCGAAAAGAATATAAAAACATGAAAAAATTTACAATCTCAGCTGTTGTGAGTTTTATTATTTAACTTAAAAATTTAAAACACAATACAAGCCGCATAGTCGTAACAAAGCAATTGCTTTAGATTTTTTATGGGTAACATTTAAAGTGGTAATATGTATTTTAATCATATTTTAATTTTAAGTGCTAAGATCGCAAATATAATTTAAGCTTAATGTGAACTTTTATATAAACAATATATCTTTGCTCTGATCTGGTAAAAGATTTTACCAAAAATTCAGTAAAAAAAATTACTGAGCAGTGAGCACTAACCTTTTACTGGTAAAAATAAGAGAGTAGATTTAATTTAATATTAATATTATGCAGATTTTTAATACTTTAAAACTTTATATACGGGAAAAGTACAAAAGGAACAAAAAATATGTATACCTAAATATTAAAAAAAAATATTATAATTATGTAGCTTTACTAAAGACAATAAAGTTTTGACTCAGGCAGAGAACGCCTACTTAGGTATGCCAAACATCGAGGTGTCTATAGTATGCGAATGTGATATAAAGTTGCACAGATAGTGGAGAGTTGCAGAGACAGAGGAGTTAGTAGATAAAAATGAGTTTTGATGAAAATTTTAGCAAATCAATCATAACTACCTGCAGTATGAGATAAAAATAACGACTAAGTATTCAAATAAAATAAATAGAAAAAGCACAATACTTTAATTTCAGTACCATCAATTTAATCCACAATTGTTCACACGGAAAGTTGCGCATTGTACAAAGTTTAAGCTTTAAACGGATTTTAAGCCATCGCGGTAGTGTTTAAAAGTGTATAATATCCACAAAATTATGCTACGTTTCGGCAATTTACAGTGTAGTCTTTTCGTGGCCTTTTAAGAAACTTTAACAATGAATATGTAAATAACTAACATAAAGCACTATGACAAAGTATAAAGTTAAATGTTCATACTTCATAGTTTTTAAGAGTACGTATATGTTCCTTTATTCTTTTGATTTTTGAAAACGATTTATAATGGATACATTACACATATACAGATGAGATGATCCCTTATATTATATCCCTTACAGTGTATTTTAACTGTCTAGTAAAAAAAGCTAAGCAGTAACGCTAAATAAAAAACACTTAACTATATCTTACTTCTTACGGTAAAAATCTAAGATATTTTTTCTCTTTAACAACGACTCAGTGAAGACTTTCATATCTACATTATAATTCTTTCTAAAAAACATTCTCATATATTGAGAAAATACAACACTGTATATTCCTACAAAAGGAAAGCTTTAGCTCTATTGCTCACGTGGAACGCGAATGTATTTTGAAACGAACGTCTGAATAATTCTTCTCCAACTTAACGTTTCAACATTTCAACTGAATTATTTATATTTTTTGTTTAACATACACTTTGAAGATTGAACGAAATCTTTATATTTCAAGCTACATATTTAATAGACTTAGTAATCACTTTAATATTTCTACGTTATTAAATTAATAATTATACTAATAACTAGCGACTTGCCCTCGCTTCACTCTGGTGAGTTTCTTGGTGCTTAGGAGTAGGCTATAGTTATGCAGTGTTTTCTATGTGTTTTTAAGTCATAACCAATCCGTATACTAAATTCGCACGCATTCACTAAAATATATGGTTAGTATAAAGATTCACCCCAGGGAGTAATCGTGGCCTGTAAAGGTTGAGTAAGCAAAGTCACTCCGATAGTCCCGTTACGACGGTCATCAATCACTACTACTTTCCATTTTCCGCTGAACTTACTATACCCTAAGAAATCCTATATTCTAAGATCCGAATAGTCATATACTAATAGAAATCCACCATTACTTGTATCTGAGTAGATTTATACTAACTTATTCGTTATCGTTAGAGCCATTTTCGAGATACACGCAATAAATTTACATACCTACATATACCTATATATGTATACAAGAATTTCACATGTAATATTATAAGATATTTTTGAAACGAAGTTCCTTATCGCGCGTTACACACTCTCAGCAGATGGGAGCGAAACCGAAAAAAGTGTAATAAGACTTTTTCCCGACACTTTTTGCTATAGTTACAGCCGTGTATGAACTATATACATCGCCGCAGACAGCTCTTCCTCGTGCGGAAAGACTCGACGGCTCGCTTCTCTTCGGCTTTTTTTAACTTTCATTTATATTTTTATAGTAAATAATTCATGTTTATTTCTAAAATTAAAAAACTATTATTAATAAAATAAGATGTATACAGTTCTTAAATTTAATTATTCCAGATCATACAATGTTTCATTTATTTATTTTATACATAATAAATATGTTTTATCATTTTTCAATTGAATTCTATCAACTTGATATTTTATAATATGAATTATAATAACTGCAAACGTCTACCAAAAAGCGAAAGGAACTTATTTTTTATTGAAGTAAAACTTCTTTACGCACGCTTGACTTGGGGGTAAGCTGGTGAATGCGTTTTGAAAAAATTTACGTACGTTTGTTGCCATGGTAACCGTTGTTATTGTCTGACAAATGATATATAATATTATATTCTTTCCTTAAATTATAAATATATGATTGTAATATGCCTAATATGCATTATTTTTAGTATTTCACCTATCCTAATTATTTAAAACATAATTTGAATTTAAAGAGTACCGATAACCTACAGAAGTTTTACTTCTAGCGCGTGTACACGTTCATACACGCACTCTAATATTTTTTTTTATTTCCTCATTTATTTGATTAAAGTAAATATACATACATATTGTTTTATATTACTTACAGCAAAAATACGCTATGAATCTTCAAAATGCTATCTATACTAATTACTACAAATCTGTAAACCGTAAAGTAATGTTAATTACGTTTATTACTGAGAGATAAATCTATACACACATAACATTTTTTTTCTAATATTAATAAAATTTACTATTTATTGAATCATGAAAGATAACGAAAAAGTTTTAGTATTAAAATAACGTTTGTAAATGTCTTCTAAAATCTTGTTAAAACTTTTCTCATTAAAACAACGTTCAAGAAAGTAAACAGTAAATATAATATATTACCATATAATATAAGTTAAATGTTAAAGTTTGTCAATTGAAGTTGTTTAGTTAGTAAAATTCACTCAACCTGTATTATTTATTAGCTGCTTTACTCATAAAAATAAAGGTGAAGTATCTACAATGCAAATAAAGTTTGAATTATGTGTAATGCAATATCTACTAGTAGGTAAAAAATAAAAATGCCAGAACTTATCTGTAAAAACAAAATAATATTTTTATGCCAAAATAAAATTTAAAAAAAAAACAAACACTGAGGAATCCGGAGCAAATGACTAGTTTTTTGAAGTTATACTTCTTTGGGACGTTTAGAAAAAAATATAATAGTAAAAGTATATAACTGTTTGTTGCCATTGTAACCGTTGTTATTGTCTGCCAAATTATATATAATATTATATTCTTTCCTTAAATGATATTCTATAAATATATGATTGTAACATGCCTAATATGCCTTATTTAATTAATTTATCATTCCTTTTACAAACAGAGAGTTGTGTCATTCCGTATGGATGAAATCTTTAGCTATTTTTGTTCTGTTACGCCAAAGAAGTATAACTTCTTACGTGGGTACAAAAGTAGACACACACGTTTTTTTTATAACTATGTATTTTTTTTTACTATTAAAAATATCATTACTCCAAAGGAAACAGAATTCAACTAAACAAATTAAATCTAATACAAACTACTTCATTTAAACCTGGTCGGCTAACAATAGATTTGGAAAGTTCTGACACTGAATAATTCATGTAGACTAAAGGAGAATAGCGTTTTTTCCTCTTAAGTATTATCTATTACATATTAAAATGCTACAAATACAAGCATCGAATTACATTTTTACTAATAACACGTAGACGAAATTTAACATGGGTGAATACGTATTAGGTACCCAAAAATATTGAAAAAATGGATATCTCTTGAAATAAGGGAATGAGTAAACCTATATCTCTCCTCTAACGGCTTTACCGATAACTCATTTTCCTACAAAAAATAAATTTGAAATCGAATGATACAAAATAATGATCGCCAATAATAAAATATATATTGAACAAAGCCATTACCTGTCGAAATTGAAGTACAATTCCCTAAGGAGAGTAATACAAGGTAGATTCTAGAATATATTTGGACATGAATTGAGTGTTAATAAATTATGTATTGATGATACTATCTATTCATCACAGCTTCGTATTCTAATTCAGGAGACAAATGAGAATATAATAATGAATATTAAAAACGTAAGATGAGCGAAGGTCAAGATATTTAACATAAAGCTACTATGCGCTACCTTAATTCTACGTAGCGGTTTAGTTTTCTGTCTTATCTAAACCTCTATAAAATTAAATTTAGAGAAGATATTGATTTTTATTGCAGACATTAGGAGGCGAAAGAACGGAAACTATATGATATATCTCTTATTAAATTAATTTGAAACTGTGTATTAATACTTATTTTGATTTAACATAGTTTTAAACATAAATATGTATAGCTGATAGCAATGCTTACTACATCGGGTCGAGCCTAAAAAAGGTAATTAACTAATTCTAACCAATTACGATTATGAAGACCGTTCACACTATGACTAGGACACAAGTGTATGCGCAGACACTAGTGCACTTTTATTTCTTCAACTATCATAGCTCTGAGGGACGAAAATTCCATACAACCGAAGAGAAATCTAAGATGACTAACGGGATAACGTGCTCTTCTAGGTACGAACGGTTAACTCTACCAACTGCCCAACTCCAACTTACTACTGAAAATCTCCTGGAAATGAATACCTGTGCTTCATCTTTGAGCCACCTGATACTCAAATCTAGGACGTAAATAAACTCCAGCTATACAGCACGTCAATTGACAAATAAATAGACAAATTTTCCATAATTATGTGGGAAGTGCTTGATGAGTTAGTTAATTTTTTTTAACAGCTGACAGCACTGCCAGAATAATAAAAGATTTAGCAAGATAAAAAATGAATGTTTGTAGAACAATACTGGTACTATCGAATTAAAAATTAGTTATTATAAGACGAAGTTGAAAATTTGGTAATGGAATATTGTTATCTAAATAAGTACAAGAGGAAATGAAAGTACAGTGCATAGGTACGTGCAAAGCTGCGGAAAGTAGCTAGCTAAAAATATTCGTATACATTAATTCTACTTTATTCCAACGCATTCTTAATGAAGCTAAATAAAAAAGACAGATCAAAAGCATAGACTAATTTAAGAAAATTTAAAAATAAATTTTCTTTTTTATTCTGTTGACTCTTAATGTATTATCCGTAACTAAACTTAATTTACGTTAAAAGCGTATCATCCGATATGGTCTAGTGGCTAGGATACCTGGCTCTCACCCAGGAGGCTCGGGTTCGATTCCCGGTATCGGAAAACTTTTCATGTTTTATTTTTATAAATTATTATTAGTAACTTTAACATGTAGCTTGCATTTTATGTACTTATAGGTATCTTAAATGTGGCCCCTCATAAAATATAATTTAAAAAATAATATATAAATTGTTACAATTAAATCTTAAATAGACACTGTATAAAACAATGTAAATATACTAAAACATACTTGGACTTCGTAAAAACATCTTGTAGATAATGACCAGGCATTGTATGGCTGAACCCGTCTAAACGTCCTAAACAAAAACATGTTAAAGAGTGAATACTTGAGTCACTCTCCTTTGTTTCGCTGAGCAACACCCTATACTCATACTTTTATTATTTTACTCCTGTTGTTCTAAGAAATAGGACTTAAATGACATAAGCATAGTTTTTTTATGCGAAAAAGCCACTGTAAAAAGCCCTGTAAAAGTTTGAGTCCCCTTGTAAATTTAGTAAATGTTAAAAGCAGCAGCAATTAATATAATAGAATAATATTTTCAAAGCCTTCAAAGACTTGGCTTTTACAGGTCTTTTTATTTTACAAATTAAATCATATTATCGTACTACAAAGCTTCATCAACTAAGCACTTTTAGTTACAGTTGTGATGTAACTTATTTTTTTTTATTACTTGTAAACCCTTGAAAATATCTCTATAATATGTTTGCAATTGTACCTATTATTTGTAAAATTAATACAAAAAAGCTTTCTATACTTTATATATTTATCTACTCCGTATCTGAAAAGCCTAGTACGACGAAATCTTATAGGATCACTAGTGTTGTGTGTGCACATCATATGATATCTCAAAATAATGACTTTGTTTATTTAAAAAAAATATATGAATAAATATAATAATAAACTTCGACTTTATCCCTACCGTGGCTCCAAAACTAAAAAGCCTTAAAAATGTAGAATACACCGTCACAATCCACTCATAATCTGCGTAATAAAAAATAAAGCAAAGCCGTTTTTCTTGTAAGATATCTCAGGAAAAGTCAACATCATGTTTCAAAACTTATATATTTTAACTAAATTTAGTTACAAATTATTAAGAAACACTCATTGTCAACAATTTCTTATTTCTTAGTTCCAGTTAAAAATCACGAAAAGCATGTCCATTGTCCACCCACGTCAACTCCCCGTCGATCGATCCCCTCTTTTGTTTATTTATTCTTTCTATTTTTTATTTTTTTTTCAGCCTGACCATTCTCGTCATTTTTAACTGCGTGATTTACAAAGGTATCATAATTTATGCGTTCACGTCGTCAGTGTGACCAGTATAATCAATTTGTAACTGTTTTATTATACATTAAAATAGCGAAACCTTACATTCCTTAAATTACCATAATGAGTACAAAACCTTTCACACGAATCCAACTCGTTATAGACTTTTTTTGTAAAATACCGCAGCTTCCATGCAAAATTACAGTAAGCTATGTCATCTATTTACGACGACATTTATTAACGGGAAGCAAAAGCAAAAGAAAATGATAGATGGACATTATCCATCTTCCATGAAAGTAATCCTGAGTAAACAAGTGCTTATCTACTTTGGTGCTGCTTAAATTTTTTTTACTGAAAATATTACCTCATTTTATACGTGCTACATGGAAAATGGTAATAAAAAATATTTAGGTGCAAATAACATCGAGTAGGCAATCATTTAATGAATTTAATATAACAACAATATAAATTTTCTCCTGCATAACTATCACTGCACAATTAAAGTTAATTTTCGAAAAATTGTATGTTTTATTAACTTTGCAGTTACAAGAGTTCGAGTCGAGCTGGGGGCATTCGTCTGTGTGATGAGCACGAATGTTTGTACTCCAGTCATGGGCGTTTATATTTATAATATGTATGTATTTAAAGTTATATAATATGTGTAGTGTATCAACTATCTGGTATCCTTAGAGCTTACCATGAAACTAGATAGCGCTGTGTGTTAATGTCCCAATATATTATTATTATTGGTTTATATGAATATACGTTTTCTAAATACTTTTCAAAAACATTAAAATGTTATGACTTTTATGCTAAAATCCCTTAAAACAAAGAAACAAGTAAATAAATCTTTTAATTATTGAAAAGAACAGTTGAGTAATAGCTTTATTTTTATTTAACTACTAGCAAAACCCGCGGCTTCGCTCGCGCTAAAACTACAACAAAAAAACTTTAAAAAGGTAGGTTTCATACAAATTTTCATCCCTTATTGGATGAATTTCAAAAAACACTAAAACACGTATTTATTTAATTGTATTGAAGACCATTAATACCAAGTTTCAAGAAATTCTGATCATAAATATTTTTTGGTTTGTGTTATAACGTGTACTCCCGTGGGAATGACCGGATATCCAGCTATCATCATACCAAATTTCATCAAAATCCCTCCAGTGGTTTTTCTGTGATGCGGTAACAGACAGACAGACAAAAATTCTAAAAACCATAGATTTGGCCACTGTATCGATAATAATGTCTATTTCAATAAGATTTTCCAAAAAATATTCAATGTACAGATTCGGCTTAGTTACAATTTTATTATATGTATAGATGAAATAGTAGTAACATTATTTAATCATCTTCTATATAAATAAAAATGAATGTTCGTATGTTAGTCCTCTAGTGTTCTTTAGTCATTCAAGCTTAGGGACGCACCCGAGCGAAGCGAGGGTAAATCGCTAGTACTATATAAAATGAGTAGAAATAGTTTGCAGACAAACTAACAATTTAACAAGTTTGTACCAATAAGAATGTGACTCTAAACCACATCGACATACAGAACCCACGCTTCGATCAAGGAAGTTTTAAATTAGTTGAGGAAATCCCGACTTGTCTTAAAAGCATGTAGGTACTAATTACATTATTCATTCGGGAGTAAGTTTTACAAGTTAATTAGAACTTAATACAAATGTTTCTACAAAAAATTTGAAATTTTCATACGTGGGTCGTTCTTCTTTTTTTTTTTTGCGACAATTATGTGTCCCTCATCTCATTTTGTGTCATATTAGAGTATAGATTATTATATATTCATTGTTTGAATTTACATCCTCATCGCTTTATACCTTTTAATACTAAATAATCTTTAACTTTCTGTAGCCAATATTTTTTTGCATGTGTTTATTTTTCATTAAATACCGTGACAGAGTAGTAATTCATAATGATGTCCTACCGAAAAGAAACCACTCTGTCACAGTGTTTTCTCGAAAATAGCCACAAAGCAAACAACATTACGGGCATGAAAACAAAGATTAAATGATCCAAATGAAAATTAACTGCATTTGCAAAAAAATATCTAACTGAAATAAAAATAATGTTACTTGAAAAACTCGAAAAATTGGGAAACACCAATTCATTGTTGCAAGAAAAGAAGAACGACCCACGTACAGAATAATCCAGATTAGGCAGATTAATGATCGCAACGCCACGGCGTGTATGGATGCAACGATAATATGTGTGGCAGCTGAAGAACAACAAGAATGTACGTCAGAAGCCCGAGTCTTTTGCCCTCGGCTAAAAGGTCTGTCTTTTATGAGTATATGGACAACACACAATTTGTGCAAAGAATGCCATCTTTAGTCTAACTTTGTGAATACCAATCGCACTATATAAAAAATCTCCTCAAATTACGTATTTGAAACCATGTTGACATATTTTTATATTCAGAATTTTAACTATGTTAAAAATATTATAAATTAGATCTAGTATCTACGACATATCACATATCTACAATAGTAAATATTATATACTTACTAGAATACTACTTAGACGACAAAGTATTGTTATAAAACTCTCATCAAAGGATTAAAGATCTCTTTTTTGCGTCGTTTTAACTTTCACTTTCTTGTTATAAGTGAAACGCTTTATGAGGTGCAAAAACAATTGCTTCTTAAGACTTTTAAGCTCAAGTCCTCATTTTAAAGTCAAAGCAATATTTTTATTTAAGATTTTTGCCGGCTGTGAAAACCTACTTTTTATGAATTTATTTTTTATTAGCTTGAAGAAACCCATTTTCCAAACCAAATTCAGATGACAATTCATGTTATCCATGAAACATTATAAAAGTAAATAAAGTTGTATCAATTTATTAAACGTATTTTTATGTGGTCCCACGAATACTGTAACTTTTGTTCCGTTACAATAACTTGAAAGAATGTTTGGAGGAATTTAGATTCTTTTCAGTAAGATGTGGTCCATATTGATAAAAGTTTTAATCGTCATCATTATCTGCTGGTGGAAATTTCAATTTGTTATTCAGACCTTAAATAATCAACTTTTTAAGTATTGAGTATGACAGACCAACATCTACTGCTGCAGAGATCGCAAGTTTGGTCCCCGCAATGGCAAAATATTTAATATGATGGCAAATATTTTGACTGTACAGATGCTTGCTCCGATACGGTTACGGACTTTGGTTTTCACCATGTAAGAACCCAGTAAAGAGTGACATGAGTCATAATAAGAAATTAGTCAATTACAAAGAATATCTATAGGACACTTCTTATTACTATTATGGTAATTGGACTGCAAAAAGAGTGAAGCTATACAGAAAATAATTTAACAATTTCACGAAAGAATAAAAGTATTTAATTGCAGTTAATGAAAATTCGATTTTAAACCAATAACTAAACTTGAAGGAGGCCGAATATTTACCGTTATCTATCTCCCAATCACTTAGTTAATGTGCTGAAAAGCCATTTTTAATGGAATGGATGTAATTGAAAAACTTTATTCCGCTATGATAATGATTAAATCGACTATTATTAAAGGCCTTATTAAACATTAAAAGGCTAATTAAGCAATTACACATTATAAACGTAACGCTAATGCTGGCTAATAACTTTTATATCTATACAAAACATAACTAACGCTCGGGTACGTCGCTAGTATATAATATTATATTATTTCCGTATATGATATTCTATAAATAACGATTGTAATACGCCTTATGTTATTATTTGAGATAGAATAAATTACACAGGAAGTGAAAAATAATAAAATTAATTACTGAATAATATGTATTGTATACTTACGTTAAATAAAATGTAAAATAACTTTTAAACTTAGTAAAAATTTTATTAAAAAAATTAACCTTATAATTCTCTCGTAGGTTACTTTTCTGAAATTTCACTTCTACCATGTATGAATTGCACACACATGCACTTTTTTTCGTTACTTTTTATGATATAACCTTTTCATGAAAGAGTACCTACTGTATGAAGATATTTTAAGATTTACTATAAGTCACATCTATACACACATAAAAGTTTCACTCTTCAATTAGTAAAGGACATTGCGAAAATTATGCTATAAATCGATTAAGATACAGTCCTCGCGCCTTAAGCTCAGCTTTGCATTTGTGTGAGTGCACACGCATGGTGTACGGAGAGGTACGGCTTGTGGCTTAGCGTGTCCCGCGCATGGTTTAAACAGGTTTATACTGGTTTTTAAAGCGCGGCCTGAGCCGCGGCGCGTTCGTTACGTGTCATCTCCCTGCCCTGCACTTTCCGCATTTCACCTCTTGTACCGCTTGCAGCTTAACGTATAATATTATTTTGTTGTTGTGTTTGAATTATTATGTTATTATTATTATCATTAGTGAAATGGCTTCTTCTGTAACTAAATTGACTAAACGAAAACCATTAAGCATCAAGAAAGAAATTTTTTGCAAATTGAACGAATATTTTAAATACGTAAACGAAAAAGATATTAAAATGTCAGCACTTCCTTTTGGTAAAATTTTGATTTTATTTTTATGTGATTTTTTGACTAACCTTACTTTTGACTATCACTCACACAAAAGCAAAGCTGAGCTTACGCCTCGAGAACTATAAACAACTGTACAGAATACAAAATAGGAGAGTTGCAATGGTATTCCGTATTTTAGTATAGAATCTAGTTACGAAACCATTCGAAGAGAACTGAACTAAGCTGTATTCGCGTATTGAAAAATAGTCAAATTTCACGACCAGAAACTATTCTTCCGAGCAACCAATTTAAATTTTAATAGTTCTTATATGAAATATTAATATCTTACTAAATCATAATATTCCAATATTTTGTAGCTTATACAATCCAGAGAGCATCTAGGCACATTATAGATGTGTTATAATTACTATTATTGACGTAAGAACTATTTGCACTTAATCTTAACTCGTGAAATGTAGCCTCACATATATAAATGAAACCAACGTACACGTATAAATTAAAATTTTACATCTCAATATTAATTAGTAACTTTTTTGCCTATGTTTATATACGACAGAGGTATAAATTCAAATTAATTTTTAATAAATATGTTGGGACATTAACACACAGCGGCATTTAGTTCCACGGTAAGCTACGAGGCTTGTGTTATGGATACCAGATAGTTGATACACTATACATATTTAACTTTAAATTCATATATGTTATAAATATAAACACCCATGACCGGAGTATAACATTCGTACTCATCACACAAATGAATGCGGTCCCGCTGAACACAAATGAGTCCAGCGGGACTCGAACCCGCGACCTCTGGCACAACAAGTAGGATCATTACAAACTTACCTAAACGTGTCATCAAAACTTTGTATCGTAAACATATTTTCCTTCTTTACTTTAATGTGTTAAAGTTATATTTCAAATAAGAATTATAGACTTGTGATTTGTAGTACCAAATGCTCTTTGGTAATACTTATATTAGACATATTATTACTCATCTACCTTAGAAGCGAGTTTTTATTAGTACAAAAGATACACGCACTATTTGGACAAGACATATATACTTCGCATTCCAAATTAAAATAAATTTATAAAAATAAAGCTTTTTTTAACTCGCACAATCTCTTATACAATCAGACTTGTTTATTTATAATTTATTACCTCTTGCTTAGTCCGTTGTTGCTTCTAACGAAGTAATTTAGTAACAATGACACGGCACTCTATTTTTAGCTACATCGTTAATCTTGTAGGAAAGCAACTAAATTAGCAAAAGGAGGGCAATCTTCCGCCCTCTGTTTTTGCGAAATTCCACTTCAGACGAACATTTAATTAGGTAAAATTATCTATTTCTGTGATAAACCTAAAAATAAGATTATAATAATGGGCAATGTTTGTTATTATATTTAATGTTAAAAGATATGATCTAAGCAACTAATTTCCGTTTTGCGCTCGTTATTTAGTCAAAGTTTTAAAGCTAAACCGTAATATTTTGTCCTTCTTAACTATTTCAAGACGCATTAATATTTTAAAACATAAAAGTTTACACAAATATTGTATCTTTTTAAAACAACAAAACTTTTTAAAAACGAACTTATTACGGTTTACCTACAAGATATCCATTAACAAGCATTACTGTCCTAAAATATAGGTACCATGTACCTGGCCTGTATCATTCATTCAGAGCTTTACTCAGAAAGCTTTACAATTTAATGATTAAAAAGATCAAGCACACTATATTATGATAATAAGTTATTACTGATATATAGAATAGTCAATTTTAATCGACCGAGTAATAAAAGTTAAAATTGTCCAAACAAACGTATTGTGAATCCTGCATTTAGTTAACCTATAATAAAAACATGGAGCTCAAAATTGTTTAACACTAACAATAAATCAAAAAACCATATATTATGAAAAATAAATACATTATACATACACAAACACATCGACTTTACGATTTATATTATACTAGCAAAACCCGCGGCTTCGCTCGCGCTAAAACTACAACAAAAAAAAATTAAAAAGGTTTCATACAAATTTTCATCCCTTATTTTATCTCCTTATGGGATGAATTTCAAAAAACGCTAAAACACGTAATTATTTAATTGTATTGAAGATCATTAATACCAAGTTTCTAGAAATTCTGATCATAAATATTTTTTAGGTTGTGTTACAACGTGTACTCCCGTGGAAATGAGATAATCTTCCGCGATAAAAAGTATCCTATATGTTGACCCGGATATCCAGCTATCATCATACCAAATTTCATCACAATGCCTCCAGTGGTTTTTCTGTGATGCGGTAACAGACAGGCAGACAGACAAAAATTCTAAAAACTATAGTTTCGGTATCGATAATAAAGTCTATTTCAATAAGATTTTTCAAAGAATATTTAAGGTACAGATTCGACTCAGAATTTTATTATATGTATAGATTTAGTAGCGACTCACGCTCGCATCGCTCTCGTTCGTCCCTAGGTACGTTTTCACGGTTAGCTGTTTAGGTAGGTATACATAAATAGTACCTTGCTACTCCTAAGATATTCAATTTAAATTATATAGCGGTTTACCCTCGCTTCGCTCGGGTGCGTACTCCGTACGCGGATTTTGTTCAGAATTTCATGGGTTTAATTTTTTTTTCGCGGAACCCTGATTCTTTTTCTAAAATAAAAGAATAAAAGTAGCCTAAGTTACTCCTAGGTTCTCTCAGGCATGCAGGTTTCCTCACGTGGTTTTCCTTCACCGTAAGGCAAGTGGTAATCAAGTTAGAAAATAATTCGCACATGAAAATATCAGAGGTGCGAGACCCGGGATGTCTGAGAGAGTTAGCAAGTTTTCGAAATACATGTGAAGTCCGCCAATCCGCACTTGGCCAGCGTGGTGGACTATGGCCTGATTCCCCTCGTATTGAAGGGAGGCCCGTGCCCAGCAGTGGGACGTTAAAAAGGGCTGAATATACATGGGGGTGATTCGGGTAGCCCAAGGGGTGCTCTACCTCTGGGCCACCGCTTGACATTCTTTCCTGGTACAACCTGTATACATCTTTAAAAAATACGTTAATGTCCAATAAGCATAAAATATGCCTGATTGAAATCAGTTATTGCACTTTCAAAATTCATTAATGCGTTGCCAACGCGAGCCTCGATGCGTCAGATATCAAGAAGCATACTCGATTTTAACAACTACGTTTGTAGAAATAGTTTATGAGTTGTATAATATATACATACATACGTAGCATATTCTAGTCAAATTTTTCATTACGTTTGATAAATAAGTTTTATTTTGTAATTTTTACTTAATTTTATTTTGTAATAATAGAGTTAAAACATTAACTTTATCTACACATTGCGTTTAAGGATCACTCTTCATACTCTATGGAAGAAAGTGCTTAAAAAAATCAAATCGTCAAGTCATTGTGAGGGAAATTTACAATATTTAGGTACCTCTATATCAACCGCAAAAAATTAGGCACTTCACTGTGGTGACATTTTTTTCCTTTATTTATCGAAAGCCCGTAATCAATCAACGTTACCCTCAACTGATTGCCTTGAACATGTATAAAACATAAGCATTAAAACCTATTTTCTAATATCTATGTTATTATGTGATCTGTGCTGATATCTAAATGACAGCGATTTCAAAAATATCTGATTAAGTATCTATTGTAAATGAAAAAAAAAACATTCAGGTATTTCTTATTTTAAGTGTCTTTATATAGGTTTACATTTTTTGACGTAAAATGTCTTTAAAATTACACCGAAACAAAAAAAAGGGTCGTAGCGAAAACGAAATAGGTTGCATTAGGTTGCCAAAGTAACCGTTGTTATTGTCTGAAAAATGATATATTATCATAATATATCATATTATTTCCGTTGCTATCTTCAAAGATCACGATTTTCACTAATTTGTTTTCAAATATTCAAAATATTTATGAAAAACAAAAACACTAAAAGCGACTCGCTGAAATAGACGTTTCACGTTGATTTAACGGTGGTGTGCCCCGACACAGCCCGACCCGATTTTTTATTCGATATCCGACAATAAGTGATAAAATACAAATAATCTCGGAGAATATCTACCTACGCGTTTTAATTTACGCGGGCGAAGCCTCGCTTGCATAAAGAATATTAGATAATTCAATTGCAACTAATCTGTGCATTATATAAAAAAATAAATGTGACTTAATATAAATTACTTAAGTTTCTTATTTGTTATATTTTAATAAAAAATTGTAACATCATAAAAATTATACACGATATATATTTTTTTTGTAATAACACCGTAGTAATTAGTAGGTTTACCTACTTGTAAATTACAATTGTCTTCCTTTCAATATATAAAAATAGCCCGATGCAGCTAAACCTAACACATGTATCTAAATAAATTCTACATTGTACTTGAGTTACGAATTCAATTCCCGCAGAGAGATTTTATTTTATCTTCGTAGCGTAGTCATTTGGATCAACGCCATATGGGTTCTTGCGGGACCTTCTTTCCTAAACACTTTAGTAGCTCTAATCAAAAAATAATGTAACTAATAAAATATCACACAAAAATTAAGTAATAACATAAAAATGTTTTTATTGCATTTAATTATCAAAGGTCTAGTAGAAGAAATATTTTCTAGCTTTAGAGTCAATTATGTATTATGGTGTAAACTCTTATTTTAAAGCTACGTTTAATTTGATTAAACAACTAAAACTCGCTAGTCATTTGTAACTAACATTTATAAATCACCAAAACGATTCCGCTTAAACTGTTCAGCTTTATTAAACTGCTGGGAACAATAAAACTGCCAATTTAATTCAGAAATTAGCGATAAATCGAACATTGCTAAGCAAAGTAATCAATGCGATTGAAACTAAATTATGGTATGCATACGGTTACTGTGGAAATTGTAACATGTTTACAGAAAAAAACATTGTAATTTTGAACACAGCTTGTACGTATACTTTATAATCTTTTTTTTTTTTATGGTACTCAGTGATAAACGAGCAGACAGGCCCACCTGATGGAAAGCGATACCTGTCGCCCATAACACCTACGGATCATGCACTTTTACGTAACAAAACTGCAGAACCGCCGGTGCGTTATCACTGTGAGGACTAAGATGTTATGCCTCTTGCCTGTAATTGCGCTCAATCTATACTAATATTATAAAGCTGAAGAG
Source organism: Argynnis bischoffii washingtonia (assembly GCA_033884665.1). Taxonomy (NCBI): domain Eukaryota; kingdom Metazoa; phylum Arthropoda; class Insecta; order Lepidoptera; family Nymphalidae; genus Argynnis; species Argynnis bischoffii. The sequence continues at coordinate 12,807,553 of CM066618.1, read as the reverse complement.
TTGGTTTGTTTGTTTGTTTGGTTCAACACACTAATCTCAGGAACTACTAATACTGAGGAAGGCTATAGGCCTAACTATAGGCTATAAGCTAGGTATCATCCCGGGAAAATATACGGTCCCCGTGGGATAAATTTGTTTTTGTCTAGGGACGAACCAGAAGCGAAGCCAGAGTGAGTCGCTAGTATATAATATAGGTACAATTGAGAATCTTACACATAGGTAGAGTATTTACGAGTACCTATATACTTATCTAGATATAAATTTCCTCCAATATAGTAATCTATTTTATAGAATCTAAATTTAATAAGCTTTGCCAAGGAATTAAATCAAATTTTATTGTTTATGTTATATGTATGTAGTTTTTAATATACAAATCTATACATAAAATAAAATTGTAACTAAGCCGAATCTGTACATTAAATATTTTTTGGAAAATCTTTTTGAAATAGACATTATTATCGATACAGAGGCCGGCCGAATCTGCAGTTTTTAGAATTTTTACCTGTCTGTCTATCTTTCAGTGACCGCATCACGGAAAAACCACAAGAGGGAGTTTGATGAATTTTGGTGTGATAATAGCTGGTTATCCCTATCAACATATAGGATACTTTTTACTGCGGAAAATATTTCATCTTTGAGAAATGTTTATTAAACGTTTAAACGTAAGTAGGGACGAACCCGAGCGGAGTGAGAATGAGTCGCTAGTAATATATCAAAACGTGATGAAAATTTTAATATTTAGGCGATTTTCGCTGCTATTTTGACTGACTTTAAAGGTACTGAATCTGAATGTAATAGGTCCACTACTCTACCTTATATAAATTAAAATTTATTTTGTTTTATATTTTTATCATAGTAGGATAGACAGGATAGGTAGTTTTACTTAACTACGCGACGCAAAGGAGGGTAATGTGTTTATCAATCTATGTGTGTACTTATGTATGTATGTTCTTATATGGCGTCGTTAGATTCGTCTTTTTAACGCGAGTGTTGTATTGTCTTTATAACGAGAGTGTATAGGCTATATAAAATAGTTGAAAATTAAAATGACTGATTTCAGGCGCGAAAAAACGTCTTTAAAAATTTTTTCCAAACCAATCGAGTGGGGTATCAAAATAAAGGTTTTTAAAAGGCGTAACCGTTGTTATTGTCTGAAAAATGATATATTATCATAATATATCATATTATTTCCGTTGCTATCTTCAAAGATCACGATTTTCACTAATTTGTTTTCAAATATTCAAAATATTTATGAAAAACAAAAACACTAAAAGCGACTCGCTGAAATAGACGTTTCACGTTGATTTAACGGTGGTGTGCCCCGACACAGCCCGACCCGATTTTTTATTCGATATCCGACAATAAGTGATAAAATACAAATAATCTCGGAGAATATCTACCTACGCGTTTTAATTTACGCGGGCGAAGCCTCGCTTGCATAAAGAATATTAGATAATTCAATTGCAACTAATCTGTGCATTATATAAAAAAATAAATGTGACTTAATATAAATTACTTAAGTTTCTTATTTGTTATATTTTAATAAAAAATTGTAACATCATAAAAATTATACACGATATATATTTTTTTTGTAATAACACCGTAGTAATTAGTAGGTTTACCTACTTGTAAATTACAATTGTCTTCCTTTCAATATATAAAAATAGCCCGATGCAGCTAAACCTAACACATGTATCTAAATAAATTCTACATTGTACTTGAGTTACGAATTCAATTCCCGCAGAGAGATTTTATTTTATCTTCGTAGCGTAGTCATTTGGATCAACGCCATATGGGTTCTTGCGGGACCTTCTTTCCTAAACACTTTAGTAGCTCTAATCAAAAAATAATGTAACTAATAAAATATCACACAAAAATTAAATGCCTCAACTCGATTTTTTTTATTCGAATTTTAATGTAAATATATGTGATATAAACCTTTGTAATATAAATAGAACCTTTTTTTGTAATTACATATTATGTACCTACATTTATACCTAACTTATTTAAACTTTTTTTCAAATATATTATACACGACTATATATTTTCAACTACGCATCTAAAAATTTTAAAAATCTACACAATTGGATCATCAGGTAGAACAAATTTCAGCTGTTATTGAAATTAACATAATGCTATAAATCAAATTAATATTCATGAAATTATAACGTTATAAATTTGAAATTCATTTTGACAGATTTTATTAAAATTAAACCATATAAACGACGACACCGGTCATACTTTATAGTATAAAATTCAAGGTACACATTTACCAGTACAATAATAATAGTGGTCGTCTGAATAATAACTGCAATAAGAAGAATGCATTTAGTTACTCGTCGAGAGTTTCGCTCTACAGTTGAGCCAACAAAAGCTATATTTTTATACTACAATAGTCCAAAAGTCATTTTGTCTAAGTACACCACCGGTTTAAATTGTGAGTCGTCTTCCTCTCATACATGGTCTGCAGGTTTTTTTAAGGAATGTGATGATGAAAAATATTTTTTCATAACTAAATAAGTGCAGATTTGTCATTCCTACTAGTATATTGCTATTATCAACATTAACTGCCTCGGTGGTGTAGTGGCTAGCATGTACGGCTGTACATCCTGAGGTCCTGGGTTCGAGTCCCGGGTCGGGCCAAGTTTAGTTATTGAGTCTTTCTGTATAGTAAGCCTCAGTAACAGCCCGGAGTTGGGAAGTTGGCGGTGTTTCACCCCCGTGCCTCGGAGAGCACGTAAAGCCGGTCGTGTCGAGTAGTCGTCCCACCAGAGTATGAAAGTGACAGGAATAGAGAGTGCACTTGTGTCTGCGCGTACACTTGTGCACTGTAATATCTCCTGCGCAGTTGGCTAGTCTCAATGAGATTTGCCGCCGTGGCCGGAACGGTCAGGAGGACATTATTATATTATCAACATTTCTTCAAACAAATCACAAACATATATTCTCGTTCATCATTTTCTATATCCTGCATCATTTTCTATTTCCTATATCTTTTAATAACATAAATTTCAACGAGCTTACCTCATTTTAATCAAATTTTAAAACGTCTGGTGAATATTATAGTTGGAATACAGAAAAGGTCTGACAGCCAATAATAATAAATATTAGTTTAACAAGGTATTCTGTAAAACATAATGTAAAAACCATAATTAAACATAAGTTAGTGAGGTTTGTACTTTGTATGTACTTTTGGTATGCGCTATCAAAACAATTCCAACAAAAATCGGCCCCGACTAAGTTATTACACGATGGACCATAAGTGCATAAAATTGTATGGGATGGTACGTCCTCATACGAACTGTATGGGACCTTTTTATAGTAACTATGTTTCTTATCAGCATATGAGAAACTTCAATTCAATGTTAACATCTGCTGTGCTACAAAAATAAGAGCAGAATATACAAATAATTTTATAAATACACAATCTTTAAAACCGTTGATCACATTTATAGTGTAAGAATAAAAGTAAAAACTACAATAAAAGATTTTATCATTCAGCGGCTTTCATCCCTTTCGCATTCATTTCTTTGTGATATGTAAATGAGATGACTGTATTATGGATTATGGATTATGGATTTTCAATATCAGCAGGCCAAGGCTTAAATCGTCTTTTATAACAAAGCTTTTAATATGGGGTTTAGTCATACATTTCTTCGTACTTCAGATAAGTAATGTTTTTCAACAATATTATGTTCTTGTAGATAGTCTTTTTATAGAAAAAATATTTATGAGATACACATGTAAGTAGTTCTATATTACATTATACATACAATATGCACCTACACAATAAATTACATTTCAAATTTTGACATTGCAACAACGATAAACAATACATTTTGCTATAAAATAAATTTGCAACTACATTATAATCACATTAGGCATTTAGTTTTTTGTAACATTCCAATGAAAAATTGTTGGTAGCACTATAAATAATCCATAACTTTCAATATTTGCATATTTATTATGCAGATGTATCGAACATTTTGTTTGAATAGACGCTAATATGACTTGCAAAATATTTGGTGGCAAACAAATTACGACGGTCTTCGTTGCAGAGAATTTCCTCGCTAGAACTTGATTCAATTTTCACTTTCCCGAGACCTACAACTTTCCCGCATTTCGTTCAAAGAACTCCGAAATTACGTTCTCTGTTCGTGACATCAAAAAAAAATTAAATTTCACCAGTTTGAATTCGCCTGTTTATTTGAGAAAGTCTTTTTAAACGAGTAAAGGAAGTATTTGTCACATTTAATTTAATTATTTTTTTTTTCATTTACTTTGTTGTAACTACGCTACGGCTTGAATATAAAGGACTGACTCGTATTTCATTCAGAATCCGTTCCGCAATAGTCATGCGGAAACAATACGGTGAATATAAGCAATTTAAAACGATTTAAATAAAATGCATGAATAAAAGAACTTTATCGAAATCAAAAGAGGTCATGGTTTCGATTAATTCTTAGAGAAAGTGACAGAGAATAAAAACCTAAGAATATTTTTATGTTCTATCCACATAACACAAAATATGCTACATTATTATTAACACGAAACCAAAATAAAATAAATCACTGTTTCACATGTTTTTTTTTATAACTATAAAATTTTATTACAAATATCTTTTTGAAGAACTTTACATTTATTATTTTTAATTAGGTACTCATTATCTTGAGAGGATTCATTACATTATTATAAGGTCAAAAGAACCTAGTGCTTATGAATATGGAAACAGTTCGTAAATTTTCGTTTGAAATTTTTAATAAGCTTTCATAAGCTTGAATAATTTATACATACCGTTCAAAAATATTGAAATACTTGGGTAAAATTACGATCACTAGGTGAGTTAAGAGGTTAAAAGTATACGATATAGAGGTAAGTGATCTTTATTAGTCAGGTTCACTAAAATGACCCATGCAATATATAGAAATCTGACAGTCTTAATTTGGTTGGGATACTTAGTATATATCTAAATATGCGCTAAATTATGTAAAATATAATATTTAAAAAGTCATAAATCATTTAATAATAAATAAGTAGTGGTTCAAAGAAAAACATATGTAATTTAAAAAATATAATATTTAAAAAAAAATATAAATCATTTAATAAAATTTTATATTTTACCGTTATAAACAACGTGGTAAACAACTCATAAAATGTAAACAGCGCCATCTATGAATATGGATTAGGTTAGCACATTACCTACATTTTAACGGATTTTTCAATTTTCTGTATAATTAGGGAAATATAAGAATGCAGTTTTTCATTTTCTATAACTTATTGTTAAAATATACCTTCTTAACATCAATGTGTAATACTACGAGTACGCATAACGCAATCTTTTAACATTTATGTATATTAACAATCTTTTTACTAATAATACCTCATATCAAGTTTCAACACTTAGATACTAATTTATTAACTAAAATATGTATTAGATACGTTTTTACGTACCTACTTTATAATTTACTATTATGTACTTTAAAATAATAGTTAAAAATTAAAAAAGAACCGGACAATTGGGAGTCGCACTAGCCACCGAGGGCTCTGTATAAAGTAGGAAATCTGTTTAACTTTAATTTTTAACTTTTTTTTATTTTTTGGATATTTTCCTTTATTTGTGCTGTAAGACCTTGCTTATTGCCAAATTTCGTGATTCTAGGTCAACGGGAACTACCAAATAGGTTTTCGAACCAATACCTATAGAGTACTTCCGGTTAACCTAGGATTGTCAATTTTAGTTAAAAGCAAGGTCTTACAGCACAAGTAAAGGGAAAATTCCGAAAAATAAAAAAGTTGAAAATTAAGGTAAATTTTGATACTTACAAGTTTTCGCGAAAATCTAAACTTGCCCATAATATCTTTTTATCGTGTTGACTCAGGAACTTGATTTTTATACGCCTAATAGGGACTATAGACTACAGTATCTGGTATAAATTTCAACTTGCTAGGTCTACACGTTCCTGAGAAAAACGGGAGTGACACACGGACAGACAGACGGACAAGAAACTGATCTTATAATGTACCTTTTATAAGCTTAACCTTACCTCCCTCCCTTTTTTACCTTTTGAAGTACGGAACCCTAAAAATATTACACATATACCTAACATACTGTTTATTGTATTCAATAATTACTTGGAAGTACAGGTATAAAAAATATTTCATAATATTATACTTATCATTATTTAAAAATGTTTTATAATGATTCGATGTATCATATATTTTCGGTAGCGTTTTATTTTATTTTCTCATTGACTAACCTCATAATGTATTATAGGCTTGATTTATTTCAAATTTCAATCATCTCTAACCGTAAAAGAAAAATCGAAATTCAATGCGGCAGATAACAAGGTTTGACGAAGGTTGCCTTTGTTACCCCTGTCATGATATCCTCACTAAGAAAAAAGTATTAAACATGCTCATCACTTACATACTTCGAAAGAAATACATATTTTGCTAAATTAAATATTTTAAATGTGTAATGTGAACGATGTGTGTTCACTACGTCGCGTCGTGGTGGTGGGACGCATTAACGTCTGAACGTCTTACAAATGTCTATGGCGACGTCATTTTTATGTTTAATATAAATTTTCTATCTGAGTAGGCTTTTCTAGTGGACGGGTCCTACATAACCACCTGTAAGTATACAGATATATGCATTTCCCAATATTAAAAAAAAGAAAAGGGCGGCAATTCGTTATGAACTAATTAAATACATATTTACGAGTTGTTCATGACGAATTGGCGGATTAAGTAATAACATAAAAATGTTTTTATTGCATTTAATTATCAAAGGTCTAGTAGAAGAAATATTTTCTAGCTTTAGAGTCAATTATGTATTATGGTGTAAACTCTTATTTTAAAGCTACGTTTAATTTGATTAAACAACTAAAACTCGCTAGTCATTTGTAACTAACATTTATAAATCACCAAAACGATTCCGCTTAAACTGTTCAGCTTTATTAAACTGCTGGGAACAATAAAACTGCCAATTTAATTCAGAAATTAGCGATAAATCGAACATTGCTAAGCAAAGTAATCAATGCGATTGAAACTAAATTATGGTATGCATACGGTTACTGTGGAAATTGTAACATGTTTACAGAAAAAAACATTGTAATTTTGAACACAGCTTGTACGTATACTTTATAATTTTTTTTTTTTTATGGTACTCAGTGATAAACGAGCAGACAGGCCCACCTGATGGAAAGCGATACCTGTCGCCCATAACACCTACGGATCATGCACTTTTACGTAACAAAACTGCAGAACCGCCGGTGCGTTATCACTGTGAGGACTAAGATGTTATGCCTCTTGCCTGTAATTGCGCTCAATCTATACTAATATTATAAAGCTGAAGAGTTGGTTTGTTTGTTTGTTTGGTTCAACACACTAATCTCAGGAACTACTAATACTGAGGAAGGCTATAGGCCTAACTATAGGCTATAAGCTAGGTATCATCCCGGGAAAATATACGGTCCCCGTGGGATAAATTTGTTTTTGTCTAGGGACGAACCAGAAGCGAAGCCAGAGTGAGTCGCTAGTATATAATATAGGTACAATTGAGAATCTTACACATAGGTAGAGTATTTACGAGTACCTATATACTTATCTAGATATAAATTTCCTCCAATATAGTAATCTATTTTATAGAATCTAAATTTAATAAGCTTTGCCAAGGAATTAAATCAAATTTTATTGTTTATGTTATATGTATGTAGTTTTTAATATACAAATCTATACATAAAATAAAATTGTAACTAAGCCGAATCTGTACATTAAATATTTTTTGGAAAATCTTTTTGAAATAGACATTATTATCGATACAGAGGCCGGCCGAATCTGCAGTTTTTAGAATTTTTACCTGTCTGTCTATCTTTCAGTGACCGCATCACGGAAAAACCACAAGAGGGAGTTTGATGAATTTTGGTGTGATAATAGCTGGTTATCCCTATCAACATATAGGATACTTTTTACTGCGGAAAATATTTCATCTTTGAGAAATGTTTATTAAACGTTTAAACGTAAGTAGGGACGAACCCGAGCGGAGTGAGAATGAGTCGCTAGTAATATATCAAAACGTGATGAAAATTTTAATATTTAGGCGATTTTCGCTGCTATTTTGACTGACTTTAAAGGTACTGAATCTGAATGTAATAGGTCCACTACTCTACCTTATATAAATTAAAATTTATTTTGTTTTATATTTTTATCATAGTAGGATAGACAGGATAGGTAGTTTTACTTAACTACGCGACGCAAAGGAGGGTAATGTGTTTATCAATCTATGTGTGTACTTATGTATGTATGTTCTTATATGGCGTCGTTAGATTCGTCTTTTTAACGCGAGTGTTGTATTGTCTTTATAACGAGAGTGTATAGGCTATATAAAATAGTTGAAAATTAAAATGACTGATTTCAGGCGCGAAAAAACGTCTTTAAAAATTTTTTCCAAACCAATCGAGTGGGGTATCAAAATAAAGGTTTTTAAAAGGCGATCATAAAAATATATACAACTTATATGTTTAAAAGTAATTTAGGATAAAAAAATTGCTAAATAATACTTCAAATGTCTAATTGGCAAAAATTAAGCTGTAAATAAAAAAAACATAAAAATAAAAAAAGCCCACTGCATAAGAGCTAACTACTAGCTATGTACATCTCGCGGCAAGGATGAAACCTATAGACACGACCTGTATCTCTCCGACTCCATAATTTATATTTTATTTTCATCATAATTTATATCACATTTTCCATTGTCAACTTGTTTTCATCTTTTTAGTTGGTTTTTATGCAGTCGAGTTTTTATTTAATGTAACAAGGTTATCAAAATGTAATAATAAATATACTTCGCGATAAATTCCTTATTTAATTTTTATTAAAGTACCTAATTCATAATCATTTCTTTTATTTAACGTTTAACACATTATTTTTAAACGATATTTCTCTATTGATGTCAAAATTCTACGACGTTGTCATAGCTGTCATTTGTCATCATTGTTTTGTGATCTGTAATCTATAAAAGTACATTGAGTTGTTTAGAGAAGTGATTAAATTTATTCCTTCGTAATAATTTGTATATTATCCCATCAAAATATATTCTAAATATATAATTTAGCACAATAAAGATTCAAAAATGTCAAAACAGTTTATTTATTATACTTAAAATGTCTGAGGTGGTACCCGAAGTAGAAAAGATTATTGAGTTTGATCCAATTTTACCAGACAAAGGTATTTTATTTTATGAAGAATGCCCATCGGAGTACGAAATTGAAAAGCCTATAATACTACCATTAAAATCTCCGACTCAAGTTCGTTTTGAACAGTTACAACGCGAAGCTGTACAAGTGTGGAAAGAAAAACAAAAAACGGCGAAAAAGAATTAACATACGGTTTTATTTTATAAGTAAATAGTTAATATATAACTTAAAAATGGTTTATACATTATTTGTAATAGAAATAATATCGGCGTTTATACTAGCCGCTACTCTTTTATACCGATATGGCGACTGTTACCGTAATCACATATTAGTTACAGTATCAGTCTTAACAGCATGGTACTTCTCATTTGTTATTATGTTCATTTTACCATTGGATGTTTCTTCAGTGAGTATTGAGTTTTTTACTTTATAGAAAATAAGATAAAATTATAGTTATTTCATAATTAATGCTTCTACTACTTCTCCGTACCTCTCCTACTCCTACACTTGCCGTAATTTGTTAAATTTATATGGCCATATTTCATGTTTTTTTAGTATGTTGATTTTTATATCTTATGTTTTCAGACTGTCTATAGACAATGTCTAGATAATGCAACTCATATTGTTACACCTGGGCCTCGTCCAACAAATGCTACCACAGCAGCTCCACCAATCAATCTGTGTCAAAAGCCATGGAGTTATGTGCCAGATAGTGTGTTTCCTAATCTCTGGAGGGTTGTATATTGGACGTCACAGTGCTTGACATGGTAAGAAAATACAATTTTCTACTCAACTATACTATAGCTTAGGTAAAAGCTTGATTTCAGAGTGTCCTCTAATTATTTTAAAACTCAAATAAAATATAATATTCCCAACATCATGCTTGTTGATATTTTTGGGTAACTTTTCTATAGTAAAAATATTAAACATGGAAGGATTTTTCAGGCTTATAATGCCGATGATGCAATCATATAGTAAAGCCGGAGACTTTACTGTGAAGGGAAAACTAAAATCTGCATTGGTTGACAATGCTATTTACTATGGATCATATTTATTAATTTGTGGTATCCTACTAATATACATAGCACTAAAGCCAGGAGTATATTTAGATGGTCCTAAGATCAAGGCCATAGCATCATCAGCGAGTAACACTTGGGGCTTGTTCCTTTTAATATTACTTCTGGGTTATGCTCTTGTTGAAGTACCAAGGAATTTATGGAACAATTCTAAGAAAAATTACACTTTAAATTATAGTTACTTTAAAATAGCTAAATTGAGTACTGACAAATGTGAAGCAGAAGAAACAGTGGATGAAATATTAGAGGTGAATATTTATTCTGTTTTTAGTATTTGAAAACATTGTTGTAATTGATTGCTATCATAATTAATAATTACTATTTTTTAATGTTATTTTGTATGTATTGATATTTTTTAAATTACTTATTTATATATGTTTTATTTATCCATGTTAAACTTGACAGTTACTTTTAATGTATTTACATTATTAATCCATTCAAAAACATCCCCTGTTTCTGTGACTACAGAGCTTAAATTCGGTTACCGCAGCAGTTGGTCCTGGACACCCTTTACACAGACATGTAGAAACAATTGTCCAAAAGCTCCCAATACAACTGCGGGATAAATTAAATTCAAGAGCGCCACCTGAGAGGCCCTCGCCACCCTCATTTAAGTCACTTGTCAATTTACATAAGAAGGTATGTTGCTGATCTAATATCATGAAATATTATCATTTATTACATCCATTTTTAGTATATTCTTGAACCAATTTTTATGTTTATAAAAATTATGTTTAAAATTTTTTTATGTTTATAAAATTTTTATGTTTATAAAAATTAGAATTATTAAAAGTATATATTATATACCACTTCAAAAGATGCATACAAATATTATGTGAAATTTAATATTCCTCAATCATTTTGTCATAGAAAATGTATTAAACTTAAAGATTAAATACCAAACTAATAATGTTGAGGTTTATTTATATTATAATTGCAACAGACCATCAAGACACTACACGTGTTACAAAGGACAGAAACTCAATGGGGTTTGATGTTGGAACGCATATTTCATTTAGAAGATATTGCATCAAACTCTCGGTCTCCTGACCATAGGTTCCAGCACACATTCCATACTCCACGCCCGAGGTTTCAACGTCTATTTTATCCTCCTATTGTTGGTAAGCTACTTTATATATTATAATATGAAATAGCATATTTAGGTTTTTTTTAATGTTACCTAAAGATATGCTGTTGTCACTGAATAAGAAACTGACATTTGAATAGAAGTCTGGAATCTAATCCAATCGATACTTTTCCCATTAAACTTGGTAAGATAACATTTTAATAGAATTTTTAAATATTGCCACATCTTGAGATTTTACAGTAACATATGTATTTGTAATAAGAATTATATGTAATAAATTTATTACAGAATGGTACTGGGAGTGCTTTATCAAACAGTACTTCTTGAAGACAATGGCGGTAGTAACGTGCATACTGTCAGTGGCCGTCGTGTGGTCTGAAGTGACGTTCTTCTGTAAGAAGCCCGTGCTATCAATATTTGCAATGATAGTGAACTCTGCGAGAGATAGCTATAATTATGCCGCTATTGTGGTAAGCTTGAAAACATTTTTTTAATAAAAAAAAATGAATATAAGGTATTGTAAAGAATATTATATTAACGCCTACAATAATTATTATAATATTGTAAAACTGTATTTAAAAAACAACGCAGTTCCGCTCGCGTGTTACAACGTTAAAAAGGAATTACGAAAATCGATTTATAATTGGAGTAGATATTGTGTAATTTGTAGTATATATAAGAGTAAAACGTTCAACCGACCTAATCTACCTCTTCCTTAATACTTTTTTAGTGAAACTTTGGGAACAAAAAATCTTATAATAATAAACTAGCGACTCACACTCGCTTCGCTTGCATTCGTCCCTAGGTACCTACGTTTTCACAGTTAGCTATGTTTATACATAAATAGTAGCTTGCTACTTCTAAGATATTGATTTAAATTATATAGCGATTTACGTTACGTACGTACGTCATTGCGTACGCCGTACGCGGATTTTGTTCACATTTTCATGGGATTTAATTATTTCTCGCGGAACCCTGATTCTTTTTCTAAAATAAAAGTAGCCTAAGTTACTCCTTATAACAGCAGCTATCTGCCAGTGAAAGTCCCGTCAAAATCGGTCCAGCCATTTCGGAGATTTGCCGGAACAAACAGACAGACAGACAAAAAATTGTAATAAATGTTGTTTTGGTATATGTACCGTGTATACATCCATATGCATTTAGTAAAAAGCGGTTATTTTAATATTACAAACCAGACATTCTAATTTTATTTATCTGTATAGATAAACAACTCTTGTATATATTATCTTGTATAATGTATGTATATATGTATATAAATTTATTTCTTGTATCTCGGAAACGGCTCTAACGATTTAGATCAAATTTTGTATTTAGATAAGATTTTGTTTTTTAACTATATGAGTATTTGCTGAAAATACTCAATTTTTATAACTTTTCCGAAAAACGCCAAGCAAAGCTCGGTCTATCGGGTACTAAAAATAAAACTGCAATTAATAAAAAAAAAGTTTTATTCAAAAAACCACCAATTTTAAAGTCGGGTAAACAATGTGTTAACAAATTTTCTTATTTCTAGTCAATATCAACCCTCATTATCGCATACATGTTCTACTGTGCGTACTCAACAGTACTGAAGATCAGGGTTCTCAACCTGTACTACCTGGCGCCCCACCACCAGACTAACGAATACAGTTTGATATTCTCTGGCATGATGGTGTGTAGGTTGACGCCGGCTATGTGCTTGAACTTCCTCAGCTTAGTTCATATGGACTCCCATGTAATTAAGGAGAGGATTATGGAAACTTATTACACACAGGTAATTCCCCATTTTATAGTAATTGTACGGGTTATAAATTTGTATCTCACAGTGTCTTTAATGCAATAGGTAGCGTAATTTTGAGCGACTTGTATTTAAAATCAATAAATGAAAAAATCGTAACATATAATTAAAAAAAAACCTAAGCAATGAAAAATAATATAATTGTTTAGTAGTTTAATCAGATATCCATAATGTTACTATTTTAATAGTGATTTAAAAATCAGCCATTAGGTAAGGAGTTAATATTACGTTTTCTTAGATGGCGCTAAATGCATCTAATACATATGTATATATACACTTTTGTTATAAAACACAAAAATAGTTTCAAGTAAGTATCGTTCACTCAGACAAAACAAAGTACATAGTCCTTGTTAGGGCTGTTACATTTATTTGTATGTTATATATGTAAGTCCTGTTAGGACCTATGCATACAACCACTTTTTAAAGCGCTTTTGACGTGTGCTTGACACGCGTTTGTATCGATGGTGAGGAACACAAGTTATCGGCATTATAAAATATCTGCAGACGATGTTAGTGCATGATACGCGCATCCTTAGCACTTTTATGAAACATGGTGGTGTGTCTATGGCCTTTTAACGCTTTCTAGACTTACGCGAATACTTGGAAATTTTAAGTAAAACTGTTTTTTAATTGAATATCATTGACATGGTCATAACATCGTAATTGTGTTTTTTGTAAAGGATTTAAACCATTGAGAAACAAAAATCAAAATAAAACTGCAAAAAAATATACAAAATAGATTATTTAAAAGGGCCCTTTTAAGTTTATCAGCACAGAACAAGTCGTCAGCACGTTTATAAAACATTATGTCGTCTATAGTCTCTTAAAATGATATTTACTCTGTTTCCAGATAATGGGACACATGGATGTGTTAGGCATCATAGCGGAGGGTTTCAATATATACTTCCCCATGCTGGTGGTACTGCTCTGTCTCGCTACATACCTTTCCCTTGGAAGCCGCTTACTGTCGTTATGTGGATTCCAACAATTTGTAGGAGACGATGAACTGACTACTGACCTGGTTGATGAAGGGCGGGAAATTATTAAACGTGGTATGTATAAGTGATTGTTTTTTGACAATTTAATGTTTATTTGCGTATATTGATAAATTATTAATTTAACTTAAGGTGCCTTATAGTGATATGGTCATAGTACCGCGCCTAAGGTCAAAAGACAATGTACGGTTCCTTAGGAGCAAATATTTTTTTTCCGTCACAGTATGTCCCCAGTATCTGCTATCACTGTATGTCAATGTGTTGGTGTGAGAGTTTAAAAAAAAACATTCAAGTATTCTTGGTACCACAATTACCAGGTTTACATTCTAAGATTTAAATTATTATTAACTAACGACTTAACCTCACTTTGCTCGGGGATTCTCTAAGCTTGAATGGTTGGACAAACGTCCAAAGATATTTTTTTCGCAATAGGAACCTTTGCAGGCGTATATAGAATAATCCACCAGTTTCATAACAATCAGAGCAATAGTTAAAAAGGCATAGAGAACAAGCATACGAATATTCATTTTTATTTATATAGATAATTTTGAATATACCTTTATTATTTTTAATTATTACTTATGATATTGTATTGTAGAGAAGCGCAGACGCCAACGCGTGGAGGAGTCGATAGCGCGCCGTCGCGACTACAACGAGCGCTTCTCCAACTACTCCACAAGAGACAACCAAGATGGAGGTAGCACCACTTTGCTTTTTACAGCAATTTACTTGCTCGCATGTGACTTTGCTTGCCCATGAGAATTCATCCGAAATTACTCTACATATATTATTTGCGTAATTTTTTTTTGTCTATATAAAATATTACTAAATCTCAACTAGTAGCCATACATTATGATAACACTATACCTTACATTTTACATACTGGTGTACATGTGCTGGAACTGCATGGGGGTGCACTTACACCCCTTTACCATGAGTAAAAATGTATAGAAAAAGTTAAAAGAATTAAATTTATATTAGTAAAATCCCTATTTAGATATCTGCGAAAAAAGATGATTTTAAGATATGAATAAAAATTATAAAGTTAAACATTTAAAGATTAGTTAGTAGTTTAATGTGAAGAAGCATATGCATATAATGTCTATGCTTATATACACTTGTACATCTATTTATTTAACGTTATAACAAATGAACTAAAACGCCACTATATCAGTTATTGTGCATGTCGCTCACGTTACAGCCCGCACCGGGCTCCTGCACGACGTGGACACAGACTACTACGTGAGCGACCGCGCGTACCCGGCGCCCAGGGACGAGGACTTCGAGCGCGGCTTCGACGCGGCGCCCGCGGTGCGCCGCGACATGACCATGCCCCCTAGAGGGCTGTTTGATGATGTCTAGTTTATTGTTTGTTGTATGGAGGGTAGAATTAAGGAGAGCTATGTCTGTGATAAAAAGTGTCCATCGAAAAGCGTCCAATTGGGGTGGCGCCACGTTAGCAAGTGGGTACATTTTGAAGAAAGCACCGAAAGCATTGTTAAAAGTTAACATAATCACTCAAACATTTATATCACCACAGTTTTTTCGGTTATATTTACTAAATTATTTTGGACTACATAAATAGTTTCAATAACTAATCAAGCCACCCAAAATATTAAATTTTTCAACTCGGCAAACTTCACTACGCTTACAACTGTTAAATTCATGTCTTACCCTCTTGCAACGTTAGCGCCATTCTGGTATGTTTTAAACTATTACTTACAACTGGACGCTTTTTCAACTTGTGTCCCATATAACATGGTTCTAATTACTTCTACCCTCCATAGTTTATTATTTATGTGCTAGCGGACGCAGACATAGTAAGAGTGACCGCAAATATAAAGCACCCAACAAAGATGAGGAGTTCGAGCGCAGCTTTCGACGCGCTGCCCGCGGCGCGGCGCGATAACATGACCATGCCGCCTAGTTTTTAGTTCAGACATTCCCACGGCCACGGAACCCTAATTGATCTATTTTTTTAACGGATCCCCATTTTGATAATAACTAAATTGTGTTTGTTGTAGTTAGAATTTTTTCTTGATTGAGTTGAAAGAACAAATAATAAAAGTTAAAAGTTATATACCTTTAAAGGGAGGAAGGGGGGTCTTCGGTTTTTGTCACGTAGTCGATATCCTCTAGGGAAAAGTTTTTTTAACTTTCTGTTTGCAAAAAAATGATTTATGAATTACTACAAAAAATGGGTCACGTAGTATGGGTACGTTCCCTAATGTGATGAATGAAATTTTTTCACATATTTATTTATAATAGCACTAAAATCAGCTTCATGTCTGACAACGTTTTATTTAACTCTCAGACGGAACTCTGAACTCCTGTGAACCGTCTACAAAACTGAGGTTCCTCGGACCACCGTTTGGGAACCGCTGGACTCTAGTTTATTATTTGTACGCTGGTTGGGTGATTTGTGAAGATGTACTGATTTTGTTTGTGGTTAAGAGTTAGGTGAAATTGAGTTGTCGTCTCATAATTTGTAGTTGTATGATGGTTTGTTTCTAGAGGAGCTACATAGTAATTATGGTTATCCGGACACAGTTATTTTGCTTTGGTTAGGTTGGTGATGAAAGGTATGTAAGTGTCTTATGTAAATAGCTAGACAAGCCGTCTCAAGATTGTCTGAGAAAGTATTTGTTAGTATTAATTGTAGAACAAAATGATATATCTTGTCAATTATCTCGGTCAGCGTGTTTGAGTAGACCAATAATTTTGTCAATTTGTAACATCTGAACTAAATGTATTTGAAAAATTGTATGACCAACTAATCGAAAGTGTTCACTTTATTGTACAACAAACACTATAGTGTATTCGCCGAATGAACCAGGCGTTGGGATTTTGCGCTTGCACATGATTAGTTGATGATAACACGCTTAGGCTGAGCATAATTAGTCCGTCGTTGCATTCCGTACCGTTCAGATGTCTCTCGTATAGTTACCTGATTTATTATCAATGTAGGAGATGACAGTGATACGTCGGAAAGTGAAAATTAATAAATAATGTAATATATAAATATTTAAAAATAGAGTTAATTTTACTTCAATGAAGATTTTATATGTATGTTGATTTTATTTTTTACAAATTATTAATAATTTCCCACTAAAGCATTAGCAACATGAACGAGCCCTATGACTTCAAACCAGTTACAATCGTTAGTAGGCGGAGCTAGACAGTTTTCTGTCCTTATCAGTTTGTATGCAAATGTGGGACAGAGAAAGCGCTATATTTCAACAACTCACGATTGGTTTCTTCATTCACTGCAGCTAACGTGTGAATGTTAATTATTCAAAAATATAAATGGAACGCTAATCAAAATCAGTGTATTTTCACAATCACGTCACTTAGTAATAGAAGTCATTGTATGATACTATTTAGATAAATTATATTATATTTAATATTGATTATTGATAAATTTTCACGTAAAATATTATAATAATATTAGGTGTTAACATAGTTTAATAATGATTTAAGGCTTTGTGATTATTTTGTACAAAATGTTTTGCTTCGTCAGTTGTTTTTGTTGTAGAGCTTTGTTCTAAGATATTATTGTATTGCCATATAACCATATTATATTTATTGCTATGTCGTTGACAGCTTTTTATGAGATTATGTTAATAAATGGCATTACTAAAGTAATAGAAAAGTATAGTATATTTCTACTTCAGACTAAAGAATTATATAGACGGAGTCCGTCAAAATAATGTCGAAGTCAAAATTAGTATCGTGATTTTGCTGTTTTGCTACTGTTTCCCATGTTGCCATGGATATAGTTTACTGTCTTCAGAGAATAAGGAAAATTTCCTTATTTCTTAATCATTAATCTACAATTTAAAAAGAATTAAGACAACTGATTTTAAGAAAATAAATAGTGAATTCAAAAGTGGAAAATTTCATTTATAAAATTCATTAAAAATATTATTTCTGTAGAGTAACTTCGGTCAACACTATCTCTACTCCATGCACACATTGACATTTCTGTTTGACTTCATGTTTATTTCTATAACAATCGGTCTATATTATTCTTTAGTCTGATATTTTTAGATAGACTAAGTAATCCACAACACCTTAGAATGGCGTCGATACATAAATATTTAGTTAAATATCACTCTTTTAACAACTTCATGTAATATGACAATAACTTCTAACATATTTACTCACCTTGAAATAAAGTACAGGAGCAATGAACCGAATTAATATATTGACCATAAAATACAGTTATGGGGGAAAACCTTATGGAAAATTACAACCATTCTTAATAACACTTTCTTAGATTTACGCGAATATTTGACATTTTAAAGAAAAATTTTTTTTTCGGAATTTTTCGCGGATTTAATTTTGATTTTTGGTTCCCAAAGTTTCGAATGGCTTACAGCAATCATGGTCACGGGAGAGACTAAGGTTTAAGATGTCTCAAAGGCATTATATATGAAGTTGTTACAGACCGCCTACCCACAAAATGACAAAATGAATTCAAAAAAGTCTGTATATATAACAACTATATACTGCCTTTGAGACCTTTTGAACCTTAATCTCTCTCGTGACCATGACTGCTGTAAAGCATTCACAACGTCGGGAAGCAAAAATAAAAATAAATCCGCGAAAAAATCCGAAAAGATAGTTTTATTTAAAACCCATTCTTCACTTACATTCAAGATTTTAATTAAATAAATTATAACTCTTAGGCACTGTATTGTGTATCACCGGTTTGTAGTTTGATCACTTCAACATACTGTCAATTTAATATTTGTTATCTATTGTTTCATTCCATTTGTCTAACGCAATGGCATTAAAGATATAGTAAAAGAAATTTCTTTGTTTTTTGAACACCTGGTCCCAGTATTATCCTGATCCTTGCTTAGGCTTTATATATTTAAGACTTTATATTATAATTAAAGAGAGTTGTTTACTTTATAACTGTATATTGTTAATTTGAATCTATTTGTTACCCCATTTATGGTCAGTGGCCGAAACATTCTCATTGATATTTATACATATCTGCATAATGGATATCAACTATTTTTTTGTTGTATAAAATATAGTACCTGGGCGACCGAGCTTCGCTCGGAGTTCTTGAAAGATTGTATATTTTACATTAAGTGACTAAGTATTACTGAGACAGTTGTATAGATGTCGCGATAAGAACAATTTTCTTTTTAATTTGGCATAAAAATAATTTTACATTAAGTGACTAATTGTTACTGAGACAGTTGTATAGATGTCGCCATAAGAATAATTTTCTTTTTAATTTGGCTTAAAAATAATTTTACATTAAGTGACTAAGTGTTACTGAGACAATTGTATAGATGTCGCTATTAAATTTTGCGTAGAATAATGCATAAGAAAAACGCATGAAAACTCGAAAACACGCGTTTTCCCAGACATGTGACTAATCTAGATCAATTTTTCGCCCCCGAAAGCCCCCATATACAAAATTTCAGCAAAATCGTTAGAGCCGTTTCCGAAATCGCTGGTATAAATAAATAAATAAATAAATATACAAGAATTGCTCGTTTAAATATATAATAAGATAATAAGAATTGTCAAGCAGCAAAAAATAAAATGTTCCTGTCGAATAGCAGAAGTCGTGTTATATTCTAGTCATAAAAAAATAACAGGTATAATATAACATAGGATTCAATGTAATATTTAATTTGTTAAAAATATTAGCTACTAAAATAAAACAAGAATATTAATTATTTATAAGTGTGGGGTTATAAATAATTTTAAACTTTTTAAAATTATGTATAAACAACAAAATCAAATACAAATATTTTTTTTTTTAAATAACCAAAACTTACTTTTTGAAAAGTCAATTTATTAATAATACATATTAGACAAATCAGTTTTCCGTATAAATAATGGTAACACTTGTGTGACTTCACTTGAAGTAAACTTTAATATTTTCTACTTTTACCCGCAACTCGTGCGAGGATTCCTTTGATAAATCTTGAGCGTATAACTGATAAATACCTTTTAATTTATTTAGTTCCTCTGTTTTTTGCAGTTCTGAAACAATCGATACGAAAGATAATATATTACGAATAAGATATTTAATCCAAATTAATTATCATAAGTTTCATAGCAAATAACTAACCTTTGAGTTGTTTGATCAAAATTTCCATTAAGTTAAGGGCGTCTCTTCTATTCCGCACTTGGTTACTATTTTCTACAAGAAAAAAAAACATTTCTATAATACTCAATTTCTTAATTAATAACTTTAACAAAATAAAGGCACGACAACTCTTTAACGCGACATTAAGTTACTTAATTTTATCAATGCGAACGCAACCAATCTGCATTTTTTTAAATTCATTATCATCGACACATTTATGAAAATTGGTGCGCATAGGCCCTTTTAAGTTTACCAACGCAGAGTACACGCTCGCTAATAACATGTATCTTCGACTCGTTTGTAAAACGCAGTGTACACACATCCTAAGACTTACTAAGTGTATACTCCACAATATCAGCAACATGGGCAGTAACGATGGCCACCGAGTCCCTTCCCCCGCTGTCAGTGTCCATGGGCGCCTCCTTCAACGCCGCGAGCCGCTCGACCACACACGACACAGACGCTAGTATGGCGAGCTGCGTCGATCGGGAACTGGTCGGGTACGCTTTGGAACAGTGCTCGAAGAATAGGTCCTGGTATTTCTCTGCAAAAGATATATTGTTACCAGTAAGGTAATATAAATATAATAAAAAAATTAAGTCGACTTCTAAAAGAAATTAACTCAAAATTAAAAAGTAAAGCCAACGTTGTCAAGTCTTTTAATTGCATTTTGATTAAGTTTTATATTCGTTAATAAGATTATCGTATGTTTGAGTACCTCCTTTTTTTGAAGTCAGTTAATAAGTACTCATATTATATAAGAAAATGCACTAGTCCCAACAGATAAAGTTGGATCGTGTTGGTTGGGAGAAAAGACCCAGCATTAAAACTAAATTATATATATTTTTTTACATTATTGTACTCCGGTGTTTATTTTGATTTATCACATACATACAAACTACAACTTTGTTATAGCGCAGCCCATAACTATAGCTGGAAC
Organism: Argynnis bischoffii washingtonia; assembly: GCA_033884665.1. Taxonomy (NCBI): domain Eukaryota; kingdom Metazoa; phylum Arthropoda; class Insecta; order Lepidoptera; family Nymphalidae; genus Argynnis; species Argynnis bischoffii. The sequence goes on along the minus strand of CM066618.1, from coordinate 12,786,339 downwards.
ACTGACCTCGCGCCGTACGCCAGCGACACGCGAAGCGGAGTCAGCATTCCCACGTTCATTTGCGTCATAACGTAATTTTACACTTTTGTTTTTCCAATAGAAGTTGAAATTAATATTAAAATTATTTTATATAGATATTCTAATTGTTACATCGCGTAGCATTAGACGCATTAAATATAATATAATTTTAGGTATAGTTTTAATTAAATAATTATAAGTAAATTTTAGTTTTTCTTGGGACCTCTGGCTGTGTTGCTCTTAACTACTTTCATTTCGTGATTAATAGTTTGACCATATCATGTCATATCGTGCTTTGAACGCTTAGTAATTGAAGAATGTAGTAGAAAATATAACTTATTAGAATACTTTATTACCTTGTGTATGTGGGTCTTTAGGCCACGCTTTGCCGAGCAAATCGTAAGCGGCTTCCTTCAACGCCGTCAACTGTTCCCGTCTCTGTCTGACACCCTCATTATCTTCTTCGTCAGAGTCTTTGCCCATCGATAACTCATCCTGTAATATTATATTTAATTAAGTATACATTTGGTTAAGTTGTACAATAATTAGATTAATGCTGAAGTTGAAGGTCAGTAGTTTTTCTACCAAGAAATTGCCAGCAATAGGGAAAAATTGGTAATAGAAGTAAAGAACCTGAAATTATCACTGCTATGCCTGATCTGGAAGCGGGGTTTGGGCAAAAAATATCAGCAGATCCGGAGATCTTGGGTTCGCATCCCGCGTAGAGACGGTCAAGTTTAATTACTAAGATAAGATATTCCTAGTAATAGCCCAGAGTTGGAAAATTGGCGGCGTTTCAACCTGCCCTGTACCTCGGAGAACATGTAAAGTCGTCGGTCCTGCGCCTGACCTCTCACTGGTCGTGTCGAATAGCTATCCCACCGGAGTATGAGATTATCAGGAATAGAGTGCACTTGTGTCTGCGCGCATACTTATGCACTATAATATCTCCCGCGCAGTTAATCTCAGTGAGATTGGCCGCCGCGGCCGAAATCGGTCAGAAGGTCATTATTATTATAAGCGACATACAGAGACTAACCAGGAGATAATTTTCTTTATGACCCAAATTAAAAAATAAATAAACCTATAACATAAATAATACATATGAAATCACCTTGGACAATATCTGCTTAACGATCTCATACAGCTGATGGAACCTGTCGCAGGAGGCGGCGGGCAGCGCGCGGGCGAGCGCGCTCAGCGCGTGGCGCTTGTACGCCGGCTCCTGCTTGCGGCTCTCCGCCACCAGCGCGTCCACGCACTCTGTCGACAGCGCGGGGGAGAGGCTGTCGTCTTCTTTTGTGCTGTTGGGTTGAAATAAATTGGGACATTAACACACAACACCATCTAGTTCCATGGTAAGCTATGAGTCTTGTGTTATGGATACTAGGTAGTTGATACACTACACATATATAATATTAAACACATTATATATCTATACAGATAAATAAAATTGGAGTGTCTGTTTGTAATATTAAAATAACCGCTTTTTACTAAATGCATATGGATGAATATACATAAAATAACTAAAAAAATAAAATAACATTTTTTACAATTTTTGTCTGTCTGTTTGTTCCGGCTAATCTCCGAAACGGCTGGACCGATTTTGACGGTACTTTCACTGGCAGATAGCTGATGTTATATGGAGTAACTTAGGCTACTTTTATTTTAGAATAAGAATCAGGGTTCCGCGAAAAAAATTAAAACCCATGAAATTGTGAACAAAATCCGCGTACGGCGTACGCACCCGAGCAAAACGAGGGTAAATCACTATATAATTTAAATGAATATCTTAGGAGTAGCAAGTTACTATTTATATACCTAAACATAGCTAACCGTGAAAACGTACCCAGGGACGAAAGCAAGCGAAGCGAGCGTGAGTCGCTTGTTATAAATATAAACACCCATGACTGGAGTACAAACATTCGCGCTCATCATTCATATGAATAACCCCAGCGGAACTCGAACCCGCAACTGCTGGCACAGCAAGTCACTACAAACTGAGCTAAACGTGTCGTCTAAATTATACAGTTTACAAAAATTATACCATTATATAGTAACAGAAATAAATTGTACAGTTTAAATTAAGACTGTTAAATGAATAGATAACGAGTAAAAGGAATGAATAATTGTTTTTATTAATTTATGTATAATAATGGTTAAATTATAGATAAGGAATCAAAGCAATTGATTAAAACAAAAGAGAAATTGAAATGTTCTAAGGCAATTTAAAAAGAGTTTTATAGAGCGTGGTTTTATTTAATAATATTAGCCTTAATATGAAACAACCAAAATATTTTTTAACTTGAAAGTTATATATATATATATATATATATATATATATATATATATATATATATATATATATATATATATATATTGTATTTTAATTTAAATGACACTAAACACTGCCAATTTCATTAATCTATCAGCAAGGCACTATTGTGTTTAGATCTAAATTGGAAAAATACACGAAACCAATAAATACTTACACACATAAATCAGCCAAAGCTTCTAATATATGATGTTTTCCATCGAACGTCTTCCCTTGCAGCGCCGCCAGCAGGGAGCGGATGAACGGCTCCCGCTCCTCGCCCAGAGTGCTCATCTCTTTACATACTGTTTTGATTGCGTTCGCAGCCTAGAAACAATACTATTTTAACAAATCTTTTTTTTTCTAAAATGTATACAGCCAACACACAAAAGTACTAAGATGAACGCTCATTTGAACATTTGAGCGCGCTTTTAATTTTTTTTTTTTTTTGTCAAAATTACTTTAATCATTGCATTTAAGGTTCAATTACCTAAACTTTAGCTTCTATTTTTAATAAATGTGTAGATAGCGGTACATTCCCCGATTTAATAAAACATAGTAAATACCTTTGTTTAAAAGTAGGGATAGGTCTCAACCTGGAAATTATAGGCCTATTTCAATACCACCAGCATTAAGCAAAATATTTGAAAAAATTATCTTAAACCAATTAAGTTTTTTTTTTATTGTAACAATGTTATGCACAGTAAACAGTATGGCTTCACCAAAGGTAAATCTACAACTGATGCGGGTGCTGCGCTTCTTAGGCACATTTACGATGCATGGGAGAAATCGCAGAATGCTATTGATATATTTTGCGATTTGTCTAAAGCTTTTGATTGTGTAGTTCATCAAACACTTTTGCTAAACTAAATCATTATGGGATACGATTCGATCTCACCCATGAAAGAATTTGAAGCGTCAAAGCAACAAAACCCGCAAAAAAACCAAACCTTTACAGCATCATGGAGCAGGGAAGGGACAAAAGAGCATTGCCTGAAGCACGAAAAAGAATCGTGTAATATCTGTATTTTTATAGCTCAACAAGCTGTTTTCGGAACTAATATCTACCGGTATCGAATACTTTGATTTTGTATAAGTTTCTATATAATAAGTTCAATAAGTGTATTCGTTGGAGAAATTAAATTTTTAACCACAATCCAATTACTGGAGTTTTATTCTAAATATTGGATTGAACCTATATATATTCTTTTATAGACAGTATTTTGCTGAGGTTAAAATGGATATAGACTAACATACGTCTCCATGATGCTATCTATTTTCTTGCCTTTCATAAACAGAATAGCATGAAGTATGTCAGTATCGTAACCTGTATCTTCTTAGTCCAGGAGCCGGAGGCGAGCGCGGCGTCGGCGGCGGCGCGGAGCGCGCGCAGGTGCCGGCGCACGCCGCCCGCGCGCGTCGGCGACATGTCCGACCAGATCTCCTCGAACATCTCCACTGTTGTTGACTCTGACAATTACATTTTGTAGACATTAATTATAGTACCTAGGCGAGCGAGCTTCACTCGGAATCCTTTTTTGTTATATCGTATTTTTTAGATTAAAAAAAAAAACTGAATAAATACAAAAAAAAAACAAAAGTAAAAACTTTATTTCCGACCGGGATTCGAACCCGGACATATGTGATTGTCTATCTTGTGCCTTGGCCACTTGACCACGATGCTTGTTCCCGAGTGTAAGAAATTATCGACCATATTGCGTGGAATAATGTGAAAGAAAACTGCACAAAAATTAAAAAACACGCGTTTTTCCAGACATAAGACTAATTTCGATCGATTTTTCGTCCCCGAAAACCCCCACATACTAAATTTCAGCGAAATCGTTAGAGCCTTTTCCGAGATCGCTGGTATAAATAAATAAAGATATAAAGATATAAATATACAACAATTGCTCGTTTAAATATATTAGATATAAAGATGCTTAACGTATTGAGAACTCTTAGTGACAGTGTAAATGTTAGTACTCATACACAGTTGTCAAAATTATATTTGTCTTATCGATTTCAGTTACGACGGCCAACCTCCATGAATGTGTCAACTGCGCGAGGCATATCATAGTATGAATTTGCTGACACAAGTTTATTTTCCATTCGTTTACCTCTCACATTCCGACGTGGAACGACAACTGGCCACGACCGGTGAGAGGCAAGGAACATTTCAACTCCGGACTTTTACTAAATATTAACAGACAAACCTAACAAATATTTCAGACCCGACATGAATTCGAATCCAGGGCTTTACAACCAACCGCTGTTTTAATATAATTGCAGATCAATAACCCAATGTAATTTGTTGCTTAACATTATTATTTATTCGCGCCATAAGAGCGCAATAGATTTTACTGTAATTTGGAATACAAATAGCTCCCTATCTTATATACTGTAAATACACATAGGTTACTTTTTATCACTTGTAAATATAACAAAAAAAACCAATTACCATCTTCCTTAGGAGCATGCATCGCGAGGAACACTACAGGTGCTAAAATCTCCTCATTATCCTTTATATGTTCAATTTTAGCTTTAGCAATGGACTTGAGAGTGAGCGCGATGGCCGACCGCGACGCGTCGTCCTCTTTCGTTTCATACAAATTCACCAATTTCTTCATTAACTTTTCTATAGATTGCGGCTGAAATATCAAATCCTTATATTATCTATACTTAATATTATAAAGCTGAAGAGTTTGTTTGTTTGTTTGGTTGAACGCGCTAATCTCAACAACTACTTATCCGATTTGAAAAATTATTTTTGCATCACATAGCCCGTTAACTGAGGAAGGCTATAGGCTATATATGATCCCGGAAAAATGTACGGTTCCCGTGGGACAGATTTGTTTTTGTCTAGGGACGAACCCGAAGCGAAGCGAGGGTGAGTCGCTAGTGATTAACTATTGTTTGGAGTTAATGTTTTCATAAACAATTTATGCTAAAAATACAAGTTATTAAGAAAAAAAAAATTTGACTCAAACTCAAAATAAATTATTTTAATTAATCTATTAGCATTTTATAGACCTTTTATATCTTTAGCTTTATGGATAAATATATAATAATGAATATAAATAATAATGAAGGTTCGTATGTTTGTCCTCTAACGCTTATGATTAAACTCTGGTGCGCTATTCTGTATACGCTTGCGAAAGTCCCGAGCGCAAAAGAAGAATTTTTCTTTGAACGTATGTCTTCTATGCATTCCTATTCCATTCAAGATACATCCGAGCGGAGTAAGGCTAAGTCGCTAGTAACTTACACTATTAAATAACATAGAGAAAAAAATCACTCATACCTTAGCGTACGCAGAAATTTGTCCCAAAGCCTCTGCATAATTTTTCCTAACAGTGGCATTTCTATCGAATATTCCATTCAACAGGTTACTCATTAACTTCCCCGCGACCGGCTCGAGGTCGGCCCTCAAGTAATGTGCCGTGAGCACTAAGAAGTGTGCGCACGCGACTTTAGTGCCAAGTTGCGGGGACTTCATTAGTTCCAGAATTTTCGGCAACATTTCCTTCATCGCCTCGATATTTATATACGGCATACACTGGAAAGGATTATTTCTAATTTAATAAAACTATTGAGTCTCTTATTAAACTTTAAATGAAATTACTTACTAATAATATTTTTTGAGTTCTATCTGTTGCTTGTAATTTAATCAATTACCATAAAATGAAGTTAGTAATCATTTATTTTAATGATAAAAATCTATTTCTAGTTTTAATACCTACTTTAAGAAAGAAGAGAATATTATCTTTTTCTTCAGCTTTTTTTTAATAGCAGTGTTAATCACTTTGTTAAAAATGTTCAAAAAAGTGTAGAGAACTACACTAAACTGCTACTAAATTCAACTGTCAAGTAACATTTGTATAAATATTAGTTTAAATTAAAAATAACTTTTTCTCATTCAATCCTTTTTTAACGTCCTACTACTGAGCATAGGCCTCCAGTAAATGCGAGGGGGAACAGGCCGTAGTCCACCACGCTGGATAAGCGCAGGTTGCGGACTTACATGTCCTTCGAAAACTTTCTAGTTTGTCTCAGGCATGCAAGTTTCCTCATAATATTTTCCTTCACTGTATAGCGATTGATATTACCACATATTGAAAATGATGCGATGAAAAATATCAAAAGTTTAAAACCAGAAATTTGAACGAAATATGAATCACTCAGTTTTGCCTTATAAACAACATAATAGATACCTACCAAAACTTTTATTTGACTCCTTTTTTAAGCATTATTTAATTATTTTAGCTGACAGGTGTTCACTTATTATGAATTATTTTATTTGAATTTGAATTGTACTTTTTAATAAGAAATTTATTATAATTTAATGGATATTTTTAATTATATAATTATAGTGAATGTTACGTACACTTGTAAAGACATATCTGATTAATTATTATTATTGTCTTCTAAATGTATATAAATGTTTTAATATCTGTGTTGTTAGTGTACTTTTTCTAAATAAAAAAAAATAAAGCTATTTAGACACTCACGGGAGTATCTATATATGTAATATGTATGTGTATGTATGGACAAAAGAAAACCCTATTAAATAATAACCAACCTTAACAACAGTATCGGTAGTGTAGTGCTGTCGCGCGGCGCTGGCGCGCATGTCGTCCAGCAGCTCGCGCGAGCCGCTGTCCGCCAGCGCCGTGCTGAGGTAGGACAGCTGCGCGGACTCCAGCTCGCCCGCCGCGCCCACCAGCGCCGGCACCAGCCGCGGCAGGAACGGCGCCAGGCCGCTGCCCGCCGCGCCCACCAGCTTCGATACTGTTTGGAGACTGGAATCGCATACCACATTTATTTATTTGTTCAGGTAAAAACAGTCGTATACAAAAGATCTTAAACAGTAAGAATACAATTAGACCTATATTACCCTAAGCTACAAATGAACTGATTTGTCGTCAAAGGTGACGGATGGCTAAATAAGTATGTTTTTGTTATTTTTTTTTTTTTTATTTTCATTTATAATCGAGATACAAATTATCAGTAGCGGATTTAGGCTTAGGCCTGTGTGGCCCGGGCCTATGGCGGCAAATTTTGAGGGGTGCCAAAATTTTTAAGACAATTAAAATTAAAAAAAGATTGGGTCTTCTATAAACTTTATGTTCAAATTTTAAAGTCTATTTTCTTGCGCTCTTACAATCAATAGGTAGTACCATTTCAAGGGTAGAATGTTTTTTTAAATAACTAATCTATATATACTGTTACGAAAGAAATATACTAGGGCACCATATCGACTTGGGCTTAAGACGCCATCGAACCTAAATCCACTACTGCACATTATTAATAATCTATATATAAAAACATAAATGGCAAACAAATATTATTAGTATTGGCACGCTTTGAAGCCAAAAAAAATATTTAAGAAATATTATTAGACGATTAATTTAATTGCGAATGTTTGTGACGTCTTCACGTTAAAACAGCTAGAGTGATTTGGATTAACTTATAACTTTAATAAACTGATTGACTACGACCTAGTAACACATAAGCTACTGTCAGGCACGTAGGGATACATCAGAACAATTAAAATTAGTAGTGTCATTACAATAAATAATAGAGTCGTAAATACTATATCACATAAAGTATTATACATATTATATACTAGCGACTTACCCTCGCTTCGCTCGAGTGCGTCCCTGGGTACGTTTTTTTTTTTTGAGCGAAATCCTAATTCTTTTTCTTAAATAAAAGTAGCCTAAGTTACTCCTTATAATATCAGCTATCTGTCAGTGAAAGTCCCGTTAAAATTGGTCCAGACTCCAGCCGATTCGGAGATTAGCCGGAACAAACAAACATACAAACAGATAAAAATTTTAAAAATTGTGTTTTTCTTATAAGTACCGTATATAATTCCATATGCATTTAGTATAAAGCTGTTATTTTGACATTACAGACACTTTAATTTTATTTATCTGTATAGATTAAAGGAACCTGTCAAATTTAGCTCTCAGAAAAGAAAAACCTTACTATAGTATGTACATATTGCTTTAATAAAATATATAGTTTACCTAACACTCCTCACTTCCTTAACGAGATTTGTGATTCCAGTATCTAACAACACCGGTAAGATGACGGACACTATTTCCTTGCCGTCTTTGCCTTGATTGACGTCGGAAGCTTGTATACACAGCTACAAATAAAAAAAAGTAATAAATTAATAACCGAATTTCAACCTTAGCTATTTATGAATTACTTGCTATTATAATACGTGCCACGAAAGATGAGACTTGACGAACGTCAGTAGTGGGGAGCCTGCGCAGGTACAGTCGTGTACGAAATAGTTATCTATAATTTATTTCTACATATCTATTTAGGGATTTTTCGATGTCATTCGGAATAAGGTGTATAGCAATGTTATATTAAAATTATTAACAATATTTATTACGAAATGATACGCATGGTACGCATTTGTACCTACTTCAAATTTTGTACACTTTCCTTTGCTTTTTTAACTTATAAGTTATAAGTGTACACGTCGTAAACTATCTTTCTACTTTGTCTTCTTAACCTCGAGGCATAATCAAAATTTTACAAAATTGCACTCGTATATAACACAACTGTAAACAAAGTAGAAAATAAACACAAGTTGCACTCGTCTGTATTGCGGAGTCAAGCGGGGGTTGTACGGGGTGAGGAGGACGGTAGGCAACTAACGCGCATGCGTAGCGCTGTACCGCGCCTCCCGCGCACTTTTCGACGCCCGATCCCTTCTTGCCTCAGCCCTCGTACCGCTAAAGAGACCTATAAATCGCCCTATGCGCAAGTTAAACCACGTGGTAAGTCAAGTCTCATCTTTCGTGGCACGAACTATACATTGATAACAATGAAACGCAAAGTGTAAACAACGTTTTAACATAAAATTATGCTTTACAAACCATAACCCAGTTGAACCAATTGAGGTATTCACCGTCTTCCACATGAAGAATGCACATATCTATTGTACGTAAATGCTAACATGTTACACTTTAGCAAATAATACTAAACTATTCAGTATATAATATTATATGTATATTGTATGTATATCTGTAGTCTTATAAATGTGAAATTTTGTGAGTGTGCGTATTTGTTACGGCTAAGACTAACGGTTCACGTTTAACTGATTTTATAGCTTATATCCTGGGTTAAATCTAACCTTATCGAATCTTTTTAACTAAACCTATATAAGACCTAACTTATATAAGATATATTAGTATTAATAATGTAAATACGTACTTTAGACAGTACATTCGCAGTACTGGTGGCTGCCTGCCTCGTGCCCTCGTGCACGTCGTCCATCACACGAAACAGTTGCGTCCATATAGTCGGCAAATGTTCTAGAGACTGATGTAAGTTTTGAGCCCCACTTGAAAGTTTAAATTATGTAAACAAATATCATATTAAATTACAAACATCCAACATTTCAATATATTTTGCTTTTGTTTGAATTTTTTGAATGATTTCTAGAGCTAAAATTACAACATCGAATTGAAATAGAGCTTTACTTACATAATATATAATGTTTTTGTCCAGGAAATAATAACTTTTTCATTGAATTTTTATATATTTTGACAGATTTGAAAACGAAGCCGGCATTACTCTCATCTCTATTTTCTTTTTTATATACATATTTGTATATTACGCGTATACTCTCGAAATATAAATGTGCATATTTTCAAGATAGTCGTATTAAAATAAATCACATAACATACAAATCAACATACACCTAAAATTAGTAGCTCTTCCTTTTTTGAAGTCGGTGGAAATAAAACTTACCGCAATAGATCCGAGAGCGCGTTGCAGCACGACATCCTCACGCGCCATTGGTTGGACGTTAAGTTTGAGACTAGATCGTCTAAGATTTCTTTGTGATATTTGTGAACCTACAAGTATTTTGTTTAGGTTAGAACTTATAGTTAGACATATGTACAAAAAAAACAAAAATTATAGTTAAGAGCAATCAGAGACAGAATTTTTATATGTTTCGATGCCATTTCTTTTTTCGTCTTCCATATTATTGTACAATTTGTGTGGATAGACCGTCTGTAATAACTACATCTTTTGAAATATCAAAAATCTTGTCTCTGGCATTCGAAACATCATAAACAAAAAATGAAAACAAAACCGCGATAAAATCCGAAAGAAAAAGTTAATTTAAAATTTCAAACGTTCACGTATATCCAACAAAAGTAACAATATCACACTTGGAATATTTTACGCTTATCTACACTAATATTATAATTGCGAAAGTAACTGTCTGTATGTCTGTCTGTATTGTCTCCTTCATGCTTAATCCGCTGAACCAATTTAGATAATATTTAGTATGGAGATAGTTAGAAACCCTGGGAAGGAAATAGGATAGTTTATATTCCGGAAATCATCCCTTAAGGAGGTGAAAAGGGCAATGAAAGTTTGTATGAGGAATCATTTCTCAAGTTAAAGGGATATATATATTTTTTTAATTTTTAAAGTAGATACTTATCTATACCTGTGTATGTACATATATATAGTTTATGCTATACTAACCGTGAAAACGTACCTAGGGACGAACGCGAGCGTGAGACGCTAGTATAATTATATGTATATGTAGGTATATATCTATATAATCAAAGCCCACTCACAGTTTGCTGCGTATTGGGCACGATCGCGTGCCAGATGCTGGCCATGGAGTTCTGTATGCGCGGCGTGGGGTCGAAGCGGTAGCGGTACAGGCGCGGCACGATGCGCGGCAGGTGCGCGCCCAGCTGCGCGCCCGCCTGCAGCGCGATCGAGTGGAAGCCGAACGCCGCGCCTGCGGGAGGGAGACGGCGATATGTGCAAGTGCAAGTGAGGGACAGAGACACATGTAAAATATTAAAGAGTGCGTGTAATGTGCACACGCACAAGAAGTAAAACTTCTGTAGGTTATCGGTACTCTTTATGAAATTCAATGTATGTTTTAAGTAATTAGGATAGGTGAGATACTAAAAATAACGCATATTAGGCATACTACAATCATATATTTATCATTTAAGGAAAGAATATACTATTGTATATCATTTGTCAAACAATAACAACAGTTAGCATAGCAACAAACGTAGGTACATTTTTTCGTAACGCATTCACCAGCTTACCCCTAAGTCAAGCGTGCGTAAAGAAGTTTTACTTCAAAAATCGTATTATATATGAATCTATGAGAAAAGAGACAAATGTTAAATAAACAACTTGGATATAATTTATCCAGTAACGTTAAGCTTTGAGTAACGCTAAAAAAACATACCTCTCTTAGAATTCCATACAGAATTGTGGTGAGCCAAATGCATAAACTTGTATAATAAATCAGGCTGGTTCAAATCCGACGCCAATGAACACAGCTCCTTGTAGGTCGAGAGATTCCCCCTAAAAGAAAAAATCCAATGAGAACTCATTTATAACTTATGTAAGCAGTGGCAGCCTAGTGGCTACGCGCTGGGCTAGGGCTGCCTCTCATTCAATTCAAATCATTTTTAACATGATTACCACTTACTATCTTACGGTGAAGGAAACTTGAGAAAATCTGAGAGAACTTAGCCAGTTTTCGAAAGAGATCGGTAGTAAGTAAATAAATGAAACCCTCACCCAGTAGGGGCTTTCCCCAATTGTCCCTCTTCAAATATCTTGGTATCCTCAGTGACCTGCGCGACGGAGCGCTTGCCGCTGGTCAGCTGCTCTATGATCTGTGCGACGAGGGCTTGCTTTTGATTTTCATCTGAGTTCTGATACACTAAGCTCAAGCCTTTGCTGGCGACGTCTTGGACTATATCTGTAATTTTATATGAACAATTTCATTTATATCAACTTATTGTTATTGTTACAACTTATAGAAAGACATTTAAACTCAATTTTCAGTTTACAAAAACATACATACAAATCATATATACATATCTATACTACGTACATGTATACATACTACGTACATGTATATATACATATAACCATATATACATACATATGTATACATATAGAGCTGACGGTTTTGTTTTTCGTTTTCGAATGCACTAATCTCTGAAACTATCGGGCCAGTTGCAAAAAATCTTTCTATATCGTAAAGATGATTTATTGAGAAAGATTAAAGACTATCAGCATCACACTATGACCTACAAAATCGACATAAACTATGCAAGCAGAACCGTAGACAAAAGCTAGTTCACAATAATATGTATGGTATACCACTTAATATATCTTACCGCTGTTCTCAGAAAGGAAATCCATAAACATATCTTGCAATTGTTGCAAGGAGTTGTTTATGGGCTCTCGTTCCGGACAATTCTTCAGTAGCGCCAGCAACCAGATACTTGTGGCCTGCAAGACAATTACAATTGAATAAATTATATTATAACAAATCATATTGTTCTTAAAATTAAAAAGGTTTATGACTGAACCAAAAATCAAAATAAATCCCGCGAAAAACATCCGAAAAGTTAGTTTTATTTAAAATGTCAAATATTCGCGTAAATCTAAGGAAATATTTTATGACTGAGTAACACTGAATACTTAAGAGTCAATAGATTTGAATGAAAATAAGAATATATTCTGGACTAACACAGACTTTAATTATTATCCAACGTACCCACTATATATTACAAAACAAAGTCCACCCGCCGCGTCTGTCTGTCTGTCTGAACGAGATAAACTCAAAAACTACCGAACGGATTTTCATACGAATCTCACCATTGGACGGAGTGATTAACGGAGAAGTTTTAGGTGTATGATTATCGTTTTGTATAAATTGGCTAAAATATGATATTTATTGAAAATGTCGGGAAAAATCATGCCGACTGAGAGCTTTACTGGCGTGTGCTGCGTAAACCAATTGAGTAATGTAATAACAATACGAGCTTTGGCTAAAGACTGACTTTATTTAAAAAAAAACTTATATTTACCCACCAAGAACAATATACAGTATATACCTATTATTTCATACTACCTTACAAGTAATATATAACAAAGATCTATTAAACTGTAGTAACGCTATATATACGTAAATCGGTCGCTCGGGTGCGTCCCTAGATATCCAGTGCGCGCCAATTATTAATAAGACACTGAATGCTGTCTGAACTGCATGTATGTAATGGCCTGAATATCCTACTTAACGTCAAAGTACAAAGAAATAAACATTTATATTGGCTATATAAGTATATCAAGGCAAAACTAAAATCACCTGTCTAGAGTGTGGATGAGGGTGTTTTCCCATCTTGAATAATTCTAACAGCAACCACTCCAGTAACTCGTCGTTTTCTTTCTGCGCTTCTAGATCTCTCACCTTCTCTTTGCCCTGTTTAAAAATTAACATTTACTTTACGATTTTTATATTGTTATCAATTTAAGCGACTTAATTTTGAACGAAATTATAAGTTCAAATATTTTTTACAGACTACAAACTAAGCAAAAGAAAATAATATTTTTTATTTAATACTTGTGATTTTATAACGATAATAGTTTTAGAAAAATGCAGCAAATGTTACTTTACAGCGTTTATAAACATAGGATTTATAATGCATGATACTTGGTACCTTTAAAGTGTCAATCATAAATATTAAGGATATAACGTATTGTATTTAGCACAGATAATATATATTTTTATTTATGTAAATATGAAAATAAAAACCTCTTTAGGTAGTTCAGTCCACAGATCTCTGTTCTCGTTGGAATTGACACCTTCTACACAAAGTACTAGAGATTCGCCAATTTGTAAATGAATTTCAAATTCTTTACTCTGTAAATAAATACAATAATATTAAATACTTGAAATATTCTTAAAATTATAACAACAGCTTATTATTACTTATAAATAAAGAGATGAAAAATACAAACTTTATGTAATGGAATAATTTAATATCTATATACATATAAAGAGGTAAAAACAAAACATTTCAATACCAAAAAAATCTTTTCCAAAACAAAATTATTATTTTTTTTTTGTTGAGTAGTTATTGACGAGTTGTTGAGTTACGATTTTTTTTTTGGAAATAGTTTTTTTATAGAAACTAATTGTAAGTAAATTGTATATATAATAAGTAAATGCTATTCATATATGTTTTCCTCAAACTTTCAATAATGATTACGACCGAATTTTTAACACTTGTCGAACAATAGTTTCTATATATATATATATATAAAACATAAAACACTTACATCTTTGGCCATTTGCAGAAAACCTTTGACGATTTCTTTGGCAAACGACAACCTTTCACCGCAGCACATCAAACCTAATGTAAAGAGGGATCTCTCTTTCACTTTTGAGGGTATTTTCGCATTTCCCACAATTTTAAACAATTTATCGGCTACAGAGAACTTAGTTATCTCCTCATCCACATTTGTGTTGTCACTTTGATTTATTTTAAAAGGGTTTTCTGTTTGTACGAGAGATTCCTGCTTTGACGACATATTTGGCAACGGTAAGGCGGTACATCGCACTAGTATAGATATCGCAGTACATGATATACTGTTCAACTGTATTTGTGGACTAGAGAGTAAATTAGCTGAAACATATTGTTAAATACTTTAATATAATTAATTACTAAAAACGTATACCGACATTAGTTACTTTAACATTTTTCCACCCTTAATGGTGGAATGCTTTCTTGAAATTTACCATGAGGTATGAACATTGAGGCACGGCTATAAGCCATAGAATAAAAAACATAACATTACATTGAGGTATTTAAACCTATTCATTAAAATAATAATCATATTTGATTTACATACACTAAAGTCACTCGAATTGAGTATTTCATTTTTTGAAATCGATCAAATATTTAACAAATAACTACCGAAGAAATCAAGCCCCAATCTATATATATCACAAAAAAACTACATTCTTTTTATTTCGATAAAATAAATTTAAAAAAAAATATATTGTATTTAGACTCACCCAAGTACAATACACCTTCTTTATAAGGTTCCCATTTGCTAGGACTAAATCCTTTGCCACCAAACTTTCCTTTCTTCGACAAAACTATACACCTTTCACATAAATACGTGTACGCTATTAAGTAACCACATTGTGCCTCTAAGTTCTTATTATTTTGTGTTTGCGACACAAACTCTTTAATTTCCTTGTCAATGTCCGCTTTATTACTTGTATGAACGGTGATAATGGCATATATTGCTGCAGAAGTTTCTCGAATATCCTCCTTGGTGCTAGTTGTGAATAGATTTTTCAAAAACGGTAGCAGATTTGTGTATTTCTCAGCCATTTTTTCAGGTACACACCCCACGATATCCAAAAAGCAAGTTAAGGGCATAACGCCTGAAATTATCAAAATAATTAAAATATGTTTAACTAATTTATCAATAGTCAAAAAAAATTTACACAGATAAATAAAGTTAAAATGTCTGTAATGTCATATGAAATTCTATATACGGTACTTTTAAGAAAAACGCAATTTTTAATTTTTTTTTTCTATCTGTTTGTTCCCGCTAATCTTCGAAACAGCTGGACTGATTTTGACGGGACTTTCACTGGCAGATAACTGATTTTATAAGGAGTAACTTAAGCTACTTTTATTTTACTCATACGAAAATTCAATATTAATAAAATACTTACCCGGACTAGCGCTAAGAAGCGAAGTAATCATAGTGAGATATCTGTCTAGAACTTCAGTTTCTAGAAGATTCTCATGAAAGTATTTCGCCAAAATCGGCGATGTGGCATTTGGATGGTTCGAACAGTCTTTCAGGTTCGCGTCTCGGTTTAGGCACATTCTTAGATATCTCAGTATCTGAAAACAAAAAAGATAATAAGCACATTAAAAGTGAAATGAATAACGTATACACATATTTTACCTAGTAAATCATAGTTTTGTTGTTTTTGAAGTTTTCACTTTTAGCGATCCAAATTAATAAAATAGTTATAAGTATTTTTGAAGTTTCTCATGTATGCTTTAAGCCATTTTCATACATATTTTGATATTTACGTCGCTCACAATACGATTTACGGTAATAAGTACAATAACTTGACTGACATAGTTCAAAACATAGCTCTTACAAATAAATAAACATATTAAAAGGCAAATAAATAATAGTAAGACTACTATGAGCCATTAGAGATATTCAATTTTATTGACAGTTAGTAATTTGTTCCAAAAAAATTAATTATCAACACTCACTTCTTGATAAGTTTGTGGGTGAAACTGTAAGACTTGGTTGCTTATAACGAACCTATGCTTCACATTCGACCCCTTCTTCCTCTTTTGCATTTGATCCCACACATAATTTACTATATCTTTAAACTTGGGTGCTTTGAATTGTTCTTCCGATGTTTTGTCCTTGTCTCTTTTGGAGGTATCATCATCTAAACTGACAGTAGTTGTCTCTTTCATTGACACGTTGTTAACTACGTCTTCTATTTCATTCGTTCGAGATGTTCCATACAAGTATTTCAATGCCTCAGTTGAAACATCGTCTTGGCTACAAAAATAACAATATATGTATATATACAAACAAAATAGAATGAAATGCGTGTATTGTTCATTCATTCGTCGCAGTCATCATGCGTCATTATCGTTCATCATAATATGTCGTTTTAAATACAGTATATATTAAAAATTAATAACGTTCAAAACTCCTCTTAAAAATATTGGATATAAGCTACTAATTACAAATAATGTATGCAAATAAAAAATAATAGTAAAATGTCATAGAAAGTAGTACATATATAGTAATATTGACACATATTGTTATAATTTCAAAAATAATTTGTTATAATGCTTAAAACCACAATATTCTAAAGGCGACGAAAAAAATCTTTCGCTACCTACCTATCTCCGCTGGCCAACAACAGTAGATATCTGGAAGGGACGTAATCTTGAGGGAAAACGGTGGCGGAATATCTCATGGCGATGTAACGTATCATGGGCTCATCGCTGAGCATGTAGCTGTAATAAACGATACTAATATAATGTATATGTATGCATAGGCAGTGGTAGCCCAGTGGTAACGCGCTCGCTTGGGAAACCTAGTGAAGCGGGTTCAAATCCCGGGTCTCGCACCTCTGATATTTTCATGTGCGAATCATTTCCCACATGATTGCCACTTATCTTAATGGTGAAGAAAAACATCGTGAGGAAAAGTGCATGTCTGAAAGAACTAGTAAGTTTTCAAAAGACATGTGAAGTCCGCCAATCTTCTTGGCCTAGTATACAGTAGTTAGTATACTTAAAAGTTCATTTAACTATAGCTGTGACAGTATGCTAATTTATCTCAACTCATAGATATGATTTTTTAATTTTTTTTAAATATAATATATTCTAAATATAATGAATTAAAAACGGAATGGCAATATAATGTATGCAGCACTTACTGGTCTAACAAAGCAAAGAGTGCTAGTGCCTGAGGTTCATCGAAGGGACTGGGTTTGAGCTTCTTACTCTCACTCTCGTCAACGTCCATCGTATCACTTTTAGAGGATCCCGCCACCTCCGAAGTATCCATTGGTTCTACTTTATCTATAAAAATATCGATTAGTTTTATATTAACAGCATATTTTATGTACTTACTTCATATTTTAAATAAAACTATCTTTTCGGACTTTTTCGCGGATTTTTTTGATTTTTGATTCCCGACATTTCGAATGCTTAACAGCAATCATAGTCATTGAAGAGACTAAGGTTTTAGATATCTCAAAGGCATTATATAGGTGTCACAGGTAGGTATAGCAATCATGGTCACAAAAGAGACTGTCACAGAGAGAAATAAAAGATAGTTTTATTTAAAATGTCAAATATTCGCGTAAATCTAAGAAAGTATTACTGGCTACAACATAAGTGTAGAATTCACGTATTTGCATCTATTAATAATTGTTAGATCTATTTGTGGCTGTAATTATTTTAATTTAAATAGGGTAGTATACATGTTTTTTTTTTTTCATTAATATATAAATTTAATAAAAATTTGATAACATTCTTTAATAATTTGGTTATTCATAGGCACCAATTTTCACGGGACTTCCGTGACATCACTTTGTGTAACAATAATCATGTTTGTATATCTTTTTATTAAGTTTCCAATTTTTATAAATAAACAACTAGCAATGCGTTAAGACATTGTCCATTTTCCGCGTAGTGATTACATTTTTATACGGTACTATACTGAGTTATTTAAATTCAGCTAGTTTTGCTAAAATAAGTCATATATATGATAGAAATAATAGTGTAGATGCATAAACACACACACACATTCTCTGTTCTTTTGCTCTCATAATGCTGTAGGATGGCTCCAACACTCACGGAGAGAACAGACATAGTAGGGAGACCCCTAAAGGCGATAAGACATATATTCTACTAGCGACTCACCCTCGCTTCGCTCCCGGTTTGTCCCTAGACAAAAACAAATCTGTCCCACGGGAACCATACATTTTTCCTGGATGATATGTAGCCTATAGCCTTCCTCAATAAACGGGATATTTAATGCAAAAAGATTTTTTCAAATCGAATTAGTAGTTCCTGAACACAAACTTATATAAAAATTCTTCTGCATCTCATCAATCTGCATCCTTATAAGATAACTAAACTAGATCTATACGAAACTTGTAAATAGCATGAAAAGAGTAACTAACCGTCAGGATTTATTTTGTACGCCACAGCCATCTCAAGTAGGCAGTCTCTCAGAGCAGTTTTCATTTCAGGCACCGCCTCCGGTATCTTCTTGACGAGTTCCTCGAGCAATGCGAACTGGTTGTTGAAAGTAGTTGGAGATTTTACTGCTAACCGACCTATGAAATAAAAATAAAACACAATTTTCAGTAACTTGAGCTTATCGAGCTAAGGAAGAAAGTAAAGTATGATGATATTTTACAATCCAGTAGAAATAAAAATTATGCTCGCTATTGCTTAAATATCTGTACAGAGAAAAAGCCTTTTACGTATATTATACACTGGCGACTTACCCTCGCTTCGCTTGAGTGCGTCCCTAGATACATTTCAATATTATTGAGCGGAATCCTAATTCTTTTTCTAAAATAAAAGTAGCCTAAGTTACTCCTTTTAACATCAGCTAGTTGTCAGTGAAAATCATGTTAAAATCAGTCCAGCCGTTTCGAAGATTAGCCGCAACAAACTGACTGACAGACAAAATTTTTTAAAATTGTGTTTATCTTATAAGTACCGTATATAATTTCATATGCATTTAGTAGCTGTTATTTTAACAATAAAAACATACGCTTCAATTTTATTTATCTGTATAGATGTGCGTGATAAGTGATAATATAATTCATCCACCAGTTTAAGTACGCGCTGACCGTTGACAAAATCTTTGGACCAGCTCGAGCTATTGACAATATTAGGACTAGCGCGTTACATATAAAAACGCACTCACCGGCCACCACCGCTTTACATAAATAAATAACATCTACTTATATTACAGTGACCGAGTTTGTATCCGATTCTAATTTCTAGCATAGTACTTTAGAAACTCCATAGTCTCAAAACGTAGTTAAAATTTCCATGAGAAGATAATTACACTTCAAAGTTATAACTTGAGCTATTCGTTCTGTGCGCTCATATGTAAAGCAGACTTCATATTTAGCGGTTGTCGATTAGTCCCGCGTAGTTTCTTTCGCCAGTTCTTCTCATTACTGAGGCTTCTTCTTTCCAAACTGGTAGTAGACTCATGACGTTCAGTAAAAAATTGTAATAATTTAACTCTGAATAAAATATTTTGAATTTGAACTTGAGAATTTGAATTTGTAGAATAATTTTAAAACGGATTTAATATTACTTATAAACAGATTTAATATTATTATGTAAATAGTTTTATATATGAGAATGAGAAAAGGCAATGGCGAAGTTAGCATGTGTAGCATCCGAAGTGTTTATCGATAGTAGGTACCACCTCTTAAAACCCCCTTCATAGAACCTCTAAAATGAATGTGAAAAATTTCCAGTCATTTGGGTAATCGAGTGTCTTCCTACACAAGTATAGCGGCCAAAAAAAACAATGGATTTTACGCAATCGAACAGGTGCTACACCCATAGCAGCATCCATCGACACCTTAGTACATCATGGAGAAAGTGTACTTACCTAGGCACATACAGGCTTTAGGCTGATGTTCTACGAGTGTTTCAGATCTTATAAGCTTCAGTAAACCGTGGAGAAATACTGTTGCTACTCTCTTTAACTTAGTTTCGTCACCGCTGAAATAAAATGTACATATATTCGTAAAGTGTATCTGCTTGTTTATATAATGTAGGACGACTATTTTTAATAATTTTTCGAAAATCAAAAAAGGGTTTTTTTTTTAATCAAAAAATATGTAATATAACTAACTTGTTAATCACATTGAGCAGGAACATAAGCGCCATATTGCGAAGTCGAGAATTTGTGTTAGCTTCAAATAATGATGAAAAAACAACCTGTAAAGTAAATTAAAATTATAATTAATTTGTGGTTAATAGGCGATAAGTACCTCGCATATATGTGGTGATTTTGTACCACTCCTATATCCAAGTCTTTAATTATTTTAAAATTTATTATATATTTTTTGTGTCGAAAAATTTTCATTATACACGGACATCTCTTAAACTAAAACTTAAAATACTCACTTGAACACAATGTGGAAACATAACGCCTGGTCCGGTTGCCTTATTCAAATATTGTATTAGTTTTAAACGAAGTCGTGTACATGCTGGCACCTGGAAGTTTAAAAATATATATTAACAATCGACTTACCCTCGCTTCGTTCCTGTGTGAAGGGTCACACAGGAACAGGAAATTTAGGGAAATTTTAATGGTTTAGGAACGCATAAATGACAAACGTCCAAAAAAATCTTTTTTTTTAAACATAGCAGGCGCATACAGAGTAACCCTCCAAAGTTTCAGCACAACTGGATCCTTCTTAAATATTAATGATAATGTTTTGCTGTAAAGAGCAAATTTTATCTACATTAAATGCCCAACGCAACTAACGCATAAATAAAAATTAATATATTGATCAAAATAACTTGGAAAGTATACTTAACCCACAAAAATAATTAATCTATCTAATAAAAATGGTTACTGTGGGTTATTCGTAAGAAATAGATATATACCACCGGGAACTTTTTTGTAGATATTTTTAAGATACACAATTTCGTAGTACATCATTTTGATATATCTCGTACAGTTTTGTCAGCGTTAGCAGTGAAAGTGCCAAATTCTATATTTTACGAATCATTTGAATGTTTATCATTTTCTGTAAATATAACATGCATATATTATACATATAAACCATCCGGAAGAAATTATCTGAATGATAGTGAGAACCGCATCGAAATGAGTTGCCTAGTTTAGAAGATCTAATCGTACATACGGACTGACAGACACGGGAAGCGACTTTGTTTTATACTATCTAAAGATTAATAATAAAAATTATTATTGTAATAGCATGAAAAAAGGCATCAGTGATATTTGTTCATAACTCAATTTTAATAGAAGATAAGTATCTTCTATTAAAATTGAGAAATTCATCAATAAATATCAAAGCAAAATGGTGAAATCTTACTTTAGATCTAGTACTAATAGAATTAATATCTCTATTAAAACATTACATTTCATTAAAATTTACAAATATCCACATAATACAGTAATTAATTAATAAATAGCACTTTTACCTTGTGGTCATCTGGAGGAACCTTCATGCCACCCCAAGTACCTAAGTACAAAGAATACAAAGGAGCCAAAACTGATGGTAGAGACCAGTCTACAGAACTGTAAATGATACACAAAAATTACATATAAATATCTAAATATTATTATATTATTATATGGCACCTAGTAAGTTTATTCCCGAACATAATAATGACGAAAATTAAGACAGTCTTTTTGTGATTCAATTACTCACAAAGTAACTACTAATATGATATGTACTTACTCAAAGAAATATATTCAAGGATCAATTGTTATTTTTAAATTCAATGTAACAATGCAAGCAAGTGTGGGAATGTTTAATTTTAATTCTTTACTAGTATGACATAATTACAAAACATACCTATTTACTCTAATGAGAGGGCTATTGGCGTGATTTGCAACGCTAAAGCGAGAATCCGCTGCCGCTACAATTAGCGGAACCAGAATATCATTTGTATTAAAAATATCTTTACTTATGAAGTTCACTATTGAAAGTTTCATCTGGAAAAAAAAATTCATTACTATCAATTCAAATTTGTAATATATTTATATTTCAGTTTTCATACCTCTTCAAGTTGATTAGGATTAATTTGATTTTTTTCCACAAGGCGCTTATATGATTTAAGACTCATGCCCGGAGGCACTTGAAAGTCACTTTCACCAGCATTAGGCAAAGCTCTAAAAATATAAATAATTTCCTCAATTATAAACTAAATAAATTTGAGACTTTACAGATATAATACTCCATAGAAATTAAAGGAAATTTTGTTTTTATCATATTCTTACCTATAAGGCAATAAAAGAACATCAGTTGCAAATTTTAAAATCAGGTTGGAAACCTTTGGCTTGTCTTTTAAATTAAGGTCTGTTTCCTTAATATCCCCAAGTAAAGGCATAACCAGCATTAAAATTCTAAAAAAGGAAGTTTTTTAATTAATAAATATTATGTAGCTTAAAAGTACTTTAAGCAAGAAATATTAATTTTCTTAAATGTACAAACCCATCCTGATGCTGAGGAGGTTTATTCTCAATTGCTTCAAGCAATGTAGGGGCCAAACTCAATTGCTTTTCTCTGGGGAGTCTTGGGAAACCCATAGTTATGTAAATAATAGAGAAATTCTAAAACAAAATATATAATTATTTATATAACTAATTTGGATGGTACAATTTTGTATTTAAAAGAACTATAAAAATACTCACAATAATAAAGCTATTTGATGTAGGATCTCTATAAAGTTGGAGTAGGGTTTCAACAGGTAGTTGGACTTCATTTCTACATTTTACTCGTTTATTTACATGGATCAATAGCTCCATCACTTTAGTACGTATCTATAAACACAAATTATTTGTATGTTAAGTATTTAATTGTATTCAACTCTTTTTAATGTCCCACTGCTGGGCACAGGCCTCCTCTCAAATTTTGGGAGATCAGGCCATGGCCACCACACTGGCCAAGTGCAGGTTGGTCGACTTTACATCTTTTTTGAGGACTTGCTAGGTTTTCTCAGACATGCAGATTTCCCCACAATATTTTTACCATTTCCTTTACCATAAGGCAAGTAGTAATCATGTTTAAAATGATTCACACGAGAAAATATCAGAGGTATGAGACACACACGTTTTTCCCAACAAGTGTGTTACCACAGAGCTACCACTACCTACAATTTATTTACTATTTAATTTATCCTATATGATACATAAAGAAAAGTTAAGACTAATAACTTAAATATAAATTATTAAACCATTAACATTAAAAAAATAAATATTGCATATTAAAAACGATACAATAATTTATTTAGATAATATATTCAACCATATGTATTATAGGACAATAGTATACAAATATAGTAAGTTAACCTGCTCATGAGGAGAAGACAGTTTCAAAATAACTGGAGGCAGGAATCTATTTAAACAGCTTTCCAGCTGATCATCAGTGTCAGCATTTCCAAGTCGAAGAAACACACGATCCAGGAGAACTGTAATAACAGCCGGCAGGAATAAAAAGAATATTAAGAGCTAGTGTGACACAATATTAAGTATTCGTCACATTCTTACGTGAATCATTTGAGCAATCATTGCTGCTCTCAGACACTTCCATTTCAGACATCTTTTATCATTTGCAATATCACTTTTCGATGAAATATTGTGGAATAATGGTTTTAAACAACACCACTGCAAACACAGATGACAGAATGACAGACAAAATATCGTTTGACGTTTCGCGACATTGACTTTAAATTATTACAATGGCAATCATTTAGGCAAAATTAAATAATCATAGATGAATAATTGATGGGCTCTTTAGTCTCTTGTTATTGATTAATAAATGCCTTACTATTGATTAATATTACCTAAACCACTCAACCTATTTACATTAAATTTTTACTATTTTTAATTTACAATTTCAAAGTTATGTACATATTTGAATACAATATTTAAATCTACGCTTAGAGTAGCTAGCTAAAGTATTCATAGCTAGCTAGCTTATCTAAGATTCTACGAGTAACTTTCTCTACCAATAAGAAAAATATTATCATCCGTGATTCGTAAATATATTTGACCGACTTTAAAGAGAAAAAGGTACCCAATTTGAATGTATTTTTTGTACTTTAAGTGATAAGGCCGCCTTTACACTGAAACATCTATTTGTATTATTTTCAAATTGTACTTCTTTTTCTTTGGTGTAATAAAGAATTAAATAATAAAATATGATATTGATTTTTATATTTTTTATAAAATTTAATATAAATTAGATAAAATCCGCCTATAGGGGTCGAAACAACTTTTCACTGATTTTGAAGTCGGTGTACCTGTTTTTATTAGTGTTTATACTTAATTACTTGTTTGTGACCATAAAATTAAATATTTTCCTGAACACACCACAGGGTTTTCAAATAAACGATTAGTGATGTCAAAGGTATAGTATATTTGTATTTATTTTCACAGTAAAATGAAACAAGGACAACCAATTAACTTCAAATTTTATTGTAAATCCACGTAAAATATATTAAATTTTAGCAATTAAAAAAGTGAGAAAGGAAACTGAGTAAATAGTTTCTAATAATATCACATCATACATATTTTTATTATTTTTAACAACAATACCAAATAGGTCATTAACATTAAAATAAAAATTAATTCTACAGCAAAATAATTGATTTCTAGTAGCAAATATTAGAAAGAGCGTCGCAATTATATATTTTTCTAACATAACACAGCACTCGATTACTAATCTAGAATAGTATAAAAAATAGACTTATAAAATAATGTATTTTAATGTAGAAGACCAAAGTTTAACACTTTTTTATGCATATATTTTTTTTATTATGTATACACTATTCAGTCTTTCAGACCAGTAAGATTATTTGAAGACTTTCAATGTCATTTTTCTTTTTATAACAAAACATTGAAAGATTTTAAATGTTCAATTATTCACATTCGAACATCTATGAGTTCAACAAAGGTCAACTACATTCAAACATATTATTAAATGAAGCCCCTTTACATCTAGTACTTTAGGAATGTTTTTATACATTTCAAAACAACACATCACTCCAATACGACCTCCCATTTCATTATATTTTATTATACAATAGCATACTATTGGTTAGATACTATTTCTATTAGCAATACATAATGGCAGTTTTCACTCTTTAAAAATATGTAGGTTTTGTAATTTTTTACAAGTTCAGGACATTGTTTAAATGGTACAAAAAGTTATTCAAATTAGTAATTTCCCCCTCGTATTTTTGAAACATACTTTGTCACAAATTACAAGATAACCACAATTTAAAATAAATCAGTTCATATACATATATAAGTTTATGCTATTCGATGCCGTGAGCAAATATCATAACAAGTCCTGGTTCCACCATCATGTGTTCGTCCACGTGTGTGTTATCACATTGCAAGACGAGTACCGCTTGTTTGCCTGGAACTCTCTTACACACATATTTTTCATATAACCTGTAGAAAGAAATATCAGCTGTTAAATATTTTTAAGATAATGTACATTAGATTAATTTATTTTCTTAAGTTTGATTAGAATATTTAAATATCTCCATGATGACAAGAAAGTGCAAGAAACAATTGCCTTTTTTTGTAATATTATCGTGTCTATAATATCGTGTTTATTTTGATCCTATATACATATATTGATAATATTATAACAGCATAAATATTCATAATATGGATATTACCTTCTATTATTTTGTCTTGTTTCTAAGGAAGATAGACCAGGGGGCCACCGTCTTTCGTGGCAGTTTTCCATGAGGTCATCTATGATGTGCGGTGGACAACCTGACTCTGACAAACTTCGCTTGATCATCATCTATAACCGAATTAGAAACGATTTTAACCTCATATTCTTTATAACATCACACAATTGAACTTTAAAAAAATTAAATAAAAGCAATATTTAATAAATTAAAAATACTTTATTTTTTTTAAATATTTAAAAATTAGCAATTACATGCAAAAAAACCAAATTGAATAGAAAAATATGAATTAAAATATCTACAGTAACACAGCGGTAATAAACCAACAAAAAAAAAGCAATTAATAATAATGATAAAAAGAATAACCAAACACCATCCGCACGAACCAGAAACAATGGTCACTAATTACCACCTGCAGGGCGTCATCCGGCGTGGAGATCATGCCGCCCCAGCGGGTGACGCGCGCGCGCGCCAGCGACCCCGCCCAGCGGACTACCTCCTCGCGCTCCATCTGGTCGGCCAGCGCGCGCATCGTGGGGTTTGACACCCGCATCGCCCGCATGAACTCCTGCTCAGAGTGGTCATGTATAATGTTCTATAGTAATATTGTTTTGAATGTTTGTTTTAAAATAAATTGCAAATCGGACTATTATTTGATATACGGAAGTTTTTTTGTATGCATGCGTGCGTGCGTGTTACTCCTACTCTAAAACTGCTGAATTAATTTGCTTCAAATGTAGTACACACATAGAT
This sequence comes from Argynnis bischoffii washingtonia, assembly GCA_033884665.1. Classification (NCBI taxonomy): domain Eukaryota; kingdom Metazoa; phylum Arthropoda; class Insecta; order Lepidoptera; family Nymphalidae; genus Argynnis; species Argynnis bischoffii. Next base: position 12,759,414 of record CM066618.1, on the reverse strand, counting down.
TACGAGTTGAAGGCTATTGTTAAATACCTATGAAACCACCTGAGCGAAGTGTGGGTAAGTCGCTTCTAATGATATAAAATAACACAATGGGACTTAACCTTAAAGATCCTTTTTCTTAATCAAAATTCGATTTCTTGGTTCACATAATTATTTTAATGATTATTATTTTTTTATATACTTATAAGCCCAGATAATATTTATAATTCACATAAAGTTAAATATAAACCTTAAGCAGTGCCAATTCTCGTTTATGCTCATTTATGACCAGCCTCTGTTCCGTCAACTCCTGCTGGAAGTCTGTGAGCTTGCCTTGTTGCGTGGTGATCAGAGCGCGCAATTCTCGCACGCAATTGTGTTCCGCTAGTTCGTCCTTTGGTATAACTAAACCGCAGCCAGCCTCGCACGGCATCGGCCTTTTAGGGTTAAATTCACCTGGAATTACAGTTTTTTTTTTTTAAATAAACAAATATAAGTAATTACTGTGCTGAGGAAGTTAATATATTATATTTTATATTCTTATAATAAATCTTAATAGCAAGCTGCAATAAACTATGTAACTATATGTTCAAAAAAAACAATTAGTAATTATTGAGTTTTGTTGTAAAGAAATTGTGGCCGGCCAAAATAAATTATTGCTATTAAACTCTAGTTCCTTGGCTTGTTTTATGACATTTGATGCCCCTTTGATTATATTGCAATGTTTTCCCATACAATTGTGTAAGGGACTAAACACAGTGCAATACAATATTTCCCACACACTTCAATAGTCTCAGCAAATAAAGCTTCACTTCATTATGTAATTCAATATTTGTTCAAAATTATGATACTAAAATATAGACCATAGCATATATATCTATTTTGCACCTAGTGTGTGTATACTACATTTTTTTAATTAATCTTTTACTCATATTTCATTTAAATGTATCAAAATGAAATATTATTAAGCCCATACTTTTACAGGTTAAAAGAATTTCATTACATTTGAAAAGTATTACATGTAAATTATTAACCTTTCACTGAACTTCTATCCAATTACATGTTGATATCAATATCTTATTGATTACAATGACAATGTATGTCATAATATTGTAAATATATTATATATACAACTTCATACTTTCCTTTACAGTATAAAAAACTTAAAAACTCATGCAAAACTCTGAATTTGTTCTACATTTTCTACATATTTTTCAAAGGAAATAAACAAAGGAACCCAGGACATAGTCTCTGCTAAGAGATACTGCAAATGCCAATAAGACCAAAATAAAACATGATCAATAAATACATACATCTTAAGAAGAAATTTTCATTTAAATATAAACAACGACAAAAAAATATTTTAACAATGTATAATTAGGACATCAGCATATTTTTTCTCTTACTTTAATCATTTTAAAATTTCATTCTAAAGAATAAAATGTTTGTCAATGAAATTAAGTTGAAAAATACATACATTCAACTAAATGTGATGCCAGAGAGTCTAATTTTAAAACAGTATTACATCCATGAGGAGCATTATCACAGCTTGTGCATAATCTGGAAAAAAAGAAACTAATAATAATAATATAAATCAATCAATTTCTTACACCAAAGAATAAAATGGTTTTCAATTTTTATACAATTGAGCATAATCTAGTCACAATAAATAAATATAAGTCAAGTATCATTTAAAAATATGTAACTAAATTTATTAAAAGAGGAAAATGTTTTTTAATTAATGATATTACAAAATTCCAAAAAATACGAAAAGAACGATGCATTTAAAACCAGTTTACCAATTTATTGTACAAACATAAAAATATAACCTGAAATATAGAAACCAGATAAGAACATGATGTTATAACAAACCTGGATAACAAATTACGTAGTATTCTCGGAACAGGTCTTAGCTGGCTTGCGGTCACCGCCTGCCGGTCAACTGGACAAGTCGGTTGAAGACTGATCCACTCTGTTATGCAGGCACGACAGAATGCATGCTCGCAAGCTGGTGCCTATAAATTGACATAGAAGTTATAGATATCTTATTCACGTCTTGTTGTACGAATCAACTTATATCATATGTACCTGTAAAGGATCCTCTAACACTCCAGAACAAATAGGGCAAATAAGTTCTTCGTCGACGTCACCTTGAAACCTTTTGATTTCAAAGCCCATTCTTAATTTTAAAGTAGATAAACATTAGCTCAGTCAAATTTCTTAAACAATGATGCTAAATAAATTAATAAGTTGTATATTTTGCAGTATGTCACATTCAGCCAATAGATTTGTGTCACCCAAATCTAAATGAATAATATTGAAATATCAACAACAAAAAACGAAACAACATACAAGGGCATAAAGAAGCACCACTACCACAGTATATACTGAACAAAATTGCAGTGTTGTCTAATGTGTTGACTAATGTCATGTCAAACAATTTCATTTGATAGTGGCAATAAAATATCATAACGTTGAATTAAAATTTAAAATATTGACTTCGAAATTTATGTATAATTATTTTATGTAGTTATTAAAAGTAACACAATGTTAAAATTATATTGTATGTTTTATATAAATAATATTAAAAAAATAATTTGTATCATAATTTGTATGAAACAAAAGCTAAAACTGGTGAATTGAAACGGATTAGATACTGTATTTTTTGAAATATTATGATTTCAATAAAAAACATATTATATACATATAAAAACAAAAACTCTCACCAGCTCTTCAACATCTCTTTTAAGCTAAGTGTCCACTAAACACCTGATTTCGCCGCAATACATGCTAGCTACTAAACAACTGAGGCAGTAATTCTAATATTAGAAAGAAATTATATAAACATAATTAATATTTTACTTCTCCCAGTTCACATATACCATCATCAGTATACTTAAAAGTTGAAACTATTTTCTTTTTTCACAGTCTCAATTTCTTTAGATATCACGAGCCTAAAGGAGCCTCGATACATACATATATTGGTTAAAGATGTCGAGAAGTGTGTACCAGTTTAACCATCATATTAGATTGTGAACGGGATTCTCTGCTATGCAGATACAGATAGTACTTCTCATGGATGACAAGTACTTCTACCCTTTCGAGCACGTGGCTCTTGCTCTTCATAAATTAAAGAGTCAATAAAGGCAATCCAAATATCTTTCTGGAGATCACAATCAGGTTCATGTTTATTGTTGTCCCTGCGTAGTAGGTACTTAACATGGATGGCAAATAAAATAAATGAATTAGCTCCGTACTTACAGGCAGCTTATGCTATTTAACCGACCTTGCGACGCAAAACAGGGTAACGATCTATTTATGTATGTATGTTTATTTGTTCCTATGTGGCGTTCTGAAGGTCAAATGCCTAGGGGAATTTTGATGATTCATATGTCATTACATTCGTCTTGATAACGCGAGTGTCATAGGCTATATAAAAATAGTTAAAAATTAAAATGGGGGATTTCAGACACTTATTTGTGTGTCATTAAAAACATGAATCGAATGGGGTATCAAAATAGTGGTATTTAAGAGGCAACCAGAAAAATTTATGCAACATACATTTAAAAATAATTTAGGAGAAAAAATTGCTCAATATTCCTTCAAATGTCTAATTGGCAAAAACTAAAAAGCTGTAAATAAAAAAAATATTTTATAAAAATAAAAAACTCGATTGCATAAAAGCTAGGTAACTAAGCAGATGAAAACAAGTTGACGAAAGAAGAAAGTATTATACAGTCGGAGATATACACGTATCATCCTTGCCGCGAATGTACCTATATATATCTCCGACTGCGTATATTCCTTCGTCAACTTGTTTTCATCTTTTTAGTTAGCTCTTATGCATTTTTTGTGCTTTTGAAAGTTATACTTCTTTTATGACGTTTGGAAAAAAATATGAGAGTAAAATTTTTACGATGTGTGCGCACACCAACAGCCAAAAAGCGACATGATGAAGTTAGTTGTTAACTGTTTGTTGCCAAGGTAACCGGTGTTATATTGTCAAAAGATATATAATATTATATTACTTCCTTAAATGATATTCTATAAATATATGATTGTAATATGCCTATTACGCTTTACAAACAAAGAGTTGTGACATACGGTATGAGATCTTTAGCTGTTTTTGTTCTGTTACGCCAAAGATGTATTACCACAGACCAGGAGCAACAAGAATATAACTTCTTACGTGTGTACATAAGTACACACAACGTCTTTTTTATTTTTTAAATTTATTTTTATTATTTATTTTAATCATCATTAAGTAACTCTGTATTTATTATTATTTTTCGTGATAACTGATAAATAGATGTGTTTAATCACGTACCCAATTCTGGCAACATTTTTATAAGCTGCCACTTTTTACGAAACCAATCCAATCTGCCATTCTGCAAATTTCTTTTTTTCTGTATTCTCATCAGCTCTAACGATTGTATTATGGATCAAAAACTAGGAATCAATTAATATGTGTTTATTTATCCTGTGATTTTTGAATAATTGTTAAGAAAAAAGGTTTTTAAACATGAGTGTTTTTAAATCCGCAATGGGGTACTTCAGCTCTGGAGGTGCCAACGGGGGCAGTGATAATGATTTTGTTGGGCAATTTGTGGAAATAGGGAATATGAAATTAAGAGTGAAAAAAGTTATTGCAGAAGGTAAGTTTCAAAATAAAATAATATTATTAAGGAGTTAATAAGAATTGGCTTTATAACAGGCACATTTTTGATCGTCAATGGTCTGGGTCACTGTACGTTGTTTAAGCAAATTGGGGGCGTTAGAACTCATTGTTTGACATGTAAAATTCCCATTTAATGATAATGAATTAACCATAATTATTAATTATCATATATATATATTTTTAAATTGATTAATATGAACAATATATTTTGTTTTTTATTTTAAAACAATTTATTTTTAAAAAGAACATTATTAACATTTAGATTGTTTTGAATAAATATTTATATTCATACTACTGGATTGGTTATCCTATAGTTACCAATTCGGTTGCAAGATATCTTAAAAATTTGTTGAGTTAGCCATAGTACTGGTTAGGAATAAAATTTAGATCTAATGATAAAATCGGTTTTTTTTTGTAGATGATATAACTATATTTATTGACTGCTGTTAAAAAAATATAAAAGGCTTAATTCAAACAGCTTTTAAATCTAAAATAAGTTATCTTTATTTAGTACTACATGTTGTAATATTTTTGCAGGTGGATTTGCATTTGTATTTGTTGCTCAAGATGTATCTTCGGGTACAGAATATGCATTAAAAAGGCTTATGGCAGCTGATGAACAAGCAAATAAAAATATTATCCAAGAAATTAGTATATTAAAAAAACTGTCTGGCCATCCCAACATTATTAAATATATAGCAGCTTCTTTTATTGATAAAGCTAAAACAAGCCATGGAATGGGTGAATATTTATTATTAACAGATCTTTGTAGTGGTGGAAGCTTAATGGAGGCCTTACAAAATAGAGGTCAGGCATTTCCACTACCAACAATATTAAGAGTTTTTTACCAAACTTGTAAAGCTGTGCAACATATGCATGCTCAAGTACCCCCAATTGCACATCGTGATCTCAAGCTAGAAAATTTCTTAATATCTAATGAGGGTAAGATTTACAGTCATATTAAATATGGATGTAGATTTTCAATAAATATAATAAAACATTCATGGTTCTAGGTACAATTAAGTTATGTGACTTTGGGTCTGCTACTACTGATGTCTATACCCCCAATCCTTCTTGGAGTGCAAATCAAAGAAATATGTTAGAAGAAAATGTAAGTAAAAACTTTCTGAAATAGTTATGTAATTAGGTGTTGCCTTTGTTTTTCCCAAGTGGATGTCATTAAACTAAAAAATAACAAATTATTTTTAAGTATAATTATAATCTAAGTATTTACAAAATCCTTTTAAGTAAATTAATAATAAAAAAAAATGGCAGCTTAATATAAAATATTATTATAAAATTATATGCAGATTAGAATTTCTCTTATTAGGTGTATCCCTAGGTAGGTTTTATATAGATAAAAATAGTTATTGTGAGTATAGGAGATAGATACCTACTATCATGTACTTTTCTGTAGGCCTTTTTAGATCTACAATTTTCTAGAAAATTGTTTTCATGTATCTCTAAAGGTTTAGCCAGCATTAACCATGGAATCACATGAAAACTGTTGTTTTTGTCATAACACTATCTAGAATTGGCCTCTTGTACAAAATATTTACAAATATATACACAATTATAAACCTTCCTTGTTGATCGCTTTTTCTATTATTGAAATTCCCACAATCTGTTGCGTATTTTAGAAGACATAAGTGGAGAAACAGACACGCAGAAAGCGACTTTGTTTTATGCTATGTATAGATAAATTATGAAAACGTGAAAATATTGTCTATTAAATCTATGTTCTATTAAGAGAGATCTATATATAACTAGCGATTAACCCTCGCTCCGCTCGTTCGGATTCATTCCTACTTACGTTTTAACGTTAAGTATACATTTCTCAAAGATGAGATATTTTCCTGCAGTCGTCGTCTCAGCCCAAACACGTCCACTGCTGGACATAGGCCTCCCCCAGAGATTTCCACGACGACCGGTCTTGTGCCATCCGCATCCAGTGGGCTCCAGCGACTTTGACCAAGTCGTCGGTCCACCTGATAAGGAAGCTCAAGGTCACACAGAGAGCAATGGAAAGGGCTATGCTCGGGGTTTCCCTGCGAGATCGAATCAGAAATTTTCCTGCAGTAAAAATATCATATATGTTGACCTGGATAACCAGGCATCATCATACCAAATTTCATCAAATTCTGCTGAGTGGTTTTTCCGTGATGCGGCAACAGATAGACAAAAATTCTAAAATCTATAGATTCGGCCCCTGTATCGATAATAATGACTATTTCAATAAGATTTTAAAAAAATATTTAATGTACAGATTCGGTTTAGTAACAATTTTATTATAATATGTATAGTTATATAAATGAGACAACATACACAAATTATTTATAATTACTGTTCCTGTGCTAAGCAAAAGAAAAATCAGAACCCTCATAGTTCACGCTCTTGTGGTTTCTAACTGTAGATCTAAGTAAATTAAATATAACTACTACAAAGTGAATGCTTACAGCATCACACAGATCTTATTTATAAAAACACATACATAAATAGATTCTATTGAACATATTATTTAATAAAATGAACCTTTATTCTAGGCAAATATTTATTAAGTAATACAGCATTTTAGTAATATTTTTTTTAATATTTAAATTAATAATCAACAAAGGAATTGAATTAAATATTGACAATCCATACTAATATTTAAATGCGAAAGTAACTCGGTCTGTCTGTCTGTTACATTTTCAAGCTTAATCCGCTGAACCGATTTAGATGATATCTGGTATGGTAGGTAGTTTGAGGCCCTGGGAAGGACATAGGATAGTTTTTATCCCGGAAATCATCCCTTAAGGGGGTGAAAGTTTGTATGTCCCCATATCATATCCATCATTTCTCAAGTAAGGGATATATATATTTTTTATAATTTTTAAAGTAGATACTTACTTTTCTACACCTATGTATGTACATTATATAGTTTATTCTATAATAACCGTGAAAACGTACCTAGGGACGAAAGCGAGCAAATCGAGCGTGAGTCGCTAGAATATTATATTAAATGTTAATTTAATTTCGAATTAAATTTTAATAAGATTCTTGAAATGTTGTGTTTAGAGTCTTAAATTTTGGTAGACGTTTTTCTTTCTACTTTTTAGGGACAAATAAGATTTTGCAATTTTTAAATATTTTATCTAAATATTTATAGTTATTATCGACCTAATTAGATACTCGTTTGTAAATATACATTTATCTATATTTACAACTGTTGACTGCAATTGTTTTATTTTAATCACTAAATACCATCTGCTGTTATGTTATATTGTTTTCAGTTGTAGAAAAAAGAACTTCTATTAGTCACAATTTATTTTAACTATTATTTTTTTTTTCTAATTATGTATTTCTTATTTATCATATTGAAGATGAAAGATTTTTACTGTTTGTACAATTTTCAGTTGGCACAGTTCACTACACCAATGTACAGAGCCCCAGAAATGCTTGACACCTGGGATAATCGTAAAATTGATCATGCAGTGGATGTATGGGCCTTAGGATGTATTTTATATACATTATGCTATATGCAACATCCCTTCGAGGATTCTGCAAAGTTAGCTATATTAAATGGAAATTATAACTTGAACCCCAATGATCAACGATACAAATGTTTTCATGAAATTATAAGTAAGTGTACAGTATTCCTTTTGTAGGCCTAATAACTTCTTATTGCATTATTGTGAAGACAAGATTGACAATAAATTATGTATATAATGGCAGGTATATTAAGTCATCATTAAATAATAGTGTTGTCAAGTACTTTTGTCATGATGTTATGTTAAATATAATCATCATAATAGAAAATTCATTTATTTTTACATTTTATTTCAATTAAATAAAGAAGTCTAGGAATATTAATTATCAGCCATATAGGGTAGTGGTAACATATAACATATAATTTTTTTTTATAATTTGTAATAATATTTTTTGAAATTTCTTTCTTATTGTATGTTTTGTCAGCGATATATATATCAAGACTTTTCAATAATAAATTTATTCATCCTTAAGTATTACATTGATTTGTTCACAATTTATGCAAAAACTATTAAATGGATCTTAGCATGGTAAAAAAACAAACGCTTCATTATATATGATGGGTAAACTATTTAGTATTTACTATTGAAGTAATAATATTATTTTTTATAACATATTATATGTACATAAGAATAAGTACTTGCAACTAATTTATCTATTAAAGCACTTGAGTGTGTAATTTTATTACGTGTTATCACAATGGTAGCTGCATAAATGTACGATTGCTTTAAAAATCTATACTAATATTATAAAGCTGAAGAGTTTGTTTGCTTGAACAAGCTAATCTCAGGAACTACTAATCCAATTTGAAAAAATCTTTTTGCATTACATAGCCCGTCAACTGGGGAAGGCTATAGGCTATATATCATCCCGAAAAATGTACAGTTCTCGTGGGATAGATATGTTTTTGTTTAGGGACGAACCCGAAGTGAAGCGAGGGTGAGTCGCTAGTAAAATACATATATATGGATATGAGCACAGTTAGACTGGATATTACCACTCTCATGAGAATATATATTTTAGTAGAAATAATAAAAAAAATATTATAAAAAACTTCAAAATGCCTTTGATGATCAACTAAAGTGAGTATTTCGTCGAAACGGTTCTATGATGTTCTATCATAAGAATCAAGTCTATTGTATCTATTGTATAGCCATTCTGAGTTCCTTTACAAAGTTCCAAATTGAGACTACTATTAGAAGTACGTAGATTGAAATTGACTTAGATTAAATCTTAAAGGTTTGACTACATAATTCACTGTTGCATGTGAAGCTAACAAAAGCCATTTTAAATATAAACATGTAATATATAGTATTGTTGTTTTATTGCAGGTGGTTGCCTAACAGTGAACCCCGAAGAGCGTCTACCGATAAGCAGCGTGCTGGAGCGGCTGGCGGCCATAGCAGAGTCCAACAACGTCAATCTGAAGCAACCACTCAAATTTGAGCGTAAAAAAGTTGAACAATCTGTGGCCACTAGCTCGCCAGGTAATAAGAAGTCAAGTAAATATTACACTACCATATCCTAAGACCCGCGTCTCCGAAGACTCGAAGCGTTGCGTTCGTACTTCGACCCCCCCGGTACATTTATATTATGTTGCATTATCGAGCTAACAATGGTCAAGTATTTTTTGACTTTTTACACTCAAATTTTTTATTTTATTTTATTTCCAATTGAGTTTATTAGTTAATTTGAAAGCAATATTGTGTATTTACATTCCGATATCGCCTAAACGTCGCCAAAGGTAAGAATATTGTATTGGATTTATTCACGGCTCATCGAAGGTAGTATAGCATTTATTTGACTTTTCATGTTGTTATTGTATTATAATGCGGATGCTGTTTTCAGTAAACTGTTCAATGATATTGCTTGTTGCTACGGACGTTAATGGTCTAAATAATTAATAAGGCTTCGTCACAATGAAGCTCACTAGTCTCAATTACAGAATAGTAAATATATGGTCTTATTTATACCATAGAATTTGATATTCATTGTTGATTGGTACACGTCTCTGTGGTTATAATTAGGTATTAATGCGAAAAAAAACATTAGTTAAATTATTAACTTATTTAAAAAAATATTTCTATTCTATTACCAAAAAGACAGCACACATTTGTAAAGTGTGTGAATTATTAACATTAGATTTAGGTTATGTCATGATACATGCACCATTTTATTATTAATAAAGTCATGTAACATTCCTCTAGGCTTAATGTTCTTTATCGCCAATAACGAGACCCCATAGTAATATTCTCATAGTATATTTTTACAAGCGTATGATGTTATAAATTAATAGGTAGTATTTGAAATTTAAATATTTGCAAATGTAAGTAGTCTTAATGACATCATTTAATTTAACATTCCTGTAATGAAATCTTCTTTCATTTATATGATCAACTTCTGTGGTATTTACATTATTAATGTTTAAGATGTTTCATAATTTGCAACTAACATATGGGAAGCCAAAAGAATAATTTATAATTCAGTACTAACATTCTCGGTTGCTTGGGAACTAGCACATAAATTGTATTATAATCAAAATTTCTCTTTCTCACATTTTATTGGTGTATTGCTAGTCGAAGTTTGATGAAAAATACTTAATTCTAAGTAAAACCATTGTACAAAAACGTTACATAAATCATGGATTTATGAACTTTGAAGACAATATGAAACTAGAATTACAGTGATGATGTAGGAAATTATATGTATATGGAAAGCATATATGTAATATTCATACATAAGTTATGCCACTAATACAATAAGTGATCACTTGGCATTCTCTTGCTCTAAAACATGTTTGCCAAAATACTTCATAATTCATTTTTTTTTGTTTATTTATATAATATGTCAGTTGGAGGGAAATAAAAAGATATATTATCATCATTATTGGTTTGTTTTTATTTATAAACAGTTCATGCAGTATAAAGGAGGAATACTTTCGAACGGATATCACGGAAAAAAGGGTAATTTTAACTTAAAACTTTAAGCTATCGCTACACTAACCATTCATTAATTGTTATATTAACGCTTAATAATTAGTTACTGTTTGCACATTTTGACTAACTGAAGAGAAATATTCAGTTTATGTTCTGGTATTAATTACAATAACCTGTCTCATACGATTTATATTTAAGCTTCTGCAAACCAATAATAGTTTAACGAGATTGAATGTTGTTTTCTATAGGCAAGGTAATTAAAACAGTTATAATAACAATGTTTTTGTTAATTTTATAGGATATTATATAGGGATCGTGGACATGTATAATCGCAAGGGAGTCTCCTGTACAATGTAATTATTGGATCTTCCTTTGTTGTCTGTATTTGTACTTTACACTACTAGAAATTATTCTATTGGTAATAAATGCTGAATATTCCATTCAATATTTGAAACGTTTAATTTTACAAAAGTCTATAAAATTAATAGAAATAAATTAACAAATATAAGATACCCACTCGTTTACTTCTCGGTCGTAAATTTTAAGAAGCGTGTAGTTGAGAATTAATATTTCATCTTAACTATAGTCAGGAAACTTCAAAAACATGGTTTCATTACATATATTGATTTATCAACAAGTACAGGCCTTTGTTGATTGCATTATATAATACGTAATTATGTAACACAACAGTAAATAAATGCGGTAGCAGTATATTGAACATTAAATACACTATATATAAATGGTGTTGGATACACTTTTTACTATAATATCATTAAGATAATACTAACTTGGCATTGTAGTTAGATTTGGCACAATTTGAGGAATAATTGATGATAGTTCAAAATATATATCATGTGTAGTATTGAAGTGGTTCTCTTTCACACTTATTATCACTCACTCAGATTTTGAACTAGGGTTTATAAGGTAGATACATAAGTATAGGTATGTAGATAGGCACAAGGTTTTCGTCGTTGCAGCAGATCGATTTCAAATTACATCTGGCTAATATTTTTTTCTATATAATTTGCATGTAACTAGTCGAAGCTTGTCTCTGTTTCTGTTAGAATGAGCTAAATCATTGCATGTTCGTGTCTATAGTCCAATAATAAAGTCTCATGCCTTTGTCTTTTATTTTTGGAACGTTCAAGAGTTTTACCAGTTTCATATAACGGCTTTAATCAAACAAGAAATAATAGTGTTATAGCCATCTGTATTCTCTAATTATAATATTACAATTTAACGTACTAGTCCCGTTTTCCCGTAATTCCCGTTAAACAAAAGGCATGTGACTTGCGGCATGTTGTTCTATGTCCATGCATATCACGTTTTCTTTTTCATTTTAGGTGTTTTCAACTTTTTCGGGTGCCCGATTGTTTTCTCGTTTAAATGACCCGTGGCGCATGAACCCTTGGACTCCATCTTGAAAGCTTGCTAGAGATAATGGATATGCTCGCAATGATGAGTATTGTTTTTATTTATTAGTAATTACGCTTTTGCGCCGCGCTGCCCCCCACAATGTGCCAAAAATAATTACTCATCATCTAACATGTACATTGCATGATCCTTCTATATATTTTGTAAGTCAATGATAACACTATGATAATACTAAATGACATAGTCCATATGTTCTAAAGAATTTATTAAGTAGTGATGGAAGTGGAAATTATCCATATTAAAATTATTAATATATAATATGTGGAATAATTTATAACTCATAAAAATTAATCATGAAACGGACGGTCTTTAAGGTATTGCAATTTTATAATTGAAGCTCAAAAATTATACCTAATACTTTCTTAGATTTACGCGAATATTTGACATTTTAAAGAAAACTTTCTTTTCGGATTTTTTTGCGGATTTATTTTGATTTTTGATTCCCTTCCAACCAACGAACAAGGGATCAAGAGAAGCAAAAATCAAAATAAATCCGCGAAAAAATCCGAAAAGATAGTTTTATTTAAAATTATACTTAATTATTTAACGAAATTTAGTATTACTGCAAAACTGGCATTGCATACATTAAAAATATACAGCAGTTAATAATTTTAATTGCAAGTTCATATTACAGATAAAGGTCAAATCATCCAATTGTGTTGCTATTTTTGGAACAAATTCAATCTTGCTTAGTTGCGGAGCGGCGCCATTGCGTATTATTTTAGTTTTTACTTAAATATTTTTCCTTTGTTTTATGTTCTTATTTGTTGTGATATTTTATAAAAATAATAGTTAAACTATGCTCTATTTATTAAATAGCGAAAATCTTTTACTGTTACAAACTTGTATTTTATCGGCAATAAAATTTCTAAATTACTTAGAAGTAGATCTTAGACAATAATAGCTAAATTAAGAAAATAAGGCTAATACGATGTGACGATATGAATTATTTATTATTTTTAAACATTCCAATAATTGGAATTTCTTTCAATTATTGAAAGAAAAATGTAAAAAAATACATACGTTCTTTTACGTACTCTGTTTTTACTTATCATTCCGTCATATTATAAGATTACACACAATTATTTTATAAGATTACACACAATTATTTTATAACAACATTGAAAAATATTTCATTATTGTTACAAAGTTAAGACGGGATAAAAATGATAAATGTTACCATTTGAAAATAATTGTACCTAAAAAATATAAAAAAAAATCGAAAATTTCCAACATTAAGTATAACTCATGTGTACAAACTCTAGTAAATCAATCTGAGAATCGATAGATATGATAATTTTAGTTACCGCTATTATTTTAAGTTATATATTATGTAAAACATATTTTTTTTTGTACTGTTCCAATTACTGCAGCAGTATTTATAATTTAAAAAGCTGTTAGTTATTATCAAGATAAATAAATATTTTTTCAATTATTTATTACATATGATATTGTAGAAATAACTTCAGTTACAAATTAATAATAGATAGAGAGAGAGAGAGTGAGATAAAGAAAATTTGGTGCAATATAAAAAAATAAAATTGACTTAAAGAAAATGAGCGTCAGGTTTAAATAATAAATAATAATAATAATTTCACTGATTTTAGTTGAAATCTAATTTTAAGATTATGTCTTCGAAAGTATTCCTCGCAAAAAAGAATGTTAGTTTTTAAGGAAAAATTGGTTTTAATTTTTTTTGACGAATAATTATGTTTATTCATCCTAAATTATATAAATTGTTTTTCCAAAAATGTTTTCCTCAGTAATTCGCACATTCCTTAGATTGATTCTATCGTTATGTATTCGATAATAGCATGGACTGTATTATTTAAAATATTTTCTGGAATTTATATGGAATTGTAACAAAGTGTCTGTCATTAATCATTATAAAATACATCAGTATTTAAAATTATAAAAGATAATATTTAGAGTTTGAATTTTTAACGGAAGTTTATGAAGAAACGTTTAACAGGTATTTGAAGAGCTAAATAATGAATAAATAATGTATTTTCAATATAACATCACATTTTTGAAATGTAGAAAATTTAATGATTAAAAAGCATTGTTTTATATAACTTATATGCAAGCAATATTTTTGTTACTACTAGGCTATAAGCGATGACTTGTGAAAGTGTAAAGATATATTTAAATTTAGAAATAAAGACTAAATTTAAGACAAATTAAGTTGTTTTTGTGCTCACATGTTTCGACCAAACTAATTGGATTTAAACAGATCTTAAAGTAAAATTAAAATATTTCTAATTAATAAAGTATGTTGGTAAAAATTTTCAATTTTAAAATTAAATATTATTTAATGACAAAAAAGTAGGGATAACTAAAATTCATAAATTAATCAAAATTTGACATTGACATTACCAATTTCCCGCCAAAACTTAATTTTTTTTTTCAGCGCCCAAAGAACCAACGCCGAACATTCCAGAGCCAGTGACCCCACGCCCGCCGGAGCCCAGCCGGCCCCCTCCCCCCACGCGGCCGCCTCCCGTCCCACATCACTCACCCCTACCGCAAGCACCTCCCGCCTCGGGGGGACTATTTTCATCTATCAAAGATGGTGCTGGCAGCTTTTTGAAAAACTTGAAAGATACCTCATCGAAAGTTATGCAGACAGTTCAACAGTAAGACCTTTTCGCTACAACGTTAATAATGTATTTATGATATATTTCGGGCAATTACTTATAACGGATTTATTAGCTTGACTTATTTGTTTTCATATTTTTTTACTTATAAAAAACATTTATAATTTTTTTTTCTTTCAGGTCGATAGCGCGTGCTGATCTGGATATTAGTTATATTACCAGTAGAGTTATTGTGATGTCCTATCCATCAGAATTATTAGAAAGTGCATATAAAACTAATCACATTGAAGATGTAAGGGTAAGTAATGAATTTATATTATTTATTTTTCTATACGTTCAAGCATTGTACGTAAAATTAGTTACCATAAAAATATATATAATTAAAACTGTTCAGATAAAGAAAGGAGTTAGAATTAGCAGCTAACTGATCTACAGACTCTGTTGGCAGCTAATTCGAACCAATTGACAGTGCACTGTCAGCACACTACACTTTAACGTTGTATACACATATATTGTGTATGTATAACGTTCAAGATATAACGTTATTTTACAAAAAAATGTACTTTTTTAAATTTTATTCTATCTCCAAAATTTAATTGTCAAACATTAAATTTATTAAACAAAATGTCAAGTTATAATTTTATATATTAGTTACTATATTTTAATAGTTATTAAGCGAAAAGTGATTTGTAATGTTATTCTTTATTTGCATGACTATAAATATATATTTTATATACTGACTTCAAAAAGAAGGAGGCAATTAATTCAGGTGCGTTTTTTTGTATAACATGTATAACATATATCTTTGTCAATTAATTACCAAATATTATGATTGAACTCCCAAGAGTAAAGCCTCCACATAAAGAATTTAGAATAAACTAATTTTGTATTATCAATTATAATACCTATTATCTTTCAACAGATGTACTTAGAAAGCCATCACCCCGGCGGTAAGTACTGCGTGTACACGGTGCACGACGCGCGCGCGCGCTTCCCGCGCCGCCAGCTCGTCACCGACGCGTCGGTGTTCCCGACCGACGAACATCGAGCGCCGTTACTCGCACCCTACTACGCGTTGCTACAACACATGTACCAGTATCTAGGGAAAGATGATAAATCAGCATTGGTTATCGCTTGTCCGGTATGTATTGTTCTTTTGTTTACTGGTTTCACTAGCTTCACTAGTGATGTGCCTTCTTTCTCCGCTTTAGTTTTTATCAATCGTCGTCTCAGTGTTTGTTTTTTTAAACGACCAATTTACTGAAAGATTTTTTAATACAGACTTATTGACTTTTGAATATCAGTTAGATTTAACATTTAAAAAGCCGAAAAATGCTTTATTTTTAAAATAGAGAAAAAAACCTCTCTTCAAATAAGCACTAAGGCGACGCTATGTCACGTCAGTGCCTCTTTGAAATATAGGTTCTATATATAATACTATGCCACAGAAATTACATGATACATTGGATTAACCTTTAGCTTCTATTTATCCCCTTTAGGGAAAGAATTTACTAAAATCCTTAGTGTTTCCCTTTGTTATTGTGGAAGAAAACCTGGTGCCTTTTATGTCTAATTCTAACGGTTTAGAAAGTGCGTTGTTGACACACAGTGAGTCAATAAATGAATTTAAGATTTTTATTAAGATTATGTATTTCAGGATGGTAAATCTCGATCCTGCATACTTCTCTGTGGGTTACTTTTATACGCAAAGTTGGTGACAGTGCCTGAAGATGCTTTGCAGATATTCGCCGTTAAACGTACGCCAATCAATCTGCCGCCTAGTCAGCTCAGATATTTATACTACCTCAGCAAAATTATAAGGTATAATTATTGTTTCAATCTTTCTAATTTTTTAACCTCCGACGCAAAAATGACGGGGTGTTGTAAGTTTGATGTGTCTGTGTGTCAGTGTCTGTCTGTGGCATCGTAGCTCCCGAACGGATGAACCGACCTTGCTTCGCTCGAGCTTCCTTACAAAAAAACAAAACTTTTGTTTGTAAATTTTCTTTCTATAATATAATATACCCAGAGTAGCTCAGAATCGCAAGAAGTAAAGTAAAAAAGTAAAAAAATCGGACATGTGAGAAAACCTGTGTTGATGTCCTGTTAGGAATGGTATTAACATACATACCTATGCTTAACTGGCACATTTTGAAGCCATTACACATATGCAAGAGAATTGAATTGTAATAATGTTTACATTTTCATGTTACAGACCAGAACCAGTGTTGCCGCATTTCAGGCCCGTGTCGCTAGTTTCACTTACTATACAACCAGTTCCGTTGTTCACTAAAGCCAGGTGTGTACAACTTTTAATTAATTCACTAATGTAATAACGAACCTGCTTTATAACTTCTTAACTAGTTACATTTAAAATTAGGTTAAGTATTTCTATTTAATTCGCGTAATCAAGTTGATATAGTTTCTCAGTCGAATTTTGTTAGCTTAACCTTTGTATTAGAGTTCATTTCGCATTGTAAAGGTTACTGAATATAACATTTTATAAATTATTATTATTATTTCGGTAATCTTAGCTGTTAATGTATAAATAAATAAATAAATGTTAGTTGATCCAAGATAGCGATGCTTACTTGTCAATAGGGTATTCCCTATATCTGTGTTTTTTTTATACAATAGTCTAGTCGCTATGTAATTGTAAAAAAATATCCAGCTCCAACAAACTATTTTTTTTAAATATCATACCGATACGGGTATTTAAACGTCCGTCTTTTTGGCGTGCTTGTCGTGACGTCATAATAAATGAGCCGGTGTAGCCAATTTAGCGACTTGAAAAATGACGACTTTTGCTTAAGTAAGAAAAAAAACTAAATTAGCAACACTGGTTCCTTTATTATAGAATTTGACGTCACATTCGCTCTGACCAATGGCATTGCGTTTCAACTACTTTGAATTTGCCAACTAGTTGTGCACTTTTTAATAGTTATTTTCTTAATCAAAAAGAACTTACATTAAAAAATATTAATAGATATAGGCTTAATATTAAAGCAATAAAGATTATAGACAAAAAATATTTCACTTCTATTTAAATCACACGTTTATTACCTATTACTATGGGTATAACGATGTGAAGTTTAGTAGCATAATACTTTCTTAGATTTACGCGAATATTAGATATTTAAATAAAATCAGTCTCTCTCGTGACCATGATTGCTGTAAAGCAATCAAAACGTCGGGAACCAAAAATGTAAATAAATCCGCGAAAAAATCCGAAAAGATAGTTTTATTTAAATTTCGTAGCGTTACATTCTAATAGACTAGCTTTATTTTATAATTTCAGGGATGGATGTCGCCCATACCTAGAAATTTACAACGAAGATCGACTGATATCGCCCCCGCTTAGAAATTATGAAAGTATGCACCTGTACATGATGGCGGAAGGGAAGGTATTATAAACATTTAAATTTAGTATAAACTGAAATTAAATTATATAATGATTCTGATATATAAGAAAATCGCCTTATTATCGCCTTATTAAATTACAAACCATAACATGACACTGAGGAATATAAAGTGGTGGTTCAGCTTATAAAGACAATGTCTGTCGAGTCAGTTATACCTTGTTTACATTGCACTCATAGACTACATAAAAACACTCTAATGTAGGTTTTCCATCCTTTTACTAAGTAATAGTAAGTATTGAACCCCTTTTTTTAACGTCCCCCTGCTAAGCACTAGCCTACCTCCAATACGAGGGAGATAAAGCTCATATTCTAACATGTTGGCCAAGTGCGGGCGGACTGAGCATTTTTTTTGGTGAACTTGCTAGGTTCTCTCACACGTACAGGTTTCTTCACGATATTTTTTATTCTTAGTAATCATTTTAGAAATGATTCGCACATGAAATTTTAGAGTAGACCTAAGATTCGAACTCGCTGCACATGGTTTCCCAAGCGAGCGCGCTACCACTTTTTTTTAACGTTAGGAAATGCATTTAGGCACAAAATGTGGGATTCACCGGCAAAACCAGTACTACCCACTAATGCGCTACCACTGGGCTATCCTTGCCATTTTCTAAAGTTGGTTAATATACGAATATACGAACGTGTCCAGGTGACCCTCCCGCTGGACAGCACGGTGGTGGGCGACGTGACGGTGGCGGTGTACCACCTGCGCCAGCAGCTCGGCCGCCTGCAGCGCGTGCCCATGCTCGCCGTCGCCTTCCACACCGGCTTCCTGGACTACGACCAGCATGTTATTAAGTTTACTAGGTATGTTATAAATATCTAGTACTTTATTGCACATTAATACATACATACAATTTTTACATTAAGAGAAATTGAGAAAAGGACTTATCTCTAAGATAGATTTCTTCCGGTCCATCCCACTTTATCTTGACATCATTTGCGGTGATAACACACATTTTCCTTCTTTTAGTTTACGCAATGCACGGATATCGAGTTAATCCATATATCCATATAATTACATATTAAACGGGAAATTAAAAAATACGCACAAGAGATGAATTAATATCCAGAGATGGCAAGTTTTTTATTTCAACACAGACTATGACATTATCTCAATGGGAAGGATTAATTGTACATATATTCAGCCCTTTTTAACGTCCCACTGCTGGGCACGAGCCTCCCTTCAATACGAGGGGAATCAGGCATTTAGTCCACCACGCTGGCCAAGTGCGGGTTGGCGGACTTCACATGTCTTTCGAAAACTTGCTAGGTTCTTTCAGACATGCAGGTTCCTCACGATGTTTTCCTTCACCGTAAGGCAAGTGGTAATCATGTTAGCAATGATTCGCACATGAAAATATCAGAGGTGCGAGACCCGGGTTTTGAACCCGCTTCACTCGGTTTCCCAAGCGAGCGCGTAACCACTGGGCTACCACTGCCTTTGTTCACCTTTATGTACATACGTCAGTGAATATGAGATAGAAGAAAAAAATATGTAGTTGCATTTTAAAACAATAATTATTAATCTTAACGCTATGTTATTAAATATTGTTTTCATTGATTTTTGCCATTTATTTCATCAGGTCGGAAATAGATGGTATAGACGAAAGCAGTCCAGTGAACGAGCACTTCTCGTCGAACGTGACGGTAGTGATCAGCCTCGTGGTGCAGAATGGGGAGAGACGCAAGCCAAGAAGCGATCTGTGGGAGGAAGATCACTCCTTCCCCATAAGAACACCAGATGTACTTTTCTCTACCAACCTGGAGAGAGATGAGACTATTGATAACTTTGGTGAGTGTTCTTTTGATATTTCAATATAGAACACTAAGTACGTTTTAATAAAAAGAAACCTATGTGCTATTCCAGACAATATAATTTATCTCTGTGTCAGATTTTATACAAATCCGTTCAGCCGTTCTGGCATGATTGAGTAACAAACATCCATCCAAACTTTCGTATTTATAATACATATTTATATGGGATTATGGGACTAATTTTTAATTGGCTACATATATTACAAACATATATTATTCTTATTACATTCATTTTGGAATAGTAGAATATTTAGAGGTAGAGAAGGTATGGTGGTAACTATATATGGTGTCAAGTGCATTAACATTTATATTTAGAAGAATTTATTAATAGTATTTATGTATTTTTTGTAATAATGTGTAATTCTGTCATAATTAATTAATTAACAAATCATTTAAATTTTACTAGTTTTCAAATTTCATATTATATAATACTAGTGACTCACCCTCGCTTCGCTCGGGTTCGTCCCTAGGTACATTTTAACGGTTAGTATGTAATACAAATCTGTGAATTTCTCAACTTTTCTATACTATAATATGCATGTATAATACATATAAACCTTCCTCTTGAATCAGTCTATCTATTTAAAAAACCGCATTAAAATCCGTTACGTAGTTTTAAAGATCTAAGCATACATAGGGACAGACAAACAGCGGGAACCGACTTTGTTTTATGCTATGTAGTGGATTACTTTGATGTTCTAAAATTATGGGTTAGCTGTAACGGGATTATCCAAGTTAAATGAATTATACTACATTATAATGAAAAAAAAAACTGTTATGTAATTTGTTATATAAATTAGTATGGTATTTAAATATTTATCTAATTTTATATAACATTACAAATTTGTTGTAATGGCCTTTTACATAATATCTTATTATGTCTATTCATACAGCTAATCTCCGAAGAAACCCGACGGCTTTGCCTCCGACAAGTATGTTATATATATAGATGTGTAGATCTAACACTACTCACTTATATAATAATAGTATTATTTTTTTATATTTTTAGTTGTTTTTAATACACTGCTTTAGTCTTCTCACTATTTTTCAATTTTACAAATCACTACTCGTTGTTATTATTATATTCAATTTTTATTAATAAGATAATAAAAATGATTTAAAAAAAATTAAAAAGCGAGTTATCTGTGCAATTATTTACATAAATGCATGTTTATTATTTTTATTTTATTTTACTAACAAAAAGCTATACTTAGCATAGAAAATGTAAAAAAAAATTTTTAAAAACATAAACAGTTAAGATTTGAAAGAACGTTCTTTTATACAGTGACAGCGGACTACCCGCCCCGCGAGCCGGAGCGCCGCCCCCCGCGCCCCGCGCCGCCCGCGCCCGCCGCCGCCTCGCCCGCGCCGCAGCGCCCGCCGCCGCCCGCCACACAAACAAACACACAGAACACAGCAGACTTTCTCAACCTAACCCCCACACTCCAAACTCAAGAACCAACTGAAACAAAAACTAAATTGAAAAACGAAGACTCCTTCGACTTCTTTGGCATGATGGAGAAACCCAGTGATGAGTCTTTTGGCGATTTCCTCAGTTCCAAAGCGAAGCAACAGGTTAGTTGGTTGGAATTATTGCTTGTGACAGTTGGAAAAAGAATTTAAAATTATTATAAATCACAGAAAAAAACATAAGTCTTTTTTTAATGCCTGTTTAAAAATAAAAATTTGCATTATAATCAATTAACTAAATTAAAGAAATTACCATTTTTATTAAAAAGATAGTTATTTACATTAAATTGTTAAAGAAGCTTACTAAAAATATATTTACATATACATACATACATATGTCGATAAATATGGCAGCTAATCCAAGATTAAAGATATCTCCATTCCGAATTTCTTTCATATCTTTTGAGCCATTGCAAAGCAACAAACTCTCCTAGTAAGTGTCTTTTTTCTTTTTTTACTTACGCATTTTTGAAGTAAAACTTCTTTACACACGTTTTACTTGGGGGGTAAGCTAGTGAATGCGTTACGAAAACATGTACCTACGTTTGTTGCCATGGTAACCGTTAATATATAATTGTAATATGTCTAATATGCGTTATTTTTAGTATCTAACCTATCCTAATTATTTAAAACATAAATTGAATTTCATAAAGAATATCGACAACCTATAGAAGTTTTACTTTTTGCGCGTGTACACATTCATACATGCACAGTTTTTTTTTTATTATGATTATTTTTTCCCCCCCAGCCATTCGAATCAGAGTCTTTGTTCGGGGACCTGCCTCCTCCGCCCGCCACTACAGCGGGGAATGCCAACTCGAGCGACATTAACTTTGATCCGTTTGGTCTGAACGATCCTCTGCCCAAGCAAGAGCCGTTGTTGACTCCTAAACCCGTCAAAGATGATGGTAAGTGTACTTTGCTTATCGTTTATTACGCACTAGCTGTGCCCCGCGGTTTCACCCGCGTTAAATAATAATAATATTTTATTGAAATACTTTTACAAAGATATATAATATTTACAAAATAAATGACCAATGGAACAATACATTTTGGAACCTACCTGAACTATGTGAACAACCTGTGTTTCAGGTTATGATTTTATCATGCATTTCTCACTGTGATAAAACATTTAAATGTATATATTTTTATATAACATACATTTCCAGGCCGTCAACAAGCCCCAGATGCAGCACAAGCGGCGCAATCAAAGCGCGACCCGTTCGCCGACATAGGGCTGCTGTCCGCCAGCCCCGCCGCCACGCCGCGCGCCACGCCGCTGCCCACGCCGCAGCCCACGCCGCGCGCCTCGCCCGCGCACACGCCCGCGCCGCACACGCCCGCGCGCTCGCCCGCGCACCAACCCGACTATAGGTGACAGCCCTAAATTGCTTATACCGACGGTGAAGCCTGACTGCGGGTGACAGTCCTTACACTAACGATGAATCTCGCGCTCGCCGGCTCACCAACCTTACTATAGGTGATAAGCCCTTATATTTACACCAATGTCGCTGAATGTCGCACTAGTCGGCCAACTTGACTTTATATATTTATTTATTTATTTATTTATTATGGAAACAAACGGTATTAACAAAAAATATTGAATAGAAAAATTATTAGCAAAACTTAACCAATAACAGTTTCCAATGTTACAAGTATACGTTGGAAACTGTTATTGGTTAAGTTTAACTAATCATTTTTCTATTCAATATTTCTATAAGAATTGATGTTATTATAAGAATTGATATATAAAAGTCAATAATTCTATACTAAAAATTCTTTAGTTATATTGGTAGTTTAGATAAACAAGCCTTGAAACGACGTATAGGTGACAGTCCGCACTTATTTAGTTACACTAATGGTGAATCTCACACTCGCCCGCGCACCAGCCTGACTAGGTGACAGCCCTTAATTGCTTACACTAACGGAAAATCAGCCTTACTGCAACTGAAACCCCATTATAATAAACATGTAAGGCAAACACGACGATTTTTATATTACTCAAACTCTGTTGTACTCAAAAAACCCTCATCTTAACATATTTGGTTTTAAACACCTCTATCACCTCTATATCACCTTGTCTTATGTTCTCAAGTCCTCGCAAAGGTGCTTATTAAAATTCTGGACTCAATTCGTTTTTACATTCGAAGTAATCCTAGAACGTCAACAATAATTTGTGATTTCCCATCAAAATTTTGAAGCCATTAACAAAAAAATAGAATTAAATTCCCATTAAAATGTTTTAAAATTGTTATTTTTATTACAATAGAAAATCTATACATATAATAAAAATAATATCGAGTCGAATCTGCACATTAAATATTTTATGGAAAATCTTATTGAAATGACTTATGGAGATTCAATAACACGCACAGTATATACACAGTTCTGGTTAAGGCCAGGCTGTCCGGGCGAAGTAGGCATTTAACGCTACCACCCCTCCCGCAAAGCGAGCTGTGCGCTCACGTCGCCGGCGTGAACTCATAACTACAGGTCAAGCGTCACAGAGTACTTAAGCGCGTCTATAAGCAGTAGGCCAACTTATCAATTTGATTTTAATATTATTAAAATTTAAAATACGGGAATTGATCCGATAACATTTTATTTTATTATAATACGTATATATTTAGTAATCGCGAAAAGCTAAGACATTTATTCCTATGCAATAAATGAATTTGAGTAGATATTGAACATGTAAATTATATTTTATTCAAGTATTTATATATTCATAATATATAAATACATATTTAGGAATTTTATCAGGAAATTACTTATGTTTTTGTTAGTTTGATTTGATGTTTAAAAATTTACAAATTAGTATGTAATTTTTGTTGTAGTATTGAATAAATAATTCCGATTATTGTACAGGATGCAATGCGATTCAAAACCCAGTAGCGCAGCACTCGACGCATGTTTGTTGAGAGGCTTCATCAATTCGTGTGGTACTCATTTTTCCAGCTTTTTCACATCACTCACATCGAAGCTTGCCGCTAACTTTGACGTGGTTTGCGATGGATCTGTTTCCACGATCACTTTTAATTGTTCATTGTCAATTAGGGTCTTCGGCTATCCACTGGGTTTATTCTATAGGTCCAAAATTCCAGAACAAAAACGTTGAAACCAAAACCGTGTTTTATTTTATAGTAGCTTCCTCACACACATCATTAATTCTTCGAGCTGTTTCTGCAGCGCTGGTGCCACGGTGGTATTTTAAGTTTTCCGTATTGTATATTGAAATAAATTTGAATTTGGAATTCCTAGCTAAACGCAAGATATAAATATTTTAGACCAAAGTAGCCAGTTCGAAACGCCAATTTCATATGTAAGGACCTAATATCTATGAGCTTTTTCTTCATTTTTACAATGGACACGTAAACACAAAGAGTATTTAATGTACTTTCAGACAGAGAGGATTCGATTTTATTATAAAAGTTACCCACGTTAAAAAAAGCCCTTTCTGCTTCTACGC
The DNA here is from genome assembly GCA_033884665.1 of Argynnis bischoffii washingtonia. Lineage (NCBI taxonomy): Eukaryota > Metazoa > Arthropoda > Insecta > Lepidoptera > Nymphalidae > Argynnis > Argynnis bischoffii. The sequence goes on along the minus strand of CM066618.1, from coordinate 12,734,086 downwards.
CAGTATTAGATAGGGGGTAGAGATTTAATAGTTAAATAGCGATGGTTTAGTATTTTCCTCTGTTGTCCTATCCTAAGTTTCATTTTATAGTTCTGCCATGTACCGTATGCCGCAACCGGAATAAAAAAATCTCGAAAAAAGTAAAGTTTCGAAAGTCTCGTTATTCCCGAGACTGGCGGTAGCAGTCTCGAGTCTCGAAAATTCGAAAAAATCGTCGAGACTCTCGAAATTTTCGAGACCGAGACTCCCGGGATGAAAGCCCTACTGCCGGTCATTTTATATGCATAAACAAAGAACATTCTAGTATTCGAAAATTCGAAACCTTTCTAGTAATTTCGAATGTTTTGTTCCTCTCTTATTCTTACACGCTGCAATTTACGATAAACTGTTCTTGTCTAAATCTCGAAACTTCTAGTAATTTCGATGCCTCTCTGGAAATGTTTTGATAACTGTCTTAGGATGTATAAAGCATGCTTCAGGCGTGTTTTTTAAATATTATTTTTGGCGTAATGACGTTACACACTCTCCGTTACGCGACAGTATGATGATAACTGTTTATCCGAACCAACATATAGAATACTTTTTATTACAGGAAAATATCTCTTTTCTGAGAAATCTATACTAAACCTTAAAACGTAACTAGGGACGAACCCGAACGGAGCGAGGGCGAGTCGCTAATACATGATATATAGATTGTTCATCTTTACCTAATGCTTCTTATATCTTGGTTTTTAATTATAAATCATTCTACTTTTCACAGCCGCACTCACTTTGAGACAGCAAAGCCCCCAGCCGAAGGGAAAACAAAGAAAACCACGGACGTGTTCGGTGACCTATTGGGCAGCCAGGGATACGACTTCGCCAAACGCGACACCGGCCCCAAGACTATAAACGCGATGCGCAAAGAAGAAATGGTCAAGGAGATGGATCCGGATAAACTGAAGATACAAGAATGGGTATATTAGATTTCTGTCACGATTACAAACTACCACTAATAGGGCTTTTTTATCATTGGAAAATGCAATGCATACCACCTTCATACATACAGGTGTTTGTGTTAGAATCACAGGCTTGAAGAAATGCCTGTAGAACCCAACAGAACCTCCCATTTTGATAAGCAAAAGTTTAATGAAATTTTACCATAATGATCCTCTAATGTTGTGACAGTGGCATTTGTTTCTCGTTACTTTGACAGAAGGAAAATTTTTAAAAATTTTATATTTTTTCACCAATTACATATTTACATTTGAGTTGCTAACTTATTTAACGATTCATTCAGTTTCTTTAGTTAAACTTCAAACACATTCTTAATGTTTATTTTTATTGATCCGAATCATTTTCTAAAATATATATTTTTACATAATTTCATGTGTATCAGACGGAAGGCAAGAAGGCGAACATACGCGCGCTGCTGTGCTCGCTGCACGGCGTGGTGTGGGCGGAGTGCCGCTGGGCGCGCGTGGACATGGCGCAGCTGGTGTCGGCCGCCGACGTCAAGCGCCACTACCGCAAGGCGTGCCTCGCCGTGCACCCCGATAAGGTACCACATGTTATGTTATACTGATATAGTGTTACTGGTTTATTGATGAATATTAAAATGTTGCCATTATATTAATTAGTTTATAAATTAATAATTAATTAGTTTATAAAAGATAATTTTTATCCAACTGTGGTGAGGACAATTAACCAGGGTTATATGTTTGACCTGTATTGTATGTGCAAATATATACACACGTTTTTTTTTATTACACTTATAACTAAATTATATGCTAAAAGCATTAACGATAGGTGTAGAACTGACTGACTATCATAGTTAACTTCAATTATGTAAGAAATGAAACACTAATAATAGATAATAATCTAATACTAACAAATTGCTATGGTAGTATTATATCAACATAATACATGTCGCTTCCAGCTATCTTAATCATGTTGCTTTCTGGCTGTCGGTGTGCGCGAGCATCGTAAAAATTTTACTCTCATAATTTTTCCCAAACAGCCATAAGAAGTATAACTTCAAAAACACGCATATTCCCTATTGAATTGAATTAGTCCCTACATCTTATAAATCACTGTCGATACTTTATTAATGTATAATATTTTGTAGCAAATGGGAACTCCGAACGAGAACTTAGCTAAAATGATATTCATGGAACTAAACAACGCTTGGAGCGACTTCGAGAACGATAAGCAGCAGCAGAACTTGTTCCAGTCTTAATATCCGACCTCACAGGAAATCGCATAAAAGGTTTAATATAAATAGATAGCCCCAATGTCTCGACTTTACTACAGCTTCATATTATTTTGCCTTCTTCTTATAATAGAAATAGATCTGACAATATTTCGTGATACTTTTGTCTTTCATTAATTATGAGTTTTTCATTATTTATCATTTGTTAAGTAAATATTTTTAATTTTTGATGAATACTCTTATATAATTAAGAAATTTTATTTTTCGTAATGTGATATATATATACATATATATTTCTGAATCGACTGTATGTAATAATACATAATAAGTAGACGAGCTATTATAATATTTGATTATATCATTATATATACAATTGGCAATAAATACTAATGAATACCAGTATTATCCTGTCAGAACTATTTTTGTTATAATATTAATATTATATTTAATTAAGAGAATATTTAAATATAAGCAATAGAATGTTGATTTACGTTATAAATGCGGTGAACAGTGTTTAACATGAGCATGCTTATGCTATGGTATCCCGGAATAAGTAAATTATTTCTTCTTGGATGGTTTCATTAGACTATGTCAATGAAAATGTTACAATACAGACGTGTATCACTTATTATATGTAATTTGGATAAAAAATATGTAATAAAATTCTAAAGTTCACTTTCAAAGAACTGAGCTTAATTGAAAATAGAAAGTGCTATAATCCTATTGAAAAACACTCAGAATGTAACTTTTCTTTATTAATTCAAAGCGTTTTTTTAAACATGTTTGCTATTATTTTGAGTTCGTGCCATAACATTTTTTATTTAAAAATGGCTAGACTTTCTGTTTGAACTTGCGAATGTAATTTTATATAAGATAAAACATTTCATTTGAGTTTCGAGATTTGTTTAATGTTAAACAAGAGAAGAAATATTAATTTTTTATTTATTATTTTGGCTATTATCTTGAAGTCAAGCCCTTCCACCATACATTTTTAACCGACTTCCAAAAAAAGGAGGAGGTTCTCAATTCGACCGTATATATTTTGAATTATCTCGATATAACAATAAAATATAGATACTTGTTAATAAGTAGTAAAATCAACATTGATTAGATTTGTTACTGTCATGTGACAGCATTAATATTAGTATAAATGGTGCACATGTATTTGTTTTGTGTAATGGGTGCCTGGATTTTGGTTTGAAGTTATATTAGTGTTTCTACAATCGACCTTCTATAGATACTTCGAATTTAAGCATTTTAAATGTAATACCTTAATTATCATGTCTGTGTGATATGTTGAAAACTTTCTCGATTAGAATGGCGCTATTTGGTTTAAAGTAATAAACTTATTTGTAATATATGTTTTAAAGATGTATATTCTACATAATTATATATATATTAGTTTTGAAATAAGTCTTGAACATCTGAAATTATCCATGAACTTAAATTCATTAACAATGGTAATAGAATTATTAGCGTTAAATAAATTTGGATATATTTATTTAAAAATAGTTATAATTGTTTTCAATGATGTTTACTTACAAATAGTTTACAGACAAAGTCTGAGTGAGTACTTACCCAGTTAGTAAAGTTCATTTGTTAAGGCTTTAATATTTAGTTAGGTGATTAGAAGTATATTAGGAATTACACGCTCCATGAGTTTTAAAGTGGAGTATATAAATTCTCATTTCCACTCCTTTCAATACAATTATGAAATATTTGTCGTTTGTCAGATAAATTCTTATATTGAGCTTTTTGGTGTTAAGTTTGTACATTCCTTATACTGGGTTCGAGTAGTTGAGTAATTTAAATAAGGAGTATATTTTTCATTTAAGCTTTATTATATATTTTTATTCATTGGTTAAAAGAACTATATAATTGCATAGTTTTCTCTAAACAAATGTTTAGCCATTGCAATTGTTCCTAGATATTTTTATAGATGCTTGCTAGGGCCTAGAATTGAAGTATTAATCCCGTTAATTTACATTTTTTTTTTTTATTTTGTATATGTTGCTTACTATTATTGTGAATTATAATGTTCTGATCAATAACAAAATTGTTCAAGGAAAAAATAAATATGGCATAATACGTAAAAAATATTTTATTTTCTTTCCCGTACATTCCACGATGTTAATTTTAATGAAAAATAAACAGATTATAAAATATTCATTATATTTTAACAAGAAAAATCTGCAGAAAGATGAATAAAAAGTTTCAATAATTTGATATTCTTTAACCATTACTCAAACATCTAACTAAGGTCTAAGTTTTGACCGACTTTCCCTTTAACTATGATACTATTAAATAATGTTTTTTAGTCCAATGGAAAATTTTCAATCCCGACTCGTGGTCACACCAGTTTGTAACACCAGTGTGACGACGAGTATTTTTTTACTCGTCTTCACACCACTGGTTTTACTACACCTTTTATATCTTAACGTTAGTGTTGTGATAAGTACAATTCATCATAAAAATTAAATAAAAAAATTAAAAAAAAACCCTACGCAATAAATTGTTATAGTTTAAGGAACAACTCTTAAAACATAAAAAATAATCGTCTTTTATCAGTTGTTAGAAAATACCTAGATTTTTTTGTAGTGATTTAAAGTCGCATCAAGTCATATCATATAGCTTTTAAGGTGCACTTTAAGAGCAAATATTGTTTTATACATGAAAATATCTCAATTTATCGGCACAAAAAATACGCAACAGTTAGATTTGCGTTTACTAATAAGGAATTTGAACTCTAAAAAAATACGAGGTGTTCACAAAGTATACACTGTAGGTATTGTATACGAGTACCTTTAGAAGAAAATAGCTTTGTTTTCTATGAGAAATAATTTGAAATAAAATGTAAAATGGTAAGACTTTTCCTGTTCTAATTGTTATATTGTCAGTAATTAATAAAATTTATACACATAACAGAAAATGATACGTCCCACCCAAACGTCAAAATATATTCGTCGTCATACTTTTCCCGCCTGCCTGGCACCTGCGTAGGTTGCCCCACCACAGAGGTTACACGAAGGCGCTCGATACTTCGACTAAACTAGTGGCGCGTAACATAAGCTTTTTGTTACGCGCCGCTATATTTCACGTTTGGGCGGGACATATTCTCTTGTGTGAATTAATTTTATTAATTACTGACAATAGGAAATGTGTTTCATTGTTTTACACTTATTTTTGCTGCCAATAAATAAAATAATATTAACATGCAACATTTTCGGGTTGAGTTTGAATTTGTTATAGAATGAAATAAAAAACACGCATAAAGAGCTTTTATAAAAAGCGACTTTTACAAGAACGAAACGATTATTATTTGTGAACAGGTTTTAATTACAAAAAAATAACACGTTCTTTTCTACAAAGATCTTTATTGTTAGCTTTCTTCTATTTTTACGTCTAAACAACCATATCTTTCTAGAAGTTCCTGTTTTTTTCTTCTTAACAATGCTTCTTGTATATCTTGCTGTGACGGGACCGCGACGTGTGACGTCACTTCTTCCTCATCTTCCTCTAGTCTCTTATCTTCGGGCTGAAAAATCATGACCATGTTATATTTACACTAACTAATATACATTTAATGTAGTCTTTTTGCGATTGTAGATTGTAGAAACAGAAAAAAATACTTAAAATAAACTTTAAGTACCTGGGTGACCGAGCTTTGCTCGGAGTTCTTTTTTGTTATATCGTATTTTTTAGATAAAAAAAAGTAAAAGCTTGAATAAATAAAAAAAAAAAACAAGAGTAAAAACTTTGTATTTCGATCGGGACTCGATCCCGGGCATATGTGATGTCTAAATTGCGCCTTGACCGCTTGAACACGGTGCTTATATCCGAGTGTAAGAAATTATCGACCATATTCTGCGTAGAATAATGCAAGAGAAAACCGCATGAAAACTCGGAAACACGCGTTTTCCCAGACATGAGACTAATCTAGATCGTTTTTTTCGCCTCTGAAAGCCCCCACATATACCAAATTTCAGCAAAATCATTAAAGCCGTTTCCGAGATCGCTGGTATAAATAAATAAAGATATAAAGTACAAGAATTGCTCCTTTAAATATATTAGATAGATTAGATAAATGTATATTTTTATTGTACGTGGTCCATTTCTACACAGTAAGGCAGCATATCAGGGGGCCGATTCGAATCTCCACCTTGCAACTGCCAACTATTTCTCTTTCTATATATTTTGTAAATGATTAAAAACTTGAAAAAAAACCTAGCACTTCACCGTTTTGAAAGTTGATGCAAAACTTAATCAGATAAAAAATAATAAATCAAAAATTAATAATGAAATAAAATACATCGCAAAATAAGAATCTTCTAATCAGACTACTGTTAAAAAAGTGATGTTATTTTTGAAGTTATACTTCTTTTGGCACGTTTGGAAAAAAAATGAGAGTAAAATTTTTACGATGCGCGCGCACACCGACAGCCAGAAAGCGACATGATGAAGTTAGCTGCATTCCATTTACCAACAGAGAATTGTGACATACGGGATGAAATCTTTAGCTATTTTTGTTCTGTTGCGCCAAAGAAGTATAACTTCTTACGTGGTACGTAAGTACACACACACACACGTTTTTTTTAATAATTTTGCTTGTTACCTGTAAGTAGCACATGGTTTATAAACATTGTTATAAATATGAAACAAACATACAAACTATAGCGCAATAAAACATATGAACAATAAAATAGCAGATTATAAAAAATGAATTATTTTAAATATTATTATATAACAAGAACACATACATCTTCTGGGTAAATATTTTCTTCCTCAGGCATATCTTGATCATTATTATGTTCTTTATTTCTTTTCCATTCGTCAACTGCCCTTGCAATAGCTGAAACCAACACAAAGTAGTGGATTATTTAAATGTTATGAAATAACATTTATATTTATATACTAGCAAAACCCGCGGCTTCGTTCGCGCTAAAACTACTACAAATAAACTATAAAAAGGTAGGTTTCATACAAATTTTCATCCCTTATTTTATCTCCTCATGGGATGAATTTCAAAAAAAGCTAAAACACGTATTTATTTAATTGTATTAAAGAGCATTAATACCAAGTTTCAAGAAATTCTGATCATAAATATTTTTTGTGTTGTGTTATAACGTGTATTCCCGTGGGAATGAGATAATCTCCCGCGGCGAAAAGTATCCTATATGTTGACATGGATATCCAGCTATCATCATACCAAATTTCATCAAAAGCCCCCCAGTGGTTTTTCTGTGATGCGGTAACAAATAGACAGACAGACAGACAAAAATTCTAAAAACTATAGATTTGGTCTCTGTATCGATAATAAAGTCTATTTGTATAAGATTTTCCAAAAAATATTTAAGGTACAGATTCGACTCAGTTAGAATTTTATTATATGTATAGATTTATAACATTTGTGTGGAACTAATATCTGGTTGGATCTCACGTCGGATAAATATATAATAATTATTGTATTATAATATTGTACACAGTTTATATTTTAAAAGAGCAACTGTTGAGTTTCTCGCCGGCTCTTCTCAGCAGAACTGCCTTCCGAGCCGGTGGTAGCTTCCTCACGGACTGACTACACTGACATTTAATTTAAATTTAAAATGTAAAATTGACGATTCAAAAGTGCTTATAAAAGTCTATTTGAATAAAGTATATTTTGATTTGATTTGATTTATGTATGATTTTAACTTTAGTCTATATAACTTCATCAGCATACTTACATATAATATAAAAAAGCACACCTAAAATATTTTTCAAGCTTATTTGAATTATTTACTCTAGTGAGTAAATGTAGAAAATGTCGACCTGCAAGGTAGTTGCAACTCGATCCCATAAACCTTTAAATATTATAAATGAGAAAGTTTGAATGGATGTTTGTTATTCTTTCATGTCAGAACGGCTGAACGAATCTGGATGAAATTTGGCACAGAGATAGATTATAGTCTGGAATAGCACATAGATTAATTTTATCTCAGGAAAAATGTACGGTTTCCGTGAGATAGGTTTGTTTTTGTTTTTCACAGAGCAAGGGATAGAATATCTATTCCATACTAACCGTTAAAACGCCGGGATCGATACAGAAATTGTTCACTAAACAGCATGTATTGTATTCAGCCCTTTTTAACGTCCCACTGCTGGGCACGGGCCTCCCTTCAAGACGAGGGGAAATCAGGCCATAGTCCACCACGCTGGCCAAGTGCGGATTGGCGGACTTCACATGTCTTTCGAAAACTTGCTAGGTTCTCTCAGACATGCAGGTTTCCTCACGATGTTTTCCTTCACCGTAAGGCAAGTGGTAATCAAGTTAGAAAATGATTCGCACATGAAAATATCAGAGGTGCGAGACCCGGGATTTGAACCCGCTTCACTCGGTTTCCCAAGCGAGCGCGTTACCACTGGGCTACCACTGCCTAGCATGTATTGTAAACATTAAATTACCTTCTTTTTCAGCTTCCTGCTCTAATGGCAATAATAACCCATCATCGTCATCTCTATATCCATAGTAGTCCGCGTCCACATCTCGCATGAGGTCTGCCCGCGTCCTCCTCGGCGCTGCCGGCGGCTCTTGTTCGAACAGCTCTCGCACACCTATCGATAATCATTCAGAAAATCAATTTTTAATGCATTTTTTGAAGTTACACTCTTTTTGACGCGTTAGGTAAAAATTATGAGTCTTTTTTACGATGCAACAGATTTAGACTACAAATATGACATTAGTCGTTAAATCTCCCTTTAATATAGTGTGAAGTGATGTCTATATTTCATGATATTTATTCCGGTATTACTATTACAATCTAATACACAACACGTGATTATTTATCTTCAATTAAAATATCTTATGTTTATTTATATATATGTATGTACATGTATATAACTTGAATAAAAAAAATATAAATATTGTTGGAAAAGTTTCAATTTTTTTTAATATTTGAAACAGAGGATGATATGTTGTACTGTTTTCGTGCGTCTGTGGGGTGACGTCACAAACAAGGCAAAATATAGATTTAATCGGATTTATGTACTTTGCCTTAGGCTTTCCTTTCCAAGCATTTTTATTTTTTTAGGAGTATCTCGAAACTAAAGTTTATTTTTAGGAATTGAAAGTGTCGCCTTAAAATGTAAAATATTCTGCTTTCCAAAACCTGACGTCATAGGCTTGTAATCAATCGCAACAATAGTTAATGAACCTTAATTAATCATATTTTTAATGAAATAAGAAAATAAACTATTCTTAAAACTTACAAATCATTCAAGAGTTTTTAACGCATTTAAATAAGTAGTAGTGTCAAGTTCAAAATGTTCTAGTGAATATGAAAATACGTCGTTGATATCTTATTTCCGTAACTATATTCCATAACTATACTCGTACATATACTACTATAACAATTAATCTATACTTCTATACTAATATTATAACGAGGAAGGTTTTGATTGATTGTTTGTTTGTTTGTTTGCGCCGAATAGGCTCCGAAACTATTGATCAAGATATTTTTCAAGATGAAATTTAGTAAGAAGATAGTTTGAGACCCTGGGAAGGATATAGGAAAGTTTTTTTATCCAGGAAATCATCCCTTAAGGGAGTGAAAATGGGGATGAAAGTTTGTATAGGAATCAACCTAGGGACGAACCCGAGCGAAACGAGGGTGAGTCACTAGTATTTTATAAATCATATATAGATACATTTAAAAAACCAACAAAATTAATTTACCTGGCAAATCTTTAGCAGCTCCAAAGTATTTATAACCCCTATTTCCTGGTACTTCTTTCCCATCTTGGTCTAACATCTTAGGCCCAACTCGGGCATGATCAGGTCCACCTAGCGCTTTTATTTGTACCTCCCAGTGACGCTTTTCTCGCATAAGTTTGTTGATTTCATCATTCAAGTCCCTAATTCGAAATTCGCCAAGACCAGCTGAAATTTTATAATAGCGTATTAATTATTTATTATAGCAATTATTAAAATATACCACTGACCTCAATACCTTTAACATTATAAAAATTCAAATCGATGTGCAATGGCGGTTTCGATGCTAAGAGCAATTTCTAGCATACATCTTACAACGAATTACAAAATAAAAGGAAAACTGATTGTAATTTTCTTAGAAAAATATAATGATATTTGAGGAATGCCTCATGGACAATCATATTGAATAATGTTAAGGATGCTCCCCGATTTGTCGAGGCGGCCACCTGTTGGAGGCGAGATTATTGAGAAGGTGGACGTCCAGTAGGTCAAGCAACAGCTCAATTTATTTAATCTATCCAGACTCTATTCCATGGTTCTATGTATTTTTCCATTTATTCATTGTTATCGCATATACGCATTATCTGGTAACCACCTTCGTGCAGTTCGTTCATACAAAATGCAAAAAAAATAATATTTATCATCGTAAAAATGGATGCCGGGTAATGTGTCACATTAAACAAATTAATAAAATAAGTGGCCACTGCGTGTTCGACCGATGTCCACTCGCAAGCCTTCCAAAGAAACAGGCTATTTTTAGACCTATGAAATCCAAAATACAAATACATACAAATAATAGATATATTAAATATTCTTTATTGTACCTACGAAGGAGAAGAACAAAATAACTAAACATTTCTGAAAACATAACTGATTACCTTTTAATCTATACTAATGTTATAAAGAGGTAATGTTTGTGAGTTTGTGAGGTTGCATTGTAGGGGGTAAATCTCTCATCTCTAATCTCAGGATCTATTGAATCGTAGAATGTAGATGAAATTTGGTAAGAAGATAGTTTGAGACCCTAGGGAGGACATAGGATACTTTTTATCCCGGAAGTCATTCCTTAAGGGGGTGAAAATGGGGATGAAAGTTTGTATGGGGAATCTAGCTAGGGACGAAACGAGGGTGAGTCGCAAGTACTATTTATAAAACGAGTAGTGAATATTAAAGAAACAAACTTGAATGAAAATTAAATTTTGCCTTTATTTTTTTACTTTTTTTTCGACTTAGCATTTTTGACTTGACTTTTTTTATTTGATAATTTGGATTTGCTTTTCTTTGCTTTCTTTTTCTCTTTCTTCTTGTGAGATGTCGATGGTTTATTCTGCTTATCTTTCAACACACTAGAACTGCATTGTTGCGCTATATGGTTGTTTTCATTTGGCTTTTCGCGAGGAACTTTTGGTGTTACGAGTTCTATTTCTAGATCTGTTTTCTTGTCTCTTGTTTCAAGTTTCTTTCCAATTTTCAAAATAAATACATCATTTTGAGGATGAATTTTCTTTTCCATATTAATAGGTACCGGGCAGTTTGAAGGTGTGATATTAATTATTTTTCTATCGTTATTATCATATGTTCTATTGCAATTCTTATATGTATATTTTAAATTTGATGAATATGTATTGTGAGATTTATCAGGATAACACACATCATTCGGTAATTCGAATTGTATCTGGTCGCCCGTGTTGTAGGGAGTGTCTTCACAAGAACATAACTCTTGTATCCTATCGTATTTACCCATTCGTTCTATTTTTGTTGTTTTTGGTACCCTAATTTTTAATTCATTAGTATTCATTTTGGTAAAAATTTCATCATACCTCGGTAAGTTATCTGAAAAAGAAATATCTATTAAGACTATATTTCATTGTACAATAATAACAATAAAATTAAGCAAAATGATTACCACACCTTGTTGATATTTCTGAATTATGTTACTACAGTTCATATATTGTTTAGCTGAACCTTGCCGACTTGAAAGTTGAGACATAGGACTTTCATAGCTCCTCGGTGACATTGTGTAGGTACTTCTTGGAAATTCTTTTTTATTAAGAGTATTTTCGTCCAATATTATCTTGCCCTGTCCATCCATTTCGACATTGTGACAAGCATATATGGACATGCCGTTATCTTCCTTTGTTAGAACAGAGGTACATTTTGGTTTAGAACAAGCAGAAAATGCTGTAGTGATTTCTTTGCCAAGAAATGACATTCTTGTAGTCAATTCGATAATACCTATGGAATCACTATGCGCAGTGTCGCCGCACGACAAGTAAAACATCTTCCGTTTTAGTGGTGTCGATGTAGTACATATTATATTATCATTAGGTTGATCTTTTGTCCATTTCTTACAAAGTTCCTCTCGAAGTTCCATGAATTCTTTTGAATAATCAACTTTGGTTTCGGCTATTTTTGAAACGCAACTGGAGCATGGCGGTTGCTTTGTAATATTAATATTTATGATAAAATCTTTAATCGTACATATTCTGTCGTACGTCATTGCAAATAATGCTGATTTTCCTACATTTAAGTTAGTGAAGTCGTCAATCTTTCCGTAGGACGAGTCGTACAAAATTATCGGTTGTTTTCCTAAAAACGTGGCCGTTATGACAAGATTATTGTGGTCTAGTTCAAAGCAATCACATTTCATATGGATTTTGTTTATTATGATTTCAATCAGAAATAGATGATATGGAAAATTAACATCTTCTTCTTGAACAATATTCAATTCTTCTTTAGTGCGAACAATATTCTCTGTTAAGCTTCTTATAGAATCTCTCAATGCGTTAGCTTCATTCGTAAGTGTTTTACTCATACTTGATATTTTATCTATATTTCTATGCAAAACAGGGTCGTTAGACTTTTCTTGGACTATTGTAGGATCTTTTGACCGTTTCTTAACGTTTTCTTCACTATGTACGGATATTTTTTTTGATAGTTCAGACGTTTGAGCTGACTTACGTGGGCTTCTATCAATAATTTCTCTGCTGAAGTCAGTACTTCTAATACTTTTCCGTTCCTCTTGACCTGGTCGCACTGATTGACTTTTGGAACTTATATGGCTTTTAATTGATAACTGAAGAGAGCTTTTAGTAGGTGATGATGGGTAAGTAGCTTGTGGTGAAGCCTTAATTGAACCACTTACAGGCGATTGTTGTTTCGGAGATTGTATCGGAGTTATCGGTTCTTTATTTTGAATAGATGCGACAGGTGAAGCAGTCAATTCAGGACCGTTTTGCGATCTTATACTGTTTTCCTTCAGGGATGCTACAAGTGGTGAATTATCTACTGTAGTTTGATTTTCATCCATCTTCTCGGTTTGTCTTGTTAATGAGTTAACAAAAAAATTTACACTACATAATTTAGATGTATGTAGAGGTGTTAAATTTAGGTGTTAAAGACACATGGCCTTCTTGAATTTGAATATATTTTATTTTGAAATATTTGAATATTTGTGCCTGTATTGTTTTTAATAAATTTTATAATGACTTACCATTTTGAATCTGAGCAACTTTCTTCGCAATTTCTCTTACTATTTGAAGTCTCCATCTTTCTGCCTGCTGCAGGTTATTACATTCTGATGCAAGATATGGCCTGCGTTCTCGCTGGCCACCTGCTTCTTGAACTTGTGCTGCACGCCAACGTGCCAATGTGGTCCTGTATTTTTTATACATATTAAATTCTATATATTGTTAGCACACATAATAAGGCAGTGGTAGCCCAGTAAGGCAGTGGTAGCCCAGTGGTAACGCGCTCGCTTGGGAAACCGAGTGACGCGGGTTCAAATCCCGGGTCTCGCACCTCTGATATTTTCATGTGCGAATCATTTCTCACCTGATTACCACTTGCTTTACGGTGAAGGAAAACATCGTGAGGAAACCTGCATGTCTGAGAAAACTTAGCAAGTTTTCGAAAGACATGTGAAGTCCGCCAATCCGCACTTGGCCAGCGTGGTGGACTATGGCCTGATTCCCCTCGTATTGAAGGGAGGCCCGTGCCCAGCAGTGGGACGTAAAAAGGGCTGAATACTACACATAATAAATGTAAGAAATTATTATACAACCAAACATGTATATAAATTATACAGCTTTAATGTTTGACTGCTTCGATCAACAATACTACTAGAATCGGATCGGCGTAAGAAATCCGTCTCGGTAAATATAAGCTCAGTTGCAAAGTGAGCGTATATTTCGATTAGTTCAATTGAAACACTACAAGCGTAAACATGTATATAATGCCGCGGCGGCACTGTGTATTTATAATGCGCGAAGAAGAATTTTTTCGGACGGATTTTTGGTAAGTACATGTAGATTAAATCAATATTTTAAAATTTAACCTACGAAATAATATAGAAATTTTTAACATTTTTAATTCCACAATACAATTATCTTATAAAAAATTTAAATATTTTAATGTGTGCTATTCTATACGGATTTAATTTCTTGAAAATAGTAAATGACTTTGAAAACGTACAATGAAACTATATTTTCCCAGAAATAAATTTACATTTTACACTAAACATAAAAATGTCTGTATCTAAATCCATGCACAGTTTTAAGCATAATAATTAAATTTTGTAGCATTCTCTTTTTGTATTACTAATATAACCTTATTATAAATTTAATATTTTATATTTATTTATCTTTAAATAATTATCAGTATGTAAGTTTGTTAACACACATGGGGGCAAAGAAATTAATTAAGATGCTTGTAAAAAGTACTATTACTCACATACCCAGCTGTTATTAAGCATAGTAGTTTGCTGTATGATTTATTTTTTCAATCTATACTTATATTATAAAGAGACAGAATTTGTTTGTTTGTTTTTTTGAATGTGCTAATCTCAAGAACTACTGATTTGATTTGAAAAATTCTTTTTGCATTAGATAGCCCATTTATTGAGAAAGGCTATTATAGGTTATATAACATCATGCTACTATCTAAGGGAGCAGAGCAATAATCATAAATGTCAACAAATCAGGCAGACTTCCATATGTTATTCTAAAACTGATGTTTATATCGGAAGTTTGCACGTGAAAAATATTCTAATTATAATTAATAATTAATAGTTATATTGACTATTTCTTACCCACTTATAATAATAAGTTAACTGATATTTAAATTTTTTACAACTTTAAGCCTTTAAATAAATTGTACAATGTGTTTGTAGTGTTGTGGCTGTGAATATATCTATATTAAGCTCATATTTTTATTCGAAATATAATATAATATAAATCCCAAATATCATTTTTTTTCATCCAGCTGCTTGTTTCTGCTCATCTCTAGATCAACAAAACACACAGTATAGCCCATTTTGAAGTAACTAGCAAATATAATTAAAATTGCATTGAGGCTTCAAAACTTATTCATTCTTGTCTTTCCTTTAGCAACATAGTTAAAGTTTAGGCTCACTTGTATAGTATGTGACATCGAGTTGAGACTTCATATTTTTTTATCTATTAAGATCTCTCTATATATAAAATTTGAGACCGCGAAAACAATTATTTTTTCAAAAAAAAAATTGTACAATTCCACCATAGTTTATGGGTATTAGACTGGGGAGTGGCTTAGTTTACTTTTAATTCTAGTACTATACCAGGTTACTATAAATGTGTCACTGTAATAAAAAAACCTTACATAAATAATATAAATATAAATTAGTATTTAACTTACATAGCTTTTTCTGCATTTCTAGCCTGAAAATAATACAATTATTACTTTTCCGACAATCCATTATACAAATATCATTAAAAAAGCTATTGTTTAATACAATACATATTTGTGTTTGGAACAAGTATCATTAAACTTGTATCATTTTTTCATACATACAATTTATTTATAAAAATAATGTAATAATTAAATAACATCTCATAAAATGTATTTAACTAATAGATTAGAAATGATACTGAAATAATAGCAATATATAGTTTTATTCTTTGAATAAAACTGGCTTTAATATAACCTGTTGATATTAATACCGATAGAAAAGGTATTAATATATTGTTATAGTATAATTTTATTATTTAATAATTTCATTATTGCATCTATAACTAATGTAGGTAGAATGTGAACTGCACAGTGCACTTACCATATTGTTTAGATTACACTCTACGTTTTACAGAAACTTAAAAAAATATATTATACACCATCACTTTTAATCAAGCGACAAACGCTTTCTTTAAAATTTGTTATGATTTATAAAAATTAAAAACAGAAAACTTTTGAGCTTCGATAATGGACTTTTGACAGTTGACAATAGACCACAGATCACAGATGTAGTTTCTCGCCTCCATAATCTGTGACCACAGGGCACAGGCCACAGACTATAGATGAATAATAAAAAACAAAAAGCTCTATCTGTGAATGTGGCTTATATGTAGAGAAGTGATAAAATACTTTAAATTGACAACACATTTAACAAAATTAAAACGTTTTCAATTCGCCAAAAATATTACTTATACAAGTAGAATGTAATTTAGCCGCTTAATATGAAACGAATCCATTTAATATTGAGTTTTTTTATCCAGCCCTTTTTCTAACCTCCCACTGCTGGGCACAGGCCTCCCTTCAGTATGAGGGGCATTAGGCCATATTCCACCACGCTGGCTAAGTGTGGGTTAGCGGACTTCACGTGTCTTTCGAAAACTTGCTAGGTTCTCTCAGACATGCAGGTTTCCTCACGATGTTTTCCTTCAGCGTAAGGCAGGTGGTAATCAAGTTAGAAATGATTCGCACATGAAAATATCAAGGGTGCGAGACCTGGGATTTGAACCCGCTTCACAAGGTTTCCCAAGCGACCGCGTTACCACTGGGCTACTACTGCTTCATATTGAGTCTTATAAAGATAGAAATATGATTGTCAATCTAATATAATTTTTAATTTTTATATTAAGTCTTAAGTGCTTCGAAATAAGCTGCAATAATTAAATTTTATTTTGAGTTTTCATTTTATGTTTAATATAGTGTTTAATTTCTTGAAACGTAGCCGTCAACATTTAAACGAAATCTGCTTGAATAGATAAGCGCGCTGTGCCGGTTTTTAAAAAAAATCATGCTATTTTAAGTGCTTATCGTTTAAACGCCCACGTCTACTTATATGAGGGTTCTACTAATCATATTCTTTTTAATTGTCCCAAATTAAAATATTCCCTACATGACATAATTTCTCTTCAAATTCACGAATTCTCCCAGTTAACACCAAATGTTTATTACCTTGTGTTTAGCCCATTTATTAAAAAAAATGTTAAATTTATAGTAGATAATAAAATTAAATTATAATATAGTTCTCATTATTAATGTATTTTCATTTTCAATAATTTTGCCATTTTTGAATTGCATAATTATCTTTCTGTTGTTGTAGGTTACTCCTGTAGACCGATCATGCATTTATAGTTTTAATTCCACATGAAAGCATGGATAAGAAATAAAAATTAAAATTGCACTAATGCTGCTAAATTTCAAAATTACCGCTCAAATTCATTCGAATGTCAAAATACGACATTGGCAGAATGTATTGCGTGTGTTAACGCAAATAATAATAATCATTTTCAATTATTATAAATGTTTACGGAAATATATTTATTGAATACATACATTATATTATGGTAGTTTATAGCCTAAATCGTTTACCTGGATCTATGATCTGGATATCCATAAACACTGTATTATATTCGATGAATAATTTTATTTGTCATCTATGATGAATAATAAAGGTTCTGGATCTACTCCTATATATAACTGTAGCCTGTGATTTAATAAACTATGAAGTCACTGACAGATGACAATTGACATTTGTCACGATATTTACCATGGATGACATATTTACATCTTGTTTTTGTAAATATAAAAGTTAAGCTGAGATTTATTATTTACTTAATTAAAATGTCTCTAATACAGTATTCAAAGGAAGATAATATTTTGACTTGTTGGCCTGATGATATATTAATAATGATCTTTTGTAAACTGGATACAAAATCTTTATTAAATTGCATGCAAGTAAATCGCCAATGGCGAGAAATCGCAGAGTATTGTTGTCAGGCAAGTAAATAAAAAAATAGTCATAATAGTTTTAAGTAATAAATAAAATAAACTTTTTCCCATGAGACGATTAATTTATTTATACTAAGTTGATTTGTGTTTTGATTTACAGCATTTTAATTTATGGGAAAAAGTGATTGAAGAAATTGTAGACAATTCTGGTTCAAAATTCAGAGAAAAATCGACATTGGATTTTCATGACCTTTTTACATGTGTTCAACAATGGTTTTATGTAAAAAATGCAGCTATTTCATACAATTATAATTACGAATCAGGATATGTCAAGAATATTTGTATCTATAAGGGTAAATATATTGAATATTTTAGACATAAAAACCACTATATGTAATGTATTAAGTAATATTACTTTTTCAGATAATTTTATACTAGTAAGTGATAAGACAGTGAAATATTATAATGTAAATAGTCATACCTTAAGAAAAACAATTCCTTCAAAATGTAAGTATATTTTTGTATTTACAAGTATATTTTTGTATTTTGTATTAACAATTAAATTCCAAAAGGCAGTTTAAATGTAGTCTTTAGTTATTGTTGTGTTTTTTATGTAAATTTGAAATATTTTCTTAATAACATGTAACTCATGTTGATCCCTTTTAATCATATAGCTTAAATATAAAAGCTTAGAATAATTTTAGGTCTAAAATATGAAGAAAGTTATGCTTTCAGTGCAGAAGTGGCCATACCAGTAGGGAGGCTGGAAGTGGGTAATTTATTGGTACTTATTAATAAACTACACAAAAATGATTGTGTTTGTACCAAAGGAAAGAAAATGGTTCTATGCAGAATATATTTGATAAAGTAAGCAATATTTTAAAGCTACTATATAGTAAAGTTTGTAAATTAAGCCATTTAAAATTATTTTATACTTTTTATAAGTCTACATAGAGATATATCTTAATATGGAATCAGAATTAAATTACCATTTACAACACTTAGTCACATAGATAATATTTTTAAGTGTAATTTGTATATCTTACCTTCTTAAGGATTATACTTAAATAAGTTTATAGAATAACCATTGTATATCATTTCGTTTTTCAGATTACATTTAAATGAATGTTACGTAATTGATAATAAAAATGCACTCAGAGTTTTTAGAGCAGATTACTGCCAATGGCATGAAAATGTTCTTGCCAGACACTATGGTGTGGTGGGTTCTATTTTAGACATAAGCATACATAAAAATGACATATATTTACTACTTAAAAGTGGGGATGTTTTATATTTAGACAAACAATGCAGGAAATTTGAAAAAACATATCAATTTAATACACCATTATTGAGTATGGCTACAAATTTATTTACATTCCATGCTTTTAGTGTACTTATATCAGGTAAGATCATAATATTATATAGCAGTTTACTCAGACTTTAAACAATAAAAAACTTCTGTAGAATAAAACATGAAGTCGAACAAAATTGTCAAGTTTGTACATTAAAGATGAAACACATTATTGTACGGCTTGATACCAGATATCGATCAAGCTGTAAGGCCAGATGGCTGGATATCTGACGGCCAGATCTACAGTCAATGTTTATAGTTGAAATGAATATTCAGCAACTACCTGCTATCAGGTCTATCTGTCCTTATTTTGTTATTAATAATTACTTAATTATGATGAAAATATATTATATTAGCGACTCACCCTCGCTTCGGGTTCGTCCTTGGACAAAAACAAATCTATTTCACGGGAACCATACATTTTTCTGGGATGAAAAGTAACCTAAGTGTTGTTCCAGACTATAATATATCTCTGTGCCAAATTTCATCCAGATCCATTCAGATGTTCTAGCATGAAAGAGTAACAAACATCCATCCATCATTGATGGCACGTTTGGCTCAGTTTGTAGTGAACTTACTTTCTGCGCCAGTGGTCGCGGGGAAAGTCCCGCTGGGGGCATTCATTTGTGTGATGAGCACGAATGTTTGTATTCCAATCATAGGTGTTTATATTTATATTTATAATATGTATGTATTTAAAGTTATATATGTGTAGTATATCAACTATCTGGTATCCATAACACAGGCTTTGTAGCTTACCATGGAACTAGATGGTGCTGTGTGTTAATGTCCCAACATATTTATTTATTATATTATATAATCCATCTATCCTCACAAAGTTTCACATTTATCTAATACGAGCAATTCTTGTTTATTTATTTATACCGGCGATCGCGGAAGCGGCACTAACGATTTCGCTGAAATTTGGTATGTGGGGGTTTTCGGGGGCGAAAAATCGATCTAGATTAGTCTGGGAAAACGCGTTTTCGAGTTTTCATGCGAGTTTTCTTTCTCATTATTCCACGCAAAATATGGTCGCTAATTTCGCACGCTCGGGCATGAGCATCGTGGTCAAGCGGCCAAGACGAAAGATTGACAATCACAAAGTTTTTACTTTAGTTTTTTTTTTGTATTTATTCAAGTTTTTTTTTTTAAAAGGAAATTATACTTCAGGCCAAAAGCTCCGAGCGAAGCTCGGTCGCCCAGGTACTAATGTTATTATGGATGATGGTGAAGCTGAAAATTATCTAGATGTCTTTGTCAAAAAAATTGATGTTAGATTTTAAAAAATACCTAAGCACAGTCATAGAAAACATTAAAATTGATCCACTTTTTACCCAAATCTCTGACTCAAAAATAAAAGTAACGTTTGTATATGATCTAGGATTCTGTACCTGACTATAAATCTAGGAGGCTGGTTTTTAGAAAAGATAGGCTTCTGTATAATGGTATCAATTACAATATAGATATAAGTTTTTTGTGGCGGGAGTAGTATTATAAAGAGCAAAATTACTGGATTTGTTTTATTGTTTAGCCTAAGGCTGTCTATTTATAAAGCAATTTTTCTAAAGAGAGTTTTATAATATATAATTGATTTTGTAAGTGTATGAAAAGTAAAACAAATCTAAATAAAATGTTACATTTTTATCATGCATTTTTGTAAACATTTTTCAGTGTCTAGTGAAGTAAAAATGCAAATCTACCCCCAAAATAAGCAAGATCAAATAGCTATGGTCTGTCCAGGACTAACATATGCTTTGGAACATGGCCCAGTATTAATTATGGCTTATGATAATATGAAGGTTAGTTTTTAAAGCCTAAATAACAATTAATACTTATAACATTTGTGTTAATTCTACATTCATAAATTTTTCATTAAATTTTTTTTATGGCAGTTTGAATGCAATTTGGATACTTTGTTTGTGTTCAACCCTTTTTAACTTCCCACTGCTGGGCACATACCTCCCTCAATACGAAGGGGATACTGGTCAAGTGCTGGTTGGCGGACTTAACGTGTCTTTTGAGAACTTGTTAGGTTCTCTCAGACATGCAGGTTTTCTCACGATGTTTTCCTTCTCCGTAAGAGAAGTGGTAATCATGTAGCAAATGATTCGCATATAAAAATATCAGAGTTGAGAGACTCAGGATTTGAACCCGATTCACTCGGTTTTCCAATCGAGCGCGTCACCACCGGGTTTCCATTGCATTGCCACTATTACTTATTTAATATGTAATGTAAATTACTAAATATGAAATTCTAGTACA
Source organism: Argynnis bischoffii washingtonia (assembly GCA_033884665.1). Lineage (NCBI taxonomy): Eukaryota > Metazoa > Arthropoda > Insecta > Lepidoptera > Nymphalidae > Argynnis > Argynnis bischoffii. Next base: position 12,712,543 of record CM066618.1, on the reverse strand, counting down.
AATTACTACTTTCAGATTGAAGTATATCTCACTAAGAAATTATTGAAAAACATATTGAAACCGGAACTTTGCATTGATTTGGCAACTTATTTACAAAAATCACAATTAGAGAGTAAAATAAAAGCGTTAGACATTTATGAAAGTATAGAAGGTCACCATTTGTTTGTTGTAACAGACACTGATGTACATGAATTTCTTATAAGTTAAACTAAAAAGTTAATTTAATTAACTATTTTCTATTTCAAATAATTTATTTTTCATATTATTTAAAATTATAGTTATTAAAGGCTTCATTGTTATTGTCCGTCCATACAATGATACAAGTAAAAATATAAATGGTTTATAGTTATTTGCACAAAACAACAAGTCCTAATAACACAAATGTTTTAACACGGAGGTTTGCTGAAATTTGGCACTAGATGGCCGAACGGATCTCCATATAAATTGTAAGTACTTATGCATACAACAGGCAAAAGCTAGTTAAATATTTATTGTGATTAATACTAAAAAATAAAATACAGCTCATTTTACTATCGTTTATTTTGTACATAAAGATACAATCACATTATATCTTTAAAATCTAAAAGAAAACCATTACGATGTTAAGCACTATGTATACTAAATAGAAAACAACACATTGTGATATTTTTTTTGCTCAAACGTTATAAAATAATGTGTTCCAGACACATTGCCTAATTGATATGTACATTTGTATTTTATAATATAAATATTTTTACGGGTCATGTAAAATAAATGATACATAAATTAAATCCTGTTTTTATTTCACTCCATCTTAGTTTTGGCGCGAAAATGTCTATAAATTGAACCAATGACAGTTAACTGTCATTTGTAGCGCGCCATCTTGACGTACCAATGTACGGTCAATACCAACACTATGATTACATTCACATTGAAGTAATCATTCAAAATTTAAACCATTCTTCTAAAATCATTAAATCAACTTTAGCGATCAGTAGCGTTTGGATTAGTGTATGAGAAACCTCTAAACGGTTCTTGATCCATAGAGCGAAGGACTTGTGGTTCGACCGCGGTAAGGCGCGGGCGCTCGCCGGTGAACGCGCGGTCGAAGTATTGTGTGTCCATTGGATGTCTCTGTAAGAGTATTAGAGACGATATTTAAAACATATATTAACACACATATTTAAACATATATTTTTACTAGCAGCTAAACATCCAAGGAACATCTATACAGATAAATAAAATTGAAGTGTCTGTTTGTAATGTCAAAATAATAGCTTTTAACTAAATGCATGTGAAAGTTTATATGGTACTTATAAGAATAAAACAATTTTTAAAATTTTTGTCTGTCTGTCTGTCTGTACCGGCTAATCTCCGAAATGGCTGGACCGATTTTGACGCGACTTTTACTGGCAGATAGCTGATGTTATAAGGAGTAACTTAGGCTACTTTTATTTTAGAAAAAGAATCAGGGTTCCGCGAAAAAAAAATTAAAACCCATCAAATTGTGAACAAAATCCGCGTACGACGTACGCACCTAAACCAAGCGAGGTAAATCGTTATATAATTTAAATTAATATCTTAGGAGTAGCAAGCTACTATTTATGTATAAACATATAGCTAACCGTGAAAACGTAATGTTAAATAAAGTCAGAAGTCTCAACCTCATATTAAATACTATTACCAAATATTGAATGGATTTTATTGTATTAGTATTCAGATAACCAAGTCCTGGACTAACATATTATAAGACTTTTTCCCCGATAATCTGGTTTCGTCAAAGAATAATTTAATTTTAAACTTTTTTTTTTATAGTATTCTGAATTAGTGCTTGACTACGTTCCACCTGATGGTAAGTGCTAGCGCAGTCGTAGATGGTAAGTCGCACTAATTCAGTAGCCACCTATTCACTCTTGCCTTGAAGAATAAGAATAAGCTTTGAACTTGTTAATAAATGGCGTAACCTAAGAATGTTAACTAAATGGGGGTGAAAGCTCAATGCTATATTGAAAAGAATCGAATGCATAATCATTTTTTTATATACATTATACAGTAGTCAATCATACCACTCGTGGTTTGAAGGGCGCGTCTAATTCGCGCCGCTCGAGCCGCTCCCAATGTATTGGCTGGAAGAATTCCTGGTCGCGAATGTCGCCGTGCATACACTCCGCGCCGCCGAGACGCGTTCGCGCATCTTTATCCAAGAGCTGGAATAGTTTTGATTTGTAGAAAGATACTTAATTTTGATTGGAAAGGGCTATGAAAGTTTTATGCATTATGAAAGGGTTTTGTGCAATGTGCATTATATACTATATTTAATATAAATAATATAATATAGAAAAGGCTTTGATATTATTTAAATTTTACTGATTTGATCATTTATATTGTATGTAACTAATAAGTTATAATCAATTTTACACACTACGCCTATAAAAGTAGGTATATAATAATGTAAGTAATTCAAAATATATATTTCGATACAAAAATCACATACCCTAGTTAATATGCTGAGAGACTCTTTTGACAAGAAGCGCGGGTAAGACGGCATTTCATTGCAAATGGACCAGAATAGCTCGTCCTCATCGCAACCGCTGAACGGACTCTGACCGATCAACATCTCGTATAATAATACGCCAAATGACCACCAATCAACTGTTTGATTATATTTAAGGCCTTTGATTATCTAAAAAAAATTATGTCATTAGAAAAGTGTTCCAATCAATTTCTCAATTTAAATTTTTATTACGAACAAATTTGACGTTAGAAAATAGTCGGCTATTTATACTAGTGGTCGAAATTCGACCATAGCCATTACTGAAAATTAGAGGAAAGCATTTATGATTAGAATTTACCTATTATATGTATATAAAAAATATTTTTTATTGGTAACATTAAAGCTCGATAGCTACTAAACAAAAGAAAAATCGGTTTACAATGGAGAAAAACAGTAGGTACTTTTTTCTGTGTTGTCTTTGCCATTTTATATATAGATTATATATACAGAATGTAAGGATGACGGCTAAAATATATTATTCTACGTTTGAGTTCTTCAAGCCGAATCTTATATGCTTAAAGGTCAAAATGTAATTCAATTCAATTTTTAATTTATGGCTATTTCAATATAAAATATATGAGAATGTTGTGAGATAATTACTTCAGGAGCCATATAGTCTGGAGTGCCGCAGAATGTGTCCGCAGTCTTTTCGAGGTATATCTGCAACTTACACATGCCAAAGTCTGCTATCCGCACGTGTCCGTCGAAGTCTAATAGTATGTTGTCCAGTTTTAAATCCCTATGACAAAAATGTATATATATTTTTTGCGTTTTTTTTTTGATAAATAGGTAATATGTAAGTTAAAAATTTATTGATTTTGAATTGCAAAGTAGTCTAACATTATACAAATATTATTTCTTTTTCATTTTCCTTTTAATTCTTTTAAATTAAAAACTCCTGTTTATTTGAATCGAGGTACTTAAATTATGAATCAAAAAAAGCTTTTAAGCAAATCGAGCTATTTATTTATAAACTAGTAAAGTGTAGTTTAAAAAGTCACGTCTCCGAGATTATCGAGAGATCCGGTAATATCATTTTATTGTCACTGAAGTTATATACATAGATATAGACAGTGCAATCTAATACCACCATGTGCACAAAAATATATTACATTTAAGCCGCATACATAGAGAGATATCGATTTAGGTCAAAGAAGTGCTTTTAAAAATAAATTCGTATAATGGGATGAAATTAAAAAGGTATTTCCTTATTGTTTACCTGTAAACAATTCCTCTTTTATGAAGGAACTTAAGCCCCGACACGATTTCAGCCGCGTAAAACCGCGCCCTTGCTTCCGGAAACCGTCCGCTTTGTTGAATGTGGAACATTAAGTCACCACCGTTCAGGTACTCCATTACGAAAAATAGATGAGACTGAAAAACCGTAATTACATTTCACCCACGCAATACATTTATTTTAATTTAATAGTTTTAAATTTTATTAAGATTTTATCTTAATAGCTTTGGCGGGCAAAGTTGTAATAAATATTTGTTTAGTCTATACTATAGTGTATTCACGGATTATAGCTTCTGCTTATGGCATCGGTGGTGTAGAAAGTTCTATTTCAACCGCATTCATCATATACAAATGGCCTTTACGTTTACGTATTGTATAGCTGAAAATTCGAGTTGTTTGTTTCCATCCATTTAAACAAAAGAAATCATATTTTTGAACCATGAAGTTGTATAAACACAAAGTGAAATTGTTATGGCAGTTGATTTTTATGCTTCCTAATTTAAAATATAATACTCACATCTGTCTGGAAAGTAGCGAACAGATGACACAAGTAAGGGTGGTTTGTACCAAGAGCAAGAACTTTCCTTTCAATAAGCGTGCATTCTACATCATCGTCTTCTAATACAACGTCTTTTTTCAAACATTTAACTGCATAGTAATATTCAGTATCACGCAGCTCAGCTAACATCACCTGCGAAAAGAAATAGTTTAAGGTTAATATTTTGGAATCTAGTAAAAAAAACAATAATTGTTATAAATATTATAAGTGGATGAAACCGTAAAATTGAAGGTACAATGATAGAAGGTATGATTAAACGTATGGCAACGAGGTAGTGTACCTATAGATACGCTCTGAACTAAAAAAAAATGCCAAGCCTATTATTAACATAACAAACATGAATATATATTTTAAAAAACAGTTAATCCACACAACTAAATAGTTGCTTTCACCAGAACGGCCGAATATATTTTTACCAGAAAATAATTAATAAATAATTATGTGAAGCCGTTCATTGCCTTTTCTTTAATGACCACCGTGATAGAAGTACTAAAACATTTTGGCCATCGATTATTTAAGCGAAATATCTACTAATATTATTGGTTTTACAAAAATTAAACGCGTAGACGACCGTAAACATTGAAAAGTATTTATTTTAGCTATGGTTCAAGTACATTTGCTCATTGAATCACGACTTTAAAATAAATCAATAGTACCAAAATAGTCTTTTGTGCCCGTTTATTACGATGCTGTCACCTACACGAGAATTGGCCTTACTAGGTACATACAGTAGTTACTTATGTACATATGTAGGTATCTTTTTTATTGTGCTGGAAATACATTACGTGTTTTAATTATAATAATTTCACATAAATTAGTAATAAAATATTAATTTATGTAAATTATAAAATGTATTTTACATAAATTAATAATAAAATATTAATTTATGTAAAAATATTAAAAAAAAACTTCTGATATAATATTGTTACCTGATGTTTTAAATTCATTAATAACAAAATATTCTTGGCGAAGCGTTTAATTATTATAAAATCTCACTCCTCTTATGAAAATGTATCGAAAATCATAAAATCGTCTTATTATTTAATTATCTAAGTGATCAGCCGACACCAATTTATCAATTTTTCAACAGTGAATATATAACATTTAATGATCATTTGAGACTTTAATGTAGAGTTTTATAGATATGTTCCCTTTAATACTTTGATAAATAGAGCACACCAGTTGACAAGCTTGCAGCGCGACATGTTCGTTTACATTTAAATCTTAATAAATAGCGCTTTCTCTGCATTCTGGCCCAGTGTCAAAGGTATTCCGGCCAAACGCCGAGAAATAGGGAAGTTGTAACGGCAATCTAAATATGTGTTTAATTATACGTACATCCAGGATTTCGCTTATGACTTCAAGAATTCAAATAATTTTAAAGTACCTACATATATGTGTGGAGTGATAAACCTTGTAGCCAAAATATCGGTTTCTGATACAAGGAAATTGTTTGTGGCTTGAAAGAGTTTGTGATGAAAATTAAAAATAAGTATAATAAAGAGTTTACTAATTTGATAGTTAATTACTTTACTTTATTTTTTTAGTTTGTCTTTCACGGCACAAGAAACCAAGATAGTGCCGAGATAGTGATAGGGTTGGGAAGAAACAGGTATCATAATATTATCATGATAGCTCAAATTGTTTCTCTACGATATGCTTATATTGCGAAAAACTACCGTACGACACGAGAAGAAACGCTAATAATAATGAAAGATAATCTTATTCTTTATATGAAAATCCTAAAAACATATAGTTTTTGGAAAGCATTTAAATGAAAATTTTTAAAGATAAAAAAAAATATTATAAAGTATTGTATTAATTACAAATGGACACGAGGCCGAGGCCGATGACAAGTGGTTTTTGGCGAACCAGTGATGTCAAAACCGAGAATAGACCGTGTATGTAGTAATATTTGCAGGGCAGGTAAAGGAGAAATGCATGTGGCAAGCTGCCATTATGTTCTGCCAGATTGCACTCCAGATAAATAAGGTAGGTGGTGCACAGAACAAAAGACTCACCGACCATATCACATGTTAAAAGCTAATGAACTCAATTAGCTACTACTATCGAGAACCACATTTTATTGACCGTTAAACATATGCGAATATGTATCATAACAATATTTTAATAACGCTGCCAAAATAACAACAGTAATTTCTTAGAGAAGTTCATCGTACTCAGTTATATCGGTTGATATAAATATAATTTGACATTTCCATGCCGTCGAGATACCAGCAACAAGCGGCGTCGTACGTTAACGATATATTTGTCATCCGCCCATTCGTGCCGCCCGAAAATTCGACTCATTATCTATTGAAACTTGTCTATTTTGTTACATTTCATGTATTCGTTTTTTTACCGATAAAAATGTTATTTCTGAATAGGTACCTACACAAACATATTTTGTAATATGTCTTTGACTCTTCAAGACAAACCCACGTCTAGTGTAGATTATATTGTCATCGCCATTATGAAATGGTTACACGCAATTTAAAGGTTGCTTGAAATAAATTATTTACGTTTATCATATTATGAATTATTCGAGCATGAAAAATGTGTTTGTATATTAAGATTTAAGATACAACTACTTCCGCTATTAAAACATCTGGGTACTTAGTAAAAATCTTAAAATCTACATTTATTTTGTGAGTTAGACAATGCAGAAACCTCAGGCTTTCTGAGGTCCTTGTGAGGTAGGCAGTAAAAAAGATTTTTGTGCAAATTCGTCCCCTTTAGAGTTTGAATAGGAGATAAAATTTTATATTGAAGTTTGTCATTTTATAAAATTAGAAATACGGAAATTATTTTCTACTTTTTTACTATTGCAGTTTATATAGTCTGAAATCCCCTAGCTCTTCTCTCTTCTTTGTAAACAAATATTCATAATACTTTCTTAGATTTACGCGAATATTAGACATTTAAATGAAACATACTTTTCGGATTTTTTCGCGGATTTATTTTGATTTTTGTTTCCCGACAAAAACAAAAATCAAAATAAATCCGCGAAAAATCCGAAAAGATAGTTTCATTTAAATATTCATAAATAATATTATAGGCTGTAAATGAAGCCCATATATGCATTTTAATGGCGATACCGCGTTTTGTTTGAATCGATGGTTTTTTTTTCTAAAGCGTCGATCGAACTGGCCATCTCTTTGGAAGGCAATGCTAAAAACCGCAGTGGCTTATTAATCCAACGAAGAATTATAAAATTTGTTTCATTTTCTTGATAATATTCAACTCTATTGATAAGAATTAACAGGAATATCTAAACTGGGATTCTAAAAACAGTTTACTAATGTAGTTTCTGGAATTCTGAAAGGTGAACAAAATGTTTCCAGCGACCCACTTTGAATTATGTATTTTTGTTTTAGCGCAGATATATTTATTTTCAAATATTTTGAACTTCATGACATTTCAGACATGGGCTGTTGAAATTTGGTGAATTCGAAATATTAAGTGTGATAACGTCTTGTATTTATGAAACGAGACATGATTAACCTAAATGCTCGAATTATATTATAACTACAACGAAAAAAGCGACGGGAAATATTTTATTTTGCCTATAAACTAATTGAATCGTCGTCGTTGAAACCATTCTCGCATGTTCTTATATGTACCATTCATTTGTTTTAATAGTTAGGTACCTTGAAAATATACAATAAATTTGTAAGTAAGACTGAAATTTCCGTACTCAAAATAAAAATTAAAACAGGAGAAAATGCCAAGAAAAAAATCTGGCTTTCGCCTACGTTCTACAACAATAGATTTAAAAGTACTCGTAGCTGTTTAGACTAATATTGGAGATGAGTGTTTACCTGTACATTGTGCAAAGGTGCGTAGAATAAGTATGAGTTTGATACGTCGCGATACTGTACATTGTAAGTGTCTATTAATATATACTATCAGGGCTTACATAACATAATTAATGCCAATTAATTTTTAGATGCACGCACTAGTATTTTTGTACAACATTAAAGGATTGTAATAAAACAAATAGAATTTGGAACTTTCGCCAAAGTTTCTATATCAAAATATTTTGTAAGCTCTACTAACTCTACGCTACGCTCTACGTAATGTACGAAACAATGATAACGTATCGTAACGGGCCGCTAATTTATGCTTGTAAATGCAATACATTCTATAAATCATTAAAATTGGAATGCAGTTTAACAAATCATATTGTATTGTATGTATTCAGCCCTTTTTAACGTCCCACAGCTGGGCACAGGTCTTTCAAAAAATTGCAAGGTTCTCTCAGACATGCAGGTTTCCTCACGATGTTTTCCTTTACCGTAAGGCAAGTAGTAATCATGTTAGAAATGATTCGCACATGAAAATATCAGAGGTGCGAGACCCAGGATTTGAACCCGCTTCACTCGGTTTTCCAAGCGAGCGCGTTACCACTGGGCTACCACTGCCTTCCACTGGGCTACCACTGCCTTCCACTGGGCTACCACTGCAAATTATACTTATATTACCACTACAAATCATAATTAATAATAATTTATGCAACGGTAAAAATGTATATAAATATAACATTTTTAAGCAAACAAATAGTACATATGGTATGAACAGGGCAAGCCAAAATTAACTCTAACGGTCACGTCGACTCTGGCACTCGACTGTATTGACAAGTGGGTCAACGGCAGAAAACAATACGTATTAAAAATATAATTATCTGAAGATATGTACCTATGCCTACGCGATAAAAATTAGAACCTGTACTATATTATAAAATACTAGCAAAACCCGCGGCTTCGCTCGCGCTAAAATTATCTTATCCCTTATTTTATCTCCTCATGGGATGAATTTCAAAAAACGCTAAAACACGTATTTATTTAATTGTATTGAAGAACATTAATACCAAGTTACAAGAATTTCTAATCATACATATTTTTTGCGTTGTGTTATAACGTGTACTCCCGTGGGAATGAGATAATCTCCCGTGGTAAAAAGTATCCTATATGTTGACCCGGATATCCAGCTATCATTATACCAAATTTCATCAAAATCCCTCTAGTGGTTTTTCTGTGATGCGGTAACAGACAGATAGACAGACAGACAGACAGACAGATAGACAGACAGACAGACATACAGACAGACAGACAGACAAAAATTCTAAAAACTGTAGATTCGGCCTCTGCGTCGATAATAATGTCTATTACAATAAGATTTTCCAAAAAATATTTAAGGTACAGATTCGGCTTAGAATTTTATTATATGTATAGATGAGAAATTAATTACAATTTTCAATTTTTTATTTTGAATTTGTTTGTTTACATATGATGATGTTTACATATTTCTCTTTAATTAAGAAAGGTACCAAAAAATGTTTCTCGTTGTTATTATAATTTACATAAAAGACAAATTATTTTAACGCGCTCTTGAAATTCGGAATATCATTGCCAATATGCCAGTCCTTGCACTTAATGTCTGCTCCAACGTGATCATGCAGTCTCTACGTCACCTATGTGCCGACGCAGTGATCAAACACCTAATGTACTTACTACGTACTGATCTGCGTCATATTAAATTTATTTATAGAATCGATTTAAATTAGAAAGCTTTTTCTAGCGGTGAGAGCAGCTAAAAACAACAAGAAAATTCTTTTTTCAAAATAAACTAGCGGCTCACCCTCGCTTCGCTCGTGTTTGTATCTAGACAAACAACAACAAACCTATCCCTCGGGAACCGTACATTTTTCCGGGATAAAAAGTAGCCTATTTGTTATTCTGATGTATGAACTATATCATTGTAAAGTTTCATTAAAATCTAATCAGTAGTTTTTGTGGTCTAAGCTGAATAAGTTACTATAGTTTTTTAACTATCCCACAGGAACTCTTTAATTTTCCAGGATGAAAAGTATCTAAAATGTTGACCGGTGATATTAGGTACCACCATGTAAAATTTTATTTAAATCGGTTCAACAGTTTCGGAGATTAGCTTTTTCGGAGACAAACAGACAAACAGAAGAAGAAAGAAAAAAATTGAAAAAAAAAAATCTGGATTTGTTCTAGATTTCTCTTCTTACACCCTCGTGACTCGGTTTTAAGCATTTTTTTTCTATGTAGAGAAATGCGACCTCTACAGTTTTATTATATGTATATGATCCTTTCGTTTTCTTTAAATGTCTTTAAGTTAGATAAAATATTTTTACCTTGCCAAAGCTGCCTTTGCCCAGTACTTTAATAAATTGAAAATCTTCGATTGTGTACTTTCTGAATCTCGGGATGGACCTGGCTGGGGGCGTAAACCGACCAGTTTTTCTGAATAGTTCGTACGCCGTCGAATGTTCTGTGAAAATTAAAATATTTCAATATATCGCCAGTGATTGTTTCAAGTAATTTCACATTCAATTTTTGAAATTAAATTGATTATCATAGAAGAAATTAATGAAATTTTAATTTCTTTCTTTCCAATGTTAAAAATAAACACAGTATTATATCAGCATAAAAAATAAATAGCAGAAATTTTAAATTGTTTTTATTAATATCGGTTTAGAATTCTTTATAGGCATGCTTGAAATGAGAAAATGCATTTTAATCCACCGGCCTTTAAAGTTTTAACAGGAATAATGAATAGTTGTTTTGACGTTCCACATCATCTGGAATTTTTTAAATTTGGAAACACTAAATTATATATTATATAAGCTACCTCACTAAAAGTGCATTGAGTATTACAGAAGCTTAAAATATTTGATATGGCCATCTGGCCAAGAAATATTTTTAAGAAAGTTATATTTTTGTATAAAGAAATGTAAGCTTTTAATGATTCCAAAAGTGACGATAAAACGAAAAAAATAAAATAATAATGTATAAGTAAAATTCCCTTCTTTCATCATAAAATGTAAGAATTAGTAGCGTGTTTAAGATAAATAATGGGCAGCCATTATGTCATTGTAGCTCAATACAAATAGGTAAGACAAAATAGTTTGGTGGTTCTAGAAAAACTCACGTGCCCTCTAAAAATACCCGGCTCAGGCAGCAATATCAAGGTCGTCTCAGTAAATATTGAAAATTTTTAATCAAAACTTTTATTTTAAAAGTCACTTCATAAGAGTTTTTATTGTATAAGTATTGTGTTATATTATTTTATAGTATAGGTAGGTAGTTATATCACTTTATTTACAAAATACAGTATGAAGTTTTTTTTTATATTAAAACTCTGGTTACATAATATAATAGTACGCATATTGTATTTATATAGGTACTTAAATGAAAATTTGACATGTGCGCCGTGTGTGTCTGATTAGCACAGCGTGGATTCCGTATGTGACACATGAAATAGGTTACGAGTATGTTAAACGTACTAAATTTTTTAAAGGTAAAATCAAATATTTACCCATATTTGATTTTCATTAAGATGAAAGTTTTGTATCTCAAAAACTACCTACTCAACATATAATAATTTTTCAAAAATATTTTTCGTTGAAAGAATTTTAGAAACTGTATTATCTCAGTTTTTCTATCTTTTCCATAGTATAATTCACAAATTTTAAAGAGTGCACAATGTTTGCTAATTCAGAAGCATAAAAGTATAACTCTGCTACTGTCAGCTTGAATAAAATAATCACTTAGAAATATCCACCTCAGTTACGTATATGGAAGGCCCCACATATTTTTTATTTAGGTATCGTGATTTGGTTATAGAATTGCCTTGCAGTTTACAGAAGAAAGTTACCAAATACCAGGTATATGTAGCTTTTGTAGTCTCTGAATAAAATGACTGTGACATATGGACAGACGAGCATGGCCAAAAAATAAAATACTGTTACAGTACTGAAAAATTATTATTTACAAAAATAAAAAAAAAACCGACTGCGTAAAATTCGAACTAAAAAGACGACAACTAGTTGACGAAGAAACATAGTATAATTTATTTACAGTTGCTATAAAAATCAAAATCAATGTTCAAATATCTACTTAATCTCTCCACTAGAAAATACATACTTCGAAGCTATATTAAGCACTTAGACATGAATATTCGTCGATCTATCCTAATTAATGGGATAGAACATTTAACACTAAATGTAGACGTGATAATTATTTTACTACAGCTAATGGTGTTGTAAATAATCATTACAATTAGTGGCTTTGGCACTGTTTGTCTAATGTACCACGTGAATCCTGTCATTTAATAATAATCACAAATTAGACACTGATACGCATCGGAATTCTATTATAAATGCGAAAGTGTGTATGTGTGTATATTTGTTAGTCCCACGCGTTGAAATGACTGGACCGATTTTAATGGAATTTAGTACACATATTGACTATGGACCAGGAGCAATACCTAGGTCTACTGTTAGGTATTCAGAGACGCACCCGAACGAGGCAACGGTACGTTTACTGCTGTATCTTGCGGCTTTCCACAGGTTTCTATTTTCACTAAGTCTGACTGCTTTACATCGGAAATTAACGTAACGATGGTTCAAGTTAGAAAAATATTTCGTAGAACTAGTTGATCGTTTGGCAATATTAAAAAGATAGACATTTTTTTGTTACTTCTAGAAAAAAATTAAAGCCAATTATTCACATCATTTTTTTAAAATAATATATTAATTTCTTCTGAATACTTAAATACTATATTATGTTACAATTGAGCCGTAGCCATGGTCATTGTTTGTAGAGGTAAAACATCTTATAATATTTTTTGAAAGAACAAGTTATCAGAAGATTTATTTCATTAGAACATTGCTACCAAGAAGTTGAAGAACATTGTTTATCGTTTCTACAAATGTTTTGGACGCGAGTATATGGAAAATGCCAAGTTTGATTCTTCACGACTGACAGATAGATACAAATCTGACTTTTAATGTTTCCTTTATCCACCTTTTGTTTAAAAATAAACAAAAGACGATATGAAGATAAAAACTTCAAAGATAGAATTAAAGAAAGTGAAATATTGTCTTTTTTAGAACTTAAGCTTAATTAATTCAGTTATTATATGTAGTCTCAATTCAAGATCGCTGAAACGGTAGTTTAAATAAAGAAAAAATTGATTACCACAATCTTTTCCTCTCAAAGGTAAAAAATCTGGGACATATTTCTATCTCCTATCTATATTTAAATATAATATTTAACAAAATAATGAATATATTATAATATACTAGCGGCTAGCCCTCGCTTCGTTTGGGCTTGCCTCGCTCGGGACGCCTCTAGAAAAACTAAAACAAATTATCCCATGGGAACCGTAAATTTTTCCGAAATAAAAAACCTTTATAGCCTATGTGTTATTCTGATATATGAGCTATATTATTGTAAAGTTTCATTAAAATCCATTCAGCGGTTTTTGCGTGTAAGAGTAACAAACACCCATACATTTATACATCTAGACATCCAACCGCACAAACTTTCGCATTTATAATATTAGTAGACATATATGTGTATAGCAGAAATAAATTACTATAAACTTAAGGGGAATAATATTTTATCCTTCAACTAGACAGCAAAACAAAACTAAATAGAGCCACCTCTATAAAATCGCGTCCACACGTTCATATCTGTTTTAAAAACAAGGGGTTTTTATATTATAGTAGTATTGACTAATATAATTGACTTAAATTTTACAAAAATAAACTTTACGTAATATTACAAAGTGAATTTCGCCACATCCGCGCCATTCAAAGCAAATGAAAAGTTTATGCTGACAGAGTTTACGGTTACGACTTTTACGTCCACATTAAACAAACAGGCGAGCAAAGTGAAAAAAGTTGCTCCAGATATTTATTTTTTTCAATTAATGAAAGGGATTTGTAAAATATATACTGAAAATGTTGACTCGCAAAGGAATCAAAACCTATAGGTACTTCCCGTTGACCTAGAATCATGAAATTTGGCAAAAAGGAATATCTTATAGCAAGTTTAATTATTATTTATACTTGCTGCGAGTTCTGCTACATCAAAATCATGTCTACAGACGGACGAGATGGACAGACAAACAAACGGACAACGAAGTGATCCTTTTTTCCTTCTAAGTACGGGACCCTAAAATGTACCTAAGTCTTAAGTCTCTTGCCTATTGACTGCATTATACTATGTTCTTATTTCCTCTAATTTCCTTCTTTTTTACCTGACTAGGATATGTTTTATCCTTACTACGAGTCCTGCTACGTGTATGTCTCCGACTTTACACTATTATATTGCTTGGTCAAATTGTTTCTCTCTTTTTAGTTCGCTTTTTTACGCAGTCGAAGCATTTTTATTTGTGTAATTTGGTTTTTTTTTGGTTGGCTTTATACGCTGGTTGATTTTTTTGTTTTTGTAATTTAAATAAAATGTATATTGCTATTAGGAAATTTAAAAAAATCAAAAAATAACGAGCACCGTGGAAAATCGCAAATCTTTGAAAGTTATAATATACTGTTCGCTTTCAAATGTTCACTCATAAAGATATTTAAATAAAAAAAACGTGTGTGTACTTATGTACGTACGCACGTAAGAAGTTATACTTCATAGGTGTAACAGAACAAGAATAGCTACAGATATCTTCCCATATGTCACAACTCTCTGTAAAAAGAATAACAAAATTTTACTCTCATATTTTTTTTTCAAACATGCCAAAATAAGTATAACTTTAAAAAGGTATGTTATAAATGCTACCCATGTTAATGTAACTGGCTACTAGATTTAACTAAACTGAGCAAGCAACATGTGAGTGTATACTTTCCGTGTAAATTCATATGCAATACTCTTGAGTGCATGTGTTCTTCAACAGAGATAGCAGTTTAAATGGATTTTAGTACTAATATTACTCAGTTTTAAATATAAACATATTATAATTAAAAATAATATATTATTTTTAGATATGTATATTTAGAAACACTATTAAAGTTACAAATATATCGGTCCTATATGTACGTACGTATATCGAAATTTTATCTACTTTCAATTATTATTTTTGGACAAAATAGACATTTCATTTTTATTATACGAGTATGTCATATCATTGAAATTAAATCATATTATATTTTTTTTGTCTCGCAATGTCAATATTTAGAAAACCTTAGGTTACCATCAGAACAATATCGTATGTAGGTATATTCTATAGTTTTGTAAAGTGCAGTTAGTTACTTTTTTTATTCATTTTTTATTTAAAGTAATTTGAAAGAAACATTTCTTACAAGGATTTGATATTCCTTGTTTTTCGATTCGTTGTATATTTAATATGAAACGCTACCGCCTACCAATAACACATTTGGAACGCGGAAATAAAAGTTAAGTGCTGCAGTATCTAAAGAGAAAGTCCTGACTCTGTTTTAGTACGGGTATTTTTAGAAGGTTTAGAAATACAATTTGGTTTTTGCCAATTGTGTCAGGAAGAACATAAATTTATTGCCTAACAACTAAAAGATCTTCTCGAAATAGAGTTTATTCAATAGCCTGTTTGAATCGACTGAAATAAATCTGACCATTCGCTGTAATAAATAAAACTGACTTACCTCTCGCAGATATTTTTTACATTCAATTTAATAACACTATAATGAATATTTAATTGAACAGGCAGCAGGCGAAGCAAAACAGACACTATAAGATAAAGTCGCCTTATGAGTAATAAATGAAAGTTGAATTTCAGACTATAAATATTTTCTTACCGAACTCTTGTTCTAAGACGTCGTGGGTATATGTTTGTATTGGTGCAGAAGCTGTTGAGGTGCTGGGGTCTCCACCTGCAGATAAAGACGATAAACCAAACTGCCCTAAAGCTTATGATGACTCTATAAAATATTTACATTTTCAAATAATGTTTTATTTACAGTATGACATAATGTGGAGAGATAAAATATTTGTTAAAAGATTGGCAAATGATATTTCTATGTGACGTATTTTATAGAGCTTGAAATTCTGTTAGAGGCCTAAATATATAAATTATGGACGCGCCTCAATATTTTATCTTCAAAATACACATGCGCAAGTGTTATGTAGAGTTGAAGACAATGAAAAATCTAGTTATGAAGATATAATTTTAATGGAGAATTAATTTCAACTTTTCAAAATATGTTACCTTGTTGTATTTGTTAATAAGAATATTATGCTTCTTTGTATTTTTGTGTATATAGCATTTTACAATAATCGGTCTATACAGACACGTTTAAACAAAAACACCTCATAAGCAATGCCAACAAGAGGCGGGGTCTAGATGGATAAAAATATGTTGAAGTCCCGCCAAATAAATCGACAATCATCGTAACTTTCGTTTGCTTTAGTCACGGGAACCTTATGACTGACTGGCATTGGCTCTACACGGTAATAAAATTAATGTCTGTTTTTCAGTAAAACGCCAGCTTTATATTTTACAGGAAGAAGAAAATAATGCTAAGAATATCAATTTGCTACTAGAAATTAAAATTAAACACGATGTTATGTATAATCCTATAAAAATCTTCGAAATATGTTTTTAATTATATGTTTTAAATATTAAAAGAATAAAAGAATACATAGTAAGAATAGACATTTCCTTGTTAAATTGAAAAGTGATAATCGTTATTAATCCTCTACAGGTGAGTTGCGAGTAACTGGCTTCTATCCAGACAGTAGCAGCCGCATAGTGCTCCCACGCGGATAAAGATAACAATATTTTATATGTATGTAATAAAATATATCTCAGTGAAAATATGAACGAAAACTTAAAATAGTGTAATTTTGCTGTTATCGTTCTCTCTTTACAAAAAGAAATGATCAAAACATTAATTTAATAGACAGATGATAATGTTTTCTACTTTGTCACGTACCTCCCTTCGATGTTGTTCGAGTTGCTAAAGCTTCAACCAATAGACGTTGATTTACTCCGCATAAATTTGCAGTCAGTTTTTCACATTTTCGATGACAATTCACATCGCAGTCTATAACAATTATAGAAGGCATTTTCCTAGGCACTAAGATTGCATTTTTGTATTCACCTATACTTACGTTCTTGTGCTTAAGCCGTGCAAAGCGTTCGTGCTGTGACATGCATTTAACATTTAATGAAACATTTAAAAATCAACATATTTAGTTTACCTTTCTTTGCATAAATGAACGAAGGAGATGTCGGTGCCGATGAATCGAATCCTGAATCGTTAGAACCCGTCGAAGTTCGTCCATCGGGATTGTTTTCACTTTCGCAAAATTCGGCAGAAGTTTCACTTGATTCTGATTCTTCAGAAGCATCATCTTCTTCATCCGTTGAATCATCAGATGTTGAAGATGATGATGAAGACGAGGAGTGAATCACTTGTGGTTTCCTCTTTTGAAGAGGTCTAGGTGTAGCTATTAAAACTTTTGGTGCTTTTTCTTCTTTTACTGGTTTTTTTGGAACAAACTGTGCTATAACCCTTGAAGGTGCAGTTGTAGCTGAATTTTCATCTTTTATAATCGTCACTGGAGTATCTTTTGATGCTTCAACTGATTCTACGTTATTTCGAATTGAAGACTCTTTTTGGATATCTTGAGTGCTTTCTTTGTCAGGTATATTTATATTATCACTGACTGATAAGTTTTCCGATTTATCGTAACTTGTTGAAGGAGCGGAAGTAACTATTGATACTTCTGGTTCATTTCTTTCGACTAAGGTTGATTCTTTCACAATATCTGTATCCATGATTATATTACTAATATCATCGATCATTTTTCCCTCTTGATTTGAATCAGAATCCACTATACATACGTTTTCAGGTTTATCTCTGCATAAATCCCCTAACTCGATATTAGTAGTGGGAACAGCCACAGTGTTTTCACCTAACCGAACATCTGAATTAGATTCAGTATTGGTGTAAATACTTGATTTATTAATTTCTTTTGGAACATCACAGGAAACTGTTTTCACCTCTGAAAGATCATCTTTTTCTTTAAATTTAAAGTTTTGTTGGGAATCGCTTAATTTATCAATTATGTCTTTTGGTTTATTTTGTGGTAGGTTTTTAATATTTAATTGAGTATTGTTTAATTCTGTTTTGATTATATCAGATTTAACTTCCAGAGCCTTTGAATCTTCGTTGTTTCTTGTTTTGTTGGACATGTTAACGAGGGAGGAAGTAATTTTTGATTGTGATAAATACCCAATTTCACCTGCTTCCAAGTTCTTAGTTAATTGTTTACCATCAGATTCTTTAGAAATTCCAACTTCTTCCTTTAATTCGCTTGGTACTATGTTTTCGATTTTGTTTGATTCCTTGCTTCCTAAAGTACTTTTTGATGGGTCCGATGGCTTAGTTTTTAATGATAAATCGTCTTCAATTATTTTTGCACTTATTTCTTTCTCAGAAATATTGTTATTAGTAAGCACAGTCTGGGTTTCAGTCTTTTCAATATCATCACTTACATTTATTTTAGCAGTGCTAACATTGCTACTATTAAAAATGTTTTCTTTACATTGAATAGTTTGTTTATCATCACTTAATTTGCTATCACATATTAGCTTGGTGAAATTTGACTCTTCACTTTCTTGAGATTTTTCATTACTGTGATGAATATTACTCTCTGAAATTTGAGCTGTAATAGGTGGAACAGATTGCAACAATTTTTCAGAATCACGAGAAATCATATTAGTAACATCTTTTCCAGTCGAAGTTTTTTGAACATTCACAACCAAGTTTTCGGTTGTAGACTCCTCATTTTCGGGAAACCAAAATAGAGAACGTTTATTTTTCTCCTTGTTTTCTTCTATATCTTGTTTCCTTTTAATCAAATATATTGTTTCTCTTTTACCTATTTTATCCCAAAAATTTCCATCTTCTGGTTCAGGACTTTCTAAGCGTGGCTTAATTTTTACACTTTTCCTATGTTCTAATGATGTATTTGAATTTTGTTCCTTCTTCTTGTTATGAATCTTTAATTCAGGTTCAACAGGGAATTTAGAGAAAGTTATCTGTTGATTATTATTACTTTTTGATTTAATACTTTTTCTATGTCCTTCTAAAACTTTGACTGGCTCTTTATCTTCTATATCGTCTTCGATCGTACTACTAAATATTATTTCTTTTTTATACGGTCGTGGTTTCACTTCCACAGTCACCTGCTCTACAATCAATTTCAAGGGAGTACTAGGTGACGTCACTTCAACTGTAGATGTAATTTTAGTTTTTACTTTAGGTTTAAGATTCTTATTAGATTTCTTATTTAAAACTTTATTTTCCTTTATTGTCGACAAATCTACTTGCGTTGAACATTTGGGGACTTCTGAAATGCAGTCCAATTTGCAAATACTACCGCCAGAGGAACATTTTCTTAGGCTTTGTCTATTAACATTTTTTTGGTCTTTGATATCTTTAGATAAGAAATGATCATGTAAAGAATGGTCCGATTTTGTAATAGTTAAAGGGTTTTCATGATCAGATAATCTTCTCTTTTTGTTATTTTTTTCTTCTGTTTCATTAATGACAGATACTTCTTCAGTACCAATTTTGCTTAAGTCTAATGGTGCAGTGCTTAAATTCTCTCTCCTTATCAATGAATCTAATAAAGAAGCTTGTTCAGCTAAGAGTTCCATAGAACAACGTCTGCCTAAAGATTTATTTTGAGAACTTGTATCATTAGTTGGTTGGACTAAAAATATTTTTTCTTCTTTTTTACTTGAAGGAGATTGTTTTGTAATATTAACTGTGTCATTATCATCTTTATCTTTAAGTGTAAACTTTTCAACTAATTTGGTCCCTATTGATTTTTTTTCTTTTTGAACTTTAAATGTTAAGTCATCGGCTAATTTTTCTCTCCATTTAACTGGTTGTGCTTGTTTTTCTTGAACTTCTGAATGTAGAGGCACTTCAACGTTATTGATATTATTTTGTGAAAGCTCTACGGGTTTCCGTGGAGAATCTCTCTCTTTCCGTTTTATTGTATGAAGTCGTACTACTGTTCGGTCTCGTTTAATCGTGGTACGCTGTGGCCCGGGTGAAGAATCAATACCAGTGTTTGGTTTATCATGACCATTATCTTTCTGAGTTAACGGACTTTGACGCCTAGGGGGAGTTGTTGTAGGATTTGAGTTTGAGACTCTATTGCGATATTTGTCCCTCGATACATCAATATCAGCTGTATTTATATTGATGGGGCGGGCTGTATACGCCGACGAAATATAAGTCCTATTAGTTATTGGAGTCCTCCTAGGACTATTTATTCTTACTGGACTAGAAGTGCCTTTTTCTGATATAGTACTTAAGATAGGTGAATAAATTCGGCTACTACTTATCCATCGTGATGGCAGGGGTGTTCGAGAGTAGCCGCCAAGAGACGAGTGGGAACTGTAATTACCACCCGGGTTTAAATAAGATGCACTGTAAGATGATCCATATGGAGACACTGAACCGCTATAACTATACGGTGCACTATAAGAAGGAGTTCCACTATAATACATGTTCGAAATATGTTCCGAAAACAGCGGCATGGTTACACGATAACGCTACATTAACGCCGCGACGATATCAAGCGAACGCGCGACGCAGACTGAGTGGAGGGCGCGCGCTCGCGCAGGTGTTCACTCCGCCCACTAATCCACCCGCTTGATTGATTGATGACGCCCATTGACAATTATAGTTTTTATAAATTATTTCATAAGGAAAGGTCCATTTTGATATTTATCCCTTTCACAAAACAGTTTATTAAAATCGAAATTTTCACGAAAGAACTTAATGCATATTTGTTGGCGCGATTTTGCTCCGAGAGACAAAAATAAATCATATGAAATCATTATATTTAGAAGTAGCTTTTATCTAAAAATATGTTATATGCCGTGATTAAAAATCATAGTAAATAATTCATGTTTATTAATAATTATGAAGACTATTATTTTTTTAAATAATAGACATAAATATGTACTACACTTGTGAAGGTACGTATTTAAAACAAATTTTAAATATATCCGGTAATATAGGTACGAGGTACATACCTGCACTAAATTATAATAGCTTTCCATTTTAAAGCGGAGTAAACTCAGAACACTTTGCTGTCTTTAGTTAATATTACATAATATATAACGACCATTCTCCTGCTTATTTAAAATTAAATATCTAAGAGATTAATGAAATTTGAATTTAAATAAGTTTGTCATCCATATTGAAACCATGTAACTCTGTCCACCAAACCATTTTCCTAGATTTTTTTTTTTAAAGCTATTTCAGTCTTAACAATTTTACTTTATATACTAGCGACTTACCCTCGCTTACGTCTCTAGGTACGTTTTTTTTTTGAGCGGAACGCTAATTCTTTTTCTAAAATAAAAGTAGCCTAAGTTACTTCTTATAATATCATTTATCTGCCAGTGAAAGTCCTATCAAAATCAGTCCAGCTGTTTCGAAGACTAGCCGTAACAAACAGACAGACCGACAGACAAAAATTTAAAAAATATTTTTTTAAAGTACTGTACATAATTTCATATGCATTTAATAAAAAGTAATATTTTGACATTACAAACAGACACTTTAAATAATTATTATAATTTTTTATTTCAACAAAAAAAGCTCCCGAAATCTTCCGACTTTACGGCCACGAGGTTGACTAGTACAGGATGTTTATAGATATTAATGTTAGGTAAACCATTTAAATTACACTTGTATTCAACCCTTTTTAACGTCCTCACGGTTCGGGTCTCCCTTCAATACAAGGGGAATCAGGCCATAGTCCACCACGCTGGCCAAGTGCGGATTGGCGGACTTCACATGTCTTTCGAAAACTTGCTAGGTTTTCTCAGACTTGCAGGTTTCCTCACGATGTTTTCCTTCACCGTAAGGCAAGTGATAATCATGTTAGAAATGATTCGCACCTGAAAATATCAGAAGTGGGAGACCTACGATTTTAACCCGCTTCACTTGGTTTCCGAAGCGAGCGCGTTGCCACTAGGCTACCACTGCCTTACACTTAAATGTGCAAAATAACTTAAAAAAGCAATGAATTTCATATTTTTTTATTAGTGTCAATTTGTCTATACGTACTCGTATAATAAAATTCTGAATCGAATCTGTACATTAAAGATTTTTTAGAAAATCTTATTGAAATAGTCATTATTATCGTAAAGAGGAGAGGCTAAATCTAAGTTTTTAGATTTTTTGTCTGCCTGTCTGTCTGTCTGGGAACGCATCACGAGAAAAGCGCGTTTTTGATGAAATTTGGTAGATGATAGCTGGTTATGCGAGTCAACATATAGGATATTTTTTACTGTGGGAAAAAATCTCATCTCTGAGAAATCTAGTCTAGTCTCTCACAAGTCATATATAAAAATCTTCATGTTAAGTACTAACGCGGTCTTTTTAATACGCTTTTATTAGTTCCACGTTTTTGTCACAATAACATCAATTTTCTTGTTAATCACTTTACTATTTATTAATTATTATTACTTATACTAAAATAATTTTTATTTTTAAGTTAGGTTCATCATTAATGCGTGTTTTTCAATTTTTTAAATTCTATTTTAAAATATATGTAGGGGGCACAATGACATACTAGTAAAACAAATCTAATAAACGCATTTATGTTCGAAAATATATAATGTAAGTAATGTAATCTAATCTATCTAATATATTTAAACGAGCAATTCTTGTATATTTATATCTTTATATTTTTATATCTTTATTTATTTATACCAGCGATCTCGGAAACGGCTCTAACGATTTCGCTGAAATTTGGTATGCGGGGGCTTTTGGGGGCGAAAAATCGATCTAAAATAGTCTCATGTCTGGGAAAACGCGTGTTTCGAGTTTTCATGCGGTTTTCTTTGCATTATTTTACGCAGAATATGATCGATAATTTCTTACAATCGCTTATAAGTATTGTTTTCAAGCGGTCAAGGCGCAAGTTAGACAACACATATGTATGCCCGGGATCGAGTCGTCGTCGGAATATAAAGTTTTTACTTTTGTTTTTTTTTTGTATTTATTCAAGTTTTTAGTTTTTTTTTATATAAAAAAACGACATAATAAAAAAGAACTCCGAGCGAAGCTCGGTCGCCTAGGTACTGCATATGAACAGGGCATGCAGTTTGTCGAGAGTTCAGATGAATTTCAAACAGATAAACTCATTCATTATAACAATAATAATATATAACGTTGAATAACGATAAATTTTAATTACTTCATTGATAGTAAACACATACAATTTAAAAAATTACGTTATGTCTATTTAAGGGGTATTTATGTATAAATCTATCAAGTGCAAAATAATAAATTATAACTTCGTAGCTTAATGCTACGCCACGTAAACAAATTCTACAAAACTGGTAAGAATTGACGACATATTGTCTATAATGAAAAAAAAACCGACCCATTTATATTCTTTTTCAACGGATAATATAAAATATTTATTTCCCGTTTACAATTAGACAAAAATGATCGAACAATTCAATTATATAATATTATTATTTGAATTTGTTAAATTTTATTTTTTTATTATTAAATAAAAAATCTTACAACACTCAATAATCATTTAGATAAGACTGAACGATCACAATCTTTCAAAATTCAATTGCTATCGTACACGCCGGCGTGTATGCGGTCCTCGAAGGGTTAAAAATAGTCGAGATAATAATATAGTTAATACATAAAATTACCCGTAACTATATATGTGTGTAAAATTTAATTAAGAACCTATTTTCCCCTGCCTTTTAAGTCATAAATAACTTATAAGTTTTACGTTATATACCTACAGAGATTACGAAAAATAAGGCATTTTTTCTAATCTTCTAATATATGCTAAAACATGGAAATTATCATTTCGGGTAAGTAGCATAACATATTCCGTCAATCATTCAATCAATGTGTCCTTGCTGATTTTACTATTTCTTAACAATATAAAATTATGCTGACCACAAATTTACTTTGAAAGTAATTATTCCATCTTTATGGAGATTTTTTTTTTATTTTACATAGGACTTTTATTTTTTTTTAATTTATATAGCCCTATAATCTTACCTTGAGATTTATTCATAAAAAAATGATGAAAACAAAAAATGTCACAAAAAACGTACCGTTTAAAATAAGGCACTAGTCCCTATTCTAATCTACACTAATATTATAAAGCTGAAGAGTTTGTTTGTTTGTTTGTTTGTTTGGTTAAACGCGCTAATCTCAGGAACTACTGATTCGATTGGAAAAATTCTTTTTGCATTTGATAGCCCGTTAACTGAGGAAGGTTATAGGCTATATATCCCGTGGGAATGATGTGTTTTTGTTTAGGGACGAACCCGAAGCGAAGCGAGGGTGAGTCGCTAGTAAATAATAATATAAATGTATGTTATTTATTTACAAAATTTTCATAAATGTAAGGTGGGTGGACCATTTAAGGCCATGCTCCTTGTAAGGCCGATTATCAAAAAGTCCTAGTTATTGTCATGCGATGACAAATTCCTTTTACTCAGACTAGCACCTATCGAACTTAAGAACAAAGACGCGGCGGCGAGTCGCTAGCGCTGCTGGTTTGTAAATGGGGTCCCTCGCTTTGTTGACTACTTTCGTCGACGTTAAAATTCTAATACGCGCTCACAGAAAAAGGCTAATTTTCAAGTAAATAAACTATTATTTTCTTTAATTGTTTTTGATCTAAATTCATAAATAAGGATTTGCTATTGTACTAAAGAAAAACTATATGATTTTATTTCAATTTTTGTAAAAATATCGGTAGTGTTCCCAGGAAAGCCAATGGTTCCTTGTAAGGCCGAAAAAAGATCATCAAAAAAATTGACAGTTGGCCTTGCTAGGGCACAAGGACCTTGTTAGGAACATTTAGGAATCACGAAAATATTAATACTTAGTTTTTAGTTGTAAATCTTATTGGGAAAGGAAAAACAAAGTATAATTTCATTAAATTATTGCTTATAATCATGCTTTAAATAATTTTATTTTAAAACTCCATTTGGCCTTGCAAGGAACATACCCACAAGAAGGCCACTTAAGTCTGTTTTAATATTTTTTTTATTCCATTATAAAGATTATTGGCAAGTTATTTGATATCAATATAATACTTATTAAAATTATTTTTAATACATTTTCACGAATACATTCTTAGTTTTACGATAGTGTTCAAGTAATTTTTGTTGACTATTTTCTTAGTGAATATATTATGATATGTATTTAATGTTTCATTTTAATGAAAGACCTATGTATAAAGATTTAGGATAACCAGATATTTTGAAAGTTTCACCGTTAGTTTTAAGTTAAACGACGGATTTATTATATCGGCCTTGTATGGAGCTCTGTTTCTTGCAAGGCCATTTTGGAAGGGTTCAATAAAACTTAAATTTAATAAATAAGCATTAACACTGCAGAAAAAAAATATGTTTTATTAGTTACATTATAGAACAAAGTGTTACTTAATAGTTTGTTTATTTTATTTATCCAATAAATAAAAGAATTATAACTGTTTATTTGTTAAGGTGGCCTTCCATGGTCCACCCACCTTATTTTTAGTTTTAATGAAAATGTAGGGTAAGGGAACTATGAAAAAGAAAAATAAAAAATCCTGGCTGTCAACGTTTTTAAGAAAACATATTTTTTTCCTTATATACACAAATGCGGCCTCTCGTCCTAGATAATAAAAAGACTAAATGTATAGGCTGTCTTTTAAAATAAAATAACGTTTAATTTGGCAACGTTGGCATTCTTTTCGCTAACAAATGGAAAAATTCTTACATTAAGTAGTTCATTTATTGTGAACCTAGCACTTTATACATTTGACACGGGATGACCCTGTACAGTCCATCATTTATCTAAGTTCCAACATATCCAAGCTCCATGCTCATGTGAAAATACTCAACATCGTCCTGAGCTATTTTAGATGCAGAGCGAATTTCTCCTGGTCTTACTGGTATTACTAGTATGTGGCGTTGGACTACTGCCATTTGGAGCTCCTCTCGCTCGAAATCAGCGACGAAAATGAAACAACGTAAGTTTCCTCTTTTTTGGTGTATTTTCCTAAATCTACTTTGGCGTAAGGATCTGAAAAGTGTCTTCATTTGAGCAATGTACTTCTAGTTAACCCTCTACTATTGGAACACAACTAACACTGGAAATGTCAGGGCCAATTCTAGTTCCTGATCAGGATCTCCATCACACGTCAGCCTTTCATCATCATCAGAGTCAGGTGGAAAAAACTGTTTTTGGTTTTGGTTTATGATAACTGCAACGACCAAACACATCTCCATACCTTTCTTCGTCATCAGAAAATAATTTCAAGTCTTCCATTATTCAGTGCCTTCAAAGTCTCCGGTGAGAACATATTGGTGATTATTTTATCCAAAGTGTTAATTAATATCATAATTCCTCACATAAATTTTAGAAACATTAAATGTAACACGTTTATAAAATAAAAATAATTAAATTTTTAAGAAACGGTTTACATGTTTGAATATTATGGAAATACTTAGTTGACCACCATACATAAAATTTAAATTAGCTTAGCATCACAGATCAAAATCGAGCGTTAAAGAAGCAATTTTCTAATTTTTTATTTTTTCAAAACACACGATACAGGAAAACCAAAACATAGCAGACAACATATTTAAAGCTATAAATTGTTACTTTGAATATCAGACGTCCAATATTTATTTTTCAATAAAAGAAAAGGAAATTACAACTTGACTCTATTACAACTTACTTATTATATTACCTACATATATGTACGGATATATTAGGAACGTATCTAATGTATAAAATGTACACATATTTATAGCTTTAAATATAAATGTTAACTGATACTAATAAAACGGACTTTTGAAGCATTATCCTAATATTTATAAAACCACTCAAAAACAAATAAATGAAATCAATATATAATATTAGTAGAAAGAGAAAGATCTCTATCTATTAATATATGGAGATAGAGATGTTTCCTTTCAAGTGATGTTTACGAAAATATACTTCTACCTAATTTTCATTTTATTTAAATGTTTTAAATACTTTTGGCAAGCATCAATTTATTTAATTGATTTTTTTTTTTATTACCTTATGGAGAGGAGAAATTATGATTACAAAGGTACTACTACTCTCCTTAAGGCTTAAGCTAGTTAATGAAAACAATTTGACGTTTGCTTAATATAAGGAAGAGACCCTCTATTTTTTTATGTTGGGAAATGCATTTACGCATACCACCTGCATACATACAGGTTATGTAGGACTCGAAGGCTAGAAATGCCAGTAC
The DNA here is from genome assembly GCA_033884665.1 of Argynnis bischoffii washingtonia. Taxonomy (NCBI): domain Eukaryota; kingdom Metazoa; phylum Arthropoda; class Insecta; order Lepidoptera; family Nymphalidae; genus Argynnis; species Argynnis bischoffii. The sequence continues at coordinate 12,685,112 of CM066618.1, read as the reverse complement.
TACCCTCTTCCTAGATCGTTAGGGACCCTCCTCCATAAATTAACTAGTTTTTACTGACACTTTTATAAATTTATATAAATATATAAATAATAACATTCCATACCTTCACATTTTAATCCTTGCTTGAAGAATCCGTACAAGAGTCCCCCGCAGTGATCGCAAAATGTTGGAGACATAAACTGATGTGGACGAAAGCGATGTGGAACGTCAACTTTGAAACGTTCTCGAAGGTACTGCAAAAATCACTTTTTTAACTAGCTGTTACCGTGGCTTCGCACGGAGTTTTATGCTCTTGACTATCGTACATATTATATTACTAGCAAAACCCGCGGCTTCGCTCGCGCTAAAACTACAACAAAAAACTTTGAAAAGGTAGGTTTCATACAAATTTTCATCCCTTATTTTATCTTCTTATGGGATGAATTTTAAAAAACGCTAAAACACGTATTTATTTAATTGTATTGAAGAGCATTAATACCAAGTTTCAAGAAATTCTGATCACAAATATTTTTTGGGTTGTGTTATAACGTGTACTCCCGTGGGAATGATATAATCTCCCGCGGTAAAAAGTATCCTATATGTCGACCCGGATATCCAGCTATCATCATACCAAATTTCATCAAAATCACTCTAGTAGTTTTTCTGTGATGTGGTAACAGACAGACAGACAGACAGACAAAAATTCTAAAAAGTATAGATTCGGCCTCTGCATCGATAATAATGTCTATTTCAATAAGATTTTCCAAAAAATATTTAAGGTACAGATTCGGCTTAGTTAGAATTTTATTATATGTATAGATACAGTAATTATGGTAAACTAACAAATTTTAAGTTCAAACTTTTATCCCTATACCCAGCGGCTATCCATTTTTAGAACAATCCATTCACTAATTTCCGCAGACTTGTAATAATAATATAATAATAAAATTCTTTATTCCTCACCACAAGCAAATAAGCACATACATCAATATTAATTATCCTAATTTAGCATAAGCTGGTTGTTTTTTTTTTTTTTTTTTTTTGGTTACAAAAAGACTAACGATTATTATTATTTTTATTCTATAATGCAGAGTCCAGGGTTAATAATTAAAGATATTATAATGGCTATTAATAAAAATAATCCTAAATATTTTAGAAATACATAGAATATTCCTTAGTTGCAGGATATGTCTACCTCTACCTTCTGAAATAGAAATAGAAAAAATAGCAAAAATAAAAGTTTTAAAATTTTTCAATTAATTTTTCATCAATCAAGGAAATAGAAACAATAAACCGATCTAATATTTTTTCTTATATATCTAGTACTTATTATTATTAAAATAAAATTAAAATATATTAGTAATTATGATAGAAAAAAAATACCACATGAAATTTTTATTATATAGTAAATAATGTCTATTAATTTTTGCCCCTGCTTGGCATGGTCCTTCCATAACACGAGGGTAGCTAGGAATAAGAGGGTACCTAAGAATTAGGTATTGCAAGTTACCATCTGGTGACAATTTTTAGACTTACATTTAATTAACTAGTAAGGTTATCTAAAGCATGCCGGTTTCCACACTTTTTTTTTAAATACGTAATTAAATTCGAAAACAAAATTAAAGTACAAAAATGACCGCTCAATGACATGATGAGAAGTATTAGCGTTTGCGCGGCCGTTTGTCCACGTTAGCACGTTTACACAATTAAAAAAAAACACAGTTTACACTTTTACGAGTATATATAAAATGTTATGTATGTATCTTCTCCAAAATATTTATTCTTGAAAGTTTGGAAGCTCAAGATTTCTTAAATATTTTCCACTCAATTTTTTTAAAGTTACAGGACGAGGTGGGAGTAGGGTTAGGTAGATTGGATACAATGTTAATGACTTTAAAAATGTATACTTACTACGACTACTGGGGTGTTGGTACCCCTTGTTCTAATTTTTCTCAGTGACATTATATATTATATACAATATAGGTACGTCATTTATTTTTCATAATTTGACTACAGCACTGCACACTTATGTAAAATTTCAACATTTAGCTAATGAGATAATGGAAATAATGGCTTGATGATTAAGTAGTAAATAGAAATGCAATTACTTATATTATTATTTATGTTTACCTCAGTGGCATCTGAATATGCGGTGGAACCAGGACATTTTCCCAACAACTTGCTGTGACATCTTTTATGAACTGCCGTTTGACAAACGACGCATCGATAGCCTTGCTTTCCAAAACCCCACAGGAACTCCTTACAGAAGGCACAAAATGTCGGCTGCCGAAAAAATTTTGCTACGAAGCGATGTCCATTAACTTCATGAATTCTGTAATTTAGCAAAAAATATAGTTAATAAAATATAAATATAGTTAGAACTTACATAAAATTCAAACGCGGTTAAGATTGTTCTTAGAGTAGGTACGTTCTCTGAAACTAAAATAAACATATGCTAAATGCAATTCAGTTTTTATTCTTAAATACTTTAAAATAGCAGCTACGAATTCGTTTAGTAAACAGCTCTGTTGGAAATCATTCTACATACGTTTGTTGTTTCGATAGATATTATAGAAAAATAATAACTTTTACATCTTTATTTATTGAAAAACGTAGATGACGCTTTTAGATCAGTATTCAAATTTGAAAGATATAGCGTCGAGTAGCCAAGAATTTGAAAAAGAGTTACACAGTAATTGTGGAATGTATTGTAAGGCACAATAATGTGACGTCAGAAGAAAGTCAAATATCTTAATCATTTACTTTGAAAACACATTTAAATATGCTAGATGACAGGTCATCCGAAAATGTTGTTTTGGTACGCTATATCAATTTGTGCCAAAAAAATTAAAAGTTTACAAAATCATTACTTTTTGAAATTTCTTTTGATCTAAGTTGTTCCAAGCGTTTGCATAAATTTTACTAGCAATAAGTATAACGGCTCTGTGTCAAAATGTCGTGGCCCACTGCGGTGGGCGGTCTGAATTGAACAGAGTGGTCCGAGGAAGCAACCCCTTGGTTGTATGGTCTGCTTCGGCAGGCTAGCCGTCAGGGTGCCGTGGATGAGTGCGCAAGCGATTCTACGACACCCCATGACAACACAAGACGGGGGAGGTTCTATTAGGTGGTAGTGAGTAGTACTGGCTTTGCTAGCTAGTGAGTCTCACATAACTACCTGCATGTATGCATGTGGTATGCGTGAATGAATTTCTCGAATTTAATATAATATAAGAAATGTTAATGTAGATATACAAGATACAATACACGAGAAACGAACTAAGGCAAAATGATTATGCTCAATCGTAATATACTTACAGGAATGCACTTAGCATTCTAGCATCAAATACCGTGGAATTATATTATAAACTCTAAAGTAAAACAAGTAATTCAAATTAAATGAGTATATGCCGTAATATGCTATTTCATTGCTCTAAACAGTACAAAAGCTCCAAGAGCGTCATCTGAGGTGGTACGGCCATGTCACACGTCGATCTGAGCACTATGTTGAAAAAAAGTGCCTTGATATATCTGTTCCTGGAACAAGACCTCCCGGGCGACCAAGAAAGCGATGGCAGGATTTCGTGAAGCAGGACATGAGAGCCAATGGACTTAGACAGGATGATACGAAAGACCGTGTAAAGTGGAGGAGGCTTAACAGGAAGGTAGACCCCGCCAATTTGCTCTTGAAAAAATATATTTTTTGTCCGAATCAATCGAGTGGGGTATCATAATACAGATTTTTTAATGCGATTGTTGTAAAAGGCGATTATAAAAATATATATAACTTGTACGTTTAAATATAATTTAGGATGAAAATTGTTAAATAAAATTAAAATTGTCTAACTTCCTAAGACTAAAAAACTATAAATAAGAAAATAATTTACAAAAAAAAACCCCGACTGCGTAAAATCGAAGTAAACAGATGAGAATAAGTTGACAAAGGAACTTTGTTCCTTTGTCAACTTATTCTCATCTGCATTATGTAGTCAGAGACATATACACACGTAGTTATTATGAACATGTATAATGTATGTACATGTTATGTATGTAACCGACTGTAAATACTGTTGATTCGTCAATTTGTTCTCATCTTTTTAGTTCGTTGTAACGCAGTCGAGTTTTTTATTTATGTAAATTATTACCATTCGGATCTTTCGGCGTAGGTTTTGTAAAGGGTCACGATAGTTGCAGTTGCAGTTGCACATTTATGAATGAAAATTATCTTTAAGTTATATTCCTTTTATAATGGCTCTACATTAATTAATAGCTGACAGATGATGCGCACTGTTGCTACAACAAGGTTGCTACAACAGCGCACATAAGTTTTGTTTAATATATAAAAATTAATTAATTATATTTAGTGTATGTATGATATTTCTATTATTTGTCTACTTTCTATAATAATCATAGAGTGGATGAGCTCAACGTAAAACACATAAAAGCAAGTTTACGTGTAAACAGCGACAAGGAAGCTGTTTATAAAGTCGAGTGTTCATCATCATTAAGACTGGTCGGTAAACATTTACATTATAGATTATTTAACTAAACAAGTGGCCAGCATACCACACATTCTAATTAATGAGCTCGTTCTGCCACAAAATATGTCTGACATAATAACTCCTTTATAAACAAAAAGCTACGCTAAATGACAGACAACCGATAAACACATACCTACTGTTAAACAAAATGTTACTCAGCTGTCAGCATCGACTCGTCGTTAAATTTAAATTTGTGGTTTGCAAACTGAACATTGTAAGACCACACCATTTTCCAACAATTTGGAACAACCATTAATTCACTCAAAAGGTTCTTTATTTACCTCCTTCACCAATCCATATCTTAAAATATATCCATTCGTATCTTTATAAAGATAATATCCTAAAAATAGGATAAATGCGTGATTTTTTTTTATTTTTTATACAATAGCTTACATCATTATATAATTGTAAAAAAATCCAGCTCCAAAAAACTAAAATTTCTTATAAAAATATTTAATATATATCATACCGATACAGATACTTTAAACGCTCGCCATTTCGCGCGTTGGCGTGACGTCACAGTATGTACACAATAAAATGACGAATCAATTTGTAGCAACAAAATCGCTAATCGCTCTGTTAATGATATACCCTGACGTCATATTCGGTCTGACCAATAGCGTTCGTTTCAACTACTTTGAATTTCCTACCTATATTTGCACTTTTTAATAATTATTTTGTTAATCAAAAAAATTACAATAAAAAATATTAATATTGGCTTTATTCGAAACCAATAAAGATAATAAACAAAAAAATCACTTTATGGATTTGAATCCGTATTTTACTATTAATATTATAAATGCGAGAGTTTGTGTGTGAGTATGGATGTTTGTTACTCTTTCACGCCAGAACGGCTGAACAGATCTGGATGAAATTTGGCACAGAGATAGATTATAGTCTGGAATAGCACATACGAATGGAATAGCTCGTAGGTTACTTTTTAGACCGAAAAAATTACAGTTCCCGTGGGGTAGATTTATTTTTGTATTTCTGTAATAATATACTTTGAATGTGTGTCAAAATTTGACACATCTTGTATCTCTAACAAGTAAAACCATTGCCCCATAAAAACTGTCAACAACAATACGAATAAAACAAAAGAGCTATAAAATATTAAAAGCTAGTATGTCTGGGTTACGTCTTGTCTGCCTTCGAAGTGTAGTTTAGAATCTATCGAAGTCCGCAAGTTGAATTCATTTAATTCTTTGCCATCCAAGTAGTATGTACATATACTGTGTACGAATGACATAAATATTGGGTACACAGAGCATCGTATTTTTTTCGTTATGGTATTATTTATCTGTGTGGCTCTCTTCCCGCTCCAAAATGAGTAATCAATTATTCAAACACCGGAAGTATTTGAACAGTAACTTGAAGTTTCGATTTGATATTCGATATTTCGTCTGGTCGGGGCTTTCAGGTGACAATAAAATTTTAAATTATGGTATATATGTATATCAAGAAACCGAAAAGGTGATCATGGGAACTCCACAACTACGTAAATGTTTTTATAAATAAAACCTTGGGGCTTAGACAAGAGGTTACTCTACAATCGTTGAGAATTAGAAATCTAAAAAAAAATTTGTTGGAATGATGTCGAATAACATCTTGTCTTATCCTCCTTGTTATAATTAGACATTTTACGTTTATAATAGATAGCTTACTTATGTTGTTTGATAGCGCCTCGTCTCTGAGTAATGCGCTTGGCGCGGGAGCGTCGCACCTCAGGCTCGCCGTCGCCTCGCTCGCGTCCGCGCCCGCCACCCGCGCCCGGCAGCCACTGAAAGCGTCAGAAGAATACAATATAAATTTATTTTTTTACATTAATTATTCTTTTGTGTTGCCAAGAATGAAAAAATTTCTCATTTATATTTATAAATAAAGCTTAATTATTCTTCGTATCACAAAAGCTATTAGTTATTTTTTTTTAAATATAAATACAAATAATTTTTAGTATAAAATTATTAGAACGTCGCGTCGTGGGTCTACACCCACTTCAGAAAGAAAAAGCCCTTATCCTGAAAAGAACCGACGAAAGAAATTTGGCGGGACTAAAATGATTTTTTTATCTTTCTTTTTGTAAGCAAAGTTAAAAAATGTAATAAAAACAAAAAGTTAATAATTTACAATAATTATCTAAACTTGAAATAAACTGGAAGCGGTTACATCACTCCCAAAGCTTTTTTAATGTAGGGAAATGCATTTACGCATACCGCCTGTAAACATAAAACTGGCTATGTGGGACTCACTGCTTAGAAAGCCAGTATTACCTACTAAAACCCAACAGAACCCCCGTCTTAATGAAGTGTCGCTCGCGGACACGCGGATGTCGCGGATCGCTTACGCACTCAACCACGACGCCCCGACAACTGGCCTGCCGAAGTAGATCACAACAACCATGGGATTCCTCCCTCGGTCGACTCTGCTCGAGGTGGGCCGCCTCTCAATGCTTTTCTTGGCTTCGCGCTCGGCTGGATTGCCGGACCCTAATTAGCCTCCCCGATCACGATAAGTTGAACGCACGTTGGGAAATCATTTCCAAAGTATGTCAACTTCTATAAAATCATCGATTGCATAATAAGGAGTAACATATTTACTTTATTATTTTTAAACTGAGATATAATAGAAATTACACAAAACTTCTTTGTAACATGCATTAAGTAAATTGTATCCAGCAATATTAAGGATAATCGTATATATATCTTCTATACACTGTCGAAGTACATTTAGGTACAATTTAGGGTCAGTCATCGTCCTTTTGAATATCTATTCAAATTCCTTTATAAACATGACCTTATTCTTATTTTTTATCAAATTCCTTTTATCTTTCTTAAAGTTGGTTACACTCTTTATTTTTAAAAAAGGCTTGCTTAAGGTTTTAAGACTTTATAGACGTCGTATTTTTAGTCGTCGGGCATTTTAGATTAGAGGGGTACTTCCACCAAAAAGAGGCAAAAAGGGGGCTACTGAATATTTCCACCTTATGAGATCCGATTTCGGTGGTTCTTTTTTATTTGAAAGGTCACTTTAAGTTGGTCTCATAAAAATTTGGTGAAGATCTAATGAGGATCTTCGGCGTGATGAGCAGAATGGAGTAAAATACAGATTGTGCTAACGAGGTCCACTGCTCGCAAAACTACTAGCTGTACTACTACTTCTTTATGGAGTTTATTTTGGGACGATAAAAGTTTTCACTAAAGACTCTAATACCAATTGTTTTAGGTAATAGGCGTATTATTTATTAAATTCTCACAATCACTTTCTATATCATTGTACGAGTACGTTAAGATCCACCTACCACGGCTGCCTGCCACAGTATATCTTTTTTTATTTTATTTTATAAAGGTCATTGATAGAAGAGGACTCGGAATTCATATATCATTAAATACGGAAACATCACAACAAAGTTGAAGAAAATCTCGTAAAATGTCAATAAACTGTATCAACAAAATTATTTTACGGGCAACACGATCTTCCTTCTCTTTCTTCTTCTTTCTTTTGATCTTTGAGAGAAAGTCAACGAGGGTTCTGTTTTACAGACTCTCTTCTTTTTGAGATGACACTGGAAGCGAAATTATTAAAAAACATTTCGAATTTGGAGTTTGGAGATTAGACTTTGCGATCTATGTTGTTATAAACGTAATAAATTTCAGTAGTTTACAAAGAATTACTGGAATATCTACCACAACAAGAGTTGAAAATGAAAGCCAATGTTGATGCGAGGCTAAATGGCCTGTGAATATTCAGAGCCCATAGAGAAATAGAAGGTAGAGTCAATAAATTAGTACAGCGTCCTCATTGAATTTATTGTCTTAGTGGTGAACGAATTTGTATTTTTTTTTGTTGCTTAATTTGTGATTGTGTGTGTGATTTAATAATAAAATTTTATTTCCTATATTTTTTTAGGCGCAAGTGCACCCCCTTTACCCACCCCGACGCCCATTCATACATACGTATATTCATTCATACAACGTTTACCCTACAACACATACATACTGTAACAGATTTTTACAACAATAATAATAATTAAAAGCATTTTGATGATAGTACCATTTTCTCTCATATTTTATAGTTATTGAAATTATTTCTTAATTTTTTCGAAAATATTTTGGATTTTTTGTTTTTGGACATTTATATTTTTCTTTCGAAAGATACTTTAAAAATGTGCAGTGTTTAATAATAACTGTCACAAAATAAAATATACCTAGCTAGTGCTACAGATGGTTAAAATGCAATTTGTTCTCATTACAAAATTTACGTAAGTGTGAAAAAGAGTGAAGATGCCAAGACCTTGCATTAACAACGTCATTTATGTATACTCACAATATTTTAATTAACCGTAATTATTCTTAAGTGTCTTTATTTATACATAGAGATGGAACTTTTATAATTTACATACATGTCTATAATCAAAAACGAAAACAATGACATTATTTTTCTACTTTGTTTTCGTTTAGATACTGAAGTAATAAAATGTCATTTACACAGCTTAATTTTATAGGTACACTCCCCGATACATGTTTGGTACCGTCAACAGAATAAGAATATCTATAAACATACCCGAAACCAAGTAGACATTGCTCGTCTGTCGAAACGTTGTCTCGAGACATCGCCAAAATTACAAAGTGGGCTGTTATTGGAACTTTGTTTATTTACATTTTGTTTACTAATGTGGCGCCCCTACAATCGAAGGGACGCTACTAGCGTCGGTTTCCGTTAAGAAGACGTCGCACTTCAAGGTCTCTTTTATGAATTCTCTGGCATGAATCCGATTGCAACTGCAATGGTCAGTGCGGATAATATTGTGAATTTACTTGACATATCTGACGACGTCGCATATCGATGTGTGACTCATTCACAAGTGTAGGTACTCATTCACGTGAAACTAATCTATAGCGGGTACTACCATTGATAATATCGATACAAATGGGTCGATACCATAGACATGAGTCTATTAATATTAGACTATAATTATGTGAATCTCTGAGAAAATATAGTGTTTACTTATTACATTACACTTCTGTCTAAGTCTTCAATTCTGCACAATACATGCGAGGATATCTAAAAAACTATTTTAAGAAAAGAGCTTTCAAGTTTCAGTGATTGAGATTTGTTTTGTAAAGTATCATACTTTACTTTAATAATACAAATTCTTCAGTTACCACTATAACTAGTAAATTATTAGTTATTCAATGTAATAATAATTATAACTACTAAGTAGAAACTCTCTACAGCCTACGAATAATATTGAGACATTGCAATCGTGGTCTCAGCACTTATGTAGCTGTGTTTTATTTATGCTATCATATAAAATATGCCTACCTTTATTGGGCATGTAAACGATCAAGCTGTTTTTCTCTCAAGTCTTTATAGGCAGTACACACATTGCCTTATAAATGCCATGTTTCGCCTGAGTGATGGAATAGCTTTTATTTAAATTAATCATCCTTATTCTTTGATAAGTCCACGTCCTACTGCCCTAAATCATATCACATACTTGAAATTAGACTGATATTGTATTTCATTAAGCATTAATAACATCTATAATTGACCTATTATCTGATATTGTTAGTGAGATTTGAATATTCAAAAGCAGGTTTTTCTACGAGAACTCACAATACGTAGGTATAACAAATCCATTAAACGTTTAACGTTAGTTCCCTCTATTTATATCCATGCATTTACTGTGCGATACGCCACTCAACCTTGATTCTTACTCAATTCCCTACCATTCTAGTTTACCAGATACTACGATATTTGTAATCATCGTGCATCTATTGTAAATATTGGGCACACGTTTTGGGACTTATTACGGAAATAATTACTATAGATTTTAGCAGAAATTCTTTTGTTTTATGCTTACTAGTACTACTTCATAGTATTAACTTTTCACTGCTAAACTATAATATTCCCTTCCTATTGGCTTCGCCATTGTTGGGTACATAAATTACTCGAATAGAGTATCTTCTCCTTATTGCAATTGATCAAAAAATCAGCATCATTTGTTTCATTCATTCCTAATTCAAGTTTTAGTTTTCAGATATTAGACAGATCAGGCTGACAGAAAGTTTAAAAAAAAAATTGAAAGCATGTTCGTGGAAAATGAAACGCGAAAAATAAACAAATATTAGTAAATAAGTTTATCAAAGTGTAAAATTTCTAATTCCTTAAAATATTATTTGTAGCTTTCTAAAACAACCACTGGTTTCTAAAACAAATACCTTATTAAAATGTTTATTAAAATGTTAACAGGCACCTACAAAAAGATTGAGTAAACAAAAACAAGCTCAAAATATTATTAGGCTCATAATTAATTAAAATTATTTATATTAGACTGTAGATTTAAAAATCCAAATTTTGATTTTACAAAGACAATCTAACGAAAGGTAATAAATTATTATTATTATTACCATCCAATTAATTCGTTACTTTTACGAGCTACTTAGCCACACAGAGAACGTAAACAAATAAAATACGGAAGACTGGAAACGTTTTAGATCAATGAAATTAAACCAGGACGAAAGCTTTTAAGCTTGCACTACCGCGTCAGAACACATGGCGTGGATTTGCGTGCATCATTTGTTTCAACGATTCGAATAAAACAATAGAATATAACAACACGAATATACTTGTAAGTATAAATATAAATTTATCTTGCATAACCATTCACAGATTTCAACTTCTATAACTAAAGTAAAACAGCTTCATGTTTCAGTTTCGCAATACGCTTTTTATAACACGCAGATTACGACATTGTAAGTACATACCACAAATCAATAATTGAAGTAAGATTATGTGTCACAATCGTGATATGTTTCTAATGGGAAAAGCTACTTACATTTTCAGCATGTAAACGCTGGTAAGCGGGAGGGCGCGAGCGCGGCGCGGGCGAGGTGCGACGACGCGCCCCCCCGCCGGTGAATATCATCGGCGCGCGCGCATAGCCGCCTCACACTACTACCACAGTACCACACTACACTCGAGTATTTATAAACGAAATTCCACGCGCTATTCGCGGCCGGATACAACTTTTTACACGACTTTCGGCACTTACGACGTACGGAGCACTGAAGTTCCTGGATTGTCTACCGATACCGTGAGTCAACCGCCCTCGCTCAACGGTTTTCAGATACAAAAATGCGACTCTCGAAATAATTACACGTTACGAAAATCTTGGGGCGTATAAATGATAGAGCTTATTTATAGTACGACCCGCATGTTTATATATCTTTCTACATTCCAGACAGATTATAGGCGACAAGATACCTCTGTTAGGGATTTGCTGTACGTCTCTATTGAAGAGGATAACGTTACAAAAGTAGAGCGTAGTAAAAGACGCCAAATAAATATGTATAAAGCTAATGGTAACTGTTAACTTTTCATCTTACATTTCTGCACCCTACGATCATAAATAAAGCAAATATTAAGTTGGTTAATTTTTTTTTTCAAAATTGAAAGTTATTTATGACTATTATGTAAATTAAACTAAGTAAATGTTGAATCAAATTAAATTATTAGGTATATCTAAATTATTGTTTCCTTAAAAAAAGTTTTATTTTCATCTAAAAATGGGACTATTCTTCAGGATTCATCCTTTTTCTTAAACAAACGTTTGACAAGCGGTTAACAATTGTCAAATTACGCTTAACATATTCACTAAAAAATGACGCTAGCAGAATTGAAATCCTCATTCATTGATATCGGTTAAAAACAAAAATAATATTTTGATGATGATGATCCTGGTACTGCTACAGTAAAACCCATGCCAGACATATTCAACTTTCATACAAGGCTTAATTTTATATTGACGTATACCTAACTATAATGGTAGAGCCCGAAATTAATACATATTAGCTAAGAAACGTCTGCGTAAAACAAAGAGGACTATCAACTATATTTTCCAGTTCTAGTAATAATACAATGACCTATTATTACATTTGTATGTAATTATTAATTTTAATATTAATTTGTATATGATGAGTTCTAGTCCTAGAGATAGGTTAATTATTAAGATACATAATTATTTTTTTAAAGTTGGGAAATGCATTTACGCATACCACATGTATATACATACAAGTGATTATGTGAAGACTCGCCGGCTAGAAAAGCCAGTAGGCACCTTACTTACTCAACGGAACATTCAGCGTCTTAAAGGGGCTTCGCAAAATCGCACTCTACCGACGTCCCCAAGCTGACCTACCGAAGCAGACCACAACAACCCCTTGGTTGGGTTGCCTCCACTGTTTACTCTGCTATCACAGAAGTACCAGGTACAACACCCACTGAGGTGGTCCCCATCGGCTATTACCTGACGCTAATGAGCAGAAATTACAGTTTAAAGTTGTTTTCTCAAAGTTTGATTTTTTGTTAATATAAAAATATTCTATTCTACCAGTATTAATTAATTTTAAATAATGTTTAGGAAGTGTAAAAGATAAATTTAAATATTACTTGCTTAGGTATATGTTTATTGTATTATCATTATATTTAATATTAGTTAAAATCATATTAATTATCTCTATAGCGTCTTCATATATTGAACTTCTTATATCTTTTCATCAGATCTACATAATATATGTATGTATGTATATGGGTATGTAGTTATGTACGTATTTAGGATATTATGCATTTGTGTGTAAGTACACCGCCTACCATTTCATATCATTTCTACTATGCCCTAAGGTTGCCTGGAAGAGATCGCTTATAGCGATAAGGCCGCTTCCTGTGCATCATCTATTGTTTATATCTTCTTTATGTATATTTCTTTGTGGTGTACAATAAAATCTCTAAGGAACATACATAAGGTTTATGTTTTATTTATACTCGTATATAATACCTACTAACGGCTCACCTTCGCTTCGCTCGAGTTCGCCTCTAGACAAACAAGAACAATACTATCCCACGGGAATCGTACATTTTTCCGGGATAAAAAGTAGCCTATTTGTTATTCTGATGTATAAACTATATTATTGTGAAAAGTTTCATTAAAATATATACTACTACTACTACTATTTTTATGTATTGTGATATATATAATATAGATATGTATTTATGTAAGTATTAGTATGTATGTATATACATAACTATGTATCATATAGTATGTAGTATATATTGTATAGCATTATATATATCTATATATCTGCACGACTTTAGCCTGCTTTATAACACTATTTCTCACTACCATAGGTTGGCTGGAAGAGATCTCTTCTAGAGATAAGTCCACCTTTGCATACAATAATTGTACTTAAATCATTGTATTTACTTTTAAGTGCAATAAAGAATATAATAAATAAATAAAATCCAGCCAGTAGTTTTTATGTACTAAAAAAGTATCTAAGATGTTGACCGGGAATATAAGATACCACCATACAAAATTTCATTAAATCGGTCAAACAGTGTCGGAGATCAGGGCGTACAAACAGACAAACAGACAGAGAAACAAAAAAAAATAAAAAAATCTGGATTTTTCTATTTCTCTTCTTACATCCCCCTGACTAGGTTTTTAGCATTTTTTTTCTATGTACAGACTTTCGACTTATACAGTTTTAAATTAATCATCCTACATTTAAATGTATAGATTAAAATAAAAACAACTATATTGTTATTAAGGTATAATTATAAAATTTACACAAATTATATTATTATTATTTACGATTGTCTATTATTGTAAATAGTGCGTAAGATGATCTCAACACCTGAAAAAGAGGTTATACATCATAATAATAAAGAATTGAAAATACAAGCGAACTGTTGCAATTAATTTAAAGATTTTTAAAATTTTGATTATAAGTATCATTTATGCGGTGGTAAACAAAAATTTATAAAATTTTGTTGGTTGTCATTTGTCAAAAACATTAATATATGAAATATGATAGATATCAAATGAAATAAATTAATTACGAAATACTAATTTATAATTAAATAAATGATTTATATAATAATCAAGATAAATGTATTACTTATTAAATACTTAATGAAAAGCTTAAGAATTTCACTTACTGAAATATATGTGTCAATGGACATTGGAATGATAAAGGCTGTACGTGGCTCTACCACACGCTTGCATCTCTCCATTACGATCAGTAGACGACGCCGGAACACGGGAGACAATGATAACCATTCAGACTGATAGATTGACTCGTTCACTAATTCACTCTAAATATTTTGGTCCAATATAATATTAGATGATTTATTTATTATATTAATAAAATAGCTATCTTTTTGTGCATATTTAATCGCTAATCGCTTTAAAGTGTTTGGATAAATGATACACTTTTTTTTTTACTATCCCAAAGTTACAGTTTGAATTCAACGTCTACGAGCTCAATAGATTTAATGTAGTAGATCTTTACTCCATATTAAATATTTAAGCAAAACTACAGCCACTGCATAATTTATGTTATCAAAAATTGAGATTTAACATTATTTAAAAAAAATACTCGAAGTTGTGTACAGCTGCGCCACTTTTAGAAACAGTTACATAAAGAAAATAATACCTCATCTTTTAGAAGTGTTCCAAAATAGCAGTAAATAAACAATTGCGCCAACATACAGCATAGATACATGGCCATAGAAAAAAATTCAGCTGAAAACAAAGCAAGCTGAAAATGAAAGGTTTATTTATTAAAAAAATGTTTATAACTAAAAAAATATTTTAAAAATAATTTTATTTACCCCAACTATTTTGTAAACAGTCATACAAATTACCCAGGCCATCATAAAGAATTGTATTATCATCGCCTCGTTGAACATAAGTTCTATTTCTCGGGCAAACCTTAAATATGATAAAAGTATAAAATTCATTACATTTTAAAATATGTAATAAAAATAATATAATGTGTAAAACATTATAAAATAATAAAATAAATACACAGATAAAGAATAATTACCAAATAATTTTATCGTAATGTTTAACACAATTTACGAATTTCTGATGTAACAGTTCCTTTAAATTTTCATCTTCATCAACATATTTTAAGTTAGTTCTTACTCTAAACTCGTCCAAAAAGTGCTCTAGGTTATATCTAAAGATTTGTAACTGAGTTTTGACGTATGCGTAAAATGATACGATGGTGCAGTCCATAGTAACATGACCATATCCTTGCAGTGATATAAGGATGCCTTCAAATAGAGCTGCTATTTCAAAACTGAAAGATAGGCTGAAGAATCATAAATTAGCACAAAAACATTGATAATATAGTACTAAAAATATCAAAATTTATTCCTCCTGAAATTTCCAGTAAAGAAAAACCTCCTCACAGAAAAGTCCTCACAGAATTTTTGATACAACTCATACAATTTTTGAACAAAAAACACAATAATAAAATAACTATACCACACCACATAGGTACTCTACAAATTTATAGGTACAATTATTACATGGATTCATAATAATATTATTAATAACTTACGCTGGTGATGTACTGTAATCGAAAGGAAAATATCCTGTAAGATAAACTTTATTGCCTAAAGCGTTCTCTATTAAAGGTGTGAAAATGAAAAGTACAGCACAAAAGTAAATAGATCTATGATAAAAAGTTAAAAGTTTTAACATAGATTTTGCGTTGACTTTCATAAGATCTTCATGATGACAATTTTTAGGTGTTAATAGCGGATCTGTAACATGGAAATTTGAATTTTCAAAGTATATGTCTTATTTTTAATAAAATCTACAACTAACGTAATATTAAATCCTTATAATGATTTATACATACTATTTATTGTTTCAATAATTTTGTCGATGCGCTGAACGCGCATATTAAAGGATAGCTGCTTTCCAAGCGTGTTTAAAGTAGTCAACAAAATGAATAGAGTTCCAACAAGGTGATCCGTGTGGTGTCTCACCTAATAAGAAAAGTTTTATATTTTAAATCACACTACTACTATCTATTCATATAATAAAACTGTAGAGGTCGAATGTCTGTACATAGAAAAAAAATGCTAAAACCAAGTCAAGGGGATGCAAAAAGAGAAATAATAATCCTCTGACTGTTTCTCTGACTGTTTGTCTGTTTGCCTGTTTGTACGGGCTAATCTCCGAAACTGTAGAACCGATTGAAATGAAATTTTGTATGGTGTTACGTTATGTCCCCGGTCAACATCTTAGATACTTTTCATTCCGGAAAATTAAAGAGTTCCCGTAGAATAACAAATAGGCTACTTTATCCCGGAAAAATGTACGGTTCTCGTGGGATAGATTTGTTTTTGTTTGTAGAGGCGAACCCGAGCGAAGCGAAGGTGAGCCGCTAGTAAATTATAAATGTAATTTTTTTTATGTATGTGTTTGTTATCAATCTCGAGCTCTTTCATGCTAAAACAGATGGATGAATTTGCATAAAATTTAGTACACAGATAAACTGTTAGCAATTAAATTTGCCAAAAACTGGCGCTATCTGTATGTACAAGAGCGAAGAGCTAAGCTGTTTTCATATAGACTACGGCCTAATAGCTCAGGTCGCTTGAGTTTTGTCTGGGCTTATTAAAAATAATAAATCATCGCAGTGGTAATCATTTGAATTAATCATCAATAAAACAATCATACTCTCATTCCTAAAAAAGTTGACCCTAAATACGTGTAGGTATGTAATGATGTTAAGCCGCCGGGCGAGGGCACTAGCGGGAAACTTTACCTGGGTGTTCACATAGACTGTAGTATACCGACACAAAGATCGAAGTGTACCGTGCCACCAACCAGCATACATACCTACATATTCCAAATAACCCAACGATCTGTGCCGATGGGGCACGGAATAATATATAGAAAATAACTTTTCACTTGTAAGCAGTTATGTCGGTAATAGTAACCTGTGTATTAGAATGCCTATGGGTTTCAATGGAACTAATTTATCTACAAATTTTAAATAAAAACAAGTCAATAGGCTTGTAAAGAAGGTAAACTGCGGCACAAGAGTTCTACTATATTTAACTACCAGTAGCGTAACAAGGCCCAAATGCAAAAAAAATATGGAAGACTCTTTGCCCATTGTGATATAAAATGCGGAGGACACTTTTTTTTTTGCAGTTTTTTAACCTTCTATGAGGGCCATCTTCGAAAAAAAAACGTGTGTGTACTTATGTACGCAATTAAGATTATACTTCTTTGGCGTAACAGAACAAAAATAGCTAAAGATTTCATCCCGTATGTCACAACTCTTTGTTTGTAAAAGGAATGTAGCTAACTTCATCACGTTGCTTTTTGGCTGTCGGTGTGTGCACGCATCGTAAAAATTTTCCTCTCATATTTTTTTCTAAACGTGCCAAAAGAAGTAGGTATAACTTCAAAAATATTTTGAAAGAAAAGAATCGTTTGTGGCCCGCTGCGGACACATGGGTATGCGTCCACATTGATCGTATTGGTACAGCAATGCCACTAATAGGTACTATAACTATTAATTACTAAAGTAAATATATTTTTTTAAATTTCCTACTGAGATGCACAAATTGGCACGTTAATGATTACTTGCCTGAATCGCACGTATAACATGTTGTAAATTATAGGTAATAACTCCAATCCAAATAAACACTCGGTAATAATAATGTAATTTGCTTTTCCATTTCATTTCTGGACTAAAAACAAGTTTAAAATAACCAACTCTCGCTAGAGCATTAAAATGAGGCCGGAATGCTAGTAAAGGGTCGTACATCTTACTAAGTTACTAGATTTTGACTTGTTATTAGATTTTATTTATGAACTTATGAAATATTTCTAAGCAATACCGTCAACTGATTTCTTTTATAGTAGCTTCAGCTAATAATTAAATTAATCGTTAGGTTAGTTCGTTATTAACATACAGGATAGAAAATATAGGATGTTTGAAGTTGCTTGGTTTCGTACCTATTTTTGAAACATATTTAAATCGATACAAAACACAAATATCGATCGATAAAATTTGCATATTTCAAGCTAATTAACGCAAATATTTTTAAACTTTTACTTATATAACTTATGTGATATTATAAACATGTAGTATGAATAAGGTTAATGCAGGTATCTCTTA
Organism: Argynnis bischoffii washingtonia; assembly: GCA_033884665.1. Lineage (NCBI taxonomy): Eukaryota > Metazoa > Arthropoda > Insecta > Lepidoptera > Nymphalidae > Argynnis > Argynnis bischoffii. The sequence goes on along the minus strand of CM066618.1, from coordinate 12,666,598 downwards.
ATAATATGATAATAAAAATAGTCATTATGGATTGATAAAAGTAGAAAAGGAACGATGGACTCCATATCAAAAATTATTTATCTCGACCACATCCAAATTTTCCTAAAAATTCTTCTCTGCCCCACCTAATTTGTGTTACGTAAAAAGTGATTTTACCACGCTTTGATTGCGCGCGCTTCAGTTGTTTGTTTATTGTAAACAAAATGTATTTACATTTAATAAAATAGTAACAAAGTGAAATCCAAACAAGAAATATTTTTAAAAAACAACTTCAATCGTGTTAAATTTAGCCCGGTCAGAAAAGATTTCGTAAAAATTTTTTTTTTTTTGTAGACAACTTATCAAATGTGATAATACGTATGGTATTAAACTATAAAGTATTGAATTTTTAATCAATCTCGGTTAAAATTAAACTCAGGAAAGGAAAATTTTGCGAATTCCGGCTGGGTCAAAATTTTGGTAACTTTGTACCATCTATGTCTGGTACCGGATTTCATTACATATCTTTTAATTTCACAATTATGGGTAATGGTAATATTAAATTCCTAATTCAGAGCTTTGAAATATAGCAAAAAGTTTAGGGTTGCCTTAAAATAAACTAGAAAATTTGCATAGTGTATCTTTTTAATGATCCTTTTAGAGGAATATTTTTTGTATTTAACAATTAAGATTATGCTTAGATCTACCTAAATCTAAAATAAGAAATACTCTTTCTAAGTGAAACGAGATCAAATACATAAACCAAGAGAAAAAAAAATAAAAAAAAGTCACTTGTGAAAAATGATGAAATTAATGTTAACCTCCCCACTCCATGTATAGAAAGTCGTCAAGTATTTCGTAGTATCCGCTTTTTAGGACTATTTGCTTATGATCTAAATATTTCACAATATCTTTAGCGTTACAATTCATTAAGTTAGGTTTACATGGCCATTTCGGACCCATCAGAAGCTTTTTGCTTAACGGAAATCTTTAGGTTGTGTCCCAGGCTCTTGATGACCTTACCAGGAAACAGAGACTCTTTGCATCGCAAAATACAATAAGATTACAAAATAACCCCATTTTCTATAGCGCCACAGTTCCAGAACACTCCTCTTAACATCTGTAAGAGTATCGGGATCTTAGGGGTCGAAATATCAAGCGACGTCCAATTTAGATGTCATTTGGAAGAAAAAGCCATATTGGCTTCCAAAAAAATGGATGACCTTAGACCTTAACAGAGCGAAACAGTATTTCACGTCAGGGCATCGCGTTTTGCTCTATAGAGCACAGGTTCACCCTCTCATGGAGTACTGTTCCCATCTCTGGGCAGGCGCCCCCCAATACCAGCTTCTTCCATTTGACTCTGTCCAACGGCGGGCTATTCGTATTGTCGACGATCCCATACTCACAGATGACTTAGAACCTCTAAGCCTTCGGACAGATGTTGGCCCTCTGTGTGTTTTTTATCGTCTTTACAATGGAGAGTGTTCTGATGGACTTTTTGATTTGGTGCCACCGTCGCGCTTCTATTATCGCACTCTTCGCCGTCGGGTTGGATGTCATCCACATATTTTAGATGCTTGGCATCCTACAAATGTACGTGCATCTCGTTCTTTTTTACCTCGCATGTGCAAAATGTGGAACCATCTTCCTCCTGAGGTTTTCCCTGAGCGCTATAACATAGGGGTCTTCAAGAGCCGTGTCCTCAGGTCCCGTAAAAGCCGGCAACGCATTCGCAACTCCTCTTGTACTGCAGATATCCATGAGCGGCGATAGCTACTTACCATCAGGTGAACGTTTGCTCGTTTGCCCCTTTTTTTTTTAAAAAAAATTTACTTAAATAAATATAAAATATAATAAAAAATAACAACAGCCTGTACAGTCATTTACTATTAACAAGAACGTAGTGTTTATTTTGAAAAGAGAGTAGATAATTATCAGCTTAAACAAGGTTTAATTTTACGCTAATTAAATCGTTAATATAATAAGCACTCTAGATCACAGAATGTGTTATAAATTTTGCTTGTTGAATCGTTGCACGTTAAATACTTCTATAATTATTGACTCTACGAAATTCAGTGAAACTAATTACTAACTTATGTCTTATAGCGAATAGTACTTCATTATTCGGATAGGTAATGTATACCTATCTACACCTATATACATGAGTTTATAATTAAAAAAAATAGTAAATAAAATGTGTAAAATATGTCTTTAGAAGTCCTCACTGGTAACAAGAAATACGCGTCATATATTCATTCTCATCATGTAGGTATCTGTAGGTAGGTCTATTTTTTTGCACAAGCAAATGAAGACAACCTGACTGATTTCACATAAGCTTAAAATGTGGAAAGTGCTTGAAAAAATTGTATTGTAAAATTATTTTTTTCTAGCCAAAACCTGATATTGATGAGCTTTTTTAAAATAAAAAAACATGGATTTTGGCGTTTTGAAATTTAATCCCTAAAGGGAGATCGAGCTTTGGTATCTTAAATTTTAGTCATGATGAGCAACCACAATTTAAAGGTTTGGAATTACGTTGTGATTTTGAATTTTATGTAGTTTTTTAGTCGAAAACTATAAGCGGCATACCTTAACAATTTGCTCTTTTCGTCCTTTTACCATGATTTGATTGCTTTATTTCAAATCTAATAAGCAGGACACGCCAATAAACAATTTAGCAACTCAACGGCTTATTTATTACCCAACTGCGGCGAAGCCCAAAGGAGTTGTTTAACCTGTATGTTCGATCATATGTTCCCTCGTAATTACTAAACCTTAACCGATTTTGATTATTTATACGTCGTTAGATTTGTCTTGATAATGCATGTGTCATAGGATCGGTATATACTATATTATAGTTATCATTAAAAATACAAATGGAGGATCTTACGTGCCAATTTGTCTTGAAAAAACAATTTTTCGTCTTATTCAATCCAGTGGGGTATAAAAAATACAGGTTTTTAAAAAAAAGATATCCCAGAATATACAACTTACGTGTTTAACAGTACTTTGGAATAAGAAATGGTTAAATAAAACCCCAACTGTCTTACTGACCAAAAATTAAAAAAACCAACTGCGTAAAAAGATGGGAACAATTTGACAAAGGAACAGCGAAAGAAAACTTAGAAGTTAGTTCAATGACTTGCCAATAGAAAATCTTCACGACTTCCTCGATTATAGTACCCAATGCACAGTTATCTGTATTAGTTAGTCCAGTTAACCTGTATTTGGTTGAGGACAATCCAACACAAGCAAAGAGATTAAAGTCCCGTATTAACAATGGCAATTTAAACCATCGATAACATATACACCTCTTGTGACTGTCATATTTTTCTGCAATTACAGCTCCAAGACGTAGAATTGACAACTTTATAAGTTTCCTAAGGCACTGAGGTGTAATACAACTAATTCCCCGAATTCGAAGTCAAAACATCAATGGTTGAAGCGATCTACCTAATAGACAAACAAACGAGGCTGTCTTATTTTTATATTTAAGTGTATTACTGTCTTGTTTAGGTAATATTCTTTTGTACAGATATTTTAAGAGTTTAAGATAATAATAACGATAAAAAAAAGATAATAGAAGAATTAGCCCTGCTGCACTATGCATCATGTATATAAAAATAGCATTTAAAACTACATGTCTCATAGAGGAAAAATAAAATCTAAATAAAAGTAAGACTCTTTATTGTTATTATATTTCAGAAAATAAATCACATGTATATTATGTATTTGGTATTCAGCTCCGGCCGAATCATTATTTCGCTCGCGTTACTTATTGGAATGTGTGACAATCGCCAAAAGTTAACATTTTCACCATATTATATATGTAGCTAAACAATTTACCAAATGGAAGTATGGAGGAAAAGTGAATCCCCATGGAAACTAACTACAAACCAACTGCATTGTGTTATATTAATTTAATCATAAATATCCCTACTCTTTTCAATAAATTTATAGCTTTTAGCAAGGAATTGATTAAACAAAGTTCATATTTCAGGTTAACACATTCACTGAGACATACACATTCACACTAAACTTCTTGGCACGGTCTCTTAGGCGATGTCTCATCTTGTACTGGCTCTTTCCGTTTTAACGCTTTTGTTTCTTTATCGGCTAGGTCTTCGCTCATATTAGATGCATCATCAGTCTTGTCTACAGAAGTGTCTAGTCTATCGTCCTCAATATCCTGTCTATTCGTAGTTTCACCGCTAGTTTGTATGTCATCGTCTTCCTGGTTAGAGTCATCTACCGATTTTTCATTATCCAAATAGTCATTTTCATCAGTAGCCGCTTCAAGTCTTTCAGCAGACCTCTGGGAGTTTTCGTCTTCTTTTGTACTTAGTGAGTTACGTTTACTGAGTGAGATGCGAGACATTAGCGCTCGATGCAGTTGTGAAATGTCTCCTGGAGCACCCTGAAATTTATTATTTATGTATATCACTATTACAATGGTGTATATCGTTACTGTCAGTTTGTACAAAACACACTGAAGATTTACAATGTTCTCGGTGTCCCTTTCATATAGAAATAGAAAAGTGCATGAAAATGAGAAAATAATAACAAGTAATATTTTGATAATTGAGAGTTAACTAATAGGACTAGTCAGTCACGCTGACTTTAGAAGTTTACAATTCAAAAAAGCTTATAAGTCTAGTTGAATAAGGCTAATTTTTATTTTGCTTTGACTGCCTTGTAGGTTAACAATACCTCTCCTAGTAAAATCATGACTCACCATAATCAAGAACAGCTTGACCTGTTGCTGTGCATCAGCGGCAGTGATCCTCAGTGACTTGTTGCCTGCCCGCTCCACCACCATCTCTGGCCACAGCTTAGTGTTGAGCACTACACGGAGCGAGCCCGCCACGCGAGCCACTAGACGCGCCCCCGCCCCTGACCCTGAACCCGCACCATCGTTGAGCCGCAGCACGCCACGCCCGCGCTCACGCCAACTACCGCTCTCCCACGCGAATAGACGACATGATATCTACACAAAAGATATATGATAGAGTGCACTTGTCTGCGCGTACACTTATGCACCATAATATTATCTCCTGCGCAGTTGGGAAATCGGTCAAGAGGACATATCATCACATGCTAATAATCCCACTGCTGGGCACAGACCTCCCTTGTATTGTGAAATGCGAGGGGCAGATTCTAAGATAAGGCATAGTCCACACAGACCAAGTGGCGGACTGCACATGTTATAGAAAAACAGAACAGAAGTTCATTGTTTTAAGCTATTGGTAAACATGTTGAAAATGATTTACACATGAGAATATCAGTTCCTGGGTTTGAACCCGCTTCAAGAACTTGAGTTTTTCAAGCAAACGGTTACTATTGGATTATCACTGCTACTATATAATATGTAATCTACACAAAACAAATACAATTACTTCATCGCGTACTGTATTAAAGTCAGCGCGAAAGACTTATGCCAATTTTCATTAAAAAACGTTTGACTCCTCTTCGGTATAATTAAATTATCCATTTATAATGATTAACGTGTATAAATTTTTTTTGAAAAATAATAATATTGTACTAACAAAATAACACGTTTGTACCTGTAGAACGTTTATCTCGTCTTCCTCGCCGGTCATCGTGCAGTAGGCGGCAGGGGGCGGCGGGCGCGCGTGCGAGCGTTCGTACTCCGCGGCCGCCGCTGCCAGCCCCTCACCACCTTCGCTTGCTTCATCTTGTGCCTGGTGAAGGACATACACTTATATTTATAAAGAGCCACGTTTGATAGGATTACCCATTGGCAATTAATCTGTTTCTTATGGTTATAGTAATAAAATAGGTGATATAATACTATACTAAACATAGTATAGATCCCATACGAAAATTGGACAGCGATAATGCGGGAAAATAATAGTTAATAGATAGATTTTGTTAATCGACTTGGGTTGATTTATTTTAAATATGTTTTTTTTCGCTTCGGTTCGCCTCTAGGGAAACAAGAACAAACCTATCCCACGGAAACCGTACATTTTTTCCGGGATAAAAAATAGCCTATGTGTTATTCCAGACTTTAATCTATCTCTGTGCCAAATTTCATCCAGATCTGTTCAGTCGTTCTGGCGTGAAAGAGTAACAAACATCCATATTACAAACTTTCACATTTATAATATTAGTATAAACATTAAACACCCATGATTGGAGTACAAACACCCGCTCATCGCGCAAAGGAATGCACCCAGCGGGACGCGAACCCGCGACCACTGGTACAGCAAGTACGGTCACTACAAACTGAGATAAACATGTCGTCATAATATGTGTACACTAAAAAATAAAAAAGTACTACAAAATTCATATTGAATGTAATTAAACAAATATCGGTAACTTTCAACACCTGTTTTTAACGGTAAACAGCTTTAAAAAAACCAGCCATCTGTGAACATGCACTACAAACCCATTACGTAATTGCTGTTTTTTTAACAATCGGTAAAAATGCGCAAACTTGCGTACTTTTTATATATTAGCCATATACATAAACTGCAGAAGATGACTAGTTTAGCTGGATCTTTGATCAAAGCACCACTCTGACAGGATTGCACTTCAGCAATAATGTTGTATAGTTATAACTTATAATAAATATAATATCTTCCTAACCGATTTCGGTTATAGTCACCATCTCGCTGAGACCAACCAACTGCGCAAGACATACTATAGTGAACAAGTGGGAGCGCAATCACCCGCCCTATCCATTGCTTTAAACTCTCACATTCTGATTGAAAGACAATTCAACACGACCGTTGATGGCTAAGGCGTACAACTGAGTGGTTAACAAACTCCTCGAGGCACGGGGGTGTAAACACCGCCAACTTCAAACTCCGGACTACTACTAAATCGTGACGTGACGAAATAAGACCAACCCAGGACATCTCGATCTGTAGCCGTGCATGCTCGCCACTAGATCAACGAGGCTATCAAAATAGTATAATATATAATAATTGTATCGATAGCCTTCTTTCGAGGATCAGTAAGCCAATTCGTTTATTCGAGTGAGTAGTGAATGTCTGTAGGTCCCTATGGCTGCATAATTAATTAATGTGAATAACCATTGTTATACATTAAGGCTCTACTTAATGAGAGCCTGGTTTAATTACGTAGTAAAAGAAAACTGGTTCCTTTTGTTTTAAACAGCAAACTACTTGTGTGTGTACATTTGAACAATTTCAATGGGTGCTTTTTCACCTACAGCAAATCATAAGTCTCCTTTAAAAACCTAGCAAACATGCATTCTAATCAACTAAAGAAAATCATAAAGTGCTTTTAAAGGTCTTTATATATAAAGGTGGAAGTTACACATACTACAAACTCTATGCAGTACAAGCTACTTTTCAATATACTATAAAGCTATAAACTTTCCAATACAAAGGGAATGACAAGATCCAGCAGAATAAAAAGCTATGTGTGTCACTCTTTGGCCCAAACATTTAATTATGGGAAATTTTCGCAGGGATCTCAAAGCTCGAACTTTTAATTGATTTACTGATCAGCTACAGGAAAGCTTTCCGTAGATTTCTAGATCGGGTGAATAGTCACAGTCGAATTCTGGTAGAATGTATAAATGTTATCACAGTATATGTACAATAGAAAGTACTATTATTGAATTATTTCTCTTAAAAGTACATTCGCTCAGCTTGAATACATAATCCTAAAATAATTAATACCTATATATACCTATCCCATTAGGTTATCAATTTAGTAACTCAATAGATAATAATTTATATAGATAAAAAAGAACTTATTTTAATAATCCATGTAAAAATATTCTTACTTTTTAAAAGAAAATGCATAAAACATCCATGTTTTTACATGGATGATAATATGGGATTTCTAACTTACTTGGCTGCAATTTTCCTTAACCGAAGCTGCAGCACTTGTAAACAGCAATTCAGATGCTCCATTTGACGAACTGTGATCTACTGATGCTTCTCCATTGTTAACATTTTCTTTTATTACAACCCTCTCACTTAAATTTTGGCCAAAAACAAACCCTGATGAAGATGTGGTTGTTGCTGGTTGTACTGGAGCCGGTACTGATGTATTGCTCCTTGGAGCAACACTACTGGAACCAAGTGGTACAAATTTTGGTGGCTCAGGCTCTTTTGTGTCATTTAGCCTATTGTCTACACCCTCTGTCCCTTTTTCTTTTTCTGCTTTGGCTTCATCTGCCTCAGAAATTTTGAGAAACGGATTATTTCCTGGTTTTAATTGTGGTGGACGTAAAACAGATCCTGCAAAGGTAATTAAAAAAATATCAATTTCTTATCAAAACTATAATTAATATATATAATAAACTTCAAAATATTTCATCAACTATGTATTTCTGAATTTTCAAATTAAGATCTCATTTCTGCTCATTTACATATTCATAACCAATAGCAGCAACAAAGTAACATATTACTCATAACAAAAATCAACTATGACAAAAATAATTTTATATAATAGAATAATTATGTTATTGCTCTGTACTGCATATTCTCAATAGTATTACATATACTAATTGTAATAGGAATAATAAAAATTAAATAGTTACCAAATGGGTTGCAGTTTTTACTTGAACTTGAAGCAAAAGTTGAGGTTCCAAAGCCTCCAAGCCGAGGTTTTGCAAGAACCACTCGAGATTGTGACGATCCATTATAAAAATCTTCTGGTGTTTTACCTAAAAAATAATAAAACACAATCCTATAGAATAATATTTTTCTTCATATAGCTCAAAAAGTAAGAACAATGAAACAATTTCGGTATAATCGAAACAAATAATAGTTCACATTTCCTTGGCAGTGAATGTGTTTTATTATTTCGAGTTTTTAATTATTTTTGTTTATTTTTTAATCAAATAAAGCAATAAATAAAAACTCAATTTGAACAAACAACAAGATCTGTAAGTTTGCAAAAACCTTTGTGTTGTTTCCTGTTACGACACTAATATTCGGAAATAACAAACACAAATTTTAAATATGTATCATATTTACTTTAAAAGGTTGAAGAAGCATACTATACCATATTCTGAGTCTAAATATTAAGTATGATTTAGACAAAAATTGCTGATGCAGTAAGGTATGGTTATTTACGACTCGTGTACATAGTAAAGCTCTCGTATGCGATTAAATATACAGATGAAGGTGAAAATAATATGAATAGTATTGTAATTATATTGTTCTACCAATTATAAACTATACAAATGAAATATTAAGTTTACCTTGCTTAGCATCTGCCATTGTCGAATATTCACGGATTTAAGATGACATAGATTAACACAACAGTTTGAGAATGCTATGCACAGACTAATGCAGTCAATTTATGTACATATAAAATAGTTCATAGACAATAAATGTTATGTCAACGTTGTACACTGTACAGTACGGGAACGGCATGATTGTGTAAAATTATAATAATTTGAGAAAAAACAGAGGAAACACACAATCTAATTTTTTCCACTATAAGTAAGATTTTACTATACTGTAATACGTAATTATGATATTTTGCATATTCTAACAAAGATCGCAGTAAACTACGAAGCACACAATTATGAAAGTAATTTTATTACATATAAAGGTAACATTCTCATCGCAGGTTGTTGTGCTGCTCCCCCAACGTTCATATTGACGTGGTGAGGGGACGGGGGCTTATGTGCTTTCGGCATTCTGGCAACCCAGGCGGGCTCGAAGCCAAGAAACATATAAGGAGGTGGCCTCTAGGCTCCTCTATCAATAAATATCAGTGTTATTATTTAATTTTCTAACTTCCATATATCACTGTCTCTTTCTTAGCAACTTTGGTCTTCTTGAAAAACTAGTAAAAATTGGCTCTGATTAGATTTTTTATTAGTTTTGGAAACAAAATTTAGTTTTTAATATTTAATACTGAGCCAAAATTTACATTAATTGCTAAGGAGAATTTTATACTTTTGAAATAATAATAAAGAAAATCATCAGTCGTATAAGACGTATATAAGACTTTAAGTTAGTAGTCGTTAGTAGGTACGTTAACTGAGTACTGATACTAAGTTGATTATTAAATATTAAAAAACTATTAAGTAAATATCAATTCAATATTGAAAAAATCCCAGAAGAATGCTAAGTTTTCTCTCTCTCAAGTGAGACTCTTACACAACAAAACCTACATTGCAGGCACGCTGTATGATCGCTTGCACATGCACTACAACTCTTCCGGTGGCAAGGAGAAAATTTAATAAGGAATGCCATAACGAAATGATGAATTTTACAATTCGGGAAAATCAAACCACGCGTGGTCAGCCTTTAAAAAAAGTAATAAAAACCCTACAAATAAATAATAAGTTTATTTTTTCGTAGTAAAAACCATGGTAAAAACCATATAAATATTATCTCTATGATAAAAATAGAGAATCTCTATGCTACAGTCTGTGATCATTATGTCTATGACCTATGTCATTAGCTCACGACTTGACGTCAATTGTCAGTTGGCAAATGTCATCAATCTTAGTCATGGGTCATGGAGATAGGAATTCAAAGAGTAAACTCGCAATTTTTATAATAATTTGCGTGCTATAAAAATACAAATTTTACGTTCTAATCAGACATTCCAAACTTATCCTAGTTAATAATTATTAGCGGTTTTTTTAAGTTTTTTAGTGCAGTGGTTTGTGCTAGTGATAATAAAAAATATTGTTAGTGTTACGAAGGATGTTAAAAATATTAAAACTGTGTAAAAGTGTGATATTAACATTGCATTCATAAAAAATAAGGTATTATATAATTCTGAAAAACAAATCTTTACTATCATTTAAATAACAATATATTCGTAATCGGGTGTTTTATAAACAGTAGTTTAATAAATAATAACTAATTATAAAATTATTAGGCATAATATATAGCAAAATATTCAAATTTAATAAATTTTATTATAAACTTTTGATTTTTTTTAAATTATCTATAATCATTAAAGTATTTGCTTGCTTTAATTATTGTGTTACTAATATCATTCCATTACTTATAATATCGAATGTAATATGTAAATAAGTAATATGTCAAGACTTTTTACCTTATATCACTGTGTCTACAGGATTCTCTTTTACCTTTCCTTCTACCTTTTTTTGCCCATTGTACATTGAATGTATGTGTCGTTTACTTTCTACTGAACTGATAAAATAAATGCATAAGTGTATTTGTAGATTTGTTCAATATAGTGCCCTAATAATTATTATTTTGTGTTCCTTTGCTATAAATTTAAATTTGTTTTAAGGATTTATTTCTTAAAAGGTATTTTGGACTTTTATTAATAAATCTACTGTCATTAGCTGAAATTAATAATATATAAAATAGTTATGATCTTTTTCAAGCTGTTACCAACCTGTACAATAAATAATTAAATGATATGATTCAAATTCACACTCTTCTATTATACAGTACATTCCATTAAAATAACCCAATTGTTCTCAATCGAGGCACACAAATATCAACATTCTTTATTTAGTTTTTATACAGGTTCCCAACAATGTAAGCTTCTAAATAAATAAACAATAATCATTTTTACTTAATTATGAATTAAGCAATATGTAACTTAAACTAATTGAAAATGTTAAAAGTATGAATGTTTATAGTACATATTTCTGATTATGTGATATAATTATTTTTATAATTGTCAAATATTCTACTAAACATACAATAAAATGAAATTAAACATTGAATTTTAAAATCACACAGTTCCTATGATAATGTACACATTATCATGTTATTAGTAATATATGTTTTATGTGTGTTGTCTAGTGCAAAATAGTCACAGTTGTTACTTGTGTATGACAATTTAAATTTCCATAATAACTTATGCCTGAACTCTATTACAGGACTCTTAAATTGTTTTATAAATCTTGAATTCCTAAATGTCTAAAATTTCTAACTACCAGATTGAATGTAGTGTTTAGTTTAGTACACACAAGTAAAGGGATCAAACAATAGTTAGTTTTAATATCACAGTATAACTAATTTGTTTGTATTATTCTACAAGAACTTGCATTAGTTAATCTTATAAAACATAGTATCTTGCTCCAACATTGCCTATATATTTTATTTTTTATTAGACAGATTCCGCAAAATTATTTATTCTCAACTCAACAAACTATATTACATTCTGCCCTAAAAGGTTGCACTTTGAAAAAGTATTGGTAATTTAAAATAACTTATATTAAAATATAGAACTAGTTTTTTGAGATAATATTTTAAATAAAAAATTATCATTTTGTATTCTATAAAATAAATCATCATCACCACGATTAAAAATGGTATCTCTTTGTTTCTTATATTAATATATTCAAAGTATCAATAGACAATATTATTATTTAAACTAAGTAATTGTATATTTGAAGATAATACTATCAAGTTGTAATATTTTAGCTTTCTGTACTCCCCAATCCCATACTCTCGTAAATATTTTTTCTCATACCTCACAGAAACTACTTAAATTATCATGATAAGCAACTTATCCACTCTTTAATTTAGTTCAGTTATTGCAAGAATTCACTTAGACCTGCTTTAAAACACACGATTTCTAGATTTTGCAACCACTCAGTAGTACTTTTAAACTTATAAAAAGTATGTAATAGAAAACAAAATTTTGTTCACAGGAAAAATGGAGAAAGAAGATGATATTGGGCGTAATTTATTAGACGATATGCCGCCCATCAACTGTGATCTCTTCGAAGGGCCATATGTTGGGAGTAATGACATTGGTGATATAACCTTCTGCCTAGGAAATTATGTACCTGACTTTATGAAGGTAAAACTCATTGCTACATATAGATCTAATTATATTTCACCCAAATTATTGATTATAATTTTGGTTGTGAAAACACACAAAAATATAAAAAAATGGTAAATAATTCTCCATCTAATTTATGATAATGTAGGAATTCTTTAAAATTACCATGAACTCACATACGGATGATGGACTATTGTCAGCCGTAACTCGGTATTTTTGTTATGATAAAGTAGTTCACCTTGTTCGTCAAAGTAATTGACATTTTGTTCTTTGACCAAGAGTAATTAAACTATATGAAAATTATCCGATATGTAAAGAATCTGAATTTATCTAATATATTAAAACGAGCAATTCTTGTATACAAGAAATATTCATAATTTATAAATTATTAAATATAATAATAATAAATATTTATTTATTTATTTTACCGGCGCGGCGATCTCAGAAACGGCTCTAATGATTTCGCTGAAATTTGGAACGTGGGGGCTCTCGGGGGCGGAAAATCGATCTAGATTAGTCTTATGTCTGGGAAAACGCGTATTTTCGAGTTTTCATGCGGTTTTCTTTAGCATTATTCCGCGCAAAATATGTTAACAATTTCGCACATTTGGGTATAAGTATCCTGGTCAAGCGGTCAAGGCGCGAGATTTTCTATCACAGGAGCGTTTGAATCCCGGTCGGATAGATTTTACTTTTTTTTTGGTATCTATTCAAGTTTTTAGGTTTTTTTTTTCGTTTTTAAGCAAGTAAAAAAAATGTCCTTTTGACCAAAAACTCCGTGCGAAGCTCGGTCGCCCAGGTACTTAAAATTTAAATCACAGTAGGTAATAAATAATTCTACGTATATACTTCGCTCTGACTTACCTACATAATTTATAATTACTTATTAGTTATTAAGGAAAGAAAATGAAACAATTAAAAAATTTCTAAAGATAAATAATACCCCTAAATTCCATAAAATTGTGTTTTTCTTTATACTGCTCACTATGTAAATAGAATACATGTAGGTATGTACTTTACTACTGATATGATGTTTATTTAAATCAATCGATTTCTTTATAATGTAATATTTGCATGAAACATGATAATATTTAAAATAGTCTGTTTAATCATCAATAATCAATATAATTACATTAGTAATTATATAACAAACGTATTTCGTAGAAATATGACGACTTTGGCTATTCCAATATTGGTAAAAACAATATAAATTAGTGTGACGCTATTAGACAATCTATTATAAGCTAATTATATTAGCTCATTGCGATGAGAACTAGCATTGTGAAACTTTGTCACTGATTAGCTTTTGAATTAGGCGTAGGTTCTACACGTAACAATGAAAATCATTTTTGATTAAGAGTTCGATGATTACCTAACAACTATAACTTCTTAAAAGTTGTGTTTTCTGTTTCATGAGCTGCATTTGTAAGCATTTTCTTGGGTAAAACACATATTAAAACTATTTCCTACTTAGTTACCATACAAACTTTTAATAAGTAAAATTAATATTTTGCGGCGTCACGCCGCGCTGTACTGGTGCGCTTTTCCTGTTCACTTTCCCATTGTCTTAAATTCCAAGTTTACAAGTAGTATGGTTGATTATATTGTTATATATGTACGGTGTAAAATTATCGCAACGTGGATTTTTAAGTGCTTATTGGCACATTTTTAAATAGTAGGGTCTATAATTTAAGAAATGCACTCATAAAAGTTATAGTTTATGATATAGACTATCTATCAACAATGAACACGGGGCAGCATAATATATTAACATTTCAATCAATCCATGTTTTAGTTCTAGAATAGTAAAGGAACACTGATTTTGACGACACGTTTGGCTCAGTTTGTAGTGACCCTACTTGCTGTGCCAGCAATCGCGGGTTCCAGTCCCGCTGGGGGCATAAAGTTATACATATATGTGTAGTGTATCACTATCTGTTATCCATAACACATGCCTCGTAGCTTACCATGGAACTAGATGGCGCTGTGTGTTAATGTCCCAATATATTTATTTATTTAGCCAAGTAATTAAATATTTAGAAAACAAAACGCTTTATTATTTGGCCTTATTCACAGTTTGCATCATAATCACATCAAAATTAACACAAGATTGTATAACAGGCGACAGTTGTAAATAGATAGAGCAAAAACATATAGAAGCTTGAAAACTACTGTTTATTTGTAATTGTAATTGTTTTCTTGTTATAGTGACCTTCCATGTTTCATCCCACCTTACATACTTATAAACAAACTAGCGACTCAACCTGGCTCCGCTCGGGTTCGTCCCTACATACTTTTAACATTTAGTATAGGTTTTTCAGAGATGAAATATTTTCCCGCAGTAAAAGTTATCCTATATGTTGACCCGAATAACTAGCTATAATCATACCAAATTTCATCAAAATCTGTCCGGTGGTTTTTTCGTGATGCGGTAACAGACAGACAGATAGACAAAAATTCTAAAAACTATAGATTCAGACTCTGTATCTATAATAATGACTATTTCAATAAGATTTTCCAAAAAATATTTAATGTACAGATTCGACTCGGTTAGAATTTTATTATATGTAGTATAGATAAATATTTAAAAAAAGTCTTATTTTTTGCGAATAATTCAAAAACACTTTACCTTAGAGAAATTTAAAATTAAGTAACAAAAAAGGAAAGAATGGAGCTAAAAAGTTATGTCTCTGAACTATCTACAATTTATCAACCGATTTCCAAAAAAGAGGAGGTTCTCAATTCGACTGTATATACTACTATGTAGTATGTGTGTAGGTATGTATTCAGCTCAGTGCGGGTTGGCGGACTTCACATGTCTTTCGAAAACTTGCCATGTTTTTCTTCACCGTAAGGCAGCAATTATGTTAGAAATGATTTGCACATGAAAATATCAGAGGTGCGAAACCCGGGATATGAACCCGCTTCACTCAGTCTCCCAAGCGTTACTGGACTACCACTTCTCTAATTTATAGGTTATACATATAATAGTTAATATGTCCATAGATATAAATATTAATGTAATATGTTAAGTCATTATCACTAGTGGGGAATGTTCTTTTTAAATTCCTTTAAAATGTAGCACACTCATTGGTGTTTACTGTTTATGTATTTTGTAATACATTTATAATACGCGTTTGCGCAACTATTGCTTATTCACTAGTGATAATAAATGAGCGAGATTTTTATCTTTATAAATTAACTAGCGGCTCACCCTCGCTCCGCTCGGGTTCGGCTCTAAGAAAACAAGAACAAACCTATCCCACGGGAACTGTACATTTTTCCGGGATAAAAAGTAGCTTATGTGTTATTCCAGACTATAATCCAGACTATAATATATCTCTGTGCCAAATTACATCCAGATCCGTTCAGCCGTTCCGGCGTGAAAGTGTAACAAACATCCATACAAACATTCACATTTATAATACCTATAAATACGGATAATGATAAAGTTTTTAAAACACGTTGTCTTGTGTACTTCTATCTATCACTACATATTATAATTTATAAAACAAAGTCCTCCGCCGCGTCTGTCTGTCTGTCTGTTATCACCAATGGATAGAGTGGTTCTCGAGGAAGGTTTTAGTATACAATTTGTTAAGTTTTTGTATACATTGGCTAAAATATAAATATATTTGTTGGAGGTGTCGGAAAAAAATAAGCTGTCTGGGGCTTTCAAAGAAAACGCTGCCTAGACCCTTTGAGATATAACAAAATAATATATGGCGGAATTGTGTATCTTATATAGGTCTACAGAAAAGTCCGCGACGGCATATGTCTATCTCTTAAGGATAGGATACTATATCCATTTTAATACTTTAAAAAATCGGCAATTATAATGCACTAATGTAAAAGCTATTTACACAAATATGGTATTAATCCTTATCATTTTAAATAGGTTAGAGGCTTTAAGCATTTCATGCACATTATTTTACTCTTTTACACCATATAATTTGAAGGAATATCTTAGGAGTAATCACAAAAAAATTATGGACGCGAGAATAAAATTCAAGCGCCTTGCTTCGCTTGATGCAATCGCCGACCCTCTTCCCGTACCGTCTTGCCTACTACATATTTAGCTAATTTTTGTATATTTATAATGAATGAACTCAAAAACTACTGGACCGATTTAAATGAAATTTAGTAAAAAGATAGTTTGACACCCTGGAAAGGACATAGGATATTTTTTATTCCGGAAATCATCCCTTAAGGGGGTGAAAATGGGGATGAAAGTTTGTTTGGGGAAGCAAGGTGGGGACGAACCCGAGCGAAGCGACTGTGAGTCGCTAGTATTTTTATAATAATGAAGTACCCGGTCTGTCATTTCTAATAGCTTGCCCATAGTGAGCGTGTTCGTTTGCACTAAACCAAGGTAGAAACAACTATTTAAAAAAGAAATTGTGTCTTTATGTTAATTTATAGGCCGTTAATCTCCGGAAAGGCTAGAGAGATTTTAAGGCTTCATAGGTTTGCAGATAATAATAATGTTTAAAATGTTATTTTTAAGCCCAACATTTAAAAAACGATTTCATTTTAACTTTGAAACGATATAAATTATATATCTTAAATATTCCTTTTTTATTTTTTTAACCATAAAAGTTTAGAAACATTGAATTAATATTATTTAACATCCGACTGAATTTGGCATGTGCTCGCCAAATTCAGTCGGATCAGAGAATCATCGACGTAAAACATTTAACGAATATGACGTTGTTGTCTATCGTTTATCTCCACAGTGCTACAATACGAAAATAACTAGAAATCAAAAGGTAAATATAAAGTTAGTCATCAAAGCGAAATATAGCATGATTAACAGGGGAATTACACCCCGTCCTAAGAAAAATGGTATGGTGGAGAATTTAACGGATCGTGAATAAAGACGGGAATGACGATAAGCGTGGAAAATTGCAGGTTACCTTCACACTATGGTATCAAATCCTTTGTCCAGGTCTGTATATGAAACAAAGGGTTGCGTTAAAAACCAATATCCGATGCATAGTGAAACTATGAAGGTTCATGACCTTTTCAAGAAGCGTACAAATCTATAAAGATAATAATTGTAAAAAAATAAACTTATATTTTAATATAACTAAAATGCAGTTCTGATATTAAATACTTCTGAACGGTTTTTGCAAAATAATTCATGACATTGAAAAAAAAATATATCACTTTTGTTTCAAAGTTATCTCTTTATCGCTTAATGTTGAAATAACGCAAGCCGCCATGACTCGGCAAATATATATTATTCGCTGTATAACGCTGTATCTGTGTACTGTATGTGGTTAATATACATAAAATAGTTTCAATATAATTTAAAAAAAATATACTTATATAACATCTTTCCATTTGTTACTATCTACAAGTATCTATAAAAGATCCATAAGACAAAAAAAAATAGAATATTAGTTTGAAAGAAATCATATATTTAACGGACATATTAGCATCCAATAATAGTTTTTGTTGATAAAGCATATTATCACAAGAGAGATATAATGAAACTACTACTAGAATTAATTAAACAGTTATTTTTGTTCCTGACGTGACGACGCGGTTTCCAAAAGTCAATGCGCGAGTTGACTATAAAGTCTAAACTATAAATGAAAAAAATAGGACAAGTGCGACTTTGACTAAAGCACTGAGGGTTCCGTTGCATCATATAATAAAATTGTGTATTAACATATAATTTACATAATTTATTATTAGATTATAAATAAAATAAAGACTTTCAAAGATACTAGGTAAAACAAACTTTGCTGTGACTGCTAAATAAACAAAGGGAGAAAATATCCCATAACTCAAAAACTACTCAATATATAGGTACTTACCAAAAATTCCAAAATGACCAAAGAGTTGAAATTCCTTCAGACGCTCTGTTTCAGCTGTAGTCTATACAATACTGATAGTCTCACAGTATCTACTATGCTGTGATATACGAACAGACGTTCCCAACGAAATTATAAAGGCTCCGTTTTTTCCTTTTTGATGCGGTACTCTAAAACGTAGTTGCGTTGTAATTATGCGATGATTAAAATCAGTCAATGAAATTTTAATAAAATAAACTAAATCTACATTATACATAAATAATCTTATCTATATTTATTTAGCAAAATCTGTAGGCATATACATTTGATAATGATTCTTCCTCTAACTTACCTCATATCTTTTAGGAATAACTCGCAGACAAATGATTCAAAAAAGGTAGGAAAATCCTATAATGTTTGTTTTTATTAAAGTAACGTTATGACTAACTTGAATTTGATTCCCAGTTATATGCGAAACTTATATAATTGTTTTATATACATATTTTTTAGTTAAGTAGCGACTTACCCTCGCTTCGCTTGGGTTCGTCGTTCGATTCGCTTTCACTGTTAGTATGAAATGGATAAACTATAATTATATTATATATAGGTATGAAGAGTTGTTGTGGGTTGTATTAAAACGTATTTTCTTGTGGGAAAAGAAGCCTTTGTCACACTACAACCCTCCAACTATCTCCACACATAAAATCACGCCATTCGGTCACTTTGTTTCGACGTGAAAGAAGGACAAACAAACAAACACACTTTCACATTTGTAATATTAAGTATGGTTATATAACTGTAACTGTCGCTGTATAACTGAATGTGACTAATAACAGCTAATCAAATTAGTTACCCTCGCTCCGCTCGGGTTCATCACTAGGGTAGACCACCCCTATCACTCAGGGATATAAAAAATAATTTATGTCCTATTCTCAGACCTACTGAATATACACACAAACATTCAAAAAAATCGGTAAAGCCGTTTCGAAGGTTTGTTGCAAACACTGTGACATGAATATTTTATATATCAGATAATACCAGGGTTGGTATGCTAAATCCTATGCTGCAACATATGACTTTCATGACTCTTTAAGCTCTCAAAGATGATTTATGTTAATCTTTGTACTAAAATTACTTTAAACTTAAATCCCTGTTAAAAATAATCCAGTATACTTACTTTTTCCAGATGTTATTTACAATGCGATCGCATCACATGCTTACAGATGTAGTTTTAGAAGTCGGAAAAGAGTTGTTTCACGTTCACAAAGTTGTCTTAGCCGCTGGAAGCCCATATTTTAAGGTATGAAAATATTGCGATTTTGTGCGCAGTTTAATTTCTTGATAGTAAAATACGATTATTTTATTAGAGATTTAATAAATTATATTGAACAAATTTAAATGATACATAATTTAATGGTATGTAAAGCAAAATGTTTTTATTGTTATTTATAAGTTACTTCTTTTCAACAGGCTATGTTTACAAGCGGACTTAAAGAGAGTGAAATGTCGCGCGTGCGTTTACAAGGAGTCTGTCCGTCTGCGATGGCATGGCTTGTATACTTCATGTACACGGGCAAAGTTCGGATAACGGAAGTCACCGTGTGCCAACTGCTCCCGGCTGCTACGATGTTCCAGGTATTATGTTTATACTGAATGAAATATTAAAGTCCCATTTGATAAAATAATTTAATTTGAGAATATGTTTTCCCTGTCAAAATTATTTGGTCGTATTATTTGCACGATATCAAAGCCCGAGCTACCATTATACAATTCATATCAATGTAATTAATTATATTATCTATACAAGTAATAAAATTGTTTGTAGAAATTAAGCCAAATCAGTACAATAAATATTATTTGGAAAATCTTATTGAAATAGACATTATTATCAATACAGAGACCGAATCTATAGGTTTTAGATTTTTGTCTGTCTGTCTGTCTGTCTGTTGCCGCATCAGGGAAAAACCACTGGAGGAATTTTGATGAAATTTGGTATGTTAGTTGGTAATCTAGGTCAACATATAGGATACATTTTAGTGCGGGAAAATATCTCATCGCTGAGAAATCTATACTAAATGTTAAATAGGGACGAACCCGAGCGGAGTGAGGGTGAGTCGCTAGTGTAAAATAATTGTCTCGTATATCCAATTCAAACTCAACTTCTTTAAGGAGTTCAAAAGTCAACGATATTAGCAAAGATATTTTCTGCATATTCATTTTCCACGGTAAAATTAGAACAGGGTTGTAGTTTTCTTAATTTGGCATATAATGGTGTCTGTTAGTTTATGAATACTTAACTCTTAAACGAGTCGACGAACTTCAATGGAACTTTTTTGTTGCACAGGTGTGAACTTAAAACATGTGTAGTTTTTTAAAGCTTAAATAGCTTTTTTCATTCGTCAGTTTTTTCATTTCAATTAAAAGATTTTGAATAGAAGAAGGTTATACAGGAGGATAAAAATCGAATAGTTGGTTTATTCCATGTATGTAGGTTTAAGGCTACATATATAAAACAACTCACTTTTGCTTACGTAAGATTTAAGTAAATTTCTTTTTTTTTTACTTACAATAAAAAAAATTACAAATATCCTTAATTATATACTTATACAAAACAAATGTAAACCGTTTTATTAAACAAATTTTAAAAACTCCTCATTTAGAAATAACTCTATTCTAAAAATGATGGTTAACCGTTAACCTATAGATAAAAAAAAGAATTGCAAGTACACAAAATAATTGTCATCACTAAAATTAAATTAAACTAGATATTATCATCAAAAATGGTCAACACGTAAACCATGACTTATATTTTTTGTAAACAATTGATTGCTTAATATTTTTCATTCAAACACAGATAACACGATGATATTATGCTAGTGCAGAATCCTCACCCAATACAAAAAATCGTCTCTAGATAGCGGTGTTGATGTGAACCTATTTCATTTTTAATAATGGATGAATGACTAAATTATTAATATAACTTTGATATTTAAAAGAACAAATTTTGAGTTTCTCGCCGGCTTTTCTCAGTAGAACTGCTTTCCGAGCCGGTAGTAGCTTCCTCATGAACTAACTACACTTACGCTCTTTAAATTGACGATTCAAAAGTGCTTGTAATAAGATTTGAATAAAGTTTTATTTCATTCCAATAATCGTGGTAAAGAATTCATAAAAACCCACATCTATGAGTACACACTAGACACTTTTTAGAATGAGAATATAGATTAACCCCCCCCCCCCCCTGCCCCCTCCTCCCCATCCAATATCACCTGTATTTTTTATGGTACAAAGTAAAGTTTTTAAAATATTTTTTTTAATATTACTTTAAATACAGGTATAATTTAATGTATTTCTGGAAAATTATGCACCGTTATAGAAATATCTAGACTGATAGGCAGATTAAGGTTGCAGTGCCTGAAGCATATGTTAGCTCTCTCGCTATACCACTGCGGAGAAGACAGGTCTGGAATAAAGTTTTCAGCACTGTCATCGGGCTCGACATACTCTGCTACGACGTCATGGGCGTCACCCTCGCTCCACCCTTGTGCTTTTTCGTGATTTTTTTTGAACTCCCCTCCTCCCCTTTCGAGCCTCGCGCGATTAATGGACGACCCAATACCAGAAAAGTTAGAGTAAACAAAGAGGGCTATCAGATCTACCATATCTTTAATTTTCCTTCTTTCAAACAACGCGCATTTAAAATATTTAAATTTGTACATTCGCTTAAATGTAAGCTTATTTTAATAATTGTATAAAGTTAAATGGTTTTTTTTACGTATATTGTTTTTATGTGAACATGACTCTGCAAAATTCTTCGCACATTAACGTTATTCCGAGAGATCAACATAAAACGCTTGCTAAGTTACAAGAATGAAGTAAAATCCACTTTTCATTTATTTATTTAATTTGTTCTTGTCATTTTCATGAATCATTTGATTTAATGTCTGTCGATAGCTGCAAATACGTGGTTTTTCTTATGCACAAAAGTAGTTGTTCGGGCTGGAAGATTTACATGGGTAGATAGATACTTTTCATCACGTTAATCATATTATGTGGGTCTCTTGGAAACCGGTATTACCATCTACTGTCAGGAACAAAAGAAATATTCGTTCAAATAAATGCCAAAAAATGACCTTATATGTATAGATTTGTTATAGATGTTTATGTAAAGTTAATAAAAGAAAAAAATAGATTGCAAGAAGATATATATGTACTCAGACCAAATATAGGTACTCCAAGTAAAGGAAAATAAAACAATGCTTTCTTAAATCTGATTTCCGTAATTTTAATGATTTTGGAAAAATCTGCCAAAATATCATTATAAAATGAGTTTGTAGTACGTATTCACAGACGGCGCTGTTAACATTTTATAAGTTATTGACCATGGGTAGAACAGATGAAATTATTGTTTTATTAAATGCAAAATGACTATTACATGGATATTTATAAAATAAAGTAATTCGACGGTTTGCACATTGACGCCATAATTCGTCTATTTAAGAAAATAAAAAAAGCCCTAATTAAACCCGTCCAATTTCTTTGTATGAGATGGAGCATCTGTGGTTGTTTGATAATGTATCTTTTTATCCCGGAAAATTATATGGTTCCCGTAGAAAAGGTTTGTTACTCTTTCACACCAGAACGGCTGAACGGATCTGGATGAAATTTGGTACAGAGATAGATTACTTATAGTCTGGAATAACACATAGGCTACTTTTTATCCCGGAAAAATCTACGGTTCCCGTGGGGTAGGTTTTTTTGTTTTTTTGTGAGCCGCTAGTAATATATGTTTCTGTTATAGACCAGGTATAAGATAAGAGTTATTCATAATATATTTTGTTCTAAATTTTTCTTATTTAAAATTAAATTTCCCCCGCGTCGGTACGCTTGCATGTCGAAAAAGTGACTTGTATCACTAACATTCTACAGGTATAAATCCAGTCAGTGCTATTCTATAAGTACTAATTAACAAACTGCTGCGTTTACGATAGTAATCAGTAATAGACATTTTCACACAACTAATTTGAAGTACCTATGTTCGTGGATTTAGCTGTCAAGCTTCATAAAAGTTCTTACAGAATTCCGCTACTGACCTATGAAAGCCTTTTAAAATGGATTTATCCGTTCCAGTGATTAATGAGTGTTAACTGATGGGCAGCTTTATTACGTGGTTAGTTGGGTTTTGGTATCATACAAATAACCATTCCTATGATTTATAATTGCGATTGTTATTTGAAAAAAAAATAAACATTAAGTATTTATAAGTAGGTATAGATAGAATAAAGTTTGTTAGAGTGTGAAAGGACATATATTGTAGTTGTGTGCTTCAGATATCAAACGTTATAGACGCATGCTGTGCGTTTCTCGAAAGGCAACTGGATCCATCGAATGCTATTGGAATCGCTAACTTTGCAGAACAACACGGCTGCGTGGAACTCAAACAGAAGGCCAACCAGTTTATAGAGAGACATTTCACACAAGTAAGTATGTCTTTTTTACGAATACATCTAATTTTGGAAATAAGTTGCATTATTTTTTATATTTTTGACCAGCCGCGCGCGAAGCCAAAGCACTTCGTTGGGCGGTGTACCATGCGGGTTGCTCCTGGTATTTCTCTGACAGCAAAGTGGACCATGAGAGCAACCACTTGGTTGTATGGTCTGCTTCGGCAGGCCTACCGTCGCGTCGGGGCGTCGTAGTTGAGTACGTAAGCGAACTTGCGACGCCCCATTAAGACGGGGGAAGTTCTGTTGGGTTTGAATCAGTAGTACCTACTGGCTTCTCTAGCCGATGAGTCCCACATAACCACCTGTATGTATGCTGATGGTATGCGTGCATGCATAGGGTGCTACAGTGAAAATAAACAAAGATATCTTAACGATAATATAATTTCAAATTAAATAAATCCTCAATTTATAATTTATTAGTAAAATTATGAGTATGAGCTTCATAAAGAGCGACCGTTGCGTCATTTTGTGTTTTGCGTTTGTTTATCGCGATAAACTTTACAGCGATTCAATGGGGCTTACGCACATTCTTACTACGCATAGAAACTACGGTACCTAAGTCACAAGACGGATTAACATGCAGGCATTTTATGCAGCTGGCATAAGATAATTTTTTTTTAGTAGTTTCTGTACTCAAACTTCAGTTGGCCTCAAAGGGTCTTTTGATCACATTAAGAAATAGGACCGTTTGACAACAAAAAATATTTCAAGTTAATTAAACGTTTTTCCGTACAAAATGTATGGGAAAAGATTTTGGCGATTTCTGTCATTTGTAGTACTCATACCTTAAATGGTCCCATAGAGTCTTTTGATCCCTACATGAAATAGGATCGATTGACATATAAAAATTTTTTTTTGGTATTTCAAAATTTTTCTCGCTGACTGTACATTTTTTCCAAAATCTGTGAATGCAGTTCAGAATATCTCAAAAAGTTATGAATGGTTTCCTAAGAACGTTTTCCTGTAACTTAACAGTTTAGGGTACCTGCCCTTACTGTCCCGTCACAAAAATCCATCTTGTAGATATTTTTAAACGTATCAGTCGTAGATGAAATATTTTATTCAGAATTAAATAGATATCTATATTTTTTAAGTGAAAACTTCTATAGGCAGGTTTGGATTGGGAGTAAATTCATGTAAGTCGTCATTAACATGATCACGTGACGTGTTAACGCTAACACTAGATTTCAAAACCAGATAAATGTAAACAGTTTTAATTTTTTTTATAGTACTCAGTGATAAACGAGCAGACAGTCCACCTGATGGAAAGCGATACCTGTCGCCCATAACACCTACGGTTCATGTACTTAAGTTTTATGTAACAAAACTGCAGAACCGCCGGTACGTTATCACTGTGAGGACTAAGGTGATATGCCTCTTGCCTGTAATTGCGCTGGCTACCTTAACCTTCAAACCGGAATACAACAATGCAATCATTGTTGCTTGGCGGCAGAAATAGATAAGGGGGTGGTACCCATCCAGTCGGACTCCTCAGGCTTGACAGAATCCTACCACCGGTAGGACTCTGTCAAACTCTTTAATTTACAATTTTTTTTAAATTTAAGATCAAACAATTAATTTGAATATTCAAAAATAACAACTGTTTGTTTATAGTTTTAAGTTTTCACTTTTGTCGGCAGTCCTCGTTACTGCTTTTTTTTTAATTACGCCATACTGTCTGATGAAATTCATAACAAACTTTAATCATAAATAATTCTTTTTATTAAACAAGCTAAACGTGTACAACTGGTTAAATTCCTCGCGTACTTAGATCTCGTTTTTTCTCTCTTTACAATCTATCATATTACAGCGAGTCTGTTTTAGTAATAAATAAATAGTGCAAATAATTTTGCTTGTAATATTTTATTATTAAGAGTACTGATTGAAAATGCCACATCATTTTTAGGGTTCCGTACCCGAAGGATGCAAACGGAACCCTATTACCACAGTGTATAATAAATAACAGTGAGCCATCGCCTTTGATGTTTGACTAAAAGCCGATAACTCATAGCATATTCCGCAGCACGTAGGGTTATTACAGTTTTTTTTATAATTTAATTAAAATATAATTATTTAATCATTTATCGAAGATCTTCAAAGTAACGAATACTTTTGTATTCGTTGCCATGAACAACTTCAATATTTTATGAATTTTCTATGAAAAACTTCGATATTCGATATATTATATTAGGGCATTTCGCGGAGACAAATGTAAACAGAGTTTTACAATGTTTTATATAATACAATATAAGTCACAGCCCATGTAGTATGAACCATTTTTATTACTTACAAATTAAAACGAATACGCGATAGCCCTTAAAGTCGTGTCCCGAGCTACTAACTAATTCGGGCGGTAGCAGTGTATACAACTCGGGCTCGCCTACCTGCGTCTCACCCCTCACACCCCGCACTGTATAGACGGCTTTGACGGATGACTGTTTGATTTATAGGCTGTGCTATTACTATACCTCCGCTGTCTGTCCGTCCGTCTGTCAGAGGGATGTAACTCATGAATAATAACGTAATAGGTGGAGAGTTGAATGCTGCTTAAAAACAAATAATAAATAAAAATATAAGAAACATTTTTTTAACATTCGTAATCGATCATCGAAGTTAATATACTACATACATAGAGTAAAAGTCAAATTCATAAAAAGAACTTGTACAATGGTACGTAATCATTCGAATCGCACTTGACCGATTATTTAAACTTTTTATATTATGTGAGTTTATTTTTTAGTGTGGTACAATTCTATCAAAATTTTGAACTGCATAATATTACAATGTTTACGTAAGCCTGGATTTATTTGCATGTGTTGTGTATTATGTTAAAACTGTTGACTATAACAATATAATATAATTTTAATTTTTTTTCATTCAGCTGTCTAATTTTAACGTCACAATGAAAAATACCCTAAAATTTTATTATCTTACTAGCAGTAGCAGACCCAGCCACGCGTTGCTTTGACACACGTATGAAAATCGTTAATTTTGCAATAAAAAAAAGAAATAATCGCGATAAAAACTATGTTTTCTTTTAAGTTAGAACAAATCACACATTTTGAAAAAAATACGTTACAATCAGATAAGTAGTTTCGGAGTTCATCCCGGACCAACATCATGACATGGGAATCTTATATATTAAGATTAATAATAGGTTTAAAATATATTAGGTACAATCATTATTAAATAATGTTAAAAAAATACAAATTTTATGATTTAAAATAAAAAAAATAATTAAAAATCAAATTATTTTCTCCCTCAAGCGCAGGAAGAGCTTGCGATTGTATTTTGGTCCTTGATCTAAGGGACCAAAATGCACCGTATGCTTGCGCGCATATCGGCGTAAAATAGGATTTGGTATTATGAACAAAATAACTGTGACTTAGGCATTTTTTTGCTGGCTTCATCTATTCGTTAGTCTAAACTCTAAGAAGAACATTACGTATATTTTGCACTTGTTATTTATTCATTTTATTTATGTAATAGAAAAGTTTATTACATAAATTAAATTAACAATAAAATAATGACAAATACATTATGCGACCGATAAAGATTCAGAAAAAATATTTGGACCGAGTAGTTGTTATTAAATACTATATTAGGTAAATTTTCCATCAAAATTAATATTTTACAATTAAAAAAAAGTGATTATATTATATATCTTATTTCTTAAAATAATAAAGTTTTTGTTTTTTTTAAGGTATGCAAAGAAGAAGAATTTTTACAGTTAACTGCCCAAGAACTAATATGTTTAATACGAAAAGATGAACTTAACGTTCGGGAAGAAAGGGAAGTTTACAATGCAGTTTTGAGTTGGGTGAGTCTTATTATTTATTATTTATTACATGATTCACACACACAACTTCTTAAATAATATCCTATATTTTTTTTATTTATTGTTTGTAAAACGCAACATTTAATAATTTTATTGTTATATTGGTTCTAGCGTGATGTTATTAGTTAATACATAATATACAACTCTATAACCTTCCTCAGTTAGTAGGATATCTGACACAATCCACCAACGTGCGTTTACCTTGTCTTGGTAACGGGGGCTCATTAGCGTCCGGCAATTAAGCTGGGGCAAGAAATGCACTGAGTGGTGGCCCACCTCGGTGGGCGGTGTGCTATGCGGGTTGCTCCTGGTCATTCTCTGAGAGCAGAGTAGACCGTGAGAGCAACCCCATGTTTGTAGTGGTCTGCTTTGGCAGGCCTGCTGTTGGAGCGTCGTGGTTGAGTGCGTTAGCGATCCCGCGATGACCTATTAAGATAGGGGAGATTTGGTTGGGTTTTAGTGGGTAGTACTGGCTTTTTTAGTCAGTGAGTCTCACATAAGCACCTGTATGTACACAGAAGATATCCCAACATTAAAAAAAAGGTATCTGACACAAGAAATTAAAAATCATATCAAACTCGTAGTTCCTGAGATTTAACATCTATATATATATATATATATATATATATATATATATATATATATATATATATATATATATATATATACAGTGTAAACTCTATATAACTGAAGGGACTGTGCATTTTATGGCGTTATAGAGAGTTGTCGTTAAATGGAGAGAAGAAAAATCAGAATTAGAAAAATCACTTATCTTCTCTCCCGTTTCTATTGCGCGTATCAGTAAAACTTTTTCGTCAATACACAGTGATTTTCTTTTACTAGCCATGTTTACAGTTTGAAAGCTTGTGAGCAACCAAGAATATGATAACGTATAGACGATCCATGACCCCTACTTATTAATCATGGTCAAGCAAGATCAGTTTACACGTGCAAGCAATCCCAATTTATAAACAAAAGAACGAATTTCTTAGAAAGTTCGGTATGCGTGATGCCCACAGTCGAGTTTATTGCAGGCTAGGATAATAAAGCGACAAAAAAACGTACACAGCTGCGCTTTTTACTAATTTCAGCAACTTAAAAGGTACTTTTTATTACTCAATTGTTGTCGTTATTGAGAGTGGATGTAATGCTATGTAGAGTGTATCATTGTATGGAAGATAAGCTAAACCAACCAAAGCCAATTTATTTCGACGCTTTAGAGAGTTTGTCGTTAAATCGAGTGACGTTATATGGAGTTTACACTGTATATATATATATATATATATATATATATATATATATATATATATATATATATATAGTAGAGGTCGAATGTCTGTCATAGAAAAAAAATGCTTAAAAACCAAGTCAGGGGGATATATGAAGAGAAATAGAACAAATCCTGATTTTTTTCAAATTTATTGTTTCTCTGTCTGTTGGTTTGTATGGGCTTATCTCCGAAACCGTTAGAACGATTTAAATGAAATTTTGTATGGTGGTACCTTATATCCCCGGACAACATCTTAAATACTTTTCATCCCAAAAAATTAAAGTGTTCCCGTGGGATAGTTAAAAAACTATAGTAACTTATACAGCTTAGTACACAAAAACTACTGATTGGTTATTAATGCAACTTTACAATAATATAGATCATACATTAGAATAACAAATACGCTACTTTTTATCCCGTAAAAACGTACGGTTCCCGTGGGAAACATTTGTTATTGTTTGTCTAGAGGCGAACCCGACCGAAGCGAGGGTGAGCCGCTAGTATAAAATAAAGTGTATTAAAAATAGAAACTTTTCAGCTGTATATATAGCAATATTTATATCCTTATTATATGAATATTTATTATTCACCTAACGTCAAAAAAAATCAATTCAAATGCTATTTCTAAAGATTAGAGTGTTTTAACATCACAACAGATATTATTATGGATAGATAAGGCTTAATGTATAGCATAAAAGGTAGATATATATGTAATAAATTTAAAAGTAAAAAGTATAATCTTCTTAATAATATATATAAATCTCGTGTCACGATGTTGGTCCGGGATGAACTCCGAAACTACTTATCCGATCTTAACGTTTTTTTTTTTCAAAATGTGTGATTTGTTCCAACTTAAAAGATAGGATAGTTTTTATTCTGATTATTTCCTTTTTTTATTGCAAAATTAACGATTTTCGTATGTGTGCCACAGCAACGCGTGGCCGGGTCTGCTAGTTAGATATAAAATTCGCAATAGCTGTTTTAATATTATGATTCGTATAAACAAATATTGAAACTAACAATGTGCTTTATTTTAATACAGTTAACGCACTATACTCGTACAATGTTATTATTATGAGTTTAATAATAATATTTAGCATGGAAGATTTATAAGACGTGCCGTTACTTCTTGTTTAATTTATCAATTTTTTTCTTTTAAGTAGTTTTAATATGAAGAGAAAGAAAGATACCATTTTTAATTTTGTCGTCTAATATACAGTCGAATAAGCCGTTATAATCATTGTCGTAGATCTAATTTATTTCTGCATTTCGTATGATTTGTTTTTCGTTTACTTAAGAATTGTGGAAATAGCATTAAATTTATATGAAATCTACGTACACTTACTTTTATTTATTGTTATGTATAATGTTACTATGAATTTGTACATTTCCTTGTAGTCTTAGTATAAAATAGACAAAAGTCCTAAACAATTTTCCCATATTATCATTATAAAGTTTTTAGTTAGTCAGTAATTAAACAACTTTGTTTACTAAATATTTTTGGAATATATTTTGTTTCTATGAATTTTATATTCATAAAACCTAAGTAATCATGACTTTTAATAATTCATTCGCAGTTTATTTTTACTTATCCCTTGAGGAAAACCAGAAATACATATAAAATATATATTATCTGCATCATTTCCTTAATTAAACTACCTAACTTAAAATTACATTTAACTTATAAGTGTTTCTCGCAGTTTAAAAATTAAAAAATATATTCACCCAGTGCTGTGGATATCTATGTATTTATGTATCATTTATTATTTATTATTATTGGACTCAAAAGCCTTAATTATTTTCCGAGCAAAAATGTATTTAAACTATTGTCTTATTATAAGACATGTTATATATCGTGGTCAGATTGTTTGACATTATCATATCATCTTTGTTTCCTCGCACTACAGATATAGTCACTGTGTGAGACAGTATATTAAGCGATATTTTTTTGAGATTTCGTCCTCGAAAAGTTAAAAAAAGGCCTTTATTACATTATCTTATCATCCTTGTATAAAAAAAATTAATGTCAAAAGTGTTTCCTTTTACAAACCTTTAAAACTAAAAACTAAATCAACCCATTCATGACACATATTTTAGGTTTCCTATGCACAATTGTAATAATGGTAAAACATGCAAGTGCTTTCTTTACCTTTAGTGTTTTCACCTACCAGTAAAATCTGCTTAACAGATATAATATATATCGAAGATATATTTTTTAAATAAAAAAACGTTCCGTTTGTTAATAATTTCTTGTCATGAATGTACATATTTAAAGATTATTTTCTATCGAACAGGTAAAATTTGACGAAGACCGAAGGTATCCTTTAATGGAACACATATTGCAAGCGGTTCGATGTCAATACTTGACACCTAGTTTCCTCAAGGAACAAATGAGCACGTGTTCAGTACTGAAAAAAGTTCCCGCATGTAGAGAGTACCTCGCTAAAATATTTAAGGTAAGATTTAAAAATTTAAGATTATACTTTAATAGTCAACTTATATTTAGAAATAAAAAAAAACCCCGAAACAAAAAGTATGCTGTGCATAACTCGTGCAGTTATAGAATGGGATTATAAATGGCGACGCCTATGTTCATTTCTCATTTGAAAACATCGCCGTCTTTACTCACATCTGTCGGTACAAACTAGAAATAATGGTATTTATAATAATACTAGCGACTCACCATTGGTATGTTGACAATCACAATGAGTTGCCATTTCTATTTCCATTCTTTGTCTTCGATTAGACGGTACCTAGTAAAGATATTTGACGAAAATTTGTAATCGTAGGTGCGTTTATACTGATTAAAGCGTCTACTTATTAATAATTCCAATATTATAATGAACTGTATAAACAATGCAATTACTGACTTAATATTAAATAATGATTTATTAGTTTGCGTAAACATACGTAATAAATAACATTGCACACAGGATCTGACGCTTCACAAAAGACCAGTTGTAAAAGAACGGAGACCCAACACGCCACGAATTATTTACGTTGCGGGTGGATACTTTAGGCATTCTATTGACGTATTTGAGGCTTATAACATAGATGATAATTGCTGGACTACATTGCCTAGACTGACTGTGCCAAGATCTGGATTAGGAGCAGCTTTTCTCAAGGTGAGATTTATTACTGTAATTTTTAAGTTTAGGTCTATAAAGGAAACTTAAACTATATTTTTTCATATTCACACATTTATTTTGGTACCAAGTTATATGTAGCCTTTTAAAGTATGGATTTCAGAATTTATAGTTAGTTATGTATTTTATTTAAACACATCGGGCTATAATAGATGTGATATTGTTTGTGCATTTCGTTGTTACTTTTGTTACGGTCAAGCGGCTGGATGAATTTGGATGAAATTCGATACACAGGTACACTTTGACCTGAAGTAATATATAGTCTACTTTCAGGTATATAGAGACACATCCGAGAGAAGCGTGGATAATTCATTAGTAATTTTATATAAGGTAACATTATAATAAAGAACATCACTCGCAGGGTCTATTTTACGCGGTGGGCGGACGCAACACGTCGCCGGGCTCGTCGTACGACAGCGACTGGGTCGACGTCTACAGCCCCGCCGCAGAGCACTGGCGCCCTTGCAGTCCTATGTCCACGCCTCGACACAGGGTATGTCATTTTCTCTCTCATATGTCTCTCTCTCTCTGTCTATCTTACACACTTTATACAATGACTGGGCGACCGAGCTTCGCTCGGAGTTCTTTTTTGTTATATCGCTTTTTTAGATTAAAAAAAAAAACTACAAACTTGAATAAATACAAAAAAAAACGAAAGTAAAAACTTTGTCTTCCGACCGGGACTAAATCCCGAGCATATGTGTCGATGTGTTGTCTAACGCGCCTTGACCGCTTGACCACGATGCTTATAACCGAGTATAAGAAATTATCGACCATATTCTGCGTAGAATAATGCAAAAGAAAACCGCATGAAAACTCGAAAACACGCGTTTTCCCAGACATGAGACTAATCTAGATCGATTTTTCGCCCCCGAAAGCCCCCACATACCCAATTTCAGCGAAATCGTTAGAGCCGTTTCCGAGATCGTTGGTATAAATAAATAAAGATATAAATATACAAGAATTGCTCGTTTAAATATATTAGATATATATATCACATCGATCACGAATTAAAGAACTAGATCCATAATCGGCGACAAGAAATTTCCTTACCGAATAAGCGCCCTCTTAAAAATTTGGGTACGCTTTTAGTTTAGTAGCATTCGAACACTCCGACGGTAATCATGCCTCAGTGCTCATTTAAAACTTGCAAATGGCACACATCTAGGACGCTAAAAAAGGATGGAGTTTCATATTCTCGTTAAGCATTAGTATTATCATTGTAATATTATATAGATATTTTGTCAAGAAATCATCGTAAAAACAGTTTTTAAATTAAGTCTTATTAAGTCTTTTAACCTTTCCACTTTTTAATTCTGACTTTAAGACATGCGTCTAAGATTGAATTTGTTTTGATAAATGTTGACCAGCAAGTCTCGGTCATGAAAATTTATTGCTTTTTGTACATAGCTTTGTGAAAACAACTTTAAGCACTTAAGGTTGAATTTACATTATTATATATATTTCAATTAGAATTACCTACACACAATTGGTGACAGTTTTAAGAGAACTTTTGTATGGGATTGTGTATCTAGTTCTTTAATATCGATCGATGATTTATTGGACATTTTCTTTTATTTCAATATAGCAGTGGTTCTGATTTGAAGCTGTTAGTTACTATAAATAAATAAATATGTTGGGACATTATTTCACTCTCTTTACTATTTCTCGACAAATTCTGCTTTTTCGTTATGTTGATGTTGAACTTTTTCACTTTTTTACTTGCCAAACTGTTTTTTTTTTATAATAAATAATAAGTTCAGCACAGTCTCTCCCAACATTTGCCTCATATTCTCTCTAAATACTTGTAATTTTAGTTTTAATGTGCAATAAAGAATATATATATATATATATATATATATATATATATATATATATATATATATATATATATATATACTAATATAAATAAACATTTAAATGATGATGATTATAATAGGTGGGTGTCGCGGTGATGGATGGCTTGCTGTACGCAGTGGGCGGGTCTGCGGGCTCAGAGTATCATAAAACTGTTGAATGGTAAGTAGGGATTTATTTACACTAAAAATCGCTTTTCCTATGAAACCTAACCCTAAGGGTGATTTTGCCGGGTGTTATTTAAATGATTCAAATTACGTAGTTTGTTGTATAAATGTAATTGATACTTACATATGTCAATCTTTACTAAGAAGAGCTTTATAGCTTTATTATTTGCATTCTAATTTTTTCGTATTATGCTTACATAAACGAAAAAAGATTGTTTTGCTACTCTTTCATGCTGAATTTTGAATATTAACTGGTACTACTATTATGAGATTTGAATATTTAACTGGTACTACTATTATGTAGTATTGTAACGCTCGTTGGAATGCTTAGTCGCTAGTGTGTAGTGTTTTTATACTTTGAATATCTTGTTTTAATGTCTTCTATTTATTCGGACACAGCGCAAAAACAATCGTACCAAATTTAACGAAACGGAGCCATTCGTGAGATTTCATTGATAGTGACCAATTTTATATAAATGTTTAGGGATATTTGACTAATATGACATACATACGTATATCCAGCTACGACCCCGAGAAGGACGCGTGGACGTTCGTGGCGTCGATGGGGCGCGCGCGGCTGGGCGTGGGCGTGGCGGTCGTCAACCGCCTGCTGTACGCCGTGGGCGGCTTCGACGGCGCGCGCCGCTCCGTCTCCGTGGAGTGCTACCACCCGGAGAACAACCGCTGGACCGAGGTCGCGTCTATGCGTTATGCGAGGAGTGGCGCTGGTGAGTGCATTGATTGAGAATATTCCGTTATTGGAGTAAAACTTCTTTACGCACGCTTGACTTGGGGGGGGGGGGGGGGGGGTGTAACCTGGCGAAAAAATGTACGAACGTATTATGCAGTAGTAGTAGGTATTATGCAGTCGGAGATATGAAACGTGTATGTCTCCGACTGCATAATACTATATTCCTTCATGAACTTGTTTTCATATCTTTAGTTAGCTTTTATGCAGTCGGGTTTTTTTATTTTTATAATATATTTTTTTTTATTTAAAAATATTTGACCATATAAGTGACGTTTTGATATCATGTGATATGACACTAATCATTTTACGATATTTTATCTCTTGTGCGTCATACATTTTACCGTCACAAATATCAATTGACGCACTATGTCAGAGTCGAGGGACTTTCCCGCTACCGCGTCGCCTCGTACCTACCTAATTAATGTACACTACATTTTGTAAAAGTGCCAACTACTCGCGTATTGTGGAGGATAAACTAACCATAAAAAGGTTTACGAATACGTGGAATGTGCGAATCCTGATTGTACGTCGTTTGCACATTATTCTACTCTGAAAATTTTAAAAAATTAGGGTCACCTAAGGCACGGTATCTCAGTGACTATGGCAGTCAAGCTAGTATGTGAAATGTTGTCCTGAATAATACATTTTTCCTGAGTAGTTAATAGAAATAGCAAAATATGCTGAAAGGCTAGATCTCTCCAATTGTCAATAAAACCTAAACTGACGCATCTTCGGTACCTTCGTGCTTTTACTAGGTAAACAGAAGTATATGCACTCTCGAGCCGTCCCACGCTTTAATTTGACAAATTATGGTTCAACACTCAAACTGTTACTCCGTTATGTTTGATTTTTGCGACGAATATTCATGAAAATGAGTCCAACAGTTTAGACGTAACAAACAAACAAACTTTCTCATTGACAATATTAGTTGCGATAAAATAAAAAATGTAAATGGACAACAAAACTATTCCCCAGGCGTAGCAGCCTGGAACCAATACATCTACGTGGTGGGCGGGTACGACGGCGCGGCGCAGCTGGCGTCCGTGGAGCGCTACGACACGGAGCGCGACGCGTGGGAGGAGGTGGCGTCGATGCGCGCCGCGCGCTCCGCGCTGTCGCTCGCCGTGCTCGACAACAAGCTGTATGCTATGGGTTAGTGGCGTATCTAATTATGTATGTATGTGTGTGTTTGACGATACGTTTGGCTCAGTTTGTAGTGACCCTACTTGCTGTGCCAGCGGTCTCGGGTGCCAGTCCCGCTGGGGATATTCATTTATGTGATGAGCACAAATGTTTATACTTCAGACATGGTTGTTTATATTAATAATATGTATGTATTTAAAGTTATATATGTGTAGTGTATCAACTGTCTGGTATCCATAACACAAGCCTCGTAGCTTACCATGGAACTAGATGGTGCTGTGTGTTAAGTGACCCAAAACATTTATTTTGTTTGTGTGTGGGTGTGTATGGTTATTGAAATGAAATTAAACCTTACTCAATTATACTCATACAAATACTTTTGAACCGTTCATTTAATTTAAAGAACGTCAGTATAGTCAGTCTGTGAGAAAGCTACCATGTGCCATAGCCACCAGGACAGTTGTATATCTCACTACGGTTATAATTGTGAAACTGACAGATTTGGATGAAATTTATTATAACGCTGTTAAACGCTTCAATAAATTTAAATAAATGTTTATTATGAAAATCACTTTTAATGTAATTATTGTCATACCATACGTAAATATAGGACAGACCATGACGTATGGCCTATTCATTAAAAAATAGCGTATAACATATACATAAAACTATACACTCGAAATTGAGCACATTCTTCCCTTTTGAAGTGGGTCTAGAAAGCAACTGTTTTTTCTTAAACCTATCTTTACACAAATTAATGTAAAGATTACCAATTCATTGACAGATCTATTTAAATACAATGAGTTTGATATTTCAAATATTGAACATTAACGTATGTTGTAAATAAATAGAATAGAGTCATCTTTACAATGTGACAAGGTAAAACAAATCTAATTATAATACATTTTGTTATGAAGAATACATGAAGATACAAAAAAAAACGTAGTTAATCAAATTGTTAGTTTTTGCATATTTCTTAAAATCATAGCTGTAATTTTTGAACTATGCATTAAAATTACCTAACTAAAATTTATATCAATATCGCAGGTGGATACGACGGCACGGCCTTCCTAGACGTGGTAGAGATATACGACCCGGCGACCAACACTTGGAAGGGCGGGACTCCCCTCACGTCCGTGCGCTCGGGCCACGCCTCGGCGGTCTGCTACCAACACGTTGCGCCTTGTATGGACGCGGACAGCCTCGCGCGCCCCGCCCCGCCCGTCCCCACCCCCTCCACCTCCAACCCGCCCCCCGACGACGTCCCCATGGCCGCCAACATTATAAACACAATATCTAACGCCCAAAGACATTTATAGCACTAACTCCTCCACTGTGATAATTAGTATAGTGACAACCCTATGAATGTTACGGCCAGCCCTAATCACGATATTGATTGTACATTCAATTAAATTTTAATTTTTAAAATAATATTTTATAGTATTTTCACTTCGTTTTTTCTTGAGTCAAAGAAATCTCATTATTATTATTTTTTATTTTACATAACAGCCATGACAGTGATTGGCGTTGTCAAGTTTGTTTCAAGCTGTTCGCTGATTAGGGCAAGGCCTGCTTACGTTATGGCTCCATATTTACCAATCGATACTATATTTTCATTGTAACGGCCTTAACTAATTCCCATACTATTAAGACTTGTTTGTTTTTTTTTTCATATTAACAACATAAATTATTATAACACATTCGGTAGTTGAGGCCGTTATAATAAAAAAATGTAGTTACAACTATTGATGTACCTACTGTGCCTGCCATATTTAAATGTAAAATTAAGATGAATACGCATTTTCTTAAATTATATAATTTGTAGAGCTAAAGTACATTTTATATTATATTATATTCGAAACTAAATCATTTATTACTATCGTACAATTTATTTGAAAAATAATACGAAGAGAATCAAGCATAAAGACAATTGGTGGAAACATACAGAATCCAATCCCGCGACTTGAGACTAAGTAATGTTAGCCAAGTATACGCCAAGTAGGTAATTAAAATATCCATTATTAAAAATCTATAATATCTACTATTGTTGGAAACAAAATGTAAATAAATTGTAGTATGTGCCTATTTATAATTAAAAAATATAAACTACTTTCTTACATAGAACCAATATTCATTCTCTATATATATATGTATATACTAATGTTATAAATACGAAAGTTTGAATCGATGGATGTTTGTTACTCAATCACGCCAGAACGGTTGAACTGGAAATTTGGCACAGAGATAGCTTATAATCTGGATTAGCACATACATTACTTTTATCTCGGAAAAGTGTACGATTCCCGTGGGATATGTATAGTAACAGTTAAAACGTACCCAGGGACGAATCCGAGCGAAGCGAGGGTAAGTCGCTATATTTCATATTTTAGAAAATAAATCACATCATATTCTCAAATTGTTAAATCCAAAACTACATTACGTTTCGTAATTATTTAAAACTAGGGATTCCCCATACAAACTTTCATCCCCATTTTCACTTAAAGAATGATTTCCGGGATAAAAACTATCCTATGTCCTTTCCAGGGCCTCAAACTATCCTCTTACTAAATTTCATCTAAATCGGTTCAGTAGTTTCGAAGCTTATTCGGTACAACCAAAGAAAGAAAAAAATCTTTGCTCTATATAATATTAGCATAGATATTTCCTAGGCAATTCAACGCAATGAAATAAGGAATATGCGTGATTTTTTTTTACAATAGCTAACCTCGTTATAAAGGTAATTGTAAAAAAAATATCCAGCTCCCAATCTTATTCATCCAATAAAATTTAGTATAAAAAAAATATAAAAATATCATACCGATATGGATACATTAAATACCCGCCATTTCGCGTGAGTCACAATATTATATACACAGAAAAATGACGACTTAATTTGTAGCGACAAAATCGGTAATCGCTCTGTTATGATACAAACGTTGATCATATTCGGTCTGACCAATGGCGTGCGTTTCAACTTCTTTGAATTTCCCCACCTATATTTGCACTTTTTAATAATTATTATTTTCTTAATCAAAAAGAAATTACACTAAAAAATATTGATATAGGCTTCATTAAAAAGCAATAAAGATGGTCCCACGGACCATCCCGCTGTGGAATGAACTCCCTGCCGAGGTTTTCCCAGAGGGCTACAGTATGGGGTCCTTTAAAAGGGGAGTAAATAGATTTTTAAAGGGTCGGCAACTCGCATGTGATGCCCTTGGTTGTTGCAGGCGTCCATAGGTTACGTAACCGCTTAATATCAGGCGGGCTGTATGCTTGATTGCCACCGTCGTGGTATAAAAAAAAGATTATAAAAAAAAATATATTTCCCCTTTATTTAAATCACACGCATATTCTCTATTCCCGACTATAAATTTAGCTTACAAAATATCATCTATTATTAGATTAGCATTGACATATTTCACAAAATTAACAATGCAGTAAGATAAAAATGGCCTGACTTACTAACATTGAAATATTGCTATAAACTTCGTTTTGTTCAGCCCACTTCCAACAGTATATTATCTATACATATAATAAAATTGTAACTAAACCGAATCTGTACATTAAATATTTTTTGGAGAATCTTATTGAAATAGACTTTATTATCGATATAGAAGCCAAATCTATAGTTTTTAGAATTTTTGTCTAACATCACGGGAAAACCACTGTGCAGATTTTGATGAAATTTGGTATGATGATAGTTGGTTATGCGGGTCAATATATAGGATTCTTTTTACTGCGGGAAAATATCTCATCTCTGAGCTAAACGTTAAAACGTATCTAGGAACGAACCCGAGCGGAAGGTGAGTTGCTAGTTTTGTATAAATAACTCATCATACATAAGCAATATGACCTTTTTTTGTAAATTAATGTAAAATTATTTATTTAGTTCTATATCTTGAACAATTTAATTGAAATGTATATAACTTTTTTTAAACTTTATATAAATTAATCTATATAGGCTCTGTAGATCCAACACATTTTTTATTGTATTGAATTATGTTTCTATTACATAAAGGACTCAATGTTGAATATTTTTTCTGTTTGGAATCCATAAGATTTATCATAACAATCTTTGAAAATGCCATGCTCGATAGCCACTTTGTGAACTATGTCGCCTTAAAAGTATGTTTATACAATTTTTCAGTTTGCAACATAGTTTTCTTAATTGGTGGGCAAGTCCAATGGACGAAGTGAAGCCGCGGGCTAGCGTTGTTATATTTTTTTTCAATATTTTTGTAATCAAGAGTTAAACTCATATAATAAGTCCCAATTTAGTATCGGGATAATAAATAAACCGTGTAAATAAAAAATATTACATATATGTATATCCTAAATGATTGTGAATGAATAGATGTATTTAATGTATGTGAATATAACGTTTAGGGATAATGTATGGAGTATGGACTATTGTAAGGAAAATAAAGACTGCTATGGGAATAAATTTTCTTTTATTTTATCATTTCTATACAAATCTAAAGTTCAGTCTGTTGGAAGAGAGACAAAATTTTGTACATCTTAACTTAATCACAAAAAATTACAAATACCTTAATTTAGTATTGATGTTAACCTATCTTTAAAAATTATAAAGAAATTATAAAAACTATGTAGCAGTAGGCTTCCTAACAACTTTCCTTCGTCTCCTAACAAATATTCTTACATCTGGTACATCTTCAGTTTCATGTTCATTTGCAGTAATACTAGATGAATTATTTACATATGACGAATTTACTTCTACAATAGCATTAACCGTGTTCGAGTCAGAATCTTGTGTTGGTAAACTTGTATCATCTGAATCAACTAATTTTTGAGGCGTAGAAGTTGCTAGAGCCTTTATATTACTAAGAGGACATTTTTTAACAATTAAATTATTACTGTTACTTTTATCATCAGCCAAAGTATTATTTTCTGATACGTTATTCTCTGGTATGCTTGGAGCCTGAACTCCTGTTGATATAATCACTGTTTTAACAACATTAGAACTCTCCATCAATGTTTCGCCTATTGTATTTTCGTACTTATTACTTGATTCTGGATTTTCTTCTTTTTTATCATTTTCACAAGTAAGATTTGAAATAACGTTAGAATTCGTTTTGTTAGCAATCTCTTCAGTTGGCAAATTTTCAACAACATTATCGAAAGTGTTTATTTCAGTTGTACTCACTTGTGCTTTCTTGATATCTTCAATACTTAAGTCAATCGCATCTTGAGTGTTTTCAAATATGGATGTATATTTAACGTCGGGCTCGACTTGTGTATCAGTAACTTTGATTCCTAAATCATCAGGTGTTATAAGACTACTGCTATCGCCGAATAAATCGCTAAATTTATTGACTGTCTGCTCGGAACTGCTTTTCTTGTTGTCTTTATAACTACTTTTCTTTTTATCTTTTGTATCTTTAAAGGATTCTTTGATGGAAGTTGTTTCTTTGGACTCTGACTTCTTTTTACCTCTACGCTTTTTGCCGCTTTCCCGGCGGGATTCTTTTGAAGAACTCTTCGAATTTAAACATTCCTTTAAGATAGTAGCTTCAGTATTCATATTGTCTGCTGTATTGACAGATACATTTTTTTCTATCTGTTTTAAAGCATTGGAATCCATTTCAGTTTTATCAATAGATGATATGGCACAAGATTCTTGATTATTTGCTAGTTTATCTTCAATTTCTTTATGAAATTCCATTGGGTCACTTTCTTCGTCACTTAATTCCAGGTCTCCTTCAACAGTTCTAATTTTATCTTGTAATGTCTTATCATCACTGGGTTTATTACTATTCTTTTTGCTATGACTTTTCTTATTATCATCTGTAGTTTGTTTGCTGCTATGTCTACTACTAGTTTGTGGTTTTGAGTCATGTTCTTTATCTTTAAACTTTGCACTAAGTCTGTTGCTTTCAATACTTATTTTCAACTCTCCTTTGTATGTTATGGTCTTTTTGTCATTATCCTTTGAGCTCGTGTCTGTCCTTTTAACGCTTTTTTGTGATTTTTTTGGTATTTTATATTCACTGATATTTGATTTCTGTGACTCTTTGGAATCAATTATTTGTTGTGCCATGTCAATCATATTTTGATTTTCACTTTCTTTAGGGATATCGTTTCTTTTATTTACATTTTTCTTTAGTACTTTCGAATTTAAAATTACAACATCTTCTATGCTCTGAATTTCTCCTGATTCTAAAGATTCATTTTCTTCCATATTACTGTATATTTGGTTTAAATAATCTTCACTTTCTTGCACAGAAAATGGCTTATTTTTCAAAGCTTCTGGTACTTCCACTTTTTCTATACCCCATATCGTTTTATCCACACATTGAATGTTAATATTACGATTTGAAGGTATAGAAAGAAAGGTTTTGTCATTATAGTTTTGCAAAATGTATTTTTTACTTGAAATCCTTGGATCTTCGAGAGAAGTTGCAGCTGTGTTTCTAATTTCTAGAAAAGACCAGACAGAATTTAATATTAAAGACTATATTAATATAAGATTTGACTACATTTTCATTCCTCATATCAAAATGCTTACTTTTTACCTTTAATAAAATGTTGAGGAACATGATTCTCACTATAAACATAGTCAGGGGACTGGCAAGAAAATTGTCCAAATTCTGCAGTCTCGGATAAATACTTTCTTTCAGAAAATTCTTTTTCTCTATCACTGATGTAATTACTATCTTGTGATGGACATTTACTATATTGCTCAGTCTTCTGTCGTTTGCTGCTAGGTTCATCAAAATCATTTCTTATTTTATGTTTCAGACTTGAATGTTCATAATATAGATGCCTATCATAGTAATTTTCCCTCTCTCTATCATGGTTGTACCTCCTATCTCTACTCTTAGAACGGTTATACTTGTCTGGCGGTGGACTTTTCAATAGCCTATATCTGCTATAGTCAGTACTATGTCTATGTTGATACTTTTCAGGACTGCCACACCTCTGAGATCGTTTCATGTCAAAGTTGTCTGAATGTCTGTATGTATTGTAGTTCATGTGATTACTATTTCTACTTCTATTTGAGTCAGATGATCCATAATAATTACATGAGTCTAACCTATAATCTCTGTTATCATATCTTGTACTTCTTGGTGGTGATCTTCTTATATTTTTAACATTTAATCTTTCTACTTCTTCATCAGAACTAAATTTTGCTTCCTGGAAGCTAAATATATATATTTATTAATATTATTGCTTGTAACACTTTTCAAAAGTGATATAAACCTAAACTTACCTTGTTGCTGGTGTAGACTTTCTTCTGTTCATAATTCTCTTACTTACTGCATTAGGCTGTGTACTATCCTCATGACAATTTCGGGTAAAATTTTCTTTCATTTCTTTTTTATTTATTTTATGTTGGTCAACATTTAACAATTTCTCTTCACTAAAAGTTGACCTATTTTCATTGTTCAAACTTGAAATTGTATGGAGTGATGGTGCCAAGACTGGATCTAATCTAAAAAAATGATTTTCTATTTTCAAAAAACTTTTAAATAATTATAG
The DNA here is from genome assembly GCA_033884665.1 of Argynnis bischoffii washingtonia. NCBI lineage: Eukaryota > Metazoa > Arthropoda > Insecta > Lepidoptera > Nymphalidae > Argynnis > Argynnis bischoffii. The sequence goes on along the minus strand of CM066618.1, from coordinate 12,622,886 downwards.
TAATATCCTAAAAATCTTAACATTAAATGTTAAAACATTATAGCTATTAGGATATTAATACTTTTTCTAAGTCCAATTGCTACACTTCTACTAATATATATTTAATTGAAATAAATATTAATTCTGCATTATTTCAAAACCCAAACTAACCAACCAACAACCTTAACAATCAACAAAAGCACATAAGCACACTTTCTATGAAATTGCAATGAGCTTGAAGAACTACACACAAAAATATTTGGCCTCGGGGTTTATCACCTAAAATTTTTGAGGCTACCAGCAACCTCTCTAGTATAGCCAAAAATGAAAAGAATTAAACACCTGGATAAAATAGCTACACCCTAAGAAAGGAAAAGGCCATACAAAAAAAGGTTGATATATTTTAACTTTTACTAGGTTAGATTTACTTTTATATACTTTGAAAACAAAAAATAATCATGACATGATTAGTAAATATCCATCTGCATAATCAGTGCTCATATTCAAAAACAATAAATATGTGAAATATTCCATTGATTACTTCCACAACCTATACTAGTTCACAATTTTTACAAATAAACAACTACCAATATCTAATATTTTGAATCAGAATCAAATTACTTTAATTCAAAGATTTCTGTCTACCAATCTTAACAGTAATTGCTATACATATAAAAAAGGTGCCAAACTTATGATCTCCTCCTTAATTGAACTTGGTTAAAAAGATAAAGAATATAAATATATTGTACCTGTTACTGTTATTCCCAGAAAAATTATCTTTCGTCTCGACAACTTGTTTTGTTCTGTTTTTCTCTGAATCAGTTAGTTTGTCTTTACTACTAATGGATTTTTGTAATACATGAAAGTTACTTCTGTTTCTTAACATATTTACTCCATTTTTTTGTAGTGAACCTATTATTAACTTATCTTTTCTGAAACAATACAATAATATTATATAACCATTCATGCAAGAATGTAGTGTATAGGATCTAATATTGCAGAGAAAATTGTACTTACTCTAAATTTAAATTCTTTATAATTTCACCTTTTCTTTCAATTTCGGCTCTAGCAGTTATTAAAAGTGAGGAATAGTTCATTTCCAGCTTTTTGTATTCAGAGTTCAATTTATCAAAATCCTGCAAAATATTCTACAATATCAATGCACATCCATTCTACATTGAGATGATTACAAATAAACATACTAAAAAAACAAAAATGCTAGTAGTATTAGCAAGATGATAATCCAAGCTATGCTAAAGTTTAGAAAGATTTAGATAAATTTTATGATACATACTTTTTGTAAATGATTCATAGCCCTAGAATATTCTTCAAGTTTTAGTTTAAGTTCCTTGTTTTCATTCTTGAGCTAAAAAAATATATTGTATAATATTTTACCCACATTAGAATTAGCTACTTCTACTAATAAAATAAACATTCTATAACACTAAAATAATTGTTTATTTAACAATTTATAACATTTGGCGCTAAAACACGATACCTCATTAACGTCATTTACGTCTTCATAATTTTCCAAGTTCTCATATATATCCTCCATGATAATAAATAAACAAATGTAACTGCACAATCATAAGACTTAAACGTTGAAATAGTAAATACTTAAAGTAATATATTATAATCACAAGCTATTACAAAATTTGTAATAAATCAAATAACGCAGTCGCTATTTTTTAGCTGTTTTTACTTTTTGACGTTTTATTTATGTTGCCCTACGCGAAATATGAATAAATATGACAAATTTATGCTAAAATCTGTAATGGGTAAGATTTTTCGAAAGGAGGGCGCCACACGTATCGCCTATTTACGTACATCATATTCTGAGGTTAAGCAATTTATTGTGATAACTCTTTTGTACCTGTTTTTTTGCTTCTATTGTGTTTGGACCTTAACTGTGCAATATATTGTGTCTGTAAGTTACACCAGCTGAAAGAAGAATTGGGAAGGAGAGGTGCATCCTGTGGTAGTCTTGACTAACTGATGGATCAACACACAGCCTAAACGACTAGTCATCAAAACTTGAAGTTTGGCGGACATATTCCTTATATGATGTAGGCATTCGATAAGAAAAGATTTTTCAAAATTCATCCCCTAAGTGGGTAAAATAGGGAATTACAGATTGTATTAAACTCTGTCATTTTTAATGTGAAATACACAGAAAGGGGTGTTTGGCTTTAAGATAAAAAAAGAAGTATATTTATTTGAATTTTTTTCAAAATTTATCCCTTAAAGAGGTAAAAAGGGGTAATAAAGTTTACATGGGTAAAGAAGAAGATCAGAATTACTTGAAACTTAATATTAATACTCTTCAATGCGATCAAATAAATATGTGTGCATTTTTCGAAATTCAATTCCGTAAAGGAGGTAAAATGGAGGATGAAATTTTATATGAAACTCTGTAATTAATTTGTAAAAAAAGTACAAAAAATAAAAAAAATATTTACCTGTAGATGATTTAAGAGTTTTAAAATCACTTTGATTTGAAAAATTATTTTTGTATTAGATAGCTCGTTTATTGAGAAAGGTTTTAGATTATATATCATCACGCTACTACCCGAGGGAGCGGAGCAGTAATACAATATAAAGTCTATGTATTATATTCTAACCGTTAAATATCGAATCCGAGCGAAGCAAGAGTGAACCGCTAATATTATTATATGTAATAATGTTTTTAATGAATTCTGATTTCAAAATAAATATTAATCATATTTTTTACGAAAAACTCTGGCTTGTAAAACACTGTTTTCTTGTTTAAAAAATACATTCATTACAATAGTCTGTTTTTAACCCGTTCGCTGCGGCAATAGGTCGTATCCACCCGATACAAGACTAACCCGTGGTGCGGCATGAAAATTCTGTGTGTAACCGTTGGTGCGAGGTAGATATCTCTTGTATTTTGTGGAATAAAAATGTGGCAAATATAGTTTTATTCTCACCTCTTTGAATACTTGACGTAGATACAAAAAAAAAATACATCAGATCTATTCGACCCTATAACGACTAGCAGTAAACACACTAGTGTTGCACATAAGTTAACTTAATTTCTAAGTCGTTCTCATCGTATTGTAATTATTGTTGCAAGTGGTAATGAATTTTGACAAAATGAAGAGGTAGAGGTGCAGTAAAATGTTTTTGAGGTGTGAAGGTGAAGTTGAAAGGAATAATAAACCCGGAATGAAACTGTAAGTTCTGGAATAAATTACTAGTCACACGCAAAATGAAAAAGGCCAAATCTTTTTGCGAAGTATGCAAAAACCCAATATCATCCATGTTGTAATTAAAAACATATTTCTGATCTTTTTTAATTGTCGGTAAGTACCTTTTATTTGAATACAAACTTACTATTCAACTCATCCTTGTTTTAGTTGTACAATACTAATCTTTTATCGATACAGTGCGGATATCGGGTGAAAACGACCCGAAAATTATGACAAAATATACTTAACATAGGTTACAATAGTCGCATTTTGTTACGAATGTATAAATATCTTATACTTGCATCGAAATCCACTTCTGAATATATATAAACAGAACAGATATTTTCGACCCGATAACGCACTCCAAGATTAACGTGCTTCAGGTCTTAGGCACTTTATGTAGCGCTAACTGAAAGTTATCTAAAAATCTTGACGAACCGAACGTGTTAATACATAATATAAAATCCGAATAGAGAAGTGTGTAAAACATATTTGTTACACTACCATTACAGTAAATTGGATACAAAAAATTAGCACTTGTTTTACTTTTTTGATTGAATAATTTCCTAATAATAATTTCATTATTGATATCACACATCGTACTTTTATTATTTAGGTATTAATCGTGATCAGCCTTGCCATGATCAATATTTTATCTGTATGGACTCTTTTTAGGTTGGTAACCCTATATGCTATAACCCGCACTAGTCATTAAATGAAATAGAAGATAACATAGTTGTTGCTGCTCCGCCTCGCGCCGTTTAGCGCTTAGTATCTTGTTCGATATGGACGTGAAATCCGTGTAGTGTTTATTTATAGGTGGGTTCATTTAATTAAGACTTTTAATAACATATTCTACTATATATTGGTGATACTAGAAATGTTCGTGTTTAAAAACTCAATTTATGCGTGATTTATACGCAAAAGTGAAGAAGTGCAACAGGCGTTTTAAAGGGCCCGTGTAAACAGAGAAGTACATTGTGAATACAAAATGCCTACAGATTCGGAAAGTGACTGCGACCTAGTGTCGAAGGAGTGGCTTTTAGCCAAACTGCGATCAGATGAAAGAGATACTATTTTAATAGATTGTAGAGGATCAAACGAGTATTCTGTGTCCCATATACGTTCAGCAGTAAATTTCTCAATACCAAGTATAATGCTGCGAAGATTAGCTGCTGGCAAAATCGAACTTGCATCAACTGTTCAATGTAAGGAGCTAAAAGCGCGGATTACCCACTGTTGTTCCCGGGGCACTTTTGTATTGTATAGTGATGGTGCTCCGCGGGATCCAGATTCTGTTCATGGCATCCTGCTGAAGCGTCTCAAGCAAGATGGCGTGCAGGTCGTCTGTTTAGAAGGTACTTTAACCTTATAGAAATTTTTTTTTACTTTTAACATTATCTCTAAAATAGAGATCCACTACTGTTGAGCTTTTTGAAATACCACTTGTGTGGTAGTTATAGTTAGAGAAATACTAATCTTATACATTCAATATTTCTTTAAGTTTATTTATTATGAATAAAAATAACTATATATGGAAGTCATTAACACATTATACATATTATACTAGCCATTATAATTTGATTTTGTTGCTAACTGAATGCAATATTAATAATACCAATTAAAAAGACACATGACATGACATCAGATCTATGGTATGTAGTAAATAAGTGTGATGAAAAGAAAACTATCCATTTTGAAGTTTATCCCGACTCTTCGAACTCCTTAACTGTTCATATTTGATAATTAATATATACATAAAATCAGATATCATAGTCTGCTTTGTATAGGTTGGCATATATGTACATATATCAAGTTCAATGTAATTTGGTGAAGAAAATATATTTTTCTGTTTTGCTATTAAATTGAAATTTTGAAAAAGTGGAAAAGGACACATTTAACATATCTAAATACAATGTTGTCAGTAATTTAAACTATCGGTCTTATTAAATTTTATTGAGAAATGAGAGTATTAAATTGACAAGGATTTTGCGAAGGAATTCCATTTATATGTTTAAATTTCAAAGTAAATAGAATTTTATACAAAAATGAATAAATAAATAAATAAATAAATATGTTGGGACATTAACACACAGCACCATCTAGTTCCATGGTAAGCTACGAAGCCTGTGTTATGGATACCAGATAGTTGATACACTACACATATATAACTTTAAATACATACATATTATAAATATAAACACCCATGACTGGAGTACAAACATTCGTCCTCATCACACAAATGAATGCCCCCAGCGGGACTGGAACCCGCGACCACTGGCGCAGAAAGTAGGGTCACTACAAACTGAGCCAAAAGTGCCGTCAAATGATTGAATTGAATGATGAATATGGGGAAATGTTTAAATGATCTTCTATTATAAATTTTTTATACAAAACTCTTCTTGTATGATTTTAAATATGTCATTGTTTTCTACCAAAAATAATGAAATTATATTAGTGTCTGATACTTATAGTGGGGGAGCCCAAGAGAATATTTTGGGATTTACTCAAGCGAGGCAGATTAACATGAGGAGGGGCACCTTGCACTTTGTTGAGTACCTCTACCATATATAAGTAATAAAATTTTGTTGATAAGTTAAAAATACTTAAATAATGAACTGTTTAAATATTTTAAATGCCCTAGATGCGCGACTTAATACAGAGGACTTATATGTGGTGGAGGTACTCAACAGAAAGGAAGGTATCCCCCCTCGTGGTAATCTGTTACTCTTAAGTAAATTCCAAAACCCCCTTTTTGGCTCCTTTCCTATTAGTATGTTACATTTCATTGTATGTATAAACAACTAAAATATATTTATTTATAAACAACTGCTCTGCATATATAATATGAATATGAATTTTTGTTCAGTTCACTCTCTTGTATAGGATCATGCTGAACAGAGTTTAAGCTATATTATCAATAGGTCTACTCATCTGATTGAAATGAATGAAAGTGACATATTATGTTTACTCACCGTCTTTCAATTTATTTGGCATCAATTATGTCTCAATATTTGAGAATTGTTAATGCATTTTTTTTTAAATATTTGAACATATTAATAAACTAAGATTTTATCATATATTTTCTTATTAACAAACATTGTCAATTAAATAAATAAATATGTTGGGACATTAACACACAGCACCATTTAGTTCCATGGTAAGCTACAAACAAGGCTTGTGCTATAGATACCAGATAGTTGATACACTACACATATATAACTTTAAATACATACATATTATAAATATAAACACCCATTACTGGAGTATAAATACTTGTGCTCATCACACAAATGAATTCCCTCAGCAGGACTTGATCTCGCGACCATTGGCACAAGTAGGGTCACTACACATTGAGTCAAACGTGTCGTAATTTAATTATTATTATGTATTAGATTTTATAAATTGAATTATTGTTTATTTATATTTATATATCCACTAGTGCAAGCGCGGATCCAGGGGGGGGGTCATGGGGGTCATGACCCCCCCCAAAGCCGAATATATTTTTTAAAAAGTTTGAAGTTTGAAAACAGAAGGATTAGGTAATACAAAATATTTATTCGTTTTTGAATTTTTCTTTAATTTAAATATGCGCTACAAAGTATAAAACTACTTTTCTTTCTATCATGGATAACTAGCGGCTTACCCTCGCTTAGCTTGGGCGCGTGTCTCTAGGTAGTAGAGTAGGTACGTTTTAAATAGATATAAATTAGGGATGGGCCGAAATTCGTTTTGAATTTTGGCAGCTTGAGCCGAACTTCGGCATTCGGCCGAAATTCGGTTTGAATGCGGAACATTTGGCAATAGAAAAAAAACCTACTTGCACTATTTTGACTAAAATTAATAGAAAGCACGTCTACCATGACCTGTCTGTCGGTTTGGAAACAAAAAAATTAAAACCTAAAGTAGTACCTATATCTTTAAAACGTTAGCACGTTATCTATACTAATATTATAAATGTCAAACTTTGTGAGTATGAATGTATGGACGTTTGTTACTTTTTCACGCCAGAACGGCTAAACGGATCTGCATGAAATTCGGCACAGAGATAGATTATAGTCTGGAATAACACATAGGCTATTTTTATTCCGGAATAATGTACGGTTCCCGTGGGATAGGTTTGCTTTTATTTTCCTAGAGGCAAACCCGAGCGAGGTGAGGGTGAGGCGCTACTTTTTACATATATTTTTTCGATATATTTGCAAAATTACAAGTTTTTCAATTTTTTCTTGGTTTTTTATTTTTAATTTCTGCAATATCTTTTTGATTTAAGTGAAAGTAGGGGAAGGTAACCTTCTAAATACTTATAACAACCAAAAAAAAAAAAATTGTTGAAATATTTAGCCGTTTCCGAGAAATTTATTAACCGACTTCCAAAAAAAGGAGGAGGTTCTCAATTCGACCGTATATATATATAATTTTTTTTTAATGTTTGTTCGGGCATTTTTTCGTCGTTTATGAACCGATTTTGATAATTCTTTTTTTGTTGGAAAGGAGATATCCCAAGAGTGGTACCATGATAAGGAAACCAGGACCTGATGATGGGATCCCAGAGAAATCGAGGGGAACTTTTGAAAATTGTAGCGGCGACTAGTGCGTTTGTTAACATTTTCATTAGGTATTTTAAAGCACTACTATTTAATGAAGGTCTGGAGTCGATCTGATGATGGACCCGAAAGATAGTCGAGGGAACTCCTCAACGATTTACAGCAATTACCTGGTGTTTGGGCTTGATTAATTTTTATTGATGATACGTCTACACTAAAAATGGAAAAATAAAAACTTTTTAAAAAAAAAATAAAAACCGACTTCCAGGCACTGAAAAGTAAAAAATAACTAAACGGGGGTTTTCATTTAGAATAGATACTTAATCAGATTTTTTCGAAGTCGGTGCCAGACAATACAAATCAAAGCACACCGACTTTTTTACTTTTCAGTGCCTGGAAGTCGGTTTTTATTTTCTGTTAATGTTTAATGGTCTCGAGAGGCTGAAAATCACCTTCAACTTTGCACAGTCGTCCTAAAAGTACAGTAAGCCGGAAATTGAAAAAAACTATTTTTAACGCCTTTCATCCCCTTATTTCTCGGGGATAGCTGGATATCGGGGACATTTTACGGTTTTTTGTTCCTTGTATAGGTACTTGCTAACTTTTTAAAGACGTTAAATTTCAGGTTTTAATTTTTTTTCTATTATTAATAATAAACAAATTCCGATCGGTCTACATGGTCATTTATTTAAGTTAGGAATATGTAAACCTTAACACGTATGCGATAAAAAATTAAATTAGTTCTTCTTAATTTAGCAGTCCCAATAATCGTTGCCTAATTAAATAGACAAAATGAAATAAACTTAGTATTCTTCTAACAAACACCTTAATTACAATTCGTAAATTGAATTAAAAAAATCATGTTTTTGGTTCACTAAAAACACTCAGAAACATTAAGCATTTTTAAAAATAAAGAGTCACGTTTTCACGAGAAAGCGCGGTGAAATTAACCCGAAGTTCGGCCGAATTTCTGCCGAATTTTTTATTCTCACCGAATGTTCAGCCGAAGTTCGTATTCGGTTCAAGCCACATTCGGCCCATCTCTAAATTATAAATAGCTATTACGAGTGTACCTTACAAGAAAAACTTATGCTATTGCAGATTTTTTTAGGTCTTAAAAAGACCTACAATTTTCTAGTAGATACATTGTTTTGATGTATTTCTTAAGGTTTAGCCAGCGTTAGCCATGTAAATGTCTTAGGATGACTCGATAGAACCCTGACACCCTGAAGAAATGGAATTGTTTTCTCGTGAGAACTAAGATTTTCCTGTAGCAAAAGTCATCCTTAATGTTGACCCGAGTAAAGTTATCACTACACAAAATTTGGTTAAAATCGGTTTAGTACTTTTCGCATGAAACCGCACAAACAAACAGACATACTGACAAAAAAAAATATTTTGGGTTCTATATTCTGTACACTATACGTTATAGTCATTGTTTTAAACAAATATTTCGTGTACAGATTTTGCTAAGTTACTGTTTTATAATATGTATATTTCAGTCTCTGACCCCCCCCAAAACCTAACCCTAGATCCGCGCCTGCACTAGTGATTCATCCTCTTTTCGTTCGGGCTCGTCCCTAGGTACGTTTTAAAGGTGAGTATGGAATAGAAAAACTGTAAAAACAAAAACAAATCTATCCTACGTAAACCGTACATTTTTCCGCGATAAAAAGTAACCTATGTGCTATTCCAGGGCCTATCTCTGTGCCAAATTTCATCGACAGCCGTTCTGGTGTGATTGTGTAACGAACATCAATCCAAACTTTCGCATTTATAATATTCATATGGGATAAAACTGCTTGCACTGACCGATTCCTAGTTAAAATTACTAATTTTTTTTAACTTAAATAGGTTTTAAAATAGGAGGGTGCAGTATTGTAAGATCAGAAATTAAAAGGAGCTAATTATAATTTCAATTCAGGCCTTATTACATACATATATTTATAATAATTATCACTTCCAATTATATTTGATTAAATGTTTCTATCACATTCCTCTCCACCTCTCACATTACCACTTTATTATAGGTATAAATGATTGTTTCTCCATGATAAACTTAACTAAAATGGCCGTATCATTATATTAAGGACATGGAGTATGACATAAAATCATTTTTAAACAATTGTCATCAACCCATAACCTAAAAGATATGTCTTGAAAGTAATGCCAGAGGCCGAAAGTTGAGGCATCCGCTCTTCCAAACGTGGGAGAGGAAGTCTGCTACTTATTGTGCTCCTCAATGCGAGACGATAGATTATGATCGCCGCACTAACTCGAACCCGCTCGTTTGTGTTTCCGTCTATGGTATATTTTATGGGCTATTAAAACAATACAGTATAAAGAGAGGTACATCTAAGATATAGACGATTTTTAATAGTTTTCAAGACAATATTACATATGTATATAATACTAACATAAAACTAGTAAGATTTTAGATAATAACTTGACATTTGTAAATAAAAGGTGACGAAGATTATTTAACTACATACTATATAAATATTGAGTAGGTACATTCTCGATGATTGTGTAATAAACAGTTATGAATCATTTCTTATGTTGTTGTCGTTATGTTTACTATTAGTTACAATAGTGACCGATTGAATAGATCCGAGGTCATGTCTTTACGTTCTACAAAAAGGAAAATTTATGCCAAATCCATATTAATATTATAAACTAACGGCTCACGCTCGCTTCGCTCGGGTTCACCTCCAGGGAAACAAAAACAAACGTATCCCACGGGAACCGTACATTTTTCCGGGATAAAAAGCAGCCTATGTGTAATTCCAGACTATATCTCTGTGCCAAATTTCATTCAGATCCGTTCAGCTGTTCTAGCGTGAAAGAGTAACGAACATCCATACATCCATGCAAACTTTCACAATTATAATTACTAATAATATAATTATAAATGTGAATGTTGTGAGGATGGATTGGTGGATAGATGTTTGTTACTCTTTCACAGTTGAACGGATCTGGATCAAATTAGGCACAGAGGAAGACTAGTCTGGAATAGCACATAGTCACTTTTTATCCCGGAAAAATATATGGTTCCCGTGGATAGATTTGTTTTTGTCTAGGGACGATCCCGAAGCGACGCTACGGTTAGTCGTCAGTAAATTATATCTGCGTTTTTAAAACGTCGCAAAGTCGACTTTGCGATGTTTTAAATTCTTTTAGAAGCGACCTGGTTAATGTTATTGATACTAGTCAAAGAACTTTGAATGGAACATTAACACTAATAATAAACGTACGATCAAAGGCGGCCGGATGCCTGCATCGCTGCGGTCTTCGTCAAACGGAAGAGTGCCGCAATTTTATTAATAAGTTCCTGTTCCACTCACGTCCTGCCAATTCTATCAAGTCATATTATAATGTAAAAGGTGATAATTTTAAATTTAAAAGATTTAAAATAACATTTCTTTTCTGTAAAAATCGGAAAAAAATGAATATTCATACACTTTACGAACTTTTATCAGTGTCGTATATTGAATAGCGTAAACATTTTTTTGTAATAAATTACATGACTATAAGTAACAGGATGGTTACGAGTCACCAGATAATCTCATCTCAGATGCTTTTCATTTAATAACAGAGGAAATGACATGCATCTGGTTCTCGTAACCGGGCATAATGAGCTCATAGGGGAAAATTAAATAGTAAAAGGAAACAATATTACAAATATGGAGCACAAATTACTTCGTCTTTCTAGTAATCAACTTTTAATAGTTAGAAGATTTTCTAGTAAATAACTTTAATATTTACTAAGTTGTATAAAATAAAGTAAAATCATCACAATTTTTTTCAGGACAGTATAAAATTCTAAAATATTTATTATTTTTCTCTACTTCAAAATGAATCTGTCTTTGTTTTCGCACTTACTCCGTCAATCTTGCTTCTAATTTATTGCAAATGTTCAGTGACTAAATATGAAGAATAAATATTTATATTTATAATACTCACAGTATTCTGGTTTTACTTCGTCTCGTTGCGCAACGCTGATCTTGAATTAACAATTGTGTAAAAATATATCCTACTTAATATTCTTATTTCATTTTTATAACATAGTTTTATTGCTAGTTTTAGTCACTTCGATTTTTTTATCTATGTTAAATTCCTCCAACATGAACGAAATGACTACAGTATGCTGAGATAGTATGCATTAATAGCGGAAATTTAAGTAAACAGCGGTTAGTTTTTTTAGTGTAAAGTTAAATTTTGCGAATATACTTTTTAAAAATATCTCTTCTATAAAATATTTTTTGTTAATTTTATTTGGGCACAAAGAAAATAATATAAAAGTTGTGTGTGTGTGTGTGTGTAAAAGTTGTGTGTTCGTCTGTCAGTGCATTATAGAATAGATGGTCTGGTTATTAGGATGTAATGCATAGTAGTATGAGGTTGGGGGCTCGCTCGGTGCGCAGTGCGGCGACTTTGTTCCCCTGATATGTTATCTGCAAATTATCGCTCGTTCAACGGCGCCATAACCACTATCGGTTTGGAATCGAGTCATCTGTTAATTAGGCCAGCGTGTACATAACTAGTTATTAGTAAAACTTTAATAAAAAACTCAATTCCAATGTTTTAATGAGAAGCAGCTTTTTCATACGAGTATGTATGAGTACCTACCAGTACCGGATTATTCATAAAGCAGTGTAGGCACTTTATACCTATGTTTAATAGATATGTGCAAGCGGGAATATAAAAATTGGAAGAAAAATCGATGTTTTAAATAATTTCTTTATCAATCATCATTACTACTAATAAACACGACATCATCGTAGCTGTGATGTATATATGTTCAATTGAATTCGATACTCTTGTTCATAGCTTTAAAACGTGATAGTTTTAGCTTTAGGATAAAACATAAAGGTGATTTGTCAAAGTACAAAAGTATATCTTTGTTAATTTTAATTCGTATACCACCTTTATAAAAACAGTAATCGGTTCTATAAACTAAACGCTCTGAACATCCTTTCCTCGTTTCTCAGAAGTTCAATCTGTAACACTGACGTCAATGATGTATATATTGTATATTCCAAGAATCAAACTGTATATAACATCGATCAAACATTAGACAACCTATTATGAAGCGGAATTGTTTTATAAATCTTATTATTATGTTATTGGAAACACAAATAAAGGATAATTTTGAGACATATTTTACCTATAAATTGTAGGTAAATTTTACTATTTACCACCTTCACCGGTCGGTATTTCTAAAGGCACCATGTGTGTCGTTTAGTAATTTTTAAACGTGCTTGTTATATTCTTAGAAGTTAAGTTGAAATTAATTTAAGAAGTAGTACTAAAGTTAAAATTTTTATGTATTTTTTTAATAAAAATTAAGAACAAAGGAACGAAAGAAATTAAGAAAGAAGTAACTATTTATAAATTTTGAGAAATATCATTATATTGCTTTCTTGGAAACATCCTCAGAAGAGAAACATTTGTAACCATAACCTTTTTAGAACGTCATTCTAATTAAGTACTCGTAGGTACAACTTTTTACGTCTTTAGGTTATTCAAACAGAGTCTTTGATGTTTCTTCTATGTGGAAGCAACGAAAGTAAATGTTGAGAAAAAATCTATATAAACATTAGTAATGTTCTTGATATAACCGCTTCATAAGACATAACACATTATGTACTTTAGAGCTTAGCACACACAAAGGCAAATACGGAATTAAAGACTCTTTTATATTGCTTAAAGATTTCTGTCTATTAATAGTTATTTTTAATGTACAACGTCGCATACTGGAGATATCATGGTCTTGATACAATTGGCCTATCTCTGAGCATATAAAGCCAATCATAGCTGGAGCCTATGCAATAATATCTCGCCCACCATTTCTTTAAATTGGCTCAAATTGTCCCAACTAGCTTGATTAAGCTCCATTTAAAGCGGAAAAGAACGAACACAGAGTTTTACACATGTAACTTTCTATGAAACGTATGTAACTATTAAGTTCACGGTACCTAATGAGTGAATACATTGTAGAAAGTTGTTTAGAAATATCAAAAATGTAAAATTATAATAAAATACATATTTTAAGTTATAATATTACAATTTATAACTATGGGCATACATACATACACACATACATTTGTAAAAATCGGATATCTCTCTAAAATTTTATTGACTTTTATGTTAATCGTAAAATAGTTAACTACATGTTTCATCTAGTCCAATTAACTGTTAAGTGTCAATATGAATTTGGCACTTAATAAGGGCTGGAATATAAACACACCGCTTGATTATCCAAAGTTATAGGTAGTTTGGTTTTAGTGGGTAGTGGTTAACGCAAGGTTATCGGCAGCGCGGAGGACGCGGGCCAAGGCTCGCACCTGCCTCCCACGCGCACTCGCCCGACGCCCGTGCGCCCGCAGACGGGTCGCGTAACACCCCCTCGCCCCGAATAGCAATGATCTGTATGTTATGTCATCTGTGATCAAATAGCTTTTGTACATTGTGTATGATTTGTTTGAAAAATGAATTATTTGTATAGTAACTTAGCGATATAAATATTGTACCAAAGTAAATAATAGTAAGTTTCACTCTTTACGTCTCATGTTCTAAGTGAAATTAAAGAATTAGGCTAGTCAACATTTTCAACTAGTTGTTATTTGGTGCTTATTTTATTTTTAACCTTTTTAAGATATAATAGGATGATATCTTTTGAAATCTTATGGCAGAAAAACTATTGCTTAATGAATATATGATAAGTGTATCACAGAGTTTATAAATAATAGCCAATAGGTAAACGTCTATCTGAATCTACGTCTAATATGAACAGTTTTTGTAGTACTACGGTAAAAAAGATACTTAGTATGAATTGCAAATCGTTGCTAAAATTATAGGTACATATAATAAAATTGTAACTAAGCCAAATCTGTACATTAAATATTTTTTGGAAAATCTTATTGAATGAAATAGACTTTATTATCGATACAGAAGCCAAATCTATAGTTTTTAGAATTTTTATCTGTCTTTCTGTCTGTCTGTCTGTTACCGCATCACGGGAAAACCACTGGACAGATTCTGATGAAATTTGCCGGTGGTAGGACTCTGTCAAGCCTGAGGAGTCCGACTGGATGGGTACCACCCCCTTATCTATTTCTGCTGCCAAGCAACAATGATTGCATTGTTGTGTTCCGGTTTGAAGGATAAGGTAGCCAGCGCAATTACAGGCAAGAGGCATATCATCTTAGTCCTCACAGTGACAACGCACCTGTGGTTTTTGTTACTTAAAACCTAAGTGCATGAACCGTAGGTGTTATGGGCGACAGGTACTGCTTTCCATCAGGTAGTCTGTCTGCTCGTTTGTCACTGAATCTCATAAAAAAAAAAATTTGGTATGATGATAGCTTTTTAGCTAGGTTACCCGGGCCAACATATAGGATACTTTTTACTGCGGGAAAATATCTCATTCCTGAGCTAAACGTTAAAAAATAACTAGGAACGAACCCGAGCGAAGCGGTTATATTTTATAATAAATTAGCAACTCTCCCTGAGTTGCTAGTTTATTATGAAAAATAAGTAAACTTTACAATTTACAAGTCAAACTTTAATCACGTTACAATTTTAATATGTTATGTGTCTCATACATAAACTTATTTATTCTATTTTTGCTTTACGTTATTTAAATAAAAATAAACTGAAGTAACAAGCTGTAGGCGTTTACTAATGCAAAGTTCTCGGTTGTTTAAACGATGATATTTTCGTTATGTGGGTGTAACGCTAAAGGATTTGATTCATCTGGCGAGGGGCGAATAACGAATTTAATGGAGTCCTTGGTAGCGAGGACACGCGCGGGGGCGGCAAGCGGTGGGCAGCGAGGAGGAACTGAGGGGCGAGAGAGAGAGGGAGTTTACGGCGTTCATTGAGAGCGGCGGATGAATGGGCCGTGATGACTCATCGAATCGATGTGAGCACCCCCGCAGGTTGCACCCCCCGCGGACCGTCGACGTCGCTCGGCTGCGTGTTGAGCCAATCTGCAACTCTACCGCGGCCCAATTTTTTACATAATTCATGCTGAAGCGACTTGCACTGGATTTACGATGGAAACTATTGTTTTCATTTCGTTTTCTTTTTTCTTTTATAATTCATACGCAATTTAGGGCAAAAATAAAATCATTTGATAATATAGTTTTTAAAATAATATAGTTCTTTGTACCTATGCTTATATGGTTACAAATCCAGATGTTATTATATCCTTATATTATTATTATTATACCTTTAAAAGTTTAGTAATTTAAGTTTTTATTGCAAGTTTTTTTACCCAACGTTGGATGTTTTAAATATTAATTAAAGTGATACTTTTGCACAACGCTGGTCATAGGAATTGAAATGAAACATTATACACTAGTAGTTCTGCGAACAGTAGATCTCGCGAGCACAAACTGCATTATGAAGAGCTATTCTGCTTATCACGCCGAAGATCCTCATTAGATCTTCATAATTTTTTTATGAGACCAACTTAAAGTTACTACTTTTCAAATAAAAATAAAAATCGGATCACACAAGGCGGAGATATCCAGTAGCCCCCTTCTTGCCCCTTTTTGGAGGAAATACCCCACGAATCGATAATCCCCGATGACAAAACAAATCCATAAAGTCGTAAAACCTGTATATACACCAAGTTCCGTTCAAATAGGTTTGAAAATACGACCTGTAGAGGAGTACCAAAAAACTGACAAGAGGAAAGCAAATTTTGTCAGACTTGAAGCAAAGACGCTTCGCTTGCTCGGTCAATAAATACACATTTTTATAAATGATTGTGTCATCAAGCAATAAGAAAACGTATTGCAATTTCAATATATGTAGGTATTGGAATAGCCATTATGATAACAATGCCAACTGAAGGCAGGAAACAGGCGGCCCGCACAGGAAATGTCGGCTGCAGTCGGCACCAAGCACTGGGTGCGCATTAATGTTCTCTAAACATAAACGGTTTTTAATACAAACGTGCTCATACTCCAAACTACCTCTTTAGTTCATCTTACTATAGTCCCTCTCCTTCAAACACCTTTTAACGAACATATATTCATTAATATTTAGTACATTTATAATAGCGGCTTACCCTCGTTTCGCTCGCGTTTTCCTCTAGAAACAAAAACAATCAACAATCTATCGCACGAGAACCGTAATTTTTTCCGGGATAAAAAGTAGCCCATGTGCTATTACTATATCTATATGCCAAATTTCATCCAGATCCGTTCAGCCGTTCTGGCGTAATTGAGTAACAAACATCCAAACTCACATCTGAACTTTCACATTTAGGTATAATATTAGTAAGATTATTATTTATTATATGTACTTGTAAATTACAGGATGTGGAATGATTTAAGGACATTACAACTTGTAATGTTAATAAAAAAAATAGATCAGAAAATAATACTTTAATAAAAATAAATGAGTTTATACATTACACATTTAATGTAAACATTTATAATACATAAAATATATCGTTATATTGTGTATGTATTATAATATTTACTTAAATTATTATCTGTTGTCACCAGGAGATTTCGCAGAGTTCCGCCGAGCCTACCCTGAGTGGTGCAGTGAGGCTAGTGCGCAGCACGTGCCACATTTGCCGCTAATGGGACTACGGTAAGACCGGTCTATAGATACAACGCCAAATATACATAAACCCTTTCTATGTTAAAAGCTTTTGGAATTATGTGAATGGCATTGGACGTAAAACTTGCAAGGACATGAAATTCTTGTTGAAAAATCTTGTTATTTTATTGATGACTAGCGACTCACGCTTGCTTCGCTCGCGTTCGTCCTTAGGTACGTTTTCACGGTTAGCTATGTTTAGGTATACATAAATAGTAGCTTGTTACTCCTAAGATGTTCATTTAAATTATATAGTGATTTACCCTCGTTTTGCTCGGGTGCGTACGCCGTACGCGGATTTTGTTCCCAATTTCATAGGTTTTAAATTTTTTTCGCGGAACCCTGATTCTTTTTCGAAAATAAAAGTTGCGCAATTTACTCCTTATAACATCAGCTATCTGCCAGTGAAAGTCCCGTCAAAAACCGTCCAGCCGTTTCGGAGATTAGCCGGAACTAACAGACAGACAGACAAAAATTGTAAAAAATGTTGTTTTGGTATATATACCGTGTATACATCCATATGCATTTAGTAAAAAGCGGTTATTTTAATATTACAAACAGACTCCAATTTTATTTATCTGTATAGATGTTGCCGATCAATTAGTAATATAGCCATTTGCGGTTTATAGATTTTATTGGAGAGAGAGACTAGTACCTGCTTATTAATATTACGCAGCCGGTCGAGTTGGGGTCTAATTATGCGAACAAGAAAAACTTGCACGCGTGGGAATTCGATTTCATGCGCGTGAGACTTTTTCTCCGATCACATTTTAATCGATTCGGAAAAAGCTGCTCGCGGAGCGGACTGACTTACCTACTCCGTCACGACTGATTGACACGACGACCTTGTTGATACTCGAATTACTTGCACTTGATAAATATAAATTAACAGTTAGAAGATATATTTTTCATGCTAACCAGAAAATATCTAATCTAGAATAAGTATTTCATATAAGCGCAAGGACTGTACTACGAAATTCATTGAAACGAAAAAAATATTTTGTTAAGTTGCTTATTTTATTTAACACTAGCGGCTCACACTCGCTTCGCTCGGGTTCGTCTCTAGGTTCGTTTTAACGGTTATATAGTCGATCCCTTGCTCTGTGATAAATAAAAAAAAAATATATCCCAAGGAAACTGTACTTTTTTCCTGGATAAAAAGTAACCTATGTGCTATTCCAAACTATAATCTATGTGCCAAATTTTATCTAGATCCGTTCTGCTGTTCTGTCGTGATTGAGTAACAAACATCCATCCATCCAATTTATAATATTATATGTAATCTAATTACATAATAATGGGATTAAGTCTACGGAAGTGTTTTAATTTTTTATTAATTTAGCGTCAGAACGCATTAATAGCGATTTTTGAACTATTAAAAATGCCAGTTTTAGACAAACTTTCATCCCCTATTTTACCCTCTTAAGGGATTAATTTCGAAAAATCCTTTCTTAAACGATGCCTATAGTATAAAATCAATATTCTCTCCAAATTTAAACGTCTATCATCATCGGTTTTAGCTGAACGTTGATAAGTCATTCAGTAAGTCGCGACATTTCCTTTTTTATAATAAAAATAGGTATTGGGAGTGTACCTTAGGAGAAAGTCATATGACATTCAAGACTTTTCAGTAGGCCCTTTTAAAACCTACAATTTTCTAGTACATTGTTATGATGTATCTCTTAAGGTTTAGCCAGCGTTAGCTTTCTAAGGACGACTCGATAGAACCAATTATTGTGTTTTCCCGTGGGAATGAAAGATTTTCCTGCAGTAAAAAGTAACCTAAATGTTAACCCGAGTAACAATTTATCACTACACATATTCATTTAAAATCGTTCAGTATTTTTTGCGTGAAACGCGCACACCAAAACAACAGACAAAAAATTTAATACTTAATTCTGCACAAAATACGTTACATTCATTGTTTATAAAAAATATTTCACATACCTACAGATTTCGCTAAGTTACATATTTTATTATATGTATAGATAAAGAAATCGCAGTATTGGAATAATTTTAACTTTAATCAACGTGGGTGTTATGTAAATAAGCAAAATACTAAAGTAGAATTTTGTAGAAATACGAAGGATATTACTCATCGTGTATACCTACGTATTAGGTAGTGAACTATATTTAGTAGGTTAAAGCGTTGAATGATGCTTGCTACTCGATCTAATTGTCCAACACACTTTAGTGAAAAACTATAATATGTTCGTTGAAGGTTACCACGCAATTCATAATATTTCCTCAATGTCAAACAGTTCATTCATTGACATACTCAATGCAAAAATGGTATTCGTATGATTATTCAATTAGGTAACCACTGTGGACGAGACGGCCACTCGATGTTTCTATTGGTGCTAATTAAAAAAAATATTTTCCTTAAAGTATAGTATGTAGTTATATATTGTTATAATATATTGTTGGATGACCTTTCAGCACTAATTGTTAACGCTCACAGCATCGTGAGCGCGAAGATAATTTAATTATTACAAATTCTAATTTTAGATGAATATACTCATTTATTTAATTTGGAGAGTAGAGATTTTTAAAATTTTTAAATTTTAATAGGTATATCATTATTTTATTTTAATATTTTTTATAAATTTCTTATAGAAAATTGAAATATATGATGATATTTGAAAAGAATTTATTACTATTTATCTGCATATCATACGTATTTTAACAATATACTCAAAAACAAATCACATTATGTATTAAACCAATTTACAAATAACACAGTGCATTACGCAGACATTCACAAATAATCAAACTAAAAAATGGTTAATGAACTCATTCATTTTTCATTCGTGACTGCGACGTCGTTACACCGACTCATTGATGTATGTGTGCGCGATTAGCCAACTGAGTTATGTACGTATTGCATTAGAGAAACGCAAGTTGCGCCTTCAATGACGCCCGCTTCATTCATGCAACGGCCGCGCACACGGAAGTGGAACCGTTCACTATTTAGTCATTCGCCTTTCATGGCAAAATCGCGCTTGTAATCCGTTCATATACAAGCACTAATACAATGTAGAGAATAAATTTGTTCCAATAAGTCAATGATCTGACTGGTGACGTCATTAAGTTAATTGCACATGTAAAATTACTTATTATTCCTGTATTTTACGTATTTACCTTAATACTGAGAAAATTTCATTCTGTTTTGTATGTTAGACCCGTTTTCCGCCTACGAGTTTCTCTTTCACGACATCATTCTCTTGTCTATAAATAGTAATTAATGTGTATGGTGTAAATGTTATTACTCCTACGCTATCGCCGTTCAAAATGGTAGTTCGTACGTCTACTACAAGTAGGTAATTGAGTCAAAATAATAACTTAATGTTTTATACTCAACTGATAAATTTGATTTGATATTAATCGTAATAAGGCAATATAAACTTTCAATTGTCGAAGTAGTTTTTGATCTGCCTCTCAATATAGTGTATATTGAGCAAAACAGTTGAAAGAAAATTATAATTTACCAGGCATTTCTCAATTTATATTAATATCCTATTGAACCTACTTAATATTATAAATACGAAAGTTTTGTGAGGATGTATGGATGTTTGTTACTCTTTCACGCAAATACTAATGAGTGGATTTTAACGAAACTTTACTATAACATAGCTCATAGACAATAAGAAGTAGATAATATAGAATAATATAGCTCATAGAGAATAACATATAGGCTACGTTATATCCTGAAAAATGTACAGTTCCCGTGGGATAGATTTGTTTTTGTTTTTATAGAGGCGAACCTGAGCGAAGCGAGGATGAGCCGCTAGAACAGTATCTATACACATATAAATGCTGTTACTTCCTACAATGAATCTAAACTTAATATTATTAAATTAATATTTTAAGTTGTTTGGTTTTTGCTTGTTTTAACGCGCTAGTCTCTGAAATTACCAGTCTGCAACCATACGTAATACGTAAATAAAACACGAGCGCGCCTGCCGGCGAAAGCTAATAAACACTAAGCTATTTTAATCAAGCAAATATACCTCATTTCAATATTGTACAATTGGCATATTGTGTATTTTCGTTACCCTAACTTCTTAAGTCACGCAACCAATGTTCCAAATATGGTAAAATGACGTCAGTTACAAGAAATCTCATTCATCATTCATCTTTGTAATTATTTTTTATATGAATATTATTTTGATCGCAGTCACGGTTCATCATACCTTTAAATAAAATAAAAAAAAAACATTATTGTTCTGTGCTTATTTATTGAATTATTAATTATGATTTATGATATGTCAAATGGAATGAATAAAAAACAAAATTGTTGTTATAGGAAATGTTTCTAAAAAATATCATGATATATCGGTAGATAACAATTTTACGTCATAAAATCGTTTGACGTCAGTGTGAGACGTTCTCGTGACTCCTTTCACGAATACGTCTAACAGCTACAGGCGCTTGTTATTTATTTTATACTTACAAGTACCTACCAATTTATGAATCCTGTAAACTTCTGCATCTTGGCACTATACTTCTACTATACTAAACTATACTTATACTTGGCATATGTGGCACTTGACAGGTGGTAAGAACTGACTAATTTTCTTTGACGGCTTAAAGTATGTTTTAATTGAAGCTCGCTTTAGGATGAAACCAATCTTATCAGTGACTCCTCTCATGTAAGGAAGGACTGTAGGGACACGCTGGACTGTGGCGCTCTCTTACATCGGACAAACAAAGCGATTCATAGAACACATAGCTGCAAACATAATCAGGACCGCCCAAGCCATTATATTCGCTATTGAAATGAAAAAACATCCAAATTTCAATAAGGAAGATGGCTGGGTACTACCATCGTCGTGGGATCCTGTTATTAAAATAATAAAATTAAATAATAAATCTAAACATAAGATACAGATGTAGTAAGTTTACTGTGCGGATCAAAATAACAGTCTTTCGAATTAATATTTTTCTTTCATTTATAAATGTATGCAGGAATACTGTTGCGTATTTAAATTTAATTTTGATTCTTTTTAAATAATTGCAAACTAAATAAAATTATTATTCTTAATTAATTTCAACTTTAACTTTTTTTTTAATAACACAATAATGTTGCTCTGAATAATTAATATTTTTTGTTTTCTGTATGTTTATAAATATAATGATGGCAACACTAAATAAGATTACTAATTATTTCTAAAAAATTGTATTAATTTATAATAATAAAAACCAGAATTAAATAAATAATATTCCATATTCAATTATAAAACTTATTAAAATCATAAAAATGTTTAAAATTTAAAATTAACTGTAAAGCTTTCGAAACGTCAGGAACCAAAAATCAAAATAAATCCGCGAAAAAATCCGAACAGATAGTTTTATTTAAAACAATTCTTAATTTTAATTTGCCGCGAAATAAGAATGGGTTAGGGGTAGTTAGTAATATTCTTCGAAACAATTTTCAAAAGTGTTGGAAAAAGTGAAAGTTCCAGAAGTACATAATTAAATGTTTTTTATTATTTCAAATGCCTCAGCTAATATGATTGAGGTGGTAAGCATTTTATTGCGTTCTTTAAGCCTTTCTGGAAATGGTATCAAAAAAAACTGAAAAAGTTTAGGTATAACAGTAACTTTAAAATATTTTATCGAAAATTATCTTGCAGAATATATATTATACGTCTTGAGTTTTAAAGATATGGAATATTTTTAGTTACCCGCTTTGTCAGTTGACAACCTATAAACTTGTTTTCCATAAGTTTTTCCATGTTAAAAAATGATATGAAATGAATTTATTTTTACGGTTGATAAAATGAGTCGATATTGTAGAAACGTAAATATTATTCGTATTTATTTTAGTGCTAACCTAACAAAATACGTAAGTAAGAAAAACAACACAGTATTTTGCTATACCTATAATGCGCGAGTTGGACTTGCAATTGCCCAATTCTTAACATTAAAAGATTTACAAACATTAACATTATTTACTAAACAATAAAAATTTACAAATATTTTCATTGAAAATTTTTCGGTCAACAAAATATTACTAATATGTTACGACTTACGAATTTATGAAACCAAAGAGTTTGTTTTATTGATAATTTGAACACGGGCGGGGCCGCGGGTTATTTAGTAGTAATTATAATATAATAACTTTTTAAAAAAAAATAAAAACCGACTTCCAGGCACTGAAAAGTAAAAAATAACTAAACGGGGGTTTTCATTTAGAATAGATACTTAATCAGATATTTTCGAAGTCGGTGTGCTTTGATTTGTATTGGCTGGCACCGACTTCGAAAAAATCTGATTAAGTATCTATTCTAAATGAAAACCCCCGTTTAGTTATTTTTTACTTTTCAGTGCCTGGAAGTCGGTTTTTATTTTTTTTTTAAAAGTTATTATTTTTCCATTTTTAGTGTAGACGTATCATCAATACAAATTAATCAAGCCCAAACACCAGGTAATTGCTGTAAATCGTTGAGGAGTTCCCTCGACTATCTTTCGGATGCATCATCAGATCGACTCCAGACCTTCATTAAATTGTAGTGCTATAAAATACCTAATGAAAATGTTATCAAACGCACTAGTCGCCGCTACAATTTTCGAAAGTTCCCCTCGATTTCTCTGGGATCCCATCATCAGATCCTGGTTTCCTTATCATGGTACCACTCTTGGGATATCTCCTTTCCAACAAAAAAAGAATTATCAAAATCGGTTCATAAACGACGAAAAAATGCCCGAACAAACATAAAAAAAAAAAACATATATACGGTCGAATTGAGAACCTCCTCCTTTTTTTGGAAGTCGGTTAAAAATCATAGAAGGGTCATATCTGTACATTTAATTTTTTGGAATTAAAACTACGTATTTTAAAAACACGTAGCGACATCTATTGACCAATATTTAAATAACCCGAATAAATTTTTGAAGTTATTTTTTTAAATAAAATAACGCTATTGATAAAAAAAAATCCAGATAAGGTTTTTTTAATAGTTTTTTTGCCATATTTGGTAACTCACCTTGCTAAAATGTTAATAGTAGGTATCATAGTGGTTTTATTCCAACTATTTTTTTGTATTTTTCTCAGAAATGTGATATTTTACCGCGGTAAAAATATCCTACATGTTGACTCGAATAACCATCTATTATCATACCAAATTTCATCAAAATCCTTCCAGTGGATTTTTCGTGATGCGGTAACAGACAGACAGACAAACAGACAATAGTTCTAAAAACTATATATTCGGCATCTGTATCGATAATAATGTCTATTTCAATAAGATTTTCCAAAAAATATTTAAGGTAAAGATTCCGGCTTAGTTACAATTTTATTATATGTATAGATTATTGAGGGCCACTTTATAATTACTTTGTGTAACTAATCCATCTAATCTATGTGATAACAAATAATTAAAAATAAAAGTTCCCTTGAACTTTCCTTAATTGTAGATTACGTATCGTCGTACTTATATTACGTAGTCGTATTATAAGTAGGTAATATCCGGTAGTACATATAAACTTGTTTAGTAGTATGAATTGAAAAAAAAAATTAAGGTAGAAAGCTTTATTATAGAGATAGAAATAAATTGATAGCGCTTAAATAACGCTGCAATATGTATAAATATATACTCGTAAATAGACAAAATTCACAAATATGTATATATTTTTATATATCTATAGTAGGTAAGTTCACAAGAAATGTTTGGTTATTCGATATGACGATGTTTTTAACAGACCAATTTATGAGAAAATTTCGCTTGCGGTTTCTGGCCTCGACACACTTGCTAAACATTATAAATGTCCATTACTCTTCCATCCAGACAGATATGATGATATTCAAGGCATTATACTAACAAATACTAACAGTTTGTTTAGTCCTTTGTCCGGTCAACTTAGCTCGTTAACGTTCTTGCAGGATGAGAACTAGTAAGTCAGACATTAAAAAAGCGTCCCTTGCAGGCGGTCATTGGCTGCGGGCGGGTCGGCGGTCCGCATTCCTGTGCGCCAGCGCACGCAACATGACGCCCACACGCACGCGCTCTATACTCTACACACTATTAACCGACTCGCTGTAACGATTTCTGTTTGTGCACACACTGATCATTTCACATGTATTCCATACTTGGCTGCTTTATAAGCGGCACCGACTCATATATAGAGCTCGTTCATTAATAACGCCACCGGCCGTGTCACGGCTTCCGGCGGCCCCGCGCTCGCCTTCATTCAAATACAAATTAGATTCGTATGAAACTGATGTTGTCACTTTATTGTACAAAGCCTATTGAAATAATCGAGCGAGACTGGACGGACAGAAACGCTTTAAACAGTTGTTTAATATATTTGCGAGGGCGACGCTATTAACTATGTATTAGGTAGGTATAAATAAACAGGTGAGTCCGCGATAAAATTGGTCCGCTCGCCCACAATAAAATCGAACTAAATACTCGTATCTCTGTTGTCAGTATCAGATCAGTTAGAATGGTGTGTTGCGTGGGCGAGCTCCCCTGAATGGACGTGTCGAGCCTCGCCCACGCTCGGCCTACGCGCGCGCCTTTGACGCTATCTACTGTATGCTACCTACTATGGGTGGGTGCTTACTGCTTATTAAATATGTATATACGCAATTATTTGATGCAAAGAACAAAAATAAAAATGTTTTTCAAGGAAGAGGTTTAACTGAGTTTTTTTTTTGATTAGATAAATAGCCTTTTAACTGCAGACGTTACATAGCCGTCATAAAAGAAGGAAACATTAATAATTATAAGCGAACGGACATACCACAGATCGAATTAAATAATATATAATTAAGTAATAACTTATGAAGTTGTAATTATGAATAAAAGGAAATAAATCAATGCATATATTTTTTTTCTACCTTATTACTATATATAATATTTTGTGGATTATGTTTCTTATATTTCATATTATGTACATTAGTCATTACCTAATAAAAATAATTGAATGTCGGATGTGTACTAAGGCAGTATAACTGTTTTCAATAAAGCCAACTGAATGGCGTCGAGACGATTGAGAGGGCGAATCCGGGAAAGTTTATCGCGCGTGGGAGTAGACGCGTTGGCGTCGCGCGGGCTAAAGTGGTGGCGAGGGGACAGGGGGTGATGGAGTAAGGACGCGCCGTGTAGGCGGCCATTGATCCAGGGGGCAGGTGAATGGTGAGCTCTGGCCTCCTCCCTCATTGAACAACCCCGATCGATTTCGCTTCGGCCCGGATGCCGCGCCGCCCTCGCTTCTGCGCCAGCGGGAGGCGGCCACGAGGTTACGTACTGCTGACGGCGCAAACTTCAACCTAATTTGATAAATTACATTTTAAAATTTTTACTATTAAATTTACATGAGATGGATTTATGTTTTAAAATAAAATTAAAAAAGTTAAAAAAAATATTGGAAGTCGATGGCGTTTTTTCGGAGATTGTATTTATGGTATAGATTTGTATTAACTTAGTATAAATGTTAGTAGATTTTTTTTTCTAAAAAGCTCTTACTTTTTACTATATACAAGGAGCCCATTCGGTGTTTTTACCTACTTGATATTTATCGATTATTAAGTTATGTATACTAAGGGAAATATTTGATAACCGGGACGAACTATATTTTCTTTTCACACCATTAACGAGTGTCAAAGTCAACCATAGCTTACGCTGTTATGGCGTCAAGAAAAGGAAAATAAAACCCATTTTGTTTTGCGTTATATATAAATATAATAATATTATAAATGTGAAAGTTTGTTAGTATGTACGAAAGTTTGTTACACTTTCACTCCAGAACGGCTGAACGGATCTGGAAGGAATTTGGCACAGAGATAGATTATAGTCTGAAATAACACATAGGATTTTTATCCCGGAAAAATGTACGGTTCCCGTGGAATAGGCTTGTTTTTGTTTTCCTATAGGCGAAACCGAGCGAGGCGAGGATGAGCCGCTAGTACCTACCTATATAATGTATGTAGGTAGATACTGTCGACTTGCGCTCACTACGTTCATGCCTTAAACGCATCCCACTCATAATTCAATATTACTTGAAAACATTAAGACTTCATTTCATATGTACCTATAGCAATATAATTAATGTGTAGTTTTAAGCCTTCCAAAACAAATACTTCACAAGTTTGTAGTAAAGACCGCATGATTCATTGTTTATTTTTGAGAAGTAAGGAAGAAAAAACAAGTAACTGCCATAAGTGTTTTCAATAAGAACTTTGAATAGACTTACACTTGTGTTTATGAACACACGTACTGCACTATAATATGTCTTAAGGCCTTGATTAGTCTTGGTAAGATTAGCAGCCGTGTCAGAGTTTGGTCTGAATAACTAAAAATTATAATTTTTCATAAGTTCTATCAATTACATTCAATACACTATTATTATAAGATACGGCGAATTTCTGTGAAATTTATAAGAAAACATGTTAGTCTAAGATACTTATAAACACCTAAACTTTTTTACTTATGGAGATTTAGATTTTTAAGCAAATTGATTCTATTACACACATTTCATTTTTATTTTGAACGTTGTTTTTAGATCGCTCCGTATATCTGGCTCGGGCTGCGATGACGCGCTGTCGTCCGGTTCGTCATCCGAGTGTGAGGACGCACACACTCACGTGCAGCAGGAATTTCCCATCGAAATTCTGCCAAATCTTTACCTTGGCAATTCAACCAACAGCGAAGACTGCGAGGCTCTCGCTAGGCACAATATTAAGGTACATTTACATATGTACATCTAACATAATATATCATTTACTTAACATTATAATACATATTTTCCAAAACCCTTGTCAAATGGAAATCTGCAATTACCGATCTGATGACATAAACTACTTTATCCACTAGGTATTTGTTATATCTTCTTTATATCTGTACTATTTTCTTGTAGGTGAGTTGCGCGGGATTCTAGCGAAGTATCGTTCGTTAGCTTTTGACAATATATCAATATATTAAATGTATATTAAACTAGCGACTTACCCTCGCTTCGCTCGGCTGCGCCCGTAGGTAGCGGATTTTGTTCACAATTTCATGATTTTTGGTTTTTTGCGCGGAACCCTCATTCTTTTTCTCAAATAGAAGTTGCCTATGCTATTCCTTATATCCTTCCTGCCAGTGAAAGAATCTTCAAAATCAGTCCAGCCGTTTCGGTGATTAGTCGGAACAAAAAGACAGACAGACAAAAAAATAAAAATTATTGCTTTCTTGTAAGAAAACAGACACTTCAATTTTATTTATCTGTATAGATTAAATTTTCCCTTATAATAAACAAATATAATTTTTCAATTTCAGTATGTGTTGAACGTAACGCCCGATCTGCCCAATACGTTCGAAGCGGAAGGCTGCGGCATCAATTACCTGAAGATCCCCATCGCTGACCACTGGAGCCAGAACCTAGCTGTTCATTTCCCGCAGGCTATAGGATTTATTGGTTCGTATAACAATATTGTTAGATGTAGTATTACATAGGATCAGGCTAGGCAGTACGATAATATTCGATGTGTTCTCGATAGTATTTCCGGTTAGGTAAAAAACAATAATAAAACTGTTTTTCTATTTATATATAAATGATGGCATCACTACTATTTAAAGTTTTCTTGTTCTGTTTATTCCCTTGATAACGATAAAAATACTTTTAATGTAAAGTTACAAGCATTACTTACGAAATGTGTATGATTAGAACCTGCTTGTCAACGAGCTTTCCGCGTGATTTGAAGGTTGGCAATTTTTTTTTAATGTTGGTATTTGCCTTTTACTTCCGTCAAGAGGTATTTAGTAACACACGGTAGGGCAATGAACCACGGTTCTGTCACAGCATAAGTAATATCAATAATAAGTTACTGAAGATTAAATAAATCAAATGATTAATTGTAATACATATCTGATTTTACTTACTTATATTGGGCTTTGATCATGAACTGCCAAATTATAAAATATATTTGATGAATGGAATATGAATTGTTTTATAAATTGTAGAAATGATCATACTAAATAATATGTATGCATTCTTTTTAGCATATGGCAGTAACATTTAAATTGTGTAATTTTCTTAAAATTGATGAGTTAGATTTAAAAATAATTTAACGCAATGAGATTATATATTTTATCTTATTATTTCATTGTAAAATATTATCAAAATAGGAGTGAAGTACTTATGCACTAGTACGAAATATCCATACTAATATAAAAATGTGAAAGTTTGTGAATATGGATGCATGGATGTTTGTTACTCTTTCACGCCAGAACGGCTGAACGGATCTGAATAAAGTTTTGCACAGAGATATCTTATAGTCTGTAATAACACATAGGCTACTAGTTATACCGGAAAAATGTACGGTTCTCGTGAGATAGGTTTGTTTTTGTTTTCCTAGAGGTGAACCCGAGCGAATCGAGGGTGAGCCGCTAGTATGCAAATAAAGATAGTTTGTTCGACTATATAAACCCCCTTAATAAGTATTATAGGTTTGATAGTGTAACTTATAAGATAGTATTATCGATGTGATGGATTCAGAATGCATTCATACATAAAATATAAGTGCACTCATACTCAAGTTCACTCTATCTTTTTTGTGATAGTCGGTGCGAGTAGTACAAGGCGCTTAGATTTGTACATATTCAGTATATATTGTTTTCGATTCTTCTCTCTGTCTCTGTGTAATGGTATATAATATTGAATGTGTACCGTACAGAGGAAGCGATGTCGGCCCGATGCGGCGTGCTGGTGCACTGCGTGGCGGGCGTGTCGCGCTCCGTGACCGTGACGCTGGCGTACCTCATGCAGCGCCACCGCCTGTGCCTGCGCGACGCCTTCGAGCTCGTGCGCAGCCGCAAGACCGACATCGCGCCCAACTTCCACTTCATGCGCCAGCTGCACTCCTTCGAGCGCGACCTCGGCCTGCACGAGCGCAGCGCCAGCCTGCCCAAGGTGCGTGCCCCCTCCCTTTCTATTGAGCTGTTGCTTTCTCTCACTCTCTTTCTCTCTCTTTTTTGTTTGTTTTGATTTATTCTTTGCTGTGATAGCGTTTTTAAAAATTATATTATCACTAGTTATATGTTCATTTTAACGTAGTCTTATTTAAAATTTAAGTTGTATTATTTGTCTACTTGTTGCAGCAAAGAAAAATATAAACATAATTATAATCACATTAATTACCCTTTCTACCTCATTGTCAGCTGAACTGTTTTAAAGTATTTATAAAAAAAAAAAAACAAATTTAGTACATATACGTTAAAATAAACCGTATTTATATGCCATGAGGTCACTTTCTACCTTGCAAGGGAAATTGCGTAAAAATGAGAACAGAAATGTCCATATAGACGTACATATCCGTTCGCCGTGTGGCAGTAGGCAGTATGACTGACAGTGTACCGCACGCAGGCCACTCGCGTGCAGTAGGTGGCACGTGGACGCGAGTGACCGTGTGCAGTGTGGTCGGTACAGGTGCTGGCGGAGCTGGGCGTGCGCGCGCGCGCGTGCGCCGCCTGCGGCTGTGCGCCGCCGCCCTGCGCGCTCTGCGGCGTGTCGCCCGACTCCGGCATCGAGTTCGACCGCTGGACCTCGCCGCAATGACTCGCCGCGCCGCAGCGGCGTGGCGACGGCGGCGGGAGTGCGCGTGCGCGTGCGCGGGCCGGAGCGTTGCGAGCGGCCGCGAGTGATCCGCCATATGCGTTTCTAATGACGTTTTGTATGGAGATTTTTAATGTAATATTCCCTCGTGTGGTTCTTCGCGTTGGGTTGGGATGGAGAGTACGATCACACGCGGTCGCAGCGATGGCGCGAAGGGGAGAGTATTTTTATATTTTACAAATGTAAATGTTTACGAGCACATTATAGCATTTCACTTTAAAATAAGCACTCTAGCGCAGCATTGTCCCGTGCCGCGGTTGACTTAGTACTAAGAGAAATTCTATTGCTAGTGAAATATTAAATGTACTCCATAAGTATTCTTTAAGTCAATTTTTATAAGTTTCATATAAACAAATAAATAAATATTATAATATAAATATATAAGTATAACGGATACGACTCTAAATGCATTCCCGATATATCTTCCACTATGTTATGCATTTTGTGTCCATTCGAACGATTTATTTACAATATGTTAATGTTTATATATTGTTTCCTACGCCATCATACTGTATGTCGGTGGACTGTCGCCTTACGGTCGTGGTCGCGCTCGGAATGCGAGGTGTCCAGATCAGGCCATGGCCAAAGATCGAGATGGGTTTACTTCTAACTACAGACTGTAGTAGTTGGTCACTTCTCACTTCGTTAGAGATCTTATATTTCGAGTGTTGTTATGATCGCGAGGCTGGTCATGTTACTTTCTCCTCTGTGAGGATGACGCTGTGCTCTCGAGGACAGGTTTAATCGATTAGTGCCACTTTGTGCGATTTAAAATAAATGTATCGCATTAATATATTTAAGTTACGTCGGTAAAGTGAATGCAAAGGGGCTTCTGACGTTGATTCTTCCATTATTGTTATATTATTACTTATTATGTATGTAGAGTAAATGTTGCGCGTGTTTCGAACACGGCCGTTATTTTTATTACTATGGATTAGGTGAGGTGAGCGATTGCGACTGATCGGCACAATCCAATGGTTACTGTTACGTATTAAAAGTTAACTAGGTATCTGTTATACTAAGTCGGGCGGTGGTCTTTTAACAGCTATTTTTTTAAATGTTTAACTATATTAAATAAGATATGTTCTAAATATAAAAATATTTACAAGATCATTTATTTAATTTATAATCGCCCACCTCTAATAGTATAATTTAAAGCAAATCTAAATGCTAGTTAGTTTGACAGTTGTTATTTCCGCGCGCACAGACGGTCGTCGACGACGCGCCTGGCCGCTGGCGGTGTGACCTCCTGGCTGCTGCCGTCATCATATAATTATGTATTTTAAATTTTAGAACAAAGAGTATATTTATAGTTAAAATAGAATAAACAAAAAAAATACTATTGTTTATTTTTCTATTGATCTTCTCGCAATCTGTAACGTAACTTCTGAAACCTCAAATGATTCCTTTCATAGAGTCGACGCTAATTAGAAGCGATCGGCGTCAAATATTTTAAATGTTAGCAAATTAATCACGCTTATAAATGTGTATTTTTATACGAAGATGCGCTCCGCCGCGCCGCGCGCCTTTATTTACGTATATTTTATTTTATACAGTTATATTTCAATTGGCATTTATTTTTTGAGTGCTGTTGAATCGTAATATTTTTCTATATTATCAAAATTATTTCACCGTCTCCTAAATGTAAATAAATCAAGCTTTAATATTAAGTATGTTATGGTATTGTAGTGAGTTGTTACGAATTGTAAATTTGTTGTAGGCTAAGTCTTATATTGAGATTCGACTTCCTAAATTCGCAAGCAGCGAACAACAGTCTGTTACGATTCATAATGAACGTTACGGTACCCGGTATACTGTACAGTGTACTATAGAAGGGAGCATCCATTAATTACGGGAGACAATTTTGGCGATTTTGTTCGACCCCCTCCCCCTCCCTCCCTCCCCTCCCCTAATCTCACGTGAGATTTTTTAAATGCGTATTTGCAATGTAAATGAGTTAATCTGTGCTTCTAATACATTAAAATAATTTAAAAAAATCAATTTTCTTATATATTTTTTTATTGAGGACTAGTTAAGACTAGTACTTAAGATTTGTAATGATGTAGCATAGAATCACAATGAGAAAATCAAACATTAAAATACTTAAATAGGGACTATTAAAATTCGTAAAAGAATATTATTATATATTTATTGAATATTAAGAAATATTTGTTCATTTTAATAAATAAATAGTTTTCAAAAAAATGAATTTATTAATAGTTAATAAATTCTTCTATCAGTGCATAATTATACTGCAATGAATTTTTTACTTAAATTAACCCAGTTTTATCGCAATTTTACACTGTTTCTTGCGGGAAAAAAACTACTAATATAGAGGTTTTAATCGACGTAAACCGCCCCATGTAATTAATGGACGCCCCCTAAGCATCACTCGTTATAAGCTTCACGTTAATCAGTTTCATTAATATTTTGTGAATGTTTAAGTGTATCGTATTCATATATATATCATTGAAGTATAAAAGGGCTATGGTGATATAAGTTTTTTAGCCTTAGTTGCACGATATACTCGAGTTTTATATTTCTAGACGTAATTTTATGGTAAATCGTATTGCACAAAATCACCAAAGCATTACATATGAAATCATTTTAAGTCGTCAATTAAATGTTATCTGAGGCTGATCCTCACTCATGACATATTTTCAATATCACATTTTAATAAGTTTGAAGTAGCTCGTAACTTTCAATAATACCGATTTGTGTAAACATTATTTTATGGTAGTCACCTGAGCGAGAGTCTGCCCCTGATGATAACTCGACGCAAGTTTCGTACCTGTACAACGCAGCAACTCCTTTGACAATTTAATGTAATTTTTTTCATATTCATTTTAGATGATATCATTTAGCGAACCTTTGTAAAGACCAAGGAGTCCCTTGAACGTTTATATCGCAAATAATTATCGATGTTCACGAAACAAGTGGATTTTGTACAAATGCATTAATGCCACATGGCACACATAAAATTAACCTCAAAAACAAAATATAAACACTGTTAAACTATGAGTTTTTTATTTATCACTCGCTTTATCTTCCTATAAAACATGTTTGCTTTAACAACAATTTAAAAGTTTCCAGAGACTCTTATGAGTATATATCTCAAGTACAAATAGCATATTAAAATAATTTTTAAAGAATATTTTACTTTACAAAAAAAGACAATATTAAAGAGATATTTAAAATATGCTTAAATTTGGTAATCAACAGTCTAAGCTAAGTCTATCTTGTGCATCACTCCGAACGGTGGACAGCTTTTATTGAACCCTTACAAGATTTAGACGATAGTTTGAATCAGCGGTGAGCCTTAACCATTACGAAGTCAATAAAGAAAAAGTAAAGTTAATAAGCTATAATAATAATAGGCTTTCGTTCAAAACGTCAAGGAAATTTCTGAATTAGTATACTTGTGCAGCTTGATGTCAATATTTAATTTGAGACCTTGGGGAAACCACCACTTGTGCTCTTATATTATAGAATGATAGTAAAAATTGATGTGAAAAATCTTGTCTATCGTATACGACATTACAGTCCACATCTTGCTCACGTCTCACGATGTCACCGTCTGCTACACAATTCGGTCATAATAACAATAATTCTAATGTTTAGTGGACATTTAGGATAAAAATAAAAGATAAAACATCTGTTAATTTATTTATTTTAAAATCTATTAATAGTTAAAAGTAATACACTAATTTCTATAAGAAGCAATGATTTGTGTAATAAGTATGTCAGTATATCGAGGGACATTTTATAGTTGACTTCTAACGTGGAACACGGGAGTTACTCCCATTTCTACAGTATAAATATATACAAGTAAGCCGAAACCACTCTATAAAATATTCACTCTCGCTAATTGACTATCGTTGGGTGAAATACTGAGAACAAAACATATCTCAGTAACTACTCTAACGCCTACCTCCAATAGGCTTTACTCTAGACTCCATGTTAACTTTCTATATAATAGTAATTTTATTAAATAAACTTTTACAATTACAACGGGAGTAAAAACCTCAACGCAATGATATATAACGTAGGATCTTAATATCTATCTTTATATGTATATATACAATATAAATTGGTGCCATGAAAGATAAAGCTAAGTAGTTACTAATGATTACTATAAATAGCTACGACGAGCTACCGTGGTTGTGACCGCGCGTTGTGGAGCTGCCTCGTACGAGATGTAAACATTGGTTTGGCACAAAATGTGCTTAGCATAATATTCTTTACATGTAATCCTTTGTCGGTATTTACAAGAAAGCCTAAAATATTTATTGCTTACGATTTTAGACATTATAAGATTTGATGATACTTATGTATATGGAGACCATCGGCAAGGCATGATAAAATGTGTCATACACAGAATTTCAGCGAAGTATGTAAACAGGAATGCTTACAAAAATGATAGTAATAACAATCGTTCTTTGGAATGTAACGAAGTTCAAATGTTAGAATACAACAGAATATGTCTGTTCCAAGAAATAATGATTTGTTTATTACTAAAACACACAAAAGGCACCCACAGATTTAATTTGTAATTAACATTGGTCCTCTCTGGCAACACATACTATATAATTAATAGTTAAATATTATAATTTTAATAATGGCACGCAGCTAATTTGGAGTTTAGGTCTACATTCATCTAAAATTATTCCTTTTCAATGTGCCATTAATGTTATCGAAAATATTCTTAAACATAGTAATCTAAATTTCGAAATATAATGGAATAATTTCTATATAATACGGTAGATGCTATATAATCACTGTAAAACATTGCACTAGCTGCTAAGGCGACATTTAAAATACGGATCAAAATCCTTGTCATAAAAATATATTCCTTTAAAGACATGTCTTAATTCTATGATTGACACAAACATTGGTGCCAACATTGGTAAAGGATGTTGCGGAATAACTTCCAAAATATAAAAGCTCTTTCTGGTCCATAGTCGTTTACTATAGGGGGGACATAAAGCCCGAACGAGATGATCGAACGCGTTTAACGAATCCTTATTATAATAATAAGTAAGTAATCAGTGAAGGTTTGTAAACAAACAAATTGTAAAGGACTCATATAACGTAGCAGCGTTTTCGTTGCAATACTCTAGTTTCAATACTTTATTCTTTATATATTCATCTAAAACTTACATCGTTAATAATAAACAGGCTTTTGATTTATACATAGTCCGCGTCATGTAAACTGTAAACATGTCTCAGTTGTGGAAGATGCTTGCTGCTGTGAACTTTAATGCACAGCATCTATGTCTCGCTGTGCACGTGATATTTTCACCTGAAAAGTAATAAGCAAAATTGTTACATCCCACTACTGATATAATATTTATATACGACAATTTGCAAACAATGAGTTATGCAATTTACATTATAATATGTAATATTATTTTTGAATCTCGCTCGCGTGGTATGTTCTTTAAAAATATTTTATGTGTTAATTCTGAAATAAGCTAACTCGAGTTGTTAAAGGGTCACATCGTGTCATGTCAGAAAGAGGTAACAACTTCACTCATTATCAATTTGCTAATATTTGAAATATTACAGAAATGTATGCCTTAAAATGTGTATGAGTTTTAACCCATACACATTATAATCAGTTAAGGACCTATGTACCCGACGACTATTAACGCAACAAATCTAAATTAAATTTATCGATTTTAATTTTATTAATATATATTTAGAATTTATTTAATGATACGCTTGTCGTGGACGTGTTAATGAAACGTGGCGTGCACCTTATCCTTGGGCGTGGAGGCCTCGCCGGACTCGAGCGCGAACATCTTCATCTTCTCCTTGAAGGACAGCTGCTCGGGCACGGGCGCGGGCGCGGCGCGCGCCTGCGCCTCCGCCAACCGCCGCGCGCGCGGGTCTCTGCGCTCACGGTATTGACATATGAGTCGTAGTGAATGAGGATTTTATTTATTCTTAAACTTATATACGACACTCGTTCAGATGCATCCCTAGATTTATAGTCTTGTTTAATTATAGTCTATGTTACTTCAGGCCATAGTCTATTGAGGTTTTAAATTTCATGCAAATCCGCCCAGCCCTTTCAGCGTAAAAAGTAACAAATATTGTGTACATTACACACACATACAAATTTTCGTATTTAAAAAAAATAGTTATAATTACCTAAAATAATAAGTAAATTAAGTAGCTTAAAAAACAATGGCGGGATTTCTGACACTTATAGTCGCAAACCAAATTGAAATAGACCAACAAATTTCTACATTTAAAAAAAAATTATGTCAATAATCAGTAGTTAGTCAATAATTAGTTCTCGAGGAATTTACCTTCGGCAAAACAACCAACTGTGTCTGTGAGTATGAGTATATATTTCAAAAGCGTTTCCTATGACGAAATCATTAGCATACACAATCTGCGTACAATATCTGCCTTATATGGTCCAAGTACATTTATAATTATTTTTATATATGCATCTATTTATGCTTTACAAAAATTAAAAGAAAGTTTAAGAAAAAAATAAATGTTTCTCCTATCATAAATACTAAAATAAGGTTGTACAATATACAATTTTCGATAAATAGCTTTTCTCTATAGCCATGTGTTAGCCAAGTGTTAGTGATGTATTTGTATGTATGAGTATGTAGTTAGTGATGTGTGTGTGTTAGTTTTTCAAGAAAAAACCGCAGAGTAGTTTTTGCGTAAAAGAATACCAAACATATATTGTTACAAAGTTTTAGGTTTATAATATTATATAGATTTAAAAGTTGTAGTGACCTGTAAACCTCCTGCGCGCCGATGACGCCGGGCGTGTGCGCGGGCGCGGGCGCGGCGCCGGCGCCGGGCGACACGCCGCCCGCCAACATGCTCTCCGCTTCCTCGATGAAGCGCTGTTCGAACAACATCGTTCATTATATTATTATACTTATATATAGTAAAAACAATATTTAAATGTACTAATATTTTAACCTCATGACCTATCATTTACAATATATGATTTTTAAGAGTAACTAATTATATTAAAATATTAAATGTGCTACTATGCTATGCATATAGAATGCATATTTGCAAATGGGTCGTTCTTCTTTTCTTGCGACGATGAATTGGTGTTTCTCAGTTTTTCGAGTTTTTCAAGTAACAATATTTTTATTTCAGTTAGATATTTTTTTGCAAATGCATTTATTTTCATTTGGATCATTTAATCTTTGTTTTCATGCCCGTAATGTTGTTTGTTTTGTGGCTATTTTCGAGAAAACACTGTGACAGAGTGGTTTGTTTTCGGTAGGACATCGTTATGAATTACTACTCTGTCACAGTATTTAATGAAAAATAAACACATGCAAAAAAATTATTGGCTACAGAAAGTTAAAGATTATTTAGTATTAAAAGGTATAAAGCGATGAGGATGTAAATTCAAACAATGAATATATAATAATCTATACTCTAATATGACACAAAATGAGATGAGGGACACATAATTGTCGCAAGAAAAGAAGAACGACCCAAATATCTAGATTTAACAAAAGAGTTGCCTTATAAGCAAATTGTGATTTCGTTTGTAAAAATGGATTTCAATCAAAGATATTATCACCGTATATGATAATACAGTACTCAATTAAAATATTTTTTTAATCAGTGAGACAGTTTTACATTTTATCAAAACTAGCTCCTAGACTCCTTTAACAATCGCTTACAATCATGTCCAAAAAGTAATTCTATATAATGTAAATATACCTATATAGTTATGACCGTGTACATTTTTATATACAACCGATTAGGGACTTTGTTCAATCGACGCGAGATCGTCTGCGGTAGATGGTTTTAGGCTATTTTTTGAATCCAATTTTTTTTTTAATTTTTTTATTTATTTTCACAAATATTTTTTCCGCCAATAGAAACAAAGGACGTTATACGTTTTTTATCTATTTGTTTACTTTTTAATTTAACCTAAATATTTAATTATTAAGCAAAAAATCTAAATATACATTAATGTCTCTGAAAACCAAACAAAATAATTACGAAAGCCCAAATTAGCGACCATATTTTGCGTGGAATAACGCTAAAGAAAACCGCATGAAAACTCGAAAACACCCGTTTTCCCAGATAAGACTAATCAAGATCGATTTTTCGCCCCTGAAAACAACCCCCCACATACTAAATTTCAGCGAAATCGTTAGAGCCATTTCTGCGATCGCCGGCATAAATAAATATACAAGAATTGCTCGTTTAAATATATAGATAATAATTAAAACACGTACGTCAGGGTCCTCCCTGGCGGCGGGCGGGTCCAGCGGCGGCGGCGAGCTGGCGGGCGGCGCGGGCGGCGCCGGCGCGCGCTCGTGGAACGACACGCGCTTGTCGCGAGCGCCTCCCACCGGCGATCTGCCAAAATGGAAACATATATTATGAAAAAATCTTATATATTTAAACATGTTCATAGTTCATAATAAATAATTTTAATTTATTATTAAACATTAAAGAATATCTTCATTTTTTTTCAGAAAATCATATTTGCTTTTTGTAATTTTCCCATATATTTCATAACATCCATGATTATAGTATTAAGTAAGAACAGTACGTAACTTTTATTATGCTAAAGGTGATATAATATATTAGCTTTGCTTGCATGGTTGCTATCTTGATACAAAGAAACTTATTAATACAGAATATGATTTTATCCAGAATTTTACTCAAATCCGTTGAGCAGTTACAGTGCAAAAAAATAATAAGCACGTTCATTTACATACTTTTAATGTTATAATTGTAAGTTCAGTCTACTAATTCATACAATCGTCTAACGAAGGCGTCTGTCTATACAGCGCAATCGTGCAGGGAGTACGGGGAGACGCGAGTGAGGCACACCCGACTGTTATGCTATCTTATATAGGACAATCTGGATACAGCTTTAGAGTTTAATGTAACGTGACATGAGAGGGCACTACAGTGTTTTAATTTCAAAACCATTTGTCTTAAAAATTGTTTTTTTTTTCTTTACCTAGTATATGATTTTCTGTATTATAGTATAATGTATAAACATTATACAGTATGATTCAAACGTAATGGCCGCTCTGAACATCGTACGTTCCAATGTACAGAAGGCAATAATAGGTATGAATACTGACTGCGGCGGCGGCGGCGCTGCGTCGTGAGGCGCGTGGGGCGCGGCGGGCGCGGGGGCGGGGGCGGGCGCGTCCAGGCGGCGCGTGGCCATCACCGCGAAGGACGAGCCGCGCTCGGGCGGCGGCGGCGGGTTGCTGGCGCCGGCGCTGGAGACGGATATGTTCGCCATGCTGCTGCTCAGCTCTGATACGCGACTCTCTTCCATTATGCTCTGTTCATGCAATATAGTCACAGAGTTATAAAATGTAATTTGCTCTTAATATATACTTAATATAAATATTTTCAAAGCATACCCTACATAATCTTATGTATGTATATTCGCATCTGTTTACCCAATCCCATAAATTCTCAAATGTTAACAAAAGAATACTTTAATGAATAGTTCATTAAGAACAACCAACTTACCCTCGCTTTACTCATTTCCGCTTTACTGCCTATATGTAAATTTTATTACTAGCAGTAGCTTATGTATTCCTCCAGGTTATAATTTATTTGTTTACTAAATGTTATTCAAATCCGTCTAGCCGTTTCAACGTGAAGGAGTAACACAATCTTACACTAAACAGAGCGGTGTGTGATAAATATCATGAAGATGCGATAATTCAATATAAAATTAAAAAAAAAACGTGTGTGTGTACTTATGTACGCACAAAGAAGTTATACTTCTTTGGCGTTGCAAAACAAAAATATCTAAAGATTTCATCTCGTATATCACAACTCTCTGTTTGTAAAATGAATGATAAATTAATTAAATATTTAAATAAGGCATATCAAGCATATTACAATCATATATTTACAGAATATCATTTAAGGAATGAATATAATATTTTATATTACTACTACTACTACTTCTATACTAACTTCGTCATGTCGCTTTTTGTCTGTCGGTGTGCGCGTGCATCGTAAATATTTTACTCTCACACCAATAAAGCATTTTTAATTTAAAAGCATTTAAGCATATAGCTTTATAGTACAGTTTTGTCAAAGTATAGTTGCAAATGATCATACCGTATGTGAAGAGTGCATGTAGCCATTGGTGAGGTCCACGCGCTGGTTGGTCTTGAGTATAGACTTGGGTGGCGGCGGCTGGCGCTCGCGCTCGGGCTCCGGCTCGGGCTCCGGTGACGGACTCTCCTCCGCGCCGCCGCCGTCCGCTCCCGCGTTGTCGTCCTATATTCGATGTAAATATTGTGTGACCAATTAAAGTAAAAATATTACAATTTTATTGAGTTGCAGTTAATTCATAGACAATTTTTATACAATATAAGGTTATGAAAACTTAAATACAAGTAATGACAATTTTACATTCTGCTTATATCAACATACACTTTTTACGTAAATAGATAAAATATTAATAACCCACTCAGCAGCGCTTCTGACCCAGTTGCCAAACTGTTACTCTAAACTAAAATGA
Organism: Argynnis bischoffii washingtonia; assembly: GCA_033884665.1. Taxonomy (NCBI): domain Eukaryota; kingdom Metazoa; phylum Arthropoda; class Insecta; order Lepidoptera; family Nymphalidae; genus Argynnis; species Argynnis bischoffii. The sequence goes on along the minus strand of CM066618.1, from coordinate 12,581,403 downwards.
GTCTATCTTTTAGGATTTCGTCGCAGATCTATGTTGTTTTTGTTCTCCCAAACAAAAGTTGAATTTTTGTCTCACTCAAAATAAAAAAAAAACCGTGACAAATACCGAAAAGATAGTTTCATTTAAAACGTCAAGTATACTAATATTTCTAGTACTAAGTATGTGACCTGGTGTTGCGTGGCGCGGCGCTCGAAGTCCCGCTCCAGCTGCAGCGCGCGCAGCTGCTGGTTCTGCACGGGCGTGCGCGCTGCGCCCAGCGACACCAGCTGCGCGATGGCCGCGTCCCTGATATACACAATGCATCTTCAATTCAATTTATTTGTTAACAGTTTTAAACCGTGCTAGTTGAGCACAGGTTATTTCGCTAATGTCATGAAGTGTGAAATGTTTATACATTAATTATAGTATAATATAGCATGATATAGTATAGTATAGTATAGCATTAAGTCTAATGTAAGTTCTACCTTATATAAAGCGCTCATATATCATCCATATATGGTCGACCACCCATTAAGCTAAGTTTTCGTTATAAGTATTCTTAATATATTTTGATTATTAAATATGTCTCCAACCTAAGAAGACGTTTTCCTTTAACCTCCATAACATACCACATTTGATGGCGACCCTGCTCAAGAGACCTGCTTTTCTGCACTTTGTTTCTACATAAATCCAAATATGTGTCAGTCATCGCAGTCAAAAGAAAATATAATAATTGGACAAAATGCTGCTGGATCAGCTGCCAACCAGGCTTATATAGAAGAATTAAAATCAAACATCGGAATATCTAATATACTTATGGGAATTGTGGTGTTAGTTGTATTGCTGGCGGCTAGCATCGGAGCTTACAAGGTCTACAAGCGATGCCACAGGAGATGGATTCGGGAAAAAGTTAATGTTCTGGCGCTACAACGAGCTGCGAGTATGATTCGACGCGGTCGTGCTCAAAAATCATCGAACGAAGGAGGCGACTAAAAGAAAAAAGTGTGTAAGTGCGTCCCTAAACTGTGATTCACGTAAGTGTTTAAACTGTGCATTAATTATAATTGCAATATTCGGTGCGTGTACACTCGCGAATATGATACGCGCCGCCCGAAAAGGAAAGATGTGACATTCCATTCCCGCTCAAATTACGCGATGTACTCAGGTATCTTATTGTTAGTAATGTTACTATGTGTTATTTTAAGATTCGATGTTTATCATAATTATTAAGATTTAGTATGACAGAAAAATTATGTTTAATATATAACTCTTTAATTGATATAAAGAAATACTTAATAAAGTCGGGTAAAAAAAGGTTTACTGGAAATATTATAGAAAATAAATTAAATGAGTGTGAAAAACTTGTATCAAGTAGCAGTTTAATTTTAGAAAATATAAAGTATAGTGAAAAGTCGGATATAATTAATAAAGCTATTGAGATATATGAAAATATTAATGTTATATATTTAGAGATAAAAAAATTGTGTATTAAGTCAGAAAGTTATTCCACAAAAATGGATTTCGATTTAAAAACGGCTTGTAGTTTGTTGCCGGTTATGGACGGTGTAGAGGAGACTACGAAAAAATTAATTGATGGTATTGAAATGTATGCGGATATGCTTAAAGATTCAGATTTTCCTTTATTAATTAAATTTATTTTAAAAAGTAGACTCTCCGAAAACGCTAAAATGCGCATGTTGACAGACTATACTTCTGTTAAAGATATTGTTAAGGATATGAAAATTCACCTTTTAACGAGAAAATCATTTACGGCTATTCAAGCACGTCTTCAACAGACTACTCAAGGTTGGAGGTCAGTTGAGGAATATGGCAGTGAAATCGAAAAGCTTTTCACAGAATTAACAATATCTCAAGCAGACGGAAATACTTCTAATTATAGTGTTCTTAAGCCCTTGAACGAAAAAACAGCAATTAAACAGTTTTCGGATGGTTTAAAAAATAGTAAATTAAGTACCATAATTGCAGCTAGAAACTACTCTTCTCTTAAGGACGCGATCCAAGCGGCAAAGGACGAGGAAATTTTCTTGCCCTCGACCTCAACGAACTCTGAAGTCATGCACATACGGAGACCCTCGGCTCGGGGTAAAAGAGGTTTTCAAGGTAGGTACAATAAATTTTATAATAGGTATCCTACAACAACAAGGGGATATAATCGACGTGGTCATGATAATAATAAATATTTTTCACGTGGTAAGTATTATAACCGTGGAAATCAACAACGTCATCAACATTCAAATCGCGGTCAATTTTCTACGGATACTAAACGTAGTAATAGTAATCGTAATGTATTTCCAATAAATACAAATAATACTGTCAGCGAGCCTATAAAAAAAGAAGACGTAGATCAGTTTTTTCGGATTTAAGGATTATATTTTTACTTTAAATAGTAAACAAAAAATAGTTATTTTTGAAATAAATAAATATAAATATTATTTTTTACTAGATACTGGTGCTTCGTTATCTGTTATAAAAAACGAAGTTCTACAAAAAAATACTACGATTTATAAAAGTGAGACTATAGTAAATGGAATAGGAGGTCAAGTTAAATCTCGAGGTCATGTGTATCTAACATTAAAAACAAAAGATGGTGAATCATTTCATCATAAATTTTATATTTTCGCCAATTTATCGTTAAAGGTAGATGGCATTATTGGATTAGATTTCTTGAATAATTTTAGATGCGATATATTTTTAAATTCTAACACTTTGAGTATTCACTCTAATAGAAAACAATGTCTTATGCCAATTTATGAAATACCGGATTATACTACGGATTATTTGTTTATCCCGGCTCGAAGTGAGTCAATACACTATGTAGCTGTAGAATCAGGTTTGAAAGGTGATTGTGTGGTTTGTGCGAAAGAATTAAGTAAAGAATTGTTTTTAGGAAGTACGATTGTAAGAATAAAGGATGGCAAGATACCAATTAAAAATTTGAATACTAGTGAGAAAGACATAAAATTACCTAGATTCATCCCTGAGGTTCATTCATTAGATCATTATAATATTTGTAATTTTAATAAAACAGTAGCAAACGTTAAAAGAGCTGATACTCTATCATCAATCTTAAAATTAGATCATTTAAATCCCGAAGAAAATAAATCTATTAGTACTATTTGTCGGAAATATGCAGATATTTTTCATTTACCAGGTGACCAACTGACAACAACAGACATCTATGAACATAGAATTACATTAAAGCCCCATACTAGTCCAGTCTATATAAAGCCATACAGGATTCCTCAATCCCTGAAACCTGAGGTTCAAAAGCAAATTGAAAGCATGCTAAAAGACGATATAATAGAAGAATCTAAGAGTGAATGGTCTAGCCCAATATTATTAGTTCCTAAGAAAAGTGACAAAACAGGAGAAAAAAAGTGGCGTTTAGTTGTAGATTATCGAAAATTAAATGAAAATATTCAAGATGATAAATTTCCACTTCCTAATATTACTGAAATATTAGATTCACTTTCAGGTTCCATATATTTTTCCCATCTTGATTTAAATTCTGGATATTATCAGATTCCGCTTAACCCAGAAAGTCGTAAATACACTGCATTTTGTACTAACTTAGCCCAATACCAAATGAAACGACTTCATGGGTCTCAAAATTTCACCAAGTGCGTTTAGTAGAGTTATGTCGGTAGCTATGTCTGGGCTTACATTTGAAAAGTGCTTCATATACCTAGACGATTTAATTGTTTTCGGCAGAAATTTAGAAATTCATAACAAACATTTGATTGATGTCTTCGAGAGACTTAGAAAAGTTAATTTAAAATTAAATCCAAGTAAATGCCAATTTTTAAAAAAAGAAATTTTATATCTTGGTCACGTAATTTCATCAGAAGGCATATTACCAGACCCTGAAAAAGTTTCAGTGTTGCAAAATTATCCCATTCCTAAAAATGCTGATGAAGTACGACGATTTGTTGCATTTTGTAATTATTATAGAAAATTTATACCCTCTTTTGCTAATATAACAATTCCTCTCAATAAACTTACTAGGAAAAATTCAACATTTTTTTGGAGTAAGGAATGTCAAAATTCATTTAGTATTCTTAAAGAAGCCATGATCTCTCCCCCTATCCTTCAATACCCAGATTTTTCTCCGGAAAATGAGTTTATTCTTCAAACAGATGCATCGGGAATTGCTATTGGTGCAGTTTTAACTAATAAAGATTTGAAACCTATTGCGTACGCGAGCAGACCTTTAAATGCATCAGAAATAAATTATCCAACAATAGAAAAGGAGCTTTTGGCTATAGTTTGGAGTGTAAAATACTTTAGACCGTACTTGTATGGTAGGCATTTTACTATTAAAACTGATCATAAACCATTAGTATATTTATTTGGAATGAAAGATCCTTCTAGTCGGTTAATGAAATTTAGGTTAACGTTAGAGGAGTATGATTTTAAAATCGAATATGTAAAAGGTAAAGAAAACGTAGGAGCAGATGCTTTGTCAAGAATATATATTACATCTAATGACTTAAAAGGTATAAATGAGCAAGTTATGGCTGTGTTAACAAGAAAGCAAAGGAAGGAAATGGCAGAGATAGATGAGAATAGCATGGAAAAGGATACACCCTTCCTTAATAACTCTGGAGACGAAAGGCCTGATCAACCAAGAGTTGTAGAGTTATTAAGAAAGCCGTGTGGTTCAGTAGAAATGAAATTAATACAGGGTTATGAATTAGATAAATTACGAAAGGGAAACAGAATAAGTGATGAGTATGAATGTTTTTCTTATTGTCCTAGTAAAAAGATAATTTACATTAATCTCAACTTTAAGGCGCAATTCTCGCGAGTCGAATTTGTGACCATGTTGAGTAATTTTTGTAAACAAATAAATATTGCAGAAATATGCATAATAAAAGACAAAAATAATGAAAGATTTATCAACGATTTAAATGATGAAATAAAGTCGACTAAGAAGTGGTCCGGACCACGGATTTGCATTTTAAAAAATATAACTAGGATAGATAACGATGAAGAAAAATCATTCATATTAAATGACTTTCATTTACTACCAACCAGTGGCCATGCTGGTATTCGTAGAATGGTAAACAATATTAAAAGACGATTTTACTGGCCAGGCCTTGAAGCTAATGTGAGAGAATTTGTTAGAAAATGTTCTAGATGCCAGAAATCTAAACATTGTAAATACGTTAAAGAACCTATGGCTCTATCGACAACTGCGTCATACGCGTTTGAAAAAATATTTATGGATATAGTGGGCCCGCTACCAAAAGATTATGACGATAATGTATATATTTTAACAATTCAATGTGAATTAAGCAAGTTTATAGAAGCTTATCCACTTAAAAATAAGGAATCCATTAGCGTAGCTAGAGCATTAGTAAATAATTTTATTTTAAGATTCGGCATACCCAAAATAATAGCAACAGATAGAGAAACAGAGTTCACATCTTCCATCATAACCCAGGTATGTAAACTATTAAATATAGATAATATTACTTCAACAGCATACCATCATCAATCCATCGGGGCATTGGAGAATGCTCATAAAAATTTAGGTTCATTCTTACGAATTCACTGCGACAAAAACAAACAATCTTGGTCTCATTGGCTACCGTACTGGTGTTTTAGTTTTAATACCACTGTCCATACCGAAACAAAATACCAACCGTTTGAACTTGTATTTGGTAGGCAATGCAATATTCCCAATAGATTATCCAATACAATAGAACCTATGTATAATCCAGAAAATTATTGTAGTGAACTCAAATATAAGTTGCAAGTTGCTTTTAAGGATGCCCGAAATAATTTATTAAAAAGTAAATGTAATCGTAAAGTAAAATATGATAAATATGTTAACCCTATTACTTACAATAAGGATGATTTAATTTTAGTGAAATCAGAAACAGGTGGTAAGTTGGATGAACTGTTCAATGGACCATTTGTTGTATTAGAAGATATGGGACCAAATGTAAAAATAAGTAAGAATAAGAAAATAGATATAGTGCATAAGAATCGAACAAAAAGATTTATTACATAGTATGTAATATAAAAAAAAATATATATATATATTAAAATATTTTTTTTTCTTTCACCCCCGGAGGTGAAGTGTGAAATGTTTATACATTAATTATAGTATAATATAGCATGATATAGTATAGTATAGTATAGCATTAAGTCTAATGTAAGTTCTACCTTATATAAAGCGCTCATATATCATCCATATATGGTCGACCACCCATTAAGCTAAGTTTTCGTTATAAGTATTCTTAATATATTTTGATTATTAAATATGTCTCCAACCTAAGAAGACGTTTTCCTTTAACCTCCATAACATACCACATTTGAGTCACATAGAATGGGAAAGACAAGAAAGAGATTGATGATAATGTATTTTAATATAAACTAATCTGCCCGCGGTCTCACTCGCGTCAAAACTCTTTTCTAGGATCAAAAATATCTTTTGTTGTGCTCAAGACTTTATAGAATTTACCTCTTTAAAAGCGTTATTTACAATAAATACTTACGTATAGTTCATAATGAAATCATGCAGTCTCAATCACTTTCATTATTTCAATTAGAGGCATGTATAACAAAACTGTCACTAAACACATCCTGCTTCTCTTCTTCGGTTAAAATTTCGTCTTCGCATTTAATAGCATGATTGCAAACTTTCGTTCAATATTTTATGTGAGAAAATTCTAGAATATTATATACTCTATGTGAAAACACGAACCTTTACCATATAAACCGAGACATCCCGAGTATCAAAGTGGAAATAATCGTATTGTAATGATATGATAAATATGTAAGGCGAATACACACCTGCGCGCCCGGTTGGCCTGGCGGCGCGCCTCGGCCTGGCGCTCGCGCTCCTCGCGCTGCCAGGGGTTGTGCGGCGGCGGCGCGCGCGCGGCCGGCGCGCCCAGCGCGTACACCGACACCGCCGGCGGCTCCAGCGCGCTCGCCACGTACCGCTCTGGTGGGGACGGCTCGCTTTATTCTCAGACAATTATGTAGACGGAGCCCAACAAAAAGTTGTCAAAACCAAATATTGTAGCGCGATTCGCTGCTTATACTACAATTCTCGATTTTGCCACACAGATCGTTTACTTTCTTCAAAAAATAAGGAAAATTTTATTTTCATATATTGTATTAGTCATTAATTTACAATTTTTGAAATAGAAAATATGAATAATAAAAAAAAAAGATATATTTTTTAAATATTATTTTTCTTTCCCTTTAAAGAGATAGCATTATATTTCCTTATAATTTAATCCTTCCTTATAATAGATTTCTTTCTTTATATCTATTATTGTATTATTAATATAACAAAACAAAACTATTACCATCATCAGGCTGTACAGTTGAAGCTTGCTGCTGAGGCTGTTGTGACTGCTGGTAGAGATCTTCGGCCTCTGTTTCAGATTTTCGTGTAGGCTGTAAACAAATGTTTTAGATACTACACATAACATAACAAGACCATATTCATTTTCAACCCTTATTTAAAATCCCCCCACTGAGAACAGGCCTCCCTTAACTACAAGGGGATTCAGGCTATAGTCCACCACGCTGGTTAAGTACAGGTTGTCGGAATTCACACGTCTTTCGAAAACTTGCTAGGTTCTCTCAGACATGCAGGTTTCCTCGCGATGTTTTCCTTCGCCACAAGACAAGTGGTAATAATGTTGGAAACGAATCGCATATGAAAATATCATAAGAGCGAGACCAGGAATTTAAACCCGCTCACTCGGATTCCTAAGCGAGCGCGTTATCATTTTAATAAAATAATGAAATTAGTGAATAAAAAAATTATATCGTACCTGCGAGATAGGTTTAGGAGCGACAGGCGGCTGGCTGCGCTGCGGTGACGGCGGCCCAGGCGGATACCAATCGTACCTGTAATACGAATATTTATTGTAAAACTAATTCATTTAATAAAACGAATTGAAATTTAAAATATCAAAATATATAATTTATGTTCCTGAAATAAGTTATTTTCAGAAACCATTTATTTTATTGTTTTTTAACATATACTTGAAGTTTAATAAAGAACTTCATCGACAGCCAATTTCAATAAAATTAGTAGAGGTAATATTTCTGTTGTTATGCCTATATACCTCTTATATATAATAGACGTTTATGGGTATTACAAACATTCATTTTCTGTTCTCTCACACATAGTTGATGGTACGACAAACATACGATCGGAAAAAGATCAGGCACAGTAAGCAAAGGGACACGTGGGTGTAGTACTGCCAACTAACGTGAGTCAAGTTAGCTCCTATCAAAATTACTACATATTTATTTTTAGTACTTATATAATAAAAATACCTATATAAGCAACTGATTATAAGAAGATACCTTTGAGACTGAGCGTGATTCTGGTATATTTGATTGTTCTGTGGCTGCATATGCGACGGCGCGGGAGAATACTGCGTGTGCATGTTGACGTGCATTTGTGGCATCTGGGGCGTGTACTGCGCATGCACGTGCTGGCTCTGCGGGCTGTGCATGTGCATGGCTTGGCCCGGCTGCATGTTCGCATGCACGTGCATCTGCTGGTTTGGGTAGCTGTTTGTCTTCTGTTGAAGTTGTTGCTGCTGGTATTGTTGTATTTGTTGCTGTTGTAATTGTTGTTGTTGTAACTGATGTTGTTGTAATTGTTGTTGCTGTTGTAACTGTTGCTGTTGCTGATGATGATGTTGATACATTTGTTGCTGCTGCTGTTGTTGCTGTTGTCGCCTACTAACTTCTTCGGACATCTCTGCCAATTTTGCGGCTCGAGCGTTGGCGGCATTTGCTTGGTTAACCTAAATTTTTATTATTTTGGTTATTTTTTTAGAACCCGAGTAATGCATATTGTCTTGTATAAAGTATATTGCTCGTAGATTTACCTGATGTGGCAATGTGTTAGTACCATCCGGAAGTTGTTCGGGTGAGGTCGCGGAGAAGTGTGCAGATTGGGGTCGACCGCTTCCTGTTGAGCTACGAAGCGATGACCATCTAACAAACGAATAAGTTATTTTATAACCATTTCTACTGAAGAGTTTATTTTTAAATATGAATTACAATAACTTGCATATAAAAAATTATTCATTAATTACATAATAAAAAGTTATTCAAAATTAATTATACAATGCAATTGCGGTTTAATTCACGCGGACTCGCGTAGGTTAAGCACAGTATATATAGTATATAATAGTTGTGGAAAGTAATAAAAAAGCTAACTACTGAGATTCCCGCCGGCTCTTCTGCTGCATTCCGAACCGCTGGTAGTTTTATGGACGTACAATAGTGACATTTAATTAAATATAATTATTTTATATAATATTAATCAAATTTAAACTCTTTTAGTTTAAATTTGATTACTAGCTAGCAAGTCAAATCTTGAACTTCAATTCATCCTAAGTTATCTACTCTGTGTAAAGGATGCGACTGTTCAAATTTAAGATGTTCTATTTTTTAATTGCAAACACTTTTGTAGCAGAAAAACAAGGAATTGTGTTTTTTTAGTTTAGAATGTTGTATGTTCTTATGGAAAAAATTCAGGACTATTTACAGAATTTGGCACTCATTTAGATCTCCATTCTTTTGTCGGTGAAGTTGACGATCACGCTTGTTCTTAATATTGAACTTGGCTTCCATTTTCACATTTATGTTTTTGATGGGATATTGATTTCCTTTAGCTTAATAACACTATATTATATAATCAATGTATACATAAGTTGTAGATACACACCTGTCTTGCAACGGGTGCTGTTGAGCGTGCACAGACGACAGGTTTTGGTAGAATAGGTCGTTCGGCGCCGAGAGGTTGTGGCTGCTGTGGGACTTGCTCGGCGCCATGCCGGCTGCACTCCCCCTCAACTTCGACATGTTCATGCTGTAAAAAAATCATTTTAAGTTTTTGTTCTCTAGTTAACTACCTTAGGAATGAATCGAATAATCAAATGAAATGAAAATTTACTTAACCACGAGCTTTCTAAATCCCAAACAGTCCGCAATTCAAATTAAGTATTCGCAGAAGTAAGTAGAAATTATCGTAAGTATAAGTAGAATAATACTACCTTGATACAAGAGAGGTCTGTGAATGCGGCGAGAGAGCGGCGGCGTGGTGCGGGGAGGGCGGCGGCGCGTGCGCGTGGTGCAGCGCCGGCGTGCTCTTGCTGGGCTTCACGGGCTCGGCCGCCAGCCGCGCCGGCAGGTCGCGCTCCGACGCGCGCCGCGCGCCCGCGCCCGCGCCCTCGCCCGCCGCGGCGCCCGCTGCGGCGCCCGCCCCTAGGTCAGACATACTATTGTAAAACCACATCTACATACAAAATTATCAACCATATATTGATAGTACATACGTGAAAAATGATTTTGTTTATTAATACGGTTTCATCTAAGATACTGCTGTAATGTGTTAGCTAATAAGCGAAGACATAAGAACACTAGAAGAAAATTTTCACGTATTCCACCAATAATACATTTGATATTTCTACATAATTTTTACAAAATTAAAAAAATATAATAGTAACTTATAAATGTATATATAATTTGTGTGTCCTACACAAAAGGTGATGAATTACAAAATTATATAACTAAGATACCTAAAAGTAGAAATATAACGTGCAACGATCTTAAATAACAAAACAATAACGTAAATAATAACGTATATACAAAATGATAACCAACATAATCAATAATAAAGGCTTCGCCATATAAGAAAGGAACGTCTGCAACACATGCTCTTATAATGAATGATAAATCATAAACGAAACTAAAACTCGAGAAGCCGTGCGTGTATAACACACCTATTTCATGCTCGGTGTGAGAGTCGGCTTACACGTGGGATGGGGCGCCGCGGCGCGCACGTCGGGGCAGCTGCGCCGCGCGGCCGCGCCCGCGCGCGAGGACACGTCCATCGAGGACACATGTCTTCGCTCCAGTCTCTTATTACTCGTAGATCGCAGTCCGCTCAATTCATCTAAGCTTTCGCTTTTAATTAACGATTCTACACGTTTAGGCTTTTCAGGATTAATACTGGTCTGAGTAGATTTCAGTTTTATATTGTCGAGTGTAATTATTTTCGGTTTTTTTTCTATAATTTCATTAAATATAAAACTGCCCGTTGTTGAAACGTTAGCTTCGGTGTGATCTTCGGATGGAAGATTGGGCAGCTCGAATTCGTTGCCTTGAGCCAAAGTATCTTCACTGCCGCGGGAACCAAACTTTGACCAATCTTCGAGTTGTATAAGAATACTTTTCACTTCGTCTTCGGACATTTTGTCAGTTTTAACGTCATCAGTATCAGTTTTTTCAAATTCATACTGAATATCCGCTAAACTAGCACTCGCGGGAAGTTGTTCCTTAATTATTAGGGTTTCTCTATTTCCTCCCGTGCTAAGATTAGGACTCGACCTGCAATTGCGTTTGTAACTTTTCGCACAATATCTAAGATTAATTTGATTAAAATGTTTAGTTAAAGCTTTAACTTTCCCAAAGGCAGGTCTATATTCGTCTGGTGATTTCCATGATTTTTTTGCAATGTTATCTAACATCTGATTAACTTCACTTTCTGCATGTGGGGCCTTCCTGCATGGAGCCACGTCTGTGAATTCTTCATCGAAAGAATCCGAAGTCGATATGGACGGACCATCTGTATCATCTGATTTACTCGAAAGTGATTTTGACATTGAATATAAAGTTTTTTTCAGTCGGCACTGTATATTCTGAATGTCTTTAGATTCTCGTCTCAAGTTAAGACTTAAATCGACTTTTTTTGTAAATTCTACAATGCGAGGTTTCGTATCGGTTTCTAAAGGTGAGTTAGGAGTTTGACATGTAGCATCAGCCGTTGCCGGTTTTTTATTATCCGTCAAATCTAATGAAAGAGAGGGGAGTATTCGTCTTATTTTAGGAGTGGCCACTTTACTGTGAAAACAGTCATTCTCGAATATCACTGGTTCAGAATTAGGTTCATCTATAAAAGGTATTTGTTGCGCTTCCGGCTGCGGCGTGCGGCAACACTCACAGGCACTCACACACTCGTCCACCGCCGTGCACCTGCGTCTGTACTCCTCGTCTTTAGAGTGAGAATTGAACAAGTCCAAAGTTAGTTTAGTGTCTATCGGTTTCATTTCTGGTGGCAAACAAATAGTTTCACCACTTTCACTGGACTGGTCGTAGTTGGCCGGCGGGTCGGGCACGGGGGGTGGTTCTTGTATCTCGTAAGTGTCATGTGACAGGGTGTCGCTAGACTGTCGAGCGTCGAAATCTTCACATGTAAATGTGAAAATCGGTATCTGATGCTGAGGTGGCCCGGATTTGAGCTCTAACGGGCAGCCCGGCGTGTCCGGAGACTGATCTTCTTGTAGCTGATTATTCTCTCGATCTAAAGTAATAATGAGTTTAGGAATGGAACCGTGATAATGGGGTTGACAGTCTTCGGTATCATCCGTGCTAGATTCGGATGTTTCATCTCTTAAGAGACGATTTCGATAATGCCGGCCATATCCTGCAATTAGAGAAACTTTAAAACCACTCACGAGATATGATTCATAAAGGAAAAGAAGCAGAAAAGAATCACATCAAGATCACCACAATTTTTTAAACAAAGAAAAAATAAACAAAGTAAGAAGAGGAATCAACGCCGAAAATAAAAAAAAAGTCGCAAAAAAATAAACAATAACAATTTTTCAACATTATTTGCCTGCAGTGACGAGCTCAGTGAGAGGCGACGTCGGCTTCAACAACGCTGGATGTGGATTTATGAATGTTCCAGAATTACGTCGCGAGCGGTCTTCGTATTGTACTTCGTCATCTAAGAAAATTGTATTAAGGACACGTTTTTGTTATAATGACTAATTTTAGCTGTATTACTGCTATTATTTTTATTAATTTTTAATCGAAAATTTGGCAATCCTCATTGACTAATATTGTACGTAATGTTACGTATATTAAAACTCCAAACATCAGGAACTTAAGTATTGGTTCTGCTATCTCCAGCGTAGAATAAAATTAATATCAGAACATATTATAAATGTAAATTATATAGTAGAAGTTTACTTTGTTGTTGATTATATGTAGGCTGATGCAATAGGGTCGCCAGCCCGTGCAACACCGCGCCTTGTTTCGCCACTTCCAGAGTCACCGTCGGACCCGTGCGAACTAAGTACTCTGCAGCCTACGCAAAATAACAATAATTAAGTAAATGTATCTGAATTAATATTTTTTTATTTAAAACATCTTAAATTAGTATAGCTTAATATTTTATTGTTTAATTTAATGGTTTTATTTTCAAAAGTTAAAAATGTTTCCATTTATAATATTTACATTATAATTATCATAAAAAATTATAAGTAGTAAACATTTAAATTACGACTATTGTAATTCGGCTCTTTTAAAGTCATGCATAACCAAATGGGCATCCCCAAGATTGGCACATTGTCCACTATGTTGGCCTAATGCAGATAGAGTAGACTTCTCACATCTTCCAAAAATCAATTAGATTTTCCTAAAATGCGACTTCGAATTACGACATTTCGTCTTTGCATCAGGTAATGTAAAATAAAATTGTTTTTAAAAAAGAGATTTGAAAACACTCTCAAGAGTGTGATATATATCTACTAATGGTGACCTTTTCCTGCGTGATGCCCACGAGCGAGTGCCCGTCCACGGACAGCAGCTGGTCGCCGGCGGCCAGGCGCCCGTCCGCCGCCGCCGCGCCGCCCGGCACCACCGACTTTATGTATATACCCAGCTTGCTTTGCCCTGCGCCCTGTATGGACAGATATATAAGTGAACGTCGATATTATTTGACATATTTTAATTTTTATTATAGGGGGGACGAAATTATTTCGAAGGTACTGTATTTTACAATGCGTACAAAACTAAGTCGTTCTTCGGAGAAAATGTCTCGGAGAACACTAAACTCCTCATCCTCTCTGAATGAGACTATCACTTCACTGGCAAAATGCCATTCCAGTTTCCTAGGCAGACCTCAGATCTGCAGATCTCAATATACAAAATCGTCATGACGGCCTTAGAGCTGATGGTTTTGCCATTGGATTTGAAAGAAGTTTTGTGACTGTTATTCTTTGTGAGCGCACTCCACTTAGATGAAACGACGTGACAGACACAGAAATTTTATTCACGATGACATAAGTCACTCTAGCGCTATCTTTAACAATTAACTTTAACATACTACAAGTATACTATAACTAACTGATTAGTAACATATAAATACAATATGGATATAAACCTTGGCAGCAACAATGCTGAGCCCCATGCCGTTAGAGTTCTTGTGGAGCTGCACGAGCTGCAGGCGCGGGTGCGCGTCGGGCGCGCCGGGCGCGGGCGCGTGCGCGTGCATGTACACGGTCCACTCGCCGCGCGCGTGCGGCTGGTGCGCCAGGCGGCACAGGCCTCCGCGCTGCAGCGGCGCCACGAACTCGGCCAGGCCGGGCGGCACGCCGCGCACCACCTCCGGGCTGAACCCGTCGCCCGGGATCAGCAGCGCCGCGCCCAGCCACACGCTCTCCTCTAGTGTTATCTGAGTCGAAGTTAATACACGTCAAAATTACTTTACTAGAATATCTGAACCACTTCCTCTTTTTTCGCAGTTGGCTTTAATATAGTAACAAATAACTGTCACATAGGCATTGAAAAATATGGAAGTTTACGCCGTTGTGACAAGTTCTTTATTAATTTTTTATTAAAAATATCATTTATTGTAATAAATGTACATAAAATAACATTACAAAACCTACTGGATTAAAGAAACAAACTTCTATACAGGTTATATGTATTATAAATTATAATACATATAACATTGTAATAGCTATAGCGCGTCCTCGTACCTCGCGTCCGTCGGCGCGATACAGCTCGTCGGCGCGCGCGCGCGCGTGCGCGGCGGCCGCGTCCACCAGGTCGGGCGGCAGCAGCGGCGCCAGCAGCGCGCGCACCTGCACCGAGTTGAGCTTGAAGCACGCGCCCAGCGCGCCGCACACCTCCTCCGCCGTGCGGTATGTGCCCGATATCAGGCGCGCTGCGAATGTAAATATAAAAATATTTGAATTTAGTAAGCCATTGCGAGCGAGGTAGCAATAAACTTACTAACCTGATGGCCGAGCCATTGGGAGCTAGATAGCAATATCTATTGTAAAAAAAAACCTCACCAGCCTGGTGCGTGCGAGCGAGATGGCAGTCTGCAGCCAGCTCCAGCCCCTGGCGCTCGGCCCACGCCGCTAGCAGCGCGAGGCGCGCCGACAGCGCACTGCCCCACCGCGCGCTCACGCACCCCGCCTCGGTTACCAACTGTCGGATATATTTCATTTTATTGTTAGTATTATCAACATATGGAAATAAATTGATAATACTATATCTACAAATAGAAAGAAACAGCGAATGTTTGTTAAATACATCAAAGATTTCATCAATGTCTCAGAGCAATGTTGATTGTTTTTAATTTTCTAAGTTTTATAACTTTTTGGTGTAGCGTAGCAGCTGAACATGATTTACTTTACCCTCAGCATGTACAAAGGAGACCAATAGTGTTTTTTGGTTTCTATTATGAGATCAAAATATGGTTTCCAATGGAATTTAATTAGATTTTTTTTTATTTAGCTTATAATTTAAAACGAAGATCAGTTAAAAAATTGGTATAACAAAACCAAACAAATTAAAAAAATAATAAAGAATGTCAATTTAGTAGCACATCATATAGAAAAACAAGTTACCTTATTAAAACAACAAGCATTAATATAATGGAAGAGGTGCGAGAAGAGCTGTATAGTGAGGGCGGCGTTGACCCGGCAGCGGCGCAGCAGCACCATGGCGGCGGCCAGCGCCTGCAGCGTGGGCGCCGTGGCGTCCGTGGCGTCCGCCGCGTGCGGGTTGCTCAGCTCCGCCAGCGCTCGGGACAACTCCTCTTGGAAGCATGTTACTAGGTTGCTAGAACACAATTCAACCAGATAAACAATCGAGCTACTAATATTTTGCTTAATTTGGGTACTCTATAGATTGAATACATCGCAGTAGATAACTTTCAAGTTGGTCTAAAAGATGTATTGGGGTTTTCTGTTAAAAACTATTACCCCTGTACCTGAGCTCACTCCCTCTTTATCTGGTCATGTCTTTAGTAAGTACATTGAGTCTACACAAATAATTATATATAAAAAATTTAACGCGGCTAATCTTTCTAAAAGTTCCCAACATGATTATATTTATAAATATTATTTACTTCTTACCTGAAAGCGTTTTGAACGGTTTTTGGTAGTAAATCCTGTGCTTGCGTTGAAAATGATGAAATATGTCGATCAAATTTTAAAAAATGTAATAGTTCACTAGCATTAGCCATCCAAAATGCTTGCGCAGCCGAATCTGTGCATCTCTCCTAAAAAAATAAGAAAGATATTAATCGTAATGACGGTATATAAAAGAAACATAGGTTTATGCGTAATTTTTTTTCAATTTGTTCCGTGTGCGAAAATCGAAAACAGTTGTAACTATACACTCCATACTATGTTTATTAAAATAAGCGTAATAATTAGAAAGATTCGATAATGCCATCATATCTCAAAAGATACAAGATTTAAAATTTATCTGAATTATCACTACATACATATTATATAACACAAGTTCCCCCGCCTCGTCTGTCTGAACGCTTTACTCTACCGACCGGAGTTTCATACGGTTTTCAAAAATGGACGAAGTCATTTACGAGGAAGATTTAGGTTTATAGTTCATAAAGGTTTTGTACAAATTGGCTGAAGTATGATTAAGATTGTTGAAGATGTCGAAAAAATTAATTTCAATGCCTAAAACTGAGTGACATGAAAACAATGTATTACGGAATTATTCATATCTACGAACGCACCGAGAAAAGCGCCAGTACAATAATACTATAAAATTTCTGACTTACCTGCACAGTTGCGTGTATGAGTGTCGCGACGTGATGTAGGAACGCCGTGAGCTTGTGTGCGCGCTCCGTCGGCGTCAGTTCCGGCCGATAATGGGTAGACGCGCGGTATCTGAAACACAAGCGTTTATAAATATATTTCTTCGAACATACGTTTTTACAAGAAAAATACTTTTAAAATTTAAATTATAATAGCGAGTCTACTAATTGTCACCATTATACATCCATATGACAACATTAAAATATACTAACAATACAGAGATTAACATGGGCAAAGGTGGACTTGTTTTTTAGAAAAGATCTCTTAAAGCCAACCTCAAATCAAAAAGTCAAATCGTCTTATATTATTTATGATGAAAAATAATTTAGATAAATAGTAAGATTAGTACAAGTAAGACACCTGTACAGCACTTACCTAGCGCAGAGATATAGCGTGTAGACGGGCGCGAGTTTGAAGGCGGGCGCGTGCGGGTCGAGGCGCGTGATGACGGCCGCCAGGAACTGCGCCTGCCCCGCCTCGGGGAACTCGAGCACTGCGGGCAGTATCGCCTCCTGGCCGCGAGAGCTCATCGCGCTCCTAACATTATACATGGCGTTTTAAATAAAATTATTGGGCATATTTTTGAAATTTTCGCGGATTTATTTATTATTTGATTTGATTTTTGGTTCACGGCATGGCAAATTAAAATAAATCCGCGAAAAGAAATTAAAATAATAGTATCATTTAATGTCAAATATTCGCATTAATCTAAAAAAGTACTAGGTACTGTACATGCCACTTCAAAAATCTGTTAACAATTACTTAAAAATATGGATGGCATAGATAGTTTCTTTGCATAAACAATTAATTTTTAATTATCATAAAGAAAAATGTTATTCAAACAAATTGTTTTTCCTTGCAAATCGTACTTTTGAAGTGACAGCTGAAAGGTTCGACTCTGATGTTCCTACTCCATATTTAGATTGAATTACACTGTCTGTAGTACGCTACATTTGTGTTATCTTGTATGTATAAATTAATGAAGTGATAATATTAGCTTTCTTGTCAGATCGTATTGCTACCAAAAAAGTGATATTATCATCTGCTTTGTCCAAAAAAATATTATATATTTTAACATGTATTCTGAAAATGTAACTGACGATATGCCATATGTAAGTAAAAACAAAATACATACTTGAAATCAAGTAGAGCTGGTTATATTATGTGACATATACGGATTCATGCGCCTAAAATTAATCTAATACATAATGTTTAATGTTTATATTATTTTCTTAAATATGTATTTTAAATTAGAGCAAACACAGGCGTGTATCTAGCTTCAGTACATGGATCCCAACGATAATAGCAAACAAGAAAAACGATGAACAAAAACATTCAACATCTAAAAGTTTCAAACACAACATAATAGAATAAAACATTTATATACAAAAAAAATATAATTAAAAATCCATACCTGTTATCTTGACCCGATCCACCACTCTTAGCGCTACATATGCTCTTTGTCTCGATGTTGCCATCCAAATCGAAGGTGGTTTCATAGTTGTCTTTATACTGAGCGTTGTGGGTGCGATTGACCGAGGCGCTTTGGTCCTGCTCGTTATATACAGAACTCGAGTGCTCATCTCGTATATAGTCGTCCTTCGAATCGTTCAGATGTTGCGACATCATGAGCGATTCGTTGTCTAGTTTAAGAGTGTTATTGTTGTAGGGCGGGTCGTTCGCGTTATAACCGTACGTGTCGTGGGATACGGGACTAATAGTTCTGGGGTACTCGGCGTCGTTTACGTTCGCGTTCGGGTCTAGCGGGTCGGGCTGGTGCGAGACCATCGAATTCGGCGACATCGCTCCGCTGTTTTCACCAGACGGCGATCTAACAATGGCAATACACAAGCGCATGTCGGTGAGCCAGTGACACACATGCAACGAAAGAAAATAAAACAACGATGATACATGAACAACATAATCGAACACAACAATTAAAAGTGAATAGGAAAGCGTCGATACAGTGATATAGTTGTTTAAATTGAAAATAAGTAAATTAAGAATAAGGCTAGGAGTGTTGTGTGATCTGAACTAGTCTAGGTTTTGATTCTAAGTATAGAGATAAAGCTACATATTATTAAAAAAAATAGCTATATATTTCTAATTAAGGAATATTGAAGATCTATTCACAGCATATCGTAAAGGCATATAACTTTGTTCACCTGTCGTAGATGGAGCCCGAGCCAAAGTGTTGGGACTGTGAAAGATTCCGGTTCATAAGGTTTTCTTGCGCAGGATCCACGAAGCGGAAAGTTGATACTCGGCCGAATTTTAACAAGCAACCGTGCTGTGATAATAAAATAATAATTTATATTCATTGCTATCCCGAATGCTTCTAGGTAAAAGAACTGGAACTCTGACATAAAAATATCATCACTTAGTGTTGAATGATACATGAACATTGAACATTGTACATATAGAACAAAAAAATACAAAAATATATAAATTCTCATGTTTTATAATGAAATTTTAATTAAACACAAAGTGATTAATTTTAATATTAATAGGTGCAGTTTTACTATAGTTAAGATGCGCAATTTACTACATCGGTAAAATGTTGAAGAAAGAAAATTCTCATGAGGTAGATGATAAATTCAATAGCTAAAGGAAATTGGTTGGCATTGAAAAGGCGACAAAAAGGAATATGAAGCCTGTGTAAATGTTTACAAGCCACGGGAGCCTGCGGTGCGCATGTCTCGTTAATATTTTATCAGACAGCTAGAACTTTAGCATGGTTAGACTCACATAAGATATTAAATGAAATTCTCCAATTGAGGTTATTACTGAATGAATGATGATAAATACATAATAATAGAATCGCAAAATTTAACTGTTCGATATTTTTTGTTCTAACAGAATTAAATAATAACAAGTGCATAACAAACTGTACGTGGATTAGCCAAAACAAAGCCACTGTGAATGATGATGTTTTTATTATTAAAAATTGACCATTAATAAGAAAGGTATTTAGGCACATATAATTTTATATTCAAAAGGTGCTCTGATGATTAAATATGAAACAAATCATAATGAAAAGGTCATGTTGGATTTCAATACGATCAAATAAGAAGATAGCATAAAACGTAAAACATTGTGCAAATAAATGTTTCGAGACCTGAAGAAAGACGACGTTAGCAAAATTGATAGATGAAGATTTAATGATAAGAATTCCTTCTACGTTTATATAAATTTAACCCAATTTGAAATATATATAAATGATTGACATATTAAATAGATTTACTAAGCCACATTATTATGCCTATAAATAGAAAATAAAATGGAAGTATAATTAATATATGTAGTATATTAAGTTTTGCCCATTTTTGTACCTGCAATCTCTGTGAATGCATTATCCTGCACCCGTTAACGTAAACATGTGCGTCTGCATGTACCGGTGTAACAGTGTACCCGCCGCCGTCCGCCATTGCGACCACGCAATGACGTGCCTGGATGGAAGGCCCATACAACTGCAATGCTGTACCATTCCCAGAACCGATCTGGATAAAAAAAAGTCTATGATTAGCTATGTGTATAATTAATTCAGTAAATGAAGGTCGAGACTCAAATAAAAAAGTATTAGTTATTTTAACAATATTCATTTCACAGATAATAAGAATTTACTTTTTTTTTACATAAAATAATATTGCATCATAAGTGACTCGCATTGAGCGAGCCAAAATAAAACCTATAAAATTTATAGTAATCTATATATAAGGTACCTGCGGTAAATAAGGGCCGGCATTATTAAAACTTAAATATTGAAAAAAATAGGTGAAGTTGAAATAAATATCAGGAATATTATCAAACATTATTTATTTAAGATCTTAAAAAAGAGCCTATATGACTAGGTTTTAAACATTTTGTGAACAAAAATAAACTTTAAAAAATCCTTTACTAAGGACCTTAATATACTCAGGTAGTCTTTTAAGGTCCAAGGCAAAATTAAAAGAAACTAAGCAGAAAAAATATAAACTAATTTGTTTTCCTCTGTAACTCAACATAATTAAGATTTTCAAACAAAATAGTTAACATTTTACCATTAATATAATAAAAAAAATACAAATTGGTCCTTATGAAACTCAAGTAATAAATATTTTGTAATAATAAGTAGTTATTTATGTATAATCAACAAATTTATACTATTTTTAGATAAAAAACCTCTTAACTAAAAATATAGTTTAACAAAAATTAAAAAATTAATGGTTATTTTTTTGTCACCAAATACCCTGGCCCTTATTAAAATAATGAAATAGTAATAAGCATGAAAAATCTAAATAGAATGAGATCAACAAATATCAATGGTCGGGGGATTCACAGTATTGTCATTATTAATTAAATAACACAAGTAATTAACTATAATCAAATAAGATCCTTAATGTTATCCTCGGATTTGGCCTGGAAACTAAAGCTATCATTTAATTGCATTCGGGGCAAAGAAAATTGATATCGTCTTTCGTTAGGCCAACACATTGTTCGTGATACCATTTCTGACACACTTGGCATTGTCGCATATTTCGGATGCTTTCCGTATGACATGCGTAGCAGAACCACGTATCATCAGGATCCCTTTTGTTTTTTTTATTTTCTTTGTCCTTTTTGCCTCCTTTAGCAGTTTGCTGTCTCTTTTGCCTTTTCTTCTTGTTCTCTTTTGTTTGCTCTCTTTCCACAAATAAGTCTCTACCGCCACCGCATAATTTGGAGTTGGTATTAGCAGTTGGAAAGGAGATTTGAAACTTTTATTCTGCTTAAGATTCAGTAATGGTATATTATCCTCTGAAACCTCTGATGACGAGCTATCAGATCGTTGCCTTGCACCAGTATGTATGTGACTACCGTGTCTGATTGCTTTTTCTGGCGTATATTTTTGCATCAATGGAGGAACTACATTTTGATCTTCTGATGAAGTGGGGCTGCACAAGTTTTTGTTATCTTGTCTATTGTGATAATTCGCTAGACGAGACATAAGGTCTTCAACAGAAGTATTGGTATCTGAGCAATAAATAATTGGTCGCTTTGTAATGGTATTTGTTTCTTGTAATTGAATAGGTAGGTCTCCTGAATCTGATGAACTGTAATCGACTAAACGGTGATCCGTTGTTGTATTAGAGGTGTACAAAACCGCGAACCGCGGTGACTTCTATCAATAAAGATGGTGAATCTGGACATGATGAAATTGAATCTTCAACATTTGTTCTGTTCATTAAAGATGGTGAAGCTGGACATGAAATAATCAAATCTTCAACGTTTGTTCTGTCAGAATCGTAAATAACCTAACCGCAAATCATAAAATAAAAATGCTAACTCCTTTAGGTGCGCGTACATGCCGGCATGTACCGATAACAATACGTCGGAACTCCGTCACGGAGCTCGTTTTAGCATTTTTTCATTTTAATACGCCTCAAATGAATATCAGGTAAAACGTTGTATAGAAACCTACCATTGTCCTTTGCCAAAAATCATAAATCTGCTGTTATTCCGTATGGAGTTCCGGTGTCTGCCTTCTGTCTCCATTATTAGATCAGCTTGCTGTTACTATAATATTGTATTGTCGTCGAAACTTGATAGGCATGCAAAGTTTCAAATCAATTGGACAACGGGAACACATATACATAGCAAGTTAAAACCTTGTAAAAATGCTTGAAATTGATATAACTCACAATACCCTCAAGTTTAATAGAAAGATAAAGCTATTTATCTACATGGTAAAGCTTTTATTTGCGAAAAGAAAACCAAAATAAAAAAAAAATGTATTTAAACATGCCAATAAGGGCCGGCCCTTATTCACTTCCTTCCAGATGGCCCTTATTAGCAGTGTTGTTACTTTTTACAAAACGTGATTTGAAAGAAGGAAAATATCAATAAAATAAAAGAACTTACCTTGATTCGATAGCTCTAATACCCACTTTATAGTAATTAGTTGTTGGATTACTGTAAAATTCGCTATTTTCTTTATAGTAAACGTATTTGCATTGGTATTTTTTTAAAAAAATGTGACGTCAACGATCCCCAGTGAGTTACTCGGGGCTACTGACAAAATGGTGGTGCGCACAGCAACGCGCGCGCTTGAGATAGCAATACTATTAATCCTTTTTATGCATGCGTGAGATCCAACCTATAAAACTATTGAAAGTGTGTTTTTCGTCTGATGGTCCTTAATAGCCGCTGGCCCTTATTTACCGTAGGTACCTTATAAAAAAAGTCGGGTAAGTTACAACACTTATAACTCGAGAACGGCTGGACCGATTTTAATGATCTTTATTTTGTTGGAATTGTCTTCACCCTGATTAGCAGAATAACTATTAAAACATCGGAAAAATTCACGAAAAAAAAATTGGAAAAAAAAATGTATTTCATACAAAGCGTCAAATCGTACCCAGGGACCTAAGCGCAGCATGGGTGAGACGCTAGTATCTTTATTAAAAAAATACGAGTCCGCACACATCTTCTCTCTTTATTCAGGTCATTATCAATTCGCCAGTTGTTGTTAATTATTTTAAAATACTCTAAAGAAATTCAAACTATGGATGGACAAATAACATAAACATCAATTTTAGTATTACTACGTCATAATTAGAAACTTTAGCCCCAATTTGACTCGTTTACAGCAATAATTTTCAAATATCACCATATTATTGTATATTTTTTTATTAAAAAAAAGGATTGATCACGATCACGATCTTAATTAAATAACTCATTATTGAATAACATGAATCACTAATTAATTAGTTCAAATAACACGATTTTGTCTGTAAACGTAAATTGTGTAAATATATTTCAATAGGTACCTACGAAAATATTGGTCGGCGTTCACAGTACAGCTTCCAATTGAGAAAATTGATTAAATATTTCAATACTAGAGAGTCTCTCATGTCTATTGAAATTCAAATGCGATTGGGTAAAAATATTTTAGTAAGGAAAATAGTATTGAGAGTATTCTCTAATATAGCATATAACGTATAAAATACTAAGTAAACTTTATTTTGTCAAGTTAGCATCAAGATAACATACATAATAAACTTTAGCCATACATATATATGTATGTATGGCTAAAGTTTATTATGTATGTAAATATAAACATATTTTTATTAGATACAGAAATGAGGTTGCAGATGATCCAGCTTTATATTCCCGGAGCGTATGATAAAATGGTTTTAATATGGAAATGAACACCAAATATGTGTGGATCTTTACACCTTGACTGTGTTTCACACATGTCACATATGTACGTATTATGTATAGCTATAATTTTAATGTTAAATACATTATAATTATAGCTTAATATAAATACCTCGTAATGGTAAATCTTAAATGTTTTCAATATTAAGTTTATATTGATTAATTCCATTCCTTAAGCTGAAACCTACACTTTCAGCTTAAGATTTACTGCATTGCGCTTTGTTACATTTTTCTTTTACTATATGAATTGTTCAGATGATTTCGGGGGATTTTTAAGGGAATTTTTAATATAACTGCTCTAAATTCTTTGATTTTATAATAGTTGCCATAGATATATACAACAAATATGTAGAAAAGCGACAGTATTGCAGTTTAAAATAAAACCATTATAATAATATGCATATTCATTTCATTTTGTTCTTTTTATAGACGTATTTACTTTGAAGCTTTTAAGGAGATATAAAAATCACGAGTTGCACTTTCGAGCAGTATATAAATATACATATGTATATGTATGTTATAGTGAATATTTATTATAGTCAGCATCAGTTCCTGTTTGGTCGTCAAGTAGATATTTTTGACGTCATTTTAGCAAGTAGCTGAATCGCGAATGCCTACCTCAATAACATCTGTGATGCGTACACGACGGCCATTTTCTAAAGCCGTGCCATCAGGAGTCACTTCCACCAGCATGGGTTCGTTGCCGGGCCGCGCGCTGCCCGTGCCCGCACCAGTCTTCTTTTTTCGTCGCCGCGGCTGAGCGTCCGATGGTCGCCGCCGCACGTGGAACATGATGGAGCCTTGATATTTAATACAATGTCATTGTAATACTTTGTCATTTTACTTAGGTTTTTAATAAGCTTACAAAAAATACTATTCCGTATGTTTTGTTAATATTTAGTCAATGTGATATTATATTAATTTTGTATTCCTAGTAAAAAATATTAGAACACGATGTGTAACAATTCGTTTTTCACTAAAATGTTTACCAATGACAAAATCGTTTTTCAAAGTATTTACTTCGTCCTTAGGAGTAATGTTTTTAAATTGATATAAAAATCTGTTCACAATCGTTAAGGTCTTTCGCAACAGCATACACAAAAAAATATAATATAAATAAAAAATCTGACAGCGTAAAAAGCGAAATAAAAAGACGAAAACAAGTTGACGAAGTATTATGGTATTATGCAGTCGGAGACATAGTACATGGTTTATCCTTGCTGTGAGATGTATGTATAATAATGTCATACTGTCTAACCAACCAACCGCATAATAGGTACCAACAGCATAATAGGTACCTAATTTTTTATTCCATCAAGTTGTTTTCATCTTTTTATTTCGCTTTTTACGTAGTGGGGTTTTACTTTTTTTTAATTTTGTAATTTAATTTTATATGGCTTCTTAGTTTTTGCCAGTTAGACATTTGGAGTTTTATTTAACTATTTATTAATCTAAATTATTAACATATTAGTTATACGAATTGTAGTGATGACCTCTTTGAAATCTCATTTTAATAAAATGGTAGGTTTCGAAAAAAAAAAAATTCAAGACAAATTGACATCTAAGATCAGCCATTTTGATTTTTAATGATGTCCATATAGGGTATATCCGTAACACTCGCGTTATTAAGACGTATCTAACATCGTATGAATAATCAAAATCTGTTTAGGCCGTTTAGTAACTATAATAGTAAATTAATTACAGAGGAACATAGGATCAGACGTACGTACATACGTACGGTCGTGGTTTCGAGTCTCGCTGGGTCTATTCATTTGTGTGATGAGCACGAATATTTGTACTTCAGGCATGGGTGTTTACTGTTTATATTTATAATATGTATGAATTTAAAGTTATATATGTGTAGTGTATCAACTATCTGGGTATCCATAGCACAAGCCTCGTAGCTTAGCATGGAACTAGATGGTGCTGTGTGTTTAATGTCCCAACATATTTATATATTTATTTATACATACAGGTAAAACGCATAACTCTTATTTGATCTTCGCCGCAGTCAAGTAAACATACTTAGACTTCGGTCGGAAAAATTTACGTTATTTTTATAACAAAACCAACATACATTTTATGTAGGTATGTATTTAAATATAGATGAAGATTAAAATAATGATAAAAGCTTGTATAGCCAGAAAAAATATATGGAGCTCAATAAGAGGCCTGATATTGTAGATTAACGGAGAGCTCGTGTGAAATAAGTCTACAAATATATCCTTACCTACGTTTTTATACTCCTAAATACAACAAATTAAAAGATTATTCAATTGAAGTCAATTCAAGAATCAGTTTAGCATGAGTCTACACTGCACCAAGTAGGCTCAAGCGGAACGTCACAAGCGCGAACATACCTACTCCATCCTAAAGATTCACGTCTAGTATCAACATCATTAGTGTCTGCAATGTGTTACCGAATACCGATTGCTAGTAGTATTACTTTTATATAAAATTCTTACGAATTATTTATTTGTTTTTATTTTTTTATTTTAACGGAAATAGTAACAAGTTCGCTTTAATAATTTCTATTAAAAACTGCTTACAATGCTTACTAAATAGATAGTACACGTTCTTTTTATCCGCAAAAATGTGTATATATCGAGGGGTGGAGCGTCTAAAGTTTCACCAATAAAAGCATGTAATAGTATATGAGTATTTTATATTCTTCTATTGAAGTTCTGCTCCGTTAATCGTAGAGCGCCTGTAAATAACACGATATAATGGGATATTGTTGACTTTTAAGGTCACTGTGACTTTGAAGCAAAACAAACCATTGAAAACTTAGTTTTTGGTCGCTTAATAATATTAAATAAGGAAGGCATTTTATTTATCATTACGTCCATTTTGCTACAATATATTATAAACTGTTTAAGACATTTTCGATGGATTTAGTTATTTTGCAAACACATTATATAGTAGGCAAAACAAAATAAGGGCACTTATGTATTTTGATATTCGAGTTGCTTTGATTATTGTAAAGCATTCTTTAACGGCTAACTCTTTTATACAGAATCACTTTAAGTATTAACATGATATGAGTAGTATACCACTTTTATAATTTTTGAATTGGGTATACATTTTTTTAGTAACTGCTTGAATTTACCCTATTTAAAGACGAATTTTTAAGTCATTCAAATTGTGGAATCTTTTGTAATTAGTTTGACATTTCTTAAGTCAGTGTGTATAAACATAAAAAATTTAAGAGCGCTATGCCGACATATGGACCTGCAAAACGCAACTAGAGCCATAACATTCGTTCAAGACTGCCACAACGTTCTACAGGATTACAGCAGGATTCATTCTGTGCCATTTGTATAAAGGATTGGTGCCAGGTTCAAGTTGTTACACGACTATGTCCGCGCTCATACAGCTAGAGCGACTAGAGAACCCAACTGAATACCCGTCCAGGACACAACCCAACTAATGCATAATGAAAGACAGCTTATTAACGTGCACAAGTTAAGCTGGGAACAAATTTCAGAAGAGAGAGTGCGATACCTGGTATGAAATCCAGGTCTCAAGAACGTGTTAGAAAAAAGGAAAAGACATAAATGTGAAACGTTGCTGAAAAATAAAAAAAGGTAAAAAAGTTTTGAATTTTCCTGTTGTAACCTCATTTTTTAATAAGTTTACTTTTTACTAAAATTGTTTTTTTTAACAAAAATCCTAACGTGATATACTTTTTTCCAACAAACATATAAGTTTTAATATTTTTGCATATAAAATTAATCAAAATGTTTAATTTAGTCATTTATCAACCACCAACCAACCCTAATAGATAGCTATAACTTCATACTAAAAATAGATGGTAGCCTTTATTTTGTTTTAACTAGTATGTATATTAGTTGTTTACACGTTATTTGTTATGCCAAACGTTGTTCATGTGCATTGTGAACATGATGTAATATGTATGTAGTAAACTAGAAATGATGCAACTGAATCGAGCAGCGAAAATAATAATAAAAATCAATAAATACCATGACAACATATAAAGTATTTATTCAGCTTTCACTTAGTAATAGTGTGGGTATATCATTTGTCCATTAGTGGAAAGGGCTTCCCGTCAAATTTAGTAAATCTTCCGCGTGTATTTAGACATTTTATGGACAAATTGAAAACAAAGCACTTTAAAATTTAACATATTTATTTGCTTTTATAAATAATAAGAATCTGAATTGTTTAGATTAGAAACAAAACAAAATTTAGTAAGTATACCTTAGTATTAAAATAATACGAGCCGTCTTAAGCGAATGCCGCGATTTAACAAATAAAGCCACAACATACTCGGGTGCCTTAATTACCTAGTACTATTTCCTTCTGGCCGTATCGCAGTCGCGAGCTAAATGATCGGCTATAGAGCATATCGCAGTAGCAGGGGTATTGTATGAGCCATGACCCGCCCTAGGCGTGTAGTGCTCGGTTTGTTACTTCAAAGAGACGCGCAACGCGACCGTCTAATTGTGACTGGTGAAGTCTACTACGTTCTACTACGTCATAATAAATTGAACCACTAACGAAGTTTATCATTGAAAATGCTATAATTTAATGTTTAGTGTCAAGTTATCATAAATTTATTGGATTTACTTTATTTTATTAGAAAAAAACACTTGCATACAAACATAATATTGTTAAGTAAAGATTTAAGAGTGTGGCTCGTGGGTAGGTACTCTTGTGTCTTTTTGCCATAAAAGCACTTCAATAAAGCAAACCAAAGGTGTTTTTTCTGATTTTCATTAAAGTTGTTATGGTTTCTGACTGTAAACACATTTCTACCGGAACTAAAAAAAATGTAGTAATGTAGCTTCCTATTAGTGTGAGAATTAAATCCGTAGTTTCAGAGATTACTTTACATTACATTTCACATTACACACTAACAACTTACAAATTTTCAACTTCACCTCTTTATAATATTAGTGATGAAGATAATATATTATGTGAGTGTAGACTAGCGGCTTATCCGTGTCACGCCCGGCCCGACAGCTTCATTTTACTTTGATACTCAAAAATTGTTTCTCACATACAAGCTGCTATTTCTATTTACCTTTTTAAGAAGTGAATATAAGAAATATATTTTATAGTTGTTACCTACATATGTCGTTAGGAAAAGATTGTAAGATTGCAGTGTTAATATGCGTCGGTAAAAAAAAATGGTGTACTAGCTCTCTGCTAGCAGTGTGGACCGTGGAACCTCTTGGCTGGTGAGATGTGCTTCAGTAGACCAGTTGACGAAGCGTCGTGGTTGAGTGCGTAAGTGATCCTATGACGCTTCAAAAAGACGAGGAAGGTTCCGATGGGTTTTAGATAGTACTGGCTTTTCTAGCCGATGAGTCCCACATAACCACCTGCACGTATGCAGGTGGTATGCGCAAATTAAAATTAATTATTATTAAAATTGATTAATTTACAATTAATTTAAAAATTTATTTATGAGTAATCCAGAAAATTTATATAGTAAAAAAGTTTTGACTGTTAAGTGCACTTTCCGCTGTCCAACCAATAATTATATACAAAAAATACATAATATATCACCTAGCATAGATAAAGAATTAGAAATCAATTTATTTTAGTTTTAGCGCATGAAATTAAATTATTTGTAACCCATAGCAATAACACTTAAATTTTATCTATTTAGCAAAACTTGGCCTTAAATTCTAATGAACGAATGGCATTAGACTAAAATAACCATTCACCTGTCGACCCTGTATTGCATTGTTGTATTTACCTATCCGTAATAAAATGGCATATCTCTAAAAATATAATGATTATATCCAATCCTATCCAAAGGTAAAATATAAACTTGATGTTTAAATTGATTTTCTTGGTATATAAAGCTGCTGGACCTAAAGGCCTGAAATTTAGACAATTTAGTATTCTTATAAATAAAGTGAAAACTTTGTATGATGTTTATACGGAAGAAATATTCTTCTAGCCTTTATTGAAAACTACATAATTATGCTCTTTGGCTAAATGAATAAAATAGACATTTCGGAGTTTCAGTAATTGTTTATATAGTTTATCTATTTATATATCACCTTAAAGGAGACTGTTAATTTCGGAGTGTCACATTAAAAAAATGTAGACATACGAAACCACAGCTGCTGCTAGTAAGAGTATATGTAAGAGGAAGCATAAGAGATAATTCTCAATCGCTTGATACAATATAAGAAGAGAAGTTTAGTTAAGTTTCTAACTGGAAAGTAGTATAGCTTCCAGTTACAGAAAGTAATATTATTTACATATAAAGTTGCTACTTGGTTTTAAAAAAAAAATTAATTTAAGTTTTTTCTACGTTTTTATATTTTATATTTTAATATAAAATGATAGATTTTTGAAAAAAAAATAGCGTAAAGGAGGGAGATCTAGACTTTGGGTAAACTTAGAGCGTTACTTATATCTTTCTTGTAAACTATAAGTAAGACCATGTAACCTCTTACTCTTTATGTCTTATATTTCTAGTCTTTTGAGAGATAGAAAGCAGAGAGAAGAGAGATGATAAAAAAAAAACAATTTTAAAATTATAATAATATTGATTTGTAATCCCTAATAACAAGTATTTTTATTTCATATCTAACCTACATATATGATTCACCATTTTCCTCATTGATTTTGTTCACACTGTACAAGTCATAGATTCGTCAAACTCTGAAAATTTAAAATTTGTAGACTTCCCGTTAAGTAGACTTGGAAAAAAACTTGGAGCTATGAGTTATGACAAACGCACAATTAGGCAGGTTGGGAATTATTAATGATCCTATAAGATATCTGTTTTATCGTAGATGGTACGAATCTTTAAAAATTAAAACAGTCGTGAACTGCACACCAGTCACAAATATAAGTAGTCCATTGTAAACGAAAGTAATATACCATGAATTTTGCCAACAAGTTTATACAAAGACCAGACATAACAATATTACAATAATGGGTGTCGTCCGCATCCGACGTCCTTGTAAATGCTTGAATAATATTTATGTGTAACGTGGGGTTCTACTAATTGTCTAACTTGTTGCTCTTTAATCACCGCCACGCGACGTTACAATTACTGAACATTTAATCAATCTTCAAAATTTTCAAGACAATGAACGAAGACAACAATGGGAATCGATACATGATACGTTACGCCGAAACAATTATGAGTAGGTAAATGTTTTTATAAGCTTAATGAAAAAAAAACTTGTGTAAAACTGCCGCGCTTGAATAAATCCAAAAATCCCCTTTTGGGCTTCCCTACTATAATCATCGTAATGTCTGTCCGTCAAGGATGCCAGACTCTATATCATCACTTCATAATAAAACGCGCTTTAAGCTTAAATCAGTAAATTCTACCATATATGGTAGCTAGGCACTGTTTTATTACATTGGGTGGCTAGATGATCCTCTAGTTTCATTATAAATGTATCATAATTATACAAATATACATCTACATAGATAAATAAAATTGGAGTGTCTGTTTGAAATATCAAAATAACCGCTTTTTACTAAATGCATAGGTATGGATGTAGACACGGTACATATACCAAAACAATATGTTTTACAATTTTTGTCTGTCTGTCTGCCTGTCCATTTATTCTGGCTAATCTCCGAAACGGCTGGACCGATTTTGACGGGACTTTCACTGGCAGATAGCTGATGTTATAAGGAGTAACTTAGGCTACTTTTAATTTAGAAAAAGAAACAGGGTTTCGCGAAAAATAATTAAAACCCATGAAATTATAAACAAAATCCGCGTACGGCGTACGCACCCGAGCGAAGCGAGGGTAAATCGCATTATAATATTTAAATAAATATCTTAGGAGTAGCAAGCTACTATTTGTGTATAAACATAGCTAACCGTGAAAACGTACCTGGGGACGAAAGCGAACTAAGCGAGCGTGAGTCGCTAGTACACAATATTTAGTAATTATATAAGTTTCAACTAGAGCGTCAAGTGAATCGATTCAAACACACGTTTGTTTGGTATAAGAAATACTTTTATAAAATACTAGCGACTCACCCTCACTCCGCTCGGATTTGTCCATACTTACGTTTTAAGGTTTAGTATAGATTTCTCAGAAATGAGATATTTTTCCACAGTAAAAAGTATCCTATATGTTGACCCGGATAATCAGCTGTCATCATATCAAATTTAATCAAAATCCCTCCAGTGGATTTTCCGTGATGCGATGACAGACAGACAGACAGTCAGTCAGAGAGACACAAAAATTTTAAAAACTATAGATTCGGCCTATTTTAATAAGATGTTTCAAAAAATATTTAATGTAGAGATTCGGCTTATTTACAATTTTATTATATGTATAGATAAAATAAAAAGTTTTTTGGAAAATAAATAAATCAATCTCACTGAATGAAATTGAGCGAATATAATATGTAATATGTACCTACTATTATATCGATTTTTTTGCCTTATAATGTATTATAAATATCTGTAGCAATTACTTTGAATAATAATAAGGCCAAAAAAGAGTGAGTACGTTCTACGTCAAAATTTTAATCTAAACTGGATCATCGATCGACCACTTTGCAGGAGTGGCTAGTTCATTGTCCATAATATGGATGTACGTAAGTACAGTATATAAACATAGAGTAGTGACCTACTAGCAAATATGTCATTGAACAACGCCATCTGGACACGCCTGATTATGTGTATAAATTCAGAATATTTATAAAAGACAGTCAAGTAGTGATGATTGATCATAAGTTAAACTAAACACTTGCCACTGTTGGAAATTATTTAATTGTTTGTAAACGCAAAATAATATCTGCCAAAGGCATGAAGCATAAGAAGCTTTAAGATAAAAATTGTACAAGCAGCATCTACCGAGCGGTATTCTGAAACAAGAGCCACTCGACACTGCAGCGGAATAAGCAAAATGTAGTGAAGAAACTGCATTTCAATTGTTTATTTAAAATATAGGTAAAGTATACAAACATATAGAACAATTTAGTTTCTGTAACAGCCATTAACTCAACACATAAGGGAAATTTATGAGTTGATTAGACGAGTAATCTAACACTAATTATGTTATGTTAAAACTGTAACTTTGCATACTAATTAAAAACGAGTAAATTTAATATTACACATTACATTTACCGTGATACATAAGACTACATATATTGCAATATAGTAAAGAAGTGACTTATCGGATTTTTGGCGACGCTTAAGACGAAAGCTCGTTTACTGTAACTTTAAGAGACCTTTTAAGACACAGTTCTAAGGACATAAAAATGGAAGACTTTTATGTACATATACTGTATATGTGTCCCTGAGAGCTTTTATTAATCCACTTTCAGAATTTTATAAATAAGGGTAGTAAAAACATATTGTGATAATAGGTTTGAGGCAAATCTCAATTATGATAAAATTGTTTCAAGAAAATACACAGAAAAATAGAGTAAATTACACTAGACTCTAAATGGACGAAAATACAACAGAACCGATATTAAAAATAACTGATATTAACTTATATGTGTTCAAAGGTGGTATTTTATGTTCTGATGTTTCCTATTTTGGAAATCAATTAAGAAAGATATGTTTTTAAAACTTTAATAAAATAGTGATTACAACTTTACAATTGTAGTTCCTTATTTATTTACCCGTATTTCTCTACCAAATTAATTTGTCGAGAGTACCTACTGAGTATCATTAGAGCTACCTAACTGCAGAAACTTAAATAACATTTCGACAACGGACTGAGTAGTAGTACCATAACTTTATATTAAAGTCAGTGATCACACCTTCGATGTTTGTATAGCGATATATATTTACTAAGATTACCTTCCTATTCATGTATAGGTATCTATTAATTTTATTAGTGTCAATATTTAGGCATAGTAATGAAAAAATATTATACAGATATTTAAAATCTACAAGAGAAATATTTCATTCATCCATTTGTACTGTAACCTAGCAAACAAACCTAACCATTTCTAACAAGAAATGATTATTTATTTGTTGTCCACCCTGCCGTTCCCATGGACGGCTACCGGCACATCACATATAAAGAGTAACTACGTACCTATCTATATTGATAGTAACAGACTCATACAAATAAAATAAAACCATAATTCGTAAAAATATTATAAACAAAGTAACAGTGTTTAGAATTTTTGTTTGTATTATAAACATGTATTTCTCAAGAACGATTGTGCTGAAATTGGATTTCATTCTTGTCCAAAGATAGATAAAAACCTTCATTTTACGCTCTTCCGTTAAGAAATATTGGGTCGCGAAATAGGTACTAACGGCAGGCAACGTCGTAAATATTAAAGTATTTTTAGTTTTTACATTTTTTTCCAATATAAATGAAACTTATATTTTTATTATAAGTTTTAAGTATATCAAAGAAAATCACAAAAAGATATATCTAGGTAAAGTTATAGTATCCTTAGTCCAAATGGCATACAACGGAAACGATGTTGGGACGTGACCTTTACAGAAGTAGGACGTGATCTGTTTCTAACGTAGTTTTTGGGACTTAACGAATAGAGTATTAAACTACATTTCTCTTAAGAGAAAAGTTTACTTATATTTTATATACATCTTACATGCTAATGTTAAAAAAAAGTTTATTTATCTTGTATATAAATGAAAACTTTAAAGGCAATTTAGATCCTAAAACGTCATAAAAGGTTAAAGTAGTTCTATATTACTTATCAATCATAGTTCAATATAACGATTAAAAGCGCGCGTGACAAACGACCGTAAAAGACATCGGTAGCTCCGTGCTTCCATATAAGTAGTAATAATCCCGCTAAAGTTACATTTTACTAACAAAGACATACTCGTAGTTCCACCCTTTTGAAACGTAATGCTTGGTTTACTTTCACATCACGTCTGCGTGATAGCATCTTCTATCTTAGATTTTTAGTCATTCTGCACGTCAGCTAACATCGCAGTTTGTCGGCCCTTGAGACACATTGTACGTAGCAAGACTTATAAGGCATAATGATTGCAAATAATTTCATTAACCCCTCGAGGACCGCGTACACGCCGGCGTGTACGATAACAATTGAATTCTCGGAAATTCGCACGGATTTCTTAGAATTTGTCCGGGAGGGGGTTAAATTAAATAATAATTGAAGATGAGTCATCGCTCGAAGAAAATAAATAGCATATTATGTGAGTTTTAAGATTAGATTAGATTCTGGTCAGATTTAAATACCAATTAATTATAATAGAAGCGAATAATGTCGAATGCCGAATAGATGCAGGGGAATTCTAATTATGATGAAGGAATATATTGTATTATGTACTATCCATAAGAAAGCAAACGTGAACAGAATTAGAACAAAATTAGTTAAGCTACTTCAAATACACAACATTGTTGAAGATTTTAACATAGGTAAGGGTTTTGTACGTACATATTTCTCTTATCTCTAAAAAAATTATATTATTGAGGTTTCCATTATTACAATACTGTTAAATGATTCAAATTGCTGCTTACAAAACTATTATACCTATTCACTAAAAAATCAGTTCACATTTAGAAGAGATATCCTATAACATACACTCAAATTGAGTACCTCTCTTCAAAGTAAAATCACTTTATTTCTTAAATTAAATATTAAAGTACGTAGTAAATTCGTTAATTGCTGATATATTTCACATCAAAATCATCAATCTTATAAGCTTGTTTCCGAGCTAATATACGTCTTGTGCGGCTGTTTTATAGGGTTATTGAGTCAAGTATACCCACCCATACTACTAAGTACTACCCAGAGCTATATGTCTCGACTTTTACGATATTAAAGAAATTGATGTGGATATTAAATCTATATTATTATTATTATATTTTATGATAACCACAATAACTTAAAAACTTATACTAATTGCCAATAATTGTTAAGGACCATTTTATTCTAGAATTGGTAATGAGAGAGCATTTTAATCATCACTTACAAAAAATCTTAATACACTTTATTGGATAATTGGTAACGCACTCGCTTGGGAAACCGAGTGAAGCGGGTTCAAATCCCGGGTCTCGCACCTCTGTTATTTTCATGTGCGAATCATTTCTAACATGATTACCACTTGCCTTACGGTGAAGGAAAACATCATGAGGAAACCTGCATGTCTGAGAAAACCTAGCAAGTTTTCGTAAAACATGTGAAGTCCGCCAATCTGCACTTGGCCAGCGTGGTGGACTATGGCCTGATTCCCCTCGTATTGAGGGAAGCCCGTGCCCAGCAGTTGGACGTTAAGAAGGGCTGAATACAATACACTTTATTGGCATGATAATAATAACAAAAATTGAAATAAATGTCTAAAATACAGTACTGTAACACTACTCTTATTTACAGTATATCTAATTAAACTAGCAACAAGCTATTGGGAAATAAACTATGTACTGCAAATGAAGTTACATTAGGGATGATCTCGCCAAAGCTAAAGGTCAATTGCTCGTAGGCCCCGGTTTAGTGCTCTATAAAATGTATCCTTTGTCGAGGCAAAGACTTCGTCTGCTTTATTCGGATTACATTTTCATCAAAACTGTTAGCAAAACATAAATACCGAATTAGAAAGTCACCGTTAGATAAGAAAGTGAACGAAATCATGCGTAGCAAAGTTCAAAACAAGTTTGTGACTTACGAGTGAGCGGCGAAAGTTTGTGCAACCTAAGCTTTGGCCTTAGGAGATCATAAGCACCTTTGTAAACTTTCGCGACATAAAACCTTCAAGGACGTTATTATACATATCGATTCGGTGAACCAACGGGCATCGAACCACGAAACGAGTTAAAAATACCAACACCGGCAAGTGGACCGGCATCTGCGGACACACCGGTCGAACTACTCGGCGATGCCACATGCGTTTGTTTACTATCGGTTTCGATCGCGACAGCAGCGACTAAAGCGGCCGAATTCACTACAAGGTATCGTCGCGAGTTCTAAAAAATAGTTGCTCTCAGCGAACTTACGACGAATGCCCCAATCCATTTCGGAAAGGTGCGCGAAGCGGGCGGCACGCGGCGCGACGCCTATAAGACGACTGCCGCGTCCTGCCGCCCGCACACTCCCGTTGATATATTCCCATTGTAAGCCACAACGAGCATTGTCCGCTCCAAATGTCTACGCGCGAATATCTTTGATATGATTATAGCCTAAGACGCTAGGTGAGCTTTTATAGTCGTGCTATATAGCAGTTAAATCGTCATTTCCATAGTAAACGGTCGTTAGGTAAGTAATCTATGTAATGTTTTAAATCCTGTAAAACGGATTACGTGTCCAATTTTCGATGAAAGAAAATAACTTAATGGTTGCTTCAAGTTAAAGAAGTATTATAAATTACTAATATACATGAATAATTTCCTCAATATATGAATAAAATTTAAAATGTAGTTTAAAACAATTAAAAATAGTTTAAATTAATAGAAAGTTTATGCTAAACGATAGAAAAAGATGCATAAAAATTATATTATCAACGAATGAAGGTAATTTTAGAGATTTAGTATAAAATACTTCAAACTCTGTAAAAAAATAAGTATGTTTAAGTTACAAGAATAAAGCTATGATTTTTAGCTTTACGGTTGTAAGGTGATAGGTGTGAAGAATCCGAGGTGAATATTAACACGCGAAGCTTTGTGCCCTATATTTTAAGAAGAGAGCTTAAGTGGCACTCTAAAATGACATTCAAATTAACATAAAGCAACTAATGATACGAGCTGAACTTGTACTTAAGATAAAAAGGTAACACAAAACACAAACCATACAAATGCATCATACACACTTAATTTTCGTAATACACAAAAATACAAAAAATCATCGTTTAATCGCAGGGTGTGTTTTGGTCTTATTTTAAAAATCATTCAAAATTAAAAAAAAAACACCCAAAAAGTGTTCTATTTTAATATAAAATATGTTTAAAATTGTTGCATGATTCCTAATTCAATAATACTTTGCATGCTCAGCATTTTGAATATGAATTTAGAGAATATTTTAATCTCACTCTTATTTTGAACGAACTTGGTGCTACAAGCTGATATATAATAAATTAATTCAGGATTCGTAAAGTTAACATGATTAAAATTCATATCGACGCGAGCCCGACGGTACAAGCAGGTTAAAGCTAAATTGCTCAAATATAGAGCTAAGTAACATTATTTTTGCATAGGCATGCCTAAAGCTTTTACTAAAGTTACGTATAATATTTTTAACGCTAATTATATTGTAACTAAATTACTTTCTCGTACTCAATTTTTACTTATAATTTTCATTTAAAAGAAACAACTTAGGCTAAGTACATACGTCCCTTACAATACAAAAATAGGTAAGACTAGCGAATCACGCTCGCTTCGCTCGCGTTCATCCCTAGGTACGTTTTCTCGGTTAGCAATGTTTATACATAAATAGTAGCTTGCTACTTCTAAGATATTAATTTAAATTATAATTATAGCTATTTACGTTATGTACGTACGATTTTGTTCACAATTTCATGGATTTTAATTTTTTTCTCGCGGAACCCTGATTTTTTTCTAAAATAAAAGTAGCCTAAGTTACTCCTTATAACAGCAGCTATCTGCCAGTGAAAGTCCCGTT
Source organism: Argynnis bischoffii washingtonia (assembly GCA_033884665.1). Classification (NCBI taxonomy): domain Eukaryota; kingdom Metazoa; phylum Arthropoda; class Insecta; order Lepidoptera; family Nymphalidae; genus Argynnis; species Argynnis bischoffii. The sequence continues at coordinate 12,542,761 of CM066618.1, read as the reverse complement.
AAAATCGGTCCAGCCGTTTCGAAGATTAGTCGGAACAAACAGACAGACAGACAGATAGACAGACAGAAAGACAGACAAAAATTGTAAAAAATGTTGTTTTGGTACCGTGTATACATCCATATGCATTTAGTAAAAAGCGGTTATTTTAATATTACAAACAGACACTCCAATTTTATTTGTTTGTATAGATACATGTACCTTGTATTTTAATTATCCTAAACTCTCATATGGATTTTTTATATAAAAGGCTAGTGATTCAAGTTGTATTGACTAACACTATCTATGAAAGTGTCGTTAATCCTGTGAAAATAAATCAAATCAATTTCAAAATAATTCTTTAATATTATATTTATAATTTCATTGAAAAAAATCAGTGCATGTAACCTTTACGCGCGGCGGAAGTAACACTTCTTTGACGCTGTTGCAGATATCGCAATTAAAACAAATCAAAATATTATGATAATTTTTATAAAATTATTATTAGTTATATGGAATTCAGGATACTAGCAATAAAACCACCACACCATTGTGGTGTAAACACTTTAATATGTTTATTAATTTTTCAATAGTTTATTACATCTTTGCAGTTTGCATTCTTCTTTAAAACTAAACCTTTCTCATTCAACATGGCCTAATAGACCCTGAGTCCCTCTCACTCATTCTTTCTTTCATTCACACTTCACACATTAGTCATAATAGTTTTTGTTTAATTTATGCATATTCATCCCACACTAATAAATATTCATTTTTATAAGTATTAATTATTATAAAATTATTAATCATTAAACAAAAACAAAATTATCCCACTCTACATTTTTCCGGGATAAAAAGTTGCCTCTGTGTTATTCTATGAGCTAATTATACAAACTTTCGCATTTATAATATTAGTAAATATTAATTTAAATTTATATATTTATAAATAATTATTATTATAAAAATACAAATATAATACATTTTGTTAAATTATTAATAATTAAATTTGATTCTGAACTGAACCTCTCTCTCTCTCTATCGCGGAAGGTGACACTCGTTTCCGTGACATTCATTTTTCCAATGTATTAAGTTACCCCTCAGTCACGCCTAAAGAAGTTTTACTTCAAAAATATTAAGTGCAAAACTGTTGCGTAAAAAGGCCATCGACCTGTCCAGCGACGGTCTTAAAATTAACGAGGTTAGTAGTACCTAAGGTCCCATAACAAGTTTAAATTAGATTTTATGTTAGAAGGCTGAATTTTATTTAAAACTAACGACTCACCCTGGCTTTGCTCAGATTCGTCCCTAGGTACGATTTAATTTTTTTGAGCGAAATCATAATTCTTTTTTTAAATAATAGCCAAAGTTACTCCTTATAATATCAGCTATCTGCCAGTGAAAATCCCGTTTAAATTGGTCCAGCCGTTTCGGAGATTAGCCGGAACAAACAGACAGACAGACAGACAAAAATTTTTAAAATTGTGTTTTTCTTATAAGTTCCGTATATAATTCCATATGTATTTAGTATAAAGCTGTTATTTTGACATTACAAACAGACACTTCAATTTTATTTATCTGTATAGATAATATGAGCCTATATAATAATTTAACTTGTAAAGTTAATATCATTGCTTTTTTAATTTTTCTAAATTGTGTTCTAAAAATATATTCCTTTAAAAAATAAAATAAATATCCAAGTAATACAGAAGCATTATAAAACTAAATATGAAACTTTTCTGGCGCTTTGGTGTGGATATCGTAGGTATCACATATTTTTTTCCAGACAATTAAAGAAAAATATCTATATAAGATTAACTCAACAAAACAAATAATATACTTTGAATTTTATTCACAGTATATACATACTTTGTCAATCTTTTTTGCTTAATTTAGCCTAATGTTTTCTACTCTAATTATGTATGTGTTTCTTACTTGTGGAAAGTTAATTGGTAAATGTGTGTGTTTTTTATTGTTATTTGTATGTTCTGCAATACTATTTGTTTCCTTAAAATTAATTAAATAAATAAACGTATTTTCAAAAAATATTAGTTACCTACTTCTTGTTTAAACTACTAAGGACGAAGTGAGTGTTTCAAACTAATTGTAAGCTTTAAATACATATAACACAAATATTTACATTAGCAATACTAACACTTAATCGATTTTAAGAGATATTCTATTATAACCTCCCTTAGTAAAAAGTCACACTCTCTAATTCTTGTTTATAAAATTAAGTAATATTATAAAGAGGTAAAGTTTGTGAGGTTGTAGGAGTAATCTCTGGATCTAATGAACCGATTTAAATCAAATTTGGTAAGAAGATAGTTCGAGACCCTGGGAAGGACATAGGATACTTTTGATCCTGGAAATCATCCCTTAAGGGGGTGAAAATGGAGATGAAAGTTTGTATTGGAAAGCAAGTTAGGAACGAATCCGAGCGTAGCGAGGGTCAGTCGCAGAAAAATTTATAAAATGTAACGCGATATTTAAAAGCAATTGCTAAGTTTCTCACTGGCTCTTCTGAGCAGGACTGCTTTCGAAGCCGGTGGTAGATTCCTTACAGAACGACTACACTGACGATATTTGAATTAAATTGACGATTCAAAAGTGCTTGCATTAGTGTAATTCAATAAGATTTCATTCCATTTTATGATTAATAATACATAATGAAACATTACTCACTGCGATGAGGATGTGTCATCACAATGGCGAGTGGGCAATCGTCGTCTTCTAAAATATATTCAGAGTTGTCAGCTGTATCCACCTGTGAGATAATATTAAATAGTAAAAATACATCAAAATATAACAAATTATTATACTCAAAACGTAAATAGTTTTGAAAAATTACTAATTTTTCAGTTTTACAAATACATAATATGTCTACTATGTAGGAGTCGTCTATTCCAAAATAGTCGTATTGTTACACATAAAAAGTATTAAACTTGCATCATCATTAAATCCCTGCAGCAGCCCTAAAGGAGCCACGCCCAACTTCATATATTCTTACTCTAAAAATTTGGTATCTACTCAATAATATGTATTCAACAAATCAAGTATAATATTTATTATAAAAGAAATCCTTCCTTATTACAAATACAGGCATATCCATGCTATACATCTAGTATTCGTAATAATTAGGTAAGGTAATTTTTAAGTCGAAACTACTTCCTTCTTCCATCCTTTCAGTTGGATTTTTTTGTTTAAATTCTAAATATTAAAATCGATTCACAATAGGTGAAAACATCACGAAAAACACTTGCAAAAATACACGCGAACTGTTGACCTCCTCCTATTTAAATTAGTAAATAAGTCGTCACATAAATACAAGTAAAACAAACATACCTGTACAATACAATACTGGTGTGGGTCGTGCCGCGACAGGGCGTACTTGTCCAGCATCTCGCGCACCACGCCCGCCGCCGTGTCGCCCACCGACAGCAGCAGCGTCTTGTACGGCACGTCCGGGCACAGCGACGACCCGTAGATCTTTAGTGTTCCTCCTGGATGGGGACATCATCATCTTATTTATTATATTACTCTTACGCTGGGTCTAAACGCTTGCTAAATCACGACAAGCCATTATAAATTCAAACATGCGGAGTGAGCGTTTAGCTTGGTCTGTGTAGGTTTGCAAGCACTTCCTAATAAATAAATAAAATAATATTTATTTATTAGGAAGCCTACGTTATATACTAAGAATACATTTCTTAACTTAATATAGTTATATATAATAGTTTTCATCCCGGAAAACATATCATATATAAAGGGATGAAAAGGGTGGTGGAAGATTGGTGAGGAATCAATCATTTCGTAGACCTTATCTGTGCTTTCGAACTAAGATTAAGGTCAAGAGTAAGCCCATTTCTAATAATAAAAAACATATGTATGTACATTGTACATATATAATATAGTCTATGCTATACCGCTACCCGTTAAACCGTACCTAGGGACGAACCCGAGCGAAGCGAGGGTGAGTCGCTAGTTATATATAAAAAGTGTTACAACGTATATCACTATTACAGGCTAACTTAAAAGGCAAATAATAAAAATAATTGTTGAACTAAGAAAAAGGTTGTTGCTTTGCTCACTTATGTTCTAAAAAAAAATGAAATAAATTTATCACTTAAATAATAAAATATCTGTGTAAAAAAAGTTCCAACAAAAAATATAACTTAATTTATTAACACTTATGGCCGTTCCGATCGATGTCGGTTTTTGTGCGCAAATGAAAGAAAATCTTCTTGAAAATTGGACTAACACATAAATACTTTCAGTATATCCGGTACATATTCCTTTTAGGTCTGACATTATCGACTCCACCCAAGAATTGACAGAAGAAAAGAAAACACTATTTACGCGAGTGACGCCGAGAGGAGTAACTAATGAATTATAACTTTTACACTATTATTTAAATAATGAAATTATAAAATAAGTGTGTCTCTTTATTGTTACTTAATGAATAAATTTAAAAATATGTTTTTGTGTATCATGTTTGTCATTTCACGCAACAAAAAAACAACATTATTACATAGAGATAATAATTAATCGTCCGGAAGAGGACACCTGATATTCATCATAGGATTTATTAAAAACTAGCGACTCACGCTCGCTTCGCTCGCGTTGTTCCCTACGTACGTTTTCACAGTTAGCTATGTTTATACGTAAATAGTAGCTTGCTACTCCTAAGATATTCATTTAAATTCTATAGCTATTTACCCTCGCTTCGCTCGGGTGCGTACGCCGTATGCGGATTTTGTTCACAATTTCATGAGTTTTAATTTTTTTACGAGAAACCCTAATTCATTTTCTAAAATAAAAGTAGCCTAAGTTACTCCTTATAGAATCAGCTATCTGCCAGTGAAAGTCCCATCAAAATCGGTGCAGCCGTTTCGGCGATTAGCCAGAACAAACAAACAGACAGACAGACAAAATTAAAAAAAAATGTTGTTTTGGTATATGCACCGTGTATATATACATATGCATTTAGTAAAAAGCGATTATATTAATATTACAAACAGACAGACAATTTAATTTATCTGTATAGATATTACAAAACATTATTAGGTATGGATTATTTATCGAAAAAAAATAAAAAAGATTCTATCAACAGATGAGACGTGATGCTACTATAATCTCCTTTTTCTAGATGCCATAAAGGCTAAGTAAGAATGAAATAGAGAATAATGAAATAGGATGTGAGTAATAAGAACAGCGAATACATGAATCTACAACACTAAATTACGAAATGAAAGCAACGTACGAATACTGCTACATTACGTCTTAATTCTGTGAGAGAGCAGTACACCTAACCCCAACATCAGTAGAACTCTACTCACTTTTTCCTTTTCTCTTCTAACTACCATCTTAAAAGATTTATAACATTAGCACACTAACCGGTATCAGGCCCGCCATCCTTGGAACGAAACTGCTGCAGTTTCCTCTCGAGTTTCTGCTGGCGGCGGCGGCGCATCACGGCCTCAGGGTTACTGATGCTTCGTGTGAAAGACGTTTCGGGTAATTCTATAATAAAATATGACATATTATTATCAAAGTAGTATTATAAATGCGAACATATGTATATGTATTTTTGTTAACTCTTCACGCTGAAATGGCTAAACACAAATTTGGATGAAATTTAGTTTACTTACACACTCGAGCGAAGCGGGAGCAAGCCGCTATTATACAATATATAGCTGCTATTCAGTGTTTCAAATAGATACAGCACATATTTTTTAAGTCTTGTCTTTACAAATACGTTAAATAAGCAATGGTGGGATAGATAACATTATTTTCCAAAATACAATAGGTGATTAATATTAGAGTGCTTACATATTTTATAACTTTTACTCGGTTCTGTTGTGTGAATCAACATTAATGATGAAACTTGTATTGAAATTCAAAAGTCGTAACATATAAAATGAATTCTTACATTATTATAACTTAGATTTTTTTTAATAAATTATATAAACATCTAACAAATATCCTATGAATTTCACTTCCAAAGGTGTTCATTTTTTCACTATGGTATCATAATTTTTAAGAAACTCATCGTAGATTTATATCAAAGTCTATCCCAAATAAACTTTACTCAGAATAAATAAAATACATATATTAAAATCAAAAATGTAAACAAAGGTTTTACCAATGCCAATAACCACCTTCGTATATTTTGTCCTAAAAAAATTTGTAACATGTAAAATTGAATATACAACAATGCTTACCCATTTTGTAGTAAAATTTGATCCAATAATAACATATAACTGTTTGAAATAATTTTTTTATGATACTGACTGACAATAAGACATACATAACCTATCAAATAATCTCTCTTTTAAACGAGAACTTCGATTTAAAAATCATATAATATTGCATTAAAATGTTTTCAACGATAACATTATTTTTTAAGTTCTTAATAATTAGTTTTAAAATTACTAGATGACACTTTACCGTTATTTACGGAGATTTTTTTAAGTGGATTTACGCTTACAGCGCGCCCTGTACTAATTTAAGCAATTACCTTTCTGAATGAACCTATATTTTATCTTCCATTTTAATTAAAATATATAGCATTATCAAATTAACACACATAAAGAAATAGGTAATTAATATTAATAGAAAAACGTTGACTACCTCTGAATCGTTAATTTAATAGCTTTCAAATAAAAAAAAAAACACATTCGTATTGGCATGATCGACGGCGACGGGCGGTTAATAATATGTACTATATGCCTACAGTCTGCCAGTCTGTCAGTCCTCCGAACTCACATTTTAGACACACACGTATGATTAATTTATTTTGACTACTGCATCTTAATATCAGTGAACAGCTATTATATTTTTATTGGCAACTTTCCCAAAACAGAAACTATTTATTACGCTCATAAACTGACAGGTCACAAGATATTTTCGATTTTGAATTATGAGATACTATTATTTTTATGAAATACTAGCGACTCACCCTCGCTTCGCTCGGGTTCAAACCTTGCATTTTCCGGGATAAAAAATAGCCTATTTGTTATTTTGATGTATGAACTATATTATTACGTTTTAGAATGTAACCGTTTATCCCTAAAATAGATATCTAAAAATACCTAAAGTATTTATACCTATATTATATATAAAAAACTTACAATATATAAAAAATGTTACTCGCTTAACAAAGCAAGACGATGCGAGGCGAAAAATAAGAAAGACAAAGATGATCTGAAATAAATAAGTAATGGAAATTGATCGAAAATTTTTAGCAAAAGTAAAACTGTTCTGTATTATTGAATCAGACGATAGTATCTAGATCATTACGATCTAATTATAGAAAGTAAAATATCAAATAACACAAAAATAATGTGTTTAATAGATACTAAATCCTTCTAATATTATAAATGTGAAAGTTTGTGAAGATAGATGGATGAATAGATGGATGTTTGTTACTCTTTCACGCCAAAACGGCTGAACGGGTCTGGATGAAATTTGGCACAGATATTATAGTCTGGAATAGCACACAGGTTACTTTTTATCCCGGAAAATTGTACGGTCCTCGTGGGATAGTTTTTGTCTAGGGACGAACTCAAAGCGAAGCGAGGGTGAGTCGCTAGTACAATATAAACCTATTAGGAATATAAAATATAAATAATATGTCACTGTACCTGTATACAATTTTTCCGCAACAGGTCGATTTTCATCGTTCGTGTCAGATTTTAATCGAGATAATTTCTCTTTCTTTTTAAGTTCTTTCTTTTCACGTTTCGACAATTTTCGTTTGAAGTTTTGATCGGCTTTTTCATTCACTGAAGACAAAGGCACCTGAAATATAAGTAATATTAAATATTTTTCATCGTAAAAAAAATGCAAATCTCTATTAAAATTTGTTATCGAGTGCGACAACTTAAAACATGTAGATATGCTTTACTATAAATAATGACACCACTTCAGCAAATACTTACTTAATGTTTTACGAAAATAAATTAATATTTTTTTTAATAGAATACAATAGATACATGTCATACTTCATAGACACAATATTGAACATATGGGTCGTTCTTCGTTTTTTGTGACAATGAATTGGTATTTCTCAGTTTTTCGAGTTTTTCAAGTAACAATATTTTTATTTCAAAGTTAGATATTTTTTCGCAAATGCATTTAATTTTCATTTGGATCATTTAATCTTTGTTTTCATGCCCATAATGTTGTTTGTTTTGTGGCTATTTTCGAGAAAACACTGTGAGTGGTTTTTTTTCGGTAGGACATCATTATGAATCTCTACTACTCTGTCACGGTATTTAATGAAAAATAAACACATGAAAAAAATTATTGGCTACAGAAAGTTAAAGATTATTTAGTATTAAAAGGTACAAAGCGATGAGGATATAAATTCAAACAATGATTATATAATAATCTATACCCTTATATAACACAAAATGAGATGAGTGACAGATAATTGTCACTAAAAAAGAAGAACGACCCATATAAACTTGTAAATTAGAACAAAACGAAATAAATCTCATATACTATAATCTGGTATACTCGGGTTACTATTATAAATGCTAAAATTTGTCTGTGCATGTATGTTTGTTACTCACTAACGCTAAAATACCTGGACGGATTTGGATGAAATTTGAGACACAGACTATCAACTTGAGTAACATAATACAGCTTACTGTGTGGCACCTAGGGACCAAGGGTAAGTACAAAATAGCAAGTCATTATTACTAATTACCTCATTATTACTAAGGCACTTGAGTAAGAATCTCCCTTCACGGTCGTCCGCGTGCCAGTTGAGCTGCACCAGGAGCGGCTTCTCGTGCGGCTCCAGCTTGCGCTCGTCGTCCGGCCCGTGTGTCTCCCACAACGAGTACGAGCCAAGGGATAACATACGCATGTCTGGACGGAACTTTTCGATTAAGGTCTCTGAAAAAATATATGTACATAATACATATGTATATGTTTAGAATATATACCTATTTAGTACAGTAAAGTGTTTGTTTACAAAAATCTTTCATGTATTTCTTATTTTTATGTTTACACTATATCCCTACAAGAAGGCTCACCTATGACATCGCTGACAGTAGCGTCAGAGCCAACACGGATGCATTTGGTTGCTATCTTCTGACCCGAATCTTGAAAATAAAAACGCATCACGCCATGGAATTCCAAGTTCTGCAATAAAAATCAACGTTTGAATTAAGCTTAGTAAAAACTATGGTAAAAAACATAATTGACAAAGTTTTTGCGACGTATGAAAATTGGTCAAGCGACGACAAAACTATCTCTCAAAGTTAAATAGGAATGGATAATTATGATTACAGTTTTGCGTAGCTTCTTTTGCATGGTCTCGATATACGAAAAAAGGTTATTCATTCACTATTGTGTATTTGTCCAGTTGCATTAACTAAAATCAAATACTTAATCTCCGTCGTTGTATGCATTTTTGAGAAACTCCGTTACTGCACCAGAATAACGAATTAAAGCTTTCGCGCTTAATTTCTTCTAAATGATTCATTCATAAATACATTAACGTTTGGCAATGTCCATCTTATGTTATGTATATTCATTATACATATAATATAGGTAATATTGCCTCGTTTTATATATATATATATATATATATATATATATATATATATATATATATATATATATATACAAAAATTCTAAATAAAAACATTAGTTGAAATTAGATTAGTAAAATATTTAGCGCTTTCTAGTGTAGGTTTTTAACAAATTGTTGAGATTCATTAACTAGAACAATGTAACATAAGTTATGTATGTTTAAGAACCTGTAGATGATGAAGGAAAAGTAAATAACAAAATAAACCATTGTAATAAGTAAGCGGAAGAGTGTTATCTCGATCCCGTTCTTGGTACGATAACGCATGATGACAAAGTTATCTAAGCAAATTGCTTGCATGACTCACGTTTAAAAATATCATGCAATGGTAATAATGCGTAGTAAATTTGATTCACCTAAAGTGCTATTCTTTGTTTTATTACCACGCAAGTTTCGGATCTGAACCAGTTGTGGCTAACATTGTACCAAAAAAGATTAATTTCAACATAAAATATTTATATCGTTCCAAGAATACAGTTAGTTGCAGCTTACATAGTAGCTCAGTTTCGCCAAAACTTATAAGTATGTAGTAACAAACAAAACAGTAGTATCGGTTACCTCGTTGGGTTCGCTGAGTTCGAACAGGTCGAGGCGGTTGGCGTTCCATTGCTGGATCATGTTGCGGAGCGCCTCGCGATCCAACATCCGCTTGTCCGCCGCGTCCATCCTGTCACCACATCAAGCACCACCTGAAAAATATTATTCGGGTATTATTATTTAAAATTTAATCTACTTGATAATAAATGTACTTAATATATAATTAATTCTTTTTACATCTTTAAGCACAAACTAAATATTAAACACTAAATCAAATTGTTTCATTTTATGTGTTGCCTATACCTACTTATTATTATTAAATATGTATTGAGTATTCCTAAAAATTTTATTACGATATATCCATACTTGATATTATAAATGTGAAATTGTGTTTGTTTGTGTATCCTTCTTTCATGTCGAAACAGAGTAACGCACTTTTGTGATTTTTTGTGTGGAGATAGTTAGAGGGCTAGAGAGTGACATAGGCTACTTTTTACCGCTTTTCTCATTCCCATGATAAAACACGTTATAATACAACCCACAACAACTCATCATATCTATGTAGTATGTATATAATTATTTAATAAGTAGAGTAAATATATAATATACTCTATTCCATACTGACCGTTAAAATGTATCTAGGGACGAACCCGAGCGAAGCGAAGGTGAGCCGCTAGTATCTTATAAATTAAACAATATTATTAATAGTTACGATGACAATTTCAAGTTTTTTCACAATTTATTTATATTATAATAATACATATTTTTTATCTATGCTGTAAGTACGCATAAAATGTTAATTTTATTAGGTTCTTCATTGGAAGAATAATAATTTCATATTAAACTAAAATTAATAGTTAATTTATTATCTAATATTTACACTGTTGTAACATTAAATTGGAAAACGAGCATCTACGATGTCTGCCACGCCTCTATTTACAACAGATACTAACAGATAACAAAAAATAATTTAGATAAATACGATAATGTTTTTTTTTCATTTAATATGTTAGGTATATAATTTATTTAGATAGGTTCTACATAAGATCAGCCACAAAATAATGTACTTTATAATATCAGTTGCCAAATAATTATAAAATTTAAAGTATATAGATTTAAAAAAAACATAAGTACCTTCTTGTAAAATATATGAAATTACGTCGATGTTTATGCAAGAAATGAAACCAGCAGTTTCTGTAATTGCCTTGTTCCGATTGCCGTCTATTTTCTTTCCCCTTATTTTGATTAATGTTACGCAATCTGAGTGTCCTAATCCTTGCTAAATACTAATATTTTGTAAATATATATAACTAATTTCTAAATTTTACCATTAACTTATACAAAAAAAAAGACTAGTTATCTATTTCATTACTTGTAAGAATATACTATACTAAACGATTGTACATATATAACTAAATAAACTTCAAGGGTATATATAACTTTTATACAACAATCGCCCGTACCAAATAGCGAGGATTGTTTGTAGGAAGAAGGAGACAAAAAAAAAACTAATATTATAAACGAAAAATATTATCTGTATGCCCATTGTCTATCTATTTGCTTGACAAAGACAAGACAAAGTGTACGAAATTTTATGTTCAAATAATTGCAGTTATGTAAAACTAAAAATAAGAAAAATTGTTTAAGTGGGCGGTTCCTGGCATACATCATGTGCGCCTGCACACCTACGAGCGTGTTCGTATTTATAACGTAAACATATGGCCCGTCCGAATGTAGTTTAGGCCGACTAAACATTGGAGCCGTAAATTGCGCTTCCTATAAATATTGGGAAAATGTGTTTATACGCATTCTACCCACACTAGCATATTTTTATTTTCTTAAAGCATTTATACAGATGCATTTGTGGTAAGCATCTATTAAAATAATAAATAAATACATATTACGTTTTAACGTTTAGCTCAGAGATGAGATATTTTCCCGCAGTAAAAAGTATCCTATATGTTGACCCCGATAACCAGCTATCATCATATTAAATTTCATCCAAATCTGTCCAGTAGTTTTCCCGTGATGCGGTAACAGACAGACAGACAAAAATTCTTAAAACTATAGATTTGGCTTCTGTATCGAAAATAAAGTCTATTTCAATAAGAGTTTCCAAAAAACATTTAATGTACCGATTCGGCTTACAGTTAGATAGAATTTTATTATAATGTATAGATTTAACAGGTTTCTAATGAAGATGTACTATTATCTGTCAGCCTCTTCACTGTAACAAACCGTGGAAAAATGATCAATTTTAATATGCTTATTGCTAGGAACGTATCTTAAGAATATGTAACATACACAGCAGTACCTGCGTAAGTGAGACATATTCAAACATGCTAATTGCTAACACTTTCAAAATTAGAGGGCAACTAATTACCTTCCCGTACCGTTTAAACATATATCGATGTTAACAATTTTATTACCACATGCCAAGCGACGGTATGTCCATGAAAGTATGCTTGTTTGTTTGTCCTTCTTTCACGTTGAATCAGAGTGACAGATTGGCGTGATTTCTTGTATGGAGATAGGTAGAGGGCTGGAGAGTGACATAGGCTATTTTTTACCGCATGAGATTGTCTCATTCCCACGGGAAAACACCTTATAATACAACCCAAAAAAATATTTATGATTAGAATTACCTGAATCTTGGTATTAATGCTCTTCAATACAATTAAATAAATACTTCTTTTAGCATTTTCCGGAATTCATCCCATAAGGGGAAGAAAGTTTCTATGAAACCTACCTTTTTAGAGTTTTTTTTTGCAATTTAAAGTTTTAGCGCGAGCAGAACCCGTTCTGCCAATAATAAGATATATGAACAAAACAGTAATTTATGCATTATATACTGTATACGTGTTGTAATATGTTGGGTATATCCAGTTGTGACAATCAATTTAAACGTATGCTAATATAATTAACTTTTTTACTTGAGAAATAATAAAAACAAACAAAACCGGTACGGTACATATTTATATCCAAGTAGCGACTCACCCCCGCTTACCTCGGGTTCGTCCTTAGGTACCTTTTAACGGTTAGTATGAAATAGATAGACTATATAATATACATACATATGTAGGTATGATGAGTTGCTGTGGGTTATATCATAAGGTGCTTTCCTGTGGGAATGAGATATAGCCTACGTCTATCTTCAGCTCCAATCTCCACACAAAAAATTACGCCAATACGTCACTCTATTTCGACGTGAAAGAAGGACCAACAAACAAACAAACAATCAAACATAAAAACAAAGAAAGTAACAAACAAACAAACGCAATTTCACATTTATAATATTAAGTATGGATTATGGACATACATTTTCCGTCACTCTATTTGCATTTAGCAAAGTTCACAATATAAAACTTGCATTTTCATCAAGGAACACAAAGAACGAAGTTACTACATACAATACATAATGTAAAGCGATTATCCAGTCTACTTTTATTTCTAAAAATAATGCAATCCGCCGAATGCAATTATTGTATAATAGTATGAGCAATATAAATTAAATATAAAATAATACAAAGGATATTTTACATTGTAATTTTAAATTAAGTTTAATCTAAATAACTAATTCATAAATTAGTATGAATGAGTTCTTGTTTTATTATAAAAATTAAGTTCTATTAAAATTATATTTTTTATATAATTTAGCTTATTTTTTTTTCAAAATGTACTTTAAAGTTTAAATATTCACGAAGTTGTCAATCGTGTCGGAAGTTTACGCATGCGTTCACGTTTTGCCGACTTCGGTCCTTCACTCCTTCCTTTCCTTGTTTAATAGCTATATTAATAATAGCTGTAATAGGTATTTAAATAGAAATGAACATATAAATAAAACCATCATCATTTTATGTAGAAGTCTAACTAAATAACGTAAGTTTTGATTTAAATGCAGATATAACACTTTCGTCTCTCTATGTACATATGAGCGTAGTGCATACTAAAAAAGATATGTTATAATACTATCTAATAAGTAGGTACACGTCGTACTTATTCATCATTCATATAGCCATGAACTTATACTCCCATTTAAAGTACCAGCAGGTCGAATTAGTTTTATTAACCAACTAGCGACTCACCCTCGCTCCGTTCGAGTTCGTCCCTACTTACGTTTTAACGTCTAGTATAGATTTTTTAGAGATGAGATATTTTCCCGCAGTAAAAAGTATCGGATAACCAGCTATGATCATACCAAATTTCATCAAAATCTTTCCAGTGGTTTTTCCGTGATGCGATCAGAGACAGACAGACAGACAAACAGACACACAAAAATTCTAAAAAGTATAGATTCGGCCTCTGTATCGATAATAATGTCTATTTCATTAAGATTTATAGATGCAAAAAGAGTGAAGTGAAAGTAAAAGCATAGTATAAAAAACTGTCGGAAAGACTTTCCTTCCACAGGATGGCGAGCCAATTACGTTCTGTTCCTATACAATTTATTACATTAATCGTTATGAAATTCGCGACTAACTATTTAGCGATTATCCTATATCAAACCTCCCAATTCCCAATGCTATTTGAACACTAAAGAAGTGAATTCTTAATAATTAATGAATAGCATCTATATTACTCCCACTTACAGAGTTTTCTCGTTTACCCAGTTCTCACTCACTCAGGTTTGACTGTGTAGTATATATACCTATTACAAAAAGCAAAAAATATATAGAATTTAACTGCGGCTAAGCGTATCGTGGGAACAAATTCAGTTATTAAACATTGAAGGGGTGCAAAAACTAAACTGAGCACCGACCCCGCGGCAAGTGCATAGGGGCGTAACAAGTGGACGTATCGCAACATCACACCGAACCTAACACCCTATTCTACTACAACATTTCAATGGCATTCCAGAAATACTGTTTTTAAGTTTCTATATAAATAAAAGTGTAAATGTTCGTTCGACAAAAACGTAACATTTTTTGTTCATGCTTGTATGGTGTTTTGTTTTAGTTCGCTTATACAAAACCACAAATCTCCGAAAGCACATCACCGATTGATTTAAAATTTTAATACATACTTATAAGATAAGATATAGATGGAGACCTCATCCGACCGCCATGAACAATGACACACAGAGGCACCTAGTTCGAAACATCCTACCCTACGAAGAATATTTTCGCATTTTCTATTTATGTCGATAAAGCCGTGGAAAAGACTAGTTGACGATAATATATAACGGTATTAAATAAAACCGGCCAATTGCGAGTCGGACTCGCGCACGAAGAGTTCCGTACCATTATCTATAAAAACGGCAAAAAAAATCATGTCTGTTGTATGGAAGCCTCCCTTAAATATTTGTTTTATTTTAATTATTTATTTTTAAAGTGAATATATAACTAAATATTCTGTGAATATTTCAAGCGTCTACCTGTTGCCGTTATTAATATCGAGCAAAAACGAGCAAAAAAAATCACGTTGTATCCCATATTATATGTCCCGTTTTACCCTTTGGGCACGGAACCCTAAAAAGAACAAAAACTCTGAATATAAATTACAATCAACCAAGATTTGAAATTAATTACATTATAACGATTGTAATTAATTATTCTCATTAATATGTTATTTTGAAGCGAGTGTCAGGTCATCGTAGCGGTTTCTGCACGTACAGTGACTCTGTGACATACCACACATAAACACACACGGATACACACATCTACATGTCCATTCATATGATCGCGCATTCTTCTAAGTCATGTTACGGGAATCTTGAAACTTGATGTCTGCCATCGCACGATGCGAGTGGTGCGAAACGGGCCTGAGAACAAGACGTTGTGTGAAGACTCCCATGTAGGTTATGTAACTGAGTACTGTTAAAGGTTGCCACGCAATTAATACTATCATAATTGATTAAGCGCGACGTAGTATGTGTCACCAATCACCATTAGATCAAGCATATCACCAAGATGGAATATAACATTATAAAAACCGGCTTTCGTAGCTACATTAACGCATTGGTACCCTTGTTGAAGAAGGTTAACAAGTTTTTGAGATTACCTTTAATGGTGCTTTTACCGATGCATTAAGAGACAATTAGAATTATTATACTATGTTTGGGAAGAAACGTCTACGTATAACATATTTAACTAATATTAAATTAGTAGTACTTATCTTACTATGCTACACAAAGATATTTTTAATTTAAATGCTACGAAAATATATTACAAACATAATAAATTTTATATATCTATCACGCAAACAGAGGTATATACAACACTTTGGAATGCAAGCATGGAGCTAAAGGTAAGTATGACTCACATAGAAGGTATGCAAAGTACTTCACAAAATTACACCTTTTGACTTTACTGATAGGAATACTTAATAAATTTAAGACTATGCTTAGAAACATATTAATAATTTTAAGTTATTCATCAAGTTAATTTTTTTTTATCCCGATAAAATGTACGGTTCCCGTGAGATAGGTTTGTTTCTGTTTAACTAGAAGCGAAACCGAATGAAGCGAGGGTGAGCCGCTAGTCCTTTTATAAAAGACTAGCGGCTCACCCTCACGGGATAAAAAGTAGCCTATGTGTTATTCCAGACTACAATCTACCTCTGTGCCCAATTTCATCTAGATCCGCTCAGCTATTCCAGCGTGAAAGAGTAACAAACATCCATACTTACAAACTTTCACATTTATAATATTAGTATAGGTAGATTTAATTTTAAAGGTATAGAAGCTTAGAACAAACTAACAACCTACATTATGATTTTATTTTAGTTGAATAATTTAGTTTTAGGGATGTTTGGAATTATTTTGTCCGTTTAATCGTATGTCATCGCATCGAAAACGGTTAACGGATTTTTATACAAACATTTTGTTGCATCTAATTGCCGGAACTAGAATCGTTAACTAATTTGCAGAGCAGATCTAAAGATCAAACGATTTTGGTCCTATATATACGTATAGCTTTTAACCTATATAGCTGGGGCCTTGTGCAATATTTTCTTATTTATCTATTAAACGGAGTACACGCAAGCAAAGCCATAGGTAATCGTTAATAAGGAATATGTCTGTTTATATATAACATATATCTTCCATATTAGACACTGGGCTAGATCTTACAAAAGTATTATTAAGAATAATAATATTTATGCGGAAATTAAAAATGAATTATTAATGGCACACCTGTCCTGTCTTGTCCTATCTAGTCTTTATTTATATTTTATACGATTCTTTAACTGCCAAGACAATAATAGGATCGTCATCGTTATAAAACTGTGGTACTACCACTTTCCTGTAATATGAATAAAATGACACAGATAGCTAAGAATAGGAATCTAAAGATACTTAATTAGAATAGTTTTATTGAAAGAATAATATTTACATACATATGTAAATATGTATGTAAATATTAGATATACCTAGATTAGATAACTAGATCTGCATCATAAATTTATATCAGTATGGCTACTTAATAAAATCATTTTTGAAGAGCGGTATTATTTTTAATACGTTATTTATATTACACATTGAATGCTTATAATGTTCAGCATAAGTTTATTTACTTAAAAAGCAAATAGAATATAAATAAATAATGAACCAACCAAAATGTTTATAGTAAATATTCTCATCGGTGTAATTTATTTAGAGAGTAGTTGGCAAAGTGATAGTAGGGCAATAGTTTAGCAGTCGGGTTTCGTTCCGGTGCGTCAGTGAGAGCTTCACAAGTCGAGCTCTACACCGCCGCCAATCGCCACGTTTAGTCGCTCTCGAATACTTCAGACGCGTAACGGAAAAAGTATAATTCGACTTTTGATCGACTGATTTCCATGACGCGTTCACTTTCAATTTTCAAGAAAACGTCTACTTGACTAAATATTACAATTGTACCTCAAATATACTACATACCTACTAACTAACTGACTACATACCTACTGTAAATAATTTGTTAAATAATATATAATACATACGATGTAACTAAATTGTTAATTAAAATAAATACAGTCTGTAAAAAGCGGATGATTCAATTTGATATTTTTTAAAATCATGTTTTTGGTAGTCCTCATTCTCATTAAAATTGGTCTAGCCATTTATATTTAATATGCTACACATAACATCAACTTATAAGGAAAAAAAATTTGAAAAATAACAACTTAGTATATCTGACGTAAACAATATTAAATATGTTCATATCAATTTATTTGTTGCCTAAAATTTATATACCTATGCAATAGTAAAATACATAGAGTAAAAAAAGCTTTTACTTACTCATACTATTTCGAAGTTTATGTCGAGTTTCACTGAATAAGCTTAAAGACTATTTGAAAGAGAAATTCGTTAATAGCATATAAGGAAAAGCTACATCTACATATATAGCGTTGTAAATTGTAATTCAGGCAGCATATCGATCACCGCCATTTTAAGGGTAAATCGGAGCCAGGCACGGCGCGGCGTGCTATATTGCACTCACGCATTTTTCGTAAAGAAAAAACAAAATATACAATATGGAACAATTATAGTACAATTTGTTGAAGTATACTAATCAATGGACACATATAAAAATTTTGATAAATCTGGACTTAAGTATGTATGAAAAACTAGCGGCCCAACCTCGCTATGCTCGGGTTATCCTCTAGGAAAACAAAAACAAACCTATCCCACGGAATCGTGCATTAGCATAGATGTATCTCTTTTCATATGATGCTTTGAGAGAATTTATCGTGATATATTATGAAAAAATCTAAGTTTATGTATTCATTGCAAATATACTATTTTTGTATAAAAAGAAAAGTTAGACGGATCATCAAAATCAAAACATATAACAAACGCATCCATTCGTAAATAAAAGATAAAATCGCACAATGAAAATATTGCGCCAATGATGTTCAGTCAAAGTAAAACACATACTATTACAAGCTATTGTTTACAAAAACTGTTAGGCCTTGGTTAAGTGTAAATTGTATATCTTAGTAAAGAATATATAGCCAATAACCAGTTGAGTATTACACGTAAATGTTATGATGAAATAACGTTACAAACACGTTCAAATAATTTTTTTTCTTGTGTAACTTAATATAGAAGAAACTCATTAGTAAATTCACTTATGTATTTTCCCAATGCCACACAGCTTGTGACCTGTAAAAGGTAAAACGCTTGGAATGTGAGAATCGATAGATGCACTATTAGATTAGTCCCTACGTAACCGTCACCACGCTGGCCATAGTGATTTGCAAACAATGTACTTGTATTAATGAGTTGATATTTTATTTTATATTCTGTTCTCTTTATAAATAATTTCGTTTACGGTATCATTTTTTTCACCATTTTAACTTACTCATATTTTTATAAAACACTATCTTCACTCGTAAATAGGTAACAAAAATACTCTGGCTTAAGAAATACCTACTTTATCCGAAAATAATAATTAAGAATTTGCTTTGAAATCAATTAAAAAAATTAAAACCCTTGTAATATTATAATGCCATAAAATTATAAATTAATACCTTAAAAATCGTAATAACATTAACTATCAAAGCATCTCTCATTCTCCAATTATTGCATCTAGAGTTGTGTTACAGTTATTAAGTAAATAATACAAAGCCGAAGCCTTCACTAAGAATGCTAGACGTGTTCTACTTGCAAACTAATTGAATTAGGAGCAATCGGCCCTTCGGGTGCGGTATTGTGCCATTACATACTTCAATGTGAATGTCTTTGTTCTTATTACTTGCAATTATCAATATCTATTATTAAATTATTTCCAATACATATCATGCCTTATCTAGATTTAAGTAAATATTATATACTAATAAATATATGTAGACCAGGTCGCTGGCCGCTTCCGGCCACCCTTGCGATTGCGGTTTAAATAAAACATGGTACATTAAACGGTCTTCGTTCAACGATATAGAAATAAAATGTTAAAGGAACGACATATCCGTAACAAAATATTTCAAATTTTATTGAGTACTAGCGGCTCACCCTCGCTTCGCTCGAATTCGCCTGTAGACAAACAAAAACATATCTATCCCACGGGAACCATACATTTTTCCAGGAAAAAAGTATTTGTTATTCTGATGTATGAACTATATTATTGTAAAGTTTTATTAAAATCCAATAAGTAGTTTTTTGTGTACTGAGCTGTATAAGTTACTATAGTTTTTTAACTGTCCCATGGGAACCCTTTAATTTTCCGGCATGAAAAGTATCCAAAATGTTGAACGGGAATATAAGATACCACCATGCAAAATTTCATTTAAATAGGTCCAAAAGTTTCGGAGATTAGCCCGTACAAACTGACGAACACGACGAGAAACAAAAAGTAAAAGAAAAACTCTTCTTACATCCCCCTGATTCCGGTTTTGGCATTTTTTTGCTATCTACGACATTCGACCTCTACAATTTTATTATATTATGTATAGATATATAGATAAGTAACTAGCGACTCACCCTCGCTTTGCTTGGATTCGTCCCTAGCTTGCTTCCCAATACTAACTTTCATCCCCATTTTAACCCCTTAAGGGGATTTCCGGGATAAAAAGTATCCTATGTCCTTCCCAGGGTCTCAAACTATATTCATACCAAACATCTATATCGGTTCAGTAGGTCCAGAGATTACACCCTACAACCTCACAAACTCTTTATAATATTAATACTATAATATAAATAATACTACTTCGCTTCATTCAGGTCCAAACGGGTGTTAAGTGAAATATTTCGACTATAATTGTATACTAATACAATACAATAGCTGAAATTTTCAGAGTACTATATGTACTTTCGAAGTTTACTTCCTTATTCCTACATCAATTTCTAAATAATATTAGTTTGGATAGCTCTTTACATTATATCTTATAATAATACCAGCAGATGTATAAGTTTCTTTTACAATCATCACGTCAAACGGAAAAGAGTTCAAGCCAATGTCCGTCGTAAGCAGAAAGTTGATGGAAATGTCCCTTATAGTGAAACCGTCGAGTCGTGTGAAAGTAAAGACGCAATCAACGAGAGAAAAGCGCGCGGTAACTGACATAGTACCAGCCTAATAGCTTAGTTAAAAATTCAGGACATCTAACCAGCTTTGACCTACTGCAAACGTTTTTTACGCTTATCAATGAAATGCTATTTGACATAACTTCACGTAGTCGTAGTAACTAAGAGCCACTGTGTGTGGTATGGTTTATAATAAATATATCTATACATTAATAGTATACTACGAAGTTTTTCGACCACCCACCTTGTTAAGAATGTGATGGAGACTTAGGCAACAGTTGTTAGAGTAGAGTGCATTTACACCACACTATCTGAAACAAGTCAATTAAACTATTACAGTCATTATATCATTTGATGAACAAATTAACGCAGTACTGTAATAAGGTCATTCATCAACGCAGTTGCAATAATGGCCTTAATTGATAACAAACATGCAGGTCACTATTACATTGTCTATCGTGGAACCTATACACCTATTTTATGTATAATTAATTATTCTCGCATCTGTCTGTATGTTATGTATCTAAATCCCCATGATCTTCGTTTTATATATTAGACTTGCGACTCACTCTCGCTTCGCTCGGGTTCGTCGTCCCTAGCTTGCTTCCCAATCAAAATCTTATCCTCATTTTCACCCCCTTAAAGAATTATTTCCGGGATAAAAAGCTTATCTCTTATGTCCTTCGTAGGGTCTTAAACTATCTTCTTACTAAATTTCATCAAAATCGGTTCAGTAGATCCAGAGATTATCTCCTACAACCTCACAAACTTTACCTCTTTATAATAATAGTATAGATATCACGGAAAGCTCATAATATTTCGACTAACACCATACATAAAATGTATATTAGTTACATTTTAAAGTAAAATACATATTATAGTAAAGAAAATTCCTTTCATTTACTCAAAATTATATTACACAAATAGAAAAGTCTACACAAAATAAATATCAAATATTCTTATAAATTGTAGTTTAGCTGAAAAGAATAAATGTGCAAAGTCAATCATTGTTTCTCCTTACTTTTATATTTGGAGAAATATGGTGAGAGAATTGTATGTCCTTAAATAATAATCATTCATGTCATCAGGAGTTAATAAAACATTTTGATTGTAATATAGGTAGGGTTCAACCCTAGTTACGTTTAAACGTTTATTATGGAATAGACAGACTACATATTATATGATATATAATATATATCCTATAGCTTTCCTCAATAAACGGGCAATCTAATGCAAAAAAGATTTTTCAAATCAGATTAATAGTTCCTGAGATTAGGGCATTCAAACAAACAAAGAAACAAACTCTGTCTCTTTATAATATTAGTATTGATTATGTTAAGTGAACTTAATACATCTGAATCCCTAATGCTGTGTCAGCCACCGCATTGAGTTTTTGAATTTAACCAATAGATGTATTAATATTCTCTATTGAATTTATCATTTTGCACGCAATTTGTAATAAAGAAAAATTAAGATATTGTAATAACCTATAAATTATAATATATTCGTATTACATGTATGTATACTATAGGCTTTCATATCCAACTATTAAAGTTTTTTTAGATTTATTCGAACAAGGTAGTTTATTCTAGTCCTTAATAATTTATAGGTGTAAAAACCCTACAGGTCAATTAAAATTCAAAGCACACAATAGCCTGTGGTTATAATAGTCATTCTATATAAAGCACTATAACCAAAGGATTATATTGTTATGACATAAAAAAAAAATGAATGAAACATAGGTAGGCATAATCATTATTCCTAAATAAAGATATAATATATACTATTACAAATGTGAAAGTTGCCATGTGTGTATGTTTTTTACTGTCTTATGCTGAAATGGCAGGACTGACATGAATAAAATTTAATATACCAGGAGTAACGAATAGGCTTCTGTTTGATACTTAGGGATGCTCCACAAGAGAAGCGAAGCGAGGGTAAGTCACTAGTAATAGTAGATGTTCACTAAATTAAAATTTTCTGTATTATTTGATATTTTAAACAAGTATGAGCTATAGCCATATAATCATATGAAAACAGTATTTTTTTTTTGATAAAACACCATGATAGTGCAGCAATCTATACATATAATAAAATTATAACGGAGTCAAATTTGGAGGAATAAATATTTTTAATAAAATTATATAATTGACGACGTGTTTGGCTCAGTTTGTAATAACCCTACTTGCTGGGCCAGCGGTCGCGGGTTCGAGTCCCGCTAGGGGCTATCATTTGTGTGATGAGCACGAATGCTTTAACTCCAGTCATGGGTGTTTATATTTTTTAATATGTATCTATTTAAAGTTATATATGTGTAGTGTATCAACTACCTGGTATCCATAGCACAAGCCTCGTAGCTTACCATGGAACTAGATGGTGCTGTGTGTTAATGTCCAACATATTTATTTATTTATTATTTATTTATAATAGTCATTATGATTGATATAGATGCCAAATCTATAGTTTTTAGAATTTTTGTATGTCTGTTTGTAAAAAACCACTAGAGGGATTTTGATAAAATTTTGGTATGACTTAGCTCGTTATCCAGGTCAACATCTAGGATACTTTGACTATGTAAAATATTTTATCTCCGAGAAATCTATACTAACTATTAAAACGCAGGTAGGGATGAATCTGATCAGAGAGAAGGTGAGTCACTAGTTTGGCATAAAATACAAATTATACATGTATGTATTCAGCCCTTTTTAACCTCCCACTGCTGGGCACGGGCCTCCCTTCAATACGAGGGGAATCAGGCCATAGTCCACCATGCTGGCCAAGTGCGGATTGGCGGACTTCACATGTCTTTCAAAAACTTGCTAGGTTCTCTCAGACATGCAGGTTACCTTCACCATAAGGCAAGTGGTAATCAAGTTAGAAAATGATTCGCACATTAAAATATCAGAGGTGCGAGACCCGGGATTTGAAACCGCTTCACTCGGTTTCCAAAGCAAGCAGATTACCACTGGGCTACCACTGCCTTTATTATACATACATACCTTTATTATACATACAAACCTCTTATATTGTTCTGTCAATTAGTGAAAACCATACCATAATCCATTAAGTGGTTTAAAAGAAATAAGTTAAGAAACAGAGGGAGACAGAGACTTTGTTTTGTACTATGTATAGATGACTGTCTTCCTTCCAAACTAAATTTAGGTGTTTTTCCATGAACATGAGAGTTTTTAACACCCTGCTACTAATAGTTTTAGTGTAATAAATCATTGAATCTTTTGAATAAAGGGCAAATCAGCTGAATCAGTAATTGTGTTTTACCGAAGGAATGGAAGACTTTCCTGTAGTAAGAGGTAACCTAAATGTTGATCCGAGTAATAAGTTATCACAATGCAAAATCCAAATTAAAATCTGTTCACTACTTTTACAGATTTGCCTTTATTACTATTCTATTGAGTATATATATCTGAAACCAAGAGAAGAAAGATGCCTTCTTTACATTCTTTACTTTAATATCAGACATAAGTCTGTGATATAAAATATTCTATTTAAGATCAAAGCAAATTAACTTTCATAAATAACATTTAAATAAGGTCTTTCTTTATTTTCTTTTATAAAAAAATATATTCCTTATAATGTAAAATTAAAAAAATATTATTATAAGGTGTCATGGAGATATATTTTTCGGGTCTTATTTTTCTTTTAGTAATGAGTATAATTCTTATGACATATTATTTTTTTTAAATATTTTATTTTCTTTATCTAGCTTTGCAATGTTAGGAAAATGACAAACAAAAATATCTAAAGACTATTCATCTATATTAATTTACTATTTCATAATTTCTATAAAGTTTATAATATTATACATATAATAATAGGTATGGTAAATGGTATGGTAAATCGGGCTTGTTTCCGCAACTCGACGACTTTGCACCTATTTTGCGCATAATAATAGGTAATAAAGATAGAAACAAATATAAGAATTTCAGCGAGTACATACTGCAGAAGTTTGATTATAATATTTAATAAGATTATAAACAGAACTAAGTCATTTGTATAATATTTACAAATTTACAAACCTTTGTACATAAAAGAATCATTTTCAATATTGACTACATTCCAATATTCGAGCATTTTCGTATCACAATAACACATATGAAAAGTTTAGCAACTTTCAAAACTTTTTGACGGCACATAAACTAAAACACCTCATCACACTATTGTTTTTCCACTCATTCACTCAAATTTTAAATGCAATTTATCAAACTTTCTTAAATTAGACGCAATAACTTTTACACATAAATGTCAAATAATATTCGAATTGATTTTAATAAACAATACGAAGAAACTTTATTCCAACCTAACTGACTGACGCAAGCAATGAAGTTTACAAAACGGGAAATGCGCAAGTATCAACATTCAACACTCATGAAACCTACGACATAAAGATAGGTATCTATCTATCTACCTATATTTCTACGTACAGAAACAGAATAGTGAAACATACCAAGCCTAAGTGTTGCCAGTTAACAGTTTACTTTATCTCACGTTTCAATACCGTTTTTTTATAATATTAATAAAATACAATAATATTATTATACAATATTGAAATTCTGATCAATTTATTTAAATATAGGGATATACAGCGTAATAAAATTACAAAACAGAATAGTATACCCCCTTATTTGAAATTTTATATCGTTACTAATATTTTGTGTTTGTAACATTGTCAAATGATACTAACCATAACCAAGATAATAATTTTAAATGAATACCTATTATTTAAAAGTTTATGGGTCAAAATGAGTAGGTATTTAGATTTTTTTTTTAATTTTTATATTTACATAAAACGAGGAAATACAGAATTTTACATACTTATAATTCAGATTCTTAGTATATCATTCATGCTTAACGAATCTCCAATAAGAAAGAAGTGCTTACTTTAAAGAAACATCAATAAAAAAATGAATAATTAATAAACAAACTATCTTTATGTTAATTTTTTTAATACTTTTTACGTAGACTCGCAAATAAACGGGAAAACGAACAAGTTCGGCCTACATGTCTATGTTATGAAGCACTTATATACTGTAGTTGATCTACAACTTCGTTTATATACGTACCTACTAAGTTTTCAGAAAAAATGTACCTACCTACACATAAGCATTATTTAATGATAATATATTTAGAGACCAATTTGAATTTAACTAAAATTTATTAAAGTAATGACTGTTCTTAACTAAGTTAACAACAATACAATAGTGAAATAACATCGTAAATCTTTTTCGTTGACAATGAAAGTCATTTTTTTATAGATTTATTTAATATATTGTTCTAAAATTGTACAATCACGCACAAACACACAGTAAACTTTGTTTTCAAAATAATATTACTTTTCAGTCTGCTCCAAATTTGAAAAGAAATATGAAAATGGCACTACCCATGATTACATATTAGCAATAAAACTATTGTACATTAAATCATTTTAAAATACCTCAAAATAAACAACTTCCAAATAAAGCAAATAAGCTTATATAAATAAAACAAAAGGGAAGAAAAAATAACTAAATCAAATGAAATATTTATTATAGAAAATAATACTTGACTTAGCAGTCAAAAATTGATAAATCTACAAAATTGTATTATTTGATTTCTTACAATATAAATCAGGAGATTACAAAATACCTATTATAATAGAAATAGAATAAATCTACAAAAAAAGATCTTACAAATTATATCTTAGACTTGTACGTTGCTAGGGAGAGCTATGACTAC
Source organism: Argynnis bischoffii washingtonia (assembly GCA_033884665.1). NCBI lineage: Eukaryota > Metazoa > Arthropoda > Insecta > Lepidoptera > Nymphalidae > Argynnis > Argynnis bischoffii. Next base: position 12,515,975 of record CM066618.1, on the reverse strand, counting down.
ACAAAGTTTAATCATGCAAGATGGTTTATGGTAAAATAGTTGAAGTAAATGCAATAAAATCACAAATAGGATCTCTTAAAAGTGCTAATTAATTTCTGTTTAAAATATTTCTTGCATGATTAAAATTTGGCAGCAATCTCATTTGAGACTTTGTATTGTTATGATAACCCCAAGTGATAGCAATAACGCTACAGAGCATATAGCATCTCAGAAATATAATTTTAATGAAAGCATAATGCTCCAAGGAGTTATGATGACAAACAAATTACACTAAGAGTGAGTTGTGAGAGTAACAAATGTGTTTACTGGTCTGACCCCTCCTCTTCTTCTTCATCTTCTTGTTCCTCTTCAGTTGAGCCTGCATCTTTTTTAGGCGGAGGTGCATCCTTACGTGGCCGACCTCGACCTCTCCCTTCACCAGAACCGCTCTTGAAATGTAAGGAAATTAATTAATATAAAATACATGGCATTCTATATTATAAACATCATAGGAAAGTAATCTTACCTTAGCTTTAGGAGCTGCTGCCTTTTTCTTAGATCCTTTAGGCCTGCCCCTTCCTCTTTTAACGACTGGTGCTTGTTCATCATCTGAGGAATTTTTAGATTCTTTAGGTTTCACTGCTGCTGGTGGCTGTCTGCCTCTTTTCTTAGCGTCACCTTTAGCTTCCTAAAATAAGTTCGAAATTATAAGCACCACTCATAATATAATTAACTAACATTGTATAATATGATAAATACTCACTGATTGTGTTCCATTAGATTTTGGTCTACCGCGTCCTTTCTTTTCGACTGCTGTTGATCCATCGTCCGACATTTTGGTAGGATTTAAATAGCTACGAAATCAAAACCTGAAAGCAAAAATCTTAAAAATTACCGAAACAAACCAAATAATAAAAACTCCATAATGATTAAAAAAATCTATAATGATTTTATATGAAAACTCTTAAATTTAATATTCCACTTTATTTACAGAAGATAAACTTAAAAGAAACAAAGGAAACGCAAAAGAAAATAAACAAAACTAAAAGTCATTAGCCTCTAGGACGCTCGCGCTTGGTAAATATATTAACGATTATTAGGCGTAAATGGACATAGAACAAAAGTAAATAAAATGTTATTTAATAGACGCATATGCACAGTAAATTAAAAAAACATCAGATAATTCTTTGCTTCAGCAATATCATTTTTAATAAATAGTAGTAACTATTTTACGAGCCCCAAGCCAATTTAATGGAGTCTGCCATTAGGTAATTAACGATTTTACACAAAATACACATGTTTAAAACATTTAAATATTTACAATAATGTAAGAATATTATAAATTTTATCGATATTTATCAAATTAAACTATAAATTAATAAAAATATAAAGTGTACTCACAAAATGTTTACAGCCAACGATATAGCAATGGCTAAAAAGAATATTATGGCGGGCTGTGCGCTAGCCGCTAACCGGTGTTTATTTGGCGTCAGTGTAGAGGGCGCCGTTGTCATTTTAAACTAAATTTTTAAACTAAAATAATCTGCTATTAATTATTTATTTTCAAATATTAAAAGTTAAATTGCTGTAATATGTATATTATATAAGAATAAAAATACATCAATAAATAATAACATTAAAGCTAGTAAGTGAAATATATGTCTATTACTTTTCTTGTTGTCTTTTCAAAATTTGTTATTTAGAAAACTTTACATCGTTGACAAAATTTATTAATTGAGTTATTATTTTTATTTTGAATATAAAATTATAAATATAAAAAATATAACGATTGATAGGTTTTGGCGGGAAAAGAACTAAATGTAAAATTAATAATCTGTGAGTCACTAACTTTTACTGTTTTTTAATATGGATGACAAATATTTTTTACTACCTATTGATTTTTTTATATTCTATTACAAAAAAAAGTATTTATAAATATAAAACGAATTTAAAAATAGTAAAGAATTTCATATTACATTGAATGAGCAATAAGTAGCTTTGTGAATGATGAATGAGAGGAAACCGTAAATCTGCAACGGTTAGCGGCACTTTAAGTCATTATTGTAATTACTCCCACGACTTGCGTTCTTTGGCTAAAAAAAATCTTTACACTTCCTGGAATAAATTTTGGAACGTTTATAAAACAATTAAAGGTAACTATTATGCTTCTATCCAACTGGAGGTTCCAGTCTCCCCGTGGTTCTCTCGATTTCGCCGGGCTGACCGTAAAACCACCTCAATTATATGTAGGCTCCGTCTGGGCCATGCGTGTACTCCGGTACATTTAGCTAAACTAAAGATCAGAAATAGCTCTATCTGTGAATGTGGCTTAGATGAGGGTTCGACTGATCATATTCTTTTTAATTGCCCCAAATTGAAATATTCCCTGCATGACATAATCCCTCCTCAAATTCACCGCCCAGTTAACACCAAATGTGTATTAGCCCTTGTGTTTAGCCCATTTATTATAAAATTAGTTAAATTTATAGTAGATAATAAAATTAAATTATAATATATTTTCATTTTCAACCATTGTGCCATTTTTGTAATACGTAATTATTTTCTATTGTTGTAGGTTTCTTCTGTAGGCCGATCATTCATTTATAGTTTTAATTTCATATTAAAGCGACTAAATTTCAAAATTACCGCTCAATCTCATTTGTGTCTTCCTCACTAAACGTGACACTGGCAGAATGTATTGCGTCTGTTAACGCAACTCTAAGCCATACAAAGAAAAGAAAAAAAAATATGGATGACAAATATTTTTTACTACCTATTGATTTTTTTATATTCTATTACAAAAAAAGTATTTATAAATATAAAACGAATTTAAAAACAGTAAAGAATTTCATATTACATTGAATGAGCAATAAGTAGCTTTGTGAATGATGAATGAGAGGAAACCGTATTGCTTAATATTGATAATATAATTAAAATTTGTACAAATAAGAACGTTTATAACTAATGTAAATTGATGCTTTAAAAAAATTATCTATTTTAGTATTTTTCCTGATCTGTTGATTAAAATTAATGAAACAAAAGCTGGGTCGCCTTAGATCAGAATTTCTTAAAGTGAAGGTTTAATGGGGCTGCTCCGGGTACTTCTCTGATTTAGCAGAGTGGACTATGGAGCAGCCCCATTGGTTAGGTGGCCGTCAGGCCTGCCGCCGCGCCGGGGCGTCGCGGTAGTTACTAGTTATGCGTAAGCGATCCCGCGGCGCCCCACTAAGGTGGAGGGGAGGGGAAAGTAGGGGTTTAATGGGTAGTACCGGCTCTTCTAGCCGGTGAGCCCCACATAACCACCTGGGGGGCAGGTGGCATGCGTAAATGCATTCCCCAACTATACAAAACCAACTATACAAAAAAAAAGGGTTTCCTAAAGTGGGGTCCACGGACCCCCGGGGGGTCCGTAATATGTGTGCCAGGGGTCCACAGCAGCTCAATTAGTTCTTATCATTAAAAAAAAAATGTGCAGTAAACTAACTCATCATTTGTTTCATCCATCAGTATCGCTGGTTATTGTTGAGCAGCACGAGGCGTGGAGGTACTGCGCCAGTGCACCTATTGTGTAGGCAATCTCCCCCCCCCCCCCCCCCCATGTATTGTTCCGCATGTTTTTTAAGTATGTTTGATATTATTTAATTGTGAGTAAATTACCAATAAAAGTGTTATTTTTTTTCCCTACAATATTTTTTGACAGGTACGTGGAATTTTAGAAATTCTAAAAGTGGTCCATGTATGCAATAAGTTTAAAAACACTGCTTTAGATTATCTAAAATCTAGAATCTAGACCGCTAGAGTGTAGATGGAACCAAAGGTCTCAGATATTTGTGAGAAAAGAAAAATCATAATACAACTTTGATCATGATGTGAAAGGACAAGACAAAATGCAGATAACTATTGCCGTCCCTTAACGTCCTATTTATTAAAGACTAGCGACTCACGCTCGCTTCGCTCGCGTTCGTCCCTAGGTACGTTTTCACGGTTATCTATGTTTAAACATAAGTAGTGGCTTGCTACTTCTAAGATGTTCATTAAAATTACATGGCAATTTCATGGGTTTTAATTTTTTTTCGCGGGACCCTGATTCTTTTCCTGAAATAAAAATAGCCTAAGTTACTCCTTATAACAGCAGCTATCTGCCAATGAAAGTCCCGTCAAAATCGGTCCAGCCGTTTCGGAGATTAGCCGGAACAAACAGACAGACAGACAGACAGACAAAAATTATAAAAAATGTTGTTTTGGTATATGTACCGTGTATACATCCATATGCATTTAGTTAAAAACAGTTATTTTAATATTACAAACAGACACTCCAATTTTATTTATCTTTATAGATTACTTTTAAGTGACCATAGATATACGTTTTTATGTACATATGTATATTCTGGTCCAATCAAAAGTTAACTATTTAGCCAATACAAATCAAAGCACACCGACTTCGAAAAAATCTGATTAAGTATCTATTCTAAATGAAAACCCCCGTTTAGTTATTTTTTACTTTTCAGTGCCTGGAAGTCGGTTTTTTTTTTAATAGTTTTTATATTTCCATTTTTAGTGTAGACGTATCATCAATACAAATTAATCAAGCCCAAACACCAGGTAATTGCTGTAAATAGTTGAGGAGTTCCCTCGACTATCTTTCGGGTCCATCATCAGATCGTCCAGACCTTCATTAAATAGTAGTATCTTTAAAATACCTAATGAAAATGTTAACAAACGCACTAGTCACCACTACAATTTTCGAAAGTTCCCCTCGATTTCTCTGGGATCCCATCATCAGATCCTGGTTTCCTTATCATGGTACCACTCTTGGGATATCTCCTTTCCAACAAAAAAAGAATTATCAAAATCGGTTCATAAACGACGAAAAAATGCCCGAACAAACATAAAAAAAAAGAATAAATAAAAAAAAATATATATGGTCGAATTGAGAACCTCCTCCTTTTTTTGGAAGTCGGTTAATAAAGTATCTTCATATTATACAAGGTACACACTACTCACCGTCGTGATATAAATATAACGTGTATGACGACATGTTTGGCTCAGTTTGCTTGTGACCCTACTTGCTGTGCCAGCGGTCGCGGGTTCGAGTCCCGCTATGGGCATTAATTTGTGTGATGAGCACGAATGTTTGTACTCCAGTCATGGATGTTTATATTTATAATTTATTTCATGACATCTTATGTGATTTTGCAAATAAATTGGCTGAAGCCAATTTATTTGCAAAATCACATAAGATGTCGCAAGCAGAGCTATATACTCTCCCGAAGAGTCAGAAGAAGGAAGACACTTAAAATTTAGTACAATATTGAAACGAGGGATCCAGTAGGCAGACCCAACACAAGAAATACAAGTAATTATGGATGCATTAGTAAATATTTTAATAGAATCAGACCAATCATTATCCAAAAAATACTCTGAAATTCGACATTGGCCCCAGTGTCACTTGCCAATTCCCAAATTCGTTATGATTGAAGGGTTAAGTACTTATGTACTTATTATGTCAGTGTCAAAGTAACAGCGTCACGTCACGACTCATGAGTCACAAGTCACAACTCACAACACAATTGTCAATAATATTATTATTTATTAATAGTTGATATTTATTAATAGTTGGTTAAAGGTATTAGATCAAATATTTTGTAAAGGAAGACTCTAAAATAACCTAAATATGTTCTAAAATGAATTCTTAATTAATAACCATAAATTATATACTTATGTTTACTAAAATACGTATTAATTTATTTAATATTATAAGTACATACTTATAAACAAAACCAATTTTTTAGTGAAGCTTTGAACTGAAATAATTTGAGTCATGCCACCAAACCCACCAATCAAACCGAAAGAAGAAGATTGCTGTAATAGTGGTTGTAATCCATGTATATTTGATGTGTATGAAAGAAAGTTACAGATGTATGAAAAGTTACAGAAAACAAATGTTGAAGACTGTAACAATTGTATTAACAATGGTATATTGGAAATTGAATACACAACTTTTATAATATCAGGTATTATACAAGTTTCCAGTTCAATAGTAATTCTTAAATTTAAAAAGCTAAGCAGCAACAAGTATACAGTTTGGTGGAACCCTGGTGATCATTTTCTTATTAAATATACTGGTCCTGATAAGACTTGTAGTAGACCGTATACACCTATTAATTTACAAAAAAATCATTTTAAAGAATATGATTTTCTTATTGCAGTTAAAAGATATGATAATGGCTTGGTATCAAATTACTTATTTAATTTAAAAGTAGGGGATGAAACTTTGTGGCGAGGACCATATGGTTTTTATAAAAAAGAATCAAATAAATATAGCAGAATTATTATGATAGCACAAGGAATAGGAATTGCACCATTCTTATCAATAATTAATGAAATTTTAAGTGATGAAGATGATATGACTAGAATATCATTATTCTTATGCTGTAAAAATATTGATGAAATTTTATTCAGAAATGATCTATATGAATATAATTCCTATTGGAATTTTTCATATACAGTTTTTTTAAGTAATGATAATAGAGATATTTATAAAAAAATAAGGTATCAAGAACCTTTAGTGAATAAGAAATTTGTCGTAACAGACTTGGATCATTTAAAACCATTATCTGCTGATCAAATTCTTCTGTGTGGTTCGGAAAAGTTTATGCAAGAATATAAAAATCTTTTAGACACTGAATCAGAAAATATAGTCTTATTTTAATGAAAAGTTACCCATGTTATGTATTATGTATTAATATGTATATGTATTAATATGTTAATACCCATTTTAATATACATATATATTTCTAACACAATTATTTTTTTATTAATCTAGAATCAAATTATTTCATGTCTTCAATTTCTATAAATGAGGAGAGGTCCAAATTCTGTAGTTTTTTAAGAGGCATATATTTAAAAGTAAGGTTTCTCATTTCTTATTCCTTTATATTTTGCTATGGATGTAAAATGCCTATCTAGACCACTGGAAAGCCTCCCATATAGTAATGATTCATAAGCAATGTAAACCAGATAATATGGCTTCACCTTATAGACCTATCAGCCTATTACTGGTCTTATTTTAGACCTAAAAGTCTTTTCTAATCACCACAATTACACAGCTGTATTCCTTGGTATGTAACAAGTATTTTACAGAAACTAGCATAAGGGGCCGCTTTGTAAAATAAAAACCTATCTTCCACACACCTATCATAATGTCATCAAATTGACATTCATAGTAGCAGGATATTTCAAATCAAGGAAAAAGATGCTACATCTAGGTTCTACAATGTCGGGGTGGTTGTCCCTCAGAGATATACCCATAAACACTGCAATAATAAAAATCTCATAAGCACAAATGACCAAAATATATGGATGGTTAAAGAAGTGGAGAATTAAAGGGAGCATCACATATAAACTTTTGCGCCAAGACTAATGCCTCGCCACATGACTCCGTAAGCTACTTTGTACTATGCTGATTGCTATGTTTCATGTAAACCGGCAACTCGTTTGGAAGCATGATATAAAAGCGAAACCACATGAAATTTAGCTCAGATTCAGAAGCCACCTGTGATTCTCGGGAAGATCCTCTTAAACTCTCATTTGAAAAGAAATTGCTTGTCTTGTGAGCTAAGCTCTGGGGTATACTATTACAAAAGTAAAGTTTTCAATAATATATCTCAAATTGCAGCATAAGTAGAAAACTCCAAACAGTTTCAGCCAATTTCCACAAAAGCTTAATGAATCATACACAATCATACAATAAACCTTCCTCATGAATCACTATGCATCGGTGAAAACCATACGAAAATCTATTCGGTAGTTTTTGAGTTTATCCCGTTTAGACAGACACAGATGCCGTGAGGGACGTTGTTTTATAATATGTATAGAATATAATAGATAATTTTCTCTTGGGGACAAGAGAAATCTTTTTATAATGCATTATTTTGCGAAATTTAGGCACCTACGCAATTATTTAAACCTAAAAACTTTTTTAAAATTAAATTATATCTGGTATCTATTTTACGGGCAACTGGATTATCCGGGCAGTATTAATATGGACCGATCATTATGAATAATGACCAAGATCGTCTTCGTCGGTCAAGATTTTATTACTTTGGCCGGCCCATATTATTAAAATGCCCGACGGCCCTTGATTTATTTAAAAAATCTACTTTTGTGAACCTTTTTTTTAACTAAGATTTTTATGAAAATGAAAAATATTTATTGATAAGTTTTTCAAATACATTGATAAGTCCATTGTTGGGACATCCTTTTAAATAAATAGGTACCTATATTATGTATACATGTGCCAGGATGTCCCTCTCTTCCTTAGAAAATTTTAAAAATTTACTTGAGTCTTAACTACTATACTAAATTTTGGACCTTTCAATTAGAATTATATAAGTTTATTTTATATATATAATAAATAAAAACACTACGATTCGTCTGTTTTTATATATTGCCCAAGATAGGGTTGTCATTATTTATCCCTACTGACCGGAAAAATGATTAGCCATGCAGTTTTATTTAAAATGCCTACTAGATACGGCCTATTTTTTTGTACTACTCAAGTTGCTCGTAACATCTATCTATACAAATAAATGAAGCGTTTCTAATTTTAAAATAACTATTTTTTCAGTACATAGAGTTATACCAGTATCAAAATGACCCTTTTTAAAAATTTTGTCTATATATCTTTCACTTTGTCCAGGGTAATCTTTAGAACAGATTAATCGATTATAATGGGATTTTCACTGAAAGATAGAGGAGTTTGCAGAGCTATATATAGGGAACACTTCATGCATTTATTATATTTATGGGACGCACCATCAAGTAAGGATAAGTCGCATGCTACGAATTAAGCAGTCATATATTTGTTATATGTGTGTTAAAATTTAATGTACCTTAGAGCTATTAGATATAGAAAAGTTTGAAAACATTATTTTAATAATGGATTTTAAAAACTATATTATTATATTTTTATTATGGCAATACTATTTGAATGTTGAATGCGCCAAAATGTTCGCGTCTACATCGGTATTATATTAAAATATGTAATATGGATTTTTTTCGCGCCGGCGCGAACGGCGAAACGTGCTTTGCAAAATTTTACGAAGTCACCCGAATATTTGATAAAATACGACTATGTGTAAAGCTTAAGCTTTTTGGGCCATATTCTTAATGTTTATTTTATTAGTAGTAATCATCAATTAGTTATCTTATTATGCTCTATTTTTTAACAATTTAATTGAAAATAAAATGTTGTACAAAGTGTAATTTCTGAATTATAAGTGTATTTTATTGTGAAACAAAATGGGATCTATCGTTTTGAAAAGCTTGTCTGTTCTACTGGGTGTTTTCTTTATATTTGTTGGTATAACTAAATTGACGCCATTTATTTCTAAAGAATTGCATAAAGATTTGGTAAGTACCTAATATTTGCTATGGCACTATTGATAAAGTTAAGTCAGAATTAAAAAGGTCGCCCGCTAGTTGCATTAAGATTTTTGTTGCGGAGCAATGTGGCTTGCTATTTTAGTATTTGGCCTGACGCCTAATGCCCAGTGGTGATGCTGTCTTGCTGCGACAATGAAAATGATTGGGTGCTTTACTTCTTTATTACCTACCTTATTAAATTTATTGTAATATGTATTAAAGGAAAACTACTGTCGCATCTAAGAATGTAGCAAGAGTAATATATAAATATTATATTATGACGAGATTATGCTCCAAGTAACAGTCTATACATATAATGTATTATTTATAATTTATTTACAAGTAAAAATTAAAAACATATTAATGCGTGGCCTTCAGGAAATCAAATAATAGTGTCAGCGTCATCTTATATTAATATGTATTGCTTAAAGAAAATTTAAATTAATATAAGTTTTTCTTTTAATATTTTATTTAAGGGTGTAAACAATTACTATTAACAGAATAATTTATATAATTAACGTTGGCATGCATTTATTACCAACGCTTTATACTCAGCTTCTCTTCTTAATTTCTTCTTTTTGAAACTTAACCTAATTGGGTTAATTTTTGAAAACACCAAAATATGTGTCTATAATGAATACAAACTTTGCTACCATTTTTCACTTCCTTATGCGTCGTATTTAAAAAATATATATTTTTTATTGATTACTATTATTAAATATGCTATTATAACAATACGCTACTAAAAGCCCTTTGAGTAGTGTATATAGGCAAATTATTGATTAACAATTGATATTAGCCAATGAAGCCAGTGCTTTCAATTTGCAATTTTCATTTTAAACACGTTGATTTTTATTACAATTAATATGCCCATACTTTACATTAAAAGTCTTAAAACAACAATACCTACATTAATTATAGTGTAATGATGTTGGAGTGTCATTAATTTTAAAATTGTTTTCGGCATGTCAGCTAGTTATAAATGCTTAAGATATCACTGCATACAAATACAGGTCTAGCGGTCGTGAAACTTTAAATAAACATCTTCTATCTATACTATAATAAAATTGTAGAGGTCGAATGTCTGTACATAGAAAAAAAATGCTAAAAACCGAGTTAGGGGGACGTAAGAAGAGCAATAGAACAAATCCAGATTTTTTTCAAATTTTTTGTTTCTCTGTCTGTATGTCTGTTTGTACGGGCTAATCTCCGAAGCTACTGGACTGATTTCAATGAAATTGTGCATGGTGTTACCTAATATCCCCGGTCAACATTTAGGATACTTTTCATCCCGAAAAATCAAAGAGTTCCCATGGGATAGTAAAAACTATAGTAACTTATAGAGCTAAGTACACAAAAACTACTTGATGGATTTTAATGAAACTTTACAATAATATAGTTCATACACCAGAATAACAAATAGGCTAATTTTATTTATGGAAAAATGTACGGGTCCTGTAGGATAGAGTTGTTTTTGTTTGTCTAGAGGCGAACCCGAGCGAAGCGAGGCTGAGCCGTTGAAATTATATATACTTCTGAGTACGTGCGTAGTGCGAGTAATGTGCTTAGGGCGGGTAATGTGCGTAACGCGGGTAACGTGCGTAGGGCGGGTAAAGTGCGTAGGCCGCGAAAAGAGCGTAGGTCGGAAAATGCGCGTAGGGCGGGTAGTGTGCGTAGGGCGGTCGAAGCACGCACACGGGTAAAGTGCGTGGGTAAGTCAAAATGCGTAGGGCGGGTAAGGTACGTAGGGCGGGTAATATGCGTAGGGCGGATAAAGTGCGTAAGGCGGGTAAATTGCGTTGGGCGGGTAAAGTGCGTGGGATAAATATGTTTTTGTTTGTATAGAGGTGAACCCAAGCGAAGCGAAGGTGAGCCGCTAGTATTAAATATAATTTGTAATAAGCAGTACATAAAGGTACCTATAATTTATTTAAATACAGTGTAAACTCTATATAACGACACTGAAGGGACTGTGCATTTTATGGCGTTATAGAGAGTTGTCGATAAATGGAGAGAAGAAAAATCAGAATTAGAAAAAGAAAAAGTTTATTTCAGACTAGAGTTAGTAGTTATGTACTTTAAAAAAGAATCTTATATTTGATCGCTATTGCGTATAGTCTATTATTTTTGTCTGACGTCTTTTGCTGCACCAGTAATTTTGTTGAATTTTTTTACTTATTTTATTCATATCTTGCGATATTGAGGCATCTTGGTGATAAAGGAAGTAATGTTGACAGTTTGAAAGTTTGTGAGCAACTAAGAATATGATAACGTATAGACAATCCATGACCCCTACTTATTAATCATGGTCAAGCAAGATCAGTTTACACGTGCAAGCAATCCCAATTTGTAAACAAAAGAATGAATTTCTTAGAAAGTTCGGTATGCGTGATGCCGACAGTCGAGTTTATTGCAGGCTAGGATAATAAAGCGACAAAAAAACGTACACAGCTGCGCTTTTTACTAATTTCAGCACTTTTTATTACTCAATTGTTGTCGTTATTGGGAGTGGATGTAATGCTATGTAGAGTGTACCATTGTATGGAAGATAAGCTAAACCAACCAAAGCTAATTTATTTCGACGCTTTAGAGAGTTTGTCGTTAAATCGAGTGACGTTACATGGAGTTTACACTGTAATTTACTTGTAATTTAATGAAATTTCAACAATCTCGTTTTGTGGATGTGAAGATACATTGTCATATTATTTCTTTGAAGTTAGTTTTGCCTGTTTGAACGCGCTTATCTCTGTAACTAAACTCAGATTTAAAAATATTGCATTTTGTGGCTATATTTTTTGAGAAAAATCATGTTACGGTCCTTAGGAGTAGGGCAATCTATACATATAATAAAATTGTAAGTAAGTCGAATCTGTACATTAAATATTTTTTGGAAAATCTTATTGAAATAGATTTTATTTAGATTAAATCTATAGTTTTTAGAATTTTTGTCTGTCTGTCTGTTAGCGCATCACGAGAAAACCTATTTACAGATTTTGATGAAATTTGGTATGATGATAGCTGGTTAACCGGGTCAACATATAGGATACTTTTTACTGCGGGAAAATATCTCATCTCTGAATTAAACGTTAAAACGTAACACATACAGATAAATAAAATTGGAGTGTCTCTTTGTAATCTATCTATACTATAATAAAATTGTAGAGGTCGAATGTCTGTACATAGAAAAAAAGTGCTTAAAACCGAGTCAGGGGATGTAAGAAGAGCAATAGAACCGATCCAGATTTTTTTCAAATTTTTTGTTTCTATGTCTGTTTGTCTGTTTGTACGGGCTAATCTCCGAAGCTGCTGGACTGATTTGAATGAAATTTTGTATGGTGGTACCTTATATCCCCGGTCAACATATAGGATACTTTTCATCCCGGAAAATCAAAGAGTTCCCGTGGGATAGTTAAAAAATTAACTTATACAGCTTACTACACAAAAACTACGGATTGGATTTTAGTGACACTTTATAATAATATAGTTGGTATATCAGAATAACAAATAGACTACTTTTTATCCCGGAAAAATGTACGGTTCCCGTCGGATAGATTTGTTTTTGTTTGTCTAGAGGCGAACCCGAGCGAAGCGAGGGTGAGCCGCTAGTATTAAAATAACCGCTTTTTACTAAATGCATATGGATGTATACACGGTACATATACCAAAACAACATTTTTTACAATTTTTGTCTTTCTGTCTGTCTGTTTGTTCCGGCTAATCTCTGAAATGGCTGGACCGATTTTGACGGGACTTTCAGATAGCTAATGTAATAAGAAGTAACTTTGCTTTGCAGATAGCTAATGTAATAAGGAGTAACTTAGGCTAATATTATTTTAAAAAAAAGGATCCCACAAAAAAATAAAAAAAAGAAAATTAATTAATTAATTTTGTTTCGGTTAGCAACCTAGGGACGAACCCGAGCGAAGCGAGGGTGAGTTGCTAGTTAGTTATATATGAATAAACTATGTAGAGCTGCATAAGAAAGAACTTATAAATAATATAGTAGAGGCCCTTTCTTTTTTAATGATGGGAAATACATTTACGCATACCACCTGTCGACATAGAGATGATTTTGTGGGACTCAAAGGCTAGAAAAGCCATTACTGCCCACTAAAACCCAACAAAACCTCCATCGTTTTAATGGGGTGTCGCAGAATCGCTTACGCACTCAACTGCGACGCCCCGACGGCAGGTCTGCCGAAGCAGACCACAACAACCATAGGGTTGCTTCACAGTCCACTCTGCTATCAGAGAAATACCAGGAGCAACCCGCACGGCACACCGCCCATCGAAGTGGGCCACCTCTGTGCGTTTCTTGGCTTCGCGCCCGGCTGAACTGCCGAAGGCTAATGAGCCCCCCTTGTGTGTGAGTGTACCTTAGGACCACCTAAGGTACCAACCTTAGGGATATATTATACAAGTACTAAATACAATGTTTATAGTAGCCTTTGACAAAATTTCACATGCGTTATTAATACGTAAGCTCGAAAATATTGGTATTCATGGGGATTTACTTAGGTGGCTTACTTCATACTTATGTGAAAGATCTCAAGCAGTCGCGGTTAAGGGATATACGTCTAGTTTCGCCCCAATTACATCGGGAATACCTCAGGGTTCACACCTTGGTCCACTGCTTTTTAATATATTTATTGATAATTTAGTGAATTGTTTCCATACATCTAAAGCTTTACTTTACGCGGATGATGCTAAAATTTATAACTTTGTAAAAACTGTTAATGATTGTTTATTGTTATAAGAGGATTTGTCTAACTTCTACAATTATTGCAATAAAAACAAATTAAAGTTGAATATTGATAAGTGCCACTCTATTACTTTTTCTCGTAAGAAACAAACAATAAATTTTGATTATAAATTTAACAATATTAGTCTGAATAGGGTAATTGAAGTGAGAGATTTAGGGGTACATATTAATAGTGAGCTTTCTTTCGCGTCGCACATAGACAATGTCACAGCGAAAGCATACAGAATGTTTGGCTTTATATTTCGACAATGTAAAGATTTTAAGAATATTAATACCTACCTCACTTTATATAATTCATTAATCCGGAGCAACTTAGAATTCGCATCTTCTGTCTGGAATCCGTGTTACAGTATTTACATAGACCAATTAGAACAAATACAGAATAAATTCCTAAGAAGATTAAAACACAGATTTAAAGAACCATTACCGAAACTCACTTCACTTGAATTACGACGAGAGCATAAAGATAAATTTTTTATGTTTAAAATCATTAATAACTATGTGGACTCTCATATCTTCTTAGTCGCATTTCCTTTAAATGTCCTAGGTTGGGTGCTCGCTCTAACGATGTTTTTTCAATTCCTTTCTGTAGAACTAACTATTCTTGTAATCGATTTTTGGTCACATCATGCAGAACACATAATAAGCGTTATTCTCATATTGATATTTTTAATAATAAAATAAGACATTACAAGGTTTCTCTAAGGAAAGTTGGTATAGAATAACTGTTATATTTCATTCTTTTTATAAATATGTTTCATTATGTGTTAGGTTAGAACTGCATGTTTTAGTTGACTTTTTTTTTTATTTTAATCTGATTATTTGGGTTATTTTCTTTAATTTAATATTGGGTTAGAGTTTCTTTTTTGTTTTTATTTATTTTTATTTTATGTAAATAGGTACCATTTAACATAGGACTTGGATCATCTTTGCATTGTGTTTCTTTCTACTCGTGAAAACTATTTTTGGCTAATGTATCTATATATTATTGATTCTATTTATATGTAATATTATAAGTTGTATGTTTTCCATAAATAAATAAATAAAAGGCACCTGTTTTCGCTTTCGTAGGGGTTACTCAAAGAATCTCTTCTTACAATTAGTGATTATTGATCTTATTATAGGAATACGTTGTTAAATACGTTAAATTATAATTAGTGTTATTTTTGTTGCTGAGTTAGTCAGGAGACAGGACGTTATTTAATATTTTTTTTATCTATTATGGCTTAGAGTTGCGTTAACAGACGGCTCACCAAACTTGGCCCCCCAGAATTTTTGTTTGCGTTTGCGTTTGTTAATTTTTTCATTAAGTATTTTAAAGCATTACTATTTAATGAAGGTATGGAGTCGATCTGATGATGGATCCGAAAGATAGTCGAGGGAAATCCTCTACGATTTACAGCAAGTACCTGGTGTTTGGGCTTGATTGATTTGTATTGATAAGAACTTTACACCTAGATGGGTTGTGATTGTCATTAGGGGTATGAATAAATGGCTTAATCGAATATGTTTTTAAAAATCTTTCTTCATACAAATTTCCTGCTTATTACGTCTACACTAAATATGGGAAAATAAAAACTTAAAAAAATAATGTGCCAGCCAATATAAATCAAAGCACACCGACTTCGAAAGTATCTGATTAGGTATCTATTCTAAATGAAAACCCCTGTTTAGTTATTTTTTACTTTTCAGTGCCTGGAAGTCAGTTTTTTTTCTTTAAGTTTTTTTCAAATATTAATACGGATAAAAAGTTCATGTTGTACCTATATGAATAATATACCTACCTAATTTGTTTTTATATGTTATCATTTACAATTTTTATCTGATGATTAAAATCAGCCCTTAAATTATTATAAGTAATTGTTTTTATCGTGTTTTCTGTAATGTTAAATGATAAATTTTATCATACTAGCGACTCACCCTCGCTTCGCACGGGTTCGTCTTTAGCTTGCTTAATCCCAATACAAACATTCATCCCTATTTTCACCCTTTGTCCTTTCCAGGGTCTCAAACTATCTTCTTGCCAAATTTCATCTATATCGGTTCAGTAGATCCAAAGATTTCTTATTCCCTACAACCTCACAAACTCACAAAGTTTACCTCTTTATAATATTAATATAGATAATGAAATATGCATTTAAAAATAAGTAAAAATATGTTGTTAAGTCAACAGTCGAATTAAGTATAGACCAACAAATTGTACCTGAGTGCAATAAAAAATGAAAAAATATAAAATGACCGAATTGAGGAAGCATAAATTTTCATAACATTATACTAAATAGTAGTATTGGTCTATTAAGTTAGGTTTGCGGCTTGCCGGTGGGAAATCTAATCACTGCCAACAGAAGGGTCACTAAAATCGGTTCACCATTAGCGAATTAAACCAACAAAAAATATTCACGCCGAGAACATATTATTTTAATTAAAAAAAGAATTATCGTTAGGTATTACCTATTTATGATATTTTTAATGTAAGTATTTTATTTTCAGAGGAAAGAATTTGTGAAGTACGCCAAAGTGTTTCCATTAACGGGGATGTTGGATTTCAAAGTTCCATCAAAATGGTATCGGAGGACAGTGGGCGGGCTTGAAATTTTATTTGGGCTGGCACTTGCTATTATACCCAACCGTAAGTTATATTTATGACATTTTTCATATAAAGTATGCTTTAGTCAAAAGTTACAATAAGGGTCTCTGCCGATTTTATAATTATATTTTATCTATAACTTAAGACTTAAGATTGGGATTATAACAAAAGTATTCAAGCATTGTAAAATTTACTGTCTAACAGAAGAGTCTACTAGTAGAGTTTGGATTAAGTGAGATTTTAAAAGCGGAGTAAGAATGCAATGGTACAATGAAATTTAAATAATTTTACATACATTTTTGTTTGTATAAAAACAAACAAAAAAAAGCAGTCCTGATTAACAATTATTTGAAGAAAGGTACCTACAAAACCATACCTACAAAAGATTTTGATTCGATTTCTTCCTTTCTTTTTCCCTTCCCCTAAATATTACTATATAGTAATAGCTATTAAATTATGCTCCCTAAGATAAAGTGAAGAACACAGCAAACATCGGTCTAGTGTTACTGATGATCCTTGCTGCGTACTCGCATCTGATGGTGGGGGACCCCTTCGACCGCTTCGCGCCGGCGCTCGTTTTCTTCTTTATGCTAACTGGGAGACTCGTGGTCTGGTATGTAGCCATATAAACCGTAAGTTATTTTTTATCTAAAGACTAATTATTGGGAAGATAAATCGATCCAGGATACAAGCTATTTTCAGTTTAAACACTGAATTTATTCGAGCTGGTACAGGCAAAGAGAAGCTATAAGTAACAAAACACTCACTAATATATTTTCCCATTTATAATATTCGTGATAATTTATATGTAATTTGAGTAATTCATTCCAGGGAATGAAATACTACTCATAAACTAGAGGAATGCTAAAAAAAGCATTGAGTATTATTTTTATGAATGTACTGTTTACGTATCTACTGGCCATTTAAATCAATCAATATGCGAAGTTTGAAAGTAAAACGATTTTAATCTTTAATCATCTTTTATTTTCGATTTCGTTTACTTTTCTTGGCGGTTTGCTTATTTGCGTCTTTTAGTTTCCGAAACTTTAAATTAATTTGTCGAATTCTAATTGTTACTTTGTTAAAAAACACATTGATTTTCTTGAAAACTGTCATTATTTGAAAAGGTACTGACTGAGTCTCAACCTATTCAAGTTTTAAAATCTGTTGTTTTTTATAATTATCTTTGTTGTTTTTTATAATTACGTTATCAGCAAATTCGATAGTAGGTATATCTACAAAACGTGGATTGCAACGAGGGATAACGTATTTTTTGGGGATAGTGTATTGAGAAATCGCACTTAGACTCGACTAAAGTCAAAACTAAGCTCCAAGAAATTCTAAAAGTTGAACCCTAAAACTGTAAGAAAGGCTCAAAATGATTGGAATAATCGCTCACTTGCCACTTACTGACCATAAGAGGGAAAAAAGCGTATAGTGGTGTAGCGCGAGCCAATTTTACTATTTTACATTAACATGAGAAATTGAAGTCTTGTTATATACTCACCCTCGCTTCGCTTCGGGTTCGTCCTTAGACAAAAACAAATCTATCCCACGGGAACCGTACATTTTTCCGGGATGATATATAGACTATAGCCTTCCTCAGTTAACGGGTTATCTAATGCAAAAAGAATTTTTCAAATCAGAGTAGTAGTTTCTGAGATTATCGCGTTCAACCAAACAAACAAACAAACTCTTCAGCTTTATAATATTAAGTATAGATTTTTATTTTATATTTAAACACCATTTTACTAACAAAATTAATGTCCGCTATCTTAGAATTGAAAATGGATGCCGTTTTCGTAATCAGTACCCTCTAGAAATCTTGAAAATGATACCCATAGAATTTTTGAAAAACTGATGTCTGCCATCTTAGATTTGAAAATGGATGTCATTTTCGTAATCAGTACCCCAAGAAATCGCGAAAATGACGCCCATGCCATTGTTGATAAAAAAAGATGACGGCCATCTTGGATTTGAAAATGGATGTCATTTTCGTAATCAGCACCCTGAGAAACCTCGAAAATGACACCCATATCATTATTAAGAAAAAAACGGATGTCCACCATTTTGAATTTGAAAATGGATGTCATTTTCGTAATCAGCACCCCGAGAATCCGCGCCATTATTAAACACATCCGCGGATTTCTGTACAAACACTCATTCAGCAAACACGCGACAACCCTTAAAAGTCGTGTCCCGAGCTACTAACTAATTCGGGCGGCAGAAATGTATGCAACTCGGGCTCGCCTACCCGCGTCTCATACCCCGCACGATTGCCCTGTCTAGCTAGACGGCTTCGTTAGATGACTGTAATGTTTTATAGACTGTGACAATACGCTAGTGAGATCTTAGAGGAGTAGGTAGGCCTAGTACCTATGTTTGAGCCTTTTTTTTAGTGAAATATACCTATTGGTGATTTTCTCTTTAAAGCAAAGTAATGCTCGTTCGTGCACTGCAATGCGATAGTTTAAGGTTACTTAAGGGAGATTTTAAAATTGAAGTAAAGGTTTATTCATCATAGTCTCCCGACGTAAATCTAATGAAGCATATCAGTTAAATGGGGTTAGACTGAGGCGATAGATAAAAAAAAGAAATACTGGACCTGTTAACGAGACTTTAAACATGCGTAAAGGAAGAATTGAATCAACCTCCAGCATAAGAAATATTAGCCATACATTTTTTTTATTAGTCTTTAAAATTTTCATTAGAGGGCGAAAACTGTTAACTCTCTATAACATTTAAGCTCACGACTTTTTATTTCTCAATTGGTTTTTTTTTTGTATTGTTTCTAATTATTTAATTTTTTATTCCTCTAAAGACTTTTCCTTAACTCGGAAGTTGTGTTAGTTAAAGCCTTTTTTTGGTAGTTGGCAATCACATAAGATATAGTAGGTATATCTCTATTTGATCGATTTCTAACTGGGCACATTTAGAAAATAGGTTCTGTTATAGTTGTATGTATATACCTACGCCGCCAACATCTTTCGTTGTAAGTTGTCTTATGAATTCTTTTTTGCAAAGGCGTCTTCAATGAATCTGTGTATTTTATTTCATAATCGCTAAAAATATTTTTACTTTTTAATTTACATCTGTATTTCATAACAG
Source organism: Argynnis bischoffii washingtonia (assembly GCA_033884665.1). Taxonomy (NCBI): domain Eukaryota; kingdom Metazoa; phylum Arthropoda; class Insecta; order Lepidoptera; family Nymphalidae; genus Argynnis; species Argynnis bischoffii. The sequence goes on along the minus strand of CM066618.1, from coordinate 12,496,113 downwards.
TTTATACCAAATTGTTAGAGCGAAATAGCCGCATGATCATGGTCTTATCGTGGGTAGAGTTTGCGTCATTGTATACTTAAACCAAATTAACCAAAACCGCTCCTTCACGTCAAGCTTAGCTTTGATCTAACCATAATGCGCTCATTAACTAGTACATTTTAGCGGTTATTAAGCATCGAAGTCCGGCGTTCAATGAAACGCGCTAGACTTCATAACGAGATTCCCAAATTGTACCTACCTATAAAACGTTAGTTTTATACGTTTTTGTAGCCAGATAGTAACCGCGTGCACCTTGACTTCTTTACGCGATGTAAACATGAGTTACGAAATAAAATTAGTTCTATCGCGCGGGTATCAGTATGGCTGAATGCCAAAAAATTTGCTATGACGAAGCACTTGTCGCGTAAATAATAATGGACCTATTTCGATTCATCCGCATGTGGCTGTCTTCAATCGGTAAACAATTTTTCATTTTAAATAAACATACCTCAATATAAATCGGTATTAGTTTTGAAGAAACATTATGTCTAGGTGTTATTTGTTACTATCAAAGTGGATAGAGATATTATTTCTCTCAAAACTATAATTATATGCATATATAACTACATGTGTATATATAATTTTCCTTTTTAAAATGTTAATATATTTAAAAAATATTTTTTCGTTGAAGGTATCAGACCAGCCGCCGCGAGGAGCTCGAGAAGGCCGCCGCCATGCAAAACGGCAACGGGTTGAAGAGAGACTAAAATAATTTAATACTTGCATTCTATCAATAACAGTCACACAATTGGAAAGAGCACAACTACAATATGTATGACCTGATTTTGTAGAGCGTTTGAAGTATTTTATATGAATCCATACTGTGATTATTACTAGTCATGATTTTAAATATTTATCCTATTGCTTTAGTTCGCTTTTAGTATCCATAGCTTTTTCTTCTTGCACTACTACAGTTCTAGTCTTGAGCACTCTCGACTTATCTAAATTTAATTGATTACCTATACATGTCTAATTCTAAGTACTAGACGCCATAGAGATCGTACCTAAAGTGATATTAATTTAAGCGATATTTAACTAAGTTCATTTGGTGTGTGAGAGTAGAGTGCACGCAAGTACGTTATGACGTAGAAGTAGGTCCTCAGTACTACCACTTTTACGGTAGACGTAGTATATTTAATAGTGCACAGTATATTTGAATAATATATAATATGGTGAATACATTTTGCTCAATTGTAATTTTGGAAGTAACACTACCTATGTACGGAATAAGTACGTAATTTTTGTGGATTTTAGACCTACTAGTACTAATAAGAGGTGATTTATTACGATATATCATAAAAGTATAAAAATAGGAAAATTCAAACCAAAACTAAGCATTACTTAAATCCAATCATCTCTTATTTCGACAGTTGGCTAATGTTAATAAATTAATAATAGGTACATCGGTTAAGATTACACAAATATTTAATAATCACTTGAATACTAATAAATCACCCAACATTTGTTAAATAGCGAAAATTCTAGTCATAAGTAATCGTAACTGCCTCGCGAGCGGCAACATAGCAGCCGCAGTCACGCTTACTGGAAGCTTTCAGTGAACAATGGACAAGAAATGCGGCCATATAATACAATATCACACAAACGAGTTGTTTAATATAGTGTGTCGTATTTAAAATGGTCAAGTGAATAAATGGTATACATAATATGAAGTTTTATTTACCTTACGTTAAATACATATAAAAGCAACTAAGCACTAACATTTACAATATTAGTATTACATACTTTTGATACATGAATGTAGAACATTTAGTATAGGGTTGTTAGAACCATTAAGAAAATATAACTAAATACATTATACAATTTTAAATTAAAATACATAATTTTGTTTAAAAAAAAGTTTATATAACTTTTATAATATCCACCATAATCACTATGTAATTTAATACATTTGAAAATATTTTGAACAGATATACCCAAATTGTACCTTTCCATACAACCAATATAAAATTACCATGTTTATAAATACAACAAAAAAATTTTTTTTATTATGAACACATTATTTATATAACAAGATATTTTTGTACCATCTTTACAAAATAAACAAGAAGATCCATCAACGATATGAAATGAACAAAAAATTAAATCATCACTTAGTTTTATTTAGAGATCTCGAGGTTAATATTAGACACAACGAAAATAAGAATTTTTAGGTATACAAGTATTTATAAACTTTTGATTTCCAACAAATATATTTACGTATTTACATAAAATAATGTCATATTATAAAATATTTGCCTAATTGTAAAAATAGTACTTACAACTTCGTTATTCCTGCGGGGTGAATAGAGAGCGAGACTCTATAATCCCTATCTAAAAAGTCTTCAATTTTTAGATGTTAATCTCTAAGGAATTGTAATTATAACATTTATGAATTTCATGAGCTTTCAATTTTTGGAAAAATGTATACTTATGCATAAGACTCGTACATTTGAGACTCGTAAAGAAATGCGAAAAACGATTTTATCGTACAATTAAAAAGCATTCACGTCAGAAAGCCTTTTAAAACTTACATTGAGGCTGAAAATCCTAATATTTTTGCAGGTGTTTAAGCATTTCGAGTGAGATATGGCCTTAAATCGTTACGAACTAATAGCAAATATATTTTTTATATTCATAAATCAAACTATACTACAAACTTATTATAAAAATGATCTCATGATAAAAACAGTTATTATGTGCAAAATACATGAATAAATTGCATAATACCCAAATATTTAAGCGGGATCTCGTCCAGTCTGCAATAACTCTAATGCATTCTTCAGATTGTTTATAGCAGTTTTAATATCATCATAATTGAGTGCACTGCTTGCCCATTTGCAATACTTTTGAGCCTTAGCTATTTGATCGGGACTAAGTTGTGCCACAGATGTACAATTGTCGCCATAGAATGTTGTGGAAGGTGGCTGTTGTGAGGGGTCATATGGGATGAAACCTCCAGGGTTAGGATCTGGAGTGTAGGGGACTGGGGGCAGTTGCGAAGCAGCCCTCATTGCTATATTTGGATCTGGGAGACTATTGTTAAAACTTGTTGGAACAGTTGGTAGTAAGTCCTGTGGAGTTGAAGGGGTCACTGAAGTGAATCCAAATGTCCCGCTAGTATTATCTGCAGCTCCTGGTTGGTCACTAGTTGCAGACTCATCATCTTGACTTGGATTATCAGATTGCATAGGACCTTAAAAAATATTTTACAAGTGAAAATATGTACTTATTACCTCTTTTACTTCACCACCATTATTTTTCTTATGCAGTTTGATGAATGACAAAATTAATTTTATGGCAACAAATTAGTAATAAATTTATGATTTTATTAGTGTTTACAATTGTAGAAGCATATAAGTATTAAGCCTGGCAACTTTTGTCTTAAATAAAAAAGCAATAAACATCAATTTTATTTTAAAATACATTCCAAAAGGTCTCTTAAAGCTCTCACATATGCTTTAGTGCAATTTATTTTATTTTACCCCTCTTATTCCTATTTTTTTATATTTTGTAATCTACTAGGGAACTCTAAAAAGTACATATCATTAAGAGACAAATTAGCACAATATATTCAGTTGTCTATCAACCCAAGTATTATTTACATTCTATGTGCAATTGAAGAAATAGCTATCCTATCATATTTACACTTTCCACTTCTAATATCCATCCCCAATGTAACTAACACAATAGTGTAACAAGTTATAGATCACTGAATTTTATACTCTACTAGCGACTCACCCTCGCTCTGCTCAGGTTCGTCCCTACTTACATTTTAACGTTTAGTATAGATTCCGCAAAGATGAGATATTTTCCCGCAGTAAAAATATCCTATATGTTGACCCGGATAACCAGCTATCATCATATTAAATTTCATCAAAATCGCTCCAGCGGTTTTTCCGTGATGCGGTAACAGACAGACAGGCAAAAATTCTAAAAGCTATAGATTCAGCCTCTATCGATTATAATGACTATTTCAATAAGAATTTCCAAAAAATATTTCATGTACAGATTCGCTTCAGTTAGAAATTTATTATATATATATTTATCTGAGATTTGAGAGGTAAGATTGCATGAAACGATATTTTAAGAATAAACGGAGGACATATCGTCGCTTAGCTAACAATACCGCGCAAATCGAAAATTGGCCATGTGATGTTTTATGCCACATTGGAAAGATCGTGACGGAATGCATCCAATGATGTTACATAAATTTAAAAATTATCCAATCAAAGCGCATTATTCGAGTAGTTCTGGCACCGCGCAAATCGTTGGTAGCGGCAAAACCGCGCAACTCTTCAGTCAGCCATACTATCGCGTGCTGGTATGTGACCGCGCAACAAATTCATTGTTTGCATTAAAGTTCTCATGGTTTTATCAATGCTAAAGACAATTTCGATGTACTAAAAATACTAATTATTTACTACTACAGTAACAATTAATACTTGTTGATTAAAGTTATACCGGCATAATTTAAACCTGTATTTTAATATTTATCAATACATTACACATGTTTGGCCCATAGCACATAAAATAATCCGTTTTTCATCTCTCCTGAAAAATAGTCAAATTTTACTTACACGGTATTGTTAGCGGAGTGACGATATGATATTTTAAAAATGGAATGGTATGAAAGATGAATAAAAGAAAAGAAGGATGGTATTATGTCATAATGACGACACGATAAGACGCGTGAACATTGTATTATCTGATTTTAAAAGAATAAATAGTAATTAGTGTACTATAAATGCTTTTATTAGTATCGCCAGATCCTACATTTATTTCTTTATTTACTCTTATGAGATTTTTTAACATTTCTTTGTAATAAAAAATTAGATAAAAATTGAGATTTATTTACCTGGCACTGGGGTCTCTCCATTTTTAAGGCAGTTGTGAATATAAGCAGCCTTCCATCTTGCATACTTGCGATTCTGTGAAGCTTCCTCTGTTAGGTCTCCAAAAGTAGTAAGAACATCATAGATTACTCCTGCTGTATAAAATGCTTTTACAATATTCCTAAAAATAAATATTATATTTATAGTTTATTATAGTAGTATTATTCTTAATTTTTACAAATATTTACAAACATAAACCAACTTACTTTCCATAATTTAGTTCTCGATCTTGTTTATCAGCAAAAAGAAATAGCTTTAGGGCATAATTTTCTAAATGTGCTTGTGCTACTACTTCATTAGAAATAGCTTCATTGTCTTTATATGTTTTTTTAGCTTCTTCTAACCAGTCCATTACAGCTGAAATAAACAAATTTTATGTTAAATTGATTAATTTTAAAATTCTATTTAATATAATTCTTTCCATAAAGGTCTCTAATAGAATGAATAATAAAAATAGGAAATGTTAATAATATATTTTTATTTAACTTTAACAATTATTACTCTATTTTAGTAAATTTTATTTAACAAATTAATTTTCACAAGTAAAAATAGAATCATTGGAACGTTCAACATTGTAGAAATCTGCAAATTTTACTATTTAAAATCTATATTTGCTTTACTCTATTGATATAATCTTAATAAATAAGTTTGTAAATAATTTTAGCTGCATTGATAAAAGCGAAATGACAAAATATCATTAAAAAATTATTCATAATTCATATCAGATAAAATTATTTATACCCATCAGCAATTTTGTTTCTTCAGGGGTTTTCTTTGTAGTTAATTTAAGACCAACTTGTAAAGCGTGAAGCCTGCACCAGTATGCTACAATGGGATCTCTGGTGTCATGTTCTGCTGCAGTTTTCAAAAAATGTTGAATTGATTTCAAACTTGGTGGACATTCTGGGATGTTCACTGACATTATCTTGCTTTTAATATGTCCTCGTACAATCAATAATAATGGTGTATGAAACAATAAGGTATATCACAAAATAAAATATTTACTAATTTAATAATGTTTTCAATGATTCACTCTTTTCCAATTTCGTAGTTTTATTTTGACATTGACAATTATATTGACAACTATTATTACACTTTCCGTTTCTTTTTGTATTTCTCAATTATTATTATTTTATATATTTATTGCATTAGTAATTTTATTGCACTATTGAAATCAGTTGAAAGTACATTTTGAGCTCTGAAAAATATTAAATTACATAAAATAAAAATCTTGACCTTTTTAAGCTTTCTCTAACAAAATCTAAAAATCTAAACGTAATAATAATTAATCAAGGAATACTCTTAGAGTATACATTGCAATGTATGCTTTAAGGCAGCAGGCAGGGGCCACAATGTGGCAATATCTAGTAAAAACGGGCCGTACTTTTGACTTTAAAAACGAAAAAAACATTTTATTTGTGTTTTATTTAACGAAATGAAAAAAAATAACAAAAAAATATACCTTAAAACATATATCTGCAAACTTCAGTGTGCCGATTGAGGCTGTATATGAACGGCTTATATTTGTTGTAAATGTCTTAGCTTTCATGTTAGTAGTTACAATTTGTAAAATGGCTCGTAAATGCGCTTCTGTGAGACAAAAAGCATACTTATTTTTTCGATAATTAAGGATTGAAAATGTTTGTTCGCATAAATAAGTAAGCTCACATAAAGAGTACCTATAAAAGTTTTATTTATAAAACAGTCACGGACCGCATGGAGGCAGCTCGGGCCGAGGGTTGCCGACCACTGCTCTAAGGTAATACTTAATTATTTAAGTCGGTGTCAGCCGATACACAAAACATACCGACTTCGAAAATATCTGATTAGGTAGGTATCTATAGTAAATGAAAACTACAAATCAATTATTTTTTTTACTTTTTAGTGTTTTTTTGAAGTCGGCTTATATTTTTTTTTATTAAAAAGTTTTTACCAGGGACAAAGCCGAGCGAAGCAAAGCTATGTCACTAATATTAAAAAAGCTAGTTTTAAAAGCATTATTACGTTTTTAATAATTAAACACAATAACAACCTACGTTGTATATCTACATCTTAGTATAATTTTAGCATGAACTCCTTAATATTCCTTTGAGACATATATTCAAATTAACTCGAACGCATTTGAGCCCGAGCGAAGCGAGGGTGAGTCGCTACACACTAGTAACAAATAAAACAAGAAATTTCTAACTTGCAATATATGCGCATATTGTTTTTATTCATATTGTTATTTAATAAATAATCACACATAATAAAATAAACATTTGCTTAAGTTTAAAATATGTTAAAATGGGCTCAAATTTATCTTAATAAACTTTTCCTATTAATCTTTTTTTTCTAATGCATTCTCCTATTTTAGCTTTTTTTTACTAATAAACTCTTAAAATAAAATAACATATTTATTTTAACCTTTGGCAATGCAATTAAAACGGAAACCTAACTGAAATAAAACATTTTAATCAAAATAAAATCGTAGGTTTAGTAATTAATTTTTTTAGCCTCTTTCCAAATTTCGTTGCCATTTTTTGCCATTTTCAGCGCAACGCTGGCAAATCAGCATGAGAGCCTTTATAGGTCAAGAACATTCTCTTTGACAGCAATATGAACTTTTGTGTGAACACAAACGAAGAATACTGAAAACGAAAAAATAAATAAAAATGACGTACAATACAGTCGAAGGGATTCCCCATAAAACATAAACAAAAATGGCTGCCAACTTGAGAGAACAAAATAAAAATCATGGATGACAAATAAAATAAAAATGACGTACAATACAATCGAGGGATTCCGCATAAAACATAAACAAAAGGGATTGCCAACTTGAGAGATTTTTATTCCCTAGTTTTTTATAAGTCCCTAAATTTTGTCATTTGCGGTACAGCTATAATGTATTAAATACTGTAATTTGATTTGTTAAAAGAGCACTTGTTGAGTTTATCCCAGAGATGCTTTACTCAGTAGAACTGCCTTCTGAGCCTAGGTAGATTCCTCAAGGGTCGACTCACTGACTACTGTGAAATTAAATTGACAATTAAAAAGTGCTTGTATAAATCTAATTGGTTTTTATTTTATCATTCACGTTTTTTTAACTTTCTAAAGGGCCCCAAGCGCGTGTCTTAAGACGGCCAGGTGAATCTATCTCTCTATGTAAAGGAATCTTTGAACGTGATTTTTACCCACTTCAAAACTTCGAATTGAATTGAAACTTTTTACGTCTACGATGACAATACTGAATACAATAATAAAATGAAAAATAAAATAAGAAAGTAATATTTAAAAATTAAAAAAAAACGCGCTTATAGCAGTACAAACAAAAAAATGGAAAATAAATTATAGTAGATAGAAGAATAATAATTTATAGTAGTAGTAGGAAAATAAATTGTAATAGTAGAAAAATTGAAAAAAAATGATTTTTAGTATGAAAAAAGTGATTATAGATTAACTAAAATTAATTGTTAGTGTGAAAAAAGCGTGGGCGCTCGATATCAATATTCCATTGGTACGAATTACGAAGTAGAATTAGTAGGTATAAAATATTGTACGTACAAAACACTCCACGCTTTATTCACATTAATATTAATTTTCTTGTTAAATACTTTATTCTGATACTAAAACTATTTTTTTACTTTTTAGTTCGGTTCACCATTAGAGCGTGTTTTTTTAGTTTTTTAATTTGTTTTGCACTCTGTTACAGCTTGACATTTGAGTTTGACAAATAAATGGTTTGTGAGTTGTGACTTGTGACCTACAGCGTGATCTAAAAACTTATTAAAATAATCATAATATTTTTGTGTGTACTGATTATATATTAATTTCTTAAAATGCCATCAAAGCAGAGAAAAATTGCTATGATGGGTTACAGATCTGTTGGTACAGTATACATTTTTGTTATGCGATATATTTTACGTCTTACTTATTGTTGTGACGTTATGTTTTATAAAAAAAATATTTACAGGTAAATCATCTCTTATTATACAATTTGTTGAGGGGCAATTTGTTGATTCGTACGATCCCACAATAGAAAATAGTAAGTAAAAACAATTGATATTATTTAGTATATAAATAAATACGATTATTTGTTGGTGTTTAGCAAAATAATAATCATAAGAATAATTCAACATTTCTAAATATATATTTTTTCGATTTTGTGAAATAAAAGAATTTTGTTGTTTACATGTAAATATTTTATTTGTAACTATTTTTATCACACTCAATTATGTTTACAGCATTCACAAAGTTTATTCGACTAAATTCTACAGAATATGAAGTGAAATTAGTTGACACTGCAGGACAGGATGAATACAGCATTTTTCCCTTACAATATAGCATGGATTTTCATGGATATGTATTGGTTTATTCCATAACTTCAAGTAAAAGTTTTCAAATTGTTCAAATAATATATGACAAATTATTGGATATGGTAGGAAAGATACAGTAAGTTTGACAATTATTTTTGTGTAATGATGTTTGAATTTGTTAATATTTTAAAGTTTCTAGGATTATCATTTATTCATAACAACTGCTGATTATTTGTATATTAATACTTCTAATTATACTTTTTATTATTTTCCAGTGTACCAATTGTTCTTGTGGGTAATAAGACAGACTTGCACTTGGAAAGAAAAATTAGTACAGAGGAAGGGAAGCGCCTAGCTGAAAAATGGAATGCAGCTTTTGTGGAAACTAGTGCTAAGAGGAATGAGGTAACTTAAATTTTTCTGTAAACTAAGTTTTTGCATTACCATTAATATACACTTTTAAAATTTGCTTATTGGAATATGCATATGTTTATTATGTAAGCCAGGCCTTTTGTTTTTTAAGCATCAGACAATACAATAATCACTATCACAAAAAAAAAAAATAAAGGTTACAATTATCATATGTATTGTGTTCTATAAAATAGTTTGAATATGTCATTTCATATGTCATTTTTATTGGCAACATCAGTTGTTAAATTTCACTTATCTGATTATAATATAAAAATTATTTTGTAAATTTCAGTCAGTAACAGACATGTTTCATGCAATGCTGTCTGAAATAGAGAGATCAGATGGACACATGCCTGAGAAGAATGGATGTATTATTTCTTAATGAAAACATTTTAAGGACTAAGTGCTTATTTATGCTAAAGTGAAAATAAGTTATTGATAGATTGTGCACAGCTAATGTAATAGCAATAATTGAATGTTACTTAGTAACTCCTTAAAGGATTTCACACATTTAATAATATGTGTATATTTTTCTATTTTAATAAATTATATTGGGCAAATTAAAATTCTCAACTAAATAAAATTTCTAGAAATTTCAATTAAAATTTCAAAAAAATATGAATTCATATTTTTCAGATATATGTTAAATGTGTGACAACTTTAAGTATTGTTCAATTTTTAATGTACCTCATTAAGCTACTACAAATTGTGATTGTTGGCGCACTTATGTAACATCATGCATTATAAGTTGCATATGTTTGAAAAGGACATAGATTCTAATTCTACTGAAATTTCATTGTAGAATACATTAACACAATCTTAAAATTGGTGACCATAGATAAAAATATATTTGACTAGCGACTCACCCTCGCTACGCTTCGGGATTGCCCCTAGACAAACAAATCTATGCAACTGGAACCATACATTTTTCTGGAATGATATATAGCCTATAGCCTTCCTCAGTTAACGGGCTATCTAATGCAAAAAGAATTTTTCAAATCGGATTAGTTGTTCCTGAGATTAGCGTGTTCAGCTTTATAATATTAGTATAGATTATTACATTCAGGATTAAAGCTATATAAATATAATGTGCACATGAATAAAAAAACATGTCTTAGATATACATGGAAGAAAAGGAATTAAATGATACAGCAATCAGCATTAGTCACTGCAAAGTTTTACATAATATTAATCATGATTATAGTATTCATAGAATTACCAATGTTGACTAGTTGATATACATTTGTCTTTTGCTCATCAATAATCCTTGTTTATTTAGGAGTATGAGGGTAGGGTCAGCAGTAGTCAACGGGAATTTAATATCATATGCCTTACAGGAAACTTTATTAAGTATTTGTGTAATTTATTTTTGAAACTGGCAGTTTTTTGCAACTTATATAATTTATTAATTTTACTTTTTAATTATAGAATACAAACATACAGCAAATTTTATCTCATTCTGTTTACAGTTGAGGAGTATCAATATTACTTTAATAAATGGGGTTGTTCAGTTCATACATGTATTGAAATCATTACAACTAAGAAAGTGATTCATAATATTTAAATAAAATGTAAAATAGTCTGTAAAAAAGATATAATTTAAGTATATACAATACAATACGTATAATGTTTGCATTTGAATGATATATGTGTATTGTATATGGTAAATCAAAAATGGTGACTATTCAAATTACTCTTTGGTTTGTAAGCATATTATAGAAATTATATTCCCAACTGTTTCTTTAATCGGGTATACTAACATAATATTTATACTAATATAATATTTATACTGATATAATTTATCCAAAAGGATAGATTTTCAAAATATGCAAGATATGGACAGGTTTTGGTGATAAAAATATACCAAACAGGATCATACTCTCTGACATTAGCAATTACATTACATATTATATTTAACTAATATCTATATGTACATATATTACATTTTAAATTATAATTTTCTTGGCAAAATAGAAAAATATATTGAGAATAATACATACATAATTATTAGGCTATGAAGTTGAACTAGCACTGAGAAGCACGGAAGTTAGAGGTGAACTTTGTCTCTGTGCAATGTTAACCCCTACCCAAGGAAAAGCGCGTAAAGAGACTTATATAAGCGAAGTCTTTACAATTATGTGATTGTATTTCCTATATTAATTACGGTATTTTGTATAAACTGTGACGGATAACTTTTGTATAGTTATATATTTCCGTTATCCTATATTTTAGTCGCTTAGTACATTAGTCTGTAACATTTTAAGTTATAATGATTTTCTTGATGACTCGATGAGACGCATTTAATGGTAGTTAATGAGGTTAGATTAAAATTGTATTTCAATGAAAATATGAGTCACAAAAATTGTGACATTATATTTTGTGCAATTAAAAGCGTTATTTGCATTTTCTCCTTCAAAAGTGTCATAGAGTTACAAATAGTGAAAATTAAATATAAATTTTATTTTTTCAATATATACGTAATTATTTAATGTATACTTCTGACGTAATATCGAGTAAAACATAAGAGAGTTTTACATAAATACTTATTCAACAATACTTGCATCGCAACGTGAACTATGTCCTTTAAGAAAAGCTTAGCATTGGACCGTTACAGATGTTAGCAGTTCGAATTTTTAATTTTTACTGCTGAACTGTGACTTTATTCAACATATAGCTTATAAATAGCTTGTAATTATGTACATAACTATTTTATTTTTATAAGTTAGAATGGTACATCAACGAATCACATTCGTCGGACTTATGGCACAATGCAAGTCTCATTTTGTAAAATTATTATCTTTACGATTGGGAAATAGAACTGGTTTTAATTTTAAATATTTTTTTTGTAGTGATATTTTACATACTTTTCTAATAGATTTTAGTTGTATAATTCATAAGCCCAGTCATAGTTTTAATTGTAAAAATTTTATAATACTACATACATTTAATAATAGCAAGTTACCGCCGAGGTTTTAATGGTTTTCCTTATTTAGTATAAAAAATAATATTATGAGGTGAAATGTTTTAAAATTTACGTTAAGGCTCATCGCACATTGAGACTATCTATCGGCCGATTGTACAGTAATAACCAATATCATGCAAGTGCGCACATAGTAGTTAATTTTAACTGTCTGTTGGCGCTTAAGTATTATGATGCCTTTTTACCTATGCGTTATTTTCCATGAATATTGATTTCTTTTTTATATATTTTTAATCTTTTGTGCAGTTGGGATTGATTTCTGCACAATTTAATATTACATTTATGCAATTTTTTTAATATTCTTGAAAAAAATTCCACGGCGGCAAGACGAATTGTTAACTAGCTGATGTGCGCACGCGCAGCTAATTAGACTGCAAACTTCAACTCTTGTAGATAGTATATATTCTTCGAGGACTAGTGTTTCCCATTGTTATTATTGTCTTTTTTTATATAAAACGGAAACGAGGGTTGATATTGGAAGTAAAATGCAATATGCATTGTACCTATGTTCAAAACTTTTAAGATCTTAAAAGTAATCCATGTATAAAAATATTAATATTTAAAACCAAAGACATTATCAGATCTCTTCTAAGGTCTTTGTTTAAATATGAAAATGTGTAAATGTTTTTTATATTACAAAGTTTAAATTTAATTTCCTTACTCGTCTAAATGTTATCAATTAAAAAAAATATTTCAGATCAATACTGAATACTCGCTATGTTTTGCTTGTTCTGTAATTGAACGATATTTGCGTTTGAAATCCTTTGTAGGTATGATGTATTATAGACACCTCGGTGGATGGTATAGATTTTTGTATATAAAATATTAAGTGGTTAAATTAAACAGCTATCGATAATCTCTGTTTTTTAGTGCATACATTTGACGTGAAATACATCATCTGTGAAAATTTCAACTGTCTAACTATCACGGTTCATGATATACAGGTGACAGACGGACAGATAGATAGACAGACAGAAAGACAGCGAAGTCTTAATAGTAATAGGGTCCCGTTTTACCCTTTGGGTACGGAACCCTAAAGAATATATATCTCTTACTTGAGAAATGATTGATTCCCCATTCAATCTTTAACCCCCCCCCCCCCCTTTTCACCCCTTTTTATCTATACTAATATCACAGTCTATTATTAAACCGATTTAGATGAAATTTGGTAAGAAGATAGTTTGAGACCCTGGGAAATCATCCCTTAAGGGGATGAAAGTTTGTATGGGGAATCAAGCTAGGAACGAACCTGAGCGAAGTGAGGGTGAGTCGCTAGTATGATATGTTTTCCGGGATGAAAACTATCCTTGTCATTCCCAGAGTCTCAAACTATTTCCATATCAAATTTCATCGAAATCGGTTCTGTGGATTAAGTGTGTAAAGCTGACAGACAGAATTACGTTCTCATTTTAGTATTTAGTATGGATATATACATATATAAAATGGTATGGATAATACAATTTTCTAGTACATTGTTTTGAAGTATCTCTGAGGTTTAGCCAGCGTTAGCCATATAAATTTCTAAGGACCACTCGATAGAAGCAGTTATTGTGTTTTTCCGTGGGAATTAAAATTTTTGCTATTTTAAAAGGTATTATGAATGTTGATCCGAGTAATAAGTTATCACTACACAAAATTTAGTTAAAATCGGTTTAGTACCTACTTTTTGCGTAAAACGCGCACATCGATTTGACCAAGTCAATTTTATTATATGTATAGGTAAGAATAGGTACTACGAGTGTATCTTAGGAAATAGACATATACTATTGCACACTTTTTTGTAGGCTTTTTCAAGACCTACAATTTTTTAGTTCATTGTTTTTGTGTATGTCTTAAGGTTTAGCCAGCGGAAGGTTTCTATAAAAAGGTATCCTAAATGTTTACCCGCGAGTAATGTTATCACTGCACCAAATTTCGTTGAAATCGGTTTATTACTTTTTGTGTGAAACGCACACACACAAACTGATAAAAAATTTAATAACGATTGGGGTCTGTATTGTGTGCATGATATGTTACAGTCATTGTTTTTAAAAGATATTTCATGTACAGATTAAGCTTTAGCTATAGTGATATAAATTATTTTGTACTACTGAACCAATTGCAATGATTCCGGTTTATATCTGGAAATTACTAGCAGAGAGCCAGATACAGTGCTGTAAGGATCATTTGGCACTTGGTTAAACAGTGATATAAATTCTTTTGTACCCGACTGCGGCGAAGCCCAAAGGAGGGTTATGTGTTTGACCTGTATGTATTGCCGATCCTTTGTTCTTTCATATTTACTAAACGGCTGAACCGATTTTAATGATTCCGGTTGATATCTGGAAATTACTAGTAGAGCCAGATACAGTGCTACAAAGATCATTTGGCACGTAGCCGAAATTAGAACACCGCCATCTCTAAAACGTCACTTTTGAGAGTAGTTGGAGTTGATGTTTGTTGTGGATATTTCGTGCTTTTATTTTAATAAAAATATCTCAAAATATGAAGTGGTGTTAGAGTGATTAGAAGTTTTTTTTATAAAAGAAATCCCCTAACTTCGCACCCACGCCTTCATGTCAAATGTCAATGTCACCTAGCATAGACAAGGAACAACAAGAGTCACCTAGTGCCAAATGATCCATAAATATTTGTCATCTATGCCATAAAATCACTGTACCAGCATCCTGGAGATGTAATATCTGTCGATATAACTTTTATCATATAAACATGTCCCGAGTCCTATACGTCCATGACCTATGCTTATTACTTTATCATCTATGGATACTATGAAGGATATCATTACAAGAGGGCTCTATTAATTTAGTCAACTTTAATTTTTCTACAATTTATTTACTTATTACACTTAAATATTTATATTCACATTCTGGACATATTGTGTTTAAAAACAATAATTATTTTTTTACAATTTTTTATTCAAAGTTATAATTTAACCTTTAAAATTTAATTTATTTGTGAAAATGTTAAACGCCTAGATTTACCTAACAATCTTTTAATCTATTGCATTTTACAACTTTTAATGTCATATTGACATTTAATTGTTATCAACAACAAGTTTATTGTGAAGATGGCGACGACTGGAGTTGGTTTTCGTTGGTTAGATTTATTAGAAAAGGAATTTGATAAAGCATGTGTCGAATTAGATACTTCTTTATGTAAGTTGTATATATAAACTTTTAATAACGTAACATGCTGAGATGGCATACTCACTACCTATAGTAAATTCTTCCCAACATATTTGGATCAGTAATTTTACAAAAACATTTGGAAATTGCTCTTAAAAGTTGCTATTTAATGTTATTTAGAAATTATAACAAATTTTTCTTGTGATAAAAATGAAATCTATATGTATAACAGCGTGATTTACTCTATTTAGTTAATTCGATCGCTATTTGATTGAGGACATAAAAATTAAAACTTGCAGGGCAACAACCCCTTCTTAAAAATCTAAGGCACATTGACCCGTCAGTGACTTTAAATGTATGATTATATTGGTAGAAAATAGTGATATAAAAGTGTTATATATGTGCTTTAAGATTGTGTACTGTTAATTACTGTGTGAGATTTTAGATAAATATTATTAGGTTATAATCATTATTATTTATAATTGATATAATGTGATACATATATATATATATATATGTAACTAATAAAAATTAAAAATTATTTCAGCGGAGCTAGAGAGTGAAGATCCAGATGTAGTATTTTCATCTCGACAGAAGATAGCAACATTGAGTTCCTGCTTTGCTCAGTTGACTCACAAAGCTTTAACAATATTCCAGAACAGTGCAAAACTTGATGTATGTATTAAAATCATAAATATATTAGGTTTATAATATATTTTCAATTACTTTATGAAGATCTTTGCTATTATAAAGGGAATTAATTTTTAACTTAATGATTTATAAAACTAAACTACACAGCTAGTCCACACTACCATTATAAATGTGAAAGTAACACTGTCTATTTCCCGTTACCTTTTCACCTTTCAGACATAAACCGCTGAACAGATTTTGATAAATTTTAGTAAGGATATAAAATGTGTCCTGGGGATAAAAATAGGCTATCTTTGATACCTACTGAACCACGCAAGTGAATCGATGGACTGAAACTAGTATTTAATAATTCTTTCAAAATGATGGGTTTCATTCGATTATCATATTTTATAGCTCTTAGACTTTTGCATTATAATTTCTTATTGGATTTATTCATACTTTCTCAATTTGGAGTGAGTGGGCGAATTATTAAATTGAAATGAAACACGAAAGTATTTTTATTTAAAATATTATTTTATAATTTATTATTACATAGTATGATGTACTAATTACAAAGGGCCACGATCATATGGATGTTTGTGCAGATGTCTCCGATGTGGTTTAGTTGGAGTACTTTCTGTTGTTATAAACTTTTCTCTATTGGATAAATTATTCATTGTTTCCTGATCTTCCTGTATAAAGTCATTCATATTGTTATCAAAGTAATTGCTGTCTTGTTCATCATCCCAATCATCATCTTCTGAACTTTGCTCACTTCTAAAAAAATATCAAGTACTACTTTTCACACATTCTATAATTTTATTTTAAATTAATATGTTATATGCAATGCATAGAGTTAAGGGAAAAAGGGATTTCTGTCAGTACTACTTTTTTAAATACAACTCATGCCATAGCATGTCTACATACAAAAGAAATATCAACGAATTCTAATCTGTTATCAGTAGGGATTTCTTTATTACCCTTGCATGTCAGACATCTTAAATGTTATCTTGTGTATCAAATAATTTATTTCAAGTTATATTAAAATCCATTTAGTAATTTTGCTATACTAATAGAATTTTTATGGATCATAATATTTTCTATTTCATGTGTAAATCACTTCTTATACAAATTAATATAAAAAAATGATTTAAATGTTAAAAAAATATTATATATCCCTTTTATGTACATAATTATTTAGCAGTTAAAGTGTCTATAGTTTAAAATGTACAAGTCCAGGTGCACCCTTTCATATATGAACTATATTATTCTGATCATATCTTATGATTAAACAAACCACACACAAAATTATTCTGCTCCATAAATAGTAGGTTTGATAAAAATATGCGAAAACTAATTACATTTTTATAGATTTATGTGTATGAAGAGCCCTTGCATTAAAGGCTATACATCAATGGCTATACATAACCATATATTGTCTTACAACCATATTCATATAAAATGCAGTGAATATTAGAACAATATTTAATTGTAAACATAGAGAAATAGACGTAAAAGTGTAAACAAGGCAAAACAATAATGGCAGTACAGATCGTCAATATTTTTTGGGTTCATATGCAGTCTATCTTATTAGTTTAAGTTATGAACACATAATAAGATAATGTGTACCTACTATAAAATATTGCGTCCTACCTGATTCCTTTGAGTTTCAATAGCAGTCTGTCAGCCGCATCTGTAACGTCAGAGCCAGGTATCGGTTCCTCAGACTCCTCACTCAAATGTCCTTCTAATCGCTGTAATGCAGCATCGGCTCGATTTGTTAACGCTATGAATTTTTCAGTCAGCTGTTGTAATTCTTTCTCATTGAAAACTGAATGCGATGAATTTCTAAACAAAGTTTCCAATCGTTTGCATGGAACTTCAGTCTGTGTTATAAAGAAAATAGTATTTTAGTACTTTGTTGTATTAGAAATTATTTAAAATAAGGTTAAAACTTTATTTGGTCTCTTACTTGTGTCGGCCGAGTGTTAAGTAGTTTCATAACTTTGTTGTCATGGTTTTTCATTGTTACTTGAATATTTTGCAGCTCATGAAATGTTGACGCAGTTCTAAAATTCAGAGAATAATCTTAATGTTGTTGTTGTTGTTAAACATATTTTTTTATTTAATGTAATATGAATTTTGGTAAAATATTTTAAGTGTATCTATTCTTTGATTTATGGTATTATATTTCGTCTATTATTTGTTTTTTTTTTTCAATTTATTAATACTATCATTAAGTATATGAAAAGGAAATGTCAAACTATGATCATAAAAGCTTATCCTCCTTCAATATAAACAAAAGTAATAACATTCTAATTTAGAAGTAATCATGCGTACTTATTTATGAGCGAGTCTATCAATTTATCTAGCACGTCCGCTACGTGCGTCGGATCGTCGAGTTGCACCCGTTGACAAGAATCGGCAAAGCGCTTTTGCACGTCTAAGACTTCTTGCATCTGTAAATAGTTTTTTTTTATTAAATGCATATTTTTCTAATCGAGTTACTTTTGAATAGTATTTAAATAAAAATGTATTCGAGGCTTCAAGTAATCTTTACTAACTTAAACAAGTAATATTGTACACTGGCGATTCACCCTCGCTTCGCTTCGGGTTCGTCCCTAGACAAAAACAAATCTATCCCACGGGAACCGTACATTTTTTCGGGATAATATATAGACTATAGCCTTCCTCAGTTAACAGCAATGCAAAAAGAATTTTTCAAATCGGATTAGTAGTTTCTGAGATTAGCGCGTTCAACCAAACAAACAAACAGACTCTTCAGCTTTATAATATTAAGTATAGATTCGGTTAGAGCATCTGTGAAGGATGAATGAAACTCACAGCTCTTGAACACCTTACACCTGTCCATTAGTAGAGAAAGACTAAGAAAAAAGAATAAAAAGACGTACAACCTGTAACATAAGTTTGCTGAAGAAATAAACTAATCCTTGTAATATTTTCTCTTATTAATCGATTGACAAATGATAAGCAGATCACTAAGACTGGTGTTTTTAGTCCTTCCTCTCATTCAGCATTCACAAGAGCGATCAAACTATAATGTCAATTCAAAATTTAGTAGGCAAATATGCTGCAATTATGGTCGTTATCGATATAATTTTCTTAATATATAAATAGTATAATTATGCAGCTACAAACTAATTTGTTTATCTTTCAAAATGAAAATTGATCGCGTCGTTTAATATTAAAATTATAATTTATTATTAAGTAAATGCATTATCTATTGCCAATAACGCTATCGTAACTTGTAATCCATGCTCGCTTTAGCCTTCATATTTCCAAAGCTCAACTTGTGAGTATGGTTGTTGTTTCTTAAACTTATTAGCTATGCAAAGCCCTGTACGTGTAGTGCAATATTGTTTGTACAATACTACTGTAAGATTGTTGAATGTTAGTATCTCAACTGACATTGGTTACAAAGACTTTCAAATTTTAAATAGTTCGACTAATTCTTATAATAAGAATATATTGTAGTGAGGTATACAGTTAATTGATGATTTATAACTGCATCAGTTCAAAAGTTAATTTAAGATCGAAAACCCGTACGAAAGCTTACCTTCATATCTATTTTATACGTATTGTCTTGAAGACGTCTCGAGAATGTTGCTTCCAAGTCTGCTGACGACACACGTGCCTCCCGTTGTCGTCTTGCGAGCGTACGTAGACCGTCTGCGAGCTCACGGCGCGTTACGTTTACCAATGACATACCGTCTCGTACCAAGGACTCTAACAGAAGGCCGCGTCGCCACGTGTCAGTGTATGCACCACTTACCTAAACATTATAATAAATATTTGTTAATCCTGTCGTTGCAAGAGAACTATATATTAGTACCTATTATAAATACAACCTTCTTACCTTTTCTAACAAGTGAGTATGAGTTTCTATATGATTTGTCAGATTTTGGGCAACTTCCATAATTTTAGCTTGACTTTTTTCTATTTTATTGCTACTCTCTTTGATCGAGGTCTGAAAACAAAAGTTATAGTGACTTACATTTTATTTTAAACGAGGTAGAAAAACAAAAACAAATCTATCCCACGGAAACCGTACATTTTTTTGGGATAAAAAGTAGCCTACGTGCTATTCTAGACTATAATCTATCTCTGTGCCAAATTTCATCCAGATCCGTTCAGCCGTTCTGGCGTGATTGAGATTAACAAACATCCAAACATCTAAACTTTCACATTTATAATATTAAGTAATATAAAAATTATTGATTACATTTCAAAATAGTCTAGTGTAATATGGCATACGAACCTGTACGCTGGTTTGCAGCATGTGAAGCCTGTGCTCGAGCCTCTCGGCTGCCAATTGCGCTCGTTCAAGTTTTAAAGACAGAGTAGTTTCTAGGTGATCTAAAAGAATAGTGAAAATCATATTACTGTATTCATTCAATAACATTTAATAGAAATTAAATCATCTAGAAAGATGTATATTGCTTTTGATTGAGCGATGCCCCTATTTGTTCAATTGCGAATGATAAATAGAGGCAATATTGCGAAAGTTGACATAACGTACGGATTCTAAAATAGGATATGACACAATAAGGATGTCATTAGTCATCGTTGCACATTGAGAAATATGTGCGTTTCTTTAGAGTACATACAAACAAATTTAATTTAGGTCGGAACTTCAAATACGATATTACAAATTTTGTAACAAGTCAGTATGTCAGTGATGCAGGTGATGTTTCTAAATGATTTTGTAAACCAAATGTGGGTGCTTTGAAATTTGAATTTTATTGACAATATTAGTTGATAAAATTATTAAGTTTTGTGGTTTTATATTCAAATTTTTTAAACAGTCATATTATTGATATAAAATAACTATAGCGTACTTGTATTTCCAGGTATCAATAACTGTCATACAAGTAACACAAAAACACCGCAATATATCCAAGCAATCTTTTTATAGCTTTTTACATTATGTACCCATAAAATTATACAATATGTAAACAATATTAATATTGTTTGTCTATAAACATGTAATATAATAAATAATAACTTTGTATATATAGGTACTACATTTCTATTTACCTAGTTTATCTTGTATTACGTCCAAACGTCGCGCTTGTTTCACTTGCGCTGCGCTAATGGTGTCTAATAAACGTAGACGCTCGTCAATATTTGCTAAAATAATACCTAATTCCTAAAATAAAAAAAAAGTATTATTATAAATAAAATCGCAGAAAGATCTTATGATAGTTTAGTATTTGTATAATTTTGTTTTCAAATATATGTAAATTTGAGACAAAGGTCTCTTAATTACACTAAAAAAAGCAGTCATAAGGACTGCCGACAGAAGTGAAATCTTAAAACTATAAACAAACAGTTCTTATATTTAGATATTCATTTTGTTTGCCTTAAATTAAAATTTGTAAATTTAAACTGTTTACATTTATCTGGTTTTGACATCTATCGGCACTCTGAGCAACAATTAGGTATATTTATTTTCATATGGCTTATTATAGTATATAGGCAGGGGTAGCCCAGTGATAATGCGCTCGCTTGGGAAACTGAGTAAAGCGGGTTCAAATCCCGGGTCTCGCACCTCTGATATTTCATGTGCGAATCATTTCCAACATGATTATCACTTGTCATACGGTGAAGGAAAAACATTGTGAGGAAACCTGCATGTCTTGAGAGAACCTAGCAAGCTTTCGAAAGACATGTGAAGTCCGCCAACCCGCACTTGTCCAGCGTTGTGGATTATGGACAAAAACACATGGGCAGCGCAAGCCCAGTATTAACTAAATGTTAAATACAATTTAATTAACATAATAACGAATATACATTTTTGTTATATATCTATTCTCTCCATCATTATCACTCACTTTAACAATATTTATTTGTATTGTCAATCATTTCATTATACTTTAAGAACGATACAATAGGCATTCGGTAACTAAAATAAGAAACAAAAATTCTTAATTGAAATTTATGTATTTGCGTTAACATGTCACGTGACCATGTCGATAACGACTTACATGAATTTACTCCCCAGCCAAACCTGCCTATAGAAGTTTTTACTTCAAAAATTACATGACAATTACAATACAGTGTAATGTGTTGCGTATGGTAGTAGAGCTTTGTTTTGATTTCATATTTATAAATTATTATAAGAAATAAAGCTGAGTAAATGAAAAGAAACTTCGACTGTTTGAATAAGTAGTATTCCTGAAGTAGGATCAACGTGCAACCTAGTTGCACGTTGATCCTAGCTGTGTACCTACTGGACATGACTGTTTTTTCAATGATGATCTGTGTATTTTTGTGCTTGTGTTGCGCCTATGCTTTCCTAATACAGGGTACCTATTTGCACAAGTAAGGGTCTTAGACTATATTGTATTTATTTCTTGCTAACGACTCGCCCTTCTATTCTTTTCTAATTACTTCCTCCTCCCAAGGACTCATTAGAAGTTCTCTGTCAGGGTTCTCTTCAAAAGAGGCTTCTTCAAGGTTTAAAAGTGTATAGTCACCTATATTATCTACTTTTAATCGTAGCCTATATCCACGAGAGAATGTCCCGTAAAAATTGATTAGAGTTTCCTTTATCATCTCGCGGCAAGTTTTTACTTTCATTGGGGTAAAATCAGTAACGGTAAACCTTTCTCACCTGAATTTTATCTTCCTGGAAATTAGTGAGTACGAGCAGACAGGCGGAATATTTTTAAACATAGTATCATGCAAAAAAATAATTCTCCTATAAGTTCAATATGGGGTAGCTGTGTTGTAATCAAAAAAAAAAAACAATTCATTTTTATTTATTTATAAGTAATTTACATATTATACATATTATTTATATATTTTATCAGTAGTATACCTTAGGTGTATAAGTGTTAACCGCATAGGTCCGCAGACCGTGCGTTTCAGCCGGCGAGGCGCGCGCCAGCCAAAGGCACGCGAGCGCCGCCACAACCACACTTAACATCGCCCCGCCTGTAACGCACGCAAACTTTAGATTCAATAAAACTTTTTAAGAAAAAATAAAAACTGACTTCACAAAAAAATACACTAAAAAGTAAAAAGTAACTGATTGGTAGTTTTCATTTACTATAGATACCTAATCAGATGTTTTCGAAGTCGGTGTGCTTTGAATTGTATCGGCTGGTACCGACTTCGAAAATATTTGATTAGGTATCTATAGTAAATGAAAACTATCAATCAGTAATTTTTTACTTTTTAGTGTTTTTTTTGAACTCTGTTTTTATTTTTTTCTTAAAGAGTTTTTATTTTTCCTTTTTTAGTATAGACATAGTAGTATCAAAGTAAAAATAAAGTATTTTAATAAAATATTCGCTTAAGCCGTTTAAGTTAGTTTGATGCCAATTTTTATATGAAGACTGACAAACTAAAATTCGCTTTTATTAGTAAAACTAAAAATCCTGGCTCTAAAATCCGATTCTAACGTTGGCTACGTTAGAATCTTACTTTTCCTACGTTAGAATCAAACAAAATAAGCCGAAACTCAAAGTATCTACTATTAGCCGTTGAAGAGTTCCACCTATCCACCTTCTGGCCTTAGCATCAGATCAGGTCGACGATACCGAACCATAGAACTATCAAAGGAAACAGAAACACTTGCAAAGTTTCAAGTCAATATGACAATTAGAAGTAGAAGTAGGTTAAATTCATCGATGGTATTTGTTTTTAAAATTTAAATGGGATCAATCTGGAAGTATATACTTTAAACAAAACTATGTACTTCTGAAATCTGAGGTAGCAAACATAAAAAAAAATACAGCCGAATTGAAAATCTCCTCCTTTTTGAAGAAGTCGGTTGAAAATAAAATTAAAGAATTAATACATAATCAGTCGCCTATTGGGTTTATAATTAAAAATCTAAACATTTTCACAACGTGCAAATACAATGATTATATTTGCACGTTGAAGTTTAAAAAAATCGAAGTTTTTGCCGAGTTAAAAAAAGAAATTTATTTATATCTAATCTTTGTAGTGCTTATTTTGTTTTTGATTAGTTGATAATAAACTAACCAGATATTTTGTTTTCTTAACGTCATACATAATATGTAATAACATTTATTGCTATGATATTCTTTATTTTTCATTAACATAAAAATAGATAATGAAAAGCATTATTGAAGTGACATTATCTTTTCTTGCTCACTGCTAAATTACTTATATAAATAAATATTTTTATATCTTAACAAGGCAAACCAGTTAGCTTCGGAATTTCTTTAACCGTAATGTGCTATTTTTAATATAATGGCTGATTAATTTAACTCAAGTGATGGATGAGTATAAAAATCCACAAGATAATTAAGTTCTTAAACATATCGGAGTTTTATACTTATTTCATTCATTCGATACTTCAATAATTGTAACCATTATTTTAATGTATTTTCACTCCTGGTTAGTATCTTCAATGATATGTATATAGGTGTTTATTTGGGTCTTGAATTTATCTCTGGTTTACAGGGCATTGAATCTGCGGCCATATTATGTAACTGAGAGCAATGTTCTATCATGTTCAATTATTTGTAAATATTTAAAGCAGATATATCTTTTATTGGTCTCTTCTTAAGATCAATAGACGGATCCGGAAGAAAGACACTTAATCGTGACCAGACGCACGGCGTGTTCCATTATTCGAAACGCGTGTTGACATGAATTGTTTATTCCAACGATCACCGGCAGGTGTGCTCTCTCGTCCTGCTTATATGCATCTATTTATTTGCATTCCGGTGCAGTTCGTGGACCCCGAGTCAGATTATCATTGTCGAACTGCGCCCACACACAAACCGAGGTCAACCTTTCATCAGCCCTGACTGCTCCCATGAGATTCATTGCATAATCCCACAACGTCTCGCTATTATAACGTCAGTCATCGTTCCTGATTAAATCTTCTAAATATGTGGCTTAAAGTATGTCGTACGCTTTATAAGTATTGTTTAGGTATTGTTACCTTTTGATCTCAATTTTGCAAAGAGTTAAAATATATTTGTTGATTAATTATTATGGAATGTCATTACCAACGTGCGATCTCTAACACATGCATAATTAATTACGTTTGGTTAATTGGAATTAGTTCGCGAGATCTGTAATGGTCAACCCAAAAGTTTTTTCTTGTCCAATCTTTGTGCATAATAAAATAATATGATTAATATAGGTATTTCTAAAAATAATTTCCGATAAGATTATCAGGTTGAAATTTTTCTTTTTTTTGTAAAGTGTTCATAAATTAAGAAAGGGAAAGGAATGTTTAAATTTGGAGTCCGATGACCTCATCGTGCTTAAAACTTGCAATGCAAGTATACGTACAGAATGACAAGGACACATTTTGAATTGAGTATAATCGATTTTGAAAATAATATACAAGAAAGAGTAATTTAGTAATAAAATATGAGTACCAAATTGCTCTTTTGATGTTGATACTCAAAAGCTATATAACAGTAATATACCTCGCGATATACAGTTGATTTGCAGAACCGCAATTTACAGTGGCGGCTTGTCAAAGTTCAGTAGAACTGGAGTTGAGCCAATACGGTTAGATGGCACTTCCAGGTGCAATATAACTTCCCTATAGATTGTTATTACTGCACTAGTGCCTAATTAACCTAATCTTGAAGGAGTTTGTTAGCCTAGTCTTCTTTGGTTTATCCTTACGTTAAAGCCATGTTATATTTTCAAATTATTTAAAAAATATAAAAAACGGCTTTGGTTAGATTCAAATCAACTGATGAAATTTCAAATCTTTTATAAGATTTATTTGTTTTCACAGAAGTCGTTGGCCTTTCCGTCCTTCCCTTGTCCTATTGTATGTAAGAGCTTCCTGGTGAGATCACGTTTATTTCTAAGCCTCTCTACATTTGCTATAGAATTTCTTCTTTGTCTATAAATTCGTGACTGTTCTCACAAATTAAAGTTGTTTCGTGAGGGATAAGATAAAAACAGTATTAATTTATTTTTTCGCCATGTCATGCAGCTTCCGTTTTAAAAACGGAAGGTAACACAATTAATTTTTTACTCCCAAAGTTTTTTCAAAAGTAACATGACGGATGATATGTATTTTACGATTCAGACAGATTTAAAATTCTTCGCTCTAATAACAAAAAAGTTAAAAGGTTATCAAAAATGTAGATATATTGATACTTTTTTATTTACTGTGGTATGATGAACAATAATTTTAAGGAATGTAAGCATTGGAGATTGTCGTCAGACGTTATAAATGTGGCTTTTATTTGTCTTTTATGGTTATTGTTACAAGACTAATGAGTCTAACATAAAATAGTGCATCAAGCTTGCACTAGGTCTTTGTGTATATTCTTTAATTAAAGTGTTTGTTGCTTATTTAAATGAGTGAGTAGCAAACGGCAAACTTTACCTGTAGTCAGCGAGGTAGTAAGTACTTAGTACGCATCGTGGAATGTCGCTGGGTGTCTGATAAGTAATTTGCTTTAGGCTGCAAAGACGTGACTCAATATAATAAATTTTATTTGACAGTACCTGCCTCCTGTAATTTTTGTTATATAAACTTTATTTGCAGGATTTTTTGGACTATATACGGGTATCTTACTATGATATATACCGAAGAGAAGACTGTTACCACTTGCAACCCACGTCATAATTAAAAACTTCACATGAGTCTGTCATATTATGCTGGGGCCTACACTTATGGCACCCGAAAATAATCAGCACTATTTCAAAATATTGTGTTCCACGTAATATGTACATAGTGTTCGTTCTCGCAATAGCTGCAACCTACCTACTCTAAACGTTGATATAGATACGAATTCTCCTAGATCGCCTTATCTGCTTGCCTTAGGTCGTGTCACTGTTCGTCCTCCTTTTGAAATTTCTACTTATTAGGTGAACCACCTTTAGTTAGAGTTCAAGTGCTCGCCAAATTTTTGTTATCAGTCAACGGCTTGAACGCAATGTTAATAGTTCTTGAATTTATCAAAATTTTAAGTTTATATATAAAAAATAATCAGTATTTGTAATATTTGTTATGGAAGGCAAATATAAATTATTACTATTACACTGATTGTTTGCAAAGTCAACTGTTTGAGGTGTGCGAAAGTGGGTTATAAGGCGCGACAGACTGCGCGGCGGCGGTAGCCGGTCGCCAATTGACCAGAAGTACAAACTAAAGATAGCCTCACCTTTAGATACACTAGAAACCTAATGTGCAGTGACTGTTCCAGACGTTTTAGCCAATATTTTATTCATATCAGTTAATGTTCAAATAAATAGTCATTATATTTTAAGAATAGCTATAGGAACAGGAGTTAAAAATTAAAATAGATGACGAGACTTGAAATCACTCGGTTTGACATTACAGAAATGCTTTATATTTTGTCAATAGTGAAGTTAATGTTAAAAACAAAAACTTCCTAATGGACGAAAGATATAAAACTGTTTCATCGGCTTCAAAAAAATGTTATGATTCATAGTTTTTTATGCTTACATGGACGAAAAGGGAATATCTACAGGAAATTCTATAAGTATATAATACTTATACGGGGGATTGAACAATATGAAGCTAAATTGTTAATATAGTACTCGACCTAGTTACTTCTTATCTCCTTGATAAAATTCAGAAAGTTTAATTATAGTTACCATTAGATCATCCAGACTACGGAAAAAAAAACATTTCTTCTTACGTCTTTTACACACTTCAAAAGATACTATATCGAATTTATAATGCGAAAGAGTATCTCTCGAAGTGTCCTTTTTTGACGCAACACATCAATGTGATTTTTTGCATATATAGGACATATATAAGTAGCTCTGTAGAATATTGGTATACTGTAAAAATGGGTGTCTGTTAATTCCCTAAAGTAAAATTAATTCATGCACTATGTTGTTTGTAAATGCAAAATTTTGTTAGTGATTGAATGTGTGCACTTCTTCACACTGTAACCGTTCAATGGAAGTGAGTGATATTGGTATGGAAATAGTTTGATTCGTTAATTAAAACATATACTATATCGATACAGTCACCTACCACGCGAGTCTGGACTAGCACATAGGTTACTTTTTATCCTGGAAATTTGTATGGTTCCCGTGGGATAGATTTGTTTTTCACTAGAGACGAACCCGAGCGGAGCGAGGCTAAGTCGCTAGTAGGTATAGATCATAATTTTATTATGAACGACAAACTATCGTTGGTAAAATATAATTATTAAAATGAAGTTTACTTTATAAACGCACGATTTTGCCACCGTTTAATTATTTAAATTTAGTCTTGAAAATTCCTTGACCACTACATTACAATGAAGATAAATAGCTAGTCTATCATTAGAGCGGTACTTAAAATATATTCTTTGTTGTGTGTCTGTTAGTGTTTAGCTATTACTTTTTATAGAATAGTAAGTGCAGTTTTTGTCTCATTATTCTTTTTATTACCTCACACATAGTTTTGTATTTGATTAAATACCACAAAGGAAAGTGGTTCTACCTATACTCGTACTTTTAAGTTAACCCGAACATATTATATTGCGTGTATTGCCCGTAGGCATAAACAAATTGTTTCTGAATATAATAATAAAAAAGATCAAGAATCTTTACGATCAGAGTTTAAAGAAGTAATTCGTTTGAAAGCTTGGGATAAATTTGCTATATTAATAACGTATGTTGATTATTATTTCACAACTCATCACAATAATATTATAAATGCGAAAGATTGAGAGTGAATGTGTTTGTTATTTCTTCTCGCTGTAATGGCTCAAGAAGTAAGATTTGAGTGAAATTTGGATGGATTTGAATGGAGCTGCACAAGCTCTTTCCATTCTAAATTTCCGTATTTAACATATAAACTACATTTTATCGACGTACCTACAACGCAAGAAATGGCGTGCAAACAATGGCTTTAATATGTAGGCAATATATACAATTATTGCAATAGATACATACCTATATTAGACTAGCGACTCACCCTCGCTCCACTCGGGTTCGTCCTTAGGTACGTTTTAACGGTTAGTATACATTTCTCAGAGATGAGATATTTTCCTGCACTAAATAGTATGTTATATTTATTTATTTATAGACCTGGACCAGCTATCATCATACCAAATTTCATAAAAAAACTGTTTAGTGGTTTTCTTGTGATGCGTTCAAAGACAGACAGATAGACGGAGACTATAAAAACTATAGATTCGACCTCTGTATCGATAATAATGACTATTTCTAAAGATTTTCCAAAAAAATATTTAATTTACAGATTCGCCTTAGATATGTATCCTATATTATAACAATGTGTTTTCAAAACAAAAACGCCAGAGGCTTAGTTTATCTCATAATCAAACAGTCGGACATCAACACTATCCCTCGCAGCCTCTTAGTCTTGATTGTGCAATCTTGGAGCTGCATACATATTTAAACTTCTCCAATCTAATATCAACTGTTCACTTCTAAGAATAATATATGCGACGACAGACACCGCTATCACACTAATACTAAGATATTCAACAAAGTCGTACACAATAAAATTCAAAATTTGTCTATGTTACCTATCTATTCTTGTTCTCGTATTCTCGTTGAACAGGTATTTTAACAATATTGAATATTTATTATTTTTATTTTAGTTTGTATACCTAATAAACATTTTTTTCTCGCCGTGTTTGTGAAATAATCATAATAATCGCAGGGTGATAGTGATCTAAATGAACATCTACAAATTGTTTGTTCAGTAATGTACTTGTCGACAGCAAACAATCTATGTTAATATTTAACCATATTTAATGTTATGATGTCATTGTTAACACTAAAACTAAAAAACGTTAGATATAACACGAATAATTGAATCATGATTAATATTATCACAAGATCTTCGGCAAGAGCCTAGGTTTAACGTCTCTATACAAATTTTATGGAAGTTTTATAAGTTTTAAACAATACAAGTACTGTAAATGATAATATGAAAACGGACACTGTGGCCTAAAATTGAGGTGGTCATTGACGGCCTATAAGAAGCTTTACTGCTTGGAATGCAGCGTATGTTTTATTCGAAATCATTACACGCTACGCATTCTTTTTGGAATTAGAAATAGTGTAAGGATGTTTTTATGATAATTGATAAGACATGACGTGAAAAATCACAATTTTTATAATATTAAACTGAACATTTGTTGAACCTTAAGTTAGATGATTGCGTTTCTAAATTTATTGATAGAATTGTCTGCTTTTATAGTTTGCAGGTATTCATTAATAATAAGAAAGTAGGTTCTTTTCCCTTGTACAAAATATTATGTTAAAAGTCTTTCTAGTAATAACATACGGCAAAACTATCTTGATAGTTGTCGTCGAACTTTATATATTTTGGTAATGCTAAAATTAACACAATTTATGCATCCGTCTTCAATAAAAAGTTATAAATAAAGTTATCAGCTAAACACTATCGAATGACTATTAAGTATATTAAAATAATGTTTCATAGCAGCTTTGTATATTTTGTTTAAGGATTTTTTTTAGTCTTTCTGAGATATAGTCCAATGATTTAAATGTACTAAGGTAGATAAGCGTTAAATAATAAGTTTAAAGCAAAAAAACCTTTAACAAATTGGACTTACAAGGTCATCAGGGCAATATGAATAAGTTAAACAATGTTAACATTTGTCATACAAAAAGAAGGCCGAACTTCTTCGAATGCATTGTTAGAATGGATTGCAGTGACTGGACGCGCGCCGTTTTCGATCACTAGCCATGCATTTTTACTAAGAGTTTCATGTAGACAGTTGGTTTTTTGAACATGAATCGTGAAATGGTTTACATTTAATTAAAATTGTTGCTATGATATGTAATGAGAATTAGATTTAAACTTTAAAAAGTAATGAATCATAGTATTAAATGTGAGATATTTTATTTCATATTAATACAATTAGACATGTACGGATTTTATGATTAGGATGATTGCTTTTGAGGCCTTGATTTGTAGAATATTTTAGGAGCTTTCAACATCATTTATTAAATGCCGTAATAACTTTATTTATGATTGATACTAACCGCTTAAATGCGATTTCACTTAACCAGGTCAGTGCGCCTATTTAGGTAGACTTTTTTAGAAAACGACTCTTGCTTTTGATGTTATTCATTTAAACGTAAGTTAAGCCCAGGTTACGAAATGTTATGTGCTGATACTTTCTCTCTTCTCAAAACATATGTATTATGAAGGTTAAGAAAACAGTGTCTTCTTCATATAAAAGTATTGAGTAAACTTTTGTTGTAACTATATTTATTATCTATCATGCTGTAATTTTTTAATGATAAGTGTAAAAAATAAAATTATACGTTAATAGAAGGTTTCTAGTGTCGTTTTTTCAGCTTATACTATTTTATTGCTTCATATCTGTGTGCTCAGATAAATAATTAAAATTTGTATAAAAATAATAATATCAGTATCTTCTTGGGAGACATGCCGGGAGCAGTGTTTGTGATAAGCAAATACAACGCACTTGTGGCACGCGGGAACTACCACTTGTTGCTTGTTTGCCTACGTTGACTTGCATACCTCACAATTTATTTACACCCCTTCGTGCACGTGACGAAATATTGTCAAAGTAAGGTAGTTAATTATTTTGTCACGTTCAACATAAAAATGCAGAAAATATAAAAAAAAACTGCACGATATTGCCTGTAAAACGTTTGTACTTAGGCCTTACTGGAGAAGTGTGATTGAAATTGTTAATTCTCGGTCCCCGATGTATGAAAAGCGTTTTCTATTACGACCCAACACTGGATATGGAATGTAAATCGTTTATGGGAAGTAAAGCTTACACAGCTACAAGCCCCGGTATGTGATTGATTATTATTATGAGCATAGGCTGCGGTCACTCATGGCGATTTACAGTACTAGTACTTAGAAACCATAATGACGTGGAACATAAGAAAATTTGAAAAAAAAATGACTAAATAGCTATAGTAAAACTTCAAGTATTCGTATTCGCAAACTTACTCAATCGATTTTCAAGGCGAGACATACGCATTGTTTCCCGTTCACAAAGAAGAAACAATAAAATAAGAAATTCGTCTTTTCTTAAAAGGCATAACAAACAGGTGATATGTAGAATTGTTGCTTTTAAAGGTGAGCAAAAGCTATGGAACATTTTGTTCAAAGCTTCGATTGTTTAGTATGAAGTTACATATCTATCATTTAAATAACGTCCTAATTCTTATTTATACTTGTTACTTGCGACTTACTCTCGCTTCGCCACGGGACTTGTACATTTTCCCGGGATATATAGCCTTTAGCCTTTCTCAATAAACGGGTTATCTAATGAAAAAATAATTTTTCAAATCGAATTAGTAGATCCTGAGATTAGCGCGTTCAAACAAACAAACTCTGCATATTTATCTATGTAATTAATACGTGAAGCAAAAACTTTGTACCCCTTTTTACGAAAATTGCGCGGACGGAGGAGTATGAAATTATCCACACTTATAGTTTATATAGAGAAGGAGTGCAGAATGCTAATATTTTTATAAAATTATGCATAAAAAATACATTAAATCAATAAAAAAATATTAGGCGCACTACCCATGTATTTGACACACACACGTATATATAGGTAGTACTTTGTTTATTGTTAAAGTCTGTGGCCAAATCGAGATTAGATTAATATTGTAATATACGCAAAAAATTAAATATATAACTTAATGAATTAAGGTTGATTTTCAACCACGCGGCAATCACTAGTAATATTAATTATAGATAGGTAATGTTACTTTATTTCATCGTTGAGATGTCATTTTCTTTGTATTTCTCGAAATAAGTTGATATTAATTCAACTCTTTATATTTACCTAGTCATACATATAATATACATACGTACAAATGTATTATGTTCGGGATTTAGCTAATAAATGTAATTATGAAACACAACTTTTGAAATGCTCGCCTTTTTTGTTAAGTAAAGTTGCATATACATATGTAGGTACTTTATTATTTCATAGAAACTAAAAATAATTAGTAAATAGCACAAGACATTTTAAAGTAAGCATTAAAATATGTTAAAGCAGTTCTATGTAATACCTTATGATGATGTTATAAGTTCCCTTGACCAATTTAAAAACAATATTCAATGTTTAATAAATTTGTGTTTTGGAATTTAATTATTCGAAATAGGTACACACTAGTGACATCCTCGCTTCGCTCGGGTACGTTCCTAGGTGCGTTTTTTTTTAGAGAGGAACCCTAATTCTTGTTCTAAAGTAAATGTAGCCTAAGTTACTCCTTATACCATCACCTTAATCTGCCAGTGAAAGTCCAGTAAAAATCAGTCTAGCTGTTTCGGAGATTAGTTGGAATAAACAGACAGACAAAATTTTTAAAATTGTGTTTTTCTTATAAGTAGGTACCTTATATAATTCCATATGCATTTAGTATAAAGCTGTTTTTTTGTCATTACTAACAGATACTCAATTTTAATTTATATAGATTTGGACCTGTATTTCAATAACAATATAAAACCATCAAATAGTGGATATCAATCAGAATATTAATGTAATACTCGAACAAATTGTTTTATTATGACGCCACATGTTTTCCTGTTCTAAAATTGAATAAACATGTATTCTCATTATTTTTAATACCTCAAACATCATAAATCAGAATATTATTTTTAAAATATATAATAATAGAACACGTAATTGTTTAAAGAATGACTCTTTTATTTACTTTACGATTTGCACAAGTTCGCAGCTTTGCCATAAAGTAATAGAATGTAAAAATATTTTGTTACTGACCTAGGGATATTCCCGAGATGCATAGACGTAGCCGCGTCTAAGAGTTTGCTGTCACTGTCACTAAACACATATCTTTAATCATTTCACTGGATATTGATGCTACTGTATTTTGCTCCTTTGCGTTATAATCGTGCGCGAAGTGTAACCGCGTTACGGACGCTGAACGACAGGTGCGACCGCCGCAGCATCTACAACGACTCTGTCCGACTGTCGCCGCGAATAGTGCGCGATGACCACGCCCCGTGCGTGCGCGCACCTCCCCGCCCGCCCCAGCGCTGAAGCCTCCTTAAATTGCAATTTCAGTTATTTTCACTTTTAAATATAACATTGATTAAATTTAAAATAATTCACTTCAAACAAACAGATTATATGTTCTCTAATTTTATTATATGGATGCAGATAATACTTTTACCTTACATACTATTTAGGTAAGTAAGGATTTATAAGATTTTTATTTCTTTTATCAGTTTATGAATCGTACTTCTATGATATTTCTATGATGTAAACTTTTTACGTAATTATCTTATTCCGTTTGTCGGTATAAAATCCAGTCAAGAAAGTAGGTATTATAGATACATATTTCAAATAATAACGATTAAATTGTTAACAAAAATCAGAACTACAGTTTATATCAATCACTTACATCAATATCAATAATCATCATGCAGTAAATACAGTACTTTCCCATAAAACTCCATCATTACAGAACGTAGAGTAGGCCTACCGGGCAAACCACGTTAAAAAAACGAGCCAAGTACTCTACCCACATTGGTGTGAAAATGTGTGCATATTATGTAGAATGTAATACCTTCAATTTTTAGAATCGCGATACCTTAGGAATGGTGATAGTTAGGAAAAAAAGTATTACAACTATTTTTGTAGATAATTTTATGTTCTAAATTTTTGTCTGGACTATATTTTTGATAAAACTTACCGTTTTCGAGAAAAATCCAAAAAACCGAAAATGTTGACCTTTGATCTTGAATAACTTTTCTAGCACACATGGGATCGATGGGGACTTTTAACACTTTATTTCTAATGGTGTACCTAAGGTCTCTACCAAAATTCAGTTCTGTGGGACTTTTTGTTATTTGATCACTATTTTTATGTCTGTTTTGACCGGACCGGTTCATGACGTAATTAATTTTAAGCATATTTTGTTATCCGAATAAAGGTAAATTTTATATACCTATGTAAGTAATTGTGGTCATATCGCAATAATATATTAACTTGATCTGATCATGGATAAACACTTTGCAAATTACATATGTACTTCATGTTAAGGCTTATTCGATTTATTTATTATTATTTTTTTCATTTTTTTAAAGCATGTTATTAAAAATATAAAATATTTATATATTAAGTACATAGGTATAGATTAAATATTTTTAATATATATTTTAACATTGGTACAACGAGGGTCGTGTTAGAGCCAGGATCATAAAAAACGTAACTATATATCCAATTAAAATAAGTAATAAACATATTTTAATTTATCTATCAAAGAGCATAATCTATGAAATGAGTTGCAAGTGGCAACCATAAAGCAAAGTGCGGTGCGCTGAATCTGGGCTGTGAAGCGCGTGAGAAAGTCTACCGTCCGCAGCCCATAAATCGTATATTGGTTACTACTAAATGAGTCCCTTGATTAGATGCTAATTAAGAAAATAAGAAATCTTTGTATTTAAGCTCTCTTTGCAGCGAAACGCTGTATCGTAACGAACTTTTAGAATCATGCTGGCACTCGTCACGCTTAATTTATGTCGTATTTTATAATCATTCAAGTTATGATCTATCATTTCAATCAATATTAGTTCTGTTGTTGCTTTTATTTATATAAATTGACTTTCTATTATTTATCGACTGTATCATGCAATTAAGTAGACACTAGATTTAACAGCGTCATCATCGGGCAAAAGCTATTTTCTCCAAACAGGTACATACAGCGATCGTCTAATCCTCAGAACATAATTTACAACGACGCACTGGTTAGTGGTTATGGTACTACTATTTAGTATCGGTTATATTAAAACAAGATGTTTAGTGTAATGATGTGTTTTTGTATTATAATTTTGCCTTATATTTATAACAAAAACTCGTACTTATTCCATGTATTTTCAATTAATTATGAGTTAAAAATATTAGCATTGAAATTTAAAATTAAAATTGAAAACTATAGCCTATTAAAATTCTTAAATATTAAGTGTCTAATAAAAATATCTAACCTAACCTGTTGAAGAAACATGTAAACGGAAAGTTTGAACTTAGTGGGATTTTTTTATTTTTTAATATCTTCATTGCTATAATCTCAAGCTTATTTACCATTTGTGTTAAATTTATTTTCTGCTCCCTCGTTTTTCTTATCTGTAATTTTATTCAATACCTAAAGAAAATCCTAATAACCTGTACCCACTCAATATACAATTTGGCTTCTTTAGTAGTCCAGTAGATGGGTTTTTATTTACCTATAGTAAGTATAAGGCAGTTTATTGAATTTATACTTACATTTAGTTTACGCATTGTTGAAAACGATTTTTTCGTATAAGTTCAAGAAACTACGTATTTTGTGCATTTACTAATCTAACTACTATAATCTAAGCGTATCTTTATTTATGTCGTTAAAAATATACCATAGGTACTACTACTCGTCGGTACTCAATGAAATTGTTCGTACTACGCTCTTATTTCAAAATCATATCTTTCAATCAGATGATGAAAACCGACGCGAGCTTGTAAATCATAATTGCTATCCTGAGGCGGTACAGTGTTCTTCATTTAATAAGCGGAAACAAATAATCAGTGCATATTTATTGTCAATTTTGTCCTCCTTTCTTTAAATTAGTTTGTTATTTTTGCTTTTCGGTACTAGCTGAACATTGTTGGGGCAACCTTCGACTTATAGTAGGAGATCCCGATATATGTGGTGGACCCCTCACTCTTTTTCCAGATGATTATTTTTTAAACTATAAAAGATATTAACAAACACGACCCAGGGGGGTTGAAACAAAAATTTTGCTCCAGGCTTTTTTAATTTAAAAAATATTTAATTGCTTTTTTTAAATACAATTACCTACTCTTTTCTTGTGACAAATTAGTGTCAATCGAACGTAAAAGACAGCAGGAAGTAAAGTGTAGAAAATGCCATATTGCGGTCTTTTTCGAACGCATTATCTGACATCCTACCTGGATGGTAAATTGAAGTTATTAAATTACTCCTATCGTTTTTCGGAACGAACCAAGTATCAAAATGTAGATAATTTTATAACTTTACAAAGTGACAAAGGGTTGTCATACCAAAACATCTTCAGACTATAGGTTTTTTAGTAAAAAAATAGCCTGGAGCAAATTTTTGGTGACATCCCCCCTGGGTCGTGTTTGTTTATATGTTTTATGGTAAATCAAAAATGTATTTCGTCTGGAAAAAGAATGAGGGGTCCACTGCATATATCGGGATCTCAGACTATTTGTGATAGTTATACAGTAAAGATAGTCACGACTGATGTCAAAAGTAAAAGCTTATTAGTTATTACGTATACTTTATTATACAAATGCAACCCAGACTTCATCGCTTGAGATAAGATTCATCTGTTATGGTTCAGAACACACTTCCCGCTGTCTTCCGGTCGTTCTTATGTACATTTTCAGTTTACGTTTTATATATAAAAAAAATAAAAAAATAAACGTAACTATATAAAATATAGATTGTAATGGATAACTTACCCTGGCTTTGCTCGGATGCGTCTCTAGGTGCCTAACAATAGCCTATGTGTTATTCCAGGTCATAGTTTCTGAGTATTAAAGTTCATCTAAATTCGTCCAGCCGTATTAACGTAAAAGAGTAACAAACACACACATTTATACTTCGCAGTTATAATAGTAGTCGACTAGATATACTATAGATACTTATAGCACAGTTATATTGAGCAGGATTGATATTTCAATTTGTAGACAGGGTGGTTATTATTAATGACCAACCAAATCGTTCGCTACCGCCATTCATAGACAATAACATTTTGTCCGAACTTCTGTTTTTGTTTTATAAGTGACGATGTTAGGTTTCTGAAGATACAGGCAATCGCTATTCAACAACCATCTTTGTTAAATTGTGTTATTTTTTCTGTAGTAAGTTCCTCTGTGATTTTTTGCAACAGTTACCTCACATAAAACATTTCATGTATGTACTGAGAGAAAAGTAGCTACTGTCATGCTACTTTCTTGTGAATAAACTATGCAAAAGAAAAATAAACATGGAAAATGATCTCATGGAAAATGATCCTTTGCTCCGCTACTGCGTAAAAGAAGAGCAAATCAACAAACTAATAAACCTATTTTCAGCATTTTTTAATATTAGTATAATATGCTTTACCTATTTGCCTTATTATGTTTCCTGTACTACCAAAATACAAGCTATATTTTCTTCTATACTCTGATTCATATATAAAAAATTGTAATCTAGGTATGTAATTAAGCATACGTTGATGTGGTAATTATATAAGTAATATAAATTAATGTGTTATTTGAAAAGCCACAGAAATGTCACACGACTCTTTCTCTTATATTTTCAATCTGCGCCGCGTGCCTGGGCGCATGCAAGCGTAACGAGCCAATTAAATTTTAGGGGCAAGCGGGATATTGGCCTCTCGCTGCCGAACTAACATTAATCCTGTGATATACTATCGGCTCACGAACTCTCTTGACGAAGTGTGTCTGGTGTTCGCGGGTGACCAAATCACTATAAATCAATTTATATTAAATGCTGGTAGTTGGCTACTATGCCAACGACATACCACAAACCTATTAAAGTTTATCGCGATATTGTAGGACTGCTTGCGGTTTCGCATATCATGTTCTAGAAAGCGACTGTTCTAATCTAAAAGAAATATATAGATAAAGATATGAAAAGCATAATATTTCAAAGGATTGAAACATACATATTTTTAATTTTTGAAACTAATGATAACTTTAATCGTTTATATTAATTTGAGGTGTTTTCATTATGTTCATATTTAGAGCCATTATTCAAAAAACAAGAACAAACAAAGGTGGAACTGTCAGAAGTTAGAAGACTACTTTGCCTTAATTTTATTTAATTGCGTAGTTTTCAGAGAGAGACACACACAGAGAAAGATTTGAGCGTTCTGTAAACTATGGACTTTATTGAATTGAAAAATGGTGAACTTTAAGTTGTACAATTATAAATCACTAGCGACTCACCCTCGCTTCGTTTGGGTTCTCTTGGTCGATTCCCCATACAAACTTTCATCCCTTTAAGGGATGATTTCCGGGATAAAAACTATCCTATGTCATTGCCAGGGTCTCAAACTATCATCTTACCAAATTTCATTTAAATCAGTTCAGTAGATCCAGAGATTACCCCCTACAACCTCAGAAACTCACAAACTTTACTTCTTTATAACATTAGTGTAGATTATTCAATTCATTTTTTTAGTTTCGTGGTTTCGGGTTAAATCATTAATTCGATTTGACAATCGTAATTTAAAACTATCTCTTGGTTAACTGTAAGCATTAGTCACAAATTTATTTGCCTACTGTATCAGAAGCTTGCTATGCGGTATCAGTATCTATCGCCAATTTGCAAATCTTACGTTATCACATTTAGCTCGTTATTCTAATGGCTTTGCATTGCGTCATTATAAGGACAAAATTAATTGTATCTGTTTTAAATATTGCTGTGACTATAATAATAATGACTATAAATAAATATTACACACATCCTTAAAACCTTAGATAAAGACAGAAACCCCTACATACATATGTATTTTATGTTATACCTACACTTTACCATTTTTCCTTGCTATTTTTTTTGTTTATATGTGTTAGAAGATAAGTAAGCTACAAAAATGCATTGCAACAAATATTTCTGCTTGGCTTGTTATTTTTGCAAATCGTATTGTGTTGCCTATACCTGCCCTATATCTATGTATGGAAATACTCGTATGAATATGTGTTGCCACTTGCCATTTACCAATACCATTTTAGTTTTGATACAGGATATCTATTCTTATTGTCGTTTCAATAGTTTGTCTCATAAATACATTAAACTGTCATCACCTTTAGTTATTTAGGATGAAATGTATCTGGAACATTATATTATTTTCTCATGTACTGTAATTTATAAATAGGAAAATGTAGTATGTAGGTACTAAATGATTACTAATACTAGTAATAAGTGAGACCTTTTAATAATAGCTAGGAGCTCGTATTATCGATTTTCACGTATTATCCTTACAATAAAACAGTTCCTTTCGGTAAAATGCAAGTTTATAAGCCAACTAAAAAGGAATGTTTCCTGATTGATATTGCACGTTGGTTTATTAGCTCACTAAGAGTTACAGAGTTTCATGCTTCATTTACAAGGTTATAGACTGAGATGTGTAATTATGTTTATGGCACATAAAACGTTAATAAACCTTGTTTCAACTTAAAGTCAGCATTAAATAATATACACTTAAAAAGTTATTTTCTTTGAATACATTTTTTATTACATTACAAAATGGTTTAAGATATTAAAATTAACTAAAGGTTTGTCTAATTGAATATATTTAAAGGCAAAAGATTGAAAATAAAATTAATTAATTATGGCGTATACTGGTATATTAGTACAGTCATAATTAATAATGGTATAATCATATGGTATTCGGAACAATAACATTAGGCTGGTATCTACTTCAAAATAAAATTAATAGAGGCTCAAAGTAATAACTTTAAAAAACGATTATTGATAATTTTTACTTATGCGTCTAAACATTATTTGAATTTTCACAAACTTATTATATTTGTAACGTCTGTTTTAATATATGAATAATTTCATCTTTTTCATGTAAGTGGAATATATATGTACAAATTACCTTATTATGCATGCGTTAACACGATGAGGCTATTAAGTTGAGTGCGGAAAATGATTTATTATGAAATCTATTGAAATTAAACGATACAGAATAATTATATCGACATTACGTGGGCGTTGTATACAAATCAAGTTTGTTATGCGCTTAAAGATTCTGTTCAGATGTAAGCCGGCCAAGGTTTACCCGTGCGTATACGTAACCGGTATCGTCTGCGAAGATGAGTTTGGTCGGGCCGTCACATTTGCATCGCGATCATGAGATGATAGAGCAGCGCGACAGGTTTTATTCGCAGATGAGCTACACGCAAGTCTCGCTATTCATATTCTTGGAATAACACAAACTAGTCAGATTTGATTATATGCGTATCTCCAACCCGTATCGTATAATTGATTCGAGGTGGATGGTAATTTGCTGTTCTTCTTATAGTTCGCTTTATACGTTTATGTCATTATACAGACAGATGTATCGTCATTAACTTAAACAAGCGCGTTTATTTCTACAACTGCTATGACATGATCGATGACAGCCGAGATAACGTTATTATGCGAAATTTTACTATCACCAGAAGTGCATACGAAGAGTAACGTTACATTCATAAATTATCGTGACATGTAGTAAATCAATCCTTCTCTGTCTCGAACAATGCCGGTAGAAAAAGAGAAACACGAGCTTTCCTTTGGCCCTGCGTGCGCGCATCCGCACTATTATCACTTTGATTGACGTGTTTGTTCTACTTAATTGCTTCTGTAATGAGATTCACTATTTTATGGAGCTTTTTATTACGATCTATTCTACTGATTCTAACTAATGAAAACATAGATATCATTATAAATGTTCCTATCATCATGAACATGAATGCTTTTCTTCGAAATAATGCAACTTTTATAGTATTAACTTCAGATGATCTTAGTAGGAGAATTTGTTGTTATTTTAGGATTAATTATTTACTATTTCAAAACCATTATTAACATTTAGGAATACTATCTTAACCCATAGGTAGGTATTATCGTAACACCCCGCTTAAAATGCGCATACATTTTACCTTTAGCTTGCTACGGCTTTGTTAATTTATGTTTGATTGATTTCTAAAAGTCTATTAGCTAAATTTTTTTTGGATTCCGTATTAACTGTGTGTCTATTCATCCGTCTGTCATACCCTATTTTCTCCGAAATTATTGCAAGACAAAGGTAAAAAAAGGTGTACATTTAGAGCTCAATAAGGTAAACAATAATAAATAGGAGTTGCTTGTGCATATTATTTTAACCGCTATGTCGGC
Source organism: Argynnis bischoffii washingtonia (assembly GCA_033884665.1). Taxonomy (NCBI): domain Eukaryota; kingdom Metazoa; phylum Arthropoda; class Insecta; order Lepidoptera; family Nymphalidae; genus Argynnis; species Argynnis bischoffii. Next base: position 12,453,869 of record CM066618.1, on the reverse strand, counting down.
TATCATATAACGTTAGTACCTAATCACTAATCATCAATAAAACTTCGAAATACTCGTCTTGATAAATATGCTTAATATTCATGCATCATGCATGAATAACAATCATATTATAGAAACTTTCTCAATATTTGATACGTTACGATTTATAGTGTACTTTAAAAGTTATTCATATTTAAATGATGCAATAATTTAATCGCGAGTCACGTCGAGTAGAGGCCTATTTGTTGAAACACGTACAAATAACCAGATACTTTGCATTTTTCTTACGTTTATTAAAAACCTCTATCGACTGCTTCTCAATAGTTGAGCTTAAAGCACACGGTTATAGAAAAAAAACGTTAAAGTATTTACCTACCTACGAAATAGGAATAAATTGAGTTTATGAGGTTAACTTTTAAAGTTTTTAACGTCTGGTTAAATTGAATAAATAGTGAAAAGATATTGATTAAAAAGTGTTAAGCCAATATGGATATGTAGAGCTTTACGGTGTGCGCGATAAAACTAGTAATTATTTATATAACAATGTACAGTAACGACATGAAGTGAACCGAGCCTGTCACACATTTAATTAAAGATATCGTCATATAGTTTTACAATAGTGGCTGGCTTATTTAAATTGCCTTCTTCAAAAACTTCATTATTTATTATTATAATTGTTATTTAATACTATCCATTAAAACAATGCATCGAACTTTACTACGATATCTCACATGTCAACTCATTGGAGAAATTTCTGGACGACCGCGACAGGAAGACGTGCGGTCCACTTTGTGACCCATTCAAGCGTACACATCCTCGACCGAAGTGACCGCAAACAGCAAGACAATAAAACCTGTTTGTATGACTATAATTCTGTCTACGATAGGCTCATTAAAAATTACCATCACGATACAATACTTCGTTCTTCGCCATCGAATTATGTTTGAAGTTCATATATTAGCGTTGATTTAGAATTTAAATGACTTAACAATCAATGTAGGTATATATAAGTTCAGTTAACAAGTATTTATGTAGGGTCTTACTTACCAAATGTGTGCAAAGAAAAGTTTCAGCCAAAACAGCGCTATCGCGTCGGAGCTTCTAATCTAATAATGCGTTTTCAACATTTCACATTGTGTCGGCACAACAACATTATTTAAACCTATACAAACAGCAAGCTATATAATGCCAAGAAATTATGAACTCAATTGAAATTCAAATTCGAATTGCAATTTTAATTTGTCGATATGACAATGTTATACATTATTTTGGGTATCACTGCGACATTTTCAAATTCATGCGTATCCGAATAATCTTTATATATGTATATTAATCAATAATAGGTATTATTGTATAAAATACCACAGAAACTATATAATATAAAACATTTACTAAGATAGATGAATATGCGAGTAATCTTAAAAGGGCTCCAATTTTTCATTTAATTCTTTTGCCCAGTAGCTCTTAGGAGTGCCGTTTAAGCACAATTTACTTCGCCAATGTCGCGTTAATGGAGAAGGCTCCGTTTTTTCAATCACTGTACATGATAATCTGACAAACGTCAAAGTGGCATTAGTCAACACCAGACGGAAAAAAATAACAATAAATATAGTTAACACTTAACATTATATTTTTTTTGTCTTTTTGTCTATGTGTTCGGTATAATTATCGAAATTGGACAAATTAACGACTTAAAAATGTATCCGCGAGTTTATAGGTGGTATTTTGTTTTGCAAGAGCTCTCTTTATTTTGCGCTTGGAAATGCAGATGCATAAAAAACGAATTACTATGCAAAAATTACTTTTTAAATTTTTAATGGGAACTTCGCAAAATTAATAAAAAATAGTTACGTTAACATTTTCCAAAAGTTCAATTTACCTACATTGAAAATTCCTGATGTGTAAAACTTTGTATAATTTTAACAATTTGTGATAATCGTTGCATAGATTTTGTATTATACTTAACATGATTAAGTATAATATATTTTTACCTCATAGTAAAAAAAAAGTTAAGATTTCGGGTAAAGAAAACTAACGAATTGCACGGGAGCGAGGATGATCATTTTCATGATTAATGTTCGGTACAAGTAGTGTTATGTAGGAATATGAAGTAAATTTCACGCAAATAGACGTGAGAAATAGCTAGTTTCACGTTCCCGACCAATTGGCTGAGCTAAGTCCCTTTTAGTTGCGTCTTGATTTAACTGCTCACTGGAACGCCCACAAACCATTCTACATATATGTTTATTGCAGGAAAGATTTTAATATTTATTACTGCTCATGTAAATTACTAAAATTAGCAACTATAATTAAAAGTCATAAAATTTGTGGAGATTCTTATTTTTGCTCCGTAATGATCATTTATAGTACCTATAGGAAATTTTCTATGAGCACCTTGCACTATACTGCAAAGGTCACAAAGACCACAGGCACTATAAGTTTAAAAGATTAATTAAAATCTCACATTCCTTTGCATAAAGATCACAGTAAGCACATTAAGACCTCGACCCTAGGAGACAAAATATTTAGACTTTAGTTTTTATGTATTTATGCGTTAGTTCTATCATCAGTTTTGATTCATTCATCGATCTATATGCTCCGTCCATTTTACGCTTAATATAAATAACCTATCTTCTAACTAAATTATTAATATCTAGTAGGCTTATCATAGAAAAGATAATTTGATTATTAATAATTAAGATATTAATATTTGACCGCTACTCTGAGTAACGTATAGTAGTTTCCTATGCTATGTTAATATTTAATTTAGTTTAAATAAAACTGTATCTATATATTCTGTTATAAATTATAATTTAAATCAATTTTATTCATAGCAATCTTTTCATTTAAAGAGAAATATATCCAAAAATGTTACACCGTTGTAGGTAATGGGTTTATTGAGAAATTGTAACATAATACAAGACGTTTAAAAGAATGCATTACTTTTGCATGTCGTCATGCTCTGGACATTACGTACATCACATACATATATACGATTCTAAGAACCGTTTGTGCTTGTAGACGACATGACGTCCACACGTGCATATTGCATCGTTGATTGCCAGGTACGAGCGCGACAGTAATGACACGGAGGAACGGATGACAAACTTTCTCATGCGCACTTAAGCTTACAAACCTAAACACTCCATTAACACTAAGTACACGTTTTGGAGATTTGTTCTTGGATATACAACTATAAAACATAGGTATGTTCTTATCTAATGTCTTATGTCTCTGTCCGAGATTGAAATTAAATGTTTTTGATGATTGATCATGTCAGATGCCCAATATCTTTATGTAAGTTTTAATTAAATTTTCTTAATAATTTTCTCACCACTCTTTGGTATATGAAGTTAACATAAAATGCCCTAAATAAGATCTGTATATTTTTTTTTGTAATCTAAATAAACAAAAGTAAAAGATATTTTTCAAAATCTTACTGTTAAAAATAATAATTAATAATATAAAATATACTGAAATTATATTTTTTTATTTTTGTATTACAAAGAGGTGGCATTCTAGTGCACCCAACATATTACTCAAAAATCGGACGGAGTGAACGAGTAGAAATACGAAAATAAATATTTAAGTTGTAGATTCAATTTTTAATCTTTTTTTTGTAATCTATACATATATTATAAAGCTGAAGAGTTTGTTTGTTTGGTTGAACGCGCTAATCTTAGGAAGTACAAATCCGATTTGAAAAATTCTTTTTGCATTAGATAGCCCGTTAACCGAAGAAGGCTATATATATATCATCCCGAAAAAATGTACGGTTCCCGTGGTATAGATTTTGTCTAGGGACGAACCCGAAGCGAAGCGAGGGTGAGTCGCTAGTAATAGAATAATACTTTACATAATAAATTACAAATTCTAAAGATAAATTCAGATAATTAACTGCAAATGTTTGGAATAAATCCAGCGAATAGTCTCGAGTGAGCGTCTCTAGTTTGTCAACGAGAGTACTCATTAACTATACGTTTTCTATTGCTTCTTCATTATTATACTGTCTTGTCATTTGTGTCGCTGCATGCCGTGTAAATCATGCCATTGTTATACAACAAGCCAACAAGCACAACATGTCGTTTCTTTAAGAAATAGTTAAACCACAACCTGAGAAATCTTAAATAGATTCCTATACATTCTCATTTATAAACAAAGCGGTGTAGCCGACTGCCAGTTAAAGCGGCTCTTTTCAATATATATGTATGTAATAATGTAACTTAGATAAGACAGTGTTAAGCAAATGAGCACCCGCTGCGATTTGAGCCTTTCTCAGATAAAATCCGTTAGTGTGTTGGGTGGCGCTGTTCCTCACACGCCTTTCTATTGTTTATCGTCATTGGGTCTTACCAATCCATTGAAAATACTTTTAACTTGAACAATTGATTACTATTGTAGTCAGATAGTCTAGGTATTGTATTAACTATCATTTATTTTATGTAGGAATAGTGTCATTGCCCAAAACTGTTATTATGGTGTTTTATGGCAGTGTAAATGATGTTCATGGATGTCGTGCACATTAAAAGTTACTTTGCATCAAAAGCTGTTTTGCATTAAGTCTAGTTATCTGCAGAAAAATTAAACACGCACTAAGGAAGTGCATATTAGGGGTTTTCTTTATTGTCTAACAAGATATTATGTATTTTGAAATTGCAACACTTATTGTGCAGAATCAGACGAAACATAAATGTAACAGTTTTCATCTACCGTCCTAGTCTGACTGAGGTGTGTTGAAAATGAGAATTTCGTGTCATGATAAAAGTTTATGACTTTTAGAACTTTAGTAAAGATACGTAGAAAATCTAAACTCTCCAATTTTTAATAAATAAATAAATTATAAAATTAATCAACTTTTTTTTTAACTTTTCTTTGAACTTCAAACAATTTGTATTAAACGTATTCAAACCAACGATTAAACGTCCGATTTATTCCTATCCTCAGTATTACCGACTCGATACTATTTTTTTACTTTTGAATACAATCACAGTAAAATTAGTTTAACGTCACGTACGAAATAAGCGGCTCGTAAAGCCATAAAGCAGACGAAAATTCATGCAAGCAATTAACCTCTACTGCCCTTAAAATGTTTAGGAACAGTTACTGTAAAGAGGAATGTTTGCATACTGAGTGACATCAGGTGAAAAGCAGCAGGACAATCGTGTCTCGTGACAGACCGCGAACATTTTATGTAAATGAAAGCGATGTAGCATTGTATTCCAACGCTCAAATAATACCACCAGCGTTAACCGCACTTGAATACTGTTCGTAAATAACAACATTTAATACTTTTTTTTGCTTTTGATGATATACTATTAAAGGCCGATTTTTCAATCGTCAGTTATAATTAAATTTTGCTCGAGAGATAAGTAGTCCGTTCTCTTTTGCAGCTCTTATGAATATTATTTCAATTTGAATTAAATTATAGAAAATGTACTACTTATCCGTCGAGTAAGATTAAGGCTATTGAAAAATCGGCCCTTAGTCAATTTTAATTTATTTAAACAAATTAGAACGAATCATTTTGTTAACGTTCATTTTAAGATACCGATTCTAATTATTTCAATGAAAGTATGTAATCAACTTGTGTGGTAACACTTAAGTGCAGTATTAGATAAGGTACTGCGATACCTAAACTGGCTGCTTTTTGAGTGAGAATCAAATTTCATCTTATACGAAAAACAGTGTCGACACAGGTTGACAAGATTTATTTTTACTGAGCGCCATGAATAAAATAGTGGTTAATTCATGTATACCACTAGTGGCTAGCAGGCAACGCGACGCGACGGCACGTGCGCAAGTTTGCCTTATCGCTGTGTATCTAAGATGTGTGCAATGATACCAAACTGTTATGAATCAATCTTCGCTACGCCAGACTTTATCTAAAATCATTCAGCCCATTATGTGAATGTAGGAACGGTATTATAAAAATACACAATTGAGCACCGCATTCTTTATATTATTTATTCTTATTGGTACTTCGATAATCGAATGTTACTTTTATGTTACGTTTGACCTTTCATTGCGTACTAAAATTGTATTATTAATTGCTTTCAGTGAACCGTTATCTTTTTATAATGATTTTATGATTGTTCTTGTTGAAAAGCCTTCCTATTATTGTAATATTCACAATTGACCGTTAAAATATACGCCCACTCAAAGCGAAGACGATAATGATCTTGAAATCAGCGTAGGTTGCATTTATTGAATATGAATGTTAATACAAAGCCTATCTCATAAATACCTTCATAATGAATTATGTGCAGATCCGCATTAATAAATCTTTGAGTAATTCAGTTCAAATTTTATTGTTCTTCGTTGCAAATAAAATAAACTTCAATGACCTAAGTGGAGTGGACTAGTATTTAAACTAGGTAAACACTAGAAATGGCATGTGATAGCATTGACAATACGCCAGATAAGACACGAAGTCGCTCAACTTAATATTATTGTTTCATTAGGTGCGTACTAATATGTTTCTATATTTTTTTGTTTTGAATGGTTAGTTTTGATGCCTTTAAGTATCTAATATTGAAAGGTTGCCCTAGATTGAAATTAAAACGACTGTTCCAAAACAAAGTACTCTTTATTGAGAAGCTTTTATAATAACGATAACATTTTGCTTCCTCAGCGCCACATTACAAGTGGTTACATAAGGCATAAATAAATAATAGCATCTGTACTTGATTGAACGAATCTTTATTTCATTTCATTTGAAATAAAAGTGAAACTTGGTTAGATAATATGTTTCATAATGGAAAAGTGTTAATGATGAGATGAATAATAACCGAACCGACAAAGTTTTTTCCTTTCATTATCGATGACGAGCAATTCGAAGTAGATGTCAATATTGCTACTAATGTCGATCGCCCGCAGGGATTACCGTTTGTTTGACAGTTATAATAATAATATATCACGCCTCTTTTAAGGGGCATAAATTGATCGAAGTAATAAAATCTATTTCAAGGGATGTTAGTAGATACTTTACTTGTGCATTGTATTGTCTTGATTTAGGAGGGCTTTATACGTTAGCAGGTTTGTGAAGTTCAAAGATGAGAAGGCAATTTATAAGAACACACGTTGCCCGCACCTATTAACGCCATCTGTCCTGACTAAGTAGGATTTAGGTGGTCACAGATTCTACGATAAAAATCATAGGGTGTTCTTGTAACCTTATACTCCCCATTTTTGCAACATGATTTTTTGTACATATAGTAGTTTCAAGTTTCTTTATTCTTTTTTAGGCGGAGCTTGTGGATATTAGGGCTGAGTTAATACAACTTCGGGCCGCAGGTAAATTTTTATCTTAGGATTAACGTTTGTTCTTTTTAAGATGTTTTATGTTTAAAAGCAGAAACATGATTTAAGATGTTTTTTTTTTTTTTTTTTTTTTTTTTTTTCAATAATACGGAACGATTTCAAAGTCGATTTTTACCTATTCCTAATGGAAGAACTAATTTGAAACTTTACTGTTATGCAAAATTCAAATGGCAACACAATAATTTGTTATCTTTGAACTCATCGGATGCTTGAGCCAAGATGTGGAGAGTGGAACTTTTCAATTGCTACTATTATAATATATGACCTTACTACTAAATAGTTAAATAAGAGGAGTCCTATACGTTACAGTTGGTTAAAAGCATATTTTTTAGTTTTTTTTTTTATTTTAATGAACGCATTTATTTGTATAATGGGTTGCGTCCATATTCTTCTTGTATATTGCAGGCCAAAAAGGTGCGGACGCAGTCAGCAATGTATCAGAGACGGCGCGTGCGCGTGCCGAAGCTGCACAGCTTGCGCGAGAAAATGCTGCTTTACGAGAGACAGTGCTTGCATTACATTCCGAACTTTTTGGTGCTAGGTATATCACTGTTTTGTTTAATATACTTTCCAATTTTATAATTAATTAATTAAAAAGTACTTTGTTATTAACCATATAGGTACGCTTAATTCCTGTATAGCATGTACTCGCACATACATACGAGGGTACGTTTGTAAGTTCGCGAAATAAGTAGGTAGGTCATTAGTGAGGGTACTTACTCAAATTATAATAAATTAAGCAACTAATTATTAGAATAAATACCAAGTTTTATCGTAATTAGGTCATTACACTTTGAACTATCGTCGACCAAACAAGTCAATTGGGAACATATTGTGAAATATGGAGAAAATCGAGTACCGCGCTGTTATAAAGTTCCTTACCAAGCAAAGAAGATCAGTTCAAACCATAATGGACGAGATGTCATCCGTTTACGGGGTCTCTTGCCCAGGTAAAACCATGGTTTACAAGTGGCATACCCTCTTTAAGCCAGGTAAGGACTCACGACCCACGGCCAGGCCAGCCAATTGACAGTTCTTTGGGACTCAGAAGGGTGGGGGGAGGGAGGGGACGTTGGAAAGCAGTCAAAGAAAAAAGAAGAGGAAAATTGGCCAAAGGTGTCCTCCTTCTGCACGACAACGCGCCTGTTCACAAGAGCCGTGTTGCGATGGCTGCCCTGCAGAAGGTAGGTTTCGAAATGTTGGCTCACCCACCTATGTGTCTCTACAGTCTCTACAGTCCTGACTTAGCTGATAGCGATTATTACCTATTTCCAAACTTGAAAAAAGTTTTCGTGGTAAGAAATTTTCAAGCGACGAAGAAGTGAAGGATGCAGTTTCGGCGTATTTTTCAGACAAAGACAAAACATATTTTTTTTCAAAGGTATACGTAAGTTAATTGAAAGATCGGAAAAATGTATAAGGGTAGCAGGTGAATATATTGAAAAGGAAAAATAAATTCGTACTTTTATTTCGACTTCTTACCCCCCATTCCGCGAACTTAAAAACCACTCCCTCGTATTACACACTTTAGACGCTATACATATGAATACATACATAATTACCTAACTACTGTTATAATGACGAAAGTTTGTGTATGTGTGTTTGTTTGTTAATTCTTAACGTTGAAATGGCTCAATGGATTTGGATGAAATTTTTTATACAGGTAGACTATGACTTGGAGTTGTAACACATAGGTTTCCGTTTGGCATCCAGGGACGCACCCGAGTAGATAGAGTAATTTGCTATTTATTTAATATTAGTCTGGCCCATACGTTATATTTATTTACAGGTTAGCTACTAAGTATCTGGATAAGGAGTTAGCGGGACGAATACAGCAGTTACAGTTATTGGGAAGTGACATGCGCGCTGAACTAAGAGATTCTTTGTGGGCTCAGGTTAGTCGTATTTCTTAGTGAAGTATTATTTTGTCATCGAATAATGTTAAAGTAAAATATACCTATATCTCTTTTGAATATACGACAAAATAGTTATGTAGATACCATAAAGTAACATAAACATACAAAAATAAAGCTATCAGTTAAAATAGGATAGATACTTTGTTCATATGTCTAGCTTTCCTATATTACAGAAAGTTTTTTATTATATTAGCAAATATTTTCATGAAATACTTACAAAATGTGCATAAATCGAAACAGTTGAAGGCTGATGAAATGAATGTATTTCCTTAAAAGTAAGTAAATTAAAAATGTTTTGATCTGATCACGGTTCACGTTTTATATGACAGATTTAGGGTTAAGACAATGACACGGTATAGTACAAAATAATGTTAATTCAAAAGTGCTTGAATAAATTTAATTGAATATATGCAACGCTTTTTAATATTCCAATGCTGGGCACGGACCTCCCATTAATACGATCAGGCCATAGTCCACAATGGCCAAGTGAGGGTTGGTGGAGATCACATGTCTTTCGAAAACTCACTAGGTTCTCTCAGACATGCAGGTTTCCTCACGATGTTTTCCTTCACCGTAAGACAATTGATAATCATGTTGGAAATGATTCACTCATGAAAATATCAGATGTGCGAGACCCACGATTTGAAGCCGCTTACTCGGTTTCCCAAGTGAGCGCGTTACCACTGCCGCGGTAGCCCGCCATTGCCGTGGTAGCCCACCACTGTCTTGTACATATATTAACTCCATTCATTTATTCATTCGAGGTGGAAGCAGAAATCCTTCTCCAACGCCACAAGACGTTGGTCCGCGTGTGCCGCGGCCTGGCGCCGCGCACGCCGCGTCCGCCCACCACGCACGCGCCGCCCGCGCCGCGTACTGTGCGCGTACGGCGCTCCCCGCACCTGGGGCTCGGTATCTCGGTTACGGTATGTACTTAGTGTATTAGGTTTTTAGTATTACGTAATCATAATGCCTTAACAGAACCCAGTGGTATGACTAGCCTTTTTGGGCACCAATTATCGTTTTCGAAAAAAAAAATTAAAATAAAAGAATCGTTTGTAGCCCGCTGGGTCCCCTTGAATCAGGGGCCTTTTGCGACAGAACTCTGATATATTGGTTATGTCTGTCTGTTCATATGCAATATACATTAATTGATAATAATGTTATAATTATAAATATGTTTTCTATTTTGTTTTTTTTTTTTCATTTTTTCATCTATCCTTTTTGCGCTAGTCCACTCTGGACGTAATTTTTTTGAAGGATTTATTATAAGTATATTGCAAAAAGTTAATTTCGAGGATTGGTGGAAATATATTTTAATGTATATCTTGGTTTGTTGAAATTAGATATAATTTTGATGAAATTTGGGACTGAGTTTTTTACGTATTCTGAATCGAAAGGAAATGGCGTTGTAAAGAGGTGGTTGTAAATCGAAGTTATTTGAAAATTTACTTATATTGCAAATTTCATATTTGATAACTAAATACGCAAGACTTTGCGTAACTTGTTACCATGAATGAAATTGAATGACCATCATTAGCCACCTACTACTTTATAAATATGTTGGGACATTAACACACAGCACCATCTAGTTCCATGGTAAGCTACGAGGCTTGTGTTATGGATACCAGACAGTTGATACACTACACATATATAACTTTTAAAATACATAGGTACATACATATTATAAACACAAAGACCCATGACTGGAGTACAGACATTAATGCTCATCATACAAATAAATGCCGTCAGCGGGACTCGAACCCGCGACCGCTAGAACAGCAAGTAGAGTCAAACAGGGGTAGGGACAGCAAGAATCTCCATTTATCTTAATATTTACGCGTTCCTTTCCTGTAAGATTAACTTAAATGTTATCGTTTACAGGGTGGTCGAGAACACGGAGTACCTATTCTTATATCAGAGTTGGAGGCGGGCGGGCCCGCCGCGCTCACGGGTCAGTTGTACGTGGGCGACGCCATTTTAGCCATCAACGACCTAGATCTTACACAGGTATTGCGGTATCTATACACATAATTCTGAGTCGAATCTATACTATAAATATTTTTTAGAAAGTCTTATAATAGTCATTATTGTCGGTACAGAGTCCAAATCTATAGTTTTTAGAATAATTGTCTGTCTGTTTAGGAGCGCATCACGAGAAAACCACTGGACAGATTTTGATGACATTTGATATGATGACAGCTGGTTATCCGGGTATAAAGGATACTTTTTACTGCGGGAAAATATCTCATCTTTGAGAAATCTATACTGAAAGTTAAAATATAACTAGGGATGCGCCCGAGCGGAGCGAGGGTGAGTCGCTAGTTCTTTAAATATAAGCGTTACCTTTCTTGGTTATATTATTATTATTATATTAACAAAATGGAAAATGGGAATATAAGAAATATGTAGGGTCGCACTTTATCGTTCTTATTAAGAGCTATAAAAACATGAGCATATTTATTTATAATATTTTTATGATTTCCTACTAGGCTTGCCATAAGGAAGCAGTTCAAGCATTGCAGAGTGTAAAAGGAGATTGCGCCCTATGTGTTCAATTTATTGCTACAGACGACGATGATCGTCTTTCTGAAGATAATTACAGGTATGATATTAATAATTTCTAGTCAAAACCATTTTTTTACTATTTAAATAAAATGTTTATTAAGATACCTTTGTGTAAATTATTAATTTTTTATTAACAATATAAAAAAAAAAGAAAAAATTGGCAATATAAAGACTTAAGTTTTTAAGCTTAGGTGTAAGGGATAATTGCGTTAGAAAATTATTTAGAAGAATACTATTATTAAGAAGAAGCTACAATACCGCCGAGTGCTATAGGTTATTTTTATTCCGATAAAAATGCGTTTACTATCAGAAATAATAACTATAATTGAAGTCGGAAAATACGGGCAGTTGTTTTAGATTAGGTTTATTGGCATGTCCCCTCTCTCAACGTGTTTTTACACCTTGCTTACCATCTATTACCATATATTACCATCCGGCAACCCAGCCGGGCGCGAAGCCAAAAAAACGAACCGGAGGCGGTCCACCAAGGTGGTGTGCCGTGCGGGTTGCTCTTTTTTTTTTTTTTATTGTTAGATAGGCTTGCGCTTGACGACAATCAACGCTAAAGCACTGATGAGGTCTAGGTTGGAGCGCGCTTGCCTAGAAGATGCCTATTCACTCTTGCCTTGAAGGTACTTATATTATATGTGGCAGGAAACACGGATGCTGGAAGGGTGTTCCACAACTTAGCTGTTCGTTTCAGAAACGTAGAGCTAAAGCGTTTCGTGCGAGTTGGTTCGATTTCTACCACGTAAGGATGCCAGCGCTCACGTCTTCTTGCAGTTCTGCGGTAAAAACGGTGAAGGAGGTACAAGGTCTTGGTACTTCTCTGATAGCAGAGTGTACCTTGGGAGTAAGCCCATGGTTATTGTGGTCTGCTTCGGCAGGCCTGCCGTCGGGGCGTCGTGGTCGAGTGCGAAAGCGATCCTGCGACGCCACATTACGACGGGAGAGGTTTTGTTGGGTAGTACTGGCTTTTCTAGCCGGTCAATCCTACATGACCACCTGTATGTCTACAGGTGGTATGCGTAAATGCATTTTCCAACATAAAAAAAAAAGGTTTATTGGTGTATGCTGTCAAACGAATTAAAAAAACATGATAAAATATATGTCAAAAAGACTCCTACGGACGCTTTTAAGCAAAGCGAGGATAAATAGATAGTCTGTTACAAATAAATAAATTTGAAGTGTCCGTTTGTAATGTCAAAATAACAGCTTTTTGGTTTTTACTAAATGCCTATGAAAGTGGACATTATACAAGTACATATAAGAAAAAACATTTTTTATAATTTTTGTCTGGCTGTCTGTTTGTTCCGACTAATCTTCGAAATGACTGGACCGATTTTGACGGGACTTTCACTGGAAGATACCTGTTGTTACATCGAGTAACTTAGGCTATGAAAAGTTTTCATCGTGTCCCAGGTTCCCCCTGTACCCGGAGGACGGCGAGGGGTTCGTGGAGCCGGACGCGTCCGGCGCCACGCCCACCGCGCCGCGCACGCCCGAGTATAATCACCAGTGAGTTGTTACCTATTACATATTAAGAATTATATCATTTCTTTATTAATCCACCTATTCCAAAATCATCATCAGTGAGTGGCTTTATATTAAAAGTTATGTTATTTGACAAAAAAAGATATAGATAATAATTATGCTATTTTAAAAATATAACTAAGTTTCTGCGCACTTCTGTATCGAAATAAGAGCTATTTAATAAGAGTTAAATTAACTAAAAATCCGTTAACTAAAAATCTAATGTTAATTAGCTACTACACTTATTTCAATTATATTGACTTTCATTAAAGGATTGTATTCTTCGTTATTAAAACCGTTCCTATATTTGTAACTTCATTATAATCCATTAGTCAAATTTTAGTAGCGTATTAAAAATATTTTCGCGGCAATATTCAGCAATATATCGATTTGATTCAGCTTTCCAGGTTTATGTATTAAAATTTGAGACATCCCGAAAAATATTATCTGAAAGATGATAAAAATTCCAAATAATATAGAGTTCATATTAAACGATATTCATGTGTTAATGAATAAAACAAATTACAGCAATGCATCAGGGAGTGAATGCGATGAAGAGAACTCGTGCGACGAGCCGGTGTACGACCCGCACCGGGCCTGTCTGCACGACGACGCGAGAGATGGCGGTCCAGTATATGGACCTGATAGATCTTATGGACCGCGGGATGAAAGGATCTATGGCCCACGCGAAGAGAACACTTCATACACCCAAGACAGATTATACGAACGCCGCAATGAGAATGGACCTTACGTAGAAAAGTATGGACCCCGAGAGGAAAACGGTCCATATGTTCAGGAGAGAACGTACGTTCGTAATGATAGGGAAGGTATCGGCAGTACTGGCGGAGGAAGCGTCACGCACTATGCGGATTACAACAATATAAATAATCTTTCCATACTCGATATGGATGACGATTCTATAAAAATAGAAGCTCGTCTAGAGGTGATTTTATAATTTTTTCGAAGTGTAATATTTTTAAAATTTTATTGACTGACATTAAAATGTTATGTGTTTTTGTGTGTATGTTTAACATATCGCCATATTATCGCCGAACAAAATCAATTTGTGAACGATGGCCTCCTATAATTTCGATTATAAGTAATTTTAAAGTTTGTATAATTTTCAGTTAAAAGTACATGCAATATCTGTCCGTTGTCTGGTTAAGGCCAGGCTGTCCGGGCGAAGTAGGCATTTAACGCTACCACCCCTCCCGCAAAGCGAGCTGTGCGCTCACGTCGCCGGCGTGAACTCATAACTACAGGTCAAGCGTCACAGAGTACACAAGCGCGTCTATAAGCAGTAGGCCAACTTATCAATTTGATTTTAATATTATTAAAATTTAAAATACGGGAATTGATCCGATAACATTTTATTTTATTATAATACGTATATATTTAGTAATCGCGAAAAGCTAAGACATTTATTCCTATGCAATAAATGAATTTGAGTAGATATTGAACATGTAAATTATATTTTATTCAAGTATTTATATATTCATAATATATAAATACATATTTAGGAATTTTATCAGGAAATTACTTATGTTTTTGTTAGTTTGATTTGATGTTTAAAAATTTACAAATTAGTATGTAATTTTTGTTGTAGTATTGAATAAATAATAATCAAAAGCAATCGAAGGATTATGATTATGAACCACTTATTTCACAATGAATACCAAGTATGAGTTGGCGTAACGGTAAAAGCTGGGTCTAATAACTCTAAGGTCGTAGGTTCAATTCCCCGTGCGTAGTCATTTTTCTTTCTTTTTCTCATTTTTATATAATATTATTCCTTTTTCAATTATGCAAAGAAATAAGTATTTTATTTATTTATTATCATTTATCGTTTTTTTTTATTTATTTACTAGCGACTCACCCTCGTTTTAACGTTACGTATAGATTTCTTAGAGATGAGATATTTTCCCACAGTAAAAATATCCTATGTGTTGACCCGGAATCCGAATAACCAACTATCATCATACCAAATTTCATCAAAATCCCTCCAGTAGTTTTTCCGTGATGCGGTAACAGACAGACAGACAAAAATTCTAATAACTATAGATTCGGTCTCTGTATCGATAATAATGTCTATTTCAATAAGATATTCCAAAAAAATATTTAATGTGCAGATTCGGCTTAGTCACAATTTGTTTATATGTATAGATATGCAAAAGGCATAGAAACGATAAAAAAATGGGATTTTGGACTTTTCAACAAGGGATAGTAATTAAAGCGCATGCGAAAAATCTTTGTATATTAAAATTCAAAATTCAATATATAATTGAGAAAAAGGAAAAAAATGTCTACACACGAGGGGAATCGAATCTACGATCATCGAAATTCTAGTCCGAGATCATACCGCTACACCCACTTTTGCTTGGCTTGCGAATTGAAATACGTGGTTCAGAAGGTGCGAAACATTTTTTTATTTTTTACTAGCGACTCACGCTCGCTTCGCTCGCGTACTTCCCTAGGTACGTTTTCACGGTTAGCTATGTTTATTTATATACTAGCGGCTCACCCTCGCTTCGCTCGGGTTCACCTCTAGAAAAAACAAATCTATCCCACGGAAACCGTTCATTTTTCCGGAATAAAAAGTCGCTTATTGCTTATTCTGATGTATGAACTATATTATTGTAAAGTTTCATTAAAATCCAATGGGTAGTTTTTGTGTAGTAAGCTGTATAAGTTACTGTAGTTTTTTAACTATCCAACGTGAACTCTTTGATTTTCCGGGATGAAAAGTATCCTATATGTTGACCGTGGATATAAGGTACCACCATGCAAAATTTCATTCAAATCGGTCCAGCAGCTTCGGAGATTAGCCTGTACAAACAGACAAACAGACAGAAAAACAAAAAATTAAAAAAAAATCTGGATTTGTTCTATTCTCTTCTTACACCCCCCTGACTCGGTTTTTAGCATATTTTTTCTATGTACAGACATTCGACCTCTACAGTTTTATTATAGTATAGAAGAAGAAGATAGATAAACAGTAGCTTGCTACTCCTAAGATATTCATTTAAATTATATAGTGATTTACCCTCGCTTCGCTCGGATGTGTACGCTTTTCGTGGGTTTTAATTTTTGTTTCGCGGAACCCTGATTTTTTTTTCTGAAATAAAAGTAGCCTAAGTTACTCCTTATAACATCAGCTATCTGCCAGCGAAAGTCCCGTCAAAATCGGTGCAGCCTTTTCGGAGATTAGCCGGAACAAACAGACAGACAGACAGACAGACAAAAATTGTAAAAAATGTTGTTTTGGTATATGGACCGTGTATACATCCATATGCAATAAATAAAAAGCGGTTATTTTAATATTAAAACAGACACGCCAATTTTATTTATCTACTAGCTTTTGCCCGGGACTTCGTCCGCGTGGAATAGTGACTCCCCCCTCACGACCGCCCTGCCCTCGCCTTGTATCGGGCTGAGAGCGCGCTCACCCATAGACCGCGTAAAGTTAAATATGTATATTTTAAAACTATGATATCTCCTAAGATATTCATTGAAATCAAATTATGTCAAGGGCAATTTTGTTCAAAATTAAATACTTGTGATGAATAACGTATTTATTTGGATAAGGATAGTATCATGTTTATAAAAACACCTTCGGAAGTAATGCATTATTTTAGAACAAATTTGATTGCCATAAAAAGGGTTATTTTGAGTCAACCTTAAAAGATAGACATATGCTGTCGCGGACTTTTTTTTAGAACTTTTAAAGGAGAACAATTCCGTCATACACGATTTTTGCGTAACTTCAACCGCTTACGCAGCGCACGCAACGGAAGCTCTCAAAAGGAATGATTTTTTCCCGTTTTTGCAACATTTTTCATTTATGCTCCGCTCCTATTGATCGTAGCGTGATGTTCTATAGCCTAAGCCTTCCTCGATAAATGGACTATCCAACACAAAAAGAATTTTTCAATTCCAACCAGTAGTTCCTGAGATTAGCGCGTTCAACCAACCAACCAAACAAACAAACTCTTCAGCTTTATAATATGAGTATAGACTAGCAACTCACGCTCGCTTCGCTCGCGTTCGTCCCTAGGTACGTTTTCCCGGTTAGCTATGTTTAGGTATACCTATATAAATAGTAGCTTGCTAACTCTTAAGATATTCATTTAAATTAAATATTATATAGCGATTTACTCTCGTTTTGCTCGGGTGCGTAGGCCGTACGCGGATTTTGTTCATAATTTCAGGGTTTTAATTTTTTTTTGCGGAACCCTGATTCTTTTTCTAAAATAAAAGTAGCCTAAGTTACAACTATATATACCCTATAACATCAGCTATCTTTTTTTTTTTTTTTTTTTTTTTTTTTTTTATAGTTGGGGAATGCATTTACGCATACCACCTGTACCCCCAGGTGGTTATGTGGGGCTCACCGGCCAGAAGAGCCGGTACTGCCCACTAAACCCCAACTTTCCCCTCCCCTCCGCCTTAGTGGAACGCCGCGGGAACGCTTACGCACAACTTCCGCGACGCCCCGGCGGCAGGCCTGTCGGCCACCAAACCAGTGAGGCTGCTCCAAAGTCCACTCTGCAAAACAGAGAAGTACCCGGAGCAGCCCCACTAAACCTCACCGCCCACCGAAGTGGGCTACACTACCTCGGCTGCAGAGGACAGGGAGAGCGGCAACGAAACACCGACACGCCTCTTCCCCTGCAGCCCCACCACGTCCACCCCCCTCTCATCCGATCGCGGGGTCACCAAAGCGACCCCACAACCAGTGGCCGCAACGCCGTCAGATGCAGCCACGGCGAGAGAGAGGCCCCAAACCCTCCACAAAATGTGGAAACCCAAGCCACCCACCGAAGTGGGTCCACATCACCAATGGCCGCACAAGCGGCCCCATCCTCATGGCGCCCCAACCGCGTTCGACGGCCCACGGTCAGGGCACCCACCACCATCCCCCCGTCAGTGGCCGCAACGCCGTCAGATGCAGCCACTAACGAGAGGCCCCAACTGGTCCACCAAAGTGGACACCCGTCCTGCCCACCCAAGTGGGCCCCCCCCACACCGGTGGCCGCAACTCCGGAAGCCGAAGCCTCAACGGAGAGCGGCACCGTCCGGGGTGCCTCAACCGCGTTCGACGGCCCACGGCCAGAGGCACCCCTCCCCCTGCTGTTGGTCCGCGCCGGGTTTCTCCGGTACCACCCGCCCCTCTAAGCGGGTGGCGTTCCCCCATCCGCCACCTGGGGACGCGCCCGGTAGGAGTCAGCTCTCCCCCGGGAACATCAGCTATCTATCTGCCAGTGAAAGTCCCGTCAAAATCGCTCCAGCCGTTTCGGAGATTAGCCGGAACAAACAGACAGACAGACAGAAATTGTAACAAATGTTGTTTTGGTATATGTACCGTGTATACATCCATATGTATTTAGTAAAAAGCGGTTATTTTAATATTACAAACAGACACTCCAATTTTATTTATCTGAATAAATATAAATTTGCTTTTTTTTCTAAGCGCTTGGCTTTCTAACCGCTCGACGCCCGCGCTCAGCTGATTGCGCTCACTGGCCACTGTGCCTATTACACCAGGGGCGCCACTTCGAATAACATATTTACACTAACTTGTTACATACTGCTTTATCTTACATAAAAAAACTTCGACGATGTTATGATGTAAATAATATATTCACAAAAGGTCTTCAGTAAATTTAAAATGGCCCCGTATATACTTATATGTACATAATAAAAGGTAAAGTTATAAATATGAAGATAATCTGCTAAACTACATATGTAGATAGGTACCTACCAGTCCGATTTGAAAATTATTTCTGTGATAGAAATCTGCATTATCCTTGAGGGACAAACATAACCAATGTTTTATTATGATATACTTACTTACCCGTACTAGTTATGGTTAGCTAAGTTCGCGTTATGTTTATGAAATTTGGTAGGTATGTTACATGTAGATTTATTTGAAACCCGCGTCCAAATCCTACGCGTATGTATGTATATATGTTATATATACAAACACATGTATGTATGTATGTTATATATACAAACACTTACATACATACAACGCGCATAGTAAATGATTTATATTTATTAATTATATTATTTATTCATATTTAATCACAAGCATAGCCGCGCGAAACCCTTAGTATACGACAGAACGGAATCATCGATCACTAAACTAGATATTACACAAAAAATCATAAGCAAAAGTATTCTGTATTTAGGTAATTCTAGTTTAAAAAATATACAATAATGTAAATTCAACCTTAAATGTGTTACTTAAAGTTGTTTTTACTAAGTTATGTATAAAAAGCAAAAAACGTTGATTTTTTACACTATGTCCAAAGAATGAATAATTCGATGAATTAGCGGGGGGGTTGTGCGCGAGCAAAAGCGACATAGGTCCTACCTCGTCAAGGGCCAGCGGCCGACTGAATCATTATCGTCGTTGCACCTTAGTTGCTTGCGAACAAGGTTGAATATCGAATATCCGATCGATCTTATTCTTGCACAGAATTAAAAAACGTAAGTCTCAAATCTAATTTAATTTATTATGAGAATAATAATTGGTCAATTTAAATGTCTTTCGTACAGAAGATAATAAACTATATTTTCCTTCTCTGAGTATTTTTTTGCGTATATAACTGAAGTAGTTTAAGAGTAAAATCCATTAATCTCAAAAAAAGGCATATTTAAAAAAAAATAAAACTATCGAGAAAATTTCATCCAATTGTGTTTCTGTTTTTTCTGATCCATAGAAAAAGGTTTGAAAAATCATACATTGAAATTATCACATTGATTTAATGTCTGGTATACATAGAATATGAAAGCAAATCAGCGTTAAATTTAGGGAGCCTCCTCTTAATCAGGATTCAGGACGCACAACGGACCAACTTAGATTTTAAGTGTGGAAAATTGAGTCCACCCTACGTTTACAATTTATATTATGCAATATAAATGTTTCACGTGTTTAGTTAATTTTGGATTTCTTAAATGCTTAGTAAAGCTGTACATATTGCAGGCTGTTTATAAAATACCGTCTATCTCTCCCTCCTACACTATCTCATTGTCAAGTTTTGTGAAACTCCTTAAAAAATATTATCCTATACTAGCGACTTAACATTGTTTCGCTCGGTTGCGTCCCTAGGTATGCGGGTTTGTTTACAAATTCATGGGTTTTAAATTTTTTTGCGCGGAACTCTAATTCTTTTTATTATTAAATAAAAGTAGCCTAAATTACTCTATAACATCAGTTATACGCCAGTGAAAGTGCCCTCAAAATCGGTCCAGCCTTTTTGGAGATTAGCTGGAACAAGCAGACAGATAAAAACTATAAGCACCGCATATACTTTCATATGTATTTAGTAAAAAGCTGTTATTTTGACATTACAAACGGACACTTCAATTTTATTTCTTTGTATAGATTAGCGACTTGGCCTTGCTTCGCTCTGGTGCGACACTAAATGCAAAACAGTCATAGTCTATCTATATACTATATTTCATCCAAATCAGTCCAATCGTTTCAGCATGAAGTACCGACAAACATACACACGTACAAACTTTCGCATTTACAATATTGATTCGATTAGATTTAAAAGTTTACTAAGATAATAATTCTTGTATAAACATATATTACTGTATAAAAATACATTATTATTACGATACGTATGGTTCAGTTTGAAGTGACCCTACTTGCTTACTTGATTCTAGTCCTGCTGGGGGCATTCATTTGTGTGATGAGCACGAATGTTTGTACTCCAGTCGTGGGTGTTTATATTTATAACATGTATGTATTTAAAGTTATATTATATATGTAGTGTATCCACTGTCTGGTATCCATAACACAAGCCTCGTAGCTTACCATGGAATTAGATGTTGCTGTGTGTTAATGTCCCAACATATTTTTTTAATTATTATAAATGGCCACTATACAGTGTGTTATCCCGCGGCAGATGGCGGGCGCGGCGTCGGTGTCCACGTCGGCGCGCTCCACGCCCGTGCACGCCCGCAACTTGCTCAAAAAGAAACGCAAGCCCCAAGTAATATACAATACTAATTTTTCTATTTCTTGTTTTTTTATTTCTTTACTTACTAATAACATAGATAGCCCTATCTATGTTATTATAGAAATATGCTGTCAAATGTGCAGCGATTTTATTTGTACAATTATTTGAAATGCGTAGGTACTCTTATTTGAAAGGTACTATTACTGCAAGTAAAAAATAATGTGTAAAAGCTGGTAAAATATATATTAAAAAAAATTATTATTTATTCTTATTAACTTATTCAATGAAAGTTTTTTTATCATGTTTATGGCAGTACGACATTAACATTTCCCTTAAAATTTGACAATAGATAAAATTTGACAGCAAATTATAAACCATGTTAGGTTTTCATTTCAGGTAAAGTCACCATCTATCTAATGAAACGATCTGTTCGCGCTCTTTTTGGTAGTCTGAAACACGAAATTAAAGTTTCATTTTGAAACCTACATAGAGTTCCTATACATCTATTAAAGCGTATATCAGATTATTCAAGTAAACAGTATCTTTTTAACACCATTTCTAAAACAGCTTCAATACATTCTTATCTTCACTGGCACTTTATAACCCTCGCCAAACTTTTTGACCGGCCTGAATTGGCGCGAGCTGCTGCGCAGAACTTTTAAACTTCCCGCCCGCGGCGCCCGACAGCTACAGTACATGAAGTACATGCACAAAACACACGCAAATTATTAACTCTGTCTTTATTATTTTTATTATAATATATATTTTGTTACTTTTTGTTGTTTTTAACTTATGAAAAGTATCCTCGAAAAGGATTTTAATTTGACATTTAAAACGTCTTTGATGATGAAATGTATTTAATTGCCTAATTCTATTAATTTATTTTGTTTATTAATATTATAATCATATTTATTAAAACTAAATAAAACAAATCATTGTATTTGAAAAAGTAATAAATAACAATATTGTGTTACTTTATTAATATATGTATTTCAATTGCGTTAACTATTGTCCACTCGAATGTATCTGCACGAGGTCTTGCTAGCGTCTACTTATACTATATAATAAGGATTACATAATATATCGTATGAATGTCCTTAGGACTGGCGGACGAAGGGCGCGTACTGCGCGGTGTCGGACGCGCAGTCGTCGGACGAGCCGCTGCGCTCGCCGCGCCTGGCGCCCGCGCGCACCGCACCTCGTATGTTGAGTATATCTATATAATATATACTAAAATATATGCATTGATGATCTAGTGGCTAGCGTGTACGACTGTAGATCCGGAGGTCCTGGATTCCCGAGTCGTCATAAATATCTTTTTCCCTAATAGTGTTATATCGGAATGTTTAGATATTTATAGTATTACTTTTACATCTATTAGATATTATTTTATATTTTAATAAACACAAGTCAGCACAAGATATTTAAATTATGACTTTCTATATGTTAAGTCATCAAAGCTACAGTTTGAATAAGAAATCACCCCGCAATGTATACCTAATAAATAAATTTACATACAAAACTATTGTTAATAATACACAGCGACAAACGATAATAAGGAGCCACCACCGTCCGGGTACCTCCCGATCTCGATCCCCTCCCCGGCCAGCGAGACGTCATGCGCGCTCGTTAACTTCACGCCGGCCGTAACGTCCGCCGCGTCGACGCCTGTCACGGCGGCCACCGTGACGCCAGCTGTCACGGCGGACGTGACATCAACGCCGTCAAACGTCACGTCAACCGTGTCAGTGACGAAGCTGCCGGCCCCTGACCTTCAGGTGCGGGAGGCGGCGATGCCGCCGGCGCTTGACGTTTATCTCAAAAGTAAAGTGAACGGCGACAGCCGTCCGAGGAAGGAGACTAAAGGCTTTCGGTAAATCATTTTTTTGATTGTTGATCATGAAATGGATTTATGGTTTTTATTGAGATTTGTTTGTTCCTAAAATATTTCTTATATATATATATATATTATAGGTATGTAGATATAATATCATAGGTATGTACATATAATACATATGTAGGTAATATTGATTATGAAACTACTAGGTGGATAATATTAATATATAATAAATCTTGACTTAATTGAGAATATCGGCTCCGTTTAAAGCAATTTTAATTAAAATTAAATAACAGTTGTTCTCTAACGCCTTCTTAAATACTTAGTTTTTTGAAAAAAAGTTTTTAAATTCTTAATTTATGTATATATATTTTTTTGTAAAATGTACGGCCGAGTTATGTTTTTTTTTAAATTATTCGACATCATAGACAAGAAGAATACCACTTTTATAAAAACTTTTTATGAATAAAATTAGCGTATTATTAGTATTACTACTCTACATTAATTATATAGTTTATATTATACCACATCACATTATTAACCACATCGTCCTTCATAAATGACATTAGTTGTTTTTATCTTAGAAGATATTTTTATTACAATGTGACTAAAGTAATTTGATAACAGGATAGGGTCGGCGCGGCGCGTAACGGAGGCGCGTAATGGTGAAGAAGAGCGCGAGCGCAAGGCGCTGCCGCGGCTGCTGCCTGGGCGAGGCGACCCGGACTTTGGCACGCCCGTTTGAGCGACGTCACGCCCTCGCTTCGCTTCGCCTCGCATCGCTTCGACTCGTATCGCCTCGACTCGCCTAAGTTTTCTTTGTTACTTTGCTCAGTTCGCAATAGTTCCGCTAGCTAGTTCTGCTTATACTCAAGGATAGATTAATGTACTACAGTTACTATTTGAATTACACTACTGTAGCTGTTACCATGAGCTATTATGTCCATATAGTATAAAATTATGAATATTTTTTTCTATTTTATATATGCTGAAATTGAACTTAACGTCACTTTATTTAGCACTAGAATTTATTTAATATAAATAGTAATGATTTACAATTAGTTAAAAAAATAATTCAAAATGGAAGTGACATGGTGCATCTACTAGCCTTATAATAGAACTAGGCAACGTTACTGATAGCAACCAATTGACTCCCTTGCTTGTAGCTGTTAAAGAAACAAATAAATTTAAATGAAATTCATAAAATGCGCTAGATTAGCTTTAAACTTATTTTGATAAGATTGAATCGGAAAAGTGTTATTAGAGTCAATGGCAGTGGATTTTTTGGTGATGAAATAATTTTTTATGGGGATTTTTTAATATTAATTTCACAATAGAAAGATTGATAGCTTTTTAAATAATAGTCATTATAATGATTTTGAGTCCTTGTAATAAACTTGCAAACATTCCAATTATATCCAATAGCAACTAAACTATAGGTGTTTCATGAGGATAAAGATTTTTGATTAATTTCCCACCAGATATATTCAGTGTCTATTTCTAATTTCTATATGCATTGGAAATTCTATACAAATTGGACACAAACTTTGTGCGCATTCTTTAGTTAACGCTATATTTCACTGATTATTCTACTATGTAACGTTTCCTAGCGCAGTGATATACTAATCTGTGACATATCAAAGCCTATATTAACGTTCGACCAGATGTATATATCCACATACACGGGTAGTTTAATAATAAAGGAGTCTGTCTACTCACGGTCCTAGAACGATCATAATATGAGACGGTGTAGTGGGCAGACCACTTAAATCTACTTGTCTTGTTGTATATATATATTAGAAATGTTTACCGCGTAAAATATTAGCTTTCCATATAATGATGTATAATTTTCATTTTAAAGGATAAACTTAAGAATAGTTTTTTTTTGAATCTCAAATCTCAATCATTATGATCCTAAAGACAAGTAAAAATTTTACTTCTGTATTGTAAACGAAAAAATAAGGTAAATTGTAATCGGATTTATCGTTGCTGTATATGCGCACAAAATTATTTAATGAAATTATCTTTTCTCAATTACTAATAAATCAATCACGGTCCATTTGATTTTGACTCTGGTGATAGAGCTTTATAGTTTATGCGTTGGTGATAACAATGGCGGCACTCGGCTTCCGCTTAGCGCGCGACGCCGCGCCGCTTCCTTCTCAGTACGTAGTTGTTGGACATGCGAAGAACAACATTGTAACTCAGTATTGAGATAATTTAAAAATAGAATTTTATTACTTATATAAACAAAGTCGGAATTAAAAATTTGCTATAATACTGAGTTACAATATTGTTCTTTGTGTCGTTAAATACGCCAATAATATTTTCTACAACGAATACTGTAGTTATTTTTTTAATTTTAATATTTTTAGTTTTATTTTACCACTTAAATTATTATGGCTTGTGATCTAGAAAGTAAAGTGTAATTTAAAATAAAATAAAAAAAATAATTATTGTCTTGTAAAAATATATTTTAATATTTTTTTATCGTTTGTAGATATTGAGTTTTTATATTTGATAAGGGTATTAAATCTCATTTTAGTACTTTATTTTATCATGGTATTTAGGTCTTTGTTTTATTTATTAATATGGTATTATGACTTTTTTTGATTGGTGCACTATACCTAGTGTTAATTTTCGCAACAACGTAGAAGTGTAGGTAAATATCGCAATCAAGGCCCTATATTCTAAAATAATCTAATTGCCGCCATCGAATAATCTGTACAAATAATCGCTTGGCATTTACAACTGTATAGTAAATAATCCTAGGAGATCATCAAAGACATGTTATGCTACGGAAAATTAGTCCACAAATATAAAGAATTTACTGTTGAAAAGACGTCGCAGAACGCGAATTTTTTACTCCCACACGCACCGTAAACTATGGACAGCTGACGACTTATTTTTTTCACAGTTTTCTATTCAACAAACCAGCAATATCGGTCGGACAATATATTTGGTATTCTATTTATAAGTTGATTATTCTTGTAATTATTTCAAATATGTCAAACTCTTTTAAAGCGGTTATATCAATTAGTTTGTATTGTTCTCTGTAAAAGCCATTAACATTCTTGGCGCTCGAAATGAAAACGATATAAAAAGTATAGGTTATTAGTATATGTATGCAAGTACACATCCAAATATTTACATTGTATATATATATGTATGTTTCCAAAGTACTTTTTCCTATATATTTTATAGATATATTCAATGTGCTTAATAACATAAAATTAAAATATTTATGTAGCTCATTATGAAATACATGGGAAGTGGCTTCTAATATATCTCGTGAGTTTTATAACATGATAAAATTATAATAATGTAATTAATTAAGCAATTGTTGTAAATAATAATATATAATGAAGTGCAAATATAACCAACAGCTGTTTGGAGTTGCGCCAAGTACGTAACTAACGTAACACCGGATAGTAAATATACGCCACATGACATAACGTTATTGTTTATAACGACTGACTTAATTTTAATTAATTAATTTATAAGTGAGTATTAATGAGGATAAAATCATATTATTTTTGTGTATGTGTCGTTGAACCTCTCCAACTGTGAATCTTTATTTAAATTAATACTAAATCGGTGAAGTTCTTAGTGATCATCGACCAATTACTTAATAAGAATATAATATTATATGCATTTGAGAATATTTTCGCTAATTTGTAGCGCTTTCTAAATTTTATATACTTTCTAAATTTACATAGTAATACCTGTACATAAAGGATTATAATACATATTAGTCCGGTCAAAACAGACATTATAAAAAACAAAAACTCCAACAGAGCCGAATTTTGGTACAAATCTTGGGTACACCAGTAGAAATTAAGTGTCAAAGGTCCTCATCGATCTCATGTGTGCTAAAAAAGTTATCAAGGTCAAAGGTCAAAAATTTCGGTTTTTTGGATTTATCGTACCGAATGTACCGAAAACGGGAAGTTTTATCAAAAATATAGTTCAGGCAATTGTAGATCATAAAATTATCTACAAAAATTGTCGTAATACTTTTTTTCCCTAACAATCACCATTCCTATGATATCGCGATTCTAAAAGTTGAAGGTGTTACATTCTACATGATATGTACATATCCACACCACCTGTGAGGTCGTGTACTTGGCGCGTTTTTTTACGTGGTTTCCCCGGTAGACCTACTGCATGATCTGTAATTTAATAATTCATTAGAGCCACTTAAAAAAACAGGTACGTAAGCGTCGTCACTTGGACAATAGAGTAGGCAGATGTTGGTAGAAGCTGCTGGTAGAAGGGATTTAGAATCGCGATATCTTAGGAATGGTAATTGTTAGGGAAAAAAGTATTACGATCATTTTTGTAGATAATTTTATGATCTACAATTTTTATCTTGAAGTATATTTTTGATAAAACTTAACGTTTTCGAGAAAAATAAAAAAAAACGAAAACTTTGACCTTTGACTTTGAATATTTTTGGCACACATGGGATCCATGAGGACTTCCGGCACTTTATTTCTACTGGTGTAGGTACCCAAGATTTCTACCAAAATTCAGCTCTGTCGGAGTTTTTGTTATTTGATCACTATTTTTATGTCTAATTTGACTGGACTACTACGAGTGTTTGTTCATCAATAAACAATTTAAGAGGCAAATAACCAACATAATTGCAAAATAGCTTTGTTTATTCTATGCGCACTTCTAAGTAAAGTTACTCTGAACTTATTTCGTTATATGCCACATATATGAAATATTTACTTTTTAAGTTATAATAATCAAGGGTAATACCGACAGGAGGTATATATCATGCAAACGTTGTGACGAACGTAAAACATTCCGTAGACAGGCCTTGCTTCATTAGGTATAACTTACAGTTACTAGCAATATATCACATTTACAAGACAATACGCATTTGTATAGCATCAAATGAAGTAAATTTGTATGAATAATTATCTTGTTTTATTTATTCCCTCATATTAATTTTACTATATTATCTTACTATAGTTTATTGTTCTAATAATAATGATTATATTATAAAAATATTCGTTTAACAAAGAGTACCGTTACATTACAGTGTAGTAGGTACATACATATGTGTGTACTAGCCGGCACTGGCTGCGACAGATTTACTGTACCGAAGTTCGCAAGTTCGAACCTCTAACGTAGTATATTAGTTATACACGATTATATATGTCATAAATTTGTCTTACTCAATTCCTATCGTCTTAGTAAGCTACTGCAGGAGGTTATGGTCCCTGTTGAAAAACTCCAATAGGATCTTATCAAAAGCGACAAAAGCCACACAGAAACTAATAGAAGCTACATAGAAACCAATAAATATTTATTGGTTTCTATATTGTCGCTTTTGATGAGATCCTATTGGATTTTTTAAATAGTGTTGGGCTTGTTAGAGGGAACTTGAATAACTAAAACATCCCTATCATATTTGCATACTCATGATACACTAACAGTTTGCTTGCTAACTTTCACAACATTCGGCCGCTCAGGGTAGCCACAGTACTCTCGGTCCTGGTGGAATGTAAAAGATTCCTTCTAACCATTGCACTAAGATAGTGATGGGAAAAGTGCACTTAGATGTGCCGACAACCTCGCAAATGCAGGGTAACTTTCGAGATTTGTTTAAATTGCAGTCTACTCTCATCAGTGTAAGATCTCTGCCGACCACTGCCACCATGTCTAGGCACTAGTGCTCTTAGACAAAGCACTCTTCTCTCTGGAAGTGACGCGCAGATTCGACGAGTAGATTACACTGGTAACATGCGGCAATTTCCAAGAATTTGTTACTTTGTAATCCAGCAATCGAGAGTGTACCTTCTTCGCTGTCGTCACGCTAGCCACCGAAAATCCTAAGTCTTCCTGCTATCACTAAATACTTAATACATAATCTAAAGATGGCTTCCCGCGCCGGAAGTTCATTTTTCTCCATTTTCGCGACCTACTCTGTCTGAAATCGGAGCTACAAGAGCGGATAACTCGTGAGAAGTGTTATATCTATCGCTCGCTACTTATTGGTTGTATCTCCCAACATTAGGAAGCTTTGGGCTTCTGAATTATATTTGATTAAATAATTAATTTCTTGGGTGTGTAACAGTGATAGGTATAATATGTTACTCCAGTATTTATATCAATGTAGTTGTAGTATGTAATTTTCATCCAAATCCATTCAATTGTGTCAGCATCAAAAACTAACAAACATACCTACACATACAAATTTATGATGTTATAGTTATTTAGATCTTAAATACATTATTGTATATTATACATAATCTTATCAAGTTAAATTAATGATTCATTCATTGTTTTTGTTTGTTAGTTAATCGTTGAAATTTAAATCTATTGTACTAATCGTTATAACTTATTTTTATAAGTATTTAGTGACACGATTTTTGGAGAAATCAGAGATAACTGATTATGTGCGTTTTCGTGTTTCCTGTCACTATAAAATTAGTAGGAGAGTTAATCTAGTGAAATGTAAGTAGGTAATATTAAAAGTGGGATCTGAGATTTGAATGTTTCATTCTATCTATATTATGATCAAGGGTATCTTTAGTAAAAAAATAAGATTTTTATTTCTCCTAAATGAAAAATGGGTCATGAATCTTGTTTCTACTCAAGGCTTTATTTGACCTGTAGGAAGTATGGACAATGGACATAGTACATAATCATATTAAGTAAATATATGATATATACTTAAAACAAAAATAATAATAATGTCCTCCTGGCCGATTCCGGCCACGGCGGCCAATCTCATTGAGACTAGCCAACTGCGTAGGAGATATTATAGTGCACAAGCATGTGCGCGCAGAGGCAGACACAAATGCACTCTCTATTGCTGTCGCTCTCATACTCCGGTGGGACGACTACTCGACACGATGGGTGAAAGTTAAGGCGCACGACCGACAGCTTTACGTGCTCTCCGAGGCACGGGGATGAAACACCGCCAACTTCCCAACTCTGGGCTGTTACTGAGGCTTACTATACAGAAATACTCGATAACGAAACTTGGACCTGGGACTCAAACCCAGGACCTCAGGATGTGTAGCCGTACATGCTAGCCACTACACCACCGAGGCAGTTAAACGAAAATAATAACAATATTATTACCTAGTAAGAAGAGCCATTGAACATCTTTCATTTAGCAACTAAATAGTTATGTTTATTTATAGACTAGATCTATTCGTACTTATATAAGCGGTGTATACGGCCAAAATAGTTAATAGTGAGCTACATCAGTCTAAGTTAGTTTTGTGACTTGACTTTAGCTTTTTCTTAGATTACTTTAATTGACTTTTGTGTAATGACTTGTAATAAGTACGAGTAATATTTATACTTATTTAAATTATATTTGTTGTTAAACGTTAAATTATATGTTTTCTACAAGTGCAAGTAAAATCACTCCTTTAGTTAATAATTTCTATAAATTATAAAATTTTTAATGTGATAATGGTAGTATTTGTTACGATTTATTGAAAGTAATGGTAACACTCTAGTGTCACTTTGACAACTTTGGTAATTATTATTACAACAGATTGTCTAATGGCCAAGCCTATCTATATCTTTCTCAGTTAGATTTGGTTGAAAATTATTTTATTTTATATACATTTCTGGTCACAAGACCCTTACAGACATGGTTGTTAAAGTGTACATAAGTGGTATTTCAGGCAACAAGGAAGTAAGTTTAATATTAGAAAAAATTCTGGGACAACCGGGTGCTTTTGTAAACTTTTTTCAGTGCTGATTCATAGTTGTTTGTTTTTAACTTTTTCATGTACTTTTAAGGTAAAAAAGCGACAACAGCGTGTTTTGATGATACTTGATTCGAAAAATATTAAATATGAAATAATCGACATAACGGAACCTGGAAAAGAGGATGATAAAGATTTCATGCAAAATAATTCAAAATCAAACGGAGGGACTGTAAGCGATCCCAACCCTCGCACTCCTTTACCTCCCCAAGTGTTTAACGACGATGAGTATTGTGGTGTAAGTAATTATTATTTTGTCTTTCGCTTTTAAAAATAGTCAAAATTACACATTGCTAAATAATGTTATTGGAAGAATACTATTTTTCCACTTTTTTTAAATTGTATTCCGAAGGTTAGGTTAGAGATTATTAGATAATAATGTAGTTCTTTAAGCAGACTTATAATCATATATGATGATATTTTGACGACACATTTGGCTCAGTTTGTAGTGACCCTCTTGCTGTGCCAGGGGTTCGAGTCCCACTGGGGGCATTCATTTGTGTGATGAACACGAATTTTTGTACTCTAGTTATGGGTGTTTATATTTATAATATGTATATATTTAATATTATATATATGTAGTGGATCAACTATCTGGTATTCATAACACAAGCCTCGTAGCTTACCATGGAACTAGATGGTGTTGTATGTTAATGTCCTAACATATTTATATTTAAATTATATGGTTTTCTTTTCAGGATTATGACCAGTTTGATTTAGCCAATGAGGTTGATACATTGGAACAATTTTTGAAAGTAGAAGTGCCTGCAGAAGAACCTCAAACAGAAAATAAGGTATAATTTTGAAATATCTATATAAATTAGGGCATATGTTATATTATTTAAAGTGGTACTGGCTACATTGAAACTTTCTTCATAAGCTATTATAATGTTTCAGGTAAATGCTGTTAATGGAGTCCTTCAAAATAATGAAGAAGGAAATGATTCGAAAGAAAAATCACAGGAAAGAGATACAGCTGAAGTTATAGAAAATTCGGAGAAAGAACAAGAAACTCCCAGTGACAATGGCCATTTGAAAGAAACTTCTTCAGAAATTGAAGCATCAGTAGAAAAAGAAGTATCTCCTGTGAGACAAACTTCTACTGAAAAAGATGAAGCACCAGCAAATGAAAATGATAAACCTATTGAGACTGAAATTGAATCCAAGCAAATCTCTGAAGAAAATGAGTCTGCTCCAGAGGAAGCAATTGAGAATGGTGCCGTAAGCTCTCGTGATCCATCTGTAGAGAAAAATCAAGTTAATGAACAAAGTGTGGACAAGTTATCTGAAGCACTCATTGAAAGTGAAAAATTGGCTTCTACAGAATAATCATCTGTCACCTCATGGGCTTATGCTATCAGCTCAAATCACTTAGCACTAAGCAAGCACTATCCATCATTGTGTTATTTATATTGCATCAATCATATTTTTGGCATACTTTTAAGTCATTGTATATAATACAAATGCAGTGAACTCCCTTACAATTCATATAATCTAATACATTATTATTTCATATTAGCTCTATTATAAAATAACTTCATGTCAACCATGTTGATAGAAGTTTGAATGAGTTGCCTTGTGACTAGCGTAGTTTTCATATCATGACATGTACAGTCTTCAGAAAATTTAAAACATATTAATTGTTTAAATACAACTAAACATCAAGTGTTTAAAAGTCATGAAACATTTATTGCATTGTTACAAGAACTAGTCACCATTTATCATCATCATGTTTATGGGAGGGGAGCTCATTGTCTTTATTCGTTGATTTATAATGTTACATTTCAATGTAGTTATATTTGCTATCAAGTGGCCTATTTAAAAGTTTTAAGAGATTAATCAATTTATCATTCTCAAACAATGAGTTTGTTATTATTGTCTTTTTAAGGTATGTATTATTTTAAAGTATTAATTGTAAATTTTTATTTCTTCAAAAATATTTGTATATCCAAATCAAATTATTATTTACTTTGGAGTGCTCATTTACTTAAGAAACTCAATGTAATACTTTACATGACATTAATATTAAGAAATGTAAGACTTTTTTTAGTCTAAGGTGCTGATTTTATATTTCTTTTATATATTTTAAATGAGCATTCTATTAAGTTACTCCTTTGTTTATTTTTATTCTTATATATGATTTGATGTCATCACATTAATGATTTTAAAGACATTTTTACTAATATTTTTTTCACATCAATTATATAAATGCTACATTATTAAGAGCTTTTATTTTAAAACGTATTATAAAAACATGTAAATACTAATTTTGTGTTTTATATTTTAACCTATAGACTACAATGAACCGCTGCATAACTGATAACTGCATTTAAAAAAAAATCATAACTTGATTTGTTAGTCGTAACGTCACGCACTGACCCAGCGATCCGTTACGAATTAGAAGAAAGAAGCTTTCTTTCCTCAAGTTAATATTTTTTTCATAATCGTTGGAAATAACACATCTTAGGTATTATCATAAGGTTGAAAGAACACACTATATATATTAAAAAAACCATCTCTCATAAACTATAGTGACACTACACTTGATCTGCCAGTACTGTTAAGACTGACTAATTATACGTAAAGGACCGATTTATCAAAACGACGACGCTCAATAAATTAATAAACAGACCGCAATCCTAAATGACCCGAGAGATTTCAGGCGTACAACCAAAATGTTCTCTGGGGTATAAAGGTTACTGATGCCACCTTTAACGTCATAACTCCGGGTTGAGATAAGAACTGCTTTGCCATAATGTAACTCAAACCCAGGCAAATGAGGCAGTCAGCAAGATAGTGAGGCTGACGAGTACGTCGTTTGTTTTAACAAGCACAAGACCAAAATCCCATTTTTCATTACCTAATATTTCCTTTTCTACTCATCCACCAGATCAAAGAAAACTCAAAGTTCAAACAATATATAATATAGCTAATATTAAATCGTGAGCTGAAGGTCGGTGCTTAGAACGCGGCTACAAAAGCTGTGTATTTGTAAGTCTTCTTACGCCCGATTTTAGTTTCGACTTACAAAACACATTTGAAATCAGACTGAAACCTAGACTAATAGGCACATGAAAAGAAAGTTAAAAAAAACTAAGTGTATTTATATCTCCGATTGCATAGACATACAAGTCAAACACATAACCCTCCTTTGGGCTTTGTCGCAGTCGGGTAAAAAGTAATGAATATTTACATTATAAGCCCTTATACCACGCATTCTATCTTATCTAATCAACCTTTTTAGGTTAATAACACTCAATTGAAGCATTATCCTTTGAAGAAATCATTCGAGTCTACCAGGACATCAAAATGCCGTTATCACAATGAAAAACATAACAAAAAGCTTAAATCTTTAAATATCTCTATGTACTTATGTAGGTATATAATTATAATTTAATTTTGTTCGATTTTTTATTGATTAAATTATTAAGCTTCTTTCTAAGGTTTATGGATTATAATAATAATAATAAAAGAACAACGAAACGCAATTATAATTAGTTTTTTAACTCCCTGCATCTATATTTCTGCAAACATTTAATGCAATGTTCCGAACTATAGGAAAGTTTGCATGCACTGTACAGTGTCGATGCACTATCGGTAAATGGAAGTAGGTACATTGTTACGTGTTGCTAGGAGTTGATTATTTTAAATTGACAATGTTAATTGTTGTACATTCCAATATTTATCTAAAACTAATTTTTCTCGCTACTTTGCAATTACATATTTTTTCAAATATCATTTTTTTTTATCTGAGAAATAAAGAGTATTGGCATGGTGTTGAATAGAAAATCGATTCGATCGATTTTAATAACGCTTTCACTAGCGGTAGGATAATCGCTATATATTACGGATTATAGTTACCGTATGAGAAAAAAAGGTACTGCAGGGTAGATTAAGAGCCGTCTGAAGCCATGCGTGGGTCCCTGGGCACACAACTATTTAGTGTCCTTTTTGAAAAGTAAAAAAATTTGAATAAGAAAAAAAATTGAAGTTCAAACCAATTAGGAAAAAAAATCAATTTGAAATATTGTTATTTTACCTATTTGCGATACTTATTATTAGTTTATTTATTATATTGTACGTTATCTAATTAAAAGTTATTATTGAAAAGGAAAACACCTAAAAAACAAAAATTAAAAAAAAACCTGATGGCGTAAAAAAGTCAGCTAAAGACAGAAAAAGTTAACGAAGGAACATAATATTATCAGTCTATAGACAATAGTATTAAGTTAGTACAGTGTATTATAAACTAAAAATTGAGTTTCTATCTTGTCCATCTTAAAAGGAAAACGTTGTCTTTTCGGGGCCCCCTTTCTGGGGGCTCTGGGCATGTGCCTTGTGTGCCCTTATGGTAAAGACAGAATAGGATAGAAGTTTTATAAGGTTTTGGGCTCTATCTAGAAAGGGCGTAAGCTCAGCGAGAACGGGAGGCTGGTAATAAATAAAACATAGGCTGTGAATAACGGATAAATTTTGTATGTGAAAGCTTGTATACGTGTTTGTACTCCTTCACGCTAAAGCGGCTGAATACAACCAGTTTTGGATGAAATTTAGTACTATAACCTGGGGTGACACGTAAGCTCATTGGTATTTATGGACGCACTCGAGAGATGCGAGGATAAGTCACTAGTGATTGATAAAGTCATCATACTTTACTTGATGATTGTTACCCATTCTGGACAAAATGCAATGAGCAGTTTTACCATTGGACTTCAAATGACATTGAGATATACTTACATTTACTTATTTTTTTCTTCGCATGGAGTATATAATAAAATGCCTGTAACTAAAAGTAAACAAACAACATAAGAATGCGTCTAATAATGAGTATTAGTACCTAGTACAGCCTTGTTGAAGCACTAATGTCTTCATAAAGTAGCAACGCCTTTACTTCTGTTGTTGTCTGGCGAGGCTAAGCGAATCTTTTTTTACAAGGCAGTTTGATTGCCATAATATAAAAACAATAAGGATTACATTACAGTATCTCTGTTTGAAAAGAGTTGGTAGACGAATGAGGCTGAAGTAGTAAGGTATCGATGATGAGATTTATAATGTTAAAAACTAAGATTAATAGAAAGTCGATTTATCGATTCAAACTTTTGGCGATTTTATTATGGGGCAGGAAGAGGATGTTAGTAATTGTTATGTGTATGTACACCTACCTACAAAATAACTACGACATATTGGTCGAAAAAATTCATAATTTCTTTCACTTTTTATCCCTAAGTATAATTTACATAAAAATATTACAACAATCATTTAACATATTTACTATGAATATAAAGCACGTAAAATCTGTTTTCGTAATTATATGCCTCAAAATCAGGTCGATAAGGCAAGTTACGAGTAAATATCTTATTATTTTGTTTTGTTTACATTTTTAATAATTAACAATAATATTTAGCTAATTGAAATTGTAAGAACTAGAACAAGATTATTTTCAATTTTCAATCAATATACAACTAAAATAAAAGAACACATGGAATAATTTATAACGTATTGTAATATTTCAGCGAAATCATCTTGAGCAAATAATTTTTTGAAATTTACTACATATATAACTTAGTATAAATATGGAATAACATGATATAAAATCTAAAATGGAAATGTAAAACAGGTGTCTAGACCCCTTTGAGAAGCTAATATGCAAATACTTGATAGTTCATATATTTTTTTTCACGACTGGTGAAGGTGGGTTGCTAAATTCTTTGAAAACCGAGTCGCTGGCGAGCTCTGCGATGTTCCTGCGTCGCAGTTCGGCATCGGGCAACTCTTCCAACAGTCCGGCCTGAACGTTTTTATCGAGAGTTACGAGCCTTTGTCGCGAGCTCTTATATTCTTCAATGAGACTGAGATTTCTTTTAATGCCGTCCACGAGCCTCACGACGGAGTACTCCCCCATGGCGGCGCCTTCCTGAAACTTGCTGCCTGCTACTTTGGCCATGGACGACCTCTTCACGTCGACGACCAGTTGGAACACCCAAAGCTTCAAGTTCGTTACTATTTCCATAGGACCCTCGTACTCGTTGGGCACTATACCATCCACTTCTGACTCGAAGAAGGACAACAGTGGAAACCATATTCTCGTCCTGGAATTTAATTTTATTTAATTAGTTTCAATATTTATTTTTATATAGGTACTTTTTATAATAAGTAGGTATGGAAATAGCTAACAAATTACAATTTATGAAACACTGAAATTTAAAAAGCATTAAACAGCGATAAAACTTTGCATATTAATTACATATCTTTTAAATTAATATTCAAATTATTTTTATATGTATATTAAAAGATATTACAGGTTTTACAAGTTTTCTCCAATAATGGAAATGAATAATTGTTTAAAAAAAAAAATTATATTAAGAATTTTTACACAT
Source organism: Argynnis bischoffii washingtonia (assembly GCA_033884665.1). Classification (NCBI taxonomy): domain Eukaryota; kingdom Metazoa; phylum Arthropoda; class Insecta; order Lepidoptera; family Nymphalidae; genus Argynnis; species Argynnis bischoffii. The sequence goes on along the minus strand of CM066618.1, from coordinate 12,416,621 downwards.
TTAATTGGCGTATGCTGCAATTGCTTCGGATAGAATACAAAGATATAATATGATCAATGTAATAGTCGTTTGTAAGTCGGTAAGTACTTGTTCGTATTGTATTGATAGACACTTATTATATTGAGCAATGTTAAAATGAGGATAAGGGCAATAGACGTCAATATAAGAGAATAAAAGATGATGTGAACATAATATATTGAATATTATGCTCTTATTGAAAAGTCCTAGTAACATCATAAACCCGAAAGTTTGTGAGTATGTATGAATATAATTAATTACTCTTTCATGGAAAAATAGATGAAACTTTACATCAATATATATCATAATTATTATTATATAATTTCAGACGACACGTTTCGCTCAGTTTGTAGTGCCCCTACTTGATGTGCCAGCGGTCGCGCGTTTGACTCCCACTGGGGGCATTTATTTGTGTGATGAGCACGAATGTTTGTACTCCAGTCAGGGGTGTTTATATTTATAATATGTATGTAAAGTTATATATGTGTAGTGTATCAACTATCTGGTATCCATAACACAAGCCCCGTAGCTTACCATGGAACTAGATGGTGCTGTGTGCAAGTGTCCCAACAGATTTATTTTCTATATAGCTTATATATAAGAATAATGCACAGGCATAATAAGATATAGTAATAACAAAATTTAATACGCTGGCAAAAGGTATTGTATCAAATTAAATGATGCTTTTTTCTTCTGTTTCCAAATACAGACCGCTACACAGTAACAGCCGGACTTGGACGGTCTTTATAATAAACACACAACTAATATTATAAATACGAAAGTTTGTGTGCAAGTTTATTTTTTCTACGCTATACGTTATCAGATTAACGGATGTATATTCTTAATTACATTTTTTATCGACGTACCTATCACGCGATCGGTGCCGCGAGCAAAATATAGTTATTTAAAGAATACGGTTATATAGTTGGACTAGATATATTTTAGCTACATACTACAGGGGTACTCACCGGGAAGAATCATTCTGCATTAAGGCTTGATTATTAGATAGCGTGTGGTAGTAAAGGAAGAGACGCGAGGTAATGTAAAATGCAATAAAAACATCAATAGAATAGTGCTCATGCGCTGCCAGAATGAAGAATATGCCGAACATGTTCATCACCCATGTCAGTATATGCAGCAGGTATAGGCTGCGTGAAGTATCTGAAATTAAACTTTAAATTAACACTCAATTAAAATTTTATATTAATAAATTGAATGATATACTTGTGCTACGTAAAAAAATAATCTGCTTAGCTTAGCGCTGGAAATCAGCAAATTGTATTTATAGTACCGCAAAATAGCCCATACTTGCTATGTATCAAAAATGTAAATAAGTGTGTTAATTCATCTCCACAAGGGACTATACACCTATTTCATAAATATGATTTTTAGCATCGTGGCTAAAAATATACCTTACTTTAACGTAGGAAAATGCATTAACGCATACCACCTGCATACATACAAGTGGTTATGTAGAACTCACTGGCTAGAAAATTCGGTACTACCCGCTAAAACCAATCGGAATCATCCCCGTCCTTAAGGAGAGTTGCAGCACATGAGTAAGGAAAAGGAACAGAGAGAGGTTATTTAATTACTTTGTTTCTCTTCGGTGGGGTAAAACCATACGGGGTCGTGATATTATTTTGTATGATTAATTATTACAGTTCACAACAAATGCCACGATTTGTAAAGGACGACGAACCGACAATCCAGAAGTGAAGAAATTATGAAAAATGACATTTTAGAAGCAATAGATAGATTACGTGGATATCGTTTCGCTTCTCGAAAAAAAACCAAAAAAAAAAGGTTTCGGATGATAAGTGATGATTAGTTGCAATGTCTTAAGTGTAAGGAATGGGCCCATGAAAGCTGTACTGGTAGGGACCGCGGTGAACTGGATAGTTCCATTGCTTCCTTGTTAAGGGGCAAAGTCGGGTATAAAAAGTGGGTGTACCTGATTTTGGACCAGGAATGGGTCACAACCGTAAAAAATAACTTTTGAAAATGATCATTCTTTTATTACTTACAATAATGAAAACGGTGATCTTGTTGATCAAATATGTAATTAATAAGTTAAATTAAACGAAGTCTAATAAAGTTATTTTATGTTTGAAATATTTTTTTAATTTAATATTCTCCTTAGCATCCCGGTTTTACCCCACTTTCCCATACTGTGTCATTTGTTATTTCCCTGTTGCAATTAGTAATGGAATAAGCAAAACTATTATTGATTCATATACTGCATATACTCGTAGAAGCCGAAAATTCCTTTAAAGATTTTTAAAGGAAACCTTCGGCACCGTTATCTATACTAATATAATAAAGAGGAAGGATTTGATTGTTTGTTTGCACCGAATAGGCTCCGAAACTACTGAACCAATTAAGATGAAATTTGGTAAGAAGATAGTTTAAGACCCTGGGAAGGATATCAGATAGTTTTATCCTGGAAATCATACCTTAAGAGATTGAAAATGGGGATGAAAGTTTGTATAATACTATTTGTATAACAGAATAAACCACCAGAGTTCATCACAATCGAATCAATGGACTAGGATAGCAAAGAGAACAAACATACGAATATTCTTTATTATTTATAAATATAGATAGAAGATTGATAATTGGAAGTATTTAAAGTAGAGAAATAATATTAATGTGCCTAGCGACAGGTATCTGCAGTATAATGATCATGAAGCATATGTTTTGTAAGTAACAAAAAATACATTATCTAATTATATTCATACAAAGTAGAAAACAAAAAAATGTTGATAAAAATATAAATATTAAATAACGCTTTTCGTTTGTTTTTTAAATACAGACAATTTAAAAAAACATTAACATTTTTCTTTTTATGCTTCCTGTTAAAAATCAAGGTGTTATTATTCTTCACCTTATATTATCTAACAATAAAACAATTAAAATCTAGTTTATAATATTGTATGACGTGGTCTGTGACGTGTGAGCTGGGATGTTACGAGTAAATTTAAAAAACGATTATATTACTGGTTGTATAAATTCAAACAGCAAAATTAATTCTCAGATAGTTTTCATAATGACAATAATGGCAACGAATAAAACGAAACAGTTATACATGCACGGGCAACTTTGTAGTTAATACTTAGGTTACACTACTGCATTAGGCATTAGCACTTCCTGGCCACTCCTTTTTTTGAATACGTATATGTAGTTGTTAGATAAATAACCTATAGATTAACAAATATGTGACCACATGCTAAGCTAATATTAGTAATATTTTTGGAGAATTGGTTTATTTATCACGTCCTTGAATTGATAAGAATAACTACGCTACATTAACTAAAACGCAACGAACAAAAAAATTATACATATTTATAGGAAAATCGTGACTAATTTTCCCATAGGTACTATTCTAACATGAGTAATCGCAGTTGTAGTACCTACATACGACAATTAGCATTAAAAACGATGCGTAGGTAAAAAACCCGAACGTTTAATACTGCAATATAATATTTATGTACTCGTGATTGCATACTCTCTCTTCGCTTTACATGCGTCTCTAGGTGTTTCAATAATAGCTGATAAGCTCCACGGCTGTTTTTTCCAATTTCAATTAGTTCAGTTATTATGATTTTTAACTGTAAGCACATCTTTATTGAAATAAAAAAATAGATAATAGCACTCGACGGTAATATATTTAGCTTCCTATTAGTGAAGAATTTTCATAATCGAATCAGTAGGTACTTTCAGAGATTATCACCTACATACAAACTTCACTTCTATATAAAATTATGTAGTGTAACTTAGCAGTGTTGATTAACAATCCGTCTCGGTTTTGCCCGTGGATGACAGGTTTGAAGGATCCTGTTGACCCACATAGAGTAGGGGACTATGACAATCTTACTAAAGCCCATAGAGGATTCTATCGCCGCGCCAGTGAGGCGCAGGGCTCGGAACCGGCTTAAAAAAAAGAGTTAATTTTATATAAAAACTAATGGATTAGTAAACCGAAATAATAATGGTCAGCGGTTATTCTTAGTTAAAGGTTTAGGTTAGGTAAGGATTAGGTTTTGATACCGAAATAAACCGGTTAATTCTAGAAACGTAGATGCATTCTTCTACAAATGTAAGCCATTCACCATTAGTAAAGTCCTTTTACACGGTTAATTTTTGATCATGGAACTTAAATTAAGCAATAGCCGTTTTCCGCATTTTAACCGGTTAAAGAACATAACCGAAACGGTTTTGGTTTGGCGTCAATAGCCAATACTGAAAAGCTTTTGGTTTGGCGTCAATAGCCAATACCGGTTGTTAAATTGAACGGGTTTCCTAGCCCTGCGTGAGGCTATGTTACCTACACTAAAGTGTTACCTGTAAAAGTTGTAGATTTTTACTAGACCAACAACTTTGACAGGAAACATTTTTCGGTAGAACGTCACAGTAAGCTGGAAATTGAAAAAAACTATTTTTCAATGCTTTGCATCCCCCAATTTCTCGGGGGTAGCTGGGCATCGGAGGCATTTTACTAATTTCTATTCCTTATATACCTGCTAACATTTTAAAACCGAAAAACTTCAGATTTTAAATATTGTATTCCCAAACCAGATTCCGATTGGACTAATATTGAGATTGGCCGCCACGCGTGACTGAAAACGATCAAAGGACATTATATGTCAATGTTAAATATAATTAGAAGTAGGTTTGTAGTAGTTTTTATAAAAGTAAATTACATTCTGTACAAATAAGGTTTTCGATGTATAAAGTATCATTTAAGAAAATATCGTTCCTACGTTAAATAAGGCTTACGTTTTTAGTAGTTGCTTCCCCTCCTTATTATATTTTCAAAGTATATATTCAAATAAGCATTAACTACGAACTATATTATGACAATAAATATTTAAATAAAATTGAAGAAGAACTTTTTGCTAAATACATACATATGAAAGCGAAATCTTAATTCTTTTTCTAAAAGGAGTAACTTATACTTCTTATAATATCAGCTATCTGCTAGTGAATGTCCTATTAAGATTGGCCCAGCCGTTTCGGAGATTAGCCGGAACAAACAGAGACAGACAAAAATTTTAAAAATTGAGTTTTTCTGATAAGTACCGTATATAATTCCATATGCATTTAGTATAAAGCTTTTATTTTGACATTACAAACGGACATTTCAATTTTATTTATTTGTATAGATATTAATTTTTATCTGTTTGTTCCGACTAATCTCCGAAACTTACTACTTTCATTTTACTTTTAACTTACTATTACTACTTTTATTTTAGAAAAAGAAATAAGGTTCCGTGCAAACAAATAAAAACCCATGAAATTGTGAACGAAATCCCTAAGTACGTGAACGCACCCGACCGAAGCGAGGGTATGTCGCTATTACATATATATACATATTTAACATTACGTGTTTATCTTCGAAATGCATTTAATTAATGAATCGTAAAACTTGGCACTACATACTATCTGCTTTACCAAAAGAACCAAGCCGTTATACGTGTGAAGATAGATATGTGCCTACGTACAAATGTTTTGTTTACAATTACAAAATATATATTTGTAATATCTCTGATTGTTTCTGTAATATATGTATTTTGTTTATAGTGACTTTTGCCATACTATATTTCTTCCTGATATAAAATCCAATGACGCAATTAATATAATATTATCGATAAATGTAATAATAAATTAAGCAAATATATGCCACAGAAATAATCTTAATGGCACAGTTTCAATAGAAAGAAAACATTACGAACTACCTACGTAACAAATCTCGTGCGGCCGAATTGTTGTAACTGTCAACAAAGTAGGTACAATATTATCACAATTCATAGCAGTCATTGTCCAGTAATCTTTACGCACATTAAGCATACTATTTAGACTTTAGAGGTTCGCTGATTTGATAATTTCTTTCTTTCTTTCATTTATAATAATATTTACTTATTCACTTAATTAACTAACTTAATTAAGTACCTGGTCGAACGAGCTTCGCTCGGAGTATGTTGTATCGTATTTTTTAGATAAAAAAAAATAAAAACTTGAATAAATACAAAAAAAAAGAAATATAAAAACTTTGTATTCCGACTGGGACTCGATCACGTGTCTAACTTGCGCTTTGACGAACTTGACTTGTAAGAAATTATCGACCATATTCTGCGTAGAATAATGCAAAAGAAAACCGGATGAAAACTCGAAAACACGCGTTTTCCCAGACATGACACTAATCTAGATCAATTTTTCGCTCCCGAAAGCCCCCATATACCATATTTCAGCGAAATCGTTAGAGCCGTTTCCGGGATCACTGGTATAAATAAATAAAGATTTAAAGATATAAGTATACAGGAATTGCTCGTTTCAATATATATATATATATATATATATATATATATATATATATATATATATATATATATATAAGATAAAAATGGTTTGTGGGTTACTAAAATAATACCTATCAACATCTTGAATCATCTTACGTCAAGAAACGTGCAACTACAACTTATACTACTAAACTACAACTACAAAAACATATATAACATTAAAGTTGTTTTTAGAGGACACTTCGTATAGATTGAAGTAGACTGCCAAAACTAATGTTTTAACTATTTCCAGTCGATTTCTCGTGCTTTACCCAAGAACTAATGCTTATTAAAGGGCATAAGATAGGGAAGGAACATTTTTGAAAATAAATTGTAGGAATATAAAGCGTAGTTTGGAGTTAAAATTTTTCGTAATATGAAATAGGTCTTATATAATCTTATATAATCAAACGGTAATTTAGGCACTATGTCTGTCTGTATTTATTTTTCTTATTCTCTGTGAAATGATTACAGAATAGTTATATAATAGATGTAATGCAATAAAAAATAACCTTGAGTTAACTACGATTTGTTTATGCATTTTATAATTTACCTTTAAATGTACTTAATTGCAATTTACGGACTTTTCTGTTCAATTTGTATTTGCACTTTTTTAAGAGCTACAAAAAGATATAGCATATAGTTAATGTTTGTATAGGTAGGTATACCTTCTTAAAATAAGACAACGGTGTATAGTAAAGTTAAACTAAAAAGTAACAATACCTACAGTATCTAACAATACCATTAAGTATTAATTTTAAAACAAAATAAATGACCGTTCAAAGGAGTGTACACAAATGTTTATCTTAAACTTTAAGATCGTCATAGCAGTGGAGCTCATAATTGATGATTGTCATCTGAATTAAAGTACATATGACCGTATAATTGAAAAATTAAGCTAATTTATTAAGAAAAAGAGTAGCTACCCGATATGAAAATGTTACTGTTATAATACTTTATGTACCTACCTACTGAAAATGATACTAAGATCTAACGTATAACATTTTTTTACTTGTATACAACATAATAGTTCAGAACCTGATAATAAATTAAGGATGAAGTATATTTTGTTAGCTTGTCATAGACATTAGATATCTATTGCGCCACTTGTTTAAAATTACTTGAAAATTTGGATGGATAGATGTTTGTTATACAGGTTATAGTCTGGAGTGGTACATAGGTTTTATCCCGGAAAAATGCGCGGTGCCCGTTGGATAGATTTGTTTTTGTTTTTCACTGAGCATGGGATCGACTATCTATTCTGTACTAATCGTTAAAACGTAGCTAAGGACAAATCAAAATCAAAATCAAATGTAGCTAAGGACAATCATTCAGAGTATGAATCGCTAGTGTTTTCATACATTTTTGCTTGTAGTCTAACCTACCGGCTAGTGGAAAAAAGTTAATATTTTATGTAATTCATTTTAATTTTGATGATTTATTTTTTTATTTTGCCTGTCAATGCGTTTTGCTTTTTTCTTGAATTAAAAATTTAAGAAAATAAAGAGTCGGTAATTATTTGTACTTTGTAGTATTATAATATGTAAAAATAGTCATGAAAAAAATTGCAAGTTGCAACTGCGTAGTACATCCTACATACAGCTAAAAATAGGAATAACTAATTAGTACTTAAATAGTTTTACAAATTTTATTCTGAGTGAAGTGAAACGAAATGGTTATTCGACTAATCAATTCTATTTTATTACTTTGTTTAATACATAACTAGGCGAGGGCATTATTAAAGTGTGATCTTCATTGTTAACAAATGATTTATGCAAGAGTATATGGATACAGATTTGTGTAATAAATGACATACCTACGTTGATCTACACCTATGTATATCCATACTAATATTATAAAGAGGCAGAGTTTGTTTATTTGAATCAATGTTTCTACTAATCCAATTTAAAAAAAAAATTTTTTCATTAATTGAGGAAGGCTATAAGCTATATATCATACTAGCGACTCACCCTCGCTTCGCTTCGGGTTCGTCCCTAGACAAAATCAAATCTATCCCATGGGAACCGTACATTTTTCATAATAGACATAGCCTATAGCCTTCCTCAGTTAACGAGCTATCTAATGCAAAAATATTTTTTTAAATCGGATTAGTAGTTCCTGAGATTACCGTGTTCAACCAAACAAACAAACAAACTCTTCAGCTTTATAATATTAAGTATAGATAATTTAGTCTATGTAGACTATATATTATATGACATTATATAGCCTATATTATATGATATATATTCCTTACTAACAGTTAAAACCTAGGGACGAATCCGAGCGAAGCGAGGGTGAGTCGCTAGTAATACATATATGTAGGTGGAAATCGAAGTCATTCATAATATAGGGTATATTGTTAGAAAAAAATCTGATTTTAACTTTGATAAAAAGTAAAAACCTATTTTATTTATTTCCTGATTTCTTTTATTTTCAGTTTTGTTGAGTGTTGAGGTACACAATGAATAAGCCTATGTAGACAACGTTTCTACATAATATGCGTGGAAAGAAGACAATCTATTTTTCTAATTGTTTTATCGAATCATCTAGTTTACTTAATAAACAAACGTATTTTTAATTTCCAAAAACATGCTTTGCTAATTTATCTTAAACATCAAGGCTAATGAATTAGTGTCTATGTCTATAGTAAACCGAAATGGGATAGCGACGCGACGGTTAATCTCAATATGTTTAGCTAGAGCATCAGCGATACATATATGTGGTGCCGAAGTGCGTGCGGAAATAAGCATGTGTTTATATAGGGTACTTTGGTCCTTTTGCTCATAGTTAGGTGAGACGCGAGACATCGGAGCCAGAGAGATAACATGGCGCTATACTGACTTCCTTATTATAGGAACCCTTTTTTAATGAAATATACTATATATAATATGTAGTTATATAGGTACCCTTTTTAATGAAATATACGATATATGATCACGGATTCAAGTGTGGAAGTAAAAGTTTTTCGAGAAAAGCATTATGCTGTCCATTGTATAAGCGAGACTAGAGCAAAGTAGACACTAGAACAATACACTGGATATCGCAAAATCGATATCAGCACAAATTAATGTTTGCATTGATGTTGAAGTTGCACAAATATTTGTTCCGGATTATGTATTATAAGATAATTTTACCTACCCTTTAAGGATATCTATCGATTAACTAGCACGTACATACACTTTTTTTTACATTTTCAAAGAGACGATCGTAAAGCCTATTCTACTTTCAATTTCTTATTTATTTATTCACACAGAAAAACCTAATCCAGTGTTAAGATGTTGGTTCAATGAATATACTTTTTACAGTGCTGTGATCGAATTATAAATCTAAGTTTAGAAAGACGCGAATGTGTTAATCTATACTGTATAAACTAATACTATAAAGAAGTAAAATTCGTAAGTTTGGATGTAGGAGGTAGGAGGTAAACCCTGAAACTACTAAACTGATTCTAAAAATTTTTCACTAATAGGAAGCTATATTACCGTAAAATGTGCTTATTGTTAAAAATCATAAGAACTATAATTGAAGTCGGAATAAAACTGGCAGTTGAGTTACTTTATCGGCCATTGAGATGCTTTAAAATTGATATATATGTATATATCAATTTTAACCCCTTTAGGACCGCATACACGCCGGCGTGTACGATAACAATTGAATTCTCAAAAATTCGCACGGATTTCTTAGAAATTATCCTGGAGAGACTACAGCATCATTACATGAAAAGCAACTATAACAAAAATAATAGATGACACTTACATTCAGTGATGAAAAAGTTGAGCAGCGTCAACGCAACGGTGTGTCCAGAGAACATGTAGTCACCGCACGTGCGTACCCCTCGTACAGACATTCCGGCACCGCTCCATATATCGTAGGCCTGGCGCAGACGCCGACCCCACACGGTGAGATCGTCTGCGGGAGGGTAGAACCGAGGCTCGCACTTCAAGTGTGACCCAGGCACCGACAACGACGTTATCAACATCGTGAAACAGCGCAACAAAAACACGGTTCCAGCCAATGCAAAGAATCTTCTCAGAATTATGAATCTAATGGGACAAAAGTTAAACAAATATCTTAGAATGTTTTTCTTATCTTTCTATAGTTAAAAATTTAATTCTTAGTTTTAAACAATGATGGATGATTAGGATTAAGCCAACAATTCACATGTATGTATGAATGTTGATATTAACTTATTGACATAAATCTAAGCATATTGAATATCTGTACATTTGAGCCAAAGTTTTTTGGTATAAGTATACAAATTATTATTATTAACTTACAATCATTGTAAAATATATTTTATCAAATGACTACTTTACACTTGATATTATGTTGTACAATAGATATTTACTTTTGTGATTCATCCAGAAAACAAAGTTCACATTTGAGGCAGCAAAATATGACACCTTATATTGAACACAAAGGATTTTAATTGTTAATTTTGTAACAAAGAAAATAAACCAAAATAAATGAAGGCATAAGAATGAGCAACTCTAATCTCAAAATAAATTATGATAAGCACCCATGTGTAAATATTTTGATATAGAGCCAATTTTTCTAAATATCTATACAATGTATTAAACAATAATGGTAAAATAAAAAAAGTCTTGTGGTTCATAGTGTATACTGTTGACTGAAAGAAACTTTTATTTAATTCAATAATAATAAAATTCACACTCACCTATGTTTGTGGAAAAACAGTACAACCAACCATATAGCCATAAGGAAAGAACCTGTTATTTCACACATGTCGAAAGCCCAGGGAATATGAGGTACATTGTCAAGAAAGAGATCAGGCAGTGGTGGATATTTTTTCATATCAGGGACTTTATCATGGACAATGACCATAACAACTGCTGTAACCCATGTTACCAAAAAAACGTAACCTGATAAAAAATATTTTAATATTACTAATTTTTTAAAGTTAATTAATATTATATTCAATAGAAATTAGAATAATAATGTAAAGTACTGGAAATATAAATTATAAAGTAAAATAATTTCTACTCATAATTATCACCTAAAGCTATAGCAGTTTTCCATACTTCAGGTTTCAATTTGGAAGCTTTTACATCTGTACTAAAAGTTGATGGACATTCTGAATTTCTCTCATATAGTTCATTTTGCAGTTGATTGTGGAGATTATAGCTCAAATGTGATAAATTAGTTCCAACAAAATTAATATTAGTAGCAGGATTACTTAACGTTTGATCTTCACACAAACCAAGTTCACACATTGCATTTCGATTGTGTTTTTGTAATTTTTTCACTAATAAAATAAATCTTTTCCTTTCACCTAGTTTTAGTTGATCAAATGGATAATCATAGAAATCACGATCAACGAAAGAAAGCAAACATTGTCCATCTATGTCTTGAGATTTACATATGTCTATTATGAAGCTGGATATCTTCTCTTTATGTAATATTTCTAAAACTTCTTTGTTGCTCCACTTAATGATATCTACATCCATTTTCTTGAAATATCCGCACGCACACTTTATGAAAGTAACTGTACATATAAATAATGTTGTGAATAATAGAAAGTTCTAATTATAATATATCTATTTCTTTGGTTTAAATAAACATAATATTATTATTTTACTGTCACTCCTAAATTTACCTAACTGCTAACTGCGCGAAACTGATTAATATGATCCGATATCCATGTACAGTACATAATGTCACGTTGACAGTTTATCAATGTTATGATTTTTAATTTGACAGTAGACACTGACGCTGTCTATATGACAATTTAAAAATATAAAGGCAGCAGCTCACAAGAGTGATAGAGCGCCATAAGCATGGATGACAAATAAAAGCCATAAGTATATTAAACTTAATTCATTTATTCAGGGTGCGTTCCACTAATCGCTCACGACGACCAAAATATTCCTTCAGCCGAGCCACGTGATGACCATTGAAATCTTATAAATTATAACGTAACCATTCTAAGCTTCTGCCTTATTTTCAAACTCGCCATTTGTAATATTTATAATTTACATAGGGTAGGGTTCAAATATTCAATTAGAAATGAGTTTGTAATGGAATATTTGTTCGATTGTAGTAGTTTAAAATACGTACCTGTACCTTTTAAATTGTTTCGCTTTAATTAAAAGACGTATCATGTGTGATGTGATATTGGAAAGCTTCAATACAACAGATGAGGAGCTGCTTATATACTTTTCAAATTCCAATTTTAGAGCATTGATAGTGTCTGATATTTCGTAATTTATTATCAGTAAGTATTCCACTTAAAAAATAGAAGAGGTCAGGAGGACCGGACACCATATTATAGCGTTTTTTGTAGAGTAGAAACCTCAAATAAATAGCTTTAGGTTTCTAGACCCTATTGGTACTAAGTACCTACTATCTAAGCTGTCGGTGAATGTGGCACTCTAGAAAGTACCTAAGTTGAGGACTACTCTCTACAGATGTAGACATTCGTAGACACTCGACAAGATTGTCGAGCGATTTATCGTAGCGATGTTACCGAGAACAGTAGTCTTCTCCACGTATAAGACACCTCTACATGTCTAGTTTCATTAGTAGCCTGCTACTATTTAATGAATCCCTTACTGATCGTCGGGTCGGTCCGCGGGCGGATAAATTCATATAGGACTATTAAACTACTACCATTAAGTAAAAGCTGCCGACAACAAATCGGCGTTGTTACGGACTGATGTAAGCATTTTATGTTTTAACTTATTTTATTGGTAATATGGTATTATTTGTATTCCAACTAGGCTCTACCCAATCTAATTCTCACCTCTAGTCACGTGCAAATGTAATTTAAATTTTCTATTTACTTTCTGATTATTATATTTATATATCATGAAAAAAATATATTTCATAATCAAAAGAAACATATGTATTTGTGATCTTATTATATATCTTCAGAGCCAATGCAATACATACTTTAGATACATTTTTGCATGCAGTGGTCAACTAAAAAATACGCTATTAAGCCTTTATTAGCCTTTAGGCACTTGGCATTAAATGTTATGTAGAGTTGTTTATCTTTCATGAAATTACTATAACAGAAATTGCTATAAAGGTACTTATAATCTGCATAAGCCCGTGATATACCTATCGCACAATGCAAGATATCATAAGTCGGTTTGCATTTTTCATTTAGTGCCCTATTTAAAAACTCTAATAGGACCTCATAAAAAGCGACAAAAGCCACATACAAACCAATAAATATTTATTAGTTTCTATGTGGCTTTTGTCGCTTTTGATAAGATCCTATTGGAGTTTTCAATAGGATTGCGCCATAAGAAACTTTACACACTTCCACAAATTTCAACACACTTTCACTTTTGTTACCATTTATTTTTAAAAACATTTGTAACGGTGTAACTAAATGAAACAATTTTTTTGTATCACTGAGGTTAACTGATTATGTATTATTTTTTTACATTATTTATAAGTTATTACTTTATTACAAGTAATAAAATATAATATAAAGTAAATAAGTTTATTAATATAAATAAATAATTTATTTTGATTATTCTTGATATATTAATATAATAATTTTCTATATATTCATGTAAGTAGCAAAAGTTCTTTTTGCTTGTTGGGCATTCTTATTTATTAAATCAATCTATTTTTTAAATAAACCTTTATCAATTATATTTAATATCTTTATTATTTTATCGTCGTTTCTACAAATGTGTAGTATTGGCACGCAGGATAAAACTTTCAGAGTTATTTTCGTTTCATTATGCCAAAGAAGTATAACTTCTTACATGCATACATAAGTACACACACATTTTTTTTTATTTTCAAATGTCGTTGTACTTATTATTATCCTATTCGATATTCAGAATATAAGCAATCTTCTTAATAATATAAAAAATCACAACACACCAGCAACTCTGCTACGCATTTGTTAAAACTTAAATAAAACAAAGTGTGAAATTCAAATTAAGATGTTATATAATCAAAGTAAAAAGAACTAATAACATAACAGATAAACATTATCATTATGATAATAACACAATTAAAAATAATTAAACATTAATACAAAAAATAATAATTCAAATGCTGATTAAGTAAAATAAGCGGCCTTTTTATCACATTACGTAATCATAATGGTATACTGCGACTATAACCAATAGGGACAAGGAATGTCTTTGGTTATTGAATTGACTTATCATAGTAAAAAACGCAAATCTGAAACCTATGTACTAAACTACTAATAAAATAATAATTGTTACCTGTTTGAAATATCGTGATGTATTCTGACGTGATTTGTGTCTTAGTTCTTACTAAATAATTAAATTCAAATCATGTTAGAAATTTACCTATGATAAAAACAATATTAAACAATTATTTTTTTATAAAAAAATGATTACAATTTTATAATTGTTTCATATTGTTTTTATTTCACTTGCTCATTTACTTTGTCGATTAACTTAATGTTATGTACCTAAATCTAATTTAATACAATGTATGGCCATGAAACATTAAGAATTGTAACAATAAAAATAAAAATAAAAACTTGTCCAAGCTTGGCAGAACCTTTCACTATTTGTAGTGGAATTTCATTTGCACCAAATACTTGACGTTTACTTGTGCAACGTCGTACACGATGAATCTGAGATAGTTTATTAAAGAAACATATTTTTATATTACAAAGACAATTTAGATTTCTATTAATAATAATATAATACTATGCAGGGTAGGTCCATATAAAAACCTTTACTTTTCCATTATTATTGAGGGATTTTTTAAAGGTAATTCAATGGCTAATCAAAAAATGATTCTCGACCAAAAAAAAATTATCAAATTGAGAAATAAATTAATAAATATAAAAATAATTAAATTTATAAGGTTTGAGATCACAAGATATACAAAAATTTGTATATAATTTAAATATATATATATATAAAAATCTAAATAAACATTATGTGATGGCTAAACTATATTATGTAATGGGACAAACGGTATCAAGCGGTTAGCAGCATTAAAATACATCTTAATAGAAAAAAATAAATAAAGCAGTTGTAGCCGAATAAATATAACGTGAGGGATGAAAAAAATATATACAGTAGCACACAATCGATTATTATATAAAGGATACTCGTTGTACAGCAGCGAGGTGTCCTTGTCGACGGCGACGGGCGGGCCGAGCGGCACGGTGACGTCGCCCAGGCGGCGCGCGCGCGCCGGGTCGGGCTGCGTGCGGCCCGCGCCCCACACCGAGTGCGTGCCCGCCGGCAGCGCCGTCACGTACTCCGCGCGGTGGCACTCCTTCCTGCACCACACAATATACTTGTTGAGGACTTAAACGGTATTATAATTAGTTTTCAAACGATATATTTTATAATAAATAAAAACTCATCAGTAAAAATAACAAAGTAAAACATAATATTATATTCGTGCCATTAGATGACCTTAATATAATATAACGGAAACTTTCAGAAGGGTCAATTTATTTGGACTTTATTCACAATTATTACTGTACTAGCTTATTTTCGTAATTTGTTCATAAATGAAATCCGTACAGTGACTTTTGTAATCAGCCCGAAAAAATACAAACAGAAATTTATAAAACCAGCGCGGCGAGATATTTTAATATATAATATACTAGCGACTCACCCTCGCTTCGCTCGGGTTTGTTCCTAGGTTGATTCCCCATACAAACTTTCATCCCCATTTTCTCCCCTTTAAGTGATGATTTCCGAATTAAAAAAATATTCTATGTCCTTTCCAGGGTCTCAAACTATCTTCCTACCAAATTTCAACTAAATCGGTCCAGTAGTTATTGAGTTTATTCATTACAAGCATACAAAAATACATACTTTCCTCTTTATAATATTATATAGTGAAGATAGTTATAGTTATTTGACAAACTGACAGTTTCGTTTAATTTCACGTTTATTGTCCTGTTACCTTCGTCATCTTATTCTTTTAACCTGAGACAATTCTTATTGATTTGCAAAAGCATTAATAAAATGCGTAATGACCTCGCGCATTTTCTTCTAAAATTTGTTATTTTGACGTTTCATGCCTGATGTTTACATCTATACCTTAAGCTAGTTCATCTTTCTTCTTACTCCTTTAAACCTACTTGTTTATGTAACATAGATAATTGTTTGTAAAAATTATGAAAACTCAAAAACATCATAAATTAATTAGAGAAAAACCGTCATACATCATACTACTATTAAAAATATGAAAGTTTTGTATTCTGGTTTGTTACTCCTTCACGCTGAAACAGTTGCGACAGATTTGGATGAAATTTAATACGCAGATAGACTACGTCCTGATGCATCACATAGTCTACAATTTGACACTTCGCGGCGCAACCGAGAGAAGCAAGAGTGAGTCGCCAATAGACTTATAATATAAAATGCGAATAAAACAAACATGTTTCCGAGCGCGACGTCGCTGAGCAGCAGCAGGCCCACGTTGTTCCTCTGGTCGGTGCAGCAGTAGTTGGCGGACTTGGACACCATGTCGGCGAAGTAGATGCCCTTGCCGAACATGTAGCCGGTGACCGGCGCCTCGGGCGGGGCGATGCGGAGACCTGATATATGCAACAATATTATTATATATCAAATATAAAATAATGAAATAGCTACTTCTAAATATGTATAGGTACGTCACCTTGTGAGAGTATTCCAGCAAAATTGGTAACTCTGGAGCCGTGCCACAGTAAATTTCTGTTGTGGAGCTTCTTGAATGGCTTGAAACGCTTTTCTTCACCTTCACGGACAACTTTAAACACCTGCATAAACAACATAATACATATTTGTATTATATATATGTTAACCTGAATAACCAGCTATCATCATAGCAAATTTCATTAGAATCGCTCCAGTGGTTTTTCCGTGATGCGGTGACAGACAGACAGAGAAAAATTCTAAAACTATAGATTCCGCCTCTTTATCGATAATAATGTCTATTTTAATAAGATTTACAAAAAAATATTTAATGTACAGATTCGGCTTAGTTACAATTTTATAATATGTATGGATATAATTATATAAATTTATTATTATATTTTTTTATCCGCAATTTTTTAACTAAACGCAAACAACAATAAAATTTACTGAAAATTTATTTTGTCACTTTATTTATACTGTCGCATGAATTATCGTATAACGCATTTTATTTATAGGCATTGGTAGCCTCGTGCTAATGCGCTCGCTTGGGTAGCCTAGTGAAGCAGGTCCAAAACCCGGATTTCGCACCTAGATATTTTCATATGTGATTCATTTCTACCATGATTACCATTTGCCTTAAGGTGAAGGAAAACATCATGAGGAAACTACATGTCTGAAAGAACTTGAACTCGAAGAATTCAAGCAGCAGTGGGACGTCAAAAAGGGCTGATTTCATTCATTACAACAAAGCAAAATATAATAACGAACCTGTTGTACTTCCAAAGTGTAATAAGCGTGCGTAGCGGCGTGCGTATTCCGCGTGTACTCTACTACCATCTGGAACTCTTCCGAGCTTTGCTCCAGTGGCTCTATCTCCGCCTTCAGCTTGCGGTAGTGGGCTTCTATTGGACTCAAGTCATCTTCGTTATCTATTGAATAAAAATGGATATGAGAAAAAAAATTAAACATAACATTTTTATAATGTTTTAAAACTTTTGAACCATGAAGAACATAAAAAAAGAGTCCAATCTCCATAAGGTTTCATATGACAAATCCATACCAGATGAATTTGGCTGTATGTCAGTAGTGCAAAGTTAGTGATAAACAAACCACCATACCATCTGAATTTCATTACCATCAGAATGGTAAGGAAATTCCTCTCATCTGGAACTGGCGAGACAATCTCTTCGGGACTATTAATTTTATTTTCTTTGTATGTCTACTTTTATATGAAAATTTTCGCTAAGGCGATGTTAACGGCTTCAAAGCGTGCCGGTTGAGTACAGATTACTTCGCCAATGTCATGTGAAGAAATACGATTGGTTTTTTTTTAATTTAATATAACTTCCTAGAGAAAATATTTCGTAATAAAACACAATAATTACCAGTCTGAAGTAAGCTGTAGGCGATCTCAATCTCAAGTAAGTTGTCCAACATTTGAGTTTTATTCTGAATAGCCTCGATGTTATTGAGAAGTGGAGGGTTATCAGTACCAAAACTATGTGGAATCAATGTGTAAAACCTAAAAATTTAAAGAGTATTTAATTTTTGTACAAGATTTCTGATTAGTATATGAATAGTGAAACATCATATTAAAATAATAAAGATACTTTATAAGTAATTTTTATGTAAAGTTAAGTTATTGAGTATTATTGATTTTAGTTATGATTTTCAATTATTATGAATTTTGTTTTGCCACTTGTCACACTTTTTTTTCATATCTGATATTAATAAATAAAATAGTAAGAGAGACCTGTTAGTAGCATCAATAATTTTATTCTCACTAGTGGCGCCCTTCTCAAGCAATTTGTGTAGCTCCGACAATACACTGTATCCAGATTTAATTTGCTTTTTAGAAAGCTTACCAAGAGGCATTTTTTCTGTGTCAAGCTAAAATAACAAGAAATAGTTATTAAGCAAATTTTCACCATTTATCTATCAACCAAAAGGAATAAACTGTAATTTAACAGTAACATATCAATATCTTTAATGGTTAAAACTATTAAGTCGTGCCATATTCTTTTATAGATATTTATTTAAAAATAGAATATTATATATTTAATAACTTTTCTCACTGTTAGATCATTTTTACAAACAATTAAAAAATAGTATTGATATTTGATAGTAACTTTTTGCAATAATAAACACAGAAAATCATTATAACTAAATTATTTAACTATATTTATGAATATAAAGAGCTTAGTTTGAAGATATACTTATATAAGATTATACTGCCAAATACTATACTTTGTTTCTACAGATCGAAACGTTTTTATAGTCAATATAAAAATTAGGCTGTAATTGTGTTGTGTGTTTTTTTATAAGTACCGTATATAATTCCATATGCATTAAGTATAAAGCTGTTTTTTGACATTACAAACAGACACTTCAATTTTATTTATCTGTATAGATTTAATTATGTATACAGATTTTGCAGATTCATACATATTATGTATGTACATATAATGTACATATAAGAAGAAATAGTAACCTCAAACTCCAAAAGGGTCTTCTTCATGTTGTCGATATTGAAGATCATCTGTATGAGCTCCTGCACGGGCATGGCGAGCGAGCAGCCCGCGTCCGTGTGCAGCGCGGCCGGCGCGTCCTCGCCGTAGTCCATGTCTATTGGGTAGTACGCCTCCGGCATCTAGGTATATGAAAATATAATACATGGATGCTTAATATTAATCTATATAATGTTACTGCAGGCATAATTTATCGTCCCCCGATATGTGTTCACCTTGTTATGGTGGGGGCTCATTAGCTTCCGGCAACTCAGCCAGGCGTGAAGCCAAGAAACGCACTTGAGAAGCGGCCCATCTCGGTTTACAATGCGGGTTGCTCCTTGTACTTCTTTGATAGCAGAGTAGACCATGGGAGCAACCCCATGATTGTTGTGGTCTGCCTCGGCAGGCGTGCCGTCGGAGCGTCATACTTGAGTGACGGAGATGAGTGGGTAGTACTGGCTTTTCTAGCCGGTGAGTCTTATTTAACCACCTGTATGTATACAGTTTGTATGCGAATGAATGAATGAAATGAATTTCCCAACATAAAAAAAAAATACAAAAAATGTCGTCGTCTATCTGTATACTAAATTTCATCTAAAGCAGTCCAGGCGTTTAAACGTGAATGAAGGAGTAGCAAACATACGCACACAAACTTTCGCATTTATTATAGTAGTGCGATTTTGTTTTTTGTAATAATCATGTTTGAATATCTTTTATTAAATTGTGATAAAATTTTAAATTATTGAGTGTATCACTTAATTTCAAAGAACAAGGAACAACAACATTATCATGCAAAGTACATAAAATCATTGATTTATGTTTAATTAAATTAATTACCTTGACGAAGTTATGGCGTTCCGACCATGAGTTTTTAGTTCGATCCACATAAAGAGATTCAAATTTATCAATGGCTTCATTAAGAGTTTTACATTCTTCCACTTTATTGCCACCAATGGGTGTACCAATTCTTCCCCAGGAACGAAACACCCAAAATCTAAGACAAAATAGTGAGGAACATTATTATACGTAATTTTTCTCGGCCAAATAACGTTTTACGTTTTATTTAGGCTGCTCTGTGTTAAGTTTGTTAAACTAATAAATAGAAACAACAGCTTCCAAGCCTTCCCAATGAACATGCTACCCCACATAAGAATATACTAAATCAAGTCAGTACATTTTAAATAGATCTACTACTTCAAATAGATTGACAGTAGAGTACAGAGTGCGAACCATAGTAGTGCGAAGGTTGTAGGCATAGTACAACTAACTTACAGTAGAGCATATTGTGACGTACCGACAAATGTATTTGAAAGAGCATATCTGCAAAACTGTTTTAACAAACCAAAACATACCTAGGGATGCCCCCGAGCGAAGCGAGCGTATATCGCTAGTAGAAGTTAAAAATAGATTAGTAAGGCAATATATAGTGGAAGGCCAGTATTAACGCGCTCATTTGGGAAATCGAGTAAAGTGGGTTTAAATCCCGTGTCTTGCATGTGATATTCTAATGTGGGAATCATTTTTTTCAAAATGATTACCAATGATAGGAAGCAGAAAGCTTTCAATATACATGTAAAGCCCGCCAACCCGCATTTGGCCAGCGTGGTGGAATATAGCGTGACCCCCCCCCCCCCTTCCCCTCCTTGCATTAAGGGGACACCCGTCACCCGTTCCAAGCAGAAGGACGTTAAAAAGAGCCGAATGTATGTATGTAAATAAATTAGGATTCCCTCACTTGTTCTTAGTATCGGCGCGCAGCACCTGTATCTTGTAGAAGGAGTTCTTGCCGGCCACCACGTCCGTCTTCCCGAGCACCGCGGTGTACTTGTTGCCCTCGCGGTCCTGGTACACGTGCGCCACGTCCTCGAGGTTAGAGTCTGGATCTACTGCTGTACCACCTTCAATGGCAAGTAAATGAATCATTTATATTATTGTTATTGATGAAACAAATGTTCGTTTGTGAAAAACTTGCCAAAAGTTCTTCGCTAGTTAAGTTTTGAAATATTGCCCCGTATATGTAAGTGATTTCAGAAGAGTTTTATGATCACTGTTTTGTAGTAGCTCGCCATGTGATGCTGTGATCAACATTCAACCGATCGTCATGAAAATTGATACACATGATCATTCAAGTACGAAGAATTTTTTTGCATTATTCATTTTCTGGGGCGAAATCTTCCTTTTATTTTTTACATTATTCATACATTTTTTAAAAGATTTTCAGGGAAAAATAACTAGTTGAATGTGGAATAATATTAATTAAGACGTCCAAGGTAAAAATCTATTAAATTAATATGTACGTAATCTAGGTTTAGAATTTGAAATGTATTACCTTTGATTTTTAATTTCGTGCTCTTCGATTTTGATTTCGCATACATGCTTCCAGACTTTTGAATGGATTTTCCATCTAAGACGTCTTGCGGTACGCGTTTGGTGGGCTATTTCAGAAAAAAAAAGTCAAACATAACATTTAAAAAATATGCTAAAATATAAATAAGATGCCATTAATACTTACGTCTGATCCCCAATCTGCAATATTATTCTCTTTTATAAGTTCAAGGGTTTTTGAAATGCTTCCATTCTTGGGATCGATTAAATCCAGGAATGATTCCTCAACGACCTAAAACAAATTTATGTAATATATAAAATTCTCGTGTCACGGTGTTTGTGGTCGCACTCCTCTGAAACGGCTCGACCGATTTTCATGTTTTTTTTTGTGTATTTGGTAGGTATGAGTATAGCTCTTAAAGAATTTTTTACCCTGTATTTTTTAATCCCGATTTAAGTATTTTTGTATGAACAATATTATATAAATACATAGCAACAAACCCGAGCGAAGCGAGCGTGAATCGCATAACATAAAGTAAAACAGTTTTTTTGTAGACTGTACGCGAGCGAAGCTGCAGGATCTGCTAGTAGAAATATATAAATAAGCAAAGACGAAATAGTTCAGTGCATTTTTTCTCCTATCTTTGTAAACCGATTTTCTTTTTTGTTATCAATCAAAAAAAAAAAAATTGGAAACAGTTTTTCTTTTCCATACATAGGTAAATTCTATTCATATATCGATATGGTCGGATTTCAACCAACACTTGTAAAAATAAAATTATTATATAAAACTAGTAAGTTCTCATGATTCCCGCTTGCTATTACTTATATGTACAACAGCATAAGATCATGATAAGTGCGGGACGCTATATACTAAAACAGTTTAAATAATAAAAAAAAATCAAAATTGAACTTAATTATATTTTTAAACTAGCGACTTACCGTCGCTTCACTCGGGTTCGTTGTTAGGTATGTTTTAACGGTTAGTATGGAATAGATAGACTATATATTATGTGATATATAGCCTTCCTCAATAAACGAGCTATCTAATGCAAAAAAAAAAAAAAAAACAATTCGGATTAGTAGTTAACAATAAACAAACAAACTGCCTCTATAATATTATTATAGATAAGCGAGCTAAATAAAATATGAATTACATAAATGTTGTGTACTGATGATGACTGATATTCATTTCATAATTAAAATTAGAATACGATAAGTTTATACTATCAAGCTGATGCTATGATAGAGCTAGGAGATGGATACTGAAACTTTTCATTAGCGCACATGCTTGGGAAACCGAATGAAGCGGGTTCAAATCCCGAGTCTCGCACCTCTGATATTTTCATGTGCGAATCAATTTGTTTAACACGATTACCACTTGTGTTACGGTGAAGGAAAACATCGTGAGGAAATTTGTACGTCTGAGAGAACGCACTTGGCTACCGTGGTGGAGTATGGCCGGTTTCCCTTGTAGTAAAGGGAGGCAGCAGTGGGACTGTACGGTGCAACCGTACATAATAATTACAATTCAGCATTTTACTCGACACGCATAATTCATATTATTTTAATTCATAAAAATCAAGTCAGTTCGCGTACCGCTAGCAAGTAAGCTGCGCGTGCTCACGAGTCCATAACATTTTCATTGTCATTTTATTACCAAGTCTACAGACAGTAAATAGTATCAAGTATTAATTCAAAACGTCTTTCATTCTATCACTCTAATAGTGTATTAGTTAGCAAGAACCGGTACAGGGACGGAAAGAAAAAGGGCTAAATACAGTATATAATATGAACCTAGGTTAGTATAACAATATCCCTACTTCAATATCGCTCTCCTGTATGTCCTGCATCTTGCCATTCATCTTCTCGACGTCTGCCTTGGTGGAGACCACGGCGGCGAGCGTGTCCGTGAGCTTGCTCACCACGAGCCCGCCCAGCTTGAGGATACGGTGCTTTACATCCTCCTTGGACTTGAGTTTACCGTATAGGAAGAATTGGAGATTCTTTAGTGGTGGTATTGGCATTACTTTCTGCGAACTGGATAATATTAATATTTTGTGATGTTAAACAATAATTAGTAAAAAAATTGACAAAAAGACTACAGTACGTATGTACTTAATTTTTTTTTTTGGTATAATTATTCTATTTACATTAGAAAATCTATTGCTTTCCAGTGCAACTTTCATGCGATGCTGATAATACTCAAGTAATGTTTTATCTGTTGTAGGCAGGGCTCGGAACTCGTTTAAAAAACGCTTAATTTCGGTAATGTAATGGTAATTTCATCGCTCGTTCATTAACCGTTCGTTTTACCGGTGGTAGGACTCTGTCAAGCCTGAGGAGTCCGACTGGATGGGTACCATCCCCTTATCTATTTCTGCCGCCAAGCATTAATGATTGCATTGTTGTGTTCCGGTATGAAGGATAAGGTAGCCAGCGCAATTACAGGCAAGAGGCATATCATCTTAGTCCTCACAGTGATAACGTACCGGCGGTTCTGCAGTTTTGTTACGTAAAACTTAAGTGCATGAACCATAGGTATTATGTGCGACAGGTATCGCTTTCCATCAGGTGGACTGTCTGCTCGTTTATCACTGAATACCATAAAAAAAAAAGCGGTTAATGAAAACGAACGGTTTAATGTCGAAATAATAATTTTGTTAATGGTTATTCTTAGAGAATGGTTAGACTTAGGTTTTAATACCGAAATAAACCAGTTAAATCGTTCATAAGTAAGAAAAATACATGCAACCTTCTACTAAAGAATTCTCCATTATCAAAGGATGAAAGACAGATTTAAAAATTGAATGGGTTTTTGAGCCCTGGTTGTGGGTTGGATGATGTTACATAAATAAATGAAAAGACACACATTTATATATTACATTAATGAATTAATTTTTAACTACTACACTAAAATACTTATTTGACGTCTTTATACCTTTCTGGCTCTTCCTTCTTTATTACAATTGTAGAAGGCGGTGGCTCACTTTCAAATATGCGATCACTGCACTTTGGTTTGAACCCTTTAAAAGGTTTTACATCTTTAAATTCTTTAGGAACTTTCATTGGAGTTCGTTTAGGAGTTTTATTTGTGTACCGACACTTCGACCATTCACTAATATTACCTAAAAAAAAACATAAGTTTCTTTAATTTTTCTAATTCACAGCTACATAAAAAAATATTAAGTTACTAAAATGATTATTATAATGGAATCATCAACTAAATAATTTAAAAAAATTGCTCTAGCAATACAATTTTTTTTTTACCAATTTAAACAAAAAAATGTAGCTAAACTGACTTACCAGTACACTTGTAATAGAATGTGTCCAACACAAGCTGGCCCTTACACTCTGGACACGGTTCAGGGATACCAAACGTCATTATGTCAGCTAAATGATCCAAACTCTACAAAAATAATTCATTTTAATATGGAAACAATAAAAGCAATGATTATTATTATTATAAAGTATTATTATTATTATTATTATTATTATTATTATTAATGAATAATTAATTAATAACTCAAATATATATTTATTTGTTTTATTTACTTTTTATATTACCTCATCACGGGTCATAACCTCTTGTGAATTACTTTCAAGTAACTCTTGTAAATCATTCTTGGAGAGTTCACTGAGAGCACTACGATACTTGTGAAAGGATTTATTTTGTTTCTCTATTTTCTTTTCAATTTCTTTTTCTTTTTTTATCTCCTTCTCATCTTTAGGCTCTAATTTTAGCTTTTTGACTTCTACTTCATCAGATTTAGATACCCTAAGATTAAAAATAAAATATTAAAAATGTGTTATTCATTATAAAAAATGAAACTAACAACTAAAAATATACATACTTTATAATATCCTTAACCATTGTTTGATCTTCTTTATTAAGGCTTTTGAAGCCAGGCAAGTCTTCTCCACCCGCCAGAAACAAATAATCATTTTTGATTTCCGCAAAACATTTAACATGATGCCACTTAGGATGATCTCCATACTTTGGATCATATTCCAATTTAGATACTCTTACTTCACCCTAGAAAAATATTGTTCCATTAGTAATGCTTCTGTAGTGAATGAGCTCATAACAGAGCTCAACGACAACAGCCTAAACAAGGTAGGACATGCTGATGATATAGCTATCTTAATTTTGGGAAATTTCGAAGGCATCCTACGTGACCACATGAGGAAAGCTTTCAAAATAATGGAGAACTGGTGCTTGAAGCATGAACTCTCCGTTAATCCCATGACAACCGAGCTGATCATGTTCACCAACCGAAGAGCACCCGGACCATATAAACTTCCGAAACTCTTCAAAACCGAACTAAAACTCAAAGAAACAGTCAAAAACTTAGGTGTAATCCTAGACAGCAATCTGTTATGGAATAAGCACCTTGACTATAAACTTAATAAATCAACCATTGCCTTCTATCAATGCAAAAAGATGCTAGGCAACAAATAGGGCCTCTAGCCGAAAATAACCATGTGGCTATACACTGCTCTAATAAGACCAATGCTAATCTACGGGGCCCTGGTTTGGTGGACTAGAACGGAACTCCGGACTGTAATCACCAAACTAGGACGCTTTCAAAGGCTGGCACTGTCTGCCACCAGTGGATGCATGAATACTACCCAACTACTCCAAAAATCACCCCTAGATTTGTACATACAGCAAGAGGCGACCATGGCTGCTATAAGACTGATGCACCTAGGTCTATGGGGGAAAAATAGTTGTTATTTCAGAGTTCACACACATCCATTCTGGATAGAGCAATAAAGCAACTACCACTCATTGCTGCCTCGTGTGATAGAACATATAATAAACATATTTTCAACATAAATATGATCGAAGAGAGATTAGAATAATCAGCAGCCAACGAGCTACGTATCTACACTGATGGCTCCAAAATACAAAGTGGCTCTGGAGCTAGGATATTTTCCTTCGATCTTAATATAAACTTACACATACCATTAGGCATGCACAGTTCGATCTTCCAATGCGAATGTGTAGCCATAACGGAAGCCGCAAGAACCGTGCATAGACAGGAGGTAACAACTGTAATATAAAAATCCCCTCCGACAGCGCGGCTGTTCTACAGGCGTTAGATAACAAACAAACCAACAACAAATTAATAATCGAGTGTCACCATGCCCTTGATAAAATAGCATCGATCAATCGTGTCACTATCCAATGGATCAAGGGACACAGCGGTTCACTTGGCAATGATGTAGCTGATGAACTTGCAAAAAGGGGATCAAAACTAGAAGTAATTGGCCCACACCCACTTCTACTCCTACTCTTTTCACAGGTTCGCACCTGGGTCCGTCAAAGAACGCTGACACTACAAAATAACAGATGGTCACAAACGGTAGACTGCAAGCAAGCTAAGACAGTTCTGCCTGCAGTAAACTCACGTCTTACTAAACGCCTACTAAGCTTAAACAGAACTCATCTGAAAATAATGATAAGGACGATAACGGGACACTGTCCCTTAAATAAACACTTATTTAACATCGGCGCGACGGACAGCCCTCTGTGCAGAGGGTGTTTCAGCGCTGTAGCATCAGTCGCTCACGTAGTCCTGGAATGCGTAGCGGTAACTTCTCAACGCAATGAAATCCTCGGAACAATGAGGTCGCTCCGCGAAGCCTGTGATGTTCCCAGGAAACTACTGCACTTCAGGACGGAGTTAGGCTGGCTGAACTAGCCAGGATTCATCATGCGAATCACAACCAACAAACAACGGACCAATTGCGAGTCTAAGTATGGAAAATGAGTCCAATATACAATACAATAGTAATGCTTCTGTAATATATAATGCAGTTCAATGATTCTTTTGTAATTATGAAAAATATCTGTGTTATTTAAACATAGTTTTGGTTAAACATAACTATTGAGCAATAATCATATTATTTATGTATATAATCTGATTATTGCATATACATTCTGTAGTTTCTTCATTATCAAATTTTCCAAAGAGTTTTAAAACTTTTTCACAGGAATTCTATTTTTAATTCAAACCAAATCAGGTTCTTAATAAAAAACGTAATGATCTATAAGATACTTAAATAATATTCTTCACTGTATACAAAACAAAATCATATAAAGTGTAATATTATATGAGAAATCATATTAGTTATATAAAGAAATCATATACTACATATTGTATACTGCTAATCATAATATCAAATTACCTTACAAATTTTAATATCACAGTGTTTACATGAAGCTCTGCTAGATTTAGAATATTCTATAGAATAATTAGAAAGGGCTGTTTTATCAGAATTCTCTCTTTTTGCACCTTTGCCTTTTTTCCCTTTTTCAGCAGGCATAACAATACCAGAAGATGAACCACCTAAAAATATAACAATCACTTATTACATGATGTTAATTAATTGACAAAGAAACATAAGACTCAAAATATACATAGGAAGTGTTTATATGTGTATATATTATATAACATATTTGTACAAAGTATGAATGCAAATAATCTATTTTTTTTTTTAATCAGTGTAGGTTTTGACAAGCGACATAATTTCGTTGATCTAATGAGATTAAAATAGAGAAAAAAATATTTTAATAAAAAACTCAACATGATTTGAGTTTGCTATTTCGTAATTATAAATGTTTAAATGTTAGTAGGACTACACACTAAAAAGTAATATTAAATTTTTTTTTACAAATTAACTACAGCTTGATCCTATCAATTTGTTTTGAGTTAGTTTATTTACATATAAAAATATATTAAAAAACCAAAGAGTTTGCTTCCCATAGTTTCCATGGTTTTTGATGCTGGTTTTATCTTCAAACTTGGTTTTATCATGCTTAATTCAAGATAGAAGCATGCTTTCTATTTTTTCTCAGATTAAATGACTCTTAAATGCTAAGAACGGACACAAATATTACGAAATTCAAAAATTAGTTATATAAATAAGACTAAAAATTCCTATTACTGTATTTAAAATTATAAAAAAATAGTATTTAATTGCATTTGTAGGGTACATATTCTAATAACATGCGTTTTCGAAGTGCGGTACCATTGCGGCCCTTTGTTTAATTTGTCAGGTAGCCACTGCTAGTTGGCCTTAGCTATAAGGTCGATTTTTGAAATGCCTGTTTGATATATGCAATATATGAAATAAAACTAAAAAATAATTAATTAAAAATGTATAATTTCATCATCACAACTTACTTATATATAAAATTTGCTGTTTACTTTTATCTAAAAACTACCTTTAGATATAAGAGTATAAACTATTTGTTAAAATAGGTCTTGTATGAACTGAAGACATTGTTTAACATACTCAAATAAACATATACCCAAATTGATTACCTCCTCTTTTTTGAAATTTGTCAATTATATCATTTTTTTATACTGTATGCTTAAATAGTAAAGAAAAGCTTTTCAATCAGGCAAATTCAATATACATGTATATACATATACATTTAATAAGTGGCTAAATAACATTTCATAAAGACTAAATGAGTAATAATGATTTAACTTTTTTTTTGTTTTATAAGGAAATCTGCAAGCAGTATTTACTTTTAGCAGATATGTTCTAAGATTTTTTTAACAGAAATACATGGCTATTCCACATTTTTTTGAAATAAATGGGAAGTATTTGAATTTTGACACTGAAGTGTTTAGTTTAACTTTTGATTAATATAGTCTTTAATAGTCCATATTGAAACAATACTGTTTTTTTACTAATGCTGTGCATTTTTTTCTGCTTAACATTGTGCTTAGAGATTAAATTATAAACAAATTGTTTTTTATATAATAATCATAAAAGTTATATTTACATAAATTACAATATTATATTAGTCAGACAGATTTCAAATAGAACAAGTTAAATCCATACCTAGTTTGCTTTTAATTCTACTCTGGTCATCATATTTTAACTTATTGAAATTGGCAATTTCAGCAATACTTCCTGGACATTTTTTCTTAAAGAAACATTCTTCATGGTGCCAGTTTGGTTGTTTTCCGTCATGAAATGCTGACTATAACAACAAGCAACAAGTTAATAAAGTTTTCACAAATAATTCTTATTTTCAATTTTTTTTAGTTAATACGATCATAGTTGATGTGTATATGAACAGAATTATGCAATTCCGCTATAAACGATAGGATTTAAACGTTTAATATTAAAATATAATAAATTACACATGAGAACAATTTGATACTGACTTGGAAACATACTTATTTGCATTTATTAATACTAAGAGTACTAAAACGTTTTGTTATAAAAATATGACCAACTTATTAAATTACCACGAAAAATATAATTTACAGTTGTCACTTTTTGTTAATAAGTTCCTTAATAAAGTTAAGCTATTCGCCGGTAAAATGATATTGTTATTGAATTTATGTTACAGTACCATTAAACTGCTCTATTTGTTGATTTTATGATCAAGACAGGCTTATACTATAATACAATTAATGACATCATGGTCTTTTAAACACATAATACAGCATGAACTTATAATAATAGTAGTTTTACCTGGACCATAATCGCTATTCGTACTTCACTTTGATCAATTTTATTTTTACATGCTTTGCATGAAGCTCGCCCAGATTTAGCATACTCCACTTGATAGGGTAAATCAGTCATATCTATCTCTTTAATCGCTTAGGTAATAAGTGATTTCAGATCTTAACCTTTTTTTAACTTTGAATTGAAGCTATGCTTGAAAATGAAAACAAGAACTAGCATGAAAGCGGTTTGAATTGTAAGGCAGTATCGCCAACATCAAAAAACAGACTTAGAAATTAGAACTATCAACCATCCATGCTATCAACTAACTAAAAAAAACATTGGAATATTTTTTGAGATCATTGGATGTTTTTTTTTTTTCAATTTTTCTTACTTGTATTAAACAATTCTTTATAGTATCTAAATAAAAAATAGTATCTAAAGCCTGAAGTAAAAAATTTGTTCCATTTGCTGAATGCTGTTATTATCAGCCGAACGAACTCAAGTAATATTTTGTGTCGACTGCCGGATTTACATATCTTCTATCTCATAAAGGTCCGAACTGTATGTCATAGCTATAAGGGCTATAATTGAATGCAGACATCGGTTTTCTCACTCCACTACCAAAATCGCAAGTCACGCCCATATCTAAACTTTTTATTACTATACTAATCATAGATGACAAATAAAATAGATGAATTAGCTCCATACTAGCCTTTGGTGGATCTATCTATCCCTTTCAGTTGTTTGATTATTAACATGCTATCTCTATATTTGGCGACAACGAGTGGGACAACAACATATTTCTATCGCCGCAACATACATACGTCACTACTGTGACGTCCTGCGACGCCAACAATTTGTCATTTTTGAAATTTTCAAGTTTTAAGTTTTAACCGTTGTTATTATTATACTTATCCCCGGGCTTGCCGTTCTTATATTAATTTACATTTAATCAATTTGTAGATAAGTATATATTAGTGCTCATTTGCGCTTGGATACAAACTTTGTGATTTCTTCATTAGTGGTTCTTTCATTAGTTTGTTTTTTCTATAAGTGTTGCGTAAACATGGGAGTTTCTCTGAAGGATCGGATCCAAAATTAAGAGATCCGACAGAGAACCAAAGTTATTTACATAGCCCAAAGAATTAGCAAGCTGAAGTGGCAGTGGGCTGGTCACATCTGCCGCAGAACCGATAACCGATGGAGTAGGGTTCTAGAGTGGAGACCACGGCTCGGCAAACGTAATGTAGGACGCCCTCCAGCTAGGTGGAGCGACGATATTCGTAAACTGGCTGGCAGCGGTTGGATGCGTAGAGCTGAAGATCGAGCTCAGTGGCGTGCCATAGGAGAGGCCTATGTCCAGCAGTGGATGAAAGCAGGCTGAATATGATAAAACATGGGAAAGCATTGTAATTGCCAGGGAGGAAAAGAAGGTTTTTCATGCCATAGAATGCCTTA
Source organism: Argynnis bischoffii washingtonia (assembly GCA_033884665.1). NCBI lineage: Eukaryota > Metazoa > Arthropoda > Insecta > Lepidoptera > Nymphalidae > Argynnis > Argynnis bischoffii. The sequence continues at coordinate 12,384,881 of CM066618.1, read as the reverse complement.
TAAAGATTCACATCAATTTTAAAACGTATACATAGAGATTCTTAAAGCTATTTTCAAAACAGGGTTTATTCCTAAAGTAACTATATCTGACCAGGGTTCTGCCAATGTAGCTGCAATAAATTCATTAATTTCTGATACTAAGGTAAATATACTTCGTAGTGACAATGATGCATTAAGTGTTATCCATAATGAAGTTAATGGGAACAAAATCTACCATATATTGTATGATGTACCTCATTTACTGAAATGTTTCAGTAATCATTTTCAGAAAAAGAATATGATAGTCAGCGTGCTCAATGGGATTATGTTCATATGTTGTATAAAGTAGATGACATTAAAGCATATTTATCCAAACTCTTTTGATAAGATGAAGAAATTGAAGGTAATTATACTGTAGTTTAATAAATTAAGGTATATATTACTTTAGATCTTAGATGTTCTCTTAACTTCTCTCTCTCTCTTAACTCTTCAAAAGAAAATTCTTTAAGCTATTGATATGCCCTTATATAATATTATACTATTCTATACTAATATATAAAGTTCAAGAGTTTGTTTATTGATTGTATGCACTCATCCATGTTAAATGCTCAGTCCATTAAAAAAAAGCGTCAGCTCTATAGCCTATTTATTATGTTAAGTTAAAAGTTGTTTAAAGGCTTAATTGGCTTATCTACCTAGACCCTAATAATAATAAACTATTACTATATAACTATTCATCTATAGTAGTTACTAATTATAATTATACTATAGTTATAGTTTAAATGACTGTTGCATTTGTTTTAATACATTAATTTATTTTAATAATATATTTACAGGTGATGTATGCTGTGCAGGTATTTAGTCGAAGTGTTATAGCATCTTTATGTCGCCTGATGAAGGCTTTTAATTTCCAGAAAGAATACAATTATTGTAATACATTAAATGTAAATATTGAGAATGGTTTATTCACAACTGTGATGATTATATTCATTAATGATTTATTTGATAGTTCAAATTGCGGTGGCTATGAGAGTACCAGCTTACGTAATGCTTAAAATTATTTTTTATTATTCATTTTTTACTCAATTTGTTTTCTTTTAATTTGTATAAGACTAAAATGTTTGTTTGTTCGAACGCACTAATCTCAAATCTTTTGCTTTTTATAATCTAAAGATGAAGGTGGTTCTAGAGCTAACAAACTTCAAACAAACGCAAAAGCTAGATTTTAATATATACCTACAATTAAAACCAAATACATAAATAACATACCTACTACTCGCTTAATAATGATAATGTTATCAACAAAAACTATTGTTCTATGTTACTTCTAATTTTATTGCATTGTAATATAAAATATTTTCATTAACAGTTGTTAAGAAATGAGAAATTTGTTTTGCAATCAGAATTTTTTTGAGGTAGTTAATTTTTGTCTATACCAAATGGTTGTACTAATTTGTATTCAATTGATAAAATTCTTTAAAAATGTTCTTTCATTGTGATAAAAAACAATGTACCTATTATAAATGTTAAAAACAAGGGTATCTTTTTCTTCTCGGATCTGAGGCATTTTTTTTTCGAATTAGTGGTAGCATTAAAATAGTAAAATAAAAATTTTTTGAAACCTATCTTTGTATTTTATTTCGAATTATAATTAATATCAAAAATGAAAACCTTCCTAGAAAACCGATAACAATTGTTGAATACCGATAATTTTACGATAAAATACATCCCTACTTAATCGTAATTAATACCGATTTCACATCACTACAAACTAAATTCTCCCAGATTTGCATATGACGTCATACCCTTAGAAACTTAGAAAGAGATGCGTGGCGACTCAAAAGAAATACAATAGGCGTGAAAGTGACAGCATATTTTGACTTGCCATTTATATCTTAACTGTCCCTAAATTAAGGGAAATATTATGACAGCTCTAAAATATAAATCAATTTTTATGACTTAGGAGCTTATGCTAATAGATATTTTATGTTTGATATGAAATATATTTAAAATATAAAATTATTCTATAATAGTTAAAATCATTTAGAATACGATTATATACACGAATAAATAGGGCATATGTTTTATAAAAAAAAAAATTAAACGCAATTAACTTATGTATATTTTATAATATAATAAAATATTAATTAACATATCCCATGTAGCTATTTTTATTTTAAAATGGTTAAGTCGGGAAAAATCTTTCTTCGACTATCTTGACCCCCCCGGCCCCCGCTTCGTCTTATTCGCCTTCCGTTTTATGAATATGCGCTTGTATGGAGCTCGGTCGGGGTTGATACTAATATAGTTATATACAATAGCGGCATAAACGTAGCGGGCCAACTAAGTTTTCACCCTAAATTTAGGGAAAACCACGGGACGAGAAAAAGCTAAATTAATTCAACATAATATATATTTTTAGAAGTTTATCATTTTTTTGATGCTGGAATTTGAAAAGTCTCAATAATCTCAAAGTCAAAGTTAATAAGTTATATTATGTCAGTTTTAGACATTTCAGTTAAACTTTAAAAATGTCTTTGGCGGGTAAAAAAGAACAATTGTTGGCGACACATTTTATTCATTCGTAATAATTGTTTTAGTACTTGTTTTTTCACATTTCAAAATTCAAGAAAAAGCGCCATTGCTCGACAATAATAATTTCATTTAGGATAAAGCTTATTACAAAATAACGGAATACTTTGTAGATATCAATGTCTGCTTGGGTCTCACAAAGGATAAGTAGATAATTATTGTATTGCAATATTGTAAACAAAAATTATTTTAAAAAAGCAACTGTTAAGTTTCTTGCTGGCTCTTCTCAGCAGAACTGCTTTCCTAGCCGGTGGTAGATTAATATAATAACATTACATATTGAATAAATTATTTTACAGTATTATTTGGTTTAATTTAAAAACCTAAGGCTGAATTACAAAGAACTAAAGAATCGGTTATATTTAGAAATCGGTAAAAAAACCGGTAAAGTACAACACTAATTCCTTGCGATTAGTTTACGGTTTTGTACAATCGGTAACGAAGCGCATCCCTAAAATTACTACGCTTCGATCACGTGGTTGCGGCTGCACGTCATTGCCCATTCATGACGATTACATCTATAGAATTTTGAGAGAAAGAGCAAGTAGATGTATGAATGAATTTATGACTGAAAAAGAGAGAAGGAAGATCGGCTTATGAATGACATTTAAGGTATACGTAGATATCGATTTATCTCTATATATAATACGTTTATATAGTCAAATTACTAAGCACAAACGTTTGTATGAACTGAGCTGTCTATCTTGTTGTTCCTTGTCTCTGGTTATTATAGTATGCTAAAAAAATAAGGAGTCTACAATTATGCTATGATATTTTTTCATTTTATTTAAAATTTAATTAAAATGACCAATTGTGCAGTGCCAGGATGCAAAGAAAATGAATATCATTTGTTCTCAAAAAACAAAAACTGGAAAAATTGTGGACTAAAGCAATAAGACGACCAAAATTAACGAAATTACAATCTTTATATTTAAGGCTATATGGACATCATTTTTAACCGACTTCCAAAAAAAGGAGGAGGTTCTCAATTCGACCGTATATATATATATATTTTTATGTTTGTTCGGGGATTTTTTCGTCGTTTATGAACCGATTTTGATAATTCTTTTTTTGTTGGAAAGGAGATATCGCAAGAGTGGTCCCATGATAAGGAAACCAGGATCTGATGATGGAATCCCAGAGAAATCGAGGGGAACTTTCGAAAATTGTAGCGGCGACTAGTGCGTTTGTTAACATTTTCATTAGGTATTTTAAAGCACTACTATTTAATGAAGGTCTGGAGTCGATCTGATGATGGACCCGAAAGATAGTCGAGGGAACTCCTCAACGATTTACAGCAATTACCTGGTGTTTGGGCTTGATTAATTTGTATTGATGATACGTCTACACTAAATGTGGAAAAATAAAAACTTAAAAAAAACCGACTTCCAGGCACTGAAAAGTAAAAATAACTAAACGGGGGTTTTCATTTAGAATAGATACTTAATCTTAATCAGATTTTTTCGAAGTTGGTGCCAGCCAATACAAATCAAAGCACACCGACTTCGAAAATATCTGATTAAGTATCTATTCTAAATGAAAACCCCCGTTTAGTTATTTCTTACTTTTCAGTGCCTGGAAGTCGATTTTTATTTTATTTTTTAAAGTTTTTATTTTTAAAGAAAATGATTTTAAAACCCTTAAATTGTGTACAGGGGAATATTTTTGAAATGAAAACTTCTATAGGCAGGTTTGGATGGTGTGTAAATTCATGGAAGTTGTCATCAACACGGCCACGTGACGTGTTAACGCTAGCACTTTGCCCATATAAACTTTATTACCCCCTTTTACTCCTTTAAGGGATGAATTTCGAAAAAATCAAATAAATATATTTCCTATTGACTTCTTTTGGACGTTTGGAAAAAAACATGAAAGTAAAATTTTTACGATGCGCGTGCAAACCGACAGCCAAAAAGCGTCATGATGAAGCTATAGTCTATTCACGGAGACGAGTTAGTAGAGCGCTATCTCACTCACACAATTTTTTAACTGCGATTGGTCAGTGATAAACGCTAAGGCGGTGTACACAGTACGAGTACTTTTTAGTCTACTCATACTTCCCGTACTGTGCAGACGTGCTCTTACTTGTGAATGTATGCTCAACTTGTGAACCGGCTGGTGTATTGAATTTTATGATTGATTGCTTTCTTGAGACTTGGCGGCTTGTGAAAAGGAAAAATGATGATGATGATGATATGTTATAAACTTGTATAGGTAGATATTATAATATAATGAAGAAAATTTAATCATTAACTCTCGATTTTATTTCTTTCCTTCATAACTATCAGATATATAAAAAAGTAGGTACCCATAAAAAAAATCTATCAAATAAATGTCTCTCAATTTATACGACAGACGAAGCCGCAGGAATAAACTAAGCGAACTTTTAAGAAGCGTAGTGTGAACGCACATTTACATTTCTAAGGTATTGTACACCCACTGACTCTAAAAAAGTTTTTTTTGTCTTTGTCATTTGTATGACAATGTGCGATAGAGAAGGCGCTATACTAACTTGTCTCCGTGAATACACTATAGCTGCATCTCTTATACAAACAGTTGTGACATACGAGATGAAATCTTTAGCTATTATTGTTCTGTTACGCCAAAAAAGTATAATTTCTTACATGCGCACTGCGCACATAATTACACACACGCGTTTTTTTATGTTAAAACTAAAGACCACCTTATGTGTATTTCTTATATAAGAATGACAGAGTTTCATACAATCTTTCATTCCTTTTTTAACCCACTTAGAAGATGAATCTCGAAAAATCCTTTTTTATCAGATGCCTACATCATCTTAGGAATATTTCCTCCAAATTTTACGTTTTTACGACAAGCGGTATAGGCTCTGTGATGATCCAGCAGTCAGTCCGGACTGCACTTCTCCTTCTCAATTCTTCCTGCAGCTGGTCTAAATTCCAAGTACAATACATTGCACAAGTAGAAACATAAAAACAGGTATAAAAAAGATATCACATTAAATTGCTAACCTCAGACTAAATGTAAATAGGCCATACAGGTGGCGCCCTCCTTGAGAGAAATCTTCCCCATTAATTCTTTAAACTTTTTTATATTGACCTACGTGCCTAATAATTTGCAAGCATGTTGTCTAGCCTCGTTCATGGTTTGTTTATTGACATTTTGTTATTTGTCACGTACGGTGTAGGTACCTATCTAATTAATATTTATGTCAAGTGTCAAATGGAGAACTAGACACCAGTGATTGTTGTAGGACTCCGGTGTTAATCTAGAGATTTGTTAAAGTGTTTATTTACATCTTGTGCGATCGTTTTAATTGTTTTATAAAAACGATAAGATGAGTAACAGAAAGGAAAACTTAAAAAAATCTCTCGGACTAACAGAATATCCATGGAGTTCTGGTAGGTGCATTATGTATCTATACTATAATAAAGCAGTTACTTAGTTATTAAATTATGTAATATTTAATTTCTTAAAACATAACATTAAATATTGGCTTAGTAAAGGCTTAAACTTTAAGCATTAAGCTGTTTGATTTATCTCTGTTTTGCATTGCTATTATTTTTTATCAAGTATGTATACTGTGTACCACCCTCCATTTTGTGAACATTGTATTGAATTTTAGTTTTACCTAGTTTAAACCCCTTGAAAAACCATTAACCAAATAGCTAAACAATTATACGGTTAGCATGGGATCTAGTAAGGTGTAGTATTTAAAATTTCTTATTTATATCATTCTTAGTTAAAGTAATTTATTAATAGTTATTAATTATTATGTTAACATTAATTTAAGGGAAGGTTTATATAAAACAAGATGATTAACATTATAATATAATATCTTTAAAGAGACAGAGTGGATTTAAACAGATATTTTGGATAATACTGGAGTGCATCAGTAAATTCCTAATGTACTTATTATTTTTGTAATTATGTCAGATTTACTTATATTTTTTATATTGAAAGGGGGATAGAATGTTAATAGCCTAAAGCCATTTAACTAGTATGTGTAGATAGAAAGTCCCAAACCGATATGAAGACCAAAGTGTCAGTGTTATATTAGAGATGAAACAAATATCACCAACTAGCCTCCACATTTATATATATTTCAAACTATGATTATTATACTTATATTTAATACTATCTACCTTTTCTTTAAAAAAACTGCAAAATTGATTTGTAAAGGTAGCAAGGTGTTGAAAGGTTCAATCTGGCAAACTTTGCTAACTACCTCAAGTTGAGGTAAAGCATTTAAAATAATACTATCTTTTCAGATTTTTGACATGAAATGTCTTTAAAATCACAGTGAAATATATGGGTATAATAGCGGACCATAATAAAATTGTCTATATTGTCTAACCTTAATACTTACAAAAAATATTGCTCTTAGAAACATAAATCTAGTCTCATTAATTAGCTTATATAGTCAGCTCGCTGTTGTGACCTTGATTTTGCGTCAGGATTAGGAGGGGTCGCTGGGATACGGCACTGTGCAAAATAACCGAAATCGCCTTTCTCGCTCCTTTTTTATTCGGTGTAACTTACTACTCACACGTAATAGCGCCGTGATTTTATTAGGTTTTTATAGATAGCGATCGCTTTAAATAAAAATACGCGTAATTTGGATAAAATTTATAGGAAATAATAACCATGAAGTTTATAAAAAATATAAAAATTGAATATGTCGGCCTCAGCTCGAGCTGTAGCCAGCCGTAAATATAATTCACGGTTGTCATCGGAAAAAGGGGGTTATGGGCTACGCATGCATAGGTAGCCCAATGACCAATGTCCGGTGCTGAGTAAGCTAGGCGGATCTGAGAGCGTCTCAAAGCATAGCTGCCAAGGCACGCTTGGTAAACAACGCCTTGTGTTTGTTATTTCTCATATCACAGACCAATTCTTAAGAAAATTGTTGTACATACCTATTCAGTGTCAGTATAGTATCAAAACATTTAGAACGAAGTCAATTTTGTTTTCATTCCAATCTTTAATATTTAAAGCGACCCGATGAAATAGACGTTTCACGTTAAACCAACAGCAGTGCGCCCCGACACAGCCCCACCCGATTTTTTTGTGGATTTATAATGATTTTTGGGTCCCATCCATTTCGAATGCTTTACAGCAACCATCGTCACGGGAGAGACTACATGTGCGGCGCGAAACTTGTCCCAACGTGCAACGTCACAATATGCTGATTATAATCAAATTATTAGTAATTATCCGCAGCTGGATATCTGGCCATCAGTCCTCAGTCACTAATTTATATCTTACATATCGTTTTCATTGTTCATCACTATTTTGAAAAATAGTTGTGACGATGGTGGGTAGCTAATACTACTTTCCATTGAAAAATAGTTGACCTCTTAATCAAATGAAAAGGTTAAAGTTTAAATATGAGCAAGTTTATTATTTCTTATTTTATTAATCGTAATATTGTGTAAGCCAATTTTGACATGTAGTTAAGCTTAAGTCAATGAAAATGAAAATGCTAAGGTATAATAAATATATAATATTATATGTACTATAGATGATGAAGACAATCCACAATCTAATTCAGAACCAGCACCTTCTGTTAGTAGAAGGCCTCCAGACAGTCACACTTCACATCAATCTGGACCCAGTGGTAAGTAAAATGAACCTTCATTATTTACATATCTAATATCTATTAATGTTTTCTAACTCTATTTTTTTTATTTACCAAAATTTCTTTTCATAGGAGCAGGAACATCTGCACCCTCAATGTCACCATCAAGAAGAAACCAAACGAGACTAGAGCGAGACCTTTTCTGGTCGTTATTGAATAATCCTAATAGAATGAGTGCTCCAGGACCTTCACGGTAAAATTCTAAATAAAATACTAAATATATACATTATAAATAGTAAAAATACTATGAAGTAAATATAAAAAATACTAAAAGGGAATAATTTTGAAGTTATACTTCTTTTGGCATGTTTGGAAAAAATATGAGAGTAAAATTTTTACGATGCGCGCGCACACCGACAGCCAAAAAGCGACATGATGAAGTTAACTGCAATCCTTGTACAAACAGAAAGTTGTGACATACGGGATGAAATCTTTAGCTATTTTTGTTCTGTTACACCAAAGAAGTATAACTACTTATGTGCGTACATAAGTACACACACACGTTTTTTTTGCAGTGTCTATGAGTCGACAGGTGAGCGTGTCGATTTGAACAATCCCGTCACGAACATACAACGTATACTTGCAATTAAGAGATTAACCCGCAATTTAGGTACGAATATGTGCCGTCATCCAGAGCACGGTAAGCATCTAGTTCATTTAAATACTTATAGCAGAATATATTTATTCAAAATTTTTGTTGTCTTAAATTTCCCAAAATTAAGATGTTTCACATTTTAATAAGTACTGTTTGTAAAATATAATAAACTCGTTTAGTCCGCGACTTCGCTCGCGTGATAGGCGGGGCGGAGATTAAAGGTATTATTCTTCCACTTTCCCGAAATAATCTATGTCCTTGCAACATTTTATTGAAATCTATTCAGTGGTTTAAGCGTGAACAACTGAAAGACAGACAGACTAACAAGAGTTAATTTTACTCTTATAAAATTAGTTTAGATAACCCGTCTTTTCTAAAAAGAACTGTTATGGTAGTTTAGAAGTCAAACGTGGCGTATATTTATTAGTTTATTGTGACATACATATGTATATATTTATGTATTTTTAGCAACATATACATAGTATGTTATGACTTTTTTGTTCCTTGGAATGATTTTAGCATTTTCCATATTACTAAAAGTAATATAAGTATGTATTTGAAATATAGCTTAATATTATATACGCAATATGGATATATTAAATTATATATAAATTTATTTCGAAAGGCACATCCCGGAACATAATTTTTAGCCCGATGCAGTCCGATGTGGCCACGAGACTTAAGATAAGTCGCATCAGACGACGGCCCAGTTCTCGAGCGCCACTTCCCTGCACTAGAAGTAGTAGTGCGTATCTTTTATTACAAATTATTTTATTACAATGTTATACAAATACAAATATTAAAAGTATGTAATATTGCCTAAAAAGAACAATATTGGATATTTTTAGAAAATAATTAAATTTCTTATTTACCAAAACTTAAGTAACAATGTTGTTCCTTGAAAGTGTCAAATTATGAAACATTGCATGAGGAGCTTTGTGTATGCTTTTTTACCATATTGTTATGAGCTTAGGTTCAGGGGCTTATTGTAGTCACAATATTCCACTACTAGCAATGAATTGACAATTGTCTTGAAAATTAATTGAACTGTATGGTACAGCTATAGTTGAGTGAGAGATGACGTATGTGAGGGAAGGTTATGAGGAAAACCAAACCCAATGAAAGTCGATCCAACACTGCTTTATTAAGATAAATTTACAGTATATATAGGCAGAAGTACAGACGTCATACGTTTCGTACAAATAACTATTTCGTAATAAATAAGCTAAATTAAGTAGGTTGCAATACAATCATATTGCTCAATGTGCGTTGACCCGTACATCCTGCCGACTCAAAGAAATGTGCGTTAACCCGTACATCCTGCCGACTCAAAGAAGGAAGATAACCTATATTAAAGTTTATAATAATAAAATACAATTAAGACTTAGTACATAGATTTAAATAACTTCTAACTATATACTAATCATCACTGCACTACACTTTAAGTGGAATGTCCAGTCGAACGAATCGCGGTCGCGCTCTTGGGTGAGCAGGGGCCTCCTGGTCTTCGTCCGTACCTGCCGCCACTGGAACTGAGGTCGAGGGGCCATCTGTCATAGTCGTACTCCGTATATTTTTGTTTCTGCGACATCGTATGGTTCCGTACAGACATCCCGCAACAATGATACATCCCAAGATTATGTACAAAACAGAGTACTGGTGTATATCGTGTATGCTAAGTGATGCGGTTTCCTGATCTTTGAGGTTAATGATTTGAGACTTCATCCGTTGCCACAAGTCTTCATGATCCTCTGGTGTGAATGGTTGGAAATCTGAAGTATTTATTATGGAATTTAATATTGAATAATCTGTTGGGATCGCTATATTTTCTTGGACCTTAACTTGGTTCATGTAGCTATTTTGACTGAATATAGAAAACATGTCACCTTTAATTGTGCAACCTTGACCGATTTGTAAAAGGCCATTCCCGGTCAGTGTCGTCATTATAACTCCAGTGTCCACGCAAAATATGCGCACTGTGCATTTCCCACAGCAAGTATAAAGCCACATGTTATTGTTATGTAACTTGACCCAGCGCACGCGACACGGAGACTCCTTTGTTTTGCATATGGTTGTATTTTGTATACTCAAATTACAAATTCCGCTAGTTAATTGTAATTCGTATATCGGTTTATCGAGAGCGCATAATAGTTTGTTTGTTTGTATATGAACACAACTTTCTACATCGGAGTCTGTCAGGACGAGTAGTAGATCCTTTTGTAGGTTGAATGCAATGTATGGTGCGATAAATTCTATGTTATAATGCTGCTGAGGAAGGGTTATTACTCTATCCAGTTCAAAATTTTCTTTAATAACCAAAGGAATCTTGATTTCGATTATCAAGTAAGAAGAGCCGATGTCGCCGTTAACCTTCATTAATTTATAAAGTTCCTTTAAATCGTTTTTATCGGCAGGCAAAGTCAGGTCATTCGGTATATGTCGATATATGATATTCGATTGTTCTTCCAATTGTTCAGGAGGTAACAAATGTGCGTCTAAATGACCGTTTGCGAGGCTTGTTAAAGTGTTTATAACGGTTTCTTGCAGGTGTTGAAGGTTTGATATAATAATCATGACTGAGACTGAGGATGATAAAATTTGTAATTCATTGTTAGTCACCTTCTCAATTCGATTGGTCACAGAAGTACTATTCTTTAGATATTGCTGTATTATTCCGAATTGCTTATTCATGATTTCTTCATTTCGCTGAAGAATGTTATATTGCGCTTCTATAACACTTGTTTGATTTTTTAATAAGAGTCGTAAATGGTTTTCATTTACAGAAATTTTCTCTATATCCTTTTCGTATTTTTTGGCGAAACGCTCATCCAAGACGCCAAATAATGAGTTCGCTACATAGCCTACACCGTTAATCAGTCCTCGTTTTTGTCTTCTATAAATATGTTTTTTGAAAATCGTGTTATAATGTTCGATTTCCGATATTTCGTGTTGTAACTGATATATAATACTCTTGTATTGTGTTGGAAGTAGATCGCTGCTTAAGTAAGATTCTTCCAAATGACTGACATAATTTTTCACATGACGTAATGCCGACCAATAGGTACTCATATTGTAATAAGCGATTAACTTCCATTCATCGCGTATTATGTGTACGTCATACATTTTATCGAAATAAATTTTTTGATTGCTGTTTAGAGTTGTTATGTTGTAGGAACATTCAGTTGGTTTGAAAAGAAATAAAATTAGCATCAATAGCATAGTAAAGAATGTTCCGACGGGCTTTCTTATTTGTCTACAGCGAGGTTTCGAGTCGGCTCTTGTGACGTCATCGCATGTCTTTTGAATGTTATCGATACGTGTCTGTGCTTGAGTTTCTGTACTTTCTTCTCTTACGGGTAGCACTGACAGTTTTAAAATGGGTCTTTGTATGACGCCATTCTTAGTTCTGACGGATACAACTCGTACGTATCCATCCTTGCCTGGGTGAACCTTAACCACTCTACCCATGGACCACTTGCCGGGACTCAGGTTTTCGTCTTTGATTAGAACAATATCGTCAACCTCGATGTTTTTAGAGGGTGTTCTCCACTTGGCACGAACTTGTAATTGTTGTAAGTAGTCAGACGACCACCTTTTCCAGAACTGTTTATTCATTGCTGGTATTGTTTTAATAATTAAGTTCATTGCGTTTTTCCTTTCTGATGACGAAAGATAATTTTGTTGTGGAATTTGTTTGCGTTGCAGCCATTGTGTATAACGTGTGAGCCAGCCGATTATAGTCGTTAAACGCTCTATTGAACTATATTCATTTAATAATTGCAATACTAAATCATTTTTATAAGATAAGGCTGCAGTTACACTGGATGCTTTTATTTCTAAACGTGGCGGTTGATATTTTTCTTCTTTCAAAGTACTTGAATCAAATGTTAGCAACCACTGCGGGCCTTGCCACCATAAATGGTGTTCTAATAACTGCTGTATTGACAGTCCTCTCGAGGCGCAGTCGGCAGGGTTATCTTCAGATTTAACATGATGCCAAGACGATGACGGAATTATATTGATTATCGTACGAACTCGGTTAGCCACGAACTGTTTCCATCTATTGACATCTCCATGTAACCAACCAAGAACCACCATGGAGTCGGTCCAGGCATATACCTGTAGGTTCTCAGGCATAGTTAGGGTTACCTTTTTTATGAGCCGTGATAGAAGTAGTGCTCCACATAGCTCAAGTTTTGGCAAAGATAGTTTTTTCTTCAAGGGCGCTAATTTTGTCTTAGCAGTCACAAGCGTCGATGTGAACTTGCCCTTAGAATTTATCGTGACAGCATAAATAGCGCAAGCGTATGCTTTTTCGGATGCGTCACAAAATCCGTGAATTGTATAATGATTTTTATCGCCTATATATCTAGGGATTTTAAACTGGTCTATTTTTTGATAGTCATGCTTCAGCTTTATCCATTCATTCGTTATGGATTTAGATAAGTGTGTATCCCAATCAGTGGTTTCTTCAGACCAAGTTCGTTGGAATAAAAGCTTTGATCGAACAGAAAGAGGACTGAGAAATCCCATGGGATCATATACACTTGAGATGTTCGAAAGTAGTTGTCTTTTAGTTATGACGTCATCACTGTTCTCATTTTCGAATATATTTTTGAATACAAATATATCTGACGACGGGATCCAGCGTAAGCCTAAGGTTTTTCGGTTTTCTAGACCCTTAAAATCCAACGGAGTGTCTAGTTGATTAGCGGATAACCTTTCAATCAGTTCCCTTGTGTTGCTGGACCACTTCCGAATATTCATGCCGGCTCCCTTCAAGATATCGATGACCTCTCCTTGTAACTGTTTAGCTTGAGTGATATCATCACAACCTTCGAGCAGGTCATCCATGTATAGTGACGTCATTAGTGCCTTAGCTGCCAGGGGAAACTTGTGCGCGTCATCCATAGCTAGCTGTTTTATAGTACGCATAGCAAGATAGGGGGCCGCCTTTGTACCATACGTGACCGTAGTTAATTGGTACTCCCTTAAGGGGGCCTCTTGAACGTCTCTCCAGACAATACGTTGAAGATGTTGATCGGATTCTCGAATCATTATTTGACGAAACATTTTCTCTATGTCAGCGGTAACGACGTACTTGTGTTGTCGCCATACTAGGATGAGATGCTGTAAATCCTTTTGCAAATTTGGACCACGCTCCATCAAGTCATTTAAGCTGAATCCACTCGATGTTTTTGATGATCCATTGAATACTGTTCGTAGTTTAGTTGTTGTGGAGTCAGTTTTTTGTACGCCGTGATGAGGAAGATAGTGTACTATCGAATTACGTTTTGTAACTGGAGCCATGTGACTACTTTGTTCGTACTCTTTCATAAAAAATTTGTAGCTTTCCGCGAAGCAATCATTTTTATTCATTCTTTTTTCTAAGTTATAGAACTGAGCTATAGCCTTTGTTTTTGATTCACCGAGGTTTTGTTCAAATCCCGGTTTCATTGGGAGGGCAACTTCATATCGTCCGTTTGATAAACGTTTTGTCGTGGACTGATAGAATTGCTCACAATACTCTTCGTCTGGTGTCATTTCGATAGAAGAATCATTGACTTCCTCTAATTCCCAATATTGAGAAATCGCTGATAAGTCGGTAGTAATCACGTGACATTTAAAAGTTTTCACGCTACCCGATAGTATCCAGCCTAATTTCGTTTGTTGAGCTATTGGAGTCATGTTCGGGCCCTTGATCAGGCCGCTCATTATAATCTCAGAATATATACTTGCGTCTAGTAATAGATCGATAGGCCTAGATACATTGTATTCCGGGTCCGCTAGTTGTATGTGTTGTATATGAGGCCACGATTCTTTCTTGAAAGATATGTTGGGTAAATTGTTAATGACGTGATTGATGACTAATGCTTGCGTCGTAAACGCGTAGTTTTGGTAAACAGATTGACATTCGAGCTTGACGACTCCTTTGCTATGTTTCGATCCATTACCAATACCAGATACCGAAGCGTGGTATCGTTGCCGAGGCAAGCCCAGCATCTGGGCGGCGTTTTCCGATATGAGGGAAATCTGAGAGCCTTGGTCGAGCAGACATCTCAATGTCATATATGTTCCATCAAAGGCCTTAACTCGGATAGACAGGGTAGTCAGTAAAATCTCTTCTTCATCCGTAGCGACGTGATTAACGCTATGTTGCTTAGTATTTTGCTGCATTGAAACTTGATATTTTTGCGGAGTTTCAATATTCTTCTGGGTTGATGACCCACTGGAAATGTCAGTCAGCGTATTTGTAGACTGTTTATTAAAGTTCATTGTATAGGCGTCATGTAACATTGTATTATGACTTCCTTTACAAACTTTGCATTTTTTAGTTGACACGCATAAATTCTTGTTATGTGCGCACAAACAATTATTACAGTAGAGAAGATCTTCGATAATTCGTAAACGCTCGCCCGGTGTATATTTGATAAACTTGGCGCACTTGTATAAGGGATGTTTATCGTCACAAATCGGACAACTTGACATGTATGTCGCAACACTATGGAATTCCTTATTTATTAATTTGCCATAGCGAGGTTCCTTTTGATATTGAGGCTTGTAAGTCTTGTTATTCAATGATTTTTGTTGATTATATTTTTTGAATGATGACGACGTTTCTCTATCTCTTGTGCCGATTGGTTCTAAAGCGATGAATTTGCTCTCTAAGAAGTCCATTAGCTCCGAGAGTGAAGGTAACTCTCGTGGCATTTTTCGGGCTTCTTTGTAGTCGCTGTAGGTGACTGTATCCAGTTTCTTTGTAATAATATGGACCAATAAGGGGTCCCAGGTGCTTGTATCGATACCCAGGTTCCTTATAGCGTGGATACATTCCATTGACGTGTCATAAATACGCCTAATCTCATATGCGGATTGTTTTTGAGCGGCTGGCAGATTGAGCAAGATTTCTATGTGTTTAGTAAATAATAAATGTGGATTGTTGTATCTATGTGTTAACAATTCCCACGCTGTATCGTAGTTTTCCGCTGAGATGCTTAGATGCTGTATGAGTCGTTCAGCATCTCCTCGTAATTTGCTCTTTAGATGTTGCATCTTCTGAGTTTTCGTAAGCAAATTATTATGGTGGATACTTTCTACATATAGATCGTAAAAAGTAGGCCATTGTGTATATTTGCCTGTAAATGTAGGTAAGTCGATCTGTGGAGTCGATTTTTGCTGATGAATTGTCGACGTAAGCTTGAGATTCAAAGCCTTCTTGATTGACTTGAATGAGTCTTCGTAATCGTTAAACTCACTATCATACTGGGTATCCGATCCTTGTAGGATATTGTCTATTTGTAAATGCAAAGCGTCGATTGCATTCCAGCGCGTTTGTAAGTTGCGTAATTCGTCTTCCAGCTCCCATTTGTCCAGGATTTCATCGATTTTCAAGCGATTTACTTGTCGATGAAAAGCTCGGAAGTTTGTTCGTTGTAGTGACATTAATTCGTTTGCCTGACCTCGATCCGTCTGCGAGGTCGTAGCGGCATTTGAAATTGTTGGCAGTGTGAGTCTAGGCTGTAACTTAGGCATGGTCGGAACTGCGGGTGATTCCAGCGGTTGGCGAGTTTCTGGTGTTGGTGACACAGAAGTCTCTCTTGCCGGCGAAAATGACGCTACCTTCATGCGTACAGAGTCAAAGTACTCTCTTGCCTGTTCGTATTGATTTTCCTTAAAATAAGGATCAGTACCATTATGGTAGAGGGACAACCGTTGGTTGTTTCCTTGGAACTCAGCCCATAATTTATCAAGAGCATCGAGTCGCTCGTCCAAGTATTTACGGGTCTTCCGGGATACTGGATCTTTGCCAAAGTTCCTTTCTATCTTTTTTATTGCTTCGACAATTTCTTGTTGTCGTTGCAGTATACTCTCCATATTATTATATATGGTTTTATGATTATGCTGATATAATTGATAGGACCGTCTTCAGTGGTCCGGGCCAGTCTGTCAGTGGATAGTGCGACCTTGTATGCGCCTTCTCAATTGAACTGGTGGAACCCGCTTCTGGGAAGCCAGTCAACCGATTCGCAGTCACACAATTTCCACGTGAGTGTTATGGCCGCTGTATCTGGATTCTCCAAACGTCGATGGAAATCCTTTTGAGTTGATAGTCTTGATTGACTTGCTGTCTTGAGTGATTTTTCTCGAAGAAAATTTTTTTTTTTTTTTCTCGAAGGACCAAAAAATGAACTGTATGGTACAGCTATAGTTGAGTGAGAGATGACGTATGTGAGGGAAGGTTATGAGGAAAACCAAACCCAATGAAAGTCGATCCAACACTGCTTTATTAAGATAAATTTACAGTATATATAGGCAGAAGTACAGACGTCATACGTTTCGTACAAATAACTATTTCGTAATAAATAAGCTAAATTAAGTAGGTTGCAATACAATCATATTGCTCAATGTGCGTTGACCCGTACATTAATAATGAGCATAATTCAAGCTTGCTATTCTGATGTGAATACGTTCTCCATCCTATAATAACAGTGTTCCATTTGTGTTAGTAATATAAAATACATGAAATATTTTGTATATCGGTCAGTAATACCCGCTGTAATCGACGCGACGAGCGCGTCAGCAGCTTCAGCGCGTACTTCACAAGTGTCCGAACGAGAACAAAATTCTGATGAGGGTTTGTGATTATTTACTTTATACGTGGCTTAAGATTAAATATTTCAATATTTGTTTTAATATATATACAGTACACATGCATGCAAAATGCACGTTTGTGCGTTTGTTACTTTTTAACGGCAAAATTATATGTTAAACTGAGTTTTACGTTCTAGAGACGTACATGGCAACCTTAACCAATTCTTATCAATCAAGTAATAATTAAATATATATTATATATACGATTATTATTAGAAAGGCAGTGGTAGTCCAGTGGTAACGCGCTCGCTTGGGAAACCGAGTGAAACGGGTTCTAATCCCGGATCTCGTACCTCTGATATTTTCATGTGCGAATCATTTATTACATGATTGCCACTTGTCTTACGGTGAAGGAAAACATCGTGAGAAACCTGCATGCCTGAGAAAACCTAGCAAGTTTTCGAAAGACATGTGAAGTCCGCCTACCCGCACTTGGCCAGCGGCCCTGTTTAAAAACTCCAATAGGATCTCATCAAAAGCGACAAAAGCTACATAGAAACCAATAAATATTTATTGGTTTATATGTGGCTTTTGTCGGTTTTTATGAGATCCTATTGGAGTTTTTCAACAGGGGTGGTGGACTATAGCCTGTCCCCCTCGTATTGAAGGGAGGCCCGTGCCCAGCTGTGGGACTTTAAAAAAAAAGGCTCAATACATAATATGTTATATATTATATACGATTGGCTTGTTTTAATAAAATTAATGATTTTATTTTTACATTTTATTTATTTCCTTTGAATAGAACCACCGCGATCAATGTCACCTGAAAATGAAAATAACGACGATAATGCCGAAGAACAAGAAAATATGGATGGTAAGTTGTTATTTACTAAATTAAATATTTATTAAAGAAAGTGTTTCCCCGTTTCTCACTAATTGATATTTTTATTTCTATAAATGATTGGGTTAGCTATTAAAATGTCCTCCTGGCTGATTTCGGCAACAGTGGCTAATCTTATTGAGATTGGCCTCTGGATTTTCAGCCGTAGGTACATGCTAGGCACTAGACCAACCAAGACAGTTATTGTGTATACAATAAGACGTTTGTAATAAAATTATTTCCGTACTCACAGTGAGTACAAAAATTCTTAATAACCTAAAAAGGAATTTTTAATTTAATATTATTCTATAGAAGATGATTGTTGTTAAAGTTTGTTTTATTGTTTGAATTACTGGTCGGATTTGGATATAGATAATAGCTCAATTATTGAGGAACGTTATAGACATCAAATATCACGATACGTTTGGATCAGTTTGTAGTGACCTCTACTTGCTGTGCCAGCGGTCGCGGGTTCGAGTACCGCTGGGGGCATTCATTTGTATGATGAGCACAAACGTTTGTACTCCAGTTATGGGTGTTTATATTTATAATATGTATGTATTTAAAGTTATGTAAATTTAGTGTATTAACTATCTATCTATCGTCTCTATAACATAGGCCTCGTAGCTTACCATG
Organism: Argynnis bischoffii washingtonia; assembly: GCA_033884665.1. NCBI lineage: Eukaryota > Metazoa > Arthropoda > Insecta > Lepidoptera > Nymphalidae > Argynnis > Argynnis bischoffii. Next base: position 12,365,984 of record CM066618.1, on the reverse strand, counting down.
GAACTAGATGGTGTTGTGTGTTAATGTCCCAACATATTTATTTATTTATTTATTAAGCTACGACATTAGGATCGCATTAGTTATACATAAATAGTTTATGCGAGTAGAGTCGCGAGAAAAGCTTGCTCAATCAATATATGCTTTCATAATGAAGCGGTTAAGTGCCGGCCAAACTTTTAATTTACAAAAGTCGTGTTTATAACATAAGTAAGAAGTAAGGATTTGTGCAGTGGATACATCAGGAGGGGGGGCCTCTCTCGAAGAGGATATAGAGGAGGTCGACGGCGGCGGGGCAGAGACCCGGGAGGCGGAGGACGAGGACGCGCGGGCACAGCCCGAGCTAGACGCTGAGGCAGACACCCATGAGGTATGGAATATGTTTATTGGACTACTTATTTGTATTCAGCCATTAATCTATTTCTTCTTTCGGATTATAAAAAAATACGACTTTTTATACAAGTTTTTGTCTCATTTTTAACAAATTATATAAATAAAACATCCCGACTGCGTGATAAGTGAATTAAAAAAAATGGGAACTAGTTGACGAAGGAATATAGCATGATGCAGTCGGAGACATACATATGTACATGTTTTATACTAGCTGCGAGTTATACTTGTATGTATGTACATAGGTCACCAACTATTTAGCAGTCGAATTTATTATTTTTATAATAATAATTTTTTATATATCTAAAAATAGTTATTATATTATAGTTTATTTATGTAATTTAGTAAAATTTTAACTGTATATGAAATATTTTCTAAAAACCATGAGTGTTACGTGTTGTGTGAATTTTTTGTTTGTGTGTCTGTATATCTGTTAATTTCACGCCAAACGTACTGAACGGATTTAGTTTTTGTGTAGTTACATTTAAAACATTTTGATCAAAAATTCAAACTCCTAAAATTTCGGTTACCGAGTTTATTTTATCCGACTGTTATATGAGACCGAAACATTCTGTAACATCAAAAATTATAAAACTAGTATGTATAATTCTACATACTAGTTTTATAATTTCTGTATAATTCTAGTACGTAGTAAAATTAAAAATACTTTGTTCTATACATGATTTGATCCATAGGAACCACCGGCAGAAAATCCTACAACTGCTGTAGCACAAATATCTCAAAATATTAAGAGGAAACGAGATTGTAAGTAAATTATTGTATTTTGTGAACTTTCATATATTATCATAGGCACTTGTCGTTTAAATATTTTTATATATATTTTATTTTTTTCAGTACCTGGGGAGTCGGAACCCGAATCAGTGCAAGATTTCAACCAAGTGAGTTATTTGATCCTTAAAATATTCTAATGTGTTTTTTTTTGGTTCATTATGGTATTTTAGTGAGGTATTGTTTTAAATGCTTAAATATTATATGTATATAATACAATGAATATTGTTTTTGTTGTATTTATTTGGCTCCAAACCAATATGTACGATATATGATTTTCGTTCAATAGATAGTGTAGGTTTCGGTTTTAAGAACGACGGGCAGTGAATTCGGAACAAATGAAAAAATCAAAAATGAAATTAAGTTTTTGTCAATTAATTTATTGTTTGAAAATATTAATCAGCCGGCCAAAATTACGTATCACTTTTATCTCATGAGTACCATGCCCAATGCCCATCGGCCAGGTGTGGGATATAATAATGTCCGCGTCCGCAGAGCCTGCTGCGGCTGCTGGAGTGCCCCGTGTGCCTGGAGGTGATGGAGCCGCCCATGTCGCAGTGCCGGCGCGGCCACCTGGTGTGCGGGCGCTGCCGCGCGCGCCTGGCCGCCTGCCCCGTGTGCCGCACGCCCTTCTCCTCCGTGCGCAACCGCGCCATGGAGGCGGTGAGTGCTCATTTGTAATCGGTACATTCTTTGCTCCCTCAAAAGCGCTTTAAAACAGCTGGACGGATGCAGCTATTTTCTTTCTTTCTATTTTCTTTCTTTGAAATGTTCTAATAGTTTGAATAAGGATTTTTAGGTAATTAGAAAAGTTGCTTGAGAATTTAGGAATTTCGGTAGGAATAGAAAGATAGTCTTTTTTATAGAATTTTTGTACACCTCAAATATTACAACTAAATCTATTGAAGTTGGAGTAGGAAAACGTCTCATGGCTCAACTAGTGTGAGATAAAAATAAATCAATATGAAATTGCTAATTGTTAATAGCAATTTAGTAATTGAATAATTAATTTCGTTGTTTTTTGCAAGGCTTTCAAATTTTTAAACTCCTATGATTCGCTCTCAGTCATGAACCAAATATTTAGTATAGTAGCAGTATTATTCATTAGGATCTTTATGTAACAAGACTAAATTTACGTTTACTTGAAATATTGACATGCAGGTGTCAGAGATGCTGCGCTACCCGTGCCGGCACGGCTGCGGGCGCGACGCGCGGCTGCGGCGGCGCGCGGCGCACGAGGCCAGCTGCGCGGCGCGCCGCTACCGCTGCCCCGCGCCCGCCTGCGCCGCGCGCGCGCCCGTGCCGCTCGCCGACCTGCCGCTGCACTTCCAGGTCACTGCCACACCCGTCACGATTTAAATTATACACTTAAGAGACGAACTGATATATTTTATGTCCGACCGCAAAATTTATTTTCAGCCGAAAACGAAAAAGACTCTTTGACTTTATTATTACATTCGATTGAAGACGAAAGCAAAAAGTAAATGATTTAAATTTCCACTGGGCACTGTTTTTTTTTACATCTAGGGAGAGAAAAGCAAATATTATGAAAATATATGAAACAATAAATATAACGTCTCTTTAAGTTAGTTGAGTTAAACCACAAAGTTACCCTGATGGGAAACGGAACGTCACCTGATATTGCAGAGCTTTACGAAGTAAGTAGAATGATATGCGACAATTTGCGAACTTCTGATTTTCGGCTCGGCCGAATCTTTCGCTGGTTCATGGCCGAAAAGGAAAATATGACCGAATCATGATTTCTTGGTCAAAAATAGCCGAAAACGAAACTTCGACGACTAACGACGGTCGGTCACTAACTATATTTTATGCGAATGTTTCTATGTGCGTGACGTCAGCGCACGCCACACTTCCACGTGTGAGAAGAGTCCCTGGTGCTTTTGAGATGGGACGGTCAGACTATTTTTTTTTAAAATACAAGAACAAATATAAAATGTCCCTTGTAATAAATAATAAACTAATACAACTGAGAACAGATAAGTAGTTTAAATGTACCCTATAGTCAAAATATTAAAATATGTGTGTCGTTGCGAATGATTTTCATTATTCTATCATTAATGGAAATTATTAGATTTCACTAGTGGCTGTTTTCGAAACTAACATCAGCACTTCACTTTTTTGTTTGAAGCATTTGACTTACTTACTTTTATTAAAAGTTATTATACATAGACTGAATAATATTATTATTTATACTAATAAATATAAATTATATAGTGGAATTGTTAACATATTTGATGCCCTAATTTCCAAAATGGCTTGTTTTTGAATTTATAATATATATCAAATGTTTTTGATTTTCATTTAATTCAAAATTACTGAAAAATTGTTGAGCTGATTGCAATGGGACTTTTGACAAAATTTGTTTCAATTAGCTGTGTTATAAATATAATTTTATTCTATGCGATGTTTGATTGACAGTTATTTGATGGAATTGCTGGCTGGTAGTAACTAGTAGTTAGTACCTGACTACGCATGCATCTTCTTAGTGTAGATTACACGATTTAAACGGGTTAATTTTAAGAAATATTTCTTAATAGAAAATCTTTTACAAAAACATTTACTTTTATGCATTATAATAGCAAAAAAAATAATATAATTGTTATTATACAGCAAAACTTTAATGGTGCATTGCGAAACTATTGACAAATTCTTTGCGCGTCATATACAATAAAGCATATTGACACAATATTGTACACAGAGCGAACACCTGTCGATGCTGAAAGTGGGTCGCAGGCACAAGTTCTCGATGAAGGTGAACACGGAGCAGCACGACCACTGGCTGGTGATGGCGGCGCGCGAGCTGTTCCACCTGCGCGTGGACGTCGACATCCGCACGTGGGGCGTCGTGGTCTACGTCGCCTACATCGGTCCCAAGTGCAATGCTAACAACTTCACTTATAAGGTACCTACATCACTATACTAATAAAATTCATTCATACAATATTGATATTGACGGCACGTTTGGCTCAGTTTGTAGTGACACTACTCGCTGTGCCAGCGGTCGCGGGGGGCATTCATTTGTGTGATGATCACGAATGTTTGTACTCCAGACATGGGTGTTCATATTTATAATATGTATGTATTTAAAATTATATATGTGTAGTGTACCAACTATCTGGTATCCATAACACGGGCCTCGTAGCTTATCATAGAACTAGATGGTGCTGTGTGTTAATGCCCCAATATATGTATTTATTTATTCATTTAAATACGAAAATCAGGAGGAATTTCACTCATGTATTGTATTCAGCGCTTTTTAACGTCCCACTGCTGGACACTAACCGCCCTTTAGCAAGGGGAATCAGGCTACAAGTCTACCATGTTGGCCAAGTGCGGATTGGCGGACTTTACATGTCTTTCGAAAATTTGCTAGGTTCTCTCAGACATGCAGTTTTCCTCAAGAGTTAATCAAGTTTCATTATAGTCTTAATAATCAGTTGAATGCTGCTGCTCTGGTAGTAAAGGAGCGTGCTTAGTATTGTTAGATCGCAAAAGCTATATTTTTTGTTACTACGCATTTTTATTAAGTACGACTCCACAACGTACGAATGATAAAATATTCAAATATTGCAAGATCTATCTTATAATGTCAACCTATGGTGACTTAACATATATACTATGACTCAATGTTTTCACAAATAAAATCAAATAAAAAATAAATGTAACGTTATCGCCTTACTTAATAAATATAAATAGATATCATAACATATAACTATTAAAATATTGAAAACCAAAGAAGTAGTTGTGAGAAATATTCTGTAATATCGTTCTCATGTGTACTTCTGTGCTCAGGCTTTCGCTTTCGGCTCCCCGAATGTCTGTCGCTAGGCAAGTCGCAGTACAACGCTTGCTGTATTATGTAGTAGTAGAAGTGTCCTAAGTTGAACTTTGCTGGGCGAAAAATATATTAACGTGTTGAGAGGTGCATGCACACCCGTATGTATTTTAACAATTAATTTCCCTAAATTCGCATGGAGGCGTTAATTACATATAAGAAAATAACGAGTGTAATGTTATCTTTCAAATGTATTCGTGACAGGTGACAGTAACGGGACAGCACAACAACAGGAAGCTCGCATACACGCGCGCCACGCACAGCGACCTCGAGAGCACGTCCTCCAACGTGAGTCGCCAGGACTGCTTCCACCTGACCCTGGACCAGGCGGCCAACTTCCTCAGGATGCAGAACCGTTACAGCGAACCAGACAAGTACCTTGACTTCGTGGTGGAAATAAAAAAACGTGATGTGCCTGTAGAAAACGCTCTTGATGAGTCGGGTTCTTGATTAGAGTGTGTCGTGTACGTGAGCGAGGGCCGTATAGTGAGGTACGAGACTCACGGCATTCCTGACGAGTCGGAAACGCAGTGAGTAATCACTTGTACTGAAAAAGACTTTCTATGTGGTCTGGTATAGCACCGAAAATGCATTTTTAGAATTTATACATATAAGTCATCTTATCTATATATGTTTATTGTATTTATTTTAAGTATGTATTTACTATTGTGTAGTAGTGTGTAGCTTTTCTCTAAGGCGTAGATCGTCGAAAACATGGTTATATTATATTCTCTTTTATTGGCGCACTAGCGAATTATTTTTAATAATTGTTCTAAAGTTATATATAATATAATGTCAAATATTAATAATGATATAATAATGTACTCTGACCGATTTCGCCCACAGCGGCTAAACTCATTGCGACTGGCGATATGCGAAGGAGGTATTACAGTGCTCAAGTATGAGCGCAAAGATGAGAGAACAGGCACAGTACCGATGGCTATACTAAGTTTTTATCATAGAAATCTTCAATTTTTAATATATCATGTTTGACATTATATTTGTACTAAATATCGATTTATAAATCCAATGGTTTCTAAGTTAAAGACTATATTTTTTTATCTCTTTCTATCAATACACATAGTTGTAAGATCTTCTGTCTGTGCTTGTATGCAAAGCATGTAAAAAATTAAGTCAGTCTGATTAAGGAAATTTAAATATAAAAGTCTTAATGTGTAGAATATAATTATTATTATTGGTAAAATCGTGTATTTAAACGATTCATTTTAAAATTTGTGTATTTTTACTAATAGATTTGATAAGCTATCAAATATCAAGAAAATATATATAATAGAATACATATTTTCTATGATAAATAATACTTTTAAAGAACAATGGCAAGTTTTTACCTGAATGTTTTTTAGATTAGGACATATACAAAACTGAATGATTTAATTTGTTAATTTTTTTTCGGCGTTTTACATGGCAAAGCCACGAAAAAATGTTTACATAATAAGCTACTAATTGATTGTTATTATGTACTTCCGGTTTAGCCATTCGTAAAGGATAATATAAAAAACTGTTGCAATAGAAGAAAATAAAATGCAAAAAATAACAATACCATAGAACTCAGTACATTTTGTGATAGGCCGCTTAAGCTGTAAGATTAATTGAGTACGCTATTATTACAGTTAGTAAGGTAGTTAAAATAATAGTAATGTCAGCACAACAGATGACTGATTGTCTACTACGTTTGGTTTTGCTGTTATTGTTCCATTTTTCTAGTTTATTTTAATTGTTGACTCTTGCTTTGCCTACGGACACGATTATCTGCCGTGCCCATACCACGACTTGTGCATTCTCTCGAACGATCGCCAGTGTATACCTATGACTATAGTAATTTCTCCCAACGGATTCAAAGTAGTAGGTACCTTGTTTCATCCATGAAAAAAAAAATAAAAACATTACTTATATGTAACGTTAACGTACTTTTTTTAATTTATAATATTTAATTTATATTATTTGGTATAATAATTAGTGACAGCTGTCATTGCTGGATATAGGTATATAACAACAAATCATAAAATAAAAATGCGAATATCTTTTTGTTATGACTTCCTAAAAAAAATCTTTCTGGTTAAAGATGTGTTATTTAATTCATATCGTTTTAGAATTTTTCATTTCGAGACGCCACAAATGTATATCAGGTAAAACGTTGTATAGAAACCTGCCATTGTTCTTTAATCTGTACTAATATAGATGGGTAAAGTTTATGAGTTTGTGAGGTTGTAGGGGGTAATCTCTGGATCTTCTGAACCGATTTAGATAAAATTTGGTAAGAAGATAGTTTGAAACCCTAGGAAGGACATAGGATACTTTTTATCCCGGAAATAATCCTTTAAGGGGGTGAAAATGGGGATGAAAGTTTGTATGGGGAATCAACCTAGGGATGAACCCGACCGAGGGTGAGTCGCCAGTTCATTATATAGATTAAATGTAGACAGCAAATCCTACTGTTATTATAAATGTAAAAGGTTGTGAGGATGGATGGATGTTTGTCACTCTTTCACGCCATAACGACTGAATAGATTTGGATAAATTTTGGCACAGAGATAGACTATAGTCTTGAATAGCACATAGGTTATTTTTTATCCCGGAAAAATGTACACTTTCAGTGGGATAGATTTGTCTTTGTCTATGGACAAACCCGAAGCGAAGCGAGGGTAGTCGTTAGTTGTCTATAAAATAAATTAGTGTCTATTATATTTATTATTAATGCATGCAATTATATTCATATATCCATATCTATTGGTGTTATATATAATAATATAATAGGGAATAGGCGTGTGATTTTAGTAAAGTTGAAATATTTTTTTTATAGTCTTATTTTTTTTGAATTAAGCTTATATTAATATTTTTTCATGTAATTTCTTTTCGATTAGGAAATAAATTTAAAAACGTGCAAATTTAGGAAGGGAAATTCCAAGTAATTGAAACGCACGCCATTGGTCAAACCGAATATACCGTCAAAGTATTATCATAGAGCGATTTTGTCGCTACAAATTGAGTCGTCATTTTTCTGTGTATATAATACTGTGACGCGCGCGAAATGGCGGGCGTTTAAAGTATCCGTATGGGTATGATATTTTTAATTATTTTTTTTATATTAAATTTTAGTTTTTTGGATGGATATTTTTTATAACTATTTAACGATGTAAGTTATTGTATGAAAAAATCACGCATATTCCCTATCGCAAGTGCTTTCTATCATTATAAATGTGTAATGCTATATATGTATAAACAGCTATCAATCATTTTGTGCAACTGAATAAAACTACAAAATTTGTTAGATATCTAATTGTTTAAATTTTTTGCAGTATAATATTCTGTATTATCATATAACATAATTATAGGATTATAAAGCTTTTATATACGTATACGCATATTAGCATTAGTTCTCGACTTTTTATTTATTAATCATAATAATAGTTAACTTTCTTCTTAAAATATTTAGCCGACTTCAAGAAAAGTAATGGTTTATTCCCCTATATATTTGTATGTCCGTGATTATTTTAGACATAACACGACCAATGGGAAATGTCTAGTATATAAATCATTAGAAGTCGGTTAAATTCTTTGTGACTTTAGTATAAAACTATTGTGCTTTAAAGAAACTAAGAATTCATAAAATTTTTAATAACTTAATTGTGTATGTATCACATTGATGACCTTATGAATCTGTATGTGTAAGTTTGAAATATTTATTCGACTAATTGTCGATCTTAAGCGTAATGTTGTATAATCGTAGAAATATAAATTATGGGCCTGAACTTATGTATTGTGTAGTGTGAAATGGTTTTACAACTATTCATGTAACCTTATTGGTTACAAACTAAAACGCGTGCAAGAATGACAAGTAGTATTTCTACTAAGCATACTCTTATAAAAGCTGGGTACATCCTAAAAACGGATCTTAATTGGCATAAGATTGACATATTCTTGAAAATTACAGTATAGAAAATTCCATTACCTCTGCCGGTGGGTTTTAATAAGTAGACTGTTTAATGTCATTCATACACTTTTTTGAGCTCTTTATCCTCCGTCATGTCGTTTTACTTTTGGAATACTGGAAAACATACACAAACTGACATTTTACGGATGTACATTTAATATTTTGGGTTATAATAAAAAGCAATTTTAAAATTTATAACGTTAATTGTTCATATTTCATGATAGTATTGCAATGTGTTTGAGAATATAAACATACATATATACATCTGATCAATGTTTGGATTGAGAGTAAATGATACTTATTTTGTCTTCAGTATGATTCTGAATGTTCTAGTCAATATGATCAAGTGATAGGTAGTATGGTCGGATTTGGATTGTAATATGCTAAAAATATACGTATATCTAAGGCAATATTGTAATGAAACTAGAAAGTCTGTTTGGGCTCATATTCTTGACTGATCTCTGCATCAGAAGTAACTTAAATGTTGCTTCATTTTATCCTTTTTTTATCTGTGTATATTTTTTATTGCATTAAGCTCGTTTATCGACTTTTAATTATGCAAAATTAAATTACTATTTTAATCTGTTATTTCTAGTATTATGTCTAATGACATTTGAACATATCATGGTTTTAAGTTTGATGTCTGTGATGTTTTGTTATATTGCATTTGTGATATCATTTGAGGTCCTCGCAACGTTGTTTCTATTTTGTTTATTTGTTTTTATTGTTAAATTAAGCCTATCGTGTATGCCATAAAATAAAACTGAATGTATGAAACATACTTTTATTTTCATACCAAGATCTTTCAACTAAATACTAAATTATACGTTGTTGATATGTCTATTTACAAATGAATAGAGAATGATGAATTAAATGAGATTTAAATGAAAATAATTTAAAATCTACTTTATGTAGATAACATAATACCCGAGACGCATTTTTTCTATTCAAGAGTATATAATACAGTGACTGCATATAACAATGCCTCATTTCTGGTCATTTTTTTCTTCACACTATTATTCTATCATCATTAATAGTTGATAGTATACAGGGAAACAATCCTTCGTTTAAAGTTAATAAGAGATAGTTGAATACTTTATAAAGTAAATACAAATATTTGTCCTGCACTGGAATCGAACTGTTGATTTGACGCAAAAGGCATTACTAGTCTGATCCATCACACATTTTATTTTTTTAAACTTTTATAGTGCTAAATTAGGAACACTACATATTCATTATAAACCTCTTAAGGCTTCTTTAAAATTTTATACAATAATAAAGCGAGGCTTACGTAATTAAAAAAAATATCACATTCATTTGCCAACTCAGTATTTAGTTATAAATTAGTACATATAATTACTACTAGCACAATTTAATAATTATTAGGATTGACTGATGAATAGGTTTGAGAGAGTCTGTTTTGTAGTTGTTGGGACATTGACACACAGCACCATCTAGTTCCCTGGTAAGCTTCGAGGCCTGTGTTATGGATACCAGATAGTTGATATACTATACATAAATATCTTTAAATACATACATATTAAATAGCCTATGACTGGAGTACAAACATTCGTGCTCATCACACAAATACCCCCAGCGAGATTCGAACCCGCGACCACTGGCACAGCAAGTACACTACAAACTTTTGGGTCACTACAAACAGCCAAATGTGTCGTAAGTTAGGAACAACTTTCAGGGTTTCGGGTTTCAGGTGAGTATTTTTGTTTTTATTTTTTTTTTTGTACACAAACTAAAATGGATATACGAAATGTATTATGAGACATAGCACGCCATTAAAGGAGGCAATGTTTTTTTTTCAGTAACAACAAAATCCTTAATTTGTGACAACTTTAGCCATCATCACTATCGCGAGACGGTATAATCTGGGTACTTTGAATTGAAAGAGGTGGTCCTAATCTTAAATTGTGCTACTAGTAAGTAATGGAATTGAAAAAAAGTTAATTTGTCTATTCTATTACAAAATATATTTTATTCCTATCGTGACAATTGAATTTATATACAACAAACAATTGTGACGTCTATATGAAGCGGCCTAAATTAATATTCTAAAAAATAAATTTTAAATCATTATGAATTTATTCATCGATGATTTCTACAATACTATTCACACTGATTGATGACAAAAGAGTTGTTTCATTACTTTAATGTAAATTAAATAAATATAAATATTTATTTAAAATATAATTTACAGCTTACAACATTTTATAAAATTAAAAACTAATTTAGGCTACCATCTGTTTGGAGGCGAGCGACTGCCGCGCGTACTCGGTGCCGATGAGACCGCGACACGCCAGCGAAAACTCTTGCACGCTTTCCAATAGTCTTCTTTTACTTTTCTTCTCTCTATACAAAACAAAAAAAAAAAATAATAATAAAGAAATATAAAATAATAATAGACAAAACATCTTTAAAATTATACTCCTCTGACTATTTCTATACTAAATAATTTGTATAGCTATAAATCTCATCTTTATATAAAAGACCCGCACAATTTTTAATCAGAACTAGGAAGGTATATTTTCCAATTAGGAAACAAATAAAGATAATCAGCTACAACTACAGCTTTGTAGAAGGTCGCCATTGTCATTCATTCTTATAATATGACTAGCAAAACCCGCGGCTTCGCTCGCGCTAAAACTACAACAAAAAAACTTTAAAAAGGTAAGTTTCATACAAATTTCCATCCGTTATTTTACCTCCTTATGGTATGAATTTTAAAAAACGCTAAAATACGTATTTGTTTAATTGTATTGAAGAGCATTAATACCAAGTTTCAAGAAATTCTGATCATAAATATTTTTGGGTTGTGTTATAACGTGTATTCCCGTGGCAATGAGATAATCTCCCGCGATAAAAAGTATCCCATATGTTGACCCGGATATCCAGCTATCATCATACCAAATTTCATCAAAATCTCTGTAGTGGTTTTTCTGTGATGCGATAACAGACAGACAGACAAAAATTCTAAAAACTATAGATTCGGTCTCTGTATCGATAATAAAGTCTATTTCAATAAGATTTTCCACAAAATATTTAAGGTACAGATTCGATTCAGTTAGAACTTTATTATATGTATAGATAATATCATTAACAAACGACGAAATGTCGCATATTTATCAGTAGCGTTCGGCAATCCAATCAAAGCCGGATAGGACGTTCAGAAAGGCAATATACGTAAATTCATTTTCCATCATTAAAATACACAATTATTCATCAATCATCTTTAAATTAAAAAAAATGGGTATGGGTAACCTTTACGCGCGGTTGAAGTAAAATTTCTTTAGCAAATATCGCAATTAAATTAAAATAAATCAATAATCAAATAAGGCATATTAGGCATGTTACAATCATATATTCATTTCTATAAAATCATATATTTATCTTATGCGGAAAGAATATAATATTATGTCTCATTTGTCAGACAATAACAACGGTTACCATGGCAACAATTAGTCATAATAGCGTGTAATATATTCTATCTCATTTTTTCTCCGTCTCAATCCTATATATTTGTGTTTGTCTCTTTCTCGTGTCGCGTTTTTGTTTCATCGAGTTAAAATCACAACGACTCTAACGAAGTTTCACTTCAAAAATCAATCATCATTCATTTAAAATAAAAGTATAGTGTAGTGCCTTACCTGAGCACCGCCTGTATGAACTTCTGCTTATGCGCGTCAGTGGCATGCGCCGAGGGGAAGCCCGCTCGCGCCAGCGCCACGCGCAGCCACGCGCCGAACTCGCCCGCCGCGCCCCCCTCGCCCGCCGCCCCCTCGCCCGCCTCGCCCCACTGCGCGCGGTTCAGTGCTAACAGTAACTCGGCCAACGGCTCCATTTGATTGCGAGGTGTCGCGCCGCCTAGTACCGTCAAAGAATCGTTATGTAGCACTTCATATATATTGCAATAAAATAAACTCGAAGGTGTGTATGCCTGTGTATATTTGTTATTCCTTCAAGTTGAAACATCTCGACGAATTTGAACGAAACTTAGTACGACCGACTGAACGAACCTAGAGTAAGTCGCTAGTTGTTCATAAAATACATACCCACAATATACGTAAATTTAAAAAAAGCTATTTAAACGTAGACATCATAAAACAGTTATAACAGTCAATTGGCGCTTTTTTTTTGTTTTATTATGTACATGCATCGATCACTAAAGAAATAGAAACACAATGACAAAAAATATTCTCACCAAATGAGCGCCCACTTGAAACATTTGGGTGTGTTTTTAATTTAGTAGCATTCGGACGCTGCGACAGTAAACATGGTCGTGGCTCGTTTAAAAATTTAAAAATCACACATCTAGGACGCTAAAAAAGGATAGTGTTTTATATTTTCGGTAAGTGTCAATATTATCATTATATAATTGTTATCATTGTATTGCAAATACTGATATTTGGTCAAGAAATCATCGTAAAAACACTTTTTAAGTAAGTAATTATAAAAATGTTTAAAATTGAAATTCACAAATATTATAATGGTACTTTAATGCCATTTTTGAATTTTTTGAATTCATTTTGTTATTTTATGGGTAGGCTGACTGTAACCTATATGCCCTTGAGACATCTTAAATCTTAGTCTCTCCCGTGACTATGATTACTGTAAAGCATTCGAAACGTCGGTCACCAAAAATCAAAATAAATCCGTTGATGTAAGTTATAAAAGCAACTTTAAGCATTGTATTTAATATTGAATTTATATTATTTATTCAACTAGAATTATCTAAGCACAATTGGTGACTGTTTTAAGAGAACTTTTGCATGGGATTGTGTATCTAGGGTACTTTAGTGATCTATGTGTATTGTGTATGTTAAATCTATTATTATATTTGTTAAGTTAATTTTTAAATCTCATTTACAGAGTACCATCCTGTTTAAAATCTCCAATAGGATCGCATCAAAAGCCACAAAGAAACGAATAAATATTTATAGGTTTTTGGCTATTGGGCAAGTGCACTACTTTTCACTAAGAAATGTTCTTATGATTTACAAACATGGTGTTATATTTTTGGTCGAACTTAAATATTGCGAGCAGCAAATAAATCATTTAACAAAAAAAGTAAATTTAGTCAATTAAAGAAATATAAAAACTATGATGCGATTTGTTATGCATGTAAAATTATGTCTTAGTGATGGGATAATATTCGTTTTAATTCGTTATAACTGGTGCAACCATACTTTTTTCACATAATGGATATCGATAGAGAGAGAAAGATAATGAGTTTGGTATTAAAGATATTTTAAAATATTTTTCTTTTAAAATATTACTTTGGAAATCTTTATTGATAAAATGTAGTCACTTCCCATTTCATATCATTATGACAGGTTTCACACCCGCACCATGCTACGATGAAAATAGTACAATATTAATATACTTCACACAGTAAAAACAAAACAAAAGAACATTACCGATACAAGACAGCGCAGTGATGGTGAGGTGCGGCGCGCAGCGCTGCAGCGCGGCGGCGCGGCGCTGCGCCAGCGCGGACAGCCACGCGCACGCCGCGCCCGCCGCGCGCGCCTCCCACACGCGCACGCAGTTGCACGCTGTGTACACACATTAAACATATCATGTCATTGGTAAACAACTGAAGCGGGTTCAAGTCCCGGCTCTTGCACCTTTAATATCCTCATGTGTCAATCATTTTTAACATGATTTACTTACGGTGAAGTAAAACATCGCGAGGTTCGAAATATATGTTAAAATTGTCACCACGCACTTGACAACCGTGGTGGACTATAGGCTGATCCTTTTCGTATTGAAGGATAGATACGTACGGTTTTTTTTTGATTTAGGTACAACAATTATAAATGAGTTAAAATGAAGACTACCAGACATCAATCAAAAAGTTAACCGGAGTATACAGACAAGCCAGAACAGAACTCTCTGGCGCATGCGTGCAAGAAGAGCCGACCCCAGCTAAAATGGGAAAAGGGTTGGATAAAAAAATAAAGGAATGTTTTTAATTATACAATATGTAGAAAAAATAAAAAGTTGAAAGTAATAATAAAAATTTAAAAATAGTATTATGTAAATGTTGGTTAATAATTATTTAAACATATAGTTATATTATCAGATATGAAATGAATAATATATTTAACATATAAATTTCAAATGCGTTGCATTAACAAGTTCTGTTGAGTGAACATTTTTACGATCTAAAGGTATATTCACACGAAAACCTTTTTAACGCGCTGTCGAGGCGTAGTAAACGTGTCGACGTAAGAACTACATACTATGTACTACATTTCGTGCGTTCATGATACTCGTGTTTTCAAAGCGTTTATAAAACGTGATTTTGATTTGTATGTATTCAGCCCTTTTGAACGTTCCACTGCTAGTCACGGGCCTCCCTTCAATACGAGGGGGATCAGGCCATAGTCCACCACGCTGGCCAAGTGCGGGTTGGCGGACTTCACATGTCTTTTGAAAACTGCTAGGTTTTCTCAGACATGCAGGTCTCCTCACGATGTTTTCCTTCACCATATAACAAGTGGCAATAATGTTGGAAATGATTCGCACATGAAAATATCAGAGGTGCGAGACCCGGGATTAGAACCCGCTTCACTCGGTTTCCTAACCGAGTATGTTACCACTGGGCTACCACTGCCTTTGATTTGTATATAATCCTCAAACGCATTATCTAAATATAATGCTAGACTTACCCAAATCAACGAGATCCGGCAACAAGTCCTCTATCCAGTCAATAGCCTGCATCTGCTTCTTGGTAAGCGCGACGAGCAGCGCGAACAGCGCCTCGGCGAGGTCGGGCGCGGCGAGCGCGGGCGCGGGCGCGGGCGGCGCGGCGCCGGGCGGCGGCGCGGCGGCGCGCGCGCTGGCCAGCACGCCGGCGCGCACCAGCCGCGCCGCGCCGCCCCACTCGCCGCCCACCAGCACCGTCACCTATACGGTACACACATTTTTATGTTCGCCGTATATTAAATATATTCAATTTTTACATTCACTTCTGCTATTTCTGTTTGGACATGTTTTGTTAAAAACGATACTTTCTTATTTCAGTATTATTTAATGTATTTTAAAGTATAACAAACGGAAGATATCAAATCAATGCTTATAAGAAATAAATTGACTTGAGCGAGAGCACGCTCTAATGACTTTGTGAATGATACATGTTTTTCTTTATTTTTTTTTAAATCTCAAACGACACGACTAAAAAAATTATATTCACTTACAAGTTTTATACAATCAAGTCCAACTGGGCAGGGCTGCGTTTCAAAACCAGCTATTATGAGCTGCGACACGTCTTCTATGATCGATATGACGTCACTCATCATTGCTGATACTGTATGTTTTAAGATTTGAAACATTGGCTGAAATGTTTATCAAAATAATTCATTTATTTAATAAATATATAATAAAATATTGTTTCATACAAAGTAAACTTTAAATAAATTTCTGTAAACTCAATCATAAATATTAATATCAAATTATAAATATAAAATATTCCTGCTTCGCTTACTTTATTCGTATTTATAATATTACCAATGCTCGTACGTGCAAAGGCACGTGTGAAGTCTCTTTAGCAGTTCTATGTATAGATAAGTTCGTAACTAAAATGCCATAATATATTATATATATATATATATTATATATTTTTACCGGTGGTAGGACTCTGTCAAGCCTGAGGAGTCCGACTGGATGGGTACCACCCCCTTATCTATTTCTGCCGCCAAGCAACAATGATTGCATTGTTGTGTTCCGGTTTGAAGGATAAGGTAGCCAGCGCAATTACAGGCAAGAGGCATATCATCTTAGTCCTCACAGTGACAACGCACCTGTGGTTCTGCATTTTTGGTACTTAAAACCTAAGTGCATGAACCGTAGGTGTTATGGGCGACAAGTATCGCTTTCCATCAGGTGGACTGTCTGCTCGTTTATCACTGAATAACATAAAAAAATATATATATATATATTTTTATAACTATAAAGCTGAAATATTATCTCATGAAATCGCATTACCGAGTTAAAGAACCAATAAAATGATCTATTTATATGATAAGGTTTATTTAAATTCGCTATATGTGTACGCAAGCGATCCCCATTGCACTGTGGCGATAGGGTTGTATTATGGTTATCAGTTAATAAGAGTTTCACAGCCTGTAAACTACCGGCACGGTCTCATCAAGGACTCCCTCAGGGATATTAAAAAAAATAAGGGGCTCCATGATTAGAGGTGTTGAGGTGAGTGTGCAAGCGATGATGGAAAGCCCCATTGTATTGCGATGATAAGGCTGCGCTCTCGGTTTTAGTTGACAAGAGTTTTATATAGTTCCCTGTTCGTTAAAGAACAGCACGACCCTATGATGGGTTTTCTAACATCATTAAAAAAAAATGATTGCGTGTCACCTTTATGTTCGGTTGAAGTCAAACTTCTTTAGCGCTGTGGCAGATACCGCAATGAAATTAAAACAAATCAAAATATAAATAATTTTCTATAAAATTATATGCAATAAATATTTATTTTTATAAGTAATAGTTATTATAAAATTATTAATAATAAATATGAATAATAATTATTAGAAAAATATAAATATTTTTTTAAAAATTATTCATAATACATACATTTGACTCTCACTTTCGCAACACTAATTTTTCCAATGTATTGATATACCCCTCAATCACGCCTAAAGAAGTTTTACTTCAAAAAAAGAAAACCACTCTAAAAAAATAATGTAAGCAAGAAAAAAAAACGGATGTAGTCGTCACCTGTGTGAGCGTGGCGTTGGCGGGCATGAGCGCGAGCGCGGGCCGCAGCGCGCGGAACAGCTCGGCGGCCAGCGCGGGCCGCGCGCCCAGCGCGCCCATCAGCGACACGCACTCCGCCGCGCCGCACTTGCCGCCGTCCGCCGCCTGCGGCCGACCTTGCTCTTATTCACTACTCTATTACATATGGCGTTAGTTCTCTTGTTCAGCCCCGTGACTCTTAAAGCGATTCAGATTATGAAAAATAAGATACATATCTTTACTTTGTTTATTTCTTTGGTTGAACGCGCTAATTTCAAGAACTACTAATCGAATTTGAAAAATTCTTTTCGCATTAGATAGCCCGTTAACTGAGGAAGGCTATAGGCTATATATCTATTTATTTATTTGTTCAGGTAAAAACTATCGTATACAAAAGATTTTAAACAGTAAGAATACAATTAGACCTATATTACCCTAAGCTATTACAAATGAACTGATTTCTCATCAAAAGTGATGAATGCTAAATAAGTATGTTTTACAAAAATAATAATAATAAATGAAACTAAATTGAAGCTACTAAAAAAAAAGAAACAAAAATACTTACTACTACTACTACTACAAATCTTATATAAGATTTAAAAAAATAAATAAGTTTATAGAAAATTTCCGAAAAACTAAAACATTGATTGGTTATACCTACTGGCAAAATATACAAAACAATTATACTAATAGTAACAAATAATAATATCATCCCGGAAAAATGTAGTATGTACTAAGCCATGTGTCAAAAAATTTTTTAATTGCAGATATGAATTAGTTAACGATACTTGATTCTAGTCCGATTCATTTTTTCGGCATTTCTTCTCAAGTCTGAAGCATTTTTATTTCAAAATCATTATTATAATAATAGTATTTCTGATACCAATGTTGCGTAGATATTTTTTACTTTTCATATCTAATATATCAATACTGTAATAAATTAAGCTAATTTATTATATGAGTATACTGCTTAACAGTTAAATGCGATGTATGAAATATATAACAACAATGTATGAGTTACCTGAGCGACGAGGAGGTCCCGCAGCGACAGCGCCAGGCCGCGCAGCAGCGGCGCGGCGGCGGCGGGCGCGCTGGCCGCCAGCGCCGCGCCCGCCGCGCTCAGCAGCTGCCGCCGCGTCCACGCGTCCAGCGTGCTGTCCGCGCTCTGCGGGTGCACGCCCTACTTATACACACTGAGTACCATGTTTAGTGAAAGGTTATATATGAATAATTTTACAACGAGCAAACGATTATATGAAAAAGTAGTAAAACCAACTACGACAAAATGTTTAGGTACTTAATTTTAGGACTATTATTTTTTTTGTGTACGAGGGTTACTGTACTAGTAGGGTCTGTGTCTGTCAGAATATTCAAATAAATTATTTGTTTCACGTGTATCATTAACATGCGTCGTGTGTGCATATTTCGTGCTGATAAACTTAAAATATGCCAATTACTTGCTTATGTACAGATATAATATAGTTTCTTTAGTTTGTCTTAGTTTAATGTATTATGTATTTATTTGAAATATGCAGCTTAAATAAATATATTGATTATATTTTTGCGTTATAATAATAATAATATAATGTCCTCTTGACCGATTTCGGCCACGGCGGCCAATCTCATTGAGACTAGCCAACTGCGCAGGAGATATTATCGTGCAGCGCGTGTGAGAGAGAGCGCAGACACAAGTGCACTCTCTGTTCCTGTCACTTTCATACTCCGGTGGGACGACTACTCGACACGACCGGTGAGAGTTAAGGCGCAGGACCGACGGCTTTACGTGCTCTCCGAGGCACGGGGGTGAAACACCGCCAACTTTCCAACTCCGGGCTGTTACTGAGGCTATACAGAAAGACTCAATAACTAAACTTGGCCCGACCCGGGACTCGAACCTAGGACCTCAGGATGTGCAGCCGTATATGCTAGCCACTACACCATCGAGGCGTTTTGCGTTATAATGTTTGTATGTATGTATGTATAAATGTATGTATTTATGCAAGTACACCACCTACCATTTTATATACAGATTCTTTTACCCTAAGTTGCCTGGTAGAGATCGCTTCTAGCGATAAGGCCGCCTGCTGTGCATCTTTTTTTTTTGTTATATATTTCATTTCTTTATTTATTTCTTGTGTGGTGCGCAATACAGTGTTCATTATTATCATTATAGTCTCTAAGTTATAGCAGTGTGTAAAACAAACAATAACATCCACCCACAAACTGTCACACACGCGTCTCACCTGCGCGACCCGCACGATGTCGGCGACGAGCTCGCTGGCGGGCGCGGTGCAGTCGTCGCACAGCTTGCGCAGCGCCAGCGCGGCGGGCGCGGCGCAGCGCGGCAGCGCGCCGCCGGCCGCGCGCAGGCACTCGCGCGCCAGCGCCGCGCCGCGCGCGCTCTGCAGCGAGCTCAGCCACGCCGCGTACGCACCTGCCACACGTTGTACTATGTTATTATTATAATTTAATATCGCCCTACACTCATTTAAATGTTTTTTAATAATATATATTATATACTTGTACGATTTTTGTTATTTTAATTTATAAAAAAATCTTTATTACCTTAAAACTATTACACAAAGACTAAAACACAAACCAAGACAATCGAGCGCAGTATGCAGCACGCGCACATCCTCAGCGGGATCGGCCGCGGCGCGCAGCGCGTGCTGCAGCAGCGCCGCCAGCGCTGGCGGCGCGCGGGCCTGCGTCGCCGCGTCCGCCAGCGCCAGGAACACGTGCAGCGCCGCCTCGCGCTGCGCAGCGCTTTCTGCTGTTGTGTACGCATTCTCTACCAGCCCCCAACAACCGTCTCCCAGGATGATGAAGCAATACATCTATAAGAAATTTTGTATTGTTGTCACGATCATAGGACAATTTTTTAGTAATTTGATTTTATACTATAATCTTATTACCACAATATCTGCTATGTCCTGTCTGTAGCACCGGAGTAGTTCCTGATCGTCTTTAGATAGCGCCGACTCTGGAGGCATCTCCGATTTCTTTACCAACGTGATAAGGAGCTGCGTAAAAACTTCATGCCATACTGGATTTATTTTCACTGTGTCGTTTGTCATGTTCAATATTTCATCCTTCAAAAACATAAACTTTAACTTAAAATGTGTACAATTATACTCTTCTAATATTCATTTAAATTCATCTAATATTTTTGAAATACATCACAATGAACACCACTACAACAATATACCTGTAACGTATACCACACGCCGAACACTAAGTTAGAGCGCGTCTCGTGCAGCGGGTAGTGTCCGGGCGCGGCCTGCGCCGCCAGCAGCAGCTGCAGCAGGCCGCGCGCGCCCTGGCCCTCGCCCGCGCCCTCCAGCGCCTCCACGATCACGCGCGAGTGGCACTCGCCTATTGACACGCAGCAAGTGATGATGGCCGATAGTAGCTCCTGTTCGTTGGATTATGTTTAACAAACTCTTATTAAAGTATCGATTTGTAATTCTGTATGTATGTGAAAAGGGTTCATCATTTTTGTACAGAAGCTTCATGTTTACCATATTTAGTTATTCACAACATGCTTCACATGTAAGTTCCTAATTTCAGTTGTATTTATATGAAATTTTGTATGTGAATAGGGTTTAATATTTTTCTATTGACACTGGCATTAGCCATCCGCCGCCGCCATAAATATACTAACGCAAATTAAGACTAGTTAGTTCATTTTTATTAATTATCTATGTTTTCTCATGGTGATATTTATCTTCAAATATCACATGACACTAGGTCTTTATAGTGTTGATATTTTTTTGTTTATTTAAACATCTTCTATACATATGTACATATGTATGGACTCATTTCTTTGTGCAGCGGAAGTTTAAAAAAATTAAAAATATGTAAAAAAAATACCTCGTTAATAGAATTAGGAACATTATGCGCAGCAAAGAGCGGCGTCGCCAACGCGGAGAGGTCGGCGAGGAGGGCGCGCGCGGCGCCCGGGTGCCGCGCCGCGCCGCCCGCCGTGCCCGCCGCACGCACCGCCGACAGGCACGCCTCGCACGCCTCTAGCGCCGTGTCGCTTATTGCTTCGTTCCACCTGTGACACATTTTGTATTCAAATAAAAACCAAATTTGAATAGGCTGGAAATAAAAATCAAAATACAGCTTCTACAAAATTCACAAAGAAGGTAAGGTTTCATTTAACACTAGCGACTCACGCTCGCTTCGCTCGCGTTTACGCGGTACGGTTTCACGGTTAGCTACGTTTATACATAAATAGTAGCTTGCTACTCCTAAGATATTCATTTAAATTATATAGCAATTTACCCTCGTTTTGCTCGGGTGCGTAGCCGTATTTTGTTCACAATTTCATGGGTTTTAATTTTTTTCGCGGAACCCTGATTTTTTTTCTAAAATAAAAGTAGCCTAAGTTACTCCCTATAACATCAGCTATCTGCCAGTAAAAAAGTCCCTTCAAAATCGGTCCAGCCGTTTCGGAGATTAGCCGGAACAAACATACAGACAGACAGACAGACAAAAATTGAAAAAAATGTTGTTTTGGTATATGTACCGTGAATACATCCATATGCATTTAGTAAAAAGTGGTTATTTTAATATTACAAACAGACACTCCAATTTTATTTATCTGTATAGAAGATAATGTATTGTGAGGTTGCGTGTTTTCGCCTTTATACCAATTCTAATAAACAAATAAAATGACTTTAAAGAGTAAAATCCATATGTACGAACTGTCTTCGACAACCACAAGAACGAGCCTACAAAACTGACAACTCTGACTGACCTAAGGTAAGAACGTTAGTATCGGAGCTTATATACATACATATACGTATCAGAAATCGCAAATATTATCACAGATTTTTTTAAATGTTTATAAAATATAGCTTCCTTGACAATATCTCTTTGTTTTTTTATGGTATTCAGTGATAAACGAGCAGACAACCCACCTGATGGAAAGCGATACCTGTCGCCCATAACACCTACGGTTCATGCACTTAAGTTTTATGTAACAAAACTGCAGAACCGCCGGTACGTTATCACTGTGAGGATTAAGATGATATGCCTCTCGCCTGTAATTGCGCTGGCTACCTTATCCTTCATACCGGAACACAACAATGCAATCATTGTTGCTTGGCGGCAGAAATAGATAAGGGGGTGGTACCCATCCAGTCGGACTCCTCAGGCTTGACAGAGTCCTACCACCGGTAAAACCCATATGAATATTTCATACAATAGTTTCTGAGATGAACAAACACAAACTCTACTTTAATTTACAATATGCGATTATAAAATCAACAAGACACAACACACAAACAATACAATAATACATATACATACGTGCATATAATATGCACGGCGGTGTGCAGGGCGCGGCACAGCGGCGCGCGCTCGGGCAGCGTGGTGGCGCAGTCCAGCGCGTCCTCCTCGCCCAGCGTGAGCCAGCTCGCCGCGCACGTCGCTGCGCTCGTCCACGACTGTACCGTGTCTTCACTTGGCGCCTCG
This sequence comes from Argynnis bischoffii washingtonia, assembly GCA_033884665.1. Classification (NCBI taxonomy): domain Eukaryota; kingdom Metazoa; phylum Arthropoda; class Insecta; order Lepidoptera; family Nymphalidae; genus Argynnis; species Argynnis bischoffii. The sequence continues at coordinate 12,342,750 of CM066618.1, read as the reverse complement.
TTGCTATAGTCACTATTGAGGGATAAAAATTATATTAAAAATATAAAAAAAAACACGTTTTTGTCATTAACACTTTATTAGTGTAGACAGTTGTTATGCTTAAAAAAATACATTTTTTTATAAATAAATAAATAATTTTTCATTTTAAAACAACAATATAATAATATTATGCGTGTATGTATCTGTATAAATTTTATAAATATGAAAGTTTATGAGTATGGATGTTTGTTACTCTTTCACACCAAAACGGCTGAACGGATCTGAATGAAAATCGGCACAGAGATAGATTATAGTCTGGAATAACACACAGGCTAATTTTTATCCCGGAAAAATCTACGGTTCCCATGGGATAGGTTGGTTTTTTTTTCCTAGAGGCGAACCCGGGCGAATCGAGGGTGAGCCGCTAGTATTATTTATAATTTTACATTATACTCATTGCATTTTTTAGGCTCATTATATAACACTATTTCTTACTTCCCTGGTTGGCTGGAAGAGATCTCTTCTAGTAAGTTCACCTTTGCCCACATTGGTCATTGTATTATCTAGCTATTAAGCTTTTGTCCATTGCTTCATGGGTATAGTTTTTAATCAGACTACACTTTAGAAATAAGCACTTTCAAAGAAACAAAAAAATATTTTTATTTATTATTTAAAATCGATATTGTTATTTGTTTACTTATTTAAACAAAAATAAATAATAATGTCTCAATCATGGCCAAATGACATAAAATGGCATACTAACTTGTAAACACTCTGAAGATATCTTAGCATATCATCCAACACCATAGAACTCGCTTGGTTTAGTGCAGCACGATTTTTTTGACGTAATGATGTACCCATAGTCATACTGTTGTACTAAAAAAAAATATTTATATATATACTATAATTCATAATAAGATTTATTCTTCATAAGTACCTTCTGGATTAAACAAATTTAGATAGATAATAACACTAATACAATATGGCTTCATGTAGAAAGCTCAGACAGTGAATTTTGAGTAACTCGCTAAAATAATATTTTGCTACATTTATTTTAAAGAAATGTATAAACATTATTATTTTGGTGTTTTACGAAATGGATATTTTATATTACACTACAAATTTTGTCTTTTTTCATATACCCCTCAAGAAATTTATATTAATTCATTAAATTAGCTCTCTTAAACCTGAAAATGTTAACAGAAATATTCTATTATGTCACATTTTTTTTCTACTGTTAAATAATTTTTGCAATAACATATTACACTATCACTTACATAAGTGGCATTAGTTTAATGTTTATTTATTTGATTCCAACAACAAATAGCTTGTTACAAATTTAATCAAAATATTGATTCGAAACTGTAAACTAAGCTCTCATCCCTTTCGGTATGTATGTGGGCAGTTTACATTTTCAAAAAAAGAGAAATCCCCAGTACCATTAAAATCTGCATATTTTCATTATTTCGGATTTCTTGTTGCGAATCAAGATAAAAACTAGGTCACTTATATTTCTTGTGAATGCTTTATAACCGTTTTACTACAATGCTCCTCAGGAGACTATACGCTATGAAGACATAGGGTTATAATATAATAAATAATGCAAGTATCCATCTGCTACTAATCCAGTTTTACATTTGAAAGATCTTCCATATCCAATTTCCCTAGTAGTAATCTAGTATGAAAGTCTCTATCTACAAAAATCTAGTAAGAAAAATACAAAAATTCTTTCAAGTATTACAGCAATAAAACTAAAAGAAGAAATAATTTGATAGTCCACAGATCATCATATCCCAGAAATTATAAAAAAATCACAGTTTGAAACTCTCTGAACTTTAATTAAAATTAATGCTACTTGGATTTCTTTTTTCCTTGATTGTTAAGGAATTTTTGGAAAATAATTAAAATATGATGTTGCTGATTTATTGAAAAGTTTTCAACAAATGGCGGTGAACATGTCATTAAAGATTCAATTCCTGCATTCACATTTAAGCTGTTTGTTTAGCTAAAATTTAGGAAGTATGTGTGACAAGGATCAGGAACTCTTTTGCCTACATATAAAGACTTATCTTGGGATGAAGATATGCAAGAGGATTGCTATTAGTCCATTATAAGAGAAACTGATCCATAAAACTAGAAAAATAAGATGAAAATTAGCCATTTTTAGTATTTCTGTATTGTTGATAGAATTTTCTATTTATTTTTTCTGAATAACCTATTCTAAAATAATAATAATTACCAACTTTTAGCTGAGGTATAAAAATCTTGTAAACTTGTGTTATTAATAAGCTGTAACATAAATGTACTAACTTCTTCTGGTATCACAGTAAGCACTTCAAGTAATAAGGATGTGTTCTCTGCAGCTGAGAGTGGTCTTAATGTATCAGCTAGGTCTATTGAGCCTTGTTGTAAAATGAATGCAGCTAGCTATAATTAAAAAAAAATTGTAATTAAAAGGAACAATATTAACATTATTTAATAAAAGTGATGTACAAATAGTATTATATTTTACTTACACTGATACATAGTCTATTAGTAACAATTTTTGGGCCTTTAGAATAACCAATTACAGATTGTAATAATTTTTCCTTTAATTGTGGATAACTCTCAGGGGGTACCTCACTCCAGCACCTCAGGATTTTTGTATGTAATGTTGTAGCTGCATAAAATTGTATTTCTGTTCCCTGAAAAAATATATGAAAAATATTTTAATTATCTACTTTTTTACTATCAGTTAAAGCTAACAAAAACTTATATGTTTAAAAATATATTAAATATTCTGAAAAAAATCTGATATATCTTCAGTATTTTGTCTAGCATTTAAATAGCATTATTTTTATCATTCACTATTCCATACTTTTTTAGAAATCTCTTAGATTTATTGATTGACAACAATTGCTCCATAGAAATCTCCCAGTCCACATTTTTATTTTTAATTAAAGCATGTAGACGCTTACAAGTTTTTTAATTAAAGAATATTTCAATTATCGAGCAATAAAAACATTTACATATGTGATTAATTAACAAGGATGATAGAGTGGAAATATTTATACACTTCTTGTAACTTTACTTTGCTAGGTTGCAGCAATTCCCAAACAAAATTCCAAGCTTCTGGTACTCGTTGCGCTGCTGTAAGCCATGCATGGGCTTTTGCCCGATCTTCTTGTTCGCCGTTATAAAACACGGAAACCGCATACTCTATATTTTGAGCAGTATACTCCATTATTATGTGACACCTTTCCACTATAGTACTTAATGCATTATATATGATTATTTAATAGTAGGCTCTTCTTTATATCTGTTAGATGTTTAAGAATTATTATTGGCGATAATTATTTACAATATGTCTATTTAATAATGTAAATAAAAATTGAAAAATAGCGAGTGTTAACTTGTCAATAGTAACATGACAAATAATTGTCACTTGTCAGATTTGGACGACATACGACTCTCTACAGACGATACTGAAGGTAAAGATAAAATACATATTTTGAGTTATTATTTATTAATAAGAGACCAATTATAGAAATAATTACACTGTACGAGGTTTCGTATACCTAAATCAGTTTATAATAAAAATTGTATGATATTATTAGTTTTCTCGTTTATATTTTTAATGACCATTAATGTAACATGCTGAACTGTAAGTCACCTGAAGTCAAAATGAGTCGCTCATGTCTTCAGGTAGGAATAGAATGATAGTTTAATTTATGGTGGCTTTATAATTTTGTTCCAGCCCTTTTTAACATCCCACTGCTGGGCACGGGCCTCCCTTCAATACGAGGGGGATCAGGCCATAGTCCACCGCGCTGGCCAAGTGCGGGTTGGCGGACTTCACATGTCTTTCGAAAACTTGCTAGGTTCTCTCAGACATGCAGGTTTCCTCACGATGTTTTCCTTCACCGTAAGGCAAGTGGTAATCATGATAGAAATGATTCGCACATGAAAATATCAGAGGTGCAAGACCCGGGATTTGAACCCGCTTCACTCGGATACCGAAGCGAGTGAGTTACCATTGGGCTTTATAATTTTATTCTCTTCCTATTCAAGGTTTGACAAAGCGTTGAAACCTTAGATGGAAATAAATAGAAGTTAAAACATGAATTGAAACCTCATTATAAAACTTACAATTTCTACTTACACTTATTTTTTGCATTACGATTTATATGTCTCTACTTTTATTTGTCATCCATGGACTCTACTCTCTAGCCACTGGAGTCTAGTCTCTAGCATAGAGTGAGTAATTAACCCTTTTCTTAATTCTCTCTAGTCTCTACTTAGTCTGCGGAATGCGGATTATACATCTTGTTGCGGTCTGTACCATGGATGACAAATAAGTCTGTACTCTGTGTGTGTGCAATATACAACATACTCTATGGTTATACATTTTGAAACTGTCACGGTGCTCTGCTCTTGATGTATGAACTTCATTGATTTGAATTAAAAGTTTCATTTATTAGTGAATTTAAAAATGAAAATTGAAGAAGTAAAAAGTACTGCAAAGACTCAAAGAATATCTGCACATAGCCACATAAAAGGTTTGGGATTAGATGAAAATGGAGTACCGATTCAGATGGCAGCCGGTCTCGTGGGTCAAGAAGCAGCAAGAGAGGTAGGAATAATTAATAACTATGCTAATCTAATAAAATAATTATGTTTTATAAACGTGTTCTCTAGTTGGTATTATATTAATGTATTATGAAGTATAAACATCTAGTGAGCTATTGATAAAATATTGAGGTTAGTTTATTTGGTTACCATGGAGCTCCATAGTTGTATTCACTTCAATGGATCTAGGTTTAAAATAGATTTTCATAAAATATTACATAATAATAATATTCAATCAATATTCTTCATACTTCAACAAAACATCATTATAAATATAAAAGTAATCAGTTGCAGGAAGAACTGTAGCAGCATATGCAGTAGTTTTCACATAATAACATCAGCCTCAATTTTGCTGTGCTTCTCCTATCACTTAGTTTTATTTCATGTAATAACTTGATATATGTATTTATTTAATCTATTAATAAGGAAAGTAGAGACTAAGTATTAAAATTTATGGCATTTTAAAGCCTTAACAAACAAAGAAATAGGCCTAAATTGATGATGATGTATAGGAAAAATACATCCAAAATTATGATGTGTAAATATTGATAGTGATGATGGTAAATATTTTTTTATAAGACTTGTAATTGTGCATAAATATTTAATTATTTTGTTTTGGTTACAGGCAGCCGGCATTGTGGTTGATATGATAAGAAGCAAAAAGATGGCTGGTCGGGCATTATTACTTGCTGGCCCTCCAGGCACTGGAAAGACTGCAATTGCACTAGCTATTGCTCAAGAACTCGGCAATAAGGTAAGGCTATTTAATTTCTTTTTCAATATCATTGTTATAATTCACAATAATTAGGATTGTGTTATTTTCAGTTTGTAAAATAAAAAATATATATGATTTAAAGATTTTTATTCGGTAATAAAATAAGCTTTTAATGAAACAATTGAACAAACATTAAATAAGTTCAAATAGCTTTCTTTGTTTTGAGACTGAATATCAGTCATGTTAAGAACCTACTGATGTAACAATTTTTATTCAATTTGTTCATCTGCAATCAGTTTTTTAAATTCTATTTATAAAGCAAAATAAGAATCAAGAATGACTAAAATAAATAAATATAATTAATTTATTTCTGATAGAAATATTATAAATAAAAAAATGGACATGTCCATTGTATCTATGTTTATGTTATTATATTTTATGTGATTCTGATTGCAATCCTAACTGCATTAATAGGTACCATTCTGTCCAATGGTAGGCAGTGAAGTCTATAGTACAGAGATTAAAAAAACTGAAGTTCTAATGGAAAACTTCCGCCGTGCTATTGGCTTACGTATTAGAGAAACCAAAGAAGTCTATGAAGGGGAGGTAACAGAACTGACCCCAGTAGAAACTGAGAATCCAGCTGGAGGTATACTTATTTAAGTATAATTTTATAATCTATTTTATTTTTATAAAAAAAACTTGTTTTACTGAAATAATTTTTCTTTTTCTCTAGGATATGGAAAAACTGTTTCTCATGTAATTATTGGGTTGAAGACTGCCAAAGGTACCAAGCAGTTGAAACTTGACCCTACTATTTATGAATCACTTCAAAAGGAAAAAGTTGAAGTAGGTGATGTTATTTACATAGAAGCTAATTCTGGTGCTGTGAAAAGACAAGGAAGAAGTGACACTTTTGCTACTGAATTTGATTTGGAGGTAATTAAAATGATTAAAATTTATGTAGTAATTATATAGTTATATATAGATAATTTATATTTTTTAATTTATTAGCTAAGAAATCATAGAAATGAAAAAAATATTTCTACATTTTTTACAGGCAGAGGAATATGTACCTTTACCTAAAGGTGATGTTCATAAAAAAAAAGAAGTAGTTCAAGATGTAACTCTACATGATTTAGATTGTGCAAATGCCAGGCCACAGGGGGGGCACGACATAATGTCTATGATGGGCCAGTTAATGAAGCCCAAGAAAACAGAGATAACTGGTAAATATTCTTGCTCTCTGAACCTTTTCATTTCTATTTTAAAATGAAAATACCTGTTCTTAAATATTAATATTTTGAGGGTCTGAAAGAAACTTTTAGTATTAAAGTTTCAAACACTACTTGCTTCTAATAATACTTTCTTAGATTTACGCTATGATTATATATTATGATTTTTTATTTAAACTACTTGCTTCTAGTGATAATACCATTTTTGGTAAAATTGCAACACACAATATAATGTGCAGATGTATAGAACTACCCATGCACAAATTTTTATCACACTTGACCAAGTTTAAATTATTTATCAATATATTTTTAAAGATTAGCAAAGCATTTATTAACTTATGAATATTTTTATTTTAGATAAACTAAGAAAAGAAATCAATAAAGTAGTTAATAAATATATTGATCAAGGAATAGCAGAATTAGTTCCAGGAGTATTATTTATCGATGAGGTAAGCTATTGTCAACTCTTAAGTTGTTTCCAGACTTAAATATAAAAGTATGTATGACAGTTGGGAGTTGTTGGTTTGTATTTTATTTTATATTATAAGACACCCTTCTTTATATGACTGTATGGATTTACTAATTTACGGTACGGTATGGCATAATCTACTATATTTTGTCTATATCATAACATGCACATGGCTGGATGGATTTATACCTCTTATAAGATAAATATTAGATTAAAAAATATGTGTAGTCAACTCAATGTTTCTCCTCCTCCTAAATTAAGTAGAGATTACATATAATAGTACTTGTAGCTCAAATTAAATTAGGGCTGCTAACTTAGTAAAAGTAGATTAAAACAAAACAATAATATGACTTTGTTAATTACAGGTTCATATGCTTGATATAGAAACTTTCACATATTTACACCGTGCCTTAGAATCTGCAATTGCGCCTATAGTCATTTTCGCAACCAACAGGGGACGATGCCAAATACGGTTAGTATGTCACTTGTTACATCGATACAATGAAATGAAAAGGCCATCCCTCACTGGGAGCATTTGCCTGTAATGCAACAATCTAGTTTCATGTTGAGCATAACGTTACAGTTACTGCCTCACTGACTGACGAGCATTCGCTTATTACGTAAAGATTTAGATTCGATTTTGAGTATTCACCTGCAGTCAAGTCAGTTGTTTTTACAATTTCGAACGAAGCGGTCATATTGAACGCGATAATATTGATTCGCTCATGTTATTTACGTAAAAATAGCAAAAGAAACAACAAAATATAGATGCGTTAGACATCTTATCACGATGTTACAAATTGTATAATTAAGAACATGTTGCGCATTGTAATGTTCGCTTCTTCTCCCTCACTGATGTAATGTTACAAAATGTATCATTACAGGTTGCGCACTGTAATGCTCAGTTCTTCTCCCTCACTTACGTAATACTCGAATCTGAATTGTTACATTACAGGCGAATGCTCTCTGTGAGAGACCACCCTAACATTTTAAAATTTGTATTCGGCCCTCTTTTTAACGTCCCACTGCTGGGCACGGGCCTCCTTTCAATACGAGGGGGATCAGGCCATAGTCCACCATGCTGGTCAAGTGCGGGAGGACTGAGCATGTCTTTAAAAAACTTGGTAGGGTTTTTCAAACATGTAGTTCCTCACTATGTTTTCTTTCACTGTAAGGCAAGTGGTATAACGTTGGAATGATTCGCACATGATAATATCAGAGAAAACCCGGAATTCGAACCTGCTTAATTTGGTTTCCCAAGCGAGCATGTACCACTGAGCTATAATTGCCTTTTAAAATTATCAGATATTAATTATTATTAATTATCATAATATTTCAGAGGGACAGAGGATATTATTTCACCACATGGCATTCCATTGGACTTACTAGATAGGCTTTTAATTATTCGTACATTGCCCTATAATAAAGCTGAACTTCTACAGGTAAACTTTGTTGTATAATTAATTTTATGAATTAATAGGTTAATAAGTTATTTAAATGCTTTTTATTATGAATGATTATATGTTTTAGATATTAAAACTGCGCGCAACAACAGAAGGAATATCTATTGATGATGAAGCCTTAACTGCGCTATCCGAGGTCGGCGCAAATAGTACACTCAGGTATGGTATAATTTCACATAGTCATATTAATGTTTATTATCTGTAATTACAAATTCTGATTTTACTGAAAAAAGCCACTTGAACAGATATTATTCTACAGTGTGTGTGTGTGTGTGTGTGTATCACTCTCATAGTCTTATCAGGACAATCTATATACATATACGCGGTAAGAGATCTGGTGCAGGGCAAACGGCTGTACTTACTCTCCAAGACATGTAGGCCCCTAGTAGTAGAAGTACCGCAGTAAAACTTAGCCCGAGCGAGGACTCAAACTTAGTACTACCAGATTTGCAGTCATACATACTAGACACCAGTGACTAAGACCACACAGTATATAAATCCATATAGTAGGTGATCGCGTTTGATCTTAACAGAAATGTCGCTAAATGCAAGTGTTGTCAAAAAAATATCAATTATGCCTTGTGCCAAGTTATAGTTTTACCCGTCAACCTTAAAGCCATCTACCGACTTTCATATAAAAGTAAGCATGATAATAACTGGGGAGTTCCTCGCCTTCTCCCCTCCTCCCCTTCTTCCCTTCTCCCCTTCTGCCCTCCTCCCCTCCCGTCCCTTCCCTTGTAAGCTTTCGTTATACGACTGATGGATGAGTACAATATGCAAACAAGCGCAAACTATAACAAGCAATGCCTACACAGGTACGCCGCCCAGCTGCTGACGCCGGCGGCGCTGACGGCGCGCGCGGAGGGCGCGCAGCGCATCTCCCCGCAACACATCCGCGCGGTGCACACGCTCTTCCTCGACGCCAAGTCCTCCGCCCGCATACTTACACAACACTCGGATAAATATATGAAGTAGTACTGTCAGTCATTGGAATTAGCCTACTTGACTCTATCATCGATAACGCTAATAGAAAAAAAAAATGAATTGAACATGTGAACTTTAATGATTTCAAATGGAACTAGACTCCAGGTATTATAGCTTGTTCAGAAAAGGATTTGAAAATGCTTGCAATTAGAAAAATACAGCATGATTGAGAATCTCCTGCTTTTAAGTTATTTTGTTGGAACAAGTCTGTTCCTGTCTTTATTTTTAGGCTTTCTATAAGCGATGTCGAACATTAAACTGAACTTTTCCAAGATTTATTGTACTCGTGCGCTTTATCCACCTCTGTTGTCTGTATTGGACGTAAATTTTTATTTAAAATTTTGAGGTCGATATGGGTTCTGTTTTAAGTCCAATTTTTGTGTCAAAGGACCATTTGTTTTATGTTAATTAAAATTCATTTAAAGTATTGAGTTAAATCAATGCTGTAACAAGTTAATTTCTATATTATAATTTATCTGACTTATTGATTTAACATATTTTTTTAATGTTTTTTTTTTCATCTAAAATGCAAGAAATAGTACAAATACTTTACTTTTAACTATTCTATGTAAGTATTTTTGTGGCGTGACAGCGCGGCGCGGTGCAGCTCATTTAGAAGTATATGAATTTGGTCACAATTCACAAGATCAGATGCATATTTTTATGTAACTTTCATTTATTATCTATGTGAGTACTGCTATGAAGATTTAATTTAGTTAAAATACGAAGTGCCTATGTTTTAGGTGAAGAGGTATAAGTTTTAAGTTGATATACTGTTAGGTTTCTCACAATAATTACCGAGAGCTATAATTTTTAAGGACATAAAAAAAATGTTTAATAAATAAAATTTTAATAAAAATTAGTTGCCTCCTTATTCTATGTCTAATACTATGTTGAAATATGTACACAATTTTTAATATCATAAAGTTTTCATTGAAATACAGCAGATACATGAGATAATATTGAAAACACTTAAAATTAATTGCAACATTTATAAAAAGTGATATATTCAATTTTCTACAAATATATAACTAGCTTTAGGCAGTCTATTTAAAAATATATTTACATATTTAAATGTATATATCTCATACCTCACCTTTTGTTCGTGTTTGTTCTTTTTTCTTCATTCACTGGAACTGGCATGTAATGAGAATCAGATGTTTTTATTGTAGAAGTAGAATGACTGGATGGAAAAGGATCCTCGGTGGAAACTGGTGGAGTAAATGTGGGCAAGTCTACTCGCACACCCGTAGGCTCTGCGGTATGTCTGTACAGTGCCTCGAATTGCATCTCTTCAGAGATCGAATGCGATTTGATTTTTCTTTCATCTCTAGCATTAATTGGATAAACAATTAATATTTTTTCCCCTTTACTGCGCAAGGCGATCGGTGGAAGCGCAGTACTCGTGGATGCCGCAGGTCCTTCAACAACTTGTAACATTTCAACTGGCGCTGGTCGTAGGGGCTCCTTTGTGGTTGTTGTTGTAGTTGTAGTGGTTGTCGTCGTAGTTGAAGGAGTCGTTGTCGATGTAGTAGTTGTTGTAGAAATAACGACTGGTATATCAGGTTCCTCAGGAGTCTCGAATTCACGTCTTTCTCCCGGCGGCCCCATTATCCTAAGAGATTCGATCTTCATTTCTAAAGTTGGCGTAGGTACAGGTACAGTATTGGTCACGTTTATTTCTTCCATAGGTATAAATCTTGCCGTAGTTTTAGGGACTTCTCGTGACCCAAATATAGGTAATCGTGGTGCATAGGCAGAAACCAAGGGTAAAATAGTGTCTCGTGCGTAACGTTCCGCTCTTGAGATGAAGGAAGCAAGACGAGCTGGTAGAAACTGCACAGCAAAGCTTGTCTCTTCTTTTTCCGCTCGTTCATCCCAAGATACATCATTTGGTGCTGTGGAGATGTCATAATTTTTAGGCTTGCGGGATGGAGACGGTGTAGTTGTGGTACGCGGAGGCTGCGTAGCGCGAAGTATCGGCTCTGATATCTCACGAGTTTCATCGGGAGAATCTGCTCTTTGCCGAGGAGTTTTGCGAGGTCGAGGACGTAGGATAGGTTCAGCGATTTCTACAATTCCACTGGGCGCCGTTTTTGTATTTGTCATACCAAATGCTCTGCCTGTGTCGATTGTTTCATCGTACTCATAAGAGTCTGCGAGTACAAAAGGTCTCTGGGGCGTGTCTTCAGGTAGTTCATTATCATGTGGGTCATCTGGTGGCGCACTGGGTACAAATTCTTCGTGGACAACTTCCTTAATGGGTATAGTGCTGTTCGAAGGTTCTTCGACCTAGAAAATAAAAAAGTTTCAAGTGAAATTGGAAGTTATCAGTTTTATTGGGAGGTGTGTATGTAGGTATGTATTTACTGATACCTACCTCTTGAATATTACAGTCTCCTGGCTGCAGAGGTAGCTGGATCGACTCATCTGACAAGAGTCGTAAATTTTTGCAGAAAGATGACCTACACAAAAAAAGAATAGTTGATATCTTTACTTACAAATAAAATTATACTATATACCTCTAATTTCAAATTAGCTACCCCATATTGAGCAGTGTTATTCGCACGATACCATCGCTCAAACAACTACTCAAAAACACAACAAATAGTCTAGATCACAAGTTCAAAAATGGTGACAATTAGACATAGAGCTCCTAAAAACATGTGCGATAGCTCATTGAATCTGGAATGAAGTCTAGAAAAATGTGTTTAAAACATTTTTCAGCATGTAAAAAATTGCAAAAGTTATAAATAAATAAAGATGAAAATAATTAATAATTAAGAAATAAAAAAAAAACCTTAAAGGGGAGGAAATTTTCAATAAATAAATCCCGACTCCTGGAACTCTACCTCCATTATTTATAATTTTAATTTAACTCTGAAAATAGGGTTCCAAGAGACTGATGAGGTGTGCGCGCGCCGCCTCTAAAGCGACTACATCATCTAAAGTCATTTATTTACGGTATTAAATATCAATTAAAAAATTTGAATAAATTATGGTGTGTAAATACTTCAAAGAGTTTAGTCCCGTTGGAAAAAAGTTTTAAGTTAATTATTTTACTAAAAAGTTAGGCGATTGTTAATTAGCACAATTTTGTCGCACTTTTGTCGTCATTGAAGACACTAAAAGATGTTTAAATAATTGGTTAATACATTTTTCGCTTCTTGGAGCCCTTCTTATATTACTTAACAAGAACACGTCATGAAAGTTTTTAAAATTTCAATATTTTGTTGATTATAATTGTTTTCAAGTTAACAAATTTTTTGGATCATTTATATTTTTTTTACGCGAAAAATTTATAGACCAATTAATTATTGAAACAATTTTTATAAGAACAAGATGGTTTTTTTTTTAACTTGAAAAATGACATATGTATTTGTATATATTTTTAGGAGCTTCATCTCTATATTTCACCACTTTCAACTTGTGATCATTCTAGACTATAAAGTATCATTGTTTACATCATCATCAATCATTAGAACGGCTAAACTAATTTTATTAAATAAATCACTTGGTTTCTTTTTATTCTGAGAAAGAAAATTATTTAATTGATTTTAATGAGCTCCTCAAGCGGTAGCGGATTTAGTCGAAGTGATATCTACTAAAGCGGGAGAAGAAGGGTATTGGCAGAGAATAGGACGTTTTTGCCAATTTTCCATAAAATACCTAATACATTAAAACTTACGTTTTCCCGAAGCTATCAGTGATGAGCAGCTTGTGTATGATAACGGAGCGCACACCGGCGCTTAGCCAGCCGTTGTAAGCCGCGTAGTGAACGGAGGCGCGCAGCGGCACGCCCAGCGCGGGGTGTGGCACTAGCACGCGACCGAATCGGACTCCATGGTCACTGTCTTCTCGCCTATATACGGTTAATCCATATTTATTAATAATATAACTGTGAAAATGTTTGTTTTTCCTTCTTTTACGACGAAACCGAGCGACGGATTGGCGTGATGATTTTTTTTTATGGAAATATTTGCAGGATTAAAGTGATATGTTTTACATTGCTGCGGGAAAATATCTCATTCCCACGGAAAACAATAAAATAACGCTCATACTTAGAGAATTTCGATTGATATGGTTTTCTTTATGGAGATAGTCAGAGTTCTCAAGAATGACACAGTTATCTTTCTGTATACCTAGGAACGAACCCAAGCGATTAGTAATCAAAAGTGACAAAGCACAAAGATGATTAACAAGGTACCTACTTCGCAATCGTGAGACGGTAAAATATTTTTTAGAAAATGTAAATATGCGTATAACACCGAATGAATTATATATTAGTAAACAAAATGCACGACTTACTTGGTCATGGGAAAAGATTCATTTAGTCCTGAATCGCCCTGTAGAGTAAGCGTTACACGACCATAATTCTGTTTTTGATTTGTTTCGCTGGCGCCCCATAATGCTACGTGGTATTGATGAGCTAAGAAAAGTAATATAAATTTTAATATATTTTTAATAATAATCCGTAAAATAGAAAGTTTAACCGCTATCTATAATTATACTGTACTAACGTACCACAAAAAGGTTCTTCTTCTCTAGTAAGAAGATACAATTGCCCGCGACCGAGAGAGCGATCGGCGTAGTATCCCATATTGCCGCAACGACGGTCTCCATCACAAGGGAAACATCGACCCTGAAAGTATTATTTTTAATAATAAAACATTTTTATCCTATATTAAATGAATTTCGTATTTTAATATGTCGATCTCATTATAAATGATTGCAATACAAAGATTATGTTAATAACTAGCGACTCAGGCTCGCTTCGCTCGCGTTCGTCCATAGATAAGATATTCATTTAAATTATATAGCGATTTACCCTCGCTTCGCTCCGGTGCGTACGCTGTACGCGGAATTTGTTCACAATTTCATGGGTTTTAACTTTTTTTCGCGGAACCCTAATTCTTTTTCTAAAATAAAAGTAGCCTAAGTTACTCCTTATAACATCAGCTATCTGTCTGTGAAAGTCCCGTCGAAATCGGTCCAGCCGTTCCGGAGATTAGCCGGAACAAACAGACAGACAAAAATTTAAAAAAATGTTGTTTTATTATATGTACCGTGTATACATCCATATGCATTTAGTAAAAAGCGACTATTTTAATATTACAAACAGACAATTTTATTTATCTGTATATAGATAGGGGTTAAAGTATGAAATTGCCGTTTTATTGTAATAGGTACTTCGAATTGAACTTTTTTCACATAGTACCTATGTAATTCTTCTTTTAAAAAATGTGCAACATTCGATTATCGACTTTCAGTTGTTTTTTTATTCAGCTTAGACAAGAAAGATGGATACTTCGAAAATTCGAGTGATTTTTGAATACGAGTTCCGACACGGAATTAACGCGGCAGAAACAGCTCCCAATATCAATGTTGCGTTTGGAGAAGGGTCTACTAAAGAACGCACCGTGTGATTTAGGTTTAAACGTTTTCGTGATGGAAACTTTGATTTGAAGAACGAACCACGTGGAAGACCGCACACAGGCGAATAACAATGAATTGCAAGAGAAGGTAGAAGCCGATCCGAGCCAAACTACCCAAGAATTAGCGGCATGGTTTAGCGTTACCCTATAATAATATTGACTCATATGCGTCAAATCAATAAAATAAAAAAATATGAAAAATGGATGCCTCATGATTTGACTGATCTGCAGAAAGAAACGCGTGTTGAAACTTGTGTTGCCTTGTTGAATCGATACAGAAATGAAGGAATATTGGATCAAATTGTGACATGTAATGAAAAGTGGATTCTTTACGATAAAAGGTAAGCGAAAAATGCAATGGCTGACCCCAGGTCAAACGCCGCAACAGTATCCTAAAGCAAAGCTTACCAATAAAAAGGTAATGGTAACTGTTTGGTGGTCTCAGCATGGTGTTATTCACTATAGCTTTCTCCGATCTGGTCAAGCAATAACGGCAGATGTCTACTGTGCCGAACTCCGAACAATAGCAAAACTAGCAGTGAAACAGCCCCGACTCATGAATCGATCTTCACCAGTATTGCTCCATGAAAACGCGAGACCTCATACAGCACGAGAAACCGTTTGAACTCTACAGGAACTGCAATTAGAAATCATTCGTCACCCTCCGTATTCGCCAGACCTTGCTCCAACCGACTACCATTTTTTTCGTGATTTGGACAATTTTCTACGTGATAAAAAGTTTTCTTCTCAGAAGGCAGTACAAAATGCTTTCACACAGTTTGTTGAATCTAGATCACCAGAGTTCTATCGCAAAGGCATAAATGACCTTCCTATTAGATGGCAGCAATGTATAGATACCTAAAAATGGTAATTATTTTGATTAAATAAATATGTTAAATTAAAAAAAAAAACAATTTCAATATTTCAGTACAAATCGGTAATTTCATACTTTAACCCCTATTAAAATGACCATTTATTGACTATAATCTAGTTTAGTGACATTTGAAAAAGTAAAGGTTAAAAGGCTTAATTTTACTTTGAGCCAATGGTTTACACAGATAAAGGTTTTCATGTGAAAGTTCGAAGTAATATTGATAAAATACTATTTAAAAAAATACCTTTATGATTAAGTGAAGTTTATTTAAATAAAAACTTAAAATAAAAACCAACTTCCAGGCACTAAAACGTAAAAAATAACTAACCGGGGGTTTTCATTTACTATAGATATCTAATCAGTTATTTTCGAAGTCGGTGTGCTTTAATTTGTATCGGCTGGCACTAACTTCGAAAATATCTATCTATTCTGAATGAAAACCTGTTATTGTTATTTTTTTACTTTTTAGTGCCTGGAATAATATGCAGGTAATTTGTAAGAAGAAAGTTTTTTAATAAAATATTCGAATAAGCCATTTATTTAAAAATAATTTATTGTTACGTAATTTTTTAAAAACCGCTCGACCAATTTCAATAAAATTTAAATGGGACCACCTGGGAAGTATACCTATCCTTTGAAACAAAAAAAGAATTTTTCCAAATCGATGCAGGCGTCTTCGAGTAATTGGTGAACATACATAGAAAAAAAAAAGATTTAGGCGAATTGAGAACCTCCTCTTTTTTTGAAGAAGACGGTTGATTATTTATTTTAAAACGTAAGTATAAAATAAATAGAAAGTGATTAAATTACTCAACAATAATTGCGTAGAATCTACATATTTAACTTATGTACTTACCTCCAAGAATGTGTCATAATCTGAACAAGGAAATGCTGGAAAATGACATTTAGGTGAAACGGAATCAGTAAAGAACTTGTAAGCGCGACGATGATTGCACAACGACCGTCCTTCCGGCGACGCGCCTGCCCACGGCAACACGAGATCCGATACCGCACCGACAAACCTGTGATTAATAAATAAAGCGAGTTTACTTTCACTATTTAAAATTATCGCCTTTTAAGCGTAAATATGTTAGCATTTTTAAATAAAACTAGTTAGATTTAAATTAAAAATACCCACAGGTTAGAACAGCCATGTTGCACGCGGCCGCCATTCGGGTAGAAATCGACGTGCCCAAGTGGTTGCGCGGCGCCCAGCCCGCCAAGGATTAGCGTTTCTCCGTTAGAGTGGATGACGTCTACGAATTTGGCATCCGATTTGTCTAATCGCGCTCTAAAGTCTTGGAATTCAAACAGAGGCCCAGCTGGATCTAAGCCTGCATAAAATCATTAATAATGTTATACAACTTTCCTTTTTTATTACGCAATACGCGACATATGAAGCTACGTAATATTTTGAATATAGTTTACAAAGTTAACGAAGTAATTAAATAAATAAACGTAACAATGAAATATTATACCTGTGATACGACTTATGTTTCTCAGTTCAGAACCAGCAAAGCCAGCGACATGCGCTCCCAAGCTAAATCCAATTAAATGTACGTCCTCGAATCGCAAATCTATATGTTGAGTCAAACCTGTTTTAACGTTCACTTGCATTAATATATGTAATTTCCATGTAACTATAATATGTAAATAGTGCATGCATTTTAAACGATTAGTGTTTATTAAAGACTAAGAAAACAAAATTATGGTTAGTTGACAAGTCGGCACTACTTATTTAAGCCGTTAAATAAGTAGTTTACCTTGTAGCAGCATTGCCAACTGTTTACCCACAAGTCTAGTGTTAGCTGCTGCGCGAAGGTAATTTGGCATAGACGCACCACCTTCCCAATCTACGCAAATTACATTGCATTCTTCCTATAAGATAATAAAACAACTATCAGTATGTTATATTAAGAACATTCAAGAACTAAATATCGTTTAATGTCAATTAAAATAATATTAAAGCAAATTCGCAAATAATATTTTAGATTAAGATTTGAACTGACAACTAGTACGTCTTAATTGGTGCGCTACGTGATAAGTCTACTCTATTATGTTTGTTATGTTCTAAATTAAAATTGTAAAGAGACTTTGTCTTTTAAATAAGTATGTAAGGTTTTGACTCCATACCACTGCCATTAAAGCAGAGCGCATCTCGTACACCCACACGTTATCACAGTTGGAGCCGAAGCCGTGCACGATGACACGCGTGGGACGCGCCGTGTCGAAGGCGCGCGCCGCCCAACTCCACGCGGCAGACATGTTGCTAGCCGGCACAGCTATAAGCGGCTGGTCTCCTCTATGTATGTGTGTATACATATAAAACAATAATCACTTTGATATTTAAAAAATACTTAACATAACTATAACTTTAAAAGGTATAAGTAAATGTTGAAACCCTCATAAGCAGAATATTTTCTTGAAAGTTAAAGCTGCCTTTGAGGCATATTAATTAAAAAAGAATAATAAAAATCGGCTTAGAATGCGCACGAATTATGAACCTCCTTTCTTGAAGTTGAAAACTAAACTTTTTAGTAAATCTTTTATTTAGTTGTCCTTTGAAATATATCATTTATGAGATATTTCATAATGCAGTGTATATGTTAGATACGCTTGACCTATGCTCTATTTAGTAGAGACATTTGCATACAAACTATCAAAAGATACGGCCTTGCCTTCTTTGTTATTTTTAAGCTCCGAGTCTTTATTTAGTTGTTGTGATTCGATTCCTTGATGTTGTAATAAAAGTATTAAAATTGTCATTATTCAATTTTAGTGCACATCTACCACTTAAGGCACCGCCGATTATCTAATTGTGCCTGTGAGTCGAAATTCTGTAGGTAGTCACCTTAACCTCAATGTCTTTCATTACTATATGACTTCACTCTTCCAAAAATCAGATTGCATTCTGTTTCAATCAACAGCTCTTTGCCGAGAGTTCTTATACAATTTTTTATGTAATCATTTTAGATTTCATTTTACATATTTAAATGCCTATATTATATTTTTGTCAATAATATATTTAGTGCTGCATTGTAATCATATATGTTAAGTTAAATGTATTATAGCTTTAAAATCAAACATTTAAGAAGGACACTGAAAAATAAAATAACCTGCTAGTTGTAGAGTAGAGAAGAAAATGCGTGCCAACCTCCGACGGTGGGCTTGGCAGGGTCTCTAAGTATGCGAAAGGGCCAGAATCTTCAAAACAACCGAATTCTCCATAACAAACACTTCCTTGTGACCTCTTAGTCCTTAAATAAAAAAAAAAACATATATTTTAACAAATTTGTATCCCTGTTATAACGATAAAGTTATTCACAATAAATACCTAAATCTATTACATAACATAACATTTACTTTCTATATTATTTAAAATACGTAATATAAGCACAATACATTTTGAACTACACCTTGACTTACCCGGACTTGCCTAAGTAGGCATATAAAAGCTCAAAAAAGAAATTTATAATTCATTAATATTTATGCTATATTAAGGTCATATATGTATGTTCTGTTTTAAATGATAGAATAGATATTCGAAGCTGTTATTTTAAAGCAGTTTCCTCCATTCCAAATTATTATTTTAGATATACCTAAGTATATAGTCGTTCAGTCCTTTTTAACGTCCCACTGCTGGGCACGGACCTCCCTTCACGAGGGGGATCAGGCCATAGTCTGCCACGCTGGTCAAGTGCGGGTTGGCGGACTTCACATGTCTTTCGAAAACTTGCTACGTTATCTCAGACATGCAGGTTTCCTCACGATGTTTTCCTTCACAGTAAGGCAAGTGGTAATCATGTTAGAAATGATTTGCACATGAAAATATCAGAGGTGCGAGACCCGGAATTTGAACTCGTTTCACTCGGTTTTCCAAGTGAGCGCGTTACCACTGGGCTACCACTACCTTAAATAGAAAAAGTATAACCCCTTCGTAAAGCGAATGATTTGATTTCTACAAAGCTGTCTATAACGCGCTTCATTGCTATATAGATACATAATAAATTTGCACAATAGAAAGTGCGCATGGAGTGGTGAAAGTGCTGATATTACAATTTGCCTTATTGTACGAAATAAGGTTTATATTTTATAGCAAAATTCACAGGTAATGATATTTTTGATGGTAAAATAATATATTTTCTTATAATAATAAAATAATATACATATGTATATGTATACGGTAAGAAAATGTTGCGAGAATAAAAATACACGCTAGTAGAGTTTGTATTGCATATAGACATGGGCGTACAATCAAAAAGCTTAACGTAATAACAAAGCTTTCCACCTCTTTTGGGTAGAGAGAGATATAAGCCAAGCATTTTTAAAATAACCTGATGATTTGGTTATCGTCCCTCATAGACATCTGCAACATTAGTGGAGTTATGAATTTTTTTAGCCTTTATAGAACCTATAAGCTCTTGGAAAATTCCATTTTAAACCACTCAGAAAAAAGTGTTGAGGAAAATTGTTCCAAATATTGCACGTGAAGCGTGAGGCACACATTTTAGTGGGAATCTTTTGATGACATTCAACACGAAGTCAATGAGTACTATCGTAGAAATTGCATTTAAGAACAATGAAAATGATTGTTTATTTATTGTAGCGTTTGTACTTATGAAATATAATGAAATCCTTTCAGCCTTTCAAGCAACAATGATTGCATTGTTGCGTTCCGGTTTGAAGGATAAGGTAGCCAGCGCAATTACAAGCAAGAGGCATATCATCTTAGTCCTCACAGTAACAACGCACCTGTGGTTCTGCATTTTTGTTACTTAAAACCTAAGTGCATGAACCGTAGGTGTTATGGGCGACAGGTACTGCTTTCCATCAGGTAGTCTGTCTGCTCGTTTGTCACTAAATCGCATAAAAAAAACCACAAAAACTCATTTAAACCGATAATTTTGTTCATGGAACCTAAATTCGTCAAAAACTGTTCTCCCGGATTTAACCAGTTAAAGAACGTAATCGAAACCTTAAACCGAAAAGTCTTTTGGTATGGGGTTAATGACCAAAATCGGTATAAAAACGGGTTTCCGAGCCCTGCAGCCTTTTGCTTATGACGGACGATCAGATGAGCAAAAATTTTAACTCTATTGCTTTGGCTTCATTTCATATAATATGTTATATTTAATAGAAATGAATGTGCATATGTTTTTTTCTTTAATTATTAAAAAAAAAAAGGTATCTATGTTTCCTGTTTGTAAGATATATGATTCTAAATTACCCATACGTTTGCAAAAAAAGCTTTAACCTATTGTGCGTGCACCTTTGCGCATAAACGAAAAAACGATAGGTGGAGCATGTATTCGAAAAAATAAAATTTATAAGTCGAAAAGGGACAGTGTGCCAGTAATTAATCAGTATGACATAAAGACAAATATGTATGTATATAACTATTAACTATATGTGTGTATTTATATATACATACTAGCATTGCCTGCGGCTCCACCCGCGTTCAGATGACTAAAAACCAAATTCTTAGGTTTTACATATTAGTATACCCTTACATTGCAGTTTTTGTATTTTTTCTCAAAAATGAGATATTGTCCCACAGTAAAAAGTATCCTATATGTTGACCCGGATAGCCAGCTACCACCATCCCAAATTTCAACAAAATCTGTCCAGTAGTTTTCTCGTGATGCGGTAACAGACAGATAGACAAAAATTCTAAAAACTATAGATTCGGCCTCTGTATCGATAGTAATGACTATTTTAATAAGATTTTCCAAAAATATTTAATGTACAGATTCGGCTTAGTTAGAATTTTATTATATGTATAGATTAGGCAGTGGTAGCCCAGTGGTAACGCGCTCGCTTGGGAAACAGAGTGAAGCAGGTTCAAATCCCGGGTCTCGCACCTCTGATATTTTCATGTGCGAATCATATCTAACTTGATTACCACTTGCCTTACGGTGAAGGAAAACATCGTGAGGAAACCTGCATGTCTAAGAGAACCTAGCAAGTTTTCGAAAGACATGTGAAGTCCGCCAACCTGCACTTGGCCAGCGTGGTGGACTATGGCCTGATCCCCCTCGTACTGAAGGGAGGCCCGTGCCCAGCAGTTGGATGTTAAAAAAGGCTGAATACAATACATGCATACATACATAGATTATGGATCACTGCACCTAGATGAAGCTAAGGGAAGATCACTTATAGTCCCTCATAAAAATATATCTTACCTGGTGCGCGATTTTTTAACCTCCCACTGCTTTACGGAGGCTCGCACGGCGGCAAGGAGCTCCGCGTCGTGTCGCTCGTCCTCCGCTTCCTGCGCAGCCGTAACTGGTCTCCCCGCGCCTCGCCATGACTTTAATTCTGCGTCTGATTTTTAAAAGTAAAAAGAAAAATACCAAAGTAAAACTTAGAAGGTTTAAAAAAAGGATGAAGTAAAAATGTAGAGCTACCTGAATTTGTATGTTCTTTTGTTAATGACCCTAATATGTTTAAACGCAGATATACATGAAACTATATTTTTTTTCTTTCGTGCTGATGTATAAGTAGTAATGTAAGTTACATTAATGGAAATGGAGAAATGTAACTTCTCAGCTACATTCAATAGTATTTGTCACACAATTGCAACAAAGGGGGCTTCTATTAAAATGTAAAGAGCGTAGAGAACACAAAGCAGGTAACCCAAATTGCGGCTGTCTCCGGGTGAGCGGCTGACGCCAGTTTTTGTCGACCTTGATGTTGCGCTGTAGGGCAGTATCTCGCGGTGAAACGAGACCGTTCCCATCATCGTGTATGGTGGGAAACTTAACAAGTCTTACATATGGTGCGAATTCAGAAGAAATCTACTTTTTTAATTCCTCTTTAAATAAAGTGAACCATATAAGATGTTAATATTTTTAGGTAAGTATTAAATATTAGTAGGTAAGGTATCTATAAAAATAACTATAACGTATTTCTTTTAATATTTGTTGAATTTTAGGACTGGCGTGAATAATTCATTTTTGTCACATAATTAATAATGACGATCGCTTTTCACATGTTAAATAAAATATATGTTGGGACATTAACACACAGCACCATCTAGTTCCATGGTAAGCTACGAGGCTTGTGTTATGGATACCAGATAGTTGATATACACATATATAACTTTAAATACATACATATTATAAATATAAACACCCATGACTAGAGTACAAACATTCGTGCTCATCACACAAATGAATGCCCCCAGCGGGACTCAAACCCGCGACCACTGGCGCAGAAAGTACGACTGTAAGTAACGGAGCCAAACGTGCCGTCATAAAAATCAAGTTATATATAAAATCTAATTAATTATAATGATACTTACATTTAGCTAGGGTGAATGAGGCAGCTACCAGTAAGAAGGCGAGCGACCGCCATATTTGCGGCGCCATCCACCCGGCGCGGCATTCACGGGCGTCTGTGAATTACCTTCATAGTATAGACAACCGACAAACTACAAGCGCACTTATTGAAAAATTATACATTTATTAAAACAGGTTACTTGGTCGCATGATCAACACGACGGTTGATCGATTATAGAGGTAAGTACCTAAATACTATTTATTAAACGCTCTACTACATTGTTTATGACTACATAATATATCGAGTCTTTCCGCAACTCATAGTAATTAATCTCCTGTTACCTTTTAAGACATTTATGAGAAAATATTATGCGTCTGACTCTGCTTAGGTATATAATTAATACACAAAACGCACACATAATCTATCTATACATGTAATAAAATTCTAACTAAGTCGAATCTGTACCTTAAATATTTTTGGAAAATCTTATTGAAATAGACATTATTATCGATACAGAGGCCAAATCTATAGTTTTTAGAATTCTTGTCTGTCTTTCTGTCTGGTACTGCATCACAGAAAAACTACTGAAGGGATTTTGATGAAATTTGGCATGGTCATAACTGGTTATCCGGGTCAACATATACTTTTTACCGCGGGAAAATATCTCATTTCTGAGAAAAAATATAAAAACTGGTTGGAATAAAACCACGATGATACTATCTATATACATTGTAGCAAAGTAACTTACTAAATATGGTAAAAATTATTAAAAATAGCTTATATTGGAAAAAAATATATCAAAAGCGCTATTTTATTCATTAAAAAAGTTATTTTAACAATTATTTATTTTTGTCTTATTTAGATATTCGGCAAGCAGATGTCGCCATGTGTTTTTAAAATACGTAGTTTTAATTCCAAAAAATTGTATGCACAAATTAGACCTTTCTATGATTTTATAACAATTACTACTAAATTACCCGCGGCCCCGCCCGTGTTCAAATTATTAATAAACAATCTTTTTGGCTTTGTAACTAAAAATTGTAACTAAGCCGTTTCTGTACATTAAATATTATTTTGGAAAATCTTATTGAAATACACATTATTATCGACACAGAGGCCGAATCTACAGTTTTTTAAAGTCTGTTTGTCTGTCGGTGACTGCATCACAGAAAAACCACAGGAAAATTTTTAAGAAATTTGATATGGTGATAGCTGGTTATCCGGATCAACATATAGGATACTCTTTACAGCGGGAAAATATCTCATTTTTGAGACAAATAAAAACTTATCTTGGTAAAAAAAAAAATATAAATCGCGCTATTTTATTCATTAAAATAACTCCAAATATATTTAGGTGTTATTTAGACATTCGACAATAGACGTCGCTTTGTGTTTTTAAAATCCGTAGTTATATTTCCAAAAAATTTAGTGTACAGATATTGAATATATATACATACGATTCTATGATTTTATTAGAATGACTACTAAATTACCCGCATCCCCGGCCGTGTTCAAAATTAATAACATATTAGGAATATTTTGTTGGCCGAAACAATTTTCAAATGAAAATATTTGTAAATATTTATTGTTTAGTAAATAATGTTAATGTTTGTAAATCTTTTAATGTAAAAACTGGGCAAATGCAAGTCCAACTCCAGCGTTAGAAGGTTCCTTTTAGCAAAATACTTCGTTGTTTTCCTTACTCCTACGTATTTTGCTAAGTTAACACTAAAATAAATACGAATAATACTAACGTTTCCACAATATAATACTCATTTTATCGACCGTAAAAATAAGTTTATTTCATATTATTTTTTAACATTTTATAGAAATAAGTTTATCATTGTTAGACTGACAAAGCGGGTAACTAAAATTAGTGCATATCTTAAAAACTACGAAACGTATATTCTGCAAGATAATTTTCGATAAAAGTTTTTAGAAACTGTTATACCTCAACTTTTTCAAATTTTTTTGACACCATTTCTTGAAAGGTGAAAGGCTTAAAGGACGCTAAAATGCTTACGACTTTAATCATATTAGCCGAGCCGAAATTATGTATATATGTTATTTACCTTAATTATGTACTACTGGAACCCTCACTTTCCAAACATCTTCCTTTGAAAATCGTTTCGGAATGTATTACTAACTAGCGCTAACCCATCACTGTTTCGCGACAAATAAACATTAAGAAAAGTTATTATTATGTAATTTAAATAATCAGCTAAATATTAATTAATCAATAGCTGTCTATTAGTAAATAAATGATTAAAAAAATTCAGTAGTTTGAGAATTTATAGCACAAAACTAAACAAACATACAAAGCAGAAGTATAGACAAACTATAAACGTTATTGCTAAAACAAAAAGTGCAATACTAAATCAAATATGAAATTAACGGATTAACCTTTGTGGCATAGTCAATCACTGCCATCATTTTCTAAGCATGCGATGTGCAATGAAATTATTTTACTATGTAAGAGTATACTAATATGTAAAACCTAAAAATTTGGTTTTTGGTTATCTGAACGCGGGCGGAGCCGCGGGTAATGCTAGTACATATAATAAAACTGTAGAGGTCGAATGTTTGTACACAGAAAAAAAAATGCTAAAAACTGAGTCAGGGGGATGTAAGGAGAGAAATAGAACAAATCCAGTTTTTTTTTAAATTGTTGCTCTGTTTGTCTGTTTGTACGGGCTAATCTCCGAAACTGTTGGACCGATTTAAATGAAATTTTGCATAGTGGTACCTTATATCCTCGGTCAATATTTTAGATACTTTTCATCCCGGAAAATCAAAGAGCTCCTGTGGGATAGTTAAAAAACTAGAGTAACTTATACAGCTAAGTACATAAAAACTACTGATTGGATTTTAATAAGCTTTACAATGATCTAGTTCATACTACAGAATAATAAATAGGCTACTTTTTATCCCGGAAAAATGTATGGTTCCCGTGGGATAAATTTGTTTTTGCTTGTCTAGAAGCGGACCCGAGCGAAGCGAGGGTGATCCGCTAGTATCTACATACTTACTGAACATATTTATGTATATTTGAATTAATTTAAGAAATCAGCCTAGTAGGTACAACTCATACGTACATAATATGTCAGAAGTCTTCGTGGAGGTACACATATTAATGTAACAATTTAATTCAGCTTGTCGTAGGTAATCGTTAGGAATGAAAACGTTACAAATAAACATACATTCATTTTTATATATATGGATCTACATACAATATAGCTAGCGCCCCACCTTGTTGTTGCTAAGATTCATTGATACCGGATATGCATTCATACATTGAAGGTACCAAGTTATATATTATACATATGTATATAGTACATATATACACACATTTATACATTTGACTAATATAGTCACAAGCTGTAGATCTATTATATTTTAATCTTAAATTATCTAATACAGCTTTGACGTTCTCTATCACATTATATTGACATAATGGTGATACGGACGTACTTACTACCTACGAGTATCTTTAAAATCTTTACGGTCGCGCGTACGACAACGCAAAGTTTCATCCTAATAAGTACAATAGGAATTAATAACGCATACGTTACAAAATTTCAGAAGGTTGCAATCTAAATAATTTAGTCAGTTTTATCTGTGTTATACATCTATACATATAATACCTATTAAAATTGTAAGTACGGCTTAGTTATATAATAAAATTCTAACTGAGTCGAATCTGTACATTAAATATTTTTTGGAAAATCTTATTGAAATAGACGTTATTATCGATACAGAGGCCGAATCTATAGTTTTTGGAATTTTTGTCTATCTGTCTGTCTGTTAGCGCATCACGGAAAACTACTGAAGGGATTTTGATGATTGCTGGCTATCCGGGTCAATATACTAATACTTTTTATTGCGGGAAAATATCTCATCTCTGAGAAATCTATACTAAACGATAGAACGTAATTGGGGACGAACCCGAGCGGAGCGAGGGTGAGTAGCTAGTCAGATATAAATATAAAAGTATAATAAGTTTACATTTACAATCTTTTTTTAGAACTTCTTTAGAATCGTTCTGATTCGAAAGTCGAAACTCGATGAAATGGAAATGTGGCACGAGAAAGAAACAAACACATAAATATAGAGGAGTAAGCCGGCGAGAGGATGAGATATAATACAATTCACAAGAAATCAAAAACAATACTGAATTGAAGGTTATTATATGTTAAATAAAATATAAAATAACTATTATGTATTCAGCCCTTTTTAACGTCCCACTGCTGGGCACGGGCCTCCCTTCAAGACGAGGGGAATGAGGCCATAGTCCACCACGCTGGCCAAGTGCGGATTGGCGAACTTCACATGTCTTTCGAAAACTTGCTAGGTTCTCTCAGACATGCAGGTTTCCTCACGATGTTTTCCTTCACCGTAAAAAAACTAACTAAAAAAACTAACTAAAAAATAACTTTTAAACTTGATAAAAAAAAACTAATTACTTCTAATAAATATGAATATTTATTACTGTGGGATGAAAGTGCATAAATTAAATAAAAGCTATTATACTGTTGACTAATTGTAGCGATGGTAACCGTTGTTATTTTCTGACAAATATATAATATTATATTCTTTTCGTATATGATATTCTATAAATATATGATTGTAATGTGCCTTATATGCCTTATTTATTTATTGATTTGTTTTAATTTAATTGCGATATTTGCCAAAGAAACTTCTACCGTGATTGAATTGCATACAAACACACTTTTAATTTTTTTTTCTTTATTTTTATTTGATCACATGTCTGATGTCAAATGTAATTTTTTTGTCTCTGATTATAGGTATCTTAATTGTTATTAATTCCAGCATCAAATATTTATTTTTTAACGTGATAATGAGATTAGACGTTACGATTACAGTGTCGCACTATCAAAAAATTTATGAGTCGACTAATTGTTGTAAAATTCTATTAATATGGCTGGATTATACCGCTATTTTATTACAAATATTACGTATTTAAATGTAGAGTAGAAGATTGAAATAAATAAGCAAAAGTATTTTGTCTTAACGTTTAATTAAATCTGATATTATTTCAAAATACAAAGTATAGTAAGAACATACAAAAATTGCATGCGAATAATCGATCATAAATTATGCCAGGCTTTAAAATTGGAAAAGGCAAGTTGCGCCATAGAGCAATATTTATACACGATTTCATTGGTAAGCAAGTTAATAAGACATAAAAGCAAATATTTTTACATTTAGAAAATATATTCCTTGACCTTATTTTTATTGGGCAGCCCAGTTACAATCTATACATACTTATAATAAAATGAGTCGAATGTGTACCTTAAATATTTTTTGAAAAATCTTATTGAAATAGACTTTATTATCGATACAGAGACCGAATCTATAGTTTTTGGAATTTTTGTCTGTCTGTCTGTCTGTTACCGCATCACAGAAAAACCGCTGGAAGGATTTTGATGAAATTCGGTACGATGATAACTGGATATCCGGGTCAACATATAGGATACTTTTTACCGCGGGAGATTATCTCATTCCCACGGGAATACACGTTATAACACAACCCAAAAAATATTTATGATCAGAATTTCTTGAAACTTGGTATTAATGCTCTTCAATATAATTAATAAATACATAAGGAGATAAAATAAGGGATGAAAATTTGTATGAAACCTACCTTTTTAAAGTGTTTTTGACGTAGTTTTAGTTTTTTAGCGAAGCCGCGGTTTTGCTAGTTAAAAATATGTTTACACACTCCCCCTACTACTACCACTACTCCCTATCACATTATATAGACATTAATGGTGGCACGGATATACTACCTACAGCTACGAGTAATTTACCCTATCCGAAGCAAGATTATTCTTCATCTGATAAGCAGATCTTACTTCGGATCTTTGACTTATTTGATTTGTGCAAATTTATCTGCGAAAGCAGAAAATAAAGTGAGTCACTACTAATTTCCTGATTTTGTCCACTTCAAAAGGGAAAGTGTATGAAGCACACAATACACAACACAGACAAAAAATGAAATCATCAGCCAACAACTCGATAATATACAGATTGTTACGAAGTTGGAGATTTCGTGATCGGAAATTAAAGTAGGTCACCTAAAATATAACTCCACTATCACACCTAAAATAACACTTTCATTCGTGAGCCGCTATAAGCAATTCTCGAGTTTACTTAATCGAGAATTACTTATAGCGGCTCACGAATACTCACACAATATTTCAATATTGTATCATTCGTTCCACTTCTTTTACTATTTAGTATCTCTTCTCAATCCTGAATTAACAACGAATTGATCTCTTGACATCTTTTTTCTGTATGTCTGTTTGTCTGTATATCTGTGTGCGTTTCACGTAAAAAGTACTCAGTGCTAGGGTCAAAATTAAAGATACCTTTTACTACTCGGGTCAAAATTAAGGATACCTTTTACTACAGAAAACTGTTTCGACCAAGTTATCCTTTATACAAAAATTTCAATGATTTACTACACAAAAAACTATTAGTTAAAAATTAATATATTTAACAATTTAGTTCGCTAAGGTCCGCTCACAATAACTATTTGTATCTATTTAAAATGTACTGATCACGCACGCACCCTATACTAGTTCTTTGTAAGAATGGTACAAACAACTACAAAACAATATTCATCGTTTGCGATTTTATTAATATTAGTTTGAAAAATTCAACATAAAGATGAAACTATATACTCATGATTAACTATATACTCATACATCATGAACTACATACTTCATGATATAATGTACCACATAAACTTGTGAATATAATAATTATCGAAAAATTATATTATTGAGAGAAAGGCAGGACGTGATCGAAATCATCACTCATGATCACTTCATTCGCATAAATGTTAGTTAGGTAATATTCCTGTATGAAAGTTAGGTAACCAATGCATTTATATATATATATATATATATATATATATATATATATATATATATATAAATTTACAGTGGTCCACTCGAGGAAACAACCGGAGTTATTGATGAAGACGAAATTTAGAAATGCGCACGCTGCAAATCATAAAATTATATTTTTAAAACCTTGTAATGAGTGTTTAATATAATATTATGTTTAATTCGTTGATATTTCAAAAAAAATAATAAATTCTTAAAACATTAAAAATGTAAGCTTGTCCTTACGTTGCTAAAATACATATAACTCGAATGTTGGTCTTCGGTTAACCAAACTTATAAAACAGTGACCCAGATTAAGGATTTACTGCTAAAACGTATCGTATTTAACTACTTACAACCTTCTTTTCTCTCAATTTCGCTCTCAATTTAATAAT
The DNA here is from genome assembly GCA_033884665.1 of Argynnis bischoffii washingtonia. Lineage (NCBI taxonomy): Eukaryota > Metazoa > Arthropoda > Insecta > Lepidoptera > Nymphalidae > Argynnis > Argynnis bischoffii. Next base: position 12,312,398 of record CM066618.1, on the reverse strand, counting down.
TGTATGTTGTTCTGGTATGTATTTACTATTTATCTAACACATAACAGACCTAGGTTAAGAAATTAAAAAAAAAATGATTGAAACAATCGTTTGAATTCGTTGAAATTGATCGTAACTATGTTATAGTATGTTTGAACAAACATATCGGTCAAAGGTAGTGACCCGTAATGAGCAAATTGGCATCACATCATGCCTCGCTAGACATTGAGAATAGCCCTGAAGTTAAAGGTATAATAAAATTTTGTACTAGCAATGTCCTGCGGCTTCGCTCACGTTTTTGTTTTACTTTAGTTCACAACACAAAATATTACCACGATTTTGTACCTCTATGAGTGTACGGGTATTTTTTCTATTAAATTTCTATTTTTATTGAGGAAGTCCTTTATATATAATACATGTGTTATTCGCTGTCTTGTATTTTCGCCGCATATTACCTATAATATAATTTTTATTTAGTTGCTATTGTCCTTTATTCTAATCTTAAAGCATTGTGGTTTAAAATCATTGTAAAGTTAGTTTTTACGATAATTGAAATTTGAGTCCATGATTTTTATAGATATTTCTTATCGACTATATTAATTTTCCTTAGCTGTGAACTCTATATTTTACTATTCGTATTTTACTGCTTTTAGCGTTGTATGATACTACTTATTTAATTATAAACAATAACAATGTAATTATATAAATGTAATAAGTTATTGTACCTACTATGTAACAAAACGGTAGAGTCACATTATTATCACGTTTAAAGTTTTAAATAATAAATAATACGTCCCCTATTACGACACATTTAGATACTTATAGATATATAAGTATAGATACTTTAGACAACGGCCTTATTACATACGCTTCCGTATAATTTGTAGGTAGCGGAAACAATGATCATGATAATACGCACAGCGACCTCAATTGATGCGCCATTTCATACAAACACTGTGACATTGGCCCAAACTAACTTAACAATAATCACTCATGTGAAAAGAAAATATTACCTAGTAGGTATTATATTCTATTAGTGGTATGTTATTAATATTATATACAAAATATTTTTATGATTACAATGACCTAGTTAGTTTCTTTTAATTTAATTATAATTTTGTTAATTACGAAAATTAAATATTCACCTTTAAAAAGACCTTTACCATAAAAATAATAAGAGTAATTGGTGTACCTAGTTTGAAATGCACAATAATCAATCTTTAAGTAAGCGAACTATACTATTTGATAAATTTTAATTATAACGAATTTTATTATTAATAGATTTGATTACATACTTAGGTTTTATAAGCGATCAAATAATAATTAGGTTAACCGAAGGTTGCATATGTATGAAGGTATTTTAAATGGACACACATAAAGTCGTATAATTGCAAAATATTGCCCCATACCTTTACCGACACTAGGTGATAATAGCCAGTAAACGTTGAATTTCATATGTATTTTCCGCAAGTTTGAATATTATGTTTAATGGTATTATAATTTGAGCACACCGTTACTATAACTATGCCAAATTTAAAATGTTTTCTTTCTTAAAAAAAATAAAATGCTTTTTATATTTTAGATAAACAAGACGTAAAAACTATTAAACTAATAATTGTTAATATAAAAATGGACTTTCATTATGGAAAGAGCTGTGCTCGTTAATAGCTATATGGTATGTAAATCGACTGGAAACTTTCTTTAGCCTTTTAATTGCTGTGAGAATTGTACCAACATGAAAATACTTTGTTAAGTATAATCTGTGGAATATCTTGTTGTTTTATGACTGCAGAGATCGTTTCCATGATATGGCTGTATACTTCCTTGTCATTATTTAGAAGTGTGTTATTTAAGATTATATCAATTTTAATGGAGAATTTAAAATAACTTTATACATGAGGGGGCACGCAATTTGTTCATTATAAAATTGTCGCTTTAGTTCTTTAACAACTTTGACTGTAACAACTTATTTTGAATTAAACTTGGAAAAACAATATAGTAGTTAATTTAAGTTATTTTTTTTTCTTACAAATGCAGATAAATTATTTGAAAGGTAGAACTATAATTTTTATATGAAAAGATTTTGTAGTTGCGTACATAATTATAATTATCTATACTTACTATAATAAAGCAGTAACGTATTATGTATACAATATAGACCACAAAACAATAGTTATTGAAATTTTTGTCTGTTTGTGTGGGCGCATTTCATGCTAAAAGTAACGAACCGATTTCAACGAAATTTGGTGTAGTGATACTTTATTACTCAGGTCAACATTTGGGATACCTTTTACTACAGGCACATTTTTCATTCCCACGGAAAAACGCAATGACTGGTTGTATCGAGTCGTCCTTAGAAATTTATATGGCTAACGCTAGCTAAACCTTAAGAGATACATCGAAACGATATACTAGAAAATTCTAGGTCTTAAAAAATTATACCGTGAATTTCGCAATAGTATATGTCTATCTCCTAATGTACATTCGCAATTTCTGTTTTTATTCACTACTCGCGACTCACTGACTGACTTATCAACGTTCAGCTCAAGTCGTTGATGATAGACCAGCACCACAAAAAAGCTAGCTTTATATTATATCCATACAAATATTAAATGCGAAAGTAACTCGGTCTGTCTGTCTGTCCTCACTCTTTTCACGCGGAAATGGTTTGAGACTCTGTGAATGATATAAGATAGTTTTTATCCCGGAAAACATATCATATATGAAAGGGTGAAAAAGATGGTGGAATATTGGATGGGGAATCAATCGTTTCTCTTATATTATAGCATATATATATATATATGTTACTAACCATTAAAACCGCTTGTACAATTATAATTTTTTTTTTTTGACATTTGGTCGAAATACATAGCTAGAATTTCACATGAATAGGCAATAGGCATGATTGGGATTGACTTGGGTTAGTTCAATATATAGTAGACTTGGTACTTTCACTTAGTGAACAGTTCGGCGTTTCTCACAGCGATCTCTGATATTTAGCTGCCTTATGTCGTTTGAAAGTTGCATCAAGGCCAAAGGTTGAGTTTATGTTCCAACTTTTATATGATAATGAGCTTTTTATGTGCTTTTATAAATTAATGTACTCTTATGAATGTTAGCGATTTTTCATACATATATTTGAAGCGGCAAATAAAAAAAAGTGCAGAAATAAGGAAACAAACTTTACTTAAGGAAATATTTCAAGTATCAAATGCTAGTGAAAAATCATTGTATTTAGTTTATATATATATATTTTTGTAGTTTCTATAATTACTGATCTATTTTGAATTAGTTAACGTATTCTTTAAAATTATCATAGCGTTTGCTAGCTGCTCTATACTAACTTAACTTGTTACAGAAAGCAGAAATAATTTTTCAAACCAATCGGTAGTTCCAAAAATATACGCATTATAACATACAAATTCTTCAGCTTTTATATTAGTAGGTATAGATATTGCAATAAAGTGAAAGCAGTAGATTTAAGAGGGCCCATCTGGAGGTATACGAAGTAAGATTTTACACTAAACTTTTAGACAGACCTTTAAAATGGGTAATTTTATTTAGACTTAGGTATAAAATAAAATTATTATATTATATTTGCGTTTATTACTTAAGTTTATATTATACTATAATTTATTTATTCTATAATAATATAAAAAAGAGGCGAGTTTGTTTGTTTGATCGCGCTAATCTCAAGAACTACTACTAATCCGATTTGAAAAATTCTTTTTACATTAAATAGCCCGTTTATTGAGGAAGGCAATATAATATCTAGTCTATCTGCAACAGATAGACTAGATATTATATTAATATATTAATCGTTAAAACGTATCTGGGGACGAATCCCAGCGAAGCTCGGGTAAGTCACTAGTCATATTACGCTCTTAAAAGGTAACCTTATATGAAATGCGATATTTGTAAGTTTATTAAATTATTGGGCAACGTTTTCGTCGTAGGTTATACATTCACTTTAAAATATTATAAATACAATAAACATTAAAGTTAACATATTATGTATAATTCTAAAACAAGTCTTGATATTTAATACGTCACATCATGCACTCGATATCTTTTATTTTTTATAGTAATTAGTACCACCAATATTCACTAATCCAATACTTTACTAATCCACTTACTTTATAATACTCTTAAATTTTAAATGTATAATTTTTTTATTTTATTTTTTTTTCTCTAGAAATTGGCTGTCATATGAACAGAAAAACGACTTACACGTTTTTGGATGTACGGAATCCTATACACTGAAAAATAATTTCAAGTAAAATAATTTTGTTAATAACATAAACAGGTTTAATATCTACTTACAAAACTGATATAATCATTAACTTCACGGTTGCTAAGTTGTATATAAAAATGTAAAATAATATAATTATTGTCAGACACAGAAGAACAAACGATAAACGCGAGTAAAAGACTTCAACGAACTCGCGTAACAATTTTGTTAACTACATATAATATTATGATTTAAAATATCGAAATTGGTGTAATAATTAGTTTTTATAATCATATTAAAGTTAATTAATATATTGCCGTCGTTTTATTTTATACTAGCGACTCATCCTCGTTTCGCTCGTGCTCGTCCCTAAGTTGCTTCCATACGAATTTTCAGCCCCATTTTCATCCCTTAAGGGATGATTTCCGGGATGAAAACTATTCTTTGTGTTTCCCAGGGTCTCAAATTATCTTGTTACCTATTTTTATCTAAATCGGTTCAGTAGTTTCGGAGCCTATTCGATACAAATAAAAAATTTTTTCCTCTTTATAATATTAAGAATAGATAGATATTACTGTAAAATAATTTTACAATTATAGTACCATCATATATAATTATTATATTATATGTTATTTTTATGCTGTTAATACAATATATTCTGTACCTATGAAAAGTATAATATATTATTTTCTTAAGATAACAATGAAAATAAATATTTATAACATATAATGCGTTTAAAATTATTGTTGATTGTTGTTTACATATGTATGTTACTAAAGAAAAATATCGTCGGATAGGAAAAAGATTACTTTATAAGTACCGTCATTTGTCCTATACAGTTTCTATATATATGTATGTACGAGCATGTACCTATTCCCAATTACAATGCTATAATTTTTTGATGAAGTGGAAATAAAAAATACGCCTTAATAATTTAAAAAATTTTAAGTTAGCAAATTCTTGAAATCTCTATTACACAAAACATTTGGAATATGTCTCAAATATAAATATGCTAATAAAGTTTATATTAACCTTACCTTCTATGAACTAGTTAATTGGATTAAATTCAGTCCAAAAAAATTGCTTGTAATAAAAATAAATAATTAATTAACTTTATTTTTCACCAATTACAGAGTACCGCAACATTTCGCAGCAGACTTTACAGTTTACTTTCGTAAACGTAACTTGATTGATAAATATATCACGCATAGTTTCAACACTATCGCCACTCGATTGTTCCACGGTACGCATGCGAATAAGTTACACTTTTTATTACAACTGTTGCAGTGGTTCCACAACAACGAATATGATATTTTTTATACCAATCCATATTTCATCAGTTTATTTCATATCGAAAACAATGGCTAACATTGTCTTACTCTGGTGAAGTAAGACATTAATCTATACATATAATGAAACAGTAATTTAGCGAAATCTGTACATGAAATATTTTTTAAAAACACCTGTAACGTACACAATATAGACCCCAAAACAATAGTTATTAAAATTTGTGTCTGTTTATATGTTTATGTGTGCGCGTTTTAAGCAAAAAGTACTGGACCGATTTTAACCAAATTTTGTGTAGTGATAACTTATTACTTGGGTCAACAATTAGGATACCTTTTACTTCTGGAAAATCTTTTATTTAACACGGGAAAACACAATAACAGATTCTATCGAGTCGTCTTAAGTCACTAGTTGATTATAAGCCACGAGTAAATTAAATGATAATTAGACAGTGTTATAAAGCAATACCATACCTTATGTTTGTTTTTATAAACTTAGTGTCTACATAAATGAATTGTTCTTTTTTAAGCAATGAAAGTTATTCTAAGAAAATATTTGCTGAGACTAAGTTATTGCAATATTCGTTTACACTTACAAAAAACTTATTTCCATGATACTTTATTGATAAAGATATCGAGAACAAAAAACGATAAGAGCTGAATTTCTGCGATAGTGCGTGGGAGCCCCACGACTCACAATATTAATGTCTTATTTTCTAAAAAAAATAATAAAATTCTGAATCTAATCTGTACATTAAATATTTTTTGGAAAATCTTATTGAAATAGTCGTTGTTATTGATACGGAGGCCGAATCTATAGTTTTAGGTTTTTTTCTATCTGGCTGGTTATCCGGGTCAACAAAATGTAGGATACTTTTTACTGCGGGAAAATAGGTATCCCATCTTTGAGAAATCTATACTAAACGTTAAAACGTAATCAGGGACGAATCCGAGTGGAGCAAGGGCGAATCGCTAGTCTTACATAAAATTTGGTTAAAACGGTACGACAAAAGTTTATTACTAAAGTACCACTGCCCAAAAATTCTTCGTTTTATAAGATACCGCTTTATTCTCCTTAATTAATATTACTATATTCTCGATATAGTTTATATATAAATACAACAACGCAAAGACAATAATAAAGTCTTAATTATATCTTCATAAATACAAATTGGTGCCGTGGGATAACATTTAACAATACCAGTAAAAGAAATTAGGGACATTCTCTACTTTACCATTGTGTCACAAAGACTATGAAATTTCTATCTTGTAAAGCATTATATAACTTAAATTTAATAATGTAAGATATCATTTTGCTTGCGCTACTTTACTTAATTAATAAGCGCTACATCTCGAAAATAATAACATACTAAAAATTTTAATCTATATTTACTTCTATAAGTAATAATTAAATACTTACCTATATCTGTTTATTCATATAAGATCTAATTTGTTAGCATTACATGTCCGAGACACACCTTAGAATTGATAAAAAAACTACAATAAACTACTGGCATTACGGTATTATTAAAAGAATATCCGTTTGTAAAAAAGTTATAATAATAATTTTAATGCATATAATTATGAAGAAGGTATTTAGTTGACACGTACAAAGTACTTATTCAGAAAATAAAACCAGGCTTTATACCTTTATAATTCTATAAGTATCTGGCTATTTTAAAAATATATGGATGATTAACTTCATATGATAAAAAATAATATGAAAAATTAGTAGACCATATGAAACTTAATATATTGTCTACGTTACTAGTTCGTACACGTACTACTATATAATATATAATGCATCAGTTGAATATAAAACAAACCTTACAGTAACACTGATAGATTCCTTGTTAAAATCGTAACAAGCTGATCTATTTCCCCCTTAATCTTTTAGTTTGTAATCCAAGAACATAAAACAATAAGACACAAACACTAGCAACAATCCAATGTAACACTGTGTAACACCGATTCGTTCTGTTTATTTTCGAATAGTGAAGCGCAAAAATTAAGAAGTTGAACATAGAGCGCTCAGAGCGACGTCGCGGCCGGGACTGCGCGCGCGCTGCCGCGGCCGGAGAAACTCAAGAGAAAAGTGCCTTCCCCCGACGTGCATTGCGATTACATCAATGCTCTCTTTGACGGTATTGTTTACAACTAAAGCCTTTTTTAAACAGTTGCTTAAGATTTTTTATTTATTTGACATGAACGAAGTTAAAATTTCATTTGCTTTTTAAGCATGGTTTTTTATTATTAGCTTACTTGCAACTGTGTAATCAAATATTGAAAGTAATTTTTAACCTACTTTTAATTATCGTGTTAATTTGAAATTTGGAAATAAGTATGTGAAATCTTTTGATAATAATTCGATACCATGAATCCTAAACTGATGATAGTGCTGTAAAGTGGATATTATAACTCTTTAAATGGTTACTAGTAAAACTCATAGGTTAAATTTACTAAGTTTACATCTTCGATCAACATACTACTGTTGATCGAAGGTTTACGTAGTTTAGGCTCATATTTTTAACCGACTTCTTTAAAAAGGAGGAATTTCTCAATTCGGTTGTATGTTTTTTTATGTTTGTTACCTCAGAACTTCGTCATTTATTAACCAATTTGGAAAATTTTTGTTTTGTTTGAAAGTGTATACTTACAGGTTGGTCCCATTTTAATTTGAAAAAAATACTACCACCTAAGGATAGAAAAATAGCTAATGATGAATTTAACCTACTTCTAATTGTCATATTACTTTGAAACTTTACAAGTGTTTCTATTTCGGTATCGTCGACCTGATCTGATGGTAAAACCAGAAGGTGGATAGGTGGAACTCTCCAAAGGCTAATAGTAGATACTTTGAGTTTGGGCTTATTTTGTTCGATTTGACAAGCCCAATATGTTAGAATTGAATTTTAGAGCCAGATTTTTTAGTGTTATTAATAAAAGTGAATTTTAGTTTGTCAGTCTTCATATAAAAAAATCTTCTTACTTTGCTACTACTATGTCTACACTGAAAAGGGAAAAATAAAAACTTTTTAAAATAAAATAAAAACTGACTTCAAAAAAGCACTAAAAAATAAAAAATGTTAGTGGATTGGTAGCTTTCATTTACTATAGATACCTAATCAAATATTTTTTAAGTCGGTGCCAGTCGATACAAATAGGTATTTATAGTAAACTAGCGACTCACGCTCGCTTCGCTCGCGTTCGTCCCTAGGTACGTTTTCACGGTTAGCTATGTTTAGGTTGGGTTAGGTTACATAAATAGTAGCTTGCTACTCCTAAGATATTCATTTAAATTATATAGCGAAATACCCTCGCTTCGCTCGGGTGCGTACTCCGTACCCAGATTTTGTTCACAATTTCATGGGTTTTAATTTTTTTTCGCGGAACCCTAATTCTTTTTTTAAAATAAAAATAGCCTAAGTTACTCCTTATAACATCAGCTATCTGCCAGTGAAAGTCTCGTCAAAATCGGTCCAGCCATTTCGGAGATTAATCGGAACAAACAGATAGACAGACAGACAAATATTGTAAAAAATGTTGTTTTGGTATATATACCGTGTACACATCCAAAAAGCATTTAGTAAAAAGCGATTATTTTAATATTACAAACAGATACTCCAATTTTATTTATCTGTATAGATGAAAACTACCAATCAGTTATTTTTTAATTTTTATTCATTTGGTTAAAAGCTTTTAATTTAATTTATTTAAACTTATCTTATGTTGTTAGGTATATGTTGTTTTCATACTTCTTTTGCTAGAGATAGTAGATACGTTGCAGAAAATTGAAAACTACATTTTGCAGTCAAAAATGTTCCTGTGTTCTGTATCTTTCATATGAATAATGCTGTTTAAGATGCTTCTGTCTCAACCAGCGATACAAATGCACACTAAAAAACGCTACACAAATTGGTTATTATTTTTTTTTTAGTACCGACCAAAATATAAAGTATCCAAAAGTCCTACTTATTAGTTATGTGAATACCTAGAGTGAAGCGGGTTCAAATCCCGGGTCTCGCACCTCTGATATTTTCATGTGCGAATCATTTCTAACATGATTACCACTTGCCTTACGGTGAAGGAAAACATCGTGAGGAAACCTGCATGTCTGAGAAAACCTAGCAAGTTTTCGAAAGGCTTGTGAAGTCCGCCAATCCACACTTGGCCAGCGTGGTGGACTATAGCCTGATTCTCCTCGTATTGAAGGGAGGCCCGTGCCCAGCAGTGGGACATTAAAAAGGGCTGATTACATACATGTAATATTCAAATTAAAAAAAGTATAGCGACTTCGTCGAACTTAAATACATGGTAATATTTTTAAATTCAAAAACATCTTAATGATTATCTTTCTATAAATAAAAATGAAATATAGTTTGCTGGTAAATGCACTTGAGAAGGGCTGAAACAATTTGTAATTATTTTCTTTCGTGGTCGTAATAGTTCCAATAAAGTTTTAAGTTAAAAAAAAATGCTTATTGCTGTCTTGCTGTTGGGTCTGATTACTTTTCTGCGCACGGTTCGGTTATAAGAACTATATTGGCATATAGTAGTAACCACGGTGCTGGTTTTAGTAAGTTTAAAGTGATATAGTTTATTACCGTGTGGAATAGTAGAGAGCTTAGAGTTGAGCCCTGATGAGCACCTACTCTGACCTCAAGTGTTTTACTTGTTCCTGTTGAGCTGACCACTCTTATAAATACATTATGGTACAGATCTTTAAGGAGCTCGATATAATGCTCCGAGACTAGTTGCGGTCTCAGTGCTTGCAGATAAGTTCTCGCGGAACTCGGTCGAACACCTTTTCGAGGTCTTTGGAAATCATGTGGTCTTGCGAGACTTATACTTTTCCATAAGTCTTTTTATTGGGTGAAATTTGTCTGTGGTGCTTTGCTATTTTTGTTAGCCATTCCACGAAAATACTTTGCCAGATCTTAAGGGTGTGAGAGGTTAGCTTGATTTCTCTATAATTTCCATAGTTCGCAACATCCCCTTCATTTTTATAGAAAGTTATAAAGTTACTGGTTTTCTACATATCTGATACTTTGGTGGTCATAAGAATTTCTTTGTCTACCATATGCTACTCCACTTTTTCCCAGTTTATTTCATAGCTCTGTTGAAATCACGTTTAGTTCCGTGGCTTTCCTATTTCGCATTTTTTGGATAGCTACTTTGACTTCCTCAGATGAAATTGCATTAACTGACCCTTCAGGCTCTGTAAGTGGTTCCGGTGGTAACTTCTTGTTGAGAAGTGTTTGGTAGTATTCCTGCCCCCTCTTTTTAATTTCTTTGTTTGTGGTTAACACTTTGTCGGATGAATCATGAATATCCTTTGTTTGATTATTTTGAAATTTAGCTAACTTAAAGATTTCTGCGTCTCTTTATGCGTTCTCTATTTCTTGTTACTGAAAGACATTTCTTAGCTCTCTTCTTCATTATGTTGTATTCCAAGCGACATCCATTTTTATTTCCTGGTAGGAAACTTCTTGATATACACTTTCTTTACCCTTATCTAAAATTTGACATAATAGTTAGTAGTTAGTTAATTAGTTTTCCATTTGTGACACCTAAAGTTATTTCGGCGGTTTCAGGCTAAACTGATGAATGTCTTTCAAGTATACGTAAAATTTGACTATGAACAAAGTGCCTTCTGCCTTGTGTATGTTATATTCCATTTTATACGGACTTCATATTTTTATTTTTACCCGACCGCAAGGAAAGATTTATGTTTTTCGCACCTATCTTTGTATGTTTGTTTGTTTGTAATATACTTGATTCCCTCATATCTTGAAAACTACTCGATGGATTTCTTTAATTAAGGTATTGTTAGATTCGTCTCATTAGTCCAAGTGTTCTTAGATAGGTGACATAAAAAAAATTTAATATAGGGGCATTGTTTAAGGTGAAATTTTTTTTATCTTCTTTTTCTGCAATATGGGTATCGAATTAAAGGGCTCATAACAAGGATTCCAAAAAAGTATAATATCCATTTATTTATTAATCAATCAATCAACCTATCGCCGTCGACTGCTGAACAAAGGCCGCCCCAATGAGCGCCAACTATCCCGCATCCATCCACTGCCAGCCACCTTTCTTAGGTCATCTGTCCATCTTAATGCAGGGCGTCCTACACTACGCTTGCCTAGACGCGGTTTCCACTCTAACACGTTTCAGCTCCATCAACCATCAGTACGTCGGGAGACATGACGCCACTGCGCGCAATGTCGGTTGCTTTAGTTATCTGACGAATGACTTCATTCCGAATTCTGTCCGCCAGAGAAACTCCAAGCATCGCGTGTTCCATTGCTCGCTGAGCGACCTTGAATTTGTGGACCAGCCTTACGGTGAGTGTCCACGTTTCGGCTCCGTATGTCATTACGGATATGACGCATTGGTTAAATACCCTGGTCTTAAGGGATTGTGGGACAGATGACTCTAGAATATGACATAGCTTCCCAAAAGCCGCCCAGTCCAAGCGTATTCTTCGATTAGCCCCCTTCTCTAAGGTGTGTCGGCCGAGTTGTAAAGTTTGGCCAAGATATTATACCTATGTATTCCAGCACAACGCGACGTCAAGAACAGCGCTATTCACAATCACTGGTCTCGGGGATACATGACAATTCAACATGATTTTGGTCTTGTCGAGATTCATCCCGAGACCCACCCGTCTTGAAGAATCGCCTAGACTGTTTAGCATTTCTTACAAATCCTGCAGAGTCTCTGCCATGATGACTATGTCATCGGCAAATCGCAGGTGTGTCAGATTCCGTCTTCCCGTTGATATTTATGCCGCATTCGTTTCAATCGAGTACCTTGAAGACGTCCTCCAATGCACAGGTAAACAATTTAGGGGAGATAACATCCCCCTGTCTTACCCCGCGGTGCAATTGTGCGAGCTCGGCATTGGCCTCCCTCGCACTCTCCGCTGCCTCTTTCTGCGACATCACGTGCTCGCAGAAGGACAGGACAACATCCCAAGACTTTTGGCTACCAACCATAGCGGAAGTCTCGGCCGGCAGCGTCAGGTCTACCCCTACAACCCTGCACCCCTTCTCCATGCCTACGGGGTAATGCCTTTGTGAAGAACAGAATTAAAGAACTGCGAGCTCTGATAGATCAGGTGTTCCTCCTGCTCTGAGAAGCTCCGAAGCAATTGGGTTTTTGAAAAAAAATTTTTTTAGTTTTTTGCATTAAATATCAATATTATTAATAATAAAGTTTTAAAATACATAAAAAAAATCAATATTTTTTTTTTCAAAAACCCAATTCCGTCTTCACCCAGAGCTTTGTTGTTTTCTAGTTGTCCAAGAATAGCTCTTGGCCTAGCCTAATCTCGCCCACGTCGATGTCGGAAAGCTCGTCTGATTGGTGGTGTTCCAGTCTGGTACGTGGATCATCTGCGTGGTGAAAATCAGGTGGAAATGTTTGTGAGAAGTAAACATCCCCATAAAATTTTTCGACTTCGGCGAGAATCTCTGATTTCGAGATGACGATTGTACCCTGCGCAGTTCTAAGCTTAGTCAGGTGACTTCTCTAGAGAAGTCTTCAATACTTCAGGTATTCGCTTGTCTAAAATCACGCCTTATTAGATGTTTTACCTTCCTGTCAAGTACCTGACGTTAAAACTGTGTGGTATTTACCATATCGTGTCTCTTCGACATCTCGTCCAGATTCTCGCCCGAGAGCTTCGACTTCATCTCTACTCGGTTGAAAATGTTTTTGGCCCACCTCACGGATTACACGCATCAGACCTTTGGTGGTGTCATCAATGTCCTGCGTGGTTTACAACATAGCGAATCTATTCTTTAGCTCTAGCTGTAAGCTTTCGCAGCCATACATACGATTTTGTACATTTCGCGGCAAGGATGAAACGTGTAGGTATGTCTCCAACTGCATAATACTATATTCCTTTGTGAACTTGTTTTCGTCTTTTCAGTTAGCTTTTATGCAGTCGGGTTTTTTTATTGGTTCTAATTTAGCGTTGTGTAATAGGTCACTTGAGGCCTGTGTTGGATGGTTAGTGATTCCCCTGGTATAACCTGGCTATCCTGTGAGTCTGAAAACACAAGGAAAGACAGTCATACATGGAAATTTGGGATATTTCGATACGGTGTCTGTTCCTTTGTTGTTAAAAAAACTTGAAAATATAGGAATTCGTGGTCTTCCACATCAACTTTTGGCAAGCTATATGACGGAAAGAAAGCAAATACTTAAAGTAGAAAATTTAGTTAGTGATGAAACAGATGTCACATATGGAGTCCCCCAGGGGAGTACCTTGGGTCCTACACTTTTTTTGGTGTACATAAATGAACTTTGCTTACTTAAACTTAAAAATAGTGAAATAATAACATTTGCAGATGATACAGTATTAGTTTCTCATGGCAATTCAAATGAACAACTCTATGAAAATGCCAACGATGATTTTAGACTAGTTACAACATGGCTAGATCAAAACCTATTATCATTAAACATTTCTAAAACAAAATATTTAAATTTTAGCATTCGTTCCTATCAATCTTCTAACCTAAAAAAATTAGAATTAAAGGCTCATTATTGTGTACCTAATCTTACTCCAAAATGTAACTGCCAGAAATTGACACAAACTACCAATATTAAGTACTTAGGTATAATTGTTGATCAAAATCTTGCCTGGAAGAATCATATAGAAGCACTAAATGGCCGTCTTAGGCGACTTATTTTTGTATTTAATACTATAAAATATATATGCGATGAAAAACTTTTGAATTCAATATATTTCGCCTTATGTCATTCTATACTATCATACGGGATCGCTGTCTGGGGTGGAGTAAATAAAACTACCTTATTAAGAGTAGAAAGAACTCAGCGTGCTATACTAAAAATAATACATTCTAAAGATTTTAAATACCCAACTGATCTACTATATAATGAATTACCAGTACTTAATGTAAGGCAAACATTTATAATGGAAATATTAAGAGACTTACATCTAAGACCCTCTAATAAAAATAATCAAAAAAGACGGCAGGATATCGTATATGATTTACCCACTACAAAAACAGCTTTTGCTCATTGTTTTTATCCATTTTTGGCTCCCTATTTATATAATAAAGTGTCTAAATGCATATCACTAAAAGATCTTAATAAATATACATTTAAAAAAACTCTTTATAAATATCTCAAAAGACTAACATATAACGAAACAGAGAATTTGATTAAAATTGCATAACAAAAAAAAAAATAATTAGATAATAATAATTACAAAGAATAAATCTGATATAAATATGATTTTCCTTGTTTTTTCCTTTTCTTATATTTGGGTAGGCATTTAATATAGTAAATAATATAATCGAAGCTCCACAATATTAATGCGAGATTCTTACTGTTTTATGTATTTTAATTGCCATACACATACAAGTATGGTAATTATAATATATATAGATACATACATTATAATATATATGCACACATACACACACATACATACATACATACAGAAATACATACATACATGCATAATACATACAGTACACATATACAAATAGAATAATAATAAAAAAAAAAAATAAAAAAAAAAAAGATTTTTAAATGTTAAGTTAAAGCTTTATCTAAATATTTGCATATACTGTAATAAGCGAGTGAACATGCGTGCGAGGAATACTGTCCTACCGTCATACAGTTAAACTAGTACGGAGGGTAGTGTTTACTTAAACATTGTTAGCTTGTCTTTTAAATACTTGTTTGTAAAGTGCTGTTTATTGTACAATAAGCTGTTGATGTAATTATTAAGAATAAATAAATAAATAAATAAATAAATAAATAAATAAATATAGCACCTCTAACAGCCAGGGCCATAACATAAAAATTTAGCGTCTCAACTCGACCTTCCGATCTTCCACACCTATTTTTAAAAAAATTAAAAAAACCGACTTCCAGGCACTGAAAAGTAAAAAATATCTAAACAGGGATTTTCATTTAAAATAAATACCTAATCAGATATTTTTGAAGTCGGTGTGCTTTGATTTGTACTGGCTGGCACCGACCTCGAAAATTTCTGATTAGGTGTCTATTTTAAATGAAAATTCTTGTTTAGTTATTTTTTACTTTTCAGTACCTTTTTTTTTTATAGTTGGGGAATGCATTTACGCATACCACCTATACCCCAGGTGGTTATGTGGGGCTCACCGGCTAGAAGAGCCGGTACTACCCACTAAACCCCAACTTTCCCCTCCCCTCCGCCTTAGTGGGACGCCGCGGGATCGCTTACGCATAACTACCGCGACGCCCCGGCGTACTTTTCAGTACCTGGAAGTCGGTTTTTTTTTTTAAGTTTTTTATTTTTCCATTTTAAGTGTAGACGTATTACACAGGTAATTTGTAAGAAGAAAGATTTTTAAAAACATATTCGATTAAGCCATTTATTCAGACCCCTAATGACAGTCACAACCCATCTAGGTGTTAAGTTCACATCAATACAAATTAATCAAGCCCATACACCAGATAACTCCTGTAAATCGTTGAGGAGTTGCCTCGACTGTTCCCTGACTCCAGACCTTTATTAGATAGTAGTGTTTTAAAATACTTAATGAAAAAATTAACTAACGCACTAGCCACCACTACGATTTTCGATGGTTCCCCTCGATTTCTCTGGGATGCCATCATCAGATCCTCGTTTCCTAATCATGGTACTACCCTTGGGATATCTCCTTTCCAACAAAACAAGAATCATCAAAATCGGTTCATAAACGACGAAGAAATCCGCGAACACACATAAAAAAAACATATATACGATCGAATTGAGAACCTCCTCCTTTTTGGAAGTCGGTTGAAAAGCACAAACACTTAATAACCTACAAAAGTGGTGGTTCGGTCTCACAAATAGACTATTTTCTGTGTGACAGGTCCATTCTGGGCAGTTTTAAGGACTAAAGCTATACATTCTTTGAAATTGCTCAAAATGAACTTGTCATATCTACTTTTGCATATAAGATAGTTTTGTATAAATTCAAAGATCACAACATTGAAATTTAGACAGGTCTGTTGCAGTAGCTTATATACGATAAAAATACTATTGTGCCTCGCAGCTACATTAAGTGAAATTTGTATTACAAAATAAAATACTTTCACACGGAACTACTTCATATAATAATTTAGAATAATTATATTATTGTCAATGTCTACAAGAGTCGGTAGTATCTAAGTATAAATATTAAAAATTACATCTACATGTTTTGAGTTATTAAATGTATAAGTAATATCACAAAGAAACCCGTTTTAAAAAAAATGACAAGCTTCAATTGGTTTGTATGATTTTACGGTACGATTACGGTATACCTTTTTTAGGTAACAAAGTAGGTAATTACTTGTAGCTTTTCTTAAACAATTTTGTTAGGCTTAAATCTATAGTATAAATATAAGGTAGATAAAATTTGATAATCATGTAGTACAAATAAAAAATAGTTAGTGGAAAGAGTGTATAATGTATACTATATTAATTATGTGGCCCGTCACGTGAAATGCACATCGTATCACGTAATAGTAGAGAAACGGTGTAAATAAATCATAATATTCGGATAGTTATGTAACTGTATATTATTTATTCTGTATTACTAACAATATTATAGTGTTTTATTATTATAAAAATCAAAATGAAATCTCCGGTAAATCATATATGTGTATAATCTGTATATTTATATTCCATATCTGTTCTGGGTCTTTGAATACTTTCGAATTACAAGTATCTTTTAATTCTTTTCATATCCTGTTTTCGGATATGCATTAAATTCTTAAACAATATTTATTGAAACTACATTACAGATATGTACAAAAATTATTATATAAAACAAACCCTATCCTTTAGCGTTGGCACCTAAATACAATGCTTACCTTGTTTACCTTCGTATTTAATTTCCTATTTACTTTTTTCTTTGCTTCTTACTGTAGAGTTTTTTTATTTACCTACGTTTCTAGGTATTGGTCTGATTACGTGAGTATACAGCCATTGCGTAAACAGGTTATTCAAAGCTTTTAATATTCATAGCGCAGTTCCTTCCTGGTTACTGAGTTACGGACTACTGCTGAATTCCATTTAAAAACTTAATACAATAACTACGGTGTTATCGTAACAGTATCTTCAAATAATGCCATGAAAATATTACAATCTGACTTGCTTAGGAGCTCGTGCGACGTAACAGTTGAAGTGATAACAGTGATCATAAGAACTGATATAAACGGTCTATATATATCGGCTGGTCAAGGTATCAATTGAAAAGAGGATTTAAAATCTCAACCTTAAGGGTTAATCGAATTATAAAATTCGAGGTGCATCCATCATGGGTTTAAGTTTGTATGTATCGCTACTGTTAATATAAATACTAGTCTGCTTCATAATGGTTCAATTCAAATTAATTGCGAAACATTCACTACTCATTATCTCACATATTATTAAACGCTATTATATAACATTCTTATGAAAAAGTGCTACAGGACCGTACTTACTTTTAACGAATACGTTTCTTTTTATTTAGTTTGTTTCTTTTACTGTCAAAATGCTATTTACATTCACCTAAACTTGTAATACTCGACATGAAAACACAGCAAAGTGAAATGAATAAAATATATATGATAAAGTTGACAAAGACATTTTATAGAATTTTAAACGTACTACAAATTTGCTATTTACCATTTTCTAACTCTTAAATTTGAACAGCAAAGCTATATAACAAATCAAATATTGAAGATAGAAACTCGACTCATTTTTTTTGTACTAAATTTAATACTAATAAAAATGGTTCATTCGTTCGTTTTCTTGAAAAATAATTTTTTCACAGTTAGCAGGACAAAAAAGTATTAAAAAACATGTTTTCCATGTTATTTATATGGGAAAACTTAAATTTCGACGGAGAACCTCTTAGAATTGGTATTTTGAGCTCCGCTTTTAACAGGAGCTTGTTAGGGCTTTTTCTGAGATATTTTGGGGTGAGAGAAAAAAAATATCGTCGTTTTTTGGCACACCCTAATATAAATATATAGAAATAATATAGAAAAGTATGATTTAAAACTTTTTTTTTATGTCATCAAGGGGGCAAACGAGCAGGAGGCTCACCTGATGGAAAGTGATTACCACCGCCCATGGACATCTGCAACACCGCAAGGCTTGCAAATGCTACATTAGGAACAAGCACTTAAATTAGGTGTACCTATGTAGGGTGATACACGTAAAAAATGTTATGGAGAGTGTAATATAAACGTTTCCCCTTTGTCACTGCAGATGTTTGCATCATTGCACAAGCACTTTCACCACAATCGCCACGCCGCGCCGCCACTAACAAGAGGTGCTAACCGCGCGATGACGCATAGGTTACGTATAACATGGCTAAATTTCAAGAGCTTGTGTCGTAGTAAGTTTTAAGTTTCGTTTTTTGTTTCGCTAGATATAACTAAGTATAATACAAATATGTACCTATTTGTAAATCTGTGGTTAGACGCTACGTCTATCGAACTGTGTCAAAGTTAGGATTTTTGAATGATGAAGTTTTTTCCAGTATATGTTTTATCGAATAAGTAGTAACTCATAATTATATATTCTACGTAGAAAAGTCAGACGTCTTTCGCATAGCAAAGAACGAGGTTTCGATACTCACCAGACTTGGGACAGCAAACCGAATGAACTCGGTGACTGCGAGAAAACAGCGATGTTTCTTTTTTTATATGAATGAAAATGTATCGTATGAAAATTTCAATGTTTCTACGTTTTAAATCGAATACTAGAAAACAGTGATTTGCCAAGTGAATCCAGTCTTAAATTAGAATTTTAAATTAAAGTAAAATTAAATTTAGAATTCATTTCAACATTATCGGTTAAGAAATATTAACATGAAATAATTGTTGAAAAATCGGATTATATGCATTTGCATGTTTGCATATGCAAATGCATAAAACGTATTTTTTTAGCGTTGTTGCATATTTTAGTACTTTTTCATTCATAGTGCTTATTTCAGTAGTTAAATGTGTGACGCGTGTTTTATTATCGTGAAGAGACTAGGGATTAAACTCCTTCCTCTGTGCAAATCCTTGGAAATATTGAAACACAAAAATGATTTAATAGATTAACACTCTTCTGAGTCGACTATCGGAAGAGGTTCGTGGCGAATCAACGTCACTCGGTACAAAGAGGCTATTTTTAATCTACAAATTAATATTAAGTGACAACGTCACAAAGCTCTAAAATCTAGAAAAATATGTAAAATTGTATACATCCATATTGTATACCTAAAGTCACAAGAATTACGAGTATATGTATATATTTTAGAGTGAGAAAATAAATGTAAATTTTGATAACAATTAATATTTTGATTGTGCATAGGTATCTTGTGCATATTTCGCCCTCTTTAGTGCATATTTGCATGCATATTTTGGCATTTGATAGTGCATATTATCCGATGTCTAGTAATAACCAATAATTTTAGAATAATAAAAAGCTCTATTCTGTGCTTAGCTAGACATATAGGCCTCGTATCATTGATACAGTGGATACAGCAAAAATTTGGTCCTAGCTCTACATTGTAAAGCGCTCTATTAAGACACGCGGTAGCGTGTCCAGCCAAGTTCAAGCCAAAGGAACTGGCGACGCAGCGCCTTGTGTTATTTTAACCGACTTCAAAAAGGAGGAGGTTCTCAATTCGATTAGTATTTTTTTATGTATATACACCGATTACGCTGAGATTTATGATCCGATTTACGTGATTTTTCTTTAGTTTGATGCGGAATAGTTGCCATTTGGTCCCATAAAAATTTAACATATTTCGGCCCTTTGGCCATTAGTTTTCATTTTATTCGACTTGACAAGCCCAATACATTAGAACCGGATTTTGGAGCCAGAATTTTTTGTGCTACTAATAAAAGCTAATTTTAGTTTGTCAGTCTTCATACTTTGTTACTACTATTATGTCTACACTAAAAAGGGAAAAATAAAATTTTTTTAAGAAAAAAATAAAAACCGACTTCAAGAAAAGCACTTAAAAGTAAAAAATAACTGATTAGTAATTTTCATTTACTATAGATACCTAATCAGATATTTTCGAAATCGGTGCCAGCCAATACAAATTAAAGCACACTGTATTGTATATAAAGGAAAAAATCCGAAAACTGAATTTTTACGATTTAAAATATTTTTAAATTAATTTTTATTAACACCTTGCAAAACATAATTGCAATAGCTTAACACATAGTGCCTTTCGAAATATAATAGAGCCTGTCTCCCTCTTCTAAAAATTCAGCCTACTATTAATCCAAATTTTTAGAAGAGGGAGAAATGTTTTTTCGTTGTTTTTTCGCGGGGGTTTACTTTGATTTTTGGTTATACATATTATATAATCTTCGTTAAGGAAATAAACTTAAAAAAATTGAATACGCAGCTTTTACATCCATACTCATATTATATGTATATGTGAAAATGTGTTTGTTTGTCCTTCACGTCGAAACAGAGTGACAGAGTGGCGTGATTTTTTTTGTGCAGAAAGAAAGGCTGGAAAGTGACATAGGCTACTCACTTCATGATATGGCTGATCATTTTATGAAATGGCTGTATGTCATGATATGGCTAGCTAAAGCTGATTATATCGCTTTACAGTATATCAATCCACGTTTGGCCATATCATTAATGTAGGGTTTCCATGATATCAAAGGTTAAATAAAAATTTCAAATAAAGAAGGAACTTATAAATCTTTCTTGTACTTCCAATTCTTCCGATACTGTCCGACATCTACAATTTTCGCGTCGAAATTATCACCTTTAATTCAGTTCATTTTCAATGTACCCGAAGGTCATGGCAGACACGAAATCCACAGATTTTTATGAATCACGGTTAAAAATTTTTAAAACTCTCTGATTTTTTTAATTCAAATGCTGAATGAATTTTGCAATATACCATATACCATTCGTTAGTTTGTACATATTTATAAAATAAAACAGTTTAACTAACTGGGAATCAACGACATCTATTATCTATTCAAGCAAACTAAAATAGCCCGTAGAAGCACTGTCCAATTTCTTTGTATGGGATGAGGCATCTGTACTAGTATATAGTGTATTCGCGGAATGAACCAGGCGCTGAGATTTTACGCTTGCACATGATTCATTGCAGATAAGACGCTTAGGCCGCGATTACAATGCAAGTCATAATTAGTGCGTCGTTGCATTCCGTACCGTTCAGACGTCACTCGTGTAGTTACCTGAATTATTATCAATGTAGGAGATAACAGTTATACGAAAGGAAAGTGAAAATTAATAAATCATGTACATAAATATCTATACAGATAAATAAAATTAGAGTGTCTTTTTGTAATAGGTATTAAAATAACCGCTTTTTACTAAATGCATATGGATGTATACACGGTACATATACCAAAACAACATTTTTTATAATTTTTGTCTGTCTGTCTGTTTGTTCCGGCTAATCTCCGAAACGGCTGGACCGATTTTGATGGGACTTCCACTAGCAGATAGCTGATATTATAAGGAGTCACTTAGGCTACTTTTATTTTAGAAAAAGAATCAGGGTTCCGCGAAAAAAATTTAAAACCCATGAAATTGTGAACAAAATCCGCGTACGGCATACGCCCCCAAACAAAACGATGGTAAATCGCTATATAATTTAAATAAACGAATATCTTAGGAGTAGCAAGTTACTATTTTTGTATACCTAAACATAGCTAGCCGGGGCAACGTACCTAGGGACGAACGCGAGCGAAGCGTGTCGCTCGTTGTAAAAATACGCACGAACGAACGCGAGCGAAGTGAGTCGCTAGATTAAAAATAAAGTTAATTCTACTTTAATGTTGATTTTATTTTATTACAAATCATTAATAATTCCTCACTAAAGCATTAGCAACATGAACGAGCCCTATGACTTCAAACCAGTTGCAAGCGTTAGTGGGCGGAGCTAGGCAGTTTTCTGTCCTTATCAGTTTGTATGCAAATGTGGGACAGAGAAAGCGCTTTGCATGGTTCACTCCGCGAATAGAGTATACTTAATAGTATTATTTAATCAAGCTACTACGCCATCTATATCATTATTTATGTATTTGCTACTTATGCTTTGTAAATAGCTGCCATCTGTTGGAAATAAAAAAATACCTTCTAATTAGCACAGATGTCGTTAGGTGTGCTTCATAAATGTACTTTCTAAAAATAACACCAGAGTTCGTTTGAAGCGCTATATTTAGTTTTAAGACATTTGACAAAAAAGATGGCAGCGAATGCCGTCTGCTGTCCGACGGATTTATTGCAAAAATGGCGCATTATGTGATATTTTCACAAATTTTATCAATTATAAGTGAAAATTTGTGTAGTGCTGCGATGTGATGTTGTGTTATTGTACATAATTGACAGTGTTACTCTTGTGATAATAAAACTTCCACATTCTTCAGGATATTGGATTACACATAAAATAAAGGTATTTAACTCCTACGCTTTATATATTATTACTGTAGGCTATCTCGCAAGCGGTTTACATTCATCAATATGTACAAAGGGTCGCGGTTATGGAACCATTACATAAGTTCAGGAGTACCTTATGGGTCAGATCAACAAATTATTCTTAAGAAATGTTGAGTCTTCAAAATGTCAAATGCAGTCCTACGGTTCGTAGAATTTCTGTACGTGCTTTTTGAACAGAAGTCATGGTCGCTTGAACTATTGGGAGCCTTTGCGAGCTTACATGACATCAGCAGGCGATACCAACTGCTGTAAACATTTAGATGTATGATTCATCAGACTTTATAATCGAAAGTGTATTTTTAACATTTTATCGAAAAGAATTTCTCTGAATAATTGTTACTGCTACACAAAATAGCTACGAATTATATTTTTCTTTTGATAAAGGTATTTAAAATAATTTGGTTTTACAAAATATACCTGCATATTGGCGCGGTATTAAAGGTTTTAAGTTTTAAACAATACATTAATTAACCCATTTTCCTTGTTTGTGACAAATGTATGTGAATAAATATAATCACATTGAAACTAGTCTGAAGCTTTATTACTTACTATAATTAGAAACGAAAAACAAATTTATCCCACGGGAACCGTACATTTTTCCGGGATAACATGTATAAGAAAGTGTGCTATAATCTATCATTGTGCGAAATTTCATCCAGATCAGTTCAGTTGTTCCGGTGAGATTAAGTAACAAACATCCATCTATCCTCACAAACATTCATATTTATAATATTAGTATGGATTTATAATAATGGTATTACACATAAGAAGAGTATTATTTCTTCTGTAAGAGATCAAAAACAGACAACACAAATTTAATTTAAATATTGAAAAAATATGTCCTTGGCTAATTGTGTAGAAGTTACATTCTAATAATAAAATTGAAACTAGGTCTGTATTTTTTGTGGTAGCTTCCTAAATCTTGGAATACAGCTTCATGACACAGATTTTTGATTGGGTCAAGTTAATTTGGAATAATGAAATAAAATAAACATAGCATTCATTGTATTGCTTTTATCTCTTCTAAGTTCTATTCAACTTTTGTGTATTAAGAGTTTTAGAAATAAAATAAATAACAATAATAAAATAGAATTAAAATTGTCAATGCTTAACAATGTTCAGATTGGTATTGATTTTTAATAAAAAAATGCTAGATTCTGGTTCAATAAATAGTAGGAAGTAGCTTTAGATGTCTTTACTTTAAAGTAGGAACCACTTATTGAGACACCTTAAAGAGTTAAAACTGCATTTTTGTTTCTAATAAATTAAAATTTAACTTTTTTTTAAGTTAGATAGTAAGTAACAAGGTATCCCTCTATAAATAAGTTCCATTTAAACACACATAGTTTCTATCGTCTTATTTGTGAGAACTATTGTTCTTTAACCAACCAACTTTTTATAATATTCTATGTACAAGCTTAAAATACTTTTACTTTAATATATAAAGATTGTAAAGAATATAGTAGGTAAACTTTTTCAACAGCTGATGCAGTTTTGAGAACTCTGACTAATCGAAAGCTATAAAAATCTGTGAGTGACATCCTACTTTTTACCTTGGTTTGCATCAGATCTGTAACATATCTTGCTTATTATTTAATAACACACTCATTTCATTTATTGTAAAATGTATGTGAATTATATAATTCATAGATTATCTAAAAAGAACAATCTTAGGAGCTACAAATCCAGTGTGCCTTTCGCTTATTCTACTATCTTGTTCAGTGATGCAAGATTAATATTTTGACTTGAATTAATAAGTTACTAAGGTAGTTCCTTGGTTTACCTACTAATATCTCACAAAGAGTATGCTTATGAATATTTTTCTCATCAGCTGCCTGCCACAGTATTTCTTCTTTGAAGACTACACACTGCACAGAAATAGCATTACTACTGTGTTATTTATTCTTTGTGAAATCAACATTTTCTGCCATATAACAAAGTTTGTGCTAACTGCACATGTATGCTGCTGCTGAGATTTTATGGTTTCACCACTGCAGTCAGCTGTCAGAGTTCAATTTACTGTAACTTATATTAATGTTATTTCATAGACATATAAAAGTTTATGCAATAACTTAATTTTATTTTATAATCATTAAACAAATATGACATAGTATGGTTTTAAATATTATATGTTGTGCAGATAAATAATCCATTAAAATATACATTTCTTAAAAAAAATGAACTTAATCTTACTTCTTACTAATATTATAAATGTAAAAGTTTAGATGGATAATACTTTCTTAGATTTACGCGAATATTTGACATTTTAAATAAAACTATCTTTCCGGATTATTTCGCGGATTTATTTTGATTTTTGGTTCCCGACGTTTCGAATGCTTTACAGCAATCATGGTCACGGGAGAGACTAAGGTTTAAGACGTCTCAAAGATTAGATGTAGTGTTAGAGTATTTAATAATAATAATAATATTCTTTATTGCACACCAAAAAATAAATAAAAATACAAAGAAAAAAAAACACAAAGAAAAGATGCACATCAGGCATTTAGATGGATGTTTGGATGTTAGCCACTCAATCACGCCAGAACGGCTGAACGGATATTGATGAATTTTTGGCACAGAGATAGATTATAGTCTGGAATAGCTTATAGGCTACTTTTTTATACTGGAAAAATGTACGGTTCCCGTGGGAAACATCTGTTTGTTTTTCTAGATAGAACCCAAATGAAGGAAGGGTGGGCCGCTAATTTATCACATAAATATAGCAGCTTGAGTAGGAAATCTGAATAATATCATTAGTTATTGACGTGTGCGCAATATGCTGAATAGTGATAACGAAATAAATCCACGTGTGTATTTTGCTTCACACACATTTAATATTTTGCTATGATCTGTTCACAGTCAACACTAATATTTTAAGCAGTAAACTTTGGATCTGGGTTGAATTTCAAAAAACGCTAAAACACATATTTATTTAATTGTATTGAAGAGCATAAATATCAAGTTTCAAGAATTCTGATCATAAATATTTTTTGGGTTGTGTTATAACGTGTACTCCCGTGGGAATGAGATAATCTCCCGCGGTAAAAAGTATCCTATATGTTGACCCGGATATCCAGCTATCATTATACCAAATTTCATCAAAATCCCTCCAGTGGTTTTTCTGTGATGCGGTAACAGACAGATAGACAGACAAAAATTCTAAAAACCATAGATTCGGCCTCTGCATCGATAATAATGTCTACTTCAATCAGATTTCCAAAAAAATATTTAAGGTACAGATTCGACTTAGTTAGAATTTTATTATATGTATAGATGGACGTTCGGCGTGGTTATAGATATATTATTCTTTATTCTGTTAATAAATTACGTGTAGACCAATTTTGCAAACGAAGTCGACGATAAAAATGAAAAATTAAAATCGCAACTTGCGCGTATAAGCAAACCGAGAGCGTCCATATACGAGTACATAGTAATAGTACCCTATAAAACTACAAAATATGTTACATATTTCTACGTCGAATATGGCATTGGAGGTAGCCCAAGTTATTTTTTAAGCTTGTCGATAAGTTACATGCAATGAGTACAGTAAGTACTTTGAATATTTCTATTTATTACATATAATATGTTGGTTTGGCTTCCTTCCAAATACGTTTGTTGATGGTTGTTCCAATGCAATTATTTGACTATATCACATCTGAAATCGCACTCGCGTTTAGAACAACTCAAGTGTACTTTTCTTTAATTAGCAGAACCACACGTTTCGAAATAAAGAGGCTTAGTGCGTTCTTAAAAATTTAAACTTTGCGTAAAGTTTAACTAATATTATTGAGAGTAGTAACATAATACCCTGGACAGCAAAGAAAAAGGGTCGGTTAGGAAATCTTCAATATCATTAAAATTACCTTTTTTTTTTTATTCGAGGGGAAACCCATTTACGGGTGCCGGTGTGCGGGGGCGCGCG
Source organism: Argynnis bischoffii washingtonia (assembly GCA_033884665.1). Classification (NCBI taxonomy): domain Eukaryota; kingdom Metazoa; phylum Arthropoda; class Insecta; order Lepidoptera; family Nymphalidae; genus Argynnis; species Argynnis bischoffii. The sequence goes on along the minus strand of CM066618.1, from coordinate 12,285,498 downwards.
GGGTATGTGGGACTCCTGTCGCGAGAAGCGCGACAGACTACCCACTAAAACCACCACGGTGATCCCTATTGCAAATGAGAGGGCCACGGGATCGCTTGCGCATTCGACATTTGAAAGTACCTCACCTAGCTTTATGAAATAAAGACTAAAGTCGGTGCCAGCCAATACAAATCAAAGCACATCGATTTCGAAAATATCTGATTAGGTATCTATTCTAAATGAAAACCTCCATTTAGTTATTTTTTACTTTTCAGTGCCTTCAAGTCGGTTTTTATTTTTTTTCAAGTTTTTATTCTTCTATACAGGCTTAGTTATAGCGCTCTCCCGGTATTCTGTACACTCTTTTCCTCCAGTTTTGGCAAGTATTTTTTTTAATTGCTTTAAATTTGCTTCAACCAGATGCTTACTGTTTCCATACTCAGATTGTTTCCTCCAGCTCGCAAATGATGATTCTTTACTTCAACAGCCGTAAGAAAGCGATTTCTCAAAATTGTTGACACCATAGGGATCCCCCCGCACCTTCGTGCACCTTGTTCGGCCTGTTCCTGGTCTTCGAAAATTGGATCTAGTTTCATGGAAACGCTGGAATTCAAACAGTTCTCACTTGCTGACTGTGCCCATCTTCAAGCATTGTCAGAATCCTGGTACATTCTTCAGGAGTTAAAGACATGATGACTTCAGAATAATAAAATTTATAAGACAGAGACACCATATTTATAACTTTTTTTATTGTAAAACTAAAACAAACACGAAACAATTAATTAGAATTTTTGGCACTAAATTCAAAAATTACCCTTATTTTACATTTTCAGTTTTTTATACAATTATCAAAATAAATAAAAAGGTTTTATATATTATTTTATGTGGCATTAAATATTCTTTAATTTAGCCTTTATTTTATAAAGCTAGGTCAGGTGCTTTTGAAGATATTGAAAATTTTCTAACCGACCCTTTATCGTTGTGGTCCAGTGTATTTAGGTTAAACAAATTATGTATTTAGGTCTAAAAGCAGTATAATTTACTTATGAAAATATTTTCTTACGAAAGATAGGAAAAATACTTTTTTTCTGAAATATTCCTTCCACGTTTAGCTTGCTTTTTAATTTTACAGTGTATTTATTACCTAGGCACCCTAGTACTGAAATAAAAATATACTAACTGATACTAACAGATAGTATTTGATTACAGAAATGGCAAAAGTATAGTTATGTTTTTATTTTTTATATTCAACTAGCGACTCACCCTTGCTTTGCTTCGCGTTCGTCCCTAGACAAAAACAAATCTATTCCGCGGGAACTGTACATTTTTCCGGAATAAAAAGTAAACTATGTGCTATTCCAGGTTATAACCTGCCTTAATGCCAAATTTTATCCAGATACGCTGAGCCGTTCTGGCGTGAAAGAATAACAAACATAAATCCAACCATCCTCACAATTTCACAAACTTTCACATTTACAATATTAGTAGGATGGTATTTTGAATTTAGTGTAAGCATACTACTAAGTAATAATTCACAATAGATATACAACTTATTAATTATTATATTGTTTTATTTTGGTACACTTTTATGGAATTCTGGCTTTAGGTCTATTGCTAGAAAATAATGTTATGCTTAGTCTCGATGTTCATAAGTCGAGTGGGCCCGACGGCATACCAGCAGTGGTGCTCAAACAGTGTGCTCCTGAGTTGTGCCCTGTATTAACGCGACTTTTTGCGCTTTCTTACCACTCTAGGCAAGTACCGTCTTCGTGGAAGACCGCCCACGTGCACCCGGTGCCTAAAAAGGGCGATAGATCAGATCCTTCGAATTATAGGCCTATTGCTATTACCTCTCTTCTCTCCAAGGTTATGGAGCGTGTTATTAATACCAAGCTCCTCAGATACCTAGAGGAACACGATTTGATCAGCGACCGGCAATACGGCTTTCGCCACGGTCGCTCGACTGGTGATCTTCTAGTGTATCTGACACACCGATGGGCTTCAGCCATCGAGAGTCAAGGTGAGGCATTGGCAGTCAGCCTTGATATAGCGAAGGCGTTCGATCGGGTCTGGCACCGGGGTCTTCTCTCGAAGTTGCCATCGTACGGACTACCCGAGGGCTTGTGCAAATGGATTGCCAGTTTTTTACCTGGTCGAAGCATTAGAGTCGTCGTAGATGGCTGCTGCTCCGAAAAATTAGGTATAAACGCTGGCGTCCCGCAAGGTTCTGTACTGTCTCCAACGCTTTTTCTTCTGCATATCAATGACTTGCTGTCTATTGATGGCATTCATTGCTATGCGGACGACAGCACTGGAGACGCCTCCTATACAGGCCGTGCAAACATTCCTCGTTCCGCTGTGGAAGAAAGTCGCGAACAACTTGTGTCTCAAATCGAGAGTATTCTTTCCAGAGTCTCGGATTGGGGTCGGGACAATTTAGTCCGATTTAACCCCTCCAAGACACAAGTCTGTGCGTTCACCGCAAAAAAAAACCCCATTTACTGTGGCCCCTCAATTCCAGGGCACACCCCTAACCATCTCCAACAGTATTGGTATCCTTGGTGTCGACATCTCCAGCGACGTCCAGTTCCGAAGTCACCTGGAAGAAAAGGTCAAGCTGGCATCCAAAAAACTCGGGGTGCTTAATAGAGCGAAGCGGTACTTCACGCCGGGGCAAAGACTGCTTTTATATAAATCGCAAGTCCGCCTCCATATGGAGTACTGCTCTCATCTCTGGGCGGGAGCACCGGCATACCAGCTTGGGCCTTTTGACTCGGTTCAAAGGAGAGCTGTGAGAATTGTCGACGATCCAATACTCACAAGCGATATAGATCCCTTAAGTCTAAGGAGAGATTTTGCGTCCCTATGTGTGCTCTATCGCCTGTATAATGGGTTGTGTTCCGAAGAATTGTTTGAAATGATGCCCACGGCCACTTTTTATCATCGCACCGTTCGCCATCGACAGGGAGTTCATGCCCACACACTGCATCCCAAATGGTCCCGTACAGTTCGTTTTCTTCAGAGAAGTTTCCTCCCACGGACCATCCCGCTGTGGAATGAACTCCCTGCCGAGGTTTTCCCAGAGGGCTACTGTATGGGGTCCTTTAAAAGGGGAGTAAATAGGTTACTAAAGGGTCGGCAACGCGCATGTGTTGCCGACCCTTGGTGTTGCCGGCGTCCATAGGCTTACCATCAGGCGGGCCGTATGCTTGATTGCCACCGTCGTGGTATAAAAAAAAAAAAAATGTTTTGTGGTACAAATATGCACGGTTTATAATCACTTTACTAATAATTATACAGCAAAATCATGGAAAGACATTTTTATTTCTGATAAAATTAATTTAATTAGTTAAAATGTATACATCGTTGTTTGACATTCATATCCTTAATTAATTCTTATCTTTATAGTCTAGTCAACAAGTGCCTTTTAGGCCAACTTCAGCAGTCTCGGAAAAATATGATCGAGGTGTCATTCGATTCGGTATGGTATGTAGATGATTTTTGAAAAAAATTAAGTTGCGCTTGCAAAAATAGCTAAAATTATAAACAATTAACTAAAAATAACAAGGGGGTTTAGTTTTTTGCAAATATCTTAAAAATTAATTGAGATTTTTCAAATCTAAAAAGGATTCAGAAAGAGAAAGAAATTTCCTAAAAATAAGTCTCAACTCTATCAATATTTATGTTTTCTCAAAGGGATGAAAATACGGCCTAAAACCGTTGCTCTGGCTTCCGCAAGCCATGCCTAGTTCGGACGCTTTCCTCCTCTTTTTGAATCATTTTTTAGATTTGAAAAATCTCAATTAGTTTTTGAGATATTTGCAAAAGACTAAACCCTCTTGTTTTTAGTTAATTATTTATAACTTTTTTTTGTTTATAAATTTTTGCAAGCGGAACTTAATTTTTTTCACAAATCATCTACGTACCATTCCGAATCGAATGACTCCTCGTTCATATTTTTCCTAGACTGCTGAAAAAAGTTGACGTAAAAGGCACTTGTTGACTAGACTATTAGTAATATAATATTCAAAATATGATGACTATGTTAACAAAATGACTAAAAAGTAACACAAATTAGAATCTCAAAATACAACGAATGTATGTTTATGCAAATCGGTTATTGTGTTCGTTCACATATTGTTAGTACTTATTTTATTTCGAATAGATAGTTCGGGCTTACTCGCTGGTGCGTCATAGTAGAAGCTAGTTAGAGTGTGCACTGCGTAAGCGATCTTACGTATCACCCGTCGTGATTGAAACGCTATTATTTGTCGAGGTGTTAATAAGGAGTTTTATCCGTTTCTTTATCTCTGTGCTTTGCGGAGGGCTCCATGGCAGATTTTCATTGCTAGTGTGAAAAAAGTATTCTCTCTTTTAGAGAATTTAAGCAAACCCGTTTAAAATATTATGTTTCTTCCGCAGTAGTTCTTCTTTTTTCCTTATGCAACCTATATTTCAAAAAACAATCAGTTCAGGTTGTACCTAGGTGGAAGATATTGAATCATATGTAGATAGCTAATCTGGCATTGTGTTTCTTACCATACGGACATTTCTAATAAAATTGTAACTTAAGGTTTCTTAGACAAGCTGGAAGCAGCTCGTTGCCATAATAGGCGCCTGTTTGTAAGTTTCCATTTACAATGAATAAAAAATCTATCAATAGATACTTGATACGACTATTTTTACTTTAAATTGTTGTTTAACACACACACATACACACACACACACACACACATATATATATATATATATATATATATATATATATATATATATATATATATATATATAACACATAGTCTTCTTTTTATCGATATGATAGGTTTGTTTTGTTTTCTCAGAGGCGAACCCGAGCGAAGCGAAGGTGAGCCCCTAGTTTAATATAAACGCGTGCTTTTATGTGTTTGTGTTGTATTGTTCAAATTTTCCTTAGCTGTAATTATATTAAAAAAAACTTAGTTCAATACTTAATGCTCTGCCCACTGAAATGATAATAAAATGTTCAGTATGGACACAATTTTCAAATCATAATTTGAGTTTATCGTACCTAGTCTATGTTAGTAGGATTCGTAGGCGAACTAAGTGCGAATAGTTGATTGGAGGTTATTCAACTGGTGAGTGGACAGAAATAGCACGATCACTCGCGGCATCTCACGTGTACCTCTGATGACGCCGCCTTGCCATCAGCGCTAGGACAAGCCGTGCTTCCGGGACAGACCGGTAGTACAGCATTAATGCATCTCAAAAACTTTACTTTATATTTAGTCAACGAAAAATATATTTCATACACATATATGTATATATGTTTACGCTGACTAATATTTACACATAAGAACCTCATTTGAATGCGTCACATATGCGAATTCGGTTGTTGCGCTTTTATTGATTATTATGTAGCACCTCCTTTTGGAACTTCTCGAAGTACATATGAGTCATGTAATGTGTTATGGATAAAATAAAATTATCCTTCCTTGAAAATTAGTGTATTAAAATATCGTTAGCGAAATAACTAAACAGATATTGAAATCGGTAAAATTCTGTTGGCGGGCAATATTTATGTGACGTCACCGTTTTGATGTCGAGATTTATGCTTCATTTTTACAGTATTGCGTTGGTCGGCGGCCATCGGCGGCGGTGCGGCTACGGCGCTGCTCGCGCGGCGTATCGTGATATTTATAGAGGCGCCGAGACGCCGGCCTCACTCTATCCCGCTTGTTAATTGGCTACTTGCGCCGCATTTTTCAGGACGACCGCTCGTTCGACGCCAATGCCATTGAAAAGGCCGCTTTCGACCGATAAACATTGACACTTTTATTAGCAAAAATAGATTTCCAACGATGACATTGATAGCAGAAAAAAGGAACCAATCTCAAGAAAAATAAAAATGATCTTAATTATTTTCCAAGAAATTTTGAAATCTTAAAATTGACCTCGTAGTTCAATAATACTAATTTTCAAAAATAAAAAATACATGTTTTTAGCCTTGGCTTGTGAAGAGCTCAACTTTATCAAGTAACTAAATCGTTATCCGATTTCATTTATATACAAGTTACGCAGTTTCAAATCAATACAACAAGGAAGTAGGTTAAAATTCTGAAAGATTTGAATTCAGCTAGTTAAAACATGTGCTAAAAATCGTGTTTTGAAAAATGATAAATCACACGGAAATTTCTTTTTATACGTCCGATGGATTTCGGAATGTAGGCAAGTACCTACATACATGTGTCGCATTCATTCCGAGTTAGTTTGAGCCGACCTGTGTAGTGAACGGTGGACCTATGGGCCACAGATATTCAGCATTCATTAAATAAAACTGCAAAAAGTTCATCAAGCAAGCAGCAAGAAATCATGGAGTAGTTCAGTGATGTTTCTAATGAGTAAGATCAAAATATCATTGCTATTATTGAAAATATAGAAAACCATTTAAATTGTTAGAAAGAAGACTTTTTTTTTTGAAATACGTTCGGTTATAATAAAATGTAGGTAGTAGTAGTACGTATTTATATTTATAGTATGGAGTATGCATTTACTTTGTTCTTTTTAAATACGGTGAAAAACAAATTAAATATCTCTAATAAAATTAAAATGTGAATATAATGGCTTGATTAGGAAAACTTATGGACAGCAAAAGTATCACACTTCCTTAGAATGACAAATACACAGAGCATCGACACCTCAAACAATGCGTTTTGACCTTGTGACAAACATCTATTGTATATTATCAATACTTTTATTCTTCCACGTCATTCAAATTACAGCATCGAGATAATATATTAAAAGATTTTCATTCATTTTATTAATTTTCATTTTATATAAACGCGAATACAGGTTAACACAAAATAGAGTACGACTAAATTGATTGTTATAAAACCATCTGATGACTTATCCATCTGTTGTCAAACTGTACTTATTACATCAATTTTTCAGCTTGAACTAATATAAATAACTTTCATCGTTTTCATGTTTACCTCAGAGGTGAGATATTTTCCCGCATTAAAAAGTATGCTATATGTTCATCCGGATAACCAGCTATCATCATACCAAAATTCATCAAAATCTGTCCAGTGTTTTTTTCATTATGCAGTAAAAGACAGACATAAAAATTTTAAAAACTATAGATTCAGCTTCTGTATCAATAATAATGTCTATTTCAATAATATTTTCCAAAAAATATTTAATGTACAGATTCGGCTTAGTTACAATTTTAATATAATATGTATAGATTATACAAATTTATCCTTTAATTTTACTTATTACGTTAGTTCTTAGAAACGCTAAAAAACGATTATTAACTCGTATGAGCAGTGTGTAATTTATAATATTACAAAACTAGCAATTTAGTATATGCTGAAATAATTAACTACATACCAGAAACGATCCCGCGGACTTGCTAACAAGCCATAACGGGGCAAGTGGATGGTCGTTCCGGTTCCGTATGGTTTAATCATTTTACTAATCGAAGTGAACACGCAACTCTAGCTGTTAGTTATGCTGTCAAACATAACAACAATTAATAACTTTATTTCAGGCTTTAATGATAAAGTACAAAGTTTAATATCATTTAAAAAATTGTAATACATCCAGTCTTAGTCTGTCTATAGGACAATTCTACATTTATTTATCACAAGGAAGAAAACACTTCTTAAATAAATAAAATTAAAAATATTTTATTTTCATAAAGTTGTCTATACTTCTATATTAATATTATAAAGAGGAAAGATTTGTATTTTGTGTGTGTGTATGTTAGTTACTCTTTCACGCCAGAACGGCTGATAGGATCTGGGTGATATTTGGCACAGAGATAGATTATAGTCTGAAATAATACATAGACTACTTTTTATCCTGGAAAAATGTACGGTTCCCGTAGGATAGGATTGTTTTTGCTTTTCTAGAGGCGAACTCGAGCGAAGCGAGGATGAGCCGCTAGTATTATATATAATCGTAGGTTCTACCTGTGCCTGTAGTCTATTAAACTAGGAAAATGAAAATATTAATGTATCAGCCAAGTTCGTAAAGCAACCGGGCGATACATTGGCAGTGGGTTATCTACACAAACCATTTCGGTCCAAGTTCGACCTCTGCATAACTTGCAATCTGTTTGACTTTGAATAAGATCCTCTTTTAATAATGACCAAATCTCAAATTTTAATAAAAAATCTTATCATTTCCGAGATCATCGTAAAATGTCGAGTGATGCATATCACTGGATGGATGGATTTGAGAGCTAAGCGTTTTGGAAAACAACTCTGAGATTATATATATTTTTTTTTATATACAATTTTTAAAATACAAATCTTTCATTTACGTAAAATTATGAATTTTAGTGCAATTGACCCTTTTCGAAAAACAGATAAAATAACGTACGTACGTAATAAGAGGGAGGAGGAGTCCGAGAAGTAGGAAGGGTCAAAAACAAACAAAATTGTCCTTACGTAATTAACGAATAGGCCCTAACCATATACGTACAACACTCGGTATAGAAATTCGTAAATTATTTCAATAATGTGCTTTATGATGTTTTTAAAATATTTAATTTTTCATTTTACCATTCACCGTAACAGTCCATGTTAAGTCATTCTTAAGCTCTTAAGCAGCAGATGAATATACGAAAGAAATATACGAAAAAGATATGATTAGTGATTACACATAGAATGGCCCACTAATTGCCCTATTAAATATTTCTTTCAACACGCCAATACTTCACATGTTGTCTACTAGCGAAAAAGTCATTACTAAACAAATATTTGTATGTATAAATATCTTGCAGCCGCCTACGCCTTCATACACGTATAGTAATGTGACAATGGACATAAAACTATTGCCCAGCTTTTCAAATCATATAACAGTATAAATAACGTATAGAGTATTCAACAAGTATAAAAATATCAATCTATATACATATATGTATAATAAAATTGTAACTGATCGCTGCATGTACATGGAAGATATTTGAGAAAAACTATTATTGTTTTTTTTTATAAACGCATTAGAACCCAAAACTCTGTTTTTATTCTTTGTCTGTATTTCTATGCACGCTAATCTCAGAAACGGCTAAACAGATTTGGGCGCGGTTTTCACTAATTTACTGTGGTAAGCTTCACTTAACATTTAGTATTTGTTTTATTTCAATCGGGTTATAAATAAAAAGTTATGTCAAGTTAAAGAATCACCTAGGAACGAGCCCAAGCGAAGCGAGGGTGAATCGCTAGTTATATTTATGAATCAACTTAGTCTTAATAAAACTCTTTTTAAGTAGGCTAACTTGAGTTATTGAGTTATGTGGAATGTGTCTCCTTGAATATTTCACCGGCTTGCTTTCTCCAAATTTAGGTACAAAATGACCCCAGGTCACTTTATTTAACGATATAATTTTAAAAATTATTGTGATTTGCTGCGTAATACTCAATTTAATTATTTAGCGTAAAATATATGCAATATGCAAATATTGTAAATACAGAATATACATACACTATATTAGACTAGGGTCGATAATTTTTAAAACCAATTAAAATCGTAGTAGGATGAAACCCATTAGAAAAGGAGGGGAATATTATAAAAATGAAGGGAAAAATAATTTACGGGCGATCTGAGGTGAGGAGGGGATGGGGGTGAGTTTTTAAGGGTAAAAAACGATTTTTCTCGATTTCCGGCAAAACTAAAAGTCCTATCGAAAAAAGTCAAATGGCAAAGTTGTAGGTAATAAAAAGATCTAAAACTTTTGTATTTACACTTTTTTCACATAACCTCAAAATTTATGTGAAAAATTCAAAAAACCAAGTTTTTGGTTTTTTATTTTTATCTTTTACAAATTTTTTTTTTTAACGAAATTTGGCGAAAACTTACCTTTTTATGTCCCAAATACGCTGTAATTTATTTGATTAAAAATATTTATTTTTTCACCTTATTTTGAATTAATATCGAAAAAACACCCTAATTTTCAATCGAAAACTCACCCGTCAAAATATCAGCTTTTTTCAAAAAGTTGGTATGTTTTCTGTTCGTTGAAACCTCTACTTTTTGATGGTGAAAAAAAATATATATGTTACTATAGTAAATCTTCTCAGAAAATGCAAAAAATCGAGAAAAACTCGAATTCGAATTTTTTTTTTTTTATTATTATAAATAATTTCATTTAAAAAATGTGATTGCTGCAATTTGTTTCAATTAAAAAGTTGATTTATTTAATGCTAATTACATTTATGTTATAGAAAATCTCATTATATAAAAATATAAATGTAAATCGTACAATTAAATGTAGATACTTTATTCTGATTACGTTATTCATTACAATATTTTTAACACATTAATCTTATGATTCATAAATACCTTATCTTCAATTCTAATCACTTATCCATTAGTTTTTGTTTTTTTGACGGCATTTCTTCATCGCTAGATTCGTCAAACATCTCCGATTCTAGTAGATCTTCGAAATCTTCATGACTATTACCTTCTTCCTCTCCAACATTATTTCCAGACTGCGTTGGTTCTTCATCCACAATTTCTTCTGAATCATTAACTTCTTCGTAGGTTTCTTCTTCAATATTGGAGCAATTTTCAGAACCATGACAGTTTGAACATAAATTTGTGCATTTTAAACCATGTTTTCGGCAACCACATTTTAAACTGTTACATCCAGTTTCACAGCTGCAGTAAATAGTTTTGAGCAATATTTCCAGAATTAATTCTTTTTGTGTAAATTTGGGCATAATTCCACGTTGATATAGCTTCCAGCCCCAATCTGTTGCTGTTAGTTCGTTACCCAACCAAGTTTGAAGCTGATAATATGCCCTGTAACAATGTTGTTCTGCTGCTCCTTCTGTGGGTGGGAGGTTTGCCAAAACGAAAGATGATTTAATTTTTGTCAATTGATATTTTTGAAACCTTAATTGATTCAGTGTAATTTTTTCATTTTTACATTTATAAATAGATTTGATTAGTTGTAATCCATCCAAATTTCGAATTCGAGTTTTTTTCGATTTTTTGCATTTTCTGAGAAGATTTACTATAGTAACATATATTTTTTTTTCACCATCAAAAAGTAGAGATTTCAACGAACAGAAAACATACCAACTTTTTGAAAAAAGCTGATATTTTGACGGGTGAGTTTTTGATTGAAAATTAGGGTGTTTTTTCGATATTAATTCAAAATAAGGTGAAAAAATAAATATTTTTAATCAAATAAATTACAGCGTATTTGGGACATAAAAAGGTAAGTTTTCGCCAAATTTCATTAAAAAAAAAATTTTTGTAAAAGATAAAAATAAAAAACCAAAAACTTTGTTTTTTGAATTTTTCACATAAATTTTGAGGTTATGTGAAAAAAGTGTAGATACAAAAGTTTTAGATCTTTTTATTACCTACAACTTTGCCATTTGACTTTTTTCGATAGGACTTTTAGTTTTGCCGGAAATCGAGAAAAACCGTTTTTTACCCTTAAAAACTCACCCCCATTCCCCCCCCGACCTCAGATCGCCCGTAAATTATTTTTCCCTTCATTTTTATAATATTCCCCTCCTTTTCTAATGGGTTTCATCCTACTACGATTTTATTTCACTTTTTATTATTTTTAAAGGCTTCTACCCTGGTCTAATTGTATACGTAAAAGAATAAAATGATAATTTTTGTTTATATAAGAGGGGTTAAAGTATGAAATTGCCGATTTGTACTGAAAAATTGAAATGCGTTTTTTTTTTTATTATATTTATTTAATCAAAATAAATACCATTATTATCTATACATTGCTGCCATCTAATAGGAAGGTCATTTATGCCTTTGCGATAAAACTCTGGTGATCTAGATTCTACAAACTGTGTGTGTCCTGAGAAGAAAACTTTATCACGTAGAAAATTGTCGAAATCACGAAAAAAACGGTAGTCCGTTGGAGCAAGGTCTGGCGAATACGGAGGGTGACGAATGGTTTTTAATTGGAGTTCCTGTAGATTTAAAACGGTTTCTGGTGCTGTATGAGGTCTCGCGTTTTCATGAAGGAATAATGGTGAAGATCGATTCATGAGTCGGGGCTGTTTCACTTGCTACTACTTTTACTACTTTGTTGCTATCATTGTTCGGAGTTCGACACAGTAGACATCTGCCGTTATTGATTGACCAGATCGGAGAAAGCTATAGTGAATAACACCATGCTGAGACCACCAAACAGTTACCATTACCTTTTCATTGATAGCTTTGCTTTAGGACACTGTTGCGGCGTTTAACCTGGGGTCAGCCATTTCATTTTTCGCTTACGGTTATCGTAAAGAATCCACTGTTCATCACATGTCACAATTCGATCCAATATTCCTTCATTTCTGTATCGATTCAACGAGGCATCACAAGTTTCAACACGCGTTTCTTTCTGCAAATCAGTCAAGTCACGAGGCACCCATTTTTCATATTTTTTTATTTTATTGATTTAACGCAAATGAGTCAATATTGTTGGTAAGGTAACGTTAAACCATGCCGCTAATCCCTGGGTAGTTTGGCTCGGATCAGCTTCCACCATCTCTTTCAATTCATTGTTATTCACCTGTGTGGGCGATCTTCCACGTGGTTCGTTCTTCAAATCAAAGTTTCCATCACGAAAGCGTTTAAACCAAAATCGCACGGTGCGCTCATTAGCAGTCACCTCTCCAAACGCAACATTGAAATTGCGAGCTGTTTCTGCCGCATTAGTTCCGTGTTGGAACTCGTATTCAAAAATCACTTGAATTTTCGAAGTATCCATCTTTCTTGTCTAAGCTGTATAAAAAAACAACTGAAAGTCGATAATCGAGTGTTGCACATTTTTTAAAAGAAGAACTACATAGGTACCATGTCAAAAAAGTTTCACTCAAAAATCTCAAAGCATGAAGGTAGAAATGTCAATTCGAAGTACCTATTACAATAAAACGGCAATTTCATACTTTAACCCCTATTATTAACATCGAATTAAATTTGCATGATCTAAATTGATCAGATATTTAGTCCGCCATATCGACAATTGATTAAAAGGCTTTCTTTCTGACTCATTGGAAAGCTGCATACTATTGTAATACTTCGCACATAGAATAATAGAACAGCTAAACTATTGCACGATTCCTTGTATGTAAAGTAGTTACATAAAATAATACTAGAAACACAAAATTCATACAATACTTCTTTGTACCTACATAATGTTCTCAGGATTTAGATATTCTCATCAATAAATGGGAACTTTGAGCATTATTTAAATAATAAAAAATCTAAATTGTAAAAATAAATAAAGATGAAGTTTTTATATTGTTTCATTGTTGTGAATTATTTCGGATTAGAATATTTTTAAACCTGATTTTATTGGTTTTTCTTATAGCTATGTACCTAATCAAATTTCGGAAATCGATTCGAGTTTACTTCTAAATACCGATGCATCCAATACCGATATATTAGCGTTATCGTCATTTTTCCGAATATATCAGTATCGGCGATATTAGTTTGCCGATAAACCGATACATCACTACATAGTATAAAACAAAGTAGCTTCCCGCTGTCTGTCTGTCCTTATGTAAACTACGCAACGGGTTTTGATGCGTTTTTTTAATAGATAGAGTGATTCAAGAGGAAGGTTTATATGTATACATGCATATTATAGTAAAGAAAAGCCGAGAAATTTAAAGATTTGTATTTCATACTAACCGTTAAAACGTACCGTAGTTTTTAATAATTTAAAGATGTTTTCTAAATAAAAATCTCATGGATGTGAATTTTAAATATTCATTTGTAATCTGAAATTTATTATTAAATTGATATTTTATTTAATTAATATTTTCAAAAAATAAAATATCCGACTGCGTAAAAAGCAAACTAAAAAGATGAAAACAAGTGGATGAAGGAATATAGTATTATGCAGTAGGAGACATACACACACGCATATATTATAAAACATGTGTCATGTATGTCTCCGACTACATAATAATATGGAAAAGGTGCCATGAATGGGACAATTTTTTAGTGTAAGGGCGGTTCCTCACAGAGAGCATTCGTCTGTAATGTAACAGTTCAGATTCGAACATTACTAAGTGAGTGAGAAGAACTGAGCATTACAGTGCTCAACCTGTAATGATACATTTTGTAACATTACATCAGTGAGGGAGAAGAACTGAGCTAATGCGCAGTTCTTCTCTCTGCGCAAATGCGCAACATGTACCTAATAATAAAATTCGTAACATCGTGATAAGATGTCTAACGCATCTATACTTTGTTCTTTCTTTTGTTTTTTTTTACGTAAATGGGCATTTCTCTACTAACAGGAAAATCATGGTCCAAGCAATTTTTTTTACTTTGGCTATATTAATGCATAGTTTTACCTATTAAAACACATAATATATAACCTGTTATTTAAGGAGTCAAGCTTAATCAATATTTAGAATCATAATTATTTCATAAATTCGGTCTAAAAGCCACTAAAAACAGTCCTCTGTTATGTCCTAATTCCGGATCGAGTATGACTCGGTTCGGTTTTTATTAGTTGTATTTAGAAATGTAAAATTTTATAACTCTATAAACATAAAGAATATTGAATGCATATGAACAAAAAACTATTTTAACTTTAAAGAAGTTTTTAGTACTAAATACTAGTGTTCGAATTTTGTCCATACTTTTTTGAACAGTCCTCTGTCACAATTTGAATATCGCGCCACCAAAATATTAAACACTATTGTGGTTACATTTCGCGGGGAACGGAACGTTGACAGTGTGTAGTTTACTCGGTTGCCATGCTAAACAAGTTCCCGCTATTTTGCGTAGTGACAACTCCGCGTCCGTGTGGGAACCGCGTCTCTGTAGTGTTGAGTGAACATTCCTCTGGTAAGTCTATTTTACGGTTTTTTATGTGTTATGATTATATTTATTTAACAAAAAAATTGATTAGTGTGATAATTTATAACTGTTTCTGTGTTATGAAGTAATATTTAAACTGATACGTGGTATGACATTTTTTACGTCAAAATAACAGTCCTCTGGGCAACAGTCCTCTGGAAATATCCTACTATCAACACGAGAGAAACATTACCCATCAATACAATGCTATCAAGAAATACAAACAAAACCTTACCGACGAAGACGCTATCATACATATGGATTTTTCAGAAAATTATTGTTCCAAATACAGTCAAGAAATACAATCATTTCATTTTGGAGGGTCCAGACTTCAGCTAAGTCTTCATACTGTAGTAGTGTATATCAAAAACTCTATCAAGTCTTATTGTACCATTTCCAAAAATCTTACACATTCACCAGCTGCTATATGGGCACATTTACGGCCAATCTTTAAAACTCTCCCACCTAACATAAAGAGCATCCACTTCGTCAGCGATGGACCTGTGACTCAGTACAGAAACAAAACGATGTTTTACATCCTGGCATCAAGGCTTCAACAAGAGGTTTTAAATGTGGAGAAGTTTACCTGGAACTATTCAGAGAGTGGCCATGGCAAAGGGGCCCCTGATGGCATTGGAGCGACCTGCAAGAGAACCGCTGATGCCGTCGTCGCTACAGGAGGTGATATTGATAGTTTGGAATCATTTATAGAGGCTATTCAACGAAGATGTTCCGCAATTACCTTGTTCACAATCGACGATAAAGCCATCCAAGAATTGACAGACGACCTTCAAAATGAAACAGTTAATTTAAAAAGCTTTAATGGCACTCTAAAAATACATCAAGTAAAAGCTGAAATATTAAGAAGTCCTCTGAATACGGCTCCAAGTGCCGCTAAACTCGTAATGAAAAGTTTAAGTTGCACCTGTGAAGACGAGTGCCAGCATTTTAATTTAGGAGTATTAAAGTACAAAAACAAGACAAAACTTAACGTAGATGATATTTACACAGACTCTGAATGTGAAAACATGGACAACTCACAGGATTCCATGAAGGAGACAAACGACGACGCTGCACTGGCTGGACCTAGTTCAATCAACCAACAGAATTACTCCATCGGTGATAACGTCTTGGTTAAATTTCTAGTAAGAAAGATTGAATATTGTTATGCTGCAGTAATCAATAAGATAGACACGGAAGAAGGCGAACTAACAGTAACCTTCTTAAAAATTTGTGATGACAAAGGACACACATTCAGAGTTGATGAAAATGATGTTTCTGATGTGTCCTTTGACCAAGTATTAAAGAAGTTGCCAAACCCAGATATTGCCCTAAAAGGGAAACGAATATTTTATTATTTTAATATACCTGTACCTGTTTTTGAGAAATAAGTCTGCATTGATAAGTAACCAAGGCTGATTCTTAGTACCTAAGCTTTATTTTGTTTTTAATTATTTTAATTCGTTACTTCTAAGTAAAAAAGCTAAGCTCGCAATTTGTTCCTGATAAATATAAGTATTTAAATTCTGTATGTTATGTAGTATTCAATAAAGAAGAGAATTTATTTGATTAAATTTTATAATTAATATTGCGTTTTTCTTCATATAAACATTGACATAAACTGTTTTCTGGGTGGAAAAAACAGTCCTCTGGTTGGCAAAACAGTCCTCTGTCGCATTTTTTTACAAAATTGCCTATAATTCGAAAAATAAGGAAAAATTACAATGGTTTCTTGTTTATATGTATTTATATTATAACTATCTATCGACTTAACATATTATATTTTTCATTTTATAGAAAAATAGGGTTGGGACAACTGTCAATAGACAAGTTTCCAGTTAGTAGAGAAAGGCCCAAATCACATGAGCGAATCAATATTACCGCGTTCAATATGACCGCTTTGTACGACATGGTAAAAAAACTGACTTGACTGCAGGCGAATACTCAAAATCGAATCTATATTGTTACGTTACAGGCGAATCTCGTCAGTCAGTGAGGCAGTACTGTAACGTAATGCTCAACATCGAAACTAGATTGGTACATTACAGGTAAATGCTCCCGGTGAGGGACCACCTTAAGATTTTGAGCAATTAATGAGGTATAATAAAAGATCTTTTATATATAACGTAACTATATCTGTTCATCTTTCAAAATACAAACCAAAAACAATATCTTTTCGAAACATTGTAGCATTAAAGTCGAATTTAAAAATTCTTAACATATGTCCCATATGTGATTTTTACTGTTATTTTTAGTATATTTATTTCTTGCACTATATGGGCAATATAACTGACATCTTCTTCCACATCCAGGGGTTGACTGGAAGATATCCCTTTCAGAGTTAAGTCCACCTTTATTAACTAAGTTCATTATTTTTTTTCTGATTTATATTTAAAGCGCAATAAAGAACATAATAATGCTAAATATAGAAATGCATTTACGCATACCACTTGATTACATACAGGTGGTTATGAAGGACTCATCGGCTAGAAAAGCCAGTAGTTAGAGCGGGGCTATAAGGTCCGCGGGTTAAAAGGTCCACCACTGCTATTTTCGAAAATAAAGTTCTATCAGAGATTTTGAGTATCATCATAAGAGGGTCTTTTGGAAGAGGGGTGTACCCAATGATTTGTGGTTAGCTCTGGATCACCGTTCGGGCTGCACGCGCTTGCTGCTCAAAAATTTGACGTAAGTAACATATTCCGAATGTTTTATTTTTAGTCTGAGAATTACGATTGTAACATTATAAACTTAAGCTTTATTTATTCATATAGCTTATAATATTTTTTTTAATGTATGGCATAGATTTTTGTGCATAGCCTCAAACCCAGGTCGTGGCTCGTTTGGGTAAAAAGGTCCACATGGAGTTTTAAGTCTCATACAGTTAAAGAATTAAATTTTGTATTTATCCAATAATTATAATTTCAGGGACATGGTAAACAACAAAAATAGCTGGGACAGACTGGATGACAAGATTCATGGCGACAAAGTCATAGATCGATACAAATTTAGAAAATCGTTTATATGAAATGCCGATAAAACTGGCGTGACAACTGCCACTTAACCTTTAAACATAATTGCACCTAAAGAAAAAAGAAAAATTGGATCTGTAGCATCAGTTAAAAGGGAACTAATGTAACTTTGCTGGTAGCTGTTCCAGCAACCGGAGCTTCTGTATCACCGTTATTTGTATTTCCAAGAAAGAAATATCAAGACCACTTTGTGCAAGAAGGGCCAAAAGAATTCATGCATGCACTGTGGGTCTTTGACTAAAAATAAAATTAAAGACTTGTTATTAAGACTTTTTAGTCTGTCGTGCTATGGTTTTAAGCTTGTGATAAATGTAGTTAATAGTCTATATCTGTTACTTTTTGATATAAATTATATTTAACGTTATTATGACATTTGATTTTTTGTAATAAATATAAAGAACCTATTGATTAAACTGAATTTTATTCTATTTTTTTTTATTTTTTTAACTAAAATCTGTTGTTTATCATACTGATCCTTTTAACCCTATCACTGGTTCTTTTAGGCCCTATAGCGGGGCTTAAAGGACCACTAGAACTGTCTTTCTAAATCTTTAATATCTGACAAATAGTCATAAGCTAATCATGTTCTTTGGTATTATGTTTAAAGTAAGGACTGTGCTATTCGTTAGTATTTAAATCTTTTCTTTCCGCAATTTTAGTTGAATAATTACGAGGCAATATTACTAAATTGGACCTTTACAGCCCCGCCCTACCGCAAGTACTAAAACCTAACAGAACCTCTCCCATCTTAATGGGGCGTTTAAGGCCTATTTAATTGTCCCAAACAAGACTTTCATACTATTTTGAAAATATCCTCACAGCAAATTTTTTTCGAATAACTTTAAATTATTGTGCACTCACCTTTCAAGTAGTTAAACCATTTGTTAATTAGTGGTATAATAACTGTCAAATATCATTTAAATAATCTAATTAACAAACTTTACAAAAAACAAATAAAAACTTTTACTCACGAAATAAACCACGCAGCACGCTTCGCCATTTTGTTTGTTTTAAAAACCAAATGATATTTACGTCAATATTATTACTGAGTAACCATTTACTAGAAGGCAAAATGTAGACGATAAAACCTACCTACTACTTGTTTCCTAGTGCCGTAAATTTATTTTTTTCCCATTCTGAACTTGTGTCTTTCATAGCACTTTTCTCCTACTATGTTCCTTTGTCAACTGGTTTTCATCTTTTTAGTTTGCTTTTTACGCAGTTGGATATTTTATTTTTGTGCCTATTTTTTTTTTATTTATTGTTTCTTAGTATTTCTTATTCTAAATTAAATTGAAACATAAATTTTGTCTTTTTATAAGCCTTTACTTTATTATATAAAACCCTTTAACAATTCAAAAAAAAACAATTCATAATATTAGACGAATCTGACGACATCTCAAATTAAAATCCATCAAGCCGTTTAGACTACAGAGTGTGCCAAAGAAATATACATACATACACACACTCAATAAATATAACCTCCTTCTGGCGCAGTGGGGTAAAAAATAACTGATATTTTGTTTAAGTACAATTTCCCGTTAGTTAACATCTATACTAATGTTATAAATGTGAAAGTTTGTGAGTATGGATGTTTGTTACTCTTTCACGTGGAATAACACATAGGCTACTTTTTATCCCGGAAAAATGTACGGTTCCCGTGGGATAGGTTTGTTTTTCTTTACCTAGAGGCGAACTCGAGCGAAGCGAGGACGAGCCGCTAGTCCTAAATAAATATCAATAAAGTAAGTATATCCGTTTGTTTCTGCGTTTTCCATCCTAAACTCAGCCCAGCCTGCAGTGTCCGTATCGATATCGTTTCAGCAGAAGTGCATATCGATGCATCCCAAATTCTAATTGATATATCGATTTTAAATGTTATAATGAGCGAAATCTAAATTAAAATACAGAATTTACCGTTGAGCTGATGGCACCGTAATGCCAATTAGATAATGAAACTCTTCCATGATTACTAGTGAAACAAACGAGTTTTGGGCTCATGACGCCTATTGCCGAGTCTCATAAGTTACAGACGGTCCAAAGTGTGATTTTTAATTTTTGTAAACTGTAATTGTTAAATTATACTTACGTAGTGAGTGTATTATAACTTGTAAAATTAGACTTATCAAACACCTGCAAATCTAGTGACGCTTTCGTGCATAATATCTGCTATCACTATAGTAGTAATTTGGACTGCGCAGCCACTTGTAACTTTTTTTAAGAGTGGCAGAGTTATAATACGCGTTGTAATACAATATATAAATGTTTGTTACAGTCACAATGGTGGTGGGCGAGAATAAACGCACGGCCAACATCATGGACGGTATAGAAAACACGGGGGACGTCCGCCTCCACGACCACCGACTTCGTCTCAAACAGAGGTAACCAACTGACATCGTAAGTATTTTCTAAGTTGTGGAGACTAGCTAGTTATAATTTAGCTACACAGCTTTTCATGCTACATACATACAACAGCTATTCAGCTGTCGCGATAAGAGAAGTGCTACTTTCTAACAGCATATCAACGTAATGTAGTAGTAATAGGTAATTATTAGTAGGTACCTAGCTATTGCGTTACGTCTGTTGAGAGAGAACACCGGAGGTTATCTCCTAGCTCATTCTCTGAAGTCCGACTCCCTTTTTCTCTTCTCTTCCTGAAATAAAATCACCTTCTCAAATGGTAACGCATTAGTCAAATTTAAATTCGATAATTTTTATTCAACATTAAATTAATAATTTTTTTACTAAACATCATTCTACATTCAGTTCGAAAACAACGAAAGAAATCCAGTGTAACGAATTCTATATTTTTATCTTTTTTTAAATTAAAATTATAAATTACAATAATTGAAATATCTGTAACTTTGAAATAGCCTGGTGGCGATGATATCATTCCCAAATTCCATGGTGTTATCCTTAATACACAAGCGTTCTTTAATCTGTATTTTTTTATTAATATTATGGAAGCTTTTGAGTAAAACTAGCTTTTCGGATTTTTTCGCGGATTTATTTTGATTTTTGGTTCCCGACGTTTCGTTTGCTTTACAGCAATCATGGTCACGGGAGAGACTAATCCCGTGAGAATCCGAAAAGATAGTTTTATTTAAATGTCAAATATTCGCGTAAATCTAAGAAAGTATTATTATGGAAGCTTTTAGACGTTTTCTGGGTTTCTGTTGTATAAGCATATAAATTGTCTATAAAAAGAATTACTGACTTGACTCTGTTTAACTGACTCATAGGCAAGTTTGTTTGCTTCTGATAATAATATTATGCATGGCAACTTCTTGAGAAAATCATAAAGATTTTTACAAACATCCAAAATCTATATAAATATAAATCAATTGCCAAATATATGTATGCGAATTACTTCAGAACGGCTGCTGCTATTTTTTTAATTCTTTTTTGTTGTGTTTGTGATTGTCAGGACAAGGTTTATGTGAAAGAAATGTTTGAAAAATTGTAGGGAAAAGTGAAAATTTTTGGGTTAAAAAATCTCCATATAAAAAAGTGAGTTGACAGATTGACTTGATTTTTCGCAGAGTTTTTCTATTCCATACTAACCGTTAAAACGTACCTAGGGACGAACCCGAGCGAAGCGAAGGTGAGTTGCTAGTATTATCATAAACATATTAAGAAGCAATAGTCAATATTAAAACTTCCTTTTTATCTTTTTTTAAAGATACTTTAGAGCCTAAGTTATAATAGGGCTTAGTGGTAGTATTATACGAGTATAGGACTCGGTTACTTACTGTTACCATCAAGTTTGAGGGTATACTTGTTTGTCGCCTTTTTATGTCGTATAAAAATAAAAGCATGAAATAGCATTATATATACATACATATGCATCGAAACCGCTGGATTAGTCAAAATTATCAATTTCGTCAATTATTTACAACCGTTCGTTGTCTTGCTGGACCAGTGACCGCATTTTAGTTTCGATTTATTCACCTACGCTTGGCTTCTCCGATATTCTGTAGGTGGAAAGGTTGTAGGTGACGTCATTCTATATACGACTTGAGATATTATTTGCAATGAAAGTTATCCAAACGTTATCATTCAATGTTAACTGAAAAATACATATTTTTCTTGGTTCATTGAATATATTTGTCGATGACACTTAAGGTATTAAAATGTTTCTAAAAATGATGTTAAAATTAGAAGGGACCTCGTAAATAAAATGTATATAGCATTGATCATAAATATTTTTTATTGAAAATTGCGAAAAAGTGTTTTTATCACTTTTTTTGTTTTTAATGACCCGAGTTGTTTTTATTTATTTAGAATATATAGTTTAATAGGGAATGACCACTTTTTAATTAATTTGCGTTCAACATTAGTTTGTTGTAAACAGTAGCTTACTTCTATCATCTCACTGGTTTAAAAAATATAGAGTTCGACTAAAAAACATTTTCATTTGGGATATTTTTTTCTAGTTTTTTTTTAATAAAATAAAGAATAAAAAAACTTTCCGGGCTCTCGTCGGGGCTTGATACCAACTTTATAATTTAAATTATTCCATAAAATCAGCGAAACCAGGTCAGAAATTTTATTTTGTACTTTGAAATTATAAATTAATAACTTCTATCTTAGCTTAAGTCAACAAATCAATAGACTTATCTTTGGTAAAACTTTCTGCTCTAAAGTCCTTACTTTTTACATTTGTCTATAGCTCTCTTACCTATTCTAAATTTCGTATATGTATACGTACATAAATATTATTTATTTAGGCTCTTGCTGACAGTTATTGATCTAGTATGTCACACATTTTAACTTCGAACTTGGAATTGATTAACAAGCAGTGCAGATTTCCGACCTTTTTTAACTAAAAAAGATGACGAACTTCCGTACAAATTTTAAAATTAATGATTCTTATAATATTTTATATTATACTTATCAAAAAAGTGCATATTGATGTTTACAGAGCGGGTTTTAGAATGTGTGTTTTCTGTCAGTAAGAAATCAGGAAACACAGTATAAATGAATTTAATTTTTTTTGTGCGTTCACTTATTCAAAAGTTTTAACATCTTAAAAATATTTATATATGTACCATCACATTTACACAATTTCAAAAATTAATTTTCATTTAAATTGATTAATGAACAATTGAGAAAAAAGTCAAATAAATTATATTTATTTTAATTGACTATATATAATTAATAAGTAAAACCTGCCTATTGAATTATGTTATAAAACTCATACATAAATGAAATTTTATTACTTTTATAGATACTAGATAGGTAAATATAACATGTACATAATAATATTATCATATATGCTCAGTTCACACCTTTACGTCGACTATTCACATTACACACAATAGGTGTTTATTTGAATATTATAGGTGTGTTTACATATTTTTTTTATTGAAGTACTTCTTTTTTATAAACTATTTCGTTGTAACGTAAATATATCCACTAATTTCAATATATATATGATTAAATTTTCTTTGAATTGAAGAATTTTTATGATTCTTTATGATGAAAATCAAAATTAGTAAAAGTAGCCAACCGTTTAGCCCTAGGTATAGGTGTTATGACGACATGGCACTCGAATCTACGTCTATCCTGTTAGGTTTGCAATTTTTGATATTATAACCAATTTATGACTAGACACCAGACGGTGGCACCGACATCTCTCGCTGTCTACCCAAAGCACGGGAAAATAAAAATACGCCGGCGCTTTTTATTTTACAATAGGTATTCTTCTATCAGCTAAGGTATAAATAAATGTTTCATTAACATCAAACAAAGTAATAAATTATTTATTTTCTAAATATTTTATCTATATAAATAAAAATCAATTGCCAATTATATGTAAGCGAACTATTTCAGAACAGCTGGACCTTTTTGGCTAATTCTTTTTTTGTTGTGTTTGTTTTTAAAAGATGTACGAAAAAGTTAAAAATTTGGGTTAAAAAATAAAATAGTGAGTTGACAGATTGACGTTCAGTTGTTCAGTTTCTTCAATTCAATTCTTTTGTTTAGTGGCTTCCAGAAGTGCCAGTTGGGCACAATTTACTTCGCCAATGTCGCGTAGAATGGAGAAAACACGTTAGTTCAGTTTCTTCATCATGACAACAATATTTAAAAAAGAAATTGTCATTTTTGTCGAAATTTAAGATAAATTATATTTATCTATACTAATATTATAAAGAAGTAAATTTGTGAGGTTGTAGGGGGTAATCTTTGAATCTACTGCACCGATATAGATGAATTTTCGTAAGAACATACTTTGATCTTTTTATCCCGGAAATCAGCCCTTAAGGGGATGAAAGTTTGTATTGGGAAGCAAGCTAGAAACGAACACGAGTGAAGCGAGAGTGAGCCGCTTCTTTAAAAATAAAAACTTATATTTTATAAATGAAGCTTTTCGAATTGGTTTTTATATTTGTTTCCGACATTTCGAATGCTTTCCAGGAAACTTGGTTACTGAAAAGGCACATGTTTAACTTGTATAGTATTATGTCGTCAGTGTTTTATAGTAGAGACTATAAAAGTCTATTAACTCTTAAAAGTCACCGGCAAAATTATACAATAACTAGCGACTCACCCTCGCTTCGCTTCGGATTCGTCCCTAGACAAAAACAAATTATCCCATGGAAACCGCATATTTTTCCGGGATAATATATAAACTATAGTCTTCCTCAGTTAACGGGCTATCTAATGCAAAAAAAAATTTTTCAAATCGAATTAGTAGTTGCTGAGATTAGCGCGTTCAACCAAACAAACAAACTCTTCAGCTTTTTATAAAGCTAATATTATTATTAGTATAGATTAGGAAGAAAAAAAAACTCCAAAATACGTCACAATACTTTATTAATTTGAAACATACTTTATGAATTTGAAATAGTGTGAAATAAAAAGTATAATATTTTTTTTATATTTAATTTGGAACCTAAATGAATTGATGAGATATCAAAAAATTTTAGTCTCTCCCTTGACTATGTTTGCTTAGACTTAGAGCATTCGAAAAGTGACAATTTCTTTAATAAAACCAAATATTATCTAAATGTAAGTTTTATTTAAATGTCAAAATCTAAAAAAAAATCTTTACATAGGTACCTACTTAGATTTAATTATAATATACACGAGAAAAACACAATCGGTAACAACTTGTTAACTTATAAGATAGAAGATAAGAAGAACCCTACGATTTATGTAGTATGTACAAGGAATTGGATAAGTGCGAGAAGCCATTAGATATAATAGAAAATAAACATAAAAATAAATCAAGGTAAAGCGACTTGTGAAAGCTTATATTACAACTAATAAGGTCATTTATATATAATTTTAAAAAATTACGAAGCACATTTTTTCGTTTTAGAAAATACTTATTATTTTTATTTATTTCACGAAATTTACCGTTTTTTTTTCCTCAGAGTAAATAATTATCAGAATAGTTACATCTCTTCCCCTTGAGGGAGAAAACAATATTATTATTTTCCTTAATTTTGTTTTATGACGATATGACCATTAGCTATTTTATTTGTTAAAATTCATTTAATTAATTATCAAAGTAATGAATAGGTATTGTATTAAAAATTGCAAATATAAATAATATTATAATAATGTTTATTGTATTGCACTTAAAAACATATTGTTTTTATATTTTAGTAACAAATTAAGAAACAAAGTATGAAGAGTAAATTCAACTATTATAAAATAAAATGTATAAAAATATTTAAAAAATATTATTTTGGCAGGTAACACACATACACACACATGTCCTGTACAATGTACATATATAGCGTGCACCAACGACATTTTTGTTTGACTTCATGTTTAGTTCTATAAAACTCGTCTATATTATTATTTTAGTTTGACCTTTTTCGTACAATATTTAATTATACCTATAAAAATTAAGAAACATGTGTTTTTTTATTATTAGTTTTGTAGAACATGCATATTTTCCAAGCCTCAACAGAATCGATCTATTGAATTAGATCTCTTCTACAAACTATATCAACCCATTTTATTTCTTTAGGGGTTGAACTTCGAAAGATTGTTTCTTAGTACTCATTTATGTTACATAATAAATGTATCTATACTTCAAATGTCAGCTTCACATCTTAAGCGACTTGAGCTGTATAAACTATAAACCATAAAAGATATTTGTGCATCATTGGTGCTTATTTTTTTTTTCAGATTTGATATAGTAAGAAAACTAGGCCAAGGGACATATGGGAAAGTACAGCTCGGCATTAATAAGAAAACTGGTCAGGAGGTTGCCATTAAAACTATTAAAAAATGTAAAATTGAAACTGAAGCAGATCTCATTCGTATTCGACGAGAAGTACAAATTATGTCTTCCGTCAGGCATCCGAACATTGTACATATCTATGAAGGTAAGCTCAAATAAAAATTATGTTAATATTTTTTTATTATTATCTAGTAATTTTCTATATTGGAAAAGTAACACCGGGAAGATTTTATACTTTTCATTATACATTTAATATTAAATTCACGCTCACCAAGCAATTAAGCCACCGAGCGGAGCAATGAAAGGTATTTTAAATAAAATTCGTAAATTTACCCGCTTAATAGTGTGTAAATGGTACGCCTTAGTAGGTTAAGTATTGAATACGAATTCATACTCGTTAGGTCTTTGTCCTGCAATTGGACTACATTAGGTCACGTGTCTCATGAGCGGCTAATTTTAACTTTGGCACCAAAATGCTATTATTGTCACATACTTAATAATATGATATTTTCACCATAATTCATAATTATAACGTCGTTAATATAAAGATTACATAATCTAGAAAAAAATGTCAGGAAAGCAACTAATCAACTACACAATAAAATTATAAAAAGCAGCTAGTAGTTACATACAAAATGAAGATATTAGTTTTGATTATAATTTGTTCGGGTGCCAAAATTCTGTTTAAGAATCTTTATCTTTTTTACGAATACAATGTATCAGCTATCGTTTGATACATATTATGTTTGTAAATCGAAAGTTTCATTTAAAATTTGCATGTCAAAGACGGGCGAGATCGACCAGATCTAGCAGTTTATCTATCTATCTACGTTACATATCTTCTTTTTATGTTCAGTTTGTTATCGAGATATCGTTTTTCCTATTAAAAATAAAATAAATTCCAATAAATTTCGTTGATAGTGATAAAACAATATTTCTCTATTTTAATTTTTATGAATACTAAGGAACATCTGTTGTTACATATTTGTATTAGTTGCTGATAAAACATAGACATAATATGTTGGACGAAGTCAATTATATCAGTATAAATTGTACTAACTACCCGACTTTTTCCCATCCATAATATTAGAACAAACCCATAGTCTAGCGATTAAAAAGGCCGCCTTTTAGTAATATTAATATTGTAAGTATCAGTTGTAAGTAATCTATACTAATATTGTAAAGAGGTAAAGTTTGTGAGGTGGTAGGGGGAAATCTCTGGATCTACTGAACCGATTTTGATGAAATTTGATTAGAAGATAGTTTGAGACTCTGGGAAGGACAT
Organism: Argynnis bischoffii washingtonia; assembly: GCA_033884665.1. Classification (NCBI taxonomy): domain Eukaryota; kingdom Metazoa; phylum Arthropoda; class Insecta; order Lepidoptera; family Nymphalidae; genus Argynnis; species Argynnis bischoffii. The sequence continues at coordinate 12,258,170 of CM066618.1, read as the reverse complement.
AGGATAGAGGATATAGGATTTTTATCCAGGAAATTATCCCTTAAGGGGTTGAAAATGAGGATGAAATTTTGTATGAGGAATCAACCTAGGGACGATCCCGAGCGAAGTGAGGATGAGTCGCTAGTATTCTATAATTTTATTTGTTTCAGTATTTGAAAATAGTGAAAAAATGATTCTCGTTATGGAGTACTGTTCGGGTGGCGAGCTATACGACTATCTCAGCCAGAAAAAAGTATTAGAAGAAGACGAAGCTAGAAGGTCAGAGAACGTCAAATCATATGTTTTTGTTTAATCTGTTTTTAGTTTAACAAATGTCAACATTGCAGGTTATTCCGGCAGATTGCTACTGCTGTATACTATTGCCATATACACAAAATCTGTCATAGAGATTTAAAATTAGAAAATGTTTTACTTGACGATACTGGCAGTGCTAAAGTGAGTAACGATTCCATTTTTAATTTTGTATAAAAAATTATATTATTATAATGGCGAAAGGTTGTCAATAAGTGAATGAGTGTGTTCGTTACCGATTTAAGTTGTAACGGTTCAATGAGTTTAGAATGAAGATAGGTTATGTCTTATACTTATCATAGATTACATATATTTTTTACAAACATGGCTTCGCGCGAGCGGAGCGTCGTTCAAAGACTACTACACTAATAGAAGCATAATAAAAAAATATTTTTTTGCAGATAGCCGATTTTGGTCTTTCAAATGTATTCAAAGAAACATCGTTATTATCTACGTTTTGTGGATCACCTCTGTATGCATCACCAGAGATTGTTAAAGGAACTCCATATATAGGCCCTGAGGTAATAATTTCTTAGTCATATTAATGAAGTATATTTGTTTTATTCTGAACATATTATATTATGAACAAGCGAGTGTGTCTGTTCTTCTTCTACACAGAAACGGAACAGGGTTCCTCGTCATTTCTATTTCTATACATGAAAATTCAAATGATTCCTTTGGAATATTAAATAGGTTACCCCTTGTATGTATTCAGCCCTTTTTAACGTCCCACTGCTGGGCACGGGCCTCCCTTCAAGACGGGGGGAATCAGGCCATAGTCCACCACGCTGGCCAAGTGCGGGTTGGCGGACTTCACATGTCTTTCGAAAACTTCCTAGGTTCTCTCAGACATGCAGGTTTCCTCACGATGTTTTCCTTCACCGTAAGACAAGTGGTAATCAAGTTAGAAATGATTCGCACATGAAAATATCAGAGGTGCGAGACCCGGGATTTGAACCCGCTTCACTCGGTTTCCCAAGCGAGCGCGTGACCACTGGGCTACCACTGCCTGTTGTTACCCCTTACCTCTTAGTATATCTCAAAGGCATATAAATTTCAAAGAAGATTTTTTTTTTTCTTTCAAGACATTAATTTTTCCTTATATATTTTATAATATATAAGATATAATATACAATATTTTATTATAACAAGTTTTTTTAAGTCATTTTAAAGTGTCGGTTTTTTATAAAAAAAATATGTCTTATTTTTATTTTATTTTCTTTCTCCTAAGTATATTACCCGTTTTCAGTTTGATTTTAGTTATTTTAATACATAAACAAATATTTATTCCAGGTGGACTGTTGGTCGTTAGGAGTTTTGCTTTACACTCTAGTCTATGGAGCTATGCCTTTTGATGGTTCAAACTTTAAGCGTCTAGTTCGACAAATTAGCAACGGCGATTACTATGAACCTAAAAATCCATCGAGTATGTAATCATTCTATTTATAATACGTTAATTTAGTACATCATGTGATTTTTTTACGTTGGGCTATTATTGTGTCAATGTGTAGAATTGTGTGTTAGTATTAAATTGTTATTGTCTCGATGAAATTACGAGAGAGAACGATATATAATATGAAAAGAAAAAACTGAACTAATTTATGAAAAGATGTTTATATTAGAAAACGTGCAAAACACTCAATAACGTAAAATACAGTACAATTTCTGAATATAATATCATACTGGTCTACTTAGCTGCAACTTATGTTATTTTATCGCCAAGGGACGTATGTATATAGTACAGTGTCAAAAATTAATATGGTAATTTTACAAAAATGTGTTGGAAGTATATTTTTAAAAGTTTTGTAATTTAATAATTCATCTGTTGTAATTTTACAAAACATCAAAGTTGTAAAAAGAATATACCGTGGAGGTTACTATTTTATTAGTCAGTCTACTCCATTACGCTAAATTCTCGTATATTGTTAAAACAATGTATTAATAACCATTTTAATTTCAAGACGAGGAAAATAAGAACACAGTAAAATAATGTAAAAAGCTTTATTTTATCACTTACTTTATAAGTTTTATAATGTTACTCAATTCTCGTATTTCCATCTAATATAACAAAATTCAATGTAATTTTAACGATCACTTTTTGTTACTACTATTTAACTAATTTCAGGAAAGCGCTTTATTTTTCACTTTTAGCACATAAGTTCAACACTATTTTGATCAATAAGTTTGCCAACATAAATTTAATATTATTTTAACAACTAATACTTGTCTGTCGTAATGAACGTCTTCTCCAAAACTACCACCTCCAACGGTTATCTCATGCCTTTTATATCAATCAGCCGAAAGTTACATTTTAATTTTATATAATCATACTAAAAATCAGTTAAGTATCCATAATTTATAATTTAATTTTATTAAATAATACAACAGTATCTTGAAATAGAAGGACACGGAAATTAAAATGAACGTGTTTCCTTATGTATATTCCTTAATATCTTTATTGTATATAATTTGCATAGACTAGACTGTTACCTTATGACATTGAATGTTCTTGCTTCATTTACTATCTAGGATAAACAGATAATACTTAAACACTGCTATTGAAACACTGGCATTGAAATATTATACGACATATCAAAGTGCAAAGAGGAATCTACAACAATTATATTATGTCATATTTTCATATTCGATGCAAACATTTGATGGACTTCTAAAAGGGAGGTGATACCAATTTCGAATGTATACTTGTTGCGTAGTATATATTCTGATTTGTTGACCTGTTTATGGTGATTACAGTCGGAATTAATTAGCTAAAATATAGTATAATATAGTGATATTTCCTTGTACTACATATTTACCTATATTTATTTAATTACGTAAGGCGACTTCCATGGAAATCATTGAAATTGAAGTCGTAAATAATTTAAATGAACCTAACATTGATTTCAATTTTTTTTACACATTAACATTAATTTTTATTTAATATACTAAATTTGTGTATTTTTTTAAATTTTAGCGGCATCGTCTTTGATTCGAGACATGTTAACGGTGGATCCAATGAAGAGGGCTGACATCGCATATATATGTGATCATCCGTAAGTACTAATTACAGAAAACATACAACAAGTATGCGAGTATAAATAGTAATGGTAGTAAATAATAGGATCATGGAGAGCCTACAACAGTATAATTAGATAACCATTAAACGAATCAAATGTTATTGAAATAGGCGCACTTCAATGAACGATATACTCTAGTACTAAGTCAAAAAATATATTCGAATAAGCTTATTTCCTAAAACTACATATTTTAAGACAGATTTAAACTCAATAACATCCGTGATTGCATTTTTTTTTTGCATTGCGTGATTGATTTGGATGAACTTCAGTACATAGTCTATAGCCTGGTATTGTTATGCTAGTAGGCTATAAAACAAATTAAAGATATAGTTGAGTAAAGCTTGTTACTCCATCATGGAATACTTTACAGATAAAGATGAATATTTTTTTATCTTTATTGCTTTTGAATTAAGCTTATGTCAATATTTTTATGTAATTTCTTTTTGATTAAGAAAATAATTATTAAAAAGTGCAAATATAGGTGGGAAATTCGAAGTAGTTGAAACGCACGCCATTGGTCAGACTGAATATGACGTCAGAGTATATCGATTAGCAATTTTGTTTTGGCGGTTTAAAAGTGCTTGTAAAAGTGTTTATTTGCATAAAGTATATTTTTGTTAGATTTGATGACAAATAGGTTAAGTAACGTGCACGTTGTTCCCGCAGGTGGGTGAACACGGGATGCGACACGTCGTGCCTGGAGGAGGCGGAGGCGCTGGCGGCGCAGACGCCGGTGCGCCTCGACCTGCTGCTGTCGCTGGCGCCCGCCGCGCCCTCCAGCTCCAACAGCGTCGTCGTACCGCCGGAGGTACGCGCTTCTAGTCACTACAGTCGCATAACAGAGAGAACGTTATGTTTATCACAGTACTAATTTATACAGTCGTCTAACGAAAGCGTCTAACCACAGTTTACTTTGTTCAGTCGTGTAACGAAGGCGTCGAACCACAGTCTACTAACCTATACTATGATTTTTATATATGTTTTTTATATTAAGGCTCCTTCGCCATTTTTAAAAATGATTTCTATCAAGTTCAAATCTTGTGAGTAGTTTCGTTTTAACGAGACGTCCAATTTTTTTTTTTTATTTATTGTTGTGGTTGGTAATAGAGGGTATAAGTTAAAAATGTTGAATTGAAGGCGATTTTCATCAATAAATTTTCCTTTTTAGTTAAACAATATTTATTTTCCTATTTGTGGCACAGACGGATTTGGGCCCAGCGGAGAGCTGCACAGATCTCACCAGTTCGACGTCGATGGCCGTCGAGCCCAGTAACTCGGCAGAGAAGAGAATTTTAGATCTGGTGGCTGGTACGTTTTTACGTTAGTTAAAAATATTGTTAAATAACATTTTAATAGTGTTCATATATTTTCCTAATATGGTTTATATTTTTAGTAGGTACTAAATACGTTTTATATGCAGATTTAAAGAGATATTTTTGAGTTTTGATTTATTATTTTCTAATTTTCAATTTTTTTTTTAATTATTCTATAAATGTTATATGCTAAAATTAATTTGTACATCTTTATTTCACGCAGCAACAAATCACTGCGCTGTTGACTGACATAGGTTACTTTTTATCAAATGATTTCCGTAGAATATAAGACTGTTGCTAAGAGTAACTTAGAAATATGACACATTACTAATATAGCATGTAGCACCTCTGATAGTCTCATGTGCTAATTATTTTTAACATGTTTACCACTTGCTTTACGGTGAAGCAAAACATCATGAGATAACCTACACGTCAGAGAGAACCTAGCAAGTTTTCTAAAGACATGTGGAGTCTGCCAACACGCACTTGGCCAGCGTGGTGGACTATATGTCTGATTTGTATTGTGGAGTCCCATTCCCAGCAGTGAGACGTTAAAAAAAACTAGCTGAATACAATCTTCCTCGTTTATATTTCCAGAGGGCGGTGAAGACGCCATTAAGCCGTCCCCAACTCGCACTATTGTGGCGGCGGGCGACAACAAGCGCAAGCTGGACGCCGCCATGAGCGCCTCCTGTCTGCGCAAGAAGGAACGCGTCGCTAGGTCAGTTTACTAATGACTTACCTGTTCTTAACTGCCATTCATTTGATATTTTGTTGATAAATGGCTTAGAAAAATATAAAGACACAAGTGATGTAGTAGCATGTGTTTTAGAAAGCAGCGGTACTAACTAATATTAGCGGTATATGATAGGTTTACTTTATAGGAATGTATAGACTAACTCTTCCGTCACATCTATTAACCAATGTTGACATTACATGCGTTGCCAAAGACTAACTGTACTTTATTAACTACTTAACTCATCTAAATCCGTTCTCTTGCTACTCAGTAGTAAATCAGTGAATTTATCTATTTCAAAGCAAATGTAGACAAATAAAAAAAATGAGCGATAAAACTTATGTTAATAAAGCGTAATTCGCTTTATTAACATAAGTTTTATTGCGCGTTATTTATGCGGGCATGTTATAACGTACTTATATCACTATACCTACTCTATTCGCGGAGTGAACCATGCAAAGCGCTTTCTCTGTCCCACATTTGCATACAAACTGATAAGGACAGAAAACTGCCTAGCTCCGCCCACTAACGCTTGCAACTGGTTTGAAGTCATAGGGCTCGTTCGTGTTGCTAATGCTTTATTGAGGAATTATTAATCATTTGTAATAAAATAAAATCAACATACAAATAAAATCGACATGAAAGTAAAATTAACTTTATTTTTAAATATTTATATACATAATTTATTAATTTTCACTTTTCGACGTATCACTGTCATCTCCTACATTGATAATATAAATAAACTACACGAGAGTCTGAACGGTACGGAATGCAACGACGGACTAATTATGACTTGCATTGTAATCGCGGTCTAAACGTGTTATCTGCAACTAATCATGTGGAAGCGCAAAATCTCAGTGCTTGGTTCATTTGATTAATACAGTATAGTAGAATATGTAGTAACAAGCAAAATCCTTAAAGGGAGATAATTTTTACATACGTTGGTAAAGTAACCCAGTATATATTATAATTAAATATTTTAATATATTTTTCTTTGATTTGTGCAACAGTTGTGCCAGCATGGCGCCGCACTCGCCCGCGCTGCCGGAGGAGGAGGCCAAGCTGGATACACCGCCGCCGGACGAATCTGAAAATACAGTAATATATTTTTTATTAATCTAACATAATAATTATAGTAAAATGTTATAGCAGAGTAAATGGATAACCATCATTGTGTCAGCTATGATATGTATACAAGAGTGGGAATCGGGTTCTACATTGTACAAGTAAATTAGTGCAACTTACCATTTACGACTGCGTTACCACTTACCATCAGGTGGAACGCAATCAAGCACTAATTCAGAATAGTATAAAAAAAAACGGCATTTTTTTTTAATTGTCTATATAAACTAACTTTGGTACTATTACTGAAGGTTTTGTTACATAAAATAACATTTTAATACTTTCTTAGATTTACGTGAATATTAGACATTTAAATAAAACTATCTTTTCGGTTTTATTCGCGGATTTGGTTTGATCATGGTCACGGGAGAGACTACTGTATGAAACTACTGTAGAGATTGCTCTAAAGCAATCGAAACGTCGGGAACCAAAAATCAAAATAAATCCGCGAAAAAATCCGAAAAGATAGTTTTATTTAAATAACATTTTAATTTTTTCAATAAAACTACACTCAAGCAGACACATTATTGAAATATGCCTGTATAGTGGGAATAGAGAAGGAATCCTGTTACTCGTTTACTTACCTTTATTCTTTGCGCTACCAAGCACAAGGAGTTCATTATATGAATAGTTATCTACAGAAGTTCAGTGCTCAATATTCGTGTCGATTGTTCTACTTGTATAGCTTATTCAATTGCATCCGAGCAGGAATCAAATATCAATACCAGGGAGATCGTATAGAATTGTGAAAATATGAAGTACGACCATCAATTTATTTATATAAAATATATTTTTTAATACTTAACTGAGTATTTAATTTACTTTAATTTTACTTTTTACATTATATCAATGCTAATATTATAAATGTGAAAGTGTCTTTGTTTGTTTGTTTGTATGTCCTTCTTTCACGTCGAAATAGAGTAACGGATTGGCGTGATTTTTTGTGTGGAGATAGTTGTAGGGCTGGAGAGTGACTTAGGCTACTTTTTACCGCGGGAGATTATCTCATTCCCACGGGAAAACACGTTATAATACAACTCACAACAACTAATCATATCTATATATGTATATTTATATATATAATCTACTAGCAGTATCTGCGGCTACGCCCGCGTTCTATCTACAAAAAAACTACTTGGCTTTATGTTATACAGCGATGTATTTATATAATACTGTTCATACAAAAATACTAAAATCGCGATGGGGGGTGGGGGTAGGAGAGTGAAATATACTTTACAACCTATTCTTATTCCTACCAAATATACAAAAAAAATCATTAAAATCGGTCAAGCCATTTCGGAAGAGTGCGACCACAAACACCGTGACACGAGATATTTATATATTAGATTTATTCTATACTAATTACTAACCGTTAAAACGTACCAAGGGACGAACACGAGCGAAGCGGGGTAAAGGTGGCTAGTATATAATAAATACCATTTCTTCAGTTGCAGGTCACACAACCGTCTCTCAAGTCATCGGCTACAATGACGATATCGCCGTCCCCTGTACCGCCTGAACCAATAAAGGAGATACCCGCAGAAACAATACCTGATGTGCCTAAAGAGGAAGAGAAAGAGAAACCAAAGCCCAAAGTTGTTATTAAGAAAAAAGTGACGTCTCCAAAGCCAGAGGAAAAACTAGAAAAATTAGAAGAGCCAAAGGTATTTAGTACATCATTATATACAGTACCTGGGCGACCGAGCTTCGCTCGGAGTTCTTTTTTGTTATATCGTATTTTTTAGATAAAAAAGCTAAAAACTTGAATAAATACAAAAAAAAATAAAAGTAAAAACTTTGTATTCCGATCGAGACTCGACCCCGGGCATATGTGTTGTCTAACTTGCGCCTTGACCGCTTGAACACGATCATTACATCCGAGTGTAAGAAATTAAAGACCATATTCTGCGTAGAATAATGCAAAAGAAAACCGCTCAAAAACTCGAAAACAGGCGTTTTCCCAGACATGATACTAATCTAGATCGATTTCTCGCCCCCGAAAGCCTCCATATAACAAATTTTAGCGAAATCGTTAGAGCCGTTACCGAGATCGCTAGTATAAATAAATAAAGATATAAATATACAAGAATTGCTTGTTTAAATATATAAGATATATAGAGTTATTATAATTTCGCAAGCGAGAGTTCACAGATTGCTAATGATGGAGTGAACACGTGAGTTAAAATACCATTAAAAAATTGCTTATCAATAAAAAATTACTTACAATATCAATAAAAAAACTACTAAAATTACTACTGCACTACACTATAAAAGATTTTAGAAAATTGAAATGACTTCCAAATCGAAAAAACGACGCAAAAGACTATAGTTATGTTTAAATTGTATTTTTCTTAAGTTCCTCTATCTAGTAAGATTTATTTGAAAACTTAAGAAAGGTAAAGTACTCCCTGTACTCAAGTTGGGTATGTTTTTTGTTTCTTACGAGTTTATTTTCTTCAATGAGGAGTTTATACTATAATACCGGAGAAGGGAGGCTGAAAAATGTTCAGAAAATTCTATACCTAAGGATAGAATAATTACTACTAAAGTAATTTTTTAGCTATTATACCATTTACCTAATAATATCAGTCAATAAATAATGATTTAACAGTTAAATATACGATTTAAGTCGGAGGAGAGCAAGCCGAGTGCAGTGCTGTCGGCCGCGGACAAGCTGACGTCGCTGTCGCTGGCGCAGCCGCCCGCGCCCGCGCCCGCGCCCGCGCCTGCGCCCGCGCCCGCCAAGCCCAAGAAGCTCTCTATACCAGGTAATGTTCGAGTTTTATCGAAATTTTTTTATTTATTATGTATCTAATTAATGTAAGACACTTGCATGAATTATTAATTTACTAAAAATAATTTAAAGAATTTACATGTAAGTGGTCTCGATTAAATTTTTCACTGATAGAGTTCCAAAATCTATCATAAAATTGTCTATAGGATCAAATTATTGTATTGTCATCCAAATGTTATATACGAAATTTCTAATCGAAACCACATTTAAAATGAGGTTGAACCTCATAACTTATGAGTGTGTAAACCAAGCAATGGTTGGAAAATATTGCATCAATCTCAATTGAACAAAATAAATTTAGAATTATGTGCAGTTTTGTTTGTATTTATATTGCTCTAAATCAAATTATTTGTACTTAATTTTCTTTTAGGAGGTCATGTTGGTAGTTTCAAGGAACAGTTTGAAAGACGCGCTTCTCTGACTACGGCTCCTGATGTCAAACGGAACATTACAAAACCAGGTATAAATAAAAATTATTTATATTATATTTTAGGCTTTGCTTTGAAATTCTAAGCATTATTTTTAATATACATTATTAATTGTATGATTTTTACAGTAGTATCAAAAATTGCCAAACCAAAGGCTCAGAGCGAGGACCGCGAGCTGACAGCCAAGTCTCCGGACAATGGCACCGTGCGCCTCCAGCAGATTGGCATCGAGCCCTCACCGGTGAATATATTTTCAGTAATAAACCAATGAAAACCGTTTCTGTAGAGAACTAGAATATCATAATATATGTATACTTTTCTATTTATTTCATTTCACTATTATTTTTCTCAAAAATACTCACATGTACACTGTCTATTTTTATTAGTATATTTGTTAGTTATAAAATCGGCAAAATTAAATAAGAAATGAATGATGTAATTAAACAGGGTAATAAAATTTCCAAATTTAAATATATTTATTAAAAGTTTTATATTATTTAAAATCTTCTTCAGTCCCCACAAACGTCCCCGGAGGAAATGAACCGCGGCGGCGTGAAGAAGACGGAGAGCGAGCCCGCGCACGCCACCGCCACGGTGGACCCCGCCGTGCTGCTGCAGGACGCTAGGAGGTAGGGGCTCAGTTTTGACCGACTACAAAAAAGGGGGAACTATGACTTAAGAGTGGTACAAAAATTTTAGGAAATATTTCACTTACGTAGTTACTTTAAAGAAGGTGGTTTTGATGGACTTTGAAAAAGGAGGTGCTGCTCAATTAATTATTATTATTGACGATAATCTTACATACTGAGTTTGCCTTAATGTCAGAAATCGCTGTGACACTCTTATATGTATCATGGATTTCTGACACAGCGTCGCCTAGTGGGTGGGTCGTTTATAATTTACAGATACCCATTTGGTACTTATAGACCGGAGTATATAAATTAATTCTAAATAAAGATCAACTTTTCCCTCATAAAATAAATAAAAATAAGATCTAAAACTATAACAAAATTGGAATATTATCTTCCTTTTAGGAGCCTGCAAAACTCAATGGCTAAGCTTGCGGAGGAGCGCGCGGGCGAGGACAGCCGCCGCCGCGCCGCGCGCGACATCATCTCCTCTGCTATACGTACGGGTAAGGTTTTGTATATATAAAGCAAAACTTGTACGTACGTTTTACGTAGTCGTTTACCGTTTTAAATATGAAATAAATGAGTATTTATTTTTCTTTTATATTAATTATTTTTTATTGTGTTTATTCTAAATAAAAAAATATTATCATAACAGCGTATACATGTGTGTTTGCGTATGTGTGTATGTTTTATTTATTACTCCTTTGAACTGAACGATTTTCGGTGAAATTTAGTACACAGATAAACTTGAAATAATACCCAGGCTACTGTTAGGCATTAAGGGTAATTCCCTAGTACCTAATGGATAAGATTTATTTAATTATTTAAAATTGTTGTAAAGCTTAACATTAATATAAGTGCGTATATCTAGGCAAGCCCCCGGTGCCATACGGGCGCTCGTCGTCGGCGGGCGTAGCGAGCCTGGCGTCGCCGCCCGGCACGCCGCCCGCGCACGCCGCGCCCGCGCCGCGCCTCTTCCGCACCGAGGCCTCGCACCGTGTCGAAGATCACCGTAATAGGTATATTGATTTGTTGGTCGTAAATGAGAATGGGGAAATAAGGTTATTTAATTTAGAAAGATTTGAAATAGATTTGTACAAAGATATTGATTACGTCGGTTTTATATATTTATTTGTAGTAAATTATAATGGGATGTAAGGGCAATAATAATGACAAACTGTTTCGAAACTCCAGAGGCGTATCGGTGGAGCGCATCATACCGATCACAATGTCGGGGGAGGAGGGGGCGCGCTCGTCGCCCGCCCCCGCCCCCGCCACGCCCGTGACTCCCGCGTCTCCCCTGACGTCGCCCGTGTCGCCGCCCGTACGCTCCTCGCATACACCTATCAGGTATTTATTTGTTTTATTTAAATACTAGCGACATACCCTTGCTTCGCTTCGGGTTCGTCCCTAGACAAAAACAAATCTATCTCACAGGAACCGTACATTTTGAAATATAGCCTCAGTTAACAGGGCTATCTAATGCAAAAAGATTTTTTCAAATCGGATTAGTAGTTCCTGAGATTAGCGAGTTCAATTAAACAAACTCTTCAGTTTTATAATATTAGTATAGACTAGTGACTTATTCTTGTTTCGCTCGCCTATGTGTATATGTATTCCAGTCATATTTGTATATATGTTTTATAATTTAAACATAGTTTATATAAAATCATAGTTTGTTTTACTATGAAATAACATGTTAATAATAAAGATACGGATATATTTAAGTTTAATGTGGAACAACAGAAATAATTATAGGAACTATGTAAATAATATAGCTTTATTTAAATTTTCATTTATTTTATATTTCGTCTAAACAATGTTAAAAAAGTAAATAAAGAAGTACAAAATGTTCGGTACATTCCAGACGCCTAACCTCAGTGGAGTCGCCCAACGAGGCCCTCTCTCCGAGCACGCCGTCCGCCGGCGAGCCCATAAAGAAGTACGTAAATTATAAAATTCTATCTTATTGCTTAGTTATCGAAATATTAAATTTATTGATTTTATCTATCTAGTTATGGGTGTTTATATTTATGATATGTATGTATTTAAAAATTTATATATGTGTAGTGTATCAACTACCTGGTATCCATAACACAGGCCTCGTAACTTACCATGGAACTAGATGGTGCTGTGTGTTAATGACCCAACATATTTTTTATATAATTATGCTATATTCAATACGTATACAATATACATCTTTACAATAAAGTTATATAAGTTAAAATATAGAATTTTACTTAATTTCGTTTTCTACTTTGGATTAATATTAAGTTATTCTAATCTAATTCTTCAATAATTCATTGAACAATAGTTAATATAGCGGGAGAAATATAAATTACATATATAATAGAAACACAATATACATATGCGACATTTACATAACTACTATATTACAAAGTATCATGAGTCTTCACAATATGTACACCTAATTGAGGTATTCATATAATTTATTTATTTATGTGCCATAAAATATATGTTATACAAAATAAAGTAACAGAATGTCGACAAAGGATAACTTATCTCTTTAAAAGATTTCTTCCAGAAACCCTTCAAAAGTGAGAAAATATGTTTATTTAGAGTGGTGTAGGTACAGTACAGCATTAATTGGTATAAACTTAATATTAAAATATAACAACTAAATATTATAATTACACAAAAATAAATATATTTATATACACATACATACATACAAACATATATATACTTACATATACCTACATACTTATATACTATAATGTAAGTGTGTAAACATCAGATATATCAGAATAATTGTAATAATGAATCCCTTTCGATGTCCGCCGTCGCGCAGGTCGCCGCGCGAGTTCATCATCCCCATCGCGGTGGAGGGCAAGGGCTACGTGACGCCGCGCCAGCGCAGCCTCGAGCCCGAGCCGCTGCAGCGCGTGCGCGCGCGCCCGCGGCGCATCGGGTGAGGGTGTTGCTGTACTTAAGTGATGCACCGGATATCCGTATCCGTACCCGCGGATATCCGAGGGAGAAAAAAGATCTATATCCGCATCCGTCACTTTTTGGCGGATCTCGATCGGATCATTTTTATCATTATATTTCATGAAGTGAATGAAATTCGAAGTGATGGTAGCAATGAAACACTTTTAAATATCATCTAAATTATTATTTATTTCTTAAAAGCGCCTATTTGGTACATTTATATTACACAACATGAATATTAAATCATTTGAAGGGTACAGGCAAACAACAAGGAATGTCTTAATGTATAGATTATGAGAAAAAACCAATGTAATAAGTATTACTCTAGGTTATTGTCTATTGGTATACTTAATTTTATCCAAATACGTTCAACCGTTTTAGCGCGAAGGTGTAACAAACATACACATAAAAACTTTCGCATGTATAATTGTCATCGCATATTTGATAGTTTATTCATTAATGAAATGATGAAAACCGCTAAATGATTTATGAAGACATCGCGTAACGTAAGAAGCAACTGACTACCATATAGCTTTTATTTGTAATATGTAATGATATTTCAATATATTCTTCTTGACCCTCATGAAGGCGAAAAGAGTTTTATTTCATTTTTTTTTTTGACGTTTTTGGGCAGCTTTGTCTATTGATAAGTATAGAAAATCTTTTGTTTGAAATAACATTAAAGTAGTAAATTATTATTCTATTCGAACATTATAGTCTAAATACCTGGACCACATATTGTAAAAAATATAAATTTCCGAAAAGATTGTAGTATCTGGTTTTGATTTAGACTTCTTTGAATTATTACTAAAATTTTCTCTATTTTCTTCATATATAAAATTGTTCATTTATAAAAATGTTATAAATTTACAGCAGTCTAGTCAGCGGCGGGGAATCAGAAGAAGAAGACGATACGCACATGCATAGATTGAGGTATACTTTATATTTTTAATACTAAAAGTCGTCTATAACGTCAACATATAAAATTAAATATATTTCACATATAATAATTTATCTGAATTATAATTGAATAAACATTAATTACATCAAATATAAACATCATTAAAATTTCATTAAGTTACTTCCCCCTCTAAGTTAAATTACTGTTGTTCACTTTGTTTTAAAAGTAAAATATATTTTAAAATAAAACAAGATAATTGAATTGAATATATCGTTGTTTATGTTGTCAGATCTACAAGAGCTGCGCGCGCGGAATCTGTGAGTTCTGGTGAAGATGACGAAGAAGACGAAGGCTTCCATTTGCTGACTGCTGAGAACCTGTTCTCCACTCTACTACACAGAGTATGTTGTTATTTTTAAACCCTATAATATCGTTTATTTCTCTCAAATAAATGATTTTGATTTATATATTTTATAAAAATGTATGTATTAGTGCCCTTACGTGTCACGTTTCTAAAATATAAGTGCCCTAAGTCAGTTTCTTTAGAACAATACTAGCGACTCACCCTCGCTTCGCTAGACAAAAACAAATTATTCCGCGGGAACCGTACATTTTTACAGTATAAAAATAACCTGTGTGCTATCCTAGACTAATATATCCCTGTGCCAAATTTCATCCAGATCCGTTCAGCTGTTCTGGCATGAGAATAACAAACATCCATCCATCCATCCACACAAACTTTCACATTTATAATATTAGTTAGAAGTAGGATTTAAACAGCGTTCATATGATAGGAGTGTTACTGTATGTGTGTATGTATGTTTGTATTCAGCCCTTTGTAACGTCCCACTGCTGGGCACGGGCGTCCCTTCAATACGAGGGAATCAGGCCATAGTCCACCACGCTGGGCAAGTGCGGGTTGGCGGACTTCACATGCCTTTCGAAAACTTATTAGGTTCTCTCAGACATGCAGGTTTCCTCACGATGTTTTCCTTCACCGTAAGGCAAGTGGTAATCATGTTAGAAATGATTCGCACATGAAAATATCAGAGGTGCGAGACCCGGGATTTGAACCCGCTTCACTCGGTTACCCAAGCGAGCGTGTTACCATTAGGCTACCACTGCCTTTCCATTGGGCTAAACTAATAATTTTATAATATTCCAGGTGCGTGCTCTCACGCAACGCCTCAATGGCGAAGAAGGCCCGGGCTTCCAACATCCACACTCGCTGTTCAACAACCTGCAGTCGCCGTTCTTCAATAGGTGACACTGAATTTTATATACACTTCTGCTTACCGTACTGTTCATTATAATAAAGAAATGAGTAGACAATTCTACATTCGTTTTATATCATTCATTTACATAAACAGCAATATGCCGCAAAAATAAAAATATCAAATTATATCAAAAGAGAATTATTTGCTCATTTTAATGTAATAATTTCGTTTTATTTTATCAATAATTCACTTGTATTAATATTTCAGTTCATAGCAAAGGTACAGGCTCTTGAACATCATTTCTGTGAGAAATAGTCGCAATAATATTGTTTTAAAAAAGGTGTATTTATTTGAGCTTGTACAATCTTTGTAAAATATAATATAATTTATTTCGTGAAGCCAGAGCTTTTATAGATACACCTTTATTCTTTCATAACCTTAACATGAACACATAACTATCGAGGTTTATTTTTGTATTAAATAAATTGTATCAGACATTATATTTCGTCGTTGTCGTTCGTAGTTATCGTATCATGGATTATAACTTGAATTATTTTCAGGTATCCTTTTATTAATTATCGCATGCTTTTTTGTGTACAGACTAATAAATAATGACGTTTTTTCCGCATGCAGCCCCCACTTACCGAGGAGACATCTTTTGTAAGTATTGGCCATTTTAATAAAAAAGTCGCACATTATTGACACATTAGACAGATAAAAAATAGTACCCATTGTTCATTGTTCATAAAGCTTGCTTTCATTACACGCAGCACTCATAGGTATATGGAAAGTAAGAGGAGTGTGTCTGAAACGTGAGTTATCGTTACTAATAAATTACGTCATTATCATGAAAAATATCTTGTTAATTATCTGTGCAGATTCATTATGTAGAATGAGATCGGATATGGCCGCTGATTGAGTCAATACTGTCGACAAATTACGGTTTAAGGGACATTTATAACAACATTTATAATTGCAGTCTTTATACTTTTAAATGAAATAATTATAATAAACATTTCAAGAATTGAATGTCAATCTGAATATAAATTTATTAATGTGAAACTATGTGATGCAGACGCGAAGGCTGGGGCTCGCGCGAGCTGCACGCGCCCTTCGACTCCATGTTCAGCAAGCGCCAGGCGCCGCGAGGTGAGTGCCGGCACCGCACCGCGCCACCCCCCACCTCCAACACCCCCATCACCCCCACACCCCCAACACCCCCACACTGTTTTGATTCGCTTCCGCTGGTTTAAATTGTCATTTCAATTCATTATCTTTTACTGATTTACTTTTTATATCACTTTAAAATTTTAAGGCAAGAAACGCCTTAGCAATTTCGTCGTGTATAAACTATTTTTCTTATATAAAAATAATATTTTTTCTTTACCATTTTATCATCAATGAAGATGTAAATGATGAAACTTTGTTTTGTTTTTATGATAACAATAATTATGAGGAATTCAAATTATGATATTCATTCAAATATAAAATTAAGTTAAATTCATTCAATTTAAAATTATATATTATTAGATATTAGATTAAATAAAAATAATTGGAAATTTCATTTCATTCATAAACATCGCCGGGCACCGCTAGTAGCTAGGCTCCGCACGCCTCACTCACAGCTTCCACTAAACAAATGGATTAACTTGTTGTCTGTCGATCGAGGGGCCGCGAGAGGCGAGGGGTCGCGAGAGGCGCGGGGTCGGGGGCAGGGGGCGAGGGGTCGGGGGCAGGGGGCGTTTTCCCTTTTTGATGTTTTCGATAACATCCGAGTGTAACAGACAATTTCGTATATCTAATATAAGAGATTGTCAGTTACACCTTTGTGTGACTTTTGATTTATTATTAACATTTTTATTACTAAATTTAACTTATTTTTGCATCGTAGTGTTCACTTGTTTACATAAAGCATTCTTTGTGCAGGTGTTGACTTTCCTACCCGCTAACATTAGCAGGAAAATGTTGCGTCGCTCTCGATTATCATAATAAATTCATTAAAGTAGTTATGCTTGCATGACGTTTTTAAAAAAGGCATTTTTTATTCATTTTGCATAATCAGTGGCGAGGCAATGCTGTAATATGTATGACTTAGAACACGAACAATATATTATTTATTATCTTTGCATTCCTGTTTAAATATCAGTGTCGACCCAAAGGTTAATTTATTTGTTTGGAAAAGATCACAGCATAAACGTAGCTAGTCGATGTGGTGTGTAGACGTTGAGTATCCGCTAGATGATATTGGGTACACGCATACGCATTCTCGTACGGTGCGCGAGGGAAGGGGAGGGGCGGCGGGCAGGGGGAGGGGGGGGGGGAGGGGCAGGGAGCGGGAGACGCAGTAGTGAGGTTGTGTTGGTGTGGTTGCAGTTGGGTTGCGCGTTACACTGCATGCTCCGACCAAAACTTCACTTCACAGCGGCACCGGCGCTGACCACAAACCGCCCACAAACGCCACACAAGAATAGGTACTAAACTATCTTTATTTCTTCATTTGTGTTTTTGTGTTGCGCATCGCGTTGCGGCTGATATCAGAGTACAGATGCCTCCGTTATGTGGAATCGCTGATGCAATAATGACCTAGTGCGCATTCTGGTAAATCAGTTTTTTTTTTACGAAAAGCAACATTTTAATGCATACATTTTGTGTGTTTGGTTTGCATTTTTTTGCTTTGTTTGATTGATATTAATTCTAATTAGACTAAAACTTTCAAACTTAACTTTTTACTAGCTGCATCGATGTTGCATCTCCTAATCCCGTTACAAGTAACTATAAGCTCTCTATATCTTCAGTGAACCGAGCCGGTTCGCTACCGGAGGTGTAAAACGAGTCCGCAACAACACTGTAAATATACCATCCTAGCGACCGTCATGCATGATGGAAATCGTGTGTTTTCAATTTGCATTGCAGGTAGTAGTAAAAGAACCGGCAAGCAGCGGGCGGAGGCCGAGGCGCTGGACCTGTCAGATCTGGACTTGAGTGGGATAGAGTTCTCGGAGCGCGAGATGCGCGCGCTGTCGGGGCTGACGCCGGCGCTGTCGCGGCGCGTGCAGCGCCAGCTGCTGGCGCACCTGCCGCCGCGCGCCGCCGCGCGCCTGCGCCGCACGCTCTCGCTGCACGACCCCGCCGCGCCCGCGCCCGCCCCGCCCCACTACACCAGAAGCCACTCTGCCTCCAAAACACTAGAAACTCAACCAGATGATATCAAATCTCCCCGAACTCCAGATGCTACCGATGTACCCCAACAAACTCCAGTTTTGGAGACATCCACCAATAGTAATGAAGAAACGAAATCTATAGATGAAGTTATCGATCTCCCTGCGCCACAGTTTTGCACTCTGCCTCGTTTGAGACGACGCTCGACTGCGTCGCGAGAATCTGACGCGATGAGTTCGACCGTCAATAAATTAGAATCGGACGAGCATAAAAGCGATAGTGTCTATCGTACTCAAGATCGACCATTGTTGAGTAAATATTTAGCGCCCGACAGGAATCTTTCTATGGATGAAACATATTCACTAGAAGGAAGTAGTATTCTATCTGATCCCAGTTACATAGCAGCCTATGGCTCTCCTTCAGCTCTGAGTTCTCCAGGCTTGACATTTAGGCGTCATTCTCTTAAATTGACGGGAGATCAACCCAAGAAACGAATTTCTAGGTTCCTTCGTTCAGACTTCTTCGATACCCCTTCCGACGAAAATTTATATGCTAAACACAAAAAGGAAAAAGAACTGGAGACGCAGAAAATTCTTAAAGAAATTAGAGAAAAGAAAAATAAATCGCTTGAATCGAACGCAAAGAGCCCGAGTGATATTTGTGACGTTAAATTAGATCCTAAGGACGAGGGTTCTGCTAAAAAATGCTTATCGCCAATTAGTAATGTAATATTAAAAGATCGGAGCAGATCTAACACACCATTTTTTCCTATTTTAGATAATATTAAAGAAAGTATGTTAGATTCCACTACGACGACAACAGAATTAAAACAATGTGATAAAAAACAGAATATTTCAAATAAAGAATCAAAAATGATGAGACCTAAAAGTTATCCTATCAAAAATATTGACCAATATGATGACACTAATAACAGTATTTCGTTAGAAAGTTGTAGAAGTGATGAAAATGAAATCGACGAGAAAAAAGCTAATAGGGAGTCTAAACTTATAAGACCAAAAAGTTATCCTAATAGTAGTCCTTCACCTGAAAAATTGTATGTGAATCGAAACAATAAAAAAAATGAAATTAAAACTTTGGAGAAAAGTAGTATCCCAGAGACTAAAACTGATGTAGAAGTAAGCTTTAGCATCACTTTACCTAAAAAAACTAAACCTCTAGTGACCAAATCAGAATCACAAAAAAAGATAGAATCATCAGAAATTAATACAGACAGTAAAGTCGAAAATAAAAAAGGAACGGAATCTACTTTAACCTTAAAGAAATATAAAATAATGAATTCAAATCATGATAAACTTGACAACAAGGTAGGTAATGCGGAAGAACATATGATAAATAATGGTTTCGCACCAAAAATTGTAGATAATTCGAAAAATAAAGAAACTAAAATTGTAAGTAAAAAAGAAGACACTAAAATAGCATCAGTCGATAGTCAAAGTAATGATAAAAAAACTATAGTTAAAAAGAAAGTTATCAAAAAAGTGTCTTCTAAATCAAAGACTGATTTGAGTTCTTCGGACGTAAATGATTCCAAAACTTCAGTAGAAAAGAAAAAAGTTACAAAGAAAGTTAAAGAAAAGAGTGTTGACGATAACACAAAAAGTATTACAAGTGTCCCAAAAAAGAAATCAGTTCTGCAATCAATTGGGCATAAGTTGGAAAAATTTACGTCGTCCAAATCAAACTCGCCAGAAAAATTGGCTAATACGGCCGATTCTAGCAAGCAAGCTCGACAACAACGAGAACAGTCCGTCCCAACAAATATCGAACCGCCTACAGAATCAAATTTAATCAAGAGAGCTGTGACTATAACTGACGTGGCCGCTCTGGACACTCCAAATACTAGTCAAAATAGGACCACTGTGTCCAAAGTGTTAGGATTGTTTAAAAAATTTGAGCCAAAAGAAAAAATTAGTAAACCTATCGTAGAGAAAGCAGACACAGAACATATTCACATCGATAGTGAACCTTTATCTAGAGAAGATACATCTAGGTCCGTAGTAGATTCCGAAGAAAAACCCAAACGACCGAACTCTTTATTATTAAATGGTCTTGGACGTAAAAATATATATACCCGATCTTCAAGTGACGATGCTAGTATGACAAATGTCGATAATAGTGAACACACAGTGCTTAGAAAGGAAAGCGATTCTAAAAACACGAAAAATTCCCTTAAATTAGATTTCTCCAGATTGCCAAGAGTTAAAAAAATAGTTCCTACAAATTCTGTGATAGAACCACAAATAATGAGTACTTTTGACATGGAAAAGGACCTAAATAAGAATGGTTCAGTCCCAGACGTCGATGTAAAAGAGGAGTCTAGCAGCGACCAGAACCGGAGTCGATCACGAAGCAGATCGACGTACTCTAACTCAGATGTGAAATCTGAACAAAGTGGCGATGGTAAAGACAAGCACAGCTTACATAACAGCACTCACCAATTGGCCGTGAGGAATCACGACTCCACAACTCCGGAGAAAGAGGATATAGTAGATAGAATTCGAAGAAAGAGTTTTTATTCGCGATTTAACGAAAAGAAACAAAGAAGAAAAAGTAGTTTGGTGGGTCCGGGAGCTACTGAGTACGACCCGTTAGCGCGGATTACCTCTCCCATATCGACTGAGCCTAAATACGACTTATCTCCCACCTCACCGGGAACATACGATCTGTCTCCAGGTCTATCCGTCAGTTCGGATTTATCGCCGTCTACGGAACGCTATCGATCTCTTCTCGCAGATTTGCCCGTGAATACTAGAAGTAGTTTAAGATACGATGGAATTAATGACAAAGTTGACATGTACAGATCACTCGACCGTAATGAATTTAGAAAGTATCCTGGAACTAGATCGTATTTAGACTACGACCAACCGGCATCATACGGTTCAAGTAGATATTCGAGAACGAAATCCTTGTTCGACAGTGTGGACCCTGTGGAAGATCAAATTTACGGTCTTCCGAGAGAATCTCACAAGTACAATAGAACTAGTTCTTTATTTTCCCCCGGAAGCTACGCTACGTACAGGCCAAAAAGAACCAGGAACTCAGCAATTATTCTCAAAGAGAGCGAAAAAGAGCCAAGTCCAGAAAATATATTGGAAAAAATAAGAAACAGAAAATATTCCATCAGCGTTACTAGAAAACCTGATCCAAAAAAGGAGCCATTACCTAGGTGTGTATAACGGCGTTTATTTCATGTAAAGTAAATAATTATGAATAACTTTCCCATAAAAACATTTTTCTCTGTGCACGCTTCACGCTTTTGAATAAAATTTTTACAGCACTAATGCTTAAGTTTTTAATATATTGTAGATTTATAAATATCCGTAGATACAAGAAGCATATTCTTGCCTGAACTTATAAATAAATAATAATCAACCACGCAATGGAACACTTGAAAAATATCAAAAAAACATTCAAAAATACTCTACTATTAATTAACGAAAAATTTCATGTAGTAAAAATAACTTCGATTTAATATCATGACACATACTTATTGTATCATTCAAGCATCAGCGGAAGTGAACAAACAAACATTGCAATTTTCATATGTATGATAATAACAGGTACGATGTTAAATTTCAGATCCAATGTCCCACCTAAAGGCGAAGGCGACGGTTCAGAACGCTCTGCGAAAACTGACTGAGAGGCGCTATTGATGTCATTATCTGTTACAAAATTGATTCTCGCGTAACGCATTTTACCTTAACATGTTCGAATTATTTACTTATTTACAGTTGTACAACGAAATCTCAAAAACTCTCAACTACCTTATAAAATATGTTAATTAAATTTTGAAACAAATGTACGTGTACAATTCTTGCCACTTAGACTTTTGCATTTGCGAGGTTAGTACTTAGACTATTATTGACAAATTGCATATCTCGAAGAATCTCTTCAGTCGAACACGAAACCAAAAAACATACTAAATCATTACAACTACAACTTTTTAACGAGTAAGCGACTTTGTTTGTATTTGAAAGTAACTTTCTTAGGAATATACAATTTTAATAATATATTTTGCATATATTACATTTTTTTAGAGACTTTATTGTGAATTGATCTTATGTGCCTTTATAACATAAGCAACTGGATTTGATAGTCGAGTTTGTTGAAAAGATTATGACACAAGTTTTGGTGTTTTGCACAAATGTTTTAACTCATTACGTTAATTTTAATTATTTTATATTATATTATCGACCATCGATATAGTAAGTCAGCTCGTAAGTTTAAATGTTAACCGAATAGTATTGACCGCTCGGTCGAATTGCAACAGTAATCGAATAGAATGGTGCTTAGTTGAAGGTTTTCTTAGGAATAATTCGTATTTATAGAGGAAGTTACAGCCACTTACGATATGTAGGTACATATATACATATAATGTTTTCGAATTAAAAGAATATATTTTGTTAAAGCAGAACAAAAGTATTTAAATCAAATAGTTACTATGTTTCTCATTTGTTGCCATTTCCCCCTGATCAAGTGCCGCGTCGTGGAACTAGTCTGCGCTGTCTGTAGAGCAATATTTGACGTGACTCAATTTATTACTTGTATTTGTCATTATTTATTAATTTTATCATTTCATTAGATTTGTAATAATTATTTATTAGTGTGTGGTGATTATTAATATTTTTTTTATTAATGAGATAATACGATCTGTTTTGAATATTATAATTGCTATCACACACGTTTTGTATTGAATGTGAATAAATTATATAGTTGAGAAATTGGTTTTTATTTTTCTTTAGGTATAAGTGTTTTTGATCCCATGCCTATTTTTTTTAAATAATCATTATTTATTTTTATATAAGTTGGTTAAACAAAATATAAAAATACATATTTAAAGTAAATAAAAAATATATTTGAAAATTGTAAGAGAATATCAGCATTCAAATTCACGAAATTTAAAAACTCGTCTTAAAAATTATTATGAATAGCATGATATCTGCACAAGTACATCCTTATTAGAATAAAAAATAAAATTTGGCGACAATAACAATGCACTGTACTAGGAAAGATGCTAACAAATAAAAATAGCAGTTATCTTCATTTTAGTAGTAAATACTTTAGAAAACCAATTTGATATAAAATTTGTAAAAGATATATATTTCACATCAAATACAAGTTCAAAATTCCATTTCTGTATAACCATATATGATATAACACAATTTCAGTGCACAGTGAAAAAAACTGATACATTTTTAATCGATATCTGCAAGGAGCAACATTGTAACTATAAGTGTCTACCAATTTTTAAATCTGGAATTCAAATATTATGTAAAATTAATTTCTCTTTTAAATTTATTCAATACGGAGTTACAATGTTGTGCCTCGCAGTGGATATTACAGTTAAAACCTATACAAGTTGATGCAGTTCGTTGAAGTATTTGTGGTCGGTCTCGGCCAACTGCTCGAGCAGGTCGGCGGCGCGCGGCGACGGGAAGCGCTGCACCCACGACGCCACCATGCCCTCCGCGCTCGCCGGGTAGCGCTTCAGCTCCACGCTGTCGTCTGTTGGTCCATACACATTCACATATTATGTCACATAAATTCAATATTTTTTATACAATATACCATAGATCATAAAGAAAATGTAGCTTTCGTGACGGCAATGATCTAAGTAAAAACTATATATACTGATTAATTTTAGTTATTTCAATATAATATAAAAGGATAAATTACTGACTAAGAGTGTGAAGTTTTGCACAAAGCTTCATTTTATAATGTTAACACTAAGAAGAATCTCAATCATTTAGTTAGAGCTAAATATATTTACAATTTATAACGTTGAACTTATGATGTTGCTGAAAATCGAACTCGTCACTCATACTCTCGAAGAGGCCTACCGTCCAGTAGTGGATGAAAACGGGCTGCTAATGATAATAATATAATAATAATAAAAGGATAAATGATAGGATTAGGTAAACTAATCAAACTAGCCTGAATTCGAAGATTTTACTAGAAACTATCAAAACCTTTACTTTTCACATCCTAGCACCGTCATCAGATCAGCATAAGTTGTTATCGCCAGGATTCCCAATACCTTTAAGCACAGTGTTGGGCTGCACGAAGATGTTGCGCGGCTGCTTGTGCAGCATGACGATGTCGCGCCAGCGCGCCCACGGCTCGTCCAGCCGGCTGTAGCGCGCGAACAGCGCCTCCGCGCCCGCTACGTCGCCCGTCGCCTTCAGCGTCTGCAACTTCACCAGGAACTCGCCTGCCACACCGTACATTCATTTGTTATTATCATTAGTAGTTTTTATATTTACATTAATATAAATATAATAAATGGATTTTAAATAAACTATTATTTGAGTTTTAAAATCAAAAAAAAAAAACAATTAGGGGAAAACACGAAAGAAATAAAAATTTACGCTCTATGGGTAATCCAGCTTAGTTTAAAAATGCTTTTCACTTAAGTTTCACTTTGAGCTAAAAATGCAGGTTGGATCCTTATTCCAGTGCTACTTTGTGTGAAAGTTAATAGATGACTATGTTTATTACCTTACTTATTACTATAACAGCACAACAGATTTAACTAAAATTAGAAATGAAACTATTGATATCTGGAATTTAAATCACGATCTCGAATATGGAATTTTATTCGATACTCGTAGTTCCTGTCGCCATATGCCCTTGGCTTATAAAAATTGTCACAAGTAGTAAGTTGTACACGTTGAATCTCATCAAATAAATACCTGTACCAAGTGCACATGAATTCTTAAACATGAATTCATAATAAAAATGTATGTTACATTTCTTAACACCTATGATCGCCTGGTACTTGTGTTATGAGTACTAGGGAACTACAAATCTCAAGGAATGTTCATTTTGTATATATGTATACGAGTCATAGAAGTGTATACGAACTACTCATTACATACGCTTCTTAACACGCATGATAGCCTGGTACTTATGACGACGTCAGATGGGGTGTTCTTAGTTCTTTCTTTTTGGAAGTCAGTTAAAAGTTTGATGACAGTAAAAACATGACACTTATTTCCGTCTAAATCTCATTCGCCAAGTGTGTCGAATAACGTGCGATAATGAACTTTGTTCTAATAAAATAACAAACCATATATTAAATATAAAATGTGTAAAGTACCTATGATGCGCTTCCCGTCGGTGGCGAGGCGCGCGCGGTCGAGCGCGAGGCGCAGGTCGCGGCCGGGCGCCGTCTCCGCCACGGTGAGCAGGCCGCCGCCCTCCAGCTCCAGCAGCCGCATGAGGACGAAGCGCGCGCGCGCGTGCGCCTGCACAGGTGTTTATACTGTTATGTGTTACTATATTTTTAAAAATTATAACCTACTAGCAGAACCCGCGGCTTCGCTCGCGCAAAAACTAGAAAAAATTAAAAAGGTAGGTTTCATTAATTTTATTGAAGAGCATTAATACCAAGTTCTAATTAAATCTGATCATTTTTTTTTCGGTTGTATTATAATGTATTTTCCCCTAGGAATAAGATCTCCCGCGGTAAAAAGTAGCCTATATCACTCTGCAGCCCTTCAACTAGCTCCACACAAAAAATTCGTCACTCTATTTCGACGTGAAAGAAGGAAAACAAACTAACACTTTTACATTCATAATAAACATACATAAATATAAATTTATAATATTTTTTGTGTATGTAATTTGTATTTTACACGATATATTCACAATTTTATACCAACTTTCGTGAATCTTTAATTATATTTTATGTATGGCACATGTTGATATATGTATATGACATTAACACACAGCACCATCTATTTCCATGGTAAGCTTACGACGCTTGTGTTATGGATACTGGATATGGATATTTAGATCCCAATAAAATAGCAATGATAATAACATTTATTGTATACCTGTAACCAAGTCTTGTTGGCGGGCTGGTACATCTCCGTGGCTTTGGCGGCGCCGTTCCACAGCAGGCTCAGCCAGTTCACGTAGATCACGTTTTGAGCTTCCTCGCCCTCGTATCCGAATATTCTAATAAATGCAGACAATAGAGAATGTGTGATTTTATTTTTAATTTTTATACAATAGATAATATCGTTATATAATTGTAACAAAATCCAGCTCCAAAATTTTGTATAATTTTTTTTTAAATATCATACCGATACAGATACTTTAAACGTCCGCCATTTCGTAGTCATTATATTATATAATATACACCGAAAAATGACGACTCAATTTGTAGCAATAAAATCGCTATTCGTTTTATTATAATATACTCTGACGTCATATTCGGTCTAACCAATGGCGTGCGTTTCAACTACTTTGAATTTACTACCTATATTTGCACTTTTCAATAATTATTTTCTTAATCAAAAAGAAATTACATTATAAAATATTAACATAGGCTTAATTCAGAACCCTCTATTAGCCGGTCCCGTAAAAATATTTAGCAACATTTAAACTTGATATCACTGTCGTATCACTGATAAAATAGTTTAATTCATAGTTCATTCATTTAAAAATTCTTCTTCTAATAAATAATCCTGGCTATTGAGCAAGAATTCTGCTCGATCCGAATAGTAGAACTAGTTACACAATCAGAGCTAAAAAAATATATTTTCTTGTCCCTCCTGAATGAGCGCCCACTTAAAACATTTGTGTGCGTTTAGTAGCATTCAAACGCTCTGAATGTATGCTCGTGCTCGTTTAAATTTTCGCAAAAATTACACTTTTATAATTAACATTAGGTAAAACCGACTTCCAAAACAAGAAGTGAAGCTAATAATCTAATAATAATAACTAAAATAAATAAAACCAGTATCCAACTAACTTGAGTATCTCAGGTTGCAGCGAGAGATAGAGACCGACGGCCTCGGCGCGGCACTCCTCGAACGCGGAGCCCAGTGTTGTGAACTTGCTGTCGTACGTCTCGCCCTCGGTATACCACGACTCTATTGGTTTGCCTGGTGAGGGGGATTTTATGTACTTAAGTGATTATTATAGTACATATCTATACTAATATACATACATATGTGTATAAAGCTGATTTTTTTATTTTTTTTTTGTGCTGTAACATCAGCAACTCTAATAAGTCATAAAGAAAATAGGGTGGCGGAGCTAGCGCCGATAGATATATAATAAATTGTGTATGAAAAAATGCAAATTTTGTTGCAATATAAAAATAACTATTTTACAATACAGTTACAGTTACAATACAGTTTTACAATAAGAGTTGCGATTGTCCTGTCCTGATTCAAACATGTTGAATGGTTTTTTTTTGTATATGGGAGCACTCTTGAGGTATGAATTATTTATTAGAAAAATAAGTAAACAAATAGTGAAAAAGTCACATAACAAACAAACAAAAAACATACTCTAATATAATATCTTTTTGAAGTCGATAAAATTATTGGGGATGTCGGACACAAAGTAGAGCACTGTCGAGTCAGTTAGAAACAAATATTTACCAGTGAGGGGGTTTTTAACTTTTTCCTTGTCGAAGTTGAACGTGCCGTCCGCGTTCTGCCGCAGGAGCTTGCCGCTGCCGTGCCCGAGCAGCTCGTGCAGACCCACTTGGACCTAAAACGTTTATTAATCTTAATATTTTACCAGTGGCTATGTTCTTATAGAAGAACCATTTCAGTAAAAACACAATATATAAGAAATATCTCTATGTATGTAGAAAAAATCCGTCGACTCATTGCTCTGTTGTTATAAATAATTAAAATATTTTGTCATTCATTATCAAGAAGCATATTTTTTGCAATTATATTATTAAAAAAAAATTATCACTACATTGACATAAGAAGCTTACTAGCAACTTACCGTTGCTTCACTTGGATACGAAGCTAGGTGCCTAACCATTGCCTATGTGTTACTTCAGGTCTACTCTATCTGTAGTTTTTCATACAAATCCACTCAGCAAATACACACATACATATATACAAATATACACATACGAATTCTTATATATAATAGTAATCCGATTTATTCTTAAAATATAAGGTATATTTTAAAACGGTATAACTAACATAATAAAAATCTTAATAATGAATAACATATTATCCCTACCTCGAAAGCAGGCACCCTATATTTCTCGAGCAGTTCCTTGTCCTCTGCTGAGAGGAACGGGATGACGGACTCCTTGTAGGCGGCGGGGATGACGTTGCCGAGGGACACATTCTTGAATCCTTCATTTTGCCTGATCTCATCATCTACAAAAATATTATGGTTTTTTTAAACTAGTTAGATTGTTTTATTTCACTTCTAACTAAAAATGTTCACAGACTAAATTTATATTTTCCTAACTTTTAAGGATGTTATTTACATGAAATCAATTTAAAAGTGTGTCCTATTTATTACAAAAAGGATCAATGAAAACCTGTTCACAATTGGCAAGATATATACGCGTAAAAAAATCTCGTACAGAAAAAAAAAACAAATATATTTAATTACAAACTCTTATTTTGATATCAGATATTAAAAAAAAAAAGTATAAAAATATATTGTAATATACTCACAATTAGGTATATTAATGCCAGCAGGTATAACACTGCCAGAGAATGTGAGAACGTCCAAAGATGTGAAGTCCGGACGTAGGAAGGTATCTTTTTCCAGGTCCTTCCCCCATGGCAATAGTTGTATGAAGCGCTCAGCGCCTTCCACTAGCTGGCCAAATTTCTTTGACATCTCCTTATTGACCATCGCTACAAAGCCTTCAAATTCTCCCCTCTGGCCACTTGGATCACGGTATGTTTCAATGAAACCTTGATATCTGGAAAGTATTGAGTTACTTTAATATTTCTCATATCACGATTGCATTTTATTTTTTCAATTACGAGATACAGTGGTAGACCAGAAATCCCGGATCTCGTATCTCTGATATTTTCTTGTGCGAATCATTTCCAACATTAACACTTGTCTTACGGTAAAGGAAAATATCGTGAGGAAACCTGAATATATGAGAGAACCTAGCAAGATTTCGACAGACATGTGAAGTCTGCTAGTCCGTACTTGGCCAGCGCACTTGGCACAGGCAAGACTATGGCCTGATTCCTCTCATATTGATGGGAGGCCCATGCTCAGCAGTTGAACGTTAAAAATGGGCTAAGTACCGTATATTGCGATTAAATAAAAAACAAATCAAAGTCACGTTTAATTTACAATTTTGATCACTTTTTTTTTATATAATATTGTTGGCAAATATAGAAAAAGAAGAAGTATAGAAAATTAAATACTTACGTCTCTATAATAGGTCCTTTATCCTTGATCCAATATCTGCTACCTTCTTTATGTTCATTCAAATCACCTTCTTTAAAGCTGTTTATGTAGTGCTTCAACATATTTCTTTCATTATCATTGGCGGCGTAGTCGATGGCTTTAGTCATATTGTCATTCACAAGAGATAGTAAAGGAGAGTAGTCACCGCGGGTCACTTGGAAATATGCATTCTTATACATCTCTTTGTCCATTGTAAGCGGTGGCTTGGCATTTTTCTCTACACTTGCCAAATGAATTGTGTATAGAGGCACTAGAAAAAAAAATATATATTTATAACTAGCGACTCACTCTCGCTTCGTTTATGTTTGTCCCTAGATACGTTTTAACGTTTAAGATGGAATAGATAGACTATGTGTATATTATGTGTACATATATATAGATAGCTATGATGAGTTTTTGAGGGTTTTCCCATTGGAATGAGATAATTTCTCGCTGTAAAAAGTAGCCTATGTCACTCTTCAGTCAAAAAATCACGCCAATCCGTCACTCCTTTTTGATGTGAAAGACGGACAAACTAACACTTTCACATTTATAATATTAAAAAGTATGGAATTAAATGATGACTAATATTAGAATATAATATTATAATAATCATAATTTTGTTTATAATTACTTACGCCCATCATCAGCAAATGTTTTGAATGTTCGGCAGATGTAAGCTTCAATGCGTTTGGTCTTCATCCAATCATTTACTAAATTAGAATCTGCTTCAGTGCAATTGCTTGAAAAATAAGTGGTTACACCCTATAAAATTAGGAGGTAAAAATATTTATTAGAAAATAGAAACTGTAATTTCTACAGAACCAGTTAGTTTTAGAATGGTAATTAATATATAATATTTATCTTAACCTTTACCATTTAAGTAAAGAAAAAATATAAAGCATATAATTAAATTTATATCTTATATACAGTGCCTTAGTCACATAAATAAAATACTAGGGATGGATACCTGGATTGATAAAAAATAAGTGCTAAGGTATCATGAGAATAAGTTTTAGTAGGTAACATTGCAGATGATATGAATAGATACATTGTCCAATGAATAAAAAATAAGGTAATAAAATACTAAATTATAAATAAATACCTTACCTTATCGGCTAAACCCAGGCTAGTTAGTCTTGGTGCAATGCTGTACATAGCATCCTTTGTATTCTCCCACAGTTTTGTAATATGTGTTCCATCACTTTCATAAGCCTTTGATGCTTTAACAATTAATTCAAAAGACTCTTTAGATAAGTTGGGAATGAATTTTGTATCTCCAAATCCTTTATAATTTCCACTATTGGCAAAGAAACCTCCAGCATAAACTAAAAAGGCCTGAAAAAATGTGCTATTATTAATAATGTAATATTATTGAATAACTAAATAGCTTAATTATAACTTCGAAATATAAATATTACATTATCACATTATTTAAAATATACATATTATTTATATGTTGTAAATAATGTAAATTTCTCCAAGAAAATCTGAAAATAAAAAACATGAAAATACTATAGTAATGAACTATTTCATCTATTTATATATATATTTAATCAACAAAAAGATTAAAAATCAAAGCAATTTTTTTGACATATTGTTAGTGTATATCTAAATACATACATACATACTTATATATATTATTTTCAGTTTCAGATAAATATTTAAGTATATTATTTTTGCAACATTTCATTTCACAAATGTAAAATTTCATATAAAATTTCATTATCATAGAATTTTCTATGATATAAGGTAGGAATTAGTCCAGTAAAACCACAATTACTTTTATCTAATAGGAAGTGGTCAAGCTATCTAGTACAAGGTACATAACAAATAACTTTGTAAAGAATCAAACAGTAATATAGAGTTAAAATTAAAAAGCCAATCTGTTATGCATAGATTATCATCATACTTTTATGTCTTTCTTCAAAAATATTTGTATTAAAATTATTTGTAAGGTAATCTATACTAATATTATAAAGTCGTAAAGTTTGCGAGGTTGTAGGAGGTAATCTCTGGATCTACTGAACCGATTTAGATGAATTTTGGTTAGAAGATAGTTTGAGACCCTGGAAAGGATAAAAGTTTGTATTGGTAACCAACCTAGGAACGAACCCGAGTGTGAGGGTAAATCAGTAGTTAAGATATATATCAACTTGTGGTTTTCCGAATATCTGTATCCCTATCTGTGGATATCCAAAGAAAAAAAGTTTACATTTGTGTCCATTTCCATATATTATGTAATATTAGCAGATCTTTAAGGGATCTTTAACAATGGAGAATTTTATTCATTATTTCTGTAATGGCAGTAACATGCTATTAACTGCAATCTAAACTACTTTTATTTATATATATCACACATTTGGCACATTTATAATTTATTTTAGTAAATTATACTTATGTAAATGAACTCAAATTTAACAGCAATAAGACTGCCAAAATATAAAAGGTTCCAAGGTATACTTCATTTTATGATACCTTACCCTTAAATCCAGCAGAAAAAATATACATAATTTTTCATGTTTTTTAAGGCAAAAGAAGAGATACAACATAGAGAATTTTTCAAAAAAACTTGAAACAATATTTTGACACTTTTATATACATGTAAACTAATACATAGTTTTATAATGTTACCTGAAAATCATCTTCTGATACTCCTGCTGCACTTGCAGAATTTTTAAGTTCATCTAAAGGTTCAGCTAGAAATATTCTATGTAACAAAGAAAATATCCTTGGTGATTCAGGACTAGTTTGTACAAGTACAATAAGCCCACCATTCCATGCAGCCTGTGAAAATTATAAATTATTAGAAGCTAATAAATAATATCAAAGTTTATGGATTATATTTGCTAATTATAAATGTATTGTATGAAATTAAAAACGTTTAAATATAATTGGGTATTTTTCCTTTAAAAAAAAAAAAAAATCTGGATGACGCTAAGTTGAGAAAATAGCTTTTTTGTTTTTTAACCATGCCAATCTTTGGAACTACCAGTCAGATTTAAATTCTTTTTTAAAGCTTCTTTATTGAGAAAGGTAATAAAAGTAATTTTAGATACATAAACTACTCATATAGAGGCATAAAGAAAAAATAGTAAATGGTTGGTCATTAAATTGTTCCCATAACTTTAATAACCTAAGCAAATCAAAATTATAATATTTTTAGCCAAAACACTTACCTGACTCAAATAATGTGCATAAAGTTTTTCTTGCTTAGTTAAATTTTCAAATGCTTGTGAACTATCTAGTTCAACAAATCTTTGATTATTAGGTAATAGAAAGATTGACTTATCCTCCATGGCTATAACAAATGGAAAATTTATTAATGTTAGTTTATTGACAATGTGATAAATTAGGCATTTATTTGTTAACAACACAAAGAAAATCTGTTTTGTTTTAATAAAATATTATTTAAATAACTAAGTGTACTGAACTATAAATTAAATATATCTATAAATTAAATGAACAATAAAAAAATATATAAATATTATTTTATACATAAAATATGTATAGTACTGACCATTAACTAATTTTGCCGGTTGAACACTATTAATTTTAGGTGTACCTGATGAAAATCTTACATATTTACTAATAAATGAATCAGCATTTTTAATACGCCGGCATTTCGACAGGTTAATAGTCAGGGTTCGAAACATTGGTTGTAATAATTTTAAAACCCAGCTTAATTTTAAATGTATCCTTTCAATACTTTAAAGTGCCGTACTTACTAAATAATTGGATATACTGGGTGAGTATATTATAGAAATAAATCCAACACTATTTAAAATTGACACCACAACTTACTAAACAATTCGAACTTCAAAAAATACTGTTGTCAAATTGACGTTTTTGCACACGTAGGTGTTTATCACAGACTGTAAAAAGATTAATATATAATTTTATGCCAACGTGTAACAATAACATATAATACAAACTATATAGAAATGGATAGCTGCCTTGTTAGTCTAGTTGTTAGCATATAGGAATACTTATCCAGAAGTCCTAGAATGAAGAATCGGCGTGGACCAAGCATAGTTGTTTGATTTTTATGTCAAGAAATTCTCAGTTACAGCCAGGGCCCAGGGGCTAGAAAGATAGCGGTGTTAAGCCCAAAGAAAAAGTATACATGTTTAGGCCTTGGAAAGCACGTAAAAACTGTAGATACTGCGTCTGTTTTCTCACCGACTGTATCAAATTTTCTTCCCCTTGGACTTTTAGAGTGAAAGATATAGAATGCACTTGTGTCCGCGTTCACACGACAAACATAAATTAGTTAGCATGGTTAATCTCAATAAGATTGACCAACATGATCAAAATCGGTCAAGTCTAAGACATTTTTTATGTTATAATTTTATAATTATAAAATAAACCCATAAACTTGCGAAATTTCGATAAGCATATTCTACAAGGCTTGTAACGCGAACGTACATTTAATAAAAGATCAAGCACCTATAACCAATTGGTAATTAGTATAATTATAGTATTAATTAATAATGTATTGGAGATACAATTCATCAACAAATATTCTTAATATTAACGTTTATGTTTTGTAACATAATAAAACTACGGATTATTTTATAAAAAATTTTTTGCTAGCGCTTAATCTCAAGATGCCTTTGCCTACGCACAGATTAGAAAGACTTATTTCATAAAAAATAAAGTCGCACGCACGGTATCACAAAAATTTATATTTTTGTAAATTGTATTTAATAGCCAGAATGGCTGATATTAAGAAAACTGAAGAGTTAAATAAACAAATAGAAAATGAGGAGGAAGATGAGGAAATTGATGGTGTAGAAGAAACAGACCCTAAGGACCCTGCCAAGAAGAAAAAAAAGAAAAAGAAGAAGAAGAAGGCAGGTTAGAATGACTACTGACTGGTTTCAAATATCATCAATTTAACTTCAAATTATAACTTTTATATATTTTCTATTTATCTTTTAACTATTAATTGATTTTTTATGTTGTGAGGTTAGATATGTAATGAGTTTATTTTTAGCGGGAACTGAGAATGCAGTTGTTAATAATGAGGTTGGTGAGCCGGAAAAGATTCAAGCTCCTTCAGCAGAAGAAAATGCTGGCGAGGGAGACGAGAAGAAAAAGAAAAAGAAGAATAAAAATAAAAACAAAAGTTCTGGCAAAGTGCAAACAAATCCTCCAACAATTCCAATTGCTGAACTTTTCCCTGATGGTTAGTACACAAAAATATTATTAAAAAATAATATTTATAACGTTTATAAGTTATTTTTTAAATTAAAGTACATAATTAAAACAAAATTATCTAGAAAATGTGTTCGAAAAAAAAACATTATTCTAATTAGAAAATAAATAAACTTATTCATTAGTGTTTTTATTATTTTAATATTTTATGTCTGTTTAATACTTTTAGGAAATTTCCCTGAGGGTCAAATAATGGATCATGGACCAGCTGAAGGTATTGATGAGAGAACTGCCAAAGATCGATTTTCAAGTGAAGAGAAAAGAGCTTTAGACAGAATGCATAATTATATCTACCAAGAAATTAGGCAAGCTGCAGAAGCTCATAGACAGGTTTAAAAATTATTTACATTTTACAAAGTTCTAATCAAAATTAATCCTTATGAATATAATTTATAAATATTAAATATTTATGTGTTAAAATGTTATTTTTACTTTAAATATGTAGTAAGTGTTCAGATTAGAAAATGAATTTCATTATTTTATTTATTTTTAGACACGTAAATACATACGTGATTGGATAAAACCAGGTATGACTATGATACAAATCTGTGAAGAACTAGAATCTACAGCCAGACGTCTTATTGGAGAAGATGGTTTGAAGGCAGGATTAGCTTTTCCCACTGGTTGCAGTCGTAATCATTGTGCTGCACATTATACACCAAATACAGGTAATTTATCATTAAAACAGCATTGCTGTCAAAGTTCTGTTATATTTAATACAACAATGAAACTATTACTGCTAAGCTACTGTAGTTTTTTGTCCAGGTATAAAAGATATCTTGAAAATGAGAACATGGTTTTGAATATACATAAATTATTATCAATTTAAATTAAAATTAGTACTATAATAGCTACTCAGTGAATTAATTTTGTGTTAAATCTTGACTTGTTCACTTAATATGTCAATTTAAACCAATTGTGTTTTAATAAAAAAAAAAAATAACACACAACATTATGATTTTTATATCAAATATGTATTGTTTGTGACATGTTTATCTCATATTGTTAATTACTCATTACTCATGTAAACAAAGAAGTGTTATCACAGTAACCACTAATTGAACAAAGTTATGCAAAATGGATCCAGCCCACGAAAACCACTCTTTGAGTTACTGTCACAAATGGCCCTACCTACATATCAACTTTTATACAGAATATACATAAAATTCCCAATATTTAAGAGGAATTAAAAAAAACTATGGTCTTATTATTTTGATATACCAATTTTACTAAAACTCCTGTTTTCTCAAAAGTAAGTTTTTGTGGTTGAATCTATTTAGCTTATCTATGTCCAATTGTAAGAATGTAGTACAAGTACTTCCACTGAAAATCCATTATAAGTAACTTATTATATTATTTAGAAATGTCCATGTGCTAAGTCAGTATGTAGAAAAACATCATTTATCATATTATGTTCTTTAGATATAGTACATAGTTTAATATGATTAATAAGAAATAATTACCAGTTATTATAAGAAACTACAAGTAAATGGGAAAACAGGTGATGAAAAAGAATGTGTCCAAAGTAAAATGTAAGAAATGACAAAAAAATTATAGGTTCACATCGGTAAGTTAATAAAAAATAATGCTAACCTAAAAGCTACCTAAGCATTTTGTATCTAGATTAATTTGTCACTTTGAAATACATAAGTACTTAAATAAATTAAATCCAACACTGATCTTAAAGTAATTAAAGCATTTTAGCTTCTTTTAGATCATATCTTATTATTAATACTAACCAAAGTCATGTTTGTTATTTTAACCATAACATTTTAATGAATTTTAAAAGTGGATGTTACTATTCACTTTACACTACAACCAAAATATTTAACCTTTTCAACCGACTTCCAAAAAAAGGTGGAGGTTCTCAATTCAACCATATATATATTTTATGTTTGTTCGCGGATTTTCTCGTCGTTTATGAACCGATTTTGATAAAAAAAATTTTGTTGGAAAGGAGATATCCCAAGAGTGGTACCATGATAAGGAAACCAGGATCTGATGATGGGATCCCAGAGAAATCGAGGGGAACTTTCAAAAATTGTAGTGGCGACTAGTGCGTTTGTTAACATTTTCATTAGGTATTTTAAAGCACTGCTATTTAATGAAGATCTGGAATCGATCTGATGATGGACCCAAAAGACAGTCGAGGGAACTCCTCAACGATTTACAGCAATTACCTGGTGTTTGGGCTTGATTAATTTGTATTGATGATACGTCTACACTAAAAATGGAAAAATAAAAACGTAAAAAAATAAATAATTTAAACCGACTTCCAGGCACTGAAAAGTAAAAAATAACTAAACGGGGGTTTTCATTTAGAATAGATACTTAATCAGATTCGAAGTCGGTGCCAGCCAATACAAATTAAAGCACACCGACTTCGAAAATATCTGATTAAGTATCTATTCTAAATGAAAACCCCCGTTTAGTTATTTTTTACTTTTCAGTGCCTGGAAGTCGGTTTTTATTTATTTTTTTAAAAAATTTTTGTAATCTGACTGGTGTCCCCGATAAAAGCATAATGATTGTGTCTGTCTGTTATATTTTAAAAGCTAGTGAAAGGATTTTTACAAATGAAGAGTTCTCCTATCACAATAATGGAAAAATTACTTAATTATATTTTAAATTTATCGAGTAACACTAATTTTATTGATTATCTTCAGTACCGGTGCCAGTTTCAACCTTGGCGCCGCCTCTAAAAATGTCGCACTATTATCAAAATTTTGCATGAAATGGATAAAGTTTGATACAGTTCAAATTTTTTAAGTTATCAAGCTTTTGAAAATGCAAGATAATAATTTCTGAATGTTTTAAATTTTCCGAAAAATATACTATTTTTTTTTAATTATTCATTTTTATAGAAATTACCAAAAGCATTTTGAATAACGTGAAGAATTTTTTTTCTCACCCTCCAAATTTTGCCGCCCCTGAAAATTTGCCGCCCTGGGCACTAGCCTCGAGTACAGTACCCCTAGTGTAAATCCAGCGCTAATTATCTTGTTTTGTTTTAGGTGATAATACAGTACTGGAGTATGATGATGTTGTGAAAATAGATTTTGGTACACATATAAATGGACGAATAATTGATTGTGCATTCACTTTGCATTTCAATCCACGATACGATCCTCTGGTCAAGGGAGTGCAGGAAGCTACGGAAGCGGGCATTAAGGCTTCTGGCGTGGACGTCAGGTTGTGCGACGTGGGAGCGGCTGTGCAAGAGGTTTTATATAAATATATATGTTTTTTAATTTTCTTATGTACCTGTATGTATGTTTATTTCTATTTTAACTATTAATAATTATTAATTACTATATTAATTATTAATATAATATGAAAGTCATGTAGCATCAAAGAATAGTCGTAAGTTAGTACAGTACAGGGCTAGATTTGGATAAGAAAAATAGTACAGGTGTAGTACATTACATATCTAATATTTTCAAACTTTATCAGTTTTAAAAAGCCCATAATCTTCGTTTTGTAAAAACATGTATTTTAAATTAAACTGTATTTTCGGATTATTTCGCGGATTTATTTTGATTTTTGGTTCCCGACGCGACGTTTCGTGATGGTCACATGGTCACGGGAGAGATGCTTCCGTGACCACGATTGCTGTCAAGCATTCGAAACGTCGCGTCGGGAACCAAAAATCAAAATAAATCCGCGAAATAATCCAAAAGATAGTTTTATTTAAAATTTCAAATATTCGTGTAAATCTAAGAAACTATTATGAAAACATATATTTTGACTTGCTGTTTATGATATGAATATGACAGGCATTATACCCACATATTTCATTGTCAAGGACAAAACTGGAAAATTGATTCTATGCATTTTGTGTTTTATAAAGTACCTATTATTGAAATTATAATATGTCATATAAACATTTTTATTTCTTTAATATTATCAAAATATTAATTGCAAATATTTTTTTTAATTTGCATAGTTTCTTATCAATTTTATGAATCATATATTTAAATTCGTTTTTACCTATCCTAGGTGATGGAGTCTCATGAAGTAGAATTAGATGGTCAGGTATATCAAGTGAAACCTATTCGCAACCTCAATGGTCACTCCATTGGGCCTTATCGTAAGTTTATATATGTAATTAAAAATTATCTTTATTATTAAGCAATAGTTTTAAAAGAACCTGTTCAAGTCAATTTAAATTGATTTAGAGTAATTTTAAAATAAAGATTTTATAGTTGCCTAGTTGTATATTGAAACTAGCGTTTTTCTTTCGCGTAGTTCATTTGTATATTGCTGTGTAAATTATAAGCCTGTGTTGTATGTTAATTGTAAAGTTTTATCAAACCATTTAGTATGTTTGCGTGAAAATATTACAAACACACATCCACACAAATTGTATACCTTAATTAAAAATGTACACCTCATGTGATTTATAATAAAAATTAAATTTAAACAGTCTGGAAAAATAATATAGTTAGTTGTTCAAGTAATATTTGGTTTTAGGCATTCACGCTGGTAAGACTGTACCAATCGTGAAGGGGGGAGAAACAACGCGGATGGAAGAGAATGAGTTCTACGCTATTGAGACGTTCGGCTCCACCGGCCGCGGGCAAGTGCATGACGATATGGATTGCTCTCATTATATGAAGAATTTCGATCAACAATTTGTGCCTTTAAGGTTTGTTTCCAAAACTATCTTGGCTATTTTATATTTATTATCTGTCAATGATTTTTTTAAAGTATTATTCTTATTGTCTCCCTTGTCTCACTTAAGAATGGTTAAAAATAGTAGTAGTAGTAATCAATAAGTATTATAAAATTACAATAACAATTGCATTTGAATACTTATTTATGAATGAATCACCCTTAGCATTTAATACACTTTTCGAAGTGAGACGTCTTTACAATCGTTGTGATTTGAATCTCAATGAAAAGGAAATCGACACGTGAAAGAGACAAACACATAAATATATAGGATTAAGTCGGCGAGAAACGAGATGACTAATTGTTGCCATGGGAACCGTTGTTGTCTGACAAGTGATCTATAATATTACTAGCGGCTCACCGTCGCTACGTTCGGGTTCACTTCTAGGAAAACAAAAACAAACCTATCCGACGGGAACCGTACATTTTTCCGGTATAAAAAGTAGTCTATGTGTTATTCCAGACTATAATCTATCTCTGTGCCAAATTTCATCCATATCCGTTTAGCCGTTCTGGCGTGAAAGAGTAACAAACTCACAAACTTTCACATTTAAAATATTAATACGATTATATTCTTTCCATATATGATAAAAATAGATGATTTTATAGAAATAAATATACGATTGTATTATACTTCTTTTTTTAATGTTGGGAAATGCACTTACGCATATCACCTGTAGACACACAGATGGTTATGTGGAACTCATCGGCTAGAAAAGCCAGTTCTACCCACTAAAACCCAACAAAATCTCCCCCGTCTAAATGGGGCGTCCCAGGATCGCTTACGCACTCAACTACGACGCCCCGATGGCAGGCCTGCCGAAGCAGACCCCAACAACCGTAGGGTTGCTCTACAGTCCACTCTGCTCTCAGAGAAGTATCAGGAGCAACCCACACGGCACACCGCCCACCAAAATGGGCCACATCCCTGTGCGTTTCTTCGCTTATATTAATATAAGCCAAGAAACGCACAATATATTAATAGTACATCATTATAAAAACAGGTTGCAATCATCAAAGCAACTGCTGAATACAATAAACAAGAACTTCGGTACGCTGGCGTTCTGCAAGCGGTGGCTGGAGCGCGCGGGCGCGTCGCGCTACGCCATGGCGTTGAAGGACCTCTGCGACAAGGGCGTGGTGGACGCCTACCCGCCCCTCTGCGATATCAAGGGCTGTTATACTGCGCAGTTTGAGCACACCATCCTACTCCGCCCGACTTGTAAGGAGGTGGTCTCCCGAGGTGATGACTACTAGCTTAGGAGTAGTGTAGGCACATGAGTAACGAATAACTTTGAGGTAAAGCTTCATATAATAGCATAACGATATTACACTTCCATATTGTAATAGTCCATATGGAGATCGACGATGGTGTCTAGACAGGGCGATCGTGCAAGATGACGTGAGGTTCAGGCTCATATTTTCAAATAAAAGTAAAGAAACAGTTTTAGGGTTGACGGATATATGTAATTCCGCGAGATGGAGGGACTATAGTGCTATAACTTCGAAAGCTTTTGCCATGAAAATTGGTATTTTTAACAACCCTTGCTTGTCAGCATTTCCGTTAAAATCTATGGGCAATCGTTTACTGTATGGATTTTTATACTGTAGTATTACATAACGCGGTGGAGTGTACGTGACAATTTACAGACAAATTCACATACACGCTGCCGATTGACAAACCCGGTTTTTGCAGTTCTAAGCGTTGACAATATTAGGCCGAACACGAACAAAACATAATATCGTTGTATAATTGTATGAAGCTTTATCTCTTTACGAATATTTACTCATGTGTTCTAGGAGGGTATTCGGATCATTATGGCCGACCGGCTGTAACAGGAACTTTGACAATTCTAAAGAGTTTAAAATGTCTAAAATTTGTTTTATTAACTTTTTAATAATTTGGTTATATTATAAAATAATGTCACATTATGACCTGGTTTTGATCCTGAAGCTGTGTATAACTGATTATATTGTCGACATATCTTATTTTGGTTATTTGACTTCTTAATTTGATAACATTTAAATGCTACCCTGTAAAGAATCCCTCCTTCTATATACTCCAGTTTATGTATGCTGTTTATTATATATTCTGAAAACTTTGACATCCTTATTTATGTTTTTGTCAAAAACATATCTGAACTAGGCATCGAAATCCACCAATTTGGTCCACTTCATAGCTTACAATAACTTCTAAATGAAGAAGCCATAATGTTATTTGAGCTAATTTTAGACTAATATTCTTAATTTACGGAAATTGCCCATTTATTTTTATGAAGCTAATAAAAAACGCGATGTCTAGTCAAATTTACTAAAAGCACTACAAAGTAAAAGCTTTTACTTTTTGGACAGTCGTTGCTTGTTCTGTTGAGTTTTGTTAGTTAATCAGAACAAAATATATAACTGTTGTTAAGTGTATACTAACCTACTGAACATTGTTTTCTTTATATGAGTTACGATGGTACTCGAAACATCATTATAAGTAATCAGGTATTTGAATAAACTTCTTGTATTTATTTTGCTGTTTCATTCAAGTTATTTTACCCTATTTTTTTTTTAATTAATTTTAAATCTTGTCTCGACAAGTAATCCATTTATAGAGATAATGGGGTTTAGCCGTAAAAGTTCAATGCGAGTTCTAATTTAGTACATTTGGTACAGTTCAATGTTATAATTATTTAGTATTCCGAATGGGCAATCGTAGCTATAGTGGGAATATAGTATGTATTCAGCCCTTTCTAACGCCCCACTGCTGGGCAAGAGCCTCCCTTCAATACGAGGAGAATAGTCCACAACGCTAGCCAAGTGCGGGTTGGCGGACTGCACATATCTTTCGAAAACTTGCTAGGTTCTCTCAGACACACAGGTTTCCTCACGATGTTTTTGTTCATTGTAAGACAAGTGGTAATCATATTATAAATGATTCGCACATGAAAATATCAGAGGTGCGAGACCCGGGATTTGAACCCGCTTCACTCGGTTTCCCAAGCGAGCACATTACCGCTGGGCTACCACTATGGTAAACTATGACTTGATCCCCTTCGTATTAAAGGGAGAACCTTGCCCAGCAGTTTCCACGTCAAAAAAAGGCTGAATATAAAAGAAAACAAGTCTGTGACAAGGAACAGTAAAGACGATTTTCCAAATAATAAAACCAATTTTTTCAATAACTTTATTTATTTTTTACGTTTAGGAAAGCGCTATTCCCTAATGTAGTAAATATCGATTACATTAATTAAGTAAATTATCTACGTGGTATAATATCGTTAGTCTTTCGCCAAAACATTATATTTTCATAGAAATGTATAAAATTGTTGACGTAACTATAGATATCACTAGCGTTTCGAATATTTTCAATACTTAGACATCGGGTTACATGAAATATTTAGTAAACAAAACATGTTGATATTAATAATAATTATTATTTTTTGAAGTGCTATTTCTATATTTTGTAAAGTACCCAACATAAATTACAGTTGACGAAAAGCTTAAATAAGTACATGTTATTACTTACCAAAGGCAAAATTTTTATTACTTTATATTTTTACGCGTTATTAATTTATTATTACAACAATTTTATGTACTTAGTTTATGCTTAAACCATCCCATTATACTGTTACGTCCACTGGCTCTCGGCTAGCTTACAGCCGCATTAAGGTTTACGCATTTATTTATTATATGTTTTTTTTTTAAATCTTAAGCTTTTATATATTATTTTATTGACCAAAGCGTTTTCTTTCTCCACAAAAGCGTTTAATTTCAAACTTC
Organism: Argynnis bischoffii washingtonia; assembly: GCA_033884665.1. Taxonomy (NCBI): domain Eukaryota; kingdom Metazoa; phylum Arthropoda; class Insecta; order Lepidoptera; family Nymphalidae; genus Argynnis; species Argynnis bischoffii. Next base: position 12,214,675 of record CM066618.1, on the reverse strand, counting down.
ATGTAACCCGATGTTTTATTATACTACTACTCACACTAAATCTATACATTAAAAATATACTATCAAATTGGCATGATCAATACGGAATATAACCCAATAACTTAGTTTTTTTCTGGATAATTAAATTAAGAAAATTAAATATTACTTTATTATCTTCTTATAAAATATAATCGCAAACCATAATAATAATTATTGTTATATACTAAAAAAGACTTCAATAAGTACCTATTTCTCAATTTGAGTTGTGATTTGTAGGTTTTTGTATCATTACCATTTAAAGCTAAGAGATTAACTTCACCCGAGCGTGTATACTTGTAAAATAAATTTAGTTCGTACAAAATTATATGGATTAATGACCAAAAAAACACTATTGCCTCAACATATGATTCGTGTGTGACTAGATTACGGATTCATGTGATGAAACAAAGCTTACTACATCCAAAAACAATCACTTGTAATACATTGATTAAAAAAAACAATAAATAAACTTGCCACGGGTATTTACGAGGTAATCAATCCAACTAAAGTAACATACAAATACCTTATACCCAACTGGTAAAGTATCACAGAAATTAAACATCCCTAGCTAAACTATCGCGGCATCTAATTATTCTCAACGCTACATAACCAGGATTTGGTCAATGCCTGACTCGAACACAACATCAAGATGCAATCAATAATAATCATACTTGGGCAATATTTACAATCTACCTAAGTAACATTTTATATTAGTTATAAATTAGGCCATATTTGCTGTAAACGTTGTAATGAAGTCTGCAAACATACAAAACCTTATATACTGATTGAATTTATTTTTATTATAATTTTGACTATTATAAAGAGGTACCATTAGAAACGTCTATGACCAGGCATAACTAGAAGTACCTGCCGATAAGGAAGAAATTGTAAGAAGTTTCAAAATAAAATAATAATACAAACGAGACGCTCGATGCCAAATAGATTAACACCTTTAATTCTGTACATCGCCATTGGAAGAAATGTCTGTGTCGCTCCAATTGTAAATAGTCTGGAGTGGCACGTGGAGTAACTCCACTATGTATTTGTAGTTAGGTTCTGGAAAGAAGTATTTTAATTAAGTCTACTATCTAGTACTATAAATAAAAATAAAGTGTCTGTTTGTAATGTCAAAATAACAACTTTTTACTAAATACATATGAATATGCTTATATATGGAACTTATAATTAAAAAAAAACAAAAGCTTTTTTTCTCTATTTGTTCCGGCTAATCTCCGAAACGGCCGGAACTGAATATATAAAAAGGGAAATATGCACTATTTTAATCTGTCTGTTCGAACTCTAAACGCTTGAGAACGCCTTATGGCCCTCCCTAGAATTTATTATTTATTGTATAAAGGCACAATTTCAAATAAAAACATGTTTGTTTCGTTTGAATAAATCTGTACATATAATAAAACGGTAGAGGTCGAATGTCTGTACATAGAAAAAAAGTGCTAAAAACCGAGTCTGGGTAACAAGAGAAATAGAACAAATGCAGATTTTTTTTTTATTTTTTTTTCTCTGTCTGTTAACCGATTTAAATGAAATTTTGCATGGTGGTACCTTATATCCCCGGTCAACATTTTATATAATATATTCTGAGAAAGAAAATAAAATGCATAGAAAGTGACGTAGACAAAGGTGGACTTATCTCTATAAGAGATCTCTTCCAATCAACTCATGCATGTTGGAAATAGTGTTAATATAATACTTATAAATAATTTTCATCCCGGAAAATTAAAGAGTTCCCGTGGGATAGGTAAAAAACTATAGTAACTTATACAGCTTAGTACACAACAACTTATGCGCCTTATTTAGTAAAATTTGGCACCTTATACCGGAAAAATGTACGGTTCCAGTGGGATAGTTTTGTTTTTGTTTTCCTAGAGGCGAACTTGAGCGACGCGAGTTTGAGCCGCTCGTCAAATATAAATCCAAAGGCGGTTCAAGTTTCCCGCGTCGCGGTCCAATAAAGTAAATATCCTAACTATTTATTGCTACGTTTGAAATCATTAGATTGCCCTATGAAGAGTGTCCAAAAGCCTAAAGTTCTGAGTTGGATCTTTGGACCGTCACTTGCCTAGATCTCCGGCGAATTATAAGGCACTCAGACAAATACCTTATCGTCAGCGGACGGCAGTCGTCGAATAATTATTATTATGTTATATATTATGTACAATATATTATTATCAGCTATGACATAATAAAATTATTACACAATAACAAGTGTTTTAATACTTATTAATTGAATTATTTCTCATTTAAGTACATTTCTGCTGTTGTTTATTATATTAATATCAAGTCTTAATTAAATTATGTGACAAGCAAACCAACACAATTCCTGGCACTATTTTCTATCTACTTCTTTTAGTCTTCCTTCTAAATAGGTACTTGGTATATTAATGATAATATAAGATTTAATAAAATGATTACATTCGGAAACAACATTTGTTTCCGAATTTTGATCGGATCATAGGACGCGAAGTATTTAGTTGCGTTTACATGATAACCTTGCTATATTTAGACATACATATCATATGTATAATATAGTCATATGCAGTTGTGGTCAACTACACCGGGGCACTCATAGGTACTAAAAGAAAAAAAAAGTATGTAGGTGCTTGTACATTTAAAAATTTAAAGGCTTTATTTTAATACTTAAATTACAGATGGAAGAGTAACCATTAAATTTATATATATACTAGCGACTCACCCTCGCTTCGCTCGGGTTCGTTCCTAGTCTTAGCCTTTAGTATAGATTTCTCAGAGATGAGATATTTTCTCGTAGTAAAAAGTGTTCTTTATGTTGACACGGGTAACCAGCTATCATCATATCAAATTACATCAAAATCCGCCCTGTGGTTTTTCCATGACAGAATAAAATTCTAAAAACTATACATTCGGCCTCTGTATCGATAATAATGTCGATTTCAATATGATTTTTCAAAAAATATTTAATGTCTGTACATTAAATATTTTTTGAAAAATCATATTGAATCTGTATTCGGCTTAGTTATAATTTTATTATATGTATAGATAGTGAATTAAAAAAAAAAGGTGTATAAATATTCTTATAGTATTGAAATTTAAACATAACTACTCAATACTCATGCCTATGAATTTGCTGAACGACTAATTAGGGTCAAGTATAAAATCACACATATAAGCTAATTGCCGGAAACTTGACTTAAATTACTATTTGAATCCGACTTCATTGATTCACGAGTATAGATATAACTTTAACTTATCCATCAGCCAAGTGTACACTCAGGTGAACTATTTTTTACATCTTCATTTCCCGCCATACGACGGAGCTCTCAATGTGAACAGGATAGTCAATTTTCTTTAAAAATTTGTCCCAATATGGAGATTGCCGAAAAATATTTACTGTGTTAAATGTACCGATGCGCTTAGGTAATCTAATGTTTAAAGGTGCATTGCAGATGGCCCATTGCAGATGTTACTCACTGATACCCACGGGAATGCGATGCACTATAATATATTACTATACTATACGTATATTATACATTGTATACACTATATTGCAATAGTTCGAAAAAAATTAACGAGTTTACTTCCTGTCGGATGATTCTCAAAGATTCCATATAAATTTTACGATAAAAATTATTACAATTGTGTGAAAAATTGCTTAAAAAGTGATTCAACGTCCTATTATCAATTAAAAAAGTAATTACTAGTATTCATTAAAGGTAGTCTAAAGCAGAGTTTTTACTGAAGTAATGAATGGTACATAAAACTTACCATTCTCAGGATTGATATATCCTCGTCGAATGAGAAAGTCAAGTATAACAGGAGCACTTGTTGTTTTGAATTGGGGCGACAAGGCTCTCTGTACACACTCCTCAGCAGTTAAAAGTTCAAAAGTTTCAACTTCACCATCTGCATTTTTTGGCATAAAATCCAATGGAAGCTCAAGGTCATATACATACTCTGTGTTTGGAAATAATCCTCTTTCACTTTCAAAATAAAAACTGAAAATAAGAATTACATTAATATATGACATAGCATAGTAGCATCTCTTAGTATGATTAAATATACAACAGTATTGATATAAAAAAAATTACTTTATACAGTAACTTATCTGTAACAAATTTCAATAGGATAAATTAGTAAAATGATTAAATTTCCACACTAAATAAAATAAATCAATTAGTTTTTACCCAACTGTGGTGAAAACCAAAGGATGGTTATGTGTTTGGCTGTCTGTATGTATGTATGCATGTATGAATGTATGTCCGATCTTATGTTCCCTCATATTTACTATATGGCTTAACTAATTTTAATTATTAATACCTTGCTAGATTCGCTATAATAACGCGAGTGTTAAAGGCTAAATGGATATTATTATAAATCAAAATGGGGTATTTCATTATTTTGTTCAAACTTATTGAGTGAGGTATCAAAATGAAGGTGTTTAAGAGACAATTACAAAAATATGTAAAACTTATATGTTTAGTAATTATTTAACATAACAAATTGCTTAATAAAACTCCAAATTTAAAACTAGCCAACACTAAAATGCTGTAAATAAAAAACTAAGTATACTACATATTATATGGAGGTAGACTTGCAGCAAGGGTAAAACTATTTTCCTTTGTTAACCTCTTGTTTAGTTCTAATCTTTTTATTTCTCTTTCTATGCAGTTTCTTTTTTATTTTTATGACTTAATTTTTCAATACTCTGAGTAATTAACTTTTACTTACATTCTTTAAAATGTTTTTTTAAAGGAAGTACATAAACACCACCACACCTTGTCTTCATTATTAGTAATTTATGTTTAAATAAAAAATACTAACCTAACACATCCAGCTGGCACAAGTTTCTTTGCCAATTCTCCCATGACAGATGCTTCTTCTGCTACTTCTTTTATGCAAGTTTCAAGATTACCATAACCCACTGCCAGCCCACCACTCACAAAGCAATCCCATTTACCTATAGAAGTCGAAATTTATTGTGTTTTTCAGAACTTAGGTTCTGTTTTCATTAAAATCATAATAACCACATCATTCAAAATGGTCATATAATGGGATTGTATATAATATATATCAAGTCTATTTATTCAGATTCATTTACAGTAGGCTCTACTATGGACAGACACCCTTAAAGTAACAACAGTGTAACAATATAATATTTTAGTTCACCGATATTAATTTAAAAAAAAGTTTCAATATATAGATCTAATTAGCCCAGATTTTGAAACAACAATATCAAACATGAATACATGAATATTTCTGCACTAAAATAATTACATTCTTGAAATTAATAAACAGAACTCAGTTGTATAATGTTTATATCATCAAAAATCTAACTCGTGTGGTTATATTCATTTAAAAATATTACCAGGCCATGTTTGCTTAGTAAAGCTTCTTTGTTGCAGCCAAATACAAAGTCCTTTTATTGGGTGAAATAAGTACCCATTGACACTAATTCCATAGTTTCTTATACCAAAAAGACATGTTGCACTTCTGTCCATCTCCAAAAAGCTTTCATAATGGTATGGTGAACTTACTTCAAAACACTGAAATAGCAACAAAATATTGTTTTCATGAAAGCTTTCAAGGAAGGCTTTCCTTTTAAGAAAAGTTATTGCTCTACCACAAAATTGAACTAACTATGACAATATTTTTTTAATAAGTGCAGGAACATTATATTACAACAAATCTTAAATTTATTTATAATACATAAACTCTTAATATACCTCATCTCGCCAACCTTTGAGGGCACATATTTCATTTTCTTTACGTAAACTTTGCAATACTTCAGCAACTTTAGACGTTCTTTCTTGGTAATCTCTAAATGCAGGGTTCAATTCGACAAACTTCCCTGTAATTCTAAAAACCTAAAATAAAAATACTTTGTGAAAACTGTTTAAAACCGACACTACTAAGTGAACGTGATCTTATCAAGTTTACAAACAACAAAAGCATAACAATTATATTTACCTCAGGGAATCTTTGAAGATGTTTGAGTACATCGGGACGAATGAGACCAACTTGATGTCCAGCTACTAAAAACGGCTTACATATGCCTTGGTGCAAACCTAAATATGAAATAAAACATACACAATAGAAGCCTTGAATTATTACACTTTTAAATCAGAAAGTAATAATTTCATTTATCTAACCTGATAAATAAAAGCAATTAAATTTTCTTGCAAGTTTTGTTAATTCTGAAATGTTAATTTTATTTGTAGAATTCATATCTTTCATACTTATTTTCACAATTCCAATAGGAAAATTCAAGTGGACCGACAGATACCAAAACGTAAAAATGACAAATGACAAAATATTAATACAGAATACAGATAAAGTACGAATAAAGTTCTACAAATGAATAATGGGAAAAGAAATTTGCCTTAATCTCCCGTCAGATGTCGCAATCACTATAGCTCTCAGTATATTTTAAAACTCTGTAGCGTGGACGGAATTTATTTTATTTAAAAATTAATTAAAATAAAAAATTGTGCAGTGCTAGTATGGAAAGAAAATGGATTTCATTTTTTTCGCAAAAGATTGTGATTTCGCCAATTTTGATCATCTTATTGATTTAGCCCACAATTTTTCAGTTTTTGTCTTTCGGGAACAAATAATATCCATTCTCTATAGGTACATCCTGGTGCTGCACAATTTGCTATTTTAATTGAATTTTAAATAAAATGATAAAAAACCATCCATAAGTTTTACAATATAATGAGAAAAAGGCAAAATTCTTCCCCATTTGAAAACAGGGACTATGGTTTTGTGGTTTGAGTGAGTTCAAAACGTACCTCTCTCGTTAAAGTTTGTAGTTCAAAACAAAAATATAAAAAAAACATAACCCTTTCCTTTGCAATCGGGTAAAAAATAGACTATGACTGTCAATGATGAAATATGTTAACTTGACATGTAACAATAAGAATGCAAAAAAACAGAGTCAAAGTAAATAAATATAATATTTTAAATAAATCATTGAGAAATAAAAGCTTATTTACAAGAGTTCGTAACAAACAATAACATCCTTATTATTTACTAACCTAATAATATAATTATTATCGTTACTTATCATTATTATTATTTGATTATTACCTAGCAGTAGTAAAATGACAACAGAAAATTACGGATTTTTGTGTGAAATATCTCCATTGTTCCGTCCTTATGTTCAAAGTATATATCATGATTTGACACTGGGTATGTATACATATAAAGTAATTTAAAATATATATTAGGTGTTACTATATTGATATTAATACTAGTATAGTATTATATGGTCCGTGATATTAATTACTACTTTTATTCTTTATAGGTCTTTGTAAGACAAAGGTGGACTTAGAAAGAGTTGGAGGCAGTTCCAATGCTTTAGACAGTCAATTTCGACTAGTATTACCTTATTGTTCAAAAAAGTTGAAATGGGATGTTATATTTGACCCCTCAACACCTTGGTTTGCCCCAGATTTCAGATTTGATGATGAAAGTTTTTTAATTAATGCTGATGAAGAGGCTTTAGCAAGGGGTGTCCCTAGCCTTACTGAATGGAATGGAAATGATCCAAAGTCTCTTAGTGATGTCATTTCACAGCTAATTAATATGTATAAAATTCATCAAGTATGTAATTTAATAATCTTATGTGCTTTTAAGAATTAAATAACATTTTCTTATATACTATTAAACTTTGAATAATCTTATATTTAGGCTTAACTTCTTATCTTAGTAAGCTGATTTTAGAGTATTCTAAATTTTAAAATCACTATATTCCAGGTCAAAAAATTGCATGAAGATGAAAGCTCTCGTGCATCTTTTGAATATAGTGCATTATTAGGAAACGCACTCACTTCTGAACAAGATGTTGAAGTGTGGGTTGGAGGACACATTGTTGAATTTTTAATCAAATTAAAAGTTGATACATCAAGACTACCAGAATTATATAATGATAGGTTGGAATAATATAATTGTTTTTACTTTTCTATTACTAACACACTTTACCAAACTCCCAGCTATTGCCTTGATGCCCTATCAATTTTATGAAATATGAATAATTGGCATATCCATCAAGTAACAAAAAAAAACTTGTTACAAGACTGCGGTGAAGCCCAAAAGAGGGTTATGTATTTGACCTGTATGTATGTCTGATCCTATGTTCCCTAGTAATTACTAAATAGTTTTAATTGATTTTGATGACTTTTACATCTTTAATTTGGCTTGATAACACAAGTATCATAGGGTATATAGATACCATTAATGTTCTTGAAAATAATATTTTCATAAGAATCAATGAAGTGGGGCATCAAATATAGGTTTTTAAGAGGCAATTAAGAAATATATACAACTTATACATATGTTATAATAATTTAAAATAAGAAATTTTTAAATAAAACTAAAAGTGTCTAACTGACCAAAACTAAAAAGCTGTAAATAAAAAAAATATTTACACAAATTAAAAACCCCCACTGCATAAAAAGCAAACTAAAAAGATGAAAACAAGTTGATGAAGGAATATAGTACTATGCAGTTGGGTTTTTTTTATTTATTACTTTATGTGATTTTAATATTATTACTTTATGTGATAGTAGGTTTGGAGTATAATAGATTTATTTTTTGCAAATTTAATTTTTAAATGATATTTACAAATGAAATTTGCTATATTTAATGCTTGAAGTTCACTATTTTATATTATTTGTCTTATTACACAAGTATATTTTATACTTACTAATTAGAATGAAATAGGTACTTTTTTGAATTGAATTCAATTTTTTTCAGAGTCGATCAAAATCCAGGTATTGACACCGCTCTTCTCCTTGTTAGATACCCCAATTCCACTAATGCAGAATTGATCTTGTCACCATTTCTCACGAAAGTTTTAGGTAACATAACTTTACCCATGTAAGTTTCATGTTTTATAATATATATTAAAATTTGAGTACTTCAATGTATGTTATTATGTGCATTATTGTTCTTGTCTTTTCTGTAGGATGCATCAATCAGGAGTATTAATGGACTATGTGCCAATGGTAACAGAAATATTAAACAATAAGGTAACTTTTTAAAATAATTATTATATTTAGTTAGTTCTCAATACTGATATAATTTTTTATAGTTAAATATTAATACATCCATATTACTCTTTCATTGTAGATCCATGATCTCATCAATAATGATAAACTAAAACGTGAGTTGCTAGCTCAACTCATAGTAAAATATGAAGGTGCCATATTAGAACATGATGCAAGCAGTGCAGCTTTATTGTTTGAAATGAATGATTTCCACTGGATTCTACAGATCGATATAGGTAACCAAATTTAAAGTTATTAATTTCAATATATGTTACTAATTTCTATGCTAAACAGAATTAGAATTTATTATGAATGTCATTTATTTTTGTTTCTAGGTGTTAATTTTCCTGAAAAGCCTCCTGTACTGACTCTTCGATCTGTTTATCACTGCTCAAAAGGAAAACCCAAACACAAAATTCTTTCAAATTGTCCCTATAATAATTTTGAAGGTTACATAGAACAACAAGTAGAAATTTTTAAAAATGAATGTAAAGGTGTTACTCAAAGCCACCAAGTCTTAAATATAGAATAGGATAATGAAAATTTACAGAATGTGCTTAAGATGCCACTTGTATATACCTGATAAATAAAACAACATTATAAACAATAACGTTTTATTATTAGAAAAAAGAATCATAGGAGGGGTACATGTTAATGACATTAATGAAGCAGATCTTTGACATCAAGTTTAATTTCATACCCTTAATTTTCAATTTATATCTGTAAAATATTTGAAATTGATGTGTAATAAGTTGTAACAATGTAATACTGTACATGATATTTAAGATGCTTAACTGATTTTGTCATACATACTATATTCAAGCCTTAATACAACCATAATAATATAAAGTTATAATTGCATCATTGTAGATCATTTAACAATTTCAACACTTAATATATTATAGATGTTATACTTTAATAATACTACTAAGTATTTTAGTGCCAAATAATATTAAGAATAATTAAAATCACAAAGAGTTACTGCAGTGACAATGAATGTCGACAGAAGTACCCCACATAATATTTTAATTGTTAATTAAAACTATCTGGTGTGGATCAGCAGTTTGTCACAAACAGAATAATCTAAAATTACTACATACAACTAGTGTCCGACCGAAAGTTCGGTTTCGGTTTCGGTTTCGGCTGAGTTTCGGCAAAAAAACGAGTTTCGGTTTAGTTTCGGTTTCGGCGGCGAACCAGCCGAAACTACGGCCGAAACCGAAACTGCATTCGGGAGTTCTCGCGCTGTGATCGGTCATGTTCGACGCGTTGAATTCCATCCAAGCGACGAAGACGTTTTGCCGCGTCCACGTGCCTAATCATGTCGTAACTGGCTTGTGTTTGCAGTTCGTTTATTTGTTGTGAGTTTTCGTGTGATTTATTTTGAGTTCGGTAAGTCTTATCACATGTTTTAGCATAAGAGTAGGTAGTAAACATCAAAAAATAATTCAATATAAGAAACTAATACATATATTATAGTAGAATCAAGTTTAACCTATCAATTTTTTTTTTTTTTTGTTAATTTAACTCTCTCGCTAATGCTATACCTAAACAAACATTAGCGTACTTGGTACTTACTATAGTGAATTAGTAGTGATAATATTGTGGATTCAGAGTTTCAAAGTTCATTTTAATACTTATTTTATTTTTTTAACAAGGTATCCAAATGGCAAGTACAGTTAGATACTTATACAAATACAAATAGCCTTTATTTCTGATAACATAAATACATTTTGACAATTATTATGTAAATGTAATGTTACATCATTTTATAAATTATTGTACATATATACAAATATTACTTCACAATATTATCATGCTACTAATTTAAAAATATTATTCATTATTATATAAAAGTACTTTCATTTATATTTTATTAAATTAAATTTTATACTTATAATTTCATTTCTAATTTATTTAACATTATAACATATAATATCATTTTATTGTACATACCTAATAACATGCAACATTATGTACTTATTTTTACATAAAAAATAGTTTTATTTATATTTTATTTAATTAATTTTATACTTATAATTTCAATTCTATTGATTTATTTAACATCATTTTTTAATTCTGCCTACTATAATATCCTTTTGCAATAGGTATGCAAAAGGATATTTATAGTAGGCATCATGCTACTTTAAAAAAAATATTACTTATTGTTATACAAAAATAGTTTTATTTATATTTTATTTAATTCAATTTTATACTTTTAATTTCAATTTCATTTTAATTAACTTTATTTTATAATTCTACTTACTATGATATCATTTTGCATATTAACTGGTAACATTATTATCAGCTTGCCCTTTGGCATAGGTCTTTCCCTTCGGTCTAGATTTTTGATTCTTAATTAATTTGAATTGAATTAAGTTTAGAAGAAGTTAATTTGTTCTTAATATAAAAGTGATTTATTTTGTTTTATTTATTACTTAAATATTAAGTATCTATACGTATTGTGATATTAGATAAAAATTAAGTAATTTTATGTTTAATATTTTTAAAAGACTATGAATAATATTCAAAAGAATCTACCTACTCTAATAAACAATAGGTGAGATGTTATGTATTTTTAAAGCGCAATATTTTTCTGTTAAATGAGAGATTGTTACTTGTTATGTTGATTATCAATAAGTGAAAATCAAAGACTGCATAGCTATGTGATTTAAATTTTAAAGATAAAAAATAAAGACTGACTGATTATAAAAACGTTTTCTTTATTATACTCTCAAAACATGATCCTTGTAGGGAAGTTTCGGTTTCGGTTTCGGTTTCGGCCGAAACTGAGACCGTTGCCGAAATTCGGTTTCGGTTCTGGTTTCGGTCGTAAAAACCAGTTTCGGTCGGACACTACATACAACACTACATTATAATTTTTTTAATTAGTTAATTTGGTATTTTTTTTTTCTCCAATAAGTTCATAGCGATATCTCATATACATAACTTTCATCCTATCCCAGACATTCTCAAATGAATCCAACGCTGGCCTAACATCAAGTAATGCAAATTGATATTTGTTGTCAACTTCACCTCCATCATAATAGTCAATGACATAACGTACATCTTTACCACATCTGTCCACTATCCAGTCATGACGATCAAAAGGTAACTCGTACCTAAAATAAGAGTTAAAATAAAAAAAACATAAGAATAAATTACAAGCCAAAAAACAATCATTGTACGTTAAAATGTAAAGCATAAAAAATATATATTATTATATGACTTACCCTAACAATGAGCGAAATCTTGCCCTAGGGCTGTAGTCTGTTGCTTTTCCTCCAAAGCTTTTAAGTCTCGGATGACCACATTCTTTAGCATGGAGGGCTTCCCACTTTAAGACTTCTTGCCAAGCCTAGATTAAAAAAAAAATCATTCAATATGTGATGCAAATGTAGCTAAATTATGTATTATACTTTTCTTTATTAACATACTTGTTCATTATTAGCATTATGTATTTTAATTATGTCTTCCATATCTTTTTGTTTGATTTCATCATCTTTCCATCTCCAGCCCTTACGAAGCATCGCATTCCAAAACATTTGCTGGCTGGGATATACCCAAAACTCTGTTGAACCATCAGGCATAGCACGAGGAATGGAAGACACCTGACGATTTGTTGGAAGTGAAAAAGGTTGATCTGGGGCTGGCTGTTGATTTGCTGGTGGCATCTGAAGCATTAATTTGTATATATTTTATTTCATGAAACACCTGAGGTTTCATAACTCATTTTTATTAAAGTATGATTGAGAGCATTTATTTTCACTATTAAAAAAACATGTTTTATAGTTGTCATTCTAATTTAAGCTAAACCACATCAAATTTGTTAAAATACTAACCATATTATATGGATTGATATTGTTTTCATTCTGAACTGGACATTCAGAAGGTGGCGCTTTATTATCATTTTTAGCATCCGCGCTTTTATTATGCATTGGACACTCAGGTGGTGGATTTCCATTACCACTATGAATTTTCATATTAGGTGCTTCTGCGGATACTTTATTCCCCATTTTTGTAATGTTTAGACTTACGTAAGTTAATAGGACTAACCAAAAATATTTGTCATTTTATATCGGAACTCTGAAATATAAACATAAATGATTAAAAAAATGATTGCCTTCATAAATTATATAAAATTATTGATTATTAAATAAATTTTAATAAATAACCTAATGTAAAAGTTAATCTTGTGATCTAATTCCAGTTCACACTTCACTTTCCTCATACAGACTAAAAAATAAAAATGCTTGACACCTGCGACAGTAACATCTAAATAAAATAAAATTAAGTAGTCTGTGGATATCGTAATGCCTGGCGTCCACTAAAATATATTATAGGTCACCGAACCGAGGCTAATCGAACCGCAGAAATTCGCCTCCTATTTATTTTCTATGAAACTGCGTCCATTTGCGACGCGTCGCGACGCGCCGAATCGAATGACGAATCGCCCGCGTGCATTGCTCGTCAGTCGTCTGGTGATTATCTTTGGCAACGCTTTTCGACTCGATTTGGCGTGCCTTAATCGACATTCGACGCGGGGAATCGCATGCACACCGACGAGTTTTTTGTGTTTCATTTAAAGAGTACCTATGTTTCGTGGAAAGGAACTATAAATAACTATTAAACTATTATATAATTATACTGTATACTAGAGATTTATCCTTGCTTCACTCGGGTTCGTCCCTAAGTATGTTTTAATTAGGGAATGCAATCTCGTTCTCGCGAGATCTCGTTCTCGCGAGATCTCGTTCTCGCGAGATCTCGGCCTTATTTAGCGAGATTGATCTCGGACGGAAAAATGGGCGAGATCTCGCGAGTTTAACGAGATTGCACTAGAGCATAAAAACGTCTTATTCGACGCGTGAACTGACAAGGACTGCGAACTTTTACAGTTCGTGGATAACTGCTTGAGATCTGTGGTTCAAGCGTTGAATCCGAAAGGGCCTTCTCAGCGGCTGATTATCTCGCCAACAAAATAAGAAGCCGTTTAGCAGACGATTCTTTGGGTATTTTGTGCTTCTTAAGGAGCTACTTTCAAAATAATTCGTAATAATGGCTTGTGATTTGAATTAAACAAATCTTTCATTTGATTGGTATATTTAGTTAATTAATCTGTAATATCTAATGGATCTACTGAGTAGATATAATTTTATTTAATTGATAATAATATCTCAGTTTAATAGTCAACTTAGATAATAAATTCATTTTTTGACTTCTCGTTGTTTTGTTTGTTATAAAAGAACTGTTTCGTTACTAAAGGATTTTTGTGTGATATTAGAAAAGAAGACTGGTTGTTTCTTCTATTTGTTATTTGATAAATACGTACGTCAAAGTTTATTACTTAGAAGTTTATTAAAAAATTATTGATAGATACGTTAAACAATGTTTGACGCATAAAAGTCTATAGAAAAAATTCGTGAAAATAAATGTTTATCTTACAATAATAAAGGACAAAACCAATCCCCATACAAACTGGGGCCCGGTGTTACAGGCTTGAAAATTAGTCATAAAATAATACATTTAGAAAAACGTCATAGGGCCAATTTTCATGGGCTCCAGCGATGGCCAAGTTAGTTAATTCGGGTTTTAAATACGCTATTTTTAGGTTAGATTTTACGTTATATTTTGACACATGAGACATCATTACATGACAAATTCAATAAGGTAAATGACATAGAGTATGTAACTGCTTTTGTAAATGAAGAGCGCACGGGGTCTCTTACAGACACTTCTATAATTATATCTACATGTTACCGCGTTTTTTTATTGAAGCATTTAGAAAGCGCGTACGTGTCTTGTACGTATATCTACTATAAAAATAATCCTTAGTGTTTTAAATTAGATAAATCATAGTAAGATCTAAATTATAAACTATAGTTAAGCGCACAAAACATGTTTACTTAATATGGACTAATCTGTTGCACCTACCTGCCACCCATTCCAATAAGACAACTTGGTGCAGTAATATGTAGAAATAAAAGAAATACTTAGATGCTATAATTTATTTTATAAATCATCATCGTCATCAGATTAACATACTAAAATATTGTCTAATAATTGTGCAGGTGGTATAAAATCTTGGTGTCGTACTCAACCAAGAAACCATATCATGTTCATTGTGCGGGCACAGCAACCCACTGTTCTTTTCCCCACAATACAGTTGCATTAATATCGCATTATTGCATTTCTCCCACTTAAAGAGCTGTCAACTAAAATATAAACAACATATATTTTATTGTTTATATGTCTTGATTTTATTCTTCCCCTTAATAACCATGTAGTTTCAGATATAAACAGCTCCTGTAATAACCCTCTGTTCACCTCTCTGTGCACTTCTATAACATAAGAGCCATTCGCCCTTACATATTTCCCATAATATGATCCAGGCCTGTTTAATTTGATACGTACCCAAAGATACAATAATTAAATCACTATAACATAGCTCAGGAAAATCTTTTAGATTATTTGTATTGACATCTATTGGTCGGAATTGCGTTCTATGCCTATTTAAGTTATTACTTATTAGTTAGTTATAAAGTATACGTGCAGAAGTATAAGAAATTCGATAGAGATTAGGACTCGGTTAAAACACATTTACTTGCGTACAAATCCAAAAAGCAAATGACAATATTATGTCATACGATTTTCATATTCAGATATTTAACATCTAAGGAGGTTTTTATTTAGCGTTAAAAATAAATCATATTTTGGATTTTCGTTTTATTTTTTAACGTTATACTTAAAATATAATTCAGCTTAAATTGTACAAAAATGTACGCAAACCGTACAGTATCAATTCTCAAATAAATTGATTATAATTTTTAATAGAACAGTTCTATAAAATCATTTAATTTATATTGACATTTTACAAAATAAATAAGATATAATATCCGTTTATAGGAGCATTACGCAATATCGAAAAATGCATTTTTTCGTAACTTGGCCATTGCAAATAAAATTAAGATTTTAATAGAATAATCAAAAAAAAATAGGGTTTTTTTGACATATATTTGGTTCCTAGTCATCAGGGCTCAAAATTGGGTTTCTCCTTTTATTATTTTCTTCCAAATTTATTCAAATATTGTGATTATTTGCAAAAAAAACATTCAAAACTGCCAATCTCGCGAGATCTCGAAATTGGCGAGATCTCGCAGTTGTTATTCATAAACTCGCGAGATCACGCTTGAGCTCCAATCTCGCGAGATTTGCATTCCCTAGTTTTAATTTTTTTAGCGGAAACCTAATTTTTTTCCTAAAAAAGTAGCCTAAGTTACTCCTTATAACATTAGCTATCTGCTAAGTCCTGTCAAAATCTGTCCAGCCGTTTCGGAAATTAGCCGGAATAAACAGACAGAAAAAAAATTAAAATTGTGTTTTTCTTATAAATATCGTATGTAGTTTCATGTGCATTTAGTAATTAGCTGTTATTTTAAAATAACAAATAGACACTTCAATTTTGTATATCTGTGTAGGTTTATAACTTAGAGTATATATTTAATTTTGATCGAAGCGCATTCACGACCTACTTTGCTGACGAGTCGCGATAAATAAGCGATTCGATTCAGCTGAAATAGATGCCACAAAGAATAAAATGCGACTCGAGTCGACTCGTCTAGATTCGACGCGTTTCGACTCGTCTAGATTCGACGCGTTTCAGTTGTAGTCGACGCCAGGCTTCACGTTCATTTGATACTTTGTTATTAAACTGGGTTTCCATATTTGTCATCCATAGTTTCTTCGTTCGTTCGTATTCGGCGTTTTTTTTTTTTATGAGATTCAGTGACAAACGAGCAGACAGACCTGATGGAAAGCAGTACATGTCGCCCATAACACCTACGGTTCATGCACTTAGGTTTTAAGTAACAAAAATGCAGAACCACAGGTGCGTTGTCACTGTGAGGACTAAGATGATATGCCTCTTGCCTGTAATTGCGCTGACTACCTTATCCTTCAAACCGGAACACAACAATGCAATCTTTGTTGCTTGGCGGCAGAAATAGATAAGGGGGTGGTACCCATCCAGTCGGACTCCTCAGGCAATTGCTTGGCCGATCCTGCGATCGGACGGGAGGGGGGCGAACGCGGTGGGGCTGTAGGGGAAGAGGCGTGTCGGTGTTTCGTTGCCGCTCTCCCTGTCCTCTGCAGCCGAGGTAGTGTTGCCCACTTCGGTGGGCGGTGAGGTTTGGTGGGGCTGCTCCGGGTACTTCTCTGTTTAGCAGAGTGGACTTTGGAGCAGCCTCATTGGTTTGGTGTCCGCCAAACCAATGGAAGGTGCCAGAGGGCGGTCGGCTAGGGGAGGCCGGCCGTCCACTGTTCTGGCGGGAGGAGGCCGGCCGTCCACTGTTCTGGCGGGAGGAGGCCGTCAGGGGTGGTCGAACATCTCAGCCCCTGACATGGAGACGGGCTTTAGCAGGCGCTCGCCGTCGGGGTCGCGGAAGAGTCTTTTTGGTACCCGCGGCCCCGGCCTTATGGCGACGAGGAGAACATTGGTCAGGTTTTTAGTGGGTAGACTGCCGCACATCGCGGCAAGAGTCCCACATAACCCGACTCACTTCCCCATTGGCGAGCGGGTACCCGTAACAGGGGTTTTCCTGACGTTAAAAAAAAAAAAAAAAAAAAAAGGGTTACACCCGCTTTAGGCTTTGATATTTCACCTCTCATGTTAAATTGTTATTCCACCGGAGCTTGAGAGTGAAAGGAATAAAGAGAGCACTTGTGTTTATTTGCATACTTGTATACTACCTATAATACTTCCTGTAACATAGTCTGAATTGAAATAGAGTAACAAAATTATACTTTAAGACAATGAAAATGCTCAGTAAACCCAAACAAGAATATTTTTTTTTTTTTTTACACAATGGAATATAATATATTACATATAATAAAACAGTTTCGTATTATAAAACTGTTTTGACTTTTGTTGGAAAAAGCTTAAGTGAATTCAAGGTGTGGACCGTCCAGGTCGCTAAGAGTATCTGAAGTCTATGACTATGTTTTAGTTCAAGACAATCTGTATGTGGGCCAACAGGCCGGTTTCTTACAGTTTACACATACCTGACATGCACTCACAAAATTTCAAAATCATATTGGTTTAATACATAAATATGTGTCAGTTGGACAAATCATAGTTTAACTTTTATTAATCTATATAATAGAATTTATACCCAGTAAAAATACAGTAATTTTAAAAGTGTAATATTTCATATAATTATTTTATTACCTATATAATCTACATTTTATATACAACAGAGAATTTTATTTCTTTATATATTTTAAATATTTTCTTGCATTATAGTTATCTTCAATAGATTCAGCAACTTTTACTTTCCTTTTAGGTTTCCTTTTTTCTAGCCTAAGTTTTCTTTCTTCCTCAGATAGTAGCGTTAAGTCTAATGGTAACTGAAAATATAATTATATCATTAACATTTTTATTATTCAATGTGATATTTGAAAATCTAAACTAAATAATAAAGTGCAATGAGAATCTTACTTTAATAATTTTTCTAGGCTCATGGTATCTAATATTTATTGACGCTCCGTTCGCTAATATTACTTTCGTAGGATACATTCTTGTAAATATTTCTCTGTGAATTTTGGTTATGCTGGATATATTACTATTTAAGTTTCTTTTCATACAAAAATTAATTATGTTAAATTTTATATTTAATATTGTTTTAAGATTCATTATATAGCTTTACACAATTAATAATAGGCGCTATTGAATTACAAATCCTGATAGGTATATGTATTTTATTTTTATGTAAATTGTAGATGTCTGTTTGACACATGGATGACAAATATAAGTTTGACATCAGCAACCACAGATGATTAATTAACAATCAGGCACAGATTAATGAGACTACTCAAGCAGGTAATAGAGCCTGATATAGTCTGTTATATTAGTCTGTTTGATTTGTCTTTTGAATGACCAGAGTGAAGTTAGCGTAAAAATATTTTATTTTGTATTCTGCTATATGCTAATAAATTGCTCTTAAAATGCTCCACCGCAATCTGCAATTGCTCCAGGTCTAAAGTGATTAGTTAATTAATTATTATTTTTTTAAAAATTTGCCCACTCAAACATTAAATTTACTATAAAACGAGTAGTATTCACTTTTTATTAAAGTTTTTTCGCTTAATAAATTGCTCTTAAAATGCTCCACCGCAATCTGCAATTGCTCCAGGTCTAAAGTGATTAGTTAATTAATTATTATTTTTTTAAAAATTTGCCCACTCAAAAATTAAATTTACTATAAAACGAGTAGTATTCACTTTTTATTAAAGTTTTTTCGCTTAATAAATTGCTCTTAAAATGCTCCACCATAATCTGCAATTGCTTCAGGTCTAAAGTGATTAATTAATTAATTATTTTTTTTTTTTTAAATTGCCCACTCAAAAATTAAATTTACTATAAAACGAGTAGTAATCACTTTTTATCAAAGTTTTTTCGCTTAATAAATTGCTCTTAAAATGCTCCATCGAAATCTGCAATTGCTCCAGGTTCAAAGTGATTAGTTAATTAATTATTATTTTTTTAAAAAATTGCCCACTCAAAAATTAAATTTACTATAAAACGAGTAGTAATCACTTTTTAACAAAGTTTTTTCGCTTAATAAATTGCTCTTAAAATGCTCCACCGAAATCTGCAATTGCTCCAGGTCTAAAGTGATTTGTTAATTAATTATTATTTTTTTTTAAAATTGCCCACTCAAAAATTAAATTTACTATAAAACGAGTAGTAATCACTTTTTATTAAAAATTTTTCGCTTAATAAATTGCTCTTAAAATGTTCCACCATAATCTGCAATTGCTCCAGGTCTAAAGTGATTAGTTAATTAATAATTATTTTTTTTTAAAATTGCCCACTCAAAAATTAAATTTACTATAAAACGAGAAGTAATCATTTTTATTAAAGTTTTTTGCTTAATAAATTGCTCTTAAAATGCTCCACCGAAATCTGCAATTGCTCCAGGCCTAAAGTAATTAGTTCATTTATTATTATTTGAAAAAAAAAAATTGCTTACTGAAAAATTAAATTTACTATAACACGAAAAGTAATCACTTTTTAATAATTATTTTTTTATAGTAAATTTAATTTTTGTGTGGGCAATTTTAAAAAAAAATAATAATTAATTAACTAATCACTTTAGACTTGGAGCAATTGCAGATTTCGGTGATGCATTTTAAGAGCAATTTACTAAGCGAAAAAACTTTAATAAAAAGTGATTACTACTCGTTTTATAGTTAATTTAATGTTTGAGTGGGCAATTTTTAAAAAAAATAATAATTAATTAACTAATCACTTTAGACCTGGAGCAATTGCAGATTTCGGTGGAGCATTTTAAGAGCAATTTATTGAGCGAAAAAACTTTAGTAAAAAGTGATTACTTCTCGTTTTATAGTAAATTTAATGTTTGAGTGGGCAATTTTTAAAAAAAATAATTATTAATTAACTAATCACTTAAGACCTGGAGCAATTGCAGATTTCGGTGGAGCATTTTAAGAGCAATTTATTAAGCGAAAAAACTTTGATAAAAAGTGAATACTACTCGTTTTATAGTAAATTTAATGTTTGAGTGGGCAAATTTTTTAAAAAATAATAATTAATTAACTAATCACTTAAGACCTGGAGCAATTGCAGATTTCGGTGGAGCATTTCAAGAGCAATTTATTGAGCAAAAGAACTTTTAAAAAAGTGATTACTTCTCGTGTTATAGTAAATTAAATTTTTCAGTAAGCATTTTTTTTTTAAATAATAATTAATTAACTAATCATTTTAGACGTGGAGCAATTGCAGATTTCGGTGGAGCATTTCAAGAGCAATTTATTGAGCAAAAGAAATTTAAAAAAAGTGATTACTTCTCGTGTTATAGTAAATTTAATTTTTGAGTGGGTAATTTTAAAAAAAAAATAATTAATTAACTAATCTTTTTTGACCTGGAGCAATTGCAGCTTTCGGTGGAGCAATTTAAGAGCAATTTATTAAGCAAAAAAACTTTCATAAAAAGTGATTACTACTCGTTTTATAGTAAATTTAATTTTTGGTGGGCAATTTTTTTTAAAAATAATAATTAATTAACTAATCACTTTGAACCTGGAGCAATTGCAGATTTCGGTGGAGCATTTTAAGAGCAATTTATTAAGCGAAAAAACTTTGATAAAAAGTGATTACTACTCGTTTTATAGTAAATTTAATTTTTGAGTGGGCAATTTTTAAAAAAAATAATAATTAATTAACTAATCACTTTGAACCTGGAGCAATTGCAGATTTCGGTGGAGCATTTTAAGAGCAATTTATTAAGCGAAAAAACTTTGATAAAAAGTGATTACTACTCGTTTTATAGTAAATTTAATTTTTGAGTGGACAATTTTTAAAAAAAATAATAATTAATTAACTAATCACTTTAGACCTGGAGCAATTGCAGATTATGGTGGAGCATTTTAAGAGCAATTTATTAAGTGAAAAAACTTTAATAAAAAGTGAATACTACTCGTTTTATAGTAAATTTAATGTTTGAGTGGGCAAATTTTTTAAAAAATAATGATTAATTAACTAATCACTTTAGACCTGGAGCAATTGCAGATTGCGGTGGAGCATTTTAAGAGCAATTTATTAGCATATAGCAGAATACAAAATAAAATATTTTTACGCTAACTTCACTCTGGTTTTTGAATGTCTATTTTTATTTGTCATCCATGATATCTATTATAGTCTATGTCTTAGGACTTAGATTGTTCATTGTTGTGTTTTATGTACCTACCTATTTAGTATTTACATTTTACTTTGTCTGTGGGTGATAGCCGACAGACAGGACGCTTTTCTTTTAAAAAATTGTTTTTAGTCTTATCGAAATAAAACTATGTCTACTTGAACTAAGGTGATCCCAATTCCCAATTAATAGAAGTAATTAAGAGTAATTTACATTATGGGTTGCGCTCAAAGTGAAATATCTCCACAAAATGAGACTCCTCGAAAGGGCTGCACAGACGTTTTGTGGCTTGTTATTTACGTGATATTTTGGATTTTAATGGTATGTTTATCATTTTAGTTTGAATAAATTATGATGGTGTTTTTTGTTACCTTTCTTATACCAGTTGTGTTTATTATCAAAATTTATTTTTTAGATAATAATAGCCGCAATATCGTTCGTGTATGGTAATCCTCTAAGGGTAATAAATGGCTATGATTCATTTGGAAATACTTGTGGAGTCCAAAGTAATAAGAAACTTACAAACTTTCCCCTTGCTGGTATAAGTACTGCTGATAAAAACTATCTATTCTTTATGGACATAAAAGAACTTCGAAGATCTCTTAAGATATGTGTTAAACAATGTCCAAACAAAAAGATGGAAACATTTTCAGAAATTCAAGACTTTTATAGGTCAACTGGATCAAATCTCTGTAGTTATGATGTAAATTTAAATAATGTTCCAAGTGGACAAAATTTGCATAGCTTTGCAGGACCATGTCCCACTTTGCCTGTGTATGATTCTTTTCCCCTATTAAATAGATGTTTCCCAAAGTCTGCAAAAGATTTAGCTGCTAAAGTGTTTACTGACTTTAACAATTTGCTTAATAGTTGGGATACTATAGAACAGATGTTATCTGATCTTTATTCTTCATGGAAAGAAATGATAATATGTGTCATATTAGCATTTAGTAAGTATAACTAATAAATAATTATTTATGCTAATATAATAACCAGACTGATGAAAAAACATTGTATGCTACAATGATGAAAATGTTAAGATGGATGTGTGGAGGGATGAAAATGGATAAAATAAGGAATGAGTATATAAGAAGAAGCTTGAACGTCACATCGTCATAAATTGTTTGAGTTGGCATGGACACATGAAGAGGAGGGATGAAATGCATGTGATGATATAGATTGTGAGAGACAAGACATGAAAGAAAAAGGGGTGAATGATGAGATGACATGATGGAAGAGGATCACTTACTGTGACCCTAAGTAATTTAGCAAATGAGCAGGGAAATGATGATGAATAACTATATATATATATATATATATATATATATATATATATATATATATATATATATATATATATATATATGTGCATGTCTAATGTGAATATTATGTATTTGCATATTATGCCTATACTGCATATTTCTACTGCATTTACTATAATTTGTTATAATATATCTATAAGTATTTTCAATTTAAAGTATTTTAATTATTTCAGTTTGTTCCTTAATCATGGTTTCTATTTTACATTTATTGGCATCATTAGTAGCTTGGATATTTATGATCATTGTATCAATCACAAGTGTAGCAGGAACTGCTCTTTTATGGTATACATACTATGAACTCAAAACTAAACAAAGAGATTTCTCTGAAGCTGGTGCTTTTCTATCAGTAAGTGAGAAAAATCAATGTAATAATAAAGTAATATTAATATACATATTTTCTTAATGCTATATTTTATTTTAGGAAAGTTTGAAAAATGATAAGGCATTTCTGTGGTACTCAATAATAGCTACAATTATCACTGTAAGTCCAATATAACATGTAGATACATATTTAAAATATATGTGTGAAATTATTACATCAGAAGTTTTATAAAGTATATTATTATTTTTTATTTTAGATAATATTATTGGTGCTTGTGTGGGTTATGCGATCCAGAGTCTCTTTTTTGGCAGAATTGTTTAAAGAAACGGCACATTGTTTAGGTTCTATACCAGCCCTCTTTTTGCAACCTATTGTAACTTTCTTTTTTCTAGTTCTGTTTTTCACATTTTGGTCTCTTGTTATGGTAAGAATTATTATTATTATTATATTAATAAATTAATATTATATTAATAAACCCACTATAGTGTAACATATTATAAGAATTTTAATATTTTTAAATCTATTTTAATGGCTTGGAATAAGCCCAAAGATTTGATGAATTTTTTAATCAGTATATTTAATTCTATTGCTCTATTTAAGTTAATATAGACACTTTAATTTTTATTGTTAAACTAGCGACTTACCCTCGCTTTGCTTGGGTCCTACATACATTTTAATTTTTTGCTCTGAACCCTAATTCTTTTTCTAAAATAAAAGTAGTATTAAGTACTCCTTATAACATCAGCTATCTGCCAATGAAAGGCCTGTCAAAATCAGTCCAGTCGTTTCGGAGATTAGCTGGAACAAGAGACAGACAGATAAAAACTTTAAAAATGGATTTTCTTAGAAGTGCCATATATAACTTTAAATGCGTTTAGTAAAAATCTGTTATTTCGACATTACAAACAGACACTTCAATTTTATTTATCTGTATACATAGTATTTAATTTCTTCAATTGCTTTAGGTATGTTTAGCGACTGCAAACTACCCAGGCATACCATATGAAACAAACTTCTTTTTCAATGGCACTCCAGCTGAACATGTGGATAATGCAGCAGTTCAAACCCAAAATATAAATAAGAGTGCAAGCTTAAAGAGTAAGTTTCGTTTTTATTAATACATTGAGTCTGAGTACAGTCCTTATATGTATATATATAAAATTCCAGTGTGCATGTGTTTGTAATGCTTCGCCGTCCGCCGTATGTGTACTTATAAGGTAACCTGGATTTTTCTGAGCTACAGTTAAACCCGGTATATTGTCGAAATCTGAAATTCTTTAATTTTTCGGCTCAATAATGTCTTTGTCAAGACAATATCTCATATAGGTTCTGTTTTGTTTGTATACATACATATATAATACGAATTTTTATAGTAAAAAAACTCATGAAATATTTATTACTTTTGTTGCTGTGTTTTAAAAAAATGTGTAATCCCAAAGGCTTTGTGCTGGAGCCAATAGAGTTTGATCCAATGTGGGTGAAGAGTATGTGGTGGCTGTGGTTCGTTTGCCTTATTTGGGGCAGTGAATTTATATTGGGTTGCCAACAGATGACCATCGCGGGAGCTGTTTCACACTGGTATTTTAGGTAAGATATGTTTTTAATTTTTAAATTCAAAACTTACATTTTTTTATTGTGTTTTCATTTGTAACATTTTTTTCTAATGAATAATGACGCAGTTTTTATTTTAATTAAAATTACATTTGTAAAATTCCTACGTATTCAAACAATGTTTACAAATGAAAAATAGATAATTATTAATTACTTTAGCCAGGGTGTGGAAGTAGAACAAACTTAATTGCTTTGTCATTTATCGTTAAGCGCGTTATGTCGTGACACACACAACTTATAAACACTTCTAATTATTCTGTGTCAGTCACCATGACGTAATGGATAATAATTATTGAAACTAATAAAAACAACAGATATTTTGTTAAAAAAACTACATGAATATATCTGAAGGATAAATTTATTATGTAAATGAAACAATTCCTTGCATTAAATAACTTCCTAATAAGTGTATGTAGTTCCTATACGGCTTTCCTCCATTTGTTTTCTATATGGCTATATTGAATTCACGACTTCCATGATACTAATCGACTGCGGCATGACGGCGGATTTGTTATACTGCAATAACTACTTATAATAAACTACTCACTCTCGCTTCGCTTCGGGTTCGTCCATAGACAAAAACAAATCTATCCCACGGGAACCGTATATTTTTCTGAATAAAAAGTAACCTACGTGCTACTCCAGACTACAATCTATCTCTGTGCCTTTCATCCATCCATCCTCACATATTTTCACATTTATAATATTAGTATCGATTTATAATAATCAAAACGTACATTTTATGTTTGGAATTTGTTTGAGATGAATACAAACCTCCCAAGGTAGGACAGGGAGGTCCTTGCCCATAAAAGGGCATAATAATATAATTTCTAATTTCAACCTCTAGTAAGGAAAACTACAGATAAATTTTTAGAGTCTTATTCGAAATAATAAGAGCAGAAATAATAACAATAAATCCGTGTAAATTTCGTGATTTGGAGCTATGTATCATTTTCTTTCAGAGGAGAACACGCGAACTCCTCGCCCGTGCTGTATTCAATAGGCAAACTTCTCAAATATCACTTAGGTTCCGTCGCTAAAGGGTCATTTTTAATTACCCTCTTTAAGATTCCACGACTTATCCTCACCTATCTACATGCCAAGTAAGTAAATAATTTTATTATTATACAATTAAAAAAAAATCTATTTACATGATACTAGCGACTCACCCCCGCTTCGCTCGGGTTACAAATTTATCCGGGTATGGAGACCATACATTTTTCCGGGATAAAAGTAACCTATGTGCTATTCCAGACTATAATCTATCTCTGTGCCAAATTTCATCCAGATCCGTTCAGCCGTTCAGGCGTGATTGAGTAACAAACATCCATCCACCCAAACTTTCGCATTTACATATATAATATTAATAAAATTAATCGGATTTGCTTTGTGAAGCATTAAATCTCAATTTGGATAGTTAATCCAATAATAGCAGTTAGCTATTTCATTAATCACTGCATATACTATGTATTAAAATGTATGAAATATGTAGTTTGTTTTAGTTATACATGTATTATTTTTTAATATTGTGTATATAAAGGATCGTGTGGGTGCTATTATTTTCGTAACGCTTTTGCGTACACTATTGAAATTTTATAATTTTGCCAAATAAGTATGCGTGTAATTATTAATTAATACTATAAATATTACATTAATTACCATTTTTATTACAATATGTACATTATATATTGAAATTATCTTCGTACATTCAGATTATCGGCGAAAGCGGAAAAGGGATCGGAATGTGCTAAATGTACTTTAAAATGCGGCATTTGTTGTTTATATTGCTTTGAGAAGTTTATACGCTACTTGAATCATAATGCTTACACCATTATCACCATAGAAAGATGTCATTTCTGTAAAGCGGCAGCGAGGGTGAGTACCATTCGCTTGCAACAAAATATATAAATATGACTAGCAATGCTCGCGGTTTTTCCCGCGTAGCTCTTACTTATCTTTATGTCTCTAGCAGCAAAAATTTCTTCAAAAATTTGGCTTTCATATAATTTTTCGATAACTCTTAGACCCGCTTTATTCGGCCCTGTTGCAAAATCCGTTCTTAACGGATGTCTCCTACCTGTAAAGTCAAACAGTTTTATAGCAAAAGCAGTTTTCGAGATGTCGTGTTTAGTCGATGAATAGATTTCACAATACATTGTTTTTTTTTTTTTTTTTTTTTTTTTTTTTTTTTTTTTTTTTTTTTTAAACAACTATTTATAGCTAAAAACTATTTTGCATTTTTAGTTATAGTGTAGGTGCCGCAGTTTTATACTAGCTGGCGTTATTTTCGTGACATTTCAAAATATAAAGGCTAATACATTAACTCAAGATAAATATAGTTTTTATTCTACGTTTAAAATCACATTTCGACGCCACTTTTTCTAGAGATTTGTTTAGGATCTTTAAATTTTTTTATATACATATGTTTTTATAAATTCATTCTAATTTTTTATACCTATTTCTATAACATCCTATTTTAACAAAGACGACATTGTATTATTACTAATGGATTGTGTAAAATTATTCACATTGTTATATTTTCGTTATACATCGTGACTCATGTCCACATTTACCCACTAAATAGCCTACGTAATCTGTTAGATCATTCTGTTAAGTGTAATCGCTATGTGGGTGAGCGACATATGAACCAATTGCTATTTTTAAACAAAAAAAATGAAGTTCTGTGAAGTTTAACCTTCACTATAAAGATAATGTGTAACTTTTTTATAAAATGTATTAAATTACTATTGTCAAGGTCTTCTGGTTGGATTTATATTTGCATTCCCTTCTTTACTCTGTACTCTGTATTTTCTAGCAAACCGCTATTTCTTTGAATAAGACAAATTATAGTTAGGTATTATAATATGTTATGTACAGATTCTCCTTCTCCTTATCCCACTCTACGTGATCGACACAACATTTTGTTCTAAGTATGTGTCAATCGTTCAATTTAAAAGATTGCTGTTCAGAAAATGACCCGATTCATTCGACCCGTTCATTTGAACGATTGATGACGTGTCTCTGCACCGTTTTTTTTTTTTATAGTTGGGGAATGCATTTACGCATACCACTTGATCCCCCAGGTGGTTATGTGGGGCTCACCGACTCGAAGAGCCGGTACTACCCACTAAACCCCAACTTTCCCCTCCCATCCGCCATAGTGGGACGTCGCAGGATCGCTTACGCATTTCTACCACGGCGCCCCGGCGGCAGGTCCGATCACCTCCAATCTGATGGGACCTCCGAAGGAGCCCCACTACGACTGCAGAGGACAGGGAAATGGCATCGAAACACCAACCCTCTCCCCTGCAGCCCTACCGCGTCGATCCGATCCTGAGCGTGTCTCTAACCGTGGTTGAACTAACCTCGGTTAGAGGCACGCCCCCGCTGTTGGTCCGCGCCGGATTTCTCCGGTACCACCCGCCCCTCTAAGCGGCATCCTATCCGCCACCTGGAGACGCGCCCGGTAGGAGTCAGCTCTCCTCAATCAATCAAGAGATCAATCTAGTGATCCATCAGTATGTGTCAATCGTTCAATTTAAAAGATCTAGAGATTTCAGTTGTGAATTGGATCGAATGAACGAGAACGAATCGTGGTTTTCGTGGCTACCCGATCGTTCGCGAAGTGTTCACGATCCGGGTGGTTCGATTCTGTCAATCGCGAACGACATATGCCTAGTTTCTTCCACTTCTCTCTATCAGCTGTCATCTCAGCATAAACACCTTTCACGTACATATCCCTCTGCCCTCTTTCACAGAGTTCATCTATATCCTCGGCCAGCCTTTGCATATTATGAAATAATATACGGTTTAGGACACTTTTTTCTTGCGATTTTTTTGAAACTTCTAAGAGGTCCGTCCTCGAAAAATGTTTCGAAATAAAAGTATCGTTTGTGGCCAGCTGAAGGCCCCTTGAATTAAGGGCCCCATGCGACCGCATTGGTTGCATTGGCATAGCTACGCCACTGCCCTCGGCTCAACTACTTCTATATCCATCCACAATCATACATGATTTAATTTTCATGACATGTCCATATCACACGTATATCTAACCTATTACTTACTCTTCAGCTTCTTTGTCACTGGTGCCATCGTATGTTTTACTAGTTTAATTCTGCGGTTCAACTCATGTGGATACTTTTAATTTAATATTCCGAATGTCAAGGCAGTCAATACAGCGTGCAGAAGTAAGAAACACGCCTCCCAAACTTTCATATTTATAATAGTAATATCAGTGAAATTATGAATAACTTATAAGTACTTAGGTATTACGTTTAGACATTCATATATCATACTTCAATACTAAGTACTCTTGCGAATGTTACGGATTTAAGTATCGAAAAATGCCCTATTGTTTTTTAGTATTTATTATAAAAACAAGGAAATATAGTACAAATCATTCATCACATAGATCTAAATCTAAAAACATTTTTTTTTTATGGGATTCAGTGACAAACGAGCAGACAGACCACCTGATGGAAAGCAGTACCTGTCGCCCATAACACCTACGGTTCATGCACTTAGGTTTTAAGTAACAAAAATGCAGAACCACAGGTGCGTTGTCACTGTGAGGACTAAGATGATATGCCTCTTGCCTGTAATTGCGCTGGCTACCTTACCCTTCAAACCGGAACACAACAATGTAATCATTGTTGCTTGGCGGCAGAAATAGATAAGGGGGTGGTACCCATCCAGTCGGACTCCTCAGGCTTGACAGAGCCCTACCACCGGTGAAAAACATGACATACTTATACAAAACACATCAATCAATGATCACTTTAGATCAAATAGTAAAAAAATTCGACATCTACAGGCGTCAGGTAATTAGGTATTAAGGGAAAACTAGCCTCGTGGCTCTCGTATGGTTTATTTTTGGTAATTTTACTCCACTCTTAAGTTACACATCATCCCCTATTTTATCCGCAGAGGACTTACTAAAACTTTGATTTAGAAATTAGAATAGTCGTCGTTTTTGAACAATAAGGTTTAACTTTTTCAAGTTTTTAGCATTTATAATTTCTGAGATTTCGTGTTGTTTTTATAAATATTATATATATTATTATGTATTTAATATGATATTTTTTTCAAATATTATATATGTAGATTATTATTAATATTGATCTATTTTTTAGGCGTTTAGCACAATAGTGAACAATGCATTGCAAGTGGCAACAATAAACAGTGTGGGAGATTTTATATTGTTCTTGGGTAAATGTATAGTAACTGCAGTTACTGGCAGCATTGGCTTGTTGATGTTGAAGCGGAACACAAATTTACATTTCTTCGCAGTTCCCACACTAGTTATTTGCATATATTCGTTCTTCATTGCACATTGTATACTGTCTTTGTATGAGGTTTGTATTTTTTTTTTTTATTTACATAAAACAAGATTAATAATTATTTTACACAAGTTTTAATATGTGTATAAATTAGAATTTTAACCTATTTGTATTTTTTTAATAATAATATTTTAATTATTGTTGTATCGATTTGAAACTTAGTATGTGATGTGATCGACCCCATTGGTCGAGAAGTTGATAGTGGAATTCGTGGACTGCCTCGTCGGTTTAGCGGCTAGCAAGTACGGCTGTAGATCCGGTGGACCAGGGTTCGAGTCCCCAATCGGGCCAAGTGTTATTATTGGTTTTTTTATTAAAAAATTCTTAGTGTCTGCCCTGAGTTGGGAAAATGAATGTTATATATCGTGCCTTGGAGAGCAGTTAAAACCGGTCGGTCTTGCGCCTTTCCGTTCGCCGCCGCGCCGCCCCATTGTAAGTGACGAAGTAATGTTCCGGCGGACGCAAACACAAATCCATTTTCTACTCCTTTCACTCTCAGAGTGAAAGGGGTAGAGAATGCATTTAGATTTTAGTTTGCGCGTTCATGACCGACTTGACCGAAATCTGTTAGGAAGTTGAAGTTAAAGCTTTATAATGGCTATTAGTAAAATTTTCAATACATGCCCTGTTTAAAAACTCTAATAGGATCCCATCAAAAGAGACAAAAGCCACATAGAAACACATAAATATTTATCGGTTTCTATGTGGCTTTTGTCGCTTTTGATGGGATCCTATTGGAGTTTTTCAACAGGGTGATTTGATCATTTTTGAGGGTATCTCTTTATAAAACTCTATTTAATGAAATTAAAAACTAACATTTCCCAGATGGTAGTAGACACTCTGTTCATTTGCGTGTGTGAGGACCGCAACATGAACGCAGTAGATGGCAGATGGAAGAACTCGAAGATAGCTGAGCTGGGCGACGCCAAGCCGGAGGACAGGGGCGGGGTGGAGTTGGAGGACCTGCAGGCGAAGTACTGAGTTTGTACAGCATGTGTTGTGACTGTGAGGTACGCTTTGGGCTCTTGGCTGGCTTTTTTTGCTTAGCAATTATCATATATGAATCTAGCATCTTTTATTCTCTGTGCTCTAGTTTGTTTGTTTATTTGTTGAGAATGTTAAGACTATACGTTGGTTACTCAATAATGTTTGACTTTTTTTTTTACTTTTGACTGTAAGAAAACACTTTACAATATTTTTGATTATGACTAAACTAATGAATTTAACTTTTTCGTACAATTAATTGTCTTAGTGCTATTATCATCAAAAATACTAAAAATTATTTGTGGTTGTTTCAATTGGTGTTTGTTGTTTACATAGACTGTAATGTAACTTAGGTTAAACTAGCTTTAGGTTGTGGTTTGGAATGCATAATTAATTTATGTAGTATATGTAGCTATTAGGCAGTGGTAGCCCAATGGTAACGCGCTCGCTTGGGAAACCGAGTGAAGCGGGTTCAAATCCCGGGTCTCGCACCTCTGATATTTTATGTGCGAATAATTTCTAACATGATTATCACTTGCCTTACGGTGAAGGAAAACATCGTGAGGAAACCTGCATGTCTGAGAGAACCTAGCAAGTTTTCGAAAGACATGTGAAGTCCGCCTACCCGCACTTGGCCAGCGTGGTGGACTATGGCCTGATCCCCCTCGTATTGAAGGGAGGCCCGTGCGCATCAGTGGGACGTTAAAAAGGGCTGCTTTATTTTGTTAACTCTTATGTCTTTTTTAAATGTATGTTTTAAGAATCTATTCTAATTTTATAAATAGGAGATTTTTTTCTGTTTCTTTGTAAATAATTGTATAGTGTGCTTTAAGCTGAACTGTAACGGTTATTGTTTACCAAGTCGATAAAATACAGCACTCTTTACGTGCGATGCTTAAACGGTTTATATATAAAAACAATGTACGGCAAATATTATGTGATTTTTAATAGAATAAGCATACCGTTAATTTCATATATTTAACAATTATAATATTTTGACTCAGTATAAATAACATGCTATTTTAATATACATACATATATATATATTATCGTCGCGAAAGAGAGAGAGAGATGAGAAAGAAATTTTGCCCTTTACTTATTCGTATCTAATTTTGTTATATACTTTGAGATAAAATGAAAAATGTAAATAAAAAACGACTTGCGCATAACAGGATCTAAAAATATCTAGGGGTCGCTATTCATATTTACATCACGTTTGCTCGTGGCTCTACATTATATTTTATTTATGTGTAATTGCTCCGCTTCTAACAGTCGTAACGTAAAGCTAGATAGCCTACAACCTTTTATAAATACGCTACAGAATGCAAAAGAGAATTTCCAAATTTAACTTGGAGTTTCAGAGATTCTGGCATTTCAATAAACAGACAAATCCTTTAGCAAAAGATATTGGTATAGTTATTTCTAGCAGACTAAGAAAGAATTAGCAAGTCAGTAATCTTTATTTTGAAATTATTATTTGTGAATTATAATTATTGTTATATTTTATAACTAGATAAAAACAATCCCGTGGGATTGTTTTTGTCTAGTCATAAAAAGTATCCCACGGGAATATATATATATATATATATATATATATATATATATATATATATATATATATATATCATCGATATAGCCTTCCTCAATTAACGGGTTATCTAATGCAAAAATAATTTTTCAAATCAGGTTAGTAATTCCTGAAATTAGCGCATTCAACCAAACAAACTCTTCAGCTTTTTAATATTAGTATAGATTAACCTATTATTGATTTTTGTTTCAGATAATATCCTTTTGAAGATATTTTAAACAGAATTTTACAGATTTTTCTATGTAACATTGACTTTTTTAAATGTTTTATCACACGTTTTAAAATAATGTAAGTGCTTGTGACTTGTATGTAACATTAGTCAGTGTTTGTGGAGTTTTAAAAAGTTATTGAATTAATGTAGATCAACATTAATTTTATATTACAAAAATGTATTAAGAGTATTTACTAAATAGTACAACTTTGACAGAAGCACACGTATTTTGGCTATTTTATATTAGCTTTCTTTACATGCAAAGAATAAAGCCCAAATAACATTTTCTTATTACAAGTACCTTCCGTTAAAAATAAGTTGTTCAAGTTGTTAATGTTAGAGTATATTTTGTAGGTTGTGCGCTATTATAGAAATATCACGAATATAATGAATGAAAGAAGCTGTACTGTAGTACAAAATCATTTTTCCATTTTTTTTTGTATTTAATGGTATCGTTATCATTTCAAATGCTCATAGATTTAAAAATAAAAGATATTTGTTTAAGTTGTATCGATAGATAGAAATCATGTACTGATTTTATATTTTTTTAATATTTAATTTACATCATATTTAAAGTTAAGTTATTTAAGGTGAAATGAAGAATGCATTGCAGATTTAGAATAATAAAACTCAACTGCTGTTTTATAATAAGTAATCTCTAACCAGTTTTTCAAATTCAGTTTAAGCTCATTTTATATTTAATATTTGGTGCTTAATTTTGGCTTAGAAGATCAACGATCAACTGATATTTAAAAGTACCTACATATTACAATTAAGCAACAAGCAGCCATATCAAAGTGGAGAGCCATATTAATGGGGATGATAATAAAAAAAAAATATCTAACCTTATTACTATACTTTAGCACTAATATAAAGTTCACTAGTTGGTCGTACAGGGTTTGCCTAAGATATATGAAAAATAATATTCACTTGTCATACATTATGTAAGTTAAAAGAAAATGCAAACAACAGGGCTGGATTTAGAACTGTGGGGGACTATGTGAGGAGTAGAATCCCTATATAATATTGCAAAGAAATTATTAAATTTCTTATGGCTTCCCTTTTTTGAAGAAACGAAACTACAAAAATCAATTCATCTTATTTTATAAAACGAGTTAAGATTACTTAAAAAAATCGATCATGTGGCTGGCTGTCTGCAGTCCTGGTTGCTCTTCCCTAAATCCGGCTCTGGCGTAAAACAAGGTTAAAAGTTACATTTTTCTTCCTAAAGCACTAAATGTTGCTATTTTTATAAACATAATTACCATTAATATACTGTTCAATAGCCAATATTCATATTATGAGCACTGTCATCCCCATGTGTTATTTTAGATAGTAATATATTCATGTTAAGCATTTATTTAATGGAACTATTTGTACTACTGAGAAATATATTTAGAAATATATTGATGAATAACTATAACAATACAATAGCAAATAAAATACTGTTGTGTGTGTGTGTAAAAAAATATCATTTAATTTTATAATAATATAAAATTTTAAATGCCGTCCTTAAAACAATGTAAAATGCATAATCAATGACACCATCATAATTATGAGTAATATAAGTTATATTTTTTTACTTTATTTCATAATAAATTAGTTTTTATTAGTGTTATAATTAATTATTACTATGGCTTAAACTAGGAATTATTTCCAATAGCTTTATGTGATCAATTTTATTTTTTATTCAATTTAATTTTAAAGTCATAATAAACTATTTTTTAAAATTTTACTTATACAATATTTAATTTAGGATTTTATTATACTTGGTTTCTTACCTCAAAATAATCTTCCATTACATTAATATAACTTTTTATATTGTATTCATAATAAAATAAAGTGTTAATTTCAGATATGAATCTCATTTTGAATCTTAACATTTGTATTAAGTATATTTAAATAAAACAAGCATAGATAACATATGTTTTTTATTATCATACTCCAATTATTTTTTAATAGGTTTCTTTTTCTTAAACTGCTTTCTCTTCTTTATCTGATCAGAAATAGCTTTGCTCTTTGCCCTAAGTTGTTTACGTCGTATTGCCATGTCCGGTTTACTTTTGGGTAACCTCATACTAAATGCTGGTTTCACTTGAGCTTCATTTTCGCTCTCTTCAGCCATAGATTCATCTTCTTGTTTGATTTCTTCTAATAATAGAAGATAATAATATTAATAGTATTATAATATACATTTTTTTATAAAAATTACCCTTAAAGTAATTTAAGGTTACATATTCTTTTCTGTATTTCATACAAATTGGGATTGAATATTAATCATTCATTTTTAAAGAAGAGATAAAAAAATGTTTTTTCTTATTTTGCACACTTAACTGTTGCATTATTATTATTAATATACAAAATACCGGACAAGTGCGAATAGTACTCGCCCACCGAGGGTTCTGTACAAATTTGTAGGAAAATATAAATTTGCCCATATCTTTTTATCGTGTTGCCTCAGGACTTTGATTTTTATACACCTAAAAGGGTCTATAGACCTCAGTATCTGGTATAAACTTCAACTTACTAGGTCCACCCGTTCCTGAGAAAATTGGTGATGACACACGGACAGACAGACACAGATAAGAGAGTGACCTTATAATTGTTCCTTTTTTTACCTTTTTGAGGTATGGAACCCTAAAAACTAAGCCATTAAAGCCAAAATAAACTCAGATAAACATTTTATCATGGATTATTAGTTTATTTTAAAGATATTGTGCATAATAATATTTATTAGTCTTACAGATAAAAAGAAAAAACCTAATTAATGATTAATGACTAGGGACTTGCCTTCAAGTAATACATTTTCAGCTTTCTTAATAGGATTTCCTTTAAAGAAATCAGATCCTTCAATGTCAGGGTAACCAGTTTCCGGTTTGGTTGCTTCATTCATAACTTTCTTCTCAATTCTTCTTTCATATTTATTTGCAGCCTTTTTAGAATATGCTTGTCTCAGTTTTGCAGGGCTTACATATTTAGGATTTTCCCACAAAGTAACTCCACCAAATGATCCAGAAAATATTTTTACCTAAACAAATAATAGTATTTTTATTTAGTTAAAGTTTTTAACAATTTAAATTATAATTATTTTAAATGCTATGTTACGAGCTACAAATAAATAACTTTTGCAATTTTTGAAAGTGGAACTAGATTTTTTTCAAAAATCATCTACATACCTTTACATACATGCATTGTTGACTAGACTAATACTGTACTATGTAATTAAAGCATATGTGTCACTGTACAGATACTTACTGGATTCAAAACAAATCTGGGCCCTATTTCAGCTAATGCTCCATCTTCAGATAAGATTTGGTAATTTCTAAACCAAATCCTGTTATCTAAGATCATAAAAGTATAGACATGATCAAAAAATGGTTGACTCTTGGGATGATGTTTTGGGACTCCAAATGTTTGAGTGAGCAATTCCTTTAGAAGATTGTAATGTGCATCCTTTGTGAATTGTGGGTCAAAAGATAAAAGAGGTCTAGAACCTCTCAAACAATTGCCTGTCATTTTTAATTCGCCCATTGTATAAACTGTAACAAAAAATATTGTACTTACATAAATTTTGTTTAGAAAGCCTACTAATCAGAATTGGAAGCGCTATATTTTTACGCAGTGCACTTACTGTTCTCAACTAAAAATTTAGCACTTGGTCCATTAGGGATATTTGATAGCCAAAGATATAAATCTCTCATTTTTCTGCCTTCAAAGAGAATGCATTTATTGCAATTTTTCATTTCACTGATTTCATTCACAACATATAAATTTTTACTTCTCTCCATTTTAGATTCACTTTTGTGATGAGGCATAAGCTTTTTTAAATCTTCCATTAAATGACGGTGCCTATGATTAATACCGCGTGCAGCAAAAACTAGTACTCTTTGTCTGTTGATCCATTTTACCTGGTTAATAAGAATTTAATTTTAATTTCTACTTTCTATTATAATACATAATCATTTATGTCGTAAAATAAATAAATAAAGATAAATTGAAAAATTAGATGAATACCTGTTTTGGTGTAGGATCATCGGACATTCGTACAGGCGGCAGTATAACAACATTATCCTCCTTATTTTGTTCTTTTTCTTGATTATCTTGTTTTTTATTCCGTTTTACTTTTATCTTTGCCATTTTTATTTATAATTTATCTTTTCTAACTTAAAAACACGTGGATTAAAATCGTAACGTAAACAGCATGAATGACATAAGAACGATGACAGTTGAATCCTTTACCTTTATCACTTGTCAATGTCAAATGTCATGCCATAGATATTTATCATAGAAGATTAATAAAATTCCCCCATTTCCTAAAATATAGATAAAGTCACATGTGCTCTTTTTGGATAGTAATAGTTTTTTTGTTTATGTTATATTTTTTTTATATAGGTATTTGTATTCAGCACTTTTTAACGTTCCACTGCTGTCTGCTGAGCACAGGCTTCCCTTCAATACGATCAAGCCATAGTCCATCACCCTGGCAAAGTGAGAGTTAGCGGACTTCACATATCTTTTGAAAACTTGCTACGTTACCTAAGACATGCAGTTTCCTCTCAATGTTTTCCATTGCCGTAAGACAAGTGGTAATCATGTTAAAAATGCACATGAAAATATCACAGGTGCGAGACCCGGGATTTGAACCCGCATCACCCGGTTTCCCAAGAGAGTGCGTTACTACTGGGCTATCATTGCCCATATACCTATAAATCTAAAATAAATAAATTTAAGTGCCTATTTAATTTTAGTAAATCATTATAAAAAAATACTGCCAATAAATTACAATGAAACCGCAAAGGCTTTTACCCTCGGTCAGTCTTTCCGAAGGATGCATTTTAATTAGACTAGCAACGAATAGTATAATTTCGGCCATACGCTGAATATTTTGTGAGGTTACTCGCCGCATATTATAAGGCAAATGTATTTGGTCAGCGTGTGACAGGAAAACTTGTATTGAAGTGTTTGTGTCTTGTTTGGCGCCAGGAAGTAGTATTTACTCAGACCGTCTTTTCATTAAAAAAATTAATAAATTTACATCAAGGTATTTGTATTTCTGATAAACATAGTAATTTGGTATCGTTTAGCTAGTCCGTTGGTGAGGCCAGAAAGTGGTTAGTGGAACTCTTCACCGGCTACTAGTAAATACTTTGAGTTTGGGCGTATTTTAGTTTGGTTTTAACAGACTTCCAAAAAAAGACATTTCACCGATTTCTCAGCAAGTGTCAAGTACATAATATATATTATGTATTACCTCCGACTGCATTAAATACTATATGTTCCTACGTTAACTTGTTTCCATCTTTTTTAGTTTGTTTTTATTCACTTTTTATTGTCTAGAAACAGATTTTTATTATTTTTTTATTTTTAGTGTCTGCAAGTCAGGTTTTTTTAAAGTTTTAGTTAAAAGTAATTATTTTTATTTCGAGTAAAATAACATATTTACATATACTATTATTTTGCTTAATCGCATCCGTTGTTCCAGAGACTTACATACTTTTACATTTCTACTAACAAACATTACTCGCTAATCGCTTCTAAGAAACCTAATTGATAATATAAAAATATATAATATATAATCGTATCAAATTTTCTTACACATTTCACGAAATTTCTAAACAAGGTATTTTAGTAGATACTAACGATGGAAGTTTCTTATTTTAATGTTTAATTTGTGAATGTTTATTATATACTACACTCCGGCGACCGTATATAAGTACTTACTACCTATCTGTTTAGTAATGACAGCAGCGCGGCTGCCGTTACTAGTGTTATGTAATATGATTATACGTATTTTTTAAGATATACGTAGTAAACATATCACATAAAGTCATATCGTTGTGTTGTCATAAATGTGTATTTAGTGAAGTTTTTTTTATCAAAATGATAAAATCTGTGTCGTTCTTTTTTAAGGTACGGAAAATTAATGTTGTAACATATGCTAAATACGCAACCACGGTTTTGCCACAATTTTCATCGGTAAGTTTACATATTTTAAGTCTAGCCCGCATCGTGTATTGAAATGCATGATGTTTTATTACAATTTTTTAATTCTATACATCCAAATAATATGTACACCTATATATTATGTCATATACATACATTAAAGATTTAAAATTTATACGCGAAATATATAAACGTTTTTGTTTTGATATAAATAGGTATCTATTTAAATGTTTTGTTCAGTAAAGAGATGTTTATTGCATAGCGCAATCTGAATAATCTAAATGGCTGATTGTGTTTTTGTAGTAAGTATAAATAACCAAAAGAAAAAACAAATCAGGCGTTGTAATTTTATAGGGCGGGCTTATCCATTAGAACAGCCATACTCAATCTTTTTTAACCGACTTCCAAAAGAAGGAGGAGGTTCTCAATTCGACCGTATATATTTTTATTTTATTTTTTTTATGTTTGTCCGCGGATTTTTTCGTCGTTTATGAACCGATTTTGATAATTCTTTTTTGTTGGAAAGGAGATATCCCAAGAGTGGTCCCATGATAAGGAAACCAGGATCTGATGAGGGGATCCCAGAGAAATCGAGGGGAACTTTCGAAAATTGTAGCGGCGACTAGTGCGTTTGATAACATTTTCATTAGGTATTTTAAAGCACTACTATTTAAAGAAGGTCTGGAGTCGTTCTGATGATGGACCCGAAAGATAGTCGAGGGAACTCCTCAACGATTTACAGCAATTACCTGGTGTTTGGGCTTGATTAATTTGTATTATCATTAATACACTAGTAGTAGTCTACACTTGTATGTATTCAGCCCTTTTTTAACGTCCCACTACTGGGAACGGACCTCCCTTCAATACGAGGGGGATCAGGCCATAGTCCACCACGCTGGCCAAGTGCGGATTGGCGGACTTCACATGCTTTCGAAAACTTGCTAGGTTCTCTCAGACATGCAGGTTTCCTGACGATGTTTTCCTTCACCGCACCATCTACACTTAAAATAAAAAAATAAAAACTTAAAAAAAAAAAAAAACACCGACTTCCAGGCACTGAAAAGTAAAAAATAACTAAACGGGGGGGTTTTCATTTAGAATAGATACTTAATCAGATTTTTTCGAAGTCGGTGCCAGCCAATACAAATCAAAGCACACCGACTTCGAAAATATCTGATTAAGTATCTATTCTAAATGAAAACCCCCGTTTAGTTATTTTTTACTTTTCAGTGCCTGGAAGTCGGTGTTTATTTTTTTTTTGAGTTTTTTTTATAGGGGCACAAACACGTTTCCGTCATGGTGTCGAGGGCCGCAAACAAAAATTGTTTAGGTCTTAATTAAAACGAAAAATTAAAAACGTAATTAATTTAAAACGTAATTCCAAGTTAAGGATGTAGTAACTTTATTAATGTAAAAAGAAGTTTTAACAAAGATGTTTATATGTTTTTATGCGATTTTTGATACTGTGAACACTTTTTCTAAACTTTATCAAGATTAACTTGTCGCTACATGCTATCCTTATAACATCATCCAGATGAGAATCTGTAAGTTTGTTTCTGTAAACGTTCTTTGTGTACCTATTTTATCTTTGAAAAAGACGATTCGCACACATACGTAGACCCAAAGAATGTTAGTAGGATTTGGGCACATCTTTGGACACTTATATTTTTGGGGAACAATACTCCAAAATTCCACATATTCTCTCTTTTCCCTTTTTTCTTTAAACAGAACTTCTAGATTGGTATCGTTTTAAAATCGATGAACTCATCAAACAAATAGTTACAATAAATTTGGTACTTCAGATGGGCCAATAACAGAAGCCCGGCGGGCCTCAGGTTGAGTATAGCTGCATTAGAAGAAAAGAGCAATTTTTGTTCGCTTAACATTTTTATCTGCTCGTTAAGCACGATTTTATCGTTAACCACAATAATTTTGATTCCAACTAAAACATTTAATGTGAATATATTCAGGTGATGGTGGGCTTCCAGTGTCGTAAACGTAATCAATTGGGAAACCGAGGGAAGTGGATTCAAATCCCGAGTCGGTCCTGGTCGACGTTTACAGATAAATGTTTCTATCAACTCTAATGATGAATTTGCATTTTCTCGGGACTTTTATGTACATATATTATATAAAATATACAATATTTTCAGGAAAAATATGCAATAAAAAGGAAAAAATTTGGATTAATAAAACCTGCTGATGTAAATTATTTCAAAACGATTTTAAGTGAAGACCGAGTATTGACAGAAGAATCGGATGTTTTACCCTATAATATTGATTGGATAAAAAATTGTAGAGGTAAAAAATAATATCTTTCCTGTACCTACTGACTTGTTACTACGCCTTACTTATACATAATATATCAGACAGACCTACCACCAGCTCTTATTGTGACTCAATTTACGATTGAAAATGTCATTTCGGGATGTCGTATATCGTGATCTTCATAAGACGTTCAGTTTAGCTCGCAGCCTAAACAAAATCTAAAATAATCTCAAATCTTAATGTTATTCATTCATTTAATCAGCAACAGTGATACAAAAAATAATGATTCAGTTAAAGAATCTAAATTGAACTGCATGATGCGTCGGCAATCAATAGCAGACGGTAGGCCTTCTGATGTGAATTAGTATGATTATGTATAAGAGCAGGTACCTATTCCTCAATGTTCAATAATATAGGGCAACTTTAAATGTATTTTTTATTAATAAGTCCTCCTGACCGATTTCCAATCTCATGGAGACTAGCCATCTGCGCATTATAGTGCACAGGAGTACGCGCAGACAAGTGCACTTTCTATTCCTATCACTCTCATACTCCAGTGGGACTACTACTCGACACACAGACAATTCAACCTAGAATTGTCTGTGACTCTACACGACCAGTGAGAGTGAGAACCGACGGCTTTACTAGTTCCCCGAGGCACGGAGGTGAAACACCGCCAACTTCCCAACTCCGGGCTGTAACTGAGGTTTACTAAACAGAAAGACTCAACTACTAAACTTGGCCCGACCCGGGCCTCGAATCCAGGACTTCCGGATGTGCAGCCGTACATGCTAGCCACTACACCACAGAGACAATTATTTAGCTATAAAATATTTAGTTTTTAATAAAATGGATATAAGAAGTTATATAAAAATCTACTCGAAGAAAAATTGATAATTAATAAATTAATACGCATTGTGTTAGTATTTCCTTAGCAGATACAGTTTTTATTTCCTTAGTTTAATATTTATTTTTGACTGTCTCGGCATTTTATTAGCTAGTAATCGGCTGCACATCCGGAGGTCCAGGGTTCGAGTCGGGCCAAGTTTAGTTATTGAGTCTTTCTATTAGGAAAGTCTTAAGTCTCAGTAACAACACATAAGTAAAGAAAAGGAACAGAGACAAAGCTCCTAAGGGGGTTGGCACAGGAACATAACATTAAATAAACAAAACGTTTATCAGCTTTTTATTAAACAACTATGATATAATTTCTTTTTACAAATTACTAACTCAAAATATTATTACTTGTTTGTAATTTTTGTTTTTTAATAATTTGCTCAATTGAACGGTAAATTCTAAATCCAACCAAATTTTGTTTTTAACCGACTTCCAAAAAAAGGAGGAGCCAGCCAATACAAATCAAAGCACACCGACTTCGAAAAAATCTGATTAAGTATCTATTCTAAATGAAAACCCCCGTTTAGTTATTTTTTACTTTTCAGTGCCTGGAAGTCGGTTTTTAATAATCTAATGAAAAGCACTCGCATGGCATATGAAATTTACATTCTGCACACGCATTAAAACTCTTTTATACTGTAAAACGATAACAAACACTTCGCGCAGCGTCGAGCAGCGTAGACTCAGCCCTGAGTTTGAGGCTCAAACTTTGAGCACACGCCGAGCCAGTATAAGCCGTTTTTTTTTTCGTATGCGACGAAGCCGCCAGTGCTCACGGACACACGCGCCTCAAGCTTGTAGTAGTGTACCTATCATAGCGCGGTTGTATGAAGTTTTGTCTCTATTCCTTTACTTTCCTCATGCGATAACAACCCGTAATTGGGAAGTTAGCGGTGTTTGACCACCGTGCCTCCGAGAGCACGTAAAGCCGTTGAACTTGATCCTGCGCCTGATCGCTCTCCGGTCGTGTCGAAGTATCGTACTATCAGGATTTGAATTTGTAGAGTGAACGGAAAAGAGAGATGATAGAGAGTGAACTTGTATCGGCGAGTACACACGTGCACTATAATATCTCTCGGGTAATCGGTCAGGAGGACATCAGTATAGTTTATATAATTAAATGAAATTAAAACGTACGAGTTACGTAAAATTATTGACTTTATTGTAGGACAATCACAAGTAGTTTTGAAACCGAAATCAACCGAAGAAGTTTCCCAAATTCTATCTTATTGTAACAATAAGCGACTAGCGGTATGTCCACAAGGCGGAAATACGGGATTGGTCGGGGGTTCGGTTCCGGTGTTCGACGAAATAATACTAAGCTTGGCTTTGATGAACAAAATTATCAGTTTAGATCAAATATCAGGTATATAATATAATATATAAATAAATAGTTATAAAAATGAATTATTCCTTTTTAAATTTCATTTAGTTACTCTACCTAGTTAAAAAAAAGTAAACAAGTGGTACGAGTAAAGAAATGGTTTGAACTTTGAACTTTTTAATTTAAAATTATTGTAGATATAAATTATAATTTATATAATTTCAGGTTCTCTAGTGTGTGAAGCAGGTTGTGTATTAGAACATTTAGATAATTATGTTCGCGATCATAATCTTATAATGCCGTTGGATTTGGGCGCTAAGGGTTCGTGTCATATTGGCGGTAACATTAGCACGAATGCTGGAGGCCTCAGACTTCTCAGATATGGAAATTTACATGGATCTGTTTTGGGAATTGAAGC
Organism: Argynnis bischoffii washingtonia; assembly: GCA_033884665.1. NCBI lineage: Eukaryota > Metazoa > Arthropoda > Insecta > Lepidoptera > Nymphalidae > Argynnis > Argynnis bischoffii. The sequence continues at coordinate 12,170,667 of CM066618.1, read as the reverse complement.
TGTAAGTTATGTTAACTGAAAAATTATGTCATTTTGATATATTAAGTATGTGCTGTTTATGGGAACTTTCACTTAGGTACTATCTAAAAAGTGGAGTTGCGAGGTTTTTTGTGTCACAGAGTATCATCACTACTTGTAAAATGATTTTGATGATTCTTTTGTATTGAAAATGGCTGTATTGTTAACTAAAGAAGTACCTTAATCGACCTTGCTGGGTTTATTTGGATTGTAAAAACAAATTCAACCCCTAAATATAAAATAATAGCCATTAGGTATATATAAGCTATATATAGGTTCTTTTGAAATGGGTACAATTTTGTAAGTAGGTACGTATATAAGTAATATACCTACATAAGTGAGCGTGGTATGTGTAATGGGTATATCATGAGGATGGAAGAAAGTTATATAAGCAAGAGTATATAGGTATGTAAATAGATAAGTACCTACCTAAGACCAAAAGGTAGATTGAGGAAGGTATAGAATATGGATGCACTGTGTGAAAGGCGTGCGTGCTGAGATGGCCACTGATAGAAGGAAATATGTTGCGCCGACCACGAAGCCTTGTCCGTAAATCAAGGATAAGGAGAAGAGCTGTTAGTGAGTAGAATGTAACATTTGCCTCCCACCTCCGACTCAATTTAAAATTAAATATAGACCTTATTTACAGGTAAAGGCAGATGGTACAATTATAGATTGCCTCCGAACTCTTAAGAAAGATAACACAGGGTATCACATAAAGCACTTATTTATTGGCTCTGAAGGCACGTTAGGAGTAGTTACCAAGGTTGCTATTCATTGCCCGACGTTACCGAAAGCTGTTTCACTTGGATTTTTTGGTAAGCATTTTTACGATATCAAATCGACTCATTGTGGTATTATTACATATCCCAGACGGATAGTCTGAATATAACTATATTGTAATAGGTCCAATTAGTCTCATAACAATTAATTATTGCTATTATTCTTCCTAATGGCAACTGTTGCTATGATTTTAATTCAAACTATTATATTAGGAATCTTATTTTCTGTATTATGAAGTATGATTATTGAAAAAAAAATATGATTTTGTTCCAAGGTGTGGAGAATTTCGAGAACATTCTTCAATTATATACAAAAGCGAAGTCTTCCTTAGGTGAAATACTATCAGCGTTTGAAATGGCTGATAATTTTTCCATTAAATCAACGGTGACCAATCTTAAACTATCGTAAGTATATTTTTTATTATTTTACCTGATTTTGTTAATGGTACCAACCTGTACCTACTAGCCGCTAGTATGTACATTAAGTTTTATAATAGCTGCGTGGGTCATGTCACCAACTGCATAATGTTCCGTTGTTGTGTTGTTTACGTAGTCGGGATTAAATTTTTTGTCATTTTAACAATTTCGTACTATTTTTGAATTAAAAGGGAAAATGCTTGTCTCGCGTGGAATCACACTCGCAACCGTCAGTGGAGCATTTTTAAAGTGGTAGTGCCATGCTTGTTACCTTCGGGTAGCAGCCGAATGGGCCGGCACGCCCCGTATAGTACCACTCTCTCACAGGAGACCGGCGTGAAGTGGCGGCTATGCTGTCGCGTTTCGTCCGGCAAGTGAGAGTTCGGGAGGCCCACTCCCTATCCCTCCTCCCTTCCTCTCTTTCCCTCCCTTTCCTGAAAGGCCGGCAACGCATCTGCAAGCCCTGCAATGTTGCAGATGTCCATGGGCGGAGGTGATCACTTCCCATCAGGTGAGCCTCTTGCCCGTTTGCCCCCTTTGTCCGATAAAAAATATATATTGTGCGAGTATATAATATGCCACATTATTTTACGATGTAACTATACAAATTTGTTCTATAAATATTTAATCAGTAACTACGTAAATGATAAGAGCTCCCTTCTTGTATATATGAATATTGCAATCTATATAATAAAAATTAATTGCTGTTCGTTAGTCTCGCTAAAACTCAAAAACCGCTGGACCGATTTGAATAATTCTTTTTTTGTATCGTTGGGGGTGTGCCAGGGGTGGTTTAAATATAAAAAAAAACTAGCGAAAACCCAAAAAAAAAACAGCTGGAAAATTGAAATTTTCAGAACTATGTATATATATGTATATATGACATGTAGTCTATTGACGAACCCGAGCGAAGCGAGGGTGAGTCGCTAGTACATAATATAAGTATTTTATCTTTATTTGAGCTCTTATTTCGAGAAAGTTGACGTGGATAACATTTTTTACTAAATAAATAGATAGGTACATCTCACAGAATCTGTACGTTTAAAAGTTTATTGGTTAGAGCCATATCAATGCAACCATACTATACCCTATATTTACTTTTAATCTCACAAAAGAAAGGCATGTAGGATTACAGGAAAATTCTGTTATTGTACAGAAATAGGTTTTTGCGAGATTTTGATATAAATTATGGTTGAGGAAAAATTCTCCGTTCCTTCTTGTTTGATGGCTGCCAACGGTAGGAGACTTGGAGACTCGTTTTCACTACCCACAGCTGCAGAACCTTATCGTCGCAGTACAATCGAGCGTTACAAAATATTGCTCAATCCATATGCAATGTTAAAAAAATTTACACCCCGAAAAAAATTCGGATTCTCGCAAAAAGGCGGTTAGAACTTTGTATGAAAATTGTCTTATATGCATTTTATTTAATAGAACGCGGACGAATTCACCAGATTTGCACAAAAAAAAATCATCCTTCGACTACATTGTTTTTATTTTTAATTCTACAGAAACCCAATAGCAGACTATCCATTTTACGTCCTAGTGGAGACACACGGTAGTGACGAAGCTCACGATAATGAGAAATTATCAAGATTCCTTAACCAAGGTATGGAAAGCGGACTTATATTAGACGGAACCGTTACCGCTGAGCCCAGCAAAATGAAGGTAATAAAATTAAAATTATTGCAGTTAAAATAAGTACATTGTAATACATGTAAATGTAAAAAAACCTTTAAATTCAGTCAATTCATATCTTATCAAACTCTTAAAATTATTTTACGGTTCAGAGGGAAAGATTAACTAATAATATTATAAAAAGTTTCATCGCATCGATGATTATAACTAAATGCCAAAAAAGTCTTTAGGCTTGGTGGTTAGTGGTTGTTCATTAATTACATAAGGGTCTTAAGAGGAGGTGGGAGACTTCCCTTAAAATCTCTACATGACCTTATCTCGAGAAAAGAGAGGGAGTGGGGGGGGGGGGAGGGAGAGAGGTAGCAAAAGCTATTCTTATCTATACCGATTCCGGCCGCGGCGGCCAATCTCATTGAGACAAACCAACTGCGAAGGAGATATTATAGTGCACAAGTGTACGCGCAGACACAAGTGCACTCTCTATTCCTATCACTTTCAAACTCCAGTGAGACGACTAGTCGACACGACCGGTGAAAGTTAAGGCGCAGGACCGATGGCTTTACGTGCTCTCCGAGGCACGGGGGTAAAACACCGCCAACTTCCCAACTCCGGGCTGTTACTGAGGCTTACAATACAGATAGACTCAATAACTAAACTTGGCGCGAACCGGGACTCGAACCCAGGACCTCAGGATGTGCAACCGTACATGCTAGCCACTACACCACCGAGGCAGTTACCTACATATAATAAAATTGTAACTAATCTATACTAATACTACTCTACTAAAACTAATCTATACCTACATATAATAAAATTGTACAGAGGCCGAATCAATAGTTTTTAGATTTTTTGTCTGTCTATTATCGCATCACAAAAAAACCACTGGAGGGATTTTGATGAAACTTGGTATTGGTCATCTCAAAGAAATCTATACTGAACGTTCGAACGTAAGCAGGGACGAACCCGAGCGAAGCGAGGGTGAGTCGCTAGTATTTTATAAGTCGAAATATGCGATTTTTAAAATACATTGCTGGATATTTGAGAGTTAAGCGTTGAGGAAAAACTCAGAGATCTATTTTTTTCTTTTTTAATTTACAATTGCAAAAATAAAAAATCTTTCATTTATGCTAAATTATGAGTTTTAGTGCAATTGATCCTTTTTTAAAACCAGATAAAATCTTACGTAAGAACGGGGAGGGGGAGTCCGAGAAATCTTATGTGCTCTTACATGGGGATAAGGGGTTCAGAAAATTGTCCAAAATTGTCCTTACGTAATTAATGAATGGCCCCTCAGATGATTATTATAATAACTTAACAAAAACTAAAATCTATTTTTTTCTTATTTTTAATTTTAGAATATTTGGAACATTCGCGAGAGCATTGCAGGAGCAGGTTTATTCGATGGTTACGTGTTTAAATACGACATGTCTCTGCCTTTGAAAAATTACTACGATTTGGTGGGAATGTTGCGCGAGAGGCTTCCACGTGACAGCCGCGTGTACGGATATGGTCACGTTGGTATGTAATATCACAGATAACATAATACTGTACTAGTAATACTTAATTTACTTTTTTAACAACTAAGTAGATAATTTATTTATACTATGGCCTATAATATTTCTAGAAACTATAAAATATTTGAATTAAAATAAATACTACAATGGGTAATATTATCAGATAAAAGCAGCAACGTTAAATATACTCGAGTTGTTCAAAATATTTGAACACAAGCGACTCACCCACGCTTGGGTTCGTCCCTTGGGACGTTTTAACGGTTAGTAAGGAATAGATAGGCTATATACTATATGATATATAGTCTATAGCAAATATATCTAGTGCAAAAAGAATTTATCAAATCACCTTAGTAGTTCCTGAGATTATCGCGTTCAAACAAACTAACAAACTCTGGTCTCTTTATAATATTAGTAAAGATAAGTGTGTTGTCGGAGACTCATGGCAAACATCATATTTCTGCAAAATCCTATACATAATTTTCATAAATAACACAGAATTGTTTTTTATTAATATTAAAATATTGTATTATCAGGTGATGGCAACATTCATATAAACGTAACAGCGCGTGAATATAGCAAAGAATTTAAAGCATTATTGGAACCTTTTATCTTTGAAGAAGTTGCAAAACTCAAGGGATCTATTAGTGCTGAGCATGGCGTAGGATTTAGGAAACCACAGTTTTTACATTACAGCAAGGACGAGTCAGCTCTACAACTTATGAAAGATCTGAAGCAATCTATGGATCCTAATGGAATACTTAACCCTTATAAAGTTCTACCAGACGCTAATAAATAGTTAATTTACATAAGAAATAGTTATTTCATAAAAAAATTTAACTCAAAGTAATAATAATTCTTTATTGTACAGCAAAAAGAAGTAAAAATATTAAGAAGGGACTTTATTGCTAGCAATTTTTTACGTATGTTTTATGTATATTTAGGATCTAACAAAATAAAACTACAATATATTTAAATGACTTTTATTAAAATATCCATTTATTCTTATAACATTCATAATATCACTGCAACAAAAATACAATGGAATATTATAAACATCAGCCTAATCGCTTTAAATAAATAAATCCAGCATTGAATAAACACATTCAAAAATTATTATGTCTTTCTTGAGATAACTTATTACATGAAATAATGCACAAAGTAGTCCTCACCTCACACGTCTGGTGCAACTCTCGCCCGAGCACGCTTCACACATTTCACCGCACAAGCATTAATATGTAATGATAATAAATAAAAGTAACAATTTGTCATAATTTCGACTCCACACAATATGTCCAGCTTACTTTAATAAATAAAAAAGTTTTATTAAAGAAAGTGTTTTTCATAATTTTTATTTTAATAAAATATAATATATAATAATATTTTTTTTGTTTACAAATGTGCTCGAGTATTAACATCATAAATAATTAATATGGCAAAGTATTAAAATTCTACATCATTAACATAAAAATGCAAGTGTGTGTTCACCGGAATGTTTTCCTCGTCACGAAAACAGACCAATAATAAAAAAAACTTGATTAGATGAAAGAAAAATTGAATTTTAAAACATATTAATTACGTTTGTGCTGTTCTTTAACGAAATTTAAAATTCCACTGCACTATAAAATAAATATATATCCAGAATAATTTTATTAGGTGTAAGATATGTTAATAGCGGATGGAACGGCGAGTGAAAGAAAATCTTATAATAGGAAAACTACGTACACTGCATTTACTGTCGTGAATTAGACAAAATAAATGGAAAAATAATGAGATCACTAAATAAATTTTAAATTTTAGACAAAATGTAAACAAGAATAGTATGGATTTAAAATTAATATGAAAGAGGGAGAAATATATACCTTATGCTATAATTACATTATTAAGATCGAATTAATGTAAAGAAAACAAATATTTAAGCGACTTAATTCATGTTATGTATTAAACAACATTTTACAAAAGTTCTTACACAAATCTATTGCATGCTTTAAGGCCCGATTTTGTATTTTGTGAAACAGCACCATTTAAATGTACTTATATCATATTATTTGAACAAGTAAGAAAAAATTCATAGCACATGCCATTGCGCCATGCTTCACTATCGAAGACAGAAGAATGGACTAAGCATTTGTAGTTTATATTATCCAAAGACCATTCAGATTTCTAGCGTTGCTAATTTATGCGAATAGTTTTAAACGCTCTTTCTAATGCTACTTAAGTCTATAGGAAGGTTTAAAAAAAATGGTTAGACCGACATTAACCGACACTGGAGTCACATAAATTAAGATTATGCCGTAACTGACCGACACTGACAGACACTAAACATTAATAATAATTAACGTTAAACCGTCACCGAAATGAGTCTATCTGAAAATTTCACTACTACCAACATTAACTCAAACAAATATCCTATCGCGAGGCGCAGGCACACCGGTGTGCCAGTTAACAATTGATTTCTTAGAAATTAATCAGGAGGTGATAAGGTTAAAATGGAGACAATTGTCATAAAGTTTATAAGAATTTCCCTCAGGATAAGTAATAATTTCCATAACTGGTGAAGTATATTCAGACATTGATATATTCAGTAGTTCTCTATGTACCAATGCTAGACTGGTTACATAATATGAATGAGAATAATAAATATATTTTTATCAACAATCAATGTGTGCTGAACAGGTTAAATATGAAATTTCTTTTAAATTTATAAATTAATTTTAAAATAATAAAGCTTCAAAATAATAAATCGTCCCTCTTATTTAAAATAGTAGTAAAACTTATTATATATAAATATTAGTAAAGTACAAATTACGTATACATTAAAAAACCATTCATTAATTCATTGCATTTGTAAATAATAATTTAAAAACATTATTAACTGAGAGCAAAGCAAGCTCTGTCTGGAAGTCATTGGTGTGTACGTATGTAACGATTATTTCTAGATTTTTCTGATGGAGTCACAAACTCCTTGTTTACATTTAGTCTAGTATGTGCTGTACTTGAATACTCGATTACAAAATATGTACTAATTAAAAATATCTTTAAACACTACAGTCAACGCGAAGGCTCAGGAGTCACAGACCAAATAGTGTTTTAAAAAACTATTACAAAAAAATGTAAACTGTAAAGTATTCACTATTCGAGCTACGGTGAATGATAAAATCATTCAACTAGACAACTTTCAACATTCATTACTTATTCGTCCTAAAAGAATATCTAGATATATTTCTTTTACTTAATATGAATTATTGCGTTTAAATGGTACTGATGTTACTTCATCTCTATAAAATACTGCTTAAGTTAGGGCACGTGTACACTATTGTATTGGGGGAGTATAGGCAAAGTGTTAACGTAATTTTTAGCAGAGTACGTCATGATCATGTTTATAGAGCGATCGAAAAGCGTTCACTGATATCTTTTTATCGTTTTATAAAATTTTATAATTTTTTTTTGTATATTTTAAATAAAACTGTCCTTACAGATTGTTTCGCGGATTTATTTTGATGTTTGGTTCCCGACATTTCGAATGCTTTACAGCAATCATGGTCACAGAAGAAACTCTCCATCTCAGTCTCTCCCATGATAAAGATTGCTGTAAAGCATTCAAAACATCGTGAATCGACAGTCAGAAACAAAATAAATCCGCGAAAAAATGCGAAAAGATAGTTTTATTTAAAATGTCAAACATTCGCGTAAATCTAAGAAAGTATTATGTTTTTTTTTGTATAGTTTGTTCACTGTAATCCCGGCGGGCGGTTATCGCTTGATCTGGTTGGACATCTTGAGGAACTCGAGGTAGCCGATCTGCATCTCCTCGTCCATGCCGGTGTCCCACGCCTCGTTCTCCAACTCCTCCCTACAACATTTCATATATATATATATATTAAAGAAAAAACATTCTTCTGACATTTTTGTCTGACTGCTATTTAGAGGGCTTCTTTTTTCACTTAAATTATACAAGTCACTATGTATATATCTAAACACATACATACATATTACATATGCATATGTATAATATTAATTACTATTTTTAACACTTTTAGGCTAGATAACATTTACTAAAATATACAGAGGAATAACTGTTACATATTATATCTTATAATTCACGAAACAATATTTGCGATACATTCGCATTATGTGCTCGTTTTAAATATAATTAGGAGGGCCACTACTACTCTACTATATATTCTATACAACTATATATTCTATTGCCATGAAAATTAGACATTTTTCTAAATTGCCAATGACATTAATCCACTGATGAAATGCCACTAAAGTTCACTACGCCGCGCCGCGCCGTTCGGGTACATACAAACAGACATTTTTTTATGAATATATGCGATTATGCAATCTAACAAGCTATTTATTAATATCTTAAAATCAAATAAGAATTTTTTGACTGGGCTAAAGTGAATTAATTTATTTGCTAACTATCACAGAATAATTATTTTCTTCGGATAATAGAAATTATTCATACTTTTACATAATATGTAAAATATATAATGTAGATCGACACTTACCGCCGCGCCGGCTATTTAATATTATTCCTATACACCGTTAGAGTGTAAGCCATATAAGCGTTCAGTTAATCCTATATATAGAATACAGTGTCAGAGTATGACCTACATAAGCAAAATATCAGTTATTTTTGACAACATACACTTTTATAAATTAATTTTATATAATACATTGGTTGATTTTGGATATATAAAACAAAAATTTGTCAAAAACCTTTTTCCCCGGATTTAACCAGATAAAGAATGTAACCGAAACCTTGAACCGAAAAGCTCCTTGTTTCTATTATATAAAGCTAATTGTTCCTAAATTATAAATTATAAGTTACCTATGTACTTACAGTTTACTTTTAATAAAATAAAATTCTTATGTTGTCAACACATAACATTAGTAGCATAAAGCCTGACGCGGGAATAATATAGAGAGTGTCATAGAACTAAACATGAAAGCAAACATTTTACAAGATTTAAAAACATTAATATATAATATTTTAAAACAGAATACAAATATTAATAGAATATTCATTGATGTTATAAGTAATAAATAACAATAAAATCAGATTTTATTATTTAAATAAAGAAAAAAAAAAGCTAACATGCCATTTCAAAACAACGAAAACTAATGTTAAAAAATACAAAATAATGTAAATGAAAAATTGAAAATTGACTACTAATATTTACATAAAAAATTTCCTTATTCATTGAAGAAACTAAACTATCTGTATCATATATAGCAAAATACTATACTTGTGACTATGCAGTAGTGTAGTTGTTCAGTCCTCGGACAAGCCTCTCGATACTCACAGTATGTCGTCGTCGAGGGCGGCGGGCTTGGCCGGCAGGTTGCTCTGCAGGAAGTTGCACTCCTCCAGCGTGAGCGCCTGCCCGTCCGCCAGGTAGCCCACCAGCTCCGCCTCCGCGCTCGCGTGCGAGTTCGTCACTGCCGCACAACGAACACAACACATTGTATATACTAATATTATATAGCTTAAGAGTTTGTTTGTTTGGTTGAACGCGCTAATCTCAGAAACTACTAATCCGATTTGAAATATTCTTTTTGCATTAGATAGCCCGTTAACTGAGGAAGGTTATAGGCTATATATCATCCCGGAAAAATGTACGCTTCCCGTGGGATAGATTTATTTTTGTCTAGGGACGAACCCGAAGCGAAGCGAAGATGAGTCGCTAGTACTATATATATGTCTTTGCAGCTTAGTGAGCTACTAAATACATTTATTATATACTAAATGACACTACAGACATTATTACGTTTAAATTTCAATAGTTATTTATTAAACCACCAGAATTTACCATTTCTTGTGCAATACTTTTTAAATGTTTTCCCTATAGAAACCGTATTAAATCTAATAATGAACATTTAAAAAAAACTTTTTGAACCCCTCCCAACATATATGATTATATGTCGAAAATTATAGCAATTCGAATAAACTAAATAAGTCAACATGATAAGAAATAGTTATCAACAAAAACTTGGCCGACATATTGCGGCTACAGGCAAGACGTATTAAGTAACTTAGTATGAAAGCCAATAGTCGTCATAAAAACTGGCCGACATACTTTCGAATGTCAAAAAGAAACATTAGATATTGGCCGACATACCACTAGTAGGGTGTCGGCGACGCGAGTCGGCCTGTAGGCGCGACTCGGGCTCGCTGTCGGCCACCCCCCAGCGCGACGCCCGCAGCGCCAACACGTGCCGCACGCACGGCATGTGCGAGCGGTACTTGAGTCGCTCAAACGCCAAGTGCATGCTCGCCGGGCAGTCCGCGTCTAGGGCTATTCCTGACAGCTAGAATTATAACGCATTTTACACTCGAGTGAAATAGATTTCTAAGATTTTAAACAAAACTATCTTTTCAAATGAAATAAATCAATATATACGTTATTTAAATATAGTTCTGCTAAGAAATGAATCAAAATGTACTACTGACATTTTGGTAATGTAATCCATAGTAATTTGGTATGTCATAGTCTAAATTAAAATCATAGATAAGTTTCACATTTATTAATTGTAGTCATTGTTTACTAAATAGGTAGACATGCAGCCACAATACATAATAGACAAATCTTAAAATATAATGTGCCCCACATAAATATACCTACTTTCATTGCAACATAATGCGGTTGACACTTGTCAATACCATATATATTGGGAAGTGACAACAATGAATTAATTTTATCTATAAATATTTAAGAGTAAAATCTCAAAAGAAAAAATATTTTAAAATATTGTTATTATGCCAAACTCATATTGAAAAAAAAGAAACACTTCAATATAACTTTCTCTCGAGATTCGTTTTGTAACCAAGAAAAAATACATATAAACAATATATTTTATTTTGAATGTGTTTATAAATAGTTACTTACATGTTGTAAGTTAAATTTCTTTACTACATTTATAAGTGATTTAGTACCATACACCCATAATATTTAGGTTGGAGCAAAACTATTACACAACGTGAAGGGAACAGGGAATGTCACAATTTTTGTTTTGTGTATGTATTCAGCCCTTTTTAACGTCCCACTGCTAGACACGGGCCTCCCTTCAATACGAGGATCAGCGCATAGTCCACCACGCTGGCCAAGTGTGGTTTGGCGGACTCCTCATGTCTTTCGAAAACCTACTCAATTTTTTCAGACATGCAGGTTTCCTTTACCGTAAGGCAAGTGGTAATCATATTAGAAATGATTCGCACATAAAAATATCAGAGGTGCAAGACTCGGGATTTGAACCCGCTTTACTCGGTTTCCCAAGCGAGCGCGTTACCACTGGGCTACTACTGCCTATTTTGTATTGGTAACAAATCTATGTCTATGGTACTTGTATTCCTAGTTAACCACTGGTTGTTACAAATACTCAACGGATGTCACTAAAAATAAGTTTTTATCTATGCCCAAAGTGAAAAAAACTGGGAATGTCCATGACATACCGGTAAAAAAGTCAGATTGTCCAAAAATCTACATGGTAATAAGTGACTGCATACTTTGGTTTTAATAAAAATATTATACTTCTAAACTGCTTTTTTCTCAGTCTATTCACTAGGACATTCCCTGTTCTATGCCTGTGCCCTTCATGTGTAATTCATAGGAACATTCAGTAATGAAAAGGAATGGTTTGTCTGATGTCACCCGCACCATGCTATAGTGAAAATAATATTACTAACAACTATTTATTTTTTAACAAATTTAATGTTTACATAAACATCCATTGAATAAAAAGGATAAGATGTATGTAATCTGAGCCACTATCTAACCCGAAAAATCTAATATCTTATCAGTAGTTCGTTATAAATTAGTTAATTATTATTTTACTTACTTTCAATAACTGACATACTGCTTTTATATTAGTTTCTTTGTCAGTATCTAACAGGTGTAAAAATACCTTACAGAGGCTTTCACCTAATGACCTGATTCTTCCTCCCTAAAAATGTATAAAGTAAAATTAATGAGTATACACACAAAATAACACTTTATCATTTTTACTGACAATAAATATGTTCCTTGTTCATTTTAATACAATTAGTCTCTTAAAAGAAACTACTGTATTATTATAACAAATAACTTTCAATTATGAACATTACATACAATGTTCTAATTATATGTTTAGAATCATATGTAACTCCAAACTCCAAATTCAAACTTTTATACAAAGCCTACTAATTTTACAAATGTGAAAGTTTGTGAGGATGTTTGTTAGTCTTTCACGCAAAAATTACTGAATGCAGTTTAATGAAACTTTACAATAATACAGCTGATACATCAGAATAACACATAGGCTAATTTTTATCCTGGAAAAATGTATGTTCCTGTGGGATAAATTTGTTTTTGTTTTTCTATAATTTTAGTTTTTTTATATTATTAATATAGATTTACAAGCTATTAAAACCTAAATATGTATTAGTTTAATTATTTGTCTATTTATTTGCTAACATCAAAAAGGCTGCAATGATTTTGACAAGACATTTATTTGGAAGTACTAAAGAAGAAATACATTAAAACTCCAAAAAGGTTACCTACTGTGTAGAAATTGAATAATTATTATAGACTAAATTCCTAGTCATAATATGTATTTTTGTTATCATCAAATTTGAACTAAAAACTAATGAAACAACTATTACATTGCATGACTGCTTGTGAATTATAAAATTGGTCATTTGCAATAAGTGGTAAAGACAATGTAACAATTTTGTGCATGAATAATTTTTAAATACATACTTTAAATAAACACTATTTTTCGTAGCATTAATTTTATCTACAATATCCAAGTGCTTACTTATGCTCAAATTATTATTGTGGAAATGTAAAGCTGTGAAGATCTGATCATAATAATAATGGACATTATTCCAAAACTTGACATTATTATAAAATCTGTACATATAAATAAAATTGAAGTGTCTGTCTTTGATTTCAATAAACTATGTTTTCACAGGTACATAAGAGTTATTTATATGATACCAGTACATAAACAATCTTTTTTTTTTAAAAAATTGTTAGTCTGTCTTTCTGTTTGTCCAGGGTAATCTATGGAATGGCCTAACCAATTGTAATGGGACTTACACTGAAAGATAGGTTATGTATTATTCTAGAAATATTTAGAGTTCTACCGCGAAAATCGAAAACCCTTAAAAATTACGTACCTAGGGATGCACCCGACCGAAACGAGGGTAATTCGCTAGTTTAATATTAAAATAGAATACAAAAAAATACTCCGGAACGCACCCGAATAAAGCGAAACGGGTAACTCGCTAGTATAAAATATAACAAGAATAACAGTTGTTTCATCATAGATTGACCTACCTGACTATCTTCTAGCTGTGTATATATTTCAGCTAAAAACATAGCAAATCCACGCATATTTTCCTCTGAAGTCTCATGACCACTGATGATTTTATTCTCCTCTGCCAAGCAACGCTCAAGCAGACATGCACGGAAAGTAGAGTCTTCTGGGGAAGCCACTGAGTCGTACATGGAGCATAGTCGAGCTCCATTGTAACGGAAGTTTGCTTCAGCAATTGACTACAAAAGAAGGTATATTTTAGACCAAAACACTTATTACATTAACAAAGTCAGTTCTCAAAAATAGGATCAATTCATGTTATCATACAAAATTAAATATGTATGTGTAAATATTTTAATACCAATCAGTTCCTACAAGGTCTGAGGTCAATGAAACCTTGATTTACATCTATGTAAATCCAAAATATAACAAATGGTATACTGTGTATGACCAATATAAATTTATGTTGCGATAGAAACTCAATTATGCATCGTTAAAACTCTTAACCCAATACTACAAGGCAAAAAGTTAATCAACAAAGATTTTATTTCATTTAAAATAAATTATGTTTTTAATTGATTGAAGACCAAATTCTTGTGCTAAAACTCAACTGTCAATAATAAAACACTTTTTTGCCTGCAAAAGGTTATATACAATAATCTTTTTGTTCTTACCTGGTTAACAATAGCTTCAACAAGTGGGCGAGTGTAGTTAGCATCGTTTAAAGTCAAAATAAAAGAATCCACCAATGGACCACATAAGGTGTCAAACTTGCCTGGGTCAAATGTTATCTCACACATAACTGTTATCAAGTTGGCTATATTCTCCTGTTGAATAAACATTATAATATTGATAGGTCTAAAATCATATCTAAGTCTTAAATTACTTCAAAATGCTAACATTAATATTTATATCTTAATGATTCATTTTTCGGTTTTAATTATAACTAGTGTTACTCTGTGGCTCTGTTTGCATATTTTATTTAACTATAATTACTTCACTATAAGCTTTTACTGTTAAATAACATCACGCTGCCTGTCTTTTTTAATAAAAAAGCAAGTGACACATATAACAATAAAAAAAGGTTTTCATCATATTAATATATAATATATATAGTAGATATAATAAAAATATTTAGATACATACATTTTAAAATGATATGTAATATGATTAAAACATGTCATTACTGTAAAATTGCCCTATTTCTTACAAAATTACTGTTAGTGGCCCATCTTCATTAATGTCAAGTAATATTTTATTATAAATATAAGATTAAGAGTAAGATAGATATGAATTACTTATTACACCATATATATATTTCAATATGGCTAATGTAACTAATAAAAATGTATATAATGTTCTAATAATATAATATACTCAATATTCAAGTTTTTTAAGCTGATTACAATATTAAAGGAAATGGAACTCTCAGATTTAACTTCAGAGATTGACATGACAATTTCATCTTTTCTTTTTTTTATGTTGGAAAAAAAGTAGTAAGTTGTAGTTTTGTGACTTTCTGTTCTTTCCGTAATATTAATATTTACTGAACTAAATGTATGCCATACAAACCCTTAAATTCATATCAGTTTCTTCAAGTGAATACGACATATCTTCAAAATTGTAAGGATCTTGGTCTTGGGCCTGCCTTATTCTATCTTGTACAGAAAAACGTGGTAATCTGTGAGGGTCCGTTGCATACACTACTGGAGCTTGAGCAACATAGTTGGGTGGGTACCATTCTTTGGCTTCTGCTGATAGTTTTGACTTAGATGGTTCGACTATTAACAAAAGAAAATACTAGTTATATAGGTATTAATGGATTACATTATATGGACAATATTATTTTCATTGATTTCAATTACATCAAATCATTCGAAACGATTGAATACATCAATTAATTAATATACTGCCGGTTCTTTCTGTCAAACTTCGCCGACGTCACCACAAATAAAAATTCCTCTAAAACTTTCACCTGAAGATTCAATGCGTGATGTACGAGAATTGATGTCGGTCGTTATACTTATATTATACGGAAAATCTTATTTGATATATAATTTTAAATAGAAATTATACCTTTTGTATCATCAGCCACAGATTTAGGCCGGCGAAGCTCACGAGGTTTGTTGTCGGGATGTTGCCAACCACGGCCTCTGCCTCGGGATCCTCCAACCTCCCCGTTATTCATTTCAAGCAATGATCACAATAATAGTCCTCAATAAAAATTGAATGCAAATATATCTTCGAAGAAATTCCATATAACGTAACAAAAGACACTTCGAGTAATTTCACAGGTTTCGTTCGTTGATTTCGACACGTAAACAAAGACAAACACTTCAACATTCAACAACGTTTCATGGCACAACCTCCATGTTATTTGAGCGAGTGAAATAGAAGATATTATTGTAGTGAAGGCCTTCCTTTTCTAAATTGATTTGAATACATTTATGTATATCTGTGGTTTTTTTTTTAATAATAATTCTGCAATTTGGTAGCTATTATAGTGTGACTAATATAAATAAATAAATATGTACAAATACAGAATAATACATTTTTAAGTAAACACATTTTTATTCACAAAAGGTTACTGGTTATAACGGAACCCTTATATATATTATGTTGAAATCTTCGTTATGTCTCCTCATTATGTATATGTATGTCACAGGCCACAGCCTTTGCGTCCCTAGGTACACGTAACGTTGCTACAGTGTAATAGGAAGATGTTTTTAAAAGAAATATAATTCTGCAGTACATTGTTTTCAAATAACTTTAATAGTTAATACCGGTGGTAGGACTCTGTCAAGCCTGAGGAGTCCGTCTGGATGGGTACCACCCCCTTATCTATTTCTGCCGCCAAGCAACAATGATTGCATTGTTGTGTTCCGGTTTGAAGGATAAGGTAGCCAGCGCAATTACAGGCAAGAGGCATATAATCTTAGTCCTCACAGTGATAACGTACCGGCGGTTCTGCAGTTTTGTTACGTAAAAGTGCATGAACCATAGGTGTTATGGGCGACAGGTATCGCTTTCCATCAGGTGGGCCTGTCTGCTCGTTTATCAATGAATACCATAAAAAAAAAATATAGTTTATGCGGCGCACGCCAATAAAGCTCCCAGTCGGCATGATTTTTTCTGACATCTTTAACAATCATTGTCATATTTCAGTCAATGAATTATACATCTAAACCTTCCTTATGAATCACTCCATCTATCGGTGAAAACCGTATGAAAATCCTTTCGGTATTTTTTGAGTTCGCGTTCAGACAGACAGGTAGACAGAAGTAGCAGGGGACTTTTAATTTATAACTAGCGACTCACGCTCGCTTCGCTCGCGTTCGTCCCTAGGTACGTTTTTGCGGTTAGCTATATTTATACATAAATAGTAGATTGCTACTCCTAAGATATTCATTTAAATTATAAGTATAGCGATTTACCTTCGCTTCGCTCGGGTGCGTACGCCGTACGCGGATTTTGTTCACAATTTCATGGGTTTTAATTTTTTTTCGCGGAACCCTAATTCTTTTTCTAAAATAGAAGTAGCCTAAGTTACTCCTTATAACATCAGCTATCTGCCGGTGAAAATCCCGTCAAAATCGGTCCAGCCGTTTCGGATATTAGCCGGAACAGACAGACAAAAATTTAAAAAAATGTTATTTTGGTATATGTACCGTGTATACATCCATATGCATTTAGTAAAAAGTGATTATTTTAATATTACAAACAGACATTCCAATTTTATTTATCTGTATAGATTACTAGCAAAGCCCGCGGCTTCGCTCGCGCTAAAAAAACTTTAAAAAGGTAAGTTTCATACAAATTTTCACCCTTATTTTATCTCCTTATGGGATGAATTTCAAAAAAGTGCTAAAACACGTATTTATTTGATTGTATTGAAGAGCATTAATATCAAGTTTCAAGAAATTCTGATCGTAAATATTTTTTGGGTTGTGTTATAACGTGTACTCCCGTGGGAATGAGATAATCTCCCGCGGTAAAAAGTATCCTATATGTTGACTCGGATATCCAGCTATCATCATATCAAATTTCATCAAAATTCCTCCAGTAGTTTTTCTGTGATGCGGTAGGTAACAGACAGACAGGCAGACAAAAACTCTAAAAACTATAGATTCGGCCTCTGCATCGATAATAATCTCTATTTCAATAAGATTTTCCAAAAAATATTTAATGTACAGATTCGGCTTAGTTAGAATTTTATTATATGTATAGATTTGTATTGATGATGGTACACATCATGAGGATGAGATATAAATACATGGTAACCACTGGACTAACGATGCAGTTAATTTATAGTGTGTTCATAAAATATGAAAACAAATAAATTAGTGTGCATATTTTCTGCGTTTAATGACCAGTCAAGTCGTAGTCGACATTGTTCTTAGAACATTATAATTTTAATTATATTATAATAATTGGGCAAACAATTGGCTATTTGACAATTCTAACGATAAAATATTTAATCTGTTGGAGACAGTAGCTTATGGGTCCACAATAATTATACAATATGTTTTTTGCATTAAAATAAATTGTAAATATTTCATTTTTGAAAAATAAATTTGAGTTTTTTTATCTGTGGATTACAAATACTGAAACGCTGGCGGCCATGTTTGTGCAGCGTGTGACGTCACCTTTCACATAACAAAACATCGTGTGTTTTATCGTTTGCACTTTGCTGAGAAGATCACTCTAAAATATTTTAATTAGTGCTTGTGAGAAGTTTAACGAAATGGAGCCGGGTTACACAAAAGCTGATAGTGCAAATTTACCAAAAATAGATTCATTTATGGTTGCAAATTTTTTTGCATGTAATCCTGACTTTTGCTCAGCCGAGTTTCGGAATGTAAAAACTTCCGTGTAAGTACCGAAATGAACAAAGTAATTATGTATAATTTATTGGTAAAAGTTAATGTGTATAGTTCTTAAGTCAAGTAGTAAAAATTTTATAAAATAATTTTAAATTACTTAAAGGTTATGTTGATAATTTTAGATCTTCGCGACAGTCGTATGGTGAATAATAAAAATAATACTTTTAAAATTAATAAAAATAATGTCATAAAAAGAATTGTTTTTATGACATGTTTTATGTACAAAATACTGGATTAAGTTTAATTTATTTTCAGTAAATCAGAGGCTAAATTGATTGCTTTTAAATACTTACATCGAAGTGATCTTCACAAAAAAAAAATTGCAGATTTATCAGATGTAAAATTCAACTCTCAGCGTGCTAATTGTAACCACTGCTTTCGACGTTTAGGACATTTAGGGACGTGTATAAACAATTTGTCAGGATATTTAATTGTAGAACTTTTACACATAGGTACGGCACACGTCTTGTAGCTTGTCATTTTCATAAAAAATATTTATATTCTAAATATGTATATATATATATATATATATATATATATATATATATATATATATATATATATATATTAACTTATATGAGCTTGCCAATGAAAAAGCTGCAAACTTTTAGCTTAAAATATGTTTAAGAGTTGGAGCATCGTAGCATGGAAAATATATAACATGTTATATTCTCCATGCATCGTAGTTAGCTTTACTTAGTTTATTGAGATATGACGTCACAGCCAGGAATGTCACGTGATGTGCTGTTTTCGCGCGACTTTCAAATTACTGAAAGATTAATATATTTTTTTCCGAATAAATAACGCTTTTTTCAGAAAAAAATAATTGTAAGAGGTATAAAATGAACCTACGTATGTTTTAAAATATCTTTCCGAAAACTGTCAAATAGCCAATTCTGTGTTTGTTATAGTTGGGTTTCCAAAGAGGAGCGACAGCAGTACTATTATTAAAAAATAGCCATACTTAAGCTCAGCCTAAGTATTTTTACTATGATATCCTTCTCCTTCCTAACAAGTAACCTAGGCTACATCCCCGTTACTAACAGTACTTAGGTACGGTTTCCTGTTGAGGGACTTTTCTTAGATATTTAAATTCATACTAGCGACTCACCCTCCACCACCAGAGGGCCACCCTTATCACTTAGGGGTATGAAAAATAGTTTACGTAATACTTTCTTAGATTTACGCGAATATTTGACATTTAAATAAAACTATCTTTTCGGATTTTTTCGCGGATTTATTTTGATTTTTGTTTCCCGACGTTTCGATTGCTTTACAGCAATCATGGTCACGGGAGAGACTAAGGTGTTAGATGTCTCAATGGCATTATACAGTTGTTACAGACAGCCTACCTACTATTTTACAAAAATGATTTTAAAAATTCAAAAATGGCATCAAAGTACCTTACAATATTGGTTGATTTTAATTCTAAACATTTTAAAGTTTAAGTTTTTAATAAGTATTATAATTAAATATAGCAATATTATTTACTTAATTTTTGCTAGTATAATAAATATTACAATTTTCTTTATTAATTACTAATCTTATTTAGTGTTGCTATTATTATATTATCTGTAACCATAAAGATTATTAAACATTTTTTAAAATATCAATTATTTATTTAAGCAATATAATTGTTTTACATGTAGTTTAAAAAAGAAGTTTAATATTAATTTAGATTGTTATTATTTAAAGTTAAAATATTAAGCAACACTATTGTTAACTTTATAGATAAAAAATGTTAATTAGAATTACTACTATTATTGCGATCCACACAGTATGAACTAACTACATCTACTGGTCTGTTATATTTGTTTTTGTTGTTTGTTTTTATTATGTTTATTACAGGATCCCATGATGATGGTAGTACCCAGCCATCTTCCCTATTGAAGTTTGGATATTTTTTAATTTCAATAGCTTCGCGAATCATCCTGGGGCGATAACGGTTTTCTTTCGCTAGTATTTGTGGATTATCAAAGCGAATGTAGTGGCTTGGGCGATCCTGGCTATGTTTACAGACTGCAGATGTTGTATTGCGACGGTGCTTCACATCAGCTATGTGTTCTTTGACCCGAGTTCTAATGGATCTCTTTGTTTGTCCAATGTAAGAGAGCCCACAATCACAATCAAGTTTGTATACCCCTGCATCTTGGAGAGGGATGTTGCACTTGACTGGTGGTAAAAACTGACTAATTTTCTTTGGCGGCTTGAAGTAAGTTTTGATTGAAGCACGCTTTAAGATGTAGCCAATCTTGTCAGTGACTCCTCTCATGTATGGCAGGACAGCAGGGACTCGCTCAACTGTGGCTGGTTTCACTCGATCACTGTGACGCAGGCGCGGCACTTGCAGCTTGTTGTCTCGCAGGACTTGCTTAACATGCTGCAGTTCTCTGGCCAGATGTTGCTCGTCACAGATCCCTTGTGCTCTCTGAAACAAAGATTTTCCCACGGTAGCTAACTGTGAAGGATGGTGGTGAGATTCACCGTTCAGGTACCTATCAGTATGGGTCTTCTTTCTATACACAGTATGACTCAAGGTGTTATCTGGGTTGCGTTTTACTAAGACATCTAAGAAAGCTAAGGCATTGTCAGATTCCAATTCCATAGTAAATTGTATTTTAGGATTTATAGAATTAAGATGTTCTAAGAATACATTTATTTTATCAGATGGTAATATTGTGAAAGTGTCATCTACGTACCGCTTGTAGAAACGAGGGGTCACAGGTGATGTGTTCAGAGCAGTCTCCTCGAAGTCCTCCATGAAGATGTCGGCCACAACGGGAGAGACTGGCGAACCCATGGCCACTCCATCCACTTGCTTATAGAATTCATCATTCCACAATAGATAGCCGGATGTTAGGCAGTGTTTTAAAAGTTCAATGTATTCTATTGACATGTTGTGATCCAGTAGCTTCCTAGATATTACTTTAATACAGTCTTCCACTGGTAGGTTGGTAAATAAGGACTGTACATCAAAACTAACCATTGTTTCATTGTCCATGAGTTTTAGGTGTTTAACTTCATTGACAAAATGGTAAGAGTCTCTTGTGAACGCTCTTGTTAATCCCCTGAGTGGTGAGAGAACTTTTGCTACTAGTTTAGCCAACTTGTAAGTCGGTGAATCGATCTGACTCACAATTGGACGTAGCGGAGCGTTAGGCTTGTGTATTTTCGGAAGTCCATACAACTTAGGCGGTTTTGCACATGATGGAATAAGAGTTTTAACATCTAGATTTAATGTGTCGGAGTGTTGCTTAATTATCTTTTTAGTATTATTTAAAACGGTGGTAGTTGGATCCATTTTAACCTTTTTGTACGTGCTTTCGTCCGACAAAAGTTGTTTTATTTTATCATTATAATCTGATGTATCCATCACAACGGTTGCATTTCCTTTGTCTGCGCGCAGAACGATGATGTCTGACCTATTGCGTAAGTTCTTCAACGCTAAATACTCCTGTTTACTGAGATTAGGTTTGGGCCTCGTACTACGACGTAACAAAGACGAAACATCCTGACGTATGGCCTCCATATCCTCGGTTTTCATAATGTTTTGGGCCAGGGCATCTTCAACTGCGCAAATAATGTTTTCATAAGGAATGCGCGTAGGTGTTACAGCAAAATTCAAACCTTTATTTAGTACCTGAATGGTAGGGACGTCCAACGGTTGTTTTGACAGATTGACAACAGCTTGAGGTCCGCACGAGTGTGAATCTGTGGTAAACGGGCGCGTTCCGTTATTATGTATGTTTTTCTTTGTCTTTTTGATGTTTAATTTTTCAACGAGTTTTTGATATTTTAAAATATGTTTAATTTTGCATTGATTATATTTGGTTGTTTCGCGCTTATTTAAAGTGTCAATGCAATCGTTGAAATCACATGGTGTCAATACTGTCTTAATAATATCGGACGTCTGTTCAATGTCCCGGTCGTTTCTGCGTAGATCGCGGCGGTTTTGACGAATCACTGTCCGTAACAACTTAAAACTTGCCTGGTTTACGATCTTAGCGCTTCCTCGTATGTTCTTTTTGGAAGATATTTTTACACACGTAGGAATGAGACGATGATCTCGACATCTCTTCAAGAAAGTTAAAGATGTTAATAATCTTGCGCGCTTCGTCTTCAGATCTTCTAACCGGCGTATCTTGTTTGCGATTTCCAGTCCAGGGATTTACAAGAGCGTTCACAAGAGACTCTTACCATTTTGTCAATGAAGTTAAACACCTAAAACTCATGGACAATGAAACAATGGTTAGTTTTGATGTACAGTCCTTATTTACCAACCTACCAGTGGAAGACTGTATTAAAGTAATATCTAGGAAGCTACTGGATCACAACATGTCAATAGAATACATTGAACTTTTAAAACACTGCCTAACATCCGGCTATCTATTGTGGAATGATGAATTCTATAAGCAAGTGGATGGAGTGGCCATGGGTTCGCCAGTCTCTCCCGTTGTGGCCGACATCTTCATGGAGGACTTCGAGGAGACTGCTTTGAACACATCACCTGTGACCCCTCGTTTCTACAAGCGGTACGTAGATGACACTTTCACAATATTACCATCTGATAAAATAAATGTATTCTTAGAACATCTTAATTCTATAAATCCTAAAATACAATTTACTATGGAATTGGAATCTGACAATGCCTTAGCTTTCTTAGATGTCTTAGTAAAACGCAACCCAGATAACACCTTGAGTCATACTGTGTATAGAAAGAAGACCCATACTGATAGGTACCTGAACGGTGAATCTCACCACCATCCTTCACAGGTAGCTACCGTGGGAAAATCTTTGTTTCAGAGAGCACAAGGGATCTGTGACGAGCAACATCTGGCCAGAGAACTGCAGCATGTTAAGCAAGTCCTGCGAGACAACAAGCTGCAAGTGCCGCGCCTGCGTCACAGTGATCGAGTGAAACCAGCCACAGTTGAGCGAGTCCCTGCTGTCCTGCCATACATGAGAGGAGTCACTGACAAGATTGGCTACATCTTAAAGCGTGCTTCAATCAAAACTTACTTCAAGCCGCCAAAGAAAATTAGTCAGTTTTTACCACCAGTCAAGTGCAACATCCCTCTCCAAGATGCAGGGGTATACAAACTTGATTGTGATTGTGGGCTCTCTTACATTGGACAAACAAAGAGATCCATTAGAACTCGGGTCAAAGAACACATAGCTGATGTGAAGCACCGTCGCAATACAACATCTGCAGTCTGTAAACATAGCCAGGATCGCCCAAGCCACTACATTCGCTTTGATAATCCACAAATACTAGCGAAAGAAAACCGTTATCGCCCCAGGATGATTCGCGAAGCTATTGAAATTAAAAAATATCCAAACTTCAATAGGGAAGATGGCTGGGTACTACCATCATCATGGGATCCTGTAATAAACATAATAAAAACAAACAACAAAAACAAATATAACAGACCAGTAGATGTAGTTAGTTCATACTGTGTGGATCGCAATAATAGTAGTAATTCTAATTAACATTTTTTATCTATAAAGTTAACAATAGTGTTGCTTAATATTTTAACTTTAAATAATAACAATCTAAATTAATATTAAACTTCTTTTTTAAACTACATGTAAAACAATTATATTGCTTAAATAAATAATTGATATTTTAAAAAATGTTTAATAATCTTTATGGTTACAGATAATATAATAATAGCAACACTAAATAAGATTAGTAATTAATAAAGAAAATTGTAATATTTATTATACTAGCAAAAATTAAGTAAATAATATTGCTATATTTAATTATAATACTTATTAAAAACTTAAACTTTAAAATGTTTAGAATTAAAATCAACCAATATTGTAAGGTACTTTGATGCCATTTTTGAATTTTTAAAATCATTTTTGTAAAATAGTAGGTAGGCTGTCTGTAACAACTGTATAATGCCATTGAGACATCTAACACCTTAGTCTCTCCCGTGACCATGATTGCTGTAAAGCAATCGAAACGTCGGGAAACAAAAATCAAAATAAATCCGCGAAAAAATCCGAAAAGATAGTTTTATTTAAATAGTTTACGTCATACTCAGATCTACTGAATATACACACAAATTTCATAAGAATCGGTCAAGCCGTTTTGGAGGAGTTTTGTTACGAATACTGTGATATGAGAATTTTATATATTAAATATATTGTACTGACTTGTATTTTTCCCGACTAATATTTTTCTTTTCCAATTAAGAGATCACAGTATGGTACTGAAATTACTTAGGTAATATACTTCAGAATAAACTGCCACAATTATTTTTAAGGGATACTGGCATATTTAATGACCTAATACTAAAGTCATACAACCACTAAAGTCATGATTGAAAAGATACTACATTAATATATTGCTTACGATGAAATTGAATCACAATAATTCGCGTTATTCTTTGGGCTATTTTGTTAGGCCTGAAGACTACAGACGATCTGATGCCAGAAGAGCATATAGAGATAACTATTTTATTTCTTAATCTTAAACATGCTATGCTAATTTTATTTATGTAATCACTTATCAGTAATCACGACCGATTATAATGAAAATTTTAAAATTATGAAAATTTGATTTAAGAAGCCCTAAAATATTTATTTATACCCTTTTTATAGGATTTTTTTAAATAACACTATTTTTCGGATTTATTGTTACTGTGTATTTCCAACAAAAATTTTACATAAAATTTAATAACAAATTGCATCACCTCTTGTTTATTTGAATTTCTATTTTGCTTCTTCCCTAAGAAGCATTCTGAAAAAACAATAGTTCCTGCAAGATAATGGAAGAAGATATATGTTTTCATGAGTTCCAAATCTAACTTATTTAAATAGTTGATACATTCCAATATCATTAACATGACAACTTTTATTTTACTGATGAAAGCACAGGATGCAGGCAGCCTAAGTTAAGCAACTATATCAAGATGAGGACTTCTACATTAGAACAAAAAAATGCATGCATGTATAAAGAATACTAGTTTTTTACGAAAAGATAGAAATATGAATCTTGCCAAAATGTGACAGGCAGTTTTTTCAACATTTTTATCTAAAGATGTCTATCTACACGCTTACAGCAATAGTTATGTAATTTGAAATTAAAATTATATCTTTAAAGTATGTTAAATATATTTGTAGATTCTAAACATCAGAGACAACTAAAATTAAACTAAATGAAATAAAGTAGATTCCATGTTGCTATAACAAAACAATAAAAAACTTTTTATAACATAACTTGTTTTTATTGAAAGTTAACAAAATATACTGAAACTGCTTATCACTAAAAATATTTTTTACAATCTATACAAATAATTTTCTACAACACAGAAAACAACAGATTCTATATACAAAGTTACCCTTTTTAATTACAAAACTACTAATTTTTCTACACTTAAAAAAGCTTCAGAGAAACTTATAAATTAAATGTATCCATTGTTTATTTAATAAAGAGTAACTGTACCAAAAAATAAATATGTACCTATAATTTCCTTAATTATTATATACTAAAAGATTCTCCACAACCACAGGTGCCTTTTATATTAGGGTTGTTAAACACAAATTCTGCTGATAATTTATCTTCAACAAAATCCATTTCTGTTCCTGTAATGTTAATATTTTTATTAAACTTATAGTGTTCTAGAGACAATGTAACAAATGGATTTATTACGGAAATATTATTTATCATCACACAACTTAAAGAACTTCAAGTCATTTTGAAATTTTACTGAATTTTTTATGAACATGTAATTTTAAATACCTAATAGAGTCAGCTGGGCCTTCTTATCAATAATTATGGTTACACCATCTTGCTTTACTTCTTCATCAAGTTTTCCTTTTGCAGTAGCGTAGTCCAATGTATATGATAAACCATTGCAGCCTCTTTGTCGGACACCTACTTTTAAACCAATAAAGCCTTTAGCTTCTTCTTTAGACATTATCTCCCTGACCTTATTTACTGCTGAAGGGGTCAAAATAAGTGCTGCTCTTGAAGGCAACATTCGTTTTTTAACTGCACGTACTGTCGCGCTTGCTATTGTTTTAGTAGCCATCTATAACATTTATAATAAATTTAACAAAATGATATTGTTACTTATATGAAAAAAATAAACATTTCTTTGTTATATAAACTATATAAATGAGGTTAAAATTTCACGACTTCTCTTATATTACATGGTATTGATGAACATGATTTAGAAAATATTTCATTACGCACTAATAATACCTTAAATTTAGTATGATGATTTTCTTATATTTTTTATTTTCTCATAATTTCCGAATGACATGTTAATTAATCAATGTCGTTGTCAGTTGTCATTGACATACTTGGCAGTAGATGATTAATAAAAAATCTATGGTTGAATGGTTGAGTAAGATGGGCTCGGAAGCTGGTTCAATTTTTAGGCCGGCTACATAGTTTCCTGATTCGGTTTCCTGAATAGGTTTCCAGATTCGGAATTCCGTAAGACTAGTGCAGACGTTAGGATTTTTGTATTAGGAATTTCAACACTGACGCTAGCTAGAGTAGGGATGTTGACAGTGAAATAAAATATGTATATATATCAATGTATCGATATTTATTAAAATATCAATATCGACCTCAAAATCACGAGGAAAAAATATCAATATATCGGTCGAATTTTTATAGATGTTCAAAAAGCTTCTATCGTCAAATTCAAAAAAATCTTTATAGAACATTTGTGTACTAAATGTTATTATACAATAAATGATTTTATAGAAGATAGCACGTCTTGGGAAGGAAGTGATCGCCTCCAGACTTCTTCGACTTGACAGAAATATTGTAAATTATAATTTAACTTTACAAAAAAGATAACGTTAGTCCCGCTGAGTTTCTTTCGCCAGTTCTTCTCAGGTCCGAGGCTTCTTTCCGAACTGGTAGTAGACTGATGACGTTCAGTAAAAATTGCAATAATTTAATGCTGGATAAAATATTTTGAATTTATAGCGTGTATGTGTGTGTGTGTATGCGGCGGCCATCAGGCGTAACCTTCAAATGCCGTAAAAACCAGTTTATTGTGAGGGGGTAAAATACCTTCGTTTTTATTAAGATTCTTATGCAATAAAATAATGTGCATTTATATAAAAAATAGTATTATCTTTTATTGAGTCAGATTGAACTAAATACATTATTATTTTAAAACCAAAAATCTCTCAAAATTTTATCGATATATCGATATTTTTTCCTTGGGATATCGAGGTTGATGTTGAAATTTTAAAATATATCAATACATCGATATATTGATATTTTTTTCACTGCCGACATCCTTATTCTGAATGTCCGAACGTTTCGAATTTCCATTCATTCACGGCTGATTAGAAAAATGTGTGAGAACGCGGCATTCGGGATGACGTCATTTGGTTTTTTCCGTTCTGAATACCCCAACGCACGGCCTGTTTCCGAAACGAACGTCAGTTTTTTTTCCGAACGGAAAATGTACGAACGTGTGCGCCTAGTTGTATACAGTATATTTTGTATGTAAGGCATGCATTCAGGTCTCCGAATCTGAATTACCAATCAGGAAACCGAATCAGCAAAGCGTACATGTGTGGCCAGCCTTAAACTGATTTTCAAAGAGAATGTAACCACTACGATATACCGGTTCTAGTCATTGACCCTAAACCCAAGGCTTTTCGGTTTAAGGTTTCGGTTCTGTTCTTTAACTGGTTAAAACCCGGAGAATGGTTTTAAACGAATTTAGGTTCTATGATCAATATTAACCGGTTAAAAAGAGTTTTTTTAATGTAAACGATATTTGGCGAATCTTTGCTATCTTATGCAGTAGTAAGCCATTGAACATAAGAATTGAATTCAATATTTTTACTTTATAATTTAATTACTAATATTATAAATATATGAAAATGATTTAATTAATTTTCTTTAGAGTCTAAATGTAGGCTGTAGGCTAGCCAATGTAACCAATGTATGTATGTAAACAATGTAGGCTGTAGCCTAGCTAGCTGATGCCTCCAAGATGTACAATAATATGTAAAATTTTGTTCATTAATTATTAGTACTTACTACTTAGTAGTATTAAAGGTATTTTATTAACCGACTTCCAAAAAAAGGAGGAGGTTCTCAATTCGACCGTATATTTTTTTTTTTATGTTTGTTCGTGGATTTTTTCGTCGTTTATGAACCGATTTTGATAATTCTTTTTTTGTTGGGAAGGAGATATCCCAAGAGTGATACCATGATAAGGAAACCAGGATCTGATGATGGGATCCCAGAGAAATCGAGGGGAACTTTCGAAAATTGTAGCGTGACTAGTACGTTTGTTAACATTTTCATTAGGTATTTTAAAGCACTACTATTTAATGAAGGTCTGGAGTCGATCTGATGGTGGACCCGAAAGACAGTCGAGGGAACTCCTACACGATTTACAGCAATTACCTGGTGTTTAGGCTTGATTAATTTGTATTGGTGATACGTCTACACTAAAAATGGAAAAATAAAAACTTTAAAAAAATAAATAAAAACCAACTTCCAGGCACTGAAAAGTAAAAAATAACTAAACGGGGGTTTTCATTTAGAATAGATACTTAATCAGATATTTCGAAGTCGGTGCTAGCCAATACAAATCAAAGCACACGGACTTCGAAAAAATCTGATTAAATATCTATTCTAAATGAAAACCCCCGTTTTGTTATTTTTTACTTTTCAGTGCCTGGAAGTCGTTTTTTTTAAGGGATATACTATTTGGTTTAAAGTAAAAGCAATATTTTTTATTTTGCTTTTTTATTTTTAAATTCAAAGACAAGTACAATTTATTTAATTTTAATAATATAGTTTTAGAACTTAGTACGTCACTACATGAAATTATGAATGACACGTCAGGTTACTCGTTGTTCATGTAGCGCGGTAATGATTTTCTTGTATTTAAATTGTATAATGTAAAATAATCACGATGGGTGGACAAAAGTTTGAATATGATGAAAGTGGAGCTACTTATTTCTATTTTGTATTATCGTTTCTGGCTCTTATATTAGTGCCGGCGACATTTTATTATTGGCCAAGAAAAAGAAAAGAAGGTAACTTTTTGGATTTTATAATTAAAAACTCTTTAAATATTTGTTTGCTTAATAATCTAAGTTACATTTTATGTGAGTTTCTAGAAATAACATTATTTTGCTAGAAGATTTTATTGGTCTCATTACAATTTTATGTCACGATACGGTATTTATAATTTGACACACTATATTACACTTTGTTATACCTGCGAAATAGTTTTTACTAATAAGCTAATTATTCAAATTCATCTTCTTTTAAAAAAATATATAATTTTCAGATCCGGCTAAACAAGCAGAACTATGTCAGTGTCCAAATTGCAAACAAAAACAAATAATAATAGAACAGTCAGAACCATACAAAAAAGTGAAAAACTTCTTTATTATGCTGGCAATTATCTCAGGATGGGTGCTTTTTGCATTTTTAGCAATAAAAGTGTCCCAATTTGACTATGAAATGTCCAATTTTGACCCATATGAAATATTAGGTTTGCCTCCTGGAGCAACTCAAGCTGAAATCAAAAAGTCCTATCGTAAACAGTCTTTAATTCTTCATCCTGACAAGGAGACAGGAGATGAAAAAGCTTTTATGAGACTAACAAAAGCATACCAAGTAAGTTCATTGTAATTTACCTACACAACTAAATATTTAAAAATATATTTAAAATAAATGTCCATAGGGTACAATGTCTTTTGGTTATAAATATTACTTAATGTCATTTTTTATTATCTATTTCGCTATTTGGGCTATTTTTTTAGGCTCTCACAGATGATGAAGCTAGGAGAAATTGGGAGAAGTATGGAAATCCTGATGGACCTGGTGCTATGAGCTTTGGTATTGCTTTACCTAGTTGGATTGTAGAGAAAGAGAATAGTGTATGGGTCCTTGGGCTCTACGCTTTAGTGTTTATGGTGGCATTGCCTACTGCTGTAAGTAATTTATACAATAGTTTATAATATTATTTGAGTAATATAGATCAAGAGATTTTTATTTAAAATATGTTAAATGTAATATTGTACACTGTGTTCATTTCGTTTAAATTAGTAATGCTAGTTTCTTATCAAACAACCTTGGTTTGTAATTTTTCAATTTGTTTCAAATATAATTTTATATAATATTCTACTAATATAACTTTTTTGTAGTAGCAATTTTATTAAGAATATTGACTATATTAGAAAAATTTTTTTTAGATATTATTTTCACTACTTGCAGGTGGGTACTTGGTGGTACCGTTCTATTAAATTTTCAGGGGAACAAGTTTTGTTAGATACTACACAAATGTACTTCTACTTTTGTCACAAGACACCTTCAATGCCATTGAAAAGGGCTTTAATGATTCTAGCAGCATCTTGTGAATTTGACAGAAGGCACAATTCTGAGATAATTGAGAGGGTTACCGATAATGAAGAAGTACCCATGGTAAGGAAATCCTGAATAACTTAATGTAGCACATAGTGTTTGTAACATTTGTTTTTCCACATTTGAATACTGTCATTTTTAATAATTACTTATTCTTAGTAATAAATTGATACCAATGTGGATTTGTTTATTAGATCATCCATGAGACCTATTTCTCTATTGTTTAATCATGTAAAAACCTCTTTGTAAAAGGTTTTGCTGCGGGTTTTGGTTTTAGTTATGAGGGGTTTCCCCAGTGATATCAATAAGTAGCCTATTAATTAATTATATTTAATAGTAATTATACTTAAAATTGCTATATAACAAATAACAAAGTTGCTCCTGGGTAATTTCTAAGAAATTAATTGTTAACTGACACACCGGCGTGCCCGCGATTCTCAACGGAATAACAAACATACATAAAATATACATCCAATTGTGTAGTATTAAGTATTAAAACATATAACATAAAGGCCTCTAACAACCATGGCACGTTTGCTGTCACCCAGCTTTATGAATACAACAAAATAATTTTAGTTTAAAAATGTTTAATATTGCATTATAACAGTGAACAACAATAATGCTACATTGTTTTAATAATTGTACACTTTTGACGGATTTCACTGAATCGATTTAGCTAATTTATTTTTAAAATATTCACAATAGTTTGAATAGAAATTTAAAATAAAATATGTTTAGAAAATAATAAAAATATAGTAATTTTTATTTATATTACAACAAATGTACCAAACTATTGATATTTGGCCAGCAGAGCCTACCGGTGGTAGGACTCTGTCAAGCCTGAGGAGTCCGACTGGATGGGTACCACCCCCTTATCTATTTCTGCCGCCAAGCAACAATGATTGCATTGTTGCGTTTCGGTTTGAAGGATAAGGTAGCGAGCGCAATTACAGGCAAAAGACTTATTATCTTAGTCCTCACAGTGACAACGCACCTGTGGTTCTGCATTTTTGTTACTTAAAACCTAAGTGCATGAACCGTAGGTGTTATGGGCGACAGGTACTGCTTTCCATGAGGTGGTCTGTCTGCTCGTTTATCACTGAATCGCATAAAAAAAAAAAAACTGAAAAAGTCTGACCTTACGTAAGCTTGTTATCTACACTAACATTATCTATACAGATAAATAAAATTAGAGTGTCTGTTTGTAATATTAAAATAACCGCTTTTTACTAAATTCATATGGATGTACACACGGTAGATATACCAAAACAACGTTTTTTAAAATTTTTGTCTGTCTGTCTCTGTCTAACATAGCTAACGGTGAAAACGTACCTAGGCACGAACGAGAACGAGTAAAGTTTAAGTTTGTATGTAGAGGGTTTGAAACTACTGATCAGATTTTGAAAATTCTTTCACTAACGGGAAGCTATATTACCGTAGAGTGCTATGAGCTATTTTTTATTTAATAAAATTGACACATACTAATTACAGTTGCTACGGGAGCTGCCAAACTTAGGCGAGAAGAACAAAGAGCAGCCACTATGCCGGCCGTACAGTATCAAGGCGCGGGCGCTGCTGCACGCGCACCTGCAGCGCATGCGCCTGCCCGACACGCTGGAGGCCGACCGCCGCTACGTGGTGTCGCGCTGCCCCGACCTCATCGTGGAGATGGTCAACTGCGTGAACCAGTTGATTGCTTTGGCTTATGCTAGACGGAGTAAGTTGTTCATATATAATAGCATAGGCTATAAAATATATTTTAGGTTTGTTCTGAATTATCTATGTCTCTACAAATAAATATGAAGTGTCTATTTGTAATATCAAAACAAGAGCTCTAAAAAATATTTTTTAAATTTTTGTCTGCCTGTCTGTATTAGTGATATAACGAATTTTCCATTTTTCATATCCACGAACGTGAATGCGAATTTTCATTTCCAATTTTCGTGAATACGTCAATGTTGACTTTCAAATAAGTTGTACTAATTCCTTCAAAATTGTTACAAACATGAAATTCATAATGATATTTTTTTTTATTCCAGTACCTCGCTTACCTACGATTGGCACAATTGAAAATGTCATGAAACTATCACCGATGATTGTTCAAGGTTTATGGGATAAAAAGTCTCCGCTACTTCAACTGCCATACATAACTGATGATCATTTAAAATATTTTATAAATCGTAAAAAACCTATCAAGTCGCTTCTGCAACTCGCTCAATTATCTGGCGATGAAAGGAGACAAGTTCTGCGATTCTTGAATGATAAACAGTATGAAGACGTGATGAAAGTATTAGGCAACATGCCATACATACATTTCCAAGTGAATACTGAAGGTATATAATTAGTATTTTTATAATAAAATATGTAAAAAGTACCTGTTAATTAACTATATTTTTAAATATTTTATGTTTTTTTATATATTATTATATTATTTTTCCAGTAATTGATGATGAAAACTCTACAGTAGTGACAGCCGGCGCCATTGTCACTGTGACAGTTTTCCTTCGCAGGACTAATATGAAGGAACTATTTGGAGATACAAGCATCAAAGAAAAAAATGTTATGAAGTAAGCTATTGTTCATTATTTGTGTGAAAAAGGGTAAGATTACAAAATACAAGGTGTGATAAAAAATTAAAGTAACTAAAGTCGATTTTCGTTTTCTTTTTTTTTGCTTATCTTGGTACTCTCTTTTCGAACATAATGTGTTCAGTTTCAGCTATATAGTATTTTTTATTTGTTTGTGAGAGCCAGAAAGGTTAGAAGTGTTTTGCGTGTTCGGCGACTTTCTGTAGTCGAAAAAAATGACTCAAAGGATTTGCATAAAATTTTGTGTAAAAAATGTAATTAAATGCTCCAAAGCACCTGAAATGTCGTCCGAGAAAGCTCGTCCAAGAAGGCTGAGACGATGTTAATGAAGAAGCGCGCCGTGGACGGCCTAGCACATCAACAACTGATGAAAATGTTAAAGAAGTGAAGAAAATAGTGTTTAGGAATGGTCGAATCACATGATGATGTCGGCATTTCGTTTGGTTTGTGTCCAGTAATTTTAACAGATGTTTTGGCCTGAGATGTACGTCAGCGAAGTTTGATTCGAAACTGTTCAGTTTTGACCAGAAGAACCGTCGCATCGTTTAAGAGGTGTTGAATGACGTCAATGATGATAATGATTCGCTCAAAAGGGTCATAACTAGCCCCCTACAAGGTTTTCCTATTCCCAAAATTGAAGAGACCCATGAAAGAACGGAGATTTGCAAAGATTGAGGAGATAAAGACTGCATCGCTGGAAGAGCTCGAGGCTATACCAAAAATTGCTTATCAGAAGTGCTATGAGGATTTGGAAAAAGCGCTGGCACATTGGTAGAGGATTTACTTTGAATGGCATAACATAAATATTGATGAATAAATAAATATTTTTTGATAAAAATAAAAAGTAACCTTACATATCACACCTTGTATTTCGTCATTTTTATAAGGAGAGTTTTATAAGTGACCTTTCATTGTTGTTATCAGACTATTATTATATGTTTAAAATTGTATGTGCCGGTGTGTATGTGTTACTTCTTCGTATTAAAATGGCTGGACGGATTTGGATGAAATTTAGTTTACATAGACTGGAGTAATGCATAGGCTACTGTTAGGCATCTAGGGACGCAGGAGAGCAAAACGAGGGCAATTCTTTAACAGAATATAATTTAGAATTTGCATATCATTGTGTAATTGGAATTATGTATATATTTTATTACATAGAGATGATGATGAAGCCGGCGAGAATGGCGAAAAGGTGGAAAACGACAAAAATGACAAGAACGATAAGAATGAGAAGAAAGACCCTAACAAGCGGCCAGTGTGGATGAAGCAGAAGAAACACGCGCCAGCCAAGAAGAGTAAGAAGCCCGCGCAGAAGCAGGCCAAGCCGGCGCCAGCGCCGCCCGCCGCCCCCGCCGCCCCCGCCGCCCCCGCCGCCGCCGCCGCCGCCGCCGGGGACGCCAAGCAGAAGGAGAAGGAACCAAAGAAGAAAGATGAAGAAGGTAAGGGTTGAACAAAGTGGGACAGTTATTTTTTATCAATCTTCTTAAAAGAACGAGGTTAGTTGTTGGCTTGACAAATCTCGACGAGGCATTACAAATTCAAACATATGGAGAGGGCGTTTGGCTTTGCTTGTCTAGGTTTGCACTTGCATGCACTTGTGGCCGTTGTCGGCTTTTTGTGCACAAATCAAAGTAAGTTTGCGAAAAGCGCTTGTGAAGTATCATTAATATATTATTAATAACGTTTGTTGTTGTTATTAATAAATTTTATTTATTTTAAATATTCCAAAACCTACGATTTCTATACTATATTTTTAACTCTATACATTTTGGTGACTTTTTTGTTTCTTTTTGTTTCAAAATGAAACTTCATTTTTTCCCTTTTTAGCCTTATCCCTGTAATAGAGCCAAGTGGCATATCCGGTATAATATGTATCACACTTTAGTTTAAACCTGTCATTATATATATCTCTTTATTATGATTTTTATCATAAACTAACCCTATACAACCTTCTGAGGGTTCGCATTTTCACTGAAATTATCTTGCATTCATACTTCTGTTATGTCTATGTTTCACTGCCATATATAAAGATGGCATCAACCTGTCGGTGTCAAAAATGCAGTCCCCTACGATCTGCCGTTGCATTGCATCCAGTCGTTTACCGATACATCTTATGACACTCGCTTTACATCTTCCATTCCTGCTAAATATACTTTTATTTCAATTACTTTACTATTTTATCCAATTTTTTTTAATGTCAAACACCTATTGGCGCGCCTTGACAGTAAAACCGACTCGTATGCCGTGACGGCAAACGGCATGACGCTGTCATGCCATCATGCCCCTTTTACGCCACCGCTCTCGATTTCCTTGGGTGCGCGCACGTGCTTTGTAAAACAGTCTCTATTAAGTATACTTAAATCTATTTGATTATGAATACATATATACTGTAATTATTATTATAAATAAAATAATAAGAAAAATAAATTGATTTTATTAACTTAACTCAATTTTTTTCTTATTTTACTCCAGACTCGGCTTTTTCTGTTTATTAATTATGAAATATTAACATAGTTTCACATCCGCCGAGCGTCTTGTTACGGCCAACTTTTTTTTTTAAATATCATATACCCGGAGTTTGTATTGGGTCTTATGTTTTATATTTTTGAATATTAAAAAGTTTATCGTGAATATTTACCAGGTCAGGGCGACGAGTCGGACGACGACAACTCGGACTCGAGTTCGTACAGTGACGACTCGGGCAACGAGTCGCGCGACAAGTCGTCGCCCGACGCCGACGATGATGACGACCAGTGGGACAAGTTCCAGAAGCGCCTGCAGAAGCGCGAGCGACTCGAAGGCCGGTCTAAGAGCTCGCATCCAGTGCATTGCCCATACTTCCCATTGGTTAGTGTTTTGTTTTAGCTATTATATTAAAGGTTACAGTTTTGACTACTTTAAATATATTTTTTTTATTGGGTGAGCCAATAATTTCATACGGACTAAGCAGTTACGGTCTGACATATAAAATTCATATTGATCAAATATACAACTTACAGTTAGGACTCATAAAACAATTGTACTTAAAAAAATTAAACATTTGTTCAAAAATGACGATCATGGGTTATTTAGTTATAGCAAAGCAATGCCGGTACACAATAGAATTCGTTACTTGTAACTGAAAGAACAATATTTTAATACAAAACTACAAGAAAACAAAAACAATGTAAAACATTTTCTAAGAAGCATTATAAATATTAAATTAGAAATTTTTAAATATAAAAATAATTATGGAAAATGGGTACTGGAATATGTAATCCCTCCTGTAATTAATGACCTATCTAAAACTTTAAAAGATAAAATTAACTAAGAAAATATTAAATATAATATATTAAAAAAGTATTATCTAAAGCAGCCTGTATAGTACAGTTTTATTACAAACCAATTATACGGCCACTGCCGTCTTGCAACAATTTAATCAACGCAAGTTGGTTATATTCTTATATGATTTTAATAAATGCATAATTATATATACACGGGAAAATCATGCATGGTTTTTATTGCACTGTTAGTATTTTGTTTAATGTGTTAAAAAATGTTATGTATGTTGAAATAAATAAATAACTTAAAGCAATGGTAGTCCAGTGCTCTGAGAAATCTATGCAAGCTTTCGAAAGACATGTGAAGTTTATGTTGTTAAACGGGATATTTACCATGTCGATACTTACCATTAAGAGTACTCCATGTTTCGGCACTATTGCACCATGGCCAAGGGTATAATGAAATTTTTGCGGGTGGATGTTACACACGTTTATAATAAAAACAATCATAGAAATAATGTCAGTGTCCGCGAAAGCTTAAAAACATACATTGAATAATTAATTACGAATCTATGTCATTGACTCATTCACAGATGAGTACATCTCTTTAATATCGCACAGATCTATTATTTTACTAGCGACTCATCCTCGCTTCGCTTCGGGTTCGTCTCTAGAAAAAACAATTCTATCCCACGGAAACAGTACATTTTTCCGGGATGATATACAGCCTAAAACCTTCCTCGATAAATGGACTATCCAACACAAAAAGAATTTTTCAATTACATCTATAAGACTCATCTATACTTCTATACTAATATTATAAAGCTGAAGAGTTTGTTTGTTTGGTTGAACGCGCCAATCTCAGGAACTACTGGATGGAATTGAAAAATTCTTTTTGTGTTGGATAGTCCATTCACCGAGGAAGGTTTTAGGCTATATATCATCCCGGAAAATGTACGGTTCCCGTGGGATAGAGTTGTTTTTGTCTAGGGACGAACCCGAAGCGAAGCGAGGGTGAGTCGCTAGTAATGTATAAAGACATAATACCATAGTTGAACTCCATGGGCGGAGCTTGGAGAAAACGTTAATATGCTAGTATACTATAATTTAACATGGCCGTATTATGTGACAGGAGAAGCAAGAGTACTGGTGGTGCTACATCTGCGACCGCAAGTCCAACACGCTGCTGACGGCGCCCGCGCACGTCACCGCGCTCGTGCACACGCACGAGCTGCAGCTGCGCTTCACCGCGCCGCGCTGGCCCGGCCTCTACTCCTTCGCGTGCTGCTTGCGCTCCGGTACGCCGTGCACACACACACACACACACACGTACGCACGCACGCACGCACGCACGCACACGCACACGCACGCACGCGCACGCACACGCACGCACGCACACACACACGCACACACACACATGCATACGTACACCATCTCACGTACGCACGCATGCATACAATATGTGTTTGGAATGAAATTAAACTTTATTCATGTCATGTCATGATGACGATACGTTTGGCTCTGTTTATGGTGACCCTACTTGCTGTGCCAGCGGTGGCGGGTTCGAGTCCCGCTGGGGGCCTTCATTTGTGTGATGAGCACGAATGTTTGTACTCCAGTCATGGGTGTGTTTACATTTATAATATACATGTAATTAGTTATATATGTATAGTGTATCAACTATCTGGTATCCATAACACAGGCCTCATAGTTAACTTGTTAAATGTTCATGTGTTGAATGAAGTTGCTAGTGACAGGTCCCTTGCATGGATTTCATAAATAGGTTTATTCGGTTAGGTAAATTCATTTTTTTTAAGAATTACGAAAAGTAATATATTGTATACACGATACTTATTATTGACCAGTAGACATTTTCCATGAGCACTTTTTTATATGCCTATGAGTCTGGGTTTATATCTGTATATTTAAGATCCACAGTTGCAATTTTAATTATTGTACATAAAAAATATCAATCTATATTAATATTATAAAGAGACAGAGATTGTTTGTTTGTTTGTTTGTTTGTTTGAACGCGATAATCTCAGAAACTACTAAACTAATTTGAAAAATCTTAAATATTGAACATTGATGAAGGCTATATACCATCATCCTACTACCGAAGGGAGCGGAGCAGCAAGCATAAATGTCAAAAAATCGGGCAGACTTGCATACTTTATTCTAAAACTATATACATTATACTAGCGACTCACCCTCGTTTCGCTTCGGGTTCGTCCCTAGACAAAAACAAATCTATCCCACGGAAACCGTACATTTTTCCGGGGTGATATTTCCTTAGTTTTATTTTTTATTGTATTTTCCTTAGTTAACGGGCTATCTAATGCAAAAAGAAATTTTTCAAATCAGATTAGTAGTTCCTGAGATAAGCCCGTACAACCAAACAAACAAACACTTCAGCTTTATAATATTAGTATAGATAAATACATAGCTGTATAACATAAAGCCAACAAGTTTTTTTTTGTACATTGAACTCAGGTGAAGCCGCGGGTACTGCTAGTGTAATATAATATTGAATTCCAACAGACTCGTACATCAAAATGGAGCAAGAGCAGGACATGAAGCTGGACGTGAAGGGCGCGGCGGCCGTGCCCGCCGACCACCCGCAGTGGGACCTCAGCGAGTCCGACTCGGAGAATAACGACGAGGTGCGTATTGTTCCGTTCCGCACCCTTTGTTCGGAACGGAACAGGAATAACTCCCGTTACATTTCCGTTCCGTTCCGTTTTATATTTAGTTTCGGTTTTTTCGGTGTAATTTTTGTATTTGTACACTTTATTGTTTACTACCGACTCACCATCGTTTCGCTCGGGTCCGTGCCTGGGTACGTTTTAACAGTTAGTATGGATATCCCACGGGAACCGTAGATTTTTTCGGGATAAAAAAGTAACCTATGTGTTATTCCAGACTAATCTACATACCTCTGTGCCAAATTTCATCCAAATCCGTTC
Organism: Argynnis bischoffii washingtonia; assembly: GCA_033884665.1. Lineage (NCBI taxonomy): Eukaryota > Metazoa > Arthropoda > Insecta > Lepidoptera > Nymphalidae > Argynnis > Argynnis bischoffii. Next base: position 12,130,916 of record CM066618.1, on the reverse strand, counting down.
AGCCGTTCTGGCGTGATTGAGTAACAAACATCCATCCACCCAAACTTTCGCATTTATAATGTTTATGAGATATGTATGAGTTTATATGTTAATAACTTTTTGTAACGTCATCACGTTAGTTTTCTTTGCTATATAATAGAATAGAAAATAAACTTACGCAATTGTAATATAGGTAAGAATGATTAAAATTATCTCATTTCCTACATAATTAAATAAGTTTATCTATACTAATATTATAAATGGGCAGTTTGTTTGTTTGTTTGTTTGAACGCGCTAATCAATCAAGAACTACTAATCCGATTTGAAAAATTCTTTTTATATTTAATAGCCTTTTATTGAGGAAATCTACAGGCTATATATCATCATGCTAAACTCTTAACTATAGACATATATATAGTCAACCTATTCCATATTACAACGTACCTAGGGGACGAACCCGATTGAAGCGAAGGTGAGCCGCTAGTGTTCAATAAATTCTTACGACAGTGTTTTAATTTATTAACTTATCTGTCATTTTGTGTTCGTCACAAAAAAATATGAAAAATTATGGCTCTGAGCCAAAAATGCGAATGTGTAATTAAATTATAAATACCATATATCTATTAATACGAGGATGAGTATATCTTATTTTGAGTAAAAAAAATATTTACATTACATAAAAATATTTTGCAACGCCCTTGCCCTTGCCCCATTTCCCTTTGCAACGATTATCTTATATGTTGATAGGTCTAACGAAATGTATGAAACACTTCCACAAACAAACAAGTCTACGCTTAGATGAACTACAAATTGGATACATGTTGGGTTTTAGCTACTTATCAATGATTATAGTTTTAACAAACGTTTGTGCTCATCTTTGTTAGCTATTTTAGTATTCATGCGTTTTTTGAATAGCAAATATTTATATTGTATTCAGCCTTTTTTAACGTCCCACTGCTGGGCACGGGCCTACCTTCAATACGAGGGGAATCAGGCCATAGTCCACCACGCTGGCTAAGTGCGGGTGCTAGATTTTCTCAGACATGCAGGTTTCCTCACGATGTTTTCCTTCGCCGTAAGGCAAGTGGTAATCATGTTAGAAATGATTCGCACATAAAATGTCAGAGGTGCGAGACCCGGGATTTGAACCCGCTTCACTCGGTTTCCCAAGCGAGCGCGTTACCACTGGGCTACCACTGCCCTTAATATTTATATAATATTTATATAATATTTATATTTAACATTTATATTATCCTTTTTTATTATGTCAATTAACTATTTTCGTATCGCAAATTCGGCTGTGATGGTGTAAAATCCGGTACTCGTCCTACTTATTGAGGTTTCCCACCGTACGTATGCGAACTTCAGTACTCCATATACTTATGTTTCTAATTTATTTTTGAAGTAAAACTTCTTTAGAATCGTTGTGATTTGAAACTCGATGTATCGACAGTGACACTAAAAAGGGATAAACACATAAATATATAGGATTAGGCCGGCGAGAGAATGAGATAGAATACATTGCCATGTTGCCATATTGACCGTTTGACAAATATATAATATTATATTCTTTCCATATATTATATTCTATAAATATATGATTCTAATATGCCTAATATGCCTTATTTATTTATTTGAGATAGAATACATTACACAGGAAGTGTAAAATAATAAAATTAATTATTAAATAATATGTAATGTATATTTATGTCAAATAAAATTTAAAATAACTTTTAAACTTGGTAAAAATATTATTAAAAAAATAAACCTTATAATTATCTGCTGCTATACTGCTGATACTCTATATTAATTTCACTTTCTCGTAGGTAACTTTTCTGAAGTTTCACTTCTACCATGTGTAAATTGCATACAAACACACTTTTTACTAATTAAATTGTGTAGTCTATTTAGTAAATGATAAGTTAATTAAAAGAAAGCTAATCTAATAGTGAAGCGAAAAAAAATGCGAAGTATTTATATAATTTTTTGAATTTTTGAATTTATCCCACGGGAACCGTACACTTTTCCGGGATAAAAAGTAACTTATGTACTATTCTAGGCTATAATCTATTTCTATCTCAAATTTTATAATATTAATGGGGCTAGATACGAGATGTTTTAGTTTAGAAACTACTTATAAGTTATAAGTAGTCTTGTTTATAATTTAAAAAAAATGCAAAGTTCATTACGTCATTTTTCGAACCGATACTACTTCTTTTTCTTTTAGTATTTACCTATGAATAAAACAAATATGTATCATGTCAATGATATGTATGATGTCAATGTGTTTTTTTATAAAGACTACTGTCTTCGCCTACAGTACAATTTTAATCGCTCCCTTGTAAAATATGTATATTAGCGTAATAATGATTACTAAAACAGATATTTCGAGTCGCATTCATGGTCATAGGTGTATATAAGCGGGGACGTAACTATCTTATTACATTGACATTATTTTGATGGTAACATCTTCCTGTACCTGTACGTTATATTTCCTCTAAAATTTTCTTAAACGAGGTTCACTAATGGCATAAACAGATAATAAACAATTGGTGATGAATTGTTTTTAAAATAGTAAATATGTGATATTTATGAACATATATATATATATATATATATATATATATATATATATATATATATATATATATATATATATATTTAAGATTTCTCAGACATGAGATATTGTCCCGCAGTATAAAGTATCCTATATAACCCAGACCCGGATAACCAGCTATCATTATACCTCTTCAAAATCCCTCCAGTGGGTTTCCGTGATGCGGTTACAGACAGACAGACAGATAGACAAAAATTCTAAAAACTACAGATTTGGCCTCTGTATCGATAATAATGTCTATTTCAATAAGATTTTCCAAAAAATATTTAATGTACAGATTCGGCTTAGTTACAATTTTATTATGTATATATATTTTATTATAGATGTATAGATAGAAAAGGTATAGATGTCTACTGTAAAGAAGTTTGTGGGTAATAAAATCTATTAGTATTTTAGATGCGTTACAACTGCACTTGTTTTTGGGTTTTAAAATGTGATTTTTGTATTAAGAGAAAGCAAATCGCGACATTAAAATAAATTACAATCACGTTTATAATTGCTAATTGGTATGCGGTTACACTAATATGTGTGATATCACATTTATCTTATTTATATATTAAGAGCTTTAATTTTAATATCTTGATTCCTTATTTATAATAAAAATGCGTAATTTTATATTTTAATTTTAATTATTTTTTTATTGTAGTAGGTATACGTGATTTTTATGACACGCTTTTACTGGCTTTACTTTTTAGATGTACTAAACACCTAGTGGCCGTGTAATAATAATTACTAGGAAAACATAATATATGAATAGAATTTACCTATTTATATAAAAAAAAACTGTTTCCAAAGGTAAAGTAGCTTTCTCACGCAATTACATACTGACATTTAATTTAAAAAAAAATATGTAAATTTTACGATTCATACGTGCTTGTAAAATCTATTTGAATATAAAAGTATTTTTTGATTTGATTTTAGATTATTTATTAAAGACTAGTGACTCACCCTCGCTTCGCTTGGGTTCGTCATTAGGTTGATTCCCTATACAAACTTTCATCCCCATTTTCACTCCCTTAAGGGATGATTTCCGGGATAAAAACTATCCTATATCATTCCCAGGATCTCAAACTATCTTACCAAATTTCATCTTAATCGGTTCAGTAGTTTCGGAGCCTACTCGGTGCAAACAAACAAACAATCAAATCTTTCCTCTTTATAATATTAGTATAGATAACAGATTGACTCTCTGTCCGCAGGGCGCCAGCGAGAGCGAGTTCGCGACCGACGACGAAGTGGAGGAGGAGTAATTTAAATATTAACTTATTTTTATAGAGTTTTTAATGAGATGTACGCGGAATTATGTATGGATTGCGAGCGGGTGAATATAGTAATTTTATATACTATTGAATTGTTTTATTGGTTCTTTCCTTTTTTACCTGACTGCGGCGAAGCCCAAAGGAGGATTATGTGTTTGACCTGTATATATGTACATATGAATGTATGCATGTTTGATCCTATGTTTCCGCGTAATTACAAAATGACCTAATCGATTTCAATGATTTTTATGATATCATTAATATCGAAATTAGCGGATCTTAGGCGCCAAGTTATGTGGCTTGAAAAATTTTTTTGTTCCTATTCTATTAAATGGTGTATCAAAATGAAGGTTTTGAAGAGGCAATTACAACTATTATATATAACTTATATATAACTTGTATGTTTTAAAATCTTAAAGGATAATAAACTGATAAAGAAATATTTAAATGTCTAACTGGTCGAATCTAAAAAGCGTAAATAAAATTCATATTATAAAAAAAAACGACTACGTAAAACATAGTATTAAGCAGTCGGAGACTTATATACTTATTACACAGATCATAATATTATAATGCTATACGAGTACATATTTGATCCTTGCTGGAGATGTATAATTAGTATTAAATATGAAGATGGCTGATGGACTTCGAATAGTAAGTTTTCCTGTATGTTTATAAACCCAACAATAAATACTAAATACAGTGATGCGTCATAATAATATGTATGTAAAGAATGTAATTGATTTAGTTAAAAATTTTAAATATTCAAATTAATTATTATAAATAATAATACATTCTTAGATTTATGAGAATATTTGACATTATAAATAAAAGTATCTCCCCCGTGACCGTCGGGAAACAAAATTTAAAAAAAATCCGCGAAAAAATCCGAAAAGACAGTTTTATTTAAAATTTCATATTATAAATATTACTGCTAAATATTTAAAACACCGGTTTTATAATGATATTGCTTTGCTCGATTTATTAAAAGTAATTGCTAGGCGAGGCGCTGCTCGCTCGGTCCAGTCTCGAGGGACAAGTACGTGAGGTTCTAAGAAAATTATTATTATTAAAAAAATAAATATCGAGTTTACGCTTGTAAAATCATTAAATCAACACGTTTGAGCATTAATTATATAATTGCTTGTCGGGTTCCTAGTACTTTAGTAATTTTGCTTTAAGGTGTAAGTCCTGCAATTTACACAGTTTGTGGTGTATTATCAATTATGTATATTTATTTGAACAGTTCTATTTTAATTATCCTTGAATTTATTATTATTTCCGGTTCTTAATCGATAGGTACGTATTTTTGCAAAGAATGCGAAAAAATAAAACAGATGGATTTTTCATGAGTTGGCATGCGATGTGTAAACAATTAATAAATATATGTAATAATAATAAAAATATGGGTAGAGTTATTATTAAAAAAGTATTTCTTTTAAACATGAGCGATGAATGTTTATCTTTTTATCAATAATATACAATATACACTAATGTCTAAAGATGAAGACTTTGTTTTTTAACCGACTTCCAAAAAAAGGAGGAGGTTCTCAATTCGACCGTATATATATTTTTTTATTTGTTTACATTTGGTCTGTCTCTGTTAATACTAGTCCAGTTAGTTTTTTGCATTTAATAGTCTAATCATAGCGTAAATTTATATAGTATAATATGTCTACTATATAACATCATGCTCTGAGCCTAAGGAGAGGAGCAATAATAAAAAACCCCGCGGGCGGAGTAGGGACAGAAGCAAGTGATATAATTCAATAGCAACGTATTCACGATATTTTGTTGGGTTTTCACTCTTATAACTACAATTGAATTATTTTTTTTTGTTGAAGTAAACCTTTATTTTTAGAGTTTATAAGTAATAAAAAATAATATTAATCTATAGTACATATAATATAGTAGTGACAAAGCGAAATCTGTTAAAAAAAAGAACATTTTTAAAAAACACGTGAAAACACAATAATAGGTTCTGTCGAGTCGTCCTTAGAAATTTATATGGCTATCGCTAGCTTAACCTTAAGAGATACATCAAAACAATATACTAGAAAATTGTAGGTCTTAAAAATGCCTACAGAAAAGTGCAATAGCATATGTCTCTCTGATAGTTCCTAAGTACACTCGCAATAAATATTTTTATCAATGTAACCCGAGCGAAGCGAAGTTAAGTCGCTAGTAAGTACCCTGTTGAAAAACTCCAATAGGATCCCATCAAAAGCGACAAAAGCCACATAGAAACCATTAAATATTTATCGGTTTCTATGTGGCTTTTGTCGCTTTTGATGGGATCCTATTGGAGTTTTTCAACAGGGTAGCTAGCTAGTATAGGTAACTTATATAAAGAAGGCTGTGAGTTGCAGTTTTTGCACAAGCGATCTCGTTACCGGTTACGTCCTATTGCATTACTATAGTAGGTTCCGCTGTGGGGTTTAGTGAGTATCTCACAGTCCTCTGACCGTTGACGGCTGGCAGTCGACAAGGACTACATGATGAGTTTCCCCAGCGATATAAAAGAAGGGTAGGCCAACTATTTATAGATATAGTCTTTTATAATATTTTTCACATTATTTCACCGTACTAAAATAAAAATTTTTAATCCAGCAATATCTGTATACATATAACAAATCTATTAAGCTGAGTAAATAATTACCACGAGACTTGGTTAAAAGACGGTAAAAGGAAGATCATATGCGTACATATTGCAATTATGTAAATAAGATACTATAATATTCTCTCTGCTCTTAGCAATCTATACGCAAAGCGATTTTTTATAAGTACTTAATTATTATATTTTAAGACCAGAAATTAATGTCTACTACTAAAATACAATAAATTAATGTCTTATAAGGAAAACATGCTTCATGGAACTAATTGGCATATATTCCGAGGATTGCATGTAACACAAGAGTAATCGACAAACAATAAAATTATTATATGTTGGTACCACCGGTTATATGTATATGTTTTTTTTTATTGTTAGATAGGCTTGCGCTTGACGACAATCAACGCTAAAGCACTGATGAGGTCTAGGTTGGAGCGCGCTTGCCTAAAAGATGCCTATTCACTCTTGCCTTGAAAGTATTTATGTTATATGTGGCAGGAAACACGGATGCTGGAAGGGTGTTCCACAGCTTAGCTCTTCGTTTCAGAAACGTAGAACTAAAGCGTTTCGTGCGAGTTTGTTGGATTTCTAAATCCAATGTGTAAATACTTCGTGAATAATACTGCAGTGTTGTAGTCTCCGAAACGGCTGGACCGATTTTGATGGAACTTTCACAGCTGATGTTATAAGGAGTAATTTAGGCTACTTTTATTTTAGAAAAAGAATCAGGGTTCCGCGAAAAAAATTAAAACCCATGAAATTGTGAACGAAATCCGTGTACGGCGTACGCACCCGAGCAAAACGAGGGTAAATCGCTATATAGTTTAAATGAATATCTTAGGAGTAGCAAGCTACTTTTTATGTAGGTATACCTAAACATAGCTAACCGTGAAAATGTACCGCTAATATTTAATGTAGTAAGTAGTAAATGGATCGTTTTAAAATAAATATATATACAACTTACCTAATCTTTACAACTCCAGAGTTTTATCGACTTAAAAATCACTTTAAAAGTAATTGTTCCATTCTTACGGTGTTAAATAATTTTTAATGTAAATATTTTATTTGTACGTTTTGTTTATAGTTTTTAAGCAATACTGCAATAATAATTACAAAATACCGTTCTTATTATGACTAAATAAATATAAATAAATCAAGAAGCTGTGTAGTTGCATCTCCTCGCAGGCCTACTATGAGCTGTATAACACAGACACATATATGTAACCAACATCAGTGGTTTGTCGGGGGTAAATTTTGTAAGTAAATATGGTACATTATCTCAATCTCAGAACGCATTACCAAAAATTAAAAAGCCATGTTATTTATGTAGACATGTAAAAATAGCGAAGTGTAGATAATATTATATGTACATTGTACCTATATATAAGTATGTACTAAAAGCTCATAAAAGCTGCTTATCTATTCAAACAATGAAGCTCTAAATTTCATGTTTCAAAAATATGATTTTGGATAGATATTATTTCTTCTTGTTATTCCATTTATTTTAGTTTATATTAGCAAACATTCGAACTTAAATTATGTAATGACGGTGCAAATATTTAAATCGTGTTGAGTTGTTGGAAAAAGTTTGATCAGTATAGCGTCGTGCAATGTGCTAAACTACACAAAGGGATGTAAGCGCTTTGAGGGTATCGTCCTCGGAGGCTGTGCGGACGCGCCCTGGGCGCAGGTGGGAGGGAGGACGAGGGAGGGAGAGGGCGAGGGTGGTGGAGGGGACGCGCGCCGGCAGCCGCACTCGCGCGCCGACGCCCGCTACAGACTCACGACCGAACGACCGACGCCCGCGCCTGGTGTCGTATTACCGCTCTAAATATACCTCGCGCCCGCGATCGCCTATTTGGAAACGATCGCGCGCCGTGTTTTGAACCAGTGATTGACAGTGCTGAGTGAAGAATCTTTCCTAATTGACGAAATCTCTTAAGAAGTGAGTATCCTTGGACGTTTATCTAGGATGTGACTCGCAAATATTTTATTACCGTATCCCAGTTTTAAAATAAACAGCTGTTTCTGAGAATCGATAGCGCTGGTAACGTGCTAAATTGGGATTTTGTTTCGGGTAAACGTTGAGGAAATCCGAGAGGCTGTAACATGGATCCATTATGTAAACATATAATAATTTATATTTTTATAGTAAGCAATAGTAATGGGTTTTAGCGAGTAGTATACGCCATTTTTGTGAAATTCCAACATTTAATTGTAGAGTGAACTATCATTTAATATCAATTTATTCTTAAGAAACGACTATGGATGTGACTTTGCCTCTTTTGGAGTACAATAATAATAATTTGTCTAACTGCTTGCTTCATGTATTGAGCAGAATGCGGACAACAATAGGTAATCTAAATATTCTTATTGGGTGAACTAGAGCTGGTTTTGCGATGTGGACCATTGCATAAGCAGTTGTTTTGTCCGGAGGGGTACCTAGTGGGCAGCGAATATTGTGGATTTCTGTTTCAATATACATTTTGAGTTGCCAACGACATTTTACGCTCATTACTATTATAAAACGAGAAGGTTGAATTAAATGACTTATTAAATGAATTTATTTGAGTTAAGAAAGATATGTAGAAAATCATCGCTCAAATGTCTCTATGAGAGACTCTATATCGATTTAACTGTTCAATACTTTCCGTATATTCTTTTGGTTCTTACGTATAAATCTGTATACATTTTTTTTAGAGTTACAAAATACTATAATAAATAAAAGTGGATATTGATTAACCACCATCCAGTAGCAGCAATTAATTTATTTTTAATTGTATCTGAAATAGTTCATAATATAGGAATTTAAATTGTGACGGTCATTAACTGTAAAAAATACATTAACCTTTATGATTTTTAAATTATCTGACGTAGTTTTCAAGTTTTCAATTTGATCTGCATCGTTACCCAATGTTGTAGTTCAATATTTTAATCGTTGATGAATGTTTATTCAAATTTGCGAACTCATCGATACATATTATTTTATTATTAGTTGCGATCTTTCCATCCTCGCTAGTTCTCAGTATGGGCTGCAGTACGATTTGTGATATCCCAACATTGGCCACGGACTGGTGCGATGAATCGAACCGCGGACTGATAGTGGGCCGGTTAGACGAGTCCCAAGCAGAGTGCAACGGCCCAAACTAAAGGGATTTTAAAACGTTCATGCTTGCAAGCCCTTTGATCTTGTGGTGCATACCTGCCAAGTAGCTGTAGCTTAACTGAACTAGGTATATTAGTTATTCTCGTACAACTGTTATTATTCGTTTTCAACCTTGTTTGTATTTAAATTAATAAAATAGGGACAAAACATAGGAAATGCTTCAAGCTTATCAATACTGTAATGGAAAATCAACCGGTTATAAACGAAGCAGATGAGTAAATGCAGTTTATCTATATGCTAATTAATTGATACCTAGACTTATTGCGTAGTTGAGTCGGTTTAAATGTAAGGTAAATTTTATGTAGGTTTAAGATAACGTCCAATAACAAATATAACAGATATGTATAATAATTATTGTTGACTTTGACGTTGTGGTTTAGTTCCTCCTAGGCATCAGTAATAAATATTGTTTATAATGGACATGGGCATTTGTTGTTGTATTTACATATAAATATTTATAACGCCATAAAATTAACTATCAAGCATATCAAATGATCAAGAAAAGTGGAAAAATAAAATTAAGAATTTAGTACATTTATGTATACTCGTATAAAGGTTTGAAAAAGTGATATTATTTACGATAGAGTTAGTTGCATCTTTTTAACTAAAACGGAATACCCAATAAAAAGTTTTGTTTGCAATAATACATTAAACAAAACCTTCTTTGTTATTACTCTTTTGAATGAAGGTCCTTGGGATTCCCGTGACTGTAGTTCTCAGAATTTCTCCTAATTTTTGTTATAAGGGGCTTTTGTACCTTTACGAAGAAATAATGTTTTAGATAAGTTATTTAATATTGAAATCCGATATTTTTAAACGCTTAACAATACTTTAGTCGCTATGGAACTTACCTATTAAAAGATTTATGGTTCATATTAAAGTAGTAACAAAATAATGATGTAAAAAAATATAAATATAAACGGCATATTATTTTTACTAGTCTTCTTCTTTTGTTAAAAACTATAAACTTTTACATTTTTAGAGCTAATGAAGATGACGTCTAGCATCTATATCATTATGAATGCTGTTAACCCAGTTTCTGAGCGGATATATTTTATTGCATATGTGAGGTAACCTTGTGTTTTCCTTATATATAAATAAACATGTACCTACCACCATGTGCACTTTAATCACGCGTACGGCGCAATGTGCGCGGAATACATAACTGTTGTTGAGAGAGTAATTTTTCTTTAAATTTGTAATGTAATCTAATTTTTGCATCCGTGATGTGTTGTTTTAACAAAACAATTTATATTTGTTTACCTTAAAAGTAAATAATATAAATATTAGTAATAATATAAAGTTTATATTAAAAGATACAGTTACCTAAAATCTCTTTAATTTATTTATTAACAATGTAAAATGTCATTGAATATTATAGGTAATTGGGTAGAGTTGGTTGGAATAATTATGTCAAAACAAACATTAACGTATGTTGAACAATATAAAATCTCTAGCTAATTTTGATCTTCGTCACTTAAAGTAAACTGGTTCGAACTAATAAATACATAAGAAAAATTAGGTTTACTAAATAGTAAATACTAAATACATATATTTTTTATGAATCGAGAAATAAACATTAAAATTGTCTTAAGGGCATCTTTCTCCTCAGTCCTCACTTATGTGCACTATGGTTCTTCCATCCCATAACCATAGTGTTTCTATTAATTTAAAATATTCATTTTTGTATATTTTTTTCTGTAGCTACGTTTATTTTATTATAATACGTACGGATGTAATTTTGGATATAAAACGGTTTGATATGATGACATGAAAGTACGGTATGCAAATGTAAGAGTGGTCCACATGTTTATACACCAGAGAATATAAGCATTAATTTTAGAAATTTTCAATTTCGTTTTAATAAAAGTGGATGCTGTGGTAGAGACGAACAAAAGGCTTCTCATCAAAATGCGCGAGACAAAAAAGATAAAAAGTATATTTTCGAACTGACAATAATGCTTCGCTTTAGTGCGTAACATCTTATGGCAATATCAAATTACGAGGTTTATAAACTAAAATTAACGAATATAATGTGATGTATCGAGTAATCACAATCATTACAATATACATACTTCATACTAATTTCTCGACAGACACCTTATTAGTTAATTGGTTGTTAACAACCATTTTTATCATTAAATTAATAATATATTTATACTTTAAGCATATTGGTATACTTAAGTAGTAAACAGTGAGCTAATAGGGCTGTTAGAGTACAATAATTAGATTTTATCAATTAGATCGATAATAATAAACTCATCGTTTTGGTCCAACACGTAGCATTCATGTTTGCATGACTCATCTAACAATTTATTTATTTACCTCTAATCAACATTGGAAATCAAGCGAACGTGTTTTCTGTTTGAGGAAGCGGTGTATGTTAGATCATTTCTGAGAACTTGGATCGTGTATAAAAGAAATCTCGCTTTAGTATGTAGGTAATGACGCATCTTTTGATAATCCTGGTAACTTTGTTTGACCCATATTCATAATCAATTTCTATATGTTTCTATTTACAGGTTTAAAATAACACAAAGTTACATGCTTATGTTCTATCACAAATAACATTTATTTAACTTGATAACTAGGTACCTATATGTATGTACATATTATATACAAGCTTGCCCGCGGCTCCGTCCGCGTTCATATGACTAAGAACCAAATTCTTAGGTTTTACATATCGCACACCTAGATCTAAACAGCGATTAACTCAAAAAAACACCTTTTTCAGAAAAGGTGAAAAACTGTTTATCGAATTCTTGTGTACTGCAGAAGTATTCTGTATTAATCAACGTTTTTTAAATAAAAATATATGAAAAATGTTGAAGAAATCTTGTGTTTTAATTCTATATTAGGCCTAAAAATTGGATTTTTGTAGTTGTCTCTGTATTACTTAACAAATTGTAAGTTTTTTTTGTTATTTGTAGTTGAACCTGTGATGGTGAATTTAGTGTTTAGTTGTCTCTCTTTTGAAGACTCATTATAAATTGAAAAGGGACATCATTTTGGATGTATTTATAATAATCTGACTAATAGAGGAGTCTGTGACCAAAAGTAGGGGTAAATTGGCTGATTATTAGGCATTAGCAAGAAATCACTGAATTAAGTCCTCAATCAGACATTATTTTTCATTAATAATTAAAAATATAACATAAAAAAACTAATTATATTTTGTAAGTGTCGTAGGTCCTACTAAGAATTCTCTCTAAGCTTTTTAAGATTTTCGAATTCCCTAAAATGCTTTTTATTGCAGCCGATATTTTTCTCTGACACTTGTATGCTTAAGACTTTGGCTTTACCAAAATTTCGGAGCACTTGCAATTTTTGATTTCCACATTTCTGGTTTATGTACTCTTCTTTTGCCCTTTTTTTGTTTTATTACAGACTCTTAGGAATTTTTTTCAGAAGCTGTTGCATTCTGAGAGTCATGTAGTACATGCACATGATTATCTTCGGTATCCGATGAACTACTAGAGCTTGATACTTTCTTAGATTTACGCGAATATTTTATTTAAAATACTAGAGCTTGATGAGCTACTAGAGCTGCTACTGTTGGTGGTGAACGAAGACAACGGCTAACTAGTAAGAACGACTTTAGATGATGTCTTATTTTTATGAACAAATCCGAAAATGGGATTTTCATCTGAGTTGTCAACGTCGCTTTCGTCACTTCAGATTGGTGAAATATAATAATTTGATGTACCAGTTTGCAGTTGTTTAGATGTGCTCGGATTAGATTTATCGGCCACGGATGATATCATTATGTCGTCTTCTTGCTGATTAGTCCGGTCAAATTAGACCAAAAAATAGGAGTAAAGTTACATAAATTCGCAACCAGCTGAAAATTGGTAGGATTGTTAAAACACCAATTTAGCTTAGCTTGATTTCTAGTACCGTCTTCTTCTGTATTATTTGTTCAAACTCTTGTTGTAAAGGTCTAGTATCTGTCTGCATATTTTCATATTGAGTCAGTAAGCAAGGGTTGATATTTCTTTGTCCCTTGCTCAACTATATTTACTAAAAATAGTCCACGGTTCACTCTTTATCTGAACAAAAAAATGAAATTAAATAAATCCAAATTACGTCTGATGAACTTTGATATAGTGAAATTTGATATAGCGTAGCCCATCTAAAAAGCTCTAACTTGAAAAATGTTTAGTAAAAACACAACAAGCTTTGTAATTACTAGGATAAAAAAAATAACAATATTAAGTTGAAAAAACTCTAATCACCACTAGCAAAAGAGTTTATTTTAAATGGGGTTTGAAAGAAATATAAGAGTTTAAAAAATGACTCAACAAAAAAGACTCGACTAAACATTAAAAAATGTTTCAACAATACGGCAACAATTCTAAATAAAAACGAAAACTTTACTCACCTTCCTATGAACACTGGTTTAAGTCAAAATGTTGCTATAATTTGCTTAGCACTAACCAGCAAAATGGCGACAAGTCTAATAATGTATTTACAATTTTCTGGTTTACCTCAACAATACAGAATCAACTCAAAATAGCTCTAATTTGTTTACGACGGGCACATGCATTTCGCTTGTAATACTGACTGCAACTAGCTATGTTTCTGTTTTGGTGGAGGATGAGCAGGCTCTTTCGTATAACAATAAGGGGTTTTAGTGTCATTAAGCGTTGAGAAATGTAACTATTTTTGTATCTGTTTTATTGTTCGCTAGCTAGTAAATTAAGGAATTTGATGGTATGCATAACTAAAAATATGAGATTTTTGAATTAGCTCTGTTTAGATCTAGGTGTGCGATATTAGTATAATCTTACATTGCAGTTTTTGTATTTTTTCTCAGAAATGAGATATTTTCCCGCGGTAAAAAGTATCCTATATGTTGACCCGGATAGTCAGCTATCACCATACCAAATTTCATCAAAATCTGTCCAGTAGTTTTCTCGTGATGCGATAGCAGACAGAAAGACGGACAAAAATTCTAAAAACTATAGATTTGGCTTCTGTATCGATAATAATGACTATTTCAATAAGATTTTCCAAAAAATATTAAACGTATCTATAGATTTGGCTTAGTTAGAATTTTATTATATGGATATAAAGACTAGGTGTCGTACCACAGTTATATATTCTAAATTCAAAACTAAAACACAATATTTCTTCTTTATATAGATACTATTCAAACTAATTTGTAGAGTAGGTTTATTTTATTTACTTAATTGTAAGTAGATACTTGTTTCAAGAATATTTACCTAAAATTAGTACACAATAGTCAGAACACGTGATCACTCCCACGAATTTCCTTATAATATACATATTATGTATATTTTACTTATTGATGAGTTGCTCGCATACATCATATTTTAAAATGTATTAATCTATACTAATATTATAAAGCTGAAGATTTGTTTGTTTGGTTGAACGCGCTAATCTCAGGAACTACTTATCCGATTTGAAAAAATCTTTTTGCATTAGATAGCCCGTTAACTGAGGGAGGCTATAGGCTATATATCACCCCGGAAGAATATACGGTTCCCTTGGGTTAGATTTGTTTTTGTCTAAGGACAAACCCGAAGCGAAGCGAGGATGAGTCGCTAGTGTATTTTAAAAAGCTAAGAATATAATTTGATTTTGAAACAAAACGCATGTTTACTATTCTGCTAGGAGAAATTAGGTAAAAGTTTTTTGGAGTCACCTTTGCCCTTAATAAATTCAATTAGGTACAGTGAAAGTGAATCCTACTAATATTATAAAAGCGAAAGTAAATTGTTAAGGATGTATAGATGTTATGATGTTTGTTACTCTTTGACGCAAAAACTGTTGAATGGATTTTAATGCAACTTACAATAATACAGCTTATACATCAGAATAACGCATAGGCTACTTTTGTCATAGATATATAGATTTGTTTTTTAGAGGCGAACTGGAGCGAAACGAGGGTGAGCGGCTAGTATTATATAGAATACTCTCATAGCTTACAGCTCGCAATATTTATAAAATTATATCTATTTTAAAATATTGTGGCTTAATGGTAGTTATTATCTAATAAATCCAACCATTATCAAATTGCTTAAATTCTTGTGACGCGAAGGGCAACCAGTTGGAGCAAATACCACTATTGAGTTTTTAATATTTTTTGTTGCCATAAGCTTGGCTTGGCGCTGAGTCAGAGGTCGCCTCGATTGGTCAGGGTTTAGATTACTCATAACTGTATCAGGACCCATGCAACATGTGAGTTTCCTCCCTTTGTTATGTATTGATTTATTTTAAAACAGTACTTACTAGTCTCTATTTTTTCGCACATATTTTGCTGATTTGCCTTATATTGCCACATATTTTGCTGGTTTGTTACCTATTACAAAACACTAACACATATAAAAAACTGCAAGCCTATCAATGTCCATAAATAATAATACAGTCTACATTGTTCATTCCACACAATTTGTTAGCGACGCGAGATGGAGACGAAGTCAGTGGGTAAATTGAATAGGTACATTGAGAGCTGGGTGAACGTGCCATTCATAAACATGCCAATATGGCACCGGGATCAATCGTGCACATCCGTTTTGCTCATTCTTAGGTCGTAAGCCAAGTCCTCGTCTGGAACAATACTAAATTTATATCATAATACTAATAGAAGTGTAGCCGCAGGCCGCATTGTGTACGCAACGCGCACCAACGATGACGAATTCATCGATGTATTTAAATACTGGCAAATGTTGTCATTTGAACACAAGAACATTCATTTTGCAACACATATGTATCAAACAATCAACCTTTACTTTTAAGTGTGTAACTTTACGCTTGACCCATATATTATACCACCATAATTAAAAATATGTATTATACAACCGCTGAGAGATGATATAATTTTCAGGAATTTAAAATTATTATATGCCTGTAATGTTTCACGTTGGTTGTTTGCCAATCTTTGACATACTTAATTTTGCACTCCGTTACAACTTACAAGTAACAACAACGTTTAACAAAGAATAAAATTGATTATATATAAATATTATTTATTATATATTAACGCTTATTATTATTTTTTAACTTATGTCTAACATAGAAAGTAAGAGTTCATTTTTAATATGAATATTACTGAATAATGCACTTTGAACAGTTAAACTTAAGTTAAATATTGATTATTTAAGTAACGCGTTATCTTCGGATGTAATATTATCTATCGGGCTGACAGCAATTTCAAAGTAGTGTTATCAATGAGGCGTCCAGCCGAGGGGCATCTCTATCGTCGCATGGCTTCCCGCCAACTGTTTCGCAACCGCTCTATATTTGCCCATCAAGGTTCTTACATTGCATTTTGAGGGTTATTGACATTATCGCGTAGGTATTATACAATTGGTTTCCACCGCAAAGATGTAACGCGTAAAACCCTGGAGTTGTTAGGTACATGGAAAGTTGCTCTTGAGACGGGAGCTCAGTGACGTGTGAGAAGTGCCAAGTTTACGTTACCGCCCACGATTACAGAAATAATACGAGGTCAACATAATGTCGACTCATGAAAATTTAAAATACCAAAAAGATATTTCTTTTCACAGCAGCTGTATTAATGGAATTTGTGCTAAAAAATATAACGATTTCTAAATATCAAAAATATTTATTTTAATATATTTAATAGTACGTTTACGGAAGGAAATTATGATTTCAAATAACAGAATATTTTCTACTATTTCACGACAATATTTGCGAAGCTGCATATTGCATATATTGTATATTACGTCACTGATAAAATAATATGTACCAACATTTAAAATTAATAAACCGCGACCTTTTGGTGTTGCTGTATATTTATATTTTATATAAGTATTTAAAGTGTATAAGCAGCAGTATTTAAATATACATATATAAGTCTACTATCTTTTGCTTGCGACACCACGAGAGTTTTACAACGGTAAATCATTACCTATGTCACCCTTACCCGTTCCCGTGAGGTGACAGCCCTGTTAAAATCTGTTAGCCCGCTGCGTGAGATATCCTCTGTCCGGTTGGAACTCTTCCTTTCTCTAGATGAGAAGGAGTCTACGTTAGTTTTGATTATCCGCCATTAAAAGTACCGTTAAAATCGGTTAAGAGGCGTCGGAGATAATACAAGTAAAAACAGATAAAAATAATGGTTGTTTATATACCAAAGTATTGTGTATATGAGATCAATAAAACTATAGTTATTTTGTTAATCGTAAACAGATCTATAGACGTGTTTCCTAACTTTTATAGTTACCCTTCATTTAATCCGAATATCCATTATCACGGTGGTGGCACGTTGCATTGGATAGTTTAATATTTATTTTAGTAGGCTAAATGCTAATATAATAATAATTTGTAAGGAATTTAAATGAATACATATACATTGTATATATCAATGTGGATATGTGTATAGCACTTCAAACATGGACAAAATTAGGGCGGATCTGGTGATCTGATACTGGATACTGGTGTATCAAATAAAATCTATACATATAATAAAACTGTAGAGGTCGAATGTCTGTACATAGATTTTTTTTGCTAAAAACCGAGTCAGGGGGATGTAAGAAGAGAAATAGAACAAATTCAGATTTTTTAAAATTTCTTGTTTCTCTATCTGCTTGTTTGTCTGTTTGTACGGACTTATCTCTGAAACTGTTAGACCGATTTAAATGAAGTATTGTATGATGGTACCTTATATCCCCGGTCAACATCTTTTATACTTTTCATCCCGGAAAATTAAAGAGTTTCCGTGGGATAGTTAAAAAACTATAGTAACTTATACAGCTTAGTACACAAAAACTACTTATTGGATTTTAATGAAACTTTAAAATAATATAGTTAGGCTATAGTATATATATATATATATATATATATATATATATATATATATATATATATATATATATATATATTATAGGTATTTATATTTGCGATGAAAATATTGTTCAGCGAAAATTATATGAAATGTAAGTTAAGTTTGCTCTCGTATCTCTGATAAACGTAGAATAAATATTATATGTAGATACCAAAAGTTAATACCTACTATTTCTGTGTCAATATCACAAAATTCATCGATTTTTATTGAAGATGTCCAGACCTTATTATTACATAAAATTATTTCGATGGCGCCACATCTTACCTTTGAAAAGTCGTTTAAGTGCAGCTGACGCCGAAGCTTGCGACATCTCAACCGGACTCTCAAGCATGCAATATGCGTTTATTCTTATACGCAACCAGAGGTAACAGGCTCGACCGATACGAACTATTAGTGAAAGCGTCGTTTTGTACTCCGAATGGGTAAAATCAAAAGTGTGTAACAATGTAGCCACGGCGCGACCTCTGAAGGCCGCAGCTGAGCAAACAACACACGTACCTCGTAATTACTACAGTAGCAATGACATCAGCTCTATATGGCAAAATTTTAAATATCTGAAAGTATTATTGGTTTTTTTTTTATTTATAAATGGAAAAGTAAAAAAATAAAATAAACAGAAAATGCTTAGAATAGATCCACTTTATTTTCATTTTCTTGATACAAAATGAACTAGAAAAATATTATGGCACGTACCTATATAATAAGATTTTTCTTTATACCTACATATATACCTAAATTGCCTTATACCTAAACTGACTTGATGAAGTTGTTTAGTTTAAACCAATCAATATATTGTAATTATCTCACCAAACACTGCATATAATAATAAATACAGGAAAAGGCATGGTCGGGACAGTAAACTTTGCTGTGTTAAACATAACGGTGATCATATTTAATTTGCGAAAAGTTCTCTCCACTCCCACGCATCCTATACTCTTTCGCGGTACCACAATGCACAGGTGTAAATATTTATTTTAACACCTACCCGTTAAAACATAATTTACTTTAGCTAAATTTATAACTGCCTACTTGGTCTCTGCTTGCCAAAAATCCTATTTTAAGACAAGCAGGCACGACATTAAACTTTGAGAAATATTGCCAATGTCGCATTATACCTGCATTAAAGATATATATTTATGTACACATAATGAAAACACAAGCAATTAAATATGATAAAAACACATATTTCCTACAGTTGATAGTGGTAGCCCAGTGGTGACGTGCTCGCTTGGGAAACCAAGTGAAGCGGGTTCAAATCCCGGGTCTCCAATCTCTGATATTTTCACGTGCGAATCATTTTTAACATGATTACCGCTTGTTATACCAAGTGCCAACCCGCACTTGCCCAACGTGGTGGACTATGGCCTGATCCCCCTCGTATTGAAGCGAGGCCTGTGCTTAGCTTAGACGTTAAAAAGGACTGAATACATACATACATACATTCCCTACAGCTTAAGCTGTTTAACTTTAAAATCGTCGACAAAGTGTGGCATTGTGTGTCTCTTAATGCCAGTTACGTCGAGGGCCGTGGGTTCCTTTACTATGTGTATTTATTAATTATACTTGTGTATTTATTAATTATAATTGAACATTGATTGGTGGATATGCGTAATCAGAGTTTCCCCACTGTAATCTCCCTTATGTTACAAAAGAAATAATAAAGTTTTGTAATAAAGATAAAAGTAGATATTCATATTTTTCAGTGAAGTAGGTACCTATTATGATTTACGAATACCTAGTTACTATTTTATGAGTCATCCTTATATTTTTGTTATATAGATAGAAACATGGATCGGCAATATTTGTTTATTCTATTTTTGTTACTTGAAAACATAGATACCATGTGAAACAATTTTTAGTTTCAAATATGAAAATAATCTTACTATTCGTATTAGCTACGGCTAGTTACCCACGGCTAAAATTTTTAACAATATAAAGAATATTAAAAGTTATTTGAATAATGGACACAACGACTTAAACCGGTTGCCTCTACGTGTAGATTGCAAAGTTTTGGCAACAACAATTATTATAAACTAAGGGGCATTTAAAAATACACTATGTTAAATAAAACTCAACAGTTTTTTCTACATTACTTTAGAAATCTTCGTAAAGTAAAATTTTGATTACAAAGAACTTTTTATATTCCATTTTTATTCGTTAAAAATTTCGGGTGTCTCTTTTAAATAAGATGTAAGTTGCTTATTTACTTTTCAAATGCTACAAGGGTAATCTTGCGCAGGTGATGGAGTGACACCGACCGCGATGTTACGCGCTTACTCATACGTGTGACGTCATCGATTAGTACATGAATAACAGTCCGGTAAAAATCTAATGCGTATGTTTAAACTTGAAGCAATACCCAGAGGGCAAACCTATTGCTTCGTAGAACTATGACGTGAATACTAAAAATTACAAAATCATCGATATTTCGGAAGATTTTTTACGACACATGCCATTTTCGCTTGTAGAGTGACTCGAGGGCCGATCGATTCATCCGTTTTATCATACTTTACTTTCATCTCGCATTCAATAACGAGGTCACAATGAAATTTTATGTAGGTATGAATTGATAATACAAAGGGAATTTATTTTGTAAAGAAGGTATCCGTAATCGCAATAGTTATTTTTATTGCATTATAATTATGGTCTGCCACTGTACTGAGATTATTGCTCACCTCTACCATCTAAGCTGAAAGACGTGAGAGTCTTGAGAGGGATAATCGTAGATACTTACACATATGTTTTTAGTTTTTATTATATTAGTGTATAGTTTTCACAATATAGTAGTTTGGAATATTTTATATTGAGGGATCTTTATGTAAAACATTGACACCAATTAAGTTTCCAAATTTTAAATGAAATAAAAGTTTAAGTAATTATAACCTCTTAACCAATTATTACATAAGTTTTTTTTTTGACATTTTAAATAAACGAAATTTTTTTTTTGAGTAAAATGAAAAATATAACAACTACAAAGTACAAATAATAATAGTTTTTCTCACTTAGCATACATTAAAGAAGTAAATGAGCACATTTTAGATGCCAAAACAAAATCTATACATAACAAATCCGTCATAATAATTATTATTTATTATAGATTGCATTCTTAAGATAAAGCATTCACACGTACATGACGTTCAATCACGAGCCACTGCGGGAGATGACTTTGTGGCTTGTTTTTGTAGCGTCAATAATAAATACTAAACCAGTTAATGAAGGAAGTGCTAGAAATTAGAATCATTTCGTTCATTAATTAATAGGTCTAATAAAACTAATCAAATTTCTATATTACAACTTGATTTGCAAGTACATATGTTTAATATTTATCTGATATGATGTGTTAAAAATATAATATTCGATTGCCTATCAGAGTTGAGTGAATTGTATCTTATTAAACACCAACAGCTTGTGTTGTATTTGAAGGTTTTGTTGTAAATTAACGTGAATTGATGGAGACATAAGAGTGTCAGTTGAAGAGCGTCGCGTCGACGTCGACCTTTTGATTGGTGAAGAATCACCAGACAAGGCTGGAGAATGTCAATCACATCGATCTCATCGTATTCATACGCCAGTGGAAACAAAAAGTATTCGCATTTCACGCTCTTCACTTGCGCAACCAGTCCTACGCGTACTGTTTGTTTTTCGAGTGTGCTTCTATAATTAAATTTATGCTCTTAACTATTTTCTACGTTAAATTAAGTTTGGACAAGCTTTTAAAAAGTCAAGTAATATAAATATGATGATACTATTAAGTATTCATTCATTTTATTATTTTATTCTTTGGGGTAGGTTATGTAGGGAGCACTTATCTATTATCTACTTTCTATATAATGTATTAGCTAGTTGATACCGAACGAATATGAATTGTTAAATTTACCTAAATTCTCGTAAACCTATCTATTAAATAGACTAGACTAAATAATAGACTGAACTCTTTAACAGAATTTCTCATAAATTGTTGACGCATAAAACTAATTTGTGTAATTTTATGAGGAAAGTCCGTGGCCGTTGTAGTTGTACCATTGCTTGCTCAACACAAGCCCCATAAAATAAATATTCATGACTATTATAACGCTCTAAGAAACAACACCAAATGCGTATGATTGCATTTGTAGGTAGAAAAGGATTTAATGGCTCAGTTATACGGGTTGTTATCATAGTTACGCATTTTAGGTACCTACTAAAATGTAGTATGGCTGCAGGTATATTAAACCCAGCTTACTTAGCTGAAATAATTTACACTTTAAAGATTTTTTAATGTTTGAAAAATAATTCACTATCGAACATCCGTATATAATGATACCAGAAATCTTCCTGGGAATTTAAAGCTAGATTTAATCAAGTAAAATTTATGATAGTGAAATCTACTTTATGAAAACTGATAAATGATTATTTATTGTATATTCCTTGTACCAATAAACGAAAGTTTTGCTCTCAGCCTCCTTTCACTAATGTCTTTTAGTTCGCACTTAGATCTTCACTAAGATAAAATAGATCGCAATGTCCGAATAGTTGCCGAGTGCGATCAGTGAAGCTTTGAGAGAAAATAAATCTTCAATTAGGTCAATCAAATGCCACGCCTGGCTTATGCTGAATCGTAATTTGTTATTGCGTTTTTAATATTTTATGTTTAAACATATATTATTTGGCGGTTTCTGTGAAGTCTTAATATATATTTAACGCTGCCTAAACCGAACTCATGTTTAACTTAGATATTTTAAATCTAATATCCAAGAGTAAATGTAACTAATAATTATCTCATTATACTTACCAAGTTTATTTGTTGTAAATAATTAATAAAGTCATGCTTTATTGTTTCACAGATGGCACAGTTGATAACTGTGCGACTGAACAAGTCAGACCAGCAGCCGCTGGGCTTCCGGCTGCAGGGCGGGAAGGACTTTGGTACACCACTCGTTGTACAAAAGGTAAGCTCTCACGGATACAACCTTTAGAAGTTTTTATTTATTCTAGTAAAGACATTGAATATTAACCTACTATTCTTACGTCTCGGCTAATATCCTTTTTTATAAACTTATCAATATGCTAAATGCGAAAAAAACACAGAGCATTTGTTAGGTTCCAACTAAGTAATGAATCGATTCCAGCGAAAAGTGTAATAGAAAATAAAGGCTTTGGTTGCCTTTAGATTTATTGCCGTTGCTATTTTCTAAACATAATATTTTTTTACGTGATGTTAGATACGAAATAGTAAAATAAAAAAAGTAATATACAAGAAAGATATTAATGAAGGAATTTATAATATAGTAAAAAAATGCCATTTTGAAATTTAAGTATAATCTGATTTTTCCATTTCTATTTAAAATATGTTAGAATAAATAAAAATGCTAATGTAGGAAAGCCTCCCACGCACGGTTAACGACCGGTCGATATGTCGAGACATATTGTAACAGATAGTACGTAGGTATACTTACTCGATAAGCTTTACCTTAATATGTGCCTGCTCTACAAAAACTGTATTTGCTTAGAGTCGTCTATTTACTTCCTTATGTTTTATTAATGTCATCCATTAAAACCCGGAAAAATGTAGAAAGTAGTCGATAGTTAGTGTGAGTGTTGTCATAATTTGATTGATTACATTGATGAATTAATTAAAACATATACTTCTAACAACACTATATAGTGTAAGTAAAATCCGTAAAGTTATGCCAGCAGGTGATCTTGTGAAATTTGGTACCGATTGGAAGTTTGAACGCGGGCGAAGCCGCGGGTACTGCTGGTTAATAGATATCCGTAATTAGTAATTACTAATGAGTAAAAAAGTTTGACTGATATGCTAAAAAGATTCCCAGGACTAACTGTAAATTCATTGCTACGAATATCTCTTACCTACATATTTTTTATGAATGTCAAGCGCACTTCTACTTGTATTTAGTATTTGTCACGTTTTATCAGTTTTTAGCTCTTCAAGTGGGTGATTAGTTATCCGAAGGAGCTTTTACCTCTCATTAACTGTTATATGGCCTCGTTAAAGTAGTTTCGACACGCGTCTTCACTTTTAAGGCCTCGTCGGGACTTAAAAATTATCTCTACCTTCAGCAACTACCTATTTCATCCGTATTATTCTCAGCTTTGTTTTAAACCCAGTGCGTAATGCGTTAGTTAAATTCATTATATATTCCACGCCTTGTTTGTAAACATAAGTTCATCTCTCTAAGTGGATATTCTTGTACTGCATGCGGCGGAAGTAGAAACCACGACCTTTGTGATCTTAGTATGACCTACAGCTCAAGAGTTATAGTTAAAGTAGAGAAACTCCTATGTTTTAAACGACATAATATATTTGTTTGAGAGATCTTTTGTAAGTCTATGACGGAATGTTTTAGCATTATAATTAATACAATTCAGGATTTATTAGTACCAGCCAATACTCTATTGAATAGAAATAGCATGTCTTGGCTAAGATAATTAGTTAGAATCACGAAATGACGACACTTTATCATGGGTACAAGGCAGCGATACTTCATCTTTCTTATTACATTTAGCTACGACCCAATTGGCTTCGTTATTCGACCTTGCTTTAACTGCTAACTAAAGATAAAAAATATTTTTTATAATTTTCAGTTTTATTAGGTACTGATTATTAAAAACTTCGTGTGAATTTAGAAATACAGTGGAAACATTATTTTAAGTAGGTATTTAGACTATAAAAATACCTATACAATTAAAAATTGGTAGGAGATTCATATTTGTATACTTTTAACGACGGCAAAATATATTTGCATAATCTGCTTAAGTGTGATTTTTATTCTAGCACTTAACATAGCAGATAAAAGTGACGAGATTACATAAACGTTATTTATTATTTACTTAGTTTAAATGATTTATAATATCTTTATCTAATGCTTAATGTGGCCGACGTTTGTATAAAATTGTGGAAATGGAAATATATTTTTAGAAAATCTATACTTCTATATTAATATTCAATCATGCCAGAACAGCTAATCGGATTTGAATGGCACAGAGATAGATTATAGTCTAGAATAGAATATAGGCTACATTTTATCTCTAAAAAATGTACGCTTCCCGTGGGATAGATTTGTTTTCGTTTTTCTAGAGGCGAACCCGAGAGAAGCGAGAATGCTCTGATTATATTCATGTATATAATCAAAGCGAGGATGAACCGCTTTTGTATAAAATTGTAGAAATGGAGATGTATCTATAGAATAGTTTTATAAAAAATCTTCTTTTATTTATATATATATTTATTTAACTATGTAAAGTTACATTTAATGTACACAGTTTATAATAATTACTCTGGCTAAAATATATACTGTAAATATTAAGGACCTACAAAATCTATCTGACCTTAAAATCAATCAACTGAACCCACAAGACTTATCGATCATGACGGTCAAGTATGTTCAAATATACAAGCGTAATGATGATGATTTGCGATGATCAACGGTACTTTTGCTTGTTTCATAGTAATTTGAATTGACTAATGATAGTTTAATGTTAATATTTAAATATGTTTTGAGTTATTTATTACTTATTATTATATTATTTAAAGTATATCACATTGTTATTTATCAACGATACCTATTAAATATTTTCCTAGTATACCTAAGTGTTAGGCAGTGGTTAAAGGTAAACTGGAGTAATTGAGTATTATATGAGTATCCGTCAGTTCATTGAACTGCTAATTCCCGGATCTACATGGATGTGCCTAATTATAGCGAAATGTTTTGTTTATAAAATGCTATTAGAGAGGTTAGCAACTCGACCGCTTATATCTCTGTTAGGTATGACGCGGATAATTCATGTGGGTGTCTACAAAACGTATGTACAGATGTCAGTTAAAGATTTAATCTGCAAGTAAAAAATATGCCTTGAGATATTGCAGGCTTTTTTCATTTCTGACGTCACTTTGTAAGCCTGTGAGAATGTGGCGACTATTATGTTAATTATAATATATTGTAACGATATGTAACGAAAGAAACACTGACTATGTTAATATGTGTATTTTAATATACAAAAATACATTTTAGTTAAAGTAATAAACAAATAAGTACTAAAGAAGTACGAAAAATATTCAGAGTAGATCATCTTGAAACTCAACTGATCGTCAATGTACTACTAGGTTATGATGTACTGGTGCATATGTATCTCATTATAAACAATCTAAGATGTACATAGGTGTATAAACGTGCCTAAAATACAGGCGCCTTTTTTAATGAGGCAATTTAAAATGATAAAATGACGTTGAATAGTTCAAGAAATGTGCAGTGATCTTGAGCTAAATATTATATTATCTAGTATTAGCCACAAGATCAGTAGGGAAATAGGATCGAAGATGATGTAACCAAGACAGGTTTTAGCTGCATTCCAGGGTATGTCGCCTTACCACTTTCCTGTTCGCAGTCTGGCACACCTAATGAACCATAAAATTGTAATTATCTACTTGCTATACCATAAAAATTTATAAACGGGATTACAGCTCATCGCGATGAAATGTCGTTAAGAATATCATTTATGAGTAAAGCAACTACCGAATGAAATACTTTTTCTGTTTTATGACTTTATTTCTTTTTCTTCGTCTTAGAGTCTTTTTGTTAGATATCTAAAATAATTTGCGATAACTCGTGGATGTAGGTAGGCCGTCGGCCTGATAATGTTGAATCCATTGAAGTTAAATATATTTATTATTTATTAAAAATTATTCAATAACTTAAATTTTTTCACTTTACGTTTTCATAAAGGCAACGTTTACATTATGAAACGTAAATTATTTGAGAGTATGTAAAAGTATGCACTTAGCATACGGCATTTTTTTTTAATTTTCTTTTTCAAAATTACATTATAATTTATATTTAATTATGACTCTATGGTTCTTGTTTTCCTTGTAAGGATGAGTAACTCACAGCACGCTGCGTGTTGACGTAAAAGTATTGCCTGTTTTGGCTAGAGATATAGAGCAATATGATATGCCGAATAGCTCAAATTCACTCACGTTTGTTTTAAAAGAGATAATATTTACGAGTAACTAAATATGTTGGCATTTATAAATAAATAGACAATGAACATACGTAATGTATTTATAGATCATTATTTTCTCTTTTATTATCGTTGCCAATTATGAACTATCCCAAAAAAAATCATAACGCCATATTGATTATGCAATTTAAAAATAAAGCAAAGGTATAAACTATAAACTGTAATCGTTAAGCAGTAAGCTTAAATTTCTCGATATTCATGACTTTAGTTTTTTATAGCAGCTATTAAAAGCTCTGTCAGAACTTTACCCTTTCTATAACAGAACATGACCAGATTCACTCTTATTAACCGGCCTGGCTGAACTGGACAGTGGACAACCGTTGGCGGGCTGTTGCATAACTGGTCGGGTTTTGTCGTTTCGAACTTCGGACATAATCTGAGTCACGTACAGGCAGGGTTTTGTTTTGAAATTAGAACGCCGTGCGGCGACAACGTTCTATGGATTATCGCTATTGGTATTTTCTAATTATCTCGATAGCTAACTATGTATACGACTGTATGCGCTTGAATTGCCATCAATAATAGTAGGTATACACTATGCACGTCTAAACGAACTGTAGAAAACTTCTACTGCAATGAGGAAATTCTATTATGTGTAAATCGTGGTCGTTAATTGTTACGCTGGTTCTGCAAAGCAATACATCTGTATTCTCTGTACTCATAGAAGTATTTGAATATGAATGTATCTTCCTTGTTGTTTCATAAATTTTTTCTTTGTCAATCACAATAATGAGAAACACTTAACGTTTAATATATTTATTGGAGTCTTTTATTGTTTGAGAAACATATAGCGTTTAAATATTTCACATACTTTACATTTAAGTAGTATCGAATCTTAAGCCAATAAAGTTTCCACATATAGATTATATAGTATATAAATATATTATATGAGTGTAATACAAAGGTAGCCAAAATAAATATTAAGCAATAATATTATATAAGTCTTTTCAAAAGAGGAATAAATGAACTTATTTAATATAAAATATAACAACTAAGTAGGTTCATAAGTGTAGTGATCACCACCCCACAGGGAAACTTCACTACTGATATTTATTTGCACTGGCTCACCACTACCCCCAGATCCAAGCGCAAACGCACGTCCTACTCGTACCGCGTCTAACGGCAGACCGCCCGGTCGAGTGACGTTGACAGTTACGCCCTCTCTCGGGGTACATGAGACAATGTATTATATCTACTTAATAGATACAAACACTACATCCCTTCCTTTTTAACAAATTTTATTTATTTTAATGTAAGTACCTAATCAACTTGACAATCATTTTCTTTTACTATTATTTTTTTTTTTAATTGACTTATATAATCACTCAACTTTAGTAACATAATTAAACATTAATTTACAATGTTTCATTTTCTTTAGTTTATTTGATCCTCATTTCTATCTGTCTCATCTTCTACCGTTTTCCATTGTCCTTCTACACGCTTTAGATGAATCACATTCCTTCGTAGTCTTTGTCCGGTTTCTTCGTTCCTTATTGTAATATCACCTCCCACTGATTCTTCAACTACATGTGGTGTGGGGTTGAATGTAGTCGAAAGCTTATTAGTGTTTTCTAGTTCTTTTACATACACTTTATCACCTACTGTCAATTCTGGGTTTTCCGCTCTTCTCTTCCGGTCTCCATATTCCTTTCCTTTTTCTTTTTGCAACTTGTCTCTATCTCTAACCTCAGTTTCATTATCCGTTTGATATATATTCTTTAACATGGGGATTTTATCCCTGTTCATCCTTTTGAAGAAAAGTTCTGACGGCGTTTTCCCCGTAACTGAATGAGGAGTGGAGTTATACATCATAAGGTATTCATACAACGTCTCTTTTATATCTCGATTTTCACTAGATCCTATTTTGAGACGTTTTACGATGTCTCTATTTTGTCGCTCCACTTCTCCGTTCATTTGTGGCCAATATGGCACAGTATTAAAAAGTTTAATGTTACAGTCATTGCAAAAGTTTTTAAATTCTTTGCTAATAAATTGCCGTCCATTATCAGCCGTAATCGATAGTGGATAGCCTAGTCGACTAAAGAGTTCTCTTAGAATTTTTATAATTTGTGAGCTCGTTATAGCTCTAGTAATCTTAATTTCTTTATAGCGACTATAATAGTCGATGATTACTAAAATATAATCATTGTTGGGCAACGGACCCAGTAAGTCCATCGCGATGTCAACCCAGGGCTCGGATGGAAGTTCTCGACGTTTCATTGGTGCTGGAGGATCTGGTAAGCTAACTAGGGTGCATCCTTTGCAGCTCTTTACCATTGACTCGACATCTTTATCAATTCTAGACCACCAGACCTTAGAACGAAGGCGACTCTTCATTGCAACTACACCTGGATGACCCTCATGAGCTGCTAGTAAAACCTGCTTCCTAAGGTTCCGTGGAATAACTATCCTGTTTCCTCTCAACAGAACATTCTCATAAAAACACAATTCATCAGAAAATATTTTATATGATTTTACGGACTCATCCCACTGGTGACTGTAAATTCCATTTTTAATTTTTTTGATTTCTTGATCGCTTTCGGATTCTTTTACTATCTGTTGCATTGATATTGCACAAGGTCTCGCGAGTTCAACTATTTGATGAACATAATTCTCTTCTGATGAATGAATTGGCTGATCGAAATCTATACATAGCCTCGATAATGGGTCCGCAATGTTCGTTTTGCCTGGTTTATATTTTATTTTATAACGATACGCCTGAAGTCGCAAAACCCATCTTTCGACTCGAGCGCATGGTTTTGATCTTGG
Source organism: Argynnis bischoffii washingtonia (assembly GCA_033884665.1). Classification (NCBI taxonomy): domain Eukaryota; kingdom Metazoa; phylum Arthropoda; class Insecta; order Lepidoptera; family Nymphalidae; genus Argynnis; species Argynnis bischoffii. The sequence continues at coordinate 12,100,664 of CM066618.1, read as the reverse complement.
ACTAAACAGGAATTCCAATGGCTTGTGATCCGTTATCAATTCAAATTCTTTACCTAATAGGAAAATATTAAAATGTTCAATAGCCCATACTAGAGCAAGGGCCTCCTTTTCTGTCTGGCTATATTTTCTTTCACATTGACTGAGTGTCCGATTACCATATGCTATAACCCTTGGTCCCTCATTATCGATTTGTACTAAGACCGCTCCTAGTCCCACAGGACTTGCGTCTGCTATTACCTGTGTCTTGTCTTTTATATCATAATATCCCAAAGTTTCTATTTTAGATAACATTCTTTTTAATTTTTCAAATGCTTCATTCTGATCGTTTTTCCAGTATTCTTCAATATTAGATTTCTTTCCTAGTTTCTGTCTCAGTATTTGTTTCAGAGGTTCTGTCGTCGTGGCTAAATTTGGAATCCATTTGTTAATGTAGTTTACCAATCCTAAAAAGCTTTGTAATTCCTCTATTGTTTTTGGTACTCTAAATTCAGTTATACTCTTCACGTATTTTGGCAGCGGTTTCACTCCCTCTGGTTTCAATTCATGTCCCAAAAAGTGTATTGTCTGTACTTTGTAAATACATTTCTCTTGATTTAATAAAATGTCATTTCCTTTCAATACTTTCATCACCTCGGTAAGTCGCAAATCATGTTCTTCCTCATTGCTTCCCCAAACTAATATGTCATCGATGAAATTTGTAACTCCTTCACACTTTAATAGTATTTTCTCCATGATCTTCTGGAAGAGTTCCGGAGCACATGTGACTCCAAACATAAGTCTTTTGTATCTGTAAAGCCCGTTGGACGTAATAAAAGTGGTCAAATATCTTGAGTCCGGGTGTAATTCTACTTGATGAAACGCATTTTTGATATCTAATTTTGAAAAATATCGTGCCTTCTTTATTTTTGGTAATAAATTATCCATGCACGGTAATGGGTGGTTTTCTCTTAGGATAGCTGCATTGGCACGGCGCATATCAACGCATAGACGTACATCACCATTATCCTTTAGAATTGGAACTATAGGAGAAATCCATGGTGAAGGTTCATGAACCTCTTCTATTATGTCTAAGTCTAATAATTCTTGGATTTTCTTATTTATCTTTTCTTCCAATGGTATTGGTATTCTTCGGTAGGGTTGCATAACGGGTTTAACTGAAGAATCAATAGGTATCTCAATTAAAATATCTTTAAATTTTGGAAATGGTTTGTTTGATTCTCGTTCGATATGATTAACAGCCACACCCAATCTGAGAACATCCAAACGCAATGCAGTATCTTTACCAAGTAGATTCCGGGATCCATCTTCTACAACGTAAATAGTAGCGCGTATCGCTTTACCGTTTGCTTTTATTACTGCTTCAAAGGAACCTTTGATCTGCAACGGTGTCTTACTACCATATGCTAGTAGTATTTTTTTTGGTTCTTTCACTTGCTTTTCACAAATCACCTTGTTTTTCTTTAAATATTCCCATGTTTTATAAGATACTAAATTTAACTTGCATCCTGAATCAATTAGCATTTCTAAATCTACTCCCCCTATCTCACATTTTATAGTAGCATCGTCGTTCAAATTAAATATATATTGTACTTCTTCATCCTCTAAAGAATCCACAGTAGTTTCTTTACGATGCCGCTTGTTGGAGCTTCGTTCACCTTCTTGATTTTGTACAAGTTTACGTTTCTGCTGAAATAACTTAGTTCTGCAACATCGTTGGAAATGGCCTAATTTTCCACAGCCATTACATTTTTTGTCTTTTGCTGGACAAGGTAAACCTTGAAACATATGTCTTGAATTCCCACATCTTGTACACTTCGGTATCTTTTCTTCTTTATTGGGCTCATTTTCTTGTTTCTTCCATCTAAAATTATACTTTTTTCCTTGTTTACTTGTTATTGCATTAACTTCATTTGTCTTATTCTTGTCTTTTTGTTCATAATTATCTAATTGGTAATTCACAATTTCTAAAGTAGTAGCGGTTGTGATAACTTTGTCTAAGGTGATGTCATCACCCATGGTTAACATTTTTTTCCTCAACTCCGATGATAAAGACTTTTCTAAGATCTGTTCAATTATATGGTCATCAGGTTTATCGAATTTACACCTTGCTGCTTGTCCCCTAAGCTTAATAAGAAATTTTTCGAAACTTTCACCTTCATCTTGTTGTATTAGCCTGAAGACATGTCGTTCAAAAGTCGTATTTTGCTTAGGAAGGAAATACTCATCCAGTTTACTGATAGCTACTTCAAAAACATTTACATCCTTTTCAGGTTCTACATTTGCTCCAGGCAAATTGTAAAATATTTCTTGCAGTGCACTTCCACCTAGGACTAGCAGTGTAGCTCTCTGTTTTGCTGGAGTCGTAATATCAGCGGCTTCGAGATATATAAGAGACCGCTTCCATTTTTTCCACTTCAGGCCGACTGACGTACTGTCACCTTCGATATCAAATTTCTCAGGTGGCGGTAGCTGACTTGCCATGATTGATCGTATTGGGGTGACCTGAAAATACATCCAATTAAATGGACGTCAAGAAAGTTTTATTCTATAGATCTCAATACTTTTGACACATACCAGCGTCCAGCACTGGCATACGTACAGTACCTCTTATTTAAAAGAAGTCCAAAGTCTCAAGGACCCTTAAATTCAATTTAATGAACTTCTTACAAATACATGATAATACTTCCAATTTAATAAAAGTCCAGTATTAAATCTTATTTTCAATTTAATGAAAAAACACTTTTTTTCCATATTTCCAATTTAACGGAAATCGCATTTCAATATAATACTTTCAATTAAATGAAAGTCAATTAGTTTTAATAAAATTGTAGTACTTGAATATATTTTGACAACACAAGTAACAGTAATAATAATATAAACCGAACAAGGAAGCTAGGTAGGTATACTATTACTTATAGTTATTCACTATAACAGGACGTATGCTCCGTTAACACGTTAGCATGTATTTATTAGAATAAAGGTAAAAACATAAAAACTGATTTATATCTCTATATTATTATATTTTAACAAAAACAACTCGCTAATAAATAGATGTTCAAAACATTCTTATATGTACATAATTATAGATAGGTATAAAAGTATTAAAAGATTAAATTTAAAAGTTTGTATAAAAAAATTAACTAAACAATATATCGTTTGATGTGGCCTCCTTGCAACTTTGTTGTATAAACAATGGTGACTCATTCGAACAGATATTACTTGTTGTTAGCAAGAAGGTATAATAATTACTTATTCGGATTGATATAAGCAAAAGGAGCAATTTCTATTCTATTTGTTAAAAGATAAGAAGGATATTTAACCTGAGCACTGTTTGTTACATTTTTATTTTAGTGGAATGACCTAGTTATTCATCGAAATTATTTACGTAAATAATATTCCATACCAATCTAACAGGCTATTTTTCGTATAACTATTTCATTAGAAGTTTTAATACCTATCTATAATGTGACATACAACACTCAGTACACTCTGCAGAAACTCAGAACTTCACACTGTCACCCACCTTCCTTTTTTTTTAGATATTTTGTTGTTTTACTGACCTTTATCCTCGTCGCCACTTGTAGTGATCACCACCCCACAGGGAAACTTCACTACTGATATTTATTTGCACTGGCTCACCACTACCCCCAGATCCAAGCGCAAACGCACGTCCTACTCGTACCGCGTCTAACGGCAGACCGCCCGGTCGAGTGACGTTGACAGTTACGCCCTCTCTCGGGGTACATGAGACAATGTATTATATCTACTTAATAGATACAAACACTACAATAAGGTATAATTAAGTAAGCTTTATATTAAAGTACTTTCTTATTCTTGTTATAGTAACAAAAAAAAAACAAATTTGCAGCTGCAGTGCCCCAGTAGACGTCGTACTTTGAAAGAAGTAAACAATAAAGAAAATATAATATGGTATGACCTCGCACGGCGGGCGGGACTGCATTAATCTCTCGTTCTTGTATTTCTGCTGCCGTATATGGCATGCGCGTGCGCCGCCACGGTAAGGGCAATGCCGTAGAGTGTTTCAGAAATCATATGTTATTTTTTATTTTACTCTTTAAAATAGTTCTCTTTGCACATAAAAAATATTAACAATAAAATAAACCTTATTTATCATAATAGGTCAGTAGCTTGTAATATTATTTTTGTTTGCCATACATCCAAGAAACATTATTCAATTCCTACCTAATTGGTAACAATTAGACATACGAATCACGACTTCGAATTATGAACAAATTGTGCTTATACGCTGAAATGACATTGAAATAATAGACGGATGCCTAATAAACTAAATGTTTTGTTAGAATATTCCATGTCTCTTAATTTACTTTTTTGTTTTATAAGTACCTAGCAATAGTTACTGGTTACCTAATAATTAATAAATAAATATAAAATTAAAAGCGATAAGGTGTGTTCAATCGGTAGTCGTGAACAAACAAACGTGTTTTATTAAAAAACAAAACGAAATTTATGTTTACATTTTAAAATTTAGAAGTACATCATCCATATAGGTCTAGATCTTTGGGCGAGGGTAGACAGCGCTATTCGGAGGTCATTGTCGACGACTTCGCGGCCAAATGAAGGCTACTTTACAAGTTTTACAGCCGGCAGAAACGTTAAATTCCTGACGTTTTACTGATAGGAAGGGGACGCGAGATATAAGCGTGAACAAGTACATTGGCACTTTAGTTCGGTTATAAGCACGTGTACTTGAGATATCGTTACTTTTAATGTTTTACTGTGAGTAATATTATAGGCACATTACTTATATAGTTTTGACTTTTAAAGAGAAAGTGAATAAAGTTGAGGATAATATTTTTACTGCGAATTACAAACATGGATTTTTATATGAATTACGGTACGTAGTGAAAAATCATCTTTTGGTATGATTATTAGGTATTTTTCTTTTGAATTGAAGGTAAGTTTTGTGACAAAATAGACAAAGAAAGATCAAGCGATGTTTCTGTTCTTTATAAAAACTTAGTCAATTGTAAATAAACGCATTATTTACATATAAGTACTAATGAATTTATTACATGGTAAATGTACCCAACGTAAATGATTGTACACAAAAGGGAAGAAGTTTTTATACCTTATATGTACATATGTATATTACACAGTCCAGACGGCGCTGATCTCACAATGACGTCAGCACTTCCTTCCACGCCTTCTACCTTGAAAAATATGCAAAATTTTTACCAACCACGATGACGGACCCCATAATTATAAACTTAACTTATATTCTGGATATAAAAATCATTCTCAATGTAACCGTTTTCTATGTAGCAAAAATAAATATTGTGCTTTAAGTCGAAGTCTATCGTAAACATTCAACGGAAAACGATGAGCTAAAATACAACGCACTGTTGTCTACAGTTATTAAAAGGAAATTTCAAGGAAATTAAAATTGTTCAGCGCGTTCTGAGTAGTAGATAAGTGACCATAAATAAATTATGATGACATTGCATATTCACTCATTTGTGGTTATTTAGTGCAATTTATTTGTACTTATTGTTACAAAACATATTTCTAAACACATCTTTTATTAAATAGAATCGTATTAATAGTGCTGTAGGCATCAATCGGCTATTTAATTAGTTATTTATATTTACTTAATTGCTATATTTAATTAATACTAAATTATATTTCAAATATCTTAAAACAGATAAGCGTTTTGTTTCCGAACGGGTTTTGTATTATCTTTCCAATTCACTCGTGTGTTTTATTATTTTGTATAAATAATTACTATTTATTACAGTTATAAATTATATGCATAATTACATATCCAATATTTAATTAATGTTAAACTTATATTCAATATTTAATAATATAACAGAATGTATTATTTCTAATAAGTTGCTTTTTGATCATTCTGGCGTGAGTGCGGGTACTTGTATTTAAAGCCGTGTAATGGTGAAATGGGGGTTGAGTTGAATTCAGGCGGTGATAATAACGTTTTACTATAACGATCCACAAGTGCTGTTCGCCATCTTCGTCTCGCTGTCTCTCTGCGCGTTTTATCTCAGAAGTGGGATGGAGGACAAAATGCTCAAGCCATACTTTCGTGGAACTACTCAGGTACACTGTCATATTTTTTTTTTAACTTTTGATATTTCATCTTATTTATAAAAAAAAAAAGAATACTATAACGGTAAAAGCAACTGAAGTAATGAATGAATAACTATTTAATCAAACGATTTAAGCGAAAAGTAACTATTTACAAATCATCCGAATCCAACGTGTTGGTTAGTCAAAAAAATATAGAAGTTATAGCTGATGCTACATACTCGTATGCAACTAGGAAATAAAATATCTAGTAACTAAAGCTAGAAGCCTTGTGTGACTCCAAAATTGAAATATCTAATAACTAAATCTAGATCTGTGTGCCTAATATAAAATTGCTTAGTGAATAAAATCTAGTAGTTTGACTAGATCTGTGTGAATAACATAAATCTGTGTGAACAACATAAAATGGCTTGGTGAATAAAATCTAGCAATTTGACTAGATCTGTGTGAATAACATAAAATGGCTTAGTGAATAAAATCTAGCAATTTGACTAGATCTGTGTGAATAACATAAAATGGCTTAGTGAATAAAATCTAGCAATTTGACTAGATCTGTGTGAATAACATAAAATGGCTTAGTGAATAAAATCTAGCAATTTGACTAGATCTGTGTGAATAACATAAAATGGCTTAGTGAATAAAATCTAGCAATTTGACTAGATCTGTGTGAATAACATAAAATGGCTTAGTGAATAAAATCTAGCAATTTGACTAGATCTGTGTGAATAACATAAAATTACTTAGTAAATAAAATCTAGTCATTTGACTTAGATCTGTGTGAGTCTGAAAAAATAACAACATCTAGTAAGCCTAGATCTGTGTGGCAACAGTTGCTGATAAACATTTAAAACAAAATATTTTGTACAAAGTACTAACCTGCTAATAGTGACCACGAATAGTAAAATATTGACTTAATAAGAAAAAAAAACAAATAGATAATGTGTAAATAAAAATAACAACTATTTTATATAAATGCCTTGGAGTTGTAAAGATTTTCTTGCTGTTCTATGTGCTGTTCTATGTGCTGTTCATTTTAATACAAAGAACATTTACCGTCTTTTACTTCTATTCTTTCCCAGGAGTAGAATATTACTGAGAAGTTATAAAATCGCCGTGAGACACGGCTAATGCAGAATGGCCGAATGTTACAAAACATATTTCTAAACACATCTTTTATTAAATAGAATCGTATTAATAGTGCTGTAGGCATCAATCGGCTATTTAATTAGTTATTTATATTTACTTAATTGCTATATTTAATTAATACTAAATTATATTTCAAATATCTTAAAACAGATAAGCGTTTTGTTTCCGAACGGGTTTTGTATTATCTTTCCAATTCACTCGTGTGTTTTATTATTTTGTATAAATAATTACTATTTATTACAGTTATAAATTATATGCATAATTACATATCCAATATTTAATTAATGTTAAACTTATATTCAATATTTAATAATATAACAGAATGTATTATTTCTAATAAGTTGCTTTTTGATCATTCTGGCGTGAGTGCGGGTACTTGTATTTAAAGCCGTGTAATGGTGAAATGGGGGTTGAGTTGAATTCAGGCGGTGATAATAACGTTTTACTATAACGATCCACAAGTGCTGTTCGCCATCTTCGTCTCGCTGTCTCTCTGCGCGTTTTATTATATTATAATACGTATTATCTTCATAAGTAGTGTTAAAATGTTACAATGCGTTTTACGTATCTATATCCACTATTTTTAAAATCGCGAGCAATTGAAAACAGATTTTAAATTTCACACAGTACTAAATTGCATGGAATGAACCTACTTGATATTTATCCTTAGAAAAGAGAATCTAATAGCTATGTAATATCATTCAAAATCAAAGTTCTAAAAATAGCTACACCTTTTTTAAACAAAGTCTGGTTGAAAGGTTTCTCACAAGCTCACATTGTTCTTGTCGTCACCCTTCAAAGAATCCAAGACATGCTGCATTTTTACCTTAATGGATATTCAATTTTAAAAAATATACCTATACTTATACTTTTGTAATAATTAAGCAGAGTAGTTGTTATGAACGAATAAAAATAAAGTTGAATGTCATCATTAAATCAAAGAAATTCATTAAATGTACATAATATTTGACTAGATAATAGATATTAATAAAATTTCAATATCAGAATCATCGTCAATCAATTAGTTGAACATTGTTGTAATTTTATATATGTAGATTCCTAAAGAGGGTCGTTGTCAAGTAGGCGGCCGGTCGTAATTTAACTGTTGACAACACCGTCACGGTATGAAAGACGTACTTTTTTTTATTTTTTTTTTTATAGTTGGGGAATGCATTTACGCATACCACCTGTACCCCCAGGTGGTTATGTGGGGCTCACCGACTAGAAGAGCCGGTCCTACCCACTAAACCCCAACTTTCCCCTCCCCTCCGCCTTAGTGGGGCGCCGCGGGATCGCTTACGCATAACTACCGCGACGCCCCGGCGGCAGGCCTTACGGCCACCTAACCAATGGGGCTGCTCCATAGTCCACTCTGCTAAAACAGAGAAGTACCCGGAGCAGCACCATTAAACCTCCCCGCCCACCGAAGTGGGCACCCCTCAATCGGCTGCAGAGGACAGGGAGAGCGGCAACGACACACCGACACTCCTCTTCCTCTGCAGCCCCACCGCGTCTGCCATCTAAGACGGTGGCAGCCCCGTCAAGGCCGCGGGGGGCAGGGAGAACGGCGCATTGAAATACCGGCACTCCTCTCCCACCGCGGCCTTCCCCTCTACCGGTTACGGGCCTGTTTTCACAGTCCCGCAACCGGTCCCCACCCTCCGGTCGCGAGACCGCCGAAGAGGCCCCGCTCCCGGTGGCCGCAACTCCGGAAGCCGAAGCCTCAACGGAGAGCAGCCCCGTCCTGCTTTGGTCCGCGCCGGATTTCTCCGGTACCACCCGCCCTGCACAAAGCGGGTGGCGTTCCCCGATCCGCCACCTGGGGACGCGCCCGGTAGGAGTTGGCTCTCCCCAGGGATGAAAGACGTACTGCGCCAACCCCAAGTAATTTGGGAAATGGGCAGAACGATAATGATGATGTTGTAATTTTATACAAGTATCTAATTACTAGGTACTCGACTATTTGTCCTACCCTAATTATACATCTTACTTAGCTTATGTCGTCCTAATGCTACCACCTACAGAGAAATAAGCATTCTATGTCTATTGCCGTTAATTGCACTACAATAACATACCATGATTTTTCCGAAAATCGATACAGCATACACTCCCAAAAATTACTCTTTTAATTTATATTACTATTTACTTTAAAATTGCCCTTGAAAATCCAAAAATTAGATTAGATTTCAATAAAATTTAAATTGTCATTGTTTATTGTTTAAGGTCAACGGCGGTAGTGCAGCAGAGCGCGCGGGCTTGCAGGCGGGAGACGCGCTCATTCGCGTGAACAACACCGACGTATACACACTGAGGCATCAGGAAGCGCAGGACACTATTCGCGCCGCCGGACCAGCTCTCGAGCTTACTGTGCAACGGTGAGTTACACCAAATAAGGTAATAATTTTACTATATAATAACTTTTTTTTAAAAAATAAAAACCGACTTCCAGGCACTGAAAAGTAAAAAATTACTAAACGGGGGTTTTCATTTAGAATAGATACTTAATCAGATATTTTCGAAGTCGGTGTGCTTTGATTTGTATTGGCTGGTTTTTTATTACCATAAAATATTTCATTCTATGATAAGTACTTATAATATTGAGAGTGTGAGATGCAAAGTGCTGAAATGTTACGAAATATCCTATCCTACCATGTGTTTCTGGGATCTCAACACTTTCATAACATCACGTATATCATTTAATCATTTTGGAAAAACACCATTTCTTTTTCTCTGTGCTATACAAGTAACTATAAAAATGCCCAATATCATCTATACATATAATAAAATTCTGAGTCGAATCTGTACCTTAAAATTTTTTTTGGAAAATCTTATTGATAGACTTTATTATCGATACAGAGACCGAATCTATAGTTTTAAGATTTTTTTTCTGTCTGTCTGTCTGTTACCGCATCACAGAAAAACCAACTGGAGGGATTTTGATGAAATTTAGTATGATGATAGCTAGATATCCGGGTCAACATATAGGATACTTTTTACCACGGGAGATTATCTCATTCACAACCCAATAAATAGTTATGATCAGAATTTCTTGAAACTTGGTATTAATGCTCTTCAATACTATTAAATAAATATGTGTTTTAGCGTTTTTTGAAATTCATCTCATAAGTAGATAAAATAAGGGATGAAAATTTGTATGAAACCTACCTTTTTAAAGTTTTTTTGTTGTAGTTTTAGCGCGAGCGAAGCCGCGGGTTTTGCTAGTATGTCCATAAATTATAATCCATGTATTTTTAAGGTTGATAGGTATAACAGTCAGATGTAAGGCAATATACATACATATGTATCCGTACCGAATTTATTCATGTATTATTTTTAATTTCAAACCATAATAATTAGAGAAAGGAAGAAGAAGAAAACCTTTCGCAGGATTTATAATTAATTTTAAAGTTAGGTATATAAATGATAAAAGAAGGCAGTTGTAATTATACTAATCGTGATATGTAAATCACGATTTTCAATCTTTATTTAAAATAAATATAAGTGATTGGACTATAACGAATGCGGTAACATTTTATCGCCGTGCCCGATAGTATTGTGTATAAAATTGTCACGTGCCCTGAACAATGCAGCATAAACAAAACCAGACTACCGTAACAAGTTTTTATAATTTCCAATAATCGTATACATCAGAATGCAGAAAAGAAAGAAAGACCATTAAAAGTCCAGCATTCTTCGTTTGTGGCGCCTAGTTTCCTGCCACTCATTAAATAACTATATTGACATTCAAGATGCATATAAACTAATTACGTCACTTGTGTAATACTTATATGGAAGCCAGGTGGTAGTGCTCATTATACAGGCTATTTGCGCAATGGAAGCCCTTCAAACAATGTTTTCCTGACTTTATTATCACCGATAACGTTAGAATACGATACCTATTTATTGTTAAAAGAGATCAAACAGTTAAAATTCTTATTATTAGAATCATTATATATAATAATTAATAATTGAATAGTACACATTATATTTTGTTATATCACTTTGTTTCAGTGGCGGTGGTACATGGAGGCCATCTGTCACACCCACCGGCAGCCTACCGCGCCCGGGCTCCCGGCCGCTCGGCTGTAGCCCGGTGCCGGTCACTAACACGTCGCTCAAGGCGACACCTCAACCCGCACGCGCTTTCGGCTCTGGACACAACAGTGTTGCGAAACCATTTGGTTATGTGAGTATCTGCGTTGAATCTATTATTTCAAGTTAAGCAATCAAAATCATTTTGTTTTAGTTTTCCGACAAGTATTACGGTATAGGTATAGGTTTTTGATATTAATGATTTCGATATAAATAGTACCTTATAAGTACTTTGTTTTACTTTCCTACGACGTTTTGCCTGCGACTTCGCACTTTATTTCTAGGTAGGTATATTTAGCAAGAAAAATATTATTTTACATTCAAACTTCGTAAATGCACCACTATGGTAAGTACTCATGGATTTTTTCCAAATTTCTAATCAATAGGTTAATTAAACTGGGATTTGATGAGAATTAAAGTACCGTTAGAAAAATGACAACAAAACTAAGTTAACCAATGTTAGTTTTTTTTTTTTTTTATGTGAATGTATATTCTACATTTTTATATTTTTTTAATTTGATCTTTACAGATGAATGGCAACGACTCCGTAAAGAGTATTGTAAACAAACAATATAACACACCAGTTAATATGTACAGTGACAAGACCATCGCAGAGACACTCTCGGCACAAACTGAGGTTCTCGCCGGAGGTGTGCTTGGGTATGTTTGCAAAATATTAGACAAAGAGTTAATAAAAAAAACCGGTGTTGTCTATAATAATAACTAATGTAATCTATATGTTTTGGAAACAGAGTAAATTTCAAGAAAAACGAAAAAACTTACGACGCAGAAAAGAGTGCTGTATTCAAAGTTCTTCAGGAGGAACAAAACGATCCAGAACCAGGTATACCTATTCGCAAAATTAATATAACAATTTTACATCATCTCAATTTATGCGCATAGTTAGTATGCGCATAAATATTTTCCCATTTCCAATACAAGAGATACATATGATATTAAACCATTGTACATAAGTACGTAATTATGGAATCGATAATCACAGAGTAGAGCCATCTTAGTCCATTTTGCATTCATAAGTTTCGTGCAAAATTATAAATAACAAACATAACGTATTATTGTAAAACGGTAATCCATAATCTTTTTGAGAGAAGTATAAAAATTAACGTGAAATGTTGAAATTGATAAGTACCGGAAGTATCGACGGGTGCGACGACGCCGGTTAGCGGGCTGCGCCACGTGGCAGCGCCCGTGACGCGCCCCGACGCGCCCGTTAACAACACGGGAGGCCTCCCGCCCGGACAGAACATTTGCGAAGAGTGCGAACGACTCATTACGTAAGTCGGACGATTATCGCCCGACGCGGTCGCAAACGTCTCGTTGCTTTAACATATTATATTTTAAATTAGAAGAACAAATCCCTAAAGATCAGAAGCGCGACACTATAAAAACGAAGGCTCGAGCAAATAGAGCTTTGCTGATACATTAAAGCCGACATTTTTTTAGAAATGTTTACTGACAATTTTAGGAACGTTAATTAAATATATAGAACGTGAAAAAACTTGGCTTCATATAAGTCGTCTGTTGAAACTGTTTTTACTTATAGATAGTAATTACTTAAAATGTGTTTGCAAAATATTTCAGTTGCTGTATCCAATTTGGTCACTATTTGGTTTGTTCTTAGGTATTTATTGTCACTTAGGAATAACGAGATTTTTCCTGTTATGCTGCTGGTAAACGAGTCGTCTATCCTACAACTTATATATTCCGCTATATCATAAACGTCTCCCATTTTTGTATTTTCGTGATGGTATACAATAATATTGTTGGGGTCGGCAGTGCCTTCTCATTTTTATTCGCGAGCGAGCGTGGCGCGCGTGGGGTCGCCCAGCCGACTGTACCACACGCACCGGTCGCCGGCGCGCACGCCGCGGGTCGAGCTGGCCCGCTCGGGCGCGCACACACGCACGCACCTGGCGCCCGGCTCTGCGCACCGCCCCAGCCTCCCCATCGGCCACGCGCTGGGCGCGCCCACCCCTGTCACCGACACGCCTTATTGCTCCGAGTGTAAAGCTCACATCGTGTAAGACGGGATTCTAAATGCCTGACGTTTGCGACCGTGTCGATATGTGCATTAGTTTATCGTAGTAGATATCTAGATTTTAATGTTGTGTGCGTTACGGTGCCAACGTTTATTTTAAAATAACAACTTTTGTACATATTGAAATTATATCGAATGGTACCGTAACGGTTTAGGCGACGATATCGTTTCGCGATGTCGGCGCGTCACATTCGTGTGTCTATCATTGATTAATAAAAATCATCAAAACATGTAGACATTCGCCATAATATTTAGCGCAATTGTATTATATACATATATGTACGTACATCTATCACTTAGCATGATTTCATAAATCGCGCACTTTGTCGTTTCGCAGAATTGTGCACGAATAAATTTTTTTCGTAAGCATGACTGTAAGAACTACAGGAATATAATAGAATGCATTAATTTTCGTCGTAGTCGTAGTTTTAGACTATATAACCCATATTTATTTATGTTTTCATTAAGGTAAGTTCAAATTGAATTGTCAGGTACCTAAGACATGTTTTGGTTAATTTCATGGCATCAAAGCTATTTAACTTGAGGGTCGAAAATCTAATTCATCTTCATTATTCATAGCGTAGGTTTATTTATTTTTTGTCACAACTTTTCTCACGTCCGGCATTCGTACAGTGGCGTGTTCGTGCGCATAAAGGACAAGAACCTGCACGTGGAGTGCTTCAAGTGCGCGACCTGCGGCTCGGCGCTGAAGAACCAGGGCTACTACAACTTGAACGGCAAGCTGTACTGCGACATCCACGCCAAACTCGTGGCGCGCCAGAACCCGCCCGCTGCCAACCTTGAACCCGTTACCGTCCCACCGTAAGTACTATTTGTCTTCCAAAATGAATAGCATTCAACTGACAATTCGAATTTATGACATTAGAAAGATGCAGAAATCTTATTTTATTTTTGAAGTGAAACTTCTTTAGAATCGTTGTGATTTGAAACTCGATGAAACGGAAATGCAACACTAAAAAGAGACAAGCACATAAATATATAGGATAGATAAAGCCGGTGAGAGAATGAGATACTGAGAATCTTTCTGTACATGATATTCTATTTCATTTATGATTGTAATATGTCTAATATGGCTTATTTAATTAGACGGCACGTTTGGCTCAGTTTGTAGTGACCCTACTTTCTGCGCCAGTGGTCGCGGGTTCGAGTCCCGCTGGGGGCATTCATTTGTGTGATGAGCACGAATGTTTGTACTCCAGTCATGGGTGTTTATATTTATAATACGTATGTATTTAAAGTTATATATGTGTAGTGTATCAACTAACTGGTATCCATAACACAGGCTTCGTAGCTTACCATGGAACTAGATAGTGCTGTGTGTTAATGTCCCAACATATGTATTTATATTTTACATATTTATTTGAGATAGAATACATACATAGAAAGTGAAAAATATTTAAATTAATTACTGAATAATATGTAATGCATATTTATTTCAAATAAAATGTAAAATAACTTTTGAAATTGGTAAAAATATTCAAAAAAAAAATAAACCTTATAATTATCCAACTCCTGATACTCTATATTTATCTCATTCTCTCGTAGGTTACTTTTCTGAAGTTTCATTTCTGCCATGTATGAATATCACACACACGCACTTTTTGAAGTAAATCGTCTTTACGCACGCTTGACTTGGGAGGTAAGCTGGTGAATGCGTTACGAAAAAATGTACGTACGTTTGTTGCCATGGTAACCGTTGTTATTGTCTGACAAATGAGAGATAATATTATATTCTTTCTTTAAATGATATTCTATAAATATATGATTGTAATATGACTAATATGCGTTATTTTTAGTATCTCACCTATCCTAATTATTCAAAACATAAATTGAATTTCAGAAAGAGTACCGATAACCGACAGAAGTTTTACTTCTTGCGCGTGTACACATTCATACACGCACTCCTTAAATATTTTTTTATTTTTAGTTTGTAAATCTGATTTTGTTAGTAAATCTGATCTCTGCGAAATCAAAGCGATAAATACCTAAACAAAACATGTAATATATGTACCTATGTACTAAAGGTATTCGATGATTATTCTCTTTAATCATTTTTATCAAATTTAGTGTTATACGTATATGTAAATATGACATCGATTTAGTAGGTAAACATACCTTCTGAATCGATGTCATATTTACCTATATGTATCTGATAAGTGATAAGATATGGCTATTATAAATTAAAGAGTATAAAAAAAATGGATATTACCTTATTCTTCGACAAAGAGTGATGTGAGTTCTTTTTTTTAGCGGTGGCAGAATTCCTACAAACGCTTACTCGACACCTTTGCCACCTCTTTCAACAAACAACTACACAAACGGGTCTTCATCCATGTTCAGCGTGAGTACTACTAATCTATACAAATAAATAAAACTGGAGTGTCTGTTTGTCATATTAAAATAACCGCTTTTTATTAAATGCATATGGATGTATGCACGGTACATATACCAAAACAACATTTTTTACTATTTTTTGTCTGTCTGTCTGTCTGTTTGTTCCGGCTAATCTCCGAAACGGCTGGACCGATTTTGATGGGACTTTCACTGGTAGATAGCTGATGTTATAGGAAGTAACTTAGGCTACTTTTATTTTAGAAAAAGAATCAGGGTTCCGCGAAAAAAAATTAAAACCCATGAAATTATGAACAAAATTCGCTTACGGCCTACGTACCCGAGCAAAACGAGGGTAAATCGCTATATAATTTAAATGAATATCTTAGGAGTAGCAAGCTATTATTTATGTATACCTAACCGTGAAAATGTCCCTAGGGACGAACGCGAGCGAAGCGAGCGTGAATCGCTAGTTATGAATAGTTTTTATTGCATGCTTTAAGACTGTTGCACACTTTGCAACTTGAACACCTTAACCGTGTAGGTATATAATTTACAAGGCACAAAATATATGAAAAATTAAGTTTTATATTAAGTTTCATTCTTGGACATTTATTGTCACTCAAAAATACTCAAAATGTACTTACTTTATAAATTAGTACCTGGGCGACCGAGCTTCGCTCGGAGTTCTTGAAAGATTGTATATTTTACATTAAGTGACTAAGTATTACTGAGAAAGTTGTATAGATGTCGCGATAAGAACAATTTTCTTTTTAATTTGGCTTAAAAATAATTTTACATTAAGTGACTAAGTGTTACTGAGACAGTTGTATAGATGTCGCCATAAGAATAATTTTCTTTTTAATTTGGCTTAAAAATAATTTTACATTAAGTGACTAAGTGTTACTGAGACAATTGTATAGATGTCGCTATTAAATTTTGCGTAGAATAATGCATAAGAAAAACGCATGAAAACTCGAAAACACGCGTTTTCCCAGACATGTGACTAATCTAGATCAATTTTTCGCCCGCGAAAGCCCCCATATACAAAATTTCAGCAAAATCGTTAGAGCCGTTTCCGAGATCGCTGGTATAAATAAATAAATAAATAAATAAATAAATAAATAAATATACAAGAATTGCTCGTTTAAATATATAAGATAAGATGTAATTATTAACGTTTATATGTATATATCTTATAAATGACGTACAGCATACGTAGAAGACATACATATCAGAGTCTATGTACAGAATAGCCGACTATAGTAAATATAACACTGCCTCGTCGGTTAACATGTACGATGGAAGATCCAGAGATTCTAGGATAAAGTCCTGGAGCGGGCCAAGTGCAGTTATTGGGCTTTTCTGTCAAGAAACTTTTAATAACAGCCCAGAATTGAAAAATCGAAGAGATCGTAATACTGCCGGTCATGTGCATCATTCAATTCGAGTCGTATTGTCATCCTAGGGGAGTTTAAGTGTACTGGACAGAAAATGCACTTGTATTTGTGCGTATATTTCTACATTATAATATCTTCTACGCACATGGCTATACTCAGTGAAATAATCTAAACGAAATCAGTAGGACAGAATAAATTATTTAAATAATTCTATTATTTTGCAGCCATCTAGCAACTTGTCGGGCCCGAAGCCGTTCGGCTCGTCTATCGGCTCGGCGTATTCCCCGGCGTCACTATCGCCGCGCTCGGCACCTCTGTCGCCCGCGCGCCCACTCGCCGCGCCCGCGCCCGCACCCGCCCCCGCGCAACACTTCGCTCCCAGTAAGAGAGTTACATTTGCTATATAATACTACTATTACTCAACGTAATAATTCGTCTATTGCACATTATTTTAGTAACATTGACAAATAAAACTGCTTCTTTTTTCATTTTTTTTTTGCGGATTTAGTGGTTGATGATCGATTGCTATTGATTCACGAGAGATTCGCGCTCTTGTGACCATGATTGCTGGATTGCTGTAAACCATTCGAAACGTAGGGAACCAATCAAAGTATACCCACGAAAAACAACTGATAAAGTAGTCTTATTAAGTTTTTTTATATAAGTAGTCAAATATTCGTGTATATCTAAGAAAGTATAAGATTTGCTAAGATGTCCACATTTCGTAATATTTTAGTACCTAATCGAATTTGAAGTGACTTTTGTTAATCTTAGCATTTTGGACAGATTATTTATAATTTAAAATTCGCCTGAACAGCGGAATTGTTGCATTTTTTTCTTTTTAAACGTAAACAAACATAGGTACTGCACAAGATTTAGTTTATCTTTTCAAAAGCAAACCTTTTTTTGTTGTTTTCACCAGTTTTAACTTCTATATCGGTTGTTATATGTTGTATTATTTATATTTTTATTAAGGACGTTTCATAGCAATAAATTGTAATATAAAAAAATAACATTTAATATTGATATTACTATAGTAATACAATATTAAATTCATATTTTACATCTAAATGTTCATTATATCCAGATTTCTTAAAAAAGGCATGTCTCATTGTGTAGATATTGCATATAAATCCTTGAACAGTTGAACGCTACCACATCTCGTTTACATTTTCCTTACCATAATAAAAGTTACTTTTAACTCTTAATTTAGTTGGACATTATTGCTCAGAAATATTTGGCACACATTTGACTAAGAAATCTATATTTAGATATTTGGCAAAGAATCAATCACTTCGACAATGTACTTTCTATACTCGTATAACTGTGGTGACATAAGCTTTGCCAGAACACTCTTTTGTTTTTTGACTTGGCGAGTTAAGCCAAAATTTCATTAGTCAGGCTTCAGCAACGAGTCTGAGAACCGTGTCGGAAACTAAAGTTTGGTAAGGGTATTTAATTTCAAACCTTATTTAGGTATTTGCTTTTAAATGTTAAAATATCTTAGATTTTATTTTTGTCAAATTAAACTCAGTCGTTCTTAAGGATAAATTGAAATTGGCTAAAATGTTAGTCTTTTAAAATATTTTTTTAATATTTCTTTTACAATCCAAATTTATGTAGCACTGTTCATTATTTTGACAGAGATCCCAGGTCCTATTTTTAAAGGTAATTAATAAATTGAGTATATAAATTATGCTGCTTAGCTTTCTATAGCTAATTGCGTCTGTAAATATCATAGTAACAAGTGTGCGCTAAGCAAGCAATTTGTGTCAGAATAATCCTGGCACTTTCTATAT
This sequence comes from Argynnis bischoffii washingtonia, assembly GCA_033884665.1. Lineage (NCBI taxonomy): Eukaryota > Metazoa > Arthropoda > Insecta > Lepidoptera > Nymphalidae > Argynnis > Argynnis bischoffii. Next base: position 12,081,732 of record CM066618.1, on the reverse strand, counting down.
TTATATTTTACCACAGCCAGGTTATAAGCATAATAAAATTTCGCTTTATTCAAAAACTTCTACTAGTATGGCCAGCTTTTCTATTTAAATTCTTCTTATTTTGAAAATTCTAATGTATACTTTCATCTATTTCTTCCCCCCCATTCACTACCATTGACCATTACCTTTCACCTAACAGCTCAAAACGTTAAAAGCATTGTGTGGCCCCCTCCAAATCCCCCAGAAGATGAATCTCAAACAAAACTAAATCCAAATACTTTCGAAAATATACATTACAGCGATTCAGTTCCCACGCCTCACGAACCAATAATGATATCAACAACGACCGATCTAAATCCCACAAATATGATAAAATCTACCGCTGGAAACCTGCTGTCATCTCAATCAACAGGATTTTCTTCTAATATTGCAATAACTACATCCCAGGCAACATCGATAACGGAATCTTTAGTACAAAGTCAAAAGTCTCAGATGGTACAGGAGATGTCCAGTTGCTCTGTTCAGTCCTTTTCTCAACAAGCGTCTTCTGAAAGTCAAAGTTTCACAATGTTTCAAACTCACAAAGCCTCTGACCAAATGGATTCACAGATAAATAAAACAGTTTCAGAAAAAATGTTTAATGCTCATGATAAGCAATCATTTTGTGCGCAAAGTGAGTATGGCAAAGAAATGAAAGAGACAAATGTGAAAATGCAGGAAACACAATTAATGAATCCTGCCGTAAAATCGTACAACAATCCACAAAACCAAGCCATATCTTTCTCTAATAAAACAGAAAATATGGTAAAAGACACATCTTTAAAAACATCTGCTTTTAAGCAACAATCTAATTCTACAATCAAACCATATGCACCCCAAAGCAAATTTAAGAGCGTGTCATCTGCACCTGTTCCCTCTACAATGGCTTATGAAACTAAAGTATTTTCTGATAAAAAACCTACGAAGACGTCCACTCAACCAGTGAGTGCCTCGAAAACTCCGCAAGCCTCGAACAGGTTGTCCCTGTTAGAAGCCCTTACGATAGCTCCAGACAGACCTTACAGCCCTTTATCCTTTAATATACCCAATCCCCAATATTTATCATCTGCGGTAAATCCTTCCTACCAAGAAAGCAGTAATACTTATATTCCTGTCGTAACACAAACTGATAATTATCCGATTACAAATCAGTCAGAACAAAGTTATTTGGAACAAAATAGTTTAACTTCACAAAATACTAGTACTTTACAAACGAGCTCTACTCCGTCTGCATTTAAGCCGGTTAGAAAACAAGTTTTCCCACCCCCACAACCTCAAGAGCTTTCGGCAGTTAGTGAAATATCAACGCAAAAAGATTCAAAATTGTCTGAAAATATAACATCAAGCTCACAATGTAGCTTTTCACCAGTTAAATCGATCCAGAATTCAAATGCACGTTCAAATAAAGAATCATTGTTAAAAACTGGATTGCATGGACCGGAAAGTATTCCACCTTATCAACAAAATTTAGAATATTTGGCTTTAGAGAGAGGACAATCGCCCGAATTGTGTATTACACAGAATACACAAACATCTAGTCTAACACATAATCAACACGAAATAGAGAGAAAAATAGAATGTCGTTCAAATACCCCAAAATCAAATCAACAAGACTATCAAGGAATAAGTCCTGGTCAGCAGACGTCAAGCAAATTATATAGCAAAGATACTCCGGTGTCATTTCAACCTATGTTAGATGAAGGCATGTCAAGAAATTCACCCGTTCTTAGCCGCCCTACGACTCCCAGCTTGATAAATAAACCCGCACCCATAATACCTCGTTACCAAATGAATTTAGTTACCGTGGAGCACTCTGCCCCAGAAGGTCGTATGTATAAACCACATGGGGCTGATACTAATCAGTCTTCGTCACCAAAACCAAGATCTCGTTCGCCAGCACCAGGGCTTCCACCTAATCATTTAAAAGCACATGCTCCACGAATTAAGGAAAATACATCATATGCGTCTCCCCAAAGTCAATTTTTAAAAAAAGAACATGATGTAGGCCAGACGGGTTACCAAGGAAGTGACGTTACAAAGTGGCTTCACGATCAACCATCACTTACAAAACAGGAAATGCAGTCGAACGTAGAATATCATTCTGAAAGTTACAATAAGGGTGATATGAAAATTAAAGAAGATTCTATGATAAACCAAAATTATGGTCAGAGGCAAATGGAATCGCAAAATATTGCTGAGCATGGTAATACAACTATTCAAACAACAAGAAAAACATTTGAAGAATATGAAAGGGCACGGTCTGCTAAAGTTGTAGAAATACATCATGGCGGTTCACAATCTTCTGGTGCATATCAGCAACTAAAATCAAATGTCCAACAACCTAGCAATAACTTAAAACAGGTTTATCCTCCCCCCATTATGGACACGACATCATCCCAACAGAACTTATCTATTAATACTACTAATGAGAACTTCGCTACCGCTAGTAAACAAACTGAAATGTATCAACCGATTCCTTTTGTATCTGGTGCTAACAAAGGTCCAGTGTGTGATCCTACCCCGTCGACAGGTTCTGGTGTAGGAGTTACTGCTCGTGGGAAAGCCTTTGGTGTATCGTCAGCTCCGAAACGGGGTCGCGGTGTCTTAAACAAAGCTGCTCTCCCAGGGTCTCGAGTACCTCTTTGTGCCTCCTGCAATGGCAACATTAGGTGACGTAATCTTAAAATAGGAGTTTGGATGTTGTGTTGCGTGGTGCATGCCTTAATGTGTATAGTGAAGTTTTAAGAGTAGCGCGTTTTTCTAATTAGATATTGTTTAGGTTACTAGTTTACTGACATTTAACATTTTAATTATTAACAGTCATGATGAGTTTGCTTATTTTTGTTGTTTTGTTTTTCTAACAGCTAATGAATCGACACAATCTGTAAGCAGTCAACACAAGACAGATTTCAAGAGCCCTGCGGAAGAGCGACTTATAAGAAAAATGGCGAAAATGGCACTTAACGGTTATGAAATAGGAATTCAAAGAAAAATAAAACCAGCAGATCATATCCAATCTATGGCTGATAAAATTCAGGACACTGTTGTTACCAAACATCCTCTTAATACTGACAATATACCCTCTGGTGAAAATAGTCGTGAAAATACTTTAAAGCGACCTGTTAATAAAAATTTTGATAGAGCATTGAAATCTTTAGAAAACAATATTCCAAGTCCACCTAGTGCAAACATTTTTACTGCGAATGTTTCTCTAAATTCAAATAGTCCACATACACCCGTACCTCCACCTCTTCCAACTACTCCAGTGCCTACATTTCAAGCTCACAGCACTCCAATAACAAACATACTAAATAATATTGCCACCAAAAATCTAGATTTTAATCCAAAAAGTACCAACTATAACAGTAACGATATTCAGTTATCAAACAATGAGAAAACACATAACGGAGGATATACGAGTTGTGATGAATCATATACTGATAAATCAGAACACAATAGTTATACTAACAGTTTAAGAAAAAAGACAGGTTACCAAGATGAAATTAAATCTGAAGTTACTAATTATTCTAACACATTGAGTAAGAGGAAACTCTTTGAAAGATCTGATGCACTAAATGAATCAACTAATTCCGAAAACAGTTGTAAATTTTCGGATAAAATCAACAACAGTGTCCTTGGCAAAGACTATGCAAACAAAAATAAAGAATTTGATAGTACAGACGTTGCTGAAAATTACAAAAATATAAAACCTTATCAAGACGAAATCGTGAAAAAACTATCAAATAACTTACATGACAATACTTTGTACACTTACAAGGCAGCAAAAACAAACGGCGATAGTAACATCGGCAACAAAGAAAAGAGTGAGAATGTAATAGAACAATCCAACGAAACTCATAAATTTTCTCAAGATGAAGATAAAGAAAGTTCAGAAGTCGTAGTAAGACGAAGAGAAAAGAAAAATATTCGGAATGATGACGGTAGAAGAGACTCGCACATTATAGCCCGTCCTTTAAGTACGATGACTTCTGTCGACGTCTCCGAAGGACAATACCCTATTTGTCATAAATGTGACAAAGCGATAACCAGGTAACCATGAATCTGTATTAGTACAAAATTAAATACGTAAGTAAGTGTCAGTTAAGAAGTTCTTAGCATGTTTTTTGAGCACGCGTGTTGTTTTACTAAATTTTTATCTAACAAGATACAGATAATTAGAAAATCCAGTTTTAAGAGTTTTTACATACATTTCTTTATAAAAAGCGAATTATTATTACAAGTTTAATAAGTAGTTAACTAGGTTTATTAAGTTAGCATTTTAGTAGTAAACCTTACAAAGAACTTTCTGAAAGACAAGACATTTATAAAGACATGAATGTTTGTTGGTATATCCTTTACCGATGCAGCACCGTTACTGCCTTTATTTTTAATAGCAAATAGTAGAGAATACCACAGTAAGTAGTTCTCGTGAAATATTAGTATCTAATTTGAAAAAGGTCCAAACCATTAATTAATAAAATTGCATAATAACTAACGTTCCATAAATGTCACATTAGGGGTCCATTTATCACCGCATTGGGACGTATCTGGTGTCCGGAACATTTTATCTGCGTTAACGCGACCTGCCGACGACCATTGCAAGACATTGGCTTCGTGGAAGAAAATGGCCAACTGTACTGCGAATATTGTTTCGAACAATACATCGCCCCCGCTTGCGACAAGTGCCATGCTAAGATTAAAGGAGTAAGTGTTCTTTTTTAATTAAATATTTCTGACTTTACGTCAAAATAAAAAGAAAATAATATTCAAATAATTGAATGAAAAATATTGACTTTGCGAAAAGAATAATATATATTTTTTATTCGTAAAAATATGTAATAGGTATTATATAATACTAGGTATATAAATTCGTACAAATATATTAAGAAAAAAATCGCTTGATTTTCAGGATTGCTTAAATGCTATTGGCAAACATTTCCACCCAGAATGCTTCAGTTGTGTATATTGCGGGAAACTGTTCGGAAACAACCCGTTCTTCTTAGAAGATGGACTGCCGTACTGTGAAGCGGGTACGTATGCCAATAATAATAATTTAAGGTTTAAGAGAAAAATATACTAAGCCTTCTAAGTTATATGATTATATCATAAAAGTGTTTGTCCTTCTTTGACACAACGCAATAGTGAAACAGATAAACATCTTTTTGCACCTATCTATTATAGATCAAATGCCGGTTTACTAAGTGGCTAATGTGGCGACAGTCACTAATTTATTGATAAATGAATTTTAAAAAGTATTTTAGTATAATACATGATGATTACCTATAATGAGACGTTTTCAGATTGGAACGAGTTGTTCACAACAAAATGTTTCGCTTGCGGGTTCCCCGTGGAGGCGGGCGACAGGTGGGTCGAGGCGCTCAACAATAACTACCACAGTCAGTGCTTCAACTGCACGGTGCGTATGATGCGAGCCTTAAAACGTTTTACGATAAATTACGTATACAATTCCACACATTTAAATTACTCAAATAAATGGTTATGTTTGTACATTGACTAAGATATATTTTTCTAAACTTTTTTTTGACCTACTAAATTTAATCTCTTTTCTTTATGTTAGTAAATTGTAATTTTCACTGATTATTTTTAACCAAATCTTTTTTCTGCAATATTTTGTATGCCAACTGTTAACAGTTGTAGGAATTTTTTATCAGAACTTTTAAAATGTGAATTCAAATGTGATTGTTGGCGATGGCTAGAATGTTAAAATATAATATTTTAAATCATTGAGTAAAAAAAAAACAACGTACTCATAAGGATATTATATTCTTTAAAAGAACATAAAATAGTCAAAACGATGCTTTTCTCTAAAGGCTCTTGCATTTAGTAGGTATCTCATTTGAAACTGAATGTGTCTTTAAAATATTTAAATATCTTAATCATTTACTTAGTATCAAACACTCATTTACACTATATTCTAGTTTTCACAATTAAAGTACATAAAAACCATATTGATACAATATATCGAGTCAGTCATTTACGCGCATACAAAGCTCGTCATACGCCGCTATATTATTGTGTTCCCGAATTAACAAATGTGTGTGTTACAAATGTGTGTCCACCAGTAAACGTATAATAACAGTTTTGTATATAAATGGTTAAAGGCCCACCTCCCATAAACTTCGGGAAGGTTCTATTTAAGTAGATACTAGTTTTTAGTGATACTCGTAGAATTGCTTGAATTGTACAATTTTTGTAGAAGTGTTTTGGCTATTTTATGTATTACATATATAATATTTTATTATATGTATCCATGAATGTTTACAATTTATGTTAAAACGTTACTCCTTTGATCTTGTTCATTAAGCCCAAAACTTAATTTAATAGATAAATTCAAAAAGAGTATGTTTTCGTTAAGTGATTGTCTATTATTCTAATAACATTAATAACTTTTTACCTTCTTTTTTTATTTAATAAAAAAAACTCACAATATAGTATAACACATAACAAGTTCAAAAGTGTAACAACGTACATATAACAGTAATTTACATTACACGATTACATATATTTCGTGGCGTAATGTCTTAATACAGTATGTTGTGTGGATATTTGTATTGTATGTTTAAAGTTTATAAATTTGTTACAGGTGTGCAAAAAGAATCTCGAGGGACAGAGTTTCTTTGCCAAGGGAGGACGACCTTTCTGCAAAATACACGCCCGCTAGATCGCCTCAGACAATAATATACAACTCTGACACTGTTTACACGACAACTACTTTCCGACCAGTCTCTATCTCTCCGTCCACTTATCCAAATAGCACGCCTTCTCCGCAAAGAACCAGGAAGTTAGAAACACCCCTCCACTTCGATGGAGGACTGTTTTCTGATATACGGAGTACAGATGGCAAGTTACTCAGCAAGGTAACCGTGGATCGAGTTCATAGCTCCTCTCGCCACGATATCACCGACTCACCACATTTATATGAAGATACAGATCTACACGGCAACAAGGAATATGTTGATGAAATCGTTAAAACTGAAACTATAACGAATGAAGATGTTATAAAAGTAAAATTTACGCCCGTACCTCCCGAGTTGGACTCTGTTTCTCTCTGGAAATCGACACAACTGTCGAGAAATTTAAGTCCAATAAATTTCATTAAAGATGATTTTGAAGACTTATGTAGTTACAAAATTGTTAACACTGTTTGTAAAGAAAATCTTCTGAAAGTCATTGATTTCGAAGATACAGATAAAAAGAATGAAAGTGTGGACAAACCGGTGACCAGAGGACATAGTCCTTTGGCGAATTTAATTATACCCGAACATTTAACTAAGATAGACAGTTATTTACAGGAAAGTTTAAATGTGTTGAAATCTGAGAAAGAATGTAGCGTCGCTGAGGAGGTCTTGCATAACTATAAAGTTGAAAATACATGCCAATTACAAAATAATTACGAGGAAGCTCTTGATAGTTACCAGAAAACTGATAACATAGTTCATAAAAAAGAAAATATATCCACTTACAATGACGGAGAGATTGCTAATGTGAAAGATAAATTAAACAGTGTCAAAACAAAACATCCGGGAGTATTAAAAACCGTATATAATTGGCCAATGCATTACCATGCAGCAATAATGTGTTTCTTTTTGATTGTATATAACCTCATCTATCAATATCTTAAGCAAAATTATCATGGTAAGAAAGAATCTGTAAATTAGGCGAGAAAAATAATCACTCTAACTATATTGTATTATATAAACTAGTCAACAAATTAATTTCAAAGATTTACGTTTCAACTGGTCATTGAAACATTAATATAACACTAGTAAAAAGGGAGATGTAAATAACTTCACGTAACGAAGCCTCTATTTGTTTCTTTTCAGTTTTAAAATATTAACAATTTGGTGCTTTTCCTTAAAGTAAATATGCTCGCAATTTTTCTAAATAAGGCTTTGTACACAGCTTCCGGAATGTTTCAGTAAAACTATTACTAACATTAACCATAGTACTTTTTTATTTTGATGAGTTTTAAGCGATTTATAATTGAAAGAAATGGTGCACCAATAATTCTTATATCTACGGAAGTTATACCTATACTATTAGTAGACATCTGACATTGTGCTCAAGTTAACTGTTGGCGCAATGACGTCATACAAAGAGGCTTAGATAGCATTTATTGGACGATTCAAAAGAATCCTTTCCATATCGTCATGCGTAGTCATTTTTTATCTTCTGCATAGAAAAAATCTTGCAAAACCATTCTATACGATGTCTACATAGTTATTACTAAAGAAGAATACATTTATAACATATATGTATGTTATTAAGGTGCCTACTCCTTTTTCAATATATTGTGTAGAAGGCACTTTTGCTGTAACTTTAATGTAAGTGTTACAAGTAATCTTTATATTAATAATTATTATTTATTTAGAAATAAAGCATTGCAATTTGTAATCTATAAGAACAATTATGTGAGCTTAAATAAATATTTTATCTTACGACGCTGTTTCATTAAAATCTTCATTTGACTTTTATATCTATTAATAAACACGACTAAATATTATGGTTAACATAAGGTTAGAACTGGGCATCACTTTTGAGAGATGTCGCTCTCATGGCTGAATTTAACTGATCTTATAAAAAGGCGTTGACTATATGTACGTTCCGCCAAATCCTTCAGGTATGTATAGTTGCATCAGCTCGAAAGGAAGAATTAAACACTGAATATTTTTCTAAAACAATTCCTTCAACATCTCAGATAAGTTACGTCGAAGTTTTGAAATCTTCAAATACTACATATAGCAATACAGAAACGCCAAATCAAAAAATAAGGAAAACTAAGAAAAGAAGAAATATAAGTCAACATGTAATCAGACTGGAGAGTCTTTGGATTTTTTTTTAACGTCCCACTTTTTTTTAACGTCCCACTGCTGGGCACGGGCCTCCCTTCAGTACGCGGGGGATCAGGCCATAGTCCACCACGCTGGCCAAGTGCGGGTTGGCAGACTTCACATGTCTTTCGAAAACTTGCTAGGTTCTCTCAGACATGCAGGTTTCCTCACGATGTTTTCCTTCACCGTAAGGCAAGTGGTAATCAAGTTAGATACGATTCGCACATGAAAATATCAGAGGTGCGAGACCCGGGATTTGAACCCGCTTCACTCGGTTTCCCAAGCGAGCGCGTTACCACTGGACTGGAGCGCTATAGATTTGGGGAAATTATTTTAAAAAATTTATCGCCAGATTATGTTATTTCTTCTCTTTTAAATACCTATATTAAATGAGTTTGGAGTGGGAACCAAGATTTGTAATTATTTGTGGAGCTTTTTAAGCGAACTTTATCTTACAATTAAACGAATTAAAATATCACAGGAGTACATCCTTAGGCCTAGCACAAGGAGATCCCCTTTCTCCGTTATTATTTAAGTGTTACCATACCGATTTGTAACCAAATTAACAATGTGAGCTTTTCCCAATTTGCCGATGATTTGTTATATTTACTCCAAAGAAAGATAATGTAACCACTCAGCAAAAAGTATAAGAATCTTAAACGTTATTTAGTAAGTTAATAAATAAAATAGGATTAGATATTTCTTTGACTAAGAGAAAAATTTGCTTATTTTCAAAAGGTGGAACAAATGTAAATGTTATTGTTAAAATTAATAATACTCCTTTTTACAGTGTGTCAATAAAGTTAGATATTTAGGACTGTGGTTGGATCGTTCGTTGCGATGTGGTAAACATTATGGAGGAGATAATTCAAAAGATATAAAATTTTTCTTAATGTTTTTAAAGTATTGGCTGGAAATAATTGGGGGGTCAATAATATATGATAATTACCTACTACCAAATATTTACTGACGGATCAAATGATAAAGGCGGATCAGGAGCAGCTGAAAATGTTAATAGGTTACCTAAACTAGCATCGTTTAAGGGCGTCAACATAGGAGTTCCTCTTTATACAGATGTACTTTGGTATACAAAAGAAAAATGTATGGATCTTTGGAATAAATATTTTGACAAGTGGTTAAAAGAAAACAGGATTCGGTATAGAAAAATGCAACCACAGCCTTGGAAGAAGTTATGGTTTGATAACTGTACTTTTAGTTGAAGTGACTTAGAGTTAGCATTAAGAATTCGCTCCCGACATATTCCTTTCAATAAGTTAAAAATTACGAAAAAAGTTAATACCCCAATTTGTACAGAATGTAGTATCATTAAGGATGTATATCAAGTCTTGATGGAATGTGTCCGAAATGAATATTTTAGACAATACCTACAAATTAGCTAAAACGTTAACTTAAACATTGCTGATTGTATACCCTACTAGTGCTAATGCTAAATCACTATATAAATTAGCAAGATATGTATAGATTTAAGAAAATACATTAATTTTTTGTTTAACTTACACAGCAACATAGTTAACTTTTGACGAAGTTCTTTAAATTAAGAAAAAAAATCTTAAAAAAAATCCTTTCTTTCTCCGGTGAGTCCTACATAACCATCTGTATGTATGCAGGTGGTAAGCATAAATGCATTTAAGACCTAGAGTAACTTACTGGAGTGACTTAGGTGTCTTACATAAGGTAAAAAAGCATAATAAAAATAGCATGTTGATTTAATCTATAAATTTATTTATTTGGCATAAATAAGTATTGCAACTAAACTAAATTTGTAAACTTAATTTATTTAATTTTATAATCCTCATTTAATTTTATAGTAAATTGTAACTTCATTTTTGATTTTAATATTTGGATAATTGTCTACATAGATAATTCCAAGATGGTTACCACGTGTCTTATGATGAAGGAAAACATGAGAAGCTTTCCAACCAGCACTTCACAGGTTTGGTGGATTATGGCCAGATCCAATTCATATTAAAGGGAGGTCTACACCTAGCTATAGGACTTTAAAAATGGCTGAATGCAATACATCTATCTATCTATCTATTCAGCCCTTTTAAACATCTTACTGCTAGGCACGGGCCTCCCTTCAATACAAAGGGGAACAGGATATTCCACCATGCTGGCCAATTGCAATTGGCAGATTTCACGTCTTTGGAAAAAAAATAAGTTCTCTCAGACATGCAGGTTTCCTCACGATGTTTTCCTTAACCGTAAGGCAAGTGGTAATCATGTTAGTAATGATTCGCACATGAAAATATCAGAGGTGTGAAACCCGGGATTCAAACCCGCTTCACTTGGTTTTCCAAGCTAGCGTGTTACTACTGGGCTACCACTGCCTACATACATACATATATACAACTACTTATTTATGATGGACACTTGTTTCAATGAGATGCAGTAATAATGACATACTTTAATAACATTACTAAGATGAATATTGTTTGAAAGCAAAGTTTCAATAGTAAAATCAAATAATTTTCACCAAAAATAACAATACCTCTTTATTAACTGTAACTATTTTATATAATATTATTATTACGATTAAATGAATACATACAATAATTACATATCCAATGGTCCTGTTTTTGTATCATTTGTATACTCACTCTCACCAAAGAAAAATTTTGTAATTCTGAAACAACAATTAATAATAAAATATTGCTACCAAATATCTGGAATAAATGATAATAATTAGTCATTAATTTCCTTTGTCAATGTTATTTTACACTTATTAAAAACAAAGAAGCATTAAAATAACTTTAAAATTTATAAAATAACATAGTTTAAAACATACCTTTTCCATTCTATTCCAAAACCTATGAAAGTAAAAGTCAAAAATCCATGCCATAATACAGTAAACCGAGACTCTGGTTGTCGCTTATGTCCGAAGTTTTTAAAACTTCTATTATTTGTAATCATATAATTCTTAGCTATTCTTAACATTTTAACTAATTATTATCATAGTTATGTAATTATTATAAATATTAGCTCTAACAGCAGCTGATGTAAAAACCTGTGGTAAAAACAATACGAGTTGAGACTTGAGAGTTCATTGACATTTGACAACAGTACCACAGACCAGGATGTTTGACAGTAACATTCACAGTTCAGGAACAAGTAACAGGAACAAGGAACAGCTTAAATGAATATTTTGCTTTTTTCTCCTGCCACACGACGCGGTCACTATGACCCTCAGTATATTGTAAACTAAGAGTATACATAAACTATAGAGCGCGCGCTAGTAAGTATGAACTGTAAGCACGGGTATGAACAGTCTTGAAATAGCAAGGACAACGCTGTTATAGTTCTCGAGGCGTAAGCTCAGCTTTGCATTTGTTGAATGATGCACGCGCTCTATAGCTCATTTATACTCTAAGGCTGGTCGCACATGTACGGTTTCCTGATTCGAAATTCCGTAAGACTAGCGCAGACGTTAGGTTTTTTGTATTAGGCATTTTAACACTGGCAGTAGGTAGAGTAGGGATGTTGGCAGTGAAATAAAATATTGATATATCGATGTATCGATATTTATTAAAATATCAATATCGACCTTGATATCACGAAGAAAAAATATCAATTTATCGGTTAAATTTTCCTAGAAGTTCAAAAAACTTCTATCACCAAATTAAAAAAAATAATTAAAGAACGTTTGTGTACTGAGTCTTTTTTCAAAAAAGACTCGAAAAGAGGAAGAAATTTCTCAAAAAAATTTTTACCTCCTGGAATTGTAGGACGAATATTCATAATTTTCCCAGAGGTTTGAAAATACGGCCGAAAACAGGGACTCTGGCTTGCGTAAGCCCCGCAGACTTTGGGACCTTTAGTGAATTAAATATTATTAAAACTTATTAAATATGAAAATTAAGAATTGAAAAAAAATCAGACATTCATATAGAATAAACAATAAGCCGCTGTAAAAATTTTTTATCGCTATTTTTCTATTAATTATGCATCCCTTAATAAACATTTTTTTTTTATTTGAACATGAACATTGCAAGTGCGATAATTGTTAAATAATTAACCAATCTTGAGATTTTATCCCTTTTTTGGAGCTATTTTTGAAAGGTCTCCGAAGAGATTCTCGTTGGAAAAAAAATTCAACATTTTGCTTGGGTTAAAATAAAAAAAAAAAGATTAATCATTGAATTCATGGTTTATACACCAAAATTGAATAAGTGGATTTACGACGTTGAAATCATAGTTTGTTTAAGTAAAACTTTAAAAAAACCATTTTGGTTTAACATGACTTTACGTCTCGAGTTAAAAAAGTTATGGTCGGTACACCTTAACAAATATTTTATGCTCTGAACGACCTGTCCATATATTTGTAGGTCGTATAATAATTGTTTTTTCGAATTTAGATATTTCGAGTACCTATACAGATCGATAAAGAAAAAAAATCGGTAAGAGTGGTAGGTATTTAAAGTTCATTTTGGCCAAAATGATTTATACGCCAATTGAACCCAAAGGTATCGATATGTAGCAAGACTCACACCGTCAATAATTTTTGTGCTGTTGCCCACTTTAGATAGTATAATATTCGATTTATTTTTTGGCATAATACTAGTAAAGAAAGAAAAATGTATGTATGGAAATAATTTTATTTAAAACACATTTTCTCGTATTTATAAGGCGGTCTTATTCAAATTAACATTCATCCCACTTAAGATACAACATAAACCTATCTTATTTCCTTAAAAATAGTAACATTTAAGCTTATGTACATAACGTACTCTTCATTTACGTTCAGCAAAACTGCATATGAATAATTCAAGCTATTTACATTGTAATGTCAGTAATGCATCTTTATCGGATTATTTTAATGCTTAATAAATGAAGTTGACAATGTAATTAAAAAAAAACAATACTATTATAATCTTCCTAGGTAAAAATACCTATAGTAATAGTAACAAACATCCTACACATTGTATTAACTTTACAATTTACCAAGGAATCAATTTTCAAATTTCATTTTACTATGGTATGAAAATAGGCCAAAATTAATTAATAATGGAACAAATCAGAATAGTTTGAAGTCAAAAAATAGTAAACTTATTAAATACTATTATCACTTGTCAAAAATAAATTTTACTAGTCAAAGTACAAGCTACAAATAACCTGAGAATGTTCTATAATGAATTGGTAGATTAAATAAGTTACAGCATCCAAGTTTCAATAACACTTAATTGAAAGAAGATGATTAATGTCCACATGTTAATCCTCAAATTTGATGGAATGAACGGACGTATCGATGGCACCGCCGCGGTATGCACCTCGCTTTTTCTTAGTTTTCTCATGTTTGAATGACTTGCCACGTGTATGTTTCAAGTCTTGATTGGCTTTTTCACCCCATGATCCGCGAGCTCCTTTCTATAAATAAAACAGTCATTATAAATAATTAACAATTCGTTTTTTATGTTTGTTTAGTTTAATTAAAATTAAATCTGCATTGAATCAAAATTTTCCGTACATGTAAATTAATAACTGTCATAATTATTATGTTTCGAAAAATAATTCTCACCTAATCATTTATTCAAATACAATTTTTTTATTTTGTGAGTTTTCTCCTCCATCATAACTTTTTCTATCATTAAATCCGCCTTTATTGAAGCCACCTCTGTCACCGCCCCACGAATGACGGTCACCTCGTCCGCCCCAATTGCCTCTGCCCCCTCTGTCACCACCGCGGCCCCCTCTGTCATAACCCCGGCCTCCCCTATTGCCATCGCCTCGGTCGAACCCCCCACGACCCCCCCGACCGCCTCTGCCTCCCCTGTCATTAAAACCACCGCGACCCCTAAAGCCTCCCCGATTTCCTCTATCGTTTCCACCTCGTCCACGGAACCCTCCTCGATTAAAGCCACCGCGTCCACGATCCTGCCACCCGCCAGATCTGTTGTGTTCCGACGCATCGCCTCCATCTGGTTCATCTTCACCATTCTCACCCTCCTGATAGAAAGATATTATTTATGAAAAAATCCAAGACAACCCTATGTAATGACCAAACGATGTAAAAGTAAATGCCCAAAATAACAAGCCATGGAGAATCTTTTCATAAATATGTAAATAGTTTAGATGCTTGGTAATGATATAGAGTTGCCTTGGCTTTAGAATTTTTAGGGCATTTACCTTAGCTTCGAATGAATTATCCTTAAGTCTAGGGTCCACTTCTATTTTTTCTGTTACAACTCTCCTGAAGGGAACTGGTTTATTATTTGCTGAATTATTTGTGTCACTAGGTGTGGATGATATGTTTGTTCCCTAAAATTTTTTAGAAAGTAGAAATCAGCCATTAATAAAAAATTTAGTTATATACGGTATTAAATGGAAAAAAATGAAATTCTTAATAGTTTAAAAAATATAATTTACCTTCACGAAATTACTATATGGCTTCTTAGCTGGAGTTTGTTCTCCACTTTCTGACGCTTTCCTCTTCTTACCACCCCCTTGGACACCATTTTCATTTAACTGAAAAATGAATATTTTATTTTTGTTTTTTTTTTTTGTGTTGAAAAATGAATATACCTAATTGTGCTTAAATGAAATGACATACATTCTTAAGGTGATGTGTCAAATAAGTGTATAATTTATAAAAAAAAATGAAAATGTTGTGTATATTACCTGTTTGGATTCTTTTTTTTGAACTTTAGCTGGAGGTTCTTCATCATCATCATCACTGCTGTCATCAGACGCTTCTTTTTGGGGCTTAGCTTTTTGTGGAGCAGGTGCATTTTTAGGCTTTTCATCTTCACTACTATCATCACTATCATCCGAGGACTTTTTAGCTGCTGGTTTTGACGTGACTTTTACAGGTGTTTTAGCTACAGGTTTTTTTTTCTCATCTTCACTGCTATCATCATCATCAGAAGACGATTTTTTTGCACCCTTTACTGGAGTTTGAGCTGATTTAGTCACAGATTTTGCAGGAGTTTTATGTGCTTCATCATCACTATCTTCTGATGAAGACGACTCTTTTTTAGCAGGAACCTTAGCTATTTTTGCTGGTTGTGGTTTTGGTATAGGTTTTACTTGTTTAGGACTATCATCATCATCACTATCATCTGAAGAAGATTCCTGTTTCTTTGCCGGAGCTACTTTTGTTGCAGGTTTTTGAGGTAGTTTTTTTTGTACTTTTGATTTTTCATCATCACTGCTATCATCACTATCTTCTGAAGAGGACTGAGGTTTTTTGTTAAGTTTCAATATAGGTTTAGCAGCAGGAGTCTGAGGTTTAGAGACCTTAGCTTGAGGCTTATCATCATCACTACTATCATCATCAGATGATGACTCTGGTTTCTTCGTTTGGGCTTTGACAGCAGACTTTGCAGGTGTCACAGGTTTTGTGGCTGGTTTAGCAGGAGCTTTTTGTTGATCATCTGAATCATCACTATCATCAGATGATTCTTTAGCCTGTGCTTTAGCATTGGCTTTGGCAGGTAAAGGAGAGGGCTTTGGTGCCTTAGTAGGAGCTGGTTTAGGCTCCTCATCACTACTATCACTATCTGATGAGGACTCTTGTTTTTTTGCAGCTGGCTTAACTAGGGTAGATTTTGCTTGTGCTGGTTTTCCTGCTGGCTTTGTTTCTACTTTATTAGGTTTAGGCTTCTCATTGTCACTTTCATCACTGTCATCTGATGATGATTCCTGCTTCTTAGGAGGTGCTTTTGCAGGAAGTGCTTTTGCTGGTGTGGTCTTAACAACTGGCTTTTTATTTTTTTTATCATCTTCACTATCACTACTGTCTGAGGAAGATTCTTGTTTTTTGGCCACAGGTTTTTGAGGTGTAGCCTTTGCAGGAACAGATTTTGCTGTATTGGTTTGGGTTTTTTTCTTTTCATCTTCACTACTATCTGAGCTATCATCTGAAGATTCTTTTTTCTTAACAACCTTTGGTGCTGCATTGCCTACCTGTGGTTTGATTGGTTGCTTTTTTGGTTTTGATGTTGCATTATCTTCACTACTGTCACTGTCATCAGATGATTCAGCTTTGTTGTTAATTTTAGGAGTTACAGGAGGCTTTCCCTAAAAATCATACATCTAATTACTTATTATAAATATGTTAAAAAAATTCTGACTTTCAAAAGTATAATTTTAATCAGAGGTAGTGACGAATAATATTTTGTAATATCACAAACAATCAATAACATATTTTCATCATATGGACAAATGTTATTTTTGAATAAAATAAAAAAAAAAGTATAAATGATACCTTCAATTGTGGTTTTTCATCTTCAGAAGTATCAGAATCTGAAGATTCTTTTTTCTTATTTTGTACAGTTCCATTTGATTTATTTTTATTTACAGGTGGCTTTTTTGTTTTTTCTTCTTCATCACTAGAGTCATCCGAACTGTAAATAAATCAATGTTAGTATATTAGGATTAAAGTTTTTAATAAAATATGATATTTATTATTGAATATACAATACCTGTCTGCTGGCTTTTTAGCATTTTGTGTAGACTTCTTTTGTAATTTTTTATATTCTGAGATGATATCAACTAATGAAGGTAGATTTTTAGCTCTTGGTTTCTAAAATACAAAATTTTATTTAACATAAATTAAATTTATTACATATCTTTTCAACATCACGTCACATAAGGAAAATGTAACCTAACCTATAATAATCTATCATGTGGCATTAAAAATATAAATAATTCAATGACATTAAGTATATTTTTTAATGTCACATGATGGATTATAGCATAAATAAAATTTGTCCAAAATATATAAGGTACTTAATTATAATTAAGAGCATTTTAAGCATTAAACTAATTTTATCAATTTACACTAGATATTTCCAATTCCAATTTAAAAATATGTAATTATAATATTTAGAGATGTTTGAAAGGTCTAAAGATAAAAAAAAATTATACTAACAAATGCATATTATGTTGAAGTTATTTTGCAGTAGTATTATGAAGTTACATACTACTACTCATATGAAGATTCACACTAACCTATTTTAAAAAATTACTTTAGTCACTGTAATATCAACTTCATCTACATAGCAATTTTAGTATGTGATGTTAGCTATCTAAGGTACGCATGGTAAAACTAGACACATCTAATATAATAGGTACCTACATAATGTTATTCCATGTCATAAAAAGATATGCAAAAATAAACCTACACATTAAGTTTTCTGTCTGTACCTGCACAAAGCGTGATAAATATACAAAGATATAGTAGTACTTTATAGCGAAGTGTGGTATTTTATTAAACTAGGTGAATGTCGATAGAGTTGTGAATTGTTAATGTAATTGACTAAAAATCAGTATATATTAGTGTTCTTTTTAATTTAAGTAGATTGAGACTGTGTTATAAAGAAAATAAATGAAACACGTGTGGTAGCCACCATCAATGGCACACGTGGTTTTGGAGTAGTTGAGACTTACCGCTTTTGTTTTTGATGAAAATTTGTCTGCCAACGATTTATCAATACTTAAAAGAAATTGATGAACAACTGAGATGACCTCAGTCTGTAATTCCGGAGAAACACTCATTTTTGTATCTTTAACCGCAAATCTATGCACTATACCGGCGGAGATCGATGTACGACCGCTCTTCAAAATGACCACAGATTAAAAGAGAGATAATGAGAAAAGCGACTTGACAGTTGCGTTGACACCTTATGCAGAATGTAAAATATTAGAATCGATTAATCGTGACTGTTGATGAATAATAAAAATCAAAACAAAAATTAGTGATAAAAATCGGCTCAACAATTTTATCTGCATTTAAATCAAATGAAATTGTGAAACTAAAATTTGAAGTTGAAATTATGATGTAAGATCCTATTTTCATAACAATAAACAATTTTTTCATTTAAATATTGTAAATGTAATACGCTGTAAGCATGTACGTTTTTCATGCCGTAGTGGCATAATGGGTTTGAGTAAACTTGGGAATGGATGAAAATTAATAACAGTCGAAACACAGAAAGTTATATTACTTTCTGTTTCTGTGTCAACATATTTTCATATTACAAAGCATTATTTTGAAATTCTAGAAATACACCAAACACAAAATGTTTGAAATACAAATGAAATTAAAATTGTAAGTAACCCTCGATACAAAAAAAGGTCTAAAATGTAAAAAAAAAACCCTCTTGACTTTTTAACTTCATTAAAAGTACCTACTTATTAATATTTTGATGATGAGCGTCGCTGCTGTGATTTCAAATCAATCGGATCTGTGAAAGTTAGTAAGACCCTTTTGTCAAGAAGAAAATGACCTGATGATCATCAAAAGCCTGAACAGATCTTCATAAATTATAGCAAAGAACCATCTCGATCACGTCAGCTTTCAAACAAAAAAAAACCCGAATCAAAATCGATCCATTCGTTTCGTTTAGGATTTACGATGCCACAGCCAGATGTTAAACTTATAACATCCCTCTTTTTGCATCGGGTGTTAAAAAAATGTTTGTGTTCCTTGCAGATTGTGTATTCAGTGCCTAAAAAACTAAACAGGCTGATTAGCAACTATAAGGCTGATTGCAAATGAAGAGAATAATAAAAAACCTTTTAATTGTACATAGCATTTTTTTAAATTTGGGTTAAGAGTCTGCTTCGTTTGCTGGATTTTGGGTTGGATTAAAAGTAGTATCGTGCCCAAATCCGCGTATTTTATTAATATCTAATATATTTAAACGAGTAATTCTTGTATATTTATTTATACCGGTGATCTCGGAAACGGTTCTAACGATTTCGCTGAAATTTGGTATATGGGGGCTCTCGGGGGCGAAAAATTAATCTAGATTAGTCTTATGTCTGGGAAAACGCGTATTTTCAAGTTTTTATGCAGTTTTCTGTAGTATTATTCCAAGCAAAATATGTTAATAATTTCGCTCCTTTTGAGTATAAGCATCGTGGTCAAGCGGCCATGGCGCGAAATTGATTATCACAGGTGTGTTTAAATCCTGGTCGGATACAAAGATTTTACTTTTTTGTAGTTATTCCAAATTAAAAAAAAATGTACTTTTAACACAAACTCCGAGCGAAACTCGGTCGCCCAGGTACTTATGTATAAAAAACAAAACAAATATTCCAGGGATTAGCAAACACCCAAAAAATTGATAAAAGTTTCAAACGAGTTCGTCAATCTCATCTGAATTATGCGAAAATTGCTATCAAGTTTATTATTTCTTCGTTAAGTAAATTATAAGTTCTTATTTTGCAGTATAATTAAAATAACTTAATTCCATATTGATCGTGAAGCCATGCCCGAGCTTGAGTTGAAGCTGACTATTCACTTATTTCATTGAATATGGCTATGGCTATATTGTAGTGCCTTTACAAGAGAAAAGCACACTTGAGTGCATAAAGTCGTTTTATTCTTTATTCTTGTTTACAATTTTCTACAACAATAGTTGTTTTATAAAAATTACACATTTTGTTATTCGTAATTACTATAAATAGGAGACGAAGTTTATTCTCCACCTAGGCTTGCATTATTTGCAGTCTATAAAGTGATGTGTTGTTATCGAACATATTTACGTTAAAAAATTTTCTTTGTTGCTTAATGAAGTTTTAAAATTTTTAAAACTTAATATCATCACGATTTTCGTTATATCGATTTCACTCGAACAAATTATTTGTCATATGTATATTTTTTATCTGTTGTATAGTATATTCTTAATTTAATAATCTATTTTGTGAATTCTATGCAACTATTGATGTTTTCATCTTTTCATTTTAATACTGACTATAGAAAAAATATATGTAGTATTAATTGAATGGTTTTTGTTCTAGTTTTCCAAATACGGGTGAATTATAATTTTATTATCTCCACTTTAAAAATAGTAGATCCGAGTGACATGTTTCAACTTTTGTTACAATCGTTTTGTCGAATATTGAAGCTGCTCTAGTTAC
Organism: Argynnis bischoffii washingtonia; assembly: GCA_033884665.1. Classification (NCBI taxonomy): domain Eukaryota; kingdom Metazoa; phylum Arthropoda; class Insecta; order Lepidoptera; family Nymphalidae; genus Argynnis; species Argynnis bischoffii. The sequence continues at coordinate 12,060,976 of CM066618.1, read as the reverse complement.
GTTCTCTAAAAATAAATAAATAATATGTTACGTGAACAGTAGTGAGTAACATCAAAATGCCGGTCCAGCAAATAAATGTAAAGAATTCCTCGGATATTGAAAGCTGGGAATGGGGCGGGGGATGTGGCAGAGAACCTATTCGCGCAGGATCTGGCAGCAGTCAAACATCTTGCAGTAATTCCAGTGGAGATATTTGTAGAATTTGTCATTGCGAAAGCGAAATTCACAACCCTTTACTGGCCCCTTGTTATTGTTCTGGTAAGTTTCAAAAGTTTATACTAGTTTTTATTTATAAAAGTGCTTTATTTTATAAACACTTTTTTATATCTTGTATTAACTGATAATAAATTGTATATATTTAATAGACTATCAATAGAAAATATTTTTTAACATTTGGTCAGCTGATCTTTGTTTACACAACAATGTATTCTAATTTTTTACCATAAGTTAAATTCATAATATATACAAATTATTATATGATCTAGATACTATCTACAACTTGAATTTATGCAATTTTATTTATAAATTTAAGCTAGATTACTTCAATGTTTTATTTTTTTTTATTTTTTTATCATATATTAATCATTTGTTTGTGATAATAAAGTTATTAATTTTAAGAGTATTTTTTGAAAAGAAATATTATGGATATTAAAAAAAATTAATTGTTAGTTCTATTTTAGATAATTTATTTTCTACTTTAGAGGTATTGAAAAACTTTAATTATTTTATAAAATTTTACATGTTACATAAAAATTAAATTCAAGAGCCTGTAATTATATCTAAGCTTATATTTTCAAGTTAATAAGTATAATATGTATCAATTTAATAAATACCATTTAGATCAGTCTAATTTTGAGCATTTAAAATTTAAATAGATTAAATTATAAAAACTTCATTATTGATAACTGCATGTATTTTCTAAATACATATTTTAAAAATTATGCAATATTATACTTTGCAAGAGTAGATGGTCCTTACAGATATCTCTGGTTATGACAAAGCCTTTATCGCACTTATGACATTAATATTTCTTCTTCATAATTATTAAACTGGATTATTTTCACATATTTAGTTAAACATAGCTTCCTAATAGCTATATAGTTTTAAATGTAAGAACTTAAAAAGGTATTTTATTACAGGAAGTCTCAAATATGTTCATCAAAGTTGCCTCCAACAATGGCTAACAGCATCTGAAACAAGATCATGTGAACTATGCAAATTTAATTTTATCATGCATACTAAAATTAAGCCATTTAGTGAGGTATATATATTATCATATATTAATACCACCTTTACATCTGTTTATTACTAATATAGAGGAGATTTGACTACTTTAGAAATATACCCTTAAATGCCCTATAATAAAAATACATGAAATTAAGAATGTGATTAAAGATGGTTGCTCATTGAGCCTATATTTTCAACATAATGTGTTTCTTCTGACAATAATTTATTTCACTATGAACACTATAAAAAAATATTTTGATAATAACTTTATAATTATTTATTTAGATTTGTAATAACTAGAGGCTCACCCTTTCTTCGCTTAGGTTCGCCTCTAGACAAACAAAAACATATTTATCCCACGGGAACTGTACATTTTTCCAGGATAAAAAGAAGCCTTTTTGTTATTCTGATATAAGAACTATATTATTGTAAAGTTTCATTAAAATCCAATCAGTAGTTTTTGTGTACTAAGCTGTATAAGTTACTATAGTTTATTAACTATCCCAAAGGAACTCTTTAATTTATCGGGATAAAAAGTATCTAAGATGTTGACCAGGGTATAAGGTACCACCATGCAAAATTTCATTTAAATCAGTCCAACAGATTCAGAGATTAGCTTGTACAAACAGACAAATAGACAGAGAAATAGAAGAATTGAAAAAAATCTGGATTTGTTCTATTTCTTTTCTTACATCCCCCTGACTCGGTTTTTAGCATTTTTTTTCTATGTACAGACATTTTACCTCTACAGTTTTATTATATGCATAGATTATGTTATATTTATAATTTTTAATTAATTTTGAGTGTTATAAATAAAACAAAGAATTAATACTGTAGATTATTCCGTGTTATACAAGTGTGTGTTTTCGAGAAGTATAATCCCATTCTTTATCTGTGTTATATAAAAAAATTTATCTGTAACTTGCAAAGGAGTGTGGATTTGAGTACCCTAAGTGCCAAATAGTAGCCTGTGTTACTTCAGGTTTGAGTACTAAATTTTATCAAAATCCATCCAGCCATTTTAAAGCGAAGAAATAGCACACAATAATCTGTACCCGAGAAGCATAACACTATAACTCCGTTTTTTACGACTTTGTGTTTTTTACTGTATACTATTATATGTGTCCTTTTCTATAATGGCATAACCTGTTTGTAGCAAAATTAAATATCTATTAGACAAATAGAATAATAGAATACTGTAAAAAACACAAACTCGTAAAAAACGGAGTTACAGTGTTATGCTTTTCAGGTACAAAATTAAAAACTTTTGCATCTATAATATGCAGTAGTCCGATTAGAAATATAATATAAATAATAATTAGATGTTTCATTATATTTATTGGTGTTTTGTAGTGGCGTCTACTAGAGATGTCTGGTGTAGAGCGACGTCGGCTGTGCTGCGCTGTATTGTTCCATTGTGTTGCGGCGCTATGTGTCATGTGGTCCCTGTTCGTACTCATCGAAAGAGCAGTAGAGGAGGTCAATCGTGGGCTCATAGGTATGTTACCACATTTGCCCTTGTAACATTAGCCCTATTAGTAATAGCGATAATATTTTTACAGTTTTTGTAGGCAGTGTTTTAAATATAGTGATAGAATGATTTAGAGATAAGAAAGTTATTATATTATACATGCATGTCTGTGTTTTGATTTATGATATCTAATTTTTAATTTTGCAAACTCGACTACCTCGTTAGTCTAGTGGCTAGCAGGTACCTACGGCTGCAGATCCGGAGATCTTGGGTTTGAGTCCCGGGTCGGGCCAAATAAAAAATAACGTTGCGTTTTTCGGTCGTTTTTTAACGCTATCTGGTTAGATTGAACTATATGTTAGGCTAAAAAAGATAACAAGGAGGGTATAATATATCGGAAACCCAACGGAAACTCTCCCGTCTTGATGGGGCATCGTAGGATCAATTACGTTAACTAAGACGCCCCGACAGCAGGTCTGTTGAAACAAACCACACATGCATGGGGTTGCTCCCACGGTTCACTCTGTTATCAGACAAGTACCAGGAGCAACTCGCATGGTACACCGCTCACCGAAGTGGGCCACCTCCCTCAGTGTCTCTTGGCACCACGACAAGGTGACCACACAAAGGGGGGGGGGGGGAGGGGAGGGGGGGGGGAGGGTTGACTGTTGAGGAGTGATTGCTTATCAATTTTTTAAAATTTATGAAAAATATATTCTTTGGAATTACCTTGGCCTCAATCTGCTTATTTAAATGTATAGATAAGAAATATATTCACACACTTAATATTCAAAGATCAACAGGGATATTACCATATTATTACAATTTAATTTGAACTAAACTAGTGACTAATATAAATAAAACTTATTTCTGCATACATTAATAAAATAATTGTAGTTTATCGTGTCTTCTATATCAACAATTGTCCTTAAGATGATTCATACAGCCTTAATTTAACAAACAAGAGTTAATTCGATTGGAAAATTGAAGTGTCTGTTTGTAATGTCAAAATAACAGCTTTTCAGTAAATACTTATGGAATTATATTATATGGTACTTATAAAGTAACACAGTTTTTTAAATTTTTGTCTGTCTGTTTGTTCTGGCTAATGTCCGAAACGGCTGTACTGATTTTGACGGAACTTTCACTGGCAGATAGCTGATATTATAAGGAGTAACTTAGGCTTAGAACTTTTATTTTAAGAAAAGAATTAAGAGGATTGTGAAGCTGTAAATTTTCATACAAAAAGCGATAACGTTTTTCCCCCCATAAACATAGTCCAATTTTCATAATTTTTGGAAATGTTGTAGATATAATGAAAATCTAGGTCCGTACGTTTTTATTTTAAAGAAATATTGCGTACGATAGAAGTTATTAGCATCTAAATATCTAAATTTTTGACTTAAAAACTTCCTCGGGCTTTTTTATTTTTTTAAATTAAACTAAGCTGAATTACAAAAAAATAAAAACGTACAGACCTAGATTAAGGTGTACTGAATCGAATGATACCAAAATTGTCTCATTTCGTAAATGTTTAGGGGGGTGAAAACGTTATCGCCCGAAACAATATTTCAAAATAGAAATGTAGGTATTTGCCTCTAAGACTTGCAACTCTCTCTATCGCACCATACGGGTCGGGGGCGGGGGCATATTGTAGTGATGTTGAAGGTGTTATCGACATTATCATCGCCTAGGGAGGAGAAAATAATATCGATATATCGATCGATACTGAAAGGTTCATCAATCGGGATTATATTAACCTACACAAATAATAACTATCATGAAAAAAATGTCTAAGAATAACTTTATTGAGTCTTTTTTTTAGAGCCCATAAGGACTTAAAATTAAAAAGTCATCGGCTTTGGTTCTGTTTGTTGTTTTGTTTTGCCACCGATTTCCAAAATCAAAGTTACTTTTTACTTTGTAGTTTTTGAAAAAAGTGTTTTATTTTTTAGTGCCTACTTTTTATCGTTGAAATCTATTAAGAAACGGTAACAATAAAAGTAAAACGGTTAAAATAAAATTTTTTGGTTGTTGTTGTTCTTCATATTATCTCCCACTCGGAAATTATTAATTTCAAACAAAATCTTGAGATTTTTAAAAAACAGCTTATCACCAATGACAGCATCACTTAATTTTCTTTTTACTTTCTATTTATTTTTATAGTTTTTTTGTAAGATATTCCTCATTGCTTCTCCAAGTAAAATTTTCTTCTTAGCTTCTTCTACTTAAATTACTACAAAAAATTACGATCTTTAGGGTTTATTTATAACTTTTCGAACAAGAACTGCAAAAATTTAGAAATTGGGACACGTATGGTGATGAGATTTGAGGAACATCTATGAATATAACTTAGTTGTTTTTAACAATAGGAATATGTTATGTACATCTGTATATAGTGTTGGAATTATGTTTTACGTGAAATAAAAAGAAAAACAATTTTATATCTCACTAAGTAGTTATTTGAGGAGGGCCGCGTAATATGCACATTTTCAAAGAATCACCCAAAAAGCCATAGAAAAACAAAAAAAAAAGTTTTTCATTTACTTGGATAACATATTTTTGTCAGTTATTTTGCTTTAAAAACCAAACTATTCTACCAATATTAATAAAATATATGCGGAATCAATTATCGGACTTATACTATCAAACAAAAAAAGAATCATTGAAGTCGGTTCACAGCTGGCGAAGATATGAACGGACATACAAAAAAGCATATAGTCGAATTGAGAACCTCCTTCTTTTTTAGAAGTCGATTAAAAAAACAACTTGAACTAATTAAAAAATATCGATTCTACAAAAAAAAATTGATAAGAACCAAAATTGTAGGAAATTTGATTTTAAACAACTTTATTTATTACAATTTTTCGCGTAAAACGGAAAATAAACGTGATAATACAATGATAAAATTGTACCCCCTCCTTATGTCAGGTATAAATTAAATAAATATCGATCCTACGAAAAAATTGATAAGGACCACAATTATAGGAAATTTAATTTTAAACAACTTTGTTCATTATAATTTTAAAAAAAGATACGAGTTGTTCAGTAAACAAAAAATTGCCCCCTCTTTTCGGGTATAAATCCAAAAATATCGATCGTAGGAAAAAGTGATAAGAACCAAAACTGTAGGAAATTTAATTTCAAACAACTTTTGTAATTACTATTTTTCGTGTAAAATTAAAAATAAACGAGTTATTCAATAAACAAAAATCAACCCTTAATTTCAAGAAGGCTAATGACGCAATGGGTCTGGTACCCCGAAAATCAAAATTTATTTATTAAAATAATGCCGAAAGAAAATTTTTTGCAATGTTTGCCTCTTTTTTGAGCATTAGCGACCGGGCTAGTTAATTCCTTTCTATTTGTTGGATTTTTTTTTACACTTTGTAATTCTGACATGCGTGTAAGATAGAATTTGTTTTGATGTACGAGTAAGCCTCGAAAGGTCGTAAAATTTTTTGCTTTTTATACATAGCTTTGCGAAAACAACTTTAAGCCTGGGATTTAAGGTTGAATTTACAATTTTGTATATTTATTTCAATTAGAATTATCTATGTTCTAAACAATAAGTGACAGTTATTTTTGCATGGGATTGTGTATCTAGTACTTTTTTAATCGACGAACGGACTAATATTATTACTAGACAAGTGGTAAAATTAAAAATTTTTTACAACGACAACCGATTTCAATAAAACTCAATTACAACATCTATACAATATTACAAAGAGGCAGAGTTTGTTTGTTTGTTTGATTGAGTGAATGTGCTAATCTCTGGAACTGACTAATTCAATTTGAAAAGTTTACTTCGAATTTCGAATGAACGCTCTTGCGCCGAGTCGCGCCGCCCCCCGCGCCGCCCCCCGCACTCGCCCGCGCGTCACCGGCTGCTGCTATCATAGTGTGCGTGAGAATTTGCGTATGTTGTATTTGTGTTGTTCACGCCCGGAGGGAGGCTAAGCGGTATGAAACAGATAGCATTTTTCTAAAAACCTACTCGCGCCGCGTATCGGCACTTCACAATCCTCTTAAGAGTTCTGCTCAAAAAAAAAAATATCTAGGGACGCACCCGAGCGAAGCGAGGATATTTCGCTTGTTCTAGTTATAATGATTTGAAAAGATTATTTTCTGCTTTTATAATAATTTTAATTCTGTTTGTATAAACAAAATTAAAATTCCCTATTATATAGTTTCCATATTATTAAAATTTCCTATTATATAACTATTATATAGCTTTTACATTTTTGTTTTTACTCCCTAGTCCCCGGAAAGGCTAGTCAAATTTAAATGGGACTTTCACAGGAAGATAATTCGTTGAAATCGAAACAACCGACTCTGGGTGCTTTTATTGACATAGAAGGAGCGTTTGATAAAACGAACTTCTCTAGCATAAACCACGCTTTACGCGCAAGCGGAATAGCCCCAACTCTTACCGAATGGATAAATAACATGCTAAAACAAAGAGCTATACAGTTTACTGTGAATACCACCACGCGGGGTATTGTGAGTAGAGGCTGTCCACAGGGAGGGGTCTTATCTCCACTACTGTGGAACTTAGTTGTAAATGAGCTCATAACAGAGCTCAATGCAAACAACCTCTACACGGTAGGGTATGCTGATGATATAGCTATCTTAATATCTGGGAATTTTGAAAGCACCTTGTGTGACCTCATGAGGAAAGCTTTTAGAATTATCGAGAACTGGTGCACTAAGCATGAGCTCTCGGTCAACCCCACTAAAACAGAACTGATCATGTTCACTAACCGAAGAGCTCCTGGATCTTACAGACTCCCGAAACTCTTCAACACTGAAGTAAAACTTAAAAACGAAGTCAAATACTTGGGTGTGATTCTGGACAGCAAATTGCTCTGGAACAAACACCTTGACTACAAACTAAACAAATCAACCATTGCCTTTTATCAATGTAAAAAGATGCTAGGCAATCAGTGGGGTCTTTCCCCAAAAATAACATTATGGCTATATACATCCGTAATAAGACCAATGATAACCTACGGAGCCTTAGTCTGGTGGACTAGAACCGAACTCCGGACCACTAGCACCAGATTAGGACGCTTCCAAAGGCTGGCATTATCTGCTGCTAGTGGATGTATGAAATCAACACCCACAGCAGCATTGGAAGTAGCCTTAAAAATCACACCCCTAGACCTATACATACAGCAAGAAGCAACAATGGCTGCTATCAGGCTTATGCACTTAGGACTATGGGGCAAAAACCACCACAGTCCACACACATCCATCCTGGATAGGGCAATAGAGTACCAACCACTCATAGCTGCCCCGTGTGATAGAATTCCTAACCAATTTACTTTCAACAAAAAATATCATATACAGTTGAGTGAAGAGGAACGTGACCAATCAGCCACAAATGAGTTACGTATATATACTGATGGCTCCAAAACTGAAAATGGATCAGGAGCTGGGGTATATTCTCCTGACCTCAACATCAACATACACTTACCGCTAGGCGCATACAGCTCTATCTTCCAATGCGAATGTGCCGCCCTAACAGAAGCCGCAAGAGCAGTGCACAGACGAGGGGTGGAAAACTATTGTATAAAACTCCTGTCTGATAGCGCTGCTGTATTGACGGCACTAAAAAGCAAACAAACAAACAGCAAGCTAATTAGTGAGTGTCAACTTGCCCTGGACGTAATATCCTCGACTAATCGAGTTACTCTCCAGTGGATAAAGGGACACAGTGGATCTCTAGGCAATGACGCAGCAGATGAACTAGCAAAGAGAGGATCTGAGATGAGAGTGGTCGGCCCGTACCCACTTCTCCCTCTACCTTTCTCACAAGTTCGATCCTGGATCCGCCAAAGATCTACAGAACTACATAACCTTAGATGGTCGCAAACCACAGATTGTAGGCAATCTAGACTAGCATTGCCTGCAGTAAACCTGCGACTGACAAAACGACTACTAAGTCTCAACAGAACCAACCTAAGAATAATGATAGGGACAATAACGGGCCATTGTCACCTAAACAAACATCTATTCATAACCGGCGGCACTGATAGTCCTCTATGCAGAGGATGCTTCAGTGCCGAAGAATCAGTCACCCACGTAATCCTGGAATGCGAAGCAGTGGCTCATCAACGCAACGAAATCCTCGGATCAGTGAGGTCACTCCGCGAAGTCTGTGAAGTTCCCAGGAAACTTCTGCGCTTCTGGGCGGAGTTGGGCTGGCTAAATTAGTCAGGATTCTAGACGCACAACGGACCAACTATGAGTCTAAGTGCGGAAAATAGAGTCCACCTTACATTACATTACATTACACAGGAAGATAAATGATCTGGGCGATAGTGACAAATTATTTTTTGTCATCGTTAGAATTTCATCGCATTCTCATAAAATCCCTATTGTTAGAGACCGAAATAAATTAACATAATGATCTTCACATTAAACTTAATAAATTTCTTTTGTATTTGAGGAAATTTAACAAAATATGTGTTATATATTTTAGCAAAGATTTAAGGTTACGGTGAGATTTAGGTTTATTTAATACTAATAGTTATTGATGTATGTACATACATATGTTATATCCATACGCTTTTTTATAACAGTATCTGGAAAACCGAGCTTCGCTTGACGTTTCTAGGAATAGATATAAAAATTGGGTTTTTCAGGAGACTATGATGAAGTTAAAGGCAAAACCTTATCTAATTACAAAACTTGAATCAAATTGTTAGAGCCGTTTATGAGATACACGAAATGAAATAAACATACAAGAATAGCTTAATTTAATATTAAGGGAATATATAAATACGATTAACTATAACATTATTTTGTAATTTACAAAAGTTCGTAAATATGTGTAGACAGTAGCATTAATTTTTAAGTGTTGTGTTAATTGTTTTTATGTTTACCTATCTAAGTGGTATTGCTCTTGCATTTTAATGAAGTTTCTCGATATCCTTAGGAACTTCGTTTCTATTTCATAATATATTTAGAAAATATAATTTTTACTTATCATTTTATGTTTTTCTTCCAGCGTGGCCATTTTGGACGAAATTAGTAGTAGTTGCAGTAGGCTTTACCGGTGGAGCAGTTTTCATGTACATACAATGTCGGCAGTACTTACATCTTTGCAACCGTTGGAGAGCTCATAATAGGTAAGATTGATTTAAGTTTAAAGGTCTGAAACACACAAATTATAAGTAATTAATTTTATATATGTAAAGTAATTATAGCGTTCCGGTTTTAATTTTGGGTTATTATCTTTAACAGTTGTCAGTAATTATGTAAATTTTACGTAAGTAAATAAATGATTATATATTACTTGTGTTTTACATTAACTAATTAAAACAACTACAATATTATTAAAAAAAAAACTTAACTTCTTATATGCATAATTTTTTTCTGTTAAATATACCTGTTTGTTGTTTGTTTGCTCTCGTTTGTTATGAATAGCTCGTATTTTAGTTATTATGGAAAAATTATGTCAATACTTCTTTACTGGGAAAATTAAGAGATATTTAAAAGTAAAGGAAACGGTTGAAACTTAGTGTTCTTTGGATTATTATTTTCTTGGAAAATTAAAAGTTTCAGTAGTAATGGAAGGTAAGTTTGTAAATTGTGAGTAATTATGCGGACACTACTGCAGTCTGCATGGATTTCGAAATATTCGATGTGACATAACATGGCCTCCTTTTTTTTTTTAAGATTTTTTTTAAATGTATGATGCAAAGTATTTACGTAAGAACCTTTAAATTATTGTGTGCGTAATACACAATCTATACCAATCGTTTATATAAAATGAGAGAAAAGTAGGTTAGGTCATATGAAAGAAATAACCAATGGTAGCTTGTTTATAATCTCTAAAAATATTTTTATTATATATTCTTTATTGCACATAAAAAACTAAAATATAAAACATTATGAGAACATTGAGGGCAAAGGTGGAATGATCTCTAACAGGATCTCTTCCAGTCAACCTATGGGAGTTAAAAAGATTGTCACTTAGCGGAGCAGAAAAGTGCAAGATAATAAGGAAATAATAAAAAAAATGTGTGTGTGTACTTATGTACGCACGTAAGAAGTTATACTTCTTTGGCATAACAGAACAAAAATAGCTAAAGATTTCATCTCGTATGTCACAAATCTCTGTAAAAGGAATGAAGCTAATTTCATCATGTCGCTTTCAGCTAACTTCACCATGTCGCTTTTTTGCTGTCAGTGTGCGTGCGCATCGTAAAAATTTTACTCTCATAATTTTTTCCAATCGTGAAATAAGGAAGTATAACTTCAAAACGTCACAGTACCTATATATAATAATAAGAAACAATGTACATAGTCGTATAACAAACATTCAATTATATGAAAAACAGATAACGATAATAATTAAGATACATATGTTTTATTGAATCACCATCAAAACATTTAAAGTAAAAACAGATTTTACTCGTTTACTTAGAAGTAAAGTTGGAAATAGAAACGATTAAAAGAGGCCAAACAAGATCTTTCTAATAGTTACTGAACAGTATCACTTTCCTCTGCAGATCTCATAATGGTCTCATTATTAGCGCAGTATTAAATTATTGTATTGTCGAACGAATTTCACATATAGATTACATAGTTTACTAGTTAGTTATGTGTCAAGGTGATTATTTACATATTTATGTTTACATCTTCTTATAAATAAAAATGAATGGCTAATATGTGTTGCTAAGCGCAAAACTCGAGAACGGCTGGACCAATTAGGCAATTTTTTTTAAATGTTCGTTGAAGTCAAAAAAATTTTTTATGAAGAGAATAAAAACTTAAAAAAAAAACCGACTTCCAGGCACTGAAAAGTAAAAATAACTAAACGGGAGTTTTCATTTAGAATAGATACTTAATCAGATTTTTTCGAAGTCGGTGTGCTTTGATTTGTATTGGCTGGCACCAACTTCGAAAGAATCTGATTAAGTATCTATTCTAAATGAAAACCCCCGTTTAGTTATTTTTAACTTTTCAGTGCCTGGAAGTCGGTTTTTTTTTTTAAGTTTTTAATTTTCCATTTTTAGTGTAGACGTATCATCAATACAAATTAATCAAGCCCAAACACCAGGTAATTGCTGTAAATCGTTGAGGAGTTCCCTCGGCTATCTTTCGGGTCCATCATCAGATCGACTCCAGACCTTCATTAAATAGTAGTGCTTTAAAATACCTAATGAAAATGTTAACAAACGCACTAGTCGCCGCTACAATTTTCGAAAGTTCCCCTCGATTTATCTGGGATCCCATCATCAGATCCTGGTTTCCTTATCATGGTACCACTCTTGGGATATCTCCTTTCCAACAAAAAAAGAATTATCGAAATCGGTTCATAAACGACGAAAAAATCCCCGAACAAACATAAAAAAATATATATACGGTCGAATTGAGAATCTCCTCCTCCGTTTTTTGGAAGTCGGTTAAAAATAAAAAATAATACACGGAAAAACATAAAAATCTGTAAATTTAGGGCTATCCCAGGCCAACACCTTTTGACAGAACGTCTGTCGGATCAGCTAGTTAAGAATATCCCATCAAAAACATTACATGTAAAAAAAAAACAAGTCTCGCAACGCATTTCGTCTACCGCAAAAAGTTATGAGATATAATGTAAAACCAAGTCGGTTAATTTATTCAGTACCTATGTATGGAAGCATCTATCCGACAACTTTCTCATAAATCGTTACCCAATTAGTTAAGTAACATGTAATTAATATAATTTTTGGGTAGTAGGAATAATAATAGAGTTTTGACTGAACCCCTTGAGTAAGGCATCCTAAGCTGTGAATTACATCTTATATCTTCATATAAGATTTTTATGCAATAGACAAAATATATATTTACGATACAAAATATTCTCGATAACGATACGAATATTTTTTGCAAGTGTTAGTGCTTGCCCTACTGGTTTATATTTTACAATGAATTCTCTTACTTCTATGATTTGATCCATAAGGCCGCTTGTGTTAAATGTAGGTAACAAGTGTAAGTGATCTGGGTTTAATCCTATCTAAACTAGCCATTGATTAGTTAGTGAGGTGAATGCTGATGAAATGGCTTCGATTCTATCGTAGAACTGTAAACTAATAGTAAATAAAAACTAATAGTAAATTGCTGGTGTTGGTGTTCGCGCATATATTATACGCTAGTCATATCACACCCCCGGCAAGAGGGTCCAGCTCCATCCAGCTAAGCGATTTGCGGCCGATAGACAGCTACTCCGGCATCTTGGAGGTCCTGAATATCTCGGAAAAGCGCATATTTGTCCGGTGGACATGTGTGCCAGGGGGCTATGTCCCTTATGTCGCTATAGCTGGAGTCGTCCGCCGTCTCTATCATCCCTTTGCTGAGTCGGCGGATGAAGTCATCGTTCCTCACGTACAGAGGTTTACCGACGACCCTTCTCAGGGCGATCGTTAGTATGGCTCGCAGGCGTTTCTTCTGGTAGTCAGACGTGAGGGCGTACCATGACGGGGCTGCATCGATCAGCCGGGATCTGATATAGGTTTTGTAGATCCCGACTTTGGTGCGTTAGGGCAGCGTCGATTATAGCACCGGTCTGAGCAGGGCCATTGCTGCTTTGGCTTGGTTGACTACATGTATGACTTGGCTCTTTATCGTGAGGAATCTATCAATGTGGACGCCTAAGTATTTAGCTTGAGGCGTCCAAGGAATTTGTGTGGAGTTCATGACGCGTGGAGGTGGTAGTGATTAATGCCAGCCGATGCAGACTGCCTGTGGCGCATATATTTTTTTATATTTGAGACCTTTATACACAACTGAGATCGGATTTCACTACGGTATTGCCCCGAGGTGATAAGACACAGATCGACTCTCGCTACGAAAACACCCGAGTCTTCTATTACTCATATAATATTTCCATATTTGAGATCTCATATATGTGTTTACATATTTATATATTAAATATATTATTTCTTAAAACTATTTATAATTACATTTTAGTCGTCGCTAACACTTCCATTCATTTGGGTAGCTTAAGTGACGAAAAATTATATGTATGAATTGCAAAAGTAATCGCATATCTGTTTGTATGGGATTACAAAGTTACTTATGCAGTTTGTTGTATATCTCGTAAACGTGACTGAAAATGCGGAATGTGTGAGTTTTCCCTTGTGTTATAGGCTAAACACTAACTGTGTTTAAAATTTGAAGCTCTTATGTCTGCTAGAAGTACTAGTAATTTTGACGATCGGTGAGTGTGTGATGATATTAGAGAATTTTGATTTGCAATAGTTCTTGAACTATAAGTTCAAATTGAATGTAATTTGAAAATATACCAAGTTATATTAAGTTCTATTAGTCACAAAAAATTCAGGCTTCTAGCTTTATACATAACATAGTTACGGAGTGTGGGAGAGGGGGAGGGGGGGGGGGGGGGTGGGGTGGAAAATGCCTTGAATCGCGTCGAGAAAAGGATGGTACTGGATCTATGTATTCTTTAGTTACTAATATGCTTACGAATTTGGAGGTTTGAAGTTCAATACCCATAATGGGTAACTTTTCATACCTTTATAGTAGATATAATTGATTAAAGGAAATTTTAATGCGTCCTTGTACTTAATAAAAATAAGAACGATAGCAAAATACGAAAAGGCTAGTCATTTTTTATTGTGCAACTAACTATCGTAATAATATGCAAATTTTCATGTTTCTCCTGTTTCAATGACCCGTCATTTTCGATATTTTAAGATCCAAGGTCTAATTAATGATTTTTGATGGATTTCATATAAGAGCTTCAAACATTTGCCATTAGATCTTCGTTAAATAAATAGCTTTGTTAAGCAAAAACAATTACATTTAATGAATCTTTATATTTAACAATTATATTTAATGAATCTTGTTATAGATAAGTTAGGAAATGGGTTCAGCTATGTATATAGTAGGTATACATGTACATTGCATTAACTTTTAGGTACGATTTACGAAAATAGTTTTTTATTTTCCACCACACTTATAGAAATCCATACTCCATACTAGTATTATAAATGCGAAAGTAACTCTTGTCTGTCTGTATCCTTTTCAAGCCTAATCCGCTGAACTAATTTAGATGATATTTAGTATGGAGATAGTTTGAGACCCTGGGAAGGACATAGGATAGTTTTTATCCCGTAAAACATCCCTTAAGGGGGTGAAAAGGGCGATGAAAGTTTGTATGAGGAATCATGTGTCAAGTAAGGGATATACATATTATATTTTTTTAATTAATCCTCAACGAGGAATATTAAAGGTGATGTCTTCTAAACCTATGCGTTTCCGTACTGCAGAGCTTTACGAAATTTGCAAAGTACTAATTGTGCGTCAACTGTTCATCCTTCGTGCCTTTCTTAGAAAACATGCATATGCCCCCTTTGAACCAAAGTTAGTTGAAAACAAACGAAGTGCTAATAGAGTTTGCTATGTAGAGCCACGTCACACTGTTTCAGCAAATCGCCAGTTTTATTACTATAGTCCCATACTATACAATAAAATAAATAAAGAACTTAATGTCTATTCGTACACATCACACTGCTGTAAAATCTTTTTGACGAATTGGCTTTTTAAATTAAATTATGACGCGACTGAACAATTTATTAATTCTCTTATTTGAGAAACATAAAACTCATATTACACAATACCCACACATGGTCATAATACACATACTTACATATATACATATAAACACACACAACCAAACTCATACATTCACACACACTTCACTCACAAATATTGCAATTATCAACAACTTCTATATAACATGATTCATTATTATCATTTTTTGTAAATCATAACTTTTTGTTAAAAATTTTGTTAAATATTTTGTTTTCTGCATTTTTGATATTTTAAAATCTATTATTTTTGTTTCATTAATTCAGCATGATACATTAAATTCAGCATATACAACTGTAGCCTGTTGCTATATATATATATATATATATATATATATATATATATATATATATATATTCTATACTAACCGTGAAAACATACCTAGGGGCAAACGCGAGCGAAGCGAGCGTGAGTCGTTAGTACATAATATGTGTGTTGTTGCTGTGTGGCTTTTTTTTTTTTTACTTTTTTTTTACAATTTGTCTTAAAATGGATAATAGATGGCGCAAGTAAGAATTTAAAAAAGGCGACATCTAGCGCCTCTAGTTGTAAATGTAAAGGCTCTAAATGATAGATGGCGGTAAAACTAAGGTATCTATCCCCGAGCTGCCGCTGCGCAATGTTGTAGGTACCTCTATGTAAGGCCTCTCAAGGCTACTATGGCAATTACAAATTATATTTTTAAAATACGTTGTAGAATAATATTATTAGTTTTAGTTTATGTTTTAGATATACGTTAATTTTTTTTACCGACTTTATTTTTGTAGCTTGTAAAGAAACTTATTAAATATAAGTTAATATATATTATGATTATTGTATTATAATATTTTCTTTATTTACATTGTATTTAATTTAAAATTTAAATTTAAAATCTCTTTAGTGTTTATGAAAGTTTGACTAACAAAAATACATGTTTTCATTATTTATTATTGCGTATCTATGAGGAGGTCAAATTTATTTATAGGATTGAGATAATTAAATTTAATAACATAACAAAATCATAATAATATATCTAATCATAATGTTTGCGATTTACACAAAAAGTACTGAGCCAATTTTGACTTTTTTTATTTATTTTACTTTATTGATATACTTTGTTACAACACTGTCATTAATAATGAATGATACATATAATAATAATAATATATCCACCAAGATGTTTATCTATGAAAAAGCCTGAAAAATATAGGAAAAGTAAAAAATATGGTCAACTACATCTAAATAAGATTTAATAAATGTATAGTTATGTAATATAGAAAGCTGAATTGTTTTTTATTTAAGCGCGTGTATCTCTAAAATCTAAATCTACGAGTCAAAGAAATATTATTTTCTTGTTTTATATAGGTACATATTGTATAGACTTATGTACTTATTATTTTTAACGCAAAAAAATTGAAACGAGAAACAACGAAACTAACCTATAAAATATATCGGCATCAAAGTAAAATAAAATCTATTTATTATTTATTATTATAAGCCTGTAGTGTCCCACTGCAGGGCAAAGGCCTCTCTACTCTTCCTCCACTGCTCCCTATCTTTCGCTATAGTATGCCACTCTCATCTGACATCCAGATGACGTGACCAGCCCAGTCCCATTTCAGCATGGCAGCTTTCCGAGTGACATCCATAACCTTAGTTCTGGAACGGATTATGATATTCTTGACACGGTCAGTTAGGTTAATTCCCAGTATCTATACATATAATAAAATTCTAACTACACGAATTTCCCAAGAATTGTGACATGCATAACTTTAATACTAGGAGCAAACACAAACTTGTAATGCATGTGACTCGTTTAAAGAGAGTCAGAAATTCTTTTTATGGACAATGTATACGCTTGTACAACAGGATCCCAGAAAATGTTCAAAAAGCTTCCATCACTAAATTCAAAAAAATTGTTAAAGAACGTTTGTGTGCTAAAGGCTATTATACAATAAATAATTTTATAGAAGATAGCACGCCTTGGGAATGAAGTGATCGCCTCCAGGCTACTTCAACTTAATAGAAATATTGTAAATTATAATTTATTAAAAAAATATTAGTCCCGCTGAGTTTCTTTCGCCAGTTCTTCTCAGGTCTGAGGTTTCTTCTTTCCGAACTGGTGGTAGACTCATGACGTTCAGTAAAAAATTGTAATAATTTAATGCTGAATAAAATATTTTGAATTGAATTGAAAAAAAAAACTAAGTCGAATCTAAACCTTAAATATTTTATGGAAAATCTTATTGAAATAGACATTATTATCGATGCAGAGGCCGAATCTATAGTTTTTAGAATTTTTGTCTGTCTGTCTTTCTGTCTGTTTGTCTGTTACCGCATCATAGAAAAACCACTGGAAGGGATTTTGATGAAATTTGGTACGATGATAGCTGGATATCTGGGTCAACATATAGGATACTTTTTACCGCGGGAGATTATTTTATTCCCACGGGAGTACACGTTATAACACAACCCAAAAAATATGTATGATCAGAGTTTCTTGAAACTTGGTATTAATGCTCTTCAATACAATTTAATAAATACGTGTTTTACCGTTTTATGAAATTCATCCCATAATGAGATAAAATAAGGGATGAAAATTTGTATGAAACCTACCTTTTCAAAGTTTTTTTATTTTAGTTTTAGCGCGAGCGAAGCCGCGGGTTTTGCTAGTAATTTAAATAATATATTTATCAACTTGTTTATTATATTGAGCGCCATCTATGAACACAGTTCACATAATATTATCAAAGTAATAAGTAATAAAATATAAAGTAATATAATAATTATTATCAAAGATCGTGTTATCATAACGTAGTACCAATTATTACCGCCAGAAATACAAGAATATCATTGAAATTTATATTTTTTTTACAATACTACATCTTTATGCAATATTTAATTTTCCCTTACTTTAAATAATTGTTTAAAATTAGGTTAAAAACTTTTTTCATTATCTTTTTTTTCGTATTTTGAATTTTAGGTATACATTTAAAACAAATCAATACATATTGCGCCATCTGTTATAATATTTTTTAACTAATGCTTACTTTGTTTGTAATGAGACCCCATGGATGTATAAAGGATTTACATGAATTTTAGATTAGTTTATTACAAAATGACATGAGATATGGATTTTTTGAAAGTACATTGAATAAATTATATTCAATATAATTTCGAATAAAATAAAAATCTTTATTAGGACATTTATTTATTATTATATCTATACAGATAAATAAAATTAGAGTGTCTGTTTGTAATATTAAAATAACCGTTTTTTACGTATATACGGTGCATATACCAAAACAACATTTTTTACATTTTTATCTGTCTGTCTGTTTGTCCCGGCTAATCTCCGAAACGGCTGGACTGATTTTGACGGGACTTTCACTGGCAGATAGCTGATGTTATAGGGAGTAACTTAGGCTACTTTTATTTTAGAAAAAGAAATCAGGGTTCCGCGAAAAAAAATTAAAACCCATGAAATTGTGAACAAAATCCGCGTGCGGCGTACGCACCCGAACAAAACGAGGGTAAATCGCTATATAATTTAAACTAAATTAATATCTTAGGAGTAGCAAGCTACCATTTATGTATACCTAAACATAGCTAACCGTGAAAACATACCTAGGGACGAACGCGAGCATGAGTCGCTAGTTATAAATAAATGTGCAACATGTATATACAACAGAGAATAATTATTTTATTTATTATTACAGGATACTCTTAATACAAAACGCGCCGGAAAAGATACCAATACACGGGTCACCGCCGATGCGCAACAAGAGACGGGAGCGCAGCACGCGCGGGCAGGTCGTGGCCAACATCGAGCCGCCGCCGCCGCCGGCCGTCTACCACGAGGAGGACGAGAGCGGCGGCTTCGAAACCTACCGCGGCAACCCCCACCGCCGCCTCTCTGCGCTCACCGAGGACCGCCTCATAGTGGCGCTGCCGCACGAGGAGACGCGCCGCTACTCAGACACGCGCTTGGGGCACGTGCTCGCGTCCATCGACGACGACGGTCACGCGCCGACTGAGGTACGCCATACGGAGTAGCTGTGTCGGTCACGCTTGACAGAATCGAATAACTCGGATCGCGTACTGTAAACTGTTGTGTCTCGATTTTTTTGATTCGACAAGCGCGAACAAATGCAGAAATTTTTACCGGTGGTAGGACTCTGTCAAGCCTGAGGAGTCCGACTGGATGGGTACCACCCCCTTATCTATTTCTGCCGCCAAGCAACAATGATTGCATTGTTGTGTTCCGGTTTGAAGGATAAGGTAGCCAGCGCAATTACAGGCAAGAGGCATATCATCTTAGTCCTCACAGTGACAACGCACCTGTGGTTCTGCATTTTTGTTACTTAAAACCTAAGTGCATGAACCGTAGGTGTTATGGGCGATAGGTACTGCTTTCCATCAGGTGGTCTGTCTGCTCGTTTGTCACTGAATCGCATAAAAAAAAAAAAAAAAAAAAAAGAACGAATCACGTCATCAATCGATTGAATGGGTAGTACCTACGAACCGGGTCATTTTCTAAACAGATTAGTATTGATTTAGATCTTTTAAATTGAACGATTGGCACATACTTAATACGGAGAACCTTTAACGTCCCACTACTGGGCGACGGCCTCTTAATACGATGAGGACCAGGCTGGCTAGTGCGAGTTGGCGGACTTCACATGTCCTTTCGAAAATTTGCTAGGTGTTAGGTTCTATCAGATATGTAGGTTTTCCCATAATGTTTTCCTTCACCGTAAGACAAGTGGTAATCACGTTGAAAATTATTCGCACATGGAAATATCAGAGGTGCGAGTGTCGTAAGGTATATTAATATTATAAAATATCAAAATGGCAAATTTAAAAATCAAAATGTCTAATTAGTCAAATCTAAAAATATAATATTTACATTTTTATAGTTTTACGCCGTTGGGTTTTTGTTTTTATAAACAATTTATTTTTCCGTTTAGCCTTATCTATATCTGACGCTAACGCCATATTTGCGTGTTACATTGCCCATAGTTGAAAAGCAAGTGGGGACTGGGGAGCGTGCCATGCATGAAGAATGAGAATTATTATTTTACCAGTGTGCGTGCACAAGATTGTCAAAAAAGTCATGATGACAAATTCTACTTTGGCACACCAGGCCTAATTTTTAAGTTGTCAAGCCCAGATGTAGGTTACCCGCTCGCGCATAGATTTCTAATTCAAGTACTATATTATTATTACTGTAAAAGCAATAGCAAGTAAGTAATATATTAATCACCTATATTGACCCATGAATTTTAATTATAGTCTATTTCACAGGGGGGTGTGTACCACATCAACGTGGACCCGCTAGAAGCAGATATCCGAGAACTCTTAGCTTTAGAGGCACGTCGCGAGGCACGTGCTGCCCGCTCGCTGCCCAACTTGCGCGCCAGTCGCGAGAGCCTCCTTCCCGGGCCTCCAGAGCCCCTACCCCACCCCCTCCCTCTTCCCACACCCCCTACGCCCCTTCCTTCCATCCCTCCCGTCCCTCCTCCCTCCTGAGGCCGGACCCTCACCCTCTACCCCGACGACACGGTTTACTAGCGACTCGACGCGCGCCCGACTATAGCGCGACACGACTACGACTCCACACACGAAATATCCACCAAATTATAGTGCGGATTGCGTATCTACCAAGTTATAGTGCGGATTCGAGTTTGACGTTAAACGCGGAGTCGTCGCGAGTGCGGGTGCTGGCGAGTGTATCGGATGCATCGAGTACGTCGAGTGTGTAGAACGCGTGGAGTGCTATGATCCCTATGTACGGGGCCGGCAGCTCGTGCGTTGCTTCTATATTGACGCTTAGTAGGCTACTTTCATCGTTAAATGTACACTTTGAATAGACTCTCGAACTTAACACGCCATATCTTATGTTAATGTTTTCGTTGTCTGGTGGCTTTCAAGAGAATAGTCTAAGTGAGGTTCGCCGTGCGAGAATACAGTGGGCTGGAGTTGTTCTGTGTTATGTCAATTTCATTTGTTGTTTAACTTAATTTGGTGTTGAATAATAAAATGCGGCAGATATTAACTAAGTTCTGGTTAAAGGACAAGATTTTATCATCTATTCGAATTCCGACACATCACCACATACATTCTAATCTATCTAGTCGTTTTGCTTGATGCACAGTTTGCTTTGATTATATGATCGAAGTAAGAATATGAATTGATATAACTTTAATAAAAATTGGGTTATACCATTTACTTAACCTTGAAACTTGTGCAATATACTGATGACGTACATTCTTTGAGTTCTTGCATATCTTAATAGTTAAATAGTTATATAATGCTCTAGTTACATACCCCTTTTTTAATGGCTCATCCCACAATTTAAGGATCCCAAGATGGTCATTTGCAGTTTAAACAATATTTATGTGACACTTATAGTCTGAAAATCGAGTTTATTTACATATTTAAATTAAAGTCTCTGGTTGACGTAGATATTTACAACTGCAATTGACTCTCTCGGCGACTAAATAAAAGAACTAATTAATAATTTGAGAAATGAAACTTAAAATAACCTTTCTGCAAAGTGAAAGTTATTTAAGGGGCATATTAAATGATATTATCGATAATTATAATGTTTTATGGTTATATCCCATAAATCAGAATTGCCATATTTTTATTATTTAAATTTTGAACAAATGTTTTCGTTTCTGTCAAAGATTGCTAAGATATTATTTAAGTCCTAACTCGCTTTTTAGTCTACCTTTT
The DNA here is from genome assembly GCA_033884665.1 of Argynnis bischoffii washingtonia. NCBI lineage: Eukaryota > Metazoa > Arthropoda > Insecta > Lepidoptera > Nymphalidae > Argynnis > Argynnis bischoffii. The sequence continues at coordinate 12,038,952 of CM066618.1, read as the reverse complement.
CAATAACTTGTTATATATAAACAGAGAATGTAGGTCAAAGAATTTAAGTGCAAAGTTTTAAGGTTGTGTTGACAATATTTAGAAAATGTAATGTTTAACAATTATGTTCTAAACAGTCATATTAATATTTTTAATTATAACCTATCAATTCAAATTATGAAATCTCGTAAATATTTCAGATTGATGATAATTAATAAAGCGCCTATTTACTAGTCAATTTCATATTCAATCTCTGTAAAGAATGCAGATATACCTACATACAAGCTCATGAGTCCATTTTTCGTGTACTCACAACTCGGTTAGTATTAATCCTGAAATTATTTTAAAAAAAACAATCAGCTGCCGCCATACTTCGATATGATTTAGCCGGACAGCTCGCCAGCGTATATAACGGGATTTTGGTGTAACCATATTAAGTGCCTACTATCGTTATCTGGTTTTCAGGATACTGAGTTGTGGGTACACGAAAAATGGAGTTATGAGCTTCTATGTAAATCTGTATTATTTGCTCTCGGTAAAGAGGAATGTGGATGTATACTTTTAACATGTTGTATGTCGGGTATGTCAATACAAGTTGAATCAATACATTGAACAGGTGTTAAATGGTAAATAGAGTTGATTCAGTTTGATAAAAATATTTACATATATTTAGTTTTAAATAATACATCGTATTTTTGTAAGCATGCTCCCTTCAATCTGTTTGTTCTCTTCTTTTTTTTGTTCATATTATTGATACAATATTATGTAACGATTCTTTATAATACTTTAAAAGAATTATAGTCAGAGCCTTTGTAAAAATTTGGGAGCTTCTCATTACTTTTTTAATTGCAAAATAGTTTAAAAAGTTCTTTTGGCTTTCCTTTTTTTATGTTTGCCAAATAAATTTTCAGAATTACAAAAATGGGTTGATTAAATTCACGTTTCAAGTCATGAATGTAATGAATCTAGTTTTAACTCGAAAGTGACCTTCCGTAAATCCGGCTATGTTAATAGTGCTCAATATACATGCTAACAATATATTATGTAGACCATAATATAGAGATGAAGTTGCGAGTTGAGATAGGTCAACGGTAAAGAGATCAGTATCAACATCAACAAACTGATTCGACAAATTGTATGTGAAATTCATTAGTAATTAGGCACATTATAATAACTTCGTAAATTAACAACAATTTCGTCAAATCGCCATTTAAACAGAACACATACTACATATATTTTACATATACGTAATAACACGAAGGCTTGCCATAGTGATTTTCCCACGCATATAGAATAAGTCGCTGGAGTAAACTACTACATACGCCATGAGTAATGATCGTGTACAATCGAATTTGTAAATAGTAATTAGTATTGGTGTAAATATTAATATAAATCATTCGCGTAACACAGGTGATGTTGACCCACGAGTTTATGATCTCTGCTTTCTATTAAAAAAATAATTAAGGCTATTTTTTTATCTGTTATTTTGACGAGCTTCTTCATATGTTTGCGCATATATTATGTTTGAGCGCCTGCGTTTGACCTCACGAGTATAATAAAAGTGGCCATATGTAAACCAGGGTATATGTAGTTAACTGTGCAGGCAAAATCGCAGAAAGATATTTTTAAATCAAATTGAGTCAAGTCAAAATATACTTTATTCAAATTGACTTTTACAAGCACTTTGGAACGTCAATAAAGCTTTTGATGAAAAAAAAGATAGGATTAAAAATGGCGGCTCATTGAACATGTGCTGTCAGCTAACTACGGTTTGAACGACAGTTATATTACTAATTTGCGTTAAGAAAAATTATTTCTTTAAGAGAATCACTTAATTTTAAATAATATAATTGTGCCATATTAGACGTTATTTGGGCACATTTCTTATCATTTGAATAATAAATATTGAGGACATAAATTCTATATTTTAAAGATGCAAGAATTTTTAATTAAATTCGAAGGCCGTGAAATTAGAGTAACGTTGACGTTAAATGATAAAATTCATACCATTTTTTATGCTTCGTCTTTACGAATGAGAAAGTCAAGAGTTTATAATTTCATACTTCACGCACGAGTTATACATTATTATGCAAGAAAATCAGTTTACTCATTCATTTATTTCAAATAAATAATCAATATAAACAACTTGTCTCTTTTTATATTGTTCTATTTAATCGCATTTATTACGTAAAATTGTATTGATTTCAAATGCTTTTTAAAGGGTATTTCTGTTTTAGAACCGTCTAATGTAAAATTAAAAGCATTAAATATGCGCAAACTTAGGTACATCCCCATTGAAAAACTCCAATAGGATCTCATTAAAAGCGAAAAAAGCCTCATAGAAAAGAATAAAAGCCACATAGAAACCAATAAATATTTATTGGTTTCCATGTGGCTTTTGTCGCTTTTGATGAGATCCTATTGGAGTTTTTCAATAGGGATGCTATTTTCAATCTTCCAACTTATTTAGTACTAGAACCAAAAAATATTATAGGTATGTATTATATGAATGTATTTTAATAATGTGTGTTGTAACGTAATAATTTTTGATTCTAGTTAGGTTTTTACTTAATTTTCAAATGTTCCTGCTGTATGAAATCCGTCCTTGGCAAAAGCTTACCCGATTAATGAGTCGAACATTTTAATTTTTAAGAAGTAGCTCGTCAAAGTAAACGTGATGGGTGCGATCGATATTTTTCGCAAAATATGATTCTGTAAATTAATATACATACATTGAAGCGATTATAATACTATTATGAGAATCTTACATTCGTTTCTTAGAAATCTTTGCAATTTCCGTTGGGCTCTCGATCTTATAAACGACACTATATTTCCATATTTAAAACAATAGTAAATGTCCATAATCACAGTACAAAATTGATAAATGTAGTTTATTGCGATTATTGATTACACGTTTGCTTTTAGTTTTTTTCCTTTTCATCACTTCCTTTCCGTTTTAGTAAAAGGTTATATTTGTAGTTGTAAATTGCGAAATTGATAGTTTCATACTTTGAATTTGAGTTTAGTTTGATACAATCTGTATAAGAAAGAATAATAGTGTAACTCATCAGGTCAATTGCTGTTCCGCCTTTATTCGTCATCTTGCATTTATCTCAAATAATATATTAATTAATATTATGGTAGTTGAGGGCGGAAGCTAGTTGTATGTTACTTAATATAGGTACATATGTAACAATCTTCTTCTGAATCTCTATCACTTATTTTATCGCTCTTTCGCTCTCTTTTTCTTTTCTTATTGTTTTAACTCTTAATCTTTTTTGTTTAAAATCGCAAAGAAATTTGTAATTAAATATTCTTCAAACCCACCATTATTTCTTGCAGCACATTCATACATATTTTAGGTTAAAATAACTTTTATTTGTGTAACACTAAAATATGTACATATACATACATATATATTCAGTAATACTAAAACATATAAACAAATTATTTTCTAAGTGAAGTCGTATGCGTACAAACTATTAGTTACGGACTGTCTAAAAACTATGAAATAGCATTTAAAATTTAATACGTATTAAGTGTAGGAGGTGTTTATTTGTGTAAAGCAGAGTAGTAAAAGTGAATAAATAATTTTATTGGAATATTTTGGATAGTTACACGCATAGAGTTCCTGTTAGTTTGTTCATTGGATGTATCATTTCATTATAATATTGTGCGTGTCTCTTGCGTCCTCAAGGAGCTGATTTTTATTCGTGCGATATATTTTTAAAAAGTCAATGAATTTTTTTTCGAAACTTGTAACCAATTACGCTTTTGAGTTATAAGTGTAATAATAATAATCAAAAAAAAAAAAAACAATGGTTTTCTTTGAATATATCGCATGAGTTAGAATCGATTCTCAGGTATATACCAAACGAATATTAAACTAATAACATTACAAAAACGCAGTATTACTCGACTAATGCTTATTTATTGTATGGGCTATTGTTTTTAAAGTCTTTTTTAAAGTTCCATAGCCAAAAGGCAAATCGGAAAAAATTACATTTTCGTTTGTTCATTATACTAGAAAATTATTGATTCTTTATAGTCATAATTTGGACGATTGTGATGATGTCATAGATGAATCGCAAAATGTACGAGCTGCACGAATTCAAAGTTATGCTTCTAAAAAAATCGATTATTAGATTTTTTGTTAGCAGTTGTTTTCTAGTTACAAAAATATCGTCATCTTATGATAACATATTCTAAATCTACTTAAATATCGATAATAAATATGCATTAGAAAAATGGGCATTATAATTTGTATATGTACAAGATTTTGGAACGTTTTTTCGTTTGGTGTAAACCTGACATAAGAAATGTTTAGAGCTAGATCTGGATGGTAAACGAATATAATATAATCAACGGTAAATTAATTAGTCCATCGTGTACAGCCAATAAATAATTATCATAAATATCTTGACAATATTGTAGAAATTATTTTTATTAAGTGTATGGTGTTATGAAATTAAACATTTCTTGTCGTCAATAATTCTTTTAAGAAGTAATAAATATTCAGTATATATAATAGCCATTATGTATAGATAGTCATTTTAATGAAACCTGCGAGTGTAATTGTGTCTGTAGTTAGATAAATAAATTAAATAGTTTTGACATTTGGTGCTAAAGGATCGGAGATTTCCTTCTCTACATAGTGATGGATGTTGAAAGCCGTGATATTTCAAACTCCTTTATGTTCGAAATGTCATCTGAAAGCTTTATATTTTGTATGTTTTAGCATCTGTTTGTTTTCTATTACTAATTTTTAAGTCTACATTTGTAATATTAATAATTTTAAATATCATAGACATGACACTTATTGTAAAAATACAGTTCAAGGATGTGAGTCTCGCTTTGTTGTATTTATGTACGTACAACATAACTATATTGGAAGGAAAGCCTGCCGTCAACTTTCTAGTCTCAACGTGTAAGAACGAATATGATGTCATAAAGGAATATCTTTCGAAGGTTATAAATATTTCATATAAAAAAATTAGGTTCTATATTTGTAGAATATTATGTTATGATTAGGTTCAATTACTTGTACATTAAAGGCGAGGCTCTGAATGTATTTGTAAAAAATATATATACGTTCTTGACAGTCTCCATTAGCTTGTATATATTGCAAAATATTCATTTAAAACCATTTGTTTATCCGTTCATAGCGAAACTGCTGGACGGATGCTGACAAATCTGTATATTCGTCGACATATCAACATCACGCATTGTAATAACATTTATACATTCTGTTGTACTGAATGTGAATCCCAAAGCATTTTTTTTATTGAACATTTGAATGTGTAGTCAGTGCCTTATTTAATTATATTATGATTGTATAAGTAACTTGTTGTGTTAACTTGTATAGCGCTTGGTAGTTTCGTTCCGCGCAAAGATGGCACTCGTGTATAATATTGTGATATAATTTGGTAAGTGTTTTTTTTTCTTTGCTCAAAATTATTTTCCCCGTTTGATCTGTGTACTTATCGTTCATGAAATTTGTAAGACTGTATTTTATTTTGTTATGTAAATTGTTAACTCCAGGTTATAAATATAGTTATTTTGAGATTTACGTCTCTTTATTTATTTGTTTAACCTTTATTTTAGTTTCATTAACATTCAGTAACATTTCCCAAAGAGCAAAGAGGGTTGATGTCAGGTAGGCGGCTAGTCTTAAAATTTTGCAAAAACCGATCTACAGTACGGAAGACGTACTACGCCGACCCCAAGTAATTTGGGAAATGGGCAGGAAGATGATGATGGTTAACCTTTATTTTATGAGGGAAAATTAAATTAAACAACTTTACTAGTTAAAAATAAATAATTTATTAAAAAAATGATCGAATCTCATTCTCGTGCGGCCCGAGCTCGGGTCGAAGTGACTAGACTGTACACTCAACATTTCTTACATAATTAATGTATACATAATATTTCTGTACAAACCGATATATAACCAACACTTAGTAATAAATAATAATAGTTACTTTTCTACTTATTATAAAAAGATAATATCGCTAATACTCGAGTATTAGAAAATTCACCAAAAAATAACATTACACACTTTAGGGAGCGTTAAAATAGTAGCGTCCTAAACATAGTTGTTAGTCTTATTCGATTACTAACATAACCCCACGAGTCTAAAGTCTTTAACACCATAAAAACGAATTTATTGATCAAAGATGTTTTATAGCACTTGTTTTTAATAATACTGGCGTATTATTAAAACAGATTAGGATGCTATTCATATTTGTTATATCCCGGACTGGTCACAAAGATGTTATTGTAGTTACTCGAGTGCGCCGCTAGAACTCTGTCTCGCCCAGGACGTTGTACATGAGGCGTTTGAAGGAGTTCGATTGCTGTATATGCTCTTCGTGTAAAGAGTTCACCTGAAAATAGATTTCTTAGATGATTCTAAACATATGCTACACTTTTCGCGTTAATATCGTGTTAAAATCATTAATAAAAAGGGTTTTGTAATTTTAAAATAGTTATGGTAGGCTTATGCTATAGCTTTTTCTACGATAACAAAGGCAAAATATCAAATAAGATGTATGTCTCCTGCCTGTTTGTACCTGTCCCATGACCTGTTTGAGGAACATGAAAACAGATTTTAACAGGGCTGCGGCATAGGAGAAGAATGTCTTTAAGGTTTACTTACGAAGGTCGTTTGCTTTGCATGTGTTTCTGGCTGTTTCGCAGGTTTCGGAACTGGAGCTGGCTTCTGAAAATGAGATATTTACGTTTTATTTTATTTTATAAAGCTAAATATAGGTACTGCCACGAAATTCATAGTCTATTTGTGTACTAAATTTCGTTTAAATTTGTCCATCCAAACCATCTATCAGCCATCGTTAAGGAGTAACAAACATACATACATACATTTGTTTTTATAATAGTAGTGCGATATATTACATGAATCATGTACGTTTAGTTGTGTGAACTAATTAATCTCCCTAGAAGATAACATCAGAAATAATATTAATACTTTGCTATACTCACTTTAGTAGCCGGCGCCGAGAAGACCTTGGTCTGTACGGGATAGGACTCCTCGTGCACCGCGTCCTCTAGCCCGAGGCCGTCCTCTTGCAGCGCGCGATACGTCTCCGACTTGGCGGGGTCGTACAGCACGGTGGGCTTGTGACTGTTGGCGGCGGCGGGCGGGCGAGGGGAGTTAGGTTTTAGTCAGTTAGCGGGCGCAACACAATAGACAGAAAACGATTAGATTCGTCTCGGAGGGGCCGGTTAGTACATATGACGTTTAGTATTTGTTTTTTAGGAAGGACAGGTCGATAAAAATACTAACATTAATCGTGTAGAATAAGTTCGCTTAATATTATATTTTAATCTAAATACACCTAAGTGTCAACATTATGATCGCGTGAATGGCGCATGGAAGTGCGAATGCTTAATGCTAAGATCGTACTGTGCGCAGTTGACTAGTGGGGTCGCCGTTTTTACGATCTGTCAGAAGTTTAAAAGAATCGAAGAGATAGCAAAATAAAAATAAAGAAGCATTAATGCGTCATGTGAGATGGGTGTCGACAGTTTTGGCGGCGTTTCTAGTAAAACACTTGCCTCTTGACAACGTGCGGCCGTCCGTAATGGCCGTTAGAGCTAAGCGAGCAAAGAAAATCATTCATTAAATCACATGTAAATGTCGTCACCAGGCGCTCTCGTGGATCTTTATTTACATTATGCATTAGAAACTTAAATCATTTTCATAGTAAGTATGCAGTGAGAGATATATTAAGTAGGTGCACACATATATTATTATGTCCATATTCAAATCAAAATGTCGTAAATTGTCTGCTAATCAAAAATATAATTTTATCATTGAGATAGATCAGCAATACTACATACATTATTAGATAGGTCGCTATTCTTTAAATGGTGGATATATTAAAAAAGTGGCAATTATTTAATTTTTAGGGTAGGTGTCGAACCCACTACCTCGGTACGTCGCTCAATCACAAAATAAATTACTACGGGAAATTTGATCTATGTACATTCATAAGTCTCACAAACATGTATATAGTGTATCCATCTAAAATCTAGTGAGTATAGCAAAATGCGAGGTATTTTCGTTTGGCAAGCAGCCATGATCTTGAATTTCAATTCTAAGATGAGCGTTACTTTAATACGACCTTCAATATTTTTCATACTCGTATGTTCTAAACTAGGTGGAATAAACTTTTAAATATTAATATGATTCTTAAATATTTTTCATGTTATGTCTTAAAAATACTCACGGCAGTGGAGAAGTCTGTTGTCTAATCGAATTGGCAATGTTTTGTTCCGAATATAGGTTAATTGGGGAGTTGAACTGCTTGTGCACCAACTGGAAAAGTACACGGAAACTTCCTTACATTATGTAAAAAAGGAAAAATAGGTATTTTTAAATTGTATAAAAGTTGTACTTGTAGCTGTGCCAATTCCCTTGACACGAAAGTTTAAAATTTTGGATAAAAAATATTAGTTGGCGGCAACTGCAACGTGGGTAGACAATAAAAATATTTTTAATTATGGAAATTATTGTTTAATACTAAAATTCATAAAACCTAATAGATAAGTATAATAAATAAAATAAGCGTGGTTAAAAGAAATTCAATGAAATATACATCAATGAGTAAAGAATATGAAATATAGACAAATGAAGATTTCATAATTTGAGAATTCACTGAATTTAATACTAAAATATTTCTTTTAAATTATGCTACAAATATTACTTAAAAATAAAAATTTCAGTGCATTCTCATAAGCCAAGATAAAAAAAACATATGGCTTCGTAACAGAAGTTTGAGTTTGAGCTTTCATGCTAAAGTTATTATTTCTAGGCAACTGTCACACAGATTTGTTGAACAACCTTATTAGATTCTTCACCGACCACTCGCTGCAACACTGATTCAGCCACCTGATTTTCATCAAAAATCTACACGTTATAATGAGTAATTTGTTGTTTTTTATGTTGCGCTTAAGTAAATACCAATAATAAACTACATTTACCCTTCCCATTATTATTAATTGCCGTTACAGCAATTGCAAATGCTTTAAAACTTTTTAACTACATATCGAGATGATAACTTGTCTTTCTAGCCAATTTGTTTTGTTTTTTTTGAAATCTTACAAGTGAGACGAAGGTCTAGTGGCTTAAAAGCTTAAAAGTATTAAGAGGTATATTTATACAGAAGTGTGAAATTACAAGTGAACATGCTTCTTGCACGCGGTGTAGGTATGTGTGTTTAGTTAATGTGTAACCAATGTGTACAGTGTAAGTCTAATCTAACTAAAATTAATTGTAAATTAAAATATTTATATAAAAGCATCTACAAGAAGTGGCAAAGTCTGATTGGCTTCTACTGCATCGTAGATTGCGGATTCAATTCCCGGTGAGGTAAACATTTTCAGCCATTCTTTGTATGTGTTTGTTTATGTACATATGTTATGTGAAAATATATAAAGAATACCTTTTGCTTCATGAGTGTATCGCGGTAGTCGTGGTGTGGGGGAGCGCGCATAGCCGGGTTGGGGTGATGGCGCAAGTAGCTCTCAGTAGGGCCCGGCTCGCGGCGGACCTTCGCTCCCGGTAGCACTAATGGAGTAGTGCGGTAGGGCTAGTAACATGTAAAAAATAATAAATTAATTTTTAAATGGTATAATTTTTATATTATTTTTTATGATTGTTGATAGAGATTCATAATTGTTGTGACAACAATTTTATCATATAGGCACATATGTAAATTTAGAAATTTCCCTTAAAAATCAATTATATTTACTGTTAGTTTATGTTACCTACCGGGCATATTGTTAAATTACAAATCTTATGTTATAAGAATTCTAAATATGTTTCATAGTCAAGTAGGTTCAATGTGAAGCGTCGCATCTAATTTTATAGCGAGGTTATTTCATGTGGGTTATGATTCTCGACATCATTTCGTTTTATTTCAGTAATTATTTGATCAATGTAGGTCGCGGCCCCTCTTGTACATAATAATATATAGAGTAGCTTTCTATGATTACTATTGACAAGTAATGAGATTTTCATCATTTTGCTCAACTACTTTTGTATTGGTTAATGAGTACAAATATAACTACCTATATATCTAATATAGTCAAACGAGGAATTCTTGTATATTTATTTATACCGGAGATCTCGAAAGCGGCTCTAACAATTTCGCTGAAATTCGGTTTGTGGGGGTTTTCGGGGAAGGAAAATCAATTTAGATTAGTCTTGTCTGGGAAAACATGTGTTTTCGAGTTTTCATGCTGTTTTCTTTCGCATTATTCCACGCAAAATATGGTCGATCATTTCTTAATCAAGTGATCAAGTGGCCAAAATGCAAGATTGACAATCATAGATGTCCGAATTCAAATCCTGGTCGGATACAAAGTTTTTACTTTTGTTTTTTTTTATATTTATTCAAGTTTAGTTTTTTTATCTAAGCAATACGATACAAAAAAAAAACTCCGAGCGAAGCTCGGTCGCCCAGGTACTAAGTTTATATATAAGCTTCACATAAGCTTATTTAGTATATAACTACTAAGATTAACCATGTACGTGTAATACTAGGTTACGTAAATCAGTAAGAAATAAACTTTACATTCTTCACGTTAATGACGGCTGGGACTGTTACTGTATCCAAGAGCGTGAACGGTGCCATTGGGCGAACAACAAGTTTCGTTTATTTCCGTCCATTCGATGTTTACAAAGTCGAAGCTTTAGGCACTGACGCAACGCTTAATATTGGCAATTTGATAGAGGCCCATTTTAGAATTTTAAACCTAAAATACATTTTATTTTTTGTTGCCTTGATATGTAGACAATGAGAGAAAACCAGAAAATTTATTTATTCGACAACATGTGTTAGGTTAGATTAATTTCTTAATTTGTTGGTCCTGATTTTACAACGATTTGCTCCTTTTCTACATGCAATCTGATCTAGTGTTTTTTCTCTTTTTTACCGATCATTCTATATCTAAAGTATCTTCTCTATTCCACGCGACATTGCCAAATTAAATAGTGCCCAAATAGCACTCCTAGGCCACTAAACAAAAGAATTGAATTTTTTTTCCACAAATATTTTTTTGAAATATTACATTTTTAAATGTTTCAGCAAAAAATTAAAATTATATATTTAGTATTGATCGTATATATGTATTAACTATTATGTAGTAGGTAGGTACTATGACCCTTATACACCTCCTGGATAATTTCTAAGAAATTGTTAACTAACACGCTGGCGTGCCCGCGATTCTCAATGGATTAAACATTATTAATGAAGGCCGTCTTTGGTTAGTTGAGTTTTGATTTTGGACTGCTTTTAGATAATTTTCTTATATAAAGTAGTGAGTACCTATCTAATAGTTTATAGAAAAACAATCTATACTTATAATAAAATTCTAATAAGCCGAATCTATACATTAAATATTTTTTGGAAAATCTTATTAAAATAGATATTATTTTCGATACGGAGACTAAATCTATAGTTTTTAGAATTTTTGTCTGTGTGTTTGTTTGTCTGTCTGTTTGTTACCGCATTAGGGAAAAACCACTCTAGAGATTTTGATGAAATTTGGTATGGTGATAGCTGGTAAGATATAAAAATAATTAACTTATGGAATTGCGTAATCAATAAATATTAATAAAAGTAAATGACCTAACGATATAAAACAATCGTTATTGAGCAACTTTACTTAATCTTTCTTTACAGTTACAAGATCCGATATAAATGACATTGAACCAAAAATAGTGCACACCGCTGGCGCGTTGTGTTTAATGAATAACTGGATTATAGTGAAAGTGCTTAAGAATATAAGTTATTATTATAATTATAATTAACAATATATTTATGTCAATGTTTGGCCTATAAACTAAAAGCGGGTAAGTACATATGCCGTATACTCGTTAACTAGTTTAGATTGCTAAAGCATGATTAAAATTCAGAAGATAGTATGTAAACAATATAAAATAGAAACCAGGTGATTGGTTTACGATTAACTTGAAGTGATAAATCTTTGATTATAAACAAATTGCTGTATATGTGTTAAATGAGGTATTAATGCATTATTAAAGTGTTTTATATAAAATTTAAAAAGAGCTAGGGGAAATTGCAATATAAACTATTAGGTTGTTGCGTCTTAATTCGTTATACGATTATAGCGTGCTTTAATACCCTGAAATTAGTTTACGTTCAAACACTCAAGATCCACAATCAGTTCTGCATTAACGCCAGATGTAATTTCACCAAGTAAGATATAACGTATAAGTACTCTTACGGAAAATCAACAGCACATTATCACTTAAGCCTAGTAAAAAAAAGTAACTTTAAGTACACTGAAAATATTAAAGGTGCTTAGTAAGTTTAGTGAAGGGCATGGCTGACAACGCACCCAGTTGGTGACGACTTCTTCGTCGAGATGCTTAGGATCCTGGTACCCATTGGGGAAGAAGTTCGGATTGAGCGCCATTGTATTTGTATCACTTTGTAGCGCGAACGTGTCGTAGAGCGTGTGATCGCGGACTGCGTCTCCAGTCGTTCCCTCTCAGTAAATAGTAATTTCAATGCATTCTATTTTGGAAATATGACGGGAAAATAGGCGTCAGCGTGGGCGAAAACCTCCGCCTAGAGCCTTGTGCGAAATATTCGTTATTTACTACTGGCTAGCTTTGTCTGCCAATAAATATTCCTAAATCAAATTGCAAACATAAATTACAACCTTATTTTTGATAGGGTCAAATTGTTTTAAATAATGTTATGATGTTATAAAAATAAAAATGTGCTGACATTGGCGGTTTTTTATTTGATTAGAGAGATTCTGTTAATATTGATTCATACATTCAGTATCTATCTATATGTTCAATTAATCTTTCATTACTCTAATGCATTAGCAAAGAGCTACATGTCGTCACCGAAGACTATTTTTGCTGACTATAATTCAGATCGACCTTAGCAAATGAGTAGAAATTTCTGGAGTTTCTATTTTGTTTTCTGTGATAGATGTTTCCAGGCGTTCGCCGTGTTCTGCGATACCTATAGCTTGTATTAGCTGTCAATTGTAGGATTCTCAATATTCAGTAACTAATTAATAACATAACAAAATAAGAGTGTTTTGGCTCGGAGCCAGGCTATTAACGTCCATCTCGGTTTAAAAGTAGTTTGGTTAACCTATTTATTTGGGAAGTAAATACGCGACGTTATGAACAACATAAATAACCGTATTTACAATAAATAGATAGACAAACAAATTCATATCGACTGAGCCACTATTAGACGGCTTTCAATAGTTATAAATGTCTTTAATCTCTACGGATATATTAGCTTGAAGGTCAATCCTAGCACTTAGGAGTATAATTAAAGTTATTTTAATATACCACTGAAAATGCTCAATGTCCGGTATTTATATTTAGGCGAATATAATTTAATGTCTGAAGTTTTCCAAGTAAAGCGGAGTTTGTACTGTAAACATGGTTGAAGCAATCGATTCTTTCTATTTGTATATTTTAAGATCAAAGACAAAAGTAACTAAGGTAAATGAAAATATTGATATATTTTCTTGGAACATTTTAAAGCTTTAGTGATAGGAAAAGAAAAATGTATACAATGATTCTTCGTATATTTGTTTAATTTAATGTTGTGGTTATTTCTTTAATTGATATTAATATTATTGGGTTAAAATTCACGGAATAAAAAAATATTTGTTGCTATAAGATCTATGCAGGAACACCCGTTTCATATTAATAACCGCGGCGTCACAAATCTACATTGATGTGTACTGATTGCCGAACTTAGTGAGATGATGACACGATAAATGATGAGTTAAGAATTCGAGTTTATTTACGAGTGTGAAAAATCTGATTTAGTATTTATGCGTATTTTTAGTATTTTCTTATATGTTGTAAATTTATCGAAATATTGGGTTGTGTAACAATTATATGGTAAGTCTGGGAGAGTTGCCTTAGTTTTAAAAAACGATCAATATTTATTATATGTGTAAGATACTACATAAAATAAGCATAGTTTATTTTAATTCAATATTTACTTATGCCATTCAGATCAAATTTGGAACTATTGTGCAATATATTTTAGATTAAAAAATGTTTTTTAAAAATAATAGAAAATAGGCATCTCACCCAGATATGTGGGTTAGTTGCCTACAGATGTCAGGGACAGATGCCCACGAGTAATTAGTACATAATCAGACGTTACACTTTAGGTATTCCACTGTATCTTTACTGCAGTTTTCATGAAACCACAATAAACACACTATAATCAGTCGCATTTCTTCTTAGTGGTGTTATAATACTCTCCAAAAGTGTGAGGGCATTTTATATTTGTACTTTACGTAGTGACGCTAATATCCTTTTTTTTAAGCATTTATACATACTACCTGTAGACGTACAGGTGGTTATGTGGAACTCACCGGCTAGAAAAGCCAGTACTACCCACTAAAACCCAACAAAACCTCCATCGTCTTAATGGGGCACCCCGATGGCAGGTCTGCCGAAGTAGTATAACAACCGTGAAGTTGCTCCCACGGTCCACTCTGCTATCAGAGAAGTACCAGGAGCAACCCGCATGGTACAGCGTTCACCAAAGTGGGCCATCTCCCAAGGCGTTTCTTGGCTTCGCGCCCGGCTGAACTGTGTGTATTCAGTCCTTTTTAACGTCCTACTGCCTCCACTGCCACGGGCCTCCCTTCAATACGAGGGGGATTAGGCCGTAATCCACCACGCGGGTCAAGTGCGGACTTCATAATATGTCTATCGAAAACTTGCTAGGTTCTCTCAGATATGCAGGTTTCCTCACAATGCTTTCCTTCACCGTAAGGCAAGTGGTAATTATGTTAGAAATGATTCGCACTTATAGAAATGAGCGGGTTACCACTGGGCTACCACTGCTTTAATTAGCGTCCGCATAAACTTCCGAACGCTAATGAGATCCCCCACCACGACAAGATGAACGCACGTTGGGGGAGGAACCAATTAATATACTGGGCATCTAACCCCGAAATATCATTGGGCATCTCTCCCGATTATTAGGGAGAGGTGCCTATCGACTCTGAATACACCCTAAAGCATTGACAATACAAAATAGTGGATTGTTAACAAAACAAGATCACAATGCTATATTATGAAACAATTTAATACTACTTAACTAAAGAATTTAGGGAAAAAAATTATGCAAACTATCTCAAAGATTACATTCTAACGTATAAATTAACTACATTTATCTTATTTTACAAATTAACGCCAAAATATTAATTAAAAATAATATGTCTTTGTGTAAAACCTTCCACACTAACATTGACTGTCAACTGACATATTATGGACGCGTTCCGAATCACGCAAATTTAATTAATTTAGTTTTTAAATTTATTAGGCGTGTCTGTCTTATAGGCGTCTCTCCCGGACTTACTCTAACATAAAAATATATAAGTAGAATAAGTAATTAGGCTTCAAGAGCTAACTATATTGGCTAAAGTAAACTAAATATTTTAGAAATAGGTAATTTCGAATATAAATATATTATTTAGTACCAGTAGTGTTGGTATAAAATACGTAGTTCTAGCTATTCTTTTCCGATATTTCAAAAAACGATTTACATAATAATAATTATATATCTAAATAACTGCATATAACTATTGACTAATTGCCTGTTATTTTAGAAAACTTTGTTCTGGAATTTCTAGGATTCATTTATTTTATTGGCATCAATTCATTTAGTTCAAGGTACTAACAGCTACATAAAATCTAGTTTCTTATTATAACTCAGTATATACTTCTTAGTTCTTACCAATGTTTTATTTACTTCATATTTGAATGAAACATGTTTATTAAGGTACAAAATATACTCAAAACTCTCAATATTCTACGAAAGCTCTTTACAGATAAGACTAATTGTGTCTACGATGGTTCTACGAAGGTCTACGAAAATATTAAGCTAAACAAGATTTCATGGTAGGGCCAAATGCCATGTTTTTTTTAAATACTCAATTACATCACGGTGTTATCTAGAGGTGCATTACCTCTTATATTCATTACGAAAACATAAAGCATCTTAAAACCGTCACTCGTAATATCTTTGTGATCACTGGGAAAGCTCTCCCAATAACTGCGATGAAAAATAGAAACTAGCAATTCACCCTCGCTGCGGGTTTCCCTAGTGAAAAACTAAAACAACTATCCCACGTCTATCCCACGAGAACAGTACATTTTTCCGGGATGAAAAGTAATCTATGTGCCATTTCAGACTATAATCTATCTCTGTGCTAAATTTCATCCAGATCCGTTTAGCCGTTCCGGCGTGATTGAGTAACAAACATCTATCCAAACTTTCGCATTTATAATATTAATATACTAGCGGCTCACCCTCGCTTCGCTCGGGTTCTAGGAAAACAAAAACAAACCTATCCGACGGGAACAATAAATTTTTCCGGGATAAAAAGTAGCCTATGTGTTATTCCAGACTATAATCTATCTCTGTGCCAAATTTCATCCATATCCGTTCAGCCGTTCTGGTGTGAAAGAGTAAAAAAATCCATACATACTCACAAACTTTCATATTTATAATATTACTAGCGACTCACGCTCGCTTCGCTCGCGTTCGTCCCTAGGTACGTTTTCGCGGTTAGCTATGTTTATACATAAATAGTCGCTTGCTACTCCTAAGATATTCATTTAGATTATATAGCGATTTACCCTCGCTTCGCTCGAGTGCGTACGCCGTACGCGGATTTTGTTCACAATTTCATGGGTTTTTTATTTTTTTCGCGGAACCCTAATTCTTTTTCTAAAATAAAAGTAAGCCTAAGTTACTCCTTATAACATCAGCTATCTGCCAGTGAAAGTCTCGTCAAAATCGGTACGGCTGTTTCAGAGATTAGCCGGAACAAAGAGACAGACAGACAGCAAGAAATTAAAAAAAAAGTTGTTTTGGTATATGTACCGTGTATACATCCATATGCATTTAGTGAAAAGCGATTGTTTTAATATTACAAACAGACAGTTCAATTTTATTTATCTGTATAGATTAATACGGATTGCTAAGTTAAGATTGATCATCGAAAGCGAAAAAATATAACTGCTACCTGCCATGTTACTTTACTAATATTTGTTTGTTTTTACTTCACTTAAATCAGAAAATATTGTGGAATTTAACTAATATCTGTGCCATTCACAAATATATGCTACTTTTAAACAAATTACCTGGCTTTGTATAGATTCATCAACGGTCTCATCAGTGCGATTTGAAGCAGGGGAAAGCATTAAGGTCCTGTATTCGCCCTCTTGTTGCACCGGGAAGTGTGCCTGCGACTGTACAGGATAGTGGGACTGCGGCGGCACGGGCGTGCTTCTTGGCAACGACTCGGGGCCGCGCCATGGTGCCGGCATAGGGCTGGCTGTCCTGGATAGTTATTTATTCTACAATTAAACTTATTTTCAAGACTAGTTTTAAACGTATTATGATGAATTTACTAAACAACAGTGTAATTATCACTCATATTTTTCCTTAAACTACCTCGTTGCTATGGACTAAATTAGTCGCTGAAATCGTACTACACCTGGAACTTTACAAACTTAGTGGAATGACAATGGCATTATATATATAATTAGTATTATAAATGAACGATATACAAGTCGGAATCGGTAGCATTCAACGAAAATATTTCTCAGTAAGTACATGGTTAAGTTACCTGAAGGGTGGTGGGACAGCGTTAGCAATTGGGGAGCGCGGTGCAAACTGATTTCTTCGCGGGCCCTCACGTTCCTCCTCCCTGTACATGCGAATACATTCAGGGTACGTACATTTTGTTAGTCAAGGTCACGTGTTCTCGTTCTACGAGATATATAGTACTAAATAGTGTTACTACTATTGTTGGTCTATAGTATTTAAATAGTATATGTATATATTTCGAAATTATTAATAGAGACAGTAGAATTACTTTGCTGATGTTTGCACATGAGTAAAATTGACTATTTCAGATTTTTAACACAACATTTTAACATAATTCGCTTATATTTTCATGCACTTTATTATTTTATTATTATTATTTTATATTTACGGGGTCATTATTAGGGTACAAGGGCAACATTTATACAAGTACCTATTTCAAAAATTAATTAATATTAAAGATATTTTACTAATAATTATTATATGGAACTTATAAAACAATAATTGACTCTATTATATCATTAAAATAAAAATAAAGCTGAATTGAAATTATACGTAATTAAATAATAATAATTAATTGTTAAGTTATCTTTTATATACTTGTATATTCATTAATCTACTTAAAACTTTTAACTAAGTAAATACAGCCTACAGATAAAATATAGATAAAATTATCATATAAGTTTTAATAGCGATGCGTTGTTACTTGCTACGGTGAGATATAACTACTTAAAAGTACTAATACAAAAGAAAATATATAGAAGCTGAAAGCTGAAGCTTAAAATACGATAATAAAAAAATATATTTTAAAATAATTTGTTTTAATAATATTATTGAATCTTATAGTTGTCAATTATCCCTCAATAAATACATAGTGATTAACATAATTTTCTACATTACACCTATTACTGAATTGCGAAAAGCTAAGAATACATAATATGCTTTTGAAACATGCTTTTTCTATCAATTTGTAAGTATGTATACGACATCGATACTATAGGCGGGTCTTACTCGGCCATACGATAGAAGGTAGGTGTAGGCACGCGCCCTACGTAGCTGTTATATCGTGGCATTGAGTACAGGTGTGAGTTTGGGCTGCTCCTGTAGGTACACTCGTCATCAACTTACATACTCCTAAAGTGCTGTACACGTGACTAAATTGTTTTACCAATGTTTCTAAATGCAATGTGCTATTTAAAAATATCATGTCGTAAAATTAAAAAATATAACATATATGAGGAATCATTTAGGTATTATCAATTAGACAAAGACACTGGGAAGATTAGGTATTACATAAAATGCTTTGCTTTGATATTTGTACAGTATGCAAAATATTTAGATAATTTTAAATCTCTCTTTTAAAAAAACATAATTTATATTATCAACGATAAATATTCCCTACGCAAGGTAAGAGCTTTTAAATATGACTCATAAATCTGATCATAGAAAACATTACATTAAATTGAAGTCTGTTCAAGGTTTACTCTTAAGATAACTCCCACCTTATTATAGATACGTAATGTATGTAACACTTTAGTTTTGAAAAGCCAATAAGACGGTTTAGATCTGATATATTTTATATACAAACTTATATTACCTTTGCACTACGAGCTTTATCTGGTTGGGAGCGTTTTTAAAGAGGTTCTGTGCATCTTCGTGTCGCAAGTCCCGCGCGTCGTAATGGTCAATCTTTGCAATGATATCTCCTCTGGCCAGCTCTCGACCCGCCGGTGTGCCCGGGGTTACCTGAAACATCAGAGTATTTATATACCTACCTTATTATTTATCTATACATATAATAATTTTCTAACTAAGCCGAATCTGTACAATAAATATTTTTTGAAAAATCTTATTGAAATAGATTTTATATCGATACAGAAGCCAAATCTATAGATTTTAGAATTTTTGTCTGTCTGTCTGTTACCGCATCACGGGAAAACCACTGGACAGATTTTGATGAAATTCGGTATGATGATTGCTGGTTAACCGGGTCAACATATAGGATACTTTTTACTGCGGGAAAATATCTCATCTCTGAGCTAAACGTTAAAACGTAAACCCGAGCGGAGCGAGGGTGAGTTGCTATTTATTAATATTTTTAAAACCAAATGTAGTTATTCACATGACTTTATTCATTAGAGTGTCGATAGTGATAACAGTGATGATCTAATCAGTTCCCCTTAATTCTTTTGTCCCTATCTAAATGCAATATTTTTTAATTAGAGCACTGAATTTAGCCAGGCGTAAGGCCAGTTATTTGTATATTTATATTTTGGTATGCTCGAGAAAATAACGCTTAAATTAGCTTTTTGACAGGCGTTGACGACATACATATTATGTATTCACCGTAAAAATGTTAACAAAAAATAAAAAGTATTTAGAAATATGTAAAAATTGTAAGTTTTTGTATGCATATTGCGTAAGATGTTGCGTTTAGCGTATTATAACATAATGAATGTCATCTGTTTTCAAGGTAAAAAAGAGCCATGACTCTCTAAGTGTCTAGGTTACTAGTAGGTACATTATTTATTATCTGATTTGGCTTGATTTCAGTTCTAATATAATTGAATACATTTTTCATAAAATCTTTATTCAAAGTTAAAATGAGTACCTATATTATAATTCATTGATAGATATCATATTTATTTCTTCTTATTTTGAACTATCAGATTGAGTTAAAACTTGGGTGAGTGTTTGTACTGCGGAGGCTTTTGATATTATACCTATCCCTCTCTACCTAAGGAGGTGGAGTTCCGAATAATTTTACTTTTACACATATTTAGATTATTCGCAATATACATATAATAACAATCAATAAATAATGTAGATAATTGCTTATCTTTCGGTTTCTGGTACGAATTATCTCGCAATACCCATTTTAAAATGAAAATCAATCCATTAAGTAAAGTATTCCAAAGTAACAACTATTTTGAATAAATTCTTATATTATAAATATGTGTGCGTGACTGGGTATATGTATTTTTGTAAACTATAGAGATAGCGGGTCCTGGTTTAATAAAGGCTTTTCATCAATTTGTTTATTCCACGTATGCCTAAAATGCGAAAAAAACACATAAATCATAAAGTCTTAAAACTCTTCGAAATTGACATCTAGGACGACCTTGTGACTGGGCAAGGGGGAGGTTGGGACGGGAGTTATGCATCGGGTCTGGCATGAGTCCAGGCTAAATGCGTCCATCTAAGTTGTCGTGCCAACCGTCACTGACATTTTTAAAGAAAACAACCGCCGCCGATGTATAGAGGCCGACTGATCTAACGACTGATTTGCGCGAATCCATCATGTCCCTCCGAGAGCCGAGTCAATGGCGAGGACGTGCTATACACATATATCAGACAATCCTATGTTGACGATACGATTCTATGGCCACGTCACTGAATTGTTAGGGCGTTGATTATTTCACAGCGGGACTTGCATGCGTCAGTCCCCATGTACCTAATTATTAGTTATTACGTGTTGTGTTCAGTTGCGTCATTAGGACTAGCTTTTTAAAATAATGATTTTTTTATTAATCATTATCTCCTTAATATTTCATCTTAAGATTAGGACTACTATTATAAATTCGAAAGTTTGTACGATTTTTCGAAAATGTAAAAAAACAACGCCATTTTGAAATAGTCGAGCGCGTCAGATTATCATATAGACAGTTCTGCTTGAGGTCCCAGACGTGCTGACCCATAAACTGACGATTATTTGGAGGGTTTTTAATCGAAAGATTTGAAAAAAAAGCTGGTTTTTTTATCACAAAATTTTGTCAAATAAAGTACACGGAAAATAGTATGCAAATAAAAAAATGACAACATTAAATGAAAATTATCACAATATATCTTATTAATATTCATCTTCATCCGTCGAATCATCTTTTCTATTTGGTTCGATTCGGTCAAGCAGTAACTTAGCGAAATCTGTACCTGAAATATTTATTAAAAACAATGACTGTAACGTATTATGTATACAATATAGACTCCAAACAATAGTTATTAAAATGTTTGTCTGTTTGTTTTTACGCGTTTCACGCAAAAAGTAATGGACCGATTTTAACGAAATTTGGTAAAGTGATAACTTATTACTCGGGTCAACATTTACATCAAAACAATGTACTAGAAAATTGTAGGTCTTAAAAAGGTCTACAAACAAGTCCCCAATAGTAGGTATGTGTCTATCTCCTAAGGTATGTACAATTCAGCCCAACCCGATGGTGATAGACCAGCAACACAAAAAAGCCAGCTTTATATATCCATACATTACATTTTCGAAGTCGGTGCCAGCCAATACAAATCAAAGCACACCGACTTCGAAAATATCTGATTAAGTATCTATTCTAAATAAAAACCCCCGTTTAGTTATTTTTTACTTTTCAGTGCCTGGAAATCGTTTTTTTTTTACTGTTCTGATCCGCTGTCCTGGATGAATGGCCCTATATAAAGGACTTATATACGTATGGTGAAGATAATTATCCCTTATTTAATCTGCCATGCTCGAATAAATCCCAAAATCCCCTCTTGGGCTCCTCTACTATAATTAATTATTTCCACTGGATGTAAGAAAAAGTTAAGCGAAGATGGAATTTAGAAAGAAGTTTTTATCTCATAGATACTATTTCTTTAAATGAGGTTTTAATAAACAACCTAATTTAGTACAGTTTAAAATATTAATATAGTTCATGTAAATATTTTTGAGGAATGATGAAATAGAACCATAACTCCTGTGTAGTAAGCTTTTTGAACAGAATACTCCTCAAATATTATTAGATTGATTGAGTCATAGGCAACAGATGCTAGAGGATATCCAAGTAATCAATCTGCTTTATGAAAGTTTAAAAATTAGAACAAGGTTAAATTATTACATAGGATATCATATTATGACTTTGGTATATTTTCTTATTTTATTCGATGTAAGAAGACAAATCACTACATAGTATAAAACTTTCATCTGTCTGTCCATATGTATGCTTAGATCTTTAAAACTACGCAACGGATTTTAATGTGGCTTTTTTAATAGATAGAGTGATTCAAGAGGAAGGTTTATATATATATATATATATATATATATATATATATATATATATATATATATATATATATATATATATATATACATAATACATGCATATTATAGTACAGAAAAACCGAGAATTCCAAAGATATGTCTTTCGTACTAACCGTCAAAACGTACATACCTAGGGAAGGAACCCGAGCGAAGCGAGGGTGAGTCGCTAGTATCAAATATTATTGTTTTTTTTTTTTTATTAAAACATAATCTAGGTCTATTAGAACTAATGTCAAGAGTAATTTAATGAATACGTATCATCAAAAAATATCGTAGCTACGTGTTAGCATATAAAAAGGTTACATAGATAATATGTATATGCAGAAAAAAAATATGCAATACGTCTACGCATGTTGATGATGAGTAATGCGAAAAACTGATAATATTCTAACGTTATATATGTACATGAACTCTTCTAAACAAGTGACCCCTAGGTCACTTGTTTAGAAGAGTTCTAAGAACTAAAATCCTAATTTTAGTTAATTTTCAGAATTTTTAAATACACATATTAGGCATATGTGTAACTAAGTGACATGATTTATTTTTTTAATTTTCCGGGACCGATATTAAGTTAACGTTAAGTTTGAGTATATTTACTATAAACCTATCCGATTTTACTAGCTTAATCTCATTTAAGATCTTTTAGTATTGATTTTTATAGCGTCGCGTCTATATTTGTGGGTCAGTTGCAGTTGCGACCTATCCCTAGGACAATCTAGTTAGATTGTATTGATGACGTATCATGCAACATATGTATTTTACTAATACTTGCCAACGAGGAGTATATTTAAGTTAAAAATAAATGCTTTCAAATTACAAAATAGTCTTTTATAATTTATTTTGTCATACATAGCTGAATTCCTATTCTTTATGAAGGAAAGGTAGGTATTGCTCTACTTTCTAGGTCGTTGTTCTTTGATTATATTGATTTTATAATTCTATCGACTACCTCCTACCTTAAGACAGAGTGCCTACTCCATAATCAATTGGAGTATTACGTAGTTATATAACAATATAGTTAGCAGTTTTTCATAACACTAGGTCTAACAGCGAAATTAAAGCACACAACAATGTTCGAGATTTTAGGTACTCTATATTTCTTAGGCACGTAAAGTGTATTTGCTTAAAACGTTAGTTACAAACAGTGTTTACCTAAATAGGTACAAATATCTATAAAAATATAATAAAGTTTATTTTTATTCATCTCGGCTAGAATTACGAACATGATTCTTATATTTACGAATATTGAAACTAAAAAGTATCAAAACATGTTCATTGTTATGAAAGATCACAAAAACTAAAATAAAATAAGTCAACGTCAAGGGAATTCCCTCAAAGCTAATGAGAGTCGAAAATACCCAATTAAATAAATATATAGTAGGTGTTCTTTAAGTGAGTGAAGACCTGATATGGTGAATGTTTTAATAAGGTCTATGATTAATTCATGAGCTATAAATATATATAATAATAATGATTTCCCGACTTAGGCCATGGTGGCCAGTCTTATTGAGACTAGCCATCTGCGCAGGAGATAATATTATGGTGCACAAGTGTACGCGCAGACACAAGTGCACTCTCTATTCCTGTCACTCCTATACTCCGGTCAGGTGGGATGACTACTCGACACGACCGGTGAGAGTTAAGGCGCAGGACCGACAGCTTTACGTGCTCTCCCGGGTTGTTACTTGTTACTCCAACCCCGGGTTGTTACTGAGACTTACTAAACAGAAAGACTTAATAACTAAACTTGGCCCGACTCGCGACTCGAACCTTTCGATATGCAGCCGTACTTGCTAGCCATTTCACCACCGAGAAAGATATATAATAGCATCTGCCCTTTCATCCCATTACCCACATTATGGGTATCTGTTGTTTGTTTTCGACCCTACTTTTGCTACATGCTAAAATCTTCAATGACGAATGAGTGTGGTGTACAAATGACTTATCGTTTTATATAATCTTAAATTTAACAAAAGCGCGTGCTCTATTATACCTCAATTTTTATTACGATGACTCTAGTAATATTAATTCATTCATATTTGTTATTGCCACATAGCATAATAAAATATATTCGTGTAATTTATCAGTAAAAAACAAATATTCACTCTACAAATAATGAATCCTTATAATATCTTAAACATTTGTTGTCATGTAGAGCGTGCAATAAAAATATTGTAAATTACAGTTGTAACGCTTTATGACCTAGCGGACACGCGTGACATCCTGAGCTTAGCCTGCTTTTATAAATAAACGTCTACGAGCGTAAGCGTTGTACGCTAGTGTCACACTTACAGCTGACTCATATGATCTTATAATACCTAATTGTCACTTTCTAAACTTTATATTTTGCAATTTATATGAATTAATTTGTAAATAGGTTGTTAACATATATAGAATATGTTTTTTCGGTAAAAAATTCTTTCCAAGAAGATAACAAGCGATGCGCCTTAATTAGCACTAACTTTAAGTAACTTTGCTCAAGCTTTAACTACAGTTTACACCTCTCAGGTCTTTAAGTACTTTCTCTTTACTAGATGTCAGCTCGTTTGCTTTTTAGTTTGTTCGTTTCTTTCTTTAAAAATTGTATCTTTGAACTGTCTTTTTATGTATGGTAGCTTCTTACTTAATTTTTTACTTAACATATTTATAAAGGCAGATAAATGTAGGTTCTAACAAATAAAGAAAAAACAAAGAGTTAGGCTCTATATAATAAAACTCGTATTAATGGATTTTTTTTTGTTTTACTCCTTATTGTAGAACAAAAGGACAAGGCGCAGTTTTTGTGTGATTAAAATGATAATTCGTACGTACTTTTACATTTAAGAATTATCATTATGACCACACAAAAGCTTTAACCATAAGCTTGGGTGCTAAGGGTAGTAAGGGTTTTAATCACTATAATATAAACCTATTTGATTAGTAGATACGATCATACGTAGTACAATATATATACCTACTATCAAAATAGGTATAAAACTCGGGTTTTCACCATTGAAGTAACATCAAGTTATAAGACTTGATGCACTGGTTTATCCGTCTTACTTTCCTAGCAGGTGCGTGAACGGATAAACCAGCAAAGATATTTTTCTTTTATAAAATTAATGAGTATTAAAATATATCAATAAATCTCTCTATATAATACTTTCTTAGATTTACGAGAATATTTGTAATTTTAAATAAAACTATCTTTTCGGAGTTTTTCAGGGATTTATTTTGATTTTTGGTTCCCGACGTTTGGATTGCTTTACAGCAATTATGGTCACGGGAGAGACTAAGGTGTCAGATGTCTCAAAGGTATTATATAGTTGTTACAGACAGCCTACCCACAAAATAACAAAATGAAGTCAAAAAACTTGAAAATTGGCACCAAAGTACCTTACAATATTTGTTAATTTTACTTTTAAACATTTTTATAATTTTAACTAGCGACTCACCCTCGCTTCGCTTCGGGTTCGTCCCTAGACAAAAACAAATCTGTCCCACGGGAACCGTACATTTTTCCGGGATGATATAAAGAAAAAACAAAGAGTTAGGCTCTATATAGCCTATAGCCTTCCTCAGTTAACGGGCTATCTAATGCAAAAAGAATTTTTCAAATCGGATAAGTAGTTGTTGAGATAAGCGCGTTCAACCAAACAAACAAACAAACTCTTCAGCTTTATAACATTAGTATAGATTACTTCGGGAAACGTCGGGAACCAAAAATCAAAATAAATCCGCGAAAAAATCCGTAAAGATAGTTTTATTTAAAATCTCTCCATAAATGAACACAAATGAAATCTAATTTCAAAACACTTAAAAGTAAAAAAAATATGAAATGAAACTCAACATTAAACACACCCCCTTGCGCCTGTCGTCTTCCGGCCCAGCTTAGCTTTCTACCCGATCCAACATTGAAGCAAACCAAGTTCTTTTTTCTTCTCTTTCTTTTTAAAATTTAAATTGATAACATTTCAAATACAAGTAATTATATTTAAATTAATCTGTTATCACGCCCACATTTAGTTTTGAAGTATAACAGAGCACTTTTATAATATAAAACGTCTCTTTGAAATAAAGCTGATAAATTGTATTCACATAGGTAGGTAGGTATTACCTAATAGTTTTATTTTAAAGTGATTTTATAAAATTAAAACTTCAATAGTCACCTCTAAAAAATATTGAGTGGGAAAGTTTCTAGTGTATATTTTTTACTTCCTAGTTGTCATTAAAAAATCATTAGCTATTTAACAATTTAAATAAACATTTATCTAATACTCTTTTTGCTACAACCCGTCTTTAAAATTTTAAGATAAGGAAATAAGGTGATAAAACTGTCAACTGAAATTATGTTTGAGCAGACGGAAGAATTTTGTTTTTGTTACAAACGAAATTTAATCGGTCACTAAACATTCCGCGACTATATAAAAGTAACAAGCAAGAGTTGGTATGTTCAGATGCCAACAATGGCCTAACAATTTGGGTCATACAAAAACGTTTCATTTCGAAGCAACAGCTGTTGAATGATTTATGAGAGTACGTATCCTGTTGCTAAACTGTTTTTAACAGGTTCGAACATCGTGTTGGGTGTAATCTTATAAAAATTCTCAAAAAACGTAAAAATGTTTGATGTGTCCTATATGATTAATCTGAAGATATTTCAATTAATTAATAATTATCATTCAATATTTCCATAAAGCAAGCGAGTAAATAAAAAAAATGAGTACAAAACAAGTAGTTAACCGATTTGTTTACACCGGTGCTCATTGTTTATGTTTAGTAAGAGGCGTACCCTCGTGACAATGAGTGGGGTGGCGAGGTCCGCCCCGCCCACTAGCCGGAGACCCCAGTTGGTATCGCGAGTTTCCCTTCGTAGCGTTACCACGAATGTATGCAGGCGCCCCATGGCGTGAAAACGTCAGTACTCAGTACTGTTGCACTGCGCGGGCGCGCTTTGGCGCGGACTTGCGAGCACGACGGTCGGACGCGACGTTATGCGATCGAAATTAGCTCTAGTCTCTACCGCAAACTACACACACCCCCCTCTCCCCTGTTCGCTATAACCCTACCGCAATCGACCCAATTCGACCAACGGAAGATGATGTCCAAATATCCAGCTGTGTTAAAGAGAAGATTAAAACGTTATCCCATTTCCTTCTCAGTGTGCAAATATCGAATTAAAAACATTATGTTATGTAAAGTGCCTACTTACTACTAGTACTTTTCCAGTTTTAGGAACAAAATCTTAGGCATTGATAGGTGCAATATAGAGGGGAATATCGATATATTATACAACAACTACTAACATAATTTTATGAATAATATTTTGTTCATACATGGTGTTGTGCTATATTCATTATCATACCATACCACATAATATATATATCTGAAAGGCTGTAATAGTTATAAAAGCAAAAACCACCGTAATATTACTACAATCATACGACACTCATACATAATGTAATAAAAAATCTTAATTCAGGTGCATGCACTCCTGTAAAGTCATGGCATTATGAATAAAAGTGTTTTTAACACTTTTGTTTTCTTCTGCCTTTAAATAGCATATAAACAAATTTTAAGGTAAAGGTCAGGGCACTATAATTGCGTTGTTTCAAAACAGTTTCATGTTTGGCATAACAGTAGATATAGCAGACATAGGTATTATTAGGTCGGTAATCATTGACACAAATACTTGAATTTTGGCATATTGGTACTAAATTATTATTTGGCAATGTTTATTCAAGCAATGTAATGCTATATAAGAAAGCTGTATCAATTTTCTTCAGCGAATTAGTTGGCCATTTGCCGATTTTATAGTAATGGAAACATTATGGAAAAATATAGATATTGAAAAAAGTTGGTATTTTAAGTCTTACAACATACATAATCCTAATTTAAATAATGAAGGGTACCTACAACTGCGTAATGTATGTTTATGACCCGCCGCAAAGCCTAACCGTTAAAAGTTTAACCGAAAGTTAAACTTTTTTGTACATTCCGATAGTTTACTTTAGCTTTGGGATACCATTTATATCTAAAAAGAAGCACAATAATATATCAGCATAAATATTATTTATACGTTGATGTTATGATTATTATTCAAAATTGCTGTAACGAGTGCGTTTAGAGGTCTTTAACAGTCTATAATCGAATACTTTGGCACGTAAACTTGTGACCGACATCTTTATTACTGATGAGGTTGATTTAAGGTAGGACATACATTTACTGTCTCAAAATTATTTTAATGTTATATAATCAGGACTGAATTTATTTTCATAGACGTGTGATAAATTAATTTGTTTTATTATTCGTTTGCTTTAGGGTTTTAGTTTTTTTTTTATATTTTCAGACGAAATTGGACTAGAAATATAAAAAAACTGAAATGTCACCTAATTTATACTTAGTTTTTAAAAAGAGCTGTTTATTTTAAAGCGCACAAGTCGTCATACTTTATCCCACACAGAGCGGATAGAGAGGATGTAGAGTCAGCCATAATACTGCACCTATTTTGAGCGCTGAGTGTTGGGTAACGATTTCAAATAAAGCATGTCGTCATAGTCAGATCGAAAACAAATGACAGTAGACTGTTTTTAATTCATACTATTAATTAAAAAAATAATTCTCAATGAAATATTTTCATATCCAATTTTTCCACAATTATGCTACCCATTATGTGCACCTAGGAAAATATTTCAATATTAGGGTCTTCTTTACTATGTAGTTTTTATGGCCTAGTCTGCATTCCGAATTTTATTTAAATCGACTTAGATGTTACAGTGTGAACACACACACACTATCACTCACTCGCTAAATTTGTTTATACTATTATTATAATTATTAATTAATTATATTAACCATCTAATATAAAAATAAATGTATGAATTGAAATCAAAAGTCTTACCAAATTCTTTTGGCCATAATTCCTTGGTTCATCTTCGGGATCACGGCGCTGATGTGGCACTCGCCAGAACGCAGGTCTTTGATACACAGGCATTGTTATTACTGCTTACTTCTTCTAATATATCAAACTTAAAAAAATAAAATGAAAAAAAATTCGGGAATATTTAATATTGATATTATATGCGTGGGCGTGATGGATAGTGCAGACGATAACACTTATTTGGTTTTCAAACAAAATACATTAAATAGCTAAGATTATATCTTAATGTCTTCTACATGAAAATAACAAAAGACGAAATGAGTTTTACCTAAAAAAACATGTTATCATTCCAGTAAACGTCAAATAAAATTTGCACGTATTCTCAGGCTTCAAAGAGTCGGAAAACAAACATTAGTACCGCATATTATGTTTATACGGCAATTTTATGAGTGGTCGTGAAGAAATTCAAAGTGTAGGTGGTTGGCAAGTTATTTACGTTATAAATCAGGTATTTGAATACCTGATATAATGGTACAATTATTGGGAGATGGAGACTCACCAGAGGGCCGTAGCGTCGTGCTGCGCGTTGCTCGGTCAGTGTCGGTTTCTATTATCTACAATTATTCCGGGCAACATTAAACTATGTCTATTTTTTGCGCGAGACGTTCGACGCTTCGTGATTCGAGTGATTTACAAACGCCCCTCGCGCTGTTTCTGGGCCAATGCAAAATTCGCAACGAATTTCGTTTTCAGTTCGTTGCTCCCATGTTCTTAGTTTCTAGGTTATGAGACTTGTCAAAGAATTCGCACTTCTAATGAAAATACTTGTTAGGAAAACGACAGATTAATATTGTTTACGACCTAATAAAATAAAATAAAATTATAGATTTTGATTTAGTAATCGTTATATAGAAGAAACTGAATGAAAAAAATAACTACTCAATGTTTCATAATTTTATTTATTTGTGCGTATAATACAAAACAGTCATATTGATTAGTTCAAGTTAATACACTTTAAACGTATAAGAAAATAATGTCTTAATATTAAATGTTATTTTTACAAATAAAGGTAAAGTTCAATGAAATAACATCCCGATTTAAACATATATTTGTTTAACTTTTATAAATAATAATAAAATTTAGATGTTGTTTATGTTGAATGTTGCCTATAATATTTAATTTAAACTAAAAAGGCAAATTCATTTTGTTACATTTTTATTAGTAGGTAAAATAAATATATTTCAAACAATAAATTCACTTACAATACTATAGGATACTTTTGTCGGCAAGCGTTTCTTTCTTTTTATTATTAATTTTCTAAATAATAATTCTAACAATAATATTTGGTTTTTTGTTTGTTAAATGTATTATTAAAATTATGACAAAGGCCTGTTGCATTGAGGCAGTTCTTTGCCGACACATTATAATTATTGTGACTAGAATAAAAATATATAATATTAAAAAGAATATATCAACAATAATCAATTGAACAAATGTGAATTATAAGCAAAAGCAAAGATTATATAATACTATACTAGCAAAGATAGTCAACCTTATTTCATACATAGAATCGCCCTAATTCGGGCTATTTTATTGGTGGGAATAGATAACGGTGCGGCACATGTCGCAAATTACTATAATTTATGTCTATAGCATCACTATTTTATTTTCTAAAAATATGTAAAAGTAATCGAAATTAAGCAAAATGAAAAAATAAATATGATTATGATCGACATGAGCTAGAAAAAAAAAACATACAAAAGAAAACACAGTGCCATCTTTGAATATGCATTACAAATATATTAACTAAAAGCCGATTTTAAATCATCAGTAATAGTGAAAAATTATGAAAGTTTATTTATGCTAAGGCATTTTTTTCTGTTATTTTTTTATTTAAACGAATAAAAATCGATAACAATATTTATTTTACAGATAATGATTAATCAAAGCTAATATAAAAGCACTTTTCCTGCATCCCTTTAACTCTTAATAGTGTATGGGTCAGATTTTGATAGTTGTGTTAATAAATATTGAATATGTACTATACATGACATACAATGTAGTATATATTAGTCTATAAATACGATTTATTGATTTATTAAAGGTACAATTATTTATGCATTGTAGCGTTTGAATGCGTCTTGAATTTTAAAGAATAATCTATACAGATAAATAAAATTGATGTGTCTGTTTGTAATGTTAAAATAATAGCTTTTTGCTAAATGCATATGAAATTATATATGGTACTTATAAGAAAAACACAACTTTTAAAATATTTGTCAGTCTGTCTGTTCCGGCTTATCTCTGAAACGGCGGAACTGATTCTTAGTTTAGAAAAAGAATAAGGGTTTCGCTTAAAAAAAATAACTAGGGACGCACCCGAGTCCCACCCGAGAAAGTCGCTAGTCCCCGAGAAAGTCCTACACGAGAAAGTAGTTCTGTGAACAGTAGACATCGCGAGCACAACCTTTTTTACAACAAGTAATATAGCACTAAAGTTATATGAGCAATTTACTACATTTTGAAGTATTACACCAAAGATCCTCATCAGATCTTCAACAATTTTTTATGAGACCAACTTAAATTACTATTTTTCAAATAAAAAAATAACTCTCTTTTTGCCAATTTTCTGAGGAAGTACCCATTCAAAAATCCCCGACGACAAAAAAAATCTATATAATCGTAAAAGCTGTATACCAAGTTTCGTACAGATCTAGTCCAGAGATGTAAAGGAGTACAAACAGACAGAGGAAAGCAAATTATGCCAGGCTTGAAGCAGAGACGTTTGGCTCACTTGGTCAATTATGATAGAAAATAAAAAATAAATTACAATACCTTTTTTCTTAATCACATTTTCATTTAGTTATTTTATAATCAATCTTTCTCAGCTCTAAAATACTTTTAATCTTAGAAAGTAACAAATTATACAGTGTTGAGTACATCGAGTATACATACTATATTTCTCCACTACAATGATGTCATAAAATTGTGTCTACATA
Organism: Argynnis bischoffii washingtonia; assembly: GCA_033884665.1. NCBI lineage: Eukaryota > Metazoa > Arthropoda > Insecta > Lepidoptera > Nymphalidae > Argynnis > Argynnis bischoffii. Next base: position 12,006,378 of record CM066618.1, on the reverse strand, counting down.
CAACAACAATTGTTCTAAATATTCATATTTGGTAATACTTTATATTATATTATAAATCCAGATCCATACAACAATAATTTATATTATAATAAGATAACTTAAAATAGTTTTATAGGAGAATATTGCAAGAATGGCAAGAATTTACCTATTATTAAAATCATTAATCATTATAATGAATAAGATAATGTAAAATAGTTTTTAGGAAAAATTGCAAGAATGGCAAGAATTCACATATTATTATAATCATTAATCATTATAATTAATAAGATAATTTAAAATATTTTTTTAGGAAAAATTGCATGAATGGCAAGAATTTACATATTATTATAATCATTAATCATAATAATGATTACATTATTTAGAAATCTAGTAATGCGGGTTTCGTATCCTTTGCGCATTTGAGCAATGAATGCATGAGTTTAACGAATCCCGTGTCCTTGGGCTTTTCCAGTCCCCGCAGGAGTCTGTTCTTCATGACGGCCACGAACTCTCTGTTGCTTAACTGACCGTCCACTGTAAATTATAGTTTAGTTTTTTATATTTTTTAATAAATAGTTTTTAGTCTTTTAAATAAAACATTAAAGTTGCAGAAGTTTACTTGTATATTACATAAATATTGTTTGATAAAATTCTCATTATTATTTTATATACTTAAAAACATAGGTAACTTAATTTCAATCAATTAAATACAATCTTATAATTCATATTATATTATAGGAGCTACGATTATTTAATTCGTGTCCGTGGTTTTATCTATAAAAAGTTAGAAAGAAAAGACAGAATAATTAATATTATATATAAATATGAGTGTGCTGGTTTTGCTTTCTTTATCATGTAACGTGGCAACGATCTTAATTTTTGAATAACATGCAATAGGCAGGTACGCAATTCAGGTGTATATTTTTGTGGGTGTTTACCATTTGTAAACTGATTTAAATTATTATATTTTGATGAACAAGTTTTATAAAATTTAAAGTTTAGTTTTTTTTTTATTTGTTAAAAAGTCAGTTTAAGTACAGATATTATGGGACGGATGATTCCACAGGTGTATCCAAGACTTTTCCTGAGTACTAAGTAATACAGCTTCATGTCTTTCTCGCTGATTATGAACTGTTACTAGCAAATAATGAATACTTGCTAGCATATAATAAACAGATTCACCCTTTAATCCACAAACTAAATAGATCCGCAAAAAATGCAAAAAAATATATCTATAACATATAATAAAATTTTTACTGAGTCGAATCTGTACATTAGATATTTTTTAGGAAAATCTTATTGAGGTGAATCTTACTGATATGATACAGAGGCCGAATCTATGCTTATTAGAATTTTTGTGTCTGTTTGTCTGTCTGTGATCGCATCACGAGAAAACCACTAGATAGATTTAGATAAAATTACAGACAGTAACAACGGTTACCATGGCAACAAACGTACGTACATTTTATCGTAACGCATTCACCAGCTTACCTCCCAAGTCAAGCATGCGTAAAGAAGTTTCATTTCAATAATTGAAAATATGACTCACTGTTCTCATCGAATATAGTGAAGACGACGTTGACGAGGTGCGGGTGCAGGTCGACGCGCGCGACGGTGCGCGCCACGTGCCGCAGCGTGGGCTGGTCGATGGACGCGCCCGCGATGTGGTAGAACGTGAGCGCCGTGTCCACGTCGTTGATGTTGTTCAGCAGGTGGAAGAACTTCAGGTAGTCGTCCTTGGTTATGCCCAAGCCGTGGTCGCGGAACCTGCGATATGCATGTAACTATTGTAATGAGGGTTTTTTGAAAGAAGAGGAAATAAGATTATGTAAGGAACTTGTATAATTATAGATATTAGATTATAGACGACTAACGACTCACGATCGCTTCGCTGGACTTCGTCCCTAGATTGATACCCCATACAAACTTTCATCCCCATTTTCAACCCCTTAAGGGATGATTTGCGGGATGAAAAGTATCCTATGTCCTTTCCAGGATCTCAAACTATCTTCTAACCAAATGTCATTTAAATTGGTTTAGTAGATCTAGAGATTACCCTCTACAACCTCACAAATTCACAAACTTTACCTCTTTATAATATTAGTATATATATGTATGTATCGATTGTACTAGGGACGAAAAGTCTCTCCGCCACAATACACAATGCATTCCACTAACGAATTATGTTGTTGTAGGCACACACATCCTTTTGATACTTTTACATTTTTCATTAAGACCTTTTTATTAACTGTTATTATATTATATTATAAAATGTAGAAAGTAGTGACAATAAAAGGCGTGCAATAATATACATGATTTTTATTTCTATTCCAATAAAATAGATGTTAATAATCTAATATCGCTGCAACGACCATATTGTTATCTTTATTTATGTACTAGTTACTTAGTTAAGATGCCTTTTGTGATTTGTTAAATATAATAACTTTGCAATGTATAATCATATGAAATGCTACCTATGTCTCGATGATTTCATATTGTTTATCTTTTCCACCAACATGGCCAGTTAACATCTTATTAATTAACAAGATTAAAACTTTAAGTAGGAATAGTAATTAAAACGGTATACATATACTCTATAGCTCGTGTCTCTTGCAAATAATGTCCTCAAATTGTATTAAAAGTAGATTAAATCTTACATTTTCTTAACACGTTTGAGCATTCTGGACTTCTTCTTGGCGGGGTACCCGGCGTACGCCAGCAGGAGCTCCGCGAAGTCAGCTTCCGTGATGCGGCCATTTTCATCTTAAATAACAATTTAAAACATCAAAATGATTAACATAATTCGTTTGTTTTCAGTTTTAATCAGTTCAACGTGTCAGCAATAGTTAAGGTAATTTTAATTTGTAGAATAATATTAATTATATCCCCTTAAACAAAATTAATGTGATTAATGATTGAAACTCAATTTGAACAAAATTATAAATAAGAATTAAAAATTGCCGACGTATGAATAGCATCTTCTTACTACGCGGGTTTGATTGCTGACAGTGTAAATGTTTTAAACACATTATACACATAAATCGAGTTATTCTTGAAATGAAATGAAATAAACTTTATTCAATTAGACTTATTACAAGTGCTTTTGAATCGTCAATGTAAGCGTCAGTGAAGTCTGTCCGTAAGGAAGCTACCACCGGCTCGGAAAGCAGTTCTGCTGAGAAGAGCCGGCGAGAAACTCAACAGTTGCTCTTTTAAATATCAAAATTACATTTATTTTATTAATATAACATGTAGATAACCCGCATATGAGTCAATAATACTCAATTCCACACATTTTCATCAAAAAGAATCTTATAATACAATACTAATAAAAGTAAGAGAAAAATCTATACTACAATAGTACCTGGATTTTTTCTCTGGAATTCGAGTGATAGTATTTCTTTTTGCAATTGCTGTTGGAAATCCAAAAATTTTTCTATTGTAAGCTTTTCATTGAGCTTGGGTCCAAAGAAATACGTAGTGAGAGCCGAGTTGATGCCCTGAACATAGAATTTTTTTTTTAAACTACACTAGAAAAACTATCATTTTTGAAGTTATACTTCTCTTGGCACGTTTGGAATAAATTATGAGAGTAAAAATTTTACGATGCACGCGCACACCGACAGCCAAAAAGCGACATGATGAAGTCAGTTGGAAGCGACATGATGAAGTTAGCTGCATTCCTTTTACAAACATAGAGTTGAGACATACGTTTTCGTTCTGTTACGCCAAAGATGTGTAACTTCTTACGTGCGTACGTACATAAATACACACACACGTTTTTTTTCTCTCTCACTTTAAAACCCCATACAATAAAAAAGTATTCTTCCACTTAGATTTAGGTACCCCTTAATGAATATATTATTAGTGACAATTATATACAATGTATTATTTAAAATACCTGACTAGATAAATATTTAAAAAAACTTAAAAGAAAATTGAAGCTTAAGTAATAAGAAGAAAGTATTTTAAAAGCAAATGCACGAGTCACTATAAAAAAATACTCAAATCGCTTCAAGTGTGCCTATAAAATTTGAAGTTTCCTAGATTTCTCCAGGATCCCATCGTCAGATCCTGACATGGGACCACCTGGGAAGTATGCCTTTTCAAACAAAAGAATAATTTTCCAAATCGGTCCAGGCGTCTTTGAGTAATCGGGGAACATCCTACATAAAAATTAAAAGATTCCGACGAATTGAGAACTACCTCCTTTTTTGAAGTCGGTTAAAAATAGAGAGCCCTTACATGAATAAATTGTAACTTACCTTAAAGGTATTGCCAGTGTTGGCATGGTCACGGTGTCTAGAGCCAATGCTGCTTTGTTGTCGTATGAGCGCAGCGACTTTCTCAAACTCTTCACAATCTACATCCCCATCACCGTTCAGATCAAACATACGAAACGCGATTTCAAAGTGACGACACGAAGCTGAAATAGTTTTATTGATGACAAGCGACTTACTCTCGCTTCGCTCGGGTGCGTCCCTAGGTACGTTTTAATTTTTTTGAACGAAACTATAATTCTTTTTCTAAAATAAAAGTAGCCTAAGTTACTCCTTATAATATCAGCTATCTGTCAGTGAAAGTCCCGTTAAAATTGGTCCAGCCGTTTCGGAGATTAGCCGGAACAGACAGACAGACAAAAAAAAATTAAAATAATTGTGTTTTTCTTATAAATACCGTATATAATTCCATATGCATTTAGTATAATGCTGTTATTTTGACATTACAAACAGACACTTCAATTTTATTTATCTGTATAGAAGATGAATATCGTATTATAATGAGATTCATATTTTTTACTAAATTAGGTTGACATTGCTTTATTAAATCTTTTGCAAAGTACGTAGTACGTCCAAAAGTAAAAAGTGGCGTGACAATAAAAATGTGTGAAATACATCAAACAATCAACGCAATATATTTGATGTGAATTGGTGTGAAGTCGGCAATGAATTATATGTAATTTTATACGTTCCCGATACTGAATAATCTATACTAATAATATAAAGAGGAAAGATTTCTTCGTTTGTACCGAATAGGCTCCGAAACTACTGAACCGATTTAGATAAAATTTGGTAAGATGATAAAGGATAGATTTTATCCCGGAAATCACCCCTTAAGAAGGTGAAATAGCATATGAAAGTTTATATGGGGAAGCTACCTAGAGACGAACCAGAGAGAAGCGAGGGTAAGTCGCTAATAATATATATTACGTTTTTGCATCCAATTAAAAAAAAACAAATAGTTTATGAAATTGTTTTATTTTGTGAAACATTAATAAAATTAAATATTATTTTGTAAAAAATTAATAATATTGCTAAAAGTACATAAGTATTTAAAAAATACTTATTACAATTACTATAAGTTATTCAATGATTAAAGTTTTAACCGATATTTGTAATGCAAGAAAGAATACATTATATACACATAAAGATAATAATAAAAATATCATATTTTATATTTTAGTATTTAAACGTGCTAAAAGTGTTAATAACCAGCCAATTTGTGAGTAAACAAAGCTGACATGTAAGTATTATTAATATTGTGTACATATATGGTAGGCCAAACTATCTATTGTTCAGTCAGACTGGGCGGCGAGATCACGAAATCATTAATTTCGCTCATGCTCCGTGAAAGGATGCTGCGTTACTCGTTTGCACAGTGAATGAAATACGCACGTCCGTTCAGAGTGGCGTCAAAATGTTTTAACATTCACTTGAATTTAATTCATTTTATCTACATTTTACATTAATATTTTTTTATTTCCTATAATTCTACTTCTATTATAATTTTTATACCATATGACGCGATATAATTATATTCACAATGAAACGTTTCCGTACGCGGATAAAATCGAAAGCTTTCCCATATTTACGATGCGGTGCGAAAACTGTGACATTTCTCTTTTGGGCGACACTCTACGTAGTAGTAATGAAAATGACAATATTAAAAAACACCGGAAACACTACTGTGAAGGATTGGTCGATAGTACCTGACAATTACACCAAGTGGATGGTAAATAAGTGTTTGTTATGAACAAATACGCATCGTGTTTGTGTGACTTAATAGTGAAAAATTATACGAAATTAAAGAAAAAAAGGCATTCAAATTTTAAATATAGTTGCAGGGTCCCGTTTTGGGTGAAGACGAGGAATCAGGCTCGTCTGATGACGATTGGCAGGAACCTGATAACGCAACTATTATCGAGTTGGAAAATCGAGCAACAAAAACTCAAGAGGTCTGTCGATTACGATCGCTCTCTGAACAGCCTATTAATAGCAAAGAATTTTTTGTGGATCACGCACATAATCTTGTGTGGTGTAATATTTTTAAAGCGGCAAGTTCTTCTTGGTTGTTCAATTTCAACATTTTAGGTAAATACCACGAGTCGTAAATCTATGAAATACGTAGAAGTATTAAAATGATTGGTTTGAACGTAATAATTGTAATAGGTATAATTATAATTACAACTGTCACAAGTAGTATAATTAATACTTTTATTTTGTATATATACTGTATGGATATCTTACTAATATTATAAATGTTAGTTTAGAAAAATGAAAGATTAGATGGATGTTTGGATGTTTGTTACTCAATCACGCCAGAACTGCTTAACGGATCTGGATGGGCACAGAAATAGATTATGGTCTGAAATAGCACATAGGCTACTTTTTAACCCGGAAAAATATACGGTTCCCGTGAGATAGATTAGTTTTGGTTTATTGAACCCGAGCGAATCGAGGGTGAGTCGCTAGTAACACATATAAAGCAGGTCTTAAGAAGATATTTGTAAAGTTTACATTATTGTTATTTTTGTTATAACTTTTAGGGGGCTACGACAAGAAATTTCTCGCCAAAACGAGACACACGCCATTGACGTTGGCAAGAAAGAAGTTTCCAAGACCCAGTGAAGAAGAACTTCGAGATACTATTAACACGCCTGGAGTTGTATCACTTTTGGTCGTACGAGAACCATTCGTGCGATTGTTGTCGGCGTACAGAGACAAGCTTGAAAATATAACACCTCCCTACTATAGAAAATTGGCCAGAGCAATTGTGGCAGAGCATAGAGAAGCGGCAACAAAAGTTCTAGGACCAATAAAAAGCTCTGGTCCTACATTTTACGAGTTCGTAGCTCACTTAATATCTAAATATGCCTCTGGGACTGCGACGTTTGACGAACATTGGGCGCCTTACTATAAGTTTTGTACGCCTTGTGCTGTTAATTTTAGTGTTATTGCTAAGGTTGAAACATTATCTCGGGATTCGGCCTATGTTATACAACAATTAGGTCTAGGGCCCATATTAGGAAAAAGGGTTAGAAACAGACGAATGCGTCTCAGAACTGTCATGAATAAGTCGCGTGATGGAAGAAACACTTCTGCCTTGTTAAAATATTACTTTGGACAGCTAAGTATGCACATGCTTGATAAATTACTTGATATATATGGTATAGATTTTGAAATGTTCGGATATGAATCAAATATTTATCGTGGTTATGTAAGAAAATAAATTATTTTATGAAAAATTTCTATTTATTTATTTATTTATACATTGTCTTATCAACATATAAACAAAACAAAGACAAATATATTTCTATAAAAAAGCCAGAAATACTCACTTGATAGTACAGTTAGCAAAAATATATAGTCGCTGAACGTGATGAGACCCGATGAGCCAAGTTTGTAAAATATCGAGTCTTCGTCCAAATCCAAGTTTAGTCGCTGACTTATAGTCTGTAGAAATGAGTAGCCAATTTTATACGAGCATTTAACTTATAAAAATATTCTAAGCATGACAAGGTGGCTTTTGTTGTAATAAACTAATAACTAAATCAGAAATATCATCTATCTAAAGTTATAAAACTGCAAACTTCTAGATCTAACACTTTCAGCTTTGGGGCAGTAGAATATTATGTATTCTAGCTGACTGACCTATGAGAATTTATTGAGGCTACCAAAATACATTCAAAAAGCCAAATCTTTTACTAAATTTAAAAATTATTTTAAAAGGCTGCTGCTACATTAGTTCCGCTATTTTCATGGAAATTTTATAAACGAAAATCAAGAAAAAGAAACATGCTGAAGTCAGAGACAGCTTTAAAAGTAAGAAGCATATAGTTATAACATAATTGAAAAGTTCAAAAATAATAAATATAAGGAAGCTACTAACTTTACGTACATAATTTGAAGTATAGATTCTAAAGTATGAATTGATTTCAGAGGCCAACAACCGCTAGGATTAATAGCATAGTGGGGTACGCGTAATTTAAATCTGTGCATATATTATAAATAAAAACAATAAATATTACAAAATGAAGAGGCGGAAAGACAGTACCTCATCGACGTTCTGAAAAGACAAGAGATTGGTGTAAAGGTAGTGCCGGTGCTATAGAGAGAAGTAGAGTAGGTATTTTGACGCAATAAATATACACACGCATAAAGAAGCGATATAGGGATTTAAAATATTCATTAAAACTTATATTTTAAATTTTAATTAAATATAATTATGTACATTAAACTTTTAAAAGTTGAAATATACATTAAATTATCAGTTTACATATACATGTATTTTTATACCAACACTTCTGTGCTTAACTAGGAGTGATTAAATATATAAAATATGTTAAAAAAAAAGACTTTTGATCGTAAGTTAGATTCCTGTGCAAATCATTTTTTTGCTTTTACATATTAGGTAAACAGAAATATATCCGGTTTTTGAGGCCCATCTTGCTCAAATAAACGAATAATATATAAGGCATTAGAGGTATGCTTGGAAATACGTTTCACTAACATTTCTCTATTATTCTATTAAAATAGCAATAATAATCAGAATTCTTAACCTATTGTTAACTCATTAGTTAACGGCAGTAAATACAATATCATAGATATTTGTATTAATTGAGATATATAAATTATTTATTAGCAATTATTTCACACATTAAAAAGTCCTCACTCATCAGGAAGTACCTATCTAAAGAGGAGGTAAAAAGTTACTTTTTTTATTAATTTATCATTCCTTTCACAAACTGAGGGTTGTGACATTCGGGATGAAATCTTTAGCTATTTTTGTTCTGTTACGCCAAAGAACTTACGTACGTACATAAGTTATATGACACACACGTTTTTTTATGAGATATATAGCATGTAGATGGCGCAAAAAAACCGACAATTTTTTTTCGAGTCACATATGAAAATATGTTAGTTTTTCATATTTTAAGAGTCCTCTTCAAAGATCGCTCAAGATTTAAAAAAAATCGCTAGAAAACATCAAATTAATGAAGTTAAAAATATTTATAAATTCTGTGCGACCTTTAAAAATCAATATTTTAAGCTGCAATTTTGATGAAGTTAATATTTTTTAAGTACTAAATTTTAGTCCAGTGAGAAAAATAATTTAAAAATAAAAAAATATATTAATTTTTATCATTAGTAATATAATGTTTTATTATTATGATTCTTTAGAATTTTCAAAAATCTTGAGCGACCCCTAAAAAACTTTTTTTCGAGCTGATCTGCAAAGAGTACTTTTAAAACCTAAAAAAGTAACATATTTTCATTCGAGACACGAAAAAAATAGTCGATTTTTTTGCGCCATCCAATATAGATGTATATTATAAAGCTGCAGTTATATATATTTAAAAAAATGTAACATATATAAAAATGATCTTATTTAAGAATACTTACCTTTGGGTCATATCTTCTATACTGATCTAGTCCCAAACCTGTAATCATGTTATTAATATGAATAGCTACATAATATATTTGTGCAACATTCGGTAGAACTGAAATCTTAATTAGAAAAGCCCGGATAATTTAAGTCAGTCTCACTAGTTTTCAATAAATATCTAACATTATCTTCTGTTTTACATTAGTACATAAAAAAAAATAATGCAGGGTTTCGAACCCTGAATTTAGCCCATAATAATTATATGTTTTCAATTTCTACACAGTAGGTAATCCATTTGGGCTTCAAAAGTATTTACTTCTAAATAAATGTTTTATCAAAACCATTGCAGCCTTTTTGACGTTAGCATAAACATACAAATAATTAAAAATAACTTAATTATAGAAAAACAAAAACAAATCTATACCACGGAAACATACATTTTCCGGAATAAAAAGTAGCCTAAGTGTTATTTTGATGTATGAGCTATATTATTGTAAAGTTTCATTAAAATCCATTTAGTAGTTTACGTGTGAAAGAGTAACAAACATCCATATATCCTAACAAACTATCGCATCTTTTTTACTAATTTGATTACTATAGTATGTACCAATACAGAATTAATACTGTAGTATGTAATAATACTGTAAAAATATTATAACGTTAAAGTTTATGAGTATGAATGTTTGTTACTCTTTCACTCCAGAACAGCTGAACGGATCTGGATGAAATTTGGTACAGAGATAGATTATAGTCTGAAATAACACAAAGGCTACTTTTTATCCCAGAAAATTGTACGGTTCTTCGTGGGACCGGTTTGTTACTCATTCACGCCGGAACGTCTAAACAAATCTGGATGAAATTTGGAACAGAGATAGATTATAGTCTCGAATAACACATAGGCTACTTTTTATCCTGAAAAAAAGAACGGTTCCCGTGGCATAAATTTATTTTTGTTTTTCTAGAGGTGAACCCGATACAAAATTAAGTCATTACAGGTGATTTAGTATGAGAAAAGACTTTGTGCTAATAATTAGATATTCAAATTGTAATACCATCTGGTTGTTTGACACCAGGTGTCATTGACCGAAGGAAATCATCAGGAGTCATGAACACCTCATGTTGATCATGATGTTGAGCTTGAAGAGTTGCAAAGTACCGAAATACCTTATCTGGTGTTGAATACTGACGCATGCGATTTTCATATTCAATTATCTATCCGGCAGCGTCCAAGGATAAAATTTATAATGAAATAACTGTTTTATGTTATAGTAAATATGCATACAGTTTTACAACTTAAAATAATTTTTAGGTGGTTTATAACAACTAATGGTATTACTATTAGCATATGTAGCTAGTACTTATCACATGATTGTTTAACAAAAAAATCATAAAAAAAACAAGAATAAAAATATATGAAATCATAAAAAATACCATCAGGCTGCTTCATGCCAGGGGTTATAGCTCTTAAAAAGTCATCAGGTGTCATATAAACTTCAGTGTTTTCACCATATGTTAATTTAACTGTAGCAAAATATCTGAATATTTTATCAGGTGTTGAATAAGCTCTCATACGATTTTCATACTCTATTATCTGTGGTAACAAAAACAAATAAATATAAATAAAAAAAAAACTTGAAAAAAAAAATTTACATATGTAAATAAACCTACTAAAGGGCTCTGCCCACTACACTGACTCATACCATGACCGTGCTATGAACGTATTAGGCGCGGAAACGAGCACGGCACGGACTACTATGCCCACTAGACCGTATTAACAGTGTATCATGCTCGTACATAACGGTTATAGTGACCGTAGCATCCGCGTACGGTCACTATAACCGTTCTGTAGTAGTTCCGTGTAGTAAATCTAATTAAACTCAACAGACCCCATATTAGACAAATAACCGCGGCACTAACTGGTCACGGACCTTACAATAAATATCTATTTAATATAGGTATAACAGACAGCCCACTTTGCAGGGTCTGCATGAGGGCAGACGAAACGGCTCCACATGTTATCTTGTACTGTCTAGGTGTAGTGGCATACCGCGCACAACATCTTGACACCCTTAGTGCACTCCCAGAGGTTTTCGGCAAGACGAAGAGATTGCTGAGATTCCTGGAGGAACTGGGTTGGCATGAGTAACACGAGCGAATTATTTCCCACACACGCAAAATAGGCGCAAGACGTAGAGTTGCGGAAACAAGCCCGATTATACTATATTAATGTGAAATATTAAAAAGAAAATTGTTACCTTCCTATCTCTAAATCCAATTTTTTCTTTTCTATATCTTTTCTTTCTAGTTTCAACTTCACTATCAGAGTCCGAGTCAACAATTTCTTCTGCTGCTGTTATAGAAGGAAATACTTGATATCTTAACCTAAAAAAAAGATAATATAAATTATTTACTGCTTTCAAACCTGAAAAATGTACGTGTAGTGAGTTAGAAAGAGAAAATTAATGAATAGTCGTCTTAAGCTCACTTAGGCTTTTAAAAATAACATATGTATGTATAATTATTTTATTTACTTACCAAACTTTATAAGATGTGAATGTAGTGGCACCAAACAATATGGAGTATAATAGGTATTTATAAGTATACTTTCGGAATCTTTCACTATTATAATGGCTTGTATTACTATGAAAATTTGTAAATTTCGTGATGATTGGAGTAACGACGTTTGTTAGTTCCCCAACATGTGGAGCATGTCGTATTTTAACAATTTCTTTGGGTATTTTAAATATCCGAGAAGAAATGTTATACATTTTTAGTACTTACTATTTTAATATTTCTCTTTTTCACAAGGAACAAAACACTAATGTGTATAATTTAGTTCAATATATTTATATGGTTAGATTTTACTATAATAATTATGAAGCTGGACTAAAAGTCTAAGAAGTTATGATTTTCAAGAAAATAATGAATTTATATTAAATTTTTGGTATTTTAATTAACTCTTCAGTCTTCACTTCTGACAGCTGATTGGATAAATAAATTTACATCTGACGTAAATACCTACATGAAAGCTACATGCTTCTTGTTGTTCCTTGTCTCTGGCTACTTTTATTTGTCATCCATGCTGGCTACCATAGACAAGGAACAACAAGCTGGCTACATGGTATGGAGGGTAGAAGTAAGGAGGGTCATCTGTGTATATGAAAAGTGTCCGTCAAAATGTATTAAATTAGGATGGCGCCACATTTGCGATGCTACATTCATACCATACCCTGTGAGTCCACCAGCGCGATTGTGGAGGATTTTGGAACTGTTATTTAGCGCATACAACTGGACACTTTTTCAACTTTTCTCCCATATAAGATGACCCTCCTTACTTCTACCCTCCATACTACATGGATTAAAGAGATACACGCATGGAATAATAATGAGAAAAAATTTTGCCTTTTTTCCCCGGCAGATGCCGCGATCACTATGTCCTTCATTATATTGTAATAAATAGCTTGGATGGTTTTTTCTTTTTTTTTTCATTTTATTTAAAATTACAAATTATAAATTGTGCAGTGCCAGGATGCAAATAAGATAGATATCATTTGTTTCCAAAAGAAAAAAACTGAAGAAATCGTGGGCTGGTCTAACTTCCAAGTATAATACATTCTACAGGTAAGATGCGAACACAATAGAAGCAAAAAAAGAGATATCATATTAACCTCAGACTGAATGTAAATAGGCAATACATGTAGCGCCCTCTTTTCGAGAAATATTCCCCATTATTAATTCATTTTATCAGATTATTGTTATCACAATTTTATGAAATTTGTTACCTACTTTATTTGTTTTAAAGTTGCGTACGTGTGTGAACATTTGTCATACAATTAATCATTTTGTTTTATGTCAATATGATAAAATTAAAATGAAGATAAGACTTTAATGAATAAATTGAAATATTCAATATTTTTTTTAATATTTATTCAACAGTATTATATACATACATTAAAATCAACTGTTATGTATATTAAAACGCGTAGCATTTCTATACGGTTTGTGATTAAAACTTTTATTAGTCATCCATGATTAAAACAGTGCAAGCAAGTTCAGTGTAGATTATGCTTTAGTACAACGGCAACCATAGATCGACAACTGTGTTTTTAGATTTCACGGCACATTCAAATATATCACTAATCTGTGGTTTTTCTCATCTGATGAACTGACTGACTAGCTTAGTCCTTATCTGTGAGGGAGGAAAAAGCACGAAACGGCTGTGAAAGATGTTCAACATATTTTTTTAAGTTATTTCAAAATTCATATTCATTAAAAACGAAAATATTGATTTGTAATAGTGTAAAGGTAAATTAAATTTGAAAATTTCGCATTTTATATTTTTTTTCGAAAGGAAATTGTTTATCAGACTTAGTGTTATACATTTCATTTTGCACGTAATAGAAAGGTTCGTGTTATGTAACCTTGAATCACGGGATATAAGTATTGATCATTCAACGTAATTTTTTTTATGAGAGCTTTTTAAGGTATGTTTTTTTTCAATATAATATTGCAACATAATTATCAAATGTAGCTTGGTCACGACACGCATCGTATTCCTATCAGTACCTACTTACTTGAACGTGATAATACGTAAGATAATAAAATATTCACAAACAATTAAAAAGCTTATATCTTTTCATTGGTAATATTCAATATTATATAAAAATATGTTTCATCTTATACTATTAACTACGTTTATATAACCATGAATAATTGACATAACCTGAAAAGGGTTAACGAAATCCTGAAATAATGATATTAAAATTTGTACATTAAAGTATCTAATTATATAGAACATGGCTGTATGCTATACATTAAAGATAAAACTCATAACCTACAGGTTAACCTCTATGAATAAATGGTACAATAAATAATTTTATTTGGCTGCTACAAAGATATTATAATGAAACTAAATCTATTCCTAAAACGATGTTAATAATTGCTGTTAAGTCATCCACATAAAGAATTGTGGCAAGAGTGATAAATGACTAAGAATATATTACAAGATTATTAAAAAAAATTACTTTTCAGTTTACTATCAAAATAATACTTGCTACTATTAGTTTTAATGTATTTTTACTATTATTCTTTAAATGTACAAGAGAAATCTAAAGGTACTTTGCCATTGTGCCAGATAGTTTGGCATTGACATTGTCATGATAACCTACTTTCATGTCATATTGTCTTAGCTTTTTTATATTTATCATTTTAATTTGTGCAGCCATGAAAAATGTTGATTAATTTAAAGGAATGCAAATTATTATTAATTGTAATCAGTCAATATTATTGAAATAATAATGGAAATGCTACAAGAAATTTAAAAACATGTGCCTACTTAGTAAAAAATATATATTAAAACTAATAAATCGTTAAAATGCAACTTGTCAATTGTGATGTTACATAATCTTAAACTTTGCTCTTTAGGACTAGCATAAAATATTCAAATTTAAAATCAAAAGAGAAACATGTATCGGGCAAGGATAGTGCTTCAAGCCTCAAATAAAATTGGCAATTCGGAAAGATTTGCATCATGGCTTCTCAACAAACCACAGGTGAGTCAATCTAGTGCAGTATATCCATATATTGAAGTCTTTTCTATACAAATATAAGTAAATATTCTAAGTGTTTGTACAGTTGATTATTAATCAAGAGAAATATTGTGTTCTAAATTCATACATATAATATATCTGTATATATATTTTAAATATATGTTAAGATGACCTATTGCTGTTTGCCGTATGAAAACAGACAGTATAATTCAATCTTATCATGGTTGTTGCTCATGACATTGTCAATAAAAACAAACCAATCTGATAAGATATAACATGCCTTGTAATAAAAAAGATACAAAAAAATCAATAGTTATTATGGAATATGTTTTCGTAATTTGAAAGTATTAAATTCACACTTTTACTAATCTACTCTTAGTATCATATACTTCAGTTCTAAAGTATTTATTAATTAAAATACATATAATCTAATATATTTTGTATTAAATTTATAAACCATGACCATTATCTAAAATAATAATAAAATTTTATTCTTATCTATAAATGAGGAGCCTTTATTAGAATAGCACTGATAACAAAGATTTATCAATGACATTTCCATTACAGTACCTGGCATGATAAAATGAAGATATAGAAATATATAATATAGAAATTACTTGTTTATATAAATTATGATGTAGCCTTATTGTTAAGTCTAATACCATCTTAAAAAAATAAATTTTTGTTTCAAAATATTGACAATGAATGTAGAATAGGGTCATTCTGGTAATAGCAAAAGCTGTTTTAGTGGTTAAACTATTATTGTATAACCTGAAAATACTAATTCTTCTGCTTTAAATTGAAGAAAAATATTATGTATTATTTATCTATAGGTTATGATCTAATTTATAAATTTTATTTTGAAATAGGCTGCCGCTGTGACAGTAAAAGCCCACAGGCTGAAGAGTTCCGCGGCAGCAGAGCCCTTCCTCAATGGTTCAAGCTCTGCTTATGTAGAGACAATGTATAATGCTTGGTTGACGGACCCTAACTCAGTACACACTGTAAGTATCCCTTACTTTAATTTTAAAGTAAACATTTGTATATTATCTAAATACTTAAACAATGATTCAAAAATTGCATTAAATAGAATATACTTTATGTTCATACATATCTCATACATGTTTTAGTTGTTTTAATTGTCCTTTGCAAAATTCAATTAAATAACTTGTTGCTATTTAATGGGTTTAATGTAATATAGTAAACTTATAAAAACATCGGAGTTGGCTTTATCAGTTTGGTACACATATACCAAAACAACATTTTTTAAAAATTTTGTCTGTCTGTCTGTTTGTTCCGGCTAATCTCCTAAACGGCTCAAAATCCGCGTACGGCGTACGCACCCGAGCGAAGCAAGGGGAAATCGCCATATAATTTAAATGAATATGTTAGGAGTAGCAAGCTACTATTTATGTATAAACATAGCTAACCGCGAAAACGTACCTAGCAACGACGAACGCGAGCGAAGTGAGCGTGAGTCGCTAGTACTTAATATTATTTCTCTCCATTCGGTTTCCCCCCTAGATGCGATAAATTTCTTAGAGATGAGATATTTTCCTGCAGTAAAATGTATCTTATATGTTGACCCAGATAACCAGCTATCATCATACCAAATTTCATCAAAATCTGTCCAGTGGTTTTCTCGTGATGCGTTGCCAGATAGACAGACAGAAAGACGAAAATTCTAAAAACTATAGATTCGGTCTCTGTATCGATAATAACGGCTATTTCAATAAGGTTTTCCAAAAAATATTTAATGTACAGATTCGGCTCAGTTACAATTTTATTATACGTATACATTGTAAATAAAATATTTCGAAGTTTTCGTCAAGGTTATGGATATTTTTTCTATATGTATTAAGTCTATTCGCCAGCGAGCTCTAAGTGGATTAGATTGACACTTAAATGATTTTATTCAAATAAAACTACTGAATTATATGACTGATTGTTGTTGTTACTAAACTTTATCAAACAATATAATCGTGAATGAAAATTGGAAAATTCTTATCTTTTGATACTTTATTCAAATATAGTGATTTAGGTACCCTCGCTTCGCTTGCGTTCGTCCTTAGGTATGATTTTGTTCACAATGTTTTGAGTTTTAAATTTTTTGCGGTTCAAAAATTGTGGGTTTAATTATTTTGCGCGAAACTCAGATTCTTTTTCTAAAATAAAAGTAGCTTATGTTAGGTTCTCTTTATAGCATCAGCCATCTGCCAGTGAAAGTACCGTCAAAATCGGTTCAGCCGTTTCGGAGATTAGCCGGAACAAACAGACAGACAAAAATTTTAAAAATTGTGTTTTCCTTATAAGTACCGTATGTAATTCCATAAGCATTTAGTAAAAAGCTGATATTTTGACATTACAAAGGGATACTTCAATTTTATTTATCTGTATAGATACATTGTTGTTGATTTAAAAATTCAAAGTAACTAAGACCAAAATTGTAGGTATTCCTAACAATTTTCTTACCAAAGTAATGTTATGTCTCACTTTTATCAATAGACTTTGCTCTTTCCTATCTCGTGGGAAAAAGCGTTAATGATAAGACTAGGTCAATACTTATGATTCATGTTATTATAATTTATGTAATTGTCTAATAACAACTATTGGCAACTATATGTAATATACACTTATACTATACATGTTATAGATATTGTTACAAACAAATCTCTTTGGCATATCTTTAGATATGCTTGAGAAAACAAAGATACAAGATAACGGCTATAAAATAAAATAACAGATAATAATTAATTCTAAAATATGTCATTTACAAAATATTAATGAACAATTTTCTCATACAAAAATTTAAAAAATATTAAATTATTGTAGTCGTGGGATGCATTTTTCCGCAATGCAACCAACGGTGCGCAGCCTGGCGTCGCGTACACATCTCCACCCAATCTGGCTCCCTATAATAAGAACGAAGTGCCTCTTACATCACTCGTCCCGGCCGCCGCCGGGGGCATGCCCTCTATCTCTGCTGGTCAGTATTTATATTAAGAACCTATTTACTTAGTAATGATAGCTTACTATATTGATTTATAAGTACTTTATAATGGCAATGTGCAGAAATTTGTAGAAAAACGGAATACCTTTTTAGAAGTTGGTTAAAAAGCTACGTTTAATATTTATTATCTTCAAAGTTTATTCTGGGAAGTAATGTAGTGACTCAACACTTTGTTCTCGTTCATTTAGACTGTAAAAAACGGACTAAAATTTACAATGGATAAATAAAAATTCATATCCATTTGGATTGAACTTGCGACCTTGCCATTTAGACGCGTCAGCACTACGCTAAGACGGTCTGGTCTACATATGCATAAACATGTAAACTGCTATATAATAGCATATGACTGTTCTATTACCGCAGTGCGACGGAACTGTTGCGCAATTCGTGAATAAAATCTTATCTTGTAAGAAGATTTAACTGCGATGGATATATTTAAATTATGTTTATTTATTTTTAATTTTTTGTCGCGCTTTAAAGTTGATTATCATAATAAAGATAAAAAAATATTTCCTGTAGATAAAAAGCAGCATATTATGCTACATTTAACTACAACACTCTTTTAATTATTTTATTATAGCCTTCATATATTTTAATTATTTCTAAATGAATACTAATTAATAAATAACGCGAGCGGAGTCGCGGGCGAAAGAATGTAATACCTTGGCTTAGCGCAAATTGTAAGTTACTTTATTCATATCGGGCAATATTCCATAAAGCAAATAAAAAAAACCAATTTATACTAACTTTACGTTAGAATTGGTGGTCCGGATTTTTCTGGCTCCAATAAGAAAGATCGTGGTAGCAGTCTTCGCATCCGGTCCGGACTGCTTCTCGTTTCAATGACCGGGACGGAAATTAAAGGACGGAATGTTGAGTCACTCATGTTTTTTCCTGCACCTATTAACGAGTGAAAATTATTTTTTTAATAGTATGTATTATCAAAAAAATTCCTCAGTATAAAATGTTTGATTTTAACGTTTATAAGAAATATATTTGTCATTTTTTTAAAAAAAACCTATCTTTTCTGAATTTTTCTCAGATTTATTTTGGTTTTGGGCTCTCGACATTATGAAAGCTTTTCAGAAAACAAAAACGTGATCACGGGAAAGATGGTCACATATATTTGTTGTAAACCGTTAGGACGTTGGGTGTTAACAACCAAAACAAATCGGCGAAAAAAATAATAATAAAATATATATATATTTAAGAAATGTGGTTGATTAAATAACTAACAATTTTAACAGGCTCGCCAATCAACGAGAAGATTATTGATGATCACCTCGCGGTGCAAGCCATCATCCGAAGCTATCAGGTGAACAATTTTCTGACATATTACATTACACATATTCATTATTGTTTGCAATTTTGCCCTACACATACTATTTTTTACTATTACTGTCATATTTTTGATCTTTTAGGAAGTATAACTTAAATTTTATACAATGAATTATATATGATGAATTTAAATATCAACTATGATAAAAGTAATATCTTCTGTAATATAACTTATGTCAGTGATGGTTGTGCGTTTGTTGAATGCCCCCTGTATATTGGTAATTTGATAGTATAACATGAATGTTTATTTGTGCGTAAGTTTTGTAGTCTTAATGCACATAGTTTGGTTATGGGAGCGAACTAAGTTTTGAGTGCTTAGGAAGAGTTAAAGTAAAATGTTTTATGGGTGTACTATAAATAAAAAATTGACTGGTAATAAGTTCAAATAGTAGATAGGGTATTTGTAAATGACACCAGTCACGATTGTGTGCGACTCGACCGTTAATTTGTTGAGGAAATATTACCACACTTATCTGCCAGAATCTGGTGAATTCATAATATCTATCTAGTATACAGTTCGTCTTAGACTCGATATGCTTTAAACGTGACTTAACGTCAATGTTGCTTACGTCACATGTACACAACCGTGTTATTATACTTGTGATATATATTAAACAATTATTTTAGTATTTTACATCTTAACTTTTTTTTCAAAAATAAGCCATTGTTATCAAATATAGCTATAACACATTGATATATAAAGACATACATACACATTTCCTAACAAATATCTCTTCAAAAAGTTGCGTCGATATATTATGACGTTAAGTTAAACCAAAGAA
Source organism: Argynnis bischoffii washingtonia (assembly GCA_033884665.1). Taxonomy (NCBI): domain Eukaryota; kingdom Metazoa; phylum Arthropoda; class Insecta; order Lepidoptera; family Nymphalidae; genus Argynnis; species Argynnis bischoffii. Next base: position 11,986,054 of record CM066618.1, on the reverse strand, counting down.
TAAAATTCAAAAATCGAAAGTTCTAATTGTCCAAACACAAATTCGAACGTACGCATACCACATAGAGTACTTTTTTAAACAAAACAACGTTTTAATTTTGTTAAACGAAAAGCACATTGCTTTTCAACAACAACAGAGATTTAAAAAAACTACACACTTTTGAGACACTAATTGTGTATCTTTAGTTTTTGTCTATCAATGCTATAACTTTATTAGATTTCAAAACTTTTCTTAGAATAAAGATTTTCTTCTTCTAATAATACTTTTTGTATATGCAAAATAAATAAGAATGATTAAAATAGTATAAAGCGGATAAGTGTGGTCATATTGATTGCGTGGTGGGGGTGACAGGCTCGCGGGCACCTGGCGGCGGACGTGGACCCGCTGGGCATCACCACGGCCAACTTGCCCGAACTGGGCATGCGCGCGCCCCGCTCGGAACTCATCATGAGGAAATATTTCAATTTCGGTACGATTGATGAGCCGATTGTATGGGGACAATCACGGTTTATGCGTTTTCTGGTTGTTTTATACATATTTATTTATTATATTTATTTATTTGTATGTATGGAGTCGTTGGTGTAGCTATATTTGGTTTGGTTGAGCTGATTAAGTCTCATATCGGGCGCCAATTTTCATTTAGGTATTTCATTTCAAAAAAATATATTCTTTTCTATGGCTATTTTTAAACTTTTTGTTATGTGCCACCATCTTCATAGTGTTGTAAAATCCTTTAGCTACCCCAACGTTGCATAAAGTTACTATATATAATCAGTCTACATTTCACATACTTTGCATTGTTATATATTTATCAGTAGTGTGTTTTACGCACAGACAGTGATTGTTTTCCCATCAGAATGACGTATCTCATTTTCGTAGACATGATTATAATGTATCGCAGTACCTATTTGCTTACTAATCACTCATAAAGTTGATAAAATAAGATATTGTAATTTGCATGTTGTGAGATTATCAGCCTAGTTAACAGATTTGTTTGCAGTAGTATCGTTATTCGATATCTGTTTTGTAGCATTAAATATGGCTGGTAAGTGTATCTGTTTTCAGGCATATTCAATTAACAAAAATAATATTTCAATCGTCTCTTACTAACTAGATAGACCGATCCCAAAATAAATGGCTAGTCTCAACCTTTTCGAGCGCAAAATCATTTAATAAGTTTTATCTATGGTATATTTGGGAGCTTTGTCTATAAACAGCTGAATCATTACTGTATTATTTATTATGGTGACGATAAGATTAATATATTAATAATATTATATTTATAATATGACCTGATAAACTTTATTTTTTCTATCATCAAACAAAATTCTGTATAGCGTACGTGCAGGTAACCTTCAACATGCTTATTTTTGTTTTTTTATTCATAAACGTAGATTATTTAGCAATTAGGGTACGACAATTGAATTTAATTTCATATACGGTGAAACATTTCAATAAAATACATTATGCCATACAAAAGTGTTGCAATATGTCAAAAGTTCTAGCTCGAGTAAAGTGTCGGCTTAATTCCTTAGTAAAAACTGTCTTTTCACTATTGACTCTAATATGTATTATACCCCAAATCTTAATTACATCGCATGATCGACCTTCGCTTACAGAGCTATTCATCTTTTGGATTAGTCATTGGAATCCTCATAATATGTTATTGTGGCGAGAGGCACGAAAAGGTGTGTAGGGTACGAGAGGCATAATATGATTTGAAAAGTAACGTATAGTTTATCGAAACCCGATAGTTTGGGGCTATGAATTATGATTAATTATATAGGGTCTTATTTCAAGTGGGTGGGTCATATAAAGGGGTTGGGAACATTTTTCTGCGGAAGTTGGCATTTGCAACCCGTTGCCATTTTAATTTCATTTCAAAGTAGCGGCGCACTATGACACTGAGTACTGACATGATATGTATAGATTTATTTTGAGGTAAATATTGATTATATGATAGCTATAGAAACTATTTTTTGAATACAACTTAAACACTGTCAACTGATTTTCAATGGGATAATTTTTATTAGTGTAGTAGGCAGTGGTAGCCTAGTGGTAACGCGCTTGTCTAGGAAACCAAGTGAAGCGGGTTCAAATCCCGGGTCTTGCACCTCTGACATTTTCATGTGCGAATTAATTCTAACATGATTATCACTTGTCTTAACGTTGAAGGAAAACATCGCGAGGAATGTCTGAGAGAACCTGCATGTCTGAGAGAACCTAGCAAGTTTTCAAAAGACGTGAAGTCCGCCAACTCGCACTTGGCCAGCGTGGTGGATTATGTTCTAATCCCCCTCGTACTGAAGGGAGGCCCGTGCCCAGCAATGGGACGTTAAAAAGGGCTGAGTACAATTTTCATTGATGTTTTTTTTTCCGTATGGTTATGATATTCACCTACAAATATCTCGAAGACGTGATAGTGTCAGGCATTATATTGCTGTTACTTTTATATTCATTTAAGCGACTATCTATACTCGTATATTATACTCGTTTCATTATGCGCCGCACTTTCAGAAAAAAAATTGGCAATGCATTAAAAGTTCGAAAAATATTTTTCCATATAAATCGCAGGATGTAATCTATTCTAATATTATATAAAAAAAGGAAAAATTTGTTTATTTTGTTTGTTTGCATGTATCGAAAAGTCTTCTAAACTATTGAACCGATTTAGATGAAATTTGGTAAGAAGACAGTTTGAGACCCTGGGAAGGACATAGGTTAGTTTTTATCCCGGAAATAATCCCTTAAGGGGGTGAAAATGGGGGTGATAGTTTGTATGGGGAAGCAACCTAAACCTAAGCGAGGGTGAGTCGCTAGTATAATATAACATGGATAGCAAAAGGCCAGTATAAAGCTATGTTTCACAAATAGTCGCGTGGGCACCTCGTGGCGCGTCTCGATCCGCTGGGCATCGCCACCGGGGACCCGGTGTCTAGCGGCGACTGGCACGGCGGCCTACGAGCCTTCGCCAGCGAGGCGGTCATTAGGCAACACGTGCGATTCGGTATGCGACTAGTATTGCGCTTCATGGCCTGACACTGGTTTATATATTGTTTATTTATTATTTATATATATTACTTATTACCTTTGATTCAAGATTTCGTATGGTTAAAGATAGAGTTTACATATTTTATAGGTACATTTGCAAATATATATATAGAGTAAGTGGGCATTCATTAATTTTACGTGAGCTCAAACAAGTTGGTTAAAGTAAAATCTCAACTGAGAGGGGCGTAATTGTATATCTCGTTTCAAGTTTAAAAGAAGATACATATTACACAGATTATAAAAAAAAACTTTAATTTCTTTTGATGTGTCTTATTTTGCCCGCTGAAAAAACCTGAACGTTGTATTATTTTTATACTTTATGAAAATAAATGAAGTCTTTTAATAACTGTAGCGTAAATTACACGTGAGGGGAAGGGCGGGTTTCACCAAAACGCATAAAAAGGAGTCTAAAAAAAATGGATGCCCCCCTAATTATTACGTGGTATAATTTCAATTCAAACATGGTAAATTTGTACATACATATATTTGTATATGAAGTTTTTTTTTTTAATTTTTAATGTGTGTGTAAGGTTGTGTACAAACAGTTTTGTGATTTATGAATAAAGGTGGTTGCGTATTGGGTATTGTAAACAAATACTAATCACTAAATGAAATTAAAAGTGACGTAATTATTATTGGTGGTATTCCGAAGATTTCTTTATCTCAAAATAATATGAATATTTAATTTATTATTACAATATTTTAATTATAAGGTTATAAGACTTGTTAAAACAAATAATATAACTTAGCTATCTAGTAATATAGTATCTATATATCTAGTATCTAGCTATCTAATGAAAGCACTCCCTGCCGCTTGTTATTAATACTTATTGAAGCACCTATATATTAAGCTTTTTTATTGCTATTTTTATGTTATACAGTAGCAAGGGCCAGAAATCAATCAAAAAATCTTATATTTTTATTTGCAAATATAACTTGTTGATATAAACCAGTGTGCGACCATTTTTTAATATGCAATACGAATTTTAAATTTGGTTTTGGGGTTTTTAGCTTCTGCGGATTTTCTAAACGGTTACACTTTTTGCTCTTACCGGGTATTTTGTATGTTGTTGTATTTACATTTGTACGGTCTCTAGATTTGAATTGTTTTGTAGTATAGTAGATTTTACGTGGTTTTTCCTTTTGGGTGTATAGAAATGTTTAGGTAGTTTTTTTTTGTGTACTTTGGTGTGGGTTATATCGGTGTCTTTTCTATTCTTGTTGCTGAGTGTAATTAAAAATGTACAAAAACAATGGTAAACAAATATTGCTAAACATAGATGTTAATGGTAAACAAATAAAGATAATTTAGTTTAATATATAACGAATGTTTTGGCAGTCGATCAAATCTTTCTACGCCGTTTCATACTAATCAACAGGATATAGGTCAATGAGAGATGCTTTCTTCTAAATTTCTTTTTTTTAGTAGGTACGTACTCGGATTTTAAATGTTTGCCTTGAAAATTTGAGTAATAACAAATAATTGAAAACAATTTAGTACCTGAATATAATTAATCGATATGAGACTAGCTTTTTGATATTCGGTCTTCAATTTTTTGTGATTTCTTGAACCTCTTTCTTTACTATATCTATGTATGTATATTCACTCGCTTATTAAGTAATAGCTCTAATATTTGTCATCATAAACTTTGCTAACCAATCATATCCCTTTACTAGAAGGGATAATAAATAAAAATAACCCTTATGTGATTATGGCGAATGCAACAAATAAGTATGTTAGAACAATACCCTTCCTTTGCAGTCGGGTAAAAAGATGACATATAAATTATTTTGTATTTCTATAAAATATTTTATTTTCATATTTGTATAATTACAAAAACTTACGAATTAAATAAAACACTATATTATTCTTAGATATTTATTATACATGTAAAATATTTATATTTATTTTAGCAATTATAGGTTGACCATAGATGATATTAGTATGACAATATTTCACTGCAAACATATTACACATACAATGAATATCAATCATTTTACACTTTACTAAATGTGATGAATATTTTATTTAATGTAATATTATAATTATTACCACATTTATTATTATAATAATAAAAATGTGTTTTCATCATCATTTTCATCATAAGATTGTCTGATATCTGATATATTATTATCAGATTCGATATCACAATCGATCTCGCAGATTTTGAAACACGGAAGAAAAATTACAGATATGTTTTAATGAATCATTTTCTAGATTCGCTTCGTTTATCTTTCAAAGTTTTAACTTTCATTACTTTATTTAAAACGATGAGATCTGTGATTTTTTTGGTATTGAAGTAGAGCTTTGGATATTTTTTGTTTATTTGTTATTGTAATATGTACTATCAAGACGTGTGGCGATGTTTGCAACTGGCAGTAGAATAAAGCATTTAAGTTAAGATTTTATATGGAGATGAAGAAAAATTATTGGTATTGGCATTTTATATGTAAACGACGTTTATGTATTCAAATGAAAAGATTCCAACAATGTTTTGATCTATACTGTTTTTTTTGTAGTTTTTTTTTCTTTTTTTTTCGAGCTTTTTATATATATATTTATGATTTACAAATTAACAATCTAACCATAGAATACGCAATACTTTATTATGCTTAACAAATTACAAACTAAAAACAGATCCGGGGACATCATATAGCCAAACTCGACCCGTTGGAAATAGCGAACTACAATATGGCTGGTAAAAACCCTCGGGAGGTCATTCACAACAGCTACAGGTTTGGTAAGGAGACTCTCCCCTGGCCGCTCGACGTAGCTAAACGGGTAGTTATGGCGATGCAGTAAAAAATCTCGCAAGGGAATAAACATGACCTCCTAATTCAAACTGTCGTTACCCCTGACAATATCCACTGCATGAAAGTGTCTGAACTTCTATAAAAGCTTATTAATTTGCTTTTGCAATAGGTCCTATATAAATAATTTTGTCAGGTGCAATGGCGTCCATGATTGTCATTTAATTTGCATTTTAATTATGTTTCAATTTTTCTTTACATTCATATCCCATTAAACGCCATAACTACGTAAGTTAAAGTGTCTCAACGCACCAGTACACGGCACGCATGCAACTTATCGAAATTCATTTTCCATAAATGCATGAAATTTTTTATCTTTTTGTGTATAACGTTGCATGATTACGTTTGAATTGACGTTATGTAAGCATATTGCACGATTATTTATTTATTGCTGAATTACAAGTATTATTTATTGCACTTGTGTTGTATTATATTTACGTATATTTACTTTTGTACATACATTGTTGGAGCTAAAGAAAAGATTAAGGTGACCTTGAATGGTAAATTTACTTCACCGGCCCTGGATCGCGGCCAATGGCATTTCGACACACGTCGTTCATACATACCATAGCATTGGGAAAACAATTAGTGTAGGCAAAATTAACACTTTTATATAATTACAATATTGATAATATTAAAAATGTATTTCCAATTTTGGGAAAAAGTTATTTATTATAGAAAACGATACTCTAATATGACTCTTTTCTTCATGTTTTTTTTTTCATATTATGATATGTAATGTAATGTAATGATATGACATGTAATGTAGGGAATGTAAACTAATTGTATGGGCTATTGTCTGCCATTTTGGGGTATATCAATAGTAATATATGTATATATATTTGTATGCATTAACATTCAGGTTCTTATCACGATTGCTAGTAAAGGGATATGATATCATTAAGGCCTGCTTTTGTATGTGCTTTTATTTATAAGTAGTTATGTACATAAAATTTTAATTATTAAGTAAATTTTATATATTTTTTATTTTTCTAATTTTATTTTTCTGAAATATGTTGTGATTTTAAAATGTTTTATTAAGTTAAATGTTTGATATTTCCATTTGAAATGATAGTTGTGTTGCTTGATGATAATGATAATAATTATATTTGCGACATTCCTATTCTTATAAATAACTTCATTTTTAGATGAAGCTGATATGGACAGGGTTTTCAAACTACCCTCTACCACTTTTATTGGAGAAAAGGAGAAAGCACTTCCCTTGAGGTATTTTTATTCACATAATGTACAAATAAGTCCATTTTATTATTTAATATATATTGTTTCTTTTGAGTTAGTTTATTTTGATACTGATGCTAAACTTGTTATTTATTTAAACTAAAACATAGCTTTTCATTTGCTTTTTGGCTTTATTTACTGGATATGTTTATCTTATATGTAAATATTTATATTATTTCCTTTACTTAATACATATTTAACGTAAAGTACTTAATTTTATAAATAGCAGATGATTTTGTTTTAGGAAATTTACAGTTTATTATTATTACCTAAGACCTAAGACTTTTGAGTAATTTATAAAACATTTTCTTCTAGAGAAATCCTCAATCGTCTTGAACAAGCTTATTGTAACAACATCGGTATTGAATTCATGTTCATCAATTCTCTGGAACAATGCAACTGGATCAGACAACGTATGGAGCCTCCCAACGTGACCAAGATGAGCCCTGACCAGAAGCGGTTGATACTCGCTCGTCTCACTAGATCTACTGGGTAAGAGTATTAGTTACTAGTCCGCTCGGGTTCGTCCCTAGTTACGTTTTAATGTTTAGTATAGATTTCTCAGAAATGAAATATTTTCCCACAGTAAAAAATCCTCAGTCCCTAGAAGCCCAACAGTAGATCATGTCTTATTCTAAGTCGTAAATTATCTATGTACTAAATTTCATACATACGTACTTTTTTACATTATACTTTCTTAGATTAACGCTTTCTTAAATTTAGCATATTTGACATTTTAATATAAAACTATCCTTATGGATTTTTTCGCGGATTTATTTTGATTTTTGGTTCCCGACGTTTCGAATGCTTTACAGCAATCATTGTCACGGGAGAGACAGTCTCCGGAAAATCCGAAAAGATAAGAAAAGAAACTTATACATTTATAATAGTAGTCCCATTACTTTTTTACTGATAAAGTGTCATATTAGCTTAGGAAAAAAAATAACAATATTAAAAATTTCTAATAACATATGTAACAAGAAAAATTACCTAAATCACAAAAAGATAATATACAGATATATGTTAGTCACAATAGTTGCAGCTCTAGCATTCTGTGTAATCTATATCAACAAATAATAAAAGTATTATTTCCATGACATTGGCTCGTACCAAATAATGTTTATCTTTTATTAGATAAATTTATCTTTTATAATAAATCAATCATTATATGACACATTCTATGTATTTCCTTTAACATCATGTTTTATAAACTTTTTTGTTATTTAGTATTTACTAGTGACTCACCCTCGCGTCGCTCCGTTCGGGTTCGTCCCAAGTTACGTTTTAATGTTTAGTTTAGATTTCTCAAAATGAGATATTTTCCCGCAGTAAAAAGTATGTTATATGTTGATCCGGATAACCAGTTATCATCATACTAAATTTCATCAAACTCTGTCCAGTGGTTTTCTCATGCATTCCCAGACAGGCAGACAGACAAAAAATCTTAATAAGATTTTCCGAAAAATATTTAATGTACAGATTTGGCTCAGTTCGAATTATATTATAGATATAGATATACTGTACATACCATATTTAATTCATGCTTTTCAAATGTACTACATAACGCCTTAATAGTTACTAGTACTAGAGAAAAACACAATGCCTCTTTTTCTTTCTACGCATAAAACTCGAATTAATTTGAATTTAAATGGCATGCTTTAATCAACTAAGAATAGAATTTAATTACAATATAATTATGGAAACGAGGCTGAATGAATATTACGATTGATTTTGTTTATTCATTATGATATTTTAATGTTATATCAATATTTTAATGTTATATAGTCAATATACTATTTTTATACATATTGTAAGAAAAATCACATAAAAATAAAACAGGCAGTCATTATAGTTACAATAACAATTTTTTTATTGTAGTTTATGTATTTAAAGTTATGTAAAAATAATAGTTAATAATAATAGGATTTTTTTAATGGTTAATAATAAGCTACAAGTGAAGGAGCACACGTGTTGTGAGTCTTAATTGCTTTTTATGTTTTTAAATGATGATGGATATTATAGTGTGTATCTTTTGTTGGAGATACTAAATAAAATAAATAATTTCGTGAGTATTTTCATTTTGGCGAGACGCCCAACTATTTTTTCATAGGGGTAGATACAATTGTGGCTTCATACGAAACATGTCAAAATGGTGATAGTCTATAATTTATTACTAACAGGTTGTTTTACGATTCAATCTTGAGATAATCCAACATTAATAAAAAATGTTGTCCTACAAAACAGATGGTTTGGATCAAATAGTCCCCCACTTTGAATTTGTTAAGATAACAACATAGAATTTAGTATTAACCGGCTGATTTTCATAGTATTTATTATAAAAAATATGCATAATTGAATGATCAAATCGTCCTACAAATAAATTGGTAGGATTTCTCAATCCAATGCTCGAATTTTTTTGCTCCACGGTTACTTTTTTCATATTCTATTTGACCCAAACCGTCTGTTTTGTAGGACAACATTTTTTTCTTGTTGAATGTTGCATTATCTCCAGATCTCTGAATCGTAAAGCAACTTGTTAGTAATGAATTTTGAGACTATCACCGTTTTGACATGTCCCGTATAAAGCCCTAATTGTATCTACCACTATGAAATTATCGTAGAAAGAATAGTTGGGCATCTCGTCGAAATGAAGCTATTCACGAAGTTTTATCTTACTATTAATCATTAAAAAAATCTGTTGGGGACTGTAGACTATAAATCTTAGAATTTGTACTGGGAATTTCCATATCAGTTATATTTCGTTAGCATCCATGACAAAATAATAACAAATTCATCTAAAACGATGACGTAACTATGATGATACAAAGAGAAAACAAGAGCGAAATAATGGTGATGTTTTAACTGCTGAAATTTATTTTATATTAATATGTTATAGATATTTATATATTATTAATGTATTTTTTATAGAAATTATTTTAGAAATAAAGTGAAACGTTTCCGTTCATATTTATATTTTCTACGTTGCTAGCAAGATTAAATTAAAAATAAAAAGTAATACATATACTATTTTTTTTTCGATAGTTTTGAAAACTTTTTGGCAAAGAAATGGTCATCAGAGAAACGTTTCGGTCTGGAAGGATGTGAAATCCTCATTCCTGCAATGAAGCAAGTCATCGACGTGTCAACACGTCTCGGAGTCGAATCTGTTATTATGGGAATGCCACATAGAGGTGAAATATATTTATTTTATTATTTTGGAAATCCTGTTTCTTCATTTTATTCAATACCCTTAAAAGGATTTTGTTTATAATTCGGAATAATATTTTTTTTCAGGTCGCCTTAACGTTCTGGCTAACGTTTGTCGTAAACCTCTTCATCAGCTGTTCACTCAGTTTGCTGGTCTCGAAGCTGAAGATGATGTAAGTTTTACTTTATTATTTACATTATACTAATGACTCACTCTCGCTTCGCTCGGGTTCGTCCCGTTTTAACGGTTACTGGTTAGTATGGAATAGATAGACTTTATATTATATGCATAGGTATAAGCTCTCCAACTATCTCTACACAAAAAATCACGCCAATCCGTCATTCTGTTTTGACGTAAAAGAAGACAAACAAACAAGCAAACACACTTTCACCCTTATAATATTAAAATGGATATTAAAACCTTAAAATGTGAAAAGTAATGCTATGCTTTACTGGTCACAATCTTCATTCTGAATTTCACTCAATTCTATTGAGCCGAACTGTGTGAAAAACTAACAAACAAACTAATAAATTTCACATTTATAATGTAACTGTGTTTCAAACTACAACTCACATAACACCAGAAGTATACACAAATTTGAATTGCTTTAAACTCTTACTAATATAGAATAAAATCAATTACATTTGTAGGAGCACCACTTTACAATTCTTTGTCGAATAATGTAAAGGAGTCTAAAAGTATAAATATCTTTCAGAAAAGCTTAAAACACTACATAATGTCTGCAAAGAACCAGATTTTGTATAAAATCACCACTGCTTTACAACATTGTATTATTTGAATTTCCTAAATGTAATTGAACATTGTTCTTTTTTTTAAAGAAAATAAACATTTTCAAACGCAACTGTGTTCTCAATGCAGCACACATTAATATGATTAATAATATGTTATAGGGTTCTGGTGACGTTAAGTACCACTTGGGTACATACATCGAGCGCTTGAACCGCGTGACGAATAAGAACATCCGCCTCGCCGTCTGCGCCAACCCCTCGCACTTGGAGGCCGTGGACCCCGTTGTGCAGGGGAAGACCCGCGCCGAACAGTTCTACCGAGGCGACAATGAGGGCAAGAAGGTGTGTATTGTTATACTAGTGTTTTCCCTTGGATCCGCCCGTTTAATTCTATCGTGCATGACTGTCTTTATAAATTATAGCCTGTGTTACTCTGATGCATAAGCTATATTGTTGTATTCAGCCCTTTCTTTAACGTCTCACTGCTGGGTACAGGCCTCCCATCAAAACGAAAGGGATCAGGCCATAGAGCACGTTACGTCTGAGCTGCCACTGCCTTATATTACTGTAAAGTTTCACCAAAATCGATTCTGTAGTGAAATAGTAACAGACACATCCATACACCATCACAAACTGTTGCATTTATGTATATCTGTAGGATATATGTTTTTTCTCTACTAAGACCCCTAATGACAAATATGTGAGCTTCAGTAGAGACGAGTGTTTTTCTACGGTTTAAATATTAGATGTTTAAAGTTATCAAATTATTATCTGAATTTTTGTACATATAATAATAAATTTGTAATTATGTGATAATTGCATATTGAATATTACTTCTTAGTAATATCACTGTATAAAAATGCATACAGGTTATCCCCCATTGCATGTAACGGAAATGCTGTCAATAGCAAGGGTTGTACAGTTGAACAAGTTTCCAGGTTAAAGTCCTGTAGTTACATCCACATGGTGCCAACTGCCCTGTCTAGACTTCGTTAGACTATGGCTTAGTACACTGTGGTAATACTCAGTACAACGACAATGATACGAAAACAAATCCGTGAAAGAACCCGAAAAGATAGTTTTTTTTTTATTGAAATATTTTTTTACATAGATATTTTGTTATGTAAGTGATACATTTAATTTTAATTTTTTTTTAGAACTTGAGTGAGCAACAACCTTTTTCTTAGTTCAACAATTATTATTATTTGCTTGTTAAGATTATTTAAAATGTCAAATATTCAGGTAAATCTAAGGAAGTATTATTCAATGATATGAATGTTGTCCTCAGGTGATGTCAATCCTCCTCCACGGTGACGCAGCGTTCGCCGGACAAGGCGTGGTGTTCGAGACCATGCACCTGTCGGACCTGCCCGCCTACACCACGCACGGCACTGTGCATATCGTTGTTAACAACCAGATCGGATTCACCACCGACCCGAGGCACTCCCGTTCCTCTGCCTATTGCACTGGTAAGGTTTATTTACACATACTAGCATCTGTTTTTTCAGGGTTCCGTACCCGATGGGTGCCAACGGGATTCTTTTACTAAGCCTATGTTGTCCTTCCGTCTGGCCGACCGTCTGTCTGTCAGTGGGCTGTATCTCATGAATCGTAATAGGTTGAGAGTTGAAATTTTCACAGTATTTCACATATATATACATACATACACTGTATTTCTATTGGCTAATTTTCGATAAAAAAAAAGGTCGATCAATATATAGTGTTGGCGTCTTGCACGATGGTACGGAACCTTCCGTGTGAGAGGCCGACTCACACTTGACCGGTTTTTTTATATTCGTTGTTGCGGCTATATAATATCACTGACTATTCCTGGTTTATTGTAATTGCCGTATGTTGAACTAGAGTAAACCACTGAACCCTGCAGCTGTGAATTACTGCAGGATTTGCTTAGCGGGTTCATTCCATAATTTCATCTGAGCTTAGAAATTATTTAACTTTTTAAATTATCGCGTTTCATAGTTATGTAATAATTACACTACGGGACTTAAAGCGTGAATATCGCGCGTGAAAATTCACGCGTTAAGTCCCGTAGTGTAGTTATTAGAAATGATTTCACTAGCAACTTACTAAATGTCATCAAAATCCGTCCAAACGTTGAATGACTGAAAAACAAATACACACAAAAACTTTCGTTGATCAAATTTTGGTTATAGCCAATTAAATTAAAACAAGCTACCATCTACAAGGGAGATAACATACCTAATGCAAGCAATTTCGCAAACATAACTGTTACTCCTGTTTGCAAAATTGATATCCTCATATATTTATAATTCTTAAGTATTGGCTTTTCTATCAAGAAATACATACATAGTCCACGACCATGTCCACTATTATTAAAGTTCAATGAAGGCTTCGAAATGACTGAAGAGAGATTTAGATACAGAACCGAAAAGTTCTCTGGGATACACAGTTGTATAGGTCAGTCCCGTGTTGCTCAGAATTTCTAATGGAAAAAGCTCAAAATTCTTGAGCTCTTAAAAAGTTCATTTTGTTACTAGTAATAATAAGCTAGTAATAGACTAGCTGCCTCAAATAAATTTAAAAAAAAATCTCCCTTAAACTAGTAAGGGACATTTTTTCTAATAGTGGTAGTTTATTTTTCTAATATGTCTTTTTATGGGCTTCAGTAAATTGTATCTATACATATAATAAAACTGTAGAGGTCGAATGTCTGTACATAGAAAAAAATGCTAAAAACCTAGTTGGAGGGATGTAAGAAGAGAAATAGAATAAATCCAGATTTTTTTCAAATTCTTTGTTTCTCTGTCTGTTTGTACGGGCTAATCTCTGAAGCTGTTGGACTGATTTAAATGAAATTTTGTAGGGTGGTATCTTATATGCCCGGTCAATATTTTAGATACTTTTCATTCCGGAAAATTAAAGAGTTCCTGTGGGATAGTTAAAAAACTATAGTAACTTATACAGTTTAGTACACAAAAACTACTGATTGAATTTTAATGAAACTTTACTATAATATAGTTCATACATTAGAATAACAAATACGCTACTTTTTATATCGAAAAAATGTACGGTTCCCGTGGGATAGATTTGTTTTTGTTTGTCTAGAGACGCACCCGAGCGAAGCGAGAGTGAGCCGCTAGTCTAATTAATATATCTTTATCCCATACACACAGACGTAGCCCGCGTAGTGAACGCGCCAATATTCCACGTGAACGGCGACAACCCGGAGGCGGTGATGCACGTGTGCAACGTGGCGGCGGAGTGGCGCTCCACCTTCCACAAGGACGTGGTCATCGACATCGTCAGCTACAGGCGCAACGGGCACAACGAGGTGGACGAGCCGATGTTCACGCAGCCGCTTATGTACCAGAAGATTAGGAATACTAAGCCTGGTCAGTGAGACGTTTGTTAGTATTAAATAAATTTGACGTGAGCTTGGACTAGTGTTTACGACTTGCGATCTAACTATATAAGTTTAAGGGGTCGCCTCTGGTCTTACTTTTGAGATTTATCATACAATTTCTACGTGTTCTATTGGTGTTTTATATCATTAAACATAACAGATCCTCTGTTATGTTTAATGATATAAAAAGAAGATAACGTCGAATCAGATCTACATCAGATCAAATGTTACGCCTATTGCAGTATGTACTACTTGCATTTTAATAAGAATTTTACTTTACTTTTACATTTAAATATTAGTATTAGTAGTACATACATTCATTTATATCTGTCTTAAGAAAAATGCGTTATGCTACTGTGCTATAAATTTAAAATATTATCTTAAAAACACTGTTATGTAATTGTAATATTTATTGCTCTATTATTTTGACTTTTTCTACAATACAAAATGTTTTTTTCCTCCAAAACAGTATTGGAGAAATACGCGGATCAGTTGATCTCTGAAGGCGTAGTGACTGCGGAAGAAGTTAAAGACGTGAAGGACAAGTATGAGAAGATCTGCGAGGACGCCTACAACCAGGCGAAGCAGGAAACACACATTAAATACAAGGACTGGCTCGACTCGCCCTGGTCTGGATTCTTCGAGGGCAAGGACCCATTGAAGGTAATTTTGTATTTAAATTGCTAACTATGCCTGTAATAAGTATGCGATAGTCTAAGTATGTAACTAGGATACAAAATATCCCTCTTCAACAACACATTTTTTTACAAACTTTCGGATTTGCTATCATATTCCCAAAAGATTGTAGAAACTATTATTTTAATATGTATGAGTATTTGTTTCGATATTCGGTTCTGATGATTTATATTTGCCTTCTTGATGAGGTAAGCTAGTAATACTAAATTTCAACATGGAAAAAAAAACCTAATTTAAACGTTTTTAAAATTATGTTTGAATTGTATAATCTTTTTAAATGATTCTTTGAAAATTGTAATAGATAAAAAAACTTAATTAACAACTTAATATACGCACAGATGTCCCCAACTGGCGTAGTAGAAGAGACTCTAGTGCACATCGGCAAACGTTTCTCTTCACCGCCCCCCAACGCGGCTGAGTTCGTCATACACAAGGGTCTTCTACGTATTCTCAAATCCCGTATGGAGATGGTGAACAACAGGACCGTGGACTGGGCCCTCGGAGAGGCCATGGCATTCGGGTCTCTACTAAAGGAGGGTATACACGTTCGTCTGTCTGGAGAGGACGTGGAGAGAGGAACTTTCTCGCACAGGTCAGTTTTGGCAACATTAATTAATATCGTGTGTGATAAATACAGAAAGTATAGCTCTATTGTGTGAGGAAAGAATTTTGAAATCTATTATATTATTGGCCATTTATTCTATTAAAAAGAATAATCTATATTCATTATTTTATTTTATAATTCAGGCATCACGTACTTCACCATCAAAAAGTGGATAAAGCCACTTACTGCGCGCTCGCGCACCTTTATCCAGACCAGGCGCCCTATACAGTGTGTAACAGCTCCTTATCTGAATACGGTAATTTAAATTATATGTTATAATTTATAACACAACGTGTATAAAATATTGTAGTATGTATGTATAAGTACTTGTTTAAAATATCATAAAACAGTTTTAAGTTATTATTATATTATTAAAAATGTCGCGGAGTTTTGCAGTCGCTTC
The DNA here is from genome assembly GCA_033884665.1 of Argynnis bischoffii washingtonia. Classification (NCBI taxonomy): domain Eukaryota; kingdom Metazoa; phylum Arthropoda; class Insecta; order Lepidoptera; family Nymphalidae; genus Argynnis; species Argynnis bischoffii. Next base: position 11,969,908 of record CM066618.1, on the reverse strand, counting down.
TAACGATTTGACATTATAAAATAGACAACCTCTGTTCTGTAAGTTAGTAAAAAAGACTCCATTCTAGTGAATCAAATTGTGCACAACTTGTGCAATTATACCCATTAACAAGATAATTGAATGAATAATGGGATGAATATAGTTTTTTGAAATTTACTTTAATATAATGTATTGGAAATTAAAAATACCAATACCACATTTTGAAGAGATCTACCAGTCAACCAGGTCACAATCGAGCATTAAAATATAGTACAAATGTATAGGTACATATAAAGAATAAATCACGATAATATAATCCCATTACATAATTAATATTATAAATGCGAAAGTTTGGGTGGATGGATGTTTGTTAATCACTCCAGAACGGATCTGGATAAAATTAGGTACAGAAATAGCTTATAGTCTGGAATAGCATAGGTTACTTTTTATCCCGAAAAAATGTACAGTTCCCATGGGATAGATTTGTTTTTTTTATTTCATACTAACCATTAAAACGAACTTAGGGACGAACCCGAGTGAAGTGAGGGTGAATCGCTGGTAAAAATATAATGCTTTGTCAGGTGTGCTCGGATTTGAAGTGGGCTACTCGGTGACCAACCCGAACGCGCTGGTGCTGTGGGAGGCGCAGTTCGGCGACTTCAACAACGTGGCGCAATGCATCATCGACCAGTTCATCTCCAGCGGGCAGGCCAAGTGGGTGCGCCAGTCCGGCATTGTGCTTCTGCAACCCCATGGCATGGAGGGCATGGTGATATACTCTTACTTATATTACAAATTAGACTACTGTTTTGAATTCTATTCTCTGTACTTATACAATTGCTTATTTTGCCTTATTCATCAATGAGTTGACTAAATTGTTGAACTTGGAAATAAACTTATCTGAAATGATGGACAAACATTATTTAGCTTGGGAGTGTAAAATTAAAAAAGTTACCAGACATAGACGGGGCAGGTTACGAGTATTAGTAACATATGAAAGTATTATATTTAAGTACATAAAGCAATCATAGAGTGCTATAAAAATATGTTCCAGTCTTAAATTTTGAGCTAAGGAGACCTGATAATATTATTACGCAATCCGAAAAGATAGTTTTATTTAAACACCATAACTCTTTTTTTACCTAAAGTGATTCCACTTTTTTCACATTCAAACTCAACGACGACTTGTATTATATGTATTCAATACGATAATACTAAAAATATGCAATAGCGCTATTTTCTTTCTTAATAGTTTTAAATGTTATATTTCTATGTATATGAACGTTATTTTTTTTTCAGGGACCTGAACACTCTTCAGCTCGCTTGGAGCGTTTCTTACAAATGAGCGCTGACGATCCCGACTACATGCCTCCAGAAAGCCCTGACTATGAAGGTCTGTTGCATTTTAGATAATTTTTTATAAGATTTGGTATATATGAATTACAATTTGGTGATAACTTACTATGTAAATCGAATATATCGTTTGTAGGAATGCATTTTTCATTAATTTGCTAGTGTTTTGCGTATGAGTATATCGTATTTATTTTGATATTATTTGAGCGCACTAATAGCAATAAAAAAATTCTTATGCACTTGTTCACATATTAAAAAATAATTATATATATTAATTTTTCAGTACGTCAACTCCACGATTGCAACTGGATTGTAGCGAACTGCTCGACGCCAGCGTCCATGTTCCACATCCTGCGGCGGCAGATCGCGCTGCCCTTTAGGAAGCCTCTCATCCTCATGACGCCCAAGTCCCTGCTGCGACACCCTGAGTGCAAGTCCTCGTTTGATGACATGTGTGAAGGCACTTCGTTTAAGAGGTAGGTTAAATAATTTTTAAATTAACTATCTCACCCTTAAATATAGAATATTTAATACTGTTTTTTTATAGAACCATCCTATACGTATCGTGTTAAAGATTATGAAAATTGGTTTACACAGTACATTTCTTAATACAATTATTTTGCTATCTCCTCGTTATCTAACATTTTCGATAATTTTTAAAAAATATATTGCACGAAATCGGAAAAATCTAAAAATAAAGCTTGTGATAAACGTTTTAATGAGTTCCCTTATATATCTCTTATATATAAATATTATGCTCATCTCAGAGTGATCCCAGAAGAAGGTCCAGCCTGTGAGAACACCTCGAACGTGCGCAAACTCGCTTTCTGCTCCGGCCGCGTGTACTACGATCTGCTCAAAGAGCGTCGTGACAGGGGACTTGAGAAGGACATTGCTATTGCCAGGTAATATAATCATTTACTTGTAGCCATGGTATAGGTAGGTAGTGGTAGCTCAGTGGTAACGCGCTCGCTTGGGAAACCGAGTGAAGCGGGTTCAAATCGCACCTCTGATATTTCCATGTGCGAAGCATTTCCACCATGATTACTACTTGTTTTACGGTGAATTTGCTGCCCTGCTGAACTTGTGTGAATGTCTGAGAAAATCTATTAAGTTTTTGAAAGATATGTAGGGTCTACCAACCTGCAAATGACTAGCGTGGTGGACTATGGCCTGATTCCATTGCAGTAAAAAGAGGCCTGTGCCTAGAAGTGGGACGTTAAAAAGTGCTGAATATAAATACATGGTAGATAATGTTTATTTAATTTAACTTAATAAATAGACACCTAGTCTCTTAATAAAAATAATTGTCATTGATGTATGTTCGAATTTTGGCCAGTTGTGTTTGTTATACAAGTTTGAATGTGATTAAAGATTTTAGTTTTGATTGGTTAATGCGTTTCTTAAGAAAGAAAAATTATTTACTTATATAAATATACGTGTATTACTCATTTAACTCAATTTTCATATTGCCTTTTAAATTTGCTAGTTACCCGTAAGATAGGTGGCTAAAGAGTTGTATGGCGAAAAATGATTTGCATGAAATAATCTGTGTCGCGTGACACCTGGACAAAGTCACGACGAATATGTAACAATATATCTAAAATAGTAAAAATATAAATATTTAACAAATAGATTGGAGCAAATCTCGCCGTTCCCCTACGACCTGATCAAGGCGGAGATAGCCAAGTACCCGAACGCGCAACTCGTGTGGAGTCAGGAGGAGCACAAGAACATGGGCTCGTGGAGCTACGTCGAGCCGCGCTTCCGTACGCTGCTGCAGAATCAGAAACAGATTAGGTAACTTTATTTCCACTTTAGTTCTACTTAATTTCCTTCAATTCAATTCAATTTTCTTTCTAATCGCTTTAAAACGTGCCAGTGTTATGTAGAATGAAGAAAACGCGAAGGAGATTTGTCAGTTTGACTTTGGTTAATCACTCAGTTGATATTAGTTTGTCTAATGTAATAATAGCGTTTTTGATGTTTCATATTGTTTGGATGGATTATTTTATTTTATATACCTTTTAAAATTATAATGATAAATGACTTAATTCATATTTATGATAACAGTTTTTTTGGTTTATTCACCTCAATACAAATGTCGATAGTGCTTTTTTATATTAGACTTTAATTAGATTTTTACGATTAAAGTTGATGCCATTCTACGGCCACTAGGGGATCTGACGCGACTTTTTTATACCAGTCGTTTCTTAAATTGAAGATCAGATTAGAGATATTATAATATGAACTGTTATTTTTCAATTTAATAGAAAGTGCAAATTTTAGAAGCTATGTCTATATTAGTATCTGTTTAGTTACTTAAATGTATGCATGTTATTATAGGCGTTGTCATTCTTGTTTTTTTTATATTAAGGAAAGGGAAGGTGTACCTATATATAAAGCGGTCATCTCTTTGAATGTATAGCAATTCTTCTTTACATATATCGTCTTCAGAAATGTCATCAGCATCCATTTAAATATTAAGGGCCCTACTAACAAATATAAGCAAACATTATAAGTGTAGACATGCTTTAGGTTATGATTAGATAATACCCGAGTAAAGAAATATTATAACTGATTAAATAATTAAAATATGATTGTTAAAGGAGAAAAGCTTGCAGTTTTTCAATCGAATCACTCGCATGTATGCTCAAAACCATCGTTTGTTTGTTCCGATACGAGTCCACAATCCACACTAAAGCCTAGTTTAGACTAAGACATTATATTATACACGATACACTTAGTGTGTACACCGAGTGTCTATAATTGTGAAATTTATTGTGATACCATTATTAGTGTAGTATCAGCGGCTGTGTGAATACGTTGTGTCGAAGGGTCGCGTGTGGTTTTCAAACAGGTTCGACATTTTCAATACACCGCACCGCGTAGAACATAGTACTTAAAAATGAGTTTCACTTGGAGCAAGGAGTATGAACAGCTCGCACACAATTCAGGCACTAAAATTTCGTAAATGTGTGAATAGTTTAGAAAATAATGTCTGACATTAATGTCGCGATTTGTGTCGTAGTCTAAACTAAGCTTAACACATAGCGGCGTAACATGGTTGGTTGGTTGGTTCGTTCCAGGGCGTTGCCCGGCTCCCAACCGGGCTGGTTTAGCAAACTATTTGGGCGCGCTGACTCGCAAACTGACGCTCAACCGCCAACCGAAACCGTGCCGCGCACTATTAGGTATGTCACTAGGGCGACATAACCCACCAAGAGCTTTCATTTGTGTTAACATACCGTCCGTTTTAGATCCAGCACATTGCACTGTTTCCGTATTCGATTTTCGAATATGGTATATACGTGGGTTGGTTTCCGAAAAGAATGGCCGGTTTTTTTTTCCGAATAGTATAGGAAATTGAACCGAATTTAAAAATCGAATTCGGAAATCGAATGTGATAACTGTACGTGTACGTGGCGCCCTTAATATAGTTTTGAGTATTTTATTCAATTAAAAAATACAAGTTCATTTAGGCTTATAATAATTCGAAATTATCATGTTATTTTGACGTTATAAGACATAATGAATTTATTAATACTTTCTTAGATTTACGCGAATATTTGACATTTTAAATAGAACTATCTTTTGGCATTTTTTCGTGGATTTATTTTGATTTTTGGTTCCCGACATTTCGAAAGCTTTACTGGTGTCACCATACCATGATTGCTGTAGATAGTTTTATTTAGAATTAATTAATGTCCATTTATTTACACATACAATAGTAGCACATATATGACTGTTACTAAGCCTTTTGAATTGGTGATATTTTGGTTCTTTGGAAAACATTTTTTAATATATGCTCTCTTTAATTAGAACTCTAAATATTACATAATTTTTATATAACATATTTATGTATTTATTTAATTTCTTGTTAATCTGGTTATGGAGGCATTGTCCATGTTCTGTCATTGATGAGTCTTATGTTATTTTTAAAACAAAATATCATTTTTCTCATGGGAAAGGAACATGTTAATTTTATGTTAACTATAAAAAATGTCAGGTTATTGATTGATATTATGTTTGTAAAGCAAAGCTTTTATTTTTAATGCTATTTTATATTGAAAAATTGCAAGCTATTTATGTTAAATTATTTGGTCATGTAATGTTAACTTGCGCAGTGTTTACGCTTTCAATGTGTTCAATAGGGAACTTAAGGTTATTAAGTTATGATAAGATTAAAATAAAAATTAACAGCGCCAGGCTATAGGCTCGTTTAGTAATTGTATAACGTATGAGCTTGAGATTTTTTAAATTTTGTTGATTGTTTTTTATTGTACCAGAAAAAAAAAGGTTTAATTTGCTTGTGTAACAAAGAGTATATTAGAAATTAAAAAGTTATAACAAAAATACGAGGAACAGCTCTAATTTTTGTTTACAACCTTTAATTACAAATTTCACATATCCGCGGGTAGTTTTGAATGTGCTCTTATGATCAATGTGTCTGAATAGCTTAATTTAAAATTATATTTAACTTTTTTAACATTTAGTGAATAAGGTTAAAAAAAAAATATATATATAATTATGACATAAAAATGCTGATCAGCGTTTTCATCAATCTTGGTTTGACTTATAAATAGATAAATAAATAATAAATATGTTGGGACATTAAACACACAGCACCATCTAGTTCCATGTTAAGCTACGAGGCCTGTGTTATGGATACCAGATAGTTGATACACTACACATGTATAACTTTAAATACATACATATTATACATATAAACACCCATGACTGGAGTACAGACATTCGTGTTCATCACACAAATGAAGGCCTCCAGCGGGACTTGATCTCGCGACCGCTGGCACAACAAGTAGGGTCACTGCAAACTGAGCCAAACGTGTCGTACGTAAAGAAATGTTATACATAAAATATTAACACTTTTGTATTTTCAGCTACAACGGAAGACCGTCAGCGGCATCTCCCGCCACCGGCTCTAAGGCTGCTCACAACAAGGAACTGAAAAACCTTCTCGAAGAATTCTGCGTATTATAAACGAATCATATATAATCGAAATAATAATTAGACCACCATCGATACAAATAATAGAAACTGCTATATACAAATAGTCATGCAATTAATAATTATATATTTGCAATACGATAGTACGTAGTGCTTGCTGTGTCGAAGAAATCATACTAAATAGTCTCTCAACAATTATATCTATCAATCGTCATAATATTTTTTCGTTTTAACTTTCAGTATTTTTAAAACAATTCTCTTTAATTAGTTAGTCTACTTAGATAATTCTAATTTATTTATTCAGTATAGTTTAGAATACTATTAGTAGACGTATGTATTTATTTTAAACGTTACATCATTGTTATACTTAGTGCTTCTTATTTTTGCTATAAATTAGAGCTGGTATTGTAAATAATTTGGACTAGCTTATTATATTTTCAAATTGTGTGTCTTCGTTTGGAGGGTAAATTTGCGTGTTCCTCAATTAGTCCAAGACTAAACGGGACTAATAATCTAATATTTACCCCTCACTTTCTATATTTTACATTGTAAATTTACTGCTATATAAAAAATAATATAAATAATCAGTTCAAAATTGTAGTGGCGTATCTAAATCTAAAGTAGTTAAACAGGCACTCGTGAAACGATATTCAATCAGATATTATTAGTTAATAATGTAATTAGTTGAATATGCAAGTTAAATTATATTTTGCGACAGTCTGTTGTTATTAGCTTTAGTGTGATAGTTACCGCCGTCGCACGGCCACTTGTAAGGAGCAACACCAAACCTACGCGTTCTAATGTAAATCTTTCATGTTTAATGTAGACACCGTAATATAATGGCTTAGTCTCCACAGGCTTTGTAACTTGCGTGTATTATATGCACAGTTTTATTATTATAACTTTGATCTTGTATTTTGGAATAGCTCAGTTGAGATGGGAAGTATGTGAGGGATTCAAGAAAGTTTGTATGGCAGACGCTCTTTTGACAGGCTACCTGAGCACTTTATTGCTACATATGTTAGTTTGATCTAGTTACTTTACAATAAAGATGTAATCAATTCATTAACGTTTTATTTATTATAAATTAACGACTTACCCTCGCTTCGCTCGGGTGCGTCCCTAGATACGTTTCCGTTTTTTGAGCGTAATCCTAATTCTTTTTCTAAAATAAAAGTAGCCTAGGTTACTCCTTATAACATCGGCTATCTGTCAGTGAAAGTCCCGTCAAAATCAGTCCAGCCGTTTCGGAGATTAGCCGGAACAAACAGACAGACAGAAGTTTTTAAAATTGTGTTTTTCTTATAAGTACCGTATATAATTTAATACGCATTTAGTAAAAAGCTGTTATTTTGACATTACAAACAGACGCTTCAATTTTATTTATCTGTATAGATTTCATTTTAGTATTTATATTATTATCTTTGTTTTGATATGGTTTTTTATGTGGTAATAAAATAAATTTTGTATTGCTTTTGTAGCTATCTAATTTTGGAAGTCGAATAAGTTTTTATTGATTTGAATATTTGTATGTGAAATTTAGATGGAAGTACACTAATGAGGGCTATCGTTTCTGGTGGCACGTGTTGGCGTCACTGGCGAGTGAGGTCCTATCCTTGTAATTGAAGCAGTTTTTGCTAGTGCGGCAGGCCAATAAATTTATAATAATAATAATAATAATTGTTAGTGCGAAAAACAGTGCTAACAGGATTTAAAATTATTAATCACACCCAAATAAATAAAATATTGACTTTTTTTAACTCATCTTTTAAAGCAGTGTTTCTAAAACTTATTGCAGTTATGGACCATTTTTAGAATTAATAAAATTCCACGAATTGACTCCCTGTCAAGGAATATTGTTGGAGGAAAAAAAAAACACTTTTATTGGTAATTTACTTACATTTAATTAAATATTATCAAATATACTTTAGAATGTTAATTATTATTTTAAATACATGCAGGATAATACATACACGGGGGGACTGCACCTACACTGTAGGTGCAGTATCTTCGCGTCTCGTGCTGCTTAATAATAACCAGCGAGATTGATGAATGAAATAAACAATGAGTTAGTTTACTCCACAATTTTTTGATTAATGTCAAGAATTAATTCTAATTGAGCTGCTGCGGACCCCTGACACACATATTATGGATCCCCCGGGGGTCCGTGGACCCCACTTTAAGAAACCCTGTTGATTTATGAAGCCGTACCGTGCCTGCCATAATTAATTAATTAGGAATGGCACAATCTTTACAATAATTATGAATAATTAATTAGTGAAAATATCATGATGATTAGCTTTTCAGCTCGCAAACGTTCAGTGACATTTCTAGAGATACTACACTAGCGCTCCTCGCGGCGAATTCAAGCGCAGTAGCCCTCGTTGGATACCATCTAGCTAATCTGATGATGCGATCAGGATATGTTCAGTTGAACACATTTATTGGTAATTTGGCAAAATATAAAATGAAGATTTAGTTGGGTTAGATTAAGCAATTGTGTTATTTAAAAGTTATTATTTAAAACCTTTTTTTATTAGTGTCAAAAATTATTATCGGTGTTAAGAATAAGAAAAAACAATATTGAAGTCCCGTACTTCGGAAAGGGATTTATTTTCCATTTATTATGGAATATGTATAGTAGCCCAGTGGTAACGCGCTCGCTTGGGAAACCGAGTGAAGCGGGTTCAAATCCCGAGTCTCGCACCTCTGATATTTTCATGTGCGAATCATTTTTAACATGATTACCACTTGCCTTACAGTGAAGGAAAACATCGTGAAGAAACCTGCATGTCTGAGAGAATCTAGCAAGTTTTCGAAAGACATGTGAAGTCCGCCAACCCGCACTTGGCCAGCATGGTGGACTATGGCCTGATTCCCCTCGTATTGAAGGGAGGCCCGTGCTCAGCAGTGGGACGTTAAAAAGGGCTGAATACATACAAGTACATGTAAAAAATATTTAAATGTTTTCTGAATAGGCGTCTAAATTAAAATCTGAGTGTGAGGTATACAGTATCTTATCTATTTTTAGTGAATAGATATTATACACATTTTCTACCATATATGTTTGTAGGTACTAGGTAGGTATTGCCATATTAAATTGAACAAAGGAAAATAATGACAATGATGAGAATAAAATTTAAATAAACTTTATATTATATATGAATGATATTAAATATCTCGTTCCGTAAAGTAATAATTTGGTGGTTTGCACTGTGTTAAACTTATATTTCATACAATATTGAAGCGTTAAAAAGCTCACTGAGTCGTTCTTAATAACACAAGCGTGAAATACGTATTTATGAATTTACGCCCAAACGGATTCAACACAAAAATACGCTGCCTCGAACCTATCCTTGGAAAGTAAATTGCAACGTTTTATTAAATTTTATTCAAGTGCGCTTTCGCTTTGCTCCTGTTAGTTATATATTCTACTAATGTCTATTTATTTATGTTTAGGACGAGATTTCTCAGATCATTTGTTATATTAGCGGCTCACCCTCGCTTCGTTCGGGTTCGCCTCTAGGAAAATAAAAACAAACCTATCCCACGGGAACCATACATTTTTCCAGGATAAAAATCTCTGTGCCAAATTTCATCCAGATCCGTTCAGCCGTTCTGGCGTCAACAGGCGAATGCGGCTAGCATTCTCGCTGCTATTCCACACGGACATGACTTGTACACTAATAACTAAGTGTACATTTTTTTTGTATATTTTGTACATAGGTAATTAAGTAGGTATATTTGAAATTTTCTTTATATACATATAACATGTGTCATTGGCATACTACTGAATCCACAAGAATCTAATTGGTCCCAACTCATCTATACCTTGTTTTAGTTGTAGATTGATTTTTGATATGAGTCGAAAGGAAGCTTGATAAAGTTATCTAAAACTACCCAAGTACCAAAAAGTAACCATTTTTTTGGGTATTTATAAACAGCATAAACCATTTAGACAATATTAAAAAAAACACTAATATATTCGTAACTACGAAATAAAAAGTGCAAACTACCCTTGACGGGCCCGCGGATTGCCATACGATACAAGCTATCAACTAGAGATGTGAACTTCAAATAATACGAAAATAACTGGACTAATTCACAATACTTTTTTACTACAGAAATACGGCATCTGGTCAAGTATCAGTACCTATACATTCTCATGATAGCTAACGTAAGATATTGGCAGTAACAATTTGATTTTATGCCGGAAGAAAAATTCTTAGTGCATATAACAAAATTTGTAAAGCACTATTATGTAAATATCAAAACACATAATATATTTTTTTTTGTTTTGTTAAAAACTGACATATAATTGATTTCTCGCTACATGAAGAAAGAACCCAATGCTCACCTATCGAAAAATAATTGTCGTAATTAATAATGGTTTTCATATACTATACAATTCCTAAACAAAAATAAAACAGAAAATAGCTACTTATTTTAGGCCCTAATCATATTTTCACACTCAGGTTAGATCTATCGTCCGACGTAAAAAAACTATAAAGTGGGACATCTCTACTTCCAGATCCTTATCTTTCTGCTAGTCTCATTTCAACGCACAAAGCGATCTCGACGGCTATTTATGAAAGCCGTGGCGAACTGAGCGAAAAGGTGCGAAGATTAAAGATGATATCAGTTCCAAGTGCGTTTTGCACGTCATACGGGCGACGGGCGATACTTCAAAGAGCCACGCCTCAATTAATGTTGCGTATTGTACGCTATTCATTTTTTAAGATGCGGGCTTTGATAATAATTTCTAAGCTTCTCTATGCGGGCTACATTTAAAGAAGCCTTTGTTTTTTGCTTCTAGATGTGTAATGTGTGTACACACACTCAGGAGTGAAGCTTTTGAAGGATTTTTCATTAGAATTCTGAATTAATATCTAAAAATTAATCATCATTTTTGTGTAATTTATTGACGCAACTATAAAATTTTTACAGTTTTTCGACAACCTTGATGCATTCCTTAAAACCATGAAATGGTAATACCTACAAGATGATAAAGTTCACATGGTAAGCCGCTCGGGCAGTGGTCATTACAAGATACTTTACGTTAATGCCATTGTCAAAGAGATTTCATTTTAAACTAAAATGTCATCCGTGAAGACAACGATCCACAGAAGTATCAGAGCACTTTGTGTTTCTCCCGAGGCTAAGTCCTTTGTTTTCTAAAACCTTCAGCGCTCCTTTAATACTTTGTAATGGCGAGACAAATTCTGTGTGCCTTGCTGTCTGGCGATGAGTGAGTTGAAACGTGTTTTCCTATGTTAGTAAATCCTACTTTGTGGATTCTTTGTACCGGCGTCTCTCTTTTGTTTAGTTATAAGTGTAGTTTTAGATTTAGACATTAAGAGATGCATTTATGAAAATATTGTATTATATATTTTATTTGTCAGTGTGTTTGAATTATCTAAACTTTACTTCTGTTTTTTTTAGTGTTTAAAGGTGTTTAAATTCAAATTACAAGCGTTAGAAATTAATTCTATAAGTTAAAGATAGGATTTTATTATTTAGCATGTTGCTGCTGAAACCACAGCACAATGGCTTGTTGCGGCTATGAAAGCTTTATAAAAAGACTATGCAGGCCTTTGTGAACGCATTGAGGCATGCCTATTAATCCTCTATACTGAAAATATTACGCTACGAACGTCATGGAGGTGTAAATAACGTATAATCACTTGCATATTGCGATGTATTATTTTTTGCTTCCTGTTAAGCTTCTGCAGTGTTTAACGCGGAAATGTATTCTTTTGATCTTATATACTAATATGACACTTTACGTATTCATTACGTAATATGTTAGTAGTTTTATTCTAATTAATGGTAATAAATGTTAAATTATATACAGATTTTTATTATTTTTTAACTAGGTAGGTTTCAATTAGGTCCGTTTTTACAGTTAGTACCTATGGAATAGATAGATTATATATTTATTTTAATAAGATTTGCTAGTGGTTATTACATGTTTTACATTATTGTTCTATTTAAATAAAATATTTAAATAGAGAACAATTATGCATAAACGTTTGAAAGTAAACACAACTTGCATATATTGTTGTGTCCGTTTTCACAATTATGAAGATTTTAAAAATATAGTAATTGATATTCTAAATTAATCATTAGGTTGAATAAATTAAATAAAAATATAGCAACAATACAATATACAAAGGGTAATTAATTATATAAATATCTATTAATTACAATGTATAAAATTATGAAAATCAATGTAATGGCGGTTAAAAAGTAACTATTGCAATTTTGGACAGGATAAAGTTTGATCATTATATTATTGTTGATTAATTGATTATTTGTTTCACTACTCAGCTTCTAAATGTGCTGATTGAGTTAAAATTTATGTCTACTGATACACTTACTTTATTGTATAGTTTAAAAAGACGCGGTATAATTGGCTCCGAATGCTGTATTTCTCAGCGGTGGTACTAAGAGTGATATTTGACTTTCGCTTTCGTGGATATCGATAAGGTATTCTAAAGTTTATTTTACTTACTTAATTAGGACTGTCTATTTTGTTACGAAGTAGCTTATACAGAAACGTAAGATCAAGTAAGCCCCTCCTTTGTTCTAAACTGATTATGTTATAATATTTTAGTCTGTCCGTGTATGAGGGTATCGATTTATTAATTAAAAGATGCAATAAGAATCTCTTTTTAAATCCGCTCAAGTCTCAAAAAATGGATAGCGTAGTGTTGTCTCCAGATAATACTACAATTGTACAATATTCTAATTGACTCCCGACGAGAGAGTTGTATAATATAATTTTGGTTTTAATTTTAATATATTATATGATATATAGCCTATAGTCATCCTCGATAAATGGGCTATCTAATGCAAAAAGAATTTTTCAAATCGGATTAGTAGCTCCTGAAATTAGCGCGTTCAAATAAACAAACTCTCCCTCTTTATGATATTAGTATAGAATCTTATATATTTAAACGAGCAATTCTTGTATATTTATTTATTTATTTATTTATACCAGCGATCTCGGAAACGGCTCTAACGATTTTGCTGAAATTTTGTATATGGGGGCTTTCGCGGGCGAAAAATTGATCTAGATTAGTCACATGTCTGGGAAAACGCGTGTTTTCGAGTTTTCATGCGTTTTTCTTATGCATTATTCTACGTAAAATTTAATAGCGACATCTATACAATTGTCTCAGTAACACTTAGTCACTTAATGTAAAATTATTTTTAAGCCAAATTAAAAAGAAAATTGTTCTTATCGCGACATCTATACAACTGTCTCAGTAACACTTAGTCGCTTAATGTAAAATATACAATCTTTCAAAGTGCCATGACAGGTAACATCTTACTCCGGTTTCGTATATTATAATTACGAATTTTAAAGCTTTTTCCCGCTACCAATATTACTTTTTAAGAATAAGAATTAAATACATCAAAAAGAATTGCAATAGCTACCTACCGACATCTGCTCATTCCTTCCGTACTAGCAAGTCCTACTTATGTTTATTATGTAAACTGTAAAATAATTATGTTTTAAATAAAGTATTTTACTAAAGTGTATCAATGATTTGTTTGTTTAAATGACTGAATGATGATGAATATGATAGGAAAGGCCTATGTTTAGTAGTGAACGCTTTATAGCTGAAATGACAAATTCTATACCAATCGGAAACGTCCCCAAACGATTAGGATGAAAATTTTATTAGGGGGAGGTCCCCCAGTAGCGGACACTTAAGGAATATTTGAAATAAAATAACAAAATTCATGTCAAGATTTATTTTTTTTAGTTTTAAATGTTCGTTATTATATAATTAATCAATACAAATATATAGACAGGCTCAAAGATTTCCTTAAAATATAAATTTCTTTATGGATAAATAATATACGAAATAACACGTCTTCAAAAAGGTCCTCTAATGTCGGACAGTCTTCATTTTAATCCTAAATCTTCTTTTTTAATCCTAAAGATAAAAATACATTATTTAAACAAATAATTAACCAACAAATTATTAAAAATGAAAAAAAAAACAAACATACAATCAGAATATATATAAGAGCATTGCATGAGATTACTAGGTTTAATATTGTGGTCTGTAAAAGTCACAAATATAGACTACAAGCAGGGCAAAGAATCCAATCTTCATCGTTTTCTTCTTAACAGATTGTACAAGTTATTGTTTTTTGAGCCATCGGTGTTTCATGTGATAGAATCTTCACTCTCTCCAATTTTGCTATCGGCTTACTGAACTTTATATATTTTTTTTGATTCGTCAGTTTTCTTGCCTTTAAGCTGAATCAGATTTTATATTTTTATTTACTATAAGTGCATTTTATAAAGGAAAGGATGTTAAATCACTTTTCTCCGCCTTTCTTCGTCGACTTATAGTTTCCTTTGCCGCAATATTTAGAACCGGTGATAGCTGATGAATTGTCGTTTTTTGTCAAGTATCCTTATAGAGTGGTGTGAGTTTACCCATGTTGAACCTAAAAAACAATACTAACTCAATTACTTTCTAAAATAACGATAAAACTGTCCGTCTATAGGGGACTTTTGAGTGTCCGAACTTAGGACCCATTAAAGGTAAGCAAGAAAAATTACTGTTTATAATATATACTGTGGATTAAAGAAAAATGCTTTAAATATAATGGATTTATGGCCGTTCCAGCAATATTCGATTGAATAATCTATTTTATTAAAAATAGAAAATAAGAAATCGTGCTTTTTTTTTTTCTTTCTCTCTATGGCTTAGAGTTGCGTTAACAGACGCAATACATTCTGCCAGTGTCACGTTTAGTGAGGAAGACACAAATGAGATTGAGCGGTAATTTTGAAATTTAGTCGTTTTGATATGAAATTAAAACTATAAATGAATGATCGGTCTACAGAAGGAACCTACAACAATAGAAAATAATTACTTATTACAAAAATGGCACAATGATTGAAAATGAAAATATATTATAATTTAATTTTATTATCTACTATAAATTTAACTAATTTTATAATAAATGGACTAAACACAAGGGCTAATAAACATTTGGTGTTAACTGGGCGGTGAATTTGAGGAGGGATTATGTCATGCAGGGAATATTTCAATTTGGGGCAATTAAAAAGAATATGATCAGTCGAACCCTCATCTAAGCCACATTCACAGATAGAGCTGTTTCTAATCTTTAATTTAGCTAAATGTACCGGAGTACACGCATGGCCCAGACGAAGCCTACATATAATTGAGGTGGTTTTACGGTCAGCCCGGCGAAATCGAAAGAACCACGGGGAGACTGGAACCTCCAGTTGGATTGAGGCATAATATTTACCTTTAATTGTTTTAGAAACGTTCCAAAATTTATTCCAGGAAGTGTAAAGATTTTTTTTAGACAAAGAACGTAAGTCATGGGAGTAATTACAATAATGACTTAAAGTGCCGCTAACCGTTGCAGATTTTGCGCAGCTATCAGCAATTTCATTGTCAAAAATACCCGAATGACTAGGGATCCAAGCCAAGGTTATGAGGAGTCCCTGTTCATGACATCGAAAAAGAACTTCTCTAATTTTAAATATAATAACAAACCTTGATTTACTGCGGAAAGGGTTTTGCAAGATACTCTGAAGGGAACTTAAAGAATCTGTGAAAATGATGACTTTTGACATTTTATGCGATTCTGCAAATAAAATGGCTTCAAGCAGAGCTATACACTCCCCCGAAAAAGCAGACGCTTCAGGAGGACACTTAAAATTTAGTATGATATTAAATCTAGGGACCCAGCAGGCAGCTCCAACACAAGACTCACATGTAATTTTGGACGCATCAGTAAATATTTTAATATAATCAGACCAATCATTATCTAAAATACTCTGAAATTTAACATTGGCCCCAGGTTCATATTTGTCAATTCCAAGATTCGTTATGATAGAAGGAACAAAGGTAAGCGAATGAAATCGTGCTTAATATTGTATGTCTTTTTAACGTCAATACTTTTTCTGTTCTCTTTTTATTGGAATCTGTCACAAACATAATTTATAAAAAGTAAATGAAAAAGGTCTTATTTAAAAATATAAAAGTATAAAAAACATATCTGCGTATGTTTGTGTGTATATAAATTTGTGCCTACAGATTGTTAACATTACAATCATGGTTCATTATAAACAACATCATTGTATTATTGATATATTTTCAACATGCCTCTAAATATTACTTCAAATAAAAAATTTACTAACCTCAAACTTTGTACAACTCTCCTCGGTGAACAGGACGGCACTGGGTTGTAAGCGACCGCTCGGATGCCTCACTTCTCAGGATCATTTTAACCATGACACAAATAACGAAACTGCGCGTTTATTACGTTGATTTGAATTATGTCCGGCTTTAGGACCCGTCCGGGCTTACGGGACTTCCCCATCAGTTTACGTTTTGCTCTTTAAGTTATATAGATTATCATCTAAAAATACGATATAACAAAAAAGAACTCCGAGCGAAGCTCGGTCGCCCAGGTATCTTATATATTTATTCGAGCAATTCTTGTATATTTATAAATTTATTTATTTATACCAGCGATCTCGGAAACGGCTCTAACGATTTCCCTGAAATTTGATATGTGGGGGCCCTTGGGGCGAAAAATCGATCTAGATTAGTCTTATGTCTGGGAAAAACGCATATTTTCGAGTTTTCATGCGATTTTCTTTAGCATTATTTTACGCAAAATATGTTAATAATTTCGCACAATTGTGTATAAGCATCGTGGTCAAGCGGCTAAGGCGCGAGATTGACTATCACAGGTATGTTCGAATCCCGGTCGGATACAAAGATTTTTTCCTTTATTTTTTTTTGTATTTATTCAAGTTTTTAGTTTTCTTTTTGTCTTTAAGCCAAATTTAAAAAAAATGTACTTTTAACCAAAACCTCCGAGCGAAGCTCGGTCACCCAGGTACTTACAGAATTATATATACAACTCCTTCATTTATGGACCCCTAATTATTTTAATTGGTAACAGAAGTTCTGACGAGAAGACTTCGCGGCCACTTACGTTGTGAACATTACGCTACGATTCAGTTTTATGATAGACATTATGACATTTCCATTGATAATTCTAGAAACAATATTATTTCCTTTAAATTATAGGTACAGCTACACTTTACATACATTTTCTTAAATATTTTTCTAACTGTATATAATACTAGCGACTTGCCGTCGCTTCGCTCGGGCTTGTCCCTAGTGAAAAAGAAAAACAAATCTATCCCACGGGAACTGTATATTTTTCCGGGATTAAAATAAACTTAAGTGCTATTCCAGCCTATAATCTATCTCTGGGCCAAATTTCATTCAGATCCGTTGAGCAGTTCTGGCGTGATTGAGTGACAAACATCCATTCATCCTAACTTTCGAATATTAATGGGATGGGATTATGGAATTAATATAATAGGATTTAAAAAGTATAACTGTACAGTTTAAAAGTATTTTTCACAATGAGCTCTTTAGTTTTATATATCGCATGAAATATTTATGACAACTTTTTTCAAATTTTAGATGGCCTTTTGATTAATATTAATATGACCATATTAATATTATAATGCAAAAAAAATGTTTTATTTATTTACTTTCTCTATTGCGTCATTCTTTTGTCTGTTTATACGCTTAGTTCTTCCAAACTTCCCATCGGATTTTCTTGCGGTTTCGCTTCCAGAAGAAAAGTCAGTAACGATAATTTAATTTAAAGATATCATCGCCGTCTGTGTGTCTGCCCTGTGAGGAAGCTACCGCCCGCCCGTGCCGCATGCGGGCTGGGTAAGCAGCTTTGCTGAGAAGTGTCGGCGAGAAACTCAACAATAATTTTTATAATATCAAATTAAAATATTTTAATACAACATCATTTCTACCCATCTATATCAAAAAAGTCAATTTATTTTATTTCCACACATTTTTATTTACAAGGAACTCTTGAACGAACTAATAAGTCTATGCTTTGCTATTATTAATACATTTTTTACTTAAAATTTGAAATTTTGAATTAGGACTTTTTGTTTTTTATAAGCATATTCAGGCCCATAAAAGAATTACTTTTTGATTGATATTTTTAAATTAAATTATCAAGCCTGAACAAAACAAGGTGGCGCTAGCACTCAATATAAGTTAAATAATAGTGGGTACGATTTTTAGTTTATATCATATTTATATATCCTTGATCTTAAATATCGTGGAACAAACAAAACACGGTACATGACGAACACGTGTCTTAAATACTAAAAATATAAAGTTTCACTCAAGGGTAGCATTATTTTATTTTTTAGTTAAGAGTCAAAATGTTTAAATTGTAAGATTTCATGGTTTCCTTTAATTGCAAGATACATTGTTTATTCGAGAGATTTCATCTTTACCGTAGTCTCTATCGGTTAGTTCGATAAAATGTTGAAGGTGTATTTTATTGTAATTTTAGTTGGTTCGATTACCGGTTTATATAATCTTTTGTTTTTAAAAATTAAATGCAGTTATTATTATATTCTAAAATAAAGCAACGTCTACTTCGAGTAAAAATTGATAACTTTAATATTTAAGGTACTTTTTTTCTTTGTTCCATCCTGGATATATATACAGGTATTGCTCGTTTAATACTACAGGATTTCAACTATTTTATAAAACATTTCGGCTATACAGAGAAAACGTCAGGCGGCGGTGATGTGTTATGAATACAAGCGGTTAATGCAGGGTGAAAGACCTGCGGGTGACATTTATCCCTATAGTTTAGTAACAAAGGAGTCAGATTTACAGGCCTATTACGTCGCCGAGTTTTACAAAGGACCACTATTGTTTCACTGACTTTTAGGTTGTGACAAAATGTATGTAGGCCCTTTGAACTTAGGTATGTTATTTTAATTAATAATTTTCATGTAAATTGTTTAGTGATATTAGTGGTTTAAGTTACAAGGTATTATCAAAAGGTATTTAGCTAAGTTTCTTTAAAATTTAATTAATGGAGTAATAAATAGGGATGTCCCTTCACGTGATATAGAGAAAATGTATTTTCTGTTGTTCATATTTCGTTATCTGAAGCATCCAATCGTGGTGAATTTTCCTATTGTTTGTAGTTTTTGGATGTTGATTTTTTTTTTCATTAACCCAATGGCTTGGAATTGAAATATCGCTAACATAAAATATATATATATATATATATATATATATATATATATATATATATATATATATATATATATATATATTACATTCGTAATATTTGGTTTTGAAATTAGGAAAAAAGAAAAAGAGATATGAGCATACTTAGGCAAAGCCGCGAGCAATAGCTAGAGCTTACTTACGTGCATAACACTATCAATAATATTTCGGTCATCAAACTTTTATTATTTTGAAAAGCTATAAGATAACAACTTATAATATCTATATAACCTTATCAGGGCATCGCTCAAATTGTCCTTACCCTCTGGCTTCACATTGAAAGTTTCTCAAGATTGGAATTACAATTTGGAAATTGCAGGTTTGGTTATGATTTATTGTTTCATAGTGATTGCGTTCGATGATAATGCTGAATATTTAAAATCCATAAAAAAAATTTTCTAAGGTACTGCTAAGATTGTTCATTTTTAATTAATATTTGACAAAATCTTTTTTTTTTGTGGTTCTTACTTATGTACACTTAATTACTACTGCCAATACACCGTAGTAAAAGAGTATATACATACTTCTTAAAAAAATATGCTGTAAATCTATACATATTATAAAATTGTAACTAATCCGAATCTGTACATTAAATATTTTTTGGAAAATCTTATTAAAATAGACTTTATTATCGATTTAGAATTTAGAATTTTTATCTGTCTGTCTGTTTGTCTGTCTGTCTGTTACTTCATCACGGGAAAACCACTGGACAGATTTAGATGAAATTTGGTATGATGATAACTGGTTATCCGGGTCAATATATAGTATACTCTTTACTGCAGGTAAATATCTCATCTCTGAGCTAAACGTTAAAACGCAACAGGGACAAGCCCGAGCGGAGCGAGGGTGAGTTGTTAGTTATAACTATATAATATAATGCTTATAAACAGGACATCGGAATTTAGGTGTTAGGTAATAATATATGTTTTTTTAACTTTCTGTTCCTGAGTCGGGGCTATGACTGGGTTCACAAGACAACAATATTCTGCACAGTTATTGCCTTCTATGTTTTAAGCATAACTTGTAGTGCATACTACAAGAAAGCATACACCAATAATAAGTCTACTCGTCGGACTTGTTGATCAAAGTGCGACTGTCTTTTCTAACATTGTAAAAACGTGTGGCGTTTGTATAAGGGTATATCTAATGTATTGCCTTGTTAACTCTGACTGTTATTACGCCTACGCCATTTGTCGACCGTCAGTTTTTAATATCTCTAAAAGAGTTCTATCTTTTGAGCCGTAGTTACAGTTACTTACTATTTTTAGTTTCAGATTCTGCGTTATTGTCAGGATTATTCTAAAAATAATATTTGAAAAACAGAATAAAGAGTACCAATATAAGAATCATTTTTTTAACAAAGAAATTTTTACATACTTTTTAAAAGTTTAACAACCTTTTATTCTACTTCTTTATATTAAAAAAAATATACATAAATACGTAATATATAGAATATTCACCTAAATTATTGTTTAAGGTATTGAAATTCATGACGTCTTATTAGAGGTATTGAGTGAATCTTATTAGCATAAATTCTTTTGCAAATAACGCGGACTGAGGATCCTCGTCAAAAATTCAACATTTGAATAATTCAAGAGTCGTTTTAAGATAATTCCCAAATTGGAGGTTTGATGGTTACGAATCGAGTGTAATGAAGTAAACTTTAGCTCGCTATGAGTCTCATGGCACAAAATCAAAGGCGTACACAATCAAGCTTTTACAGTGCACATTTTCAGTAGAATTTCATCTAGCTCATTAGTCATTATATATTAATATTTTTTGAATTATTTATACACTAAAAATAATCCGGTTAGCGCTAGTTCATTTGATAGTTAAAAAGAAAAAAATCGGTCAAGTGCTAGTCGAATTCGCACACGAAGGGTTCCGTACAATTGTATATGTACATTTTATTAATATAATTTTTACGTATTATATATGTAATTTTTACCTCCGCATTATTCCATGCAAAATATGTTAATGTTATATGTTATAATTTTGCTCCCTCGGACATAAGCTAATTCAAGCGGCCAAGGTGCAAGACTGACAATTATAGGTTTCAGGTTTTTATAGAAAGTTTTTACTTTTGTTTTTTTTTGTATTTATTTAAGTTTTTAGTTTTGTTTTATCTAAGAAAACGATATAACAAAAAAGAACTCCGAACAAAGCTCGGCCGCCCAGGTACTACCTGTAATATACCATACTTAATCATAATGTGGCCGATGCGTTTAAATGTTACTTAACGTTAATGTACCACCTGTATACATACAGGTGGTTATGTGGGACTCACCGACTAGAAAAGCCAGTGCTACCCACTAAAACCCAACAAATCCTCCCCCGGTCTTAATGGGACGTCGCAAGTATCGCTTACGCACTCAACTACGACGTCCCGACGGCCGGTCTGCCGAAGCAAACCACAACAAACATAGGGTTGCTCCACAGTCTACTCAGGTATCAAAAAAGTACCAGGAGCAACCCGCATGGCACACCGCCCACCGATGTGGGCCACCTCCCTTTGCGTTTCTTGGCTTCATGCCCGGCCGAACTGCTGGACGCTAATTAGCCCCCTCCTCCTCCTCAATACCACGACAAGGTGAACGCACATTGGGGGGGAGGGAGGGGGGGGGGTGAATGAGGCGCTTAAGTCCTGCCTCAACTACTACTTTTTCGTCCCTTACAAGCTTTATTCAGTTGTCTCAAACAAGACTTTCATACTATTTCAAAATAACCTGACAGCAAAAAGATTATCGAATATCTTTATATTGTTGTGCACTCACCTTTTAAGTAGTTCAACCATTGGTCAGTTAGTGGTACAATAACTGTCAAATATTATTTAAATCTATCTATCTATACTATAATAAAACTGTTGAGGTCGAATGTCTGTACATAGAAAAAAAATGTAAAAACCGAGTCAGGGGGATGTAAGAAGAGCATTAGAACAAATCCAGATTTTTTTCAATTTTTTTGTTTCTCTGTCTGTTTGTCTGTGTGTCTGTTTGTACGGGCTAATTTCCGAAGCTGCTGAACCGATACAATAACTGGTTTTATCGAGTCGTCTTTTTAGAAACCTTCCGCTGGCTAAATCTTAAGTTATACATCAAAACAATGTATAAAAAATTGTACGCCTTGAAAAGGACAATAGAAAAATCTGCAACAGTATATGTCTATCTCTTAAGGTACACTCACAATACCTGTTCTTATCTATACCTATAATAAAAGATCCACAGATTTCGTGTCTGCCACGACCTTCGCGTACATTGAAAATGAATCTTCAAATGAACTGAATTAAATAACTAACCCGCGGTTTCTTCGTCTGTCTTCTTCGCCAATCTTCTTCGCCTGTCTTCTATTCTCTTCTCTTCTCTGCTCTGCTCTGCTCTTCTCTTCGCTTCGCTTCGCTTCGCTTCTCTTCGCTTCAATTCTCCTCTCTTCTCTCTTTGCATTTTGTAGCAGTATTAACTAACTTAGTCAAATAGATGTGCGCATTTCACGCGAAAAGTATTGAACTGATTTTAACTAGATAACACAACATTTGTTTGGTTCTGAAATTGTACACGTACGAATCCATCTCACATTAAATAAAATAAAAATAACAACAAAACATAAAAGTAGCCTAAAAAAAGGCACGGACATATGTCTGTGGGTATTAGACTTACTCAAATAAAAAAATAAAAACTACAGGCAAATTTTTCATTCTCACGGGAAAATATAGTAACTGGTTCTATCGAGTCGTCCTTAAAAATTTATATAACTAACGCTAGCTAAACCATAAAATACATACATCGAAATAATGTACTAAAAATTGTAGGTCTTAAAAATGTCTATAGACAAGTCCCCAATAGTATATGTCTATCTTCTAAGGTACATTCGCAATTATTATTTTTATTATATATTAAAGGCAATGTTGCGACTCACTGACTGACTTATTAACATTCAGCCCAAGCTGATAATGATATACCAGTACCACAAAAAAACCAGCTTTATATATTCATACGAATATTAAATGCGAAAGTAATTCTGTCTGCCTGTCTGTCTGTACGTCATTTTTTTACGCTTGACCGCTGATCCGATTTAGATGAAATTTGTATGGAAATAGTTTGAGACCCTAGAAATGATATAAGATAGTTTTCATCCCGATTTGATGGGGACTCAATAATTTCTTAAGTAAGGGATATATATATTTTTTTATTTTTTACTACCGAATTACCCTCGCTTCGCACGTAAGTATTATCTATACAAATAAATAAAATTGAAGTGTCTGTTTGTAATGTCAAAGTAACAACTTTTTATTAAATGCATATGAAAGTATATACGTACGGTACATATAAGAAAAACACAATTTTAAAATTTTTTATCTGTCTGTCTATCTGCCTATTCGTTCGAAGTCGGTCGAAGTCCTAGAATAAGAATTAGGGTTCCGCTTAAAAAAATGAAAACGTACCGAGGGACGAACCCGAGCGAAGCGAGGGTGAGTCGCTAGTAATCTAATAAATCAATTTTACAAAAAACGAATAAAATACGTTTACTTAAGAAATAATTAAACCACGCAGCATGCTTCGCCATTTTCTTTGTTTTAAAACCAAATGGTATTTACGTCAATATTGTTACCGAGTTAAATGTTGGCAAAATGTAGAAGTCAAAAATCTACCACTTGTTTCCTAGTGCCATAAATTTAATTTGTCCCATTCTGAACTTGTCTCTTTCATAGCACTTTTCCCCTATTTGACTTTTTCTAACACGATAGGTAATTAAAAAGGTTAGTTCTAGTTTTATGTAGAAATAACTAAACTTTTACAAAACTCTTTGTTTGGACGGTTTTTTCCCTAAAGCCTCCGTGATTTGGAGATATTTTAATTAATAAATTGATAAAATATCTTAACTTGGTCAATCATTGCTTATAGTAGCATATTTTATTCAATTTTAGTTACTTTTATCTTGATTTAACGAGTTTAAAGATCGTTATTGCAGCCCACCAGAATGGTAGCGCTTAATGAACTCTTTTGAGGGAATTGGCTGTAGTAAAAGGGACAAATTAATTTGATTTCAAACTTTTTAAACGGATATTTCGTTTTAGGACCGCTGCCGTCGTAAAGTTACAAAATAAACCAGGAAGAAAAAATGACATCGCTAATTAAAATAAATTATACTTAAACTCTATAATAAATTGACTAAGTTTTGATGTCACAGGAATGGTTGTGGCGTCGGTCTTCTTTAGAAGTATTTGTTAACATTTGCAAATAATAATAATAATAAACTTTTATTTATAAATAGGAAAATTGAACATAGAATATAGTAATTTTACAAAAAAGGCTTGTACAATTCAATTTCAAACTGTGATAATTTCAAATGATAGTTAAGTTATAAAACCTAGTAGTACCTGGGCGACCAAGCTTCGCTCGGAGTTTTTGGTTAAAAGTATAATTTTCTTTTTAATTTGGCTTAAAAACAAAAAAATTTAATAAATACAAAAAAATGAATAAAAGTACTTTGTATCCGACCGGGATTCGAACACACCTGTGATTGTCAAACTTGCGACTTGGCCGCTTGACCACGATGTCTATACCTGATTGTGCGAAATTATTAACATATTTCGCGTGGTATATTACGAACGAAAATCGCATATAAACTCGAAAATACCCGTTTTACCAAATATAAGACTAATTTAGATCGTTTTTTCGCCCCCGGAACCTCCCACATACTAAATTTCAGCGAAATCGTTAGAGCCGTTTCCGAGCTCGCCGGTATAAATAAATAAATACATATATATATAAAAATTGCTCGTTTAAATATATTAGATTATTTGAATATGTGTAAAATGATAAAAAGCAAAGGCCACTAAACTTTTATTTGAACTGGATATGAAAGAAAACAAAAAGTATGACACAAGTATAAATAAATAAGATATTATGTTCTCAATAACTCGTAAAACGTACATTATAACTTTTTACAGTTCTCCTGATGATATCCAGTACGGTGCTTTGAAGAGTTTAACGACCGAACTATCGATATTAACAAAATAAACTATATTAGTATTCTTTTGTCGCGTGTTTATAGGTACATTACTTTTAGTTTTCATATAAAATTACTCGTGCGGCAAGAGACGTAACGCGATAGGCTCTACAATTTGTTAGTTCATAACTAGTAATATAACATGCTTATACAAGTTTTATGTACTTGAAATTACTTTGATGAAAAGATGTTCTGATCCAATAATAATATATTGATATTGTGAAAGATCACGAAATGGAATTTGAGGAGTAAATACCCTACATACGTTTATACTAACGCTATCACCAGCTGAGCTTGTGAAGTGATTAGATGAAACTGGGAGATGATATAAGGTGTCGAAGATATAAGAAATACTTACACTAATATAACGTGCATACATTTATTTACTATCTAGAGAAGATAGGTGAATACTGTGCAGGCATACTTTAAGTCATTTCAACGTATTGACATTTTATAAGGATATATGCGAATTTAGAACTAAGAGAAAATATAATATTAAAACTGTTGTAGGTGTTCGATCTATCGGTGAGTGACAAGGAAAAGAAAGATTTATATTATCTGAAGGTCTATGCCACAATCTAAGCGACTCATTTTTTAATCTGGATGACTACTAGCAGAATCTGTTATACCGCGAAAAATTGTTTTTTGTAGATTATTTATGAAACATTTGCAGCTCTACTACATAATATGCAGATGAGTAACCAAATATTCATTAAGATGAGGAGATTTGTTTCTTTGTTTGAATAAAACAATACTTTTCATTGTTCTCTGTAATCTACACATCATTAATTTCATACGCTAGGGGACTTATTTACTTCCCATTGCAACAGTAACGTAATACATTAATTCATTTTAGTTTTCACATTTGTATCATAATTTGTTGTCACGTTAAATCTATAACTATAACGTTTCTACACATTTTATAATGGCTTATACCTATTTATACAGTTCAGTAACATTAGTGGAACTGATTACAATTGTGTTTAAGCAATGTTTAATTTTTCTCTCATATTTATGAGTATTGAGACTTTTTATAGTTATACGAGTATAATTGCTATTGTTATTATTTATTGGGTAAGTGAGCCGCCGTTTGAAAAGTGGTACGTATGAATTAACAATGAAAATGTCGTCTAAATCTTGCTGTTGTCCTACTAAATGCATAATACCTACGAATCTCTTAACTATTCTGACTGTCGAAATCCACCTATACCAGTAGCCGTCTTACGACGTTTTCGCAAAACAATACACTATCAAATCAGCTTATAATTTAGCATCTTTTTTTAATCTTTTATATGTATGTAAGTATGTATTCAGCCCTTTTTAACGTCCAACTGCTGGCCAAGTGCGGATTGGCGGACTTCACATGTCTTTCGAAAACTTGCTAGGTTCTCTCAGACATGTAGGTTTCTTCACGATGTTTTCCTTCACCGTAAGGCAAGTGGTAATCAAGTTAGAAAATGATTCGCACATGAAAATATCAGAGGTGCGAGACCCGGGATTTGAACCCGCTTCACTCGGTTTCCCAAGCGAGCGCGTTACCACTGGGCTACCACTGCCTCGCAATCTTTTATATAGATTCTAATAATAAGACCATATTGATTATATCGTAGTGTTGCGGCTCTGTGTATACTTAAATAACATTTTATGTAAAGGGTGTGTACATTGTTTTTTAAGCAAATGTCACGTGGCACACTGATATATTCTATTAGAAAGACGACAGTGTACATTGGTTATAGACACAGGTGGTCGTGGTGCCATTGTGTGCTTAAAAGTATATTTTATTCGTTTGTGCAACAGATACAATTTACTTTCTTTTGCGACTGATAAAGTCCGATAGTTCTTTGTTTTAGAGCTGTTGGCGAAAATTTAAAAGCGAATCTCGCAGTAAATACACCTTCGCCACGTTGCCTCTTACCCGAGATACTAGACGATGAATAAATTATAACTATGCAAAATTTATATACGTATGTACGTTGTATTGGGACAGTTGCCAAAGATATTTGTTTATTTATTTATAGTTTATTGATATTGATTCTTTCAAGTAGATTCATTCTAATGGTTATTTTTATTATATCCAGATAAGGAACACGGAGATAATAATACAGAAAAATAAGTAATAAGTATAACATAGTATATGTAAAGCATATACATCCAATATTAATCAATAAATTAAACTGTCTATGAAAAAAAAACACAAATTAGAATAGTGGTTTGCAAAAGAAAACATATGTAGTTGTAGATTTCCATACAACGCATGTTTATATACATAGTTTATATATAGTAAACCATTTCTCATACATAATTAAAACAAATTCATTCCCTAAGGAGTTCAATCTGTTAAACCTGACAATATGTGAATCAAGAAATGTAGGTATATTTTTTATTATTTTTTTAATGTTTCCATAATATTTAGATTATTTTATTTTTAATTTTGTTATTAATCTACGACATATTAACTTGTATTCAAATATGTCGTAAGAAAAGTGATCATAAAAAGATTCTTTTTAATACGAAAGTTTATAAACTGTAACTGCATAACGGTTGTGCAGGCCCGATCACCGACGTTTAGTCGGAAGCCTTTAACATCTTGCTTTAAAAGGGGATTAAAATTGCAACGGAACATCTGCCGGCGCGCAGGATAAAGTGCTAGTTTACTGCATATTGCTAGGTGGCCGCTACCTTCGATTTGTTTTGTGAAAAATATAAATAGTGATGCTATAAAATCTTTTGAAGCCTCACCTGTGCTTTTATAAATGACAGCTTTAAAAATGGTTATGGCTACTTCTACATTATTGCTATTATAAAAGTGTATAAAAGTTGAAAAGTAGCATATCACAAATATATTTTACAAACATGTGGTAGAAATGTTAGAAATGAATAAGAAGAGCTTATTTTTCTATTACTTTATCTTTATCTTTAGCTTAGTTGATGCTTTTAATTTTTAAACTATGAATATGTGTAAAAAGATTGTAACAGATATTATTATGACATACATACTTATTTACAATGTACATGCTTGTTAATAAGACATTGAATTTCGGAGTGAAAAGTAATGAGGTATTAACTCATTCATATCTTGGTTTTGGCATTTTATATTACTTAAAAGTCTTAGGTTTATAATATCATGTTTGTGTAGAGAAAATCAATTTTTTAAATATTTTATTTCCTTTGTTCAAAACAAGAATTGAAGTCATTAGAAAATAATAGAGCATAAAATGCTCTACAAAGCTCTACAATATTTCATACTACATATTATGTATTAACCGTTGTTAAACAGTACGCTATGTTGTAAGTATGTATAGATTTATTAAATAGACGGATCTAAATAAAAACTAAGTTATACATTCTATATTATATAAACTAGCTTTAAGAAATACAATATTTTTTTTATTGTAAACACACTAAAGCTCGTCAATAGCTTTTTGCAAAGCTTTGTTACTATTTCATTATATGTATAGATGTGTAGTGTGCATCTTCATTTAATGTGAACTGATTTTATTAATTAATCATCATCAATATATTTAAAAGAGCAATTCTTATATATTTATTTATTTATTTATACCGGCGATCTCGGAAACGTATCTAATGATTTTGCTGATATTTTGGTATGTGTGGGTTTTCGGAGGGGAAAAATTGATCTAGATTAGTTTTATGTCTGCGAAAACGCGTATTTTCGAGTTTTCAGGCAGTTTTCTTTCGCATTATTCAACGCAAAATATGGTTGATAGTTTCTTACGCTTGAGCATAAGCATTGTGGTCAAGCGGCCAAGGTGTAAGATTGACATTTACAGATGTCCGGATTTGAATCCCGGTTGGTTATAGTTTTTACTTTTTTTATCTAAAAATACTATATAACAAAAAAGAACTCCGAGCGAAGCTCGGTCGCCCAGGTACTACTTTTTTAATGAGTAGATAATACTTTAATGCTCGGTAATCTTATATTATGTGTATACTCCTTATTGCAAATACACGTACTCGTATGTGCGTAATAAGTAAGTTAACGTCACTTTTAGTTAAAAAGTAACTACTAATTATACATATTAAGAGCTAGAGCTTAGATACGTTGCTTTTACATGTAGTGAATTATAACTTTGTATGTTACAATATTATTTTAATTTTGGATTTTGGATTATTATTATATGTAGGATCGGAGAATGCAAATAAAAGCACTTGAAAACTCACATCTTTCACGTCTTTGTCATGACATCGTTATCTTACGAAATATCAAGCAAAATTGATAATGGCGTCGCGTTTTGTTACTATAATTTTCAATAAAAACCGTAGGTTCTAGGTAAATTTTTTTATCATCCCGGATGAGCCCCTAATTTGTAGGATCCGAGAATGCAAATAAAAGTACTTGATAACTCACCGATTATTTATTATATATATTAAAAATTACAGATAACATAATTCACACGCGTATCGTCGTATCGCTATTATCCAAAACATTCTTCTTTTCCTTTATTCAACTTTTATTCCATTGTATTCTTAAAATTATATCATACCTCTTCTTTTATTATTAAAATTAAATAAAATATAATTTCACGAATACTCATCTCGCAAATCCCACATGTAATATTAAAATAATTTTCAAATATATCATAGAGTCCACATTTTAAAAGAATTTATAAAACGACTTACCTATAAATAAAAAATCTTAGGTATTTTAAATTCTCTTTCGATTTTGATTTAATGGTCTTTGAAGTTATTATCGAGCCTCTTTGGAATGGCCGCTCCTAATGAAGTTGCAAAAAAGAGACTGTAGTTTAATGAGCAAATTAAATTCGATTATAAACTTAAATGAAGCTGTCGAACAGAATATGATCTCAAGTTTGCACGTTTTTAAAGTCTACTAGCGACTCATCCTTGCTTTGCTCGGGTTCGGCCCTAGATACATTTTAACGGTTAGTATAGATTTTTCAAAGATGAGATATTCTCCTGCAATAAAAAGTATCCTATATGTTGACCCAGATAACCAGCTATCATCATA
This sequence comes from Argynnis bischoffii washingtonia, assembly GCA_033884665.1. Classification (NCBI taxonomy): domain Eukaryota; kingdom Metazoa; phylum Arthropoda; class Insecta; order Lepidoptera; family Nymphalidae; genus Argynnis; species Argynnis bischoffii. The sequence goes on along the minus strand of CM066618.1, from coordinate 11,939,461 downwards.
GTAAATTTCATCAAAATCTGTCTGGTGGTTTTTTTGTGATACGTTCTCAGACAGAGAGTCAAAAATTTTAAAAACTATAGATTTGGCTTCTATATCGATAATAATGACTATTTCAATAAGATTTTCCAAAAAATGTTCAAATTCAATTGGTTAGAATTTTACTATTTTTATTTCAAATGCAATGCTTTTAAAATTCATCTCAAAATTGATGATGATATTTTGTGTAATGAGTGTTGTTGTCCCTATATATTAATGAATATATTACAAAATATATTCATTAATATTTTAAATTTATATCCATGAAATCATGAAACTGAACTGGTTTTAGCTAATGAAGTTTTCTGAATTAGTTATCATAAAAAAACATAGCGTATCCCTATAAATATTTAAAAAGGATAAAAGCTGAAATATTTTATTTTATAATTTTTATCTTACTCACGCGCTTCCCTTATATCTTTCAAAAATCACATGTTCTTTTACAGATAATTTAAAAAAATAAACGTCCACGAATATAAATTTTCATATAAACTTTACAAATAAAATTCATTCAGGTAAGACCATTTTATATGGGTTCATATTAACTTAAAATATTACTTACTATATTTATTGTATTATATAAAAAAATATAAAATGAAGTTTCTTGATAAGCGCATCACTTGTGAGCAGCTGGATTGGTTTGTTTTTTTTTAAAGCGTTCGTAATAGTCCGAATAAGGCTTTTAGGGAAAAAGTTGGATATGTTGCGCGAAATATGAGGAAGTTCAGCAAAAATTGAACGACCTTTTCTATAAGATTTTTTATGAACTCTAAGGTCACAAATAAAAAATTGAAACTTAGACAACAATTATTATCGGTTTCATCCCAATTTAGAGGAAACATATCTGCGTTTTTCAATAAAATTATATAAAAGACAATGAGAAATGTATAAATATATCACGGAACAAATCTCAAGTCTATACTAGTACGAGTACCAACGCAAACTACTAATTAGTAGTATTAACTAGTACAAAGTTGTTAAATCTGCATTGATTTTATAAGAGGCAGGGCTCGGTGAGTCGAAGCAGGGTATTCGCTTCGGAATGGCGAAAGGAGAAAAGTTAGATCACCTAACGAAAGCAGTTTGTAACAAGCGCCTTGATAGAGCTCTAAGATTCGTTACAGTTCGACTTTTACAGTTGTTTGAATAGTTGTTGTTATTGTGGTTTTAGTTGCATTGCGATTCAAAATTTTTATATTTCGTTAGAAAGTTTTTGTATATATGTAAATATCACGTAATTTTGGTCACGGAATTAGTTAAAACAAAATACGTGCATTATTATTTAAATTACTTCAAGAATTTGACATGCATTTTTTTTTTTCTGGAATTCCTCTGTAATACAATATTTTGAACTTGCGTTATCTACGCAATGATTTAAGTTTGATTTTGGATAAGATAATTTATACATGTTTGTATTATGTATACTCGTATACACACAATTATAATAAAACTATTCATTCTTTTGGGGTAAGTCCGGGAGAGACGCCTATAAGGGAGAGATGCCTACCAAATTTGAAAATTAATAAAATAATTTTACTAATTAATCCAGAATGCATCCATAATACCTAAGTCGAAAGATAATGACAGTGTGGAAGTTTTTACATAAATATATATTACTTTTAATTAATATTTTGGTGTTAATTTGCAAAAAAAGGTAATGTAGTTAATATATAGGTACGTTAGAATATAAATTTTATCTAAATTTATTTCATTTATTTATCTAATCTCTATGTAGTATATTACATATATAATTAATATTGATATTTTTTTTAAACTATGCGTAACTCTCCCTTACCACATACATTTTTTGTTTTGTTTTGATTTACTGACGTCATTCATAAGAGTCACAAGTAATTATCTCTCGTCATTCAAAGTCCTGCGAAATTGATGCTGTTATATAGTACTTTGCTAACTTTGCACATTTCTGAAGAAATATCACACCTCACAAAAAGTCTAAACTTTGTAACTTGATGAAGATATACAAAATATTAAATGAATTGTTAGGAAGAAAAAGTTATTTTGATTTGTAAGGATTTGTAAATTTTTATTTCATAATATACTTGAAAAGTTAATCTTTAAAATGATTATACGAATCACCCTTGCTTTATACGTAACCGTAAGAATTTACCTAAAGAAAATGTAACGAATGTTTTTATGGCACTATTTTGTATCATTTTACTTAAAATTGAGGGACTTTACTTTTTAACAATTGTACAACCATTAAGTTCTTAAGTACTCCACTCAAATATGTACTCGAGTACCTATTGTGAAATGGTCGAGCACTTAAATGATACTATTATACTTAAACTGTGTAATTATTTTTTACGTTTAATTATTTTTAGATGTGACCTTTTCATAATTTTAGTAATATTATTCTTATTTTTATTTATTATCGTTATTAATAAACCTTTTACATACTCAATTTTAAAAATGGTTATATTGATCTTGTTGAGTAGAGCTATTACAATATATTTGTATACTAGCGACTCACCCTCGCTCCGCTTGACTTTGTCCCTAGTTACGTTTTAACGTTTAGCTCAGAGATGAGATATTTTTCCGCAGTAAAGCGTTTCCTATATGTTCAAATTTCATCAAAATCTGTTCAGAGGTTTTTTCGTGATACTGCTACAGACAGACGGACAAAAAATTCTAAAAGCTATAGATTCGGCCTCTGTATCGATAATAATATCTATTTCAATAAAATTTTCAAAAAAAAAATATTTAATGTATAGGTTCGGCTTCGTTAGAATTTTATTATATTTATAGCAGTGGTAGCCCAGTGGTAACGCGCTCGCTTGGGAAACCGAGTGAAACGGGTTCGAATTCCGGGTGTCGCACCTCTGATATTTTCATGTGCGAATCATTTCTAACATGATTACCACTTGCCTTACGTTAAAGGAGAACATCGTGTGGAAACCTGCGGGTCTGAGAGAACCTAGCAAGTTTTCGAAAGACGTGTGAAGTCCGCCAACCCGCACTTGCCCAGCGTGGTGGACTATGGCCTGATCCCCCTCGTATAGAAGGGAGGCCCGTGCCTAGCAGTGGGATGTTAAAAAGGGCTGAATACAATATATATATATATATATATATATATATATATATATATATATATATATATATCTTTGTATATATTTTGTTGAATTATTAGTGAATGAGATAACTTTATATATTATTATTATTGTTAACTGTTTCGTTGGTTTAGTGGTAAGCATGTGTGCAGTGAAGATCTTGAGATCCTATAGTAACTGGTTTTCTGTCATGAAATCTGATCATCCTTGTTGTGTTAGATTGCCGTCCCTCCTCCTATTAGACCAAAAGGGTGACAGGAATTGAGACTGCACTAGTGTTTGACCTTGTTTTGACACACTTGCACTATCAGGCTTCATTGGGCTAAAGTAACTCCATGCGACGGATTACTTAATAAACGAGCTACGCTTTGACTTTAACCTTGATTTGCATAGTTAACTATTTTTTTACAAGTGCTGGAAAGATACCACACATAAATTCTGATGAGGTCAGGTCGAGCAGATAGATTTTAGTTGACATCGTTTGCCCAGATGAGCTTTATTATTACTTTATTGTAATGTTGATATATTAGTTTCTTTTCTTGTTTCTTCCATATATAATTTTGTTAGAATACTCCAAAATTCTTTATTTATACTTTCAACGTAATCATTAGAGCCAACTACAATAAAAACAACAACTGCAAATACAACGAAAATGAAGGAAAAATTGGAATATAATATTGTCAACATACTTTTAAAATGTTAATGCTCGTAATAAGTAGTGCAAAACATGGATCAAGGTAGAGCTTGTTAAAATAAATGAAAAATATTATTATGAGATAGGTAAAGAGCTAAGGACACTTTGTGCTTGAAATGTAATATCTTAAAATATCTTGAGAGCTTTTTAAAATACCTTGCGAGAATTTTTAATGGGATACAGCTAAGCTTTTTATTATAAGAGGAGATATAACTTGTTTTATTACTAATGTAATGTACTTTTATTATATTTTGATGTTATTTTTTCAGTAATTTAAAGGAATATTTAAAAAAGCTTTACAGTTAAATAAGATAGACGTTGGTTTATATAAAAATGATGTGACAGAGCAATTTGAAACATTATTTGACTGATGATAATAAGTGACAAAGAAAAAAAAGATTAAGACGTGATCAAGATTGATATTTGAGAAAAGTATTAAATTTCATTTGCCTTTATCTTTCGTCTCGATCTTGATTTAACGCCCTTTAAGGTCATTACTGAGGTTCACCGGAACGGCCGCGCTTAATGAAGTCGTGAAAGAGAATTGAGTGTAGTTAAAGGGGCGAATTTAATTCGATTTGAAACTTTTTAAGAAAATGGCTCGATTTGTGAGCTCCAATATCGAGGGAAAATAAGTTTTGCGCAAAAATGACATTGACGTTGGTGGTTAATTAAAATAAATTATTCATTGGGGGCTTAAATAGATTGAAGAAGTCGTATTGTAAATCGCCTTTAATTATAAAGGAAACTTTACATAAACCATGATGTTGTGATTATTATGGTTCAGCAGATATATTTTATGTCGTAGTACTTGTAGTATCAAATACTAAAGGACATTTGTATTGTATTATATTCAAGCCTTTTTTAATGGGATCTGGCCATAGTCCACCACGTTGGCCAAGGGTTGGCGGACTTCACATGTCCTTCAAAAACTTGCTAGGTTCTCTCCTTCTAAGTAAGTTTCCTCACGATGTTTACCTTTACCGTAAAAAAAGTGATAACCGTGTTAGAAATGATTTGTATTCCCAAGACTCGGGGTTTAAACCCGCATCACTCGGTTTCCCAAGCGAGCGTGTTACTACCGTGCTACCACTTAAGGACATTACTTATCTACTTATAGATTATAATAATATTGATTCGTTTTAAGTAGTAAGAAAATTTTGGTGAAACGTAGATTAACCTAGTATTTATATATTTTTTTATAAATAATTTTATGGTATACAATTTTCGTTTGAGGTATTTTTATGATAGAACTTACCGTTTTGCTGAAAACTCAAAAAACACATTTTTTTTACCTTTGACCTTGAATAAAAAAATTTCCATACAGGGAAAAGATGGGGAACTTTTAAACTTTATTTATAACTAGCGACTCACCTTCGCTCAGCTCGGATTCATCCCTACTTACGTTTTAACGTTTAGTAGAGATTCCTCAGATTTTCCCGTAGTAAAAAGTATCCTATATGTTGACTTGGACAACCAGCTATCATCATACCAAATTTCATCGAAATCCCTCCTGTGGTTTTTCTGTGATGCGGTAACAGACAAATAGACAGACAAAAATTCTAAAAACTATAGTTTCGGCCTTTCAATAAGGTTTACAAAAAATTTTTAATTTTATTACATGTATAGATTATATTTTGAACGATTTCACCAATTTTCAGCTTGTTGTAAATTTATTTAGATTCGAATGTCTAAATTGACCGGACTATAGCGCCATTTAAAATTTTAATCAAACATAAAGCTTAGTTTGCGTGGCGTCACATAAATCTATGGTAATATACTGTAGTCCAAATATCATCAACTCAATATTGGTTTGACTATAAATAAAAAAGTGTTTAACAACGCTTTTTAATTTATTAGTTGAACAGCTATCAACCAACAGCGTTATATGTTTTGTGTTACGTCGCGATATACTACGACACATGCTTGACAAAACAGTCAATTGGCAACTAGTATGCTGTGATTTGCTTTTATTATGCACTAGCGACTTTCTCTCAAGTGAATAGTTATTGCGAGGGTACCTTAGGAGATAGACACATGACATTGCGGACTTTTCTGTAGGCCGTTTTAAAACTTACTGTTTTTTACTACATTGTTTTGATGTAACTCTTAAAGTTTAATCAGCGTTAGCCATATAAATTTCTAAGAACGACTCGATAGAACCAATTATTGTCTTTTCCTGTGGGAATGAAAAATTTTTTTGTAGTAAAAGGCATTCTAGATGTTGACTCCAATAATAAGTTATTACTGCACAAAATTTTGTTAAAATCGGTTCAGTGATTTTTGCATGAAACGCGGACACAAACATACAAATAGGCAAACAGAAAAATAGACATACAGACAAACAGGCAAACACTTTAATAGCTATTGTTTTGGGCCTACATTCTGTACACAATGCGTTACAATCATTATTTAAAAAAAAATCATGCATAGATTTCGCTTAGTTACTAGTTTATTCTAGATATAATTTGTATGAAGCGAAGTAAGCCGAACACTTTTTTGTATATCTTTGCAATTATAATTCTTAGGTAAAACTTAGTATTAAGATACGATCGTTTGATAGATAAAGTTAAAAAATAGCGATAATGCATGGATTGACTGTATTTTTGCTGCCACAGATGAAGCGATTCAATTTTTAAAAAATATCTTCCAAAGCAATATAAAACCAGAAGTATATAATGTTACTAAACAGTTAAATTAATTGATAATTATTGTATGCGCAAACGTTAAATTACGAGGTCATAATATGCCATTTACATACGCTTAAAGAAAGTCAAATGGGCTACAAGCTGATAGAGTCTGCTATTGCTGTTTTAGTAAGAGTTGTATTTTAAATTGGAGTAACACTAAAACAAAATGTTAACACTACATTGATTCTTAAAAATGTCACAGAGAAAGCAGTAGTTTACTCGAAGTCTTTAAAGATAAGAAAAGTTAGATCACCTAAAAGTTGTTTCTACAAACAAGCGTACTCTGTGGTTCTTGTTTTGTAGAACTTTTTAGTATTGTTGTAACTACGCCACGTCGGTCTGCCTGCACTGATTTGCCAAGTTATATTTCTCGTATTAAGAACTTCTTATTAGTTTATGATTTTATATTTAAATTTTTTATAAGAATATTTTTAGATATCGTCCAAATTCCTTCACCTAAAAATAAGAAATAGTTTACCAACGACATAATTAATCGTTTAATTGAATGTAAATGGAGATTATTACCTTGCGTTTTGTTCCTAATAATATTAAAGAGAACAGATGGTTGCGGTATCGTTGAGAGCTATAAAGCGTGTCTATGCGCTTGTGCAATGGACACATTTTACTCTCTTTACCGTCTGATAAAGTCTGACAGTCCTTTGTTCTCGAGCTGTTGGTGAAAATTTAAAAGGGGTCCTTGCTGTAAATTCACCTTCGCCACGCTGCCTCTCGACCGAGATACCGACCGGTGAATAAATTATTATTCTTGTACATATACTATACTATCAATAGGATTCTTACTTAGGTATGTGTGTAATATTAACATAGCAAAAGAATATATTTGAAGACTGAAATATTTACAATATTCGTAAGTAGTTTGTGAGTAATAAATAATATTGTCAACGCGATTTTTTTAAATATTATACTTTATATCTAATATACTACCAATTTAAAAAAGGAAAATTTATTTGTTAATATATAGTTAACTAGCGACTTAGCGACTAGCGGTTCGTCCCTACTTACGTTTTAATGTTTAGTATAGATTTCTCTGAGATGAGACATTTTCCCGCAGTAAAAAGTATCGTACATGTTGACCCGGACAACCAGCTATGATCATACCAAATTTCATCTAAATCCCTCCAGTGGTGATACGGTAACAGACAGACAAACATTCTTAAAACTATAGATTCGGCCTTTGTATCGAACATAATGTCTATTTCAATAAGATTTTCCAAAAAATATTTAATGTACAGATTCGGCTTGGTTACAATTTTATTATATGTACCTATAGATAACAGAAATCACTGAATCGAAAAGTACCCTAATAGAAAACTAGGTTACTCTTGAGTATAAAAATTTATCATCATGTCACGTGAACGGATTCGTAGGCCGAATTTAATAAAATAAAAAATAGATCCTTTTTCTAAATCTGATGCATTATAACATATAAATATGAATTGTTCTTACAACATCGGTAAGCTTGTGTTAATAGTTTAATTAAGATGATGTATGATTTTATACACAATATTACTTAAGCTTTATTTTTATAAGAGTCAAAAACGTCGGTCAAGCAAAAAATTACGTGCTTGGCTGGCTGTAACAGACCAGCGGTGGTTGTGAGTTTGATTTTCGAATTAGGCATATATAATTAATTATAAACTATACAGATGCTATCTGGTCGAAAATTAAATGTGATCATAAAAACAATCACTCAGCAAGTCAATAGGTACAATGACAGGGGCAGAAAGTGAAATAGCGAAAAAACAAATTTTTACATATAATAAAACTGTAGAGGTCAAATGTCTGTACATAGAAAAAAATGCTAAAAACCGAGTCAGCCCGTAAGACAAGAAATAGAACCAATCCAGTTTTTTTTTTTTTTTCAAATTATTTGTTTCTGCCTATTTGTCTGTTTTTATGGGCTAATCTCTGAAGCTGTTAGACCGATTTAAATGATATTTTGCATGGTTACCACCATGCAAAATTTCATTTTAAGCTACCGCTTATGTCCCCGGTCAATATCTTAGATACCTTTTATCCTGGAAAATTAAAGAGTTCCCGTGAGATAGTTACAAAACTGTAGCAACTTATACAGCTTAGTACACAAAAACTACTAATTGGATTTCAATAACACTTTACAATAATATAGTTCATACATTAGAATAACAAATAGACTACTTTTTATCCCGGAAAAATGTACGGTTCTCGTGGGATAGATTTGTTTTTATTTGTCTAGAGGCGAACCCGAGCGAAGCGAGGGTGAGCCGCTAGTGTTAAAATATAACAGTAATCAATCAAGTAGGTGTTCTATAAATAAAAACTATTTTTTTAACAAATAGGCTTTAAAGCTAGTGTAGTGCGCTAATATTTTATCGGCTTTGCCATAAATCCGTAGCGTTACGTTAACCGGACGGAGATTTACAAGTTCTACGAAAGAATTGCGTTGGTAGAAGATCTAGCTATTTTTTGTAAGGCATAATAATTACATTCCCGGTCAGTATATTAGTTTTCCAAACAACGATTACTATAATACAAAATTCTGAACTAATGATGAACTAAATGGTTTTTGGCCTCATATTTGTTTTGTGCGTTTGTCAATTTTTGTACCAAAACATAGTGAACAAAATTAGAGGTCGCAAGTTCGATTCCCGGTCAAAGTGAGTTTAACGGATATTTGCCTCTTCTAGTTAAGAAAGAGTAGCGCAGGCTACCAGAAAATAATTTTATAGTGTCTCTGTTTCAAGGAAAAGAAAAAAACGTGGACTTTTCCCATGTATTTTTTATTTACCCTGCGAGGGAAAGTACTTGAATCTATCAATAAATAATTATATTAAATGCTTAATATCCTTTACAATCATCACCGCTCTTATCATTCCCGGTTTAACCTACTCCCACTCCTACACGTTCCAGGTGGCCCTGCATCACGAGCCCTTAAACTGTAGTATACAATCATGTAAGTGTTTATGTATACATATGTTTTTATAATCTTAGTATTTATGGATTAATTTTTAATGTTTATATAGTTTTGTAAATATGTAGTTGTATTTATTTATTTATTGTGTTGTGTGTAATTATAGTGTGTATAAGATCTCTTATAAATCCACCTTTGTCCATGTCACTGCCTGTGTATTTTTTTTAATTTATTAAAGAAATTTTCTTTAAGTCTATTATATGTTAAACATTTACAAAGCAGTTACTAAAAGTAACTAGGTAATGTATGGATATGCATAAAAATGTTAAAGTTGAGATGAATATCCAAGTACATAAACGGCACATTATCCGTAGACGGAATCAGCGGAAAGGAACGGAGGACATTATCCCCTTTGGAAAGCAGGCATGACGCTGGGACGCTTGCAAATTTCTTAAAGTTACTTCTGAAGCGATCTAACAAATATTTATATTTCATTTTTCGTGTAAGAAAACTGTATTTATTATTTCAGAAATTGTTGTTGTTATATGATGAAAGTGGAGACTTGGCGAAAAGTGGCGTTAAGAATTACTAACTAATTATTACCAATAAAAAAAAAGAAATAAAGAATTATCTTTAAAAACGTAAGAGATATAATTATGTATAATTAAATAACGTATTATTAATGTTATAGAAGACGATATCTTCTATAACGGAAAATATTCCGTACGTTTCAAATCAACATGAAGATGTTTATTTATATTAATTTAATCTAGTATTACTATTAGTATTATAAGTACTATTATTATATATGCTTTTTACGTTACGAGTCTCAGGTGTGAAGCAATGCTTGATTTGATTTTATTGTTATTATTTTGTTTGCAAGAAAGTGTTAGATACAATATTAGTACATAAAAGCTATTTATAAATAAAATCTATTAAATTTCAAGATTATTACCAAAGTATACTAATAAAATAATAAAATACCCTAAATATATTATCATTGTAAAATATTAAGTTATATGTACATAATTTTAACATTGTATAGTTTTAAAATATCGTCACAAAAAGCTCCGCGAAGTTTTGTAGAGAAACTTATTTGCAGGAAAACTTTACCACCAATTTCAGGATAGGTGAGAAAATTGCGGAAACTTCAAACATAGCAGTTAGTAAGTGTTATAAAATTTTAACGTCGATTTTGAAAATTACTTATTTTATATTAAATACTTTAATGAATTTTGATACAAACCATTCAGATTCGAATAAATCATAATGTATCAGCATATATTTTCAATTTTTATGATAAACCTCAAAAAATATTTAATCGGATATTACCCACATACGAATAATTCCATTTTTTCTATTATATTATATATTAGCGACTCACCCTCGCTCCACTCGGCTTCGTCCCTAGTTACGTTTTAACGTTTAGTATACATTTCTGAGAGATGAGATATTTTCCCGCAGTAAAAAGTATCCTATATGTTGACTCGGATAACCAGCTACCATACCAAATTTCATTAAAATCTGTCCAGTGGCTTTCTCGTGATGCGGTCACAGACTGACCGACAGACAGACAGATGAAAACTCTAAAATCTATAGATTAGGCTTCTGTATTGTTAATAATGACTATTTCAATAAGATTGTTCAAAAAATATTTAATGAACAGATTCGACTTAGTTAGTATTTTATTATATGTATGATGATGTTCTCCTGACCGATTCCGGCCACGGCGGCCAATCTCATTGAGACTAGCCAACTGCGCAGGAGATATTATAGTGCACAAGTGTACGCGCAGACACAAGTGCACTCTCTATTCCTGTCACTCTCATACTCCAGTGGGACGATTATATGTATAGATGTACGATGTATGTATGTTGAAAGTCCACCACGTTAACTAATTTTGAATTGCCAAATTTCACAGGTCTTTTTTAAAATCAATTAGGTACTCTCGGATATGCAGGTTTCCTCACGATATTTTCCTTCACCGTAATTATATTGAAAAATGTTTAGAATATTAGAGTTGCGAAGTCCGGGATTTGAACCCGCTTCACTTGTTTTCCCAAACGAGCACATTACCACTGGGTTACTTATTGGTCCTTGCATTATACAATCGTCTAAATTAAAATTTAATTTGACTTTTCAACTCAGAAAATTATGTCAGATATGATTCTCATATATGACGGTACATCTATGTAGGTATTGCGATCGCGCTCCACTTTACTGGAAATTATATAATATTATGGTGGAAATGTTATATATGAAAGCCGGTTTTAGATTAGATTGTATTTCATTTGAAAGCAATATCGTCTGAGTATTAACTAATCCTCTCAAATTATACACCTCGTATAAAATACGCATTGAGTTTTATGTCCTTTTGGTAACAGTTTTGTTGTGGTGGTCACTTGCCGATGTATGTATGTATGTGGACGTATTTGAAATAATTGAGCCTATGCCTATAGAAGTTTTCATTTTAATAATCTACACGAGAAGAGTCACGGGAAAAAGCTAGTAGGAAATATAATTGAACTGTAACTTTGTCATACAAGAGTTACAATTTGTTTAACTTCATTACTAGCAAAAGTTTGTTAATTAAATTTATAGAAATTTTATATATATGTTTTATAAGCTTACTTGTTTTAATGTTTATTTTGTTTAAGATGTACTAACTTATTTTATACTATCAAATTAGAGAAATGTTCTCTTTTCATTCTCGACGTAGCGATGTGAATTTAAAAATAAAATGGTTAGACGTAGAGCAAGGAAAATAATGTAAGAAAAGAACTAGGTAATGTGCTCGCAACAGTTCGCAATGTAACTGGTATGATATAATTTACTTATAAGCTGGTAATACAATATATTTTTTTTTTATAAGATTCAGTGGCAAACGAGCAGACAGACCACCTGATGGAAAGCAGTACCTGTCGCCCATAACACCTACAGTTCATGCACTTAGGTTTTAGGTAACAAAAATACAGAGCCGCAGGTGCGTTGTCACTGTGAGGACTAAGATGATATGCCTCTTGCCTGTAATTGCGCTGGCTACCTTATCCTTCATACCGGAACACAACAATGCAATCATTGTTGCTTGGCGGCAGAAATAGATAAGGGGGTGGTACCCATCCAGTCGGACTCCTCAGGTTTGACAGAGTCCTACCACCGGTAAATTTTTAAACCGGTAAATTTAATTTGAATGGGCTGGAATATCTGAGTCATTTTTGATAATTAAAATTGTATTAATAATACATATTTTGTTTAGTTTTTGTAGAAAACCTGAATGCCCTAGGAAATTTTATCTTCATATTTCTAGTTTTACAGTCTGGTACGCTGCTTTACGCTATTAGTTCATAATGAGATGAAAAATATATTTCAATGTACTTATTACAAGAAAAAGCGTTTCAATTGAATTAGGAATTGTTGGTAATTTATTTCTGATTTTTCTTAATTATTTGCACACATGATTTCATGTGTGCAAATAATTAAGAACTCGTGTTGTTAATTTTAACAACACGAGTCACGACGTTAAGCGTGCACTGAATGATCGTACTAAATGTAGTGGAAAAGAATCTAGGAGGAAACTATTAGGGAAAACGCGGCGAGTTTAGCGTGGAATTAAATTTAGATTGAGTTTATCCATTATACTGTCAAGTATTTCTGTGTTGAAATTTCTGTAATAAATTGTACACAGTTGTTTGTTGAATATATGAGTATATTTGTTTTTAAGTAAGATATTATAATTTTACAATTTCTTGAGTAAATTAATATGAAAATAAGTATTTAGCTAAATGTTATATAAATTAGACTTAATACCCAGTACATTAATATATACCGAACGTTGAAGAATATTTTAGCTTTTCTACAGGACTTATGTATAAGATAAGTATCTTAACATGGTGAAGTCTACTTAATGTAGACGAATAAATTAGAATTTAACTAAATTATTCATTACATAAATATTTGCTCAATTTTGTAACGACTGAGAGCATAACCCTGAATAAGCTGGACGAGGTTAATTTGTTGTTTTTAAAGCAATTTTGTTAGCTAAGTCCTCACCTATAAAAGGCAATACAAACAGACGGTATAATCGATTTAATGAAAGAGGAATCGAGAGGTTCTCTACGTTTGCATTATCAAATTTACGACTACACCGTACATTTAATTGGAAATTCGTGCCGCAATAAAAACGACTTGATGACCAGAAGATTAAAATGAGAACGATTTAAAATGAAACTGAATGCTAATGGGATTGGCTCCACCATCCTGCGCTTACAAATGGTGCTTTTACTTAGAGACAGAGAGATAAGTAAATATGAGTGTTTGCTCATTAAGTCTATCATCAAGATACTAACTGAAACGCAACGCTAAACAAACTATTAATAGAAAAAAGTAGCTTTGAAAGAACGTACTAACGTAAACAACGTATAAAGTGATTCTTTACATAGTTTTTCTATTTTCACATATTAAGATTAGTATTTACGTTTAAAAGAACCTGCAATTGAAGTGTTAGTATCAAATCAATTTACGTTGAATATTGAGTGGATATTTTAGATGGAAGATAAATCACTAACTAGTCCTTCACAATATAGATAGGTTGGGTATTTCGTATAGTGGAGAGCATTTATAAAACAATGCTCGGGCCTCAGGGCTTGACTGCAGTGCAGCGTCGCTCGTCGCGATTTATTGGCCTCACGCCGGGACGGACTGATCGCGTCGACTGCTGTAATCCCTAATAAATAACAGACCTTTTTACGCCACTAAATACCTATTTGTTGCCAATTTTGCATTAAATACGATTAAGGAATGTGTGCTAGAAGTATATTAATTACCGCTCAACACTAATGCGCATATATATAACTATGTAGATTTATAATACTAATTGCATATTATCTTACTACGTATAAATGCGAAAGTGTGGATGGATGGATGTTTGTTACTCAATCACGCCAGAACAGCTGAACGAATCTGGATGAAATTTGACACAGAGATAGAATATAGTCTAAAATAGCGTATAGGTTACTTTTATCTCAGAAAAATGTACGGTTCCCGTATGACAAATTAGTTTTTGTTTTTCACAGAGCAAGGGACCGACATACAAAAATCTGCAATAGCATAAGTATTTCTGTTTAGAATCTTTATTTCTCATTAAGAATAACAAATTCATTTACATGAGAAAACACATTAAATATTATAACATTCACTAAATGCGAGTACGTACAAGTTACATTAAAAAGAAATACATAGCATGTGGGTAATCTTTAAAAATAATATTTAGAGCCACAAATAAGTTAACAAGTCAGTTCATAACAAAGCACTGAGAATAAAGAAAGTATTTCTCCTAATAGATACAAATATATATTTATATAAGTAAGTCGCTAGTTTCAAATAAATAAATGCTGGGATAACACCCATTAACAATTACGAGAATTACGAGTAGGTATATCACATAAAAATAATCAAGTATACAGTTATTACTGTTTGAATCTAGTATTAAAGTATAGGAATTGAATTAAAATAGTATACGATATCATAACAATTAATTAATGATATTTTATATCAAATCTGTAATGTTTATTTTTTACTAGCAGAACCCGCGGCTTCGCTCGCGATCAAACTATGAAAAATACGAAATTTCATTCAAATATGTCCAAGAAATAAAAAGTTCCATACAAAATTTTATCTCCTATCTCACCCCCTTGGGGGATGAATTTTGGAAAATCCTTCCTTAGTGGATACCTTCGTCATATGAGAAAAATGTGTGCAAAATTTAAATTTTCTAGCCTTACGGGTTTGGCCTGTGCGTTGATACATTAGTCAATCACTTTAGCCTTTTATATATATAGATAGATATAATTTTACTTCCTTTTTATCGAAATTTTAAATAAAAAGAATAAATAAAAAATTGTATATCAAGTGATGTGCTATTTAGCAATATTACGTGTAATTTTAAGAGGTCAATAATATATTAAAACAATGTTAACTATTTTAAAGTTATTAATAACTTCGAAAGATGGTATTCACACCAAGTTTGAAGTTCCAGTAGAACGTGCGAGTTGAACCAGAACAAAGAAAATAAAGTGTGGAGATAACAA
The DNA here is from genome assembly GCA_033884665.1 of Argynnis bischoffii washingtonia. Lineage (NCBI taxonomy): Eukaryota > Metazoa > Arthropoda > Insecta > Lepidoptera > Nymphalidae > Argynnis > Argynnis bischoffii. Next base: position 11,923,976 of record CM066618.1, on the reverse strand, counting down.
GATAATCGTGTTCGGGGTAGTTTCCCATTGTAACAGGGGTGAGACAATTTAATCTTGTCAGTTCCATGGTCGATGTCGGCAAGCTTTAATCGCTTAGTTTCTTTGCCGTTTAGAACCATCCAACGCATTTTAAAACTTCATTTATACTTAATTAGAATCGTTTTATACAACGGCAAAAGCTACGGTTTCAATTTGTACTATTAGTTGAATGTAATAGGAATGTTACGTGCTAGTACTAAGTTGGTAAATATTTAGAAATTTTATAAATATTGTGTTCCGAATATACTTATACAGCAAGAAATATATGTAAATTTTTAATCTGTACTAATATTATAAAGAGGCAGACTTTGTTTGTTTGAACGCGCTAATTTCAGGAACGACTATTTCGATATGGATAAATCTTTTTGCATGAGATAACCGTTTATTGAGGAAGGCTGTAGGCTATATATAATAATATATGATTGATTTATTCCATACTAACTGTTAAAACGTACCGAGGGACGAATCCGAACGAAGCAAGGGTGAGTCGCTAAGTAGAAAATATTTACATAGAATAACAAGTACATTAGGTAATTGTATAAATTATATGTAAGTTATGCCTGTAGGCAAGCACTCGTACCTAATGGTTACCCCATGAAAAAAGATAATTGAAAGATAATAATATGAAAGGATAATGAAAAAAATGAAAAAAAAAACTAATGATGAAATAACGTTTTTTGTTTCCACATACATATTAGTTTAACGGAAATTGTTACTAAACGATGTCTACATAAAATTAGTAGTAAAAATTAAAGAATGCGGGTATGAATGTGTACACGCGCAAGAAGTAATACTTCTGTAGATTATCGGTACTCTTTATAAAATTTAATTTATGTTTTAAATAATTGGGATAGGTGAGATACTAAAAATAACGCATATTAGGCACATTACGATCATATATTTATAGAATATTATTTAAGGAAAGAATATAATATTATATATCATTTGTTAGACAATAACAATGGTTACCATGGCAACAAATGTACGTACATTTTGTCGTAATGCATTTCCAGTTTACCCCCAAGTAAAGCGTGCGTAAAAAAGTTTTACTTCAAAAATAATTTTGAGCCACTTTTTGTACTTGACCGCATAGTAAAGAGAACAAGTTTGTAATGTTACGACAATGAGGAGAACAATATATATATATATATATATATATATATATATACTTAGACTATAATCAATCAGAGTATAAAATGCACAATTGAGAACATTCCATCAACTTTGGTCACGTTTTACAAGATGTGCTTAGGTAGTGGAACGAAATTACCTAGTTTTAGTTTCCATAGACATTTTGAATTCAAAAAAATTATTCTATAAAAAACCTATTAACATGCAAGCTCGTTTGTAAAATAATATCTATTTATATTTAATGAATGAATGAATTTAAATGAAATTTCGTAGAAAATTTTCCCAGAAAATATAAGGGGCGTTTATTTTACGACGTTTATTATTATTAAGGCAGGTAGTGCGTGCTGTCAGTGTTCCACTTCTGGGACGTACCCAATGTACTGGAAAAGAATCCAACAGGAAACTCTATTAAGGAAAGTACGGGCGCTTAGCTTGGAATTAAATTTAGATTGAGTCTATCCATTAGTCTGCCAACCCGATGTGCGATGGTTTAAAAGTCGAGTTTAGGATAGGACGTTATAGCACAAGTCCTTTTAATTTTAGAAGTTATAGAATATCATATTCTTAAGAAGTTTTATTACGGTTATTATAAATTAACTAGCAAAACCCGCGGCTTCGCTCGCGTTAAAACTACAACAAAAAACTTTAAAAAAGGTAGGTTTCATACAAATTTTCATCCCTTATTTTATCTCCTTATGGGATGAATTTCAAAAAACGCTAAAACACGTATTTATTTAATTGTATTGAAGATCATTAATACCAAGTTTCTAGAAATTCTAATCATAAATATTTTTGGCTTGTGTTATAACGTGCACTCCCGTGGAAATGAGATAATCTTCCGCGGTAAAAAGTATCCTATATGTTGACCCGGATATCCAGCTATCATCATACCAAATTTCATGAAATTCCCTCCAGTGGTTTTTCTGTGATGCGGTAACAGACAGACACACAGACAGACAGACGGATAAAAATTTTAAAAACTGTAAATTCGGTCTCTGTATTGATAATAAAGTCTATTTCAATAAGAATTTCTAAAAAATATTTAAGGTACGGATTTGACTCAGTTAGAATTTTATTATATGTATAGAAAATGTATATATTGATTCTTTATTTTGAGGTAATATCTAGAAGTTTTTTATAATCATTGAGAATCATTTTATATTTATAAATTCTCACAATATATGTAAAAGACTAGCAATTTACCCTTTGCTTCGCTCGGGTTTGTCACTATGTATACATATACATATATTATATGTATAATGTATATGTATATAATATCACGGTGTTTGTGATCGCACTCCTTCGAAAGGGTTAAACCGATTTTAATGATTTTTTTTGTATATTTGGTAGGTATGAGAATAGGTTAAATAAAGTATTTTTTACCCTCCTACCCTATCCCTAACTTTTTGTATGAACAATATTTTAATATAAATACATAGCGACGAAGCGTCGCGCGCGTACCGTTTTGTTGACAGTTATGATTACTGTTCTGCTCTTTTGGGTAGTAGCATGATAATAAATAGCCTATAGCCTTCCTTAATAAAAGGCCTACTTAATGAAAAGAGATTTTTTTAAATCTATGATTTTTTTAAAACAAACAAACAAACTCTGTCTCGTTATAATATTAAGTAAAGATAAAATGTTTTGGTTGTCAATAGTAACAAAACAAAGTTTTATATGAAGACAATTTATATTTGGAGACGAACGATAACTATGGCATCTTATTAATAAATCAAAAAGTTTCTTAACAAATAAAGAATAGAAATTGTCTCATTTTTTTTTTTACTTTGCAGAGTCCACTTCATTATTTATATACTGGATTATTTGAGTGAAGAAAACAAAGATATAGAATATAGTCTTAATAGGAGTAGTGGTGGTAGTACTCTGCATATATTTCACTGTAATTTATACAGTGTAGCCTGATTAATATAACATCTAATTTTTAATATCTAATTTTTAATATCTAATTTCACGAGTGGTAAAAAGATTTTGTAACTCATAAATATCTTACGTAATAAGACCATTCATTATTTAAGCGCAGTATTTAGCCTGTAATATATAACCATTTTAATGATAAAATGACTGTACCAATTTGAAATTATAGGTAAGAAATGGTACAATAAATAATGCTCATGCAATCTATATTAAGTAAAAACGACTCCAGAAGCACATTTGTAACGAAGCTCTTGAGTAAAACCATGATTTGTAAGCACAGGATCGGGCCTCGAGGCTATTACCATCGAGTTTCATTTTAAATCTTTTCCATTCCAATCTTCTGACCGTCAAATCAGTTTTATTGCGAAGCAAATTTCCAATTAAATGTTAGAAATAGTCCCCAATTTATTAATCTACCTCTTGTAGTCCTTTCATTGCTGTATAAAAACGTAATTTTTTTAAGTTATTAAAGTATTAGAAACAAAGATATATGTATTTCAGATGTTATGTTGACCTTATTGTACCTATACCTATACGAACAAATTTTTTTTAAATTATTTTTATTTAAATTTTTACGTTGTAGAATTTTAGTAGTAGTAGATGTATTTTGTTTGATAGCTGAATTCATCTAAACTATTTTGACAGACAATATACTTTATTTCAAGTAATTTAAAAATATGAAATTTCATTTTGTTAATAATGTAGGACTAGCGACTCACCATCGCTTCGCTCGAGTTCATCCCTACTTACGTTTTAACGTTTAGTACAGATTTTTCAGAGATGAGATATTTTCCTGTAGTAAAAAGTATCCTATATGTTGGCCTAATGATAGCTGATTATCCATCAGCTATCATCATCCAAAATTTCATTAAAATCCCTCCAGTGGTTTTCGGCCTCTGTATCGATAATAATGTCTATTTCAATAAGATTTTCCAAAAATACTTAATGTACAGATTCAGCTTAGTTACTTTTATTATATGTAGGTGTAGATACATATATATTCGTAAAAAGAAGTCTCTACATCTACGAGACGTGAAGAATTTAACTTGAAATACACGAACTCAACCTTTACGGACAATGATTTTAGTTTTGGATTTTGAATAAGATTTTAGTTTTACATAAAATCCTACCAATAAAACTCTAGTAGCTCAATGCTATCTTTAATAAGTTTAAAATATTCAGGGAAATCGAACCAATGAGGGAAATTGCAAAAGGAGAAATTCGTAGCATTTAAAACATACAGGTAGATATTTCGCGGACTTCCATTTATTCGTTGTACATTATTCATGAAGCTGGTGTCTCCGTAACGAGTCAGTTGGAGCAAAACCTACCGTCGATAATGAACTAAAGTTTTTATTCCGATACCAATTCCCTGCCCTTAATTTAGCGGGAGTTTTATGTCCGATGCCCAGATACAATGAAAAACGGGTGCTTATACGTATCATGATGAACGTAACGTAACCTACTAGAGCGATAGCGCAGACTTAGTCTTTAAATGAAAAGTATTGCCAGCTCATTCAAACAAGTAAACATATACAATATGTTCATACAATTTGACAATTCAAGTCTAGTTTGCATCCTGAATATTATTATAAGTAAAAAAAGGTAGCCTATTTAAAAATCAATTAAAATAATTGTTTTTCACATAAGAGTAGTTTTTTTTACTTCTATGAAAGTTTGAAGTAAGATATATTTCTTATAGATACATACTAACAAAATACGGACAAGTTGTATGTTGGACAAAGTAGCTCCTGCTTTATGAAGTCGATCCAAATAGTAGTATGTTTAAGATAAAATAATAGTTATATCGCTAATTTTTAATTCATTTTTATCCTAAAAAAAGGGAAATGTAATTTAAATTTCGTGTTCTACTATTTGTTCTTTTTTAAAACAAATAGCTAAAATATCTTTAATTATGTGATAAAATTTATTGAAAAATTTTATTATTTCTTTAGTAATAACTACGAAACCATTACAGTATTACAATGAATACTTAAAAAGTGCTCATAGACAAAGTTTCTCTCTATGCGCTCCCTTACAAAGGCCGATTTTGCGAGCCACTAATTAATTAAACAATAGGTGTATAAAAGATTCCTACCAAGAAAATTTTGATATTCGTGAACAGAATCTTAAGGAGCTTTGGTGCGTTTTAAATAAAAGGTACTAATTCAAAGGGATTTGGCGCGCGCCCTAATTAATTAGATGACCCAATCATGACTGTTGTGCAAAATAAATATTTCTTTAAATTATTACACTCGTTTCTTATTGAATTTATTTTATAATTAAAAAAATATCATTTTAATTTGATATCATTTTTGATTAATGTCTAAAAATACGAAGGAGAATACTGTGTTAGATTTTGGACCCGACCCCGAGGCTGCTACTATTACAAGAATATTAACGCTCTACAAAGGCAAAGTTCACAAAATATAAATTAATTTTCTAGATATTTATACACTTAGGTATCAACATTTACTTTACGACGGTTCCCAAAGGCTTTTGTCTACATAAAGTAAGTGCGTAGATGTTAATGATATTAATTTTTAAATGAAATTAGTTAGGAAATATTTTGTTTTTAAATCACACTTTTATTATGTATGTCAAAGTTTGTATGAACATGTTTGTTTCTTACTCCTTTACATTGAAACGACTGAATGGATACGGACTATCACGTAGGTTAGCGTTAGATTTTTTTTTAATATGCAGATGTGCTGCGCTAGTCGTTTATTAAAAAAAAACTTGCGACTTACCCTCGCTTTGCTCGGGCACGTCCCTACGTAACTTTTAATTTTTTTGAGCGGGACCCTTAATTTTTTTTTAAATAAAACTAGCCTACGTTACTCCTTATAATAATAGGTAAGTTACTCCTTATAATAATAAGTTAATCCTTATAATATCAGCTATCTGCCAGTGAAAGTCCCGTCGAAATCAGTCCAGCCGTTTCGGAGATCAGCCAGAACAAACAGACAGACAGACAAATAAAATTTAACAAACTGTGTTTTTCTTATAAGTAGCGTATATAATTTTATATACATTTAGTAAAAAGCTGTTATTTTGACATTACATACGGACACTTCAATTTTATTTATCTGTATTGATAAAAGCATACATATATTATATTACCTATATTATAAATATAAAGAAAAATTTGTATTAAATCGCAAAAGGCACCCAGGAATGCACCCGAGTAAATCAAGGGTTAATAAGTGGTAAAAATATATATTAATTTCAAAATAACTATACAATACAATTGATTATTCCATCCGTAGAGGTAGAATTTTATTTTGTTTACGGAATTATATAATTAATTCAGCAAATAAATATTTATGGAAATCGGTGGGCAATTGGCAAAGACACCTACAACTGAATAAAGACCTCCTCCTTTAAAATTGGAAAAAAATAAACGATGCCGCCCATTTAAGCAAATCAGGATTACAATATAACACATAATACTTAGATACATCCTGCCTCGTAAGAGAATAAAATCAGTGATGTGTGAAAAAATATCAATTATTGTCATTCATATATTATTAGGGTAAAAGCCGGATAGTTGCGCTACCTTTTGAAAATCTTAAATTACATAAAAACTAAGTATCTACTTACAACATGTTCCGTGTATAATAAAACATTGGTCTTTAATCTTTCATTGTGACTTATTTTTTTAAGCACAATCAATGTTTTTTTTTCAGTAAATCCTGTTTTATTTGACCTTTATAAAAAGGGATAGTTGCCCTCTGTGGCGGATAGTTGTCTCATGTTAAAAATGCTTTGGGGGATACTTGCCTCATGCGGGGATAGAAGACTCATTATGAAATTGCTTCGATCTTTTTTTGTATTAAAGCAAATTTATGTAATCAACCATTATTAATTATTAACATCAATTTATTAAGTAGGTACTAATCGAAATACTAATTAATACAACTTTTAAAATACATATAAAATCTCCAAAAGGAGAATGGGCAACTTTGTATGGGATTCGTCCCCAGAGTGTATCAAGTTGAGACATATGTCATTTTAAAGATCAGAAGTATAGCTTCAATTTATTGTATGACACCAACACTGAGACTCGTGCAGGGAAAGAATTATGAATCATTTAATTTTATTAAATTCGTAAAAGTAAAACAGTATAATTTAGATTGTACAATATTTTCATATATATTATTTTATATCTGTCTGTTTTTACACACCTTCGCACATATTGCGACTTTTGCAGCCCTGTACAGGATAGCTGAATGAATAAATGAGGAAGAGTTGAGCAGGTTACGATGGGACATTATAGGGTTATTGGAAGTTTGAAAAGAGGGGGGACAACTCGATGATGCTCAAATCTGGTCACCTGTTCTGTTTTCGGGTGACCAACAGTCCCAAGGTGGTGTCGGGTTTATCGTATCTTGTGATGTCTTATACAGCATGGTAACTATGTACAGCTTGTACGCATCCAACTGACTCCGACTGAAGAAGTCCACGTTCCTACCAGTGCCACACCAAATACAAAACCCCTTAAGCTTTCAGCTGGAACTCCAAAACCGCTTTGATTGCGAGATTGCGATTGCGATGTGGCTACTTTTAACGATGGGTTTCTCAAAGGTGTCGAATCAGTTGGATTCTAAACACACTCTAAAAATAGACCCAAAAATATTTCTGATCCTACTCTCGAGCTCGCGGCAGAAAGGAGAAAGATGATCTTACAGTCATCCAAGCACTCTAAAGGTTTTCGAGTTTTTTTGATTTATCTATTGGGCAAAACCGGCTAGTACAGTTCAAAACCGACAACAATAGGATTAAATTATCTATTACCGAGTTTAGTAATGGGAGAGATCGCGAAATTTTATGGATAGCTATTGACATCAACGCGACAACCCATCAGTCTAGATAATGATTAAGGGCCAGGCTAACCCGACACTATACCGAAGAAATCCCGAACGTCACTAAAACAGATTAATTAAGAACAACAAAGCACCGGGTGCAGGTGGAACTACGGCTGAATTTCTGAAAATGTTACTTAATTCCATCATACTCGAAGGAAAACCCCACAATTATAGAGCAGAAGCGTAGTTGTACTGTTCTGTAAAAAGGGCGATAATACCTTGCTAAATAATTTGACTCATCTCGCTTCTGATCCATGTCTACAAGTTGTTTCAATAAAATAATTCATAGTTCTTCCATGTAACTGTCTCACTTTTGGCGCTGTACAATAAAATAAAGCTATTATTATGACCTTTAAAGTGATGTACATATGTCATACTGTTTTAGACTTTCACGGGCTTAATAAAATTAAATGATTCATAGTTCTTTCCCTGCACGAGTCTCAATGTTGGTGTCATACAATAAATTGAAGCTATTCTTCTGCTCTTCAAAATGACATATGTCTCAACTTGATACACTCTGGGGACGGAATGCCCATTATCCTTTAAGTTATAAATAATAATTAATTTTACAGATAAAAATAATATGGCAATCAACTTTGGCACAAATATTAAAATTACCGGGTAGGCGGATATTACCAAGAAAATTTTTAAAATCAATTATGAAACCAGAACTTTCAATTTTTCACATGTTACAAAATATTCTTTGAATGATGAACAAGTTTCCTGGAAGCACAATCCAGTCTGATTTGGATTTAGTATTATTGTAATTTTAAAAACATTTACGATAATCATCAACTAAACTTTTCTCATTAGCATTTTCTATTTTTGTATTAATGTCTATAACTCTCTTAGTGTCTTTTCAATGTCTCTTATGGTTTTTAATTTCTTACTCCTTTTTTGCACTCTTTTAGTAGCTTTTTCTTTGGCTAGTTTTGTATTTATAATGCTTTTTTCACTTTCACTCTCGGAACTATAAATTGTTATTTATCATCCTTTACCTCTTTCTCCTTCAGTTAAATTAAATATATGTTTTCACATTCTGTATCACTGCTAGAGAAATCGACATATTTTTTGATCTTTTACTTTCGTTTCGACCTCTTTTCTTCATAATTTTCATCTCGTTATCAGCTGATTTATTGTCTACCATCTTAAAATCTTTTTATTTCTTTGTCTCCATTCTAGTTCTTTAGTAATGTTTGTTTCTTCTTCGTTATTCTTTTTTGGGCAATTTTTTCGTTGGAATTTAAAACTTTTGCAGAGTGTTTAGCCCTATTAGACATGACACTTGCCCTTATCTTTTGAAAAAAAAAGCTACTTAACAGTATAAGGTAATAGGTAGTGTAATTTAAACTTCACTGCATGCGTAGAAGCAAAAAGTTAGCTGAACCGACAACCACAACAAAAAATTTAATAAAAAATACTCACGAATATTAGTTCAACACTCGTCAACGTTCTGTCACGGAAGATTTTCGCTCACACGGACAAAACACGTGTACCTAGTTCTACTACTGGCGTGGACCTAAGGTCTGTGGAAGGGGCGCTTCAAATTACAGAAGAGCGCTAACGTCAGGGACATCTCTAATATAGCGTACTGAAAACCGGGGCAACTATCCCACTGAGGCGACTATCCGGGTTTTACCCTATATGTTTGCTAAAGGCATTAGAATCTACACTTCCAATGTTAGTTTTTATTTTATGTAATATTTTTTGTAACTTGCTTGCTTGCCATTTTACAATTCGTTTTTCTAAAAATAACATTATTAATACCATGCTTATAGTGTAAACAATTATTTTAAATCAGTAACTTTGTATTCCTGAAGATAGCAATATGTAATATACGATTATAGGTATATAATCTTAGTATATAAATTAATACAGTAATAATAATTTGAAGTACGTTGTTATAAAAAAATATCTCACATTCTCATAAATCATTGTAACAACGAACTAGAGAAAAAAAACCATTAAAATTAAGCCTTTCTGACAGTTTAATAAGATAATAAAAATATATCCTTGGAAAATAAAAAGTTCTTAGTAAATGGAATTTCCTTTTATCTACCGCGTGCTTTCGCTAAGCGTGGCAGCACTTATTCAATATTATAACTTCATATTTAAGAATATTAGCGAAGTGTTTCGCTTCTAACCTTTACTTCTTAAATTTTTAATCTTAAATAAAATAGTGAATTCCTTACATATTTCATAATGAAAATAGACAAATATTATACTGTGATTAAAGATTTTTCTATTAAACCTGCATTAATGTAAGACTTTTTAGAGAAAGTTTTATGTATAACTTGCAAAACCCGCGGCTTCGCTCACGCCAAAACTACAACAAAAAAACTTTAAAAAGATATGTTTCATACAAATTTTCATCCCTTATTTTATCTCCTTATGGGCTGAATTTCAAAAAACGCTAAAACACGTATTTATTTAATTGTATTGAAGAGCATTAATACCAAGTTTCAAGAAATTCTGATCATAAATATTTTTTGGGTTGTGTTATAACGTGTACTCCCGTGGGAATGAGATTATCTCCCGCGGTAAAAAGTATCCTATATGTTGACCTGGATATCCAGCTATTATCATACCAAATTTTATCAAAATCCCTCCAGTGGTTTTTCTGTGATGCAGTAACAGACAGACAGACAGACAGACAGGCAGACAAAAATTTTAATAACTATAGATTCGGCCTGTGCATTGATAATAATGTCTATTTCAATGAGATTTTCCAAAAAATATTTAATGTACAGATTCGGCTTAGTTAGAATTTTATTATAATATGTTAGACTCACTCTCGTTGCGTTTGGATTCCACTCATTGAAATAAAAACAAATCTATCCACGGGAACCGTATACTTTTCCGGGATAAAAAGTAGCCTACGTGCCATTCCAGACTTTAATCAATTTCTGTACCAAATTTCATCCAGATCTGTTCGGCCGTTCTGTCGTGATTGAGTAACAAAAGTCCAAACATCTAAACTTTCACATTTATAGTATAGCCCTATATATATATATTTATGTATATAATATTTGCAGAATATCTTTTAAATTGAGAGATTTTCGATTTTACTTTCGGTACTTTTTTAATGTATGGAAAGTATCTACCACCCAGAAAGCATGCGATGTGTCAACAAGCTGTGCCTAAATAGAGTATAATAAATCAAAACCACTGTGTGAATTACAGTTATAAGTTAATATTTCACCATCCACTAACCCCACTTTAGTCGTAGAAGCAGACAAATTGCGAAGATGATAAATATCAAACGCGTTTGTGATTGACATAGCTATGCAGGGCTATCACTTAATTTTATTATTGAATATTTCTATATCTAAAATATTAATTTATAAAATTAGTTATTTAAGAATAAGGTATTTAAAATAAGTACATATCTTCACTTATGACTAATAAGCTTTTTTGGTTAAAACATTTGTATAAATCGGATCCATCTGGTTGCTACGTGATATTTCAGTTTGAAAACTTAATATTGCTGAAACATAATATATCAAATGTTATTTTTTTGATAACAAAGTTTTCCAAAGGCAATTTTCAAAAATAATTAAATCGGTACAATGAAAAATTACAAACAAACAAAGTTGTTAATAATTGTGTATCTGAATGAGTGACAACCCTGTAGTAGTAAAATTTTTAAAAGCCATCATAGCGAGATAGCTTAGCGTAATCACTTCCTTTATTCATGGCGCTGTGGTACTGGCACAGCCTGCACTATCACAACAGATGTATGTATATTGTATGTTGTAAATATGAGGGTATTTGTTACATTTTATATATTATTTATGATACACAATCATAAATAATACCGTATATAAAGTGTGACAAAACAAAAACACTTCTGTATGCAAGATATAAATTATATTTATTAAAATAATAAGCAAATGTAACATAAGATTTTACGCAACTTTAAAATCAAGAGTCGCGTTTCTCTGACCATTATAATTATTTAAAATATATTTTACAAAATGTTTAGTGTTGAAAAGCTTAAGATCATACGTTTATGTTAAAATAAATTGAAAACCTTATTTAAACTATTATTATAAATTCATTTAAAGCGTACATAGCACGGATGGCGGGGCAGCAAGCCCGATTTAGTTCAATTTGCGCGCGTCGCGTGGCGATACGATGCGACTTGAAAATTTAATGATACGAGTCCCCTGACATTCAATGCCTATGTTGGGAACTCACACATGAAGGCGTTATAGAAGCCACTTACACACATGGCTATTCGAGGACCTTTTAAAGGGTACAAACCGCCTTAGTAATATTTAATGAGAGCGAAAATCTCAAGTGCCTTTGTAGTGGACTAACATTTACAAATGTACTGGTTTCGTTATATAAATATCAACTTCTAGGTAATATGAAGGAGTTTTCACTTGTAATTGTTATATTATTTCAGATCTATAGGATAGCAATTTTAAGAATATTACGATTATATGTATTTATATTTAATTTAGTGTACCCACGCTTTTATGCTTATAAGTAAACTAGCAGAAGTCGCGGCTTCGCTCACGAGCAAACTACGAAAAATACGAAATTTCATGCAAATATGTCCAAGGAATAAAAAGTTTTATAGAAACTTTTATCTCCTATTTCACCCCCTTGGGGATTGCATTTTGGAAAAATCCTTCCTTAGTGGATACCTTCGTTATATGAGGAATACGTGTGCGAAATTTCAATTTTCTAGCCTTAAGGGTTTGGCCTGTGCGTTGATACATCAGTCAATCACTTTTGCCTTTTATATTTAGAGATAAACTGCACGTCTTTCTTTTAGGTTATATATCAATAAAAAAAGAATTTTTTGTTTACTATTGAAAATATAAATTATATAATATTGTTTAAAGTATTATTTCAATTCAATATTTTGTTTACATTTTAATATATGAAAAGTATCCACCTATAGGTTTAGAATAGTCAAAACCTTTACATCAAGATATACCATTCTATTATTATATAGACGTAAAAATTATTTCTAGTACAGAAATAAACCAAAATATACGTTAGACTGTATACAATAGAAAACCAATGAACAGTTTTGTTTTAAAACGTATGTGCGCTTTTGTAAGGTACAACGAGCGCGGCGGTCGAGTCTCACTAACAGTATTTCACCAACGACCAATGCGAAATAGCATGCCATGCTGTAACATGTTTTGCTACCAAGGGAACTATTTCTATTTGATTTTATACGAAAAACTGCCGACAATCAATGAAAAGTTTTCGCTCACAAATATACTGGAACTGGTGTAAAAGTCGTTACTCCTTCACATTGAGGTCACTTTGGTCATATTTTCAGTTTATAAAACTATAAAATTCTTGTTTACTGCAATTAATCTAATTTAATAATGGATTGTACTTTGATTATATAATCAAAGGGATTTTATAAAAACCACTAGCGGCTCACCCTCGCGTCAGTTCGCTCGGGTTCGTCCCTATGTATAAAAATATATAATACATAATTATATAGTTGTACAATAATGTATGGAAGTCTGCCCGATTTGCTGACATTTATGATTACTGCTCCGCTCTCTTTGGTAGTAGCATGATGATATTTAGCCTTAGCCTTGCTCATTAAATGGGCTTTCTAGTGCAATAACATTTTTTCTAATCGGATAAGTAGTTCCTGAGATTAGCGCGTTCAAACAAACAAACAAGCAAGCAAACTCTGCTTCTTTATAATATTAGTATAGATTAAGCATGGATTCCGTACTTTACGCATGCAGATGAGGTTAATGGCAAACAGAGGTTTACGTATTCATAGGAGTTCCTCGACCGCGCAGTGATAACTTAATTCTGAAACGGAGGATGGCTTAATCAATTTGCGGCTTTGAATTGTCTTCGCTTTTATAACTTGTTCATTCATTTCGCAATGGCTTTACATCGTATTTAACGGAGATTATAGCGGTATTTAGCGTATAATGAGCTAAGATTTTGCTTTTGTTTCCTTATTTAAACAATTATATTATAAGATTGCTTTTTATTTTGCGGTTAAGAAAAAAATTAGGCTCAGCAATAGTATGAATGTCTATTAATTCGACGATTTTAAGGAATATTTTTATGTTGGATTTAATATTTTATCAATCTTGATCTCAATCTGTCTGTTGAAAGTGAAAGTGCGCTCAAAAGAGATAGATGTTGAAAAAGCCTACAAGAAGCTTAAGCATATTCTTAACCTATACTATGAAGCATAATCTCTATATACATATCTATACAGATAAATAAAATTGGAGTGTCTGTTTGTAATATTAAAATAACCGCTTTATACACGATACATATACCAAAACAACATTTTTTACAATTTTTGTCTGTCTGTCTGTCTGTTTGTTCCGGCTAATCTCCGAAACGGCTGGACCGATTTTGACGGGACTTTCACTGGCAGATAGCTGATGTTATAGGGAGTAAGTTAGGCTACTTTTATTTTAGAAAAAGAACCAGGGTTCCGCGAAAAAAAAAAAAACCCACGAAATTGTGAACAAAATCAGCGTACGAAGTACGCACCCGAGCAAAACGAGGTTAAATCGTTATATAATTTGAATAAATATCTTAGGAGTAGCAAGCTACTATTTATGTATACCTAAACATAGCTAACCGTGAAAAAGTATCGAGGGACGAACGCGAGCGAAGCGAGCGTGAGTCGCTAGTTATACATATATACACAAAATTTACAGACTCGGCGAAGTTTGAAGGCTTCACCGAGTTTACTTTTTAACTATTTCAAAAAAATTTATACTGTCCGAAACTATTCATTTATTTTGTAAAGAGAAAAAATAATAAATAAACAAATATATATATATATATATATATATATATATATATATATACTTTTCATACAAACTTTGATATGTCTGAGTGGTTACCTTTGTCAATAGAGAAATAGATGCCACAATTTTAAGTCTTTAAGTCTTGTAGTTAAGCGTAAAGGCAGTGGTAGCCTAACTGTAACTTAGTATCTTTTCGAAAGACATGTGTAGTCCGCCAACCCGCACTTGGCCAGCGTAGTGGATTATGACCTGATCCCCCTCGTTTTGAAGGAAGGCCCGTGCCCAGCAGTGGGACGTTAAAAAAAGGGCTGAACACAAGTCTTGTAGTTTGGTGTAGGCATTGATCAAAATTAACTGAAACTTAAAGGATAACGTTTTATCTATTAGTGTATTTTTATGATGACTTTGATTATAATTAAAATATATATTTTTTAAATCGAACTCTAATGAAAAAGAGCGGCAGTTTAAATAAAAAAAAAAATAGTTTACAGGCAATTTTGTAGAAAAAAATTGTCTGTAACCTGTAATATTGTAGTATTTTAAAACAAAGAAAAAACCGGTGACGCCGGAGAAAGTATAGTAGTAAGTATAATCTTTAACTTAAATAATAATCTGTGGAATTATACAGATTCAAACGCTCTACTAAAATCTATACTCAATATCTATCTATCGAGTCTAGTTATTGCACTACTTAGTTGCCCGTATCTATGAAAGCGTAATAATAGTTTTCCAATTAGGTATCTAATTTTCAATTATCCCAAAATTATAGCTTAAAGTTTACCAATCATTGCTTGTGTGAGTTTAGCTTTTGCAAATGTGTATGTAGTTCGCCTTTGTCTCGGCAGTACTCACTTCACTGGCTAATTGCTCCTCTTTCATAGTGCAGCGAACAAGAAAATGTTGTTAAGAATTCTCTATATTGTTCCTTAATTGAACTTGTTCTTAGTCGGCGGTAGCGCTGCGCGGTTGGCAGAATGCTCAATAATAATTGCGATAATTAAAGAACGCACAGGTCCTAGTTCTTTCTAAATATAATTAATATAAAAAAAGTTACCGCTTTCGTTTCTTTTAATAATTATTTATTTAAACACAGTTCTAATTTAAGAGAAAATAGTAAGAGTAAGCTTTCATATAGACCCTTATATTATGCGCAAGCGATTCCAGAGCGTCGTACCTTTGCGATTATATAGGTACTTTAATACTACCTAAATGGGTAAATTATAATGGCATGTTTTCATACATATATACATATATAGCAATGAGTTTCGTTAATGACAGGTCCAGGTAATATATGAGAAGCTTGAAAATTTTATTGAAAAATCCTAAATATTGTTTAACCTGCTTTACATAAGCATACCCCTTTTAAGTAAATAAATAATGGTAATATGGCCTACAATGGAAGACCGCGTCGTTGTTTAAACAATGTCATGATATCATTAAAGCAATATGCCCATAAAGATAACAGGGGTGATGAAAGGTGCGGCGCATTAATCTCGTAGCAACGCGTTTGTTCTTCTGACAGTGTTCATTAGAGCACAAAGAGTACTATCAGTTAGTTTCCGTAGCGCTATGGTTTAACAAATTGGGGCCGTAATGTCTGACGGACAATGCGCACATTTTGAAGGGAACTTTATAGCACTAACTGGTGGACCCGTTTACATAGATTCGATAAGTTGGATATATTTTTTTGTATAATAGAATCGCTAGTGATTCACCTTGGCTTCATACTGATGTAGTTTACAAGTTATTTTTAGATTTAGAAATCTGGAGTATTGAAAGTTGATCAACTTTACTGATAGAAATCCTTGCGCGATATTGATCGCCCAAGGATTTCTCTTCACCAAGGTTATATCGTAACTCATTAGGTAAATGTTATAGCTTTTTAGTTACGGATAGCCATAGCTAATATATATTTAATTATTGAATCGGATCATAAAACGTTAAATCAATTTTTCTGTAATAAAAAATAATAATAAGCAGAGCCATAGTAAGTTTACGCGTTTAGCAAAACTAATCCATACGATTTTAAACAGTGTTTTGTCTACGTAATGTGCTCATTAGTCATTCGTTGGTATAAACCGCTAAAGACAGTACATAATTATCTATTATGCGAGCTATGAATTGTTGCATAACGATGCTGAATTTTGAGTTTATAAATTAGGATTCTACATTGAATTTTAAATCGATTCGGCTACAGAGTATTCATAAAGCGATTTTAAAAATTTTATACACAACACAAACATACAAAACTTACATTTTAAAAGCTTTTTGAATTTTTATATTATATATTTTCCGTGAAGTATTTTCATCTTGCATATATAATTTATATAAGACTGAGTATTGCTTTAATTATATTGATTTACTCCTTCATCATATCCTTCACATATTTAAACGAGCAATTCTTGTATATTTATATGTTTATTTATTTATTTATTTATACAGCCGATCTCGGAAACGGCACTAACAATTTCGCAGAAATTTGGTATGTGGAGGTTTTCGGGGGCAAAAAATCGGTCTAGATTAGTCTTATGTCTGGAAAAACACGTGTTTTCGAGTTTTCATGTGGTTTTCTTTCGAATTATTCCACGCAGAATACGGTCGATAATTTCTTACTCTCAAGCATAAGCATCGTGGTTAAGCGATCAAGGGGCAAGGTTAACAATCACAGGTGTCCGAATTCGGATCTCGATCGTCTCGATATTTTTTACTTTCGTTTTTTTTTTGTATTTATTCAAGTTTTTAGTTTTTTTAATCTAAAAAATACGATATAAGAAAAAAGAACTCCGAGCAAAGCTCGGTCGCCCAAGTACTTGTATTAAAAAGGCAAAACCCATTCGAAATCCAAATATATTCATAACCTTTTACGTCTATAATAAATGTTAAAGTTTGAGATTTTGTTTGAGTTACTAAATTACATTTAACTGTTACACGAATTTAAATGAAACTTGGTACACTGATAGAATGTCCATTTGCGTATTATATACATATGAATTTCCATGAAATAATAGTACTTAACACAGTACAATATGTTTTTGAAATAAATATAAATTGAATGGTTAATTTTTAATTTACTGTATCTTAATGTAATTATATATTATAGTCGCTCGGGTTTGCCTTTAAAACAAAAACAAACCTAACGCCTCGATAAAACCAGTTATTATGTTGACTCGAGTAATAAGTTATCACTACACAAAATTTAGTTAAAATCGATTCAGTACTTTTTGCGTGAAACGCACACACACAAACACACAAGTAGAAAAATTTTAATAACTATTTTTTGAGTCTTTATTATGTACAGAATACGTTACATTCATTATTTTTAAAACTAAAATATTTCATGTACAGATTTCGCCAAGTTACTGTTTTATCATATGTATATATAAAGAACAACTGTTGAGTTTCTGTCCGGCTTTTCTTAGCAGAACTGCGTTTCAAGCCGGTGGTAACTTTAATACAGAACACTAAAAAAAAATCCTTAAATTAAATTGACGATTCAAGAGTGCTTTTATAAATCTAATTGAATGAAGTAAATTTTTACTATAATAATTTAGGTAAATTATAATTTTCATTACATTTACTATTATAATTCACTATAATTTCATTTTCTACACATGCCTAATCTACAGACTTATCGCTCTGATGTGCTTATCAATTCAATACACGAATATATTATTCGCTTGGAAACACATAAATATATTGTATAACTAGCGGCTTGCCCGCGCTTCGTTCGGGTACGTGCCTTCTGAGATTAGCGCACACAAAGGCACAGACAGACAAAAAATCTAAAAATCATTATTTTAGGTTCTATTATTCTATTGTTATAGGTTAATAAAAATAATTTTCACAAATATCTTCCATGTATACATGTATACAGATAGCGATCAGTTACACTTTTACTATATGTATAGATACGTCATATTTATAAAAGAGTAACTTATAAGAAAACAGATAAGTATAAGCGCAGGATTCAAGTGTGGTACTCGACAACATGAAGGGTCTAATATTGATGTGTTGTAAGTAAATTTTATATTATTTAATTAATTTTTGTAGCATAGTACGTAACACAGTTCCGTGCGGTGCTATGATGCAAAGAGGCGGCCGCCTCGGGTGGCACAATATAAGGTTGATCAGTCCTTCAATACGAGGTTGATCAGGCCATAGTCCACCACGCTGGCCAAGTGCGGATTGGCGGACTTCACATGTCTTTCGAAAACTTGTTAGGCTCTCTCAGGCATGCAGGTTTCCTCACGATGTTTTCCTCCACCGTAAGGCAAGTGGTAATCATGTTAGAAATGATTCGCACTTGAAAATAGAGATGCGAGACCCGGGATTTGAACCCGCTTCACTCGGTTATCCAAGCGAGCGTGTTACCATTGGGCTACCACTGCCTTATACATACATTGGCATAGTATTATTACTCAATCATTTGTAATTAACTCTACTCCATCATTAACATTATTGTATCTGCGGCCGTAACTTTATCATTATGGTATTCGTCGTCGCATATATAAAAATTGAAATAACCAAATAAATTATTGTGTGAGTTAATTTCTTCATATAATTTTTCATTTTTGTGATCAAAACTAGCCGCCCACATCCTGTAATTTAACACCGTGGCACTTTTTTCTGTAGGTTTTACAAATAAACATCGTGAAGGACAAGTAATAAAAAAATATATTTCTTTATGACATACATTTTTTCCAGTAATTTCTCTGATTCTGGGGTTACACGCAGATGATAATTTAAAACTTCAACAAACTCTTCACGATGGCAGCAATAAATTTACAGCTAGAATGTTCAATGTAAGTTCTAAGCACTTTAATTCTAAAATATGGTATATACATACAATTCTCTATACTATTTACGAATTAAATTTCCACAAACATGTAAGACACGAATAGAGTAAGATTGAATCATAAAAATTGGTCAAATGTGGGAGGAAAAATGCATCTCAAATCGAAATTGTGAAAATATCCTGATCTTATAAGCAATTATTTAATAATTTTATTTTAAATTAGCATTCATTTATTTATAATTAGCAACTTATCCTCGCTTCGCTCTGATGCGCACTACAGTTGCTTAACCTTAGTTGACGAAGGACCTACCTAACTCAAGGACCATTTTTTTCCATTTCAATTAAACTTATTATGAATTCTGCAATTAAACACCCTACATATAAACTTTCAAACTTTGCCTCTTGAAGTTATCTTTTTCATTATTCCATCTACTATTCTCGAAAAAAAAGACATTATATAGTGAACTCATCAAGATTCAAAACATTCCTAAAGTAACGGAACCGGCTTAATAATAAAAGAGAGTAAACAAGTATAATCGAAAATTAAACATAAACAAAGTTAATGATATAATAATGTAAGCACTAAGCACTGTCTTATAGAACAACAAAACAACCCAGTTTTACTAAAACTAAATCGTAAATTAAATAATTACACATAACTTTGCTCTTCTTAATAAATTCTTAAGTAAATCAGATTAATTGCAATTACAGGAAGTAGTTAAAGAAAACGTCGGTAAAAGCTTTGTGCTATCAGCATTTTCCGTTATGCCGCTCCTAGGTCAAATAGCCCTAGCGTCTGTAGGCGAATCTCATGATGAAATTCTTAACAGTTTAGGAATACCCAACGATGAAGTCGTAAGTAAACGTAACAGTTATTCAATCGAATAATATTATAACAATAGAGTTATTAAAGAAGAACATAATGCCAACCCTAAATATAATAATCTAATATATAAAATTCTCGTGTCACAGTGTTTGTAACAAAACTCCTCCGAAACCGCTTGACCGATTCTTATGAAATTATGTGTGTGCATTCAGTAGGTCTGAGGAATAGGACGTAAACTGTTTTTCATACCCCTAAGTGTGATCCACCCAAAAAAAAAAAATATATTTTTTGAACAATATTTTTTTTATGATTAGGTATTAAAAAATACATACAACCCTAAATTTTCGCCCTTCTACCACCAACACTTATTTTTATTAGCGATTATATTATCATATAAATATATGATATAATCGCTACATTATAACATAAAGCCTAAGACTTTTTTTGTAGTTGAACGCGGGCGAATCAAAAAAATTATGTTCTTTCGTTAGATAGAATAAAATTTTAAGGGTTTTTTATCAAAAAACTTGGAACTTTTTGTTTGTATTTAAAAAAAACAAATGCTTGTTATAGATTTTTAAACTGTGTTAATATTGTACATTACTTGACTTATTACGTACTATTCGGGCAATAATTGATAACATTTTCTTTTACTGCATAGACCAAGGCTGTCTTTTTATATACGAATTCATTAGGGCGATCTGTCAAAAACGTAACACTAAGGACGGCAAATAAAATATATGTGGAGCAAGGTAGTGAATTAAATGAAACCTTTAACGCTATTTCGCAAGATGTATTCGGATCTGAAGTAGAATATGTCAACTTCAAAGAGTCTGAGGATGCAGCAAATAAAATTAATCAATGGGTAAGCTGAGTTTTTTTTAAAATGTAAAATATAACTTTCGGATATATAATTTTAAAAATTATACACGTATGCACGCTACTCCTCGCTAAAACATTCTGAAGTATTTGGACTTAGTGCTCAGATGTCATAGAGCTCAGAGGTCATAAGCTTTTTTACCCGACTGCGGCGAAGCCCAAATGAGGGTTACATATTTTAACTATACGTGTGTGTATGCGTGTACGTGTGTGTGTGTATGTATGTATGTATGTATTTCCGACTCTACGTTCCCTTGTAATTACTAAACTGCTTTTAGATTAGCCGCCGTTAGATTTGTGTTGATAGCGCGAGTTTCATAAGGTACCTATATACGTACGTATGCCAATTTGTCTGTCTTGAAAAAATGGTTTGCGTCTGAATCAATTAGAACAACGGGACATATAAGTACAGGTTTAAAAGAGGCGATTCAAGAATATATACAACTTATATTTAAAGATAATTTAAGACAAGGAAATTTTTTAATAAAACTAAAAATGTCTAACTAACCAACACTATAAAGTTATAAATAGAAAAATAATTTGCGAAAATAAAAAAAACAACCCCCAACTGCGTAAGAAGCGAACGAAAATGACGAAAACATATATTCTGTATAATGTTATATGTACATTGTACAGGTATTATATTTGCTGCGAGTCTTGCTACATGTATTGTATGTTTTGTCTTTAAATCGTTTTTTTATGCAGTCGGGTTTTTTATTTTTGTAATGAAAAATGCATTTCCGCATACCACCTGCATAGATACAGATATGAGGGAGTCAACGGCTAGAAAAGCCAGTACGACCCACTAAATCCCAATGAAACGTTCCTCGTCTTAATGAGGTATCGAAAGATCGCTTACGTACTCAATCCAGCGCGGCGCCCCGATGGCTTTTATACCGAGACAGACCACAACAACCAGGGGGTTGCGATCAAGTCAATAGAAATAACTAAATATTCTATGATAAAGCAAATGTGAAAATAATTACATATTCTTTTAACTACAGGTTGAAAAGCAAACGAATAATAAAATAAAAGATTTGGTTGCTGCGAACGATTTAAAAGAAGCATCTGTTGTTTTAGCTAACGCGATATATTTCAAGGTAATTTATACAATATAATGTTCACGTTTATTAATTTCCAGAAACATAGTAACGCGTAGATTCTTAATAATTTTAGGGCTATTGGAAAAACGAATTCAATAAATCTTACACAACTGATAGAGACTTTCATGTCAGCAAATCCAAAGTGACCAAAGTTAAAATGATGTATCAAGACGTCTTATTAAATTATCTAGAAAGTGAAGAACTGAATGCTCAGGTAACAACAAAATTTAATTTGGGAAAACTTTATAACGTTCTCTGAGTTCTGGGACCGAAAATTAAAGTACATAATATATCTTCTGCACTATATATATAGATGTTTTATTATTTTCAATTTACCAGAGTCGTTTATGCAAGTTGTACATATAAAGTTCTTGCTTAACTCAGTCTCTGAGCACTATTTTTCACCACTAATTACACTTGCACTATGACTTTACTTCACTTTTCCTCACTTTTTCGATTTCTTCTCAATCTTCTCTTAACATCAAGATTCAACTGAAATCTACGCACTGCCTGCCTTTTATGTTTATGCATGTATTCAGCCCTTTTTAACGTCCCACTGCTGGGCACGGGCCTGTTTATGCATAAATAAAGTATATTCTAGTATTTGACGAATCATTTCTAGTAATTTTAATTCCTTTCTGGAAAATATTTTGTTTCTCTCTCACAGACTTCAATTTACGATTAACTTGTCGTTAATTGTCAGACGTTGACAACTTTCATAGGTTGTGTTAAGCATGCTTCAGACGTGTCATTTTTTAATTATTATTTTAATGTAAGTATAGACGTTACACACTCTTTACCTACAACATACATAACAAAATAAAATTTTACATTCTTACATTAAACAAATCATTCGAAATATTTTAGTAAATTATTATATTATATTCTTCTAGATCAGGTAATTTCTTAATAAAACTTACAAACTTACTTAACAAAGTAATTAGTAACATTGACAGAGCGATAATTAATCATATGAATACTGTAAATAAAAAACCTGTTATATAGCTTTCTTTAAATGTTAAAAGTTATTCTAAAAATCGAATTTTAATATGAATACATCTATAGTTTTACTATATATTTTATTATTCTCTTAACAATATGTTAATTGCATGTACATGTGAAAATAAATTTAAACATTTTAATTGTTCAGGTCCTTGAACTTCCATATAAAGACGATGCATTTTCCCTTGTTGTTGTTCTTCCTCGAGACATTGAAGGAATAATTACATTAGAAGAAAAATTAAAGGATCTATCAGCTTTAGACAAAGTTCGTAATGAATTTTCAAAAGTTAAAGTCGATGTTTACCTTCCTAAATTTAAAATTGAATCTGAAACAAATCTTAAAACCATCCTCGAAAACGTAAGTGGGTACAAATATTTATATTCGATAGTTGTCAGGTATTGTAGGAAGCTATTAATGAGAGAATATTTGGCGCGCCATCTTTAAAATATTACTTGTTAAAAGAATAAAAAAACGACTTTAAAAAAAAGTACAAAAATGTAAAAAATAACTGTAAAAAATAGTTTTTTGTTTTCGTTTTCGTAAGACTTTTTCTTATTAACAAATAATCTTCTTCTTCGTTTTACTCGTCTCATTTGTCAGTTAATTAACATTGACATATATACTGTATATTTCACAGATGAACGTGAATAAAATATTTAATCCGAGCCTGGCTAGAATAGAGAATTTATTAATCGGTGATACATTAAACATCGACGTGGCTAGACAGAAAGCATTTATCGAAATCAACGAAGAAGGAACAGAAGCGAGTGCTGCTAACGTTGGTAAGTACATAACTAAGTATATATTAATTTTATTAATTGTCACAATAACATATTTAAATATCGCCAGCTACTAACTCAAAATACAAAACAAGTCATATATTGATATTTTATTATATATGTACTACAAGTTTTTTATACGTATTTAAATGATATCTAACGTCGTCATAAATTAAATATAGATTTATAAAAAAAATACTTCTTTCATTTATTTTTAAATGAGCGATGGAATTCTATCAAACGAATATTATTAAAAAAAAAATAATTGAAATAATTTGTTATACATTATAAATATCACATTTTCACTAAACAATTCTGTATTATATTTATTTTATTAAAGTATGTAATTTATACAATCATTACAATATTTGATTGAAAATTATTTTTTTTCTTAACATAGATAAAGGTTAAGGAGGTGTTAAGATAAAGTCTGCGCTATGCGAATAATAAAATATTGTTTTCCTTTATAAATTGAGAAAAAATACATTTTAGTATCTCTCCTATCCTAATTATTGAAAACATAAATTGAATATTATAAAAAGTACCGATAACCTACAGAAGTTTCACTTCTTGCGCGTGTACACATTGATACGCGCACTCTTTTAATATATTTTTTTAATGTAATTTCAAGGTTTCGAATTTTCCGCTTTACTTGTGCTTCTCTTTCTTGACATTCTAGGCCAACGGGAAGTACCCTATGGTTTGATTCTCTTTTGATTCCGTTAAATTAGAAGTTTGATTTTTTCACAGCATCAAGGGATTGTAGACCTGAGTAATGAGTATTTGATAATTATTTCAATTTGATACTTTTAGTTTTCCTCTAGTTTAGGTATCCTTTTTCTCGTTTCTGAAAAAAAGGAGATGGACAAACGAACGAACGAATGAACAAAGGAAGGAAGGAAGGAAGGACGGACGGACAGACAGACAGAC
Organism: Argynnis bischoffii washingtonia; assembly: GCA_033884665.1. Classification (NCBI taxonomy): domain Eukaryota; kingdom Metazoa; phylum Arthropoda; class Insecta; order Lepidoptera; family Nymphalidae; genus Argynnis; species Argynnis bischoffii. The sequence continues at coordinate 11,898,918 of CM066618.1, read as the reverse complement.
AGATATATCCATCTAATAAGGGTCACTATGTCCTTTTAAGGTAAGGAATCCTAAAAATACTAAGAGTTTCAATTCAATTCATTTTTTTTACCTTATTGACAGAGTGTCATCATTTTTTTTTATTTAAATTTTATAGGCAAGGCGTAAGTAATGGCAATATAGAAAGTTTAATACTTTTTTAATGAAAATTCTAATATTATTTTTAAATTAATGATTTTTCAGCAATCGAATGGAAATCGGGTGGTGTATTTAGATTTTATGCCGATCATCCTTTTGCATTCTATTTATATCATGGAAGAAACATTTTGTTTAGTGGAGTCTACAATGCTTAGGTATTTATTTATTTACTTTAATAAGAGTGCTTGTTATTTCTAATCCATAGTACATCTAGTACTTAAAGGACAATATTCATAAAATATATACAAGTATGTATGTTTAAAAATATAGCATAAAATGCAAAATTATTTTTGACGGCTTAAATATCAAAAGCAAAAGCTTTTAAAATTTGTTATCAATAATTTAAATGTCATCATTTACTTTTCAAAATACTTTACATATTTACAGTAGATACACTAAAAGTGTGTTACAGGAAGCCTTTAATCTATACATATAATAAAACTATAAAGGTCAAATGTCTGTACATAGAAAAAAAAATGATAAAAACCGAGTCAGGCGGATGTGAGAAGAGAAAAAGAAGAAATCCAGATTTTTTTATTTTTTTTTGTTTCTCTGTTTGCCAGTTTATCTGTTTGTACAGGCAAATCTCTGAAACTGTTGAACCGATTTAAATGAATTTTTGCATGGTGATACCATATATCCGCGATCAATATTTTAGTTACTTTTCATCCCGGAAAATTAAAGAGTTCTTGTGAGATAGTTAAAAAACTATAGTAACTTATACAGTTTAGTACACAAAAACTACTGATTGGGTTGTAATGAGACTTTACAATAATATAGTTCATACATCAGGATAACAAATAGGTTACTTTTTATTCCGGAAAAATGTACGTTTCCCGTGGGATAAAATTGTATTTGTTTGTCTAGAGGCGAAATCGAGCGAAGCGAGGGTAAGCCGCTAGTATTTAATAAAAACATTAACGATGATAATATAATAACGTTAATTTACTACAAGTAATATTATAAAACATGTACATTTTTGCTGTTTATGAAATGCGTGTAGTGAATAAGTACTTTTTTTTTATTTTAGTGGTTTTATATGCAGGCCACTTTAGCACCCAGCACTGCTGGACACGGGCCTTCTTTCAGTACCCATCGTATCAGGTACTCACGACTTTCCTCACGATGTTTTTCTTCATTGTGGGCAAGTAGTACTCATGTTGAAAATGTTTGGACATGAGAATATCAGGGGTGCGAGAGTTGGGAATAGAAATCGTTTCACTTGGTTTCCCAAGCGAGCGCGTTAGCATCATTTTACCACCACCATTTTAATGTTAACCTAATAAAATCCGAACAAGTGCGAGTCGGACTCGCCCACCGAGGGTTCTGTTTACAGATTTCCTACAAATTTGTATGGAACCTTTAATTTTCAACTTCTTTATATTTTTTTGAGTTTTTCCTTTATTTGTGCTGTAAGACAAACGAAGGAAGACAAGTGAAGAGAAAAGTCCGAAAAATAAAAAAGTTGAAAATTAAGGTAAATTTTGGTACTTACAAGTTTTCGCGAAAATCTAAATTTGCCTATATCTTTTTATCGTGTTGACTCAGGACCTTGATTTTTATGCTTACTTATTAGCTAATAGGGTCTATAGACTTCAGTATCTGGTATAAATTTCAACTTGCTAGGTCTATCTGTTTCTGAGAAAATCAGTGGTGACACACAGACAGACAGACGGACAGACGGATAAGAAAGTGATCCTATAAGGGTTCCTTTTTTTACCTTTTGAGGTATGGAACCCTAAAAATACGAAAGTAAAAACAACACAGTATAACGTGGCTATACGGAATCCTCGATTCGAAAGTCAGACTTGTACTTGCGCGATTTTTATATTTAAATTGATATTTAATGAGCTTATTTATGAGATTATTTAATGAGCAATTTACAAATACTTATAATTGAAAATATTTTCGGCCAACAAAATATGACTAATATATACCTAAAGATTGTTTTTTTTTGTTATTTCAATAATAACTGGAAAATCAAACTATTACTAATAATATTTAGTATAGCTATTTTTAGTATTTTGAAAACTGTCGGCGACTATGTGTTATTTTATATTTAGTACCTGGGTGACCGAGCTTCGCTCGGAGTTCTTTTTTGTTATATCGTATTTTTTAGATAAAAAAACTAAAAACTGGAATAAATACAAAAAAAAAAACAAAAGAAAAAACTTTGTATTCCGACCGGGACTCGATCCCGGACATATGTGTTGTCTAACTTGCGTCTTGACCGCTTGACCACGATGCTTACATTTACATTCGAGTGCAAGAAATTATCGACCATATTCTGCGTAGAAAAATGCAAAAGAAAACCGTATGAAAACTCGAAAACACTCGTTTTCCCAGACATGAGACTAATCTAGATCAATTTCTCGTCCCCGAAAGCCCCCATATACTAAATTTTCAGCGAAATCGTTAGAGCCGTTTTCGAGATCGCTGGTATAAATAAATAAAGAAATAAAGATATAAATATACAAGAATTGATCGTTTAAATATATAAGATTACAAAAAAGTCTCTTATCATTTTTCGACAAATCTACTCATTTAAACGTTATTTTAACTGAATGTTATTTTTTCATATTATTACACTTAGTTTCCAATTTCAGTTACTAATAATCACTGTAACTGAAATTGGAAACTAAGTATTATTTAATATTATAAAATCTTCCTTGGAAATCCTACAAACTGTGAGTAGATTAGTCGAAAAATGATAAGGGACGTTTTTGTAGAGCCTTTAATTTCCTACAAGAATATGTTTTCGTCATTCGAATTCATCTATTGATTTTTGAGGTATAAAATTTTGAAATTGAACAAAGTTTTTCCCATGTTATTTCTATGGAAAATGGAAATATGCGATGCGCGACCTTTAATTTTTTAAACAACTCGTAGTTAACTATTACTGACCTTTATATACGTCTATTTTATCTTTATGATACGTATTCTTCATTTAAATAGAAGCTATTTAAAATTATTATAATATATGTCTTATTTTGTGTGATGCCAAGTTTAAGTGGTTATTTTTGAAGGTATTTGTGTAAAATCATTTAGCCAAGTCTTCTACGTATATCAGTCAATCTCAGTTTAGTCTTTGTATCTTTTCTTGAGAAGAAGACATCTTTCCGCAATAAAAAGTATTTCTTATATTCACTCCGCTAATCAGTTGTTACCATATGATATTTGTTCATGCAATGATTATTTCGTGATGCGGTAAAAGACAGACAAAAATTAAAAAAAACTTGTAAATGCTCTGTATCGATAAAAATGATTATTAGAAGAAGATTTTCCATTTATCCACCAACGCGGCTCAGTTACACTATGATTATAATATGTATTGATTATATTAGTAGAAAGTAATATGGAAAATAACAGCAGAAGGAATAATCGTAAATTTTATTGTACCAAACGTGAACAGTCTCTTTTCCAGCAAATTCATTTTTTTATCCTGCAGGCAGTAATTCCATGTAATAATAAAATAATAATATAGTGGGACGCCTTGAGAGTTAGTCCTTGGAATTCAGTAGCAGGAATTGAACGAATGGATCAGCTCATGACAAATTGTATATTACACTAAAAAAAAAAATTCTGTTCAAACATTTTTGGTACTTACTGTGTATTTTTGTATTTCAGATCGGAACGTAACTTTTAATTCAAGGGGAAACTTGTGTTATTCTCAGCAAAAGGTTTATGAAAATAAAGGTTATCACAAAATGATAGATAGCACGTATTTTATTTCTTGTATTGCGAATTTATTATTTAACTAGCGACTTACCCTCACTTTCTTGTAGTAGACTATGTGTCACTTCAGGTCAAAGTGTACCTATATAATTTTCATCCAAATCCGTCAGTTGTTCTGCGTGAAGGAGTAATAAACATACACACAGTTCAAACTTTTGCCGTAAAATAGTGCAATTAGCCATCAATGGCGCAAAGTAATCATCGGCTATTTTGATATAAATGAAATAGTTTCATGCTTGTTTTTTGTCTATTTATTATTTTACATATTTTGTGATACTACAGGTAATCATTTGAATCTATGATAATAGCATTTTATTTGCTACACTCTTCCATGTGTGACCGTTTTAAAACATATTTTTTTGTATTTGAGACCGAAATAATTTTTTAAATTATTTAATGAATTCAGGATAAAAAATGACTAAATCATTTAACATGAATAGTTTATACAAGTAAATATACTAGTACTTTATTTCACTGCATAGTATTAAGTGTAATTCATTATTTTATATTTTAATATAATTAGCGTCGATGGTGTCTACATAAGACACATTGTAGGTATTATTACTCATATTTACCGAATATTAAAGAACGAAGTAAATAATCGCTCTTCTATCTGTCTATTGTGCAGGGGAACATTTAAGATCTATGGAAAATTTATATATATTATATATAGCTGATTAAAATTTCCACTGAGTATGTACTGAGAGTACATACACAAGGAAATTCAGAAAAATTTATACAATTGACATAAGTATACCTACTAAGTAAAGTAAATAATTTTATTTATTATATTTTTATAGCCTTTTCACAAGAAATATAATTACAAAAAAATCATCTTTGATATTTGTAATTATTAGCATTTACTTATACCAAAATAACTACAACCGTTGTTTACGCATCAACAGTTATTTATTGTCACCATAATTCGTCGTCTCGAAATAACCAATCTGTTTGTCCAGATGACTAAGTTACCGACTTGAACACATGAATAGAATGCCTCCTCCTTGTTTAAAAAATTGACCAAATTTCAAAATTATGATAATTTTAGTTTGATCAAGAATAAGTACATATATTAGTTATACTTTAAAAGGAGCTTCCGGCTCATCATCTTAATAAGAAATTAAGTGAAAGGAAATGCATGACGAATAGGATATTTTTATACCCATATATCCGTGGAAAAATATAACATGTAATATAATTTCTGCAACATTTATTTCTCAACTTTTCAATAGATAAGTTTGTTGAAAGAATTGAAAAATTACACTTTCTATGCGGACGAAACCACCAACAAATAAGTATTCCACTAAATATGAAGGCTTAAAGTGTAATCAATAGCAGCGAGAGGCACACATATCTGTTAAGTTAGGTACCACAAACATCAAAATTGTGCAAAGTCAAACTGAAATTTCATAATCTCTTGCGAAGTTACAGTCAAACAATAAGATTGAAGCCGTCGAGGGTCAATCCGCCCCAAACTTGATCATAATGTCTTATCTAATTTAGTAAATAAAAGGATTAATTAAGTTTAAAACTTTTTTAATAAAGCCATTATATATATATAACTTTAACGGTTCTTACTGTTTCATATCAAGGTTTAGAGGATTTTTTTAATACATGATTGTAAAAATAATGTGTAAGTATAAAAGATTTAGATAATTATTTTAAATTATGATTAAAATTGTCAGATGAATGTAAAATATGTTACATATCGTCCGTGAACTTTTGATACCTCCTAACTAGCATTTCTCCGCAAAACTTAATTTTAATACCTTCATTTGGCAAAAGCAACATATTATTTTATTATGATATCATAAAAAGATCTAAATACCAACCAACTACATGTTTGTTGTACCAAAATTCATCTATTTTTTAATCAATAATTTAGTTTTATGTTCCTCCTGTAAGTTTGTTTGTAAGTAGATAGTAGATCTCAGAAGTTCACGAACGATATGCATATTTTATTTAAATAATATTTCTATTCATGTACGAGTAGGTCTTTTGTTATACTGTAATATACGTATACATATGTACCTACTAATAGCAGATACCATTTCGTAGGTACGAAATAAGATTTATTGCGACCCCTTATCTTCAAATAGACCGGTCAAATCTGTCCTCATTTCAACCTTTAACCTAAGCCATTGGTTTCGAAATAGTCGCGATGCATCTTCTATTGCTATCAGATACGTTTCTAGGAAATTGATAGTCTCAGATAAAATAAATTGACCATATTTATAAATTTTGTCGATTTCTTAGAGTTCCGTATTGAAACGGAATCGGAAAGGAACCTTTATACCGTTTTGCCATATCCGTCCGTCTGTCCGTAGCTTAGCTCAGAGATTCTTAGTACTAGTAATCTCTAATTTGGCATGGAATATTAGTCATTCAGACAAATTGATAAAATAAAATCTTGAAAAAAAAATTTTTTTTAGGGTACCTCCTCTACACGTAAAGTGGAGATATTTTTTTTTTCTCGTCCACCCCATGATATGGGGCGTCGTTGGCTATGTCTATCAAAAAAAATATTGGGAATTTGTGAAAACAACTTTTCTATTGAAGGACCCGTTAGTAAAAATGTGTATTCAGCCCTTTTTTTTTTAACGTCCCACTGCTGGGCACGGGCCTCCCTTCAAGACGAGGGGAATCAGGCCATAGTCCACCACGCTGGCCAAGTGCGGGTTGGCGGACTTCACATGTCTTTCGAAAACTTGCTAGGTTCTCTCAGACATGCAGGTTTCCTCAAGATGTTTTCCTTCACCGTAAGGCAAGTGGTAATCAAGTTAGAAATGATTCGCACATGAAAATATCAGAGGTGCGAGATTTGAACCCGCTTCACTCAGTTTCCCAAGCGAGCGCGTTACCACTGGGCTATTAAGCTTTACTGGGTTATTAAGCTTTAAATTGCTTATTTTTCTTAGGGATAGAATTTGTAACTTAGGGTAGCCGTTTCTCAGGTACTCTCTCCGAAATCCCTCTCCGGATATGAAAGTCGTTAATTTTACAATAAAAAAAAGCAAATAATCAACATGAAAAATATCCTATCTTTTAAGTTGGAACAAATCACACATTTAAAAAATATGTTAAGATCAGATAAGTAATTGCGGAGTTAATCGTCACACGGGAATTTTATATACATTATATTTTTATATATAACGGGTTACTATTCTTGTGGGCGTTATCAAGACTCAAATAATAAAGTATTCAATGCTCAATACACAATTTGATTAGGGAAATCACAATGTTATAAACTTGTAACGGTAATTCTAATGATTTAGAGCTAGCGGGTTCATAGTCACCAATCAGACTTTCACATTCATCAAAGCATAACTATCTACCCACCATAATCAATCAACGTTACTAAGCCACGTATCTCCAATGAATGTCGTGATGGCTTCTAGACCCCGCTTGAGATGTAATCTCTGCTCTAAATTTAAAAATCATTTTGAAAGCAATAAAAACTAAACTAAATAGCATAGTGACTTTAAACAATAATAAGGTTTTATAGGAGAAAAAGGTAACTAAATCTTCCTCCGTCATATATTTTATGTACATTTGATGAGGGTATTTCAAAACTTTCATGTATTAAACGATACGTTTGGCTCAGTTTGTAGTGACTCTACTTGCTGTGCCAGCGGTCGCGGGTTCGAGTCCGGCTGGGGGCATTCATTTGTGGGATGAGCATGAATGTTTGTACTCCAATCATGGGTGTTTGTATTTATAATATGTATGTATTTAAAGTTATATATGTGTAGTGTCTCAACTATCTGGTATCCATAACATAAACCTCGTAGCTTACCATGGAACTAGATGGTGCTGTGTATTAATGTCCCAAAAAAAGTACGCATATCATAACATATTCATATTTTAATATATTAAAAGTAAATTTAACTAGTGTAAAAAAAAAATTCATAATTCTATTGTATTTGTATTATATATATTTTTATAATTCCTTTAGTTTGAAAACAGGTAAAAATATTTAAAATATATACGTGCCTTGTCAAAAAACTCAAATATATTTTCATCTCTCACTTATCCAATTTAAAACTTACTTTTTGTAGTATTCATTTTTTATCATTTATAATCTCTTTGTTATTTTCAAATCGTATGAAAACGGAAATAACAAAATGAAAATTACCATATCTTATAATATTAAATTCTTATATATATCGTCTATCTCGGAAATGACTTTAAAAAGATTTAGATCAAATTTTAATTTAGATAAGGTTTTGCTTTTTAAGCTTGCCAACCTTAAGGTATCTTTTCTGAATACCCCAATTTTTACACCTTTTCCGAAAAAAATAAGATTCTACAAAACGTTGAGTGAAGCTCGGTCGCCTAGGTACTAATTTTATTAGAACATTTATGATAGAACAAAGTAAAATTCAAATCACTCACATGAAAATTTCTAATGGCACCCTAATTATGCTTAGTGATGGCGGAAGTAATATTAATATCTAGATAACTTGCATTCTCTTCGTCTGAACAGTATTTTATAAATTTTCCGGAGAACATAAATTTAAGTGAAGCGGTCGAACTTGTCGGTATTAACTTTATCGCTGTTGAAATCAGGCTTTGAGTCGAGTTCCAAGCACTCAGTATATGAGGATCGTTCGAAACGCTGTGGACGCGAATTTCGGAAGCAGACAAAGCAAGCTTTCTTTTGAAAGAAATTGTAGAGTATTTCAAGTATTACTGCAATATGTGAACTAGAGCTCTATTTATAAAAATCAATTTAATTTAATGAAATAGCAATAAAATTGTGCTTTTTCCAAATATTGAATTAAAAAAATACTACTATGATCTAATTTTCTAAACAAAAATTCTTAATTCATTTTTAACGAAGACCTTAAATTTTTATGTTTAGTAAATTGCTAAAAATACTATTTTTATAAATGTAATAAATATCACAAAAACAATGTGGCCAACATATTGTAAAATATTTTTTCCATCTATTAGCTACCATCTCGTCAAATTGAAGTGACTCACAAAAACTCAACTTGGTGGTAAATATTCTTAAAAATATATATAACCTTAGGGATCTCTCATTATAGAGAAATAGTATAATCTTTATATAATTAATTATTTATATTGTTACGTTCTATGAGTTCGAGGTTCGGAAATTAAAGTACGTCTTCTGCACTATAAATGTTTTATTACTTTTGGTTCACAAGAGTCACTTATGATGGATTTGGCACAGTTTTGGCTTAACTCAATCTTCGAGCACTATTTCCTACTATTAGTTACACTTCCACTATGACTTCACTCCACTTTTTCTAAGATTTTCACTTTTTGCTATTTCTTCTTAATCTCTTCTTCTCTCCGAAATTTAACTAAGCCTCGACATACTGCCGTCCTTTTTATATGCGAAGAAAAGGTAAAAAAAACCATTTAATATTTTTTTTATATAATTATCCTTTTTAATTTCAATTCCTTTCTGGAAAATGTTTTATTCCTTTCATGTTAATTGTCATGTGTCGACAACTGTCTTAAGATGTATAAAGTATGCTTCAGACGTACTTATCATTTTAAATTACTACTTTTGATGTAACGATGTTAGTTACACACTTCCCTCTACACGACGCTGTCCCTCCTAAGACATGCTCGTCTCGAACATCGTTGTTACAGTGATACATAGCCAATCGGGCTACCAGAATCTTAGCCGGGCTTCGTGACGTACATTGTATCCGGAAAGTTATATCATTCATTTCCGTTATAACCTTATAGAATCCCTCCTAACTGGCCTGTAATTTTGGGGATTTGTCTTTCTGTTTCAGTGGGTTATGCAGCCATACCAATGATCCTTCGTCAAAGCTCGTCTCTGTCGCCTTCCGATCGTAAAGTTTTCATGCGTTTTTATGCTTCGCCTCTCGTGCCTTCTCAAGAACATCAGTCATTTTCGCATACATTTTTCAGAGTTAATATACTTTCCCGCAGTTGAAAGTATCCTATATTTTGACTTGGATAACTAGCTATCATCATACCAAATTTTACCAAAATTCCTCCAGTAATTTTTATCGAGTTGCGGTCACAGACAGACAGACAGTGAAATATTCTAAAAACTATAAGTTCAGCCTCTGTATCGAAATATTCTAAAAACTATAGGTTCAGCCTCTGTATCGATAATAATGTCCATTTTAATAAGATTTTCCCAAAAATATTTAATGTACAGATTCAGCTTAGTTAGAATTTTATTATATGTAGGTAAAGACTAAAAAGTATCAACCTTGTCATCATCATAAGTACCAGGCAACCAAGTAATGAGTACAGTAATGAGAGTAACTACACTAGTATTACTATTTAAAGAGTAAGGTTAATCTTTTATTCTATGCTTAAACCATACAAGAGGAAAATATGGAACTACGGAATGCTTTTTTTAAGGCGATTTTAAAATAATATTTAGAGAAATATTTCTATTTAGATTTATTGTTTAGCCAAGTCCAATCAAATTATTTTGTTTTACAGGGAGGGATTCGTAGGTCAGATGAGTAATTTATATTGTGTGTATGAGTTACTTAACTACTCTGAATAACACATGTTGTAATGTAATGAAAAAAATGTATTCTTAATGCCTAAAAAATATCTATTTTCATGAACGAATAAATGTTGGGTATTTAATATATTAAAATGAAATAAAAGGTATAATTTACTTTATTTAAATTTCTTTTTTTTTGGTTTGGAATATTATTATTTTGTAGGTGATTTAATTTCATGACACGTTTTTATAGATGTCGACGAAATAAAATAAAAAGTAAGTCTTATTCGATATTTCGCTTAGTTTCCAATATCAGACGTAAAAAGTTATATTATAATTTTAACGTGTGTTTTTGTGTATCTGTCTGTGTTATCGTAGCGCCCAAACGGATGAACCGATTTTAATTTAGTTTTTTTTTTGTTTGAAAGCTGTACACTTGATAGTAAAATCTCAGTAGGTATATATTTTTTCAGCAATTTACGTAATCAATCACAGTTGCTTGACCTGGCTGACACATCCTCATCATAAAAACTACTGTGTCGTATTTACAAACGATTTCTACATCCCATAAAAAGGTTAAATAGGGCCGAAATATTATATGTAAATATATGAGTACAAGTTTATATTATGGATAAAACATGTCATGTTTTAAAGGGTTTTGAATTTCATTTCCTGGAGGCGTTACAGGGAATCAAAGTTTGAGTTAAAATATCTTTATTGTCGCTATTTAAACATTTAGAGAGAGTATTTTATTTTATTTAAACTTAAATGTAATGACATTTTATTTAGGCTGGTTTCACAGCCAGGTATAGTTTTTAGAATTTTTGTCTTTCTGTCTGTCTGTCTGTATGTCTGTCTGTCCATCTGTGACCGCATCACGGAAAAACCACTGGAGGAATATTGATGAAATTTTGGTATGATGATAGCTGATTATCCGGGTAAACATATAGGTTATTTTTTACTGCGGGAAAATATCTCATCTCTGAGAAATCTATACTAAGCGATACCAGACACATCTATCTTGTGCCCCGTGCCGCTTACTAACCGCGTCGGCGTAAGCGCAGCTATGAAATCACAGTTACCTGTATAAATATATTATATCAATCAGACGGCATCAGTATGTCACTTATTCTTTCTAATATAAAAGCGCTAGCATTACTTAATCTAATGTAATATATTCGGAAGTTAATATTAGAAATGCGAAAGTTTGTAAGTATGTGTATGTTTGTTACTTATTTACACTGAAACAGCTGAATGGATTTGGATGATTTTTTTTGTACGTAGATAGACCTTGTATGAACTGGAGTAACGTTAGGGCCGTAGAGATGCCTCTGAGGAAGCGATGTTAAGTCGCTACTATTATAATAGTATAGTACGGGGGGCACACTACGCTAAAATATCGGTTTGCGTGCCTTATTTTATTTTATTATTACTTATTATCAATTAATTATTTGTCAGAGAACCTTTTAGTCATTTAGCTTTGATAATGTAAGCAGACCGTAAGCTATATTTCGTATGTCATTTTCTATTGATGACATATGAGCTAACCGATTAATGCTTTTCAGCGGATCAGTCACTCAATTGTCTCATTGTTTGTACATTAATCTTGATGTGATGAGAGATCTTGCAAGCAAATGGAGGCTGCCTCATGACAGGATAATGAGCTCACGTGACCCGTCACTCCCAGCTGCCACACACGAAGAACTGGTAATTTCCGTAATGTAAGTACCCGATTCCAATTTCAAACCTCAGTAGACACTTGCGATTTCATGTTTTTAAAGGAAGGCTTTCCTTTAAAGGAAGGCAATTAAGCCGACCATCCATAAAGCTAATATTGCGTCAGCACGCTTGGATATGTCTCAAAATAATATAAATTTGAATCCCAATATTGATTTACGAATCTTATATATTTAAACGAGCAATTCTTGTTTATTTATTTATTTATTTATACCAGCGATCTCGGGAACGGCTCTAACGATTTTGCTGAAATTTTGTATATGGGGGCTTTCGGGGGCGAAAAATTGATCTAGATTAGTCACATGTCTGGGAAAACGCGTGTTTTCGAGTTTTCATGCGTTTTTCTTATGCATTATTCTACGCAAAATTGAATAGCGACATCTATACAATTGTCTCAGTATCACTTAGTCACTTAATGTAAAATTATTTTTAAGCCAAATTAAAAAGAAAATTGTTCTTATCGCGACATCTATACAACTTTCTCGGTAACACTTAGTCACTTAATGTAAAATATACAATCTTTCAAGAACTCCGAGCGAAGCTCGGTCGCCCAGGTACTAATGGCCTTATTGGCATAAAAATGTTCTATAATATCTTATTTATTTCATTTTAAACTAATGCAAAATACTTCTTATAGAATTAATTACATATTTTTATTTTTATTAGGTATACCATTTTGAACAAACTTGCTTTTATTGTTATTTATATGTTTAGGTCAATTAGTAGGTGGTGGTGGATGGTATACAGTATTTTATTAAAAGCTAGCGACATACCTTCGCTTCGTCAGGTGCGTCCCTAAGGTGCTTGAATGATTTAGGAACCCATAGAGGACAAACATACGAATATTTATTTTTATTTATATACCTAGATTAAAATTTGCACAAATATAGTAATGCGTTCCAAACACCAAAACAGGTATGTAACAAAACTAATGAATGTTATTTAAGAAGGGTGCAATTAGTTATGTACATAACAATTTGCCCCGTGCGATAGAGCGAAGGAAAACAGTTCATTAGTCAAACTTGCCAGATACTCACAGTAACGAACACATCTTTCCACAAATTATGATGCTCTCAGCTGAAAATGGTAATTTTGACCCATTTCGGTTAGAAGGCGAGTCGAAATCAGCTTGCGTATTCTATTGCAGAAGCGCACCTCTATTAATTCATGCAGCCGTAATTTTCAAATGTGATTATCATTATATCGCCAGTACGGAAATATCCCCGTCCTTCGTAATCCCCTTGAACTCAACTCTGCATAAAACGGTTTTCATTACGATCTTTAGTCTATATTATGTATATGATTATATTATGTTCTACTAGCGACTTACCCTCGCTTAGCACGGGTACGTCCCTAGGTGCTCGTACGTTTTAAATAGATAAAATTAGTTATATGAGTCTACCTTAGGAGGTAGACACATGCTCTTCCGGAACTTTCTGTAGGCCTTTTTAAGACCTACAAGTTTTTGTACATTGTTTTGATGTATCTCTTAAGGTTTAGCCAGCCTTACTCATGTAAGCGTGGGAAAACAGTTTTTATGACAAAACACTGTCATAGTTCAGCCAATTTTGTACAAAATATTCACATAATATATTTTAACGGTGCTACTAATAGTTTTTGTGTAATAAATCATTAAACTTTTTGAAGGAAAACTCGGCCGAACCAGTTATTGTTTTTCCATCGGAATGAGAAATTTTCCTGTAGTAAAAGGTATCGCTAATTTTGACCCCTAGAATATTCCTTTGTCATACGCCGTCAATGTATGGATGTATCGAATATCGATTTTTCCGTTATCCTTTTTGGTTAGTCTTCCTATATTCAGAGGCTACAGTCGCATTTATAAACATTAAATAATCTCGTTTAATGTATATTTCACTATAAAAATAATTGAAAAATAAATACATATATTTCTCTAGAAAAATGTTACGTCATCCAGTAAATTATTTTTCGTGTCATGCTTAAAAACAATTTTATAAAAAGAAATAATAGACCAAAGTAATATTTTACTTTAATTGTTATTTATTCATTTTATTGTTTAGTACATAAATTTTATCAAGGAAAATGTGCAACTCTATAATACCGTTATAACAATTAACGTTCCGTTCTTTGCGTAAAGTTTACATTGTTTTCCATTTTACTAAGTTAAATATTTATGGTTTCGAAATAAAATCCAAATTTCATGTAGAGTACATGAGATTTGTTCACTTGTACTAGAATTGTACTGAATAAATCTAGTTAAAAAATGTATACCTATATATATAATTTGAAGTGTTTGTTTGTAATGTCAAAATAACAGCTTTTTATTAAATGCAAATGAAATTATATAAGGTAATTATATGAAAAACGCAGCTTTTAAAATTTTTGTCTGCCTGTCACTGTCCGGCTAATCTCCGAAACGGCTGCACTTATTTTGAAAATCATTTCGTTCTACAAAATATTACTAATATATACCTATTACCTACTGCCGAAGCAGTTCGTTTTTTGAACGTTTGAACGGGTATTAGCTTGTCTATATTTCAGCGCCATTTTCCTTAGGTACTGAGGTACGGGTGACAAAAAGTTTTCGATAATAATCTACCCACGCCAACTACGTATACCTTTTTATATTCTTATAAAAGTTTTTTCAATAAGTCACAAAGTTTTCGGATATGTTTTCACTTACAGAATCTTTCAGTTTTCTGTCCTTCTGTTCTTCTATCGGCTTATTAAGATCCTTTTTCTCCGGAACATAATGAAGAACTATTTTGAAGACCTTTGTAATAAATTCAAGCTTCGGAATCAACGCAATAAATATTATGTTATATCTTGTGTTTTAAATCATACATATATTATATAACAATTAATTTAAATAAAACAAATAAAATTTATATAAATGATTAGGATTCAATTCAGGGAAAATTCTATAAGCATTTGTGTTCATGGGCCGATATTTCTGCTGATGTTCAACCTCTGTCTCCCCTTGTATCGCGTAGACAAGCGAGAGACCAACTTTTCTTATATATGATAATTAATAAATTTATTGTATCACCTTTACTATTATCTAACTTGGAATTTAACTGCCCACGATTTAAACAAAATGCACTAGCAATATCTTCTTATACCGTAGCTGCCAAAATTATAATAAAATATATTCGGATATCGTTACTTAAAAGAGGATTTCAACCTCGTTACTATCATGTAATCGTTGTTAAATGAAATAAACTATTTATTTATTATTATTTATTATTATTTATTGACATTTTAGTCGTAAAATTTATAAAAGAAATGAGAATATTATTTTATAATATATAATATAATATTTATATATGTATCAATGCTCCACTCTTAAGGGCTTCATAGACCTTTCTCCAGGCTCTGATAGTTCCAGTTCAGCTTTAAATAATAATAATATTTTATAAACCGAAGAGTAAAAATATACGAATTTATATTTGTTTTTTTTTTTAAAAATGTGTATTGTAAATACGTTAATATTTTATATTACTGTTAACCTAACAAAATATGTAAGTATATGCAATATTTGGTAGTACAGAATCACGTCAAACAAGCACTTGCTCGAGTTTATACATTTAAAGTTCATTGCAAGAATTTACAAACATTTTCATTTTCAAAAATAGTTTCGGCATATAAAACTGATGGGTTTGTTTCTTGGTTGTCTAAACGTTCGAAGGCGGGCGTAGCCGCAGAAATTCTTAGATTACTTTTATATTTTGTTGTTTATTCGAATATAAACTGAGTAAATCGGTGAAAACGTTACAAGGTAATGATACACAATCGATCACTTTACAGGTATGGAAACCACGATAAAAATCATCGTTATTATTCGTCGTATTATTAATTAGTATTTAATTAAACATTTGATATTAAAACAGATTGTTATATCCAAATTAATTTACTTAGGACATTTTAACTATTTTCAGAAGATATCTCGAAGATAGCTCGAAGGATGGCTCAAGAGGCGACAGTAAATCTTAACCATCCATTTATGTTTTTTGTAAAATGTTCTTTCTTTCGCTATAAAAATGTAAGTAATCCATAAACAAAACTAATAAAGACTTTACTTATCTAATAAGATAAAGTACTTTATCCTGAAAATAAACTTAGCTAAAAATATAATAATTAAATAATATTATTATAACCAAGAGATATTTACCATATTTTTCACTTAATTTTATGAGTTTGCGATATTTAGGGCACTATTATAACCACCATGGTCACAGAGATACTGACTGACAGTAAGTATTGCCCAATATTCGCTACTAGCGACTCTTTACTTCGCTCGCAAACCGTACATTTTTACGGGATGAAAAGAAACAGACTATAATCTATCTCTGTGCCAAATTTCATCCAGATCCGTTTAGCCGTTCTGGCGTGATTTAGTAACAAACATCCATCCATCAAAACTTTCGTATTTATAATATGTATTTATATACTAGCGGCTCACCCTCGCTTCGCTCGGGTTTGCCTCTAGGAAAACTAAAACAAACTTATCCCACGGGAACCGTAATTTTTTCGGGATAAAAAGTAGCCTTTGTGTTATTCTAGACTATAATCTATCTTTGTGCCTTTCATCCAGATTCGTTCAGCCGTTCTGGCGTGAAAGAGTAACAAACATCACACACTGTAACAAACATCACATACAAACTTTCACATTTATAATTAGTATAGATGGGGTGGAATTTACCGAAAATTAAAATAATGTACTATGTGCTTATCATGTATCGACTTATATCTCGAATGCCTCTCGTATAATTAACTAACTTTTTGTTGTAATTTATTTATGTACAAAATTCCGTTCCTAAGACTCGCAGCATGATGTTGCATAGCCTAATATCTTCTAATCTGGCTGATACTTTCAGAAATTAGCGCGTTAAAACACAAAAAAAAAAACAAACTGTTCAGCTTTACTATATAAACATTTTGCGAAAATTTTATTACGTGCGTGTTCTTTTCTTTCTTCGCTTTAAGATTAAGATAGACTAAGGAGTAACCTAGCCTACTGTTCGGCGCCTAGAAACTAGAGGGCCCGAGGGAAGTAAGTGTAAGTCACTAGTACCTAATAAAACGCAGAACTAAAGCTTTAGTATCATGAATTATGGCTCTTTTCTTAAAAAAAACATCTTTTGTTAGGTATTTCTTTCAGAATATATCTAATGACAAAATCATTTGTGATCTTTGTGACATCTTCTTTAACAATTTTTGTTTTAATTTTACGTTGCATAATATGTTTAAAGTAAATTAATTAGGATTAATAAAATAGTTTACAAATACAAATTTGAATAGCTTTATTTTTCGTTTTAGTTAAAATTTTAAAGAAGAATTCATGAAAGAAACTAAATCTATCTTTTAAATTTGTAAAGTTTTAAGTTCGGAAAGCAAAAAGAGTTAGTATATTTTTCAACAAGCGAGCCTTCTCATAGTTCAAACTTAATGATTTGAAAAAAAAAATCTCTTAAGTACTCTTTAAGAGATATAATCGTATAGAAGGGAAATATTGACATCGCTTACTACTTAGTAGGTACTTCTTGGTGTATTATATAAAATCGTGACATTCAATTTATATCAGAAGCTAAATATGTATAGGCTTTTCTGAACCAATTTAATATTTAATTAATACTATACATTATACAATAAAATTTTCTGCGAATATATCAAGTTAATATATTTTATCGTTTAATGTAGTGAGTGGTAGAAGTTTAAGTAAACATTTAATTTTTCAATTACATCTACCCACGACTTTTCCGGCTTAAAAAGTATTTTCTTCATTTCAATGCAGGAGCATATTCATTATTAATAATATTAATCCCCCAAAAAGTTTTTAAGTAAAAAATAGTAGCATGACTGCTTATACTATTCCTTATTTCCCAATACCACGCGTGCAAGTTTCAAAGGGCCTTTTGATTGAGAGCGTATATGCAATAAGATAATGAAGTAACAAATTACAACATATAGCATATCATTGGTAAAAAATTAAAACATAATTTAGAACAAGATGTTTTTTTTAACAATTAACTGTAACTTTGGTAAAAAATATCTTAGCATAAGTGTAATATAACTATACTATTTAGTTGATTATGTCAGTAATTCTACTTACATACCGACCGAATGCACACACTGATGTACATATTTGTTTGACTTCATGCTTAGTTCTATGAGACTCTATCTAATATAAATCTAATAAAAAATTATTTATAACACTTTATTGCACAAGAAAATTGTACATTAACAAAAAAAATACAATTAAACAGATGTGCAAAGGCGGCCTTATCACTAAAAGTGATCTCTTACAGGCAACCGATAAAAAAGGATACAAGAAAATAAGTGATAAGATCTATCTTATTTTTTAGTCGGTACATCCATCCAAACATATTCACAAATTATCTCATTTACAATATCAGTAGGTATTTATAAACTTCATTGTTTCAGAATAACTATTGCGACTAAATTATTTGCTTTACGTGTGTGCTTAAATAGGTATTTGATTGATAAATAATTTACCGGTGGTAGGACTCTGTCAAGCCTGAGGAGTCCGACTGGATGGGTACCACCCCCTTACCTATTTCTGCCGCCAAGCAACAATGATTGCATTGTTGTGTTCCGGTTTGAAGGATAAGGTAGCCAGCGCAATCACAGGCAAGAGGCATATCATCTTAGTCCTCACAGTGACAACGCACCTGTGGTTCTGCATTTTTGTTACTTAAAACCTAAGTGCATGAACTGTAGGTGTTATGGGCGACAGGTACTACTTTCCATCAGGTAGTCTGTCTGCTCGTTTGTCACTAAATTTCATAAAAAAAATACGAGTAAATTAATATAAGAGTCAAGTTTGTAAATCCCCATATTAAAGATAAAACACAATTTCGTTTTAATCGGTTATGGTGTGTAGTCTTGCGAGCTAGGTAATAAAAATTACTCGGCTCGCATGCCTGTGATGTTAAAAATAAGTAGGTATAATATAGTTAAAATTTAATAGGATGAACGACTTGCAATAAAAAGAACTTAACTACAATAGGCATTTCATTTTTTTACGGGATGTGGATTATTAAGAGCTTATAAAATCCTTATTTACAAAGTAAGGAGAAGTTAGTAACAAACATAAGAGTTCTAATTTTGACAGTCTGCTTGATATCTTTTCTTCTTTGCCGAAAATGACTTGAATAGGACATGTTACAGACTCGGGCGGGTCGCATTGTATACAATATCTGCGCTTTATGACTCCGACTATTTATGCTTTCTTAAACAGGATAATATGTATATCATCGAATAGATTATATCAACATTTGGCTACCAATTACAAATTCGATACATTGAGAAGTCGCAAACTTATGTCAATCCCATACATTAGTTATTCTATTCTACTAGTGTTTATGCCCTAATATAGAGTTATTGACTTTTAATACATTTGACATTAAAAGTTTCGGTATGAAATACATATTTTACATGTATATATATATATATATATATATATATATATATATATATATATATATATATATATATATATATATATATATATATATATACAGGGTGAATTTTTCAAGTGGGCGTGCATGGCTAAATCCAAAACTATGAGGAATAGCGAAAAGTACTCAAAGGAGTCTCGGGCCCGATTTTCATGAAAACTAAAACTGCATCATTGGATTTTTGAAAAATCAATTTTCCTAGCCAGGAATCGAACCTGTTGATTTTGAAAAAAAAAACACATACTGTATAATTACACCATTCGATAGTGTTGCTAATAAGGAACGCATTCTGGGAAGTCATGACATACGGCAAACTTATGGAAAATTTGAGATTTTAATAAACTGCTTCATTTTATAGTAATTTCTTTAATAATTAATGTCCTATACCTTGTTCGAAATGATGCTTAATATTTATTATTCAACACACCTGCAGCGCACTCATCTTTACAACATTATGTTCTAATTTCAAATTTCTATTTTCTTCGTGGTCAAAGGCCAAAGTAGTATTCTACAGTAATATTCTAAACGGAATCAATAATATTGTAATGCTAAATGCAGTACAATCCTTGAAACGTCCAATCCAGGTATGTATTGAAAACAACGGCTATCATTTTGAACAATTGATCTGTTAAGGTTAACTAAGTAAATAACAGAGAACAATAAAAAACATTTTGTTAAAAATGAGCTCTTTCCTTAAGTTTGCCGTATGTCATGACTTCCCAGATAAACGATACGACCCGTAAAAATTATATGTATAATGGCTATATTAAAAAAAGTTTTAAACTTAATTAATCCTTTTATTTACTAAATTAGATAAGACAATATGATCAAGTTGGAGGCGGATTGACCCTCGACGGCTTCAATCTTATTGTTTGACTGTAACTTCGCAAGAGATTATGAAATTTCAGTTTGACTTTGCACAATTTTGATGTTTGTGGTACCTAACTTAACAGATCTGAGTGCCTCTTGCTGCGATTGATTACATTTAAAGCCTTCATATTTAGAGGAATACACGTATATTTATCGGTGACTTCGTCCGCGTAGAAATTGCAGTTTTTCAATTCTTTCAACAAACTTATCTATTGAAAAGTTCAGAACTAAATGTTTCAGAAATTATATGACATATTATATTTTTCGACGGATATATGGGTATAAAAATATCCTATTCGTTATGCATTTCCCTTCATTTAATTTTTTATTAGGATGATGAGGCGGAAGCTCCTTTTAAAGTATAATTAATATATGCACTTATTCTTCATCAAATTAACAAAAAAGGAGGAATCATTCTATTCAAGGGTTCGCTATGAACTTTAAGAAAATTTTAAATCACCCATTCTTTGTTCTTCTACTACGAATATTATTTTTTATAAAGAAATAATACCAAAACGTACAAAATTGTTATAATATTATTGTATTTAGTCGCCTGTGATCTTAAAGTTTCTTTGGCAAATAATAAACTCATCTCAAAAATATGTCTCATATAAATAAATAATACTAAAAAGAGAATTTTGGCTAAATCTCAATTCTTATAACGTGAATCAAAGATAGACTGAGAAATTATCTTAAAAATATGGAAGCAGGCATCACATAATATCTCTAGTGATGCGTAAAAAGTACAATAAATAGGCTATCAGTGATACAAACGGTTTACAATAAATATTTTGCTTTTCATTTGTCTAGAATAGTGGTAATGAATCTTAATCACAGATGCGTGTGCCGTGACAGGCCACGGTGACTAACTGGTACTCGGTTGGTTTAGCTGCTGGCAATAACACGACCGTCCGTCGCATATGTTTGCTGTCTATGAGGCAAAGATTAATGATTACCAGATATACAAAGTACTTTACCGAATTTGAATAGGCATGAAACTTCCATGTATATAGAAATAAATATATATAGAAAAACATATAGATTTTATTTAGTAAATTAATTTTTATTTTGACCATGTATTTTTTATAAAATAAGATACATTTTATATCGGTTAAATAAAAATGAAAAATATGTACTATCTTTTATTTATTTTCATTATCTCCAAAATATTATTGGAATAGTTTGATTGGATTACGTTTTATAATCACAGTTATAATACACAGTTATAAATATGTATAAAGAAAATAATCTAATAATTGCTAAATAAATACAAAATAATCTGGATCAGTCCACAACACTCTATGCCTGTGCCCGAGTCGGATTTGCAGATCCTTTCTCGAGAGAGATGACTGCGATCATACTCCATTTGAAGAACTTTATGGCGACCTGTTTCGGCCATATTGGGTTGGTCTCAGCTGAGTAATAATTAAAAAAAAATAAAAACCGACTTCCAGGCACTGAAAAGTAAAAAATAACTAAACGGGGGTTTTCATTTAGAATAGATACTTGATCAGATTTTTTCGAAGTCGGTGTGCTTTGATTTGTACTGGCTGACACCGATTTCGAAAAAATCTGATTAAGAACTTATAACTTGCAAACGGCAGAACGGATTTTCTTGATTTATAGCTAAAGAACACTCAATCAAGTCACCTTTCAAAAAAAAAAAAACTAGCGGTTCATCCGTTTGAGCGCTACGTTGCTGCAGACAGATACACACGTTAAACTTATAAATCTTGTCTTTAAGCGTTGGGGATTAAAAAGACGTGCCAAAGATTAAAAGTTTATAAAATTCTTACCTATTTACAGAGTAAGGAGAAGTGGAAATGGAAGAGTTTCAATTTGGACAGTCTGCTTGATATCTTTGTTCTTTGCCGAAAATGACTTGAATAGGACATGTTACAGACTCGGACGGGTCACATTGTATACAATATCTGCGCTTTACGACTACGAGACTATTCGCTTTGTTAAACGGGATATGTAAATTGATTAGTTAATTCATCGGCTTCGTGCTTATTTGTTTAAACGACCAATCCGTATTGCACTTCACCGTAGAAAGATTTATTCTACTATTTTAAAAAAAGTATCTCTAAGATTTATACCGGTGGTAGGACTCTGTCAAGCCTGAGGAGTCCGACTGGATGGGTACCACCCCCTTATCTATTTCTGCCGCCAAGCAACAATGATTGCATTGTTGTGTTCCGGTTTGAAGGATAAGGTAGCCAGCGCAATTACAGGCAAGAGGCATATCATCTTAGTCCTCACAGTGACAACGCACCTGTGGCTCTGCATTTTTGTTACTTAAAACCTAAGTGCATGAACCGTAGGTGTTATGGGCGACAGGTACTACTTTCCATCAGGTGGTCTGTCTGCTCGTTTGTCACTGAATCTCATAAAAAAAATATTATATATTATAGATACATTTATAGATAAAATGCTTTTTTTCAGCTTTATAAAGTAAAATATGTATTTAATATCAAAAGAATGAGGAAGAATTTTGCTTATTTGCACCACAGGATGCACTAATTTTCAGGATACATCGCACAGGCAAGATGCGAATACAATATTAGCAAAAAAACCAGGTATAAAAGAGATATCACAATAAATTGCTTAACCTTAGACTCAATGTAAATAAGCCATACGTGTGGCGCCCTCCTTTCGAGAAATCTTCGCTATTGACATTAAAAGTTAATAATTCTATATTAAAAACTCTTTCGGTAAATTATTCGTCTGGAAAACCAGGGTTATTTTGAGACGACGAGTTACTATTGATGCGTAAACAACGGTTGTGGCTAGTTTGGTATACGTAAATCGTAACATTTGTGGCGTAAATAACGGTTGTAGCTATTTTGGTGTAAAGTAAGGTATAAGTTACAAATATCAAAGCTGATTTACATTTTATTTTTAGTAACGATATATCACGCGAAGAGGCTATCAAGTATTTACTTAAATTATTTACTTTATTTGGTAGGTATACTTATTTAAATCCAATTATAATATAAATTGTAGAGATTCCTCGCACTGTGTACGGGTAGTGATTTTTAAAAAAAACTTTGTGTGAACTGTACTTTTGACGCTGTTTATCTTAAAGTATATAATAATGAATTACACTTAATACTAAGTAGTAAAAAAATAAAGGAAATAACATTTTATAAAATATTCGTGTTAAATGACTTGGTCATTTTTAACCTTGATTCATTAAAGAATCAAATATAAAAAAATGTGTGTAGTAAATAAAATCAAATTATTATTATATATTCAAATTATTACTTTTAGTATAACAAATTATGTGAAGTAATAAAATGGCAAAAAAAATTATAAAACATTTCGATTTATATTAAAATAGCCAATGACGACTTTGCGGTATTGATGGCCGTTAATCGTACTATTTTATGGCAAAAGTTTGTACTGTGTGTATGTTTGTTACTACTTCCGCTAACAGCTGGATGAATTTGGATGAAAATTCTACAGATAGATTTTGACCTGCAGTGACACATAGACAATACTAGAAAACGAGATATCAATGTACAAATACTTGTACAAGAAGAAGATCGTAAATCGCTAGTTAAATATATTAATTTATAATACACGAAATAAAAAGAACTGTTTTTATTTTTCGATAACGTTTATTTTCATAAACCTTTTGCTTAGAATGACATAAGTGTCCTCTTGTATTAAAAGTTACGTTTTGGCCTGAAACACAACAAAGACAACCAATGAGAAAGATTTACTCAAATTACAGTTATAAGTTACGTTAAAAATAATATGGATTGAAAAGAAAATTCTGACTAGTGGAGAGTACCTAGAACATTCAAAAGGGCTCCCCAGAATTCGGTAAAACTTTGATTGAGTTCTTTTTTGTTAAAAAAACTAAAAACTTGAATAAATACAAAAGAAAAAAAAACAAAAGTAAAAACGTGGTATTTCAATCGGGACTCGATCCCGGGCATATTGTGTTGTCTAACTTGCGCTTTGACCGCTTGACCACGATGCTTACATCCGAGTGTAAGAAATTATCGACCATATTTTGCGTAGAATAATGCAAAAGAAAACCACATGAAAACTCAAAAACACGCGTTTTTCCACACATGAGACTAATCTAGATCAATTTCTCGCCCCCGAAAGCCCTCATACACCAAATTTCAGCGAAATCGTTAGAGCCGTTTCCGAGATCGCTGGTATAAATAAATAAAGAAATAAAGATATAAATATATAAAAATTGCTCGTTTTAATATATAAGATTAAATAGATTATTTTCAGAGATGTTCAAATGAAAAATACGTTGTCAAACCGAGATTGTCAATATTATGCAAAGTGAAGTCATTTTTGAATTTTTGACCTAATTTAGACGATGTTTCTTTTCTTTTTGATAAAATATTAACATGTAAATCAAAAAAAAAAAAAAATTAAATAGTGCGTATGTGTACATGCGTAAGAAATAAAACTTCTGTAGGTTATAGGTACACTTTATGAAATTCAATTTATGTTTTAAATAATTAGGATAGGTGAGATACTAAAAATAACGCATATTAGGCATATTACAATATAAAATAAATAAATAATATTAAAAAATAATAAATAATATAAAAATAAATCTATAAATAATAAATAAAAAATAATATAATTAAATAAATTTCAATATTGTGCCTCTACTAGCCTTGCAAAAAGTGATATAAAACTTAAAATACATATTATTATATATAAGGAGTCTTTGGGGACTTTTAATATATTTTTTTCGCTTTGATCCAAAACTTCAGAATCCGTCTTCACGAAGATTTGAGGAAGCTACATTGACATGGAAGGCAGTTCTGTTAAGTAGAACATCGCCAAGATAAACTTAACAAGTGCTCTTTTTACAAATCAAATTACAGTATTTAATATATTATAGCTATACCGCAAATGATTTAATTAATTTAATTTCCACACATTTCCATAAAAAGAAACTCTCGAACAGAGTAATTTACTTTATTTTGTTGAAAAGGTAAGTCTAAGGTTGTCTGTGGATTTTTATTACTCATATTTTATACTCAGCTGCGCGAAAGGTTTCTTCGATTTGAGGCCCGCCCAGCAGTGCTGAATATCAAAAAAGCAATGTTATTTTGGAATATTGTTACCCATATTAAATTGCTTATTCTTTTCAGTTACGAAAATGAACGTATAAGTAATAGTGACCATTAAGCAAAGAAATATTCTTACAGCTACTTCTAAATTCGGTAAAATTCGCTCTAATTTATCGGTTTTTATGAGGTTATGTAAAACTAACTAGAGATGCGAGACCCGAGATTTGAACCTGATTCTCTCATTTTCCCAAGCGAGCGCGTTACCACTCGGCTACCACTGCCTTCCTAAAATCTATACTAACCATTAAAACATTCCTAGGGACGAACCCGAGCGGAGCGAGAGTAAGTCGCTAGTTACATATAAGCCGTATAAAATAATTTTGGATTTGATGCTATATTTTTAAACATACATATATATTTTATGAATATTGTCCTTCGTTACGCTATATATGTATGTATTAAGTACTAGATGTACTATACATAAATTCGAAATAACAAGCACTCATAATAAAAGTAAATAAATACCTAAGCATTGTAGACTGCATTAAACAAAATGTTTGTTCCATGATATAAATAGAATGCAAAAGGATGATCGGCTTCAAATTTAATACTTAACGATCTCACCCCCGCTACTGGAAAATCAATGAATTAAAAATATAAAATAAAAAAAAAGTTAAATTAACTTTTCTCACTCAAAGTATTTTTAGGATTTCGTAACTCAAGGAAAAAAAGTAATTAAAAAAATATTAAAAGACTTAAAAAAATTACTATAAAGTAAATAAAGTAAAAAATAACTGATCGGAGGTTTTCATTTATTATAGATACCTAATCAGATATTTTCGAAGTCGGTGCCAACTGCCAGCCGATGCAAAGGAAAGCAAATCTATTTCGACACATATAAATAGATCACAAATTGATGTATAATCAAATACATATAATTAGAGTTCATATCTTGTCATATTTACCTATTAGATATAATATATTCTTTGATTGATATTTATACAGATATAATATATTCTATGATTGAGATTTACATATTTGCCTATTAGATATAATATATTATTTGATTGATACTTGTGTAAATTTGTGTTAATAAATAGTTATTTAATTTACATTTAGAGATATAGGTATATAGCCTCTCGTGGGTGTTTTTGGGTAGTTGCTTCCATGGTACTGCGGCATGATCAGAAAAAGAATTTTGTTGGAATTAAGTGTTGCTCCTGGGAATGTTAAGCATAGAAGAAATGCAAGATCTCCTATACGCGTTGGGATTGGTAGAAAGTTAAAACGGGAACGAAAGTGAGGAGGGAAATTTTGATTTTTAAGGATATTATAAAGGATTGATAGAATGTGCATATTACGTCGAAGACGGATGGGAAGCCAATTAAGTTGAACACGAAAATCAGAGATGTGGTCATATTTCCGCAAACCAAAGATAAATCATATGGCGAGATTCCGAAGATATAATTTTCATATTTTAAAGTATTGTCGGCTGGCAACGACTACGAAAATATCTGATTAGGTATCTATAGTAAACGAAAACCTCCGTTGAGTCATTTTTTACTTTTTAGTATTTTTTTTTAAATCGGTTTAATTGTTTTTAAATAACTTTTTTATTTCATAATTTTTTGTTTTAAGTAAAAACTGCATAAATTTTTGTAATAAGTATTAATAACAAAAACTATTTCAGTTTTAGTTACACGTTTTAGCCCATATCATAAAAAGTACTGAACCGATTTTAATAAAATCTGCACTACTCTCTAAGTTGAAATAAATGTAAGGAAATAAAATAATAGTGATCACGATTCGATCACTAGTTTTGGAGAAATGCGTAGACAAACATACGTACATTCGTACATACATGTCATACATATAATATACAAACATGTCATACGCACATAATGTACATGTCATACATACACTCGCGTACACACACATACACACATGCATACAATCAAAAGATACGGTCGTTTATACCGCATATTTTGACACTCGCAAGAGAATCAAGACCTATAGGGTGCTTGCTGTTGGCCTAAAATGTCAAAAAAGAGAAGCACAAGTAAAGGAAAAAGTCCCAAAACCTTGTAATTACATCAAAAGAAATGTTTTTTCGGATTATAAAGTTATTTTAATTTTACATGCTACAGAGCGCTCATTGTGCAAATGAGTTCAATTTTATTTAATAAGTACGTAAATGCATTTATGGCAGCTTATTATATCAATT
This sequence comes from Argynnis bischoffii washingtonia, assembly GCA_033884665.1. Taxonomy (NCBI): domain Eukaryota; kingdom Metazoa; phylum Arthropoda; class Insecta; order Lepidoptera; family Nymphalidae; genus Argynnis; species Argynnis bischoffii. Next base: position 11,871,186 of record CM066618.1, on the reverse strand, counting down.
TATCAAATGTCTCTCGTGGATCATCAGCAGGTATAGTAAATTGGTCATAAAATAGTAAATTCTAGTAATAACATTTTTTTCGTTTCTTTTAAATACATATATAAAGTGTTTTATATTTTAAGTTATTTATGGCGATATTTAAATATGTTATTGTGACAATAACAAACTTAATATTTACTTAGTGTTGTACTTACAGTCGTTAGCAGCACCCGCTTCGGTTCCTTCTTCGTTTACTTCAATAAATGCTTTCTGTCTACCCGAGCTGATGCTTAATTTGGCACCGATTAATAAATTCTCTATTCTAGCCAGCTCATTGTCAAATATTTTATTCACGTTCATCTGCATAATACATAGTGTATACATATATCAATGTTAAGTAACTGATAAGTGAGACAAGTAAGACATTATTTGTAAATGAAATAAAAGTCTCTCGAAAACGAATAAAGCTTTTTTTCTTTAAACAAGTAATATTTTCAAAACGGAGCGCCAAATATTTTCTCATTAATAACTTTCTATAATACCTGATAACTGTTGGCTATAAATATTTTCCCTTTCTCTTTCCCACTTACCCTTTCGAGGATGGTTCTAAGATTTGTTTTGTTTCAATTTTAAATCTAGGAAGGCCAACATCGACTTCTATTTCCAAAAATCCATTACGAGCTTTGTCTAAAACTGATAGATCCTTTAATTTTTCTTCTAATTCATTTATTCCTTCAATATCTCGAGGAAGAACAACAACAAGAGAAAATGCATTGTCTTGGTATGGAAGTTCTAGGACCTGAATAATTAAAATGCTTATATATAATACATGTATAATGTATATATTTCACATGCATATTCAATTAACATATTGTTTAGAGAATAATAAAATATATAGTAAAATAATAGATGTTTTTATAGCAAGATTCGATTTTTAGAATAATTTTTATCATTTAAATAAAACCATATAAAAGGTTATTTATTTACAATATTCATATGATTATCTCTATTAATATATCAATGTTACTAACTACTTTGTATTAAGATTTAATTTAATTTACGAAAATATTTTGAAATGATTTCTTTAATTTAAGAGTGTAAATTTATTACGTAATTGCAATATTATACTGTCGCGTAGTAAATAATGTGTAACGACGTTACTTACACCCGAAATAATAATTTAAAAAAGCATCTCTGAAGTATGCTTAACACATTCTAAGACAGTTGTCAATGTCTGATAATAATTAAAAACAAGAACAGTTAATGTGGAACATAACATTTTCTGGAAAGGAATTAAAATTACTACGTAGGACGTTGAAGTAAGAATGAGGTACAAAGTTTTTGGAACCGAAAAAAGGTAATACTGTCTGGTAAAACTGGAATAATGATTAGATTTAAGAAATGGAAATAATTTAAATATATTGTGTTTTTAAAATGGAATTCTTTTGTTAGTAGTCTGTCACAGCGTGTACTCGAAAATGGAGAAAATTGAATTGCGCGCGGTTATTCAATATCTGTGCTTGAAAAAATTCACTACGGAACGAGTTAATCAAGACTTACAGCTTACGCTGAATTTAAACCCTCAAGAACATCCAACAAATATGACTCTCGCTTGGGCCACTCCACAACGGCAAGGACCGAAAAAATGGTCAAAAAAGTCGAAAACATTGTTTTAGCAGATCGTCGTGTAACAGTACGTTATATAGCAGAAGAAAGTAAGATTTCGACTGGTAGTGTGTACAATATTTTACATGAAAGCTTGGAGACGAAAGAAGTATCCGGGCGCTAGGTCTGCTAGATGGCTGAATGGACCGGAATGCTTACCGATGCACAAAAACAAACCAAGCTGAACATTTCCTGAGCATATTTGAAACTGTTACAACAAGATCCTGATCGTTTTTTGTCTCGATTTATTACCATGGATTCACTATTATGACCCAGAAACAAAAGTACAGTCTATGAGTTGGAAAAAAACATAGTCGCCAACCCTTTCTTTATAACGTTGGTAAATTTAGGTACGAGGTATGGGACGCATCGGCAAAGCCAGTAATATCCACAGAATCTCAGCGAAACCTCCCCCGTCTTAATGGGGCGTCGCACAGGATCGCTTACACACTCAACCACGACGCCCCGATGGCAAGTTCACTCTGTTATCAGAGGAGTACCAGGAGCAACCCAAATGGCACACTACCCACCGAGGTGGGCCACCTCAGTATGCATTTCTTGGCTAACTTCCCGGTTGGATTGCCGGACGCTAATAGCCCCCTTCCCCCCTCCCACCACGATAAGGTGAACGCACTTTGGGGGATAGTCTCCAACCTTTAAGAAAATTAAGGCATATCATTCCGCCGGAAAGGTCATAGGCTGTCTTTTCTGGGATAGTAAAGGGGTGGTCATGATAGAATATCTTGATAATGGAGTTACTGTTACGGGTTCTATGTATGCAGAACAAATAAAAATATTGTGTAACGAAATTCTCGAGAAACGGTGAGGCAAATTAGCAAAAATTGTTTTGTTCTATCAAGATAATGCTCCGGATGCCGTTGTTATTTGCTGTAGTTCGAGATGCTGGCTTCGAAATACTTGAGCATCCTCCATTTTCACTCGACCTTTCCCTTACTGATTTCTGTCTTTTTTTAAAGTTGAAGGAGTCTCTAAGAAGACATAGAATCAAAAACGTTATATGCTAAAAGGTGACTACATCGAAAAATAAAATCTAATAAAAGTTTTTATTGAACGCCCCTCGTAGAAATGGTTCGTCAAATACTAGAATGTTCTTTGTATATGCATATTTGTATTTGCATTTGGCTCCGGCAATACAGTTTTAACGTGCGCTGGGGCTAGGGAAATAAAGAAATTTAATTATTTACGTAGATATATAAAAAAGTCGGCAGTGTGTAGAGTTCAGTTGAATTTCGGAGCTAAGAGAAGATTGAGAAGAAATCGCAAAAGCGACGAAAAGTGGAATAAAGTCGTAGCGCAAGTGTAATTAGTGATGAAAAATAGTGTTCAGAGACTGATTTAAGCAACCATCATAAATTACTGCGATGAATTTAAAGTGTAATTACAACATCTACAGTGCAGAATACATACATAAATTTCCGATTCCAAATCTGATCATCGTAAAAATATTTTATTTTGTGAAATTTTATTTTGTAGTTACCTGAGCATTCAGTTCTTCACTTTCTACATAATTTAATAAGACGTTTTGATGCATCATTTTAACTTTGGTCACTTTGGATTTGCTTACATGAAAGTCTGTATCAATTGTATAAGATTTATCAAACGGGGTTTTCCAATAGCCCTGAAATTATAAAGAATCTACGCGTTACTAAGTATATATCTAGAAAATAATACATGTGAACATTGTATTTATAAATTACCTTGAAATATATTGCGTTAACTAAAACAACAGATACTTCTTGTAAATCATTCGTAGTAACTAAATCTTTTATTACATGATTCGTTTGCTTTTCAACCTGTAGTTAAAATATTATTTTATTATTTTCACAATTGCTTTATTATAGAAAATATTTAGTTATTGCTGCATTGGAATTCACTTGACCGTTTAGGTCAAGGTAGGTAGGTGGTCTCCCGAGCACATCCAGCAATTATTATGGTTGGCCACTATGATGTTTAATAATTTACTCACAGTCTATTCCCGTTACATAGCTTAGGTGACTTCCATTACAGTTGTGCCAACCTTCAGAAGGAGGATATTGATAGCAGGGTACTCTCTAGCTAGGTAGAGATCTCTTGCGTTCTAGGTCTATAATAGTTGTCACTGCTGTGGCCAGCCGAGAAATTAAATATAAATTTCCTTTGGGCTTAGAATAATCTCCCTACTCCACTTTATATCCCACACAGTAAATGTGCACTTACGGAAAACTTGACTTATGTTACTCTGTTTAAATATATTCAACAACTCCAACTTCACCGTCCAGTTTTACCCGCTTAGGGGCTGAATTTAAACAAAAAATCTAAAATACATGTTAATTGTATTAAAGAGCATTAATACAAAGTTTCAAGTAATTTTGATTATAAACCTTTTTTTCCTCATATTAAGAGCACGTAATATTTTACCCTTTTAAGGGATGAATTTCGAAAAAATAATAATATTTGCATTGTTTTATTTTTCATTTCAAAGGTAATTACCACTTTCTGTGCATCAGTTACAGAATTTCATACATATATTTCATCTCCCATTTTACCCCCTTATGTAATGAATTTCAAAAAATGCTAAAACATATATTTATCTAATTGTATTGAAGAGCATTAATACTAAGTTTCAAGTAATTCTGATCATAAATAATTGTTTGCCCATATAAAGTTTATCACCCCCTTTTACCCTGTTAAGGGATGAATTTCGAAAACATTCTTATACATATATTTCTTATTTTTTATCTTAAAGCTAAATACCACTTTTCGCATTTCACGTTAAGAATAATAATGTTTCATACAATCTTTTATCTCCTATTTTAAGCTTAGCTAAGGGATGAATTTATAAAAATCCTTACTTAACGGATGCCTACATTGTATAAAGAATCGTCTAAATTTCACGTTTCTACGACCAGCGGTTTAGGCTATGCCTTGATCGATCAGTCAGTTAGTCAGGACAAAGCATGTTATGTATATATAGATATAGATTAATGAAAACGATGAAATATTACAAATAGCACATATCAATCCTAACTAACATCAACTATATATTATTATATTTAGGGTTGGCATTATGTTCTTGCATAATAACTCGATTGTAATAACATTATTCGATTGAATAATTATTATGTTTACTTACGGCATCATCGTTGGGCATTCCTAAACTGTTAAGAAGTTCATCATGAGATTCACCTACAGACGCTAGGGCTACTTGACCTAGGAGCGGCATAACGGAAAATGCTGATTGCACGAAGCTTTTACCGACGTTTTCTTTAGCTACTTCCTGTAATTAAGCTGATTTACTTAAGAATATATTTAAAAGAACAAAATTAATGTGTAATTATTTAATTTACGATTTAGTCATAGAAAAATTGGGTTTTTTTTGTTCTTTAACACAGTGCTTCGTGCTTACGTTATTAAATTATTATTAACTTTGTTATTATTTAATTCTCGGCTTTCCTTGATTATTCTTTTTTATTACTAAGCCGGTTCTGTTACTTTAGGAATGTTTTGAATCTTGATGAGTTCTTTTTTCGAGATTTTTTCGTTTCTGAGACTTTTTTTTTCGAGTATACTCTATGAGATAATGACAAAGTAACACAAAAACGTTGATATATCTACACTTATTATAAAATTATAAAGTTTGTTAGTATGTAGGGTGTTTACTGTCATAAAACATAATAACTTTAATTGAAGTCGGAAAAAAATATATCGGCTAAGGTTAAGCAACTTTAGTGCGCATCCGAGCGAAGCAAGGGTAAGTCGCTAGTTATAAATGAAAACCTCCTCCTTTTTGGAGTCAGTTGATAAATGAATGCTTATTTGAAACAAAATTATTCAATAATTACGAATTAGGATATTTTTACAATTCAACTTCGATTTGAAATGTATTTTTCCTCACGTACTTGACCAATTTTTGTACTTTAGTCTTACTCTATTTGTGTGTTACATATTTGTGAAAATTTAATTCGTAAATAGTATAGAGAGGATTACAATACTTAGAACTTACATTGAACATTCTAGCTGTAAATTGATTGCTGCCATCGTGAAGAATTTGTTTAAGCTTTAACTTATCATCATCTGCGTTTAATCCCAGGATCAGGGATGTTACTGAAAGGAACATATATATATATATATGTATATATATATATATATATATTACATGCTTTGTATCTTAGTTATTTGATATCCTTGAAGGTAATGTAAACTATCTGGACCGGTGCCTTTACTTATATCCAGTTTTTTGAGATATTTTTCAACAATTTCAATGGAAAATTTTACAGACTCGATGCATATATTGCTTTCGATCGTCGTGTTACTAGTCACTATATTCGAATATTTTAAGATATTAGTTGATGGGGAGACTTCATAAACAGAATTAAAGTACTTGTTAAGGAGATCACATATTTCCTTAGGTTCACTACACGCTACATCATTAAGAAATAAAGTATCAGGTATTCCAACCGATGTTCTTTTGGATTTCATAAATGCCCAGAAAAACTTACTATTACTGTTCATTTTCATTTCTGACTGCAAAATGTATCGATCATAGCAGGCAACCTGTGCTTGTTTTTAACGATCTCTTAAAAGGCTAAAAGAATCATAATCAGAGCAGCGGTTATAGATTTTCCACTTTTTATGAAATCTTAATTTATCATTAATAATCTTAATTAATGCCTTGGAATACCAAAACGGATATCTTTGATTACTTTTCATGTTCATTACAGGTATTAATTTATCAATTAACGAATTGAATTGATATTGAATAAAATTTATCAACAGCTTGAGAGACATCGTAATTGTCAAATATACTATACCAATCAAATCCTAATATTACTTTGTTGACCTCAGCATAATTAGCTTTATGAAATAATTTTACAGTACTCGAAGTTTGACGGTTTTGGTCAACATATGGAGTGCATAAGAAAATTGTCATATTCATGCTTTTTCCAATTTAAAGTATTATTACTATTGGGCCCTAAAAATTTCGTTATATCGAAATGATTGTTTACACTCATAATTATTAATGTCCAAAGCATTCAGTATATTTCCACTAAGTCTAAAAAACATTAAATTAGTTTTATTCAGATTAATCAAGTTTATTGCAATAAACCAATGTATAATAAAGCCTAAGGTTCTATTAATATCCTTCTTTAGATCAATTATGTTTCTGTTAGCAAAAGCAAATAAGATTATTCTATCATCAGTAACATGTTTATGTAATTAATAAATAATAGAGGACCCAAGATACTACCTTGAGGGACGCCGTAGTGTATTTCTTTCAAGTTAGAAGAGTAAACAATTCTTTTTTTATATCTCCTACATACTGTGAAATTTGTTTTATTTGTTTTCTTTTAGATAGGTAAGACTATATGAAATCCAAAACGTTTCCTCTAATACCATAGGCACAAAATTTGTGCAGAAAAACATGTTAATTAATTTTTAAATATTTTGTTATATTCTGAAGACATTAAAGGATCCTTTGTAGCACTAATTTGAAAAACAGTGTTTCTTTGCTATATTTTCTGCTTTCTGTTAGTACAAATACTATGTGTCGAAGGATAGTGGTACCCGACAATAGGCTTTGATCTAGTCGACGGAAATATTTATATCGTCGATGACAAAAGAATACTTCATGAAACAAATTATTCTATTGTGAAGCTGAAAATTTGCAATAGGTAATTAAAATAATGAACATTTATTATTATATAACATTTTATTTCATAAAACCTTTGCTTTGAAGTACTGAAATTTCCTCCTGGATGTAAGGTCACAATTTGGTCTGAAACATATAAAAATACATTCAAACAAGCCCCGTGTGAAGAGCTTCGGTTTGTAAGTTATTAGTCATGTGACAATAATGATGTTTATGTTACAAAATCATAAAAACATGCAGAATAATAAAATTCTAATGAAACAGTAATTCTAAAATAAAGCATGAATAAAAGGAATAAAATGAATTCACCTTCTACATTTTTAGCTAAGACCTTAAACATGCACGACATATTATATAAATACATTTAGTATACCTTCAACCTGGTAACATTAGTATGATTGCAATGTTATAATATTCAGACAGAGAAAATAAGAAAATTAATAATAGTATTTTTTGAATATTTTCATTCATTTTTTTACGTTATTATAATAATTAAGCATGCATTTAAAATAGGTATATTATGAACTATAATTTGATCATGTAATATAAACTTTTTTTATCTACACACTGAAAAATATTGTTGAAAAAAGGAATATGTTACAATCCCCTGTTTTTTTAGTTAATTTTAAATAAAATTCAATGATTTATTTCTACGTTACCTCGATGTTTATTTTTACGTCTTCGTTATGAGGTTATTATTAGGTATAATTATGCTATTTTAAATTATTTTAAGTGCATTTCGTTGTATGTTGCAAGAATTATAGAAACATTTAAATTTAGAGCATATATAACCCCTCTAGCTTTTTAGACAGAATAATTGCACTTACGGTCAATCAATAGGGGCGCCATATTTTGCATTAGTTATTAGCATTAATTATAGAGCAAAAACGAATGTAATATTTTTTGCATAACAGTATTTTCTAAAATTTATTCGCTTTTCATAAAAACCTATATTTTGGGAGCTAAAAATTATCTTAAATGTTGACTCAAATCTACAGACTAGTAATTAGCTTTACCACTTTCATACAAATTCAAACGTTAACAGACAAACTGATATTATATAAAAATTAATGTAATTGATCCATTTTAATACAAAATACAAAACAATACATATTTTCCTTTAATTAATATTTTTTTTATAATATATGGACGAAATTAGATTCTGCTATTTTGCAACAGTTTGGTTTGGTTCTGGATTTTCCTATATACAACGCTGACGACGAAGTAGGTTCAAATCAATATATTATATAACTATAGATTAATTACTATTTATTATTGTAGATAGAAGTAAATTTTAATATGTTATAAAAAATCATTCAACGAATGCTAGGTTTGTTTTAAAGAAGCGGTTTTAATTATTTAATTTATTTAAACCCAGTTTAAAGCTTGTATCGAAGGAAAGTAAAACGCGAATACATAAACACAAGCAGATATTTAAAGAAAACCATTACCAGCCTAAAAATAAAGTAGAATTCTTTACTTATACTTCATATTTAAATGAAGCTCTAACTTGTTTTACTTTGCTTTGTTTTAAGTGAAAATGATGTTCTCCTGACCGATTCCGGCCACGGCGGCCAATCTCATTGAGTTATTTATATAACTGCCTCGGTGGTGTAGTGGCTAGCATGTACGGCTGCACATCCTGAGGTCCTGGGTTCGAGTCCCGGGTCGGGCCAAGTTTAGTTATTGAGTCTTTCTGTATAGTAAGCCTCAGTAACAGCCCGGAGTTGGGAAGTTGGCGGTGTTTCACCCCCGTGCCTCGGAGAGCACGTAAAAGCCGTCGGTCCTGCGCCTTAACTCTCACCGGTCGTGTCGAGTAGTCGTCCCACTGGAGTATGAGAGTGACAGGAATAGAGAGTGCACTTGTGTCTGCGCGTACACTTGTGCACTATAATATCTCCTGCGCAGTTGGCTAGTCTCAATGAGATTGGCCGCCGTGGCCGAAATCGGTCAGGAGAACATCATTTGAGTGAAAATATTGCCCATATTACGAAACCCAAAGTATCTCATGCATGCATTATTGGATAAGTGTAATTTGTGCAAAAAAAGAAAGTTAGATATTTTGTACGTTGAAGAATATATATCTACAATAGCATGCGCTTATAATTTTGTGTACTAATAAATACCTATGCAAAGTAGACACCATTAAACAAAATATTTCTTCCTTGATATAAATAGAATATGAACGGATGATCTGCTTCAAATATAATATCTTCGGTTATGAATGCTGCCAAATAACTAACGCCAAAAACTGTAATACCAATAAATATCAGATATTTTTTTAAGCATAATAAGATAAGAAAGTTTATTAAAATATTTAAATATTTACGCAAATCTTTTTAAAATACATGTAGATATACTACAATTTATACTTGTGTATTTCGATTTTATATTTATTTTTAACATTTAAATACGGAAAGTGAAAATCGCCACAACGTAGGAATGTATTAATTTAAATGTATTTATTATATTTATTATTTATAAAATAATTTAAGTTAATTATTTTATAAATAATAACTCGAGGAAAAAATATTAAAACTAAGGGTTAAAAAGAAAACATGACAAACAAAATAATTGCTGCAAAGATATATATTATGTAGTAAAAATTATTACTAAGTATTATTCTTTGTGAAATACTCCGTTAAATAAAGTTAACGACGGTGTCTTGACTGCAAAATAAAATGGTCTATTTGCTTTAAACATAACTGGTCTTGGAGGTGGCAGTGGAGAAAGTACATCAGCAATTAAAACTGAAATTAAATTAATGTATTATTATTAATTATTCTACTCAATTCTTGGTTCTGTGGCTTATAGTTGTGTCATTTGAGCACAGTTTACTTCACCAATGTTGTGTAGAATGGAGAATTATTAATTATAATAATTTTATTATGTCGATAATTGACAGTCGTTGTTGTTGTTTATACTGTGCAGTCAGAGCTTAATTTATTTATATTAATTATTATATTATTATGCTACTACACTGCTTTTAAATAAAGTTTGCTGATGTATATCCCCTCGAGGACCGCATACATGCCAGCGTGTACGATAACAATTGAATTCTCGGAAATTCGCACGGATTTCTCAGAAATTATGCTGGAAAGAATATATTGTATATCTGCGATTTGTATTAACCCTCTATATACCGAAAGTACATCTGTTAAATTTATTCAAAGTTTATTAAGCAAAAATGACATATTACTACTTATTGAACTAATGATCCCAGGGTAAAAATTGTTGATTCGAATATCATATATTCATGAAAATCCAATTTATTCTAGCTCATCCAGAAGGTTACCACTATTCTCTATATTATGCTATATATTACTTACTATATTACGCCTTTGGGTTATACTGATTTTCAAATATTTCAAAAGCCTTTAGATTTAATAATTATATCGATTTAATTTAAAATATTTGTAATTTTCGCTATATAAAAAGTACATAAAATGTTGACATAATTAGTAAGTAATAAACACGCTAATTCCTCTGTCATGCCAATAACTTGCAAGTGCTCATGCAATAGTTTCGACATAAAGGAATTTCCATTTAAATATCGTCCCCTTATCCTAGGGAACTTCTATACATATAATAAAATACTAACTGAGTGAAATCTGGATATTAAATATTTTGTAGAAAATCTTATTGAAATAGAATAATTGAAAATATTATCGATACAGAGGCTGAATCTATAGTTTTTAAAATTTTTGTGTCTGTCTGGGAACGCTTCACGAGAAAATCACTGGATAGATTTTGATGAAATTTAGTATGATGAAATTTAGTATGATGATAGTTAGTTATCCGGGTCAAAATATAGGATACTCTTTACTGTGGGAAAATATCTTTGAGAAATCTATACTACTTTTAAAACGTACCTAGGGCCGAACCCGAGCGGAACAAGGCTGAGTCGTTAGTCCAACAAAAGTGCGTTCAATACCGTAGTTTAGTTAAATCTTACCGTATAATAAAAATATATTAATAATAATAAACTGTTTATTGTACCCCAAGAATAAAAGAAAATAAGTAAATACAAAAAAGATAGATAATATACAAGAGGTGGCCTTATCGTTAAAACAGCGATCTCTTCCAGGCGACCTTTAGGTGTAGGAAATAGCAATGGAAGGGGTGCAAATAATAGAGTTAAATATATCACCATATATAAAAAGTAGACTACAATATATATATATAATTACACACATACACATACATATATACCTATATGTATAATACTTGTACAATAAAAAAAAACAAACGGCAAGACAAGATATATTAGTTAAAAATAATAATAATAATACATGTATAGTCAAAAACCAAGAAAGTGTTACTTTTGGACATTTCTAAATATCATTAGTGACTTCGCACGTATGATATTTAGGCGAAGAGGGTTCCAAAGACGTGGGGCTGTTATAATGAATGAATTACTAAAAAGGAAAAGGAGTGAGAAGCGATTTTAAGGAATGGGGTTAATAAGGTCAGAGAGAAGACAGTGAGAATGTGAATTGCCAAAAAATTGTTGTTATATTTAAATGCTCCTCTTTAATATCAAGGTAAATGATATCAGCATAATCAATAAGAGGAGCGATTGTGCCAACGAAATTTTGGTGGAAATAGGAAGAAAGTTATGCAGCCGCTGAAGAGTTGATATTGACGTAAACATCTTTCTACTTACCTCACATACCTGTGAACTCCAAGACATATGATGATACATGGTTATACCTAGATTCTCTATAGTTTTACTGTAAGGTATGATAACACCGTTTAAAACAAAGTTAATTTTGGGTATGAGCTTGGGACTGCCTATAATTATTGTTTGAGTTTTTAAGGGATTTAATTGCAAACCAAAGGATTCACTCCAGGTGATATATATTTTTAGGTTAATATTGATGTCATTAATAGCGGTAGATAAATCTAAATTTTTTGATTGTATATAAAATCGCAAATCATCTGCATATAGGTAGTAGAGAGAAGAGATATGCTAACAAATAGTACTATAAACATTGAAAATAAGAGCGAAGATAACACGCCACCCTGCGGAACGCCAGCCTTGACTGAAAGCCAGTCAGAGTACCTATCATGAATTTGTATACATTGCCGACGTCCATACAAGTAACTACGAAACCAGTCAATTACATTAGGGGTTATGTTAAGAGAACCTAAAAAAGCAAGCATAATATCAAAATCAATAGTTGCTGAAGTCCAACAATGTTAGTACTGTGACATGCCGCTTTTCCATGCCTAAACCAATGTCATCAGTTATTTTAGCGAGCGCAGTAGTCGTACTACGACCAGGACGGAAGCCGGATTGTAAAGGATTATGAATATTATGAGTAAAGAGAAATTGGGAGAGTTAACGTTGTACAAGACGCTCAAGGACTTTGGATAGAAACGGAAGGATAGATATGGGACGATAGTTACTAAAATCTGTAGGATTGTTTTTTTTTTTTACTTTGTTTGCATTCGCACTAAACTTAATTTTGGCTGCATTTTTCTTAATTTGTACCTTTCTGATTTCATCGGTTAACCAAGGAGCAGGAAGATGTTTCAATCGAGCAGGACGTAAGGGAGCATGACGGTCGTAAAGTTCTGTCAAAAGCGAGTTAAATACATTCACTTATATATATTGTATGTGGGTATAGGCATAGAGGATCAAAATCTGGAAATAATATAGCGATTTTAGATTTTTTTACTGATAGAAAGATATCCCTGGATAACACAGGATATATTTATTGACTTAATACCAATCAGAACCATAGGTAAAAGTTTATTTTTTGTATTTTCGGAATAATAAGACATGTTTTATAAAAATATAAATTTGTTTCAATTTAATGGTTACATAAAAAAAAATGTTCTCACATGAAAATAGTACATAATTAAACATTTTTATATGAAATTCATAAGTTTACAAAGAACTTAGTATAATATTTTATTTTCCATACATAATTCCGTTAAATAATATATTGGATTCTTTGATTACAAAGTAAAATGGTCTATCGGCCTTGAAGACTGGAGGAGGGGTTTCATTGAGCAGAAGACTGGTTTCCACAATATAAAAAACTGAAACGAAATGAGTTTTTTTTTAAATTTTTGTAGTCTCCTTATCATGTCTGTCCTTATCATGTATACTTCTCATGTCTAGGGCAAGGAGATTATTATGATTTTTCATATTGTTTACCAGTTTTGAGTTAATGTTTAAGGCGCTATAGCTCAGAAAAAAAAAACACTTTTAAAGTTTATCATTTTTAATATTTTATATAGCATTTCATGTTATATAAAAATTGAAATTCTAAATTCAAAAAGGGATTCAAATTGTTTTACTCGTTAGAAAAAAAAAACAATAGTTTCTTTATATATATTTTTTTAATATTTTTCAATTGTAAGTAATAAAATGTATAATTTTAAATGTACTTTTATACAAAGTAGCATTTAATTTAAAAACATTACATTACTTATTAACTAATCTAGTCTCTTTTCTTTTGCTTTTTTAATACTCTTTAAAATGACAATTTTAAGCATGCCTTAGCATAAACCAGTCCGGGCAGAGATTTTATCAACGTCGGATTTTATGCCTTCTATGCTGCGCTTGTGATACAGACTTAGCTAATAAATGCAATGAAAGAGAAAAATATCAGGTCTTGATCACACATCGAATGAAAATCGAACTCCTCTTACGAGAAACTTGCTTAGTAGACAGAGAGATTTCACTTCTTTATATGCATAAAAATTTTGTTGGACCTATGGCACCTTAACGTCAAGCTTATGCCCAAAATTATAACATATAATAGGTGTACTAAAATAAATAAATATAGTAGCTTTATGTGGAGATTAAAAATAAATAGAATATTTAAAAAATATATATCTTGAAATTGATATAAAAGAAATACACTAAGCCGAATCTGTACATTAAATATTTTTTGGAAAATCTTATTGAAATAGACATAATCGCTACAGAGGCTGAATCTATAGTTTTTAAAATTTTTGTGTCTGTCTGGGAACGCTTCACGAGAAAACCGCTGGACAGATTTTAATGAAATTAAGTATGATGATAGTTGGTTATCCGAGTCAAAATATAGGATACTTTTTACTGCGGGAAAATATCTTTGAGAAATCTATACCAACTCTAAAAACGTACCTAGGGCCAAACCTGAGCGGAACAAGGCTGAGTCGTTAGTCCAACAAAAGTTCGTCCAATACCGTAGGTTAGTTAAATTTTATCGTATAATAAAAATATATTAATAATAATAAACTCTTTATTGTACCCCAAGAATAAAAGAAAATAAATAAATACAAAACAGATAATATACAAGACGTGGCCTTATCGCTAAAACAGCGATCTCTTCCAGGCGACCTTTAGGTGTAGGAAATAGCAATGGAAGGGGTGCAAATAATAGAGTTAAATATATTCCCATATATATATACTTACACACACACATACATATATACCTATATGCATATTACTTGTACAATAAAACAAAACAAACGGCAAGACAGCTTGCAAAGTGATATATTAGTTAAAAATAATAATAATAATACATGTATAGTCAAAAACCAAGAAAGTGTTCCTTTTGGAGATTTCTAAATATCATTAGTGATTTAATTAAACATTATTTGCGTAAAAAGTTTTTTTTTCTTTAAAAACTGATTTACAAAGCTCCGTATAACAGCACGTATGATATTTAGGCGAAGAGGGTTCCAAAGACGTGGGGCTGTTATTGTGAATGAAAGAAGGAAAAGGTGAGAAGGGATTTTAAGGATAGGGCTAAGGTCAGAGAGAAGATAGCGAGAATGTGAATTGCCAAGAAATTGAAAACGCTCCTTTAGGCAAGGTGGGGTACAGAGATCACACAGAATACAGTACAGAAGATGAGGAATGTGAGTATTCCTGCGAAGGCGGATAGGGAGCCACTTGAGCTTCTTGCGAAAAAGAGAAACATGGTCATATATACGTAAGCCAAATATAAACCGGATATTTTGAAGCCACTCAAGTTTATTTAATTGCTCCTCTTTAATATCAAGGTAAATGATATCAGCATAATCAATAATTGATAACAGGAGCAATTGTGCCAACGAAATTTTGGTGGAAATAGGAAAAAAGTTATGCAGCGGCTGAAGAGATGATATTGACGCAAACATCTTTCTACTTACCTCACATACCTGTGAACTCCAAGACATATGATGATACATGGTTATACCTAGATTCTCTATAGTTTTACTGTAAGGTATGATAACACCGTTTAAAACAAAGTTAATCTTGGGTATTTGCTTGGGACTGCCTATAATTATTGTTTGAATTTTTAATGGATTTAATTGCAATCCAAAGGATTCACTCCACGTAGGTATATTTTTTTAGGTTAATATTGATGTCATTAATAGCGGTAGGTAAATCTAAAATTTTTGATTGTATATAAAATCGCAAATCATCTGCATATAGGTGGTAGAGAGAAGAGATATGCTAACAAATAGTACTATAAACATTGAAAATAAGAGCGAAGATAACACGCCACCCTGCGGAACGCCAGCCTTGACTGAAAGCCAGTCAGAGTACAAATCATGAATTTGAATATATTGCCGACGTCCATACAAGTAACTACGAAACAGTCAATTACATTAGGTGTTATGTTAAGAGAACCTAAAGAAGCAAGCATAATATCAAAATCAACAGTTGCTGAAGTCCAACAATGTTAGTACTGTGACATGCCGCTTTTCCATGCCTAAACCAATGTCATCAGTTATTTTAGTGAGCACAGTAGTCGTACTACGACCAGGACGGAAGCCAGATTGTGAAGGATTATGAAGATTATGTATTGTATTGTATTCAGCCCTTTTTGACGTCCCACTGCTGGGCACGGGCCTCCCTTCAATACGAGGGGAATCAGGCTAAAGTCTACCACGCTGGCTAAGTGCGAGTTGGCAGACTTCACATGTCTTTCGAAAAACTTGCTAGATTTTCTCAGACATGTAGGTTTCTTCACGATGTTTTCCGTCACCGTAAGGCAAGTGGTAATCATGTTAGAAATGATTCGCACATGAAAATATCAGAGGTGCGAGACCCGGGATTTGAACCCGCTTCACTCCGTTTCCCAAGCGAGCACGTTACCACTGGGCTACCACTGCCTTTTGAAGATTATGAGTAGAGAGGAATTGGGAGAGTTGACGTTGTACAAGACGCTCAAGGACTTTGGATAGAAACGAAAGGATAGGTATGGGACGATAGTGACTAAAACCTGTAGGATTGTTTTTTTTAGATATGGGTATAGTTTGAGCGTCCGTCCACGACTTAAGAAATTCATTGAAATTAATAGAATAATTGAGAATGCAGGTTATGACAGGGGATAGAATATCAAGAATGGGAATGATCATTTAACGACTTATACAATCAGCACCAACTGCATTAGAATTGATGGCAAGGATGTTCTTTTTAACATCACTTTCTGTAAATTGACTAAAGAATAAACTTGGAATATTAGGAGAGGATGAAGCTGAAATGTTATTAATATGATAAGCTTATTGAAATTGATATTTTGAGAATTTACGCTGTTTCGAGCTTTTCCCACTCCTATATATATATAGATTTAAGAAATTTCTAAACTTTTAAGGCGTTGTTTTCAACGGATCGTGTCATCCACGGATTTTTAAATATGGCATCGTTGATTGTCTCTATACAACCTACTGCATTGATTACGAACTTTCGTATACTTATGACGCTTTACTTTGTTTGCATTCGCACTAAACTTAATTTTGGCTGCATTTTTCTTAACTTGTATCTTTCTGATTTCATTGGTTAACCAAGGAGCAGGAAGATGTTTCAATCGAACAGGACGTAAGGGAGCATGACGGTCGTAAACTTCTGTCAAAAGCGAGTTAAAGACATTCATTCACTTATATATATCGTATGTGGGTATATGCATACAGGATCAAAATCTGGAAATACTATAGCGATTTTAGATTTTTTTACTGATAGAAAGATATCCCTGGATAACACGGGATATATTTATTGACTTTATACCAATCAGAACCATAGGTAAAAGTTTATTTTTTGTATTTTCAGAATAATAAGACACGTTTTATAAAAATATAAATTTGTTTCAATTTAATGGTTATATAAAAAAAATTGTTCTCACATGAAAATAGTGCACAATTAAACATTTTTATATGAAATTCATAAGTTTACAAAGAACTTAGTATAATATTTTATTTTCCATACATAATTCCGTTAAATAATGTATTGAATTCTTTGATAACAAAGTAAAATGGTCTATCGGCCTTGAAGACTGGAGGAGGGGTTTCATTGAGCTGAAGACTGGTTGCCACAATATTAAAAACTGAAACGAAATGAGTTTTTTATTTTATTTTTGTAGTCTCCTTATACTTCTCATGTCTAAGGCAAGAAGTTTATTATGATTTTTGATATTGTTTACCAGTTTTGAGTTAAATGTTTAAGGCGCCATAGCTCAGAAAAAAAACACTTTTTAAGTTTAACATTTTTAATATTTTATATAGCATTTCATGTTATATAAAAATTGAAATTCTAAATTCAAAAAGGGATTCAAATTGTTTTACTCCTTAGAAAAAAAAAACAAAAGTTTCCTTATATATATTTTTTTTATATTTTTCAATTGTAAGTATTAAAATGTATAATTTTAAATGTACTTTTATACAAGGTAGCATTTGATTTAAAAATATAACATGACTTATTAACTAATCTAGTCTCTTTTCTTTTGCTTTTTTTAATACTCTTTAAATTGACAATTTAAGCATGCCTTAGCATAAACCAGTCCGGGCAGAGATTTTATCAACGTCGGATTTTATGCCTTCTATGCTGCGCTTGTGATACAGACTTAGCTAATAAATGCAATGAAAGAGAAAAATATCAGGTCTTGATCACACATCGAATGAAAATCGAACTCCTCTAACGAGAAACTTGCTTAGTAGACAGAGAGATTTCACTTCTTTATATGCATAAAAAATTTGTTGGACCTATGGCACCTTAACGTCAAGCTTATGCCCAAAATTGTAACATATAATAGGTGTACTAAAATAAATAAATATAGTAGCTATATGTGGAGATTAAAAATAAATAGAATATTTAAAAAATATATCTTGAAAATGATATAAAAGAAATACTACACTGAGCCGAATCTGTACATTAAATATTTTTTGGAAAATCTTATTGAAATAGACATTATCGCTACAGAGGCCGAATCTATAGTTTTTAGAATTTTTGTCTGTCTGTCTATCTGTCTGTTACAGTATCACAGAAAAACCACTGGAGGGATTTTAATGAAATTTCGTATGGTGATAGCTGGTTATCCGGATTAACATATAGGATACTTTTTACCACAGGAAAATATCGCATTTCTGAGAAAAAATACAAAAACTGGTTAGAACAAAACCACGATGATTCTATAAACATTTTAGCAAGGTAACTTAGGTAAAACTATTAAAAATAGCTTATCTTGAAAAATAAATATCAATAGCGCTATTTGATTCATTAAATAATTCTAAAAATGTTTATTTATGTGTTATTTAGATATTCGACAATAGATGTCGCCTTGTGTTTTTAAAATACGTAGTTTTTATTAAAAAAAATGAATGTACCGATATGACCTTTCTATGATTTTGTTGGAATAGCTACTAAATTATCCGTAATAAATTAGTAACATATTAGTAATATTTTGTTGGCCGAAACAATTTTCAAATGAAAATATGTGTAAATTTTTATTGTTTAGGAAATATAGTTAATGTTTGTAAATCCTTTAATGTATTATGCCCAAAATTATAACATATAATAGGTGTACTAAAATAAATAAATATAGTAGCTTTATGTGGAGATTAAAAATAAATAGAATATTTAAAAAATATATATCTTGAAATTGATATAAAAGAAATACACTAAGCCGAATCTGTACATTAAATATTTTTTGGAAAATCTTATTGAAATAGACATAATCGCTACAGAGGCTGAATCTATAGTTTTTAAAATTTTTGTGTCTGTCTGGGAACGCTTCACGAGAAAACCGCTGGACAGATTTTAATGAAATTAAGTATGATGATAGTTGGTTATCCGAGTCAAAATATAGGATACTTTTTACTGCGGGAAAATATCTTTGAGAAATCTATACCAACTCTAAAAACGTACCTAGGGCCAAACCTGAGCGGAACAAGGCTGAGTCGTTAGTCCAACAAAAGTTCGTCCAATACCGTAGGTTAGTTAAATTTTATCGTATAATAAAAATATATTAATAATAATAAACTCTTTATTGTACCCCAAGAATAAAAGAAAATAAATAAATACAAAACAGATAATATACAAGACGTGGCCTTATCGCTAAAACAGCGATCTCTTCCAGGCGACCTTTAGGTGTAGGAAATAGCAATGGAAGGGGTGCAAATAATAGAGTTAAATATATTCCCATATATATATACTTACACACACACATACATATATACCTATATGCATATTACTTGTACAATAAAACAAAACAAACGGCAAGACAGCTTGCAAAGTGATATATTAGTTAAAAATAATAATAATAATACATGTATAGTCAAAAACCAAGAAAGTGTTCCTTTTGGAGATTTCTAAATATCATTAGTGATTTAATTAAACATTATTTGCGTAAAAAGTTTTTTTTTTCTTTAAAAACTGATTTACAAAGCTCCGTATAACAGCACGTATGATATTTAGGCGAAGAGGGTTCCAAAGACGTGGGGCTGTTATTGTGAATGAAAGAAGGAAAAGGTGAGAAGGGATTTTAAGGATAGGGCTAAGGTCAGAGAGAAGATAGCGAGAATGTGAATTGCCAAGAAATTGAAAACGCTCCTTTAGGCAAGGTGGGGTACAGAGATCACACAGAATACAGTACAGAAGATGAGGAATGTGAGTATTCCTGCGAAGGCGGATAGGGAGCCACTTGAGCTTCTTGCGAAAAAGAGAAACATGGTCATATATACGTAAGCCAAATATAAACCGGATATTTTGAAGCCACTCAAGTTTATTTAATTGCTCCTCTTTAATATCAAGGTAAATGATATCAGCATAATCAATAATTGATAACAGGAGCAATTGTGCCAACGAAATTTTGGTGGAAATAGGAAAAAAGTTATGCAGCGGCTGAAGAGATGATATTGACGCAAACATCTTTCTACTTACCTCACATACCTGTGAACTCCAAGACATATGATGATACATGGTTATACCTAGATTCTCTATAGTTTTACTGTAAGGTATGATAACACCGTTTAAAACAAAGTTAATCTTGGGTATTTGCTTGGGACTGCCTATAATTATTGTTTGAATTTTTAATGGATTTAATTGCAATCCAAAGGATTCACTCCACGTAGGTATATTTTTTTAGGTTAATATTGATGTCATTAATAGCGGTAGGTAAATCTAAAATTTTTGATTGTATATAAAATCGCAAATCATCTGCATATAGGTGGTAGAGAGAAGAGATATGCTAACAAATAGTACTATAAACATTGAAAATAAGAGCGAAGATAACACGCCACCCTGCGGAACGCCAGCCTTGACTGAAAGCCAGTCAGAGTACAAATCATGAATTTGAATATATTGCCGACGTCCATACAAGTAACTACGAAACAGTCAATTACATTAGGTGTTATGTTAAGAGAACCTAAAGAAGCAAGCATAATATCAAAATCAACAGTTGCTGAAGTCCAACAATGTTAGTACTGTGACATGCCGCTTTTCCATGCCTAAACCAATGTCATCAGTTATTTTAGTGAGCACAGTAGTCGTACTACGACCAGGACGGAAGCCAGATTGTGAAGGATTATGAAGATTATGTATTGTATTGTATTCAGCCCTTTTTGACGTCCCACTGCTGGGCACGGGCCTCCCTTCAATACGAGGGGAATCAGGCTAAAGTCTACCACGCTGGCTAAGTGCGAGTTGGCAGACTTCACATGTCTTTCGAAAAACTTGCTAGATTTTCTCAGACATGTAGGTTTCTTCACGATGTTTTCCGTCACCGTAAGGCAAGTGGTAATCATGTTAGAAATGATTCGCACATGAAAATATCAGAGGTGCGAGACCCGGGATTTGAACCCGCTTCACTCCGTTTCCCAAGCGAGCACGTTACCACTGGGCTACCACTGCCTTTTGAAGATTATGAGTAGAGAGGAATTGGGAGAGTTGACGTTGTACAAGACGCTCAAGGACTTTGGATAGAAACGAAAGGATAGGTATGGGACGATAGTGACTAAAACCTGTAGGATTGTTTTTTTTAGATATGGGTATAGTTTGAGCGTCCGTCCACGACTTAAGAAATTCATTGAAATTAATAGAATAATTGAGAATGCAGGTTATGACAGGGGATAGAATATCAAGAATGGGAATGATCATTTAACGACTTATACAATCAGCACCAACTGCATTAGAATTGATGGCAAGGATGTTCTTTTTAACATCACTTTCTGTAAATTGACTAAAGAATAAACTTGGAATATTAGGAGAGGATGAAGCTGAAATGTTATTAATATGATAAGCTTATTGAAATTGATATTTTGAGAATTTACGCTGTTTCGAGCTTTTCCCACTCCTATATATATATAGATTTAAGAAATTTCTAAACTTTTAAGGCGTTGTTTTCAACGGATCGTGTCATCCACGGATTTTTAAATATGGCATCGTTGATTGTCTCTATACAACCTACTGCATTGATTACGAACTTTCGTATACTTATGACGCTTTACTTTGTTTGCATTCGCACTAAACTTAATTTTGGCTGCATTTTTCTTAACTTGTATCTTTCTGATTTCATTGGTTAACCAAGGAGCAGGAAGATGTTTCAATCGAACAGGACGTAAGGGAGCATGACGGTCGTAAACTTCTGTCAAAAGCGAGTTAAAGACATTCATTCACTTATATATATCGTATGTGGGTATATGCATACAGGATCAAAATCTGGAAATACTATAGCGATTTTAGATTTTTTTACTGATAGAAAGATATCCCTGGATAACACGGGATATATTTATTGACTTTATACCAATCAGAACCATAGGTAAAAGTTTATTTTTTGTATTTTCAGAATAATAAGACACGTTTTATAAAAATATAAATTTGTTTCAATTTAATGGTTATATAAAAAAAATTGTTCTCACATGAAAATAGTGCACAATTAAACATTTTTATATGAAATTCATAAGTTTACAAAGAACTTAGTATAATATTTTATTTTCCATACATAATTCCGTTAAATAATGTATTGAATTCTTTGATAACAAAGTAAAATGGTCTATCGGCCTTGAAGACTGGAGGAGGGGTTTCATTGAGCTGAAGACTGGTTGCCACAATATTAAAAACTGAAACGAAATGAGTTTTTTATTTTATTTTTGTAGTCTCCTTATACTTCTCATGTCTAAGGCAAGAAGTTTATTATGATTTTTGATATTGTTTACCAGTTTTGAGTTAAATGTTTAAGGCGCCATAGCTCAGAAAAAAAACACTTTTTAAGTTTAACATTTTTAATATTTTATATAGCATTTCATGTTATATAAAAATTGAAATTCTAAATTCAAAAAGGGATTCAAATTGTTTTACTCCTTAGAAAAAAAAAACAAAAGTTTCCTTATATATATTTTTTTTATATTTTTCAATTGTAAGTATTAAAATGTATAATTTTAAATGTACTTTTATACAAGGTAGCATTTGATTTAAAAATATAACATGACTTATTAACTAATCTAGTCTCTTTTCTTTTGCTTTTTTTAATACTCTTTAAATTGACAATTTAAGCATGCCTTAGCATAAACCAGTCCGGGCAGAGATTTTATCAACGTCGGATTTTATGCCTTCTATGCTGCGCTTGTGATACAGACTTAGCTAATAAATGCAATGAAAGAGAAAAATATCAGGTCTTGATCACACATCGAATGAAAATCGAACTCCTCTAACGAGAAACTTGCTTAGTAGACAGAGAGATTTCACTTCTTTATATGCATAAAAAATTTGTTGGACCTATGGCACCTTAACGTCAAGCTTATGCCCAAAATTGTAACATATAATAGGTGTACTAAAATAAATAAATATAGTAGCTATATGTGGAGATTAAAAATAAATAGAATATTTAAAAAATATATCTTGAAAATGATATAAAAGAAATACTACACTGAGCCGAATCTGTACATTAAATATTTTTTGGAAAATCTTATTGAAATAGACATTATCGCTACAGAGGCCGAATCTATAGTTTTTAGAATTTTTGTCTGTCTGTCTATCTGTCTGTTACAGTATCACAGAAAAACCACTGGAGGGATTTTAATGAAATTTCGTATGGTGATAGCTGGTTATCCGGATTAACATATAGGATACTTTTTACCACAGGAAAATATCGCATTTCTGAGAAAAAATACAAAAACTGGTTAGAACAAAACCACGATGATTCTATAAACATTTTAGCAAGGTAACTTAGGTAAAACTATTAAAAATAGCTTATCTTGAAAAATAAATATCAATAGCGCTATTTGATTCATTAAATAATTCTAAAAATGTTTATTTATGTGTTATTTAGATATTCGACAATAGATGTCGCCTTGTGTTTTTAAAATACGTAGTTTTTATTAAAAAAAATGAATGTACCGATATGACCTTTCTATGATTTTGTTGGAATAGCTACTAAATTATCCGTAATAAATTAGTAACATATTAGTAATATTTTGTTGGCCGAAACAATTTTCAAATGAAAATATGTGTAAATTTTTATTGTTTAGGAAATATAGTTAATGTTTGTAAATCCTTTAATGTAAAAATTAGGCAAATGCAAGTCTAACTCGCGCATTATAGTTTCCGTATAGCTAAATACTGTGTTGTTTTTCTTACTTACATATTTTGTTAGGTTAATACTCAAATAAATACGAATAATATTTACTTTTCCACAATATCGACACATTCTATCAATTGTAAAATTAAGTTCGTTTCATATTATTTTTCAAAATTTTATGGAAAACAAGTTTATGTTTGGTTGGTTGGCTATGGACAAAGCGGGTAACTAAAAATATTCCATATCTGCAAGTTAATTTTCGATACAAGTATTATAGAAACTGTTATACCTCAACGTTTTCAGATATTTTGACAACATTTCTTGAAAGGTGGCTTAAAGGACTCAATGAAATGCTTACGACGTTAATCATTTTAGCCGAGTCATATGAAATAATAAAATGCATTTGATGACAATTATTTACTGTAAATACCTTAAATATGTACTTTTGAAACTTTCACTTTCCCCAACACTTTCTTTTGAAAGTAATTTCGGAAAATATTACTATCTAGCCCTAAGCCATTCCTATTTCGCTACAAATTAACATTAAGAAAAGTTATTATTATGTAATTTAAACAATCGGCTACATAAAAATTAATCTATAGCTATTATTCTAAAGTTGTTTGTATAGTTAGTTTAGTTAGTATTAGCTATTAGTAAATAAATATTTAAAATTAATTCAGTAGTACGAGAGATTATCGCCCAAAACTAAACAATCAAACAAAACAGAAGTATAGATATTATTATTAAAACAAAAAGTGCAATATAATTAAATTAATTAATATGATATTAATGGAAGAACTTTTGTGGCAACGTCAATCACTGCCATATTTACCAATCATACGGTGCGCAATGAAATTGGTATATGTAAGAGTATACTAATATGTAAAACCTAAAAATGTGGTTTTTGATCATCTGAATGCGGGCGGAGCTGCGGGCAATGCTAGTTAATAAATAAATTTAAAAAAATATGAAATAGTTCAATTAATTTAGTATCAAAGACCAAAATATATCTATGTAGATTATAAAGTCTTTAAAACATTAACTTAGTGAAATCTGTATATTAAATATTTTTTTAAAACAATGGCTGTAACGTATTGTGTACAGAATAATATAGACACTTAAACAATAGTTATTAAAAATTTTGTATGTTTGTCTGTATGTCTGTTTGGGTGTTCGTCTTTCACGTAAAAAATACTGAACCAATCTGAACTAAATGTTGTGTAGTGGTAACCTATTACTTGTGTTAACGTTTAGGATACCTTTTACTAAAGGAAAATCTTTCATTACGACGGGAAAACACAATAACTGGTTCTATCGAGTCGTCCTTAGAAATTTATATGGCTTATGCTGGCTAAACCTCAAGAGTTACGAGTTAAAAAGACCTACAAAAAAGTCCACAATAGCATATGTCTATCTCCTAAAGTACACTCGCAATAACTATTTTTACCTATATTACTAGCTACTCACCTTCGCTTCGCTCGGGTTCATCCTTCGGTTAATTCCCCATACAAACTTTCATCCCCCTTTTCACCCCCTTAATGATTTTAGGGATCAAAATTATTCTATGTCCTTTCCAGGGTCTCAAACTATATTCCTACCTTTCGTCTAAATCGATTCAGTAGATCCAAAGATTACGCCATACAACATCACAACATGATAAACTCACTAACTTTTTTACCTCTTTATAATATTAGTATAGATAAAGAGCAAAAATTGTATTTTTGTTTGTAATGGATAAATTGAAAATCTGCAGAACCGATTTAGATAAAATTTGGTATGAAAATAGTTTGAGGCCCTAGGACGGACATAGGACAGTTTTAAGCCCGGATATCATCCCTTAAGTGGGTGAAAAAGAGGATGAAAGTTTGCATGGGAAATCAATCATTCCTCAAGGGAAATAATACTCATTATACGTATGTATATGCATATATGTACTGATCTATAGTCTATCTATTCCATGCTAACAGTTATCTTGTGACGAACCCGAGCGAAGTGAGGGTGAGTCGCTAGTTAGTCAATTTTTTTTGGAAAAAAACAATATAATTTAATATTTTTATTGAAATTTAAATATTTGCTGTTTACAACAGAAAAAAGAAATTAAAAAGGGTAAGTACGGGAGAGACGTCTAAAAGGGAGAGATTCCTACTGAAAAAAAAATAATTAATTTTGCGTGATTCTGCGCTATGCACTAATTACTCGTGGGCATCTATTCCTGAGATCTATAGGCAACTAATTCACATATCTGAGTGAGATGCCTATTTTCTTTTATTTATAAAAAACATTTTTTAATCTAGAATATATTGCACAATAGTTACAAATTTAATCTGAATGGCATAAATAAACATTGAATTATAATAAACTATGCGTATTTTATGTAGTATCTTACAAATATAATTAATATTGATCTTTTTTTTAAACTATAGGCAACTCTCCCTGACTTACCATATATATATTTTTTGCACTTACCGTTAGCAGCAGTGGCTTCTGTTCCTTCTTCGTTGACTTCGATAAACGCTTTTTGTGTACCCGAGTCTATATATAAATCAGTAGCACCGTTCAAAAGGTTATCTAATCTTGCCTCACCTGGGGTAAATAATTTTTTCACGTTCAACTGCAAAAAATACATTAACGTTTTAATCTATACATATTATAAAATTCTAATAGATTCGAATAAGTACATTAAAATATTTTTGGAAAATTAAGATATTTTTTTGGAAAATCTCATTGAAATAATGATTATTGTCGATACAGAGACCGAATCTATACTTTTTAGATTTTTTCTGTCTGTCTGTCGGTTTGTCTGTCTGGGAACGCATCAGAGAAAATCACTGGACAGATTTTGATGAAATATGGTATGATGATAGCTGGTTATTCAAGTCAACATATACTTTTACTTTTTAGTGCGGAAAAATATCTCATATTTGAGAAATCTATACCAAACGTTAAAACGTAACAAAATAATATAAAAAATATAGCTTTATTTCTCTAATTTACATGTACTTACATTTTCAAGAACTTCTTTCAGATCTATTTTAGTTTCAATTTTGAATCTAGGTAGGTAAACTTCGACTTCTGTATTATACGAATCTTTAAGAGCACTGTCTAAAGCTGAAGGATCTTTCAATTTTTCTTCTAGCTCATTTATTCCATCAACATCACGTGGTAGAATAACAACAAGAGACATTTCATTTCCTTCGTACGGAAGCTCGAGGATCTAAAATGTTAGACATTTAAATCAATAGTCCTTTTTTATATTGACATTGTGTCATTTTCTTAATTTAAAGTGCAGTAACAGTGATCACATACCTGAGCTTTCAGTTCTTTACTTTCTGCATAGTTGTAATAACCTTTTCTATACATCATTTTAACCTTGGTTGTTTCGCTTTTGCTGACATGAAAATCTTTATCTGATGTTTCTTCCGTAGAGAATTTATGTTGCCAAGTGCCCTAAGGATTACATTAATGAAATAATTTAATTAAATATAATTCTAGAGAGTTTTATGTGACTGCCTACTACATAGTAATGGTAAGTACCTTGAAGTATATTGCGTTAGCTAGAATAGCTTTAGTGTCTCCAGTAATGCTGTCAGGTTCAACCAAATCTTTAATTCGATGATTTGTTTGCTCTTCAACCTGTTATAATTTAAATAATTAATGATTTATCATATAGAAAAATCAGTTTTAACATCGAGTATGTGAAAGTTACATGTGTGAAATTTAATTCAATTATTTTATTTCGTGGCCTCTAGGAGTGTCAGTTAGGCATATTTACTACATGTATGAAATACACAAGGTGTTTTACGAATTTTTCGTCTTGATATTCAAAAGTCAAAACCGAAATCCTTATAATTTCTTTATGCCCTTATAGTTTTTGATATATGAGAAATTTTTCATTTCACACATTCGGCCACAAAATTAACCTGGCTGATCATCAAAATGTATATTGCGAATGTGTAAATATTATATTTCACTTTTAACGTGTATGCTAAAATTGTCTACTTTCTTTTAAATATATATTTATTAAACCTTGCTATTAATGTTGTTATTAAACTTCAATAGATTATATTAGGATATTTATATCAAAAAACAATTGAGTACGATAACATAACATAACATTTTTACTACTCATGAGCATATTTCAGAAAATATTATATGATCAATTTTGACTCTTATAATGTTTTAAATAGTTATTATTTATAAACAGAGATGAAATATATAATATAAAATACAATATTGTTTGATATTCTAACACAATATTTTTGTGAGAATGTATTATTTGGTTATAAAAAGTCATGTTATAAAAAATAGAAAAAAAATTGCGAATTGTAATGTGTAATCAAATAAAATGAAAAATTACTCCAATTTTTAAAAGAAGTCGTTGTGATATAGACATCCTACATTTGATGACATAAATAAAGTCAATAGGTTTTGTCTAGTCAAAAAAATAAAATAAAAAATATGTAACTTACCCATTGATTAATTTCATTCGCTGCAGCCACATTGTTAAAGAAGTCAACGTTTTGTACTTCAGATCCAAATATGTCTCGCGAAACAATAGCAAAACTTTTGTTTAATTCATAACCTTTTCCTACGTAGATTTTGTTGGCAGCCTTTAGTGTTACGTTTTTTACTGATCGCACTAAGGTATTAGTATACGAAAAGACAGCCCTGGTCTATAAAATAAGATAAAATTACGTGAAAGATGCAAGACTTAAACTAGCTATAAATCATATCATGAGCGGGATTTTTCATGAGATATGTAAATCCATGATGATAAATATGGTCCTAAACTTTCAGATAAAATATACTATTATTTAATTATTCTACTCTCATTGCTTATTTTACTTACGTCGTTATCATTGGCCAATCCCATACTGTTTAGGAGTTCATCATGAGATTCACCCACAGACGCTAGGGCTAGTTGACCCAGAAGCGGCATTACAGAAAATGCTGATTGCACGAAGCTTTTCCCGACATTGGCCTTCGCTACTTCCTATGATTACAAATAAGGTAAAAATATTACAAATCAATCATCTGTTTGTACCTAGGTATATACCTTTAAAACTTATGTTATTTCACTTGCAAAGTTAATTGACAGAATAATAAATAATAATAACAGTTTTTGCCATTATAGTATAAAGAACTCACATTAAACATGCTGGCGGTAAATTTATTGCTGCCATCGTGAAGAATTGACTTAAGTCTTGCCTCATCATCGTTTGCGCTTAATCCTAGTACCAGAGATGTTACTGAAAAGAATATATTATATATAATATTTAAAAAGATATAATCTTTTTTTTACTTTTTTAGAGGCGAAGCGGATCTAGGGAATCTTATTTGACACTATCACTGTAAAGGAAACGCTATTGACTCTGTTACCGAAAGAGATGCATCTTTCGGCATCCGTTACGCTTCTTCCATTCCTATTAAACTGTATTTCTCAAATATTCTTCTAACATATTAACTTAAGATTCATAGACATGTCATTATCTTTTGTTCTTCTTTTATGAAAACTAATAATATATTATTCTTAACTCCGTTTAAGATCAGGTATTCATACGATAATAATTGTTCATGCTTCTTATCAACGTTTGGAATCTGTAATGCAAATTCTGATGTTGCAATGAGTAAGGCTACACCTGCGTCAATTACATAATTAGTCCTAACTTTTTTTTTCAAATAATTCACATATAAATTGAATATCCAGGCTTACATCACATATCCCTGCTTAAAACATTTTAGGATGTTAAACTACGGTAAACATCTCACCTAGAGACAAGCTTTGACTTGGACAAAGATATCGCGATTATAGCAGCTGATGCTTACTCACATTACATCTAGTTAGACCTAATATCTCACAGATACTTTTTATCACTTTTTCATAAGACATAGAAGTTTTCTTGTTAGCAGCCAGGAGCTTTTCAGAATAATAAGTTTATATTTAAACGCTTTGTAACTAAGTTATTTAAAATCCTTAAAGTTAAGGTAAATGCGCATTGCATTACAGTAGGGGAGACCGGTGATAGTTGACTATAGGGGTAGGTAGTCTAACTGCCAATAACACATCGGTTATTAGTCCAAGTGTTGCGTCATTCAATCACAGCAGTGTATTAGGCTCCACACCCCGCTCAGCTGTCCGAAGCGCCGCATCGCGGTCGCACGTCATTTTGAAGCAGTGACAGGATATGTCTTTGTATAATTTTAAAGTAATGTATATTTTACGTATTGATTTTGCGGTTTTATATATTTTCAGGCAATGGTAGCCCAATCATAACGAAGTCGCTTAGGAAACCGACTGATGCGGGTTCAATTCCGGTTATCGCACCTTTGATATTTTCATGTGCAATTTCCGACATGATTACCACTTGTTAGGGTGAAGGAAAACATCGTGAGGAAACTTTTACGTCTGAGAGAACCTAGCAAGTCCCTAGAAAATCCCCCGCACTAATTCCCCTCATATATGAAGCCAAAAGGCGCAAACCACAAAACAGGTGCAACCACTTTTGATGATTTATACGTCGTCGCGTCGTTAGATTCGTCTTGATAAAGCGAGTGTCATCTTATCTATACATATTATAAAATTCTAACCAAGCCGAATCTGTACATTAAATATTTTTTGGAAAATTTTATTGAAATAGACATTATTATCGATGCAGAGGCCGAATCTATAGTTTTTAGAATTTTTGTCTGTCTGTCTGTAACCGCATCACGGAAAAACCACTGGAGGGATTTTGATGAAATTTGGTATGATGATAACTAGTTATCCGGGTCAACATATAGGATACTTTTTACTGCGGGAAAATATCTCATCTCTGAGAAATCTATACTACACCTTAAAATGTAAGTAGGGACGAACCCGAGCGGAGCAAGGGTGAGTCGCTAGTTACTATATAAATACAAAAGTTTGGATGTTTGTTACTCAATCACGCTAGAACGGCTAAACGGATTTGGATGAAATTTGGCACAGAGATAGATTATAGTCTGGAACAGCACATAGGCTTCTTTTTATCCCTGAAAAATGTACGGTTTCCTTGGGATAGATTTGTTTTTATTTTTCCAGCGACGAGCAAAAGCGAAGCGAGGGTGAACCGCTAGTAAATATATATATCTTAGTATATACATATCATTAAAAATCAAAATGGCGGATCTTAACCGCCAATTTGTGTGTCTTGAAAAATTGATTTTTGTCTGAATCTACCGAATGAGGTATCAAAATACAGGTTTTTAAGAGGCGGTTACAAAAATATTTACAATTTATATGTTTGAAAATAATTTGGATAAAAAATTGTTAAATAAAACTAAAAATCTCTAACATATCAAAACTAAACAGCTGCAAATAATAAAAAAAATCCGACTTTGAAAAAACGAACTATAAGATGAGAACAAGTTGACGAAGGGACGTACATATTATTATGCAGTCGGAGACATATTGTATACATGTAGCAAGACTCGCAGCTAATATAAAACATGTACATTGTACAGTATACATATGTACATAATATGTCTAATGTCCCCGACTGCATATTTCATAATACTATGTCTCATCGTCAACTTGTTCTCATCTTTTTATTTCATTATTACTTATTACTTATTAGTCATTATTATAAACAATTTTGTTACTGTGTGATATTTAGTATGTTTTAGATTAGGTTATTTAAATAAAATTATCTATTGTATTTATTATTAGCGTAATTTTTTGTGATTTTATGATCTACACGTTTATCTCATGTTTATTTTTAGATGGAGATTTCCATTATTTGTTTGCTTATGTTAGACAGTCATGTCGTCAAATATATCATGAATAAACATCTTGCATGGGAGAGGAGTTGCTTAAATAATTGAGTCTAAGTGGTACACTCTACAGCAAAAAAAAACGAATTGACAACCGAAAGTCCTTGACATTAAATGTACGCACATTACGAATAAAGAGATAAAGGTATATTGTATTATACGTTTAGTGATCTAATATGGTTGGTTAAAAGTTTAAACTTGATAAATAGATTAAATAATGAAATAGTTGCAACACTTTTTAATATCCTAAAGAAGTTTACATTTAGATAAGTTCTTCTTTAAACATATTTAAGATGTATACTAGTGGCTCGGGTTCGTCTCTAGACAAACAAAAATAAATCTATCCCACGGAAATCGTTTATTTTCCGGAATAAAAAGTGGTTATTTGCTATTCTGATGTATGAACTATATTATTGTAAAGTTTCATTAAAATCCAATCAGTATTTTTTGTACACTAAGCTGTATAATTAACAATAGTTTTTAACTATCCGACGGGAATTATTTAATTTCGGGGATAAAAAGTATCTAAGATGTTAACCGGGGATATAAGATACCACCATGCAAAATTTCATTTAAATCGGTCCAACAGTTTCGGAGATTAGCCCGTACAAACAGACGCCCGTACAAAACAAAATTATTAAAAAAAAAAACTGGATTTGTTCTATTTCTCTTCTTATATCTCCGCTGACTCGGTTTTTAGCATGTTTTTTCTATGTACATTCGACTTCTATAATATAGTTATGTACATAAGTCGTTAAACATATTTAAGACATATTATGTAAGTACGGAACCCTTGGTTTACGATTTTTTTAATTGCTGGTAACAAGGTAAAAAAAGCTAATAATTTAATATATTTTTTATAACATGCTGTATTATTCAATTTATTTTTGAGAAATTTTTGTTCACAGCTTAGTTGATATTTTGTCTAAACTAAATTGTTTTATTATTTGCTTTAATTTTATTGACTTTATGATTTACACATTAATTATTATTTATCTCAAACAACTATATAATCGAACCTGATGAGGACACGAGGCCAGGGTCAGGGGTATTATCAATTTCATATAATATTTTTGTCGATAAACATGATCGATTAAAACATCTGCATTATATAATATGTATTATAGATATTAAAAACAAGAAAATAAATTATCATAGACCAAGAAAAAAATTCTTAATCATTGTAATGGTACGATCAACGAGAATCGAAAAAGTGACAATAAATTACAAAATAATTACCAACTAACAACATATAAAAATGTATTAAAACATACAAAATGATTTGATTCTATAAGTTCTACTTACAACATATTAATATTAGACTCTTCATGTTGTCGAGCACCACACTTGAATGCTTTACTAACACTAACCAGTTTTCTTATGCGATTCTCGCTTATAAATAAAACGTGTTATGTGTTACCATAGCAAACATTGTGCGCGTCGGGTCATCAAATATTTCAGAGAACTGGTTTGTTTTGTTTTTTATTCCCATTACAAAAACTTTGAGGATAAAAACATGTTAAGGTACTCTCTATGTGTGATTTTATTCTGATAATATTCTTATCGATTGTTATAATTACCTAAATGAATCATATGATCATTTAGACAAAATTAAATACCTTAATTGATTAATACATTAACATTTTTATACCGCTTGATTTATAGAGTTCTTATTTTGACAGCTAATTTCTATCATAACAATTTTAATTCAATTCTCTTGTTCATGGCTTCAAAGTTTTGAATGTGACCTCTGAAGAGTTGAAAAAGGAAGCTAAATAAACGTAAAACTGTTACATATTTTTAAAAGAAGCGAAAAAGAAGAAAACAAGCTAAAACGCTGATTTTAATAGAACTAACATAATATTACAGGTGTTCTCTTCTATCCGCTTTGTTAAATGAAAAAGAATTTTCATAATTATAATTTTATTAGCTACATATTTATTTTGCTCTTAAATTTACGGTTGTTTTAAAATTAGTTAAGAAGTAACTTGGAACTAATATAAAACTACCCATTAAATAGTAACTAATTATAAGGAGTCTACGTTATCAGGAGGAAGATTTAAACTTTTATAAAATTGAATTAATTGTGCTCTACATTTTCATTATATCATAGTGCGGGTGACACTTGTCAGTACACTAGTATAGTAGGTATTATATGTACGATTGACTCGTAGAAGCCACGAAATAAAAGAATTGAATTAAATTATATGACCATATGAGTTGGGAAGTGATAACATTCAATAAATCTTATCCATAAATATTTTTAGAGTGAGATCTTATAAAATGTTTCCTATTTTTTTTACTAAAGTACTCGTATAAAAAACATTTATACATAACTCTCTCTTGAGATACCTATATTATATGGCGAAATGACCAAAAGAAAGGCTGCATTAGTTTCATAGGACGTTGGTACGTAATTTATTTCTTTTCTTAAATTGTTATATAAAAATAAAACTTTAATAAACATACAAAAAGTACTTTCCATATAATAACATCGACTGTCCATCGTACATCATATATGTATGTTCCATCACTAAGATGCGTTACATCCTAGATTTTTAATATTTTGCATGTATTTAAAAATAGTTAAACTGAAAATTTGCAATAGGTAATTGAAACAATAAACGTTTATTATTAGAGAACATTTTATTTCATAAAACATTCGCTTTGAAGTACTGAAATTTCCTCCTCACAATTTGGCCTGAAACATAAAAATACGTTTAAACAAGCCGTGTATTGCTTGAAATTAATGCTGTTTTTGTTATTATAGAATTGTGAAAGCGTACAGAATTATAAAATTCTAATGAAACAGTAATTCTAAAGTAAAGCATGATTAAAAGAAAAAAAATCGGATTTACCTTCTACATCTTTAGCTAAAATCTTAAACATGCACGATATATTATATATAGATAAATTTAATATACTTTCAACCTGTTAACGTCAATACGATTGCATTATTGTAATATTGAGATAGAGACAGTAAGAAAATTAATAGTATTTTTGAACATTTTCATTCATTTTTTCCTTTTATTATTAAAAAAGAATTATAGCAAGTATTTAAAGAATGTTACAGCATGTTATAAAAAATATATTAAAACATTAGCTTTTCTTTTACAGTCTAATACATACACAATATCTGTATAGTGTACACACGACAAATATTGGTAACAAATGGAATATACCTATTACACTACTACTACTAAAAACACACCGGTCCCGGTCTGTGTAATAGAATCTTGCAAGTTAAATTTAACCCACTTCCCAGTGTCCGATTGAACTGAATTTTGGCACACTAGTTTGGTTCCCGAAACAAAGCACGATTACCTAAATGCCACTATTTTAATCTAATTTTAATGATGTTTACACAATTTGTAAATCTCAAATGTAAGCATCTATTCACGAAAACTCTATGTAAATTTAGGAATATAATTATAACTAGCGACTCACCCTCGCTTCGCTCGGGTTCGTCCCTCGGTACGTTTTCATTTTTTCAAGCGGAACCCTAATTCTTTTTCTAAAATTAAAGTAGTCTAAGTTACTCCTTATAACATCAGCTATCTGCCAGTGAAAGTCCCGTGATAATCAGTCCAGCCGTTTCGGAGATTAGCCGGAACAAACAGACAGACAGACAGACAAAAAATTTAAAAAAATCATTTAAGCCTAGTTTAAAGTTTGTAGCAGTTTTAAATATTTAACTCATTTAAACCTAGTTGTATTGAAGGAAAGTAAAACACGGGTAAATTAACACAGGCAGATATTTGAAGAAAACCATAACCAGCCTAAAAATAAAGTAGAATTCTTTAATTTTGCTTCATATTTAAATAAAGCTCTAGCTTGTTTTAGTTTGCTTTGTTTTAAGTGAAAATAATTTTCATATTATAACGCTCAAAGCGTTATTGGATATTTTGTACGTCCAAGAATATATATCTACAATTGCATGCGCTTATAATTTTGTGTACTAATAAATACCTGAGTATTAAAGACTTCATTAAACAAAATATTTCTTCCTTGACATAAATAGAATATAACCGGATGATCTGCTTCAAATATAATATTTTTACCCATGACTGCCAAATAAGTAACGCCAAGAACTGGAATACCAATAAATATCTGTTTTTTTTTTTTAAAATGCATAATATGATGTGAAAGGTTAAAGTATTTAAATATTAAGGCAATCTTTTTTAAAACACATAAGGATGTTCTATAATTTATACTTGTGCATTTCGATTTTATAATGTTTTTTATTGTCCGACGAAATGTGGGCTAACTCCATCACATTTTGGATTCCGCAGAACTTAAAAGACATCGCGGTAGACCCAGGCGCAGACGGAGGGACGACCTACATAGATGCATTTTTTAAAGGCTGGCAAGTTATCGCCAGAAATAGAGCAGAGTGGAAGAAGACGTGAGAGGCCTTTATCCAGCAGTTGAAAAAAAATCATCACAACGCATAAATTAATTAATTTAAATCTATGTATATATTAAACTTAGTCTATGTAAAATAATTTAGGTAAATTAAGTACCTACTTCAGGAAAAACATAAAAAATACGGATAAAAAGAGAACATGGCAAACAAAATATTTTTATTTTTATCATAATATTGTTATAAAGATATATAATATATGTATGTATTAAGAATTGCTACTAAGTATTATT
This sequence comes from Argynnis bischoffii washingtonia, assembly GCA_033884665.1. Taxonomy (NCBI): domain Eukaryota; kingdom Metazoa; phylum Arthropoda; class Insecta; order Lepidoptera; family Nymphalidae; genus Argynnis; species Argynnis bischoffii. Next base: position 11,834,664 of record CM066618.1, on the reverse strand, counting down.
GGTTGTGAAATTCTCCACTAAATAAAGTCAATGACGGTGTCTTCACAGCAAAGTAAAATGGTCTATTTGCGTTAAACTCAACTGGGGCAGGAGGCGGTTCCAGTACAGCAGACAAACCAGCAATGAAAACTGAAATTAAATGAATGTGTTATTATTCTTTATGACATTCAGTGACAAACGAGCAGACAGACCACCTGATGGAAAGCAGCACCTGTCGCCCATAACACCTACGATTCATGCATTTAGGTTTTAAGTAACAAAAATGCAGAACCACAGGTGCGTTGTCACTGTGAGGACTAAGATGATATGCCTCTCGCCTGTAATTGCGCTGGCTACCTTATCCTTTAAACCGGAACACAACAATGCAATCATTGTTGCTTGGCGGCAGAAATAGATAAGGGGGTGGTACCCATCCAGTCGGACTCCTCAGGCTTGACAGAGTCCTACCACCGGTAAAACAATTCATTTCAATACTTTATTATTTCGACAATTGACAATCGAGATTAGAATAGCACTCAGTACATACGCACATATTATGATGTTTATACTGTGTAATGAGATTTTAATTTATTTAAATTATATTATTATGCTACTACACTATTTTTAAACAAAGTTTGCAGATGTATATTCTGTATATGTGGAATTTGTATTTACATACTATGTAAGTACCGAAAGAACATCTGTAAACTTTATTTAAAAGTTAAGCAAAAATGACATTTATGCAATGATTACCGTTTATTGAATTAATGATCTCAGCATAAAAAATATTTATTAGAATATAATATATATGAATAATAATCTAAATTAGCTCATCCAGAAGGTTATCTAAGTTTTAATTTAAAACACTTAGATTAATTTTCGCTAAATAAAAAGTACACAAAATACATGCTAATTCATCTCCATATATTATAGTTTCCACATAAAGATTTTCCGTTGAAATATCGTCCCCTTCTCCTAGGGAACTATTTCAATATGCAAGATAAAAGTGTCCAATACCGTTAGTTGTTTAAATCTTACCATGTAATAAAAATATATTGTTTATGGGTATACGCATCGAGGATCAAAATATGGAAACGCTATACCGATTAGTACCGAACCGAACGGTTAGTATGGAATAGATAGTCAGTCGATCGTTTGCTCTGTGAAAACAAGAACAAATCTATCCCACCCAAACAGACAAATTTTTTAATAACTATTGTTTTGGGGTCTATATTCCGTACACAATACGTTACACTCATTGTTTTTAAACAATATTTCATGTATAGATTTCGCTAAGTTATTGTTTTATTATATGTATAGATCAAAATAGTTATTGCGAGTGGACCTTAGGAGATAGACATCCATATACTATTGTTGACTTTTCTATAGGTCTCTCCAAGACCTAAAATTTTCTAGTACGTTGTTTTGATGTATCGCTTAAGGTTTATCCAGCGTTAGCCATACAAATTTATAAGGACACTGAATTGAACCAGTTATGTTTTCCCGTGGAAATGAAAGATTTTTCTGTAGTAAAAGGTGTCCTAAACGTTGACCCGAGTAATAAGGTATCACGACACATTTTACTACTTTTTGCGTGAAACGCGCACACCCAATCAGACAAAACGACATACCGAAAAACAGACCGAAATTTTAATAACTATTGTATTGGGGGTCTACATTCTTTACACAATACGTTACAGTCATTGTTTTCAAAAAAATATTTCATGTACAGATTTCGCTAAGTTTCTGTTTTATTATATGTATAAGTTGATTTTAAATAAACTAACAAAGTCTTAGCTATAATCCATATTTTATTATGATATAAAAATTACTTTATAATTAGTTTTACCATCGACAATACGACAATGTTGACTTTCCGAATTACTAATTGGGGAAGTAGTACTGTATGTATTGTTTTTTCAAATTATTTCAAAGTAGTACTGTATGTATTGTTTTTTCAAATTTCAATTCCTAGATGGCTAGGTAAATAAATTATTTAAAAAATTTATTATAAAGTTTAATTAATTTAGTATCAACACTTACAAACTTTACCCTTTTTATAATAATAATATTATAATTTTGTATAGATTATAAAAAAAAACGAAGACATTTTTTTTAAACATATTTAGTTTTGCGCTTACCGTTAGCAGCAGTGGCTTCTGTTCCTTCTTCATTGACTTCGATAAACGCTTTTTGTGTACCCGAGTTTACAGATAAATCAGTAACACCGTTCAAAAGGTTATCTAATCTTGCCTCACCTGGGCTAAATATTTTCTTCACGTTCATCTGCAAGAAATACATAAGCGTTCGTTACAGTAATATAAAAAAGCAAGCTTAACTTCCCTGATTCGTTTGTGCTTTTAAGTAGGTACTTACATTTGTAAGAACTTTTACTAGATCTGTTGTAGTTTCGATTTTGAATCTTGGTAGGTGCACTACCACATTTACATTTTCCAAATCATTAACAGCTCTATCTAAAGCTGAAGGATCTTTCAATTTTTCTTTTAGCTCATTTATTCCATCAACATCACGTGGTAAAATAACAACAAGAGACATTTCATTTCCTTCGTACGGAAGTTCTAGGATCTGAAAAGCTAGACATTTAAATCAATAATTCTTTTTTATATGGATATCTTATTCACTAAAAAGTTGTATGTGCAAATATTGAGAGTTATTATTCAATACTTAATTTATAGTATAGAAATATTTGTCACATCTTTTAATGTTCCTAATTGTACCTGAGCTTTCAGTTCATTACTTTCTGCATAGTTGTAAAGACCTTCTGTATACATCATTTTAACTTTAGTTGTTACATCTCTGCTGGCGTGGAAATCTTTATCTGATGTTGCTTCCTTAGAGAACTTATATTGCCAAGTACCCTAAGGAAAATAAGGTTGGAATAATAAATTAAATATAATTCTAGAGGGTTTTACGTGACCAGTCACTACATAGTAATAATAAGTAGGTACCTTGAAGTATATTGCGTTAGCTAGAACAGCTTTAGTGCCTCCATTAATGCTCATTGGATCAACCAAATCTTTAATTAGATGATTTGTCTGGTCTTCAACCTGTAATAATTTATATTACCAATTATTAATGATATAGAATTATGTTATTCAACATCGAATGTGTGAAAGTTACATGTGTGAAGTACGTTAGGGGTTTTCAGAATTATTCGCCTTGGTATTCATAAGTTTACAACGGAACCCTTATAATTTCATTATATCGTTGTAGTTTTTGAGATATGAGGTATTTTTCATTTCACATATTCGGCCACAAAATTAACTTTGCTTCTCATCAAAATGAATATTGTGAAGTTGTAAATATTATATTGCACTTTTAACGTGTATGCTAAACTTGTCCCATTTTTTATTTAAATATATTTATTGATACTTGCTTATTAATATTGTCATTAAACTTAAATAGATTATATTAGAATATTAGTACTAAAAACAATTGATACTATAAAGTTTTTACTAATCATGAGCATATTCCAGAAAATATTACATATGTGAGCAATTTTCACTTTTGTAATAATTTAAATAATTGTTATTATAAATACAATAAGGTTTGATATTCTCATACAATATTTCGTGCGAGAATGTTTTAAAAACTAAAAGACACGTTTTATAAAACAAATAAAATGAAACATTACTCAAGCGTTTTAAAAGAAGTCGTTGATAAAGCCCGATAGTGACGAGATAGACACGTTCCACACTTGATAACATAAATGAGGTTTATAAGTTTTGCCTAGTTAAAAAAAATGTAACTTACCCATTGATTAATTTCATTCGCTGCAGCCGCTTTATTACTGAAGTCAATGTTTTGGACTTCGGATCGAAATATGTCTCGAGTAACAGCAGCAAAATTTTTGTTTAATTCATAATCTTTTCCTATGTAGATTTTGTTGGCAGCTTTTAGTGTTACGTTTTTTACTGATCGCACTAAGGAATTAGTATACGAAAAGACAGCCTTGGTCTATAAAATAAGACAAAATTATGTGAAAGATGCGTAACGTTAAACAGCTATAAATCATATTATGAGCGTGATTTTTCATGAGGTATCTAAATCTATTTATGATTCTACAGTTTTCGAAAAAAATATTCTAATATTTATTTAAATACTTTAATAGGGTATATTAGTAGATTTACTGAAAATTTTATTTAAGACAAAGTAAAGTTAGTGTTAGTACATGTTACAGTATATTTGAACGTTTGTAACGTTTAAAGCTATTTCTTATATTATTAATATTATTCTACTATCATTGTTAATTTTACTTACGTCTTTATCACTAGCCATTCCTATACTGTTAAGAAGTTCATCATGAGATTCACCTACAGACGCTAGGGCCAGTTGACCCAAAAGCGGCATAACAGAAAATGCTGATAGCACGAAGCTTTTCCCGACATTATCCTTCGCTACTTCCTATGTCACAAATAAGATATTTTTATATTAATAAAATAGAGGTGTTTTTGGTAAAAAATATACAAATCAATGCCTATTTGAGCCGTCATCTATATGTTATAAATGTACGTACGTATTATCTGTACGTTGGCAGAATAATAATACAATTATTGTAATTATAGTATTAAGAACTCACATTAAACATGTTGGCGGTAAATTTATTGCTGCCATCGTGAAGAATTTTCTTAAGTATTGCCTCATCATCATTTGCTCTTAATCCTAGTACCAGAGATGTTACTGAAAAGATTATAATCTTTAAATAGATATAATGCATTTTTAAATCTGGTAAAACCTTTTTAGAAATTTGCGGTTCTAATTCGACTCTATCACTGCAAAGAAAACACTATCTCGATGTGTCTTTTGGCATCCGCTTTGCTTCTTCCGTTCCTGTTAAATTGTATTTCTAATACACTAGTTTTTTGGACTTATCATTCATAGACACTTATAATCTTTTGGTTTTTGCTCTTCTGTTATGAAAACAAATAATACCTTAGTCTTAGTTCCATTAAGCATTACGTATTCATACTATAATTGTTCATGCTTGTTACTAATGTTTGCAACTCACAATGCCAGTTCTAATTTTGCAATAAGTAAGAATACTGCAACATTTGCATTAATTATACAATTAATCTTAATTTTCTTTCTTTCATAATATAGAAAACTGATATTAGACTAAGCTAAGCATTTCATCTCTAGGCTACACAGAGGCTTAACTTAATATTTGGATAAAGATATCATAGCTCATAGCAGCTGACGCTTACTCTGAGTAATAGTTTGTTAAACTTAATGTCTTAGATGCTTTCTATCACTTTTTCAAATCCTCAAAACATAGAAATCTTCTAGTGAGTAGCCAGGGGCTTTTCAGTGTTCTGTATATATATATATTTTACATGCTTTGTATCTTAGTTATTTGAAATCCTTGAAGTTAATGTAAAAACCACATCGGGGGGTGTGTGTTTCACGTATTTCCTGGTACTTTTACAGACAGCAGAGTAGACTGTGGGAGCAACCTCTTGGTTGTATCGTCTGTTTTAGCGAACCTGCCGTCAAGGCGTCATAGTTGAGTGCATTAGCAATTCTGTGACGCCCCATTAAGACGGGTAAAATGTTTTAAAAAAAATAAATTATATTCTTATAATTGTAATCATAATATCTTGGGTTGTATAATTTTATATCAGATATGAATAAAAATAATTCAAATAGTATATAGTAGTAGTAGTAAATATATCATAGTAATATTTTTTTCTTTTTATTAACAACTAGCGACTCACTCTCGCTTCGCTCAGGTTCGTCCCTAGGTACGTTTTAATGGGTAGTATAGCATAGACTATATATATGTACAATGTACATACTCGTACATAGATTTTTTTAATAGAAATGGGCTTACTCTTGAACTTAATCTTAGCTCGAAAGCAGTAGGTAAGTATTATAAAAAACTAAAAAAGAAAAAACCTTTACTTGAGAAATGATTGAGATTCCCCATCCAATCTTCCACTACTCTTTTCACCCCTTTATATATGATATGTTTCCCGAGATGAAAACTATCTTATGTCATTCCCAGGGTCTCAAACTATTTCCATACCAAATCTCACCTAAATCGGTTCAATGGTTAAGCGTGAAAAGATGGCGAACAGACAGACAGACAGATACTTTCGCATTTAATATTAGTATGGATATATAAAGCTGTTTTTTTCATCGGCTTGGGCTGAACGTTGATAAGTCAGTCAGTGAGTCGCGAGTAGTGAATAAAAATAGTAATTGCGAATGTGCCTTAGGAGATAGACATATACTATTGCAAACTTGTCAGTTAGTACATTGTTTTGATGTATCTCTTAAGGTTTAGCCAGCGTTAACCATATAAATTTCTAAGGATCACTCGATAGAACCAGTCATTACGATTTCCCGTGGCAATGAAAAATGTGCCTGTAGTAAGAGGTATCTTAAATGTTGACGCAAGTACCTAATAAGTTATCACTACACAAAATTTAGTCAAAATCGGTTTACTTAGTACTTTTTCGTGAAACGCGCACATCGATTTGACTATGTTAGTTTTATTTTAGTTATAGATAAGAATATGTATTGCGAGTGTACCTTAAGAGATAGACATATACTTCTGCAGTTCTTTTCGTTGGCCTTTTCAAGACCTATAATTTTTTAGTACATTGTTTTGATGTATGCCTTAAGGTTTGGCCAGCGGAAGGTTTCTAAGGAGGACTCGATAAAACCATTTATTGCGATTTCCCGTGGGAAAGAAAGATTTTTCTGAAGTAAAAGGTATCCTTAATGTTAACCCAAGTAATAAGTTATCACTTTACCAAATTTCGTTGAAATCGGTTCATTACTTTTAGCGTGAAACGCGCCCACACAAACAGACAAACAGACAAAAATTTTAATAACTATTGTTTTGGGGTCTATATTGTTTACATAATACGTTACAGTCATTGTTTTTAAAAAATATTTAATGTACAGAGTTCGCTAAGTTACTCCTATATTATAGTATAGATTTTATAAATAATAGCTATGTTTTTGTATCGACATTTCTTTTATAATTTTAAAATAATCTCGATTTCGCTTATTGGTTTTGCGGTTTTATATGTACATTTTTAAGAAAATGGTAGTCCAGGTGTAACGCACTCTCTTGGGGAAATATGTGAAGCGGGTTCAAATCTGGGTCTCGCACTTCTAACATTTTCATATGCGAATCATTTCCAACATAATTACTATTTGTCTTACGGCGAAGAAAAACATCGTAGGAAATCTGCACGACAGAGAGAACCTAGCAAGTTTTCGAAAGACGTGTGAAGTCCACCAAGCCCCACTTGGCCAACGTGGTGGACTATGGCTTAATCTCCTATACAATGCAAGGAATGGGAATATAATGGGGTGACAAGAATTAAGTCACAATCCAATAATTAATTAGGATAAGACTAAGATATTAAAGCGTTTTTTAGGAACAAAACTTTTATGGACTTCATGGTTTAAAATTTAAATCATAACGTTCGTTCTTATGATAAGAAATGGCGTTAAATATGTTTATGTTTGTTTATTATTTATTATGTTTTAAGCATCCATGGCTCATAAACTAAATGATAAATTTAAACTGTTTACTAGTAGATATAATAGTAGTAAATTTAAGTAACCCCTGACACAAAAAAAAACTAAAAAGTAAAACAAAAAAAGTCTCTCTTGATCTCTTTTGGTCATTAAAAGTGCTTATTAATATTTTGATAATGAGCGTCGCCACATCTGGGGACCGCTAATACCTTATCATTATCAATCTTCTTTTTCTTTGTATTCTGGTTTTTATTTTATTTAGGTACATACCGGTTCCCTGACGTGGTGACGCTCATCATCAAAATCCTGTGCGTGTGTCTGTGTGTTTGTGTGCCTGTATGTCTGTGTAATGATATCTATGACACTTACGTTATCAAGATGAATCTAATGACTCATGAATCATCAAAATCGGTGAAGCCGTTTAGTAATTACAAAGGAGCATACATATACAAGTCAAACACATAACCCTTTGCGCTGAAGCGCAAAGGGTTATGTGTTTGACTTGCCCGCAGTCGGGTGAAAACGAATTGACAACCAAACTTGTCCTTGATATTAAATGTATGTATGTATGTATAGTGCGAATAAGGAGATAAAAGGATATTGTACTAGCGACTCACGCTCGCTTCGCTCGCGTTCGTCCCTACGTACGTTTTCACAGTTAGTATAGAATAAACTATAAATACATAGGTATAGAAAAGTAAGTACCTACTTAAAAAAAATGTATATCCTTACTTGAGTCATGATTTCTCATACAAACTTTCATCGCCCTTTTCATCCCCTTATGGGATGATTTCCGGGATAAAAACTATCCTATGTCCTTCCTAGGGTCTCAAACTATCTCCATACCAAATATCATCAAATCGGTTGAGCGGATAAACGTGAAAAGGAGACAGACAGACAGACAGAGTTACTTTCGCATTTATAATATTAGTATGGATTATAAGTTTAGTAATATGGTAGGTACAAAAATCTTTATAATGATATAGTTGCAACGTTTTTAATTTGTTTTAAATGTCTTAAAAAAGTTCGCATTTAAATTCGTTGTTCGTTAAATTTATATTTAATACACACATAAAATTAAGAAATTGGTAAATGTTGTCTCTAAGAACAGATGGAAAATATTAATGCAAATGTTTGCTAAAACATAACATAAGTGAAACGTTCTAAGCTACGGAACCTTCAATGCGCGCACGGATTCAAAGTTTTTACTTTTGTGTTTTCGTTTGTTTTTTTTGTACGTATTCAATTTTTATTTATATTTTGTTTTTAAGCCAAATTAAAAAGAAAATTGTACTTTTGGTCAAAAACTACGAGCGAAACTCGGTCGTCCAGGTATTCATTATTATGTTAGGATCAATGTGAACCAAAAAAGTCATACCGAATTAATAATACCTTCCGAATAACAAAATAATTACCACCTAATGACAAATAAAATGTATTAAAATATGCAAAACGATTTAAAAAATGACATAAGTTTTTACACTTACAACATATTAATATTAGACGCTTCATGTTATCGAGCACCACACTTGAATGCTGTACTAATACTAACCATTTTCTTATGTGATTCTCCCTTATATAAATAAAACGTGTTATGTGTTTAGGTATACTTATTACTTTTTATTCCTTAACTAGCGACTCACCCTCGTTTCGTTCGGGTTTGTCATTAGGTACGTTTTAACTGGTATATATATATATGTACAATGGACATACATATGTTTTTTTTATTAGAAATGGGCTTACTCTTGACTTTAATCTTTGCTCGAAAGCATAGATAAGGTCTACGATCTATTGAGTTTGCTTAGGAAAACAAAAACAGGTATAGAAAAGTCGGTAAGTATTATAAAAAATATAAAAATATATGTATATGCTTTACTTGAGAAATAATTGATTCCCCATCCAATCTTCCACCACCCTTTTCACCCCATTATATATGACATGTTTTCCGGGATGAAAACTATCTTATGTCATTCCCAGGGTCTCAAACTATTTCCATACAAAATTTCATTTAAATCGGTTTAACGGTTAAGCGTGAAACGATGACGGACAGGAAGACAAGCAGACAGATAGACAGACAGAGTTATTTTCGCTTAGGAGATAGACATATATACTGTTTTTATTCACTTATACATAATATGTATATATATAGAAAGACGCGAATATTCATTTGATTCCCGAGTTTTTTAACAGATGTCGGTACCACCTTGCAGTGGCTAGTCATGAATTGCATGAATACTGTTAATTATTATTATGAATTTTGTAACTTATTTTTTAAAAGAGCAACTGTTGAATTTCTCACCGGCTCTACTCAGAGGAAATGCTTTCCGAGCCGATGATAGGTTCTACACGGATAGATATAATTGATACTGCCGATGCAAGAATTATATTAAGTTGATGTTGCAAAAGTTCTGAATATAGAATATATACAAAGACTATCTCGAAGTTTTATTATTGTCATCTTACACATGATATAAGTATTGTTGAATGTATTAAAAAGTCATTTTCAATACATTTTTAAAACAAATAAAAATACATGAACTTATTAATAATTTGACACAAAATCAGACATCTTGACTATTTATTTTTACTTATAACAAAACCATTTAACCTCCTCCTTTACTATAAGATTTTGAATAAGTAAATATTAATACTATAAAATTATAAAACTGATGATAAAGTTAGCTCCAATTTTCACATTTATGTATTTGATGGGATTGATTTTACTGTGCGTATAATCTATCCCATCAATATAATGGGTAAACTAAAAACCATTGCCAATTAAATTTCTTAGTATAGATTTTAAATATTTGCTTTTTATCTTCACGCTTAGTTACTTTTATCAACAAAAAAAAAACGATTTTCTTAGGAACAGAAAATTATTCATTTACATATATAATAACAAGCAGAGTTACTTTCGCATTTAATATAAGTTAAGACATATAAAGCTGGCTTTTTTTGTGGTGCTGGTCTATCATCATCGGCTTGGGCTGAACGTTGATAAGTCAGTCAGTGAGACGCGAGTAATGAATAAAAATAGTAATTGCGAATGTGCCTTAGGAGATAGACATAAACTATTGCGAGATTGTCGGTATAACTTTTTAAGATCTACAATTTTCTAGTACTTTTCTAGTATTGTTTTGACGTATCTCTTAAGGTTTAGCCAGCGTTAACCATATAAATTTCTAAGGATGACTCGATAGAACCAGTCATTGCGTTTTCCCGCGGGAATGAAAAATGTGCCTGTAGTAAAAGGTATCTTAAATGTTGACCCCAGTGATAAGCCATCACCATAAAAAATTTAATTCAAATCGGTTCAGTACTTTTTGCGTGAAACGCGCACATCGATTTGACTAAAGTTAGTTTTATTAGAGGTATAGATAAGAATAGGTATTGCGAGTGTACCTTCAGAGATAGACATAAGACATATACTGTTGCACATTTTTCTGCTGGCCTTTTCGAGACCTACGATTTTTTAGTACATTATTTTGATGTGTGTCATAAGGTTTAGCCAGCGGGAAGTTTCTGAAGAGGACTCGATAAAACCAGTTATTGTCATTTCTCGTGGGAAAGAAAGATTTTCATGAAGTAAAAGGTATTCTAAATGTTGACCCGAGTAATAAGTTATCACTTCACCAAATTTCGTTGAAATCGTTCATTAATTTTTACGTGAAACGCGCACAGACAAAGAGACAAACAGACAAACAAACAAAAAAAAATAACTATTGTTTTGGGGTCTATATTGTGTACGTACGTATACGTTACAGTCATTGTTTTTAAAAAATATTTCATGTACAGATTTCGAGAAGTTATTGCTTTATTATAGTATATGTAATAAAATTTTAACAAATCTCAATTTTAATATTTCTACTATTACTCATTATTTTTTAAATTAAAATATAATAACACTAGCATTGCCCGTGGCTCCACCCGCGTTCAGATGACTAAAAACCAAATTCTTAGGTTTTACACATTAGTATACTCTTCTGCCAATCCGCACTTGGCCAGCGTGGTGGACTATGGCCTGATTCCCCTCGTATTGAAGGGAGGCCCGTGCCCAGCAGTGGGACGTTAAAAAGGGCTGAATGCATACTTACATATATGTATACATATATGTATATACTAATTTCATTACGCATCGCATGATTGGTAAATAATGGCGGTGTTTGACAATGCCACAAAGGTTCCTCCGTTAATCTCATATTTGATTTAGTAATATTACACTTTTATTTTAGCAATAACATTTATGTATGTCAATACTTTTCTTTTGTTTGTTTGTTTAATTTTGGGCGATAAACTCTCAAACTACGGAATTAATTTTAATCATGTTTTACTAATAGACAGCTATTGATTAATTAAATATTCTAAGCAAATACTTTTTAATATTTCATATGGCCCGGCTAATATGATTAAAGTCGTTAGAATTATATTGTGTTCTTTAAGCCTTTACCTTTCAAGAAATGGTGTCAAAAAAACTAAAAAAGTTGAGGTATAACAGTTCCTAAAATACTTTTTCATAGTTTTTGAGATATAGAATATATTTAGTTACCCGCTTTGTCAGTTTAACAGCCATAAATTTGGTTTCCATAAAATGTTATAAAATTATATAAATCGAACTTATTTTTACGGTTGATAAAATGAGTCGATATTTTGGATACGTAAATATTATTCATATTTATTTTAGTGTTAACCTAACAAAACACGTAAGTAAGAAAAACAACACAGTATTTTGCTATACGAAACCTATAATACGCGAGTTAGATTTGCATTTGCTCAATTTTTATATTAAAAGATTAAAAAATATTAACATTATTTATTAAACAATAAAAATTTACAAATACTTTAATTTGGAAATTGTTTCGGCCAACAAAACATGACTAATTTATAAAGCCAAATGTTTGTTTTTTTGAAAATATGAACTCGTAGAAAGGTCATATCTGTACATTCATTTTTTTTGAATTAAAACTATGTATTTTAAAAATACATGGCGACATCTATTGTCGAATATGTAAATAACACATAAGTATATATTAATTAAAATAACTATTTTAATGGATAAAATAGCACTAATGATAATTTAATTTTCAAGATAAGCTATTTTTAATAGTTTTTACCATATTATTAATTAGTAAGTTAAATTGCTCAACTGTTTACAAATAGTATCATTGTGGTTTTGTTCCAATCAGTTTTCGTATTTCTTCTCAGAAATGAGATATTTTCCTAAAAAGTATCCTATGTTAACCCGGATAATCAGCTATCATCATACTAAATTTGATCAAAATCCCTCCAGTGGTTTTTCTGTGATGCGGTAACAGACAGACAGACAGACAGACAAAAATTCTGAAAACTATAGATTCGGTCTCTGTATGGAAAATCTTATTGAAACAGATTTTTTTCAATAAGATTTTCCAAAACATATTTAAGGTACAGATTCGACTCAGAATTTTATTATATGTATAGAGTAAGCGTATATCTCATAATTCTATTTCAAATTGTATAGTAATACGTAAAATAATTACGAAACCGAATTTTCAACGTGTACTTTGTATACGTGAATTAGACACAATTGTGGTTGCTATTGATATCAATAAAGAAAAAAAAAAACTTCTTTTTATTACATGTAAAGAAAATTAGAATAATAATTTCATAATTTCTACATCACATAACAATTAGTGGTTCTAAACTAAATAGAAATGCAACACGTTTGTCTATCTTATGGAGCACAATTCTGATATCAATACCTAGGTTTGTTTTTAAATATTATTTAAGAATCTTATTACACTTGACTTACCTTCACTTCCTCAGGTCCGTTTCTGGGTGCCTAAGAGTAGCACATGTGTTACTCCAGATTATAAACTATTTGTGTACTTAATTTCACTTAAATTCTTCCAGCCGCTTTAGCCTAAAGGAGTAAGAAACACGCGGAGAGTACGCGGATATAAATTGTTGTAATTATTTTAATAGTAGTCTAATTAGTTTTTAATTTATATATAATTGTCCTTCAGCTAAAAGATTTCAATTGCTGGTACAAACATTTCTAAGCTATTCGAGAGTAAGAGATTCTAGAGTTTCTAATCCACTGGAGCTGTGAAGGTTAATAAGACCCTATTGTCAAGTGGAAATGCTGATGATCATCAAACGCTTGAACAGATCTTCATAAACTATATTTCAGAACTATCTCGATCACGTCAGCTTTCAAACAAAAAGACAACATCAAAATCGACCTATTCGTTTAGGAGCGATGATGCCAGGTAGACACACAGATACACAGACAGACACGTCAAACTTACAAAATCCCTCTTTTTACGTCGGAGGTCAATAAAAGTTATGCTAAAATAAGTAATTCCCGTCTTCCTGCATTGTAATCATATTAATAATATCTTTGTCGTTATGCATTATGTTTTATATGACAATATAGGTGTGCTGTGATTTATTAGCAACGATTTAGTAATATTTTTACCCGACTGCGGCGAAACCCACAGGAAGGTTATTCTTTCATTTCTGTTCTTGTTCTATTTCTTTCGGTTCTTGTTTTATTTCTGCTGTAAAAGTATTTGCTATTTAAAAATAGAATTTCTTAAAATGGAATGGTCAAATTATTTAGATTTTCAGAGTAGATAACTTAGGATAAATTGAAGGTCAAGATTTGACTTGGCTATTTTTTACATACATGTTATCTTATATTTGGCTAATCACTCATATCTTCTTTATGCTATACGCAAGTTACTATTTCTATATTGTAAGGTCAACATGTCTCTTTTAAAAATTTGGTTTACTGGTAAAACTATCCAAGTTTCACAAAAGATCTCAATACTTTTGTTTGTTTTTGATGAGATTCAAGTTGTGGGATTCAAGTTTGTTGGTTGGGTTTCAAGTTGGGATTCAAGTTGAAAGAAGTTGTTTTAAGTATTTAAATCATTTTAACCTAATTTAAAGCTTGTATTGAAGGAAAGTAAAACACGGGTAAATAAGCACAGGCAGATATTTAAAGAAAACCATTACCAGCCTAATAGTAAAATAGAATTCTTTAATCATGCTTCATATTTAAATAAAGCTCTAGCTTGTTTTACTTTGCTTTGTTTTAAATGAAAATATTGTTTTAAATAAAATAAATTTTTTGGACTTTTTCGCGGATTTATTTTGATTTTTGGTTCCCAATTTTTCGAATGCTTACAGCAATCATGGTCAGAAGAGACTAAGGTGTTAGATGTCTCAAAGGTATTATATACTTGTTACAGACGGCTTACCCACAAAATAACAAAATGAATTCAAAAAACTTAAAAATTGGCACCAAAGTTTTTATAATTTTATAGTTTTATTTAAAATAATAAATATGCGCGTAAATCTAAGAAAGTATTATGAAAATATTGTTCCATTATAAAGCTCAAAGCGTTAATGGATATGTGTAATTTGTGCAAGAAAGGAAAGCAAGATATTTTTTTTATACGTCGAAGAATATATTTTTACAATAGCATGTAGCAGCAATTTTTTGTACTAAGAAATACCTAAGTATTAAAGACTTCATCAAACAAAATATTTCTTCCTTGACATAAATAGAATATAACCGGATGATCTGCTTCAAATATAATATTTTCACCCATGACTGCCAAATAAGTAACGCCAAGAACTGGAATACCAATAAATATCTGTTTTTTTTAAAGCATAATATGATGTGAAAGCTTAAAGTATTTAAATATTTAGGCAATTTCTTTTTAAAAACACATACTGTAAGGATAATATACATAAGGATGTACTACAATTTATACTTGTGCATTTCGATTTTATAATGTTTTTTATTGTCCGACGAAATGTGGGCTAACTACATCACATTTTGAACTCCATAGAACATTAAAGATATCGCGGTAGACCCAGGCGAGTTCGGAGGGACGACCTGCATACATGCCTTTTTAAAAGACTGGCAGGTTATCGCCAGAAATAGACCAGAGTGCATGAAGACGAGAGAGGCCTTTGCCCAGCATTGAAACTAACGGTTGAAAAAAAAAATCATCACAACGCATAAATTAACTAATTTAAATCTATACATTATATTTAGTCTATATAAAAAAATTTTAGTAAATTAAGTTCCTATTTAAGGAAAAACATAAAAATTACGGATAAAAAGAGAACATGGCAAGCAAAATATTTTTATTTTTATCATGATATTGTTATAAAGATATATAATATATCTAGTAAGAATTGCTGCTAAGTATTATTGGTTGTGAAATTCTCCATTAAATAAAGTCAATGACGGTGTCTTCACAGCAAAGTAAAATGGTCTATTTGCGTTAAACACAATTGGACGAGGAGACGGTTTCAGTGAACCTTGTATCATTATAATGAAATCTGAAATTAAATTAATTTATTATTATTCATTTAATATTATTATTTCGACAATTGGCAATCGAGATAAGAATAGCACTCTGTACATAGGCATATATTATGATGATTATACTATGTAGTGAGATTTTAATTTATTTAAATTATATTTTTATGCTGCTACACTACTTTTAAATAAAGTTTGCAGATGTATATTCTGTACATGTGGAAATCGTATTAACATTCTATGTAGGTACCGAAAGTACATATTTAAACTTTATTTAAAAGTTAAGCAAAAATGACATATGCAATTATTACTGCTTATTGAACTAATGATCCCAGCGTAAATACTGTTAAATCAAATGTCACTTTCATTTCATGATTCGTATTTATAACATTACTAGCAACTCACCCTCGCTCCGCTCAGGTTCGTTCCTAGTTACGTTTTAACGTTTAGCTCAGAGATGAGATGATATTTTCCCGCAGTAAAAAGTATCCTATATGTTGACCCGGGTAACCAGCTATCATCATACCAAATTTCATCAAAATCTGTTCAGTGGTTTTCCCGTTATTCGGTAACAGACAGACAGACAAAAATTCTAAAAACTATAGATTTGGCTTCTGTATCGATAATAAAGTCTATTTCATAAGATTTTCCAAAAAATATTTAATGTACAAATTTGGTTTAGTTACAATTTTATTATATGTATAGTATAATAATTAATGGGATCATATTATATTATATATGACTCGAGTAATAAGTTATCGCTGCACAAAATTTAGTAAAAAATCGGTTCCGTACTTTTTACGTGAAACACGCACACAATTATATACTTAAACCTTCCTCGAGAACTACTCTATCCATTTTATAATATTTATGGATATTACAATTATAGAATAGATTATAAAATATATATAAAAAAAATTAATGAAGAAAAACTTTTAAAACATGTTTCGTTTTACACTTACCGTTACCAGCAGCGGCTTCTGTTCCTTCTTCGTTGACTTCGATAAACGCTTTTTGTGTACCCGAGCTTACATATAAATCAGTAGCACCGTTCAAAAGGTTATCTAATCTTGCCTTACCTGGGCTAAATAGTTTCTTCACGTTCATCTGCAAGAAATACATATACATTTATTACAGCAATATAAAAAAGCTAGCTTTACTTCTTGATTTGCATGTACTTTTAAATGGGAACTTACATTTTCGAGAACTTTTGTCAGATCTGTTTTAGTTTCGATTTTGAATCTTGGTAGGTAAACTTTTACTATTTCTTCCTTTAAATCATTAACAGCTCTATCTAAAGCCGAAGGATCTTTCAATTTTTCTTTTAGCTCATTTATTCCATCAACATCACGTGGTAGAATAACAACAAGTGACATTTCATTTCCTTTGTACGGAAGCTCGAGGATCTGAAAAGTTAGACATTTTAATCAACAATCCTTTTTTATATCGACATCGTATTATTTAAAAAGATGTGTATGTAAATATTGAGATAATATATTATATAGCTCAGGGAGAGTTGCCCCTATAGTTTAAATAAAGATTATTATTAAATATATACGTAAGATATTACATTGAATACGCATAATTTTAATTCAATATTTATTTATGACATTCAGATTAAATTTGGAACTATTGTGATATTATATTTTTTTAAAATAAAAAATATTTTTAAAAATAATAAAAATTCGGCATCTCACCCAGACATGTGGGTTAGTTGCCTATAGATGTCAGAAACAGATTACACTTTAGGCATTCCGCTGAATCTTCACTGCAATCTTTATGAAACCACAATGAACACACTGTAATCAGTTGCATTACTTCTTGGTGGTGTTATAATACTCTCCACAAGTGTGAGGGTAGTTTATATATGTACTATGCGTAGTGACGCAAATATCCTTTTTTTATGCATTGATATCTGTAGACGTACAGGTGGTTATGTGGGCCTCACCGGCTAGGAAAGCCAGTACTACCCACTAAAACCCAACAAAACCTCCCCCGTCTTAATGGGGCTCACCGACGGCAGCGGCGGCTCCCACAGTCCATTCTGCCGTCAGACATGTACCAGGAGCAACCCGCATGGTACAGCGCCGACCAAAGTGGGCCATCTCCCAGTGCGTTTCTTGGCTTCGCGCCCGGCTGAACTGTATATATTCAGAACTTTATAACATCCCACTGCCTCCACTGCCGCAGGCCTCCGTTCAATACAAGGGGGATCAGGCCATAATCCACCACGCTTGCCAAGAACGGGTTGGCGGACATCATAATATGTCTTTCGAAAACTTGCTAGGTTCTCTCAAACATGCAGGTTTCCTCACGATGTTTTCCTTCAGTGTAAGGCAAGTGGTAATCATGTTCGAAATGATTTGCACATGAAAATATGAGATATGCAAGAACCGGGATCTCGCTTTACTCGCTTTTTCAAGGGAGTGCGTTACCTCTGGGCTACCACTGCCTTAATTAGCGTCCGGCTGAACTACCAGACGCTAATGAGCACCCCCACCACGACAAGGTGAAGGCACGTTGAAGGAAACCATGTATTATACTAGGCATCTAACCCCGAAATATTATTGGGCATCCTCCCGATCATTGAGGAGAGATGCATATCGACTCTGAACACACCCTATAGCATTTATAATATAAAATGGCGGATTGTTAGCAAAACAAGATTACAATGTTACAAGGAAAAAAATACTGCAAATTATCTCAAAGATTATATATTCTAACGTATTTATTAACTACACTTACCTTAATACTTTCTTAGATTTACCTGAATATTTGATAGTTTAAGTAAAACTATTTTTCTACTATAACAAGTATATAACATATCTTCGAGACGTCTAAAATTTTAGTCTCTCCCGTGACCATGATTGCTGTAAAGTATTCGAAACGTCGGGAACCAAAAATCAAAATAAAGCCGCGAAATAATCCGAAAAGATAGTTTTATTTACACTTACCTTATTTTACAAATTAACACAAAAATATTAATTAAAAGTAATATATATTTAAGTAAAAACTTCCACACGGATATTAACTTTCGACTGACATATTATTATGGATGCGTTCCGGATGACACAAAATTTATTAATTTAATTTTTTAATTTAGTAGGTATCTCTCCTTTATACCTCTCCGAACTTACCCTACTCAATACTTAATTTATAGTGTAGAAATATTTGTCACATCTTTTAATATTTGTGATTGTACGTACCTGAGCTTTCAGTTCATTACTTTCTGCATAGTTGCAACGAGCTTGTGTATACATCATTTTAACTTTAGTTGTTACGCCTCTGCTGGAGTGGAAATCTTTATCTGATGTTGCTTCCTTAGAGAACTTATATTGCCAAGTACCCTAAGGAAAACAAGGTTGGAATAATAAATTAAATATAATTCTAGAGGGTTTTACGTGACCAACCACTACATAATAATAATAAGTAGGTACCTTGAAGTATATTGCGTTAGCTAGAACAGCTTTAGTGCCTCCATTAATGCTCATTGGATCAACCAAATCTTTAATTAGATGATTTGTCTGGTCTTCAACCTGTAATAATTTATATTACCAATTATTAATGATATAGAATTATGTTATTCAACATCGAATGTGTGAAAGTTACATGTGTGAAGTACGTTAGGGGTTTTCAGAATTATTCGCCTTGGTATTCATAAGTCTACAACGGAACCCTTATAATTTCATTATATCGTTGTAGTTTTTGAGATATGAGGTATTTTTCATTTCACATGTTCGGCCACAAAATTAACTTTGCTTCTCATCAAAATGAATATTGTGAATGTGTAAATATTTTATTTCACTTTTAACGTGTATGCTAAAATTGTCCAATTTCTTTTAAATATATATTTATTAAGCCTTGCTATTAATATTGTTATTAAACTTCAATAGATAATATTAGGATGTTAGTATCAAAAAACAAATGAATACGATAGTAAAAAAAATTTACTACTCATGAGCATATTCCAGAAAATATTACATATATGTATGAGCAATTTTCACTTTTCTAATAATTTAAATAGTTATTATTTAAATAGAGATAAAATTTACGATGTAAATACAATAATGTTTGATATTCTAATACAATATATCATGCGAGAATATTTTAAAAACTAAAAGACATGTTTTAAAAAACAGAAAGAATTTTTCCGAATTGTAATGTGAAAATACATATAAAATAAAACACTACTCAAGCGTTTTAAAAGAAGTCGTTAATAAAAACCTGATAGTGGCGAGATAGAGACGTCCCACATTTGATAACATAAATGAGACTTATAGTTTTGTCTAGTTAAAAAAATTGTAACTTACCCATTGATTAATTTCATTTGCAGCAGCTACGTTGTTACTAAAGTCAATGTTTTGTACTTCAGATCGAAATATATCTCGCGTAACAACAGCAAAATTTTTGTTTAATTCATAACCTTTTTCTATGTAGATTTTGTTGGCAGCTTTTAGTGTTACATTTTTTAATGATCGCATTAAGGAATTAGTATACGAAAAGACAGCCTTGGTCTATAAAATAAGACAAAATTATGTGAAAGATGCGTAACGTTAAACAGCTATAAATCATATTATGAGCGTGATTTTTCATGAGGTATCTAAATCTATTTATGATCCTACAGAAAAAATATTCTAATATTTATTTAGATAATTTAAATTTGAAAATTTTGTGTAAAACAAAGTAAAGTTAGTATTAGTACATGTTACAGTATACTTGAACGTTTGTAACGTTTGAAGCTACTTCTTATATTATTAATATTATTCACCTATCATTGTTAATTTTACTCACGTCTTTATCATTAGCCATTCCTATACTGTTAAGAAGTTCATCATGAGATTCACCTACAGACGCTAGGGCTAGTTGACCCAAAAGCGGCATAACAGAAAATGCTGATAGCACGAAGCTTTTCCCGACATTGTCCTTCGCAACTTCCTATGATTACAAATTAAAAAAAAATTGTATTAATAAAATTGAGGTGTTTTTGGTAAAAATATACAAATCAATGCCTATTTTAGCCGTTATCTGTATGTTATAAATGTACGTACGTATTATCTGTACGCTATGTGTATAAACGTTCAAAAGGTATGTTGTATCTCTTGCAGAATTAAAAGGCAGAATAATAATACAATATTATTGTGGTTATAGTATTAAGAACTCACATTAAACATGTTGACGGTAAATTTATTGCTGCCATCGTGAAGAATTTTCTTAAGTCTTGCCTCATCGTCATTTGCTCTTAATCCTAGTACCAGAGATGTTACTGAAAAGATTATAATCTTTAAATAGATATAATGTATTTTAAATCTGGTAAAACCTTTTTAGAAATTTCCGGATCTAATTCGACTCTATCACTGCAAAGAAAACACTATCGACTCTGTTACCGAAAGAGATGTGTCTTTTAGCATCCGCTTTGCTTCTTCCGTTCCTGTTAAATTGTATTTCTAATACACTAGTTTTTTGGATTTATCATTCATAGACATCATATAATCTATATATATAGTATTTGTTCTTCTTTTATGGAAACAAATAATACCTTAGTCTTAGCTCCATTAAGGATTACGTATTCATACTATAATTGTTCATGCTTGTTACTAATGTTTGCAACTCACAATGCCAGTTCTGATTTTGTAATAAGTAAGAATACCTAAGTACTGCAACATTTGCATTAATTATACAATTAATCTTAACTTTTTTCGTAATATAGAAAACTGATGCGAAACTAAGTTAAACATTTCATATCCAATATTTGGATAAAGATGTTACTCAGAGTAATAGTTTGGTATACTTAATGTCTCAGACGCTTTTTATCACTTTTTCAAATCTCAAAACATAAAAATCTTCTAGTTAGTAGCCAGTAGCTTTTCAGTGTTCTAAATAATAAGTTTATATATTTTAATTTGTACATGCTTTGTATCTTCGTTATTTGAAATACTTAAAGTTAATGTAAATATACATTCCCCCCCGATGTGTGTTCACTTTGTCGTGGTGTGGGGGCCTCATTAGTGTCCGGCAACCCAGCCACGCGCGAAGCCAAGAGACACCGAGGGAGGTGGCCCCCTTCGGTGGGCGGTGTACTATGCGGGTTGCTCCTGGTACTTTTCAGACAGCAGAGTAGACCGTGGGAGCAACCCCTTGTTGTTGTATGGTCGGCTTCAGCGAACCTGCCGTTAGTGCGTCATAGTTGAGTGTATTAGCAATTCTGGGACGTCCTATTAAGACGGATAAAAGGTTTTAAAAAATGCGCATTGCATTACAATAACGTATATTCTTATAATTGTTATCATAATATCTCATATTGTATAATTTTATATCAGATATGAATAAAAATAATTCAAATAGATATCATAGTAATATCTTTTTTGTTTTTATTAACAATTTTATATATATATATATATATATATATATATATATATATATAAAAAGGAATCCCTATTTCCCTTGATCACGCCATCACGAGTAAACGGCTGGACCAATTTCATTAATTCTTTTTCTGTTGTATTTTTTATTGTCAGGAGAAGGTTCTTATATTAAAAAAAATTAAGAAAATTGCGCAGGAACTTAGAAAATGAAAGTTTGTATTGGGAAGCAAGCTAGGGACGAACCCGAGCAAAGCGAGGGTGAGTCGCTAGTCTTTTATAATTTTAAAATAATCTAGATTTTACTTACTGGTTTTGCGGTTTTATATGTACATTTTGAAGGAAATGGTAGTCCAGGGGAAATCCGCTCGCTTGGGGAAATAAGTGAAGCGGGTTCAAATCTGGGTCTCACACTTCTAATATTT
Source organism: Argynnis bischoffii washingtonia (assembly GCA_033884665.1). Taxonomy (NCBI): domain Eukaryota; kingdom Metazoa; phylum Arthropoda; class Insecta; order Lepidoptera; family Nymphalidae; genus Argynnis; species Argynnis bischoffii. Next base: position 11,812,063 of record CM066618.1, on the reverse strand, counting down.
TCATGTGCGAATCATTTCCAACATAATTACTATTTGTCTTACGGTGAAGAAAAACATCGTAGGAAACCTGCAGGACTGAGAGAATCTAGCAAGTTTTCGAGAAACATGTGAAGTCCACCAACCCACCACTTGGCCAGCGTGGTGGACTATGGCCTAATGCCTCTGTGCAATGCAAGGCAATGGGATGTTAAAAAGGGCTGAAATATATACATTTTCTGCAATGTAACTAGACGTAAGACGTTACAGTCCATTAATTAATTAGGACTAAAACATTAAAGCGTTCTTTAGGGACAAAACTTTTATGGACTTCATGGTGTAAAATTTAAATCATAACGTTCGTGGTATCATTCTTATGATATGAAATAGCGTTAAATATGTTTTAAGCATCCATGGCACGTAAATAAAATGTTAAACTTGAACTGTTTACTAGTTTATTATAGTAGTAATAAAATAAAAAAATTTAAGTAACCACCCGACACAAAAAAAAAACTCTAAAAAGTAAAACAAAAGATCTCTCTTGGTCTTTTAACTTCATTAAGAGTTCCTATTAATATTTTGATTATGAGCGTCGCCGCGTCTGGGGACCGCTAATACCTTGTCATTCAATCTTCTTTTTCTTTGTATTCAGGTTTTTATTTTATTTAGGTACTTACCTCTTCCCTGACGTGGTGACGCTCATCATCAAAATCCTGTGCGTGTGTCTTTCTGTTTGCGTGTTTATGTATCTGAGTGTCAGTGTAATTATATCTATGAAACTCACGTTTTCAAGACGAATTTAACGACTCATGAATCATCAAAATCGGTGAAGCCGTTTAGTAATTACGAGCATACATATACAAGTCAAACACATAACCCTTTGCGCTTCACCGCAGTCGGGTAAAAACGAATTGACAACCGAAATTGTCCTTGACATTAAATGTAAGTATAAATTGTGCGAATAAAGAGATAAAGGTATATTGTATTATAAGTTTAGTGATATTATAGGTAAAAAAATCTCTATAATTATATACTTGCAACATTTTTTAATTTGTTCAAATTAAATGTCTTAAAGATGTTTGCATTTAAATTCGTTGTTCGTTAAACACATTTAATACACACATAAAATTAAGAAATTGGTAAATATTGTTCTAAGAACAGATGGAAAATATTAATGCAAATGTTTGCTAAAACATAACATAAGTGAAACGTTCTAAGCTACGGAACCTTCAATACGCGCACGGATACAAAGTTTTTACTTTTGTTTTTTTGTTGCTTTTTTTGTATTTATTCAATTTTTTTATTTTTCTATTTTAAGCTAAATTAAAAAAAAAGTATTTTTTACTTTTTTTTGACTATTAAATATTATATAGTCAAAAACTACAAGCGAAGTTCGGTCGCCCAGGTACTCATTATTATGTTAGGATCAATATGAACCAAAAAAGTCGTAATTTATAATACCTTTTAAACAAAATAATTAGCAACTAATAACAAATAAAATGTATTAAAATATGCAAAGCGATTTAAAAAATAACATAAGTTTTACACTTACAACATATTAATATTAGACGCTTCATGTTATCGAGCACCACACTTGAATGCTGTACTAACACTAACCATTTTTTTATGTGATTCTCCTTTATAAATAAAACGTATTATGAGTTTATGTAGGTATACTTAATACTTTTTATTCCTTAATTTTTAATTTTAAGTAAACACGGAAATAGTTTTTTTGGCATAAATAGTAATAGTTTAATGTAATAATTATATTATTAGTAAAAGGTTTGTAATAAAACGGGAATGGATGGTTTGATTTTCATATACGCGCATTAAGATTTGAACACGATTTTGAGATGTTTTCCCCTTTGACACCACACCCGTGGCTCATATAAATAAGCCAGGCCATTACACTTACACGTATTAGTCTATATCAAGAAAACTACTAAATCAATTTTGATAAAATCTTTCCTTCTTCTTAATTAAGTAATAGATGAAAGTAAATAAAAAAAACAATGGCCACGAGCCTATTACTAGTTTCGAATAAAAGCGTAGACAAGCATACATACTAACATATATACATAGAAACAAACATATTATTATATACACCTATAAAATTTTGTATATTTATTTTGAAGCCTTAATAGATTAATTATCATATGTGAATATTAGCATAGATGTGCAGCCGTACATGCTAGCCACTACACCACCGAGGCAGTTCCAATAATATGTATCTAGAAACAATTTTTTTCGCCCAAATCTTACGAGTGTGGTCAAGATGAAAGTTTTTAGAGGCAATTACAAAAAATGTATGACTTATATTTTTAAAAATAATTATAATTAATTATAAACATATTTTTTTAATAAAATTAAAAATTTAAGTGGCCATAACTAAAAAACAAAAATATTACAAAAATAAAAGGAACCCGACTGCGTAAAAACATACTAAAAGATGAGAACAAGTTGATGAAAGACTATATTATGCATGTAGTCTGTATGTATGTATGTATGTACGTCCTACATGTAGCAAGACTCGCATCTAAGATTATATTTATAAATATGATAAAAGTGTAACTGATCGCTGATAACTGATCTGTACATGAGAGATATTTGAGAAAAAATATATTGGGGGTCTTTATTAATGCAACAGAACCCATGATTTTTAGAATTATTGTCTGTTTGGCTGTGAAATGAATTATATATATATATATATATATATATATATATATATATATATATATATATATATATATATATATATATATTAATAACGACGCGAATATACATTTGATTCCCTTTTGCGCTTTTTAACAGATGTCGGTACCACCTTGTAGTGGCTGGTCATGAATTGTTTGTAATACTGTAAATTATTGTTATGAATTATGCAACTCAGTATTTAAAAGAGCAACTGTTAAGCTTCTCACCGGCTTTCTCAGCGTTAATGCTTTCCGAGCCGGTGGTAGCTTTAGTCATACTTGATACTGCCGATTATAAAAGAATTAAGTCGATGTTGCAAAAGTTCTGAATATAGAATATATACAAAGACTATCTCAAAGTTTTATTATTGTCATCTTACACATGATATAATTATTGTTGAATGTATCAGAAACTCATTTTTAATATATTTTTAAAACAGATAAAAATACATGAATTTGTTAATAATTTGACACAAAATCAGACATATCATTATATATTTTCACTTATAAAACTAAAACAATTAACTATTCCTTTACTATAAGATTTCAAATAAGTAATTATTGAAACCATAAAATTATAAAACTGATGATAAAAATCCGAAAAACATATTAAGTTGAAAACTTGACAGTTTTAAAAATTCATAGCTCCGTAACCAGGTCAAAACCAAAGTTGAAATTTTTTAGGGTAATTTAAGGATAAAATGTAGTATAATTTCTGAAATTTTCAAAAGATTTCGAGTTGATAGAAAAAGTAATGGGTATCTAAAAACAGAGATTTTTGAGAAATCGATAGGCTTCACGTGGCTGCATTTCGTAGACATAGCAGCAATCAGAGGAAACTAGGATGGACATCTGCAGAGTATACTTTAACAAAAAGTTTGAGCTCTTGATCATCCCTCTACTCTAAAAATTGTAGATTTGAGAGCACTTTGAAAATTGAAAAAAAAATCCTCAAACAGTGTCTGAGTTAGATGCCCACAGTCAAGCTGGATTTAAGTTCAGATGAATGAAGAATTTTTTCATAAAAATATACTATTTAAAAAAAAACCATCTTGATCAAATCCCTAAGTTATATGGGAGTTAAGGTATTAATTTTTGAAAATGACAAAAAAATCAACTGTTTTCAAATTTCAAAAAACTCTCCACTTCTTTTTTTATAACCTACTATCGGTAAGTTACATTGATAACCACGCATATTCTTAATATTGCACTTGGCTCGAATTTTCACATTTATGTTTTTGATGGGATTGATTATACTGTGCGTATATTACTTTATCCTAACATTTATTTTCTAATGTTACTGGGTAAGCTGAAAACCATTGTCGGTTAAATTTCTTAGTATACATTGTAAATGTTTGTTTTTTATCTTCACGCTTAGTTACTTTTATCAACATAAATAATCAATTTTCTTATGAACAGAAAATTATTCATTTATATATTAAATATAAAAATTTATTTTATATAAAAATGACATTTTAGTAAATTTCAATTTTAATATTTCTTCCATTACTAAATATTTTTAAAATTAAAATATAATAACATTAAGCGTATATCTCATAATTCCATTTTAAATAGTATAGTAATACGTAAAGTAATAATGTAATCGAATTGATTTAACGGCTGGTAATCGAGATATTTTGTAAAAGCATAGTAAATTCACTTATCAAAATTTTAATATACCGTACATTTTTTAGCGTGTACTTTATGTACGTGAATTAGACACAATTGAGATTGCTATTGATACCAGTAAAGAAAAAAAACTTCTTTTTACTACATGTAAAGGACATTAGAATTTAATAATTTCTACATACTACGTAGATTTATACGAGGCGAGGATCAAAATTAGTGGTTCTAAACTAAGTAGAAATGCAACACGTTTGTCTATCTTATGGAGCACAATTCTGAAATCAATACATAGGTTTGTTTTTAAACATTATTTAAGAATCTTATTACACTTACCCTCACTTCGTCAGATCCGTACCTAGATACCTAAGAGTAGCCTGTGTGTTTCTTCAGGTTATAAACTATCTGTGTACTTAATTTCATCTAAATTCGACTAGCGGCTATAACCTTAAGGAGTAAGAAACACATAGGTACACGGATACAAATTGTTGCAATTATTATAATAGTAGTCTAATTAGTTTTTAATTTATATATACCTAATTTTCCATTTAGCTAAAAGATGTCCATTGCTGGTACTCTAAGCTGGTATTTCTAAGCTATTCGAGAGTAAGAGATTCTAGAGTTTCTAATCCATTGGAGCTGTGAAGGTTAATAAGACCCTATTGTCAAGTAGGAAATGCTGATGACCATCAAACGATTGAACAGATCTTCATAAACTATATTTCAGAACTATCTCGATCACGTCAGCTTTCAAACAAAAAGACAACATCAAAATCGACCAATTTGTTTAGGAGCGATGATGCCAGGTAGACACACAGATACACAGACAGACACTTCAAACTTATAAAATCCCTCTTTTTGCGTCGGAGGTCAATAAAGTTATGTTAAAATAATTAATTCCTGCATAGAAATCATATTTATTTATTAACTGTGTCGTTGTGCACTATGTTATATATGACAATATAGGTGGGCTGTGATTTATTAGCAACGATTTAGAGATATATTTAACCGACTGCGGCGAAACCCACAGGAGGGTAATTGACCACATAATACAATGCCCTTTTGTGAACTTGTTCTAATCCTTTTAGTTCACTTTTACGTAGTCGGGTTTTTTTACCTGACTACGGCAAATCACAAAGGAGGGTTATGTGTTTGACCTGAATATATGTTTGTATGAATGTATGTATGTATGTATGTGTGTGCGTGTGTGTGTGTATGTAAGGTCAGTTCTACATCTTAGTTTTATAGAACACTTTTTTATCCTAAATTCATTTTTTTACAATAAAAAATAATTAATCGAACCTAATGCGAACACAGGGTTAGGGTCGTTATCGATTTCTTATAAATATTTTATTGACAAAGATGATTGATTAAAATAATTAGATACATTAATAATATATATATTCAAAAAGCCAGAAAGTAAATTATCATAGACCAAGAAAGTGCAACCAAACAAATTTTTAATCATTATAATGTTAGGATCAATGAGAATCAACAAAGCCATAATTAAAACTACTCAAACAACAAACTTATTACAAAAATGTGTTAAAATAAACAAATTAATTAAAAAATACCATAAGTTGTTACACTTACAACATATCAAGACACACGATAGAGTGTCCAGCGAAGTTCAAGCCAAAGGAACTGGCGACGCAGCACCATGTGTTATTTTACACGAACCATTTGAAGCCAATTTTTACCTTTTAATAACTCAAAATCTATTGAAAATAAACACATGAAATTTGGTTCACTTAATTAATCCTCTTAGATAAACAAGAATCTTCGATTTCATAACAGCTCAAACGGTTATTGAGGTATTAATTAACGTCTAAAAATCGGAATTTTTATCATTGACTGACTGACATTTAGTAGTAAAACCTAACTTACTTCCAGATGACCTACAAAGTTCAAATTTAGTGTCCAGACGGGTAATTGTGTGTATAGAAAGGAAAAAATCGGAAAACAGTAGGTTTTTACGATTAAAAATATTTTTTAATTAATTTTTATTAACACCTTGCAATTTCTAAAACACAAAAGTTTCACAAAAGATCTCAATACTTTTGTCAGCGAAGTTGATAACCATGCATATTCTTAATATTGAATTTGGCTCCCATTTTCACATTTATGTTTTTGATGGGATTCATTTTAAAGAAGTAGTTTTAATTATTTAATTCATTTAAACCTAGTTTAAAGCTTGTATTGAAGGAAAGTAAAACACGGGTAAATAAGCACAGGCAGATATTTAAAGAAAACCATTACCAGCCTAATAATAAAATAGATTTTTTTTATCATGCTTCATATTTAAATAAAGCTCTAGCTTGTTTTACTTTGCTTTGTTTTAAGTGAAAATATTGTTTTAAATAAAACAATTTTTTTAGATTTTTTCGCAGATTTATTTTGATTTTTGGTTTCCGACGTTTCGAATGCTTTACAGCAATCATGGTTACAGGAGAGACTAAGGTGTTAGATGTCTCAAAGGTTTATATAGTTGTTACAGACAGCTTACCTACAAAATAACAAAATTAATTCAAAAAACTTAAAAATTTGCACCAAAGAACACTATTTACAAGTACAATATTTGTTCATTTTAATTTTAAACATTTTTATAATTTTATAGTTTTATTTAAAATGTCAAATATTCGCGTAAATCAAAGAACGTATTATGAAAATATTGTTCACATTATAAAGCTCAAAGCGTTATTGGATAGAAAGGAAAGCAAGATATTTTTTTGTACGTCTAAGAATATTTCTCTACAATAGCATGTAGCAGCAATTTTGTGTATTAATAAATACCTAAGTAAAGAAGACGTCATAAAACAAAATATTTCTTCCTTCACATAAATAGAATATGAAGGGATAATCTCCTTCAAATATAATATTTTCACCTATAACTGCCAAATAAGTAACGCCAAAAACTGGAATACCAATAAATATCTGTTTTTTTTTTAAAGCACAATATGATGTGAAAGCTTAAAATATTTATATATTTAGGCAATACTTTTTAAAACCCACATGGATGTACTACAATTTATACTTGTGCATTTCACTTTTATAATGTTTTTTATTGTCCGACGAAATATGGGCTAACTCCATCACATTTTGAACTCCACAGAACGTCAGAGATATCGCAGTAGACCCAGACGCAGACAGAGGGATGACCTACATAGACGCCTTTTTAAAAGACTGGCAGGTTATCGCCAGAAATAGAACAGAGTGGAAGAAGACGAAAGAGGCATTCGCCCAGCGGTGAAACTAACGGTTGAAAAAAATCATAACTACACATCGATTAATTAATTTAAATCTATACATTATATTTAGTCTATATAAAATAATTTAGGTAAATTAAGTACCTACTTCAGGAAAAACATAAAAAATACGGATAAAAAGAGAACATGGCAAAGAAAATATTTTTATTTTTATCATAATATTGTTATAAAGATATGTAATATATGTAGTAAGAATTGCTACTAAGTATTATTGGTTGTGAAATTCTCCGCTAAATAAAGTCAATGACGGTGTCTTCACAGCAAAGTAAAATGGTCTATTTGCGTTAAACTCAACTGGAGCAGGAGGCGGTCGCCGTGTTCCAGACAAAAAAATACCGACCTCTGAAAATAAATTAATGTATTATTATTCATTATAATACTTTATTATTTCGACAATTGACAATCGAGATTAGAATAGCACTCAGTACATACGCACATATTATGATGTTTATACTGTGTAATGAGATTTTAATTTATTTAAATTATATTATTATGCTACTACACTATTTTTAAACAAAGTTTGCTGATGAACATTCTGTACATGTGGAAATTGCATTTATAGCATTCTATATAGGTACTGAAAGTACATCTGTAAACTTTATTTAAAAGTTAAGCAAAAATGACATATGCAATTATTTACCTAAGTTTTAATTTAAAACACTTAGATCAATTTTCGCTAAATAAAAAGTACACAAAATACATGCTAATTCATCTCCATATAATAGTTTCCACATAAAGAAATTTCCGTTGAAATATCGTCCCCTTCTCCTAGGGAACTATTTCAATATGCAAGATAAAAGTGTCCAATATCCAAATATATGATAATATGTCCAAATCCGTTAGTTGTTTAAATCTTACCGTGTAATAAAAATATATTGTTTATGGGTAGAAGCATGGAGGATCAAAATATGGAAACTCTATACCGATTAGTACCGAACCGAATGGTTAGTATGGAATAGGTAGTCGATCGTTTGCTCTGTGAAAAACTGTAACAAATCTATCCCACGGGAACCGTACATTTTTTCGGGATAAAATGTGTGCTATCCCAGACTATAATCTATCTCTGTGACAAATTTTAACCAGATCCGTTCATCCGTTCTTGCGTGATAGAGCAACAAACATCCATCCAAACTTTCGTATTTATAACATTAATAATAATTAACGGAGTCATATTATATATGACCTGAGTAATAAGTTATCCTACACAAAATTTCGTTAAAATCGGTTCAGTACTTTTTGCGTGAAACGCGCACACCTAAACAGATACACAGACAAACAGACAAAAAAATTAATAACTGTTGTTTTGGGGTCTATTTTTTGTACACAATACGTTACACTCATTGTTTTTAAACAATATTTCATGTACAGATTTCGTTAAGTTACTGTTTTAATATACGAGTATGTATAGATAAAAATAGTTATTGCAAGTGCACCTTAAGAGATAGACATACATAAACTACGGACTGCGGACTTTTCTATAGGCCTTTTTAAGACATATAACTTTCTAGTACACTATTTTGATGTATCTCTTGTTTTTTTTATAGGGCATTAACACACAGCCATCTAACTCCATGGTAAACTACGAGATTTGTGTATGGATACCAGATAGTTGATACACTACACATATATAACTTTAAACTACGTATTATAAATACACTAGCAAAACTCGCGGCTTCGCTTGCGCTAAAACTATAACAAAAATACTTTAAAAAGGTACAAATTTTCATCCCTTATTTTATCTCCTTATGGGATGAATTTCAAAAAACGCTAAAACACGTATTTATGCATCGATAATAAAGTCTATTTCAATAAGATTTTTCAAATAATATTTAAGGTACAGATTAGACTCAGTTAGAGTTTTATTATATGTATAGATATAAATACCCATGACTTGAGTAGAAACATCCGTGCTCATCACACAAATGAATGCCCCCAGCGGGACTCGAACCCGCGACCACTGGCACAGCAAGTAGGGTTACTACAAACTGAGCCAAACGTGTCGTCCATATACATATATATATATATATATATACATATATATATACTATATATTATATATTATATATATATATATATATATATATATATATATATATATATATATATATATATATATATATATATATATAGGTATGATTCAGTTTCAAAACTTTTACTTGAGAAATAATTTATACCCCACACAAACTTTCATTCCCCTTTTCACCACCTTTAAGGATGATTTTGCAGGATCTTTCCCAGGATCACAAACTATCTTCAAACTAAATTTTATTCAAATCGGTTCTGTAATTCCATAGATTACTTCTTACAAACAAACTCACATAACTTACAATCTTTACTTTTTATAATATTAATATTATAAGTATAGAATAGATATAGATAGATATATAAAATATATATAAAAAAAATACTAAAGAAAAAAAATTCAACATGTTTTGTTTTGTACTTACCGTTACCAGCAGCGGCTTCTGTTCCTTCTTCATTGATTTCGATAAACGCTTTTTGTGTACCCGAGTTTACATATAAATCAGTAGCACCGTTCACAAGGTTATCTAATCTTGCCTCACCTGGGCTAAATAGTTTCTTCACGTTCATCTGCAAGAAATATATAAACGTTTGTTAAAAAGCTGGCTTTATTCTTTGATTTGCTTGTACTTACTTTTAAGTACGTACTTACATTTTCGAGAACTTTTATCAGATCTGTTTTAGTTTCGATTTTGAATCTTGGTAGGTGAACTACTACTTCTACGTTTTCTAAATCATTAACAGCTCTATCTAAAGCTGTAGGATCTTTCAATTTTTCTTTTAGTTTATTTATTCCATCAACGTCACGTGGTAGAATAACAACAAGAGACATTTCATTTCCTTCGTACGGAAGCTCGAGGATCTGAAAAGTTAAATATTTAAATCAACTATCTTTTTTCATATCGACATCGTATTATTTAAAAAGTTATATATGTAAATATTGAGATAATATATTACTCAATACTTAATTTATAGTGTAGAAATATTTGTCACATCTTTTAATGTTGGTGATTGTACGTACCTGAGCTTTCAGTTCATTACTTTCTGCATAGTTGTAAGGACCTTCTCTATACATCATTTTAACTTTGTTTGTTACGTCTGTGCTGACGTGGAAATCTTCATCTGATGTTGCTTCCTTAGAGAACTTATATTGCCAAGTACCCTAAGGAAAACAAGGTTGCAATAATAAATTAAATATAATTCTAGAGGGTTTTACGTGACCAGCCACTACATAGTAATGATAAGTACCTTGAAGTATATTGCATTGGCTAGAACAGCTACAGTGTCTTTATTAATATTCATTGGATCAACCAAATCTTTAATTAGATGATTTGTCTGTCCTTCAACCTGTAATAATTTATATTACTAATGATTAATGATATAGAATTATGTTATTCAACATCGAATGTGTGAAAGCTATATGTGTGAAGTACATTTGGTGTTTTCAGAATTATTCACCTTGATATTCAAAAGTCTAAATCGGTACCCTTATATCGTTGTAATTTTTGAGATATGAGATATTTTTCATTTCACGCATTTGGCCACAAAATTAACTTTGTTCTCATCAAAATGAATATTGTGAATGTGTAAATATTATATCTCACTTTTAACGTGTATGCTTAACTTTTTCCATTTTTTATTTTAATAAATATATTTATTAATACTTGCTATTAATATTGTCATTAAACTTAAAAAGATTATATTACGATGTTAGTGTTAAAAAACAATTGATACTATAAAGTTTTTACTACTCATGAGCATATTCCAGAAAATATTACATACGAGTAAATGAGCAATTTTCACTTTTCTAATATTTTAAATAATAATTATTTTGAATAGAGATGAAATTTACTATGAAAAATACTTACCTTATATGTTTGATATTCTAATACAATATTTCGTGTGAGAATGTTTTAAAAACTAAAAGACAGGTTTTAAAAAACAGAAAGAATTTTTGCGAATTGTAATGTGAAAACAAAAAAAATGAAACATTACTCAAGCATTTTAAGTGAGCAACTGACATATGTACTTGCCGAAGGGGCAATCTAGGGAGCACGGCGGTCGGGGCAATATCGGAGCTGTCTCTACGCACATGCCTGTTATTCAGTGTTCGTAAGAATGGCCCCAGTATTATCGAAATATCAATAGTCACAGTGTTGCCAATACTTGAAATTTTATCCCCTTAAGATAATTCCAAAAATTCCTAGAACCACCTAACTAACAATTTAAAAAATGTAGATTTTTAATTTTTATCTAATACTAATTTTTCATATTTTTTTATTTTAAATAATTAGAAGTAGAGTAAAAAAACTTATTTATGGTTATTATTATATTAATTACATATAACCATTTAATAATAATAATAAATTTCATAGATAACTTAGAAAATAATAAAAAAAGGATAAATGATACAAATAACAACATAATTGATATTTAAAGATATATGACTTTTTCAAGTCTTTAAACGAACTTTATAAAACGTTATTAATATTTAAGTCTTACTATTAAAGAAAAAAAAAACTCTAAACATTTTTTCCTCTTAAGAAAACCCCGATGCAATTTTTTACCCTTAAATTTGGGGGAAAACCCCTAAGTTGGCTACACTGTCAAAAAATCGGTAGAGAAATTGTCCCGATCGCGCCATACACGCGGCAACGTGCAGGGCGGTAGGGGCAATCTAGGGACCAAGAACGGTTTCACGCTCCTGCGGAGCTGCCGCAGGGGCAATCTAGGAAATTGCCCCTGCTTACCTATACACATCACAATTTAGGTGGCAATTAAGGGTCGACTCCACTTTTACACCCTAGATTGCCCCTGCGGCAGATGTGTGAGTAGCCTGCTTTAAAAGAAGCCGTTGATAAAGTCCGATAGTAGCGAGATAGAGACGTCCCACATATGATAATTATAAATGAGGCTTATGATTTTGCTAGTTAAAAAAAAAGTAACTTACCCATTGATTAATTTCATTCGCTGCAGCCACATTATTACTGAAGTCAATGTTTTGTACTTCGGATTGAAATATGTCTCGCGTAACAACAGTAAAATTTTTGTTTAATTCATAACCATTTTTTATGTAGATTTTGTTGGCAGCCTTTAGTATTACATTTTTTACTGATCGCACTAAGGAATTAGTATACGAAAAGACAGCCTTGGTCTATAAAATAAGACAAAATTACGTGAAAGATGCGTAACGTTAAACAGCTATAAATCATATTATGAGCGTGATTTTTCATGAGGTATCTAAATCTATTTATGATACCTACAGTTTTCGAAAAAAAATATTCTATTAAATATTTAGCTACTTTAATAAAGGGTATATTAGTAGATTTACTGAAAATTTTATTTAAGACAAAGTAAAGTGATGTAAGTTAGTATTAGTACATGTTACAGTATACTTGAACGTTTGTAACGTTTGAAGCTATTTCTTGTATTATTAATATTATTCTACTATCATTGTTAATTTTACTCACGTCTTTATCATTAGCCATTCCTATACTGTTAAGAAGTTCATCATGAGATTCACCTACAGACGCTAGGGCCAGTTGACCCAAAAGCGGCATAACAGAAAATGCTGATAGCACGAAGCTTTTCCCGACATTGTCCTTCGCAACTTCCTGTGATTACAAATAAAAAAAATGTATTAATAAAATTGAGGTGTTTTTGGTAAAAATATACAAATCAATGTCCATTTTAGCTGTCATCTGTATGTAGATATAAACGTTTAAAAGGTATGTTATATCTCTTGCAGAATTAATAGGCAGAATAATAATAATACAGTTATTGTGATTATAGTATTAAGAACTCACATAACACATGTTGGCGGTAAATTTATTGCTGCCATCGTGAAGAATTTTCTTAAGTCTTGCCTCATCATTATTTGCTCTTAATCCTAGTACCAGAAATGTTACTGAAAAGACTAAAATCTTTAAATAGATATAATGTATTTAAATAAAACTATCTTTTCGGATTGTAGTGAATAAAAATAGTAATTGCGAATGTACCTTAGGAGATAGACATATACTATGGCGAACTTGTCGGTTTAACTTTTTAAGACCTACAATTTTCTAGTGCATTGTTTTGATGTATTTCTTAAGGTTTAGCCAGTGTTAGCCATATAAATTTTTAAGAACGACTCGATAGAACCAGCCATTACGTTTTCTCGTGGGAATGAAAAATGTGCCTGTAGTAAGAGGTATCCTAAATGTTGACCCAAGTACCTAATAAGTTATTACTACACAAAAATTAGTTAAAATCGGTTCAGTACTTTTTGCGTGAATTGCGCACATTGATTTGACTACATATGATAGTTTTATTTTAGTTATAGATAAGAATATGTATTGCGAGTGTACCTTAAGAGATAGTCATAATATACTGTTGCAGATTTTTTGTTGGCCTTTTCAAGACCTACAATTTTTTAGTATATTGTTTTGATGTATGTCTTAAGGTTTAGCCAGCGGAAGGTTTCTAAGGAGGACTCGATAAAACCAGTTATAGCGATTTCCCGTGGGAAAGAAAGATTTTCCTGAAGTTAAAGTTATCCTAAATGTTGACCCGAGTAATAAGTTATCTTTTCACCAAATTTCGTTGAAATCGGTTCATTACTTTTTGCGTAAAACGCCCAAACACCAACAGACATACAGACAAACAGATAAATTTTTTAATAACTATTGTTTTGTGGTTTATATTGTTTACATAATACGTTACAGTCATTGTTTTTAAAAAATATTTAATGTACAGAGTTCGCTAAGTTACTCCTTTATTATAGTATAGATTTTGTAAATAATTGCTATCTTTTATAATTTTAAAATAATTTAGTTTTTCTTATTGGTTTTGCGGTTTTATATGTACATATTTAAGGAAATGGTAGTCCAGGTGTAATGCGCTCTCTTGGGGAAATAAGTGAAGCAGGTTCAAATCTGGATCTCGCACTTCTAATATTTTCATGTGCGAATCATTTCCAACATAATTACTATTTGTCTTTCGGTGAAGAAAAACATCGTAGGAAACCTGCATGATCGAGAGAATCTAGCAAGTTTTCGAAAGATATGTGAAGTCCACCAAGCCTCACATAGCCAGCATGGTGGACTATGTCTTAATCTCCCTGTGTAATACAAGGAAATGGGGCGTTAAAAAGGGCTGAAATGCATACATTTTCTGCAATGTAACTAGAATTAAGTCACAGTAAAATAATTAGGATAACACTAAAACATTAAAGCGTTCTTTAGGAACAAAATTTTTATGGACTTAATGGTTTAACCTTTAACATCTGACGTGGGGACCGCTGAGGCCTAGCGAAAGTAATATTTTCGAATTACTCCCCTTTCCTCTATGCGACGCATACGGTGTTTCTAGTAGCTTCGAGTTTAGTCATTTAGAGGTCATGAGTAGTGGTATAAGACACGGCACGCGCAATTTTGGTAAGTAAATTCATTAAAAAAAATGGTTGGCCTCCCTGACCCCACATCAGTATTTACTATTTACATAACTTTTTTGAAAAGTTACATAGGTTCATAATTTGTCTTTTTTTCAGTAGTTGAATAAATAGCCTGAAATGGAACCCACTACTTCATCTGTAAGAAAACGGTCAACCAATGCCGATGATAGCCCATATTTTTCTTAAATTAGAAGATAAGTTACGCCTGGTAACAGTGTTTTTGAGTCAGCTGTATTTTTCTGGATACATTATGAGGACTTCAGCGGCTCAGAGGCCGAAGATATCGATAACTTGCTTATTCTCGATCAACATTCATATGATACAGATTCTTTCAGTGACTTAGAGCCTTAAGAACAAGATTAGCAAGAAGTATTCTCCGAACACGAAGTTCTACTGTCATTATTACGGTTTTACTACGGTAAATATCGGTACAAATGGACGCCCCAACAAAAGCTCTTTTTTACCGCATGATAGATATCAGCTCTATCAATAGTCACTTATTGTATGACATAGGTACATCACGGAAAGGTTACTGACAGAGGAATTTTCATAAAAGGATTGGTGTTGCAATATATGAAAAGAAGAGTGCTGGACGAAACTGCCTGCCTCCACCACCCAGAAGTTCAAGAAGAAGAGCTGAAACAAAGGAGAAGATGCCACATGTGTCCACTCAAGCTTCGGAAGAAGTCTATACACGCATGTTACTTGTTTAAATAACTATTAAACTTTTATTATATAAGTTAATTTGTTTACTTTGTTTAAAATTTTGAGATATACGCAGTGATTTCTGCCAAGGAAACGTTAACTCTATATTACTTGTCAAAAATAAGTCTAATTTAAATCTATAATATAAAAATGAATCGCAAAATGTGTTGGTAAGCGCATAACTCAACAACGCCTCGACCAATTTGGCCAAATCTTTTTTTAAAATGTTCGTTGAAGTTCAAGGATGGTTTTTACGGCGAGAAAAATTAGAATTATTGCTGGAAAAACCCTAAAAATAGCCCTTTTCTTTTTCCCATACAAATGATTTGTAACTAAAACGTAGTCAATTTGAGCTTTATTGCTATGGTATAAAGTTCATATTAAATTACAAGCACTCACTGTTGTCTAAGCAATGTAGGTGTGTTCCTAACGTCAAAGATCATATCTATCAAAACTGTCTGTCTGTCTGTCTGTCTGTCTGTTTGTTCCGGCTAATCTTCAAAACGGCTGGACCGATTTTGACGAGACTTTCACTGGCAGACAGCTGCTGTTATAAGGAGTAACTAAGGCTACTTTTATTTTAGATAAAGAATCAGGGTTCCGCGAAAAAAACGAAAACCCATGAAATTGTGAACAAAATCCGCATACGGCGTACGCAATAACGTACATACGTAACGTAAATCGTTATATAATTTAAATTAATATCTTAGAAGTAGCAAGCTACCTAGGGACGAACGCGAGCGAAGCGAGCGTGAGTCGCTAGTAAAAAATAAAAAATTGAAATATTCAGATTATTTTATTAATACACGCGTATTTTACGTAGCTATTAATTATCTATACCAATAAAGCCTCTTAATTAGTTAAAAAAATCACATTAAGGAACGAGCCCCTCTAGCCCCCACGTCAGTGCTTACGTAAAATAAAACCACGTCAGTAGGTAAAGGTTAAAATTTAAATCATAACGTTCGTGGTATTATTCTTAAATGGTGTTAAATATATTTATGTTTGTTTTTGTAATATAATTTTCTATGTTTCTAATATATTATAAGTATCCATGGCGCGTAAACAAAGTGATAAACATGAACTGTTTACTAGTAGATATAATAGTAGTGAAATTGAAAATTTTGAGTAACCTCCGACACAAAAAAAAACTCATAAAAAGTTAAGCAAAAAATCTCTGTTAACTTCATTAAGAGTACCTATTAATATTTTGATAATGAGCGTCGCCGCGTCTGGGGACCGCTAATACCTTATTATTATCAATCTTCTTTTTCTTTGTATACTGGTTTTTATTTTATTTACTTACTGGTTCCCTGACGTGGTGACGCTCATCATCAAAATCGTGTACATGTGTCTGTGTGTTTGCGTGTTTGTGTACATGTGTGTCAGTGTAATGATATCTATGACAGTTACGTTACCAAGAAGATTCTAAAAACTCATGAATTATCAAAATCGGTAAAGCCGTTTAATAATTACGAGGGAGCATACATAAACAAGTCAAACACATAATCCTTTGCGCTTCACCGCAGTCGGGTAAAAACGAATTGACAACCGAACTTGTCCTTGACATTAAATGTATGTATGAATAGTGCAAATAAAGAGATATTGTGTTATAAGTTTAGTGATATGGTAGGTAAAAAAAAAAGTTTATAATGATATAGTTGCAACATGTTTTAATTTGTTTTAAATGTCTTAAAAAAGTTTGCAATTTAATTCGTTGTTTGTTATACACACATAAAATTAAGAAATTGGTAAATATTGTCCTAAGAACAGATGGAAAATATTAATGCAAATGTTTGCTAAAACATAAGTGAAACGTTCTAAGCTACGGAACCTTCAATGCGCGCACGGATACAAAGTTTTTATTTTTGTTTTTTTGTTTGCTTTTTTTGTATTTATTCATATATTTTTTAAGCCAAATTAAAAAGAAAATTGTACTACGAGAGAAGTTCGGTCGCCCAGGTACTCATTATTATGTTAGGATCAATATGAACCAACGAAGTCATAATTAATAATACTTTTCAAACAACAAAATAATTACCAACTAACAATAAATAAAATGTATTAAAATATGTAAAACGATTTAAAAAATAATATAAGTTTTTACACTTACAATATATTAATATGAGACGCTTCATGTTATCGAGCACCACATATGATTGCTGAACTAATACTAACCATTTTTTTATAGTGATTCTCCCTTATAAATAAAACGTGTTATGTGTTTGTTTATGTATACTTATTACTTTTTATTTCTTAATTTTTAGTTGCAAGTAAACACGGAAATAGTTTTTTTGGAATAAATTGGTTTGTAATAAAACGGGAGTGGATGGTTTGATTTTCTATATATGCGCATTAAGATTTGAACACGATTTTGAGATGTTTTCCCCTTTGACGCCACACCCGTAGCCCATATAAATAAGCCAGTCCATTACACTTACACGTATTAGTCTATATCAAGAAAACTACTAAATCAATTTTGATAAAATCTTTCCTGTTTCTTGATTAAGTAATAAATGAAAGTAAATAAAAAAAAACAATTGCCACGATCCTATTACTAGTTTCGGAGAAATGCGTATACAAGCATACATACTAACATACATACAAAGATAAAAACATATTATTATATACACCTATAAAATTTTGTATATTTATTTTAAAGCCCTAATAGATTAATTATCATATGTGAATATTTTGCAGTTCCAATAATATGTATCTTGAAACAATTTTTTTGCCCAAATCTTACTAGTGTAGTCAAGATGAAAGTTTTTAAGAGGCAACTACAAAAAAATGTATAACTTATATTTTTTAAAATAAATATAATTAATTATATATATCAAATATTTTTTTTAATATAATTAAAAATTTAAATGGCCATAACTAAAAAACAAAAATATTACAAAAATAAAATGAACCCAACTGCGTAAAAACATACTAAAAAGATGGGAGCAAGTTGATGAAGGAAAATATTATGCATGCAGTATGTATGTGTTTATGTACGTTTTACACGTGGCAAGATTCGCATCTAAGATTATATTTATAAATATAATAAAAGTGTAACTGATCGCTTTCCGTACATGGAAGATATTTGAGAAAAATTATAATGAAAATATATGAAAAACGTCATATTAAGTTGAAAATTTGACAGTTTAAAAAATTCATAGCTCCGTAACCATTTATATTTAAAGATAAAATAATGTATAATTTCTGACATCTTCAAAAGATTTCGAGTTGATAGAAAAAAGTTATGTGTATCTAAAAACAGCGATTTCTGAGAAATCGATCGTCTTCACGTGGGTGTATTTCATAGACATAGCAATAATCAGAAGAAACTAGGATGAAAATCTGCAGAGCATACGTTACCAAAAAATTTGAGCTCTTGATCATCCCTCTACTCTAAAAATTGTAGATTTGAGAGCACTTTGAAAATTGGAAAAAAATTGCTCAAACTGTGTCTCAGTTAGATTAGTTAGAGGTGGATTTAAATTCAGACCAATGAGGTATTTTTTCATAAAAATATAGTATTGAGAATAAAATCAATTTTCTTAAGAAAGACAGAAAATTATTCATTTATAATTTAAAATAAAAATTTATATGTTACATATATATAATATAATAAATAAAATATTTGCAAATCTCAATTTTAATATTTTTACTATTACTAAATATTTTTATAATTAAAATGTAATAACATAAAGCGTATATCTCATAATTTCATTTCAAAAAGTATAATAATACGTAAAGTTATTACGAAACGGAATTGATTTAACGGCTGGTGATCGGAATGTTTTGTAAAAGCATAGTAAATTCACTTATTAAAATTTCAATATACAGTACTTTTTTTAGCATGTACTTTGTGTACGTGCATTTGAGACAATGGAGATAGCTATTGATACCAGTAAAGAAAAAAAAAATTCTTTTTATTACATGTATAGAAAATAAAAATTTCATCATTTCTATATACTACGTAGCTTTGTATGAGGCGAGGATCACAATTAGTGGTTCTAAACTAAATAGAAATGCAACACGTTTGTCTATCTTGTTACAAAATTCTGAAATCAATACATAGGTTTTGGATCAAGATCCGGCTGCAAGATTTCTACGTTCATAGCGTGTTTAATTAAAATCAATTTTTTATATACAATAATAAAAGGGGCAATATATTTTGACCGGGGTGCCCATTAAAATGTGCTCGCTAGTATGTTTTATTAAATAAATAATAATTGATTTTTTGGAACAAAATCGGTGCACTTGTTATTAAAATGAATTATACTCCACTTCACAGAAATATACGTAGAGAACTTGAAAAGAGATAGCTGTCGTTGCGCACTTGGCCGCAACCTCTCCGCAGCCAGGTGTAAGCAGGTCATATTTTGTTACATTTATACGTTCCTGGCGTATATTCATTATTTATATATCGAATTAAAACAATTTTTTTTCTGTACCTGATAAACTACGTCTGCCTTTGTAAAAGTGGCCGCAAAAGGGCTGCCAGTCATTAAAGACTTTTTTGTTACATTATACGTTCATGACGTATATTAATCATTTATATATCAAATTAAAGCTATTTTTTTTCTATGCAAGATAAAATACCTCTGCCAATGTAAAAGTGGCCGCAAAAGAAAGAGAAGAAGGAAAGAATATTAAATTATATATCATTTGTCAGACAATAACAACGGTTACCATGGCAACAAACACTTGCTACATTCACATTCTATGTCCTTTCCAGGGTCGCAAACTATCTTACCAAATTTCATCTAAATCGATTCAGTAGATCCAGATATTACCCTCTACAACTTCACAAACTCACAAACTTTATTTCTATATAATATTAGTATAGATTGTCGACTCCGCTAAAAGATGTCCATTGCTGGTACAAAAATTTCTAAGCCATTCGGTCTTG
The DNA here is from genome assembly GCA_033884665.1 of Argynnis bischoffii washingtonia. Taxonomy (NCBI): domain Eukaryota; kingdom Metazoa; phylum Arthropoda; class Insecta; order Lepidoptera; family Nymphalidae; genus Argynnis; species Argynnis bischoffii. The sequence continues at coordinate 11,791,441 of CM066618.1, read as the reverse complement.
ATCCTTCCACATTCACTGAGTTTTGGCGGTTTTCACCTTGAGGTCGGCTTCTTTGTTAGAGGCTCACGTGCGTCTTCCGGTACGTGGCCGCTACTTGAAATCTCTTCGGACCCATACACCATATGTTACGTGTATATGTCACTCACTCACTCTGTAAATAGTTCGCTTGTGTATTTCCTCATTTTGTATAGATTTTATAGAAAAATATTCTATTAGTCTGTGATATGAAATCATAATAATAATAGAAATAAGAATAGCTTTGTTTTCTACAATATTATTGATGTCGTGACGCAATCACTTAATTGATAATATCATTATATTACTGATTAAGGAGTCGCTCTGTCACTAATAGTTATCGATATGGACTAATAACTAATTATAACAACCCTATGGTTGCTGTGGTCTACCTCGGCAGGTCGGCCATCGGGACGTTGTGCGTCCTGCGACGCCCCATTAACACGGGAGAGGTTTCGTTGAGTTTGTGTGGTTAGTTCTGGCTTTTTTGGCCGGTAAGTCCCACATAAACTGAATGTATCCATAGGTACCTACCCATAACTGTAAGTATGCAAAAAATTGTGTATATTATTTTGTAACATTCGCGATCATTATCATAATAGTGTTAGTTATGCTTTGTGGGGAAAAAAAAAAAACATATTTTATCTTTAAATTAGCGCGACACTAAATGTATACAAAGTAATTAATTATCGTATGGAAATTACCTTACGGTAATAACTTTTAAAATATTTTAATTAGGTAATCGCTTTCTTTGACAATTCGCGCACGGTCAGTATGTGTAATAAAAATTTAATTTAAAAACATATCTAAGTTTCTAGATGGGTGTACATGTATTATGTTTCTATAGTTATTACTTTTTTACGAATTTTGTTACAAATAGTATCCCTATTAGAGATTAACTTACAAATTTATTTCTCCATATCGTCATTTCGATGATTAATGACTGACACTGTCATTTTTAAGTAAAGCTATGTCTTTATCATGAAAGGATAAAGATTTATCGTCTATAAATATAATAAAATTCTGAGTCGAATCTGTACATTAGATATTTTTGGGAAAATCTTATTGAAATAGTCATTATTATCGATACAGAGGTCGAATTTATAGTTTTTAGAATTTTTGGGTGTCTGTCTGTGACCGCATCACGAGAAGACCGCTGGACAGATTTTGATGAAATTTGGTATGATGATAGCTGGTTATCTGGGTCAACATATACCTAAGATAATTTTTGCTGCAGGAATATATCTCATCGCTGAGAAATCTATACAAAACGTTAACTAAAACAAAGCGGAGCGAAGGTGAGTCGCTAGTTTCATTATAAAAGTAAAAGGATGAAAGAGCTTAGAGAACATACAAAGATTTTAAGTTTATGTTCACTTAAGCTATACAAAGTTTTATTAAACCTTAATTCTACATTTTAGATATAAAATAAAAGATTTGGTTTGAAATGTTAGAGAAGCGAGGATTTAGGCGAATAGGTGGCGCGCGTCCGGCCTTTTCGCGTGGTTTCCTCACCGGAGGAGCTCATAAAACGTTGAATATGAAAATTCCTCCACTTTTCAAATAAAAAGCTAAGAGTTCATAAGCGATTACGTCATGGCGAGTGAAAAATGACTTTTAAAATCCGGCCACCGCTCTGAACTGTTGCCGCCCCCGTACTCAAGATGAATTGTTAAAAATTGACGTGAAGATTAGTTACTATAAACGAATATATATTTTCATATTATTAAATGAAAGTTGTATTATATTTGCATTAACCTTTTTCAAATAGTTTGTTATGTTATTTGTCAAATACTCTCTTATTATTATTTAGTTATCTACAGTATTACAATTGTAATATTGTACATACATAATATACTTATATTATTAATTAATGTAAATACAATACTCATTTAATTAATTACTTAGGCACGTAGGTCTTTTATGAAAATTAAAAGTATACAATGGTAAGCTAGCAAGATAAATAAATTTAAAATTTCACCCAAGTTCATTATACTTTAAATATAAGAAAATATTATCCCTTAGGGCTTTATTATGTTTGCTATAAATAACAATAACTGGCAATAAACGTGTATTTACTGTTTAAGCTCATTCCTTAATGTAGCTTATGAATTCATTATATTCGGCGCCGGAGAGATAATTAAAACATTTTGATTTGAAATGTAAAAGTTAATGAAAAAAGTGCAAGTGTAAAGTGCTAATGTAAAATTTTCTTTTGTGGCAATGGTTTTCTATGGCATATGTAGTATTAAAATGAATGATTGATATTGTGTTTTGAAGCCTCAAAACTATAATAGTCGTATGGATTACTAGGAAATCTAATATATAAAAATAGAACCAATTAACTAACGTCACCTAAAAGTGTGTTATATAGCTTTTGTACTACGCCCTCTATCAAATATTGAATATCGTGTTTAAATTGCTTATTTTTTTCAGGTAACTCAATAGATTTTAATGTAATTGTCATAACTTTACCGCTGAGAAAGAATTGGATGTCTAGTTTTTCTCATCCATCTGCTAATCAAAGTAAGAAATGATGTACAAAAGGAGTTTGTAAAAATGTTCAGGTAATAAAATAAGAATGTTTTTAAACGAAGAATTTTCTGAATTTGGGTGTATTTTTGCATGTAATTTCGCCTAGTGTTAGTTAATTTTTCTTTAGTTCACAAAAAGAGCAGATAATTATAAAATCGGGAGTGGATTTTATTGATTCCCATTCAAATTTAGGAAGAAACTGCTCTTTTGACCTTTATTACCTCTTTATAATATTATTGTAGATTAAAACTCTCAAGAAAATGATGATTATTATTGAGTATTGACCCACTCGACCCATCTCAACCGCTGTGCAATTTTGGGAATAAGTACTTCATAAATTGGGGCTTATAAAAAAGTTGTGTATCATAGCTAGTAAATTTTTATTTTGTTGTATGTTGAAAGTATGATTGTAAATTATAGTGTCTGTTATTAGACCATGATTGAAAAACACTGGTGTTTTGGTTTGTTGAAATTGGTCATTTGCACGACCCTAGACTTGGCTAAACTTATATAAATATATACTGTGTAATGTTTGTATTTTGATAAAGTAACAAACTTATATCTCATTCAAAATCATCATATTGTAGTTGTTATTCATGTATAAAAATATAGCAACATAAACATTGGTGTGCCAATTTGGGTACAACGGCTACAAGTGTAGTAAAAAATATTTTCTTTAGTTATAAAGTAAGAATGTACTGTAATTATTGTACGAGACACAATTACATTAAGATACTGGAATAGGCCATGAACGCTTTAAAAATAAGAGTTACAATGACTTGGAGTATTATTTAGTCATCATACCACGGAACAAGTATGTTGACTGATGTAGAAGAAGATAGTTCGGATGTGGTACCTAGCTTGTTACTAAATAATGTTCTTGGGAATATTGAAGCGTTTGTTGGTAGTGAAGACATTTAATCGAAATGCGAGGATAGCAGTAATGAAGAGCCGTTCGCTTGTAAAAGACCTCGAATGTTTATTTGTTCGATCCAAACAGAGCCTATCTTAATCTTACACTGACAAAGATACAATTTTACTGTCTTTATTGCAGATATAAATGTTTTTTTAGATACTAGTACTTTCGTGTTATCGAAAACTATCAAATAAACACATGTATAGTCTTTCAATAAAGAGATAAACCACTTCAACGCCTCACCTGGATACTTACAGGGCTCGATATTTACAGGGCTCGACTGCTTGTGTGAATATCTGTGTTAGATTGCAAGTCAGTTTTGGCAGAAATTACATATATCTCTATAGGGTAGTTACTAGTGACCTAATAATTAAATCACTGTAAAATTTTAGATATATTTTAGTTATTTCTTTTATTAAATCCCTAGCTCTATTATAGCATAAGTATTCTACAGAGAATTTGTTAAATCGTAAGAAAATATTAATAAAATATTTAAAAATTATGCAACACATGCCATATTTTGTTTATGATCTCTTTGTCAGCTTATTTATTCCCCGTTATGCAATGAGTGTAACGCATTCATTGACACTGCGAATCATACTTTGGAGCAGTGTACCAAGGAGCCCTAACACCAAGTTTTAGTGGCAATAGTGGACAAAAATCTTATTGTTAAGTGCTGTAAAAGCTTTGCTCGATATTGAATTGAGATTTACTTTTGCAATACCGCCGTAGCGCAATTAATGCGAGGACAACGTCCTTACTGACCTGACGGTGACCTTCTCATAATGCGTTAAGAGTTAATGATAGGGAGAAGCCTCCCGAGTTCATCCAAGGATTCCAGGATTGACAGTGTCTCAATGAGCCGGAGCACTCTAAAGCGTAGGAGGTACTATAGTAGACCCCTGAAGAGATACCTGTGAGTTTTAGGTGGGTGTATTCCGGTTTCGTTCCAAAGGAGGAATCCCGCATGACTATCCGATTTACATAGAGAAAGAGCAGGTTACCACCTACCTTTAAAAAATATTTTCACCTTTCAATTGATATAATAATTTATAATAGTTTTAAAAATTATAATCAATACTCGTAAAAACTACGAACACTAGATATTTTCCTAAAAATTATACTTATCTATCTAGTTATGTCATCCGCAACTATTGACTACATTTTAGTGTGCTTATTGCCATATTTATTAACTTTTATGAATACAAATTCAAAAAAAATGTATGTTAGACTACAAATGTATAACAAAAAAAAACACGCGAAACGATAAGCTGCTGATGCTTATAAAATAAAACGAACACAACTTACCGGATTTAACAAAAAAATAAAATAAATTCGTGTAGCATTTTCCATATTTTATTTTTGAAGACCCGTTTGGCTCAGTTTGTAGTGACTCTACTTGCTGTGCCAGTGGTCGCGGGTTCGAATCCCGCTTATATTAATTAAGTTATATACATATGTATGTATGTATGTATTCAGCCCTTTTTAAACGTCCCACTACTGGGCACGGACCTCCCTCAATACGAGGGATACATATGAATAGTGTATCAATTATCTGGTATCCATAACACAAGCCTCGTAGCTTACCATGGAACTAGATGGTGCTGTGTGTTAATGTCCATAAAAAATGTAATTTGTAACGAAATTGTATGTGAATAAATCTGTGCAGGACATGAAGTATGCATTGGTCACTATAAGACTGAGATTGTTTTAGTATGTCACATGATATTATTTGTCAACCACTGTTTTGCTAAATTATTTTATACCTGCCTTGGCTTCCTATAAAATATGCATGACAGTGTCCATTTTTACCGACTTCAAACGACGAGTTATATATATATATATATATATATATATATATATATATATATATATATATATATAACTCGGCTGTAACTTTTATCTTGCGCGCATGTTACGCGATAGTCTTAGTAATTGTGATTCTTTTTGTGTTGAATAGGTATAGTGTATATTCTTAAAAATTGGTCCCATTTACTTAATAAATTCATCATTACAAATGTTTTTATCCCTTTCTATGATGTAATAAAGCAATAGGTTTATTAAATGGATAGATAAAAATTAATAGACATAGAGAATATGAAACAATATTACTAATATAATATTACTAATATTAATAACTTGGAAATTATTAATGAGTATCTTCCTCATTCCTCAAACTACTAATATATTAAGATTACTAATGAATTTATGTATCACATCGGGTTATATATGATGTCCTGAAGTAATTGCTTGGCAGGTTTGTTAGATAGTATGTATCTATTATTACAGTTAATTATTGTTGCAAGTGTAGAATTATTCTTAAAGATGTTGTAATTTCATCACAAGGACAGTTACTAGTAATGGCAGCTATTAGTATGTGGGAAGGAGACAGAAATTTTTTTGAGATATATCTTATAAAGAATTTTCGAAATTTCTGTTAATAGAATGTTATGACTTAGTGTTTCTAAATCGGCAGTATTTGCGTGGTACGAGGAATTAAGTCGATAACAATTAGGTAGTAAATGAGCTATAACCATTCTGTATTTTACTATAATCTGTTAAACTCATAAATGTTCACATTTACAATCACAAAATACCTACATAAAACATGCGATAAATTAAATAGAGTTCATCTATCAGTGAAACATAATAAAGCAATGAAATAATTTTGTGCAGTACCGCTAAGCATTCACGGTGATATTTCGAATAACTTAAAAATACGGTTAAAATTTATTTATTAATTTATTTAATCCTTTATTACACAAAAAAAGTACAATTGAAAAATAAATACATTACTTTACTAATATATATTTCAGTGTAAAGACGGCCTTATTACTTAAAGTGATCTCTTCCAGGCAACCTATATTATAAAGGAACTCTTAGAGTAGTATGGATAAAGGTTGGTGAAAAAAAAAACAATATAACATACAGTTAAATAACAATAAAGAGATACATAAATATAAGTAAGATTATTGTAGAATATATGCGTATATTGTTTAACTTGTGACAGAATATATAAGTGTAAGCCTACATATATATTCTAAAATAAACTTACATAAACAGGGCTTATATAAATACTAGCAAAACCCGCGGCTTGGCTCGCGCTAAAATTACAACAAAAAAACTTTAAAAAGGTAGGTTTCATACAAATTTTCATCCCTTATTTTATCTCCTTATGGGCTGAATTTCAAAAAACGATAAAACATGTATTTATTTAATTGTATTGAAGAGCATTAATACCAAGTTTCAAGAAATTCTGATCATAAATATTTTTGGGGTTGTGTTATAACGTGTATTCCCGTGGGAATGAGATAATTTCCAGCGGTAAAAAGTATCCTATATGTTGACCCGGATATCCAGCTATCATCATACCAAATTTCATCAAAATTCCTCGAGCGGTTTTTCTGTGATGCGGTAACAGACAGACAGACAGACAGACAGACAGACAGACAGACAGACAGACAGACAGACAGACAGACAGACAAAAAATCTAAAAACTATAGATTCGGTCTCTGTATCGATAATAAAGTCTGTTTCAATAAGATTTTCCAAAAAATATTTAAGGTACAGATTCGACCCAGTTAGAATTTTATTATATTATAGATAGACTTACAAAAATAAATAGTAGTTCTTAAGACGACGCGACGTTTAAAAACTTGCACTGATTTTGATTGGCGAATAAATTCCATAATATTACAGCTTTGACTCTATACGAGTCACCAAAGATTTTTAGGTGCGACTGACGGGCAATGCTAATTTATTATCGGTTTGTGATCAAAGGTTTAGGGAATGATCAGAATCAAGGAAACTAAACTTTGTTTTAAGATAAGGAGGAGTGTAGGAGTTAAAAAGGAGAGTCTATATGTATATAGGTAAGGATATGCAAGTTACGACGCTGTCTAACGGTGAGCCATTTGAGTTGAGCTCGATATTGAGATAATATTAAAAAGCAATTTAATGCCCACCGTACGAGTATATTATATTTGCTATCACATTTCAATTCCCCGCAGTTATTACAAGAAAAAATGTAGGTGAAAATAATTTACATTATTTTTATACATACATAATTTATTTCAAGTTAAGTGCAATCAAATAGATATTATTTTTCTGTTCTCTCGTTGTACATTTTTAAAATTAAGAAGTGATTATTTAGCTTATATTGAGATACTATCTATGTGTTAGCGGAACCCAACATCTGTAAGGCCAACACATTATAAATGTACGGAATTCGAAAACTTTGAAAAAAAATTACATGAAATAACGCCTATTGCGTTAAGCCTGAAACAAAATAACCTATCATAAAATATTACAAATATTTATCTCAATAAATACGATTTAGAGCATATTATATTGCCATTAATATTACATAGGTCTCGGAGGCACGGTTTGTAATTGAAGCTGGACTGTAGTTGTTGCTATCGCATTCTCGCAGTCATTAGTGGGGACACAAATCATTAATGGATATAGAATGGTCCATTAACTATTTGTCATTTGATAATGAAGCAGACAAACAAGAAAATATATATATGATTCTTATTTGTTTACATTTTAACTTTAAAAAAATATTGGGAAATCAGTTGAATTTAAAGAAATAGAGCCCACGCCCACTATTGTCTCTGTAACAGTTGGCGGGCGATAAAAGGAGAGGAGCCAGTTATTTTATACCACTTTGTCCCTCAAATTATTCTATCAAATTTTAAATAATCATTTTTAATAGCTACCTATATCATTTATACATATATTTTACAGATAAGGAACCTCATTCCAATAAATAAAATTGAAGTGTCTATTTGTAATGTCAAAATAACAGCTTTTTACTAAATGCATATGAATGTATATATGGTACTAGCGACTCACCCTCGCTCCTCTCGGGTTCGTCCCTACTTATGTTTTAACGTTTAGTATAGATTTCTCAGAAATGAGATATTTTCCAGCAGTAAAAAGTAACCTATATGTTGACCCGGATAACCAGCTATCATTGTACCAAATTTCAACAAATTCCCTCCAGTGGTTTTTCCGTGATGCGGTAACAGACAGACCGACAGACAGACAGACAGACGGACCGAAATTCTAAAAACTATAGATTCGGCCTTTGTATCGATAATAATGTCTATTTCAATAAGGTTTTCCTTAAAATATTTAATGTACACATTCGGCTTAGTTACAATTTTATTATTTTATGTAAAGATTTATAAGAAAAACACTTTTTTTTTATTCTCGTTTCTTAGAAAAAGAATTAATTTCATTAAATAGATACGCACCCGAGCAAAGCGAGGGTAAGTCGCTAGTTATAAAATAAGAAGATAACTAAGAAACATCAATCATCATCATAACAAATATGATAGATAAATTTAAAAATGATTTAATTTTTCTTTCATTAAAATAAAAATAATTCAAATTAGAATTATTTAAGTTACTTTTTTGAGGGTTAGAAAATATCATATACTCCCATTTAAATTTGTTAAGAAAAAGAAGATAAAGTTTAAGTAGTCAAATGAAATTATCGGGTCCGAGAGGAGAGAAGAGAGGTCGTTTAGCTCCCTTTAGAGAAATTTAAATTCCTGAAATATCTGGTCAAAGAAAGTTTGCTATTACGTACACCTAATATTGATTTTTTTAACTGCCTCGTTGGTTAAGTGGTTATACTGTACGGCTGCATCCGGAGTTCTTGGATTCGGATGCCGAGTCGGCTCAAGTTTAAATATTGAGTTTTTATGTCAAGAAATTGTCAGTAACAGTCTGATGCTATGAGCACTTTGTACTTCTACTATGAATTTTGAGAAATTATTGGTACTGGAATAAGAAAGTGATAGGCATCGAACCTATATTAATAAAAATGTAATGACTGTTTGTGCAAAATCTCAAATCTCCAAGTTCTCCACGGAATACCTTGAAATTTTGACACATGTTTTTTACATAGAACGGTTTTTAATTAAATGCCACTAGATGGCGGTGCAACACCTCAATGTCTATATTGTTCAACTGATCGCCAAGAAAATTGGTACCCGTGATGGGTGTTTGTTTACAGAGTATACTCGCGTTTTCTTTACTGTTATCTTACCAGATGGAGCCACAAGAACGAGTGGTTAGATAAAAACTTGTAGAATAAATAAATTAATATTTACTAGTAAAAAAATAATAAAAATAATATTTGTGGTAAGTACGACTTACATAGCTTACTAGCGAAATGTACATATATACATTTAATATGTATTTTTGTTTGTATTTGAATTGCATTCAATGTGCGTCTACAGATGGCGTTAGCCTCGTTAACTGAATGCAATGTAATTGAATATATTAGTCATATTAGTATAAAGGGTTGTTTATTCTTTTATATTTTTCGATATAAATCAAACATCTACATAAGTTAATTTCTTTTAATATTACATAGCATATATTTCTTATATTTTTTTTATTATTATTTTTACTTTAATTCGATAACCATCTAGTAATTATTCTTAGTAGATAGAACAATTGATAACACATTGTCACGGCTGTCAAAAGCGATCTATAAATCATCGCCATGTATCCATTGTGCGAATCCGATTCCGTTAATAATGATAGATTGTGTAAACGCGTAACGTTTAAACGATAGCCAATTTTCAAAAAATAGGCCAACATATTTTTATTTTTTTGTAAAATATATGTTTGTTTGTATGTATATCGTATCACTTTATTGAATTAATTGAGAGGCCATTTTTTAATTATTAATTAATTTGCTGCCATATACCTAATTTATATTACCCAACCCTACCCTACTTGCTGTGTCAGTGGTAGCGGATTCGAGTCCCGCTGGGGGTATTCATTTGTGTGATGAGCACGATTGTTTGTACTCCAGTCATGGGTGTTTACATTTATTTATAATATTATGTATATATTTAAAGTTGTATATGTGTAGTGTATCAATTATCTGGTATCCATAACACTAGCCTCGTAGCTTACCATGGAACTAGATGGTGCTTTACGTTAATGTCCCAACATATATTTTTTTATCTTTTAGGTTGTATTGTATTTTTATGTTCAACTAGCTTTCACCCATGGATTCACTTGATTGTTTCGCTTGTGTATATTAACACTTAAGTACGTGATATTTTTGTTAATAATACACTGATTTTTATAAATATTTTTCTTTATAATATAAATTAGAATATCTAATAAATTGTAAGAAAAGTTCTACCTCTAGTGGTGGAATAATAAAATATTAGTTATGGTAATTTTTCAGTTTAAAAGTAATTTTAATCAAAACTATATCATAATGATGAAATATTAGCACTCATCCATCACGTGTTATGAAATAATTTGAAAAATTATAATATAACGTTTAGTATAGATTTCTCAGAGATGAGATATTTTCCTACATTAAAAAGTATCCTATCATTCCAATTATCACCATACCAAATTTCATTAAAATCTGGCCAGTGGATTTCTCGTGATGCGTTCCCAGATAGACAGACCAAAATTCTAAAAACTATAGATTCTTTATCGATAAGAATCACTATTTCAATAACGTCTTCCAAACAATATTCAATGTACAGATTCAACTCAGAATTTTATTATATATGTATATATAGATTTAAATTTGATGTTTGTTAATTTATGTAAAGTTGCATTTGTAAATATAATGATAACAGTACAATTTCAGATACCACGTCTACATTAACTGTAGGCGGAGTGGTGACTGTACATCGCCCGCTAATCGTGCATCAGTACGCCGCTCACGTCCGACACTAGCGCTGAAGCGACTAAACGGGCCGAAATATGCAGTCGCCTATTTTCACTACTCCCGTCACGAAACAGGAATATAAGTTTAAAAATTTGAATTTAAATTTGTATAGCTGTTAAATAAATGGAATTGTTATTTTATTAACCTATTGTAGCTTTGTAAGCTGTTTTCTGTTCAAAAAAAGTACTTTTGCTGTTAATATTTTTTCGCAGAAGTTCTTCTTTTTACATCATTGAAGTTTTAATAATAAAATTGGGGCATCGATTGTTTTTGCAATGGTAAAGCGATTTGTGGTTGTTTTGGTTGATGGGTTATACTTTATACGTACCTACCCTATAAAAAAATAATATCTACATCTATCCCTAGGAGTAAAAAACTATAGAATAATATGTTCAAAATAAGGTAATTAGTACCAAACGTATTTTAAATATTTGTCAGCTTATTCAGATTAACATAAATAAAATATAAATTTATAAAGCAATTTTTCAAGCAGTAATGCATTTTCATTTCTATAAATACATTTTATGTTTTGGCGAAAAAAGAAAAGCCTTTTAAAGTCTGAAAAGTCCTTTTAATAAATTTAATGGCGATTTGAGGACTGTTTATTTTGTTTATAGATTAAATTAGTTATTTCGTTTTAATATGAAATAAGTATAACGCAAAGTACCTATAGTTTAAGAACGAGTGAAAATTTATCGAATCGTTGCATACCAGTTATACCTACATATTAGCGACACCCTCGCTCCGCTCGGGTTCGTCCCTACTTACGTTTTAAAGTTTAGTATAGATTTCTCAGATATAGATAGAGCTATTTTCCCTCAGTAAGTAGTATCCCATATGTTGACCCGGATAACCAGCTATCATAATACTAAATTTTATCAAAATTCCTCCAGTGGTTTTTCCGTGATGCGGTGACAGACAGACAGACAAAATTCTAAAAAGTATAGATTCGGCCTCTGTATCTAAAATAATGTCTATTTCAAATAAGCTTTTCCAAAAAATATTTCATGTACAGATTTGGCTTAGTTACAATTTTATTATATGTATAGATTAAAATTGTCAGTTCTAAATATTAGTTACGCAGTACTAGAAGTCTAAAATGACATTGAAATACGAATGAATAAATATGTAGACATATTTTACTAAATCATAAGTATTCTATTCCGTTCTTATACCATTTTGCTACAGAATCCTGAAAATGAATCTCTAGGAAAGTCTTCATATAATACTTAATCAAAATGTCTTTTAACTTAGAAGCTTTACATTCGTTTTAAGTAAATTGTTCCACATTTTGACATTATATATTTTAATATTCCCTTGTCCCTTGTTACGTTTTAACGTTTAGCTCAGAGATGAGATATTTTCCCGCAGTAAAAAGTATCCTATATGTTGACCCGGATAACCAGCTATAATCATACCAAATTTCATTAAAATCTGTCCAGTGGTTTTCCCGTGATGCGGTAACAGACAGACAGATAAAAATTCTAAAGACTATAAATTCGGCCTCTGTATCTATAATATAATATGTCTATTTCAATAAGATTTTCCAAAAAATATTTAATGTACAGATTCGGCTTAGTTACAATTTTACTAAATGTATAGATGATTAAATCTACACTAATATTGTGACGAGGTAAAGTTTGTAAGTTTGTATGTATGGTTATCTCTGAAAATGCTTCTACCATTAAAAGGAACCTATATTATCGCCGAGTACCAAAGTCTATTTTTGACACAATAAAATAAAAATAAAATAAAATAATAAAAAATAAGAAATCATAATAACTTTAATTAAAGTTAGAAAATAGCCGTAGAGTTACTTTATAGGCTACTAGCGACTTACCCTCGCTTCGCCCGGGTTTGTCCCTAGGTTGATTCCTCATATAAAATTTCATCCCCATTTTCACCCCTTTAAGGGAGGATTTACGCAATAAAAAGTATCCTATGTACTTCCCAGGGTCTCAAACCATCTTACCAAGTTTCATTTAAATCGGTTCAGTAAATCTAGAGATTACCCCCTACAACCTCACAAACTCACAAACTTTACCCCTTTATAATATTAGTATATATTGTTAGGCATCTAGGGACGCGAGCGAAGCGAGGGTAAGTCGCAAGTATAATACAAAAAAAGATGTGGTGTTAGATTCTTATCTTATGAAAATTAAATTAGGGCCTCTTTCTGGCTTTAATGTTTCATGGAAAGGAATATAAAATTACTCTTTGTTTCATCAAGGAAAATGCAACTTTTGCTACTTCATAACGAGATCCGATCGATTCCTTGTCTTCATCAAACAATAAATCTTATCAGGCAAAAGAAAAGAGCAGGAAAATTAAGAGTAACGTACTTATGTAACATAAGAACAATAATAATATAATTTTATGTAATGAATATAAAATAATGAATATGTAAATATTTCATTATATAACAATTTAATAGTTATAAATAAATTTTCTTTGACTTAAATGTAATGGTAATTATTACCCTTAAAAAAAATTTATCAGTTTTTAATACGTATTAAACACTTAGTTAAACTATATATAATTTAGATCTATAGATTTCTGGAATAATTTTGCTTTAGAAAAAAAAGTCTTAATCCTTTAAGAGTCGGTAGTCGGTGAAAGGCGATGCCATTTCGTATCACTGGCATACATGACCGGATCAAGCGTTACAAAACACTAAGAATGGGTTAAATAAAAGATACAGAGGGCAGGTGTTCTGATTTCATTTTAAGGCTAAATTAAACGAAATTTATGTGGCATTAAATAAATTTCAGATTTAAATAATTTTCAATTACTGTAAAATTTGGGGGAATCAAAAAAAAAACCTTTTCTACAAAACATTATACGTTAAACTATAAACAACTGTACCCTTTTATTTTTTAATTTATGTTTTATGTAAAAACGGTCTAACAAGGGACATTACATATAATTTTATTTTATATTTAAAGGATAAGTAAAGTAAGGCTTAGTTTATATTCATTTTTAGATGAGGTAGCTTATATCCTAAAATAATACGTTGCCTTATTTTTATCGCCGCTTTTACTATACGAGTAGACCAAAGGGCAAAAAAAAAGTTGATCATGATACACTCACATAGCCACTTTGGTACTACCGAGTACCGACCAAAAATAAATATTTGGACACTGATAGTAAAATTTATTGTGTCAACTTTGCCTGCAAAGATTGATTTTTTACGAGTGTTACGGCAAGAAAAATAGATTACTGTGATATACATATATAATATATTCTACTACTTACAACAAAACTATGCCGCTTAATATCCTTTTTTTTAATCTTGGGAAATGTATTTACGCATACCACCTGTAGACATATAGGTTATGTGGGACTCACCGACTAGAAAAGCCAATACTACCTACCCACTAAAACCCAACAAATCCTCCCCCCGTCTTAATAAGGCATCGGAGGATCACTTAATGCTATTTAATATACAGCTACAAGTATTAATCGTTAGATAAATTGAATCTGGAAAACAGTAACGCAATTCCAAGAATAATTTCTAACGCTACTAAATCATTGTGCGAAGATGGGCGTCATTAACGTCAACATTTTTTCAAACAATCAAAACTCTTAAAGCCTTTCATTGTGAATTGTTTAGGAGTACTAAGCTGTTTTCCACAGACGAAATTAAAAGTATGACGAGAGATACAATTGCTTCGCTTTTATTCGCCCGGGTCTTGACATTTATTTTATTTGTTTTTATTAAAGCTCATTTATAAGGAAAACCGCAAGATATTGTGCTTTATGAAAATCCCTTTTCAGATTTCAGCGCGATATAAAAGTGATGAATAATAAACTTTGATATTGTTTCTTTACGAAGCGGACCTTAAGCATGTTTTTAGAAAATGAGTTTTTCATTTTATTAAAGGGACGTTATGTTTAAATTTTGATTTTTACGGGTGAGAAACTTTAATAGGATGAGAGGAAAAGATTTAGTAAACATCTTTGTAATTTACTTTAGTTTGAAGTGGACAGGTAGACATTTTACTTTGAATGTGAACTTTAGCTCACGTACTCTTTGAATATAGTTGGCATTATGTAAAGCTAAGAGTCCACGAGTGGCGCACAAAGAAGTGCCGTGTTAGTAATTTTGAGTACGACGGCAAGTTTTCAGCTACTGATCTACATGTAATGCAACGCTTACTGATTTCAAGGTCTTGACATTTTTTGTTATAAAGAAGCTCTATAGTTTTATAAATAAGTTACTTTTTGTTATCATTACTAATTTTACTTATATATTTAAGGATATGCAAAAATTAAAAATGAACCAAAAATATAATTTACTTTAATCATAATATGAATAATTTTTGAAAACATTTTCCTTTCATTATAACGTTATTAAAGGATAATATAATTCAAGCTAGTATTGTATAATATGAAAATATTTTATGCAAAGTATGTTCCTCGGAGCTACGAAAAAAGTCAATAAAGATAAACGTAATTTGTTTTATAAGAATGGACATAACGAGTATTATTAAAAAATAAAATGTATATCAAGTTAGCACGCAAACGGACGATTAGTCTATTATCAAATGCATGTTTAATCTGTAATCAATGGCTGTCGATCACAGATGATTAATATAAGTAAAACACGACCCGGGAAAGTCGTTTTTCTAATTAATGACATTTTGCTTGCAGAATTTTTATTAATGTTTGTATAGTTCGAGTACGTGACAAATATAAATATTATGTACATAAGGTAAAATATCACAGAGAGTAATTAAGTATATATGTAATTTCCTAGTTGTTAATTATAGAACAGTTGTGCACATTATATCTAGATTAAATAGGTATTCATTTCTATTGGTCAAGGTTTTTAATATTAACAGTTACCTAAAAACCAGAAACCGTCCCAATTCAATAAAATTAATTTAAATAGAACTATCTTTAAGGATTTTTGGTTTCCGACGTATCGAATATTTTACAACAAACATGGTCACGGGAGAGATACGTGTATTTAAAATGTCTAATACTCGAGTAAATCTTAGAAAGTATTAAAATTAAATTTATTGTTGCTAGAAAAACCTGTCCTGTGAATTCCCTGCGGCTTAAACACACTGGGAGTTCTATTGTCGCGTTAGTAGGATATTGTTGGATCGATTGCGCATGCACATCTCATAACAAAATAACCTGTTTGTTGTAATATCATATTAATATTGAAATAAATTATTTTATTGCTTTCGCTAAATACAGAACTGAAGCTTATATTATGTAATGTACATAAGATATTTAAAAGGAATGGCAAAGATTAAATCCGATTGAGAGAGATTCCTAACATTTTCTTTTGATATACTAAAGGGAAGCGCATTCAAACGTAAAATTCCGATGTTGCGTTTCTAAGAATTAGTATAAATAATGTGTTTAGAGTAACTGTAAAACGTAAGAAAAAAGTTTCCCTTCGAAGGATAGGAAGAGTAGGGACAATAAAAGTAAATTGAAGTTGGATAGAATTTTCGCTTCGCGAGTTTTAGTGGCCGATTTGGCGTAACGAGTTTTTACCGCTTCTACAACTTTTCAGGTCTCTCGGCAAAGTTCAGTAGAACAACTCGTGTACTTATGTGTTATTTGCCTTAATCTTATATAGATATTGTGAATTAAAAAATTATAAAACATATTTCAAACTAAATAATACTCAGGTAGTCTAAACCTAGTGTTTTTCAATCTCAATTTTTAATGTTTTAATTCCAAAAAGTTTTTTGAAATAAAAAGCATGCTTAATGTGTGTAAAAATAATTTAAAATACTTTTTATAGACATTTAATTTAAAGGAATGATAGCTGATAACGCTCATATTTAGAATGAGTCTAAAAATACAAATCGAATTTAAAGCTCGCTAGCTTACCGAACACGTAATGTAGAGGACTTAGCGGCCTCGTGTAAAAACGCTTCGACTCGCGTCCAGAGCTTAGAGGCCTAAGAAAAGATAGCATCCCATAATCGTTATCGCTTAAACAAGATAAACGATATAGCTAATAGAAAACTTCCAAATTCATGAAATTCAATTCAATTCTCTCGTTAAACAATAAGAGCTTCAAAACGTGTTAATTTGTGAAAGTGATATATAAAGACACTTGTCAGGTTAGCAGAATAATGTATCCATTTATTTGATTACTATTAGCGATATTGATTGTAGAATTGTCTAAAGGCTCAAATGCTCAGCACGACTCACCTATTTCCAGTTTATTGTCAAACATAAAGGAACTTGCTTCGCGTCCACAGTGCACTTGTTGATGTGTGTTCTGAATTCATGTATTTTCACCGTAAGCATGGAAGAGTCATAAAATGGACTTTGTTTATAGTAAATACAATACAAAGCGAATAATAGATTTTATAACATAACTATGGTTTCGTACACAAATAATTGTGGTATTGCCTGGTGGCTTATTATTTATTAATATGGTGGTTATATTGGTCTCGGTGGTGTAGTGGCTAGCATGTACGGCTGCTCATCCGGAGGTCCTGGGATCAAGTCCTGGGTGGGCCAAGTTGAATCTTTTTATTTAGTAAGCCTCAGTAACAGCCCGGAGTTGGAATGTTGGCGGTGTTTCACCCCTGTGCCTCGGAGATCACGTTAAGCCATCGGCCCTGCACCTTAACTCTCACTGGTCGTGTTGAGTAGTCGTCGCAATGGAGTATGAGAGTGACAGGAATAGAGAGTGCACTTGTGTCTACGCACACCGGTGGTAGGACTCTGTCACCGGTGGTAGGACTCTGTCAAGCCTGAGGAGTCCGACTGGATGGGTACCACCCCTTTATCTATTTCTGCCGCCAAGCACCAATGATTGTATTGTTGTGTTCCGGTTTGAAGGATAATTTAGCCAGCGCAATTACAGGCAAGAGGCATAACATCTTAGTCCTCACAGTGATAACGTACCGGCGGTTCTGCAGTTTTGTTATATAAACTTAAGTGCATGAACTGTAGGTGTTATGGGTGACAGGTATCGCTTTCCAACAGGTGGACTGTCTGCTCGTTTATCACTGAATACCATAAAAAAAAATCGCTAAGGATAGTTAACTTTATTGAGTGCTATTCATTCTAAACACACAAATAGTTTAAGCGGTTACTATTTAAAAAGAATAACTTAAGCACTATGCAGTAAAAAAATATTAATTGAATCAAGTTTGAAAATATATTCTAAATATTAAGTTTAGTTTAATAAATTAGCAGAGACAGGAAATATAAATCCACGATCTAATTGGAGGGTAAGTCGGTAGAAACTTACAATTTACCTATCTCAACGTTAACCTAAAGACACAGAACATGAAAATATATAATGCGGCGAAGAAATATAATTTTGCACATAATAACTTGTTGAACTATATACTCTTATATTTAAATAGCAATTTTAATTATTATTACTTTTATATGATAGTTATATCAATGCGAAACGTGATGTTGGATTTAAGATGTTTGGTAATAAAGAAAATAAATTAAGACAAAGATATCTTATAGCTTATCACGTATTCAGGTTACAAAATATTCTAGGATGACAGAGAAATTATGAATTTATTTCATTGGCAATTGTTTGTTTTTAACCCCTGACGTAAAAAGAAGATTATTATAAGTCTGTTTGTGGTCCCCTATCTTTTAAAAGAGTGAAAGTCCCCTGACGCGGCGGCGCTCATCATCAAAATATTAATGGGTACTTTTAATGAAGTTAAAAGGCCAAAAGCGAAATTTTATTTTTTTATTCTTTAGAGATTTTTTTGTGTTAAGGATTACTTATAATATTTAATTTTATTTTTATTTTTTCTTAGAAATAAGTACTTTAATGAAATACATAACATTGATTAAAGTATGATAAACATAAATTGTAATATTTGATTTTATGCTACTTCCGAAATCTGGTGTTCTGCGTTGTTATGAAGCGAGTGAGGCTGCCGGCCGGCCGCATTGCCATATTGCATATTCGTTTCTCACTTCATATCGATCCAATTTTAATAAACCTAGGCCTACTTATCTCTTATATTAATTAAAAAGCTCTATCAAGTGGTTTTTATTATATCATTGATGATATTTCAATCACTGGATGATATAGATTTCTGTCGATGGCTTTTTGTTCAGCTTTAATTACCTTCTTCTGAATCATATTTATTAATTAATTATTATAATTAAATAATAACATTTTACACTCCTTTATTTATATGCTGTTTACAATAACTTTTACGTAATTTTATGAATTATATCTTAATTGATTTGCTTTTATTTATTTGTGATAAAATTGATGAAAGAGAAAAACTTGTTAATTTTAATATTCCATATTATTTAATATCAATACACATTATGTAATGATATTATATAATATGGTCACCGCGTCTGTCTGTCTGAACGCGAAAAACTAAAAAAACTACTAAACGAATTTCATACGGTTTTCACCAATGTTTAGGTTTATGGTTAGGGTTTATGGTTTTCACATAG
The DNA here is from genome assembly GCA_033884665.1 of Argynnis bischoffii washingtonia. Classification (NCBI taxonomy): domain Eukaryota; kingdom Metazoa; phylum Arthropoda; class Insecta; order Lepidoptera; family Nymphalidae; genus Argynnis; species Argynnis bischoffii. The sequence continues at coordinate 11,771,819 of CM066618.1, read as the reverse complement.
GTTTGTATTCAGCCCTTTTTTAAAGTCCCACTGCTGGGCACGGGCCTCCCTTCGAGGGGAATCACGGGCTTCCCATACGAGGGGAACCAGGCCATAGTCCACCACGCTGGCCAAGTGCGGATTGGACATGAGACATGCAGGTCTCCTCACGATGTTTTCCTTCACCGTAAGGCAAGTGGTAATCATGTTAGAAATGATTCGCACATGAAAATACCAGAGGTGCGAGACCCGGGATTTAAACCCGCTTCACTATGTTTCCCAAGCGAGCGCGTTACCACTGGGCTTCCACTGCCTTAAATGGTTTAGGTGTATAATTAATTAAGATTTTGTGTAAAGTGACTGAAATATGACGATAATTGTTAAAGATGTCGGAAAAAATTATGCCAACTGGGAGTTTTATTGGCGTGCACCACGTAAACTAATTAATAATAAATAATGTCCTCCTGACCGATTCCGGCCACGGCGGCCAATCTTATTGAGACTAGCCAACTGTGCAGGAGGTATTATAGTGCACAAGTGTACGCGCAGACACAAGTGCACTCTATATTCCTGTCACTCTCATACTCTGGTGGGACGACTACTCGACACGACTGGTGAGAGTTAAGACGCAGAACCGACGGCTTTACGTGTTCTCCGAGGCACGGGGGTGAAACACCGCCAACTTTCCAACTCCGGGCTGTTACTAAGGCTTACTATACAGAAAGACTCAATAACTAAACCTGACCCGACCCGTGACTCGAACCCAAGACCTCAGGATGTGCAGCCGTACATGCTAGCCACTACACCACCGAGGCAGTTAAACTGATCAAGTTATATAAAAACAATGTATTAAAGAATTATTTCTCTAAAAAGATCTTTTTAATTAACTATAGCAATGTTATCCATACGTACAAGCGAAGTTAGTATAAGTCACTAGTAATATAATAAAAATATACATTTTTTAAATAGTATCATTATACTCTCTTTCAAAATCACTAAAATTACTTAATTATTACGCTTAAACAGGTGGGGATTTTAAAGTTATATAGAGGAACCTTTGAGGTACAATAATCTGTGTAAAAAAAAAAATGGCAAAAATATTGAGTGTAAATACATATAAAACACAGACACAGGAACACTAGTGGCATTGAGAAGTACTTATCGTTTACATGTTTCACGAGAATGGTATGTTCGTGGATACAGAGTATCATACCCTGTTGGACACAATCGTCTGGACTTTTAAGCTCCAAGCTCTAGTGGCTTTAGTGGGTGTTCTGTTTACTGATCATAATATAATAAAATAGAATTTTGAATGCTGATTGGTAATGGTCTTATCTGCAAGACCGTAGTCTCATTAAAAACGGTTGCGGAGACGGAGCAAAAGCTACCGCCTGATTTGCAGATGCTTGCCAGGAGCTAGAAGGCGTAGCTTATGAAAAGCCTTTATCTATTATCTATGTATAAACAAACTAAAATAAAATTATCATCTCAAAAGACAAATTAATAAATATATATATATATATATATATATATATATATATATATATATATGTATGCGTAAAGAATATAATTAATTGAATTTTTTTTTTAAGTTAATAAAGGAATACGTAACAACAGTACGTCCTTTCATACAGCCTGAATAAGTGTTTTAATTTAGTGCTTGGTAAATCTGCTAGTTTAATGCAGCTAAGTCTGCTAATCTCGTTAGCCGTATATTAACAGTTAGATAAAATAACTTTTAGGAATTATCTGGATTAATATATGGCTATTGCAATTTCATTTTGGAACAATGCATCTGACTGAACACGACCGCAGCTCCGATAATTTGTGCTGCGAGATATTCCAAAATTGATGAATACATTTCTGATTCATTATACACCTGCAATTTTTTCAATGCGATGGTTTAGTAATGCCTTTCCATTTATCGGTAATAAGCTTTATGATGTACTTAAAAGCTTTATTAATGAAGATTTTATAATTAATATAGTAAAGTTCTGTAAAAAAATGCATTACACTGAATGAACAGACTTGTAAAGTAATAACCAGTATTATGATTAATATATTGGACCAATATTGGTTATCCCAAAATACATAATATGACACATCTTCAAGAAAAAAATATCTTAAATATTTTTTTTGCACATGGCATTTATATTAGCACTAGCGACTCACCTTCGCTTCGCTCGGCTTCGGCCCTAGGTTGATTCACCATACAAACTTTCATCCCCATTTTCACCCCTTTAAGGGATGATTTCCGGGATAAAAGTATTCTATGTCTTCCCTAGAGTCTCAAACTATCTTCTTACCAAATCTCATCTAAATTAGTTCAGTAGATCCAGAGATTACCCCCTACAACCTCACAAACTCACTAACTCACAAACTTTACCTGTTTATAATATTAGTATAGATTTTAAAGGGCAAAAAACAGTTCAGACACACTTTACGATTTTTTATGTTAACATTTCATTTATAAATAAGAAATTTGTAGTCTGAATTTAAAAAATAAAAGTGAAATTACCTTTTTATGAATAATAAATAATATTTAAATAAATTAACTAGATCACGTAAGAACATAGAATTTTTTAGAATAATTAATAAAAAATATCTATACAAGTATATCAACATTTTTAGAACATGAATATTGAATATTTCTTTATATTTTGCACAAACGCCAAAAATACATCCTTAAGATATACAAACTTTTAAATGCCTATATTGTAGAATAATTTCTTCAAAATCTACAGGTAGTAGTAGTGTTTTGATTAAATTGAAATATTGGCGATTGCTAGTCATCCGTTTATAAACGAAGGAATACGATATAATATTATTCATCCAGTGTCAAGATTTTCAATGTGCCATAAAAAAAAGAATAACTTTAACCTACCGAGCTAAAAAATATTTTTTTTAGGAAAATGTTTCTGTGTCATAATAAAAAAAAAAAACAATTCTACCCTACGGGGCTACAAAGATAAGTATTTAATTTATATACACAGAACTTAATATTTTAACTAAAAGTAATTCTCAAAATCTTTATGTATAACCCGATAGGTTAGGATTGGTTTTTTTTGAGATACAGAAAAGTCACATTTACTTTAAACAAACAACAATAGTCGGTCAAATAATATATTTTATATGAAATAAAAAAATAATATATTTTATATGAATAGACACAGAAATATTTAGATAGAACAAGGTTAATACATCACCATATCAAGATAAAAATTAATATCCCAGGCATGTGCGAATTATTTTCAAGATAACTACGGTGAAGGAAAAGATCGACAAGAAACTTATGTGTCTGAGAGAACCTCGCTTTTCGAAAGACATGCGAAGTCCGTCAAGCCGCACTTGGTCAGCGTGGTAGACTATGACCTGATTTCCTTTGTATTAAAGGCGGCCCGTGCCCAGCAATGGGACATTAAGAAGGGCAGAATACATACAAATATTCACATAATTTGTTTATTCAATCCATTATATGCCAAATCGAATGAAGACCAAACAAAATAAATAGATATGTAACATGGACATTATAATTATAATTAACAACATAATTATGATGTCCATGTTATAAAAGATAATATTATTCTTATATCTTATTGTTAAATGGGTCCGCCTCGAGCAATAACTCTGTGAACGTCCTCAGTCAGCTTTTAAGGGGATTCTTGTAACAATCTTTAATTTTATTTCTACCTACTTCCGATAAAGCATCTGTTCAATATGGAATAGAGCCTCCGGCGATTGTGTTTCATTCGATAACGAGCATCGACCAGTACTGGTCTATCTAAATGTAATTTGATCAAACAAATTTGTACCTAATTTGAATTCAATTTTTCATCTTTAACAGTGAATAATTTTGTTATTTTTAGAAGTACGTTATAAATGTAAATATATTCATATGTATTATCAGAAATTACCTTTATTTTCATCCTTAACACCTCCTGGTTAATTTCTAAGAAATTAATTGTTAACTGGCAGGCACACCGGTGTCCCCGCGCCTCTCGACTGGTTAATACTAATACATAAACGCAGATTATTATTCGAAAATTAATTATATATTCGAAAGTCTGTTAAACTAATTAAAGCGGATGGCTTATACGCATTTTCCTTACTTCAAAACGACTGTGACTTCAGGGATTTGAGAATTGAAGCTTAAAATCTGAAATGTTTCTTATATAAAATATTTTATATTGTATTACCCATTAAGGGTACGTGTTAATCAACTAGCGACTCTCCCTCCCTATACAAACTTTCATCCTCATTTTCAATTCTTTAAGGGATGATTTCCGGGACAAAAACTCCTATGTCCTTCCCAGGGTCTCAACCTATCTTCGTACCAAATTTCATCTAAATCGGTTCAATAGTTTTATAGATTACTTCCTACAAACAAACTCACAAATTTACAAACTTTACCTCTTTATAATTTAATATTAGTATAATAGTGAACAGGGAAAGAAAGATTTTTATTACAAAAAGCGTCCTTTTACATTTAAGTAGGTTTCTTTCTAAGATAGCAATTATATATTCACAAAGGACAGTCATTCGCCGAATTATTTGTAAGTTATTTTAAGAAAAATCGATATTAGTAAATATAATAAGTTTCTTTACATTTTATATTAAAATTATATTAACTATGCGAAATGTATGTATTCAGCCCTTTTTAACGTCCCACTGCTGGGCACGGGCCTCCCTTCAAGACGAGGGGAATCAGGCCATAGTCCACCACGCTGGCCAAGTGCGGATTGGCGGACTTCACATGTCTTTCGAAAACTTGCTAGGTTCTCGCAGACATGCAGGTTTCCTCACGATGTTTTCCTTCACCGTAAGGCAAGTGGTAATCAAGTTAGAAAATAATTCGCACATGAAAATATCAGAGGTGCGAGACCCGAGATTTGAACCCGCTTCACTCGGTTTCCCAAGCGAGCGCGTTACCACTGGGCTACCACTGCCTTACTTAACTTAACACTAAGCGAAATATATACATAAAATATTTTTTCAAAAAAATGACTGCTTTGTATTGTATACAGAACCCCAAAACTTTGAGTAAAGCGGGGGCAAGTCGCTAATCGCTAATAAATATGTTTATCCTGCCTAGAATGCTTTATGCGCTCCTTTATAAATTTCTTTCCTTTACATACTTCTTTCTAAAAATCTTATAAAATAATATATAAATTATTTTATTTATTTTAATTTATAACGTATAGTAACTTTATTATTATAACCATGACGATACATTTACAATTCACATAAAGTATGTAGATAGGTATGGTTGTAAAAAATATCTTCGATTATGCACTCTTTACGAGTTCTTGCCCGAGACTCCACCTAAGTTTATCAAGTCTATATAGCAGATTCGGTCCTAAGCTCCAACCCAGTAGTTTCAGTGATTAATGCGTCCAAACAAACAAACAATCTCTTGAGCTTTATACTGTTGGTAGATATCGATTTTTTGTAGTGTACCAGTATCAGTCTGAATTATATAGATTGACCTAAGTTTTATTTTAATGAGTTGAGTAGATAAAGGTTAAGTTAGAATTACTCATTATGTAAGTTCCTTAAAAAGTAAGGATTTGATTGTTTGCAGACAAGATATTTCACATATTCGGTAAAAAATCTAAGATAAAACTATGTAGCTTGTTAAAATTAGAAAAGGATAATCATCCATTGAAAAGATTATTGAAGGCTTTCTATGAAGATCAACTAAAGCAACTAAATCAATTTTCAAACAATTCAAGCAACTACAGCTCAAATTTATCGCACTAATACTTTACTTACAGATTCCCTAGGAAACGACAGAAGCATGCGCTACAAAATAGAAACTAGAACTATTTCGACAATGAAAAAGTTGGGACAATCATTGACAAATAATGTTGTAAAATCGAACCGTAAGCGTTCGACTTTATATCAATATGCTGATATTATTATAATACAATTTAAAGCTTTCGAAATGGAAAGGAAATGAAGTTATAATAGAAGTAATTACATGAAGTTAGAGTTAGCTTAGAACAGTAACATTAACACCTACATATTTCTATTTCAGCGTGAATTCATGTTTGTACCGATGTGGTCTAATGTCGTATTTATGTCGCACCCACTCTGCCGGCTCACGATAAAAGGTTTAAAGCTATGTGGCTGTATTTCGGACATTCTAATCTGCAATTTGCTTTCTAACGGCGGCTGTTTTATGGCTACTTAATATGAACATGTTCACACTTTAGAGCGAAATAACTAAAATTGTTCTATAGTTTATACTCAGCAAGTAGAAAAATCTCGAAAATCAAGATGCCTATTAATAGGGATATTGTAGAAAGTATCTAATTTATTTTTAATGTCAGTTTTAAACTATGGTATAAGTTTAGATAAATAAATTCATGATAAAACGCTTTTTGCAATTTTCTGTTATAAAAAGTTTACCTATTAAGAGCTCAGTAAAACTACGTCAAAAATGTTTTCGATAGAAAAAACTTACGGAGCGCTGGGAATATACTGGTTGAACTTTTAGATTGCTGTGTTTAAAATTTTCGTTTAAACATTTTGTATTAAATCTATTTAAAAACAGCTTTATTTATAGACATCGATTCATCGAAGCTTTAATTATTTTAATTTTACATAATACTTAACCTAAATTACAATCTATCTAATGGTACAGCGTAGGTTTGAAAAAGTTAGTTGTTTTTAAACCTTACAATAAATATACTGAACATTAGGTGTATGTAAAGTTTAATAATGTTATCCCTTTGCTTGCCAAATAGTCTCCATTGTACGAGTATACCCTTCCTTCTATGTGAAGTAAATTGTGCACAACTGATGTGCCTAGTAGCCATAAGCATATTTATAATTTAAGTTCATTTTTATACATTTTAAAGAATTTACATATTTAAAGGTATATAACGTACACATAACATACAAATAATAAAAATAAATAAAGTTGAAGTGTCTGTTTGTAATGTCAAAATAATCGCTTTTTACTAATTACATATAAAAATTATATACGATACTTATAAGAAAAACACATTTTTTTTACAAATTATCTGTTTGCCTGTCTGCTTATTCCAGATAATTTTCTAGTACGGCTGGACTGATTTTGACGGCACTTTCACTGGCAGATAGCTGATGTTACAAGGAGTAACTTAGGTTACTTTTATTATATAAAAATAATTAGGGAGGTTTCTCGTATATAATAAGAGTCACATTAAATACTACACTAAAGAATAAAAATCTATATGGCAAGTATGCTACAATTGTATTGTTTAGACCGTCAATTAACAACTTGACGATCGTCTGATTAATCGCCGCACTATTTTTATCAGCGTAGTGCTTCAAAGTAATCAGCTTTCCAAAGGAATTGAGATACGAAACTTCTCGCTTTCATTCTGTAACGAGTCAAGTATATAGCCCCCACGTTTACCTACTTGTTAATCTATATTAATATTATAAAGAGATAAACTTTATGAGTTTGTGAGTTTGCGGGGTTGTAGGGGGTAATCTCTGAATCTACTGAACCGATTTAGATGAAATTTGGTAATTAAGACCATGGGAAGGATATAGGATATTTTTTATCCCGGAAATCATCCCTTAAGAGGGTGAAATGGGGATGAAAGTTTGTATGGGGAATCAACCTAGGGACGAACCCGAGCGAAGCGAGGGTGAGCCGCTAGTGTTTGTTAAAATAATATTATAATAATATACCTACATAATATAAGGAAACTTTACTATGTAAAAATATTTCACGTTTCAGTTACGTGAAAAATGTATGAAAAATACGATCGATATCATCCCGTGGGAACTAACTGTTTAGAAAGCTTGGAAGTAGAAAAAATGAAGTAATATTTCTTATATTTCTGAATGTAGATATAAATTTATTACTCAGATAATCTACTATCGGCTCACCCTCGCTTCGCTCAAGTTCGTCCCTAGGTAGGTTTTCACTGTTAGTATCGAATAGATAGACTATATATTATATTACCGCTGCGCTCCCTTGGGAAGTAGCTTGATAATATATTATAGCCTATGGCCTTCCTTACTAAGCGGGCTATATACTGCAAAAAGATTTTTTTAAGTAGGATTAGTAGTTCTTGAGATTAGTGCGTTCAAACAAACAAACAAACAAATGAACAAACAAACTCTGCCTCTTTATAATATTATTATACAGTATAGATTACATATTTAACATAACTTTGGTTTTCCAAACTTGGCAATGCGTCTTTATAAAAACAAAAGCACTTCTGTCATTAGTCATTACTTAGGTACTTATCGTCTGCTTGCTATTTTATATGCCAGTCAATGAAACTTGAAAACATTAAATCTATAGTTATTATAATTTTTTTCCTTACTAACTTTTACTTCTAATATTTGTAGGTACAAGTTTAGCTAAAATAGGCATAGTTTCGTTTTTCCAAAAAAAAAATTTGCGGGTTCATGCCTCGGGTCTCGCATCTCTGAATTTTTAATAGAAAATCTCATTTTTACATGGTTATCATTTGCTATTACTTTTATTGCTGTTTCAGCAATATTCGATTACTTTAATCTATTTTATTGAAAAAACAGAAATAAAAATCGTGCTTAAAATTGTACGCTTTAATGTCAATACTTTTCTCTTTTCAAATTCAAATTCAAAATATTTTATTCAGCATTAAATTATTACAATTTTTTACTGAACATCATAAATCTACTACCACTTCGGAAAGAAGAAGCCTCAGACCTGAGAAGAACTGGCGAAAGAAACTCAGCGGGCCTAATATTTTTTTAATAAATAATAATTTACAATATTTCTATAAAGTTGATGTAGCCTGGAGGATCTTCTATAAAATTATTTATTGTATAATAACCTTTAGCACACTAACGTTCTTAAAAAAATTTTTTTGAATTTGGTGATAGGAGCTTTTTCAACATTTTCTGGGATCCTGTTGTACAAGCGTATACATTTTCCATAAAAAGAATTTCTGACTCTCTGTAAACGAGTCACAGGCATTACAAGTTTGTGTTTGCTCCTAGTATTAATGTTATTTAAAAAAATTTTTTGAATTTGGTGATAGGAGCTTTTTCAATATTTTCTGGGATCCTGTTGTACAAGCGTATACATTTTCCATAAAAAGAATTTCTGACTCTCTGTAAACAAGTCACAGGCATTACAAGTTTGTGTTTGCTCCTAGTATTAATGTTATGCATGTCACAATTCTTGGGAAATTCGTGTATATTTTTACGAACATACATAACACTTTCGTACACGTACTGAGAAGCAACAGTCAATATTTTTATTTCTTTAAACTTATCTCTTAATGACACTCTAGGACCTTAACTATAAATTGCACGAATAGCTCTTTTCTGCAGTACAAAAATCGTATTAACAGTTGCTGCATTTCCCCATAATAAGATACCATAGGACATAATACTATGAATATAACTAAAATATACTATGCGAGCTGTGTCTACATCAGTAAGACATCTAATTTTTTTTACCGCGAACGCTGCAGAGCTGAGTCAACTCGCTCACTGCAGTTTGGAATCTATGATAATACCCAGACATTTAGTGAACTCTACCGGTTTTAACATTTCCCCATTTAATATTACACCATTATCATATTAAATGTTTAACATTGGGTGTTGAGAATTTTATTAATTTTGTCTTTTTATAATTTAATAATAAATTATTTGAATCATGCCAATAGACAACCTTTGAGAGAGCATCGTTTACATCGTCGTACATTAGCAAATTTCGCTTCACTTTAAAAATAAGTGTCATCAGCGAACAATACTATCTCATGTTTATCCTGTACAAAAGATGGCAAATCATTATTATAAATTAGAAAAAGAAAAGGGTCGAGAATAGACCCTTGTGGAACCCCCATATCTAATGGAACTCCAGGAGATCTCTTACCATTAACATCAACCCTCTGTATTCTATTATTTAAATACGAATTCTAAAGATCGAGTGCCTTATTTCTAATACCATAATGATGCAGTTTCCTGATTAGCGTCTCATGATGCACACAATTAAAGGCCTTCGATAAGTCACAGAATATCCCAACTTTCTTATTCAAATCTGACACAAACGTAATTTATAAAAAGAGTAATAAAAAGATCTTAATCAAAATGTAAAAGTATAAAAAGGATGTGTGTGTATTTGTGTGTATATATATATTTGTGCCTACACTTTACACACAAAGTTCTTCATATTTGTACTCCATGGTAAAGGGTAGCCAAATCCTACTCAAGCGTAACACTTGGCTACCCAAGAATAGCTTTATTCACATTTTGCCTTAACTAGATCAGAAAAAAATAGAATAACTGCAGATATTTCCTCCACGCAGGAGTTAACTCTATGCCCTCCGGGGTTGTAACTAGTGCATATAGCACAACAATATAATCGTCTTAGCTACAAAAGAAAATAAGGATCTAAAAGATGTTGCTATAAATATCTTGAGATTGTAAACTTTACTACCATTCTCAATGTTTATAATTAATTGTTTTCCAAGTATTTTAATAAATAAAGTAAAATATGAAACTCTATTTCATTTCACTTATTGAGTATACGATTTGTGTATCGAAAAATTCGGAATCCACATTCAATATAATTTAAGCTGAACCTACAATATAAAAATAACACGAAATCTGCAGTTCTAGATCCAAACAATCGAGTTTGCGTGTATATTTGCTCGTGTAAGTGCAATCAAATCAGTTCTGATAAAAAAATCTTTTACAGTGTAGATAGATCAGGTATTGAAAGAGGGGGCTATTGTGTTTTCCTCTTTCCAAAGGGTACTTTAACTGCAGAAAATGCAAGACGCGCTTTCCTATTTAACACATATTCATATTGAATATTGAAATTGATAAGATTGAATGGAAATTGCATTGCAGAGTATTTATTAATTGATTTCAAAATAGAAGCACGTATTACGTTACAAGTGTATCTTATGTATGATGCTGAATGGTTATTTCGCGAAAACGCCCAGAGCGATCAGCTGGTTAGTGTATAATTGTGTAATTTAATAGTGTAAGTTATTAAAGGTTAATAACCAAGGTTATAGAATTACAATTTTCAATAAAATCAGAAAAAGCCATTAAATGCAAAAGCAGTAAACAATTGCGTACTGACCGACCGACCTGATATCAAAATGGAACTGCAAAGTGCCTTGTAGAACTCTTTAATTGCTACTAGTAAATTCTTAGAATGTTGGCATACTGGGTTTGTTTCGACTATTCCAATAACTGGGGAAAGATTTTCTCTAAATATTGTATACCAATATTATATTTTTTCACCGCTTTAAATTTAATATTAAATCCCGTTTATTTTCTTCTAAAAAGTTAACGATGTTTAGACAAAGGGTAATAATTTTTGTATTTGCCTCAACGTTATCGTATTACTAGTTCGAGACTAGAGGCATAAATGTATCAAGTACCGTTAGGTGCTTTCTATCCACATCATTAATCTTCCGTTAATGACGACGTGCTCTAATGGACAACGACAAAAATACCTATTATTAATAAACTCGCCTCTTAAAGCAAGTACTTCAGGCTCAAGTTACGACAGGTCATCGTACTTATGTTGACTGTAAAGGTAACAGTTGGTTGGCCTTTGTGGAACTTCTGAGTATGTCATAAAACAGTAAGCCTACTGTTAAAACATGGCTTTTTATTTTCATTCAAGTTCATTAATTATTATTTCTTTTTTTTGTTAACTTAATGAACGCTGTAATTTTTAATAGGCATTTATGTTGAGTTTCTAACTCAATAACAACATATTTATTCGAATCTTGAATTTTATTTTGTGTTAAATTTTAATAGCAAATCATATGAGAGATATTATATCAACTAATTCAGTATCAATCATTAGATATAATTGAAGCAATCAAAAATGTGGACTAATTTAGAACAAGTGTTACTGACAACAACAATTAGGTAAACAAAATGATAATTCAATTCAATTCTCTTGTTAATGGTTTTAAAGTGAAATGATAAAATATTATAATCAAATTGCTTTACATTTACTTTTTTGTAGTGGCCTGTTATTCAAGAGACGGTATATACTCTTCCTTTAATGAAACTGGGTTTGCCTGTTTAACTGCGTTTCTGCGAGTCGCGTGTAGGCTCTAAAACATCTCATTATGTAAAATTAAGTACTTCGCCTTTTTTATATTTTCAAAGATTTAAAATGTAGGTACAGAAAACAAAGCTTTGTATATCCACCATATATAATCATGAATGATGATTATATATTCAGCCCTTTTTAACACCTCACTACTGATGTCAGATATGCCTCTCCATTCATATATAGGGCAATCAGGTCACAGTCTACCGCAATGGTCAAGTTATGGTTTTTTATGTCTTTTGAGAACTTGCTAGGTTTTCTCAGACATGAAGGTTTCCTCACGATGTTTTCCTTCACCATAAGTGGAAATCATGTTGAAAAATGATTTGCACATGACAATATCAGAGGTACGAGACCCGGGCTTTGAACCCGTTTCTATTTGGTTTCCCGTTTGAGAGCGTTATCAATGGGTTGTGCCTTTTATTACTTTTATAATAGAGTAATATTATACTTGAAACCCTAAACTTAACTCTAACTTCAATCTACTCTTTATATAAAAATGATAATATTATAAAAGAAAAAAACTCTTAAAATGATAGAATATTAATAGGCTTTTCTAACTTTAAAAACTCAAATTTAATATTTTGTTAGTTTTCTATACGCGTGTCCTAAACGAATTATATTTATGGACGTCACAACGTTGATATATTTATAAAAATCCCGTTTCGAAACGCGCCATCACTTTTGCTGGTTGATTGATGCATGCGATGTGCGGGTTGGCCTATAATACGTTTCTGTTGCGTCACACGCCCGGGATTGGATCCAGGATTGGGATGTGTGATGTGGGATTATAGGGATACAACTATCACTCTCAATTGTGAACATTAAGCGTGAAAACCAATATGGTTTTATATATTTTGGGATAGATAGTGGAGTGAGTTTGTATAGTGCGTACTAAAATGGATTTGTTAATTTATTCATTTGAATGATTTAGATATTGTTGTTATGAGAAATTTTTGGCGTTTGAAAATAAGAATCAAAAGCTGTCTATGTATAAATATATTTATTTCATAAAAAAGTTGAGCTTTTTAAACATATTGATGCTCATATCAAACGACAAGACATTAATTGAAATTTGGATATAAAATAAAACAAGTCACATTTTTGTTTCGACATTATTAACAGGTGCACACGAGCGTTGACAGGCTTGATGAAAATTTAATCTTTAATACATGGCTGCAGATAGCTGTGATGGATTATAATAGGGTATCAGTCGTGAGTCGTGACAATTACTCGGGGTCTCAAGTGTACTCCCTCACGTCGGCATCCAATCAACGCGGATCAACGATATGCAAACCTAACCTTGCTATGCATTCCCATTGAAGAGAGATAAGAGAAGACGTGCATCAAACTACACATACCGTTTTCATAATTTTTGGTTATATATACATACAAATAAATATAATTAAAATGTCTGTTTCTAATGTCAAAATAACAGTTTTTTACTAAATGCAAATTAAAGTGTAAGTACTAATAAGAAAAAAAAACAATTTTTAAAATTTTTGTCTCCCTGTCTGTTAGTTCCGGCTAATCTCCAAGACAGCTGGACCGATTTTGACGGGAATTTCACAGGTAGATTACGATATTATGGACAAAATCATACCTCGTGAAACGGGGGTAAGTCGCTAATATGTAACTAAGAGACTACTAAAATAAACCTGATGTGTTTTGAATTTAATATACAAGATATTACTATCTCTATACAACCATATTCATAATATTTTTAATATATTAGAGATTTTTTTATTATATATATATATTTTCGTGTACGGTTTCACTCGTGATATGTGGTTAAATGAAGTATGTTATTTCAGTGATGGCGTAGACTTTTGTTTGTGACTTTTGTGTGTGTTTTTTTACTTCCTTAACTAGTAATCAATCGTCGTGTCATAGCAAACTGATGCATGCATTATGTTGTATATAACCATACGGATTTACGGATATGATATCCGTAAAGATAAAAAAAATATAAATTTTGGTTTGGATGCGGTTTTAAAAACATCTAACAGTATACGCCGTCTATTCTGAAAAACAATAAAATAATCTCTTAACTAAAAGTTTTTTAGCTTATTGTATGTCTAAAACAAAAACAAATCTTTACCACGGGAACCGTACGTTTTTTCGAGATAAAAAGTAACCTATGCTCTATTTCAGACTATAATCTATCTCTGTGCTAAATTTTAATCAGATTCGTTCAGCCATTCTGGTGTGATGGGATTATATTATATATGAACCGAGTAATAAGTTTTAACTACACAAAATTTAGTTAAAATTGGTTCTACTTTTTAGGTGAAACGTGCACCCCCAAACAGACATATAGACAATAATTTTAATAACTATTGTTTTGGAGTCTACATTATGTACACAACACGTTACAGTCATTGATTTTTATTAATATTTCATTACCGTTTTATTATACGTAGAGATAAAAATGGTTATTGCGAGTGTACCTTAGTAGATAGACATATCCTATTGCAGACATTTGTTTTGTTTTACCGTGGGAATGAAATATTTTCTTGTAAAAGATATCCAAAATGTTGACTCGAGTAATAAGTTATCACTACGCAAAATATAGTTAAAATCGGTTCAGTATTTTTTGCGTGTAATGCGTACATGGATTTTTATAAATTACTGTTTTATTATATGTGTAGATATACATACATACTTATTATACTTGTAAAAACTCAATTAAATTTACAATAGAGTCGTACCCCTTATTCATACAAGCAAAGTTATTCTTTTCATCGAATACTTTATTATGTAAGAAGTAATTGGTCCCAAGTAATTTATTTGACGAATTTCGATTAGTATTGGGAGGCCTTTTGACGGTCTTAATGATATACTCGATACTGTAGATTGGATCGAGAAAATGTGAAGGGCGGAAAATCATTAGTAATTAATGGAGAGAGCATTACTTCGTACAAAAAATATAGACGATGTATAACATAAACCCATCGGTAAATATGAAAGGAAACAAAATGAATAACTATCTTCGTGAAAAACGCGAATGTCTCATTAATTAACGTGATATTTTTTCATATCATTCGTTGTAATAATATAGCGAGAGTGGGAAAATGTGAAATACATTTGTAATCAAAATAGTTTTTCTTCTATAGTTCAGTATCTATAAAGTTTTCTGTTTCATGTTCTGAAAATGAATTGCTCCATGTATAGCAGATGATATGAGTAGTTACTTTTATGTCTTAAGACTTAGGAGTGCATAAAAAAAGGTCTAATAAGTATAGTAATAAGGAGGTTTTTATAAGGTTTTATTTAACTTGCAATGCTTATAGGTGGTAATTTGTATGGGTCAAATCCTTCAAACTGAATTAGAATCACTTCCTCTTATCCTAAAGAGTTCAAATTTCACACATTGATTCAGTTTCAATGACAATGGCTTCTTACAATCTTTTATTTAACTTGCATTGTTAGTATGTTTCTTCAGGTCAAATCTTGCAACTGAAATTTAAAGCAATTATCTTCAAACGATTGAGCTGAAATTTTGCATTCACATTTTGTTTGGGTGACAATACATGGTTAGATAAGTGACGTCATTCTAATTTGAATATTGTGGACTTCCAAAGATGGCGGATTTCGGTTTTTTTATGTACCGCCATGATATTAATATTAAAAGAAAGGGTTTACTGAGAAGAATAAGAATAAAAAAACATCCGCGTTCAGCTCTACGAGGAGAAAATGTACTACTGCCCGGCTAAACGGTAAGTCTTAGCGGGATCGTGTCTTAACTAATATCGACCTACACCCTGGACAAATCCTAGCAGTGGTGAAAAAAATTCAAAATGGCGGAAAATAAAAATTTGAAGTGACGGATAATTAAAAGAAAAGTTTATAGTAAAAAAACATTATTAAAAACAAACTTTTAATTAAATACTCTAAAAAGAAAAAAATAAACTTTAAATTAAATCAAACCCATCAATTTCTTACATTACACAAATTATATGATATAAAAGTTTGTCGAGAGATTCACCCGTGTACCTACATAAAAAAGAATATAATATGTAGCTTGATTTTGAAATTCTTGTAGTAGTTTAGTAATGTTTGATAGTTTAGAAAAGATAATTAAAGATAAAAAAAACTGTGTAAAAACTGTGATAAAATTTTGGTAGTGAAGTTAAATTGTGATTTGGTCATTTAGTGAGTAAAGTTTGTCGAGAGATTCACCCGTGTACCTACATAAAAAAGAATATAATATGTAGCTTGATCTTGAAATTCTTGTAGTAGTTTAGTAATATTTGATAGTTTAGAAAAGATAATTAAAGATAAAAAAACTACGTAACGTAAAATAATGTACAAATTGTGATAAAATTTTGGTAGTGAAGTTAAATTGTGATTTGGTCATTTAGTGAGTAATTCTTATAAGAAAGTTACTTCAAGGTAAAACCTTAGAAATAGAATAAGTAAACATAGATTTATTAATTTTTGCTTACTAAAAGTAACATACATAAATATTTAATAAATATCAAGTTTCATTTAAGCTCAGAGCCATATATAACGTTTTACTGACAGAAATAAGAAATATTACATAAATCAAAACACAGCCTAACATAATATTTATACAGGATAACCTGCGGCTCTCACATATCATTTTTCGCAAGAAAATCGTTTGTTCCGAATAACTTATAGAAATACCGAGGTAAAAGTTACAGAGAAATGGTTGAATAGTGAGGTCAATTTATAAATGAGTGTTGCACATCAGTCACGGAGAGCGGTCTCACTCGACGCACGACCGCCTGATATATTGGCTCACTTTTACCTCCTTGATATTTTTTAAAAACGCTATTTCTAATAATGAATAGTAGTGGAAAATAATTTAGGAAAGCTCCTTAAACTTCTTCAATGATTGCCTTTAAATGATTTTCGCTTTAACTTTCCAATCCAATCATAACTTCGATAACTTAATTTTTATATAGGTCAAAGTCTATTAATGAATTCAAATTATGAAGTCCGTATAATAATAACAATAATATTTTAATTTTCACTAAGTTATTACAACATTTTGTTGGGTATTAAATACGTAGTATAATACTATCCTTCATTCTAACTTCATCTTATAACATTAATTGAGAAGGTTTTAGGGATTAGTCTCTACTGAATTTTTAAACATTTATTATTTAAACAACTTCTGATTACTCAAGTTTGTTTTAAGAGCTTTAAGTTATAAATTTATCAGACTCAGTAACTAAGTTAAGGTCTGTGATATCAAAATTTTATCAGCCAATGAAATCTTACTGAAAGTTACAAAATTAAGAACTTCTATTACTCTTACAGTACTTGTGAAAACTAAGAAATAAAGTGTGGTTTCACTTTTTTAAAAATAGGACAAGTGTTCTACAGCTCACGTACAAAGAAGTGAAAGTCTCATTATCACGACCAAAGGGAGCAGCTTTGCGCCTCTTAATGTAGATTAAAAACATAAAATAGCACTTCCACGACGCTAACCACTCGCATGCTTTCTTATCAAGGAGCTAAAGAGCACCCGCGCCGTAGACGCCGTAGGCGTGTCACGCGATCCGACGATTAAAACGACTATTCTAAATTATATCGCTTTTTTAATTATTTGCTTACAAACGCAAGCTTAAAGTTTAAATGCGATAACATTGCTATTTTAATTCAGCATTGACGATAATTAAGTTATATAGCTACTGAAACTCATTTTTTTTTTATTTACATTACATCCACAGGTTTTAATTGCCCGTGCCCTTTTTATACATTTAATTTTATTTTTTTTGTTTGGCGATTACATTTTTTTTTTACTCAGAGCTAGCGGTACTTAAAGTTATATATTAAATGACGTGGTCCGACACTGACTGGTTATTGATGAACATGTTTTTCTTTTTTTTATTTTTTTTTTTATAATTTTGTTCAGTTTTTTTTGTAGAGGTGATTGTTAGTGACTTATAATCTAGTGCTTACATCTAGGTACATACTGAAACTCATTTAACCCTGAGTGTGTTCCATTGAACATGTTATTATAAAATTATTTACTTATTAAACTTTGATAGTATATGTAGCAAATGACTGACTGATAGGTAACTCTGTATATAAGAGCTGTTAATATACTTAACAAGTTTTTCCCAGACGATAATTATTATGTCTATTGTACTAAATAAATATATTATAGGTATTTAAAATAAAATGTTTGTGTTTAATATCAAAACAGTTCTTCCAGATTAAGCTTATTCGATTGATTTTAGATTAAAAAAAATTATCCGTCTATCTGTCTGTCCTAGCTTCTTAAAAAAAAAGTATTTGTACAAAACATAATAGTGCCATACTAGAGAGAGACTGTATTTATATTCTGTCTATATTTAATTTCTTGAATAAATTCGCGGCATACCATTGTATAAGTGAAAAGTTATAACACTGACTTTGAAGTCAGGACAGACTTTACTGCCGCGGACTCCATGTCTAAACTTAGACAAACTGTTACACTGCGATAGAATAATTTCTTCCACAAACTAGTTTTCTTAGAAGTGTCGATATTCTTCGAATTTCGAATTAAAATATTTGTTTCGCAAGCACATTTTGACAATTTACAAGCTATTAGCCAAGGTCGATATGGCGCAGGAAATTACTGAATAAATTCGATTGACTCCACCACCTGAGGCGGACTATTGGTGCTTGATCACCTATTTGCGTGTCCACCTTAAACCACTCTTAAAATACTTTGCGATATAATAACTCGCTTAAAATACCACGCCACATTAAATAGAATTATGTAAAGAAGTAAGAGGGTGTTTCGCTTTGTTTTGCTATTTTATATATATTTAAGTATCATCATGTATTCAAAAAAGCTTTATACATTTAGCAATATTATTTGTGAATAACTTCATGGTGTGTTACGAGTAGCAATAAAAACTCATTATGACTATATGAGTTTAAAATTAGTTTTGTTCAAACATTTGAAGTGGTAACCCTCATAGTGTTGTTATGTTTGCTAATTATATGCTTAGTCTGAGTAAGTTCGCGTGTAAATGGCGCTTCTTTTGCCTTTTCAGTTAACCAGGCTTCAAAATTTAATTGAGTTCATTATAATTATACACTATTAACGAATTACAGTTCAATTTTGCGTATATTGTAAATAAAATGTTTGATTTCATAAAATTAAGTTTCTCTTCAGCAATAGCAGCGGATCTTCTCATTACTAAAACTAACCAACTCATGATTGCGGTTTTATATGATAGGTAGTATAACTATTTAACTCACATCTATATTTTTATATACAGAACTTTTATATTGGCCCCTTAAAAAGACCCGACGTTTTTTTTAATGCTTATATCTTTTTAATAATTATTTTTGTTTATAATAGTAATTATTAAATTATATTCTGTATTTATACTTATTTCATTTCATCATAATCAAATACGCTTGAGTATATGCTATAATCAGCGGAATAAAAAAGAAGCAATAAAATCCTCTAAAATAACTTTATTTAATTCTAATTTAAAAACTTTAAGAAGCCCTAATACACTTGTAATCCTTTTAATTGAATCCTAGTTGAGATTGTCAGTATTTATCGTTAAAATATATAGTTAAACTTGTTCATTGTAAAATAGTAACATAAACTGAAAAAAACTGTTAACAGTCTCCAACTTCAATTTCGTTTACATTGTTGCTTAGTTTTTTGTAGATTGCGAGTTATGTAAAACTATGCCCATAGCCCAGCTGCAATAGCCTAGCAATCTCGCCTGCGCAAACCAACTAAAACAGATATCCGTAAATTAAAATGTCCAAAGATAGCAAGATATAACGTGGACATATTCTAATTATCTAATTATACTGAGGAACGTAGATTATTTCAGTAGCAAATTAAATGAAAACACTTCATCTCGGCTGTTTCCCGCTTGGGTAAGAAAAAATATTAGTCCATAGATTATGAAAATCGTGAAATACTTAATTTTCATGAATGCTAAATATGTTTTTGTGGGATAATTTAGGATTACAGCTTATATATTCTATTATATTAGAGATATTAGATTATACATTTTTCATCAAGCAATATTGATATAGGTATCTACTGTCCTAAAATTTTCTAAGTAAAATAAAATTGAAGTACCTATTTTTTAGTTCTTAAAACATTTAGTCCTTACTCTAAATAATTGTCATTGTCTTCTGTATTCCATTATATTATAGCCCAAAAGCCTAATGTAATAAAAATTTGCTTTCTCTCTGTGTATTTGATAATGTTGAAAATGACTATATCGATTTTAATAATGGTTTTTCTGGCATTTATAAAACTTAGGAATACTAACTTGTGATGAACAGTTATGTTTAAGAGAGGTTCGAAAGGTATTATATAAATTATGATAGTAATAGCACAATAATTACCAAAGTGTATCAATCAGAAAGCCTATAGTGGCATAGACGCTAGTAGAATAGAATAACCAATGTATGGGATTGACATAAGTTTACGACTTTAAATTGGATTCAACGTATCGAATTTGTAACTGGTAGCCAAATGTTGCTATAATCTATTTGATGAAACGAAACGTCAGGGTAGTACATTAACCTTTATAGAAATTGAAGACAAGTGGCTCTTTTGACAAACGAATTCGGCTGCTAGCGTACGACACTTATCGAACGCTAACACCTTGTAGATAACGCTACAAAATGGCGAATCACGGCGACCAGCTGTTTTATGTGGAAGTATTGTAATTGCGTTTGAGTGAATTTTAACTTTGAAGTGAAACTTCTTTACAATCGTTGTGATTTGAAACTCGATGAAACAAAAATGCGACACAAGAAAGAGATAAATACATAAATATATAGTAAAACTAGCGACTGACGCTCGCTTCGCTCGCGTTCGTCCCTAGGTACGTTTTCACAGTTAGCTATGCTTAGGTATACATAAATAGTAGCTTGCTACTCCTAAGATATTCATTTAAATTATATAGCGATTTACCCTCGTTTTGCTCGGGTGCGTACGCTGTACGCGGATTTTGTTCACAATTTTATGGGTTTTTTTTTTTCGCGGAACCCTGATTCTTTTTCTAAAATAAAAGTAGCCTAAGTTACTCCCTATAATATTAGCTATCTGCCAGTGAAAATCCCGTCAAAATCTGTCCAGCCGTTTCGGAGATTAGCCGGAACAAACAGATAGACAGACAGACAGACAAAAATTGTAAAAAATGTTGTTTTGGTATGTACTGTATATGTACTGTGTATACATTCATATGCATTTAGTAAAAAGCGGTTATTTTAATATTACAAACAGATATTCCCATTTTATTTATCTGTATAGATTAAGCCTGCGAGAGAAAAGTCCTCCCTGCTTTCACCTTGTCATGGTTTGGGGCCTCATCGTCAGTAGTGCCCGTAATACAGCCGGACGCGAAGCCAAGAAACGCACAGGAAGATGGCCCACTTCGATGGGTGGTATACCTTGCAGGTTGCTCCTGGTACTTCTCTGATAGCAGAGTGGGCTATTTAACAACCCTTAAGTTACTGTGGTCTGTTACGGCAAACCTGCCGTTCGGGCGTTGTAGTTGAGTGCGTAAGCGTAGTACTGGCTTTTCTAACCGGTGAGTCCCAGATAACCACCTGTATGTCTACAGATAGTATGCGTAAATGCATTTTCCAACATAAAAAAAGAATTAAAAACTAATACTGAATAATATGTTATGTACTATATGTAGAAATAACTTTTAAACTTGGTAAAAAAAACTAACTACTAAAAAAAATTAATATTCATTACCGTGGGATGAATGCACATAATTTAAAGGAAAGCTATTATTATTAATTGTTGCCGTGGTAACCGTTGTTATTGTCTGACAAATAAACCTATATTATTGTGTTAATCGTAATTGTAGCAAACACTGGTATAATATTTAGTATTTAGTATATTATAATTAGTAAACTTATAATAAAAATCCTAAAAATCGTATGTGTTGCTCGTATACATTTAAATTTTAGCGCACTTTACAATGTCACAATGACGTTCACAAACAAAACCATAGACTTCGTTCGATTGTTGTCGAACGACCGAATAGACTGAGCAATAGACAATTCCTTGTACGTTTCGCTACCAAATTGTTATCGGTATGGCCAAGGCGTTAGCGTTTATCGAAGGAGAATCGATATGGATCAGTTGATACATCTATATCCATGTTTGGTTTCCACGAAACGATGTTGATGGAATTTAGCAAAAATGTTGTTCTTTATAGCTTTGAATAATTGACTTATTTCCATGATAAATAAAAGAGAGATAAAAAGAGGTATTTATGAAATTAATTTTTATCAACAAATTTTTTTTTTATAAAGAATTCATTACTACATTAATTATATAAACTTTTTAAAACAAAAATACAATAGCTTGAGGAAAACGAATTGAATCCCCACACTCACGTTGAGCGTCACGATTTTGCAAATATTATGACTGTTTTCTTACTTAAAACTCATTTTAGTCAAAATAAAAGCAGCCATTAATAATACTCTCGTATCGCGTCAGTAATAATGATAACGAAATATTACCTAATACAATCAATCTCATAAATAACTATAATAATAATTGTTTTTGTTGTTCGTTTGTTATTATACGGTTATTTCAATCATCAATATGATTCGCATATAATAGATCAGATATAATCAATCAGGTGCGAGACCTGGAATTTGAACCATTTCAATTGATTTCCACTGAACCTTGTAATAATAACAAATTGCACACCCACAAGAGTAAGAAAAATTAGTACAGTACAGAAATAGAATAGAAATAAGAATATGTGATCTCTCTAAACAACCAGGTGTTGGTATTTGCAAACTATAAAAAGGAAAAAGTGAAACCATTTAATTCCAAAATCAATTTAAAGAAGAGGAGACAACACGCCACCCTGCGGAATACCTGATTTTACTGATGACCAGTCGGAATACGAATCATAACTTCGTATATGTTGTCTGCACACAGGTAACAAAGTAAACAATAAACTGCTTCAGTATTACTTACTTAGTATCCATCTTAAGAGCAGTATGAATGTTTAATTAAAACATTTTACGTTGGAAAAGTAAACAACATCCTTGAGTTAGGCTTGGCTTCAGAAGACATGAATCGGAAGTTTCATTAATACACGTGGAATGTAAGTAAAAAGTTGGATATATTCTTTAAGTAATGTTAAAATATGATTTTATAAACTAATAAAAAACATTTTTGTACGGTATAGTACGGTCATATTTACTTTGTTATCAGTATTTGTTATTAACTTATGTATACATTGGTAAGTAAAAATAGTTACTTAATAACTTAGTGGTGTTAATTTATTTCGGAGATAGTATAATCATTTACTTTCATTGGTTTTTAACGGCATCCAAAACCCTATTTTATTTTAATTAAATTGCCACAAGTAAGTAGTACTACATGGTTAAAGTAAATATTTTCTTATAGAACCGAATTCTTGGCCTCCTGTATCCCACTCAAGTCATGCAGCCAATAACGGTCTAATATGTCAGAGCGTTCTTAACTGATCTATCTGTAAATCTCTCTTAATTTAGTATGTATAAGGAAAAAATATTATGTTGCCAAAAATATAAAAAAAAATGTTTTGTGGTATAAATACTAGGATAAACTACCTATAGCGTGACTATTATTACTTTGTAGAAAATTTTGACCCATTTTCTATTTGGCTAAATAAAAATATTAAGAAAAGAATAAAAATATAAGAGCTTTATTAGAAAGACTTTACTTAGACCTTACTAACTGCTAGAGTACTTTGAATTTAATTTTACAAACACCCATCCACCCGCTTTTCTCTTCACATTAATATTTATACTGAATTTATTACGGAAACAAATTATTTTTAATATATTACACATTTGTTTAATAATAATAACTTGACAGTGCAAATCTGAGCGGAAACTTAAAGTATGGAAAAAATAGTTACATATGTATATGATGGAAGGATGAGTGTTGAAAGAACCAAGTAATAAAGATCAAATACAAATTCATACAAAAAAAAAACAATAGATTTTTTTGTGAATATGTCATGAATCTACCAACAGTTCGAAAACAAAAACCCTCAGTACTGACGAGAACTGACGAAAGAAACTCAGCGTGACTAAAAAACTAAGGTTTTTTCAAACCATACACGAATTCTTCTGGTACTTCTCATAGCAGAGTGGACCGAACCTCAGGGCGTCGAGGTTAAGTGCTTTTGTGATCCTACGGTGCTCCATTGAGATGGATATGATTCCGGTTCTATGGATTTTTAGTGGGTAGTACTGGCTTCTCTAGAGTTGAGATAGTGAGTACCACATAATCATCTGTATGTATGCAAGTGGTATGCGTAATTACATTTCCCAACGTTATGACAAGGCAGTAAAGTAGAGAAGCGAGAGTAGTCTTAAATTAGGTATAATATATCAAAAACACTTTAAACACCTTTATTGAATGAAATAAATAAATGTCTCTTACAATTTCATTACAATTTTGTGGACAAATACCTGCAAAAACAACCCTTTATTATATCGTATATCCTATTGTAAATTCTTAATAAACACGATAATTCAAAGCGATTCGCCATTCATACTAGCAAGCAATTAAAATTGTGAAGATGACCTAATTATTCTCTTTCTTTATTCTTGAAACAATAATAAAAAGCGCTTAGCACATACTAGAGAGTTAACCCTGCTTTTCCGGTATTTATTATTTTTTACCTTAATCTTCTCTTTGTAGAAAAAAATGGTTTGTGTCAAGGATTGAATTTTTTTTGTCAAGGTCACGTTTGGGATATATAAGGTTTAGCAATGAACAATTTAAAGAAGTCTTATATGTTATCTATTGCTTATCATTAGATTTATTTAATTTAACCTAACTTGAACTATGCGCTCGCATATACAATAGGGTTTAGTGCTACAGGGTGCATACAGGTTGGAATAAATGGATGGGAGAAGAAAAGTAATTTTTTTTTAAAAACCTCAATCGATAATCGAATCAACTAAAATACATTAAAATATACCGTCACTATTTAACTAACCGATAAAGTCTATAGTAAGGGTAAAATATCTCTAATAAATGTTGTATGTTACAATTTAGAAAGCATGAAATCTAACAATTTATACAAAACGACTTTAACTGACATCGTAAAATAAACGCACGAGATATAAAAGATAAATACATAATAATCTTAAATACCGAAATAAGCCAGTTTCACTTGAGGGAACATTATTTTATTATTAAAAATAAAAATGACTGCATTTAAATCTATTTTCGATTTAGGAAATATCGGGAAAACAAACATAAACAGCAAATGAAGAAAAAAATATAAGAATTTCAAGACGTTTATTTCAGTTTCAGTTTGACACTTAATTAAATAAAAAAATATATATATTTTATTGCATAATACTATATAAATAATACTTAATTATAATAATTTATACGGCTTAAAACTATTTTGACTTGATAGTTTTCATATAATTTATTTCTTTGAAAATGCAAGCGAAAGATATTATAGAGGATTATTTTTTTCTTCGAGTTAATAAAAGGTTCTAGAAGCTTATTTAATAATTTAACTAAAAACATTTTATCCTACAGAATGAAAGTTGACTAAAGTTAAAAATAAAAATGACTGCATTTAAATCTATTTTCGATTTAGGAAATATCGGGAAAACAAACATAAACAGCAAATGAAGAAAAAAATATAAGAATTTCAAGACGTTTATTTCAGTTTCAGTTTGACACTTAATTAAATAAAAAAATATATATATTTTATTGCATAATACTATATAAATAATACTTAATTATAATAATTTATACGGCTTAAAACTATTTTGACTTGATAGTTTTCATATAATTTATTTCTTTGAAAATGCAAGCGAAAGATATTATAGAGGATTATTTTTTTCTTCGAGTTAATAAAAGGTTCTAGAAGCTTATTTAATAATTTAACTAAAAACATTTTATCCTACAGAATGAAAGTTGACTCGTATATTGATAGGAAAAGCATTCACTGAAATAATTCGTTAAAACTATACATATTATAATAAAATTGTAACTAAGCTGAATCTGTACATTAAATATTTTTTGGAAAATCTTATTAAAATAGACATTATTATCGATACAGAGGCCGATTCTATAGTTTTTAGAATTTCGGTCCGTCTGTCTGTCTGTCTGTCGGTCTGTCTGTTACCGCATCACGGAAAAACCACTGGAGGGAATTTGCTGAAATTTGGTATAATGATAGCTGGTTATCCGGGTCAACATATAGGTTACTTTTTACTGCGAAAAAATACCTCATCTCTGAGAAATCTATACTAAGCGCTAAAACTTAAATAGGGACTAACCTAAGCGAAGCGAGGGTGAGTCGCTAGTATATACAAATAAACTATATATTTTGACAAAATAGGTCCTTTACTTATTGTAAGGATTGTAGGCCTAGATTAGTTTTACTTCGCCGAATGTTGTTATGTACTTAAGTAAAGACAATATGTTACTGTTTAATGTCAATAAATTCTCCTTATCTCCTTTATACTGATATATACAGTAACCGGATATGTCTTCTTCCATATACCGTATAGTTGTATTTTGTAAAAATACCTAAATTGGCTAGTAGAAATAATAAATAATTACTTTCTTGTATTTTACTTAAGTTATTTGCTTACGTTACAAAATATAAAACATAATAACTTTTTAATTCAACGGTAAACAGAGGCTGGTTTATGATCACATAAAATAAATTAAGAGCTAGACTGAACAATGTTCCGTTCTCCAAAATCTCTTATTTACCTAGCTTCCGCATAACGTAACTTGAAATAATATTCCAGTACATTTTTCTTTTAATAAGGTTGAAAAAGCAAAATCCGGTGTCGCATGCTATGTCGAGATCGTTTTGGAAAATGTGGCTAGCCGCAGAATGGATATGTGTAAGTAAATGAATGAAATTGCTGAAAAGAATATTTAAATTTTCAATTCAACGTCGGCCACTCTCTTAAAGTCCATAGAGTACAATGTTGACATTGTGAGTATTGAGGTGCATTGTAATTTCGTTAACATTTTACGACAATGCTCTCCGTTGTGAGTATTTATTTTAGCTTTTCTACTTACACGATGGTACTACATAAAATATAAAATAAGAGACAATATATCATAGCGCTAGCTATTGTATGAGGCTTTACATGAACTACGTTTGAAATTCCTATTTCCAGTCTAGGATGGTTATAGAATTGGCCTAAATTCTTACTAAGTTGTAATTATAAAAATGTTCTTTAATGATTTTATATTATATCAAAATTCTGTACAAAGGAAAATTACTTAAATCAATTTAAGCTATATGTTCGAGCACTACGGGTTTAATATTTTTATAAACAAATGTAATAAACTAAATTCGACATGATTCGAAAGCTCGCATATTTCGCAAATAAAATGAACATAAAATTTTGTTATTATTCGTATGAACATAGAGGGGAATTCGATATGCGCAAAACGTCTGAGGGCTCCCACTCATCTTTATTTGTTTTAGATTACTTTGGGCTTGAGGAAGTTTCATGCGGACCGTGAACACATCCATGGATTTATAAAGGCCCCGCGAATAACAAACTTATACGACGTTGAAAAAATAATCACTAAGTTTTTCAATTCGCGTTGGATTTTATATGTATTATGTACTAAGCTGACAATAGATAACTAACTTTCTTGGGAAAACTCCAGACATCGTGAAGAATTCTTGTATTGATAGAATAATAAGATACAATGATTGTATTTTGAAAAACGGTCCGTGGTTTGTATGAAATGATACGGAATTTCTTTTATTAAATATTCTTTTATAACGTCGATATTTTATCCCTTGAAATAAATTTAAAGTACTTCATCATGATATTTGAACGCGTACTTTAATTTATTTAAAATAAGTCTGAATGAATATGATTTTTTATTTCAGTTCAGTTTTAGATTCTGGCAAAGCGACGAGGCAGATTCCCTAGTGATAAATGAAGTTAGATAGCAAAATATACGACGCTTTGCACTTTGAAGTTTTTACTTTTATACCTGTAACGCTACTGGTTTCCCGTTATTTTGCTCGAATGTATTGGAGTTATTTTTCGTACTAACATTGCCACACTGTTTGCTAGTTATGATTTTCTACAACCCTTCTTTTTTTATAATATTGGAAAATGTATTTACACATATTACCGGCTGAAAAAGCCAGTACTACCCACTAAAACCCAACAAAACCTCCCCTGTCTAATGAGACGTCGCAGAATCGCTTACGCACTCAACTACGATGTCCCGAAGGCAGGTCTGCCGAAGCAGACCACAACAACCATGGGGTTGCTCTAACGGTCCACTCTGCCAAAGAAGTACCAAGAGTAACCCGCATGGCACACCGCCCACCGAGGTGAGCCACCTCTCAGCGCTTTTCTTGGCTTCGCGCCCGGCTGGACTGTCGGACGCTAATGAGCCCCCACCCCCCTCTCCCCACCACGACAAGGTGAACACACGTTCGTAGGAGGGAAGGGGGGTCTTAAGCCCTTCCTAATGCAACCTTAGTGGCACACTATAATTAGAAATACTGTCTTTTATTTCTTATTAGTAACAAATTATCGCTTCTGGTACCTATTACACATAAAAATGCGCTTATTGGATCGTCAGTTTGTCATTCATTTACAAGGTATCCTGTCAATAAATACGTGACTTTTTATATATAAAATATTTTTTAGTCAAAAGTTGCAACGCTACTTATCTTTTAATCTCATTAAACACATTTCATTCCTAAGAAATATTAGTATAAGTAAGAATTATTGCAAAATGGTGCAATATATACATAAGATTGCATCAAATTTCTGAAATTAAAATATTTGAATGAAGTCAATACTTAATTGGCTTACTCAAATGCCTTGTAGTAGACGTACTTCTTAACTTCTCCGTATCAACTGTTTAACGAAGTAAAAAAAATAGACGGGAATCGACAAAACTGTTGCGTTTTATCCGCAAAAACCTCTAAGCACTTGCGAGGAAAATCGCGTAATGTGATAGCCGAGGCCGCCGGCGCAGTTCATTTGAATATTTCATAGGTTTGCGGCGGCAACGTTTGCCGTAAGTGATTACCGCGGCCGGGGCGTAAAGATATGACATCGTAACATACACGTTTATCTTTTATAACAACTGCTTGCGTTGTTGTACTTTGGGGAAAAATAATGCATTGTACGACTTTGATCATGCAAAGCGATTCTAATTTGAGATAAAGCTTTTAAGCATGCGTTGATTTTTGTATCGATGCTATGTGTGTATTTAAGATGTTTATTTAAAAACTTATTATTAATGTAAAGTATCGAAAATGATTACCTAATGCCTATAGTACAATGCTATTTTGACTAATCTTTCAATATATTATAATTTTTAAGCTTTTAAATAAGAACTGGCAACTCGCTTTCCTGTCAACTTTTCACCGTCTTAGAAATCCGCAAATTGTCCTTCCTTAAATTACCTATCTTCCTTAAAATACCTACCGGACATGACGTACCTGTCACGTCCGGGAAACGAATACCGACCTTCAACGACACACAAACGTCATAATTTCGTGCACAGAGACTAGACGAATGGAGAAAAATAATGAAAAGGACTGTTAAAACTAAAGAGTACATTATTTCATTTCTTTATTCGAAAACGTCTGTGAAAAGTTTATAGTAGCAGATCTCGATCTACGTGGTGGACCCCTCACTCTTTTCCCAGGCGAAATATATTTTTTTAGCCTTAAAACATACTAACAAACACGACCTAGAGGGATTGTCACCAAAAATTTGCTCCAGGCTATTTTTATTTAAAAATCCTCTAGTCTTGAGATGTTTCAGTATAACAACCCGATATTATAAAATTATCTACATTTTGATGCTCGACTGGTTCTTAAAATAACTAATTCAATTTACCTGTTTCTATCTGTTACTCTGTTTATATCTGTCAAGTAATCTGGATTTGAAAAAGGCCGAGAACGGTATGATGGCATTTTTTACAAGTCTTTTATTTTCAATTGATAAGTAAGTTGTCATAAGAAAAGAGGTCTTGTACTCTCAAAAAAATCAATTAAAAAGTTTTTTAATTAACCAACACATAGATCGGGATCTTAGACTAAGTATTAGATAGGGTCCGTGTTGTGTATCGTGTGAGTTTTTTCTAAATTGAATTCTCTTTTATACCACAATGAGTGAACCAGAAAACAATGATCATTCGAGATATATTACCTATTATATTCTAAAGGCATAAAATGTCTAATATAAATTGAAAATTTATTTAAAATCCTGTCGTACTTCCTAAAATTTATTATGCATAAAGCAAAATCATTTACATTATTAAAACGTTATTTTTGTTAACTTTCATTTAGTGGTTCTCCTCTCATTCTCTGATTTCTAGATATGTTTTCTATAGTCCAAAATCATCAAACTAAGGAATAATAAAGGGTAGATCAGCGATATAGAATTTTCTTTTCAACAAGGTTTGTCCAAAAATTATATAAATATTTTACTTTATAAAATGCATAAATTATTATATTTATTTTCTAGGGGTTTCGCTAGGGTTCGTCCCCACTTACGTTTTAAGGTTTACTATAGGTTTCTCAAAGATGAGATATTTTCTCGCAGTAAAAACAATCGTATATGTTGACCTGGATAACTTGCTATCATCATACCAAATTTCATCGAAATCCCTTCAGTGGTTTTTCCGTGAAGCGGTAACAGACAGACAGACAAAAATTCTAAAAAGTATATATTCGGCCTCTCTATCGATAATAATGTATATTTCATTAATATTTTGACACACGCACGCACTCGCACATGCACACGGTAGTAAATCACACATCTATACATATAATAAAATTGTAACTGAGTCGAATCTGTACCTTAAATATTTTTTGAAAAATCTTATTGAAATAGACTTTATTATCGATACAGAGACCGAATCTAAAGTTATTGGAATTTTTGTCTGTCTGTTTATCTGTCTGTCTGTCTGTTTGTCTGTCTCTCTGTCTGTCTGTCTGTTACCGCATCACAGAAAAACCACTGGGGGGAATTAGATGAAATTTGAAATTCATCCCATAAGGAGATAAAATAAGGGATAACAATTTGTACGAAACCTACCTTTTTAAAGTTTTTTGTTGTAGTACGAGCGAAGCCGCGGGTTTTGCTACCTTTGGTAACTTTTGAATTTATAATAGTAGTCCGCTTACTATATTAGTATTATACGAGTAGGTATATACTTATAATTTCATGCAATGGGGCGTACAATGGATTGCCAGGACAGTTTGAATATATTAATATTCAAATACCGCAAATCTATGTTTGTGTTTAAGACAATTTATTAGTAACGAGTGGATATTTCCCGCATCGTCATGAATTTCTATTATTTATTTATATGTCAGTACAAATATACAGTCTCCAGAAGTCATAAAATCGAAGTTAGGATTGTCGAGCTCAAATGCCGCTTGCAAAATATGTTGTTGACAACTGAGCTTTTTATAAAAGTAATCTAAACTATTACAGAATTCGTTGCGGGCAATACAATTTGAATTAATAAACTAGATGTATGTGATAGTTGTTAATTTTAGAATAGTTTGAATGTGTGCTGATTAGCTTCTTCTTCTTTGTTGTATATACATTTTTTGATTGGTAATGATTAAATGGATTCTGCTAATAGTTCTCACTAATATTATTAATGCAAAAATGTGTTGTTTGGCTTGTTTGTTCATCCTTCATTTATAGGACTAGCATTGCCCGCAGCTTCGCCCGCGATCAGATGATCAAAAACCAAATTCTTAGGTTTTACACATTAGTATACTCTTACATATACCACTTTAATTGCGCACCGTATGTATTGTACGTATTGGTACATAATAGCAGTGATTGACAATGCCAGTGACAGTGATTTTTAAAAGAAAGTGTGAAAAATTTTTTTAAAAGAAAGATACTTTTTATTATTTCATATGGCTCAGCTAATATGATTAAAGTTGTAAGCATTTTATTGTGTCCTTTAAGCCTTTACTTTCCAAGAAATGGTATCAAAAAAACTGAAAAAGTTGAGGTATAACAGTTCCTAAAATATTTTTTCATAGTTTTTGAGATTTGGAACATTTTTAGTTACCCGCTTTGTCAGTTTAACAGCCATAAATTTGTTTTCCATAAAGTGTTATAAAATAATATGAATCGAACTGATTTTTACGGTTGATAAAATGAGTCGATATGGTGGAAACGTAAATATTATTCGTATTATTTTAGTGTTAACCTAACAAAACACGTACCTAAGTAAAAAAACCAACACAGTATTTTGCTATACGAAACCTATAATGCGGACTTGGATTTGCATTTGCCCAATTTTTGCATTGAAAAAAAAAATATTAACATTATTTACTGAACAATCAAAATTTGCAAATATTTTCATTTGAAAATTGTTTCGGCTAACAAAATATTACTAACATAAAATTACTATTACTAATTTAAAAAGCCAAAAAGTTTGTTTTATTGAAAATTTGAACACGGGCGGGGCCGCGGGTGAATTAGTAGTAATTCTAATAAAGTCATAGAAAGGTAATATTTGTACATTTTTTTTTTGGACTAAAACTACGTATTTTAAAAACACATGGCGACTTCTATTGTCAAATATCTAAATAACACATGAATATATTTTCATTAAAATAACTATTTTAATGAATAAATAGCGCTATTGATATTTCTTTTAAGATAAGCTTTTTTTAATAGTTTTAACATACATATATAATTAAGTTATCTTGCTAAAATGTTAATAGTATCATCGTGCTTTTATTTTAACCAGTTTTTGTATTTTTTCTCAGAAATGAGATATTTTCCTGCGGTAAAAAGTATTCTATATGTTGACCCGGATAACCTGCTATCACCATTCCAAATTTCATCAAAATCCCTCCAGTGGTTTTTCTGTGATGCCGTCACATACAGACAGACAAAAATTCTAAAAACTATAGATTCGGTCTCTATATCGCTATTAATAATAATAATGAGTATTTGAATAAGATTTTCCGAAAAATATTGAATTTACGGATTCGGCTTAGTTACAATTTTATTATATCTATTACTGATAATTTGGACACGGGCGGGGCCGCGGGTAATTTAGTAGTAATTCTAATAAAATCGTAGAAAAGTCATATCTATACATTAATTTTTTTAGAATTAAAACTACGTATTTTAAAAACACATGGCGGCATGTATTGTCGAATATTTAAATAAAATATAAATATATATCATTAATTTAAATAACTATTTTTAAATGGATAAAATAGCGCTATTGATAATTTGATTTTCAAGATAAGCTATTTTTAATAGTTTTTACCATATTTAGTAAGTTAATTTGCTAAACTGTTTAGAGATAGTATCATCGTGGTTTTGTTCCAACCAGTTTTTGAATTTTTTCTTAGAAATGATTTTTTTTCCTGCGGTAAAAAGTATCCTATTATTGACCTAGATAAGCAGCTATTATCATATCAAATTTCATAAAAATCTCTCCAGTGGTTTTTCTGTGATGGGGTAATAGACAGACAGACGGACAGACAAAAATTCTAAAACTATAGATTCGGCCTCTGCATCGATAATAATGTCTATTTTAATAAGAGTTTTCAAAAAATATGTTTTGTACAGATTCGGCTTAGTTACAATTTTATTATATGTATAAACAATGAAACATAGAATAGTATTTAATCATTAAATAAATGAAGTGACATTGTAAAAATATTATTAAAAAACTTTTTTTAAAACAAGCTTTTATTCAAAAATTGAGCTGTACTAAAACGAAAGTAATAATTTTATGCAAGGGTTATGCTGATGAATGTTATATATGTATATAGAAACTATTTCTATATAGTGATAATTATTCAATCATTGAAAAAAATAATATCCATAATTGTACCTAACACTCTATTTTATCATATAACTTCAAAAGCTTGTAGTGCGTTTAAATTCCTCTTTCTGCGCGATTCAAGTTATTTGATATAATAGAATGTTACAATTTGTACCAAAAAAAATATTGTACTGTCACCAAAGTTACGCAAGTATACCAAAGAGCCCGATCGAATGTTAGGAAGTGGTCCTAATAATAAGTTTTATATGACAGGGTTCATACAAAAGATTTAGAAAATGTTTGAAAAATAATTTCATTGTTTGTTAAATACCGAAAAATCACAATTATTTATGATTATGAAACATAATAATTATCCTTAAAGTTTGTCTGTTTGTTTTTTTTAATTTTCATGCTAAATTACTGGATCGATCTCGATGAGTTTATGTAAAAATTGCTTGTAATCTATGGATGGAGGGTACATTTTATACCACCAAAATAAAGCAGACCCCTCGGGACAGAGGGTGAAATTTATTTCAAAATTTATTTGAAGTATTCTGATAATCTGCTTCGGGATATAATTTATTTACGTGGGCGCTATAATATATATAAGATAATAATATTTATAGGATAACCTTATCCGAGAAGTCACAATTTATAGAATAGCCTCGCTGTATTGAAGATGCATAGTAAAATGCAAACGCCTTATATTCGGCTCAATTCAAGTATCACTGACTACATACAATTCACTCCGCGTCTCGGACATCTGGACCAAGCCAGATGCATCTGCTGCCAAGTGGATATGAAATAATAGGAGTAGCTGTAAATATCGTGTGTCAACTGTCAGATGCAAGGCTCGATTAGGCCTTCTGTTAGTGACTTCAATATAAATCTGATGGGCAATGGGAAGTTGTCTAGTGGTTTAATTATCTAAACGACACTATGCTAATATTGAAACGATTTTACATAAATGATCATATTATTATACATTGTCCACTTTTACTAAGTTTTTTAAGTAAAGCTAAAAGATTAAATGAAAATTCTGGTATTATATCGAAACTAGGTAGGTACTTCATAAAATATTATGTATTTTGATAAAAATTTACAATATTTATAATATTACGTAATTACATATATGTATATTTAGAATGCATTTTATCTCCGTGAAAATATAAAAAATAACATATTCAAAATAATACAAACATATTTTATATTAAAATATAAGGACTTTTAATACATTAGATACTAAATCATGTAATTCATAGTTTTTAGAATACTCTATATGAATGCGCAAATATACTGGTAATAAAAGCATTTATGACTTAACCATTGATCATTTAAGTCTATACCTCTGACTATAAACATTTAAAGCGGTAGGTGGGAGGGTTGCGTAACAAACGGATTTGCGACCGAAATTCCAAGTACAAAGGTGCATATATTGAGGATGTTACGACAGTGAATATCAAGCTTGCTTCGGAACTAAGAATGAGTCTCCAAGGAGATTGGAATTATGCGACAAATGTGCCAACTGCTAAGCGTTTTACGGCTGAAATGACGCGCCCAATCGGATTTGGATCACGTTCTCGAAGCGAAGACGGTTTGACGTGCTGTCGTCGACTTGCATAAATTTGCAAGATTAAACAGGCCTCTGTCGACCTACACTCCACTGTACTTATTTACATAAATGTATTCCCTTTCTGTGTTCGTCTGTCTGCTTAGACAAATAGCGGAACCATGTTTCGCTGATATTTTTTGGCTAATGTCACACAAAGCTTTGTCGTGCCAAAGGAATTTGCTTTGCATTTTACTTTTCGACTGTGTTTTCAAATTGTATGGATCAGTTTGGACTTAATGCACAAATTATACTATTACTAGAGAATTGTTTGTTTTATAGATTTGAATGAATTAGTATGCAAAAGTAAGATATTTCAGTAAATATCTTATTTACTCTTAGTGTAAAGTTCAAATATTTCAATTCAAATACATAAAAAATATTCAAGTTACAAAATATATTTCGCAATCTACAAAATTTTAATGAAAGACAGACGACAGTTTAATAATTTGTCACCATAGACAAACTAAGTAACATTTACGTTTAAAAACTACTTCTTGTTTATGGTTAGTTTATCTGAGTAGTGCTCGTACTGCGCTAATTTTATGCTAAATACGTTATTATATTATGTTACTAATTTTTACATATACCGTTCATGCTATCAAACTTTTATGTGTGCTTTTAATAAATAAATGCAATCATTAGTCTATAAACTAGAAAAGGTCACATGAAAATTACGAGTGAAAACAGCTATTGCCTTGAAGTATAATAAAAGCCCCAGTAATAAAAAAAATATGACAAATTGCTTTGTTTAAAATGCGATAGCGTGAGGCGGTTTTTCATTTTTTAAATGTCAGAGAGTATATATTTTTAGCTAGGTGAGTAGAGAATATGAATCAGTTCGAATCCATTTTATCAGTCTGTATCTGCGCGAGACATGACTTTTTATACGTGATCGGAATTCGGCCCAATTATGGCCGGTTTAAGGAGTGTTGTCAATTGTATAAAAGCTACAAGTGACAAGATTTTGGATATTGAAATTATATTTATGAGCAAGTGATGGTTGTCTAATGTCAAAGTACTTCCTCTGATACTTATATTTCCGCATATATACCACATGCCCTCTGTATCCATAAATGTGGTTATATGGGCGAGGGATGATAGCCGATTAGAAGTCCCTGAATACCCATTAACAGCACTAACCTCATTGTCTTGACATTACGCCGTGAGATCGCATTAGATTACTGCTATGAATAAGACAAAGTAGTAAGTACTAGAAGCTGTGAAAGTTAGCACTACGCGTTTGTCTATTTGAGCGTATGTCTAGGTTTAAATCTAAGTTAGACTTGAGCATTCTACCTGCAATTCTATTCTAATTATTTAAAACGAATAAACAATTGTCACGAATAATTTATTATATAAAATAATTTAGTTCAACCTTTTACAAAAATAAATTTTATAATATAATTTAGAGCAATGAGCAATTCAGAAACTAGGGTTTTATAGAGATTTATTTTGTAGTGTAAAATTTTACTATACACTATAAAGGGATATATTATAATATATAAATATTATTTATCTATATATAATATAATATACATTATACACATGATATTAGCTTACCATTTACACCGTAAACCGAAACGTATTCAGTTCGCTAGTAACAATCGTTGACAGCCGCATTAGTGAGCGCGGCGCCATAATTTACTGTTTACATTCTCATTGTAATGTTGGAAAAATCACTGTTGTCATTATGTTTAATGGTATGCATTGGGTTAATTTACAGTTTTCGTATTTTAAGTCATGGGAATACATGAAATGTTTTTTTAAATAGCCTTAACCAGTAACTCACCCTCACTTTTTTTGCGCAAAACCCTAATTGTTTTTCTAAAATAAAAGTAGCCTTAGAAGTTACTCCTTATAACATTAGCTATCTCACAGTGAAAGTTCCATCAAAATCGAGCCAGCCGTTACGGAGATTAGCTGGAACAGACTGACAGAGAGACAGACAAAAATTTAAAAAATTGTTTCTTTCCAATAAGTACGTACGGTACATAATTTCATTATATATATTTAGCAAAAAGCTGTTATTTTGACATTACAAACAACACTTTTACACTTCACTTTATTTATTTGTATAGATTATGTATTGATAGACGCCGCCATCTATTGGCAAATTTCATTAATAACAGTAGCTTGTTTTCATCTACATAGGTGTACCTGTGTATTTATATTTTGGCATTATGATAATAGTGCGATTTAAAATTTATTACATATATGTGAAGAAAACCACCAGTGTACACTTCAAACGTATAATAATTATTGATTTACATATAAGAATTACAACAGACTGCCTATATCACTGCTTTATACTAAAATTTATACAACACTGTTTCAGCATAAGTACACAGTAACTCTTCCTGAACAAGAATGAATCCCAATCATAGAAAGCACTCCTTATATATTAATTTTAATTTCAATCAACCCACCTTTTTAATAATTTTAATGTAACTTCAACTACTTCCGGCGTAATCTTTAAATCATAGTAGTCAATTAATGTATTTAATTTATAAAAGCATACTTAAAATATAAAACATAATTTCATTGAAACTTTAGTTAATTACAAGAAATATAGGTAACTTTAAATATGTCTAACAATATTAGCACTAAAATTAATGAATCATAACACTCGGCCATCGACATGCGTGCTATCTCCGGAGCACGCAAATCTCACAACACTCGGCGTAAGGTATGTTCATGATTCTCTATTATAATTTCAAAACAATATTAATAATTACAGCATGTAATACAAGCAAAACAATATATCGTTATATATAAACATTAATATAAACCAGATTATACTACACTAGATAAAACTTAAATACTTTTATTTTTCAGTATCACTGTTCTCCGAGCTTGAGGAGCTGTATTCAGAACCAGAAGATTTGTCCAACTATTGCCTGAACATGGATCCAGGGCTGCATTTCATCTAATGCGAAACGCTTTCATATCTCATGGTACTAAAACCGGGAGCATAGTTAGAGATTTTATATGGAACAATATTAACTTCCCTTCATCTATCATTTTAAATAATATAACGAATACTATTGTTTTATTGCCACTTATTAATACCGCTAATAAATTCTGCATCGATTTAGTTAACCCTAATATTAACTTAGTTTAAATGGAATGAAATGGAATAAACTTAATTCAAATAGACTTGATTCAAAAGCATTTAATGTAAGCATCAGTGAAGTCTGTCCGTGAGGAATCTACCACCGGCTCAGAAGCCGGCAAGAAACTTAACAGTTGCTCTTTTAAATATCGAAATTACATTTATTTTATTAATATATCATGTAGATAGCCCGCATACGAGTCAATAATACTCAATTCCACACATTTTCATCAACAAGAAACTCTTAAACCGTGTAATATGCTTTGCCCAATAAAACATTTTTAATTATATCTTTAAATTTTTGAAAAGATAAATCTAGGATATTTCGTAGAATCTTATTATATCTGCGTATACTCAGGCCCACGAAGGATTTATTCACCTTTTGGAGCCGAAGTCTAGGTTTAACAAGCTTATTTCTATTCCTAGTGTTTCTTGTGTGTCTATCTTAAGGATTTTGCGAACAAATAATATATTACCCAGTATAATTGCGAATCACGAGCTCTTAGATCATAAATAGCCCGTACTGGTCTTTTTTTAAGAATAAATACCAAATTAATTTGTGCGGCACTGCTCCAAAGTATTCCGTACGATAAAATACTATGAAAATAACTTAAATATACAAGTCGGGCAGTGTTAATATCCGTTAAGTTTTTAATTTTTCTAACTGCATTAATTATATAACTTAAATTAATTATATAACTACCAAAGCCCCTAATGACGGGCAGATATTCATTACTTTTTTAAGGTCCAGCACATTAGCAATAGAATATTTTATGATACCAAAATCTATAAATGCACTCAAAAATTTGACATTAATTTAATTTAATATACCACACACATTTTTAATTTTAATAAGCAAATATACTTTTCGCTTTAGATGCAATTTCCACACAATTACGTTTAGCGTTTACGAAATCACTTCACCTAACACTAGATTCAAATTCTCTGTTTGACATCTTAATTGGAGTCTGTTCATTTTGACTACTTATTTCGTGCGTAAGAAGGGGTTTTCTAGAACAATCATCGAAGTTATGTCCTATTCTACTTACATTTCACAAAAGGTTTTGTATAATTATTATATGTATGACCTAGTTCTTGATAATTAAAACACGTGAAGTTATTTTGTCCATTTGTATTACCTGGTAAAATGTTATGACCATTTCTAAAATCTCGTTTCATAAAGGTATACTATCTATAAGCGAGGAACTTGCCGAGTTCTCTTTAATCTGGTTAAACTGTGGTGAAGCTAAATAATTTAACAAGTCTTCTGGTTCACTACATTTAAGAGCTTGAGTTCTATTACGTACAGAGTTATTAGTTATTCCGAAAATAATATAATCAACTGCCTTTCGTCCAGCA
The DNA here is from genome assembly GCA_033884665.1 of Argynnis bischoffii washingtonia. Taxonomy (NCBI): domain Eukaryota; kingdom Metazoa; phylum Arthropoda; class Insecta; order Lepidoptera; family Nymphalidae; genus Argynnis; species Argynnis bischoffii. The sequence continues at coordinate 11,731,882 of CM066618.1, read as the reverse complement.
ATATCATATCTACTTAATAATGAAAGTTTATCATAAAAATATTCTCAAGTTTTCACCTTTCGGGAATGCCTTACTAATTTTAACTAACTTTTGAGCTTTGGTAAAGATTCATATAATTGAAAGAATAACTTAATTTCTATCTCATTCATAAATTACGGCACATTCGTTAACTTTCTTTAGTCATCGCTCAACATCTTGTGATCTATTATCTTGATGAAATTCCGGAACTACATTAGTAGAAGTCTTACTTGCATTATCTGAAGCGCTGCTATAAATTTCTTCAGGTCTTCGGTTCTTAGGTAATCGGATAATCGTTTAATTTTAGCTGGTACTTCAGCATCACCAGAAGATGACCTCCTTCGACGTCGATTGGGCCTTTCTGGAGTAAAGCCCTCTGATCCATCTCTGTCACCTGGAGGATTGTTTTTTTAACGCAGTAAAATCTGTCTTTACAACTGCATACTTTAAGTTCATGGATATAGATATCAAATTTACTTAAGCTTCTAATCTTAACCTCTGCTAATGTTTAATCTTAACTATATATCTATAAAGAAAATATTTGAAATTAAGGGTATTTGTAACTTTAAAATAACTTAATGCATTACACTAAAATAACACTATAAAAATTAATGTTCTCCTGACCGATTCCGGCCATGGCGGCCACTCTCATTGAGACTAGTCAAATGCACAGAAGATTTTATAGTGCACAAGGGTATGCGCAAACACAAGTACACTATTCTTGCCACTCATATTCCGGTGGGACGACTACTCGACTCGACCGGTGGGGGATCAACGCCTTTACGTGCTCTCCGAGGCACAGGGATAAAACACAACTAACTTCACAACTTCTAGTTGTTACCGAGGCTTACAATACAGAAATACTCAACAATTAATCTTGGCCCGACCCGGGACTCGAACCCAGGACTTCCGGGTGTGCTAGTCACTACACCACCGAGGTATTAAAATTACATGTCAACTAACATCACACATCACCTTCTTTATAGCTATAATGCTAATACATTAATACTGCGGCACACCTATATGTCCAGTATCTAAGGTCAACATACATGGCTACCACAGCACATATATATACATACATGGCTGTATCATACAGTCATTTACATTATCCAGGCATACTTACATGGGTCATAATTGAAGCACTTCCAATCGAGTCCAGTGATCAAACATAGACCACTCAATCCAGTGATCAAACATAGATCACTCATTCCAGTGATCAAACATAGACCACTCAATCCAGTGATCAAACATAAACCACTCAATCCAGTGATCAAACATAGACCACTCAATCCAGTGATCAAACATAGATCACTCATTCCAGCGATCAGACATAGATCACTCCTTCCAGTGATCAAACATAGACCACTCAATCCAGTGATCAAAACATAGACCACTCAATCCAGTGATCAAACATAGATAACTCATTCCGCGATCAGACATAGATCACTCCTTCCAGTGATCAAACATAGACCACTCAATCCAGTGATCAAAACATAGACCACTCAATCCAGTTATCAAACATAGATCACTCATTCCAGCGATCAGACATAGATCACTCCTTCCAGTGATCAAACATAGACCACTCAATCCAGTGATAAAAACATAGACCACTCAATCCAGTGATCAAACATAGATAACTCATTCCAGCGATCAGACATAGATCACTCCTTCCAGTGATCAAACATAGACCACTCAATCAACATAAACCACTCAATCCAGTTATCAAACATAGATAACTCATTCCAGCGATCAGACATAGATCACTCCTTCCAGTGATCAAACATAGACCACTCAATCCAGTGATCAAAACATAGACCACTCAATCCAGTTATCAAACATAGATCACTCATTCCAGCGATCAGACATAGATCACTCCTTCCAGTGATCAAACATAGACCACTCAATCCAGTGATCAAACATAGACCACTCATTCCAGCGATCAGACATAGATCACTCATTCCAGCCAGCAAACCCATCTATCAATCTAGCGGCCACTAGCCTAGAACTTTCGGTATTAAATATAAACCATGTATTAAAAAAAACCGATAAACAACACATTTCATAAGTTTTTAACCACCATCATCATCATACTAATATTCCATATGTGAAATATAATAAACGTTTCCAACCGTAACTACGTTTTAAGTTTTTAACCACCATCATCATCATACTAATATTCATTATGTGAAATATAATAAACGTTTCCAACCGGAACTACGTTTTAAGTTTTTAACCACCATCATCATCATACTAATATTCAATATGTGAAATATAATAAACGTTTCCAACCGTAACTACGTTTAACGTTCAGCTCAGACATGAGACATTTTTCCGCAGTTAAAAGTTCAAATTCAACCAGCCAAGCTCAGCCTTAGAGCATGGAACAATACAATTTAATAACAATTCATTATAATAATTACAATAAATACAATATACCCGAAATTACATGTTACGACTTTATCCAAAACATAATCATTAATAGAATAATACGTCTTTTCTAATAAAAATTTCTTCAATCTTTGCTTAAATATATTAATTTCATTAACCTCCAGAATAAGTAAATGATTATCAGTACAGAAAATACTCTTCGAGAAAAGGTCGAGTCACACATCGAGGGTGGCGAAGTAAGGCCCTATGTCTTATAGCATAACAATTTTCAAATAAATATAGATTATTTCTAACAAATAATAGTCTCACAAATGCACACACTAGTAACGTCATTATATTATAATTTCCAAATACATAGTTTGCATCTTTCTATTATTTGCAAATTAAATATTGCTCGGATACATTTGCTTCGAATGCTAATTTATCTACCGAATTACCCCAAAAAAATAATACAACACCTTAACAAAGGAGCAACATAAGCATGATACACAGTTATTAAGGTTGAAACATTGACCGTTTTGGCAAACACGTGGAGTGCAAAAGAAAATTGTCGTAATTTTATGCTTACCTCCTCAATATGCTTTTTCCAATTTAAATTATTACCAATATTGAGACCTAAAAATTTTGTTACATCCACCTGCTTTATTTCCTAACCCTCAAAATCGATATCCAAAGCATTTAACTTATTTTTCCTGTTTTTAAAGAACATTAAATTAGTTTTATCCAAATTGTTCATGAGCTCTAGAACATTTCCTGTAACACCATAGTGAAAAAGTTTATTTAATCAACATAATCAAAAGCCTCCGTTAAGTCCATAAATAAAGCATACACAGGAACTTTATCATTTAAATTAGTCACGACATAACTTAAGAAAGCTATAGACAGCCATATTTATACTTTTGTTTTTACGAAAACCAAATTGATCCTTTGTAAATAATTTATTCCTTTCAAAGAAATCATTCAATGCATTATAAATTATTGTCTCAAAAACTTTACTTAAAATAGGAACAAGCAAGTGTCCTACATATTGACCCGGACAACCAGCCATCATCATACCAAATTTCATCAAAATCTGTACAGTGGTCTTCCCGTGATGCGGTAATAGACAGACAGACAAAAAATCCAAAAACTATAGATTTGGTTTCTGTATCGATAAAAAAAAGTACTTCAATAAGATTTTCCAAAAAAAAAAAATATTTAAATTACAGACTCGGATTAGCTACAATTTTATTACATGTATAGATGTATATAAATATAAAAAAAAAAATAAATAAAATTAAATGAATTAATATATCAAATAATTGTGGGTATCATAATAAATACATGAATACAACTGGAATGAGTCTCACGTTATCGTGTAATCTACGTGTTACATTACCAGGGAGTAGCCCTGACCACACACAACACGTATTGTATTAAAAGACGTAACATAGTATCCTGTCATGTATACCTCACAATGATACTCACGTAAAAAATAAATAAAATAAAAATGCATCATTAACATAAATATACTCTGTAGTTCATTTTTCATAATAAAATAATTAAGTGCCACACAGTAGGTTATATATAGTAATTGGTTATAGACAGAAACGTGTTGGATGCTATCGGAGAGTAGCCCCGATCACGCACCGACACTTCCTGCACTATGTCCATATTATGCTATAATGTAGAAATACTACCAGGGAGTTGCCCTGGCCAAGCATTCTCGCACATTAAAACACAATTTACGCATAACATCGTCAGAGAGTTGCCCTGACCAGACATTTTACGCAACTACCGTCCTGAATGACGCTTAAAAATTTCACGTGGGCGTAAATTATAATTATTAAAAAATATAAATTATATATATAAATTATTCTTCAATAAAATTAAAAATATAACATAATAAAATAATTGTCAAAGAATTAACATTCCTGTTTCCTTTTTTTCTTGGGTTGTGTTCCCACTTCAGACTGTGAAGAAAACCACCAGTGTACACTTCAAACGTATAATAATTATTGATTTACATATAAGAATTACAACAGACTGCCTATATCACTGCTTTATACTAAAATTTATACAACACTGTTTCAGCATAAGTACACAGTAACTCTTCCTGAACAAGAATGAATCCCAATCATAGAAAGCACTCCTTATATATTAATTTTAATTTCAATCAACCCACCTTTTTAATAATTTTAATGTAACTTCAACTACTTCCGGCGTAATCTTTAAATCATAGTAGTCAATTAATATATTTAATTTATAAAAGCATACTTAAAATATAAAACATAATTTCATTGAAACTTTAGTTAATTACAAGAAATATAGGTAACTTTAAATATGTCTAACAATATTAGCACTAAAATTAATGAATCATAACATATACGTATACAATTGAGTTTCCAAAATACTCTCATACAAACAGACAAATATACAATTTTTAGATCTTTATTGTAAAGTTAGACAAGTTCAATTTGCGATCATTATTATTATTCAATTTTGAATATTTGAAAAAGTATCCACATGACATCTACACTCAACAAACATATTACTGAAAATAGATTTTATTCGAGCAAAATAACTGGTGCATGTTACGAATACAGTATTAGATTTCAATTTGTCGTAGGGTTTCAAATTTCAATAAACCAATAAGATATAATCGTACTAGTGGAAACCAATAGCAAATATTACAACGACTCAGGATGGCTAAGGATTCCGTTCATCTCTTCATACAAGTCGGATTGCTGTTGAAGACAGTGTCATATCCCTTGATCCCTCTTGATTGGATACATGACGTATTTCATTTTCTGAGAGCTGTAAGTTACAATTTTCTAAACTGCCATTCTATTGAAGCATTAAAAATATTATTTACCAACTTGCTTATAATACTAGATAGCTGTTGTTATAGAGCAATATAAATGACTAACGTTCTAGTGCCTAATAAGGAGGGTTACAAGGTCAAATTCCTCACGGAAGAGTGTTTCTATTGACACAGTTTTGAAAATAAGACGAATCTTAGTGTGAGGTGGAAAATAAAGTAAATAGTAGTTGTCTGTTTAGTTCGTATTCACCTGTTAATCATGATTTCCTACTCTATATGAAAGTATATATTTCATAAAAATCAAATTATTTAAAAAAAATTAACCTTGAATCTAAAGTGTTTGAAGTTAAACATTTTTAAGTCAAACAATTTAACATTATAAAATTCATTAAAAATTGTTAATTATATTTCAAGTAATGTGGGGTGTAAGCACTGAACAAGAGCCAAAACAAGAGTTTTCAAAATATTTCTACTACTTTCTTGGCTTTTTCATGTCATATAGACCCAAAAATATTTATTCATTATAATATTTTCATTTATAAGGTCAGCCTCCTACAATACTTAGTTGAAGGATCTGGGGATTAAAACAACTAGCATTGTTCGCGGCTCCGCCCGCGTCAAAACGACCAAAAAGACAAAATTTTCGATTTTATATATCAGTAATATTTGTTGGCCGAAACGATGTTTATTAAAAATTTTGTTAATAAGTTTTTGCTCTTATACATGTAAAAATAATCTAATATACAAGCCAAGTGCAAGTCAGACTCGACACTACGTTGAATATTTTATCCTCTCCTGACTTTTTAATTTTGCAGTTTGCTTTCTCGATGGTTGAAAGCGGGCAAAGCCGCTGGCAGAACTACTAATTCTGATGAAATCGTACAGAGGTCTGTACATTAAATTTTTATTACAACTTAAATTGCTTATTTTGAAAATTTATGGCGATGTCTAATCATATTCATCCAGACGTACTGACAAAAAATAATTAAAAACTATGGATTTGGCCTCTTTATCGAAAATAATGACTATTAAGACATTTTACAAAAAATATTTTTCAGTATCATTATATGTATAGATATATAAAAGTGATAATTATCTTCTGTTGTAATCAAATCGACGAGTTTTAATGAAATATAAACGATCTTATTTAAATCGGCTTTAGAAGCCCGACGACCTCTACTGTCCCACAGGATAGATCATGATTTAGTGGACGTAAGCTTAGAAGATCTACCGCTGCGGGAATTGCCTTAACGTTTGATATTGTTTAATTAAAGAATAACCGAAATAACTCGAGTTCATTCTGATTAAATATTGCATAAAGCTTATTATTTTTAGAACATTTAGATTACTTGAATATATAACATTACTGACTGATAATAATTATGATTCCGCGACTGTGATATGTAACAAAATAATATATCTATACTTCCATACTATTACTATTTTACTATTAATATTTTAAATGCGACAATGTGTTTGTTTGTCCTTCTTACACGTCGAAACAGAGTGACAGATTGAAGTGATTTTTTGTGTGAACATGGTTGGAAGGCTGGAGAGTGACATAGGCTACTTTTTACCAAGGGAGATTATCTCATTCCCACGGGAGAATACGTCATAATACAACCAAAAAAAAATATTTATGATCAGAATTACTTGAAACTTGGTATTAATGCTCTTCAATATAATTAAATAAATACGTATTTTAGCATTTTTCGAAATTCATCCCATAAAGGGATAAAATAAGGAAAGAAAGTTTGTATAAAACCTATCTTTTTAGAGTTTTTTCTGTAATTTTAACACGAGTGAAGCTGCGGGTTCTGCTAGTTATTTATAGAAAAAGAAAAACAATTATATAAAATATAAAGTGTGGACGTGAGAATTGTCAAACCAACATGCGCTGGAGGAAAGAGTGTAATGCGTGAGTAGCAATATTTTAAACTTTGCTAGAGAAATAACGTCAAAATAAAAGATAAAGATAGATCTTAGCTTCTCCTAAACTATTGAATGTAAGCGTCAAATGTAGGATTTACTAGTATTCCCAAAAGGTATGTAAAACTCGACCCGCATAAAACTGGTATATTCATCACATCTCGTAAAAATTCGTCGGATATGCACTACGGCAGCTGATCTAGCTGATTGCCGCGTTGGCAACGAGTTTGAAGAGCTGCCAATATTTTTATTTTCAGTCGATGTCTATCCAATTAAATTTTATTACAAAATCAATTAAAAGGGTATTGAATTGTCAATTAAAGTAAAATTATGATTTTAATATTTTTAATCTTGGTGTATCAATTAATGAATGTACAACATGTACGAGTTTATTGAACTTATTATGATTTATTGTCAAAATAATATTTTAAATCACTATATTACGTTATAATAACACATCTACAGAAAACAGCTAAAATGATCAAATATATAAATATAATCACATAATTTATACGGTTCGAGAAAGTAAACTCTTCAAAACTATATTTACGCATCGAGAACGCTGTATTTGACACTTCTGACATAATATAATCATACTAACATAGACTTGTCAGAGAATAATATAATATTGAAAAGATTTTTTTTCGCAAGTGGTACAGTTATTTTGGAATGTACTTACGAGGAAAATAATATTAAGAAGTATATTTTGCTTTTGTTTCTGAAGCTATTTGATTCTACACCATTCGAAACCAATTTACTTCTATCCACCATATTCATTTATTCTGAGGCTGGGTTCAATCAGTCAGGAATCAGTTTATTCTAACGGCCATCTAAAAGAGTTTGACTAATTTCATATTTGTGTGGTACCCAATTTTATTTCCAAATTTAGCTTCTTTCATTTAAATTAAATTTAGTTTGTGCGCAGCTCATTAAGCTAATGTTACGTATATATTTCTATATACATAAAATGCTTTATCCTGACTGACTGATCGATCAATGCACAGCCTAAGCCGCTAGTCGTAGAAACGTGAAATTTGGGGGCATATTCCTCATATAATGTAGGCATCCGCTAAGAAAGGATTTTTCGAAATTCATCCAATAAGGGGGTAAAATAGGGGATAAAAGATTGTATGAAACTCTGTCATTCTTAACGCGAAATGCACGGAAAGTGGTATTTAGCTTTAAGATAAAAAATCTGAAATATATGTATTAATTTTTTTTCGAAATTTATCCCTTAAAAGCTTAAAAGTGGGTGATAAAGTTTATGTGGGCAAACAATTACTTATAATCAAAATTACTTGAAACTTGGTATTAATGCTGTTCAATACTATTAAATAAACAGTAGTAATATTATAGTATAATAATAGTAGTAATTCATAACAAAAATAAAATAAATAATAATAGAAACAAAGCGTAATAACGTCTTCGTTAATTTTCCAATCATCAAAATGTGTCTAATTATGTTTAAACCATTTCTTGTGTTATTGTCTTCATTTAATCTTTAACAATTATGAGCGATTGTTTACGTTGAGGTTTAATTAAAATTTTAATAAGATTCCCTTTTAAAAGCGTCTTGGAATAAATGATGGCGCATCGTAACGTAACGAGGATAGAAAATGTAATCAAATGTTAAATTTAACGCAACCTTAAAAGTTCGTTCATAAACTGTTATATTACATAAATCTTACATGTCTGTTCTTTTGTTTTTTTTTTTTTCATTTACTGAACCAGTGTATTTTAACGACTTATTATTTAAATGGACTCCTTATAGGTACCGTTTTAAGTTATTGTATACAAAAATCAGCTATTTTATAAAAAGTTATAAAAAACAGTAATAAAACAGTAATATAACAAGTAAATAGCCACGTTACTTATTATATGAGGGGGTAGGTTGTAATTAAAATGATGGTCCATTATTTAATTATACACTATGCTTTACCTGATCCTGTTATCCCTTCCATATCAATAGTTACTTTTAAATTAGCAGACCTAAATGCTTTACTTACATATCATTGTAGAAGTAAACGAAGACTATATGTAAAATATCTTTTCAGATACATTCAGTATTTTGAGTTAAGATCACTAAAATTAATTTTGTTTTAATATCTTTTAGAAATAATATAAAACACGAGCTTATTTTTTCAAAAAAAAAACCGACTTCAAAAAAGCACTAAAGAGTAAAAAATAACTGATTGGTAGTTTTCATTTACTATAGATTCGTGATTAGATATTTTCGAAGTCGGTGTGCTTTGATTTGTATCGGCTGGCACTTTCCCACGGGAAAACACAATATTTGGTTCTATAGAGTCGACCTTAATATGGCTAACGCTGGCGAAGCCTTAAGAGATATGTACATCAAAACAATGTACTAGAAAATTGTAGGTCTTTAAAAGGTCCACAGAAAAATCCGCAATAGTATATGTCTATCTTCTAAGGTACACTCGCAATTACTATTTTTATTATATACTAGTGACTTACCCTCGTTATGCTCGTATTCGTCGCTAGGTACGTTTCAACTTCAACATTACGTTTAACTATGTATGTACACTCTACATATACATCCATATATAGTCTATTCTATACTTACCGTTAAAACGTACCTACGGACAAACCCGAGTGAAGTCGCTAGTTATTAATACGCTAATAGCATAAAGCCAGAGTTTTTTTTTGTAGTTTTTAATACATAATTCAATTGCGAGAAAATGATAGTTGACCATATAAGTTTAAACGTAAGCCTCGTTGGAGAAAAGAAGATGAGATAAGAGTCATTTTGCTCTTAACCATTTTTTAAAAAGTATTCATCTTATATTAAATCAGTGTCCTATCCCAGTTTCGTATGGCTTCTTTGTTCATTAAAGCGGTGAATCTATACTAATATACTAATATTATAAAGCTGAAGAGTTTGTTTGTTTGTTTGGTTGAACGCGCTTATCTCAGAAACTACTAATCCGATTTGAAAAAATCTTTTTGCATTAGATAGCCCGTTAAGTGATGAAGGCTATAGGCTATATATCATCTCGGAAAAATGTACGGTTCCCGTGGGATAGATTTGTTTTTGTCTAGGGACGCACCCGAAGCGAAGCGAGGGTGAGTCGCTAGTATGAAATATAAAATAAATATTTCTGTTTTAAATTTTACCATACTAAGCGCATTAGGGTTGAATTAAAAAAAATAACTTAGTGAAATCCTACTAGATTCATTCACAGAAATTGTGTGTCGAATCAAACTTTCTGGTCTATGATAAGTCAGACTAGACCAACTATTATTATATTATTATATACCTACAGTTATCTATACAGAAAAATAAAATTGGATAGTCTGTTAGTAATATTAAAATAACCGCTTTTTCCTAAATGCATATGGATGTATACACGGTACATATACCAAAACAACATTGTTTACAATTTTTGTCTGTCTGTCTGTTTGTTCCGGCTAATCTCCGAAACGGCTAGACCGATTTTGACGAGACTTTCACTGACAGATAGCTGCTGTTATAAAGAGTAACTTACGCTACTTTCATTTTAGAAAAAGAATCAGGTTTCCAGGAAAAAAAATGAAAACCCATGAAATTGTAAACAAAATCCGCGTATGGCGTACGCAATGACGTCATACGTAACGTAAATCGCTATATAATTTAAATGAATATCTTAGAAGTAGCAAGCTACTATTTATGTATAAACATAGCTAACCGTGAAAACATACCTAGGGACGAATGCGAGCGAAGCGAGCATGAGTCTCTAGTAATGGTATAGAAAATTTTGAAAACCTCACAATCAAAGACGTTCATTGACATATTTTTCATCTAAATTGTATGTTCAGGTTTATTCAAGTCGTAAATTTGGCGTCTCAGTGGTCCCATTTGCAACTGAAAACATTCTTTATAACAGGGTATGTCCGGTCGCACTTTTACGACCGGGTGGGTATATGCAGTCTCAATGCGAACTCAATAAACTACGATCACGGTTCTATTTTATGTACCAAATATATTAAGTATGATTTCGTTGTTATGTAATTTTAATTGTTCATATTTTTAGTTTAGTTTGTTTAGTTAAGTAACGCAAGTAGTGGTAAGTAATAAAACTATCGCGTAGTGGAGAATATGTAACATCTTTGCACCAAAAATAATAATTTAAAATGATAGGTCTGAAGCATGCTTTATACATCCTATGACAGTTGTCAACATATGCCCATGGAGTCTCATCAGGAACAAAGAAAAAATAGTTCAAAAAAATGCCAATAGATGACGTTACATGTATCGATTTGTAATTAGAGTTGTGTTAAATTAACAAAAGATAAAAAAATAGATCCCAAAAAGGAATATTATTGTTTTAAAAATTATTGTAAGTGAAGTTCCCTTCACTTCATAACCCTGTGTTGGTCATGGCACCTTGGGCCCTCTGTACGATGACGAATAAACAACAGCATTCCCAAAGAGAGTTCATATCATGTAGGCGGCCAGTCGTAAAACCTTTGCCAAACCCGTACGGAAGATGTACTGCGCCGACCCCGAGAAATTGGGAAGTGGGCAGGGAGATGATGATGGTCATTTATTCATAAGCTAACTTATTTTATTATTTATTATAAATGGCTTTTAAATATAATAAATAAACAAGTATTTTTAAAACCTAACTAATTTATGTCACTAGATCATTGATAAAAGCTGTCTGACAATTAACGGCTTGAAAGCGTCGAGACCTTAATTGACACCGGAAAATATGGGTTTACATACTACCACACTAACCTATATACTCGTAATTTACATATTTAATACTAGGTTTGCTCGCAGCTCTGTTTGCGTGCTACTTGTATAAAAACAGTTTATTACATTTTTTTTTGGATCAGCTCAGTAGTTCTTTTTTTTTTATGAGATTCAGTGACAAACGAGCAGACAGACCACCTGATGGAAAGCAGTACCTGTCGCCCATAACACCTACGGTTCGTGCACTTAGGTTTTAAGTAACAAAAATGCAGAACCACAGGTGCGTTGTCACTGTGAGGACTAAGATGATATGCCTCTCGCCTGTAATTGCGCTGGCTACCATATCCTTCAAACCGGAACACAACAATGCAATCATTGTTGCTTGGCGGCAGAAATAGATAAGGGGGTGGTACCCATCCAGTCGGACTCCTCAGGCTTGACAGAGTCCTACCACCGGTTCCTAAATTAATGCCTACATATTCGAAAGGTATTTCTTTTTAATGTAAGCATTACACAAATATTTGTTATAAATTTATAAAGCTACAGTTTGTTTCAAATTTACTTGGAAATTCCCACGAATTTCTTAGAGAATATAAAAAAATACTGTTGGGCTTTATTATATTATTGTATTAAAGAATATTTTTTAACAGCCATAAAACTTAAAATATAATAATGTCTTGTGCTAAACAAAAGCACCACGAAGCAGCGTTTTGTTAAGTAAAAAAATAATAATAATTGACACATTTTATTACGATTTAGAGTTAATAACACATTAAGAATGGTCTCAAAATGGTCAAATGCGAGTTAAACTGGTACATTGAGGGTTCCGTGCCACTTACAAAATCTTATCAGTAATGTATTCACCAATAAACCCTATGCTGGAGTCTAAATGATAATTATTGTTTTAGGTAACGTTTATACAATAAAAAATTACCTTAAAAACATGCGCCTTGTAGAGGACCGTTGATGAACAGAAAATGATACGTCCCGCGTCAAACGTCAAATATATTCGTCGTCATACTTTTCCTGTCTACCTGGCACCTGCGTAAACGAACACCACAGAGGTTGTACGACGGCGCTTGATGTTTTCGATTGAACTAGCGGCGCGTAACAATATACATATTATGTATATGTATAATACGAATATTTGCCCAGACTGCTCAAGAAATTGTCGACCATGACAAAAATAGAGTCAGCAAAGACGTTTGTAAACAATAAGTAGGTACATTCTTGCATCTTTGAGTGTTTAGTCTAGATAGAAATAACCATCTATATTAGTTTTATAGAAAAAAGATATAACAAAAATATTATATACAGATGTACGCAGCGATAACAATTATAAATATGATTTATGATTAGAATTTATGAGTCCACTGGTCTATTAAATATCATTGGATTTACTTTATCGATATAAGTAAAAATTAACTACATACTATAATACGTTTTATACAATACGTTATACAATACGTTTTATACAAAACCCATTTATTATATACTTGACATCTGTAAAAGAAAATATATTTGAATTCCTTCCACTTGCTTTTGAGTGTTGTAAAATTAAGAAAAAAACACATTTTTTTATTAAAAAGGTACTTTTTGTCTTTAAATTGATTTTGGACGACCCTCGATCAGCTTATACCTCAATGATAATTAAAAAGAATAATTTTAATTATTTCCGAATCACCTACTATACCTATATACAAATTATACATAGGTAACATACTCATAGTAAAAATCTTCTGCCGAATTTAGTGCTACCTCCATAAAAGTCTGTAAACAATTTAAAAACTCTAAATTTATTTTTTTATCAATGCATTAATATTTTTTTCCATAAAAAATATTAAACATATATGTTTATCCTTGTAAAATACATTATTATTATTATAGATTACAGATATGTTATCTAATTATACAAATACGTACAAACCGGTTGCACCACCCACCCCTATCTAAAGTAAACACCTTTTCATGTCTAAACAATGCGTGTTTAGTTGCAGTTTCTAAAGTAAACTTTGTCCTAACAATATTCAGGTTAAGAAGTTTGGCTTCATCAGAAACCCTCATCAATCATTTGTGTAATGCATCAAAAAAATATCCTACAAGCATCAATTCCATGAGGTCCAGTTTAGTTACCAGTTCGCTTTAGCGCGTCCCTTAGTGTCTTTTACAACTTGATTCAAAAACATCGACTTTTCTTTATGCCTACCCAATTCATCACTAGCACCTCACCCTCGCTTTGCTCGGGTTCGTCCCTAGGTCCAGGTCAGATTTCCCATACAAACTTTCATCCCCTTTAAATGATGATTTCCGGAATAAAAACTATCCTATGTCCCTCTAGGGTGTCAAACTGTTTTTATCAAATTGCAACTAAATCAGTTCAGTAGTTCCAGATATTACTTCCTACAAACAAACTCACAAATTTACAACATTTACCTCTTTATTCTATTAGTACGATTTGGCAAACGACCAGCGCCACCTTCCGGAAAATTTTAACAAGTCTAGATGTACAATATAAAAATTATGTGTACTAAATTTTACCCAAATCGGTCTAGCCGCTTAGCGTGATGGAGTAACAAATACGTACAATTTTCGCGTTTATAATAGTATAAGTAGTGTAGTGTATTTATGAACCATCTATGAAAGTTGTAGTTTTGATTTAATCAATAAAAATATGTGACGTAAATTTTATAAATCATATTTATATTAAGTATGTACATTTAAAGTTACAATTTTTATCACGCAAGGTCAGTATTAGTGGTAAGTAGTAGTTTGAAAGCAGTTTAAGCGTGTTTCATGTATTTAACTTGGTCTTGTAGATAAAGAAGATAAGGATGATTTATTTATAAGCTAATCACATTAACTTGTAAAAATATTACGTTAAAACTTTTTAAATTGTATATCTATATTACTATAAATATATTTAACTTCTTGTGACTTTCATGGAGCTAATCGTTTATTTTACTTCCTTTCGTAGCCAAAAACAATAAAATCCTTACAAAACACAGAACTGAAAATTCAATCTTTATATGTAGGTACTGTGCTGATTTACATAAATACTAGCGACTCACGCTCGCTTCGCTCGCGTACGTCCCTAGGTGCGTTTTCACGGTTAGCTATGTTTAGGTATACATAAATAGTAGCTTGCTACTCCTAAGATATTCGTTTAAATTATATAGCAATTTACCCTCGTTTCGCTCGGGTGCGTAGCCATACGCGGACTTTGTTCACAATTTCATGGATTTTAATTTTTTTCGCGGAACCCTGATTCTTTTTCTAAAATAAAAGTATCCTAAGTTACTCCCTATAACACTATCTGCCAGTGAAAGTCCCGTCAAAATCGGTCCAGTACATGTACCGTGTATACATCAATATGCATTTAGTAAAAAGCGGTTATTTTAATATTACAAACAGACACTCCTATTTTATTTATCTGTATAGATAGATAAATAAAAATCCATTAAAATCCACGCAGTCGGTTTTACACCGCAACATGTCTGCAAAAATGATTGATAGATACACGCTAGTAGAAGATCCAAAGTATGGTCGCCCTTTATCCATCTTCCTACCGGATAAAAAGTATTTTGTTTTAGACAAAACATATTAATAACAAAATTTTACTATTATATCTCAAGTATTATCTTAACAAATAATTTTATAATTAAAAAATAAAAATAAAAACCAAATTAAAAAAAAAAACACTAAAAAGTAAAAAATAACTGATTGGTAGTTTTCATTTACTATAAATACCTAATCAGATTATAGGTAGTTGAATATGTTATTGCGACATCTACAATCATCGAGAGTCAAATAGGTAGGTACGTAGGGAAATGCTATGAAAACTGATACTCTATTGTTTACATAAATGACCGACTCCGCGAGAGATCAACTCTACTTATTAATTTTATTTTACGTTTATTATCTCGCGTTATATTTATTTTTTAAGTCGGGAGTTTTTAAATTATTTTCTCCTTTTTAACCGACTTCCAAAAAAAGAAGGAGGTTCTCAATTCGACCGTATATATATATATTTATGTTTGTTCGGGCATTTTTTCGTCGTTTATGAACCGATTTTGATAATTCTTTTTTTGTTGAAAAGGAGATATCCCAAGAGTGGTACCGTGATAAGGAAACCAGGATCTGATGATGGGATCTTTGAGAAATCGAGGGGAACTTTCAAAAATTGTAGCGGTGACTAGTGCGTTTGTTAACATTTTCATTGGGTATTTTAAAGCACTACTATTTAATGAAGGTCTGGAGTCGATCTGATGATGGACTCGAAAGGTAGTCGAGGGAACTCCTCAACGATTTACAGCAATTACCTGGTGTTTGGGCTTGATTAATTTGTATTAATGATACGTCTACACTAAAAATGGAAAAATAAAAACTTTAAAAAAAAAAAAAAAAAAACCGACTTCCAGGCACTGAAAAGTAAAAAATAACTAAACGGGGGTTTTCATTTAGAATAGATACTTAATCAGATTTTTTCGAAGTCGGTGCCAGCCAATACAAATCAAAGCACACCGACTTCGAAAAAATCTGATTAAGTATCTATTCTAAATGAAAACCCCCGTTTAGTTATTTTTTACTTTTCAGTGCCTGGAAGTCGGTTTTTATTCAATTACCTTTTAACCGTCGTGGGTTTTTTCAAAATTTTTAATTTTGCTTTTTACTTACAACAGACCACACAGTTACAGAGTCACTTACACTTACAGTTACACTTACAGAGTCCAGGCTAAGGTGGTACGGACACGTAATGCGTAGACCCGATGACCACATCGTGAAAAAGTGCCTTTCCTTGGAGAGGTAGACCGCAAACTACCTGGATGACAAATGTCCGGAAGGACATGCAAAAGCTTGGCCTTACAGATGATGATGTTTACCAACGAAGTGGATGGCGCCAAATGATTAAGAAAGCCGACCCCGCGTAACGGGAAGAGGCGAGGGCAAAGAAGAGACTTACAATCTACTTACTTACGAATTTCTTTGCGTGGTGAATTGGTAAAAAAGTGGCTTATCCCTCCTGGATAATTTCTAAGAAATCAATTGTTAACTGATACGCCGGCGTGTATGCGTTCCGCAAGAGTAATCCCTTGTTATAACTCCTAAAAATGTTTACTCAGGAATAGTAAAAGTTTTAAGAAAAATAAGAAAATATGTAATGTACCTACCGGTGGTAGGACTCTATCAAGTCTCAGGAGTCCGACTGGATGGGTACCACCCCCTTATCTATTTCTGCCGCCAAGCAACAATGCATTGTTGTGTTCCGGTTTGAAGGTAGCCAGCGCAATTACAGGCAAGAGGCATATCATCTTAGTCCTCACAGTGATAACGCACCTGTGGTTCTGCATTTTTTTATTTAAAACCTAAGTGCATGAACCGTAGGTGTTATGGGCGACAGGTACTACCTTCCATCAGGTGGTCTGTCTGCTCGTTTATCACTGGATCTCATAAAAAAAAAATGAAGAAAAAAATAAAAAATTGTAGGTAATAATGATAGTCTAACTTAATATTATTTACAAAAAAACCACTATATAAACATATCGGTACTATAGACTAATTTAAACAATAATTTTACTTTACATAATTTCTTAGGTAATAAGTCGTTGTTTCTTTATAGGGTTTATTTTATTTTAGGTAAAAAATGTTGCTACAGAGATATTTATAATCTAAAAAAATATACTAGGAATATGTATTTAAATAATATATTCAATATGTACATTATCTGATATCGGAAAATCTTTTGAGACTTTCAAAGCTTTTGAAACTCTAAGCTGCTAATGGCAGAAGATAGGAAAAACTATTTTCTATCTTAACTAGTGATGAGAAACTTTTAAATACTAGCTGTTCCCGCATTGTTACTTGCACGGAATAATAATGCACAAAAGCTTTAAAGTTTTCCTAATAGAGTTAATTTCTTTGTTTCATGATGCAATACTTATAAATGAAATCAAAATCTTTAGGTGAGTTAAAATATCAAAAATAACTACGCTATTACTAATATTGAGCTCATGTAGTCATGTGGACCCTTAGAATCTTTTGTTTTTGTTTGTATGTATGTCCCGCAGACTGTAAACTAGTTTTAAGGGGACTCTCAAAATATGGCAGGCTAGATTAATGTGAGAGTGTTATAGTGTGTATTTTGTGTTATTATATAAAATTTCTTATTGCTAGCACGTAGAATGGCGGTAGAAAGCTACAATGTAAAGTTTTCAATCTTCGCCGGATTTTCTACTCGAATATTTTTAGAGTCTAGTACTAATCTATACATATAATAGAATTGTAACTAAGCCGAATCTGTACATTAATTAATTTTTTAAAATCTTATTGAAATAGACCTTAGTATCGATATAGAGGCCGAATCTATAGTTTTAAGAATGTTTGCCTGTCTGATAACAGAGGGGACCGTAGGAGCAACTCCATGGTTGTTGTGGTCTGCTTTGGCAGACCTGCCCTCGGGGCGTTGTAGTGGAGTGCGTAAGTGATCCTGCAACGCCCCATCAAGACGGGGGTAATACTGGATTTTCTAGCTGGTGAGTCCCAGATAACCACTTATATGTATGCAGGTGGTATGCATAAATGCATTTCCCAACGTTAAAAAAGGTGCTATCTTGAATGTGATACACTATAGTAGGAGCTCATGTCAGTCAGTCAGTCATTTTCATCAGTCATTCAATCAGTCATTCAGTAGGTCATTTATGTTCTCAAACAAAGAATATAAAATACTTTAAGCAAAAGCCTAATTGGGGCCTAATATCTACGTCAAAAAGCTTCATATGTACAAAAGCAAAATATAAATCACATGTTGTAGAAATTTAATACTTGTATTGAATCTCTACTCTGAATAAAATAAAACCGTTATCAACGTCTGTTTGTTTATTCGTTTAGTTATTCTTAACTATGAAATTTTAATCCGATTTTCACTTCATAAAGATATTTTTCTAGTTGATTTTTATGGATAATACCATCCAATTAGGTTTATAAGCAGTAGAAAAAAATTAAGGATTTGTTAACAGCTTATTTATTTATTATTTTCTTAAGGGACAACAAACAAAAGATACATTAATACAGTATGATACTCATATGCTAACAATTACATAAATGTTCTTTTAATTATATATCGGTAACATTAGTAAATTTTAAAATAATTTAATTACAAAGTACAAGATTTGTTTAAAACAATTGATAAATTAAAAATTAAAAAAAAACTCCCGACCATCTTGGACCGATTTTCCTCAAATATAGCTAAGAACACTCAAACAAAAAAATCTAAATCGGTTCATCCAATGATAAACAATAAAATCGATTTTCAATTTTTCACTCGGTTTGCGCTTGATAAGCCGTATAAAATACATACATATATTAGACACCAACATTGTAAATCAGAAGGTTTACAAGATGTCATTCTAGATACAATTGTAAACAAGATTTTTTTATTAATAACTATTAGCTAAGAACACTTTTGATCACTTTTAAACAAAAAAAAACTAAATTAGAACCGGTTCATCCACAATTCCAAACACGTACGCACAGATACACACGTTAAATTTATAACACCTCTTTTTTTGCGTTGGGGTTTAAAAAATAGACTACTAAAATAATAGAATTCGCAAATGACATATTATGTATTTATGACCCCTTTATTTGACTAAATAAAAGTACTTGTGACGTGTAACATTATTCTCCTTTCATTCTAAATTACAGTGTAATGAATATCACCCTAATGAACAGAGAAAACGCAGAATTTAGTTCTATTGCTTCTACAATAGTACTAAATACAATTTTTTGAAAAACTTTTACTGGTTTAGTCGACTTGTTTCGTAAATAAATTGTACCACCAGTGCGATAAATATTTGCAGAAAAAGACACACATTTTCAAGGCATGTTGGTTGGTTTCTGTGAAAAGTAGGGAATATAAAGAAGTGTACTTTACATTTTTGCACTATCGCCTAAAAGAACAACGATCTACACTAAAACATAACTAGTGACTTGCCATCGCTTCGCTCGGGTATCGTTTGTATTTATAATATTTTTTACAGGTAGTACTACCATTTGGCAGATTTTATTACTAAAAGGTTATATTCAATCTATGTATGTACGTATTTAGCACTTTTCAACGTCCCACTGCTGGGCACAGGCCTCCCTTCAATACGAGGGGGATCAGGCCACAGTCCATTACTCTGCCCAAGTGCGGGTTGGCTTTCAATCAATCTATGTAAGTACTAAATTTCATCCTAATACGTAATAGGATACACTTATACGTATATTTTTACATACACACGCATACAAATTTTAGCATACATAATGGTACAGTGATAATATAATAGGCGGTTCTGTAATAATTACAAGGTTCGTGTGAATTTGTAAGATGAATCCTATTTCGACATCACTTTTAAAAGTCTCGACTGTCGAGAATGAGATCTTTTAAGTCTCGATTATTCAGTATTTTCTAAATGGTACTAGATTATTTGTAAACTTCGACACAAAAAGTGCAGATTTATATGTTACGTCTACATATGAACCTATTTCTGGCATCGTAGCTCCCAAATGGATTAAAGCTGAATACCAATTGTATTAATACAGATCGATCTAAAGTCTAATTTTACACTATAATCAAACAATCTACTGAGCTTCAAATATTTAATGTCAGTATTGTTCAAGACAACCTACGTCACGACATTCAGTGCAATAAACATTCAATTGACATTCGGCACGTACAGCTTCTCCATTCTTGCGATAGCAGAACAAAGCCTTATGATCTTAATATTTCGTCTCCAATATAACCTGAGCATTATGGCTTTAAACTAACTGGAATAGCATTACGTATGCTATAAGAGGAACTTGTATTAATATTGTACCTTATATTATCTTAAGGCAGTGGTAGCCCAGTGGTAACTCGCTCGCTTGGGAAACCGAGTGAAGCGGGTTCAAATCCCGGGTCTCGCACCTCTGACATTTTCATGTGCGAATCATTTTCTAACTTGATTACCACTTGCCTTACGGTGAAGGAAAACATCGTGAGGAAACCTGCATGTCTGAGAGAACCTAGCAAGTTTTCGAAAGACATGTGAAGTCCGCCAATCCGCACTTGGCCAGCGTGGTGGACTATGGCCTGATTCCCCTCGTCTTGAAGGGAGGCCCGTGCCCAGCAGTGGGACGTTAAAAAGGGCTGAATACATACATATTATCTTATGTTTCAACAACATTTTCCTTTAATACGAGTATATTAATGTTACGTGATATTTGTCTATGAGTTCTGAAATCGGAAATTAAAATACGTCTTTTGGACTACAGATGTTTCATTGCTTTTGCTTCATAACAGTCACTTAATATGGCGGTTCACAAGCACACGAAGTGCATACACAGTTTTGGCTTGACTCTGTCTCTGAATCCTATTTTCCACAACACATATAATTGCACTATTACTTTATTTCCCTTTTCCTCACTTTTTCGTATTTCTTCTTAATCTTCTCTTAGCTCGGAAATTCAATTGAACTCTCGACACATTGCCACCTTTTTTATAGGCATAAACAAGAATTCGAAATTCTGATTTTTTTCTAGTAATTTCAATTCCTTTCTGAAAAATGTTTTGTTCCTTCTGACTGTTTTTGTCGTCAAATTTTATACGTAACCAACTATCTAAGGATGTATCGGGCATGCTTTAAACGTGCCATTTTGAATTATTATTTTTGGTGTAAAGACGTTACACGTGCGATAGTATGTTTATTACTCGTGAGTATATCTGTCCGTTTGTCACGTCCTAAATATTATGAATCTAATTGACGGAATAGTTTAAAATTATAAAACTTGTATTATATAGAATTAATTGATCCTAATCAATTTTATAGGGTTCATAGTAGAAAATTAAAAAAAAACATGGCAAATCAAAATAAATGGTCAACTAAAATTGTGAAAATATATCTTTCATTATAATTTTAAAATGTAAAATTATAAAACTATGAATATTAAGCATTTTCCTACAACAACTTAAAAAAGTATTGTATCTAGAAGAATAATTAGAAGTTGTGGTTCGACTCATAGCTACAAGAAAAATGTAAACAAACCCTAAGTGTAATTATAATTTTTAATCCCCATATTCACGCAAGTCCGTCTCGTACTTGTTATTTAAGGCTTCCATCAGCACGCAAACAGTGAAATATTGTATTAATAGTTATATAAAACTTTTAATTAATCAAATTACTTTATAACTTTAGTATAACATTGCAAGTATAAGAGTCTCAAATAAGTTATTTTACATTTATATTTTTTATTTCCTAAGGAAATAATTATAAGTTGTAAGCTTGCAAACCCTCATCTATTAAAACTAACAGGCAACGAATTCATTGTGTAACTCTACAAAGTTTTCGTATGCACAACAAAGAGACGGGTGTAGGAGAAGCGGTTTCAATCCAACCGGATACGTGACCTGCGTCGATATAACTGTCTGCATACGTCAAAGCAGTACTAAACCAACAAAATGAACGAAAAGTAATTAATTTCGTAATTTCATTTAATACATGCTGAGAGAACGTATTCGTAACAGTTGAATAAAACTTTATATTACGTTTGACTTAGTTTGTAGTGAACCTACTTGCTGTGCCAGCGGTCGCGGGTTCGAGTCCCGCTTTGTACTCCAGTCATGGGTATCTATATATTTATTTTTCCAAGATAAAAAGTAGCCTATTTATTAATTTGATATATGAACGATATTACTTTAAAGTTTCATTAAAATTCAATCAGTAGTATTTGTGTACTAAGCTGTACAAGTTACTATAGTTTTTTAACTATCCCACGGGAACTCTTTAATTTTCCGGGATGAAAAATATCTAAAATGTTGATAGGAGATATAAGGTATCATCATGCAAAATTTCATTTAAATCGGTCCAATAGTTTCGGAAATTAGCCCGTACAAACAGACAAACAGACAGAGAAACAAGAAATTTGAAAAATCTGGATTTTTTTCTATTTCTCTTCTTACATTTCCCTGACTCTGTTTTTAGCATTTTTTTCTATGTATAGATATTCAACCTCTACAGTTTTATTATATGTATAGTTTATAATATGTACGTACTAGTATTTAAAGTTATATATGTGTAATGTATTAACTATCTGGTATCCATAACACAAGCCTCGTAGCTTGTCATGGAACTAGATGGTGTTGTGTGTAAATGTCCCAACATATTTATTTTATTTATTTATATACGCCTACGGTACAATATAAATGATCGCTTAGTCGCAGTAAGATCGCATAAAAATCTGAGCATTTTCTTACATCAGCGGGTATATTAAACCATCGATCCTATTAGTTATTGCTTCATACCATGTTAATACCTTCAGGCACATTAAAATTCTCTGATATTAAAGTTGACTGCTTAAAACATTGGTCAAGGGTGAGTCAAATTTGTTTATTAATAATTTCATAGCACTTTGTAATATAATTGTATTCGCTTCGCTTCGGGTTCGTCCCTAGACAAAAACAAATCTACCCTATGAGAATCATACATTTTTGCAGGATCAAAAATATATGATATTTCAGACTACAATCTATCTTTGTGCCAAAGGATAATGGGCATTCCGTCCCCAGAGTGTATCAAGTTGAGACATATATCGTTTTGAAGATCAGAAGAATAGCTTCGATTTATTGCATGACACCAACACTGAGAATCGTGCAGGGAAAGAACTATGAACCATTTAATTTTTTCAAACCCGTGGAAGTCTAAAACAGTGTGACGTATGTAAGTACATCACTTTAAATGTCATAATAATAGCTTTATTTTATTGTATGTCGCCAAAAGTGAGACAGTTGCATGGAAGAACTATGAATTATTTTATTTTTTAATGAAGACAAGATTACTTTTAGGTCATTCACACTTTTTCATACATTTCCTTTTATTTACAGAAATTGACAAAACACTCAAACGACTTGATTTTTTTACTTTGACTGTGGCTAGGTTGTAATGTCGTTCCAGCCGAAATACATCCACTGCTGACAAAAGCCTCCCTCAAAGATTTCCACGAATGCCGGTTTTGTGCCATACGCATTCAGCGGGTTCCAGCGTTTTTGACCAAGTCATCGGTCCGCCTTGAGGGAGTCTTCGTCATTCGAAGTCAGTTGGAGTCGTTCAAGCTTTACATAGTCACCATGCTGTACAAGCCATCACAAGAGACTCGCGAACAATAAACCCGACACCACCTTGGGACTGTTGGTCATTCGGAAATACTACAGGTTACCAGATTTGAAAGTTATCTAGTTGTCCTCCCTCTCTTCGAACTTCCAATAACTGTACATGGCTGCAAAAGTCGCAATATTTGCGAAGGTGTGTAAACACAGACGGCACGGTACGCTATATAAAATAAAATGTATGATGATATAATATGTATGATGATATGTACAATCTAAATTATACTGCTTTAATTTAACGAATTTAATAAAATTAAATGGTTCATAGTTCTTTCCCTGCATGACTCTCAGTATTGGTGTCATACAATAAATTGTAGCTATTCTTCTGATCTTTAAAATGACATATGTCTCAACTTGATACACTCTGGGGACAGATCCCATACAAAGTTGCCCATTCTCCTTTTCCAGATCGTTTAGCCATTCTGGCGTAAAAGAGTAACAAACATCCATCCATCCATCCATCCTCACAAACTTTTACATTTATAATATTAGTATGGATTACCAATAAAATCACATTATATAAAATAGTGGTTAAAACTTAGCACGAATCTGATACGCTTGAAACTTACTATTAGTAACTTTTATAATTTATACATAGTATAGTGTAAAACAAAACAAAAAAAATCTCATAAAATTAATAAATCATCCCATCATTATTTACTTTTGTATTTTTATTGTATTGAACCCTTATCTATTAAAGTACCTCATATATTATTAAAAAAATAAGCTACTACTTACTTAATCAAAACATATTAGTAGTAGAAACTAGAAACCTTCAATGGCTACTAGACATGCACACCAATAATTCTTGTAGAAAAATACAGGTTTTCGGGTTTCAGTTAAAACTTATAAGATTTCATTTATTTATAGAGTATACAGTAACGAGTTGTGTTGAAATTCCATATAGGGTAAATAGGTTACGTGGTTTGCTTGCACATACGCTTCTTTCGTTGAAATTTTCTATGACTGTGTTGCATTTTTTTTTTAAATGTTGGGACAATAAAACAAGCACCATCTAGTTCCATGGTAAGCTACGAGGCTTGTGTTATGGATACCAGATAGTTAATACAATACACACATATAACTTTAAATACATACATATTATAAATATAAACACCCATAACTGGAGTACAAAGATTCGTGCTCATCACATATATCAATGCCCCCAGCGGGACTCGAACCCGCGACCACCGACACAGCAAGTACAAACTACAAACTGAGCCAAATGTGTCGTCATTGCATATGTTTATGAATTTTGCTAATATAATGCTAAATTTACTCCAATATGGTGGTGATGATCTCTTGGTATAAATATTTCAATAGCCTGAATTTAAAAAAGTTCAAAGTAAAAATATTTTAATCTTGGAAGTCGATTTAAAGAGGAAACCCAGATGACAATACAATAATTGAATATTCTTGAGCTTATCTGATGATGGCAGTAAGATATGTATAATAAAACTTCAATTCTACATTTAAAAAATCCTTTAAATTTATGTTTATTTAATTGATTTTGGCACTGTCATATATTACTGTTAAACGCGTGTTATTTTCTGAATATTAATCGCGTTTTTCAAAAATCTTTATCCTATCACAACTTATAACTAACACTGTTTATAGCTTATAACAATATAACTTTATAAAATATGTGAAGCCATTTTTTTCACTAGTTATGTTTCGGAAACATTATATTATCATAGTAATTATATAAAACAATATAGTAAATATTGAATTAATCGTTATTTATAAATATGTCTTAATATAATGATCAAAATTTTGTATCATAATGTTACTCTGAGCCATCACAAGTGCAGAGGAACGGCACGTGCCGGTTGTCGACGGAATGCTTATTGCACACAAGATATACGAGTATTATACAATATAACTTGCCTCTTATAAAGTGAAGTTTGAAACCTCTTTGAGCTAAATGAGTTATGATTTTGCCTGGAGCTATTCCGCTGATCTTTTATGGACTAACACTATTATTAAACTTTTCATCTGTGAATTTTCATGACACATTCCACTTTAACTCTTAATCGGACTATTTTTATAAATGCGTAAGCTTGAATGTGTGTTTGTGTATGTTTGTTAATTTTTTGATTGGATTTGGATGATATTTAATACATACATATACTATGACCCTTCTTTTATGTCTTTTTTTATACTCATTACGGGGTCGCTGCTCGCCGTCAACGAGCAGGGGACTGTGAACTTGTATAACAAAGGTAAAAAGTTGATCAAAATGTTATAGGTAAAATAAATAAAATTGTACAGAATTAAATTCTTTCCAAATTCCATTGACATCTTAGTTATTTTCTTTAGCAAGAAAAAGTTTTTCGTTTGCTATACAAAGGAGAATAGCTACGGAGCCGCAGTGATGCGGCTTTAATCCGACGCAGTACGTGACGCTTGTGTCAATATAATTTAAAGCATGAGTGTGTCAGGCGTACAGTTAACGTGGGATAGGAAATTGCAGTCACGTTTTAAAAGGAAGAAATTTCAAATTTTAAATTGCATTTACGTTTAAATTTAGAATTCAAATCCTTTATAATTATTTGCATTTCAAATAGATATATCTTTTGTTATCCTTTTCACAGTTTATGCACGTTGTATTAATTATAGTTTATTTGTCATTGTTTCGATGCAGATTTAATTTTGTCCCGAATTTATACATGATAAAACTTCATTAATATATTTACTTTTTAATATATGAAATTAAAGTAAATTAAAATGAAGTATAAGCGGTTTACACGAACAAACGTTTAGAAACTTTGTATTCCCCTAATTAACCACTTTCAGGCGACCCTCCTTGATTAGATCACGTATCGGGGGATCAATACGGATTTCAAAGCAAATAGAAACTCATTTCTCATTTTACTGTTGTTTTACGGTAGTAACTCTTCATTGATAAATGATGACTCTTGATGTAAAAAAGAAATAAAACATTTTAATATAATGGATAAACGTGCAAATATCTATTTGTTGTCTTTAGATTTGTTAGAGTTAATGTATTTTGTTTATTTTTAACATTGTTTTTTTTTGAAGTGTTATAACTATAGTGCATATTGACTTTATTCTTTGCTATAAGTAAGCATTAAAGCACTGAGTATCGTGTGTTTACGTTCATATAATATATGTATTCATCAGACTGAGATGATCATTCTTTATAAATACGTGCTGTGATAGTCCAGTGGTAATGTTTGGAAAACCAATTTTCGGTAGGGATAAAACTTATGAGTTCGCGTCACCGACATGCGACATGCTAATGTCGTGTTGACATGAGCCAAACTATCGATGCGCAGCGTCACATGTTTTAATTAATAAATGAACTATATGAATATCTATGTAATTATCGCTCTGAGTACTAATAGTATGAAAACCAGTCTAATGATTTCTATTTACAAATTATGAAATTTTAATTATACATAGGTACTAAAATTTATTTAAAAATTAAAAAAAAAACACAGTTATTCTACAGTTATAAGTTTTCACTTCTGTCTCTAGTCCCCATTACTGCCTATTTTAAATATTATTAGATGTTATGTATTGCTATGTTCAGTTAAATTATAAGTAATGATTAAAATAATATTTTCCTTCAGAATGGTGATATATTATGAACGCAATAATCAATTAATACTTTTTAATCAAATACTTAGCGTGGATTTTTTTCTTTTTGAACTTAGTTGAAAGTGACAACAGTTATCACAAAGCTCTTCGATTAAATTAGATCTTTCCCATTTGTTATTTCCGTCCCTTTTGTTAGACGGTGAATAAAACAAAACATAATTCTAACTCTTTTCCAACTTTCACAACTGTAGTTAGAGTTCATCCCGACCCGCTAACTTTATGAATAAAATACTCTTTAGACTAGAAATATTTCATTTCTAAAAAAATCTTTTTTGTTATATTTGTACTAGCGGCTCATCCTAGCTTCGCTCGGGTTCGCTTCTAGACAAACAAAAACAAATCTATCGCACGGGAACCGTACATTTTTTCGGGATAAAAAGTAGCTTATTTATTAATTTAATTTATAAACTATATTATTGTAAAGTTTCATTAAAAAAATGTTGACCGAGGATATAAGGTTCCATACAAAATTTCATTTAAATCGGTCCAATAGTTTCGGAAATTAGCCCGTACAAAGAGACAAACAGACAGAGAAACAAAAATTTGAAAAAAACTGGATTTGTTCTATTTTTCTATTTACATCCCCTGACTCGGTTTTTAGCATTTTTTTTCTATGTACAGACATTCGACCTCTACAGTTTTATTATATGTACCTATAGATATGTATATATACCTATAAAAGGCAGTGGTAGCCCAATGGCAACTCGCTCGCTTCGGTATCCGAGTGAAGCGGGTTCAAATCCCGGGTCTTGCACCTCTGATATTTTCATGTGCGAATCATTTCTATCATGATTACCACTTGCCTTACGGTGAAGGAAAACATCGTGAGGAAACCTGCATGTCTGAGAGAACCTAGCAAGTTTTCGAAAGACATGTGAAGTCCGCCAACCCGCACTTGGCCAGCGCGGTGGACTATGGCCTGATCCCCCTCGTATTGAAGGGAGGCCCGTGCCCAGCAGTGGGACGTTAAAAAAAAGGGCTGGATACATACGATACAATAGATATATAGTAACTAATTTATAATATTTTTAGCCACTCGAAAAAATTAAAGCATTGCCCGTGGCTCCACCCGCGTTCAGATGACCAAAAACCAAATTCTTAGGTTTTACATATTAGTATACTCTTACATATACTAATTTCATTGATTGGTAAATAATGGCGGTGATTGACAATGCCAAAAAGGTTCCTTTGTTCGAATCAATCGAGTGGGGTATCACAATACAGACTTTTAAATGGCGATTGCAAAAATATATACAAATTATATATTTAAGAATTATTTAGGACAAAAAATTTATATATAAATCAAAAAAATATGTCTATCTGATTAAAATTAAAAAGCTGTACCTCAATAAAAAAAAATAATTTACAAAAACAAAAAAAACCGTCATTCTACATACAGCTTTCCGCACTTTAACATCACCGTACATTTGCATCGTCAAGGAATTAAATCCTGAACTTGGCCATTTCAAACATTGACACATATCTCACTAGACCATTTTATTAATGTAGATTTCCTACCTGTGTTTGTGTCTATATACCTTAAAAGATATTGAATGTTTGTCTCTTTGTTTGTAACGTATGCATTCCATAGCAATTAGGTTATTGTGATGACATTTTGGCGAGTTGTTATACGCCTGCCTGCAAATGTTTCTATCATATATAGTAGGTACTACCATTAATGTTTGACTAGAGGCGAACTAGATGTATCGAGTTGTTTAAGATTTATTTGGTTAAATACACGTACAACCAATAAGTAATTTATGTACCTCAATATACGCACGTACAAATATAGGGCATTAACCCCTATGTGAAGTCAGGTCGTGCCTAGTAAAGAGTAAATATTTACTTATATAATTATTTATTTTAAATGTGGAACTAAAGACCTAATCCTGTACGTAAATGTGGGTCGGAAGTGAATAGCTAGGCGCTAACCGCTGACTCGCAATGAATAACCGGTAACGAAGCGATGTTATACGCTGAATGCGAGATTTTCAACTAAGTAAAATCCTAGCTTTTACTCTTGATTACTTTAGCTCGTTTGGTTATTTACCAGAGTACTTATATATTAAGTATAAAAGCTCTTAATCTGCTGTAATTCATTACTTTGCGCAGATACCTGTCCTGAATTATCAAAATATTTCCTTTGGGACTCTGTGAAGGTAATTCAAACTGAATTTTATTGCGTGGTTGCAATATGCATGTTTTCAACTTCAATAAATTAATACATATATTGCTTTCCCTTAGCAATAATTATATCAGAACTTCGCAATATAAATTTGCAAATTTTGTAATAAATACAATTTATAAGCTAGTAGTAGTTACAATTCATAGAGTTTATTTCAACTGGCAAATCAGACGAAAGATTGAGGATGGGCAATTTTATTTGATTAACGGTACGCGTGTATATCCAGTGCGACAATATTACATTAAACACAGTTTTTGTCAGCGTTGTAGGTTTGATTAAAGTAATAAATCGACTCGAAGCGGTTATCTGGCAGCTCTGTGGAATTAAAGCGGCGACGGGACGGGATTTGGCCGTAAATTGTCCCTCAACCGGCTTTCTTCTCTTACCATCTTACGTACTAAATAGTTTGAACATTTTCACAACTTATGAAATTTCTAAGATTGCCCGCAAATATTTTAGATGTGAAGAAAAAAGAAGACTTCTCATTCTCACAACTTATGAAGTTTCAAAAGAGATTCTCAATATTTAAGGTGTGAATTTTTTTTTGTAAAACTAATTTAACCAAACAAATAAACTAAAACAAAAATTAAACTATAGTAAAAAAAGAATTAAAGAATGCATGTATGAATGTGTACACGCAAAAGAAGTAAAACTTCTGTAGGTTATCGGTACTCTTTATGAAATTCAATTTATGTTTTTAATAATTAGGATAGGTGAGATACTAAAAATAACGCATATTAGGCATATTACATCATATATTTATAGAATATCATTTAAGGAAAGAATATAATATTATATATTATTTGTCAGATAATAACAACGGTTACCATGGCAACGAACGTGCGTACATTTTTTCGTAACGCATTCACCAGTTTACCCCCCCAAGTCAAGCGTGCGTAAAAATGTTTTACTTCAAAAATAATTTAAATACATTTTGAATTACTCTATTACATAAATATGAAAAAAAACCTCTTTCTCTCTCTCTTCACACCTTTTCGGTACATTATAAATTGTATTACTTTGTATTCAAATAGATGCTTATGTGCATTGGGTAAACATGGTGATAGAAGCTTTATCAAGAGTCCTCAGACCCAGCGGCACAGGAGCTTTCGCATTCGGTGGAATAAATTATACTAGAGTTGATCCCACTCAGCAGATAAATCAAATATAAGGCGAAATAGGCGTCGATGATCTATTCTCTAACTAACCATTATTTACCCCTTCATTAAGTCAAGTCTTAATACCCATTCATATTAAATTAATAATTGAAGTTACATAACCTTACAGTGAATTTATATTATATTTAGTATGTTTTATACTAAGCTAGCGACTTACCCTCGCTCCACTCGGGTTCGTCCATAGATACGTTTTTTACTGTGAGTATAGATTTCTCAGTAAAAAGTCACCTATATGTTGACCCGGATAACCACCTATCATCATACCAAATTTCATCAAAATCTGTCCACTGGTTGTCGCGTCACGAGGTGACAGGCAGATAGACATACAGACAGACAGACAAAAATTCTAGAAACTATAGATTCGGTCTCTGTATCGATAATAATGACTAATTCAATGAGATCTTTAAAAAAAAATATTTAATGTACAGATTCAACTCAGAATTTTATTATACGTATAGGTGACGTTTTTATTCAATTGTTTTGTAAAAATTGCGTCAGTAAAACATAGTGCCTGACATTTTGTGATAAAAATGATCTACCTTATTTCCTTAATGCATCCAGCAAGCTGGCTACATGGTATCGTCGTAACTTTAAAATTATCTTGTCCATGCAAAATTTCAAGTCGACAGCTACAAATATGAACAAATGTGAATATACGTCGCAACTCGCGAATAAGCATTCAAAGATACACAATACATGGACACACATATTATTCTTAGGACGGGGTAGTGAAGTTTTCACATAAATCAGTGGGTTAACTTTATTCAAACGACTCTCAGGCGACACTCGTTCGGAATCCACGTCATCTCTAACTTTGCAAAGTAACTTCTTTGCAAAAGTGCTACATATTTCTTTGTTTCGTAGACATGTTACTTTTTATAACATTAATTATTACGAAAACTGTAAATGTACTTTTAACTTCAGGAAATAAGCGTAAAATTGCTTAAACTATTTTTTCATATAATTTAACATAATATTATGTTATAACGACTTTACATATTTCTCTCAATGACCTACTTCTACGATATATGCCTATTCTTTATACAAAGTATAACAGATTTAATATTGGTTTCAACATTAGTCTGTTAAATGCTGGATTTGTTTGAGTAATATTGAAAAATAACCTTAGAACTATGTATGTATGTATTATACATTTGTATGTCCTTATATATGTAAATATATATATTTTAAATGTAACTTACTAGATTTCATCAGTCGTAAATAAAGTCACATATATTAATTTTTAAAATGAGTACACCTTATGGTCCCTTCAACTTCGGAGGAACAGAGTAAAATAAATCTAACAAAATTATTCCAAATGTTTTAAAATGCTAGTTTAACAATGTGTAATATAAAAAAAAAAATATAATAAAATTTCTCACCTTTTTCTACCATCAGGTTGTAATATAAAATATTGCCATAACATTTTAATATAGTGTACTACTTGTTTTACTTTTAAAAATAGATTAAATTATTAGTAAATATAAGTTTTTGCCTGTAGCTTCAACCAGTTCGAAAACTTTTTCTTCCTCGCATTATAAAGTCCGTAATAAGCAATTATATCTAACTTATATATAAGAAATTTATTTAAGTTTTCAAATTATAGAATATATTATGCAAAATAAAAGCTAGCAGGAAGTAAATTAGATGTAATCCATCTTTTTTACGTGATGGGTTTAAATGGATAAGCAAACCTTCTAAAACTGTTTTGGCTTTTACTCCAGCGTTCATTCTATCTATACTGCATTCTTCAACAAAAATAAACGTTTAGTACAAATTAGTTACAGTCACTGCTTTGGCTAGACTAATTAATTTTCATTTTCGCTATACCTAAAAAATTGTGCTATCACTGTCTGGACTTGATTTGCCGGAGAAAGATCATGAATTTTTTTAAGGAGGTAATTAATACTACTCTCAAATTGATTATAACAAGTAGTGCGTATAGCAAGTAGTTTAACATAAAATCGATATATACGAAAACTTACAATCGACTAATCTGCTTGTTGGCAACCATTTTGAATGATGTGAATCACTGCACACGTTCAATTAAATTTAATCTGCTCTCTGTTTTCATATTGCAATCGAGACCATGCATTCGTAACGTGTTGCAATGAAATCAGATTTTTCTCAATTGAGGCCCTAAATTGTATTATTTACGTTTCATTTATTTGTTTGATTCATTATTTTTATTAAAAAATAATAAAGTGTTAATTAAAACGTGTTAATTAAGGCAGTGGTAGCCCAGTGGTAACGCGCTCGCTTGGACAACCGAGTGAAGCGGGTTCAAATCCCGGGTCTCGCACCTCTGATATTTTCATGTGCGAATCATTTCTAACATGATTACCATTTGCCTTACGGTGAAGGAAA
This sequence comes from Argynnis bischoffii washingtonia, assembly GCA_033884665.1. Lineage (NCBI taxonomy): Eukaryota > Metazoa > Arthropoda > Insecta > Lepidoptera > Nymphalidae > Argynnis > Argynnis bischoffii. The sequence goes on along the minus strand of CM066618.1, from coordinate 11,698,513 downwards.
ACATCGTGAGGAAACCTGCATGTCTGAGAAAACCTAGCAAGTTTTCGAAAGACATGTGAAGTCCGCCAACCCGCACTTGGCCAGCGTGGTGGACTATGGCCTGATCCCCCTCGTCTTGAAGGGAGGCCTGTGCCCAGCAGTGGGACGTTAAAAAAAAAAGGGCTGAATACACAATTAAAACGCAATGGGGATAGTTCAGTAGCATTCTTATAATTTTCAACTACGAGTAGTTATTGCATCTCTTGCTATTAATTTTCTACAAAGTTGGCTAAATATTGTCCTCGCTTCATATTGTGTGTAAAAAGTAGAGACAAGCTGTATCTTTATACTTAGTTTATCTAAATTACTTATGTTGCATGTAAAAAAAAGAAATATAATTCTGTCAAGCTGTTCTAAAGTAATGTGTGAATAAACGGGCTGGCAGACCAAAAATTCTTGAATGTTCAGTTAGCTTTTATTACATGTGTTTTGGATTTTTGTTTGATATTTGTCTATCCGTACTAATATAAAAAAGTGACGTTTTTATAATTTCATTCAATGAAAGGTAAGAACATAGATTGTATTATGAGGTCTGACATACGCTACCTAATATCCCCGCCCCGTTTTCCACGCTCGCAGAGCCACAGTCATTAACTTGCCAGATACTAATTAAATAACTTTTATAATATGTAACACTTCATTTTAAATTATCACAACTAAAAAATAAATATAATTAAATATGTTAAAACATTGAATATATAGTTTTGATTTATGTATAAATGATACATGTTATAAAGATAGACAGCATCAAGTAGTAGGTACTATTAATAAATTTTACATACGAAAGAGCTTATTTAATAACACAACATATTTGTTCTGAACAACACTGTAATTATGGGATATTCAATTATATATATTTAAAGAACGTTCTTTTTTCTAATATCAATGTTTGTCAACGGTATTTATTTTGAACTACCTCTATAGAAAATATCAAATATTTTCCGCTAATAATATTATTTCTCGCATAAGTAGATAAATCGAACTGGTGCCCGGCGGCAGCCACAAACAGGATTTTAATAAAAGTTAATTTATTCAATAAAAGCTGGCAGACTGCTGGATCCTTATTGGTAATGGATTTAGATCTCGAATTCATTTTGAATTCGCTGACAATTGATGGGTCTAGAAATACAAAATTGAATATCTTTAAATTATAATTTTTTGCTAAACTAAAGAATAAATAAATTTTATATAGATAAAATTAATTGAAACTGTTTTATATTTAATACAAATATTTTTGTTTTATTCAAATAATCATAATAGCTAAAATATTACTAGATATTATAGCCTTGAAATTTCAGAAAGTTTTCTTTCGCAAGACAAGTAAAGTGAGTAAGATAAATATATTAGGTATCTAAACAATATTGGTTTTGTCGAAATTTTACAAACTAAAAGTTGGCGTGCTGATATGAATATTGACACAAAACTTTTGACCGTCGTCATGAAATTTGAAAGCCGTATATAAATTCCAAGTTCTCGTTTGTCAAGGTTATCTATAATTTTTTGTGACTATATAATAATTGCTATAAAGAGAGACTATACAAAAATTGTTTAAGTATATAAAAAATAACAAATTTACAGTGGTACATAAGGCAGTGGTAGCCCAGTGGTAACGCGCTCGCTTGGGAAACCGAGTGAAGCGGGTTCAAATCCCGGGTCTCGCACCTCTGATATTTTCATGTGCGAATCATTTTCTAACTTGATTACCACTTGCCTTACGGTGAAGGAAAACATCGTGAGGAAACCTGCATGTCTGAGAGAACCTAGCAAGTTTTCGAAAGACATGTGAAGTCCGCCAATCCGCACTTGGCCAGCGTGGTGGACTATGGCCTGATTCCCCTCGTCTTGAAGGGAGGCCCGTGCCCAGCAGGGGGACGTTAAAAAGGGCTGAATACAAACAATACATACAGTTGTATATAAAAACTGCCTTTCCAAAATTTTTGGAATGTAATTAAACTTATGTAATTCTTGATTAATTTATAAATAATTCATACTAATATTATAAATGTGAAAGTTTGTCAGGATGAATGTATGGATGACTAGATGTTTATTACTGTTTCACGCCAGAACAGCTGAATGGGTCTGGATGAAATTTAGTACAGAGATAGATTATAGTCTGGAATAGTACATAGGTTACTTTTTGTCCCCGGAAAAATGTACGGTTCCCTAAGGCATAGAATTGTTTCCGATGATGTTGACAATGTTGTCTAAGGACGAACTCCGGGTTATAACTGAGAATTTCTTGATTTGAGAAAAAAAATATACTTTACTGAACCCGAAAGGAATCGAACCTAGAATCTCCAGATTTGAAGCCATCTACGACTAAATAAATAAGGCTATTACTTTTGTCTGTCTGTTTCCTTGGACTCGTAAAACTCGAGAAAGGTAGGTTACCAACTTTCGTTTTTCATTAGTTTAGTTTCTTTAGTTTTTCAAATAATAAAAAAACTTGAAAGTGAAGACCAAAGTAAGTAATAAAAGTAGTATAAAAGATTAAAATACTATAGGTAATAAGTAATTTGTACACAATTTGTAGTTGTACCTTATCTTGCAATATAATGTTAAATGAGCAATTCTTGTATATTTATAATATATAAAATTACGTGTTTCTCGGAAACAGCTCAAGCGATTTGGATCAAATGTTGTTTTTAGATAAAGTTTTGCTTTTTACGCTTAAATATAGGTGTCTTTTCCAAAAAAAAAAACACGCTATTAAAAACATTGCTACTACCTGTGTAATCCTTTGGGTGAAAGTTGATATTTTCAGTATTTGAGAAACTTTTCTTCCATGTCCTGTGCGTTTGTTCTATGATGTTAGAGTCGATATGTATAAAATTGTAAGATTTCATGGTTTTATTTAATTTTAAGATACAATGTTTGTTCGAGAAATTTATTTTTACCATAGCATACCATCTATTAATTTGATAAAATAGTGACCGTGCTCTTTTTTGCATTTTTATTTGTTTCGATTCCCGGCTTATGGAAGATTTTTTTAAAAAAAAGATGCAATTATTATTATTTTTCAAAATAAAGAAATCTTTTCTGGAGTAAAATTTGATAACTTCAATATTTAAGATACTTTTCTTCCATGTCCCATCCATTTGTTTCATCCTGTATAAGTTTTATACTACGTATCACTTTATTTTAAATTATCACAACTCAGGTATATTAATAATACATTTATTTTTATTGATTTACTTACTTACTTTTGAAAAATTTAAATTAAAAAAAAATCTTTAATTTATAATTTTTAACGTTATAGCAAACTAACAGTCAGATATATGTACGCCACAGATTATATATCAAATCAGCTATCAAAATGACATCTACATATGTATAATATGAATCTATTTGGCGCATTTCATATTCCTGTTCAAAGTAAACAGTAGTGTATTGGAATAATCATTATGAAAATATTTTGCTAGTGACATAATAATTCTAGTGTAGCATACAATAACGGCATATTACACGACTGAATCCATTGCAATGTTTACTTGTTGGCGTGAATACAGTAATTTAGGTGTCACGCGCGTACCGTGGACAAGCGACCGTCACTATGATACTATGTTAGTGTTTTTTATATTGTCATGTTTTTACATCACAATCAACATTTTCAAGAAATAAAGTTATAATCGATTATCTAAAAAATGGCACCTACATCAGTATTTTTACGTATGACTCTGAATCGGTTATAAAAAAAATTACAGCTGACATTTTGTTGGATATGCCTATGTCCTAGTAAATGTGTAGAGTGAGATACCCTGGTTCATAGTTTTTTGCATAAAAGCAAAAATATAAACAAATAAACAAAAATTTTAAGATATAAGATTTTGAGGTCTATAATATTTATGTAAAGCCAAAAAAAGAAAGTTTAATGTATAGATTTTGTTTTGTTACTATTTTAATATCTAATACCTTTAAATGAGCAAATTTTGTATATTTATTTATTTATATATATCGGTGATCTCGGAAACGGCTCTAACGATTTCATGCGCTTTTCATGCGCTTTTCTTTCGCATTATTATTATCCACGCAAAATATCTCTAAGGTGCAAGATTGACATTTACAAGTGTCCGGGTTCGAATCCAGGTCATACATAGGTACAGTGATATCATATATATATATATATATATCAATAGATAGATATTTATTATAAATACTAGTTACTAACCCTCGCTCCGTTTGGGTTCGTCCCTAGTTACGTTTCAATTTTTAGTATAGATTTCTTATAGATAAGATATTTTCCTGCAGAAAAAAATATCCTATATGTTGACCTGGATAATCAGCTATCATCGTACAAAATTTCATCAAAATCTGTCCAGTAGTTTTCTCGTGATGCGTTCTCAGACAGACGGAGAGGTAGATAAACTGATAAAAATTCTAGAAGCTATAAATTATAACATTTCAATAAGATTTATCAAAAAATAATTAATGTACAGATTCGAATCGGTTACAATTTTATTATAGGTATGTATAGATTTAATTTAATTTCTAACTCTATCCCTCACATTTTCATTTGCCTATACATCTAAATGTAACGTTGTGCAAATTGAGAAAAGTGAAGTAAATTTTATATAATATGAAAATATAACTAAGCTTTAGTTGAGGTGCTACATTGAATAATGTCTTGTGAATACCTTAGTGCAATAAGCGACACTCGCGACGGCCACCCGGTGGGAAATTATGCTCTTACTTGCAACATACGCGTGTTTAAATCCTGCTTTGCGGATTTTATAAGGGTATTTCGATAGAATAATACATGTTTTTACATTTTTATTTAATGTATAAAAAATACTTTAAAATTTCTTGTTCTTATATTCTTTCGTGATTCTGAATAAAAATACATGTACTGGGTAGACAGTGCATAGAAAGGAAAGTGCAAGCTATATCCTTGTTTTTACTAGTCTAATCCCATTAAAATTATAAATGTGAACGATTGCATGGGTGTTTGTTACTCATCACGTCAGAACGGCTGAACGGATATTGATGAAATTTGAGACAGAGATAGATTATAGTCTGGAATAGTACATACATTACCTTTTAGCCCAAGAAAATGTATGTTATACGTGGGATAGATTTATTTTTGTTTTTCACAGTGCAAGGGATCGACTATCTATTCCATACTATCCGTTAAAACGTACCTAGGGATGAAGACGAGCGAAGCGAGGGTGAGTCATTAGTAGTAATATAATTATAACTGAAAAACATATTTAACTTAACTGTACTATGACAGTATTATCAATTAAATTCAAATAATACGTTGAAATCATAACTATGATGTTATAATAATGTCCTGGTATGAGAAAGTTTTTAAATAATTTAGTTTTTAGTTTTTAAATAATTAGTTTTTAAATTTTTTTTTTAGTTTTTAAATAATTTTAATTTTTTTTTAAATAATTTAGTTTTCATGCACTTTAACTTCATATAAGACACTACGTTACAAATCAATGCAAGAATATTTCACAGAACAAAATCAGATGACTTAGCATACTTCCGATACAATAAATTGCGTTCCCAAAGGAGCACCACACCACTGCGGTGAGAAATGCTTTAAACATGCTCGGTTGCACGAAAGTAGAATAACATTGTTAGGAACCGGGTTGTGATATTTTATAAAATTTTACTTTAATCAATATAACTTCGATAATATAAATAGTATTTAAAATAACTAAGAGAAAAACTTAATGATGATTTTATCTTACAATAGATCTGAATCTGATCGGCCCCGATTTGTCGTGTTGTCCCGATTCATCTCGTCGTAGAATGGGGTTCATTAGCATCCGGTAATCGAGCCGGGCGTGTAGTCAAGAGACGTTCCATTAAGACGGAGAAAGTTCCGTTGGGTTTTAGTCAGTACTAACCGGCGAGTCCCACATAACCACCTGTATGTATGCAGGTGGTATGCGTAAATATATTTTCCAACGTTAAAAAAGGTACCTAATCAGGATAGCCAGTTTTACTCCTTAAGGGACAAAGGATGGACCTATCGGGACTCGAACTCGTCTTAGATATAAGTCTTGCATACAAGTGAGCTATTAAACTACGGAACATTAGATAATAGTTAAGACTTATTAGTGTGAATCACTAAGATGGAGAGCTGCATATTTATGAAATAAAAAGACAAGAAATTGAATATTTAAAAAAACACCCCCAACACAATGGCCTACAAATTCAATGAGGACATTTCAATGAGCGTAAAGATAATATCTCTGTAGTATTTTAGAAAAGAGTTAAGTATCTTACATATTCCAGTGCCAATATTTCGGATCGATTAGATCTGTGGAAGTTGCTCATATCCTTTTACCGTCTAGAAAATAGCTGATAACCTACAAACTACAAAACGGATTTTCGTGATTTATAGCTAAGAAGACTCTCAATCAATTCACCTTTCAAACAAAACAAACTAAAAAAACTTTTGGGCGCTACGAAGCCACAGACAGGTACACAGATACACACGTTTAACTTATAATACCCCCCTTTTTGCGTGAGGGGTTAAAAATTTGTTTGTGGTGCAGAAAAATTGAAACAAAATCAATCGAAAGTTGTTTAAAATAAAATTTACTTTATATCAGTAGATCAAAGATATTTATTTAATTTTCACAACAATAAATATTTTTAACAATGAGGTGAATATATATTGTTATTAAATTAATACCCGTAGGCCTCAATAATTTTCAAAATCGATACGTTAATTAAATATATAAACTACCATACGATCCACTCACCGGCTACAAATAGAGCTTTTAACTTTATATAAAAGCATATCGCACATGAAAATTAAAAAATAAACGAGGATGTTTAATATTGACTTACATTTGCCTAAACCACGCTAACGTATTTCTAAATAACAGTTAAGAACTTTAATGCTAAGAGATCTGTCAAGTTTTTATAATCAATCCTGTGGGAGTGTTCTTTTTTAGGTTTTACTTTTCGTATATGTCTGTAATTTTGAATACTCTTCTCAATAGAAACTCTTGTTGTACAGCGATAAATTCGTTGTTGTTGTGTTGTTATTATTTGTTATTAAAGAAAAAAAAACACACTATATGTATTTTCTCATCAGCCATGCTATTATTATGTTTTTATTGTTAGTTACGTTTAAAAAAAGCTAGGGGGAGTTTCTTATATTTAAAATATAAATATTACATTTTTTTATCTATTGAACAACAAAAAGGCAGTGTAAAAAACTGTTTCCCATCAATTTAAAGAAAATAGACGCACAAAAACGTTAGTAAGTCCGAATGTGGTGCGAGACTATTTATTTATTGTTAGTATTTTTATTTTTCAATTCGAATAAAAAGCACAAAAAATAAATCTAACACTTGTTTGTTAAGCATAGCTGCATACTGTACAAAACGAATTTGTGAATTTGATTGACTTCGTTACTTTGGTACATGCTTTTACTAGTATTAAAATTATTTTGGTTTTTACTAGGTACAATTATTTTGCTATAATCTTTATCATTATAGAAAAGTATGTATTAACTAGCGGCTCACTTTCGCTTCGCTCGGGTTCGCCTGTAGAAAAACAGAAGCAAAACTATCCTACGGGAAACGTACATTTTTTCGAGATAAAAAGTAGTCTAAGTGCTATTCCAGACTAGTCTGTCTCTGTGCCAAATTTCATCTAGATCCGTTTAGCCGTTCTGGCGTAATTGAGTAACAAACCTCCATCCAAACATCTAAACTTTCACATTTATAATATTAGTAAGATTAAGTTTGGAAAAGTAAAACTTTTCCAAACTATTATTTAAGTAAACAACTATTTTTAAATACAAAACATTATTCTCTTAATCAATATTAAGCCATGACCGAACCTTACTAGATAATTCCTCTTTATTATGGTCAAAACCTTATAAAAACCCAGACAGTATTTTTTAAGATTAACTCGAATAAACACAAATTCGTGATTTAATTAAACAATACATCATTTAATTATTTATTATCAATAAATAATTATAAATAAGGAACTCATTTTAATAATGTGTGAGATAGTACGAAACGATGTAACGTTGAAATGCGATGAGAGAAGCTATATGCACGCTCGAGAATGTCACACAGTATGTATCACTAACTAATGAGATTTATTAGTGTGCAAAATAAAAAAAAGGTGAGACTAGACAGATACAATTTTTAGATATTTATAAAGCTTAAACTTTTATAGAGTTTGTTTTAAAATAGTTACTTTAATCATTTCTCGTATAGTGCATCTATATTAACTTGTAACAGTTATTCTCATTTTACAAACTTTAAAACCGAGATAATATTTTTTTCTTTTTTTTTATGTTGGGACATTAACACACAGCACCATCTAGTTCCATGTTAAGCTACCAGGCTTGTGTTATGGATACCAGATAGTTGATGCACTACATATTATAAATATAAACACCCATGACCGGAGTACAAACATTCGTGCTCATCATACAAATTAATGCCCCCAGCGGGTCTCGAACCCGCGACTGCTGGTACAGCAAGTAGGATCACTACAAACTGAGCTAAACGTTTCATCATTCAAGTCCAATATAGGGTATTGTGAAGCTGATTCCTTTGTTATAACGGCAAAGTATGCCAATGATACCAGTGTCATCTATAATATCTGAATAAGTAATTCACTACAATACAATATTTTATTCATATTCTTTTATACAATTTTATTTATTACCCGTGCTTTATAGATACTCTTTGTTTTTTCTTTGAAATATTAGAACCTTAGTTTTGTCATTTCTGTATTCAGGTTCAAACCTTTTTTGCAGATGCCATATATACTCATGACCATTACGTGACCTGCATGAAGCAGCAGTTTACCTGTTAATCCACAGTCTCGCAACAATTGTTATTTTTCAATAGTAATACAAAACACTTAGTTTCTCTTATTATATACAATAAAGCTTCGCTGGTATTTTAATAATTTTACATTTTTATACACTCATTTTAATAAATAACATTTTAAGTTTTTATAATTTTACTCCTGACTTTGCTTCAATTCATTCAGGTGCGTCTCTAGATGTCTAACTGTAGCCTATGTGTTACTCCATAGTATCATAGTCTATTTGTGCACTAAATTTCATGCAAATCCGTCCGTCCGTAACAAACATAGGTTTAAAGACATTTTTTTCCAAAAAAGAACATAGTTCACTTAATATTAGGAACATTATATAATAAAAAAACTTAATAACTTAACAACTTAGCAACTAATCATGCAGTAGTGCTACTTAATCGAATTTTTCGAAAGTATGTGTTTCTTCAATTACTTCTTAATATATTAACAGATTTTGTATCTTCTACATCTTTATGTAACGAATTGTATAGCTGTACTCCTTCCAAGAGAATCGTTTTTATACCATATTTAGTTCTAGTTTTTGGTAACTATAATTTAATTCTGGTTTTAAACGAAAGCTGTGAATGTAAGGCGTTTATTATTATTTTTCAGATAAGTACACATATTTCATATTGGTATATTTGTTTTATTGACAATATTTTTGTCTTTTCGTAAACATACACACACATACAAAATTTCGCAATTATAATAGTAGTCCAACACACAAATTAGAAGGGAAAATATTTTTTGATTCAATAGATACTACGCTGGTGGTTTAGGTTTTTAACATATACACTATACGGTATATAATATGGTGAATACAAATCTATTCAAATGGCACTAAATATATACTGTTAAATACATTAAAACAGTATTGCTAATGTATTGCTGTATTGCAACATATATTTACAAATAATCAAACCACGAATCGCATAGGTTTGGGAACGATTTTGCCATTATTTAGCCGCTAGTGTTACTATAATCCGACTGTGGTCGATAAAGGATCATATCATACAATGTTCACTTGTCGGCGATAAGGTAATTTACATAACATCTGAATAAATAACCGCAACAAGTCTTGTGATTGTGATTGTATTATAACGCTTGCCATACTCATTGTTTTGCGGCCTTGCCTCTCCTATAGAGGCCTATGTCCAGCATATGTCGTGTCACGGTGTTTCTGGTTGCACACCTCCGAAACGTCGATCGATTTTAATGTTTTTTTTGTTTTGCATATTTGACAGGTATGAGAATAAGTCTTAACGTGTTTTTCACCTTCCTACCCCCACCCCTCATTTTTTAAGTAACTAGGGGTGAACCCGAGCGGAGCGAAGATGAAAAGTTTTATTATACTACAAGCAACTCACCCTCGGGTTCGTCCTTAGGTTGATTCCCCATACAAACTTTCATCTCCATTTTCACTCCCTTAAGGGATGATTTCTGGGATAAAAATTATCCTATATCCTTCCCAGGGTCTCAAACTATCTTCTTACCAAATTTCATTTTAATCGGTTCCGTAGTTTCGGAGCCTATTCGCTGCAAACAAACAAATAAACAAATCCTTCCTCTTTATGATATTAGTATAGATTGAGTGATAAAGTAAGTTCTTTTTAATATAGAAATTTGACAGAAAATGAATTCATTTCAGCATTTTACGCACTATTTGAATGGTTTCATGAAGAAATACATATACCATTGCTATAACAACTATGACTTCTAAAGTTTATACTAGGTAACTATAATATATATTTTATTTTAAATACTAAGTTTTTGCTAAGAAACTCTCAATGTGCACCTGTACATGTTTAAAAGGGTTATTCAGCTCAGCATTTCGTGAATATATTACAGTTGAAACAAGCATCTCTTGTGACGACCACCCGTAGGGAAATTACGCTTTCACTTGCATTACCCGTGCATGGTTAGCGTTGCTTGACAGATTTAATACAATATTCTGATACTAAATGTAGAATACGTATTACCAATAATATGGTAAGCCTTTCAATTTCAAAGAAATAGACCTATGAAGTGAGTAAGTTAATATAAATTACTTTTTTTTTACTGTAAAATATTCGAAATAAGAGAGATTTAAAATATTTTGACAGATTTCGCATTATCCTGGGTTCTATCTGTCTATCTAGGAAATTTTTCACTAACTTAATTGTAATGTGAGGAGAACCGCGGGAAAAATCTTGTTAATAATATTATACATAATATATAGTACTAGGTACATATTTCGATTCGGATGTAAGATCCTAATTAACTTATTACAGCATTATAAAATGTAAGTTAATTCATTCCTAGAAATTTGCACTATTTTTGAATAATATAAGCTTTTTATTTACCAATTATTACATAATATTTAAATCAGCACATAAACTCTTCTCTTTATTTAATTCATTTACATAAAATTCGAGAAAAAAAAAGAGCGAAAACATGCGATTTACACACACAGTTAAATAGAAATCCATACTAATACTAATATGTGTGCATTCAGCCCTTTCTTACTTCTTCCTTCCCTTCAATACGTCCAATTGTCCACCACGCTGGCCAAGTGCGGGTTGTCGGACCTTACACGTCTTTCGAAAACTTGTTAGGTTCTCTCAGACATGCAGGTTTCCTCACGATGTTTTCCTTCACCGTAACGCAAGTAGTAATCATGTTAGAAATGATTCGCACATGAAAATATCAGAGGCGCAAGACCCAGGATTTAAACTTGCTTCACTCGGTTTTTCAAGCGAGCGCGTTACCATTGCCTCTAATACTAATATATTATTGCTAATACTAATTATACTGTTTAAATGTACCTTAGTGCGCACCCAGGCTAAGTGTGGGTATGTCGCTTATAATATAATATGTAGGCAATACAAGTATTCACCCTTTGCGAGAACTGAACTAATCGATTTTGGCGTTTTCATATTTCGCTACTCTACGCTAGTAATCAAAATCGATATTGAAGTGATATATTTAAAGGTTATAACAATACAATAATTCGACTATTCACTTTTATAGAAATTCATTCAATTGTAGATATTTTAGAAATACGAGCTTCATAAAACAGAGGGCAATTGTTCTACAGAGCAATTTGAAACGGAATCCGGCAGTAGTCATTGGCGTCCAATTAAATGGATTTAAATTTATTCTAATGGAATGTAAAATAAATCGAACTTCCAATAGATAAAAGAAAAATTGCGTCTGTAATATTTTTTTACATTTATTTGTGTTTTTTTTTTAATTTACTTGGGAGTTTTATTGAAAATTATTACTCATCTATTATATGTACCGACGCGACGAGTTAAAATTATCGATTTCTTTTTTTATTTATTATTTAAAATGTATTAATGAATGAAATATGAAAGTAGCAATAATTACACATTACAATTAACATATTATCTTAGCTTAAGCCTAAATTTATTTAAAATAGAAAAAAACTATTTAATTTTTGAAATAATATATTTAAATTATGAAACTTGTATAATAATATATATAGTACAAAAATATAAACAAAGAAGAGTGTCATGAGTTTGTGAACCACACTGCTATCGACACTAATACACTCAAACGGTTAGCCAATTTACTTCGTATTTCGTGTTCTCTCAGCTTAGTAAGTATCTAGTAATTAGCAAATGAGGCAAACGCTTGTCATACGCTAACCCTACTTGGAGGTATTTACGTAATGGCTGTCAGTGGAAGCGGCTAATCAGATTTCACCGGACGGGGTGTAACTGAAGCAGACCCACTGCTGTTACAAATGCACTCCATTTAGCCCAATTAGTACTATTCAGGTCGACAAGTTTACATAGCACTATAATCTAGCGCAATCTTACGTCACCAAGAAGTTGCGAACTGTAAAATAATTTTAAAACACTGGATTATATTTCAGGGGTCGCGTATTCGGTTCCAGCATACTATAAAAGCAATTACTAATAAGCAATCAAACTAGAACAACTCATCTTTGTCTCTAGTGACAAAAACATTTAAACCACCTTATCTCCTACCTATGAACTAACTACATACCTAGTTTCGGTTTCGTATGTTAAGTAGTTCTCCTGTTTTTTCAGCGAGTGAATAACCCAAAGGATTGACTTTTATGTTTTATTATATAATATTTAGGTAAAGGCTATCTCCATGACTGCATCATGGCGTGATTATATTGTGTACTATAAAAGACGAGAGAGTGTCATCTCTCTCTGTCTCTCTCTCTCTCTGCTGGCTCGCTCGCGCAGCTAAATTTTCTGTGTCAATCGCGCAAGACTGTTTTCACTGTTCATATGACAAAAGAAGTTAACAATTACTTATTTTTCCTGGATATTATAAACCTGTACTAATATTATAAGCTTGAAGAATATGTTTGTTTGTTTGCTTAAGCGCGCTAATCTCAGGAACTACTAATTCGATTAGAAAAATTCTTTTTGCATTAGATAGCCCGTATATATCATCATGTGGGATATTTTTTTTGTCTAGGGACGAACCCGAAGCGAAGCGAAGTTGAGTCGCTAGTAAATAAGTAAACATGTTAGTAAAATTTTTGTTTATAGAGTACTAAATAGTTACTCTTAAAATAAAGTTCCTTCATGTCACGCTGCCTTCCTGCTTCTCAAGTACATAACAATAGAAAAGTTATTATACACTTAACCCCGCCTCCCTTGCATTTAGCATAAACGAGCCTTGAACAATAAGTATGTATTGTTTGAGTAAGTTAGATGAATTCAGTCATAATACCCACTTCTATCCGCCTTGAGAAGCGACGTTGAAATTGTCTTGAAACGTGCCACCATCTTCTTAAGATTAAAATACTATTATGTTATTATACGCAATGAAAATGTTTGTCATATATTATGTACGTGTATCGAGATTATAAACGTTATAAGATTTTCTCATTTTATTTTAAGTATCTGGGCGACTGAGCTTCGCTCGTAGTTTTTTAAAAGTACAATTTTCTTAAAAAAAAAAAAACAATAAACTTGAATAAATATAAAAAAAAAACAAAAGTAAAAACTTTGTATCCGAACGGGATTCGAACCAGGACACCTGTGATTGCAATCTTGCACCTTGGCTGTTTGACCCCGATGTTTATGCCCGAGTGTGTGAAATTAGCGACCATATTTTACGTGAAAATAATACGAAAGAAAACCGTATGAAAACTCAAAAACACGCGTTTTCCCAGACATAAGATTAATTCTATCCTTTCGATTATATCCTGCCGACTGCATAATACTATGTTTTTCGTCAACTTGTTATCGTCTTTTTAGTTCGCTTTTTACGCAGTCGGGTTTTTTTATTTTTGTAAATATTTTTTTTTTATTTGCAGCTTTTTTGTTTTGTTTAGTAAGACATTATTAGTTTTATTTAATAATTTCTTATCCTAAATTATTTTTAAACATATAAGGTATGTATATTTTTGTAATCGTCTCTTAAAAACCTGAATTTTGATACCCCTACTACTCGGTTGATATGGACGAAAAAAAAAATTCTAGACACACATTGGTGCCTAGGTTCCGTCATTTTGATTTTTAATAATATCTATGTATGTATTCAGCCTTTTTTTTTAACGTGCCACTGCTGGGCACGGGCCTCCCTTCAATACGAGGGGGATCAGGCCATAGTCCACCACGCGGGCCAAGTGCGGATTGGCGGACTTCACATGTCTTTCGAAAACTTTCTAGGTTCTCTCAGACATGCAGGTTTCCTCACGATGTTTTCCTTCACCGTAAGGCAAGTGGTAATCAAGTAAGAAATGATTCGCACATGAAAATATCAGAGGTGCGAGACCCGGGATTTGAACCCGCTTCACTCGGTAACCCAAGCGCGCACTTTTTGGCCGCCCTGAATTAGGCGCTTGCAAGGCCTCGCGCAGATACATTCGAGTGGACAATAGTTAACGCATTTCTAATATATGCTAATAAAATAATATTGTTATTTATTACTTTTTCATTTACAATGATTTGTTTTATTTAGTTTTAATAAATATAATTATAATATCTATACAGATAAATAAAATTGAAGGGTCTGTTTGTAATGTCAAAATAACAGCTACAGCATTTATAAACTAGCGACTCACCCTCACATTGCTTCGGGTTCGTCCCTAGACAAAAACAAATCTTTCCCACGGGAACCGTACATTTTCGAGATGATATATAGCCTATAGACTTCCTCAGTTAACGGGCTATCTAATGCAAAAAGAATTTTTCAAATCGAATTAGTAGTTCCTGAGATTAGCGCGTTCAACCAAACAAACAAACAAACAAACTCTTCAGCTTTATAATATTATAAGTATAGATGAACTGAACTGAACGGTACTTATAAGAATAGATGAACTGAACTGAACGGTACTTATAAGAATAATTATTATTATCGTAGACTGATGATGATCTATTATTTTTCTTAGTATTATGGTAATCATAATCATGATATACCTTTTAGAAATCCTTGTGTCTATTTTATTGAGCCCTCTTATTTGATATCCATATGTAGTTCTAGCTTTTGCCCACAACTTCGTCCGCATATATCCTACTGTACCGAATTTGATAACATTTGGTACAGAAGTAGATTAGACCTTGAGAAAGGACATAAGACATATAAAACTGATATCTCTACGCGGATGAAGTCGCTAGCATAAGGTAGTCTCTCTGTATCAAATTTCATCAAAATCGCTTTAGTGGTTTAGGCGTGATAGCTTAACAGACAAACAGATAGACAGAGTTACTTTCGCATTTTAATATTAGTAAGGTTTAGTAAGGACTCGAATTTTTTTTTTGTCATTGTATTATTTTTTAGTATTACAGTTATGATAATCATGACATACCTTTTTGAAATCCTTGTGTTGAGCCCTTTAATTTGATACCCATATTGCAGTATTCGAAAAAAAAAATTGATTTTCGCCAAGTCCAATGGTGTCGCATAGCCGCCATGTTTGTTTTTTTAACGCCACCTATCTAAGAACACTCGGGCTGCTAAGAGGAGTCTAACGATACCTCAAATATGTAAATCAGTTTAGCGGTTCTGGAGATATGAGGTAATAAAGAACATTACATACATACAAGATAAGCGCGAAAAACAATACCCTTCCTTGGCAGTCGGGTAAAAATGGGAGTAATAATTCCTCCTCTAGGAGTTGAATTTCAACTTGAGGACCATCTTCAATCAACAAAGTCTATTCACCAAAGTGAACATGTTATCACGTGCAAGAAAAACAACATTGAAAACCTCATACTGTTTTGAAATCTGTCATTAATAAATGCATTGTACTTAAACTAAACAAACTCTACAATATTAATCCTGGTGAATGCAGTGCTTATATAAATCGCAATCTGACGATAACTTTCACGGGTTTCAATTTGAAATCTAACATGAACTGTTTTGTGTACAAATACACAATGGCTATGACAAAAGTAAAAATCTAAAGTTCTATCAATTTTATCTACACCGACTGAAATGTTGTTTTAGGAATATTTTCTTTTTCATTGGATCATTCTTTTTAATATAATAAAGTCTTTGCTCTAATAATAAAATTTGAAAAGGTAAATAGTGCATTAAATATTTTATTAAATGTTTGTTGTATGATTGGAATTTCCCTTGCTGGCTTGAAAACGATGGTACCTACGGATTATATTGGCACTTTTTATTGTATAGATATTAACAGCAGTATGTATAAATTTAAACATTCATCTAAGGAAGGTGTAAAGATATCAATGAATGACAATCGCGCGGTTTTTCCGGAGCATGTGGGGTGAGACGGGGGCGAATCCCGACAGTAATACGTATCTTTGCATGACACTCGGGATACGACTTTAGGGTTGATGGGTATTATAAGTGTAAATTCGAAACCATATGCTATGAAGATTGGTAAAATCATTGCATTTGCCGATGTTTCCGTTAAGATTAAAAGCAATCACCAATGTATGGATGTATTAATAGTCTGTTTAACAATTTTTCATAGTTACATTTTATTTAAGTAAGCCGTGAAGTTTATACATAACTTTTCTATTGAATATTTGGACGTCCAGTTTTATAATGAACCACAAAGTATCGAGATAAAACGATTATTAGTATTAATTAATCTTCGCCCAGTGATCGAAATTAAAACAAATTCACTATAATAACTATTAAACAAACAATAAGAAATTCGGTTGCCAAACAGAGGAGAAAAAGGTTTTGTCTGTTTTGCCTGTTTTGAATAATTATGATAATATTTTTAATGTAAACATGGTTTACATAAATTAGAAAATGTCACGATACTACTCAAGATGAATAACATAATATTATTATAATGACAATATTACGATATGGTTAAAAAAAAATAATTCAAATTTGAATTTGAATCACTTATTGGAATATAACACTTGTAAATATTACCAATTAATGACGGCACGTTAGGCTCAGTTTGTAGTGACCCTAGGTTCTGCGCCAGTGGTCGCGGGTTCGAGTCCCGCTGGGGGCATCATTTATTTGTGTGATGAGCACGAATGTTTGTACTCCAGTCATGGGTGTTTATATTTATAATATGTATGTATTTAAAGTTATATATGTGTAGTATATCAACTATCTGGTATCCATAACACAGGCTTTGTAGCTTACCATGAAACTAGATGGTGCTGTGTGTTAATGTCCCAGCATATTTATTTATTTATTTAATTCTGTTTACAAATCCACAGCATCAGATAACTTGTTGTTTGTATATACATATATTTGAACTAAAATAAGCCGCAATCAATGTGAAATATCAATAACGTTCTTAGATAACAAATTATAAATATTGAGAGGAAGAGAATAATATTACAACGAAAAATACGTACATATTTGTAACAGGGAAATATAAAACCTATAAATTATTATTAAGTATTGTTTTACGATTACTACTGATGGGATATTTGAAATAAGGCTAAAAATTATGTCTAATCAAAAAAAGGTTATTTATTATATAAACTACTAGTGACTTACCCTTGCTTCGCTCGAGTTCGTCCCTAGCTTGCTTCCCAATACAAATTGTCCATCCTTATTTTTACCCCCTTAAGGGATGATTTCCGGGATAGTATTCTGTGTCCTTCCCAGGGTCTCAAACTATCTTTTTACCAAATTTCATCTAAATCGGTATAGTAAATCCAAAGATTGCTCCCTGCAACATCACAAACTCAAAACTATACCTGTTTATTAGTATAGATAGTGTTCATGGTACACTCTATTTTTTTATGCATTACTGGATGAATCATAGCTTTAGGATAAAAAAATTGGAACAATACGGCTTTTACAATATAGAACATGCAATGTTATGTATATCTTTAAAATTGTTACATAAGAAATAATTTATGTCTAGGTACTTCAAGAAAATAAAAACAACTAAAATACGTTAATATATAACATAGTATTGTTGCAAAAAAAACGTGTGTGTGAACTTATGTACGCACGTAAGAAGGTACACTTCTTTGGCGTAACAGAACAAAAATAGCTAAAGATTTCATGCCGTATGTCACCACTCTCTGTTTGTAAAAGGAATGATAAATTAATAAAATAATTAAATAAGGCATATTAGACATATTATAATCATATATTAATAGAATATCATTTAAAGAAAGAATATTATATATTATTTGTCAGACAATAACAATGGTTACCATAGTAACAAACAGTTATCAGCTAACTTCATCATGTCGCTTTTTGGCTGTCGGTATGCGCGCGCATCGTAAAAATTTTACGCTCATATTTTTTTCCAAACGTCCCAAAAGAAGTATATATAATTTTAAAACTATATTATGTAATATCTTTAAACCAGCAATTCTTATATATTTATATTTTTATATCTTTATATCTTTATTTATTTACACCAAATTTATTTATATCTTGGAAACGGCTTTAACGATTTCGCTGAAATTAAGTCTGCGAGGGCTTTCGGGAGCGAAAAATCGATCTAGATTAGTCTAATACCCAGATATTAAAACGCGTGTTTTCGAGTTTTCATGCGGTTTTTTTTGCATTATTCGCAGAATGTGGTCGATAATTTCTTATATTCAAATATAAGCATCGTGGTCAAGCGGTCAAGGTTGCAAGTTAGACAACACATGTGCCCGGGATCGAGCCCCGGTCGGGATTCAAAGTTTTTCGTTTTTTTTTGGCTACCAGTGCTATTTCCAAAACTCAATTTATGCAGTTTGAATATTGTAAAAAAAAAACAATAAAACAACTGTTATAATGAGGTTTAAAATAGAATGTAACGTAATAGTTTCATTAAAAATCAAGATTAAATAAAAAAATATTAAGTAAGTACTTTATATATATTTTTTTAAACGTTTGATAAAGTACCGTATCTCTAAAAAAATACAATACTCATGTTTTAGATCATTGCCTTTTAAAAGATAACTTTAGTAGGAAAAATAAACCTAACATAATCTATACTTTAACATCATAAAAAAAGGCACATAATTGTAACAATCATTTGACGACTGTACTACAAAGGCTGGTAATTACGAAGCATAGCTTGCAACAGAAATCCATTCTAGAGTTGATGTTGGCCGTATACTGTTATTTATGCAGGAGCCGCAAATGGAATAATCATCATTCTCATATTTTATAGCAAATACCGTTTTACTAATATTTTAATCATAATTTTGGACACAATAATATTTTTAAAGGAAATAAATATACTTATCTCTATTAAAGTGATGGGTTCGATTCCTGTTACATGCTTAACTTTGTATGAACCATACTTGTAGTAGCTTATTTTGGAAGGAGAAAAACAAAAAGGTAACGGTTAGGAACTTCATAAGTATATTACGTGATTTTAAAAATATAAGATATTTGTTCTTAGGATTTATTTTAATTTTTATTTTATAACTATTAGGCGTTGATGTTGAAATTTATTTTGAATTCATTAAGTAACCAATTTTTTATTTAATGTTAGGTACATTAAAGAAAAAAATAGATTAATTTACTGTAATTTAATTTACTTTATTATAAATGCGAAAATTCGGATGGATAGATGTTTCTTACTCAATCACGTCAGAACGGCTGAATGAAACTCTGGATTTTGGATGAATTTGGATGAATTTCGACCACTAGGCGAAGACTAGTATAAGTTAAATCTCTATTAATTTAACTTAAAGTAAGTTTCCTTAATAAGGACCACGGTTTTACTTATAAGTATATTTCCCTTATAAAGACTACATTCTTACAAATACTTTTAAATCGATTTTGGCAAGTGTTTTCATTTATAAAACGTATTGTGGATGTAAATTGTACTAATCTGAAATGAAAGCATTGTGCAAAACTAATGTGGTGAGATCCTTATTGAGGACACTTACCTTAGTCTTCTAACACCTTACATATGCTTAGACATACAGTATACTTTGTGTAATCCTATTACATCAAGAGTTATTTGGCATATTAATTTAACTAATGTTTGTAAACAAGAACATACTTCTTAGAGCTAATATCCTGACAAGGTTTACGCAGGTGCGTTGATATTCAAGATACCTGTCTAAGCAAATATTATTTGAACAGACAAATATATTTCACGAAATTCAAGCAAAGATTTTACTCGTAGTTGAAATATTTGATATGTTGTGATGCCTATGTCTACTCTGAAATAGATATGTTTAAATAACAAAGATATTCTGAAAGGTACGTACTGTGTTTAAACAAAAGAGCTAAGTATAATTTTCAAATATATGAATATATTTTTAACTTTTATTATAATTAAAATGACATCATTTTAAATAGAAATGTTAATTTATTTGCAATTTGTACGCTTATGATGGAATTTGACCGCAATGACATAAGCAAAACCACTACTCCACGGTTTATGAAAGTAAGTGTAAATATATGAAATAGTAGTTTCAGCGGTCTGCTCCGCTTATCCTCATGATGAAAATCTGTCCTTATTTATTAAAATCTGTTCAGTGGTTTAAGCTAGGGAGCAATATATAGAGTTGCTTTTAATGTTATAGGACTATTTATAAAAATGTTGTTTCACCATTTTTTAACTTTTTATATTAGTATTTTTTTAACTTTTATATATTAAGAACTATAAGAAAAGCAAAAACAAATCTATCCCACGTACATTTTTTTTTCGGGATAAAACGTAGTAACTTAACGTAACCTATGTGCTATTCCAGACTATAATCTATCGTTTTGCCAAATTTCATCCAGATCGTGTTTCAGTAAGAAACATTCATCCATCCATACTTTTTTATTTATAATATTAATAATGGGATTACAATGATAATGTTTAATAATTAATATGGAGTTTTCATTTGCAGCGCTAGCAAATATAGATTTAGAACACAGAGCTGCCAAACTTACGTCATTTTAAGTTGAAGTTTTAACGATTAATAATATTAGATGCGTTCGCATTATTAGCCTCTGCAATTATAAAGTTGGACGCTTAAGTTTGAATTCAAACTAAATAAAAACGTTTAAAGTCTCTGGCTAAAAACGTGGCTAGCAAAAATGACAATAATGAATGTTAGTTTTTGACAATATTATGTTATGTAAAAACCAGCTTTTTCACTTTGCCGTAGGTTTGTAAGGTTTTTTTGTACATTTAGAACCTGCTTTTGGTAAAATGGCACCGCCCTCAAATATGCATACCTTCGTACCTATATAATAATAATCTTTAAAATTTAGCTTTGCTTGAGCTTTGAGCGACATACATCTACTACTCCTAGGTAAATAATATTATTGCGTATATTATGTAATATACAAGTCGGCTAGTATCCATGTCAGTTTGTTCTTGAAAAAGGTGAGATATGGGAGTTCTCCTGAAATTTTGAGTAAGGTCTCAAACTGCCGAGAATACCATCGAAGTTACATACCGCACAATTAACATTTTGGAGTATTTAGAGGCATACAATTATTTAAAGTTACTGATATTAAATTCAATACATTTTTAACCGACTTCCAAAAAAGGAGGAGGTTCTCAATTCCCGCGTATATATATATATATATATATATATATATATATATATATATATATATATATATATATATATATATATATATTCTTTTTTTGTTGGAAAGGAGATATCCTAAGGGTGGTACCATGATAAGGAAACCAGGATCTGATGATGGGATCCCAGAGAAATCGAGAGGAACCTTCGAAAATTGTATCGGCGACTAGTGCCTTTGTTAACTTTTTCATTTGGTATTTTAAAGCACGGTGCCAGCCGATACAAATTAAAGCACGACTTTGAAAATATCTGATTAAGTATCTATTCTAAATGAAAACCCTCATTCAGTTATTTTTTTACTTTTCAGAGCCTGGAAGTCGGTATTTTTTTGTATTTGTAATACTTATTTAAAACTAGATTACAAATAATATACTAGTGGAGTACACGCTTTAGTTAGTTTGAATAGTTCTTAAAAAAATAAGTTATAGAAGATATAGACTTTTGTGCTCGGTTAAAAGAATATATATAATATTTTAAGAATATATATAATATTTATTTTATAATAAATATAAAATTTTTTTTAATATGTTAGGACTTTAACATACAGCGCCATTTAGTTCCATGGTAAGCTACGAGGCCTGTGTTATGGATACCAGATAGTCGATACACTATACATATATAACTTTAAATACATACATATTATAAATATAAACGCTCATGATTGGAGTACAAACATTCGTGCTTATCACACAAATAAATGCCCCTAGCGGGACTGGAAACCGCGACCGCTGGCACAGCAAGTACACTTGTACTGTTGTAGTAACACTACAAACTGAGCCAAACGTGTCACGTCAAATATAAAATAATTATTAAAAAAAATATAATATCCTGTTAAGATAAATTATTATGAAATATTTTCTAGTAAATATTGATTGCAGACGACATAAATAATCAGGGCTTAATAGGGCGAGGTTTATTTATTATTATTGCGTTGGTTCTAATGTTTCTAATTAGTGGCGATGTTTTTGTGGTATACAAATGTTAATTATTATATTGTTTAAGTGTAATTCATTATACTCATAATTAACAAACGTTTTTATTAGCTTTAATTTAATGAACTAATTCGATCGTAATATATATATATATATATATATATATATATATTTTTTTTTGATAACACTAAAGCTCGTCAAAACAACTAAACAAAATGCAAAAACAAAAAACCGGTTAACAAACAGAGTAGAAAAAGACACTTAACTGTTTTGTGTTTGTCTATTTATATATATATGTAAGTTTATAATTAATTTAACGCGCTTTTATTTGTGTTATGCAGGATAATTGTCTGTCATGTGACTGTCTGTATGTCTCCCTGACTTTATCGATGACAAGCGACTCACGTCCTTAGCTTGATGCCCCATACAAACTTTCATTCACATTTTCACCTCCTTAAGGGATGATTTTAGGAATAAAAAGTGTTCTATGTTCTTCCCAAGATCTCAAACTATCTTCTACCAAATTTAATCTAAATCGGCTCAGTAGATCCAGAGATTACACACCCCCTACAACGTCTCAAATTCACAAACTTTACCTCTTTATAATATTAGTATAGATAAATTAATTGTAAAAAAACAGTTTTAAAACAAGCTTTTACGTAAGTGCTTTAAAAAGATTTAGAATTTATTACATAACACAATTTATATGATATAAAAGCTTACTAAAAAAATCATAGTCCATTTTTGGGAGTCCACCATATTGGTTTTAAAATGACGTCATGATTTCTTTAAAATTTAGTTGCAAGATTTGATCCGAACAAACATACAAACGTTACAAGTTATAAAAGCTTGTAATAATTAAGTAACTTTTTATTTACTTATTTTTTCGTATATTAGTTAAACTTGAAAGTCGATTGCTTTATTTAATATATTTTATGAAGTATTTTAAGTTTTATTTGTATTTTCAACCGACTTAAAAAGGAAATTTTCAATTCGCCTGTATTTTTTGTTTTTTTTTTTTATGTGTGTTACCTCAGAACGCCGTCATTTATAAACCGATTTGGACAATTTTAGTTTTGTTTGCAAGTGTATACTTCTGATTTGGTCCCATTTAAATCTGAAAGCTATTTTACCACCCACAAGGGTGGAAAAATAGCTAATGATGAATTTAACCTACTTCTAATTCTCACATTGACTTGAAACTTTGCAAGTGTTTTTGTTTCCGTTGATCCGTGCAGTTGTTCGGTATCGTCGATCTGATCTGATAGTAAGGCCAGAAGGTGGATAGGCGGAACTCTTTTACGGCTAATAGTAGATACTTTGAGTTTGGGCTTATATTGTTTGATTTGATGTTAAAATTGAATTTTAGAGACAAAATAAGTATTACTAAATAAAAGCGAGTTCTAATTTGTCAGTCTTCATATAAAAATTGGTATCAGACTAACTTAAACTGCTTAAGCGTATATTATAAAAATACTTTCTTCTTTCTTTGCTACTACTATGTCTACACTAAAAAGGGAAAAATAAAAACTTAAAAAAAAATCGAATTCAAAAAAAAAAAAAAAATTAGTAAAAAGTAAAAAATAACTGATAGGTAGTTTTCATTTACTATAGATACCTAATAAAATATTTTCGAAGTCGGTGCTGGCCAATAAAATCTAAGTACACTCTACAATAAGATTGAATTGTTTCAAATAACTATATAGATTATTCATCTAGTATAGCTTTTTTATAATACAACTACGTGAAAATTCTATTTAATAAAAGGTTTAATAATAGCAACAAATGGCAGTTTGTAGCAAATGATAGCCAACTGGACCGAAATGAAATGTCATGAAAATGTAGGTAAGTCTGGGTGATATATTCAGCTTTTTAGTTTTACTACACCGAAACAAGCTTAAACTTAAAATAATGAGTAATTTAGTAAGTACAGTACATAATAAGTATAGAGATGTTAATTACTCACATATTATTTACATAATTTAGTTGTGTGTGTATTACATTGTTTAAAATAAACTAAATACTCATAAACGTTTTATATAGACTAACAATATCAAAAATATTAAGGCATTCAATACTTTAGAGTTGGTATTATAAGTGTATTCTAACCGTTATATAATATTTTAAATTATAGAGAGTGACTTCGATGAAAAGGTTTACGTGATCGCAATACAAAAAGCAAGCGTCGGGCGTGAAACATGTATCGTCACTTTGGGAAATGCAACGAAGGAATGCCATATTGCAAGAGTAAATAACTTCGTAATATTTAATATTACATTATATTCCATAGTATTAATAAAAATGGTATAAGGCAGTGGTAGCCCAGCCCATACGCTCGCTTAGGAAACCAAGTGAAGCGGGTTCAAATCCCGGGTCTCGCACCTAAGATATTTTCATATACAAATCATTTTCGACATGATTACTACTTGTCTTAAGGTGACAAAACATCGTGAGGAAACCTGCATCTCAGAGAGGACCAGCAGGTTTTGCCAGCGCACTTGCGCAAGTGCGCTATCAAAATGGCGCTAAACATATATATATATATATATATATATATATATATATATATATATATATATATATTAATTATTTACCCTTAACTCCCAGTCCCATTAATGGAAATAAAAACTTTAATAGAACTCTTCAATATACTATATGCGATATAATAGAAATGTTACAAAAATAATATGTATTTTAGCTGATTTGATAGAGTATATTAATTTTTTTACCTTTATATTTTATATTTGATAATCACTATATTATCGAATATTCCTTGAAAATTCCAACCAATTTACTATTACGATACGTATATATAAAATATTATATGCAGGTATATGAAAGATGAACGAACAGATTTGGCTTTATAATAGAGCCCCGATTCGTGTGAAACCTTTTAAAATTGGAATCAACAGTGACGCGCTAAAAAGAAATAAAGGACTTTTTTAAACTTGTGTATTGTATTGAGATTCGCTACGTCCAAAGCACCACTCACATAAACTGTTTAAAAATTTTAATGTATAAAACGTAGGTGGTGTCTTGTGGGGGGAAGGGGGGCATATCTTATAGAGTTGGTGGTCGATGGTAATGCATTAGCAGGCTTTCCACCAGATGGACCGAGAACTTGGTGAAAGCCGCAGAACTAAAAATACTAGGGAAACGTCTATGTTCAATAGTCGATGTCTTTTGGTCGAAATGAAATGTACAAAATGTAACCCAGTTAGTGGTGTGTTTGTTTTTGAAGAAATTATTTTTTACACCTAATTTTTAAATTACTTTAATTAATTATTAATATTATTTATTATTAATTATTTAATTATTAACTTATTTTAATACGTTAAAATTTTTAATATTATCATTTTTCATACTATGTATGAGTTTAATTTTATATAACAACTTCTCTTCTATTTTAGCACCTTCAATTCAAATTTTTGTATAAGGATGAAAATACTGAGTTTCCTTGAAATACGGAAAATCTTTTGGCTATTTGACGTCTTTCTCGTATCGGAGATTGTATCGCATGCAGAATGGATATTGAAACACTCTGTGCCCCTCTATTTCATTTCAAACACACTATAAGCTCTTATAATAAGTACTACATAAAATCATTATACTTTTATTGACGATTTAATTTTATTTTAATTTTGATACATACATACCCATTGCATGCTCATTAGTCGAACAGCTAAGCTTATAAAATAAAATGGATATGTCTGGATATAACAACTATTTAAAAAATGTCTGACTGTCTGTCTGTCTGTTTGTAAATATTTGAAACAGCGAAATCGACAGTCACATGGTTTTGATGTCAAATAGAATATTTAGATAAAAGTGACATAGGAACTTGGCTTTTTTATCGGAAAAGCCACGAGAAAAAGAATAAAAGAAGAACACCTAAACTAATTTTTATCAGATATTCACTGGCTATTAGAGTAATCGGATGAAAGTTATAAATCGTATTCGTACCGTCTAAGCACGTGAAAAACGTTGAATAATGTTAATATGACTTAAAATAATATACAAGTTCACTAATTAAATTTTAATCAACTTAATCAATTATGTTTTGTCCTTTAAGTATATTCGTAGAATATACATTACTTCTCTGACCGCAGAATAGTCGTTGTTTACCGAACTATGTGCCACTTCCATCGTCAAAATTCAGATGTTATCTTCATTAGAACAAAATGAGTAGCGTATTTCAAAAACTTGAACATATAGAGTTACAAGGGAAACTTTATTTTTCAATAAGATACTGTCCATAATACTTCGATCTTCGAACGTTTTAATTATAAAAAAAGTAAGTGTGTACTTATGTACGCACGTAAGAAGTTGTATTTCTTTGGCGTAACAGAACAACAATTGCTAAAGATTTCATTCCGTATATCACAACTCTTTGTTGTTAAAGGAATGCAGCTAACTTCATCATGTCGTTTTTTTGTAAAAATAGTTGATGCAAAGCAAAACAAATCTATTTCGATACGTATATATACACACAAATTGATGTATAATATTATAACTATAAATAGAGTTCATGCCTTGTCACATTTACCTATTAGATGTTCATATCTTAAAGCATTGTCGACTGGCACTGACTTCGAAAATATGTGATTAGAGGTATCTATTCTAAATGAAAACCCCCGTTTAGTTATTTTTTGCTTTTTAGTGCCTGGAAGTTGGTTTTTCTTTTTTAAGTTTTTATTTTTCCATTTTTAGTGTAGGCGTACTAAGCAGGTAATTACCTATAAAAAGAAAATCTTTATAATAAATTCGTTAAAGCCATTTATTTAAAAATAATTTATTGTTGATTTTTTGAAAACTTTCGATAAAATTTAAATAGGACCAGCGAAGTGACCTTTTCAAACAAAAAAAATCCAAATAGGTTGAAGCGTCTTCGAGTAATCGGCGAACATATATACATAAAAATCCGACGAATTGAGAACCTGCTCCTTTGTGGAAGTCAGTTAAAAAAAGCAATTTAAGTTTTTCTAATGTAAGTAATAAGAGCTTTAAGAGCCACCACTATTATTTTAAGTTAGGTAAAAGTATAATTCTTTTCATCATCCAACATGGACCCAAAAATTCAAAAGGATAGGTTGATAAAAATATTATATATTATGTAGAATACAGTTAGAAAAAAATATCCAAATATAGATTAAATAATTTTACTTACAAAATTGCTCATTAGCTATCTCTAATTGATAATATATATTTTATTCAGGTGCTACAATAGGTAAACTCTACATATAAAATTTGTAAAAACATATTATCATAGGCTTACAATAGAAATCTAAATTTTTGAAGAAAAAAGTAGAGAAAAACTTTAGGTAAATAGGGACTGATGTTTCTATAGAATATATTATAATAATTAAGAAAAAATACGATAGTAGTCCTTGTTAGTGCTATTTTTTATTTATATATTTTAGTTATTACCTTTACCACAAAGCAAACTGATAAGTCTTAAGTAGAAAGAAATATGGATGTTTGAAATTCCAAATCAGAACTTACTGTAGATATCAAAAAGTTTTGAATGTTATGTTTGATTTATTTCAAAAGTTATGTTTTAAAAATATCTCGTAGATGAAACACATTCATCTCAAGCGGTGCTTCGAATATAAACAATTGACGATACGTATGGCTTATTTTGTAGTGACTACTACCTGCTGTGCCAGCGGTCGCGGGTTTGAGTCCCGCTGGGGCATTCATTTGTGTGATAAGCACGAATGTTTGTACTCCAGTACTCCAGTCATGGGTGTTCCTATTTATAATATGTATTTATTTAAAGTTATATAAGTGTAGTGTATCAACTATCTGGTATTCATAACACAAGCCTCGTAGCTTACCATGGAACGGGATGGTGCTTTGTGTTAATGTCACAATATGTCACAATATCACTATATGCTATACTACATATAAAATAATCATTTACTAATTATATTATTATCTGTCATAAGACAGTGGTAGCTCAGCGATAGAACGCTCGCTTGGGTAACTAAGTGAAGCGGTTTTCAATCTCAGGTCTTGCACTTTTATATTATCATATGCGAATCATTTCCAACGTGACTACCACTTAACTTACGGTGAAGGAAAATGTCTTGAGGAAACCATATCTAGGACAACTAGTTTTCGAAAAACATGTAAAATCCGCCAACCTACATTTGGTCAGCGTAGTGGACTACGTGGTGGAATACATACTCGTACATAATTATATTGTAAGGGCTGAATACATATATATATTTTTAATGAACTACAAGTTCGAATATTTTTAAGAAAAAATAGGAAATCTCAGGGAAAATCAGCATTATGTTTCAAAACTTATATATTTTAACTAGGTTTAGTTACAATTTATTAGAAAACACTTTTTCTCAACAATTTCAATTTTTTTTTGCTCCAGTTAAAAATCTCGGATCGCATCCCCCCTGTCAGCTTCCCGCCGACCAATCCTATCTTTTTGTTTATTTGTTCTTTCTATTTTTTGTAGTATTTTTTATTATTATTTTTTCGGCCTGAACAATCTCGTCATTTTTAACTGCTTCATTTACAAAGGTATAATAATAATTTGTGCATTCCCGTCGTCAGTGCGGCCAGTATAATCAATTAATAACTGTTTTATTATAAAAACATTAAAATAGCGAAACCTTACAGAGCACACGTAAAGACAATTTAATTCCAACATTGCATAAATTTATTCACTTGAAACTCCACATGGAATAATATTATCATATCGCACCATTTTATAGATATCTACTCCATGATTTTATTTATTAAAATAATAATAATCTTTTAAACAAATCTGCGGAAGTATGGTTCAAAAAAATGAATTTTTGTTGAAAAAATAAAAAAGATCCTTTAAATTATTGATGTTATTTGGTGATTGTCGTATTTTTATTTTACTGTGCAATATAAATATTAAAATATACTGTTTATCTAATTCCGATGAAAGTTTTATAATGGTGTGACTGTGACGATTTTTGAATAATGTAATTTCTAATAGATTTTAATATTGCATGTAAAGCCATTATATGCAAATGTTAGATAAAGCCAGTGCTGTAGCTATTAATTATTATACCTATATATAAGATTAATAAAAAGGTTATTTTAAAATTTTATTGGCGGGTTGAAAAAATGTTTGTTAACACAAAAGTATTTAATATGCCATTTTTACAAATATAGAGTTTATAATTTTCTGAAATAATATCGTATAATTTGCTCTCAAGCCTTTGTACATTTATTATGTAAATATGCCTTGCATTTGCGTATTTTATTAAACATGAAGCATTACGCGAACTACGAGTATATATATGTATATGCTTCATGATATTGTAATGGCAAGATAAGGTATATATGTATATATATTTCATTAATTATAATCCAGTTATATTATTTTACAGAAATAACATTATTTTTTTGTTCTGTTTCACTCAGGTATTCTATCATATTTATCTATCTTTTTCGCAATGAATATATCCATTTGATATACATATATTCACGAAGCTGAACCGATCTAAGCACATTTTGCTATAGATTTCGATCCCTACTAAAGATGATAATTCCGATGGAATTTAGATAAAGTATGTATGGATGGATATTATAAATACATAAATTACTTGTTGGGTTTTGATTTTGAACAAATAATATTTTTTTTTGTTAAATTAATATATTTTCTAAGATTTTGTAACCAACCAGTGACTTTCCTTTTATATTGCAAGTTTTTACAACATAGCAAATAATATTTGAAATTAACATTGATAATTTATATTTGCTCTGAAATTGTTACCAATAACAACTAATGTTATAGTACAACAATAGTAAAAAAATTATAGTATATTTTTTAAGACAAAAATAACAACAAACAAACTGTTTCATAAAATACATTATTAACAGTTTTATTTACAAAGAAAACAGCTTTTTGTAAGTTAAAATAAATATTTTTGATTTATCAAACATATAACCAATTTATACTTGATATTTGATTTTATTATTGTATTTATTTTAAAAAGAAGATTCAAAGGGATAAAATTGAATACCTGCACCATACCTACAATTCAATATCGTTATTTCCAGTATCAATTGCTTTTATGAGTTTTTTTTACGATAACTATTTTATAATACTACTATATAACTTTGCTTTGTACTTTTATCGACAGTGTTTAGTGATGATATAAATTCCATAGTCAAAAAGCAATAAAGTGTACATTATTTGAATTTAGAAAAACATTTTTTTTTTATATTTTTAGTAATTTACTACTGATAATTTAATCACAGTTATGTTTATATTACTCATAAACTCAATAATAAGTCCTCTAATAAATTATATATTTGCTTCTCTAACATTTATGCAAAACAAGTTGAGCAGTATCTAAGTATTGATACCTACTTCAAAGTGTACTTACTTTGATGCGCTCTATATAGATATATAGGACACACATTGTATCCCTTGCGAATAAGATCCTTAAAGTTTTAACTTCTCTGCCTTCTCTTCTTCCTTCTTCTTTTTTTTTCTTAATCATACATCAATCAAGCCATTGTTGTTTCTTTTTTAAACCTAAAACTATTTTCCTTTTCAGAAATGGCTGAGTTATTCTTACCTGTAAGTTATAACGACTGGAGGAAATCCCGTTAAAATTGATTGAGCTGTTTCAAATATAAACGGGTCTAAATCTACAGAAAAGCAGATAAAATTTTATATTATAACGGTTGTTTGGGCTTAGGAGTACTACATAGTGCAAATAACCATAGCTCAATATGGAATACGCAGCTATTCTGAAATATAATAGAACTTCCATATTACATATTTATATCTATAATTATAATTTATAAGTTACAACTAGACTTCTTGTAGCAAGTTACAATTTCGTCTTATAGTGGCTACTGGAGTTTATCCTAGAATAAATTGAAAAAATGAAAATTTATACCCTTGCTATACAGTTAGGTATCACGTAAAGATTGTGTAGGATTGCTTTCCTTTCGGACTTTAAGAGTGAGCGAATAAGTAGTATAATATTTGGTATTGTGTATAAAAAATATTAAAAAAAATTCTATGCAATAATATCTGCCTCCGGTAATATACTCGTAGGTAAAGAATCGGCATTGCGATTTAGCGGTGGAATGCAACTAGCATTCTTGCCACAATGCCACTCAGACATGATTTATACAGTAATTAATTTTATTAAGTGTACGTTTGTTTTGTGTAAATAATTAATTACATATTTAGTGTCAAAGTACTTTCATTTTCGAGTAAATTATAAATTGTGGATATACCAATAATAACACATACAAAAAATATCTGTGGAAAATATCATAATTTATAAAATTATACTCAGCTTAATTACTGGCTATTATATACATAAATATTTGATTATCAATCTAACTTTTAATTGATTTGTAACCTATCTATCTATGTTAATAAAAATGAATGTTTCTTTGTATGTTTGTCCTCTATGCTTTCCTAACCGATGTATGTTGGTCCTCCTGAACTCTTCATCCGCACAGTGACAAAAGCGAGGCGACGGTAAGAATACTTCTTAATAAAAAAATCCGTTAATCTCCCTTTTTGGTCGTTGGCTATAATGCTCTTGAAGTCCTGCACTCCACTAATCCACTATAATATCTCCTGCGTGTTTTAGTGAGGTTGATCGCCGTGACATTATAGTTTTCCAAATTTTCCTTGACTCGTTGTTTTATACATATTAATGTTCATCATGTTCATCTTTGAGAATTTTCTTATCATCACACTCTGAGATATGTGTCGTTTTATGGATTTCTTCAATTTGCTACGATTGGCTCAAAATAAGTAAAATGTAACTCGATATTTAAAAGAGCAACTGTTCAATTTCTCGCTGGGTCTTCTCAGCAGAACTGCTTTTAGAGCCGGTGGTTGCTCCCTTTCGGACTGATTACACTGACGTGTCATTTTATTAAGTTGATGATTCAAAAGTGCTTGTAATAAGTCTAATTGAATTAAGTAGAATTTCATTACATTACATTTCATGCAAATATGCAATCATAATTGATTAATTAGGCAGTGGTAGCCCAGTGGTAACGCGCTCGCTTGGGAAACCAAGTGAAGCGAGTTCAAATCCCGGGTCTCGCACCTCTGATATTTTCATGTGCTAATTATTTCTAACATGATTACCATTTGCCTTACGGTGAAGGAAAACATTGTGAGGAAACCTGCATGTCTGAGAAAACCTAGCAAGTTTTCGAAAGACTTGTGAAGTCCGCCAATCCGCACTTGGCCAGCGTGGTGGACTATGGCCTGATTCCCCTCGTATTGAAGGGAGGCCCGTGCCCAGCAGTAGAACATTAAAAAGGGCTGTATACAAATTGATTAATATTATCGTTATTAAGCTACTATTATATAAACTATACAAATACACGCACCTGCGGAGTCTCAAACAAAATTTTTGATGTAAAATAATATTTTAAATATTGACTTTATTCTGAGTTTACTTTCGAAAAATTATTCCGATAGTTTTAAACGGAACAAATAATTCAATTCGTTTTGTATTAGCTCAATATTGATTCAGACTGTAAACTTTACGTATTTTTTTACATAAATACTAAATTTTTAGAAGACCATTGAGGTGTGAATCAAAAATGCATGATTCGACAATTTACACACCGTTTACTTATGCATAGTATAAATAGAAAATAAAATTAAATAAACTTAAAATAAATGTAAAGATATGTTAAGAGGACACTAAATTATAAGTTTCAAGATTTTATTCTGTAGTAATTTTTAACTTAAAAACTTCGTTCGACTTTCGATTTTACTTCCAATCGATTGAGAACATACAAAAATAATACGTATATTTTCAGTTTCAAGCAGAACCGCGGACAAATTGTTGACAACATTACAAAAATGAATACAGCACGCTAGATCACTTAGCAGATTAATAGAATAAAAGTAACAAATTAAACAAACATGTTGGAAAAAATACATAAAACGTCACTATAAATAATAACATAACTAATAAATAAACGTTTTTATTATTCAGCAGTATTGGTTTGATATTGCAGCTGTAGTTATGTATTGAAGGGATTAATTTGAGTTCTCGCCCGAAACTTAGGGGGCATCCTATTCCGTAGGCTTCCTTGCCATTTCCTGCTAACCGTCTACGTAAAGTCCGGATCCGACTGTACCTACAGCCAACGTGACTGCACACTGGTTTTTCAGTTCCATTATTTGTTTCCAACAACGAAAACCAAATCTGTTCAAAAAACATGGTACTATTTCAACATCAACGTGAAGTAACTTAGTAAGTTTAAATGGTATTTAAACCTAATCAGATGATAATATTGGACAGTCCCCATCCGGCTTTCGAGCCGTAGTAGTTGTTTAAATTTTCGCAGAATATGTATTAGGTACTAGCGAATCACCGCTTCGCTCGGGTTCATCCCTGGGTACATTTTGACGGTTAGTATAGAATAGATATACTATATATACATAATAAGTAAATAAATAAATAAATAAATAAATAAATAAATATGTTGGGACATTAACACACAGCACCATCTAGTTCATGGTAAGCTACGAGGCCTGTGTTATGGATACCAGATAGTTGATACACTACACATATATAACTTTAAATACATACATATTATAAATATAAACACCCATGACTGGAGTACAAACATTCGTGCTCATAAATGAATGCCCCCAGCGGGACTCGAACCCGCGACCTCTGGCACAGCAAGTAGGGTTACTACAAACTGAGCCAAACGTGTCGTCAAATATGAGATATGATGAGTTCTTTAATAGATATGATGAGTTTTATATCCCTTAATTTATAATATTCGTACGGATAAGAGTAGTTATCCTAGTAAAATGTAATGATAAAGAAAAACTTAAGAAGTATAATCCTCATGAAAAACATGTGGTTTTAGGTATTTTTTGTTATTGCTCGATCGTAAAAATGGTAATACAAACAAGTGGCAAACGTGATAAGATTATAATGCTAACGTTATAGTATAAACTATATCTAATAATAACACAAAACTGCTAGAAATGGAAGGTAAACCTCATGTTAGTGCCTTCAAACCCTGTTCAATTTAAGTCATAATATTCATTTTATTTATGACAAGTGTAACTTACTATATTAAATTATTTGGTTATATAGAACCCATCATATACGAATCCTAGACATATTAGTTCCCAATTATGTTTTTACTATTACTAAGTACTTTAATACTTAAAGACTTACCATTAGTAAGCCTGTTATTAATTTTAAAGTCTTCTATTGAAAATAAAACATTTATGGTAATTATTAAAAATGATAACTAACTAAAAAGAAAATGTAAAATATTATTAAACCTTAGTAAGGTTTCTAAATAGAAAAATAATAACATGAAATTTTATTAATGAATCTTATCATACAATACTTAATACTCATACAATACATATTATATAATACTAGCGACTCACACTCGCTCCGCTCGGATTTGTCCCTACTTACGTTTTACCGTTTAGTATTGATTTCTCAGAGATGAGATATTATCCCGCAGTAAAAAGCCGTATAATCAGCTGTCATCATACCAAATTTCATCAAAATACCTCCAGTGGTTTTTCCGTGATGTGGTAACAGACAAACAGACAAAAATTCTAAAAACTATAGATTCGGCCTCTGTATCAATAATAATGTCTATTTCTATAAGATTTCCCGAAAAAAATATTTAATGTACAGATTCGGATTAGTTACAATTTTATTATATGTATAGACTATATTTAATGTAATACAAATAACTAGTGCATTGTATACACAAGTTTTAAATCTATGTGTACCTATATTGTATACATTTGTCATTTAACCCTATATTAGATAATTCCCTGAACAAACAGAAGATATGCAAAACGCTCTCACCACAACAAACAATGCATGACCTCTACAAATAACTGTCACAAGTAGGCTTCTAATGATAAATGACTATTGTATGGAATTTTATTAATTAAGTTTCCGAGTTATTGCAGTTTTTGCCGTTAATATAAAATAATGTTTCATAAATGTTAAGTTCAATTTCTATATTACATTATGTAATAAAATAAAAATTATGATTTGTAATACCTATAAATATTGTAAGCAAAATTTATTTACAAAATAAATATATCGTTTGACCTATCAAGAAAACAAATTGGTCTCCATGATCCCGGTATAATGTATCCACATAAATCGTTACCGCAGTAATTTATTACGGAAAATTGTATGCAAATATCTCTAAATTATTAAATGGTAATGTGAAACCTTCATTATATAACAGTGTTAGATTAAACTGTTGATAGTTGAAGATAATAGTTATATTTTCTATTTTGATACATATCTATACTCAGGTAGAGAATATCGTTCTATTATCTACGAGTATGATAATCGAAGAACAGGCCTAAACAAGATATCATTTTGATACTGTTATAATAAATAGAAAATTGTAATATGTAGGATACGATTTATATTATAAAGCGGTTTGTTACGTTCTCAAAATATATAATTTCCATGTATTTTTAGTTTTCTAGGTTAGTAAAAAGTCAACTTTCTAAAAGAGTTACAGGTAATTAATATGGATTCGAGACTATAGACCAAGAAGTTTGAATCTCAGGTTCAAAAAAACACAAAGCCGTCATGACTATTTTTTTTTATTAATATAGATAAAAAACTTTACAGGTATATTACGATATACGCTATTTTTTATAGTTCTAAATCATAAGTATTTTTCCGTGTGTTTTGTATGTGCTTCAGATTAATAAGTAATTGTTGTCTATTAAACCGAAATTATCATTAGTCCTTAAGCTATCTTGTTAAAGCACTATTTGATTAATCTTGAATAGGCTAAATTGATTTTAATAGAGACAAAATTACATAAATATTATATACATTAATTATTATTAACTCAGTAATAATATCACTAATTTAATTTTTCTAAAAATATAATTTAATTCGTGGAAGTAGTGTTAAGTTGTAATTTATGTATGCAAAAAATCACATACAGTACATATGAGCCTCTCCCGTGACCATGAGTGCTGTAAAGCAATCGAAACGTCGGGAACCAAAAATCAAAACTAATCCGCGAAAAAATCCGAAAAGAAGATTATTTAAATCACATACAATAGAAATATTCCATATACTTTGTACTATTATTCTACTCAATATAAGAAAACAAACTATATACGTATCGAAATATCGTTAAAGACAATTCATTATTTTTTTACTTTACTTTGTCTACGCCGTAGAACTCTTTATACGTGAAAGTGAATATTGTGAGAGATCGCTTTCTTTCTCACGCTCTTCTTTAGAGTTAGAGATGGTACGCTGACAGTGGATGTATGATCCACGTGACCACTTCTCTCTGTGGCATATGCAACAACATTGGTAAATTCAAAGTATATAAGTTATATTATTTTACACATTCATGCATATTATATATCTGCCATATCAACCACATATCAACAAAGTTATATTGTGCTAAATAGTTCCTGTAACAAGATATGCGAATCTAGAAACTACAATAGACATATACGGAACCCTTGCAATTAACTGTAATATTTAAAAATATAGATGTCAAATTATGTAAATTATAATGCTGGTTTAAATGTGTCATTTTACATTCTTTCAAAGGCCATAAAAAATTAAGCAAACATAAAAATATTGTACATACAACTTTATTTGTCTAATATGAAAATTCTTTAGATAAATATTGGAGTATTATTATTTGCGCCACGATTTAAGTGTATAAAATATATTTCAACTAACTTTTATAAGGTATTTTCGACTTTTATTGTTAAAAATATACACATATATAACGACTATTTATCGTCTACGTTAATTGCGTTAGTTGAATTCATAAACCTATGTTAGAAAATTAATTATTTTCCATGCTTTAGGTGTAATAAAGGGTATCACCATAAATTTGACCACACTGTCGTATTACTGCAATCATTTATAAGGGAAAATAATGCAAAGCTCTTAAAATAACAATGAATAGTTATATAAAAGTTAATATTTAATATATTCAGATACTATATTTTATACTTAGTATATGTATTTATTTTATTTTTATCATAATCATCATCATCATGAATAGAGATTTACATCTCTGTACTGTACTGTACGCGTGGTAGATAATCGGTAAAAAAATCTATAATCTCAAAAAATAAAAAATATCAAAAAATAATAATATACTATTCGACAAAAATTACGTATTTTTGATTACCAATATATTTAGTAGCAGTTCCCTTAAATTCTATGAGCAATCGTCTACTGCATGGATTTTTAAACTGTAATATATGATTTGATTAAAATAAAGTTTTTTTTTAAATATTCACTTACCCCACCTTCACATCAATTTAGTCCTCATTACATTCTCTAGAATAAAAACCTCGTTGGTTTCCTTGCGTGTTTCGTAACAGTCTTTTTTTTCTTTTAATAAAAAGCACTCTATATCCTTTCTATATAAATAAGTAGCAGAACACGCGGCTTTGCTTGCGCTAAAATTACAGAAAAAAGTCTGTCTTTATGGTATTAGTAATAATGTATGAAAGTCTGCCCGATTTGTTGACATTTATGATTACTGCTCCGCTCCCTTGGGTAGTAGCATGATGATATAAAGCCTTCCTCAATAAATGGAGTATTTAATGCAAAAAGTTCTAATCGAATTAGTAGTTTCTGGGATTAGCGCGTTCAATCATACAATCGGTCAATCGGTCAATTGGCCAATCGGTCAGTCAATTAATCGATTGACCGATCAATAGATCTATCGATCCATCGATCAATTCATCAGTCAATCAAACGATCAATCGATCAGTTGACAGTCGATTAATCGAATGAACGAACGACAAACAAACAAACAAACAAAAAAACAAACAAACTCTGCCTCTTTATAATATTAGTATATATACAAAAATTATACTTTTATTTAATTTATAAGCATTTAATATGTATTTGAAGGTATCATGATACGGATTTTCATAATGAATAAAGTATACTACAACGTATGACATGAACCTCTCAGAAATGTAGGATGTATTTTCTTTCATTGTTTGAGTTTATTATACGAACGACTCGAGAACAATATTTAAAATAACAATG
This sequence comes from Argynnis bischoffii washingtonia, assembly GCA_033884665.1. Taxonomy (NCBI): domain Eukaryota; kingdom Metazoa; phylum Arthropoda; class Insecta; order Lepidoptera; family Nymphalidae; genus Argynnis; species Argynnis bischoffii. The sequence continues at coordinate 11,659,720 of CM066618.1, read as the reverse complement.
AACATAATATTTTAAATCGGGGTCAAACCGGCTATAATGATGTAATTACTAGCAATATGCAACGTGAACTTATAAAACCAACTTTAAAAGTACACAAATTAATGCAAAATAATAAATACTTAATTATATATACCAACCAGAAGGAAATAATAATAAAATGTTCTTTTTTTACATTTATTTGTAATAGGTAAGTACTAATTTCTAAATGTTATTTATGAAATTGCACTTTTATGTACATAATTTTATACAAGTAGATATTTTACAAGTAAAAGAGAAAATTGATAAATTCAATATTTTACTAAGTTCTATTTTCATTTCTTTTATATACTTTCGTTCCCGACAACCTTTTTCTTTGCCAATGACATCATCCTTTCTTCTTTCTCTCTCGCTCGCACCATATATCTCTCTCATTCACGAAATAATTTTTTCGTGTTGTTTTTCATACATTTATTCTTCTCTCTTATATGTATATGAATAAAATACATAACCTCTTTTTTCGAAGTCGATTAAAAATTAAATTTGTTAGCTAAACAATTATAAGTTCTATAATAACTTAAGTGAGCTGACTACGTCGTAGACCCTTCGTAGAATCCGACCCACGCGTATATTTTGAATTACTTTACAACTATAGTGCGGCTTCATATAATTTTATTATGATTTGAATGACATAATAAAAAGTTAATGCGTCTTTTTATTTTTTATTTAAATTTTGCTACATCAATTATATTTATTTGCGGTATTTATTTCATACTAGCGACTCACCCTCACTTCAAAATCCAACATATAACATAAATATCAAAATCAAGAATAATAAAGATAAGAAATTTTATATGTGCACGAATTGGTTTTAAGAAAGTTATTTTTTAACACATTGTAAGGTTATTAAATTTTCATCTCAATCTTTTTGTGTTTCTTATTTAGTTTATATTATGGTAGTGACATTAAAAATACTGAAACTGAAACAAATATTGATGGAAAAGCAAAATGTATAACGATAATAATGAAATAAATATAGCTAACTAGTAAAAAAAATACAAAGTGTCATATTAATTTGAGCTCTTGATGTGAAAAACAAATATTATAATTTTTTTTCATGGTAGCATCTGTTCGAACAGTAAAAATATCAGTCATCCATACGTATATAAAAAAGAAGGTTTTTCAAATACGTACTAAAACATGAATGTTTATTCATATAGCCCTTTTTTGTATAGCTAATTAATGATAGTCAGTTTCTGAGTGTTTTTTTATTTATTAAAATATAAATGATTATTATATTATTAATTATTTATAATAATATCCTCTTAACCGATTTCGATCAGGTTTTACGTGCTCTATAAGGGGGTGAAACACCGCTAACTTCCCAAATCCAGGACAACACACGTACACTCGTGCACACATATACTCACGACCACAAACATATACATTATAGAAGCTATCGTATTTATTATAAAAGTAATGCAGTATTATAAAAAGAAACTTATTAATTCCGGTTATGTAAATCCTGAATAATTAATGTATGATGGTACTGTGTGTTTGCGATAAAATTGTTAGATGGCAAATGGTGTGGCAAACGGTTGGACAGTCGGCTTTTGGGTTTACTAGTTGAATGCACTAATTTGAATTCCGATTAGCAAATTTCAGATTCTGTACTCGCGTATCGACTGTTGTTGTCTGGTGAACGTTTCGTATTTATAGAATATATATTTTAATTGTAATGTAATAATCTTTATATAGATAGAGAAAAGTTAAAAAAAGTCTGTGTGCAATTCATACACGGTAGAAGTGAAACTTCAATAAAATAACTTACGAGAGATTGAGATGAATAAAGAGTATTAGTATAATTGTAAGGTTTTTTTTATAATATTTATATCAGGTTTAAAAGTTATTTTACATTTTATTTAACATATATAGTACATAACCTAGTATTCAGTATTATTTTTATTATTTTTCACTTCCTGTGTAATGTTTTCTATCTCGCCGGCTAAATCCTATATATTTATATGTTTGTCTCTTTTTAATGTCGCATTTTCGTTTTATCGAGATTCAAATCACAATGATTCTAATGAAGTTTCACTTCAAAAAGTGAACCGAATGGGTTGAGGAATCCAGACAAAAGGACCGATAGAAGAAATTAAGGGAGGCCTACACAACTGTTACTGTGTAGACTTCAACTTAATAAATTAAAATATTATAAAAAAATCGTAGTATATCTCAATTTTTTTTATATTTCCATGTATTTTACTTGTATGTAACTAGGACATTTTGAAGAAGTCGATAGTAATTTACTTTTAATTATATATCGAAATCTTTGCACTTGTATTAATGACATGCAGGTGGCGGCGGTACTGTAATTTGGAGCGAGGAAGTCTATAGCAAGCTCTTCACTATTTACTAGTAAGGCTGAGTTGGTTAATATTTAGAGGTTGCATTATGTATTTCAATCTATACTTATAATAAAATTGTTACAAAACTGAATCTGTAAAATAAATATTTTTTGGAAAATCTTATTGAGACTTTATTATTGATACAGAGGCCGAATCTATAGTTTGTAGAATTTTTTTCTGTCTGTCTGTTACCGCATCACGGAAAAACCACTGGAGGGATTTTGATGAAATTTGGTATGATGATAGCTGGTTATTCGGTTCAACATATAGAATACTTTTTACTGCGGAAAAATATCTCATCTCTGAGAAATCTATACTACCTAAACATTAAAACGTTAGTCGCTTATTACTTATAAGTGTGTCTAATTTTAGAGTCTTATTATTATACAAATAAACTTATGTAGCCCTTGATTATTTGAGCATGACAAATATATGTATTATATTTATAAATAGACAAAGACAAAACAGTTAAGTTTCTTTTTCTCCTCTGTTTGTCGTCCAATTTTTTATGTTTTTATTTAGAAGCTTTTGATGAGCTTTAGTACAATCAATAATAAAAATAAGAAACTGTTTTTCTTTACATAGATAAGACGTAAATTTAATTCAAATACGTACATTTTTCTCAAATTTTTAATAATGAAATAGTCGTATATCGAACACTAGGCCAGCACTAGTATCAATAGTTACATATAATGTTGTGTGAATTTTTAATATAGAATATTTAAGATATGTACGTATTTAAATTTGCATATATGTAGTGTATCAACTATCCGGTATCCATAACACAGGCCTCGTGGCTTACCATGTAACTAGATGGTGATGTGTGTTATTGTCCCAACATATTATTATACATATTTATAAAATATCCCTCAATGAGATCGTGACCGTGATCGAGACCGTGACCATGATTGCTGTAAAACAATCGAAACATCGGGAACCAAAAATCACAATAAATCCGCGTAAAATCCGAAAAGATAGTTTTATTTAAATGTCTAAAATTCGCGTAAATCTAAGAAAAAAAAACATAATTATATAAATTAATAATAATTACATCAATAATTTTTTTTTATTGTAAATACAAATTTTGCCCACCTTTTCACAAAACTTGCATAAGTTTATTTGCATGTTGCATAATAAATAGTCAAACAATACAGCATATAAATAATAGAATGAATATTTATTAGGAACAACTATAAACTATGTATATTGCGATAATTATATAAATTGAGGTATATGGATATAACGTGTAAACCGCACTGATAATAACTAGCTAATTCAAATTTACATCTAATTATAATATTTAACCACTCATTATCGCAATGAAATAATATGCACCTATAAGTTCCATGCTTCGTTGATTAAAGTAAATGTTATGACGTTATTATTCATAATATTTAATCGAATCACATACCCTATACATTTTAAATATTTTTTTCTTTTCCGTACTATCACTAAAATAAAGACTTAAAAGAGAGAGATGAGGAGGCCAGAAAACCGAATGACCAAAAAGTGCTCAATATTCGGGACACGGTCTCACTGATAGAAAAAAAATTAAAGAGTACGTGTATGAATGTGTACCCGCACAAGAAGTAAAACCTCTGTAGGTTATCGGTACTCTTCATAAAATTTAATTTATGTTTTAAATAATTAGGATAGGTGAGATACTAAAAATAACGCATATTAGGCATATTACAATCATATATTCATAGAATATCATTTAAGGAAAGAATATAATATTATATATTACTAGCAAAACCCGCGGCTATGCTCGCGCTAAAACTACAACAAAAAAAGCTTTGAAAAGGTAGATTTCATACAAATTTTCATCCCTTATTTTATCCCCTTATAGGATGAATTTCAAAAAACGCTAAAACACGTATTTATTTAATTGTATTGAAGAGCATTAATACCAAGTTTCAAGATATTCTGATCATAAATATTTTTTGGGTTGTGTTATAACGTGTATTCCCGTGGGAATGAGATAATCTCCCGCGGTAAAAAGTATCCTATATGTTGACCCGAATATCCAGCTATCATCATACCAAATTTCATCAAAATCCCTTCAGTGGTTTTTCTGTGATTCGGTAACAGACAGACAGACAGACAAAAATTCTAAAAACTGTAGATTCGACCTCTGTATCGATAATAATATCTAGTTCAATAAGAGTTTCCAAAAATATTTAAGGTATTATAGTATATATGTTTCCAAAATATATATTCGGCTTAGTTAGAATTATATTATATGTACAGATTTGTAGGCAATAACAACGGTTACTATGGCAACAAACGTATGTATATTTTGTCGTATCGCATTCACCAGCTTACCCTCCAAGCAAGCGTGCGTAAAAAAGTTTTACTTCAAAAAAGCGGAAGATCTATTGAAGTCTAAATGTCCGTCATAAATAAAAAACTAAAGAATGATCAATTAACAAACTAGTTGAAGGAATTTTATTTAACTTAAAACTAAACATAAGCAATACACTTATAAATGTTGTGTAAATGCAAGCCAAAATGTTTAAGCCTACATTATTCAATGTCCTATACATATATTAGAAAGCGGCTAGAAGGATTCAGTAGAGCCTGTAAGTCGATGCGACGCGCAATGGACCGCAAATTTGTCCAAAATACCAATGAAATCCGATTACTTGAGTGAGTGGCAAGGGAGCGCTAACAAGCGAGAATATCATTACTATACATCAATAGTATCGATTCTAACTAATTTTCCCATCAGTTAAGATTAGGCTACTAAATAACTACTCTTCAGTGTTTCTGTAACAGATTTTTCTTATGATTTTTATTAACAGCAAATGTAATACTTTATATAATTACTTTTAACATAATAACGCTCTTGCTTGACTTTTAAAAAATGACACTTTTGATCAACAATTGACATTTAAAAGCTCCACTTCTAACTCCTGGCTTCAAAATCAGATTAGTTCAATGGCACGAAATGAAATGAAATAAACTTTATTCAATTAGAGTTATTATAAACACTTTTGAATCGTCAGTATAATTTAAACTGCCTCAGTCGTGTAGTGGCTAGCATGCCGTACATGTAAGGTTGCACATCCGGAGGTCCTGGATTCGAGTACCGGGTCGGGCCAAATTTAGTTACAGCGTCTTTCTGTTTAGTAAGCCTCAGTAACAGCCCGGGGTTAGGACGTTTTCGCTGTTTCACCCCCTTGCAGTGCCTCGGAGAGCACGTAAAGCCATCGGCCCTGCGCCTTAACCCTCATTGTCGTCATGGTCGTGTCGAGTAGTCGTCCCAACGGAGTATGGGAGTGACAGAGATAGAGATTGCACTTGTATTTACGCGCATACTTGTGCACTATAATATCTTCTGCTATAATATGGCTTGTCTCAACGAGATTAGCCGCCGTAGCCGAAATAGTCGGGAGGATATTATTTTAATTTAAAGAGCGTCAGTGTAATTAGTCCGTGAGGAAGCTACCGCGAGCCAATGGCCACCATCAAATTATTGTACTATCTTTCATATTTCGCATACTTAGAATGTTTCAGAACGATACGGTAGTTAGAAGTAGTTTCAAGTGAAATTAAACAAATCTGTTGAAGAAAAGGATTTTCTTTACATTAAATATAGTAAATAAAAAGGCAACAAAATGAAACCAATTAAAGATAGCCATATCAATTATAATATTTATTAATCATTAGTAAAAAACACGGTTACGCTATCACGCAATACGATATTCAGAAATGTGAGGAATATCGACATGATCGTGTGCATGTCGCAATAATGGATTCATCAAGCTGACCAACATTGACATGTAACATTATCAAAAGCTCTTGGCAACACGGTTCATTTGCACTCTGTGGATGCCAAGGGACAGTAGTTCCTATCAGTTATCATGTAATGTCAAATTGATCATAATGATAATATTGCGCAATTAGTAATCAAATAATGATCAGTATACAGTATAACAGTATAGGAACTAGCATAAAAAATTAAATACAGATACCTGCGTGCTAAAATAAAGTTTTATTATTTTATTAGTAAATTATTATAAATTAATAATTATGTTTAAAATTTTTAATATAAAACAAAATAATACAGAAATGTTTCAAGTTCTAACCAACTAGCTACTATTTCGAATTTCAATAAAGATTAATTGATTGGTTTAGTTATAAAATTAAAGTTTCCAAAGCAAACCGCCACTAGTATTGGCGGCGTAGATGAAGAACTTAATCTAAAGCCAGCAGTTTCAAAGTTGTAGGCGCTTATTTATATTGCAAAAGAAAGTCCATAAACTTTTAAAAGATTTTCTTATTTTATAATCTCATTAACATATCAGCATAATATACTGAATAACATGAAATGCAAAATTCTATACATACATTTTTTATTCAAATGAAATGTTTTTTAGTGTTCCGTACCTCAAAAGGAAAAAAGTAACCATTATAGGATCACTTCATTGTCCATCTGTTTGTCCGCCTGCCCGTTTTTGCCTGTCTGTCATGTCCCCTTAATTCTTAGGAACGCATGGAGGTATGAAGTTGAAATTATTATCAAATATTTGCTATATATTACTACAATTTCTTGAAGCTGTGAAAGAATAAAACTTCTAGGTCAACACAATCAAAAAAATCGGCTGTTTATGTCGCATATTTTGACACTTACAAGGAAATCAAACCCTATAAAGGTACTTCTTGTTGACCTAGAATTATGAAATTTGGCAAGAAGCAAGACTTATAGCACAAGTACAGAGAAATATCTGAAAACCGTAAATTTTTAGTTAAATTACAATTTATTTTTTTCGCGATTATAAACCTATTTTCATATTTCATGTTTCGGAACCATCGGTGTGCGGGTCAGACTCGCACTTGTCCAATTTTTGTAATGTGTAAACTCGTTTTACTATTAGCCATTGAAATGTTTCACTATCTACCTCCTGACTCGATCAACATCGCAGTTCGATGCTGCCAAATTATTGTAATATCGTCAGAAATTCACATACGAGTATGTACTACAATTTTTCAAATGCGAAAATTAGAAGCCTTAACCTCCTAACCTGATGTAAATAGTATGAAGTTGATTTTGAAAATTTAACTACATAGTGAAAAGTGCTAAAATCAATAATAATAATTAATTAATCATTTATTATTGATCATACGTACTTAATATCAAACCATGTGCGTTTGATATTCATATTAGGTGAATGTTCTACACTTATTGATCATATTACTCATCCATGTCTGAAACGTAAAAGTTCTAAATCAATACCCAGTGAGGTACGATAAATATTAAGAAGAAAAAAAAGTATTATTAGTAAAATAATGTAGTAACAACGTTAAATTATTACAAATATTATATCCATCTAATTAGAATAAGTAAACATTGCTTGGCCATTAGTAATTTCATCGGGACTTCATGTAAGATTGGTGTTTCAGAATATTAAACTTATTTTTTTCATAAGATGAAATATTAGGTAGGTATAATTATTGTTTTTAAAATTTGTCTTTCATTTAACTTATTGTATTGTATATTTGAAATCCTTTTTGAATAATAAGCCATAAATCCTCGAATAATGCGATTGTTGATATCATATATATACATATCATTGGCTACTTAAATACAATGTCACTTAGAGAGTGGATGTGATTAATTACAATTAATCAATTATTATTTTTTTCAATAGCCTTTAAACTGAACACAATTCTTTACTCATGTCATATTGAATAGAGTAGATACGATCGAAATTCATTTAGTAATTTTTTTTTTTAAATATGGATTATTTTAAGTTATGAATTATATTTTATTAAATATTTATCATAAGCATAAAAAATATAATAGTAAATAAATAAAAAATACAAACACATTTCAAGTAGAATTTTTATTATTGTTATTTTTATTCCTATATATGTAAGTGTTACCTAAAATAATATTTCTTTTTTGTAATCAATAGGTGGTTTAAATAAGACTGATAGACGTGAATAGTAAATATTCATCATTTGAATTCATGATTAGTCCCACTCAATTCAGAACTGAGACAGGCCCTAATCGGGTTTTCGCGTGACCGAGTTGGGACTTCAATTAACAAAATGGATAATCACTGCGACAGTGAAAATTTATATTTTATTCTTATTTACATTAATCCTTTATTGAACTTCTCGGGTCAAGATTTATGATAATCTATCTATAAATATTCGTTTTTACTTTTAAAGTTAAATTTTTAATTCTGACTTTTTACACAATTCTATGAAGTTAATATGTCTACCTTATGTAATTAAGTGTATTATCTTATATATTTAAATGATCAATTTTTGTAGGTATATTTATTTATTTAAACCGACGATCTCAGAAAAGGCTCTAATGATTTCGCTGAAATTTGGTATATGAGGGTTTTCGGGGGCGAAAAATCGATCTAGATTAGTCTTATGTTTGGGAAAACGCGTGTTTTCGAGTTTTCAAGCGATTTTCTTTCGCATTATTCCACACAAAATATGGTCGATAATTTCTTTCGCATGGGCATCATCACAATCACAGGTGGCCGAGATCGGATCATGGTCTGATGCAAAGTTTTTACTTTTGTTTTCTTTTTGTATTTATTCAAGTTTTTAGTTTTTTTTTTATCTAAAAAAATACAACAAAAAAGAACTTCGAGCGAAGCTCGGTAGCCTAGGTACTATAATATAATTTAAGAACTTCGTCCACTTCTAATTTTTGAACCAAAATAAAACCTTGCAGTAATAATATGATGTTAGTTGATCAGTTAATAGAGTCAAAATAATTGCAGGGGATTATATCACGTTCTTCCATATTTAGGTTTTAAAAAAAATCTTATATAGCCTTAATGAAGTACTTTTATTGTTTGATGTTATATTAAGTATTTTTAATTAAAAATATTCAGTTTCATTGTACTGCTTGTGAAAATAAAATGTATAGAAAACTGAAATGAAAAACAACTATTCAAACAGAAAGTGATAAGAAAGATATTAAAGATTTTCATAAACTTATATTGTAAGTTACTATCATTTTTGGGTATTAAAATTATCAGGCTTTTCTTCTTATAATTCACTTATTTATATATATACACACTTTGTGTATTTATATAAAGGCTCTTATGCGAACAAGGAATGCTTAATCATTGTTTTCTTTAGTACGATAATTACAATGTAGTTTGTATATTACCTTTATTATATACCTTTATTAAAGTTTTTGCGTATTCACTTAATTCATATTTTTCGACGGATCTACTTACTGTATGAGTTGATTTGAGATAATATTGTATACTTAAGGGTGATTTATCATGGCTAATATTATGAAGAGTTAAAGTTTGTAAGTTTGTGAGTTTATTTGTAATGGATAAACTAAAAATCCGCTGAACCGATTTAGATAAAATTTAGTATGTTTGAGATCCTGGATAGAACATAGGATAGTTTTTATCCCGGAAATCATCCCTTAAGGAGGTGAAAAGGGGGATGAAAGTTTGTATAGGGAATCAATCATTTCTCAAGTAAGGGATATAAAACTCATCACACCACCATAACATTAGCTGATAACTGTTTGTTGCCATGGTAACCGTTGTTATTGTCTGACAAATACTAATACTTAGCCGAATCTGTCAATTAAATATTTTTTGGAAAATCTTATTGAAATAGACATTATTATCGATGCAGAGGCCTAATCTATAGTTTTTAGAATTTTTGTCTGTCTGTGTCTGTCTGCCTGTCTGTCTGTCTGTTACCGCATCACAGAAAAATCACTGGAGGGATTTTGATGAAATTTGGTATAATGATAGCTGGATATCTGGGTCAACATATAGGATACTTTTTACCGCGAGAGATTATCTCATTCCCACGGGAATACACGTTATAACACAACCCAAAAAATATTTTTGATCAGAATTTCTTGAAACTTAGTATTAATGCTCTTCAATACAATTAAATAAATACATGTTTTAACGTTTTTTGAAATTCATCCCATAAGGAGATAAAATAAATGATAAAAAATTTCAATTTTCATACATGAAACCTACCTTTTTTAAGTTTTTTTGTTGTAGTTTTCGCGCGAGCGAAGCCGCGGGTTTTGCTAGTTGGGTATAAGCATCGTAGTCAAACGGCCAAAGCGCAAGATTGACTATCGCAGGTGTGTTCGAGTTCCGGTAAGATACGAAGTTTTTACTTTTTTTTTTGTATTTATTTAAGTTTTACTTTTTTTTTGTTTTTAAGCCAAATAAAAAAAATGTACTTTTGACTAAAAACTCCGAACAAAGCTCGGTCGCTCAGGTACTATACATAATATCCTTATAGCAGGTTTGAGTAGAAAAGAAACTGACAGCTAATGTATTTCTAAATGATTATTAACTTTAAAATGCCAAATGTATTTTACTCTCAGCCGGTGTGGTGAGATTGTCAAGATAAATTTAAATTGATGCTAACATAGACGTTCTATACAATGTTCAAAATTATTATTTTGAACATTGTATAGAACGAATTAAAAAAACATTTTTTAAAGTATATTATCAATAGACTTAGTAATCCTTTATGATTTTTTTGCACGATGCTTGTTTCTAATTGACTCTTCAACGTATTAATTAAAAGAAATTAATATTCCTATGTCACGATAATTTTGACAGCAATATCTATTATTCTGATCATTGTGGGTTTGATTCTTGTATATTTTAATTTTAAGTAAAATACTGCAATATGTGAGATTTAAGGAAGGATTCACAAAGCTTTTCTTGACTATCCTAAGTAAAAGCGCGAGTACAATGAATGAGCTGCTTTATTTTTTATCACTATCTCTCAATGTCGATATTTCCGAAATTTCAAATATTTTTACTTATTCAATTTAAAAATAGTTCACTAAAAGGTTTTGCAAAAAAATGAAATAGAATTTAGTAAACATGTTTCTATTAAATCATGCAGACTATTTTATTTTATAAACAACATTTTATGAACGGTTTAACATAGCTTTATGAATATTGAATATATTGTCGTATCTATAGTGTCGTTGGTACGGTGCTCGATGGGTGAATCGAAAACAAATCAAATATGCATCACTCGTTCAACCGTGAGATCGAATTCGCACATTAGCGATATGCCTATCGGATTTAAAATTTCGTGAAAATTGCACATACTGTATTTCATAATGCGTGTATCAATATTTTCAGTATAGCTAGCAAGCTTTATATTAAGCTTATTATTGCTTTGAGTATAACATGAACTGAAAGCTAATGTATTTCTAAATGATAAGTAACTTTATAAAGCCAAATGTACATATTTTACTCTCAGCCGGTGTGGTGAGATTGTTAATAGCAAAAGAAATTGCTAATGGTTAGACGCTTTTTATTAAATGTTAAATAACATTTTTGATAATAAAATTTATTTTTGGGTAAATATTATTAATATTAAAAATTCGAAAATCGGAATAACAAATCGACATGATTATTTACATAGACTACAATGATAATTTAAATTACTTGTCATTTTGCATCATCAAATATTTCCGTCGAATATCAGTATGTTTATTCATCATTCTAATAGTAAGTTGGCCTGATTGTCTTAGTTGTAAAATCCAAATTACTCCATTAACGTCAATGAATTTCTTATATCGTAGAAGGACGCTAAAATTAAACAGCTACCTAAAAAAAACATTCTACAGGTTATAGTGAGTATAGTGACTATAGTGAGTGACTAGTTTTTACTATTTAAAGTACTTGAGCGTCTTGTACAACGTCAACTTACTCAATTCCTCTCTACTCATAATCTGCATAATCCTTAGCAATCCGGCTTCCGTTTCGGTTATAGTTCAAGTTCAACTAATGCGCTAGCTAAGATAACTCATGAGTCATGACATTTTGCCTGGGCATGAATAACACATCACAATACTACATATCATTGGATTTTTATTGTAGATTTTGATATATATATATATATATATATATATATATATATATATATATATATATATATATATATATATATATATACGTGTGTGTGTGTATGTATATATATATCACATCATATTTGATGAATATGGTTACTACTTTAGGTTCTCTTTGTATAACTCTTAATCTAATTGACTGTTTTCGTTGCTACCTTGTGTGGATGTCGGCAACAAATACGAATTCAAGATTCGTACTCAGACTAGCTTTCAGTCAAGACTGGTGTTCCATAGGGTGGCATGTTGTATTAATCTCTTATTTTTAATGTTTATTAATACTATTTGTCAGCATATCTCTTCTCTTTCACACACATTTATACACAATCAAAAAATTTAAATTTACCTTTATTAATGATAATAATATCAACGTACAAAAACTAACTTCTTGAAATGAGTCGCTTGAGTTGCGAATTGCAATTAAATCCCTCAAAAAGTCAACTGGAGCCAAGATTAACTTTGCCACTCTTCCACATGTTGTTTTAAACGGTGTAATTATACCTTACAATAAACTTAGCATTACCATGTATTAACATGTCCTGAGTTCCACAGGTGATGTCTTCCTGATCAATTTCGATAACGGTGGCAAATTTCACTGCGACTAGCCATCTACGTAGGAGATATTATATTACACAAGTGTAAGCGCATCCACCAGTACACTCACTGTTCCTTTTACTCTCAAATTTCGATGGGAAGACAGTTCCACAAAACCAGTGGGTGATTAGGAGTAGGACCGATGGCTTTACGTGATCTCTGTGGCACGAGGATGAAACACAGCCAACTTTCCAACTCCGGGCACCTATATAAATAACTTAGATATTATATTATGATATTTTTAGTGCGTACTCATTTGAGAAGATTTCTTCTGTATCTTCAATAACATTTTATATTATGTTTTAACGGTACGAATTGGTAGACAATTAACGGACTTATGTTATTCATTTGTTGATGGGCTTACTTCACTCGGTTTTTGCAAAAGTTTTGCAATTAAGCCCGTAAACTGAGTATTAGAGATTTAAATACCGCTCATGGGCATAAAACATATAATCTTGACAACACCATTTGATGACCCGTTAAACAATTGCTTAATTGGGTTTCTATTTTATCTAATAGTGGAGTAGAGTAAATTAACACATTGGTTTAATTTATTTTTAAATCATTTTATCCTAAATTAATCAATTTTATTCCTTAAACAAAATGCTAAGTCCGTACCAGTTCGATTTTTATCCTTTTCATAGTCTGTGATGGTGCGTTACTAAACATAACAAGAGACATTCGATACCAAGCTCGCATGGGTTTTATTTGATTTTCAAAGCGCTTTCAGAATTAAATAAAAATGCTCTTCTTAAGCACTAACCACAATGTGAATATTTCTTTAAAATTAATATTTATCAAAGGAGAATTCTCCTTAATACTTTTAAGCAATAGTAATAAATGCAAGCTGTTGTATGCTAAAGAACCAGACGACGAATAAATATTGAATGTACTTATATTAGTAAGTTTAAAATGTCAATCATTTCATCGAAACAGATGATTTAATTTTTGTAATGTAAAATTGATATATTTTCACTATTGGATTTAAATTTTCAATGTAAATTATTATAAGGGTGGCTTTGTGTTCAGCAAACTTAATCTTAAGCCTGCAATTTCGAAGTCGCGTTTATTTATTCAGCGGATGCAAGTTCAACCGTCCAATTATACCGTAACGGTACCGTTGCGGCGACGCGACGGTCTATAATTACAATTATAATATAAGATCTAATTTTAAGAATATTGCTTTAGTTAATAATAATAAAATACTAGTTTTAGTTCATGGCTACCTATAAATAATAATAATAATATCTAATGTCCTCCTGACCGATTCCGGCCACGGCGGAGATATTATAATGCACAAGTATGCGCGCAGACACAAGTGCACTCTCTATTCCTGTCCTTCTCATACTCCGGTGGGACGACTACTCGACACGACCGGTGAGAGTTAAGGTGCAGGACCGACGGCTTTACGTACTCTCCAAGGCACGGGGGTGAAACACCGCCAATTTCCCAACTCCAGGCTGTTGCTGAGGCTTACTATACAGAAAAACTCAATAACTAAACTTGGCCCGACCCGGGACTCGAACCCGGGACCTCAGGATGTGCAGCCGTACATGCTAGCCACTACACCACCGAGGCAGTCAGTCTACAAATACTAGTATTGTTCATATAGCCTGTGTATTATCTTTATTAATTGAACATACAAACATTGCAAGTTAAATAAAAGCTTGTAAAAAGGTAATGAACTGTTATGCCTTTGTCTACTTATGTATAGTATACATATTATTCATAGGAATATCCTGTAATAATGTACATTATGGGTACAATTATTTTTAATTACTTACTTATTAATTATTACTAGACATTGGATTATATTTGCATGTTTGCAAATGCATAAAACGCTATTTTTTTAGCGTTATTGCATATTTTAGTGCTTATAATCCGATGTCTAGTTATTACTGTTTAAAAAATACCGCTTTTTAAATCTAGAACGTATGGACGGACGGACAGCATAAAACTAGTAACAATAAAATTGTGAGTCGAATCTGTACATTAAATATTTTTTGAAAAATCTCGAAAATCGAAATAGTCATTATCGATACAGAGGCCAAATCTATAGTTTTTAGAATTTTTGTCTGTCTGTCTGTCTGGGAACGCATCACGAAAAAAAAACACTAGACAGATTTTAATGAAATTCGGTATGACGATAGCTGGTTATTCGGGTCAACTTTTTACTGTGGGAAATATCTCATCTCTGAGAAATCTACACTAACCATTAAAAGTGTTTAGGGACGAACCCAAGCGGAGTGAGGGTGAGTCGCTAGTTATATATCTATACAAATATTATAAAGCTGAAAAGTTTGTTTGTTTGTTTAGTTGAACGCGCTAATCTCAGGAACTACTAATCCGATTTGAAAATTTTGCATTACATAACCCGTTAACTGAAGAAGGTTACAGGCTATATATCGTCCCGGAAAAAATGTACGGTTCCCGTGGCATAGATTTATTTTTGTCTAGGGACAAACCCGAAGCGAAGCGAGGGTGACTGGCTAGTATTTACATATAAAGTAACCTTGATTAATCATTAATTGTCAATACGCTTACATTAAATCAATAAACATGCAATATTTTCACCTTTTATTTAACATACACTCTTTTATCTATAAAAAGAAACATGTATGAGTAAAATATACAAAGAGTATGAAAAACATATTTAAGAATGTATTTCCTATCATACCGAATATCACGATCGTAGCTGTAGGCTATTTATGGTAGCGGAAGATCAATTTGCATTCTCACCGAAATGGATCGTGAGGCTGTTTCGTCTGCATCCATCCCATTTCCTGCGAATAGTAGACTCGGTAAGGTTCGGATGAGGGTCTATCGGTTCGCTACGTCAGCTAGTACATTCTATTTTAGTTTGGCCTTTGTAATTTTTAAACCATCCACATCAAAACAGACAGCTAAGTAAATCTTTTGTGATCATGCTTATCTTACTTTGTTTCGATTTTTTCTTTCCATTCTTATAAATTTTAAGAGATAATGTTATTCTTCTATTGAAGAACCAGAATATTTTTTCGTGCTTGTTAGAATATTGTAGTTAATTTAATAATGATACTAATATCTACATTTGCTAGGCATTAATTTATTTACAAATACATATTATAGCTTTATCATAATGGATCCTATTTGTTTAAAACATAATTTTAAATATAGGATAATGCGTTTTAATCTGATAATATATATTACGAATACATTCTTATAATTTATAATTATTATATCTATAATCGAATAAGTCAAATGTCTGTACATAGAAAAAAAATTGCTAAAAACCGAGTCAGGGGGATGTAAGAAGAGAAATAGAACAAATCCAGATTTTTTTCATTTTTTTGTTTCTCTGTCTATTTGTCTGTTTGTACAGGCTAATCTCCGAAACTGTTGAATCAATTTAAATAAAATTTTGCATGGTTGTACCTTGTTTCCCCGGTCAACATTTTAAATACTTTTTATTCCGGAAAATTAGAGCTCTCGTGGGATAGTTAAAAAACTATAGTAACTTATACAGCTTAGTACACAACAACCTATGCACCTAATTTAGTAAAATTTGGCATTCTGATATTTTATACCGTAAAAATGTAGGGATCCCGTGGGATAGATTTGTTTTTGTTCTCCTAGAGGCGAACCCGAGCGAAGCGAGAGTGAGCCGCTAGTATTATAATATATTCAAAAAAAGAGGAGATTCTATGTTCATCTGTATTTTTTATGTAGATCCACCTATTATGCCTTTAATTTATCAAATGTTAACTCGGCCCATAAATAAATCTATTTTATAAGTGGCTATACATGTATGGTAAGCTTGCTTAAAAGCAAATGGTGTGGCAGCGGACGGACGAACAGTCGGTTTTCGGGATGACTGGTTGAGTGCGTTAACTCGTTTGTAAGGGGCACATATAGCATCAATCATCGTGTTAAGAAGAAATACATTTGGAAATTTACGAGACAATTAAGAATACGTTGCAGTGTTAAATATTGTAATAATAATTCATGTAAAACCAAAATTAAAATTGATCTTTAAAAAAAAATAACTTGTAAAATATCAATTTTAAAATGATATATCAAATGGTGTTAACCATACTTTTATATAAGTTGTAAATTCATGTGTAGATGCAAAGAATAACAAAAAAAAAACATTATTGCAGCAATACTTTAGAATTTTATTTATTTAGAGTAGTGATGACCTAAAAAACTATATTAATCGTGTAATATGACTGCAAAATGTTGAAAGTAGATATATATTTTTTTTACATTTATTAAATACTAACTAAATCACTTCTAAATATCGTCGTAAAACGCGTTTTACGCAGATTTTACACAGATTTGGTACTTAATACTAAGGACTGAGGTGATGTCAACGATGTCGCTCGCCTGCTCACGGGTTATTTACTGCTCCTGCTGGACTGGATACTAAACACGTCGATGTTACTGGAATGTTTTAATTGATCATAAAACTAATCTTTTCTGTATTACTCATTGTTTTTCAGCACTATCAGATTCTTATGGAATGCGATTTAATTGCTTATTATAAACATTGTCTTTATTATATTTAAAGTGAATATTTTTTAATGAAGTGCTGTATTCCGAGTGGCTTGACTCATGTATGATAGATTCGAATACATAAATTTCTCTATATTCTGAACTGTTTACATAACATATGACATTTCAATATAATTAATAACGATTGAATCATTTTTTTAAGCCTATTCACTGGTACATTAAAACAAACATTTCGTAATAGAATTATGGTCTGATTTTCAATCTCATTTTCTTGTAAATACAATATTACATTCATTCAAACAATAGATAAGCAATTTTGTTACTGATCACAAAAATTGCTCGTGAATAAACATCATCGAATTTTCATTATTTAGAGTAGTAGGTTATGAAAACGTATAAATGAAATTGAATATAACTCAATAAATGTTACACATACAATAACTTTACTGGTTATATTTAACGTCAGAGAGTCAAGAAACATGCAGAGTATATATGTATAATTAACTTAGACTTCAGTAAATGTTTGTAGAGTGCCAAACTGGGTCTTATTTATAATATGATCGTAGCAAAATTAATAGCAAAATTCAGTTGGCATACATAAGTGATACATGATGTTAAAAGTAATATAGTTATTTTCAAACTCTACATTAATCATTAAAATTATTATGAAACGATTCTAATATTTAAAATAGTATATTTATAGTCCTTTAACCACTTATTTTATTAATTGATGAGAGACTTACCCTACCAAAAAAATAATCTGTACAGTATACAATATACACAGTCTACACTGGCTAAATGTGCGCTAGCACACTTTATACGTCTTTCGAAAATTAGGTTGCATTAGTTCTTATATGTGTATGTGTATTACACGTTCATACTAAAACGACAGGGCGAATTTGCATGAAATTTTCATGAAATTTTTATGGTCTGAAGTAACAGAGAGACCACTGTTAGGCACCTAGGGCCGTACCTGAGCTGAGCAAGGGTAAATCGCTAGTA
Organism: Argynnis bischoffii washingtonia; assembly: GCA_033884665.1. NCBI lineage: Eukaryota > Metazoa > Arthropoda > Insecta > Lepidoptera > Nymphalidae > Argynnis > Argynnis bischoffii. Next base: position 11,641,345 of record CM066618.1, on the reverse strand, counting down.
AAGTATACTTTATGAAGCAATTATGACGTACATTTTTTGAGATTAAAAACTAAAAAAAAACCAACTTCCAGGCACTGAAAACTAAAAAATAACTAAACTTCTATTTAGAATAGATACCTAATCAAATATTTACGAAGTCTGTGTGCTTTGATTTATATTGGCTGGCAATATATATATATATATATATATATATATATATATATATATATATATATATATATATATATATATATATATATATATATATATATATATATATATATATATTGCCGGGATTTAGTTGTAAGTATAATCATAAAAAAAAATTTGAAAAATTAAGTTATTTTTTTATATAGATAGGAAATTCTGATTATATACATTCATCATCATCCTTCTGCCCATTTCCCAAATTACTTGGGGTTGGCGCAGTACATCTTCATCAACCCTCTTTGGGCATGCTGTTGTTTACCCGCCGTCGCGCAGAAGACCCAAAGTGCGATAAACAGTACAGAACGTCTTTTACGACACTTGCACTATTGTTAATATATATTGTTTTCGGATTTTTTCGCGGATTTATTTTGATTTTTGTTTCCCGACGTTTCGATTGCTTTACAGCAATCATGGTCACGAGAGAGACTAAGGTGTTAGATGTCACAAAAGCATTATATAGTTGTTACAGACAGCCTACCCACAATTAACATAAATGAATTCAAAATTTTGAAAATTAGCATCAATGTACCTTACAATATTTGTTAATTTTAATTTTAAACATTTTATAATTTTAATTTTAAACTTGAAATATGGAATATTATTTACATAATTTTAGCTATTATCATTATAATTATTTCAATTTTTTAAAAAACTTATTATTATATTATTGTTTAATAATCTATATTTTAGTGTTACCATTATTATATTCTATGTCTACTTTAGAAAATTAAGATTAATTAAAAATTACATTTACAATTGTAAAATATTAATTTGAAGTACTGTTATTTTGATCCACACAGTAAGAACTTACTACATCTAACTGTCTGTTATGTTTAATTTTATTATTAGATTTTATAATATTAATAACAGGATCCCACGACGATGGTAGTACCCAGCCATCTTCCCTATTGAAATTTGGATGTTTTTTAATTTCTATGGCTTCCCGAATCAGTCTAGGGCGATACCGATTTTCTTTCGCGAGGATTTGGGGTCTATCGAAGCGAATATAATGGCTTGGGCGGTCCTGACTATGTTTGCAGACAGCAGATGTTGTATTACGGCGGTGTTTCACGTCAGCTATGTGTTCTTTGACCCGAGTTCTAATGGATCGCTTTGTTTGTCCGATGTAAGAGAGTCCACAATCACAATCAAGTTTGTAAACTCCTGCATCTTGTAGAGGGATGTGGCACTTGACAGGTGGTAAGAATTGACTACTTTTCTTTGGCGGCTTGAAGTAAGTTTTAATTGAAGCTCGCTTTAGGATGTAGCCAATCTTGTCAGTGACTCCTCTCATGTAAGGTAGGACTGCAGGGACGCGCTCGACTGTTGCTGGTTTCACACGGTCCCTGTGACGTAGGCGCGGCACTTGCAGCTTGTTGTCTCGCAGAACTTGCTTGACATGTTGCAGCTCTCCGGCCAGGTGTTGCTCGTCACAGATCCCTTGTGCTCTCTGAAACAAAGATTTTCCCACGGTAGCTAACTGTGAAGGGTGGTGGTGAGATTCACCATTCAAGTACCTATCTGTATGGGTCTTCTTTCGATACACTGTATGACTCAAGGTGTTATCTGGGTTACGTATAACTAATACATCTAAGAAAGCTAAAGAATTATTAGACTCCAGTCAAGGGATCTGTGACGAGCAACACCTGGCCGGAGAGCTGCAACATGTCAAGCAAGTTCTGCGAGACAACAAGCTGCAAGTGCCGCGCCTACGTCACAGGGACCGTGTGAAACCAGCCACAGTCGAGCGCGTCCCTGCAGTCCTACCTTACATGAGAGGAGTCACTGACAAGATTGGCTACATCCTAAAGCGAGCTTCAATTAAAACTTACTTCAAGCCGCCAAAGAAAATTAGTCAATTCTTACCACCTGTCAAGTGCCACATCCCTCTACAAGATGCAGGAGTTTACAAACTTGATTGTGATTGTGGACTCTCTTACATCGGACAAACAAAGCGATCCATTAGAACTCGGGTCAAAGAACACATAGCTGACGTGAAACACCGCCGTAATACAACATCTGCTGTCTGCAAACATAGTCAGGACCGCCCAAGCCATTATATTCGCTTCGATAGACCCCAAATCCTCGCGAAAGAAAATCGGTATCGCCCTAGAATGATTCGGGAAGCCATAGAAATTAAAAAACATCCAAATTTCAATAGGGAAGATGGCTGGGTACTACCATCGTCGTGGGATCCTGTTATTAATATTATAAAATCTAATAATAAAATTAAACATAACAGACAGTTAGATATAGTAAGTTCTTACTGTGTGGATCAAAATAACAGTACTTCAAATTAATATTTTACAATTGTAAATGTAATTTTTAATTAATTTTAATTTTCTAAAGTAGACATAGAATATAATAATGGTAACACTAAAATATAGATTATTAAACAATAATATAATAATAAGTTTTCTAAAAAATTGAAATAATTATAATGATAATAGCTAAAATTATGTAAATAATATTCCATATTTCAAGTTTAAAATTAAAATTATAAAATGTTTAAAATTAAAATTAACAAATATTGTAAGGTACATTGATGCTAATTTTCAAAATTTTGAATTCATTTTTGTTAATTGTGGGTAGGCTGTCTGTAACAACTATATACCTAATGCTTTTGTGACATCTAACACCTTAGTCTCTCCCGTGACCATGATTGCTGTAAAGCAATCGAAACGTCGGGAAACAAAAATCAAAATAAATCCGCGAAAAAATCCGAAAAGATAGTTTTATTTAAATGTCTAATATTCGCGTAAATCTAAGAAAGTATTAATATATATTGTTATTAATAATATACATACATGTTTTCCTAAAATTTTTAATAATAATTACTCACATCGACCGCAGTCCACTGCACAAACATCAGCTGCTGGTAAAAGTCCCGTCAAAATCAGTCCAGTCGTTTTGGAGATTAGCCGGAACAAACGGACAGACAGACTGACAAAAAATTTAAAAATTATGTTTCTCTTATAAGTACCGTATATAACTTCATATGCATTAAGTAAAAAGCTTTTATTTCGACATTACAAACAGACATTTCTATTTAATTTATCTGTATAGATGTATAGATAATAGAACAAATATGTTATTAATATGGTATGCGATATTAATATGGAAATACTTTATTGTTTTCAATTCATAAAGGAAAATAAATTTTAAATTGAAATGGGAGGCGAAGAACTTTTTAAAGTTATCTCCATTGTTTTACCAATTTATACCGATTTTTAAAGTGCCAGTCTATATTTTGTAAATGCATTCATTGAAAATCGCTCATGCTAAATTTAAATTTATTTTGCGATATGAAAGCTTAATTAAGTACTTTTTAAGTGGTTATATCAAGAATCTAAATATAGCGAAATACTTGGTAGTCCTGACAGTTTTCTTTCGGTGAGCGAAAACGCTGTGTATCTATGTATATATCTACAAGCGAAATCAGTAAAAGAAGCAAAGAATTTGCTTATTTTTTTTTCTCTTTCTGATTTTACCGGCTGCTTTTCCTTCTACTTCTCAGGTATATTTTTTACATCTTCTACTTCGTAGATTTTAAGACACTAGACTGACGGATAACGTACATACAAACACACAAGCGATCCTAGGAAAGCATCAATTTATAATCACGTATTCGGTACCCCTAAAACAAGTGCTGATATAATAAATAAAATTAAATTAATGAATAAAAGTAACTATTTAAGGTCAACATTATTAAATCTTAACAAAAAGATTTGTTATAACTTTGCTGAGAATTTGTCTAGTTGATGTTAAAACTTCCAGAAATAATTTCGACCCTTTGTTGTCCCTTCTAAGTTTTATATCTTCTCAAAACAATTACTATGAAGGTTGAACAAGTTACATCGACTAAATAAATACGTAATGCATCCCAACTCCCGGCTTAAAGAGATTAAGTTTCTTGTCTACAAAGCCACCACTAATCGAGGCTTACATTGGAAACTTCAGTTTTCTATCGGTACTAATCGATAAGAGCTCGTAGCAGTTCTTAAGAGATAATGAAAGGTTTAACAAGATGACTTACAATGCAATAACTATATAATTGAATTTCACTTATAATGTTCATTTATTATTCACTACGTTTAAACAACATCTATAAGTTTTTAGCAGCTTCAATACTTTGTAAGCTATTACTTTAACCAAGAATATTTATAATTTAGTTATTTATTTATTTATAATTTCGTTGACTATTATCTAATTTATAGTTTATATAATTGCGTCGTTGGTTTGGTGATTCATTTTTAGATTGTAATGTCTTTGGGTCAAGTTATTTAACTTAGATAATTTAGTTTAAGAAAGTTTGGATAAAGTAAAGAAATACACTTTCGAAGTAATAATAAGAATTAAGTTAATCAAAGGTTGCTAATACAGATATTATACTTTATTGCACTTTAATTATATACAGTTATTAAAATACAGTTTGCAAAAGTGGACTTATCGCTATAAGAAATTCCAAGCCAGCCAACTTATGGTAGTGCCAGTTATAATGAAGTAAATAATATATTATATACAGATATTCAGGGAGAAGAAATTACTTTTGATATGTCGATGTATGTTCGACAACACGTTTGGTTCAGTTTGTAGTGACCCTATTTGCTGCGCCAGCGGTCGCAGATTCAAGTCCCACTGGGGGCATTCATTTGTGTGACGAGCACAAATATTTGTACTCCAGTCATGGGTGTTTATATTTATAATATGTATGTATTTAAAGTTATATACGTGTAGGTCATCAACTGTCTGGTATCCATAACACAAGCATCGTGGCTTACCGTGGAACTAGATGATGCTGTGTGTTAATGTCCCAACATATTTATTTATTATTTATTATATGCTGTTAATAAATATGGAAAACGGCAAAGGGGAAAGTACGTCGCCTTAAGGTACTCCTACACCGCCAGTAAGTTCTAACCAATCCAATGATATATTCGTTAATAATATAATTATGTATTATAGTGTTGCAATTTTACTTTACATTTATTAATGCCTCTAACTTACAGGAACGCTTTATTTTCTATGTTCGGACATCTCTGGTTTGCAATTTAAGTCTCAGAGCGACAACCGGTTGAAATAAAAATCTTACACCACAAATTACTATGGCAACTCTTTTACTGTAAAAGCTGCAAAGCCATGGAACATGCGGACCACGATGTTCGCCATTCAAACTCACTAAATATTTTCAAACGTCATCTAACTAATTATTATCTTGCTTATTGAGTATAATATATATACTACATGTAAGTATGTATTTATGTATCTATATGTATGTATTTATGTTTGTAACGTAGTTTATCATGCTTGTATTTAGTATTAATTGTACCATCCTGTCTACGGTTCCACTAATCCTTACACTCAAGGTTGTCTGTGGGAGATTGTTCAACGTTTCTAGCAATAAGACCGCCTTTGCACGCCTCTTTGTTATTTTTCTTTTCATCTTCTGTACTCATCTTTTGTATGTGCAATAAAGTATTTATCTATCTATCTATTATTTATTATTTATCTACGGTAATATTTTAACATTATAGAAATTTTGCTGCTTTATATATATATGCTTTATATATACTAGCGGCTCACCCTCGCTTCGCTCGGGCTCGCCTCTAGACAAACAAAAACAAATCTATTGCACGGGAGCCGTACATCTTTCCGAGATAAAAAGCAACCTTTTGTTTATTCTAATGTATGAACTATATTACTGTAAAGTTTCATTAATATCCAACCAGTAGGTCTTTTGAACTAAGCTGTATAAGTTACTACAGTTTTTTAACTATCCCACGGGAACTCTTTAACTTTTCAGGATGAAAAGTATTTAAGATGTTGCCCGGGGGATAAAAGGTACCACCATGCAATATTTCATTTAAATCGCTTTAACAGATTCGTAGATTAGCCCATACAAACAGACAAACAGACAGAGTAACAAAAAATTTGAAAAAAATCTGGATTTGTTCTATTGCCCGTCTTACCCCCCCTGACTTGGTTTTTAGCATTTTATTTCCTCTCTCCTCTACAGTTTTATTATAGTATAGATATATATACATATATATATATATATATATATATATATATATATATATATATATATATATATATATATATATAAGGAGTAAGGATTGCCTACATCATATAATTTACATTAATTTAGGTCTTACTTTGTTGTTTTATCTTTAACATAGCTAATATGTTTACGAATGAATTGTATGTAATATAAAATATCTATACAAAATAAATACATATATAAATTAAAAATGCTTATTCGGCTTGAAACAAAATCTTCAATTTAACAAAATCCTGATCTCGAGATCGCATTGTCTTATAGATAAATGCTCTAAACTATTCAATGCAGTGCAGAGCTCTCGAATGTAGAACTCTTTAGTAGGCTTTCTTTGAACAACTCGCCGACAATACAACATCTCATTCATATTCTGATAGAGTTGCCCAGCGGTGCATATCATTGCTCATGAATATCAGATATTTAGATAGCTTGTAGGATCGGATGCCAGTGCAGGGTGTTTTGAATTCATTTCCGGCCATTTGCGGAAACGGAAATAGAGTCGAGTATCGCCGGAATTCCATTCACTTGCAGACGTATTGTAGGTAGAGATATGATAATTACATCTGGCTAGATCCAAGCTTAGTTGAAAGCGTTCAATGAACACTGCGATCGTTTATCGTCTGGAAAGAAATTGTAAATTAGAATTAGTAACTTTAATTTCTTTAATATAAAGTCTTTATTATTATATTTAAAGTATCAAAAGGAATAACAAAATATAAAAGCTGTATTCATTATTGACAGATAATTGGCGTGTTCGACAGATTATTGCTGAACCAGGAAAACAGAGTGAAAAATATTTATAATTGAATACTTTGTAAGTTAACTAAAAGTATAATATTATTTCAGGTTACTTTAAAAATCATATTGAGAGGTGGATTATATTATTTATGTAAAGCTCATTGGTGCTAACGTTGAACTATAAGCCTCTTACTAAACTTCGAATTAAAGTGACAGTATCCGAACTATTGCGTTTTGTATAGTAAAGGTAACTCCTTCTTCTCCTTTTCTATAATCAATTGTCAAAACAAAAAACTAATTTTTAGAGTAATCATAATTTAAAATAGCAGTAGCGGTAGTTCATTGGTAACAGAGAGTCTTATTGACCCGCTTTGATAGGAGGCCTAAGGCCCAAAGCAGTGCGACAATAAAATAATGAATCATCAATGATCATTCTAATTTAAATAAAAAAAAAAATCTTGAAATTTATGTTTAAGAATAAATAACTTCGTGACATATATAACAAGTTAATAAAAGGTAATAATATAAATATACAGCATACGTACATTAATAAAAAGGCAGAAAAATATTTCAACAAAAAGTGTCTCTTATTACCCTTTAAAAATATTGGCTTATTTCAGCGAGTAAGTAGATATTTATGCTCTCAGTTGTGAGTTTTGGGGAACAGAAGTTTCGACAATAAATTACTGCAATAAGCAGCCGGTGATATTATTCATGACATTTGTTAACTTTGTTTTAACAAACTTTCTCAAAAATAATAAAAAATATATTTTTTAAACATTACCGTGTATTTTAGTTATTTAAAGTATATCTTTAGAGCATTGACTAATATAACAAAAAAATAAAAAGAAATACAAGAATTCCATAATTTATAATAGAAATATTAATGTTTTATTTTAAAGTAATAATCTTCAAGAATCCTTTTGAAAGTTATTAAAGACGTACTTTTTTTACGTTTTAAAATATTATAAATGTCATTCAAATATAATTTTTAAACGGAATGAATTTTAAAACAGTGGTTTAATCTATACATATAATAAAATTGTAACTAAACCGAACCTGTACATTCAATATTTTTTGGAAAACCTTATTGAAATAGATATTATTATCGATGCAGAGACCGAATATATAGTTTTTAGAATTTTTGTTTGTCTGTCTGTCTGTTACCGCGCCACAGAAAAATCACTGGATGGATTTTGATGAAATTTGCTATGGTGATAGCTGGTTATCCGGGTCAAGTTAAAGGATACTTTTTACTGCGGGAAAATATCTCATCTCTGAGAAATCTATACTAAACGTTCAATAATTGTAATTAATCAGTACAATGAACGCCACCTTAACGTGCTCGTGGACAGTGCGTAACATTATGATGCTGACGCACGATCTTTCCCGCGTAAAAAATACGACTGACTAATACAATTTAACAAAAATTAATGGATACTGTAACAACATCGTTTATATCTTTTTATAACTGAATTTGTACAAAAATGTCCTTTTTGTCGAAAATAAGGAATGTTTTCTCAGAGGAGCTTCGTTAGATGGTTTTACGAGGCGACTACATTCTAGTGTAGGCAAGATTTCCCTACGGTAACGCATATTTTATATGCTTTGTAATTTAAGTGGCTACTGCTTTATTATGACGCCTAGAGACAGAACAGTTTTACTTGTTTTATTACTAGCACAAATATAACACATATATTCAGTGTTATAAAGTTCTGACGAAGGCAGAGAGAACAGAGAGCCATGTTACCATCTCTGCATACATGTTTTGCTTCTTCTATTATTATCATTATCTTTAGGGGTACTTAGACTTTTGACTTGGCCTTTATTAAGTATTTAAAATACTTGGTCTTCAAAAGTTTTCTAAGGGCTCCTCTTATTTTACCCTCCATTTACTCTTCCACAGTATACCTTCTTGAGAATTCTTCTATATTTTTATTTTTGGCCATGAAGTAATAATAGGTTTAATTTATGAGCATCTCATTGACTCCCCGTTCGCATTTATTACATTACAGAGTAACACGGAACACTGACACTTTTCTCAAATTTAAGTATAAAGGGACCTTTTTTGATAATTTTATAAGACATTACTTAAGCCGCTACAAATATTCAGTTTCATTTCATTCTTAGTGTAAGCTGAGCTATCAGTAGCTTATAGAGCTGCCAATCCTGTCTTATAAAAAGAAAACCTATGCGTTTTGAAGGCATTAATATAAATATTAAATGGTGCTAGAGGTTAATAATCAAGTATAGTGTGCAATGTTTGAACTAACAAGATACAAAATATTCTCTTATGAGGAAAAGCATTCGTTTTCCATCTCTAAGCTGTCTATTGTATGCACTCTGTTTGTTGTCGTTTTCAACTTAAGGAAGAAAAGCTTTTATTAAGTCGTTCTCTTAACGTTCTTCTTAATGCTGATTAAATTATGTTTGTCTGTGTTTTATAATTCAACACTATATGTACCTATATATAATTATTTACATATGTAATAAAATGTTTTTATAGCAGGTTACATGGAATCATATGAATGCAAAAATATCAACTTCAAATCTTTAAAATACATAGCCATTGCCTTTTAACCCATTCTTAAAAAAATCTTTACTCTTCACATATGAGTTTTTACTACGTACGCACCCTTCGCCGTGTCTCTGACGTAGAATAATGGACCAGTCGCTTACCAAATGGAAATCCGGATTATGATAAATCACAAACTTTTGAAATTTGCCGCCTATCCTGTTGATTTATTTGCGAAGTATACAAAGCGATATGCGGTGTTTTCTCGCAATCGGTATTTCATCTCTGGAAAAACGGAATCGAATATGAATGACGTACGAATAATGCCTTTATCGTTTCGGTAATAGAAAAAATATTCAGATTATTTCAGCATACAGAGCTGACGTTAATCTTAAGAATTTCAATAAGAATAGAAAAACGGTTTTATATATGTTATAACAATTAAATTTTTATTCTTATGGATCATACTACGAGTGTACGTGTACTATGTATGTGTGCACAAATAAATACACACAAACACAGCAACTTTAACACCTCCTGGATAATTTCTAAGTTAAAAAGTTTCTAAGTTAAAGAGTTTCACCGGTGGTAGGACTCTGTCAAGCCTGAGGAGTCCGACTGGATGGGTACCACCCCCTTATCTATTTCTGCCGCCAAGCAACAATGATTGCATTGTTGTGTTCCGGTTTGAAGGATAAGGTAGCCAGCGCAATTACAGGTAAGAGCCATATCATCTTAGACCTCACAGTGATAACGTACCGGCGGTTCTGCAGTTTTGTTACGTAAAACTTAAGTGCATGAACCGTAGGTGTTATGGGCGACAGGTATCGCTTTCCATCAGGTGGGCTGTCTGCTCGTTTATCACTGAATACCATAAAAAAAAAGGCTGGAAAGATTTGGTTGAAATTTAGTACACGAGTCTAATATATTTAAACGAGTAGTTCTTGTATATTTATTTATATATACCAGCGATCTCGGAAATGGATGTAACGATTTCGCTGAAATTTGGTAAGTGGGGTTTTTCTGGGGCGAAAAATCAACCTAGATTAGTCTTATGTCTGGGAAAACGCGTGTTTTTGAGTTTTCATGCGGTTTTCTTTCGTATTATTCCACGCAAAATATGTTCGACAATTTCTTACACTCGGGCATAAGTATCGTGGTCAGACGACTAAGACGCAAGATTGACATTCACAGGTTTCGGGTTCAAAACCCGGTCGGATACAAAGTTTTTACTTTTGTTTTTTTTTTTTTTTTTTAAGCCAAATTAAAAAGAAAATTGTACTATTAGCCAAAAACTCCGAGTGAAGCTCGGTCGCCCAGTTACTAGATTATGAAGTGGGGTATAGGCTACTGTTAGTAAAAAAGTTTGCCGAATTGTAACGCTGTCCATAGATAATATTATAATTAAATCAGCATCTACGGACGCATCCGAGCGATTTTTACGACTACATAAAAAAGAAATGAAATACACAAATGTTTCAAATTTGTGTAGTATCTAGTAAAAGTATTGTAGGTATATGAATATATTCTTATATTATTAAGTAATTTCATTAAAACAATATTAATTGATCTTAACAAATATTTAACTGTTAAAATATTTACTGTGTACGTGATAATAGCTCTCATATTCAGAGATAAACTTAAATCATAATAAATATTTGCGTACAATATGATCACAAAATTTAGATAGTAACACAATTAATCATAATACTAATAGGCGTGTGATTGCTTTCCAATATCAGTTATACCCAAATAAACTCGTTATTAATATTAGATTATTTGACATATTAGAGAAGGAATCGATTACAGAATATGTCAGGATATTATATATGACTATGTAGAACACGAAACACTCCTGCTTTAACTAAATCATTATGCTATTTGAGGTATTGCTCTTGATCTCATTGGTTATTTTTTTTGTGGTGGGTTTCAGAAAGCTGCTGTACGTTTACTCTTTTGGATCTCCTTTGGGTCATCAGTAGGGCCCCCACCTGTCGTCCCCCGCTAATAGTCTGAGCTCCGCTGTGTTCGCCGTCAAGAAATTAAAGCATTAAATCTATATTTATTCTTTAAAAAAGAGCTATTCGGGCAATTTATAACATGAACTTTAAAAAATATCGGGCACTTATGGTTGCATCTCAATATATACATACGTATATATTGTACTATTACGTCTGTAAGAAACAGCGATACACACCAAATAAATACTGAAAGTAAGGAGGTTTTTGTAGACTGTGAGGTATTACTATTAGTTGATGCTCACAACAGATAAGAATATAATTATTGTATTGACATTGAAACAAACATTGTAAACAAATGTTATTTTTAAAAAGAGAGATTGTTAAGTTTCTGGTCGGCTATTTTCAGCAAAACTGCCTTTCGAGCCGATGCAGTGATAGATTCCTCATGAACCAACCACACAAATATGTAATATCAATTTAATTTTTTTAATGTAAAATGGATGTTTCAAAAATACTTGTAAATACCTGTTTGAATAAAGTATATGATTTTGTGTACATTCGAGGGGAACTTAATATATATACGTGATTCATATTGTGAATGATTATTAATTAATCAATTCATATAAATACTTTGCATTTATAAATTAAATGTGTATTATCAAAGAGAATGCTTAAATTTTAACTGGGTTTTAAATTATGTCCTTCTGTCATTTTCATTAAATGTTTTATGAAATACTAGCGGCTCACCCTCGCTTCGCTCGGGTTCGCCTCTAGACGAACAAAAACAAATCTATCCCACGGGAGCCGTACATCTTTCCGGGATAAAAAGCAGCCTTTTGTTTATTCTAATGTATGAACTATATTACTGTCAAGTTTCATTAATATCCAATCAGTAGGTCTTGTGAACTAAGCTGTATAATTTACGACAGTTTTTTAACTATCCCACGGGAACTCTTTAACTTTTCTGGATGAAAAGTATTTAAGATGTTGCCCGGGGATAAAAGGTACCACCATGCAAAATTTCATTTAAATCGCTTTGACAGATTCGTAGATTAGCCCGTACAAACAGACAAACAGACAGAGTAACAAAAAATTTGAAAAAAATCTGGATTTGTTCTATTGCCCTTCTTAACTGACTTGGTTTTTAGCATTTTATTTCTATGTACAGACATTCGACCTCTATAGTTTGGTGTGCCCTTTTGAACGAAAGTCATAGTTAGGTACACTCATTTTCTTCATATCTCACGTTCAAAGCGGAATACGACAGTGAAACTCATATGAATCGCTTTTCTACATCAAGCCCTTATTGACACATAAGTTTCGATATAGGTTGCCATTACGGAGCTGGTTCGCTGTACTTATCCGGCTAAACCCTTTCATCTAAATCGGTCCAGTAGTTTCGGAGGTTATTCGGTACAAACAAATAAACAAACAAAAAAGTCTTTCCTTTTTATAATATTAAAGCGGCTCACCCTCGCTACGCTCGGCTCCACCTCTAATCAAACAAAATCAGATTTATCCCACGCACCTTACCCGCCCAACGCACAGTACCCGCACTATGTACTTTTAATGCCCTACGCACTTTACCCAAACTACGTACGTTACCCGCCTTACGCACTTTAACCGCCCTATGCACTATGACCGCCCTACGCCCTTTGACCTCGCTACACACTTTCACTCCCCCATGCACTTGACCCCTACGTCCTTTAACCTCGCTACACACTTTGACTGCCCCACGCACTTGACCCCCCCCCCCCCCCTCCCTTACGCACTTCAACCGCCCTACCCACGTAGCCCGCACTAAGCACTAAACCGCCCTTAACGCATTACCCGCCCTATGCTTTTTACCCACTCTACGCACTTTTATGGCCTTACGCACTTTTCCCGCCCTATGCACTTTACCCGCCCTACGCACGTTACCCGCAATACACACATTACCTGCCCTACGCACATTACCTGCCCTGCGCACATTACCTGCCCTGCGCACAATACCCGCACTACGCACATACCCAGGAGTATATATAATCTCACCGGCTCACCCTCGCTTCGCTCGGGTTGCCTCTAAACAAAAACAAATCTATCCCACGGGAACCGTTCATTTTTCGCTTATTTCTTATCCTGATGTATGATGTATAAAAACTATATTATTGTAGAGTTTTATTAAAATCCAATCAGTAATTTTTGTGTACTAAGCTGTATAAGTTACTATATAGTTTTTTAACTATCTCACGGGAACCCTTTAGTTTTCCAGGATGAAAAGTATCAAAAATGTTGACCGGAGATATAAGGTACCACCATATGAAATTTCATTTAAATTGGTTCAATAATTTCGGAGATTAGCCCGTACAAACAGACGAACAGACAGAGTAACAAAAAAATTGAAAAAAATCTGGATTTGTACTATTGCCCTTTTTACAACCTTTGACTCGGTTTTTAGCATTTTTTTTCTATGTATAGACATTCAACCTCTACTATTTTATTATAGTACCTATAGATAGATTATTTATTTTAAAAAGGGTTGTTATTATTTAAAAAAATCTAAAAAAATATATAATATGCTTTCAAAGGTTACCTAAAACATCGCTTTAGTTTTAAGTTTCTAGCTTTGAAGGTTTTCGAGATATACGTTTTTGAACGAAAGTCATAGTTACGCTCATTTTCTTTATATTCCAAGGTCAAAGCGGAGTACGACAACTAAACTCTTAAGAATCGCTTTTCTACATCAAGCCCTTATTGACACAAAAGTTTCGATATAGGTTGCCATTAAGGGGCCAGTTCGCTAAACTTATCCCGCTAAACCCTTTCATCTAAATCGGTCCAGTAGTTTCAGAGCTTATTCGGTACAAACAAATAAACAAACAAAAAAGTCTTTCCGTTTTATGTTATTATAGCGGCTCACGCTCGCTTCGCTCGGGTTCACCTTTAGTCAAACAAAAACAAATCTATCCCACGGGAACCGTACATTTTTCCGGGATAAAAAGTAGCCTATTTGTTACTCTGATGTATGAACTATATTATTGTAAAGTTTCATTAAAATCCAATCGTTAGTTTTTGTGTACTAAGCTGTATAAGTTACTACAGTTTTTTAACTATCCCACGGGAACTCTTTTATTTTCCGGGATGAAAAGTATCCTAAATGTTAACCGGGGATATAAGGTACCACCATGCAAAATTTCATTTAAATCGGTCCAGCAGCTTCGGAGATTAGCCCGTACAAACAGACAAACAGACAAACAGACAAACAGACAAACAGACAAACAGACAGAGAAACAAAAAAATTGAAAAAAATCAGGATTTGTTCTATTGCTCTTCTTACACCCCCCTGACTCGGTTTTAAGCATTTTTTTTCTATGTACAGACATTCGACCTCTACAGTTTTATTATAGTATAGATGAGAGTAATTAATATTTTTGCTATGATGATGATACAAGTAATTTGTTTTTTTTTGTTTGATATTTCTATGTTGAAATTATTTTTGAATGCCTCTTTGGTCTTGTAGCTAGCATGTACGGCTGCAGATTATCAAGTCCTGGGCTTGAGTCCCGTCCTATCGAAATATTTTGGTTTTTGCTGTCAGTTCCGTCATGGATCTCTTATATCTCAACGGCTCTCAACTCTTATATTTACGTGCACACACACCTATGCACTTTAACGTCTTCTACGCACATTCTCGTATATATCTAGTTTCAATAATATTAGCCGCTAGGACTGAAATTTCTCCTATATTATTTTTCATATACCTTCAAAAACTAATTATGTGTTGTTGTTTAACTAATTATCTATTGAATTGACGTGTTTCATATAAATCAATATTATTTGAATCGAATTTAGATTCATAATTTAGATTAAGTTACTAATACTTCATGTACTCGTAAATTTATAAAGCTCTGTTATTAAATGTTATTGTTCTTAAGATACTTATTGACATATTAAGTCAACAGTATCTGTTATTTTATTATTGGTCGAAAGAAGAATATGTTTGATTTTGCTGATTTTATAAATGTTGGGAATGTCATTGTTAAAAATCATTAATTAAAAATTGTCTTTGTAAAAATAATTAACTAAAAAGATTTCCTTAATATTGTGTTTTCTTGTTACTACGATCATATTATGAATAATTAGCATATTTTACTTTAATTTTTATTCTCTTGAAGAAGCATCATTCCAACCATACCTACCTACTTATCCATCAAAAAGTGATATTTTCTCATCAGCGTTAATTGCTGGCGTGCCTGCCCTCTATCTCCACTAATAAGAAGTAGGGTACCTAACGAAAACAAATGTCCCTAGGAGGTGTTACATTTTATATTTTTGTATCACGCGAGCTTCGATTTATTATTCCGTGATTGCGGCGATAAAGTGTCCTATAAACAAACAATGGCTGAATACAATGAAATGAAGGCAACGTAGAAACTAAGAAATAGCTTGAAATTATATCAGCCGTATTTTAGTTAAAATAGGAGTGTCGAAACACTTCATTAATGTCTCCTTATTAGCATAATGCATTCCGTGAAATAGTCCTTTATATTATCCTACCTTTACTTGTATTTTCTATGTGAACATTTGTTTATTTTCATGTACATGTACAATACAATCTTGCATTTAAAATATATACAATTAGTCTACATAAGTGGGAGACAAGAGCTCAAACTAGGTCAGCTCTGTAATATGAGTCTCCTAGATAAATTATTCTAAATATAAATATCACTGAGTCTGGCTCAGCATTAAGCTACTAAAACCACATGCGATTAACGACGCAACAAAAGAAACAAGAGTAAGTCGCAACTTTAGTTAGTTTATGGACTCAATTTAAACTAAGTTTGTAATCTGTAATCCTTAAATTCATGAGTTATCCAACAAATCCACATTGTGCACAAAGAAAATATTTTTAGGGTTCCTTACCTCGAAAGGTAAAAAAGGAACCTTTATAGGATCACTCTCTTGTCCGTCTGTCTGTCCGTGGTCGCATCCGATTTTCTCAGGAACGGGTGGACCTAGCAAGTTGAAATTTGTACCATATACTGAGGTCTAGTCCCTACTAGGTGTATAAAAATCAAGGCCCTAAGTCAAGACGATAAAAAGATATGGGCAAATTTATATTTTCGCTAAAACTTGTAAGTACTAAAATTTACCTTAACTTTCAACTTTTTTATTTTTCGCAATTTTCCCTTTACTTGTGTTGTAAGACCTTGCTTTCAACCAAAATTGACAATTCTAGGTCAATCGGAAGTGTCCTATAGGTTTTGGGTCGAAAACCTACATACATGGTAGTTCCCGTTGATCTAGAATCACGAAATTTGGCAAAAAGTAAAGTCTTACAGGACAAATAAAGGAAAAATTCAAAAAAAGTAAAAAAAAGGTGAAGCTTGGAATTAAATAGATTTCCTAATTTGTACGGAAAGTCGGTGGGCGAGTCTGACTCGCACTTGTCCGGATTATTTCACATAACTTTTAGGGATCATATTCACTGTATGTAACCAAACCTCATAGCTTTACATTAAGATATTAGATCTTTTACGATTCATTTTCTGCGTATCAGTAACAAGTAATAAAAACTGGCTAAAAACAAACAAGTCTCTAGTGGTATTACCAACTACCTTCCAACATGCACTTTCAACAATAATCAATATTCGTAATAATGTGAAAGTTGTTACATCTGCGTTACGTAAGTTCGGTCTGATTGATTTTTTTTAAGCCTTGAAAAAAAAACCTATTTTCGTCAAAAAAACCAAGCACTAAGGTAGTTCAAATAAAAATGTTTATTTGGAAGAAATTGGGAATTTCATCGTTTATACTAAAATATTTATGTTCAAAAACTTATCGCTGAGTAAGGACGTTTTTTATTTCTTTATACTGTATAATATATAATTATCTTTGCTGATTTAGTATAAATCGGCATAGAGTTTACTTTGTTCCTGGAAGCAAATAATATGACGCAAGCAGAGTTGCAAACAAAACATAGTACTATGTTTATATAAATATCTAAAGACAAAACAGTTCAGTATTTTTTTCTTTTCATCATAAATGAAACAATATAATAAACCAATATAATAAGTTACAATAATTATGGAAAATATGGAAAATCTAAGTAGGTATATATCAGAAGGGGTCATCTATACAGATAAATAAGATTGAAGTGTCTATTTGTAATGTGAAAATAACAGCTTTTTACTAATTGCATATGAAAGTATATCCAGAACTAAATGAAAAAAAATTTTTTTGTCTGTCTGTTTATTCCGGCTAATCTCCGAAACGGCTGGACCGATTTTGATGGAACTTCCACTGAGAGATAGCTGATGTTATAAGGAGTAATTTAGACCACTTTTATTTTAGAAAAAGAACCAGGGTTCCGAAAAAGAAATTAAAACCAATGAAAGTATAATTAAAATCCGCGTACCTAGGGAAGCACCCGAGCGAAGCGAGGGTAAGTCGCTAGTTCTATAAATAATTATGACAGTGATTTCTACTATAATATAAAATTTCACTTAGTAGTGCTTCCTGCGACCATGCTTTCCTAATTTTACTTTAAAATGCTTTTGAAGGTAAAAGCTGTTAATTTTATTAACGTTTCATAGAGAGTGCTTTCTCTTATCAATTTCTAAATTACTTTTAACGTTTGAGAACTTAAAAGTTAATAGTAAAATATTTCTAACATCGTAATGATATAAAAACAGTTATTTTAAACATATTAATATGAACTCAAAATATATTATAGTAAATATTATTTTCAACAAGGGGTTAAAATAATTGAAACCTCTAATCTCTAAGCGAGATGAACGCTCTAACAAATCGGAAAATAATCCATTAGTTTAATGGGCTTACCATTCATTTGGATTAGATTAGAATTTTAATTGATATCTGGTTTCAACAATTTGCAACTGAATAAATACTGTAATTATACAGGTAGGTAATTTGTTTTAATGCGATTAAACGCACTGTAAAGAATTTTATAGAGATAATATGTTTAACTTAATAAAAGTTAATGACGTTAAGTGAAGAAGCTATGCCAGTTTATGGATGATTTTCCATTATGAATAGTAAAAATATTTAAGTATCAATTCTTTATGTAAATATTATAGTGTAACCATAATATAACAGAGTAAAAACTAAAATAACCATATTAGACCACTGAAACTGCATTATCAAAACAGAATCAAAACTAACAATATAAAAAATTAAATACAGAGTTGTTAACTATTCGTTCAATTCGTGGGCGGGTCGTGTTAACGGAATCTGGTGGGGTCAGAGCGGTGCTCGATAAAACGAGCTTATGGCAAGCCGACAGCCCTCTTTTTCCCTTAAAATGCAAAAAGAAACGCACGACAACATCGCCTAGCGCGCCGAGCGCATCCCGCGCCGGTGCGGCGGCCGCCGCCATTATTCGCGCACCAGATATCGACAACTACTAAAAAAATATCCTAGCCTTCTCCTTATAATAACCTTCTGCATAAAATGCCTGCGTGTAAACCCGGTCTTGTGACTTACCGTAGTTGCTATACTCAAACTTCAGTTGGCCTCAAAGGGTCTTTTGATCACATTAAAAATAGGACCGTTTGGCAACAAAAATATTACGAATTAATTAAACGTTTTTCCGTACAAAATGTATGGGAAAAGATTTTTGTGATTTCTGTCATTTCTAGTACTCATACCTTAAATGTCCCATAGAGTCTTTTGATCCCTAAATGAAATAGGATCGATTACCATAAAAAATTTTTTTTGGTATTTCGTCATTTTTCTCGCTGACTGTAAATATTTTTTCCAAAATCTGTGAATGCAGTTCAGAATATCTCAAAAAGTTATGGATGGTTTCCTAGGAACGTTTTCCTGTAACTATAGTAGTTAAGGTACCTGCTCTTACTGTCCCGTCTCAAAAATCTACCTTGTATAATTAATTTATACTGTCTTTTTATAAAAAAAAAATATTACAATGCAATAAAGGCTGTAAAGTAAATTATAAACATGTTAATAAAAAGCGCCATATTCAATACTGCCTATTTGATAATGTTGAAAATATATATCCCTTCAAAAACATAATAAAATGGAAGTTTGCCCTACAACCTGTAAGGATAACCTTAAAAAGTGGTTGATATGGGATCATGTAGAGCCAAGTCTACTATTTTCTTGTGTTAAAATAAATACTTCAAGAATTTTCTCATAAGCTATGAATTTTGTGTCTATAATTCTTAATTATTAATCGATAACTTCTTATTACTTTTTCATTTATTATTTACTAGCGACTCTCGCTTCGCTTCGGGTTCGTCCCTAGACTAAAACAAATCTATCCCACGGGAACCGTACATTTTTACGGGATGATATATAGCCTATAGCCTTCCTCAGTTAACGGGCTCTCCAATGTAAAAAGAATTTTTACAATCGGATTAGTAGTTCCTGAGATTAGAGCGTTCAACCAAACAAACAACCAAATAAACTAACAAACAAACAAACTCTTCAGCTTCATAATATTAATAATTATTTATTATTTATTTCACATACAATAAAAAGATAATATGTGCAGATGTAGTCTGAAAAAATATGTAAAGGCGATTTTATTGTTCACAGCAATCTCTACCCAACGGTATCTTTGGTGTCTTTTATTATTGACGGCCAATAATTATTAAAGACCTGGATTTTATAAAAAAAACTCGTGACTTGGCAAAACACAATGTAAATATAACAAAATAATGCCTGTGAATGTATCCACTTTGTGGAAAAATGTGAGTTATCAAATTTTACGTTGTAAAATTTTATTTTTATTGTCATAATGAGAATATCATTATTTAATAAGTTTTTTATTTATATGTTATTGTTATTTTGCAATGAATAAACTTTTAGACACACGCAAGGCTTTCAAGCAGGTACTTAGAGCTGACAAAATGGCACTTGCGTCTCTTGTCAGCGTGAGTGGCTCTCACGTCTGCCAGCTCTTGGT
Organism: Argynnis bischoffii washingtonia; assembly: GCA_033884665.1. Taxonomy (NCBI): domain Eukaryota; kingdom Metazoa; phylum Arthropoda; class Insecta; order Lepidoptera; family Nymphalidae; genus Argynnis; species Argynnis bischoffii. The sequence goes on along the minus strand of CM066618.1, from coordinate 11,620,955 downwards.
CTTGCTTACATTCGCACCCATAGCTTGTGAAAATACGACGACCGCAAAACTAAAAAACAAGTCGGTTTGTAGTATGCACAGAAATATTCCTGGAACATATTCGTAGTATCTTATGCTATATAATTGTTAATTTGACCGTAAATATAAAAGTGAACATATTGATAGGCTTATCAATACAATATAACCTTCATTCCGAATTCCTATTAGTAAAAGTATTTTCATAGTCAATGTCTTAGTGACATTTTTATTAACTTACTAGCGGTTACACTAGACATACAAAAACAAATCTATCCCACGGGAACCGAATATTTTTACGGGATGAAAAGTAGCCTATTTGTTATTCTGATGTATGAACAATATTATTGTAGTTTCTTTAAAATCCAATAAGTAGTTTTTGTATAGGTACTAAGCTGTATAAATTATTATCGTTTTTTTAACTATCCCACGGGAGTTCTTCAATTTTCCGGGATGAAAAGTATTTAAAATATTGACCAAGGATATAAGGTACCACCTTGCAAAATTCCATTTAAATCGGTCCAACAGTTTCAGAGATTAGCCCGTACAAACAGACAGAGAAACAAAAAAAAAAAAAAATTGAAATAAAATTGGATTTGTTCTATTTGTCTTCTTACCCCTCTGACTCGGTTTTTAACAAAAAAAATTCTATGTACAAACATTTGATATGTACAGTTTTATTATATGTATAGATTTCTTAATACTTTCTTAGATTAACGCGGATTTTTGATATTTCCGACGTCGTTCGAAACGTCAGAAACCAAAAATCTAATTAAATCCGCGAAAAAATCCGAAAAGATAGTTCTATTTAAAACTTATTTATTCTTATTTTACACCTTATGTACAAGATGGAGTTAATGCTATTAAATTAAGAAATTTCTACTAATTGCTCTTCAAAACGCATAAAGTCTTAGAAGGTTAATTACTATACATACATATATCCCGGGGGAGAGCTGACTCCTACCGGGCGCGTCCCCAGGTGGCGGATGGGGGAACCCCACCCGCTTAGTCTGCAGCGGGTGGTACCGGAGAAATCCGGCGCGGACCAACAGCAGGGTGGTGCCCTAACCGCGGGCCGTCAACCGCGGTGAAGGGCGCTACCCAGACGGGGCCGCTCTCCGTTGAGCGGAGTTGCGGCCACCGGGAGCGGGGCCGCTTCGGCGGTCTTGCGACCGGAGGGCGGGGACCGGTTGCGGGACTGTGTGGGAGGGCAGGCTCGTAACCGGTAGAGGGGAAGGCCGCGGTGGGAGAGGAGTGCCGGTATTTCGGTGCGCCGTTCTCCCTGCCCCCCGCGGCCTTGACGGGGCTGCCACCGTCTTCGATGGCAGACGCGGTGGGGCTGCAGGGGAAGAGGCGTGTCGGTGTTTCGTTGCCGCTCGCCCTGTCCTCTGCAGCCGTGTGAAGGGAGCCCACTTCGGTGGGCGGATTGGGGCCGCTCGACGAGGCTTCCGTTTGCGAAGCCACGACGATGCGGCCACCGGTGGCGGGACCGCTTTGGCGATCCCGTGATCGGACGGGGGGTGGGGCCGGATGCGGGACTGTGTTAATAGGCCCGCAACCGGTAGAGGGGTGGGCCGCGGTGGGAGGGTAGCGCTGGTGCCTCGGTGCTGGCCTCCCCGCCTTCCGCGGTCTGGACGGGGCCGCCACCGTATGATGGCGGACGCGGTGGGGCTGCAGGGGAAAGGGCTGGTGTTTCGATGCCGTTTCCCTGTCCTCTGCAGCCGAGGTAGTGTTGCCCACTTCGGTGGGCGGTGAAGGTGCCAGAGGGCGGTCGGCTAGGGGAGGCCGGCCGTCCGCTGTTCTGGCTAGAGGAGGCCGTCAGGGGTGGTCGAACATCTCAGCCCCTGACACGGAGACGGGCCTTAGCAGGCGCTCGCCGTCGGGGTCGCGGAAGAGTCTTTTTGGTACCCGCGGCCCCGGCCTTATGGCGACGAGGAGGAGTTTGGTCAGGTTTTTAGTGGGTAGGCTGCCGCACATCGCGGCAGGAGTCCCACATAACCCGACTCGCTTCCCCACTGGCGAGCGGGTACCCGTAACAGGGGTTTTCCTGACGGTAAAAAAAAAAAAAAAAAAAAAAATACATACATATATACCTAGACACTGGCATTATATAGTAATAGTATCTGTTAACACTATAAAATAATAAAAAGGCAAACTTTGTGTTTGTAAATTTGATATAGGGAGTAATCTCTTAAACTACTGATCCTATTCTGGAAATTCTTTCACGAATAAGAAGCTACTTTAACAAGTGCTATCCTATTTTTTGCACCAAAAAAATATACTTACTGACAGAATTCGTACAATTTTATTTACTTCAGTGAAGAAAAAAATTAGCCGTTGAGTAACTTTGTTGGCATGCGCTGTCTAAATCAAATATAAACTGTGAAATCGACATTTTCTAAAAAAGACAAAAATTTTGTTCTAAGCTTTGAACCACTCTTAAATAACCTATAAGAGTAATATCGTTGTCGAACCCCCGCAAAAATGATAAGAGTTAGATGAAAACATATGAAATAAAAAATGTATAGTATTTATATTATACAAGTTAAAAAGTCGAATGAGGGTTTAAAAAAACCGAAAATTATATTTTATACTGATTTTTTTTTTGATTTTCAAACAAAAAAAATGACAAACAAACCCTTCACTTTTATAATAATAATGCATATATTTAAAATATTATCAATATATTATTATATATAAAATATATATTTGCCCTCAAATTCTAAAATGCAGTTAACTGCTGTAATTTCTTTGCTTTAGAGAGAATATAACTATATTTTTGTCTTACAGAAAAATATATACATTCAAAACAAACTATTTGGGAAAATTAGTACTTATATTTTTTTACAAAATAATTCTATAGGAAACTTTAAAAGAAATTTCTTCGAATTAATTTATGAATATTATGACTTATGACAACCGTAGATGAAAAATTTGTGAAAATAAAACGCTTAGGGAAATAAGATTAATAATTTATAATAAGCGCTTTAAATATCTTATTTTATAAATTTTACAGTTCAATACATTTGTTTATTTGGGTGTGTATAAATATATTTAGCTTGCTTGCGTCTATCGCCCCTCTCGCCATTTGTTGATAAAATAACCTAAGAGATAGCATAGAAAGCTATTATTCGATTATATTACAAACAGTATCTACCGACAAAATTATACAATAAATTGGAAGCAATAGTCAAATGGCACTGAAGTAATATTACAATATTTGATAATCATTTTAATCAATTCTAATATTACAAAGAGGAAAAATTTGGTTTTTTGTTTGTTAAGGGGGTGAAAATGGGGCTGAAAGTTTGTATGGGGAATCAACCCGATATAGGGACGAACCCGAACGAAGCGTGGGTGAGTCGCTAGTATGTTATATAATTGAATATATTGATTCTGTATTTAAAGTATACTTTACTAACAAACACGTAACTATATTTATGTGTTTGAATAATTACAGTAGTATAAGATAAACGTAACTATTTCAAATATAAATTATTATTAACCACAGTTGTATCTATACGTAAACTTTAACAAGCGGAGACAAATCAACAAAATATAACTTTATATTTACCGTACAATATTCCGTTCAAGAAGATATTCCGATAAAGTTTGCCTTCGGCTCTGAATGTACTCTGGTTATATATATTGCTTTCAAGACGACACCTGGTTTCACTATAAATTATTTAGATATCGCCTGGGATTGTATGCCGAGACTTCATTAATATACTGAAGAAAAACTGCTCTACTGGTGGACAGCCAGTTGCAAACAGTAATTTATTTAGTAGGAAATACACTGAAAACATGTTTTGTTAAGTCTGCATGAGGCTTAGAAATAGGTCTGATGGTTTATTTTATTATTACTTTTGGTAACAGTTATTTGTACAACTGTTGTGGATCAATAAACTATCTAAAACACTATTTACGTAGCATGCCTTAAAAAGAAAATACATGGTGATTTCTATTACCATTTGCCATTAATTTTTAATTTTGTTTGATATTTGATCCCTATAAAAAAAGTCGTGGTTTTATCAGTCTGGGATAGATAAATGTAAGTTTTCAAATGAGTTAAATAAATGTAAAACAAACAAGATACACGAAGTTAATTAAAGTCACCACTTTAATACATTTGAGTAAAGCTGTCTTATGCCTACTCTATATACCAAGAAAATAGCATCGCAAGATAGAAACCTTCTATCGTGTGGTTTTATTTTCGTGTTATTCTTTAAAATGAGTTCCAAACCGTCTGTTCATTTTTTCAATAATACTATTGAGTATAAAATCATGATTCACATTTAATTTGTTTTATTTCATCCCTTCTGGTGCGCACGAAGTGAAAGAGAATTCAATGTTGGAAAGCTATCAATCCGGAAATGTTTTGTCATATGTCCTTTACTAGGTTTTTATTGAAAAAATATATTTTTAGAATTCAGTTAAATGTTCTATTCTATACACATGACATGTATGTATGTATGTATGTATGTATATGGTCGTTGCAGCAACATTTGATTATTTTAATATATTTTATTAAAAATAGAAATAAAAATCATGCTTAAAACTGTACGCCTTATAATGCCACTACTTGTTTTTTTTTGTCACAAATATAATTTATAAAAAAGGCTAATAGAAAAGGTCTCACTAAAAATATAAAAGTATAAAAACGTGTGTATATACTTCTGTGTGCGTACATGTCTATACCAGAAAATGAAATTTTCTCTAATAAAAATACAATAATTAAAACTGAGTTTCGCTCAGAAAACATGCAAGTATTCATTCAGTACCCGACTGTCCAAACTTACTGTACCCGATGGAACTTTTACAATGTACATACATGTACATATATGGACAAAACCAATAACTTATACGTTACATACAAGTTAATATTATTTCATTGTACTTCGAGTACAGTTTTACTTTCTTCTAGTGATGATGTCCTCCTGACTGATTTTGGCCACGGCGGCCAATCTCACTAAATTAGCCCACTGCGCCGATATTATAGTGTATCAAGTGTATAAACAGACATAAGTGCACTCTTTTTTCCTATCACACTCATGCTCCGGTGGGACAAGAAAGTCTTAATAACCCGGGACCCGAACCCGAGACCTCCGGATCTTTAGCCGTACATGCTAGCCACTAAACCACTGAGGCAGTTCTTCTAATATAAATACTTAAATGCATATAAGTAGTTCTTATATTATGATTTTAAGCTCTAAATATCTCGGAAATGTGATACTTTAGGGTATCACTTTTTGAAATTTTATTTCGTTTTAACGTCCTCTATTCATTCATATCGACCAGTTACATGGTTTGCTGATACTACTTTGAAAAAACCTAAATGGCGACAGCTGGCATTAGCCAGCTTCCATAGAAAAATGCTGGAACCCCTTTTATTCGTGAGTGTTTTTTTAAAGAATCTATCATCGTAGTTTTTCCATACAAATTCGTTGAGCCTCTAAAGCGTAACGGAGAAATAAACACAATATTCACAAATCTGTTGTAAAATGTTATATTCATACTAGCGACTTACCCTCGCTTCGCTCGGGTCCTTCATTTCATAACATTAGATTTCTACCAGTGAAAGTTCCGTCAAAATTAGTCTAGTATCGGAGAATAGCCGGAACAAACACACAGACAAATAGATAGTTTTTTTCAAAATCGGGTTTTTCTTATAAGTACCGTATAATATAATTTCATATGCATTTAGTAAAAATGTGTTATTTTGACACCACACACAGACACTTCAATTTTATTTATTTGTATAGATATAAAAGTGAAATTCCACATACATAAATAAACAAAGGAGAATCACTTGAAAACGGCTCGACCGATCTAGCTAATTTTTTTCGTTGCGCTTGTAATTGTTAGGACAAGTATTAAATAAATTTTCGAAAACATCGGGAACTCGGATGGTATTTCGATGGTTTGACGATATTGCTGCCACATATTTTCATAACAACAAAAACATTCAATATCAAAATGTACAGACATACTCTCTGTATTATTATGATTAAGAATTGCTTTTGGTAGTTTAAACGCAGGCAAATCCGCGAGTACTATAATAATATGAAACTACAAGTTTAATATAAAGTTTCAAATACTATACAATTTTGTTGACAAAGAGTAAAAAGAACATCGCCGCACTTCAGTCACACCCGATGGACAAAAGTAGAGATAGAAACAATATTAGCTGCATATTTCTTTTATATTACTGTTTAACTCAACTCTCATTCTTTATAAAAAAATAATAATCGAAGTCAGTGTGCTTTGATTTGTAAATTTGGCTGGCACCGACTTCGAAAAAATCTGATTAAGTATCTATTCTAAATGAAAACCCCCGTTTAGTAATTTTTTACTTTTCAGTGCCTGGAAGTCGGTTTTTTTTAAGTTTTTATTTTTCTTTTTTTTGTGTAGACGTATCATCAATACAAATTAATCAAGCCCAAACACCAGGTTGCTGTAAATCGTTGAGGAGTTCCCTTGACTGTCTTTCGGGTACATTATCAGATCAACTGCAGACCTTCATTAAATAGTAGTGCATTAAAATACCTAATGAAAATGTTAACAAACGCACTAGTCGCCGCTACAATTTTCGAAAGTTCCCCTCGATTTTTCTGGGATCCCATCATCAGATCCCGGTTTCCTTATCATGGTACCACTCTTAGGATATCTCCTTTCCAATAAAAAAAGAATTATCAAAATCGGTTCATAAACGACGAAAAAATCCGCGAACATATACGGTCGAATTAAGAACCTCCTCCTTTTTTTTGAAGTCGGTTGAAAACTTAAGGAATCTCAATTTGCTTCCTACATCTAAATTGTGAATTTTAACTTTTATTTATTTTTATTTACTAAATTATTTAATTTTTTAAAAGACTTGCTTGAGTAGTGAGAGCTTTAAAAACCAGCATTAATAAATGCACAAGAGTAATGATGTGAATAATTAAATTATTATTTAAAATATTTCTTTAAAAAACGTGTGTGTGTACTTATGCGCGCACGTAAGAAGTTATACTTCTTTGGCGTAACAGAATAAAAATATCTAATGATTTCACCCCGTATGTCACAACTCTCTGTTTGTAAAAGGCAGCTAACAAGCTAATAGAAGTATAACTTCAAAAACTGTACTGTTTACTCAAAATTGAAACTTAACATCGTGATGTTTTATTATAATATGATGATATTAAATTATAACTACCTTTGAAGTATATGCGATACTGATATCATATCTGGGGACTATACCAATACATTGCATTAAATTATCATTTCCATTCATGATTCTATGGCGTATATGTACATTATGTTAGACATTTCTTTATGCTGACTGTACTATTTAGTTAGTGGGAGGCAAAGAACTCGCTTACATAGAGTCAAAACGATTCTTATTTACATTCTAAAAATATACCTCTAAAAAATATATATCTAATTTTATATAAGAGATACTTATGAAAGGCATCGTATAAAGGGATCGAAGGATCGATATAGTATGAAGGGTATCGATAAGGCCTCATTTCTGTCCCCGAAAACCAAAGTTTGGCATCTCATAAGTAGTATTAATAATGTGTATTTTTTTCTCATAATATATTTTCTATCAAACACACAGTGTACTTCTAGAATATGTAAAGAAAAGATCATATCGAATGCCTTTTTTTTCATTCGGGAGAGGAAATGAGACCTTATCGACATCTTTCTTTTGTAAAATATTTAAATATCATTTTCATTCTATTTTTATTATTCAATTATAAAAAAATATATATTAAGCACTGGTAGCTTATATAACTAATAATTAATAATCATTATGTTTGCTGTAAATATGGCATAGTGCATATTCTTTTTTCTATATAATACTCAAATTCAGATAGACCTATAATTTTTGTAGATTTCTATGTCCAAGCTTTAATCTTTCTTTAATAGCTGTCTCGTGTTATGACAGCAGTCGCGCAGCATGGTGATTGCTTTTTACAAGTTTTTTTCTTATTTTGGTCGATATCGAATGAAACTGCAAAATTTTCAAATCAAATGTACGTTTACTGACAAGATTTGGTGAATTCATTCAAGTCTTTTTATCCAAGTTTACTAACTTTATAATTTGTATTCAAGAAATATATGTATATTACAAAAGGACATTCTCAGACGAAAATTAAAAATAGTCGGTCGGTCGTTCGAATCGCTATGAACGGACTCTAAAGGACGTCTTGGTAGGGTTTATTGCATCTTTGTTTGCTCGAGAAGCAATAGAAGCCGGCCCGCCCCTATAATTCTACTACAAGTTTCCGATTGTTATTACCCTGTAGTTGGCATACATATTGCTGGTGTAAACATGATTGACTTGTATCTAGGGATCTAAAGAAGGGTTATGATTTGAATTACTACTCTCGCTTTATTTATTTACTGCCAGCTATTTTACCTTATCTATTTTATAAATTCAATGTAATATTCATATTACATCTAATTCTTGAGTTTCTTTAAATATACCTATTTTTAGCAATTGTGGTGGCTAGACAACGAAGTCGATGAAGACTGTCAAATTTTAAAAAATAAACGATTTCTGGCGAACTATCCCTCAATTGCCTCGAACATTTTTCTTTTTATTTATTCATAAGCAAAAGCGGACTAAAATGGACGAGAGCTCCTTGGAAATTACGTGACGGTCTTGGCTTAAATTATTTACCATCTTCAACCTGAAGATACATAGTTAATAGTTATACTGCAGTTTCTTTTTGCTTTTCAAGTTATGTTTTGAAATTAAAACATCAAATTATTTAAATAAATATAAAATTTTTGTAAAAAAATAGCAATGAAGTATAGCAAAGTTTTATTTATAACATCTTTTTTGTGGAAAATTGGAAAAAAATCAAAGGTTTTCTCTGATTGTAATATGAGTATGCCATATTAACCTCGAATGGCAATTTGCTCTTTACGAAAGGAAAATTGTTATGAAGAAAATATTAGATATATTCTAGTCTACTAGTTCTGGTAGCTGCTAATTTTGGAACGGCTTAACGATTTTAACGGGATTTTCACTGGCGCATAGATTTTGGTGAGTGGCTTGTTTTTTATTGAGACAAGCGTGATATGTTATTTTTGTTCATTATATCGCAAGAATAGAGTGGCTAGAAGCTAATTAAAATAATGATGATTCAGTCTAAACTAAAACGAAAAAACGACGTACATAGTTTATAATGGACCAGTTGTTAATTTTTTTTTATCTAATTTTTAAACCTAAATAGAGCCTCGTTTAATTCCTTCTTCAAACTACTTTATCTTGCCCCATTGCGTGCCGCAGAATTTGATAGGGAAGGCTTTGTAGTGTCGTATTTCAGATAAGTCCACTTAACGTCCCGATCAACTGGAATAAGTCTTTTATATCTTGCAAGAAAACATGTATATTTTTTATCAAACCTACTTTTGGCACTTTCTATCATAAAATAATTATTCAAGAACTTTTTTTAATCAATGAGAATACTAGTAAATGTACTTTTAATTTGAGACCTTTTTAATAATGTATTTCATTTTATAATATTTATTGTTCGCCTAGTGCGATCACTATAATTCGACGATACTCATTATTGAGAATTTCAGAACGATATTAACAAATAAAATTTACCTACTTATATAAAAGAAACTGTTTCCAACAATTTTTTAAAGCTCATCTATAGTTATTAAACAATAATAAAAGAAAAATGGTTGACAAACACAGGAGTTAGGAGAACTGTTTTGTCTTTGCGTATTTGCTCGTAAATATGATCTATAACAATATATCATCAGTGGTTATTACTTAACTTTATGCTTAGTTTACTAAACTTAACACTTAAATGGCCATTTTAGTATTAGAATAAAATATTATAATTTATCTATACACGGAAATTTATGTATGTAAATCTATAAACGGATAAAAGCGGCTTTTTTCATCCGGTTGTGGATTGTTCCAAAAGCAGTGTGTTCTACAGTCCACATTATTTTTATAATATAAATGTAATATAACAACGTTTTGTATAACTATAAAATATGGTAAAGAAATAATTTGGACTATATGTAAATAATTACATACCTTATCAAAATCGGTTTAGCTATGAAAATCAGACGCATAGGTCAGTCAAATAGGCCTGCTTTATTATTGTATTGTAATATTACTCGATGTATAGCCGATTATATCCAATGTTAAATGAAGAAACTAGGATTTTTCTGTATATTTTTTATGCTTGAAAATTCAAAAACATAATCATGTAAGAAAAATTTACTCTTTCTTACAGAAAGTCCCAATTTCAACTTCTATTACCCTAATTTATCAAAGAGCTCCTTTGGGCTGCGAGCTATAATAAGAAAACAAAACTAAAGCTAGATCTTTAAAGTATCCTTTCCTCCAGTCTCGAGAATTTAATATCTTTTTTTTTTAATTTAATTTTTAATGATCTGATGAAAATATAAAACGGAGTTGATTTAAGAGTGTAATATTATTAAAAAAAAACTAATTACTTATAATATTTTTACATACAAAATTTCGGTGGCTGCGTATTAGTTATTTTTCCCCTCATAAGCGGCTTAACTGATTTTATTCATTTTTCGTTACTTATAAAACCTGGCTGGTTCTTAGCCATAGTTTGGACACGGTAGGTGGCGATTAGGTCCCGATTTTTTTTAATTTACGGCTAAGCTAGCCCTGTGTTAGGATAATGTCAAGCCAACTAATAATAATTAATATAAAATTTAAAGTTTTATTCGCATATTATACAAAAATAAAATCAAAGCGATTAGAAAAGACAAAGCAGCTGAAAATTTAATTCTTAATCTCGGCTACAGAGTTAATCTCATAAAACCAGTCTATCATCAGAAGGAAAATTAGTGAAATTCCTTAGGAATGTATGAAATAATAAGTCTATTAATTACTGGAGATTACAAAAGAGTCGCGCAGTAAGCACCGTCTTGAGAGCGGCTCAGATCTTAATGATCATGTGATCCCCATTCGCAGGAGATTTGCGGAGTCGACGCAATTACCTATGTTAGACATTTAGTGTTTATATTATATTTTATTTAATATTTCTACTATGTGCAGTATTATATAAAAATATGATTTATATTTAATGCTATTTTTTATACACAACGATAAGCCTGCGTAGGTATTTTTATAAAATTTATAAATCGGCTTGCTGAACTACAGTTGCAGAGTTTTTATGTTCCATACAAAAACATACACATTACATGCAATACTGCTTAAGTTGGAATAAGATAAAATTGATACAGATATTTCGGTCAATTTTTATTTTATACTAAAGTAGAAAGAAGCTATGTTAAAATTTTACGTTCTAACTACTTTTTTTAACAATCATTATTATTATTCATAGTTCAGTAAGCTTTTTATCACCCTTAAGAGTAAATAAATATAGTAGTGAAAATCACTAATTATATATCTACACACTTGTACGTTACACACCAAGTGATAAATATTGGCTTTATATACATACACGCGGCTCACCCTAGCTTTGCTCGGGTTCGCCTGTAGAAAAACAAAAACAAATCTATCCCACGGAAACCGTACATTTTTCCGAGATAAAAAGTAGTCTATGTTATTCTGATGTATGAGTTATATTATTGTAAAGTTTTATTGAAATACATTTAGTACTTTATGCGTGAAAGAGTAACAAACATCCAGATATCCATACACTCTCACAAACTTTCGGATTTATAATATTAGTAGGATGTATAATGCTCGGTCAGTATAAATCATGACAGCTCAAATTGGGCTATGTGATTAGTAATTATCAAAACTTCAATATTTATTACAATGTCTGGTCATTATGAATATTGATTGATTGCTACATGATTGTTACGCAATTTGATAAATTACATTTTCGCAGGACGCGAAAACACTTACTTATTTGAAACCTAGATTAGTCGACGCTTTATATTGATTGTATATGTGAATACAATAAAAGTACAAAAGTTATCTTCAGGATTTTAAAATATAGCTGATTCAATTAAACTTTCTTGACGGCTTCAAAGCGTGCCAGTTAAGCAAAAATATACCTGACCACGATATTTTTCAGTGCTTTTATATTTATCATATGCTTTTATATTTATCATGCATGTCTGAGAGAACATAGCAAGTACTCGAAATACATGTGAAGTCCGCCAACCCGCACTTTGCCAACGTGGTAGACTATGGCCTAACCCCTCATATTGAAGGGAGGCTCGTGCCCAGCAGTGGGACGTTAAAAAGGGCTGAATACATTACATTATATGTCTAAATATAATGCATCTGAATGAAGTAAGCTTAAACTAAGCTAAATGCTTAGTCTGTAATATAGTGATACGAATAAATTATTTCTAGTAATACAATATACATGGAAGTAATCCCATGTCAACATTATCAGCGTCTAATGACATCACGCTACGTGTGGATTTATATGAGACACGCTTTCTCTTGAAATTTTAATGAGTACGAGAAATGAATAAATCACGGTTAGGCCTTATGTACACAGGGATGAATGTTAAAAGCTGACACATTCAACACATTGACACAACGCGCTTTGGTAGTGTATGTAAGCCCTAAGTATGATTTTGCTTCGCTACGCAACTTTATACATCAAGAAAATTATTCTATCGTCTAATGTGAAGCTATAAATAAGATTGATATAGTGCTTATGGAGTTCACTATATGATATATGTATGTATAATCATTAATATAATCTACTTTTATGAATGGAAATCATTGTTGCAGTAAAAAATACCAATATCATCATCAGACATACAAAATTATAAAATCACAATGTTACAATAAAATAGAATAAAAATATATATTTGAAATGAGTAAAAAATGAAACTTAATCAGTGACTTTTTATTTTTTATATAAAGAACACAGTACGTTTGTGCGTTACTGCGTTATTTAAATTATACATTTTTTTAAGTTCTATTCTACTTTCATTTGATATTTTATAATCTATATACATTTAATAATCGATATGTGTATCTATGTTCTCAGTGTGAGATGAGTCTATAGACTTCAAAACGGCTGGAGCGATTTTGATGAAATTTTCAGACAAGCTTCAGTTTAGCCCAACGGGTGATCCTGTGTAGTTTAGTAGCGATCGAAAGTTTGAAGGCGATCCAAGCAGCGGGTACTGCTAGTCTATAATAATATATTTACTAAATATTAAATATACTTACTAGACTATCCTGTTCTTAAGGTAAAAATTATACTCTTCTACCACTCAAAGTCTACAGATGACATAGAATACAACTGTTTTTTGTGGCGCAACAGATGAATCAACCTGCTTCGTACCGAATGAAAGGTAAAACATAAAGCTAGAGAAAAAGGAAGGTCATATTTAGTTAAACTCTAATATTTGACTGAAAGATAACCCCTAATCAAAGTCGCTTAGTGTATAAGCACAAAATTTTCTACAAGAGTTTCTTATGAAGGAAAAACAGCAAGAAAGGATTTTTAATAGTTTGTTTTATTTAGATTTAAATAGCTCTCTTTCTGAAGTGATAAAAACGTATTTAAATAAATGTCAAGATTTTAAATATTTTGAAATTATTATTTTTTAGTTATCAAAATAGAATAAGTAATAAAATAATATTTTTGCCGTGTGCGATGGCCTAGTCGTTCTATTTTTTAAAGAATTAAAGATATCTGATATTGATACGGTTTGTATAAAATGTTATTGTTTTAGTTAAATAATAAGTTAAAAATTGATGACAAAGTTGTTTGATAGACGCTTCCATATATAGGTACTTAATAAATTAATCGACTTGGTTTTACATTATATCTCAAAACTTTTTGCGGTAGAAGAACTATGTTGCAAGACTTGCATTTTTTTACATATTATGTTTTTCATGGGATTAATATTTACCACTAAGTTAGTTATATTTAAAATAAGTAGTTCATTTTAAACTTGTCAAAAGACGCCTTTCCGAATTATTGAATTATGAGCGTAATATGAAAATTACCAAACAAAGCTTAATTAAAATAAGCGGTTGAGCAGAAAATACAGCCTTGTCGGTGATGAATTCAATGCTTTTATAATGAGCGTCCACGACCGACATGTAACAAAGCGGATTTCAAATTATAAGAAGTGAATACAACTTTAAGTTTAATAAAATTTATTAAAATTTATCAGTGATGGATATTTATCGAGACGTAAAATTGACTTTATATTGAATTTACATATTTAACTGACTTCTAAAAAGAAGGAGGTTCTCAATTCGTTGGATTTTTTTATGTATGCACACCGATTACTCGAAGACGCCAAAACCGATTTAGAAAATACTTTTTTTTGTTTCAAAGGGTATACTTTCCAGGTCGTCCCATTTAAATTGTATCGAAATTGGTCGTGCATTTAAAAAAAAATCAACAATAATTTTTATTGAAATAAATGTCTTAATCGAATATGTTATTAAAAACTTTCTTCTTACAAATTACCTGCTTATTATGTCTACACTAAAAATGGAAAAATAAAAATTGACTTCAAGGCACTAAAAAGTAAAAAATAACTAAACGGGGGTTTTCATTTAGAATAGATACCTAATCACAAATTTTGGAAGACAGTGCCAGTTGACAATACTTTAAGATATGGACATCTAATAGGTAAATATGACAAGGTATGAACTCTAATTATAGTCAAAATATTATACATCAATTTATTAGTATTCATTTTTCATTCATTTATCGGCTGGCACCTACTTCGAAAATTCTCATTAGGTATCTATTCTAAATGAAAACTCCCGTTTAGTTACTTTTTACTCTTTAGTGCCTAGAAGGCGGTATTTTTTAAGTTTTTGTAATTAATTGTACTACTATTATGAATACGAAAGTTTGAATGTGTGTTTGTTTGTTACTTCTTCACGTTGAAATAGCTGGATGGATTTGGACGAAGTTTAGTACACAGTCTGTGTTGTGTATGAATTATCAGTATCAGAAATGGACCGCAAGTCACACTGCATTATACGTGGATTTTATAAATAAAAAAAAGCACACATACAGAAAGTGTTTAGAGTTATGTAACTATAATATAATATGTATATCTAGCGACTCTAGGGTGGATTGCTAGTTACATATGAATGTATGTACTTATGCAACCCTTTTTAACGTCCCGCTGCTGGGCACGGGCCTCCCATAAATGCGAAGGGGATCGGGCCAAAGTCCACCACGATGGCCAAGAGCGGGTTGGCGGATTTCACTTATCTTCCGAAAACTTGTTCTCAAAACGGTTCCGAAAACGGTTTTCTCAGACATGCAGGTTTCTTAAAGATGTTTTCTTTCACCGTATATCAAGTGGTATCATCATGTTGAAAATGTTTCGCACATGAGAATATCAAAGGCGTGTAACCAGGATTTTAGCCCGCTTCACTCGGTTTTCCAAGTGAGCGTGTTACCATTGGGCTACTACTGCCTACATAATATTTGTACATATTGATAAAGAAATAATAATTCCCAATATTTATTAAACCCTTTTTAAAGTCATCTACGCTCTGACTACATCGTTAAATTTGAATGAAACATGCTTTTTAGACTAAACAATTAGTGAGAATTATCAGATGTAGACGTTTCAGTGAATCCTTGAAGTATCTTGAAATCGTAAGGCTTCAAAAGTTTGTTTTAAATTATAATAGTAGCATAAACGTTTAACAAATATTATTATCAAAGAAAATTGTATACCTTTTTCGATTTAACTAATATAACAGTATTTTTCATTATATTAAAGTATAGTATTTTAGTAAGTATAGTATTAGTACTTTTTTTTATATTGGTGACCATGATTGCTATAAAGAATTTGAAACGACGGGAACCAAAAATAAAAAAATGAATCCACGGAAAAATCCAAAAAGATAACTTTATTTAAAATGTAAAATATTAGCGTAAATATAAGAAAGTATTAAGTATTTTTTTTAATATAAACTACTTTACAATAAGCATAGTTAACTCAACGAATTAAAGAAATAAAATTAAAAATTTTAAGTAACTCCCGACACAAAAAATCTTTTAAAAGTAAAAAAAAAAAACTTTTTGAATCTTAAATTCATATAAAGTACCTCTTAATATTTTGATGATGGGCGTCGTCGCGTCGTATGTAAAACAACTAGCGGTTTTGTAAAACAGCGGATTCGATAATCCATCTGCGACATACACATCAAATAAAGCAATGAGACCCGGCCAAAAAGCTTAACGAAATAATTATACTAACGCATATAGTTGAATTTGGCTGAAAGCCAACAAAACCACAAACCAAACAATCTTCCCATACAGTGAGTTCTATCTTACCTAAATGCATGCAACGAGGCTATTCACCACGAACATTTTAGTATTTTGCATCCGAGTCTAAGAATACACATTACTGTAGAAATAACATTGTAGCTGATTTAAATTAATAAAATCCTTACTAATATGACGAATGTGATCTTTATTTTACTTACATATTATATCGATTTCAATTGAAAGTCACAGAAAACGATTTCTGAATAAGCAAAGTATACTTTTATGTCAAGAAACAAAATAAATTCTACGCGGTAGAATTTTTTTTCACTGTATGGATTTTTGATAAGTTAGAAAAGCAATGCATAAATGTATCAAATTGATACTTCGACGTTTTCTTTAAATTACAATAAATGGAATAGAATTAGGCAGTGGTAGCCCAGTGGTAACACGCTCGCTTAGGAAACCGAGTGAAGCGGGTTTAAATCTAGGGTTTCGCACCTCTGATATTTTCATGTGCGAATCATTTCTAACATGATTACCACTTGTCATACGGTGAAGAAAAACATAGTGAGGAAACCTGCATGTTTGAGAGAACCTAGCAGTTTTCAAAAGACATGTGAAGTCCGCCAACCCGCACTTGGCCAGCGTGGTGGACTATGGCCTGATCCCCCTCGTACTGAAGGGAGGCCCGTGCTCAGCAGTGAGACATTAAAAATAGCTGAATAAAAATGGAATCAATAATTATATAAAAATATAATAAATATAAAAAATACATTTTCAAATAGGTATAAAATTTTTTTTTTTATGAGTACAAATATGGAGAATTTACTAGTGTTACGTCGAATATAATAAGAGCACTTACTTAATTTGAGATTGAAGCGAAGGCTGCCATTAAGAGATACATTGTTTCCGTAATAAAAAAAAAAACTTAAAATATTAAAAAAATCTAACTGTTACCAATTAGTTTTAATCTACTAATCTTAGGAGCAAATGTAAACACTATTCTATTAAATTAAGTAGTCCGTAATGAAGAGGCTCGGCAGGTATTTTTATGTCTGTAATCTACAAAACGAAGTGTCAGAAGGTGAACTAAGGAATGAGCGGAGGGTCGCGTGCAACACTTCTGCGTGACCGCGAACCATTGATCACTGTTCTTGAGATACGATGCGAAGGACATTTTTACACAGACTGCCCTTCAACAATGAAAGTGTTTCTTTTTGTATTTTGACATCTAATTCTTCACTTAATCGACATTAGTGTTGAGAATGAATTGACATTTTGTATAAAACTGGTACAATGAAATTTCGAGATTTTGAGGTTTAAAAAGGTGAGTAATAGATTACAATAAGTTATAATTTTGGCTAGTTTTTACTAGCTTTTGCTAACATATTTCATTTGAGATGATAAGAGAACATAATATTTGCTTCGAGTCTTGCTACATATGTCTCCGACTGCTGATACCTCTGGATCTGCAGCCATACTTGCTAGCCATTAGATCAAAGAAGCAGATAATTATTTAATATAATTAATTGATAAAACACACCCTATCCGTTAAATCAGCGACGTAATTAAATATACTGCGCAGCAACAGACGTTTATTAAAACGTAAACTAGCCAAGGCACAACGTAACTAAGAAAAGGAGAGCTCAAAATTAAGCACTTTATGTTGCATATTATTAAATTAAATTTTATTTTATATTTTTCCTTATCTATATATGGTTATCTATATATATAATAAAACTGTAGAGGTCGAATGCCTGTACATAGAAAAAAATGCTAAAAGCCGAGTCAGGGGGGTGTAAGAAAAGAAATAGAACAAATCTAGATTTTTTCTATTTTTTTGTTTCTTTATCTGTTTGTACGGGCTTATCTCTGAAACTGTTGGACCGATTTATATGTATGGTGGTACTTTATATCCCCGGTCAATATTTCAAATACTTTTCATACCGGAAAATTAAAGAGTTCCCGTGGGATAGCTAAAAAACTATAGTAACTTATACAGTTTAGTATACAAAAACTACTGATTGGATTTTAATGAAACTTTAAAATAATATAGCTCATATTATCAAAATAACAAATAGGTTATTTTTTATCCTGAAAAAAATGTATGATTCCCGTGGGATAGATTTGTTTTTATTTGTCTAGAGGAGAACCCGAGGGAAGCGAGGGTGGGCCGCGAGTTTAATAAATAATTATATTTTCTGAACAAAAATGTATGTAGTAATTATTGAATATATTTTTACTATCACCGTTAAAATAGTATGTTTGGAATTCTATCTGTGTGTTTTTGCAATAAATTATATTTGAGTTTTGCTACTATTTACTCCATGACGTCTTTTTAAGTGTTTTTTTATACCATTATATTTAACACAGTTATTTACTTAGGCTTGTTTAAATTTTCGCGACTGATAAATAAATCATTTTAACATTTCAAGAGCGACATTCAGAATCTTATAAAATATTCCCTTTCTCTTTCCTTGAAATTACATCTTTACCTTATCATATAAGTATGTAATGTTGTGTATACATAGAAAGTTAATTTAATTCAAATTTATAATATTTTTCAACTAGCGACTCACCCTCGCTTCGCTCGTGCTCATCCATGGGTGATTCTTTCAATTGACATAATTTTTTTATTAATGAACCGATTGAAACAAAACAAGCACTATTTTTTTAAGTAAAGCTTACTACAAAACATTAGAGAAAACCGCACCTAAATTAGTTAGGTTGTTTCTGCGATTATATCACGCAAAAACAGACAAACAGACAAAAAATCTAAAAATTATTGGTTTGGGTTCTATTGCGCTAATAAAGACCCCTAATATTAGTTTTTGTCAAATATCTTCCATATACAGACAACGAACGGTTACAAAATTATATGTATGATAAGATGATGTATAAGATAAATATATAAATAGTGTGTAAATAAAGACAAGGCAAGAAAGCATAACGTCTCTCTAATTGCCTTTTGGTGTCGACAATCTAAATAGACCACGCTGGATCAATGGTGCCTACGTATATACTCGTATTTAGAATATACATACGTACCATATATACATATATATGCAGTACAATGCAACTTCTCAACACTCGACAAAGCTATTCACCAAACTACTTACGGCATACATAGTTCGTGCTATAACTCTTAAGGAAATTTACAAGCGGTGTTTAGTCTAAGCAGAATGAAGATTTGATATTTTATTTGAATCTAGATATTACTTTATCTATTCTTATTCATATCTGTATGTTCATATATATCTGTCTTAGATAGAATTATTTTTTTAATTTATTTGTAGATTTCTCTCACTAAAATACGGTAAGGCTATATCAATTTTAATAAGACCAAACAGTTTCAACTGTTTAGTATCTTAGCATGCTGATGGAGACGTTAAAATTAAATATATAATAAGAATAAAAAGTAAAGAATGTTCTCAAATTTTTTATTAAATGAAATAATTTTTAAAATACAGGCATCATATTTTTTATTAAAAATTTTTGCTCGTAGCTTTTTGTGATACGATTAATGTAATACAGGGACGATTTTAATATAACATTTCGCTTTCCGCCTATTTAGGCCAATATGTGAGTGCCAGTTGTTATGTAGCATAACGTCTCCATTTATATGATGAGGTACCGTACTTTATATATTTTGTAACTAGCATCAATCTGTGACTGTCTGCGTATATAATACTTATATGGCCCACATCATTATGATTGCTTAAAAAGGCAAAAATAAATTCTAAAATTTGCTTCTTTATATTCTAAGCATCGTGATATAATTGAAATAAAGTATTCGTGTATTTAATCCTTTTTACCGTCTTACTGCTGAACGTGGCCTTTCTTTAATACAAAAGAGATTAGGACACATTCTAAGTGTTCATACAAATCTATACTATAATATTATAAAGCTAAAGAAGAGTTTGTTTGTTTGTTTGTTTGGTTGAACGCGCTAATCTTAGGACCTACTAATCTGATTTGAAATTTTTTTTTTGCATTAGATAGCCCGTTACCTGAGGAAGGCTATAGGCTATATATCATCCCGGAAAAATGAACAGTTCCCGTGGGATAGATTTGTTTTTGTCTAGGGACGAACCCGAAGCGAAGCGAGGGTGAGTCGCTAGTATTGAATATATTTCTTTACTATTTTTGCGAGTAAAAGCAATACCCTTAGCATTAAGACATTTAGTTAACTGAATATAAATACAAAATATTCGTGTTAAAATTTATGTACATAGATTAAGCACTACATATCGCAGTTCGATTCGGAAGGGCACTTAATCATAAGTTTCAAGGTAGTATAGTATGCACTTTGAATAACATTCTTAAGTAAATAGCTAAAAAATCAATAAATCACATCGTAACATTGGATACCATTATCAACTAAATTATCTATGTTATTGGATCTTCAGAAATATTCAGTTCTTTGTGTGCGCGCCATATGCGACGAATTACTTTCTTTTGTGAGCGGCTTGCGGGCTTCATATTGTATCTCAAACTGGGAGAACGAAACATCCTTTAGAATGCTCTCGGATATCGTCAATTTCTTCGTAAAAGAGTACTACAACCATATCAGATGGAGTTACGTTCAATTATTTTTAAGTTGTTTTGTATAGGGATTTAGATATTTCAATATATAACTTCTTAAGATTATGTAGGTACATAATATGTTTATAATGTACTGTGACATTAAATTTCTTGTATTACATCTATACATATAATAAAATTCTAACTGAGTCGAATCTGTACATTAAATATTTTTTGGAAAATCTTATTGAAATAGACTTTATTATCAATATAGAGGCCGAATCTATTGTTTTTAGAATTTTGTGTCTGTCTGTTTGTCTGTTACCGCATCACGGGAAAACTACTGGATAGATTTTGATGAAATTTGGAATGATGATAGCTGGTTATCCGGGTCAACACATTTGATAATTTTTACTGCGGGAAAATATCTCATCTCTGAGCTAAACGTTAAAACGTAACTAGGGACGAACTCGAGCGGGGCGAGGGTAAATCGCTCTAAAAATATGTTCTTTTCTTAAAAAGATTCATTTTATAATATGATATTATTTATTTATTTTTCTTTAAAAAATAAGTATTATAATATAATATATACTAACTAGCAAAACCCGCGGTTTCGCTCGCGCTAAAACTACAACAAAAAAGCTTTAAAAAGGTAGGTTTCATACAAATTTTCATTTTATCAAAATTCAAGATTTCATCCCCTATTTTATCTCCTTATGATATGGATTTCAAAAAACGCTAAAACACGTATTTATTTAATTGTATTGAAGAGCATTAATACCAAGTTTTAAGAAATTCCGATCATAAATTTTTTTTGGGTTGTGTTATAACGTGTATTCCCGTGGGAATAAGATAATCTCCCGCGGTAAAAAGTATCCTATATGTTGACCCGGATTGATGAGTGATTTTTCTATGACGCGTTAAGAGACAGACAAAAATTCTAAAAACTATAGATTCGGTCTCTGTATCGATAATAAAGTCTATTTCAATAAGATTTTCCAAAAAATATTTAATGTACAGAATCTGTAATTCGACTCAGTTAGAATTTTATAATATGTATAGATACACCTTTTTATTTTAATAAATCGAATCATATGCCATATGCTGCTTTTATCCGTACACAATTTATTCAATATTTATACTAGCAAAGATTTTAATTTAAATATTGTATTCAACCCTTTTTAACGTTCCACTGCTGGGCACGGGCCTCCCTTCAGTACGAGGGGAATCAGGCCATAGTCCACCACGCTGGCCAAGTGCGGATTGGCGGACTTCACATGTCTTTTGAAAACTTGCTAGGTTCTCTCAGACATGTAGGTTTCCTCACAATGTTATCCTTCACCGTTAAGACAAGTGGTAATCATGTTGGAAATGATTCGCACGTAAAAATATCAGAGGTGCGAGACCCGGGATTTAAACCCGCTTCACTCGGTTTCCCAAGCGAGCGCGTTACCACTGGGCTACCACTGGGACTTCACATGTCTTTTGAAAACTTGTTCGGTTCTCTTAGACATGCAGGTTTCTTCACGATATTTTCCTTTAGCGTTAAGGCAAGTGGTAATGATGTTGGAAATGATTCGCACACGAAAATATCAGTTACCACTGGGCTACCACTGCCTTCAATTCTTAAACTTATGTAATCAAAAAAGCTAAATTAAAATCCACCAGCCAGTCAGTCTCATATTC
The DNA here is from genome assembly GCA_033884665.1 of Argynnis bischoffii washingtonia. NCBI lineage: Eukaryota > Metazoa > Arthropoda > Insecta > Lepidoptera > Nymphalidae > Argynnis > Argynnis bischoffii. Next base: position 11,598,537 of record CM066618.1, on the reverse strand, counting down.
GATGAGACAGACTAAATTAAAATTTAACATTTTTAGAAGCTGTTGACATTCCATCACTACATATCGTTCAAATATTTTTATACCCTGTTTTTTAATCTCAGAGACTAAACTGACATTACGTGGGTTGTCAGTTTTTTGCAATTCTTAAATAATGATGTACCACTATCGAAAATGAATGTTAATAAAATCAAGTATCGTTTTTTTTTTATAATAAGTTATCTTTAAATAATGTGTAGGTACTTTTTAAAACGTAAGAATACAAAATTAATAATGTAAATTTAAATTTAATACTGTTAATTTTAATGATACTTAATGATTTAAAATTAATAAATATCATATTTAAATTAATAAATATGTTAGTTAAATTAATAAATATGATATTTTAATCAATGAGTATGATATCTAATGATTAAAAATGAATCTTATTATCCGCTTTTGAATATAAAACTCTGAAGCTAATCGTCTAATAAAGATAAAAAGTTACGATTTAACAAACCGGTATCGTAGGAACAACACTGCACAAGAGAGCTGGTATCATTATTTGTAAATTTGACATTTGCATGTGTCAATTTAGTCTCTGAGATTAAAAAACAGGGTATAAATAAGGAGTGCATAAACTTTGATGGCATTCTACTTTTATTATGTGTATAAAGTAAAATGTTAATTCGCCCATCTGGCATCGTAATCTGAGAACTTACCCCTGTAGTTTTATGTTCGTATACACTCGTACGTAAATTTACAGATATTTTATGTAACTTCAAGATAAAGTAATAAAGTGAGTGTCGTTAAGGGCGTATTGTTAAAAAGTAATAAAAAAATAACATTTTATTTAAATAAAACAATGGTAAAAGTTCATTGGTAGCATAAAAGCTACCCCTTGCTAGCACTTTGTATTGCGTGTCAAGGCTCGACTAGGTTGTAATCAGATTATCTGGCCATTTGGCCACTGTACATCCGTTATCACAGACAGAAAGTACTAAAGCTCTACAAACATCTACGATCAATCGATGTAGTCACTTCCTGTAGTAAAAAGTGAAGCAACTGAATTAGGGAATTTCTGTGTGGAATTTAGTACAAAATATACAATACAATGTATATATATATATATATATATATATATATATATATATATATATATATATATATATATATACATAGGATTTGCAAGATGAGTATGCGTGAAATGATATTTTAAGAATAAAAGCAGAGGTATGTTAGAATTTAAAGAACAGAATGAAAAAGATGAATAAAAGAAAAGAAGAATGTTGTGTCATAATGGCGACACGACGTTAGCGTAAACTTTGTATTAACTGATTTTAAAAGAATAAATAATAATTAGTGTACTATAAACGCTTTTACTGGTATCCCCGGATCCTACAAATTGGGGGCTCGTCCGGGACAATAATAAAAAACAATTGAAATCATACTACTGAAAAATATAGTTTTGTCATACGCGACGTCATTATCAAAATTCTTGATATTTTATACGACGATGTCGAGACAAATACGTGAAAGACGGGAGATGGAAACCGAAGAGTTCCATGAAGCGAGGTCTCATCTGCCACACATGCTTCAGATGACGGCTGAATTAGTGACTAATTTTAGTGGTGAAGACGAGGCCTACTCCATTGAAAAATGGATCGATGAGGTGGAGTTAAATGCGGAAATTTTTGAGTGGTCTCCGCTACAAAAACTTCTTGTCACACGAAGATCGCTCACTGGGACGGCAGCGCTATGTTTGAAAGATGAGCGACCATACAAAAGTTGGGATGAGCTAAAGACCGCATTAATTAAGGAATTTCCGGACCGGCTAGATTCCAAAGCAATACACGAAATTATGAGCGTGAGAAGGAAACGGCAGGATAAAAGCTGCATGAATTATATGTTCGTGATGAAAGAACTAGGTAACAGAGGAAAAATGGAAGATGGTGTAACAATTAAATATATAATTGATGGAATTAATGACAAAGAAATAAATGAAATGATGTTATACGGAGTAAATACTTATCGTGAATTTAAAGAGAAGTTAAGAATTTACGAAACAATCAGTAGCAAAACAAGAAAAGCAGAAAGAAGCAGAACATCAAAAATATCCCGTGGATACGGTGTTATGGTTGTGGTGAGGCGGGTCATGTTTCTTTGAGGTGCCCATATAAAGACAAGGGGCTTAAATGCTTTAAGTGCAATGTATTTGGTCACATTAGTTCTGCATGCAATAGAAACGAATATCGATCGGTGGTAAACGTATATACTTAATCGCATACGTTCGGGTAACTCCGACAACAGAATGACAAAATATGCTATGTTCGGGGCTTCTCAAGAAGGTGCGATTACAGTTTCAGAATATTCCCCTAGTACATTAAATGAAAAATTTGACAATAGAAATGACATTTTATCGAAAACCTACGCCGTTAATAATTTAAAAGAGGAAAATTCAGATTAATACGAGAGTGACATATCTGTCATAACTGAGGTTATGCCAGTCAAAATTAATAAACAAATAATTTCACGGAAGCCTACGATAGTTATAAGCATCAACAAAAGAACTTTTAATAAGCGCAGGAAAACAAGTAAAACCATCCTCACATACAATATCGGCGATCTGGTTGCTCTCAAAAGAACACAGCTCAGAATTGGGCTTAAATCCAAACCTTATGTAAAAAACACAGACGATAACATGGATGAGTCTAAGATAATTTCAACCGCGTCTAATAAAAGGAAAAAAAGGTCTGTTCAAAGCAGGTGACAGACGTTGTGTAAGAGCTACTGTAAAAATGTTTGTTGTTTTTATTTATACTAAAAGTTTTGCACTTAAATTTACTAGATGATAAATTATATAATTGTAAGATTAGTTTTTAAGTTAATTGGTATTTTTTTATTTACTATAGTGTACAAAAACGTATAATGATATGTCTGAGGGCAGACATTGTTGCAGAATGGCCGAGTGTGGGATTTGCAAGATGAGTATGCGTGAAATGATATTTTAATAATAAAAGGAGAGGTATTATAGAATTTTAGGAATGGAATCAAAAAAATGAATAAATGAAAAGAATATATATATATATATACATTACTCAAGTGTTTTTACAATATTTTATACTAACAAACTATTAAAGCACATATGAGGGAGCTTTTTTAAGTTCGCAGAATGGGGAGTAAAAAGTACGAATTTATTTTTCCTTTTCATTATATTCATCTGCTACCCTTATAAATTTTCCGATCTTTCAATTAACTTACATATACCTTCGAAAAAAAATGTTTTATCTTTGTCTGAAAAATAAGCCGAAATTGCATCCTTCGCTTCTTCGTCGGTTGAAAAATTCCCCACGAAGACTTATTTCAAGATTGGAAATAGATAATAATTGCTGGGAGCTAGAGCAGGAATGTAGGGTGGGTGAGCCAAAATTTCGAAACCCACCTTCTGCAGGGCAGCCATCGCAACACAGCTCTTGTGAACAGGTGCGTTGTCATGCAGAAGGAGAACACCTTTGATCAATTTTCCTCTTCTTTTTTCATTGACTGTTTCCTTTAATCACGCTAGGATTGAAACATAATATTCTTCGGTTATGGAGACACCTTTATCTTCATAATTGATCAATAGGATTTCTACTGAGTCCCAAAAAACTGTCGATCGACCAGCCTGGCCGTGGGTCGTCTTCAAGTGAGTCCCTGCCTTGCTTAAAGAGGATATGCCACTTGTAAACCGTAGTTTTACCTGGGCAAGAGTCCCTATAAACAGATGACAATACAGATCTATTATGGTTTGAACTGATTTTCCTTGTTTGGTAAGAAACTTTATAACAGCGCGTTACTCGATTTTCTCCATATTTCACAATTTGATTTGTTCCAGATTTACTTGTTTGGTCGACGATAGTTCAAAGAGTAATGACGTAATAACGATAAAACTTGGTATTTATACTAATAATGAGTTGCTTAATTCGTAATGACTCGAGTAAGTACCCTCACTAATGAAAATTGCGATTTTTCAGAAAAGACACATATATATATATATATATATATAACAATAATATATAAAACAAAACTTTATCTAAATACAAAATTTGATCCAAATCGTTAGAGCCGTTTGCGAGATATACGACATTAATTTATATAATTGCTCATTTAATATTATAAAATATCTTAATAATATAATCATTTAAAAAAATCAATGAACTAAATCTAAACACTAATATATAAAAACCATATATACACATAGTAATTACTGTACAATTCAGTCATGTACTTGTGGTATAGTGGGAAGAATACTACACTTTATAAGTTTTTTTTTTAAATTACACCTACTAGTAGTTCTGCGAAGGTTAGACCTTGCGAGCACAAACTGCATTTTGGGAAGCTATTCTGCTCATCACGCCGAAGATCTATATCGGATCATCCCTAATTTTGTATGTGACTAACTTAAAGTTACTACCTTACAAATAAAAAAGAACCATTGAAATTAGACATCATAAGACCTCATAAAGGCCTCAAAAAGGGGCCTATCCACTAGATAGACTCCTTTTTGGAGGATGTATCATTCAAAAATCCCCGACGTCAAAAAAATCTATAAAGTCGTAAAATCTGTATACCAAGTTTCGTCCAGAGCGGTTTAAAATACGGCCTGTAGAGAAGCACCAACAAACTGACAGAGGAAAGTAAATTTTTCTAAACTTGAAATAGAAACTCTTCGCCCGCTCGATCAATAATTTGTAAATATATAGTTTAAAAATAATATTTTAAAGCAAATATGCCTTTAGAAGAGCCGATACATAAGTGTGTAAGATTGCTGACAAAAGAATCAAAGAGATAAATAGAGCTTCAGCGATTTGTACGAGATGGTCAGGATAAAAATGTGCTTTGTGAAGCTTAGAGGAATTTGCTATTTTAACTCAACGACTTTCTCAGTAATAAGACTTGAAACATTGAATTGAATTTGAAAATAAATTTATTTATTACAGTTATTGTAGCAGTACTAAATTGTCTATACATATAATAAAATTCTAACTAAGCTGAATCTGTAGATATAATATTTTTTTGGAAAATCTTATTGTAATAGTCATTATTATCAATTCAAAGGTCAAATCTATAGGTTTTTGTCTGTCTGTCTGTCTGTCTTTCTGTCTGACTGTGACCGCATTACGAGGAAACCACTGGACATATTTTGATGAAATTTGGTATGATGATAACTGGTTATCCGGGTCAACATTTAGGATACTTTTTACTACGGGAAAATATCTCATCTCTGAGAAATCTATACTAAACGATAAAACGAGGGTGAGCCGCTAGTTATACTATAAAAAGTAGAACCTTATGTCGAAAAGATTGCAACATGTAAAAACTTGCGTTGTGTAGTGCTATTCTGTAAATATTCGTACTTTCATTTAACTAGACAGCTGAATTCACAAACATATTTAACACTAGCGACTCGGGTTCGTCTCTAGACAAAAAGTAATCTATTTCACAGGAACAATACATTTTTCCGGAAAAAAGTAACCTATGTGCTATTCCAGACAATAATCTATCTCTGTGCCAAATTTAACTCAGATCCGTTCAACCGTCCTGGTGTGAAATAGTAACAAACACCCATCCATTCTCACAAACTTTCACATTTATAATATTAGTATGGATTACTTAAAAATAACTACTAAAAATAGATATATAGGTAACGATATTGTCTTCTTTTTACTATTAATTTCAAATTAAACATACCATAAAATAAAATTGATTATCCAAAGGACTTACATATTATGTAAAAATTTTGATTGTTATAAAAGAAGTCACTGTGCGACAATCACTGTGCCTTCCCAATATGGAACAGAGTATGATATTTGTAGTTTGCTTTAGCTAAGTAAAATATTTTCAATATCTATACACAACTTAATTTTCAGTTACCTATTTATATGGGTATTTTTGTAATAAATGAGCTAATGGTGTGCTTAAAAATCTATACTTAAATTAAATAGTAACAAAACGAAATCTGTACATGAAATATTTTTTTAAGAACAATAACCGTTACGTATTGTGAACTGAATAAAGGACCCCAAAATGAAAATTGTTGATTTTTTTTGTTTGTTTGTTTGCTTTTTAAGGAAAAGCAAAGAATAGAGTTTAATTAAATTTTTTACAGCGATAACTTATTACTCGAGTCAAAATTTACTATACCTTTTATTACAGGAAAATTTCTCAATCCTACGAGAAAACAAAATAACTTGTTCATGGGGAATCAATTATTTCTTAAGTAAAGGATATACATATATATATATATATATATATATATATATATATTCCCCTATAATAAAATTTAGTATTACAATTTTTGTGCATATGCACTGAAATATCTGTCAGTTATTTCAAAATGGTATCATATATTTCAAAATAGCTTCCTATTTCCTATTTAATTTGCATATACTATAAATAATAATCATACCACCTATCGTCTATCTGTGCCTATTTCGTCTGTCCGGGTTTAGCCACTAATTTCCAAATAGGCTAAGCCGATTTTAGGTCCTAAGTAATCTATACAGATAAATAAAATTGGAGTGTCTGTTTGTAATATTAAAATAACCGCTTTTTACTAAATGCATATGGATGTATACATGGTACATATACCAAAACAACATTTTTTACAATTTTTGTCTGTCTGTCTGTCTGTCTATCTGTCTGTCTTTCTGTCTGTTTGTTCCGGCTAATCTCCGAAACAGCTGGACGGATTTTGACGGGACTTTCACTGACAGATAGCTGATGTTATAAGGAGTAACTTAGGCTACTTTTATTTTAGAAAAAGAATCAGGCTTCCGTGAAAAAAAATTAAAACCCATGAAATTGCGAACAAAATCCGCGTACAGCGTACGCACCCGAGTAAACCAAGAATAAATCGCTATATAATTTAAATGAATATCTTAGGAGTAGCAAGCTACTATTTATGTATAAACATAGCTAACCGTGAAAATGTACCTAGGGACGAACGCGAGCGAAGCGAGCGTGAGTCGTTAGTCTAGTATATAAGCATATCGTGATGTCATGAGTTCAAGTCTTGGTTCGAGCCAAAATAGTTACTTTACTAGGTTTTTCTACTACAAAATACTAAGTACAAGCTCGCAGTTGAAAAGTCATCGGGATGTATGCTCGTGCTGTACGAGAACATGTTGAGTTGCTAGTCATGCGTGATGTAATTATCTCTCAGTGTCAGTTGTTGTACCGGAATATAATAGTTAAAGGAATGAAGAACGCACTTATGTCTGTACTCATACTTATGCCCTATAAAATATCCCGCGTAGTAGCACGGCTAGCCTGAGTGAAGTTGGCCACCGTAAATGAAATCGGCTAGGAGGACATTACATTTTTATTATTTCAGGAAAAGGATACAGAAGCAAATCGGGGACGAAATATATTACGCTATCATAAATATACAGTAAAGTAATAAAATACTCCTAAAATTATAATTTTTATGGTCTCTATTTTATTCATTCTATTTGGCAAAGTCTTTACATTTTTCTTGTACATTTTAATTAAATTGTGCTACGACTCTTGGAATCGAGATCGAATATAATGTGTATTGTGTAATTAGATCCAAGATAATGCGTACCACTTAACATAGTGGGAGGCGCTTTGTATCCTAATTATAGCTTAATAGCCGTGTATTGAGTGAACTCTACTGCTAATGTATATATTATAGTTACACACTATAACCTAATGAACTTATTTAATTTGTTCAATGCATAACATAATTCTCTTAGGGCGGAGAAAAAAATCGTGAGGAAACTACATGTCTGAAAAACCCTAGCAAGTTTTCAAAATGCATATGAAATCTGATCACCCCTTCTGAGGCATAGGCCCAACAGTGGGACGTAAAAAGGGCTGAATACATACAAGGATTGTCCATTCAGTTTCTCTTTCCATAGAAAGAAATTGGAACTGCTCAAACTCAAATATTTTTTATGCCTTAACAGATGAAAAATAAAGCTTGCCGCGGAAGATGTCAAATATAAATGTGTGCAAGTTAGATGAGTGAATTACAATAAAATGCAAAAATAAAACGAATTAACGTAATAATGAACGCTTAAACCAGGATTAACAACTCATTAATTACAAAAGGCGCCATTTACGTATACGCAGTATTAACATATTAACTAAGTGCTGATTTTTCAGCTGTCAGTGGAATTGCAAATCTATGGAAATTTGACTTTTAAATCCGTCATTCCATTTTTTGCTCATGAAATTTTTGGTAATTAGAACATATATTTTGTGGGATCTATCGTTACTTTTCCTGTAATATTATTTATTTGTTTTACATTATAAATTTCATTAAAAAACATTTATTTAAATTTTTTTTCTACGAGACATGGCTTGACTGAAGTACCTAATCTATTTATGCTTTCAAAAATCTCTACATGCCATAAAAAATAGCAACACACTTCTCATCGACAAAGAACATTTAGATATATGACAAAATTTAATATTTATTAAGGTTTGAATGAAATATTTATTTTAAGTGGGACTAGAATCCGTAATTCTATAGTAGATACAAATATTCTGATCATTATGTAAGATGGTTATTTCGTAGTAAGGAGACGTGGTATAATTATATCCTTAATTATATAATCATATTCAGGATGATAGGTGTACAAAATTGTCGCATGAGCAGGAATATTTTAACACTACCTCAATTTATATACGTTTATCCCTATGGTAAACAAAGAAATCAATGGAAAATTAACTTATATGTAATTTTGCAAATTTTTCATACTTAATCCACCCCTGATACACCGTCAACAAAACTAAAAAAAAAATAACTTCAAATCGGTCCAGCCGTTTTTGAGTTGTAGCGAGACTAGCGAAACGAAAAGAAACGAACAAAACGAAAAGGAGACGAACGAAAGAACGGCAATTGATTTTTCTATGTATAAGTAGGCACTTATTAGATTTTAAAATTAAAAACATAATTAATTTTAATTAATTGTTTATTTAATAAAATTTTGTTTACATTGATACCAGTTTGAACCTTACATTTTATTCGTGGTAATGTATGAGAAACGAAAAGCCTATGAGAGCGAAGCAAAACTTACATAGTTTGGCCGTTGCTTAGCATTTTTTAACCCAGAAACCATTATTAGTCACAATTTTATATGTTTAATATTCTACTTTAGTGACAATATCATATTGTTTTTCTTATAATAAAGAAAAATGTCACCACCTCTTCTTATGTTTGGTCGAAACTTATTTCATTAAAATAATGTAGTAATTTAATCATATTAGTAGGCTCGTGTCGTGTTTTTGTTATATCCCTAGTAGGATAATAATACAATTATTTCGGACAGTTGTCATCTGGCATATATGTATGTATATTTCTAGAGTAATATTTTTAATCCCAACTGGCACTCCTGGAAGCCTAAACTTCTAAAGCCTAAGCCTAAACCTAAACTAAACAAAAGAATTGAATTAGATATTTTTAATATAGTTTAATAATTTATAAAAGCTTGTTGCAAAACAAATGTTTATATAAATTTTAAGACTTAAATCTATTTTATTTTTTATTTTTACCTATCTATCGTCTTTTATATAAATAAAAAGTCTATATTTGTCCTCTATGCGTTCCTAAATCACTGATCCGATTGTGATGAAACTCTGGTGGATTAATCTATATACGCTTGCAAAGGTTCGTGATACAAAAAAAAATTCTTTGAACGTTTGTTTTTTTGCGTTTCTAAGCCATTTAAGCCTAGAGACGCACTCAAAGTGAATGTAAGTCGCTAGTACTAAATAAAATGTAAACAACGTGCAAATGTAATATGTTTTACTCTACTTCCATTTAATGCTTATTACTATACTTGTGTATTATAAAAGTATCGTAAAAGTAACTCTTTATACAAAAATAACGCTATATATCTTTCAGAGTATGAAGGTATAAAGTATATGCATACATAGACCCACAAAAGGATTATTTGGCGAGTGGTTTTATTGGATTACAGCCAAGTTTCCTTACGTGCCCTGGGAATGTAATTAATTTAGTAATAAAATTCATTATCATTTAAGCGATTAAGGTACTCGCAGGAGGATTAGATGGCATACAACTTTTTATAACTGATATATTTATATAAAATTGTTATATTATAAATATATATACACATTAATATGGCCATTACGTACATAATATCCAAAACAAACGCGATTTAATGTGTTAGCGAAATATCAAAGGAGTAATATTTGTTCATATCGCATTTATAATTTTTGGTACAACACTAACATATGCTTATAGTCGTGTTCTACTCCAAAATGTGGAACGAAGCCAAAATTCTGAACTAATGTTAAAAATTAAGAGAAAATTGCACTATAGTTATCTAATAAATATGCTACCACTGGAAATCTAAGTTCATTTACTTGCTGTGCCAAAACGTATATGATATTCTGGTCGATATTAACATTTACATACTAACTACTGTCTATGGTTTGACCCGTGTGGCATGTATGCTTTACAGTTTAGCAAAAAATTTACTGGTATGATAATCCTGTATCTTGTAGAGCACGTTGGTCATGCGTCTGATCTCGGATCTATCGGATGCCCGGGCTATGAGTATGATAATGTATAGTGCATAATTTCTATGTTTGCATGTACATATGTATATGGGCAAGCATATTTGTGCACTGTAATATTTCTTTCGTAGATAATAACCTTATCTAATCGCAATATCAACAAAAATCCACCATGAGAATTTTATCTGTATGTATAATATAAATCTAACTAAGTCGAATCTGTACTTTAAATATTTTTTTAGAAAATCTTTTTGGAATAGACATTATTATCGATACAGAGGCCAAATGTACAGTTTTTAGAATTTTTGTCTGTCTTTACCACCGGTGGTAGGACTCTGTCAAGCCTGAGGAGTCCGACTGGATGGGTACCACCCCCTTATCTATTTCTGCCGCCAAGCAACAATGATTACATTGTTGTGTTCCGGTTTGAAGGATAAGGTAGCCAGCGCAATTACAGGCAAGAGGCATATCATCTTAGTCCTCACAACGCACCTATGGTTCTGCATTTTTGTTAATTAAAACCTAAGTGCATGAACCGTAGGTGTTATGGGCGGCAGGTACTGCTTTCCATCAGGTAGTCTGTCTGCTCGTTTGTCACTGAATCTCATAAAAAAAAAAAAAAAAAAAAAAAAAAAGTCTGTCTGTCTGTTACCGCATCACAGAAAAACCACTGGAGGGATTTTGATGAATTTTGATATGATGATAGCTGGATATCCGGGTCAACATATACGATACTATTTACCGCGGGAGATTATCTCATTCCTACGGGAGTACACGTTATAACACAACCCAAAAAATATTTATGATCAGAATTTCTTGAAACTTGGTATTATACTCTTCAACACAATTAAATAAATACATGTTTTAGCGTTTTTTGAAATTCTTCCCATAAGGAGATAAAATAAGGGATGAAAATTTGTATGAAACCTACTTTTTTAAAGTTTTTGGTTGTAATTTTAGCGCGAGCGAAGTCGCGGGTTTTGCTAGTTATCATATAATTGAAAATCAAACTTACCTTGTGATGTTTTATTTCTAATTCGTAGTAATGTAATAATTCATAGCTGCTTTATTTAATTTTCATATAATATTATCTTGAAATTCCAAGTCAGTATAATGCGAATATGCAGGTGATTATAATGTTATAATTTTATTTCCAGAATCCTCAGACACCATGACAAAATTATTCTCTTCTTAGTACTCACAATTTAGTTTTTTTACTTTTTTTAAAACTTTCCTCCCGATATCAGTATTGCTATTATCCAATCGCTTTCTTTTTCCTATGTTAATTTTACAAAATTTGTAAAACTGTTGTGACAATTGTAACGTTCGATTTTTCAATGTGACTTTGTGATTTTGATGTTGGATTTTTGATGTGTCAAATGGACAGTTGGAGATTGGCATTCTTATAAAAATGTAAAACAAGTATTCGGAAAAAGCAGTAAATATAATTGTTGAATATGAAATATTTGTTTTCATGGAAAATCCTTCTGAGCTGTTTTAGCTCAGAAGTGGGATTACAGCAAAAATATACCGTTTTTGCAACGCCCACGAATCGTTTGACAATTTGAAGGTAACGTTTTGTTGAAATTTATATCATATTTTTCAGTTAAAGAATTCAAAATTTTAAAATATCTTTCAATTTGTGTTGTAACTGTGAAGTAAGTTAAATAATATGAAAAAAATAAATAAAATAGTGTGATGATTAGTTAGATGCATATGGATTAGATCAAAGTATATTAAAAATATCTACGCATAATTTTATTGAAAAAAATTAGAAGATGATAAGTATATGCTGGGAAAGAATTTAAGACAGTATAATACATATTAACTTAGATTAAATTTTTCACAATTAAGCTTGAATACGAAAAATGTTTGATCATTGACCTTATGTTGATATGAACAATAAAATTAATAATTAATATGATGTTTATCAGTTAGACAATATAAAATTTTGTATATTTGAGCAATTATGTAATTATGTTAAATCGTCTTTGACTTCTTCCATTTATTATTAAATATTTATAAAACTACTATAACTTTGATGAGTAAGGAAAATAAAATAGTTAAAATATAGCATTATTTGAAGTATTTCTATCTAATAGACGGCTTATGTCACTAATAGACCTTGATACAATGGAATCACAATGTCTTTGCGAACTCGAATAATACTTTTTTTTTACACCTAATATTCTCGTACTTTAAAGTTTTAAAATGTAGTGAACTAATGAAATTCGTGTGTACAAGTTCTAGATGGATGGAGGTGAGTTTGACGAAATGGGACGACAGAGACAGGAAACGTCCACTGTATGCTCTACGCAACCAGATGAGAGACGGCTGAGAGCTTGTGGGGGCGAGCGTTGCAGCCGAAGTCGGTTCAGACACCAGAGCCGACTAGATAGTGTTCACTATGTCCAAAGTAGGAGTTGTTACATGTGACGATGAAGGGAGACGTAGGCGCCTAGCCCGCAGCCGCACCCGGCAGAGCTGTAGTGATTACCATAGGCTAAACCTTGATCATGGGAAGTTCTAAAGTTCTACAACGATGAGGAGTATTTTTATTAATATTATAGAGATAAATAGTGAATATGTCTGCATAATTAAGAGCTCGAGCGGATGTGAGCCGAGCATGAGTGTTATGTTTGACAAGATCTAACTAGTTGTAGTGAAGATCTGTAATTAAGAATGACTTTTAAAAAAAATAAAATCAGAATTATGTACAAATTAGATCATCAATGTAAGATCAGTGAAATGTCAATCATTAATTGTAATAAATTGTGAAAGGGACTGTAAGAGTAGACACTTGTGAAGTGTAGACGGGTATTTCTCAGCGCATTAAATTTTCGATTTCTGAAGGTTTATCTCTGAAATTAACCAATGATAAGAAAAAAAGAAAAGAAGAGAGTCGCAGAATGTATAAGGATGGAGAAAATAAGAAAGGAGTATTCACCAAAGCTTCTCGGCGTTTGTTCTCCAAAATCTTCAATGTAGCATAGCCAGTAGCATTGTTAATTCTATTATTTTTATTGTGAAGACTGACATCAAGAGTACCTTAAGTACTGCTGTGATTTTTAAATTGTGAAATTTAAATTTTAAATTATGAAAGTGACGTGTACTAGAAGGTTCAACCTTTTTCTTTGGTGATTAATGGCAATTTCAAAATAGAGTAAAAACAATGTTGAGTAAAATTTTCTTAAATTTAAGTGTAAACTGTTAATAAGTAAATAATGTTAGTACTAGTTAAGTAGGATATAGCAAATAACTTACAAAATTATGAGATTTACTACGGAAAACATTGAGAATTAGAATTGATGTATTGACGAGTAAAAACATATTATTGTAGGCATTTCGTTATTAATATTATAGAGATAAATAGTGATTCTCCATGCATAACTAAGAGTTCGAGCGGATGTGAGCCGAACATGAGTGTTATGCATGACAAACTCTGGCTAGTTGGTAGTGAAAGAATAGAAGTAACTATCCTCTAGTTGAGTTTTAGTGATATGATAATTATAGTGATTATGTCACTAGATATAAAGCAAGGTGGTAGTGAAAGAATAGAAGTAACTATCCTCTAGTTGAGTTTTAGTGATATGATAATTATAGTGATTATGTCACGAGATATAAAGCAAGGTGGTAGTGAAAGAATAGAAGTAACTCCTCTTGTATATTCTAAGCATCTCTATGATTTAAAATGAAGTTTTGTTTTAAAATTGAGAATTACGTGCAATTCAGTTTTGAATAAGTTTGTAAGCAAATATTTAATATTAATTTAATGAAAAATAAATGATTTGTGAATCAAATGCATCAATTCTAATGAATAGTTAAAGTTTTGTTTGGGGTGGCCTAAAACGAAGGGACTCGTTACTGTAACGGATGGCCGAATGTAACGTTCGATTTTTCAATGTGACTTTGTGATTTTGATGTTGGATTTTTGATGTGTCAAATGGACAGTTGGAGATTGGCATTCTTATAAAAATGTAAAACAAGTATTCGGAAAAAGCAGTAAATATAATTGTTGAATATGAAATATTTGTTTTCATGGAAAATCCTTCTGAGCTGTTTTACAATTGAATCAAGATGGCGTAGTGGGATGCGCTAAAGAGGTTAAATAAAAAAGTTAAAATATAGTTCAAACTATTTCTTTTTAGAGTAAAAACTTTCAAAAATAATAATATAGCTTTAAAAGTGTGATTAGGAGAGCATCAATCTGACGTGATGAATGTAAACATAATCATCTTCGGTCAAGACACTCGTATAATATGTATGTTTGTATACTGTGCATACATAATGCATATAATATACGTATTAAAATTAACCATTTTATCAAACACCAGCTAATTGAATTATAATCTACACTTTGACATGTCCAACAGTACCTTTTGAATGGCTCCATGTTAGGTATGATTTAATTGGTCGTGGCAACACGAACTGCGATTTAATCACTAGAAGCACGCAAAAGAGCGTAGCATCCTCACGTGTAGAGGTGTGAACTTTGCTGAAATATTTATATGCGTTATTATAGGTAATAATATTATTACTGAAGTAATTTATAACTAATCGCAATTAAGTAATATACTATTTAAGTTAGTTAGTATTTCAATGTTTTCATAATAACTTTAATTATATTCTGGAATATAAGGTATGTTCTGAAGTATTTAGGACTTAAGATACATTGCTGTATACGAATTTCATCATTTTAGCAAAGATGTAATAAAAAGTAAGTAGGATAACATTATATTACCCATGTATTGTCATATTTTTATATTATTAGAAATATATTATAACTAAATGTTTATTATATAACACATATATAATATCCCACGGAAACCATACATTTTTCCGGGATGATATATAGCCTATAGCCTTCCTCAATTAACGGGCTATCTAATGCAAAAATATTTTTTCAAATCGGATTAGTAGTTCCTGAGATTATCGCGTTCAATCAAACAAACAAACAAGCTCTTCAGCTTTATAATATTAGTACAGATATCTATTTATGCTGTTTTTCCGGTCTTGCTAAATTTATACGTTAATCCATTATATGTATGTACCTATATTAAAAAATAGAAATATCTAAATGTATCTACCTACTTATTATAGATAAACATGTACGTAAGTAGTTCTATGGTGTATGCTAAAAGTATAGTTTTTAAGTCTGTACTTGAGTGAATAAAATAAACAAAATCATCTAACATAATAATATTATTGTCAACAATTAGATATATCTCGGCACCTTTGATAGTTTTTCATGTGTGAATCATTATCAACGTGATTATCACTTGTCTTACTGTGAAGTAAAAAATCGTGAGGAAACCTGCATGTCTGAGAGAACTTAGCAAGTTTTCGAAATACAAGTGAAATCCGCCAACCCGCATTTGGCCAGCGTGATGGACTATGGCCTGATTCCCCTCCAATTAAATCATTACCTGGATCATACCATGGTCCACCCGTGTGGACGACGGGCAGTCCTGTGCCCACCAGTGGTACGTTAAAAAAAGGCCTGAATACAATACATACAACATTTAGATAGTGCCTTGAAAATGTCTAAGTTACCATATTTCCGAAGCTAACTTAGAAGACGAAAAAATATGACGGTCCTTAATGTAAATAAGCGAAAATTCCAAATGTCATACAACCTGGTTATAAACTAGTCACGCAATATAACACGGACAAGTCACTTAAAAGGGATGGCTTTGTTGACGAAACTTGTTATTACTTGTTCTAACTGGCCCTACCCTATATTTTACTACTTTGTTAAAGTGTGAAATATATGATTAGACGGCGATTGTGAAAATTTAGTACAGCTATAGTACCTATATTTTATATAACCGTGCATTAAAAATATTCAAAAAAGCTTAACATGTGTAATACTTAATTTTTTTTGAAATAATACTAGAATCGTTAATCTCTATAAATATTAACAACAAGAAATATGAGAAAATAAATTACATTTGCAACAATAGGTATACTTATTTCGTAAAATACTCATTTTCAGACGTACACTTAACAAGGAAAAAGAAATACTTTTGTTGGTTAGGTTCAAAAAATATTATTTTTAATAGACAAAATAAATCCTTTTGTTAGGAACGTCCACGTC
The DNA here is from genome assembly GCA_033884665.1 of Argynnis bischoffii washingtonia. Taxonomy (NCBI): domain Eukaryota; kingdom Metazoa; phylum Arthropoda; class Insecta; order Lepidoptera; family Nymphalidae; genus Argynnis; species Argynnis bischoffii. The sequence continues at coordinate 11,581,913 of CM066618.1, read as the reverse complement.
TTATTAGCTTTGTTCAATATAGCGACTATTTTTCTTTTAGTAATAGAAAATATGTGAGACTAAGTTATCTATACTATAATAAAGCAGTAACTTAGCGAAATCTGTACATGAAATATTTTTTAAAAACAATGACTGTAACGTATTATGTACACAATATAGACCCCAAAACAATAGTTATAATTTTTTTGTCTGTATGTCTATTTGTGTATGCGCGTTTCACGAAAAAAGTAATAAACCGATATCAGCAAAATTTGGTGAAATGATAACTTATTATTCGGGTCAACATTTAGGATACCATTTACTTCAGGAAAGTATTTTTTTCCCACGGGAAAACATAAGTGGTTTTATCGAGTCGTCCTAAGAAACATTTCGCTGGCTAAACCTTAAGACTAAACAATGTTTTAAAAAATTGTAGGTCTTGAAAAGACGTACAAAAAAGTCCTGAATAATAGGTATATGTCTATCTCATAAGGTACACTCGCAATACCTATTCTTATCTATACCTATAATAAAACTAACTTAAATCAATGTGCACGTTTCACGCAAAACCTATAACCTATAAATAATCTATTTTTTTATACAGTTTACATATATATATATATATATATATATATATATATATATATATATGTTAATTTAACATTTGGAAAATACTAGCAACTCACCCTCGTTTCGCTCGGGTTCGTCCCCAGTGAGAAACAAAATAAATTTATCCTACGAGAGCCATACGTTTTCCGGGATAAAAAGTAGCCTATGTGCTATTCCAGAAAATAATCTATTATTCTGCGTACCAAATTTTATCCAGATCCGTTTAACTTTCCTGGCGTGATTCAGTAACAAACATCAGTCCATATTTTCGCATTTATTTTTTCGTTATCTGTTCGTAAGTCTCGCTAAAACTCAAAAACGGCTGGACCGATGTGAATAATTCGTTTTGTGGGGTATGTCAGGGGTGGTTTATGTATATAAAAATAGGAACCAATAAGAACAGCTGGAAAATTGAAAAGTTTAGAGCTATTTATTTTTTATGGAAATCATTACGAATTACAACAATGCGTATCAGTTTAAGTTATACATGCGTACATGTTACATTATATATATATATATATATATATATATATATATATATATATATATATATAATGTAACATGTACGTACATCTATTTATTCTATACTAACTGTTAAAACGTACCTAGGGTCGAACCCGAGCGAAGCGAGGGTGAGTCGCTTGTATTTTTATAATATTAATTAATGGGATCAATTATTAATTTTTTGAAATATTTGAATGATTTAAGAACATTATTTAAATTTACACAAGTAATATATGAAACACGATTGAATAAACACTATTTCAACGATTGGTTTGATCTCGTTTATCCAAATAGAGATTTAATGAGATAATCTTTTTGTTTGTATAATATTTCCAATTACTAAAGCTGTGATTATTATAATTTTTTTCATCTCTATCCAACGTAGAAAATGCTGTTTTGAACTATTTTCTATAGTTTGTATAATTTACAGAAAGAAAAAGTTATGGTTTAGACAAGATGACATTCTAAAATCGCTAGCTCTGATAGAAAACTAATCATGTAGTACAGTGTAATTAGTCTAAAAAACAGCCTAACCTCAACATCCAAAGTAAAAGTTTCCCTCCAGCTCCAAATTGTTCTATACAGTCCACATATTGTTTGGTAAAAGGTTAGACCATTTTGAGCGACAGGTTTCGGGGAGGAGGAGGTCATAAGTTTAAGGGGGTTAAATTTGTAGTTTTCATCAGTTTTTCTTAAAAATTTGGAAAACTATTCGGTTTAACGCAAAAAGTGTCATATATAAAAATAATTTACAATAAATTGTGAACAAAAATGGTTCCTTGCATAACTGAATCTTGCTAAACTGAAAGGTTCCAGAGTTACGGACAACTACAAGACAACAAAACACAATCCTGTATAAAAAATAGTTTTCTTAATGTCTTATTTTATCCAAAAAAATCTATTAAATACGAAAAATTGCTGCTTTAAATTTCGTGACAAGCTTGTATATCATATAAATTATTAATATATATATAATAAATGGTTGAGTTAATTTAATTTAAATGTTCGATTTAATTTAAAGTTTATTTTCTTATTTTTCGAGCATTTAAATAAAAGCTTGTTTTTAAAAATGTTTTTTTACTATTGTTAAAACAATTGTATTAATAACCAATATAATTTCAAGACTAGGAAAATAAGAACACAGTAAAATAATGTAATAAGCTTTATTTTATCACTCTTTTACTTTATAAGTTTCATAACGTTACTTCAATTTTCGTATTTCCATCTAATATAACAAAATTCAATGTAATTTTAACGATCACTTTATGTTACCACTATTTAACTGATCACAGGAAAGCGCTTTATTTTTCACTTTTTACACATAAGTTCAACACTATTTTGATAGATAAGTTTGCCGACATAAATTTAGTATTATTTTAACAACTATTACTTATCTTGTCTGTCGTAGTGAATGTCTCCTAAAAAACTGCCCCCTCCAACGGTTATCTTATGCCTTTTATATCAATCAGCCGGAAGTTGCATTTTAACTTGAATTTTATAAAATCATATTAAAAATCAGTTAAGTATCCATAATAAATTTTATTAAATAACACAACAGTATTTCAGAATTTTTAAATGCAATAATATAACTTGAAAATTATTAATGTCTTACTATTTGATATTTTTTTTAAGAATTTATTTTTAAGCATATAATTACAAAATTAGTAACTCGAAAATAAGTTTAATTTTAAGATATTAACTGTTAAATTATTATATTTTAACATCAATATATTTTAAAAGCAAAATCAATAGACATTCCATATTAATTTAAAAGTAGTCAACTTATCTCCCATTAATTATATAAATTTATCATTGATTTTTAATTAAAATAATATTATTCATGATTCCTAATTATGTATAATATTTTATTATGTACAATCTTACGACTCCGTGTAAGCCAGTTTATCACTATATTAAAAAAAAAACAAGTCATTTAAAAAGACTTTAAAAGCTATTAATATAAAAACAGCATATAAAAAAGCTTATAAAGAAGAAAGTTTTGAAAGAAGATATTAAAGAAAATTCTACTGCTTTAAACTCCAAAATAATACTCCGTTCATTTCGTGTAACAAGTTCGATAGCAATTTAGTACAAAATTGATAAGCCAATGGTAAATTTTTAGATTTTTTTTTCCACAACGTAATGTTTCTCGAAATAATAAAGTTCGAACATGTAATGTTAACTTTTTGTATCAGTATTTCTAAAAAGATAACCAAATAACATGACCTCATTTTACAGGAGAGAATACTTAGAACAAAATATCCAAGTGTGTTTGTACATTCTTGTATGAGCTTATTGAAATGTAACTTCTCTATCTGTAACATCACAAAAACTAAAAACCATGTAAACCAACTCTAAGGCATATAAAAGTAAGAAATAACTGAACATTTGCTTTTTCATATAGAATACGTTAACGTAACGTAACTTTACGTACGTTAATTAAAACTACTAGTACCTGGGCGACCGAGCTTCGCTCGGAGTTTTTGGCCAAAAGTACAATTTTCTTTTTAATTTGGCTTCAAACAAAAATAAAACTAAAAACTTTCATAAGTATTTGAATAATGCGAAAGAAAACTCAACCAAGTTTTCCCAGACAAGACATTATCTAGATCGATTTTTCGCCCCCGAAAAAAACATACCAAATTTCAGCAAAATCGTTAGAGCCGTTTCCGAGATCGCCGGTATAAATAAATAAATAAATGTACAAGAATTTCTCGTTTAAATATATTAAATTATAATGACAAAAGTTTGTATCAGTATGTTTGTTACTTCTTCAAATTGAAACGGCATGATGAAATTGGATGAAATTTTGTACGCAGACTATGACCTGGAGGAAGACAAATGCTATTACTGAGCAAAACAAGATTGAGTCAAAATTTTGACTTATTAAAAAGGTTTAGAAATAAGTTAACCTAATAAAATTTGGAGTTGGGATAAAAAATAAGTATTGCAAATATTGCAGATTAAAGTGTTTTCTTACTTCGAAGTTATTAGCTTTATGATTATACACAATATTTTATACACCTTCTCTTCATTACCCCTTTTACTTAGCGCCATAATAATGGAGCGTGTGATATTGGATTAGTCAGCAGCAATATAATACTCTTATAAATAACCTTTGTAGAAACATTTTCAATAAAAATATATCTGAGGATATAAGTTTCCCAGAAATTTATATATTCTTATATTTCATTATTATTATGCGTGCTGATTCTAATAATTGGACATAACTCAGGATATTACACTGTTGTTATTACAAAGCGCGTTTTCTACATCAAGTTCTATGTATTATAGTTAAGAAAAAGTTTTTATATTTTTGGTAATAAAGATGTAGATTAATATCAAGACATTTACCAAAGAGACTCTGATTGCGTGACTTAAGGTACTTTAATCATGTTTTAAGTCGAATAGCTTATACAATAATATTTCAGCGTAGGTTCACGTTCGCCACAATGTGGTGCACTATCTTAGAATAAATTAACTTTGTAAAACTTTTATAGGCATTAAATACAATTTTTCTTCGTTATAAATTACCTATTGTAGCTTGCGGTTTGATAACCCCCGTTATAATAATGTATGAAGTTTATGCACTAGTACCTTTTAGTTTATACTTCATTTTTCATATTGAAAATATATTCAAATAGTAATTCAATAGAAAAGTTTAAGATTAATTATTATTTTTTTAACAAATGTAACATGTTAGGTGGAAATTAAATTAAAATATTTAAACAACTTTTAATTTATTGACAGCAATGATTAGTTTGTATTTATACTATATTTCAAAGATACTATGAGAAAGTTATTTCCGCTTAATCGAAAATATAAAACAACTTAAAAAAACGTGTGTGTGTAATTATGTACGCACGTAAGAAGTTATACTTTTTTGGCGTAACAAAACATACATAGCTAAAGATTTCATCTCGCATGTCAGCATGTCAGAACTCTTTGTTTGTAGGAATGCAGCTAACTTCATCATGTCGCTTTCAGCTAACTTCATCATGTCCTTTTTTGGTTGTCGATGTGCACGCGCATCGTAAAAGTTTCACTCTCATATTTTTTTCCAAACGTGCCAAAAGAAGTATAACTTCAAAAATATCTCAACATACTTCAGAAAAAACATTAGCGTTCTAAATATTTTAGAAGTTTTTATAAATTCTGCACCTCACTGCTAATTTAGAAAATGGGGAAGGTAAAGATAATAAATAAATGAAGATGTTGGGACATTATCACACAGCACCATCTAATTCCATGGTAAGCTACGAGGCCTGTGTTATGGATACCAGATAATTGATACAATACACATATATAACTTTAAATACATACATATTATAAATATAAACACCCATGACTGGAGTACAAACATTCGTGCTCATCACACAAATGAATGCCTCCAGCGGGACTCGAAGCCGCGACCTCTGGCACAGCAAGTAGGGTCACTAATGCTTTCTTTAAATAATATACAACTTATAGGATAATTTTTAATACCTTCAAGCTTTTTTGCACTCAAATATAATGCCACTCCCACACTTACGTATGAAGTGTCCCTTACATGTATGAAGTGCCATACGGACAGACAGAAATGACGAAATTATAAGAGTTTTCTTTTTACACTTTAGCTGCAGAATTCCACATTTTTCCCAAACATTTAATTTTAGACTCTGCTTTGTTTAGTAAAATAGTTTTAACAATAGTTTTAGTGGTCTGATGAATAAGTATTCTATTACACACCGAACCTCTTCAGTGTGAGTTCCAATAAAGTTACCTCTCTGTAGTTATAATAATTGCATAAAGACACATACACATAATATACAACACAATTATATTGTCTTAAGTTTCTTATTCTCTGAAGTATGCAGTTTTTTTTATCAAGGGATTTTATATGTGAACAATTTATACCTGTTCATACATATAATTAACGAGTAATAAAACAGCAAAGAAAAATAAAACACCTTTATAGCCTTAATATTATCAAATTTAATAAAATAATAAAGATCAAACACATGAAATTCATAATGTTAACATTTGAATAAATATGTACGTACAAGTATTTAATGACTAATAATATATGCAATAATAATACAAAAAAAGTTCATCTATTATATTTATTTACATCATTTATAGTATTATCTAAGAAGGCGTCCCTAGAGATGTATTTACAGTCACAAATTTTAGATTATAATAAAAGCATATAGCTTTCTGTCCAAATTGAAAAATTAAAATTGACTCCGTTTTCCCTATAAAAATAATTTTACTTTCAATAAACATTACATAAAAATAAACAAGCATTAATACTTAGATCAAATATAGATATGTATCTGATATTAAACACTAAGTATGTCAATGTAATGGAAAACTATGCAACGGGATCGAACACTTAATACGTCTTTGGGATAAAATAACTTACCTAGAATATTACTTACAAACATAACTATTCAAAGTGCCTAAACGATTGTCCTTCGAGTGTTGGGTTATCAGACAGTGTGTAATGAGGTTAATAAAGATGAGATATAATTTATCACGTTTCTAACAACATTGAAGAACTTAGAAGTTGGAGAAGTGAAAATGTTAATAACATTATACTTAATGTAGACGCCCCGCTCGAGCTCCGCACTGAAACAAACAAGACGTTTATTATTCCAGTTAATGGAGGTACTTTTTGGGAATGTAACGATGATAGCTCTTTAAAAAACTTTGTTTTGTCGGCCTCTTTAAATTTCAATAAGTTGTGACGTTAAGAACTTGTTAGGATCGACTTGAACAAATAATTTTAGGATTGAAGTTTTAATTCTATTGAAATGCGATTTTATTCACAACTTTTCACAATAAGAAATACTATTTATATTTATATCGCTTTAATATAAAATTCATGTACATTTTGAGCTAAAATAGCCCGATTATCATAAATTTATAGTGGTTTTCAGAAAATTTACTCTAAATCGGGATAGTAGTAATGTATTTCGTATACTATATATTCAGTACTTAAAACTACGTGGTAATAGCTGCCATGCATTTTGAAGCAGCGTTGGAAATCTCCCCTCTTTGAAAAGCTGCAGCGAAGTGTTGATAATATGAATACTGTACGACACAATTTTCTTTAAAAAGAAAAGTCATCAGAACCTACAATTTTACTTATTATGAATTGCTTCTATCCTAAATTTTGGACGTTGTTTATGAATTTGTATATAAATTACATTATGTTCTTTATAACCTAAATATCTTAAAATATAATATAAGTTCTTACTTATTAATAGCTTCTCATTCTTTAAAAGAGTATAAACACGTATTCGAAGCAGACAACGTTTCAACAAAGTTAGGTAAGTAACAAGTTATATAATAGCGTCAGAAATACGAATATTGTTTCATTTATTTTCTGAATATATTCTTTTTTTTTCTTTCACACCAGCCTTATAAGAACAGGATAGCAATATTTGTGAGGTTTATTTATGAAAAAAGTATTAACTCAAGTATTCTATAAAGTTACATACTTTAATAAGGGAACATAAGGGAACTTCATAAAAACTGACAGTAACAATATCATAAAAAAATATTAAATTCGTATGTCTTACTATCTTATTTCTTATTTTTTTAATTTACACCTATAGAATCGTTACGATGATAATATTTATTTTAAAAGTAATGATTGTAATATGAAATCGGAAGCATGAACGATTGCTACCAGCTTTATCTCACGTCTCTCCTCGCGTGATACATAGGTTGATAAAAAGTAGTCAATGTGCTAGTCGCACTACTAATTGCGAGAATTTGTATGTGTGTATGTTTAATATTCTTTCACGTTAAAATGGTTGAACACGTTTATATGAAATTAAGTACACAGATAGACAGATACATAACCTAAACCTGGAGTAACACATAATAATAATAATATTCATACCAACCACTCTATAAAAATTGAATATGGAATATATTCAACAGTGATATCCATTACTCAACTTCAAATGAACAAAGTGAAATGAAAAAATATTACAGTGTTTTAAAAAATAAACAATTTAAAGAATTGTGTTTATTTTTTAATAATTGCAAATGTTGAGTGCTTCGCCAGGTTATCTTAGAAGAATTATATTCGGTAGTGGTACCTCAAACTTATATATAACATAATATTACCTTAGTATTGACATTCAATCGTAAATATAAAACATAATACTTCGAAAGTGTTTGAAAAAAAAAGAGTTGGCATACAGTTTAGTTTTTTGATAGAATTATACAGTTACAAAACAGCTGATTATATAATAATATTAAAAATTATACAGTAATTGTATATTTGTTAATTTAGTAGGTAGTTATTTAGGTATGTATTATATGTTAGTTAATTATAATATTAGTTAATTGTCTACTGACTAAACCTACATATCAAATACTCCTAGAGCTACTCAAGTAGACTGAAATATTACATAGAATAGGATTCGAACTCGAGACTTTCAGTTTGACAGTCACATACCACTTCAGATACAAGTAAATACAGACAAGTAACAAATAAAATTAAGTTTATCTAAAATAAACTTCCTTAAGCGTCATTACAATATGAATAATGTGGATGTTAATGAAATCATTTGCGAAACAAGGGGAATGACTAATTAGATGTGATTTAATACAATATCTTGGTATTATTTCTGTCAACGGTTTTCGTTGAATGGGGTTTAAGCTTGTTGAAGTATCAATGTCGGTATCATTATTTTTATTCAATCAAAAATGTACGTAATAAACATTTGGGTATGCAAAATTATCAAAATGTATTATAGTAGTTTTTGTCAACTGCCTCGTTTACATGATAAGCTGGGTATGGATCAAGCCTATACATATAGGTTACCCTTTTTCGCCAAAAGTTTGTCTGTTCAACGATTTAACTGTGAAAACGTAATAGACATAGAGCTATTTTTACATATTATTTTTTCACATATTATATTCGATTTTTGATCTATATACAAAATTAATTATTACAATATGTAGATGGATGAAAATTAAAGGCCTTAAAGAGCTGCGGAAAAGCAATATTGGAGGAAGAGGACAAGCAAAAAAAAATACATATAACTTACCTAACAACATAGCTTCTTTACTATCAGCTACCTGGCTATTGCCTACAACTGCTTCGCTGCCTTCTCGCCACGCTAGCGCCACTCTAGCTATACATCGGACTTCCATAGTACGCCCGGGCGGTACTCTTAACCCAAGTGCCGTCGATAATAAGCCGTGAGCATGTTGTATAGGCGGATATTCCACTAACAGGTTGGGATCTGTTACCTTAAATAATAAGAATCTCATAAATTATTATATTACAAAAATTTCATACGAGATATCTAAACGATATATTTCTATGGTAATTAATCTTAACACAACCTATTCACTTAAAAGGAAATTTACATCTACTCAACATAATAAAATTAATGTAACAATATGTTTGACATATTTTTAATTTGCTTTGTTTGTATTTGTAAACTTAGTTTACACAAATAATATATTAAAGAGTGCGTGTATGAATGTGTACACGCGCAAGAAGTAAAACTTCAGTAGATTATCGGTACTCTTCATGAAATTCTATTTATGCTTTAAATAATTAGGATAGGTGAGATACTGAATACAACGCATATTAGGCATATTACAATCATATATTTATACTTTATAGAATATCATTTAAGGAAAGAATATAAATATAACTAACTCCTGATGATAAATAATACTACCAAATTTATATTCTGCTGGTAATTGGTATGATAGGCTTTTATGGAACTTTGATAAGAAGGGCAAGTGCCTTTTAGGTTTTAACAAGGCTCTATAAAATATTTATATAATCAAATTATAGCGCGATTCAGAATACACTTAGCGCCGTCTAGTATACAAAGACGTAATTTAAATATGTCATCTAAATGCGAACTTAAATGGCTTGAAGTTTGATTTATCTAGTTAGAGTTGTATCGTAAATTGTTCATGAACACAGATAAACAGATGAAAATGCACAACATCCTCAATAATGAAGCTTTTATAACAGTACAAAGATCCTTCATAATTCATAAAATATTCAAATTATTTTTTCTATAGAAGCGTACTGGACTGAAGTTTTTTTATTTTTAATTTTGAATAGTATTGTATATTTACAATAAGGTGGTATTTATATATAGATTCGTTTTAACTTTCTGCTGTGTATTATTATAAATTTTGGAAGCTGTACTGAAACACGACTTTTAACTTAATCCAACCGAGACGAATATTTATTAGGTCACTATGTGATGTATCATAATTGAATTGAACCCCTGACTTTTGGCAAAATAGTCAGTTAAAATTGAACAGCTCACATCACGAGAACATTTTCAAATCTAAACAATAAAGTTACAGAAGTTTATACACCAGATACATATTTCTAGCTTCAAACATGACGAAATTTCATGGAACTTTGTATTCTCTATGAATGTACAAAAATTCTGTATAATATGTATGTAAATATTATGATATATAAAAAACTATTGTGCCCCTTTAACTTTTCTGATTCGCTATTTTAGTTTTAGTTTATAGTTTTATATTTATATAGTTTTTAGTTTAGGATGGTTAATTAGTTAACTGTCCTTCGGTTGTGAGTAATAATATATAATTAGCGACTCACCCTCACTTCGCTCGTTTTCGTCCCTAGGTGCGTTTCAAGGGTTAGCATGGAACAGACAGACTATATACTATATGATATATAGCCTATAGCCTTCCTCAATAAATGGGCTATCTAACGCAAACAGAATTTTTCCAAATAGGGTAATAGTTCTTGAGATTAGCGCGTTCAAACAAACAAGCTCTGCCTGTTTATAATATTCATTATAGATAGGTAAATATTAATAGTCTTACGTTTGTTATTGCTTCCTTTACAAAAAAAATATATATTTGTGTCCTTTCAGTTTATTTTGAAAAGGTACTCGATAAATAACTTTTTAGTATGAAGTTAATAAAGTATTTTTATTTTAAAACCATTAGCGACAAATCAAGATGGATTAGCTTTATACAAAGCTTAGCATTTCCAACAATACAAGTCCATTAGCGTTGACTCTTTGTTGCTTTGAAGCTTTTGATGAATTTATTAATTGAACCATTTTGGCGTACCTACCAATAAAAATAGTAAAATTGTGATCGATTTTTTTTTAAATAGTTAATGTTATATATTTAATCTAATATATTTAAACGTCGCCCAGGTACTAATTTATTATATGTATATTGGCAGTTCTACGTCAATAATAATCTTAATTAATAAAGTTAAACGTACCTGTGCAGAAAAGTGCCCAAAAACTATATATAACAAGTTATCATATAAAAGGTGTTAGCCAGTTAAATGCAAGCCGTTAATTTGCACAAAATGTGGTTAAACCGCGTAACAATAATTAATTCCACTTAATTATATGATAAATAATTATATGGGCAGTGGTAGCCCAGTGGTAATGCGCTCGCTTGGGAAACCGAGTGAAGCGGGTTCGAATCCCGGGTCTCGCACCTCTGATATTGTCATATTATTATATTAGCACTTGCCTTAAACCTTGAAGGAGAACATCGTGAGGAAACCTGCATGTCTGAGAGAACCTAGCAAGTTTTCGAAAGACATGTGAAGTTCGCTAACCCGCACTTGACCAGCGTATTGACGGGAGGTCCGTGCCCAGCAGTGGGACGTTAAAAAAAGGGCTGAATACAATACAATATGGTAAAATAAATCGAAATTCATTTATACTTAATAAATTATATTAATTTTAAAAGTCAAATTGTAAATTACATTATTTTCATTGCATCAACTTTACATACAATTACTAAACAATATTATGAAAAAAAAAGTAACAGACTAAAGAAGAACTGGCGAAAGAAGCTCAATGGAGACAGGGACTCTTAAACTTTTTATTGTTTTGATACATTATGTTAATGTACGTTCTTATTTAACATAGATATCTGGAGGCAATTGCATCATTCTAGGAATGTTATGTGAAATAATTTTGAATAAACCTCCAATATAAACTTTTCATTTTTGTTTTCTTAAATCTAGATAAATAAAGCTGTTTTTTGAACGTTTTTTTCATAACTTTGTACAAACGTGAACATTGTCCTTAGAAAAAATTACTGACTAAGTAAATCATCGTTTAATGTCGTAGGTTGGTATTATAACTTATTACTTTAGTCTTATTTCCAGTATTAATACTAAGAGTTGTAACATTTTTTTAAAAATCATTTCACATCAATCATTTACACTATAATATGTAGATAATATTAAAATGTTATTCCAATTTTAAATTACTATAATCTAAGCTTTAAGAGCTTAAGTAAAAGATTATTATTAGTAATCTAACTCTATATAATTTAATAAAATTGTAAAAAGGTCACAGTTATGTACTAAATGTATTTTTTAACTTTTTTGGGTTGTAATAGAAGCCAAGTGAATAAAATTATTATTTTTTTACCTATATTTAGACTAGAATCTAGAAACAGGAATAAAGGGATCTTATTTTATTGTACAGGAATAATCTAAAGTAAAAACATGTCTAAGCTCCACGTCAATTGGCAGAGATCCAAAACTTTTGTTGCCCTTTATATGTTCTATTTAATAAAAATCTCGAATTCTTATTGACATATATAAGCCGCTGTGACACATATGAGCCGTGAATTTGCATAAGAGTTTTTTAAACTCGTACCTATAACGAAGGTACATTAAGAAAGGGTTTTTGAAAATGCATCCCCTGAAGGAGTTAAATAAGGGACAAAAGTTTTTATATATTTTTTATATTTTTGAAGTAAAACTTCTTCACATGCGTAAAGAAGCTTGACATGGGGAGTAAGCTGGTGAATGCGTTACAAAAAGTGTAATCGGGAGGCGAACATTTGTTGCCATGGTAACCGTTGTTATTGTCTGACAAATCTTATATATTTAAACGAGCAATTCTTGTATATTTATATCTTTATTTATTTATTTATTTATTTATTTATACCGGCGATCTCGGAAACGGCTCTAACGATTTTGCTGAAATTTGGTATTTGGGGGCTTTCGGGGGCGAAAAATTGATCTAGATTAGTCACATGTCTGGGAAAACGCGTGTTTTCGAGTTTTCATGCGTTTTTCTTATGCATTATTTTACGCAAAATTTAATCGCAACATCTATACAACTGTCTCAGTAACACTTAGTCACTTAATGTAAAATTATTTTTAAGCCAAATTAAAAAGAAAATTGTTCTTATTGCGACATCTATACAACTTTCTCAGTAACACTTAGTCACTTAATGTAAAATATACAATCTTTCAAGAACTCCGAGCGAAGCTCGGTCGCCCAGGTACTGATATATAATATTATATTCTTTCCTTAAATGATGTTCTATGAATATATGATTCCAATATGCCTAATATGCGTTACTTTTAGTATCTCACCTATCCTAATAATTTAAAAGATAAATTGAATTTCATAAAGAGTAACGATAACCTACAGAAGTTTTACTTGCGCGTGTACACATTCATACACGCACTTTTTAATTTTTTGAAATTTTTAAGTTGAAAGTTTATGTTATATGGATTAAGAATATTGATTTTTGAAACTACATTTTCGAAATAAGGAAAAAAAGTTGTTATAAAATCTCGTCGTTTTTAAAGTTCGAAACTTCAAAGTTTGTATAAAGCTCATCGTTGAAACTGTCAATAACAAAGAGTGTGGATGAAATGAAAAAAACAATGCATTAACACCTTTTGCGTAAACGGACTTTCAATACATATAATTGTATATTATATATATTTAAGGCCCGTTACGAAAACATAAAATATTACATAAAATATTTAACAAAAGAATTTACCAACTTTTGAATTTAATAAAAACCAAAAGGTCGTACGGATTTTGTGAACAATAGAAGTTTGAAAAGATTATAGCCATTATCAGATTGTTAATCAGGAAAGTATTCTAAAAGTTAAACCCAAGAAAAATTCTAAATTAGCTTTGGTCGCTTGGAGATTTCGAATTTTTACTTCATAATTTCGTAGGCTATTAGTTAAGATATTCCCGGTAAGCGCGATTTATCCTCTCTCCTTTAGAATTTTAAAATTAAATTCTTTTGTATATCATAATTAATATAAAAATTTATATTTTCACATTAAGTTTTAAAATGACAAATAGTTTTCCTAGTTCTTCACTGAAGTGTGTGAGAGATGTCGTCATCTAACAAAATGTTAAATAATGAAAGTTTAAAATAGTTTTCAAGTGGATAATAGAATTTAATATCTTTGAAATCGATTATTTTCGTATAACCCGTTCTCTTTGTAATGTTTTTTTAACTTATGTAGTAAAATTAAATATAGATATATAAAAAAATATACATATATTTACCTTTTCGCCGTCTATATCCCAGCTCAAAACTGTAGCAGGATAAGAACGGCCTGATGTACAATTTAAAAATAATGAATCGCCTCGCCTGTTCTCTTGCTCATTCCCTGTTATTCGTGGGCCTTCTCGTGGTAAATCTACAAAATTAAACGCTATATCAGTGACGAAGAGTGAAATACTGATCTAAACTACTGAATGACTGTCTCAATAGTTTTTGCTTCGAGATAAGAATTAATTTGGTTTCAAGGCAATTACACGAAGAAGGCTAATTGAAATGAAAAAAAAAAACAAAAAAAGAACGTCCACCTAATGAGTTCCTTCTTAGCAAGTTAATTTTATCAAAAGAAAGTTTGAAGATAAAAACTAAAATACTTTCTGTGTCGCGTGTTTTCCTTTATTTTTCCATTATTCGTCTATGTGACGAAAATGATAAAATATTTTAACAACGATTGAGACCCTTATCAATCAAATAGAAAATTAAATATAAACAAGACAAAAAAGTTTTTCTTCGAAAGCTAACTTTCATCTTATAAAAACATCGTCGATTACAAGGAGAAAAGTTTACAGAAATGTTAAAAAGGACTTAGAGTAAAATATTATTTTAAGTAGGCTGCCGCTATTCTTCTAACAATTGCTTATTAATGAAATTGATCTATACGAGGTTTGTGAGTTTGTGACGTTGTAGGGGGTAATCTCTGGATTTACAGAACTGATTTAGATGAAATTTGGTATGAAGATGGTTTGAGACCCTAGAAAGGACATAAGATACTTTTTATTTCGGAAATCATTCCTTAAAGGGTGCAAATGGGGATGAAAGTTTGTATGGGGAATGAATTTAGCTGGCTGAATGGGGCTAGGGACGAACCCGAGCGAAGCGAGGGTGAGTCACTAGTTAAATTATAATTTTAATCACAAATTTTATCTTTCATTGCTTGTCAACTATGTTAAACAAGTTTTAATATTTAGTTGTAGTTAGCAGTACATTACCACTAGTGGCGAGTTCAAGTATCGCTCAAAACAAACCGAGCCCAAGCAAGTAAGGGTAAGTCGCATGTAATATTATAAATCTGAATGTTTGTAGGTATTTGTGTATTTGTTAAGTCGTACAAAGCTCGGTCACCCAAGTACTAGAATATAAGTCGCTAAATTTATCCTGGAAGATCATCCAGAAACTTTGACAAATACTATGATACGAAGAAATGTTATTTTCTAAAGGTGTACTACATTCGTTATAGCTCATAGAATAAAAAAAATATTTAAAAATAAATAAGGGTTGTGTCCCGTAGTCGAAATATATCATTAATACATTTTTTTTTTACTTTCTTATTATGGATTGTAGAAAGTCAACAAATTAAGTACCTCGTAAACAAGTCAAGTTTCGTATACGGAAATAGATCCATTACACTTCTGGCATATTAGATATGTAAGCCATAGAAATAAAATAAATAATACAATTATATGAACTTTTAGATAACAAATGAAACAATATTAAATATTAGAAGTATATTGACATTTTCCCCTACACTGTACTTTCCTCATCGCCGAATACAAATTAAGATTAAAATATGTAAATTATATTTTATAAATACCTAGATGCTGGTTTTTTGATTTGCATCTTTAAAATAAATAAATAATATTATAAACGTAAAACTTGTATTCGTTAACGGGACTTAATTTTGATAAGGAAAAAAATAGACAAGTCGCGTTTTTCAAACAATACAAATTGTATTGCGATTTGTTAAATAGTTTGCAAAACAACTAAAAACACTGTATAGAGCTAGATAAAAAATACCAAGAATAAGAGAAAACAATTCTGATAGAAAAGTAATACAAAATTATAAATAAATATATCATTACTAGCGACTCACCCTCGCTTCGCTTCGGGTTCGTCCCTAGGCAAAAACAAATCTATCCCACGGGAACCGTGCATTTTTTCGGGATAATATATAGCCTATAGCCTTCCTCAATTAACAGGCTATCTAATGCAAAAATTTAATTTATTATTAAATTTAAAGTATTTTTCCAATCGGGTTAGTAGTTCCTGAGATTAGCACGTTCAACTAACCAACCAAACAAACAAACTCTTCAGCTCTATAATATTAGTATAGATTAGTATTCTTGGTGCTTTGTAGTCGAAATTCAATAATCATTATTGAAAGTTTAAATAAAACATAATATGTTTATTAATAGACTTTACCTATTTGTATAAAAGGAAAAATTAAATAATAGAATAATGTTTCTTAAATATTTTTATTTATAACACTAGTCAATGGCTACTAAACAAACAAAAAAAAATGAAAATCAGTGGACAGACAGAGGAGAAGAAGATACTGAACTGTTTTGTCTTTATATATACTAGCGGCTCGTTCTCGCTTCGCTCGGGTTCGTCGCTAGATACGTTTTACATAGATGTTTAAAATAGTTATTTGCCAGCGTTAGTCGTATATATATATATATATTTTTTCATTTTTTCTGCTGTTTTAATACTTATTATCCTATTCCAAACTAAAAGAAATCCAAAAAATCAGATATCATAAAATTGGTCCAGCCGTTCTTGAGTTATAAATGGTGTAACTAACACAACTTTATATATGTAGATTACTGGAATTTGAGATGAGTAAGTTTATATTATACTTACAAATTACTTCCATTTTACTCTCTCCCGCAGCAGATGCAAAGCTGGGTGCCTCAGCTGAAACTTCGCATCGGTATAGACCTGATGATTTTAATGTCACCGGATGAAGTACCACTTTTTTGTCATCGGATTTTGATAGCTAAAAAGAAGCTTTTCGTTAAATAAATTTAAATATAAATCTAATTTACGATATAAACGACGGCACGTTTGGCTCAGTTTGTAGTGACCCTACTTTCTGCGCCAGTGGTCGCGGGTTCGAGTCCCGCTGGGGGCATTCATTTATGTGATGAGCATGAATGTTTGTACTCCAGTCATGGGTGTTTATATTTATATTTATATTTATAATATGTATGTATTTAAAGTTATATATGTGTAGTATATCAACTATCTGGTATCCATAACACAGGCCTCGTAGCTTACCATGGAACTAGATGGTGATGTGTGTTAATGTCCCAGCATATTTATTTATATTTAAAATTTTAATAATTGTTACATATTTTTCGATAACTTCAAAAACTATGTTCTGTTTTTCGACTTATATTTTTAAATTTGGTATGCGCTGAGATTTTTTTTATTTAAGAGCTATTCGTTAATAACACAAGTTATAAGTGGATTTTCCAAGTATTAATTAATTAGAATTAAGTTAAGAAAGTTATTGAAATTCTCCAATCGATCTAATTAATTGACTATGAGTAAGCAGATGAGTGAAAATGTAAAATATATCACAAAGTTTTTTTTTTTTATAATTTGGATATCAATTAAAAAATCATGCATAACAAATACATATTCAATTTGTTGCCCTAAAATACTTTCAAATAAATAATTCATTAACTAATTAAAATTAAAGGTAAGGAGTTTTATAATTCATTAGACAGAAATTACGACAAACAAATCCTTCAAGTAACATCAAGCTCATTTAACCTCCTTAAGTCCTCGAGTACTTCTTAATGAAATGATTTAAAGAAATTACTTACATCGACTTTGATCCCTTCAAGTTTGTAAGAGTGTTTAGGCGGCTCATATTTAGGCATATATCGATAGAACTCTTCATTATCTCTGTACCATTTCACTGAGTAAAGTTTGTCATCACCCAGCTCGTAATCGCAGTCCAGTTGTGCTTGCTGACCTCTTAAACGATGCGAAGGGATCGAGACACGAACTATCCTCAGTAATAAGGATTCTGTAACAAGAAAATTAATCTTCTCAAGAGCACTTCAACTACGTTTGGGAACATTTATTATAAGATACACCTAATATTGTCAGCGGTCATGGTATGAAAGACAAGTGTGGTTTTTATGTACATAATATATTACATTTATGAATATATATACGTATGATGTATCTAATCGTATCGTTATGTATCGTAAGTAGACATCGGATTATATGCACTACCAAAATATGCATGCAAATATGCACTAAAAAAGGGCGAAATGTATACAAGATATGCACAATCAAAATAGTAATTGTTATCAAAATTTACATTTATTTTCTCTCTCTAAAGTGTATATCTCGTAATTTTTGTCACAATATACAATTACATATTTTTCTAGATTTTAGAGCGTTGTCACTTAATATTAATTTGTAGGCTGAAAATGGCCTCTCTTAATCGACTGATGTTACTGGACAAAACTTGAAATTTGGCATTTCTACAGAAATCTATTCAGGCAGATGTCTCACCCGTGCCGTTAATAATTTTTTTTGTTTTCTTTTTATTATTTTATGTTGGGAAATGCATTTACCCATACCACCTATTTACAAACAGGTGGTTATGTGAGACTCCCCGACTAGAAAAGCCAGTACTACCCACTAAAACCCAACAAATCATCCCCCGTCTTAATAGGGCGTTGCAGGATCACTTACGCATTCAACTGCTGCTGCCCGGACAGCAGGTCTGCCAAAACAAACAACAGCAGCCATGTGGTTGCTCCAACGGTCCACTTTGCTATCAGAGAAGTACTAAGACCAACCCACCTCCCTATACGTTTCTTGGCTTCGCACCCGGCTGGATTGCCGGAGGCTAATGAGCCCCCCACCATGACAAGATGAACGCACGCTGGGGGAATAACTTGCCACGAACCTCTTCCGATAGTCGACTTAAAAGAGTGTTAATCTATTAAATCATTTTTGTTTTTCAATTTTCCAAGGACTTGCAAAGAGGAAGGAGTTTAATTCCTAGTCCCTTCACGGTAATAAAACACGCCTTACATAATTAACTACTGAAATAAGCACTATTAATGAAAAAGTATTAAAATATGTAATAACGCTAAAAAAATGCGTTATTAGCATTTGCATAAGCAAACATGCAAATGCATATAATACGATGTCCAGTTATAAGCTTTACTCAACCATGTTATCACATGATATGCCTATCGACAAAGGTAAAGTGAAATATCTACTGTTAAAGGTATTTAAAGTTATAATTTTGGTCACACATGTATTAGGTATAATGAATGCCTATACATACATTTTATTTCCATTTCCAATTTATATCTCATTCAAATATTGAATGATATGGAGGAAATTATAGCCTTTAATATTAATTGTTAGTATATTTTTTACGTTTATATATTTATAGAAAAATTTATTGTACATTATTTTCATATAGTATATTTCATATATTTAGTCCTAGAAAAAAGGACACACCATAATGTATGGTACTTATAATACGCCGTGTATGGCATGGCATTGTGTGGTAGATTTAGTTTATAGAAAGTAATTTGTAAGGAAAAAGTTGGCCGCATGAAACATTTGCAATATAATTCGAATAGATTGTATCAGGTGAAGGTTAAAGGGTATAGACTTGCCACCATGGTCGCGTTTACCTATTGCAGGGATATCTACTAGATTTTTTTATTTCATTATTTCCAAGTTGAAATATATCACATTTTGTTTTTTGGGAGATATTTTTTTTTATAAATATTCTTTATTTTTACAATTTTAATAATACCTATTAAACTTCTTACTGTCTGTATGTTGTATCTGATGGTGTCTAATGTGTTTTTTATGAAAGTTTTGGTAAACAGTAACTAGGATAAACAAGCTTGTGGCTTATAAATAAGAGGAAAAAATAATTAGTTTATAAAAATTTTAATGAGTCGAATCTGTGTACATTGAATATTTTCTAGAAAATCTTATTGAAATGGTAATTATTATCGATACCGAATCTATAGTTTTAAGAATTTTTGTCTGTCGGTCTGTCTGCCTAGAAACGCATTACGAGAAAACCACTAGACAGATTTTAATGAAATTTGTTATGACGATAGCTGGTGATCCGGGTCAACATATATGATACTTTTTACTGCGGAGAAAAAACTCATCTCTGAGAAATCTAAACTAAACATTAAAACGTAAGTATATAATTGTTAGGTCCATATATCTAGGTATTATAATTTTAACATAAAAATCTATAGCTACTGATCTTTATCATTTTCAAAGGAATATATTTTTTTAAATAAACGTTATATAAGCAGACCTAAACAATTATGAATAAAAATCCATTAAGATAAAATCGGTTATTTTAAAGAATACACATAGATAGAAACCTTTTTTTGAAACGAGGTCAATATCTCGTTATTTCACTACTTAAGAAACGAGAATTCATCCTTAAATAAGCTACTACTACTTACTAAAATACATCTTTACTTTAAAGTACTTTAGAATGAGTAAAGATGTAGGTACGTGCAAAAGTAATATTTATATGTACTTGGATTAGTTTCGTATTATTTATACATAAATAAATACGTTTTATTGTAGGTATGTATATAAATAATACATACATGTACATTTCGCAAGTACATGCTTATTAAAATTTATTTTACAAATTTTAATGTGTCTATTTATTTATTTATTTATTAAACGGAATACCAACAGTATATATATATGCAACATTTATATAAATATACTAGCGACTCACCCTCGCTTCGCTCGGTTCCTTCTTAGGTGATTCTTTAAATTAACATGACATGTTTATTTATGAACCGATTGAAATAAAATAAATATTAAAATTTAAAGTGAAGCTTATTATAATACATTAGCGAAAACTGCACGCAAATCGGTTAAGTCATTTCTGAGATTAGCGCGCACAGACAAACGGACAAAAATTCTAAAATTCGTTGTTTTGGGTTCTATTACATTTATAAAGACCTCCAATAATAGTTTTTCTCAAATATCGTCCTGTACAGACAGCGATCAGTTACAATTTATTATATGTACAGATTATTAAAAAGTCTTCTTCTTATAAGGTCTTCACATATATACTAATTATAGGTATTCATAGCACTGTCCGGAAAAAATAGTACCTTATTTTACAATAATCATAAAAACTTAAATGAATCAGATTATGAAGTAAAATAATGGTTAGCTGTATAGGGTAAAGTATTAGTATAAAATGTTTTTAATTTTGAAATTGAATTGTTAAATATATAAGAATCTATTATTTCTTTTTAACCGACTTCCAAAAAAAGGAGGAGGTTCTCATTTATTTATAGCACTACCAAGAGCCGCGCCTTCGCTCGCGCTAAAACTCATCCCCTACTTTACCCCCTTATGGGATGAATTTCGAAAATGCTAAAACAGATATTTATTTAATTGTATTGAAGACCATTAATTAATACCAAGTTTCAAGCAATTTTGATCATAAATAATTTTTTGGGTTGTATTATAACGTGTTTGCCCATGGAAATGTGATAATCTTCCGCGGTAAAAAGTAGCCTATATGTCTTACAATTATCTCCACAAAAAAAAATTACGCCAATCCGTCAATCCGTTTCGACATAAAAGAAGGACAAACAAACAAACACACTTTCACATTCATAACATTAGTATGGATGGTATATAAATTACACAATACAAATCCTTATCATCGGCGAATGCACCCCAAGATTGGTACGTACAAATAGATAGTATAAAATTCTAGTTATTGGTGGCTGAGGGCTTTTACTGGCACAGAGATAGAAATTTGTGCCAGAAGATGATTACAGTCTATGGTACCTTTAACAATTTTAAATAGGATAGTCAAGTCATAAAGTAAACTCAACTTGTCAAAGCTTCAAATTAAAATGAGTCAAACGTTGTTCATACGGGCAACTATAGGATATATCAATAAAATGTTAAATAACGAGTAAACACTTGTTATACACGCTCAATGTGCCGAAAATGATTGCTATACAAGATGTGACTACAAGATGACGTATGACTGTGCGTTTGTTACTCTTTCAAACAGAAATGGCTGGAGGTATTTAGATGAAACTGGTACACAGATAGACTATAACCTGAAGTAACATATAGGTCAAAAGGTGGTAATGCCTTTCTAGTCTCTAGTATACAAATGTGTTCAAAATGTATTTCAAAAATTTTGAAAATATTTAAAATACAAAAATAGCGTAACCTATTTTTTTTTTTAACTAGTTATTAAATGTCTATAACAAATTTATTTCAAAAGAAAATATATAAGCTATAAACGTAGAATAAACCTTTGGAATTCAAGTTAGCGCTAAATTAAAAACTATAAACAAGTTTTAAAATATATAAAAATATGTAACAGCTATATTCTCCAAAGCAGCTGTCACGGACAGTAAGTGCATTTAAATAATTAAGATAATTATCCTTATGTACATGTATAATTTTTAAAAAAACTTTATTAACTAAAAAATAGCCAAGTTGTGAACTTTGAACATAGAATAGTAGGTGATTGCATATTGCATAACTTTGTAATAATTAGCAGAGTCGAACTAGTAAATCATCGATTTACAAACTTATTCTACAAAGTTGGAGTTCATTATTAACTTATATCTACATATATCTAAAACGTATTAGCTGAGTAGTTACTAGGAGTAAATATATACCATCTGACAATCATTATTTATTAGGTAGGCTTCATAGAGATAGTAGATAGGTACTATTAAAATATAGCGTGTGTGAGGTAGAACGTTCTGTGTCTGTGCTCATTAAGTTTGACGTTACTGAGGTTTGAACAAATCTTTTTGTAATTTATTCTCTACTAACGGCTCACCCTCGCTTCGCTCGGGTTCACCTCCAGGAAAACAAAAACAAATCTATTCCACGGGAACGATTCCACGATAGAGTGTGTAAATCATCAGCATGCAGATGGTAGGGAGAAGAAATGACGCGAGATATGCTATTAATAAAGACAAAGAAGAGCAGTGGTGAAAGAACGCCATCTTGGGGAACTCTAGCCGTGAGATCCAACCACACTGATGAAGGCTCATTAGCTCTCACACACTGGCGGCGCCCGAAGAGATATGAGTTAAACCAGTCGGTAGCCGCAAGGGAAATGTTAACTGCGCGAAAAGTGCCAAGAAGGATGTCGAAGTCTACAGAGTTGAATGCCAAGTACCATCACAGTAAGCTTGGTGTTATTCATAGCGTACCGAATGTCCTCCGTGATATTCAGCAGCGCGCCAACAGTGCTGTGGACGAAAAAGGTTTATAAAGGGGTGCAAAGTTTTATTTTCCCATAATAATATATACTAGATATATTATTTTATTTCATCTATACATATACTAAAATGGTAATTAAATCGAATCTGTACATTAAATATTTTTTGGAAAATCTTATTCACACGATCACACGAGATTTTCAACAAGTAGGATACTTTTTAAAATATCTCATCTCTGAAAAATCAACACTAACTGTTAAAACGTACGTAGGGACGAAGCCGAGCGGAGAGAGAGTGAGTCGCTAGTTATATATAAAACTATTTACTATGTCTAATGACACGTTAATTCTTTTTTAATTGAAATAAAATACGTATGTGGGCTCATTATCGTAGTGAGTAATTATGTGTAAAAACTTCAAACCCGCACTAAAATATTTACAAAGTGAACAATAAAAAGTTCAAATTAAGAGTATATATAGGTAATAAAGAATAATAAACATGGATAATATTAGAAAAAAATAAAAAGTAATAAAGAACGAAAGTTTCAATCAAAATCCCATAAAACCACTATGACTATTTAATTTATATACACAATATTAAAGTCGGTACCTCCATGACGACTGACTTGATTTTAAAGGGACTTTTTTGAAATATTTATTGCACAAAATAACAAAAATGTAAGAACTTAAAACTAAAACCAATCTCTACCAGTCAATTTTTAGGCCTTAAAGAAAGCTAACAAAGATGGGACTTTTGTGGATTCAAAAGAGTAATAAATATTCTTCTTTTATCTCGAAGAGAAATAAAAAAAAAGTCTAGTCAGAAGCAAAAAAGTTTCCCTGGGATAATAGGAGACGATTTAATCGATTTTTACTAGTATTTTAACTGGTAGATACAGAATTCCTTCAAAGTTCACATAGGCTACTTGGATAGAAGTTTTATGACTTTTACGGTACGCAGTGAGGAAAGGGTCGGCCTCAGAGTAGTAGGACGAGTGGCTACTTATTATTAGTACTTTACATAAAATGTTGAATATGTCTAAAGTACGGTGAGCTCTATGTCGTTTCGCATTCTCGAATTAGGCCGTTGAAAATTATATTTTTTTAGAATTATATATTTACTTTAGTAATTTATAACAATTACCTTTTTCTTCATCAACACTATGATGAATTTTAAAAATAAAGAAGTACTTTTTTTAATTTTTATGTGCATATTGTTTATGAGTTATGCATGTATGTATTTTATTCAGAAGAAATGGAAACACAATTAAATTACAAAAATTATTAATTATATGCTAATTATCATTTATGCATCTTATTACACGTTAAATATATATGTATATTATACATACGTAATCTATATCTATATTCATAATATAAACACAGTTATACAGTTATAAACTTATGACTAAAGAGATCTGTTGGTAAATATATCTGTTCCCCTTTATTTCCCCTGAGTTTAGGTTGAGTCGGACCCAACAGTCATTTAAAGTGAGTAAACACGTTCATGAAAGCCGGATAACTCATAATAAAGTCGTACAATTTAATCCTTGAAACGCAAACTTGAAGCATCACGATGTGGAAATAATTGTAACAGTTCAAATTTTGTTTAACAATTAGCTTGAACAGACTCCCAATTGTTTTGTTTAGTATATTTTGTTATGATAGCGTCAATAATTTAACTTTGTACTTTAATGATTTTAGGGCTAAGCTGAATTAATTTTAATAAATCTGTAAAAAATAACATTACGGAAGCTTGGTCCCAGGAGTTCTCACTCAGATAACTTTCCAGCTACCGGCAACCTGTTGGACTATAGGCATTCCCCTAAGGTGAAACAAATAAAGCTCAAGACAAAAAGGGAACTATAGGAAACAACAGCCTAAGTGTGAAATTGGCTGTGCTGAACCAATTTTGTATTGTGCCACAGTGTCAACTAACAAACGTTATAATATCAATAATGATGGAAAGTGAAGGCATTTTTCATATTTATAAATAAATGTTTTTATAATTAATGTTTAACAATATAGACTAGATAAACGATATCGAATAACGAGTTAAATTTTTCTTAAAACTGTCAAGTAGCAAATCCGGTGAATTTGCTTTCGAAAAAGCATTTTAAAATTTACAAAAGTTTATTTTATACCTCCTAAAAACGTTATAGTTAAAAAAGTGTTATTTAGTAGCAGAAAAAAAAACATTTTTTTTCTTCATTACTTTGAAATATCAGTCTAAAACAGTGAGTCACGTGATATTTTGAGTTGTGAAGTCACCTTTTAACTAACCTACGGTGCTCGTAAGTATATTCTTAAAAAAAAAAGTAAATAAATAATTATGCTTTTCTGATGAAATTGTGAAAATGACAACCTACAGGACGTGTGCCACGACAATGTGTTAAAATATAATCATTAAATACCCTGATAAATTGTTTATACACGTTCCTAATATCCTACAAGTTGAAAGCAATTAAACAGTTAGCTTACTAAGACCCGAAGCTTATATTTAATAAATCTGCGATTTTCTTTTGTGAAAACCACTTTGATCTAATTATCTAGGTATCGACCCACAACTTAACCTCCGATCTTCCATAAATAAATTAATCCTAATCTCACTTTGTACTTATAATTAAACCTTAATATAATACATAAACTTACAGCTGTTTATGACTTGAAAATACATTTAATATTCGAAAAGAGGGCGCCACATGTATGGCCTATTTACTTTTAGTCTGAGGTTAGCACTTTATTGCGACATCGCTTTTATACCTGGTTTTTTTGCTTCTGTTGTGTTCGCATCTTACCTGTGCAATGCATTTTACCTAGAAGTTAGACCAGCTGAAGGAAGAATTGAGAAGGAGAGGTGCATCCTGTATTGGTCTGGACTAACTGATGGATCAATACACAGCCTAAGCCGCTGGTCGCAGAAACGTGAAATTTGGAGGATCTATTCCTTTTATGATGTAGGCCTCCGATAAGATAGGGTTTTTTTTTATTCATATCCTTAGTGGATAAAATAGGGGATTAAAGATTGTATGAAACTCTGTCATTCTTAATGTGAAATACACAGAAAATGGTGTTTAGCTTTAAGATAAAAAATAATAAATATATTTGTTTGACTTTTTTTATTTTAAATTCATTCCTTAAAGGTGTAAAAGAATGTAATAAAGTTTATATGGACAAAGAATTATTTATGATCAGCATTACTTGAAACTTGGTATTAATTAATTAATTGGTATTAATTATATTAATAAATTAATTATCTTCAATACAATTAAATGAATACGTATTTTAGCATTTTTAGAAATTCAATCCCATCAAGGGGTAAAATGGGGGATGAAAGTTTGTATGAAACTCTGGAATTAAAATGTATCACTTTCTGTAAAATGATGTCCACGTAGCCTAAAACATAAAGATTGTGATTTCGCCAATTTTGGTCGTCTTATTGTTTTAGCCCACAATTTCTTCAGTTTTTGTCTTTTGGAAAGAAATGCTACCATTTTCTTTGCATCCTGGCACTGCAAAATTTGTCATTTCAATTAAAGTTTAAATAAAATTTAAAAAATCCATCCACGTTATAGAGCTTTACAATATACTGAGGGCTATAGTGATCGCGACATCTGGCAGGAGCAAAAAAAAGCAAAATTCTTCCCCATTGGCTTTGTCGGCAAAATATTGCTATCAAAATTTGAATGTCAACTAGACAATAAAGAGTACTGCGCCTCCATTGCCTTGGTCAACCGTAAGCAAAATACGACGCACGGGCGTAATACAAGAGATAGTTTCTAAGGAAATTAGAATGCCAGCGACATTTCGCATGGCAAGCCATAGTACTGAATATAAAGTTAACATTGCTGTTTAAATAGTTAAAAAATAGGCAAGTGTTCACCAGTAATAATATTTGAATTTTATATCAGAATACATTTCTAATATACTAAGTAGGTACGAGTAAGTAGGTACGAGTTATAACTAATATATTCTTATTGTTCCAGATTTACAGTATCTACCGAAGAGGATTCTTTGTTGCCAAAAAGGATGATTATTTTACTAATTTTCAACATAAAGTGAAATTTAAGTATATTTAACAGCAAAGATTAGAAGCAAAACTATGCTAGTTAGTCAAGCTAGCGATAAAACTCTTTTAAAGACTAGTATTATATCTACTGCACCATTACTTTAAAAAAAACAGTCCGGTTTATCAATACATAAATATATTCAAACAACCTGTATTTAATAAAAATGTGTTGTTATTATATGTGCAATAATTAACCTACAAGACTGTTTAATTAAAAGTACATGACTTGCTAAAACTAAATCGATACCTTTTTTGGTTGAATTGGCGCTTAAACCATTTTGGCCAAAATGAGTTATGTATATCATTTTTCTCAGAATTTTTTTTCTCTATCGATCTATATACTCGAAATATCAAAATTCACGAAAAAATGTCTATACGACCTAAAAATATTTGGACAAAAGTCATTCAGAGCATAAAATATTGGTGTAAAAGTCAAATTGATATATTTTGTAGTTTTGTTAAGATGTACCAACTATAACTTTTTCAACTCGAGGCGTAAAGTCATACGTTAAACGAAAATTGTTTTTACATTATAATAACGTGTAAAAGTTTTACTCAAACAAAAAATGATTTCTACGTCGTAAATCCACATGTTCAAAAGAGTGTTGGCGTATAAACCATGAATTCATTGAATTAATATTAATCAAACTTTTAATTTTTGACCTAAGTAAATTGTTGATAACAAATTAAAAAATAATAATTGTTTGATTTTTACAACGGGAATCTCTTCTGAGACCTTTCAAAAATAACTCCAAAAAAAGAAAAAGCCTCAGATTTGTTATTTAACAATTATCACACTTGCAACATTCATGTTCAAGTTGGAAAGAATTGTTAATTATCTACTGCATAATTAATAGAAAAAACGCGATAAAATGTTTTTGACCGCGGGTTATTGTTCGTAGATGTCTGATTTTTTTCAATTCTTAATTTTCATATTATAAAGTTTAAATAATATTTATTCACTAAAGGTCTAAAGTGGGCTAGGCTTACGAAAGCCAGAGTCCCTATTTTATTAAATTATTGAAATAAGAAATGATTGTAAAATATAGTAAACTTATAAAAGGAATGAAATATTCTTGGAGCTCTGAATTTACTGCAACTAAATATGAATTAGACTTAAAAATAATTTAAAAACTTAATTAGTTCCTATACTGTTTAACTGTTGATTACATTTTAAGTGAATGTTTGTCTTTTGTAGAGCTTAAAAATGTTGATTATTGTTATTTGCTATATATGTTTTGCTACAATTATAATTGTGAACAATAAGAAAAGGACGTTATTTTCATAAATTCAAGTGGTTTAATTTTATTCATCGATTATTGTTTTGTTAGAGGATTGAAATTAATTAATTCCTTCACATTCTGGAAACAATTATATTGTTTTAATAGGATCCGGTTATTTCTATTATTTATTAACAATATAAAGGGTTTATAAAACAAAAAAAATATCATCTACTGGTTTTTAGGACAGTAATTTTATCGTTAAATTTAACAAAAATGAATATACGAGTATGAAAGTTATTTTCAGGCGAATTTTCATGGTCGTAATCACCTTAAACCTGTTTTTTTTGCTAGAAGTAAATCCAAACTAGTTTTTAAACGAAAGAAGATAGATGAGTTTTGATAATTTAACCGTCTCCATCCAACAATCATAAGAATATTTAATCTTGAAAGTTTTTTAAAAGTTCTAAAACAAAAAAGTTAATTAAAAATATTTTAAATAAAAGTTTTTTAATATATTATTCATAGCAAATTCTTGTTCAAATGAAAATTGTATGCAAATAACTTGTTTACGTTTTATATTATAATGCAAAACATATATAACTGTATAATTATTGTTTATCAATAAACTACCATATACAACATATACTATATTTTATCGTTAGAACTGACAGCCTTAACTGTAGCCAATTTCATATAACAAGAACAGAAATTTAAATTAGTTCTTGAAAACCCGATTATTGTAGATTTTGTGATCAATACATCATATTCAACACTAATGTTTTATTTGGTGAATCGACCGCATACTGATAAAGGATACATAATTTATTATATGTTCTTTAAAATATTTATTAATTACTTGTGATCGTGTTCGCATACATATTTAATGTTTACTAATAACTGACATTTTGTTTTCGACTAATTGTAAAATGTCAGTTTACGCTTTGAAGCCATTAACAAGAGAACTGAACTGAAATGTCAGTTTACACTCCGAAAGATTAATAGATTAGTAAAGCTTTTAAAATAGATAGGTAATAGGCAACAGTTTAGTTTTTTTTTGTAAAACCACTGTAATCCCCTAAGAAAAGATTTGTATTTTATGTTATTAAACCCACTGTTAAAAAAAGTAAGGAAATGACTAGACTTCAGTATATAATAAAAACTTGAAGAAACTTTTAACTACATAAGTTTCGATTACGATCGAAATTAAAAGCGAATGAAAATTCGCGTACAAATTCGAGTTCAAATGAAAATTGTGGGTTCGTTGTTTCAGGTGCACGGTATACAGTGGTGTTCAGATTAAACTATAGCAGATTAAAATCCGTACGTGGGCGGGGCTACAAACAGAGCGATACAAATTAGGACTCCTGATTATGTAATTATGTCATATGTCATAATAATAGGGGTTAAAGTATGAAATGGTCGTTTTATTGTTATAGGTACTTCGAATTGACATAGAACCTTCATGGTTTGAGATTTTTAAGTGAGAATTTTTACATGGTTACCTATGTAGTTTTTCTTTTAAAAAATGTGAAACATTCGATTATAGATTTTCAGTTGTTTTTTTATTCAGCTTAGACAAGAAAGATGAATAATTCGAAAATTCGAGTGATTTTTGAATACGAGTTCCAACGCGGAACTAACGCGGCGGAAACGTCAAACGCCGCAACAGTGTCCTAAAGCAAAGCTTACCAATAAAAAGGTAATGGTAACTGTTTGGTGGTCTCAGCATGGTGTTATTCATTGTAGCTTTCTCCGATCTGGTCAAGCAATAACGGTAGATGTTTACTGTACCGAACTCCGAAAAATGATAGCAAAACTAGCAGTGAAACAGCCCCGACTCATGAATCGATCTTCACCATTATTGCTCCATGATAACGCGAGACCTCATACAGCACGAGAAACCGTTTTAACTCTACAGGAACTGCAATTAGAAACCATTCGTCACCCTCCATATTCGCCAGACCTTGCTCCAACGGACTACAATTTTTACGTGGTTTGGACAATTTTCTACGTAATAAAAAGTTTTCTTCTCAGAAGGCAGTACAAAATGCTTTCACACAGTTTGTCGAATCTAGATCATCAGAGTTCTATCGCAAAGGCATAATTGACCTTTCTATTAGATGGCAGCAATGTATAGATAATAATGGATTTTTAATTTTGATTAAATAAATATGTTAAATGAAAAATAAAACGAAATTCATTTTTTTAGTACAAATCGGCAATTTCATACTCTAACCCCTATTATATGGTCATCGATACGAGAATCAAAGCTGCGACCTTTTAACTAAGTTAGTAAGTAGTACCAATGAAATGCAATCTATACAAAGACACGACGTTTATACTTAAATACACATATAATATCTATTTTATGCATATTAAATATACATATAAAATATATTCCAACGAGCAATTCTTGTATATTTATATTTTGTATCTTTATATCTTTATTTATTTATACCAGCGATCTCGGAAACGGCTCTAACGATTTCGCTGAAATTTGGTATGTGGGGGCTTCCGGAGGCAAAAAATCGATCTAGATCAGTCTCATGCCTGGGAAAGCGCGTATTTTCAAGTTTTCATGCGGTTTTCTTTTGCATTATTCTACGCAGAATATGGTCGATAATTTCTTACACTCGGATATAAGCATCGTAGTCAAGAGGTCAAGGCGCAAGTTAGACAACAATTATACATGCCCGGGATCGATCCCCGTCGGAATAAAGAATTTTTACTTTTGTTTTTTTTTGTATTTATTCAAGTTTTTAGTTATTTTTTATCTAAAAAATACTATATAACAAAAAAGAACTCCGAGCCAAGCTCGGTCGCCCAGGTACTACATATTATATATTATAATTTATTTTTTGGACCCTACGAGAAATTAAAAAGAAGAGGATGTTCCTAATACCCCAGGGTACCGCTACTACTGGACTAACATTTCAATTCTCAGAGAACTCTGCTTCAAGCAGCGTTTTTCCTCATCTTCTATCATCATTATCCTCTCGCATACTTACCTTCTTTGTCACCTTTCTTAACACAACAATGTGCTCATCGAGTGCTTAGTGGTACAAGGAAGAGTAGAGAGCACTAGGGCACGTGGAAGATGCTCATGAGGTGGACGGATCACTAGAGAGGAGTGAAGGGGTATTGTCAAGCAGGTCACGACACCAAAATGATGACCACGACCAGTCTCTTAAGACTGAAACGACTAAGAACATTATATCTATTTAAAATTGTTCTAAAATTGCAACGGGGTCAGACTTATGCAATAAATATTTTTAGGTATATGACCGGCATATACAGATGACAAGCGCACCGAAATAAGATGACATTCTACGACCGTTTATGATAATAGATAACTATAAATTTTAACGATTTGGAATTTTTATGTAGGTATTATTTCTAATAGTCACAATATGCCATTCTCATATATTATTTAGTTCTCAAATCCCATTCTTCCTATTCTTAATTATATTTAATAGAAGACATACCAGGATTAATACCACAAGGATCTAATAAATCACGTATAGTTCGATTCAAAACTTTTATTAAGAGTGACATACCCTCGCTTTACTCGGGTGCGTCATTAGATATCTTTTTTGTTTATAATACAAGCGACCACAGCTTTGCTCGGGTGCGTCCCTGTGTGCCTAATAGTAGCCTAAGTGTAATTTTTTGAATTTATTTTATTATTTTGTAGATAAGCTGTCTGTAACAACTTTAAAATGCCTTTGAGACATTTAAAACCTTAGTCTATCCCGTGACCACGATTGCTATAAAGCATTCGAAACGTCGGAAACCAAAAACAAAATTAATGCGTGAAAAAATACGAAAAAATAGTTTTTATTTAAAATGTCAAATATTCGCGTAAATCTAAGAAAGTATTAGTCATAAGTATATAACTACAATTTTTGTCTAAAATATTAACTATCTATGTTCCTAACTTTCAACTCTGTTGCATATTTTTTGAAAAGCCAGCGTGGCACCTTTGTCGTCTTTATAAAAACGTGCATGAATTTTAAAATCTGAATACTGTAGATAACATGCTTGAGGCTGTCACACCTTAGACTAACCTGCCTTGTGTGTTTATATCAGAAGTTACGGTATCATATCTCATATGCATAAATATACAAGCGAAGCGAATATACAATGAGTGCAATGTGATGAAAATAACGAGAAAAGTAAGATTTATTTCATACTAGCATGTATTCTTTAGCGTAATACCATTACGGTTCCAGTTGTAAGATTCATACTAAGTGTATTGCAACCTAGGGGATATTCAGCAAGCTTTGATGCCTTCACAATACCAATATAACTGTCTATAGTTAGTAAATATCATCTTATGACTGGATCACAAAAATATCGAAATACATCAACGCTCTTTTAAAAATAATAAATATCTCATATATTATATACATTCCTTCTGAAACATTAGAAAAAGAAATCAATTTATATTAAACTAGCGGCTCACCCTCGCTTCGCTCGGTTTCGACCATAGCTTGATTCCTCATACAAACTTTCGTCCCCATTTTCACCCTCTTAAAGGATGATTTCCAGGATAAAAAGTATCCTATGTCCTTCCCAAACTATCTTCTATCATATATCAATTTGGTCTCAAACTATCTTCTTACCAAATTTCATCTAAATCAGTTCAGTAGATCCAGAGACTACCACCTACAACGTCACAAACTCACAAACTCGCAAACTTTACCTCTTTATAATATTAGTATATGTAAATTAAGTATACAATATTTATCGTGCACTATGTTAGTTCTTTGCATACATACAGACAGAATTAGCAACTATGTTTTACGAAGATTCTGTAACTTATTTAGTAACTAAATCGATACACACGTTATGTATATTATTAATGTATGTATATGTGTACTGCGGTAAAAACTATAAGTAATAAATATTAAATATTTCATGGGATGAAAACAACTTTGTGAAAACATTGAAATGTTTGTTTATGCATACAATTGCATAAAATTTACATAACATTTTTCATGTGTATAAAGTTTCATAAGCAATTGAAATTAAGCTTATAAAAATAGATTGTAGCATGAAATACAAAAAAAATAATAATTTTAAAAACATCTTGAATTCCTATAGAAAAATCATGTCATATGTACATATAAATATTATTTTAAATTCAAAAGCAACTATTCGTCTGTTTGGCAAATGCCTTATCCGCTTTTTATATATTTTGTAAAAA
This sequence comes from Argynnis bischoffii washingtonia, assembly GCA_033884665.1. Classification (NCBI taxonomy): domain Eukaryota; kingdom Metazoa; phylum Arthropoda; class Insecta; order Lepidoptera; family Nymphalidae; genus Argynnis; species Argynnis bischoffii. The sequence goes on along the minus strand of CM066618.1, from coordinate 11,547,963 downwards.
AATCACAAATATAGGGTACCTACTTTTAAAAAAAACCATCATCAAAATTGGGCCAAAACTCTTAATGGATAAGAATATACGTGTCAACGTAAAATTGTAAGTGCCGCTAGATTGTAATCTATCTCGCGATATCGTAAACTGTCGAATCGACAATTTACAATCTCGCTAGATAGATTGTAAACTAGCGGTATTTACAATTTTACGGTGACATATACCTACAAACTTTACTAATTTTTATTACAAAATATATGTATTTATACAAACATATGTAGGTAGGTACTTAAAAACTCCACATTTATAAATAAAAAATATAGTGAAAATATAATAAAATTGTAAAAAAGCCATGCTTTTATCCTTTAATATTATCTTGTGTTCACGAATTTTCGTGTGAAATATATTGCTGTTGGAACAGCTATCAGTTACTATGCCAGAGATCGCAGGTTTAGTTTTTATAAGTTACTATGTTACGCCAGAAAGCCCAGGAAAGGCAAAGTGTGCTTTCCAAAGTCCAATTCACAGTTATGATCTCTTTGTCTAGCACAAAGGGGAAGCTCATGGTGATAAAAACGATACACAAAATTTAAAATTTTATTATAATTAAATATGAAACTTAGTTTAATTAGTAATGTGTAAGGTTTCAGGCCAAATTATTAAAAAAATATATATGATCCTTATAATTGGTTTATTGGTAATTAATATCCACGTCTAAAGAAGAATAGATATTGTAAGCCATTTATATCATTTTAATTTTATTAAAATATTGGGTTTAGATAAAATGATATTCTATAAAAGTTAACGCTAATAGAAAATTATAATTATATTATGGAAACGATACCTATAATATTAAGCTTTATCTATACGCAGTATAAAGCAAAGTCGCTGTCTGTCTCCGTCTGTTTCAAACTTACTTATTCTAAACTTCACTCATAGAAAGAGTGATAAATGTGGTAGGAATTAGGAAATATACGTAATTGTACAAAAAGGCTGAATTGTGACGGTGTATTGTTAAAAAACACTGGTGTTTACAAACACAAGTGTTTTTTGACAATACACATTGTTGTTACAACAAACATTGTGCATATGTAATGTTTTCTTACGATCACATTGCTGACGCTAGCTAAGCCATAAAAGATACATCAACATAATGTAATAGAAAATTATAAGTTATAAAATTATAGGGTATAATATGCCTACAGAAAAGACCGCGATAGCATGAGTCAATCTCCTAAGGTACACTTACATACTATATATAATAACTGTTTTTATCAAATGTAAAAGGTGTCTAGGGACACACCAATAAGTCGCTAGTGCCTAATATTAATAATATTATGTTCCCATTTATTTTTATTCTATTAGCGATATCGATTATAGAATGACAATTTATCTAAGCGGAAGGTCTTGACTAGTCATAGATTAAAGAATATATGTATGTCAAATAGGTGTTATAAGACTATCGCTGTAAATAAAATGTAACTCTATTTTTTTTTTAATTTAAGCAAATTGCATATTGCTGAAGATTGTGCTTATCAACATGTGATTATCTTTGGTCCGGTAATAACAGGTTATATTTAGGTAATTAACATCAAATTATCCAAACTCTTAACATGAACTTGATTATAGTATTATTCATAATAATAATTATTAAATGAAATAAATATCGAAAAAAATAATTAAATTTGTAAAAATCAAGAAACAATATTAACAAAATTTCTGTGCAAATTTCTTTATAAGGTATATGCTGAGCTGATAATTAAGTTATAAGTATTTAAGTAAAAGAACATAAAAATCTATAAAGAGATTTGAAATTAATTAAGTAGGCTATCAACAGGTACCTACTAACTTGGACAACTTCAATATCCTATCCGGTGGAAAATCTTTCTCCTGAATAAAAGTACTCGTGTCCGTAAAAAGTAAAAAAATGGGATGTAATTTATATACCTATATACACGTCATGTATATAGGTTTATGTACATCTACCTATACACATAACTTTACCTACATATCTATACGATTATATAAAGCTGAATAGTATGTTTGAATACGTAATCTCTAGATTATGAAAATGACGTACAAAAATGCATGTTCAGAAATAACACCAGCGCTCATTTCCCAGAAGTTGCAATAATTTATAAAATTTAGTATTTTGAGTTAGAAATTATAAAATCTAAGCAGGTACATTATATTTTAATTTTACTTTCCAACTTAGCTTCTTGAGAATAGTTCGCTTGTCCTTTCCTACAGAAACTTTGTCCTTTAAACTGGCATGGTATATTATTTATGTATCTAGTTTATTTTTTAATTAAAATGTTAAAAAAAGGTTTCAAATTTTCAAATTAAAAAGTTATTCTTCATCTTGATAATATACATAGCAAACATTTCTATTTATTCAATCAATTGGAATTTAAATGTATTACGTTTTAAGTATACATTCTTTATCCGTAACGCTAAACGTTAAAGTGCCTAATAAAATATTTACAACTTAGATCGTTTTGTTATACCTTATTGTTTAGCTTATATTCTTTTAAGTACATATATAGTATGTAAAAAAGTATGTATTTAAATATTTGAATATTAAAAAACTAACAATACGGTTATCTGCATTTTTATCGTTTTAATTAAATAGTTAAAACTTAACCGATTAAAACTTACATTAGTTGAAACAAAAATATACTAAAACTTTTGCTAAGCTTATATCAATTCGGTAAAATGCTTATTTCATCAAATAATTTCTCACTCTCAGTTCATTTAAAATATCTAAAATCATATTTTTTTTATATTTAACGTGTAAATATTATTATACCTCTACTAAGCGCTCTATAATATAGGGAAATAGTGTTAATAGAGCTGATCAATAAGGGTCGTTAGGAAAAGCTTATGTGACAAAAAAATTATGTCCTACACACAATATTTAGCTTCTTTTTAACAGGCTTGTTATATAATTGTATACATATAATAATTCTCTTCGTAATCTGAAATTAATTTCGTATTTTTAATTTATTACTTTCATTGTATCGACTATCTCTTAACTAATTTATGAATATGTGTTAATAAAATTAGTAAAACTGTTAGTCTCTTTAGAAAAATCTTATAATATTGTGTTAGGTGTGTTATTTTTTTTTTTAATTTTATTTTAAAATATATATTTAACTAACATTTTTTTAAATATTAAACTACTAAGTGTCACCTTTGATAAGTAAGCTGAGAACTGCTAATAAAACAAACATCCTCTTCAATGTAATCCGGAAAGTCCCATCACATATCACAAAACTTTTCCTTAATTATTAAGGAAATTATAAGTATCACTTAACACTGTTAAATTTTTATCAACATCTATTGTAACACGTAACTTGAATATAAGGAGTCGCAGGACGTGCGTCTTTCACGAAGACTCCTACACGACTGAGCGCTCGTGAAGGCTTTGCCAACATTTAACCGCTCGCCCCGCACCTAGCCTAGGTCACAAAGACCCCTTTACATTTTTATGATCTTACAGGTTAAGTTGATACATTTTGTTTCATCTGAAATATCTACTGAAGTTTGTCTTGCTTATCCATACATTATTTTAAATATCTTTTTATTACTTTATATCTTATTATCTTTATTTAAATAAAATATCCAATAATATCCACCCTTAAAATAATATAAACCAAATAACTTCATAATAATATTTGTTGTTATTTTGGAAACTATTTCGTTGATGGAATTTCATATGAACCTTGGTCATATCAATTTTATTAAGAAATCATTATATGAAAAGCATTTGCAAGGTTTTCTGTATATTATTTCTAAATATTTCCTTCTATTTATTAAGTTATTAAGGTAAGATGTCAACATCGCATGTTCATCTTATTAAAGTAAATGTCATTAGCTCCTACATATATCCCTTATAAATGAAACGTGTGTGCTTGTGACATTTTTTCTTTCCCCCTTTATAGGTACTGGGAAGCCGTAACACTTTATCGTTATGATACGATATTCGGGAATAGAGGAGTATCATAAAATCATAAACAGCGTTTTCATCCCTTACAAATTTCTCCTGCTTACCCTGAATGGCCTATAATGAATATCGTAGTTGAAGCGTGCTCGCTTTATTGATAACTGGCTGTAATATTTAATATTTGTGTTTTTACATTGCATGTTAATGATTTTACTTTTTAAAAATACTTTTATATAGGTTTACAGCTACACTTTTTTAGTGTTAATGTGTACAGAAGGAACATAGATGACATTTTATGTACGTTATATGTGATCTATGAACGAGTTGTCTTCTTTTTGTATTAGTACCTGGGCGACCGAGCTTCGCTCGGAGTTCTTGAAAGATTGTATATTTTACATTAAGTGACTAAGTGTTACCGAGAAAGTTGTATAGATGTCGCGATAAGAACAATTTTCTTTTTAATTTGGCTTAAAAATAATTTGACATTAAGTGACTAAGTGATACTGAGACAATTGTATAGATGTCGCTATTTAATTTTGCGTAGAATAATGCATAAGAAAAACGCATGAAAACTCGAAAACACGCGTTTTCCCAGACATGTGACTAATCTAGATCAATTTTTCGCCCCCGAAAGCCCCCATATACAAAATTTCAGCAAAATCGTTAGAGCCGTTCCCGAGATCGCTGGTATAAATAAATAAATAAATAAACAAGAATTGCTCGTTTAAATATATAAGATAGAGACATTAGTAACTAAATGGTTGTACCGATCACTCAATTGATAATAAATTTGCCGGAACAAACGTCTATATGAGTACCTAAGACAAACATCGAACCTCATGGTAATGGAATGCGACCAAAGGCTTAGCAGCCCCATTTAAACTCCCATGTCACAATCACTATGGCCCCATGTCACTATGGCCTCAACGGCTATCTATATAGATATTTTAAATGTAATATACTATGTATATTGCGTTACATATTTTACTTATTTATTTAAACATTGAACTCTACATAATATCAAACTTTACATAACAATAACAGAGCAGCAAAAATATTATAAACTGTTAGTCTCGTTTAATTCAGCATGTTCTTTCAGTACTACACATTTCAGTACAGAAAATATAATCAATTGCTAGAGTTCACGTAAAAAGTTTATGAAAGAGTGAATTCTTGTATTAAAAAAATTATTGTTTTTTTTTCTATTGTGTAGCCTAAACTTGTCTCGGTACATATTCAATATTTATGTAGATGTATAAGAGTATCTACTTGAAAAATTTATGCTGTACATATATATTCATGGCCCATCAAAATTTCAAAACAGTAACACCGTCATATAAATTACATATAAATCAGTAATTGAAAATAAATATATAGTAAAAAAAAGTTCTAAACAGCATACTAAAAATAATCTGAATGGTGTTACACAGATATAATCGCTTCGATATTTAGTTAAGCAGCACCGAAGTACAATAGCACGCGACATCTTTGCGCATTACCCGGTGACAGGCGGGCGCAGGCGGCGTACTCCCAACGCTTTATCACTTAATTTGAATCGTGCCCTGAATTTCAAATGCCCTGTATTGCCTAGAACCCATTTCGGTGCACGAAAACGAAATCATCATTGGATGATTAATTTCACAAGCTCACGACGAATATAAAGTAATGTGGAAAGAAATGTAACCAGAAAATACATTACGTAAAGTCGGCCATGACTTTGATAATAACACAGTAACATAAACTGACAGAATTTACGATATTTTTTATTCGAAGAGAACGAGGCTATCCAAATTATTTTAAGGGCGATTGTTTTTGATCAATAGGGCGTGCATAAAATATGTTTCACTTATGTATCTTTTTTGTTGTAGTCTGCTATAAAAAAAAATAGTACTAAAAAAATGATAAATAAATACAGGTTGATTGACAATTTTTCTCTTAAATTATGAACAAAGTCCTCTATTGATAATTTTTTCTGTGCCAAAAAAGTAATTATGTACATGTTATATAGATAAGTTAGTTTTAGAAACTGTTAGAATTAAAATAGTCTCCTTGAAGTTTCTTTATTTTACAATCTCAATTATTTCGTGTAGTTATGATCTTTCGAGTTAATCCAGCACATAAGCTGTCCCGGTTACAAATTTACTTAAACCCGTCGAGCTGTTACAACATAAAGAAGTAACAAAGCTAGATACTCTTTTCCATAAATCTTCGCATTTATGATTTTAGTATGCATTGACTAAGTTATCTAAATCAATGCAAGTGTTTGCTAAATAAAAACTTTTTAAAGTGCTCTTGGCGTATCGGCTGACACCGACTTCCAAAATATCTGATTAAGGTATCTTATCTATAATAAATGAAAACTACCAATCACATTTTATTTACTTTTTAGTGTTATTTTAAGTCGTTTTTGTTTAAGATTTTATTTTTCCCTTTTTAGCGTAAACATAGTAGTAACAAAGTAAGGAGAAAGTATTTTAATAAAATATTCCTTTAGACAGTTTAAGTTTCTTTGATGCCAATTTTTTATGAAGACTGACAAGCTGAGATTCGCTTTTATAAGTAACACAAAAAATTTTGGCTCTAAAATCCAATCCTAACGTATTGGGCTAGTCGAATCAAACAAAAAAAGTCTTAAGAGGTGATTTTTTTTTTCTAATTTAAATGGGACTAAATTGGAAGTACCTATATACTTTTAATCAAAACAAAGATTGTCATAATCGGTTAATAAATGAGGGAGTTTTGATGTAACAAACAGATAAAAAAGTATAGCCGAATTGAGAACCTAGTCATAATCTGGATAAGCGTAATTGAGTAATCCCAGCGAAATGAATACCACTGGCCTCATATTAGGTACACAAAAAATGATAAAGATATCAATGATATTATTATAATTAAAAGTACTATCTATGAAATAAACACGTTCTCGTGTTCCTAAATTATTTTCATAAGAAAGTCACTTAGTTGTACCTTAACTTCAGAAAATAAAAAAAGAAAATAAGGTTTATAATTGGCAAAGCTATTTCGTAATATGTAAAAACATTAAATCGAAATAAATATTTCCTTCTTTTTTGATATCGATCGATATACGTATGAGTACTTATAATATATCTAAAAGATGCAACTAGACTCCACGAATGAGAGAGAGAGAGAGAGAGAGAGTCATAATTAAAAGAAGCAATGCTATGTAAAATAAAGTTTATTTTCGCTTTTATTACATTGCATCATATTATGACGTTATAAAAAAGCGTATATTATTAACCAGCAAGCCATATTTAAACGACAGTAACATATTTGACAGATGACTGAAAAATAATAACCGTGCGATGTAGGAAAACCGGTAGTATCGGTCTAAGAATATTTATAAAATATTTCCCACTTAAAATGCTATATATTTTACCGATGAGTAATAAGTGCTATAAAAATAAAACATTTACTATAATAATAACAATTAAGTTAACATGGCTTCAGTTAGCTTAAGCAAGTATTTTTGGATGTATTGAAAGGATTGAAATGAAACTAGTAATTCTACTAATGGCACCAAAAAAAAAACGCCGACGAGGAGTCGGGCAAATGTCAGTTCAATACAGATATTGAGGGTAATTTTTAACCCCTGACGCAAAAAGTGGAGTTTTAAGTTTAACGTGTGTATCTATGTATCTGTTTGTGGTATCGTAGGGCCCAAACAGATGAATCGCTTTTTATTTAGTTTTTTTTTTTTTTTTATTTGAAAGGTGACTTGATCGAGAGTGTCCTTAGCTATAAATCAAGGAAATCCGTTCTGTTCTTTACAGGTAGGTCTTTTTTAAGGGGTTAAAATAGTATGGACAGCTCCCACGTCTAATTTATTGGAAACTTGGTATCCCGTAAATTTAATGACATTGTATTAATATGGTAACCTAGGTCTGATGCTGCAGCGTCACGTGGAATCTGTAAGATACTTAACTCTTTACTAAAATACTGCAGAGATATCGTGTTTAGGCTCATAGAAATGACCGCAATGAATAGGTCATTGTGTTGGGGGTTTTTTTAATTTTTAATTTAAGGGCTATTAATATTTTTGTCAGTCTATATGTCTGGCATAGTTTGTTAACAAGTAAGGGTGAAACTTTTATCTAAATTCCGTTTTTACGAATAAAAAACCACATATACCAAAACCAAATAACCACATCTTTTAAAAAATAAATTTATTGATCTGCATTACTATAATGTATAAATAACATATTGAGAATATAATACTAAGAACGTAATTGAATATACTATAAAATTTTCCAACATTGAAGCTTGTATAAGTTTAATAATGTTCAGAAAATACAGCATGAACTTTTATTTAGATACCTAAATAAACTAAACCATTACCTAATGCACAAAATATCATTTGAAATTCCTCCTATATAACTCTGAAAAATGATAGCCTTTCCCAAGATATGATAAATTCATAATATGAAATTGAAATACTAGCGAAGCTAAATGAATTTCAATAAAATATTCTATTCTTTCCATACCTCCATAGAAGAAGTCATTCATTAAAATTCCTAAAACGAGTTCACAAAATGTTTTAATAATCGTGTCAAGTAAACACTTATAATAATTTTTAGCCGTATGACTACAATGGGCCCTTTGTAAATCAAACATGCATAAATCCAGAATGCTCCCTTTCCGCCATTATGTCAACCGAAGCGATTTATGATCGCATCTGAGAGATTTTCAAGAGGGAGAATATCGCAAAGTAAATAGTATTGGGCATAACTCCTTGAGGTGAAATACGAGACACATAAGGTAGGCATATTTTATACTTTTAAATTGTTTTAAAATATTTGACATTTTAAATAAAGTATCTTTTAAGATTTTTTCGCGGATTTATTTTGATTTTGTAGTAAGACTAATGTTTTAGACGTCTTTAAGTTTATTATTAGTTTTGTTTATACTTAAAATAAAACTCTGAGTCAAATATGTACATTAAATATATTTTTTTTGGAAAATTTTATTGAAATAGTCATTATTATCGATACAGAGTCCAAATGTATAGTTTTAAGGATTTTTGTCTATATGTCTGTCTGTTTGTCTGTCTTTCTGTCTGTCTATCTGTCCATCTATCTGTCTCTCCGCCTGTCTGTCTGCCTGTCTGTCTGGGAACGCGTCACGAGAAAACCACCGGATAGATTTTGATGAAACTTCGTATGATGATAGCTGGTTATCCGGGTCAACATATAGATTACTTTTTACTGCGGTAAAATATCTTATTTCTGAGAAGTCTATCTATACTGAACGTTAAAATTTATGTAGGGACGAACCTGAGCGGAGCGAGGGTGAATCGTCAGTACATTTTATAGTTGTTAGAGGCAGAAAAGATTAAAATGTTAAAAATTCGCATAAATCTAAGAAAGTATAATTTGACTTTTTATTAATGCATATAGTTTTGATATCATTACATAAGTTACTGTGCACCTTAATGGAATATTTCTTAAGTAGGCTGACTACTGAATGAATTGAAACTTGGAATAATTAACTACATACTTATAATATTCATTCCCTTTTTTTGTCTAAGCTTACCTAAAATGTTACCATAATATAGATATATATTGTTTTTTTTATTATAGCGGCTGTAGGGTATCACTGTGACCATTTTTGGTCTATTGTGATCGCCGCATTGTTTACTAGAGTTAACTACTAAACCCTGCAGCTGTTTTAAACTGAAGTATTTGCTTAGTGATACACTTCATTATTTCATCTGGGCCTGAAAATTGCTTCCCTAGATGAATACTGCGTTTGTGCTTGAGTGGTCGACATTCCTCCAGAATTCCTCAGATTGAGCATGTGCTTGTTTAAGCAGCAATGTTCAGTAAGGATCTTTACCAATATGCGTAAGGTCTTCCTATTTAGAGGTAACATATGTGTTATGATTACTAATTAGTCTATGTAAACGTCAATGTTATTTGTCATACTCTCACTATTAAGTAGTCTGTACTAATATATAGTTCATGCCGGTCTCTGTCTAATAATTGTCCAATGTCTTAGTAATATAATATATAATATAAATGTCCTAATAAATATTAAACAATATGGTTGTTTAACCTTTTATTATAAGCTTTAATAAGGGTCTTGGAGTGAATCGTCCCACTTGCTTCAGTCCAAAGCTTACTAGAAGTCTTAAGACACGCTGTCATAAGGGTTCTGTGAGCCACGTTCTTGGGTATACCACAGAAGGGCTCAGGACCCTGCTGCATACCAAGAGCTCCCTTCCTTGCAAGCTCATTAACAAATTTGTAGCCTATATTACCTCTGCATGACCCGGTACCCATCTTAACGCTACTTTATTCCTATTTCCTAGGGAGTTTAATCGATCCATGCACTGCTCTGCTAGCTTTGATGAGACTATGTTTGAGTCTGACGTCATTAGTGTAGCTTGGCTGTCCGACTAATATAAATAGTTTGGTTTGTGTCGTATATTATATTAACTGTATATTCTATTTCTTGGCAAAATAAGTATTTTGTGAAATTAAGGCATTGATATAGCATCCAATGCCGTTGGCATTTCGTTTTAACCATGCCCACATAAACGTCCCTATAGCCAATGCAAATATTTGTAAAAAAATAATTTCAATATAAAAATAATAGTCAAACGAGTTACGTATGTACATAATATTTCTTTATGTTTCATTAAAACTAACAGCTACGTACACCATAAGTTAGGTGCCTCGAGAATTTAGCAGGGATACGCCCGTTACTTAGCAAGGTATTTGTACCACTTTCAAGCGAAGCTGGCCGTGGGCCAACAGTGATGATGTTATTATAGAGCACATTCAGGTTACTTAGAAGACTACAAAATATATTAAGGTATGTGAATTTTTACATTTATTTCATACTAAATCACGAATACCACAATAAATCTACAGGTACATAATCATAATATCGGATGGTAAGTACCTAACTTAACGTATTTTTTTTTAAATTGTCAATAAACACGAAAGCATCTATATCTGTTAAAATATAAGTCAAACTATAAATTAGATATATAATATAATTAAATTATTCTAAAACTATATTTAGCATTGATTGTTTACTTTTATTTACAAATGTTGATTCAGCGCATATCAATACGCAGCAACCAAGCAGCGCTTTTTTCTGCCGACTTCCCTCACTAATTATTACGTAAATACGCAACACCTTTAAGTAATAAGATAAGTTTAACATACCAAAATTATTCTAGAAAAAATTTAGACCATCAAAAACTGTCTTCATGCAAGTACATAAAGACAAACTCTCGCCGGGAACTTTTATTATATAGGCAAGGACTGAGTAATATTGTATACATAATGTATTTTATATTGAAGATGGTAAAAGAAATCGAGCTATAGGATTATTAAAAATGGAGTACTGTTATAATATTGTACATTTCATAATATGACTTTATTAAACATATTAAATATTTGACTTAGTAATTTTGGAATTCAGCTTTTATATAAAAGGAGCGATAAAATATGGGAAAGGATGCAAAATTAATGAATAGAATGTGGCCATTTGTGGGTGTTTTATACAGGATAAAAGAAAACGTTACAGCTCTTCGCGGACTTTCTTGAGGATGACTTAAAGAGATACAATTACCTATCTATTCTTGCACTTCAATAAGGTAGGGTTAGGTTAGGTTTTTTTCATGTGCGAATACATTTATTATATCGGGATAGGACTCTAAACCGATCACCAGTTTTAATTTTCCTTCAACTATACATTAGAAGTTTGGTGGCATAGATATGTATATCACGCGATATATATGTAGACACAAACCATATTACCATATACTTCGTGTTGTTTGTACGTATATAATATTATTTTTGGATGTAAATGCGATATGTAATTGAAAATATGTAGGTTCTGATTTTTTAATGAATAGGGTGAATAGGGTATATTCAAGGATCTCTTACAAATCCCAAATAAACTCCTCCGCTAGAATGGATTAATTTCGTTTAGATTTAAAGTGTATTTTTTAGTTAATAAATAATGATTATCTTGTAAGCAGTTTCTATGTCTAAAATAACAAATGATCGATTAATATGATCAACTACCTTTATTGTCTTAATCGAGAAACATTAGTATTTAAAGAAAACTAACAAAGAAACTTTCTTTTTAATTTCTGCTACTTAAGTGGCAAAGTTAGAAGGGCCTTTTAATTTAAAGTTAAACTGAAGACAAGTTGTGTTTTAATAAATTTAAATTAAAAAAAAAACCTTACTGAGTAAATTCACAAAATATATTTTCAAGTTGGTTCTTATTTTAAAATTATACAGAAACAAAAACATATTTATATTATATTTGCTAAGCAGCGCTCACAAATATTAATAAATGATAAAACCTTTTCTCTCCGAGGATACTACTGGCGGAACAGTACTGGTAATGTAATTAATGCACAACAAGTTATTATGAAACGCAGTCATTTGTTCAAATACTTTTCCCGCAAATTATTAAAATATACCATAAACACATACTAGATACTGCTTACTTAACGTTGTTAGCCTTATTTTTAATTTAAATAGAATATTTAATTGTTCTAATATGAGTATAGATAAAATTAAGCAAGTGTCAGTCAAACTTGTTTCGTAGCAAATAAGTCCATTTTTTTTTAATTATCGTTTTATCTAAACAGTAGCGGCTTCACTCGATTGCATCTAACAGTTTTAGTGTAAAAAAGGGACAAACATATACGCATTCCTAGACACAAACAAACATTAATATTTATAATATTAGTCCGATAGACTAAATCATCCACGATGTTATTCCTCCACTCTGCCATCCTCCCGTCTGCCTCTGCCAGGATACGCTGCCAATTATGACTCGTCATCCTTCCATGGCGTCGCATGCCACGAGGCAGAATAGCTAAATAACGCGTACGTATATCAGTTGTCACGCTTTAACAAAATTGACTGTTTCGGGAATTTATTACTATGGTCTATGCCTCATAACTTAACAAACGTAGAATATTGATTAATGCAAGCTAAGTCGCATTCGCTTCGTATTACGTTGGACCGTTTGCACAGAGTGTCCACATTTTATTTATTTCATTTCTCTGCCATTTACATAGACGCAATGACCTAATGGTTAGCATGTACGGCTTTAGGTCCGGAGGTTCTGGATTCGAATCCCGAGTCGCGCGAAGTATAATTATTGAGTTTTTCTGTCTAGAAATTCTCAATTAAAGCCCAGAATTAGAAAGTTGGCGAAGTTTCACCCCCATGCCTTTGAGCGCGGCATATATGAGAGTGACAGAATAGAGGTTCAGAAGAGGTTATCATCCTTTGGTGATAATAGACCACAAAAATTAAAATGAGAGCAGATAGAAAAAGGTTGTAATAATTAGTTATCTAAAATGATTTACGTTTGCGTTTTTTTAGAAACTTAAAAAGCCGAATTTTATCTAAATACAAAATCTGATTCAAATCATTAGAGCCGTTTTCAAAATACACGAAATGCCATAAAGCCATAAACAAAAGAATTGAACTTAAACAAAAGATTTGCAGTACTTTAACATAAAAGCTGCCTTTAACTGAACTCTATTTTTAAACCATAAAATAAATCTCCAGTAACAATATATTACTCTGGTTTGATAAACGTAAAAATTTAGAGCCTCAAGCTTTTGACATTTTTCAAATGTCGATGTTATTACCTACAAGAATAGTACAAATTATCGGTAGTTCGGTTCGACGAAGTCATTGGTGCAGTTAATTTATATTGTAATATGTTTTTCATGGTAAGACGCACAAAGTCAAAATGTCATGGTTTTTATCATGGAAAAGTATTTAAAGTGTTAAAATATGAGTGGCTTAAGAAAATAGACTATATGATGCAAGATTTGAAATTGCAATCAATACAAATATTAATACAATAATACAAGTAATATTATTTAGATTTTCTGTCGTACTTGTTAATTAAGAATCTGTAAAGGCACAGAAATTGTCATTTATTCCAATATCGATAAAGCAAGCGCTTCTGGTAGATACTGTACATGTAAATTGTTATAACGCTAATGAAATTTTGACTATTTTTAAGTTTATAATAATATGTTCTGTTTTAATTTTAATTCGAGTTTAAAGTATAAATAATTGTAATTTCCAAATGTATTAAACATAACCTGATTATACTGAATATTAAAACAATTACATGTTTTGTTTTATTCTACTTTGGTCATTGTTTTTAGAAACAAAGATATTTTTTTCGTACTCTTTTTTAAGATTTTGTCTAAAATTATTCAATTTGAAATAAATCAAACGATAATAATTGTAATGAGTAATAATCAGATAATAATATCCTGCCAACTATAGTTGTTTCAAGGTTACTTATATTTTTATTTATATTTCCCAATGTAAAGGTACAACGGATATTAATTACGATGATTTTGTTCAACATTGAGACACAAATATCCATACATGTTTATATAAGCTTTCAAATTTACAATATTTAATAGAATTAGATATATTTTCAATGTACAATATTATTTATACGCTAAAACGACGAATACCAATATTTTTTATGTATTTAGTATATACATCCTTTATAATCAACGGTCGAGTGTCAGAGTCCAATAACAACAAATTTATTTATCGATGGTCATTATAGTCGAATAAAATATTATATTTGTCTTAATATATAAATTAATTAATAGCGTCAAGTTTTATTATACAACGGTACGATATGTATGTTTTAACGGTTGGTATAGATTTCTCAAAAATGAGATATTTTCCCGTAGTAAAAAGTATCCTATATGTTGACCCGAATAACCAGCTATACCAAATTTCATTAAAATTTGCACAGTGGTTTTCTCGTGATGCTTTCCCAGACAGACAGGGAGATAGACAAAAATTCCAAAAACTATGGATTCGGCTTCTGTATCGATAATAATGACTATTTTTAAAGATTTTTCAAAAAATATTTTATGTACAGATTCGACTCTGTTAGAATTTTATTATATGTATAAATAGATGTGCATTTTTCCAAATAAATGTTTCGAATAATGTAATACATATAGAGAAGCGAGAAATTCTATAACAAATGTAGTGCAGAATACTTTATTATCAAAATATTTGATGATGATGTCCTCCTGGCCGATTTCAGCCACGGCGGCCGATCTCGCTGAGGCTAGTCTCAACTAACTCTCTAACTGTGTATGAGATATAGTGCTTAAGTGTACGCGCAGACACAAATCATCTCTTTATTCCCTTCACTACTTTCACTCTCCATTGGGACGACAATTCGACTTCTGGTGAGAGATCAGGCACAGAACCAACAGTACGTGCTTTCCGAGGGTGAAACACCGCCAACTTCCTAACTCCAAGCTTTTACTGAGACTTTCTCAACGGAAAGACTCTATAACTAAACTTAGCCTGACCTGAAACTCGAACTAAGGACCTTCCGATCTGCAGCCGTTATTCTAGCCACTAGACCACCAATGCAGATCAAAATATAAACTACTAAAACAAAATAGGGCCCACCTCGATATAAGATAAAAAATTGTTTATAATTAACTGCTGAGGCAATTCACTGTAGTTTAAAGTAAAACACCATAAAGTAGATTAGTTTATGATTCCTTATTTAATGTTTAAAATATTAACTTTAATTAATGTTTTTCCAAGTAGGTAAACAAAAACAGCAGAGGTACTTGAAAGTACCCTATATGTTCCATTTCTAATCATTTATTTTCTTACGCTTGATGGAAACGTTTGCATATCATGATATCACCCAAGTCTTAATAATAAGCAATCCTGTTAATTTAGATAAATATTTCTGGTATTAGGAAGACATTTAAATTCTTCATATTTTTTAAATTTTTACATAAAAAAACTTAAAAAAAACCGACTTCCAGGCACTCAAAAGTAAAAAAATAACTAAACGGGGGTTTTCATTTAGAATAGATACTTAATCAGATTTTTTCGAAGTCGGTGTGCTTTGATTTGTATTGGCTGGCACCGACTTCGAAAAAATCTGATTAAGTATCTATTCTAAATGAAAACCCCCGTTTAGTTAATTTTTACTTTTGAGTGCCTGGAAGTCGGTTTTTATTTTTTTTTAAAAAGTTCTTATTTTTCCATTTTTAGTGTAAACGTATCATCAATACAAATTAATCAAGCCCAAACACCAGGTAATTGCTGTAAATCGTTGAGGAGTTCCCTCGACTATCTTTCGGGTCCATCATCAGATCGACTCCAGACCTTCATTAAATAGTAGTGCTTTAAAATACCTAATGAAAATGTTAACAAACGCACTAGTCGCCGCTACAATTTTCGAAAGTTCCCCTCGATTTCTCTGGGATCCCATCATCAGATCCTGGTTTCCTTATCATGGTACCACTCTTGGGATATCTCCTTTCCAACAAAAAAAGAATTATCAAAATCGGTTCATAATCGACGAAAAAATGCCCGAACAAACATAAATATATATATATGGTCGAATTGAGAACCTCCTCCTTTTTTTGGAAGTCGGTTAAAAATGAATCATAAAATATGAATCATTCGGTTCGAGCATTGACACGTCAATCATATCAATCAAGATATAATAATGTCAATTTATACTCGTATAGATATGTATATTTATAACCATCCAAATTTGTTTGTGTCCATATTTTTCCTTTAAATCTTATGGTAATATTCACATTATTCCAGTATAAGAAAAAATATAAAGTTTAATTTCACTTACCTGTTAACCAGTTTAGTAGGGAAAACTTAAAAAAAGATAAACTTGTATAACAATGTTTGCATTTATAAATCATATTGAAATAGGCTAGGTATATAAATAAATATCTTTACCAAATATACCTTACGAGGCAGGAAAACGAATATATAGAAAACTGTTTTCGTCTTTCAAACGATATTTCGGATGATGCTTTACCAGACCGTCTCACTGGATTGATATAAATCCCATATATGCATTTGAATATGTCCGTCTTAGGGAACCAAAAACTTCTTAATATAACTAATTTATTTTATCACACTAAAATATAGTTAAAAATATTTTTTTCAGAACAAAATTATGAATTTATGATTTTGCCCAATAATAATAAAGCGATATCTATGCATAGTAAGTATAAAACACAATCGCTGTCTGCACGTGTCTGTTTCTCTGCTTACTTCTTTTAAACCACTTAACGGATTTTGATACAGTTTTCACGAATATAAAAAGCAATAAACGCAATAATAAATAATAAAATTTGTACAAAATCATTGAGCCTAGGTGGTGTTTTGCCAAAAAAACTGTTTTCGTACGATTTCATGTCCTAAGGCTGGCTGAACCTTTAGAGATACATCAAAATAATGTACTAGAAAATTGTAGGTCTCAAAAAGGCCTACAGAAAATTCTGCTATATCATATGTGAACCTCTTAAGGTACGCTCACGAAAATTATTTATATACTTAGGATCGTCAAGCGGTACACTTAAATGATTTGATACACCTTCATTGTCTGTTCATTGAGGGCGTTTTATGCTCTAACAATTTGAAATAACTCCATCACTTTAAAACAGTTTACAGTAATTTAATCTAATCTAATCCATAATCTAATACCTTTAAAAAGCAATTCTTGTATATTTATTTAGTTATACCGGCGATTTAGGAAACGGCTCTAACGACTTCGCTGAAATTTGATATGTGGGGGTTTTTAGGAGCGATAAATCGATCTAGATTAGTCTTTTGTCTGGGAAAACGCGTGTTTTCGAGTTTTCATGCGGCTTTCTTTCTCAGTATTCCACGCAAAATATTGTTGGCCTACAATAATGTAATCAATAAATAAATAGCGGGTATACATTCAATTAATATATAATAAATATTATTTTGTATATATAATAATAATAAACTTATTTAAAAATATATTGAACTAATGTAATTAAATAAAATGTTTTTTTGATTTTGTTATTGAACGATTTTAGTTAATTGATTGTCTCGGGTAGATTATAAAAAGGTGACACTGTCTTGAAACTAGTTTAGTTCTCAATCAACGCTGGTAAAATTAGAAATAAGAAGTGATTATACAAGTGCTAAACCGTGAGATTAAACAAAATTGTGCAAAGTTGAAGAGTGTTTTATTACCAATCGCCAACCCAGAAGTTCAAGTGCTAACAATATGGTCGATAATTTCGGACGCTTTGGCATAAGCATTGTGATTAAGCGGCCAAGGCGCAAGATTGACAATAACAGGTGTTGGGTTTCGAATCCCGGTCGGATACAAAATTTTACTATTGTTTTTTTTTTTTGTATTTATTTAAGTTTTTAGTTTTATTTTAAAGAAAATCGTACTTTTGGCCAAAAACTCCGAGCGAATCTTTGTCGCCCAGGTTCTAACTTATATTTCGTAAAAATTAGATTACATTTATTTTTTATAGAGTTGCATTTTAGAGTAGATGGGTTTGCACGTGTACGCCATTGTCCAAGCTGCCAAACATAACACTCAAGAGGATCACGTCACTTAACTCAACTTAATCCGGTATTACCTGCTCCAAAATACAGACATATACTTTAAAATACATTCATAATCAAACCCTTATATTTTTTATAGATTGAAATTAAGTAACAATTAGTAAATAAACCCTATTACGGCGCCGTTATATTTATTTAGGTGTTATTAAGGAAAACCCCGATTCGGGCAATTAAGGTTACGTTGGATTAGCCTTTATTCTTCCGGTGACGTGCTATACATCATGAAAAAAACCATCAAGCCGCTCGTAAGCGGTATGTTGTCACGCTGGAAAAATCACAATTCATTCGAATCCTTTGTGATGCTCTGAAAATAAACGGAATTTAAAACGTTGTGAAAAGTTAAAACAAATATATTATGCCATATAGCACTGTGGATTGTAACAAAAATAAATAAATATAAGAATTAATGTTTGATTTTTATTCGTCTTTCAGTTTCAATTAAAAGCTGATAAAAGACATTGTATTAAAATAATATCTATGCAGATAAATAAAATTGGAGTGTCTGTTTGTAATATTAAAATAACTGCTTTTTACTAAATGCGTATGGATGTATACACGGTACATATACCAAAACAACATTTTTTTCAATTTTTGTCTGTCTGTCTGTCTGTTTGTTCCGACTAATCTCCGAAACGGCTGAACCGGTTTTGACGAGATTCTCACTGGCAGATAGCTGCTGTTGTAACTTAGGCTACTTTTACTTTAGAAAAAGAATCGGGGTTCCACGAAAAAAAATGAAAACCCAAGAAATAGTGAACAAAATCCGCGTACGGCGTTCACAATAAGGTATGTACGTAACGTAAATCGTTATATGTATTCAGCACCTTTTAACGTCCCACTGCTGGGCACGGGCCTCCCTTCAATACGAGGGGAATCAGGCCATAGTCCACCACGCTGGCCAAGTGCGGGTTGGTGTATATAATTGTAAAGTGTGTGTATATAATTTAAATGAATATCTTAGAAGTAGCAAGCTATTATTTATGTATAAACACAGCTAACCGTGAAAACGTACCTAGGGACGAACGCGAGCGAAGCGAGCGTGAGTTGCTAGTTTATAATAATCTATATCAATATCAGTACTGATCTAATATATTTAAACGAGCAATTCTTGTATATTTATATATTTATTTATACTGGCGCTCTCGGAAATGGCTCTAACAATTTTGCTGAAATTGGGTATGTGGGGGTTTTTGGCGGCGAAAAATCGATCTAGATAAGTCTTACGTCTGGAAAAACGCGTGTTTTCGAGTTTTCATGCGATTTTCTTTCGCATTATTCCACGCAGAATATGGTCGATAATTTCTTACACTCCGGCGTAAGCATCGTGGTAAAGCGACCTGGAGTGGATTGACATTAACAGGTGTCCGAGTTCGGATATAAAGTTTTTACTTTTGTTTTTTTTTTGTATTTATTCAAGTTTTTAGTTTTTTTTTATCAAAAATACGATGTAACAAAAAAGAACTCAAAGCGAAGCTCGGTCGTCCAGGTACTATTATGAATGTGAAAGTGTGTTTGTTTGTTTGTCCTTTCACGTCGAAACATAGTGACGGATTGGCGTGATTTTTCGTGCGGAGATATTGAGAGGATTGGAGAGTGACATAGGCTACTTTTTATCGCGAGAGATTTTCTCATTACCACGGGAAAACACGTTATAAACAATCCAAAAAAATATTTATGAGCAGAATTACTTGAATATTGGTGTTGTTGTGTAAAATTATATGCTCTTCAATACATTAAATAAATACGTGTTCTAGCATTTATCGAAATTCATCCCATAAAAGGGTAAAATAGGGGATGAAAGTTTGTATGAAACCTACCCTTTTAGATATTTTTGTAGTTTTAGTGAGAGCGAAGCCGCGGGTTCTGCTAGTATCTAATAAATATGTAAAAACAAAACAGTTCAGTACCCTTTTCTCCTCTGTTTGTCAACCGATTTACTTTTTTTGTTTATAACTCTGTCAATAAAAACATTTGGAAACAGTTTTATTTATATTGATGATAGGTAAATTCTATTCATATGCATTTTCCTCAAATTTTACAGACATTCTTGTAATGACTATTATATTATTATACATCTAACTAGCTTATGCATCTAATCCATACATATGAAATATACAATATCCAATATATTAAAAATTACAAAAAGCCTTTAGCGGTATTCTTATAAATAATAAATATAATATGTATACGGAACGAAATTTGATTGCATTTACCTTTCATTCAATATCCATGATTAAATGAAGCACTCTCTCAATAAATTGATTTAGTGTAATATAAATATGAACTATTAATCAAATTCATTTTATAAAATACCTGTAATATTTTAATAGAATAAATAAAATATGTATAAGTATCGCACTTGTATGCACTATATTATAATATTTTATACAGTATAATATTTTTCATGTTAATTTAATTATATTAACAAAATACAGTATTAACATATTTAAACATGTCGAAGAAAATCTATGTAGAAACAAAACAATACTACTTACTACTATTTTGACTTAAAAATAGTCACAACATTATTATAAACGTATAAATGAATGAGTCTGTATGTGTGAGTATGTTTGGTATTTTTTCACGCTGCAACGGCTGGATGAAATTATGAGTATACAGATATGACCTGAAGTAAAACAATTTGACGACACGATTGGCTTAGTTTGTAATAACCTTACTTGCTGTGCCAGCAGTCGCGGGTTCGAGTCCCGCTGGGGGCATTTATTTATGTGATGAGCACGAATATTTGTATCCCAGTCATGGGTGTTTATATTTATAATATATATGTATTTAATGTTATATATGTGTAGTGTATCAACTATTTGATATCAAAAACACAAGCCTCGTAGCTTACCATGGAATTAGATGGTGCTGTGTGTTAATGTCCCAACATATTTATTTATTTAGTTATAGCCTACTGGCTGTATTCCTACTATAATATTTTAAATGTGAAAGTGTGTTTGTTTGTTTGTTTGTTTGTCCTTCTTTCACGTCGACATAAAGTGACAGAAGTGCAGATAGCTGGAGAGTGACATAGGCTTCTTTTTACCGCGGGAGATTCTTTCATTCCGATTGTAAATCACGTTATAATACAACCCACAACAACTCATTAAACCTTTGTACATATATGTATATATATATAGTCTATCTATTCCATAGGTACTAAATCAAAACGTACCTAGGGAAGAACCCGAGTGAAGCGAGTCGAAACGAATATTATAAACACAAAAGGTACCTAGGGGTGTACTCGAGCGAAGGTAAAGTCACTACATATTAAAATAAATATAATTTAAAATATGTCTATATTTGTTTTGGGGATTCTGCGTAGTTAAACTTCATAAGTAAAAGATGAAAAAGAGTTTTAGTTCAGATTATTATAGCAATCCATTACTTTTACGCAATTTTGATTTATTAAAATGTTCACATTCAACAGTAGGTATTGAGGCATATTTTAGGTGTAGGTGATTTATTCTACGATATTACGCACCCCAACCTGGCTTGAATGGCATTACGTTGACAGCTTATGAGGTCCTTTATTTATTTGATTTATGTAGTGAGCATAGATAGCGACTTTCAGTGAGAATCACTGCAGTCATTTTAGTTATAAAGTAACTGAGAAACTGCAGATTTTTCGTTTGATTAAAATATTAAAAAGGTTTAAGTTACGGCTTAAGTTTTGTATTATATCAGAAGGTATGCAGACCAATGTTGTTCATTTACTAACAGTAAACTGTGAAATTGTGAGAATGATATAATATGAGACGGTTTTATTATTCGCATCTTAATATCCCATTTTATAATCAGTGATTTAGGAGTTGTTAACAAATAATATTCATACGTAAAATTACAAGAGGCTGATGTCTAAATTCTCTTGGGAGTTCACAAAACAAATCGTGTTTGGTGTTGGGCAATGTCATGCAAATTTTAAGAGGCTTCCTGATTCCGGTACAAACAGCTATTGTTATAAAAATAATTGGGGTTACATAACCGTTAGCCCTCTCGAGCCGTTATCCCATTTTACCCAGGCTGTAATGCTAATTTTGATTTTTATATTTTGTAAATTATTTTTAATTCCTGTATCAATATTAGGATGTCCTTATTTATTTTATATTTGAATAATGCTTCAAATTGATTATATTTCTTCAATATTCTCATTAAGTTTCAGTAATCTAGTGAGTTTATACTTACTATGTCTATCCAAATACAATTGTACTCATAAGTGTAGTTTTTTTTTTGATTGATATGATCGTTGTTTCACAATTTGCGAAGATATCGTGTGATATACATAAAAATTAAAAATTAAAATTAAGTATATCTTTCTGCAACTCGTTGAAAAATATTATTAATTTTAAAGTCACAGAGATGTAAAAACTGATGATCATTCACTTGCTCTGACAGGTTAATCCTCGAAAGTAAATCAGTATCATTTGCCAAAGTATATATAATATAATAGTCTATACACCAATAAGATTTTATGTATCCAGATCATAATGTTGTAAACCCATCAGAGCTGAGTGGGTCAATATCAATTAACATAGAAAATGTTAACTTCTTTAACAAAGTAAATTCTTCTTCTTAAAGCTTCTTGCAACCAATTTAACGAGTATAAATTAAAGTAAAGTAAAACTTAGATATTAATAAAAGATAAAAACTAACACTTTGTAACATTATAATTAGGAACAAAACTAAACTTTCTTTGCCTCCTGAGGAGAACTTAAAAACCTTTTACACCAGACGCTGTAATTGCAGCTCTGAAGGCGTCGCAAAATACCTCCTTAGTCATTATAGATGCCGTGACGCAAGCTATAAAGCGGGGAAATGCTTTATGCAAATTATTTTACCTGTGGCACTGCTCGCTATTAGTAATAATCGTATAAGTCGGAACATGTGAGTGTATATAGTTGCTTGCCTTTCATATTTTGTGGTACAGTGCTTGTGTGACGGTGACAAGCCTGTTTGTGGGGTTTTATATATGAATACTGCCAACCACCCGCTAACGACTGCATTGTGTTAAACACTGTTATAATAGAAATTTCTATACAGTGAGGTTTTTTTTATACCGTACTGTGAGTTTCTTAATTTTAATATCACATGTCATATTCAGTCCTCGACAGGTGAAAAGGTATAATTAGATTAGTTAATTAGTCATCTGAAATAAAATCTAGGTCGTATTTACAGTAATGTAACGACCGGAACTAATTAGGCGGTGCACTAATTACCGTATTCGGTCCGTTATTTTATAGTTTCATAAAAGGGGACGCGAAACGTTCGCATCATCCCTTTTGCGAGCTGTCAGGGCTTTAAACGTTCCCACAACTAACAAGTTTATCTGAGGGGGATTTTATAACGGCATTAGTTGTGTTTTTTTTTAAATCTCCGCAGCAACCAAATAATTGGATTTTTATGCATGGAAAATAATCATTTTTCATGCATAAAAATACCTTCTTATTTTATAAAATATTTAAATGTTTGAAATATATTTTATATTCTTTATTGTATAACAAAATAATCTTTGATGATATTCGATGTTCTAAAAACGTGAGAAATAGTATAGCATATTTATTTTAATGATATTTTTTTTTCTGAAATCAGGGTGTGTATTCAAATATTTTGAGCCCCTCATTAGAATCAGCTGCGGTGCCGGTTTGAGCGTAGAGTGAATTCATTATCGCGGTCGGGCAGTCGTTAGTGGTTTACGACTGTGTTCACCAACTCTTTGAAATAATGCTCCCTTGGCGCCTTGACGTGTTCTACACAGAACCATATATTATATTGCTGAGATATTTTAAAACATCACTCAAATCCCTATGGGGCAGAAAGTTCTATTTTGTAACTTCTTACTTTGTAAACCATTTCGGTTGAAACTTAAATAATAATGAGTTATTTATGCTTTTCCTATGGAAAGTTTGATAATATTTTATTACAATTAAATATAAATTCAGTAGTAGTTTGATTACTTTATGATCTAAATTATTATGTAATATATTTTATTCTTCTTCTTTTTTACCACGCACGTGCAAAATGTGGAATAATGTTCCTCCAGAGATTTACTCTGGGCGCTAAAATATGGGGCTCTTCAAGAGTCGTGTCTTTAGGTCCCCTTCAAGGCCAGCAACGCGTTCGCAACTCCTTGTATATTGCAGATCGACGAAAGGCAGTTACCATCAGCCATCAGGTAGAGATCGGTTGCTAGTTTGCCCCTTTTAACCATAAAAAATATACTTTAAAGAGGGAATATGTTTTTAATGTCGCTTTAATATATAATGTTATGTAGAACGAATGTAGAACTCTTATTCTAGTAGTAATGTGATATTAGAATTAAACTCAGAAAACTGATACTGTTGGCGTATTCTTTTTCAATTTTCGCAGCTACCCTACCAAAAGTATACCGACTTATTAAAATTACACAAATAATAGATGTTACTCAAACACTCGAAAATAAAATGTTGATTGACACAAAATATTAATATTTTCATTGAAAAATTCATTGAAATTAGAATTTATATAAAGCTAAACAGTAATTTTACAGGCACGCCGTTAAACTACGCGTATATTCCAAGTGGATGTGAAGTACTAGAAAATGAAGTCGACCGCTCTCGTTGTTTCAGGTCCGAATTACGAAAGCCTTGTATTGTTAGGTCGTTGACTACTCTGATCACTTTTGTCAATAGATCCTGTATGTTATTAATTGTCAATAGATTCAATTACGAGGCATTACTACGATAATAAACCACAAAGCTTTTATATGATTTCATTCATTTAAGCTCTTATATTAATAACTAGCGACTTATACTCGATTCGCTCGGAAGTTATACGCCCTAGGTACGTTTTCATTTTTTTTTGAGCGGAACCCTAATTCTTTTTCTAAAATAAAATCTAGCAATTTTGTATAGAAAATATGCGTGAAAAGTTGTCTTATTATAGGAAATAAATATGGCATGTTAAAAAAAGTATAGCATAACCAAAAACAGAATATGCAGATTTTTTATAAGAGAAAAATCTTTATTTAAATCACTAGCGCGTGGCAAAGCGTCGCCAACAGCCGGTTTGACCCATCGCATTAGATGTTTCTCATCAAAAATATTAGCCATATTATGATGCGTTAACCTTTCTTGAACCACGTGCATAAAAGTTACAGCGCAAACCATGTGGGGTTTCTCAGACCCCAAGAATTATCAAAGCAAGGAATGTGTAATTTGTGATTATTTGTTTATCCTGTTTAAAAATACTGTTTTATGTCTATTTAAGGGTAATAATAAAACAAAACTGAAGTAAAATAATCAACATTTTTAATCTTTGACAAAAAGGACCAAAACATAGTCATTTTTTACAAACTTAAATTTAGCCTTAGTAGTTAAACTCTTCTCATATATCTCAGATTTTTAACATTAATATTATAAGGCATGTAAAATTAACAAAAATAGTTTAATTTAGTCAGTCTTCATAAGGTCCAGGCTGATTAAATTTGGTACAAGTTTTGCAGTATAAGTGAGCATGCTCTAAGGTATATCGCAGTGCTCACAACTGTATTTGGTTTTCCGATCTTTCTTCCTGTCACATTCTGAAAACCTTATTTTAAATCTCGGCATTTTTGCTGGTGGTTCAGAAGGTATTTCATCGAACAATTCATATAAGCGCTTACGAGAATTTTTCGGAATCCGTAAATTATCTTTACGGTTTTTCAAATGTTCTTCAATCAAAGCCATTCTCAAATTACGAACGAAGTTTTTTCTATGAGTATGATCGGTTTGCCCTATTTCGATACCATTAACATCTATCATATCATCATCATAACGCGTCGGAACGCACATCTCCCTCGAAAGACAACCAACTTTTCATCTAATGTTAGGTAATCAAAAGGTGTATAAATGATAAATAATTAGAAATAATATAAATATTCTATAAATACTGCATTTCATAACAAAATTACTACTCACTTTTTAGACGACGTCCCGAACCACGTGGGGTCTGTGAGACCCAAATGCACTTTGCTCACGTCTGTTTGTTGCGTCGGCGACGCGATTATTAAACCACTATCACCAAGTGGTGTGGCAACGTCGCAATTCTAGCTACTTAAAGTGTCAAAAACGCGACGCGAATTTTAAAAGAGTTACAAAGATTTTTGTGTGACTGGGGTCTATTAAACCCCACATGGTTCACGGAAGGTTAAAGCGTCACATTTCAAAGATTTTTCAAGCAAATATCGCTAAATATATTGAAACTATAACACTCATTAAAAATGAACTAATTACTTATTAACAGCCACTAGTGATATGAAAAAAATAGATTCCACAGTTCTCACATTTAGTTATCTTTACTTCCAAAATATCTCAGAAATATAACACCTCATGGCATATTTTGATAAAAAACTAAAGCATTTTATAAATATAGTAATAAAGAACTTTATTATTTACAAATACGGAAATAAACATACAGAAGATCACACTTTTTTTGTTTAATTTAAAATACTATAATAGAAATATTTCGAGGTAATTCCTTTTAATGTAATTTAATAAATAATATCTAAGGTAAATAACAAGACCATAATAATAACTAGTGAACATTAACATAAATATGGTAAAGAACTTATTTGCACACGCCGATTTTTCATTTTATATAAAATGGTAAAGATCAAAGGTTAATATTTACCGTGAAAATTAATTAACATTTTATATCTTTTAGTAATTTATTATTAAATTTCAAAGAAAACAAGCCAGTAGCCAGCCCGCCAGCTAAAAGAATCACATAAAAAACTGCTAAAATATTACAACTATTAAAGTTATAATAACGATTCATGTACATCCGTAGGCAGAGTTTCAGGTACAACGCTTTATGAAGGTAAAACATGTCAGGATAAAACGAATAAATGGCAGCTTATTCTCGCTTCGCTTGAGTTCGTTCCTAGATGTCTAACGTAGTCTATGTGCTACACATGGTCATAGTATATCTACACATATTTATGAGAGATAAAAAAGCATTACCTGTAGTACACTAAACACACACAAATATTCGCTTTTATAAAGGTACTCTAATGGAAAAAATCGAATCCATTCGATCATAATATGACAGATGAAATATATTAAGCCTCATGATTTACAATAGAAAACTGATCCTAGCTAGGCTGGCTGATTTGATATTAAACTGGTATTAAAGATCTCTGTTCTTTGTATTGTATCGTTTATGCCTGTTATTCATTGGACGGCGCTTTTTGATCCAGTTCTTGTATCAGCAATTTTATATGTAACGATTTTGTTAGGTATTTGAAATTGTAATAGAAGGAAATTGAATAGTACTTTTTACTAGATAGGATGAAATATGTATGTATTTATTTTTGCTGAGAAGCTTTAACGTGCTTCTAATTTTGAAAATGACGGGTTTCCATAACTGCCAAACTTTCATATATATATATATATATATATATATATATATATATATATATATATATATATATAGATGTCGTAATTTTGAAAACTTATTATCTTAACTTACTTATTTTCCTTTAAATCTAATCTATTCAGCCCTTTTGAATGCCGCACTGCTAGGCACAGACTTATTTTAATTTCACATGTATTTCAAAACTTGCTAGGTTCTCTCAGACATGATCACGATGTTTGAAAATAATTCGCACATTTAAACATCAGTGCGGGACCCGGGATTTGAACCCGTTTCGCTTGAGTTCCTCAGCAAGCGCATTACCTGGCTATTACTGGGCTACCACTGGCTCTTAATTTTGTTTTATCTAAATCGAAATAAATACAATTTACGAAAGGAATGAAACATTATATTACATTACAATACATAATTACTTCAAGGTATGATTTGTGATATGTTGCAATTATTAAGGACTAGCGGCTCATTGCTGCATCGCTCGGGTTCATCCCTTGGTACGTTTTAACGGTTAGTATAGCATAGATTATAACGTGATTACCCGTGGGAATGAGATAATCTCCCATTGAAAAGTAGCCTAGTCACTCTCCAGCCCTCCAACTATCTACACGCAAAAAATAACCCCAATCCGTCATTCTGTTTCGACGTGAAAGATGGACTAACTAACAAAGTCAAAGTTAAACTGTAAATCGTAGAAATTGTACAAGTACGTACGTAAGTACAAAAGCGTTTATTTGTTTATTTATTTATTAAGGGATAACCCACAAAAGATACGCTAATACAGTATGATACTCATATACTAACAGTCACATAAATGTTCTTTTAATTATAGGTAACATTAGTGAATTTTACAATAATTTAATTACAAAGTAAAAATTAGTTAATACATAAAATTGAAATAAAACAACAAAATCAAATAATTTATGTCATAATACAATGTCAAAAATATAAAATTAAAAAAAGCAATCATGAGGACTGCCGACAGAAGTAAAAACTTAAAACTATAAACAAACAATTGTTCTTTTTAGTTGTTTGATTTTAAATTAAAATTTGAAAATTAAAACTGTTTAAATTTATCTGGTTTTGACATCTATCGGCACTTTGAAGTGTTAGCGTTAACACACACGTGACCATGTCGATGACGATTTATATGAATTTACTCCCCATCCAAACATGCCTATAGAAGTTTTCACTTCAAAAATATTTCAATTAAAAAATTATAAATTACATAATCAGGTATATAATAAGAATAAATTAGATAGTAAAAGTTAAATAATAAATATAATAAAAACAAAAAATACAATTTAGGATTAAAATTAGTAGTAACACACAAAACAACATTCAAGAAGATTATATTAATTTTAAAGTTTTGTTCGTAATCAATAAGTAGTAGTAGTAGTAAGGAAAAAAAATGAGATTTTTCCAATTTTTCTCTTCATAAGACCTTCCTCGGACTTCAACGAATATTTGAAAAAAATAACGAATCGATCTTGTTCTCGAGCTGTTCTCGAGTTTTGCGCTTAGCAAAACATTTATCCATTCATTTTTATTTATAAGACTAGCGACTTACCCTCACTCCGCTTGCGTTCGACCCTAGTTATGTTTTAACGTTTAGTATAGATTTCTCAGTTGACCCGGATAACCAGCTATCATCATACCAAATTTCATCAAAATCTGTCCTGTAGTTTTCTCGTGATACGTTCCCAGACAGACAGAGAGACAAAAATTCTAAAAACTATAGCTTCGATCTCTGTATTAATACTAATAACTATTTCAATAAGATTTTCCAAAAAATATTTAATGTACAAATTCGACCCAAAATTTTATTATACCTATGTATACCTATATAGATATAGATTAGTCTTCAAGATTTCACAAAATAATGTCTGTACGAGTTTAGCATATCTAGCCATAACTAACTTATTTGTTACTCAACTGCACTGCTTCTCTGAATTAAACTACGTGCCTAAAAGTAGTGAATTGAGAGTCACGCCTAACTTTATGTATAAATCACAAAAGAAATATATGACTTAAATAAAACATACGAGTAAGTCATATTTACTTTGTTCATTTAATAGCAGGTTTCAACCACAAAGGCGTGAAAAATTCTCCGCAAAAACTGTTTTGTCAGATATAACCCTTAGCTTCCATGTGGGGTCCGAACCACCCACTACATTAAAGGAACGGTAAAGGTATAGACGAACAATAAAAAGGTAACTCCCTACGACGTGCGTGACCACCGACTCAATGCAAATTACACTCCCATCCATTTTATACAATAAAACCAAATGAGCCCTTTTAACGCGACATAAGAAATCGATAAAAACTTCACGTCTAGCTTTACACTGTAATATGGTATAAAGCGTACATTAAACTTCTAATAATTTATTTTACATAGATATTTCTTCTACAATGTTTAATATTATAAATACTTTCTTTTACTAAAAATTTGTTTCCATATTTAAGAAAAATGAATTAGTTCTTAAATTTGGAAAGTACGAAATATATTGATCTTCCAAATGTATAAATGATGAAAATAATAAAATTACTAATGTGTATACTATTTGAGTATGTTAAATAGTATAGTTGTTATTTATATTGTTTTTTTAATTCTTATTTAACATTGAAAAATGTAAACAGTTATTCTGAATAGATTCACTTTTACCAGTCAAATATGGTAACCATATATCTATATAATACTACTAGTACAGTATTATGTCATCTGTGATAATACTTAGCACCACGTTATCTAAAAGTACATTACATTTTAATTCAACAAGCAAAATTTACATGCTGAGTGCAAAACAGTGTTTAAATTTGTGTCATTGTCCTATTACCTACTAAACAAAGACGAAAAGGGTTCCTTGTTACCCAAAAACTTTACTTTTAAAGATAAGTTAAACATGCTGACTATGATATTCACTTAATTATCTTATAAATATTACTCAAATACATACTTGCATTGCAACTATTTTGTAATTTTGAACTTTTACGTGCTGTCGTTAACGTATTAAACATACGGTTTCAAAAAGTATTTTTTTGTGTTCTTGAATTAATTATCTATTAATGACAGAACTAAAGTGTTGTGATTTTGGAAATCACCTGTAAATATCTACAATAAAATAATATTAATAAAATCTGAAAAGTATGTTGGTTTTTTTAAATGGAACTATCCTTTCGGATGTCGTCACGTTTTTATTTTATATTTTTGTTTCCGATGTTTAGAAATGCTTTAACAAAACATGAAAACATGATTAGGTTTTAGACATCACCTTTAGGAATGTAGCAATTTTACACAAATATAAAAATGTTTAACGTTAGGAAATGCATTTACGCATATCACCTGTATACATTCAGGTGGTTTTGTGGGACTCACCGGCTAGACCAAACATTACTAGCCACTAAAATCCAACAGGACCCTCCCCGTATTAATGGGGGGCGTCGCAAGATCTCAACGTCGACGCCTTGACAGCAAGTCTACCGAAGTAGACCACACGACCAAGGGGTTGCTTTCTCGGTCTACTCTGCTGTCTGACCTGAAGCAATCCGCATGGTACTCCCAGCGTGTCTCTTGGCTTCACGCCCGGCTGGATTGCCGCTAATAAGTAGAACTATTATATCAATTTCAATAATAAAATTGAATGAATAATAAAATGAATTAAACCTATAATAACATTATATATATAACTTATAATAGACGTAGGCACTAAAATAATAATATTTTCTCATGTTATAACTATTATTTTCATTGTCCATATAGGCCAGTTGCTAACTTATTTTATAAGTCATAACTCATTTAAAAACA
Source organism: Argynnis bischoffii washingtonia (assembly GCA_033884665.1). Lineage (NCBI taxonomy): Eukaryota > Metazoa > Arthropoda > Insecta > Lepidoptera > Nymphalidae > Argynnis > Argynnis bischoffii. Next base: position 11,516,384 of record CM066618.1, on the reverse strand, counting down.
CCATTTCGAGGCCAACATCTCCTAAACAAACAGTCTGCCTGTTGCCTAATAAAATTACCAAAATTAGTGACTTTACAGTAATTTCAATTTGTCCCTTTAAAATTAAATGTTTCTATAAATATTACGATTTTTTTTTACCTTTGTTTTTTTTTTTACTTTTGTTACCTTTAAAAAGAGCATGTTTTATTTAAAAAAAAAACTATTTATTATATTTTAAGTAGTTTTTTTTATATTATTAAGTAATGGTTCACTCTAATATATTCGTTATATTAATGTGCCTACACTATATATTAATTACTAAACAAATCATGATCAAAACAAATTACTTTTGAAATACTTTGCTGATACAAGAGAAGGCTATAGAATTTCATAATAACATTTACTTGCCACCCCATACATCAAGTCTTTGACTGAACGCGGTTGTGTATATTAAAATTTATATTTCAAGCAAGAAAGAATATTTTTTACAAAAAGCCTTATAGATCTCTCAATTTAAACGTAATAAAAGCTAAGATATTTTTCATCACAAAATCCTTACTTATGTTATTATCTCGCGTATTTTATTATAGTGGTACTAGCGACTCACCCTCGCTTCGCTCGGGTTCGTCTCTAGCTTGGAAATAGTAAAAGGGATATATAGTATGTTAGCCTTAAGATAGATATATGGCATCCCGGACTTTTTTGTAGACCTTTTTCAGGTGTACAATACTGTAGTACATTATTTCGATCTATCTCGTAGGGTTCAGCCAGCGTTTGTAATGACATGACATGACATCACATTAGAAACCTCTAAAATTATCAGTTTTTCTCTATGTAAACCTTCCTCTTGAATCACTGTATCTATTAAAAAATAACCGCATCAAAATCCGTTGTGTAGTTTTAAAGATCTAAGCATATATAGGGCAGAAAGCGACTTTGTTTTATACTATGTAGTGATAATCGCTTTGCTGCTAAGAGTCTACGAAGTATTGTACCATAGTGACGTTATGTTAGACAGCTTCTAGTTTCCTCAATAAAAGGATACCCCATTTAAAAAATACAGTATTTTTTAATTCATCTGGTAGTTCCGGAGATTAGCACATTGAAATAAACAAAAAACAAACTCTTTAGTTTCATAAATTAGTGCAGAGCTGTAAGTACGTCACATCACAAACAACGTATCGAATTCACGCATGACCCCTACGAGTAGATATACAGTTAACAAACTATTTTATTCTCCTCTTACGTACTCATTAACATAAAAAAAGTTAATAATATAAGTAACAATTATATTTTAAATAATCTATTCAGAAAATGTAAATATATGTATGTACATATGTATATCGAGCTAATGATTTTATATGCGTTTTCCATTGCAGAGTAGAAAAAAAAAATCATATCCTAGTGCTGCGACATATTGTCATCGATATATTTTTTTCTTGTGATTTATGTTTTATTATAATGTTAAGACATTTAACATACTATATTTTTTAAGCATTTCGAAGCAAGTGGAACTTAAACTACTCAAAAGTAACTATACGCTAGATATTATGTATAAGGTAAAATCACATCGTTTCGTCGTTTACCTTATACAAACTCTTCTTGAACCACTAAAATCTTTAAGTATGTTTTATTTTGCCTCGGGTGTTCGGAAATGCACCAAATAGTTTGCTCCTGGTACTTTTCTAAAAGAAGAGTGAGCCATGAATGCTACACCGATGTAGCAGTTTTTGCTATGAATAGAGAAAACTTCATTAAAAAATACTTAGAATCGCTAATTTGGGTGACCAAATGATGCAATTCGGATAGGCAGCTGACATTATCGGTCAGAAGCTTGTCTATCAACCAGCCTTAAGTTCTTGCAACATCGCATTAAGACGGGGAAAGTTTTCGTTGAGTTTTAGTAGGAAGTACTGGTTTTAGCCAGTGACTCATCACATAAGAACCTGTATAAAAACTGGTAGTATGCGTAAGTACATTAAAAATATATCTTTCATAAAAATAATTAAAAGTAAAAATTTCTAGTTATTTACTACTTTAAAATAGCAACTAGTTTGATTCCAAGAATATAAGATGTTATATATTAGGTATTTATCGACATCCAACCATGCATGAACATTAGTCTTAAAAACTATTTTAAAATATCAGTAATAATTCATCATAGTTACATAGCTGGAGTAATTACATGTTTCGTAGTGAACGAGCATTGCTTGAAGGAAAACGAGTACAATATGTGATCAAGTTTTTGACGTTGCAATCTATCGCTAATTTCCCAAGAGGATAACCTGCCGCCACAATAAAGAAACTATATTATTGTTACCCACGTACTAGTTTCTAAAGTATTAAGGTATATTATGATCGCGATGGCTGGATTTAATGTTCTTCAACATTCTGAGATTGGCAATTCCATTATTGACAATATTGTACATACAATATATGTATTTGGAGAATATTTTGAAAAACATAATTTGTATACGAACGTAATAAAATATTTTGAGCGGTTAATTATTGTGTATTAAATAGTTATTGTTTCATGATAATATGATTATATGACTTTTTAGGTATAATACATTTCAGTCAATTCGATGAATACGTTGTATGCATTGATTACAGGGAAATCATGAAAGTGACACGTTTCACGTTATTATGGGTGCAGTGATGTGGTATGTTCTGTGTTCAAATGATTTTCGCATTTCATACAATTATACGAATTAAATATTGACAATTGACAAATTATTGCTTTCCGCTGATTCACTGATTAATAAGTTATCGCTTATTGTATTTTTGTTTTATATATTTTTATGTATGGTGATTAATGTCAACGGATTTATAATAATTCTAATAAGTTATTTATTTTGTATGTATGTCCATACAAATGTGAGAAAATTCATTCTTAATGCAAACTTTAACAATATTTTTATATGCGTACTAACGGCTCACCCTCGTTTCATTCGGGTTCGCCTCTAGTAAAACAAAAACGAACCTATCTCACGGGAACCGTACATTTTTCCGGGATAAAAAGTAGCCTATCTATCTTTGTGCAAAATTTCATCCAGATCCGTTCAGCCGTTCTGGTGTGAAAGAGTAACAAAATCCATACTCACAAACTTTCACATTTATAATATTAGTATTAGTATTTAGTATAGATGAAACTTTATGTTAAAATATTAGCAAAATTATATGTAATAGTAATTTATCTTTACAATACGACGTACATTTGGTCACTTATAAGGCCATAGATGTTATCTTATTAAATTTATAAACATGACGTAAGACGATGGTAATTTTGTTAGAAGTTCCAAAAGTCCTTATTGCGTGCTTACGATTTCTGAGGTCTAATGGGCGAGCGCGATTTTGCTGACAAATAAATATGTACCGCCCTTCCCACCAGGAGTAATTGTAAGAAAGGGCCATTAAAATAGAGGCAAACAGTTTTATTACTTAAACTGACCTAAATGTAGTAGTAAAATGAAAAATACAATATAAAATATTTACTAAATAAAAAATGTAAATGTATGCCAGTTGATGCTAAAATATAAGACATTTTTGATCATATAAGTTTAGACTATAGTTATATACTTATAGAGCAACCATTTATTATACACATACACATAATATTTCCTATTTATTATTATACTATTTCGATATTTTTTATACCTGGTAGTATTTTTTATTCAAGTTTGTAATCTATAAGTTTGTATAGCTCTCAATCAAAGTCCTAACTAATAATTTCGATTTTTTAATACTAATTTCGTAGCCATACAAAGAGGGCTCAGTGGCATGCAATACGATAAAGCACCAGTTAACATAAAAGGAACAGGAATTTCTTTAGCAATAAAAAGAAACGGCCAAAGCTGTGCGTGACCGCGGAGCAATGAAAATTCATATTTATTTTTATTTCATAAACTCAAACACGGCAACTGTAAATTATGGGACTTTACATTTTAAAATTTAAATACTTCATATATTTTTCAAGGGTAAACCTCACACTCATATATAAAACTTATAAAAAGTATAAATCTGTAGAAAAATTAACTTTTAAAACTATAATATTTTTTTTTTTAAAAGTAACAAGATTTATAATTTACATTTTATAACAGTAACTTTGCTGAATTATGGAATTATGGATGTCACTCGGAAAGCTGTCATTTTGAAATGGAACTGGGCTGTCACGTTACGTCATCCGATGTCAGATGACCTTTGGGCCAAGCAAACAACTTTTTGGATCCTCCAATACAGTAGACGACAGCGTGGTAGGCCCGGCCCAGACGGAGATGGCGGGATGAATTAGATTCCTTCCAAAGAGAGTGGAGGCCTTTGCCCTGCTGTGGGACATTACACGCTTATAATAAAAATAATAATAACAAATATATTGAAAAGTAACATACGACACTGTTAGTTTATATTCTAAGCAAAATATATTATAAATAGTAAAAATGCCATAAAAAAATTGTTGTCATAAAAAAACTAATACAATACAAAAAAAATATAACTACGAGATACACACTTTTACTAAAGTTACAGCGTATGAAAATTTTACAATAAAGTGGGAAAAACGAAGGTGTAGTATGTCTAATAGTTAACATTATATTTAATTTTATCAAAATTGTGTACTTGAGATGTTCGTTTTAAAGATAATTTTTTCCTATTTACTGAAGAATAGTCGGCGGTAGTTAAATAAGGCTATACGACATTTTAATATTAATATCAACAACCCTCGTATTTCTTAGTGATTTTTATTGTTTCTTCAAGTTTACAAGTACTAGTTTGGTTCAATATCGTATACGCTAATAAATTTTATTGCAAGTACACAAGTAAGCTGCTGGGTAACTAGAGAAGGTTGTGTTGTATAAAAGATTCAAGAACTTCTGTCAAGCTCACAAGGGAGAAATAAAGGGACCGCACATCGATCTCTAACTAAAATACCGCATCCTATAAATATGTAGTACGTGACTTTTCCTATTTAATTAGTTATTCTAAGCTATTAAATTTAAACTGCGTATAATGTAATTATCGTCATTTTGTCGCCTTATATTAGCAGCAAAGTTGTCAAGCTTTTAAGTTAAAAATGATTGAATAAAATATATACTAATATGTTAAACTGTGTTAAGAAGGTCTGTACTAGTGCTTTAAGTTAACATATGTAACAGTATTTTGATATGAAATATTATATCCACACTAGAGTATAGTGGTAACTGAACTGCAGTTTCTTTTACCTGCAAAAGAATCAGTTGTGTTGTATATATACTTCTTACATTATATTAATAATGTAGTTTCACAGTTACTCCTTTTTACCAAAAAATGTGTTTGTGTTCTAGTGATTATTTCATTTCTTTTCCACTTTTTATACCATCGATAGTGTTCAAAATACATATACTTTAGTTAATAGCTTTTAACGCTAAATTCTGTTTAAACGACAAAATATTAATCTTAACATATGAAAATAGAATCATTGACGTCAAAATATTAAAACGGCAGAGGTAAAATAAACACGTACGCACTTTATGCAAACTATTAGTTTATTAATTCACACTATACAAACTGGCAGAGTTTTTACTTATTTCGAGGCTTACACAAGAATAATCATAGACATTGACAATCTCGGCATTTATACGCTCTTATGGCGATAGGATATACGTCACTCCAAACCAGCAGACAATTAAAGAACGGGATGACTTTGGCTGTGGCTTTGGCTTTCGCTTAGCTTCGCTTGGCTATGGCGTGGCGTCATAAGGCTCGGCTATACAATGTCGTGTGGCGTTACAATATGTATCTATCCAAGACAAAAGCTTCCTTAGTTTTGATCCATCGTTCGATCGATCGATACCACTTATATATTAAGTCCATTCCATGCATTTTTGATGGAGAAACATTTCTTTAACTAACTATGGCTTCTGTTTAATAGTGAATGCCCATATAGGTACCTATGATCTTGTTCATCGAGTTTTAATTTCCCGAGGGAATTCGTTGCGGCCGCAAACAAGCCAAACTTATTTAAGGTATTGATCTTAAATTATTGACAGCTGAAGAACTTCAAACTAATACTATATGATCCGGGGTTTGCTTTACTATATTTTAGTAATGTAAGCTCATTGCCTGACTATATAAAGCTTATATAAATGTTTATATTTAAAAATTATTTATAAACAGTCCAGCAAATTACATAAAATGAATCACATTAATTGATTTCCTAGATTTAGTTCGTAAATATAAGATCAGTGTACATCCGATGAGAGATCAAAAAGTAAATTCACGACAAAATGTTAAAAATGTTAATCATATAATATCTAGTTTTAGCATTTTCAAATATACTATTTTATTAGTATATGCTTCTGACTGTCAGTTTTGCTTTATATTAAAAAAATAAGTACACTTTACGCGTGGTTAAAGTAGGGCCGCCTTATACCACACAGGGGCCCTTGGGCATACATCAATTTTGGGGCCCTTTTGAAAGTTAATAAAAGGGAACGATGAAATAAAAATTAACTTTATTGAATTAGATTTATTACAAGCACTTTTGAATTGTCAATTTAATTTAACAATAGTCAGTGAGTCGATCCTTGAGGAAGCTATCTTGGCTCGGAAAGAACCGCCGCCGCCGGAAGAAACCGCCGGTACGTTATCACTGTGAGGACTAAGATGATATGCCTCTTGCCTGTAATTGCGCTGGCTACCTTATCCTTCAAACCGGAACACAACAATGCAATCATTGTTGCTTGGCGGCAGAAATAGATAAGGGGGTGGTACCCATCCAGTCGGACTCCTCAGGCTTGACAGAGTCCTACCACCGGTAAAATTAATTTAATATTTTATAAAATATTTGGGGGGAATATTGTTTTTTTTTTTGTTTTTTTTGAATATAACTAAATTTAAACAGAGATTTTACCAATATGCTGTTATTTCTTCAACTTTTTATATATATATTCTTCCATGTCGACAGGGTTCACATGTACCCTTGTATCCCCCTCCCTGCGCCCATGACAATTTATACCACGTTCAAAGAAATCTCATACACACATACATATGTTATAATCAATATAAGAATAATTGAATTACGTTCTATTAATTTCTTTAACACTATCTACACATATAATAAAATTCTAACTAAGTCGAATCTGTACCTTAAATATTTTTTGGAAAATCTTATTGAAATAGACATTATTATCGATACAGAGACCGAATCTACAGTTTTTAAAATTTTTGTTTGTCTGTCTGCCTGTTACCGTATCACAGAAAAACCACTGGAGGGATTTTGATGAAATTTCGTATGATGATAGCTGGATATCCGAGTCAACATAAAGAATACTTTTTACCGCGGGAAATTATCTCATTCCCACGGGATTACACGTTATAACACAACCCAAAAAATATTTATGATCAGAAACTTGGTATTGATGATCTTCAATACAATTAAATAAATAAGTGTTTTAGCGTTTTTTGAAATTCATCCCAAAAGGAGATAAAATAAGGGTTGAAAGTTTGTATGAAACCTACCTTTTTAAAGTTTTTTGGTGTAGTTTTAGCGCGAGCGAAGCCGCAGGTTTTGCTAGTTTAATATAATTAGGCAGTGGTAGCCCAGTGGTTACACGCTCTTTTGTAAAACCGAGTTAAGCGGGTTCAAATCCAGGGTCTCGCACCTCTGATATTTTCATGTGCGAATCATTTCTAAAATGATTACCACTTGCCTTACGGTGAAGGAAAACATCATGAGGAAACCTGCATGTCTGAGAGAACCTAGCAAGTTTTCGAAAGACGTGCGAAGTCCGCCAACACGCACTTGGCCAGCGTGGTGGACTATAGCCTGATCCCCCTCGTATTGAAGGGAAGCCCGTGCCCAGCAGTGGGACGTTAAAAAGGGCTGAATACATATATTTAATGAAAGCTTAACAAAAATCGTTACAATTAGACAAAGTTTAATGCTTTAGTAGTATTTCAACACTCACTAACTCAATATTTGAGCGTTAACTCACTAAATAAATATTTGCATCGTTTTGGGCTGGTGTTCATTGGGAATTTTAAATGAATAGCTCTGCGATAACATCAATTGCATGCAATTTATACCTAATCAGGCAACCAAAAACGGGTATAATATCCAATAGTTACATATAAAACTATATGGACGATAAAAACAAATTAATTACTTCGCTTTCCGGTTGTTTCATGGAACATAAATAAAGGAAATAAGTCAATATCTTTCATAGTATATTATATTGCTAACAAGGGTATAAAAAGCACATATTTCTTAGAAGAAATAGTATTTTATAACAGTAAAATGATTTTGCTCGTGTATTTTTTATGAGACAAAGAACAAATATCTATAAACTTTGTATAATATATTTTGAAATTGATAAACTTAGATTTTGTTTTAATATAAACATATTTGAAATGTTTGTAACATTACCTTCATCTAAATTTAGTACAGTAAGTCAATTTGTACCTACTTTAATTACTGAAAATAAATAGATTTCTTTATATGTGCGTAATATAATCTCTGAAACTAATTAAACTATTCTAAAACTAACATAATTCTAATTAGTGATTACATATTAATATATTTATTTCTCAAGAGAATATTACGCTACGAAATATCTCACGCAAGGCTAGTAAATAAAAAGAAAACGCGTTTTAATCTATCTATCCGCTTGGAAACTTTGCCATATACCTACAGATGTAGGCGCCAAACTTATAATACCTTTCTTTTTGCTACGGTGATTAAATAGTAGCTTATACTACCCTCCTAGGCCCTAGCTATAAACTATCTTTATACAGAATCACGTTGACCCGCTTATTTGTTATTGCCTGAAGTAGCTGCCTTAGCGGTGTAGTGGCTAGCATATATGGCTGTACATCTGCAGATCTTGGGTTCAAGTCCCGAGTCGGGTCAAGTTTAGTTTTTGCGTCTTTCTGTTAAGGAAGTCCCAGTAATAGCCCGGAGTTGGGAAGTTGACGGTGTTTTACCCCCGTGCCTCGGAGAGCACGTAAAGCCGTCGGTCTTGCACCTTGACTCTCACCGGTCGTGTCGAGTAGTCGTCCAGTGGAGTATGAGAGTGACAGAAATAGAGAGTGCACTTGCGTTTTCGCGCATACTTGTGCACTATATCTCCTATGCAGATGGCTAGTCTCAGTGAGACTGGCCACTGTGGCCGAAATCGGTTGGAAGGACATTATTGTCTGAAATAAAGATACATCAACACACATATTTACATTTACAGAAAGAAACATTTTCAATCTTCTGTAATCGACGTAACTCGCTAGTGGGTTCTCGAGCAAAACTTATTTGTTATAAAGCTGACTTAGCCAGATAAAAAAACTTGATTGTAAGTCAATACATGAAATAGTAATAAAAATAAAAGATATCAATTTCTGTGACACAAAACAACGATTTCTGAATCAATGAATCGAAAATATTCTCGCAATGACACCTGATTGAGACCGTTCAATCGTTCAACTGTAAAGATATTTGAATTAACTTATATTGCATTCTTGTTCTGAGACAGATTTTAGTAATCGGTAAATTAGTTTCTTAGCAGATCTATAGCAAAAAGCTTATAATAATCACTCACATAAGTCAAATCAAATTTCTTGCTCAGTGAATCACAGACGTTTTTAGTGACACCTTGAGTGAAATCGTGGAATAATCGTATATTTGTTCAAGTGTAAACGTTTAAATTACAGTATGACATTCTCCTTATTGATGAAGTTATTTCATATCCCTTTCAACCGATTCTTGTATATTTGATTATGTGGATTTTTTCTTATTTAATTTCTTGTATTTGTATTGATAGTAATAACAAGAAAAATAAAAATAGAAAGTAAAGATCTAATAACGGGCACAATGGTGGTGTATGGTAAATTAGATTACATGGGTGTGTACCTATCACAGAATTCTGAGGTATAACACTAAAAAATTGCTATCAATTACATAAACTTTCTCCATAAGAAATGTACATGCTCGCTCTACGCTTCCTAGATAACGCTCCAAATCTTATATCATAGTTGATAGAAAACAAAAAAAAAACGCAAAACTTTTTAATATAATTTTTTAAAATACTGGATTAATAAGAAATAATAAAAGATAAGATTGAATTGGACACGCTATAAAATAAACAGTCAAACTTACTATTATGTATAGTGAAGACTTTTACATTTTCCTTTCTCTAACACACTAAATATAAATTATGTTATAAATACATATATGTACTTTATGTAATTTAATAAAAAATAGACGCCATCAATATAAATAATCTTCACACAAAATCAATTCACAATTAAATCAACAAAATATCTTGCTGAATAATTAAGTGATTAATAAAAACTTATGGATACATCGGAAATTTTTATTACTGTTCATTTACTCTGCTCTTATCGTAACATTAATCAGAGTTATTTATGTTGTAATTATCGTTTCGTGGTAGTGTACAATGTACATTGGATTGGTAAACATAAGTGCATTTATTACTCCAACGTATTGAGCTTTAATTTCATGTTGAATATATTAATAATTCATAACTAAAAGATAATGTAATTTGTTGGGACATTAATACACCGCACCATCTAGTCCCATGGTAAGCTACGAGGCTTGTGTTATGGATACCAGATAGTTGATACACTACACATATATCACTTTAAATATATACATATTATAAATATAAACACTCATAACTGGAGCACAAACATTTGTGCTCATTACACAAATCCCCTAGCGGGACTCCAACCTGTGACCGCTAGCACAGAAAGTACTACAAACTGAGCCAAACGTGTCGTCAGTCGTCTCGTTCTTTATTTAAATATTATTTTATCAATATGTATAATATACCTACCGATATATAAGACATAACACCATTAGAAATAGCTCACATGGACTTCAATTACCTGGATATCTAGAGCAACCTTAAATTTACACCATAAATGAATTAACGGGTCGATCCTTGTCCCATTTCGATTGGCTGCTTAATAACTCCGTGTATTGGGGTAAATGCACAAACGTTGTACCTGTCCACAGACAGCCTCCTCTTAAATCACCCTCCTGATTACTAAAAAATGCTATTTGTAGAAATGACCCTCATTTAAGGTACCTATAACAGGTTGGACTTCAATTTAAATATTCATATACAGTCTCCCAATTTTTATGGTTAGTAACGAAAAGATAAAAAGAGGTCAACGAGAACGCCAATACGGTTTCGAAAAGTTTCAAGCGCGTTGTTAAAAGTGAATTTCAGAACTAATTATTTCATGTTTTGTAATTTTTTTGAAAGGTTTCAGTTCGCACGAAAACTATCAGATGACGCTATCTCATGGTTATTATTAAAAAAGTTAGGGTGACTAGACAAATTTAAATTTAAATGGCGTGGTCTAGAAGCATGAAATTTTGCACAAGAGTTCCTTGTATAATGAAGGTGATGAAACACTATTGATGAATTTTCGAAAATCTGTCCTTCAAATGACGAATGATATGAATAAGGTGTTTAAGCCCCCGTTTATAGTGCCAAAGGGAAATCTTCTAATAAGTCCTAAAATTTAAAATATTTTAAGAGTTGCTCTTTACTATATTTTTATTATAATTACTAGCGATTTACCCTAGCTCCGCTCGTGTTCGTTCCTAGTTACGTTTTAACGTTAAGTATAGATTTCTCAGAGATGAGATATTTTCCCGCAGTAAAAAGTATCCTATATGTTGACCCGGATAACCAGCTATCATCATACCAAATTTCATCAAAATCCCTCCAGTGGTTTTTGTGTGATGCGGTAACAGACAGACAGACAGACAGACAAAAATTCTAAAAACAATAGATTCGGCCTGTGCATCGATAATAATGTCTATTTCAATAAGATTTTCCAAAAAATATTTAGGTACAGATTCGGCTTAGTTAGAATTTTATTATATGTATAGATTAATTAAAACCTTGAAAATCGAAGTAGAGAAATTTTAATACTGAAGTTTTGAATATTTTTTATAATCTATTAGGTCTTCGATACTGAGATTCAATGATATAATTATGATGTATATTTTTTTAAGTTCTTATTTCTTTACAGGAAGAGTTTCAATGTATCTAGTATATTAGAGTAATATTTTTTTACCATATGTATATACAAGTCTGATTTTGAATTCAACTATATTGGATGCGTAGTTGGTTTTATGGGGTAATAAGCTTATGTAGAAAATATAACATCACTCATCAGTAATGCAGTTTTTTTATAATCAATATATATCGGTTTATATATATTATTGTAAGCACATAGTAGTTCAAACGAAAAATTCAATTTTCTGACCCGTGAAAAAGAAAGTTGAGTATTTACGAAAAGGCTTGGCAGCTACTACTTTATGAGATCATTATAGGAACCATTAAATGTATGATTACGGACTCTGTTTTGGGCAGGCATTTGTTTAAGTACATCAACTTTTGGTAAACGACCGGCATCCAGAAGTATTTTAATTCATTACGGCCTCCTAAACTTTAAACAACGCCGTCGGTATTTTATTAGTTCATAAAATGAGTTTTCACGAGTTCCTTTATTACTAAACATGGCCATATTTTCTAAAATTAATTATTTAGTATTAAGAAAGCCGATGAAATTATAATTTTAAATGAATACTGTTTATCGGAAGCTCTACTTACGGATGTAATCTTTAGAGTATTATAATAAATGAAAAAGACCGTTTGTCACACTGTTCATCTATCATATAGAGAAAAATATGTACTCGTATCTCACGCACTACATGAGAAGATCTTTTTATCCAAACAGTAGGTTAATTATTTTTATCCTCAGTGACTAAGGGCTTTCCAAAGCTCTATATCTATTGCAAAAAGTTAATCATACATCTGAAAGAAGCAAAAATACATAACTAGTAGATCGTTTTCAAATGACGTTACTAATATAAAATCAAGAAATTCGTAACACATTCACTATTATATTATTTAAAGAGAAGAAACTGAGCCGTACTTGCTTAAGCTGGATACATAAAATAGTACCTCGTTGAAAATTTGGAGAGCTCTGACAATAGACAGTTTGCCTTCATAATGCCCTCTCAATGTACCGAGCTCAAACTCGTCCTCCTCTTATTTAATTATGCATTTTTTTCTATTAAATCAGTCATTTAGTCTACCCTAATTAGCGACCGTAGGGAGTTTTTTTAAACGAAACTTGGCTCAAATAGAGCAATAAAAATAGGAAAAACGTGGAGTTTTCTTTTCGAACGCTGCAGTATCATGTCACAGGCATGCATAGAGAAGCATTTTTCAGTTAAGTACCAAAAGTTTAATTCAACGTGGACAATACTAACTTTATATTAAAAGCATTAGTCATTTTGAAGTATTAGAATTGCAAAAATTAAAATTCTTTTAAATGAGAAGAAAACTTTGTTTCAGCGTAATATTAAAATGTTTTTTGAGATATCTACTGTATACATTAATTATAACTATAATAAAGTCGCAACTATTTTAACATTTGTAATAATTAAGACTAGTTTCTGCCTGCTGGAGTGTTTTTTTTTCATTTTTAGGCTTCCGTACCCGAAGGGTACCAACGTAACTCTATTTTTATTCCTCCGCTGTCTGTCCGTCCGTCCGTCTGTCCGAGGCCTGTATCTCAAGATCGTAATAGATAGAGAAATTTTCACTAATTGCTGTTGCGACTGCATAATACTATGTATTTTCGTGAACTTGTTTTCATCTTTTTAGTTCGCTTTTTACGCAGTCGGGTTTTTTGTTTTTGTAAATATATTTTTTTTATTTCCTAAAATACTCGTTCATACACCGCGGCTCATGAGTAAATAGATCTCTACTATACGTGCTATTTCCGATAATTTAAGAATATTAATTATGTGTGAATGTAGTAATAATCACACTAAAATGATTAATGTCAAAGTTTGTATAAGTGTATTTGTTTATATGTGAACTTACTCTTTAATGCTGAAACGGCTAACAAGTTAAAAAATGTCAAAGAAAATGTTGTATGTACATATGTATAATGTCGTAAACACATATGACACCTAGAGACGCATTAAAGCGAAGCGAGAGTAAGTCGCATTGAGTTAAAGAAATAATAAATCGCAGAGTATAATTTTTAAAGGTACTCACTAAATTGAAGTGCAAGATGGATTATTAATACAAACATAGCACAATTTTCCTAGATAGTATAGTGCTTTAAAAGATGACACTTAAAATTTACGGTGGCATAATATGCAGTACAATTTATCTTTCAGTCTAATCTCACACAGTGACGTTGTTGTTTCATGATTCACAAGTCCATACTCCATTCGCTAATTATTTTTCCATACCTCGCGTTTACGCTAAATAATAAATTCAAAGAGGCTTTTGTGGGATTGATTTCTCCTTGTTAAAAATTAAAAATGTTGCGGTTTGGAAGCTTTTAAAGTTGCTCGTGTTTTAAGTAATCTGATGAAAAAACAACTTAATAATTTAAAAGACACTTGAATTTGGCACTGTTATATATATTATGTAAGAATATATTCAAAGTGTTCAGATTTAAAAGAATATAAATTCTACTAGGTAAAAAGTAACTTACTTTTAGTTCACACAACAAAACTGTAGTTCATGGTTAAATGATAATATGAACTTTTATTATTTAGTAGGTTTTATTTGATACAATATCATTCCCAAAAAGAAGGAGCCTATTTTTTTGATGGTGTCCTTATGGCCAATTTTGGTCAGTAAAGTGTTTCCAGAGGTAATAATTGTCGATAGAGCCAACATTTTTTGCTATTCTAGTACGACCATGTTTAGTCTTACTACATAATTTTACCAATATCTTACTATGTTACTGCTATCGCGTAGTATGTCGATAAGTATATATGTATAAGCTATCTCCATTATTTACATTCGGCACCAATAAAACAAGTAGTAATTATTCAATAATCGTTATGGGAGTTGTAGTGTTTCGTAGCCAATTGGCGAGAACGAGACCGCATGGGTTCGCACGTATTGTTTTGTCATGTCCGTCTATCCATCTGTGCTCGGTATGTCACAGTCATTTAACTTGTAGAATTTGGCTCCATTCAATTTGGCTTCATGTATGAACGAGTATTCTAGGAAATAAAAAAAAATATTTACAAAAATATGGCGGAAATTTAGAAAGAAAATGTCTTTTTCGAGCCGCTATACAATGGCGTAGTTAACTATGAAAAATAAAAAGTAATATCGTTGGTTATCTATGCATGTAACTGGGGTGTTTCAAACAATTGAGTTCAAAAAATGTATAAGACCTTTTTGAAAATCACAAAGGTTTTTCAAAATCACTTGTTTATTAAATCAATATTTTATAAATTAAGTGTAATTCTTGAGCTATGGAGAGTTTTTAGATTGTTTTTAGTTTAGACAATTTTTTGTATTTTTTTTCTGTAAGCAAATTATGCATTATCATAAAATTATCCAACTTAGTTCCTAGGTTTCTGACTCAATCAAATTATAAGTAACTAATCTAAAATACCTTCTTTTTTCGACAAGGCTAGGATATTAATTAGATAGATATATACATAATTATATTAGTCTACAAGAAATAATATAATATTTGGCATTAAAAAAGTCGATTCTGTTTTATTTTTATTATGGATGTCGCTTTAAAAATATACTTTAATTTATTTAGGTTTTTACAAAACCATTCCAGTAACTTACAATACGTACTTTATCTTACTAAATTACTGTTTTCTAACTACCTCAAGTGTATTTTCCTTTGCAGAGTCGCGGTACATCGGATTAAGTCGCTCTTGCTTTTCCAATGTCGCAGAGAAATAAAAAGAAATTGGTTAAATATTTTACTTTTTCTGGCTTAAGAAATGCTGTAGTTACTTAATGGGATACAAGTAATGAGAATTGCAACATCTAAGCACAAATAAAACTGTCCTTTAAATTCTGTTCTATTTACCTTACATTTACCTTATGAGGAAAGTCTTATATTTCAATTTCTACTATAAAATATTATTTTTTAAATTAACGAAAAAAATGGTAATGTGGGTTTTAAAATATTTTGAAATCTTAAAAATTTTAAAATAAAACTTAAAAATTTCCTTCATTTTGTTATAAAAACTACTATGATATTATTTATAGAAACATATAAAATATATTGTTTGATATAAATGAGGTTTCTATAGTTAAAGCCAAACTTTTATCTTTAAATTTGCAGTTTGAATAAAACCATATTCTATGGGTATCCGACTTGCACTTTATATTCATTATGTGCCCATATACGATTTCAACATAGTAATAAAAAATCAATAACACGATTTGTATTCATGCAATATTCTACTGAATAAATGAGATATAGACTGCGTTTATTAATTAAAAAAAGTATGTTTTTCATCGAACTCAATTATTTTTCTCTGTCAATTTATGTGTGAAGTATTCGATGGATCAGAGCGATGACTGTAAATGTAGAATAAATTAATTTGATAACCTGACGTATTTTTTGCTTGAAGTTTTTATTCATGAACATGTAAAATAACCATTGTACTTATTTTATATCGTGTTACATTCCCAAAAATATTGAAAAAATATATAAATCACATAAACATGCTGGGCACTTTATACTATACTATTGACTGAAAAAAATATTATAAATAGGTACACTGTTAGTTTTATTAAATCTTATCGAAAACCATTAAATGTAATACATTTTAAGTATTATTATTAGTAATCAGTGTATGTGGATCACAAAATTAGTAATATATAATATATTAGGGAGTGCCAAAAAAAGAACTTTTTTTTTTCTTTAATTACCTTAAAAATATCGTCCAAGATGACGAAAAAAAAATTTCTGGTAAAGTTTGAGC
Organism: Argynnis bischoffii washingtonia; assembly: GCA_033884665.1. Lineage (NCBI taxonomy): Eukaryota > Metazoa > Arthropoda > Insecta > Lepidoptera > Nymphalidae > Argynnis > Argynnis bischoffii. The sequence goes on along the minus strand of CM066618.1, from coordinate 11,499,619 downwards.
TCTTAATATTAATATTAAGAGGTGGCTCCTCGTGCTTTTTCATTTTCCATATAAATAACAAGGGAATTTCTTAAATTTTATTTTGGAATTTTAATGGGCTCAAACGAATTATTGACTAGTCAAATTAAAACATATTCTTGTAGAGAATTAAACGATCTACAATGACCTGGTTTTGGACGATTTGGTTATAACCTGGTTACGGAGCTATGAATTTTTAAAACTGTCAAATTTTCAACTTAATATGACGTTTTTCGGACTTTTATCATCAGTTTTATAATTTGACGGTATCAATAAATACTTATTCGAAATCCTATAGTAATGGCGGAGGCTAAATGGTTTTGTTATTTAAAAGAAATAATAGAAATATCTGATTTAGTTTTTTTTTGCGAGTTTTATTAATTGTATTTAATTTATTTGAATTTATATATTTTTTGCGTTCATCAAACGACGTAAATCGTAATACTCATTTCGAAGATGTTTATTTATTAGGTTTATTTTTTCATAATATTTACCAAGTTTTAAAGTTATTTTCATTTTATTTGACATGAATATACATTACATATTATTCAGTAATTAATTTTATTATTTTTCACTGCCTGTATAATGTATTTTATCTCAAATAACAACGGTTACCATGGCAACATGGCATTGTATTCTATCTCATTCTATCGCCGGCTCAATCCTATATATTTATGTATTTGTCTCTTTTTGGTGTTACATTTCCGTTTTATCGAGTTTCAAATCACAACGATTTTAAAGAATTTTCACTTCAATAATGCTTTTTTGGTTGAATATATAGTACGTACTACGTAATATATGATATAGTTTTTAAAATAATTATTAATTCAATTTCTTTTTCCACGATTTTATATTTGATGAATCTAATAACAAAATTTAAAATAGTTACAGTTAATCACAACACATTAAAACATTATCTCACATCTATCATGTATTATTTTAACAAATATCTGTCTATTTGTACTTATATTGTTAAAAAGATAAAGGTAAAGAAATCGTTTTACGTTATTAAAAAAATATGACAAAATATTCATACAATGTCCAATGAATATATTGGCTTTTGCCTTTTGCCTACCTTTATTCCGTTACAGATAAACAGTTGGTTTGCGAACGTTAAGATAAGTTTAGATTCATAATAACTTAATACAAATATCTTTAGTATTGACTGATTTTATTCTATATTCTCCACATGGGTTACATGATAGCCTGTATATCATCATGCTAGGGCCCTTTAAAGAAGAGCAATTATCTTAGAAAATGTTATATAAAAATTATGAAACAATTGTATGGAGCGAAAAAATATTATAATCTACGCGAGCGGCCAAAATCTTCTATATAAATAGTACTGTTGGTTACTCATTGAAATTTCAAAAACGTACGTTTTTATATAGAATGGGAAGATCACGTTATTATATTTTCATTAATAAAACGTCGGACCGCGATCTCATGGGATATCAACCTTTTTATCGCTACCATACGAGTTTTGAAATATGGCACAAAAGCATTGGTGGCATTCGTTTTTACTGTTTACAAAAGGAGCGCCAACAGAATACTTCGGCTGTGACCACAGTGATGTCAAGAGGCACTTGTTCACTGGATCGTGTTCTATCTTGTTTATGCTCTGAAATGGAGCATATTGCAGTCTGTGCCTTGTTCTCTGCTACTTTGAAAACTATACGTACTAAACCGTTGACCTCTGCAGTATTCACTCTTAATTCAGTGAATGCTTTTCTGTAGCAAGAGAATGCAAACGTTTTCTTTGATGATATTATGTTTCATATTGGGTGAAAAGGAAACGGTTCTTTGAAAAATATATTAATACGATTAAATATTTTCATAACAAAGTTATTATTTTTGTATATATTGTTTAATGTGGCTAAATAATTAGTTATTATGATTGTAGTAAGAATAAAATATAGATTTTTATCCTTCCTCATTTTTAGAGTCCCGTACCCGAAGGATGCCATCGGAACCCTATTACTAAGCCTCCGCTGTCCGTCCGTCCATCCGTCCGTCTGTCTATCATAGGGCTGTATCACGTGAATTGTAATATTAATTATTTATTAAAGCAAATTAATTTAAAATTATTAAATAAAAAATATTGATTATTTATTTAAGCAATATTATTGTTTTATATGTAATTATTTGATTTTCTTTGTGGTTATACATATTATAGTAATAGCAATACTAAATAATATTATATTATATTATTTGGGGTTGATTCCCCATACTAACTTTCATCCCCATTTTCACTCCCTTGAGGGATGATTTCCGGGATAAAAACTATCCTATATCCTTCCCAGTGTCTCAGACTATTTTCTTACCAAGTTCCATCTTCATCCTACCTCTTTATAATATTAGTATAGACTAGTGACTCACCCTCGCTTCGCTCGGGTTCGTCTCTAGGTGCGTTATAACAGGAAAACAGGAATAGAAAAGAAGGTAAGTATTATAAAGAGTTACACATATATACATATCCTTTACTTGAGAAATGATTGATTCCCCATCCAATCTTCCACCACCCTTTCCATATATGATATGTTTTCCGAAATGAAAACTAACTCATGTCATTCCCAGGGTCTCAAACTATTTCCATACCACATTTCATCTAAACCAGTTCAACGGTTAAGCGTGAAAAGATGACAGACAGAGTTACTTTCGCATTTAATATTAGTATGGACATATAAAGCTGGTAAAGACATATAAAAATAGTAATTGCGAATGTACCTTAGGAGATTGACATATACTATTGCGAACTTGTCGGCATAACTTTTTAAGACCTATAATTTTCTAGTACATTGTTTTGATGTATCTCTTAAGGTTTAGCCAGCGTTAGCCATATAAATTTCTAAAGACGACTCGATAGAACCAGTCATTGCGTTTTCCCGCGGGAATGAAAAATGTGCCTCTAGTAAAAGGTATCTTTAATGTTGACCCGTGTGATAAGCCATCACTATACAAAATTTAGTTAAAATCGGTTCAGTAGTTTTTGCTTGAAACGCGCACATCGATTTGACTTAAGCTAGTTTTTTATAGGTATAGACAAGAATAGGTATTGCAAGTGTACTTTGAGAGATAGACATATACTGTTGCACATTTTTCTGTTGGTCTTTTCGAGTCCTACAATTTTTTAATATATTGTTTTGATGTATGCCTTAAGGTTTAGCTAGCGGAAGGTTTCTAAAGAGGACTCGATAAAACCAGTTATTGTCATTTCCCGTGGGAAAGAAAGATTTTCATGAAGTAAAAGGTATCCTAAATTTTGAACCAAGTAATAAGTTATCATTTTACCAAATTTTGTTGAAATCGGTTCATTGCTTTTTGCGTGAAACGCGCACAGACAAAAAGACAAACAGACAAAAAATTTAATAACTATTGTTTTGGGGTCTATATTGTATACATAATACGCTACAGTCATTGTTTTTAAAAAATATTTCATGTACAGATTTTGCTAAGTTACTGCTTTATTATAGTATAGATTAATAAATTTCTAAAAAATTGTAATATTTATAATAATAACAGCTAAAATTAAATAAATAATATTACTGTATTTAATTACAATACTCATTAAAAAAAAAATAAAAATATTTAGAATTAAAATCAGTAAATATTAGGTACTCTGGTGCTATTTTTGAATTTTTAAAATCATTTTTGTAAAATTGTGGGTAGGCACCGTCTGTAACAAATATCTAACGCCTTTGAGATGTCTAAAACCTTAGTCTCTCCCGTGATCATGATTGCTGTAAAGCATTCGAAACATCGGGAACCAAAAATTAAAAAAATCTGCGAAATAATCCAAAAAGATAGTTTTATTTAAAATGTCAAATATTCGCGTAAATCTAAGAAAGTATTTTGTACCAATTGTTAAGAAAATAAAGCACAAGAAGATTAATGTTTGACTTTCATGTTCTTCATAATATTTATTATAAAGCTTTGAAATTTAAAAAAATCATATTTTATGCTTGGTCAATATTTATCTAGCCATCAACGTATTACAAGGCAGTGGTAGCCCAGTGGTAACGCGCTCGCTTAGGAAACCGAGTGAAGCGGGTTCAAATCCCGGGTCTCGCACCTCTGATATTTTCATGTGCGAATCATTTCTAACATGATTACCACTTGCCTTACGGTAAGGAAATCTGCATGTCTGAGAAAACCTAGCAAGTTTTCGAAAGACATGTGAAGTCCGCCAACCCGCACTTGGCCAGCATGGTGGACTATGGCCTGATTCCCCTCGTATTGAAGGGAGGCCCGTGCTCAGCAGTGGGACGTTAAAAAGGGCTGAATACAATACAATACATACAATGTATTGCAACATAAGTTGACTTCTAAATGTTGCAATAAATATGTATAAATAACAATCACTTTAAAGTCTCTTTTTAGCTTATAAGACAATTTCATATAAAAGTATAGGCTATATAATTTCCTTTGGTAAATACTATTTTATTAAAACAGGTGTTTGCCCGCTGCTCCAACTGCTTAATATTTTATGTCAACAAAAATTCTAAGCGTGATGAACATATCCTACATATTATTCCTAATAAATAACCGTTAAAATAATAAGCTATAATATAAAATGAAAGATCTTTTCAAATCGGACTCACAGTTCCCGAGAATAACGCCTTCAGACAAACCAAAGACACAAACTTTAGTTTTACATATTAGTATAGGTTGAATTCATGCTAGACCTTTAGCCCGTCCCGTGAAGATAAAGCAAAATGAAATCAAATAAACTCACATTGGGTTTTATCACTTCCTAATCCCTATAATATAATTTACCCGCGTCAAACATCAAGAGATATATGAAGGCTTAATTAACTTTTGTTTCTACATTTATTCTATACGTTAAGTTAAAGTATAAAAATATCTTGTAAGATATTTATTTTAGATATATTGTGTACATCAACTATATATTAGAAAGCACCTAAAGTTAACACCGAAAGCTACTAATAAAACTTCTATAATTTTTATTCTGGCATAGATTTTTGATTATTTGATAAAAATTAAATGTCCATTTATTAATTGGCATCCAATACATAAAAAAGAAGGAAGAGTTGACCAGTTAACAGATGGAGTGACGATATCGTACAAATAACCGGAATCTTATGGTCCAGACTGGCAAAATATAGAACCATCTAAAACAGTTTAGAAGAAGCTTCCACCACAAAAGACCTTGCACCAAACAGTACAAACTTTATTTTAAGTACAACACTACTACTAAATTACACAACACACAAACACAGTACACAACACATAAAATCTATCTATACTTATAATAAAATTCTGAGTCGAATTTGTACATAAAATATTTTTTGGATTATTTATTGAAATGGTCATTAATATCGAAGCAGAGGCTGAATCTACAGTATTTAGATTTTTAGTCTGTATATCTCTGTCTAGGTATGCATCACGAAAAAACCACTAGACAGATTTTGATGAAATTTAGTGTGATGATAGCTGGTTATCCCGGTCAACATATAATCTCTGAGAAATCTATACTAAAATATATAAAACGTAACTAGAGGCGAACACGAGCGGAACGAGAGTGAGTCGCTAGTGTAATATAAATTTAAGAATCCATTGCTCGCGAGTTACACTAAAGTAGTGTAAGCGATAGTTAAAGAGAGTATTTTCAAAATCGTTTCAATAGTCACATAGTTAAGTGATTAAATACAAACAAAAAACTTTTAATGCTCGTGTAAGATATTACAATAAATTATTAAATTAAATTCGTTATACAAAACCATTTGTATATTTATGTTTTACACTTATACTCTTTAGAAGGATATCATTCAACGTCGGACCTCGTCATGGAAAAGCAAACAAGACTTCACTAGTACTGCAAACTGGCAACACAAAAGTAAATGTGGATACAGCTTTATAGTAATAGTTTGCACTCTCACACTGAGATACGTTGATTCAGTTTGTTTATTTACATAAACCAGCGTTTTCTTGACTAAGCATTGTAGTTGTACATAAGAATAATAATTTATAATGTCTATTTAAACCCTTTTTAGTTGTTTTTTGCTATGACTGTTACGTATAATAACAGTATTAGGACTTTAAATTATCTACGAATATTTAACCAGAAGAACACATTTTACATAAAAAAGATGTCAAGGTTTTATAAGATAAAATAAATATAAAAAGCCCTGAAATTAAATTATCTAAATATAAAAATATACTACCAGTACTTTTGTATTTAGATAGGTCTGTAGTTACTTGTCCATAGTAATATCTACTTACATCAATAGAATACAGTCAAATGAGTTACTATCGACAACATGTTGCTTTTCTCGTCAGACCAAAGATATGGCCAAACCGACGCACTATTTAATGTATCTATTTATAGGACCAAGAAAAAATACCCCAGTTAGCCTCTTTACTTTTAGAAATATGATGAGGATGATGTCTTCCGGAGCAATTTCAGTCACGGCGGTTAATTTCACTGAGTTACTCAAATTCCGATGGGATGATTATTTGACACGACCGTTGAGAAATCAACGCAGGACTAATTGATGGCTTTATGTGCTCTTCGAGGCACGGAGGTGAAACACCGTCAATTTCCCAACACTGGGCTGTTACTGGGATTTTCTTAACAGAAAGACTTTATAACTAAACTTGATCCGACCCGGGACTTGAACCAGCACTTCCGGATAAGCAGCCGTACACCATCGAGGCATCGTCATTTTTAGAAATATATTGCACTTCATAAAATTAATATATGCACAGATGTAACTATAACTCGCGATTCTTATTATAGAAGGACGGTAGCTAATTATTGTGTCAAAGGGTCTTTTAACATTAATAATAATTAAAGCAAATGAGTATGTAGCATGACGGCAAGAAAGGTTGGGTTCAGGTATGATATCCTTTGTGGCTAACATTTAGTAAGTATAGTAAGGAACACATAGAATTTATAATGGTGTTCTATTAGTGTCTATGAATTTCTCATCTAGTTTCTATGTAACTTAGTGGAACTATTTATATTTCGCTTTCTTATAAAATGATCCAATGGATGGGCAAGACGTTAGAAATAGATAGTATAAAGGTCAAAAAGTAACACAAACTACTAATTATCACTTAAACTGACTTTCATGAGTTTATAGCAAAAAGTGAATAAGAATCGAACTCACGATCTCTAGTTAAAGTTGAAGATTTTAAATATACACGCGATAATTTAGTCTTATATTACCTTTCAATATTTACCTTCAATAGAAAAACATCAACGACTAACCCAGAATATTAATGACCGATAAATGAAATTTATAAAAAAGGTTAATTCAAATGAATTTTGTTGTGTGTAAAGGATAATGATATTCCAATGTACAGCAACGTCAATCGAATTTACATTTCACTTCAAATAAACTGCGGATCGCTGAATAAATAGGGTGCTCTGCAAGCGCGTAATTCCATGTCGGGCTTAATGATGTTGGGTTCTGAACTTTTTAATACTTTATATAGGAAAGCAATTTAAATATATCTAGTAGTGACGTTTTCAGTTCAAAGTTTGTATTTATAAAATGTATGTAAAATATTTGTCTGTCAAGCCTGAGGAGTCCGACTGGATGGATACCACCCCCTTATCTATTTCTACCGCCAAGCAACAATGATTGTATTGTTGTGTTCCGGTAGGAATGATAAGGTAGCCAGCGCAATTACAGGTAAGAGGCATATCATCTTAGTCCTCACAGTGACAACGCACCTGTGGTTCTGCATTTTTGTTACTTAAAACCTAAGTGCATGAACCGTAGGTGTTATGCTTTCCATCAGGTGGTCTGTCTGCTCGTTTGTCATGAATCGCATTAAAAAAAATGTGACCTTTACGCCGATTGTGAACCTCATATGATTCGTTTCTTATGGATGCTATCTCTGTCGCATACTCTTAAGACTTAAATAACTAATTTACTATTTAATTGATTTTAATGATTATTTTGTCTGCTATTAAAAATATTTTAGTTTTAAGTTTTTTGATTTTAAGTAGATTAAATGGTGATAATTTTTGAGCAGATAGGTATATCTTTTATTTTAAAAATATTAATTTAATTTCTTGACTTATTCCACATTATTTAATATATAAAATAGATTAGTTATTAAGAAGGAATATTTTAGAGTACCATTAATGGATTTAATTGTAATTATATATCGACACAAAATAAGACTCGACTCTTCTTCATTATTAAGCTTTGTCAATTATGACCATACTGATTCATGTTGTAGGTGATAAGCACATGAAATTTTGATAAATACTTTTCTTCTAAGTATATGTGCCTATATACAGTGAAAGTTGAGTAGGAAATGACTATATTCATCAATTCTTGAATGTGTACAAAGAATGCTTACAAAGATCACACAAAAAAAAATCATTCAACAAAAAATTTAAATTAATCATTTATTTCAAAAATCTGTGGGCCACCTCAAAATGTTGAGTTTTTTTTTATTTCAAAAATTTTGTTGTTTTTATAAGCTACAAATTCTACCCCTAAACTAAGACAAAAAAAGCAACATTTTTTTTCACTCCACCCTAATATACATATTCCATTGTAGCCTTAATACTCATTTTATAATTTTTGTGATCGCGTGCTTTCTCTACATAACGTATTTTTTATAAACATTCACCCTTATCCCAAAATAGGTTTATAATACATGAATTCATGTAGTTTAAAGTTTTCTTTGAAAATCATGTCGAAAACTGTTTATGTTTTTATAATACTACTAATGAGCTTAATGTTTTGTTTATTTTTATAGTACAAATTTTATAAAAGTTACTAAGACTTTCAACTATAAATATTATACTAAATAGTTTATATCGAGCTAATAGACAATGTAAAGCTTTAATATATAATGAAAACGAAAACTTATTTACCTATATGACTATTCATTGAAATTAATATATTACATTATTTTGAGAATATATAATATCGAAATAAATGTGTTTAAACAGTATAACAGCGACTTCACACAATAAAGGTATGCTTTGCTTTTTATCTTTTAACTAGCAGAACCCGCGACCTCGCTCGCGATCAAATTACGAAAAATACGACATTTCATTCAAATATGCCCAAGGAATAAAAAGTTTCATACAAACTTTTATCCCCTATTTCAACCCCTTGGGGGTTGAATTTTGAAAAATCCTTCCTTAGTGGATACCTACGTCATAAGAGGAATAGGAATAATTTCTAGCCCTAAGGGTTTGGTCTGTGCGTTGATATATCAGTCAATCACTTTGCCTTGATCAAAGATGCATTTATTATTCTCTATATTTCTCATGTTTGAGCTTAGACAAGACGATGCCCTACAGTGGCCATCGCTTGTAGAAAACTAAATAATGCACGGATTATAATCTATAAAATTATTATGTTGGTCAAAATATGTATGTTATTACCGAATATTTTTTTATTATCCTTTGTCCCGTCTCAGAAGGCTGGTTTTTCTTTCCTTAAAGCAAGTAGGCATGTAAGTTGTTTGTCCTCAATTCCCGCACTATGTGCACAGTTCATGCATCTATTGTTCATTTGCCAATGAGATACATGAACTATTTGATGCACGTTGCTCCTAAAAGCAGGTAAATTCGAGGGCAGAGTTTAGTATTTAATAACTTTTTGCACATTTATTAAATTGCAACAGCAAGTCAATATTTTTTGCCAACAACTTGACAATACCCCTAACGAGACTTCACCCGCATAGTAAACAGAAAACACAAAGCTAAATGTGAGCTTTGTGAAATAGTTTGCACTTGGAGCGAGACGTTTTGATTCACTCTATTTATTTACAATAGCAAGAGTTCCCTGAGTGCGTATTGTAGATAAGGGTTGTATTCTCTTTTAAATGCTTCGTGTCTTTTCGAGAGTAACTTTTATATCTATTCTTGATATAAAGTGGGTATTATTTGAAAATAAAATTAATTATGAATGTGGGTTAAACAAGGAAATTATTTTTAACTGACGAAGAAAAGGAGGAGGTTCTCAATTCGACACGTATAATTTTTTTTGTGCTTGACCACACAACTTTATACGGTGTAGTGCGATTTCGATGATTCATTTTTTATTGGATACGGTAAACTTTGAAAATATCTGATTAGGTATCTACAGTAAATGAACACAAACAATCAGTTATTTTTTACTTTTTAGTGTTTTTATCTTTGAAGTCGGTTTTTTTTAAAGTTCTTATATACTACCCCAATATATTTAAACTCTGTACAGTGTACTATATAGCTACATTTCACTGGAATCTCATAATATATCGAGACACAAAAATTATGTTAATCTCCGCCATGTAAACTTTGTCTATAAAAAAGTCACATGATTTGTACATTTATAGTGTCATATCTTAATTTAGTAAAATCATAAACTCAACAGATGATTTAAATAATTGATTTTAGTATTATACATCTGTGAACTTTTATAACGTAATAGTAACTTGTTCTTGGTGTTAATTTTTTATTAATGTATTAATTTTCTTCTTATACTTATTGAATGGGCTTAAATATGTACAAAATTTTAAAAGTAACACATTTGGTTACCTATTTTAGGCGGGCCTGGGTCTATGCTTTCACGGTTCCCATCACGACTTGTCTCTGCTTCGCTTTTGCTTTGCTTTGCATGGTAGTATAGGCGCAGGCCTACCTCACTGCCTCCTTCAGAGGCGGTGGGGGGGCGTGGTCTTGGGAGTAGTGCAAGTCACTGAGATCCCCAAGGCAAGTCTGGTGGACTATCCTTCAAGAGGTTGCCAGCCCCGTTCTAGGTCTATTTCCCTCTGAAATAGACACAACTGAAACCACCGGACGGCTTTGTGCATAGGGGAAGACACATATAGTATATGTAGTATATGTAAACTATTAGCATTCAGTCTATTTCATACAATCCTTCCCCTCATTATCACTGTATAGTATTAAAACCTCACGGCTGGTAGGTGAGTCGTGAATATTATAGTATCTTTAAATATATAGTATGTATGTTTATTACCTTACAATACACTTATCTATGTGCCAGGGCATGCACCGAAAGTAGGATAGCCCGTTATCTATGTACGTATATCGAACAATCTTAATTCTATTGAGACACCTACCTGCGCTAGAGCCTGCGCAGTGAGCGCTGTACGTGCGGATGACGGAGTCCTGGGAGGTTGAGTCGAGCCAGACCAGCCGGCAACACGCCCCTTTGGTCCCGATTTCGTGCCAAACAGCAGCCCCTGAGTCTAACCAACTCGGGGGAAACGGCTCACGTCCCGTCAGAGGGCCGTTGGTGAGGTGAGGGGGGGGAAGCGGAAAGTCATGCTGAGGGAGTAAGGGTGTGTGGAACAACTGGTTAGACCAGAATCCGGTCTGCCAGCCACACATAGCACGCGGCCCTAGGGCACGTGCGTCTGAGCTCCTGATGTCGCACTGTACGCCATCCCTTCTCACCTATATCTGTCTGGTAGTCCTAGTGCTCATAGAGCACTCCCAGTTGCGGGCTCCGAGGAGGGTGGGAAGCCAGGCGGATGAAGACAATTTTATAACAAATATGGATAATCAAGGATTTATGAACACAAAACCAAAGGTGGCTTCGGAGGGACATCCCAAAGAAGCCCCCACAAAAACACCAAACAAGAAACGCGTCCGGTGAGCCAAACACAGGTCTTCCTGCGAGAGGTTCCCACGCTGATCGAAAACAAGGTAGCAAAGGGAAGGCGGGTAAAGGAACTAAGGGGCAACCCAAGGTCCCCAAACCTGCCCTACCAATCCCTACTCAACCGATGAGGTCAGCGGAGGCCCCCTTTCCTCACCTCTTTCGGGCCAACCCAAACCGACTGCGACAGCCGCGAACGTTGGTGGAGAGGAGGCAGCCAGAACTCTGGAGGCCCCCCCATCTCTGATTGCGGCTGAAGCAACCGGCAAGGGGATAAAGGTGGTTGGAGATGCTCCATCGGCCCCCCGGACCGGCTCAGTGACGGCCACCGCCGAGGTAGACGAGGAGGCATCCAGGAACCTGGTACTGCCCCCGTCCGCCAAAGCGACGGCTATCGCGAAGGCTGGGAAGGAGGTGGCCACGGCTGCACCTACAACCACCCAAGCGAGTCTGGAAGAAACGGGAGGGCCATGGACAGTGGTAACATCCCGAAAATTCAACAAGCGTCCCTCCTCAGAGAAAGACGATCAGAACACTGGCAACGAAACAGTTAACTTACCAGGGAAAAAGCACAGGAAGAGGCCAAACCCAGCAAACAGGTGGAAGCGCAAGATGCAAGTCGGCACAGCTCCGGCAACGCAGGCACCCAACACCTCTGCAGATAACGCCAATCCGAAACCTAACGCTAGCGGCACGCAGCCCCAAAAGGCAGGGACCTCTGACCCCACTAGCGAAGGCAGTAGGACTAATAAACGGCATAGACCTGACGAAACAACAACTCCCAGCGGAGCCAAGAAGAAAGCCCGCACAGGCACAACTCCAAGAACTTATGCAGCGGCTGCTAAATCAGATCTAATAGCAGCCATTACAGCAAACAACTCAGGGCACCTGAGTAGGGAACAGGCGGAAGAGGTCCAGGAGGTGCTTAATAGCAAACTCTGGTCCTTAGTCCAGGCCAAAGCCAAAGATCCACCAACGTTCCAAGGCAGACCCACCTATGTCAGTGGATCTCTACAGATATGGTGTATGAACGTGGAGGCCATGAATTGGCTGAAATCAGCTATTCACGGCCACACATTAACTTCTGGGATAAAGGTTGAGGTCCAGAAGCAGGCGGACCTCCCAAAGAAAGTAAAGTGCGCCATACTCATACCGGGTAAAGCGGAACCGAGACAAATCGGTGAAGCTCTGCGCTATTTCAACCCGTGGGCAGGAGTCGAACGCTGGCTCCTGCACACCGCCCACCAGCAAGCAGCAGGAACATTCATTGTGGTCAGTATACCTGAGGACCTGATCCCTGCAATAATAGAGCGTGGACGGCAGCTTTGCTATTTGCTAGGCGCTGTCTACGTCAAATTTGAGCAGCGGAAGGGTAGGTTCTCAGATCTACCACCACAACAAACCGAAAGCAATAATGAGGCCAACAAACCGACGGGCATCACCGAGGATGAACAACACCCTAGCGGTAAGAACAACGACTTCCCCTCGGCGGACCCAACTGACACACCGCACGATCTGGCGAGCGTCGAAATGGCGAGCGTCAGTGATGAGGCGGAGAGTGTCGGAGATTGGGCCCAGGGGATGGAGGAACTCGACCTTGGTACAGGGGACGACTCGGATGATGGAGTCCCTTTTGCCAAGTAGTCGAGCCCTACAAATAAACCTCCACCACAGTCTCACAGCCACAGCGCAGCTACGCAAGTGGTTGGAGGTTAACAACACAGCCGTAGCCCTCATCCAGGAACCCTGGTTATCTCGATCAGGGTCCATACAAGGTCTAAACAATCTCAAAGGTAAGATAATAACAAGCAACGAACCCCAAACAAGGGCCGCCATATACATTACAAATAACATCCCTATGCAGATCCTAACCGATTTCTGTTCTAGAGACATCTGTACCATCAAAGTAGCCAAAACCACGATGACGCCACGGGAAGTGGTCCTCTCGTCGGTATATATGCCGGACGGGGAGGACCCACCTCCTCAAGACCTGGTGCGTCTCGTCAACTACTGCGAAGCTGAAGGGCTAGACATCATCGTTGCCACAGATTCAAACTGCCATCACACGATCTGGGGTAACGAAAACACGAATAACAGAGGTAAGATACTAATTGAATACCTATCAACCACAAACTTAGACATCATTAACACAGGTAATAAACCGACTTTTGTAACAAGACGTGCCAACACCATTATTGATCTCACGCTAGCAAACGAAGGTGGGGCCAAACTGATATCCAACTGGCATGTGTCCGATGAAGCCTCTTGCTCGGACCACAGGTGGATACGCTTTGACTTAGGCCTAACTCCCACACCCCCACAACCCTTTAGAAACGTACGAAAAACAAACAAAGAAAAATTCCGCAAACTACTAACCGATGGCCTGCGAACACTGGACAACTCGGACAGGCTAACAGACACGGATAGTATTGAACAACTAGTCACCAAACTAACGCAGGTAATGACTACATGCTACGAAGCAACCTGCCCACTAATATACCCTCCGGAAAACCCACTTGACAAAAAATTTTGGTGGGGCCCAGAGTTAAAACGCCTTAGAACCAAGGTTAGAAAAGCCTTTAATAGAGCTATGAACACATACAACGATCTAGAATGGGATCACTACAAGAACGTTAAAGCCAAGTACAAAAAACGTATAAGATACTGGAGAAATCGTGCTTGGCGGAAATACTGTGAATCCATAGATTCGTTTATACAGGCAAACAGAATTCGTAAAATTCTTACCGGTCAACCGCAAAGAGAACTGAGTTCCTTAAAGAAACCAGATAACACGTACACTAAATCATTAGAGGAAGCACACCAAGTGCTTCTGCAGACGCACTTTCCCGACTGCTTAATTACTAATGAAACTAACTGGTCAGATTCAGACCACAACACAACAGACACCTCCTGGCAACTTGCAATGGAGATCATAAACCCGAAGAAAATAGCGTGGGCCATCGAAAGCTTCCAACCATTCAAAGCGCCAGGCTTAGATGGCATCTATCCAGCCTTCATACAATGGGGAGGCCCAAAACTGTACCACATACTCAACAAAGTATATCAAGCATGCTTAGCTCTTGGCTACGTGCCCAAAACCTGGAGAGAGGTTAAGGTAATTTTCATACCGAAACCCGGTAAATCAGATTACTCGGATGCAAAATCCTACAGACCAATCAGTCTCACATCATTCCTACTCAAAACGTTGGAAAGACTATGTGACAGACACCTGAGAGATAACACATTATCAAAAATACCCTTACATAAGAATCAACACGCCTACAGCTCAGGCAAATCAACGGAATCAGCACTTCACGCAGTAGTAGGCAAAATCGAGGAAGCGCTGAAAACCAAAGACATATGTCTAGGTACCTTCATAGACATTGAAGGTGCTTTCGACAAAACTAACTTCGCCAGCATCAGAGCTGCACTCAACAGACATGATGTGAACCCAGTGCTTACAAACTGGATCCAACATATGTTAGTGAACAGAATGGTCAGACTGGGCAACGACAAAAAACAAGGAGCCATTGTCGCCAAAGGCTGCCCACAAGGAGGAGTGCTGTCACCTCTCCTATGGAACCTCGTAGTCAACGATTTAATAACCCTACTAAATGACAAGAAATTTTTCACAGTAGGATATGCAGATGACTTAGCCATCCTCGTAACGGGCAAATTTGCAAGTACGATCTGTGAACTAACACAGACGGCCCTGAAAATAGTTGAAAAATGGTGCAAAGATTATAATCTGACCGTCAACCCACACAAAACAGAATTAATAATGTTTACAAACAAAAGAACCCTAGGGAACTACACCCTACCGGAACTCTTCAACTCAACTCTGACACTAACAACAGAAGTAAAATACCTAGGAATCATCCTAGACAACAAACTAAATTGGTCCAAACACCTAGACACTAAACTAAACAAAGCCAGCATCACCTTCTGGCAATGTCGAAGAATGCTAGGTAAAAAATGGGGTCTTAACCCAAAATTGACTCTATGGCTGTACACGTCAGTCATAAGACCTATGATCAGCTATGGTGCCGTAGTATGGTGGCGCAGAACTCTCCTGACTACAGCACAATCTAAGCTACAGAGCTGGCAGAGGCTAGTGTGTATGGCAGTGACGGGCTGCATGAGAACAACACCCACGGCGGCCCTCGAAGCCATGCTAAATCTTCTACCATTGCACCTGTTTATACAACAAGAGGCTGCGGCTACCGCGATAAGACTGGATAGCCAAAAGCTGCTACGAAAAACAGACACGCCACACACAAAAATTTTGACAGACGTAGTCAAGGACATTCCTCTCATGGGAGCACCCAATGATGGAATACAAATAAGATACATTTTTGACAAAAAATACAAAATACAGCTAGAGGAAGACGCACATGAAGGTTGCGATAGCAAAAACCTGAGAATATACACTGACGGCTCGAAAACTAAATCAGGAACAGGCTGTGGTATATTCTCTGATGATCTAAACATTAAAACTTCAATACCCCTAGGTACCTACAACACGGTATTCCAAGCTGAAAGTCTAGGTATCCTTGAGGCAGCCAGAACAATTGCGACAAAGGACGTAGAAGGCTTCTCCATTCGCATACTATCAGACAGCATGTCAGTATTACAGGCACTAAGTAGTAACGCCACCACATCAGGTTTGATCTATGAATGTCACAAGGCTCTGACACAGGTAAGTGACCGAAACGAGATCACCTTACAATGGATCAAAGGCCACAGTAACTCGTGGGGTAACGATAGGGCCGATGAGCTAGCAAGAAGAGGTTCGGATATGAAGATGATAGGACCAGAGCCTATCGTCTCGCTACCTTCTTGCTGGCTCAAAAGCCAAATCCTACAACGCACCAAACGCCAACACAACAAATTATGGCGCGAAGTTGCAGATTGCAGACAGGCGAGGGAATCGCTTCCAAACATCGATGCCAAGATGAGTAACCGTCTAATCAAACTTAACAGACCCCAAATTAGACAAATAACCGCGGCACTAACTGGTCACGGACCTTACAATAAACATCTATTTAATATAGGTATAACAGACAGCCCACTTTGCAGGGCCTGCATGGAGGCGGACGAAACAGCTGCACATGTCATCTTATACTGTCCAGGTGTAGCGGCATACCGGACACAACATCTTGGCACCCTCAGTACACTCCCAGAGGTTTTCGGCAAGACGAAGAGTCTGCTGAGATTCCTGGAGGAACTGGGTTGGCAAGAATAACACGAGCGAACTATTTCCCACACACGCAAAATAGGCGCAAGACGTCGAGTTGCGGAAAGAAGCCCGTTTATACCATACCATACCTATTTTAGAGAAAAAATTGTAACATTTAATCAGAGGATGCCCGACAAATCATTCTAGTCGTAGTAACCGACCACGTCGACGTAAGACGTGTATCGAATTTCACGCCATCCCAGCCAGCAACTTTTGCAATCCGCAAATCTATACTTATCATAAAGAGTTTGTTTGTTTGTTTTTTGTGTTTGAACGTGCTAATCTCAGAAACTACTAATCCGATTTCAAAAATTCTTTTGGCATTAAATAGCCCGTTTATTGAGGAAGGTAAAACATCAGTTATATTTGTTAAATTCCTCTAAGCTCAGAAGCTACAGAGTCCATTTTCAAAATGCTTTTTGCAAAAGTCAAAAAGTTTTTTTTTTGTTTTAGCGTGAGCGAAGCCGCGGATTCTGCATGTAGCTAATCTATGCATATAATAAAACTGTAGAGGTCGAATATCTGTACATAGAAAAGAAATGCTAAAAACCGAGTCAGGGGGATGTAGGAAGAGAAATAGAACAAATCCAGTCAAATTTTTTGTTTCTCTGTTTGTCTGTTTGTAGGGGCTAATCTCCGAAACTGTTGGACCGATTTAAATAAAATTTTGCATAGTGGTACCTTATATCCTCAGTCAACATTTTAGATACTTTTCATCCCGGAAAATTAAAGAGTTCCCGTGGGATAGTTAAAAAACTATAGTAATTTATACAGCTTAGTACACAAAAACTACTGATTGAATTTTAATGCAACTTAACAATAATATAGTCCATACATCAGAATAACAAATAGGCTACTTTTTATCCTGGAAAATGCACGGTTCTCGAGGGATAGATTTGTTTCTGTTTGTCTAGAGACGGAACCGAGCGAAGCGAAGGTAAGTCGAGCGAGCCGCTAGTAAATGTGATAAAAATAAAAAATAAATAAAAAATAAACAGAAGAAAAATATGAAGTCTTGCTATTTACAAATCATATGGAAATAGAAATAGCCAACGCCTTCGTTGGTTAACACAAAAGTTTGACAAGACGTTCATAATAGGTCAAAGCAAATCGTCAACGCGTTGACTACGCGTTACGCTTAGTTGAGAACGGGACTTCACAGAATAATACCTATGAGAAATTTCACTGAATCTATGGCGCTTTAATACATTTTGTGTAAATAATAGATAAGGAGCCGGTACGCAGTATACTTCAAATAATTCAAAAAACAAAAATTAATATAAATTATTATAATATGTTAGAATTGAGATTTTGCGAACTTAACTATAGCTCACATACACTTCGTGACTTAATTTTAAATAGATGCTTAGGAAAGCTTCTTTATATTTTAAATTTGCTGAATTGCGCGACAAACAATAAATTAATGGTAACAAATTCGCCCCGTAGGATTTCGAAGATTATATTATTCGTGTTCTTAACAAAGGCATCACAATTGCTCGACTTTTGCACCTCTACAAAGACCTCGTATGCAATTGTCAGCTATTCTGGTACTGCAAATTTACTATAGAATCACATAAACACTTTACATTATGATATTAATAGACATTAATACTTGAAAGTGTAGATAAAAAAATTATATTATATCAAAAATAATTAAAATTGTATAGTTTTAATACACTTAAAATTAGTTTACTTTTTGTCAAACTGATTTGAATAAAGCAATTTAAAGTCAGAGAATTTTTTTGTCAAAAAAATTGTATTCAGCAACTCTTTAATATCCTACCGCTAGGCACGAAGCTTCCATAATGCGAAGGTGATTAGGCCATAGTCCACTATACCTACTCGTATACCTAGCACGTCTTTCGAAAACTTGTTAGGTTCTCTCAAATATACAGGTTTCCTTTCGATGTTTTCCTTTACCGTAAAGTAAGTGGTAATCATGTTGAAAATGATTCGCACATGAAGTTATCAGAAGTGCTGATGAAGAAAGCTAGTGCGTTACCACTGAGCTACCACTTACCTCAATAAATATTAGTCAAGTATAAAGTAGATACGCAATATGCATGTTAAAGCGGCAAAAATTATTGAAAAACAAGGGCTTTCTATCAAGAAAAACGTGCCTATTACGAAACCTTCTACATCTTCTTTACGACCGCGGCCGGGAAACTGGACAGGCCCTCCCCGGTTCCTGTCGAACAGGGGGGGGGGAGCGTACAGCACCGCGGGCTAGGATGATGACGTCAACGGCGCGACGCGCATTGGCGGGGAACACACCACTACCGCCGTCGCAACCGCGCTTCAGCCAGACAAACAGACAACGTTCCTATCCGACGCATCGAGGTTAACATGGGTACACGCAGGCCGTTTACAGTTATTTTATAATTGTTAGTTATCCATTACAGATAACCCAGTCATTTCGAAATGAAGGGAAGGTATTTCTATACCACTTACCTGTCGGGTATTCCAAGGTTCCCCTCCAACTTATACGTTAAGTAAATCAGAACAAGAAAATATGCAATTAGAGATTGACAAATTATTAAGTTTAGGAGCTATATCTGTATGTTCTCCAGTTACGGATCAGTATATTTAAAAAATATTCTTGGCACCAAAACCTAATGGGCAAAAGAGGTTTATTTTGAATTTAAAGTCTTTTGATAAATATGTTATTGAATCTCATTTTAAGATGGAAGACCATAGAACAGCAGCTAAGTTAATAATGGAAGGAGCTTTTCTAGCAACAATAGACTTAAAAGAATCGTATCTTTTAGTACCCGTAGCACACAATTATCGTAAATTTTTAAGAATTAATTTTAAAAGTTCTGATTTAAAACAGTTTACCTATGAATTCACTGGTATACCTTGCGGTTTGTCAGTAGCGCCAAGAATATTTACAAAAATAATGAAGGAGGTAGTGAAGTACTTAAGGAATCTAGCATTCATATCTGTTATTTATTTAGATGGTATACTGTGTATCGGCAGTAATTACGACAATTGTTTAAAAAATGTACAGACAACATTACAAGTTTTAGAATGTTTAGGCTTTGTTGTAAACTATGAAAAAAGTGGTATCGAACCGAAACAAAAATGAAAATTTTTAGGTTTCATATTTAACACTATAGATATGTGTATCTCTTTGTCTATGGAGAAACGAAATAATATAGCACTATAAATATTTACAGTTACCAAATTGTACTATTCGTGAGTTCGCGCAATTTATTGGAACCCTTACTGCAGCTTGTCCAGCAGTTAAATATGGCTGGTTGTACACAAAGTTATCCGAGAGACAAAAAATTCTAGCTCTAAGGAATAGTCACGACTATGAAACTAAAATTAAACTTTCTACAGTTATTTTATCAGATTTACTGTGGTGGAAATGTAATATATATCGAACGCATCATTACATGAGAAATCAAAATTTTGATTTAGATTTTTTTAGATTCGTCTCGAACTGGCTGCGGCATTTTTTGTAACAGTCAAAGAACAAACGCTTTGGAAGCGTTGGAACGCGAGAGCTTTGGAAGGATAGTGAAAAAATATATCATATTAATTACTTAGAATTGCTTGCAGCCTTGTTTGGTTTAAAATATTTTGCTAAAACTAAAACTAATAAATTATTGTGCTATATTATTACGTATTGACAACACAACCGTTGTCAGTTTTATTAATGGAACAAATTGACTAGGCTGATTTGGCAATGGTGCGAGAAGCGAAATTAATGATTATTTGCCTCTTATAATTTATATAATTAGTATTTACTAAGGATAATATAGAAGCAGACGAAGAGTCTAGAAGACAAAATCAAGATATAGAATTCGAACTTAACCGTAATTTTTTCAGAAAGATGGTAAAAAGGTTCGGACACCCACAAATAGACCTATTTGCTTCTCGTACCAATACAAAGTGTAAAAGCTATATATCTTGGAAACCAGATCCAGAAACTATGAATGTGGATGCTTTTACAATTAATTGGAAACCAATTTTATTCTATGCTTTCCCACCTTTTCCGATAGTTTTAAAATTTTTAGAAAAAATCATTTTTGATAATGCAAGGGGAATTCTAGTATTCCCTTATTGGCCTTTACAGCCTTGGTTCCCTTTATTATTAAGATTAAAGAAATCAGATATTTTCATTATTAATAACGGCTAGCATTCTCCAGACGTGGTGAGCCCGACCAAGCACTAGATTTAATCTGCGCATCACTATCTGCAAATACGATTCGTCAGTATAGTGTAACATTTAAAGTTTGGTGGGAGTTTTGTATTCTAAATAAGTTTAATCCTCTGGAACTTCAGTTCATGTTGTAGTGTCATTTATAACAAATCAATATAACCGGGGAGATTCCTATGGATCTATTAGTACTCATCAATCGGTGTTGTCCTTACTGCTAGGGCATAACATAGGTACAGATGATCGTATTTCAAGAATATAATATTAAAAGGTGTGTGCAAGTTAAGGCCCAGTGTACCTAAATATAAAAATACTTGGGATCCACAAGTCGTGTTAAGTAAATTAGAGACGTGGTATAACTGAACATAGGTTGTAAACATTTTTTTTGATAAAAATTAATAATATTAAATATTTTGTGAGTGTAAATAAAATTTATATAGTTGATATTATTAAAACATCGAGACCTGATAAAGATCAGCCAATTTTAAGCTTGCTTTTCTTTTTAGAAAATCCAAGTGTATGCCCAGCTAAAACATTACAAGAATATATTGCTAAAACAATACAGTTAAGGCCTAGTAATAGAGAAAATTTATTGATTACTTTCAAACGACCTCATAAAGCTGCCACTGCCCAAACTATCGGTTGCTGGTTAAAACAGACAATAGGAGAATGCAGTGTGGATGTGGCGGTGTTCAGTGTGCACAGACACGCCGCCACCTCCGCCGCACATTCCTCTGGGTCTCTGTTGACGTGATACGTAAGACAGCCGGTTGGACTGTTACATCTCAAACGTTTGCTAGATTTTATCAACGACCTGTAGAGGAATGGGACAGCTTTGTGAGATCTGTCTTTTTTTCTTAGCCTTATTTTAAGTATGATATTATAATCACTTGAATAAAACATTCCTAATTTCATTATAAGTTTTATTTTTATAATAGCAAAACTTATTAGTATTATCTATAAACATCTACCTGGTTAATTATATCTGAAGAATGAAAAAACGTCATATAATAAACGATCAAACGAACTTACCAAGTGAAGTTCGATCATTATTATAATAGTTTTTTCATTCGAAGATATAAATACCCACCCCCCCTAACCCTAAAGTTTTGCTACGTTACATACTATAAAAAGAATGAGACGTGAACAGAGCGCATTACGGAGGTAGACGTAAATATGGCAGATACGACTACCCTACATTTCTTTTTTATTTTTATTTTTATTAATCTGGAAATAACTAAATACTCTAAAATATGCGAAGTTGCCTTGTTGGATAAAAGGACTACCTGGTTAATTATATCTTCGAATGAAAAAACTAATATAATAATGATCGAACTTCACTTGGTAAGTTCGTTTGATCGTTTATTATATATGTAAGTTACTACATAAAATACGCATAGTTTATTTTAATTCAGTATTTATTTATGTCATTCATATTAAATTTGGAACTATTGTGCAATATATTTTAGTTTAAAAAATATTTTTTAAAAAATAATAGAAAATAGAAATCTCACTCACCCAGACATGTGGGTTAGTTGCCTATAAATGTCAGGGATAGATGCCCACGAGTAATTAGTGCATAATCAGACATTATACTTTAGGCATTCCGCTGAATCTTCATTGCAATCTTCATGAAACCACAATGAACACACTGTAATCAGTTGCATTTCTTCTTAGCTTATAATACTCTCCCCAAGTGTGAGGGTAGTTTATACTTGTACTTTGCGTAGTGACGAATATCCTTTTTTTTATGCATTTACACGTACTACCTGTAGACGTACAGGTGGTTATGTGGAACACTCGGGCTAGAAAAGCCAGTACTACCCACTAAAACCCAACAAACTCTCCCCCGTCTTAACGGGGCACCCCGACGGCAGGTCTGCCGAAGCAGGTCTGCCGAAGCAGATTACAACAACCATGAGGTTGCTCCCACGGTCTGCTCTGCCGTCAAAGAAACACCAGGAGCAACCCGTATGGTACAGCACCCACCAATGTGAGCCATCTCCCAGTGCGTTTCTTGACTTCGCGCTCGGCTGAACTGTATGTACTCAGCCTTTTTTAATGTCCCACTGCCTCCACTGCCACAGACCTCCCTTCAATACGAGGAGGATCAGGCCATAATCCACCAAAGTGGAAGCTGGCCAAGTGCTAGTTAGCAAACTTTACAATATGTCTTTTGAAAACTTGCTAGGTTCTCTCAGACATGCAGGTTTCCTCACGATGTTTTCCTTCACCTTAAGGCGAGTCGTAATCAGTTTAGGAATGATTCGCAAATGAAAATATCAGAGGTGCGAGACCCGGGATTTTAACCCGCTTCACCCGGTTCCCCAAGCGAACGCGTCACCACTGAGCTACCACTGCCTTAATTAGCGCCCGGCTAAACTGCCGGACACTAATTAGCTCGCCCACCACGATAAGGTGAACGCACGTTCGAAGGAAACCAATTAATACAATGGGCATCTAACCCCGAAATATCACTGGGCATCTCTCCCGATCATCAGGGAGAGATGTCTATCGACTTTGAACACACCCTAAAGCATTTACAATACAAAATAGTAGATTGTCAAAAAATTAAATTAAAAATTAAAAAATCCCCTCTACGCAAAAAATACTTTTAGTTTAAGGAACAACCTTTAAAAAGTAATAAATAATTATCCTTTTTCAGTCGTTAGAAACCAAATAAACAGATGTTATGTGACTTGAAAAATATTTAATAAGCCGTCTCTAAACATTATCTTTTCTGATGAAACTTAACAATAAACTATATACTCAATTTAATGATATTTGTTTTTCAACATTCCGAAATATATCTAGATTTTTTGTAGTGATTTAATGTCGCGGCGAGGTATCGCTAGTTCAGAATCGATATTGCTGTTTGTTTACATAGATGTAGACAGAAGAGCTTATGAGATCCTCTGAGAACGCAATCAAGGAGGCAGCGTACTGGACCAATTTGACAACTGATATACCGCCGATGCAATAGAAGAAGAAGAATCGATATTTAAAGTTTGTAACATAGTTTGTTACATACATTTGATTCTCTGGAGACCATTATGGTAGCAGCATCAGGTAGAATTTATCAATTAATTGTCATTTAACGATTACACTGGCACGCGTGATACACTTAATCGAGTAATCATACGAAAAAATGCCTTACATAATTTTGGAAAAGAGCTGATACTTTTACGAAGTATTATGAATGCGTTCCGGATCACGCAAAATTAATTAATTTAATTTTTAAATTTAGTAGGTATCTCTACCTTATAGGTGTCTCTCCCGGACTTACCCTACTAATTACGAAAATTGGATAATTATATCTTAACACACTAAAAAATTAAATGAATAAATTGTATCGCAAATATATAATACTAGCAGTAATTACGGTACGATGAAACCATTGTTAACCGAGTGACATAACAGGAGTCGTTTTGGCAAGAGGCAATCAAACACAATGTTAGATACATAAAGATATTGCAAGATGAAGGTTTTTGTTTTATTGAAACGAACAATTATTTTTATACTAGTAGCCAAGTATGCCTCGGTGGTGTAGTGGCTAGCATGTACGGCTGCACATCTTGAGGTCCTGGGTTCGAGTCCCGGGTCGGGCCAAGTTTAGTTATTGAGTCTTTGTGTGTAGTAAGCCTCAGTAACAGCCCGGAGTTGGGAAGTTGGCGGTGTTTCACCCCCGTGCCTCGGAGAGCACATACAGCCGTCGGTCCTGCGCCTTAACTCTCAACGGTCGTGTCGAGTAGTCATCCCACCGGAGTATGAGAGTGACAGGAATAGAGAGTGTACTTGTGTCTGCGCGTACACTTGTGCACTATAATATCTCCTGCGCAGTTGGCTAGTCTCAATGAGATTGGCCGCCGTGGCCGGAATCGGTCAGGAGGACATTATTATTATTATATTTATTCAAGCGATGCCTTTTACATTTACGTAAAGTGCGCTCATTTGAACTTTTTTTTTGTGAAAACAACTAAGCATTGCATTTAAGGTTCAATTTATATTGTTGTATTTATTCCAACGAATAATTGGTGACAGTTTTAAGATAACTTTTGCTTGGGATTGTGGTAATATTTTTATTGTATGCATAAAAATCAAGACCAATTTTCAAGTCAAAACAATTTTTCTCGTATTAAATAATATTTATTTTCTTTTGTTTCTTATATTAGATATATATTTCATGAGTCATGAACATTTTATATAAGGTATGTGCTATATACGCTATATGCAAAATTATATAAACTTAATAGCTTAAAACTATTTTACTTTAACATTTCACGCACGTTCGAAAACGTACCTTGTAATATAAATAAGAAAAAGGTTTCAGTATTTCATTCCAAGCCAATATCGTAAGAGGATGCAAGAAAATGTAAAATTTGACCTTTTTATAGGTTGTGTGACATTTTTAAATACCTATATATTTCGTAAAACTTTATTTTAGTAGAATAATATTAGTTTTCGACAGCAGGATTTACGATTTTCTTAATTTACTGTAATGTATTTATATAAGACAAAAAAGAATAAGCAAAATACTTAACTCTCTGGGGGATTTAAATAAAATATCATTATACAATAGTTAAAAATAGTTAATAGAAATAATTATTTCTACCTATAATAATATTTTTTTTTCTATTATAATAATAATAATTGAACTTACCATTTCTATAAATGATATAGCAAATTCAATCATTATTTCTTGGAATCACAATATTTTAATCTTATATTTTTAAATTAAAATGTAATCTTATATAAGTCCACCTATTTGAAATATAAAATTTGCATGATTGCAATGAGCATATTTTCTTAGAAATTGAATCGTTAGTATCGAAACGAGGTTAGTTTGCTCCATAATAAATCTTGTTTAATAACTACTTCTTTTTAGTACTAAATGAAAAGTAAAGGATAACTTTATAATTACGTCATAATATAGTAAGATATAACATTTAATTAATGCACAAAACAGAATGCTAATTAAATTATTCACAAAATTATTATTTTTTTACGAAGTATTATTTTATAAAAATATGTTACGTTAAATATTATTTCACGTATTAGACGTGAAGTCAAAAATGAATTAATTAAGATGATGTATTTAAAACTCAGTACGCGAGCGTTATAAATTTTGCTACTAAAGTCACGCGCTCTCGTTATGTATTTATAAATTTCACAGGAATTTTAAAAGCTACGTTCAGATATAAATATACAAGTAATTTTCTTAGCATTTATTTGTATAATAATAAATATTGCTACTGAAGGAAAACATGCTGAGGAAACTTACATGCCTGAGAGGACTTAGTAAGTTTACGAAAGACGTGTAGTCCGCCAACCCGCACTTGGCCAGCGTAGTGGTCCTGAAACCCCACGTATTGAAGGGAGGCCCGTGCCCAGCAGTGGGACATTAGAAAGGGCTGAATACATATAAATATAGATTAGGAATGCGAAAGTTTGTAAGTACGTGTATGTGTGTAAGTTTACACATATGTGTATGTTTGTTACTCTTCACTCTGAAACGGCTGCAAGGATGTAGATGACATTTAGTACACACATTAAAAATTGATAATTATATATATTTACATAGATGGTTTTTTTCTGAAAACACTGAAAATGATTTATTGATTGTATCGAAAATGAATAATTCTAACGGCACAAATCACACAATACTATATATAGCTAGCAGTAATTACGGAACAATAAAATCATTGGACCGTAGTTAGTTGAATTGTGTAGGTGTGCGAAGTGAGGGCTATGTCGTTGGTTAACTATATAGTATAACTGGTATGTATACAAATAACAAAAAATATATTCATTAAAAATAACTGAAGGTTGCTTTTTTTTACTATATATACGTAAACAGATATTTTTGAATTCAATATATAAAAATACATCAAAAATACATTAGTAATGTGTGTATGTATGTATGTTGATACCTTGTCATACTTACCTATTAGATATGCGTATCTTAAAGCATTGCCGGCTGGCTCTTTATACCGACTTCAAATGTGATTAGGGATCTTTAGTAAGTGAAAACCCTCGCTTAGTTATATTTTTTTACTTTTTATTGCCTGGAAGTCGATTTTATTTCATTAAGTTTTTATTATTTCCATTTTTAGTATAGAAACTAGCAACTCACGCTCGCTTCGCTCGCGTTCGTCCCTAGGTACGTTTTCGCGGTTAGCTATGTTTATAGTTTATACATAAATAGTAGCTTGCTACTCCTAAGATATTCAATTAAATTATATAGCGATTCACCCTTGCTTCGCTTGGGTGCGTACGCCGTACGTGGATTTTGTTTACAATTTCATGGGTTTTAAATTTTTTTCACGGAACCCTAATTTTTTAAAAAAAAAGTTCACATCAGCTATCTGCCAGTGAAAGTCCCGTCAAAATCGGTCCAGCCGTTTCGGAGATTAGCCGGGACAAACAGACAGACAGACAGACAAATTTTTTAAAAATGTTGTTTTGGTATATGTACCGGTATATACATCCATATGCATTTAGTAAAAAGCGATTATTTTAATATTACAAACAGACACTCCAATTTTATTTATCTGTATAGATAACAGTAAGAAGGAAATATTTTATATGAAGACTAACAAACTAAATAACTCGCTTTTATTAGTATCTAATACTAAAATCAGGCTTCAGATTATAATTCTAACGTATTGGCTTTGTCAAATGAAACCAAATATGCTCAAACTCAAAGTATTTACAACTAGCCGTTGAAAAGTTCCCCTTGCTTTTGTGCCCACCATGAGATTAGCTCGATGATACTAAATCAAGATATGACAATTAGGAGTAAGTAAAAATGTCTAATTAGATCTGTTACAGTTCTCGAGGCGTAAGCTCAGCTTTGCATTAGTGTGAGTGATAGCCAAAAGTAAGGTTAGTCAAAAAATCACATAAAAATAAAATCAACATTTTATCAAAAGGAAGTGCTGACATTTTAATATCTTTGACATATCTTTTTCGTTTATGCATTTAAAATATTCGTTCAATTTGCACAAAATTTCTTTTTTGCTGCTTAATGGTTTTCGTTTAGTCAATTTAGTTACAGTAGAAGCCATTTTAATAATGATAATAATAATATAATACTACTAGAGGTGAAATGCGGAAAGTGCAGGGCAGGGAGATGACACGTACGGGACGCGCCGCGCCTCAGGCCGCGCTTTAAAAACCAGTATAAACCGGATTAAACCATGCGCGGGACGCGCAACGCCACAAGCCGTATCTCTCCGTACACTATGCGTGCGCACTCACACAAATGCAAAGCTGAGCTCAAGGCGCGAGGACTATACCATGCTTCAAAATTCATGGTTTTTCTAAAAATAGTATACTCTATGTCAAAGAAAATTTTTTGGGATCATTTCGGGACTTACCTTAACATAATACGCTTTAATGTTGCAAATTCAGTCAAGTCGTCTCCAAGAAATCGAACGAAAATGTGAAAATACATAGAAAAAAGATATGTATATACATAATTGTACAATGTACATGACATGCCGTTTGATAAGTTTATGTAAAGTACTTTTAAGCTTAAAAAGGTTGCTTATTATGTAAAATTGTTTCCACGAAGTGTACCTAAGGAATAGTGTAGTAAGTGGACTTCTCCGGAATGCTCTTACTAACATTAAAGCTTGGACTCACTTCAATGCTCTTAGGTCTTAGTATATTTTATATTTTGCTCTTAAATAGATAAATTACTATCGTCACTTATAATAGAAAATTTCTCTTAATTTAAATAGAATTTTAATAGTTCAATTTATGAATGACTAGCGACTTACCCTCACTTCGCTTGGATGCGTCCCTAAGCTTGAATGGTTTCGGAATGCCGCTTTGAGCCACAAACCTTTGTAGACGTTTACGGAATAACCCATCAGAGTTTCATTACAATCGGATCTATGGTTTAGGAACGCATAGAGGATAAACATTCGAACATACATTTTTATTTATATAAAAAATAGATAGATAGGTATTAAGTGTGTTGAGACATTAACACCCAACCATCTAATTTCATGATAAGCTACGAGGTTTGTCTTATGTGGATATTTGATACTTGATACACTACACATATATAACTTTAAATGCATACATATTATAAATATGATATGAATACTAGTTTTTAGCCTACCACTTACTCGCGGGGTGAGCGCTCGTACATAACTCAAAAAGAGTAGCCTTCGTGGTAAGCTATGATATTATGTATGACTTACGTATATTTCGAATGTCACTCAGATGTGTGAAATTTTTACAGCATAAAGAATTAACGCTCTCGCACAATTTATTTAAGCTTTAAGATATTTAATATCATAAGGTATTATATATTAAATAGATATTTTTTTTTAAACCGTCATTTTTTTAAACATCTTAAAATATAACTATAATTATTCATACTATTATATTCCGTCCATTTAAATTAAAAAAACGAAAACGATGTTTTATCCTCAACGAACAATGTAACGAAATTTAAATTTAATTTGTTCTTTGTTAAGACCTCACGTTTTGATCTTTCCTTTAACCTGCTAAATGAAGCAGAACGTAATTCCGACGTGCTTCTGGAATTATAATGAAAAATTATTGATATGCTTTGTATAAATGGATTTGAAATTGAATGAATTTGAAAAACAAAAATACTTTAACTAGAACTACTATTATTATACTCCTTCCACTCCTTCACGCCAAAACTGCTAGATGGATTTAGATGAAATTTTGTATACTTATATAAATTGTGTTATCCATATATTACGAACATCATCTTTAGCGGTTACTAATGTTGTGGGCGTTATCAGGGCTCAAATATTAAAGTATTCAATGCTCAATATACAATCTAACCTACGGAGAGGTCATCATCGTCCGGACAAAGAGCATGAGGCTCCGACACTAAAACCTGTGTCTATTACACCGACAACGGTGATGATGCGATCGGTAGGTTTATTGGACGAGCGAGGGGGGCCTCAACCAAAACCATCCTGGAACACAACTTAAAAATGTCCATCCTGAAACGTGACACTAAAGTCACCGAGGCGGTGCTAGCCCAACTGCGGAGTGGGGCAGGGTCCTCGGGAAACAAACTAACAGAAAAAAAAAATAAAAAAAAAATATTAATAAATAAAAAAAATAAAAAAAAATAAACAGTATTTAGATACTAGTAAGATATGTATGCACTTAGATATAAGCACTAGATTATAAGTTAAAACAAAACAAAATTATAAAAAAAAAAAAAAACATGTTCATTAATAACTACCAGTCAGTGTGTGGATGAAAATAACTATAAAAAAATATACAATCTAATCAGAGAAATCACAATGTTATAAACTTGAAACGGTAATTCTATTGGTTTAAAGCCAGCAGGTTCTGGGACGTCAATCATCGACTTCCAACTACAATATCAAAACATAACTCTGTATGATCCACCATGATCAACCAACGTTACTAAGCCACGTATCTCCAATGAATGTCATGATGGCGTCTCGACCCCGCTCAAGATGTAATCTCTGCTTTAAATTTCAAATCACTTTAAAAGCAATCAAAAGTAAACTAAATAACTTAGTGTATTTAAAAAATAATAAGGTTTTATAGCAGAAAAAGTTAACTAAATCCCAATTAACGAATTTTATTCGTAATTGCAAATATATAACGGAGGAGCCGTTATATTATATTTGGAATTACACATAAGCTAATATTAAAACGTTTTGAGAATGAACGTTTAATGAACGGTTTAAATTTAATACATCAATTATTTATAGGTGAAATAATTTCATTGGAATAGTATAATGAAAGTTAATTATATAGCGTCAGTGAATTTGATATGTATTTTCGGAGATAAAATTATAAGTAAGTAAACAAGTCATCTCCACAAAGTAATAATTAGCTCTGCCCTCTTTCTTGTACCCAATATTTTGACTTCCGTTTCCTTTTTCTTAAAATAAACGCTACGGCTACGTAAGAGTAACATTCGTACGACATTTTGTCAGCTAAATAGTCTTGGTGGAGATAGCTAATTATTAACTGAAATGATCCTTAAATTGTTAAAGGCTTGTTTTGATCCTTCTTTAGTACTCAAAACTTTACAATTTATTGAGATAACCGTTACCAAGAGATTGTTCGATAGGAGTTTTCTAAGTATTGAAATATTGCCTACATATATAATAATATTCAAACAAGTGGGTATAAGAAGAAGTCCCTTTGATCCTAAATATTGTATAAGTTTATTTATTCTCCAAAAATACAATTGTTATTTAAAAAATGAGTAGTTTAATTTGTTTCAAAACACAATCAATTTATTTAAACCTAAAATATTATTGAAAAAAATATTATCAAATGTAAATAAAGAAAAGAATGAGTCATTTTTTTCTTAGACTAGTGACAAGTTCTGTTTTTTTTAATACACTAGAGGCATAGAGAGCAAGCTATTGCCAGTGGGGTGAGATCTGGAACCTCTCTATATTAAAAAATCCTGAAAATAGGGTCCTAATCGGCAAATTTATCGCATAAAATACAAAAAAAACTCAAACACTCGCGAATTAAGTACTAACCTTTTGAA
The DNA here is from genome assembly GCA_033884665.1 of Argynnis bischoffii washingtonia. Classification (NCBI taxonomy): domain Eukaryota; kingdom Metazoa; phylum Arthropoda; class Insecta; order Lepidoptera; family Nymphalidae; genus Argynnis; species Argynnis bischoffii. Next base: position 11,468,045 of record CM066618.1, on the reverse strand, counting down.
GTTAGTAAAAAGAAGCATTGTTGAACAAAATTTTTGACTTTAATATAAATTGAGACGTTGGGTTATGTCTAAAACAAAATAGTCAATACGACATTGCTAGTATCAACATTTGGGTTTAAATATTTGATGTGGTTAGCCATTGTGGATATTGCTCGCAGTAGTTGTCTACTAGAACACGATGACGTCATTAATCTCAATGTAATGTTCGCCCAAATAGAGACTGTCACTCGACGTGGGACATTTGATAGAGTTACATAATATCTAAATTTGACTCGAAATAGAGCATGAAAATCATTTTAACCAATAAATTGTTTATAGTAACTACTATTAACCGACTTTAAAAAAGAAGACTCTTAATGGAACTTTTGATATTTTTTTTGCATATAATACGATTTTAATTGGGAAATATTTTCTTTTTTTTATAATTTAAGAGTGGTCGGCTTGGTAGTCCTATATACATTTCAAAAAATAGAATCCTCCTCTAAGAGTAAAAGAATTAATTATTAACTTTTTTTACAAATTAGCAAGATATATATATAAAAATTTATTACTAATTCTTATATATATATTGTTCTGTCTATCAATCCTGAAAGGGTTTATTGTGTCAAGTACGGTGGTATTTATATCGTATATGCTATGTTTATATATAATACATATATCGCGTTAGTTCTAGACATAATACCAAAATTAATTTCTTTAGAGTTGAACTTTAGCTTTAACTTGTGATTATTAAATAATATGAACAAAAGCCTAACGATTTAAAATAATGTGAATTATAATGAAAATCTGTTCTTGATCTGTTATTATATAAAATATAATTTGTTTTAAGTACTTTTTTAATTGAAAGATAAAGTTTTATCGTTCATTTGTACTTTAATAGAATTTACCAAATTTTACGTTTGGGTTGTTATGAGATATGTATTATGTAATTTGATATTTTCAATTCTTGGAAGCATTCAATTTACTGTAAAAAGAAATAATTAATTAAGGATAAGTTACATTAACATTTATGCTGTTATAAAACAAATTTAAAATAATAATAGTCTTAATTTCCCCTCTTCGAGCCTGGTTTCTGTATCTATCCTGTATGAAGGCTTAAGGGTACGAATATTTTGATTATATTACTGTACCAGGTTTTTTGTTATCTTTAAGCAGTATTTAAAATTTAGTTAACTAAATTATTATTATTATTTTTTTATGATACTCAGTGATAAACGAGCAGACAGTCCACCTGATGGAAAGCGATACCTGTCGCCCATAACACCTACGGTTCATGCACTTAAGTTTTATGTAACAAAACTGCAGAACCGCCGGTACGTTATCACTGTGAGGACTAAGATGTTATGCCTCTTGCCTGTAATTGCGCTGGCTTCCTTATCCTTCAAACCGGAACACAACAATGCAACCATTGTTGCTTGGCGGCAGAAATAGATAAGGGGGTGGTACCCATCCAGTCGGACTCCTCAGGCTTGACAGAGTCCTACCGCCGGTAAATTCCTTCCTATTCCTGATAATAAAAATCACTTATTACCTTATCTTAATGAAAATAATTTATTATTAAAATGTTTATTTCAATGGTTAAGTATTATTTCAAAAAGTACAGTTCATAGTATTCTGTTTTATATATCCAGTACTTACATACAAATTGCAAAAAGTATCTTATCGCTGTAAAAAGCTTTTAATCGCGCACTCACAGCTGCCAACTCACAGTAAAGAGACCGCAGAACAACAGATGTTTACAGATAAGAATTCCGGACGGCTGCTTTAGGTTAGTTTCAAACTGAAGTAGAAGAAGAAGGGAAACTACAGGCAGAAAAATATGTATATGTTTTACTTTACTTATATGTTTTAAATATATTATACTAGCGGCTCACCCTAGTCACCGGTGGTAGGACTCTGTCAAGCCTGAGGAGTCCGACTGGATGGGTACCACCCCCTTATCTATTTCTGCCGCTAATCAACAATGATTGCATTGTTGTGTTCCGGTACGAAGGATAAGGTAGCCAGCGCAATTACAGGCAAGAGGCATATCATCTTAGCCCTTACAGTGACAACGCACCTGTGGTTCTGCATTTTTGTTACTTAAAACCTAAGTGCATGAACCGTAGGTGTTATGGGCGACAGGTGCTGCTTTTCATTAGGTGAGCTGTCTGCTCGTTTGTCACTGAATGTCATAAAAAAAAATACTCTCGCTTCGCTTGGGCTCGCCTCTAGACAAACAAAAACAAATCTATCTCAAGGGAAACCGTACATTTTTCCAGGATAAAAAGTAGCCTATTTGTTATTTTGATGTATGAATTATATTATTGTAAAGTTTCATTAAAATCCAATCAGTAGTTTTTTGTACAAAGCTGTATAAGTTACTATAGTTTTTTAACTTTCTTGGTTTGACTTGGTTGGACATGGTTTTTAGCATTTTTTTTCTATGTACAGACATTGGAACTCTACAGTTTTATTATACATATGTATAGAATAAAAGTTTATTAATATCTAAAAAGAATTCTAAGGATAGTAGAACTATGGAAAGTATATATTGGAGTGGTAGTCTATGTATCTCGCTACAGAGTTTATACCATTGTTGATATATGTATGTATATCATACTTGATTCAATTTATTGTTATTCATTAAAATTAAAAGGGATATTTTCTGGATTCTGCTAGGTTGAAATGTGCCTTATTTTTAAAAATTGCAATTTAAGAGCACCAAACAATTTAAGTGAAGCGCAATATTTATTATTGTTGTATTTATACTAATAGAGTTTTTAATTGAACATAACAATATGAACATACAAAAATAATATATAGATATATAAAGAAGTAATAATGCTTTACAAATGCTTGCAAATTATTATTTTTAGGTTATATACGTATTTTTTATTATTAGTAATTTTACTGGTAAAAGTAGATTTTTTTCTCTACTACAAAGGCTTCATACGAGTACTTAAGCGCATTCAGTCGCTAAGAATTGTGATATTAAATAAAAATAACTATGGTAAATGAAACGTTGGAAATATAACTTTTGAATACTAAGGCCAAAATAAAAATATTTTATATACTTGCAGTAAGTCATTCTACTTTAAAATAACATACTTTAGTGTTGAAAAGAACTAACAGAAAAGTAAGTAAGTAAACATTTTGTATCATACGAGTATAAGCCACTAGCGACTCATCCTCGCTTCGCTCAGGTTCGTCAAAATGAATATAGTACGTTATCCTTAAGAGATAGACATATGCCATCGCGGACTTTTTTGTAGACCTTTTTACGGTGTACAATACTGTAGTACATTATTTTGATTTATCTCGTAGGGTTCTCTTTTTAAAGATCTAAGCATATATAGAGACAGACAGCGGGAAGGGACTTTGTTTTATACTATGTAGTGATGTTAAAGTTATTTTAAAAATATTACAAATAAAATATTATAACCATATTTTATGTTATGTGAGAACTTATTCATTCTACATTTATACATTATACATTTATATTGTATACATTAATCAGTATAAATTAGATGAAATTAGAGAGTTCGTATGAAAAAAATAATAATATTACATTTAAAAATATATTTGATTACACTGGTTCATCATATTAACCTTTTTGCTACTTAGATGAAAATAATAATAGTCAAACTTATTACAACACAATATTAATACCGAAAATTTATGTTTAGCTAATTTTACCTTTACCTGTACTTCGTAAAATTTCATTTTAACAAACAAAACAAGGAATCAAGCTCTAACTAATGAATGCCATAATAATATGTCAGTAAAATACTCCTACGGTGACTAGAGATGCTGAGTTTTGTCTTAATTACTTAAATATTAAAGCGCTTTTGATGCAGACGTCAGGTGCTTCCGAGTTTATCGCTCACCGCCGCTGCTTTTGTTGAGACTCTTATTAAATTACGCGAAAACTTCTTAATATATAATACGAAATTATAATATAACAACGTGTGTAAATAAAATGGTATAAGGGAGAAAGTAACCTTAGTAATGGTAACTTTCAGGATCTGGCTGCTGAATGTTACTTCCAGAAGTTTAATATTACTCGCTACTAATTTATTTAAATAATATTGCAACGTTTTCTGTAATATTCATCTTAGTTATAAAATATGTGTGTGTTGTTTATTTTTAATTTTTTATACTATAAACAGGTGTAAAGAAGAAAGGTCTTAAATAATATTTACAAAACATTATATTGATTAATTATAATTGAAGTTTTTAAATAATATCTAATCTAATATATTTAAACGAGAAATTCTTGTATATTTATTTATTTATTTATACCGGTGATCTCGGAAACGGAACGATTTCGCTGAAATTTGGTGAGTGTAAGTTTTCGGGGGCGAAAAATCGATCTATGTGAGAATCGAAAAAAAACGATCTAGTCCTATGTCTGGGAAAACAAGTGTTTTGAGTTTTCATGCGGTTGTCTTTCGCATCATTTCACGTAAAATAGTCCATAATTTCTTACGCTTGGGCAAAAGTCTGGGTCAAGCGGCTAAAGTGCAAGATTGACAATCACAGGTGTCTGAGTTCGAATCCCGGTCGGATACAATATTTTTACTTTTTTTTGTATTTATTTATGATTTTAGTTTTTTTTTTATCTAAAAAATACGATATAACAAAAAAGAACTCCGAACGAAGCTCGGTCGCCCAGGAACTGTACATTAATCAGTATAAATAATATGAAGATGTAGAATTCGTATGAAAAAAAATGCAATTTTACATTTTAAAAATAATTGGTTACAAAAATGTTGGAAGAATAACATGATGTGTACTATAATAGTAGATTTCTATTTTTAACCCCGACGTAAAAGGGGTGTCTGCGTTCTTATGTGTGTCTATCTGTGGCATCCAAAAGGATAAACCGATTTTAATTTAGTTTTTTTCGCTTAGGTAACTTAATTAATAGTGTTTTTGGCTATAAATAAAGAAATCGTTTACCCGTTTGCAGTCTATCATCTCTTTTCTAGACGGTAAAACGATATGAACAACTTCCACAGATCTAATCAAATCGAATCTTGGTATCCCATTACTTTAATGGCATTCAAATGATATGCTAACCTTGACCTGATGCTGCAGCGTCACCTGGAATCTGCAAGATTACCAATTTTTTACTGATGAAACATTAAAATGGCGTCAATTAATAGGTTATTGTGTTGAGTATTTTTTAATATTTTATTTAAAAGTTATACTACACGCTCTCTCGTATTCGCAAGATCGCCATCATTCTGTGGGAATAAACAAATTACTTTTCTATTAGTGTTCACGTTTACGTAATCAAACGTTACATACAAAATGTATGGTGATGTATGATTTTTTGCGCAGGGGTCACGTGGCCACACGCTAAGGTCGTCGACACATTTTGAATTAATAACAAAACACTATCACTAACGTATAGAGCTTAGGGTTTCGTCACGTATTTTATACGATAGGTATGTATATAACATACTATAGGCAAGTGGTTTTTCTGCCAAGTGCAAGTACTAATTGTAGCCGTAGCTTTAGTTTTTTTTTCAAAAATAGCGATATTATAAACTTTAATAATTATAAATATATTTTATGATATACCATTTATAATGAAATGAAATGATATAAACTTTATTCAATTAGACTAATTACAAGTGCTTTTGAATCGTCAATTTAATGTAAGCGTCAGTGTAGTCTGTCCGTGAAGAAGCTACCACCGGCTCTTGCTATTTTAAATATCGAAGTCACATTTATTTTATTAACATAATAATGTAGATAGCCCGCATATGAGTCAATAATACTCAATTCCACACATTTTAATCAACAAGAAGCTCTTGAATAGTATAATATGCTTTACTCAATAAAACATTTTTGTTCAATACATGAACATGTTATCTTTAATCTGTGGATAATTTTCTATTTGCTCTGTGTTCTGTACTCTCTATGTTATCTGTGCTACATACTAAAAAATGTGATTACATTGCATTTATTGAAAATTATTAATACTTTTAATTTTCCTGTTAGCTCTATAAGTTAACAAGTGGTCCTTCGAGTTAAATAAAACTTAAAAGTTGATAGACATTGCGAGTGGTTAATCTATATTAACATCGTATTAAAAAAAAACAGTGCTTACAATTTGTACCTATAGTACGATAACTATTGCACTATTACTTAATACAGCGTAATAAAAAAGTGTTCCAGAAAATTAGGCAAGACCCTATCAAAAAAAAAAAAAAAGAACACAAATAATATATTTTGGAGCAAAAATAATACAAAATAAAAATGTCTGCAGAGCGGCTAAAAGAACTACGTACAAAACGTGTGACTTTAAAATGTTCAATCACGCGTTTGGAGACTTTTGTAAATGATCCCCCTAAGGATTTAAGTGTGGAGTTGCTGGAGGCGCGCAAGGAAAGGCTAGTGTCAACCTTCCAAGCATATGAGGAGACGCAGATCAGCATTTTAAATTGTGATGAAAAAGACAGTGAGGATGTGTCAATAATTGAAAATAAATACTTCACAGTGCTATCAAAATTAAATAAGTTACTTAAAGAAACCAGTGTATCAACGTCTCAAACCAGTGCTGATGTGTCAAATTCCAAACTACCAAACATAGACCTCTTTGTATTCTCCGGAAAAGACTTCACACAGTTCAAACCGTTTATGGAAATGTTTGCAGCATTAATTCATAACAACAAGTCATTATCAAATGTTCAAAAATTGTTTTATCTTAGAAAATACTTAGCTGAAGAAGCACTTAACTTAATTATAAATTTACCAATTATAAATGACTCATATGAAAAGGCTCTTGAGTTGCTCAACAAAAGGTTTGACAATAAGTCACGCCTAATTACCAACCATGTAGGGTTGCTCCTTGTCTTGCCTCAGCTACAAAAGGGTACAGCTGCATCTATTAGGTCATTTATTTCACAAATACAGCAGCAGTTATATGCTCTAAAAAATTTAGAACAACCTGTAGAACAATGGGACATGATCCTAATACCAATCTTAAGCAGAAAGCTTGATTTATACACACATAGGGCTTACCAGTTGGATAGGGACTGTGATAAGTTGCCCACAGTATCTGAATTCATGACATTTTTAGAACAACGTGCAACAGCACTTGAAGATAGCTCTGCACCCAAGCTGTTGCATAAAACTACACTGAATAATAAAACAGTAAATAATATGGTTGTGAACTGTAACCAAAACTGTAAATATTGTCAAACTGCTCCGCATCAGCTTTATACCTGTCCCAAGTTCAAGTTGGCTTCAGTTAGTCAGAGGCAATCATTTGTCGCTGACAATAACCTTTGTCAGATATGTATAAAGTCTCATAATGGAAAGTGTAAGTTAAAACTAAAATGTAAAAAGTGCAAAAAATTGTTCCACAATACCCTGTTGTGCAATGAAAAGCCTGGTGAGCAACAAAATTGTGTATCAAGTCCTGTAATTAACAACAACCAAGAGAATAACTCTATAGCTAATTTTTGTTCAAATTCACTGTCTAACACTGTTTTGATACCTACGGTAAAAGTGAAAATTTATGATTCCTCTACAAATAATTATATCATAGCAAAAGCAATGTTGGACAGTGGTAGTCAAACATGCTTTATAACAAGTTCCCTTGTTAAAAAATTAAAGTTGAGTCCTATTACTCAACAAACTAATATTATAAGTATTGGTAATAAAAATAATAAAATTGATAAATCTGTCAGTATAACCATATTTTCATGTGTTTATGAGAATATTAATTTCAGAATACAGTGTCATGTTATTGATTCTATCACAACACAGTTACCTCAAAGACACATTCTTTCAAAGTTTATTTTACCAAAGGAGGTTATACTGGCTGATGATGAGTTTTATGTACCATCAAATATTGATATTTTGTTGAGTGCAGATATTTATTTCAATTCATTGTTGGAAGGCAATATTAAAATAAAAAATGGTCCAGTGTTACAAAACACAATTTTTGGATATATTGTTGGCGGCATTGTTCCAACTATGAATTCAAATAATTATCTAACAAATAATTTGGCTATTGGGGATAGCAGTAAATTGGAAAATGTAATGCAACAGTTTTGGCTCTCCGAGGAGATACCTCAAAATTTAACTTCAGAAAAGAACTCTAGTGAATTTGCAAAAGCAGAAGACACTTTTAAAAAATCTGTTATACTTGAACAGAATACATTTCATGTAGACATACCTCTTGTGTTCCCCTTAAAGGATTTGAATCTCGGAGATAGCTTTTCTGCTGCATTACAAAGATTTTTATCCTTAGAATTAAAGTTTAAAAACAATCCCGACTATTTACAAAAATATAAACAATTCATTGATGAATATTTATCTCTGGGTCATGCTAAAATGGTTAATATTAATTCATATGATATTTACAATGGTCCAGTATATTTCTTGTCACACCATATGGTGACGAATGAACAGGACCGTACTACAAAATGCAGGGTGGTATTCAATGGGAGTATGAAATCTAAAAATAAAATCAGCATCAATGATGTCATGCTTAATGGTCCCATAGTACAAAATGATTTGTTTGACATCTTATTGCTTTTTAGAACCTTTTTATATACATTGATGTCTGACATTCAAAAAATGTTCAGGCAGGTAAAAGTTAATGAACATCATAAATGCCTTCAAAATATTCTCTGGAGGGAGAACCCTTCAGAGCCCATCAGTTGCTTGCAGCTGCAAACTGTAACCTATGGTCTTAAAGCATCCACATTTCTTGCAACACGATGTTTGTTAGAACTGGCATCTCGTTATGGTCATATGTATCCTCTTGCAGCTGAAGCTTTAATTAAACACACTTACATAGACGATGTGATCTTTGGTGCTGATGAAGAAAAGCAATTGATAGAAATCAAGAATCAATTAATCGCATTAATGAAAAAGGGTGGTTTTACTCTACATAAGTGGTGTTCCAATTCTAAGCAGGCATTAAATGAAATTGACAATGATAGCAAATATTTTAACTCAAAAAAGAGAATACAGTAAAAACTTTAGGTTTAAAATATAAAATTGCATCAGACACCTTTACATATGAATGTCCTGAGTCTAATGAAAAATCTTTAAACACAAAAAGAAAAATATTGAGTTTTATTAGCAAGATATTTGACCCATTGGGTCTTATAGGCCCCATTGTAGTAGTGGGTAAATTATTCATACAGCAACTGTGGCAGTTAAAAATAGATTGGGACACTATATTGCCCCACCAGCAACTAGAAACTTGGAATAAATTTCTATTTAAATTAATGCAGATGGGAACTATTTCTGTTTCTCGGGGAATCACATTTCCAAATATCATCAAAGCCGAGTTTGTTGGCTATTCTGATGCTTCTATAAAAGCATATGGCGCTTGTGTCTATTTGAGACTCATTGATAGAGATGACAAGGTTATAGTTAATTTATTATGCTCTAAATCAAGAGTAGCTCCACTCAATAAAGTGTTATCTATACCCAAATTAGAACTTAATAGTGCTCTATTACTTTCACAGCTTGTTAGCAGAACCAAAGAAACCTTACAAGGTAGGTTTCATCTTGAGGTGCATTTATACACAGATTCCCAAATTGTCCTTAGCTGGATAAATTCTAACAAACTTAAGTTAGACAAATATGTTTCTAGCAGGGTCTCTCAAATTTTGTCATCAACAAAAGAGTTTCAATGGTCTTATGTAAAGTCTTGTGATAATCCAGCAGATTTACTTTCAAGGGGTTGTGACCCTCAAAAACTTCAAAGTAATTTATTGTGGTGGCAGGGACCTCAATATTTATTGGATAGGAATTTCGAACATCCCATATATAAAAATGATTTCAGTATTCAAAAATACCAAATAAATGATACTATTGAAAGTGCTCCGGCTGCTAATGTTTGTATTATTGAAAATTCATTCTTGGAAGTGTTTAACAAGTTCTCAAATTTGGATAAATTGTTAAGAGTGATGGCATACATTCAACGGTTTAAACATAACTGCTTAAAACCAAATGAAAAATTATATGGAACTATATCTCCAAAAGAATTGGAAAATGCACTAACCTTTGTTATTGTCACCATTCAATCAAAACATTTTGCAAAAGAAAAGCAGGCAATAATTTCTAACAAAAATGAAAAGCATAGCTTGGGTAGCCTATACCCCTTTATAGATCAGAATGGAATAGTTAGAGTAGGAGGAAGGTTACAGAATGCTAAAAATATTCCGTATAGTAAAATGCATCCCATAATATTGCCCAAGTCATGTCACATCACTGACCTTATTATAAATAGAGAACATTTACGACTTTTACATGCAGGTCCTAAGCATGTTTTAAGCTCTATAATGCAGAGATATTGGCTTGTTAATGGCATTAGAGGTGTTAAAAAGATAATTCACAAATGTATAAAATGTGCTCGCCTTAAGGCCAAAGCTGCTTCGCAACTGATGGGATCTCTTCCTCCAGAAAGAGTTATGGCTTCACGGCCTTTCCAATTTGTAGGGATAGATTTCTGTGGACCCTTTAATATAAAAATAGGTAGAATACGCAAGCCGTTAATCAGCAAAGCGTACATTGCTTTATTTGTGTGCTTTAGCACTAAAGCCCTTCACCTTGAGGTAGTGAGTGATCTCACTACTGAAACATTTTTAGCAAGTCTGTAAAGGTTCATAAGTCGAAAAGGGATGCCTACACAGATTTTCTGCGATAATGGAAAAACCTTTGTTGGAGCGGCCAATCAATTGCATAAGGCATATTCATGTAATAAACATAAAGAGGAGGTAGAAAACTTTTGCTCTACCAACCTCATAAAGTTTAAATTCATACCGGGTTATTCTCCAGAATTTGGTGGCCTGTGGGAGGCTGGAGTTAAGAGTGTTAAGTCACATTTAAAAAGAGTAGTTGGCGATTTATGTCTCACTTTTGAAGAGCTCTATACTGTAGTTACACAAATAGAGGCAGTACTTAACTCAAGACCTCTACTTCCTATGAGCCAAGACATTTCAGATCTGACATACTTGACTCCAGGACATTTCCTGATAGGTGCTCCATTAACAAGTTTTCCAGAAACTGATCTTACTAATACTAAAATTAATAGACTGAAATTCTACAATGTTTGCACTAAAATTAGTCAAGACTTCTGGAAAGCTTGGTCTAAAGACTATTTATGCCAGTTACAAAACAGACCTAAATGGAAATATCCCAATCAGAATTTAAAAACTGGAGACTTGGTCATTGTAAGGTATGACCATTTGGCTCCATTGCAATGGCCTATGGCCAGAATTGTTAAGGCTATTCCCGGCCAGGACGGAAAAGTTAGGGTGGTTGAATTAAAATTTGCAAATTCTGATAAAACCTTTATTCGTTCTTATAAGAAAATATGTCCTTTACCTGTAAATGAATAATTTTATGTTAATAGAATAGATTTTATTGTTGAAACAGTATCTTTATAGTTCAAGTATCAATATAAAATTAAAAATTGTATTTTATATGTTTTAGTTTAAGCACTTACCGCAAAAACAATATTTCTATTCATATGACTGGATTCTTAAACAATACTGGTTTAGTTATTTGTTAAAATTCATTTAAAAATTGAATCTAAGTTTATATTATTACTCTAAAAATATGTTATACTTCCCTGTATTAAAATTTTGGTAATAATATGTTATACTTCCCTGTATTAAAATTTTGGTAATAATTTTAATATACTTAATTGTTAACATTATAATAATAATGCATATCCTTTACCTTCTGGGGTGGCAATTATGTTCAATACATGAACATGTTATCTTTAATCTGTGGATAATTTTCTATTTGCTCTGTGTTCTGTACTCTCTATGTTATCTGTGCTACATACTAAAAAATGTGATTACATTGCATTTATTGAAAATTATTAATTCTTTTAATTTTCCTGTTAGCTCTATAAGTTAACAATTTTTAATTTACGAAATTAATTAATTTTAATAAATTACTGACTTTCTTTAAACCCTTGTTTTCCCAAATGTACTTAATAAATAAACTGGAATTTAGTATATAATATACTATACAGATATATATTCATTTTATAAAAATAATATGTATACTCGTAGGTGATACAATAATGGGCGTAAAGGAAGAATCATTCATTTCTAATTTTAGGGTCAATTTTCTATTATCATAATAATTTCTATATCAAATGAAATGCCTCATTAAAAGAATACAGATATATATTTTTTTATTTTATGCTTTTACAGGCCTGATTTCAAAATAAAAATCACAATGCTAAAGGCACTTTACAAGAAATATCCTATCTTTAAATGACATAAAAATTTCATAATCCCTTCCTAATGCAGGGCACTCGGCCTTAACCATATTTAAAAAAAAAATATAAATAGTAAATAGATCCAAGCAGTACACGAATTTAAATAACGTGAAGATAAACGTAAAGGGTACGATATAGAAACTCTCAAAGCAATCAAATTTACATTGCACGTAGGATAAACGGCCGTTCGTTATCAGTAAAAAAAAATGTTGGCTCATAAAAATGAAAGATACCATCGTTAATATCAACTTCGTATACCGTGATTTGTATCTTTAGTATTTTTGTTTGTAATTTTTATGGGCACCCGCGACGCTTGCGTGGCTTCTCTGCATAATCGTATTTTATATTAAGAGAGGCTCTTATCTAAAAACATTGGAAATCATCGTTGAAAATATCTCTGTGATTGTATACTAATGAATTCTTTTTCATAATTCAATTTTTTATTTGATTAAAACATGCAATTTTTTATAATCAAAACGTATTATAACGCCAATGATGATGTTGACTATTCATCAGAAACCATGTCATTCTAAAATCATTGAAAAACAGATTTTTTTTAAATGCAATCGTTCCAAATCGTTATGTTACAGAACATAGAATCATAATATTATGTCATTCTCATAATTTATTTGTTCTTGAAATAAGAATTGATTTGAATGATCATACAATCTCAATAATTATTAGACAGTTTTACTTTAAATAAAATGAAAAATTTAATCATGTTTAACTGAATCAATCAACATAAATGCTCGATGCCGTTAATTATATTAAGCGTGCTCAATATTTCAACTTTTACAGCACATTGGACAGTAAAAGTTAACGTATATCGACTATAAATATAAGAAATTCAATTCATTCCACTCTTTTTTAGTTATTACATATAGTTTGTTACTCATGAATGGGTAATTCCATTCACATAGTTGTAAAAAAATTATATGATGTACTTACAATCGAACGACAATTCACTCATTCTTTTTCATGATTATAAATTATTATTTAACGGTTTTTATCAAAAACTTGTATCATGACCCACCGATAAACTTCGAAAACAATACTAATAAATAATAATAATAAGTATTTATTTCAGGTAAATAATCGTTAGTAGTTAGTTTTTTATATTTAGCGTCTTACCCTCGCTTCACTCGGGTTCATCCCTAATCGATTCTTTTGAATTGGCATAACTTTATTTATTTATAGGTAAACCGATTGAAATACAACAAATACTTAATGTTAAGTGAAGCTTACCACATACATTAGTGAAAACCGCACCCAAATCGGTTAAATCGTTTCTGAGATTAGCGTGCATAAACACAGACAAACCGACAAACAAACAAATATTCTAAAAATTATTGTTTTGGTTTCTATTGCTTTAATAAAGACCCCCAATAGTAGTTTTTCTCAAATATCTTTCATGCACAGGCAGCGATCAGTTACTCGTTTATTATACATGTATTTAATAATAATATAATATAATTTAACAAATAGTTTCTCCTCGATACTTAAGGGTAATTACTTCACTGTGTGCAGTCGCATCAAGCTCCCAAGCATCGGCAAGTCCCGACGCACTGTGGGCCGAAATTCGACTTTCATAGACATAGGGATAAAAAAAATAAGGGTCGTTTTTTTTGCGTGAAACGGCTTCTATTAATCAATACTATGCCTAAAAATATCATGGGATACAATTTAGTGCAGAAAATGTCGAGTTACAATTTTTTTACGAAAAAAATGTATGAAAAGTATAACAAAAGTCCGGATAACTCCGGAAGTGCAAGGATAACCGTTATATCCTTGCACACGGTTATAGTACTAATTATTTATGATTTTTTGGCATACTTCATATTACTCGAATATGTGCACTTTTTTTTTTAAAATTAAGCAAAAATAATTTTTTTTTTTCGTCCCCTTTGGCTAATTGTATGCTATTTATAGTTTCAGACACTTGTTTTCTTGCGTTTAGCTAACGTTGCAATACCAGACAAGCAAAACTGCAACCACAAATAAAATTTAAGAAATATGTTAAATATTATTTACCGATTATATCTTTTTCCTTCTTAAGTTTAATTGAGCTACGTCAAATAAAAACTATAGTCAGCATAATCATCATTAGTTAAAAATACCGAGTTATAGGTAGCTTAGGCGAGCTACCTGTGTATTTTGTTAATTACCGCTCATTGTCAATAAATTCCTAGAAATTGGAACCTTTAGCAGTGTAAACAACTGTTACCGTGGCTTGCTACGAGTAATTAAATCGGTAAATAATATTTAACATATTTCTTAAATTTTATTTGTGGTTGCAGTTTTGCTTGTCTGGTATTGCAACGTTAGCTAAACGCAAGAAAACAAGTGTTTGAAACTATAAATAGCATACAATTAACCAAAGGGGACGAAAAAAAAATTATTTTTGCTTAATTTTTAAAAAAAAAGTGCACATATTCGAGTAATATGAAGTATGCCAAAAAATCATAAATAATTAGTACTATAACCGTGTGCAAGGATATAACGGTTATCCTTGCACTTCCGGAGTTATCCGGACTTTTGTTATACTTTCCATAAATTTTTTTCGTAAAAAAATTGTAACTCGACATTTTCTGCACTAAATTGTATCCCATGATATTTTTAGGCATAGTATTGATTAATAGAAGCCGTTTCACGCAAAAAAAAACGACCCTTATTTTTTTTTATCCCTATGTCTATGAAAGTCGAATTTCGGCCCACAGTGCGACGGTCTGCTAATGTACTAAAGATGCCATCGGTACCATTGCGCATGCGCTGCATCGTGGAGGCACATCGCTTCCGCATGATTGTACTGAAGCTGTCAGTACGAGCTTCAGCAAACATGCCTGATGCACAATATCGTGGCAGCCCCATTAGCACCCTAAATGCATTGTTATATTGGACGCGCCACAAGCTGCACGTATAACAATGCGCCTTAAACAGCGTGATCTTGACGTTGTTAGTACAGCGTGCGAACCTACGACCGAACATGTTACATTGGTCAGCCAACGACCTGCGTTATAATATCAATGTTATCTTTGAGATCGTCAGTAACCCAGTGATCCGATACTTAACTTTTTTAACTATTTTCAGAGGCATTGTATTAAGAAAAACTAATGCAATGATATCATTATCACCGTGTCTTAACTTTTCCAATATTACTAATATTGGAAAAAAAAAACCCCTCGCTAACGGAAAAAAAGTTACATTAATTATAAACTAACATAATAATTATAACTGTTGTGCTGTTTCCTTATATATTTGAACCATTTTTTTTTTCTTTTTTTTTCTTCATACCCAGCTGGATTGCCAGACGCTACTGAGTCCCACAACCACGACGAGATCGACAAGAATACACATCGGGGGAGACGTACCTGAATGAAGTGCAACATCCGAACCCTAATAGTTGATAGTTATAATTAAACTTTATAGGTTTTGCCTTTACAATTCAATTAATTAGTAAAACAAACAAAATATATGTATAGTTTTACTTATATTTAAGAGTAATATTTGTATTTTATTATAATAATTTATCGCAATTGTAAAAAATTGATCGTATAAATAAATTAATAATATTTTAATGCAGAACATACTCTGTACGATTTAAATAAAGAAATTAAGTACCTATCTATATTTTATAAAACATTAATAACGTATAATGGCTTGAAAGTAATTTTGTGGCTTAACCCTAATTATATAATCTATACATATAATAAAATTCTAACTGAGTCGAATCTGTACCTTAAATATTTTTTGGAAAATCTTATTGAAATAGACTTTATTATCGAATCAGAGACCGAATCTATAGTTTTTAGAATTTTTGTCTGACTGTCTGTCTGTTACCGCGTCACAGAAAAATCACTGGAGGGATTTTGATGAAATTTGATATGATGATAACTAGATATCCGGGTCAACATATAGGTTACTTTTTACTGCAGGAGATTATCTCATTCCCACGGTAATACACGTTATAACACAACCCAAAAATATTTATGATCAGAATTTCTTGAAACTTGGTATTAATGCTCTTCAATACAATTAAATAAATACGTGTTTTAGCGTTTTTTGAAATTCATCTCATAAGGAGATAAAATAAGGGATGGAAATTTGTATGAAAACTACCTTTTTAAAGTTTTTTTGTTGTAGTTTTAGCGCGTGCGAAGCCGCGGGTTTTGCTAGTTATATATTTAAAATTGCTGTTAATCAATAAATTATTTCAGGAAGCAGCACTCGCTATGCATTGCCAAAAGTACACTTTAACAAAATGAATGACAAAATGCCCAACACCTGACGCCTTTGTCAAATAAATGAAACATAATATATTATTTCAATCATATTAATTATTATCATTAAGCATTTAAAATTAAATTAATAACAAAATAATATGTACAGAGCAGCTAATAAGTTTACTAATCACATCAAATTTAGTATCGAGCTTTATAAAATTATTTTAAATAAAATTCTCTAGATCTTAATAACATCATTATATCCAAAATAATGATTTTATAGTGCACTAGCTTTTCCCGCGACTTCGTCCGCGTGGAATAGTGACTGCTCGCAGAGCTACCGGAATGGCCGCCAGCGCCCTCCCCCCTCACGATCGCCCCGCATTCGCCTTGCATCGGGCTGAGAGCGCGCTCACCCATAGTCCGCGTAAAGTTTAAATATGTATATTTTAAAACTATGATATCTCCTAAGATATTCATTGAAATCAAATGATGTCAAGGGAAATTTTGTTCAAAATTAAATACTTGTGATGAATAACGTATTTATTTGGATAAGGATTAATATCATATTTTTAAAAACATCTTCGAAAGTATAGCATTATTTTAGAACAAATTTGATTACCATAAAAATGGTTATATTAAGTCAACCTTAAAAGATAGACATATGCTGTCGCGGACTTTTTTTTAGAACTTTTAAAGGGGAACAATTCTGTCATACATGATTTTTGCGTAACTTTAACCGTTTACGTAGCGCACGCAACGGAAGCTCTCTAAAGGAATCAATTTTTCCCGATTTTGCAACATTTTTCATTTATGCTCCGCTCCTATTGGTCGTAGCGTGATGTTATATAGCCTAAAGTCTTCCTCGATAAATGGACTATCCAACACAAAAAGAATTTTTCAATTCCAACAAAAAAAAGTTCCTGAGATTAGCGCGTTCAACCAAACAAACAAACAAACAAACTCTTCAGCTTTATAATATTAGTATAGATTTAGTATATTGCCTTCGTTGAACCTCAACTACCTCGGTGGTCGAGTCTATACTGTTGCTGATCTGGAGGTCGCGCGAAATGTAATCATCGGGTTTTCTGATCTCTGTGATCGGTTGTGTCGTATTGTCGTCCCGTCGGAGTTTAAGAGCGAAAGGAATAGAGAGTTCGCTTGTGTCTGCGCGTGCGCTTCTGCACTTTAATATCTTCTGCGTACATGGCTGGTCTCAATAAGATTAATCGCTGTGACCAAAATTGGTCACGTCTATCTTTAAAAAAAACTCAGTGCCGTCATTAAAAAAAAAAAAACAAAAAAATAAAAAAAAAACCAACTTCCACTCGGTTTTTTTTATGTTTTTATTTTTTTATTTTTAGTGTAGTGGTAATAAGTAGGTAATTTGAAAGAAGGAAGATTTTTAATAACATACTCGATTAAGCCATTTATTCAGACCCCTAATAACAGTCGTAACCCATCTAGGTGTAAAGTTCTCATCAATACAAATTAATCAAGCCCAAACACCAGGTAGGTAATTGCTGTAAATCGTTGAGGAGCTCTCTCGACTGTCTTTCGGTTCCATCATCAGATCGACTCCAGACCTTCATTACATTAACAAACGCACTAATCGCCACTACGATTTTCGAAGGTTCCCCTCGATTTCTTTGGGATACCGTCATCAGATCCTGGTTTCCTTATCATGGTACCACCCTTGGGATATGTCCTTCCCAACAAAAAAAGAATCTTCAAAATCGGTTCGTAAACGGCGAAGTAAGCCGCGAAAACGAACATTATAACATATACACGGTCGAATTGAGAACCTCCTCCTTTTTGGAAGTCAGTTGAAAAGTAAAAATTAACTAAACGATGGTTTTCATTTAGTATAGATACCTAATCGGATATTTTCGAAGTTGGTGTACTTTAATTTGTATCGGCTGGCACCGACTTCGAAAATATTCGATAAGGTATCTATTCTATTTAATGAAAACCCCCGTTTAGTTATTTTTTAGTGCCTGGAAGTCGGTTTTTTTTCTTTTTTTTAGTTTTTATATAAATTTTTAATATGGAGGCATTTCATGTTATATTTTGCAGATTCGATATAAGTATGATTTCAAAATTACATTCAACATTAAAACATGTCAAATATTTTAGTCGATCAAATAAATTCTAAGGTATTATTGTAACAACTTGACCTTTACGCATGCTTTCATATAAATCGGGGATTTTTATTGATTTTTTGTGATTTTTATAGAAACTTATTCCACGTACAGACAGCGATCACTTATATTATAGATGCACACGAAAACGCCATAGGGATAAAGCTAACACTTAATTGTATTGTAATAGTACTCGATAAATTTATCTGAATTATATAATCCAGTAACGTGTTACATACGAGTCTTCCCGAATACGTTTTCGCAAAAATATCCATTATATACATATATTGACTCTAATATATTAAAATACACCTATATTCATTTACATTTATTTTATTCATATTTTCAAAAACAAAGTGCAGTGACAAAGCAAGATCATGATATATTACGAAGTAACACTATCGCGGTTGAGAAGCTTGTACACTGTAAAGACACGCGGCAGCGTGTCCAGCCAAGTTCAAACCAAAGAAACTGGCGATGCAGCATCGTGTGTTATTTTACACGAACCATTTGGAGCCACTTTTGACCACTTGATACCTCAAAACCTATTGAACATAAACACATGAAATTTGGTTCATTTATTAAATCCCTTTAGATAAACAAGAACCCTCAATTTCATAAATACAACTCAAATAGCACAGCTTTTACATACTAGTTATCTTATATTTGAATAATCACTTATATCTTCTTTATGCTATACGCAAGTTACTGTTTTTATATTGTAAAGTCAACATGTATCTTCTATAAATTTGATTTAATTTTATTCTAAGTTATCTACTCTGTGTAAATACATAATTCGATTGTTCAAAGAAATTCTATTTTTATATTAGACAAGGTTTTGTGTTTTTAAATTATTTCAGAATGTTGTATGTTCTTATGAATAAATACCAGGATTATGTACAGAACTTGGCACCCATTTATACCTCAGTTCTTTGGTCGGCGAAGTTGACAACCATGCATATTCTTAGAACTTGGCTCTCATTTTTACATTTATATTTTTGATGGAATTTATTATTTATTCAAGTTATTGTACAAGCTATCCGCTGTATGTAGAAACTAGAAAGAGGATATTCAAATAAATTTTCTAAATGCATGTTCGTAACGGATATAATATAAAAGTTCATGTCTTTAAATATTATAATACTAGCGACTCACGCTCGCTTCGCTCGCGTTCTTCCCTAGGAATGTTTTCGCGGTTAGCTGTGTTTATACATAAATAGTAGCTTGCTACACCTAAGATATTCATTTACATTATATAGCGATTTACCCTCGCTTCGCTCGGGTGCGTACGTCGTACGCAGATTTTGTTCACAATTTTATGAGTTATTAATTTTTTCGCGGAACCCTAAATCTTTTTCTAAAATTAAAGTAGCCTAAGTTACTCCTTATAACGTGACAGCGTACATCTTTACGCTCCACCATTACATAACAAATAATCCATCTGCAGTAAGGGAAAATTGAGAATAATGAATTCAAATGAATAATAGTAGTAGCATTAAAAATTTCGTCTCCGGGCTGCTATGGATACTGAGCGTTTCGTTATAGATAAACCTAATAATTATTTTGGCTGAGACTCGAATACAGGACCTCAGGATATGCAGTCGTACTTTCTAGCCACCAGACCAACGAAACAATTAATGAACTGTATACACATAATTGTAGTATTTATATAGTTATAATTATATCATTCACTGTATTTTACTCAATTTAAAAGTTTATTATGTTTTATATTAGACAACAGCAAATGAACGTATCTATCTATATAATATAGATAATGATGCCACATCTTATATTCCAAATGTTATTTCAAGTAATATTGGTGCAATTTAAATAAAATAACGTTCAATTTAATTACTTTTCCAGGTGCTAAATTCTCACTAATGTCACGTTCCGATTGTACGTGATTTGTTGAAATTTTACATTTTTACAATACTTTAGATAGTCGAATTAAACAAATCACTTCGCTTTAACTTTATAATATAATGAGTTTTATATGATACGAGTATATACATACCCACATTATACAAACGAACAAACACTGATGTATGCTTGAGAGAAACTGTCCCACAAGATAGGTCGCACTTTAGGAAAAAGATTGATCGGTAAATGTGAGTTAACTGAGCAACGTTGGAAATTGGACTAACATAAGAAGGGCATTTGACATTGTGAAGATTGCAAAATTCCATTGGATATGGAAGAAGATTAGCATAAAAATCAGAGTAAATGATAGTAAGTATTCATATTAATTATACTTTACTACTACTACTACTATTAGCTCACCCTCACTTCGCTCAGGTTTGCCCCTAGATACGTTTTAACGGTTTAGTATGGAATAGATAGACTATATATTATATATTCTAAACTTAAAGCACTTAAACATATAAATAAATAAATATAAATATGTTGGGACATTAACACACAACACCATTTAGTTCCATGGTAAGCTACGAGACCTGAGTTATGGATACTGGATAGTTTATACATGTACATATAACTTTAAATACATACATATTATGAATCTATACTAATAAAGCTGAAGAGTTTGTTTGTTTGTTTGGTTGAACGCGCTAATCTCAGGAACTACTGGTTGGAATTGAAAAAATCTTTTTGTGTTGGATAGTTCATCTATCGAGGAAGGCTTTAAGGCTATATAACATCACGCTACGACCAATAGGAGCGGAGCATAGATAAAAAATTGTTGCAAAAACTGGAAAAAATGATTCCTTTTGAGAGCTTCCGTTGCAGGCGCTGCGTAAACGGTTAAATTGACGGAATTGTTCCCCTTTAAAAGTTCTAAAAAAAAGACCGCGACAGCATATGTCTATCTTTTAAGGTTGACTCAATATAACCTTTTTTATGGTAATGAAATTTGTTCTAAAATAATACATTACTTCCGAAGGTGTTTTAAAAACATGATATTAATCCTTATCCAAATAAATACGTTATTCATCACAAGTATTTAATTTTAAACGAAATTGCCCTTGACATCATTTGATTTCAATGAATATCTTAGGAGATATTACAGTTTTAAAATATACATATTTAACTTTACGCGGTCTATGGGTGAGCGCGCTCTCAGCCCGATACAAGGCGAGGGCGGGGCGGTCGTGAGGGGGTTAGGGCGCTGGCCGCCGCGCCGGTAGCTCTGCGAGCAAAGTCACTATTCCACGCGGACGAAGTCGCGGGCAAAAGCTATATAAATATAAATACCCATGACTGGAGTACAAACACTCGTGCTCATTACACAAATGAATGCCCCCAGCGGGACTCGAACCTGCGACCGCTGACACAGAAAGTAGGGTTACTACAAACTAAGCCAAACGTGTCGTCGTTAATATAATAAACATCAGTTTTACTATAATGTATGGAAGTTTGTCAATTTGTTGATATTTACGATTACTGCTCTGCTCCCTTGGGTAGTAGCATGATGATATGTAGCCTATAACCTTCCTCGATAAACGGGCTATTTAATGCAAAAAGAATTTTTGAAATCGGATTAGTAATTCCTGAGATTATCGCGATCAAACAAAGAAACAAACAAACAAACGTGGTTGAGTGCATAAATGATCCTGCGGCGTCCCATTTAGATGGAGGAGGATCCGTTTAGTTTTAGTGGGTAGTACTGACTTATCTAGTCATTTCCTAATGTTCCTAATGTTAAAATAAAAAAAAAAACAACAAATATACACACACAAACTTTCGCATATCATTAAAATAGCGTGACTATCTATCCATAAATATAGACATGAGTCTCTGTTCTAATAAAAAAATCTTAGGATATATTATTACAGCTATTAACTTCGTGCAATAGTAAGATCAATAACACTAAGTTACCTTTAATGTGACGTTATCGAGATGAGGTAATTAGATAAGCTGTCAAAATAATAAAACATGTAACTCCTATATTTTTATAATTATATAAGATAATCGTTTTGGTATTATATATCCGGTTGCCTACGAAGGCGAATTTGTATAATTTAAGACATTTTAAACAAACAATAAATCGGAGTACTATTATAAATGCAAAAGTTTGTGTGCTTGCGTGTGCGTGCGTGCGCGTGCGTGTATGTGGGCCACACACACACACCGCCTACCGAAGGGAGCCACATCCCAGATCCCAGTATCTTGGCTTCACGCCCGGCTAAATTACTAAACGCTAATGAAATGCCTGACCACCACGATAAACTAAACACACATAGGGGGGAACTTTAATCGCCTGTCATATATAGCTTTAACATATCTAAAGAATAATGTGGGGCGGACATACAGAGAGCTTGTAATACAAAACCCTATGGATACGGAACCCTAAAAACTAATAAACTGCATGTATGTAATATGTAATAATATGTAAAGCCGTGAGAAATAGTATGTTTTTACCAATTAAATTAATATATGAATTAAATAGCAGTGCTACAGCTGTGGGACCACATTTGCTTGCAACAAGCAATTTAACACACGTAACATTATAATTTGAGGTTAAATCTGCTTCGCGGTTAGTCGCTATTACGGATATTGCTCACAGTGATTGTCTGGTAGGACAAGATGACGTCATTAATCTTTCTGTAATGGTCGTCCAACACGGGGCATTTACTAAGCGACCGTACTTTACTACCTAAGTATTGGCTTGAAATAGCACACCTAAGTGATTTTCTCACATACTTATTTCTTCCAATGGAGCGTAAAGGATTTTAAGAAAATAAATAAGGCAGTGACAGTTTACATGTTGACTCTGCTTTTAGTATATTAGTGGCACAGGAAAGTCAACTGAGTGGTGTGATTTTATACAAATAATGTGAAAGGATATATTTTTTGCGGGAAGCTTCAAATCTGTTTCACACAAATTATTGTATTTGTACAAACAATACAAGTATTCACTTTGTTGATGGTATTGAACCTACTATCAAATTTTGTCTGCCTGTCTGTCTGGAAACACATCACGAGAAAACCACTTGACAGATTTTTATGAAATTTGGCATGATGATAACTGGTTATCCGGGTCAACTTATAGGGTACTTTTTACTACGGAGTAATATCTCATATCTGTGAAATCTGTACTAAACGTTAAATATAAATGGCTTTTTTATCTCGTTAGTCCTAAATGTGGCTTCTCACACATTGTTTACATTTATCTTGCAAAACCCTAGACAATCAAGACCCTGCTCTACAAAGGATCGAGTAGTTTGGTGTTTGCAAACATTTACCCTATGCTGGATTCGCAAGTCATGCGACCAAAAAAATCAAATAACTATGAATTCCATTTGTTGTAATATTTCAAAATTTATAATAATGCAATCGTAAAAATATTCATTATTCAGTATATGTAGATAAGATTTTTTTTTAATGAGATATTTCTGTTTGAGTAATAACCTTCGGATCACTTTGAATAATTCAACAGACGTATTCTGGTGAAACTAAAGCTCTAATATATTTAAATATGTATAAATTAAGTAAAACGTCAAATCTTGTTAAAAGTTACCAAATTACTTGTACTGACACGTTTTTATATTTTAAACATTAAATATCAACGTTTATACCGCTGCTGTCTAAGCAATATCAAATTGTCATGGACGCCTTATGTTTCAGCGAAGACACTAGAATAATATTTTGCTAACATATTTTACAAACGAAAATATATTCCCGACTTAACGAGAAAATATATTTTTAATCGGTCTATGTATCTTATACCAACGTAACTAACTCTAACGATAACAATTTATATGCAGCGCACACTCGACTTTTCTTCTCAACATTCTATTTATCTTAGTAGTTTCGCAACTGTATAACTGACTGGAGTTTTAGTAACGGAGCGAAATTTATGTGGAACTCATGACCGCTTACTACATCGTCTGCTTTAAAATTGTATCGTTAACTGTCTTAGCAAAATACTTCTAACTTACCAGTCTGATTTCTCCTTTCGCTTCCCGTTTGAAAATACTAAGTAGGATGATTAGTGAAACTATTATCGGGTCGTACTTATTATGTTAAATATATTGTAAAGCATGGTGTATATAATAGATATAGAAAAAATAATTAAATTTGAATGCCAACTTATTTTATTTCTATTTAACCTCAGTCATAGACATATAAGAAACGGACTACAATTCCCCACTGACTATTTGGTTTGGAATTCTGACATTATTTTCTAGGCTAAGTCCCCACAGGGTAGATAGAAGGAACACTCTTAGTATTTCTATTGCACACACTTACCTACTTAATCTACGCTGTCCGTTCTTGCGTCCGAAAGTGAAAGGTAGTATCTATCTTTAGAGCCCTAGAAAACAGTTACATGCTAAAATGTTAATTTCTTACAAAACATTTTTTTATCATATTTTATATCGAATTTCTCTATAATTTTGAAACCTTAGCATAATTAGAGCAAATCATAAAGATAAATAATAAAAAACTAGACGAATGAGACAAGCGATAACATTTTCAACTATTCAATATTAAATAATGTTTTACAGATAAATTCATAATACAAATATATTGTGAAAAGCAATCTGAATGGACTTCCACACACTATACCAATTTTTAGTCAACAGCAGCTGTATGTAGTTAATATTATCTCACCGTTGCATATTGACTGAAGCCTGATGCACTGGATTTCATGGTATATATACATAGATCCCTCCAATATAATTTTATTATAATACGCATTTTATTCAAGTATTTAGTTTTAAAAAATACATTGAAAATACTGCTGTAATCGGATGGAAATATATGTACATAATATATTTCTACTATAATTTGCTAATTAACGACAGTTATACACAAACAATGACTTTGTTAAATTCGAGTTATCTTGTGAAACTGGCAATCATTACGTAATATTATTGAGTAATATTGACATATGTTATGTTAACTGTAACTTTAAAAACATCTTATTATATGTAGTTCTTTCTAAATTTGATGCGCTATTTAACTATGTAAGATAAAATATAATATAGGATGTTTTTTTTATTTATTTAATAACTAGTACAAGTTAGTTTGCACGCGTATAAATATTTCTCTAATGCTACATTTACTATATATCATTTCTGCGATACATTAAAGCGTGCAAAATGAGATTCTCAAGTTATAATCCAATGTCTAGTTGATCGATTACTATATTTTTAATTTAAAAATATAAGTTGTATACATACATCATACTAAAATAATCCAGCTATTCTTCAATGATGTGCAAAAAACATACACAAGTATTATGTTAACAATCACTAACGAGATCCTATAAATTTTTAACGTCTATTCTAATGGAACAAATTAGTAATATAATACACTAATCAGGCAGTGGTAGCTCAGTGGTAACGCGCTCGCTTGGAAAACCGAGTGAAGCGGGCTCAAATCCCGGGTCTCGCACCTCTGATATTTTCATGTGCGAATCATTTCTAACTTGATTATCACTTGCCTTACGGTGAAGGAAAACATCGTGAGGAAACCTGCATGTCTGAGAGAACCTAGCAAGTTTTCGAAAGACATGTGAAGTCCGCCAACCCGCACTTGGCCAGCGTGATGGACTATGGCCTGATCCCACCATCGGTGGTACATCGGGTACTGATCGTACTGAAGGGAGGCCCGTGCCGTACGTTAAAAAGGGCTGAATACAATACACTAATCACCCATGAGCATTTTTTTTAAATCTGTCAAACAACCTTGATCTTTATGTTTCTACTAGTTTTACTTACAGCTTCACTCGTAGTGTATTTATTTATGTTTTTTTCTGTACAAAGTTAGTAAGTAAATAAATAATAAATAAGTAAATATTTTGAAACATTAACACACAGCGCCATCTAGTTCCATGGTAAGCTACGAGGCTTGTGTTATGGATACCATGTTATAGATACACTACACATATAACCTTAAATATATACATATTATAAATATTACACCTACATATGTCTGGAATACAAACATTCATGCTCATCACACAAATGAATGCCCCCAGCGGGACTAGAACTCGCTACGGCTGGCACAGCAAGTAGGGTCACTATAAAATGAGCCAAACGTGTCGTCACGTAGCTCGATAACCTAAAAACCTTCCAACTTCCTCAATGAACTTCACTAATACTATAATTTGTGTGTGCGTGTACGCATGAATGCGTGCATGTAATTATGTCTTGTTACTTGTTCACGTTCTAACTAACAAGGGAAGTCATGGGTGAAAATTTGTGGGCTGTAAAATTTAAAAACCAATTTTTTTGACTGCTACTTTCAGATATTAGTTCATCCAAAAAAGCAATATTAGTGATGATATGAACCATAATGTAAGTAGCTAAAATTATGTCATTAGCTACCATTCTGTTATTATAAATGCGAAAGCTTGTGAGTGATTGAGTTTACTTCTGTTAATTGTCACGCTTACATCTCAACAAATTCAAATAAAATTTAGAAAGAAAATGGCTTACAGTTTCTTGAATTAACTATTAGGCTCCTTTTTTTAATACAAAGCTAATTAATAATTTTTTATATATTATTATCAAAAAATATTTGGCGTAGATTTTCTTTTCCCAATGGGTTACCGTGAACCCATATGATCGCCGTGTCACTGAGAAGTGCATATTTCGAGATTACGTTCATCTAACTTTAAACAGTGTATGACTATGTAGCACGTATATAACTAGAAAGCCATCAAAGTTTATAACAACGTCTACAATGCCATGAGCAACGCGGCATAACTTGCAACGAGTTGTATCACGTACTTGCATTTACGATTGTAGAATTGCCACCGAAGCTATTATTATGAAATATCAAAAATGTGAAATAATAATATCATCCAACTAAAATTATGTAGATTGAAGTCTATTTTATAGGTGGTTTCAATAAATGTAAACTGTTAGCGACGACTAATATTTGAATATAAATATTGTAAATATGTTGTTTTTAGAAATAATATTTTTTGAACAAAAAATAATATACGAGTAGATTACAATAAAATACATTTTATCATATTCATATTAGAATATAATAGAAATAGAATATGCCTGTTATCGGCAATCACTACATACAGTTTGGACCT
The DNA here is from genome assembly GCA_033884665.1 of Argynnis bischoffii washingtonia. Lineage (NCBI taxonomy): Eukaryota > Metazoa > Arthropoda > Insecta > Lepidoptera > Nymphalidae > Argynnis > Argynnis bischoffii. The sequence continues at coordinate 11,440,412 of CM066618.1, read as the reverse complement.
ACTGGTAACAGATTTTAATATTTCAAATAATTTATCTACGTTTAAAGATTTTACTAAAATTGATGATGCACTAAAAATAGTATTCTCTTTGAGAATTTTGATAATTTTGATTTTTGGTTCAAGACGTTTCGAATGCTTTACAGCAATTATGATCACGGGAGAGAATAAATTAATCATTCAAAACGTCGGGAACCAAAAACAAAATAAATCTGCGAAAAAATCCGAAAAGATAGTTTTACTTAAAACTAGCAACTCACCCTCGCTCCGCTCGCATTTAACCCTAGTTACATTTTAACGTCCAGCTCAGAGATGAGATATTTTCCCGCAGTAAAATACATCCTTTTTTTTTTTTTTATAGTTGGGGAATGCATTTACGCATACCACCTATCCCCCAGGTGGTTATGTGGGGCTCACCGGCCAGAAGAGCCGGTACTACCCACTAAACCCCGACTTTCCCCTCCCCTCCGCCTTAGTGGGACGCCGCGGGATCGCTTACGCATAACTACCGCGACGAGTAAAATACATCCTATATATTGACCCGAATAACTAGCTATCATCATATCAAAATCTCGTGAGGGAAAACCACTGGACAGATTTTGATACGGTAACAGACAGACAGACAGACAGACATAAATTCTAAAAACTATAGATTTGGCTTCAGTATCGATAATAATGCCTATTTCGATAAGATTTTCCAGAAAATATATATGTACAGAATATATATATATAAATATGTACAGATTCGGCTTAGTTACAATTTTATTATATGTATAGATGTCAAATATTCGCTCAAATCTAAGAAAGTATTATTTCATAATAATATTTCAAAAACGTTTCTTCTTTAAAAGAATATTTTCTTTATTAATAGTTTTTTTTTTCTTTCGTGGACAATATTGAATTTATAGAATTCACTTAATTAGGGCTTTCATCTTTTTTTTTCTTTTTTTTTTTATGGGATTCAGTGACAAACGAGCAGACAGACCACCTGATGGAAAGCAGTACCTGTCGCCCATAACACCTACGGTTCATGCACTTAGGTTTTAAGTAACAAAAATGCAGAACCACAGGTGCGTTGTCACTGTGAGGACTAAGATGATATGCCTCTTGCCTGTAATTGCGCTGGCTACCTTATCCTTCAAACCGGAACACAACAATGCAATCATTGCTGCTTGGCGGCAGAAATAGATAAGGGGGGGGGGGGGGGGGGGGTGGTACCCATCCAGTCGGACTCCTCAGGCTTGACAGAGTCCTACCACCGGTAAATAATCTATACAGATAAATAAAATTGGAGTGTCTGTTTGTAATATTAAAATAATCGCTTTTTACTAAATGCATAAATAAATAATTTATATAGGGATTTTGATTGAGGATAAAAAAATTTTTAAAATTTTTGTTTGTCTGTCTGTTTGTTCCGGCTAATCTCCGAAACGGCTGGACCGATTTTGACGGGACTTACACTGGCAGATAGCTGATGTTATAAGGAGTAATTTAGACTACTTTTACTTTAGAAAAAAAAAATAGCGAAATTTATAACCCATGAAATTGTGAACAAAATCAGCGTACGGCGTACGCATCCGACCGAAGCGATTGTAAATCGCTATATAATTTAAATGAATATCTTAGGAGTAGAAAGCTACTATTTATGTATAAAAATAGCTAACCGCGAAAATGTACCTAGGGACGACGCGAGCGAAGCGAGCGTGAGTCGCTAGTAATAAGCTAAAAATGTATTAATCTTATGATATAATATTTTAAAACGATTTAAAAAGTACAGTTGTTAAAATTGAAAATTGATTGAAAAATCATCGCTTTTTTATACAAACTAATATGTTAGGTTAAAACTTTATTTATTAACTTATATTTTTGTTTTATTATTTCAATATATACTATACCTCCTATAGACTAAAGAATTATACAGACAGAGTCCGCCAAAATAAATGTCAAAGTCGAAAATAATAGCGTGATTTGCTGTTTATGCTACTAATTACGATTTTGCTAGTCGTACTTTCTTTAAAGAATAAGGGAAATATGTATTTATTAAATTAATATACAGTATTTTAAATAAAACATGAATAAAAAAAACTATATCCTTTTGTTTTTAAGCGTTAGTTCTCTTCTCTCAGTACAATTAATACAGTTATCGTTAGTATACTATTTTAAACAATATTGTTTGGCTTCATGTTCAGGTCTATTAAGCAGTAGCGGATTTAGGCTTAGGCTCGTGAGGCCCAGGTCTAGGACAACAAATTTTGAGGGGCGCCAAAATTTTTAAGACGACTGAGATTAAAAATCGATTGAGTTTTCTATAAACTGTAAAGACCAAATTTTAAAGTTTATTTTCTTAAGCTCTTAGAATCTAAACATAGTACCATTTCAAGGGTAGAATTTCTGTGTTAAAATAATTAATCTAAATATACCGTTACGAAAAAAGAGAAAAAGGGCGCCATATCGACTTGGGCCTAAGGCGCCATCGAACCTAAATCCACTACTGATGAAGCTGTCTATCACTCAGTCAATTCTTAGTTAAATAATGAGACACACGTAGTTGTATCTAAAATTGAGACATCAATAAAAAGGGGAAATGTACTTAAATGTACATATACAAAGAACGTGGCTACAAAAGGACCCGCTTAATCAATTTCGCTACCCTTACTGGTTTCCAAGAATGATTGCAACGTAAAAGTTACGGTCTACTCACATGAAGTAGATAGAAGGCTCTTTAATGGTATTAAGGAAGAAATTTCGTGAAAACAATTTAATTATTTTGAAATACATTTACGTATGTGTAATTTAATAAAAAAGCTTATGGGTTAAGAATTGTTATTTACTGTTTAATAAAGAGTTATTGGATTTTATTTGAAAAAATATACGAAGATAATTCAATTTTTTGTTCATATAAACAATACATATAATAAAATTGTAATTAAGCCGAATCTGTACATTCATTTTTTTTTTAAATCTTATTGAAATAGACATTATTATTGATACAAAGGCCGAATCTATAGTTTTTAAAATTTTTGTCTGTGTGTCTGTCTATTACCGCACCACGGAAAAACCACTGGAGGGATTTTGATGAAAATTCGTATGATGATACGAAATTTCATCAAAGTCCCTCGGTACAGATTTGACTCAGAATGTTATTATATGTTTAGATTATATGTTATATATGCAATTTCCATTATAAATTTTAAAAAAATATTCCTTAATAAGTAAAACGAAGTTTTTATTTTACAAATTATTCTTTATCGAAAAATATTTTGACTTAGTCTCGTAGAAGTTACTTTTATTATTTCGTTTCAAGTCTTCTAGTTTAAACTTAGTTTTATGTTTACTTAGCTATCGACTATAATTTGAAATAATTATTCTCCATAGTATTTTAAGATATTTTTTTGTTATAAGATCGGGATTTTTTGTATTTTTCATGTCTTAAGGGCTCTGTACCCGAAGGATGCCAACGGAACCCTATTACTAAACCTCCGCTGTCTGTCTGTTCGTTCGTCTGTCAGAGGGCTATATCTCATGAACCGTGATAGGTAGGGAGTTGAAATTTTTACAGAGTATGTATTCTTATTGCCGCTATAACCACAAGTAATAAAAATAAATAAAAATAAAAATATAAGAAACAATTTTTTAATGTTCATAACTGATCATCGAAGTTAATATACTGCATACATACATAGAGTAAAAGTTATATTAAGTAAGAAAAATTGGCCAAGTGCAAGTCGAATGCATACACGAAGAGTTCCGTACCATCGTACATGTACTTTTAATAAGTACGGAACCCTTATAAGTAAGGAACGGAAAACGACGGGGTGTTATAAGTTTGACGAGTCTGTGTGTGTGTCTGTCTGTGGCATCGTAGCTCCCGAACGGATGAACGGATGTTGATTTTGTTTTGTTGGTAAGGTGAGTTAGTCGGGAGTGCTCGTAGCTACGTTTGATGAAAATCGGTCTAAGATGACCGCTGCCATAAAATGGCGGATACATATTTTTTCGCAACTCCCTCCATATGGGCATCAAATGAAAGGGCTTGACTAGTAGAATACTATACATTATGATAAATTTTAAATCCAAGATGACTGCCACAACGAAATGGCGAATTACATATACTTAGAATTTTCTTTGAGCAGAACGCAGAACCAGGCGGAACATCCACCAATGTGGTATATAAAGAAATTCTCAATTAAATTCTAACTTCCTATTCGCGACTTTTTTTGAAGTAGAAAGTTGTGTAAAATAGAGGTAGGTAGTGGAACTTGCTAAATACTCGAAACGAAAATTAATTAGAATATACGTTAAATATCTTTTAAGATACTGGATACTTTGAGTTAAGATCGCTAAAATTAAATTTGTTTTTCATAATATCTTTAAGAAAGAATATGAAACACGTACTTATTTTTGCAAATACTGAAGTATGTATTGCGTAAACGTAAAAAAATATATTTTAGTATGAAGATATATTAGTAAGAACAACACAATATTCGACGGTACGGACACCTCGATGCGCGAGTCGAAATCACGCTAACACACTTGAAAATCATTCCAGTTATCAAATTAGGTTTTAGTTATAACACAAAGCCAAAGAGGTTTTTTTTTTTAGTTTAAACGCGGGCAAAGGTACGGGCTCTGCTATTGATGAATAAACGAGTAGAGTCAATATATGTAGATAAACTTTCTAAAATTGATGAAATATGTATAAAACTATCTACTCACTCTCGCTTCGCTCGGGTTCATCCCCAGGTACATTTTAACGGTTAGTAGGTATGGAATAGATTGTCGAAGCCTTGCTCTATGAAAAACAAAAATCTATCCCACGGGAAACATAATTTTTCCGGAATAAAAAGTAACCTATATTCTATTACAGACTATATATATATATACTAAGTCTATGCCAAATTTCATCCAGATCCGTTCAGCCATTCTGACGTGACTGAGTAACAAACATCCATCCATCCAAATTTCGCATTTATAATAATAGTAAGTAAAAGAAGTAGAAGACTTATTATAAAAAAAAGTTATTCTACATATATTACAATATTAATGTGGCATATCAATGTCAACATTACATAAAAAAACTCTCCATGGTATTATTGTCATAATAGGAGTGTCCTCCTTACTATTAAACTGAACCCATTATGACACCTTTTTTTCGCTGAGGAAATTATTATGCGTATTTTGCTTCTGGCATTTCCTTGACAGCAGCTCATCTTACAAAAAATACTTAGTCTAGTCCCTAGTCTGTCTAGAGTTTACGTCATACACCAATACAATACACATACAAACTTTCGCATGATAGTACTATTTATTGAAGGTTATTCTCCAATAATATCCATTAAAAATTACTTAAGTGAAACCGCGGGCATAATATGTGTAAGATTATACAATTTATAGAAACTAAAGAGTACTTTTTACGAATGTAATCCTACTTTTATACAATGGTATTAACAAACCATATCTTATCAGTAGATATAAAAAATGCAAAAAAATTCAAGAGTGCGTGTATAAATGTGTACACGCACAAGAAGTAAAATTTCTGTAGGTTATCGGTACCCTTTATGAAATTCAATTTACGTTTTAAATAATTTGAATAGGTGAGATACTAAAAAAATAATTAAATAACGCATATTAGGCATATTACAATCATATCTTTATAGAATATCATTTAAGGAAAGTATATAATTTGTCAGACAATAACAACGGTTACCATGGCAACAAGCGATCGCTTCGCCCGATCACACTTTTGCGTAATGCTCTCGTCACGCATTCACCAGCTTACTCTCCAAGTCAATCGTGCGTAAAGAAGTTTTACTTCAAAAAACAAAATACATGTATTAAACAAAAATATAACTATGGTGTTTTTTTAATAAAATAAATGATGTAAGGTTTTAAATATCGGGTGTAAAATGAAAAGGAGCAATTTATTCTAGTCCATCTGAGTCTGATCGAGGACGATGTGCAATTAAATAGACAAATAGAGATAATAATAAAAATAAATCTTTAACTTGGCTCTATAGTAAAAGGTAGCAGTTCCTAAGATTATGAATAATTCTAATAGGACCGGTTGTACCAAACATTAGCGTGTTTAAACAAACAGTCTCTGTAGCTTTATAATATTAGTACCTATGGATCCGCTTCATCATCTAACAGATAAATAAAATTGAAGTATCTGTATGTATTGTTAAAATAACATAATTTAATTGGTAAAAACCGTTTTAAAATGAAGCTTATTCAACTGTTCTAATAAGAAGAAAATAAACTTTGAATTAAATCAACCCTATCAATTTATTATATTACACAGTTTATATGACATAAAATATTAAATAAAATTAAATATAAAATAGATATTGTATAAGGCTGTGGTATAATATAGTGCATGTTGTGACACCTTCAAATGTTAAACATTTTTCTATATTTTGTTTTAAGTTTTTAGATAAGGTGTTATAATTTTGTAACAGCTGTATGTCTTGTAAATAAATAAATAAAAGCTTGTCTCAAGATTTACCTATTTTATAAAAAAAATTTTTTTTTCATTTTGTTTTTTGTTTATGTACACAGGTAAATCTCGCGACAACCTTTTATATCATATAAATTATGTAATGTAATAAATTGATGAGTTTGAGTTGAGTAGTTTGTGTGTCTGTTTGTTTGTTCCAACTAATCTCCGAAAAGGCTGGACAGATTTTAACGGAACTTTTATAGTGAGATAGCGGATGTGATGTTGTAAGGAGTAACTTTTTTTTTTTATGAGATTCAGTGACAAACGAGTAGACAGACCACCTGATGGAAAGCAGTACCTGTCGCCCATAACACCTACGGTTCATGCTCTTAGGTTTTATGTAACAAAAATGCAGAAGCACAGGTGCGTTGTCACTGTGAGGACTAAGATGATATGCCTCTCGCCTGTAATTGCGCTGGCTACCTTATCCTTCAAACCGGAACACAACAATGTATTAAACAAATTGATTACCAATAAAGATTTTTATTATTATTATTTATTATTGTTGCTTGGCGGCAGAAATAGATAAGGGGGCGGTACCCATCCAGTCGGACTCCGCAGGCTTGACAGAGTCCTACCACCGGTAAAACTTACTTACTTAGGCTACTTTTATTTTATAAAAAGAATTAGGGTTCCCTTCAAAAAAATAAAACGTACCGAGGAATGCACCCGAACGAAGCGAGAGTAAGCCGCTAGTACTAAATAAATACATACATATTTATCTTTTACTTCCATTGGCACGACCGAACGAGTTTAAATACATATGGCCCCGACGACAGTTATCTCTTATGCTCGTAAAGCGACAGTTGCGATAACGGCTTAAATATAAGTCGGTAGTCGAAGTGTGAAGACTGATTGATATTTAAGAATAGTTTTAAATTCCATTCACAGTAAGTAGTTTTAGTTTTTTTGTTTGATATAAATATTGTTACTAATAAAAAAATATGTAAATATATAAAAAGCACACTATATATTTAAATTACAATTTATTTATACGTCTATTTTTTTAATCAATACTTTATCTAATCTATTATATATACGCTTATATTATATAGATTATAAGTTTAAAATAAATATGTATTAAAAAATGTATGGTAACTAAACAATAAACTTTTCAATTCTAGATGCCTTTGAAACTACATAAGTTGGACATGAGTCCCCCAGTGTGTGGTACTCTAATGGTTATTGACCTTCTTAATGTCCCCGTTGAATTTGTGGATGTTAATCTGTTAAAGAAGGAACATTTGACACCAGAATATTTAGAGGTCAGTCACTTAATACTAATTTGTTTGACTCTCGCTCTATACATTTCTCAGTACGCTGTATACATAATAACAACATAATACCACTGTGTTACAATAAGTAGGTATATTATGTAATTTAGTTATTTTTCTAATATACTCAGTGAAATATATTTATTATCTTTTAATGGTTTTCTATTTTTATAAGTAAATTCTTTTTACATACCTATACATATAATAATAGTAACTAAGCGAAATCTGTACATGAAATATTTTTCGAAACTGTTACATATTATTGTGTACGGAATATAGACCCCAAAACAAATTGAAATTTTTTTCTGTTTCTCTGTACATCTGTGCATTTCATGCAAAAAGCACTGAACTGACTTTAACTAAATTTTATGTACTAATAATTTATTATTAGGGTCAATATTTAGGATACCTTTTATTACATAAAAAAATCTAATTCTAACGGGAAAACGCAATAATTGGTTCCTTATACAAAAAATTTTGTGATTCATTACTTAAAACCTTTTAGTAGCAGGGTTATAGGGTAACTCGTCATTTATATCTATAGCTATACAATATACATTCACGTATATAATGTATAGATCTGTTTCTCCACTTACTTCTTCTTAACCACGCAATTTTACTAATAGAATGAGTGATAAACGAGTAAGATTTGTGTATAATTAGTAAATATTTTGTACAAAATGACTAAGCTATTACGGTGTTTTGTAAAAAACAAACAGTTTTTGTATAACGGTAATGCTGGGTAATATACATACATCAAAACAATGTACTCATTGTAGGGGCCTACAGAAAATTCCGCAATAGAGTGTATACCTAATATTTTTTCTACATAAAACACACTTTGAACTGGGACGCACCCGTAGCGAGGGCAAGTCGCTAGTAAAAAATATATTATGTTAATACGTAACGTTTATGCGGAAACTAATTGATAGATTTTCATGCAAATTAGCAATGAAAATTAATTACTATTAGTCAATATTCAGTTCAACTTTCAGAATCCATAGATACTAATATTATAAAGAGCAGAGTTTGTTTGTTTGTTTAAGCGCGCTAATCTCAGGAACTATTAATCCGATTTGAAAAATATAATATATTATAGTCTATCTATTTGACACTAACTGTTAAAACGTATGTACATAGGGACGAACCCGAGCGCCGCTAGTACTTTACATATACGGAAAATAGTTAATTTTAATGAGACTGTAGATTTGTAAGATCTACAAAAATATTAGCTAGATTATTGTATTTCTTTTTTAATTTCAGAAAAATCCAATGCATACAATACCTATGTTGGAAGATGGTGATCTGTACATACATGAAAGGTATAAATATTTTTAATATTTAATCATTTAAATTCATTAATTTTATTATTTTTGCACTTGAAATTCAGTTCATTTAGTTACCAGCTATAACTTTTCTAGTAAATCTTAACTAAACTTTTATTTTCCAGTCACACTATCATGACGTACCTCTGTGACGTTTACGGTAAAGATGACTCTCTGTACCCCAAGGATCCAAAACAAAGAGCTCTGGTTGATCAGAAATTATACTTGGACGGACAATTCTTCACCCGTGTCAAGAATATTAGCGTAAGTATTGTAATGTTATTGTCAATAGCTAATTCAATACCTATATAAAATGGAACACCATCATGATTTAGTGGAGTCTAGCACTGTCTTTACCACCGTTGGATGCGGGCTTAATTGCGTTGTTAAATTGTGTAAATGTACTGTGTCTGTAAAAGATTGAGGTAATTTCTTTCCGAACCGCTGATAGATTCATTGCACTCAATAAACACATGGTTATATATTCATGCAAAAAAAGGATATTTCTACTGGAAACATGCACTCAGACTGCGCCTTTGGAAATTTCGACTTAAAAACACTTTGAAGTCCTATAAAGAAAAATATAAGATATATAGTTAAGTAAATGTTTTTTATTATATGTATAAATTATTAAAATAGACACTACTAACAGAACTGTTTATATGTTTATGATTTCAGTACCCAGCAATTTTCGAGGGTGTAAGAAAACCATCAGAAAAAGTTATCAATGCAGTTATTGAATCATATGACTTTTTAGAAGCGTTCCTCTCTAAAACGAAGTTCATTGCTGGTGACAAAATGACTATTGCTGATATCGCTATCCTTTCGACCCTCGGAGCAAGTCGTTCTATGGTTCCTGTCGACGAAAAAAAGTACGTACATAAATAATAAAGTACCCGGGCGATCGAGCTTCGCTCTTCGGACACCTGTGATTGTCTACCTTGCGCCTTGGCCGCTTGACCACGATGCTTATGCCCGAGCGTGCAAAATTAGCGACCATTTTGCTTGGAATAATGCGAAAGAAAACCGCGTGAAATTCGAAAACATGCGTTTTCCCCGACATAAGACTAATCTAAATCGATTTTTCGCCCCCGAAAACCCCCACGTACCAAATTTCAACGGTTAGAACCGTTTCCGAGATCGCCGGTATAAATAAATAAATGTACAAGAATTGCTCATTTAAATATATTAGACTAGCGACTGACCCTCGCTTAGCTCGAATTCGTCCCTAGGTTGATTCCCCATACAAACTTTCATCCCCATTTTCACCCCTTTAAGGGATGATTTTCGGAATTAAAATATCCGATGTCCTTCCCAGAGTCTCAAACTATCTCCATACCAAATTTCGTCTGATTCGGTTCAACGGATTAAGCGTGAAAAGGAGACAGACAGACAGACAGAGTTACTTTTGCCTTTATAATATTATAATATGATAATAATAGTATATAGTATAATAGTACAACAGTATAATAGTATGGAAGTATGAATTAGATATATAATATTGTATAACATAAACAACAAAATAAAAGCACTGGTTAGCCCTTATGTTGAGGAAAGGGAATGCAAAAAGAAATACATGAAGAAATATCTGCACGATTATATTATAGAATATAGAAGTTTACCAAACAATTGAACTTACATCTGCGAGAACTTGGTCATAACTTAGATACTTAGATGACGAGTATATAATAGTTATATCCCAAACCTGATTATAGATGATACAAAATATAAGGATGTATAGATGTCTTTTTTTTTTTTTTTTTTAACGTCAGGAAAACCCCTGTTACGGGTACCCGCTCACCAATGGGGAAGCGAGTCGGGTTATGTGGGACTCCTGCCGCGATGTGCGGCAGCCTACCCACTAAAAACCTGACCAAATTCCTCCTCGTCGCCATAAGGCCGGGGCCGCGGGTACCAAAAAGACTCTTCCGCGACCCCGACGGCGAGCGCCTGCTAAGGCCCGTCTCCGTGTCAGGGGCTGAGATGTTCGACCACCCCTGACGACCTCCTCCAGCCAGAACAGTGGACGGCCGGCCTCCCCTAGCCGACCGCCCTCTGGCACCTTCACCGCCCACCGAAGTGGGCAACACTACCTCGGCTGCAGAGGACAGGGAAACGGCATCGAAACACCAGCCCTCTCCCCTGCAGCCCCACCGCGTCCGCCATCATACGGTGGCGGCCCCGTCCAGACCGCGGAAGGCGGGGAGGCCAGTACTGAGGCACCAGCGCTACCCTCCCACCGCGGCCCACACCTCTACCGGTTGCGGTACCAGTACCGCATCCGGCCCCACCCCCCATCCGATCACGGGATCGCCAAAGCGGTCCCGCCACCGGTGGCCGCATCGTCGTGGCTTCGCAAACGGAAGCCTCGTCGAGCGGCCGCAAACCGCCCACCGAAGTGGGCCCCCTTCATTCGGCTGCAGAGGACAGGGCGAGCGGCAACGAAACACCGACACTCCTTCTTCCACACTTCCCCTGCAGCCCCACCGCGTCTGCCATCGAAGACGGTGGCAGCCCCGTCAAGGCCGCGGGGGGCAGGGAGAACGGCGCACCGAAATACCGGCACTCCTCTCCCACCGCGGCCTTCCCCTCTACCGGTTACGAGCCTGCCCTCTCATACAGTCCCGCAACCGGTCCCCGCCCTCCGGTCGCAAGACCGCCGAAGCGGCCCCGCTCCCGGTGGCCGCAACTCCGCTCAAAGGAGAGCGGCCCCGTCTGGGTAGTGCCCTTCACCGCGGTTGACGGCCCGCGGTTAGGGCACCACCTTGCTGTTGATCCGCGCCGGATTTCTCCGGTACCACCCGCTGCAGACTAAGCGGGTGGCGTTCCCCGATCCGCCACCTGGGGACGCGCCCGGTAGGAGTCAGCTCTCCCCCGGGATGTATAGATGTCTGACTCAACTGATATCGATTTAAAAGTAACCGGACAAAATATGTATATTAAAACATCTTAATTGAATTGATAATGGATTTTTAAATTGAGCGAATTATTCTCCCTTCTTCTAAATTTTGCTACTAAAACTGCGTTATGCCATATATTTATATTGATATTGTTTCAGGTACCCAAAACTTACAGCCTGGTATACATACATGACGCAGCAGCCATTCTATCAGAAATACGGAGCTCGAGGAGCAACAGGACTTGCTAAATTTCTTAAAGACAAATTAGATATTTAATTTTTCTATACCACATTACTTATTTATAAAATTATTACGATAAAATTATATAATTTGTTACATAATATTATATTTTATTTATATAAATTGACATTATAACTCGTATATCTATACTAATATTATAAAGCTGAAGTGTTTGTTTGTTTGATTGAACGCGCTAATCTCAGAAACTACTTATCCGATTTTAGAAATTCTTTTTACATTGGATAGCCCGTTAATTGAGGAAGGCTACAAGCTATATATCATCCTGGGAAAATGTACGGTTCCCGTGAGATAATTTATTTTGTCTAGGGATGAACCCGAAGCGAAGCGAGGGTGAGTCGCTAGTCTAAAATAAACTTACATGTAGCAAGGATATTGTGATGTTCCATCTATTGAACAATAGATATCTATATAGTATACCTACTATAAAAAAATATTTTTATTTTAGCTCTAATTACAAACGTTCTAAAATAAAACTAAAATTTAGTACAAATATTTACATTTGAGTACTAAAAATAATATCGTAACGATATACATTAAACGTTTATTGAAAAAAATGTGTATAAGCATTGACCAAGGTTCATTGCTGTACATGGAATTCGTTGAGTATATTTTAAAATGAAGGTGATCTTCTTGTAACTATACGGGTATCACTATTATTATTATTAGTATTTACGGGTTAACACGTTCACTGCGTATCCAGAATTATGCTACCTGCTACTGCTGCGCTACGAGGTCTAAAAGACCTCGTTATTGTCTTCTCCGAATGACAGGACGAGATTCTTTAGATGTCGTACGGACTGTTATCTTAAAATCTTAAAATTTTTATGAAAATAGCTCAAAATTAGTTTTTTTTTGTATGTATCGGTAGGTGATACATATGTTCTTATGTATGTGTGCTCGCCCGAAGATCAAAGAAAAAAATCAAACAAAATTACAAAAACAAAATCACGAGACCTTAAGGATCTTGTAAGGCACTAAAAGTTAGAACATTACGAGACGTTTTAGATCGCTTAACGCATATTTCTGTCTAAATATCGATAAAACAATAGTGATGGGATTGGACCAAAAATAGATTATCGAGAATGAATAAATTGATCATTTATTACTGATACGCATACAAAATGTTAATCAAATCAATGTTTTTCGTTAAAACACGTTAAATACAAAGTTTTTTTTGCATCCAATACAAAATCCTTTGATTTGTTTTACTTTTTTATCCGCCTCTCTACTTGTCATAGTTCGTCTTGCTTTCATAGCATCCAGTACAGCGTCTTTTCTTATCATTTATTATATATTTATGTTCAGATATGTCCTCAGCAATATTATTTTTGTTTTCAAAAGGAACTTCGGTAAATTTCTCAATTATAGCTTGAATGAATTTTTTTTTTATTAATAATTCTAAAATTTATATAAATTATAATATAATTCTAAAATTTATATAAATTATAAAATTTATATAATAAATTTATATAAAATTTATGTAAATTATTTTTATCCATAATAGCAAGTCAAAGCAATCTCCAAAAGGTGGCACAACACTAACTGATTCATGAACTGGCTTCGTACGAAATTTTTACGAGACCTAATGAGTCTCGGGTCGCACTAAATACAAATTTTTACTATCTGGTCGCTACCAGACCTATAAGATCTCGTACGTTTTCATTCATAAAAATACGATATTTATGGTATTTATTAATGATGGGCTAAGACATCTCACTCTAACTCAAAAAGAACCTAAGGAAATTCAATGCGCCCGAACGGGATATACATACAATTTCACTTCCGCACTGAACCGAAAACTCGTACGAGAACTATTAGATCTCGTAACGCAGTGAACGTGTTAAGTTCAATAATAGTGAACTATCTATACTAATATTATAAAGAGACAGAGTTTGTTTGTTTATTTTTTGTTTGTTTGAACGCGCTAATCTCAGGAACTACTAATCGGATTTGAAATTTTTTTTTTGCATTAGATAGCCCGTTGAGGAAGGCTATAGAGTATAGCTATATATCCTCCCGCAAAAATGTACGGTTTCCTTGGGATCGATTTATTTTCACTAGTATTAAAATATGTATATTCATAAAGTGAAATTTTTGAAGGCAAAAATTACAAAGTAAAATTCCTAACAACAAGCAAACACATATCTGAAATTAATATTTGTTTGTCTACCAGTTTGTTTGAATGTCCATCACTTGAAATTGAGTTAACGAATTATAATAGAATATTTTACTTTAGCCAAAACTGGATCGCTATCTGTATGTCAATCATATTTTTTACCGCGCTGTACGTCCCGACTCCCGGTTGACTCTTTAATTTTGTAAGGTTATCTTAATTAGCTTTATAACATTTCAAAAATTGTTTTATGCGACTCTCGTTTTGGACTCTTTACAGTAGTCAGGTTACAATACTTTATAACGACATTAAAAATTTTAATATTGCAATTAGGATAATTTGTATAATATTAAAATAAGAAAATGTAGTTTTAATTATAAAAAACATTAATTTTGGTCGCAACAAATTTTGAAACAAGAACACCTAAAAAACTTTATTATGATTTAGGCTTTAGTGAACTACCTAAACCTATTGAGTATAAATGGCTTAACACTCTCATTAATTACGTTCAATATTACTTTAGTTAAGGATTTTTTAGTGAGGGAGTTAAAGAAACAAGTCAAAAGGATAGGTACAAATTAGAATGTCACAGTTAAAGCACCTGTACAGTGTATAGTTCATAGCGTTGCAACGAGATTGGATTCGAGAGGCCACGTGCCACACTCGTGCAAATACACAAAGGATGAAATTGTGAATAAATCGTGCCATGCGTACTGACCATGATGTATGCTTGGGCAAATTGGATTTATTTCGCGCTTTCCCTTCCTATTGGTAGAAGAACTGTTATTGCATGTATGAACGATGAGACATCACATATAAAACATTCTATACGAAATATATCATGCATCCAAAGCTTTTGATCATGATTTCAATGCGATAAACCTGTCACAAGGGGTAGCGTTTTTCGTGATTTATGGGAAATATAATAGTATGGAAATGTGTATTGTTTACGTTTGTATGTACAAATTATGATATATACCTATACATATTACTCGTACCTTTTTTGAATCCTTACGATTTGTTATATCTATGTATATATAATAAAACTGTAGAGGTCGAATGTCTGTACATATAAAAAAAATACTAAAAACCGAGTTAGGGGTATGTAAGAATAAAAATAGAACAAATCCATTTTTTTTTTTCAAATTTTTTTTTCTTTGTCTGTCTGTTTGAACGGTCTAATCTCCGAAACTGTTGGACCGATTTAAATTAAATTTTGTAAGGTAGTACCTTATATCTCCGGTTAACATCTTAGATTCTTTTCATTCCGGAAAATTAAAGGTGGGATAGTTTAAAAACTATAATAATTTATACAGCATAGTACACAAAAACTACTGATTGGATTTTAATAAACTTTACAATAATATAGTTCATACATCAGAATAACAAATAGACTACTTTTTATCCCGGAAAAATGTACGGTTCCCGTGGGATAGATTTGTTTTTGTTTTTTGTTCCGCTAGTCTTTAAAAAATAACTCATTCGTACATGTACGTTTTTATTGTAGCAACTTATTGAGTTCAAATTAATTCTCTTGTTAAGCACAATAACTGCTAGTATAGTAGTAGGTATGTGATAAAGGACATTTCGGAGCTAAGAGAAGATTAAGAAGAAATACGAAATAGTAAATAAGTGAGGACAAGTGGAGTAAAGTCATAGTGTAAAAGTATATAGTGGTGGAAGATAGTGCCCAGAGTAACAAATAATAATGAGTGATAATTATTTTTTTTTTTCATTTATCTATTTATGAAGAAATACGTCTTAAAAACGATAAGTAAAATGTGATCAAAATCTACTAACTTTAAAATATTTTATGTATGTGATATAATTCGCATTATAATTATATTATCGCATTATAATTTTACAGCAGCTCCTAAGAAAATGATATTTTTTTTTCAGCCATAGTATTAACGTAGTACTATATGTATCGTGTAACACATAAATGTTTATAATCATTGCTTATAAAATAACTTAAAATTATTTCACCTACTTTTGGAATAAACAGAAAAGATAAGAAATCAATTGAAAACATTGAAGATACAAAAACACGTTTAAGTTTTCTTATTTATTATTGTGATAGCATTTCAAATTAAAAAAAAAGATCAAACACTGTATAAATTGTCATCAAAGAATCTCTTAAGTATTCGCTTAGAATACGATAATGTGTTTTCCGTAACTACAACGTAACGGAAATGTGTTATTTTCTTTCTTTGTATGAAAACTCTATGAAGCGGATTTATGCAGTTTTGTTATATCTTCCCTTTGAATTTTACCGTAATATCTATTTAGTTTTTTCGTTTATTAAAATATTTGCAATTTTGTGCTTTTTACCGCTACAGCAAAGTTTAATATCCATTGTCGTTGAATAGGCAACGAAGCACTTGTCTTTGGGGACATATATTTCAATAACTCCACTGTGGTATCGTGTATATAAATCGTTCTTTTAGACATTTGATAATAATTTACGTTGATAATTTGCATCTGTACAAAATTTTCCAGCTTTATTAAAGCACAGTTAAGATTTATTTAACGACGATGACGTTCACTGAACTATATTCATACTATTTGCGGTCAACTTAAATATAATTATACGTGAAGAAAATTGAAATTTGTTTCCTATTATACCCATACCATTTATTTAAGTAACAAAGGTGCGTTTACAACGATATTGAATAATTAATGATTACAGCGCACGTAAAATACTACTCTTGTTCTCATTTTGTAAAATCCATTTTCCATATTACTTTTAATATTATATGGTTTCAGATAATTAATTACTTTCCATTTGAATTCCAATATCATTAATTAAATAACATATATAAACATAAATATAAATAATTTGAAACAAAATGTTATAGAATTGAATGAAAAAGCAATACTCACGGAAAATACTTCATCGTATTATACAATTATTAATGCCCTCCTGACCGATTTCCTGCTGCCAATCCCATTGAGACTAGCCATCTGCGCAGAAGATATTATAGTGCATAAGTATGCGCGCAAACACAAATTCACTTTCTAATCCTGTTATCCTCTTACTTCGGCGGGATGACAATTGGACCCAACGGGTGGAGGCGCAATACCGACGGTTTTCCTACTCCCCAACTCCGAGCTAAAATTGCGAATTTCTTAACAGAAAAACTTATTAATTAAGTCACCTGGGACTGGATCTGCAGCGTATATGCTTGCCACTAGATCACGTATGACTATTAAATTCCAACTGACCCGACAAAAGTTAGCGTGTCCAAACTTCAAAAAAATTGATTGATATTTAGTTCATACAAAAATCCTAAGGTATCTAAACAACCACCGTCAATTTTTTCTGATATTTTAGGTCTCAAGTGATTGATGCACTTCCCAACAAACAGCTCTTCATTTTTATTTATGTAGATTAGAAATAATATTAAATTGACATAATTTCTTTCTGACATTGGCATTTCAAAGCTTCATTAATTATTCGGTATACTAATAGGGGTTAAAGTATGAAATTGCCGATTTGTACAAAAAAATTGAAATTCGTGTTTTTTTTTTCTTTTAACATATTTATGTAATTAAAATAATTACCATCATTATCTATACATTGCTAATAGGAAGGTCATTTATGCCTTTGCGTTAGAACTCTGATGATCTAGATTTGACAAACTGTGTGAAAGCATTTTGTACTGCCTCCTGAGAAGAAAACTTTTTATCACGTAGAAAATTGTCCAAGTCACGAAAAAAATGGTAGTCCGTTCTAATTGCAGTTCCTGTAGAGTTAAAATGGTTTCTCGTGCTGTATGAGGTGTCGCGTTATCATGGAGCAATAATGGTGAAGTGAAGATCAATTTATGAGTTGGGGCTGTTTCATTGCTAGTTTTGCTATCATTGTTCGGAGTTCGGCACAGTAGACATCTGTTGTTATTGCTTAACCAGGTCGGAGAACGCTATAGTGAATAACTGATGACCATACTGAGACCACCAAACAGTTACCTTTTTATTGGTAAGCTTTGCTTTAGGACACTGTTACGGCGTTTGACTTGGGGTCAGCCATTGCATTTTTCGCTTACGGTTATCGTAAAGAATCCACTTTTCATCACATGTCACAGTTTTATCCAGTATTCCTTCATTTCTGTATCGAACCAACAAGGCAGCACAAGTTTCAACAAGCGTTTCTTTCTGCAGATTAGTCAAATCATGAGGCACCCATTTTTCATATTTTTTTTATTTTATTGATTTGACGCAAATGAGTCAATATTGTTGGTAAGGTAACGTTAAACCATGAAAGCGTTTAAACCAAAATCGCACGGTGCGTTCATTAGCAGTCCCCTCTCCAAACGTAACATTGATATTGCGAGCTGTTTCTGCCGCGTTAGTTCCGCGTCGGAACTCGTATTCAAAAATCACTTAAATTTTCGAAGTATCCATTTTTCTTGTCTAAGCTGAATAAAAAAACAACTGCAAGTCGATAATCGAATGTTGCACATTTTTTAAAAGAAGAACTACATTGGTACCATGTGAAAAAAGTTTCACTCAAAATTTTCAAACCATGAAGGTTCTATGTCAATTCGAAGTACCTATTACAATAAAACGGCAATTTCATACTTTAAGTTAGTCTTATAATAGTCTAAACTTTATCTATAAAATATTATGATGATAGGTTGTTATTTATGCATTCGAGATATTACCAATGTAGAGAATGCTTAATAATTTTATGAGAAAATAATGCCGGTGTGGTGCAATAAGGCACGTCTGACAGGCGCTCACTACCACGTAGAATATCACGGGTCGAATTCCGGGAAGGACAAATATATTATTACTTCTCGTATACTTTCCGTTTAATAACACAGTCTGTATAGATGGATGAAATTTAAAAAGAAATTTAAAAAGAAAAGAGCGGAATAATATATGACTAAGTTATTATTTATTAAGAGAATGAAGGAACATGTCTTAGATAATAAATATTTTTACATTGTTCGATTGATATAGAGAACATAGTGAAATATCAAATATTAAGGTTTCGTATTCCTTTGACAACTTGTTCCCATTTCTTTAGTTCATTTTTTACGCAATCGGGTTTCTTATTAATTGATTTTTTTATATAATAAGGCCAGTATTTCTATTTTTTTAATTTTATTTAACAATTTTTTATCCTTTATTATTTTTAAACATACAAGATGTACAATATATACAAATTTTGGTGATCGCCTCTTATCTTCATCTTGATTCTGTATACCACTAGGTCAAGACAAGGCTTTATTGTTATGTCTATAGTGTTTATTTATTTGCCCGTTTGATAGACGGACATCTATCCGGTCATTAAAGGACTTACACGTGTTCGAATTTTTTTTTAATGTTGGGAAATGCATTTACGTATACCACCTGTAGAGATACGGCTAAGTACTAAAACTAAAACCCAACAAAACCTCCCCCACCCCCAACGAACCCCCCGTCTTAATGGGGTGTCGCAGGATCGCTTACGCACTCAACTACGACGCCCCGACGGCAGGTCTGCCGAAGCAGACCACAACAACCAAGGGTTTGCTTCACAGTCCACTATGCTATCAGAGAAGTACCAGGAGCAATCCGTATGGTGCACCGCCCACCGAAGTGGGCCACCAAGTGCGTTTCTTGGCTTCGTGCCCGGCTGAACTGCCGGATGCTACAGAGACCCCCCTCCACCTTCCCCTCCATCGCCAGCACAAAGAGAACGCACATTAGGGAGGACTCGTGCTCGAGCTATTTCACTAACTTAAATTACCTTAATTGTCACCTTAATTAAATTCACATTTTATATTTATGTTGAATTTATCGAATAAGTTATCGCGTTTAATTGCATCTGTTTAATGAACTGTAAACGTCGCGTCGGTAGGTAAATGAAAGAGTCTTTATTGCTTGAACCTGAATAAATGCTTGAAGTAAGAAAGTAAAATTATTTTAAAAAAGCTACTAAGAAATGATTTTATTACTATTCAAGACTGGTAAGATTTTTCTATTTATAGCATTTGCCATCGGCACGCTTCACTCAGTTTAACACTCATTTTAACAATAGACGCAATATTATTCAATAACTGAACGGGAGCAAATTGAGGTATGAGATACATGTAGCCTATGCCCTGTTCCTTGCGATAGAGTAACAATGTGCCTAAATAGATATTCATTGATTAATGTTTCTATAAACATTAAGAAACAAAATATATTTAACAAGTAAAACTCGCCTACATATTTCATGAAGGTACTATAAATGACAAATAATAAAAAAAAGAAGAAAACAAGCGAGCCTTACAGTAGTCGCATATGATTAGACTCTAATTAAATTATTTAACTCAAATTTGTTATTGTATTTCCTATTGTAATCTAATGAGACTGACTAAAGTAAGTTTGAAGAGAATTTGAATATTGATAGATTTTTTGTATAATTACGTATATGTTGAAAATGGGAATGTTTGTTTGTGATACTTCAAAATTTTTTTTTCCGAAAGATAGGTTTAGGTCTAGAACAAATATTTCAATTGGAATTAACAAAATAATTGTATAAGAGAAATGTGAAAACCTGTATTATTTAAAGTTACACACTTTTGTCCTTTTCACGAAATCACTCCCACAAATTGCAGGAAAGCGAGAACAAACATGTTGCACATCAAAAAATTAATATACACATAAAGTATCAGCTTTTTAAAGCCGTAACTGCGGCTTTACACTACTGCGGCGTCATTATATTTTAATACTCGCGACTTATCCTCTCTCGGGTATATCCCTAGGTACCTAACAGTAGCCTATGTGCTGATCATAGTCTGGCTCCCCACTTATGTGTATTCACGTCATCATGTTTGATCACGCAGCTGCTTCTGGTACTTCTCTGACAGTAGGGTAGACCGTGGGAGCAACCTTTTGGAGTTTAGTTGTGTGATCAACTTCGGTAGGCCTGCTGTGTGGGCGTCGTGGTTGAGTGCGTTAGTAATCTTGCGACATACCATTATGACGGAGAAGGTTCTGTTGAGTTTTAGTAGGTAGTACAGGCTTTTTTAGTGCGTTTCATATAAGCACCTGTATGATGCAGGTGGTATACGTAAATAAATTTCCCAACATTAAAAAATTACACACCCTACCTTACCTTACGTGAAGCAAATATTGTCTTGAATCATGGAAACAAACCTAGGTAGCCTATGTAGGTATATGTTACGGGCAACAAAGGAAGTCCGATCACTATGAATAATAACCAGCTATAGTGATAGAACTGTATGATAGCATCCTATGGCCCCTATGTGGGGCAAAGGGCGTCAACAGTACTCCGCCATCGTGTTCGGTCTTGGGCTATGACCTTTGCCTCTGACCATGTGAGCCCGATTGCTTTCAACTCCGCAGCTACTGAACGTCTCCAGGTGTGTTTAGGACGGCCACGTTTTCTCTTCCCTTGCGGAGTCCATTCCAGAGCTTGTCTAGGGATGTGATTGGGAGCTCTTCTGAGAGTATGGCCGATCCATGTCCACTTCCGGCGCTTGATCTGGTGACCGATCGGTGTTTCAAGACAAAGACCCCACAGTTCTTCGTTGGAGATCTTTTCGGGCCAGAAGGTATTAAGTATCTGTCGTAAGCATCGGTTTATGAAGATTTGTATCCGCTGCGTGATGTTTTTTGTTACCCTCCACGTTTCGCACCCATAAAGCAGGACGGTTTTAACATTCGAGCGAAATATTTTTAATTTCACTCTACGTGTTAGTTTCCTAGACTGCCATACCGGTCGTAGCTGTGCGAAGGTCGCCTGAGATTTGGATACTCTAGAAGCGATATCCTCTTCAGTCCCTCCAGTTTCAGACACGACACTACCAAGATAGGTAAACTTCTTTACACGCTCTATTGGTTCCGAGCCCTAGTGTCAGTGGAGAAGAGTTCCTTCCTTCAGTGCGCATTTCTTGGGTCTTCTGGGTGTTGATTTTGAGGCCATCCAGAATAGCTTCACTCTGCAGATCGTCCAATTTGGCTTGCATGTCAACATGTTTGTGGCTGAGCAGACATAGGTCATCAGCGTAGTCCAGGTCATCGAGATGTTCAGTTAACCCCCACTCTATACCACGCTGCTTACCATCGTTTGTTCTGTGCATTATGCCATCCAATACAATGAGGAACAGCAGAGGTGAAAGAAGGCAACCCTGCCTCACCCCCGCGTGCACAGTAATGTCTTCAGAGATTAGGCCATCATTCTCTACCTTACAAGAGTAATTCTTGTAGATAGTCTTCAGCATATTGATAATCTTGGGTGGCACTCCAATTTCATCTAACCGGGACCAGATTCTGGGCCAATGGACTGTGTCGAAAGCTTTTTCGAAGTCAACGAAGGTAAGATATACCTCGCGTTGCCATTCTGATGCTTCCTCGACGATGATTCGGAGAGTGTTGATTTGGTCTGTGCACGAACGGTTTGGTCTGAAACCTGCCTGTTCTCTCCTCAGCAGTGGCTCAACAGCCCTTGATAGTCTTTCCAGCAGCACCTTGCAGAGGACTTTTGATGGTACAGAGAGTAAAGCTATTCCTCTCCAATTACTACACTGACTAAGGTCACCTTTTTTCGGTACAGTAATTAGGAGGCCCTTGTTCCAGTCATCAGGGAGTTCTTCTTCGACCCAGATCTTCTCCAATAAAGGTGTCAGTATCTCGACCGCAGTACTAGTGTCAGCTGTTAGCATTTCTGATGTTATAAGGTCGAGACCAGGAGCTTTGCCTCTCTTAAGGGAAAGTATAGCACTTTCAACTTCCTCTCTGGTCGGTGGAGCTGTCTCAATATCCAGGAGTTGGGTCGTTGAGGTGTTGTATGGAGTATGAGGCGAGGCTGGGGCCGATGTAAGAAAGACTTCTTCAAAGTGCTCTCGCCATCTTTTGAGTCGCTCTTCTGATGTTGTAATCAGTCTTCCCTGCTTGTTCCGTAGAGGCTTTTTCTTGTATCCACGTTTCCCAGCTAAGGTCTTCGTTGCATCATATAGACCGCTTAGGTTGCCAGTGTTAGCAGCTAGTTGAGCGCGATCGGCTACATCGTCAGCCCATTGTCGTTTATCTTTTCTGGTACTACGGTAAATACGTCTGCGCATTTGCCGATATTGAGCTCTGAGGTTGGCCCTTTCCGTGTTGCTATGTGATTCCAAGATCTTTAAGTGGAGAGCTCTACGTGCCTCGATAAGGTCCCAGGTTGCCTGCGATATCCACTCTTCGCGCGTTTTCGATTTGTAACCTAAGACATCAGAGCTGGTTTCATGATAGACCATTTTAATGCGGCTCCACTCTAAGTCTATTGTATCTGCTACTTGGAGAGCGGAGAAACGGTTCCGTAATTCGAGCGCGAACATCTGACGTATATTCGGCTGTTCTAGTATACCCACGTTAAACCTTCGTCCCACCTTGCCACTGTTTGATGTTCTCAGTGCAATTGCTACTTTAAGTCGCAGTTCAGCGACTATCAACATATGGTCACTGTCGATATTGGCTCCTCGCCTATTGCGAACGTCCAACAATGATTTCCGCCATTTGCAACTAATAGCAATGTGGTCAATCTGGTTTCGGGTGACGCCATCGGGTGATGCCCAGGTGTACTTATGAATATCTTTATGCAAGAAAAGCGATCCTCCGATGACGAGGTTGTTGTTTTGGCAAAATTCAAGAAACCGTTCTCCGTTGTCGTTGCTAGTTCCAAGACCGTATTTCCCCAGGTGTTTCTCACAGCCAGTGTTTTCGCTACCCACTTTGGCATTGAGATCGCCCATTGCGATTATGATGTCTTGTTTGCGTATATTTTTTAAGGTATTCTGCAAAGCACTGTAGAAGACATCTTTGTCCTCTTCGGAGGAAGTATTAGTGGGGGCGTAGCACTGTACTATGGTAATCTTACGTGCCTTAGAGTTAAAGCGGGCGGTAATGATGCGGTCAGAGATCGGTTTCCAATCCAGAAGGCTCTTTCTTGCAACGTTCGAGAGGAGAAATCCAACGCCGTATTCACGAGCGTCGTCTATATTTTCCTTGCCTGAGTAAATGAAAGTTAAACCGTTGGATGTTCTCTGCTCACCAAATCCATTTCTTCGCACTTCGCTTAGGCCGAGGATATGCAGTTTATACTTTAGCATTTCTTTCTCTACTTGCGCTAATCTGCTGTCATCAGATAGTGTCCGCACATTCCAAAAAGCTAATCGTGTCCGAGTTTTCATGCCAAAGGTCATCGGTAAATGATCGGTCTGGTTTTGTACTGTTTCGGTTTCGTTAATCGTTTATTTTTGGACAAGTAGGTGATTAGCCCGCTGTGTCCTAGTCCGCTGGCGGGGCTGCCACCTTAGAGTCCGCGGACAGACTCGGTTTCATTCAGGTATCCTCCCTAGTGATTTGGTCCTGTTTTGGGGCGCAGAACACTCGCCCGGTGCCCTGCATCCTTAGCAACTACAGCTCAAGGAGGCGATCGCGCGGCGGCGCGGCTGTAGTTGGTCCCAGGGTGGACGACGGGGACGTGGATGACTCGGACTGGCTGGGGCTATGCTCATTCTTGTGTCTCGCCACTGACACAGCAGATGGATACTCGGCATTTAATGGGGGCCGTGACTCACCTATCAAGACTCCCTCCGAGACCTAACCCCAACTTCCCACCCCACTATATATAGATAGAACTGTATACAATATACATAATACCCGTATTAAGTGAGCAATGTAAGTAAAACTGCTAGACTAGTCACTTTTCCCAGTCAGTATGAATAATAACGAGGGTAGTCATTATTCTAGCTTACGCAATATAATAAAACAGATAAACTGTAATGTTTTTGCTCATTATATGGATTTAAACTTACATAATTCTTATTGAAAAGTACAAAAAAGTAAATTATTTTAAAATAAATTTAAAATGAGTTACACAATTAATAGTAATAACATCAGTAGCTAGTTACTTCTATTTTAATAAAAAAATATTACTTATAAACAATAGTTTCAAAATTAGTTTGTAATCTAGGAAATATTGACTGACATATTTGAAATCTTAGGATTATACTAGAATTTTATTAAGATTAGAATTATTGATTCTTGCAAGGCGAGCTTTTGTGACATTTTGAATTGCAAAGAATGTTTTATCGCAGCGCTCTCCCGTGCACACCCCATGCACGTCGCATAACCGAATTTATCACATTACCCGAATCGAAGTAGGGAAGTATTCATACTGTCTTATCCAAGTGATAAAATCAAGCTATCTCAAACCTTGATTTTTTAAATGGGTCACGGGCCGTTATTAATATGGACCAGCCAAAGTAATAAAATTAATTTAACTGATGTTCTTGGTCATTATTCACAATGATCGGTCCATATTGATACTGCCCGGTTAATCAATTTTCTATGACGTATGATGACATATAGCTTATATATAAATAACAAGATATCATGGTGCTCCCAATGATACCTCACTTGTTAATATCCAACAAATAGTTTAGAAAATATGCTGTGACACGTGTACTCACATATACATTATGTATTTATATACATTATACATATTAAACGACTGCTAAAATCATAAACAGGAAATAGTATCGTTAGTATTATACTATAGTACCCTACTGCTTAGGATTAGACATCGGCAAAGAAATATACATTTTTAACATTTAATAACAATTTCCAAATCTCTGGGTTTTATACTACTTACTTAGATTTACGCGAATATTTGACATTTTAAAACGTCGTTTTATTAAAAACGTTTAGGTTACTCAAACGATACATTATATTTTCAAGTGTCTAAATCCTATTGTAACACGACAGAGTTTTCCCCCGGACTTTAACGGCTCGGGACATCACTATCGCGTCTGTCAAATTATAAACACTTGTCATGTTATTATCCTCTTAAATGTCAGTATAGAAAGTAGTACATTCCTCCATTTATTAACCGACTTTAAAACTGAGGCACTTTCTTCAATTAGTATATTTTTAACGTATTTTCCATTTTCCGATTTCTCGATAACGGCTTGGCCAATCAGGCTAGTTTATAGTATTATACCGTTATATAAAGTGATTGTTTAAAATATAATCATTATGTACATTGTTATATAATAAGAGTATACAAAAGTTTATAAAAATCTATAGTAGAGTTCCTTCTTAAAGCCTATAGTTTTAACGCAAAAAAGAGACTTTATATATTCGATATTTGGGAATATTTGGCTCTCATCACTCGGATATAACTAAATACCGCAGATGGTGCTTTACTCGTAGGTAGTCAGGGGCACATGTTGCCTACCTATCAAACTACTGAAACAAAGCCGACTAAGTCTTGTATTATGCAAACAAGCATCATGTAAGGCGTGGATTTATGAGGGAACTTCGTTAGAGAATCGCACGCCCGTGGGAAATGGTTTACTAAGAGTACGTCCGTATATTCATTTTCGGGTCTTGGAACTACTGACCGCTCTTGGGAAAACGTTTCTTGTCAACGGCTTATTTACGCTTGAAAATAATTGATTAAATATAAACAGTCCTTTACAGAACTACAAAAGTAAGGAAAGGCTTACCTCTCGGCCTAAATAAGAGTCACTACAGAAAATTCAATTTTTAATTTCTCAAATCCCAATTTTATGTTGGTTTAACTAAATATTTTTAAATTACTAACAAAGGCTTATTCAATTTACACTAATATTATAAAGCGGAAGAGTTTGTTTGTTTGGTTGAACGCGCTAATCTCAGGAACTACTCATCAGATTTGAAAACTTCTTTTTGCATTAGATAGCCCGCTAACTGAGAAAGGCCTATAGGCTATATATCATCCCAGAAAATGTACGGTTCCCGTGGGATAGATTTATTTTTGTTTAGGGACGAACCCGAAGCAAAGCAAGAGTGAGTTGATAAATAATGTATTATTAAACTTTCATACTTAAATAGCGATTCAATATTTACACGAAGTTTATTTTATGGAGCCTAAAATAAACTGACTTACGTACTTTAAGTTTGCACTTAAAAAACCAAATAGAATCTAGAACAGAGATTTATCAGCATTAAATAAATTCAAAGTGCTATTTCGTAAACAATACTTCAGTTGTATGGCACAATGACTTTATATGCAACTACCATTTATCTGTTTAAAAATGTATGGAGCTAGATAAAATGGCTCCACTGGAAAATGGTGTAATACATTTCAGAGCTATTTTGCCTGATTTGGAATAGATCGGTTGTTTCGCGGATATTGTTGGAACTCCCTTTAGTAATAACGTAATAATGAAAATGGAAATGTATGGATATATAATAATTAGATGTAATAAATAGTGAATTTCTATTATAATTGAAAATATTATTTTAGTTATAATAATTATGTGCATGTTAAAAATGCACATTTTTTTCCGTTGAAGTTGAACTGTATATATTCAAAGTAATGATATATATGATATGTTTCCACGATAGTAGCTAGAACATACTAAAATTTCGATGACATAATAATTTGTTTTGAGAAAAATATTTGCAATATTGTAATTTAGTTAAAATCTCATAAGATGAAAAAAGTTATGTTGTTTTTATAAACATATTTTAATACATATACATATATATGTATATACATATTCAACTGCTTCCGCAGTATTACTGAGATTCTTTGTCTGTTAAGAATTAAATTGAGGTGCTTTTTTTGTTATAAGTATAGAAGGTATGTTTTTTAGAAAAATACTATTTGGCACTGTCTGTAAAACAAAGTATTAGATATTGCCTTAAAATGGAAAAGAGAAATAAAAACAGCAACATATTTATTATATATAGGTATAGATATTATTTTTTATGTTTGTACATGTATTATATTATGAACTATAAGTAATATGGGCTACTTTTATCGACGCATCACGCAAGTGGATCCGCAAGCGAATACTAGTGAAGTTGTAAACAAAAATAAATCCTAAACCTATAAATTAAGTCATATATATAGCTTTTTAACAAATTATAACAATTACAATGACGGCTCAATCTTTTGAAAACAGGCTCTTTCAATTATTTTTATTCAGATTAATTGACTTTCTAAAAGCCTGTATATTGGCTGAAAACTTTATTCGCAAATAAAGCAGGTGACAATTTGATAAATGGATGTAATTTAACCAAATGCTATTTCGAGGGGAATTCGTTGTCACTTACTTTGTGTTAGCAAAAATGCGAAGTTTATATAGAGGTGTAAAAATTAAAAATTCATTTTAATTAGCACAAATTTTGGGTTTAGATTGAAATATAGAAGCTATTAAATTAACTTACATAATATATAAGAGTCACACAGCTTAGTACAACTTTTAATAATTATTTGTAAAGATGTTTTTATGTAGGTACATTGCTCACTGTTTCTCCCGCGTTGAATAACTTTGTAGAAATACTCCGCTCTTGTAAGTCATAGTTTAATGTAAGGTAGCCTATAAACCTTCCTCAATAAATCTATACTAATATTATAAAGAGGTAAAGTTAATGAGTTTGTGAGTTAGTGAGGTTGTAGGGGGTAATCTCTAGATCTACTGAACCGATTTAGATGAAATTTGTTAATTATATAGTTTGAGACCCTAGGAAGGACATTTGGTACTTTTTATCCCGGAAATCATTTAGTGCTATATTAATTGTTGCAAGAAAGTTTGTTCCCGCGAGGTCTACTATCTATTCGCAGAACTATTAGTTTTATTTTATCAATTAAAATAGTCTGGAGGTTAAAATAATAACATTCAAAGAGATAATAGTTTGGGAAACTGTAAGCTGAGACAGTCTTTTGATTATACTCTAGCTAGTAACCATGTTATGTTAGTTATGTTAGTTTATTTGTGTAGTATTATTATATGTATAATACTCTCACATTTTAATTTTGTATTTATGTAATAATGACTAGTGAGTAGTGCTTGTAACTTATTACAGTTGTTTAAAAGTTTGAGTGAAAACAAATAAACAACAGATTTGAGTAAAAATCAGAATGGAGAAAGCTTATAAGCTTACATAAAAATATAGTTTTTTTTATATATTTTTTATTTTTGTTAACGCGAATGGAACCGCGGGCAAAAAATAGATAAATTTTCTTTTAACAGATCTAATATATTCTTATTATTCTAACAAAAAAAATATGAGACATAAAACATTTCTCCAAGTCGAAGAGGTAATTGGAGAAGTTGTACAATTTAATTTGTATCCCATCTAGCGTAGCAAATAATATCATAATATTATCTAACAAAAGTTTCACAGTCTTACCAATTTTATTGTTCGACAAATATGCTGAAGTTTTCTGGTAATCAACAAAATAATTATTATTTCTAACCATAGCAAGAGCACATGTAAGTAAGGAATACAAAATATCATTCAGTAATTGTCCTGTTTTCTAGAGCCTGTCAAAGGAAAGTTTTGTAATAATGGAAATGGCAGGGTGCTTTAAAAGTTTTTCTCATTTTTAAGAGAAAGCAGATATGAAAACAATTCAGATAACATTCAATTAGCTTTTTCAAACAACAAACTTTTTGAAACGTTCTGTACAACAAGAATAAAAACACCTTGAAGTATTATTTATTATATTTTTATTGCTACGTTTGTGATGAGACTTATAAAATGACGCAGATTATTGTATCTGAATTCTGAAGATTATAGATAATGAAATGTCAAGAGATTGTTATAATTGTTCTTAAATACCTATTAAATTATTCCTTGAGTGTTTAGTAATTAACCTTTGACGTGATTAGTATGTTTTGAAACTGATACCCTTACACGCTTGTTGCTTCCAAGACCACCTTGCTATAATGACCGAGACCATCCTTCCGAGACCATCATTCCGAGACCATCTTGCTATAATGGTCTCTAGTGATTCTAGTGTCTAAAATTTAAATAAACACAGGCAGAATTTAAAAGTCAAAATGGAGGGAAGAAAAATTTAATGTAAATTTTATGAATATTTTGACGTTTAATATTAGTTTGGCTAACATTATAAATATGAAAGTGTGTTTGTTTGTTTGTCTGTTCTTCTTTCACGTCGAAACAGATTGATGGATTGTGGACTCTTATTCCCACGAAAAAACACGTTACAATACAACCCACAACAACTCATCTTACCTATGTATATATAATACTCGTATAATATCTATCTATCTATTCCATATTAACCGTTAAAAAACGCCTAGGGACGAATCAAAGCGAAGCGAAGTTAAACCACAAACAAACTTTTAATCATACTAATGTTGTGGATTGAAACAACAATAGAGCATCTATCAAAATAATAGTCTTCGCATCAGTTTCAGAATGAAAGGTTCTTGTTAAAATCTTGTAAATTGTGTTACGTTAAGGGTATAGTATCAAATTGTTTCCGCATGGCACGGTGACAGGCCCCCAGCTGCCCGTTGACAACGGTCGGCCAGTGACACCATAATCTATTAGGGCTCAGCTTGAGCTTTACATAAAAATTGTATAACAAGTTGACGGTTTTACTATAATAAAGTAATATTTCTAAGTTTTGGTGCTATAGAACCGCGTGTACTATGAACGGAATATAAGTGTTACAGTTAAAACCCGTTTTTAGCTAGAACGCGTTTTCCCTAGTTAAAATTAGTTTTTACTAAATGCCTTTGTTAAAACTAGATATAACTAGTCAAAACTAGAATTTACCACTGATATATTTGATTTTCAGATAAAACTAGTTGTCACTCCGAGCTTTAGTTAAAACTAGCACTAGAGAAACTAAGGCTCAACTGTACAAACGATGACATCGAGTTAAGACTTCATATTTTTTTCACTAATAGATCTCGCTATAAGAAGCCTATATATAAAATGTGAGACTGTGGAAACAAATAGTTTTTTCAAAAAAAAAATTTAAAGTTTCAACTTTTTATGTAATTTTATCACGTTTATACACGCACTTATAGATTTTTTTTTTTTTTATTCTCATTTTAAGAGCTGAGTCACTTAGGTGACTATGTTGCTCTGGTAGGTTAAACATATCTTCTTATATATACATTAGTTTTAATAATATCTAGTTACGTTTACTTATATTATATTTACCTATATTATACATAATTTTAGCTAACTCTGAAGTAGGATTCGCAAGATATATATTACAAATTCCAATTGATCTATCTGTTAATTGTGATAGAAGGGGCTCGCTACGAACACATTCCATTAAAATATGGTACACATCCTCTACAACTCCGCAATCGGGACAATTAGGAGAAAGAACTTTTTTCATTAAAAATCCAAACTTATTTAATGGAATGTGTCCGGAGCGCAGTCTCAAAGCCATCACAATGTCTTCACGTTTTAAATTACATACATCCACCCAAGAATAATAACAAGGTTGTGGTTGAATCGTTTTGTACCATATGCCTTTTTCTTTAGACCTCACATCAAAATACTCTTTCCAAGCATTCAAACATTTTTCTTTTATAAAATAAAGACAGTCTGTATAGAAAGGTAACATATGAATTATATCTCCATCAGTGCAGGCCTGTTTAGCAAACTGATCGACTTTCTCGTTACCAATAATTCCAATATGAGAAGGAATCCACTGTAAAACAACTAATTTTTCGAAGGACTTCATTTTTAGAATGAGTTCAATGATAGTATTGGCTATCGGTGTTCCTCGAAAAGTCGAGGTGCAGCGAGCCAAATGTTGTAAAGAACTTTTTGAGTCGGTGAGAATAATAAATTTATTAAAATTAATTGTCTCAATATAAGATAATACTTCAGCTAGAGCAATAAGTTCTGCGTACATTATTGAAATTTTGTAGTTATTTTTAAATCTCATATTAGTTTCTGCTTGGGGGTCATAAAATGCAATTCCCGTTTCATTTTTATCTAAAGATGACACGCACTTATAGATGTTTTTCACAAAGTTCGTTATAATATTCTATTCTCTGAGTTATTTTCAATCCTTATTGTACTTAAATATTTATTTTAACACTTAAAATCACGATTTATTCGTATTTAACATCAATTCTATCAGTAAAACTGGTACTTGGTTATGTTAAATGTCAATGTCAGAATTAGCATTATTATGATAAATCGACGCCATAACAAAACCTTTTCTTATCTTCTAGGTTGGTTAGGTTAGGTTAGAACAGTTAAAACAACGCACGAGCCGAGCGAGCGAAGCGAGCGTGCCGCGGTAGCGGCCGGCGAGTGCTTTTTCCGGGATATATTGTTACACTTTAGTTTATTTAACGTAAACATAACCTCAAAATTTGAAATTTTCAAAATTAAATATCTCGAAAACTATAAGTTTTTACAGTTTTTCCTTTTAAAGGGGGGGTCCTCTCACCCCTCCCCTCCCCCTCCACCCTTTTTCCCCCCTTAAATCGATGTCATCGTTTGTACAGTTGAACCGAAACTAATTTGGGATTAAAAACAAGATATAGTTTTAAAAAAATATTTATTAAAAAGATTTAGGACACAGAGTCATATGTACCTAGTAAAAATAATAATCTTATCTTAGTTTTAACTGATATTCCATTTTGAGCATTAGTTAATTCTAGTTTTAACAAAGGCATTTAGTAAAAACTAGTTCTAACTAGGGAAAACGCGTTATATCTAAAAACTGGATTTAACTGTAACATAAGTATTGACTTATTATAAGAACATTAAAATTTTTGTGTACTTTATATGTGGCTCAAAAAGAATAAAATTAATAAATTAATAATTATTAAGTAATTAGTAATTAATATTAATTAAGTAATTCATTATTTTTTTTATTAATTTATATTTTTTTAATAGCCTCTAAAGTCGAAGCAAATTTTGACTTTTTCCGTCTTCATCAATTCCGATAGACTGTGACAGACAAACAAACTCTATGTTAGTAATCTTTAAAAGATTACTTACATAGAGTTTGTTTGGCTTTCCTTTTCCATCAGAAGAAAGAAATTTTACAAAGAAGGCTTTTATACTACAATTATCGCTAAAATATTTTTCTTTTATATTTCAATATTTTCTCAATGTACATTCCCATTCAGTTGTGTAAACTATAAATTTTAAGTTAATAAATACAAAAATCCGGCAATAACGCTGAAAGCTTACAGAAATGTAGCGCTGACGATTATTCTTAATGAAATCCATTCACTTTGAATTTTTACAGCTCGGATATCGATACCAATAAGTCCTTGTTAGTTTTCCATCCGTATAAAATTAAATCGAGTAACAAAATCGATTTTACGTTTACAGAAAGTAAACTATAGGTTCATAAGTCTTGTACACATTTCCGATTTCTCTAGGGATGAGCAAACGAATAAATCTTATTACAGTCTGTCGATTTAAGAAACGATAAAAGTTTGAGAAGTGCTTGCGGAAATAATCGTAAAAAAATCCCGCCCTACGATTTGGTAATGGCAATATAACTGAAAGCGTACAAAATTATTTTATAGAACATAAATACAGGCATTGAATTTTGTTCATCTTCGATTGCGAATCGGTACGTATGGGAGCTATAAATAATAATACGAATGTTTTATGTATGGGATGCTACTTTCAGTACCTGTTTTGTTGTTTTTTTTTTATTAAATAAGTGCTTAAGGTGTATTTTCATTATAACTATTCATATAATAAAATTCTTCCTATTCATTATTATCGATAAAGAGGCCAAATCTATAGTTTTTAGAATTTTTGTCTGTCTGTCTGTCTGTGTGTTACCGCATCACGAAAAAACCACTTGACAGATTTTGATGAAATTTGGTATGATGATAGCTGGTTACCCGGGTCAACCTATAGGATACTTTTTACTTCAGGTTTTTTTTTTATGAGATTCAGTGACAAACGAGCAGACAGACCACCTGATGGAAAGTAGTAACTGTCGCCCATAACACCTACGGTTCATGCACTTAGGTTTTAAGTAACAAAAATGCAGAACCACAGGTGCGTTGTCACTGTGAGGACTAAGATGATATGCCTCTTGCCTGTAATTGCGCTGGCTACCTTATCCTTCAAACCGGAACACAACAATGCAATCATTGTTGCTTGGCGGCAGAAATAGATAAGGGGGTGGTACCCATCCAGTCGGACTCCTCAGGCTTGACAGAGTCCTACCACCGGCAAATATCTCATCTCTGAGCTAAACGTTAAAACGTAACTAGGGACGAACCCGAGCGGAGCGAGGGTGAGTTACTAGTATATCTATACATTATTTTTCATCCGTCAAAAGTAAAATAGAAAAATGAATAAATAAATAATGTTTTATATATTTGAGCTTATTATCGGAATCCTGTTTGGGTGTGGTGGTTGTAGTGAAAGTGTTGGTAATTCGGTGTTCGATGGATTATGTGTGCGAGAACATAGACTATGTTGTATACAAGAAAATAACTCTCAACACAAGCACAGTTCAATCGAATATTATTATATCGAGCAAAGCAGTTACAACTTAATATAATCGTAGATGCAACAAGTAAACAGGGAAAATAACACGTAATCACAAAATCGTAAGGTACAGTTTCGAATGTATGGAATCGTAAGCAAGCGGAACGTAAGTTACGAGCGTATAGCGTAGGTGCGAGAGACCGACTGGCGCCGGCGCGGCCGCGGGCGCGGGAGCGGACGCGGGAGCGGGCTTGGGGTTATACCTGCGCTGGAGTTTGAAACTTTTGAATGCATATGTGTATGAAAATTATATATGAATGTTTATGTATAAAAGTTATGAATGTTATTTTATTATATGTAATGTAAATGTATATATATATATATATATATATATATATATATATTATTTTTTCTATATTATTTTTTATATATTATTATATATTATTTTTTCTAACAGAAAGATAATTTTGTCAGTATTTTAGAGAAACTCTTGAATTTTTCTTTATATAAGGCATCATTAATATTCACTCAAGAATTAAGGAATGATCTTGCTATCGAAAATTATAAAGAAGATATCACATAGTACCTACCAGGTTTTTGTATTCAATATTAAAAGTATTATCTTTTTATCTTTTCAAGGATAAAAATTTAATCTATATCCTTTACTGATATAACCCAGTTTTCATATTTTTATAATATTTAAAAAAATACATCATAAAAATGGAAAAACTTGACTGCATAAAAACCGAACTAAAAAGAAGGGAACAAGTTAACAAAGGAATATATTATTATACAGCCAGAGACATATTAAATATATCTTTGCTGCGAGCCTAGTTACGTTATCATCTTTTTTCTTCACATTTATATGAAATTTAAAGGTATGTTTATAGCCTTTTTAATTAAAAAAAGATATCGCATCACATAAACAAAAAAACAAACACACAAATTAAAAGCCTTCCTTTGTTTAAGTTGGTTAAAAATATACTACATCCGGAAATTAATGAGTTACTCCTTATACTTCGTGACCAAATGCTTCCTTTATCATTTTACTTACAATGGACCTCTACGAACAAATCGTACCAGTGTCCTTAGGGCACCGAGTTTAAAAATCAATCACTTAGTAGCTGGCACTGATTGAACAAGCTCCACAATGAATGTACATTTAGTTGATTCATAGGCTTTATATCTTGAATAACAGTAATGAAATTATGTTTATTGTTATAAGTACGTACTCTAGGTATATTATTCGAATTGTACTGTTTATTATTGTAGAAATTATAATATAATATTTTTATTGTAGAAAATAATTATCGACTACTAATTTTTATTATGAAACAAACAAAAACAAATCTATCCCACGGGAAGCATACATTTTTCCGGGATAATAATAAAATTAATAAAAGTAGTCTATTTGTTATTCTGATATATGAACTATATTATTGTAAAGTTTCATTAAAATCCAATCAGTAGTTTTGTGTGTCCTACGGGAACTCTTTAATTTTTCCAAATAAAAATTATCTAAAATTTTGAGCCGGGGTATAAGTAACACTATGTAAAATTTCATTTAAATCGGTCCAACAGTTTCGGAAATTAGCCCGTACAAACAGAAAAACAGACAGAGAAACAAAAAAATTGAAAAAAAAATTATGGATTTGTTCTATTTCTTTTCTTACATACCCCTGACTCGGTTTTTAGTATTTTTTTTTATATGTACAGACATTCGACCTCTACAGTTTTATTATATATATATATATATATATATATATATATATATATATATATATATATATATATATATAAATCTCGTGTCACAATGTTGGTCCGGGATGAACTCCGAAACTACTTATCCGATCTTAACGTTTTTTTTTTTCAAAATGTGTGATTTGTTCCAACTTAAAAGATAGGATAGTTTTTATCCCGATTATTTCCTTTTTTTATTGCAAAATTGACGATTTTCATATGTGTGCCACAGCAACGCGTGGCCGGGTCTGCTAGTTATATATATAGATATAACAAATCGTAAGGATTAAAAAAATCTGGATTTGTTCTATTTCTTTTCCTGGATTCCCATGACTCGGTTTCTATCATTCTTTTTATGTACAGACATTTGACCTCTACAGTTTTATTATATATATAAATCAGACAATAATAACACAACAATAAGGAGTGGATCCTTTCGGCCCCAGCTGTCAATCTCACTGAGACTAGCCATGTGCGCAGAAGATATTGTAGTGTCTAAGTCTACGCGGAAACATAAGTGTACTCTCTATTCCTTTCAGGTTCAAACTTCGATAGGACGAAAATTCGACACGGCCGGTAAAAGATCAAACGCAGGACCGACAGCTTTACGTGCTATCCAATGTACGGGGGTCAAGCCCCGTTAAATTCCCAACTCCGAGGTAAAGAATTTAGAATAGTACTCTCAGATTTCATCCGATCAGTTCATTCCGGTTAGCCCCGATTCGGGACTTGGGCCCAGGACTTCCAGATCCATAGCCATACATGCTAGCCATTAGACCACTGACTTCAGTGGTCTAATGGCTAGCATGTACGGCTGTTACCACCCCGGGGGAGAGCTGACTCCTACCGGGCGCGTCCCCAGGTGGCGGATAGGGGAACGCCACCCGCTTACCGGCTCCGGTACCGGAGAAATCCGGCGCGGACCAACAGCAGGGGGAGGGG
Source organism: Argynnis bischoffii washingtonia (assembly GCA_033884665.1). Classification (NCBI taxonomy): domain Eukaryota; kingdom Metazoa; phylum Arthropoda; class Insecta; order Lepidoptera; family Nymphalidae; genus Argynnis; species Argynnis bischoffii. The sequence goes on along the minus strand of CM066618.1, from coordinate 11,403,129 downwards.
TGCCTCTGGCCGTGGGCCGTCGAACGCGGTTGAGGCACCCCGCACGGGACCGCTCTCCGTTGAGGCTTTGGCTTCCGGAGTTGCGGTCACCAGTGTGGGGAGGGCCCACTAAGGTGGGCAGACGGGTGTCCACTACGGTGGACCAGATGGGGCCTCTCGATAGTGGCTGCATCTGACGGCGTTGCGGCAACTGACGGGGGGGTGGTGGTGGGTGCCCTGACCGTGGGCCGTCGAACGCGGTTGGGGTGCCATGAGGATGGGGCTGCTTGCGGCGATTGGGGGTGTGGACCCACTTCGGTGGGTGGTATGGGTGCCACATTTTGTGGTGGATTTGGGGCCTCTCTCTCGTCGTGGCAGCATCTGACGGCGTTGCGGCCACTGGTTGCGGGGTTGCTTGGCTGATCCTGCAATCGGACGGGAGGGGGGCGGACGCGGTGGGGCTGCAGGGGAAGAGGCGTGTCGGTGTTTCGTTGCCGCTCTCCCTGTCCTCTGCAGCCGAGGTAGTGTTGCCCACTTCGGTGGGCGGTGAGGTTTGGTGGGGCTGCTCCGGGTACTTCTCTGTTTAGCAGAGTGGACTTTGGAGCGGCCTCATTGGTTTGGTGTTCGCCAAACCAATGGAAGGTGCCAGAGGGCGGCCGGCTAGGGGAGGCCGGCCGTCCACTGTTCTGGCGGGAGGAGGCCGTCAGGGGTGGTCGAACATCTCAGCCCCTGGCATGGAGACGGGCCTTAGAGGTACGGTGGATAGGCTGCCGCACATCGCGGCAGGAGTCCCACATAACCCGACTCGCTTCCCCATTGGCGAGCGGGTACCCGTAACAGGGGTTTTCCTGACGTTAAAAAAAAAAAAAAAAAAAAAAACGGCTGTTACCACGTGGTAACACTACGATATTACATAATATATGACTGCCATTGCATATTGATTGAAATACCGTTATAGTTCAAGTGAAATGCAGTTTGGGAACTAAATATTGAAAACTATACACTATAGTATTATAAACTATAGTAATGTAATTTTAAAAAATTTAGTTTACCGATTTCTCTAATGTTTTCGAACTGAAACGAAAAGAATGAGCCCTATCTGAAACTTGAACAAATTTTTTTTTAAATGTAAACGTCCACTTAAAGTTGGGGGTGATTTTCAGCCTTTCTTGACCATAAAACATACTTTTCTCGGAAATCGCTAAACATTTCAGTTTCTATTTTTTTCTACTTTATATATATATATATATATATATATATATATATATATATATATATATATATATATATATATATATATATATATATATATAAATAAATAAATATGTTGGGACATTAACACACAGCACCATCTAGTTCCATGGTAAGCTACGAAGGCTTGTGTTATGGATACTAGATAGTTGATACACTACATATATAATTTTAAATACATACATATTATAAATATAAACACCCATGACTGGAGTACAAACAATCGCGCTCACACAAATGAATGCCCCCAGCGGGACTCGAACCCGCGACCGCTGGCACAGCAAGTAGGGTCACTACACACTGAGCCAAACATGTCGTCAAATATCGTAATCGTAATATATATATATATATATATATATATATATATATATATATATATATATATATATATATATATATATATATATATATATATATATTACGATTATATTTTAAGATTTAAGATTACATTACCTTAGTTTCATGAGAATTAAAAGACTATTCTAGAAATTAAAAATAAAAAACCAAGAAAAATTACAAACTGAGTTTTTGCAAATATCTCGAATACTTTGAGGTTGTTGTAAGAAGTGTTATTGATAAAAGTTGTAGATTTTTACTAGACCTACAACTTTTGTAGAAGTTTTTTTTTCGATAGAACGTCACAGTAAGCCGGAAATTGAAAAAAACTAATTTTCAACGCTTTGCGTCCCCCCATTTCTCGGGGGTAGCTGGGCATCGGGGGTATTTTATGAATTTCTATTCCTTATATTATATACCTACTAAGATTTTAAAATCATAAAACTTCAGGTTTTCAATATTTTATTTTTTCTTAAAAATAAACGCATTTCGCTTGGTCTATTATGTACTCGTACATACACTATGTTCATAATACCTACTAATATTGTTATATGAACGTGTATATGAAAAAGTGAATATTCCACACGAGCGGGTTGTTACATTTTCATGCTGTAACTGATGTAAAAGATGGTTTATACCTACGCTTTAAATACGGAATCATGGCAAAGGCTATTTCTTTATCGACGCACCTATTACGGACTGTTTTTATAAACACGAGCAAAATGAGCATATTAATATGTATCAGTCATGTTAATTTAAAATGTATACCTAATAATTAGAATGAACAAAGAATTAATTAAGACACTATTGATAAAAAATAACAGACATACCTACTCATGCTATTGTTTTTATTTTTTATTTTATTGGGGAATTATAATTTAAATTATAAAAATTATATATTACTAGCGACACCATCGCTTCGCCTGGGTTCATCCCTAGCTTACTTTCCAATACAAAATTTCATCCCCATTTTCCCCCTTAATGGATGATTTCCGAGATAACAAGTATCCTTTGTCCTTTCCAAGGTCTCAAACTATCTTCTTACCAAATTTCATCTAAATCAGTTCAGTAGATCCAGAGCTTATCCCCTAGTAGCCCTACAACCTCATAAACTCACAAACACACAAACTTTACCTCTTATATTAACTTTACCTCCTATTATTAGTATAGATATGTGGAATTAAAAAAATATTTGAAAAAAATCTATATTTTAAAGTAATTAACTTCTGAAGTAAAAAAATAATAATAATATTAAACCAGCACGCTTACATTGGAGACAGAGTGAGTGAAGCGAGCTCAAACTCCGGTCTCACACTTATACCTATTTTCAACATAATTACCACTTGCATAATGAAGGAAAACATCGTGAGAAAATGCACACATTTAAAAGTGATTAATTAGTTCTTTGAAGTCAGTTTACAAATAAGTTCTTTAATCTGTATTTTTGGTCCGCGTTAACCAATCTTCCTCAAATAACACAAGAGCTAAATTATTTTATGCTACTATATTTTATATAATATAAAATTTTGAATATAAAAACGAAGAGCACTGAAGTAAACAAAAAACAAGCTTGCAATATGAATTTAAATAGATATCAGAGTATTCACGTATCGTAATAATTTAATAAAAATATATCGCGTTCGTAAAGTTTCTTGCCTCCGGAAAGTCATACAAATTTTCATCCTATATTCACACCTCGTTTGCTTTATTGGTATTTTCTCTTGTAGTTTAGTTTATTACACTCCGAATAAAACCTTTGCAAACTGGAATAGATTTTGAAAATGTATTACTTTTTATGAGATTTATTGTGTAATGAAAGGAATAGTATTAACTTTTAGCCTTATGAGTTTGATGCAAAATATCATATTGTCACTTGTAATATGGACTAAAAGAAGTTTAAGCTATTTTTGTTAAACTAAAGTTATTTGTAAAAATATTAAATCAACATCTTTTGGGAGTTAGACCTAACCGCTGGATTGAAATTACATTACCCCCAGGTACTGTCAGCAGAACGCCGTTATATATTCCGGCTAGTAAGAGAAGCATTCGAAATTACTAAATACAAAAATTTCAACCGGGACGACGGGTTTCAACTCGTGAACTTGGAATAGTGATTAAAATGTGTCAACCACTTAAAAGAGTAAATAAAAATTCGCGAATAATTACATAGTTTCGTGTGTCGAGACTCGAAAGAGTTATAAACGACGTATGTGACAATGGTAGTGGTAATGAACGTAACCGAATTGGAAAGAGAGAGATTTTCATCATTGCAAAGTTTGCAATGTTGAAAATACAATAAATAGAACTGATGGTGACTTAGGAGGTAAATTGTGGAACTCTTGTGCTTGGTTAGGCTCATTTAATTCGTTTTAACGAGTCCTATACTTTACAAAAAAAAAACTATATTAATTATTATATTATTATTTAAGATTTAATTCCAGGGAATAAGAATATTTACTTTAACGATACGTAATATGGCCTCATAAAAAATCATTCATCATTAAAATAACCAATCATTAAAACTCATAGGAAAATCTAAAAATCTAAAACGCATCGAGCTCCCATAGTTGTAATAACTCTTCGCTTTTTAAATCGGCAGACTTTAATGTAATTTATTCGCATACCCGTCCCGAGAGATATCGCAACAGTACACAGAAGTTATGGGCCTATAGTTTACCCTTTGAAAGCGTATCAAGTCGAAGTAGATTTACTAGATTTAACTTTATGTGAAGGCGTACCGATGGGAAACTAACAGGCTCTTCTTATCGAGCTGATCTCTCGTATCGTGAATATACGGCATGCTAAAAGGATATAAAATCAAAGTAGAAAAAATGTTAGCCACGTAATATAATGCCTATACATATAATAAAATTGTAACTAGGCCGAATCTGTACATTAAATTTTTTTAGAAAACTTTATTGAAATAGACTTTATTATCGATACAGAGGCCGAATTCATATTTTTAGATTTTTTGTCTGTCTATCTGTCTGTTTGTCTGTTACCGCATCACGGAAAAACCACAGGAGGGATTTTGATGAAACTCGATTTGATGATAGCTGGTTATCCGGGTCAACATATAGGATACTTTTTACTGTGGGAAAACATCTCATCTCTGAGAAATCTATACTAAACGTTAAAACATAAGTAGTGACGAACACAAGCGGAGCGAGGGCGAGTAGCTAGTGTCAAATATATTTGTGAATACTTCCCTATATGATTTTTTTAAATTATGTTGTGTATATATGTAGGTAACACGAGAGAATAATAAATACATGGTATCTTACTTTCACGTGTTAAAATCAGTTTTACTTATATATTTGTTTAATTTAATTGACACTTATTTGTTTTTATCATTTTATGCTAGTTATAAAATACCTGGTATATTTGAAAATAAAATAATACATTTTATATACTATATTTTATTTAGCTTATTTACATGATGTCAATGTCAATTCAAATTTTTTTGTCCGTGTGTGCTCGCCCCGACAGAAAAACACATTTTATTTCTGATACGTATTTTTTTATTAGTATACATTGGTAATGATTAGACATATGTAGAATATAAAGTACCTGTACATATGTGAATGTCAAATATATGGCAATGGTAAATATTTTAATTTAGTGTATTGTTTTTAGAAAGTTTCATTATAATTTGTAATGTTAATTAAAATATAGGTACTTACTTAAAAACAAATATGCTGTATTTATCATAATAAAGTTACATCTGTGTCAATAAAAAAATATAATAGGTAGGTATATATTCATTAATTCTTTTTTAAAGTAGCTATTATCGGCACAAAGAGACGCGACGATGACGTGTCTTATTTTTTTATTTTCAAGTGTTTTCCTTCTAAGCTGTGCAGGTATGTAATGTTTTTAAATTTTTTATTCTTTTATTTTTTAAATATTAATCTTTAAAAGTAAAGAAAACAAAAATACTAAATAAAAGTAAAGAAAAACTACAACTATTGAATTCCTTATGATTGATCAATTGTAAAAAATTAAAAGTGACTATAATCTAATATATAAATATCTCGTGTCACGGTGTTTGTGGTCGCACTCCTCCGAAACGACTCGACCGATTTTAATGATATTTTTTTTTTTGTATATTTGGTAGGTATGAGACAAGATCGTAAAGTATTTTTTACCCTCCTTCCCCCAACCCCCATTTTTTAATCCCGATTTTAGTATTTTTGTATGGATAATATTATATAAATACATAGTGACAAACCCGAGCGAAGCGAGGGTGAGTCGCTGTATCACATAAAGCCAAAGAGTTTTCTTTGTGGATCAAACGTGTGCGTAGCCACGGATTCTGCTAGTAGTCTATACATACCTGATACCTAAATTTATTTCACACTATTTAAACATTTCCGCAGCCCGTCATTTTCAATAGCAAATTTTTTTATACAGCAGATAACATATGTGGTCCGAATGAATCAATGAAGGATGGGATAGACTGCAGATCTGATTGTTGCCCCGAAGCAGATGGTCAAGCTACAGCCTGCCCGGATCCTTGTGCCACATCATGTAAATGTGATATAATGTACCGTCGAGCATATAATGGAACATGCATACGTTCTAGAGATTGCCGTAAGTAAGCATATGTACGGAGAGATTCTGAAAATACTGTCTAATTAACTCTCTCATTTAAATTAACTTGGCTCCATGATATACCATACTACACTACGCTATATTTTTTAGAGTACATACTTAACTAACATACATTTTTTACAGCCATTTATCTAATAACACTAATTTGATTTTAATAACTTTAAAATTATATTTTAATTAATTTCATATAATATAATTGCTTTTTACTTTGACTATAAAAATTAATTCAAAAATAATTAACAAAAGCGCATGCATGCATGTTAATCATTTATATTGAGAGATAAAACTAAATAGATACACAAAAATAATGATTCCCCTTTTTCCTAAACTAGCGCCGATACCATGTGGGGAAAACGAAGAGTTCGTATCTTGTCCAACTTGTACCGAATCCTGTGTTTATGCGAGACCTGATGGGAAGCGTTGCCCAATTATTGGGAGAATAGGGATGGTCGTGATATGTGATCCAAAATGTCGTTGCAAAGACAACTATTGGAGAAATAATAACAACAAATGTGTCCCTTATGATCAATGTCGTAAGTAAAAAACAATATTTATAGCTACTATAAATATAATGCGTGACTTTTTAAAGATTTTGGATGTTGAATATCTATGACTTAATCTTGAATTAGGTATACTTAACGTACATATAGATTATCGGATCTTATATTGTATTATTAATCATTATTATAGTTTATTTATCTCATATTATTTATGCTAATTTACAATATTTGTTCTTTACAACTAAAATATCTTATATATTTAAACGAACAATTCTTGTATATTTATTTATTTATTTATCCCGGCGATCTCGAAAATGGCTCTAATGATTTTACTGAAATTTGTTATATGGGGGTTTTTGAGGCCGGAAAATTGATCTAATCGAAAATCGAAAACGCGTGTTTTCGAGTTTTCATGAGGTTTTTTTTCTAAGCATTATTCCACGCCAAATATGGTCGATACCTAAATTCTGACGCTCGGGTATAAGCATCGTGGTCAAGTGGCCAAGGTACAAGATTTACAATCACAGGTGTCTGAGTATGTGTATGACTCCTGGTTGGATACAAAGTTTTTACTTTTGTTTTTTTTTTTGTATTTATTCAAGTTTTTAATTAATAAGAGTTCTTGTCTTTATTTTTCACACATTGACAACTGTCATAGTTTGTGTTAAACATGCTTCAGACGTGCCATTTTTAATTACATATTATTTTTGGTGTAAAGTGGTTACACTCTCTCCACAACGTCTACGCAACAATATAATCAAATCAACTGCTTAGTTTTCAAATTGTTTGGTGAAAAATATATTACGAGTGCAAATAAATAAAATATTTAAAATAAAATCATTACCTCACCATAATATAATTTAATAAAATATTTTTAACATATCAAATTCTTAAAAGAAATATTGTAAAATCAAGGCAAAGTAATAATATCATATGGAATTCACCATTCCTTGCAAAAAATATTTACCTTAATAAAAGTAAAAATATGAATATTTTTTAATAAAATATAACTTGAATGCAATTATTGAAAACCGTAGAATATGAACTATTCATTTGTCAGGTATAGGTAGGTATATACCTGACATATGAATAGTACAACTAACTACAATGTTATTGTCTATATATTATTATGCACCCTACATACATTCTTATTTTAAATCGTAAAAGTATTTTTATGGCTACTAAATATTCACTATTATATTATCAGCGATAAATTATAAAGAAGAAATAATTTTATACATAAAATAATTTATTTTTAAAAACGTGTCATTCATTCGAAAACACGAAAACACTATCATTTTATTATCCACTAGCGACTCGCCCTCGCTTCACTCGGATTTCTCCCTAGGTAGATTCCCCATACAAACTTTCATCCCCATTTTACTTTTATTTTTTATAATATGTATGTATTTAAAGTTATATATGTGTAGTATATCAACTATCTGGTATACATAACACAAGCTTCGTAGCTTACCATGGAACTAAATGGTGCTGTGTATTAATGTCCCAACATATTTATTTATTTATTTTCACTTCCTTAAGGGATGATTTCCGGGATAAAAACTATATATATGAGACCCTTTTCAAATTTTTTCTCACTTTTCATCTAAATCGGTTCAGTAGTTCCTCTTTATAATATTAGTATAATTAATATATATTATTATTATATTAGCTTCTGGAGAATAACCTAATCTGAGTATTATTATAAACACGAAAACTTATGTTTGTATGTTTGTTTAGTCCTTCTCGCTTAAATTACTACACACATAGACTATGACCTGGACCTAGAGAACCTAGCAACGCGAGGGTAATTCGCTAGCTAACATATTAATAATCAATCCATAAAACAAAATAATGAACAAAGGAAATAACGTATCATATGCACGTGAGCATAATAATATTGAGAAGTAGTATTTCAGAGTAACAAAATAGCATAATTTACAGGTAATAAAAAGAAGGGAAATATTATTACAATAGCGAAGCAGCGGCATATTGGCGCATCTGTGTGGTAGCACAAAGTTATGACTCTTGGGGCCACCGACAGACTTTGTGAAATTGAATAAAGATACGCAGTGAGATATTTAAATAGTTCAGCCATTACACTCGCGAACTAGACGTTCATACTCCAACACTTCTCATGCAAATGGACCCACAATTCACCAGTATAATTTTGTCTACGTCCACTTTTATCGTTTTCTGTCTGATATTAAAAATTAGTTGAATGGATTTTATTCTACTTTACTAAATAAAATTATTTATAATTTATACAAAAAATATAGATTCCTGCCTTGCCTATTATTTTAACTACCTTATATTTAACGAAACCCAAAAGTCTATTAAGAAATTTTATTTTGTATATCTCCTTATACCCGCAAATCTCGGGAAATATAAACTTATTACTTATAACTATATCAAATATGTAATATGGAAGTCGGAAGCCGTGGTCAACGTTAAGTACTCTTTATATTTATAATGAAGAATTAAGAGAAAATGAATCACTTTATCCCAATAATGTGTTCTCATGTCACTGTAATTCTTATCTTGTTACTAATATGTTGTTAATATAGCAGATCCTCGTAAGACTACTAATTTTATTCTTATCGTGTTATTTTTGTTCTTATTATTTATAATATGTATGTATTTATACTTATATAATATGTGTAGTGTATCAACTATCTGGTTTCCATAACACTAGCCTCGTAGCTTACCATGGAACTATATGGAACTAGATGGTGCTGTGTGTTAATGTCCCAACATTTATTTAAGACAAGTGATATTTTATTTCATTTTATATTTTTCTCATTTTTAGTATAATTTTGATGTAACTTTTTCTTACGATTTCCATTATCTTAACTTAATAATTTTAATTATCAAATCCACATCACCGATTTCTGGTTCAAAAGGCAACGCTAGTCATACGAATCTACGCTCTAAAACTCAATATCATAAAATAACAAATTATGAATAAATATAAACGTTGTCATACAATTCGCAGTTATTTAATAGTTAATACTGTTAAATACTATTTTATTGCACAATTTTATCTGTTCATAAACGCATTACGATGTTCATAAATAACGACCTTTTATTCGCAACTATAATCACTTAAATTCAATTTTTTAGCAAGTAGGTATGTACAATAATACTTTCTTAGATTTACGCGAATATTTGACATTTAAATAAAACTATTTTTTCGGATTTTTTCGCGGAAACAAAAATCAAAATAAATCCGCGAAAAAATCCGAAAAGATAGTTTTATTTAGGTATGTACAACTTATGTATATATTATCTACATATAAACTTTCATTACTTATCCTAGATTATTGTATTTTTTGTAAATGGTAAATGTAAGCCCGAGTACTAAATAGTTTGAGGCCCTGGGAAGGACATAGGATATAGAAGTTTTATCCGGGATATCATCTATCTAACGAACCCGCGCGAAGCGAGAGTTAGTCGCTAGTCAATAAATATGGCAATCATATCGAATTATTCAAATTTTTATAAACAAAAATTATTCTTTATTATTAAAGTTATTAGGTTCAAATAAAACAACAACTGGTAGGTTAGGTATACAACCCAATTAATTTTAATAATAATAGAATAAATTTGAAAAATATATAGGTTCGTTTACCAATAGTATAAGATCCGAAGTGAAATCGTCCTTCCGCTTCTGCTCTAAAGGAAATATTTTGTATAAAACATGAAGATAAATAATACATTGCAGCTTTAAAGGTAAGCGAGTATGTAATATATAAAACAACAGTAATATAACAATATAATAATGTGAATTTTTCTTAAAGGACCCCCGAGCATATTTCATTGGCCAATCCATTTGTTTACATCCAGTAGTACATAGATGAAAAGTTACCTAATCATAGACCATAAAAATATTAAGGAAACTTTTTGTTTTCCTTATAGAAATACCAGTTTTACTTTATACTAAAACGTGATACGTGCCACGCGTTTTAAATGAAGGTCTTATACTCGTATCTTAATAAAATTATAATTTATTCATTTTATTCATTAAAAAAATTTATAGACAAATAATTGTAACATTGTTATTTAGAAATATTTATTTGAATTTCAGAATATATCAACAATCTATACAGATAAATAAAATTGAAGTGTCTGTTTGTAATGTCAAAATAACACCTTTATACTAAATGCATATGGAATTATATACGGTACATATAACAACAACACATTTTTTTTTAATTTTGTCTGTCTGTCTGCGTGTATGTTCCGGCTTATATTCAAAACGGCTGGACCAATTTTAACGGGACTTTCACTAACAGATAACTGATATTATAAGGGATAACTTAGGCTACTTTTATTATAGAAAAAAGCATTTTGGCTTTGCTCCAAAAAAATAAAACGTACCTAGGGACGTATCCGAGCGAAGCGAACGTAAGTCGCTAGTTCAATTATAAGCTAGATTATAAAGAGTCTAGTAAAATAAAGGTTAAATGAAAATATATTAAAGTCACTATACTAAAAACTGAAGAGTTTGTTTTATCATTGTTTAAACAATAGCATAGGAGCAATTGTTCATAAATAAACTAGGCAGAGCCCCGGAATATAACTAGTAATTAATAATGTCCAATACAAAGTTAAGGTATTACGGAATCATTGTATATAATATAATATTTCTATCCATTTATATCAATAGAAAAGAAAAATATTTCTTGCAAATAAATTAAAAATATTATTTTATTTGTGTTCAAAACTTAAGAACGATTAATAGTTGACGAATGAATATAATGTACTCGTATGTATTCAGCCCTTTTTTATCGTCCCACTCCTGGGCACGGGCCTCCCTTCGATACGAGGGGAATCAGGCCATAGTCCACCACGCTGGCCAAGTGCAAATTGGCGGACTTCACATGTCTTTAAAAACTTGCTAGGTTCTCTTAGACATACAGGTTTCCTGACGATATTTTCCTTCACCTTTAAGACAAGTGGTAATGTTGGATATGATTCGCACATGAAAATATCAGAGGTGCGAGACCCAGGATTTGAACCCGCTTCACTCGGTTTCTCAAGCGAGCGTGTTACCACTGGGCTACCACTGCCTATATAATATAATATATTTCCTTATAAAATCGCAACGAATGGTATTTAATGAACCTTCATATAAAAACTTTGGACACGAAACAGCTATAAAAATAAATGTGACGGTTCAGATTATTACTAGAACGCGAAGAACTGAGCATTAACGAATATGTTTAAATCATATTTAATAATAAATTTAGCTATAATTTGTACCAAAATTGTTTTAGCATTAGGTAAGTGTTTTTAGTTTCTTTATCTGTTTATTATGTATAATATCTCGTATTACCTCAAAAGATCTTATACATAAATAGTCAATTAGATTTTTTGTCAAAAACTCTGATACAAACGTGTATTTTTTGTTTATTTGTATTTTTAATGTACTAGTTTTAGTTAGCAGCTTCTACAGTAGTATCTAGATAAAATAGTAAATGTAGCTAAGTTCCAGTAACTCTTCAAAGTCGGTTTCAACCTATTTCTGGCTGTCTCATGAATTTAATATTTTGTAAGTATATGAAATACGAATAACAAAACAAATATTTGATACCATCAAATTGATCTGAAGACGGAGTCAGGAGGTGGATAGTGAAACTCAATAATGGCTAGCAGTAAAACCTTCATTTTTGGGCTATTTTCATTCATTTGGAGGAGTCCCTTGGTTAAAGGCTTTTTTTATTATAATCTTTATTATTACAGGATGTAATGAAAATGAACGAGAAACAAGCTGTGTTAACAGTATATGTGAATACAGAAACTGTACAGATATCGGAAAGCCTATTAAATGCGTTAGATTAGATCCAACGAAATGTATTACAGGATGCATTTGTATTGAAAATTACTTAAGAGCCGAAAATGGAACGTGTATTAAGAGAGACCAGTGTCCAAGTGAGTAAAATTCTTAAAATGATATTATTGCGTAAAGGATCCCTAACCTAACCTAACCCAGGATCTAGGCTAGGAATATCTAGTTATGTATATTCAAACCCTATTATGAAGTCCCTGTTGTCTGTCCGTCCGTCTGTCCAACATTTAAAAAGCTAAACTATAGCTTTTGAAATTCAAAAGATGTTGTATTATAGTATTCTAGCAATTAATAGTAATAGAGACATTGCTATAATCATTATAGAATAGAGGTGTACAAGTTGATATTATCTATACATCATTTTTTAAAGTAATACATGAAAGTTATACAGTACGTATAATAAAAAACAATTTTAAACATTTTTGTCTGTCTGTCTGTCTGTTTGTTTGTTCTAGTTAATCTCCGAAACGGCTGGACCGATTTTGATGGGGTTTTCACAGGCAGATAGCTTATGTTATAAGAAGTAACTTAGGCTACTTTTATTGAAGAAAAGGGTTTTTAAAAATTAAGTTCGTAATTTCATAGGTTTTAAAATCCCCGTACCTAGAACGAATTCGAGTGAAGCGAGGATAAGTCGCTAGTTAATCTAATAATAATGTCCGCCTAACCAACTTTAGACTTTAAAGTGTTCTTAACTTTAATCATACACTTATAACAATATATATCTATAATGTTTGCTTATAAAATAAACGTATCTTATAAGCCAACAATATTATTTTAGTGATAATATTTTTTCATTATTTACTTACGATTTGTATTATGCTTCAAACAATTGTTATTTTTACAGTATTTTAAGTAATCACTACTAACAAAAAATATAGAATTTTAGCGATACCTTTGTCTATGTCGTATATTTTGTAAGTGTATTTTTGGTCATGTTTGAATAATGAGTTTTCAGTTCGTTAGATAACCTTGGAATATAGTGGAATTTTTTAAATGGCACCACTGTTGTGTAGAAAAGTTTTTGATTTCATACCCGATAAACTAATTTTAATATATGTTAAAATTAATTGTTCACATTTGTATGTTTATAAATATAAATATTATTAAAAAAAGTCACGAGTTGGAACCTTACTGGTAATAAATAGTAGCATAAAATTATAAGGAACACTCAGAATGCGCAATCTTCGTGATCAATGGCTTAGAGTACCAAAACAATATTTTTAAATTACTGGTGTGAGAACAAAAGATATACCTATTATTATTCAACTTACATATTATATGTTTAAACAAGTGTTGTTATTATACTAAATATGTATAAAAAGAAATGATTTTTTTAATTTATAATATTATCATCATGTTAATAACGATGGCAGGGTCGCTCGTCTTAAAATGTATCATAGTAGCTTTGACTATATCTGCAGGTTTGATTATGATTTTATTTTCTAATTTAAAATAAGACACAACTTAGATATTGTATAGAATTACAACAATTATTAATATTTTTTTTGTTTTAGCAGGAAATACAATATCATCTTCATCGGCTTTAGCAACTGCTGCTACTCATTCATCTAAATCTTCTGGTCAGGCATCTGCATCTGCGCATGTTTCTAGTTATTCTAGTTCAGAGACTGAAGATGATGAGTCATGTGAACGTAAGGCTGCCTTTTAGTTGCCAATATGTTATTCATGGATATGCACTGTACTTGAATATTTTTCTAGTAAATTAAGTTCAGTAGATTTGCATTATCTATTTATATGAAGAGACTTTTTTATATCAGTGCAGAGCTACATTTTGCCCTTAATATTTTAGCAACGTGTGAGAAGAACGAAATTTATGATATTTGTCCAGCACCATGCCCACCTAAGAGATGTGACGTTGATGAAAGTGTTATAAGATGCAAGGCACCACCAAAACCAGGCGATCCAGATTGTAAACCAGGTTGTCGATGCATCGATAATTACTATAGAAACGATAAAAATATGTGTGTTCCAAAAAACGAATGCCGTAAGTTTATTTTAATTAAATATGATTTAAAATGATAAATTTTCAGGTTAAAATAATATCTTGTTGATTTACAGCTAAAAAATGTAAGAAAAATGAAGTATTTGATATATGTCCACCCCAGTGTCCACCTCAGGAATGTGGAGTTGATCCATCGTTGGTATTGTGTGCTCCTAATCCAAAAATTGGTGATCCAGAATGTAAGCCTGGATGCCGCTGTATCGATGGTTATTATAGAAATAATTTGGGCGATTGCATTCCAAAAAATAAATGCCGTATGTGTAATTTATATAATAAGTATTTTCAACTTATATGATATTATTTATATCTAATGTTACAAGGTATTCGAATATATTTAATTTTACAGCACCGAAAGTTACTTGTGGTCCTGATGAAAAATTCTCAAGCTGTGTAAATGGTGGTTGTGGCAGATGGAATTGTTCCCAACAAGGAATTATCTGTATAGATCTAATGGAAGGCGCTTGTAGAGAAGGATGTCATTGTAAAGACACATTATTGAGAGCAAAAAATGGAACCTGTATACCTGCTGATCAATGTCCTCGTAAGTAATTTATTTGATACAAAATTACTTACAATTTCTCCCATTATTATTGTAAACCGCTTTTATAGGAGGACACAGTACAGAGAGTTTATGTTTTTAAATTAGGTTATTTTTTAGCTTTTTTGTTATTTATATGTTGCCAAATTCAATATATAATTCACATTTCATTTATTGAATCAAGTAACAATTATATTTATAACAACATAAATTGTTAATATCACATTATTCTTTATTATATTTTTCATTGTAGCATGGTGCGGGTGATATTTATAATTTAGTCAAACCATTCTTTTTCACTAATGAATGTTCCTATTATTTACAAACATGGGGTAATATTTCTGCTCTAACCTAAATATTATGAGTGTAAGGCACTAAATCATTACTAACTGTAGTAAGTCAAAGTAATTTAATATATACAATATGTAACTTTAAATATATTCAAAATATAAAAAAACTATGCGATTTGTCATGCATGTAACGTAACGTCTTAGTAACCTGTCGAGTTAACAATTGATTTCTTACAAATTAACCAGGAGGTGTATGACATTATTGGTACGATGGATAGTCGATATTCATTACATGGGAATTACTTTTTTATGTAATTAAAATGTTTGTTCTTAAATGTTATTTACAATTTAAGAACAAAAAAAATACTTTACGTACCGGTCTACCTTACTGAAGCAGACATATTTTATTATCTGTTTTTTTTTTGTCAGTTAATCGATCTTTAATTTTTGTTTGAATAATATTTTTTTTGAATTGACAATAAAACACGAGTTTCGTATAAAACATACTCTATACTAAAACAATCGCTATGATCTGAAATTGTGAATTGTGTGTGTGTACGTGCGTGCGTGCATAGATTTTAAAGGAGTATTTTTTGTAACCGAAGCCATTGCTAAATGAACAATTAAACAATGTGTAATGTCTCCATAGTAATATGTAATGGTCAAAATGAAGTTCCTGGATGTGAAAGTTGCTCCCCGCAAACTTGTGAGAGCATTGGAAAAATCTACAATTGTCCTTTGAAACCTACTGTATGTAAACCAACATGCCGTTGCAAGGAAGGTTTTTATAGAAATAGAATTGGAAATTGCATATCTAAAGAGAACTGTCGTAAGTATTGATTTTCTATACTAAAACAATCTCTACGACCTGGAATTGTGAAAACGACTATTTTATTTTGTGTCTGTGTGTATGTGTATTTGTATGTCTGTGTGTGTCATCATTTTCACAGTTCTCGTTTTACTTGTAATAATAGATATATTAGATATTGTATTTGAATAATCTGCAAGATACCATTTTACAAAAATATGAGATCTCTATGAATTTTGTTATCGATTTTTAAAAAAAGTAAGAAATATTTTGATCATTTCATAAAGCACACCTTGTAATGTAATCCTTTCTTTATATTTCATTAGTTTCTATGATTTTCCTTACGAATTAAGAAAATAAAATAATATAAACACGTCATCTATTTGAACAGTTAAATGTACTGGTCCACATGAATATTTCTCTTGTGGATCTGCCTGTGACAATGAATGTTCGGACCTAAGTCAAAACCAAACACATTGTCGAATCATCAACGTCAAATGCAACGAGAAGTGTTACTGTGAAACAGGGTATGCACGTGATAATCGAAATATATGCATACCTATTGAGAAATGTCCACGTAAGTAGTTCAATAAAACATGAAGTTAATATTTAAAATATATGTAGGTATATGTAAGCTTTACATATTGTGTGAAAACTCTCTTTTTTCATATTATTCACTAAACAAAGCTTTATTTTCTGTTTTATTTATTGTATTTGAACATATGTTTTCCTATTGTTTGCAAAAGTGAAGTTTTCAGTAGAATATTTTTTGAATCGGTTCAATAATTCCAGGAAATATACAAATCAACAGATTAAAGCAGATTTTAGCTCTACATGATAATGTAAACTATAATATTTCATTTCAGCGACGAAAAAACCAACGAAGCCCGTTGATTGTTCACCTGAAAGTAAAGATTCACCTGTTAGCAAAAAATAGACCAAATATTTTACTTTGAATGCTATGGTAAATAAAAAAAACTAGTACTAAAATTATTTTTTCCTATTACAGAAAATAATTGTATTAAAATTTATTAAGTAAATAAGAACATTTGTATTAGCAAGTAACATAAAATTACTTTACTTTATTTGCATTATAATTTTATTTCTTCAATTGTTAATTATCAAAATTAATGTAATATTATTATAATTGAGCACATTATATTACTCAGAGTTGTGTATTTGTATGTTATTTTATATATTGTAATGTATTTAACCTGTCTTTTTAAGAACTTAATAAACTAACAAAAGCTATTTTGCGATTTATTCATAGAAACTTACGTACGGTATATAAACAATACTTATAAGCAAATGAATATAAAATGAATATTTCTTCGAATGCCGCCAAATCAGTCATTTCGCTCTTGAAAATCTGCTAATCGTATTTCCTACACATTAAACATTTTAACATCAAGTTGCTAATAAATTCTATAATTAAAATAAACAAAGTAATTTCTTCGTTTTCAGAGTGTTTCTAAAATAATTTTAATTAATTTTTATCGTATATTTTCATTTAGTTTATTCTTTCTTCTTCTAGAGGTCTAGCTGTATTACCATTTTATATAACTGGTCTCACAATGCTTCAACTTTTATCTGCACTAAATTTTGACTTAGTGTCCTAGCATATGTATACAAAAACTGCAATTAAGTCGAATCTGTAAATTAAATATTTTTTGGAAAATCTTATTGAAATAGACATTATTATCGTACAGAGGCCAAATATTTTCAGAATTTTTGTCTATCTGTCTGTCTGTTAACGCATCACAGAAAAACCACTGGAGGGATTTTGATGAAATTCGGTATGGTGATAGCTTTTTACTGCGAGAAAATATCTCATCTCTGAGAAATCTATACTAAACGTTAAAACGTAAGCAGGCACGAACCCGAGCGGAGTGAGGGTGAGTCGCTAGTACATAATATAGTGTTACGCATCGATGGTTTAGTCGAAGACTCGAGCGCCTTCGTAAAACCTCTGCGGAGTTCGTCTACGCAGGTGCCAGGCAGGCATTAAAAGTACGACGTCATATTTTGACGTTTGGCGCGGGACGTATAATTTTCTCTTGTGTGCATAAACTATTGGAGAAAAAACTATTGGAGAAATAATAACAACAAATGTGTCCCTTATGATCAATGTCGTAAGTAAAAAACAATATTTATAGCTACTATTAATATAATATGTGACTTTTTAAAGATTTTGGATGTTGAATATCTATGACTTAATCTTGAATTAGCTATACTTAACGTACATATAGATTATCGGATCTTATATTGTGTTATTAATCATTATTATAGTTTATTTATCTCATATTATTTATGCTAATTTACAATATTTGTTCTTTACAACTAAAATATCTTATATATTTAAACGAACAATTCTTGTATATTTATTTATTTACTTATCCCGGCGATCTCGAAAATGGCTCTAATTATTTTACAGAAATTTGGTATATGGGGGTTTTTGAGGCCGGAAAATTGATCTAATCGAAAATCGAAAACGCGTGTTTTCGAGTTTTCATGAGGTTTTTTTTCTAAGCATTATTCCACGCCAAATATGGTCGATACCTAAATTCTGACGCTCGGGTATAAGCATCGTGGTCAAGTGGCCAAGGTACAAGATTTACAATCACAGGTGTCTGAGTATGACTCCTGGTTGGATACAAAGTTTTTACTTTTGTTTTTTTTTTTTTGTATTTATTCAAGTTTTTAATTTATAAGAGTTCTTGTCTTTATTTTTCACACATTGACCACTGTCATAGTTTGTGTTAAACATGCTTCAGACGTGCCATTTTTAATTACATATTATTTTTGGTGTAAAGTGGTTACACTCTCTCCACAACGTCTACGCAACAATATAATCAAATCAACTGCTTAGTTTTCAAATTGTTTGGTGAAAAATATATTACCAGTGCAAATAAATAAAATATTTAATATGAAATCATTACCTCACCATAATATAATTTAATAAAATATTTTTAACATATCAAATTCTTAAAAGAAATATTGTAAAATCAAGGCAAAGTAATAATATCATATGGAATTCACCATTCCTTGCAAAAAATATTTACCTTAATAAAAGTAAAAATATGAATATTTTTTAATAAAATATAACTTGAATGCAATTATTGAAAACCGTAGAATATGAACTATTCATTTGTCAGGTATAGGTAGGTATATACCTGACATATGAATAGTACAACTAACTACAATGTTATTGTCTATATATTATTATTCACCCTACATACATTCTTATTTTAAATCGTAAAAGTATTTTTATGGCTACTAAATATTCACTATTATATTATCAGCGATAAATTATAAAGAAGAAATAATTTTATACATAAAATAATTTATTTTTAAAAACGTGTCATTCATTCGAAAACACGAAAACACTATCATTTTATTATCCACTAGCGACTCGCCCTCGCTTCACTCGGATTTCTCCCTAGGTAGATTCCCCATACAAACTTTCATCCCCATTTTACTTTTATTTTTTATAATATGTATGTATTTAAAGTTATATATGTGTAGTATATCAACTATCTGGTATACATAACACAAGCTTCGTAGCTTACCATGGAACTAAATGGTGCTGTGTATTAATGTCCCAACATATTTATTTATTTATTTTCACTTCCTTAAGGGATGATTTCCGGGATAAAAACTATATATATGAGACCCTTTTCAAATTTTTTCTCACTTTTCATCTAAATCGGTTCAGTAGTTCCTCTTTATAATATTAGTATAATTAATATATATTATTATTATATTAGCTTCTGGAGAATAACCTAATCTGAGTATTATTATAAACACGAAAACTTATGTTTGTATGTTTGTTTAGTCCTTCTCGCTTAAATTACTACACACATAGACTATGACCTGGACCTAGAGAACCTAGCAACGCGAGGGTAATTCGCTAGCTAACATATTAATAATCAATCCATAAAACAAAATAATGAACAAAGGAAATAACGTATCATATGCACGTGAGCATAATAATATTGAGAAGTAGTATTTCAGAGTAACAAAATAGCATAATTTACAGGTAATAAAAAGAAGGGAAATATTATTACAATAGCGAAGCAGCGGCATATTGGCGCATCTGTGTGGTAGCACAAAGTTATGACTCTTGGGGCCACCGACAGACTTTGTGAAATTGAATAAAGATACGCAGTGAGATATTTAAATAGTTCAGCCATTACACTCGCGAACTAGACGTTCATACTCCAACACTTCTCATGCAAATGGACCCACAATTCACCAGTATAATTTTGTCTACGTCCACTTTTATCGTTTTCTGTCTGATATTAAAAATTAGTTGAATGGATTTTATTCTACTTTACTAAATAAAATTATTTATAATTTATACAAAAAATATAGATTCCTGCCTTGCCTATTATTTTAACTACCTTATATTTAACGAAACCCAAAAGTCTATTAAGAAATTTTATTTTGTATATCTCCTTATACCCGCAAATCTCGGGAAATATAAACTTATTACTTATAACTATATCAAATATGTAATATGGAAGTCGGAAGCCGTGGTCAACGTTAAGTACTCTTTATATTTATAATGAAGAATTAAGAGAAAATGAATCACTTTATCCCAATAATGTGTTCTCATGTCACTGTAATTCTTATCTTGTTACTAATATGTTGTTAATATAGCAGATCCTCGTAAGACTACTAATTTTATTCTTATCGTGTTATTTTTGTTCTTATTATTTATAATATGTATGTATTTATACTTATATAATATGTGTAGTGTATCAACTATCTGGTTTCCATAACACTAGCCTCGTAGCTTACCATGGAACTATATGGAACTAGATGGTGCTGTGTGTTAATGTCCCAACATTTATTTAAGACAAGTGATATTTTATTTCATTTTATATTTTTCTCATTTTTAGTATAATTTTGATGTAACTTTTTCTTACGATTTCCATTATCTTAACTTAATAATTTTAATTATCAAATCCACATCACCGATTTCTGGTTCAAAAGGCAACGCTAGTCATACGAATCTACGCTCTAAAACTCAATATCATAAAATAACAAATTATGAATAAATATAAACGTTGTCATACAATTCGCAGTTATTTAATAGTTAATACTGTTAAATACTATTTTATTGCACAATTTTATCTGTTCATAAACGCATAACGATGTTCATAAATAACGACCTTTTATTCGCAACTATAATCACTTAAATTCAATTTTTTAGCAAGTATATATAACTTATGTATATATTATCTACATATAAACTTTCATTACTTATCCTAGATTATTGTATTTTTTGTAAATGGTAAATGTAAGCCCGAGTACTAAATAGTTTGAGGCCCTGGGAAGGACATAGGATATAGAAGTTTTATCCCGGATATCTAACGTCATCTATCTAACGAACCCGCGCGAAGCGAGGGATAGTCGCTAGTCAATAAATATGGCAATCATATCAAATTATTCAAATTTTTATAAACAAAAATTATTCTTTATTATTAAAGTTATTAGGTTCAAATAAAACAACAACTGGTAGGTTAGGTATACAACCCAATGATTAATTTAAATAATAATAGGATAAGTTTGAAAAATATATAGGTTCCTTTAGCAATAGTATAAGATCCGAAGTGAAATCGTCCTTCCGCTTCTGCTCTAAAGGAAATATTTTGTATAAAACATGAAGATAAATAATACATTGCAGCTTTAAAGGTAAGCGAGTATGTAATATATAAAACAACAGTAATATAACAATATAATAATGTGAATTTTTCTTAAAGGACCCCCGAGCATATTTCATTGGCCAATCCATTTGTTTACATCCAGTAGTACATAGATGAAAAGTTACCTAATCATAGACCATAAAAATATTAAGGAAACTTTTTGTTTTCCTTATAGAAATACCAGTTTTACTTTATACTAAAACGTGATACGTGCCACGCGTTTTAAATGAAGGTCTTATACTCGTATCTTAATAAAATTATAATTTATTCATTTTATTCATTAAAAAAATTTATAGACAAATAATTGTAGCATTGTTATTTAGAAATATTTATTTGAATTTCAGAATATATCAACAATCTATACAGATAAATAAAATTTAAGTGTCTGTTTGTAATGTCAAAATAACACCTTTATACTAAATGCATATGGAATTATATACGGTACATATTATATGAAAAACACATTTTTTTTTAATTTTGTCTGTCTGTCTGTGTGTTTGTTCCGGCTTATATTCAAAACGGCTGGACCAATTTTAACGGGACTTTCACTAACAGATAACTGATATTATAAGGGATAACTTAGGCTACTTTTATTTTAGAAAAAAGCGTTTTGGTTTTGCTCAAAAAAAATAAAACGTACCTAGGGACGTATCCGAGCGAAGCGAACGTAAGTCGCTAGTTCAATTATAAGCTAGATTATAAAGAGTCTAGTAAAATAAAAGTTAAATGAAAATATATTTAAGTCACTTTACTAAAAACTAATTATTACACATTGACTTTACTTCTATAGTAAAAACTGAAGAGTTTGTTTTATCTTTGTTTAATCAATAGCATAGGAGCAATTGTTCATAAATCAACGAGGCAGAGCCGCGGAATAAAACTGTAATTAATAATGTCCAATACAAAGTTAAGGTATTACGGAATCATTGTATTCAGCCCTTTTTAACGTCCCACTGCTGGGCACGGGCCTCCCTTCTATACGAGGGGAATCAGGCCATAGTCCACCACGCTGGCCAAACGGAATCATTGTATATAATATAATATTTCTATCCATTTATATCAATAGAAAAGAAAAATATTTCTTGCAAATAAATTAAAAACATTATTTTATTTGTGTTCAAAACTTAAAAACGATTAATAGTTGACGAATGAATATAATGTACTCGTATGTATTCAGCCCTTTTTTATCGTCCCACTCCTGGGCACGGGCCTCCCTTCGATACGAGGGGAATCAGGCCATAGTCCACCACGCTGGCCAAGTGCGAATTGGCGGACTTCACATGTCTTTGAAAACTATATTTCCTTATAAAATCGCAACGAATGGTATTTAATGAACCTTCATATAAAAACTTTGGACACGAAACAGCTATAAAAATAAATGTGACGGTTCAGATTATTACTAGAACGCGAAGAACTGAGCATTAACGAATATGTTTAAATCATATTTAATAATAAATTTAGCTATAATTTGTACCAAAATTGTTTTAGCATTAGGTAAGTGTTTTTAGTTTCTTTATCTGTTTATTATGTATAATATCTCGTATTACCTCAAAAGATCTTATACATAAATAGTCAATTAGATTTTTTGTCAAAAACTCTGATACAAACGTGTATTTTTTGTTTATTTGTATTTTTAATGTACTAGTTTTAGTTAGCAGCTTCTACAGTAGTATCTAGATAAAATAGTAAATGTAGCTAAGTTCCAGTAACTCTTCAAAGTCGGTTTCAACCTATTTCTGGCTGTCTCATGAATTTAATATTTTGTAAGTATATGAAATACGAATAACAAAACAAATATTTGATACCATCAAATTGATCTGAAGACGGAGTCAGGAGGTGGATAGTGAAACTCAATAATGGCTAGCAGTAAAACCTTCATTTTTGGGCTATTTTCATTCATTTGGAGGAGTCCCTTGGTTAAAGGCTTTTTTTATTATAATCTTTATTATTACAGGATGTAATGAAAATGAACGAGAAACAAGCTGTGTTAACAGTATATGTGAATACAGAAACTGTACAGATATCGGAAAGCCTATTAAATGCGTTAGATTAGACCCAACGGAATGTATTACAGGCTGCATTTGTATTAAAAATTACCTAAGAGCCAAAAATGGAACGTGCATTAAGAGAGATCAGTGTCCAAGTGAGTAAAATTCTTAAAATGATATTATTGCGTAGAGGATCCCTAACCTAACCTAACCCAGGATCTAGGCTAGGAATATCTAGTTATATTCAAACCCTATTATGAAGTCCCTGTTGTCTGTCCGTCCGTCTGTCCAACATTTAATGAGCTAAACTATAGCTTTTGAAATTCAAAAGATGTTGTATTATAGTATTCTAGCAATTAATAGTAGTAGAGACATTGCTATAATCATTATAGAATAGAGGTGAACAAGTTGATATTATCCATACATCATTTTTTAAAGTAATACATTAAAGTATATACAGTACGTATAATAAAAAACAATTTTAAACATTTTTGTCTGTCTGTCTGTTTGTTTGTTCCAGTTAATCTCCGAAACGGCTGGACCGATTTTGACGGGGTTTTCATAGGCAGATAGCTTATGTTATAAGAAGTAACTGAGGCTACTTTTATTGAAGAAAAAGGTTTTTAAAAATTAAGTTCCGAATTTCATAGGTTTTAAAATCCGCGTACCTAGAACGAATTCGAGTGAAGCGAGGATAAGTCGCTAGTTAATCTAATAATAATGTCCGCCTAACCAACTTTAGACTTTAAAGTGTTCTTAACTTTAATCATACACTTATAACAATATATATCAATAATATTTGCTTATAAAATAAACGTATCTTATAAGCCAACAATATTATTTTATTGATAATATTTTTTCATTATTTACTTACGATTTGTATTATGCTTCAAACAACTGTTATTTTTACAGTATTTTTAATAATCACTACTTAAAAAAATATAGAATTTTAGCGATACCTTTGTCTATGTCGTATATTTTGTAAGTGTATTTTTGGTCATGTTTGAATAATGAGTTTTCAGTTCGTTAGATAACCTTGGAATATAGTGGATTTTTTTAACTTGCACCACTGTTGTGTTGAAAAGTTTTTGATTTCATACCCGATAAACTAATTTTAATATATGTTAAAATTAATTATTCACATTTGTATGTTTATAAATATAAATATTATTAAAAAAAGTCACGAGTTGGAACCTTACTGGTAATAAATAGTAGCATAAAATTATAAGGAACACTCAGAATGCGCATATTAATCATTCGTGATCAATGGCTTAGAGTACCAAAACAATATTTTTAAATTACTGGTGTGAGAACAAAAGATATACTTATTATTATTCAACTTACATATTATATGTTTAAACAAGTGTTGTTATTATACTAAATATGTATAAAAAGAAATGATTTTTTTAATTTATAATATTATCATCATGTTAATAACGATGGCAGGGTCGCTCGTCTTAAAATGTATCATAGTAGCTTTGACTATATCTGCAGGTTTGATTATGATTTTATTTTCTAATTTAAAATAAGACACAACTTAGATATTGTATAGAATTACAACAATTATTAATATTTTTTTTGTTTTAGCTGGAAATACAATATCATCTTCATCGGCTTTAGCAACTGCTGCTACTCATTCATCTAAATCTTCTGGTCAGGCATCTGCATCTGCGCATGTTTCTAGTTATTCTAGTTCAGAGACTGAAGATGATGAGTCATGTGAACGTAAGGCTGCCTTTTAGTTGCCAATATGTTATTCATGGATATGCACTGTCCTTGAATATTTTTCTAGTAAATTAAGTACAGTAGATTTGCATTATCTATTTATATGAAGAGACTTTTTTATATCAGTGCAGAGCTACATTTTGCCCTTAATATTTTAGCAACGTGTGAGAAGAACGAAATTTATGATATTTGTCCAGCACCATGCCCACCTAAGAGATGTGACGTTGATGAAAGTGTTATAAGATGCAAGGCACCACCAAAACCAGGCGATCCAGATTGTAAACCAGGTTGTCGATGCATCGATAATTACTATAGAAACGATAAAAATATGTGTGTTCCAAAAAACGAATGCCGTAAGTTTATTTTAATTAAATATGATTTAAAATGATAAATTTTCAGGTTAAAATAATATCTTGTTGACTTACAGCTAAAAAATGTAAGAAAAATGAAGTATTTGATATATGTCCACCCCAGTGTCCACCTCAGGAATGTGGAGTTGATCCAGCGTTGGTATTGTGTGCTCCTAATCCAAAAATTGGTGATCCAGAATGTAAGCCTGGATGCCGCTGTATCGATGGTTATTATAGAAATAATTTGGGCGATTGCATTCCAAAAAATAAATGCCGTATGTTTAATTTATATAATAAGTATTTTCAACTTATATGATATTATTTATATCTGTTATAAATGTTACAAGTATAAATGTTACAAGGTATTCGAATATATTTAATTTTACAGCACCGAAAGTTACTTGTGGTCCTGATGAAGAATTCTCAAGCTGTGTAAATGGTGGTTGTGGCAGATGGAATTGTTCCCAACAAGGAATTATCTGTATAAAACTAATGGAAGGCGCTTGTAGAGAAGGATGTCATTGTAAAGACACATTATTGAGAGCAGATAATGGAACCTGTATACCTGCTGATCAATGTCCTCGTAAGTAATTTTTTTGATACAAAATTACTTACAATTTGTCCCATTATTATTGTAAACCGCTTTTATAGGAGGGCACAGTACAGAGATGTCATGTTTTTAAATTAGGTTATTTTTTAGCTTTTTTATTACTTATATGTGGCCAAATTCAATATATAATTTACATTTCATTTATTGAATCAAGTAAATATTATATTTATAACAACATAAATTGTTAATATCACATTATTCTTTATTATATTTTTCATTGTAGCATGGTGCAGGTGATATTTATAATTTAGTCAAACCATTTTTTTTTTTCACTAATGAATGTTCCTATTATTTACAAACATTTCTGCTCTAACCTAAATATTATGAGCGACACTAAATCATTACTAACTGTATTAAGTCAAAGTAATTTAATATATACAATATGTAACTTTAAATATATTCAAAATATAAAAAAACTATGCGATTTGTCATGCATGTAACGTAACGTCTTAGTAACCTGTCGAGTTAACAATTGATTTCTTAGAAATTAACCAGGAGGTGTATGACATTATTGGTACGATGGATAGTCGATATTCATTACATAAGAATTACTTTTTTTATGTAATTAAAATATTTGTTCTTAAATGTTATTTACAATTTAAGAACAAAAAAAAACTTTACGTACCGGTCTACCTTACTGAAGCAGACATATTTTATCTGTTTTTTTTGTCATTTAATCGATCTTTTTTTTTTTTTTTTTTAATAATTATTTTTTTTGAATTGACAATAAAACACGAGTTTCGTATAAAACATACTCTATACTAAAACAATCGCTATGATCTGAAATTGTGAATTGTGTGTGTGTACGTGCGTGCGTGCATAGATTTTAAAGGAGTATTTTTTGTAACCGAAGCCATTGCTAAATAAACAATTAAACAATGTGTAATGTCTCCATAGTAATATGTAATGGTCAAAATGAAGTTCCTGGATGTGAAAGTTGCTCCCCGCAAACTTGTGAGAGCATTGGAAAAATCTACAATTGCCCTTTGAAAGATACTGTATGTAAACCAACATGCCGTTGCAAGAAAGGTTTTTATAGAAATAAAATTGGAAATTGCATATCTAAAGAGAACTGTCGTAAGTATTGATTTTCTATACTAAAACAATCTCTACGACCTGGAATTGTGAAAACGACTGTTTTATTTTGTGTCTGTGTGTATGTGTGTCTTTGTGTGTCATCATTTTCACAGTTCTCGTTTTACTTGTAATAATAGATATATTAGATATTGTATTTGAATAATCTGCTAGATACCATTTTACAAAAATATGAGATCTCTATGAATTTTGTTATCGATTTTTAAAAAAAGTAAGAAATATTTTGAAATGATATAAAGCACACCTTGTACTGCAATCCTTTCTTTATATTTCATTAGTTTCTATGATTTTCCTTACGAATTAAGAAAATAAAATAATATAAACATGTTATCTATTTGAACAGTTAAATGTACTGGTCCACATGAATATTTCTCTTGTGGATCTGCCTGTGACAATGAATGTTCGGACCTAAGTCAAAACCAAACACATTGTCGAATCATCAACGTCAAATGCAACGAGAAGTGTTACTGTGAAACAGGGTATGCACGTGATAATCGAAATATATGCATACCTATTGAGAAATGTCCACGTAAGTAGTTCAATAAAACATCAAGTTAATATTTAAAATATACTGTAGGTATATGTAAGCTTTCACATAATATGTGAAAACTCTCTTTTTTCATATTATTCACTAAACAAAGCTTTATTTTTCAGTTTTATTTTATTATATTTGAACATATTTTTTCCTATTGTTTACAAATGTGAAGCTTTTCAGTAGTATATTTTTTGAATCGGTTCAATAATTCCAGGAAATATACAAATCAACAGATTAAAGCAGATTTTAGCTCTACATATATAATGTAAACTATAATATTTTGTTTCAGCGACGAAAAAACCAACGAAGCCCGTTGATTGTTCACCTGAAAGTAAAGATTCACCTGTTAGCAAAAACTAGACCAAATATTTTATTTTGAATGCTATGGTAAATAAAAAAAACTAGTAATAAAATTATTTTTTCCTATTACAGAAAATAACTGTATTAAAATTTATCAAGTAAATAAGAATATTTGTATAAACAAGTAACATAAAATTACTTTAGTTTATTTGCATTATAATTTTATTTCTTCAATTGTTAATTATCAAAATAATGTAATATTATTAAATAATTGAGCACATTATATTACTTCGTCATTCACGAAAAAACGGAGGAATATCATATTTCGTTCTCAGAGTTGTGTATTTGTATGTTATTTTATATATTGTAATGTATTTAACCTGTCATTTTAAGAACTTAATACACTAACAAAAGCTATTTTGCGATTTATTCATAGAAACTTACGTACGGTATATAAACAATACTTATAAGCAAATGAATATAAAATGAATATTTCTTCGAATGCCGCCAAATCAGTCATTTCGCTCTTGAAAATCTGTTTTCCCTAATCGTATATCCTAGAAATTAAACATTTTAACATCAAGTTGCTAATAAATTCTATAATTAAAATAAACAAAGTAATTTCTTCGTTTTCAGAGTGTTTCTAAAATAATTTTTATTCATTTTTATCGTATATTTTCATTTAGTTTATTCTTTTTTCTTCTAGAGGTCTAGCTCTATTACCATTTTATATAACTGGTCTCACAATGCTTCACCTTTTATCTCCAGCAAATTTTGACTTACAGTGTCCTAGCATATCTATACAAAAATTGTAATTAAGTCGAATCTGTGAATTAAATATTTTTTGGAAAATCTTATTGAAATAGATATTATTATCGATACAGAGGCCAAATATTTTTAGAATTTTTGTCTATCTGTCTGTCTGTTAACGCATCACAGAAAAACCACTGGAGGGATTTTGATGAAATCTATACTAACGTATCTGAGAAATCTATACTAAACGTTAAAACGTAAGCAGGGACGAACCCGAGTGGAGTAAGGGTGAGTCGCTAGTACATAATATAGTGTTACGCGTCGATGGTTTAGTCGAAGACTCGAGCGCTTTCGTAAAACCTCTGCGGTGCTCGTCTACGCAGGTGCCAGGCAGGCATTAAAGGTATGACGACATATTTTGACGTTTGGCGCGGGACGTATAATTTTCTCTTGTGTGCATAAAATATTATTAATTATTGACATTAAAGTGATTATTTCAGGAAAAGTGTTTTATTATTTTACAATAACTTACTTAAAAATGAAACCTTGAAAGTAGTTAAATAATATGTACAATATGTTAACGGTATTCTTTAATAAGTAACCTAAATATACACTATAATCCCTTCGCATTTTAAAATAATCAATAGATTTAACAAAATTAAAGAGAAACGTGTATGTTTAAAGTTATTTATTGCAAAATTTTTATGTATATTAAATACAAATTTTTATACCTATATGCAATAAGTGTCTATAGATATAAAAGTATATGCACGGTGCACATTGGTAAATCATAAACAAATATATGCGCTTTTTAATTTTTATTCACAGTAACATTTAGTGAACGATTGAAGTGTAGTGATGACTAATACATCTACGGATTTAACAATTTGAAACAGATCAGGCCATAGACCACTAGTCATATCATTTATACATAATGTATATTAAGATATACTGATTATGCGAGCTATATGCAATATTATGTTAATAGAATAAACAAAATGTAACTCAGTATATTTTAAAAGAGCAACTGTTGAGTTTTTCGCCGGCTCTTCTCAGCAGAACTACTCTCCGAGCTGTTGGAAGCTTCCTCACGGACTGATTACACTGACGCTCTTTAAATTAAATTTACAATTCCAAAAGTGTTTATGTAATAAGTCTAATTGAACAATGTTTAATTTTATTTCATAAAATATATGTACATTCTTGATGGCTAAAATTACAATAAGCAAAAAAGCTATTTCTCCACTTTTTTCTTTTTATTTTTAGTGTAGTTATCCACTTTCGATGCAAAGCTATCAAAGAAATACATACATAAATACAAACTAAATCGTCACCGTATAAAAACCGGATCCACAAGATTTCGACACGATCAGTGAGATATCAGATGCAGGACCAACGGCTTTACGTGCTCATCCGGAAGCCCTAGGTACGAGTCCCGGGTCAGCCAAAGTTTAATTTTTGAGTCTATTTAACATAGGCTTAAAGTCTTAGTAACAATCCAAAGTTGGCTGACCCGAGACTCGTACCTAGGGCTTCCGGATTTGTATCCGTACTTACTAGCCACTACACCACCGAGGCTGTTATTATAATGTTGGACTAATACCACATACCCATCTAGTGAATGTTCTCAGTAATAATCTTTTTTGATATTTAAGTAACTTCATGATTCTTGTTGCTTTCGTTGTAATCCGACCACAGCTAGATTATATGGATATTCCAAAATTAAGAATGGATATTTGTAAATTTTGCTATTTAGAAAGCTACAATATTTTAAAATAGTTTCCTCGAATGGCTCAGAATAAAAAATAGTCAATACACTCCATGTGCAGGGTACAAAGGCTTATTATAATGTAATGTGTCACAATAATATGAGTTGTTGACATTGTCTCCTTTATATAATTTAAGTCCACTAGTTTTAAAATTTGGAAACTTAGAGCTCATTAAGCTTAGCAAATTACACCGTTATCGTATTTCTCCTCGCACCCCATATATATTACACTTTTACAATCTCTTGTAGTTTAAGTTAATTACTAAAGCAACTACGTTCACGAACGTTCTTATATATTTTTTCATAAAATGAGATTTCAGTGAGTGAGTGAATGAGTTTCATGACATATATTTTCTTCTAAAAAACAATTTGTAAAAACAATAAAGGAAATACACAACAAATGTAAAATGTACATTATTACTGTAAAAATCATGTCCGCGTGGAATTGTGGCAAGAATGCTAGCCGCATTTCCACGCTTAATAGCAATGCCAATTCTTTCGGTGAAATACGAGCTAGTTCACTTTGGCATCAGTAGAGGCGATAAGACAAGGTGTTATAATACGAAGTTAAGTATAAAGACTTAAAAAATATATTACGTAAAATTATATCAAGATCCTCAAATATTGTACATCAAATATTTTTTCAAAACTTGGTTTCTGGATGAAAATGAAAACTACATGTACCTACAATTTTTGTGTTTACCAAACACCGTTTTAATAATATGTCTTAATTTACTTAAAAGCCACATCATTTTTGAAATACGCTATTCTAACCACGGTGAATGAGTGTCGTATTAAATATGTTGGGATGTTAACACACAGGACCATCTAGTTCCATGGTAAACTACGAGGCCTATGTTATGGATACTAGATAGTTGATTTACTAGCCATATTATATAACTTTAAATACATATATTTTAAATTTAAACACCTATGACTGGAGTACAAACATTAGTGCTCATCGCACAAATGAATGCCCCCAGCGGGGCTCGAACCCGTGACTGCTGGCATAGCAAGTACTCTACAAAATGAGCCACACGTGTCATTAAAACAAAAAAAAATAACTTAAACGATTTGTTTTTCATTTTTCTTCCCACTAAAATTCTTATTTTATTCAACAACAAATCAGCATAATATGCAACTATATTTTTTAATGTAATAATTCATTAATGTCAAAAGATATTATAATAACCAAAACAGTAATTAAAAACAGTATACAAACATTGTTTATTAATTTTAAATGTATTATTAATTAAAGGTTACAGGATCAAATGGATTTACTTAAACTATTCAAACTCGTGTATCTAAACCCCAGTAATCTTTGAAAGCGACAGTTTTAATTGTTTGGCATAAACCTTTAATCTTCTATGATTTGTAAATTTAATAAAGTGTTGGGTAGATAATTTAACTATCACTATTTTAATAAACGCTTTCCCGTCTATTGTCTTTAAATAGCGCTGTATTTGCTTCTATATTTTTTTACTAACCTCAAAAAAGGAGGTGCACGAATGTTTGTATGTTTTTTAATGTGTACGCTATTATTAATTATTGAAAAACCGATTATTTTTTAAAAATATATTGCACCTAAAAAATCCAAATATATTAAAATAACATGTTGTAATATATGATATAATCGCATCCCCTTGTGAGTTAAAAGAGTACAGGCCGATATCTATATTGCCATTTTTATCGAAAGTGTTGGAAGCAATTGTGCACAAGCAAATCTCCTTATTTATCAATGGTAACAATCTGCTTAGTCCATTTCAGTCTGGCTTTAGGCCAGGACACAGTACCACCACCGCCCTTCTTAAGGTTACAGAGGATATCCGGGGGAGCTTGGAGGATAGAATGGTCACTATTTTAGTATTAATAGATTTTTCAAACGCTTTTAACATGGTTGACCATGATATCCTCCTTTCTCTTCTTGCGCGACTGCGGTTCTCTTCCACAGCCCAGGAATGGTTTTCCTCATATCTTCGTGGCCGTCAGCAAGCTGTTAAGTTGGACAATGTGTTGTCTAGTTGGTGCAACCTCAGCTCTGGCGTGCCACAGGGTGGTATCTTATCGCCCATTCTCTTTTCAATTTTTATTAACTCTCTTACACACCTTCTTGGATGCTCTTACCATCTTTACGCGGATGATCTACAAATCTACACTCATGCAGTTGTAACTGACTTAAATGTCGTTAGTAATTGGTCTCAAAAATTTGGCATAAAAATCAACCCGGGCAAATGTCAGGCTATTATTGTAGGTAGTCCACGTCAGATGGCTAAATTTGATATTGACTCAGTGGCACCTGTCATGTTTGAAGGACACGTCATTGCTTATTGTTCCAGTGTTAAAGACCTTGGTATCTACATTGACAGCACTCTCAGTTGGCGTACGCAGGTTGCTGAAGTCTGCCGAACTGTAACTGCCTCTTTGTCTTCCTTGAATCGGCTAAGACACTTTTTACCAATTGAGACAAAGGCCTACCTTATTCAAGCGCTCATTTTTCCAATCATTGATTATGGTGATGTGTGTTATTTGGACTTGAGTGAGACTCTCCTAAACAAGCTGGATCGTCTCATCAATAATGCCGTTCGCTTTGTTTTCTGTCTACGTAAGTATGACCACATCTCTTCCTATCGTTCCAAGCTTAAATGGCTTCCTATCCGTAAGCGACGGCAAATTAGGATTCTCAGTACACTCTCCTCTGTTCTTTTTGAACCCCTCTCACCTGAATACTTAAAATCCAAATTCCAGTACCTTTCCTCTTCGCATGATCGGCCACTTCGCTCTGCTGAATCCTACCTCCTTTCCATTCCACTGCATCGTTCAGATTTCCTTTCCAACTCCTTCGCTGTCCAGGCCGCCCGCTTCTGGAATTCGCTCCCAGCCGATATCAGAAGACCGGCTAGTAAGGTAACTTTTAAAAGAAGACTCCGGAATCACTTAATGGATTGACATCTTGGTAGTCGTAAGTCGTAAGCTCGTCATCTCTTATATATATCTATATATTAATAATTATATGTCTCTTTAAATATATAATTATATATGTATAGCTGTATATATGTACGTATAATTATATATATATATATATGTGTGTATATATATATTATATATTATATGTATGTATTAATATAAGTAAATATGTGTATATGTATATATATATATATATATATATATATATATATATTTCTCTTTTCATCTAGTACCGCTCATTATGTTTCTCTGTTTGGCCTAAAGGTTGGCTGGTAGAGAATGCAATTAGCATTAAGCCCGCCTTTTGTACCGTTATATTGTAAATAGTGGTCAATAAAGGTTAAATAAATAAATAAATAAATATAATATGATGATTCCGAAAACAATATAAAAATAATTTTATAAAAATAAAGAAAATATCAGTTTTTGAACCTCACTTTATTATTAGATTTTATTGCTTATTAAATAGAAAAAAAATACCTAAGATAAACCTAAAATAATGCACCTATACATTAATCCAAACAATTATTATTTTAAATTCTTAGGAATACCAAACACTTAAAATTTTAACAAATGTAGAAAATTTAATGTATTCCCTTTCGTAATTTTATGGAAGACCGTAAGAGATTATTCTCAAGGCATTCGATACATCACACTGGCAGATTCAGCCTCCTGAGATACCTTGTATTGATGATTTAATTAAACACTGTTGCCCTTAACTTGTATTGGAACAAGGTCTCGAGGCCCTGGGAATGCTGTCTGCTACTGTGGAATTTCTAATTAGGAACGTCTTAGAGCAATCTGTTTGCGAGATCGAAAGTATTTTAACTTTGGTTGCGTTTAATCCTTCCGATGTCAGAATGAGATAACGGTGGCTAACCAAAAATAATATAGCTTTATAAAAAAGGCAAGTTTGAATAAGAAGATAATTTTAAAATAACTTAAAGTAATAATGATTATTATACATTGTAAAAGTGTATGTGCAAGTAATAAAATGGAAAATTTAAAAATAAATAATTAGGGTGAAGATTTTTCTTATATAGTATTTTATGAAGTAGACGAAGCTGGGCCTTATCAAAACAGCTGGGTAACTCTTTCGCCGTGGTAATTAATTACGTATTGCGAAATTCTATAACCGTACTGAGATAAACTTTATCATATCTAGTAACTTTGAATGACAACAGATCTATTCAATAAACAGTTTCATTAAATTATTATGTTTTAATATATTTTATTAATAAATCATAGATAAAGATAAACAGTGAAATAAATGATAGATTTTATTAAACATTAGAATTAAAAATAGATAAAATTTTAGAAAATATTTATATGTCCGTTAGGCCGTCCGTTAGGTGGTAGGACTCTGTCAAGCTTGAGGAGTCCGACTGGATGGGTACCACCCCCTTATCTATTTCTGCCGCCAAGCAGCAATGATTGCATTGTTGTGTTCCGGTATGAAGGATAAGGTAGCTAGCGCAATTACAGGCAAGAGGCATATCATCTTAGTCCCCACAGTGACAACGTACCGGCGGTTCTGTATTTTACCTAAAACCTAAGTGCATGAACTGCAGGTGTTATGGACGACAGGTACTGCTTTCCATCAGGTGGTCTGTCTACTCGTTTGTCATTGAATCCCATAAAAAAAAATTAGGCCTTGGATAAACTTCCGAATAAATATAACATACTCTGATTGATCTGAAATTAGGTGCACATATTATGTATTTTGAAGTGCTGATTACGAAATTCTCTAACATCAATAAACGCAAAAAATTTTACATTTTTTTTCTCTTACATTTGAGTTTGAAAGTAAAATTTGCGTGTATTTTGAATATTATTTCCGTTCTCAGCGCATCGAAATTCATATTAATCGGAGATATGGGCTATTCTGAATTACACCTGCGACCTTTTTCAAAAAAAATTATAAGCGCCTTTTGGCAGGTTTTGTAAGCCCGTATATCGTTAACCAATTAAAAATTAAATCCATTTGATATCTGAATAAATAGAGTTAGAGTAGATGGAGCCAAAATGTACCGCTAGTACTCTAATAAGCTCCTGATGATCTGAACTTCGCCGTAAGTTAAACTTCCCAATAAGTTAGTACAAAATAATTCATGAGAGCAAGACCGCTAAATTAGCCTTAAATGTTCAAGTTTAGCGAAGTTGATCAATTGTAGAACGGACTACTCCCGACAAACTGATCTTATCAGGCCGATGTTCATAGTTAGTGGCTGGCTCCCAACTTGAAACGTCGCTAGACGATCAAGTAATTAACCACGCGACCAATCTTTACTTACCCGTACCATAGATTTAAACTTCTTTGTACAAACTTGTCGCGTATTAAAGCTTGTTTGAACAAGTTTTCTTAATCACTTCAATTAGGTTTATGATATACATATGTATGTATAAAGGATAATTGATCTAACCAAAAATTTAAATACAATTTTTAGAATGTGTCGAATTTTACCTAAATAGACTCTCTATGTTTTATCAGATACACTTTTTCAGTTGAAATAAAACGTTTTCATTTTAATCAAATGGGTATTCGACAAATAATTTAATTATTTGCTAGTTTTCATCGTTCACAGAATATTTAGAATGCTTTTTTTTTTATTTCCGTATACATATATAGCACTGTGGTTGCATCTAGTTGTTTGTCAATATTTTCTCGACTTTACTTTTAACTTCTTAGGATTTGAATTAACTTATGTACCTTAAATCTCTTTTAAAACATCCATAGAGGGTAATATTAAAATGAAAATTTAGATAGTATTTTTTTTTAATTAAAACTCCTTGGCTCAATTCTGCTCCATTCTCATTTTATACTAAGTTATTGTTATTTGAAAAAGAAGAAGAAAACAAAACGATATTGGATATCCAATTTGTACAAAAGAAGAAACTGGTAGGAAATTAATGAATATTCTTAGAAACCCAGATGTTACTGGACGGTATAGAAATTTTACGCTCGTGACGACGCGTTCAGCCATACTGTAATAATAATAATAATATAATGTAATGGAATACTCAAAGAGATTCGCGAAAAAACCAACAGTCGAATGGAGCAATGAAAAAATAATGTTCGGTTTGTAACGCCATACATAACACCTAACTGTTACAAGTTAATAGCCGCCTTAAGAAAGTATTATGTGAATCAGTACGGACTAGAAATCGCAAACCAAAAACGCCGGTTAAAAATATGAAACATACCGGCTGCGGCGAATTTGTGGTGAAATAAAGAGTCTGGAGCCGACAATGTTTCGTTTTGAGACTGTACACATCGTCCTATTTGGCTTTTATTAAAAACTACAAAAGACTATTTTTAACCGACTTCCAAAAAAAGGAGGAGGATCTCAATTCGACCGTATATATATAAACTGCCTGGAAGTCGTTTTTTTTTTTTTTTTTTTAAATTTTTATAGATATATATGATATGCAATTTTATTACGTTTATATAAAAAATAAACTTATTTACATAATATTTTAGTGGATACGGTATTATTTTATCCCATACACTAGATATTAATTGATCATGACTGCCATACGATGTGATATCGCATTACTTTAAACAAAAATATAATAATGGTTGTCACATGGATAAATTGTAAGTTTTCTTCTTAAATTCCTATATTGGAAATTGTGCCGATGGTAAAAATTGAAATTATTCCAGTGTAAATCAAATTTTTCTATTTGTTATTTTTCTACGACCTAACATTAAGAGAGAAAATAGTAATGAAAAACATACTCAATGTCAGTGTTAAGTTGCGAGCGGTGCAAACACGACGCATTCATATCGCTTAGAGTAATTAACTATTCTTTAATTCTAAGAAACGATTAGTGCGAGTGCGCCTTATCGCTGTTCGTATTTTAGCTAGCAAAAATGATCTTTATTGATTATGGCTGAGGACTTAATTCTAAATACAGATGTTAACTCAGTGGATTCTTACTGCAATATTGGAATAAACACATTTGAGGAACAAACAAATTTATATGAGGAGACGATGGATGATTTGGGAAGAAAACGAATAAGAGATGAGGAAAATGGTGGTGAGTGGCAACAAGTGGTAAGTCACGCGAAGAAAAAATCAAAAATAATGGATAGTTCAGAAAGTGATTTTATACAAGTTTGCATTACAAGTAAGAATGTATTACCGAAGGCGTTTACTTTAGCAAAATTATTCCGCGAACAAAAAATTTTGGATGTTATAAAAGTAAAATATATTAACCCATATAAAATTAACGTAAGTTTCGGTCATGAATCTAATGCGGAAAGGTTATTAGCATGTGAGGAATTTATAAAATTGGGATGGAGATTTCAAAAAAGCTGGGAAGTTGGTTTATCATTTGGTATAATTAAAAATATTGATACAGAGTTGTCTGAAGAAGAATTAATAAAAAATATTTCTTGTGATTTTCAAATAGTTGTA
Source organism: Argynnis bischoffii washingtonia (assembly GCA_033884665.1). NCBI lineage: Eukaryota > Metazoa > Arthropoda > Insecta > Lepidoptera > Nymphalidae > Argynnis > Argynnis bischoffii. The sequence continues at coordinate 11,364,716 of CM066618.1, read as the reverse complement.
GTTAAAAGATTAAATCGCCGATGCGAAAAAGAATGGATTCCTAGTGACACTGTTAAAATTGGATTTAAGGGTTCTAATCTTCCTCGATATATTTACATACTAGATCTTAGAGTAAAAGTTGAACAGTATGTTTTTCCCGTTACGCAATGCTCTAGATGTTGGAGGTTTGGCCATTTACAAAAGATGTGTCCATCAAATAAACCTGTTTGTCCAAAATGTACTCAGAACCACCCTAATTGTGAGACATTAGTATATAAATGTGTGAACTGTTCCGGAAATCACATGGCATTGGATAAAATGTGCAGTGTATATAAAAAAGAAAAGAGAATACGAGAAATTATGTCAGAATTTAATTGCCCGTACAAAAAAGCAGTTAGTATGTATGTACACCCATCCCCAGATACTCATATAGCGAATTCAACTCCCTCAGCAAAGGATTACGTATACATGCCGCCATGTACGATAGATGCGTCCCCGTCATATTCAGAAGTTCTAAAAATGCCCCCAGAAAATTATAAAGCAGTCTCTCCGTCTCAAAATGTTAAAAAATCAAGAGCTAAGAAAAAGAAGAAACGGGTACAAATTTTTGAAGATGTCTATGCTGATTTTTCTACAGATTCTGAAATAGACTTAGAGAATAAAAATGAAACTCCCTGTACAACAAGTGAAGAAGAAAATAAACGACGGGAAGAATATCAAAAACTCATACAAGATCTACTTAATAAATTAAAAAATATAATTTTTAATAATAATTTAAAAATTACATCTAAGCTGAAACAGATAGCTAAAACACTAATTGAATGTCTTACTTTAGTAGTTATAAATTTTTGTTCTGGTTTACCTATGATTAAACAATTCTTTAAGTATTTTAGTGATGGATAGAAAGGTTAGTAAAATAATTAAATTAAATATCTTGCAATGGAATTGTAGAAGTTTAAAGCCTAAACTAAAATCATTCGAACAGGTCTTGTTCCAGGAAAAAGTTCACATAGCAATCTTATGTGAGACTTGGTTTGAACCAGATGCCTTTATTAAAATTAAGGATTATAATATTTTTAGGCTCGATAGGGATGACGGTTATGGGGGTGTAGCTATTTTAACACACAAATCAATAATTGCTCACAGACAAGCCATTCAAGGAATAACTGGAGGAATCGAAGTAATCTGTGTTAAGATTTTAAATTGTCCTGAAATTAATAATATATACTCAATATACTGCCCTAATAGTATTAACACGGTACAAACAGACTGGGAATACCTTTTTTCTCTTGCTGAAAGTAAATCATTATTATTGGGCGATTTTAATAGTCACCACAGTTCTTGGTCTAATAAAACTGATAATAGAGGGAATCAAATATTCAATGCCTTAGTTCAATCTAATTTGATTCTTCTTAACAATGGTAACTCTACACGTTTTCAATTAATGAATTCTATTTTAACGGAATCTTCACCGGATTTATCATTTGCATCCTCTGATATTTCATTAAATTTTAATTGGATAGTTACTAATGAGTCACTTGGAAGTGACCACCTTATGATAAAAATTTCATCTGCATTACATTACAATGTTGATCTCGAAAAGAAAAGAAATTTCAAGTTAGCAGATTGGAAGGGATATTTTAATTATTTAGAACTATTGTTCAGTGACTTTTCAGTAACAAATAATATTCAATACGATTACAATATTTTTATGTCTTATATTAATGAGGCTGCGAACAAATTCATCCCTTTTATTAAATTATGCAATATTCCACATTCTAGATTTGTTCCTCGACCCTATTGGTCTGTTGAACTCTCTAGAGCTGTGGCTATCCGTCGAATTGCTCTTAGAAACTTTCGACGCAATCCCACACCTCGAAATTTGGAAATTCTTTATGAAAAAATTAAACACGCTAAAAGACTCTTAAGGGTAGCTCAGAATAGGTCGTGGCATCAATTTTGTTCTTCGCTTGACGAGAGCTGTTCTTCTCATGAGGTATGGTTTAAAATGAAGTGGTTTAAAGGTTACAAGACTACAAAGTCACATGTCAACAATGAACTCATTAATGAGCTCCTAAAAAATTTATGCCCCGATTTTGCTTGTCGTGAACGTCCTATATTTACTCCTGGGAATGAATTGTTGGAATCGATGATCACATTGCACGAATTAGAAGCTTGTATAAAAAATAAAGATACTGCCCCAGGTAATGATTCAATTTCATTTTCAGTGATTAAACATTTACCCTATTCAGCTAAAAAGATTTTACTCCATATATTTAATAACATTTTAACATTTGGGGTGATTCCCTCACAATGGCGTAAAATTTCGATTATTCCTTTACCTAAACCTGGACGTAACACTCAAGATATTACATCAATAAGGCCAATATCATTAATTTCTTGCATATGTAAAATTTTTCATTCAGTTATAAATAAAAGGATAGAGTGGTTTTTAGAAAAAAATAATAGTTTTCCCTCGGATATGGTAGGATTTAGGAAATCTCGTTCCTGCTTAGATAGTTTAAGTATACTTGTCACTAGAATACAAATGGGATTTTGCTATAATGATGTAACCTTAGGATGTTTCCTTGATTTAGAAAATGCTTACAACAACATTGATATCTTTAATTTATTACAAAATTTGAATAGATTAGGTGTAGGCCCACTAATCTGTAGTTATATTTGGAACTTTTTAACAGAAAGATATTTAGAAATTAAAATTAATAATTTGAGTGTTACTCGAAAAACTAGTCAAGGAATTGCCCAAGGAGATCCTTTATCCCCCCTTCTCTTTAATATTGCGACAATAGGCATCTGTAAACTTTTTCATAATGTCAATGTTTCACAATTCGCTGATGATTTTTTGCTGTATACTACAAGTAAAAATATAGAAGACGCCACAAAGACAATGCAAATCGCTATCAATGTTTTCTCAAAAGCAATAGATCAACTTGGGTTGAACATCTCTCCTTCAAAAAGTAAAATTTGCCTTTTTAAGAAAGGTAAAAATAGGAAGACGATTAAAGTTTTTGTAAATGAAATAGCATTAGAAGTTGTGGAACATGTAAAATATTTAGGATTATGGTTAGACAGATCTCTAAGGTGGGGTAAACATATTAATGAAATCTATGCAAAAACTTCAAAATTGTTAAATATTTTTAAAGTTTTGGCTGGATCTGGTTGGGGGATTCATCCCAAACACTTAAGACGAATTTATTTGTCAATTATCCGTAGTCGCATGGATTATGCTAGTTTTCTTTTTGATGATTGCAGTGAAAGCCATTCAAAGAAATTGGACAAGATTCAAAATCAGGCTTTACGAATAATAGGTGGGTTTATTAGGAGCACACCAACTCATGTAATGGAGGTGGAATTGAGTATTCAACCACTTCGTTGCCGTAGATATTACTTGGCTGGTAAATTTTGGTATAAATCATTTTCCATTCAAGATAATATATTAATTACTATTCTTCAAGAGTGTAGTTCGTCTAATATTTTTGCTTTGTGGAAAAGAAATCGTATCCCATTGTTAACTGTAATTCATGATGCTTTTAAAAACACTATCATGCATCGTAGCAAAGAACTTGAATTATTCTCACTAAACACTTGGGTTAGTAACATTAATTTATCGAATTTAATTAAATTACATATTGGTAATGAATTTAATTCTAAAAGGTTATATAATGTAAATGAATTGAAAAATAAATGTGAAAAATATATTGAAGATGAATTTAACGGTTTTTATAGAATTTTTACAGACGGATCAAAACAAAAAGACTTAAGGGGTGCAGCGTTTTTAGATTTTCAAACTTTAGATTTTATTAAAATTATGATTGATGGACATATCTCAATTATGCATGTTGAACTATTGGCTATTTTGGAAGCGTTATGCTACGTTCAGACAATAAATACCGACAAAATTGTAATTTTTTCTGATTCTAGGAGTTCACTTCAACATATAGCTCGATGTACATCTAGTATTAGAAGCACACCAGTAGCTTACGAGATTTTGAAATTGATGCATAACTTTAGTAAGCATGGTAAGAAAATAATTTTGCAATGGGTTCCGTCTCATGTTCATATAATGGGAAATGAGATGGTAGATAAATTGGCTAAAGAAGCGACATATGAAGGAAACTTATTGATAGTTGCACCATATTATACAGAATGTCTTTATTTGGTTAAAAAAAAAAGTTTTTAATATCTGGAAAGAGTTCTTTGATAAAAGATCTAAAGAGAAAGGCATCTGGTATAAGACTATTCAGGCTGAACCAATAATTCGTCCTTGGATTGACAGGACCTGTTTGAGTAGACAAGATACTGTTCTTGCTATGCGCCTTCGCTCTGGACACATTCCATTAAATAAATTTGCATTTTTAATGGGTAAAACTGCTACACCAAACTGTTTGCAATGTGGGAGTGTAGAAGATGTTTTCCATATATTAATGGAATGTGTGCGGAATGAGGCGCAACGTCAAAATTATTTCTCAAATAATCCAATTTTTTTAACGACCGGAGGCTTAAATATTGTATTATCAAATCCTTCTTCAAATGTAGCAAGATTAAGTTATAAGTTAGCAAAAATTGTAACAAATGCAAGTAATACTAATAATACTACAGTGTAAGTACAATTTGTTGTTAAATAATTATAAAATTTAATTAAGACACCATTGTAAACGTAACAGAGCGTCATAGTCGCATATTAAGCGACAAAGCTCTTTAAACGGAGATTAAAAAAAAAAAAAAAAAAAAACATACTCAATGTCGATATAGTGATCCTTCTTAATACTACTACCCTATACCCAAACTTCACGGACCTAAATGAAAACATTTAATGACCTCATGATCTAATCTTCGCAGGTGCAACAGTAAACTGCAGCATTTCATACTTTAATTAATGTATTAAAATCAGCACATAAACTATGAACATAGAGTTTCTAACTGTAAGCACTTAAGCATCATACGAGAGCGATACAAGTGTTTAGGAAGGAGCTTTGAGTGGGTATAACTAATCAGACGTACCTACTCTTTTGAACAGTATCTGATAGCTTCAGGCTTGTAATGAATTGAGGTAAGCATAAATTGCATAACTAGAGAAACTAGCAGCATATTTCTAATTAAAATCCTTAATCTTCATAAATATTGCTAATAACTGAAATATAAAGTTCTAGAGGGCAAATTATATATAATTAATCTACATAATGTAAAGTAAAGATTGGGCGTTATCTTTATTGGACAGACAAGTATTTAGCACACAAAATATCGTTGTCATTTTGATTCTTTTTAACTTTTCAAATGAAAGGATTTTTTAAACGAGACTAACTCTAACTGTTGAATCAAAGCAGTTATCCATGTACTATAAATGTGTGTTTTTATATATTTGTGTATGAGAGAATATTCGATCGCATGTTGTGTGAAATCTAATCTACGAAATAACCACTGCGGCTTTACTAGGAAGCGCGTATCCGAGACTTCAATTTTTAATGCAATTACTATGTAAATCGCATACGATAGTACGGATTACATTAATTTTTGGGATATCAATCGTCTGCAGAACGTTGGATAAAGTGCGGGTGTTATTCATAGCTTACTAGACATAAGAAAAGAGAGACTAGACTAGACTTACTAGAATAAAGAAGAATAGTCGACTTAAGAGGAAATGAAAATATTATAATTATGAAAACTATAGCTTTATTAGCATATTTTGTTTTGTTCTTATGCTTATTACTAGCCGTACCTACGTGTGATATTTTCCTTTCAATCATAACATTAATGTTATGTATCAAGTAATGCACTATGCATTACTTTGATACTCGATATATATTTTGCCTAAATCCTTTTTGCTACATTTCACACCACTTGTTAAAAAGTATTTTCTTGAAAAAAATATCAACATCCTTTGTTATTATTTACAAACCCCAGAAATATCATACGTATATACTAAATATTAGTTCTAATTATTATTCAGTAAAAAATATTACAAATGTTACGAGTATATATATTAAATATATGGTTTCTATTTTAATATATTATTATGACAATTTCCTTTTAGGTTAAATAAAAGAGAGTTAAAGTTAGAGCTTTTGTAAAATTCTCATAGTCAAAGCACCAAAAATAATATATCTTAAATAAACAGCTTTGTATGAAAAAATTAGGACACAGCTTTGGCAATCCCAGTAGAAGTAATTCTCTGTTTAGCTTTGAGCACTAAGTCTTTGTGAAACATTCAGAGAATCCGAAATGAATCAAATTTGCAGAATAAAAAAGCTATGTACATTTATTCTCGACACTAGTTATTACCTAAATATATTTAAAAAATTTACTAAATAACATTAGATAATTAAATCGCAATGCGGAGCATTGAAGCGTACATTTAACTCCCTTCAAAGTGAAGATTTTATAAGAATACTAGCAGAACCCGGCTCGCATTTAATCTACAAAAAAAGCTCTTTAGCTTTATATTATACAGCGACTCGCTTCGCTCGGTATTTTCGGCTCCTCACTATGTATTTATATAATATTGCTCATACAAAAATACTAAAATCACGATTAAAAAAATGGGGGGTGAGTGTAGGAGGGTGAAAAGTACTTTATGACCTATTCTCATATCTACCAAATATACAAAAAAAAAACATTTAAATCAGTCGAATCGTTCCGGAGGAATGCGACCACAAACATCTTGACACGAAATATCTAAATATTAGACTAGTAACTTACCATCGTCGTTTACTTGGGTACATATCTATGTAGGTGTGAAACAGCTACTCCAGTACAAAGTCTCCCTCCATGGGAGCAACCCTTTGGCTGTGTAGTCTGCTTCAGCAGACCTGCCGTCGGGGCGTTGTGGTTAAGTGCGTAAGCGATCCTGCGATGCCTTATTAAGACGGGGAAGGTTCTGTTGTATTTACGTGGGCCTTACTGACTTCTCTTAAAACGGTGAGTCCCACATAACCACCTGAATATATGCAGATAGTATGTGTAAATGGATTTCCTAACATTTAAAAAAAAAGGTCAAATCTCTCTGTACAGGTCTACTATGTGCTCATCCAAATCAGTTCAGCTAACTTTCCTAATTATAATAATAGTCAGAAAATCATATCATCTGTTATTTAGCAAAGATCATTATCTATACGGATAAATAAAATTGAAGTGTCTGTTTGTAATGTCAAAATAATAGCTTTAAACTAATCTCATATGGAATTATATACGTACTTACATGTAAGAAAAACACAATTTATAAATTTTTTGTATGTCTGTCTGTTTACTCTGGCTAATCGCCAAAACGGTTGGACCAATTTTAACGGGACTTCCACTGGCAGATAGCTGATATTATAAGGAGTAACTTAGGCTATTTTTATTTTAGAAAAAAATAGAGTTTCGCTCAAAAAAATTAAAACGTACCTAGGGACGCACCCGAGCGAAGCGAGGATAAGTCGCTAGTCGAAAATAAATAATATTCTACTATCTATGTAAGAAACTACACAGTACATAATTATTAGAACTGTACTAATAAATCAGGCTAAACAGTTTGTTTTTCTGTTTGAACGCACTAATCTCTGAGACTAATTATCCGGCTGACATTACACAACGACTCATAAGAGCAGAACAATTATTATCATAGACATTAGAGCTATTTAGTATTAAACTATTTTATGGAACAGAATACAAAAATATCTTACGTAAGCGGAACCATTAGCAAAACTTAAAACTTTATTTAAAAAATAATATTCAATTCAATGGAAGTTAGTTAAAAGCTTTTGAAGCCGAAATCAAAACTAGGATATTAATATGAAACAATATCTATAGGTATATATTTATTTAACACGCGAAGAGAAATTATGGACGCCTTCTTATGCATATTGCACATATAGATGTGTATGAGCTTTGGCATAGTTAAAGTTTATATTACGGTGAATATTGCAGGAAGCTAAAATTTATTGAACTACTTATGCCCGCAGTTCCACTCGTGTAGTTTATTTATGTATCTATTTATATGTGCTCTCTGCATACTAAGGCTGCATCGTAATACTATATAGCCTATAACCTTCGTCAATTTCATATTTTACACTAAAGCTAAAATATAAAGCAAACAAATTCTTAATTATTGTTGAACTTATACTTCTTTTGGGACGTTTGGAAAAAATATGAGAATAAATTTTTTACGATGCGCGCGCACACGACAAAGCCAAAAAGCGACATGTTGAAGTTAGCTGATAACTATTTGTTGCCATGGTAAACGTTGTTATTGTCTGACAAATGATATATAATATTATATTCTTTCCTTAAACGATATTCTGTAAATATATGATTGTAATATGCCAAATATGCCTTATTTAATTATTTTTTTAATTTATCATTCCTTTTACAAACAGAGAGTTGTGATATACGGAAAATCTTTAGCTACTTTTGTTCTGTAATGTAAGTAAAAGAAGTATAACTTCTTACGTGCGTACATAAGTATTAAGCACACACACACGTTTTTTTGTACGTACTATTCCCTAGAACTACGAATTTTATTTAAAAAAATCTTGCATTTTATAATCTATTTATTGAGATAGTTCACTTTTATAACTTTTCTGAATATAATATAATCATTAACGTTCAAACAAATAATAAATATCTATTCATCATTCATCATTCCACTGATTGTGATGAAACCTTCATGAGTTACACCCGCGATAGTTCCTGGCCCAAAAGAAAGTTTTTTATATATTTGACCTCTATGCATTCCTAAATCATTCATCCCTCGGGTCTTAGCTAGTCCTCTATATACAAATGGATCATCAAATTTTCATAATGTACGTATCAAGTGTCAGCTTAGATTAAATAGATTCACATATTTGAGCCATATCTAGTCCGTTTATTACCTCACTTGAAGCAATTTAGACCCTCCCTCTGAATTTCTAGATATTATATGCAAGAGCTACGTGACTTAGTGTTGAGAAGATTTCGCTCTTAACAGCTGCGGTTTCACGTGTCTGCAGCACTATAATTGTACTTATAATATACATATCTATATTATATTCATGATTTAGTTTTCATTACATATTCATTATATAATATATAATGAATGAAATACTTCATGTTTTCGTAAATAGTGTCAAAATCATAAATATTGTCTTGTTCTGTTTCAACCGATATAAGTATATAAAAAGTATAAGTGTATATTTCAATACATAAATAAACAATCTTAGATATTATTAAAAATTACAATCTCAAGCAAGAATGTAATAGCATTACTATAATCAAAATAAAATGCAGTTTAACCCTAGTAAATTTTATGTATTATAAAAGCTTATGGTTTAAGATTGTAAAGTAACTAAAATTAAAATCTTATGGTTTAAGGTTTTATAATAATTAAAATTTACCAACTGTCTTTTGCATAATATACATAATACGTGTATACAAACTTTTATATCACCATTTTGTATACCAGCATGAAGATCTGTTTTATATTACTCAGTAAGACGGAACTACCTAGTTCGATTCCCGTACAATACATAATAATATTAGGCCCAGTATTAACAAAGGAGAAAACCATGAAAACAACACGCTATTTAAAAAGATGAAACCAAAAAAAACTAATTCAAACAAAAAACATTAAAAGGTTAACTTACAAATAGCATAATTTTATTAAAAACAATATTATACGATCTGCAAAAGTAATTTCTTTTAATAAATGAAAAGCTCATCGCCATTGTATCAACAAATTAGCATTTGGAGTAGAATACAACTAAATATTTCAACAAAACAATGGCGCGCCCTGCGGCTATAAGCTCAGCGAACTCAATGAATTAACAACACAAGTATGTATGTATAATGCCAAATTAAGAATCGCAATAACAATTTTAAAGAGTAATTACGAACAATATATAATAAAAATGTTATATAATATTTTCATTTCGTTTTGAGTATATAATGTACTAAGCGTATACGTACACAATGCTGAAAATTGTTAACAGATGAACAATTATTTGAGCCAGATATTTCATAAATAGAACATGAATAACATAACGACTAAATAAATTTTATGTCATCACTCTAAATGTAAATAGTTTCAGATAAGACATTACTCAACGACACGTTACTGTTATCGCAAAAGGCCTAACGCTTTTAAATTCATTATTCTTTGTCTGAAGAAGCAAACAATCTAAATCCTGGAGTCCTAAGTCCTAAGTCCAGATCCAACTTATCTATGAGTAGAATAACTTACTAAGCCCTTTTGAAAGTTTACATTGCCTTAAATTCTTTGAATTTATATTTTGCGTCGGTAGGGAATAGCAATAAATTCTTTAAGAAATTCAGAAATTGACCTTTAAAACTGAAAATGCTTGAAAATATTTTTTTGATAATATTTCTTATAGAGTTGACAATGAGAACATCATGATTATATTGTCCAATCTCTGATTTTCCACAGTAAATAATATTATGATCTTGCATGTTTTTTTTTTTTTATGAGATTCAGTGACAAACGAGCAGACAGACCACCTGATGGAAAGTAGTAACTATCGCCCATAACACCTACGGTTCATGCACTTAGGTTTTAAGTAACAAAAATGCAGAACCACAGGTGCGTTGTCACTGTGAGGACTAAGATGATATGCCTCTTGCCTGTAATTGCGCTGGCTACCTTACCCTTCAAACCGGAACACAACAATGCAATCATTGTTGCTTGGCGGCAGAAATAGATAAGGGGGTGGTACCCATCCAGTCGGACTCCTCAGGCTTGACAGAGTCCTACCACCGGTAATACCGGTGTATACACCTATCCGGTAATAAATCACCGGATAGGCGACGACCAAGGTCATTTTAAACAACTGGTATAAATATTTACCACTCATGCAAATCGTATACGTAGATTTTATTTTAAAATACACAAAGTTTCCAGAGGCAACGGTTACATAAGAGTAAATAATAGGGTAATATTTTTTTAGGGTTCAACAAGCAACTTACCCTAGTAACCCTAGTCAACAAGGAACCCTTATAGTTTCGCCAAGTTCGTCCATCCGTCTGTCAGCAGCTTAGCTCAGAGAATCTTAGTACTATAAAACTGTAATTTGGCATGGATACATATATTAATAATCATGTTACCGACTTTAGATATTGCTAGTATTTAATAAAGCGGAAATGTGCAATATTATGTATTATAAATATTTTGGTATCATGAAACTATATATATTATAAATATTTTGGTATTTCAATTGACACTTTTCGCTTAGCATTAAGTAATTATTTTATTAAGAATATAGATTTTATTTTGACTAAGAAATGAAATAATGGAGATCGGAAAAAGAAGCCATCCGTTGCGGAGATACGAAATAATAATTAATTGGTGTTAACAAATAAATAATATTGATATTATAAATCTTCTTTAATTATAATACTAATCTAAAACATTAATAAAATAAATTGTAGTGCTGGATAATAAGTGTTGTGCAGTTTTAGACTAAAAGTTTATTTTTACGAAGGAGGTGTTTAACAATCACGTTAACAAATAACAAAAAAAATGTTTACACGTAACATGGGGATGTTTTTTTTCGTCTAGCCATGGTGTGGGGTGTCGTTGGATAGGTTCTTCATATATATTGCGGGATTGTAAAAACCATTTTTCGATTAAGGGATCCATTTGTAAAATATTAATCTTTAAAGTACTTAACTTTTGTAAGAGTCGACCCTCAAACCAGCTAAATGGTTGTTTTTTTTTTGGATATGTGAATAAAATCACGGTAGCAGTATATATATAAGATAATAAAAGGAAAAATAGCATAGCTAAGTAGGCTTTATAAGTTTACGAGTAATAGTCGACTAATACACACAGTGGTAGCCCAGTGGTAATGCGCTCGCTTGGGAAACCGACTGAAGCGGGTTCAAATCCCGGGTCTCGCACCTCTGATATTTTCATGTGAGAATCATTTCTAACATGATTACCACTTGCCTTACGGTGAAGGAAAACATTGTGAAGAAACCTGCATGTCTGAGAGAACCTAGCCAGAGAGACATGTGTAGTTCGCCAACCCGCAATTGGCTAAGTTGTCATGCCAAAAGCTTTAAGAAAACCATGAAGGAAAGAGTTTAAATAATAGTTTATAACTGGAATATAAACTCAATTTTTTTATGGAAGTTACCTTTTATTGCTTACTTACGTTGTTCTATTAAGTTACGTATCTCAAAAGTATGGCCAAGCTTAACTTACGGTTACCGTGATGAAGTTACTCAAACACTCAAACAATCTCTAACATCCTACGAACTTAACCAATTTCGTCTCATCCAGCAGGATCTTTAGATTTATTGGCTGCCAACTAGTTGACGTGTTTAGTGTTTCTTAGAACCAGATGGTGACATGATTTATAGACATTAAGTTTTAGCACTATTGATTTAGACACTTATGGCAAATTATTGCATTAATAGTATATTTGTATTATATTATATACAATATAATATTACAAATTAATCTGTTTTGTTTTCATTTAAATGACTCACACCATAAAAATAATTGTATTTTAAATTTATTATATTTAACATCTACTACATAATACATTCGTTATATTATTATACATTTAATAATTTTAGCAGAACTAATACGTCGTTCAATAATGTTCTACTAATACTTTAATTTGTATAATATATAGTTTCATTGTTCCTTAAAATAAATTACTTGTGGAGAAACAGCACCATTTAAAATGGTAAATGTCTAAGTTGTGCTATACATTAGCTGATGGCTCTTAGCCAACTTCGTCCGCAGGTGTTACAGCGCTCTAACGTACGGCGAGAATGTCCTGAACTGTTGGGTGTTGGCACCGGATTTTGTTAAAACCTTGCAAATTGAATAGCTGTAATATAATGAAAGTATTAATCTTGTTACGTGTTAAGTTCTAGACAACTATAGCAGAATGGTATAGCAAGTATCTGAAAGGCAACTTGTTTAACACCGGAGATCTCTCGTTCAATTTCCGGACAGTGAGAAAATTTGTACTGACGTTTGTCGTACTCTAGTTTTTGATAGTGTTGCAATGAGCATACCTTATTACAGGCAAAAATCGGAGATATTTGTCACTTGGTAACCCCACAAACAAAATGTATAAAATAGAAATAAAATTTGTAATATCACGAATAAATTTTAGTCAATGTTATTATAAGATTACGTGTATTTTACTTAGTGAAGCAAAGACAAAATTGCTTGTAAGCTGCAAATGAACGCTATAAAGATATTCTTAGTACAATATTACTTAGTATATATATTTACATTTTATTTCAAGAGTCAACAATATAACGATTACTGTAAACTGTTTTCTCGGACACCTGGATCATATTAATCATAACTTCAGAAGTTACACCATAAAGTTGCTCATAGAGCAAAACACGCTATTAATGCTGTAGATACTACTAGGAAGTTGCTGTAACTTGCCACTAAAATATATTTAGTGTACACAAACTTTGATGAAGACACGTATTTCGAAGATTATTAGGTAAGTAATAATGGGCACCATGTTCAACATCTTAATTTACATATAGAGTAATGATACTGCGATAGAGAGATCATACTAACTAATAATTATATAGGGTTTTTCAATAAGGACAACAATGTATTGAAATAAAACACAGAATAAATGAGATATTGGGCTGAAATTTATTCCAGGTGTAGTACTCATGTTACAATTATGTATGAAATTCGATGTCGTTCATATGACCACCACAAGCACGACGGCAGCGATTGATTCTTTGGATTCAATTTTTTAATACTCTTTCACACATATTATTTGGAATGTTGAGAATTTCACGTTCAATATTGTTCTTGAGCTCCTCTAACGTTATTGGATTGTTGTCATAAACCTTCGACTTAAGGTAACCCCATAAGAAAAAATCTAACGGCGTCAAATCGCATGAGCGAGATGGCCATTCGACTGAACCATTTCTCGAGATTAAACAATGTAACATTGATCACCAAATTTCCCTTTCAATAACTCAATCGTTTGACAATCGTGTGGCTTGTAGCACCACCTTGTTGGAACCGCATATCGCTGATATCAAATCTATCCAATACTGGCCAAAAATAGTCTTCCAACATGGCACGATAATGAGCTCCATTGACCGTAACATGGCGATTATTTTACAATATTATTTTTATTAAACTTTTACAGTTGCAATAGTTTCAGTACTTCGACCGATTCGTTGTCTCACTGGCACAGGAACATTCATTAATGAATACGTCGATTCAAATTTATTCACCATCGCACGCACAGTTTGTCTGGTGGGACGATTATTGCGACCAAAAATTGGAGTAAGCGCTCTTAAAGTTGCGACTACCGACTCAGAATTTCGGTAGTAAGTTTTAACGATTACTAGACGTTGCTCGTTCGTGAACTTCACCATGATAAAATGGTAAGCCTTGACTGACATTTCGACATTGACAGATCATAAAATAGTTTGTAACTTATCTTCCGTATCATAAAACAAAATTTTTATGTCCCTATTGAAAAACCCTTTATTATACACATGTTATTTTTTTTATTTTTTGATATCGCTATTAAAAAGATATATTTATTGGAGATATATCAATTATAAAATCCTACACACTTGTACAAAGACCATTACGCTGATAAAGGAAACGACTGTTATATGTTCTACCTTTCTGTAACCATTGTTTATTTCAAATTGTATGCCGCACTTCTTTGCCAATAATCATTAATACCGACATAAAAGCAATTTGGCCTAAGTTATTCAACACCAAGTAAATTGTGTCGTGTAGTCAAGATTTATGATGAAGTCATTACGTTTTATGGGCCATAATTGATAGAGATAGCATCTTAGGAGCAATGAAATTGCAAAGTGGGGTTTTGAGCCCACTGAACTCAAAGCGCATTAGTATGAAGGAAAAATAGCTCAAATTACCATAAACGAGTGGCGTTGTAGTTATTAATTACAAAAATTTTATAGTGAGTCCACACGCAAGAGTTATAGTCTTTGCTTGTATTATTTTGCCTCCAAAATGTGTTAGTAGGACAATAAAATAAAGTGCTAGAAAATTTAATGCTTGGGTTAAGTGTTATTGTTTGTGGTTGGAAGTGTGGTAGTAGTGTGACAAATTAAATCTGTATAATCTATAGATGCATTAATAGAATAACAACACTAGTTAGTAACAATTTTGCAAAGGAATAAGTATATGGAGAAGGTACAACGTGGCGCAAAAATAATGTCATAATGCGAATTGGCTACCATTTTCTTAGAAATGAAAATAAAATGAGCACTGTTTTCATGTAAAGTTTATTTAAAGATGAAAAATTGATGATATTAAGTAGAAAAAAATATATCACTTAAATGACCACCTCCCGAGGTGTATATCACTCCATGGCTTATTGTCAACTAATTCTGTATCTGTCTACAACATAGCTGTCAAAGTACAATGACATTTGCAAAAATTAAGGCATATTCACATTATGACATTACTTTTGCGTCACCTGTAATCTGTATTTATGTATTTTATCCTTACTTCTGCGTATTTGTTGCCGATGTAATTTGGTGGCTAAGCAAATTCTTGACGATATAATCGCTAATAAAAGAAAAATATTTTTACTAGCGACTTGTTCTCGCTTCGCTAGCAAATGTGTTACTCATATGCTTTAGTTTATTTATGTACGAAATTTCATCCAAATCCATGCAGACGTTTTAGCGTGTCAAAGTAAAAAACTTATGTACGTACTATTTTAAATTGTCCCAAATACATAATATATTCATTTGTACAGATTCGTGACCGATTAGTATTAATTTTACATTATTTCAATGCACATAATTCTATATTATTACCTGTATTCAGCCCTTTTCAACTTGCCACTGCTGGGCACGGTTCTCCTTTTAATACGAGGGGGATCAGGCTACAGTCCACCACGCTGACCAAGTGCGGATTGACAGACTTCACATGTCTTTCGAAAACTTGCTAAGTTTTCTCAGACATACAGGTTTCCTCACGATGTTTTCCTTCACCGTAAATTGACAAGTGGTTATCATATTAGAAATAATTCGCACATGAAAATATCAGAGGTGCGAGACCCGGGATTTGAACCCGCCTCACTCGGTTTTCCAAGCGAGTGCGTTACCACAGAGCTACCACTGCCTTCATTATTACTTATCTATCACTGAATAGTACAAATAGATTCTTATATAACCGAGTTATATGCCACACATACACATGCCAGGCGTAGTCGATAGACTAGTATAAAATTTCAAAGTAAAAATAAACTTTCCTTCATTAATCTTTATTTCAGAAAATCTAAATTACATTACAAACACTAATTCACATTAAGAATCATACTTAGCAATTATCTAAAATTAAAATGCCCTCTTATATAACGCACTATATTTAAAAGTACAAATAAATAGATATGCTTAACTTCAAAGTAACAAACATACTGTATAAATTTTAACTGTGAAATTTCATTTAATGTGACAACAATTATATATTATGAAATAATAAATCAATTTCAAGTGAACTATAATTACACTTAGCGCTACTTATAAAGGTCGAATTTTTTAACTACTCCATGATAAGCTAACCCAATTTTTTTATGAATTTCATTATTATAAATTTATATATTACTATAAATATATTTATATATTATTTAACATATTTTATTTTAAATATAATTTTAGATAGAAATCATTTTCTTCATATTATTAGAAACGTGACAGTGTCTTAAAAAATTTGCTCATTTCATTTTTAAATTTTACTCAAAGTCAATAGGAGGCAAAGGCGGAAGAGTGGTTATTCTCTGCAGTTCAAATCGAGTCTCTCGAGAATCTGGAAAAGAGAAAACCAACAAAGATAAGCATTTAAATGTCGCGAGTTATAAAAAGAAACCTTTTCTATTCTAAGGTTCGTGCTCTTAATGATTAATGTTTTAAGAAAAGGTTTGTTTCGCAATTCTGTAACGAAAAAGTCTTGTGGATTCTGTGTTTGTATTGTGATGAATATCAACTAATGAATTAAATTTGAATTTTTAATAATAATTCAGGCCTTTAATATCCCACTACTGCATACCTCCACTCAATGCAAGGCATAAGGATCAGTCCATAGTACACACACTAAGGCAGTGGTACTCCAGTGGGAAGCTTAGGAAATCAAGTAAATCGGGTTCAAATTCCGTGTACCGCACCTCTGATATTCTCACGTGCGAATCATTTTTCAACATTTGCGGCAAAAAAAACATCGTGAAGAAACTTTCATATCTGAGAAAACTTAGCAAGTTTTCGAAAGTCGTGTGAAGTCCGCCAACCCGCACTTAACCAGCGTCGTAGACTATGACCTGAACCCCTTAGTATTAAAGGGAGGTCCGTCTAGCATTGGGACGTTAAAAAGGGCTGAATACTTGTACATTGTACATACATACCCCATGCTGGGTTAATGCGGGTTCGCGATGAACAGTCACTTTAATACAATATGTATTGGTTAACCATACTCTGGTATATATAACCATAATAAAGAAAGCATTTAATAATCCATCCTAATATTATAAATGTGAAAGTTTGTGAGAATGGATTGATGGATGGATGTTTGTTACTTTTTCACGCTAGAACGGCTGAACAGATCTGGATGAAATTTGGCACAGAGATAGATTATAGTCTGGAATAGCACATAGGTTTTTATCCCGGAATATAATATTAAGATGCTTAATGACAAAGTGTCCTTTTATTCATTAGTATACTACTACTGTACTAAATTATAGCTATATTGTATTATATAGAAGCATTAAAACTGTATTATTATTTGTATTCAGCCCTTTTTTACGTCCCACTGCTGGGTACGGGCCTCCCTTCTATATAAGGGGAATCAGGCCATAGTCCACCACGATGGCAAAGTGCGGATTGGCGGACTTCACATGTCTTTTGAAAACTTGCTAGGTTTTCTCAGATATGCAGGTTTCCTCACGATGTTTTCCTTCACCGTAAGGCAAGTGGTAATTATGTTAGAAATGATTCGCACATGAAAATATCAGAAGTGCGAGACCCGGAATTTGAACCCGCTTCACTCGGTTTCCCAAGCGAGCGCGTTACCACTGGGCTACCACTGCCTGCAATTATTATATACGTTTTATTATTGACATTATATTATTTATCTTTACTAAATATTCCAATTAAATTAAGAAGGCATTGACAATTCATTTCTAAATCCACGATCATCTTAACATAAACGACCTCTTTAAACACGAACCTATCTCCGGTAAAAGTAAAAAAATACAAAAACAATCTTGCTTTCTCTTGTATTTCCATAGATGTTTTTCATCCCAGTTTCTGAACATGTTCGCAATAGACGCAAAATAGCGTAACAAATAGCAATCACAATGAATGCAAGCGCACAAAACGTTGCAATGCTCCATTCGTACGCTTTCCTGCTCCGAGACAATTGAAATAGACGCAGAAAAAAGATTACGTGCTTGTATGTACACGCTACGGTTATCAAAGAAGATTTTTTATAACTAAAATATTATTAAATCAAAAAATAATTTTCTGAAATGCTAAAAACAATGCAAGGAAATATAATTTTTAATCAAATGCTTAAAAATTTTAGCTTATGCATACATGATACTTAGTAGCCGAGAAGTTAAAAAGTCTTGAGAGAACGCGCCACGATCAGAATGTGTACCATTAGAATGACTCTTGCATAAATTATCGCGTTCTGTAAGCGTATTCGAAATACGAGCTCAAATAAGAAATATGAGTGCGGTAACGAAATAAGATTTGAAGGGTTTTGCTTAAAACAAGCGCATGCAAGGAGTGGAATAAAAATATTTAATAACGTTGCCCGGAAACTGGATTAACCTTTAATTAGACGCACGAGGTCGCGGCCTAGCGGACTTTGCTGTGCAACTACGCCAAAGGACACTTTAACCTCCACCTATGGTCTCGGAAAATGCTGTATAACTATACTAGCTTTCGACTGCAATAATTATATGTGTATTTTAATATACGTTTATGTATAATTTAATAACTTTTATAATGAAATTTAATTATTTTTTTACAAAAAGCGTTATTACTAAAATTCATTAATCATTTCATTTTTACTGAAAACATTATAAACACTAACGCTACATCCCAAATATCTCTGAATTTTAAAAAAATTAATTTATGAGAAATTTCTTTAAAACAACTTTTTAGAGAGTTTGAAAATACAACACAAATTCACCTTTACCATTCCCAATTATTTATGAAAGCGACTCTATATTTTAGCCCTTGAAACGCTACTTTTTATTCTAAAAGTTAAAATCTAGGCCTAGGTAAATGCTGAACATGGTTTTCTGTAGTAGTTGCTATTCACCTGAATAGCTCTACATCTAGAAGCAATTGTGACGCGATATAAAAAGATTTTTTTTCAAATAATTAATATTAATATGAATAAACATAAATTATTATTTACTTTTAAGTTAAAAAAGCGGGAAAGTTCTTATCTGTCCTTTATAATTCTGATATACTAATACAAATGATTATGAATGAATATAAATAAATTACTTCGTAGAGATACATTTACTACTGTTTATTATTTATTTATAGAACTAGCTGTGCCCGCGAGTGTGAGTGCTTACAGATATCGGCAGACTAACGGTTATTGCGTTTTAGTCGTTAATTTTTTTCTTGAACATTTAATACTTTTACCTAAGTGGAAGCAATAATAGCTAACGTTCTTTATCTATAAATATAATAATAGAAATAGTTGGCGAATCAAATATTTTAGTCAACTTCAAAAGTACAAAGATATATAGTTATTGACCACGGTTAGGTTTGCATATAAAGTTTCCTTTTTATATCAAGCAGAAATCCGTTTCTTTTAACGTGATAAAAAATAGATTATGCCACTTTCAACCAAATTCTTAACCAATAGCCAATGAACTGATGTAAAATCGATTAGCCTCTATCCTTTATTCTGAGTAAACTGTATTTCTTTACCGAGATAAAAAACTTATACTATTTTCAAGTTAACCAGTTGGTTCCTTCAAGAAAAATCTTTATTCCTTTTTTTTCTCAATAGGGATAAAAAATAACTTATAAAGTTTTTAATTCTAAATCTTCTATCTAGAGCACAGTGAAAGTCCCATTAAAATTGGTTCTCTCATTATAGATATTAGCAGATACGAACATACAGGTACAGGTATTTTTAAACAGTTATGTATGAGATAATCATATGAACGCAATATTAAGTAGGTTTTTCTTTATGTCAGATACAGATGTTTAATTTTACTTGTTAATGTTACTTATGGTTTATGAAAAAATATATGTATGCAAAATGTATATAGTACGTTTCATGTCATTTGACACAGTTGAATTTAGTTTCATTTTTGTTGAAATGGATATTTTTTCTGGTCCTTGACATGAAAAAAGATACAGTAAGACCAAAATAATATTAAAAACTAGTTAATATTTTCAAAACGATACCTAGCAAAGGTTTATTGATTATCCTTTTGTTTCCAGACTTTTTATGGGTTTTAGTCATCTGAAAATTAACAATATTTTAAATTTTTAATAGTTCATACTATGTATATATTATGATACATGAGTGTTCGTATTTCGTATTCAAATTATAAATAAGTAATAAAACTTTATTTACCTTTGTGGTTTCTGTCGTATCCGAGGAATTCGTTCGTGTACGTGTTAATGTTGAAAACTTTTCTTTTTCTACAAAAATATAATGTAGGTAAATAAATTAAATAAATTATAACAAAAAAAATGTATAAAAACATATTACCTATTAGAGAAACATGAAATATTTTATTTTATTACGCCCATACCTTTTTTATTTTTTCTCCATCCAATATAAATACATTTCGAATTTTCTTTTGTCTCTGTTGTTTTCATGGCTTTGTTAACTGCCTTTTAAGATAAAAAATATTTATTACTTTTATAAATCACACCGTCCATAATAACTAAATTAAACAGAAAATGGTTACAAGAGACAGTCTTACCAACCTTCATCTTACTTTTACTGTCTGGCACTATTTTAATTTTGAATTTATTAGCGATCTTATTTATTATTCCCGTATTATTCAGTAAATTTCTGACATTTTTAACTATATCATAATCACCATAGGCAAACGACTCCAGTCTACGGCCGTTTCTCGTTCTGATGAATATTTAAAATTATAAAAATATTATGTTAGTCCTCATTTCATCATCCATGCATGTACATTGTACAACTCATCTAATAATAACCATTAGTATAAATCGCCCCTTCCTGCTTATTTATTTTTATATAGTAGTTACGTATTTAAAGAACGTAGTGCTGCTTAGAATATTATTCAAAACCCCAAGAAAAAATTAAAAAATACTCAATTTTACTAAGATTTAAGATCTTACATTGGAGATCAGAGTTAAATGAGACACGTAATTGGATTTTTTTATTAAAATATTTTCAATATCTGCCTGAAATTGGAAACTTAGAAGTTTGTTACATCGTTGTGCCACAAACATAACAATTAGTCATCGATCCAGTCGAGTTAGACTGGGGATAAAAAGACAACTTGAGTTTAAAACCCGACCCATACACTTTCACACACGCAAATTTAGAAATAAATGTATGTACTTACGTGCTTCGAGTCCTTAATTGTAAATCATTATCATTAAAATCAATAGAATCCATTAAATCATTTGATCTTTTTCGCTTATTTGCTGTTGTTACAGTCTCATAAAAATTGCCTCTATTGAAATTTCTTTTTCTCTTTTTCTTTAAATATTCAGAAGTTACTGGGGGCTTAACATTTAATATTATAATAGTTGCATCGTTCACATCTTTGTCATTTTCATTATTATATTTCTCAATCTGACTATTGTCAGTCGAAATCAGTTCTGAACTATCAAAAGTAAGAGGATTTGTTGTTTCTTTAGAATAACTGCTTAATGTTTTAGGCGATTCATAAAAGTCTAATTTATTAAAAGCGTCCTTCCCCTTTGTTGTGGACATTTTTATATTTGGTTTTTTAGTTTTCATGTTTCGTTTTCTTTTCCTCAGACTTCCAATTTTTTTAGTTACAAGAGCTTGTTCGTTTTTATTAATATTTGGTATATTTTGGTTTGTCATAGAAATATTTTTATCTAAATATTGATATTTCTTTTTTGGGTACAACATAAAAAGTTTCTTTAAGTATTTTCTAATTTTATATTGTTTTTCTTTGTTACTAGGATCATAATATAATACCATGTTAGTAGAACTAGTTATATTTTCAAGATCTCGTATAGTATAATAAGCAGTAGCCTTCGTCTTATTTTTTTTACAAATAAGATTTATTTTTATGCTGTCAAGAGTATACATACTGTTCATATCAGTTTGTTTTATATCGTCATGCAACAGGGACTTCTTATGTTTTCTTCCCAAACACGTTTTTAATACATTTAAACAGCTTTTACCGGATAAATAAATTTTTTCGTCTACGATGTTATGTAATTTAGTAACGTTGTCTAAATTGTTTATTAGATCATTAATTTTTTTTAGAAATTCATTATTAAAATTGCTATTATTCAAACTTCTTTTATCAATATTTGTTGAAATCATTTGGCAAGTACGACCTTGGCATTTACCTTTAACTCTCTTATAGTAATCATTTAAAGTTGTGTCAAATTTATGTACAGTGTCAATCATTTTTTTACCACTACTTGGGTTCATCCAAAAAAATGTTTGTATTTCCGTGCAATGATCAGTCATGTACTTAGCTAAATTATCAAGTTCAAACATTATTTCCGATATAACTGCATCACATGATGCGCATGGCTTACACATCGTTTTATTAGGTTTACAATGACAATTACATACTCTGTCATGGCCGAAGAACTTTTTTACACTGTTTAAATGAAAACTTCTTTTTATGTTTTGTTTTACACGTGAGCTGTGACAGTTTGTGATATTCATATAATTATTTTCTTCTTCGTCTTTAACGTTTGTAGAACGTTTGATTTTATTATCACAAGATGAAGAGCTAAATATTTTTTTTAAATTCTTACTCACACTTGTTATTAATTCAGTCGTTATTTGTGGCATCATAGCCTGGGCTGTTGTTCTTATTAAATCAGAATCTTTAGAAGAATATTTTAATGGTTTTAATAAAAAATTTCCCCTCGGAATCGTCAAATTAGTATTCTCGACCAATAAATATAAGCCGGGTGATATAACATTTTGTGAAACTGTAGTCGGAGTATTAGTGGTATTTGCAAATGAATATATTTGGTACTCTAAATCCACTGGAGTCGACATTATAGCTGAAAATATTTTTCGAACTCTCATGGGCTCTAAAGATCTTTTATTATCCGTAAAATTGGATGGAATTGAAATATGAACTTGAATTGCATTTGTTGCCAGATAATCTTTCTTTAATGATTTATATAAAGTATTTTTATTTTTATTAAAAGTCATAGGTAATTTTTCTTCAAAAGGTTGTGTTCTTTTTAATAAATCTACGACAACTTCTAAAGCGGCAACATGTTTTGCTGTATAAAACTGGCTAGCTTCACGCTTATGATGATCTCCTTCAACATCAGTACTAAATTTATGAGTAATCATAGTACCAATGTGCGTCTATTGAGCAGTAAAAATAAAATTACATAAAACAACAACAATATGTGTATCATCATATGCAACTATACTTATATATCTATACTAATATTATAAAGCTGAAGAGTCTGTTTGTTTGTTTGGTTGAACGCGCTAATCTCAGGAACTACTAATCTGATTTGAAAAATTCTTTTTGCATTAGATAGTCCGTTAACTTAGGAAGGCTATAGGCTATATATCATCCCGGGAAAATGTACGGTTCCCGTGGGATAGATTTGTTTTTGTCTAGGGACGAACCCGAAGCAAAGCGAGGGTGAGTGGCTAGTATTACATATAAACATGAACAACTGATAAGAAAGTATGAAAATTAAACCCATAATGAAGCTCTCTACTGTGGTCTAAAATACAAGAATTATTTGATAATATAACAATATATTGATTTTAACTTACTTCATCTAATTTAGCTGGATATTTTTTTCTTTGTTGATATATTCCGTTTTCTCCAGTGGAAAGTACTTGATTTTCTACTGATTTACAATTCACTTCAGGTTTGTCTAGCAAATAATGGTAAGTCATATAAACTTTCTAATTCAAGTTAATATTTTTTCATTATTTATTACTTTTTATTTAAAACACATTTTTAAGATACATTTGTTAATATGTAGGCAAATTATATTTAGCTCTAATTTCTATAATATACTCAAAATGTATTTTTAAATATTTGTAATACCGTTTTGATTCCGTTGATTTCTTTTCAGCCGCTTGCCAACTACTTTATCTTCCATAAAAAAAATCCTAAAGCAATTAACATTTATATCTATTAATATTAAAATATTATTTAAATTGAAAAATAAACAGATCAATTCTGTAGCTACTTTTACTACTACTTACTTAAAAATATTAAGTTTACTTACTGCTTATTTACATTTTTACATGCAGCTTTCATGCCATCTGCTAGTAAATGTTGTTATTAAATTAATATTTTTCTTTATTCTATAAAATGGCAAATTGCAAGTAAATAATTACTTACACTTAAACATATTATCATCCTGAATTTTGCTTGGCCTATGAAAAATAATATCATATTTATAATTATGGCCGCTTAATCTAACTCTTTTTGGATTTCTCATATCTTTTGTAGTCTTTGTATAGTCTGGATTATATAAGTAATGAATTGCATTCATATGTGTAAACCGAAATGGATCTCTGTCAATAATTTTATCTTTCATTTCTTTATATTTATGATCAACATTTCTTTCTTCTTTAACATTTTCAATATCATAATCCGTGATCTTTACATTAGTATCAAATTTCAGATCTTTTTCTTTTTTTGATCCTTCATGTAAAAACGTCTCGTTTAATGATTTTGGAATGTACTTTTTATTGAACTTCCATTTATCAATAATACTAGCACTAAATGGAACTGGATGTCTTAAAGGAGCCGTTACTGATTCAACATCAATTTCATGGTTTTTTAAAAAAATATTAAAATCGTCTATTTTCATTGGCAAAGGAGTCATAAAATATTGCTTAGGCTGTACGTTGAAATTCTCTAAAAAAGTTTTCTAAAAGTAAATGTTTAATAAATATCATTAAATTTAGAAAAATAGATATATCATTTTCATTTTAATAAGGCTACTTACATTACTGTTATTGTTTTTCTTAATAACTGTGAACAAGGTAAAAATATTATATTAGAAAACAAATTGGTAAATTTTTACTATAATCATAAAAATAAAACCCGACTGCATAAAAGCTAACTAAAAAGATGAAAACAAGTTGAGGAAGGAATATAGTATCATGCAGTCGGAAAGACATACTTTTTATCCGCCGCGAGATGTACATAACTGTGCAATGTGAAATAACTTTTAATCATAATAATGTTTATTTCAATAAGATTTTCCAAAAAATAGTTAAAGTACAGATTTGGCTTAGTTACAATTTTATTATATATGTACAGGTCGCGTTTTTGAGATGTGACAGTAATGGCAGGTACCTTAATCCATCCATAACTTTTTGAGATATTCTGAACTGTATTCACGAATTTTGGAATAATTGTTTAGTTAGCAAAAAAAATGCTAAAATACCAAAAAAAATTTATGTCAATCGATCCTATTTCATGTAGGGATTAAAAGAATATATGGGATCATTTAAGGTATGAAGTACTAGAAAGGACAGACATCGTCAAAATCTTTTCCCATACATTTCGTACAGAAAAACGTTTAATCAACTAGAAATAATCTATGTTGCCAAACGATCCTATATCTTAAATCACATACATACATCGTCCTTTTGAAACAATTACTAGTATATAATATGTTGTAATAATTACCACTATCTCCATTAGAACTTGCATCATTATTTTCATATAGAGTATTCCCCAATTCTAGTAATGATTTATCCAAGCTCCGTGCAGATTTCGTAGATTTTATTAAATACATACTATAAAATCGTCCTCCAGTATTTGTACTCGTGTCTATTAAATTTGATTTATTTACTTTATTAACTACCAAATTTGTAGTAGGTGTGTTACTATAATATCGATTTACGTGGTTTTTATTATTTAATTTTTCAGACTCATATTTTGCATTATTATATTTTCCATTCATATGACTGTGTTTTTTTACATTTTCTATTCTCATATTTTTTGATTTCATTTTCTTATTTTTTTGAATAATTTTAGTTTCATTTCCAAAAAAATACAGTGGTTTGTATGTTGACTTTTTACTTCCAACAAAGTTATAATTATTACGTAAAATGGTATTACTTGATTTTTTATAATTATTTTTAAAATGCATATCTTTCTCATCAAGCTTATGCATAAAATCTATACTTATCAAATTATTATGGTACGTTTCTGTCACCCTATCTGCTAAATCACTGTCTTTTAGTGGATTTGATTCCACTTTTATATTAAATAGAGGATCATTTTTTTTAAGCATTATATTATCCACATGAATATTTGGCTTTTGAATTTTAGGCGATGTTAATTTCATTTGATTTATACTGTTGATATTGTCATCTTTAATATTTTTATATATCGACGAAAATGTAACGGTGTCTATATAATTTTCTTGGCTTAAATCTGTTTTTAAATCCACATTTATTACATCGTCATTAGTAATTTGAATATTTCGATTGTTAACACTTTCATAGTATATAGGAGTAGTTAGTTTAAAAGGAAGTAGTTGATTTTGTTTACCTAAAAGAAAAGAAAATAACAAATATAGAATTTTAAATAATCATTTTCTATCAAAATAATATAATACATTACTGACAACTATAAGAATTTGCACAAATGTACGAACAGTTTTTTTTATAAAATACGTAATGCCCCAGGCATCTAATTCATTTTTACACAAATTTTAAAAGTTTACTTTATTAAAATTCTTATAATACAAACTTAAAACCTACCAGTTGAAATCCAAAAACTTCTTTGTGCACTATCTATTATTGGTTTTTTTTGGTAGTCTAGTTTATTTTGAAAAGGTAATTCTTGAGAATTTTCTTTAGTATATTTTAAAGAATCCTCATTTAATTTATTGTATTTTAAGTCTAATATAGGAAAAGGAAATTCAAAATTTGCCGAAATATTTGGAACTTGTTTCATCATCTCGTGGACGTTGTAAAGCTTTTTCATATTGAAGTGATCATAAGGTTGAGGGGATGATA
Source organism: Argynnis bischoffii washingtonia (assembly GCA_033884665.1). Taxonomy (NCBI): domain Eukaryota; kingdom Metazoa; phylum Arthropoda; class Insecta; order Lepidoptera; family Nymphalidae; genus Argynnis; species Argynnis bischoffii. The sequence goes on along the minus strand of CM066618.1, from coordinate 11,337,544 downwards.
TTATTTCATAATCGAACAATTTTTCTTGCCGTGTGCGAGAATATTTAGGTTGATATTTTAAAACATCCTTTATTCCTTTAAAAACATCGAATCTTTGAGCTCGAAAGCGATCTTCACGTTTTCGTTTTGGTTTACGGTGAAATATTTGAAATGTACGTATACGTTTTTTATCTTTCTTTTTTTGTAACTTTACTATTGCTGTTGACCTGGTATGTAATGTTGTATCTTCATTAATAGGCGAAGTAAATTTATTATTAGAAAGTACAAATGAATTTTGGTATTTATGTCTTATTTCATTTAAACCCTCTTTTTTGTTTATATATCTTTTATGTAAAAATGTATTATTTCTTAGTACAAAGTTATTATCTTCTTGTAAATTATTATTTTTGCATGTCACAGTCTGTGTTGAGTGAAACTGTTTAGGCGGATCAGTATCTAAAAATAAGAAAAAATGTTTTTTGAACCACGAATCTTCACTCTTAGTTGATACATCTTGATCTTCTAATGTCTCAGATTCAACAAAATGTCTTTTGTATCTTCTTGTTGGTAACTGAGGAATTTTGTTTAAAATAAATTTTCCTATATCATCTACATTATGATGTTTATGTGCTTGATACCGAATAAGATTTGAAAATTTGTTATCATCTTGTTTCTTTTGATAATTTAAATAATATTTATAGCCATTTACATAATCATTATATGATAACTTATTACTTAGCCCTTCGAAACTCGTATCTTCGGTAGTTTCATCAGTCTGATCATTTTGTTTATAGCTATTCGTTGTTATTGTTTCAAGAAAAACTATTTTATTTTCTTTATCTAAATTTGTATTCGGATATTCTAGTATATCAAATATCTCTTTATTATCGTTCCTGTTATTTTGATTGTATCTGGATGATCTTCCCACCTTCTTAACAGATTTTTTTTTAGTTGTCAACATATTTATTACGCTATTCTCTTGACCCTTCGATAATAGTTGTTCAAAAATTGTGAGCATTGAAAAGTCATCCCCTAAAATAGGTATTGTATGATTAGAAGGGGATCTACTTTTGTTAATTGTTTGCAGAGGTGTATACTTCGTGGTTCTGCGACTGTTGCGTGAATTTGCTACAGTAGTATTAGAAGGGTGCTTTTGGGTAGACTTGGAAGGTTGTATATGCTTGAGGTCTTTATTTGGAGCTTTAGTTGAACTACAATTTTTTTTGGTTAAATCTTCATATTTTTGTTTTGTTGTCTCTTTAGCCTTTTTTATTTCTTTATTATAGTCATGAGATATTTTATTTTTAACTTTCCTAAATACATTTTTAATTTTCTTTTGTAATTTATTTTCTATATTTTGAGCCAATGTCGAACACTCTTCTTTAACAGATCTCTGAAAGAGATGATTTAGTGATTTCTTTTTAGTTTTCTTAATACTTCTAGTCGTCGTATACTTGTTTTCATTTGAATATGCTTTTAAATCGGATATTGATGAATATGTTGTCTCAATAATGGTATTCGTAATAAGATTAGTTAGAGAGGGTTCATGTCCTGCAATCATTTGTATTTCTCTATGCTTGATTTCATTTAAAACTGCTTCAATTTCAGCTGTCCCGAGAAATTCGGTATCATCATTAGTTGACCTTGGTGACGATAAATCAAAAAAGTTATTAGAATTTTCTAAAATGCTGAAATCTGGCAGTGTAGGTGTAGTACTTATTATTTCATTATAATTAAAGTCTTTTTTTAATTTATCTGTTTCAATAGATTTAAAAATGTCTCTAGTATTATTTGTTACTTCTTTATAGGCTGTAAAAATATCACAATATTTTCCATAGCATTTAGTCGGTTCATATTTATCAAAATCATTGAAATTTGTTTTCTTACAAGCTATCTTTCTTCTAAATTTACGGTTATTTTTGTTTACTCGGATAGGTAGATTTTTAATCTCATATCTGTCTGTATGTTTTCCATTACTTTCCAAATTATTATAATCCTGATTTGTTTTCATGGGCTCTATAATTTGAGGCATGAGTAGATATTTTCCAGCTATAAAGTTATTTGTCATACTTTTAAATATAGGGCGAGCGTTGAGAAATACTATAAAAATAAATATCCTGAAATAGATAAAAAAGTTACTCAATTTGAGGTTACTTAATACACGTTTTCTAGTTAACAGAAACGTTTATATTCATTCAATTCAACAAAATTCATAAAAAATTAACGACTACGAAAAAAGACTCATAGCAATATATATATAAACTTATTAATCGATTCCCCTAAAAATAATAAACTACTAACAAGGAAATTATATTACAAATAATTTAGTTTTACCGTACCGAAGTTCATTTAATTTAAATAACCTAGAATTTGTAGATCCAAATCTGCAATTACAAAAATACTACCTTTTACAGTTTCACAGGTTTTACTACAAATAATAATATATTTGAAACGTACCATAAAAAATCTAAAAATAACATCACTTCATTATATTAAAACGACATTCAATAAGTCATAATGTATTTTATAAAATTTAACGATGTCTGTGACAGTGACTATATTCTTTTCCGTCATTACACTATTTTTATTACACATATGTAATTCCATAAACTATGGAGACTAAATAGTTCTAGTCATGACATATTCAAACTTCATGGTTTTAGACAAGTTTACACTTATGGAAAACCTCGTGATGAAAACTTTTGCGTGAAATCGAAGTGTATTCAAAATATATATATTTTTTAATAGTATGCGAATATTATTTGGTTATACAATTTCATAGCTAAGAAACAGTTCTAGGTGTTTATTATGTAGATGTATTACCAAGAACTTGTGAGAATCAAATTATTTCTTGTCGTCTTGGTGCTGTTTAAAAAATTAGAAGATATTCGTTTTTTTTCTTTGGGAGTAGTCGAACAAATTTTAATACTCTTAGCATGTTTATCCCAAAATAACATAAATATTGAGATAATGTCTGTTACATAACTACTTTGGTTACGTCTAAAATAACACTTTCATAAACTGTATACTGACCTGATGCCTCAGGGACACGTGGAGGTTCTACAGATCAAACTTTTGCATTAAAAGCGTGTACCCGGAGTTTAGAGGATAAATTTAAACAGGTAAGGTGACGGAGAGAAGGTATCACTTAAATGTACACCGCAATAATTATTTTTGTAATCATGCCGTTCGTAGGATACCCCCCCTTTAAGTACTTAAAAGTTAACTATAACAATATATTTTTTAAGTCATATGAAGAACCTATTTCAGACAAAAATATTAAAAGCATTTATTAATTTATGAAATAATAAAATTAAAGATAATAATTAATATGCACAAAGGAATAGATATTTAAGTATATTTTAAAATGTAAGCCATATTACATACAGTTGTACAAATTTTCAGTTTTTCAGTGCTCGGAAAAATTAAACACGATTTCACCATCCAACTCGGCCACTTAAGCACTTAAAACGTCGCTGAGATGAATGGTTCAACTTTAGCGTTCAAAAGTTAAGAGGCAAAGAATAAGTCTACAATTTTATCTGAAAAGCTGGAGGGTGTCTATTACAATTACATTTACCGAGCGATGAGTTTTTCTTATGAGTAACTAACTATAGTTGTTGATATTATATACTTGTGATATTATTTTTTATCTTTTATGATTTTGAAAGGAAATTATAATTAATATTTCCAGTTCTTTATTAATAATTCGAGTCAAAATGAGATTCGTTATTTTTGCGTAGAATAGGCACCCATTATTAAACGTTTACAGGTATTTGTTTTGTATAATACAAATTGTTTTTAATTTAGTAATATAATCAACATCATTTATTTTATACAGAAAATAGAACTCATTATATAGAATAATTCTATACTGAGATCGACAACCACTTATTATTTAATTTACAAGTTAAAGGTGGGCCTTTTAAACTTAAAAGGAAAAATGGATTATATAAAAGCACAGCGCTCTCAAAGCTACGTTTTGAAGGCTTTTAACGTTACTGTACACACTTAACTAAAAATATTATTGAGGAAAGATATCATAATGTGTTTATTTTAAATAGGAAAATAATGGAAAAAGAAATTTATAAAATAACTTAGTTCAAATAATAAATAAATAATCTTATATGAATACAAGATGCAATGATTCAATTATTACAATTATACATATTAGACTACTATTATAAATTTAAAAGTTTGTAAGTTCTTTATGTATGTATATGTTTTACTCACACTGAAAACACTAAAAAGGCTAGATGGGTTTGGACGAAATTAAGCACACAGATAGACTATGAACTAGCCCTAGATTTACATGTTACCCATAAAGTTAGGCACCTAGGTTAGAAACGCACCTAGCAAAGCAAGGGTGAGTCACTAGTTATAACATAAATATGATTAGGATTATATAAACTGTGTTATTTAGTTTTGTAACAAATAGCTACGAGTACAAAAGTCGTTTGCGATTCTTACTAAAGCTACTTTAATATCAAAATCAGGGGCCATGTTATATCTAATAATTACTTAATTATAAATTAAGTTAATTTCATATTATTTCTTATTTTTACTTATTTTTATATTACATAATACATATTATATTGCAATTTTTAAAATAATTGTTTTTTTGGTAACTAAATTTTCTATATGAATAGAAATGAATTGTCGTATGTTTGTCCTCTATTCATTTCAAAACCATTCATCAGATTATGATAAAACTCTGGTGAGTTATACTGTAAACGCCTGTAAAGGTATTTGTGTAATTATTTTTTTTAACAAACTTTGGACGTTTGTCTTTCATGCGTTCCTGAACTACTCAAACTTAAGGACATATTCGAGGGAAGCGAAGATAAGTTGCTAGTATTATAAAAGTGAAAGAATATAGTTTCAGAGATTATCCCTTATATACAAACTTTACCTCTTTAATAATATTAGTGTAGAATATAAAACTTAAAATACATTAATGATATCACTCAAACAAAAATACGAACATGTTGCCGCCAATTGAATCACAGACAGCGTAAACAAAACAACATAGAAACAACAGTGAAAATAAACATTGGAATTTTAGTTGAATGTAGTTTTGTGACATAAAATTCATACCAAAGAGGAAATAGGGAAAGGAAATGGCATCTAACATGTTTAGTGTCACATCCTTCCGTTTATATAAAAGCTTTGTCTATTATTATGTTGGCATTTATTATTATTGATACCTTTAAATTTTATTTAATACCAGCAACTTACGCAGTGTTCGATATAAATAGTTATTAGTATTATATTTTCGATGTTTTAATACTTATTCTGTTACTCGAGGCGAAAACAAATCCATCCAATTAAAGATCGTAAAAATCGGTCCGGCCGTTCTTGAGTGTACAAATGGTGTAACTAACCTAAGTAACCTAAGTAGAACATCATTTGATATGATGACTATCTTGAATAATTAATACCTACCTATATATCTCTAAAGTTTTGTACGGTAAGGTTAGGTTGTAGAGGTAGAGAACTACTTTGTCAATTGGAATCACCATTCAGCGAAGAGACAGAATGGATTGACATAGAAAGTGTTAATGATGATTATATTCTACTCGAAAATAATTCAATACTGGACAGTAAGGATTGCATACCAGTAGTTAAAAATATTGGAGACTGGCTTAACACTCCATGGACTGATGATATTATGTAGCTAAAATCAACTACTCAAGTTGAAAACGATATTGTAAGTGATAGGTGAAACATCAGTTTATTACCAAATATTAAAGTTTTATAAAAAGGATTTAAGTAAACGTATTTATATTTAGCAAAATTTTAACAAATTAATACGTCAAGAAAAAATAATATATATGAATAGTTATAAGAGAAAAATATTTTGAATTACTTTATTAAAAAAAATTATGTAATAACTTATATTCCTTTTAAGATATTGAAAAAATACATTGCTAAGTGATAATGTAATTAAATAAGTAATAAATAAAAAATATATGTTTGATTTTAAGTAAATACTATGCAATGACGATATTCCATAACAAAAAATTACGTACATTTGGCTAGGGGGGAGGGGAGGTTGACATTTTGTTACGATCTGTTACATCGGGGGGGGGGGGGGGGGGGGAGCTATTAAAAAGCTCTTTAAATTGCGTTACGTAATTTAAGTACGGCCCCTAAACTGAAATTTACCTATACAAGCTGCAGAAAGATATTTTATTGCTCATATACTATTTGCTAATTTTATATAACTTACACACATAATATATTTAAATCATTTCTAAAATATATTCTAAAATAATAAATAATTCTCATCAACAGATGCTTCGAATAAAACTTACGAGTTTCAATACGGCTCGCACTAATTTTTCCTTTACAGTAGCTATCTCGGCAACATTATAATGTTTACTTCTTTGATTATAATACAATAAATTTAATATAGCTGGTCTAAAATTGTTAGGTATTTTGTAAAATGTATATAATTATATAAAAATACTTGGCAAGAATAATTTCAACATAATAGAACAAATCGTATCATTTTATTATATAGGTTTGAAACCCCAAGCAATGGTAAAGGGTAATAGAACGGAGGCTCAACGAGGAATGTTACATTTAATTCGTACTTGAACAATACGGCAGGCTTACGAAAATGGCGTGAACACCGCTGCAAGTGTAATTGTTATAAGTCGGAAGAGCTGCTAAATGTCTTTGTAATGTTAACCAACGTGAAATAAAGGCGTTACCTAAAAATGTAGGTTATTTTATGGACATAGGTAGCTGCACATAAAAGGGAGGTATTCAAAATAATAAATCTGAAATTTATTTGACACTCCTGTGCACCACCAAATTGTGCATTGATGTTATTAGAAATCTTCGTAGGCGTTCACTCATAGGCATTTTACTATATTAAACCAAGCTGTACATAAAATTTATATTAAAAAAAATCTTTTTTTTTTATTCTCCCTATAAAATCTTATCCCAGTAGTAATAAATAATACATTAGATTTTAACAAGGGTGATCTGGCGACATGACTCAGTGCAGTTACTTAGGAAACTTATCTTTATAGATAAGTCTTGACTTCTTCAAACTTTGGAAATAATCATATTTTTAGATTTTATCAATGATCTGTTACATTTTCCATTAGATATATAATTTTAATAGTATTAGTAATTTATAAACACTGATTAGGTAATGGCTGATTTAAAGTAATCTATACAGATAAATAAAATTGGAGTGTCTGTTTGTAATATTAAAATAACCACTTTTTACTAAATGCATATGGATGTATACACGGTACATATACCAAAACAACATTTTTTACAATTTTTGTCTGTCTGTCTATCTATCTGTCTGTCTGTCTGTCTATTTGTTCCGGTTAATCTCCGAAACGGCTGGACTGATTTTGACGGGACTTTCACTGGCAGAGATATCTGATGATATAAGGAGTAACTTAGGCTACTTTTATTTTAGAAAAAGAATCAGGGTTCCGCGACAAAAAAATAAAACCCATGAAATTGTGAACAAAATCCGCGTACGGCGTACGCACCCGAGTAAAACAAGAGTAAATCGCTATATAATTTAAATTATTATCTTAAGAGTAGCAAGCTACTATTTATGTGTACCTAGAAATAACTAACCGCGAAAATGTACCTAGGGACGAACGCGAGCGAAGCGAGCGTGAGTCGCTAGTTTGATATAATGTCCTCTAACCTGTACCTGTGTACCTTTTTGCATTTTCAGTGTTGGTTCGATTACCGGTTCGGGTCATCTCTTTAAAAAAAAATGCAGTTAATCTGAGTTTTAAAAATAAAATAATGTTTGCTGTGAGTGAAACTTAATATTTTCAGTCTTTAAGGTACTTTTATCCATGTTCTGTGCGTTTGTTTCATGATGTTAGCGTCTTGTATGTTTGTAATATTTCATCGTTTTCTTTAATTCTATGATGCAATGTTTATTCGAGAGATTTTATCCTTACCATAGAGCCTATCGATTAATTAGATAAAATAGTGACGGTGTGCTTTTTTGCATTTTTATTTTGTTCGATTCTCGGTTCAGGTAAGTTTATTTAAAAAAAAAATGGAATTATTACTATTTTTAAAAATAAAGAAATGTTTCCTTTGAGTAAATCTTGATAACTTCAATATTTAAGGTGCTTTTCTTCCATGTCCCATCGATTTGTTCCGCCCTGTATGTACGTATGCATACAAGAATTGCTCATTTAAGCTTAGCTATATAGCATATCGTAATATAACCAAAGAAGGAATAATACATGCCACATTCGTTTTGCGTATTACATAAGTCCAACCAAAAACCTAAGACAAATTTGCTTTGATGTTTGATTCAGAGAAGTATTATGCTCAAAGACATTCAAGAACTCTACCAGTCTCGGTTTACTTAGGTTATTTGTATCTTGATCCCAGGGCATTGTCGACTCAATATAATTGAATGGCTCTTGAATCATTGTATTCCTTCTCTAAGGATATTTGTTCATCGAACGGACTGATTAAATTCAATGTATTCATCTTATGTAATTTAATTATAAGATTTAGAAAAATAAGTTTAAATTTAGAAAATTATATATAAAAGTAAAAGATGCTATGATAAATAAGTTTTTTTTTTGTTGGTACTTTAACGTGGGTTTACTTTAACTTTCTAAAGTCTAAATTCATTTCCATCAGATCAGACAGTAAACGGTGAATTTTCAAACTGAAAAATCAAACAAACATCAAAAAAAACAGGTTAAATAAAAACCTATAATAAATTGTAAAGTTAAAACTTATTTCATATTATAAATACTCATAATTTGGATGTATAAAAGATATACGATAAACAGATTTCAGCTCACTCGCTTTCCTATGGGAAAAATAAAGATTTCACTAAAGACTTAAAATGTCACGTACGAGCTGCCTGATATTTATGCACGTTTATACGAAAAGTTCCGATCTAATCATACCGAGCGCTATGAAAATACCCCCAAAGGGTGATAATGCTTTTTATTTCAACTACTTCTCCAAAAAAATATTTTTAATAGATATATTATAATTTTAATAGTTATTTTTAATATATTAAAATATGTGCGCAGTTAATTTTACAATACTACAAGTTACAAAGCATGTTTACATTTCAATCGGTCAAGTAGATCCAACGATGCCGCTTGAGTTTCCCTTTCTGTACGCTCCTTTATAAAACGGATTCTATGTTTAGACGCACTAACGGTAGCTAGGGTTCCCAGTAATTGTAAAAAATAAAATTGAATAATATCCAATATTATTTTTATCGTTTTTAACTCAGACTCGCATAACCTCAGATTATTATCAACACTCCAGATGGAGCCATAGGTCATATGATATTAGAAAATAAAAAGCTTAATACAACTTTGATGTGATAGAACAAGACAAAAATCTCTAAAAAGTAAAAAAAAATCTCTCTTGGCCTTTTAACTTCATTAAAAGTACCTATATAATATTTTGATGATGAGCGTCGCCGCGTCGCTAGCAGGCTTGCAGGTATGCAGTACATACTAACACTACTCTATCCCTTACATTTTTTTACTCAGAAAATAAGTAACGTCTGGTGGCCCTGATGCCTAGTTTATTTTTAATTATTGTCATCATTTTCATAAAGCCTCAAATATATCAGAAACGTGACACTTTAAATAAGATTTTTAAGCTGCTTATTAATTAAAACATCCAAGTTAACTAAATTCACATAGTAATTTTAATACATTATTATATTAATGGGATGAAATTCATGATGCGTCGTGTGACAATATTTAATGTTATGCAGAGACACGGCTATGCTCCTCAATCCTATCTACTGATATATTAATGATTAATTATAATAATTAATGACAGTCTATTGTTTTATCTATCTATCTAATCTAATTCGTTTAAACGAGCAATTCTTGTTTTATTTATTTATTTATACATACCAGCATCGCGGAAACGGCTCTAACGATTTCGCAGAAATTTGGTATGTGGGGGTTTTCGGGGGCAAAAAATTCATCTAGATTAGTCTTACGTTTGGGAAAAGGCATGTTTTCGAGTTTTCATGCGTTTTTTTTTTTTTTTGCATTATTTCACACAAAATATGGTCGCTAATTTCGCATGCTCAGGCATAAGCATCGTGATCAAGCGGCCAAGGTGCAAGACTGACTGACAATCACAGGTGCCCGGATTCGAATTCCGGTCGGATACAAAGTTTTTACTTTTGTTTTTTTTTTTTGTATTTATCTAAGTTTTTAGTTTTTTTTAAGCCAAATTAAAAAGAAAATTATGATTTTGGCCAAAAACTCCGAACAAAGCTCTGTGGCCTAGGTACAATCATGACATACATACGTAAGTATATCGCGTAGTAATAACAGGTTTGTCATTTCACTGTACCTACCTTGACTGGAAACAAATAACGCAAGATACCTTTTTGATCTTTTTAATCAATTAAAGTCGATATTAGCTGTCTATAATATTAATTCTGATTATATTTTGACGTTTATAACAAAAAAACCCTTCAATGTCACTCAGTATCACAAACTTAAAGAAATAAATATAAAATTAATAAATAAAATTAGACTACAGTTCTTTTTTGTTTAACTTAATCTTATTTTAAAACATTATTTTACGAAACAAAGACACACTAATGAGTAAACAAACAATAAGTACTAGAAGGATAACTCTCATACATATGCATTTAGCTTGACAACCTCCGGATCGAAATATTCAATATCGTCAGAATTTCAATAGAGTACCCAACTTTGAGAGAAAATTGGAGAGATCTGAATATTCTTCGGCAATTTCGAAAAAATATATGTTAATCTATTCGAGGATCCATTTTCATAAATTGATTGCTTCGGGCCAATATTAAAGTATTGTTAAGGAGTGCTGCTTGTTGTGATCTATGATTTTTTTTGCTACTGTATTTTATTCTGTATGGCATTTATTTCATACGTTTTGCTAGTGTTTTCCCGCGGCTCCACCCCCGTGCCCCACTTTTAAGGACTGTAGCGTGACATAAGACGATTTCGTTCCTAATAAATATTTTCAAATTAGACTTATACATTTAGTTTTAGCACGTTTACACAAAAAAGTCTTTTCAAATTTAAATATTAGCATTATAGAGATTAGGTTGATGTTTTTTTTTTTTTTTAATGCGATTCAGTGACAAACGAGCAGACAGACCACCTGATGGAAAGCAGTACCTGTCGCCCATAACACCTACGGTTCATGCACTTTTTTTTTTTTTTTAAGGTTTTAAGTAATAAAAATGCAGAACCACAGGTGCGTTGTCACTGTGAGGACTAAGATGATATGCCTCTCGCCTGTAATTGCGCTGGCTACCTTATCCTTCAAACCGGAACACAACAATGCAATCATTATTGCTTGGCGGCAGAAATAGATAAGGGGGTGGTACCTATCCAGTCGGACTCCTCAGGCTTGACAGAGTCCTACCACCGGTAAAAATTGATGACTGATGTATGATTCAATTAATAATTTATACTATTCCTTTACTGAAAATGAATAGCAACCTGATAATGCCATTATCTTGAAACAGCATACTTAATTTTTACAGTAAAGTTTCAATTTCATTACTAATTTCACAAAACAAACACTTATGTATATAAAACTGGCGACTCACGCTCACTTCGCTTGCTTTCGTCCCTAGGTACATTTTCACGGTTAGTATAGAATATACTATATATATGTATATGCACATACATAGGTATAGTGAAAAGGTAACAGACAGACAGAGTAACTTTCGTATTTATAATATTAGTATAGATTATATTTCATAAAATTACAATTAAGCAAACAATCAATAAAGCAGATTCAGTAAAAATCGAAAGAAAAACATCTTTATATATAAAAATACTAAATCACAAGGGGAATCTACACCACAAAAGTAAGCTCTTAATATAAACTACTAATCGTTGGCTAATTTATCAAGACAAGGCTAGATCTAAATCTACTTGGGATTTGTGTTCACGCAGGTACACTGAAAGTAAGCCTAATTTATTACATTTCTTTCCATGATTAACCCACTTTCGAGGAAACAATGGCAAAAGCTTTTTAGGTGCACCTTTTCCCCTTTTGCCAGCTATAAAATCTGTGCTAAGCTTCACTACAGCTCATACTTAAGATTGACCTTATTTTTTAAATAAGTTCTATTTATATTTACTTAGGAACTACATAATACCATTTTTTGCACATTAAAATTCGGTACTTAAATAATATTATAGTATTTGATGCAAATATAGATATTTATCAATAAAATATATCATATTAATGAAAAAATATTGTTACAGTTGTACTTCTTTTTTCTTCTTACAAAGATTTATAAAAGTAATCTTTGTGTCTTTAAAGAAAAATTAGAAGAGATTTACTATAGAACCAATCTAATTACTTAAATTATAAGCAGCCACATTATAACGCATTGACTCTGTAATGTTCAAATATTAGTTAACTAAGATGTTTACACGACACGAGATAGTAGTCTAGCTAATTTTGGTACATCATTATAGGATGTTATACATTGTTCAAGTATCTATCTGACGGAATCAATATTTAACAAACAGATTTATCTATACTTCTATACTAATATTATAAAGAGGTAAAGTTTGTGAGTTTGTGAGGTTGTAGGGGATAGTCTCTGGATCTACTGAACGGATTTAGATCAAATTTGGTAAGAAGATTGAGACCTGAGAAGGACATAGGATTTTTATCCTGGAAATAATCCCTTAAGGGGGAGAAATAGGGGATGAAAGTTTGTATGAGAAATACACCTAGGGACGAATCCGAGCGAAGCGAAGGTGATTCGCTAGTAAATAATAATTTAAAAATAATATATGATTATTTTAATTATGTCATTTGTTAGTATATAAAATAGTATATAAAAATAAATTCACGACTCTTAAAGGTAAAAAATATTTACCTGTAGACGATTTAACAGTGTTAAAATCACTTTCTGTAAAATGATGTCCACATAGCCTTAAATATAAAGACTGTAATTTCGCCAATTTTGGTCGTCTTATTGCTTAGCCTACAATTTCTTTAGTTTTTGTCTTTTGGGAACAATGATATCCATTTTCTTTGTATCCTGGCACTGCACAATTTGTCTGTCATTTTAGTTAAATTTTAAATAAAATGAGAAAAATTCCATCCACGCTGTAGAGCTTTTCAATATACTGAGGATCATAGTGTTCACGACATCTGGCGGGAGAAAAAGGGAAAATTCTTCCCCATTCAGTAATACTTTCTTATGTGTATATTTGACAATTTAAGTAAAACTATTTTTTCGCGATTTCATTCTCCTTATTCCAGATGATGTCTATCGAAAAAATATAATAATTAAGTAATAACTAACTTTTGAGACGCCTCGTAACTTCGTATACTTCATTCGAAACATCAGGAACAAAAAATTAAATTAGAACCGCGAAAGAAGATTTTATCGCATAAAATAATTTTATTTAAAACTTAATTTAGTAACTTTAGACTCACTAATATTACAGTTTGTAATACAGATATATTGTGCAATTATTACCGCTATCACAGAGTTAATATGCAGCAATTACGTATCATAACACACGATTCGTAAATAAATGTTACAAAGCGTGGAAGGTACGTAAATCAAACAATTAAAGTGTTGAACAAACATACGAACCACTAAGTGCCATAGTCTGTCACTGCGGTCTCGTAAAACCCAATTGTTCAAGATACACGCGCAATATACGTATCCGACGAAATGGTAGCAAATAATTATATTTCCTCACAATCTGGTCACAAATGAACCTTAATAGATTCGCAAAGTGCACTTCATATAACAATGTATGAATTATATAAAAATATGTTTATATTTTATGTACGGTTTATGTTTTATTTGTTTTATGTGAAACGATATTTACCATGTTTTATGTTTTTTGATTTCTTTTTGGGTTATGAAATCCCGTTACTTCGGCACTGTTATGGATAATAATAAACTTTTAAATCTTGAATCTCTCGAATCACATCTTAAGAATGATGTATCAGTGACTAAAAAATATAATAAAATTGGAGTGTCTGTTTATAATATTAAAATAACCGCTTTTTTCTAAATGCATATGGATGTATACACGGTACATATACCAAAACAACATTTTATACAATTTTTGTCTGTCTGTCTGTCTATCTGTTTGTTCCGGCTAATCTCTGAAACGGCTGGACCGATTTTGACGGGACTTTCACTGGCAGATAGCTGATGTTATAGTGAGTAACTTAGGCTACTATTGTTTTAGAAAAAGAATCAGGATTCCGCGAAAAAAATTAAAACCCATGAAATTGTGAACAAAATCCGCGTACGGCGTACGCACCCGAGCAAAACGAGGGTAAATCATATATAATTTAAATTAAATGAATATTTTAGGAGTAGCAAGCTACTATTTATGTATACCTAAACATAGCTAACCATGAAAACGTAACGTACGCGAGCGAAGCGAGCGTGAGTCGCTAGTGGAAGCCTAAAGACTTATTAGGTTTGTTTAGTTTGTTTGCCGCATTGCAAATTATTTATACTACCAGCAAAGTTATAGTTAATGTACGTATAATGTAACGTATGTTTACATAATGTTACATAAATATATTAATAAATTGACTTAAGATAAAAATTATATTTGCGTAGATTATTATGTTCTCATACCCGTAACAACAAAGTTAAAATCATCCTCCTACATTACCTATACGTATGAATAAAATAATAAATAAATGATTTTGCTGTTTTTAAGCATAAGATAAAATTATATTTGCATGGATTGTTATTATGTTCTTATAACAAAATTAAAATTTTCATCTCTACATTACATATAGGTACACATGAATAAAATCAAGGCTGAAGGCGGTGATAGTTCAAAGGGAAAGTGGAAAACCGAGTAAAACGGGTTCAAATCCCGGGTCTCGCACGGCGCATCTCTGTTATTTTCATGAAAACATCGTGAGGAATCTTGCATGTCTGTGATGTTACACCGAATGTTACAACCTAACAAGTTTTTGAAAGACATTCCACCAACCGCCGTATTGAAGGGATGCCCGTGCCCAGCAGTGAGACGTTAAAAAGGGCTAAATAGAGTAAATAAAATAATAAATAAATGAATTTGATAGGTACTTGTAAGCACTATTAGGATTTTTTTAGAATGCACAAAGCTATTTACGGCAATTAATAATTATACTTGTACTATTTGCATAGAAGATAAATATTCTAAAAATTATAAAATAGTCGTTCATTAATAAAACAAGTACGAAAGAGTTTTGAGAAACTGACAAAAGCAAAGTTTTGTGAAGAAAATCGAAGCTTTTTTATTCGCTACGTATTCCACATATATTATTGAGGTAAAACATTATCTTTACTCTCAGAGTAGACTTTACAACAAATTCCCTTAAAGCCGGAAAATATGTTAACTTTTTCTTTTGTTCTTTATATTGTAAGCTTTACCAGATTTGTAGACCATATTTCCTTAAGTAAAATTCACAATAGGGAACAAATGCAATTGTGTCTTTATTGCTTTGCGAACTTTGACATGTTTCTATAAATATTGTGAAGCAATTTTAAATTCATAAATGAAGAAAATCGATAATATATAGTTTCCAGTTCTTTAGATTCATCTCGGCTCATAGCACGGAACGGACTTTACATTGGAACACGCGCATCAGATCTTTCAACGGTTACTTAGAGACTTTGTCATGCAAATCAGCCACTCAAAATCTTAGACGAGACATCATTTAAATTGAAATATTGTAAATATTCCAGTAGGGTGTGGATGACTTTACTTTGATATTGCTACGACCGTAATCTCTGAGACCCTCCTACGAATAATCAGATCTAACTAGGTCGTAAAGCCATACCCAAGCTTTAATTGCAAATGAAGATAAATAGAAAATAAGAGAAAATGTAACTAAAATTCATTTAGAGAAATATATCTGGCTTTTCAAAACCTTTCATTTTCCTTAGCCTACTAAATAAATAAAAAAAATCATGACTTGCCCTGGTTTTGCTTAAGTCCTAATAATGGCCCGAGTGTACCGTACCCCGCCTTTCACAATTAACTAGTAACCCTTGGGACTCACATACCAGGATAAAAAATAATATAAAGAAAGAAAAAGAGATTTATTTACACCAAGTCACAGTATAGGGGAACGAATAAAATGAATATTATATACCTACATACAGAGAAGAGTAGTTAAATAAAAATTATTTTTATATCTTACTAGCGTCTCGCCCTCGCTCCGCTCGGATTCGTCTCTACTTACGTTTTAACGTTTAGTATCGATTTCTCAGAGATGAGATATTTTCTCGCAGTAAAAATATCCTATATGTTGACCCGGATAACCAGCTAATACTATACCAAATTTCATCAAAATCCCTGCAGTGGGTTTTCCGTGATGCGGTAACAGACAGACAGACAGATAGACAAAAATTCTGAAACCTATAGATTCAGCCTCTGTATCGATAATAACGTTTATTTTAATAGGATTTTCCAAAAAATATTTAATGTACAGATTCGGCTTAGTTGGAATTTTAGTATATGTATGGATTAAAGTAGTAACTGTATACGTGCAATGATGCAATTGATAGTCACTCAGAATGTATGACATGTCGAATTTCGAAAACTAAGCGAACTGTAGTTAACATAGCTTTACAAATTGTATCCACGTTAGTAAATTTCACCATAATTTACATTGGAACTTCATTAAATAAAAGGTAATCAAATTTTATGTATCCTCTTCAAATATTGAATTAACACGCATGCGTTAAGCTTTGCCTACGTAAGTATCTAACAAATGATTATAAGCTTAGAATCCAAATAAAAATAAATTAAACTTTATCATCGTGGTTTAGAGTTATTTAAATTAAATATAATTATTATTAATTATCCAAATAATAAAATTTTAATATTTATTTTTAACCGACTTCCAAAAAAAGGAGGAGGTTCTCAATTCGACCGTATATATATATCTATACATATACACACATATATATATAATCACAATTTGGTAAACTTTCTAAAAATTTGCACTACATCATAGCTAGTCTATTTTTTCATCTATACAGATAAATAAAATTGGAGTGTCTGTTTGTAATATTAAAATTACCGCTTTTTACTAAATGCATATGGATGTATACACGGTACATATACCAAAACAACATTTTTTACAATTTTTGTCTGTCTATCTGTCTGTCTGTCTGTCTGTTTGTTCCGGCTAATCTCTGAAACGGCTGGACCGATTTTGACGGGATTTTCACTGGCAGATAGCTGATGTTATAGGGAGTAACTTAGGCTACTTTTATTTTTCAAAAAGAATCAGGGTTCCGCGAAAAAAAATTAAAACCCATAAAATTGTGAACAAAATACGCTTACGGCGTACGCACCCGAGTAAAACGAGGGTAAATCGCTATACAATTTAAATTAAATGAATATTTTAGGAGTAGCAAGCTATTTATGTATACCTAAACGTAGCTAACCGTGAAAACGTACCTAGGGACGAACGCGAGCGAAGCGAGCGTGAGTCGCTAGTATATAATATAATTTAATCCCTATAATAAAATATTATAATTAATTTGAATATTATAAATGCGAAGGTTTGGATGGATGTTTGTTACTCAATCAGCTCAAGCTGAACGGATCTGGATGAAAAGCACAGGGATAAATTATAGTCAGGAATAGCAAATTGATTATTTTTTAACCCGAAAAAATTTACGATTTTCGTGGAATAAATTTGTTTTTGTTTTACACAAAGCAAGCGATCGATTATCTCAATATTCAATATTAACCGTTAAAATGTACTTAGAGACGAACCTGCGCGAAGTGAGGTGAGTCCTAAGTCCTACGCTCCTAGCTAGTGTCAGATAAATAAAATTGGTAGTTAGCTGAAGTTGTGTTTCTCTTCATTATTTATGAAATTCAGCATTCATACCCGGCTATGTTCCGGTTCCGGCACAACGGCTTCTTTATCTTCGTAATAATCCTTCGATTGTCTACAATTATCTCATCTTCTAAGATGAGTCATGGCTTAAGAAACTTACAAAGTATAGACTAGACTTATAAAGATATAAGTCAATAGTCGCCTGTTAAGAAATAATTCTCTTTGGTGAAACGTTCGTCGAACGGAGCAGCCCAGTGTCCAGGTTATGCCATACCTTTATAGGTAAAAAATTTAATATAAATCCTGTCTTTTTTTTCTCTTGCTAATCTAAAAATCTAAATGATTATTTATTAATATGAGGGGACGGGGCGGGACAGCACGGACCGTGACTGAACCGTGATCGGACCGTCACCGGACTGTGACCGGACCGTGACCGGACCGTGACCGGAGCGTGACCGGACCGTGACCGGAGCGTGACCGGACCGTAACCGGACCGTAACCGGACCGGAGCCTGACCGGACCGTGACCGGAGCGTGACCGGACCGTAACCGGACCGGACCGTGACCGTGACCGGATCGTAACCGGACTGTGACCGGACCGTGACCGGACCGTGACCGGAGCGTGACCGGACCGTGACCGGAGCGTGACCGGACCGTAACCGGACCGTAACCGGACCGGACCGTGACCGGACCGTGACCGGAGCGTGACCGGACCGTAACCGGACCGGACCGTGACCGGACCGTAACCGGAGCCTGACCGGACCGTAACCGGAGCGTGACCGGACCGTAACCGGCCCGTCACTGGACCGTGACCGGATCGTAACCGGACCGTGACCGGACCGTGACCGGACCGTGACCGGAGCGTGACCGGACCGTGACCGGAGCGTGACCGGACCGTAACCGGACCGTAACCGGACCGGACCGGACTGTGACCGGACCGTGACCGGACCGTGACCGGAGCGTGACCGGACCGTGACCGGAGCGTGACCGGACCGTAACCGGACCGTAACCGGACCGGACCGTGACCGGAGCGTGACCGGACCGTAACCGGACCGGACCGTGACCGGACCGTAACCGGAGCCTGACCGGACCGTAACCGGAGCGTGACCGGACCGTAACCGGACCGTCACTGGACCGTGACCGGATCGTAACCGGACTGTGACCGGACCGTGACCGGACCGTGACCGGAGCGTGACCGGACCGTGACCGGAGCGTGACCGGACCGTAACCGGACCGTAACCGGACCGGACCGTGACCGGACCGTGACCGGAGCGTGACCGGACCGTAACCGGACCGGACCGTGACCGGACCGTAACCGGAGCCTGACCGGACCGTAACCGGACCGTGACCGGACCGTGACCGGACCGGACCGTGACCGGACCGTGACCGGAGCGTGACCGGACCGTAACCGGACCGGACCGTGACCGGACCGTAACCGGAGCCTGACCGGACCGTAACCGGAGCGTGACCGGACCGTAACCGGACCGGACCGTGACCGGACCGTAACCGGAGCGTGATCGGACCGTAACCGGCCCGTCACTGGACCGTGACCGGATCGTAACCGGACCGTGACCGGACCGTGACCGGACCGTGACCGGACCGTGACCGGACCGTGACCGGATCGTGACTGGACCGTAACCGGACCGTAACCGGACCGGACCATGAGCGGACCGTAACCGGAGCCTGACCGGACCGTGACCGGACCGTGACCGGACAGTGACCGGATCGTGACCGGACCGTAACCGGACCGTAACCGGACCGGACCATGACCGGACCGTAACCGGAGCCTGACCGGACCGTGACCGGACCGTGACCGGACCGTAACCGGAACGTAACCGGACCGTAACCGGACCGTGACCGGACCGTAACCGGACCGTAACCGGACCGGACCGTGACCGGACCGTAACCGGACCGTGACCGGACCGTGACCGGACCGTAACCGGACCGTGACCGGACCGTGATCGGACCGTAACCGGACCGTGACCGGACCGTAACCGGACCGTCACCGGAGCGTGAATAGACCGTGACCGGAACGTAACTGGACCGTGACCGGACCGTGACCAGACCGTAACCGGAGCCTGACCGGACCGTAACCGGAGCCTGACCGGACCGTGACCGGACCGTGACCAGACCGTAACCGGAGCCTGACCGGACCGTAACCGGAGCCTGACCGGACCGTGACCGGAACGTAACCGGAGCCTGACCGGACCGTGACCGGACCGTAACCGGAGCCTGACCGGACCGTGACCGGAACGTAACCGGAGCGTGACCGGACCGTGACCAAACCGTAACCGGAGCGTGACCGGACCGTGACCGGAACGTAACCGGACCGGAATGGAACGTAATAGATCGGAAGAGAAGAGAAGACGTTAGACGAAGAAGGAAGGCGGTAAAGAAGGCGAAGAAGACAGGCGAAGAAGATTAGCGAAGAAGACAGTCAAAGAAGATTGGCGATAAGACAGTCAAAGAAGATTGGCGAAAAAGACAGTATTTTTGGTAGGTATACGAGTTGTATCATTGTACTCTCTCCTTCTAACTTTGAAAAGATGGAGTAGAAAAATGTGCAAAAAGTTGCGGTAGTGGAGCTTTAATTCTGAAAGCATGGTGATAAATACTGAGATTCTCCCGAAGCTGCAACAACAACAGATTGTGAAACTGATTATTCTACACAGGCGATAGAGGCTCTAAAAAGTCGCTGCTTTTATAGCAGCGAATCTGAAGATGAATCTATACTTTGAGATTATTTTTAAAGTACCTATTTAATTATTATCAATATGTTTTAATGGATGTATGATCTCAATCAAAAAGTTCCTACTACCAATAAGTAATTATTTTTCCACGAAGTGACGAACTTAAAAAGTGAATATTTATAGTATAAAATTGTTTTATTTCCTTATAGTCGGTAATACCTTCACAAAAATCGTTAATAGCTTCATAGCCGTTGTAAGGGGTCGGTAATGGAAGCATTTGACTTGCTCACATTAACAATTTTTTTTTCTAAGATCTCATTGTATTTTATTACTTTTATGATAAAAAATTAAAACTACATATTCAAAATTTACATATAAAAATAAACAAGTAAGTGTGCACGCATCCGGTGATCTTAAAAAATCAGATCAATTTCAAAATTGCCTTAAAGGGGTCGGTAATACCTGCATTTACCCTATGTTAAAAAATAATAACTTTTTTGTAGTTTGTGTCAAAATGAAGCATTTTTAAAACTGTTTAAATTTTAAGCAGGACTTAACTTTGTCGATTAAATATCCTTTTTTGTACGATATACCTTCATACAGAACAGGATATTTAATCGAAAAAGTTAAGTCTTGCTTAAAATTTAAAGAGCATTAAAAATCCAATATTAATATCCGATTTTTTATCGCTGTCGCGTCGTGTACGGTATTAAATCCACTAATATCATAAACGCGAAAATTTGGAGGATGGATGGATGCAGGTTTGTAATTTTTTCACGCAAAAACTACTGAACAGATTTTAATGAAACTTTACAGTAATATATACATATATAGCTTATATGTAATTTGTAAAGATATAGTAATATATTATACTAGCGACTCACCCTCGCTTCGCTTCGGGTTCGTCCGTAGACAAAAACAAATCTATCCCACGTTACCTGTACACTTTTCCGGGATGATATATAGTCTATAGCCTTCTTCAGTTAACGGGCTATCAAATGCAAAAAGATTTTTTTTAAATCATATCAGTAATTTCTGAGATTAGTGCGTTCAATCAAACAAACAAACAAACAAAGAAACAAACAAACAAACTCTTCAGCTTTATAATATTAGTATAGATTAGTATAGATGATCTGTGGTAATCCATGATTAAACTACTCGTGGAGAGCCGCGATAAAACGATAGTATCAAATAATGTAAACAATCAGTCACTCGCAACTATGATCGCAGTCCCCTTGTTCTTATACAAACAAGATACACAAAAACAACATAATATAACAAGTCATTAAATCTACCCGCAAATTAATTTGAACATGTTTTCATTAGCAACATGTTGTAAAAGCGTTTTCCTATAACATAACTCTATTTGCAGCGGGACGAACTTAACCTACCTTATAAAGATTAACTCGGTCTCAACGTCCCGCTTGGGCAATAACGGGGAAGATTGAATACTGAGCACATATTTGCACTGGTAGCAAATCGTCCCCGAGCGGTTCTAATGTCGCGAAATAGAACGTACATCCCCTTTGTCCGTATAAAGGACTTAATAAAGTCTTACTTTTCAAGACACATGTAAAGACTTGGATTAATTTAAGGTCATACTAAGTATGGATAAAAATTTTATATAGCAGAATTGATAATAGTATTAAAAGAACTAAAATCAATAATTCGTTAAGATCTAACGTTATGGTTTTTTGTGTTAAAGTTACAAAGGTAGCCAGTAACCTTCCTCCTTGATATGCATTTTTTATCTGAACTCGTCGTTCCAAAAAGCTGTGCTGATTTAGTTGCTCTTTAGTTTTATAAGAATATTAGAAAGGGTTTTAGGAAATGGAAAACAAAGTTTTCTACTTTCACGAATTAATATTTAGATTCGTTCTTAGTACATGGTTTTTGTTAGGTGACATTGTTAGGTCTAATCTGGGGGTTTGATGGGACGGTATATATTTATATGAATGATTATGTATATTAATTATTAATTACTGACAAATAACTTATAACTAAGTATCATTCAGTAAAAGCTACATTTCAGCACATTGTTAGTAATATTCAGAATCCAACAATCCTTTAATTATTATTTATAACAATTCTTCTCCAATTTACTTTAATTCAAGATTGAAAAGTATTCGTAAATGTTTAACATATATCTACTAGAAAACAACCCCCACTGCGAGAAAGACTAGACCACCACGGTGGCCAAATACGTGTTAGCGGAATTCACAAGTCTGTCGATAACTAGTTAGGTTAGCTGTCAAACACCGTGTACAGATAGGTTTTCTCACGATGTTTTCCTTCGCTCTATTAGCAAAGTGATAATCATGTTCAAAATAATTTGTACATAAGAATCTCAGAAACGACCGAACAGAAACCTGGATTTTTACTCACTTCACTTGATTTTGCAATTGAATGCCTAACCAAATAAATGCCCACGCAAGTGGATACACAAGCTAGCAATATAAAAGATATATGTATGTCATAGCAAGTTACACAAAACACATTTTACCAAGCTATTGATTTCTTTTGTACCTTGAACAATTTCTGTATGAATACATCGTGCGATTATAGGGATAGATTTCATCTTTGTGATGCAAATCGTCCCCTCTGAGAATTCATAGCCCAAATGGGATATTGTATGTACCTTGCTAGTATATATTTTTCGGTACGATAGGTAAACTTGGAATATCTGTGATGCTTAAATAAATATTTTAAATTCCCGTCTTGGTATCATCGATGACACATCTCGCGTTTATTTATGTTAATATACATAATAGCGAACCTATATGCGGATATATTTGTAGGTATGTATATTGAATATTTAAAATAGTTTAAGTTTAAAATATAAAACAACAGATTGTAGATTTCTAATTTCCATGTCTTCCCGTTTTATTCTACATCGAATACTTTAATCTGCCTTAAGTGGATCTTAGTAGCAGCTCACGTGATAGGTACGATAAAAATAGCGTACCTACCTACATATAATATATATAAGTAGGTATATGTATATATGTATATATATATATATATATATATATATATATATATATATATATATATACGTAACATACTATGTTAGATACTATAAAGAAGACACCACATTTTCGTGTAGTAGTTCAAACTTCTTTTTATCCTAACACAAAAACATGATCCTCAACAAATAAACTTAGACAAACTAAACTAGTTACCATAATAAAATAAACAGAGCCTTGTAATTTACATTTCACTAGTCGATTTCATTAGTAGAGATGTCCGCCGCCAGCGATGTTCCAACATTTTTTTCTTATTCAAACCAGCCACTGGCAGTGGCTGCTTTCCTGTAGAAAAACCTAAATTTAATTTACTTTTCTTACAAAAGTAATTCTACTTATTCTTTATTAAATACAGAAAATTGCTTAAGATCATAAAATATGGCATTATTAAAAAGATAATTGAAAAAAAAGGAGGGCTAATTAATATTAATATAATAAGTAACTTTAACGTTCCACTGCTGCTGAGAGATCTACCCTTAATGTGACAACATAATCCACCACACTAGCTAAATCCAGATTGGCGATTTTCGTACGTTTTTCGAAAACTAGGCTAGATTCCCGTAGACATGCAAAATAATTACTTATATTTTCTTCGCCATATTCATAAGTGTTAACATAGAGACATAACACCTCGTCTTATCCCCTCTACTGGTGACAGCAGAGCTGGCGTATTTTTTGTCCAAAGAATCGGCATTACCATTCACCGGGGTGAATACGGCTAGCATTCTTGCCACTATTCCACGCGGACATGACTTGTACAGTAATAACTAAGTGTACATTTGTTTTGTACATATAATTAAGTATATCTATAATTTTCTTTATTGTACAAAAAAAAGTGTTAATCACTTTAAAGTGAGTTTAGCATATGAAAATCTCTAAGGCGAGACACAGTATTTTAATCCGCATTACTCCTTTCCAACGCAAGCAAACTAATGGACTAATAATACATAAATATTTTTTTTAAGAATTTACAGTCTGGTCCAGTAGTTGACATGTCTACGACTAAAACAAATATTTGAGACCTTCATTTTTGCTGCATGCATAAGAAATAATCATCATCATCTTATAAGGATTTTTAACACGCTTTAATTTACCACTATATAATTATAATGTAATTAAACTTTGGATATCGATTTAACCTACTTATAACTGTCTTATCGATTTGAAACTTTGTATATATATAAGAAAACAAACGTACAGAAAGACAGAATTGATGTGAACCGTTCATACATTTGATATCATTGAGCTGCTATGGTATGCTTTTATTCGTGTCGTTACAACTAGTCATATTACATATTCGTATATATTTAGTGTTTTTTTTAACATTATTATCTGTCTTTGCACATAATAAAATAGTAACTAAGCGAAATCTGTACATAATATTTTTTTTAAACACAATGACTGTTACCTATTGTGTACGGAATATAAACCCCAAAACAATAGTTATTGAAATGTTTTTCTCTATGTCTGTATATTTGTGTGCATATCACGCAAAAAGTACTGAACCGATTTTAACCAAATCTTGTGTAGCAAGAACTTATTACTCAGGTCAAAATTTAGAATACCCATTACTGTACAAAAATGTTTCATTTCCAAGGGAAAAAACAATAACTAGTTCCGTCGAGCCGTCTTTAGAAAAATACATGGCTAAACCATAATATGCTAGAAAACCGTAGGTCTTAAAAAAGACTACAGAAAGTCTATAATAACATATGTCTTTTTCCTTAGATACACTAACTTAGGCAATAAGGTACGGCAATAAGGCCATTAAAGCTTACTGCTAACGATGGTTAACTAGAAAATATATCGATACAAACACAACCCTCGATTCACACGGGTCTTGTCATCAGCTGTTACAAATATTTGACGTCAGCTAAGACGTAGCGTTTTGTCCTAAATAAACGTATCCAGACACGATCCTCGTCGTGTTTTGAACACTGTTTTCTGTCATCTCAAAGGCCGTCTTGAATATTAACCGGCAGCTTAAGAATAAGTACCTTAAATGTATTTTTTTTTTTGCAAAAAAAAACTATTTTAATTAATAATTGTTTTAAACCCACTTCATTTTGCAATTATTTTTTTTTTTGGTTTGTGATGTACCTAAATTAGTTTAGGTTCAACAAGAAAATTTTAACTTTATTGCAACTAAACTTGTAAAATAAATCTTGTACCATTTACGACAGAGAGACTAAAATCTACATCGCATCATATTGAATGTTACTGAGACGATCTTCTACGATACGATTCTCTTATTTCTAAGATTATTTGAATACAAATGTCTCGAAATATCCTCAGCGCGTTTTCCAGAAACATTTCGGAATATACTGATATTTAATGAAAATTACTGTATTATCTATACATAATATAATAAAATTCTAACTAAGTCGAATTTGTACCTTAAATATTTTTTGGAACATCTTTTTGAAATAGACATTCTTATCAATACACAGGCCGAATCTATAGTTTTTAGAATTTTTGTCTGTCTGTCTATCTGCCTGTCTGTCTGTCTGTTACCGCATCACAGAAAAATCACTGGAGGGATTTAAATGAAATTTGGTATGATGATAGCTGAATATCCGGGTCAACATATAGGATACTTTTTACCGCGGGAGACTATCTCATTCCCACGGGAATACACGTTATAATACAACCCAAAAAATATTTATGATCAGAATTTCTTGAAACTTGGTATTAATGCTCTTTAATACAATAAAATAAATACGTGTTTTAGCGTTTTTTGAAATTCATCCCATAAGGAGATAAAATAAGGGATGAAAATTTGGTTGAAACCTACCTTTTTAAAGTTTTTTTGTTGTAGTTTTAGCACGAGCGAAGCCGCGGGTTTAGCTAGTATTAACATAAAAGTGAGGTTTTAAATGTTAGTACAATAGTTACAAATAGTTAACTATAAGCCCAATATTCTGATTCTTCTTTTATTAAATTAAATGTTTTAAATCAGATGAAACTATTATTGCAGAATGTAACTTTTACTTGTAATAATTTTTGTCGTACAACAAAGATTCACGGCCAAAATTCATAATATTATATTGCAACTGAATGATGATATTCTTCCATCTAGCCAGGAGATGAGACGATAATTCGATCCGACCGATAAGAGATTGGCGCAGGATTGACGGCTTTACATGTTCTCCGAGGCAGGGGTTGAAACACTACTAACCCCCAATTCCGGGCTGTTACTGGAACTTTCTTAACAGAAATACTCAATAAGTAAATTTGGCCCAAACCGGGACTCGAACGAAGGACCTCCGGATACCCCGCCGTACATGCTAGCCACTACACCACCAAGGCAGTCAACAACTCAATATATGTATGTATATTATATTACATTACACTTTCCAAATATTTTAAATGACTAAAGTAAAACTCATACCAACCCATTGCCCCGACATGAGCCTCATAACCACAAAAATATTGAATTTTAAGGTTTTCAGTATTTCATCCCGAATTTAGTCTCGTTTTCTTTGTAACTTCAGTACTAAATTTTTTACGACAATTGTAAAAGTAACGAAATCTTGTCTAATGTTTATGAATAAAGTAACAAAATTTCGCATAAAGGCGAAAATTAAAATATGTTTTCTTTTGAAATCAATTTCTAGTTTACATTAATAAGCTATTTCATCTTCTGCTGTGTATACATTTGCCGGATAATACGAAAACACATATGTATGTACGAGTATTTCATACAAATAACATAATGATTAAAAAAGTTAAAAATATTTACATTCAAACTATTTTAATAATATAGTGTATACTCTATTGCTATACTATAAAGCTAAAAAGTATTTTCAACCAATTTCGAAATAGGAGGAAGTTTTCAATTCGGTTGTATTTTTTTTGTTTGTTGCATCAGAACTCCTTTTATTAACCGATTTGTTTTTTTTTTTTTTTTGAAAGTGTATAAGTACTTCCCGTTTGTTCCTATTTAAAGAAGAAAATCCCCTCCCCTAAAGGTGGAAAATTAGGTAATTAAAATTTAAACTACTTCTTATTGACATATTTACTTGTAACTTGGCAAGTGTTTGTATTTCCAATGATAGTGCGGTGATCCGGTATCGTCAAGCTCATCTGATGATATGGCCAGAAGGTAGTAAAACTTTTCTACGTCTACTAGTAATACTTGAGTATGGGCTTATCTGGTTTGATTTGACAAGCTCAATATGTTAGAATTGGATTTTAAAGCCTGGTTTTTTAGTGTTACTACTAGTATAATTGTATTATATGATCTGGGTATGTAATAAATGAAAACTCCCTTTTTTACTTATTAGTTAGAGTCTAAGTCGGTTTTCAGTTTATTTTTTTAAAGTTTTTAGTTCCAAACATATAAATGAGAAAATCGAAATATGAAATATTTGGTTATATGATTATAATTATTAACTACTGAATAAAAATATCTATCAATTTATTAAGGATTGAGGTGGTTTTTTGCTTACAAGTAGAAGCATAGTTTTTACCAGAATATCAAGTTCCGTATTGTTTCTATAAGACCAAAAGTCATTAGCAGCGCTGGATTTTCACTAGGGGCACTCGGGACTAGTGCCAAGGGCGGTAAATTTTTAGGGGCGACAAAATTCCGAGGGTGGGAAAAAATTTTTTCTTCACGTTATCGAAAATGCTTTTTTTATTTTCAAAAAAAAAATTAAAAAAAAAAATAACTTGTACATTTTTTGAAAAATTGAAATTGTTTATTTTTTTTTGTTTTAAAAAAAAATAATAATAAAAAAATGCAACTTTATCGATTATTTTATGCAAAATTTCAATGATATGGCGGCATTTTTTACTATGCCTAGAGGCGGCGCTAAGGTTAAAACCGGCACTGGTCATTAGTATTATAATTATATTTAAATCAGTAAAAGTATACAATAGGAGGTATTTTGTGTACCTGTACAATGTACATGCAACATAATTCAGTCGTAGCCCTGTAGTAACGCCCCTGCTTGGAAAACCAAGTGGAACGGTTTTAAATCCCGGGTCTCACACCTGATTTTCTCATATGCGAATCATTTCAACCTGATTACCATTGCCTTTGGTAAAGGAAAACATCATGAGGATACCTGCATGTCTGAGAGAACTAAACAAGTTTTCAAAAGACGTGTGAAGTCCGCCAAACCTCACTTGGCCAGCGTGGTGGACTATGGACTGATGAACCCCTCCTATTGAAGGGAAGCCCGTGCCCAGCAGTGGGACATTAAAAAGGGCTGTATACATTCATGTAACATATATCACAGTACAATATTATACTATATTATTTTATTTATGTGGAATACGTGACAACATCTAATTAAAGTAAAAGTTCATTACGCAAACAGCACTACGTTACAGAGAAGGGCAGTAAATATTTCTTAGACTTAGAGGATGCAAAAGTTTACGTCGTTTTACGTAACAAGTTGAAATGACTAAGTTAGAAGATTTTCATGTATTTACTAAAACGCACTTCTTGTATAAATCGGTTTGAGCACTCACATATCATTCCGCTCTAATTAACACTGAAATTGACAAGAACAAGAAATTGTTATTTCTTGAAAAAATGATTAAAATCATACTGTAAAAATTAATTCAAAGTAATATAATATTATTGGTGTATTTTTTATATCTATTGTGTGGTTTTTTGGACGATATATGTATATTATGAAAACTTTTTATTTTTAAAGTATGAAGCTAATACTAAAAAATGGTTTAAATTGTAGGATGTGTATTAATAGCGAAATAATTAAATGGTATACAGTAAATTATAAAGATTAAAGCCTTTATAAAAGAAGAAAAAATAAACATACTTAATTCGTTTTAAGTTTGAGGACAATTTCATAAATGCTTCAACAAAGTGAATACTTAAAAGAGCACTTTTTCTGTATTTTCTTTGTCTGATAATATTATATCAAACAAGAGCAGTAGATCTGTATTTTATGTCTAAGCGAGAATACTTTTGCAAGTGTACGTAAATATACACTTCTTTATATTTCCACAATACCAATTTTGCATAATATATGGAGACGACGGCATAAACAATAGTTCATGAATTTTATTTTAATGTTACTGAGACTAAAATAATCAAATATTGTAAAGTACTCTGGTGACATTTTTGAATTTTTGAAATTATTTTTGTAAAATTGTGGATAGGCACTGTCTGTAACAAATACATAACACTTTTGAAATATCTAAAACCTTAGTGCTCTGGGGGCATCCATTAATTAATTACGTAAGGCATTTAGTGAGAGGAGGGACTCCAGCAAGATCTCACGAAATCTTACCAATGTTCGAGGGGGGTCGAAAAATCGCCACAATTGTCTCACGTAATTAATGTATGCCTCCTCCATGACCATGATTGCTGTAAAGTATTCGAAACGTCGGGAACCAAAAATCTAAATAAATCCGCGAAAAAATCCGAAAAGATAGTTTTATTGAAGTGTGTCTATCTTCTTTGTAATATTTTTCTTCTACATACTGACTTTTACAAAATATTTAATCAGAAAGTAGGTACTTAACTCCTCGGAAAGAGTGCCTACTCCCTTAAATGTAGCAGTTTCGCAACATTGAAAATATAGATAGCTGACGCAGAGACAATTCCGCTATTGTTTTTAGAGAGCACTATAGAATACCAGCTGAATAGCTTAGCTTGCAAACAGCAAACAAGTGTTCATTAAACACTTCTGCGCAATTAGCGCGGGGCGCTGGAAACAATGTACGTTTTATTTACCACCACCTGCCGCCAAACAGAAACCTCAAAGCCAAACAAGAAGGGAAAACACAAACTTTAATATTCAATGTAACACTAAAAATAATAGAACTATCTAAAAATAATTTTTTTTTTTTTGATATAAAAAAATCTTTGTAAAAATAAGCCATAGGTGAAGATGTCAAACACTTCATAGTAGTAAGTCGCTAGCGCTTATATATATATATATATATATATATATATGCAAAAATGTGAGAGTAACTCTGTCTGTCTGTTACGTTTTTACGCCTAAACTGCTGAACGAATTTTGATGAATTTGGCATAAGGATAGATGGAACTTTGGATTACTTTTTGTCGCGAAAACAAAACTTAAAGGAGGTGTACCTGCATAATTCTTGGAACGCTACATTATTTCACTCTATAGCTCGTTGTTTAATTAAACGTTGCATTACCCTAGATCTGGTTGAAGAGGCTGCAATCCAATTACTACGCGATGTCGACTAGAAATAAATTATTGACCGCCACTCGTTTAACTAGAAAATCGATATAGTATTAGAAGGCTCATACTTCATTGTGATAAAGCTATCGGACAATTTGTACGTAGTATATCAAATAGCTAATATCCAAGTAAAAGCAGTCAGCAAAATTCCCAACGGTTGAATTTGCAGCGTTCAACGAACGCCTGATATTTATTATTCATTCATAAGAAGCTCTGTGATATTTACTCTCCCATTACGGTGGCCTCGACGTCGCGTTCCTTACATTAAAAATTTAGTACACGTCTACTATCGAACGAACAAAATTTTTAACCGGCAAAATTGAATATCTTTTTAGATCTTGTGTAACTTGTTAAATACTCTGTCGAAGTAATGTAAAAAGATTATATAAGCTCGAATAAGGCTTGATTATAAATTATCTTAGCGTAAAAAGTCAGTTTCGCTTAATCAGAACAAAAGTAAATATAAAAAACGCAATAAATAACAAAAGTAAACATTCCCGCGCAGTGTAGCACAGTTCATAAATTGCCATTAGCTACCACAATAAAACCTTAATCCGCACTCAAATTCGCGGTGTGCACATAAAGCTATAAATAACTGGGTAACCATAAAAACTGTAGCTACAATTTACAATGCGCAAACCTCGGCAAGCGTTCCGCACAAAAAATGAAAACAATTAGCATCCAAGCGCAGGCTGCGCCGGAAACACAAGATAATTTATTTCCAATCGCTACAAGAGGCGAGGATCCGAAATATTACGTACTTTGGACGACATCGAGAAGTGCCTGTCTACTACCTGATATTCGAAAAAAAAATTCAACAAACAATTTTCTTTGAAGTAAGTCTAATTTAGTATTTAGTAAGAAAAAATATAGCATGCTTTGCTACTAGCACGGGAAAGTTTCCAATGGATTTGGCGAAAAACTATTCAATAATACATTCAAATAGCTGGCTAATTTGAAAAAATATGGGTATAATACCTGAATTTTTATATTTTTAATATTTGATTAATTAAATATTAACGTCCGCATTGCCGACTTCAAATTAATGTAAATTAGTACGGCTATTAAAAAACTCACGAAATGGTCATGATTTAAATAAAGATTTGTAGTAACAAAAGGAACATTTAATAACAACCGACGCTTCCACAGTTGCGATAAGCAGAAATGCCACAAACAAGAACATCTGAAGTGGATTTATTCTGCACAAAGGAAGACGTCAATTTAATTCTTATCAAAGAACACGCTGCTTGCATTGCCATGAAACAGTTGACCCGGAAAACACTAATAATAACAAGTACAAAATAAACGTAGAAGAGCAAAACCGGTTTCGTTAAATCAGCGAAGTGAAAGGAATCCCGAGTTGGATCTGCGCCCAGCGATGTCTAGAGATTGCTGCAATTTATCCCGCCCGTGACGCCTCAGATAGAGAGTATTAACTTGCCTCCTCTACACCATACGTGATACTATGTACACTCTAATTTCAGTATATATACGCGTATGTATTAAGCATGAAATCGATTCCTTATGTAAAAAAATGTCTCGTTAGCCCAGTCTCTATAAGGCTATATCAGTACATAGATTGGTTTGAAAAAGTTATTAAGTTTTCTATCAAATCTAGTGGCTACACGATCGTGGCTAGAAAAGCACGTAAAACCTGTTTGCTGGTGATATGTTTCTAGTCGTGTTGGATTACCATCCCATCGGGCTATGAGAGCGAGGAAATAGAAACCTTGTATTCGCGCAAACACTTGTGCGCTGTACATATCTGTGATAATGACTACTCTCAGTGAGATTGGCCACTGTGACCAATAGCTGGATATTACAATTAGTTTGATGACTTACAATAAAATATGAAACGCTTGTCAGAAATTTTTATCAAACATCCTTTAAGAGTAATTGTGTAAACGTTATCATATCGAAATTAAAAAAATGGGAAATAAAAGTACCTATTTAGTTTTCGTCATTTAATCAGAAGTTTTGAAGACTGTAAGGTTTTCGAAATGTTATAAATATACAAAAATAAAAAATATTACGAGAATCACCGGTTTATCCATTAAAAGTTAAAATTAAATATTATTTTACTCTTAAAATTATAGCATCCATATTCTACAAAAAAGCCGATCTCTAAAGAAATAATATTTTTAATAGCTCATTGGTTTATAATATATATCGTGAAGTCAGCCCCTGTCTAACAAGCTTAATGGTTATACCATCAAAAACGATTTATAGTATTTCAATGACAAGCTTTCTTGAAATCGTTCTCGCAAATAGCTGAGTTTGTAGCTGGGAGCTGCAACGTTTGAAAATACGAGTATGATGTTGAAGTAAATTCTGATTCCAAATTTAAATATATTTAATCAAACTTTACACGAAAGTTTTATAATCATTTTTGTTTTAATTAAATGAAATATAAACATGCATAATAACATAATCCATATACATATATTACTCGCGCAAAATACGCATTGTCTGATCAATTACAACACCTCAAGAACTACTAAAGTTGGTATTTTAGAATTTTGTCTAATGCTACTTTTGTAATGAAGGAGGTCGCTAATATTATAAAAAATATAAAAAGGAATAATAATAAGAAGAACTTTAAAGTTTTAGGGGTGTGCATTTTTTTCTGTAACGGAACTAAGAATATTGACACACGAGTTGCAAATTTTGTAAAACTAACATCGTGTAAGGTGGTGAGCTTGCAAAGGCGTATAACACCTGTATATAATATAATGCCTCTAAATTACGTTACATTTTATATTATCAAGATACTATAAGATTAAGTATTTACAACAGAACTTGAACATCCTTCAAAACATGTATTGATATTTAATTTTAGATGTCTAGACTGTATCATAACTTGTTCACGTTTGAGAGGTTATGGAATCGATCTTGAATTATTTCTGGCTAATGTACAAATATAATGCGAGTATGGCACGGCAGTGGACAGCTCTAATGGCTTCCATTACGTTGCCCGCCACCTGCGCTAATGGGTCAGAAATATTTAATTGATGAGAGCTGCTACAGATATCCCGAATCGCATTTTTCATTCATTTAGTGTTTTTATATTCTATTTGCGGTATAGTCGTTACAATGTAAAATTTGTTTTCATTGCACATTTTGACCATTCTAATAGGTATATAAAACTAGCGACTCATCCTCATTTCACTCGGGTTCGTCCCAGCTTGCTTCCCCATGCAAACTTGCATCCCCATTCTCACCCCCTTAAGGGATGATTTCCGGGATTAAAAATTATTTCACTCACTCACTCATTTTTCATATGATGAAATTAAAAAAAAAAAATTACTTTTAATTTTCTTCTATACAAAACATGTCCTGACAATAAGAAACACAAAAAAGAGACTTATCCAATTTGGTGCAGTCGATGGGAAGTTATGCGCGTACATACATTTCAGTGATTCATTTTTATTTATATAATATGTACATGTAATAGGTATATATTTCAATTATAAGTAATTAAACTGTTCAAAATTTTAGGTTCAAAAGTGATACGAAAATGGGTTGTTTAAAAGGATAGTACTTATAATATACGGCTCTGAAGGGAGAATTATTTTTATAAATAGAGGATAGGTAATAGGTATGAAAATATATGTATAACATCGGATAAGTTAATGATTTCAAGTTATTATTAAAATGAAACCTATTAAGGGCCTGCCTTTGCTCCATCTCTAAGTACACTATGCCTACGCCTATCGTACATCTTAATTACATTATGTACTTACTGGTTGTAATCTTTGTATTTAAAAATTGCAGATCATGAGGTTCTTGGGTTCAATTCTGGAGTAGGGTCTAAATATTTATGTTATATTTCACGTTGGTGTTACTTTGCAAAAAACTTTCATGCAAGTAGACAGCTAGATTATGCGCAAACGCATAAAAGACAGACAAAAACATTAATCTCGAATACCGAAACCAACACAATGAAAACAGACGGACAAACGTAATTTGTAATGTAGGTATTATTTAGCTACGACTTCATACTGGGTATTGTTACACGCCGCTATTTTAGGTCGAAGACATCGAGCGCCTTCGTACAACCTCTGTGGTGTTCGTCTACACAGATGTCAGGTAGACAGGAAAAGTATGACGACGAATATATTTGACGTTTGACGCGGGACGTATCATGTTCTGTTGTGTGTATAAATTTTATTAATTACTGACAATATAACGATTAAAACAGGAAGTGTTTCATTGTTTTACATTATATTTTACACTTATATATATGTATAGTGTATACCTACAACATTATTTTAAAGTTTTATTTAAATAAAACTATCTTTTCGGATTTTTTCGCGGATTTATTTTGATTTTTGTTTCCCGACGTTTCGATTGCTTTACAGCAATCATGGTCACGGGAGAGACTCTCCCGTGACCATGATTGCATGATTGCTTAATCCGAAAAGATAGTTTTATTTAAATGTCTAATATTCGCGTAAATCTAAAAAAGTATTAAAGTTTTATTTTAGTACCTCCCGTTACAAGTCCTCTCAGTCATAGTGGTAGTTAGACAAGTCATATCCTTTCTAATATTTACCTTTACCTTATTAAAAGTGAACCACACACAATAGAAAATTACGGTTATTATTTATTAAAAATGGATTTGTCTAATTTACAACAAATTACATTTTTACCTCGTACAAAGTAGATAAGCTGAAAAGTAAAAGAACTTTCACGTTCTTGTTACGCCAAAATCTCAGCAATAATCTTCAACATCGTTATTAGAGCTTTTCACGTTTTTGCTACGAGTCCCTGCAGTATCTAAGGCGATATATCAGGGATATCTCCGACAGAGGCTGGGTTAGCTTGGCAATATTAGTACGGAATTGGAGTACTATACCAACAATACCTTGACCTATTTCTCATGATTTGACCTAATAGAATCAAATAATAATAAATAAGCAAAACATAACATATAATTAATTAGGCTTAGAAAGTTTTACTTCAGTGTTTTAAAGGCATTTATATTATATTTATATGTTTTATTACATAATAACTAGGCTTAGAGAGGTAACAACAACAGGTAGGTTTGTTATAGTTTATTTTTCACCAGAGAAAGCTCCTTGGTTTGCTTAAGGCATCCCTAAGAAAGGTTTTGCAAAAATCTAAGATCCCCTGAAACTATAACAGTGTTTCATTTTAAATTGTTTCAAAAACAAGGTGAAGACTAGACATTTGTTAAATACAATGTTCTTGGGTAGCGTCTATTCATTTGATATAAAATTTCCGAAAAATGCCACGTTATTTTGCCTACTATACAATAAGTGGGAACGGAAACTAAGAGTTATATATATATATATATATTAATGTCTGCACAGTGCTCGAAATCCGGCCATAATCATTTTTTTATGGATAACACTAGAGCTCATCAATAGAGACAAAACAAAAAAAAATAGTTGACAAGCAGAAAAGAAAAAGGTATTGTACTGTTTTATCTTTGCCTATGTATATATGTATAGGAGGAGATGTAGATGCCGGTCACTTTACACGTGATTAAGCGGGTTGCTGATCTATCATAAAATAATTTTACATTATGTATGCACGACGTAAAACAAAGTACCCAGCATGTTTTAAACTGGAACAGAGTTGATCCAGTTTTAAAAAGAATTATTCAAGTAAAAGCAAACTAAAGATCTTTTACTTAGCTAACAACACGTTATGAGAAAGGAATAATAAACTTTAAAGGAAAAATAACTTTATAAAGAATTTGTAAGGATCATTACTTCATGTCTAGAATTAATTACTTATTTATAATTTTAAACTGTACAAATAGCTCATTCATAATTATAATTTTTATTTAACTTACTAAGAACTAGAATAAAAAATAGAATATAAAATAGAAATAAAATGTACCTATATTCTAATGTTTCGTGTAAAATATTCATTCCTGATTTCCAATTCCCTTTGAGCTAGATGGTCGAAATCAAATTTCAGAATAGGTACGGTTTTCCTAATTACAAACGTATCCGAGCGTGTTTGTGCAATCACGTTAAACACGCCGCTGAAAACTGAAATAAAAATAAAAATAGTTACTACTATTATCTACTACTACTAATTAATATGGCAATTGCCAATATGTATAAAATAACTTGGCATTAATTTTAAATTATTTAAATCTCCACCTTAAATTGTTACTTACATTTATTTAAGAATATTTAAGCTATTCTTGAACTATACATATATATTCATAGTACATACAATATTTATATTTATTTAAAAAAGTCTTTTGGAAAATGTTAAAAATATAGTGAAAATATTAGGTAGATTTACACTTAAAGTCGAATCATATAGGTACAAAGCGGAATTTAATATTATAAAAAAAATATGTTTAAATTATACAAAAAAATCAACTGCTAATTTATGTAAATAATATAAATGCAAAAGTTTTTTTAGTGCGTTTCTTGTTTCATGCAGTAACAATTCAAAAGATTTGTAGTCAAATTATGAATAGAGAAAGCTTACATCATAGACATACATATATACAGACACATATATACATATAATCTTTTATAGACTACGATATAGGCGGAGCCACCGACGAAAATTAAACTTTTAGAAAATACTTGTTAGATACATGTTTAGAAGGCTGTTTCTTTAAATTTTGAACTTATTACATAAATAAATCTAATTTCATGAAACGATGTATTGGTAAAGAAAGTACAATAAGTATCGCAATTTAAATTAGGTAAGTTAATTGATTCAATAATATAACCGTAGAACGTTACATAAATAAAGTTTTGATATTCGGTTATTTTGTTGACAAATCCATAACCAAACCGCAACCGCGAACAAAGTTTCGATTCGAAATTCATATACTATATAACACTAGCTTATACCTGCGGCTCCGCTGTTTACGTACCATACAATAAAACTTCACGACATTCTAGCATGTTAATCGTGTGCATAATTAGCACGCTGAAGTAGAGTGGTCACTTCTCCAGATGCCTTGATGGTCGATAAAATCGACACGTAGAATGCCCTGTATAACGATATTCATGAGCTGGCACTCTTTAGAGGACAATAGACTGGTGTTTTAGCTATATGTACACTGTATAACATACATATATTTATTTATGGACGTACATAATGTATTTATGAACATTTATAATATTACTGTGATCAATTTTCATTCCGGTTTCGTTTGTGTGGTAGGTTTTTACAAAATAGTATCTTATACAAATGTACTCTACCTATTAAACTGCCTTGGTGGTGTAGTGGCTAGCATGTACGGTTGCACACCCGAAGGTCCTGGGTTCGAATCACGGGTCGGGCCAAGTTTAGTAAACCTCTGTGTAATAAACCTCAGTAACAGTCCGGAGTAAGGAAGTCGGCGGTGTTTCATCCCCGTGCCTCGGAGAGTACGTAAAACTGTCGGCCCTGCACCTTATCTTTCACCGGTTGTGTCGGTAGTCCCACCAGAGTATGAGAGTGACTCTGTGACTGAGTGCTCTGTAATATCTACTGCACAGTTGGCTAGCCTCAATGAGATTGGCCGCCGTGGCCGGAATCGGTCTGGAGGGCATTATTACCTTTGTATTAGTGCTAAGTTTTAAGATCTTGTATATAGGTATATTATAATTTCTCAGAACTAATAGCTCTAAAAATTCATAATTTATGTATAGATAATACTTTTAATATTTAATGTAAATACATAAGTTTACGTTAATGTTGTAAAAAAATATTTTTAAGTTCGTTTATTCTTCTTTTGATACTCGGTGAATTTTTCGGTGAATCAAACTACTTGCATCTCTTACTTACTATATTTCGACGATAATAATTAACCAAATGAGAAGTATATACCAAACTAAATTGTGCTGGAGTATTTGACTTGCACTCAATTCCCGTGGAGCAAACCGCTTTCGTACTCGACTTGCTAGGAGTTAGTTCAAAGTGAATTGAAGTTCAAAAATCAACTAGATCAAGACATTTATATTGTATATGTTACCGTTAAAATAGTAAGTTGAGGAAATATTAAAAATAACCGCTGCAACTGATGACTTAATAGAAAGTAAGAGATTAAATTTTAACAGATCATTATTTATTAGGTACCTTTTAAATTATTATATAAATTCGTACTAATATTATAAATGTGATAGTGTGTTTGTTTGTCCTTATTTCACGTCGAAACGGAGTGACGGATTGGCGTGATTTTTGTATAGACATAGTTGGAGGGCTGAAGGAGACATGACGTAAGCTACTTTTTACCGCGAGAGATCATCTCATACCCACGGGAAAACACGATCTAAAACAACCCACAACAACTCAGCACACATGCATATAAATCATACATAATCTATCTATTCCATACTTACCATTAAAACGTACCTAGGAACGCACCCGAGCGAAGCGAGTCACTAGTATGTTTCATACGTACTGCATAATTACATACATATTGTAAATAAAGCAAAAAAGTTGATTTTTGTATTAGTTTCTTTGTCTATTCAAATGTGTTTTTTAATCTCTATGTGGTTTTTTTTTTGCATTTAGAGCCTATTTATTAGGGACTGTTAAGTATTTTGTAGAGCAATTATGTGAACTATGAGAGAGGAACTGTGGGCAGAAATAAATAATTTTTAATGGTTAAATTAATGAAAAAAAAAAATATTTTTATTAAAAATTCATAAGATATCTATCTATACTATAATAAAACTGTTGAGGTCGAATGTCTGTACATAGAAAAAAAATGTTAAAACCCGAGTCAGGGGGATGTAAGAAGAGCATTAGAACAAATCCAGATTTTTTCAATTTTTTTGTTTCTCTGTCTGTTTGTCTGTTTGTCTGTTTGTACGGGCTAATCTCCGAATCTGCTGAACCAATTTAAATAAAATTTTGCATGGTGGTACCTTATATCCCCGGTCAACATCTTAGATACTTTTCATCCCGAAAAATTAAAGAGTTCCCGTGGGATAGTTAAAAAACTATAGTAACTTATATAGCTTAATACACAAAAACTACTGGTTGGATTTTAATGAAACTTTACAATAATATAGTTCATACATCAAAATAATAAATAGGCTACTTTTTATCCCGGATAAATGTACGGTTCCCGTGGGATATATTTGTATAATAATAAAACAGTAACTTGGCGAAATCTGTTCATAAAATATTTTTTAAAAACAACGACTGTAACGTATTTTGTATACAATATAGACCCCAAAACAATAGTTATTTTTTTGTCTGTTTGTCTGTATGTCTGTTTGTCTTTTGTGTATGCGCGTTTCACGCAAAAATAAATGAATCGATTGCAACGAAATTTGGTGAAATGATAACTTATTACTCAGGTCAACATTTAGGAAACCTTTTATTTTAGGAAAATCTTTCTTTACCACATGAAATCACAATAACTGGTTTTATCGAGTCGTCCTTTTAGAAACCTTCCGCTGACAAAATCTTAAGGTATACATCAAAACAATGTATAAAAAAATTGTAGGCCTTGAAAAGGCCTATAGAAAAATCTGCAACAGTATATGTCTATCTCTTAAGGTACATTCACAATACCTGTTCTTATACCTACCTATAATAGAAGATCCACAGATTTCGTGTCTGCCACGACCTTCGAGTACATTGAAAATGAATCTTCAAATGAACTGAATTAAATAACTACTAACAGAACCCGCGGTTTCACCCGCGTTTAGACTATAAAAAAAGTTTTTGGTTTTATGTTATAACTAATATATAATTTGATGGTTGTAATATTTTCAAAGTATGTGTTTCATTCAAGTGAGTATGATTTTGACTCGCACATCAAGATTTCCGTACCGCTGAATATTGTGTTGTTTTTACTAGTTTGTTTAGTTTTGGGCAATAAACTCTTAAACTACGGAATTAATTTTAATTATTTTTTACTGGTAGGACTCTGTCAAGCCTGAGGAGTCCGACTGGATGGGTACCACCCCCTTATCTATTTCTGCCGCCAAGCAACAATGATTGCATTGTTGTGTTCCGGTTTGAAGGATAAGGTAGCCAGTGCAATTACAGGCGAGAGGCATATCATCTTAGTCCTCACAGTGACAACGCACCTGTGGTTCTGCATTTTTGTTACTTAAAACCTAAGTGCATGAACCGTAGGTGTTATGAGCGACAGGTACTGCTTTCCATCATATATATATATATATATATATACTAATATACAGTTATTGATTAATTTATAATAATATTTAGCTGATTATTTAAATTACATTATGATAAATTTTCTAAATGTTAATTTGTTGCGAATACAGGGATTTTCAAAAAGAAGTGTAATAAGTAAATAATTCTAAGCAAATACTTTTTATTATTTCATATGGCTCGGCTAATATGATTAAAGTCGTAAGCATTTTATTGTGTACTTTAAGCCCTTATCTTCCAAGAAATTATGTCACGAAAAACTGAAAAAAATGAGATATAACAGTTCCTAAAATATTTTTACCTAGTTTTTGAGATATGGAATATTTTTAGTTACCCGCTTTGTCAGTTTAACAGCCATAAACTTGTTTTCCATAAAATATTATAAATATATAAATCGAACTTATTTTTATGGTTGATAAAATGAGTCGATATTGTGGGAACGTAAATATTATTCGTATTTATTTTAGTGTTAACCTAACAAAACACGTATGTGTAACGTAAGTAAGAAAAAGTAACACAGTATTTTGTTAGACGAAACCTATAATGTGCGAGTTGGATTTGCATTTGGCCAATTTTTACATTAAAAGATTAAAAAATATTTACATTATTTACTAAACAATAAAAATTTACAAATATTTTCAAATTGTTACGGCCAACAAAATATTACTAATATGTTACTAATTTATAAAGTCAAAAAGTTTGTTTTATTGAAAATTTGAACACGGGCGGGGCCGCGGGTAATTTAGTAGTAATTCTAATAAAGTCATAGAAAGGTGATATCTGTACTTTTTTTCTGGATTAAAACTATGTATTTTAAAAGCACATGGCGACATTGGCGACATGACATGAACACATTGACCCGGTCAATACAAAGGATATTTTTTTGTGATGCGGTCACATACTACAGACAGATAGACAAAAATTCTAAAACTATAGATTCGGGCTCTATATCGCTAATAATGAATATTTCAATAAGATTTTCTGAAAAAAATGAATTTACGGATTTGGCTTAGTTACAATTTTACTACATATAGTCACTAATTTATAAAGCCAAAAAGGTGGGGCCGCGGGTAATTTAGTAATAATTCTAATAAAATCGTAGAAAGGTCATATCAGTACATTTTTTTTTTTTAAATTAAAAGTATGTAGGTATTTTAAAAACACATCGAGACATCTATTGTCGAATATCTAAATAACACATAAACATACATACACATATATTAACACATATACATATATTAATGAAAGTAACTATTGTAATGAATAAAATAGCGCTATTGATAATTTGATTTTTAAGATAAGCTATTTTTAATATCTAGTTTTTACCATATTTAGTAAGTTACCTTACAGATAGTTTCATCGTGGTTTTGTTCCAACCAGTTTTTGCATATATATTTTTTTCAGAAATGAGATATTTTCCCGTGGTAAAAAGTATCTTATATGTTGACCCGGATAACCAGCTATCATCATAGCAAATTTTATAAAACTCCCTCCAGTGGTCTTTCTGTGATGCGGTAACAGACAGACAGACAGACAGACAAAAATTCTAAAAACTATAGATTCGGCCTCTGCATCGATAATAATGTCTATTTCAATAAGATTTTCAAATAAATATTTAATGTACAGATTCGGCTTAGTTAGAATTTTATGATATGTATAGACTAGCAAAACCCGCGAGTTCGCTCGTGCTAAAACTATAACAAAAAAAACTTTAAAAAGGTAGGTTTCATACAAATTTTCATCCCTTATTTTAACTCCTTATGGAATGAATTTCAAAAAACGCTAAAACACGTACTAATTTAATTATATTGAAGAGCATTAATACCAAGTTTCAAGAAATTCTGATCATAAATATTTTTTGGGTTGTGTTATAACGTGTATTCCCGTGGGAATGTGATAATCTCCCGCTGTAAAAAGTATCCTATATGTTGACCCGGATATCCAGCTATCATCATACCAAATTTCATCAAAATCCCTCTAGTGGTTTTTCTGTGATGCGGTAACATACATACAGACAGACAGACGACAGACAAAAATTCAAAAAACTATAGATTCGGTCTTTGTATCGATTGTTTGTATCGTTTGGAATTAATTTACTTGATACTATTTACTGTCTGTAGACTTATTAATAAAATGATAATGAAAATGTTATGGACTTATGAGCATGCGCAGCTTACTTGCTAGCGGTACGCGAACTAACTTGATTTTTATGAATTAAAATAATAATGAATTATGCGTATCGAGTAAAATGCATCAATTGAAATTATTAGCACCGTACATCGATAGGTAATAAAGTCTATTTCAATAAGATTTTCGAAAAAATATTTAAGGTATAGATTCGACTCTGTTAGAATTTTATTATATGTATAGATTAAAGAACTGCTAAAGCACTAAATCAATTTTTGGTGAATTTCGACATAGACTAGGCTTTTGAAGATATAGGCTATTTTTGCTTTACTAAAACACTAAATCGATTTGGATGTAATCCAACACGGTCATAGATTTAAGAAACTGACATAGGTTAATTGTATTCTCTGTATTCTAATGAATCTCTGTATTCTATACAGAATACGTAGAGTTCACACGATGTCAGAAATTGTACAAAA
Source organism: Argynnis bischoffii washingtonia (assembly GCA_033884665.1). NCBI lineage: Eukaryota > Metazoa > Arthropoda > Insecta > Lepidoptera > Nymphalidae > Argynnis > Argynnis bischoffii. Next base: position 11,294,070 of record CM066618.1, on the reverse strand, counting down.
AATATTTTAGTAAGCAAAAACTAATTTTAAATTTTTGACAAATATGAGCATTAAAATTGGGTCAACGTCAGCGATAACAGAAATATGCACTTTATGAATCCTTTGAGAACCAAATGTTTCCACTTCATAGAGTACCTATGCATAAAATTTACAATCGTATGCATACATTTCGATGTGAGCTAATATTAAGATTATTAAGTAGGTGCTACCTACAAGCACTGGAGTAAATACTATACATACTATATACCTATATTTAAAAGGGGTGTAGAACCCGATAAAGAGTGAAAGTAGGTGCGGTGCAATGTTCTTACGGGATAGCCAATCATTTTTTTATAATTAAGTATATATTTTATAACATTTTTTAATTATATGAAGTTTATGTAAGTATTTTTGATTATCTATACATATATGCATATAAATAAAATCGGAGTGTCTGTTTGTAATGTCAAAATAACAGCTTTATACTAAATGCATATGGAATTATATACAATACTTATAAGAAAAACACAATTTTTAATTTTTTTTGTCTGTCTGTCTGTTTGTTCTGGCTAATCGCTAAAACGGCTGGACCAATTTTAACGGGACTTTCACTGGCAGATAGCTGATATTATAAGGAGTAACTTAGGCTACTTTTATTTTAGAAAAAGAATTAGGGTTTTGCTCAAAAAAGTTAAAACGTAGGTACCTAGGGAGGCACCGACGCTAGTCTGTTAATATATTTAATAGATATTTTAGAAATATAGTATTGGGCCGGAAAATTACATTTAAACTTTAATGCTATTTTATATCATGACAGGAATATTTTATATCACAATTAAAGGACGTATGGAACGTAATTGAGGCCTGAGTAGACAATAATTTATTTTACAACAGTTTTTTCACGGAAACATTTATATGCATTTTAATTAATCATATTTTTAATATTTTATACAGAAGCTGATAAATATTCACAAGGAAACCGGAAAACGACGAGAGTTGAATTTCAATTACCTAGTTCACCTGCTGCTAATTGAAAAGCATCTTTCGTCGTCAAATAAATTTAAGGAGACGTCGAAATGCATCTGAGTAATTGCTCGTAGTATTCATTAGAGTATTACCGGCTTGTAGCGCTGTGCATTCGCAATTCTGTCAAATAAGCTTGATGTTCCTGTTGCTGCTTAAGACGTACGTAGTGAATTGTAACTTGATCGCAAACTCATTAAAGACTTATAAATTTTGTAGGTACCTACTCTTAACATTTTCAATGAAAGATAATAAAAATAATAAAATGCATTAATATAAAATAAGTCGTTAGACATACAAATTGATGGGAGTGATATAAGGGGATAAAACCTTTGCATTATTGTCAACCTCACAGACCAGGGTCAACATCCATTTTTTTTTCATAACTTAGTGTGCTCAATGCAACTGCTGTAAATGGATAGAAACACTTAACAGTTAACACTGACATTAAAACTCTTTATTCTTTAATAAGTTTCGCTTTTGCCATTTGGCTACAGATTACAGAACCCCTTGCCCTTGCCTTTAATATTTTTTATAGTTTTATATTTTGTAGGTTAATTAAGTTACTTTATTATAGCATTATTTATTACAATTTATTTTGGGGTATTTTATTCTAAATTTTATAATAATTAATGAGCATTTCTTGTATACATATGTATATATCCATTTTTAAAATTTTGTATCTCAGATACGGCTCTAACGATTTGGATAAAATTTTGTATTTAGATATTATTTTGTTTTTTAAGTTTATCTTTATAAGTATATGTTTTTTTCTGAAAAAAAAAAACAAATTTTATATACTTCTCAAAAAACACCGAGCGGAGCTCGGTTGCCTAGGTTCTAGGTTTAATGTAAAATAGTTGTTTAATCCTACTAATCAAGCTATATATAGCAATATAGCTCATAGATCAGAATAACACATAGGCTACTTTTTATCCCGGAAAAATGTACAGTTCCCGTGGGATAGATTTGATTTTGTTTTTCTAGAGACTAGGGTGTGCTGCTAGTGTTAAATAATTATCAGCAAAATAGGCAAGCGTCTGACGCATTCACGATGGACAGCACGTATACACTTACGGTGTTCTCTGCTGGTGGTATTCCCCTCGGTATGTGTCTGACGATTTTCTGCATTCCTTGAAAGTATAGTAACGTAAGTAACCCATAAAAATTCAGTAACTCAAAAAAACAAATTCCGATTACAATTATTTGAAAGTTATTGCTTAAAAACTGAAAAAAATACATGAAGTACCTATTTAATAATAATATATTATAATATAATATAAATAATATAATAAATAAATATTTATTCGAACTCTAAGCAACACTTTAGGATTTTTAATAACAATTATTGTCAATTCCCGATATTCATGTTAAAATTTTTCATCTCCTGTAATAACTTAGGTTAGGTTACAATTACTCATTATATACCTAAGAGCGTTATTTTTGAATTATATTATATACTCATTGCTGCAGAGCTGAAGGGATCCTCTAGTGTAATATTATTATACTATTTTGTTTATGACCTCAGACTAAGTACAGATATTTATGACTTTGAAATTTTTGAACTGTTAATGGTTTGACATTGACATTGAAAGGGAGATTGACAGCTGGCCAAGTAAGACAAAATCTTGCCGGAGTATTGCTTTATGCTTTCGCCTACATATTTTCCCGTTATACCTATATTATAAGAAATAGATCATTTCGTTATTAACTATACTATATTCACATAGATACATTAAAGTTTATTGTGCTTTAAATAAAAAATGTCTCACCAAACTGGGATTCAAGGTATTTATTTATTCACTTCTTTCTCAATGATAATTTCTGCGTGATTTATTTTCATTTTATTAAATTTGTTTATTTTAAAATAGTGTTGAATTACGTGTAGTATTGTATAATAGGAAGAAAAAAGGAAATCTGTGTCAAAGGAATCTATAACGATAATTAAATAACGAGGCGTGTTATTTTAATCATGAAAGTAGTATCTAATTAATTATAATATGATTGATAAGCATATTTTGTCAGTTAATATTTTCATTACCTACATATTATGTGTTCTATAAAATTTTATGAATATGCTACTGTTTATTTATAAAATTAAAACTCCAGATGTGACATATCAGTCCCTTGTAAATCATGACATATTATCTATATATATAATAATATTCTGAGTTCAATCTGTACATAAAATATTATTTGAGAAATCTTATTGAAATGGTCATTATTATCGATGCAGAGGCTGCATCTATAGTTTTTAGAATTTTTGTCAGTCTGCCTGTCTGGGAATGCATTACAAGAAAACCACTAGAAAGATTTTGACGAAATTTGGTATGGTGACAGCTGGATATCCGGGTCAACATATAGGAAACTTTTTACTGCAGGAAAATATATCATCTCTGAGAAATCTATATTAACCGTTGAATAAAAATTAGAAAATTTTTATTACAGCGAATGCAGAATTAAAAAAGTACTTTAGCAAATGCCGAGATGGGAAAATCAGACTTTTAAAAATTAGTATAGAAAATGGTAATATATCAATCATTTATTATTATAAACTTGGAATAAATAAGTAAATTTTATTGTGCCCGTAGTTCAATTGTGCAATATTTGTTTTTTTTTAGAACAATTAACATTAGCAAAGTATCAACCTGTTAAAGGAACATTTGAAAATGATTTTGATAAATATGTTCCATCATTAATTGTGGAAGATCTACCATGTTATATATTGTACAGGTATAATCAATATTTTAAATAGTTTCATATTCATTCTTTAATATTTATATTAAAAATAAATAAAATATTTGTGTATATATTTTACAGATTTGACACAACAAATTCCTTAGGGCATGAATGGCTTCTATTAAGTTGGTCCCCAGATAGTGCTCCTGTAAGGCATAAGATGTTATATGCTTCAACTAAAGCCACTCTGAAACAGGAATTTGGTTCAGCTCATATAAAGGATGAAATGCATGCTACAAGTAAGGTATGAAATATAAATTCATGCAGAAACTAAAATGTACTTAAGAATTAAATGTCTTCGAAAACTTTCTTATCAAAATATCAAGTATGTTTATATTAGTATAACATATATAGATATGTCATTCGGTTTTATTTATTTCTTGTATTGCAAAGTCTGATTCTAAGTTAAAGTGGTTTCTAACGAAACCACTAAACCAGTAAAAAAATAATCATATTAACATTAATATCAGCAGTAAGCTGCTGATATTAATGTTTATAATTTTTTTTGAAGTAAAACTTCTTTAGGCGTGACTGAGGAGTAAGTCAATACATTGGAAAAATGAGTGCCGTAGAAGTGTTGCGGAAGGGAGAGTCAAATTTATTATAAATAATTTAAAAAAATATATATTTATATTTTTATAATGATTATTACTTACAAAGATGAATATTTATTACCAATAATGTTATAAAAATCAGTATACTTATATTTTGATTTGTTTTAATTTTATTGCAGTATTTGCCACAACTCCAAAGAAGTATTACTTCAACCGCACGTAAAGTTTACATGCACTCATTTTAGTTTTTTATTTTATTTTTTGACTGTAGGATGAAGTGTGCCTGAAAGGTTACAAAGCTCATGTGAGTGGGGTGAACGCCCCCGCACCACTCACAGATAGGGAAGAAGCATTAAAAGAGCTACAGCAAAGTGAACATGATCCTAATTATGGTACTGATTCTAGGTAATACTAAGTCAAGTTATTCATTTATTTACATGTTTCTTCTGTATGAAGTATAGTAATAATAGTCTTTTGTATCAGGACATAGTCTACCACGCTGGCCAAGTGCGGGCTTGGCAGACTTCACATGTGTTTTGTAAACTTGCTAGGTCAGACATTCAGGTTTCCTCACGATGTTTTCCTTCACCGTAAGACAAGTGATAATCATATTGGACATGATCCTCACAAGAAAAAAATATCAGAGGTGCAAGACCCGGATTTGAACCCACTTCACTCGCTTTCCCAAGCAAGCGCGTTACCACTGGGCTACCACTATCTTATTTCTGTATTCTAAATGTTGACTAACATGTTTGAACATAGCTGCTTTTTATTTACATTTCTGTGCATAAATAATATTATTGCCTTATCAATTTGAATGGTACAATCCACAAAGCATTAAACAGATTTTTTTTTATTTTTTTTATTGCACACTTCCTTTTTGATGAATAGTAAATTGCTTCTTTCTTAATGATTGTTTAAAACCTCTTTCGATGACATTTAAAAAGTACCTTGAAAGCTTAATATTCCAATCCCTTCTTTATTCTATCCATATCCATACTATTATAAATGTCAGCTTGTGAGGATGTTTGTTCACGCCAGAACGGCTTAACGGATTTGGATGAAATTTGGCACAGAAATAGATTATAGTCTGAAATAGCACATAGGTTACTTTTTATCATATAGGTGGGATAGATTTTTTTTTCTCTAGGGATAAACCCGAAGCGAAGGTGAGTTTGCTAGTATTGTATATGTATGTGAATCATTAAAAGCTAAAATATAAATATATTATATTCTCTACATCAATAGGTTATGTTGCAAATAACCTAAGCATAATTGTAAGTTGTTGTTGTTGTAAGTTGTTATCTGCTTTCAGACAGTCAACGATGGGAGGCATATCATTCCCAATAACAGAGTCGGCTAGTCAGGGCATACTCGATCTCCAACATGGTTCCTACAACTATCTACAATTTAAAATAGGTAAAATATATACTTTTAAATACACATATTACAACTAGACACATATATATATATATATATATATATATATATATATATATATATATATATATATATATATATAGAAAACAATTCTTTTTACTACCGTTTTCCCGCGGCTACGCTCGCCTATTTCATTATGTAATACTATATATATCTTTTAAAATTATAGCCTATGTTAGTTTGATGTATCAGCTATATTACTGTAAAGTTTCATCAAAATCCGTTCAGTAGTTTTTGCATGAAAGAGTAACAAACAAACATCCACCCATCCATCCTCAGAAACTTTCGCGTTTATAAGATCAGTAGAATTAGTTTATTCATTATCATCAAAGTTTTTTTTTTTTAGTACTTTGTCAATTTTACGGTTGGTCCTATGCTTAAAAAGTAATTTTGAATAGCAAATTGTTAAATAAAACTCGAAATTACTGGTCAAAACTAAAAAGCTATAAAAAAAAATTGTAAAAAATTAAAAAAATATAAAACTTTTTATAATCATTTTACTCTATTTATACTCCAATAATATATGTACAATGTAGATTCTATATATTACTTAAGGAGTACATTAAGGAGTACCATGTAGCTGCTGTACATGCTTTAAAATATAGTTTTCATATGAAAGAAATTATTACAAGGATTGTATAATATATTTAACAAAAATTGAGATTATCTAAAGAGTTAGAATGCTTCTTTAAAAAAAAGCAGGTCGTCACGGGATGCATGGCAGATGTGAAACATCTATCGTAATATTAGAACTTATAATAAATAAAAATATTTTACCAAAATATGAGTAACATAAAGAAATAATAGGTTTCATTAATAGAATCATTTTTTTTATTATCTTAATAATAAAAATAATTACAGAATATATTATGTATCTCTATATATCTATTTATATAAATAAAAATCAATTGTCAAATGTATGTAAACGAACTATTTCAGAACGGCTGCACCTATTTGGCTAATTCTTTTTTTTTGTTGTGTTTGTAAATGTCAGGACAAGGTTTAGGTGAAAGAAATATTAGAATAATTGTACGGAAAAGAGAAAAAATTGGGTTAAAAAATAAAACATTGAGTTGAGTTGACAGATTAACGTTCAGTTGCTCAGTTTCGTCATCATGACAACAATATTTAAAAAAGACATTGACAGTTTTATCAAAATGTAAGATAATTATATTTATCCATACTAATATTATAAAGAGGTAAAATTTGTGAGTTTGTGAGATTGTAGGGGGTAATCTCTGGATCTACTAAAAAAAAAAGATAGTTTGAGACCCTGGGAAGGACATAGGATACATATTTATCCCGAAAAACACCCATAAGGGGGTGAAAATGGGGATGAAAGTTTGTATTGGAAAGCAAGCTAGGGACGAAGTGAGTCGCTGGTATATTATACTCATAAATAGAATAGAAAATAAGTATTTTTAATAGAGACTGTTTTACACTGGGGCGTGTGTAGTATACGCGCGCGCACACAAGTGAGTAGAGGGCTGTGGCATAGAAGGGGCATGATGGCATGGCAGCGTCATGTCATCGGTTGATTTTTTTGGCAAGGCGTGCCAATAGATGTTTGACTGTTGATACAAACGCGAAATAATTTTTTTATATGAATATAATCTGTATATTTTCTTTTTTTTTTTAAGTTATACTTTTGAGACGTTTCGAAAAAATTATAAGAGTAAAATTTTTACGATGCGCGCGCACACCGACAGCCAAAAAGCGACATGATGAAATTAGCTTATAACTGTTTGTTGCCATGGTAACCGTTGTTAGTGTCTGGCAAATGATATATGATATTATATTCTTTCCTTAAATGATATTCAATAAATATATGATTGTAATAAAATAAAAATAAAATAATTAAATAAGGCATATTAGGCATAATATGCCTTATTTATTTTATTAATTTATCATTCATTTTACAGAGAGTTGTGACCTGGGATGAAATCTTTAGCTATTTTTGTTCTCTTATGCCGAAGAAGTATAACTTCTTACGTGCGTACATACTAAGTACACACATTTTTTTTTAATTACTGAACTTTTTTAATATATTTTGCATTATAACTTTTCTACAGATTTAGAAGAAGAGAAGATTTGCTTATCAAAAGCAGCGGTCATAAGTTTAACAGAGCTACCATCTCAAGTGCCGAGTGACCAAGCGAGGTACCACCTGTACATATTCAAGCACACGCATGAAGGCGATCATATGGAGAGTATAGGTACCTATACTTATTATTATAAATGTAAAAGGGTGTTTGTTTGTTCATATGTTTGCTTATCCTTCTTTCACGTCGAAACAAGATGGATTGGCGTGATTTTTTGTGTGGAGATAGTCAGAAGGCTGGAAAGTGACATAGGCTACTTTTTACCGCGAGAGATTGAGTTAAATTCTTGCAAATACGGGATACTAAGTTTCGAATGGATTAGATGTGTGCAAGTTCTTCATATTCTTTTATCGTCTAGAAAAGAGTTGATAGCCTGCTAAACGGATTTTTTGATTTATAGCTAAGAACACTCGGTCAAGTCACTTTTCCAATATAAAACTGAATTAATATTGGCTCACCCATTTGGGCGCTACGATGTCACAGACAGATACACAGACTCTTATATACACAAATATTATACATACATAATATTTATACCTCTTTTAGGCATCGGGGGTGCGTTGTCGCGTCGGGGGTTTTAAATATATATAGAATATATTTTGGTTAATCGTCGTTTAGGTGCTTATTTGCCCAAACGGCCTATTCACTGAAAGAGCTTTTGATGCACAATTATTGACTTAATTAATGTCAATTCTATTGGTATAAAATACAAGTTTTACTTTAAAAAAAACCAAATAGATATAATTATTCTATATATCACCCCCTTATCTATTTCTGCCGCCAAGCAACAATGATTGCATTGTTGATTTCCGGTTTGAAGGATAAGGTAGCTAGCGCAATTACAGGCAAGAGGCATATCATCTTAGTCCTCACAGTGATAACGTACCGGCGGTTCTGCAATTTTGTTACGTAAAACCTAAGCGCATGAACCGTAAGTGTTATGGGTGACAGGTATCGCTTTCCATCAGGTGGGATGTCTGCTCGTTTATCACTGAGTACCATAAAAAAAAGCTTTGTTTTTAAAATAAAGGAAAAACTCTTACTGTAATGTACATCAAGCATTATTAGTTTGGACAAATAAGCACTAAGGCGACCTAATATGATTAACTGATATGTTCTTAGTCGACTGTGTCTTAGTGTAGTCTAGTGGATAGCCTGTACGGCTGCAGATCCGATGGTCCTGGGTTCGAATCCTAGGCCGGGCCAAGTATAGTTATTGATATTTTTCAATAACCGGCAATTTTAAAGTATTGCTACATCGGACTTTGAAAGTGTAAGGAATAGAGAGTGCACGTTACGTTATAAATATACATAAAATATGAATATGTTGGAACATTAACACACAGCATCATCTAGTATCCATGGTAAGCTACGAGACCTGTGTTGTACGAGGATACCAGATAGTTGATACACTACACATATATAATTTTAAATCCATACATATTATAAATATAAAACCCATGACTGGAGTACAAACATTCTAGTTATAACATCTCAATGACATCGGCGGTGGCTGAAATCGATTAGGAGGACATTGTTTTCAGTCGATATATAGACCATTTTAATTGTGGTCCCTATACTACATAATATGTAAAAAAAATATATAATAGTAAATATTTTTTATTATACATCCACAAAGAAAATTAACTAAAACACAAAATACTAAAAATGTACTGTATAATGTAATGTAGAGTCAGTTTTATCGTTAAATCAGAGATTTCTTCAATTCAAAATGGGGATCTTCAATCAATTTAAAATAGGGATAATAAATAAATTGATATATTAGAATATGTATTTTCTTCTACAGTTTTCGTCTATTCAATGCCCGGATACAGCTGCAGTATAAAGGAGAGGATGATGTATTCCAGTTGCAAAGGTCAATTCCTAGAAATTATTGAAAAAATGGGCCTCGTTATTGCAAAAAGGGTATGTGAAAATCATATTGGATATTTTCCTTTACATTTATTCATAAAATCTAAAAAAAAAAACTTGTGTCACGGTGTTTGTGGTCGCACTCTTCCGAAAGGGCTTTACGGTTTTTTTTTTGTATATTTAGTAGGTATGAGAATAGGTCGTAAAATATTTTTCACCCTCCCACCCCCATTCCCCATTTTTTAATCGCGATTTTAGTATTTTTGTATGGACAATACTATATATAAATACATAGCGACGAATTCGAGCGAAGCGAGGGTAAGTCGCTGTATAAAGCCATAGAGTTTTTTTGTAGATTGAATACGGACGTATCCACGGGTTCCGCTAGTAAATAATAAATTCGTCATCATAAATATTTATTTAATAAATTATCTTATATAAATCTAAACCGTCATACTTTTCATAAATGATGGGATATATATTGTATATTTTATTGTGCAATAATTCACATAGATCAGCTTGATTCCCCATACAAACTTTCATCCCCATTTTCACCTCCTTAAGGGGTGATTTCTGGGATTAAAAGTAACGTATGTTCTTCCCGGGGTCTCAAACTATCTTCTTACTAAATTTTATCTAAATTGGTTCAGTAGATCCAGAGATTACCCCCTACAACGCGATGTCACAAATCACAAACTTTACCTCTTTATAATATTAGTATAGATTAATAAAAGAGATTATCCACGTAATGATATCATGTAACATTAACACATGTATATAGTCAGCATGTATATTATAGTAGCTGGGTGTAGATGCTCGTCCGGTAGGTTATCATCCATTGGTGACAATGCAAGTACCACACACATTTACGAGATGGCGCTGTATGACACTGTCAGCATGAGAGCAGATAGAATAAGGCTCTCATAAATAATTCGTTTTTTTTTTTGTGAAAAATTGCGCTTTTTTCCAGAAAAAATATCCTACCTATATAAAAATATCATACCTTTTTATTTAAAAACAAAATTTGATCCAAATTTATGAGCTGCTTATAAGATACTTAATTCAATAATAGTTGAATGTTATTTTGTTAGCGCCATCTATAATCTACATTTTAAAACTATCACCCTCTTAATTTTAGGCATAGTTCAGACAAACAACAGATGACTGATGCAAATAATTATGATTCTTTGTTACTATATTATATGTAAAAATTATTTTAATTTATTATTATATTCTTTATTGCACTTTAAATGTGATACAGAGAAAAAAAAACAACAATAAATATAGTCCACAAAGGTGAACTTATCTCTAAAAGAGATCTCTTCCAGTCTGAACCTCTGGATGGGGAAGAAGATGTCGGCGGGCAATATAGTGCAAATTTAAATTTAAAATGACTGGGATAAATTAAGTTATAAGTTGGCAAAGTACATATAATATACTAGCGAGTCACTCTTGCTTCGCTCAGGTGTGTCCCTAACCTTGAATGGTTTAGGAATACATAAAAGACAAACGTCTTAAGTAAAATCTTTTTTTTTGCGTCAGGAACCTTTGCAGGTGTATACAAAATATCTGCCCACCTGAATTTCATCACAATCGGATTTAGGAAAGCATGAAGGACAAATATACAAACATTCATTTTTATTTATATAAATAGATACAAAAGAATAGTCCCACACACACCTGCGTAAGTGATGTTACTGAAGAGTGATACTTTGAATATTCATATTACATTTTACACTATAATTTATTTATTTAGCTTATTTGATAAACAGTTGCACTAAAAACAAACAAACATAATAACTAAATATATTTTATATATATTTGTTACAGCTCGAAATAGACGATGGCAAAGAATTGACAGAAGAATATTTATATGATGAGATTCATCCAAAGAGAAATTTGCATCGACCGGCATTCGCTAAGCCAAAAGGCCCCCCCAATAGAGGGGCCAAAAGGATAACTAAAGCACAATCAGCTCAATAATTATATAACTTTGAAAATTTTTCAAATCATGCCAATTTTATTAAAATTTCTTCTAAATTATTTTTCAGTCGAAAATTTTATAATCTATTCTCGTTTTTTATCATATTTTATTATAGTGTTATTTGAAAATAGAGACGTTTCACATTGTCATAAGGATATTATATTAAAACCTTGTTTTATTTTTTAATAACTACCTCGTTGGTCTAGTGGCTAGCACGTTCGACCGTCTTCATAGGTGTCCTTTCCCTTGCGGTTTACCTGACGGTAAACGCACATGAGAAAGGGCAGCTATACCCATTTGACCCAAGATTGTCAGTATTTCTCTTCGATCAACAATACTACTAGATAACGTGTTTTGTATGTAACAAAATCAAAGCTAAATCTTGTCCGCGCGAATATGTATTTATACAGCTACATTTGTATACTAATGAACCAAGACAAAGTCTTATAATAGTTTTGTTTAATTTTTATTATAATCAACGCCATAACACCTTGTAATAAAGTCATAAACGTTCAAATTATCATCATACACTTACGATCATTTCGTAAGTTTATAAAATTTATTGTAAAATCAACCTTATATTGAAAATATAAAGCACTTTTTCCCGTTGTTGCTGATTGTTATGGTTTGTTTCTTTTTACTTCTTTGAATTTCGCCAAACGTTCTTAGTGCTTGGATAATCGCATGATAATATCTCCACAGAATCTTAGGCCCTCCGCTCCGTCGCGTACAATATCTTTCACACGGTTGGCTTGTCTCAATGAGATCTGTCTTGAGGACATCATCATCATGAATATCATATTAAAACCATAAATAAGAAAATGAATTAAAGGATTTTATATATTGCTTAAAATTACAACTTCGATGATTTATATGCGACTTTTCTACCAATAGGAATATTAAAATTTTATAATAAATGTATTTAACATTTATTTTCATTAATAATTTAATATTTATATTGCAAAAAAATATTGTCCATTTATTTGTTTATAAAAGGAACAATAGTACTAGTCTATATGAATCAAATATCTATCCTAGTCCTGATTTTATTGTAATGGAAACGTCTCCTTTTCAAATCGATTTATTTAAGATATTTATTGGGATTTTAAGTAAAAGTGAACGTCACTAGTTAAAATGTCACTTAATATTAAAAAGGAAAACGTTGCGAAATCGACCAATAATTGTTACTGTTATAAAAGCAATAATGAAAATGAAAACAGTATTAAACGAATTAAACTTAGCTAAGCTTATAAATAATTCATTTGTGCAATATTCGAATTTTATAATGGCGATTATGAATCATGACTTACGTAGATTAGGCATCGATTATAAAAGTTTATGAACGAGTTATTATCGTTTTATTTGATTTATTTGTTTTTTTTTAAACCCTTAAATGTGTATGTATATAACATAAGTACAAGAACTATATAAGTACCAAGAATCGATTTTTGATCTTAATTTCCAATAATAAAAAGTTCTATTTTTAAAACCTGAAAAAGAATTTAAGTAAATTTAATTATTATTATTTAAATTAAACAAGAGAAAACATTAATAAATTATACTCTATGGCTCGTTTCTTTTGATGCATTAATTGTCTTCCAGCTATATGATTAAAAAGTGAGTTTGATACATTGTTATCGTAATCGCCAAAACACATGTCTAATATGTATTTAAAATTGTGATCTGGCATTCAAAAATTTAGCTTTTGTGTCTGCTTTAGACTATTTAAATATATTTTAACACTTGTTGTAATGGTCGTAGAAGTGAAATTCTAAAATATTAATACTCTCCTTTTTTATCCATATACATATGTTTTAAATACATACATAATAATATATTTTTTTTGTATTCTGCTAGTACATTAACATATTTTTAACTAAATAGTTGATCATTTTTAAAGTTATACTTCTTTTGACACGTATAGAAAAAAATTATGAGGGTAAAATTTTTACGATGCGCGCGCTCACCGACCGCCAAAAAGCGACATGATGAAGTTAGCTGAAAGAGATATGATGAAGTTAGCAGCATTCCTTTTACAAACAGAGAGTTGTGACATACCGTATGAAATCTTTAGATATTTTTGTTCTGTTACGCCAAAGAAGTATAACTTCTAACGTGCGTACATACTAAGTACAGACACACGTTTCTTTTAGTGTAATTATCATTATATAACTATTTTTTTTTAATTTAGAATCCACAAAACACCTAGCGCCATCTTGTGTGTCAACTTATATTATAAAATATCTGATTTTATACTAGCTTTTTTAGAATAGGTACACCATAGTTATTCAAAATTGTTAAATAAAAATTCTAATTAATAATTCCTGCCTTTACATTAAATAAATATTTTGCTTTAAATTGTTTAAAAACTATATGGCTCAGTAATTTACCTATATAAAGTTGGGCTCGTTTGATCTTTTGCATGCATTTGCATGTTTATTAATTAAAAAATGGTAAAGTTTGCAGATCTTGCCATTATAAATTTCACTTTATAAACAACGTACTTCAGGTATTATATTTGATATTTATATTCGATAGGTGTTTATAAAAACTTTATATAGATCAGGATTTAAATTTTAAATAATATGCACAAAGCAATGTTATAATTGTAGTGTATATACGGCATTATATTTTTGTATTCAGTCATATTATGTTTTATTATAGAATAAATAAATGCTTTTGATAATTTAACATGTGTATTATTTGGCGCTAAATACTAATCGACTCCTGCATTTGGAACTGTATTGGAAAGATATTGCAATTTTAATAAAAATATGTATAATTTCTCATTAACCAAGTTCCAAAAAGGGGGATGTTCTCAATTCGTAGGAATCTCTTTTTTTTTTTCATATATCTTCACTATTACTCGAAGACGCCTGAACCGATTTAGATTTTTTTTTGTTTTGAAGGGTATACTTCCTAGGTGGTCCCATTTAAATTTTATCGAAATCGGTTGAGCGGTTTTAAAAAAAATAACAATAAATTATTTTTTCTTAATTAATTGCTTAATCGAATATCTATATATAAACATATAATAAAATTCTAACTAAGCCGAATTTGTACCTTAAATATTTTTTGGAACATCTTATTGAAATAGACTTTCTTATCAATACACAGGCCGAATCTATTGTTTTTAGAATTTTTGTCTGTCTGTCTGTAACCGCATCACAGAAAAACCACTGGAGAGATTTTGATGAAATTTGGTATGATGATAGCTGGATATTCGGGTCAACATATAGGATACTTTTTACCGCGGGAGATTATTTCATTCCCACGGGAGTACACGTTATAACACAACCCAAAAAATATTTATGATCAGAATTTCTTGAAATTGGTATTAATGCTCTTCAATACAATTAAATAAATACGTGTTTTAGCGTTTTTTGAAATTCATCCCATAAGGAGATAAAATAAGGGATGAATATTTGTATGAAACCTACCTTTTTAAAGTTTTTTTATTGTAGTTTTAGCGCGAGCGAAGCCGCGGGTTTTGCTAGTGTTATTATAAAACTTTCTCCTTACAAATTACCTGCTTATTATGTCTACACTAAAAATGGAAAAATAAAAACTGTAAAAAACCGACCTCCAGGCATAAAAATGTAAAAAACAACTAAACGGGAGTTTTCATTTAGAATAGATACCTAATCAGATATTTACGAAGCCGGTGCCAGCCGACAATATTTTAAGATATGAATATCTAATAAGTAAATATGATTAGGTATGAACTCTACAAATAATGTTAATATTATAATAAATAAATATGTTGGGACATTAACACACAGCACCATCTAGTTCCACGATAAGATACGAGGCATGTGTTATGAAATACATCAATTTGTGATCTATTTTACGTATCGAAATATATCAGATATTATGCTTTGCATTGGTGTTTAAATTTTTTTGAGCGGAACCCTACTAATTTTTTTTTAAATGAAAGTAGTATAAGTTACTCCTTATATCGCCAGCTATCTGCCAGTGAAAGTCCCGTCAAAATTAGTTCATCCCTGTCGAAGATTAACTGGAACAAACAGACAGACAAAAATGTTAACACTTGCGTTTTTCTTATAAGTACCGTGTATAATTTTATATGCATTCAGTAAAAAAAACTGTGATTTTGACATTACAAACAGATATTTCAATTTTTTTTATATGTATAGATTCACATATTTATAAATTAAACAATTTACAAGGAAGCAATCTACTTCACATAGTTCCAAGTTACTGCATCATACTAATAACTTACGGTGATGTCTTCAATCTTAAGGAAACCTGTATATCGAAGAGAACCCAGCAGGTTTTTAAAGGCATTTTGCCAACGTAGTGGACTCTTAAGTTATAACTTAAAAAATCACCCTTTGTATTGTAAGAAGGCCTGTAACCAGCAGCGGGATATTTAAGAGACCTGAATACATACACAAATAAAACAACAAAGAACAATGAACCTTATTTTTATTATTAGCATATTAAAAATTTACACTTCTGTACAGATTTACTATATTGTTCTATGGAATAAAACTGAGTTTTCCAGAACTATGTTATCACATAATTATATAGAATTTATAATAATATATTCATTGTATTACAAGATATCTTTTTATTACCAATCTATTACCGGTCTTAAAGTTGAATTTGAAAAAATATCATATAAGAACCATGAATTATTATTACAATATCATAAAGAAAATGGTTACCAGTTACCCATGACATTATAGAAATACACTCAAAATCCCAGTTTTTTTTTTAAACTTATAAGGTCAAAGGAACTATTACATAATATTTAATTTAGTTTGATGTCTGTCTTAGCATTCTAATTACTATTGTTCTCTTGTATTTAGATATTGAGAATGTTCATATATATATATATATATATATATATATATATATATATATATATATATATATATATATATATATAAATTATAATATATATATATATATATATATATATATATATATATATATATATATATATATATCGGCGTGACGCCGTTAATTAATCATATGCAGAATAAATTCATAATTCAAAATTATAATAAATAATAATAAATTCAATTTCTAAAGTAAAAATTCATATTTAAATAAGTTGTGGCGTTTTCAATTATATTGTCAAATAACTATAGTTTTTAATTTTTTAAGTTCGTTAATGGATTTCCTGTTATTTTATGGTAAATTGAATTATCAATAATATTATAGGCTCATAAATGTTAAAACTAAAATAATAATTGTAAAGTTTGTATTTCAATTAAATTATCAATAATTGTTTAAACTTATAAGTGTGAGCATTTATAAAAATAATAATTATTGTAAAGTGTAAACATAGCAGTTCCGGAAGTAACTGCTATGTTTAAATTAATATGGTGGGTCTTTAAAGTTCTTCAATGTATTTTCTCTTATTTTATGGTAAATTAAATTATTAATAATTTTTATAATCTAATAAGGGTGAGCGTTTATAATAATAATTGTAAAGTTTGAACATAGTACTTCCGATCAAAAGAGGGCGCTATGTTTAAACTAATATGGCGGGTAAGCGGCCGACCGGGAGGAGGGTGGATGATAGAGGACACACTCACTTTTGCTCGGGCGTTTATCTGGTACGGACGACAGGCTGTTCTTACATTATCCTGTAGTTAAGTATTTAAGATAGCTTTAAATAATTAGATTGTTTGTTAGTTATTATTAATTAGTTCAAAGAAAAGTGATTGGTAAAATTATAATAGTTTAAAGTAAAATTACTTATTATTTTGATCCTTTTGCTGATTTTATTAAGCTTTAAATTTATTTAAGATTAAAGATGAGTGAAAGTAATGAAGTAAGTGACGCCAGCACCGCTGGCGTCGTTTCTAAAAATAATACTTCCGCTCCTCCTTTGTTATCAGAAGTGGGATGCCCTCCCACTTCTGCCGGACATTCTGATAATACTGGTTATGCCGCGGAGCACGTAAGTACTGAGCCTAACACCACTAACATTACGACGGAATTTTTTGTGCAAATGATGCAAACTATGCAGCAGATGTCGGAAAAATTGATGTCGCAACAAAGTAATAAGGTAAAAATCAACGATATATTTTTACCCTCTTATGATCCAGATAGCTCCGTCGGTATACGAGAATGGTGTCAGCATATATCAAAAGCAATTGACAAATATAAGCTTGATGATTATGACGTCCGAATGAAGGTAGGTAGTTTATTAAAAGGTAGAGCTAAGTTATGGGTAGATAATTGGCTTATTTCAACGAATTCCTGGGATGAATTACGTGAAAACCTGATTACAACATTTGAACCTGAAAACAGGTATTCGCGAGACATTGTAAAATTTCGTGAACATTCTTACGATCATAATAAAGATATATCGGAGTTTCTATCACAAGCCTGGGTTTTATGGAGACGTATAACGAAAGATAAATTAGGTAATGATGACGCGGTTGAAGCGGTGATAGGTTGCATTAAAGATGAATATTTAAGAATTGAATTAATGAACGCCCGCGCTGAATCTGTCCCGGAACTCATCTCAGTGGCATCATCGATACGATCTTCGAAGAAACGTCCTCATACTGAACCAGGTACTCAAAATTACGGCAAGCGAATCCGATTGAATGATTCTCAAATGTCACTCTTTTGTAAGATTTGTAAAAAAAATAATCACATTACACGCGATTGTCGTTTCAAATCTTTTGAGAATAACTCAAGCGGGCCGCAAGACAAAATCTCAAATCAAAACAAAGTCACGACAATTTCTAATCCACACCAAAATAAAACATGTTCATTTTGTATGAAGGTAGGTCATACTTACGAAAATTGTTTTAAGCGCGAACGGCAAGTTATGTCAAACGTCAATTGCGTAGGTAGTTCAAAAACTACACCCATGCGGTTAAATATCGGTGACTTTTCAATACGTGCAATTTTTGATAGTGGTGCTGAGTGTTCTGTTATGTGTGAAACAATAGCTGCTAAATTACCAGGAAAAAGAATTCATGGTGTAAAATACTTACGCGGTATCGGACATTTTCCAGTAATATCGTTAATGACATTAAAAACTATTTGTGAAATAGATGAAATCAATGTCGAAATATCTTTTTGTATAGTTCCTGACTATGAATTAAATACCAGCGTTTTAGTGGGTATGGATTTAATAAATAATACAACGTTAAGCGTGTTAGTAACATCGAATAGTACGAAATTAATTCGACAGCCCACCGTAATGCATGTAAAAGCTAGTAACTTTTTATTTGACAAACTTAATTGTGACCTCACAAATGATAATCAGATTGATTTATTGCGAATTTTACTAAACAAATACGTTCATTTATTTATTCAGGGTTTTCCTACAACCAGAGTTAATACTGGACATCTAGAAATTCGGTTAAAGAATCCAGATAAATACGTTGAACGTAGACCTTACCGGTTAAGCCTTATAGAACGCGAAAAAGTCAATAAAATAATAAAGGAATTGCTTGAACATAACATTATTCGTGAAAGTAGGTCACCGTACTCTAGCCCTATTATATTAGTAAAAAAGAAAAATGGAGATGATAGGTTGTGTGTCGACTATCGCGAATTAAATTCGAATACACTCAGGGACCATTATCCGTTGCCATTGATATCCGACCAAATCGATCAATTGGTAAACGGTTATTATTATAGTTTATTTGATATGGCAGCAGGGTTTCATCAAATTCCTATAGCCGAAAGTTCAATCGAGAAAACTGCATTCGTTACTCCAGATGGATTGTACGAATATTTAACTATGCCGTTTGGCCTGAGCAACGCCTGTTCCGTATACCAAAGATGTATAAATAGAGCATTACAACCATTGCTTGGTGATGCAGGAGTTGCTCAAGTCTACGTGGATGATGTTCTTAGTAAATGTGTTAATTTTGATCAAGGATTATCTCATATTGAACGGATTTTGATAGCTTTGCAGAAGGCAGGCTTTTCAATAAATGTTGAAAAGTCTTCATTTTTTAAACGTTCAATTGAATATCTAGGCAATATAATTTCTGATGGACAGATCCGTCCTAGTCCTTCGAAGGTAGAGGCACTTGTAAAATCACCCATTCCTAATAACGTAAAACAAGTCCGCCAATTCAATGGCCTAGCTGGATATTTTCGCCGCTTTATTCCCAACTTTTCACGTATTATGTTACCTTTATATGAATTAACAAAAAAAGGAGCACGTTGGGAATGGAATGAGCGACATGACCAAGCACGTAATACTATTATTGAATATTTAATCTCGGCACCTGTTTTAACTATATTCCAGGAAAACGCACCAACTGAACTTTATACTGATGCCAGTAGCCTTGGCTACGGCGCTATTCTGGTTCAAGTGATTGATGGACGTCGCCACGCCGTGGCCTATATGAGTATGCGAACTACAGAGGTTGAAAGCCGCTATCACTCGTACGAGCTGGAAACGCTCGCTGTGGTGAGAGCTATAAAACATTTTAAACAATACCTATATGGCCGTAATTTTAAAATAATCACGGACTGCAACGCCTTAAAAGCGTCAAAACATAAAAAGGAGCTGCTGCCTAGAGTATATCGTTGGTGGGCATTCCTTCAAAATTACGATTTTGAAGTTGAGTACCGAAAAGGTGAACATCTACAGCATGCTGATTTTTTTAGCCGAAACCCAGGTACGTTGCAAGTTAATATTATGAATAGAGATTTTGAATGGCTGAAAGTGGAACAACGCAGAGACCCTACATTGCGACCAATGATTGATGCAGTCTTACGTAACGAAATAATAGACGGCTATAAGCTAGAAAACGACGTATTAATTAAGGTAGGTCCAGATGTAGATGACCAAAAAGCGGTAGTTGTACCAAAATCATTCCAATGGAGTTTAATAAATACATATCACACTGCTTTAAAACATCCAGGTTGGGAAAAAACCTTACAAATGGTAAAAGAATCTTATTGGTTTAAAAATATGTCCAGTATCATTAGAACCTTTGTTGAAAATTGCGTGGTGTGTAAAACTTCAAAAGGTCACTCGGGTGCTATACAAGTTCAATTACATCCGATTCAGAAGCCTACAGCAGCATTCCAGACAATTCATATGGATATTACGGGTAAACTGGGTACAACAAGTAACCATGACTACGTGATTATCACAATTGATGCATTCAGTAAGTATGTATTGTTCTATTATGCCACTAGCAAGAGCCCACATAGTACTTTAGCTGCGCTGAAGCGTACAGTACATCTATTTGGAACACCTAACCAAGTAATAGTTGATGGTGGTCGCGAGTTCTTGGGAGATTTTAAAGTGTATTGTGACAATGTCGGCATTAATATTCACACGATATCGCCAGGAACGAGCCGAGCAAATGGCCAGGTGGAGCGAATGGTTGGTACACTTAAAAATGGTCTTGTTATGATTAAGAACTATGAAACTGAAGAATGGCCAGTAGTATTAGATAGCTTACAATTAGCATTCAATTGCACACCACAAAGTACGACAGGGGTTGCACCACTTACACTGTTAACTCGTCGCAAAAATTGCGTACCCCCTGAGCTTTTCCATCTAGTTAACTTTGATAATCAAACTGTTGACATCGAACAACTATACCAGCATGTACAACAAAGAATGCTTAATGCAGCTGAAAAGGAGAAAACGAGGTTTAATAAAAACAAAGCTAAAATATGTCATTTCCAAAAAGGTGATTATGTTTTAATAAAAAATAATCCGCGTAATCAAACTTGTTTGGACTTGAAATATAGTGAACCATATGAAGTATGCAGCATCCTAGATAACGACCGCTACTTGGTAAAAAAGGTTATAGGCAAAGGTCGACCGCGCAAGGTGGCTCACGATCAACTACGCCGAGCACCACAACCTGGACAACAGGCGACCGTATCGGCAGAAACAGAAGCAGTCACTACTCAATCATCAAGAGACAATAGCCTGTTGGAGCCGCAAGCTTCGACGTCTTCTCAGATTGATGTGGAAGAAAATACCATGGCTTGAACCTCGAAAGGTTTGTATCTTTTGCTATCTTTAAATAATTTCGCTGCTTAAACAACTAATTCTAACACTAGGCACTTTAGTTGCAATGTTCACGTTAACACGTGCACATCTACGCATAATTTTAATATAAGTATAGACTATTTCAGAGCCTCTGTGTACCACGGTATAAGATAAATACCTAGAGCACAGCATCGACCTTATTACCCAATTCCTTTAGAGCCTCTGTGTACCACGGCGAACAGGACCGCCCAGAGCATAGCTACAACTCCTTATAAAATTATTTACTTAGTGAGAAGTAAAATAATAACACAATTTTATTAAATTGTCTTAACTATAAAAAAAAAAAAAATAAAATAAAATAAAAACAACAACAAAAAAAAAAAAAAAATTGCTATTATGCTTCCTTTTTATATCTTTCAGGTACCTGGATACAGATACCTACCTAAAATCAAACCTTTCATTGTTACAGATAATAGGCTAGTGCAGGGCGCGCACTGCCTATCAGTATGGCCGTATCGGCGTGACGCCGTTAATTAATCATATGCAGAATAAATTCATAATTCAAAATTATAATAAATAATAATAAATTCAATTTCTAAAGTAAAAATTCATATTTAAATAAGTTGTGGCGTTTTCAATTATATTGTCAAATAACTATAGTTTTTAATTTTTTAAGTTCGTTAATGGATTTCCTGTTATTTTATGGTAAATTGAATTATCAATAATATTATAGGCTCATAAATGTTAAAACTAAAATAATAATTGTAAAGTTTGTATTTCAATTAAATTATCAATAATTGTTTAAACTTATAAGTGTGAGCATTTATAAAAATAATAATTATTGTAAAGTGTAAACATAGCAGTTCCGGAAGTAACTGCTATGTTTAAATTAATATGGTGGGTCTTTAAAGTTCTTCAATGTATTTTCTCTTATTTTATGGTAAATTAAATTATTAATAATTTTTATAATCTAATAAGGGTGAGCGTTTATAATAATAATTGTAAAGTTTGAACATAGTACTTCCGATCAAAAGAGGGCGCTATGTTTAAACTAATATGGCGGGTAAGCGGCCGACCGGGAGGAGGGTGGATGATAGAGGACACACTCACTTTTGCTCGGGCGTTTATCTGGTACGGACGACAGGCTGTTCTTACATTATCCTGTAGTTAAGTATTTAAGATAGCTTTAAATAATTAGATTGTTTGTTAGTTATTATTAATTAGTTCAAAGAAAAGTGATTGGTAAAATTATAATAGTTTAAAGTAAAATTACTTATTATTTTGATCCTTTTGCTGATTTTATTAAGCTTTAAATTTATTTAAGATTAAAGATGAGTGAAAGTAATGAAGTAAGTGACGCCAGCACCGCTGGCGTCGTTTCTAAAAATAATACTTCCGCTCCTCCTTTGTTATATATATATATAAATTTTTTTCATAAACAACCAATTTTATTCCATGTTATAATATAAACTAATATATTTCTTCTATATTCTTAATACCTTTCTCTTCAACCATTTCATCGTGGTGTCGCGTCAAATTATCGTTCTTTTCAGACGCAGCTCTATCAATTGCTTGATTTAATTGGTCTTGCCTATAAAAAATTTAACTTACTAAAAAATATTCATTCTAACACAAGATATCATTCTACAATCATCTAAAAAATATATGGGAATGTCATTATTGACTCTGTTTCATAATTATTATCATTGCCATTGTCGCAAAAAGTCAATGTTTTTAGTACATTTTTGTTAGACAAAACCTACTAAAACTGAAATAGACATTATAAGGCATACCTGGCTTCTCTTAATTTGTACAATGATTTTCTGACATCATCCATGGATAATCCAGTTAGTTTAAGTATACTAAAGATGATCATACCACCAACCAGACTAAGAACACCACCTGATAAAAATAAATCTTAATATAAAAATAAAGACATTTAGAACTATAACTGAAATAAATGTAATTTTCAAATAATTCTTTCATTCATTTAAAATCATTGAATTTTTACAGCAAATGTGAAAAACAAATTTACTGGTAGCTAGCATGTTTGGCAACTTCTCCCCACCAACGTGCATTCACCTTGTCTTGGTGGGGGGGCTCAGCAGTCAGCAGTGCCCGGTAATACAGGCGGACGCTGCTGGCACTGTAAAAGCGGCCCACCTCGGTGGTTGGTGTGCCATGTGGGTTTCTCCTGGTACTTCTCTGATAGCAAAGTGAACTGTGGAGCAACCCCATGGCTGTTGGTCTGCTTCAGCAGACCTGCCGTCGGGGTGTCGTAAGCGATCCTGTTAAGCCCTATTAGGACAGAGGTTCCGTTGGGTCTCAGTGGGTAGTACTGGCTTTGCCAGTTTTTTTTTATATTTGAGTCTACAGACATACGTCCGTGCCTTTTTTTGAGCTATTTTTATGTTTTGTTGTTATTTTTATTTTATTTTATCTGAGATGGATTCGTGCGTGTACAATTTCAGAACCAAAAAATGTTGCGAATAAAAAGAAAATTTGAACAAAGCTGCGGGATCGGGTGGGCTTTAGGAGTCCACCCAAATGGAGTTAGTGTGTTGTGTGCGAGGTTATTTAATGAGAGAAGAGAGCATTTTAGGAGTCATGGATTGAGCTTGATGATGTTGCTTCTGCTTGTGGTGTGGTGCTTTCCTGGTAGGTGAAGTTTGCCAGGAACATTATCGCCTTGTTGTCTCTATGAGAGATTGCCATTTTTAGATTATAGTCTATAATAGCCCTGGGTGTTGCTTCGTTCGTCCGCCGGATAAATTTGCCAATGGCATCATCCTCGGCATCAGAGTAGTAGATACATCCGACCGTGTATCTAGAGATGGCGACTATGGCATGTGGGACACTGTCATGGATTTTGGATTTTTGACTTTTTGTCTGGATGATCACTACTGACTCATATGTTAATCCCTGAGCCTCATTGATTGTAAGGGTGCGCGAGTTTTCTCCCCTCCCGTACCCTTCGCTGACTAGGTGTTGTTTTTCGTCTTGCGTGTGTGTTATATACAGGGTATTTGGGGAGTCCCCTGCGATTTGAGTGCCGGTAAATCTTGTTTTTCTCAGGGAGCGAACTGATAGCCTAGTTGTGTAGATGCCGTCGTAAACCTCGCTTAGAGCGTAAGTTACGTCCATGGGACATCTGTACGTTCTTAATAGATCCAGGCCGATGCATGATGCGAGGGCGGGACTATTGTATTTAGTTGTTATTAAATTTTGCCGATCAATGTATGGAATTTGGTTTGCGTCCTCAATAAGAGTGACAGCTTTGGCCTCTGTGAGCCAACACCTCGTGCCTAAATGCATTTCCCAACGTTAAAAAAGAACAATAATAATCCTATGCAGTTGGGTAATCTAAGTGAGATATGTAGTTGCCATGACCAAAACTAATTAGGAGACCATTGCTTAATATTATATATGAACTTATATGATACTATGAAAATTCATTAAGTCATTTACTATACAAACCTAAACCGGCTCCGACAAGCATTGCCGTTGGGCCCAAATTAGCTTTGTATATAGCCCCAGTTATTATACCTGCTGAAACATAGTCTCCAAGGGAACTTTCATTTCTATATACAGATAATGTTGTTGAGATCAAACTGAAAGAATAATAATTTTGAGATTTATTTTTGCATTATGTTAATACATAAAATAAAAGTAGTATTTAAAAAACTCTTGTAAGAATTTCTTTTTTCCTGCAATATATTATTTTAATTTGTATTTTATAACTTTTTTAAATTTTCAAATTAGTACTTTTACATATATAAACAAACATACCTAAATATACCAGTAAAGATACCTAATCTCCAGCCCCAGTGATAAGCTCCTTTTGCAAATGAAATTGTTACAAAATCTTGGAGTTTTTTCTGTCAAAAATAAATACTTAAAATCATATTTTAAACAATAAATTTATATTTATGGAAATATTTGCTTTACTTTCTTACGAAAGTGAAACAAACACTTAAGTGTTTTAACACGTTCGCTGTGGCAATAGGTCGAATCCACCCAATACAAGACTTTCCCATGATGCGGCATGAAAAATCTGTGTCTTACCATTGGTATAGCATAGATATTTAGATTAAATTTAGATATGTAGTTTTTGAACAATTTAAGTGTATGTTCTGTTGGTTACCCTAAATAAATAAATAAATAGATATCTCTTGTATTTTGTGGAATAAAAAAGGGACAAATATACTTTTATTCTCACTTTTTTAAATATTTGACATAGATACAAAAAAAATACATCAGATCTATTCGTCCCCATAACTAGCAATAGAATAATTTGGCTGGGTGCGGTTATCGGGTATTTCAGACCTGATTACCCGATGACCCAAGAGCAGCACCAGATTTCGTGTTAGTTATACTAGTGTTGCACATAAGTTAGCAACGTTTAAGTCGTTCTCGTCGTATTGTAATTGTTACAAGAGGTAATGACTTTTAACAAAATGAAGAGGTTAAGGTACAGAAAAATGCTTTTGACATGTGAAGGTGATGTTAAAAGAATAATAAAAGCCGGAATGAAACTAAGTCCTGGAATATTTACTAATCACATGCAAAGTGAAAAGGTTAAATCTTTTTGCGAAGTATGCAAAAAAAACCCTATGTTGCCCATGTTGAAATGAAAAACATATTTTTAATCTTTTTTAATTGTTAATAAGTACCTTTTATTTGAATAAAAACTTACTATTCATCTCATCATTGTTTTACTTGTACAACACTAATCTTTTAATGATACAATTTACAAGCAGTGCAGATATTGGGTCAAAAGAAGCCGATAAATTTGACAAATAGTTAACATAAGTTACAATAGCCAGATTTTATTATGAATGTATAAATATATGAAATGATTATTAAAAAATAAGTTTCATAAAGAAAATTTGCATAAATCCTTATAATTGCATCAAAATCAACTTCTGTATACATGTATACCGAACAGATATTTTCGACCGGATAACGCACTCCAAGATCAACATGGTTCAGGTCTTAAGCACCTTATATAGCACTAGTTGAAAGTCATCTAAAAATCTTAACGCAGCGAATGTGTTAGATAAACGATAAATACCTTTGCTTCTAAAGTTGTTTTAAATATAGTAGCTTGATTACTTTCTATAAAGGTTAAATAAGCATCTCTTGATTTAGCAAATCCTCCTAAACATGCACCCACAAAAATACCACACATAGTGGCTTGAGCCACATTATGCAATTCTATTGACACTTCATCTATTTCACTAGAAATGAAAGAGAATAAAATTAAATTTTAATTGATTAATTAATAATTAATAATAAAGAATAAAGTTTGACTTTGAAGTATGTAGTCATGTAAAATTTTAATATTAACCAGTTATGCTTACTTTTTTCTATACATTGCTTTTACTCTATCCCATCCTGTACTTTGTACAGCATTAGGCTTATTTATATAATCGGTATCATTTTCGTTCCTTCGTCCAATGATGGGTATTATGAAAGAGGGTGTTAGCCGTACGACTGTCCCAAAGATTATTTTTCGGTTCAATGACCTAAACATTTTGTTTTATATTTAGATTTTACATTTTAAAAATAAAAAGAAATACACATTAGTATTTGCTTTTCAATAAATTTGTTTTGTAACTAATTCTTAACATAACCTCTTATTTCTTAGATACAACTTGTCAAATTGACGGCAACATAAACGTCAAATCAATATCAAATTTTAATACTGCCCAAAAACGGCCCGGGCGTTTCACGTGATCAACACAAGATTTTAGAGCCTCTCGGATTTAAATTATTTTATCACTGTGAAAATAGTAACATTTATGTATATACATTAGTTAAAGTAAATAGTTTAAGTGTATATATTTAGAAAATATTGTGGTAAGTTTTATTTTTAGATTTGTATTTTTTAAATTCTCTTTGATGTGACAAAACGAAGATGGAAAAAAACTGTAGTCTCCTTAATGTGTGAAAAAAACACAATCAGATTTGACTACGACAGAAACAATTTTTTTTAAAATATGAATAGGTACGATCTGCACGGATAAATGGGGAAGAATTTTGCTTTTTTCTCCCACCAGATGCACGCACGCACTATAGCGTGAATGGTTTTATTTTTTATTTTATTTAAAATTTTATTAAAATGACAAATTGTGCAATGCTGGGATGCAAAGAAAATGGCTATAATTTGTACCCAATAGACAAAAACTGAAAAAATTATGGGCTGAAGCAATAAGACGACCAAGATTGGCGAGATCACAATCTTTATATTGAAGGCTATGTAGATATTATTTTACAGAAAGTGATTTTAAAACTCTTAATCGACTACAGAGAAATATTTTTTTTATTTTTGTACTTTTTACATCTTAATTACAAAGTTTCATACAAACTTTTATCCCAAATTTTACCCTCTTATGAGATTGAATTATGAAACATGCCAAAACATACATTTATTTAATTGTATTGAAGAGCATTAATACCATGTTTTAAATTATTCTGATCATAAATAATTCTTTACCCATATAAACATTATTATCTCCTTTTACCCCTTTAAGGGATAAATTGAAACAAAAAAAATAAATTTATTTCTAATTTTTTATGTTAATAGTCCGAACAAATTAAGCCAAAAAATAAGAGTGAAGCTACATAAATTTACAACAAGCTGAAAATTTATGAAATCGTTCAAAATATAACGATTCAAAAATTTGTAAAAGTTGTAATCGTCATAATATGCATGAGTAAGCCTCGTACATACATCTCCAGAGTATGTGTAAATATTTTTCTATCGATCATTATAACTTACACTTAAAATATAAAATATAATAAAATGAAAGTTATAAGTTGGTCAACAATACATTAGAACCAGTTCAAACTTTACTTCCACCTACTCTGGAAAAACTGCTGAATACAATTTTTTGTAACTGCAAAAAGGGATGCAGTGCTAAATATAGTTGTAAAAAGTTGGACTGTTTTGTTCTCTGGCATGTACAAATTGTCAAGGCCGGTCACTCTAATGTTGAATCACCAACAGTGAAGAATTCGTTTGATTCCAACCAGGTGACATGCGATACATCGCTATTGACGCAATTTACTTGCACCCTAAATAAAGATGAAGAAGAACAAGAAGAAGAAGATCAAGAAGAAGAACTTGAAGACTACGAATCAGACGAATAAACTTCACTACTTTGTTTCAATTTTTGAATCGTTTTATCTCAGAAACGCTAGCTCGTAGGAAAAAAAGTATTTATTCATTTTTTATAGATAATTTTATGATCTACAATTTTTCTCTGAATTATTTTTATGATAAAACCTACCGTTTTACTGAAAATCGCAAAAAAATCATTTTTTTTACCTTTGACCTTGAATAATTTTTTTTCCATGAAGGGGAAAGATGGGGAACTTTCAAATTTTATTTAGAATAATATTTTGAACGATTTTACCAATTTTCAGTTTTTTGTTAATTTATGTAGCTTCGAATGTCTAAATTGACCGGACTATAAGCTAAACATCACTTTCTGTGTATTTCACATAAAGGATGATAGTGTTTCATACAATCTTTCATCTCCTATTTTATCCTAAGTAGGAGATGAATTTCGAAAAATCCTTTCTTGTCAGATGTTTAAACTATACTATAAGGATTAAGGAATACATCTTCCAAATTTCACGTTTCTACAACCAGCGGTTTAAGCTGTGTGTTGTCCATCCATCAGTCAGTCAGCTGGTCTAACTTCCATATACAATACATTGCACAGGTAACATACGAACACAACAGATGCAAAAAACCAGGTACAAAAGAGATATTAAGTATAATAAATCTTAGATTGAGTGTAAATAGATCATACGTGTACCCTCCTTTCAAGAAATCTTCCCCATTAAAAGAAAACTCCACACAACCTTTTGTACAAATAAAATAAAAATTCTTTTAACAAATCTTTTTTGATAATTTAACCCGAATGTTCTAGAGGAATTACCCGAAACAATAAAGTAATGTAAGAAATACCTTATATAATAAATTAATTATCATTACATAATGAATAATATTTTAGTAATAATGAGAGAAAAGAGAAATTGTGACTTAAAAAAGAGAAATTGTGCCAACAGATTAATATTACAAAATTAAATCACGGGCACAGTTTTATTTGCAGATTTTATTATCTGTAAATGAAGCTAGTAATAAAAGTCTTCTTCAAATCCGTACATAAAATATTTTGCGAAAAAACAATTTTATAGATACAAAAGCCGAATTTTTTTAAAAGTTTTTAGAGTTTTTTGTCTGGGAACGCATCACGAGAAAACCACTGGACAGGATTTGATAAAAGAGTATAGAGTTAGGCTAACGAAAGCGAGTCCTGGAGATTTCTTAAAAGTTTTGATATGGCAACATCATCAAGCTGTCAAAGGCACATCAAACTTCAAAGTCTTGGGTTGTTTTCGTAAATGTCGAAACTACACCTTCGAGCAATAATAATCATGGAGGACTCGTATTAAACCGAACCAATAAACCTACAATTTTCACTGATTTATTTTACTAAGAGATGACGTAAGTTAGAGAGAGACGTAATAATAAAGAAACTATCGTCTTCAACTTTTCACTTGCTAAAGTGACCAGCTGGTGACATAAAGTGTTTTTGATATTTCGTTAAATTAGAAATTTAGTTCGCAAAGAATTATTATACAATTAACTGTTGTAAATACAAAAAATTTCAAGTATCAAAAAAAAAATCTCTTATTATAGTACTACCACATAGGTTTTTGTATTTACCGCGTTTTCTCAGGTCACACTTTCGTTAGCCAGACACTCAGACTCTAGCAGGGTAAGCATGGGTCAGATGCCCCTCGAGAACGTTAGGTTGATATTATTTTTACCACGAAATCACCTTCATAAGAGAAAAATTTCCTTAAACTATCACCCCTCAGCACGCACTAGGTGGGTTCTTAAATTAAACAATTAAATTTTAAAAAATATATACAAAGAATAATGTAATATAATGTGCAGTGTGCATTCTTCTCAAAAGTATAAAAATATGGGGGCCAATTTTGATTATAACGCATTAACTGCCTTGGTAGTCTAGTGGCTAGTATGTACGGCTGCAGATTCAAAATAACATTGTTATTTTGTGGGTAGCCTGTCTGTAACAAGTATATAATGCCTTTGAGATATCTAAAAGCTTAGTCTCTCCCGTGACCATGTTTGCTGAAAAAATCCGAAAAGATAGTTTGAATTAAATTTAAAAAGTTAAATATTCGCGTTAATCTAAGAAAGTATTGTATTAATTTGACTTTGAATTATTAACTTCATAATTTTCATCACCATTTCTTTTTAGAATGATGATATTTTACCATTTAAAAACCTTAAATTATTTTTTAAACCTTTAATTATTAATTCGTATTTTAGGAAAATCAAACCAAAAAACTGTTTTGCTATAAAATATTGTCCTGTATTAATTTCATTTATACAGTAAGTACTATATTATGAATATCCGAAGCAAACCTAATACACCAGTAGTAGGTACCTCTGCCCTGTTATTGGTAGTAGGATCTGTCGGATAGTTTTTTTCTCGTAAATGGCTTAAATGGTTATAATGAATATTTTTGTGTAGGTACTTATGGGGTCACCTGTTTGGTTCTAAGGAGTAGTTGGATTAGGTAGATGGCGCTGTTTTAAAAATCTATTTTACCGGTGGTAAGACTCTGTCAAGCCTGAGGAGTCCGACTGGATGGGTACCACCCCCTTATCTATTTCTGCCGCCAAGCAACAATGATTGCATTGTTGTGTTCCGGTATGAAGGGTAAGGTAGCCAGCGCAATTATAGGCAAGAGGCATATCATCTTAGTCCTCACAGTGACAACGCACCTGTGGTTCTGCATTTTTGTTACTTAAAACCTAAGTGCATGAACTGTAGGTGTTATGGCGACAGGTACTGCTTTCCATCAGGTGGTCTGGCTGCTCGTTTGTCACTGAATCGCATAAAAAAAAACTATTTTCTTTTAATTTATCGATATTTTTTTAAACGCGAGGTATGTGCTAATACCGGGTCGGCTAATATTTCATATTCATCAATAATATTTATTGTGTCTCTCTTTCTTTCATTCAGCGTCAGCCTCAGACTGCTATTTTATTTAGAAATTAAGATTTATCTGGTCCTTTTTTATTAATATCTGTTCATTTTAATAAATTAAAATTACAAATTTATTAAAGCATGAAAAGAAAAAACAAGAATTTGCTTTTATCACAACTATTTCTTCTAATAAAAAGTAATAACACTAAGCAGATTTTCAAGTACTCTACAATTTTTATTAATTACTACTACTAATACTAGCGACTCACGCTTTAATTTTTTTGAGCGAAACCCTAATTCTTTTTCTAAAATAAAAGTAGCCTAAGTTACTCCTTATGATATCAGCTATCTGTCAGTGAAAGTCCCGTTAAAATTGGTCCAGCCATTTCAGAGATTAGCCGGAGCAAACAGACAGACAGAGTTTTTTTTTTAAAAAATGAGTTTTTCTTATAAGTACTGTATATCATTCCATATTCATTTAGTATAACACTGTTATTTTGACATTACAAACAGACACTTCAATTTTATTTATCTGTATAGATTATCATATACGTATATATTTAATTTTCTTGTGATACCACATTTTTTATTACTTCAATACTTACTTTTAAATACCTCGATAAATTAAGTAGTTATTAGGTAAGTTTTTATTACGATGTGTCATAAAAAGGACATGTTGAGCACAGGAACAGGGTACATGAATAAAAGTAAAAATATTTTCAACTATATTTTATTATAAAATGACAAAGAATAAATCTAGAGTTTAATAGTGTAGTCACTTAGACGTTAAAATAGTGTATATATTTATATATTTCACAAAACTGTAGGTGACAGACAGTGTTGCCATCAAAAGTGGCCTGTTAGCGTTTACACAAAATAAACTTACGTAAAACAATCATCAAAATACATCTTTTGAATTGTGCTCGTTAAAGCTTGTCTTAAATCATAGTATATTTGATCTTCTATTTAGTGAAAATAATATTTGATAGATCCCTGTTATTTTTTTCTAACGATTGGTCTTTGGCATATTGATTTTAATTAGTATTATTTAGTCTTAAACACTTGAGGTGTTTATTAATAATAAATAACGCTGAAACAAGTGTGTGGATGTGCCTAAGACAAAACAAGAAGACAATATTTTCGTTAACTGGAACGATTAATATCTATTAAACTATTTTATTTTACACACAACCCTTTAATTTGCACACCATTAACGTTTTAATAATTCAACAAAAGTTTGTTAAATATGATAACGAAGTCGGGTAGGTATATACTTAATATTCACTACGAAGAAACTCCTCAGTAGGCAGGTAAAGGGCAACTAGAGCGACTACCGAAATTAGAATAGGATATTATCTAGTAAATCTTAAAGTAATGATTATGTTAATCTGTAATAGTTCCATAATTTTATATTAATTATTTATAAGGTCGTGTATTTACATTTAATTAACGCGATAACTGCCACTTCATAGGTCCTAAGGAGTTCACTAAATATTATCTGTTTATCTACTATAATAGTCCGACGCGGTAAATTTCCCTATTAATTGGCAGTTATTCAATTCATCCTAAGGTCAACGTTTCAATAAGGTTTCAGTTCTACCTCACAGGGACAAGGGGCTTGGCACGGACGACCACCGCCCGGCGCCGCCATCGAGCGCCGCGGCCGGTACATATATTCACATTTTACCCTGTGCGTAGTATATTCTTTTATTTTACAAAAAACATACCATTGGCAATATTTGAGTCCCTTATCCCTTTCAATCAACAACCTGTATTTCATTTAAATGTCGCACGTCCGTCGACGAGCCGAAGGGTACAGAGAGGTACGTACAGATACAGTATAGTATTGAAACGTTTCAGCTTTAGTTTTGTTACAAGAATATTAAGTTCTAAGTAGATAAGAATATGTCTAGAATAGATGGTGTACAAACAAACGTACACGATTTCATTATATTGATCCCATTTAAATTTATGAGTTCTATATACAAATACTTTTAACATTTTGGTTAAATAATTAAAATAAATAAACATATAAAATGTAAAGGAAAGGAAGAGTGGAAAAATAAAAGAACAAAAAGAATCAATGATAATAATAGTTTAATTAATGAAATTAAAAATAAGAATGAAATTAACCACACAAAAGGCTTATCGCTAAAATAAGAGGTTACAGACGACATTTTAAATTGATAATATAGTGAAATACGACAAAGAAATTAAAACTGGGTCGTGAATGGGTCAGACATATGTATGTACATCACACCTACTATATGTCGACCGTTGCAATTTACCACAATATATTTGTATGCGGGAGTTGAGTTTATGCGATAGAAGATTAGAAATATAATTGTAGGGA
The DNA here is from genome assembly GCA_033884665.1 of Argynnis bischoffii washingtonia. Taxonomy (NCBI): domain Eukaryota; kingdom Metazoa; phylum Arthropoda; class Insecta; order Lepidoptera; family Nymphalidae; genus Argynnis; species Argynnis bischoffii. Next base: position 11,260,011 of record CM066618.1, on the reverse strand, counting down.
TAAAGTGATATGAACAGATATGTGTATGTATACAAAGGCAAAGTCAAGGGCGGGTCCGATCAAGACGTTGCTGTTCACCAATATGCATTGATTACATTTTGTAGTATTATCTTTAGTTACAATATACATGCAGTCATTGCATCGATAGGATTCCGCCCTTGGAAAAGTAAATTTTAGTAGCTATTACAAACTTATTGAAAAACAACATTCACATTTCTTCCAACGCGTAACTTTAACTAACAAAGTGAAACAATGTTCGCTTACAATGAATAAAATTACATAATACATTGCGCTTAATAAAACTCTCAAATATAGTTTAACTGTAACATTTTCATCAACTTTTTAATAATTAAGATTAATTCAATTACGCTTTACCTAAAATAATGTGTATTGACTTTAGATTTGGCATCTCATTCTAAACACTGATTTATTATTTTTTTAATTATATTACGACATTATCCTAAATATTTAAAATACTTCTCTAAACACATAAATTCCTATAATTATCTATTAGTCAATACCGATATTGTTGAGAAAATATTAGGCCTAACGCTACACACACTCGTTGCCTCTACATATTGAGCACGAGCAAGCGAAATGTTAACATTAATTTTCATAGAAACATAGACGCAGCTCTGATGAGAAGCACTCGAATACTTTCAATACTCTATTGTAAATTTCATCTAATTACCAGCCACGCCTATGCAAGACCGTGAATGTCGTGTGTGTAGCGTTTTCCGCAGATTAAAGTAGATATGTAATCTCTTGTTTGTGATTTTGTTACAATAAATACGTAATATAATTCAATGCGAATCACTACCGATACCGTTTCAATCAGACCACCACCAAATTCATTATTTCAAAACAGGCACAGCTATCTGCACTGTACCGTATAGAAAAACATTTCAAAAACGTGCAAAATATCACCACACCCTGGTCGCCTAACATCATTAAACCAAACTACTTACACGTTCTTATACATAGGTACAGATTAATACATTTTGTATGATTTAATTTCTCTATTAAACCTTACATCGAAATGACAATCTAATTTTTTTTTTTTGTTTAACCATCGTACTAAGCTCTATTTTTATATAACGGTACGTGATGTATATGATACAATTTATAATAGTGTAAATATTTTATTTTACGACAGCATTATGACTTTTCAACTGAAATCGTAAAATTTTTTGTGACCGAAAGATATGTTGCGACGGCCCTTAGAGCCAACAAACGACGCATTCGGCGTCTGATCGTTATAATCCGGTAATGCAATGTATTTGGGACGCTTACAATCTGTCGAAACCCCCAATTTGCTTTCGCATTACTCCAGATATGTATGAATTCCATTTCCTCTAAAGTTAGCATTTAAAATTTATTAATATAGCGCGAATAGCAATGTTTCACTAACTCGTCGTATTTCAGGTATCTGTTTCACGCATACTTTGCCTAATCATAGACTGGACGTGTAACTGAACACTTAATATGGTCCTAAAAATTAGAGCATAGTTTATGGGCACCATTAATTTGACAGAAACCCTTTACAATAAATAAATAATATCTCTATATAGCGCTATTACAGTGTAGTTTTCGAAGGGATCTTTTTTTAAAGTTACGTTAATTTACTTAATCCACAAACTTAATCTCTTTTGCATTGGACTAGACGCAATTTTATTAATTTAAGAAGGCAAAGATGTGTGAAAACCAATTTAGTGCTTAGTTTAGTTCCGAATCTTATGTACAGAGTATCGAAGGTATACAACTAAAATACTGTTGTATGTAACGAGATAGTATTGCGTGTACTAGATCATGAAACTTCGAGAACACTCTAGAACGTCAAGATTGAACAGCGTGGCAATATTCAAATAGTATTTATTGTATAGAAAATTATTCTAAAAATACTTTCAAACTAACATTTACCACACTGCAACGGTTAAACTCCCCGAGTACAGAGAAATAAATAATTATTTCTAATTAATTGCTTAGTGAAACTTATGCACGAGCATTTATTGTTTTAGCTACCATTAATATAAATTAACATCAAAATAAATGCATCATGTCACTATTATGTCACCAACATAACATTATAAAGATTATAAAGAGGCGCGCGGCTACGTGTGACGCGAATATATTTAGACGTATCGATTGTTAAATTAAATTACTAGTAATACTAACAAAATCGATTTCATTATTTTAAAATTGTTGTTAAAACAACATTATTAATTAGCATTACTAATCGATTGATTAACATAATTATTGGATATCATAATCGATTCAAAACTCATTTAATGCCATTCGATTGATCATTCGTAATCGCTCGCCTCCAGCGTATCCACTAGGTGTATAGCGATAGTAGTTGTGATTACACTAACTAATCGAGAAGAACTAGTATTGTAACAATGAACAGAATATTTTTTTCTAAACAACGAAACAATATTGGAAGTATGTAGTGGAGATTCCGGTTCGAACCGGACAAAGAAGACTTTATATCTAAAATATACTTAACTTTTATAACTAATATTGCACACACATACACATTTCTAAACGCAGTATTACATTTTTTAAAATAGACAATGTGTATGCGTACAAAACTATAATTACTTAAAAAAATGCCATAATAAATTGTGCAGATTAAAATAGAGCATAAAATATATTTATAAAATATAATCTTAGATAATAATAACTGCAAATTATAAGTGATTAAGAAATACTTTTAACAATGTGCTAGTGATGATATATGTATAATATAATAATGTAAATTGTAATACTATTTACCGTAGAGTGCGGCCGGCGGCGGCCGCGGCGATGTTTGACATCGACCAGAATCTAGCGCAATCTAATTGCAATCAATCGGCTCCGATCACATCAAGATGGACCATGGACATAAAACATACCGGAATAATAAAATATCTATAAAAAAATAATATATTGAACGATAAAAATACGGAATGAATATCACACAAATCAAATCTACAATGTTGCGAGAACCCCCAAAAGTTAACTTAAATAGATTTCAGCTGCCGTTGGGAAAGATGGCCTTAAATTATGATACAGTACGTATTCTAGTGAAATAGAGTAGCACTTAACTTCTAGACTGATCCGAGTAAGCGTAATACAGATATATTATAATTTTCAGTCGAGTTAATGTCTCGATTTGTGAGAGAGGTACGATGTATACAGTCGTATCACTAAACAGTAAGGCTTGAGAGCTATATTAGTCTGTATGCATTCAATAATAACTAGACCGGGGCGATTATGATCGATACTGCAATAACTCGATTATGTTCTCGTTTAGCTAATTAGAAGTTATATCGAAATCGATTAGCGAATCGATTATAATTGCCCTGTTCTAGCAAAAGCCAATCTCATTAAGTTTTATATCGACTGTTGTGTGATATTCTGGGTGCGTTAGTTGTTTTGTTTGTTTAAATACTTGATTTTGAGAAGGACACTCTTAGGTGGTTGGATTCGGAGAGTTGGTAATTATGCATTTTTATGAGTGCCGCGACTGCGTCGTCGATCGACGGGAGCTGGACAAGCGCCATTTTGCGGTCCTTCCTGCAATAGCATATGAAATATTTAATCAAATTTATATTTTATTATCTATCTTTATAAATAAAAATTAATAGTCGTATGTTTGTGATCTATGCGATCCAAATCCGATAATGATGAAACGCAGGTGGTTTGGTTATTTTGCATATGCCCGAAGGTTACTGACGCAAAAAAAAAAAAAAATCTTTAGACGTTTGTCATTTATGCATTCCTAAGCATACATACAGGTCTAACACATATCCATCCTTTGGGTATCACTGCAGTCGGGTAAAAAATAAAAACAAATCATGCGTTACTTTGTTAAAATACAAATTTATCTATTATTGAATTCACTGTACCGGTACAAAAGCATCCAAAGGTGTTATAAATTGTCCAGGTACTTAAGTAACTTCAGTAAACTATAACCCGCAAAATTATGGGTACTGACGAACGTTAATTTTGCACTACTCTTACAGTTTAAAGTTATGTAAAGTTAAAAAAAAACAATTATAAAATATACTCTATACATTTATTATCATAAAATTGTTATTAGTGTACTGTAAAATAAATTATGGTGTACCAATATTTTAGTTTTAAACGTACTTAATTAATATGACGCTTAACGATAATAACGTTCAATTTGATATTAAAACAGTTCGCTGGAATAAGTAAAAACGAAATTGCGTACTTTGAAATTTGGAACCTATTATTTTATTTTACAACGTAAATATACTGGAAATAACCAAAAAAAATGTTGACTTACGGGAAGAATTTGAACGCCTTGATTGTGAATCCTCGTTTTGTAAAAGCTTCCTTTATATCGTCTTCGGACACCGTGGCTCTAAAATAGAAATCAATAAATTACCTATAGTTAGTGAAATTTGGCTTGAGAATTTATTTATTAATATTTACCGATGGACTCATCAATTTGAGTAGCTACCATTCAAAATATATTCGTAATGGAAGATGAAGGAGAGGAAGATCTAGAAGTAGATTTTTGAAGATCATATATTTAGGACATTTATGATCATTCAACATTCGTATTCGAAGGATGCCAATGTAGGGCTTAGAATTCTACTGTCCGTGGCTGTCCCGCAAGAGGTAGAGAAAATTCATGTATCGTGAATCTCAATACTACATACATATGGTATGGTATGGTAAATGGTATGGTAAATCGGGTTTGTTTCGCAACTCGACGACTTTGCGCCTATTTTGTGTGTACATACATATATATTTGACATCTAAAAGTACCATGTAGTCTCTCCAGGATAATATCTTAGAAATCCGTGCGAATTTCCGAGAATTGTATTATTATCGTACACGCCTGCGTGTATGCGGTCCTCGAGGGGTTAAGAGCTAATTAGTTTCAAGACTTAGTTTGACTCGCTTAAATGTTACATAGATGTAACAAAAATTGATAAAATGAATTAAATAATAAAATTTGTGTTGTGTTGTAGAAGTATTGACGCAATCGTTTCTATCCCACATGTAAGTGTATTAGGCAAATATTAATTATTACATGTTCGTGGATGTTATTCTATTACCAATATAATTATAAACTATTGAAATACCTCATTAGTTAGTAATTAATGTTGCTAATCAATCTATTATATTAAGATTATTCAATTAATAATTTAATATATTACTATATCTCATTAGTAAGTCGATTAATTGAATCATTCGTAATCGTTCTGCTTTAAATGTTATTGGACCGTGAAATTGTAGGTGTTCGAATGGTCTCGACTCAAAGTGTCATAAAAGGATGATGTTTAATGCCTCGAATGGGTTAAATTATATACCAGTGAACGCCCAGTGAACGAATTTCTGCACAAATCATTTTTTTTACTACATTGATACTAAAACTCGTCAATAGTTACTAAACAAATAAGGAAAATCGGCTGACAAACAGAGGTGAGACTGAACTGTTTTATCTACAGTATTATGACTTTTAAATGTCAATTCTATATCGGTACAAAATAAACATTTAACTTTTAAAATGAATAGATGTATTTTTAAAATCGAAGAAGAGCTTAGTCTAGAGTTTTGTTTTTAAAATAGAGGAAAAAACTCTATTGTAAAGTACAACAAGTATTGGTAGTATGAACAAATGAGCACTAGGGTGATGATAAGTATAAAGTTTTAAGCGGAGTTAAAGGATTTTGTAATTAATACTTTATTGAAGAAAGCTCTTTATAAATACCGGTATCAAACCTTAAATTGTAATCTACACTAATATTATAAAGAGTAAAGATTTGTATTTTTGTATGTTTGTAACGAATAAATTAAAAAATTACTGAACCGATTTGGATGAAATTTAATAAGAAGATAATTTGAGATCCTGGGAAGGATATAGGATATTTTTTATTAAGGAAATCATCCCTTAAGGGGGTAAAAATGGGGATGAAAGTTTGTATCGGGAATTAACCTAGGGACGAACCCGAGCTAAGCGAGGGTGAGTCGCTAGTTAAACAATATAGTATCTAATAAAACATTAGGTTGTAAGTACATTAAGTATATGGTGCAGACAACAATAATGTTTTATAAAGAAAGTTAACATGAATAAAAAGATAACTTACGGAATGTTGGACAAATGTAATGTAGCACTTGGCGGGTAGATGTTCTGATAGTTTTTGCTGCCCGGCTTCTTGAATCTATGGAGTGGGCTCTGAGAATAGTCCCTGAAATATAATAGTAATTTATAGAATACCTTCAATAGATCTCGAATACACGTATTTCATTTCGGAATATTGTTTCATTAAGATTTTTCTTTTACTTCGCTAAAGGTAAGGCTACAAAATGTCCATTATTTTTTTTTTGTGTTGTCATTTTTTTATTGTAAGCTATGTAGCTTTGATTGTTTTAGAAACATTGAGTAAAGATTTAGCAATTGTAGCAACAATTTTTTTTGAAGTTATACATCTTGAGAGTACAATTTTTACGATGCGCGCGCACACCGACAGCTAAAAAACGACATGATGAAGTTAGCTGCATTCCTTTTACAAACAGATAGTTGTGACATACGGGATGAAATCTTTAGTTATTTTTGGTCTGTTACGCCAAAGAAATATAACTTCTTACGTGCGTACATAAGTACACACACGTTTTTTTACAAAATGTTATTGAAATTTTGTTAAATGTGAGTCAGATCCATAAAATGTTAGTTTCTGTGAATCGTTATAAGGAAATGTATATTTATAACCAACATAACCAGCAGTTTTCATTAGATATGTCATAAGGTTACTCATAAATACCTACATTAAAACTAAATTTTAATTGAAACGCCACACGAGTAAAATTATATAAAATAATGACAAAATCAATAGAATATAAAATAAAATCGCTCAAATGGCTAAAAAATATAAATGATAATCTGTGGTACACAACTTTGTTGTAAAAGTAAAAATGTTTACCATATCTCGATTTGCGCGGTCAATCATTTGACTTCATTCCAATACACTCGATTAAATCTTTTATATGTGGCTTATTCAGATATCAGGTAAATTATTTTATATAAAACAATTATTGATATGGCGTCCGTGTGGCGTAATGGTGTACCCGCTCACTTTGTTATACGCTGGAGACCATATGCTTGATTCCCGCGGAGGTAATTTTGTGTATACCATACAAATGTTAGCACCGATCTGGTTAAGACAAAGTGGAGAACGAATGTAAAGGGTGAAATAAATTTTCTTTATTTAGAATACACAAGGATTAAAAGTTGCAGATAAATCAGTTTTTTAGCACTCACTGCTACTAAGAGAAACTTTTGCAATCCTTATATCCCATAAAATTCACGTAATATATTGTTACACTGTATGTCACTTAGGACAAAAGTAACATTTTACTAGTAAAAGAATGTTTAGAATACGATCAACAATTCCGGTGTATAACCTCTACATTTACACTCACTGACTACGTCTTTATAATATTCTATTGTATATTTTACTATGAACACTATTTAGCTACTTAATAAGTTATGAACATAAAGAAAGTTTCATTTGAAATTTAATGTGTATTTTACTGAGTACAAAAGCATTATAACGCTAACTTAATTCGTTTTTAATATAATATGAGATTGACTGAATAAGTTTTTATTTTATTTTATCAGGGACATACTTTAAATATTGTTACATTAACTAAAATTATTTTTTATTAATAAAACATTCTTTACTTTAATAACTTAGATTAAAATAATTTGGGAGACGGAGCGTGCAAAAAATAGTGATCTAAACCTTAAATAATCTATATATATAATAAAACTGTAGAGGTCGAAGGTTTGTACATAGAAAATAAATGCTAAAAACCTAGTCAGGAGAAAGTAAGAAGAGCAATAGAACAAATCCTGATTTTTTCTATTTTTTTGTTTCTCTGTCTGTTTGTCTGTTTGTATGGGCTAATCTCCAAAACTGTTAGATCGATTTAAATGAAATTTTATATGGTTGTACCTTATATCCCCATTCAACATCTTAGATATTTTTCATCTCGGAAAATTAAAGAGTTCCCGTGGGATAAAAAACTATAGTAACTTATACAGCTTAGTACACAAAAACTACTGATTGGATCTTAATGAAACTTTACAATAATATAGTTCATACATCAGAATAACAAATAAGCTACTTTTTATCCCGAAAAAAAGTACGATTCCCGTGGGATAGTTTTGTTTTTGTTTGTCTAGAGGCGAACCCGAACGAGGGTGAGCCGCTAGTATTATAATAAGCTACTTTATAATATCAAGAATAATAAAAGATACATATTTAGCGACTGATTTGCATTTTAAAATAACTAAAACCTTTATACGCAAATTGTAAAATAGTATTAGAAATAATGAACTACATACCATCTTACTAATATTATTAATGTGAAAGTTTAGATATTTACATGGATGTTTGTTACTCAATCATGCCAGAACGGCTAGACAGATCTGAATGAAATTTGGCACAGAGATAGATTATAGTCTAAAATAGTACATAGGCTACTCTTTATCCTGGAAAAAAATTACGGTTTCCATGAGATAGATTTGTGTCGTAATTAAAAATAAATATTATATTGACATTTTGTTTCAGACATTGACTCTTTCGTTTGGTTTTATTCATTGTTCTATACGCTCAGTTTATTGTCTAATTCAGATATTATTATTTACTAATGGTTTCAAAACATAAATGAGTTCAGGTCATGCATATTAAAACGATACCATTTACGTAGACATTAGTTCAAAGGCAAAAGTCGTTAGAAGTTCGTATAATCTCATAAAATACAAGTTTGAATTTTCGAACATCTTTCTTATATCAATCTCGTTTTCTATAGACCCAACGAAGAAATTTCTGGTCCTCTTTTATAATACGAATGTACGTTCATCTCATTATTGTATATAATACTATATTTTTATCTTAATTCTTAGGCAAACGTCTTTATACGAGTCAGATTTAATTATTATGAGACCTAACAAAGAAGAGAGCGAGAGCGAGCGAGAGAGAGAGAGAGAGAGAGCGTGCAGATGAAAAACAAAATTATATATACATACATAACATTAATTCAAACTTACTGATTATATAATTATTATTGTTAATATGTATACGTGTAGCTTTAGTATGATAAATTTAATAACTTGTATTTCATTTAGCTGTGTATACTGTTTGATTCTACATAACAGTTCTTGTACATCCCGAGTACTGTCGTGTAGTCCACATTAACATGAAGCATAACCTAATGGGTATAACTGTAAACATTGTTGAACAACTAAGGCGCTCTCAGCGTTGAAGTGATGCAATATGACTATAGGTAAGGTATATATTTTGATTTTGATTATAAGTTATTCATGATTTATATTATATACGATAATATAATAACAATATGATATAAATTGGACAAATTTGTATCATATTTTTGTAGGCAAAAGTACGCCTATTTTCAGAGTAAATGATTCATACTTTCCATGGCGAGAGTGAAATAGCAATGACATAAGAGTGATTTCGTTACTTTTGATATCAGAAAAGTAGTTTTTTAGATTATTTTAAATATCGTCGTAATAAAAATGAAATAAATGGCGGCCGTCTCTATTAGCACTCCAGCTTAAACTAGAACTTTCGAGATAAATTAAAAATTATGCGATTTCAGTTATACTTCACACGTTCTAAAAATAGGTAATTAATGACACATAATCTACATAATATCTAATGTCTTATCTTTTTCAAGAATACTATGCAGATAATACGTATATTTATTATTTACATGTATGTCACAAATATAAGTGTACAAGGCACATAGGCTTGTACCTAACGGTGGATAGATATTTGTATGTATATCATATTGTTCATATACTCATTCACTCGAATGAGTATTTAGCCTACGTCAACCATCGGTAGTTATTTCACGTGTCCCTCATTTGTTCCTAAATTATAAGTTACCTATGTACTTACAGTTTACTTTTAATAAAATAAAATTCTTATGTTGTCAACAATAAGCACTTACCTAGTGAGTCCAGCATCAGGCTGTCCCTCTTTGGGTAGTTGCACAGTCTGGTGCTTGCTGAGCATCACGCGCATCGCCTTCCCGAATACGCGCAGTTTGTCCATATGAGTCATGGCTGGATTGAATACAGTTATAATATTATATTTACTGATTAGTAAACAATATATATCATATCACTTTATTTAAAAAAAATACTACTATGGTAAAACTTAACTAGCTAATACTAATTTAATAATATGATAGAAGAAAATACATTCACACTAGCAGTACCCGCGGCTTCGTCCGGGTTTATAAACTTTATAAACTTCCAATGTAAACATCAGTTTTACAATAATGTATGAAAGTCTGCCCGATTTGTTGACATTTATGATTACTGCTCCGCTCCCTTTTGTAATAGCATAATGATATATAGCCTATAGCTTTCCTCAATAAACGGGCTATCTAATGCAAAAATATTTTTTTAAATCGGATTAGTAGTTCCTGAGATTAGCGCATTCAAACAAACAAACAAACAAACTCTGTTTCTTTATAATACTACTAGTATAAATAAAATCTCAGAGATTTGAAAGTATAAGAGAAACGTCAATAATATAAAATACTTCGTAAAGTAAACAAATGGTTGGTTAAGCTGGGGATCACGGAGCTTATAGTTTCGGGGATCCCTTTAAAACCCGACCTTAACTTGTCACTGATAAGTTAATTAAAAAGTTGCTACATTTTAAACCATGACGATAATTAATTAGAAGTGCCTATTAGATGTCATTTCGCTTCTTTTTTTTGATAATTTTTCAAAGTGAGAAATAAATTGGGTAAAGCATTTAAGAGATAAAATTTTCTTTGGTTTAACCTTGTTTTTAACTTGGTGTAAAAATGAAATATTTATCTACCGTTATAATAACTATCCCACAAGCGCGTTATTCAGATTTACCACTTCACGCAGTATGAAACGTAAGCTGTAGGAAACTGCAATATTCGCATATAAACAAAGGAATGCATACATAAATTATAGTCTTTATAGCTAGTAATATAAAGTTGAAAATAAAACTATACCTAAATGAGCCTGATGCGGCTCTGCCATTTGAATTAGTGCTGAATCCTTTTTGTTGTAAAGTATCTTCACTCGCTGCACGTCGCCATACACGCCTACATAATAAAAATGCGTTACAAAACTAAACAATACGCTCTTTTATTACATCAACATAATATTTCAATGTGCCAGTCTTAACTTTAGTTCTTTCAACAAGCTTTTTTAATTATTAACCGAAATTACCTACGAACAATAAAAACAACGAAATGAGTCTAATATTTACTTTAATGTCGTAAAATTTTAAAAGTCTTCTTACATAGCCTTAGAAGCAAAGTTGAGACTGCCAGGTCATAATCTAAGTTTATACCTACAACTAAGCAAGTTATATTTAAATACACGTTGTTTTAACAATAAAGAGGGTTTTTAGTAAAACAAATGAATACAAAATAATGTGAAACGGGAGAGATGAAAGTAATATAAGAAGAAAACAACTCCAAGCTCTATTTTGGTCACGTTTAAGCTTCCGATTAAATGCTTTAGCGGTTAACAGCATCGGCCTTCGATTGGTTTGCTGTATGAAGCATAGGTACTTAATAATTTTAAACATTTGCAATGGATAGGAGGTAATTCAAAGAAAATAACGTTATGTATTTATATATTTGCTAAAATCTGTGTAAATATAGAATTAAATCTATATTTCAATAGTTTACAACTCTAATTAATTGAACATTTTACAAGTAAAAATTACATACAGTACGGGTTCATACACTAACCTAGCTACATCTAAGTCTGAAAAACAAATTGTCAAGTTAATAAAGCGTTTAGAATGATCTTAGAATGGATAGTGTTAACAAGCGAAGCTTCGACAAAAAAGTCATCGGATGCTGTTATCAGTATAGAAGTCGAGAATGTTAGTTGACAATTTGTCTTCCATTATAGGGACTTAAGTAGGGTTGCCAGATAAAAGGTTTTGTTTTTTTTTAATAATTAAAAAAAGTATTTAATCTTACTAATATTTTTTACGTATTATTTAATAATATATCATCAGTGATGATTGTGATTATTTATTAACATAGTTCTCACGATTTAATCAAACTTTACACATCGTCCCAATCCAAATGTTGTTTAATTTTCAATCTGGCAAGCCTAAAAAGGAGTAATATTAATGTTTTAATATAAAATACGGATTTATGTGCACACGTACCGAAAAGGGTAAATAGAGCGTCAGGCGTGACCATCTAAAACAATAGGAAAGAGAAAAGAGATAGTATTATAAATAGTCGTAAAAGATATTTGATTTCATGTCTATAAATAAATTAGCAACTTATTTTTAAGGAGTTTAAGAATATATAAAAATGTAATAGCCTGTAACGCCAAACGTATTAGTCTTGAGCTATTAGTCCTTCAAACTTGTGTCCCGATATTAAAATTGATAATAGACGTTACCGGCTATTGTGTTAGCATATGCAATTGCCAATAAACATTAAACTACCAAATCGAATCATAATAAATAATCTCTACACTTTGTGCCTAACAAGTAATAGATTGATCATACTGCAACTCTTAAAGTCACTAAAAGTTGTTTTTACAATATAAGCATACTTTTGTTTGTCTGTCACTCTACGTTATATCATTTGTGTTGCTACATTATATTAGATTTTTCGTTATGAAGTACTTACCTCTTCGTTCAGATTTGATACGAGCAGTACAGTTGCGAGTGGCAGCGGTGGCGCAGTAAGGGCGCGTAGGGCTGGTGATGCCGGTGTTAATGTTAGGGCACCAAAAGCAGGAAGGCCAACTCCACCTACTCCTACACCATACGGCGATGCCAACCCTGAGCCGAGGCCTAAGAACGGCGGTGCCAATACACCACCACCTATATAAAGTAAAATCATTAACATATTTCATTTATTTACAGGTTAAAAGATATTAGTTATACCTAAAATCTAGTACTTATGTTAACTTTAATTTTCTTCTAATCTAAGATAGATAGTTATGTAAATAATTTACATAAATGTTTGTCTCGAGCAGAGATCGAATCCATGTCTTCGAGTCTAATCTACTACGTGTCTATATGAAGAACTCGCTTCAACCTAATGGGTATCTGTAATTAGTACAGCTTGAAGTACATAAAGGATCCTATCAAGTATCTTTGCAAATGCTCTGTGCTATGTTTCTCTAGTGTTTGCAATTGCATCCACGTTTGGTTTTTCTAAGTAATTAGTATAAATATGACAACAACAAGTAAAAATTTACATACTGTTCTTCCTGTTTTACATTTATAACTTGAGAACTAAGTATCATGCCTAGAAGTAGCTAAGATAACTACTAAATACAGATTTATGGCTAAGTTTACTAAATTGAACAAACAATGTGGGGAAAATATGAAGGAAAATGATAGAAATACTAACATTCTATTGTAAAATTATAGATTTACATGAAATCGGAGAAGATTTCTAAATAAACAGCAAGAAATAATATCTATAAGTAATACTAAAAGGTAAGGTATATAAGTACCTACTTATTAGAAAAGACTTTAGTAATAAAAGACAATCTATAAATAACGACGTTATTTTACTTTGGTCGCATTGTATTTTAGTACGAAGAAAGTTTCTAGATATATTTAAAACATACAATTACTTGAAAGAATAAGGACTAGACATTGGATTATAGTATTTGCATATGTGCAAATGCAAATGTGCATAAAGGCCTCTTGGACGGTTAGGTCATTTTTCTTTCGAAATGTAAATTTTAAGCGGTTCTCGCGCTAGAAAATCTGAATACTAGCATCGTAAATATCATTACTATATTGTAGTGTGTGGCTAAAAATATTTCCTGATAATTTTGGCTATCATATGTATAGAATAGGGAATGTGAAATTTTAACAAAATTGAAGTCGATAAATAAAGAAATAAGAAAAATCAAAATAAATTTATCTTCAAAACCATTGTCGTATGTATGTTCTATTATTTATAAACTAAATATGTTATATGTATGTAGACCAATAACAGTATTATCAGTTTTTATGCAAGAAATAAAACGACAGGAAACCATACAAACATAGTCATAAGTCCCTTTTTGTTGGGATCCTAATATACAAAGCGATAGTATACAACAATAAAAGCAACAAATAGGCTTTACAGAAATAATCCTCATATATTACAACCCTCTACGGTGCAATAGGGATTTATGATAAGTTATTAGTCACTGTGGAAACATTTAGAATTGATTATGAATAATAAACAAGACAAGGGAATGTAGCAGAATAGTGAATGTGCTTTTTTGTTATTTATATGTGAGGCGGAATATATTGAAACTTTTGCAATTAACTACCATATAAACTTACATATTTTCGAATTTACTTGACATTATCAGAATATCTAAGAATTTTATTGATATTTCAAACTTTAAAAATAAAAATATAGGGCGAGTAGACAGAAAGAAATAAAACCTATTATATCAACTGAAATAAAGTATCTAAAATACGTTGAACACTAGGTGTGACTACAAAATAGATGTGAATATATAGTGAGGAAGCTTCCAGGTGTGTTTCAGTATAAGACTAACTCATCCTGGTCGCGAGGGCCAAGGCGAGGCGAGCCCGCAGTGGCGTCAACTCACTGGTCAACAGTTGATGCGCGTCACCGTCCCCAGAAGGCAGCGTAGGGTTTGTGTAGTCGCGGGACTTGTCATTATTGTATTTAACGTTGAGACAAGTCATCTTTGAGTAGTCGATGCGCAGCGTGCAGCATCCGTTGTAAATGTTCTGACCATCTAGAGCCTGGAAGGAAATTAAGTGATTTTTACTTACTAAGTTAATTCTTCTTTAGTCAAGCTTTCTTTATAATATTTTTTTTTATGCGGGTTATCTTCTGATCACTTTGACTATGTTAGTTTTTCAGCGTTCGAAGACCGATATATAGGTACTTATAAAAACTATACAGAGGCAAAGAAAAATATCACGGTGTCAAAACCTCTACTTTCCTACGCTGCTACCAATTTGTTTGTCCACACCGCCTGCGGGCGGCTGATAACACCGCATCGCGATAGAAAAGAGAATTAATTAAAATGCAACAGCACTCAACTTTCTGAGTATTATGCTTGCTTTTCACCGGCACAAAGTGTGTAGGTACACCATACTTTTATAATAAAAACAAACAAGTGCTAATACCACCACGTAAAGTACATTTCTACAAAGAAATAACATTATCTCTTATTCAACATCATTAAATCAATTTGCTTCTTACACGTAGGTAACCGAGCCACAAGGGACCTTCTACTATCTAATTTAGAAAAGATAAATGTTACTACGGGGATTACTCTCGAGCAGTTTGCTAGCCACAAATAGACTTTAATTTTTAACTGCTTATCCATCGTGCAATTTCTTTTGAAATTTAGTCCTGTCGTTTTCGTTAATTCAAACGGTCCAACAAATGCGCCCTTGGCGTTTTGTGTGGTACAGTTTCGTTAGTATCGTCAAGTTGCCAGTGCCCACGGCCTGGCCTCAGTTACGGTATTATTAATTCAACCAATTAACGTCCCTGTTTTGTTTTAAAAGGCACATGAATCTTTTTTTTAAAAATAGGTTTTTTTAATTTTATAATGAGTTAATTAATTTTTGTGAGATATAAACACAAGAAGGTTAAATACTTTTGGTAATAGCATTCTTTCTTTATTACTCATTATATTTTTATATTAATCTCAATATCTTTTCTTATAGCTAGTAAAAACACAATTGACTTTAACAAAAAAGCTCGCTTAAACCGTTGATTAAACCGCGCCTGTACTTCCTATAAATGAAGGTAAATTTGAATACCTTTTTACAATCCAATAAAAATTTCAGAGACGCAATGAATAAGTAAGAGTTCAATGTCGGAAAGCTGGAATATTGGCTGTAGATTTAATAAATTTCTGCTCTATATGCAAATGCGAACCCCTGATGTGTAGACGTGAATAGATTGGCTCGTTTATAGCTCAACTTATATGGAAATACGAAAAGCACGCAAGAAAGCGTAAAGAAGATCAGTTCGATACGTAATTAGTTTTGTGAAACGTCACACTTGGTTTTGGTTGAATGCGTGAAAGTGCGTTAGCGAATATAATTTTCTTGCTCATTTGGTTATGTTTTATATTCTAATTACATTGAAATATTATTGTCATTGTCTTTATGGATTTAATAGCTCATACTCACAAAATAGAAATTTTATAAAATTTATAATTTTATCTAATACCTATTGTTTCTTTTGAAACAACAAATACTCATTTGCTTCGCAAATTTTCAGAAACATTTTATACCAGTAGGTACGATAAGAAAAATAGGATTTTTTCTCATTTGAAAGAAAAATTAAAGATCCTTTAAGGAAATTAATCAGGTTGACTTAACTTTAGGTTTTAAGCAACGGGGTAAATAAGACTTACTTAACAGCAAAAAGGCCGTCAGAGCAGCGAGACAGAATCATCGTAAGACGTAACAAGTGTCCTCCGTATCTCTTAATCACGTCTCCGGTAATTGTTTTATCTTTAGCTCGTTAGAACTCGTTTAAGCAGAGCCTTCTTAGAGAAGGATTAAGTGCGGTCTGCCTTAATCCACCCCCTGTTGCTAATTCTGGCGGTTTTTCCGCGGAGACCAGATAAACGTTTTTGTTGAGGTCCCAAGCTCGCAGCGTTTAATATTTATAAGAGCCAACATCGCTCAGATTGCTCCTGTTGTCGGTGCATGGATTACGTCAACGACAGAATGCGTTTGTTTTTTTGCTCGTCTTTAAAATCGTGGAAAATGTTGCAGATGTAATGCTTATTTTAAAAGTAGTCGGAGTTAGTAGGTACGAGATTTATCCAGATATCTTTTATTTTGTTAAACTTCAAATTATTATTATCAATCATTTTGTATGACATTAGCATTGTAATATTTTCTTCCAAATTTATTTTGAAGCTTTTGAGGCCCATCGCTCACTTCGCTATTTGAATTTATTAAACTCATGTGACTTGTAAATTTTATACAATTAATAAGATAACAAATTAAGAAAATAGAGAAGATCTTATAAGAAATGAAAAAAAAGAGGAGAAGCAACAGAGATACGAGTGCGGTGTTCTTTAATTGATTGTATTAGGCTTGAGAGCATTCGCTCGATTAGTCACAGATAAAGACCACTTATCGACGACCGGTCTCGGAGCTTCGCCGAAAACAAATACTATTAAGTGCTTTTAACTATTCAAGAAATGCTTTTAACTAAAAAAGGATCACTTATTAACAACTTATGGTCGTTTACCCGGTCTTTTCCATCTGATAACAATATACGTTTGTATATATTATAGTTTAAACTGCACTCAACACCTTTATGTTCGTAAATTTAATAGATTCAGCTTATAAAAAAGCTAATGATTATATTCCTCTGTAAGATCAGCTATTAAAATTATACTATAATCATATATACAAAAATATATGTAACCTATATAAATTTAAAACAAGTTTTCTCTTTATATTTCCAGATAAAAATACAAACTAGTCTCATTTTCAGATATATTTCAATTCACATTGTTTTCATTCCATTAGAAAATGTAATTAATACTCAAGGGTAAGTCCTAATAGCGAGTGATAAATAGACACCAATCGATGCCGTCATAGCTCAAAAACCGCTCCTTGATAACCTCCCTAATGAAACTCAATATTAGCGATTAATACCGCAGATGTTAAACAATATTGTGACATGATGAATAATGAAGTAGACGACTTTTGTGACCGAAAGCGTGAATTGGCGTTGTTTATGAACACTAGTACTGTTCGCAACATAATGGCTTTGTTTCACCAATATTATAAACAGTATAAAGATACCACGCCTTTATCATAAATTATTCAAATGATTCATTAGGCGACTGTTAGATTTTACCAGTTAAGAAGCTTTAAATTATTTATTTAAGTATTGGAATAATATTATGTGGATAATATTACACGTGTAACATTATGATGATAACTGCAGTTTTAACTGTATACAAAGTTGGTAAGAAAGGACGGAAAGACGTCGAAAAGACGTGACATTTAAACCAATCGTCAATCTTTGCAAAGGTTACTTAAGAGAGAACAAAGTTTAATAGGTAAATAATTCAGTTATGCTTGGAAATATGAAGTCGTATTACTTGAGAAATAAATATGATTAGATTAACTGTGATTTAAATTTTAATACTGACTGAACGCTGCGTAGTCAAGGAAGCGTGAAAAATCGCGCAGCAAATAATATCGTTTGCTTCCTAGAACTTGTGTACGCCTAGATTTGTTTAATTTGTATTTGCTTTGATTATATTCTTAGTTCACAAGCTTTTATCTATCTCAAATATACAGAAAGTGTTTATTGAGTATTTATTCCGCAAAAAATAAGGTTAGACTGACATTATTTAATTTAATTATAAATAAAATATATTAAGATAGAAAAAATAATAATTTATGGATTAAAATATACCTAGCTCGTTAGACGAAATGAGTGTACTTCCGAATAGCCCATACGTACCTCTGATTAATCTGGATTTTGGTACACATATGGATTCCGACACGCTGATAACGAATATGTTATTCAAAATACGCGCATATTACATTTTAGAAAAACAAATTTAGAAAAAATGTTTTCAATGTTCTTTATTTATGTAGATAAATATTTTAGAGGGAAATATTTTCCACAAAAGGTGTAGGTCATAAAAAGTTTGGCATTTTTGTTCAATACGTTTTTCGTGTAGAGCCTGTAGTTTGGGAGAAAAATGTCCCCTTAGCCTTCTCGTTAGATAAGTTTTATTTTTTGGTTATGTCACAGGCCCGTCTTGCATAGCATAGGTTGAGAAGGCAAAGGCGGGAGCTACGCTTTACTCGTAAGAATCTTTCTTTCTTTCTTAGGTTAGAAGGTTTAGTAGGTTAGAACAGTGACCCGGGGGAGAGCTGACTACTACCGGGCGCGTCCCCAGGTGGCGGATAAGGGAACACCACCCGCTGCCCCGACGGCGGGTGGTACCGGAGAAATCCAGCGCGGACCAACAGCATGGGGGTGACTCTGGCCGTGGGCCGTTGAACACGGTTGAGGCACCTCCCAGGTGGGGTCGCTCTCCGTTGAGGCTTCGGTTTCCGGAGTTGCGGCCACTGGGGGCGGGGCCGCTTTTGTGGTCCCGCAACCGGATGGAGGGGGCCCACTTCGGTGGGTGGTGGGTGCCTCTGACCGTGAGCCGTCGAACGCAGTTGGGGCGCCATGGGGACGAGGCCGCTTGTGCGGTATTTGTGGTGTGAGCCCACTTCGGTGGGTTGGAATGGTTTCCACATTTTGTGGAAGGGTTGGGGCCTCTCTCTCGTCGTGGCTGCATCTGACGGCGTTGCGGCCACTGGTTGTGGGTTTGCTTTGGCGATCCCACGACGGTGTGGCTTCAGGGGAAGAGGCGTGTCGGTATTTCGTTGCCGCTCTCCCTGTCCTCTGCAGCGGAGGTAGTGTTGCCCACTTCGGTGGGTGGTGAGGTTTGGTGGGGCTGCTCCGGGTACTTCTCTGTTTTGCAGAGTGGACTTTGGAGCAGCCCCGTCGGGTTTGGTGGCCGTCAGGCCTGCCATAACCCGCGGCGTTCCAGTAAGGCGGAGGGGAGGAGAAAGTTGGGGTTTAGTGGGTAGTACCGGCTCTTCTAGCCGGTGAGCTCCACGTAACCACCTGGGGGATCAGGTGGTATGCGTAAATGCATTCCCCAACTATTAAAAAAAAACAGGGTAAAACAGTAACAACAACGCAGGAGCCGAGCGAGCGAAGCGAGCATATTGCGGTAGCGGTCGGCGAGTGCCATAAACGACTAGAAGTTTTAGAAAAAAGAATGCTTTAGAAGCTGTCCATATCACTAAGCGTAGTTCAGCTTTGACTTTAACATCCATTGCATTTATCGCAATTTTCTGATAAAATATGAACATTACATGAAAAAATTATTTGACAAAAAATGTCAATTTTATCATGGCCTACAACTGTTGTATTAAATATTTTCCTCTAAACTCAATATTTATAAACGCGAAAAACATTAAAAATACTTTTCTAAATTTGGCCAATGAAAATGAAATATGCGCGTATTTTAATAACATATTCGTAATCAGCACATTAAATTACATATGTTTGTCAAATTTTAGATCAATCGTATGGACTAAAGTTTATTTGAAATTTCATATAAAATCAGTAATAAAATCATACTATATCGTATTACACGAGCAATTTATTGTTAAAGTTACTCTCATAAGTATAAGAAAACGTATACTTCGTTTAATATTACTGCACAATTTGTCAAAGAAACCACAATGCGCAGTATCACATTTTCGACAGATACATTGTTTGAATATGTCCCTGTGCTGACAGAAAAGCCCCGCTTAGTCGCGGTCGTCGTGCAAAGTGCAATTTTAAAATGTAAACAAAAACCGAACGCCTTCAACCTGTAAACGTTGCCTTGGGTTTTATATTAATGTTGCGTCATAACAAAAAAGTTTAGCAGTCGGTTGATTTTTCAGGAATAATAAATTTTATTTTAAAAGTTCTATATAACGTGCGAATAATAAATTGGACTACAATTATAAATATGAAACTTTGAACGTGTGTGTATGTTTTTTCCTCTTTTAGGCTGAAAAGACAGGGTGGATTTAGATAAATATTAGTATTAGAATAGACTACCTAATAACCTGAAGTAAGGCACCTAGGGTAAACTTACGAAATAAAAACAATACGAGTAGTTAAGAATAAAATAGCGCGACCGAGCTTTGCTCAGCGTTTCTTTTGTAAAATCGTTTTTTTTTTTCAGAAAAATTGTATTTTTTCAGAAAAGACACCTATATAGATAAACTTAAAAAGCAAAACCTTATCTTAATACAAAATTTGATTCAAATCGTTATAGCCGTTTACGAGATGCACGAGATAAATGTATATAAATATATAAATTGCTAATTTTATATTACAAGGCAACCAGCGTTGTCGACAATAAGGTTAAACTTATTGCAGTGGGACTTTAAAAGGCTGACTTGTTACACAAATGTTTCAGATAATAATTAAACTTAATTGTAATGGAAATTGTATTATCAAATATTGGAAAATCCTTAAATATGTAACTTTTAGTTTTGCTACAAGTAAATTGCTTTGTATTAAAAATAATTTAGTTAAGCTTAATATAGAATACGTTTATTCATTAATCATTATAAAAATAGAATGCACTCAAAATATGTATTTTTAGAAGGTAGTGTTGAAATGAGTGATCGCCGCCGACAGTTGTCGCTGTGGTTATGGATGGGGAATTAGAACAGAGGCGGTCCGCAACTCGAATGAATCACATTGCTATCAATCACGATGTATTGATGGAGTACTGTGACTTTGATTAGAAATAACTACCATTTATATTTTGACAAAATAAATAGCGCCTCTGAGTAAATACCACATAATATTTTCAATTGGAATATAATACGACTTCTGGATAATATTTTTTTCTTACTTCTAGCAATATTTCTTCAAAAGTTATGTTGTATTTTGCAAGCCGAAGTAAATAAAAATTACAACTTTGTATGTTTTTCCCTTTGAACAGTCGACTATATGAGATCTTTAATACATTTATTAAAAATATGTTATTATATATTGGCAAAAAAACTTCGAAATAAAAAATTGAGGACGTATCTAAGATATTAAGATCTAAATTATAATATAGAATTAAAATTGAAGTGATTCTTCACGGGCATATTTACTCGTAAAACGCAATATAGCATATGTCAGTACCAGAATTGAGCACATTAAAAGCTTACATTTCGTGTCTGCGCGCATAAGCCGCCTTCTGAAAAGATTTGATGGGGAGGTTAGAGATTTATGTCAAGGATCATAGAGTCGGGGATCGGGGGATTTCAGTGCTCCAACATCCGACTGTGCCCTTTGTGCTTGGAGCACTATCCGGCTTCACTTCACTTTGTACCTCTTACTCCTACTGCCACTTACCTTGCGGGACGTTTCAATTTCATTTTAAGAAATACGCGACCAGTCCGGTCCCCGAGCAACAAACTCGCATGACGCTAAGTTAAACGCACCAGATGAATTTTCCGCCGAAAAGTAGCGAAAATTACGATATTTATTTAAACTGATGATATTTATTTTTATCTTCGCTAATCTTATTATGGATATATCATTATTGTCTTGATGAATTTAATTTGTATTAATAATGGATTCGAAATCACATTTCTAATTACTGTTGGAATTCATTATATCGAATCTAAAATTATATTAGTCATTGTTATAAGTTGTTATTAGTGCTCGTAATTTGCTATTCCATAGAGTTCATACCACAAACCAAGTAAAGAGCTCAGCTTTGCTATAATACTTACCATATTTACTAGTGCCCCTACGTTATTACATTCGATTCTAGTCCTAATTGATTCATTAATTTTGCAACTGGAAGCGGTATGGCAATAAATGCACCAAAAATAAATCTCTAAACTAAATGTAATTAATAGTGACGGGTATATGCCCTCAACTGCGTGGAACTCCAATCATAGTCGAGTAGGACTTAGCGTTGCTAAGTTTTCACCACTCGGCTTTGCGGTGATATCTCAGTTTTCCTAGGGATTCCCCGCCTGGGAGTATTAATTTGTTGCCTGAGTTATGAGTTGAAAATTATAAAAGATTTAGTTGTTATTACCTTAGGTATATTTTTTTATTACTCATTTACATATGTCCAGTAAACTGTTATCATAGTTTATACTTTATATTCTATGGTTATCATTACTAGATGTATGGTTATTGTTTATTATTAAAAGTGCTCACATTTAAAAAAGTACACATTTACAGCAATATAGAATATTAATAAATCTATTGACGTTAGCAAGAAATAACTCTGTAAGAGCTTTATCGATGTTTCAACTACGTGGATTTAAAAAAATTACTAGAGAACAAAAAGTCGAATAACAAATCTATCGACTGTAAAGTTATCTACAGCGATTCATAACAATTGGGGGAATGAAAAATAAAGCTCAATAATTATTATGCTAGCAAAGCGAGCTTGCGGAAGCCGCAAAACGAAATTTAATTTGCCCTGAACGCTGCATCAGAAATAAAGTTAAAACAGTCGCTGCAGTAGGCGGCAGTACGCTTAACTTCTAACGCAAATGAATAGCGAATGGGAAAAGTTGAGCTGAGAAAAATGATGCCCCACTCGCGGGCTATTGTCGCGCCGTACAAGGCCGGTGGCGAGTTTTCCTTTGATAATAAGTATGTTATTAATTATGTTGTAATTTTATGTATATGTAGAAAAATGGAATTTATTTTGTAAATGCATACTATTAATTAATTCTCTAAACATGTAAAAACATTATTGATAAATAAATTACTTATTTCCTTTTAGTAAACCAACAAATTACGCGAATAGTGTTACATTACAAATGACAGACGAAAGAACATATTTCATATTTTTTTCAATAAAATACAGATATGATAATGCAATTAGAACATAAGTTCCTGACAAAACTAAGAACAACTATCAATATGAAAGTCTTAGCCTAGTCGCGAGTACGCGATCGGAGAAGATAAGACTTAGTCACTTCATTTCCAGATAGTTCGAAAGCGGGTCATTAAAGTGAATGAAACGTACGGCAATAAGAACTTTGTTTTATAGCTTTACTTTACAAACGGTTAAATAAAAACAAAGAAGTATTCGCTACTCACCGTTTTTGCCATTTGCGCTGACCCGGTGTCTGGGTACTGGATTAGGGCTTGAAATGAATCTGCAAAAGAATTTCTTCAATATTGAAAGTGTTTATATGAAAGTTGCATTCATTTTTTTTTAAGATTGTGTAAGTACATATATTGTGATTATATGAACATATAATTATTAGTGATTTGTTGAATATAAAAAAAAATGGTACTTAGTTCATTTATATGATAAAAATAAAATATTTTATCACATTAAATACATTTTAAGTTTAAACATGTTATTTTCGTACAGTACAATGTCCACAATAGGTTAGTTTTGAAGATTAAGATGTAATTAAATTCCACTTAAGTATAAAATCTTAAGTAGCAAGTGACGCGTTCAAAGGTGAAATTACCGCCCATCGTGCGTTATTAGATCCCACTTTTCAAGAGTTTGTCGAGTTCCGTCTCAGGTGCACCACAGCTATTTTATCACAACACTCTAGAGTAAATATGCGAAACAAGTTTTATGTAATTTTGCTTCCTTCGTGAACTTGAGGAGCATAAATTGATACATTTACTTACTCGATCCGTGAAAGTTTAGAACATTTTGGCTATGTTAGATTAATGTTGTTTATTAAACTATTTCTTACTGTTAATAAATTTTAAAGCTTATCTTGTATGTATTTGCTCTGTCTGCTGCAAGATGATGTTAATGAAGTAGTAGGTTTTATTATTTAGTTTAGACGTTTAACTGATTAGATACCTTAAACGACGATTGTACATTTGATTTACGTACTAGAAACTTTTTAATTTATATAAACCAACAAAATATTTATAAAAAGATTATAAAACTCAAAATATAAGTAAATAAAATCAGTCATTATAACTGTCTACAGAAGTGAATACTTAAAACTATTAAAAAACTGTTGTTATTTTTGAATATTCAATTGTTTGATCTTAAATTAACATTTTTAAATTAAAACTGTTTACATTTATCTGGTTTTGACATCTATAGGCGCTCTGAGTGTTAGCGTTAACACGTCACGTGACCATGTCGATGACGACTTACATGAATTTACTCCCCATCCAATCCTGCCTATAGAAGATTTTACTTCAATAATATCGAATAATTCAAATGGATTATCTTCTAAACAATACAGAGAAAGAAGTTTGGAACGTAACATACTTTATTAATAATAACGGCTTTTCCTTTTCCCTAACAATTTCCCGAAGCTATAAAATATAGAATATAGAGCCACTCAAACTCGCCCAGAGAATGTCGACGCAAATGAAAAGTAACGCGTTGTCTCCTCATACATAGTTAAATGCTCTTTAAGGCTCATATTTTCTTTAGGCCCTCCATTTAGAACGTCAAATTGGAACGTATAAAAAGCCACCCGCAAATTGGAGTTTCATGTAATTAGCTTGAGAATGAGATGAATAAAGTTGTAAAGGAATTGTCCTATAAACAAACGTAAATGAAATTTCGGCTCATCATTTTCACGATATTATTTTAATATACACGTGAAAATAATTACGTTATCATTAATTTTATGTCATATAAAGTATATATTACTATATATTATTATATATTATATATTACTAGGTAAAGAAAACAATCTTTTCTTTGTCACACCATCATGTAAAAACTACGGAACATATTGATAGATGGTTTTAGGCTATTTATTTTTTGTATTCCATATACTCTTCACCATATTTTGATAAATATTATCTTTCATAAATATTTCCCCCACCAATAAAAACAAGTAAAAAAAGTGTAAATTATTTTGTTACACTTTTATTCATTTGTTTTTTTATTAATAAACCAAATAAACAAAAAAAATTAAAAATAAACCTAAATATTTAATTTATAAGCGAAAAACCATATTTAACACCACCCCCGTTTAACTGATAATTGAAAAGCCAGCCATTAGTTTAATTAGTTGATTTTGAGTGTTCTTAGATGGTGCTGACTATATTGATTTGTATTTTCAGTCAGTTTAGTTATAATTGCTGTTTAAAATTTGCTCTATCTTACAGATGGAATGCATGCATATAGTTTTGCCCACTTACAGCTCTATTCGGTCTTTATTTTCGCCAAAAAATAGCTTTACAGCTAATAGAATAGTTTGAAATAGGGTAGCCCAATTTTTTTGTACATATTTGTAGTAGTATTGTGACATCTATTCTATAAATAAATATACATAATACTCTAATTAGTACATTTGTGAGCACGTTATTATAGCTTTATATTATTTTATAGAGTCGTTGTTTATTTCTAAAATTAATATTTATTTAATTTAATCATTTTAATGGTTATTAACTTAATACAAATGTTTATTTTATGTCTTTTAAATTTACAAAAGCTTTAAAAGATAAAAAAATCAATTTATCTGAAAATTTCAGTATAATATAAAATTTGTGCGACAAAAATTCAAACATAGTTAACGACAGCCGGGGCGGAAGTTTTTAAAACAACTTCGCCCCGTTACCCTTTATTCGAATTTATTTATTCGAGTTGAAATATTCGAGGACTAATTCGATAACGATGCTTGCCCCGATTGTGCACAAGAAATTTAAATGACTCCAATCAATACTTATACGATATTACATCTATACAGATAAATAAAATTGGAGTGTCTGTTTGTAATATTAAAATAACCGCTTTTTACTAAATGTATATGGATGTACACACAGTACATATACCAAAACAACATTTTTTACAATTTTTGTCTGTCTGTCTGTTTGTTCCGGCTAATTTCTGAAATGGCTGGACCAATTGCAACGGGACTTTCACTAGCAGATAGCTGATGTAATAAGGAGTAACTTAGGCTACTTTTATTTTAGAAAAAAAAATAGAGTCCCACGAAAAAAAATAAAACCAAATTAATTAATTAATTTTGTTTTGAGAAGCAAGCAAGGGACGAACCCGGACGAAGCGAGGATGAGTTGCTAGTGTTTCATTAAAAAATCAAGACGAACAATAATAATTTCTTTACAGAGTATTTAAAAGCAAATACAAGATTGAGGTAAAGTTGTAAATTAAAACTCCATAATCCGCATTTTGTAGTAAAACGAAGAGGTACGTCCCGTTTCTTTCGGTATGTAAATTTAAGCGAGGTCTTGCCTCCGCCGACCAACCGATTACAATATAATATGATATCTTAAATCTCGTCTTTACTCCTAGAGTGCTATGTCAAACTTGAATGCATTCTGACTCGCAATTTAGGCGTCTTTTCATCTCGCGACGTTGAAATGCAAAGAGTAATAATATAAGAACTCGCAAACTGCGATTTAACAAGAAACCCTTGAAATTACTGTTTGAATATACTAGTGTGTGTAATTTACGCTTCAAATCTTTAGTGTAAAATTTAGCAAATTTTCTATTAATGAAATTCTCTTTTTGAAATTTTCTATTAATTTCTATTTCTAAATGAATTTTTCGAATTATTTTTATTAGTAAAACAAACTGTATAGGACATAGGTACATGATATAAGAAAAGCGTAAGCCATCACACGCTTCTAATCCCAGAACAAATCTCAATGAAGATCGCGGTAATCCCACCCCGCACCTCCCCCACCCTCGATTGGCTTTATTAAGGTGTAACAGACCGCTACAATTATTATGCGTCCCCTGTTTGCGGTAGATGCGTCTATGTTGTAGGATTCTCGTAATTAAGGATTTCATTCGACTGATTCTATGATCTCAATGTTTGGTATAAGCCGTTATGACGTGTGCTGCAATATTAACAACGTAGGTACATGCAACTTGCGTAATGAGAATGTTGATTATAAAGTCATGATTATTTTATGCCTCTACAAAATTTTGTAATTAAATGCAAATATATTATGCGAGCAATTAAATAAATCAACACCGACAAAATGCTCGATAAACTGGCTGTAAATTTTGAACTTCGTCGGCTTTATTAGTAGTAATATGATAAAAACTTAGGGAATATTCATTAGATTAACTCGCAAAACTTATGAAAGTAACAAGGAGAAACAACATGAATCCAAAATTGATGACAACTCCTAAGTGGTTAAAGTTATAAAGCATTTTCGGTGGTCGTGCTGAATACGAAAACACAAACAGGAGGGAAACATTGAATATCTCAAATTGCGAAAATGTCACTTTATTGTTTTGTGATAAGATTTTCAAATTATTTATTTAAAAAGAAAAAATAAAGAAGCAACATACTTTCAATAGGAAAAATATATTTGTATCATCAATTCAAATCAACTCAGTGCTTTACTACATTACCTAACTTTGTTTACGTATATTCAAACAAAAAAATATGTCCACATAATATAAGGATGATTCAATGTTAGTAATATGAAAAATATGTCAAAAGAAAAAGTAGAGAAATATATTATTCCATTAAATCTCACTCACCAAGACATTATAAGTTACTTAACTTTAGCCAGGTATGTTACGTGTTGTCGGGCATTGAAAGTGAAATGTATACGAAATATGTGCTGTATTTGCTCCCCACGAGACAGGATAATTGAAGTAGGGATTTATTCGTTTCGGATCTACGATCTACTACGGCTGCTACATATTCGACTTTATATAGAGCGAATTCGGTATATTTGTCTATCGTACCAAGTAAAATCCTATGAAAGGTTCAGGCTTTACTTGCAGTTGGTAATATGGGTTAAAAAAAAACTTCTATCATGGAATAATAATGACATATAAACAATATTACACACTCCCACACTACTGTCTCACATGTATAAATAAAGAGAGACTATTATGAGACGTTAAATGAATATGAATTATTTTAATGGCAGTGCACTTTAAATACTTGAAGGCAAATGGGACACTGGGAACTAAACGGTGAACGGGCAAAGACAAAAGCTTTTAGAATTGGACAATGATGAATGCTGTAAAAAACAAACAGTTTGTTAGGAGGTTGCAATGGTTGTTTGCGGAAGCGTTAGGAAATTGGAAACAGTACGTTAGAGGTTCCGTCATGATACCGACGAATTATGAACTTTAAAAGAGAATCAAATCATTTTAATCAAAGCTTTACGTTGCTTCTTAAACTTTATCTGCTTGAAATTGGATGGAAAGTAAATTTTAAAATTTGATTTATGTCTGTAATTATTACACAATTAAAATATTACACATTATTGTTAACTATGTTTAAATTAACAAGTATATTTATATCACGTACTCGAAATTATTAAGTAAATAAATGTAAATTTATATGAAAAGTATGGTCAGTAAAAGATCCATAATATGTACCTGTTAGTAACGACTCATAAGTTATAAGTGAATACACAAAATATCTAAATTTCACAGAAGTTTTTACTATTTTCATGTTTGAAAAAATTTCGTTAATTCTTTGACATCAGCGATACTCATAAAAGTAATAAGGAAAAGCTCTATAAAGTATTTTTTTTATTAAGTTATTTGACGAGGGTCTAAAATTGAAGTCTACAAAGAATAAAATAATGTATTACTTACTTTGTCATCAGATTTTTATTTGTAGGTAAATCTTTTATGAATACGTAATAAAGTGTAGACTATTATTATTATATTTGAAGGTCTTATTTAATTTATGAAATCGGTCTTAAGATTTAGGGTATTGTTACAAGGAAAGGACTTCCGTAGTTTAAAACAAGTCTGATTAGGTATTAACGAAGTTTATAATTGAACTGAAAGTGAGCAGTACACAGTTCGCCACACCGCCGTGGGCAAAGCTTATCAAATATGTACCTACAAACCTGCCAGCCGGATTTATTTAGGATATGCATGAGGGTACGATTTAAATTTTAAACGGATTGTGCCCTTGGATTTCTGCCCTAAGTTATGCTTGGTAAATCTATCACTATTACGCGGTAGGTCATATATAATTTGAATGACCCCGAGTTTGATTTTTAATATATTTCATTTACACTCCTTCCTCGGAAATGCGCTTGTAACAGCAGTCGGCAGTTGAAGTCGAAATAAATTAAAAATTAAAAAAAACGAATACTACACATAAATAAGTGGCAATATATGGAATTTTATTATTTTTATTAATTAAAAAAAGGATAAACTTATTAATTTGCTTTAAAAAATTATAAACAATGTATAATACAATAAATGAAATAGCCGTATATCGAACATCGTAACATGTTTTGCAATCAAGGGAGACTTAATGAGGCGATGCGTATTACTCTGTGTGTAATCCAGTATTAATTAACGGAAATTCAATCAAAACCTCGTATAAATTACTAAAAGTAAACAATATTTAATATCGCTAAATTGGGCGTAGAACATTAATGGAGAGCGTTATGTAACGCTCTCCATTAATGTAATGTTATATAAAATGTATGTATAGTGTATATATATATATATCCTAGTTCCATTTAAAAAAATCTATTTATTCAAAATATAACGGTAAATAGCGTTGACGATAAATATGAACATTTTATTGGTCTGTCAATTAATCTATTTCATATTTTCTAAATATTATTTCGCACGCTCTTAAATATACATATAAGTGACATATAAAACACGCTCTTGTAAAAAAATATCCCAAACACGAACGAAGATTTAACTAATAGCCATTAAAGAGTTCAACTGTCTTTATTATTAGACGAGCTCAATAGTTAGAACTTTTAACTCAATTCAATTTTCTTGTAAAGGGCTTCAAAGCATGTCATTGAACATAGATTAACTCGCCCATGTCACGTAGAATGGAGAAGATACGAAGGAGATTGGTTGGTTTAAAATATTGTTGTAAAACTAGCAATTTCACGTACGTTTTAACGTTTAATATAGATTTCTCAGAGATGAGATATTTTTCCGCAGTAAAAAGTATCCTATATGTTGACCCGGATAACAGTTATCATCATACCAAATTTCCGGATTACACATACTTATATTATTTCATTTCAATACGACAGTTAAACGTACGTTAAAATACAATGGATTTTATATATCTAATTACACAGTTACGACTAAAGCTATTAAAAGCGTATTATCTATACAGATAACTAAATAAAGTGTTTGTTTGTAATGTCAAAGTAACAGCTTTTTAATAAATGCATATAAAAGTAAATATGGCAGGTACTTTATAATAAAAAAAAACAATTTCAAAAATTTTGGTCTGTCTGTTTGTTCCGGCTAATCCCCGAAACCGCCGGGCCAATTTTGCCGGATTTTTACTGAGAGATAGTTGATGTTGTAAGTAGTAACTCAGGCTACTTTTGTTTAAGAAAAAGGATTAAGATTCCGCACAAAAAAATTAAAACGCGGGCGCACTCGAGCGAAGCGATGGTAAGTTGCTAGTATGTATATGAAATGTTTAAATAATAATGTGTACTGAGGATCTAAAAAATAATACTTACTATTTTTAGTGAAGGTTACAATCTTGAGCACTTTCCCGTAGCGTTGGAAAATCGAATAGAGAACGTCAAGCACTATTGGATAGAGCATGTGCTCTATTATCACGCGAAGCACTGTGTTTGGACCACCCTGCAACAAACAAATATTTTAAGTTAGTTTTCTCCCTTACATAGATAGATATTAACAAAAATTATAAAAAATAATCATAGGTTTAATTATAAATGTTTTTTTTATTTTATTACAGTACATAATATGCGTAATTCATATCCATTTAACACAGTAAGTCTAAAAACTTTACAAAGTAAAGAAGCTAAAATCTGATTATTAGCACCTTGTTGGCAAGTATTTAGCAGGATCGGTAGAATACGCTAGTTTGCATAATAAACACTCGTTGCATACACTTCATAAGTCTATCAATCTATATCTTAGGTATTCCCCTCCAGATTCAAAATCTGATTTACGGGACGAGCTTGTAATATTTAAGATGGTCTTAGGTAATCAGCTTTGCTGTGGATTAGTGGTAAATAGATAATCTTCTTTGCTTTACGTCACCCAAAGGCAACGTTAATTGTACGATTTAATACCTCAAATGTATGGCAGACCATTATTCTGATATATTAAGAAGCGAAGTCGTTTTGAGTTTATTTCGGTACAGTGTTTCATATAAAGTTTCCGAAATTTGAGCTCACGCAACGAATGGCCGTAATAATTTATTTTTAATGGAATAAACCTATAACTGAAAATGTGTAAGGCTTTATCTAATAAAGTATTGTATTGTGGCTACCTAATGTTATATGATGATAATTTAAGAGGCAGAGACTTTTGTAATTATATATGTAGATACTTAGATGGTGATTTATGTATGTTAAGATTTAAACTAACTTGTTGATCATTGATGAAAACAAATTAGTTGAGTATATTACCTGATAAGAACGATAAAAACTTAAAAGAACTTTCATTTAGATCAATAGTTAGTGAGAAAAAAAAATTAAAAATTCCATCTTTACAAAATTTGTACATAATATTATGCACTGTACAATGAATATTGCTCACCTGTAAATATTTTATTCTACTCTTAAACCTACAGAGTACAAAGCAACGAACAAATTACAAAGTACACAGATGTTGACCTGTTAATAAAGTGACTAAATAAATAATATCGGGTAAGTATGATTCGGCCTTACGCCCCTAGAGTGGATACTCTAGGGGCGTAAGGCCAACTGATATTTGACCTGTTTTTTTACTAAAAAAATACAATGTAGGTATTATTATGCCAGTTCATACTTTAAAAAAAACAAGTTTTGAAACATTAAATAAATTATTAATCACTAGGTGTACCTATATTATTATAAATTTTAGTCCTCCGCCACACTGAGTTTGTGTTTATTCGGGTTAATCTCAGAAACTATTGATTCGCTTTTCATACGGTATTCACCAATAGGAAGAGAGATCATCTAGTAAGATTATGAAATATTTTATGAACATAATTATAAAATAAGCTGCCGGTTTAATGACATTTTTGTATTAAGTCGGGAAAAATGGCCCTTTCTCAGAACTTCCGTAATATTATTGATGCGAAAGGCACAGGTCACTGCTAGGGTCACTAGTATTTTATAAATACCTGTATTTCAGTGCCACCATTCGCAGGTTGTAGAGCCGCGCCCGCGCCAGCGACGAGCGCTGCGCCCGCGCTGTTTGATATTGCTTGTGCGGCTTGAAGAGCTGCTTGTGCTGAAGCCGACTAAAAAGGAAATATCTTAATTATAGCGAATTGTTAACATAATACAAATATGTACGAGTATGTCTAAATGACATATATTTAATATTTATTTTACAAATATTAATAATATTTACTGCATACAAGAAATATCATCCTGTTCCTGACTTTGGCTTTGTAAAAAAAAACTATTATTCCGTTCAAATTTCCAAATTCGATTTTAATTTATCTATATAAATAAAAATGAATGTTCGTATGTATGTCCTCTATGCATTCCTAACCATTGACCCAATTGTGATAAAACTCTGGTGGGTTATTCTGGTATAAAGGTTCCTGGCGCAAAAAAAAATAGATTTTTTATTCAATTTATGCATTCCTAAACTATTCAAAGCCAGGGATGCACCCGAGGGAAGCAAGGGTATGTTGCTAGTACATAATATATCAATACTATATTATATGTTATACCAATGCTATATTGTAGCTTCTTTTTTCGCATGATAATAAATTGAATGCTTAATGCATATGTATTGTCTAAAAGTTTTTACTTCTATTATTCTATTGTCCTTAAAATAATCCTTAATAAATAATTTCACAAAACATGCTTTTCGTGTAGGTCATAACAATTCAACATCATTTTCCCAAAAAATAGGTAACAGTCACGTAATAATAAATATGCTCACTTATCTTCCATAAGTCGGATAACAAAAGAACGCAATAGGAGTTATCTCTTGTATACCTTGGAGTGTTCCTAGACCACGAGATAACATTGACCGTACCAAACAAAAGGACGCCATAAACTTATTTTGTATCGTCGAGAAATCCACTACTTTGTTCAAATATACTAGCTTGTAGCTTGAAGATGACCTTCCCATTTCTACATAAAATAAAATAACATTAGGGATGATATACAACTTTGCAAAAGTAAGAAAAACGCTTTTTGTACTAAGTAATGATAAAATATAAAATTGTTTACAAAAATTAATTTAACAGCCGTTGACCAAATAAGATGTTTAGAAATGTAATTGACAAACTGATATTGAAGTCTGCTACAAATGCCATTGTTAAAACCCGTTCTAAAAGTTACAATTAATGATATGTCAATTGATTTTAACATGAGGCGTTAAACCCGATCAGTGTTGTGCAAAAAGAATGAAGCAAATGAAACGTACGGTGTTAGACGGACGTAATGATCGCACAAGCCGGGCACTCTTTGATCCTATATTTTCCATGGCTTTGTGCGCGACGACAAGCTGACAAGCGTGCAGGCCAGACACAAAAATAAGGCTTTAACCGTGTCACGGTAAGCCTGCCGTCGACGTCAAAGGCTCCGCTACAAATTCACGTTGACTTTCCCTTACTCTCCCTTCCTACTACTTTTACTTACATTTTTACCACATAATGATGCGGAATTTTAAAAATGTAGTAAATAATACTTTCTTAGATTTACGCGAATATTTGACATTTTAAATAAAACTATCTCTTCGGATTATTTCGCGGATTTATTTTGATTTTTGGTTTCCGACGTTTCGAATGCTTTACAGCAATCATGGTCACGGGAGAGATTAAAATTTTAGACGTCTCAAAGGAAAAGATAGTTTTATTTAAAATGTAGTAAATAATTTTTATTTTTTACTTAAAGCATGTAATATTATTAGAATTGAGATTACTTTTAAAATAAAAACAAAACTGTTGCCAGTGTCACTCGCTATAAGTAAGCTGTAGTTCATTTTTATGTATTACGTTATTTAAAAAGAAAGTAAAAAAGTCTTAAAATAGGAGCAGAAAGAAAGATTTCCTTAAGTTACCATAATAATTGGAAAAAGGGCATAAAAACTTCGTATATTAAAGTATGGCACGAATAATTGAAATCGCGATTTCTCGAAAATATTTTTCCAATAGCGTCTTTCAAAGTGCAAACTCTGGACTTATTTAAAAAGGTCTTATTCGCAGGACGTACAATCTTTCAGCAAGACCAGTGGCAGACGGTCGAGGCGGTGTAGACGCGACAAAATAACTCCATCCGCCACTGGAGACTTCTATTCAGCTACCACAAAAACCTTTTGCGACGCATGATTGATCAAAGCCGTGCATTCACTACACGATCTTTAAATTGCATTGGCGCTGTTAATGCTGGATAAAATATGGGTGACATTATTTTATCGTGTGTACACAAACTTATATCGAATATACATTTCTTGAATTTATATCCTCGATATAACGTAGTAATGTGTCACAATAAATCATTTATCGAATTTAAGCTAAGCAATTTGAATCCTCTGAAACGTGTTAAGGTAACAATGGCATGTCTATCTGTTTCGCCAAATCCCTCATTATAAGTTTTAATAGCGCAAGACACTCAGATATTTGGGATTTATGACGTCTGACTCGGAAAATTAATAACTGCTCCGACAATAGTTGATCTCATTGTAGTATAATTTTTAACATGATAAATATTAAACGTTTATATTTAACTGCACCTGGTTAAGTATATCTTGAAAGAAACGTGTTTAAAAGAAATATTAACTAAAAATAGACAGTTGAAATCCATTACCGAAAAATGTCAAAAGTGAAATAATAATGAAAGATCTTTCACTGAAATCGTCACGAAAAATAAGTCCTTGATAATGTTAAGGAGCTTCCCGCAGGGCACGAATCACATCATTATAAAGTATCGTTTTAAGTACTGCAGGAAATAGGAATGACAAAGAAATGTCAAAATATCCTCGGACGATTTGTAATAAATTATTTTCGATATTACAATAAATTTTAAGCAATCAATTATAATGCAAATTTTATATTAAATAATTAGTACATGAAATTCATTTTTGTAAAAATAATTTTAAAAAATCTAATATATATATATATATATATATATATATATATATATATATATATATATATATATATATATATATATATATATATATATATATATATATATATATATATATATTTATGTAATATACCTACGCTCGACACGTTTAAGTTTGTTCTAAGTTGTCAGACAAATATTAGTTAATCGTAACTTCTCAAAACGCGTACAGATATTTAAGTAAACAGATAATAGACACCTAGTTCTATCCATTTTCAGTTTAATCATCACATTAATTAGCCATTGTGTTTACTCAGACGCTTGTTTGCATTGTTGACAATCCGATCAAACAACTATTATACTATTGATGATTAAACAATGAGATGATTATAATCATAACTTGCGTGTAATTGCCAACACAACGTTATTATTTGTATTGTAATATATAAATTTTAAATACCTTTTTAATTTATTAACTTTTACATACAACAAAAGTTTACCTTCCTTTCTTTTTATGAAGTAAATGATTAAGCTCGTAAATTTTAAGAAAATTGATTACTAACGTTTAATGGCAGTGTGTGTGTGATATATTCTTTGATGTGGCCTAAAATATTTTTAAATTATGATGTTAAGTTTTTTAAGGCGTTTTAGTTAGTGCTTAGAGCTTTTCTTGCGTTAATATTAAAATATTTGCCTACGCACATAAATCAGACTGAAATATATATATTTTTGTTAACATCTAGTATACCTACAAGTATTTTACAAAGGTAACGTTACTGCAAATAAAGATCATCACTAAGACATTTCGTTTTTCTAATAGCTACTTTCAATTACTATAATATGATACAATGGAACATTATTTCTTACTAACATCTGATAAATGTATTGTCTTTGATGTTGAAAAGCTCCTTATCTCCGTAAATGTTCCCCTTATATGTATGTATGTATAGACCAATTTGTTCCTTCCCTAGCTACGTCGTTACAATTTTATAAAAGTATATTTAGATAAGTTAGTTACTATTTCATATTTCAATTCGAGTTAGACACTTATCGTTACACTTTTCAATTTTCCTTTAAATGAAAACTTTCAATACTAATATAACACGAGTAAGTCTTCGAGCCTAATAATTAATAAAAAAGATCACTTGATTTTTGGGAAGAAAACATGAATAGTAAAAAAAACGATGTTCTTTTACATTTTTAAGCATTACTTCTTTTCCAATTCAAAGAGAAATATCATAATTTTAGCTTATTAAATATTTTTTTTTTAATTATAATTAAACCTATTTTTATTTATTAACAATTACTTACTTATTAACGTTTTAAATATTCTATTAATATTTGTATTCTGTATTAAAACATTATATATATATATAAAAATATTCGGTATAAGTCGGTGCCAGCCGATACAAATCAAAGCACAACAACTATAACTGAAAATATTTGATTAGGTATCTATACTAAATGAAAACTACCAATCAGTTATTTTTCTACTTTTTAGTGTTTTTTTGAAGTCGATTTTTTTTAAGTTTTTATTTTTCATTTTTTAGTGTAGACATAGCAGTAGCAAAGTAAGAAGAAAGTATTTTAATAAAATATTCGCGTATCCGTTTTAAATAGTTTGATGCCATTTTTATATAAAGACTGATAAACTACTCGTGAATTCGCTTTTATTAGTAAAACTAAAGAATTTGGCTCTAAAATTTAATTCTAACGTATTAGGCTTGTCAAACCAAACAAAATAAGCCCAAACTCAAAGAATCTATTATTAGCCGTTAAAG
Source organism: Argynnis bischoffii washingtonia (assembly GCA_033884665.1). NCBI lineage: Eukaryota > Metazoa > Arthropoda > Insecta > Lepidoptera > Nymphalidae > Argynnis > Argynnis bischoffii. Next base: position 11,222,686 of record CM066618.1, on the reverse strand, counting down.
AGTTGCTACCTATCCACCTTCTAGCCCTACCATTTAAATGAGTTCGACGATACCGAACCACTGCACTATCAACGGAAATAGAAACGTGACAAAGAAATATGACAATTAGAAGTAGGTTAAGTTTTCATTAGCTGTTTTTCTACCCATAGGGGTAGTATTTTTTTTTTTCAAATTAAAATGGGACCAACTTGAAAATATACACTATCAAACAAAAGAAAATTTTTCCAAATAGGTTAATAAATGACGAAGTTCTGAGGTAACAAACATAAAAAAAAAATATACAGCCGAATTGAGAACCTCCTCCTTTTTGAAGAAACCGGTAGAAAAAATATAAAGTTAATAATTTATGGTATAAAATATAAATTACAATTACTAACTAAACTTTTTGTCGGATTCTTCTCCTGTATATACGAGTACAATGGCAGTGTTATGATTATCAGGCAGCAAATTATTACAGAGTATTGAACATGACTCGTGATTTTTAATTGATCATTTAAGTATTTTATAATTATTCCATCTCCTAAGTATAATGTTACCAATAATATTTTAAAAGCTTTCTCTTTAAAAAATAAAGAATATCGTGTTGAAAATATTTAATCAGTTTATAATACCACGTTTTACGTAATTTATTTACATCGCATGACGTCACATTTTCAGTTGTGTAAAAATATGTATCATACAGTTTTCACAGCTTATTGACTCTTAAATTATTAAAACTTTTTTAGTAAAGCAATAAAATTTGAACGAATTCCGCATATGAAAGCTACGACAGATACTAAAAGGTTTAAGCGTAATTTTTAGTGCTGAGAGACGTTGAAAGGAGACGGTAATTTTATACAATCTACGCCAGGTCAAGGCTTACAAAAGGGGTTTAAAATGAAAAAATATAAATTAGCTCATTCAACTAAAATTGTAGGGCTCCTTTGATGTTGATATTTTGCCTTTACTATGCATTTTAGCTTTATTAAAGTATCAAAATTGAAGTAATATTGTATATTATTTATTGTATCTATACTAAAAGCAATTCCGATTTGTAAAATCAAAACTGACAAATGCCCCTGTTCAGATATCGATAGACAAGAGACGTAGTTTAGTAATTCAATCAAACCGGAACAACGTAGCTCATAAGGTTCCAACGTTGTATGCGGGTTTATTGAATACCGTTATCTAAATTGTGGGCTCTTGATACCCCTTACAAAGATTATATTAATAGTTTTACTGCTGGCCACAGGGGGTTAAATTTGCCCATCAGTAACGACGGCTTTAATGTTCTATCGCATACCGCAGTATAATACGCTTATAATTGTAACAAAGCTAATTGAACTATCGCTACGTAATTATGAATAACTAGTTCGACTTTCACTAATTAAATGATTTAATGTTAGAACTCAATACTATTTGAATAAGCTTCGGCCAATTTTAGACGAGGATACAATAACATAACCATATTAATTGCGAAGGAATAAATATATTGTATAATTTGTTAGAAATACTAACAAATTAAATATGCTTATATAAATAGGAAATGCACATAATATACGAAATTAGTGTGAATAATACTATAAACTTACCGCATTACTGTGAGTTTGATCGGTTTTGAGCTCTTTGTGGTTAGAGAACTGAACATAGACGGCGCGTCCACGCAACTGCGCTACGCAGCCGCCAAAGTATGCCACCATCGCCACCGCAGATATCTCCTCTGCCATCTCAAGGAAGGCCTTGCGACAAAAGAAAAAACATTTATTATTAAATTAGCATTTTTAAACCAAGCAATCTGAATATGTTTTATCTATACTAATATTATAAAGAGGTAAAGTTTGTGAGTTTGTGACATTGTAGAGGGTAATCTCTGGATCTACAGAACCGATTTAGATGAATTTTGGTAAGAAGATAGTTTGAGACCCTGGAAAGGAGATAGAATACTTTTTATCCCGGAAATCATGCCTTGAGGGGATGAAAATGGGGATGAAAGTTTGTATGGGGAATCAATCGGGAATTGTTAGTTCTTATTATAAAGTAAACATTGCAAATATTGTGTGGATTTAGTAATTTCTTGCCTTAAGATAAAGATAAAATTGCAATTTTCTGGAATTTTGTCAATAATATATTTTTGTTCGCTCGGAATAAGTAAACCAATTCTAAAGTAAACAGGCAGTGATAGTTCAGTGGTAACGCACCTCTAATATTTTCATGTGCAAATAGTTTTCAATATGATTACCACTTGTATTAAGATAGAGGAAAACACCGAGAAATCCTGTACGTTAGAGAGAATTTAACAAGTCGTCTAACTCATACTTGGCCAACATGATAGCCTATGGCCTCATCCCCCTCGCATTGAAGGGAGATTTGTACCCAGCAGTGGGACATTAAAAAGATCTGAATACATACACATACTCTTAAGTAACATGAGCTATGTTTAACTAGCGATTTATCAAATCAAACATTCCTAAGTGACAAAAGATTGTATTGAAACTTCTTATAATATTACTCAACGTTCTTTTTAGGGTTCCGTGCCCAAAGAGTAAAACGGGACCCTATTACTAAGACTTCGCTGTCCGTCCATCTGTATGTCCGCCGTCATCAGGCTGTATATCATGAACCGTTGTGGTTAGACAGTTGAAATTTTCACAGGTGATGTATTTCTGTTGCTGCTATAACAACAAATACTAAAAAACAGAATAAAATAAATATTTAAGGGAGTTCTCATATAACAAACGTGATTATTTTGCATCAATTTTGCTCGATATTGATAACGGCAACAGGTAGACGCTTGAAATATTGACAGAATATTTAGTTATATATTCACTTTAAAAATAAATAATTAAAATAAAACAAATATTTGAGGGGGGCTCCCGTACAACAGACATGGTTTTTTTTGCCGTTTTTATAGATGATGGTACGGAACCCTTCGTGCGCAAGGCCGACTCGCACTTAGTAGGTTTATTTTTTATTATAGTAAGTTAACACCTACAGACATACGTCCGTGCCTTATTGAGCTATTTTTATGTTTTGTTGTTATTTTTATTCCACTTTATTTGAGATGGATTCATGCGTGTACAGTATGTATAGTTATAGTTAGCTCCTAGTAATGTCTTTAATTTGCTTAATAATAATATTTAATTTAAAATATACATACATCTTACATACGAGTATATACGTTTATACGAAACTACTATGTATACTAATATTAAATAATTGCGGATAGTAGACAAGCCCATTCAAGATATAAATAACCGATAAGTACACTGAATACAAAGAAGGAACATAAATTGAGTACCTAGTGGGTCTATACGACAACTATCATCTAATATAATCGAATACCGAGAGTCGGGAACAAAATATGAGAGAATGAAAGATGACATGTCGAGTGAGAGGTCTCGCTTTCATATTTTCCTCGAGGCACCGGTGTCTGTCGTTTAATTATAGGGTACTAGCGACTTTGCTCGGGTATGTCCCTACTCCCTAGGTATGGTTTAAATAGTTATTAGCTAGCATGTATGTAATTTTTTTTCGTGAATTTTTCCGATGTTTTAGTAATCATTCTGCTATTTGGGGCGGAGACAAATCCAACAAATCACAGTACCGGTGGTAGGACTCTGTCAAGCCTGAGGAGTCCGACTGGATGGGTACCACCCCCTTATCTATTTCTTCCGCCAAGCAACAATGATTGCATTGTTGTGTTCCGGTATGAAGGATAAGGTAGCCAGCGCAATTACAGGCAAGAGGCATATCATCTTAGTCCTCACAGTGACAACGCACCTGTGGTTCTGCATTTTTGTTACTTAAAACCTAAGTGCATGAACCGTAGGTGTTATGGGCGACAGGTACTGCTTTCCATCACGTGGTCTGTCTGCTCGTTTGTCACTGAATCGCATAAAAAAAAAAAAAAAAAGATCATAAAAATCGGTGCAACCGTTCTTGAGTTATAAATGTTGTAGCTAACCCGACTAAAAATGTGAAATTATAATAGAATTTTGGATAATTTTTTATTGTGTATTGATCTAGTAAAATTGTTTATAACTAAACGATTTATAATACCTATAGTTATTTTAAAAAAAAAGCCAAATATTACCCTAATTTGCGCAAACTAAATGTGTGAAATATTCATAACATGGTAGATTATACCTCTAAAAGCGAATGCATAGGTAAATCGCTAAACAATGTTATCATAACGTACTGGTAACAAGGTTGTGTCTGTAGCACCATGGTCTGCAATTAATCGGCTTTGACGAACTCCACATAAACCCTGTGACCAAACAACAGGATTGATTCCCGCGTAGTGCATCGTTTTCTAAATGCGTTATGATTTTCACGATCATTTTAGAGTGGAAATTTAGCATACCCGCTTCCTATTTCATGTGCGCACCATTCACAACCGCAGATTTCTGCTTTTGGCATTTGAACATGGCCGACCAACGTGCAAAATACACCGTTATAAACCTGTGTAAGCCGCAAATGAAATAGAATTTGTCAGCCGCTAATTAAAAAACAAATATGTAGTAGTGAAAAGTGAGTTAAGCTAGAATTTAATCATATTTACTTTGATCAAAACAAAAAGTTACGAACTATGCAAATAAAAAAGTTGCTATTACTCGTCCATAACTAATATTTGGGAGAGTGGTTTTTTTGTAAACTCTAAGATTTTTATTTTATGAACTTAGTATACTTTACATAGAGTACCTAGGATAGAAAGCCTTATACGATATTTGTTAAGTAATAATTAATTAATTAGTTAGGTCTGTAAATTACATAAAATGATGTTTTCTATTGTTAAATAGATTCCTTGACATTAAATATAATATATGTACATCGAAAATGAGAAAGCATAATAGATAATTAATATATTGTTTAGTTTAAACTGAGAAGTTGTATGAATCAAAAGAATAAGCATCAAAACAATAACCGATAAGCCTAAAACTCGTTTTCTAGCAGCTTTTAGGCAAGCGCGCTCCAACCTAGACCTAGACCTCATCAGTGCTTTAGCGTTGATTGTCGTCAAGCGCAAGCCTATCTATCAGTAAAAAAAACGTTTTAGGAAAAATTTTGGAAAAATTTTCGAAGCATTTTTTTTTAATGCGATTCAGTGACAAACGAGCAGACAGACCACCTGATGAAAAGCAGTACCTGTCGCTCATAACACCTACCGGTTCATGCACTTAGGTTTTAAGTAACAAAAATGCAGAACCACAGGTGCGTTGTCACCGTGAAGACTAAGATGATGTCTCTTGCCTGTAATTGCGTTGGCTACCTTATCCTTCATACTGGAACACAACAATGCAATCATTGATGCTTGGCGGCAGAAATAGATAAGGGGGTGGTACCCATCCAGTCGGAATCTTCAGGCTTGACAGAGTTCTACCACCGTACCTTCTATACATTGAAATTCTTATACTTTTTTCATCTAATCTACATTTAAATATGTATTGTATTAATGTTTATATGTATGTATGTATATATAATAAGTACACCGCCTACCATTACATATAATTTCTCCTATGCCCTAAGGTTGTCTGGAAGACATCGCTTATAGCGATAAAGCCGCCTCCTGTGCATCATCTATCGCTGATATTTTCTTTTTGTATATTTCTTTGTGGTGTACGATAAAGTATCGATCTATCTATATACTTATCTACTTCTATCTATTTAGGCTTAGCTATGTTATATATCAAAATATGCTATCTAACGTACGCACGAGGTGACCATGACGACATGTTTATTAATATAATATTTTATTATAAGATCTTAAAGATTTCCAGTATATGCCTAAGCTACACGAACAATATATTTATTTAAATATTATATTGCATTCAACAATATTAAATATTGTACTCAACAAAATTGCCTCTGATATTATGAATTTAATTGAATCATAAATCAGATGAAATGTTAAAGTGAGGGCAACAAATTAATGGAAGCATAGCTGCCACGCGAGGCTCGATCGTAAAATAGTGTCAACGGCTCTTCGTTTTAATCACCGAGAGTGGAAGCGATTGTCCGCACCCACTCACATCAATGTTTGCCCACCTCTCAACAGATGCCGCCTTTGTAACTGGACTCTCAGAGCTTCGGTTACCATCAACTGCGATACTTTTCATCATTCTCTTCAGGGCCATCAAAGGATCAAAAGCCTGTTCAGCTTTCGAGAGCTTTATTATTGATTAACTGAGAAGAGACTACTATAAGTGATTTCAAAAAATCACATGAGCATTTATATATTGAGGCAAAGTATTTATATAAAAGCAGGCGAATTTCAAAATAATATTATAAATGTCGTGGCCAAAGTAAAATATAAAATGCAAGGTAAAGGTATATTTAATTTTCATTGTGCTTGCACCGTGAAAACTTAAATGGAAAGATAAAGGAAATTTCATAACAAAAAAGCGAGATTGTGACCGTTCATAAAAAAGGGATTCGACTTGTTTCTCTTGCTGGAAGAAAGATTGTTTTTCTTCACGCCACCATATATACGGGGCGGATGTCATACAGGCTATTTATTAGATGGGATAACATTGTCGCAACGTCTGTCCTACTGCCTGCACGTAATAAGATTTCTTTTTTTATTATTTTATTTCTGGGTTGTAAACTAACTCATTTTTAATTTGTCAGCAACATCTCGTAAATTCCGGGTTGCACGTGCTTTTGAAGCTCTTATGGCGTAAAATGTGGCAATAAAAACAACTGGATGTCATCTTAAACGTATTGCAGTTCCGTATAAAAATCCTATCTATATATACTTTGGGATTACAAACACCATACTAATATAATATTTAAATACATGTTCTTTCTGTATAAGTCAGCTTTCAAAATCTTATATTTACCTAATCATAAAGTTTTATGTCCAATTGATGAGAACCATTAAGGGATTAAGTTCTGAACATTCGAATTGATTTGCAATCCTTGCGATTATTTTTCTCGCTTTGCCTATGCGAACGAAGTGAAATGACAAGTTCTCTGCGATTATTAATACGAATATAGCATACCTACAAATATTTTGCTTTAACATGTGATAGAAAAAAAATCGTCATTAGACAAATCTTAATAACTCCACTAATTCTTTACAAAAACAACTTACGTTTGTTACTTCTTCACGACTCAACAGATTTGCGTGGAAATCCGATCGGAGGTAGTTTATAACCTGAATTAGCGCTTAGGCTGCTTTTTATGACATATCTATCACACGGCTGAAGCCACGTACGTGCAAAAACTATTTCCTTAATATAAGACAGCTTGTAATATTATTCGAATAACTTTCCTAGACTTCAAATTGACAACTGAAATTCTCATTGCCTCTCTTATTTTCTATTTATGCATATAATAAAATTGTAACTTAGTCAAATCTGTACATTAACATATTTTGGAAAATCTAATTGAAATAGACATTATTATTGAAACAGAGACCGAATCTATTGTTTTTAGAATTATTGTCTGTCTGTCTGTCTATGTCACGGAAAAAGCACTGGAGGGATTATGATGAAATTTGGTACGATTATAGCTGGTTATCCGGGTCAACTTTCTTACTTACTATACTTATGATACTTTTTACTGCTGGAAAATATCTCATTTCTGAGAAATAGATACTAAACGTTAAAACGTAAGCAGGGACGAACCTGAGCGGAGCGAGGGTGGGTCGCTTATTTGTGTATAAAATACATATTTAGTACAGTTTATTCATAATTTTCAATTAAAATTAAATTAAGATATGAAAATTATATCATAAATACTACTGTTTTTATTGTAGCATAGGTATATATAATAAAATGTTCAAAGATTTCTTTCGAGTATTAATTGTTTGGGAAAAACATTATATTGCGAAAACAAGGAAAGAAAAACAATTATTTAACTAACGTGGCGCGCCATCATATTCGTAACCCAAATTGAAATTTATTTTCATCGTCGCCACCCCTTGAATTCCGCTAAGTAGAATTTTGATGGAATTTCGCATTCAGCTTAATTTATTATAATTTTTCCCCTTTTCGCATATTTTTAGGGTTAAAAGTGAAAATTAAAATGTATAAACATTAAGTAAAAAGATCATGAAACCCATAGCTTTAAAATGAAGTATATTAAATGGGAAGTTTGGAAATTGAAAACAAAATAGTCTTTATTGTTAATTTTAATTAATTTAAATAATAAATATATTTATTATATAAATAAATTGCTTTACTACAATGTTGTTATTACATTTATATATGAACAAGAAGATATGGGCCGACTATCGTCATATTATTATAGTAAATTGATATAAATAACATTATCTAAATCTATTATACTCTAAATCTATCATAAACAAGGTGAGCTCAGACCATAGTGATTAGTTTGATTTTCTTATACTTTAAATGCCAATAAAAATATATTAAAAAAGGCTTTTTGTTTCTATAAATAATACACGTATGGGGAAGTTTAAAGGTAATATTGTAGCAAAACTTCTTTATTTATCCTACAGCAATGACGCCATCTTTTTATATAATTCTTTATTTAAATTAATAAAAACAGAATTTTATATAATAGTCCCGCTGAGTTTCTTTCGCCAATTCTTTTCAGGTCTGAGGCTTCTTCTTTCCGAACTGGTAGTAGATTTATGAAATTCAGTAAAAAAATGTAATAATTTAATGCTGAATAAAATACTTTGAATTTGAATTATGTTTAATTTCAAGATAAAAAATGCTGATATTTTACATTAAGTTTAAAACATTATAAGAATATTTAATCGAGTGAATTTTAATACTTACAAAAGTTATTTATTTAGTTCATTTTTTTTTTTCTTATTATAAAGTAGATTTCTTATATGCAATTGTTTTGTATCAAGTTATAATTGATAATATAAATTTAATTGGATCATTACATTCGTAATTACAATTTAGATTTTGATCTGTACACAGTAGTTAACAGTTACACAAAAATAAAAGTGTGAAAAATTAAATAAGGGTTACGAGATAAATATAAAAATATCTTTGAATCCGAACGTCGATTGAAAGATTTGCGGCTTAGATAGTATTAAGTTCACTAATGTCTACTAATCCTGAGCTTAATTTTGTGAAAGTTTCATCGGTTTAGTTTAAAGCTTGCGTGGCGATTTCTAAAACGAGAAAGGATTAGCAATGGGACCTATCTTTTTATAAGCGACTTAACACTTAACTTTCAACACTGAATGATCTGATAACATAGTTTTACAGTATAAGCTTTTTGTTAAAATAGACAGATAAATCGAACTACTATTACAATTACGAAAGTAGGATGTATGTGTATATCTTTGTAACTCAAAAGAAGTTGTAGAGTTGGACACATTTAGATGAAATTTAGTACATACTACGTAAATAAATTACTAATTGAAATAACATATAGACTATTGTTAGGCACCTAAAAACGCATTCGAGCAAAGGAACGGCGAGTCACTAGTTAGTAGTCCCTATAAAAGAAAATTTAAAATACGTTTTTATGTTTGGTGTATTATTCATCTAGCACTGGTGGCAAAGTAAGAGTGCTCTAGGTCTACCTTTGTACAGTTACCGATGCGGACATACACAATTTAAATTAATTATTGCGAAGCGATATGCAGACTAAAGTAAGCGTGACCTGCTTTTCAGTAGATTCATATAGGTAATATAAACCGGGAAACAAATAGGTGGAGGCCGGTGCCACAATGGTTAGCGGCCTATTTGCGGACGAGACCGCGCCACCCACTTGTTGTGCTTCCGGCGAAGCTTCGACTATTGTGAAGAGTAGTGTTACATGGCCGACTTTGTATATTGAAATCTCTATTTTTTGTTTCCGTTCTGATTTTTGTTTATGTTGTATTTACTCATTCCTTTTTACGCTAACTTTTGCTATTTATATTATTGTTTTTAGTTTTTACAATCATTATATAATGAATCTATTGTTACTAAAAATATGTTTATTATTAATGATATATATATATATATATATATATATATATATATATATATATATATATATATATATATATATATATATATATATATATATATATATGTATGTATTCAGCCCTTTTTAACGTCCCACTGCTGGGCACGGGCCTCCCTTCAATATGAGGGGAATCAGGCCATAGTCCACCACGCTGGCCAAGTGCGGATTGGCAGACTTCACATGTCTTTCGAAAACGTGCTAGGTTTTCTCAGACATGCAGGTTTCCTCACGATGTTTTTCCTTCACCGTAAGGCAAGTGGTAATCATGTTAGAAATGATTCGCACATGAAAATATCAGAGGTGCGAGACCCGGGATTTGAACCCGCTTCACTCGGTTTCCCAAGCGAGCGCGTTACCACTGGGCTACCACTGCCTAATATATATATATATAGTTAAATGAATATTACTTTTACAAATTAAACGATCTACTTGCAAGAGCAGCCAACAACTAGTCGAGTCGATTCAAAGTGATCGTCAAAACTTTCTTCGGCCATAAAGTATACATACAGTCGAAGTTAAGCAATTTGTTCATATTTATGCACCAGATAATCTTACTTCCTAACTATAGCTAGAAGAAATAAGAACTATATATGCACTTTATCCAATGTTAGTTTGAAACTACAAACGGCAGTTGTTTGCATGGTTAATAATACTGAAATGGCTAGCGTTGGGAAAAAATCAATTAAAAACTCGTAGTTTACATCTATAATAATATTATGATGCTGAAGAGTTTGTTTGTTTCTTTGTTTGTTTGGTTGAACGTGCTAATCTCAGGAACAACTTATCCGATTTGAAAAAATCTTTTTGCATGAGATAGCCCGTTAACCGAGGAAGACTATAGGCTAGACTATCATCCAGGAAAATGTACGATTCCCATGGGATAGATTTGTTTTTGTCTGGGGACGAACCCGAAGCGAAGCGAGGGTGAGTCACTAGTACTTACATAATTTTCAAATAAAGTACCATTATTCAGTTCAGATTATTATGGTTTTCATATAAACTTTGGTGGTTGTTGCGAGACGAGTAAACACAAATAAAAGTCTATGTTACGTCACTAATGAAATTGTAATAGAAAAAGTCAACACACACGTAAAAACAGTACAGAAGGAACAGTTAGGGAGATACACAATAACACAAAACGTTTCAGTACAAACACAAGAAGTCCACATATAAAAATCCACGAAAAACGATTAAATAATATAGGACAAGTAAATAGCGTCAGATTGCAAATCATCGACTGTCTGCATAGTAAAAATCACAAGTGGCCGGTAGGTGTAAAACAAATTCCGATCTGCCGTATACTACGGGTTTCGCGCGGCTATGCTTGTGAATTAAATAAATATGAATAAATATTATTTAATAAATATAAATAATTATGTTTGTGTGTTGTGTGTATGTAGGTGTGTGTGTAATATAATATAATACGTAAATTAAATATAATATAAATATAAATATATTGTATGAGAAGTTATATATATAAATATGATAAATTAAATATATTATGTATAAGTCACCTACATCACTCCCCTCCAGAGGCCGTGTCTACGGACGATAAAAATCAGGGAAGTGTACTCTGCGTCCCGACCTTGTTGTTTTCACGGGACATTCCTTAGCAGGTAAAATATTGTCCTGTCGGTGTGAGGATGAGTCAGATGACAGTATATAGGCCGGTTTGAGGCGGTCTATGGATACTGTCTCATCTTTATTGCCCACGCGTATCGTGAAGGTTTTAGCACCTCTCTTGAGCACTTCGTATGGCCCAGTGTAAGCGGGCTGAAGTGATCCACGTAGCACTTCATCCCTAAGGAATACGTGACTACAGTGGGCTAAGTCCTTAAAAACGAAGGCTCTCCGAGATTTTGAGTGGTGCTGAGGTGGAACTGGACGTATGCGGTCGGCAAATGACTTCATACGGGCTGAGAAATCCGTGATGTCGGTGGTGTTGTGCGCGACGTCATGGCCTAAAAATTCGCCAGGTAGGCGCAGTGGCTCACCGTACACCAACTCAGCGGATGAAGCCTGGAGGTCCTCTTTGAAGGCACTCCTGATGCCGAGCAACACGAGTGGAAGTGACTCGGTCCAGTTCGCGTCAGCGTGACAGGTAATTGCTGCCTTCAACTGCCGGTGGAATCGCTCCACCAAACCGTTGCACTGTGGGTGGTAAGCCGTCGTTCTACGGTGATCGAAACCGATGGATCTAGACAGCTGTTGAAATAAGGCCGACTGGAATTGCCTGCCTCGATCGGTTACGATCTCGGTAGGACAACCATATCGGGCCACCCAACAGGAAATGAACGCTTTGGCCACTGTTTCGGCGGTGATGTCGGTAATAGGCACAGCTTCCGGCCATCGCGTAAAGCGATCGACGGCTGTGAGGCAATACCGATAATCACCAGCAGGCGGTAGCGGGCCGATTAGGTCTATATGGACGTGTTTGAAACGCGCTGAAGGTAAATCGTGCGTACCTAAAGGTGAGGCAACGTGTCTAGTTACCTTCGAGCGTTGGCAAGACAAACACGCCTTAGCCCATTCACGGCAGTTTTTCCGCATCAGTGGCCAGACGAAACGTTGGGAAACGAGTTTGGCTGTGGCATTGGCGCCAGGATGACTGAGTGAGTGAAGACAGTCAAATACCTGCTGACGCAGTTGTTGGGGGACGAAAGGTCTGGGTGTCGGTGTACTGACGTCGCAGTACAAGACAGTACGACTCCCAGGTATGGTCGTTTTTGTTAGGCGAAGTGAAGAATCGCCTTTGAGATGGTCTGCCAGCTCTGGATCTGTGGCTTGGAGTTTGGCCATCACTTCAAGATCGACAGGCATCTGCAGTTCATTAACGCGCGACAAAGTGTCGGCGACCAAGTTGTCTTTTCCGGCAATGTGGACGATGTCGGTGGTGAACTGCGAGATGAAGTCAAGATGTCTATACTGACGTGGCGAACAGTTACTTTTCCGTTCATGGAAAGCGTAACATATTGGCCTATGGTCAGTATAGACCGTGAAGTGAGTGGCTTCTAGCATGTGCCGAAAGTATTTTATGCTCTCGTAAATAGCAAGGAGCTCTCTATCATAAGGAGAATATTTTACTTGCGATGGGCTCAACTTGCGAGAGAAAAATGCTAACGGCTGCCAGTCTCCATCCTTCAGCTGCTGCAAGACTGCACCTATCGCCGTATCAGAGGCGTCAGTGACTAGTCCGAGCTTAGCGTGTGAGTCTGGATGGGCTAAAAGGGCAGCATCACAAAGACTCTTCTTGCAAGCCTCAAATGCACGCAGTGAATCCCCCTCTATGACGACTGGATGGGAAGCTTTAACCGATCCGGTCAGCAAGGCATTTAATGGCGCTTGAATTTGAGCGGCGTTAGGCAAAAATCGCCTGTAAAAATTCACCATCCCCAAAAATCGTCGGAGTTCACGGACGGTTTTTGGAGGTGGGAACTGTGATATGGCCTGTACCTTGCTGTCCAGAGGTTTAGTGCCCCTTTCAGAGATTTGATACCCAAGAAATGTTACCTCAGACGCGCCGAAAACACACTTGGCAGTATTAATAAGTACGCCATAATTGCGCATACGCTCGAAAAGTTGACGTAGGTGGTCTTCGTGTTCGCGTGCAGTTTTACTGAATATTAAAAAATCGTCTAAGTATGGGTAACAAAAATCGAGTCCGCGAGTTAACTCGTCTACAAATCTCTGAAAAGTTTGACCGGCGTTCCTGAGTCCAAATGTCATATAAGGGAACTCATATAGACCGAAAGGTGTGGTAATGGCGGTCTTGGGAATATCCTCCTTCGCGACAGGGATTTGGTTGTAGGCCTTAACTAAATCTATTACTGAGAATACCGTACAACCAGACAAATTGTGTGAAAAATCGTGAATATGACGAATTGGGTACTGGTCCGGTATTGTTCGCGCGTTGAGTTGGCGATAATCGCCGCAAGGACGCCAGCCTTTGTCTTTTTTAGATACAAGGTGAAGAGGTGAAGCCCATGGACTGTCAGACGGACGTGCAGTCCCATTCGCTAACATGACATCGAATTCATCTTTTGCGATTTTTAGTTTGTCGGGGGCGAGACGTCTAGGGGTGCATGATACAGGTGGACCTGGTGTAGTACGTATGTGGTGTATAGTGTGATGCTTTGCAATTCCCGGAGTACCAGCAGGGCGTGTTATTTCCGGAAATTCGGCTAAGATTTTATGATAAATACTATCACCACCCGTTATTACCTTAACACTAGATACATTATTCCTTACATCTAAACATGCTACAGTGCTGACATTAGTTAGGCTATCAATAAGTCTTTGTTGGCTGACATCAACGATGAGGCGATAATGTGATAAAAAATCTACACCTATAATAGCTTTTGTGACGTCAGCTACGACAAATTGCCACGGAAAGTTCCGACGTAAGCCTAAATTAAGATTTAGCTGTATGTAGCCGTACGTATCGATAGCAGAACCATTGGCAGCACTGAGCTGATATGAGGTTTTACACCTGCGCTCACGAAGCGCGGAAAGTGGGTACACACAAATATCACTACCAGTGTCAATTAAATATTGTACATCGGTGCTGCGGTCCTTAATGAAAAGACGACCCGTGCTGGAACTATGACAGTTGTTGGTCGTCATTACCAACTGCTCTGAGCGTTTCTGAGCTAAACGGCATGTTGAACGCTCGCGTCGACTTTCATCTCTGCGACGTTCAGTCGGTCGCGAATGGCGTTGAGGCTGCATAGCTAAAGCACTCACCTGCTTTGTCAGCTCTGATACCTGACGTGCCAACTGGTCAATCGGTGACACTGCTGCTGATGACGTGGTCGCGGCTGCTTCAACGTGGCTCGTCGGCGCCGCGATATCGTGGACGCGGTCAGCCAGGTCGGCGAGTGCATCCAGGGGTAGCGTCGCCTGCGATGCAAGAATCGGCTGCATGGATATAGGCAGTCGGCTGGTCCAAATGGTTCTCACGAATTCCTCGGGTGTCTCGGGTCCAGCAAGGTGTTGTAGGTGGCGCAGAAACTGTGATGGCTTACGAGTGCCTAGCTGCTCGTGCGTTAACAGCTGCTTAATCTTATTGTCACGGGATGCTGATAGTCGATTAATAAGCTCGTCCTTTAATCGTTGGTAGTTGGGGGGTCCGGTGAGAACGTCCTCAACCTCGGTGGCATATTGTCTGTCGAGCATAGCCAAAATGTGGTAAAATTTTGTCGTGTCATCGGTCACTTGCATGATTGCGAATTGTCCTTCAACCTGCGCGAACCATATCGCTGGTTTTTCAGGCCAAAACGGTGGTATCCTGATCTGCGGAGGTAACTGTGAAGGTGGAACACATTTAACGGGCGTCGCCATCTTGGCACGCGGTCGACGTTGACGCAAAGTAACGTGGCTCTGCGATTTTTCCGCCTCCGATCCGCTCGATCCCTGACTTGCTGAGTGCATGGACATTATTCTCCCTGGTGTTCTGTGCGGGGTCACCAGTTTGGTTGTCGTTGGTAGACGAGTGAACACAAATAAAAGTCTATGTTACGTCACTAATGAAATTGTAATAGAAAAAGTCAACACACACGTAAAAACAGTACAGAAGGAACAGTTAGGGAGATACACAATAACACAAAACGTTTCAGTACAAACACAAGAAGTCCACATATAAAAATCCACGAAAAACGATTAAATAATATAGGACAAGTAAATAGCGTCAGATTGCAAATCATCGACTGTCTGCATAGTAAAAATCACAAGTGGCCGGTAGGTGTAAAACAAATTCCGATCTGCCGTATACTACGGGTTTCGCGCGGCTATGCTTGTGAATTAAATAAATATGAATAAATATTATTTAATAAATATAAATAATTATGTTTGTGTGTTGTGTGTATGTAGGTGTGTGTGTAATATAATATAATACGTAAATTAAATATAATATAAATATAAATATATTGTATGAGAAGTTATATATATAAATATGATAAATTAAATATATTATGTATAAGTCACCTACATAAACTAAAAATGTTGCAGCAGTATAAAACATAGTATCACATATCGTATTACAAAAGAATAAGAATACAAACTGTGTATTTTAAACCAAACAAGAAACAAAGAAAATCTCATATGTAACTGTTTTTACTATGAACATTTATATAACAAAACCAATATAGCCCGCAGCAGTACTAGAGCTGGGTATAATTTTGCGTCCTTACCTGATTTTTTCCTTTGAGAACGAGCACGTTGGTGACCCGCCCGAAGGGCAGACCCAACTGTATGATCTCAGCTTCCGTCGTTTCGTTTGGTATGTTCCGTATGTGGATAACCCTTGACGGCTTGCCGACATTTTGTTCCAGTTTCACCTGAGGAAAAATACAAAATGATAACTTTCAACAGGAAAAGCACAAAGTGTAAAGCTATTACAGTAGAAACGTTTTGTGCTGTGAATTTGAAATTCTCTTTTCTATATTTTTACTTAAATTAAACTATACAACATCCTTAATAAATCTCTGTTATTTTGACAAAATTAAGTTATCAAAAAACAACTATATGTTTATAAAATACAATAAAACTTTATTATATCGTGAAAAACGAGTTATTAAATACTTTTAGAATATAGTCACAATGCAATAACAAAACGTGCAAACATTTTGCAAGTTCATCAAAATGTTTTCAATTTCAGAGTCCTTTCTGCATGCTTAACGTAGAATAATGTTTATATGAACACGCGTTTAAACGGCGTTCAAAATGACCGCTCTAATATACATAAATAAAGCTAGTATTGTTTGCGGGAAGAGCCGGTTGGATAATTGAAAAGTCGATGTAGTATAATTGTCGAGGCTTATCGGTCCCGACCCGATGTGGGCGCTATTGTTCCCCCGAGAGCCTTTTGATTACGGCGGCGGGCCCGAACTGAGGCCTCCAATATATTGTAGCTTTGTATGACACTTCAGTTTCTATTGAGGTGAAAAGAGTTGCCTGCACGGTGACTTTTCATAATTGAGTAATGGAAAAGTACTTAAAATAGGACAAGGAATTTCGTTAGAATATCGTTAGAAGTGGAAATATTGATGATTATATAAATGATACTAATCGCTGCTCGTCTAAGATTATTCTTTAAGTACCCTTTTCTGAGATTTTAACTATTTATATAAATTTAAAAGCATTCCCAGAAGAATTTCGTGTAACAGTAATAAGCCGCTTTTTAAAAGAAAACATAAACAGACATCATCTTGTATTCTAACAATACGAATCTGTACAATCGAGTTCAAAAGAACCAAATCTGCGTAAGTAAACAAATAAAAAATATATATTTTTCCAAACTGAGCTGCAAAGGGAGGGAATAAATCGCGGGGCACGTTCGCCTACCTTTAGCGCACATTTCTGTATTTTCTGTTCTCACGAAAGAAAACAACTGGTACGTAAACGTAAAGAAGGACATTACATTCGTTGGGTCAGAAAATCTTCGAAGAACGATTTTCACATCATACACTTTAAATCATCCGCTTGGTGTCACATTTTATCTATAAATATTAAGCGTTGACTGGGTTTTCTGTATAAAAAAAGATATTAGATTTTGGAGAATTCACTTAATTTTCCCGATGGCTACCTTTGTTTTGTTTATTGATACATCTCTTGGTTGTCTATAAATGACATAACTTCAATTATAAATAGCTGATATTCACGTCAGTCATCTTTAATGTACTACCCGATAAGTTTTCAATAAATAAAAGAATTTAAATCTATTCTAATATTATAAAGAGACAGAATTTGTCTGTTTGTTGGAATGCGTTAATTTCAGGAACTACTAATCCGATTTAAAAAATTCTTTTTGTGTGAAACAGCCCGTTTGTCGGATATATAATCATTCTAAATGTTAACCAACCGGGCAGACTTCCATACATTGTTTTAAAACTGATTTCCATACATTGTTTATATTGGAAGTTTAAACGCGGGCGAAGTCGCGGATACTGCTAGTATTTAACATTGCTGTATAAAATTATGTATAAATTTATTTAGTTTATGTATACATTCAAAAGTTTCTTGAAATATATTGTGAGCACAATGTTAAGACTGTTGACAAACATAGTCTTGTACAACCCAGTTGGGGAGCTTATGGATAAGCTGCTTGCGGTACACCCGAAGGTTAAATACGGTAGTTTTATATATTAAAAGATTCTCGAAGGCCTCAGTACATAAAATTATGGTATCCTATTTAAAAATTACCATTTTCATGTAATTTTATCTGCGACGTTGGTATTAAAATTTAATCGATACATATAATAAAATTGTAACTAAGCTGAATCTGTACATTAAATATTTTATGGAAATTCTTATTGAAATAGACCTTACTGTCGATAAAGAAGCCAAATCTATAGTTTTTAGAATTTTTGTCTGTCTGTCTATCTCTTACCGCATCACGGGAAAACCATTGGACAGATTTTGATGAAATTTGATATGATGATAGCTGGTTACCCGGGTCAACATATAGGATACTTTTTACTGCGGAAAAATATCTCATCCCTGAGCTAAACGTTAAAACGTAACTAGAGACGAACCCGAGCGAAGCGAGGGTGAGTTGTTAGTGAATAAATAAAATACTAAGATTACCGTATATTTAACATCGTGGATCTTACTTTTACTAGGTAATTTTGTTACTTTTAAAAACTCTACATATTATTTCTAAATGTCTTATGTCGTTCATATTATGTTTCTATCGATTATAGAAAATTTTATATAACTTTAATTATTTAAACTTACAAGTTTATTACAAAACTTAAACATAGACTTAAATTTATAATTTTTTGTGCTTTAAATACTTTGTGCATTAAAATGGTAAATGCTAACCAGGTTTATTAATAGATGACAAAATGGATGCAAACTTTCACGAAACTTTTAATTGGCCACGGATAATATTGTAGTTAAATGTCCAGCGTAACTTTTAACGTTGTAACGAAGTCAAGATTTGTTGAAGTTTGTAATTCTTTTATTTAATGATAATTTAACAGATAAAACAAATGCTTAAACTATTTCATATAAACTATTTAATTTCGTAAAATATTTAACATGGTGACTTTTTCCAATCACGGCAACTTCTTGGTGACGTCGTACATCCAATTACCGTAAACAAAAGGTAATTTGTGAGTTTGAAAGCAACGCTATGTTATAGAATGGCATTTTTTATATTGTTCATTTTTCATTCACATATAAATTAATTCTTTATTGTACGAAAAAGCTGCGTCAAATTCAGATTTGTGACTGGTCGAATTGTGCTGATAAGGTTTCTCTAATATATTGTTTCTATAACATTTGCCAGATTAACGTAAGATATAAACAATATATATATATATATATATATTGTAATATATATATATATATATATATATATATATATATATATATATATATATATATATATATATATATTATACCAATACCGACCTGCCTCGGTGGTCTAGTGGCTAGCATGTACGACTGCAGTTGCGGACGTCCTGGGTTCGAATCCTGGGTCGGGTCAAGTTTAATTACCGAGAGCACGTAAAGAAGTCGGTGATTCGCTTTACATCTCACTGGTCGTGTCGAAGTATCGTCCCATGGGACTATGATAGAAAAGGAACAGAGAGTGCACTTGTGCACTGTAATATCTCCTGCGCAACTGGCTAGTCTTAGTGAGATAGGCCACCGTAGGCGAAATCAGTCAAGAGGACATACTTTAACCAACAGATGAGAGGATAGAGTTCGTAGCTAGCGACAGCAACGAGACTGATGTAGATCCACACTTACAAAAACACATATACATAGACATAACAAACCCACGAGATAAAACATTACTGGAATTTATCCAGTAATGTCTTGTCTCGTAGGCACGTTAGACTCTTAGATATTTTGATTTACCCTAAGGCTTAAAACCTTGGCTCTAAGCAGCCTAAAATAACATGACTAATTCAGAAGAACTAGCTAGGACGCATAGCCCTCTACCCCGGGGCTTAGACCACAGGAGCTAAATAAACATAGCTTATATTCATATGAATTTCTAAGAGTTCAAATAGTGTCATAGATAGATAGATAGACACTTTATTGCACACCACACGAGAAATACACAAGAAATAGAATAATACAAAAATAAGAAGGTGCACAGGAGGCGGCCTTATCGCTAGAAGCGATCTCTACCAGTTACTAACCTTACGGTAGAGGAATCAGTCTACGCAATGGTAGGCGGTGTACTTGGTATACTATGGTAATTTTTATTATAAATTGAATGCCTTAAAAATAATCTGAAGTGTGCAATAACATACTCATTGTCACCATGATTATAAGATCCGCCAACAGTGTGTGTTGCTTACTTAGCAATTTTATCTAAACCCTATTTACATTTATAGCACTGCTAATCTTTAAAATACTCGTATCGTTTAATCAAATGTTTATTTAATTGAAAGCGAGTTCATATACTATTTTTTGTAAATAGGCTGTTAAATTAATTAAATATATATGTATGAAAATGATATATTTTATATTATTTATTTTAGGTCTAGCTCTATAAATTATTATACAATATATCAATAAAGATATTTATTTACTTATATAAATAGTAATAGCATAACAAATAACTATACCGAAACATTTTATACTTACGTAGCATGTAAAAGTCAATCAGCCTTTTCAGAACTGTAATGACATTTCCATTAATGGTAATTAATAATCTTTCAATGAACACATAGCATCAAAAGAAATTGAAAAAGGTCTTTATATGTCTTATTAATTAATAAGCCGAATATTTCTTTAGGGGAGCGGAGGACTAATGTTATGTGGCAATAGTTACACGCATATATATTAGTTATGGATACTTAATAATCATTGCTTGAGAAATAAGTGTCGAGTTCGAAAAATTTGGTCAGTGATCAAATCAAAGTTTAATAGACATATATATTATAAGATACTTTACATACGAGTCTTCAGAAGTGAGTCATATTTTAAAACCACTATTAAATTTATACTTAAAAATGTTATTGACGATACAAACAATATGCGAGCGATTTATATAATTTACTTTTTATACACCTTTAAAAATAATTATTTTACGAATTAAAATTTAGGCCTTAGATCTTTATATAATATCTTTACATAAGTAAACACTAATTAGAGAAGGACTATCCCTGGAATAGCACATAGGCTACTTTTAGTAATATTATAAATACAAAATGCGCCAAGAGACGCATCTGAACGAAGCAAGGGTAAGTCACTAGTTGATTAGTATATTATTGCAAAAAGGATTAGTAATTGATGAAACCGCCTCATTAATATGAATTACAATACTATCCGGCTTAATATTAAACACATTTCATTCATTATTATCCTCACAAGAATGGTTAGATTTTCTCCATAAGTAAACCAATAATAGACACAGATTCTTATTGTCGCCCTTATCTGTTATAGCATGTAATCATCATTAAATTTTATTTATTTGATATAATCATATATTTAGGCATATATTGGTTTTTAGCCTAACATTAATATTATTTTTATTTCCAATGTAATGTTATACGTTACTACTGTAGTAAATATTATAATATATTTTCAAAGATTAGCCTAAACTTTAGACTAATCTTAGGCCCTAAGGGTTTAGAATGTAATATTTAAATATACCTAAGTCAGCACGACAGTGTTATAGGGCTACAATCGTAATTTCTTTAGACAAGCTCGTAAATGCTTAAGTAGTCGTTCAGCAGCATTCTCTGATTTGATTGATCTTCACTTTGCAAGGTTTCTTATGTTTTTACAGGGTAACATCAAGAAAATGAGGAAAAACAGACACGTAATTAATTACTTTATTTGGACATTAACGACCAGTTTCAGGGTAACGGTTAGCCATGTTATACAAATACTCTACTCTCTTACTATTTGCTGTAAGCTGGTAAACTTTCTCAACATGTTAAGTAAAAAAATACTTAAAACGATTTTTTTACCGATAGAATTGTAATAATACTAACTGGTATATCTTATGACAAAAAATAGGTAAAAAAAATAATCGTAAAAACAACTCCGCTATTCCACTGATGTATTCTAAATGAATATTCAGAGCCACAAAGAAGAAGGGGTGGCAAAGAGCACTTTCAAATATTTTATGGAAAAAGCGAACGCAATCACAAATTATAAAAATAGGTAACAAATAACTGAAGTAGGGACATGCCCCTATTTAATTATGAATTAGGGTTGGACGTAACGAGATCACAATGTAATTAAGATTACTGCGGCGAGGTTTTTCAGAGTGCTCCAGCAAGTGCGAGAGTAAATGGTCGACCTAACTTACCTTTTTTCGCTCTAAGGACTCGCTCCTTATTTATGGTGAATTTTTATATATGATGGAAAATTGTAATATACCAATATAAAATTTATATACTAAATTATAAAGAAATATAAATAGAAAGATAAAATTAAAATTTATTTACTACATTATATAAAAAATTAACCTAATTCGTTATTTATTCATCATATCACGACATCAGATCACTGTGATAAAAGCTTCTCATATATTATATACCACTCTAGCACAGTTAAGGTGACAACATAAGTATTTTATTTCCCCTTCATACTTTAATATAACAGTGCCTGAAGCGAAAATTCCTATACATTAGTAATGTTTCTTTGTTATCTCTCAACGTCTTAGCTTATATAAATTATTAATTTAGGGAGATATTCTTTTTTTATTTCTGGCCTTCTTTTGTCGTTTAAAATATTCAAATGTATTATTCTTATTCTATTGAATAAGACTGTCTAATTTTTAGACAATTCTATGCTTTTATTTAATTTGTAATGTGGTTTTGTACAGATTGCTTAAATAAGTCACAGTCCAGATTGCTAAAACTATATTTCTATCTACAAATATATTATATAGGTCGAGATAAATAGTCGTTACTAAGCAAAGGGCTAATATGTTCGTAATTAGGAACATTCTAAACATCACAGTTAACATAAATGAACAGTATAAGTATGGACAATATAGTAGTAAGACTCAGGCAGCACTTTGCTTAGGCACAGTATAGTTTTTGAGGACATAACAAAATTTTGCAAAATTTTCTGTATCAAAGTTGATATATTATCGAAAGTACCTGGGCGACCGAGCTTCGCTCGGGGTTCTTTTTTGTTATATCGTATTTTTTAGATAAAAAAAAACTAAAAACTTGAATAAATACAAAAAAAAAAACAAAAGTAAAAACTTTGTATTCCGACCGGGACTCGATCCCGGGCATATGTGTTGTCTAACTTGCGCCGTGATCACTTGACCACGATGCTTACATCCAAGTATAAGAAATTATCGACCATATTCTGCGTGGAATAATGCAAAAGAAAACCGCATGAAAACTCGAAAACACGGGTTTTCCCAGACATGAGACTAATCTATGACATGAGATCAATTTTTCGCCCCCGAAAGGCCCCATATACCAAATTTCAGCGAAATCGTTAGAGCCGTTTCCGAGATCGCTGGTATAAATAAATAAAGATATGAAAATATAAATATACAAGAATTGTCGTTTAAATATATAAGATATTGAAATCGACAGTATATCAAAAGATAATAAAATAAAAGCTCTCTAAGAAAGAACCTTTTTATTTCTAGCAATTACTATGTGGAATATGAGTATATGTAGATTGTAGGTATTACTCACAGTAAAAGTCAGTAGTTTTACTAAAAGATATAATTAACTACTTCATAGAACAGTTTTATCATATTAATTATTATATTAATAATTATGCTATGTACCCTAGAAACTTATATAACTTGTATGTTTTCATAGTAATTTTATAAATTATCATCCTTGATTTTCCCACGGTTTTCTATTTTTGGCTTTCAGGATCTATTTCTGTTCCTTTATTTTTATATAATCTTTGACAAGAATTTCAAAAGGTATCAACCAGCGTATTATATTTCGATGTTTTATAGCTTCCCAAATGTTATCAAAGTAATTATTTTTTATTCAGATCAGAAATTATGAAAGAGCAATAAAACATAACAAAGAAAAATTTGTTAAAGCAAAGTATTTTACAAATATAATGTTAAAGTGCATACTTATTTTACTTATTGTTTAATTCGATTTATCTATATCTATCTATCTAATATATTTAAACGAGCAATTCTTGTATATTTATTCATATCGGCGATCTCGGAAACGACTCTAACGATTTCGCTGAAATTTGGTATGTGGGGGTTTTCGGGACGAATAATCGGTCTAGATTAGTCTTATATCTGGAAAAACGCGTGTTTTCGAGTTTTCATGCGGTTTTCTTTCACATTTTCCACACATAATACAGTCGCTAATTTCGGCATAAGGAGGCATAAGCATCGTGGTCAAGCGGCCAAGACACAAGATTGAAAATCACAGGTGTCCGAGTTCGAATCTCGGTGATATATAAAGTTTTTTATTTTTCTATTATTTTTTTTTAATTTTATTTAGAGTTTTTAGTTTTTTTTTTTGTTTTTAAGCCAAATTAAAAAGAAAATTGTACTTTTGGTCAAAACCTCCGAGCGAAGCTCGGTTGCCCAGGTACTTATAAATTAAATTAACTAAGACAACAAAGCGTATTTAGTTTTTTTATGATATTAATATTATTCAGTATACTGTGAATGCTTTACATAGAAACTTTTTTTCACTAGGTGTTAAGTACATACGAGTAGCTCACGCATATTAAAGTAGTGCTGTCCGAAGTTATTCTTTTCCTTAATGCTTAGTAACAACTTTAATGTTATCTTGGATTAAAAATATTTAAAATTAAGACAATTTACCATTGTAGTAACATAATTATGTATGATAATTAATTAGATAATACCTATTTATTATTTGGTATGATCGTGCTGGTATTTTGTTAATTATATAAAGCGAAAATACCTGTATTTCTTTTGAACTACTAGCCGTTAGGTAAATAATAACTTTTACGTGTTTACTGTGCAATATTTTTTTAAGTTAGCGCAATATTTGTTCCATGTAATCAAGTTATTTATAACATCGTAACAGATTACATAATCCATTTGGCGATCAAACTAGACCGAAAAAAGTGTCTTGTTTATTCACTACTAAACAAAGTGTGCATTTACGAGCAGCGTGCGTCCAGTTTATGTAAATACACTCAAAAAAACTATGCAATGGGAAACCTGAAACAACATTGTTTATTTTTTATTACGATACTATATGTTTTAGCTGTAAAAGCAATTACTATATTTTAGATAAACAGCGAATAAGATAAAGATTTTAATTTTAAATGATGCTCATAAATTTATATAGAAACTAAAGATTAATAATAAATTTTACCATGGATTATACGTATTATACAAACGATGAGAGTTAGTGTTGTCGTGTTGTTTTTTTTATTATTTATTTAATACTATCAATTCAACTTTTTATGTAAAATAAAATCATGTCTTCGGATTTAATCGCAGTTTTAGTTTAAGTACTTTAAAAGATTAATAATAAATAAATAGAGAAAAATTTGTGCTTTTAAAAATATTATTTTTTTATTTATTTAAGGTCTACCAGCAGTTTTACAATTAGTTAATACAAGTACTATAATTAATATCATAGATAATATTGGTAAATTGTAAGTCTACATATATGAGTATTAAGGTAAAAACAACATGCTTCAGAAATAGTATAACAAAGAAGACAAAAAAATACATTATAATATGTTCTTATTTGCTATTTGTAAAAGTTGATACAAAACATTCTTTTTATAGATCGAAATAGAAGAGTTGAAAATGTCAATTGAGCCACTGTATTGATTAAATATTTTTGTTATACGCGGTACAGTGGAGTTCACTCCTATAAAAAAATAGCACCGTTTTTCTAATATAAATGTAATATGAAAAGACTTCATCACAGCACGAGGTAACGAAACATATTAAAATTAACAACTGCAGGAGATGAGGACAATTTATTTCATTACGACATATTTTAAAGCACAGTGGGTGAAACCATTTCAAAGTGTTGTAGCCTGCTGTCATATGAGGCCAACTTGTTTGCTACCCCTGTTGAAAATGGTAAGTGTCGTGTAAATCGTTTCTGCAGTCGTTCTATTCTTAAAGAGTGCTTTGAATAATGTGGTCGCCGAACTACACTGCCATACTTCTAACAAGATGCTTCTTACAAAACTATTATATAATAGATTTTTTAATGTTATTAGTAAATCCAAGACAGAATTATATTATCAATTCCATTTCTTTGCAATATGTAAGACTTTTTTGGGTATATTCAAGGCGCAAAGAGATTTATAAAATTTTGGACTTGAAGCCGCTAGGGATGACCCTACACCTCTTTACGGCTAGCTATCCTTTTTGGAGTCCTTTTTCAATAGTTAATCCATTAATATAAAATAAATATCCTGATATTTACATCAAGCAATTTTGAGAAGATTATATTTTTATTAATAAAACCTTTATATTAAAATTGGCCATCGGCAACGTGAATAAAATAAAATAAGCGTCAGACATTGCGTAAAGAAGTAAACTCACACATCGCACATCAGTCGCTCTTAGATAGCATTGCAAGACACACGTATCATTACTTCGTTATTTTTATAAATCTATACTAATATTATAAAGAGAAAGAGTTTGTTAGTTAGTTAGTTAGTTTGTTTGGTTGTTTGTTTGTTTCTTTGATCGCGCTAGTTTCAGGAACAACTAATCCGATTTGAAAAATACTTTATGCATTAGACAGCCCGTTCATTGAGGAAGGCTAAAGGTTATTTATCATCATGATACTACCCGACGGAAGGGAGCAGTAATCATAAATGTTAACAAATCGGGCAGACTTCCATACATTATTGTAAAACTAATGTGTATATCCGAAGTTAGAACGCGGGTGAAGCCGCGGACACTGCTAGTTATAAATAAAAACAAGCGATAAAATAAATTTTCTACCGATATATTTAATTAGGAAAATCCAATAACAGGAAAGGTTTCAACACAAGTAATATGTATTATATGATAAAATATACATTCATATATTCTATTTATAATATACATTTTATAATATTAATTACGATTAATATAATAATTTCTCATCTAAGAGAAAGTGTACAATAATGATTA
This sequence comes from Argynnis bischoffii washingtonia, assembly GCA_033884665.1. Classification (NCBI taxonomy): domain Eukaryota; kingdom Metazoa; phylum Arthropoda; class Insecta; order Lepidoptera; family Nymphalidae; genus Argynnis; species Argynnis bischoffii. The sequence continues at coordinate 11,195,712 of CM066618.1, read as the reverse complement.
GTAGGGATGTGTGTGCAAAACTTATAAAAATAATTATAAAAAAAGAATTACAAAAAGATGACCTTGAGCTTAATATAAAGATTAAAACTATGAGCATAATTGTTTCAAGCGGGTATTACTTTTTGTAAAACCGATTAATATGACAAATCATTAAGATAATTAATGATTCGCATTTTTTTTATATAGGTGTAGTATACGAGCTGAAAAGTTTAAAATAATAATAAATAAAATAATAAATAGTAAAATAATATATAAAAAAGGGTACATTTTATCCCATTTTTGGGTCTCTATTGTATGTAAGTCAATTGTGTCAATTACTTAAGAATGACGTCAATAAAATATATAATATATAATACCTTTTTTGCGGCGGAGTCCTGGTTATTATTGTCGGCGTGGTGTGGAGCGGCGGGCGCCATGACGGTGACGCCACTCTGCGAAAGAAGCTCGTCTGAGCCCCTCTGGAACAATTAAGTGACCGTTAATCTATACATATAATAAAATTCTATCTGAATCGAATCTGTACATCAAATATTTTTTGTAAAATCTTATTGAAATAAACAATATTATCAATACAGAGGCCGAATTTATAGTTTTTAGAATTTTTGTCTGTCTGTCTTTCTGCATGTTACCGCATCACGGAAAAACCACTGGAGGGATTTTGATGAAATTTGGTATGATGTTAGCTGGCTATCCGGGTCAACATATAGGATACTTTTTATTGCGAGAAAATATCTCATCTCGGAGATATACTAAAACGTAAGTAGGGACGAACCCGAACGGAGCGAGGGTGAGTCGCTAGTATATAATAATGGTATTTAAGTAAAATAAATTTTTCACGATATTATTAGGGTAGGTATCTATTTTTAAATTATTAATTTCCAAGTATTTATGTTTTGCCGCCGTTTATGTGTGATGTGAAGGAAAGGAAAACAAAATTAGCATTACGTGACTACACGTCAAGCTACCCCGTTACCGGATCAATCTCAATTTAAGACAAGGAAATGACAGGCGAAGCAGTTTAACTGAGCAGGCAGAGTTATAAATCACCCTACTTTATGAAACAAATGTATAAATAACAAAATGTTAAAGACAATGACTTGCTAAGTAAAACTGAAAATGAATTTTAATTCACCGGCCGTATAATATGATACCATTCTATACTCAATTCATCTAAATCTTCTAGTAAATGATATAATTGACCGTACCAATATTACGAAACTTGTCATTAATTAACAATTGAATATTGGAGAACATCCAAACTAACATTGTTACAAGTTAAACTATTTAAAGCAATGGGAACAATGACCAAAAGACCACAAAGAGCCTTGTAGAATAGACATTTAGCGAACAACGGTCTGTCAGTGTTCCGTCGACCTAATCTGTATGCGACGGAATATCACTCGCCCGCACCTGCTGGCACTCGGTTATCCGTCACACGAGACACTTAATAAAGCCCACACGTCATTCGTAATGTTTTTTCACAAAACGAAACAGATGCTGATGGCAAAATTGCTCGCAGATATCTTATATCCTAACTTATTCCTATGTACAGTAGAAATTTTAAGTAAACTTCATGATAAAGATGTTCGTAAAAATTCATAATTTCCAAATGCGTGAGCTAAGCAAAATTATGGATATTGAGCATAATAATTAGTGTAATATTTTACTAATTTTAATGTATACCATAATTACAAAAGATTAAAAGACTACAGTAACATAGTAATAATAATCTTATTTTGAGTTATAAAGAATTCATCACAGAAAGACATCTATCTTACAACAAAATAAGCAGGGTCCTATTCCTTAGAGTAATTTCGTAGAGCGCGTGTAATAATTGCTCGAAATTAAATAACATTTTTCACAACAAAGAAAAAAAAGGTGGATGAGAATTCTGTTGTTAAATGGTGGCTTGCGTTAGAAAATAGGACAGAATTCACGTTATTATAATAATCTTTCAACTTAATGGAAAATGAAGCACGAGTAAAATTACCTTAGTAAGAATCAAAAGATCTTAAAACTCAAACTCTTCAAAGACTCTTAACAATCTCTGAATAACGAGAACGTAATATGCTTTGAGAGATTTCCATAATATAATTTTAATGTTATTTGTAGTTTCATTATGTTACCCATTTATCCATTATTAATAGTACCAAAACTATCACACTATAGCAGTATAATAAATCTATTACCAAAATCAATTCCTAATATTGCCTCAAGCCAAGTGTATTTGGTTTTGCTATTCAAAGAAAATTCAGAACATTTTCCGATCAAAACGTTTCAGTATGTTTCTCCAATATGTCATTTAAATGAATGTGATACAAGGGTCCTTCATATCAGAATATTATCAGAAATAAAATATACATGAAAGGTGAGGTTTACTTAGATCAAGCAAACGAATCTTAGGCCTTTTTAGAGACCCTCTCAATTGAAACCTTTTTAGAAAATATTTATGAAGCTTCCTTTTTAAACTTAAATCACTTTATTTTCCACTTGTTTTTAATAGTGGCGTAGCTTAGTGTCTACGGACTGCCACACTGTACACTGTGTAGCGTCATAAAATCAAAAATAATATTCTGTCTGAACCCTGCTTTATACATCCTAAGACAGTTGTCAAAATATTTCAAGAGAGGCATTGAAATTACCAGAAGTTTCAAGATTCAGGGGGTCAAGTCTGCTATTTTACATGAATTGTCATTATGGAACAATGCAATTATAATTCAATTACCATTGGTCCAAAATTTCGTAGGCTACTAAATTTACAATGGTCGATCAATGGTCTTGTAATTGGATTGTAGTTGAATTGCAGTAGGAAGGTAATCGGTATTGCCATTAGTTCATAAAGCGTTCGCCGAAATGAGTTTTAGTATAGATTCGATTATATTTGTAATTATAATAAATTATATAATTGATAAATCTATGTTTTAAAACTAAGCATTATGTAAAATTATCATAAAAAGCCAAAAAGACAAATTTTAAGTGCAATCTAAAAAATAAAACGTCCAAAATTAATAAGTTTTATCTGTAACTGTTGAATTGACATTAAATGTCAATGTTATTTGATAAGTCAATTTGTTCCTCTCCGCCGATATTCCATTCCGACGTGCCGTGGTCTTGGAATAAGTGGAGTTAGCTCCTCCACATGTGAGAAGAAGTAACCACAGCAGTAATACATAAGAATATGTTAAATAATATATTCACTTTCCTGACACTCCATATGCCAGACAAGCAGTTAGTCAAAATCCCGATATTACGGGTATGTATGGAATTTCAAAAAATATTGATATGTAAGTTTAAACTTTTTTATTTTTGGACATAAAATTAATATAAGTTTAAACATATTATACCTACCTTTGTTTGTTTGAAAACTATTAAATATTTATTCTAATAGGTAATTAAAGATTTTACTATAATTTTTTTTATATTCAATAACATACCTAAAAGCTATTTTTATTCAATAAAATAAATTAATTAATTTTCAGTTTTGGAACATGTTAACATGCAAGACCATAATGAGAGGATTATCACTGAGAGAGAGAGAGAGAGAGAGAGAAGATCTACCACTGATTTAATTAGAGGCAAGAGTATTAAGGGATCAATTAGTAAGAAGATTACAGCAGCAATAATTATTACCTTTTATGTTATATGTTTATTTTAATATTTGATGGCAATCAATCTATTGTACTTTACCACAAAAAATATTGTATCATCTATATGTATCTATGAATAGTACTTATGCATATAAATTGGGTGTTAAATAAAAAAGAGCTAAATAAAATAATTTGAACCATTTTAATGTTTAATTTTTAATCTTAATAGTTTACCATACTAGAAGTAAGAAAATTTGAACTAAATAACAGTTAACTAATAAGGTTATTTAAAAAATAATCTAATCATAACAAAAAATAATAAATAATTTAATTATTTTCTAATTTACCAATCTAATCTTCACAAAACTTATTAGCTAGTTTATCTTATATATCTAACATTCTTAAACCTAAAGCTTGCCATTCCCTCTGAGTCTGCACTACCATTTCTCTTATCCTATTTTGCTCCTTTTTCATCTCCATATAATCTCTATTTTGCTGCATTCTGAATGCTCTCCATTCAAAATAAGAATTTACAAACTGACAGGCAGCCTGCTTTGTTTGAACCTTGCATGTCTTCGAGGTGAGATTGTATTTGTGAAGACCTCTCACTATGGCATGGTGTAGATTTGATTTGATATCACGATTGATAGGCCATTTAACATACTTGTTAAATTTGGCATTGAGTGCCTCCGTAACTTGCCTCACAGCTCTTGACACTGTCTTCTGTGAGACATTGTGAAGGGCACTCTGCCCAACTAAGGTCTGGTAAGATCCAGATGCATAAAATGCTAAAGCTATCAGAATCTGCAATAGAAATATGTAGGTATATATTTCTTTAATATCAACATCATGTATTCTTAGACTATAGTTATGCCTTTAGTGATAAGCAATGAAATTGAAGTTGTTTTCTAACCTTCGTCTCCACCGATACTCCATCATTCCGACATGGTCTTGGAATAAGTGGAGTTAGCTCCTCCACTAGCCCCCTTACAGTTTCTTTCCCGAGGCGAAATGTTTTCACAAATTCTACCTCGGAAATATCCTGAAAGGGGTCAATATTGCTCCTTAACAAGCGGCGGGCTTGACGGCGGTTTCTTCGCTCCGAACGCTGGCGTTCTTGAGCGTCAATCGTGTTAGCTAATTTTAAAATGTTCCACTTTAGTCTAAACATTTTATTTAGGTTCACACACACACTTCACAACTTAAAAATATTTGTTTTTGTGATCCAACCATCAAACAAATATTGCTTTTATGCAATGACTGCACAATTGCACTTCAATGATAGTTCAATGGTCATTAGAACTGTCAAAATATTAACAGCCTACACAACACATTCGATCATTGACTTGTCATTATGTACGCGACTAACAATTGTTTGCAAATGTATCATTGGAGTGTCAGTGACACACCATCGGAAAACCATTGAACTAGTAGACTACCAAAATTGCAAAAAGTAGCAATTACGATGTCATTGATAGACAATTGTCACACAATTCCTTCCCCCCGGACATTCGTTGTTAATAGACGTGTATTTTGTTGCCTTAATTAAAGTGATTTAAAATAAAAATAAAAAAAGAAATTTTTAAAATAATAACTCTTAAATATTAGGAGAGCATGAAGCAGCAGGAGGTGTACTATTAGTGTCAACATGCTTGTGTCAACAAAGTTATCTCGAAGAGTAAGTAAAAACAAAAATATATATTTCTCGACATAAGAGCAAATAAGAAATCTATTTGCAAATGCATTTTATAGAAAGAGATAACATCATTTTATAAACTCAGCTTTAAATAAAATATACTCTGCTTGACCATTCACAATTAGAGAGGTCTAACTTTACTGGACGGAAAGAAAAAATATATGAAGTCATCGATCGGTCAACCAGTTACTTGACCCATACCGATTCGAACGCTATTGCTAAACATTATTTGTACTCTTTTGCGTTTATGGTCTCCTGGTACTTTACGAACCTTATACACTATGCCGCTACACCGTACGCCCCCCGCTTCGCCGTCGCTTGATGCAGTGGAGATCGATGCGGACAATAAAATTGAGAACTTGTCTTTCTTACGACAACACTCGTCGGAACCTGACATACCTTCCCTAGCTACGGCATTGAATGTCACTGAGCGCAAAAAGCGGAAAAGAGACGGGGATCCTAATATATCATCTCTTCTTAAGGATATGTTTATAGCCTTCTCCAAAGAGCAAGAAAAAAATTTTCTTCAACTAAAAGCCGTTATTGAAAACTTAAACGAGCAGAACTCTGAGCTGAAGAAAAGCGTAGAAATGATGTCTAGCAAATATGATGACTTCTTGGTACAAATTAGAACCCTAGAACAACAAAAACACGAAGATAAAAAAACTATAACACAGCTAGAGGAAAGAATTGATTTTTTGGAGCGTAGATCTAGGTCAGCTGGTCTTGAAATTAGAAATATACCTAAGTTGGAAAACGAATCTAAAGAAAATCTTTGTACTGTAGTCATGAAATTGGGCAAAGCTTTGAACTTAGACATTAATTCTGATAATGTCAGGGATGTCTATCGAATTCCTACAAAGAAAAATGACATATCTAAACCTATCATAGTGGAATTTAACACGGTTATATTAAAGGACAAAATATTAAAAAAGATCAAGAATTTCAATAAGTCTAAGAAAAAAGAAGAGAAACTAAACACATCTCACTTGCACTTTAAGCAACCAGCTAATCCTATATTTGTATCCGAAACATTAACTTCTAAATCTCAAAAACTATTTTACTTGGCAAGAACATTTCAAAGAACTTACGGCTTCTCCTTTTGCTGGACAACTCATGGCGTCATTTATCTTCGTAAAGATGAAAAATCTCCACATATACGTATAAATACAGAAGATGATATAAATAAATTAAAAAAATCCATATGACTAGATTTAGTTACTAAAATAAGTGTTTGCTTCATCTTAATTAAGGTTAATTTAGTTATTTGCATCCGTTCTTACCTATTTTTTAGATATAATTTTATAAATATATTACACTCCACATACAATAACACTTTACAAAATAAACATGCTTCATATATTAAATACAGTTATCATAGTAATGGATCTTTTCTTGCTTTAGGCAAGAAATTACTCATGCAATTAAAGCATATATATAAAACATATTTAAGTTCGATAGTATAATTGAAATTTCTGAAGATATCGAGGATATCTCTGTTTCAAAGGTACTTAATTGTGATATCGATGAATGTCATAAAGTGATGGCTCGATCCCCTAATAGTTTAAAAATTCTCACACAAAACATACGTAGTATATATCAGAACATGCCTGAATTTGAAGTTTTAATTGAAAGGCTAAAATTTGATTTAGAAGTTATGGTGCTTACAGAATGTTGGATTGGTAGTTCTCCTTGTATACCAGGATTACACAACTATAATTCATACCACACTAAATATTGCAATAAACAAAACGATGGTGTTGTACTCTACGTCAAAAAAAACTTGTCTTTTTCAGTGGAAGAGCCTTCGTTCCAGGAAGGTAACTGTTTAATAGCGATACAAGATAATAATATAGCAATTATATGCATCTATAGATCCCCATCGTATCATAACATTGATACATTTCTTACATCACTTGATACAGTACTTCAAAAGTTAGATTCCATTAGGAATATTTTTCTGATTGGGGATATAAATATAGACATTAAAAAAGCAAGCTTAAATAGTGATCGATATCTAACGCTAGCAGCTTTCCATGGGCTTTTTCCTAGTCATACACTCACAACCCGCGAAGATAGTGATTCATGCTTGGATCATATACTAATAAAAACTAATTTTTCTTCTATAACTATGATACCACAAGTAAGAATAACAGACCATAATCCTGTCCTAATATCAGTTAATCTGAAGCTAGATCGATTCTATGTTACTACTAGTTATAAAAAGGTAAACATACAAAATATCAAGACAAATTTGCTAAAAATTAATCTTACTCCTATTTTTACAGCAAAGGATCCTAACTATGCTATTGAATATTTAACGAATTCCATCACAAACATAATATCCGATAACACTTCCATTATAACATTATCATCTAGAAAGAAAATACTAAAACCGTGGATCACACCAGGCCTACTACGCTGTATTAAAAATAGAGATAAATTACATAAAAATTCAAAACGTTTTCCTAATAACCTAACTCTTAAACAGGCATATACCCGGTATAGAAACTTTTGCAATGCACTATTAAGGAAAATAAAAAACAATTATGAAATAAATGAAGTAAATAATGCTAAAAACGATACTAAAAAATTATGGAAAATATTAAAAAATAAAATAAATATATCGAACAAAAATAGTAATGCATTTAATGATTTGCTAAATATATCTTCTTCACCCATGAACTCATTAAACTCAGTTAACAAATACTTTATCGACGTCGGCAAAAACCTGGCAGAAAAATTCCCCATAGATAAACATAGTTATCACAGCTCTTCTTCTGATATTAATAGAAACATACCTGCTGGATCTTTGGTTTTGCTAGATACATCAGAGGAAGAAGTTAGCCAATTGATAAGTGGATTAAAAAATTCTTCAGCAGTTGGTTGGGATCTTATCTCAAATAGGTTTCTTAAGGATCATAAGTGCTTTTTAGCCCCCCCTCTAACACATATATTTAATTTATGTCTTAAAACCGGAATATTCCCTACGATTCTAAAAAAGTCTGAAATTCACCCGATTTATAAAAGTGGCGATAAAAAACTTCCCAGTAACTATAGACCAATATCCCTCTTACCATCTATATCGAAAATACTAGAAAAAATTATTAATAATAGGCTCATTCATTATTTAGAAACTAACAATTTACTTTCAACGAATCAATTTGGTTTTCGCAGAGGCAAATCCACAGACGAAGCCGTGTTTAGGCTGACTGATTTTGTGAGTCAAAATTTGGATAAAGGAAAGAAAGTAATTTCGATATTTTTAGACCTAGCGAAGGCTTTTGACACGATTTCTATACCTAAATTAATTTATAAACTTGAGAATCTAGGGATACGAGGAACTCAATTAAAACTATTTAAAAGTTACCTATCTGAACGCTCACAATGTATTCGTATTGGAGATTACGTTAGCAATAGCCTTCCTATTAATTATGGAGTACCCCAAGGCAGTATATTAGGACCAACATTATTTTTAATATATATTAACAACCTATCTGACTTAGTTGTTCCACAAGGAAAACTAATCTCTTTTGCCGATGACACTGCCCTAATCTTTGCTGAAAATACCTGGTCCAAGGTGTTTGCAGCTGCACAAAATGGTTTTGATATGGCTAATGAATGGTTAAGGAACAATACTTTGACAATTAATACTGAAAAAACCAAATATATAGTGCACTCCATACGTAATATAGGTAGACCAAGTGAGGAATATCAACTGATATCTCACTCTTGCAGGCACAGATCCAACTGTTCATGTCAATCAATTGGACGAGTTGACTCCATCAAATATCTTGGTATTATTATAGACAGTCACCTCAACTTTAAGCAGCATATATCCAGTTTATCAAATCGAATCCGCAAATTAACCAAAATTTTCAGAAACCTTCGAAATATCGTTGAACCCCTTATCTTAAAACGGATATACTTTGCCCTGTGCCAATCTCTCATTTCATATTGCATATCTTCATGGGGCGGTGCATCAAAAACTACACTAAAACCTCTTGAGATTGCTCAACGCGCAGTTCTTAAAGTTTGCACTTTCAGGCCGCTGCTTTGTCCAACTCATGAACTCTATAAGTATTGTGTAGTCCTGACAGTACGACAGCTGTTTTTATTAAATATTATTCTAAAACAACATGCCGAGTTGAATTATACACCGAAATTACTTAATAAACGTAGAAATCAAGCAGTTTGCGTAGACAATGGGATTTTTCGAACTATGTTTATTCATAAATTTTATTGCTACTTGGGACCGTTTATCTATAATATAATTAATAAAAAATTAATTATACTCTCTGCCAATAGGAAAATTTGTAAGCTGAAAATTGTTGACTATTTCTTGAACTTATCTTATGATGATACTGAAAAACTCACTAGCTTTTACAACTGATATATAAATGATATTATACATTACGATGATAACTCTTATACATACATAACATATACACACACACACACACACACACACACACACACACACACACACACACACACACACACACGCACACACACACACACACATCCACACGCACACATACAAACACGCATGCATGCACGCATACACAGTTATTTTATATCCTTTTTATAAATTTTATAGAATAAATAAAGAAACATTTATTATACTTGTATAATTATAAGTTAGTTATTATACATATTAAATTTTAATAACTTAGTTTTATATTAGTATTCTTGCCAATTTTTGAGGGGTGGGCGCTGTATGCCGTAACACAGGCTTCCTAGTACGGCAACAGAGGCATCTAAGTAATATTAATCATAATGTAAACTAAAATAAGTTAAAAATAAGTTAAAAGTGTAAACTTTTTGTGAAAATAAAGTATTATTATTATTATTATTATTATTATAATTGCAATAGCAGACTTGACCCCCAGACAATAATAGTTAATCGTAAATTGCCGTGTGTAAGAGTAAGAGAGTAACAAAACATTCAAAAAGGCATCGAAATTACTGGAAGTTTTGAATTCAGACAAGAACAGTTAATTATAAATTTAAAATATGTAAGAGTGAGAGAGGAACTAAACATTCGAAATTACTAGAAAGGTTTCAAATTTTCCAATACTAGAATGTTCTTTATATATGCATATAAAATGGCCGGCAGTGTGTCGAGAGATCAGTTGAATTTTGAAGCTAAGTGAAGATTGAGAAGAAGTACCAATAATTGAAGAAAAGTGGAGTGAAGTTATAGTGAAAGTGTATATAGTGGTGAAAATTAGTGTTCAGTGACTAAGTTTAACTAAAACTGTGCATATACTGCGCCTGTTAGTGAATCTCCATAAGTCACTCTTCTTAACTAAGAGCAATTAAACATCAATAGTGAAAAAGACGTGTTTTAATTTACGATCCCCGAACTCATAAAACAATATTTATTCTGTATGGGAATCGAAGTCACAACCTCTAGCACGGTAGCCAGTGAGGAGTTCCGTTTTAAATTGAACCACATCGGTTTGGCGATAAAATTGACATTTATATGTTGTATACAAACAAAAGCCATAGGATCGATGACAATCAATGATATTTATTTGATTTGGTACAGGGAACTTGGCTATGTTTACTTAGTCAAACAAGAGTATCAAATCCTATTGTGAGGAATCGATACGTATAAAATCTATTAGTGATATTAAAATGTTCCGCGAAAATACTCAAAGATGGGTCACCAAGATTTTATTGTTATTTCAGAATGGGAACCCTATATCACAGATTGCTTGAGTCAATATTATATTTAGTATAATTTTATCACGTTTTACTCCTTGATAGTAGAAAGTGTTTAAATAAATATTTCATATTTTATAAGCAATAAGATTTATATTATTAATAAAGGTAAATAGGGTTCCCAAAACTCGAAAAGCTTATGTCATGATTTTTTTGCATACTCGTATGTACCTACAGAAACCTCAGTCAATAAATCCAACTCGCACTTAGCTATATTTATTTAAAATGTGAATGTCCAGGAAGCTCTATAATCCTAAGAATACTTTGTATTTGATAAGCGGTTTGAAAGAAAATAGTTCATATTGAATATAAACTGCCAATATACAATTTCTCTCACGATATTTTTATGAAGGATATAAATAAACACGACCGATAACCAACTACTGTTGTCACATGAAATATTTATGCGGCACTAACAATTCAATAATAATCGATTTAGTTTTTAATAATATTATCTATACTAATGTTATAAAGAGGCAATTTGTTTGTTTGTTTGAACGCCTTAATCTCAGGAATTATTAATCCGATTTGAATAATACTTTCTGCATTAGATAGCCCATTCATTGAGAAATATTATATAGTCTATTTATTCCATACTAACAGTGAAAACGTAGCTATGACAAACTCGAGCGAAGCGAGGGCGAGTCGCTTCTATTTAATATATAACACAAAGCTCTACAAATGCTATTAGAGTAATTCTCATACTTAAATGTTTACAATAACATCTTATATATTTAAACGAGCAATTCTTGTATATTTATATATTTATTTATTTATTTATACCGGCGATCTCGGAAACGGCTCTAAGGATTTTGCTGAAATTTGGTATATGGGGGCTTTCGGGGGCGAAAAATTGATCTAGATTAGTCACATGTCTGGGAAAACGCGTGTTTTCGAGTTTTCATGCGTTTTTCTTATGCATTATTCTATGCAAAATTTAATCGCGACATCTATACAACTGTCTCAGTAACACTTAGTCACTTAATGTAAAATTATTTTTAAGCCAAATTAAAAAGAAAATTATTCTTATCGCGACATCTATACAACTGTCTCAGTAACACTTAGTCACTTAATGTAAAATTATTTTTAAGCCAAATTAAAAAGAAAATTGTTCTAATCGCGACATCTATACAACTTTCTCAGTAACACTTAGTCACTTAATGTAAAATATACAATCTTTCAAGAACTCCGAGCGAAGCTCGGTCGCCCAGGTACTAATCTTATAAATGTGGTGACACTTGTGAACATGTTTCTCAATTAAAATATTTAGAAATTCATGAATCAGTCGTACATTATTTCTGGTGGCCGAATAAACGTAACTAAGATAATACGAACAATTACGGTAAAAATGAAAAATCATTTCAGCATTTTCATTACATATTTAATTTTTGTTTCTCGAAATTAGTATGCCTAATATGAAAAAGTGAAAAGACATGGAAAGATTGTAGGGCATCTACTAATGTTTATTGTTATTTCATGGCTCATCAGTTTGATTAAATTCAACGACAGTAAATTATGAATTATGATTTTATTTAACAACCAGCATCAAAACGAACGTAAAATATTTTTATGTGAGATAATATGTTTTTAATAAAAATCATGTACATCATTCAAAATTCATATTGAGATTTCATATGCCTCTGTGAGCCTATAAAATAGGATTGCTGGATATGTATTTGGATTTCGTAACATTAAAGGGATCTGAGGGCTTATTTTGTAAACAGTATGATACGGTATCTGATACAAATTCAGATTCTTTAATTTTTTGTTGTTTATTATCATTTATTATTTTTATAAGCTCAAAATTACAAAAAAATATCGACTTAATTGATTAAATAGCTATAGTTTTTATTCTATTAGGTAGAGTTTAAATATGTATCTATACGTAATATTATAAAAGAATAGTAATAGTACATAATATAATCGATGTTAATGAAATTTTGTCCATCTAGGATACCTTTTGATACAGGAAAGTCTTTCATTTTCATACCCATGAAAAACACAATAACTGGTTCTATCGAATCGTTCTTAGAAAATTATATGTCTAACGCTGGCTAACGTACATAGGGACGCACCCGAGCGAAGCGAGGGTAAGTCACTAGTTAAGCAATAAACATTGGTAAATTTCAGTATTATCTTAGGACTTGAGGAATGTCTGCAACTGACATACACGTGTACAAGCATATTTTGATTAAACGAAAATTTTAGACATTCATTCAGAGACATAAATGTCAATGCTTTTAGTTTGATAAACGAAGATGCAATCAAGGGTGGGAGCATTCAGCTGCTATGAGACCCGCCACAGTATCCGTCATGACATGCATTCATCTCGAACGTCTAATATCATCACAGCGTATCAGGGTAAGATGTTCAAATTAACGATCTTGATAATGTTTGTTGGCTCAGCGCTGCCAGCTCTACCAGTAATTAATTGCACCAATTTGTTCAGCGCTTATAACAGACATTTGTCAAGAACTCACTCGCAGCGGATGATTTTCGCACAAAGTTCATAATCGATACTTGGAATCGATTAACGGAAACTCTTTGCCATCAGTCAGTAGAGGTAGGAGCCGGAACATTAATAATCCATAATGGGCTATAACCCTTCAGTGGTGTTATGGATTAAATATTTAAATATATCTTCCCCTCAATAGAGTGTGAGGTATATACTTGCCGTCTGAACTGATATTAAATATTTAAAAAAGTTGCAACAAATTGAATACACTTGACAGTGTCAAAGTTAACAATTCTCATCACAAGGAGCAAACCTCTTAGCCCCAGACCAATATAAACAGACATTAGTCGCTGTCACAACTCTATTTTATAGGGAAAATAGAAACAGCAAGTTTGCGACAACTAAGTTGTAGAGGCTGGTTCACTTTAGTAATGAATAGAGACGTCAGACGTTAACCGCTACTCAACTGCAACTAGCATACCATTTTAAGTTAAGATCCGTAATAATTATACTACTTGACCTATCCAATATTTTTAACTTGGCTGCAGTTATAATTTACACTTTACAAACCACGATAATTCATTTCCTTAGCACGTTCAATGTTCTTAATATATTTACAACTAGAATAGAGTTGTACAAAATTATTAATAATTGTTGTAACTTGTTGTTGTTGTGTTGAATGCTGTGTAAATCTAAAAAACCTTTATGTAATCAAATTTACTATACAACTTTATTTATTAAAACAAAGAAAAGTCAAAGGCTATTAGTAAAATTGTAATATCATCTTTTTTTAATTGTTAAATATTATAGAAGTAACGTATTAAGATTTCTTGTTATTCAAGATGCGTTAAACTAAGCACATAGTTAAGTCATAACCTGCTCAAGTATTCGACCTTACCTTATAAATGCGTAAACCTACTTCTGCAATATTACCTCATAAAATGATATACAAAATAATGAAGTATATACTTGGACTAAAGTTTAGATTTATTTTTAAAATTTATATAAAAAAAATAGTAACTTATGAGTAAGGTCCCATTAAACATAATTTTTTTTTCCCATTTTAGACTCATTAGTTTCAGAAAAATGTTATGTCTAATCTAAAGTATTTGTTATTTAAATATACTAAGCTAAGTTTTAAAAGTAACTAAAACAAAATGTTATTCTGAAGTAATTGAACCTTTTTAGTGATATAAGGTAGGTATAATCAATTTATTAACTAGAAGAAGAAAACAAATAGATTTTTATAGCAATTTAGGAAGATAACAATTCACCCTGCAATGGGCCGTGTAGAATCTAAAGCGATCGTAATTTTGTCGGGCAATATTCCGCCTTTTCATATTTTCCTTTTGCTTTCTGAATGTTATGCCGAGCCCGATACACAGCCGCGATTTCGTTTGTTATTTCAAGCCCCTCATTTCCGCGATTTAGTATATCGACACATGGAGCATCAGTTAAGCAAATGTATAACACCACTTGAATCTTTTAAGGTTATGGGAGTCTTTACGTGACAAAATTTATATTCCCAGCAATGTTGACATGGTATATTGAAATTCTTCTACCTGAGGATTTTTAAGGTAAATGATTCCAAACAAAAATTATTTTATACATTTATACCTAGATCTTAAATATTTGTTTATCGTATTTTCTTTTTGATCGAATAATAGAAAGGAGGTGCCTACTTTGGCTGTTTTTTTGTATGCTACGTGATATAATCGCAAAATGTTATTAATTTTAAGATAATTTCCGTACCAAGTGGCGAAAATTTACTTTTAAAGTGATTTTGAAGTCATTGTATTTTTCTAGATTCAAATAAAATGTACAAACATACGTCATAGATGTTAAGTGCTATATTAAAACCAGTATATTACTAGATACTTAACAGTATATTACTAGATAAGGTTTTACGTTTTAGAGTATTAAATTTGTTTTACTAGAATATGAGTTCGGTTAGATTCTTTAAATAGGGAAACCATTTTTATCCCTGATCTGGATAATAATTTCCATATTTAATCGCCACTTTATTTATGGGTAGGTAATGCTTGCCTAACACGCACTACTACAAGTTAAACATATTATATTTAAAAAACCAAACGAGTGTTTTTTTAAGGTATTAACTTTATAAAATATTTCGAAGCCTATCACTAAATAAATAAACTATGTATAAATAAAGACTATAAATTATTCACCGTGAATATTCAAACACAGCTAACGTTCTGGTTACATAAATACAAGCAAGTAATATATGAAATATTGCTAACCTTAATGCGTTATTTTTTATGTAAACAATTTTATTTGTACAGATAGAGAAAATATCAATATATTAAATGAAAAACATTTGATAGGTACTGTTATAAAAACTGTTTACTAAACATTTAATTTTTATTTTTATAAATAGTTATTGTGGAAAATTAATAGAAAAATAACATTATTATTTCATAGTATAGGTAGGTTAATAATTCAATAACGAAAAATGAATAGTATGTATATTACTTTTTTCATATAATTATATAATAGGGTAAAAATATATTATTACATTAAAGAAAAATAATAATGGATAAATAATGTTACACTTCTAGTAGTACCTACTTTTCGAAATTATCATTAGTCAGAGTCCCCGTTGATATAGATTGTAAGAGGCTTGCCTGAGTGATTTGCCTCCGATCTCTACAGTAATTGCCTCGATGGACGTAAGATCCCATTCATTCATCTTAACTTTGCTCATCTCTTACCTCATCTGCCAAAACACCCATTATTTGTAGAGGAGTTTGTTATTACGACAATATATATGTTTGCTTCACATACAATATACAGTACTTGTGTATAGAAATACGAATTCTTAGCGGAACAGTTCAAAATCTATACATATAATAAAATTCTAAGTGAGTCAAATCTGTACATTAAATATTTTTTTGGAAAATCTTATTTAAATAATCATTACTATCGATACAGAAGCCGAATCTAAAGTTTTTAGTTTTTTTTGTCTGTCTGTCTGTCTGTGATCGCATCACAAGAAAACAACTGGACAGATTTTGATGAAATTTGGTATGATGATAGCTGGTTATCCGGGTCAACATATAGGGTAGTTTTTACTGCGGAAAAATATCTCATTTCTGAAAAATCTATACTAACCGTTAAAACGTAAGGGACGAACCTGAGCGGAGCAAGGTGAGTGTCTAGTTATATATGTATATAACTCATGACAACAATAGATTTTATTGAATGCCTTCACTTAAATTAAATTGTAGTATAATTCAAACTTTACATCTAGTTTGTTCTCTTTAAGAAAACGTTTTAAGAAAACTTATTTACATATAAGTTAAACTTATTGACCACTATAGAATACATATTATACATAAAAAACTATTAAAAAATCTAAAATGTGGTGATGAATCATTTAAATAAAATTATCTTTTCGGATTTTTTCGCGGATTTATTTTGATTTTTAGTAGTGTATGTTTGGTGATGAATAATAATTAAATATAAATAAAACTTTTTCATCTGAGAAAGCATTTGTTTATTTGATTGAAATAGTGTCACTATGTGCACATACACATTTTTTTTGATTAGGTAAAATCTTAATACTTCACATATTTACATGAAATCCATCATTTTCAGGGCTTGATTTTATTACTTTCGCAAACGTCGTGTAATTTAGAAATGTTCATGAATTAAACCCAAATGAGCAAGAAGTAGGGCTCGTATAAATATTTTGTCACTTCGTATATTACCTATCCGGGGAAGGCCCCGGGCGGAACGGGGATACAAAGTAAATATGTCTCCGTTCCCAGGCTGTCCCCGAAGGTCCCCACATTTTATCGAGGAGCGATCGGCTCTCGGGTCGGGAAATGAATTTAAAACGTGTTTGCGGGTAATCTGTTATCGGTCCCTTGTCTTTGGCTCGAATATAGACATTTGAGCACACCCTATGTCTCTGAGATTTTAGGAGTTAAAACAGTTACAAAGGAAAAAGGGGTATTATTTCCCTTCTGCCTATTTCCTTATTGATTCTTTATGCTGTTTTAATTTTAATTTAAATTTTTTTTATTGTTGAAGGATATTTACTATCTATAAGAAAATAGAATGTAAAATTATTATTGAATTGAATATTAGTCTAAAAAGTAAATATAGTACAATGAGAAACTGTAAAATTTTACATATGAATTTGAAACGACTGTTATAAAATTTAAAACATATAAATAGTCAATGTTGGGTAGAAACAGACTTTAATACGAATAACACTGGGTTAATTATTTCGTCACAAGAACCCTCGTAAGCCAGTGTAGCAGCGCTTCAGCCGAGCTCGTGGGGGCTATAAAAGCTACATAATACGCGGCGACGTAAAACTCTTATTATTTTAGTATCTGCGAAACGGTCGCGGAAAACATCTCGTAAAATAAAACCTGTCCTGCTATAAGATGCAAGTCCCTCTCGCAGGCACCGTTCAGCCAATGTGAGCGCTCTAAATCCAGATGGATTCAACTCGGACACCGGTTGGGATAGAATACAGAGGCTAGGTGGATTTCTATGGAAAATGTAGACTTTATGGTAGCCTAGGGATAAGTTTCCATTTTAAATTGAAGAGAAACTCTGAAATGTTACCTTGTCTGCCGTCGGGCAGCGCGAGGATGAATAAAAATTCCAGTCAGGTAAGCGTAGCGAAATATTTATGTATATAAACCAAGGAACTACAAAATAAACAAATGCAATGTGAATTTTAAAAAGTAATATTTTTGTTTTTACGATTTATTTATTCTATAATAATAAATTATTCAACGTAGAACACATTATTGCTTTCTAAAAATACTAAAGCTTTAAAGGTATCAATAATACTTTAAGTATATAACAGAATAACAACAGCAATCAAGCAACAAGAAAATTTTGGAAAATGTAATTATTTGAGCTTTTTTGGCGAAAACGCGACTAAGTTTCGGAAGCGTCCATTTACATAGTCGATGTCAGCGCGATGGTGCGTGGCGACTTCAAATAGGAATTATAATACCAAATTGAATACAAAACTTTCCTTTCAATGCCGAGTAATGGAGGAGACTATGCACCGGAACAATCGAAAAGACAAATAAAATGAGAGAGGAGACGAGACACTGACTCTGTTGAAATAATAAGTGCCTGACGCCTTTTTGGATGTTCTTGTCGCGTTTTTTTTGTAACGATAAATTTTTACGCTTTGATCTTTCCAATTCAAATAGGCTTTTTTCTCGTTGAATCAGAAATTATAGGAATATTTCAAAAGCTTTAAGTGAGGTGACGGAGCGGATTTTCCTTCCCACTAGTTATATCATTTTGATTGAAATGCAAATGGTGTCCGCTTCAAACCTATTTATTCTATAAAGTCTCAGTTAATCCTCCAAATTAATAGCCATAATGTCAATAATTATACTTTTAGCTCTAATTCTCAACAAATCTTAAAGATGTTCGGAAATGAGAAACTGTACAGTTTCGTTTACACTGTTCGCAAATTACTTTATTATAAATATTAATTATCCAGTCGTAAAAGATCTTAAAATTTACTCGACAATCTCAGGCGGTTTATTATTTCACTTTGCATTTTGCTGAACAAATTAAATTCATTAATACATTATATAGTGCTTATTAAAAATAATTAATTGCTTAGACAACCCCCAGTATTTCATTATATATATAAATATTGTATTATGCATCAAGTTCAAATACGTTATTTTTAAAAGTAATAAAATAAATGAACCCGGTCTTTTGAAACTTATTCGAAAATAATGCAGCTTTTTATTACATTAGAAGCAAATGCTTTATGTATAAACTTGTTACTTGTTCTTTGTATTCAGCCCTTTTTAACGTCCCACTGCTGGGCACGGGCCTCCCTCAATACGAGGGGAATCAGGCCATAGTCCACCACGCTGGCCAAGTGCGGATTTGCGGACTTCACATGTCTTTCGAAAACTTGCTAGGTTTTCTCAGACATGCAGGTTTCCTCACGATGTTTTCCTTCACCGTAAGGCAAGTGGTAATCATGTTAGAAATGATTCGCACATGAAAATATCAGAGGTGCGAGACCCGGGATTTGAACCCGCTTCACTCGGTTGTCCAAGCGAGCGCGTTACCACTGGGCTACCACTGCCTACTTGTTCTTTATAAACTTGTATTGAACTATATTTTTTATAAACAACAAACAAACTTATTTATGAGTTTTGTATTATATTAACTTATAATTATCACCTATTAAATACAATCACCTACTAAATTGTCCATACATATTATAAAACAAGTTTACCTGCATTTTAAGTAATATTTAGTTAATTAAAAAAAGTTTTACTTATGTATTTTTTTTTTGTATAAGCCTTAAAATCCGACGAAACAAGCTGCGACAAAACATTTGCCTATGCCGTTAGTGAATTGTTCTCCCGCTCGTGACTGGGTAATTTCCATATATTTCAAGTTCTATCGCCTGCGGGACGTTCGTTCTTTTGTTGATAAATGTTTGACGGGAACTCCGGGGACGCCATTAAAAGTTTTTTTCGTGAATAATTCCAGTTTACATACGCAAATATTTACTCTTGAGTTTGCCCGCGCTCACCTATTCGGTGATTTCTTTTCATAGAGTCGCTTGTTCAAAGAGCAACGAATTTCTTCTGAATGGGACGTTGAATAGGTAATTGGAAAACTTTTGATATTTAAGAATAACGAAAGTTGACATAAGAGTTATAATATAATATTGGAAGTACTGACAAAATCAAATATATGAAGAAAACAATGATGGTAATGCTGCTGAAACACAATTTAACTAAAAAAAGCCAATATTTACATTAACTCCACTCTTAAAATATTTAGGAAACCGCAAAATTGGAGGAAAAAGTATATACTTTTTATAAGTTACTTTGAAATGAATTTATTGTTTTTATTCAATTGACACTAAGTGTTTAGATGAAAAATACTTTAAACTCTGAAAAATATTTTTAAATAAATATTAGCTGATGCATTTGCAACTGCATCTATTCTAGTTCTAGGAATACTTTTAGTACTATCGAATCAATTTAGTTTTTCCGTGTTCTATTGGATTTTTTTTAAGTCTGTACAGACATAGTTTACTAGTTAAGAAAAAAATTTCGTTTTCGCTGGGGAAACCCATCATGGGAACGCGGTCGTCAACGGGCAGGGTACTGTGAGACTCCAACTCACTAAAACCCACAGCGGAACTCGTCGCCGTCGTGCAATGGAGCGTTGCAGGATCGCTTGCGCATTCACTACAACACCCCTGCGGACGGCCCGAACATAGCGGGCCACCTCGCCTAAATCACGATGCCCTCGATTCACAGAGCATCCCGACCACCCCGATGACGTGCAGAGGAGTCAACGAGACCCCCCCGCTCTCTAGTTAAGAAACTTATATTTACATACATTTAAACATTCATGAAAGAGAATAATTTAAGTTTATGCAAATAGAAAAGATTAACTTTTTAAAGATAGAATTATTTATTAATTAATTAAAATTGCACTAATACTGCAGATATTTTTATATTATTATAAAAAAACGTATCAAATAAAGTCATTTATAATGACTTAGAAGAAATATTTGAAATTATTATTACAAATACAATCGCAATTGGACTAAACTTAAAATTTTGATAGCAAATAAAAAAAGATTTTCCTAAAAGATGAAAGCAATAGTACGTTCATCGAGCTATAACTCAGTGAAGTTTTCCAATCTGATTGTAGAGTAGTCAGAGACAGAATGTCGCGAGGTTAGATGGTGCAGATAAGTTTATCAGTATCATGACTTAAGCCTTGCGAAGTACTTGTTACATTTGCTGTAAAGTGACTAGAATTTATTTACTGCGAGATATGATTTTAATTACTTCCTATGACGTTATTAAAAAATACAAAACAAAGAGATTATATAATAATTAAAAATTTAAGTACATAAATACTTAGTAAGTCCCTAATACCGTTAACGAAATAAATAGCCATGATTAATATTTACCACATAGAAAATTTAAACCAAAATCCGGTTTAATACAAGTTTAGAAAATATTGAAACCGTTTAAAATAATGTGCAAATATTTTGGGTGTAGCGTTTTCAGGAGAGTATTCTCATAAATAATTTTAAGGATCAGTGAAGCCAACCAGCGTGATTATTTTGTGCTAATGAAATTAATAAGGTAAATTTCACCGATGCGAGCTTTATTGCATTAAAGCGGAGCCGTTCATTTATTATCCTAAGTCGCGTATAAAAATAGCGTGTTTTGCTTTTTTTGTACTTTAATAATCCTTCTCTAGTAGAGAAGGTGTCCGCCCTTTTAGTTCTACTCCTATTAGATGTCTGTTACATTTTAACAAATGTATACTATTACTGCTTTATTTTACCGCAATTATACTACTACTTCATTAAATATATTCTATGTCATAACTGTTTACATGAACTTAAAAAATAAAAATTTGTTTTGAATTTCGAGAATAATAACGTTTGCTATTACTATTTTATGATCTCGTAGTACAACAACATTATCGGCTGGTTATTTCTTTCTTTACAGTATAAAATGTGTCACAAGGCATATTATACTTATTTAATACTAGCATTGCCCGCGGCTCCGCCCTCGTTGAAATGATCAAAAACCAAATTCTTAGATTTTACACCTTAGTAGGTATACTCTTACATATACCACTTTCATTACGCACCGTATGATTGGTAAATAATGGCACTGATTGACAATGCCACAAAGGTTCCTCTGTTAATCTCATAGTACTTGGGAGTTTTTGGTTGAAAGTAAATTTTTTTTTAATTTGGCTTAAAGACAAAAAAAAACTAAAAACTTGAATAGATACAAAAAAAATAAAATAAAGATAAAAGTAAAATCTTTGTATCCGACCGGGAATCGAACACACCTGTGATAGTCAATCTCGCGCCTTGGCCGCTTGACCACAATGCTTATACACAACAAAAAAAACAAAACTTATATAAAATATATAAAATATTGCTAAAGAATCGCATGAAAATTCGAAAATACGCGTTTTCCCAGACATAAGACTAATCTAGATCGATTTTTCGCCCCTGAGACCCATACCAAATTTCAGCGAAATCGTTAGAGCCGTTGCCGAGATCGCCGGTATAAATAAATAAAGATATAAATGTACAAGAATTGCTTGTATAAATATATTAGATTTGAATTAGTAATATTGCACATTTTGTTTTAGCTATGACATTTATGTATGTCTATACTTCTGTTTTGTTTGTTTGTTTAGTTTTGGGCGATAAACTCTCAAACTACGGAATTAATTTTAATATTTTTTTACTAATAGACAGCTATTGATTAATTTAATATGTAGCTGTATATTTAAATTACATAATGACAACTTTTCTTTAATGTTAATTTTTCGCGCAACAGGGATGGGTTAGCGCTAGTCATTCGAAACGATTTTCAAGTAAATAATTCTAAGCAAATACTTTTTATTATTTCATATGGCTCGGCTAATATGATTAAAGTCGTAAGCATTTTATTGTGTCCTTTAAACCTTTACTTTCCAAGAAATGGTGTCAAAAAAAAACTGAAAAACTTGAGGTATAACAGTCCCTAAAATACTTTTTCATAGTTTTGGGATTTTGAGATATTGAATATTTTTAGTTACCTGCTTTGTCAGTTTAACAGCCATTAATTTGTTTTCCATAAAATGTTATAAAATAATATGAATCGAACTTATTTTTACGGTTGATAAAATAAGTCGATATTGCGGAAAGGTAAATATTATGCGTATTTATTTTAGTGTTAACCTAACAAAACACGTAAGTAAGAAACTTATAATGCGCGAGTTGGATTTGCATTTGCCCGATTTTTACATTAAAAGATTAAAAAATATTAACATTATTTACTAAACAATAAAAATTTACAAACATTTTCATTTGAAAATTGTTTCGGCTATCAAAATATTACTAATATGTTACTAATTTATAAAGCCAAAAATTTGTTTTATTGAAAATTTGAACACGGGCGGGGCCGCGGGTAATTTAGTACCTACTAATTCTAAGAAAGTCATAGAATCATAGAAAGGTCATATGTGTACATTTTTTTTAGATTAAAACTACGTATTTTAAGAACATATGGCGACATCTATTGTCAAATACCTAAATAACACATAAATAAATTTTCATCAAAATAACTATTTCAATAAATAAAATATATTTCTTTTAAGATAAGCTTTTTTTAATTGTTTTAACATACATAAGTATCATTGGGTTTTTATTTTAACAATTTTTTGTGTTTTTTCTCAGAAATGAGATATTTTCCCGCGGTAAAAAGTATCCTATATGTTGATCCGGATAACCAGCTATCATCATACCAAATTTCATCAAAATCCCTCCAGTGGTTTTTCTGTGATACAGTAACAGACAGACAGACAAAAATTCTAAAAACTATAGATTTGGCCTCTGCATCGATAATAATGTCTATTTCAATAAGATTTTCTAAAAAATATTTAATGTACAGATTCGGCTTAGTTAGAATTTTATTATATGTATAGATTATGATAAATTATTAAAATTATAAAAGTATTAATAGGACTTGAGTGTAGTATATAGTATAATACTTCACCGCTGCAAGTATTATTGGAAAATACATAAAGCGATATGATATTAAAAACTGCTATAAAATGTAAAACAAAAGATTGGGAAATCAAAGCGTGGAATATAAAGAATAAAGCAGAGGGTAATCGAGTGTGCAATATGTAGCAAAAGGTGTTTACGTGAACGCTTTCGCAAGTTAGCGCGGGTTTTGGAACGCCCGCAAACTGAGTGGGTTAAATGGACCGTGGACAGGGCGAGGCCCGCTGCACTTGTTGCAATTTCTCTCTACCCCACAACTTAATTGTTCCGAGTGCGCCCTTACATTCGCTATAGACGAATGGCATTAATTTCGCTCGGTAAGGTTACTTCCATTACGCTAATTGCAAGTTACATTTCGTCTAATCATCTCAGAACTTCGGCCAGCGGCGAAGACTTCGTGAACAAACTCGAGAAAATTCACGGAAACCAACTACTAAAGAGTATGGAAGCCTTTGGCAGTTGGTTTCGTAAAATTTCTGACCGAGGAGGAGGACACTTCGTTAATATTACTAATTAAGCTTTTAATGTAATTGAAAGAGTGAAAACATGTCCCAGTTAGGTTTCTTGCCGTCGCGCTGTACTTCACGTTTGCCTTCAAATATACTTTCAGATAAATTACTTAGGGAGAGTTCGGCGCGCATACAAATTGACTAAGATTCTTCATATTTTACCTCGCGAAAGACCCTCTTCGATTTACACACATTTTTAACTGAAGAAAGACGAAGACATCGTCGAGTAAAAAATATTCCTGACTCGGTGTAAATTAAGTCATTTCCGTTATGGAACGTCGTGTTCGTGATCTTTATGATTAATAAAATGCCGTCACGAAAAGAATATCCGATGCACAATTAAAGATGAAATGAATTTCGACTGTCCCAAATCAAGGGTGGGTTGATATTGTCGTCGATCGCGAAGAGGCGAATAATTGGAGAGAAGAGGCACCTGTGCTCGATAATGCGACGCCCCGTCTGGCCGAAAGGGCGAGGAATCAATTAGGCCGTTGCCGAATTGCGTAACGACTCTAGTTACGACCGGTGCAAGTGGGTACGCAGCTGCTTTTTCCTCATTTAACCTCCTGTTATTAGGCAATCGACATCCAACTCTTCAGATTAAGACATTATATATGCATCAGTTCAATATATTGTAATAACTAAGTATTGTAATAAAATGAGCATGCAAATTTTCTTCCATTACAATTATGAACAGTGTAAAAGAGTGGAGCTTAAAGTTTTATTTACAGCGTAGCAACGACGTTAAATCGAACAAGTTCTTATTGGAAATATTGGAGCATTTAATTAGAATAAATTATACCATAAGCTTAATTTCAATTCTTAATTTCATTTCTTAAGTCTGGGTAGTCTAATTATCGTTTAATTAATCCAACAATACGTTAATTAAGCATTTTTTAGGTTTTACGCAAACGCTCAAAAATTAAAATTCATTTTATGGAAATAAATTACAGGTTATTATAAAACTCTAAAATACCAACCTTCAGTTTATTATAACTACTATTTATTTGTTATAAAACTACCTATAATTCTTTAGAAGCGGTCGCGCAATTTCGTAACAATTAATGAAATGGTGCGTATAATTTGCCCTTGTGGGGTCAGATAGCTCTTTATAGGACTACCTAATGATTTACAAAGTATAAATGCATTGTAATATATGGTTTTCTTTAATTAATAAAAGACACATTCATATGTACATAGAATATGAAGAATAAATAGTTAAGTCTTCATTATAACACACCAATAGCTTGTTAGTAAAAAAATTAAACAAATAAAAAAGAGAGAAACAGTATTTAAATAAGGAACTGTTTAACTTTATACATTTAAAATCAAGCTTAATAAGCCAAATTATGTCAAAGTAATGTAAACATTCAAAATTAAAAATAGGTCAGAGAAGGAAGAGTGGTTACCGTAAATTTTAATGGTTAGATTTATTTGTCCTCGATTACTGAATTTGATCAAATTTCGAGACGGCGTAAACGCAACGATATTAGGCAAAGCCGACCGCGGCCCGCCCTCGTAATCGCCTCGATAAATATAATTGCAATAAGTTAATAAAATCCCGTAGCGCTTTAATTAATTTGTGGAACACCGGCGGCCAATTAAATTTGGATTTTGAAAATAACATAAATCGACGCATTGTTCTATCGTAATTTTTGCTTGAACAATGCTTGCTTAAACAAGTTCATAACATTTTACATGTAATTAAAATTACTAAAAGAATTTTCTTTAGGATAATATTGATTTATTTGTATATTTTACCTAGAATCGTATTAATAGTCTAAAAGAAATATCCGAGGATGTGTGTATATTTCCATATATGTATGTCCGTTATTCCTTCCTATACGCTAAAAAGGCTAGACAGATTTGGATGGAAAGCAGGTATGCAAATAGAATATGACCTGGATTTAAAAAAGGTGTTTGGCACCTAGAGATTTACCCGAAGAAGAAGAAAAAGCGTAGTGATGGTGAGTTGCTAGTATCTTTAAAGTAGTATAATTTTTTTATTATAAATATTCTAAAATTGAATAATTACGACGATTTTATATATACCAAAGGCTACCCTGTTACAAAAAAAATAAAAATATCAACTTACAGGAAATTCCTAAATTGTCCAAATACGTAATTTATAAGGCGCAGCCATCCCTCACTGGGTAATGAGATGATTTATTGTAATTTCGTAGATAGTACGAAATCATAAGGCTGGAAACCGGTCGCACATGGGGAAGCAGAATTAATCGCCTCGGAGGAGTTCAGTACAATTGTATAGCTGTATTGTAAATATGCATTAGGGTTGATGACGCGACTCAGTCCTTCATTACTTCGATGCGTCAAAGACGTCTTCGATACGGCAGTAAAGTGCCCGGACATAAGATGCTCAATTATGTTAATGGATTTAGCTTTCAATATGAAATCAACTGATTGCAATGCATTTTAACGTTAGTAGATGTAACAAAACAAATTGAATGTTTAGGATAGAATAATCTACTTCATTTTCAAAACTTTATCTACCATATATTCATTCCTTCTAAAATCAATAGCGGTAGCTGTAAAACAAATACATTTTATTTCTCGGCGTGTATAGGCACAAGAGAATGATTGATAGTGTTTTGAGTACACATACCGTATATTGAACAGAGCAATCTAAAGCCGCTTGAAAATATACGAAAAAAATATTTTATCATTTTATGAGACAATATTTTCCAAATATAGAAATAAATACCTACTATAATTTAATTAAAAACCTTTAAGACTCAGATTTTTTAATATTTACACTAAAAGTGAAAATAAGGTTGAAAAATAATATCCCTCTGCTATCAACAATGACTGGGCAGAAAAATCGGCCAACCCATTGGGCGGGCAATATGTGATTTTCGTTAGTCAAAGAGAGGCCGTACACCTGCGATATTCTAAGATTTACCGTAAAATGTCGACTCACGGGGCCGGTGCGCGCTTAAATTACGCGTAAAGCCGAGCACAAAGGCTATGCGTATTCAAATTCCATTAATCTCCTGGTCGGGGGAAGGCGGGGTAAAATGAACCGGCAGACAAAAACAATGCCGCCGGCAAATAACCGGCTCAGCATTGTTCCGGCAATTAGAAAGCTTTCCCATGTACCGGTCGTGTATAAAAACAGTGTAACATCAGCACGAATCGCTGCCTATTGCTCGTTACCGTTGATGTTTATTACGGTTATTAGGACTAAGCTGCACGGTTCGATATCGATGTTTCAGTAGAAGTTGATTTGAATCTACCTATAATAAAATGTTATGTGATGTATGTCATTATTTAATAGCAAAACTTTATTGATAAGACTAAAAATAGCTTATACAGACATGTATTTCTATGACTAACCATGACTTTAAATATGGTAATATTTTAAAACTTGCCCATTGAGTATAAGGATTATCCATCCTGCTTAACTGTTCTCGTTAGAGAGATGAATCGATTACCTAAAAAAATGTTGTTAATTTATAGTGACGTTGAATGTCACTATGATTTTATTTAAAAACTATCGGGTCTGTAGGCACGTGTCTGACTACCACTGCCTACTGGGATAAAAGTCACAAGTTTGATTGTTAACGCACTGAAGTAAAGAGAGAGCCACCACCCAGAACGCGATATGATTATCAACAGTGTCACGTGATAACACATATGACCTCTACGTTACCAGTAAATAAAACAGTGTAACATTTCATACCATTAGTGTTTACATCGATTTTTTTGTTAACCAATTATATTACTAGATTCACGATTTAATTAAAAAAATATCGCTGGCTCGTTGACATTAATATTATCGCACGGTGACGATCTGCGGTAAATCCAGATTGGCACAGCTCGAGCTGGGTGTGAAATAAAACTCGATAACCGATCACGGTTGGCACGAATTGATTGATCCCTAAAATTGTACAACTTATTTTATCACTTTTAACCTTCGTAATGGCTAACATAAAACATTACAAAAGCATCAATTAACATTTTCATATAATATCTATAATTAAATAATTTATTATTACACATCTTTACGGTACGTATTTTGCGTGAACGCTAAAGAACTAAGTTACTCTTTAATTTAGTAATTTATCTTAAACCTCCTTCATTACTTTCGTAGTCACCGTAACCTTTGAATTCAGTCAGTAAATTTTGCAAAATAGTATCTTAATATTAAACCAAAGCAAGATTTTCGGTGTTAGTTAGTTTGTACAGGTGTAATTAAGGTTCCAACGTTGAGTTTAACTTACAAACGTATTTTGCTTAGCCGTTAAATAAATAGAATAGTTATTAGGAGCTAGGCGTATCATCGGCGCTATTTGAGTAACAAAGCGACAAGCGTAATTCGTTGTGTAAATAATAGATAGCGGTACGAATATGAGAGCAAACAATTGTGGGCAAACATTTGTAGCAGCTGCGGAAGAGCTGCACCGTTTAGTGGTTAGCCAAACTGGCTGTCAACATCGAAGACCGTTCCGTTTGTGTTTTGCTTTTATTTCGGATATAAATAACAAATTTGCTATCGTAACATATATTGGAGATTGAACAAGTTTTATACGAAAATATCACATAAAAATACTTTTTTACCAATGTTGTCATATGTTGTGCTATTTTAGTACAATGTTTAAAAATAGTTTTTATGTTTTATTGAACTATTTTGTTAGATTTTAGTTTGAATAGGTTTTGTAACCTTCTTTTTGATTTATCGACTTGATGAATAAGGAATAATTGAATGTCAGTCAATAATGTTTTAACACTAGTCTATTTATAAATCACTTTTTTACCAAATTTAATAAAGTTGACGCTAAGGGTTAAGTGAAATGTCTCGTATTTTAGTAACATTTGATATTGCTCTATTTGATAGCCCATAAAGTTGTTATTAAGTAGCTTTATGTTGCCTTTTCAATATTTTAGTAGGCTTTAGCTATTACATTTATTCATATACGTCCTAAGGATACATTACAGAAAGTGCTTTTTCTATATAGTTTCATTTACTTATAATGAAATAATATCAATTCTATAGACCATATTAATATTTAATATGAACAGTACAATACTTTATTCGGGTTCATTGAATTTTCACCGCCTTTCAGTTAATCGGCTTAAGAACCATGCGAGTTACAAATGATACTCGTGGAGCTTACATTTGTTTGCAAGTGGCTTTGCTTTCCTTAAGTGCTCTAACGTGCGAACGCGGCTGAATAACAGTAAGCGATGCAACGGAAAAGGTACATTTAAAAATTACCCAAGTAATTTCTATGATGTACACGTGTCACGTACTATCCTCGCACGATGTGAAATTGTCGCATTCTAAGTACCTATATAGTATATTTGAATTAGCCTCTGTCGTCGAATCGCGTCCCGCAGATTCTGCACAAGCGAGAGATTGCTTAAGTCAATTTTGTCCTACTGCTTAACCATTATCTGAGAGCATATGAACGATTTCTCTGTAGGAATTGATTAGGATCTAAGCAAAGCTCTAATTTTATTGAAATTATTAAAAATATAAGCATTCATATGCATACTATGTATCTAAAAATCAAAAATAAATAAAATACAATATTAAATATATAAGAGAATATATGTGAATGGAACGAGGTTTACGCTACTACTCTACGATCGACTTTGTAGATACAGTTGATCTATTTTGCGATTCTTCTTTCATACAGTAGTTCTTTTTAAAATATCAAGTAAGCGTTTTATTATAAATTTAAACCTGCCATAAGATACCAATAACCATTAAAAGATTTAACGATATAAGTATCTAAGTAACGTATACAGTAAAAAAAAGTTACAGGAACTTTTTAAAGAACTTCATCAGAGCCATTATATATTCAAAAATGATATAAAAGACAACTGAGAAGTGCCTATCAGCATCACTTAAGTTAATATACCGTTGTGAGGTAAAAACTCGCAACGAGAACCCCCATATTCATAGCGCTGCCCAAAATTAGCATCACAATGAAGTGTTAGGAGCGAAAGCGACAAGTGCTTAATGCGACCTGCGTCTTCTCACACGAGTACATGTATATTAAATAATAATGATTTCGGTACAAAACTTTGCCACCACAAATTTTAAACTTCTGGTAAGCTTCAAAATAAGCTGAAATTTTCTGAAGGTGTTTATATAAACAACCTGTTTGCATGAAATTTATTCCCTGTTATGCTTAAATTGATAATATTAAAATAATTACTATTTAAATTACAGCAAGGTAAACTTTAAGAAAAGTATACAAACGAAAATGTTTATCTTTAATATACACGTATTTATTAAAATACAGTAAATTTTAAGTTTTGACAATTTTATTTTTTGACTACGTTTCATGAAAAATCTACATAAAATATGTATAACATATGTGTATTGTGTACTTTGGTTTATCGAGTGTTACCAATAAGCATACGTTTATTATTTTTAACCAGGCTTTACCTACGCTCTACCGCCCATAAATAAATCAAAATATCAGAGAGGGTCCGACTTTAAGGCGGCTTAGCCAAATCGTAAAATTCAAAAGCTCTCACTTCGCCCCCGGGTTATCTTTAGGTTGTGTTAGCCGTGTTTTGGTGAAATCGTAAAAGAATATGAATAAGAGCGGCCGTTCGACCCTTTTACCAAGAACATATGTATTAATGGTAAAAGAAGATAAAATATTTTATGGGAAACTGTGTGAGAAATAATTAATCATAAAAATCATTTTTTTTAAATATTAAATGTTGAAGGACTTTACAAGTCACTTAATGGTAAATAGTTTATATAAAGATCTTTTTCCTAAAGTACATTTTCTATCAAATGTACTGACGAAAAATTTTATTACATTTTTAAGTTTTTGTTATTTTGTAAAGGCAGTTTCGGACGGGTTAGGACCGTCAATTTGTTGCCTATGAGGCTATACCTATTCTAAACATCAAATGAGTCATTGCAGTACACAGAAGTAATAAATATATCACAATCCTTCTCATTATTAATTGACTCACAACTCATTATTAATTTTTATTTGAACTCGCAGAAACGCGTAATAAATAATTTAGATAGGTGCAAACTAAGTAGTACTTTTGTCATTTTAAATAAAACTATCTTTTCGGATATTTTCGCGGATTTATTTTTTGAGACTCTTTTGAGACATCTTAAACCTTAGTCTCTCCCGTGACCTGATTGCTGTAAAGCTTTCGAAACGTCGGGAACTAAAAATCAAAATAAATCCGCGAAAAAATCCGAAAAGATAGTTTTATATTTAAAATTTCAAATATTCGCGTAAATCTAAGAAAGTAAAACATTTTTTTGTTATAAGCATTCGTGACGAATTCAATAAATTCCAAGACATCCTTCTTTGTTGATATTTAAGATTGAGCAAAAAATTTAAAGAATGTGGTTATAGGTCAGAATTTGGCAAAGTGTTTTAAGAAGAGCGTGCCTGCTTCAACTATGTTTCCAAAATTTATCCCTGAACAAAATACGAACAGCTATTATTACGGCAAGTAAGGAGCGTTTTGGTCATTAATAACAATTTATTTAACACAATACCGCAATTTCGGTTCACGAATTCTAAACCTCTGGGAAAACGTAAAATGGATATTAAATAGGGTATCGTTTCTAAATTGATAACATAGTTTGCAATTTTAACAAGCAAGTTTTGTTAGACCTATTTGTTGTTACTAAGCTATGTTATAGTTCAGTAAAATATATTACTATTTAATTGTTCAAATAAGAGATAAAAATTGCAATGTTCGATAAATAAATATTGCGAGTGAATAACATGAGGAAAAAAGTAAAAATCTACGCCGCAAAGTGAACACTTCATCCTCAGTGAAAAACTTGTGAATGTATTTGTGATAGAACTTACAAAAGGTGTTTTTACAAAATACTTTTTGTGAGACCCACTTGCAGGGAAACTCGTTTAAAGTTGAGGTCTCCGAAGTTTTCCATTCATGGCGATGGTAGCTATTGTGGCTAATTCAGGGTTGTAATTAAATTTGTTTACCTGCATATTCTGCTGAAATTTTTACTTATGTATAATATTACTATTACTTACATAAAATACTATTTATTATTATTAACTATTCTAATATTTAAAGGCAGTAGTAGACCAGTGGTAATGCACTCGTTTGGTTAAGCGAAGGAAACGGGTTCAAATCCTAGGTCTTACACTTCTGATATGTTCATGTGCAGCGATTCATTTTTAAATAATCACGTCTGAGAAAACCTAACAAGTTTTCGAAAAACATGTGAAGTCCGCCAGCCCGCACTTGGCTAGCGTGGTGGACCCCCCTCGTATTGAAGGTAGGCCCGTGCTCAGCTGTGGGACCTTTAAAAGGGCTGAATACATACATCCAATACTACTATAATATACTTAGGAATTATAGGTTCACGAGAAATAGACTACCCAATAGAATTAATGTGCTCAAAATTACCTAGTCTGTTTGCTTGTTTACGGATGATCTATGTAAACATTTTGGGAAAGAGTATACAGGATATAAAAAAAGTGTAGTATGTACTCTATATCTACTCTCCTTGAAATGGAGTGTGAAGCTTAATGAACGAGTGTCAAGGATTTCATGTAGTTATACTAAGTAGTGTATACAAATAATATATACTAATAAATAACATATACTAGTAATGTACAGAATAATAAAATCATAAGCAGTACAAATAAAACAATTCAATCTGAACTTAATTTTATAAAAAAGTAAATTACACAAAGCTTACCGTTTTTTATTATTATTAATTCTAATTTTAATGTGAAGCTCTCGCAAAGGGAAGCTTACAGTTTATATTATACAATCTCGTAATCCAGCCATAAGAAAATTTTAAAAAAGCAATGACATTATCCTTAGAAACTAAAGTGACCTCGCCTAAGGAAAAACAACAATATTCCCGAGCCCTCACTACAAAGAGGCCAGCATTCGTATTATCATTCCATTAAACAAAAGTCACCAGGGTTTCGAGTGAAAACACAGAACTCATTATTCTTGGGGCAGAGAAAATGATTTCAAACGTTAACAAGATTCTTCATAATATAATTGTTCACAGAAAGATTTAAGAAAAACAAGTATGAGCAATGGAGTTCTTGTCTTGAGTCGCTTGGCCTGAATTGCGTTATTTCATATAATGTCTCCTAACAACCTACAGGGTTGTTAAAAGACATATCGACCGTTACAAACTGAATCAAATCCAATATTATTCTATAATTATATTGTGCTTGGAGTTATATACTCAATTTGTAAAGTAAATTGTGTGTTCAGATAATTTTTCTGTATAGATTAAATGTTAAGTTTCCTAGAAAGAGTTTAAACTAATATTAAAACTTTTAATAAAAAGAAAAATTTGTGTACGTTATATTTTTATTAAATCATTCAATACCTAATGTAATATTTGCTAAAAGGATAATATAGGAATAAAAGTTCATATACATATGCCAATTGGTAGTTTGGTTTCAAGATTTAGGTTTTGAAAGGAGAGTTACTAACAGGATCATAATATAAAACATGCTTATTGCTTAAGATATAGTAAATCCAGTACATTATCGCATCCCCTTCAGGAATTCCTATATTATTTATAATACGTTGGGGAGGATCATTCTCCTCGTTTACCGCGGGATATAGCTGTGAATGCTCGTTTGTCAAATGCGTACTCATTTATTCAATGATGTATTTTTCTTTCTATTCATATCTAAACAATTGAGAGTGATTTCGTCAGTGTTTTATATGGACATAAGTAATTTAGTAAATGTTATTTATGTAAATATAATATGAGCGTGCAGTTCATTTTATGTGTTTCATAAATAAAATGTTATCGTCTGTTGTAAGTTCATTTGCATTTTCATTCGCGGCAACCTGCAAGTTTATAGGAGTGTTTGTGAATACATTGTCCATGAAACTGGAAGTTAGTCGGAGTTGCTAACGTGGCCAGTGCGGCGGAGGCACAAGCTGGTTTGCAAACATAAATCATTTCAACGGCCGTCGCACGGCCAATGTCGACAAAGCGGACTATGACACCACTGTGCACACCCTCACTCTACATGCATAGCTAAATAATTTGCGATTCCGATTGCTAGCGGCATTTGGAAAATGATCCCCATCTCCGTTACCTTTGCCTTGTGTTTCAAAGTTATGCTACAGATAGGATATCGTCTAATAATTTATGTGTTTTAATTTACTTTGTTGTAGGTAATATTCAAATTATTTAATTGTAAGAGCGTCTGATTACTGGTTTGTTTTTTCAGCCTTAAAAGTCTTGTTGCATTAAAAAGGAATGCTTTAAGCTACCTAACATCTGGCTACGACTACGATATTCGACCATACGAACGGAATTGCGGGTCAACTCACTTCACTTGGTCACTTGTACAAATAATTGTTATAAAAAAACATCTAAAACATGAACAATTTAAACATACAAAACTTTCTATACGGTCTGACAAATTTCAGTAGTAATTATTAAACTTTGTAGCATCTGGTTTTAGCCCTAGAGATAAATTGTGCAGGTTTATTGGTTGAATTAGTGCTCTCACGAGTACATAACACAAAGAGCCAGTTGCATTTCGTCTCAATGATTAAATACAACTCGAAAACGGACATGCAAAGGCTTCTGTATATCGTAATAAACCTATCGCAACACTTCTAAGGATATTTCATATCACACCCAATACTATTTTGATTTTGCATAGACAATAATATGGTGAAAGAAGATCATTAGATTAGTTGTCGTAGAATATAATATCTTATTATCTCATTAAAAAGATAAATATACCTAATAAATATTAAAATTTTATTAAAGCACATATATGAAAATATAGCATGACATATTAATGGTTTTAATGGTTTCATAAAAAATATCTGTTATTATTTTATTGGTTTATTTTAAAACTATTTTAAAATATGTACATTACAAAAAGTTAAATAAATATTTTTCGTTGTATTTGCTATTCCGTTTCAGCGTGAATAATATAAAAAGTAAAGGATTGTAAAAAGATTCCAGGAGCATAAAACTGCCACGTAGTAAAATGAACTCTGTGTATTTATTATATCTGTTATTCTTTAAAGACATCGTAAAGTTAATAAAGGGGTTTTTGTAACAAGCAGGCGAGCACGTTCGTGATAAGCCCCCGGTCTCGCGGGTTGAAATCTTTTAAAACGTCGTTAAATCCAACCCCTGCCAGTAGACAAAAGCCTAACAGGCTAATTGTTGACGAAAAATATTCTCGATGCAAATTCGCACTCTTTACAGCCAATTCGGAATTTGTAAGCGAAAGTTTGCCTAATTAGCCACGGTCTTGAATGTTGATGCTTAATTTGGTAAACATTTTAGTAACTTTGTATACAACTTATAAATTTTATCTATTTCATTTAATTTTTTCGTTACTTATAAAAATTATGGCTGTAACTATTAAAAAAAGAAATATAAAATACTTAAGCACAGTGTTAAAGATACCTAGAATGACTATTGGGCATACTTCTCCCTAAAGGTTCTCGGCGTCCTCTTGCAATCCGATCCATCGCCGCCCTCCAAGTAATTTCCTCGTTAACGGAATGAATAAAACATTTCATTCCTTACCTTTCTTTTGTAATTGTTAATGGTTGATGGGTTTTGAAAATTTATGTGCGCTCTCGTTTCTTATTGATATCCGCAATCAGATTTTAACGATAGCCTTGTTATTGGTATACTTTTTGTTGTTTATACAGCAGATTTTCAGAATTTAGTAAAATTGTTGCTATAATTTTTGTAAATAGCATCATGAAAATCGGCTTACACTGCCGGCCAATAGTAGTAAAACGATATCGCTGCTTAGTTATATAATTTGGTAAGAAAAACACATCACG
The DNA here is from genome assembly GCA_033884665.1 of Argynnis bischoffii washingtonia. Taxonomy (NCBI): domain Eukaryota; kingdom Metazoa; phylum Arthropoda; class Insecta; order Lepidoptera; family Nymphalidae; genus Argynnis; species Argynnis bischoffii. The sequence goes on along the minus strand of CM066618.1, from coordinate 11,159,348 downwards.
ATAAAAAAATTGCCCTAACGAGAATCTCAAAATCGCCCGTAAGCAATGAAACAGCGCAATTTCATGAGAAAGGCGGCTCACAAATAAACCAAAGCAGAGTACATTCCCGCCTTCATAAAATGCAGGCTGAAATAAACGTAACAGACTCGGATTCTTTAAAAAATCCAGCTGACAACCGCAAAGCTCAGTAAAATTTTCTAGTATGAGTCAGAATTCCAATGTCGGAATTTTCATAACAGCGTGGTGAAGACCATTGAACCGTTTCAGGTGATGCAGAGCTCGTCCGACTGCCGACTGAGAAGCGCTCAGCAACCGATCGCTATACGCCGTTGACGCCCGACACCGCACCTCGGAAATCTCTGTGCCGTAGTTTATTAGATACTTCGTACTTTCAATCTCATGCTTATGAAATATACCTATGGTCATAAGAAAAATTGAAATCTGACACTGTTTTAGACAGTAATAGCATGCTTTGATCATTTTTATAAAGCTATAAGTAATAATACTATAATACTAAAGCTAGCATAAAATCATAAAATAAACTACGAATTTGTGATATATAAATCGTGAATCGTGAAACAATCTAGCAAAATAGTAATTCTATAACAGAATTTATATACATAGTAACGACTCGCCTTCGCTTCGTTCGGTTTCGTCCCTAGGTTGGTTCCTTATACAAAATTTAATCACCATTTTACCCCCTCAAGGGATGATTTCCGGAATAAAAACTATCCTATGTTATTCCCAGGGTCTCAAGCTATCTTCAAACCAAATTTCATCTAAATCGGTCCAGTAGTTTTGGAGCATATTCAGTACAAACAAACTAACAAAAAATCAAATCTATCCTTTTTATAATATTAGTATATATTAGTACAGATATGAAGTCATAAAATTTGAAATTCGTTCCTTGATTGACTAATATAGAAAAACAAATAATTATATAAAAGTATAAAATACTGTTGATTAATAAAAAAGAGAAATACTGTATGTAATCTTATATTTTTTTGATTTAAAGCGTTATTACGAGTGGTAAAAATTGTAACTTTAGGGTATTGGGGACTGCACTCCAAGAAGATTACGCAACTTTTTCATATAAAGGCATTGAGCCAATTTTCTCATATCCTACACAGTAACATAATAAAGGAGGTTTTTTTTTTTTTTTTATAAAAGAAGAGGTTCATACACTTACAATGTGTGTTCTGTATTTGTTGAAAAAGGTAGAGAGGCAATATTCAGATATCACTTGTTCAGATAGCTTCGGTTATTCAGAATGCTGATGATGTGAACAAATAGGTGAATTTTATTAGGTCAACATTTGCAAATTGTCCAATATGTAAAAAGTGATTTTTCTTTGTTCTATAAACATCTGTCATATGTCATTCGTCTTAGATGATATGACTATAACGTTTAGCATGTGTGGATACAAGCAATTTTAGATATATTTTTTGAGTTTTTTTTTGGATTGAATTGAATTATAATTATTACACAGAACCATTTATAAAATTAAATTGTTACCTACCATCTCATTGCTTACTAGAGTATTAAAAAGCTGTGGGGACTTTTTTTAGCCTGCTTACCTGTAACAAAAAAATGTTTGATTAATAAACACGCAGAGTTACAAAATATTTAATATCTTCAATAATTTATATGACAAAATTTAATGTCAAATAAATAAAATATTTATTTAACAGAACCTATGGGAATCTGGTGTAGAAATTATTTAGTTGATAATTCTATACATAACTGGTACCAAAAAACGTTAGATAACGATAGGATGATATAGATAAAAAGCAAATTAAAAATTGAATAAGCCTTGATGTTTTTAAGCGGGTAACTCTTTTTTCCGTCTTATTCCCCCATTAACAATAGCTGTTTAGCCAATGAAATTGATCTTATAATATAAAATTTATAATTTTTAATAATGATGATGTAAGAGTATGATTTTAGTTGAATGCTCATATTTAAACGCGTTGGTACGGGTGGTAGGAACGGTTGATGTTATCAGCGGGTGTACAGTCAGATCACTACAATTTTTGCCCTTTCGTGTATATGTTCATTATCATCATATACAATACATAATTTCTCAAAGAATTTTTTGCTGGTACGCCTTCCTTAATACGTTATCAAAATTTAAAAAAGAAAGAAATCTATGTTTCCCGAATCTAATGAGGAAAGTAAACAAATAGTTTAAAAATAATATTATCTTTACAATACTTAAAAAAAAAATCGTACTCACACACAGTTTAGCTAGTTATACATATGTAATTTTATATTGGTTATTTACAAAGATACATATGAAAAAAGTACAGTAATTTTCATAGTTATATTACTTTATTTACGTTCAATTAGCACCCTAAGTACCATTTACAACAGGCTAATATCTCTCCTGTTACATGATATCCCAGAATAAGCATTTGCCTTTGTCACTCTCATAAACAATGTCTATCAAATTACTACGATTTATTTTTTCATTACTTTAAGACATGATAAAATAATATGTACTTACAATCCTAGTAAAGTTTCATAGGTTTTGAAAGAACATTTTTTGAAACCATGAACATATAGTAAAACAGACCTAGTTCTACTAACTTATATATAGTAATCAAAAAAAGTGGTAATTATTAATTCAGAGCGTAGGGTGCGGCGGCTGACGATGACAGGGGCTCTGTGGTCGACGGTTCCACCGATACTGTCTCCCTCATGTATACTCTTAAACATACAACTTTTAAGCCAAAATAGTGTGTTTACATTAACAAGTTAGAGTTTAGTTAGTTAATTTATAAGAGAAGTGTTAGTATTTTCATACATTAATACGAATTATCATTTAGCAGTTAAATTAAATACTTATAATGCAAACCATTTATCAAGACTATAGAACAGCTCATAATAAACATAATAGTACGAAAGCAAATTCATTACAATTAATGTAAGCGCCACTTCAATAGAGTATGTGGTTGAGCTCCAGCGGTCGCAACGATGCCAAAAGGCTACAAAAAGCAATAAATATATTGCCATAGGCATTAAAAGTACGGCCGCTCTTGCTAACAGTAATTTAGATTTTCATTTAGTTGCAAACAAAAATACTTCTTTTTAATAAGTAGCTATAGGTAGGTACTTACCTATACTCGTAGTTTATGGGAAAATTATTAAAAATGCGAATGTATGTGAGTATAGGTTTGCACGTTTGTTACTTCTTTACGCTGAACATCTGAACAAATTTGGATTAAATTTAATATTAGGAAGACTATGTATGACCTTCATTTAAACGTTGGGAAATGCGCAATACGCATACCACCTGCATACGTACAGGTGGTTATGTGGGACTCACCGGCTAGAAAAACCAGTACTACCCACTAAAACTCAACGGAACCTCCGCTGTCTTAGTGGAGCGTCGCAGGATCACTAACGCATTCAACCACAACGTCCCGACGCGACGGCAGGTCTGCCGAAACAAACCGCAACAACCATGGGGTTGCTCCACAGTCTACTCTGCTATCAGAGAAGTACCAGGAGCAACCTACATAGCACACCGTCCATCGAGGTGGGCCGCCTCCCAGTGCGTTTCTTGGCTTCAAGCCCGGCTGGATTGCCGGACATTACTGAGCCCCCCACCACGACAAGATGAACGCACGTTAAAGGGGAAGACTATATATAACCTGGAGTAACATATAGGCACCTGTTAGTAACAAAACTTTGAAAAAGACGGCGCCGTCTGTATATAACATGATATTATATATAAATAAAAGCAGTCACGAGACTGTCGACAGAAGTGAAAACTGAAATTTTAAATAAAACTATCTTTTCGGACTTTTTCGCGGATTTATTTTAATTTTTGGTTCCCGACGTTTCGATTGCTTTACAGCAATCATGGTCACGGGAGAGACTAAGGTGTTAGATGTCTCAAAGACACTATATAGTTGTTACAGACAACCTACCCACAAAATAACAAGATAAATTCAAAAAACTTGAAAATTGGCACCAAGGTACCTCACAATATTTGTTAATTTTAATTTTAAACATTTTATAATTTTAATTACTTTCATACTTGAATATAGAATATTATTTTAACTGTTATTATTATAATTATTACAATTTTTTAGATACTTTGTTGATTAGTAATCTATATTTAGTGTTGCCATTATTATATTTATAACAATAAAGAAAAAATAAAATATTAATTATTTAAGCCACATTATTGTTCTATGTGTAATTTAAAAATTAAAATTAATTAAGAATTACATTTTACAAATGAAAAATATTATTAATTTGAAATACTAATTTGATCCGCACAGTAAGAACTTACTACATCTGTCTGTTATGTTTAGATTTATTATTTGATTTTATAATATTAATAACAGGATCCCACGACGACTACTGTGCTAATATAGATTACTAATCAATAAAGTTTTTTTTGGATATTCAAATTGTTTGATCTTAAATTAATTAAGTACATTTAAACTGTTTACATTTATTTGGTTTTGATATCTATCGGCACTCTGAGTGTTAGCATTAACACGCCACGTGACCATGTCGATGACGATTTACATGAATTTACTCCCCATCTAAACCTTCCTATAGAAGTTTTCACTTCAAAAAGGCACCTAGTGCCGCGCTAGTCCGGGTATAGTAGGAGGAGTTAGTCGCTAGTTTTATATAATTACAAACTATAATCTAATACCATAAGATTATACCTAATTAGTTTAAAATTTAGATTCAATGTTTGCATTTTAATGATAGAGTATTTTAATATCAGAAGTAATATTCACAGCCATCATATGTTCATCAACAATCAGCCAAAGACATATATGAAGAAAAAGATTTTATAGTACATCATTAAGAAGTCACCCGAAGGTCCCTTGAATGGGTTACCTATGCGTCAAACTTTCTCACTAACATTCGCAGTTAGTTTACGGGTGGTGTAAAACATGAGTCTTTTACGATTGTCGCTAAACATATAGTGCAGTAAATATAACTCACGCCCAAAACAGCATGTACAAGTCTATAGACATGAATAGTGGTCATTTCGTACTGTTCGGAACATAAATTGAGTCGTAAATTGTTCATTTATTCGTATTTATATCTTACGCTTTATTGCTAGCTTATTCTTTTTAATGGTTAATAAGCCTTTGTTTTTCTTGTTTGGTGTCGTTTTTCTTGTCTCCCTAATTTAATGTTCGCAGTAAGCAATAAGCCATGTTACTAAAAAAACAATTGATTGTTATAACCATGAGTAGATTTTTATTTGAAAAGTATACGGGACCACCCTTAAGGTATATCCATTCATTAAAAAAAGAATAATTAAAACCAGTTAGCAATTGAAACCGTTATATCGTCTACATCTATATGTAGGTACATAAATATTACAAGCGAATGAAGTCACACCTCTCTTTCTCTTAAAAGTAAGTGCTTAATATGGTACCTATATATCCCGTTGTACATCATAATAATGAAGTTCCAACCGTTTCTTGAAGTCGATCTAAAAATGTGTGAGGTATATTTGTAACTAAACAGTTATGTAGGTACTTAGTACTTACTGTAGATTACTATTTACAATATTTGTATTATTTTAGATGTGATCTTATTACAACCTTCTCAGGCTTATTTCGTAATTATTTTGTAAACTCATAAAGGCTTTAATGATACCTATTCTGCAAACTTTTTTTACAGTGATTGGCACTCTGAGTGTACATAACGACACTCGCCAAAACGTTACCTTTATAAACATTCTATAAAAAATCCCATTAAGCTCATTTTGAAGATTATTTTTATTTAATTTAAGGCAGGTGGAACACATCCAACGTTATTGTACGATTACCATGTTGATGAAAAGCCAACATCGGGAAACGTATTTTCTATATACATATATGCATATAGATGTAATTTACAGTAATTATGCTTATACTAATTGGTGTAACGAACAAGTAATTTAAATTAAATTAAGTAACATGATATACTCAATTATTTAACATTAAAGTTGCGATGTCGAAAATATTAAATGTTTAATCGTTGGTATCGTCATTAACATTAAAACTCCATAACAATAAGGAGATGAATACGATTACGTTTCCTGGTGAAAGTAATAATGGAAGATGTCGATCGAAGTATCCCTCAATAAATACATGAAGATGAGACTAAGATAAACATATCGGTATTGGCAGTCAGTTTAAAATATTCAACCTCCGTGCTTCGGCAAATTCGAGTAAACATGTATAGCGGCTTATTGATAAGACAGAAACATTTTATTTTTATTTTACTCATTTTTAATCATTTCTAAGCGCGGTTGGGGGTTCTATAACCGCTCAAGTAATGAAAATATTTGTTGTAAGCGTTTTGTATCGATTTAACCTTTTTTTCTCGTTCTTCAGTCGGATGACCTATTTTAGGGCGCGTTGTCTGGTTGGATAAAAAGATTCAACTTTTGCCGTAATTAAGGTTTCATCTTGTTGGTACTTTGGAAGAAATAAAATGATTTAAAGATTTCAATTTGTGGCGTGTACTATTGCAAATTTTTCGTATTTGTCAGTTGGTTGCTTGATTAAAATCTACATATTTATTATTTACCAATACAAATTAAATAAGTTGATAAAAAACAAACAAAAATGGTAGGTCAATTTGACCTTAGACTTAGGTTTAAAAAAGAATAATAATAATTATTCCTTATTTTAGTTTTTACCTTTAGTTTTCTAAATACAAAAAAAAATTACATATTCGACTGTAGTAACAAAACTATATTAAATTCGGTTACGAAATACTTCATTATATATACACTTTAAGCATTAATCACACAAATACTCTATATAAGAAATTGTCTTAAATTGAGCATAAAATGAATATGAAATTGAGTAAAAAAATTCATATCATATTTTCAGTGTTTCCGTAGATCACATATGACGCTTTGATGCTATTGGTAGTTTAATAGTAACGACGAAAATTAAAAAAAAAATTGGAAATATGTCACGCAAAACTGCAGATTCATATGCAAATACGACTAAATGTGTAGGGAAAGTTAAACGACGAGTATAAAAGTTATTCAAATATGTTTTTTGCCAAAAAATCATGATTCAACGTTATGATATCAACTTGTAACGAACAGCGATTTCAGAACTCTCAAATATTTAGAATTAATAAATGTTTCTTTTATCAAAGAACATTTTTTAAGACCTTACGATTTTTACAGAGATAGTTTATGGATTGGAGGCTAACAAAAAAGATTAAAAGGTCATTTTTGATCTCTTTTTATTTCTTTCATGTTTCTAGGGAATCCCATAATATTCTGTAGGTCCTGATGGATAGGGACAACGGACAAGGGACTGAGGGACTCTTACACTTATAAACCCTCAGCCTATTGTTGCGATAGTAGGATGTAGAAGGAACGCTTGCGCACGCATTACAATGGCTCCTATTTTAATCGCTTAAAAAAACCTTAACGGATTTTTTCGCGGATTTATTTGGATTTATATCTATTTCGAATGCTTTACAATTTTACAGCTATCGTGGTCATGGGAGAGAATTACATTTAAGACTACAAAACATGTAAGAGATATTTTAGCAATATAAACAAAATTTTCACTGTAAAAAGTTTATTTTGAACGTTACACAATATACGGTATGAAAGCAAACCGTGTGAGTAATATATTTTTAATTGATGCACACATCGTCCGATGTATAGAGTAAACATTTACGCATTTATTCAACGATGACGGGCCTTTGTTGGCCGTTTTTAACTCGGAACATTAATTGGTGGAAAAGTGTGCAATTCACGTGTTTGTACTCTCATTGTAAATATGTATGGAAAGTTATGTGGATTTTTATGAATCGACTGCTAAATATCATATATCATTATTACATAATGTAATTCACATATTTCAGCTAAACCAAATTGTCATGTCATTAATGAAAAAAAATCTGTACGTCCTTTTCGCTATAGCATCAACTATTACCAAATATTCTTATGATGTAAAAAAGTTTGTTTATTTTTTTTTGTTTCACTAACACTCGCACTTTACGTTTGAACTATCAGTCAGATTAAAAAAAATATTTTTGTATTATTATATTTTTATTGCGTTTCTCGAGCAAGGCTATATGACTTTTGGGTTCGAAATACCTATGCATAAACAGACTACACGAGCGGAGCAGCGGGAGAAGTTAATCCTTAATAATTATATAAAGTGAAAGTATCTTTTCGCTTGTTCTTCATTCAAAAATCAATGTTTATACGGATAATGTATGATATTATATTCTTACAAAGCTACTCCTCGTACACTAGCAATTGTATAAAATTAAAAAGAATTAATATTATAATTTTATATATCAAAATGTAAAAACGAAAAAAATATGACTAATGCAAAATGTGAAACAGAAACCCTATCAGATATATCTACAGTATCGCTTACACTCGATAAATTCTAAGTTATACTACGAAGGTATGCATGCAAGGCAATACAATCATTTTTAATTTCCGTCGCAAGCGCTTTCATTGCACTGAATACCAATTACGACTAACTACTGCCCATGTGGAATGTTAGGTTCTCCATCGGATTTGCAGTTATATCAAGGTACACCCACGTATATCATCCTTTGTGTTCGATAGATGGGAATAAAATGAATCTAAAATATTCGTCATTATTTTTTACTAATAAAATATCTTAACTGTCTTACTACAACCGAAAGTCTAATTCGCACAAATATAGTTTCATTAATATTAAATTGAAAGAGAAAAACTGTGTAAATAAACGGACATATGAACAGCGTACGCTTAATAACAGGGTCGTCATCGCGACACTTATTCTGTGGAACCTTAAAAATTCGGTGCAAGATGATATTATAAAGTTTTCTAATGGCCGCAATTTCAATTAATTCTGTCATACACATAAACGTATCAAATATAAACGTTTCCAATTAGTATTCGTTTAAATAGAAGGGCAAATAGTAACATTATGAGTAAGAAATATCTTCCTATACGAAATATTTTATCCGATAGGTATCTTAAACCTCGAAGGAATTAACTAAACTCTACTTCACACAACTTAGGCTATTGCTTTTTAAAACAATGTCAAAGTTTAGCCCTTCTCTATTTACTATTAATTGTAGGGTTTCCATGAAAACGTAGCTCATCCATATTGCTTTTACTGTTTACAAATAAATTTCATAAAATTATTTATAGAAGATAAGAAGATATGTTATTTTTTTACTATTGAATTCAATTTCGTTTCTTTAAAACTATTTAAAGAACAACAACAGAAGTTTGGATGTTTAGATATTGCTACACGAATGGGTACCCTACACGAGCGTCTAGTGGCAAAGTTTTTACTGGACGTCCCGTCGTATTGTCGGTACATTAAACGTTAATACCCATTGTTCCAGTATGAAATTTAAAACTGTTCCGAAACAATTGCGATTAGACTGAATTGAGAACCGAATTTGATAGACGTTTGAAGTTTATTGTTTGAGTATTTTAATAATAATTGTTATTATTTAACGTCTGCTATAAATATTTATTGTTTACCTATTAAATATCAGTTTGCTGGATATAATTAAAAATTCTTACTCAAAAACTTACGCTTACTTCAATAGCACTTAAAAGTTTGTTTCACTCTTAGTATTTTTTTATATGTTGTCCCCACATAAAATATGTACTAAGGGATGCTTTCGAGGTAAAACAAAAATAAAAAAAGATTGTGATAATCGATAAGCATTTGACGGAGATATTGCATAAAATAGACAAATAATAACGAATTACATTTTGTTGAAGTATTGAATTAATATAATATACACTAGCGTTAGTACTACTACATTTTAACGGTTATTATGGAATATATAGATTATACACTATATGATATATTATAGTCTATACCCTTCCTCAATAAATGGGCTATCTAATGCAAAATTTTTTTACAAATCAGATTAGTAGTTCCTGATATAAGCGCGTTCAAACAAACAAGTTTTGCCTATTTATAATAATAGTATAGATATGTATTTACTAACATGGTACATCATAACTTTATTAATAATAAAATATTTTAAGGTGCAATACTTACTACTATCAATATTTTTATTGCTAGAATGTTCCATGTTTTTGTATCATGTTGATATCGAAAAAAAAAACGTTACACCCTAGCTATCGAAATTTATGTTTATAAAACGACAATGTTACTCTTTCCGTCTGATTCATGTTTCCATCTGGTAATATTTTTATTATATACCTACTCATTGTAGACGTGATACGAAGTTAATTAAAACAGCCTTACTTAAAAAAAATTATGAGTATTCAAAAAAATGTCTTCATATTGATACATATTTATAAAATTTAACATAATTTTAGTCCAGTCAATATTTTATCTATTATACAATAAGGTTTTATTTAATTGGTTCGATTAGATTAAAATGTGATTGTCAGATGAACAATATAAAAGTTCCAGCTTAGATTCCAGATATAATCATGGTTATTAAAAAAAAATTAAGCACATGAAATAATGAGTTAAGACAAGTTATTTAACAAAACTACTAAGTTATAGGTATAAGTGTTACATAAAAAAAGTTCTAATAAGTACTTTTTTTTTATCCACTATCTCATTTATAATATTTGATTTTCTTATTGATTTACAAAATCAAATCAAATATTTTTATAAAGATACTACTAATAATTATATAAAACTTTACCTCGTCATCATTGTCATGCAAACTATCCCGTTCATCATGTATATATCGTAGCCTGGTTAAAATATCACGTAAACTGAACACCATATTGAAAATCACTTAATAATCACTTGTATTATAAAATTTATTATTAAATACAATCTACATAAACAAATATTAAAACTTTATAATCCTAACATATTTCTTTCGCGAAGATTGACATTGTGATTTGTGACAATTGCAAATATTTCTTTACCTTCAATTTAATAATTTTAGCGCGAAATGTGCTTCTCAAAAATTATTTTTAAAATTATATTCAGGCAAAGAGAATATAAGCATTCAGCCAAAAAGGGAACATGAAATTGTATTATTGTTTCTTTTTTTTTTAAATTTGTGGCCTTCAGTTTAATATAAGGACGCGGCCCATTTTTATTATTTGTAGGTATTTTTAATTATATTGCTATTAAATTAAATATATTTCAATACAGTATATATTTAAAAATATATTTTTATGATTTTGAACATATGCATCAAGTAAAAAATTATAAAAATATATATAATATACATTTTTTATTATTAATATTTTTATTTAATTACTTATTATGTTTTCTTACAATATTAATTTAGTTATTATGTTAATTTTGTTCTAAATCGTTTTATAAAATATAAAAAAACATCATTAAGAAAACAAAAATAAATCAAGTTGTAATTGTATTAGTGGAGACCGATACGATTTTTATCAATACAAGATGATACTCAAAACATATACGATTTGTAGATTGCCGATCAGCCATTTGGAAATGAAATCAGATATCGTTTCCTGCCCGAGTTAGCTTACAATACTTCAGTGGAAACAGTATCGCGGACCAGTGGAGCAAAGGCGTTTATAACAGGCAAATATTGTACTCGTTATGTTATTTTTATAGGAAAATGTATATAATATTCTGTCTGATATCTCCTTGTAAAATAATAATAATCTCAATTTTTATAAATTCATATTATACTAAGTTTATGTAAGAACTTTTTCTAAGTAACTAATTGACCAAAAAATATTAATCATGTAACTACATGATATTTTAAGCAACTTTTTTGCTGGACTCTTTAGACTCCTGGACGTACGTATACATAATATATGTATATACGATGTACATATATGATCCTTCGATTTTCTATTAAAGTACGGATAAATATACTGACACCCTTTTTAGGCTAGTTCATATAATGATAATGATAATGATTTATAAATAAGATTAATAATTATTAGTCATTTTGAAAATACAGTTAGTATACGTAGATATTTCAAATAATAGCAATGCAATGTAAACAAAACTTTTTCACCCGGGACATGACGAAATCCGGCGGAAATATTCGAATCGGTTGTCAATTATGCTATGCATTGTTCACTTGTGGTAAGATTTGATTCCGATGTCGGGGCGTCATCCCGCTAATGAACGTCGGCACGTACATCGTTTCACTGTTGACACCTACGTGTCTCGGAATGCACATAGCTAACCGTTTACAAATCAGCACTATAGAATAACAGACGAAATAATTTCACTGTATGGATGATCAACTGTGAAATCGATTTTTCTATTTCTATTCTTATATTTATTCTATTGATAATTTCAAGTTACTTATTTTATTTAGACAGTTTTTTATAAAAAAGAAGTTTATTTTAGCATTTCTTGCAAATTAATCATGTCATTTAGATTAGATTAAACTTCGATGCGGAGCACATCAGACTAATGATCGCCACCACGTGCATCGTTTGGCTTATGACATCTACAAGGTTGTGCATGAGTGTAAATTCGTTCGGTACTATATATTTTTTATTTTTGGATAAATTAAAAAAAATATATTTGTACCCATTTAAAATGATTATAATTCACCTTTTGCCTATTTATATCTTGTTTCATTTTATATAGAAGTAAGATATATGTATATTGATAGTAACTAAGAAATGTTAACCAAAAGTATAATAAATATTGAAAGTAAATTAGTATATAAGGGTCAATTGTACTATATGTTACTTCCATAAGCAAAACAATAACACTTAAAGAAAATTTACAAGATGATCCACTTAAAGAAGTAGAAACACCATGCTTTTAGACTGCTCCTTCCATTTCCCAAATGTAGTAAGAGCTATAAAGTTTACGATTACTGCGTTTATAGTTCCTAGAAGATATTAGAGGAAGAACACTATAAAATCGAAAACGGTAACCATAAATACATCACGGTTCGATAGGAAATAGCTACTTGCATACAATGTTTACATCAATTTAAAATAGGAACAAGGATCGAAATCAAATTTAAATTTCGGCTACAAGTTGCATTTTGCTCAGTTGTTGAAAGTATAACGAAATTTTTCGAAGAGACAAATTTGTATACTTCAAGTCAATGTCTTCGTAGTTTAATTCTTTTTATAGTTGCCTTATATATTTAACAGGTGTATAATTTTATAATTACAATTTTCAAAGTTTGGTGTAAGTTAGCTATATTCACAGAAATTGGTTTAAAAATTACTAAAGTAACGAAACTAGACATACATATATGTATAATGTGTAAAATACATTAATTAATGTATAATTGTGAACATATGTATGTATATATATTATATATGTAATGTATTAACCAGCACTCAAAATAACTACAATATCATTAGATGAGCAGGTTGTTTCTTAGATCGCGATTGAATTTAAGTATTCATGGGCCGATGAATAAGAGATAGGGATGAGAGGATGCGATCGATTCAGATACGATTTCAATGATCAAAATAAGTTTCTGATAACAAACTTCGTGTTGTGTATTTCTTTGAGAATTAGTTTAAATATCATAAGTAAACACATAAGTTTGATAGAATTTTTTATTTATTTATCCTCGGGTTTTGATGTATAAGTTTTATATATAGAGAAGTATCTACTCGCATTTCACTTAAAATGATAATATCATGTTTGTTAAATAAGCTTACTGGATGTAGTAAATGGTTAAAACAGACAAACTAAAAGTGCCTTTACGTTATAAAACATACATTTCACTCATAAATTATACACATGCGTCAGAACACACAAAGCACGCGAAATCTTCTTAAAATATTCCTTTCTTTTGTAATCAAAGTGCTGCGTTAGGTAGATAAGAATTCCCAACGCGCCTTATTGCTGAAGGCTACAAATATGGCTACGAATAAAATTATTTTGCTCATCTATTTATCAAGTAAATTCAAAACAGACTGAAAAGAAAATCGAACTCGAATAGGCTGAAAAGTAAATAATATAAAAAAGCACATCTTGAGAGTTATCTCTTTAAATATTCTAAGGAAACCGCGAATCGAAGGTACTTATAAGCTTTACGAAATAAATTCACTTTATTTAAGACTACGAATTCATATGAGGAAGAGATAAGATATGAAGTTATAAGATTGTAAATTGCAAATGCGTTGCCTTAAGTCGTATATAAATAAAAATGATGTCCCAAAGGATTATTAAAAGCAACCGTGGGCATGATATTTCAATGGCAAATCCTTAAAGCTTGCAGATTAAACATTGAAACTTTTTTATATTTGCTTAGCGTTTCACGGTTGATATAAGTGGATTGCAAAAGTTTCGGGGATGAGCATAAAAAAGCTCGAGTTAGAGAAAAGAAAAATCAGTATTAAGAGTGTCGCAATAAAGGAGAGTGTATTTTCATTACCCACGATAAGTTCTCGAGTCGTTACGATGGATAGTTTCGATTCTGTTACCTACTGTTGTCTTGGACTTGATTTGTTTACACCATTATAGGTGTACTACATTATAGGTACTGTTGGTGCTAGTGGGAGTGACTTTAGTATATAATATTTGTATGATCATTAAATATATAAGGGAAAAAACAATATATCTTATTGTATATATGTTAGCCGCCTTGTCCAGGTAAATAAAATAAGAGAAGAAATGGTGTAGAAACTCTAAATCACGTCCAAAAAAACTACGTTACTAAGAAACATACATATAAATCTATTTTAATATTTATAGGTAGAGATTACTTGCGTAGCTTTTTGAGTTGGGTTTGGTAAAAACTACTAACAAATTTTTAAAAGTTTGTTTTGTTGTAGAAAATAAAGAAATGAGTGCAAAAGTCGCTACGTCGATTGTAGTATTTGACATTGCAGTCTTTCATAAGGAATATAACGTGGAGATGTGTCCTTTTACGTACGTAGATAAGCATTTACTTCTTTTTGTTTCAAATTTTGCAGATATTTTCTGCTACTGGTTAAACATATTTTGTTTTTAGGGTTCCATAAACTAAGGATCGAGTAGGAACTTTATTCCTAATTCTAAACTGTCTTACAATTTTAAGGGACTAATGGGATATGTTATTATATTCATAAAAACATTAAGAAACGTGTTCCAAATCACACAGCCATCAAATATGGTTACTTTAATGTATATTAACAAATAATTAATTTAAACTAATAAAGTATGAACCTACTTACGTTAAATATTTTGATTACTACGAAAGTAAAAAGAATTAAATATTCATTCATTAATTCAATATAACGCACAGCCAAAAACGTTGGGGCTAAAAGCTTGTTCCAGAAGTTTATATTTTTGAATATTCTGCCCGTAAACAGTCATTATATTTATTATATAGGTGATGTAGGTAAATATTACGAAAGATCATTATTTCTAAACCAAGAAACAGGGACATTATTATAAATCCCATCGCGCAGACGGCTATTTTAATGTAAGTGTTTATTTTATTGACAAACACGTTTTACCATTACATAATATATTATGTGTGTACTTAACCCTTGATATTGGCATTAAATCTGATTTTTTATTTCCATATTAAATCAAGCATAACATTAAATGGAAATTTAATTGTAGAAACTTCAATCGTTATATACAATCAAAAGTATAAGAAGAATCAATCTCATTATCCCATTACAAATCGTTCATTATCCTAACAAAATACGAGTTCACTCTCTAAAACTCATTTTGCGGAACGGTCTCACAGATCGTTAATTTGCGATAGTGGCTACAATGAGCTACAATGATAACGTTATATGGGCGGGACGAATATTGAAGGGTAGTAAAGAGTCGTATCATACTTTTAGTACACCAGTATCAACGGGATATACCTAATGGTGTTGCTATTAAAAGAAGAATATATATTCTAAATACTAAATCCAAAAAAATGTATATAGCATTGTTAAATTGTTTTTTTTTCGTAAGTTATATTAAACGTTTTTATAGAACTGGAATAATACCATAATTTTTACTTATATTTTGTTAAAAATATATTAATACACACACATAATATAAACTTATTGTAGTTTTTTTTTTTAGCTTAATGTTGTATTATAAAAAAAAGATTTAAAAATGTACGTATGAAAAAAAATAAATGTTAATGTATTAGCCGAAAACAGTCAGTTTTACGCAGAAAATGAATTAAATAAATATAATGAATATTTGTTGAATTTATAAATTTGCAACGTTTAAGATGTCGCAACAGATGAAAAGACCGAATAAGTGATATAATGACACAAATTCTATACAATATAATAGCGTTGTTTGCAATTTTGGAGAATCGTCGACTCATGGTAGGGTCTGGAACGAATGGATATTATCTATTCATCGGGGACCCTCGCCATTGCGACCTTTAATAGAACCACTTCAAGGAAAATACATAGAAATCACAATATGAACATTAACCTCCTGCTTCAGATCTTTTGTGTCAGAATCTGAATATTGAAAATCTTCTCCCCAATATTTTCAACAATAGCCTTAACTTTTTTATTCATAACACATTTGCAATTTTTGTATCGAATTTTCTCAATTCAATAATGAATAATACTTTGTATGAAAATTTGTAATGTTATATACGCATATTTCTTACCTATTGTTATAATAGTTGCTATGATTCTACCATTAAATTTCAATTTAAAAAAAGGTAAAATAATGAACCTACTAGTGATGTCCATAAAACACGATTTTATCATACCGTAGGGAGGGACACGTTTTCGAATATCGTAATAAAAAAGTCACAGATGTCAAATTTATGACGTTGGACCATTGTAAAGAGATTAAATGATTTACTATGGACGGGGTGCTACGGTGCTACAGAGCTACGTCACCAGTTCTACGGCGCATCGAATTTACAAGGTGAGTGTCACCTTTATATTTCTGTATCTTCGGCATTAATAATAAAATGACTCACCAACTTCTGATTTTAAACATTTGGCAGTGGCTTACCTGTAAAAAAGATAATAAATTTAGCATTTAACTAATTTAGACTACGGAAAATTTAATCACGTTAATTTAAATGAGAATGTTTGAATGTGTATGTATATAGGTATGTAGATTTATTATTCCTTTAGGCTGAAAGGGTTTGATGTATTTGGATAAAATTTAGTATACAGATAGACTGTGAGTTGGAGTAACACATATGTATGCAGATTACTGCTAGTAATAACAATTGCCTAAAGGTAGCGTTGCATGTACGTGATGGAAGCGAGAGTATGTCACTAGTACAATAATGTATAAAATTATTAATTTACAATTTATGTAACCCTTATGTATCAGGTACCTAATGCACCATAAGTATACTTCTTAAATATAAGAGCATATAAATTTTGTATTAACGCTTTCTTTTCTTATTCTAGAAACAAGGTGTTTATTTTTTACAGTTTTCTGTACTTTAATTATTCTTTTTTTTCACTTTTGCTTATAGTAACTTTGAAAAACTGAAAACTAACGCAAATAATGTAGTTACATATAAGTCAAACCTCAGTGGTTTTTATAATACTACATTATGTTAAACGTTTATAGTCTTATTTGTAAATGTTAAATATAAAGATACATTAAACGTGTCTTAGTTAACACTCTTCTATACCAGATTAAACATATCAAAATAATTTATGACAAAATTTATTTGCTAAGAGGACGCGATGTCTTCAAACACTGCTAACTTACTAAATAAATCATTGTAAGCGCTTACGCTGTCACATAGATAATTTTCTTTATTCATCAAAATTAAAAGAAGCAGTTGACAAAGCGCGGTCTTTAATTAAAAGCTACCCCTTTACCCTTTCCTTCATACTTTTGCTCGATAATCAAGCTTACCGTAGTAATAGGTATAAAGGTCTATGAACGTAAAAAAATGGAATATATTGTTATAAAGAGGTCAAAACACATACTCGTAAGTTTTGTTTATTATAAAGTTTAACAACCTTACAAAAAGTTGTTTTTGTAATTATATTTAAGAAAAATAGAACTCCAAAATTTTGAAACCAACAGTACAGTAATTGAAAAGAAGAAATGTGTTTTACCCAATTTAATTTTCATATTAGGTATGTCTTAGGATTCGAATGAGTTTAAATAAATAAAAACAATTCTGAACACGATTTCATAGTAAAAACATTGTTAAATAAATGTTATGTTGAAGGTTACATTGTTACATTTGTTTTTAATTTCGTGGAATTATATATTGACTGCAGCAAACATTGTTTTGTATGAAAGTGCCAGCTTAAAAACTCAAATGAACTCCTGTAGCATTTTATAATATTCTTTTGTTTAACCACTTTATAATATTCCTTTGTTTAATATATTTTAAATAAAAAATACACAAAGTAAATGTCAATTTAAAATTCCTTTTACCTGTACATATTGGCTTTCGATTTTTATGTACATTTTAATGTCGTAAGAATAGTATATATTATGTGCTCTTAAAGGTTATTTATTATATATTGTTGTTACAGACAGTATCTACTTTTTTTCTTTTGCCTAATATTTTAAATTCTTTAAGTTTATAAGCATAATAATAGCAGTACTAAGTAAGAATATTTGATAAAGTTTTTTTGACAATTGTAATAGTAACAACCAAAATTAAACAATAATACTAATTATTATTTATAAAATAAATAATAAATAATATTTATTATTCAATCATGCAACTTATTAAAATAATAAAAATGTTTCAAATTAAAATGAACAAATATTGTGAGGTACTTTGGTGTATTCAGCCCTTTTTAACGTCCCACAGCTGGGCACGGGCCTCCCGTCAGTACGAGGGGGATCAGGCCATAGTCCACGCTGGCCAAGTGCGGATTGGCTTGGTACTTTGGTACCATTTTTTATTTCTTTAAAATCATTGTATAATTTGTGCGTAGATAGTAGATACTGTCTGTAACAATTATATGTATATATATAATAATAGTAATGGGCTTTGGGATTTCCACAACCTTAGTCTCTCCCGTGACCTTAATTGCTGTAAAATTCGAAACGTTGGGAACCAATAGATCCGAAAATAATCCGAATAGATACTTTTATTTAAAATATTAAATATCCGTAAATCTAAGGAAGTATTAAATAATAAGAATATAAATTTAAAACTAAATATTTAAATAATATATAACCTTTTTGAATAATAAAGAAAAAACATAATTAAAGAAAACATTTCGTTTAGGTAATAAAGGAAAGTGATTTATAATCAAGGCTCCCCAAGGGACATTATCCTTATTTTGATTCTACAACACCACGTATAGTCTTATTTTACTGGATTTAAAACTGGAGCTTTGTTGAGTTCTCTTGTGCATTAGTAGAATCGGATTAGTTAATGGATTTCTAAAGACAAGCGAACATCTGCTTGAGAGATCAAAAAAGAGGTTCTTAACGTATTTCGTGTGTACATCTTATAAATTACATATGAAAATGTGCCTACCATTTTCTAGAATGCACTAATGACGTATAAACTAATAAATGTGTAAAGTCGTTACTATAAGACTTTTTTGCTTATTAGATTTTCTACAACACGCATTTATTAATACATTTCATTATTCATTTACGTTGTTGTTATTGATTTACGAGTACATGTGCATATATATTGCCTCAAATAACACAATAAAATCTTTAGAAAAATCGTTTGCTTAGTATTAATTAAGTATAAAACGGACTGAATAATATTAATTTTAGGTACCATTAAATTAAGATATAAATTTTCAATATGAAAGTACATACGATACTTATAAGAAAAAAACAACTTTTAAAATGTTTGTCTGTCTGTCTGTTTGTTTTTTGTTTTCTGTCTGATTCTGGGCCGATTTTGACTTTCACTGGCATAAGGAGT
Organism: Argynnis bischoffii washingtonia; assembly: GCA_033884665.1. Lineage (NCBI taxonomy): Eukaryota > Metazoa > Arthropoda > Insecta > Lepidoptera > Nymphalidae > Argynnis > Argynnis bischoffii. The sequence goes on along the minus strand of CM066618.1, from coordinate 11,139,611 downwards.
AACTTAGGCTACTTTTATTTTAGATAAAGAAATTACATTTATTATTTTGGTGAACGAGTACATTTTTTTTATAATTTATGTATCTACACATAATATAAAACAAAGTCGCTGTCTGCGTCTATATGTTTTTCCGCTTACTTTTTCTAAACCACGCAACAGATTTTGATACGATTTTAACTAATAGAAATAACGATATAAGAGAAAGATATATGTATAGAATTTATAAATGTTTTGTACAAAATTATTGAACCTAGAGGGTGTTTTGTCAAAAAAACTATTTTCGTACGATTATATGACTGACGGGCGGGTTAAACCTTTAAAGATACATCAAAACAATGTACTAAAAATAGTAGATCTTATATATAGTGTATATAATATGTAGTGTCTATTTCTTAATGTATACTCATAATAATTATTTTTATCTACATAATATATAAAAATACTTTTAGAAATCTAGCTATATTATAATAAATGAGCGGCAAATGAGTCAAATGCAGTCTATAGCTCTACCCTCTACACATTAACATTGTTTCCAGGGCTGTAAAAGATTTATTTGTAAGCGGGTGTTCGGTACAAGTGCACATCGAGTTTTCAATTACACAAAGTGATGGCAGGGTTGCCGCTGCACCGCGAATAACAGAGTTGTGGTCAAGCGTCCTGACCGATTGCACACCAGTTACCATATACCCAACAGAGGAAAAGAAAGCAAATATCTAATAAAAATAAGGTTTGTTTTCAAACGAGTCAACTAAGAAAATCGGCTAACCACTCTTAGAAAGATTCAAGGAAAACTCGATCGCTTTTCCAGGGGAAGCTCTCAGTGGTTTATTGCGTTATTACCTGGACGTGTCTGCCGCGTCGGGACAGCCGCAATTTGGGGAGAAAAGAACGATATGTTGCAACGAAAAGGATTCTATAGAGTTCGAACGTCGACTACAGAGAAAAGGGCTAGCGCCTTCTTCCATACCTTTCGTAATTTTCTTTGATCGAAAACAGTGCGAGACATTACTTATATTTTATTTTTATCTAATTCAATTTTGTGAGGTACATTGTTGTGCGTTTCTACAATATTTTCTGTATTATTATAAACTTTATTGTAGCTTAAATTTAGTCATATAAGTAACGCATAGATTGATTGTTGTAATTAAAAATTACGAATTTATTTGTTAGAGAAACAATTTAGCTAGTTCCAATGTACTAAAATAGGCCGTTTTTGTTCAAAGAAAAATGAACAATAGAATTCTCTAACATTATCTTTACGACAATCCTATAGCCCGCGATTCTATTCAATAAAAGTGTTAGAAATCACTAAAAGATTTGCCCCAATAAACGCTCGACAAAAACCGTAACTCGGTCTTGGGGCCTATGAAATAAGAGTGGATGTCTATAAAATGAAATAATGTCCGGAGAAATATGTCAGATACGTCTGTTCACGGAAATAAAAGTAAGTAGTCGGGGAGATGAAGGCGTGAAGTGGTCTTCCTTGGACGAAATTTGATCTCTGACAGGGCGAGATCGCGAACATCAATCGAGTTGTAATTGGAGGGGTTTAGTGTCGTCCAAATGATATCACCTGTCTTAAAAATATCAAAGATCTTTTTCCTTGATAAATATATTTGTGACTGTTACTCAGTGATGTGATAAAGTATTATGACGATATTAAATTTTATGAGAAAATGCCCCTTGATTTATTGAATCGGATGAACAACCTGGTTTCATATCTACGGATTACATTCAAACTGTAACGAGGTCCTGTAACTCAATGCTCCTGAATTAAAATATTATGTTGACGTCTAAATACAACTTTATGTAAATAATATGAGACTGACTGCATAAAGACAAAATATATTTTTAAATTAAAAATGTTGGTTGGTTGGTTGCCTTTTTAATATAAAATAATAGCTAGGTTAGCTTTATTTAGACACAATGTTCAGTTATTTTGTATGTTAATCCATTATAATATGTAATACGGATGATAATAATAATCGATGTTTGAATTAGAAAACTTATTTTAATACATATTTAAAATATTTATATGAGATTTCAATAAAAAAGAAAATACAAAAACGCAAATAGATACACAACATTCTATTTCCTACCATACGAAAAGCTTACCTTTATCGACTTTCGATACTTATATCCAATCGACGATAAAAGTAGGCAGTAGGCTTTAACGCCCAAGGACTAAAATGTAATAGGCAATTGGCGTGAGAGTCCTCTAAAAATTTTATGTGTGGAAGCTGTTGCTCTAACAAAATACTTTTTTATACAATACCTTTATCTTTTTTAATTACACAGTATTAAAGAGATTAGGTATACATACAATTTATTCTTTTAGACAATTTCACAATTATTTGTCTAGTGGACCAACTGAAAATAACTAAACGATATTGTAACTTCAGTCTACAATCAAACTGAATATGCATGTTATTTAGTCCTAATGATATAGAGGAATATATGGTGTAAATAAAATGAAAAATTACAACACGAATGAAGTAAAAATCCGGACTATCTAGAAATCAATGCATGCTCAGACGAGCTTATAACAATTGAGCCGAGAAATTGCCGACTTGGTCCGATTCGCGCAATAACCTCCGACTTCTCATTATGCAGATTGCCCTACGGTTCACATATGCATTCACTAAACATCTTGGCGAGGAAACTACTAACCGTAGATAGTGGTTTTCGGATGCACATTACTACAAGAGTTTGATACACCACTTATATGAGATTCTTAAACAGAGAACACGTTTTGTTTTATCTTATTTGACTTTTAGTAGTTTTCGCATTACACTGCTTATGAAAAATAGTTGTTTTGTTAAGTTTTAAGTGTTTAATGTCATCATATTTATGTTTTGGTTGTTTAAAAGCAAATAGCTCACTTTTTTTATTTTGTGGCTTTGAGGTTAAGTTAAATTACATTCAATATTTTTTTTCAATTTCGTTAATTGCAATTCCTTTATAATGAATCGCCTTAGTTGAAATTTATTGAAAATATTCTTTTAATTTTGAGCAGGTAAAGTTAGGTGGTCTTTGAGGGTATATCCTAGATTTCAGTGGTCTTAAGACACAAATACACCTGCAACTACTATATTATATGTAATTAAATACATTATATATACATCACTAAAAACAGTGACAGAGCACAATAATTGTTAAATTTTTATTATTTAAAAATAAAACTTTCTTATAACCCAACAGACCTCGAGGGGCCATTACAAATTCAGAATGCAGTGTAAGTAACAATGTATGAGTATAGAGTAATCTACATAATTGGAAGTCGTCGTAGGATATTGCGTCCACGTGAGGCTGAGCAATTTTCTGCGTCATTTCCGGCTGATCGTCCACTCTGCTAGGCGATGTGATGTGCTTCTTTACGCTTAATTAGTGGAATGTGAGCAAATAAATTGCAGTGAAATTGCATCTCTAATATAATAGATTGATTTGGTTCATGTAGGTGAATATCGGTAGTTCGTATAGGTCGTGATATCGTAAATGAAAGGTTAACTTGAACAGTTATCACGTTATCATGACAAAATAATATACTCTAATAATATTTCACTAAATATTTTCATAGTGATCTTTCATTTTTGTTGTTATTAACGGATAGCCTGGCAGAATCAACCTTTGCTACGCAATATTGGCATGGTTCCATACATCAAACGAATTTATTTAATAAAACGATGAACCCGCCAAATGTCAATCATAATGAAGGCAGGCACGTCGACCGCTGAGCCTGTATCCGTTGATTACATTTCTACTGTCAAAACATAGCAAAAAGTTCCTGGTTATAATTACATCTCGTTATTGTTTAGATGAGATTGTTCAGATTACGCCGCAGATTGTAAACAAAAGTAGACATTACCTGCTTTAATTAAACTTCTTAAATCATTTATTATGAAAATTTGTAATTAATTTGAAGCCAAATATAAATTAAGCTAAGTCATGTTTCATAATTCTTTGGGAAATAAGATAATAGGATACATAAAAGCAAAAAGTATTACTTTTTTATTATTACCAAGGAACAATCTTATAATTTTCGTCGTATAAATAAAAGTGATGGTAATTAGAACACAAAAAAAAAATAACAATGACAATTAAAATTTCTACAAATTGCTAAATTAAATGTAAATTGTTAGGTAATAATTTGCCCATAAAAAGCATAGTTTGATTCGTTGACTTGTAACGTTGACACAATAATAAAACCTACGCCTTATGTACCTACGAGTGTAATATGTAGAGTGAGATGACATTAGATATCATCATCATTCAGTAGTTTTATACTGTAGGCAAATTGAATTAATATTATTTTAACGTAAAAAGAAGGAGAAATCCTTCGAGAAGTTGAAAACTTATTGTATACCTAATAATAAACTGAAAAAAATAAAACTGAAAATTTTGATGACTTATTTGCTTGATATTTCATACGTTTTTTTTAAAGTGTTTGTATTTTTATACTCATATTATGAAAAATAATATCTCGTATTCTATTGAAAAATCGAACGCTAAAGTTAGTGCGAGAGACCAACAAACCTCAGCAAAGCTTATCACAAAAATGTATATTTTCTTTTTTGTATACTATTTACCTATATCAGCAACAAAAACCTGCAGATGTATTGTAACTTAAGTCCATAAAAGGAGGATCGGGAAGGAATGCGGTGGGGCGTCACGATCGATGCATTGCTCATCCCATCTCATCACGCGATGTGCCGTGCCGAGTTTTTTTTTCAGATGAAAGCCCCATTTATAAACTGAATGCCTTCAACGCGCCACTGACTAAACAGTTTTTCTACGATATGTAACGTCAGTTAATCATTTCTTCTTATTATTTTGCTCAATTATATCAACAAACGTGTATAATTTATTCAGTTTTACATACAGTTATGAAATATAAAATTTAGAAAGGTTAAAAGATTTTTGTTGTAATATAATAATATATTTTTATATAAATTTTACAGTACCTGATAATAAAATGTTAGTAGAAACTATGATACAATTTGAAAAGCAGGTGTCTAGGGATAAGTGAAGATAGGGTCACGTACAACCACTGAGATGTGATGACATTGCAATCCTAGCGAGTGCAGTTGCGTGCAAATGGGATCGCTTAGAGAGATCACTGCAAATAACCACATCATAGTGAGACCTACAGTCTCACTACCCTATACAATTAATTATTCGATTTAGATGCGCTGGTAATCAATTTATAACCATAAAAATATACTTATTATTATTTTTGTTTTATTTTCGGAAAAAATATAAAAATTACGTTTTCTTAAAAAATAAGACAGATAAACTTAAAAAAACAAAACTATCTAAATATAAAATTTAATCGAAATTTTTAGTCTTTTATTTATATTATGTATCTCGATACACGATATATATATATATATATATATATATATATATATATATATATATATATATATATATATATATATATATGAGGAATTGTTGTATTATAACATGTTTTCCTTTTAATTATTATTTAATTAAAGGTGGGATTAACATAATTTCTCGCGGTAACAAGTTTATATCAATCCCTCTTTAGACCTCTAACTAATCTCCACACAAAATATCACGCCAATCTGTTACTCATTAGAGGTGAAAGAAAGACAAACAAACAAACACTTCCATATTTATAATATTAGTATGGATATATAAGAATTCCTCATTTAATATTATATGATAAGATTATTAAGATATTTACAATTTTGAATACTTACCATTTTATTTTCCCATTATGTAACATATTACATTACTAACTACTGATAATACATTGAGTCAAAACGAATATTAAATTTTAATAGAAAATGAAGAATGTACTAAAAAGTTACACTTAGTTAATATTTAAGCCTTTTAGTCAAAGCAAGTAAATTCTTCGCTGTGCTTTATTGAATTCAGTCGGTGAAGCTGTTAAAGTAAGCATCGATTTCAGAATAGCTTTTCCTTTAAACGATATCCTAATTTAAAACAAGAAGTCCTAGAAGAATTTTTAGAAAACTTTAAATTAAACTAAGCGATGCTCAAAGCGCACTCTTTATGGTAAAACTAATTTAGATTTATTAAAAAACTACTATAAAACTAATAATAAAATACTATTAAAAAAATTGCTTAGATTTTAGTTAAATTATGAGGTATTTATTATTCCTTCAAATTGCTTTTGTAATTGTCGTTGGAGGTAATAGCAAATATCAAATTATGAACGAAGTATTGGAAGCATCAGATGAATCCAGTTTTTTCTAGTTGAAAGCCCTGAGGGAAATTCCCAGCATTGCATTTGTAAAGCCTTCAATTTATGCAGGGACCGTATTGTCGTCTGACTGGATGACAACCTTGACATACGGGACTTCGGCTGAACAATAAGGATTGACTAAGCTTTAGAAAAACTGTAATTTTCCGATTTTCTCACTAAGAATAAAGTTATGACAATCTTACAATATTTTTTCTGTATTGATTAAGATATATTTTCTTTTGTTTCTGTAAACTCATAATCTTCTTCATTTATAAAGTGCGCTCAAAATCAAATGTTTAGTATTTAAGAAAAAATATTTTTTCTCATATAAGTGATTTTTTTGTAATACTTTTGGGAAATAAATTCTTTAAACCTATGTATAGATTATAGAATATATATCTTTTTAATTTATAAGAAAATTAATTTTATATACAATATATTTTATAATATTTTTATCTATTCAACTTAAGAATATACCAAATCTTATCAATGTAAATAATCAAATCATCCCCCAGCACACGAAGGGGCGCTTTCATTTGGCGAACAGAACAATATTGGAATTTAAGCACTAAAAACGAATGACAATAGACAAAAGAGCGGCACAAACTGAAAATATTCCGATTGTTTGCGTTATAAACCGAGCCAATCACAATCGTAGTGCTTGCACTGAACTAAACGCCACGCCAACAAAAGAGCCGTAAAGAATGGCCCACCGACACACTCGTGCTAATAAAATAGTTCCGAGCAACAGGTTGGAGTGGCCCGCTTCACTGGCAGTACAATAGCAATACCACCATGTCTCTACGATCCATGTATTAAGTACTTCAAGCGTACATATGTGTTAGAATTTTTGTCTTGGTCTTTTATTTTAATGCATGCTTCTGATCTTTTAATTAGACTTCCACGCGTTTTTTTAGTAATTTCTTATTTCAATTAACCACTTTATCGGGTTTAAGTAATTTTGTCATAGGATTTTAACGGCTAGTTACAATAATTGTATTTTGTTGTACATTTACATATGTTGTATTACTGTTGGTTATAATGATAATATATTCTGTTTTTTATAGCAAGAATATATTTTTGTATGTATGTATTTATATAATGTTTTAATAAGAATAGACATTTGAGGCATTATGAAATGTCGTAAAAGACGACCTCAAACAACTACCTCTTAATACCCAGATCGCGTGTACCTTGCGGTTCTACACCGGGATTTACAAGTTTTGCTATTGGACCGAATGCTACTTTCGGTTAAGATTAGCCACGGCTTATCTAACTTTCACGAGACATTGTTTTTATTGAATTTTCCCTCAATATTTAGATATTTTAAGATTTGCGGTTAAATACATAATTATTTATGAAATTATACCGGTTCATTAAAGATACTAATGGAACGTTAAGTGAAATAAAAAAAAACATATTTAATTACGTCTGAAGACCGCATTCTTTTTCTTTCAAATTACGAACAAAGAACAATCTTTACAAGTAAAACTGAGGGAATACGAGCTGCGAAAGCGGCAGTAAGTGAAGAGTGACAAAACTTGAGTTGGCTACTAATTAGCAATACAAACATGAATCAGAGGCTATTAGTTGTAATTGAATTGTCGCCGGCGACGAAGTCGGCACGGCACGGTGGTAAATTTAAATATCACAGCTTTTAGGACGCGGTTTTATTAGTCTCTGAACTACGATACAAGTCTCTTAAGTGAAATTTCATTAAATCATTTTAATTTTTTATTCCAATGGAAACGTGAGTTTTTTTTTTATTCTGAGTCTTAAATGTCGTTATGTTATATGATATTAAAGAACATATAATAAAATCTTTCATTTTAATTTAAATATCATCATTGTTTTTGAATCGGCTAATAAATATTCATAGAAATCAAATGACGCAAAATTACCGCGGCAACTTCGGCCGACTGAGCGCCCTCGAGACCGCAACGCGGCGACAATTTTTCATTGAAATTTTATAGAACACTCTCGTTACTCCGAGAAAATTATCTCCCCCATTGACTAAAATTTTTCACGGCAAGTTTGACATCAATCTATTACTTTTTTCATTTTTATCTCGGAACCGTCACAGAAAGTTAGAATCGTGTTAATTGCGTGGTCGGACACTTTTATAGATACTCTGTGTACAAAGTAAAAGTATTTTCACTTAAAACTTAAATGCATTTCTTTTCAAAGACTTATGAGACTAAGTTAAAACAAAAATGTAAGGTACTCTACCTTGTAGAGTAAATATGAAAAAAAAAACCTTTTAAAACTTTAAATTATTTTATATACTTGTCATTTTAACCTCCAAAACAAGTTGCGCGTCTAAACTTTGTCATCTTTACTAACTTTTGATTCTTCATTACTTCGTTCTACTTGGACTTCTCGCATTCCTTGGTATTGAGACACTAAAATATATCATCTACATACATCTATTTATAATATGGACCATACAAACATATGTAAAAAAAAAAGCCTATGTGAAAAGCATATTTCAGTAAAAGATGTATTATCTTATTGAATTACGTCGCTTGTAAAATGCTATAAAATATATATATTTTTTATCACTTCACATCTCATCATTTATTCATTTTAACAAAATAATTAATTGAACAATCATTTTTTTATTAATTGAAATAACCATTTTCATTGTTCAAGCAATGAAATGCCTAAAAACGTGAACAAATCATTTGATGAATAAATTCAATTAATACGCACAGCGTTAAACTTAGCGAATTACGTTTGGGAATGTTTCGCATACAAAATAATGTAAGCAACAATGTTTGGATCACAAAATTTACACTGTGCAAAAAAATTACACGCGGATTTAACCACATACATGTAACTGTCAAAGTATTTTCTATAAATGAATAAATTATTTGTATAGTTATATTTTATTTTCAATATGAATAATGTTTAGAAAGATAGAAAAGGAATTTTATATTACTTAAAGTATTGAGTTGTTACGTTTTATCATATACTTTTAATTATTTTATTCACAAATTACATAAGAATATTGTTTAGTAAAATTACAAAATATAACAAAACTTGTAACATACGAACAACTAGGTAGATGTTCCTATCGAATATTTTATATTCTATTTTCTATGTTCAGCACTAATAGTAAAGGTTGTTTAAATAATTAATGTATTCAATAAAACATCCGCCCTGTTAGCCGTGTCGGAGCAGCGTCACTTCGCTTGATATCTAACATTATATCAACGTAATCATACTCAAAATTATTGAGTTACTGACTGTTTACCTTATGTTGAAATTTCGTATAATCAATGGGTGTGTGCCGTCTAATTACCTCGCGTTCGTCATAGGTGCGGAAGGTGCGTACTTGCGTCGTCACATATCTACTACATCTCAACGATCTTAATATATTCATATGGATAAGTATTAATTAGAACTGAAATTTCATTCCCTTGTTTCAACATTTGAACTTTACTTATGGGCGTAGCAGATGTCAAAGAACGGGTTGGATAGCGCACTGAACTAAGTTTGCCTTAAGATTTTGCCAAAAGGGTCCAGGTAAGGCATAGAGAGGGTCTATCACTTAAGTTTTCTGTTTCTATTAACTTTATGGTAATATAATTTATATTTTCAACAGTCGCCAGATGGCGCTATGGACTTAAGTTAATAAGTCATTTGAAATATACGGGTAATATTATAAATGAGAGTCAATTTAATAATAAGCATTTACGCAATGCAACATGTTGTGATTGAAGTTAGAAAAGCTTTGATAGGTAGATTGTCATTTGCCTTTGTGTTGATTGTTCGCAGAATAATAGACTAAAAGGCTTAGTATTTTTTCGACAAAAACACACAGCGCATTGTTTAGTGTTCCTTGTTTCTATAAATAGTTCAAAAATTAGATTTCGTAGCATGGTATGTTCGCCATTCTCTCTACATAGAGCTGGTATTTCACATTTCTTTATTGCAAAAGCAAATTTATTGACTTTTTATTAATTCCAATGATGACAACGTTTATTTGTATAGTACAAAAGTATGCTTCATTGAAATTGTTGTATGTAGAAAACAATTTATGAAGGAAAAATACATTATGTGAAAATCTAACTTAATATTGAGATATTCAATATTATGTCATATATATTTCGTACGGCTTTCTGACTACTCCCCAAGGTACATAGCGTGAAGTTACTCCTATGTAAGTCTTTAATTTTCATACTTCTACTACTACTGTTTTATATATTTAGCTTCAAAGTATTTATTTACAATACACATGTTTCAACTATATTCAATATAATAAAATATTGGAGATTTTCAGAGCTCGCTGTTACTTTGAGTCGCACAAAGAGATTTAATCCCGTAGTTGACATATTAAAATATCCTTGAATACGCTTTATGTTACACCAACATTAATTAACATAGGATATTCTAAGCTAAATGAAATAGTGGCGATATATAGCAAATATAATAAGTCGACAGAAAATTAAGAATGGAAATCTTAAAAATTACATTGAAATGAAGGACAAATGTAGTTTTGTCGTATAATCATAATATGTCATTCCCTTATATTTCTTTAAGATTTTTATTCTTCAACAACTGTAGAATTACATCTTGTCTCAACAAACCCATTCCTTTCTTTATACAACTCATAATAATATGAGAAAAAATCAAATAAGAAAATCAGACACTACTTTAGAAATATTTAAAAAACTTCTATGTATAGATTTTGAAATAATCTGACATACCTACAATTAGCGTAAAATCTAAGGCGCTGTAAACAACGTGAGGAAAATGACAACAAACACTTTCCAGTTAATCGCGTTGCTCACATCCGAGTATCTACAAAAAACATTCCCGCGTAAATTCATAAGAAGCAGCGCAGTCAACAGTTTTCACATCACATACATTATAAGTAAAGCGGGGTAGAATCAAGAGGCAGTTTGCATGAGCTCTCACTTCCTTGACTCAGCTAAGGCCGGATTAGGTTCTTGTCGCACGCATTCAGATTTCGTCGCTAAACAATTCTGATTCTACTTCATGAATTATTATTTAATGTGACGCATTTTCAATATTTATTAGGATTTTCAACGGATTTCAATAAGCGATGCAAAATTAATTTTAAGTGTAGGTTTTCTTTTTAATATTTTGTGTATATTATGCGATATCGGTTATCTTTTTCTAAAATTATTAATAATTTTTTTTAAATAATAGGCTATACGTACAGGGAAAGTTTCCTAGGGATGTAATAATTACTTTTAAAGTTATTTTAAAGTCCCTACGTAGTAAAAATAATTAATATTCATAATCATGACCAGAAAATCTAACATAATTTTGAGCTATATAATATACTCGTAGTATACTTACTATAAATCGATATTCGTAATTAAGCAAACGTTGAGTTTTAAGATTTATTAAGTCTACGTAGAAAATTATATGATCATATACCAATACTACGTAGAATGTCTACCTAATCTTATAATATGATGAATGATAACGTGAAATCTTCAAACTTGAATAAAGCTCAAAGATAAGAATCTTCTAGTAAAACGTCGACGGCGAGATGACTAAAACTTACTTTGGGTCAGTCAAGATTTAATCCTACCATCAATAACTATATTCGAGGTGGCTTAAAGGACGCCAGACTTTATCTGATGTAGCTCAGGATTAATTAACTTAGATGCAACAAGTCCGAGTTTGCGTTGCTCTTGAGAACGACTGTCCCGTGTTTTATTATGGTAGCTGGTGAATTAAATAAGGAGATAGTAAAGTTCTTCATGATCGTATTAAGTTTCGGGTCTTAACAAAGAAAATTGCGTTCTACAAACTTCGCCATAGAGCTCATATTATTTTTTGTTATTTAATCAATTAATATGTATGGACTGGCATAAATAATTCGGGACATTACTCTAGCTTTTATATTCCGATACTGCGAGATATAATAGATTTATAAAAGAATATCTAAATATTTTAGGATGTAGATAATAATGAGGTATACTCAAAGAATGAGTATCGAGACGAGAGTTCTATTGTGTATTTTTGGATAGTAAATCCTTATTTCATACTTAATCTATCTTCTATATATAGATATATAAAAGGCAAAAGTGATTGACTGATGTATCAACGCACAGGCCAAACCCTTATGACGTACGCATCCACTAAGGAAGGATTTTTCAAAATTCAACCCCCAAGAAGGTGAAATAGGGAATAAGAGTTTGCATTAAACTTTTTATTCCTTGGACTTATTTGCATGAAATTTCGTATTTTTCGTAATTTGATCATGAGCGAAACCGCGGGTTCTGCTAGTAAAATTAAAAATGTCAAAGTGTGTTTGTTTGCTTGTCCTTCTTTTATGTCAAAACAGAGTGACGGATTGGCATGTTTTTTATGTGGAGATAGGTGGAGGGCTAGAGAGTGACATAGACTACTTTTTACCGTGAGAGGTAATCTCATTCTCACGGGAAAATACGTTATAATATAGCCCACAACAACTCATCATACCTATGTATAAATTATAGTATATTCCATAATAATCGTTGAAATATACCTAGTATCTATATATATAAAATTATATGAAAAACGTGTTTTAAAATAATAAGAGATATTAAAAAGTAAATCTGAAATATAAAAAGTGTTACAATTTACAAGCGTTTACTCAGCTCTACAGTTAGCTTAAGTTTATAAAATTGTGAATAAAATTCAAATGTTACTTTAATTTTCGTAGTTAAACTAGCTACTTGTTCTGCGCGACTAATTAACTATCAAGTGTATTTAAATGAAAACCTTTAATTTCTTATTTTTCTTTTAAGAAAACAAATTTAGATGAATGCAAGTAATATTAGTAGATGTAAGTATATTACTTAAATACAGTGTAAAAATATATGCACATTTGCCGTTTATTTTTACAAATTACTGCCTCGGTGGCCTTGTGACTAGCATGTATGATCCCAGATCTGGAGGTCCTAGATTCAAGTCTCAAGTTAGTGGGCAAAATTCGTATATTATTTTACTTACTTTACTTGGGTTAATATAACGATAACTTTTTGTTTTATTATGTTCATTTTGTTTAATAGATATAGTTTAGCAATAAATTATATACAAATACTTTTATGCAACTGGCAGATGGGTGATCACATTTTTGTTTACTTTTTTTTTTATAAAAATATAGAATTATTGTCTTAAATACTTAAGTATATATATTTACTCATTATTATTATTTTATTTCTTATTTATTTTATAAATACATTTTATATATTCACATTTATTTTTTATTTAATGTTTAACAATATTTATGATGACACTGATCTTGCCTTATCTTCTTTTAATAACCAAAGTAGCGATGATAGCTTCCATAGTATCCCATCCTTGAATGAGTCTCTTAATTCTTATTTTCCTGCAGTCCAGAAAAAAATTAACGTCGTTCACATCAATGTTGAGTATTCCTGCACGTTATCATGATTTCTTATCATCTTTTGAAAATGTCAATGTTCATGCCATCTTAGGATCGTAAACTTGGTTTGAACATTGTCTTCCGTCTACTGCACACTCTTTACCAGGATTTCAATTGATTCGAAATAATCGCACGGATCGGACTGGCGTTAGTGTTTCCGTTTATTTACGCTGTCACATATCCTATAACATTATAAATCAGTCACATTTACCAATAATACTGGCCCGGAGTATCATTTTCTAGACGTCATCCTATCTCACACAAAAATCCTACTTGGCGTCTATTGTAGTCCATCATTAACAATTGAATATTTCGAGTCACTTGATGTCCTGTTGGACCAATTAATGCCATTGTACAGCCATACTATTATCATGGATGATCTTAATACATATATGCTTAAAAATGAACAGCGATCAGCACGATTTATAACACTAATAGAACTAGCCAACATTCATGTACTTCCTTTAACTGTGACTCACGTTTTCCCTGATTGTAATACAACCCTTTTAGATTTAATTTAAGTTTCTTCCATTGATCACGTTGACAAACATGGTTAATGCAATGCTACTGCATTCTCTTACCACGATCTTATTTTTCTCTCTTATAAACTGAAACCTAAAGTACAATCAAGAATCCTTCTCTAACGTAATTTTGCGGGAATGGACCTAGATCGTTTACGCGAAGATGCTTTAAATATTGATTAGTCTGAGATTTAAATGTAGAGACTATGGACCACCAGATTGATGTTTTTAATTCACTATTGACACAATTGTATGATAGCTATGCGCCTATTCGACCTGTACGTGTTGAACAACTTCCTGCACCCTGACTTACGGTAGATATTAAAAAGCTTCAAAAAAAGAAAAACATTGCTAAAGTTAAATTAAAAAATAATTAAAGTGATATCCATCCGCATGGAAAGATGCTCAACACACTTACAAAAAAAAAACCAATCCCACTATTTTCTCCGACTATCGCCCTATTTCCTTTCTACCCTTTTTATTCAAAGTGCTCGAGGGCTTTGTACATCATCAATTAAATAATTTCCTTTCAAATCATAATCTACTAAATCCTATACAATCCGGTTTTCGTTATGGTCACAGCACGACTACTGCACTCGTAAAAATAACAGATGACGTCAGACTAGAAATGGAAAATCAACAAGTCACAGTTTTGACGCTATTAGATTTTAGTAACGCTTTTAACACTGTTAATTTTGATATTCTGCTTGCTACATTGTGTTCTCTTAACATATCTCCAGATGTGATTGACTGGTTTCACAGTTACTTGTATGATCACCGGCAACGAATCCGTATTCATGATTCTTGCATTGAATATATTTCGGTATATGCCGGTGTTCCTCAAGGTGGCGTGTTCTCTTCTCTCTCATTTTCTTTATTTATTCACTCTCTCTGTAACTATATTTTTTCTCCCTACCACCTTTATGCGGATGATCTTCAAATCTACCACAAAACGACCGTATTAAACCTAACTCAAACCATCGATCATATTAATACTGAGCTACTTAATATTTCGCAAAAAAATAAATCATTAGACTCAACAGTGAATCCAGGTAAAACACAAGTTATAATTATAGGTAGTTCAAAATTAAAATCAAAACTGTCTGTTTGTTAAAGGAGTCCATCTTACTTCATCATGTCGCTTTTTGAATGTCGGTATGCGCACGCATTGTAAAAATTTTACTCTCATAATTTCTTCTAAACGTGCCAAAAGAAGTATAACTTAAAAAATCCCAATAATGATAATTTCTAGTAGGAACCTACCTTAAAATTTACTTGTTTAGCAAATAGCTACTAAATACTATTAGTCATTTTCAATTGTCTAAGCGACTCGATTTGATTATTCATTAAAGGTCCACCTCTATAAGATACAAAAAAAGATAAACTTCTTCAAATAGAACATTAGTACCTGGGCGACCGAGCTTCGCTCGGAGTTCTTGAAAGATTGTATATTTTACATTAAGTGACTAAGTGTTACTGAGAAAGTTGTATAGATGTCGCTTTAAGAACAATTTTCTTTTTAATTTGGCTTAAAAATAATTTTACATTAAGTGACTAAGTGTTACTGACAGAGTTGTATAGATGTCGCGATTAAATTTTGCGTAGAATAATGCATAAGAAAAACGCATGAAAACTCGAAAACACGCGTTTTCCCAGACATGTGACTAATCTAGATCAATTTTTCGCCCCCGAAAGCCTCCATATACCAAATTTCAGCAAAATCGTTAGAGCCGTTTCCGAGATCGCCGGTATAAATAAATAAATAAATATATAAATATACAAGAATTGCTCATTTAAATATATAAGATTACTATATGATTTTTTAAATAAAAAATTCTTAAATCATACAAATGTCTGTATGTGTCGTAAGTATTTAAACATGTCGTAGACCATTATAGGCTGTCCAAGCGATTGACTACGATATTCCTGTTATTTGCCCCACTAGGATTATTATATCGGTTACCATCTATCTATGGTAAATGAAATTAAATCTTTCTCAACTTGTATTAAGGCCCTAAACGCTTTGGAAGAGTGGTCGGAAGCGGTCTAATGACGGCAAAGAGTACAATAGCACGTGGTCCTTGTTATTGGTATCAGAACTGACCGCTACGAGCGATTTGTCCAAATGAGATCCGGACCTCTTGACGCATTGTTATTTTTCCTCCCAATACATGGCTTTGTGGTGTATTGACTTGACTTCACTTTTTTAGATTAAGAGGGCCTATTTTATTATTTCGAGTGTAAATAGCTATTTAATTTAAGTAATTCATATTTATTGATATAAATGTAAGAGTCGAGAAACATAAATCAGAGTTTCTTCTATCTAATTAAAAGAGCAACTCTTGAGTTTCTCGCCGGCTCTTCTCAGCAGAACTGCCTTCCGAGCCGGTGGTAAATTCCTCGCGGACTTACATACTGACATTTAATTAAAATTTTAAAAGGGACGATTCAAAAGTTCTTGTGAAAGTAAGTCTATTAGAATAAAGCATATTTTAATTTGATTTAATTTTTTTCAGAAAACAATAAAAGGATCTTATACCGCCATCTTTAATCCAGCACAAAGTCAATTAATCATATGGACTGTACGTGTGGCTGTAGAAATCCGTACGTTTACTTTTTATCCTATAATCCCTTACTGCCTAATCGGATGCACGCTCAAATATTGATAAGAGGTTTAATATTAATAATTCAATGATTGATGCTTGCTTGAGGTGAATAATTTTAGATCCATACGTTTAATGTATACAAACAGGAAGAATTTATGAAATTAATAATTACTTAATATATAAAAAAAAGTAAAATAAAAAAGTTTTATCTAAATGCTATACAAAAATCTAGAACATGACTGAATAACAAAAAGCAAACAAATGAAAACTGTATATTTAGTACGATCATTTGCTATGTCACCAATACGTATTATTTATGTGTAATTTGCTTCGTAAAGCGCGGCGCGGCGAGGCGCCCTCACGCGACTGCCCCGCCCGCCTAATGTTTCACTCGCGTTACTGTGACAACATCTACATTCTACCAAATTGTATTTTCGTGTTTCGACTTTTTCTTATAAATACTATTATTAAGACAGCGACACCGTGACAGGTGCTAATGTTAGTACGCATCGAGTCCATTTGTAGGAATGTAAACAATGTATGTTGACGTGTGACTTGGAATTTATTTCCCCTCCTTTATAACAATTTTCATGTGTAGGTACACGTACACGCATTAGGAGTTTTCTTTAATATTAATAGTTGTTTTATTTATGTGTACAAGCTCTATTGAAATCAAACTAATATTTATTCTATTACGTAAAGTTTGCCTCTCAGATAGTTTTGTTAAGAATTTTTAATATATAATACAATAAGAAGTTTAAATACGTTTATATATTTTTTTAATTAGTTCTATGGGAATTTAAAAAACAAAAGAATATTATTATGATTAGTATATTTTAATATTATATGTTATACATATAATGTAATAAGAAATCTAACACATTTTCAGATATACCTACATATTTAATATTAACCTAATTTCTAATAAAACTTTATAAACCAAATTAATATTGTATTTCATTATCCATGTAAAACATATTAAAGCCATAGCAAATGGAATCTGAATATAGGATCAAATTGTACCTTACTTAACTAATCTACATAATATGTAGTTATTTACATGGAATCCTTTCTAAGTGACGAGCTAAAACGGACTGTATTATATCCTTATAAATATCAGAGTAGTATCCCCTTAATGGTATCGTTTTCTTACCGTGTGGTCGTCGGTACGTACAGTTACAAAGAACATAAAATAGGCTTTACAAGGCGGCAGGAAGGGAGGAAAGGACCGGTACATCATTACGAGGCCCCGCGTCATTTGTTTATTAAACACCCTCTGAGGTGGAACAGAATAATGGCAACGTAGACTTTGTCACAGGCATTTTCCCTTGAAATTAAATCGTAATGATGATGCGCCTCACTCGCCGCAGTATTTGGTATCCGACTCGCGTTATTAAGTTCCCTACCATCTTGAGGTCAAAATGAATAGGTTTCTTTAAAAGCCTGCTACTATGCCAGCTGTCATAGATATGAAAAGAATTGGGTTGAGTGGTCCTCTGGCGTCACCGAAAAGTTCGAGTAGACTGAAAAATGACGCATTTTTCTGCCTCTTCTCCTTGCCTTGAATTGTATTTTGTTTTATCACGACTTCTAAATGTTATATACCTGTCTGTCAATTTGGCTGTTAGCAACATTTTTTTCATCTTAAGTCATTACTTTAACATAAAATATACAAAGATTAGAATGAATATTAAAATTTCCTTTACAGAATCAAAATAAAAGAAGAACATTACTTATAACATAATAATTAAAGTAGTTTTTATTCTAAATAAATACAATATAGCTCGGTATTTTGAATATGCTATTTGTTTCAAAACAACATGTGATATTATACCAAAGCAAGATGAAATGACCCAACAACCGCGCGTACCTGCGGTAGGGAGATATAAATGATGCCCTTTCATTTATTGCGAAGGAAGTCATATGAATAATGAACCAACTTAGACTTCTCCTTTTGAATTCACACCAAATAAATGATACGAATATAGCATATACAGCTGCTAAACAAATTTTAGTGTCTCAGTGATTTTTATCGTGACGTTGCTTAATAGATAAAATACGAATGTATTTATTTAATTATAAAATACACCGCACAAATATATTTTTTATATTTAATTTATAACCGATTCTTAAATTCTTAATTGTGATTTTCCTCTTACTAAAATAAAGTTTGAATTGGCATGTTCATAAATGAACATACTCTATGAAAAATTGAAATTATAGGTAGGCCGACAAACTTGTAACATTCCCTGAAAGAATTTTAATTAAAAAGTTGTTGGAAGTACCCTCGCTATATGTAATCTGTTGTAGATTAATTTATAATTGGCTTCCCGTGGTTAGCACTGGATTGTTTTATTTACGCAGCTTAAACGCTAATTACACGTGTATTGTTCAAATGGGACGAATAAAAAGCATTTGCTAAGTAAGACAATTGCGAAATAATGGACGCCTTTATTCTTATTGATAAAATATCCATGAATATACATTTTCAGTAACCTTATACATTCATCCTAATGTGGTTAAAATATTTATATAAAACTAGATTCGAAAAATGTCATCTATACTATAATAAAACTGTAGAGTTCGAATGTCTGCACATAGGCTACTCTTTATCCCGGAAAAATGTACGGTTCCCGTGGGATAGATTTGTTTTCATTTGTCTAGAGGCGAACCCGAGCGAAGCGAGTATATTAATATTGGAGCCCGCCAAAAAAATATCAAAGTCAAAAATAGTAGTGTATTTTGCTACTATTCTCGATTTTACCTTACATATCGTTCGTTTACTTTCTTCAAAGAATAGGTAAATTTTTAAAGAAAATTAGTCGTTACAATTTTTGAATCGGATGTATCAAAGTAAAATTATATTATTTTGTATTTTTTAAGCATTAGTGTTTTAAAATATTATAATATAATCAAATATAATATAAAAAACAAAAATAACTAGGTATGCGATATGTTATTTAAATCATTATTGTTTGCTTTATGTTTAGCTCTATGAAACTGTCTACATTATGCCACAGTCAGAGTTTTTTACTTATTTGATTTTACAAATTAAAAACATTGCAATTATAGAAATTAAGAAAAATGGTTAATACATTAGCAAATAATAAGTCTGAAATATCTACGAAAAACGCTTTCCGAGTAAATGAAATAGCGGCTCCATTAATATTTAACTTTAACGAGCCGTTTTAACGATACTTTTAAAATGGAAGTCTAATAGGTATATTCGTTGTAAAAATATACGACTTGGTTTTAAAAGTAAAAAGAGTATTAGAATGAACAATTTTATTTTTTAAATACAATTCATAATAAAGTAAGATTTTGTAATACAAGAATAACTTCATTAAACACAAAGAGCAGTTATGGTTATCGCGCGAATGTTTATATAAAATAAATATTTATATATTTGTACACTATCGACCATAGATAATTTTAATTTGTAATGTTCTATATCTATACATATAAAGTGCTTTGTCGTGAATGACTGACTGACGGATCAACGCAAGGCTAAACCACTGAACGTAGAGAACTGAAACTTGGAGGGTGTGTTCTTTGTATGACGTAAGCATTCGATAAAAAAGGATTTTTCGAAGTTCTACCTCTAAGTGGGTAAAATAAAGTATTAAAGTTTGTATGAAACTCAGTCATTCTTAATGTGAAATACATACAAATTTGTATTTAGCTTTAAGGTAAAAAATAAGAAATATATTTAATTATTTTGGAAATTCATCCATTAAATGGGTAAACGGGGTTAATAAAGTTTATATGGGCAAAAATTATTTACGATCAAAATTACTTGAAACTTAGTATTAATGTTCTTCAATACAATTAAATAAAAATGTATTTTAATTTTTTTTTAATTCAGCCTCTAAGGGGTTAAAACTGGGTGGCGGAGTTAGAGTTGGTTAAATATAAACAGAGTAACATGGCTCAAGTTGTCCGTAAGTAGGTACACACTTACTGTATGGGATATGAAAAAGAGAATGGTAAGAGAGAAAAGGTATATTTGTGGTGAATTTTTTTAGCGTAGACTAAGTTAATTGAATCTAGAGTGATTATATATAAACACATAATAATAAAAAATCGATATGACAACATATATATTCAATGGAAATTAAAACTGAGCTTTGATAATTCACGCGAGCGTAGGCGCGGGCAAAAGGTAGGCGCGGTAGTTAGATCGTGGGCGAAGCCGCGGGTTCTGCTAGTCTTTCTATATAGCTTTGGCCCTTGACGTCGTTCGCGTGATCTCCAAAAACTGTGGTTTTTATTCAGTGATGATTGTCACTCAAGTTAGTTCGTATTTCTAACTTACATCATTGCACGTGTTAAACTTACAAATTTATGTTTTTATAAGATTGGTATAGAAGCCTAAATTGGTAATTTTAATAATGGAATTTTAGGAATTTAATTATTATATTATTTCTATATTTCGATATTTCTCAACAATATTTATTATTTCACCTTGAAGTTGACATTGTTAATTGATAAGAAGACAGGCGTAATTGTTCGCTGCTAGTAATATTAGACCTATCAAATTCTCCAATGTTTTTTATATGTATTAAAATTAAATAAATTATTAGCAAAATTGACTCTGTTTTAAGCTATGGAGAACAATTGTAGTTTAGAGAATAGTTGGAGTTTTATATAATCTTATTGTTATATTATTTATATTATTTAGGTATACCTAATTTATATATTTTATATACGTATATAAAATATCTTATGTATGTATATGTGTATGTATCATTTTTATTTTTTTTTTCCTAATTCTGTTCACACCCTTCCACTTCACACTTTGCTTTTTCCTACATCTAAAAGTTGCCTGGAAAAAACGCTGTTTTAGCGATAAGGCCGCCTCTTGTGCATTTTCCTACTACTGTATTGTTCTTTTCTTATTTCTTCTTCTTTTGTGTGTGCAATAAAGAGTTTTATTATTATTATTATTATATATATTAGTTAAATCAACGCGTTTAAATCTTTATATAATGTAAGAATATCTTAAATATTTTGTTGATAGTCTTAAATTGGTTAATGGGCGCATTCAATGGTTCCAACATTCGTCGCGAGTTTGATTCCCATGTGGACGTATCGTTGATATTGACCTTTCCCATATTTATGTTCCATAATATTGCAGTTACAATAAAATGCGGTGTCGATCACTTCAAATAAATGGCGTAACATGAAAATACAACAATCAAAAGATTCACCTCTATAGGTACAAAATAATGGTCTTTGTCGATTTACATTTGAATCTTACAGGTTTATATTGATGTGTAATTCTACCGCTTATTATAATAATATTCTAATTATATCTTGAATTTTCGATAATATTAACATGTAAACAACATAAATAATACACCATTCGAGCTTGTCTTTATTTAGAAAACCATTACGTACGAGAGGCAAGGGTTAGGAACCACATTTCACATGCTCTTGCTGCTTCGAAATTGATACATGATGTTTCTCATAACCTATAATATACTTTAGTGTTTTATAAAACTTAAATATTACTTACATGTGTTGTAAGGAAAATCGTTTTATTATCCTATAAACAGCATCTTTCACTTACACTATTTACATCAAAACTGAGTGAAGTTAAGTGTCACACCATAACACGTGTTATTTGTGCAAACTTTCAATTCCAAACCACTAATGATCGTCTCGATGAGGCTGCTATATCGCAATATTCGTACAATTTCCCATGGTGAATATTCCACATACGTCGAGAACTACTTTTCCCATCGGGTGCGGCGCAAAGTCCGTGGCAATGCACTTTCGCTGACCCCTTGCCTCCTCCCACGAATGCCATCTCTCTCGCGCTCACTGCTTTCTTCATTTCACATCTCTATTGCACGCAGTTGCGCTTGCGCTTCCCGGTTGCCGAGGTAATAACATTCTACGACGCTATACGTCGACGGTGTGGAACGGGTTCTGTCGATGACTTGGACGATTACTTGTATGAGAAACAATGGTTACCATGATTACATTTACTAAACTGTATTTAGGATAAACTTAAATTTGATAGATAAATATTTCTGTAATTATGTATACCATGTGATTATGAAATAGTGCTTATAATAACGTTTTGGAAAAATCATGCTTTGGTGATTTATTCTTAGGAAATAAAAGACTATAATATAAAACACTTTATAATAGTATAGTGTCATTTAATTATGTAATAATTCAATTCTCAATACTCAAAGCAAAGTTTGAGTCACTAAAGTCACAAAATAAATATCTCTATTCCCGATACAAAACAATACATTACACAAACAAAATAATATTTCAAAATGTAAGATTCTGTAAGTATAACTTTCTTGGAACTTGAAAGCGGTCGATATTTCTAACACTATATTGTTTCACTATCTCATTGCCTTCCAGGTGAATGGTTTTCTTACATATACGAGTATGTAAACTTATTTCTAAGTTCTAAGTAAAATGTCTCGATCATTCGTATTGTAGATGAAAAGGTATTCTGATATTATTGCATATGGTTCCCAGATCCATTAGAGCCTGCATCTAAGTTATGGATTACGCAGATGTATCTCCATGCCATGTAATTTAAAAGCTGGATATCAAGTGTGCAATCGAGCGCCACGGATATTTCAACTTTAACAATCAAATATTTAGGGCTACATTCGTTAGTATCACTCTCAGGAGCACCGCGTCCTAGACTTGCGAGCGTACCGTCGGCCTCACACAGAACAGTTCGAACTGCCTAGCAGCAGCTTTTATTTTGAGACATAAGCCTAAGTATTTGAGTGCACATTTGATTGCGCAAACTGTGTTCGTACGAAGTACCACGACTAGCAACATTCCATCGCACAATGAGTAATTTAAAAATTCAAAAACTCGTCGACGCTCCGCGTACGAGAGGTGAGGCGATTCTACGAGAGCCGCTCTGCAATTTAGACTGTTATCTGTTTACGTACTACACAATGTGCTTAAAACAGAAAACAATCCGTACAGGCAGAAATCCAAACAAAAACATGTTCATTCGACCTCGATCGTATTTATTGAAATTGCTAACACAAATAAAATGGCATCATAACATGAGGTTCGTATCGTCATTCATTATTCTACGAGCATCCGAACAAGAGTAAAGCTCGTCAATGAGCGAGTAAAGAAAATGGTCTCGAATCTAATATCAATTACGGAGAAAAAGAAGAAATGTAATTCTTAGAAGCGGACCGCACGCTGGATGCTAATTGGTAAACATGCGGCTCGTCCATGCCCACGGACGCTCAATGCCCGCGTACACTATTTTAAAATGAAATTCTTTCGATTCATATATTCCAAACTATAATTGCACGTAGTTCAGCTATGTAGCGCTCGCTCCTGGAATTTCGAAATAGGTATTTGATTGCAATTTCATTATTCAATCGTTTTTCGGGGTGTGTATTATTGGCATTTATCTGGTTAGCATGCTAACGTGTGTGTTGCTAAAATGTTAATAATATTCTGACTGTATTGCTATGCGTTTGATACGTTATATAACTACGTAATATAAAATATATACCTAGATACTAGAACAAAGATAGATAAAGTATAAAAATAATTTTCTATTCATACTTATTTATCACTAGCGAACCATCCTTCGCTCAGGTGCCTAACATAGAATATCTAGTATGTGCTACATTTCATTCAAATTCGTTCTAAGTTTCAGTGTGAAAAAGAAATAAATATACACTATCGGTGCTACCCAGAAATTAACAAATGAAGAATAATATTGAGTTTGATCTCATTTAATAAAGAGTTAACGTGAACATTCAATTAACATTATTGTTAAATGGAATGAAATAATAATTAATTTAAATTTAACTACAGTACATTTTATTTAGAGTGTTTTTTAAGCTTTTTCATGTCTAGATTTTTTTTCAAAGGGCGCATGATGTGAGAGACAGGTAAAAAAACTCTGTCTGTAATTAGTTCTTTGGAGTCGAACCGTGAACAAATGCGGAGTCAAGTGGGTAGCAAGGGCCGATGCACCGGACGCCTCTATTAAATAGGTGTTGCCTCGGTACTGACGTTTTCAAAGAATTTACCATAATATGGATAGGTTTTGTGGGTTAAATAGTGACTGTTCATGAAATTTTACATATTTTTCCGAAATGAGTCATTTTATTACAAATTCCTAATGATCGTCTATGCATTAAATATCATTATTTTATTAATTTTGTTTTAAAAACCTTTCTAACGTTAAGTAAAGCACGTATCCAGTCACATTTACAAGTAATGGAATACATGAATCTGTGTGTTCATTCAGTTTTACAAATCGTATTCAGAAATTGAATGTATAGAAAACTCCGGTGGAAAAAAATATTTACGTGAGTTACGCGAGTTTGAAAAGTAAAAAAAAAAACGAATAACTTTGTAGATTCCGAGTTTCGCTTTGATACTCTAAAGTATGAAAATCTTGTTGATTAATTCTTTGGTCTCATCTGAAGTACTTTTTTATGAGAAACAAATTTAATAGCTACGTCTGGCATAAAATATATTTTGTGCTTAAAAAAATTAGGTATATATTATGGGTATAAGAATTCAGAGAGAAGTATAAAGAGAAAAATGCTTGTTACCAATTTATTTTTTGTGGAATAAAGAAAAAAATATTCTATAAATACCATAGCAACTATAGGTTCACTGGCTAAATAATAAACTCTTGTTTCATATTTCGCATTCTGATAGTTTTATCCTTATCAAATAAAAATAGATTAGTACTGATATACGTAAGTCAAGGAATCTTTAATTTTCATTAAAGTAACTTCTTATTTGCAAATACAAATAAATTACCTTTATACTTTCGAAATGAACTTACCGTTTCGGACGCTGTGTAGCGCCCGTTGCTGCACTCAAGTAGTGAAGATTCACTCACCTGGAATCAAGAAAAATACATTAAATATTGCAAGGAACACAAACTAGTATTTTTACTCTGAACTCTTAAGAAACAAACGTACAAGTGTTATTATTATCATTAATAGTAATGATGTTTTAAATTCCTTGCATACCTATATGTATGTATGTAATAAGAGTTTGTCGTTAGAACAGATAGGGTTATTAGAAAGAAATTATTGGTTCGTAAATGTAGAATGGAAAGTGTTTAAACAACAGCTTCAAGCAAGAGAGGAAGTCGCAGGTTTGATGCTACTTTTCTAAAGTAGTAATTTTTGCAGACTGTTGTTAATATTTGGTTTTTTATTTATAAAGTTCCGCTATGGGACTTTTGGTCACAAGAGTCACTAAAAGTATCTTTGCAAGAGATATCCTAGTTAGCAATTGTTGCTCAAAAAAATTGCGCTCTTTTTTTCTTCTGTCTGAGTTCATTTCACTCTTATAGTTTGTAGTAATACGGACATAGAGATAAAAACAGAGATAATACACAGTATTAAAGATTTTTTTTGAAGAAAATTTCTTTAGAATCGTTGTGATTTGAAAATCGATGAAACGAAAATGCAGCACTAAAAAGTGACAAACACATAAATATATAAGATTAAGCCGGCAAGAGAATGAGATAGAATAAATTGCGATGTTGCGATGGTAACCGTTGTTATTTGAGATATGAGAATACATTTCACAGAAAGTTAAAAATAATAAAATTAATTACTGAATAATATGTTATGTATGTCAAATAAAATGTAAAATCTTTAAACTTGGTAAAAATATTATAAAAAAAATAAACCTTATAATTATCTACTCCTGATAGTCTATGTTCATCTCATTCTCTTGTCGGTTACTTTTCTGAAGTTTCACTTCTACCATATGTGAATTGCACACAAACGCACTTTTATTTTGCTGCATGAAGATCAAAAACTAATTTATTACGGGGTGCCGCTGCTAAGAATTTCTGATCAGAAAACTAGACTAAAAAATTTATCCCAATGGGAAACTAACCCAGGACCTTTACACACTTTACATTTCTACATACTGTTCACTAGACTTATGAGCTTTTAGCTATTTATTCAATACATGAATTAAATATGTACTCAGTAAGAATCTCGCAACAAGTCAAAGCTTTGTGTTGTATGTACATGAAGCTTGTTCTAACGCTATTCATGGACGCAGGAAACCGCAATCCGTGCTTAACTTCATTACATGAATTGCTCTGTGCGTCCCATTCCTGGTCAAGCAAAAGCACATATCACATTAAGAATTAAATGTTTGTTTAATAGTAGGTACCTATTGGAAACGGTAGAGATAAAGTTTAATATACTGAGAGGTAGATATTTTTGACTACTAAACCACTACGCGACGACTACAACTACTAAACGACTAAATGCGAAAGTTGTGTGTGTGTGCGCGCGCGCTCGTGTGTGGGCGTGTGTGTGTGCGCGCGAGTGTGCGCGCACGCGTGTGTATGTGTGTGTGTGTGTGAATGTTTGTGTATCACTTATATGTTTGCACACTGGAAGGGCTGGACGAAGACGAATTTGGATTAAGTACACCGATAGATTATGACCTGGAATAACCCATAGGTTATTATACTTACAGGTTTGGCACTTAGGGATGCCTCCGAGAAAAGCGATGGTAAGTCGCGAGTTTATTTTAATATATTAACAAATGACATAAATAAAATAATCATATATATATTTTTTAATTATTATTTATTTAGGTAGGGGAATATTAAAAATGTCTCATAATTTATGAGAATATTTTCTAGCAAGATAAAAGAGATATTTGTAAATTCAAATAGTATGAGTGTCAAAAGTTCTGATTATGAATAATTCATCTCTTGTTTCTTTAATTATAGATAGAATTATATAAAAATATACTAAAATTGTGCTTTTAAAATACAAAATTAGTGTTTAAAGCATAAAATCTCATCATAAAAACAAAATCTACAATATTATTTCAAGATATTAATAATAATGAAATGGACCAATACCTTGTTCACGGTATCGTTTCAGTTTTATTGAATTTACTTTAAGGATAAAGATATATATAGAGCTTAATGATTAATACGTGTGCTTTGGTAACATAAATACAAATTTATATTTTATTCTTTCACACTGTCAAAGTCTGACTGGTGCATAAGTTTATTGTAGTTTAAAGCAAAATGATTTTATATTATCAGCGTCGCCTCACAAAGAGCTTAGCGCTGAATAGATTCAACCCCAATTTGATATAGATACCCATCACCGCTTATTATGTAGAGATGGAACGCAATCTGTATTGCCTATTAGCTTTATAATGTTTATGTGCTTCATATCTCTAAGTATTGATATAAACATTTCAGTAGTGTTTTCTTTTATTAATTACTTTTTTAAATAAAAATATTTTTTGGATGTTTTCGCGGATTTATTTAGATTTTTGGTTCCCGATGTTTCGAATGCTATAGAGCTATTATGGTCACGGGAGAGACTAAAGTTTTAGATGTCTCAAAGGTCATTCATTATATTATTGTTACATACAGTGCAAATTTACAAAAATTTTACCAACGTACCTTACAATATTTATAATTTTTTTATCATTCTAATTACCTAAGAAAAAATTAATTACATTTTGTTGAATAAATAGTAAATATTACTAAATATCATAGCTAAATAATCATGATTTACTTTTATTTTTCAATAAATTTTATTTTTTATGCCCAACTATGAAACTTATAGTGTTGCTGTTCTAAATAATTTATGTATATTCTGAATAAAATAAGGTCAAGCATATTCATTACTCGCATATTTATTAACTACCAATTAGACTAGTCTTTAATAAAAGAAAATAAAATTATGTATAAAAATTAAATGTACTAAAAAACTCTTATCTCGTATAAGAGTCCGAGTGTGTTTGAACAAATAATATTACAATTAATCTTCACATAAATTGACAATCATTCTCATTACATTAAATCACATAAAATGGAATGTAATATAGAATTCGTTGGCTGGGATTTAAAAAGAATTGGTTGAGTGATAACACGTCCCGCCCTTTTTGCGCTACACGGAGCGTAAGGACACTGAGTAAAACATCTGCAAGTGACATACTTGTATGTCCAAAATCGCTATAATGGGAAAATTATGAAAGATTTCTATTTCTCCCGTTCACTGAAAAGTGAGTAGAAACAATATTAATTAGTTTAAGATATGTAACAATATATCTAAATTTTAATGATAAAATTTAATTTAAAAACCTTACCTACAAGTATCAATATTTAATTTTTAACTGTTTAGTTATTATATTATAAGTATAAAAAAATGATTTATAATTTTAAAAACTACAAAATGTAACGACCTGAGTTAGACGACCAAGACGCTATCGGCAGGAACGTAAAAAATGTAATAAATACTTGCGCACGGAAAATATTCGACTTGTAAAATTTTAATAAGCAATAGCTTATGCAAGGATCTAATTAGATATTTAAGATACTAAAAGAAATTTAAATTTCTTATTAGTTTAAAGAGTATTTATAATAAAATTAAAAATAAAAATTTTCAAGCTTTTAATCTTACATTTAAAAAAAAATTATCGATAGACAAAACAAACAAATACATAGCAATATAATAGTATAAGTAGAATATTATAATTACTATAATTTATTATACGACTTAAATAACATTCTACAATAGCTAACTTAAAAAAAATGTATATTACATATTTGGAGTGCCAAATATCATTCCCATAATTTTTTTAGTTTGCTCATACCGAAATCTATTATAGAACGTCAACTTACAAGTATGTACGCGAGATAGAAGTGAAATGATTTTCTAAATATTGACAGGTATGTTAGTTATTGTAACATTAAACACATTGTGTACCTTAATGGGGGCATAACTTCGTTTGCCTGTTTCATTCACTTTGAGTTTACGAAGTTCTGGCATCGCATCTTCCTGCCATTGTTTAAAGTTTATTAAGTTTGAACATTGCATGACGTGAGCCGAAGGCAGATTGGTAATGAAACGTTAACAGTACTTTGTTAATAAACTTTTTGAACAACTTTTGATGTAAGTATCTGCAGTTTCCTTAAATATATAAGTCTGGCTATATGAGACATTTAATATTTTTTTATTTTCTATCTAAAATATAGATTTTAAACTTGTAGCCTTTTGTTATAGCATAAAAATTAAACGAAATTATTATATAATTACCATACTTTGCACGATGATTACTATAGTGTACCTAATAATTTAAAATATTTTTATCATATCCGAAAAACCACTTTTAATTAAATAGAAATTAATGTATAGGAAGCTCACGATGTATTGAAATGAAGTGAAACAAGATCACGAATTCAGAAAATAACATTGATTGAATATACGAAATAAGATGAATGTATACATCCCCAAATGGGACATGTGAGCTTATGAAATAACTCCCATATTTTTCTACTTTATGAAAACATATACGTCAAAGTAAAAGCCAACTTGTTAATTAAAGCCTTTCAGGCTTCGTGTTTATAAATGCCAGTCATCGCTGACTTAATATATATAATAAGTGGCCGAAAATAATTATTATAAAACGATCTTATATATTACTCACAAAAAACTATTTCCTAACTCGATTGAGTCAGATGAAAAAAGATTTATATAGACACGATAAGATAAGAAAAGGTTAGACAGACACAGAGAGATAACTCATTATAACATTCCGAATAGTTTGTTCAAAAAGAAATAGTATTTAATCAAACGGTGGATCTTAAGGAACGCGCTACATCTTTACTAACAACAACTTAGTTTTTGAAAAGTAGACATTCTTTGGGTAAATGAAACATTGGGATAAGGGTCACTCGAAACGTTTCCGGCAACTGTCGATGACGCTAATGTTTCGACTTTGATCCGTAAATACTTTCTCGACCAATTTTCGAATCGTTCGCGCACGCTGAAGTTATCTTGTAATTTTATTAAAAGCTACTTAAGATCATCTATACTATAGATTTTAATCTTACTAGACTATTTTATACTGTTTTTTTACCGATTTTCAAATTAAATGAATTTCACTCACATAATAATATAAATCCTTCCTAAAACGAGGTAAATGCTTTTATTTCCTACTAAGTCTACAGTATATTATTTCTTATCCAAGTAATGTGAAACATTTTTTAAATTGAGCCATAAACTGAAGTCTTACCGAGCTACCTGGCTAACGGTGGAGGGAATTTAATAAAGTTACGTGTATTTTACCATGAATTATTCTGCAAAATATGTTTTGTGTTTTTTCTTTAATTAATATCCAATAAATCAAAATCAAGTTAAAGAGAAATGACATGATATTATTTTAGCTTAACGTAAATTACTTCTGTGTTACTTATATTTGCTTACTTTTGTAATTTATTTAAACCGTTCACGAGTTTATTTGCAGGGTGCATATTATTTATTTGTATACTGTCTATATAAATATAGAAATATCCAAATAAATAAATAAATATGTTGGGACATTAACACACAGCACCATCTAATTCCGTGGTAAGCTATGAGGCTTGTGTTATGGATACTAGATAGTTGATACACTACACATATATAACTTTAAATACATACATATTATAAATATAAACACCCATGACTGGAATACAAACATTCATGCTCATCACACAAATGAATGCCCCCAGCGGGACTGGAATCCGCGATCACTGGCACAGCAAGTAGGGTCACTACAAACTGAGCCATACGTGTCGCCAAAGTTAGTGTTTCAGCAAGTAATTAATTTACGTATGTTTGTATAAAAATTGAATGCAGGTTTGAGTTTCTTTGTAATGAATGTGGTCTTATCCCACCCACATAATAGCGAAGAAATACATTAAGCGTTACCTATTGCTTGCACGACTCTGAAAGTTTCTTGTGTCGGATCATCAAGATATAGGTGGCGACTGAATTATATCGAATAATTTGAAATTTAATATAACAGGTGTAACAAGTACATAAGTAATTTAGGTGGTATGTATGACTTGTATGTATGTATATATGTATGTATGTATAAATGTATGTATGTATGTACTATGTATGTGTCTCACTTTATATCTGGGTGAAGCAAGGGTGAATCGCTAGTTAAATACAAATATTTTTCTGCCTTATAAAAATCTGCTACGATGACAATATACGTGTAAAATCCCGTACATACCATCTAAATTAAGTCTCTTCAATTCAAAACACGTTGAATGTTTATTAACATATCGACCATAAAACGGGCGCGTATCTACGATTTTTTCAATATCAGAGCAGTCTGTCTACTCTTTATCGAAGCCGTTTTTATTTTTCTTCTTACAACAGAACTGTACAAAATTGTGAAATTAATAATATCATTTTAAGATTAATATAGTATATTTCGTTATCCTAAAAGCCAAGTTAGCGAAGCGAATACGGGTGCAGATTATGTGATTTTTTGGGTTCAACTTCTGAGTCGGGTCAAAAGAGTAAGGTAGGTATCTCCGTCATTTTAATAATCTAATAATCTTAGAAAGATATAAATCGTACGTGAATCAAGCATCAAGTTTAATAATATAACAGAAACTCTACATTCTAATATATTAGTAAAGATAATACACCGATACTTCCTACAGGAAGGGACGATACATCAAAAAGCTCTTCAGTCACATAACTTATGTTGATCAAATATTCATAGAATCAACAATGGGTAAAACATCTAACAAATATAGTACACTGCTTAAAATATTCTAACTACAATGGTAAATAAAATGCAGATATTTAATGAAATATCTGTATTTTATAATATTAAAATGTAGTTAAATTTTTAGTTATTTAATATATAAACATTTTACTTTATAAATCGAATGAACACCACGTATAAAAATAAAGTGATATGAAAATGCAAATAAAAAGAGACAGAAATGAATAACGTTGCGTTATGATTTCAATATTTGTATGTAGTATTTGTTCAGTATGGGAGCTATAATACGGAGATCGAAGACTGTACAAACCGATATGCCAGCCTCTTACATGCGGCAAATACGGAGAAACGTAAATAAAACATATCAGGCTTTGAATATTACAAAAAGTTGTACCGGTAATTTAAAATATTGAACATTTTAATGTTCAATATTTATTGAAGGAAAAATACGGTAGTTGACAAGACGATGACAGCCAATGTAGGATAAACTTATCTATGTACACATGTTGTACTAGCGACTCACCCTCGCTCCGCTCGGGCTCGTCCCTACTTACGTTTTCACGTTTAGTATAGATTTCTCAGAGATGAAATATTTTCCCGCAGTAAAAACTATCCTATGTGTTAATCCAGATAACCAGCTATCATCATACTAAATTTCACCAAAATCCATCCGGTGGTTTTTCTGTCATGCGGTCACAGACAGACAGACAGACAGACAAAAATGCTAAAAACTATAGATTCGGCATCTGTATCGATATAATAACTATTTCAATAAGATTTTCAAAAAATATTTTATGTACAAATTCGGCTTAGTTATTTTATTATTTGTATAGATAAATCTCGTTAGAAAAAAATTTGAATCGAATTCAATGTATAGTTTATCATATTTGACAGATTTAAAAAAATTAATGAGTTGGTTCAAATATCATGGGTGGTTCCATGTAAACTTCATGAAATTTCCTTGCTTAAGTGATGAGAAGAGAAGAAAGAATATTTATTTTATATACGTAAAATATACCATAACTAAGAACTACTCGATTTGCCGGTATCAAAAAGATCTCGATATAAAAAATGTCCATTCGATAATCTGTCAAAGAAAGACAAACCAACCAACAAGTACACTTATCATTTACAATATTAACAACGATATTTCCTCTTTGCATACATAGCATATCTATAGTGATGCTTGAACAATTCCGCGTATCACTTATTTTTCGGTGTATTGATGGCGCAACAAAAAGGGGACAAAAGATTAATTGAAAATCGATATGGGGACATACCTTTGAATCTATCAAAATACATTCAGTTTGCTTCCAAACGATAACGGGCAGAATTATGGTGTCAGTCATGATTAATGTAGAGTTATGATACACTTTATTGACTATTCCGGAATGCTGACTTCGCAAATCCGCCTATCAGAAGTCCCTTTTCATTGTTTCTAATGACTTTTTAAATATCTTTGACTGACTTCGAAAACGAGTTTATAATTCATAATATTTAGCATTTAATAAATCTCTAGTCACGAATGGTGTGTCGTTTTTCCTAATACGTTGATTCGTCGGACGTATACACTTTGATCAATATGTATACATCGAGATTAATTTTAGTACTGATATATTTCCTACTAATTATATTTACTCTCAAATTAAATTTAAATAAAAGTATCTTTTCGGATTTTTTCGCCGATTTATTTAAATTTTTGGTTCCCGACGTTTCGAATGATTTACAGTAATCATGGTCACGGGAGAGACTAAGGTGTTATACGTCTCAAAGGTATTATATAGTTGTTACAGACAGCCTACCCACAAAATAACAATATGAATTCAAATTGTTTTTATAATAGACTTCACTTATTAAATTAAAATAAGTTTTAAAGAATATTGTCACGTAAAGCTAATAAGATCAGGAATGAATTTTTTAATTACTCTTAATTCGATACAAAGCCACTGAAAAGGGCACAATAAACGCAGCGAGGCTGCTACTAAATCAAAACAAACTTTAGGCGGGATCCCTTTTACTAACTTCATAAATAACGGCGAACAATCTTTTTCATTAAAAATCTCCATGAACCTGATTATTAGGAAAGTAAAACGCCTCCGGAGAGTTTGCAAATACCAGATTTTCGGCGAAGATTCGCGGGGTCAAACTTGGGAATGTTAACAGATAATTACGGCTAAGTTTTAGCTAGCACGAGACATTTAACAGATGGTTTATTCGGGAGAGCGCGGCCGCGAGCGTACAATGAATGCTAATGAGCTCGCTGTGCAAGGAAATACAGGCTTTCTTTTTTACAACATAAAAGCGAAGTTGCCGTGTACAGCCAGCCACATTCGGGCCTTTGGAACGCACCCGTTAACACATTTGGACTCGTGTCTAAGGTTAATTAGATTAGCTTTCGACTATACGCGATGCTGTTGTGAAAAATGATTTTGTTACTTCAATAACTGTTTTTCCAAAAGTTTTGTTTGTATAAGGGATTTTATAATGTTAATTATAATTTTTGAGATTTTGTATAACTATAAATAGCTTCAATTAAAAGGATATAAAAATACATTTATATTTAGTTTTCCAGTACTTAAAAATGTAAGTAAAAATGTGTAAGTAAATATTTAATTTGCATTTCCTTTGGCTCAGACTCAGACAGAGTTAGTAAATAAAATAAAGAAAACAACAATGTCGCTTCCTTCCGCTACAATGACCTATAAACTTGCCTACTTTAAGCGTTTACATTTCTACTTGTTAATAGCAATATTGTATTAAAGAAATAAATTGCGAATTATCTTATCACATAATATACAAAAGAGGCATTAAACATCTTTATTCATGCTGAAATTTCGTACATAAATAGCCTGAAACACATTATTTTATATAATGTAGCGTCGATTATCCAATTATAAAGCAATATTCTGAATATCATGTCAAAGCCCATCGCAGATCAGCTCTACAAAGGATTTGTCATCAGGCGTAATTGTTTTATCGTATAGCTTATATCTAATAATATTAATGTTATAATGATTTAAATTAGTGCATCAGTTTAATGCATCCTATTGGAATAGAGTCTAACGAGGGGGTAATACGATTAAATATATGCTTGATTAATGATTTGCTGCTTATTTACCGTTTAATGATGAAGTAAATTGTGACTATATTTTAGTTTTTGCACAAGGCTAATTCCCATGGAATAATATAATGACTTAGTATAACCATTAGATTAATATGTGTAAGAATAACCAAAGAAAGTTTTTTGCATTTAAATTACAAGTAAAGCTTTAATTGTATTTGACATATTTTTAATTATGAAATAATATTTTTAATGGTATTAATAAACTTCCATACATTTTAAGTCTAAAAGTAAGTTAATATCTTAATGAGATAGATATTGAGTGGATAAAATCAAGTATACGTTGAATAGAAAAAATGAAAGTTTATGAAATAAAATATAACTGATCTGAAAGGAAAAAGTGAAGTTTTTTGAACTGAGGTGAAATTAAAAACAAAGATTTTTAATGTTTGAAATTATAAGTAAATTAAGATTGTTAATTAATTTTACTTGGTTCAGCTGTTACCTTATTATATTAGTTATTTAACAGTAAGTCTTAAAGTTCAATCATACTAACTTTGCCATTATGTATGTTTTATCAATTTTATAATAGAACAAAAAAAAACTTCAAAACTTTTGCACAAGAAGAAAAAATCAAAGGAATTTTTTCTTCTTGTTTTTTCTTTTAATAATAATTGATAGTGCTTTAAATATAGGCTTTATTGAAAGAGACTCATGAATAGAATGAGTTTCGGGTCCGTAGAGAAAATTCAAATACTAAAGTAATATAATTAAAATCTACAATTATAATATTACATAATATTTCCATTTTCCTACTTAGGCAAGTCCTCACCGATTATAATTATTGTTACACCGATAATTGTTTTTTGAATATATTATATTGAAAAGACCATGGAATAATAAGACATTGCTTGCTCACAAATATTATAAAGCTTAAAGCTGTCTAGAGCTTAAATAAATCTACAAGATACTACTAGACCAGTTAATTAATATTTCACATTTAATAACAAGTAGAATTTACCTCAATTTCAAAGAAGTGGAATATTAATGGGAAATTTCTTGTGCAGATGCAACTGTGGATCTAATATAATATTGCGAAATGAGGCGAGTCCATTCCGACTATCTGAGATCCAGCAGTGAGAAGATATAAGCAATTTACATGAGTTGTTAGTGTCATGCATCCTTCCGTACGTCACGGCCCAATTAATTTTATACGGAAACGGATATATGAGCGAGGTGCAAATAGGCTCATCCCTCGTACAATTTACTGTCTATCTATATGAAAACATACTAACGCACTACTCATAAACTAGAAATTAGTAATGCAAAATGTTTCTTCTCTAGATAAGTAATTCAAATACGCTGATAGGTAAAGGGTGAAAAATACATAAAACATTGTGGTTCTTTGATTTTCCTTTACTGTTTCATATGTATCTGTAGTATAAAAATAAACAATATGCCTTACATATGAGAAAGATTTTCATGCTAGATTAAGTGCTCTCTTAAAGATATGACGCAAATTTTAAGTAATTGATACGAATTTATAAAGTGCATGTCGGCCTTTTGAAACATCATATCTTATTTATAGGCTTTTTTATGTGCAATAATAGCAAAATTGTAATTTTACAGTAAGAACCCGCTGGCCAAAATGATGATGCCATGTAGGATAAAAAAAACACATAGAATCTAAAGACTGCTATAAGAATTAATATAAAATCAATGTTGAGCCTTTAAAAAACATAACAGAAACGAACCAACTGGGCTTTATAATATAACTAACGACTCACCCTCGCTCCGCTCGTGTTCGTCCCTAGGTAGGTTTTAACGTTTAGTACAGATTTTTCAGAGGTGAGATATTTTCCCGCAGTAAAAAATATCCTTTATGTTGACCTGGATAACTAGCTATCATCATATGAAATTTTATGAAAATCTATCCAGTGGTTTTCTCGTGCGTTCCCAGACAGACAGTCAGACAAAAAATCTAAAATCTATAGATTCGGCCTTTGTATCGATAATAATGATTATTTCAATAAGATTTTCCCAAAATTATTTAACGTACAGATTCGACTTAGAATGTTAATATATGTCTAAATACCCGAAACTAATATAGTTGGTAAAGGGCTTTAAGCTTGCACCCATAAGTGATGAATTTCTTGAAAAAGTCGTCAGTCGATATGAAAATTTTAAGATGAATATATAATGAAAATTGTCTTGAATCCGCCAACGAGGAAATGTGTGAATTGAAGATGAAACTACGCTAGGTCGGGAAACACCTGAAAGTTGTTCAGTTAGACTCCAGTACAATAGGAGACTATGCCAATTGGTAAAAGAGATAAAGCCTGAGCAGGGCAATAAGTATTATTATACCTCTAATCAATGTTTTTTTTTTTAAATATTACTGTAATTGCAATTCGCACAATTTTAACTCTCCATACTCGGAAATTGAAATCGCGAAGTGTAGAAAACAGTGCTATTTTAAGCCTATTGTCTTGTTCAAATTACACCGTATCAAAAATAAAATCAGCTTTTATTAAATTATTTATCTTAATCAATTTTTAGCCCAGTTACTAACCATTAACCAGTAACTGGCCATTTAAAAGTAAAATAAAAACATATTTTTGTTGGAAACTTTAAAATAATCTTTAAAAAAACAATTAAATTAAACCATATTTTTGTTTGAAATTTTAATATAACAATCTACCAACAATAAACAGAGAAGGCGTAGGTAAATACTTAATAATTCAGAGTATACGACGGAAGGGCATGGGGTCGGCCACTGGCTGCATTATGCAATAACTATGCGCTCTGCATGAGAATACGAATATGACTGATGGAAGACAATATAGTGATGCGATAATAGCCTTTTTCTGAAGTTCATATAGCGGTATTCTTCGGAGTCAAGTGTGTGGATACAATTATTGAATGATAAATAGGTAACGTAAATTAAAGCATTACGAGTATTTGTTAAATAATAATTAACTGTATTTTTATGGTATTTTAAAGTAAAATTTATTAAAACTCACGACCTCCCATGGCCCTAAACGCGCATTACGTCGATACAATATTTTATTAAAAACGTAGCTTCAATATTACTATTATAGTTATTACGCTATAAGAAGGATTTTTATTTTTGAAGTCTATTTGGTATCTTTAAGATATAATCTATTCATGAAAAATCATCAGTTCTATCAAAATCTATTCAAAAAATATATGGTAAGTCCGGGAGAGTTGCCTATAGTTTTAATAAACGATCAATATTAATTATAATATGTGTAAGATACTACATAAAATAAGCATAGTTTATTTTAATTCAATTTGGAACTATTGTGCAAAGTATTCTAAATTAAAATGTTTTTTAAAAATAATAGAAAATAGGCATCTCACCCAGACATGTGGGTTAGTTGCCTATAGATGTCAGGGATACATTCCCACGAGTAATTAGTGCATTATTAGACGTTACACTTTAGACATTCCGGTTAATCTTTACTGCAGTTTTCATGAAACCACAATGAGCACACTATAATCAGTCGCTTTTCTTCTTAGTGGCGTTATAATACTCTCCACAAGTGTGAGGCATCGCTACGCATCTAACCCCGAAATATCATTGAGCATCTCTCTCGAACATTAGGTACCTACTCTATCGACTCTGAACAAACCCTAAAGTATTTACAATACAAAATGGTGGATTGTAAACAAAACAAGATCACAATGTTAGATTATGAAACAATTTAATACTATTTAACTGAATAATTTAAGAAAAAAATTTTCTGCTAACTATCTCTAAGATCAGATTCTAACGTATATATTAACTACATTTACCTTATTTTACAAATTAACACTAAAATATTAATTATAAATAATATGTCTTTATGTAAAAACTTCCACACTGACATTGACTGACGTATTATGGACGCGTAATCTAATATAATAAATAAATCTAAATCTAATCTAATAAATCACGTAAAATTAATTAATTTAACTTTTAAATTTATTAAGCGTCTCTCCCTTATAGGCATCTCTCCCGGACTTACCCTAAATATTGAATATAGCTTTCTTTTTTGAAGGCAGTCAAAAATTATCTTAGGTCATTTTCACCTGACACTACCTAACAGTGAGTATCTCGCTAAAATCAATTTACATTAGTGAGTACAAGGTGAATGCTTAGTATCACAGAATGTACATTACAAATCTTAAAACATATACCTAAAATCGTCGAGCACCTGCTCTTGCTCACTCGTCGACATTGTTACTAATAAATCACCAAATACTCGCGGTGCTTATAAAAATACATTTTATTTTAGAAAAACCTCATACGATATTACTATAACATAGAACGGAATTAACGCATGTATGTAATTTTGTAGTTTTGTTTTTCGTTTTGTTAAATACAAGTATTTAATTTCATACGCAATTATATTTTTTTGACTAACAGAGGTCACAACGTCTTAAAAAACACTAAAAAATGTACGGATAGTGGATTTTTAACGAAACTTACATCAAATACAAACATATACATAATTGTTTATAAAATAAATTAATATCATGGCCAAAATATCTTCTTGTAATAGCTAGAATAGTACTTTACGAGTTTACCTATTGGAAATTTCTAAAAAAGGTTTTTTTTTATATAAAAAATATAAATATAGTGTCATGCTGTATTTAAGGTTTTTAAGTTTAAATAATTGTAAGCCTATATATTATATAATTAATCCATTAGCTGAATTTAACGTCCCTCTTTATAGGTATAAAGTTAGTTATAGTTTATCGTCAGCTCCTTCCAAGACATTATATTAAAAGCATTAAATTTTAATTTGCTTACGAGAACCACAGTCTTTTGTTAGCTGAAAACTTTTAACTAAAACAATATGAAATTTAGCTTTCATTAAGTTTTTATTAAATACAAGCCTTTCCAATAAAGGCAGTGGTAGCCCAGTGGTAACGCGCTCGCTTGGACAACCGAGTGAAGCGGGTTCAAATCCCGGGTCTCGCACCTCTGATATTTTCATGTGCGAATCATTTCTAACATGATTACCACTTGCCTTACGGTGAAGGAAAACATCGTGAGGAAACCTGCATGTCTGAGAAAACCTAGCAAGTTTTCGAAAGACATGTGAAGTCCGCCAATCCGCACTTGGCCAGCGTGGTGGACTATGGCCTGATTCCCCTTGTATTGAGGGAGGCCCGTGCCCAGCAGTGGGACGTTAAATGGGACGTTAAAAAGGGCTGAATACACAAGCCTTTCATTCAGATTCAGAATTCTATATTTCTAATAAATTGATTTCTTAACTTAATCATATTTAATATTTATTTTTAAAAAGGGCTGAATACACAAGCCTTTCATTCAGATTCAGAATTCTATATTTCTAATAAATTGATTTCTTAACTTAATCATATTTAATATTTATTTTTAAGCATATTTAAAATTATTTTTAAAATTTTTCTATGGGTCAATTTTAAAATATCTTTTAACCAAATTTCAGGAGTGAAGTACCAAAGTATGGCAACTCATTCCACTTGATCCAAGAACCTCCAGAATTCAATAAATCACACAAAGGGAAGCCTTTTATTAACCATCATTACCTTACCTTTATTCACGCATGGGATCATTTCTGCAAAATGCAATTTACAATAAATTATCTAGATATTAATAAGTAGAGAGGTTAAGGGTTGAAAATAATGGCACGACCATTCATCGTCATATAAATTACGAGTGAAGACACACTGTATTGAGATTACGTGCTTCAATATCCGGAATGATCTGCCCCGGTGACTTGTCGGCCGATAAATCTCCCGACTACTCGGCAAACCGATCGGGTGATGTAAGTTAGTGCGTGAAAACTTTTAGACATATTTCGTGAGGCTATGAATGTTTCCTCGTAAAATTTTCGCATTTACCACGATGAGGAAATGAGTGTAATTTGCGAGCCTAATGCTAATATAAGGCTAATGCTGACTGAATAAGGAATTTTAATTTAGAAACATTATCCTTAAAATGTTATAATTATAAGGAAAACATCGTGTTGAAAATTATAATTACTACAAAAGTTTTAATGTTTATTTAAAGCATTATTCATTACTTAATAGTAACACGCCTTTGCTTTTCTAATACCCTACACAACTTTGCAATACACTAAAATATCCCAAGAGTACTTCGATCCAATATATACTAATCTGCGTGGAAGAAAAAAAAATCAAATAAAAACTTATGCATTTATAAAAATAATAAATATATTATACATTAAAAATGTAACAAAAGTTCATATAACCACGTACTTAGAGCAATAAGCCAACCAACTATTGCAATCATCCCCATCAACTAACCGTGCAAACAATGTTGGGCTGAAGGATCAAATTAACATTCATTCCTCAGTCGATTTAACAGATTAACACCAATCTCGCTAACGCAGGTATTCAGCGAACGCGACTAAACTACAAAACTCGAAAGCAGGACTAATCCTTACGAAACTATAACATCATATAAATTTATTCAACATAGATCAATTATTCCTGAGATAAACTTAGAGCTAGATGTTTTACATAATGTATTTGTATTTCTTGCCCTACTGCGATGTATGACAGCTGAAAGTAAATGTGTGCAATGTTGGAGGGTTTGGAAACTAAATTGTTGCTCCCTCCCTGGATAGACTAGGACTATCTGAACATGGATAAGACTCAATTTTTCACACAACGATCCATGTATTACTGGACATATAATAAAAGTATAACTGAGTCGAATCTGTACATTAAATATTTTTTTGGAAAATCTTATTTAAATAGTCATAATTATCGATACAGAGGCCGAATCTATAGTTTTTAGAATTTTTGTCTGTCTGTCTGGGAACGCATCACGAGAAAACCGCTTCACAGATTTTGATGAAATTTGGTATGATGATAGCTGGTTATATGGAATAATTTTTACTACGGGAAAATATATCATCCCTAAGAAATCTATATTAAACCATAAAACGTGACTAGGGACGAACCCGAGCGGAACAAGGGTGAGTCGCTAGTAAAATATATAAACAAGGTAAATTTTCGTAATTATTTTACTTTTTTCTCGATAATCGAACGGCTAAGTAAATTTTATATATCTAGAAAATATTTGTTTAATACGACAAGCATATTTTAAATCCAAAGTAATATTTTTGATTTTTATATTATAAAATTAAATAAAGGAACAAATCTTTTTCGTATCTTTTCTTGATGATATTGCTGTATCTGAGGCGCTTTAATTTAATGGTGGTTTCTTGTACATATAGCGAAAGAAAAGGTAACAATGATATTATTCGATATTTCGCTTAGTTTTTGACTACATATATACAAAAAATAATATACATTATTTCGTGTGCACGTTAGGAGAATATGTCGATTAAACTCCACTCATAATATTGGCTAGTTGAATTATTTAGTTAGAAATGCACTTACAACATATATTGCCCTTAAAAATTGTTAGAGTTTGATGGGTTATAATTTTTCTTTGTACATGAAATATATTATTACATATTATATTTACTTGAAGTTTCTTTATAATCGTTTAGGATAAGGTATAACTTATTTTTCTTTTTTGTATACAAAAATTTTGCACCCATTATTTTTTTTATAATTATTCGATTATCAACAGCCATAATATAGATATATGCTTCATATATAATATAATAGCGTTTATAGACTAACAGAGACTCATGTGATGGGGAGCTGCTAGCAATTTTTGGTAAATGTTATCATGCCATATAAAATACAATACATAGTCGTGTCTAGAATTAATAACTACCTATGAATGTGTTGTCTCTCCTGCCCGTTTTAAAAGCTCGTAAAATTAATAGTTAAACATTCAAGCCGTGAAAACAGTAAACACAATGCATCATCCAGGACGTGGTAGTCGCCTATCACTGAAGTTTGGAAAGTACACATGGGAAATTTGTTTTTTAAATAGAATTTTAAATATTTGCTGAAACAAAACTAAGAGTATTTAGGGCAATGAATTGGTTGCCAATAAAAATATAGTTGACTTAAAAGTAGCCTATGTGTTACTCCACGTCCTATATACTAAAATCTACGAAGAAGTAACAAACATATATATATATATATATATATATATATATATATATATATATATATATATGTTTGTTACTTCTTCGTAGATTTTAGTATATGATAATATGATTTTAGTTATATATATATATATATATATATATATATATATATATATATATATATATATATATATATATATATATATATATACAGACTTTCGCAATTGTAATAATAGTTTAATAAATAATACTCTTAAAAGTCGAGGAATGCGCATTTGCATAAGACCGTTACTAAAAATTAAACGCTAGCAAAGTTCAGTGAATCGAAAGCAAACAACTTTTTTCTATATATTAAATGTAAAGTGAATCAATTAACTGAACATATATATAAACATATATATGTGCAAGTCTTCATATGTGTAGTTCGTAGAAAATAAAGCGAAACGGCTTCTATCTCTTTACATGAGACGTAGTGTGAGGATGTTTGTGAGTAATGCACAATGGCGTTTTATTTGATCAGTGGCAAAGGAACATAAGGACGACCGAACGGATTCCGCAATACTTGTGTGGTGTCTCTATAATGCAGTGGAATTCACTATGCGTATTGTATTGTTGATGAAAATAGAATGGTCTTTCTGCTATTATTTTATTTTGATTTAACAATTTCAAGTTGAAAAACCTTTCATAAACTCCTACCGATTCGCTGTTAATATTAATACTGATTTTAAAATATATCGCGTCGAATTGTTTGGAACTGTTTGTTGACCAGCATTGTCCATACAGACAGGTGTTGTACGCTCACAACGCTCGTAAAACCAACTACTCATTAATTTTTTATAGTGCTCCGCACCTATTGTCAACCTCACTTGTTTGTACTGAGGCAGGTTGTAAATATGCGTTAAAATTTACTTTCACATCAAAAATACGTTTTACAAAGTGCCTAAAGTTGTAGCAATTTCAGACGTGTGAAAATAAATACAAGTCTATATATACAATACTCTTTCTACTAACGAAGTTATGTATATAATTGAAGTAACAGCCATCGGTATAACAAAATACATAAATATAACAAAATACATACAATAATAATTCTTGTACTAAATAAAATAACGTAGTCTAATACTATAACAATTGACAGTTGCTAGATATATTTCTGCAAAAAAATTTATGCAAGGGACAGATTTTTTATTATTTTTTACCTCTTATAATATCCAAATATATTTAAAACTAGCTACTCACCCTCGCCCCGCTCGGGTTCGTCCCTACTTATGTTTTGACTTTTAGCATAGA
Organism: Argynnis bischoffii washingtonia; assembly: GCA_033884665.1. Classification (NCBI taxonomy): domain Eukaryota; kingdom Metazoa; phylum Arthropoda; class Insecta; order Lepidoptera; family Nymphalidae; genus Argynnis; species Argynnis bischoffii. Next base: position 11,094,902 of record CM066618.1, on the reverse strand, counting down.
TTTCTCAGAGATGAGATATTTTCCCGCAGTAAAAAGTATCCTATATGTTGACCCGCTATTCGTCTCATTAATCAGCTATCATACAAAATTTCACCAAAATTCCTCCAGTGGCTTTTCTGTGATGCAGTCACAGACAGACAAAAATTCTAAAAACTATAGATTCGGCTTCTGTATCGATAAGAATGTCTATTTCAATAAGATTTTCCAAAAAATATTTACTTAGATTAAATATTTGCTTAGTAACAATTTTATTATATGTATAGATAAAATAATGTGTATAATACTTTCTTAGATTTACGCGAATATTAGACATTTAAATAACTCTATCTTTTCGGATTTTTTCGCGGATTTATTTTGATTTTTGGTTCCCGACGTTTCAATTGCTTTACAGCAATCATGGTCACGGGAGAGACTAAGGTGTTAGATATCTCAAAGGCATTATACAGTTGTTACAGACAGCCTACCCACAAATAACAAAATGAATTCAAATTTTGAAAATTGACACCGAAGTACCTTACAATATTTGTTAATTTTAATTTAAACATTTTATAATTTTAATTATATCCTGTGGTACTTTAGTAAAAAGGGTTATGTTACATAATTCAGAGATATTACAGCTTGTTTTTAGTGAAATGATTTTTGTACAATCGATTCAAAAATTCTATGAATTATCCCCTACAAACAGATGAAATAAAACTTTCATATTTTATATTTGTGTAAAAGTTTAACGTGCCATACCTACTTCAATATCAACATTAAATGGATCTATCATATTATTACGGTATAAACTAAATTCAATGGAGCTTGCAGTTTAGTGTTTGTTAGAATTAATTTAATTTGTCGTTAACGGAATCATTTAATAGGCAATTAACGGTTCTAAAGTGTATCCGCATAATATCCGCGACGGGTCCGTTAAGTACATCGTATTCTATTACCTAACCAAACAATTGGTTGAGTAGATAAGAAGTCAGTACCCGCGGGAGCCTTTGTCAGATAAGAAGATACTCTGCCAAGCAAGGGATTTGAAAAGGATGACTACATTAAAAATTATTGGTAAATTATTTAGTTAGTAAAAATGTATCACTTTATATGATGATATATTAAGGTATTTTTATGAAAATGGCTTAAATCAATATTGTTTGAGATTATTTACATATGACTATGTATTATTTCAAAAATATAGGACAAAAATGTTGTGGGGTAAGACAAGTAAAAGGCAAAGAATTTCTTCGAAATGTGACAAGTAAAATGCCTATTGAAGGTAAATACGAGTACATACCTACGTCTTGCGTATAACCGGTAAAATATTTGCCGTATTCACGGTGTAGGTGCTACACAAGTCTTTTGAACATTTCCGGTCAGGATATCGTATACTAGCTTCCCTATAATATGTTTATTTGGTTGTGAGGACGTTTTATATGAATATTCTCTTTCTTAAAGTAGAAACATTATTTTTATATAAACTCACTTTTCATTAATAAGAAAAAATGTACCTACTCCTTTCAGTGACAATTACACTCATATAGCACTGTGAGTTGAATGGTAGTTCTCAATATAGAACGAAATTCCAGATCAGGCCTCATTGATGTGTACCTACACCTAGTGGCAACCATGAATGTCAGGTCTACTGGGTTTAAGTTCTATATTGGATAAAATAGTAAGCAAGGTTTTCTCTTAGGAAAACTACTGAACTTGAGTGCATTTGTCAATACACTTAATGTGCATTATAATATGTCCCGTAGTGAGATTAGTCCCCCTAACGGCAATCGACGGTGAGGAGAACATTATACGAACTATACAAAACCCAGGAATCACTACTAATAATCATCTTAAAATAATTTTATACTTGCCCAATTTAACTTTCTTTAGGCTTTAACTTTCTTTTTTATAAATAAAAAATCCAGATCAGTACATCAGAAGTTTACCTTAGACTATCTGTGCATAATATAAATGTAGATATACAGGGTCAGCTTCAATTTACTGAAGACCTTTTGGGAATATATTGGTCTTCTGTTTATGCGAATGCAAGAGCTATTACCGTTTAGAAGGCGCGATTAAAATATATTATTACTGTATGAAAGTAAAAGTGATGAATTACATTCTTTTTCTTACAGCTGTGCTGTTATGATATACTTAAATAATATATTCCCAGAGCTCTTCAGTAAATTAAAGTTCGCCTGTGTGATTCTTTATTGTATTTATTCCAGTTAACGCATGAATGTGTCACATACCGAATTAATACTATTCCTAATAACTTTTATCGTCTTTATACGTAAAAACTTAAAAGCAACAAACTATTGTAAAACAACTATATCCCGAAAAAACCTAACAACGTGTATTGTAAAAATATCAACATCACCACGGTATACAGTATATTCCATTATATTTATTAAAAGTCAATATTTGAAGAAGTTTAAATGTTTCAAGTGCAGATTTAACACGTTTGCAGTGTAGTTTCAGATCGAATGTTGAACTTACGCTTACGTGTGTTTGGACAGAGCTTTGTTCCACTATCACTTGTACCTAGTTCACCGACGATTTACACCCAACCTAATTCTACTTACTCTTGCTCTCTGGGAGTATACCGTGTAGATATACGGTCGACCTTCCGATTCAGAATTTCCTTTGTAAATTTCATACGGTGATCAGTATATTTAAATGAAATTTTGTATCTATTTGTTTATATCATAGTATATCTTTAATTTATATGTACTTTTTTATTAATTATAATAATTTAAGACATTATAAATAGTGTTGAAGTTATTAAGCTAAAAACGAGTTATTTATAATTTAAATATCACACACTGATTACTTGAATAATGAACTATAAAAATATTTACATACAGAGAGAAAAGATAATTAATATAATTATATGTATATATATTATTTTACTTAATTTTATCAAACTCAGCCTAGATATAATATTAGTATAAAATTAAACTATTTTAAATTAATATAACAAAAACTTCAGTGCTAGTAGAATTATGTTCTTACAACCAAAGTTTCTATAAACTTTTGGCCTCCACCAATAATAATTACAATATCTTTTATTTTTTCCCTGTCGTTTTCAAAAATGCGGATTTTTTACTTGTAAAAATACATTAAATAATAAATTATGCGGCATTTATTCACAATAAATCGAATAAATATGAAACAAAAAGCTCTAATTTTTCTTTATGTAGAAATAACATGACATTTTTATTTATACCCATCCATAACTATTATCTATAGAATTCTTATAATAATTTTATGTTCTAATATTATTAAATATATATAATATATACACACGAGAAAAATTTGTATGTTCGTATATTATATTAAAGTGATTCAAGAACTTCTCTCATTATTAGAAAGCTCTTGAGCTTTGGGTACTTTACATTTGGTACGTAAGTATTTATGCGATGCGAGCATTACTGCGGGTCTAGTCTAGTTTAAAATTTCCTTACTACAAATACATATCTGTTATCTTTCCATACACGCTACAAACCAGATAGAGCCTAGTATCATATGCTCGAAGTCCATTAGTAAAATGAAACACAAAAGGAAGTAAAATGTACAATACTATTCCAACAAAGCAATAAAACTGAACTAACTAAAAAGTGGCGTTAGTAAAATCAATATATATATTCGATATTTCGGACGTAATTTATCAAGGTTTTTTATCAAGTCGTCTATGTCAAGCATTCGAGTACAACGTGATAACGCTACTGATTAACGATAACGATACGCTGACGTCAAAAACCCAAAACCTATTGCGCCTTAATAATATTCTTTATGTGTACCGGACTGTATAAAAACATAAAACACCCTCACTAATGAGTTTTTCCTTCTGTTTGTGTATGAGTGTGGGCGTGATCAGTCTGTATTTGGATAAGAGCTTCTATAAAGTCACATGTAATTGTAATTTATTTATTCCCCTTTCTGTATCGTATTTTATATAACATCATACAATTCATAAACTCCGAACTATAGGCAATAACGCCTAAAATAAATAATGATATATTCGAACGAATACAGATATTTTTTGTACCAGAGACAATTAAATATCAATTACTATGAAAACAATATCTGGTCGAATACACAGTTGAAAAACATAAAAAGTCCATTTAAAAATAGTGGCGTCATAGCGGTAATCGACACCTGCGACAATTAATGCCCTGTACCACACCATTTTCATTACATAACTATTTCTGTATTGCAAAACTTCCAATTGATGATTTTAAACGAAGCCGGCTAACGAATTCCTGTCGGCTAGTTCGAAATAACCATCCTTCAAATTCAATTCGCTTTTTGGCCAAAACTCAATTAACAAGAGTCAAGTTTACTATATTTCAAACAATATAAGACCAGGAACTTATCTAGGCTGTCATTTGTGTGTTTTTTTAAAATACTACCAAAAATAGTTCTAATTTTCATGTGAATGTAGTGAGAAACCAGTTTTTTTCATATAATGTTGCCATTCTTTTTCACAACATATAGTTTTGAATTTCACAATATCTTTCTTATTGGTTATTAAGCAGCTATATTATCATAATCTATACTAATATTATAAAGCTAAAGAGTTTGTTTTTTTTGTTTGCTTGAACGCGCTAACCTCAGGAAATACTAATCCGATTTGAAAAACTCTTTTTGCATTGGATAGCCCGTTAACTGAGGAAGGCTATATGCTATATATATCATCCTGGAAAAATGTACGGTTTCCGTGGGATAGATTTGTTTTTGTCTAGGGACGAATCCGAAGCGAAACGAGGGCGAGTCGCTAGTATAATATATAGAAAAATACAGTTGCCAAATTGAAAACAAATAATACTTTCTTAGATTGACGCGAATATTTGACATTTCAAAATACAACTATCTTTTCGAATTATTTCGCGGACATGATTGCTGTAAAGCAATCGAAACGTCGGGAACCAAAAATCAAAATAAATCCGCGAAATAATCCGAAAAGATAGTTTTATTTTGAAATGAAAACAAATAAGTTTACCGTTAATCTATCAGCACTTAATACTTCAAGTTTACATACAAAAACTTCAGTTACCTACTAGCTTCGATTACATATGGCGACAAACTTCCTCTATTACCTCTACTTAAGAAAACAAATTTAAGCGCCCTCTATTTAAACACTGTTGCCAACTACATATGTGTGTAATTTACGCGTTGTGCGGTTAGCACGCTGAAACGTAGCGAGCCTCGGATTTGGAAGAGAAACGAAATAAATCTAGTACAAGGCAGAGCGATTTATAAGCAACTGGTGATTTGCTTACAAATTCTACCGGGAGTAGCTTGTTTAGTACGTTCCCCTGAGACGAAGGCGGATACGGCATATATAACCATTTACATACATAAAATATATTCATAAATCGCTAATATGACTCCGGGAATAAAAAATTGTTTTCATACAAGAGAACAGTACTCTTACTCGTATTTATAATTTACGATTCGTTTCTTAAAATGTATACAATATCTTGATTATTTAAAAATAATCAATCTATGTGTGTGAGAGTTGTAGAGGAAAACTAGACCGTCTCGCATCATTTAGCAATCTCATCTTTAAAACATTGCCTACCGTTCCATGCGAATACATAACATCTTTTAAAACTTATGGCAATAAATAAAAAGTAATGCATATCACAGAGCCGGGATAAAAGCAGCAGCGCTAAGTTTAGGGGGAAAGCAAAACGTAAATATAGTCGATATCTAGAAGCCTATAGTTGGGCAGCTGTGAGGTAGACTTAGGCGAGCCCGTCCCGCAACACTGTCATCATTTAAGCCGCACATTAGTGAAACTTGCGCCGTTTGAACCACACCTGGGGACCGTGGCACATTCGATATTTTACAGGGAACAGTAGAACACGGTAAATTTTAGTTAGCCCGTGTTTTGTTGTTTGAATACATACATATTTCATTCCTAGTTGCGAAAGGTTTGAGATGTTTTTACTATGTCCACGATGCCAGCGTAAATCATGATCTATGTCTCGATAAAAAGCCTGATTTTTTTTATTTCAGAACGTAAATTTGTGTGTATTGTGAGATGAAATCCAATAATATTTTTGATTTATCTTAGTAATCTATACAGATAAATTAATAATAAATTAAAGTGTCTCCTTATAATGTCAAAATGACATATTTTTACCAAATGCATATAAAATTATATACGGTACTCGTAAGAAAAACACAATGTTTAAAATTTCTGTCTGTCCGTGTGACTGTTTGTTACGGCTAATCTTTGAGATGGGTGGACTGATTTTGAAGCGACTTTCACTGGTAGAAAGCTGATGTTGTAAGGAGTGACTTAGGCAACTTTTATTTTAGAAAAATAATTAAGGTTCCGCTCAAAAAAATCAAAACGTATCTAGGGATGCACCCGAGCAAAGTAAGGGTAAGTCGCAAGTACATAATAAGATTAATAACTATTTACATTTATAAAAGTTTACATAGTTTATACCTAACCGTATAAGTACCTAACCTACATAAAGACCTGTGGAATACCAAATTCGGGATCGTTTACAGCTTGAGATCTACAAACACTTTCTAAAAGCCGTTCTGTTTGTTCACCTTATTTTAAACTTGAGTGTGATCACTATTCGAAGACACACCAAGTACCTATTCAAATTCCGCACCGACTACGCTTTAATGTTTTCAGAAAAAAATCACACTTTAACGTAGCTGAAATCTGGTTTCCTTTACGTTTACAAGACAACATAGTTACTTTAAACTCGCCTCGTTGTTAAAGTGACATTGAAAAATAGCAGTTTGCACTGAGTTTTTGACGTCCCTAAGTTTTGTAGGTTTCTCTTAAACGCTGTAAAGAGGGCGGTCATTAACACAATAGACTGGCTCTATGAAACATCGTTGTGGGGTAGCTTCTAGTGTATACAGCTTACAACAAACCCGAGCAAAATATAGTAACGCTAAATACTACTTACGCAATGTTGCAAATGTATGAAATCTACTTCAACTTTCTCTAACAACACGCACGTACCTGGAAGTTGAAAGAAAAAACGTATAAATACGATTTTTTTGAACAATCTTAAAGTGGTGGCAGAAAACAAAATAATGTTATTCTCTAAGCACTTGTAATTATTAAAAATTCTATTCGTAACTCAGTAATAAATCTTCAATAAATGTGTTGTTGGTAACAAAATGAGTTATTGCGGTTCACGCAACAGTAGTACAAATGCAGTTTTTAATAACATGCTTTCCTTTTAGTTTGCGGTTTGTCGATAATTGTTCAGAACAACTAATATAGTAATTAAAGGCAAATCGGTCAGAATCTCTATTTAGAACAACTGAATACCAAACCACGACTGAGTTAATCGCCGTCCATCAAATAGTGAGTAATCCTTTCGAGTGTGCATATAACGCGCGTTCCCATCCCGGCGTTCCGAACTAACAGAGAAATTGCAATGCTCGCTTCAAAGCAACGTGTCATGTGACTTGTACTATGTTAGTTCAAAGTGCGGCGTGGTATACATAGGTATATTGTTATTAAACTGTTTACTTAAACATAGCTTGCAACAGTTGATGTTATGTAAAAAAGTACTAATACGTAGGTAGGTACTATCTTAAAAGTACGATAAATAAAAGCTTTATTCTTGGCGCCTCTAGTTACTACAGGACACATTGTTTATAAATTTATAACAAATAATAGTAAAACGTATTTTAGTTCATATTTAAAGTTTCGGTTAATCATTTTAGAAATAATTTCACCTGTCTGTGTCTAAGATAAAAATATGTACTTGTATATCTTAAAATAAATACGTAACTAATCTTAATTATTATATGACACATCAAAATTGACTTACAATCTAAATTAATTTATTATTATTAATATTTATTAAAGATAGGATATTTATAAGGATATAAATAACACTAACAAAACATAGTATTGTTTCATAGACATACATAAAATTAACTATGTAGGTATATCGATATAGAAGTAGGCGTGAAGGAAACAAAAATAATATGAAAATGAGTAACAACGTACCAATGTAAACGATCCATATACTTTTTTACATAAATACTATGAAAAACAATAATTTATTACGAAATACCTTTTTACAATGTGTCTATCCACAAATCCTTTCTAAGATCTCACAAAAGTTAGAATAGTAAATAAAGTTAACTGGATGGAAGTCCGAGAGTTGCGCCGACGCAGCGAGCATTGCCCCCTACACCCCCCTTCCCCCTATAAACGCGACTGACTGCATTCCGCCGCGCTTCCTGACCAAAGCAAGTGCAGCGGCATTACGTTGCAAGTACCCCCTCCTTCCCTCACTAACTTTCCCCTGTACGCTCCTTCCCGGCTAGCTTACCATGAACACAAAGAAATACACCCAACTTATTTAAAGGTTACTGTTCGAAAATATCAGAAAAAATATTGTGTTGCAATGTATCGCGATAAATCAATTTGTATCTTGTAATTGATTATTGTCCAATTTTGTATTTGTAATGTATGTTACATAATATGTGAGCATTTATTAGTATTAATATCTATGTTTTCCCTCTTAGTATTATTTTCAAAAGAAAATTGTGTTACGTAAGACTTAAGGTTTCTTAAATTTACCAAAAATAATAAAGCATTATTGGAAATCGCAAAGGCCCTCGCTTTTCCAAATAAGCCCTTTGTAATCCAATGCATTAAGATTATTAGGTTGTTCTAACATCATCTTATTTTTTACCTCGTTTATACACAGCGGAATTGTTCGTAGAATTTTGACGATGGTAACAACTCGTCAAATTAATATAATTATGTATACTTTTGAAGTGATGCCAAGAAGACAATATTCTGTAATTTTATCCAATAAAGTTAATATTTACTTTTGCTTTTTATCCTTATCAATATTTATGATACTATCTTAATGTTATACAGTACAGTATTTTACTGTTTGTGCAGTAGGTACAATTCATTACCTGATTGAAAAAAAATGATTTTAATCAACAATGTTCTATCTGGAAATCTACAAACAATAATAACTCTAAATACAACAACATTAACAATTATTTATTATTATTATTAATGATCAAATATAGATAAAGAAATAAAATATTATGTATGTAAATATTTTTATATATTACCGGATAGAATTTTCGAAAAGTAAAAAGTATAGGAGCATACCGTAATAGTCTGTCTACTGAAAGCGTTCTCCAGCAGGCTTTTAAGCGCTTATCTTGGAAATGATAGCCGCGACCGGACGTTGAAAGGCTGTGACGGCAATTTGCTTACATTAGGACATACCCCGTTTTACTATATCCACTAAAAGAGAAAATTTTACTCTCGTTTAACATGCTGTTAAATTACCCTATCTTTTATATTAAGTTTTATAAATTCTTTAAGTGGGAATGAAAAGCTATCATAGATTATTTTAATGTTAAGTTCTTCTTTGAGCATCCAATTGCGCTGATATTTGGCGCACTTTTATACGTCGGTTTGACGATGGAATCAGATGGTGACTATATAAACGGTTTTAATTGTTCAATTACGCTATTTTTATAAAAACAAAATTCTTACTTAAACTGTGTATTGTTACAAATCATGATTCCTTTGATCTCTAAAATCCGCACAGGTGAATGGCGTTCGATTTACATATCATATTGCTATTATGACTTTTATTGTATTTGTACGAATGCAATATTGATTTGCAAAACTCAGTGAGCTATGAAGTTGAAACAGACTCAGTCATGCCCTGTTTGGAATGTAACACTATTGTTGCCAGTTAGTTCAGTGCATCCGGTTACTGAATTGTTTTCAGGTATATTCAGAAAGCGTTGAATATCTTTTTCGTTTTGAACGGTGTATGATATACGGCGGAACTTCGCTCTACATGACTCTATGTTTCTGTATGTAGTTCGATAAGTTTGTTTCATAGCTTCTTCGTGAGGTTAATCTTTCCAGAATGAACATAATAGCTATACTTCTAGTTTCTGATTTAAGTTAATAATGGCTTCTTTTCGTTAAGTTAACTTTTAATTTTGATGATCATAACCTAAGAATTGAAACTCTTTGTTTCAATATAGGCAAATTGAAACGTATCTAATGGCAATGTAATAACTATATAAAAATTGGAACTACATAGTCTAGCGTTTTCAAATAATACCAAGTTTAAATAAATATGTAAGATATTAATTAAACTTTTTATCGATGAGTACATAAAGTTAATACTACAATGAAACTTTCTGATTTATATGTACATTTGAAGTTGAAGTTAAGAAAGTGTTACTAATCTTTTATATATTACTAGCGATTTACTCTCGCTTTGCTCGGGTTCGCCCCTAGGCACGTTTTAACGATAAGTATAGAATAGATTATATATATATATATATTATTATTATTATTATTATTATTATAAGCCTGTAGTGTCCCACTGCAGGGCAAAGGCCTCTCTACTCTTCCTCCACTGCTCCCTATCTTTCGCTATAGTATGCCACTCTCTTTGGAAGGAGTCTAATTCTTCCCGCCATCTCCGTCTCGGTCTTCCACGCGGTCGTCTCCTGTGTTGGGGGATCCAAAAAGTTGTTTGTTTGGCCCAAAGGTCATCTGACATCCGGATGACGTGACCAGCCCAATCCCATTTCAGCATGGCAGCTTTCCGAGTGACATCCATGATCTGAGTTCTGGAACGGATTATGATATTCTTGACACGGTCAGTTAGGTTAATTCCCAGTATACTCCGTTCCATTGCTCTTTGGCAAACCTCGAGTGTATATCTTTGTTGACCTGTTAGAGACCAAGTTTGGGAGCCATATGTGAGAATGGGGAGAATACATACGTCCATGACTTTCCTCTTAAGGGATAAAGGAAGATTACCCTTCATTAGATCTTTTATGGCCCAATAGCTCTTCCAGGCGTTTTCAGTGCGCTTTGCAATTTCTTTATTTTGTCTTGCCTGGAAAGAGACTATTTGGCCCAAATAGAGATATTCATCGACGTATTCAATCTCCACACCCTCTACTACGATTTTATGATGTGCTCTATTTGTCATCAATTTGGTCTTGGACATATTCATATGTAGTCCGACCTCGAGGCTTGTCGTGTTAAGGTCAGTCAACATCTGAGTCAACTCGGAGGCGGTGGATGCGAATAAAACAATGTCATCGGCAAAACGAAGGTTTGTTAACCTCTTTTCGCCAATGGCAATACCCTTTTCTGCCCATCTAGCTGTCGGTTTTTTAAAAATTTCCTGTAATACAGCATTAAATAGTTTGGGAGATAATGGGTCTCCTTGTTTTACTCCTTTATTTATAGAAAAAGATGGTCCTGTGTGGGCATTAATTTTAATTGCTGCTGTACTATTTTCATAAATGTTTTTTAAGAGGCCAATATATGTAATTGCAATGCCCTGGGCTTGTAATGCGCTAAATATGGAACTATGGCTAATACTATCAAAAGCTTTGGAGTAATCGACAAAAGCCGAATAAAGTGGTAGCTGGAACTCGACATGTTTTTCAATGATTTGGTTAATAGAGTGTAAGTGATCGGTGGTAGATAGGCCACGTCGAAAGCCGGCTTGTTCTGGCGGCTGTTGTTTGTCAAGTACCCCGGATATTCTATGTTCAATTACCTTAATAAAAGTTTTGTAAATATGTGAGATCAGGCTGATGGGACGATAATTTCCTATATCTGTTTTGTCTCCTTTTTTGTGTAAGAGTGTTATTGTAGAGTGACAAAAATTTCTTGGTAAGTTCCCACTTTTTAATATGGTGTTAAATAAATTTGTTAAGTGTGGAATAAGGACTGGTTCGCCGACTTTTAAGCTTTCAGTGCTCACGCCATCCTCACCAGGGCTCTTGCTACATTTCATATTTCGCAGTGCCTGTAGTACTTCCGAGTTAGTGAAAGGTAAAATATCGTCGGAGCAAGAATATGCGCTATTGCCAGATAATTGAGCCGATCCTTCGCTGTATAGGTTTTTATAGAATTGTGTGCAAATTTGTAAGATTTTATCCCTGTCATTATGCTTCACACCAGTATCATCTTTTAAGGAAACGATTGAAGATCGTCCTCTGTTTATTATACCCTGTTTAGCACTTTTTAAAGATGTGTTCTTTTCTAGCGCAGTCTGTATAAGGTACGTGTTATAATTCCTTAAATCTTTCCGGATACTACGCTTAACCATAAGGTCACGTATAGCATATTCGGGGGTACTTTTGGATAGGTTTTGTCTTTCGTCAATCATCTTTTTTGTTTGATAACTGAGTTTATTTTGTTTGTTTTTCTTTACCTTTATCTTATTACTTGCTTTTTTAATAAATGCTTTAATATTTGTGTACTGACTGTCACTATCTAAATTATTCATATCTAACATCTCAAAACTATTTTGTAATTCTAAATTAAATTGATCTCTATTTGCGGAAAGAACTGTCATGTTTATTTTCTTTATTGAATTTTTAATAGTTTTTGCTCGATGTAATTTTGTATTAAATCTTATTGTGGCTCGTAATGGGCGATGGTCGGAACTAAATTTAAATTTATTAATTACTTCTACATTATTGATTATATTTTTATTAGATGAAAGACAAAAATCTATTTCATTTTTTGTCATATTATCTGGGGACAGCCATGTCCAGCGACGATGGGGTTTCTTATAGAAGAAGCTATTGCTGATGCTCAGATTTTGGCCAAATGCGAATTGAAGGAGCCTTGTGCCACGATCGTTTCTCAAGCCAAATCCATGTGGTCCTAGAATGTCGTAGTTATCTAGTTTCTGCCTAGCTCCAACTTTGGCATTGAAATCTCCCTGTACTAATGTCCATGTACCACGGTTGTCGTCACATGCCTTATTAAGGAGGTCATAAAATTCCTCAACTTCATCATCCGGGTGGACTGATGTCGGTGCATAGACTTGTACTACTGTCAAAATGTTCTTGTTGGATATGCGAAATTTGAGAACGGCTATTCTATATATATATATATATATATATATATATATATATATATATATATATATATATACAGGGTGAATTTTTCAAGTGGGCGTGCATGGCTAAATCCAAAACTATGAGGAATAGCGAAAAGTACTTAAAGGAGTCTCGGGCCCTATTTTCATGAAAACTAAAACTGCATCATTGGATTTTTGAAGTCAGTCACTGAGTCGCGACATTGGCTTTAATATAATAATATATAATAAAAATATTTATTGCGAGTAATCATTAGGAGATAGAAAATATATACTATACTATTACGGCCTTTTCTGTAGACCTTTTTAAGACCAATAATTTTCTAGTACATTGTTTTGATGTATCTCTTAAGGCTTAGCCAGCCCAGCGATAGCCATATAAATTCCTAAGGACGACTCAATAGAACCAGTTATGGTGTTTTCCCGTGGGAATAAAAAATGATCCTGAAGTAAAAGGTATCTTGAATGTTGACCCAAGTAATAAGTTATCAATGAAATCGATTCAATACGTTTTGCGTGAAACGCTCACACCGATTTGACTAAGTTAGTTTTATTATAGGCAAAGATAAGTATAGGTTTTGCGAGTATACCTTATCAGATAGACATATAGTATTGCAGATTTTTAAGTATATTGCTTTGATATGTCTTAAGGTTTAACCAGCGAAAGGTTTCTAAGGAGGACTAGATAAAACCAGTTATTGTGTTTTCCCGTGAGAAAGAAAGATTTCCATGAAGTAAAAGGTATCCTAAATGTAGACCCGAGTATTAAGTTTCAAATTTCGTTGAAATGTTCGTAGTTCATTCATTCATTACTTTTTACATAAAACGCGCACACACAAACAGACATACAGACAAAAAATTTAAAAACTATTGTTTTGGGGTCTATATTGTGTACACTGTACATAATACGTTACAGTCATTGTTTTTAACCCTCCAACTATCTCCACACAAAAAAATCACGTCAAAAACAAACACACTTTCACATTTATAATATTAGTTTGAATATGGAAGTATAGATAATATGTATACACAGATACACACGTTAAACTCATGACTCCCCTCTTTTTGCGTCGAGGGTTATAAATAAATATTAAATAAAAGTATTTTCAAATATTACAAACAAATGTGTTATAAATTTGCAATAAAAACTTTGAAATAAATCGCTTAGATTATATTAAAACTAGTACACTTTTGAAAATAAGCTGCAAAAATTGCGTTCAAAACTTTATACATGTATAATCAAGTTTAGAAATCTTTGGTGTAACGTGGCGCTGTCTGAGCGTTTGTTTGTTTTCCGCGGTTATTCCTGGCGCGAGCCGCCATTGTTGCATGAGTTATGGTATTGAAGGTTAACGACGAAACTATCGCGTCTTATTTATTAAAATACTAGCGACTTACCCTCGCTTCACTCGTATACACCCTAAGTGCCTGACGGTTATTATTATTATTATTAAACACTTTATTGCATAATAAAATTGTACATACAGAAGAAAAAAATAAATACAGTTAAAAAAATATGCAAAGGCGGCCTTATCACTAAAAGCAATCTCTTACAGGCAACCTATAGAGAAGGATACAGAAAATAAAAGAAAAGAGCGGAAATGATGCATAAAAGTGTACATTACTTAACCTAAATGTAAATAAATATACATACAAAGTTACATATATAAGGTACTAATTCAACTATTTATATTTATTATAGATATATAACGATTATTTTATATTAGAGTATTAAATTAAATCTAAATCCATTTAGTAATAAACATGCAAAAACACACAAAGAAAATAAAACTTTTCTACAAAATCTGTCTAAGAGTGACAAAAATAAAATTAAATAGCTCTTTTTGATTATATTATAAGCCCTAAAGATTGATTTTGTGTATAACAGATTTTAAATAAACTACATTTCGAAATTTTCGGAAGTCACAAGTTAAATTCAAAGTAAATATTTTCGTTTTACGATGGCAGTACCGATTTATTAATGGAATATTAAATTTAAAATATATATATATATATACAGAATCACATGTACATTGTACATATAATGACTAAAAAAGGTAACGATTTTGTTTACATTGAGTTCTAAAATATAGTGTAAATTTAAAGTGTTTAAAACCTAGTGTTTTCCGTCATAACTCTTCACCTCCAGAACACGCAAATTTCTTTAACATTAGGTTAAGCGGTTCTCCTTTGACCTAAATTTATTTCTTAGTACATTAAATGTTGATGTTTAATACTCTTAGGTTGTTGAAGTTGTGTTTTTACATACTGTATTTTTTTAATTAATCAACTCTTCAGTGTATGAGGATATTTTATACGTTTCATACTGAGGACAACAAATTACGAATTTCCCTTTCAGAACTTCTTATAATTTAATACCAACATAATTTTTCAATGGATATAAAGATTAATGTACATATGTTCTCTAAAAATAGTTGGTTTCTAAGTCTTCGTACGCTTGTTATAAATCGTCAAACTGGGCGGCATGGTAGTAAATAAACCCGTGCGGCTTTACCACTCGGGCCGAGCTGAATATATTTAGTGATTACTTCGGTCAGGCTACGTTGTACGACAAATCATGGCGAGTTGAACATGTGGCTGCCCTAGGCATATTTGATAGAAATCGGTGTAGCCGTTTGTAAAACGACGTTGCTATCAGTCTTTAAGAGCTTGGGATGGGTTGCATTTACTTCCATAACATATTGCTACTGTATTAACAGCAAAATAAATCATATCTTAGATTTTCATGTTAATTTTAAATATAACATAATAATAAATATAAATAATCATAGCTTTTGGATTTACTGCACCGATTCGTACGTACTAGACGACCGAGTACTATGCGAGTGGAGCGTGGGCGAAGACTAGTATGTTAACGTATCATATCTTTTCCTATATATTGTTTTAATCTTCCATTGATATAAAAATATTTGCTTCAGTTATAATTGAAGATGGTCTTGAAAATTGCTTTATTTATATACATTTTTGTACACATTAGAGTACATTGTATTCAAACACAATAAAATCAGACATTGCAACATTCGATAAGTCTACGTCTCATGAAAACTAGGATAAAGTTATAAAAAAAAGGTTTATTTAATTTTAAAACAAGATTTGAATATTTAAACTCCAAGAGTATAAAGGATCACTTTATAGGTGTTAAAAGTACCTCTCGCTTTGAACTATCGCACTTTTAAGTCTTTCCTGCAACGTTTCTATCATGCATCAGAAAGCATAGTGTATTTGGTGGCAGCCCCCGGCGTTTCGCTACGTGTAGCATTTGATATTTCTTTTAGTTGTATTCTAAAAAAATATACAAGGAAATATAATAAATATATGGTCTTACTAATGTTTTAATACAAATAGTAGTAAGAATAGTGAGATAGCCAATATCAAATTCAGACTTACGAGTACATATTTCTATTCCATCAACAACTTCACTGACATGACTTTAATGAAAATAAAAACACTAGCACTATATCAAAGACTAGCGATTTACCCTCGCTTCGCTCGGGGGTGTCCCTAGGTAAGTTCAAATTTTTTTTTTTTTTGAGCGAAACCCTAATTCTTTTTCTAAAATAAAAGTAGCCTAAAGAAAAGCCTGTTGAAAAGAATAAATAAAATATATTTAAACTAAATTACTTTTTTTTATTAAATTAATGCTAATACATATTGACAGCTACATGTACAGTATATATAAAAGCTCACGATGACCTAGTCTATTTTTCATTATCTGTACTACAAAGAAGCAAGAAGCACCTTTTTCCTTTATTCTTTATCCAACGTGACGTATTTATAAGAATATATTAAAATGAATCTAGAGGAGCATTGTTAAAATGTACTTTAACATTTTTTTTCTATAAGACATAATCTTACTAATATTATAAATGTGAAAGTTTAGATGTTCGGATGGATGTTTGTTACTCAATCACGCCAGAACGGCTAAACGGATCTGGATGAAATTTAGCATAGAGATAGATTATAATCTGGAATAGCACACAGGCTACTTTTTATCCTGGAAATATATGTGGAACCTGTGGGATACATTCATTTTTATTTTTCTAGCTGCTAGTGTAATTTAATATTGTATGATCAAAAAAGATGATATTAAAATGTTTTCTTATTGTCTTTAAAGATAATACTTTTTTAGATTTACGCGAATATTTCATATTTTAAATGAAATTACCTTTACGTGGTATCACGACAAAATTCGAAAACATAGTTTCATGTAAAATATCTGTAAAAAATATACATTTATCTAAAATGTATTGTACAGTAAAGAATTAAGTATATGTTCCTATTGTCGTCTATATATTTATTATTATTTTTTATTTTATATGAGTTCCTAGATATCTGTTAAGACACCTAAGATTTATGCTGTGTTACGGGAGAAATATTGCTTGTAACACGCACAATGCAGTTATTATCAATTTTTATTTTTCTTACAAATATTACAGGAGTAAAAATAAAAAATGTTGAAAATAAAAATAAAAAGTCGGTCAAGTGCGAGTCGAATTCGCACACGAACGGTTCCGTTCCATCGTATATGTATTCTTTATTAATATGACTTTTACTCTATGTATGTAGTATATTAACTTCGATGATGGATTACAAACGTTAAAAAATTTTTTCTTGTATTTTAATTTTTACTATTTGTTGTTATAGCGGCAATAAAATACATACTCTGTTAACATTTCAACTCTACATATTACGATTCATGAGATATAGCCTTCTGACAGACGAACGAACCGAGAGAAGGGGCTAAATAATAAGGTTTCGTTGGCACCCTTCGGGTACGGAACCCTAAATAATACGACAGTATGTCCAGGTATCTACTAACATATATTACATTTTGAAGACACAACTGCTTAAGTGATGGAAATGACATTTTTCTTACAAGCTAAAATAAGCTCTTGAGAACAGAAGGGTTCTTAGGAAAGATGATAGAAATGAAAATATTCACTTAACAATATCCCAGGCAAAAGTGGCGCTCCCGCTCGATTTTACGTCCCCTAAAACTCATAGAATTTTTAAAAATATGGCAATAGTTCTGCATACATTTTGATATAAATTGGCATGATTAATAACCTGGTCTACGTATTTTATGACATCTTATAGCGCAGTATAAAAATTGCCGCGTAAAAGTCTGTTAGTAATACGCGACATTTATTTTTAACTTACTTGAAATATTTATTGATTATTACTTGATTCAAAATTTATCTTAATAATAAACTTAATAATATTATAATATGGGAAAACAAAAGTTTTTTTTTTTATGCGATTCAGTGACAAACGAGCAGCCAGACCACCTGATGGAAAGCAGTACCTGTCGCCCATAACACCTACGGTTCATGCACTTAGGTTTTAAGTAACAAAAATGCAGAACCACAGGTGCGTTGTCACTGTGAGGACTAAGATGATATGCCTCTTGCCTGTAATTGCTCTGGCTACCTTATCTTCATACCGGAACACAACAATGCAATCATTGTTGCTTGGTGGCAGAAATAGATAAGAGGGTGGCACCCATCCAGTCGGACTCCTCAGGCTTGACAGGGTCCTACCACCGGTAAATTTATCGAATAGGGAATATGCGTGTGATTTAAATAAAGGTGATTTTTTTATAATCTTTATTGCTTTTGAATTAAGCCTATTTAATTATTTTTAATGAATTTCTTTTTGATTAAGAAAATAATTATAAAAAGGGCAAATGTAGGTCGGAATTTCAAAGTAGTTGAAACGCAACGTCATTGGTCAGTACGAATATGACGTCAGAGTATATCATAACAGAACGATTAGCGATTTTGTAGCTACAAACTTCTAAAGCAAAAGTCGTCATTTTTCTGTGCATGATATACTTTGACGTCACGTGAAGTAGATATGAATATAAAGGGCTTAGAAAAAGACGGTCTAAAATTAGAAAACTAAAAAATAAATAAAAGACATTTGCCGACTTAACTAAACGCTTAATTATATCATTAATATACAAGTTTTTCTTAAAGCGTAAACGATTATAGAATGCACCTTGTCTAATTCCCCTGGTTTGATAAGATACATAGCGTGATGTGTTTGATATAATGCTTGACCCCCATTCTTTCCCTAACTTAACGGAAAATTATGTTTTCCATAAATTTAATAGTTAATATTAAATGTCAAAAGATGTAAATGTAAATTAGTAACATTATTAATAAATAACGATCCAAATAGTCTTACTTTAGATACTGAATTTTTTATTATATTTTAATCTCATCTCTGTAAAAACAAGATAGTATTATATTAGAAAATATCCTAATATGTGTAATTACGAACAGCCGGAGACACGTAACGGAAAGTTTTTAATAATAATTTATATCTTACTAGCGGCTCACCATCGCTTAGCTCGGGTTCGCCTCTAGACAAACAAAAACAAATCTATCCCACGGGAGCCGAACATTTATCCGGGAAAAAAGTCGCCTATTTATTATTCTGATGTATGAACTATATTATTGTGAAGTTTCATTAAAATCCAATCAGTAGTTTTTGTATACCGAGCTGTATAAGTTACTATAGTTTTTTTACTATCCCATGGGAACTCTTTATTTTCCAGGATGAAAAATATGTAAAATATTGACCGGGGATATAAGGTAGCACCATGCAAAATTTCGTTTGAATCAGTCCAACAGTTTCGGAGATTAGCCCGTACAAACAGTCAAACAGACAGAGAAACAAAATATTTGAAAAAAATCTGGATCTCTGTTTCTCTTCTTACATCCTCCTGACTGGATTTTTAGCATTTTTTTCTATGTACAGACATTAGACCTCTACAGTTTATTACATGTATATAGATATTGATTTAAGGATTGTATATTAATAGTAACGATATCTAAGTTATTAATTAATTGTTTCGGTTCATTTTAAAAATATTCTATTTCTCGTGAAACATAACGTACAAAAACGATGATAAATTAATCTAAACACTGAGTAGTAAAAAATAAAGAATTTGTAATTAAAAGCGATATAGCTAAACAGGACAAAGGATTTAAATGATCGTCACCATTAAGGCGGTGGGTATATCGGCGATATTAATATTTTTAACGAGACCCGGGTTTTATTCAGGGAAATTGCAGTTAGAAGGATCTTATTAATGAACGTCGCAGACTCCTTTGTCCGGCGCGAGAGCATTTCCTGCACAATCGCTCTGACACCGAGTAATTAGAGAGAAAAATTCGTTACTCTAACGTCTAGTACCGTATTATTTAACTATTTTACCAGAAAAATGTACAGCGCACTCCTCTAATACTAAAACCGTTTTATTTCATCTTAAATTCATATATGAATATGAAACGAAATAAATTAAATTGGTATACTTTATTTAGTTTCATCATAAACTTGCATTCTAGATTTTTTTAAATATAGTTTATGCATATTAGTCGTAATTCATAATAAATTATGTTAATATTTTGGTTTGTTTTTCATAAAAAAGATGTACAGTAAAATCCATATAATATTGAATGAAATTTATTAGAATTTTATTATTCTAGTACGTATGTACATTTCCGTTTCCCACGGTTTTTATACGGCATTAATAGATTAGGTAATTTGTAACTCTTTATCGTTTTTTCTATCGACAATTTTATTGTCTTTTTTTCTCTAATATAATCTTGTTTGATTAAGTTTACTTTAGTCGATTACTTTAACATTACTTACATGCGAAAATATGTTTGCTACTTTGCGCTTCTTTTACAGCTAACGGAGCAACAAATTAGAGTGTTCCTTTATATAGACAATTTATGGGCAAAAGGGTGCCATAGAGTACTTTTATCCTATATCAAGAAGTTTTCATGGGATATATCATATTATATTACAAAAAGTCACTAGAATTTTTATATAATTCTGAGGAAATATTCCTTCACATTTTCCATAAAAAATAAAAGTCTGGCAAAATAGCAAATACCTACAAGCGAGCCGGTAATAATATTGATTCATTTCAATAAATAGTGAGACGGTTTTTTACTCTCCACACGTTGGTCTATGGGCGTTCCGGATCGTAAGCCAGCACGATGACCTTTTATTATTTATTTTTGGTCTAATGCATAAAAGGCAGCGTTCTTTGTCGTTGAGTATTTTTTTTAAATTAAAAGTTACTATTTCTTATTAAATGTTATTTTGAAATAGATATAGAGATGTTTTGTCAATGAAATTCAATGCAAAAATGGAAACTTTATTGAAGAACGTGTAACACAAAGCTCAGCTAAAATTTGTAGGTTCACAAACAATATGTTATATGTTACAATGGAAAATATATAAAAATTTTGCAATATTCTTGGATTCTATTAGAATCTTAAAACTATCCACCTTTAATTATACCCATTGTAAATAACACGTATATTTTAATTTAAAAGATACATATTGTGTAAAGCTCTATATATAAGAAAATTAAGTTGTTCAACAATAATTGTTATAATTCCTTATTAGTGACAAAAAATCTATTTTTACTCCCTTATATTGTTTTTAATATTGCTCTCGTTAATAGAACTAATGCTCCTAAAGTCAACATAGTGGATAAGAGTAACAGTTCAAGTTCAGCTATTGAGTATTTCTGTCAGAAATTCTCAGCAACAGTTCAGAGTCGGGAAGTTGGTAGTGTTCCTGCCCTATGCCTCGAAGAACACGTGAAGCCGTCGGCTCTGAGCCTTAACTCTCACTGGTCGTGTCGAGTAGTCGTCCCATCGGAATATGAGTGACAAGATTAGAGAATACATTTATGTTTGTGCGCATATGTACTTGTGAACTATAATATCTCCTGCGCAGATGCCTAGTATTAACAAGTTTACAAATCGTTCAGAAGGTTATTATTATTTTTATTTCTTCATAAAAAATGTAAAGTAGAAAATACAATCAACTAAGGTCAAAACCATTCTAGACCCATACAATAATAAAAATCATCCAACATGTAGATAATATTTTTACATTCCCCGTATCGTCTATTCTCGGCGAAGATATTTAACTTATAGAATATATATAAATTATGTAAGACGTCATTTCATATTTTTTTAGCAATATTGGTTTCTGATGAATAATATTCAAGTTACAACGCTGTCGCTTTTAATTGGAATAAAATAATAAGTTGTTCGGATAAAGCGATGGGGCCTCTCAAAATTTACAATGATATGATGATAGAAGCCGCACTTAATGACATGTGTATAAGATTTTTATGATGATGTCTGACCAATTTAAATATTTTAGATTTTCTTTTATAGTGTCATGATATTTTAATCGACTTCTATAAAAGTAAAATATACATGCATCCCTCAATGAATGTACAATCGTTGTCGCGGTTATAACTTTATAATACTCATTTTTTTTCAAACTAAAGCCGTAATAAGATTCATCTTTAGAGAAATCGGTAGTTTAATACATTCCTACATGCATGGAACATGCGCAAACGCAATAATGTGATAAATAAATCAGTAAACAGTGTATTACGCGTATGTGTGGTTACTTTTTGTAACCTATTTGATTGCTGGATTGAAATGAATACTTTTGTTAATGTCTTAATGCAATTAATCGCATGCCTGTGTTGTGAATACCGTTTCGCGCGGTCGCGTCGAGTCGCGGCTTTCGAGCGAAATTGCGGTGAAACTGATATAATAACGTACCGCTGCATGCGATGATTTCTAGCACAATAAACGAAAAACAACAACATATAATATACTTTATATGTCCCATTAAAAGGTTGGTTTCTTAGGCAATATGAAGATTTTTATATAAAATAGACACTTGTGAAACTCTTGTTTAAGTTTGAAAATGAATGTTTTTAAAAATGTTAACAAACCTTTTAAACGACAATTTTTAGAACATAGGAATTCTATAATTTATGCTTTTAAAATACTTCACACCAATACTTGCCGTTATATGACCAATTATAGTTTATGATACGAAAAGTATAGCATAGTAATGGGTTCAAAACATTTATCGACCGTTACGTCGCTGTTTCTTGATACTTTATATGAATGCGACGTAAATACGAGTAATTTATGAAAAAAAAGTATGAATTGGACAATTCCGATAGATTTATATTGAAGATAATAATCACAGTAAAACAATATACGGAGGGTTTATCATGAATGATGTGTGTAAATTGAATTTGCGGAAAATATGCAAACTTACATGGATTTAATTTCTCTTCGATATTTATTTATTCGTAATACATGATTGATATGGTCGTTAACATTATTTTAAAATATGTCCAAGAAGCAAAAGTTTGCCAACATTATGGTTGCGGTGGCCTACGGTGGCAAATTAGATTTGTAGGTAATAAGCAGGTATTAAAATAACATAAACACACTACCTTTGACGGAAGGTCTTAATGAGAAAAGTTTGATGCGACTTCCATTTTGTGTCAAAGTTCTGTCATCACCGTTTAATTCTATGGCTAGGGTGCGACCAGTGCCACATCGGAAATAAGATAAGAATCTCGTTTGAATTATAAACAAAAGTTGATTTTGTTATCGGCATCCACCACCCTGTTCGATCTTTGCTACCTTTACTCCACTTCGATTGCTTTCCATATCAAGTTAAAAAGTTTTTATTGTAAAAGTTAGTTAGAATCACGTGTGAAAAAATAAGATTTATCTCGAGAGATTTTAGTATATGATCGTGTAAATAGTTACTGAATTAAAAAAAAAGTCTTGCAATTACACAATTTATTTGTGTACGTAAATCTGTTTTCTTTATAATTAGCTATTTATAAACTACTAGCGGCTTACTCTCGCTGCGCTCGGGTTCGTCCCTAGATAAGTTCTAACGGTTAGTATGCAACAGATAGACTTCATTTTATATACATATATACAAAGGTATGATGAGTTATTGTTGGTTGTCTTATTACGTGTTTTCCCGTGGGAATTAGATAATCTCCTTCAGTAAAAAGTAGCCTGTGTCACTCTACAGCCCTCCAACTATCTCCACATAAAAAATCACCCCAATCCGTCACTCCGTTTCGACGTGAAAGAAGTTCAAATAAACAAACAGACAGACTTTCACATTTATAATATTAAGTATGGATATGGATTATGAAGAACTGATCTTAACTATGCTAATAAAACAGTATTGTGAGATCAAATTACTTAAAGTGTACGTGACTAAGTTGTTAATACTCTTGACTTACACTTGTTAAGTTTAAAGTTTTCATTGATAAGGTATGATCGAAGTCACTTAAGAGGAATAACTTAATTTATAGATATGATGTAGTACCTATATTATTGTTTATTTAGTATAATAAAAATAGATTTATTCATTTCGATTTCGCGGTACTAATAACAATAGGACGGGATTCTCCATATGAAAATAGCGATAGTATCTCCATACATTAGTCGTGGAAGTGTGTAAGTTGTTATCAGATTTAACGCTCGCAACTTTGTAAGCGTCGTACTTTCGCGAATAGACTCGTGAAAACTTATCGGTTGAGTGCTGGCAGATAGGCGGGAAAATTCAAGAACTTACCATGTTAGAGAGCAGCAGACGCTGGTGTTTAGCGACTTGGGGGTCAAGTGTTTGGAGCGGGAAGGCGAGTGGTAACGGGAGCGGTAGTGGCAGTGGGAGCGGGTGCGGATGCTGCAGGACCAGTGGCGGACAGCAGGCGCACGGCGTCGCGTAGGACACGCACCCGAGCTGCGGCGGGAACAGCGTGCCGACGGCCTCCTCGAGGCCTCTCCAACGTCTCTCACGACCGCATTCACGGCCGATCCCGAGCTTTCGACGGCTTCTAACCGCCGACTCCTTACCGACCGGTTAAGCCCAAACAGACCAAAAAAGTTTTAACGCGGGAACTCGCGTAAAGTTTCGGGATAAGTCGAGTTATGTAAGTCAGGAAGGGAAATACTATCAGAAAGTAATAGTCGGGAAAGCGAAAAACGTCGCGCAGGGCTCGCGAGAGTATGGAGGAGTGGCGGCGTGCACGGAGCACAAGTCGCCAGGCCGGCGTGTGGCGGTGGACTGAGCGGCGAGGCAGGTGCGCGACGCGGGAGGGCGTAGGGGCGGGCCTACCTGACTCACCTGGGCGCTTGCGCCGCACTCGCTCAGCCTCCACCGCTCTGCATCTCGTGCCAGCTCTACTCTCAGCCGGCCGCGCCGGTGCATGACCGCTGCTATATATCTTCCACGCCGACCCGCTACCGTCGGATAGAACACTAACTTTTTACGGCTCTTATAATTGAATATGTTATACTACTACTTTGTTATTTAATTAATATGAGATTATTAAGTTTTATAGATCTGTTAATGAGTTTTTTTTATATTAACGATAAACTGTTAAGTAGAGCAAAAAATAAACATTATAAATAATTATATTATTATAATAGTATATGAATAGAGTTTAGAGTTATCAAACAGGATTAAATGAAAACAACATCATTATTTCGCAAGAGATTTTAAATAGTAAATGTGATCTCCTTACTTTCCTAATACCTGAAAGTCACGTTTATAAGAAACCAGCGAGGGATTATTCTAAGGGTCTAAAATTTTACCTATCTTGAAAATCGGACTCGTTAGCGGACATCAGAAGAGACATCCGGCATAAGCTCATTGTATACGCATTTGGAGCATTAAGCACCTTTTAACGTCGCGCACTATTTACTTTTACAATGAAATCATAACGGGCAGTTTTTAAAATATATTATTACCGCTTGATTATTTGAACTTTCTTAGATTTACACAAATATTTGACATTTAAAAAAACTATCCTTTCGGAATTTTTCTTGAATTTAATTAAATTTTTATGTTCCGACGTTTCAAATGCTTTACAGTAATCATGCTCGCAGGAACTAAAAATCAATATAAATTCGCGAAAACCTACTTGTTGTAATTTACGTAGACAGGTTTTACCTCTACTTTAAAAATAACACTTCATTTTTATGACTTATACATATATAAACATAAAAATTTTCGGCTTTATCAAAGTAAAATGTGTATTTAATGCCAATAGAGTGAACATTTAAAAGTCAAGAATTCTGTATTTAAAAGCTCTTTCGGTAAGCTGGTCGCTTAGACAAATAAGCACTGAGATACTGAATATATCTATGTTAGTTTATATAATTTGATATTGAAGTAATGAAATCGAAGTATTGCTATACCAGGTATTCAATATTTCTGTGAATTTGACTATATTACTATATTATAAACTTTCCAAGATTCATTCCATCATTTCGTAGAATTTATAGACCTCATATCGGGTTGGACTTTATATCTAATATCTTCAAAAGCTGGTTCGTATCAGATATATTAAAATTATTGATTAAATAATATAATTATTTAGTTACTCGAAATATAATATTTATATATTTATAATATGTATGTATTTAAAGTTATATCTGTGTAGTGTAACAACTATCTGGTATGCATAATACAAGCCTCGTAGATTACCATTTAACTAGATGGTGCTGTGTTTTGTAAAATCGTGGTTTTTCGGAAAATATGTAAAAATTGCGTTTTTTTTTCAGAAACTTAATAGATAAATTTAAAAAACAAGAATTTATCTAAATACAAAATTTGATTCAAATTGTAAGAGCCGTTTCCGAGAAACATTGAATAATTTTATATATAAGAATTGCTCATCTATACATGATGATGATGATGTTCTCCTGACCGATTCCGGCCACGGCGGCCAATCTCATTGAGACTAGCCAACTGCGCAGGAGATATTATAGTGCACAAGTGTACGCGCAGACACAAGTGCACTCTCTATTCCTGTCTCGACACGACCGGTGAGAGTTAAGGCGCAGGACCGACGGCTTTACGTGCTCTCCGAGGCACGGGGGTGAAACACCGCCAACTTCCCAACTCCGGGCTGTTACTGAGGCTTACTATACAGAAAGACTCAATAACTAAACTTGGCCCGACCCGGGACTCGAACCCAGGACCTCAGGATGTGCAGCCGTACATGCTAGCCACTACACCACCGAGGCAGTTAAATACATATAATAATGTTGTAACTAAGCCAAATCTGTATATTAAATATTTTTTGGAAAATCTTATTGGAATAGACTTTATTATCGATACAGGAGCCAAATCTATATTTTTTAGAATTTTTGTCGGTCTGTCTGTCTGTTACCGCATTACGAGAAAACCACTGGACAGATTTTGATGAAATTTGGTATGATAATAGCTGGTTATCTGAGTCAACATATAGGATACTTTTTACTGCGGGAAAATATCTCATCTCTGAGCTAAACGTTGAAACGTAACTAGGAACGTAAACGAGCGGAGCGAGGGTGAGTTGCTAGTTTAACATAATATTACGAGTATAAGATATATTATGTAGAGTTTAGTAATTTTCTTCGTTCTTCAACTAAGCGTAAAAATTGAGTTGATTTGAGGTATGAGAGTATCTCAAGGGACTTGCTAACTTTAGTAACCTTATTCTATTGCAAGTAAAAAGTCACCCTAATGTAAGATGAAAACAGTGAAAATAATTTTATTATATTTTATAGATTTTGAAACAATTTTATTCAAACGCGTAAAACACAAACAAAAAACTAATATTTTAATTTAATACGCGAAAAACAAAAAAATAAAATAAAAAAGTCATGTACTTCAGAGTATCAACAACATCGAATGAAAAACCATTTGTTAATTAATCATAACAAGTAACGTCAAAATCCGTCACACAGTCTTCGTATACTGTACAAAGTCATATATTCGTTATTTTGCGATTACTCTTCGCTGTTCTAGTATAAAATTATAATAAATAACAATCACACCGCTTATATATTTGGATATATTTATTATATGGGATATATAAGTTTATTTACCACATTATAAATTCAACATGTTATTTTTCCTATTGATTATATTATACATTATTATAGTAGCGTACATAATAATAAATGTTTGTATTTGTACTCCCTATCCAGCATCCCTTCTTCCACCAAAGGAAACATTGTGGGTCTAAAATTCTAACACGCCTGTGGCTTTTATTGAACCGCGATGTATATGGGAGTTTGTAGAAGAGCGAACTCAAGCTTTGTAATCTTGTCAAGCCTGTACCTTTGAATCAAGTAAGCTAATCGAAATGAAACTTAACTGCACAATGCATATGTTAGGGAATTTCTCATTTAAATGTATGCACGCTTAAACAGAGCAGTATTCGTGATATTGAATAAGTATTACCTATACATATAAAAAAACTGTAAAGGTCGAATGTCTGTACATAGAAAAAAAAACTGTAAACTGTGTCAGGGGAATGTAAGAAGAGAAATAGAACAATATATCTGTTTGTCTGTTTGTACGGGCTAATCTCTGAGTCTGCTAAGCCAATTTAAATAAAAAATTTCATGGTGATACCTTATATCTCCAATCAACATTTTAGATACTTTTCGTTCCGGAAAATTAAAGAGTTCCCGTGGGATAGTTAAAAAACTATCGTATCATATACAGCTTAGTACACAAAACTACTGATTGGATTTTAATGAAACTTTACAATAATATAGTTCATACATCAGAATAACAAATAATCTACTTTTTATCCCGGAAAAATGTATGGTTCCCGTGGGATAGATTTGTTTTTGTTTGTCTAGAGACAAACCCGAGCGAAGCGAGGGTGAGCCGCTAATATTAAATAAACTATTGAGTTTAAATAACCAAATAAAACCCGTGTGTGTACATTTGATTTTAGAATATTGTTAAATATTTTAAAAATCTCTTTATTTAAAATTGCAGTGTTACCTAATAAATTACTTAACTATCAATAAAAGATTTAACTTTTATAAACGTTATAATATATAAAAGACGCAGGAAAGAAGCAGGGTATTAATTTAATATGAACCTGGTGTACATATAATAAAGCGCGTGTATATTAAAAGCATTAAATAATAAAATATAAATGAAATAATATTAAATTCTAATATATGAACATTCACAAAAAGCTTAACTGAAAGTTCAAAATTAACCTATGTATGTAAATAAAAATGAATCACCGGAATGTATGTACGCGCATAACTTCTGATCTACTGCACAAAATTGAATAATTCTTTTTTTGTGTTTGTTATTATTGTCAGGATAATTTTTTATAGAAGAAAATTAAAAAAAAATTTTTTACAAAATAAGATTTTATTAAAATCTCATGATATGAAAAGTGAGTGAGTGAAATAGTTTTAACCCGGAAATCATCCCTTAGGGGGATGAGAATCGGGATAAATGTTTGTATAAGGAAGCAAGCTAGTGACGAACCCGAGCGAAGCGAAGGTGAGTCGCTAGTACATTATAGAAACAAAATAATAGGTCATTTATTAAATATAAACGTTAGATGTTACATTCCGAAGGATTAAAGCTATGTTTCATACATAAGTGCCAGGTGTCAACGATACCGGTGGGGCGTCTGTTTTCGATAGTGCTAATTAATTCTTGTCATCAATATACGTAAGATAATTACAGGGTGCGGTGAAATACACATGTTCGATGATTCCCTTGTCTTATCTACAGTTAGTTTCCTTTACGAGATTAGTGTTTTGAGCTTTGCCGGAGTAGGCTTATATTGGTACATAGCAATACGTTTCATATATTATAGTGTAATAACGTACTAGCCACTCAACCTCGCTCCACTTGGGTTCGGTCCTAGTTACGTTTTAACGTTTAGTATAGATTTTTCAGAGATGAAATATTTTTCCGCAGTAAAAAGTATCCTATATGGTGACCCAGATAACCAGCTATCATAATACCAAATTTGATCAAAATTTATCTATTGGTTATCTCGTGATGCGTTCCCAGACAGACAGGCAGATAAACAAAAGAAACAGACAAAAATTCTTAAAACCATATATTCGGCTTTTATATCGATAATAATGACTATTTCAATACGATTTTCTAAAAAAATATTTAATGTACAGATTCATCTCAGTTAGAATTTTATTATAAGTATAGATAACGTAAAAACATCTAACATTTGGGAATATTAACTTAATTTTACAATCATTTCATGAGTGTGTGTTGTGTAAGTATAATAGGTAATGATCTACTTTATCTTTACAAAACATTTACTGTAAAGAAAATATCTTATAGATACTACATACATATGAGTAGGCGCGAGCCAACTAATTGTAAGAGGTTGTGTGCAAATTCCACAGCTCAAAGTTCGAGGCGCGCCCGAGAGGGCCCCGGCCGTTGAACCTGCGTGCACGCCGCCAAGCCGTCTACGATAGGAATTACGTAATTTGACCTTAACTTTGGTTGTGGGTAGCCTGATGTAGTAGTGTTGATACGAAATACAAACACGTACTCGTATTCATTTAAAATAGAAAAAAATACCTAGGAAAGGAACTATATATATTACAAATAAAATGATAATGCTACGATTCATTGATTACACATTATAACGAATGTGTTGCTTCAAAAAAGTTCAAAATAACGGTATAAGAATGAAAACAGTAAACAGATTCTCTTTGGCCCGTGACTAAAGCATTCGTTCGAACCATCCGATAGTAAAATAGTATTTATAGCTTTAATAAGGTATAATTTTATTCAAAAAAAAATGCATCAACCATGCTGTTACGATGGGTGGCCATGGCATTTACGCTTCGCTGGCAACCGCGTACGGTCTAGAGTTTGTGATTGTAAAGCGTTTTTGTATTGAATATATATGTATTAACTGTTTTTGTTACGATGCACCTTCATAGCAATTTCCGATAAAGGTAGAAATGCACTTGGTATAATAATTAAAATTTATATGAGCACTTATAGTAAATAATATTTAAAAAATCTACATGTAACATATTCAAAATAATCAAAAATAAAACGTCGGCTTTTGCCTTCAAAAGTATTTTTGTGATAAGTTATTAGAAGTTACTTACATAAATATCTAGATTAGAAATAACAACGGCTTAAAAATTAACTAATTTATAAATAAAACTAAATATTTCAATTTATTCTTTATTAAGCAAATAAGAATTAATTAAATCGGTTCATAATAAACGAAAATATCGCGTAACACACCAACAAATATACACCTAAATGAAAACCTCTTTTATTTGATTCAGTAAATTAATTACTTATATACATAGCATGTACTTAAAACAGTTCTTTATGCTAAGAAACGTGTTTGTAATCACAACGGAAAGGTTTGTTGAAATGGGTATTGCATTGGGATTCACAAAGTTCAACAAATGCATGTGTTACCTACTGCTATCCAAGGTTGGTGCACTTAAGTCCTGAATTAATAAAAACTCATTACTTCTTTCACAAATTGGCATCTACGATAAAGTGTATGCCATTAGAAATTAATGTTAGACTATATTATGTATAAAAAAGGTATCGGTGTATTGTTTAGAGAATGTTCTTGAATTATTTATATGTAACGATCCGCTCTCAATTTGTATACGCTTCAACGACACTGCAATTCGCTCTTATGTTAACTTTTCAACTAGACATAGAATAAAACGACATAGAATCGACATAGAATTAAATAACCAGATGACGGATCCCGCCAAAATAAATGTGAAAGTCAAAAATAATAGCGTGATTTGCTATTTATGCTCATATTCTCGATTCAGTCATACAGGTATTTCACTTTCCTCAAAGAAAAAGATAAATTTTATATATGTATCAGTAAAATTTATATAAATTTAAGCATTACTTCTACCCTTTAAAGTGAGATAGCGTAATAATAGTTTATTTGTTTTTCTTTATTTTAATAAAATTTGCCGACTATTTTATTTATTATCATTTATTTACTTATCACTCAGTATACAAATTGTCATATGTGTAATATTTAAAAACATTATTGTTTGGCTTCATGTTTGGTTTTCTGATACTCTTATCTATACATTATTCCTTAGTCTGAGTTCTACACTTACTTTTAATTAATATGATAATCAGACCTCAAAACCACTCAAAACTAATTTCATCATTAGGAATGGACTATTTTTTGAAATATTGGACTCAAGAATGTACAGCTTCTTCTTCTCCGTCGCATCCTTATCCAACGCTACGTAAGCTCGTCACAACCCGTCTCCGTTTTTCATTTCCCTTTTCAGCCGATATCTCAAAGACTATCCTTTTTCAAGCAATCTATCCATAAGTTCCTCGGTCTATTTCTAGTTTTATATCTATCCACATTCATACCTAATATCCTCTTACATATATAACTTGCTTCCCTCCTCATGATATGTTGTAAGAGCCGGATAAGGGATAAAGACAAAGATATATATGTAAAGGGGGTACGGATACTTTCCAACCTCCTTTTCTATCCGGTTTGTTACAGATGCATCACCAACAATGGCATGCCTAAAGAGGGTTGACGACAGACCGGTTCTAAAAACGTAAGGCAAAAACTTCTTACAACATGAATCCTTGAGGTAAACCTATGTATAATTATTACAAAATACTAATAAAAAATCTAACAAAGACATCCTATCTTTTATCAAAGAATACTCAATCTTTTGGGAAATAGGCAGGGAGATGATGACTACAAAGTACTATTTCATTAATTTTCAACAATATTCTCAACGCTTTCTACAAATGTTATTTATATACACTCTAGGGAGATAAAACATTACTAATTCTCAAAAATAGAATAAAAATGTACTTGGTATTTAATATATAATTTTCTTGCAAGTAATAACCGATAGAAAATAATTTCAAGAAAATTAATCTTAAAGGGGGTTCTAGACGAAGTTTTGAAGTTTGAAGGGGACATTAAAATCAGTACTTTGGTTATTACTTTTCAATACAACAATCTTGTAACAGCGTTTTCTAAAAACAACCCCGTAAGGAGAAATTTCGCATAGTGTTAAACTTTGTATGGGAAATTTACTACCTACTATAAAATATTTTACTCAGTACAAAGGTTTCTTAAGAGAGGATTAGAATATTGTTATTATAATAAAAATTTAGAACATGTTGCTTGTTCCCTTGAATAATTTATAATAAATGAGTCTTTTTAACGTTCCACTGCTGGGCATGTGCTTTACCGAATGTGAAGAGAATTAGGCTATACTTTAAAATAAGTCTTTCAAAAACTAATCACTCTGTGTCAGTGAATAGTTCTCGAAAAAAAAACCTCTATTAATTATTTACAAAATAAAAAAAAAGTAACGAGTAAAAAGCAAACTAAAAAAATAAAAACAAGTTGACGTAGAAACATAGTATTATGTAGTCGGTGACATATGTATGTATATATGTATGCACATTGTACATATAGATAGACTCGCAGCAAATATGAAACATGTCCATATATCAAACACATAATCCTCCTTTGAGCATCGCCGCAGTCGGATAAAATAAGACTGACACACAAAAATATTAGACAATTTAACGCTGGAATTGAAACCTTTCCCTCTTTTTCCAAGTAGAGTTGGCTCTAAATGAGTAAAATTAGGAGCTGAAATGAGTATTATAGCATAAACATTCTTTCAAATATCTTTGAGATTAAGATTAACCTAAATATTAAAGACTGTGCCTAATATTGATTTTTAATAATAAAGATTTGGTGGAAAGTTTGAAGTAATCAAAATTAATGTAATTAAGTATGTCCAAACTCTTTTCATTAATTAAGTATTTGATACTGAGTAACCCAAAAGTTCTAAGATATTGTTACAAATTATTGTTTTCTCCTGTTATTAATTCGAAAGCTAATTATTGGTACTATAAAATATTTTATATTATTATCCATACTGGTATTATAAATTTGAAAGTGACTCTGTTACTTTTGCATGCTTAAAATGCTAAACAGATTTTGATAAAATTTGGTAAGGATTGCACATAGATTGCATCTAGATCTTCGCTCCAGTTACCATGTGAGCGGAGCTGCGGGCAAAAACTAGTTGTTAATAAATCAATTGAACATTATATACTAGTCTATACTAATATTATAAATGTAAAAATGTGTGAGTATGTTTATTACTCTTTCACGCCAAAACAGCTGAACGGATCTGGATGAAATTTGGCACAGAGATAGATTATAGTCTGGAATAACATATACACTACTTTTTATCCTGGAAAAATGTACCGTTCCCGTGAAATAGGTTTGTTTTTGTTTTCCTAAAGGCGAACCCGAGCGAAGCCACTAGTACATAATAAATTTTCAATAGTTCCATTATTATTTCATAAAAGACTGACGTTACTTAGGTACTAAGGTGGATAGTACATACATACGTAATTTTATATTAATAGAAAGAATTGGCCATATTTTTAATACAAAATAGAAAGAATTGGCCATATTTTTAATACAAAATGAATGTCACGTGTGACAGAGAGGCGTTGGTACTGTATTACTTTCACCATCGTTATTAAAGCAAAAAATAAACAAAAAAAATTTAAAATTGCTAAGCAAAAAATAAACAGAAAATAATTATTTTCGCACTGCAGAAGATTATAGTAAGGTGTTATTTTAAAACATTTACCACATTTCGTCACCCGTCCATAGCCTAATCCAATTTATGCGAGGGTCGTCCAAAATTAAAAAGAGAATTTATTATATGTATAGTAAATTATTTAATGCAGTGTATACTTTGCGTCGCCGTTGAAACAGGACCGTTGGCTAACCGCATCCCCTGTTTTTGCTCTAAATTACGTCCACAAACAGAATAGAATATTTTGATTAGTCCGACGGGTTTCAAATGTGTCACGTCATAACGAATGTCGAGTACAGAATTAGTTTTTAAAAGTTAATAAATATTAAAAGTACGTAGCCTAGACTTCACTCAGGTTTAAAGTTATAGTCATAGATATACATTCAAATCATCAGATATCTATGCACACAAGTTCATAACTATTAGTTATTCTTATGTTATTAATACCAGTATAACTCAAGTTATCCATTGCGACTAGCCAAAAATCATTCGTCGTACCTCGCTGGAACTATATCAAAAACGTTCACACAACAACTCATTAAAGGTTTCATCGCAATTAGGTATATGATATAGGAACATATACGTTACCAATAGACAAATAAGCAATATTTCTTATATATAATGACCACACGTTTGGCTCAGTTTGTAGTGACCCTACTTGCGGTGTCAGCGGTCGCGGGTTCGAGTCCCGCTGGGGGCATTCATTTGTGTGATGAGCACGAATATTTGTATTCCAGTCATGGGTATTTATATTTATAATTTGTATGTATTTAAAGTTATATATGTGTAGTGTATCAACTGTATCCATAACACAAGCCTCGTAGCTTACCATGGAATTAGATGGTGCTGTGTGTAAATGTCCCAAGATATTTATTTATAATAAAGTTACCTATACAAAACCTTAGTACTGACTATATTTATTAGTTATTTCAATTAAAATATCTTATACGCCCATGTCTATTTCTGCGCAGGTGGTTCTGACTTCGAGTCTCACTCGAAATACAAATTTATATATACATAAGTATTTTCGGGCAAGGTAAATGTCGGCAAGTTTTACGTAAATATCCCGTGCCCCGATAGGGTGCTATAGTGGGTCGATGAATGTGAAACGTAGAGTTACTCTAAATAGTAAACTTATTCACCTTCAACTAAAATTACGCTTAAAAAGACATTTATTTATTTTTCATATTTATGAAAATGGCAATTAGGCCTTTCAAAATAAATTCAAAATTATTTGTATACTAAAAAAGATTTACCGTTTTAATTATAAAAGGTGTTTATCTGGGCTTACCATCGTAGGCTTGTAGCCATATTTTCTTTAGGTAAAGCAATAATTGTTCAAAGAGCACTCTTATATAGTTTTAAAGATTTTATAAATCTTACGAAAATTTTTTTCTTAAAAAAAACTAAATGCAAATGCTTGAAAAATATCATGATTTAAGTCATTAAATTTTATTTGTCGCTTAATATACTTGTCTTCTATATTTAGCATTTTCAAATGAAATCTTACATTGAATAGTGTTAGGCATCCCTTATTTTATATTAGATTTGCAATATGCTGTTTTATTTTATATTTGATGTGAAATAAATGTCGGGTGATTGAAATAGCAGGATGAATGCTTGTGTTGTGTACGTTTTTACCATTTTTTATAACAAACAAAGATAAAACAAAAAGAAACTTCAAACACGCTTCTTGTTTAGGTAACCTAATATTAATTTAGAAAATTTTAAGGTTTGTCTATTATTTTCTATTATATACTGTTTGGTATCATCGGTTGAATAGACGGACGGATAGACGAATATCGTAATATTATCGTTTAGGATTTAGATGAAACTTTTTGGATAATAATTACATGTCCAGTTTGACTTTCCGACTCTTCAGTTATTAAATTGGACTAATACACTAATGCATATACTCCCTATCCTTAAATAGCAAAATTTACATGAAAAATATTATTTTCCAGTCCTGCTACTTGGTATTATTGCTTTCCACAACAAACCACAGAAGATGGTATTTTTTTTAAATTTAATTCCCTTGAGCAAAAGGTTATTTTAAAGGTGCTAATATAATGTGAGATGAATTAAAACAACAAAATCAAGCGAGGAAGCTGGAGCAAACCACTATTTCCAACACATATGTTTGTATATATGTCAATATAATATAAACACGAAAAGAACTCATAAAACATTAACATTGTTAAGTTTTAATCCTATGCAAAATTGGTCTTTCGGAGGTCTGTTTGCTAATAGGCAAGTTCAAAGGCAGAGTAGAATTAAATATGAATATTTGTCTAGCCCCTCGGCAAAATTGTCCAACGGTCCAAACGTGGTTTCTTGGTACTTTGTGGCTGTTGTAACTCAAAAGCAGGTTTACTTAGGGCCATCCCGAGGCCTATTTCGTACGACTTTATTTTCGAATGAAAGTATTTGCTTTGTATTGTAAATGCTCTCTGTAGATGACATTGTTATAAGTTAAGCCCCGTTTATACCTAACTTCTTTAAGAAATATGCAAGGCGATTTTCTTGTAAAGTGTACAATAAAGTTTCTTTACAAAGGGAGCTTGATAATTGGTACTTAACTGATGCATTCACTTGGAACATACCGTGTTACATTAAGTAAGATCTAAATAGTATAGGCTTATTACATAAATTTTAGTATAATTTAATGTAATGACATAACACATTTAGATAAAACTAGCAAAACCCCCGGCTTCGATCGCGCTAAAACTACAACAAAAAAACTTTAAAAAGGTAGGTTTCATACAAATTTTCATCTCTTATTTTATCTTCTTATGGGATGAATTTCAAAAAACGCTAAAACACGTATTTATTTAATTGTATTGAAGAGCATTAATACCAAGTTTCAAGAAATTCTAATCATAAATATTTTTTGGGTTGTGTTATAACGTGTATTCCCGTGGAAATGAGATAATCTCCCGCGGTAAAAAGTATCCTATATGTTGACCCGGATATCCAGCTAACATCATACCAAATTTCATCAAAATCCCTTCAGTGGTTTTTCTGTGATGCGGTAACAGACAGACAGACAGACAGACAGACAAAAATTCTAAAAACTATAGATTCGGTCTCTGTATCGATAATAAAGTCTATTTCAATAAGATTTTCCAAAAAATATTTAAGGTACAAATTCGATTCAGTTAGAATTTTATTATATGTATAGATAATATAATAATTTTCATGATTTTGGCACTAAATATTTGTAATTTACTAAATTTTTATGTTTTTTTATATTTAAATATAAAGCATTGACCTGGATTTATAACATTTCTGGCTAGTCAGAATATTTATATACGTTATACTCATAAAGTTCATAATAAGAATTAGTTGATAATTATTAAATATAGAAGAATTTGGGTAGTAAATATATAATAATAAATAAATATAAATATGTTGGGATATTAACAGGCAGCACCATCTAGTTTCATGGTAAGCTACGAGGCTTGTGGTATAGATACCAGATTGAGTTAATACACTACACATATATAACTTTAAATACATATATATTATAAATATAAACACCCATGACTGCAGAACAAACATGCTAATTACATAAAAGAGTGCCCTCAGCGGAACTCGAACTTACGACCGCTGGCATAGCAAGTAGGGTCACTACAAACTGAGACAAATATGTCATCTTTTTTAAATGCAAAAAAATCAAAGAAAATTGCAGCAATTTACAAGAATTTTAGTTATACGTACAGAATTTACATGTTAAAAGCTCTCTATACATTATGTACATATACTGTAGTTATAAATAGAATTAACTCCAATACATATTACAATTAACCAAGCAGAAGTGCGTAAAAATCAACTTCCACGTCGGGAACCAAAAATCAAAATAAATCCGCGAAAAAATCCGAAAGGATAGTTTTATTTAAATGTCTAATATTCGCGTAAATCTAACAAAGTATTAAATCAACTTCCCGTTTGCCAACTTTCTCTCTATAACGGTAGCTCTCAATTATAGTTGATAGGCAATTATTTTCTCGAAATATCATAATCTAAAATATTTTATATAAAGAATCCTTACTTGATATTATTATAATGTTTATTCACTTATTCTTCTTTAGCGCAGTAAAGGTGATTATTTGATTATTTCATAGAAATATTTATGTGCCAGAAACAGAGAAGTACATCTTTGGAAATTTCAGTAGATCAATTGTATTAGCCAATACTTATTCTTTTAACCTAAGTACATATATCTACACTAATATATAAAAAAACCACAAAATTAAGCGACATGGGCGCAGCCACGAGAAAACGCTAGTCATAAAGTAAAATATTATAGCAACATTATTCGAGTATAATTAGTACCAGTCTAATGTTACAATTACTTCGAGTTTCGTAACTTATGTAAATGTATTTCTCGTCAAAACGCTTATTCAAATACTAAGCTGTAAAATTAATTTTTCCTTGTCTTATCGTCGTATTATAAAGCGTAACATATTTCATCAAAGAAGTAGGTAGTAAGTAAGAAAAATTCTGTAAGTTTTAATACAATAATAAATTTTAACTCGAACACTTTATGTTATTTAACTCTAAAAGTATTAAGTATGATAAACTGTAGTAAAATTATTTATATCTTAAACTCCAATGAACACAATTTAAACTACACTATATTGTCATATATTTTTTTTATATTACTAGGGATTGGTCCTTACTTCACTTAGGTACGTTCTTAGGTACATTTTATATAGATAAATGTGACTCCACAGAACCAGTTATTGTGTTTTCTCGTGGGAATGAAAGATATCCCTGTAGTTAAAGGTACTCTAAATGTTGACTTAAATAATAAGTTATCAAACTCTACACAGCATATAGTTAAAATCGGTTCAGCATTTTTTTTTGGATGAATTGCACACAGTCATACAGACAAATATGCTATTTCTAAGATATTCATTTAAATTACATAGCGATTTACCCTCGCTTCTCTCGGGTGCGTACGCCGAACGCGAATTTTGTTTACAATTTCATGGGTTTTAATTTTTTTTTCGCAGAAACCCTGATTCTTTTTCTAAAATAAAAGTAGCCTAAGTTACTCCTTATAACAGCAGCTATCTGCCAGTGAAAGTCTCGTCAAAATCGGTCCAGCCGTTTCGGAGATTAGCCGGAACAAACAGACAGACAGATAGACAAAAATTGTAAAAAATGTTTTTTTGGTATATATATCGTGTATTCATCCATATGCATTCAGTAAAAAGCGGTTATTTTAATATTACAAACAAGACACTCCAATTTTATTAATCTGTATAGGTTATGAATATAACAAAGAAGGTTTCCTGAAATTTTATTTAATAGCAGACAAAGTTTTAAGTACATTTATATTCAAATATTATTTTAA
This sequence comes from Argynnis bischoffii washingtonia, assembly GCA_033884665.1. NCBI lineage: Eukaryota > Metazoa > Arthropoda > Insecta > Lepidoptera > Nymphalidae > Argynnis > Argynnis bischoffii. Next base: position 11,055,330 of record CM066618.1, on the reverse strand, counting down.
AACCAACAGCATACAGCTTCAATATTTCTGGTACAAATAGTTCTTCCGCAGTACGTTCTCTTTGACCAACCAATCTCAGTACCTTAAGCCTTTGGCAGCAAAGCGGGACGCGACGGTCCCGCAACTGTTTATTTAGCAGCTAGAAAACAAGGAATATTATTATTATCCTGTTATAATATTCACTTTGGTCCCTACCCCACTCCCGAGCCTCACCGAAAGCTCTTAATGCCAAGTCGGCCTGACCTCATGCCAGCTCCATTAAGCCGTTTATACATTATGTATGAATTTGTTATGCCGTTTGATGTAAAGAAGCTTTAACTCAGGTAGTGCAAAGATCTTAGGACAATTTCGAAATGTCACTTCTATATCGCTCAAACTAAAAGCTATTACGATGGATTGTGAATAAATACTTCATTTGTTTCTATTTCTATACATATTAAATTACTAATAATAGTATTTTAACATAGTAATATAAATGTATATTTTACGATCTTTGTCGGTTGTTACCTGAATTAAATTCCACATGAATTTAGACAAAACATATGATAGCATAAATAAATAACATAAATGATGATAAAGACGATATAGTGACTCAAGCTTAACACATCTTTTTTTACAGGTGACTTATCTTCGCTTCGCTTGGGTGCATCCCTAGTTGCATAACAGTAGCTTATATGCTACTCCAGGTCATAATCTATCTAAACCCTAATTTTTATGCCTAACCATTCAGCTATAATTCAGTATATATAGCGACCTTCGCTCTGTATAATATATATATTATTTATCAGTGTAGTCAAAATAGGACAGATATTTAATTACCCAACACTTTCTTTTGAAAATCGTTTCGGAAAATATTACTAACTAGCGCTAACCCATGTTTCGCGACAAATTAACATTAAATCAGTAGTTTGAGAGTTTATCGCCCAAAATTAAACAAGCAAAACAGAAATACAGATTATAAATGTTATTGTTAAAACAAAAAGTGCAATATTACTAAATTAAATATGAGATTAAAGAAGAACTTTTGTGGCATCGTCAATCACCGCTATTATTTACCAATCATGCGGTGCGCTATGAAATTGGTATATGTAAGAGTATCATAATATGTTAAACCTAAGAATTTGGTTTTCGGTAATGATATAATACCACTAGTAGTCTAATAAAGATTCTATTAAAATCATTAGGATAATTTGATTTAACAATAAAATGTTTGGAAAATTCTTTTATTATAGGAAAATATTTTTACATGTTAATAAAACGTTTTTTTATATAAATACAATGTTTTTGATCCCTATATGTAGTTATGCATTAGCATTTTTACTCAATATATTTTAATGGAATGGATCAAAGAGAATGTAATTTATAAGATTAAAGTGATAGCTCCATTTCATCTATCAAATTACATTCATTTACCTGATATGTTTTTTATAAACATGCGTAAAACTTACCTAATAATATATATAAAAATCTTATATATAAGCATACTGTGTGTCTGCCCGATTTTTATAAGTAAACGCCTATTGTGATGTGGTATTTTATTTTTTACATAAACACATTAGTGGGGTGAAAAAGGTCTATAAAGAAAAATTGTCAACTAAAATTTTTTATGTTTACTTTATATAATTAACATAAAAAAACAAAACTTGCATGCAAAACCGGGTACGGTCACTAGTTTATTATAATTTCTAATATCTCAGTTACAAAGCCATATAAATAAATAAATCTCTCATTACTATTTTAGTATGTCGGCGCGCCATTTATGATTGTGCACGGCACGTGCAACGGGAAAACCCCCACCACCAAAACACTATAAAACTGAGCACGCAATGCGGCTGGGGGGCATTCGTTGGAAGGCAGTTGCCCGGTGCACATGCTAAGTGAAGCTAATTATTGCGTATTGGTGATAATTAAAAGTGTTGTTTTGTGTTACAGAAGTTTGCTGTTTCTTTTAAAGGAAGATGTCGGCCCCTGATTCTATAGAGATAAGTATGGTGAAATCAATTAAATTAGTCAACTGATGACTAAATCAGAACAGTGACCAGTTTAGCGAGGCTCGGGGTGGCTATAAGGGGAGGTTGGAGGCCACTAGCGAGGGACCAGTCCCTCGTACTTTGAAACTTCGATATCAGAAGTGGGACACGATGGGGCCCAAGCTGAAGGTACTGCTTGCTTACTGGACTTTCTGCTAGGTACTTAGTGTGTGACGTATATGGTGAATGGTTTGAAATTGTTGCTAAATGGTTGACCCTGGGCAAAGAGTGTCGTCCTAACTATTCCAGAGTGATTAGGTGGTGGGCACACGTCTGAGTCCCAGAGGGTAGACGAAATTTGTCGTCCGAGCCACACCCATGCAGTGGGTTGGCTTGTCACAGTGATGTACTTAGCATCATCCGACGAAAATTGTCGTCCGAGTCGGGTCCGTTCGGAGGGCTGACTTGTCCTGGATGATTGCTAGTTATAAGTGAGACGAAACGTGTCGTCCGGGTCATATCCGGCTAAGGATTGGCTTGTCCCGCTGTAATAGAGACGAAATGTGTCGTCCGAGTCATATCCGGCCAAGGATTGGCTTGTCGCGCTGTAATAGACGAAATGTGTCGTCCGAGTCATATCCGGCCAAGGATTGGCTTGTCGCGCTGTAATAGAGACGAAATGTGTCGTCCGGGTCACATTTCGACTAAGATTGGCTTGTCTGGCTGTATGCAATGACGAAAGGTGTCGTCCAGGCCACATCTTGGTTGGGATTGACTTGTCTAGATGGTTAAAAATGTGAAGTATAGTCATAGTCAAATTTTGGATAGAATATTATAATCTAAGTTCATATTTCTAGTTGACTGGTCTAGCTGAAGTGTAGTCCTAGTCATACCTCATCAGGTTGACTGAAGCGGTTCACTTAGCTGGTTAGTCCATGTCATCAAAATGATCTTAGTGTCAGGCTAATAATAATTATTAAGTCAGGATGAGCGAACGGACTACGCAGTTAACTCGACTTGTTTCAGATAAATCGCACGAGGACGTGCGCATGTCAGCATGGCCGTGTCGGCGCGCCATTTATGATTGTGCACGGCACGTGCAACGGGAAAACCCCCACCACCAAAACACTATAAAACTGAGCACGCAATGCGGCTGGGGGGCATTCGTTGGAAGGCAGTTGCCCGGTGCACATGCTAAGTGAAGCTAATTATTGCGTATTGGTGATAATTAAAAGTGTTGTTTTGTGTTACAGAAGTTTGCTGTTTCTTTTAAAGGAAGATGTCGGCCCCTGATTCTATAGAGATAAGTATGGTGAAATCAATTAAATTAGTCAACTGATGACTAAATCAGAACAGTGACCAGTTTAGCGAGGCTCGGGGTGGCTATAAGGGGAGGTTGGAGGCCACTAGCGAGGGACCAGTCCCTCGTACTTTAAAACTTCGATAAGTACATCACTCTATTATTTGTCTAGTCTTTTGTTTAACTTTACTTACAATACATTCAAAAAGAGATTACTTAATTTGTTAGTCATCAGTCGGATTGGTCTCTTATCGGTCCTTTTATAAGTAGCTAATCGGATTGCTACATTAAGACCACTAATTTACTTAATTAACATTAAATTTAACAATTAAATTAATTAAATTCAACATTAAAATAAATTTGACAATTCAGAAGATAACAATTAATTATCACAGAATTTTCAATCTTGTTTAATATATCCTTTGGGACGGGCCTATCGATCGCCGTAGCACAATGGGATATGTAACTGATACGCAGATTGCTTTGGACCGAATGTTTATATTGTATTTGTCATTAAAATGTTACTTTTGATAATTTTAGTCGAAATCTCTATAATGTGTAGGAGTAATAACAAAAGGTATTACATGTTTTTTAGTAAAAGTTTGTATGTATTTTTGTTACTCCATCACGTAAACGACTGAACGGAACGGAAATTTGAATGAAATCTAGTGCACAGTAGACTATAACTTGGAGTAACACAAATGCCACCGTTAGTAGCCAAATTTGCCAAAAAGTCGCCTATAAAACCTACATATCAAAATACAAATAGTCCCTAGGTACGCCCGAGCAAAGCGATGAAAGTGTTAGTTAATATATAGGTAAGTTTAATCACAGTATTGCTATGAGAAATTCTTTTAACTGTAGCTTAATTTTTTTGTGAAACACTTAATTTTCTATATAAAATGTAATAGAAATTAATGTTACATCTGCAAGGCCCTTGTCTATTACATTATTAGACAAAACCCATGCACGATTACTCAATATAAAGCGAGCAATTGAATCCGAGGAGCACAATTTGTAAGCGATAGCAAGCTCGAGCACCAATTACGTTCTCTATAGCTCTAGACTGGATTATTGTGATAGTTGTATTACAGAACAATTTCTAAAAGCATTTAAATTTAACCATTTATATAAAAGATTCTTTCATTCATTCCCTGAAATGGCCTTTTGTCAAAATAAGAATCGGCGGCCTATACTAATTGAAATGCTGACTTGTATTAGCATTGAAGCTATTTTGGGACTCTATACTTTAAATTATTTAAAAATGACTATATCTTTCTTAAATAGTTATGAGTTTCTAGAGGCGAACCCGAGAAAAGTTAGGGTGAGTATAATACAAAAACAAATTTAACCTACAGAAATCGTACATTTTCCCGGGGTAAAAAGTAGCTTATGTGCTATTCCAGACTATAATCTATCTCTTTACCAAATTTCATCCAGATCTGTTCAACCGTTTTGGCATGATTGAGTTACAAACATTCAAACATCCATCTAAGCTTTTACATTTATAATATTATAGTATAAGATTGCGTTATTATAACGTAGTCTTTGTTTATTATGTGATAACGATATTATGCAATTGAAATGTGAGTCGTTTTCGTGATAGAATTAAAAAGCAAAAAATTAAAATCCTTTTTAAACTTAGTCAAAAATAAAATAAATTTTTGACAAAAAAATTGAAGTTTCTCTATTGTGATTTAAATTTTAAAATAACTAGATAAATAAGAAGTTTGTGTGGCCATTTATCATAATGTTGAATTGCATGCCGTACGAGACATTTCCGCCTAACGACCGCGGTCGCAGTTAAAATGTTTGGAACATTCTAAACGGCGAAATAATCGCAATGCATTGCTCCCAAGAGCATATGCAACAGATCCTTATAAGATGGCGAGTTAACGACTTCAAGTTTCATTCTTAGTAGAACTAAATCACACAGAGCACTTCTATTAGGTTTCAATATCGTTTTAAATCATTTTATTAGGAAATTCATATGAAATTCCACATTTCATCATATACGGCGACATTAAATAAATATTATGCAAGAGAACAAATTATTTATCTGATGCAACGGATGCTGAACATTCATGTACGTAATACGTAGAATTATATTTAACCTTAGGACTAAAAATGTGATATATTTATTTATTATAGTAAGAACTAAAATAAAATTTGAAAGTTAGGTTTCAAAGCACAGTGAGGTATTTGTGATCGATTCATATTGAAAATATGGAATTTGGTTTGGCAATGGAAAACAGCGGAATATTGCGCCTCGAAACAAAGCAATAGAGGTATGCTTAAATTTCAAAAATCTTTCTAAAACAAAGCTGTAGTTGATAAAGAGAGCTGTTTGAAAGCTCAAGGCGAGAGACAAAGAGCTTACTTGTTGCTCGATTCGTTGGTATGCGACACACGACAGGACGTTGTTCTGTGCTATGTTTTGACAGGAATCCCTCCAAAATGGTGTAAAAGTATACGAATTTATCAAAAAAGAATTTCATTCATTTTTGTTAAAAGCTGAGTTTGAAAATATAATTTGATGCCAATGCGTTTTTAGTTTTACTTTTTTACTAAACTCTTTGTTTTTTTTAATTTACCTACTACATAAGCATATCCAATAAAAGAAACCTAGACTAATATAATTATAATTACGAAAGATTACAAAATTTCTTACAAATCCGTCTAGTCGTAAAAGAGTAACAAATATACACAAAGACAAACAAACATTCAAATTTATATTACTAATGATTTATCGTTTTAAATACTAGAGTAAGTAGATATAGTAAGTTAATTAGATCAAAGAGCTAGATTCAGTCACATGTAGAAACTTACGAGTGCTTACCTCAAGAAGTACCTTGTGATTACGAAGTGCAGAGACGTCTTCAATGACAGGCCTCACTAATTTGTAGATAAGGCTCTTTGCCTTGCGGTTAGGTTGTAATGGGATCTAGTATTGTTGCTATTATGGCTACATTGTTCGAGTACATCAATGACTTGTATATTGCATAATGTTGTATTTAGTTTCACGTCTACATTTGAAATTGATTCGAACTGCGCTCTTAATTGCATATGTTGTTATATACTAATTGAAGTACTATATTCTACATACACATTTGTATATAGTTAAACTTTAGGTATTACTGGTATAACATATGAAAATCACTTTCTCACTCTCACTCGCTTGGTTTAGATTTTATTATTGAAAGAATTATTAAAATTGATTTGCTGATTCCAAAGATTTTGTGTGTAAAATGTCCTAAATTCAAATACAAATATAAACTTTACGCATTCATACTGAGCAATGTAAGATAAAAAAGTCATTCTTCAGCGAAAACAATAAAATGCCTCGATTCACAATCAGTGAATCTCGTATTTATATTCTTCATTTATTTTGAACTCGGCTTAGAAATACTTTAACTAATTATCGGGCTTCATCGGATCCTGACAACTATATAAATTAAATAGCATAAATCAAAACAAAGTAAATCATTGTAACTCAAGTATGCTTCTCAAACCTGAAGAGTTTTCTTGCCTATTCTCTCACTTTTGCTGTAATGAAAACCTTAATTAAATTTTGTATTTATGTTTCGAGAAATAATTTGTAAGGAATTCAACTTTAAAACTTATAATTTAAATTAAACAGAAATTGAGAAATAGTATCATATAAATAAGCATAGACAAGTGTTCACTTCCTTTTTCTTCTCTGTTTGTCAACCAATTTTATTTTCTACTGGTTTAGTGGCTATAAACATTTAGTGTTATCGATAAAAATAATTTGGAAACAGTAAGTTTTTTTTTATATAGATAAATCAAACTTTATGTTTGTATGTTTTCCACAAATTTTCAATTTAAGGCGAACACTACTATGAATAGATACATCAACAGTATATCAATTATTATTCAAAAATTAAAAAAGAAACATAAGTATCTACTCTAATAAAAGTAAAAATTACTGAAGTTATTTTCCTACATTGTTGCATAATTCGTAGTCCTAAATACCGTCTAGTCGCGTCCTCATTAAGTTGCATCACATACAATGTTGGCACTACAAGGTATGAAACTTTTACAGCACATGTTCCATTTTAAAAGTTAAAATATATTTTTGCTAAAAAGTCCTGCATCTCAAAACAGTAAGTCAATTTGAGATATAGCATTATAACGTAAATTTCGAATAAAATACTGAGAAAAATTTAAAATAGGAAGCCGGTTTTGAAACATCTAACCGTTACAACAAGTAGACGAAACGAGCAGCATGAAGGCATGACAGGACTGGCGACTTTTTAATATGACAATAAATTTGAAATGGTAAGTGGATATTTGGAACTTGGAAATAAAAAACAATTATAAAGAAAACTATTTTATTATCTATGAGATTCGATTTTTGACTTGTAGTGAATTTTCCAAGTAATCGTTTGTTGTATAGCGGTACCCAAAGGTGCGCCGATAAACATACACCCAATACAAAAATTCAATTTTATGAAAATTTCGATGTCGTGATCAGAAGACAATTTTAGACCCATGGCCTATGTCGCTATGAGAAGATCATGTTGTATTTCTAGTGACATCCTAAGGGAACAACTTGAATTATAAAGGTTAAAAATCTTTCCCAGACTTATTAATAACGTTAAATAACAATAGTATAATAAAATTTAAGAACTATCTGATATCATAGAAAAGTAACAGAATCATTATGAAAACACAAACAAGTAGACCTTTTTATTGCGGATAGCAAATGATTGGTGTAACTATCCACATCAATTATTCAAATAGCAGAAATTGACTAGACCTGTACTTCTGCGAGTATTGAAGAAGCACATATAGTAAGCTGCTTACAAGTGTGGACCCCATATAACTTTAGGACATCCGAGAATAGCCCCCGAACAGTATATGTTAAGTATTGCAACTGTGAACTCGAGTTGCTAGTTGTTCGCTAAGTGGCGTTATTAATTTGATAGAAAGACCTATTGATCGCTTCTATTAGTTCCTGAGTCTATTTGCTATGAAGTAATAAAGGGAAGCAAATATTGTAGTCCGATATACTTGGCTAGTGTAATTGGATCGCCGGTTTAAGCCTAACTTTGAAAGATTACCGAATTTACGTTCAGTTTATATTTTCATAGTTATTAAATTTTCAACGCTCATATTGAATTTTATATTAGCGAACATTACTTGCTCTTTGGAAATTTGGTTAATAGCTATTGTTTATCAGGTATCGTTACCACTATTGTTTAAGTAATATAATTTTCAAATCAACCAAGTAAAAGGCAAGTTATTTTAAAACAATAATATTTTTCAACATTACAAAAATTTGGTAGTTAAAGCTACCAAAAAATAATTAATCTTAACAAAGTATGCTTTCGGTTCTGCCAAAAGGGGAGAAGGATTAAGGAGGTCACGAAGCTGACGTAGTAGGATTAGCTGAGCGGCACCGCGTCAGCCAATAAATGACGATTTACTTTCGATGAATAATCTTTCACTAGAAGCGATGATAAACTAAATTTTAATACCAGTTTTTCATTGTAGCACAGTTCTTAAAATATATTTGCTTCGTCAAACCTTAAAATAGTATTGCAACCTTATTTAAATATATATTTTTTATATTTGACTGACTCCTAACATATTATGTATTCTAACTAAAGTGAGCATATTTTTGTAAATTATTCATACACTAAACTTTCAGGGACTGCGTCTTTATGAGCTGCATTGTTATTAAGATTACTGTTTTATTTATATTACACCGGTGGTAGGACTCTGTCAAGCCTGAGGAGTCCGACTGGATGGGTACCACCCCCTTATCTATTTCTGCCGCCAAGCAACAATGATTGCATTGTTGTGTTCCGGTTTGAAGGATAAGGTAGCCAGCGCAATTACAGGCGAGAGGCATATCATCTTAGTCCTCACAGTGACAATGCACCTGTGGTTCTGCATTTTTGTTACTTAAAACCTAAGTGCATGAACCGTAGGTGTTATGGGCGACAGGTACTGCTTTCCATCAGGTGGTCTGTCTGCTCATTTGTCACTGAATCTCATAAAAAAAAAAAAAAAAAAAAAAATCATCTTATTTCTTTGAATACTTTTGCTTGCGGCTTTATCCGCGTGAAAAGATAACACGAAAATTTTCTTTGTATTTAAATACCCATATGTTCCAAATTTCATGACGATTTCTCGAATAGTATAGAAACTGATGTGCTGTAGCGCAGCTGTCTAGTGACAAGAGTTTTATCAAAATGTAGGACATAAATGTTTTATAGTCATAATCAAAATATATAGCATATAAGTCTTTCACCTACGTGTCAAAATTTAAAGCAACCATAAAGTAAAAAAAAATTCATTAGAAATTAGTGGTTTTGCACAAACGAACATTTGCATTTTTATCTATATGGATATTGAATGTTAGTTATCTAAATAACTTTTCACAGCGGGACGGTATTCCTTGGCAAAAATGTATCGGGACTTTTCGGTCCATAGACACGATTTCGATCCGTACTCGTACCGTTTTTGCATGAATGGAGAACAAACTAACCAAGAGACAGCCTTGCGTATTTACTATAGGAAGGATTTTCTTGCTGCAATACAGTCTCTTTTACATAATTGTATCTTTTCCTGTATAATTGTATCATCCTATGTAATTTTATGTAAATAGTAAAACTTCCATCCAGAAATCTAGGTCTTCGTAAAAATAGGCTTAGTCGACCGTGAGCACGTCAATAATTCTGTCACTTGTCAACAGCAAACTGCTTACATTGTCGTATTTTTATGACATTTTTTATGACGGATGAAATTTAAAACAAAATTGCTATTCATCACATTACAATTAATTCATTTATTAAAATATTTTACATTGTAATATTTAAATATTAATTAAAATAACGTATTCATATTTATTTTAAATACAATATAAAACTTCAATATTTGGTATTGATATGAAAGATGTATACAGTTTCTGTATCGATATATTTCAATTGTTTTATTAAATCTTAGAGCTGTTAAAGTCATGATTTTTATTTTTTATTATTTCTCTTCAATCTTTGTATTAACAGAACAAGTGTTTATTGAACAATTTCTAGTGAATTATAACTTTCTAAGTTATTTAAAGTTTAAGGAATAATTATTAAATTATAATTTTGTAGGGGAAAACTGTAGGACTAATTTAATTATAATTATTATTTCTTTATATGAAAATTTTGCTCATTACAAAGCTATTATTATACCATATTTATTTACGTCTATTATTTATCGACTCATTAGTTAATGTAATGTAAGTCATAATACAATGCGTATTGTTGATTTTGCTAAAGTACTCTTCAATATAGAACGAGTAAATTATAGCATCTCTAAAAGTTTTTGCTAAAAAGAAAAGTAGTTTTACATACGAGTATATATTTCATGTATCTGACAAATTAATATCATTATATGCTTTGCTTTACTCCAGACTCTTACGGTTGGGCTGATAATTTTGCTATTAATGGTATACCTACTTTGAGTCCTTAATTAATACCCTCGATGTTCGTTAATATTAGATCATTAAAGCCACAATGTTGGAAAACTTACCTGCTTTCCAAAACTGAAGTTATATAAACAAAGAGAACTTTATTGTTCTGAAGTTTGTGCCGTACTTGTGTCGGATTTACAAGCAATGTTTCATATCAATTAAAAATTTAACAAAGCGTGTAATTTATAATGCGCAACATGTATACAAGTTACGGAGTTAGTATAACAAAATATTAACTTTGTAAAAAAAATTATATCTTTAAAGAAAGTTAGCAATGTAATTTTCATTGAATTCGTGTTATTAATATGTGATAAACTTCGTTCAATCCTGAATGTGGTTTTCGCTATTTTCAGTGTTCGACAGAACGTACTCCCAAGAGCAACTTTAAAACAACCAACTGATCCATTACTTAGATATTGTAGACTTTGAAGATTTTAGACCTAAATATATAGATACTAAATATATAGAGCTTTTAAAGGTAACATTCTTATTGGCTTCTAAATAAACACTATAATACTAATAGTATGGATTTCTATAAAATAAAATACAAATATAATATCATTTAATTCAACCACAAGCTGGCAAATAATTTATAACTTACATGTAAACTTGAACTGGAAAATAAAGCTGCTCCAGCGAAAAATTAAACATTACATGTATGAAACTATGAACGCATGTAAAAGGTTATTTTAAGTGCAGAAATCAAACAAAAGAATTCTCTGTGGCTGAAATTTTCAACCACAGAAACTGCAAATTGACTTTCGCAATGAATCTCGTCGAGAAGTTATATAAAATTTCCATAAAACAAGGCCTTTTTAAGCGAACGGAACATTAAATATTTCGCTGTTAACTCTTTCCGCTTCAAGCATGAATTGTAACATTTAAGAGATAGAAAATGTTTGTTTGCACAAAGTTAAAAAGTAAACCTTTCACCTGTAATGCTCGGATGTAAAGATACAAATAGAGTCAAGCGCGATAGGTCGACTATTTCGAATGTCTGCTACATTGGATTAAATAAAATACGATTTTGTCATAATATCGAATTACATATTTACTACTTTAATATATGACTAGTGACTCGTTCTTACTTTGCTCACTCCCTGACTGCTCATGCCAAATTCTTCAATAACTTTTTATAATACACTAGCGACCCATCCTCGCTTCGCTTCGGGTTCGTCCCTGGACAAAATAAATCTATCCCACGGGAATCGTACATTTTTCCGGGGTGATATATAACCTCAAGCCTTCCTCGATAAGTGGACTACACAAAAAGAATTTTTCAATTTTAACCAATAGTTCTGAGATTAGCGTGTTCAGCCAAACAAAAAAACAAAGTCTTCAGCTTTATAATATTAGTATAGATAAATATCCCACGGGATCCACTTGATATAAACTTGAGCTAAACTATTTCTTCATTGCTTCTTTCGAAAGAACGACAAACAAACATCCTTCCTTTAGTATATGGAGCAGTCTTCTATATCTCAGGTTGTTGATTTGATTACCGGTTGACGTAAATATTTGCAAAGTACATATTCCAGCTTCAAAGAGAACTTGCTTTAGATTTTTACAGACAAGTGACACTCGGTGGAGTAAGAAGTGGCTATCTTGATTAATGCTTGGGCTCTAGCATTTTGTTGACTCCGTACGTATACTGACTACTGAGTAACTTCAGTCATACGCATATTACCTATAGAGCTAATAATATTATTACATGCTCAACATCTATTGCCGATAACGTTCCTAGTTGAAAAAAGTTTATAGTAGTTTCACATGACACTAAATGGAATGTTATGTGTAATTGTTTAATGCAATTAATAAAGAAGTGGGCTTATAATATAGAAAATATATAATATATAGAAAAACAAAAGCCGCTGATTTAAAATATCGTACAGAGCATAAACTTTCCTTGTTTATGCCATTTAATGTAAACTTAAATTGAAATTATAATTGAAAAAATCATATCCATATACATAAATAATATATTATTCCACAAAATATTATAGAATTTTGCATAACATCCCTAGATTTCTGGTAACCAGATCTGACGCTGAACCCTGTTTCATATTTTGTGGCAGAAAACAAATAAAGCTGATAAAACATGAAATCCAATTAGATCCGTGTTCGCCATGTTAGAATAAGTTATTATGCAAAATTGGCTCCGAGTGTTTTTCCGTAAACCGTGGAGCAGTTACAAAGAAAATTTTTGTGATTAAACTCTATCACTGTGTGTACTCGGTACTGGTAGAAAAAACAAGTCATCTGTAATATTCCCAACACATTGATTGATGAGTTTTATACGGTGTTTCAATTTACGATTTTTATACAGCACATTCTTATTACTTCTTTCCGGGTAAGCAAAAAAATCTCTTTTGCAATAACACCATCAGACAAATTGCTAGGAAAAACTGATTTTTTAATATACAATTTTTTTTAATTATCTATTCAGATAAATAAAATTGAAGTGTCTGTTTGTAATGTCAAAATAGTAAATCGCTAGTATACAATAAACTACTATTTGTCGTTTCGCTCGCGTCCGTCGCTAAGTTGCAAATTTATTTATTACATAGGTACATTTTCACGGTTAACTATGTTTAGGTATACATAAAAAGTAGCTTGCTACTCCTTAGATATTCATTTATTTTATATAGCAATTTAGTGTAGTAGTGAGTGCGTACGCCGTATGCGGATTTTGTTCACAATTTCATGGGTTTTAATTTTTTTCGCGGAACCCTCATTCTTTTTCTAAAATAAAAGTAGCCTAAGTTACTCCCTATAACATTAGCTATCTGCCAGTGAAAGTCCCGTCAAAATTCAGCCGTTTCGGAGATTAGCCGGAACAAACAGACAGACAGACAGACAGACAGACAGACAGACAGACAGACAAAAATTGTAAAAAATGTTGTTTTGGTATATATACCGTGTATACATCCATATGCCTTAAGAAAAAGCAGTTATTTTAATATTACAAACAGACACTCCAATTTTATTTATCTGTATAGATGTACCTATAGATAAGAGCCTATGTGTCGTTGCAGGTCATCTCCTATCTGTGTACTAAATATCTTTTAAATCCACAAAGCCTTTTTAGGGTGAATGTCTTCTTTGAAATATATACACACATAAAAACTTTTACATTTACAATAGTATTACTAATAAGAATTATGAAAGATAATTATAACAATATAAACTTATTAAAATATTATAGATGCATAGTTGTTATTAAATTTTTGTATCCGCTAATAGCGGAATTAAATCGCCAGAAATTTCATTTCCCAATAAAGTAGGAGCTTAAACCTCAAGCGACCTAAATTTGTCACCGCTAAAATTACGCGTTTTCACAGCAGAGTAATGTGGCCTCTAAAATAGCGGCCATCAATCGCCCTTCGGGTACATACAACTTTCTGCACCGACGACTTCAGCGATCCGTTTCTGTAAAAGTTAAATTAAGGACGAAACCAAAAGAATAGAAAGTTTAAGACGAGAGATCACGCACGTTTCACTTAGACGTTTAAATTAAGTGTCAATTTCCATTGATTAAAGCAACCGTTGCATATTATATGAGCTGGAAAACGTCTTATTAATGCTAATGATACATGTCTTATGTATCAACAATATACACATTTATTTCTACAAGTGATCGCCGCGTGATTGAAAATCAACCATAATTCATTAAGTTTGATCTATATTGAGGTTCTTTTTTTTAAGTTATATAGATAATCTATAAAATTCAAATGGATTTTCGAACGGGCCCATAGATTCAGAGATTTGCACATATAGACAAATAAACTTTTCATCTATATATTATGTTAGTACTCGTATAATATTGATGAAAGTTATCTTACATCATACGTCATCTTTTAGCAGTGAAGTAATTACCTATACAGATAAATAAAATTGGAGTGTCTGTTTGTAATATTAAAATAACCGCTTTTTACTAAATGCATATGGATGTATACACGGAACATATACCAAAACAACATTTTTACAATTTTTGTCTATCTGTTTGTTCCGGCTAATCTCCGAAACGGCTGGACCGATTTTGACGAGACCTTCACTGGCAGATAACTGATGTTATAGGGAGTAACTTAGGCTACTTTTATTTTAGAAAAAGAATCAGGGTTCCACGAAAAAAAATTTAAACCCACGAAATTGTGAACAAATCCGCGTACGGCGTTCGCACCCGAGCAAAACGAGGGTAAATTGTTATATAATTTAAATTAATGTCTTAGGAGTAGCAAGCTCCTACTTATGTATACCTAAACATAGCTAACCGTGAAAACGCGAGCGAAGCGAGCGTGAGTCGCTAGTATAAATGATAAAAGTATTTTATAAATAAATAATATAATTAGTGCAGTGGCCAATATAATTAGTGTAGCGCGGCAATAGATTGACCATACAGTGTGTGAAACGTCAGCATGTAATCCTGTAAAATTTATTTTTTCCCATTTTTCTTATCTTATTTTTAATAAATAATTTAATTTTTTCTTTAATCAATATTTGCTTCTTTATGGCTGAATATCCATTTTCCTTTGCTATGGTAGCAAATTTTTATTAAGAACTGTCAATACTGGTTCCTTACGTCGATGTGCAAGCGCCGGTAATTCTGACGTTCTTGTATTTAAAACGACATATTTAACATTTCTTTGTTATTTTAAATGATAAGTGTGAAATATTCAAATTTAAAGATTAAAAATAATCTTAAAAAAATATATTGACTTTTTAAAAATAAAACTATCTTTTCGGATTATTTCGCGAATTTATTATGATTTTTGGTTCCCGACGTTTCGATTGCTTTACAGCAATCATGGTCACGGGAGAGACTAAGGTGTTAGATGTCTCAATGGCATTATACAGTTGTTACAGACAGCCTAAGTAATCTAAGAAAGTATTAAATATATTGACTGTTTGTTCTATAGAATGTTTCTGGTGTTCATTTTATATTTTACAACCTAGATATTTTGTCAAATAAACTTTGTTTTATATCCTTAAATACGGTTCGAGATACTAAACCGTAGATAATAAAACTTATTTTCACTCATTCGAAGTATAATTATTGTGTTTTGTGTGGTATTTAAACGATTGTTCGTATAATTCCAGTTTTTCTACCAGATACTGTCCGCGTGCGTTATTTTGCTATTTCTTCATATTTTGCCTTGTTGAAACACTCCTTAAGTGAGTTAAAACTTCAAAAACATTTATAATTGGATATCCAATATAGATTAATATACATATTTTATTTCTTAATTTCTTAATGCCTCGTCTTATATATTCTACTGGGGACAGGAGAGCTGGCTCATTTTTAGCCCAAAGAATCGGCATTGTCATTCAGTCAGGTAATGCGCCACATTCTTGCCACTATTCCACACGGATATAATGTGTACAGTAATAATTAAGTGTACATTTGTTTTTTTTTTATATATAATTTACAATATTTCTAATTAAATTATATATACATACAAACATTACTTGATTACATAGTCAAAAACTGAACGTAGACTTTATCAGTGTGGTTGATATTTTAGTACTATGTGACCTAGGTCGAATTCTATTGGTATTAAAACCACTTAAATTCTTAATTGAATAAATATAAATATTATTGTTTTATTTTTATATAATTTTAATATGAATTATTTTGTGTTTTTACTATATTTTTACATATTGTACAATTATTTACTTTTGATTAATATTGCTTAAATAATTTTATCGATTTAATCAATGACCGGATGACACCACGTTTCCCCTTTTTTTTATTAAAAAAATAGTGCGTGTAACCATTACGCACGGTTGAAGTAAAACTTCTTTGGCGCTGTAGCAGATATCGCAATTAAATGAAAACATATCAAAATATAAATAAAATATTTTTTATAAAATTAATAGTAGATAATAAATTTTCATTTTTATAAGTAATAATTATTATAATGATATTAATATAATATTTCTTTTAAAGTTATTAATAACTAGCGGCTCACCCTTACTTCGCTCAGTTTCGGTCCTAGGTACGTTTTAAATAGATTTAAATAGTAGCTAGCGTTAGCCATATATTTTTTTCGTGAATTTTGCTGATGTTTTAATAGTTATTCTGCTATTCTAAGCGGAGGCAAATCCAACAAATCAAAAACCATGAAAATCGGTCCAGCAGTTCTCGAGCTGTAACTCGACTTTATTTTATATTATAAATAGATTTTGACGCTCACTTCCGCGACACTCATTTTTCCAATGTATCGTATATGTATGACTTATCCCTTAGTTATGCCTAAAGAAGTTTTACTTCCGAAATGTAATATAGTTAGTTCTAAACTTGAACTTTTAATACGAAATTTACGTGATAAACAATATTATGTTTTATACTAAAACTAGCGATTCATTCTCGCTTTGCTTCGGGTTCGTCCCAAGACAGAAATAAACCTATCCCACGGGAACCGTACATTTTTCCGGAATGATATAAAGATGCCTATAGAATTCTATAGGCATCTTTATCTATCTATCTAATGTAAAAAAAATCTAATCGGATTGTAGTTCCTGAGATTAGCGCTTTCAAACAAACAAACGAACAAAATCTGCCTCTTTACACTCGTAATATTAGTATAGATTCGTAAATACCTACTATTTGACAGTATATAATAGACTGATTCCTTACTTCTTATACTATTTCTATTCTGCTTTCCAGACTCTAGAGAAGAAATAACATTTCATAGAACAATAAACAGTACTTACAGTAGTAAAACTGCAAATAATGAAAATTAAATAAATATATGTACATAAAATAAATTACAGGTGGATTAACAATAAAAATCAATATAGATTTACCTAATGGACTTGAAAATAGCATATGCGCCATTGCTTTTACAACCAGAGCGCCCGCTTAATGTAGTTACTATTAATATTGATATTGTAAGCTCTTAAAAATAATTATTAATTTCGAGCATTCGTGATATGAAGATTTACTTTTTAAGAATTTTAGTTGTAAAAATTGTATGTTAATATTTTATAATAATATTTTTTAAGCTATTTAAACATTTTTAGGTATAAATTAAACAATTTATTTAGTTATTCACATTAGTGATATTATGTTAATATGTATATGGGTTGGTATGTATGCACATATGTTTGTTACTTTTTAACGCTCAAGCGGCTGGACCGATTTGGATGATAAGTACCTAAACAAATTATGACCTGAAATAACACATAGGCTATTTATTATAAGGCACCGAGGGACACACTCAAAGAAAGGGTATATAGTAGATTATACGTATGTAAGTACAAGTAATCTACCGAGGGTTGCTCACATTAGTGTACACGTTGAGAAGACAATTATAGTCTTCATAAATTAAACTAAACAATGCAATTAATTCGACGTATCAATTAATAGGTACTGTAGTAATTAGGCTGAATTATCAAGTATATCAAATTTAAACAGCGTTTTCAGATGCAACCCAATTAATGTTCACTGTATGCAATATCTCCACTCATGTGGTTAAGCGTTTAACTATCCAGCCCTTTCGGTTCACAACACTTAAGCCTTATTTACCTACTAGCGACTTACCCTCGCTTCGCTTGGGTGCGTCCCCAGGTACGTTTTATTTTTTTGAGCGAAACCCTTATTTTTTTCTAAAATAAAAGTAGCTTTAGTTATTCCTTATAATATCAGCTATCTGCCAGTGAAAGTCTCGTTAATATTGGTCCAGCCGTTTCGGAGATTAGCCGGAATAAACAGATAGACAAAAAAATTAAAAATTCTTTTTTTTTTATAAGTACCGTATATAAGTCCATATGCATTTAGTATAAAGCTGTTATTTTGACATTACAAACAGACACTTCAATTTTATTTATCTGTATAGATATCCTATAAAATGTCAATGAAACGAAAAACTGCAGGAAGAGTTGTTTTTAATTAAATATATTCGTGTATTTGCCGTTCAGATATATTCCTCTTTAATTTAACTTCATTTACCACGCTCTGGATTTGTGTGATTGTCGAAATCTAAAGCATAAAGGATTCAACTTTATAATAGTTTGAATTTATTATGTTTCTATTATTCTAAATAAGATATAATATTTTCAATACTACATAGTGTGAAACAATTACAATAAATACCTATCAAATTCAGGATGACGGAGTGCTTTGACTGCTATCAAAATAATTTTATCCTGACCAATTCTCAGTCGCTGCGGCCAATCTCATTGAGACTTGCCTCCTATGCAGGCGATATTACTATTGATCTGTATACAATATACATATGTGCAAACACAGACGCATTTTGTATTTTTTAGTCTCCAATGAGATGTTATTCGTCAAGATCACAGAAAGATTAAGGCGCAGGACCTATGGAGAAATTTGGCATGTAACACCATCAACTGCCTATTCAGATCAGATAGAGAGATTTTTCATAAATACCTTTTATCTCATTTGTCATTTTCATCTATACAGATAAATAAAATTGAAGTGTCTGTTTGTAATGTCAAAATAACAGTTTTTTACTAAATGTATATAAAAGTATATACGATACTAATAAGGAAAAAACATTTTTTTATTTTTTTTTGACTATCAGTTTGTTCCGACTAATCTCCGAAACGGCTGGACCGATTTTGAAGGAACTTTTACTGGCAGATAACATATGTTATAAGGAGTAACTTAAGATATTTTCATTTTAGAAAAAGAATCAGAGTTCCAAGCAAAAAATTAAAACCCATGAAATTGTAAACGAAATCCGTGTACCTAGGGAACATTATAATTAGTAGGTTAGATACACTACACATATAGTATACATAAGTCCATGTGAATAATGTGTAGGCATAGATAGAGTGCCTTTGTTGTTTCTAATTGCTTCAACTTTGATTTTTTTTAACACGATTTAAGTAAAATTCGTAATGAGGGTGAAAAATACTAATTAGCAAGATTCAATACACAAAATAGCTGCTTGTAAAGCTATTCAAGCGATATAATGATATCGTCCCACAAGTCATACAAATATTTGCTAATGGCGATATAAATTTTGAACTGGCCACCAGTCCATAATTCAAGCATAGTATCTGCAAATGAAACGTCATAACAACAGCACGCCAGTATATGCCTAAATCTGTTAAATTTAAGTGCCAAATTTACATACACAATTTTCGTGTTGTGTAGGTCCGATGTGGTCGACCATACATATTGAAACTAATAACCTGAGGGCTCTATAAAATTTGTCACATGAATGGCTATCCATCAAAGTGAAGTGAAGTGTTATGCGCCGTGCTAACTGGCCAATGAAATTAGAACTTCACGCTGCAATTACGGCTATGTTTACGATCAAATTATGTTCTAAGATTTCGACAAAAGAATTTTCACGTAAGTGGTTCTGTATAATTTAGGTAATTTAATTAATTTACGCTATTAATTATTATTTTTACTGAGTAGTCATACTTTTCATCTTTACTTCAGTTTATATATAGTTTTCTTATACCTTGTATAGAAATCATCTTCAGATTACCCCTTACAACCTCACAAACCTTTTATAAAGTAAATATAAGTAAGAAAGATAATTAAGTATGAATAAGGTTATAAATTATTATGTAAGGAAGGTAAGTATTTTTTTATATACTAGTGTTTAATTTTCAATAAAGGAAATAAAGTAGTATAATAATAGTTTGTCTCAACGTTTTCTTTGATGCACTAAAGTAATGAGTGAAGACAAATGAAGCAAATAAATTATAAATGTTATTATAATACAGCGGCGAGTTCCAAGGATTTCTGTAAGAACTTATAAATTAAATACTGAACTTCACAGAACACTTAAGGTTACTGTCTGTTGCACAGTTGCGATGACTCTATTGTTTGAGAAAGCAAAGATAGATTGTAACTAAATAAAAGGATCCATTTAAATATTGACGTTGTACACTGTTAGAATAAACTTACTGACATTTTGAACATTTTGTATATGATTTTAATTTAGTTAACAGTCAAGATAAAAAATTAAAAGCTAACAAAAAAATTAAAACCCAAACGTTGGTTTAGCTTTTTGTATAGAAATGGAGAGAGACTCAAAATATTTTTTTCCAGGATTTTGGCTGCCTAGTCCTCGATAATTAGAATTCCTTTATATAGGTACAACTATTAGAACCCACGGCTTCAATCTACAAAAAAAACTTTGACTTTTTGTTATACAGCGACTCACCTTCGCTTCGCTCGGGTTTGTCGCTATGTATATATATCATTATATATATATATATATATATATATATATATATATATATATATATATATATATGTATATATATATATATATATATATATATTTTATTCTGATCCCTTGGGTAGTAGCATACCTTAGATTAACGCGTTCTAACTAACAAAGAAACAAATAAATAAACTCTGTCCCTTTATAATGTTAAAAAAGTATAGATATGGTCCATCATTGGGTAATCTACCCCTCTATGGTATATGTAGTCTATATGGTATGTACGGCAATTTCTACTTTTTACTCTACCAAATTTATCCTTGATCTCTGTGTGAAATATATATCTATATATAATAAACTCACGATGACCCTTACAAGGATTCCGTTTGTTCGTCAAACACACAGACTACTAAAATGAAAAAAAAAAAACGATATTACTGTTAATACTTACGTTTATACTAATAATATTTGCATAAATGTTTTAAATATTAACTTTACTTAACATTTTCATTTAAATTTTATCTACATAATTTTTAAGAATAAATTAACTGCTAGATAACTCTAACTTTGTGCTTTGTACTAGGTTAATCTAAATACTGATGGTGCTTCTAGCATTTTGTTTCTTGCAATATTAATATCTCGTTACCCTTATTAGAGTTGGTGTACTTCCTTTACTGTTCGCCAAAGTGTGCTATTTGGTACAGATTACGTACAAAAATATACGTACGAAACACAAGGTATTACGTACAAAAATATACGTATAAACCATCCCGTTTATCGTTTGTTTACACATATTCAAATTTAATTAACTTTCAGGCGCCGTCTCCTTTGTGCGGGGTCCAAGAAAGGGAATGTTTGCCTGGCAAATGACTGCACCTAGACTTGCCCGGGGTTTTTCACCGCATATTAAAATCTTTTTACTCCATTTAAGGCAGACGCATTCTGATTATTCTGCCTTGAAAAGCGCTGTTAATTATAATTTAAATTAAACTTTTATGTTCAAACTAGTTTTTGTAGTTAGTCTATATAAATCCAATATGGGTCACAATATTTTTGATATTTGCTATGAAAACATAATCAAATTGAATTATTATTCTAGCGGTTTACCCTCGCTTTGCTTAGGTCCCTAAATACGTTTTAAATATAACTGTTATTGAGATTGTACCTTAGGAGATAGACAAATGCTTGATATTGAAGACTTTTCTGTAGACTTTTTTTTCTATTTATTTAAAAGCTTTGTCATTTAAACGATCATGTCGCTCTTTAATTTTGTATTCGCACATAACACAAACAAAATTTCCTTAAATTAACTAATTATACGGTTATTACAATTATTTTGAACTACTATATAGAGTTTCTTAATTACTACAGAATTAGGCCTCGCAGTATACTGTTACTTCATCCTGTATTTAGGCAAAAAAGACTGTTAGCGAGGACCTTTTTAAGACCCAAAATTTTCTAGTTCATTGTCTTAATGTATGTCTTAAGGTTAAGGCCAGCTTTAGCCGTATAAAATTCTGAGGACGACGATTCTAAGTAATATGTTATCACTACACAAAATTTTGTTAATATCGCTTCAGTACTTTTAGCGTGAAACGCGCACACAGAAACAAACAGACAAAAATTTTAATAACTATTGTTTTGGGGTCTATATTCTGTACAGAATATATATACAGCCATTGTTTTAAAAATATTTCATGTACAGATTTCGCTAAGTTAATTTTTTATTTTACGGATAGATTAGTGTACTTTATTTTTTATTACATCTATGTACATTTATATATTTATATAATTATACATAAATTGATAAGCTAAATAGCTTGTTACATAGCAAGTGCAGTATACTATCGAATGTTTAAGGATTAAATAAAAAACAATGAAGTCGATAGATAATAAAGAAGCCAGAACATAATCACTAAGTAAAAACAAGGTCGGCTCTCGGACTACAAAGAGTCATTGAACAGCAATTACCTCAGAGGCTTCCAAAAAGGTCTTTAATTAAATCCTTCTCCGATGACATCATAATTATAGCGCAAATTGGATTGGGACACCCTTCTGTTTTGTTAATTGTAAGTAGAAAATTTTCTTATTTAATTAAATTAGTTTTCACAAATCGAAGTTCAAAATAGCATTGAGTTTCTTCTAAGGTAACTTAAAGATATCGTTAGTTGGCTGCAAAAGTTAATATTAAATAATATATTTTTAAATATTTCACAGTCATCCTGACATTTATAACATATTCGTAAACTAAATATGATTAAAATGTAAATCACTTCCTACTATATTAATCAAAAACGTATTAGTTACGTTATTACTGCACAAAATAAATATTTATATAGGTATGTGCAATGTACATATATGATGAAAAATATTATATTTCTACTTACAGTGAATATGATTGTGCTATAAATATTGAAATATTAGTTATGCATAGCATAAGCGCTTATCTTTTCAAGTAAATTTAAAACTTTCTCACTTCTCGTTACTTAGAACTTGCCCACGGCATTTGGGTTCAGCTTAGTTAAACCTTCTGCATTATTTCATTATATCCTATAAATATATCCGGCTTTTCAATGCTCCACTTAAAGTCAGGCGGTCAGTAAAGAAAAAGATGAGTAAGTACTCGTGAGATCGAAGTATACACTTGCTTTAAGATTCAAAAAATCTGTTTTAATACTTTACTAATAATTATTAATGTAATTTTATCTAGAATTTGAAATTTTACTTTAATATAACTTGTAACCAAAGCAAGTTATACGTTCTAAAGATCGAAAATTATACGGTGTAATTAACAACAATCCAGTCCAATTCTTTTAATACTGCCATTTCGAAAACATATTTCAATCATATAAAATAAAATTTAATTCCAACTGAAATCATCCTTCATCCCTACGTTATCCAAAATATTCTTTTTAAAACTTTTTAATCAATTTTATGCTATTCCATTTTTTTTAATTTCTCCAACATTTTATTAATATTTTATTTAGAACTATCCATGATATAGTAAGGGTGTCGCTCCTATGATAAAATAAATAAAAAATCAGGAAGCAGAAAAACATAATATGATTAATGTGTGTGTAAAATTACAAAAACACAATATTAATAACTATAAAAGATAGGAAATATAACCAAAAAGATCTGTCTTGTTGCTGAGCTAAAATTGCAACATATAAACTATTTTATTAAAATCATTTAAATTTATAGGACAATTAGAATATTAGTTAATATTAGTTATCTAATCTAATACTTTTAAACGAGCAATTCTGTGGGGGTGTGTGGGGGTTTTCGAGGGCGAAAAATCGATCTAGGTTACTCTTATGCCTGTGAAAACGCGAGTTTCCAAGTTTTCATGCGATTTTCTTACGCAAAATATGATCGATAACTTCAGACGTTCTGGCATAAGCATCGTGGTCAAGCTGCGAAAGCGCAAGATTGACAATTACAGTTGTCGGGTTTCGATTCCCGGTCGGATACAAAGTTTTTTTTGTTTTTTTTTTTGCATTTATTCAAGTGTTTAGTTTAAAAAAAAATTGCACTTTCACCCAAAAACTCCGAGCGAAGCTCGGTCGCCCAGATACTAATAGTTAATTTACTAAAGACCGTCCAAAGTGGAGGAGGTTAAGTAGGAAGGCAGACCCTGATAACAGCCGGGTTTGATAAAAGCCAGACAGAAGAAGAAGAGAATATTAGATGAAGCAAAACAACAGAATATTCATGAAACTTTTATTCCTAGTAGTTTGTGTTCTCTGAGTTAATATTCGTACTGGTATTTACTACTTTCGAGTTTGATTTAAAGAAATAAAGCTTTAAGTTACATGTTAGGACGTATACAAAATACTGGAAACCGTATAGAAAAATGTTCTAACGTATGAATATTATAATTTCTATTTATTTAGTGTGTCCCGCGCAAAAATGTTCTTTGTTGTACCAATAAGAGTCTTCAGAGAAAGGGTGGGCCATATCAAGACATTTTTACATAGGATGTTACATACAGATAGACAAGCAAAATTTTTTCCCATTTGGTATTTGTATCTTAATAACGGCTGTCTTAACTAAAAATTTTCAAATAAATGTGCTGTCGCTAACAAACATTAATTTAATGTTACTAATGTATGGTACGTATTTTTTAAAAGAAATCTCTGTAATACATAACTATTTATTATTTCAGAGGTAACATTACAACTCGTTGCTATAGCGGGTCTTGTATTATTTAATACTTTGTAATATTATTTTTCTGAGTAATATAAAATTTCTATATTAACAAAACTGCGAAGTTTCCTATGCCAAAAATATCTGGGTTACGCGAGCATAATATTTCGACACGACTCGCTCGCGGCTATTCTCTTTGCTATGACAGTACGAGTATTACTATCTCATTAACTAATGTGAGAGTATCATTCGTGCAGTCTCTGGTTTGTTTTAAAAGTACAGCCTCATATGTAATGCCTTATTTAATGAAAAATCGGTTATTATATTATAGTTAAGTTATAACAGCGTAAGCGCGATTATGAACATAATTTTTTAGTTGATTTGTAACTAATATAACAAGTTTTAACAAGCTTTAAGTTTCACTGAATATTTTTTGTAATTTTCTAACCGACTTGAAAATGTATTCAATTCGATTGTTCCTCCACATACTTTTTTTTGATTAGTTCAACTCTAACATCCAAACGGATTAATGTAATTTTCATGTAGATATAAGTATTAAACTACATCATTTTCAATTTAATTTACAATATCTTAATTAAATCATATTGATTTAATTAAATCAATATAGAATTCAATATACTAATAGGTATAGTGATTATGGCCAAATTGTTTACTAACAAATACGTATGGATGTAATATCTCGAAATATAGGTTATTATTATTATAAGTTTTACTAAATTACCTATAGCTTAAATTAAAAAAAAAGAACGATGAATGAGATTGACGTAACTAGTAATTCATGTTATATTGTTTATTATAATATCTTTATTGCACTTTAAATGTAATACAGAAAAAAATAAATAAACAATAAACTTAGTTAACAAAGGTGGACTTATCTCTGAAAGAGATCTCTTCCAGCCAACCCCTGGATGTGGAAGAAGATGTCAGCGGGCAATATAGTGCAAAAAATGAATATACTAGAAATAACAGTAAAAATCACACACGTATATTAATTATAAAAATATATACTTATACATTCATATGTATATACACATATTTAATATATAAAACATGTAAATAGAAAAATGTGTTGGTTCCATAATGTAAAGATGGTTTACTAGCAAAAGTATTAATTTTTAACCCCGATTAACAACAATAAAATATTAAATGCAATGAGGAGATTAATTAATTATCTGACATTATCTAATAACGCGAACACACCACATGCAAATATGCTGTTTCAATGCTTACGAATAATTTACCATATTTTGGCTAACTATCCGGGCGTAAGATTTACCAATCGAGTTGTATGGCCCAAGTTCATTAATATATAATTTTTAAAATATTTAATTTATTTTCATGGTAAAAACACAGGTATATAAAAACTTTTTCTAGTACTCCATAACATTAGATTTTTTAAAAAAAATACTTCATATAAATTCATCTACAAATTTAGTACCAATGTGACCCATTCTAAATTATAAAAAATCAGTGATTGATTAACGAATACAAAATTGAACTTATTTCAAAGTCATACACGTACTTCACAATTTTAAAATTGCTGTTATTTTAAAGAAATTTACTAAAAGCTCATAGCTTATACTGAACCACACATTACTATTATAAATACATACGCCAGTAAAAGAATTATAATAAATTAAAAAGGTTGTTTGCCGAAAATATGAGGGAAATGAAGCGTCATTTTGTTACGTATATTGAAATTCGGTTTACCTAAAATCAATCGCACCAACGTACAAATTGCAATATTTGCGGTGTAAATTAATAATGTACCCATAAAATAAGCCCAATGTTATTATCCATTTTGCTCCTACGATGTAAGCTTTATTTAGTGCCCAGTTTTATTTGAGTGGTGATTAAGTCTGTATCCCAATGGAAATACATAACGGATTTTATAAATCCGCAAATGTATTCGTATTGAATATTTTGTTATTCATGTTACTTTGCGACATAAAAATTACACGCAAAAACCTAGCTGTTTTGAGATATCGACCGTTTCAATTTTATATGTACCCTGTTAGCCGATAAGCTTACTTAATCGTGATATCCGCTTTACAATAGAGCGCGTTTTGCAGACTAAATCTTCGCTTCTAATAACTTTTTTAATATTGCAAAAATTGTAAAGGAACTAAGTTTTATTACATTATTTAGAAAATTTGTTTTGTTGTGAGCTTAATATACCTACCAATTAGATGCTGAAATTTCTTTGTATATTGTTAATTCTGATTGTTCGATCAATCGTTTTCGGGTCTAGAACTATAGGCAGTATTAATTTCGTATGCCAATTTAAACCTAATTTTAGTACAACGAGAGTAGTGGTGTGCAATAGTAAATCTAAATAATAGCAGATTCGATACTCTTTAGTATTCAAACTTAAGCAGTTAATTCTCTCACAGCTTGTTATTTAATAGTGTGAAGTCGCTAACATTGCAGTATATATACATAAATTCACAAACAACAAAATTTGCCAGTCAAATGAGTTTTCTAAAAAGCCGATTAAGCGGAAACTAAATCGGTTAATTATTTATCCAAAACTAGTGCATATACGGCATAGAATAATGCTAATGAACGATACAACAATTTTGAATTAAGCATTATTTAATCCTACAGGCGTAACATTTGGTAATACAGTTTTAGACATTACATTTTCACATGTTCTATATGCTTTATTTTCTATACTTATTATGTAAATATTAATTATAAAAAAATTACCTTTCTAAAAAAAGCTGCTTACCTGAAAACAAAAATAAATAAAATATTAATGTTATATCATAATATTTAAATATAAGTTGTAGCCAGCCAAGAACATAATTGTGACTGTACGAATCTCGAAATTAAGACAAGATAATTTATTTTTAACAAAAAGTTATGATCTAATTTAAATTAATAAACTCTGAAATGGATGGATTTAAACTAAATTAATCATTTTAAACAAGTTTAGACTACATAGTCTGTATTAATAATAAAAAAATATAATATATTTTACGAATATTTGTTGCAATATATTCATAAAATATATATTATCGTCGTTTTTTTAAACACAACCATAATTCGGTAATAGAACTTAATTAGAATCGAAATAAGATATTATATTGTAACATCAAATTCAAGCTCATAACCATTAAAATTAAAAGTATACAAAACCACACATACATACATACAAATAGGCATATATAGTATTAGTAATGAATTTTTTGTTTTTTAATATTAGCTATATGAAGTTCGACATCTTGCGTTTCATATTCAAATTAATCTATACATATAATAAAATTGTAACCAAGCCGAATCTGTACATTAAATATTTTTTGGAAAATCTTATTGAAAATAGACATTTTCATCGATACAGAGGCCGAATCTATAGTTTTTAGAAAATTGTCATTCTTTTAATCTGTTTCCATTTGTTTCCCCGCCGTTCGATTTCTCTTTTACATCACTGTTTTTGTGACATAGAAAAACTGAAATATTGCGTAATTTTCGATGTCAAGTTCTATCGTGGCACCTTTTTCATTTTATTTATTTTAGTCAATAAAATAAAGTTTTGTCCTATTTCAGACCTAAACACATACATTATTACCTAGTACAGTAAGTATAGTCTGCCTGAAATCCCTCCAGGCTATTAAACAGTTGAATAAAATGTCCAAAATTCTAAAGGTTACCTAAACACATTATATTTCAACTAGTGTTCGCAGTTGAAATATAATGTGTTTAAGTGGTCGAAATTCCATATGATTCGACCCTAATCATTATTGAAAATTTGAGGAAAACATACATATGTATATGAATAGTATTTACTGTTCTACATAAAAAAACGTAACTGTTTTCAATTCTTTTTATTGATAACACTAAAGCTAGGCAATAAGCTACTAAAGAGAAAAGTAAATCGATTTATTAACATTATGGTTCTAGTAGAAATAGAATTGTATTGGATAAATAGGAAAACCTTACGTTAAAGTGATACTTATAATCGCAATAAAGTAATAAAAAAAATCGATATATAATTCGAACACGGTAATTTTTAAACGTTTAGTGACAGTAACTAAAACACTAACCAAATTCTTTTACATATCAAATCTGTTAAGTCAAAACAAAGATCTACCTCTCGCGTAAACTGAGCCCGAGAGCGTCAGCGTCAAAGGACAGTCCAGACAGATGGGTGACCTACAGCACCATGGTAGTCTTCAGTAAAAAATAGCTTAAAAAATTACAAGATTTCGACTTTAAATTATGTCATAATACTACTTTAATACGTATCGCTGACTTTACTAAATATAAAATACTAATAAATGTAATAGTTTCTATATAAAAATTTATTTCGTTTCCATGTTACGTTTCAACAAACAAAACACTCGACAGTAAACATAAATAGTATTCTTAAGGTTGTTCTGAGTCAATTGTATTACATCTACAACACTTTGAATGCAAATAACAATTTTACGGCTCGCTTTTGTGAGTTTGATGTATAAGTTATCAAATTTAACCAGTATTTTAAGCTCTGACTTTATAAGATTTCACAATAAATATCGTACCAGTGATTTTTATTATAAACTATTTTTCATTCACGGCTTCGCTCGCGTGTTAAGACGATAAAAAATACCTTAAGTCACTTTCAATTCATTTAAAATAATCATATAAGTATATCAATACTCGCCTATGAAAGTCCCATTAAAAGCCATGGAGGAGCCTTTCTTTTCCTACTATATACTTATCACACTTGAATAGTTTTTTCTACTCTAGGAGAAATATTAACTTATATTTCTCAAGTAACGCTTCCTAAAATTTCTTTGAAATTGTTTAAGCTGTTCCAAAGATTAGCAGATAGAATCAAACAAACTTTTTATTAATAATAGCTAGCTATTAGGCTGTTTTTAAAATCATAATAAAATAAACATTTCAGTTGCATATAAGTAAAGTTATATATAAATTGTTCACTTTCTATAACAAACTTTATAGATCCCTTTTATAGTAGACTAACGGAAAATAGAAACAAATCTATCCCACGAAAACCGTACATTTTTCCGGGATAGCCTATGTGATATTCATATATATGAGCTATATTAACGTAAAGTTTCATTAAAATTCATTCAGTAGGTTTTGCAAGAAAGAGTAACAAATATTAATATATCTATACATCCAGACATAGGTACATACATCCTCACAAACTTTCTCATGTATAATATTAGTAGGATTTCATCACACGAGCTGTACATATATGACGGAGAAGTCAAAGTCGCAACAACAGCATAAGATAATAAGGAATCAAATCTGAATTCTGTAGTACAAGATGCATCCCTTTCGCGATAAGGCCACCAGATGTCGTTGATGTAATAGCGTCGCCTTTGTACCATTTCTAATGAAAGGTCGAAACTGATATAGCTATCTTTAATCAACGCGAAACTTGCTCATAGATGCGGGCTGTTGTTGCAGAGAGGTTGGGTTTTACGTCGCAACGGTGCTCCTATAATGAAAAGCGATTGAAAGATTGAAGTTTACTGTTCAAAATTGTATGTATGTATTGTATTAAGTTATGGTTTTCTTATGAGGTTGTTATGTTTGTTTATAGATATAACTGTAATGTTATTGTTAAACAAAAAAAACTTATTCATTTAATAGGCGGATTGCTTTGTAAATTTGAAATATGTATGTATAATATGCCTTATTACTTACATAAACTTACATCGGAAAATTGGTAGTCAGGGGTTTCTATAAATTAAGATAAGTAGAATATTTTCAGTTTTATTTAAGCGGACGAAGCCGTGGGCGGTTCACTGAAAGGTCATTTAATATAATTATTCACAACAATAGTATTGCTCTATTTTGTAGATTAATTAGAATTGTTTTAAAACAGTTTCTCTTTAAAATCCCCTAGAGCTCCTTATTTTTTTTTTTTCTGACGCATTTTTATTTATTGAAACTACATATTATTTAACATATTATATATTATATCTATATCATATATTATGTCATTCTGGCCTTTGATTTACTCTGGACCTATGTATTTTTAAGCTGCTTAATGTGTTTGGATGATTAAAGAAAGGAGGATAATAGGATATATTTTATATAAGTGTTTTATTCATTATTTTGTTTTTGTATGAAAATGCATATGGTAAACCTGATTCCATTACGACGTGTGGGCGATATGGGCGATCCGTATCCTATGATTAGTAGGTATATCAAAAAACAGTATAAAGATGTTAAGCATCATTATATTTTCTACCCAATAAGTAAAATGTAAACATACCGGAAATACTCGTTCATGGCAAAGTATCATGAAAATGACAACAATCCCGGATATTGACGTTACCACCATTTCGTTCTGTCATAACCCTAAATTAATCTACATCAGAGAATTGTAGGGAAATTAATCTCTTTGAGACAATACCGGCGTATCTTTGGTTTACGACGGCCGTCTTAACTGAATCTACAAATATTTGAACAATCGTCTCACTATGGCAACTATTGTCTAGGTCAAACTAATTTGGGATTCTCTAAAGCCGTAATTCAATTTTGCACAGAGATCATAAACTAAATTAATTTAGTAAAGCCTTTCTTAGTTAATATACATTATGAAAAGTTGTGTAAACAAAACAGGTTGTTTAATTAGCTCTCTTCTCTCAATTTACTTCAAGTAGAATAATGTTCTAAAAATAGTTTTCATAATTTTGAATAGGTTTTCAAGTAATTTTAATATTATATAAACTTTGGAGTACAATAATTAAAAACTGAAACTGAATGAAATAATTTGGTACCTTTACTTTGATATGCATATAGGTACTTGAAATTCACTGTAAAAATGGTGTAAAAAATGTATAAAAATTGAGCTTTTTATGTGCCTTTATCAGTCAACACATGAAAAATTAGAATTGCTTATTGTCAAATATAAATACTAAATTATTTCTAATTATTTGTAACTATTTTTCAATTTAATTGACCAGAACAAGTAACACACCCTCGCTTCGCTCGGGTACGTCCCAAGGTGCGTAGACATAGCTTTGCTATAGTTTAATTGGAAAATCTTTCGTTTTACTATACGAGCAAGTACTAAGTTTCGACAACCATTAACATTTCTTCATTTGGACGAAAAGTTTGTAGTGACCCTACTTACTGTGCCTGTCGCGGGTTCGAGTCCTGCTCGGGGCATTCATTTGTGTGTTGTTTGTACTCCAGTCATGGGTTTATATTTATAATATGTATTAAAGTTATACATGTGTAGTGTATCAACTATCTGATATTCATAACACAAGCCTCGTAGCAATTCATGGAACTAGATGGTGCTGCGTTTTAATGACCCAACATATTTATTTATCTATTTAGTCATTTAATGTGTATAAATTCCCTTATTCAATCTCAATACGAATATGCATTGCCAGTGTGGAACCTCCATTATGCTAAGTACATAGATACACTTGAAGTTGTACAAAAAAAATCCTACGCAGTATGTAACATAAGTGTTATCGACTCTGTTTGCCATTTGAACAACTAAAATTAGATATAATGTTCTGATATGATCTTTGTCATGGTTAATATAATTTTATTCAACTTAATAATATATTATGTTATACCATATCGAACATATAATCGTAAATATAATAATTTTTTTGCTACTAATACCGGTGATAGGACTCTGTGATGCCTGAGGAGTCCGACTGGATGGGTATCATCCCCTTATCTTTTTCTTCCGCCAAGGACAATAATTGCATTGTTGTGTTCCGGTTTGAAGAATAAGGTGGCCAGGGCAATTACAGGCCAGAGGCATATTATCTTAGTCCTCACAGTGATAACGTACCGGCGGTTCTGCAGTTTTGTTACGTAAAACTTAAGTGCATGAACCGTAGGTGTTATGGGCGACAGGTATCGCTTTCCATCAGGTGGGCTGTCTGCTCGTTTATCACTGAGTACCATAAAAAAAAAACGTTCTCAAACTACTGTAGGTATACGTTCGTAGAATTGTTAATACTTACAATACATACTTTTGTTCTATCGATTTAATAAATACAAACATGTACAGCTTTATAAAACAAATAATTTTCATAATATGCAATTCATATTATAGTATTACTTTTAGTGTTTTTCTTTTATATGTTTAATGTTTTTTTTGTTACTTGAACTTAATACAAAATACATTACCAATTCTTAAGACCAGTTAATAACCTGTGGTCAACGATGCTAGTGTCAGAATCATTTATTTAATTATATTAGTTGTTTACATATTAGCCTTATTGTGAACACTAGATCCAAATAAAAAAATAAGAGGAATAATTCTGTAATACTTTGTTTTTATATAACTTTATTAGTTTACGCGGCGCACGTCAATAAAGCTCTCAGTCGGCTTGATTTATTCCGACATCTTCAACAATCATCGTTATATTTCAGCCAATTTGTATAAAACCTTAATGAATTATGACCCTAAACCTTCCTTGTGAATCCACTTGTAAGTTAAAACCGTATGAAAATCCGTTCGGTAGTTTTTCATTTTCTCGCGTTAAAACAGACAGACGCGGCGGGGGACTTTATTTTTTATCATGTAGGCAAAATGTAGTGATATCGGAAGCCAGTCATAAGAAAGTTAACAATAAATGACGTTTAATTAACGTACAAAGCTTTTTTATCTCGATAATACACCAGTAGGTATATGTTGTAGTATCTAAAAAGTAACAAAAAATTTATAAAATTGATTTTTATTAACCCATTTCTCTAACATTCTTTTACCAAATCGTTTCATACACATATTTTCGCTAAAATCATATGAAAACTAGGTTCCGAATAACAAAAGGTAAATGCAACCCAAACTAACTTAAAATACTCCATCACAGCAAATGGCATTTAACTCATTATAACACTAACAACGAGCTAGGTAGACCTGGCTTCCCGCGCAAGCGTTCCGCTCTGACGCATGAGGGTTCCTTTGCGGCCATTTATCACTTAGTCAACCAAAACCGCGCACGCGCTGCACTAACTTGCAATAATTTTACACCAAGGGATTTCGCCTGCCTATACAAGAGTCTCTGGAAGAGCAAAAAAATATCAAAGACATTTTAAGTGAATATTTAATAGTGAATATTTATAATCCTAGAATAGAAAATACCGTCTTAGTAGGGTTGTTAAATTTGAAAATCAGAGTTCAATAAAAATAACTTAAACACGTGTTAGGCTCACGCTATGAGATTCGAACACAATGCTTGTCACAATAACGTTCTAATTTATAGGGAGTAACCATGAACAGTTAGAAAATAAAATTATACTACACAGCATTCTATACTTCTAACACATACATTCTCGTACATACTTCAAGTCTACGATGGCAAATTAATTTTTTCGCCCAGATCAGGATTCGAACTTGTACCGTTCGACATAGAGGCAAATAGGCTGTCATTAAATGTATGATATTTTCATTTTAAATAAAATAAGAATTCATTTGAATAATAAAGTAATAAAAATAATTTGTTTTTTAACAAACGTATTAGTAAACTATACCTAATAGCGTCCCTAATAACTTACACCCTATGGTTTATTACATCCCATGGAAATTATTTGACTTAACACTTTAAAACATTTCTTGGACTATAAACTTAAAACACAAAGTCTCGTCAACCCACATACATAATATTATAGTAAGGATTAGTAGACAATAATTACTAAAATGAAATGTGAAACAAAAATATAGTAGTATATCTTAACAAAGGTTTCGTACTGTAATAACAAATTCAAATTAACAATTTTGAGAGACAAGATAAATATCATCTTGATCCACGCTTTAGGCAAAATGCGATGTTTGTCGTGTGGTATCAAAGACCGATGTTTTTTCTTCTCTGTTTATTTAGATTTCTCGTATTTACATATGTATATCAATCATTTAAATCAATTTATATATATATATATATATATATATATATATATATATATATATATATGTCGTAGTCTTTTCGCAGAATTCGTCATTTCATGAAATACCTAGGCACTTCCGGCAACTCGTGTTTACAGCCAATATACACAATCCGACGCATAGTCATTGCGGACAGTTAGGCTTTTCATGTAATGCCTGTTATATACACCGTGGCACGTTGAAGAAAGGAAAAAAATTAATTATATTAAAAAAAGTTAAAAAGACCAAGAAGTTGATTTATTATCAATCATCCACGCGCGTAGCATATTTTCGACATCTTGATTTGCTCTTTCTACGCTGCCCTGACTTTGCGGATGTCGAGGTCTGCCGTGAAATTTCAAATTTTGAGGTTATGTTTACATTAAATAAACTAAAGTGTAACATTATATCCTGGAAAAAGTTGTTTTAACTGTTCTAACCTAACCTAACCAACCTAGAAGATAAGAAAAGGTTTTGTTATGGCGTCGATTTATCATAATAATGCTAATTCTGACATTGACATTTAACATAACCAAGTACCAGTTTTACTGATAGAATTGATGTTAAATACGAATAAATCGTGATTTTAAGCGTTAAAATAAATATTTAAGTACAATAAGGATTGAAATATTGTAAGGATTTTTTTAAATAAGGATATAAGGATTTTTTCCTTTCTTCAACGTGCCACGGTGTATATAACAGGCATTACATGAAAAGCCTAACTGTCCGCAATGACTATGCGTCGGATTGTGTATATTGGCTGTAAACACGAGTTGCCGGAAGTGCCTAGGTATTTCATGAAATGACGAATTCTGCGAAAAGACTACGACATATATATATATATATATATATATATATATATATATATATATATATATATATATATATATATATATATATATATATATATATATATATATCGAACGATTACAAAAATATATACATTTTAAATGTTTAAAAATAATTTGGGATAAAAAATTGCTAAATATGTACCTATTTCTGAATGTATGTATGTATGTATTCAGCCCTTTTTAACGTCCCACTGCTGGGCACGGGCCTCCCTTTAATACGAGGGGGATCAGGCCATAGTCCACCACGCTGGCCAAGTCCGGGTTGGCGGACTTCACATGTCTTTCGAAAACTTGCTAGGTTCTCTCAGACATGTAGGTTTCCTCATGATGTTTTCCTTCAGCGTAAGACAAGTGGTAATCATGTTAGAAATGATTCGCGTTGGATAATATCAGAGGTGCAAGACTCGGGATTTGATTCCGCTTCACTCGGTTTCCCAAGCGAGCGCATTACCACTGGGCTTAACTTATGTAACTTCAAATGTGTAATTGGCAAAAACTAAAAAGCTGTAAATAAAAAAAATATTATAAAAATAAAAAACACCCGACTGCATAAAAGCTCACTAAAAAGATGAAAACAAATTGATGAAGGAATATAATATAGTATTATGCAGTTAAAGATATACATAGTTATGAACATCTCGCGGCAAAGATGAAACGTGTATGTTTCCCGAGCATTTTTGCATTCCACGTCCCGGATTATAAACAAAAATAAATTTAACTCAATTTATCCTTAAAGCATACGATAAAAAAACTTAAAATCCGTATTGTAATGTCCATTTGACCTGTTGATTATGGAAATTAAACGCCTTTGATCAACGCAGTGCCACGTACTGATTCGTAATGGAATTCGAAAAATTTACATCATTAAAAGTCAATTCAATTTGCTTGTTTTCATTCTGGCGTCGACGGCGATAGCGATGTAATGATGACGACTGTAAGTTCATTCTGAATTAATTAATGGAAAATTAATTAAACTTGTTAGAATAAATTAAGCAATAGTACATATTTGTATATACCAAATGAAAAAATATATATTATTTAACAACGCAAAATTAATTTGCAGTATTAATGTATTCTCTTAATTCATTCTTCAATTCTTTTGATTACTTTTATATATTATTTTATATATATTTAAAACTATTTGTTTTTAGTAAAACAATATTAGAAGAACATTTTACACGTGAAACCCTTTTTTACATTACAATAGAGATCTACCTTATCAAATATTTTTGGAATCGTTATCAGCTAACGTAAGGCAAAGCAAATCTATTTAGTTATATATGAAAACACCACTATTATGTATAACATTTGGGTAATAAGTAGAGTTAATGCACTCACTTTTACTTATATAAAACTGAAGAATTCGTGGGGTGTACTGCCATCTATAAAGAAAACTCATGTTATGTGATATTCGCAATCGTAATCAGGCAGTGTAACCAACGATTCGCCTCTTAAAAAAGAAGCCGGTGTAAAGGACCTCAACCTCAGAACCGTTGGAAATCACCGATGCCTGGGGTTTGAATATGCTTCTATTTATTTAAAATTTAACGTTCATTCTTATTTACCTGACGTAAAGAATAATTATTACTGTTAACTTCTTTTTACATACAAACAAACAATACTACTGTAATTTGAAGTGAATCTCTTTGATGTATCTACTAAGCAAGGAATATCCCATCAAAAACATAAATGTGAAAATAGGAGCCAAGTTCAATATTAAGAATAAGCACGGTTGTCAACTTCACCGACAAAAGAATTGAGATCTAAATGGATGCCAAGTTCTGTGGATAATCCTAATTTTTTTCCATAAGAACATACAACATTCTAAAATAAACATAAAACACAATTTCTTGTTTTTATTTTTTCTGCTACAAATGTGTTTGTTATTTAACTTTTTAAATTTGAACAGTCGAGTTATTTACACAGAGTAGATAACTTAGAATAAATTGAAGTTCAAGATTTGACTTGGCTAGTTTTTGCTAGTAAAGCAAGTTTTGAAGAGTGAGACATATGACCTTACAATATAAAAACAGTAACTTGCGTATAGCATAAAGAAGATATAAATGATTACCCGAATATAAGATAACTTATATGTAAAAACATACACACAGTGCTGCGTCGTTTGGCTTGAACTAGGCTGGACACGCTACCGCGTCTCTTGATCTAAAATTATAACTCACTCTTAAATTAAAAATAAAAAGGAATCCCAGACAAAATAATCTACTCCTTGAGACCATTTCAATAAGCCTAAACGTGATATCTCTGCAGTATCTTAGTGAAGAGTTCATAGCTTGTAGATTCCAGATTACGCTGCAGCATCAAGCCTAGGTTACCATATCACTCACATCTCATTAAAATAAATGGACACCAAGTTTCGAATTGATGAGATCTGTGCAAGTCGTTCATATCCTATCTGTAAAGAGCTGATAGTCTGCAAACGGCTAAAAGGATTTTCTTAATGTATAGCTAAAAACTCTGTCGATCAAGTTACCTTTCAAACCAAACTAAATTAAAATTGTTTCACTTGTATGGGTGCTATTGGAATCCACAGAGACATAGATACACATTACACACGTTAAATTTATAACTGCCCACTTTTGCGTCGGGGGTTAAAAATAAATCATTATCTACGAGTATACAAATAGCATTTGGAACTTTGTGTAAGTCCAATCACTTAATAATATTAGTTATGTCTGATTTACAACTTTGTATTGATATTGACATAAAAGTAAAATAAAGTTTCGTACGTGTTAAAATATTTGCTTCTACATTTTCGAGTATTATATAGGTTGTAAAATACGAATTACTGTATATAATTCATAAAATTTAAAATTACAGCCCAGGCTTTTACGTTTGAAAGAGAAAATAATGTAGGTATTATATTATTATTAATTTTACAGAGAGTGTTACCTTCTGTGAAAACATAAATCGGTATAAGTGCATTTATAAAATATAAATTACCATTTAACCTCAACCACACTGTATTTAAAGAGAAATAAGCTCAATTTCAATGGCCTGATTCCCCTCGTCTTGAAGGGAGGCCCGTGCCCAGCAGTGGGACGTTAAAAAGGGCTGAATACAGTAAGCTCAATTTCTATCTAAAACCTTATAAATTGTATAATTTAATATATAAATTAACATACAAATAGCTAAAAAATTTAACTAAATAACAATTTCAGTACTATTATCGATATAAATTAGATTTTTTTGTTTGAAAGGAGATTTTATCGAGAGTGTTCTTAGCTATAAATCAAGAAAATCCGTTCAGCCGTTTGAAAGTCATCAGCTCTTTTCTTAACGGAAAAAGGATATGAGCAACTTCCACAGATCTAATCTATTCGACATTTGGTATTCCGTTACTTCAATGACATTGCAATGATATGGTAACCTGATGCTGATGCTGCAGCGCCACCTGGAATCTGCAAGATTCTCATCTCTGTACTAAAATACTGCAGAGATATCTTCTTTAAGTTCATTGAAATGGACTCAATATGTTATTGTGTCGGACTTTTTTTGAAAGTCTCTATCTTTTAAAAATTTCATTTGGTGGTAAATAATAATAACAACGTTTAACAAAACAAAAAACTAAGATTACTTTAGAGGTTAAATTTACAAATGTGTATTAAAAACTATAATAAGATCGAATGGAAAAAAGTCGAATAAAAGAATAATTATGCAATTTATGAATATTAAAATCTTAATCTTGAAAAGGAAATCAGCGCTTACAATAATAGATCAGTATATATTTAAAACCGCTTTCAGTGAGGCGAATCGATTAAATTTCATATGCTTCCACGATTCGGCAAATTAGATTGGCACTCCAAGCGGTCAGAAGTCGACACGGGGCCCTTCAACAGACATCACGCTATCCGTCCTCTTAGCAATCACGGGGAAATTTAAAAAATGCTGTCAAGATATTAACCTTGAAAGAATATGGGTTCCGTATTGTGCCAGAGGCTCGTCTAGTTTGCTCGAATACGATTAAGATATAAAATATAAGCGTACAGAGTTTATTTATTACTAGCAACTTACCCTCTCTTCGCTCCGGTATGCCCCGAGATACGCGAATCACAGCCATAATTTCATGGGTTTAATCTTTTTGCACGGAACCCTGGTCCTTTTTCCAAAATAAAATTAGTTTAAGTTACTCTCTATATCATTAGCTCTCTCCCAGTGAAAGTCCGGTCAAAATCGGTCCAGCCGTTTCGGAAATAAGCCGAAACAAACAGACAGACAGATAGACAGACAGACAGAGAAACAAAAAAAATTATAAGTACCGTATTCATAACTTCCATATGCATTAAGTAAAAAGCTGTTATTTTGACATTACAAACAAACACTTCAATTTATTTATCTGTATAGACTTTAAAGTCTTCGAAGCTAACATTATAGAGTTTTTCTTCATTATATTCGTATATATTTCATATCTTAAATCTTACATTTTGCTTATTATTTTACAAAAAGTTAATGACAGTTAATTTTTTTTTGTCTTTCGTAGATATCAACATTTTCATACGATTAAATAAACTTGGTTGTGTGCTGTCACAAGAGAAGTCAACAAATAAAGTTTCAAAGAGTCTTATTTCAAAAACACGTCAATGAAATTTCACAAGACAGAGGACTTGTGACAATTAAAAAATACCCTTACACTATTGTAAAGAGGTTTGTTTGCTTGTAACATGTAGACGCAATCCCTTATCCGGGAGCAACTTGAGCTACTTTTATCTTAATTTTTATGTACACGAGCAAATCCGTTGGAAAAATCATAGTTATTAGTATCATAACTCGTACTCATTTTAAGAAAACTTATATTTGCATAAACTAAATTAAAATATTAAACTTATTATATACTTAGTGAACGGACCCCAAGAAACGGTAAAGAAGATTATTCCCTTTTTCTCGCGGATCGGAAGCAGATCCTATTTCCTCCGACAACATCAAAGTGAGATAGCAATCAGTTTTTTATTCGAATCAGCAATATTTTGTACGACATCGACTAGTTAGCTTGCTCCGGATGAATTTGTTTGACATTAATTGCGCTGGTAATGTTTTAAGCCTATTTTGGTAGTATTATTCAAAACCAAATGGTTCGTGTGGTTAATAGATTCACGTATACATTTAACGACTCTTCAATAAAATATTTGGTGGCTAAATATTTTTTGCTTTAAAGAAATGTGGTAATCTAATATAAGTAATAGGATGATATAGAAAAAAGAGGCATTACTTGGTTCAATGATTGCTTGGATCAGATCATCCAGAGATACTGGTTCGAATCCATTAGTATTACAGTTTTATTATTAAAAAGTAGCATTGTCATTGAATTTTAATATTTTAACTGGCGACTTATCTTAATAGTTAAGGAACGCCTAAAAGAGAAATGTCCGAAGGATAAAAATTCTCGAAGCCTCAAGAGCTCGAAAAGAGCCTCTTACCGCACTCCTTCAGTACCTACTCGATTCTAAGAGTAAGGACTAATTAATAGCGCATATCCATGCTTCTATACTTAATATTATAAATGTAAAAGTGTGTTTGTTTGTCCTTTTTTCACGATGAAACAGAGTGACAGATGGACATGACTTTTTTGTGTGGAGATAGTTGGAGGACTGGAGAGTGACATAGGCAAATTTTTACCGCGAGAGATTATTCGATTCCCACGAGAAAACACGTTAAAATACAACTTGTCATACATTTGTATATAAGTATATACAATACATATTACAGTGTATCTATTCCATGCTAACTGTTAAAACGTAACTAGGGACGAACCCGAGCAAAGCGTAGGTGAGTCGCTAGTTATAATATATCTATATATAATATATAAAATATAAATCTATATAAAATAAGTAACTAGCATATAATATTTTATTAACATATCCATATATTTGCTTTCAATTCGTGAAACGTAAATATATTATAAATTATAATTAATTCAACAATTACTTATTTACTGTGTGAATTAAATAGTTTATTTTAATACGGAGTTATATTTTACATAAGCCGGTTTTAATGAAAATTATTATAATTTTCACTTTTAAACTATAAATTAGTGATTAATTTTAATTATATGTATATAAATAGTACGTAGTAGATTGCCATCAAACAAAGATCAAACGATATATAATTAAATAGGTATGGGCAGCTAACAAAGCGGAGTTTGTGAAAATCCGTAGATATTATTCCCAAACAACGGTTTTCTTCGCTATTTCCTCAGCAGTCACAGGTGAAATTTATCTTCGGATAATTGGATAAAGAACTTACGCGAAAAGTGATACGGCGTGGAAGAAGACGAAGGAAAGGTAAAGGGTGGTAGAAATAATCTGTTTGTTGAGGCGAGCCATATGCCCAATAAAGAAATGCGACCACATAAATATTTTTGGATTAAAACAAAAGCCAAAACATTTCATGTTTACTTTTTTGCTACAAATTCAACAAGATACTGTTATATTTATACACTACTTGTTTTGGTATTTATTTAAATATTTGGATGCCATTCAATCAGCGTTTGATATTTTTTCAGGCTTTAACTTTTTTAATCTGTGCCAAAATGTTAAATAAATTTCTTTTAAATAAAGTTATAATTATTCTCTTTATATTCTAGGATTTATATTAAATATTTAATATAACATGAAAGATAATTATAAGTTTAAACCGGTTAAACAAGGTAATTTATTAAATATTCAACCGCACTCCATTCTGTAATAAGCTATTTCTACAGTAACGTAACGAAACACCATACCTAACATATTCTGCAAAATGTTAATTAAATATTTAAATTACAGATGTTCAATTGCATATTTTTCCAGTAATTTAAACCAACCACAAACAAAGAGTCAATATTCATGAAAATTATTTCCATGAAAAATCATTCGCTACAGGTTTCAATTCAATTTTATAATAGTGATATTTTAATGACGGCGGCATTGTGCTCGTTGTAGTCACTGTCATGTTCTTTTTGATATGTATATGAAATGTTGTTTTAACAGTACAGAAATATAAAATCCTGTATAAAATATTTCAATGTTCTAACGAAATATTAGATTTAGAAATATACGAGTTCCTATTAGTAAGAAGATTTTTTGTTTAGCTTACTTTAAAACTCACTTGATACATTTATGACTTTAGCTTAAAGTTAACATTAAAAAAGTCTTATTCTTCAATCAGCTTTAGTATGTCAGCTTTCTTTAAATTAAAGATACTTCTTATCTTCAAGGTCGGTATTTGTTTTCTATAAAGATGCTTAGTACAAAATACATATATCTATATGATATGAAAATCACACTATGGTCAGTAAAAAAATCATACAATTCATATTTACGTTATCTGTGCAAACAAAAGGTATGTCACCTTTTTTACATTTACATTAACAAAAATGGCCATTTTTACTTCTTCTCAACTCATGTTTTACGTAATGTACAAACTCAATCTCGTTACTTGTTTATATTATTACGAGCACATAAATTAAATTTAAGCCGTACAACTAATGTAACATATACTAAAATATTAAAAGTATATCTTTTAATCTAGTACTGAGTTTACGTATTAATAGGGATTAAATCACAACACTACAGAGAATGGTGTTATTTTTATTAATAAATAGGTAAAA
The DNA here is from genome assembly GCA_033884665.1 of Argynnis bischoffii washingtonia. Classification (NCBI taxonomy): domain Eukaryota; kingdom Metazoa; phylum Arthropoda; class Insecta; order Lepidoptera; family Nymphalidae; genus Argynnis; species Argynnis bischoffii. Next base: position 11,011,934 of record CM066618.1, on the reverse strand, counting down.
AACACGAACACATAAGTTAGTAAATAGTGATAAGAATATTACAACAGTTTTAGGACACCACAACACACTTTAATATCACTCATTCTTTAAATAAAAACACATTTTGTGTACAGTGCTTCACACTAGAAATTCCCACAAAATATAATGAGTGCTGAACAAACAAGATCGAGATAACTAATGTAAAGCCTAAAGGAGTGAGCGAGAAGTGCGATTAAGTTTCAATTTAAAATTCTAATCGAAAATTCAAACAGATAAAGTACATTTCGCAAACGAACTTAGCGAGTGGTGGATGAGTGATTTAGAAAATATATTTACAAAGTCAAGCCCACACAGGGAAGGGTTAGCGTGGTGTAATTCAAGAGCGGTGAATAATTCATATAGAATTTAGATTACCTTGACCATTTCACGTAATGCGACGGTCGGCCACTAGGTGCGGACGGCAAAGGCGTACTTAACGCCAAGCGATATTTAAGTCACTTATGCTTTAAAACACTGCGCTCAAAAGTCTATTTTATTGTCTTCAGCAAGTTCAGGATAATAGCGGGCCCTGGAAATTAATTCAAATGTTAACTTCTGACTGGAGGAAAACAATCAACGGACTTAATGAAACCATCTATCATTGTTACTTTAGATCGATTCTCTTAATAAATATATCCCAAACATAATAAATTCATTGCACATAACAATTAAATTAACCTAACCTTATTATAATATTTAGTAAACGCAAACAAAATTATTACATTAATCATTTAATGGCGTGGTCAAATCAATGAGAGAGCTTTTTGCAGTATAAGCTTTATTTAAAACCTTGACATCAAACGCTATTTACAATGAAAATGATGTACGTTATATTAAAGTTATAATGTTTATACGATATATTGGTAGATGTAGTTTACTTGCGCTAGTATCGTCAAGTTAAATCGGCAGTGTAACAGGTAACCAATTTAGATGGCTCCGGTGTGGATATTCGCGTTTTTTTCCTTTTTTGGCGAGTTTGAAGTTGGTTCACAAAATTAGTTTACGCCGACGTTTGATCGGATATTCCTTTAAAGAAGTTAAACGACTCTACCGTAGCGGTAATTCGTGCAATATTATACAAACAGCCAGACATTTCTGAGTTTTTGATAATCTACTTCATTAGTGATCTGATTGAAAGCATTCTATCGACTTAGTACAAGTTGTTGATTGAATTTGTTTCCAATAAATTATATTTGAGAAAAGTTTTGGAGGTTTGGAAAATATAATAAAATATTTACTCGTTCGCAGTTTTATTTCTTGAAGCATGTATGTATAGCTATGTTTAGAGTAACTAAATAAAAATTATGGCAACACAAAAATAACTTCTCAATGATAGGAACAATGCGTTTTCTTAAATTAATATTTAAAATATTCATTAACACTTTAACAATTAATGTAAAAACAATGAAAGAATAATACCGCGAAGAGCGCAGAAAGAAAAACTGTTATTAAGGAAAATTTGTCACAAAAAGAAAAGTAGGGGAGAGATACCCATTTCGGCGCCCTAATTACGGAACTTTTGTACAATACGAGCATAGCTACCTGCAACATTTTTGTACCTCGCGTAATAGATCATCTGTGAACTTAAGAATTACTTCCCCAACTTTCTTTTATTATAGGTATATATATTTATATAAAACTGGGTGAGAACTGTGTCGTAAAATGTATTAAATTGAAAGAAAACTTTTAAAGAGTACGAGGAAAACTTGAGTAATATATTAATATATTTAAATTAAAATTCATTCGAGAAACTAACAAAAAGCTTTCTTATAATTTGATCAAAAATGTGTTATTTTTATGGTGTCAAGTTCCATTAAATTATAAATTTCAATTAACTTAGAACCACTTGCTATACCTATCGTGATAGAAAAAATATATTAAAAGTATACGCTTAATATAATTTTATTATATTCCCTTTCGAAATACGAAAATAGAAGACACTATTCTATTTCTCACGCTTGTGGAAGAATTACACGTTAATTTATTTATTGGCATTCTATTAAATCCATATATAAAATGTCTCGTTATACCAGCACACACCGCAATGTTACGCAGTTTACTCTGAGAGTTTTAACGGGCGAAGCTCACATTAAAAATTTAAGTCTTAGAAGATGTGGCGGTAACGTAAATACTGAAGATGGTAAGCTTAAAAAAACAATGGAGCCGACTGAAAATAAATACCTTATACGATAAAATGATACAGCCATTATTTTTATAAATAAATAAGTATATGTAACGTACAATTTAATTTAACATGGCAATATTATCTTCTATTTTTAAAACTTTTCCTTTCGTACCGTTTATATTTCATTTTCTATACGTAAATTACAAGCTTAGTTTCAACTTCTAGTTTGTGATGTCTTATTTCTAAGGGAATCTACTAAGAGAAACTACTAGACCCTTGAGTGAAATAAGATCCGACTCCATAATATTTTACAAATGTTCTTACTTGAAATTAATATTGATTCCAATATTTAAGTAGACATTAAAAGTTACAAATTATATATCATTTGTCATAGTACACCAACAAAAAAATATTTCGTGTTATTGTTTGTTTGAAAATGTTAAATTTTGGAATATTTATTTGCTATCTAATAGTCTAAAACCCTTCAAAACATAGAAATTATACAAAAATATCTACACGAGCCGAATGCTCGAAAATTTTTATTTGGAAAATTGAGCTTTCTTCACAGTTTCTTAAAATTAATTTTAGTCCATACGTGATAGTTTAATGACATATTAATAAAGTGCGGTCCTAAACTAAACAGGTAAATCTGTTTAGTTAACGCAAAGCGTTTTATATGTTTAAGAAACTTACACGAGTCTCTACCTTTATAAAATGCAAAGTAAAAATGCTCTTTAGTTTTAATAAACTCTAAACATAAAGTATAGGTTCAATATCAGTTGAAGAGAACAAGGCGGCATCATTTTGTTCGCAAGCTTATTTATTCCCTTTGATATATTTTATTAGATGTTTTACACTAAAAGTAAGTAAGTACTTACTTTTAGTATAAAAAGTTATTGTAAAAAGAACAATAATATCAACTTCAGTATATATTTCACCATGAGATTTTATCAGAAGAGTCGGTCAAAACCCTTTCGCATACTTTATTTATGTACATTTACTATTAACTCCATTCCTAAGAATCGTGTTATGATCTCTGAATAGGATACGAAATGCAAAAAGAATTTTACAAATCAAAGTAGTAATTCCACCGATTAGCAAGTTTAAACAAACAGAACAAAATATATTATAATCCCTTGAGCTCTACAATATCTATATATGTTCATATATCGCACCTACCTACAAAAGTCTGGAAGAAGAAAATCAAGGAAGCGGTACTTAATCAACTACGGATTAAACCAAACCCGGAAACAAGTGTCCACTATCCAGGCGTCGCGGACATCTTGTCTGATTGCTAACACCTTCTTGTAATTTTTATAAGTCGTTTTTTTCTTTTTGTTCTTCTTTTTATTAATTCTTATTATTTGGAAGTAAATATTAATTATGTAACATTTAATCTCATAATATTAAATTAACAATTCTTATATAAATATATATATATATATATATATATATATATATATATATATATATATATATATATATATATATATATATATATATATATAATTTATTTGGTGTATCTCGTAAACGGCTCTAACGATTTGGATCAAACTTTGTATTGAGATAAGTTTCTACTGTTTAAGGTTATCTATATAGGTGTTTTTTTTTTGAAAAAAAAATGCATAATATAAACGATAATTGTAACCGAGTGAAGCTCGGTTCCCTAGGTACTTTATATCTAAAACATTATTTGGATGTTACATACTAATATGTGGCATCCAAATGACATTACAGTAATTTGATACCATCAAGGTAATCTGATAGTGGAGCGAGAATGTGGGTAGTTGTATTAAAGGCTACTAGTAAAACCTTTGAATTCGAGGTAATTTCATTTGTTTCTACAAACACCATAGATTTGATTAAGTAATTTTATCATTGTAACAAGATGATTGCGTTATGAGACGTTATGAGAAATTTTAGCCATATTTGTAAATAAAAATATTAGGAGATAACCAAAAATATCTTAATAATAAATACAGTTAACCTTCACTTAAAATACTTGATGTAAAATATTGACCATGTTAGAGATTCATAATTTATTGTATATTTTAGGCAGGATTTTATTCAATTTTGGCGTCGTAATTATGAAATATTGTTGTAGGCTATAGAAAACAAAAAATAATAATTAAAAATAATAAATTACCGTACATTTAAATTAACATTATAAAATTTTCCGTGTAATTTATTCAGTAAACATTTAAAACTACTTAATAGGTTATGAACAATATAATGTAAGATATAGATTGTGTTGTGTGCAAAATAAATAAAGGATATGAATGTTCTGGATAAAGCGCTTGTCCACACTGAGCACGCGAAAGTACAATAAACTCGAGATTAATATTAATTATTAATTTAGAAGGCATCTCTATCAATAAACATTCATGATTATTCATAATTATACTAAGGATATCAAAAATTAAATAATTTTGAGACTATACTAAAATTAATTCGCAAGTTTTCATAATATTAAAGAAAATTAAGCAAAGTTGTAAAATTCAATCACGTTTATTAAAATTTCATATTTAAACAAATCTTTTCGTAGAGATTTTTTAAATTATAATATAAGAAACCTAGATATTTTATCATCATAATATTATTAATTCTAATTAATGAATGATTCTGTCGAATTTAGATGAATTTATCTTCACATTTACTTAGGTTTTATTCCCATAGATGGATATTATATGGGCCACTCTCTTGAGTTTTAGGGACAATGAAAAACAAAACTTGTTTTACCAAGTCAGTTAAAAAGAGCTATCGCCATCAATTGTCACCTGTAGGCAATAAGCAAGAACAAAAACTTAGCCGTGGGATGGCCTTTATTACAAAACTTTTATCTACAATATAAGGAGTATGGAAAAATAAAGCTTCTGTACGTGGCACAAATAAAACATAACGACCGACAAACGTGGAAAGAAAATTAGAAAGCTTTCAAATGAAATATTTTTAATGTTTTCATTAATTTTAGTTTTAACGACATCTGTGCCATTGTTTCTGGAATTCTATTTCAATTTGATATTAGATCACAATTAAACTAGTGGTACAAACAGTATAAGCGTAATATTCTAAACAAAGTGCAATATCATGTATTCAAAACATATTGTTTCACAAAATGAAACAAATATACAGTAAAGTTAATATTATTCTGAATATTCGTATTATATTGAAAGGTATCATACCGAATGTTTTGTATAATAAAAGATGATTAAAAATAAGCTCATGATATATTATATAAGAGGTCTTCTAAAGAAAACACCGAATAATGCAAAATATAAAAGAACACAAGAAAATATAAAAATATCGTAATAGTAACGAAACGGAGATGATGGAGAAGTACCCATTTGTAAGAGAGCATCATTTATTGCAAGATAAATTGATGTTTTATTTTTAAACGATACTTCTTAGTGTATTTTGAATATATTGCTTTATACATACTCCTTTTTTTTACATTTACCACAAACTGAAACTTATAAAAATTCAATACGTAATGAGTCTTCTTCTTTCTTTTGGCTATTATCTCAATTTATTTGAGGTCAGCCCTTCTAGTACTTATGCGCCACACCGTACGGTTGTAGGTTATCTCTTTTGTTGTGTTGCTCGGTACCATGTCATTTTTATTGTTTGTAGGTGGTCGTCCACGGCCTCTTTTCTCGTCTTCTATACTCATTACATTTTAAGTCATTTCGTCATCCTCTCGCCTCATCACACGTCCGTACCAATATCAAGTAAGTTAGGAAAATAAAATAACTAAACTTAGTGACACTGCAAAATCCGTAGTCATAAATAATGTTTAAAGGTAAACTCTTACATTTCGTTTGTGAAAGCTATATTTTTAATTTTACTATGATATTTTTCACGGTACTAAAATTTTTAATATAAAAAAGAAACCGTAATAAAATAAAAGGTAAAGAGAACATGATTGACGCGTTGTCAAATTTATGTGCGGGTATATGTAGTTGTAACATCTTTTATGCCTTTATTTTAAATTCTTATAGTATTTAATCTATTTACCTGAATCATTTCAGTGTTTAGAACACTGTAATAGATAAAAAATATTATATAGGTAGGATTAAATATATATAATACTAGCGTCTTACCCTCGTTTTGCTCGGGTGCGTCCCTAGGGATGAATTAAGAGCGCAAAGCGGACATACATACAAAAAATCTCTTTTTTTGACGCCAGGAACCATTACGGGCTAACGCAGAACAACTCACAAAAGTTTCATTACAATCGGATGAATGGTTTAAGAACACATAGAGTACAGACATACAAAGAAATATTCATTTTTTATATTCTAATCCTTCAGTTTTATTTGTAAAAATAAAACAAATGAATATTTTGAAATAAAAGTGGAATTGAAATAATATATCTTCCTATACGCTCATCATAAAATTATTGTTCAGTGTTATATTATATAATACTAGCGACTCACCCTCGCTCCGTTCGGGTTCATCCCGTACGTTTTAACGTTTAGTATAGATTTCTCATAAAGATGAGATATTTTCCCGCAGTAAAAAGTATTCTATATGTTGACCCGGATAACCAGCTATATATATACCAAATTTCATCAAAATCTGTCCAGTGGTATTTCCGTGATGCGGTTACAGACAGACAAAAATTCGAAAAGCTATAAATTCGGCCTCTGTATCATCGATAATAATGACTATTTCAATAAGATTTTCCAAAAAATATTTAATGGACAGATTTCACTAAGTTAGAATTTTATTATATGTATAGATAACGATATATAACATATTTATTGGTTGGTTCAGTGGTTGGGCAGTCCCGGGGGAGAGCTGACTCTTACCGGGCGCGTCCCCAGGTGGCGGATGGGGGAACGCCACCCGCTACCCCGACGGCGGGTGGTACCAGAGAAATCCGGCGCGGACCAACAGCATGGGGGTGCCTCTGGCCGTGGGCCGTCGAACACGGTTTAGGCACCTCCCAGGTGGGGCCGCTCTCCGTTGAGGCTTCGGTTTCCGGAGTTGCGGCCACCGGGGGCGGGGCCGCTTTTGTGGTCCCGCAACCGGATGGAGGGGGCCCACTTCGGTGGGCGGGGTGGTCGTTAGTGGCTGCATCTGACGGCGTTGCGGCTACTGATGGGGGGATGGTGGTGGGTGCCTTAACCGTGCGCCGTCGAACGCGGTTGGGGCGCTAGAGGATGGGGCCGCTTGTGCGGCAGGTGGTGGATGCCCACTTCGGTGGGTTAGGTGGAATCCACTTCGGTGGAAGGTTGGGGCCTCTCTCTCGTCGTGGCTGCATCTGACGGCGTTGCGGCCACTGGTTGTGGGGTCGCTTCGACGATCCCGCGATCGGATGAGAGGGGGGCGGACGTGGTGGGGCTGCAGGGGAAGAGGCGTGTTGGTGTTTCGTTGCCGTTCTCCCTGTCCCCACTTCGGTGAGTGGAGAAGTGTTGATGAGGTTGCTCCGGGTACTTCTCTGTTTTGCAGAGTGCAGAGTGCAGAGTGGACTTTGGAACAGCCCCGTCGGTTTGGTGGCCGTCAGGCCTGCCGCCGGGGCGTCGCGGAAGTTGTGCGTAAGCGTTCCCGCGGCGCTCCACTAAGGCGGAGGGGAGGGGAAAGTTAGGGTTTAGTGGGCAGTACCTGCTCTTCTAGCCGGTGAGCCCCACATAACCACCTGAGGGATCAGGTGGTATGCGTAAATGCATTCCCCAACTATAAAAAAAAAGTGGTTGAGCAGTGGCAGCCCAGTAGTAACGTGCTCGTTTGGGAAACCAAGTGAAGCGGGTTCAAATCCCGGGTCTCGCAACCCTGATATTTTCATGTGCGAATCATCTCTAACATGATTACCACCTGTCTTAACGGTGAAGGAAAACATCGTGAGAAAACCTGAATGTCTGAGAGAACCTAGCAAGTTTTCAAAAGACGTGTGAAGTCCACCTACCCGCACTTGGCCAGCGAGGTGGATTATGGCCTGATCCCCCTCGTACTGAAGGGAAGCCCGTGCCCAGCAGTGGGACGTTAAAAAGGGCTGAATACAATACAAATACAAAAACAATTTTCGATTCTAAAGGACTAATATCGATATTATCGCAACTTTACTATGCAAAGATTACGGATGGGTTGTTATTAACCTTTGAGTGGTGTTAGTGCGAGGAGGTATCAAAGGCAACGCTTTTATTATAAGAGATAATGCATTCTATTTACCGTCGTAGCCTATTCCACGCTCCCGCTCATAACTTATGACTACAAAAATCTACTCAATCTATTGCTGTTTATGTATAAAATAAAACAAACCAACATACAAATTTACTTTCAACTTTATAATATAAGACAGGATTTTCAATTATTAAATTTTAGTAAATTTATAAATTTATTTTTGAGTACAGATGATTTGACACCTTATGAGGTACGAGTATAAAACAATTATTATCGATATACAAGTACGTAGCACAACCTTGCTACGTAAAGATGACGGACGGGTCGTCATTAACCAACGAGCGGCGTTATTGCGGGCAGGTTGCGACGTTTATATTATAAGAGATAATGCCTGTTATTTAACGCACCGCACTAATATTTGGCCGTTTTTGTACACCACATCGCTTCTTGTTAGCGATATCTATCTCATGTTTACGCAGCTATTTTTTGACATAACAATATTGTTGCCTTTTATGAATTTCGTCACTTTAAGCGGGAAATTTTTCGTAGATTTTTTTTATATCATAATAAGTCTGGTTTATTAAATATAAAGATAAATAAATCAGATAATACTTTCCATGGTAATAATTTGAAAATACGTTTTAACCCCTGGAGGACCGCATACACGCCCGCGTGTACGATAACAAATGAATTCTCGGAAATTCGCACGGATTTCTTAGAAATTATCCTGGAGAGACTACGTAATGATATATTGAAGTAAAATATATTGAAACAAACAAGATGGATTAAAAATATTTATCTGATATTTTTATAAGAAAACGTTTAAGCTCTGCTCCATAATTTACGTAAACGTAAGTCAAAAGTAAGTCTTATAATATATTTGTCTTCTTGGATTCAGGGCATTTGCACCGATTTTGATTCAATTTAGAATATATTTTAATCAGAAAAAATGCCAACTTTTTAATTTAAAAAAGGAGCCAATAAAGATGTGGTGTATTAAATGTTTTGGAATACAGTAAAAATAATAAATACAGTTGTCATAAAACTGTAGAAGACGCGATTGCTACACGCCCTCGTAGCTGCGTAGCGCTGTAGAAGGCTACTAATGAGACTACGATATTGTGCCGCCCAGCCGGCCAACCCTAGCGGCCTCTATAAATTGCTTTCATGCATATTTATTTATTCAAATATTATGTATGAATTGAAATCTCGTCTGCGACTACTGAAATATGGCCTTCTGCTGAAAATTGAATCAACCAGGCAAATTAGGTTGACACACGGTCTAATGGTAAAAAGTCGGCTTCAAATAAGAAGTATAACTTCGGAAAACTGCTCTCGAGGCATTATTCGAGTGTACTTCATAAAGTTGGTCTTTCGTGCGAGCAAACTTGCAACAACAAATTTTTCATATTTTGCTCTCTTGACGTTTGAGGAAATTGGCCTTTAATGAGTAAACTTATGCATCGGCGTGCACTCATCTTGTTTTTGTAATAAAACCACGTTTTTAAACGACTGCTATAGTTGTAATTTAATAAATATTTGATAGCTCCGAGCAGTTAAGGAAAGTAAACGAATATGATATATTTTAAATTTAAAAAATTCTCACTTTATCATATTATAAGATTTTTTTCTTATAATAAATATTTATTTATGAAGTTTCAATATTTGAAAGTTACAGAATAAATAAATAACAGATGGTAATTACACAGATCGAGATTCAAACAATTTGAACAATTACAGGTATCTCCATAATTTCGAATTGAAAACAAAGGTGAAACGATCCGAGAGCTGTTTACAAATAATGAAATAAATGAAGCGAACGTTTCAAAGCTGAAAACTAATTAAACTCGGTTGAATCGATATCTACTTATAAATTAAGACGGTTTAGCTCTCAAAGGTAATTTGACAAAAGTTTATCTCAAATTTTGATAGCACTACGACGTTCTTCCAGCGGAACACTTCAATCAGTAATGTTTTTGTGCCGTATCTAACGGTTCCGCTAAGTTGAACTCATAATTTTGCGCAAAATATTTTTATATAATTTAAGTGTTTATTTTTATATATGTATAGGTATAATAGTACCATAAAATTTTAAAATAAAATTTAATAAATATTAATCTTCTCATTTACTTAACTAAAAATATTCACCCTATCATATGCGTGACTCGTATGCTTATACATACGTAATGTATACAAAAATTTGCTTCCAAGTTTACCTGAACAAATACTTACACAGTTATTATATTCTTCGCTTACTTTAAATTATTTAGCTTGGATACATTCGCAATTTAAGTTGTCTAAAACTCGTCGAGGAGGCGGCCGGATCAAATTATATTTTTTTCTCATTTTTGTGAAAGGGACTTTAGGCTATAAACAGATGATAAGTTTTCTATTTCCAGGAAAATATACTTTTGATTAGAGTTATACAATATAATCAGGGCAAAAATTCTGTATATTATGCAAGAACAATATGTTATATAATTTATTATATTATATATAATTTTTTTTATAACTAGTTTACCTTTATTCCAATGTGGATGGGGAAATCAGAAGCCAAAGCAGGCTGTGGGTGAAGGGCCGGCAGTAGCGGCAGAGGCAAGGGGCAGGACATCATAGTTGCGCCAACCTGAAATAAAATAAGTTTTTAACTTACTTTTTTCTATAACACCATCATGCTTTCTCTAATCTTAAAGATCCATTTTTTCTATGTCACTTTATCACTTAAACACTACTGTCCGTGTCTACCGTCTGTAGATGGTTTAAGGCTATTTTTTTAAATATTGACTTTCTTTCACTTTTTTTTAATTTACTCTTATAAATATTTTTTTCTGAAAATCCTGTCTAAATTCATTCAGCACTAGCCATTGTATAAAATAAAGCGACAGCCAGCGTCTCTTCTAATTTTACGCTGTTCTTTGCTTTTCAAACGTATTAGGACAAAACGTTTTTATAATCTTACTATATGTATACTGAGACAGTACTATTAATATAATACAGCATAAGCATTATTGTGGTCGAATCTGAGACTTAAACAGCTTTGCAAATTGTGAATAGTGCTTAGCTATATAGTCATTAAAATAAATAACATGTCACAGCCCTCAGTGTCACTACTAATAATTCTTCCTATATCTTCTATGTATATAAGATTAGTTTAACTTTTTATCTTATATAGAAAAACAATTTTCCAGAAATGAAAGTTCTGAATAAAAATAACCTATAACTGACAGTCTCATAATAATATATGAATCTGTAGGATTCAATTTCAGTTAGAAATTTAATTTAGCTAATCCTTTGAAATAATTTAAAGTTAATAGATCTTCACGTTGTATCTTTCACGGCATAGACAATAGAATAGTAAAAAATTGATTAGTAACATTATAAATTAAATACTTCTAAAAAAAATAGCTGATTGGTAGTTTTCATTTACTATAGATAACCTAATCAGATATTTTTGAAGTCGGTCAAATTAAAGCAAAATATCAGGTTAGGTATTTTTAGTAAACGAAAACTACCAATCAGATATCTTGTTACTTTTTAACCGACGAAAAAAAGGAGGAGGTCCTCAATTCGTCACGTTTATTTTTAGTAGGTATTTTTTTAGGTTGGTTTTTTTTTAGGTTTATATTTTTCCATTTTTAGTGTAAACATACATACATAGGCGTAGCAAAGTAAGAAGAATATATTTTAAAAATTCAGTAAGTGAAGAATCAGTCATCCCTATTTTCTACACTTAAGGGTGGTTTTTTTTTAATGTAAATGGAATCAACTTTGAGTTACACCTACAAGCAAAAAAAAACATGGAAATCGGATTACACTGTAAAAAGTTATGCGTGGTTAAAAATAAAAAAATAAACTTTTTGTCATCGATTAAGAAAACCTTTTTTCGTTGGATACAGTTCTGAAGTATTATTATAGTAATATGAAGATATCATTAGAAGTAAATAAGATATCTTCAACAGTGCCTCAGCGTAACTATACAGATAAATAAAATCGAAGTGTCTGTGTGTTATATCAAAATAATACCTGTTTATTAAATGCTTTTACTAAACTTTTATAGAATTATTGTATAAGTATACGGTACTTATAAGAAAAGCACAATTTTTAAAATGTTTGTCTGCCCGTCTATTTGTTCTGGCTAATCTGCGAAACGGCTGGACTGATTTTGACGAAACTGTCACTGGTAGGTAAATGATGATATAAGGTTTTATTTTAGAAAAAGAATTAGTATTTCGCTCAAAAAAAATGTACCTAGGGACGCACCCGAGCGAGGTTAAATGCTCCATTAAATAGGATCATCAGAGTTTACAACAACTTAGTAAAAGAAGAAAATATTCATATATTTAGAGATTCCGAAAGCATTCAAAAGAAAGGTCAGAGCACATTTTGATTCTAAAGGGAAATAATTGTTACTTTTATTTTATTTTTATTGGTTTTTGTTTTACTTTATTTTACTTTGTATAATTATAAATTAACTAGCAAAACCCGCGGCTTCGCTCGCGCTAAAACTACAACAAAAAAACTTTAAAAAGATAGGCTTCATACAAATTTTCATCCCTTATTTTATCTCCTTATGGGATGAATTTCAAAAAACGTGAAAAGACGTATTTATTTAACTGTATTGAAGATCATTATAATACATAGTTAGTAATACAAAGTTTCAAGAAATTCTGATCAAAAATATTTTTTGGGTCGTGTTATAACGTGTACTCCCGTGGGAATGAGATAATCTCCCGCGGTAAAAAATATCCTATATGTTGACCCGGATATCATCATACCAAATTTCATCCAAATCCCTCCAGTGGTTTTTCTGTGATGCGTTAAGAGGATTGTGAAGCTAAATAAAAAAAGTAAATTTCCATACAAAAAGCGATAACGTTTTCCCCCCCATTAACATAGTCTAATTTTCATAATTTTTGGAAATGTTGTAGATATAATGAAAAACTAGGTCCGTACGTTTTTATTTTAAAGAAATATTGCGTATGATAGAAGTTATTAGCATCTAAATATCTGTATTTTTGACGTAAAAACTTCCTCGAGCGTTTTTATTTTTTTATAATTAAACTAAACTGAATTACTAAAAAAGGAAAACGTACAGACCTAGATTAAGGTGTACTGAATCTAATGAAACCAAAATTGTCTCATTTCGTAAATGTTTAGGGGGGTAAAAACGTTATCGCCCGAAACAATATTTCAAACAGGAATGTAGGTAATTGCCTCTAAGATTTGCAACTCTCTCTATCGCACCATAAGGGTTGGCAAAGCGAGCGATATGAAACAGATAGCATTTTCTTAAAAACCTACTCGCGCCGTGTATCGGCACTTCACAATCCTCTTAACAGACAGACAGATTAAAATTTTAAAAACTATAGATTCGGCCTCTGCATCGATAATAATGTCTATTTCAATAAGATTTTCCAAAAAAATATTTAAGGTACAGATTCGACTCAGTTAGAATTTTATTATATGTACATACATATATGTTTTATATCTATACAGATAATAAATAAATAAAATTGAAGTATCAGTTTGTAATGCCAAAATGACAGCTTTTTACTATATGCATATGAAATTATTTACGATATTTATAAGAAAAACACAATTTTTAAAATTTTGTCTGTCTGTGTGTTTGTTCCGGCTAATCTTCAAAACGGCTGGACTGATTATGACGGGACTTTAACTGGTAGATAGCTGATATTGTAAGGAGTAACTTAGTCTACTTTATATTTTAGAAAAAGAATTCAGGTTCTGCCTAAAAAAAATATATTCTACCAAGGGACCCGAGCGAAGCGAAGGAAAGTTGTTAGTTTATAATAGATTATGATTAATTATATTTTTTTGATTGGATTACAAGTTAGTAATAGCGTCATTTAAATATATAGAGTTAGTATTTAATTGAAGGATGTTGAGTTAACAATTAATTTGGTTTATATATGTACATATGTAATACTCGTATCATGTTTATTCGAGTTAGTTTTATTACTCACTAGCGACTCACGCTCGCTTCGCTCACGTTCGTCCCTAGGTACGTTTTCGCGGTTAGCTATGTTTATACATAAATAGTAGCTTGCTACTCCTAAGATATTCATTTAAATTATATACAATTTACTCTCGCTTCGCTCGAGTGCGTACGCCGTACGCGGATTTTGTTCACAATTTCATGGGTTTTTAACTCTTTTTCTAGATTAAAAGTTACTCCTTATAACATCAGTTATCTGCCAGTGAAAGTCCCGTCAAAATCGGTCCAGCCGTTTCGGAGATTAGCCGGAACAAACAGACAGACAGACAAAAAATATGTTGTTTTGGTATGTGTACCGTGTATACATCCATATGCATTTAGTAAAAAGCGGTTATTTTAATATTACAAATAGACATTCCAATTTCAATTATCTGTATGTTTAGATTATTATTTATAGTTAATACGATGGCTACTTATTAAAATGAAAAAAGGCTGGCTTTGATGGCTTCGCTGGGTCTCTCTTTAAATAACAATTGCTTTTTTAACCAAGACTTTTTTTGCCTTTTTAATTTTTTATTAATAAAAAATTAAAAATCTATCTATCTTCACCACTACATGAATATATTACTAAAATTCAACCCAAATATATGAGCATTGCACAATTACGTAAATATTTATAGTTAGTATTTACATCACAATGTGTTTTACTGTAATTAATAGGTTACTAAAAGAGAACTTTTATTCATTGCATTATAAGAAAAACGAATAAAAAATATAATTCACTAAAGAAACGAACCTATTCCTTCGTAGATAACTGAAAAGTAGATACCAAATTATTTAACGATGAATTTGAAAAGCGACGATAAAGTCGATAGATGTGCTCTAATATTCTGTATGGGCCGGTGCTCCCGTTGAAAACGTTATGAATAATATATACTCGTAGGCATGGATGAAGCGTCGCGAGAGACCAGGCATTACCGGGGCCGTGACAAATATGAGCGTCGAACAACCGGACAGGCTGATACCGTGATGTTTTATTCCTTGCCTTTTGTTTATGTTGGTTTTTAATTGTTTGTAAACAAGATAAGTTTGTATTCACAAAGTTCTGTCTAAATTGTGAGAACTTTATATGTTGCTCTTATCTTTGAATGTAGTTTTATGAGAAATCTGTTCATTTAGCTTATAGGTATAGCGGCGTGGTCGGAATGATTGAGTAATCTGCTTTAAGGCCGTAGGCCGCGGGCTCAAGTTTCGCTTGACAAATATTAATATTTGTCTTGAAATTGTTGCAATTTGGATATGTGTCTGTACATTCTGCATATATTTTGTAAAATCGTGACACATGGAAACACGGGGGGCGTTGCAATATCTTTAGCGATGGTTTAATCAAAAACTTTCTTTATAGTCTTTAAATATATATATATATGAAATAGTAGTTAGTGGAGTATGAAAACTTATTTCAAATGGATTATGAAACGGCTAAATAAACTGACAGCGAAAAATATTATACCAATAATTTTAGGGCTTTGTTACCTTGAAAATAATTGAGCTTAATATTGGATAGCCTATATAGATTTAGAAATCACTTAGACATTTTAATTTTATTCTAAAGTATTGATCAATCTTTTTTCAAATTAAAATAAATATTTTCTCGTTTAATTTTTAGTTTCAAGCAGAGCGCAAAGCAAGCGATTTACTTGTGGATTCGAGTAAATAAATTAACAAGCTTCCGACTCGATTCGTAAGTGCTATTTATCGATGCAAACAAATCTAATCGGCCGCGTAACACTCTTTCGGTACTGATACTGAATTGATTCCAGAGCATATTCTTAGCAAACAGCATTTCCGTTCCGTAAACTAATCATTGCATTTGTAAAGAATTGTATTTCCTTTAAAATATATATAGAAACCAGTGTTAAATACATCGAAGATTTTATTTATTAATTATAAAATTAATGTTTTAATCTTTCTAATTTATGTAAGTTATAAATCTATCTTAAAATTTCAAACAAAAGTTTTATTTATTAATATTGTATTAATATTTTTATAGTATCTCCTTTTCAAATGAATTTGAAAATGTTACTTATTTAATCTCTTATTTTAAGTTTCAATAAAAAATATTGAATAATTAGGTAAATAGCTGGAGTGAAACATCTATTCTTCGTGTAATAACTCTAATAATAACTTTGAATAACTTGTATCAAGTATAATAAATGAGTATAATGCTACCATTATTGGTAAATTCATTGTAGTTGTGCTTGTATTCAGCCCTTTTTAACGTCCCACTGCTAGGCACGGGCCTCCCTCAATACGAGGGGAATCAGGCCATAGTCCACCACGCTGGCCAAGTGCGGATTGGCGGACTTTACATGTCTTTCGAAAACTTGCTAGGTTTTTTCAGACAATCAGGTTACCTCACGATGTTTTCCTTCACCGTAAGGCAAGTGGTAATCATGTTGAAATGATTCGCACATAAAAGTATCAGAGGTGCGAGACCCGGGATTTGAACCCGCTTCACTCGGTTTCCTAAGCGAGCGCGTTACCACTGGGCTACCACTGCCGTCTAGTTATTCTTAGCTTACTAATGATATAAATATATGCGTGTATCTTAGTTCAACTTTCTTCCAACAATGTATCATATTATCTTTACATAGAGATCTGGAGAGTGACATAAGCTGTTTTTCTTCGGTACACCAAGCAACTGCAGTAGAATTGAAATCCACTGCAAAAAATCTTTTAGGAAAGTATCATGAGTAGGTAATAGATAAAAACCTTAGTACTATAAAAGAGCAAAAGTTTGAATGAATGTATGTTTGTTACTGAATCACGTTAGAACGGCTGAACGGATCTAGATCAAATTTGGCATAGTGATAGATTATAGTCTGGAATAGCACATAGGTAACTTTTTATCTTGGAAAAATGTACGGTTCCCGTGGAATAGATTTGTTTTCGTTTTTCTCCGACGAACCCGAACGAAGCGAGGGTGAGCTGCTTGTATAAAATATACGCAATGTCATTCGAACTTTAAGTCCATATAAACAATAGGCGTTATTTACTAACTTGTATTCATATACACATATCAAGCAAGTGTAAGTATTCCCTGGTAAATATGAGACGTCACCTCGTAGCGGTCGGGGTGAAATAGTTAAACGACACGATAGATTATAATTCATTAAATTAATTAATGGAGTTTAGTAAGTGACATAATGATACAACTTTCTCAGCGCACGCATAGTTAGAAGGGTTTTCCCCGGGGACAGTGTCGCGGTCAGTTGCTATATCAGGAAACATAAACTGTAATATCACAAGTAGTAATCTTCATATGTGAATATTATATTTAAAATAATATTTCCTGCATGTCACTAGGTTGCGCATGCGCAAAATTAAATAATCAACTTATTTATCTATCGTTCTTATAAGGGAAGTTCAAAGTATAGGTACGTTTTGTTGGTTAAAATAGATTCAGCGTTTAAAAAAAGTAACTCATTTCATTTGTATTTAATTATTGATAGCTGAAAAAGTTTAGGGAATTCATATCATCACGAGTAAACTTATAAAACTACCCCTCAGAAATAACATATTCTCTTTTAAAATTATTTCAAGTAAAAAAATAATAATAATAATAAACAAAATATTTGTAATTCATCCACTCTGTCATGTATAAAGTCGTTTGTGATGCGATAACTGAACCGACCAAATCATATCTTACTTCTGTAAAATGAATTTTCATTCACGTACAAAAATTTATTTATACATGAATGCAGTCTGATCGAATTTTCAGGGAAAAATCATCCACTTTTTCACTTTATAGTAGTGATTTAAAAAATCCGTTATAAATTCAAGTTTGGAAATATGAAATTCATCAAAATACTTTTTAATAAATTATTCTTCGCATTATTAATTAACCAAGAAACGATTGGCTATCTACAATTCGGACGTTTTCAATTATTTTAACGTTCTTCCCAGTCTCGAATAGAGCCGGTATTAATTAATCAACTATCTATTTAATGAAATGATCCAAACTTCGCTACATTTATTTGACTTTTTCGTATGGATTTCTATATGGCCTCGGTGTTAGGGCAACACCGAGTCTAAATTTAATATTGTAAGTAAGACACTAAGATGTGACATATTATATTTTTTGTATAATATGTCGTGTTGGTTTCTTCTTCTTGCAAGTAAAAGATCACTAACATTTTGCATTTTGCATGACATGTGTACAGTCATAGGTTACTTCAACTTTTATTTCGATACGTCGAGTGATTCTCATTGGATATTAGTCAGTTGCAAATTTTACTTAGGAACGCCCTGAGCGAAGCGAGGGCAGGTCACTACTTTGAAATATAAATGTGTAAGATTTTACTTCAGTTACATAGTTCAATGAGAAAGCACTGAAAACACTTTCTTAATGCAAACATTAAAAATTGCTCATTAAACTAAGTTGATAAAGTTAAAACTAAGAAGCTGAGTTTCCCTAACAGAGATATATTTTCCTCTATCTGAACTGCTATTAGTTTGCAGAATTTCTTAAGAATCAAACTTGTTCTAAGCAAGTTAGCGATTAAGTTGCAATCAGTGCAGTTGCATGGCAAGTTGCGTGGTAAGTTGCAACTTAGTGTAAACAGTCGGACGGTAAGTCCCATTGTAAGTCAGCTCAAGCCAGCTCAACTCCCGTTTATTGTCGTAATAACTTTTCGTAATTACTAAGTGTAATATGTGTTTACTTAATTATCGTAAAAGGAAAAACTGAATGCACTCCAGGATTGTTTGACTTGCGTTTAGTTTACCTTATTTGAAGTTATGCTAAAAAACTCGACTACCAAATATAACACTATAATACAAAAAGATTAAGTAAATTATTTTTTACATGTAGAAGTTATATGTGAGCACCACGACAAGATGAACGCACGCACCCTAAAGCATTTAAAATACAATATGGTGGATTGTTAACAAAACAAGATCACAATGTTAGATTATGAAACAATTGAATACTATTTAACTGAAGAATTTAGCCTGAAGAATTGGCCTGATTCCCCTCGTCTTGAAGGGAGGCCCGTGCCCAGCAGTGGGACGTTAAAAAGGGCTGAATACATACATACAAGAAGAATTTAGGAAAAAGAATTACTGCAACTATCTCAAACTTAAAATTCTAACGTATATTTTAACTACACTTATCGTAGGTATTTTACAAATTTACACCAAAACATTAATTCAAAGTAATATATGTTTGTGTAAAAACTTCCACACAATCATTAACTTTCGACTGACGTATTATGGATGCGTTCCGGATCACGCAAAATCTTAAATTTTATTTTTTAATTTACTAGGCATCTCTCCCTTGTAGGACATACACGTCTCTCCTGGGCTTACTTTATATATAATTTTAAAATATTATTTTTTGGCTCCATGTTCTATGACACTATCTATATTATTTCTTAGTCTGAGTCTACGAATAAAAATTTGACATTGCTGCAAATAAAAATAATGTTTGGAATACACCCCGTAGGAACTACTATGACACTTTTCAACTCATAAAATGTTTCTATACCTTATAAAATAATACCCTAAAATGATAAACCGTTAGTATTACTCGTTCTTGTAAAACACACTAAAGTTGCAGGTCGAAGAAGCGATTGAATAAAGTTACGATTGTTACTAAACGTATTTCCTATTGTTATGAAACTTTCTGTACCTCAAATCTTCCTGTAACTTTTTTCATAAAATATAATACGAATCAACGTGTATTTTTTTTATAATAATAACCCAATTTACGGTTTCCCTGAGAGTGTTTTCGTCATGGATTAATTTAAAAAGTTATATTGCGGCCTCGAAGAGATCTTTAATAGAATGAGCTTCTTAAATCTATACATATAATAAAATTCTAACTGAGTCGAATCTGTACCTTAAATATTTTTTGGAAAACCTTATTAAAATTTTTTTAGAATTTTTGTCTGTCTGTCTGTCTGTCTGTTACCGCATCACAGAAAAACCACTGGAGGGATTATGATGAAATTTGGTATGATGATAGCTGGATATCCGGGTCAACATATAGGATACTTTTTACCGCGGTAGATTATCTCATTCCCACAAGGAATACACGTTATAACACAACCCAAAAAATATTTATGATCAGAATTTCTTGAAACTTGGTATTAATGCTCTTCAATACAATTAAATAAATACGTGTTTTAGCGTTTTTTTAAATTCATCCCATAAGGAGATAACATAAGGGATGAAAATTTGTATGAAACCTACCTTTTTAAAGTTTTTTGTTGTAGTTTTAGCGCGAGCGATGCCGCGGGTTTTGGTAGTTATAAAATATATAAAAATTTCTCTGTATGATGTTTTAATTTCATCGTCAACAATAGAAAGAATTAAAACGTAATAAAACATTTTAATTTTTGAATGCAAACCAACTTGAAGATGCTAGGAATAGCTGATCACAGTTTTTATTTACAACTAGCGACTCACCCATCATTGCTTCGCTCGGGTTCGTCCCTAGGATGATTGCCCATACAAGCTTTCATCCCCATTTTCACTCCCTTAAGAGATGATTTCCGGGATAAAAACTATCCTATATCCTTCCCAGGGTCTCAAACTATCTTCTTACCAAATTTCATCTTAATCGGTTCAGTAGTTTCGGAGCCTATTCGGTGCAAACAAACAAACGATAAAATCCTTCTTCTTTATAATATTAGTATAGATTAAAGTTTCGAAGTTAATCTTTAAGATTTGTCACATCACAAATTTGATGTATGATGTTTGACTATAATAATTAAAGGTTATGCCTTGTATTCATATCTAAATGGATAATTTATTTCCGTTTGTCTTAAGAAAATCACTTACATATTATGTATATTTAGAAAGCAATGGTACCTAATGTATGCTTTTACAAACCATATTCACTAGTCAAAATTATATAACGGTTAGTATGGAATAGATAGACTATATATTAGTATATACATATATAATGAGTTTTATATCCCTTACTAATATAAAAAATATAAATAGGTATGTTGGGACATTAACACACCCCACTATCTAGTTCCGTGGTAAGTTACGAGGATTCCATTATGGATACCAGATAGTAGGACACTATACATATATAACTTTAAATACATACATATTATATATTATAATAAATATAAACACTCATGACTGGAGTACAAACCTTCGTGTTCATCATACAAATGAATACCCCCAGCGGGACTCGAACTTGCGACCGCTGGTACAAAAAATACGGTCACTACAAACTGAGCCAAACGTATTGTCAAACTTACTTAAAAAATGATTGATTCCCCATATAAATTTTCATCCCCTTTTCACCCCCTTAAGGGATGATTTCCGGGATAACAACTCCTACGTCCTTCCCAGGATTTCAAACTATTTTCATACCAAATTTCATCTAAATCAGTTCAGCGGATTTTTAGTTTATCCATTACAAACACACAAATATATTTTTTTTCTTTTGGTATAATATTATAGATTGTCAATAAGCTCGTCCGGTTTATCAGATTATACAATAAAGCTTATTGCAACTTTCAGGATACGCATTAAAATTTAAAATATATTAAAATAATTTATTCCTTTTACTTTACTTTATGTTTAATATATTTTAATAAATCATATTAATAAAAATGGTACACTATTTTAAAACCAAGATAATCAAAGGAAAATATTTCATCCGTAAGGAACTGACAAAGACGATAATCAAATTGAGTATTTATCCTCCTCCTCTTTTTAAATGTCGGTAAAAAATAAGGACAGCGACGCATCACATATATTCGTACGTAGCTATGCTAATAATTTATATGCACTTGTAGCTGAAGACAAACTGAGAACAAGCGTTGTTCACTCGGCTTATAACGACATTGTGTTTGGATACAGCGTTTAACCTCGAGGCAAGTATGCTCATGCAAACTAAATACTCAGTTTAGCACAAGCGATAAAGGTAAGTAAATATTTAAAAATTTGCATTATACGCAATAATAAACGTTGTTTATAGCTCTATATATAGGTACATATATTCTAACTAAGTCGAATCTGTACCTTAAATATTTTTTGGAAAATCTTATTGAAGTAGACATTATTATCGATGCAGAGGCTAAATGTAGTTTTTAGAATTTTTGTCTGTCTGTCTGTTACCGCATCAAGGAAAAACCACAGAAGGGATTTTGATGAAATTTGGTATGATGATAGATGGATATCCGGGTCAGCATATACAATACTTTTTATCGCGATATATTATCTCATTCCCACGGGAGTACACGTTATAACACAACCGAAAAAATATATTTATGATCAGAATTTCTTGAAACTTGGTATTAATGCTCTTCAAGACAATTAAATAAATACGTGTTTTAGCGTTTTTTGAAATTTATCCCATAAGGAGATAAAATAAGGGATGAAAATTTATATGAAACCTACCTTTTTAAAGTTTTTGATTGTGGTTACAGCGGGAGCGAAGCCGCGGGTTTTGCTAGTATATACATATATAATATGTAACTTAAATGGTACAGTGACATTATACGATGGAATAGATGCGTAAAAGTAGTTATTAAAATCTTGGGTTGTATTTACATGCGTGTATTATGTGAAAGAGAGAAGAAATAAAGTTATTGTACCGTAGTGTGTCGTATCAATAAATGTAATATTCTATCGTCTTAAAGCAGGCGGAAAATAGATAAAGAAAGCTTAGCTGTATTTCTACATCTAACTATCCTATTTCATTAATTGTAACCAAACATTTTTTTAAGTAGTTTAGAATCTGCTTATAAAATTATCTTGCTACCTAATACAATTGCGATCTCTTCCGAAGGCATAAGGCGTTTAACGAATATAAGCCGGTAAAGGTATTCTCAAAATTCATTTATCAAGGCCAGTACATCACCTGTCTCGACTTACGTTATTCAATGTTTCCTTGTCTCTTGAGAATATCGGGCATAGTCCTTAGAGAGAGTTAAATACGAGTATACTTACGGTTCTTGGGTACGGTAAATCAAAATTGGGCTTCGAAACTAAACACGTGAAAATATATAAAAGAAGACTACTTCAAACTACTATCCCGAATGTAGTTCTAATATTTTGAATGATGTCAATGTTTAACCTTAATCATTTTGTAAAAAACAAAATTACACAATAAAAATAGTTTAATTCTGATTGGAGTTCTTTTATCGTTTGACATCGCATAAATATTTTCTTGGGTCATAATATTATAAAATAAATAAGATTGTAAGAATCTTAGGTTTTGAAAACATTATTGTTATTATAATTTTATAAACAAAATAGGCACCAACTTAAATCATCACTGCGAACTTTTGTCAAAACATAAATGATGGTCTGCTATAGTGGATAAGTATTAGTATTATGTATACAGCATTTTACAAAACACCTACAAAGTCAGAGTAAATCAATAGTTAAGGAGCTATTTCATATCGTGAAATAACTATTAATACAAAAGTTTAATATATCTTGAAATTTTTAGTTCCATCTAAAAATAAAAATATAGTTTAATTAAAGTAAAATATAGTTACTTTGTGAAAATTACACTACGTTTTAATTGGAAGAAATATTAATAACTAAATTATGGCTGGCTAAAGTTTTAGTAATTCATCACATATATGTAGGTAAAATTTAAATAGAGCATAAAATAATTTTCCAAGTTTTCCAAGGTATATGGATCGTTACTATGTATAAACTATATGTGTATCATTGTAGAAACTGCAACCAATTAATTAGGAAGTTTTGCTTACCAAATAAATCTTTCAAATAACTAGTACATTTACGAAATTTTTATATAAATAATTCTAAGGAAAATAAAATTTAATATCAAACATATTTGAAGAAGTTTTATTGTTCTTAGGATGTATGTTAACATGGGTATCGGCATGCACGTAGTATGAACTATAAACTGATTTCTATCAACGGTTATGTCCGATTAATTATTGAAGCATTCTCCGCGCAGCTCGGGGGTTCGGCATGTCAATGAAAGCAATTACTCCCATTCTGTATGTATGTACATAGCCATCTGGATCGGCCATTACTCCTCTCACGGCTCAATATCATCAGAATCTATTCAAATTGATACACTTGCCAATAGACAGGCTTGCTTTGGCAATATAGTCGAGCACGATGCTTGGTATCGTATATCTTTGTAACTTACTTCCATAAATGATGGATTGCTTACGAATAGGTGGATGGCAGTTTGAAACATAGGTGTATAGAGGAACAAAAATGCGGTTTATAGAAGACAGATACTCTCAAGGCTTAAGGTCCAAGTTCCTTTGCATGATCTATAGCAATTTCTTTTACAAAGATGTAAACGCCAATCGATGTGTCAGTGGCTGATGGGGAAACTTTTCATTTTGGGGATGTATCGGGCCGATGTTGTGCGGAAAAACAATTTTGTTGCTATTCGGGAGCTCATTTTTAACGTTATTGAGTGGGAACTTTCTAGAGCTTAGGTTTATTTAGATATTCTCTGGTAATTTTTTAGAGACTGTCGGTATGATGGATAGGTTTATAAGTCTTTTATTTTACTAGCTCCTGTTATGAATAAAACATTAAGTATATCGTGTATATGTACCATGGGCCTCATCGAGAGGTTAGTTAGTTTAAACAAATGTTAATAGATTACGTCATATTTACGGATTTGTAACTAAAGTTTATGTAAGATGACAGAAAAAAATAGGTCCTTAAAAAAGATATACTTACGTATGGGAAAAGTGTAAAAATGAAATAACTTTTTCTTAGATCTGGTTTCCACAATTTTACTGATGAATTATATTTGCTTACTTTTTGCATTTTATGTGTTGTTTATCCCGGTTACAGATAGTGGTTATGACCCATATTTGTTTGATAAATTTTTCGAATTTTAGTATTATTTTTATAACATAAAATAAATTATTTTAAAAACGGCAGCTTTAGAGTAAGCGCCAACTATCATCTGTCCAGACAAAACACAATAGACTGAAAAATAACTAAACTACGACAGTTCTTATCAATTTCTTTTTTGAATACTTAAACATAATTTATATGTGGGCCCGTGTTACCCGGCGGCAACATTTAATAAGTTCGTCCATAATGTTTAAAATATAAAGCATTATGTTATTTGAAACATGTGAAAGAAAAGGATCAACAAAACATAAAAATATACACGATATAAGATGGTAAAAAGAATACCTTGCAATAAACCCAATTTAATAATAAAAACATTGTTTCTTTTATATTTTGTTTCGAGATAAAAAATAGAATGTAGATGTTTTGGATTCACTATCCACTAACGCTTTATCTTGTATTTTAAACCACGCATCAGCGCTCGAGGGCGCGTCCTGTTTATATAGACTGTGGCCTACTCTCCAATACCCTTTATGTACTTTTTAAGCATTTTATTGATATAAAAATATAAAATTAAAATGTAACTTAGATTTTTTTCTAACGTAGTACCTTATTACCAGTTAATCTAATAATAATGTAAGGCTCATTTGTACAATCTTCTTAATATATATAAATCTCGTGTCACAATGTTGGTCCGGGATAAACTCCGAAACTACTTATCCGATCTTAACGTTTTTTTTTTCAAAATGTGTGATTTGTTCCAACTTAAAAGATAGGATAGTTTTTATCCCGATTATTTCCTTTTTTTATTGCAAAATTGACGA
Organism: Argynnis bischoffii washingtonia; assembly: GCA_033884665.1. Classification (NCBI taxonomy): domain Eukaryota; kingdom Metazoa; phylum Arthropoda; class Insecta; order Lepidoptera; family Nymphalidae; genus Argynnis; species Argynnis bischoffii. The sequence continues at coordinate 10,986,052 of CM066618.1, read as the reverse complement.
TTTTCATATGTGTGCCACAGCAACGCGTGGCCGGGTCTGCTAGTACTGTTATAAATGCGAAAGTTTGTATGTTTGTTTCTCGTATAAATTTAGACTTTATCCTACACAAATAAAGTATAACCTGGAGCAACATATACATAGGATTGTGAGGAATCTACAGATACATATGAGCAGAGCAAGGCTAAGTTGCTTATTTAAGCATAAAAGGAAAAGGTAAAATATTTAAAAAGTAATGCTATTCTGCGCTTACTTTTGAAATAATTGCAAAATGTATTGTGTTTCTATCAGAAATCTAAATACGATGTAAGACCTGTAGGCAGATTTCATTCATCCGTCGTAGAATATAATTCCTGGCAATTTGGTACTATTCCTCGTTTGCAGTGAAAATCGATAGGGTTGTTCATCTACATGCATACCTCTTTTATAATATTGTAGTAAATATTTGTATTCAATTTCATGTTTGCATAGTTTAGCGAGTCGTCCAGATTGATATTTTATATATAAATTATTATTTTATATAGTAAAATTTTTAGTATGCATGCATGAAATATAAATTTTGATGAAATATACATTATATATTTTCACAGTTGGACTATGGCCTGATCTCCCTTAAACTGAAGGGAGGCCCGTGCCCAATAGTGGGATGTTAAAAGGGGTTGTATACATACATTATTATAGCAATATGCTTAAAAAACTACGACTATATTAAAAACACTAGTAACAAACAACAAAGGAATACAATAAATATTGACTTTTCTGAACAGCGTTTATTAAACCATTTTCATAACGACTGAAACAATGAATAGCAATATAGCAACGTAATAACTTTACATTGCACCCAGAATGGGAACTCAAAAAACACCTGTACAAACAGAAATAGAAAAGGTCTGTATATGAAAACGTATCGTTCGGCTTTGATCACCCCTTTCCAATAATAGAACGAAACTCACAGTACCTTTGTACCGGTTTTGCCGCAGGCATTTCACCGTACCAACTCTAATGTGTCCATTTAATTCATCCACACAAAATATAATCCTTTTCCACTATTGTTCATTCCGAAGGCTCTAATTTCAGTAATGTAACGTGGCTAATGTCATGGCAAACATCACGTTTTGATTTCACCGTTGTTTCGGGTAAGGTTGTTTTTGACGTTTATGTAGCAAGTTTCATTTCAGTTTTCAATTTTCGTTTTTAGTGGACTTTACGAGGAACATTCATATTAATTAAAAGTGACTTAGCGTATTGTTTACATTACATGCTTTTGTTTCGTTCTTTTTACTCCGAAATATTTTGTGCCTTTTTAAAGTGTGGTGTAAAAAAAGTATGAAAATCAGAAGCCACCACATGATAAGCAAAGGATTAAGCTGCACATTACTTTCAGAGCTAGTCCTAATTATTACGGTTCTTATTGATTCTTAATGATTGAGATTTGTTGATCTATTATTGATCCAACAACGTAAAACTTGTTGTTTATTTTTTATTTTATTTTAAATAAATATAATAACAATTGGTACAAGCAGAAAAAGTAGTTAAAATGTCTTGACCAAAACAATTTTCGTTAAAACGGCTGTGGAATTTTTAATGTACAAATTTTTTGATTTCTAACCTCAACATAGCTAAAATGATGGAGCTAAACTTTACTACATATGTGCTTACAACTTAAGAAGCAAATGGCCTTTTTTTAACTGCATTTAGGCATACCACCTGCATACACTGCATACACGTTGGAACTCACCGGCAAAGCCAGTACTACCCACTAAAACCCGACAGAACCTCCTTCGTCTTAGTGGAGCTTCGCAGAATCGCTTACGCACTCAACTACGACGCACCGACAGCAGACCTGACGAAGCAGATCACAGCAACCAAGGGATTGCTCCAACGGTTCACTCTGCTATCAGAGAAATACCAAGAGCAACCCACATGGTACACCGCCCACCTAGGTGGGCCGTCCCAGTGCGTTTCTTGGCTTCGCACCCAGCTCGATTGCCGGTCGCTAAAGAGCTTCCCCCCTCCCCCTTTCCCCTCACCACGACAAGGTGTACGCGCATTGGGGGGAAGAAGCAAATACCCTATATAAGCTAATAGCAGCAACCATTGGCTTATCGAAGTCATTTTGTAAAGACATTTAAAAATATCTATTTTATTTCTAAAGACTCACCTCCCAAGATAATGCTTGCTGCACGCAACGTTTTTCACTTCTCACAATCGGTTTCAAGTTTCATGTATAGCCATCGCTATTTATTATTTTTTGTAACTTGTTTATTTGAAACACTTTCCTTCCACATTTTAGTTACTTAGTACAATAGTTTTGAAGTAAAATAGCAGCGGCACACGGAGATTCATTCCACTCATACCTTATAGGTACGTACGAAAATATGAACGAAACACGATATAAATGGCAATATATATCTAATTATATTAATTACTAGCGATTCACCCTCGCTCCGCTCATGTTTAGTATAGGTTTCTCAGAGATGAGATATTTTCCTGCGGTAAAAAGTATCCTATATGTTGACTTGGATAATCAACTATGACCATACCAAATTTCATCAAAATCCCTCTAGTGGTTTTTCTGTGATGCGGTAACAGACAGACAGACAAAAATTCAAAAAACTATAGATTCGGCCTCTGTATCGATAATAATGTATATTCCAATAAGATTTTCCGAAAAATAATTAATGTACAGATTCGGCTTAGTTACAATTTTATTAAATGTATAGATTACACATTGTATCCAGCCCTTTTTAACGTCCCACTGCTGGGCACGGGCCTCCCTTCAATACGAAGGGGATCAGGCCATAGTCCACCGCGCTGGCCAAGTGCGGGTTGGCGGACTTCACATGTCTTTCGAAAACTTGCTAGGTTCTCTCAGACATGCAGGTTTCCTCACGATGTTTTCCTTCACCGTAAGGCAAGTGGTAATCATGATAGAAATGATTCGCACATGAAAATATCAGAGGTGCAAGACCCGGGATTTGAACCCGCTTCACTCGGATACCGAAGCGAACGAGTTACCATTGGGCTACCACTGCCTTTTTGGCTACCACTGCCTTTTTGATTTTTGATAGATTACACATTAATAAAATTAAATTAACTATAGTAACCTTAAATATTTGATATTGAAAGTAGGTACTTTTTAAATAGCTCTTATAAAATTGTTTTTAAACATGATAATTAAATTAAGAACAACAGACATGAATCAGAGATATTAATTAAAATGTAGTGTTAATAAAATTATAAACTTAAACAAACGGAATGGAGGGCGCTTGTGGCGGCGGCATGCGGGTCAGTAAACATCATGCCCGCTCTTTTTCTGCCTTTGTCCCTACCAATTTTACATAATATGTGCAATATAAGCGAAAACGATAGATATTTTGGAAATTGAAATAAAGCGACAAAATTTGAAAGGTCTTATTTAAAACTAGCGCCTTAACCTCGCTTCGCTCGCGTTTTATGTAGATATAGTAAGTTATTAGCTAACGTTAGCCATGCAAAATCCTTTTTGTTAAATATTCGCGTAAATCTATGAAAGTATCATTGAAATATTCTTATTGGTAAATTATTCAACCACTTAAAATAATAATTATTATTGTGATTTTTATAATCGTATATTTTGATGACACGAGTAACAAGGGTAGACTTACCTTAAAAACTATATCACGCTTTAAGATAAAACAATTCCTTTTCACGATGATCCTTTGGGTAACGAAAATATATAATATTTTCGTTCCTTTCAAACAGTAACTTAGTGTCCTTCATGTTAATAAAAATATAATATTTTTGTATATAGATATATTTTTTTTGTACACATCATACGCAATAATAAATACGCATCCGAGGCTGATGATAAAATTTCGTTAAATACTCGATAATAAAAATCGCACAAGCGCGAATTTGACTCGCACACCGAGGGTTGCATAAAACATTCAAATAAGTTTATAATCGCAAAAAACATTTTTTTTGTGATGTAACTGAAAATTTACGGTTTTCGGATATTTTTCACTTATTTATGTAATATGTACTTAAGATATTACTTCTTGCCAAATTTCTTGGTTTTAGGTCAACAAGAAGTACAGTATAGGTTTTGATTCCCTAGCGAGAGAAAATACGCGGTAAAAACGGCAGTATCTTTTGATTGTGTTGACTTAAAAGTTAGATTTTTTCACAGCTCCAAGGGATTGCAAACCTAAGTTTTTGATATTCATTTCAATTTGATACCTCTACGCATTCCTAAGAAAAAGGGTCTTGACAGAAAGACAGACGGTCAACGAAGTGGTTCCTTTTTTCCTTTGAAGTACGGAACCCTAAAAACGGGCATTTGCAGTATTATCAAAGTAATTAAAACTTACCCCTAATAATTACAGTAACATTTCATAGCAAATCGTTATATTTTTATTCTATCTAAATCTATATTCTATCCACAATGTAATTACATCTACAACATTATATAATTATTTTTTATTATACAAATTGATGAATGAAACTTATATTTATTTATAGAACAATTACCATAGATTACAAAAAAACGAGACTGCAAAAAAGACCAGTTTTATTATATGTATAGATTCTATTGTAATTTCAAGATTTATATACTTGTACGTCCTAAGCCCAAAGAAGGATCGTACGCATATTTTCGTCCAAAATCCTTTTAATTAAAAAACTTCAAATTTTTTTCTCTCTCAGATGTAGGATCTTAATTTAAAATGAAAACACACCTTTTAAAATAAAACTATATATCTCTTCGGATTATGCCGTGGTTTTATTTTATATTTTGGTTCCCGACGTTTCGAAGTCTTCATTATGGAGAGATTGTACCCTGACCATGTTTACTGTAAAACCCGAAAAGATAATATCATTTTGTCAAGAAGTCAAATATTCGCGTAAATATTAGAAAGTATTATGTAACTCCACCTAATTGAAGTTGGTCAAAACTCTAAATACGATTAAGGATTCTCTTTACTAAAACCAAATTACAAACAAACTTCATAACTTTCTTATCATAATTACTATTTATACCTATATTTATAAGTTTCTTATTATATCCTTCATTTAACGCCTCCGTGCGAATTTCCGGGAAATCAATTGTTAAAATACACACGGGTGTGTATGGGCCTCTTAACACGTTAACTGTCGCGGTGGTGTAGTGGCTAGCCGTAGTCGTTGGTCCTGCGCCTTAAGGACCGATCCACACTAAAGCGCCGATCATGGTTTGCTCTCGGTCCGATATCGGTCTAGTAAAGTATTGTTATACAAGAAACAATGAGTACATTCACACTATCAGTAAGAGTCACGTTCCGGTCGAATCACACTCTAGGAATGTTTCTTGTATAAAAAACTTTATCAGGCCTTTATCGTACCGAAAACGGACTGTGATCGGCACTATAGTGTGGTTCGGTCCTTACTCCCACCGGTCATGTCGAGTAGTCATCTCACCGGACTATGAGAGTGACAGGAAAAGAGAGTGCAATTGTGTCTGTACGCACACTTGTGCACTATAATATCTCCTGCGTAGTTGGCTAGTCTCAATGAGATTGAGTTAGGGCATTATTATTATTATTATATCCTTCAATCTTAAGAAGTCTATTTTCATACGTTTAAAACTAAATATATTACCGTTGTATTAGAACGAGTTACTCGTAGAACAACGTTTCCTTTATTCACAAACATTTGATCTCTTAGCATCGATATAAAAAGGAAAACACAAATAGACTATCCCTAAATCCCTTAAAGCTCTTTATAATATAAAGGAATCCTCAAGATAAAGATGTGGCTCGCTATTGCCATACATTTGCATGTGATCCATCAAAGGCATTACGTATTAGCGTTAGCTGACCGAACAAAGGATTTTAATTCAGTTATCGGACGTTTTGTTACAATATGATTCTTAAATTTATCTCTTTTTCATGCGGATTTCATACAATTTGCTTTTCACAAAGACCTTTACCTGTGTTTGTGTGTGAATCCTAATTAAGGAAACCATACGTTAAGGATTTAGGTTGTACTCATTACATGATAAAAGATTTATGAAAATATAATTATTCTTCGTCACTTCATTTGAAAGTCCAAAGAGTATCTTTTCAAATAAATTAGTACGTAAAATGGTGATCGTTTTACCATTGTTTTATTTTACTGATATTTGTCACATTTCATCTATAAAAACCTAATTTATTGATTTAAATTGTTTATATCAATGAATATTTTAGCATTTAAAAAATATTTTTTTCTTTTAAGTAATGCTTATATAGTTATATAAATAATATGTCATATAATCTTCTTATTATGCGTATTCAGACCTTTTTAGCGTCCCACTGCTGGACACGGGCCTCCCTTCAATATGATCAGGCCATAGTTCACCATGCTGGCCAAGTATGGAAAACTTGCTGGGTTCTTTTAGACATGCAGATTTCTTCACAATGTTTTGCTTCACCGTAAGACAAGTGGTAGTCATGTTAGAAATGATTCAAACATGAAAATGTCAGAGGTGCAAGATCTCGGATTTGAACCCGCTTCACTCAGTTTAACAAGCGAACGTGTTACCACTGGGCTACCACTGCATTAAAATTCTTATTATATCTCTATTTAATAGACAAAATTTAAAGTTCATCAGCTCAGCTCAGATTAGCTACGCAGCCAAAAGTTGTACAATTGTAAATGCTAAGTTTACTAAAAGTTACATAGAGTCGTTACTATAATATGCATTGAAAAAATCACTCGACATTTACACTATGGTTTAAAAGGGACATTACTTTCAAGTTAGGACAGATAGACAATCAAACAAATAACGTTGACTTTTAATAGGTTTCTCGTTAGGTCATCGTCTAATCTCGATAGTGGGTACGGAATTAATAAAATATTTGACTATGCATATTGACTTATGGCCCGCAAATATATATGAGTATATAAACATATGTATAAACAAACATTTTACTACTGCATAAAAGCAGGCAATTATTTTTTCGTATATTAAAGCAAATACATACTGTTAAATTTGGTTTTTATTTAAAACATGTGAAAAAGTTTTCTATCATGAGTAATATTTACTAGTTGTTTCGTAAATTGAAAACTTTCAATTTAGTTGTAAATTATTATTCGTTATATTTTAATTTTAAACCTATACGTATAATATAAAGCGTATTTATTTTAAGGACTACTTTAAAAAAAAACAAATTTAACCAAATGTTCATAAACAAAATCTCTAAGTTAATTGTGAAATAGGAAGTAAAAACGAGAGTAAAAGTATCAAGGCAATGATTTTAAGCTGATATTTTATAAAAGAAAGTTCTAGATATTAATATTAAAGAGTTTGTTTAAAACAAGGATCAAATCGATATTGTCAAATAAAAAAATATTACTTTTCATTCCTAAAAAAAATTATTTTTTAAAATTTATGAACCCAAAGTTTTAAACTGCTTCTCAAAAGCAAATTGAAAGTGGAAAATCGTGTAAATGTAGATTAAATAAAACTAAATAAATGTTAAGTTTAGTTTATAAAGTAACTTATTGTTATTGAATTTTCTTAAGAACTCTTTGACATTTACAAATAATCGGCCTCTAAGGATTATAACTTTATGGCTAATGATAGTAAAATAAAAGCCGTAGAGTTTGTTTTTTATTGGTTTAGTTCGATTTGAAATATCGTTTGGGAATCTTTAGCCAACTTATTGAAGAAGGTTACAAGTATTAACCCTTAGAAGCGGAGCAATTATATATGTACATAAAACTAGTGGCTAGTGTGGTAGTTTGTATGGAAAATATTAATATTAAGTAAGGCGTCATATAAAAACTGCAGCCGGGTAAAGATGGGGAAATTGCTAGCTCAATAAAAATTAAAGAGTGCGTGTATGAATGTGTACACGCGCAAGATGTAAAATTTCTGTAGGTTATCGGTACTCTTTATGAAATTCAATCTATGTTTTAAATAATTAGGTTAGATGAGATACTAAAAAATAATTTAATAACGCATATTAGACATATTACAGTCATATATTTATAGAATATCATTTAAGGAAAGTATATAATCTATACATATAATAAAATTATAACTAAGCCGAATCTGTACATTTTTTTTTAAAATCTTATTATATAATAGACTTTGTTATTGATACAGAGGCTGCATCTTTAGTTTTTAGAATTTTTGTCTGTCTGTCTGTCTATCTGTTACCGCATCACGGGAAAACCACTAGACAGATTTTGATGAAATTTGGTATGATGATAGCTGGTTATCCGGGTAGCATATAGGATACTTTTTACTGTGGGAAAATATCTCATTTCTGAGAAATCTATACTAAACTTTAAAACGTAACTAGGGACGAACCCGAGCGGAGCGAGGGTGAGTCGCTAGTATTATATATAATTTGTCAGACAATAACAACGGTTACCATGGCAACAAACGTTCGTCTCGCCTGATCACACTTTTCTTAACGCTCTTGTCACGCATTCACCAGCTTACTCCCCAAGTCAAGCGTGCGTAAAGAAGTTTTACTTTAATAAAAATACTTAACAGCTATCTACAAAATTCGGTAATCACGACTAAAACTTTTATCCTAAACGAGACCTAAACTCACCACCAATGTCTTTATTATTTAAACTCAATAACACTTAAGATTACTCCACAAGACAGCTGTGTTAAATTTTTGATACAATTATTATATAAAATAAGGTTAGAAATATTATTCTTGCACACAAGAGAGTGATCTCCAAAGCATCTATTGTCATTGAAAATACATTGTATGGTTAAAATAAGCGCCGCCATTTTTATATACCCTTTCAGTGAAGTTTAAATTAAACCTCGTTTGTGTCTGTAATTCGGCAGCGTTATAAAGATAGGCCAAGACGCGAACAACCCGCCTGAAGGCACCCTACTGTGCAGATTTAATTAACAAGATATGGGTCTCTTTTATACTAACTCTAAGGATATCTACTTTTCGGGACATTGACGCTTTAGCCTCAAAACGTATTTACTTAGCCGTTAATTAACTGTTTAAATCGAGTGAGCAATATTTTTGTGCGCACTCATACTGCATAGTTAACGTCACATTCATCGTTCCAACGAGATTGCATTTGTAACTTCGTACTTAATCGATTAAATTTCTGATGTGAAATTGTATTGTTTTCATTATCCATTTTGTTCGGGACATTGTTTCCGCTCACGAACCTCGTAAATTATGAACTGTATGTTTTCCTGCAAGCCCTCGGGCCAAGCTTTAGCTGTTTTAAAACGAATTGAAAACCGGTAATCGAATGCGCGCAATGGGAGCTATGTCAATATTTTAAATTTAAATATCAAATGGAAATACCAGTTAATATTTATTTTACTGTATTCCATGTAACATCCATCTCTGTGTCGATTTTAAATAACCCAACTTGTTTTAAAACAAGAATATATTTTATTTACATCTCACCAACTCTGTTGATGTACTATCCGTATGCACAATGTACGGCTACATGCGAAATATTATGAGCACATGCTGTTTAATTCCTCACATAAATGTGCTTTCGGATGTCCAAAAATATATTATAGCTAGCTTAAATCACAACAAAATGTGAATAATCTTGTGCCAGCTGCTATTTATATTATAATTTAGTTGTTTACATCAGTTATTAAAAAAATATTCATAAAATTAGCGCTTAAATTATCCTTTATATTGGAATATCAAAAAAAATTAGCAGAAGATAAAGTACGTCATAAGTTTGTTGTTGTAAAGGCTCTAACATCTTTTGCGTCATCTGACGACGCAGTTTGACGTTGAAATTAAAAAAGCGAAACAGCTGCTCACCTTAATTAGAATTTTCCGAATTATACAAAGTGGAATATCGCCGGGCGCAACTTTCATTTTAGGTTAAATCTTACCGTTTTAATGAGAAAATTAAATGTGTTGTATACTATATACTGTAAACAGTATCTTTTATATAAAATATAAACTTTGAAGAAATTTATTTGCGGTAACCTTTCGCATTTTCCAAACTAAAGTAGTTAGATTAATTAACCCTACACTTGCAGTAGTAGTGCAATCAATTTTTAGTAATTTTCAAATAAATACAAAAATCCTTTTAGATGCTAAACAATTCGCAACAATAAATAAAAGCCATCATATACCTATTTCTTACCACGCCAGTACATAATACGTTTATATGCCAAAAATATCCCTTATGACACTTCAAACTGATATAAGTTCGCAGGCCCTACAACTTATAAGTTTCCACGTATGATTGCATGTACCAACAGGTGGCGTTGGCGGGTAGCCAGGCTTGCTAAGCTGGGCAATTTAAAGCATTAGGTTGTACGTATTAAATTCGATCGCGTCTAATAGAGCTATCTGTGAGAAATACGATATTTTGATAGCATTACTCGGTGATATTACAGTCTGACTGGCAAACTCTAAGATTACATAACGGAGTCTGTGTTAACATATTATTATAGGTTTCGTTATGTATCAAAGTATGCGTTAAATAACATTACGATTTAATCAATTCTTGCCAAAACTCCACAGTAATAATAATTAATTGTAGGTACATTTGTTTTTGTATAAATAAATAAGTATATTTGTAATTTATTGTAAATAAATATATAATATCAGTTGTTTTCAGTAAAGTTTTAATAGAAATTAGTATTTTGAGTATAAACGTTGCCAGATTAATACCTAATATGAAAATAAAAATTATATAGAAGTAATGATCTGAACCGTTAAATATTAGAAGAAATGAATATATAGAAAGCGCTGATTATAATTTCTAGAGAAGAACTGTAATTGATAGTTTAAAATTTAATTAAATAATTGAGTCGTAACAAAGATTGCTTTTGCTGGTCTTTTGCTCGTTTAAGAAAAATATAGATCTATTACATAAAATTAATTAAAACACACGCATGGTAATTATTTCATAATAACATTAACGTATTATATATAAGGATATAGTCATTTTTAGACTACATCTAACAGTATATAATTGATCAATAAGATATTGGAAAAATTCAGGGGCCCAATGAAAATCAATAAAAAAAATATTACTTACTACATTTTTTCTCTACAATAAAATGTTTGTAGTAGGTAGTAGAAATATTATTGTAGAAATATTTTCTCAGTATTGAAAATAAATATATCACTGAAGAACTTGTTATTGTGAGAACACCAACGTAAGTATTATAATGATTAGTATGGAATAGATAGACTACATATTATATATATGTACCTACATAAGTACAAAATAAACAGTTCTAAAATTTTCGATTTTCCAGCAGTTTTTTTAGGTTTGCCCTATTTTTTAATACTTAAACCATCCCTTACACACCCCCAACAAAAAAAGAATTATTTAAATCGGTCCAGCTGTTTTTGAGTTTTAGCGAGTCGAACGAACGGCAATTAATTTTATATACATACTATTGGCTCTATACAAATAAAAACAAATCTATCCCACGGGAACCGTACGTTTTTCCGGGACAAAAAGTTGCTAATTTGCTATTCTGATGTATGAACTATATTATTGTTAAGTTTCATTAAAATCCAATCAGTAGTTTTTGTATACTAAGCTATATATATAAGTTACTATAGTTTTTTAACTGTGCCGCGGGAACCATTTAATTTTCCGGGACGAAAGTATCTAAGATGTTGACCGGGGATATATGGATACCACCATGCAAAATTTCATTTAAATCAGTTCAACAGTTTCAGATATAATCCTTTTTTTTAAATATAATCTTTCTTCCAGGTGAAACACAGATATTCATTATGAAAGTTTACAATTGCGAGCAATTTCGTTTTATATCTTTTATCAGGCAAAATGGTGTAATTTATGCTTCACGTATGTATTCATTGTTACGAACATACTCTGTCATTCAGAACAAACGTAATTAAAACTTTATAAATACATTATGAGCAATAATTATAATACTAAACATAAATAAATATCATTCGTATAATATTAGCTTAGCTGACGAAATTAATTAGAACTGATAAATCATTGGATGAATGCTTAAAGCATAATAATCCGTTCATTCATTTCCCAGTTCATTTTCAGAAAATCGGCCTCCTAATATATACTATTCGGATTAATACTTATCATTTTTAGCAATTCACTTATTGATATTTTTACCGCTTTGCCTTGTGTCTCGCACTTATCCTATTTGGAATATTGTATACTAGCGACCTACCGTCGCTTTGCTCTTGTGTGGGATGCACAGGTGATACGTACCTAATAACCTAATATGTATCTAAGACTAAGACATAGTCTGCCTGTGTTCTAATTTAAATCCGATCAGCCGTTTAAGTGTGACACTCACATTCAAACATAAAGAACAAACATACCCATACACGACACACACACACTTACACATATACAAACTTTTTCATTTATAATAGGAGTTTAAAATAATATTAGAAAATTACAATATGTAATATGGCCACTTCTTTACATTCTAAAACATTCAACAGTTGGTTCGCAAGCGCTGAGACGTTACTTTGACAATCGTTATGGCGCGCCGCCAAGTACTTACACGGCGGCCTACGAAGCTTTGTCGTTAGCTTTTTACTTTGAAGGTCTATCAAAACTTTTGCATGCTAGAACTTCAAGATTTATTTATAAAAGGATCATAACTTTTAACTTGAGCTTTTACATAAAAATATCTATTCTATGAGACAAAGGTAAACTTTTCCTAGCAGCGAATGCAACAGTTGGCTTACAAGCGTCGAGACGTTAACAACGTTTCCTGGCGTGCTGCCAAGTTCTTACATGCTACAGCCTATGTGGTATTATTGCTAACCTGTTACTTTTCAGTTAAGCTAATCAACGCCTTCAACTGTAATCCAAGTAAAACGTCTTTCATTAGTTAATCGATACATAATTATATAATTCGCCATCACTACATAATTTATTTAACCTTAACTGCCACGGTAGTTTTGTAGCTAACATGTACGGCTGTAGATCCGGAGGCCCTGGGTTCAAGTCTAGGGTCAGGCCAAGTGTAGTTATCGGGTATTTCAGTCAAGAAATTCTCAGTAACAGGCTGAAGTTAGGAAATCGGCTTTGTTTACACCCTTGTGCTCCAGAGAGCACGTAAAACCGACTTGATCTTTATCTCCTGCGCAGTTGGCTAGTCTCAGTGAGATTGGTCACCGTGGCCAAAATCCGACAGGAAGGAATTTTTGTATTTTATAATACTTTCTTAGATTTACGCGAATATTTGACATTTTAAATAAAACTATCTTTTCAAAAAAAATATGTTGAGAATTAAAATCAACATATATTGTAAGTTACTCTGGCGCCATTTTTGAATTTTTAAAACCATTTTTGTAAATTGTGGGTAGGCACTATGTGTAACAAGTATATAACGCCTTTGAGATGTCTAAAACCTTAGTGTCTCTCGTGACCATGATTACAGCAATCATTCGAAACGTCGGGAACCAAAAATCAAAATAAAAGAACATACTTTGTAATAAACACTGGATTCAACTCGTAGGTACATGAATTTTAAATCAGTGTCGTGACTTACGGACGCTAATTACCTGTAACAAAAAGCAAGGTACACATTAATGCACATTTTAGATATACATCAAAAAACACATCAAGTATATTTTACAAAGAATAGACACAGATTCACATTTGTGAAAGTCCGACTAGAAGAAAAATAGCTTATATTTAGGATTAAAACATAAGCTTTTTTATTAACATCCCTTACACGTGAAAGGCACCGCAGTTAAAAATTAGTATTCCTGAGAACTCTTAAGTCCAGTGGTTTTGTCTGGTTGTCGATAAATAAGTTAGGACGATTATAGAGTAGAATATTATGTTCAGAATAACGTCAGCCATTTAAATGTGTTTTTATGTGAAATAATAAAATACTATTAACAGTCAATATGATTGAAACAAATATATAAAACTAGCGACTCACCCTCGCTTTGCTCGGGTTCGTCCCTAGACAAAAACAAATCTATCCCACGAGAACCGTACACTTTTCCGGGATGATATAGCCTATAGACTTCCTCAGTTAACGGGCTATCGAATGTAAAAAGAATTTTTCAAATCGGATTAGTACTTCCTGAGATTAGCGCGTTCAACCAAACAAACAAACAAACTCTTCAACTTTATAATATTAAGTATAGATAGAACATGTAACAAAAATGACTGAAGAATCAAGTACAAAATAATCAAGAGAAAACACCAACCTTACATCTACAAAATGTCTTAAAGTAAACCTTTTATATTACGTACGTACTATCAAAGCAGCGTTAGGGTTAAGCGAGCGTGTCATTTCACAGTTACAAATTTTATTACCATCCTCCCTTAAGACTAAGAGATGGGTTGCTATGATTCAGGGAAATTCATTTTGGCACGTATTATTCGTAAATTTGAAGAACCTTTCATGTTTTGTTAATAATTTATTTAATTATGTTTTCATGATCGCTTATGTATAGACATGAGAAATCAATGGTAACGTTATTGTTCAATGCTACGACTAAAATGCACCGAATAAGGTATTTTTACAAACTTTCATTTGATTTGCAATATTTGATTGTTCAAATCAAATCTTGGAACTAAATTTTAAAGTAGTTATCCTCAACCGATTGAGCAGAAATTTTTAGTTAGCTAAGTAACGTTATTCTACATCCAATATAATGGACTCCCAAAGATAGCGGATTAGGGTTTTTTTTCTTATGCACCCTTAAAAATACGCATAACTAAAAGATAAAAAAATAAAGTAATTGTAAAAAAAAATATTTTCAAGGACAAGCTTTTATAAATTAAATGCTCTTAAAAGAAGAAAATAAACTTTAAATTAAATCAAACCCATCAATTTATTACATTACACAATTTATATGATATAAAAGCTTATTGCGAGATTTACCAGTACATAAACAAGAAACAAAATGTTAACCCCTCGAGAGTCGCGGGCACACCGGTGTGCTAGTTAACAATTGATTTTTTAGAATTTAACCAGAAGGTGTTAAAAAATTTTATTTTTTTTTATAAATATGCATATTTACATCACGCATAATATTATGAGACACGTACCCGTCATGCCAACACTTCACTATCAGATTGTATATGTTTGGCTTAAAACAATGTATTTTTATGAAATAACCAGAAATGCCAAGAACTTTGTACTGTGGAGGTTTATTAGGAGGAGCTTTTTCATGGAAGCTTGAACGTGAAGAAGCACCTACGTGACTATTAATAGCCTGGAAGAGTAATACATCCATCCAACGTGCTGACTGACGGTCATCATTGTTCAGAACGCAATCGTTGCACAGTTTTGCTGTATATTGAACTCTAATTGGATAGTTTATACTCGTAACTAGTATTTTTACTTACTCTGTGCGGACCAAGCTGTCATTTTAATAACTACTAACACTGACGATACTTGAATTATATTTGACTAGGTTCATTCCCCATACAAACTTTCATCCCTACTTTCGCCCCCTTAAGGAATGATTTCCGAAATAAAAATATTTTATGTCCTTCTTAGGGTCTCAAACTATCTTCTTACCAAATTTCATCTAAATCTGTCCAGTAGTTTTTGAGTTTATTCGTTACAAACATACGAAAATACAAATCTTCCCTCTTTATAATATTAGTGTAGATAAGTGTAAGTATAAAAAAATCATTGAAGAATACTCTATTATCTAATGATATTTAACATAATAAAACAACCAAGTCTAAAATAATTAATTAAATCAATCCATATTTTTTAGTTGAGTTCTTTAAGATATGCACAACATACTTTCTTTATTAGAGAAAAACTAGTAGAACCGGCGTTCAATTTACAAAAAAAACTAGCAATACTACAAAAAACATAAACATACTACAAAAATAACTATAAACTTAGCAATATATATATAAAGGCAAAATTAAGTTAACATCATATATATGAATAGGTATTAAATATTCATGTGTTCATAAATAAGAACACTAAATGTTCACGCAATAAATACGCATTCAAAGAAAACCACCGTTGTTACTGAAACAAAATACAAATACATAAGCACAGGCTGAAAGTTATTCCAGTCGGTTGTTTTATCGGGAATCTTCGAAAAGTTTTTAAGGTTTGATTTGTAACAAATCTTTGGTGAACTTACGCTTTGCTAGATGAGCCAATAGTATTTATTGTATTACTAATTTAAAGAAAAATGACCATATTTCGTTAAAAATAGGTTTTTCTAGATATTTAAAATACGAAATTTTGAAAATATATCATCTATATATGACTAAAAAAATATACTTACTTAATAATATTTACAACGTAGTGTTGTATATGTGTAATTTTCTTTATTGTAGATAAAATTATATATGTTTTCAACTATTTTGCACTAGCGACTTACCCTCTCTTTGCTCAAATTAGTCAGCAATGTATCAAACATCCAAATCGTGCAGCCTGAATTCTAACATCAAAGAGTAACAAACACAAGTAAACACACAAAATTTCGCTTCTATAAGAGTAATCTGACTATTACTTGTAAATAGCAAATCCTAATATTTAATCTTATCTAAAAAAAGTAATTTCTCTTTTGTATTCTATATATCCGTAATTCGGTTACGGCTTCACGCTCCCGCAGTCTGGAGTCTACGCTCCGCTTCGTTTGAACCCCTTAGCTATGTAGATATTTGGGAATGTTTAAAGAGTTCGACGATTACGAAATGCTATTGCGATTTAATGCTAGTAGGTTTGTGTAACAGTTCGTTGGGAAAGTTAAATTAAAGAAAAGTAAGTCTGTTTATTTAATTTACCCCTTTAATTTTTAAACTGGTTATAACGTTATAGGTTAACTTATGGTTACAAAATACATAAAGTTTATAAGAGTTTTAGACTGACTTTGCTGGTGTAGTATTGAATTGTGTAATATTAGGCATTAAACAAGATGTCTTTCTACAATTATTGAAGAATAGATATTTAAAAAGTATTTGGGGATGACATCTTGTGATTCTATGATATAACGATTAAATGTATACATATAATAAAATTCTAATAGAGCCGAATCTGTACATGAAATAAATTTTGGAAAATCTTATTCAAATAGTCATTATTATCGGTCGAATTTAATTTTTAGATTTTATGTCTGTCTGTCTGGGAACGCATCACGAGAAAACTATTGAACAGATTTTGATGAAATTTGGTATGATGATAGCTGGTTATTCGGGTCAACATATTTTTTTTTTTTATGACATTCAGTGACAAACGAGCAGACAGACCACCTGATGGAAAGTAGCACCTGTCGCCCATAACACCTATGGTTCATGCACTTAACAAAAATGCAGAACCACAGGTGTGTTGTCACTGTGAGGACTAAGGTGATATGCCTCTTGCCTGTAATTGCGCTGGCTACCTTATCCTTCGTACCGGAACACAACAATGCAATCATTGTTGCTTGGCGGCAGAAATAGATAAGGGGGTGGTACCCATCCAGTCGGACTCCTCAGGCTTGACAGAGTCCTACCACCGGTATAGGATACGTTTTTCCATGGGAAAATAACTCATCTCTGAGAAATCTATACTAATCGTTAAAACCTAACAAGCAAAAGTGAGTCGCTAATTCCACATATACTCGTAAATATGCATCAATTTTATTAAAATTTATATTCATCAACAATTATTGTAAATGGACATCTTGCTTATAATTATTATTTACAATTATATTAAATTTTTTTCCAAATGCAAAAACGGTTTACAACCCATCATATAACAACAAACATTATTTTAGATTTGTAAACGCCAAGGAATTGTTTAATTTGTTAAAATTCTAGTTCAGCTTAATTTATAAAAGAAGTACTAGACGTTTTTTTATTTTGCACTTAGCTCAAAATGAAGGAGACGAGAATCAATTCAAACAGCAAAAAGCACTCCAATCCGAATAAGTATTATTTGTATCTGGAAAAATTAAGAGGACAAACAAAAAAAACCTGTATTGACATCCTTATAGTGGAGAGAGAAACAAAGGTTCCGTAGCTGGGGTATTTTATTAAAGAATTAAGTCCTAATTCGAAAGCATGAAAAGGGTTAGACAAAGCGTTTTTTAAAGAGAAACTCTGTCCTTCTTTAGTAGATAAGTAATCACACTACTATTATAAATGCGAATATCTGTATGTGTGTATGTTTAGTTACTATATACTAAATAGATTTCGATAAAACTTTGTGCACAGATACACTATAACCTGAAGTAATAGGCTATTATTAGGCTCCTAGGTACCTGAGCGAAGTAAGGTAACTTGCTAGTACTCAATAATATTGAGCTTATCCATTATCCGTAGGTCGGTTGGGTTTTAATATCATTAAGATACAATACCGGCCGGGGCCTGAAATGATCCGTGACGAAAATTCAGCGGCATCAATTTAAAATATTTACCCTCGTTAAATCCTTTAAGAGAGAGACAAGCGTGACGTGTTGGCTTAAACAAATACAGCAAAGTAATTAGTACTTTCGCTATTTTGTACTAAAGTTACTTGATCGAGTATACTCAAATATGTACATACTACATGATAATGTCTCTACTGAAATACACATTTGCCAATTTAATTTTTACTTACATTTGTTTTAAAATTTTATATCCGAACTGGAGTAACAAACATGTTGCTTTGAAATATTTTTAAAAGAACACATTACGCAATTAGTGCAAGTGCGGTCTATTTTGCATTATATCAAAGGTTTCCATTATGTGATTGTGAAAATTTGTTTAGAGTATACAAATAGGATGTAATTTTTAATGCATTTATATTGTTTACATTTAAAAATACTTTTTCAATGTCTTAATTTTAGTTCATAGAATATTTTGCTGAGTGTTCCATGTAAGAAAGTATTACTTGATCTAAAGCTATATCCATTTTAGGGGATAGAATAAAGTGTTAAAAAAATCTATATTTTAATTTTCAATAGTTATTCGTGTAACTTACTAACATGCATTATGTGGAACAATATTTTTTCCTAATATCGTATACGCTATTGAACGATTGTCACGTAAATTTTATATCTCCTACGTAAATATCGTAATCCATTTCATAAGAGCTATAAACGTGGTGTAGTGATACTCGTCATTGCTATTACCGGTGCTATTGTAAAGCGAGCATTGTGTGAGAGGATTGCTTTCTCAAGAAAGCGCAGGAATTGATTTTAAATTTTCTTTCAAGAACCTATGAGAAGTACGCAACAATAGCCCAATACCTGGATCGAGCGAACATGTGGTATCTGTAATAATTACCTGTAGAGCCTCTTTAAGAAAAGTATAATAAGATCCTTATAAGCGATAGATGGAGTAATATATATATCAATATTACTCGATCCTAACAGTAATATAATATTATAATTTTTCAACTTCAGATTACTAGTTACGTTTTAGCGGTAAGTATAGAATATGTATAGTGTACATACATAGGTGTAGAAAAGTAGGTAAGTATCATAAAAAATAAAAAAAATATATATATACGTATCCTTTATTTGAGAAATGATTGATTTCCATTCAATCTACCAATCCCTTGTATATGATATGTTTTCCGGGATAAAAACTATCCTATGTCCTTCCCAGGGCCTCAAACTATCTTTTTAACAAATTTCATCTAAATCGGTTCAGCGGTTTAAGCGTGAAAAAGTAACGCACAGAAAGACATTCAGACGGAGTGACTTTCGCATTTAATATTAGCATAAAACTGGCTTTTTTAGTGGTGCTGGTCTATCATTATCGGCTTGGGCTGAACGTTGATGAGTCAGTCAGTGAGTCGCGACATTGCCTTTAATATATACCTAATAAAAATAGTTATTGCGAGTATACCTTAGGAGATGCAAATTTTTCTGTACATCTATTTTAGATCTACAATTTTCTAGTACATTGTTTTGATGTATCTCTTAAGGTTTATTCAGCGTTAGCCATATAAATTTCTAAAGACGACTCGATAGAACCAGTTATTGTGTTTTCCTGTGGGAATGAAAAATTTGCCTGTGGTAAAAGGTAACCTAAATATTGACCTGAGTAATAAATTATCACTACACAAAAAGTTAGTTAAGTTAGGTAAAATCGGTTCAGTACTTTGTGCGTGAAACATGCACATCGATTTGACTAAGTTAGTTTTATTATAGGTATATATATATATTTTAGTATAGGTATTGCGTGTATACCTTAGAAGATAGACATATAGTATTGCAGATTTTTTAGTGTACATTGTTTTGATGTATGTCTTAAGGTTTAGCCAGCGGGAAGTTTCTAAGGAGGACTCCATTAAACCAATTATTGTGTTTTCCCTTGGTAAAGAAAGATTTTCATGAAGTAAAAGGTGTCCGAAATGTTGACCCGAGTGATAAGTTATCACTTCACAATATTTCGTAGAAATCGGCTCACTATTTTTTGCGTGAAACGCGTACACACAAACAAACAAACAGACATACAGACAAAAATTTTAATAACTATTGTTTTGGGGTCTATATTGTGTACACTGTACATAATACGCGTTACAGTCATTGTTTTAAAAAAATATTTCATGTACAGATTTCGCTTAGTTACTGCTTTATTATAGTATTAGCATAACTCGCGGCTTTGCTCGCGATCAAACTAAGAAAATACGAAATTTCATGCAAGTATGTCCAAGGGATAAAAAGTTTCATACAAGCTTGTATCCCCTATTTCACCTCTATGGGAGTTGAATTTTGAAAAATCCTTTCTTAGTGAATGCTTTCATTGTATGGGGAATACGTGTGCGAAATTTCAATTTTCTAGCCTTAAGGGTTTGTCATGTGCGTTGATACATTAGTCAATCGCTTTTGTCTTTTATATATATAGATAGATAGATTAGAGAATAAACTTTTATGAAAAGAGTTGAAATAGCTGAGCTTCATTAAAAATTCATTGAAATATTTGATATTCCTAAAACATTTTTTGGTTGAAATTAAAAAAAAATATTTTCACTTAACAAAGGATGAGGTAGCAAGCGCTACAATTAACTTTAACGTTTATTCCTTTCTTTTAACTCTTGTCGTGTTTGTGTTTGAGTACATTGTGCGGTAGATTCAATGTGGTGTAGAG
Source organism: Argynnis bischoffii washingtonia (assembly GCA_033884665.1). Taxonomy (NCBI): domain Eukaryota; kingdom Metazoa; phylum Arthropoda; class Insecta; order Lepidoptera; family Nymphalidae; genus Argynnis; species Argynnis bischoffii. Next base: position 10,965,061 of record CM066618.1, on the reverse strand, counting down.
TCAATACTGTTTAGTTACCAGAAATACTGTTGCTAATATCTAACCTATATAAATAAAAAGGTTTCGTATGTGTGTACTCCATGCATTCCTAAACCATTGATTCGATTATGATGAAACTCTCGTGGTTATTCTTTATACATCTGAAAAGGTTCCTGACGCAATAAAAACAATCTGTACGTTTGTCTTTTATCTGTTTCCAAAGCAACGCAAGGGACGCAAATAAGTTACTAGCATATAAATAAAACATTTTCTAATTATTACTAATTGAATAAGAATAACACTCAAAACGTATCATTAAAAATAAATCAACATTGTTCTATGTAAATAACCACCGCTATTTCCACTGCATATACAGAGTAACGAGAGAGAATACTAAAGTTTAGTGTTAAGATAACGTAAACTCCATTGTAATACCGCGCCACATCCACATTTTCATATTCATTGACCGTAAAAATATTTTCTATTTTGCGAGATTGAATTTCGCTAACATTGTTTGTAGGCGCGCCTCAGGTAAAGGTCCACGAATTTTATTTTATGGGAACAAAACACTCGCTCATCTCTGTTATAGTTTTTGTCGGTACTTACGGGAGCTGTCAAATTGTGTCCGTCATGTTACCTTATAGGTATTGGAAAATTATTTCATTTTTGTTTGCTTACATGAAGGAGGGCGGGCGTTTTTGGGCGTTTTGTTTATATCACCGGAAAATGTGCGCGGGAAAAAGAAATATATCACTATAGTATTGTAAAATTAACAACTAAAAGTAATTCTGAGATGAAAAATATTGCTAGTTATGTAATGTAGCATTCTAATTTAGAAATATATTCTATCTTTGTATTTTAATACTAACATTAACTGAGTTTGCTAACATTAAGGTTCAATTTGAAACAACTTGATGTTTTCGTTATTTTACTTACGACGTATTAGATTTGCATATAGACCGTCGGGAAAGCTCTGTTTGCATACACATTTCTATTATCTAATAATCCTAACACATTTTAGCTATGCAGAAAGGTCCATAACAACCTTAAGATATATTTGACTCGAAGCTTTTAACTTGTATTTCAATATGAGAGGACTTTTTAAAAAGGTGTTTTAAAATTAACACCCATATACGGATATCTAATTTAACTTTTAGTACTAAGTGTGTTTTGTTTATGATTAAATTATTATTTAAAACTTCTTTTGTACTAGACATCGTTATGTTAGCGTAATAAGTACTTTGAAAGATAAAAAGGAATCGATTTTTTACACTAGAAAATGTATTTACAGAAATCACCTTTCCTCACCCTTGCATTTGGTTGTATGGAAGTTAGGATAGGATGAGCGAAAAGGGCCAGTAATATTCAATAAAACCCAGCGGCCAGCGGTATCCTTATCACTACAGTGGAACACAATGGTATATATACATCACATACCACGATACCTTGTATCTTATGATATATAAACACGTATTTAAATAAAATTTTGACAAACTATCTTTATTAGTACACTTGATAATATTAAGATAATTAAAAAAATGTATTTTATTATTTAGTTTACATGTAACTTACTGTGAAGCGAAAACGCATTATTATAATCAAGTTTGTACACAATTACCGGTGACGTTTGACCGAGGCTTACAAAGCTAATCAACGCACTTAATTATGCGATAAGGTAATTGAAACTAGATACAGACGGCTAACAGAAACGAAACCACAATAATCTATTAGGAAGGTTAGGCGGAGCGATTCGTCCTAATTAGGTTGTAAACTAATCATTCGTGGATTAAATCAAAGGAACATAAAATAATTAAATCAAAGTATTTTGAAATGCTGAATACACAAGATGAATGCCTGTTGATGAATAGGAATTTAAAAAATTATACCGAAATGACTATAATCATAATGTCATAGAATCACAACGTGTGATTCTGATATTTTTATTTTGTTTTTTTTTTAAACTTAAACATAATTATTTCTATAGTTCGTAATAATACAATTGGTTGATATCAAAAAAAAAATGTTAAATTGATAATGAATAATGTTTGACGTTCTTAAAAAATGAGCTTTTTAATTTGACACTATGTTTTTAGTGTGTACATGTGTCACGCACAGCTTTCGCTATTTGTGAACCGATTTTTAACATCTATACAAATATATAAAATTGAAGTGTCTGTTTGTAATTTCAAAATAACAGCTTTTTACTAAATGCATATGAAAGTATATACGGTACTAATAGAAACAAAAACAATTTTATAAATGTTTGTCTGTGTGTCTGTTTGTTGTTGTGCCTAATATTTGAAACGGCTGCACAGATTTTGACGGGACATTCACTGGCAGATTGCTGATGATATAAGGAGGAATTCAGAATACTTTTGTCTAAGAAAAAATAATAAGGTGTTCCGTGCAAAAAACAGAAACCCAATTGTGAACGAAACGAGACGAAAAGCCAAATTCAATTCCAACTTGCAAAAAAATTTTAAAATAATAAAAATCATTGACTGCATTTGTAATTAATATGGACGACCATATTTCTCTCAGTGTTTTAATCCACATGCTCAATATCTACTGATGTTTTACTAGAAGCTTAATTGCTTACCGCTAATTATACTCTATCAAATTTTAACCATGGGTTAATACAATACAGACAATTATAATAATGTTCTCAATGATGACGATTAACCAGGATTTTATTACAAAACGATACTATATTCTTAACTTAAAATGTAGCAAAAAAAAGTATAACTTGTCAACTTTAAAACAAATAAAGGCTCGAAGAAGGTATAATATACTAGTGACTCGCCCTTGCTTAGCTGGGATTTGTCCCTAGCTTGATTCCCCATACTAACTTTCATTCCCAGTTTCACCCCCTTAAGGGATGATTTCCGTGATAAAAAGTATCTTATATCCTTCTCAGAGTCTCAAACTATTTTCTAACCAAATTTCATCACAATCGGTCCGGTAGTTTCGGAGCTTATTCGGTACAAACAAATAAAAAAAAATCTCTCCTCTTTATAATATTAGTATTTATACTTTCATCATTAGCTTATACTAGCATCATCTTATTTATAAGAGAAGACTATGGGACTATGTACTAGAACACATACATATGTATGTTAATAACTAATATTAAACCTATAACAAAATAGATGATCATAAAATAACAAACGTTATATTATGACGATACAATTGCAAGATCTCGACACATGTTTCATGACGTATATATAACCAGCACTTGCCCAGATTCTGTTTCCACTGAGCCACCATTAAGATTAATTCATCTTGTGTGGACGTTCTTGATTCTATAATAGAGAAACGCAACATTCGTGACGTCATTGTCTCCCCACATTGTCTGTGCACCTGCAATTCCTATTGTCCATCCGATTGATTACAATCCCCATTCAGCGAGTATGTACTAATGGTGTATGTAGTATCCATATGTACGGCTATTATGTAATTTAATACATAGGTTTAAGCCGATTAATATCGCTTATTGTGTTTAATGGTCTATGTTGTTATTAGCTTGCATCCCCGCACATAAATGAACTATTTTTGATTTTAATTTTATCATTGGCAATTTCAGTGAAAGCCTAACTGTAACTCTAATTGAATGTAATAATTGCTATGTTTATTAATACTATTTGTAAAGTATTAATAGTTTTTTTTTGAAACAGAAAGCTGTTTTATTTCAATAAATTTAATTCCGGTTTTAATTCATATTTAAGTGTAGAAAATTATTTGACCAATAATGTTTATAAATTGCTAATTTTACGGGAGCTGCCTTATTACAAATTAATATTTTGTTGAGAGAAATCTATACATATTATTAAAATTCCGAGTCGAATCTGTACCTTAAATATTTTTTGGAAAATCTTATTGAAATAGACTTTATTATCGATACAGAGACCGAATCTATAGTTTTTAGAATTTTTGTCTGTCTGTTACCGCATCACAGAAAAACCACTGAAGAAAAACCAACCAAGAGGGATTTTGATGAAATTTGGTATGATGATAGCTGGATATCCGGGTCAACATATAGGATACTTTTTACCGCGGTAGATTATCTCATTCCCACGGAGAATACACGTTATAACACAACCCAAAAAATATTTATGATCAGAATTTCTTGAAACTTGGTATTAATGCTCTTCAATACAATTAAATAAATACGTGTTTTAGCGTTTTTTGAAATTCATCCCATAGGGAGATAAAATAAGGGATGAAAATTTCTATGAAACTTACCTTTTTAAAGTTTGTTTCTTGTAGTTTTACGCGAGCGAAGCCGCGGGTTTTGCTAGTCAAGTTTTAGTATTATTATGATAAACAATGAAATCTAAATTTCTCTTTGAAGATCTAAGTTGAGAACTGGTGGAGGGATGGGGGAAGACTAAATTGCCCTTATTTTTCATGAAGCACGAATAGCGCTAACTTGTTGTGAAGAGTTAGAACCAAACTCAAAGGATACATAAGATAGGTATATATTAACATCAAATATCCTTTATGTATTATGCACATTATTTATTATTTAGTAAGTAAAACTCATTATCAAGCCTGAATAATAAAATGTTCAAATGAATGTCTTAATAATTTGAATTCCTTTCGCCAATTATTTCAGGACCTGAAATTTATTTCGGAACTGGTGGTAGACTCATGATCATTTGCTGAGATGGTGGTTATATAACATGTTGTGTAAGGTACAATCTGTAGTATGTCTCGGTCTGTGTAGTCTTCTAAAGTATATATTATTATTTTATACCTAAATATATATTATTCTATTCAGTTATCTACACTAAAACAGTAACTATACACTAAACACTATTACTGATATATGTAAGTCAAACATAGGCGTCAAAAGTTAAACAGATCATCGTATAATCCATTAAAAGTCTAATAAAGAATCAATGAGGTGACAAATTTCGGTCTTAACTAACGATCATCTTCCATCAACTTCATAACTCATCTATTCAATTCCTTAAAAAATCGTAGCATGACATTTTTTCCATTAGTTCCACCCTCGGGATAAATCGGCGACCTGTTGCGAGTCGAACGTGTGCCGAGGTCTCATCCCGCGATTTAGTGGAGACCAAGAAAATTGTTCTTTTGTTTACTTTCCTACTTCAGGAGTGTGTTTACGTGTTTGTGTGTGAGAGGTGTGATTTTTTGTGATGGAAAATTGGCAGCTTTAGGCTGTGAAGATTTTGTTTGGAAACAAATTGAATACAAGAGGTATTCTATTTTTATATGGGTTAACATAAATAAATATACGTGATTGAATATATACATACATCTTTTTTATTAAATGACAATGTTTATTACAACTTTTTGGAATCGTGCAAACATACATGTTTTATTACATAAACCATGACAGATAATAAAAAATTACGGTAATCTCCATACAAGAAAATATTTTTTTTTAATATAAGAGAATTTGTAATAAATAAAACGTCACATTTTATTAAATTAAAAAAGTTATAGAATTCATATAACATTGACAAACAGTGGTCAGTATTGCGATAATTGATTCTTATATTTTTCAATACAGCAACGTATGTTATATACGTAGCGCATATTATATAGTGGATGATAAAACGGTCGGTTGCCTGGAATCGACTCACACTCGACAATTTTTTTTCTCTTCACTTGTTTTACCACATAATATAATTTTACATGCAGCTAAAGCTTAGGTTTATATACTATATTCTTACATAACTATTAAATTATTGCCTATCGACATTAAATCATCAGAAACGAAATAATAATCTATTCTTAACTTTACAAAACTTCTTCATTTCGTACACCTGTCATTAACAAGGACACAAGGCGAAACAAAGACTTGGCCGGCATCGGAGAACTTTTTCTGACATGAAATAGACTAAGAGCTATCGAAAACGTCGAATAAAGCCTTTACGGAATACCGATTACGATAGATTTAATATTGTGTATTACAAATGGCCTAAATATCTGTAATATGTTCTGTTGTGTATTTTATACTATAGAGAATACTTATTATACGAAATTTTATCAAGAAATTATTCCTAGAAATAAAAGCTTTCAAATAATAAAGAAAATAAAATTGGGTACCGAGGTTTCCGTAGCATGAAATATAAAAATAAGTGTATAAGAGCAAAAAAATATTTTTTGGTGAACATAGTACGGTTTTTGGATTTTCCCCTTTAATTTTGCTATTAGACATTGCTTCTTGCCAAATTTCGTGATTCTAAGTTCCATAATTCCCTTGCGATTGTCAAAATATGCGACATAAACGGCTGTATATTGCGTTGACTTAGATGTATGATTTTTCACAGCTCCAAGCGATTACAGACCTGAATAATTGATATTAATGTCAACTAGATACCTCCACGTGTTCCTGAGAAAAATGGTCTTGACAGACAGACAGACGAACGGACAACGAAAGAAACCTATAAGGGTTCCTTTTATCTTTTGAGGTATGGAACCCTAAAATGATAAATTTACAGAATTACTGAAGGTAGCGGTAAGTTCGTATATTAAATTAACCATGTAATAAGTAACTAACTAATAGCATTACAATTAGATGGTTGCGGCTACATCCGGATGCGGCGGCTTAATATACAGTGGAAATGTACTTGTGAATATTTGATATCATTATACTTGGCTAAACAATCTGATTGCATGATGCATATTCTTAAACTAATAATTTTCGTAAACCAAATGTCCCATATTGAAGAGTAATGAAATTTTATCTGTATCTATACATATTATAAAATTCTACTAAGCCGAATCTGTACATTAAATATTTTTTGGAAAATCTTATCGAAATAGACATTATTATCGATGCAGAGGCCGAATCTATAGTTTTTAGAATATCTTAAAAGAAATATCAATAGCGCTATTTTATTCATTAAAATTGTTATTTTAATGAAAATTTATTCATGTGTTATTTAGATATTTGACAATAGATGTCGCCATGTGTTTTTAAAATACGTAGCTTTAATCCAAAAAAAACGACTTCTATGACTTTATTAGAATTACTACTAAATTACCCGCGGCCCCGCCCGTGTTCAAATTTTCAATAAAACAAACATTTGGCTTTATCAATTAGTAAAATTTATTGGCCGAAACAATTTTCAAATGAAAGTATTTGTAAATTTTTGTTGTTTAGTAAATAATGTTAATATTTTTTAATCTTTTAATGTAAAAATTGGGCATATGCAAATCTAACTCTATCTATAGGTTTCGTATAGCAAAGTACTGTGTTGTTTTTCTTACTTACGTGTTTTGTTAGGTTAACACTAAAATAAATACGAATAATATTTAATATTTCACAATATCGACTCATTTTATCAACCGTAAAAATAAGTTCGATTCATATTATTTTATAACATTTTATGGAAAACAAGGTTATGGCTGTTAAACTGACAAAGCGGGTAACTAAAAATATTCCATAACTCAAAAACTATGAAAAGGTATTTTAGGAACTGTTATACCTCAACTTTTTTAATTTTTTTTTGACACCATTTCTTGGAAGGTAAAGGCTTGCTTTGATGGCAAAGTCTGTGTGCTTTGATTTGTATTAACACCGACTTCGAAAATATCTGATAAGGTATCTATTCTAAATGAAAACCCGTTTAGTTATTTTTTACATTTTAGTGCCAGGAAGTCGGTTTTTATTTTTTGGGTAAAAAGTTTTTATTTTTCAATTTTTAGTGTAGATGTAATAAGCAGGTAAGACGAAAGTTTTTTTTATTATTAATAATAACATATTCGATTAAACAATTTATTAAAAAAAAATTTGATTTTTTTAAAAACCGCTTGACCGATTTCGATAAAATTTATATGGGACCACCTGGGAAGTATACCCTTTAAAACAAAACAAAAACTTTTCAAATCGGTTCAGGCGTCTTTGAGTAATCGCTGAACATACATAAAAAAAAGAAAAGGTTCCGACGAATTGAGAACCTCCTCCGTTTTTCGGAAGTCGGTTAACAAAAATTATGAAGTAAACCTATAACGTAGAAAAAAATCAGGTCTTACTGAGTATACCATATATTTTCTTTAAAATACGATTTTATAATAAAAGCATGTTAGGTTCATACATGAAATACAAATAATTTTTAGTATTGTAACGAATAAAATCCAATGTGTAAATTGAACGATATTTTAAATTCAATGCAAGAAAATCTGCACCTGCTTTTTTGTTACTACTGTATAACAAATGGGTTCCACAATCCAATGAAGCAAATATCGTGGAATCTTTTCAACTAGGTGTTATAATGTGAATCAGGCTACTTAGTAACCTATTCTCGTTTTATTAACATTCACATCTGAAGCGCTTTAAGCTTTAATGTAGAGCACCTGCGATCATTTATGATATGCGAATGCGAATACTGTTACAGTAATATAAATTAATATTTTATTCCTTTCAGCCATGCTTTTGTGCACTGATTGTTAGAATTCGATTCAGCAGGATTCAGATTTCAGCAGGTTATGTTGAATTGAAACAGGTTTGTATTTTCTTGTTGCAAAAAATGGAAAAAAAATCATTATGTTCTTTAAGCTTTTCCGAGGAAATATTTCTACATATATATATAAGGTGGGTGGACCATTTAAGGCCAGGCTCCTTGTAAGGCCGATTATTAAAAAGTCCTAGTTATTGCCATGCGATGGCAAATTCCTTCTACTCAGACTAGCACCCATCGAACTTAAAAACACAGACGCGGCGGCGTGTCGCTAGCGCTGCTGGTTTGTCAATACGGTCCCTCGTTTTGTTGATTTCTTTCGTCGACGTTAAAATTCTAATAAGCGCTCACAGGAAAACGCTAGTTTTCAAGTAATAAACTATTATATTCTTTAAAAAAAAATTATCCGAATTTATATATAAGGATTTACTATTGTACTAAAGAAAAAGATTTTATTTCAATTTTACTTAAAATATCGGTAGTGTTCCTAGGAAAGCCAATGGTTCCTTGTCAAAAAATTGATCATCAAAAAATTGACAGTTGGCCTTGCTATGGCACAAGGATCTTTTTAGGAACATTTAGGAATCACGAAAATATTATTAATACTTAGTTTTTAGTTGCAAATCGTATCGGAAAAGGAAAAACAAAGTATAATTTCATAATATTATTGCTTATGATCATGCTTTAAATAATTTTATTTTAAAACTCCATTTGGCCTTGCAAGGAACATACCCATAAGAAGGCCATTTAAATCCGTTTCAATTTTTTTTTATTTCATTACAAAGATTATTGGCAAGTTATTTGATATCAATATAATACTTATTAAAATTATTTTTAGTACATTTTCACGAATACATACTTAGTTTTACGATAGTGTTCAAGTAATGTTTGTTGACTATTTTTTAAGTGAATATATTATGATTATGAATTTAATGTTTCATTTTAATGAAAGACCTATTTATGAAGATTTAGGATAACCAGATATTTTGATTATTTCACTGTTAGTTTTAAGTTAAACGACTGCTTTTATTTATCGGCCTTGTATGGAGTCCTGTTTCTTGCAAGGCCATTTTGGAAGAGTTCAATAAAACTTAAATTTAATAAATAAGCATTAAGTAACTCTGCAAGAAAAGAAAATGTTTTATTAGTTACATTATAGAACAAAGTGTTACTTAATAATTTCTTTGTTTCATTTCTCCAATAAATAAAAGAATTATAACAGTTTATTTCTTAAGGTGGCCTCCCATGGTCCACCCTCCTTATACATATATATATATATATATATATATATATATATATATATATATATATATATATATATATGCATTATCTGAAAATGTTAAGCAATTGTCAGTTAAACAAATAGCAACTGAGGTTTTAAACGCAGATTTTCAATATAAAAATAGCAAAATAAAAAGCAACAAGATATGCATTAATGAAGGCATTACTATACTAGAACTTCATATAAATATCTGTTAAATGAAACATATCTCAGAACCACTTGAGATATTAGCCATTCTTTCGAACTTACGTACAGTCTGACAAATGATTATTTAGCGGGAGCAGGTGTCTTTACAAGTCGTGGTCGCTTAGAGATATGAATCAAGACGTATAAAGCAAAGGATTCGAAGCGTGTGTATATTGTTTATTTCTACAATATGATAAATGTGTACTTGTTAATTTATTCGTAGGTACTACCTCTCAGGACTAATATAAGGAATCTTATGTTATTATTATAAAGAAGCAAAATTTGTTTTTATGTGTATGATATTTTATATAACTATGTAACCCGAGTTATAGTCTAGACGAGCTTTCATCGCTAGAGTCAAAAGTCCCATTTACTTATAAGATATTTTAACCGAAATTTTCACCTTCTTAAAATGAAACAACTTTAAGGCAATATCATTATAAAAATGTTAGATTAGCATCTCTCGGAAGGTGTCATCATGTAGGTATATAACTTGTTAGCCAGTCGTTCGTAACAGATTAGTAAAACTCAATAAATATGTATAATTTACATGGTTTTAATTTCACTTTGTCTTCTGTTTCAAAAAACCAAATGTCTCAAATCGGCTCAACCTACATAGGAAGTGATAATCTAAATAATAAATGAAATGAAGTATTTCATAAATCTTAGTTACATTAATATTTCAGCATCTTTTTAAATTTTGTGTATATTTTATGTAAAAAATAGATGAGTAACAATAGTTATTTCTATCTCATAGCTACATATAAGATAATATGAAAAATAAATCAGTCACAATAGAATCAAGTGAATAATAATAATAACCAATAAATATTTTGGTACACTACCACACAGCTCCATCTAGTTCCATGGTAAGTTAGGAGGCTTGTGTTATGAATAGGTACCAGATAGTTGATACACTACATATATATAACATTAAATACAAACATATTATGAATATAAACACCCATGACTGGAGTACAAACATTCGTGCTCATCACACAAATGAATGCCCCTACCGGGACTTGAACCCGCTACAGCTGGCACAGCAAGTAGGGTCAATCTAAACTGAGCCAAACGCGTGTTGACAGAAAAGCAATAGAGAAGTGAAAGCAAATAAGATTTTATTAGCTACTTAAAGAAAATGTGTCTAATAGAAAAAGCTTTGATGGCCTAATCTTAAGCTTACATACGTGTCTAAAAGCATAAACAAATGTAAGTACAAAACGAACCTAAGTAAACTGATCTCAAGCAAGCAGGTAGCAAAGCGTAGGACAAACCACTAAAAGAACACGTTATTTTCCGGACACATCAAGACGGATAGTGTTGTAAAAATCACTTAACGATATGTTAATACGTAATAACAATCTATTATTACGTAGATTTTATAATTATAAGTATATTTAAGCAGTTGATTTGAAAATATATTATACTACTAGCGGCTCACCCTCGCTTCGCTCGGGTTCGCCTCTAGACAAACAAAAACAAATCTATCCCACGGGAACCGTACATTTTTCCGGAATAAAAAGTAGCCTATTAGTTACTCTGATATACGAACTATATTATTGTAGAGTTTCACTAAAATCCAATCCGTAGTTTTTGTGTATTAAGCTGTATAAGTTAGTATAGTTTTTTAACAATCCCACGGGAACTCTTTGATTTTCCGGGATGAAAAGTATCCTATATGTTGACCGGGGATATAAGGTACCACCATGCAAAATTTCATTCAAATCAATCCAGCAGCTTCGGAGATTAGCCCGTACAAACAGACAAACAGACAAACAGACAAACAGACAGAGAAACAAAAAATTTGAAAAAAATCTGGATCGGTTCTATTGCTCTTCTTACATCCCCCTGACTCGGTTTTAAGCATTTTTTTTCTATGTACAGACATTCGACCTCTACAATTTTATTATAGTAATAGATATATATAGAAAAGATAGACATACAGAAAGATGAACAGACCGACTTGTGGTAATAGTAGTATTGAAGTAGTAGTTTGTAGTTGCTATAAAAACGAAACAATAAAAATGTAGTCATTTTCTCAGAAATGTTTCTCTTGCTCCTTACTAAGTTACTTAATTATTTAATGAAAAAAAATAGTTTAATTTACTGGTCTTCATTTTTTCCTAATATCAGAAGTTATAGTACATTTATGTGGAAAAGATACTAAATAAACAGTTGCAGTATATTCAAATAATGAAATAAAAACTATATTTCCATCGCTCACCTCCCTCTCGCTTTCTCTTTTAGACTAAAGACATATAATCATTATTCATCTCTGTTTAGTCTCCTCTAATCTTTTTGCACATAAAAACATTGTTTATTTGCAAAAATCGAACCCATAACCTCACGCAGTCACATAAAACACTACAATTGTAGTCATAAAAAGATTATATTTTGACAAAATTATTCGATTCAATATTACAATCCAAAACTATTTAATTTTAGGGAAATGAGTTATCGATGTAGCAAGTCTCCTCCCTACAAGGAGGGCGGGTAACGGGCGGACGATTAGCCGTGGTGTTTCTCTGGCCGCCCTGGAAATAGAAAATAAAGGCCGTGTGACATGAGCGGTTGTGCATTCTTTACTTGGGTGAGAGTAACTTATTTTACTATACATTTATCACACTTTAGGTACATTTTGAACTTTAAATGAACAATTTAAATTAAATATTCGTTTTGCATACAAAAGATCAGGCATATCTTAATTTATTAATTAAAGCAATGGTTTTACGAAAGACGTGTCGACACCTTGTTTTGTTTAAATGAATTTATAACCCATTAATTATAGAAAGGAAATGTACATTACAATAACGATCGAAAAGTAAATGTAACCGGCACAGTAAAAATAAATATAATTTGCTTTAGTGAGCTAATGATGTTATGTTGGTGGGCGTTACAGCGATAAACGATCGCCGCCTATTGACGCGCCGCCCACTGCAAACATCGAAAAAGCTGATTAATTGTTCTGATTGACGTTAGCAACTTTACAGTTCGTATGGCAACTAGAGAATAAATTCAAAAAAATACACGGCTGAAGAATATGATAAGTACTTTACACGTAACAATCTAAAAATAAACATAAAAGAAAGTAATAATATAACGAACCTTTGTAATCACATTTTTATATTTTTCCAATAATATTTTATCATGAAGTTTAACAAGATGATGACAAAAGTTAGTTAAAATATGTAAGTGTTCTATTATTTATAGTAATCTACCATTAGTATTAGTCAGCTCAGTCCTAAAACCTTAATCTTTTAGTATTGATTATGTAGCAGAGTGAACTTGCTCCATTTAACTCGACCGTTAAAACAATTCGAGTCAAACGACGCAAGTAAAACGCGCGTTGGAACGTGACCGCTTTATTTATGCAGATGTCCCCTATCCCCTCACACGACAGCCTGAGAAGAATTCAACTAGCGTCTCCTAACGCTCTTATTGAAGACAAACAGAAAGCCCAGGACTTAGCAAATATTTGGTATACATATCACGTTACCGCTTAATAAAGATTACGAGATTATGTTATGTAAACGCCTTGACCTAACTTCTAAACGAACAAAATCGATGAGATTTGTAGAAATATGATAAATATTTTTGATAATTTATTGTATGATTTGTACAAAAATTTATCAAAATAATAAGTACTGTGCACGTATTTGTAGTAAAAATAATTGTATTTCTAAAACAATCCTTAAAAGTTAACGCAATTACAGAATCGGTATTAGTTTTGTTTTTTATTATTTTTATTTGTTTTAGTTATGTAAGTTATATAAATAGTATACTGTAGGTATATAAATAGTAATTGATTATATTGACAATCTATATTTTAATATTATAAAGCCCGAGGAGTTTGTTTGTTTGTTTGTTTGGTTGAACGCGCTAATATCAGGAACTACTAATCCGATTTAAAAAATTATTTTTGTATTAGATAACCCATTAATTGAGGAAAGCTATATGCCATATATCATTCCGGAAAAATGTACGGTTGCCGTGGGATAGATTTGTTTTTGTCTAGGGACGCACCTGAGGCGAAGCGAGGGTGAGTCGCTCGTAGATGATAAAATCAGTAGATAAATGAGCAAAAATTAAAATATGCCTTCAGCGTTGTCTGCACTACAATCACCAAACATAGCACTTACTTTGAATGAGGGTGCGTAGGAATATGGAACTTAGGTTGTAAATTTGGATTTATTCGACTATAGGTACTTTGTTTTTCCTACTATTTTCTTGAATACTGCGCATATGAATAGACACTAAACAGACAAACAAGTTTTTATAATATATTACTTTAAATGTATTATTATTTTATACTAACAACATTGGTTTTGACTGGCTATTTTATTTATCCATTCATCAAGAGATTAATTTTCAAAAATGCCAAAATACGTGTTTCATTATAGATGTATACCAAAAAGCATAAATATACATTTTTAATTTGGCTACAAAAATATCACTTTCGCCTCTGTAAGGGTTCAATTTCAAGAAATACTTTCAAATGGTTATCGCGACAGAGATATTAGAAAGAGACTATCAAATTTTAGACTAAGGTCCAGCATCAGGTCTAGGTGTTGATGAATTAATCAACAAACTTTTTTTATAAAACTAACTTTTGTTGAGATTAAACTTCTTTAGCCGCGTTAAGCAATTTTTGGTAAGAGCAAAACTTATGGGTTCAAGTTACTGAAATGCTACATGTGACATGTGACGTGTCGACACAGTCGGGTGCAGACTGGCGACGCGCAGCGTCATATGTTTTGGCATGGTATGGTATCTTCAGGCTAGTCTCCACAAGTCGACGACTATGCGCCTATTTCGCATGTGGGGGAATTTAAATTCGTATTATTCTTGCTATCCCAGTTCGTCCAGGAAGTTCAACAGTCTCTTCGTGTCACCAAAATTTTCGGTAGTGTACGCTACGCCGCTACACCTGAACAGTACAAGATAACATGTGCAGCCGTTTCATCTGCCCTCATGCAGACCCTGCAAAGTGGGCCGTCAATTATACCCTACTTATATTAAATAGATGTTTGTTGTAAGGTCCGTGACCAGTTAAGGCTGCGGTTATCTGTCTAATTTGGGGTCTGATAAGTTTGATGAGACGGTTAGTCATTTTGGCTTCAATGGTGGTGATCTTGTTCCGGTCACTTACCTGTGTCAAAGCGTTGTGACATTCATAGATCAAACCTGATGTGGTGGAGTTACTATTTAATGTCCGTAGTACTGACATGCTGTCTGATAGTATGCGAATGGAGAAGTCTTTTATGTGATTTGTCGCAGTTGTTCTATCTGCCTCAAGAATACCTAGACTTTCAGCTTGGAACACCGTGATGTAGGTACCTAGGGGTATTAAAGTTTTAATGTTTAGATCATCAGAGAATATCCCACAGCCTGTCCCTGATTTAGTTTTCGAGCTATCAGTATATATTTATTCTCACGTTCCTGCTATCGCGACCTTCATATTTGTCTTTTTCTAGCTGTATTTTGTATTTTTTGTTAAAAATATGTTTTATTTGTATTCCATTATTGGGTGCTCTCATGAGAGGAATGTTCTTGGCTACATCTGTCAAAATGTTTGTGTGTGGCGTGCCTGTTTTTCGTAGCAGCTTTTGACTATCTAGTCTTATCGTGGTAGTCACAGCTTCTTGTTGTATATTGTTGTATACAAGTGCAGCATGGCTTCGAGAGCCGCGGTGGGTGTTGTTCTCATGCAGCCCGTCACTGCCATGCACACTAGCCTCTACCAGCTCTGTAGCTTAGCCACCATACTGCGGCACCATAGCTGATCATAGGTTGCAAAACTGATATGTACAGCCATAGAGTTAGTTTTGGGTTGAGGCCCCATTTTTTGCCTATCATTCTTCGACATTGCCAGAAGGTGATACTGGTTTTGTTTAGTTTATTGTCTAGATGTTTGGACCATTTTATTAGTTTGTTGCCTAGATTAATTCTTAGGTATTTTACTTCTGTGGTTAATTTTAAAGTCATATGTTTTGATTCATAGACTATATAAAATGTAAATAATTATTGCTCCGAGAGCCAATGGATGTGAAAACCAGACTAATAATAATTTCAATTAACAAATTATGAAAGTTTAATTATTCATAATATATATTTAATTAATATCATTTTAATATTAAGTAATAAAAAATTAACTTTGTAATATAGATATTATCTCCAGTTTACTTATATCATTAGCCAGTATACGAAACAAGCACACAAACCTACATTTGGTTTAATAAACCACAATTTACGAGCGCGGCGTAGTCGGACGTCTGTCTCGGGCACTTAACTGCCATAATATTCATAGAGAAAAATCATAGTTTATGACTAACAATCTTTTCACAGAAAGCTTCTTACGCCGGTCCCGAGAGAACTGCAACGCATTTATATTACTTACACTATAAATAAGTTTTATTTCATTATATTGAATTAGTACATCCAGGTTATAAATTCTAAGAAATGGCGCAGATATAAACTGAGGCAAGTTTTTATTTTTATAATATTATAGTTCATAGATGTGTTATTGTATGCAGCCCTTTTTTTTAACGTCTTACTGCTGAGCACTGGCCACCCGACAATATGGGGGGATCAGTCATCAGGCCGTAGTCCACCACCCAGTGTGGATTGGTGGACTGCACATGTCTTTCGAAAACTTGCTATTTTGACCCTACCCGGGACTTCAACCTAGTACCTTACAGCAGATTATTGTACATATACATGTTAGCCTCTAGACCGAAGTCTAGTTTAAGAAATACAAACATGTACACGAGTTGATATTCTTTCTTCCTACAAATCTTTCCTTACTTTGTCAATATGAAAAATGACTTTAATCAAAACCAGTAAAAGGTTTTTTCTACTACCCCAGTCGGATTGTCGAATAAAAGAGCCTAAACTCCGAAAAAAATCGAGGCCAACATTTTAAATTTTGACCTCTACCATTTTTTTCGTAGATCCAATATTTAAGGTCCGATTTCTTAAAAAATAAACCATGCTGTAGAATACGTTTTCGTATATAATCAGGAAAACGCTGATGTAATTAATATTTATATAGGTACATAGCTCCTCCTAACGAATCGATTATATGAAACCTTTTTGCGGATTTTGTTTAATTCTCCATTACAGCAAACATTCCCTAATGGTTGTATGTACATACATACATACATAATTTATTATAATATATTTATACATAATCTTCCTGAATCATATAAAATTATATATACTACAAAATTCATTAAATATTGAGTGATAACACCGTAATTCACAAGTATTATTAAAATTAACATAATTAACATAAGAAAAAATACAAACACCATTAATATAATTTGTTTTAATAATAGAATATATGTTTTTTTTTCGATTTCTGGAAAGGAAAAATATTTTTGTAAAAATAAATCGATTTAGTTTTTTATTACATCGACCATAAAATAGTTCTATAGGCATTATTCGTTATTTCCCATAACTTTAAATTTCGATATCGACGCCCGCTTAATATGTCAACTCGTATAATTAATATAATTTAGTACCTACACATTAGCCAGTACACCCGGAATCGCCCTCATAAAACATGTTTCCCAGGGTCAATTTCTGAAATGACGTATAATGTTTATGTATGTTTCATACAAATCTATTGTCCGATTTGCTTATGAAGAAATTACAAACATACATACTCACAAACTAATGCATTTAAATTATCATTAACTGTAACAACACAACAATACCTAATAAACACTTAATATAAAATAGAAATAATGCAAACTTGACTATTATCTTTAACGTCTATTTAGGTACGAAAACAAAGGTTCTAAAATCAATCATCAACTTAAATCTCTATTAGCCCTCACAACATATAAGCGTCTCTGCGGACTGAATCCACAAACACATTAGACAGGTGCCCGCGTCACATCATTTTGAAAAGGGAAAAGCTTAGCTATAAAGTTTAGAAGGCTTTAGAGATAGTAAATCAAATAGTTGGAATAAAATCACTTGTTGGCTCAGCCAGAAATCAAGAGTGAATAAATCTATCATTCAATAAGCGGGCGCCGAGGCGATTTGTCATAGGGACCCTCCTAATGTTTTCGCGGGTCGCTCGTCTTCCTTAAGTTTGGTTCTTTTATAATTTATTAAATGTGAAATCATCATTTTAGATAATTTGCCAAATAGATAAGATAATGAAGATTTATCTAATGTATTTAAACGAGCAATTCTTGTAGGTATATTTATATCTTTATATCTTTATTTATTTATACCAGCGATCTCGGAAACGGCTCTAACGATTTCGCTTAAATTTGGTATGTGGGGGCTTTCGGGGGCGAAAAATCGATCTAGATTAGTCTCATGCCTGAGAAAACGCGCGTTTTCGAGTGTTCTTGCGGTTTTCTTTTGCATTATTCTACGCAGAATATGGTCGATAATTTCTTACTCTCGGATATAAGCATCGTGGTCATGCGGTCAAGGCGCAAGTTAAACAACACATTTTATGCCCGAGATCGAGTCCCGGTCGGAATACAAAGGTTTTACTTTTGTTTTTTTTTTTTGTATTTATTTAAGTTTTTAGTTTTTTTTTATCTAAAAAATACGATATAACAAAAAAAAACTCCGAGCGAAGCTCGGTCGCCCAGGTACTGTTTCTTTATACAGCGTAATAGCGAAGTTGAATATTAGGTAAAAGGATGTTAATATTAAATTATTATTTTTAGTAACGTAAAAATGCCTATGGAATACCTACATTGAGTTTTACGAATAAAAGGTAACTCACCTCTCCGTTTTTTACTTAATAAAATAATAATGCTATATTGTCTACAATCCGAGTTTCAATAAAGTATATATTTATTTAATAAACTTCCTGGTTATTTCTGATTCTCTTGAAAACGATGTATTCTGTATGAAGGAAAATTATATTTGACCTCGAGTTTTATCAATTCAATTTAAACTAGCCATATCGGTCAAGGTGTCTCTAAGAAATGGCCATAAAATCTACATACACTAATATTATAAAGAGGCAGAGTTTGTTCGTTTCTTTGAACGCGCTAATCTCAGGAACTACTTATCCGATTTAAAAAAAATATTTTAGCATTAGATAGCCCGTTTATTAAGGAAAGCTATAGCCTATATATATTATCATCATGCTACTACCCAAGGGGGCGGAGCAGTACTCATAAATGTCAACAAATCGAGCAGACTGCCATATATTATTGTAAATCGATGTTTATAATCAAACAAATTTAACGTGGATGAAACCGCCGGGCACAGCTACTAATTAAATAAATATACGCGTTTAACATAGTCACTCATACATTTTTTTACTGATATATATAACAGTTTAAATTACGTAGTACATTTCTAAATTAGCTACTAATAAACATCATACTAAAGAATTGTTTCTACGCTGGGTGGGTTTCTAGTCACTACAAAAAATATTACATACCTACCGTGATGTGATCACAGACAGACAAAAATTCTAAAAACCATAGATTCGGCCTCTGTGTCCATAATAATGACTATTTCAATAAGATTTTCCAAAAAATATTTAATGTACAGTTTCGACTCAGAATAGATAGATGATTTTATTTTGTCTTTCTATAATTTATATAATACACCGTGAATTAAACGTAACTAAATAACTTTAGAATTAATAAGTAGGATTAGATTTGTACAATTGTATTTTAGATCGTCTTGAATTAAAGGAATCTAGAGTAATATTATATAAGACTAACGACTTGCTCTCATTTTTTTCGGTATGTTTTAATTTTTTTGAGCGTAATCCTTACTATTTTTCTATAATAAAAGTTACTCCTTATAAGTTTTAGCATCAGCTATCTGGCAGTGAAAGTCCCGTCAAAATCAATCCAGCTGTTTCAGAGATGCCGGAACAAACAGACAGACGGACAAAATTTAAAAAATTATAAATATCTTATATAATTTTATATACATTTAGTAAAAATCTGTTATTTTGACATTACAAACAGATATTTCATTTTAATTTATTTCTATAGTTTGTATAGATTTATAAATTAGCTGTAAACCGTAGGTGATTTTTTCGTAGCTCCTATAAGGAACGTATGTTTAAATTGTGAACAAACCAGCTTCATAATAGACTTTAAAAAAACGAAGTCATTATTATTAATTTAATTTCGTTATATACTTTAAGTAAATAAAATTATAATATTAATAATATACATAGTTAAGTATTATGTAAAATTATAATATAGAGTAATATGTTTAAAGAAGAAGAAGAAGATGGACTTTGTGACTTTGTGTAATACCATATAATATAGAGTAATATGTTTTAGTTTCTCCCTAAAGAACAATAGTTAAATTTTCCTTAAAATCCACTCCCATCGATTCACACTCACTCTACAGTTTGAACTTTAAATTATTTTTTTTAATCAAAACAAACATTTGCTTCGTCAGCTTTGTCCCATGATAAAATCTACGACCTCCGTCATTATAGACTAGTTAAGCATATTCTCCAACACATCACGATTGTTAATCTAATACATATTAAATTAAACATTAACCACTAGATACATGTTAATATGTATCCTGACACGAATTGTCGAAGCATGAACCACAATCCATTTAGGTGTATTACGCTAGTAAGATCGTCCCAGCTCGCTCATAAATGATTCGGAGAGACCACATTGAAAGACATTTAATTTGATTGTGTAGACAACAACATATCTGAGCTAATTATATTACAATTCACTACATTCTTTTTTAGAAAAAAAAGTAGGTAGAGCTTTTTTGTTTTGTAATTTTTTCACGTTGTGGCGAATGGATTTTTGTGAAAAAACCTCACTCGTATTTTTTTTGCTTCAATTTATTAAAGCTTTTATGTGTTTATGTTTATGTAGAGAAAAATGTAGGTACAGAAATTTTAAATGGAAATTTTAATATATCACTATGAATAAGTAAATATACACCTATTTATTATGAAGATCAGAACAGAAGATATCTCTCAAAAGAAACATATTGGTACATTTCTAATTGTTAAGTCGAAGACGGAGGTTCTATTCAATCCTATCTACAGTCTGTCAAATTCATAATGTTGAGTCGTTATAACTACTGCCACTGCGTTTTACTCTAAGCAGACCAGGTAAATAAATTAACCGTTTTGTATAGTGGATTAAATGATCATATTATATGGAATTAAACTAAAGACTATTCACATTCAAAATGCTAGAAAGAAATGGTACTATTGTACCAAATATATTGTCATCATATATGTAATTGAGCACATAAAAACACATTACTAAATTAGCAAAACTACTATCTAAATTATTTTAATTTTAACTTTAAACTAAAACATCAAAACGGGTCACAGCATACAACAATATTTGTCGAGATTTACAGGCACATTCATTTCGTTAAAAGCCCCCGATTAACTTCATCCTTCCATTACAATGGCGGCACTGTAATCCCACCAATAGTTATGTACTGACGTTGTATGTAAAACGACTTTAAGCAAGATGTTTTACGCAAATTTCATTTCGAGTTAATGTATAATCCTTTTTTGTATGTATACTAGTACAAGTAGATTGTCTATTTCAAGTTAATTACAGTTATTCTATATAGAAATAAAAAATTGCAAATTATTATTTTTTTATATTTTAATACAGAAGCCACGTTTAATTAACACACCTTATCCATACTAGTATTATAAAAAGGTAAAATTTAGGAGTTTGTGAGGTTGTAGGGGGTAATCTCTGGATCTACTAAACCGATTTAGACGAAATTTGGTAAGAAGATAGTTTGAGACCCCAGAAAGGACATAAGATACTTAATATTCCGGAAATCATCCCTTAAGGGAGCGAAAATTAGTTAAAAAATACTTCTACTGAAACGTTAGAAGTGTCTTGTTCAGCAAATGGAGATTTCTAAATTTTGTACATTATAATTTTAATAATTTAGAAATAAGAATCAATTCAATTGAAGTCATTCCATCACAAGAGCAAAATATTTTTCATATACATAATTTATTCGAGACTACTCATTATATAGTATAACTTATTCGTAAAAATAAAACTAATATTTTAAAGTAGTTAAAAATATCGCGTTACGTGCACAAAGTCCATCTTCTTCTTCTTCTTTAAAATCGGCTACGAACCAAATGCCAATTTTTACCTGTTTGAATAATAATGTTGAATAAAAGAAAAAATGTGTTTAAACTGTTTCGTTGCATGATAGACAAACAAAATAAACGAAAATAGCTTTTTTATATGTCACGAAAAGACAAGGGATAAAAAATACGTAAAATAACTGTTTAATTTAGTTTTAGAATTTTTTCATTATAGAATTGTTTAAATTTAATTATTTTCTTAACATAAGTCGCTTCATTAATACTATCTATACATATAATAAAATTGTAACTAAGCCGAATCTGTACATTAAATATTTTTTGGAAAATCTTATTGAAATAGACATTATTATCGACACAGAGACCGAATCTATAGTTTTTAGAATTTTTGTCTGTCTGTCTGTCTGATACCGCATCACGAAAAAACCACTGGAGGGATTTTGATGAAATTTGGTATAATGATATTTGATTATCCGGGTCAACATATAGGATTGTTTTTACTGAGGGAAAATATCTCATCTCTGAGATAATCTATACTAAATATTAACACGTAAGTAGGGACGAACCCGAGCGGAGCGAGGGTGAGTCGCTAGTCTACAATAAATGACACAGATATTGTGTTGTTAATAGTACCATTAAAGCATTAACTCGGTTGTATTTATTGTTTACAATGGAGATACACATTTTACGGTTTAATTAAAATTATTAAATATCATATGTGGTCAGTGGTTATTCTGTGAATGATATTGATACTAATATGGCTTCAGGCAGACATTTATAATATTCATAAAATAATTTTCATTTCGAATATACGAATTTTTTCGTATTTATTCTTGTATAAAATTTCACATTACCATTATTATATCGTGTACATCGTACAATGTATGTACATATTAAAGTACAATGTATGTAGTTATCGAATGAAAAATTCAAATAAATATTTTTACAAGTCAAAATGTACATAATAATATAAAGAAATGTCAATGGTTTCAATCATGAATTAAGTAAAAGATTAGAAGACGATAAGTTTGGCTCAGTTTGTAACCCTACTTACTGTGTCAGCGGTCACGGGTTCGAGTCCTGCTAAGGTCATTTATTTGTGTGATGAGCAACAATGTTTTTACTCCAGTCATGTGTGTTTATATTTATATGTATGTATTTAAGTAAGTTATATAATATACATATATATGTACTATGTTGTGTATCAACTATCTGGTATCCATAACACAAACCTCGTAGCTTACCATGGAACTAGATGGTGCTGTGTCTTAATTTCCCAACAAAAAAAAACAAAAGAATTCAATGTCATCGTTTGACCACTATATAAATAAATTATCCTTTTTCAAATCCCATCACGTTTATTTTGTATAAAAAGTACTTTAACAAGGCTTTTCTTTCTTCTCCTGGGCGTATTTTTGTTTGCCCGTCCGATTATCCTCAGATTTGCTACAAGAATGATAGATAAATAACATTATTTTACGCAAATATGTTACACATTCCTAAACTAACATCGCTAAGGGCCCTGGGGTCCTCTTTTGCGAGCTGGGTCTATATTACAGTTCGTTACGTCGACGCCAGACCATCCGTTATTTTTGCCCCTTACATATTTTAATGCCCCCCAAGGAGATTTCCTTACCGCCCTCTTAACCATTTCCGAGCCATTGGACGACTTAAATGAAACATTCAGAGTCAATTTTCACTGCTGATCGCATTTCCTTAGTTTTTTTTTGATTTTACTCTTATTAAAGCCTTAGTAACCTAAATTTTAAGGATTACTTAATTCTAATGGTAATATATAATATGAAATATTTATCGTATCAATAATATGAGTATTAAGGTATTAGTAGCCTATACACAGAGTCGGCATATAGTGTATGATTGGCGCAAGCTATAGAGCTTCTGTTGTAAAATACGCGAATTCGAATCCGATGGGTTTGAATATTTATTTAGATGGCATACGTAGTGCTCCTTGCCTCGGGTATATTTTGACAACCTCCTAGTGCAATTTTGAATTTCTAGATGCCTCAACGCTCTGCACTGTTCACTAAGCTAGATTCTATTTCACTATTCAGATTTGTTAAGTCACATTTTGGTATTGCACTCTCCATGACTACATTGTAAAGCTTACTCTCCACTTTGATGGAATATACATGTTACCTTTCTCCAAAGCATTTAATTGTTAATAAGCTACATACACAGACTTTACTGGATTTATTTTATAATATTAATATTATTATCCATGAAAAATTGGTACTCTCTTTATCTCCCAAAGGGCTGAATTGAAAAGTGTTGTATAACTTTATTGAAGGGCAATAAAAATAAGGGTTTAAACAAGAAAACTTTTCTTTCTTATTATTAAATTAATTATAGGAGTACCTACTATATTAAAATATAAATATTTTTAGAAGGTCTGAGCGTTAGATAAATTACTCAGTTAAATATCAAGGATGCCCAATATAAAGTATAGATAAAAACGTAAAACTAAAAGGGTTTTAATTTTATGAAATAAAAAAGTAACCATCAAACAGAGGTAACCATACAAACATAAAATAATTCACAAATAGATAAGTGTATAAGTATCCTCAACGGCCTAAGGCTTAGAACTGATGGATAAAAGGCCTATACACAAACTCTATTCACGTATGCCGCTTAAACAGTGAATAGAAAATTTTATACAATGGAAGTTACAAATAACAATACTGAATATTCTTTTTATATAGCTGTTTATTCTACTCAAAGCGTTCTAGGGTATATCATAAGAAATGCATAAGGTCGCAGAGAGAATATAAAGATTCGAGGTCTTACAGCAAATAATACACAGATCCCTCTACATATCGTCGTTTTATTCAGATAGTCGATCTCAGATTCCTATCCGAATTTTTGATACGTGTCGAGAGAGTGCTGCGTTTTATAAAGGGAATGTAATGGATTTTTGAAAATTTAATACCTATTGCATAATGTATTGGTACTATAATGGTAGTTTAACTAAAAATTACTGATAGAATCCTTCTTCTAACTTTCAAAAAGCAGCAAATAATATCGTACAGACATATAATACGTAACTATTTATTAGTTGAATATAACGATGTAAAATTACGTAACATATTTCTATAGTGTACCTGTTTAATAAACTACGTGCTAAGCGAAATTTGAAACATTTTTATTATATCTTAAAAAATATTCACGAAGACACCCATGACAACAAAGAATTTCATAAAGCTCTAAATTGGCAACTCAAGGTATGTTTTAAGGAAGAAATTAATAATATTATGCGCTTTAATTAACCTTTGAAATGAAATTAATCAGACTCGAAATTACCTTTGCAGGTGATGTAAGGAATGTACGCCAAATTAATCCTTAAAGCATTTTAATGATTACGTATTTACGAAAAATGAGCACATCAAAATTGTATATCAAAAGAGAATAATAACATCTCTTATTTCTATTATATTAAATAAGAAAAGCAAAAGGTAACCAATTTAGATGCCAAACGCTTGGGATGTTAAGCCTATCTACCTTAAGCTCTTTTTCTTTTAGTCTAATCAAATAAGGTCTGTAATCGAAAATTTAATAGACCGAATTTTTGGTTAAAACTGGTTTGATGATGTAAACTGAAACTGCTCATAAAAGTAGAATAGTAAATAAGATAAAAATACTAAATCAATTACTTGAAGACGATTTGAATATAGCATTATAAACATACGTTAGATTTTTTAAATGTAAGTTTTTTGAGGGTTGAGGTAATAGAATATTTATTACAAACTAAATAATTATAATTTATAATCGATTTTAAATTTCCAAAAATATCCGTATTTATATTATAAATGTGAAAGTTTGTGAGTATGTATGTATGTTTGTTACTCTTTCACACCAGAACGGCTAAATGGATCTGGATGAAATTTGGGATAGAGGTAGATTATAGTCTGGAATAACACATAGGACACTTTTTACCCCGGAAAAATGTACGGATAGGTATGTTTCTGTTTTCCTAGAGGCGAACCCGAGCGTAGCGATTGTGAGCCGCTAGTTAGTAAATTTATGACGTACTTAAAAGATATAAGCACATTCTAATTTTGAAGTCGATCAAATAATAAGATTTGATACGTACCAGAGTCGAAGCCAGCAGATGCATTGTAAAAAAGATTATTTTTTATTTTTTAAATATACACCAGGATAGCGACATTTCTCTTTATTTTGTTTGGGTGACCCTCCTTAGGTACTTCACAGAAAGACCAGAAGCCTATGTGTCACGGCCTTTCTATGCACTGCACAAAACGTCATCAATATCTGTTCAGCCGTTCCAGCGTGAAAGAGTAATAAACATACACACATACATACATATATACATTAGTACTTCGCATTTATAAATATAATATTTCGATGTACCTATAATATTGTAATTATGATTAAAATCAACGCTATCTAAATGGATTTTTAATTTTGTTGACCTTGCTGGCATTGATTCTAAAAAGATATGATTATTTTAGGTACCTATTCTCGTTATACTACTTTTTGCACCTTTTACATTTCCGGATTACTTTATTTAATTTTTATTATACTTATCCTAACAATTTAAGATTGTTTAACGCTAATTATTACAACTAAAATAGAGTAGACAAGCTAACAAAGCTCATATTTAATATAATAACAAAAGAGATTTATATTTATACTAATATTACACAGAGGAAAGATTTGTATTTTTATATTTTTGTGTGTGTATGTTTGTAATGAATAAACTCAAAAACTACTTTGCCGATTTCCAAAATTCTTTCACCATTGGAAAGCTACCTTCACCCTGAGTGACATAGGCTCTATGTTTATTGCTAGAAAAGATCAGGGATCCTTACTAAAACTTAAGTAACGTAACCCAAGGTGTAAAAAAGTGCCCTAAAAAGTCTTTCGTCGATAGGATAGTTTTTATCCCGGAAATCAACCCTTAAGGGAGTGAAAATGGGATTGAAAGTTTGTATGGAGAATCAACCTAGGGATGAACCCGAGCAAAGCGAGGGTGAGTCGCTAGTAATGTATATTTAACTAAGATTAAAAAACACACATTAAAAATACTTCAATATAATACAGTTCAAACTAGCTAAATTGATTGAGCTTTTTCTAAAATATAGACTGAGCTTTTAGATGGCACCTCTTCTATTTTGAAAAAATTTGAATAATTTTACATACAAACTTATGTAAGCGAAGAACATATTACCTTGTAAGAGAAAGTGCGTAAACATGAAGAAAACTTCAAGCGCTGTATTTGTATATCAAAGTTTTCTAGCGATATTTATCTACTTCTTAGCTGTACCTCAATATAAAATCTTACTAAGACAAAAGAAGCTCAAGGTCTATTTTGTTATGCTATATACATATATGTATGCACTTATTACTCAGTAACTACAGAACTTACATCATCATATGTATAATTATTTTTAGTATGGTAAAACAATATCTGAGCTATGTTTTAGTATATATTTCGTTTCGATGTTAACCTAAGCATATTATATTAGCAGCAAAAGTTTGGTATCTAGGTATATAGGAAGAAAAATCTTATATATCAAAATTAACATAGTATTCTAATCCAACTACATTTCAATTATCATTATACATATTGAGATTTAAAAGAATGGAATACATGATATTGAACATAAAAAACAGTGCTCATTACACACTGATAGCCGGTAAACCTTATATTTTTTACTAATAATTAAACTTTTTTTTTTTCTTTTTTAAGAACTTTGTCGTTAACAACCATATCGCTCTGTTAGGTTTACATATAAAATCTAAAATTAACTAATTACACGGTTATTACAATACTTTGAACTATTTTATAGAGTTTTTTAGCTACTAAAGCTGCAGGTCTCGCAAGTATACTGTTTCATTCCCCTATATTCAAATAAATGACATCTCAACGGTTCATTCTGAGCATATACTCGTACCATAGGACAATTTGGAAAATCTGACTTTACTCATATATTTTATAATTGCAAAATGTTACATAATATGGCACACCGTCTTGACATCGGCGAGAACAATAACATATGTCTATTATTCTAGATTCTATAAATCTTCGTATTCTTCTCGTACAAAATAGAGTTTGAACCACTATTCCTACATCATTGTCGTGCAAATCTTTGGGTTCACTGAAAATATTTGAATAGGCCGTACAAGTGGGGTAAGGGTAATATATTCCCATCTATTATTGCATATACTCAAAGTGGGACCCATTGCAGAGAAATTTACTGGGCACTATTGATTGAAGGTGTTTATTTATCGCTGCAATTTATCACAAGAGATTTGAAATAATGAAATTAAGTCAATTATATGTTTTCCTTCTATTATATGAATAACAACAGGTTTACAATATGAACACTACAAACCCGTCCTTAGGTAACTATATTTACCGGGATATAGTATGAGTAGTATACATATAACTTTTCTTTCCTGAACTGAGGTACATATATTGTTTTTATTAATTTTCTCATTTAAACGACTTAATAAAAATCTTAAGCTCAATTAATTACTAACTGACATCGCACAGGCTGAATTAATCAGCACAGTAATCTTGCAAAAGAGATATGTATAGCAAAGATAAAATATAATGAATGTGAGCAGTAAGAGAAGAATTTTAAAATTCATCCCCTAACGGGGTCATAGGGGATGGAATAAGAAGAACGTGGAAGTTAACTACTAAAGAATTGCCGTTAGAAAATCCTATCAATGATACGATTATTAAAAATATAAATATTTTCTAGACTTACAAACTATTCTAAGTACTTAGTAACGAATCAATTTAGTATTGACTGTTCAAGCAATTATATTAAACAAATAAACACGCTTATTATTATTATATAGTTTTTACTGTATATATCAAATATTAATATAAGGCTAATAAATTAAGACAAGTCCGTATTAAAAACTTAGTTTTGCTGTTAGTAAATAACTTTTATCCTAAAAGCTGTACTTATAGCCCACAGAGTTAGAAGTTTTAATCCTTTCTCACCAAATTGAATCGAATATCAACATCCCGATAGAAATTCACCTTGCTCTAATATCTGTGGTATTACCCGAGATTACTCTTTAATTAATCAGAGCTTGCTGGTAAACTTGACACAAACAGACTGTGGTATGTAGGTTTGATGAGGTTACACGTATGCGAACAAGCCTGTACATAACAACTTGTAATTGAAATTGTGTTTATATTAATAAGTAAAATGTAGCAAAATTATGCTCATATTATGCTTTATCTAAAATTATTATTACATAATACATACATACCTGTACTATATGTATAACTAATCTTTATAAAAGTTAAAATTTAAGTTATCATATATGTATATAGGTATATTTGTATATATATACATATATGTATATATATATATATATATATATATATATATATATATATATATATATATATATATTGTACGTAATTAAAAGAAAATAATAATTAACGTATGTCACAAACCGTCAATAAGCGCCATCTATGAAAATTCATTGGTACTGTAAAGCATACGAGTAGGCGTTTTGCGGTGCCTAGAATCCAACCATCACTCTCCCTACTTGAAAACGATTGCAGCGCCAACATATAAAGTAGGAACTAATTTAAACTTCAAGTTTACAAAAATAATTAATTACTTACATAATATATTGATGGAATATCAGATGCATAGAATTACCTGTTGATTAAAATAAGCCATTGTTTAATTTAATAGTAAATAAAGTCGTAGAAATTAATTAAAAAATTTAACAAGTAGGAATATTTCAGTTTTTAAATTTTCATGGTCAATGACAATATTATTATGATGTATACTGTATAGGTATACCCGTGACCATAGCGCTTGTAATAGAGCCCAATATCGGGAACCCTCAAAGGTAAGTGATAAAAATGGCAAACATCCTTGAAAAATTTATTTCATAAAAATATTCCCGACTTCGTCCAAATTGATTAATAGAAAGAACATGAAAGTCTCATGTTTATTATAAAATTCTAACACGTAGAAAATTAGGCAGTTACTTCTAAATATGAAAGATTTTTTTATCAGGAAACTCCATGTATTTCCATGCGTGTAAGGAGCTCAGCCTTCTTGTCTATCATAAGTGTTGATTACAAAATACAAATTATATCAAGTTATATCAAAATATAGACTTACTGTTTTTTTTTATCGATTATATATTTTTTTGTTTAGACATTTTTTGCTTTTGTAGCTGATGTTATTCACCTTAATTTTCATACTCATAATTATTATTTTAAACGACAGTTTGTGAGTGTGTGAATGAAGACTTTAATAAGTACCTGTTGAATAAGTAATCTTCTTCAACAAGTTTAGTTAAAATTCGGAATGGAGATAGATTCTACCCTTTTTTATGTTAGATAATGTATTTACGTATACACCCTGCATACGTACAGGTGGTTATGTGGGACACACCAAATAGAAAAGCCTGTATTACCCACTAAAACCCAACAGAACCACTCCTGTCTCAATGGGACATCGCAGGGTATTATAGAAATACATTTATTGTTTGTCAAAAATTCAACCAGTAAAATTAAAATCACAAATAGGGCAAAAAGATGGAGAGGGAGGGGAAATATAAGTATCGCTATTTTAATTTTTGATCGACTCTTCTCTTTAATAGTTACTTTAAGTCCTGTTTTTTTTTTTTGACATTGGAAAATGCATTTTTGCACAAGGTGTGGGACTCACCGGCAAAGCCAATACTACCCACTTAAACCCAACGGAACCTCCCCCGTTTTAATGGAGCGCCGAAGGATCGCTTACGCACTCAAACACGACGCCCCGATGGCAGGCTTGCCGAAGCAGACTACAACAGCCATGAGGTTGCTCCAACGGTCCATTCTGCTATCAGAGAAGTACCAGGAGCAACCCACAAACAAGATACACCGCCCACCGAGATAGGCCACATCCCTGTGCGTTTCTTGGCTTCACGCTCGGCTGGATTGCAGTACACTACTGAGCCCACCATCCCCCCAATATAGGAATATTTATTACAACTATAACTATTTATATGAGATGAGAAGGTACTAACGTCGACACATTTGGCTCAGTTTGTAGTGACCCTACTTGCTATGCCAGCGATCGAGGGTTCGAGTCCCGCTAGGGGCATTCATTTGTGTGATGAACATGAATCTTTCTACTCCAGTCTTTGAGTATATATATTTATAATATGTATGTATTTAAAGTTATTATATATGTGTAGTGTATAATCAATTATCTGGTATGCATAAATGGAACTAGATGGTGCTGTGTGTTAATGTTCCAACTGCATACTTTAACCGTTTTCAAACAAGGCTTTTAATTACGGTGTACGTTTTTGTGTATTATATTACACTGTATCTTCCAATTATAAACTGATTTTAATTAATAAACAAGTTCAAGATGGTTTAACTACGTAGATATAAGGTAATTTTAAGTTGTTCGACTTATTATTCAAAACTTATTAAATAGTAGATACTTTTAGTATGAGACCACATACCCACATAACATAAAACCCAAATTGTATTATTGCAAAGGAGCCGTTCACAATATCGCCAATAATTTCAGCTATGATTTTTTTTTAATGTTTACTGGCTTCTGATATTTATTTATTAAAAAATCTTTAGCTTGCACATTGTTTTTGTATAAAGAACTAGTAGTACCCGTGGTTTCGCCCGCGTTTAAACTTCCAAAATTAACATCAGTTGTACAATAACGTATGGTAGTCCGCCCGATTTGTTGACATTTATGAATACCGCTCCGCTCTCTTAGGTAGTAGCATGATGGTATATAGCCTTCCTCAATAAACGGTCTATTTAATGCAAAAAAAATTTCGAAATCGGATTAGTAGTATCTGAGATTAGCCGCGTTCAAAGACATAAACTTTGCCTCTTTATAATATTATTACAGACTAGAGACTCACCTTCGCTTCGCTTCGGGTTCGTCCGTAAAAAAAACAAATCTACCCCACAGGAACCGTACATTTTTCCGGGATGATATATGGCCTATAGCCTTTCTCAGTTAACGGGCTATCTAATACAAAAATAACTTTTCAAATCGGATTAGTAGTTCCTGAGGTTAGCGCGTTTTACCAAACAAACTCTTCAGCTTTATAATATTAAGTATAGATATTAGTATAGATTATAGATCAGTTTCTTAGTAAACAAATTTAGGTAACAAATAATAAAATTAAATGATTATATTTGCTTACCAAAGTATTCCGTATATATTTCAAGCGTCTACCTGTTGCCGTTATCATGCAAAAACGAGCAAAATAAATCACGTTTGTTGTATGAGAGCCCCCTTAAATGTTTATTTTATTCTGTTTTTAAGTATTTGTTGTTATAGCCGCAACAGAAATATATCTGTCAAAATTTCAGCTGTCTAACTATCAACGTTCTTGAGATACATTCTGGTGACAAACGGACAGACAGACTGATAGACAGGGTCCCATTTTGCTCTTTGGATACGGAACCCTAAAAAGCCATCATGTTGTCCCCCATGTTTAAACGTAAACGTACACTAAAAGCTCACTGACTGTGATCAATTAATATTCTAGTCAACAACGTCCGGCCGCGTCAGCCGTCGCCATCAAATATTTACACCTACTTTTTATTTTCCTGTCCGCTTATATTATTTTTTTCCTGTCTTTACTTCGTTT
Source organism: Argynnis bischoffii washingtonia (assembly GCA_033884665.1). NCBI lineage: Eukaryota > Metazoa > Arthropoda > Insecta > Lepidoptera > Nymphalidae > Argynnis > Argynnis bischoffii. The sequence goes on along the minus strand of CM066618.1, from coordinate 10,932,447 downwards.
GTGTTATAAAGCTACGCGATGCTAGTTAGTTAATGAATTTTAATTACTAAATTATAAATGGATCGTTGGACACGCTCTTTATTGCATATGAGGGAGTCTAGGCTTGCACTATGGCTATTATAAACTTTAAGCAAGTAAAATTTTAAGTTTACCAGGAATATTTTAAGGTACCTACCATTTTGCATTTACTTTTGAATGCATAATGTTCAAACGGCATTTGAATATAAGAGTAATATCTCCTGATCGATTTTATCCACGGCAGCTAATGTCAGGGAGATTAGTTATGTGTGCAGTAGATATTATAGTAGTGTACGCAACCAACATTAGAGAAAAATATTATAGGTACGTATTAGAAGTATACTCAAACCCAGGAGCTATGTATCTACAGCCGTACATGTAAGCCATTGGACCAACGAGGCAGCTTTTTATATAATATTAGCGACTCACCCTCGTATCACTCGGGTGCTTACACAGTATAAAATAAAAGTTGCCTAAGTTATGTACTCATTCAAGTCACGTCAAAATCAGTCTAGCAGTTTCAGAAATGGGCCGGAACAAACACAGACAGACAGGCAGACAACAATATATATATATATACTTCAATTTTATTTATTTGAACTGGAACCGGAATTGTGAACGAATAACTAAAAAAGTAAAACCATTTACTGCGATGCGGCGTAAGAGGAAAGCAAGCAAAGAACACTATCGCATTAGTAATGAGTTAATATTTAATAACATAGCGGTATTTTATCTGAGCTATGAAGTCACTAATTATTTTATATTATATAATAAATATCACACACTACAAAGTATTCTTTCAGTCTGTAAATAATCACCTATGTAGGTACTTTGTAATATATATTTAACTAATGATGCCCCTTACTTTAATTTTCACTAATTTCAGGGAGAAGGTACCAACTCTCCCACTTTAGAAAAGACCTTTATAGATAAACTTGAAAAGCTATACCTAAATACAAAATTGGGTCCAAATCGTTAGAGCCGTTTCCGAGATACACGAGATAAATTTATATATAAATATAAATTTATCGATGTGTATTTGTATTAATATTTGTAGTTTTGCGTATTTCATATTAAAAAGATTAAAAATTAAATCAAGCCAAACTGATTAATAGGTATAAAAGTTAAAACTAAACCTTAATTTTTATATAATAATACCGGCAAATATTTTAAAATTTCCATCCATTCTTTATATTTAAACATTCTTATTTCAACAAAAAAAGGCCTACTCACAAGTACAACACTGACACAAAAGGAAGTAATTTTATATTGAACCTTTTTTTACATGACTTCAGGTATTTTTAAGACCCTAACTCTTAATATTGAAAAGGAAAAATATATGAGCTTTATGGCATTATTCTCTAATAATTTAGCAAGCATGAGCAAATACATACGTCATTTTAAAAATGTACGATATTATGTTTCTTTGGAAGAATTAATATTGGTCTTTTGAAACATTTTTTTAATAAATTATGAACGCGACAAAGAAAAATGTTAAATTCAAATTATTATTAAACATTGAGTATCAAATATATGAGGTTTTAATGACTATTCCAGTTGCTGTCATTGAAAGTTTGGTGGTCAGCTCGATGCAAATATTTATTGTTTATTACGTATATTTCTGTATGACCTGACATCATCTAATTACGTACTGTGAACTGCATAACGTTATTAAAATTATGAATAATATATTAGGTTGCATAATTTTTACCAGTATACATTATCGTGTTTGTTGGTTTGCTGCTTTACTATGTGTCCACGGATTTCTAGTATTATAAAATACCACCTAGCTTTGGCTTGCGGATTTCTCTGCAGTTCACTCATAAAAGTATGTTAGATAACCTATAACCTTCCTAAATAAATAGGCTATAAAGTACAACAAAAATCTCTTATCTCTAAATCTCTCTTTAAATTATTAATATATCGGACTGGTAGCGCGTTCAAAAAAACAAAACAGTAAGTTTCAGTTCTATGTAACAGTAGAGAGGTAAATTTAAAAAAAAAATCATTAAATCCTATAATATTGCAAACATTGTAAGATCGACAGAACAATGCTTCTTAGAAGCTGAAAACATGCTCATTAAGGTCAAACCTCAAAGCTTGTGTGAGAGAAGTGCTCGCATAGTTATCCACTGACTGACGCTATTCTTGAGCAGATGCAGTCTGTGATACGTATGATTGACAATTACTGGCACAATGGGTAAAGCGTATCGAATCTAATTTTAAACAATTTCAGTTAAAGGAGAACAATAAAATTTGTTACGGAAAAATCTATAGAGACAATAGTTATGTAAATTTTTATTTTTCCATTAACGCCTTTTTATTTTGTATTCAGCCCTTTTTAACGTCCCACTGCTGGGTACGGGCCTCCCTTTAGTACGTGGGGAATCAGGCCATAGTCCACCACGCTGGCCAAGTGCGGGTTGGCGGACTTCACATATCTTTCGAAAACTTGCTAGGTTCTCTCAGACATGCAGGTTTCCTCACGATGTTTTCCTTCACCGTAAGGCAAGTGGTAATCAAGTTAGAAATGATTCGCACATAAAAATATCAGAGGTGCGAGACCCGGGATTTGAACCCGCTTCACTCGGTTTTCCAAGCGAGCGCGTTACCACTGGGCTACCACTGCCCTTATTTATTTTAAAATTTATTTAATTTAAAATTATTCAGCTTAAAGAAACATTAATGTAGGTACTTTGTCAGTAATAATAATAATAATTAATAAAAAATACTCAAAATACGCACTTAGTAATAAAAACTTATATTATGTCATATGACGGTAACAAATCTATATACATTCATGTAACAACGGTGATGTTAAATTACAAGTATGGCTTTGATCCCCCGCGTACGTCACGTGCCCGTCCTAAATACCCACAAAACCGGCCCATAAATAATGCAACTCTAACAGTGACGTCAGACACAGAGCTCGCTTGCAAACGAGATCGCATTTGAACTATATGTTATATCCGCCGGTTTAGTTTGTTTCTGACGCTCTGTTAACCTCTGTGATTAATGGCCATGGCAAAACAAGTATAGGCAGGTAAAATTTAGACATGAAATATAGCCTATAAATGTTCATCATGTTTCGGAACTGAGGTGATATCATTATATCATTTTGTGAACTTAATTCAAAGTACCTACATTTTATGCTACTAAATATTTTATTTTAATATATTTGTATATAATTAAACTATTTAAAAAAATTTAAGAGTGCCTGTGTGAATGCCAAGAAGTAAAACCTCTGTAGGTTATCTACTCATTATGAAATTCAATTTATGTTTTAAATAATTAGGATAGGCGAGAAACTAAAAATAACGCATATTAGGCATATTACTAATATATGATGGTATATCATTTAAGGAAAGAATATAATATTATATATCATTTGTCAGACCATAACAACGGTTACCATGGCAACAAACGTACGTACATTTCTTCGTAACGCATTCACCAGCTTACCCCACAAGTCAAGCGTGCGTAAAGAAGTTTTACTTCAATAAAAAATACAATTGTGTCTTAGTTGTTCGCTCTTGGCAGAGTGGCCGTGGTTGACGACGATGGATTTTCTTTGTCTAATGGAACTGCTGCAATGTGCCTTCATTTATGACGGCCTTCACCGTCGCGGGAGCACAGGACTATGGACTTTTGTGTTACGGCTTTTATAAGGTCTGTCCAATGCGTGGATGATCGCCCGCGTGACCGCTTGCCTTCTATTTTCTCCTGGACAACGAGTCGTTCCATGGAGTGCTCCTTTCGGACAATGTGTCCTAAGTATTTAAGGATTCGTGTCTGCACTGTAGACGATAATCTCTGTTTGATGTTTAGTTCCTCCACTACAGGCCAAATTACTAGAACTTATAAGTGTTGAAAACAAAATCTAAGAATAGCCGTGATAGATAGAGATAGTACAAAGTTCAAGCGACAGAAGTAAAGTATTGAGGAATAGAATATTTTTAATATTTGCGTCTATACAAAGTCGGTCGCCGGTCAACGAGACATAAATAATTTATCAAAAAGTGCAGTGCTGTCTTTACATTTGAAATGAAAAAAAAATATTTTTATTTTGGATACTGCCATCATTCTATGATGGCAGTATCCAAAAGTATTATAATTTTTATGTAACATACACTAAAATCTTTAAAAATTAAGTGTCTACTAAGGTATTACTATTACTAACTATGCAAAATTAAAAAAAATATATTTATTACTTATAAATGTTGATATTATCTTCTATATATATAAAATTCTCGTGTCACAGTTTTCGTTGCCATACTCCTCCGAAACGGCTTGACCGATTTTGATGAAATTTTTTGTGCTTATCCGGTATCTATGAGAATCGGCCAACATCTATTTTTCATCCCCCCAAATGTTAAGGGTGGACCACCCCTAAATTTTTTTTTTTTATTTTTCAGACAAAATTTTTTGTTTTAATTTTTTTATGATACAGCATACAATAATACCTACAACCCTAAATTTTCACCCCTCTACGATCAACCCTTATTTTTTAATAGCAATTTTAGTTATTTAATCATAATAGGATACTTTTTACTGTGGGAAAAACTCTCCTCTGAGAAATCTATACTAAACGTTAAAACGTAACTAGGGACGAACCCGAGCGGAGCGAGGGTGAGTCGCTAGTGTATATATAGAATGTTTTATTTTAATTTTTCTTCTTGTCACTCTTGTAATTTTTTTCCAGTTTTTTTTTATATACATACGAATTCATCTACTATAAATGAAGCATATTTTTTGCTAAGTTTCACGGTGCATAAGCTGAAAAACTTGTTTTCGTAAGTGAATAAACGCGTGGCTTACAATTAGTGGTAGTAATCAAAACCGCAACGATTGTAATATGAAGAGGGCACATAATGTGTAAATTTGGACATAGATCTCCACTATGTATGTTTAGCAATCGTCAAATTGTTGTAGGTTATTCTAACTTCGCATTTATCATATTTTAAGAATTTTTATGCAAGAGCTCCTTCTGATAATAAATACTAAAATACTCTTAACAAAGCGTCTTAAAGAAAACCCAGTTATTCTTATAAATACAACGTTCATACTTTTTTCTATACATATGATAAAATTGTAACTAAGCCGAATCTGTACATTAAATATTTTTTTGAAAATCTTATTGAAATAGACATTATTACCTACAGAGGCTGAATCTATAGTTTTTAGAATTTTTGTCTGTCTGTCTGTTTGTCTATTACCGCATCACGAGAAAACCACATGACAGATTTTGATGAAATTTGGTATGAGCTGGTTATCTGGGTCAACATATAGGATACTTTTTACTACGGGAAAATATGTAATCTCTGAGAAATCTATACTACAAAAGTTAAAACGTAAGTAGGGACGAACCTGAGTGGAGCGACGGTGAGACTTTATTATAATATAAAGTTACTGTTTAATTATTTGGAAAATATCCACTTTAATCTATTACACTTCCACATCCTTCGACACCTAATGAAACTATATAAAAATAACATTTATACAAAACAATTTCTCGAGACTTGTTATATCTAAGCCATATTTACCTTTTTTTGTTTCATCTGGCGGTAAAATGATGTTCAAAAGAAAAGATAAGAAATGTAATTCATATTATATTTTCATGTAGTATATACATCTAAATAAAACTTAATATAACGATGATAAAGACCCAGGAGTAGTGCACGTATACAAACATGTCACTCCATAAATTTGAAGAGAGGCGACGACAACCCTCTCGAACTAATATTAGTTTCTCGTTTTATTCAGTGCGTTGTAAATTTCTACACTTTACTGTTTTGGCACTACCCGGTGACAATTATGGGCACCTACATTTTACCAAGTTTGTATCGATTCCCATTTAAATATAGGAACGCCTTGGTATATCTAGGTCGCTACTAGAAGCATCATTATCTTTTACTTTTTCACCAATATTAAGATGAATATTTTTATTAGTACATTGTTTGTATGAAATGTTGAAGTACTGGTAAGTTAAATAATTTATGCTCTAAAAATAGTAATTTCAAATACTTATTCTGTTAGTATAGTAGACATTTTTGTCAACAAAGCATACTTTTCACTAATATTATAGAATCGCTCCGTTTCAACATGTTATCAGATCTAGTGATGTTTTTTTCTCTCTTTTACCGGTCATTCTTAATATAACGTGTTTTCTCCATTCCACGCGACATTGGCAAAGTAAATTGTGTCCAACTGGCACTCCTGCAATATATTAAACAAAAGAATTGAATTTAATAATATTTTATAAGCCTATATGTTAGGCATAACGTACAGGGTAAATTTAAAAGTTTATTTTATATCACATTTTGTTTAGTTGCTACTTAAACTGAACGTCTTCTTGAGTTTAAACTCATGATAAGAAGAGCTGAAAGTGTTCAATTTCAGATGTGAATTGCAACACGTGAAGTATATTCCACAACTAATTATCGTGGTTTGTCTTTCTCCCGGTATCGTTTCTAGCCACGTGACAGAACTGTACGTGCGAAATAGAAGCACCTGCATTCTAAAGTTAATTGACATGCTTGGACAAAGTTGACTTAGATGATGCTTCATAATTTCACAAGCGCAGAAGTTTATATTGTATCGGAAAATGTACCTAAAAGCTGCCAAATACCTATATTTTTTGTAATGTCGCAAATGAAGAATATTTGGACAATTAACATGAGCATAAGAATGATATAATTACAACAGAGAACAGTAATAGTTAAAGCATACCTTCAAATAAGTAAAACCAAACCAAACTAAGTTAGTATACATAAACCTATCACATCACATTTCCACAAACTATCCATATCGAAAGTATGTCAATTTTTTACATCGATTTCTCAATGATTTAATGCTAAAATGTGTTTTTTGGTCATGTTTATGATAAAGTAGTCGCACTTGGCAGGGGCACTGCCGTGCCTGCAGGTGCATGAAAGTGCACTTTCTTTTTCTTTGACTTGCATTTACTAGGAAGACAGCTATTATTGGGAAGCTTTTCGTGTTCCGCCTCACCACAGGAGTGTACACATTGTATACATACATATACAGCCGTACATGATAGTGATCAGACAAATCAAAGAGTTAGTAATTACAACTTAGTATATTTCTACACGTCCGTCGGCTTAAATTACTCTACATAAAAAAACTATAATCACAATATCATCAAAATAACTTTTTGCGACAGTTTCTTTTACATTTAATTGCGATAATTAGTTAATATTCCACGGGAACTAAATGTAACAGAATATGTATATTGTATATGTAACTGAATCATACAATGTAACATTTGTCAGCCTATAAAATCACAAAAATCATGTCGATAATAAACCTATTTTGCTGATTTCTGATTCTATCTGATATATGAATATTTTGAGATTTTCGCATGTTGTAATATGTTATTTAGTTCTTTTTAATGTCCCACTGCTGGGCACGGGCCTCCCTTGAATGCGAGGAAGATCAGGCCATAGTCCACCACGCTGGCCAATTGCGGGTTGGCGGGTTATAATGTACAATGTAAGTGATAATAACATCATAATACATTCTTATATAGAAAATAAAATAACACAGTTTAATGAGCTCTATCATTTAATAATTAGTACGAACTAGCAACAAGTAAGGTGAGTTTAGGAAGTGGCGACAGGAAACCTTCGGAATGCCCTGCCGCCTTCACACGTTCAATGAACTTGACTCACTCAGCCTTGTAACCTTGAGCGTATTTACAATGCCGCACTTGAGCGACTATAAGTTAAAATTCAACATTGCAGACGTGTGGTTTTTATACAAATTGTTTTTATTGTTCAGAATGTTGCTTTTAAATATTAAAAGGTAAAAGGATTTAATGTTCTCGTTTGGTGCGTGATATATCATTTTATTTTTGATTTTTTTCTTAGTGCTCTTAATATCAAAAATGTATTAGGATTTTTACGTAATTAGACCATATAGAGCTTCAATGGATAATTTGAGCATGCACTTGCACAGTACATCTTAATTATCTAAACATATGACTGTAGAGGTTGAATGTCTGTTCATAAAAAAAAAATGCTAAAAACCGAGTCAGGGGGATGTAAGATGAGAAATAGAACAAATCCAGATTTTTCAATTTTTTTGTTTCTCTGTCTGTTTGTCCGTACAAACGTACAGGCTAATCTCCGAAACTGTTGGACCGATTTAAATGATTTTTTATATGGTGGTATTATTGGTGGTATAGTGGTATTATATTCACGGTCAACATTTTAGATACTTTTCATCTCGGAAAATTAAAGAGATCCCGTGGGATAGTTAAAAACTATAGTAACTTATAGAGCTTAGTACACAAAAACTACTGATTGCATTTTAATGAAACAAATAGGCTACTTTTTGTCCCGGAAAAATATACGGTTCCCGTGGGATAGATTTGTTTTTGTTTTGTCTAGAGGCGAACCCTCTATTTATACATAATTAGGTATTAGAAACCATTAAAGATATCCACCTACTACCACCATTACGAGAAAACTTCGATATACATATAATATTAACAAAGTTTATTGTATTTTATTGTTTAATAGTTATATTTAGAGTAGTACAGAGTAGATAGAAAAAAGATTTCTAAGATATGATTTTATATTTAATTTTATTTACAGTTGAAGCTAATAAAAGCACGTCAATAAGAAGAGAGCTATAGAAGTCAATAATATTGTTCCGAGGGTTGACCCGACGCGTAAAATATGTCAATCGGAAAACACTCGACCCTCGATAATATAACCCAAATCTAAATCTATTAAGTATTTCATTTATTTGTATTACATATTTTATATATGATTGTCTACATTTCAATTAAATTCATTATTGAAATACATATTTTACTCGATATATTTTTCACAAATGTAAGCTGTGTGCTTTGTCAGAATTCCGCAGAAATGAGAGGATGTGAGAAGGCACTCGACCCGAGGTTAAAAGTAGAATGTAAATGGAGCGCAAAAACTACATTTTTTGGACATAATACAAGAATATGATAGGCATAGAGGTTAGAGCGAAAAATGTACATTCATTACATTATAAGATCCATAATATGGAAATCCATAGGCATGTTAATTCAGTATTTAGTAGTGGTAATTTTGTATCTATACATATAATAAAATTGTGACTTACACGAATCTGTACATTAAATATTTTTTGGAAAATCTTATTGAAATAGACATTATTATCAACACAGAGGCCGAATCTATAGTTTTTAGAATTTTTGTCTGTCTGTCTGTCTGTTACCGCATCACGAAAAATCCACTGGAGAGATTTTGATTAAATTTGGTTTTACCGGTGGTAGGACTCTGTCAAGCCTGAGGAGTCCGACTGGATGGGTACCACCCCCTTATCTATTTCTGCCGCCTAGCAACAATGATTGCATTGTTGTGTTCCGGTTTGAAGGATAAGGTAGCCAGCGCAATTACAGGCGAGAGGCATATCATCTTAGTCCTCACAGTGACAACGCACCTGTGGTTCTGCATTTTTGTTACTTAAAACCTAAGTGCATGAACCGTAGGTGTTATGGGCGACAGGTACTGCTTTTCATCAGGTGGTCTGTCTGCTCGTTTGTCACTAAATGTCATAAATAAAATGATGATAGCTGGTTATCCGGGTCAACATATAGGATAGTATTAACTGCGAGAAAATATCTAATCTCTGAGAAGTCTATAGGTACTAAATGTTAAAACGTAAGTAGGGACGAACCCGAGCGGAGCGAGGGTAAGTCTCTAGTCACATATAATAAAATATCAAAATGATTTTTGTAGAGCATAAAACATTTATATATAGTTACTAATAGTATTATTCAATTAAGCTGTCCAATAGACTATAATTTTACCGGTTATGCCTAATAAATATTTTAAACGAATTTTCTTTTTCATGATAATTTTAATTTTTTTTAATATTTAACTTATAATTAATTTTAATACGCAGCTAGAATTTTGATGTCCGAATTTAACTCTCCTTTTCAACAATTTGCTGACGCCATTAAAATTATGAAGAAAGTTACGCTGATTAAGATTCTAATAACTCATCAAAAATCAGATTGAGTATTTAAAAGAATCATTTTTTATATTACCTACTTAAAAAATATTAATTATTATTTATTATTTCAATGATTATAAAAAAAACATGAATCACTGTTTTAGTTCAGCAACATTTTTCAATATACCTACATAAAATTTTGGTGTTTTAAAATAAAAGTAATCTCTTACTTTATATATTTAAACATAAATATCTTGTATAAGTACGATAATAGCTAGTTAATTTCAAGCCATTCTGAACTCTACTTTTATATACACACCGATTTTCACTACTCTACATGTTTCGAGTCTTAGTAACGGAAAAGCAGAGGGCAAAGGTCTCATCCTCAACGCTCCATCGTCAGGGTTTGGATCGTAGCCAGCTACCTTACAAGTTGGTGCTTTGGTTTACGAGTGTTTGTTGCACTAAAGTTAAACTAAAGGCTAATTTACACAGATTTTATTTCGCATATATTTTAAAATATCTTCATATATATTATTCTATTTAAATTTTTTAAGGCTCACTTAATATATCTTTAACATAACTAGAACAGAAGACGTGATGTATGTGCGTCTATTTCTCAACGTGTAACGTCAAACATTTATATTGAGGAAACTATAAAGTCGGGATAATCGTAAAAGCAAAATTGGGCACCCGCCAACTATACCGACAATGAAAAATAATTCGACATACGACGGGAGAAGCGGAACTAGATCAAAACTTTTCAGTTTTATTGCTTATAGTTATATTTACTCCCGAGATGTTGGTTCAAGCAAGGAAATATTTGTATGGCCCGCGAGCGCTATCACGGGCAGAGTTGTACTTTAGAAAATGCTGGAATTATATAGGAATTTGCGAATATTATTGCGAATAATAAAAACACTAGTTTCTACCCACGGTGTTGCCCGTATGAAATTATTTATTTATTTCATAACGCTCTTCGACAGAACCGTTTATTAATAAGAAGTAATGTATAGTTTAACAGCATTTAACTACTAACCATTTTAAAGTATGTTTTTGAAATGTGTTTACACGCGATTAAAATGAAAAATATGATGTAAAAATATGTCGAGACAAACGGTTTAAATGTTGTAAACTGTAAATCTAAAAACAAAGTGTGGATGAAATAAATATTTACTTTCGACGTTTTATTGTTGTTTTAGTAATCCTTAATATAAACTCTATTTGTAGGTAATTACAATATATACTCATAGTTTATATTTTCTTAATTTTACGCGAATATTCGACATTTTAAAATACTAGTCGCAGCCAACGACTTTACATGTATATTTTCTATCCAAACATATTTTTTATTTGCAACATTTTTATAATGTAATTTCAAGCAACTTTTATTTGCAGGTTTGGAAATTGAGTGTTATTTTTTTTGTTGTATTTTAGTATGCAAAGTCTTTTTTAATTATATGAACCACCGACTTACTCTCGCTTCGTTAGCATCCCCAGGTATCTTTAGTATTATAATGTTATATAGAGCATCTTTTCGTACTATTTTGCGGATTTACTTTGATTTTTGGTTTTTGTTTGGAATGCTTTACAAGAATCATGGTCACAGAAGAGAGGTCTCTCAAAAAAAAAAAATTGAATACAACCGTGAAATAATTTGAAATTTATACCTTTATTTAAAAATGCACTCGTATAGCAACTACTTAGGTACATACATAAATATATAACTTAAATATATAATAAGAATTTAGAACTATTAACTTAAGGTGCTTCATGACATAGAAATAATCATTAGGCAAATAGTCGAAACAATTCAGTGCTAGCAATACACTAGTGACAGCTGCTCCGGTGACAGGTGATAACCGTGCCAAATAAACATTTACCGCCGACTCAAAATCTATAAAGTTATTAATCATTCCTCGAATTAACTAAAATTAGTCGTGAGCACAATTTATATTTTATTAGGGTTAAATCATAATTATTTTGTATTTAAATGATACTTTCTTAGTTTTTGATATTTAATTGTACGATATTTATTTATTATATAGGAAGCCAACATAGTATACAGTGTTTTATATCTTTTATGCATAATTCCATATTTAATATTTTTTGCACTATACACCACACATAAAGGCTAACTCAATATGCAATATACACAGTTGTTCCGAAACTTATCTATCCTATGAAAAATAAAATATATTTTTTTCATAGGATGATTTTAAAAGTAAAGAAAAACCAATAAACAATAAATTACCATGCATTATAATAACAAAAAAAATATTCGACCACAAAAAAAATTGTAAAATTTAAATGGTATAAAAAGTTGTTGCCGCAAAAACAACAAAAACAATACAATAATGACCGAACATATTTATTCATTTATATGTATATGGTAGGCATTTTTTGGTATTATGAATATATAGGAAATCTCAATACCAGAATCTTCGAATCTGAAACCGTAAACGCTATTACGCTAAATAAATTCTGAATAAAAATCAGTAAAATTTTTATTTATATTCAAAAGACTGGGTATTGATATTATCTAAATAAATAATGTAATTGCGTTGTGGCCTGAATTTGATCCTTCGTCTCTACCCCGATCTGAAATCTGAATAATTATACATGCAAATACATAATACTGACTTTTTTAATACATAGAGCTTTCTACACACTTATGTGTGGAAGCGTGTAGAAAGCTCTATGTGTTACATAGATAAAATTAAACTAATTATCGTGGTTGTAAAGTAAATAGTAAAAGGTACTCATTTTAACTTAAAGGCAGTTGCAATATTTTAATATAAGAAAGTGCTAAATTAAATTGATATATAACATTACGGTTTAAACACCTAAAAGTTACAAACATAATGAAATAAATTTTAAGTAGTTAGACGCTTAGAACAAACAAGTCCTTGCAAAGAGCTTCTTGATGACAATCAAAAGTTTCGGCTAAGTAATAAAAACAAAAGAAACATAAAACCCATATGTTAAAAGATGTACCTAGTTGTTTGACTTTTGTGTTCTTAACATTGTAATTGTTCAAAAGATACTTTGACAAAAACATATAAATTAAATAGGTAAGTGAAACAAAGCTGGCCTTGCAAAGGACTAAAGCTAATAACATAAATCGAGACAATATAGTCGAAACCCAATGAAACTAAACCTCCATTTGTTTTAAAAGATTTAAGTCACAAGCCAACCGCTATACAACACGGAGACGACCGTACAAAACTGAATGCCTTAATTTAATACAAGTCAATTTGGGCCAATTTAATTTCGCGTCCATGCAGCGGCGTGGTTATCAGACATGATTTTGATGGTACATAAATAGTACAGAGAATTTTCATGCTTATTATGAAACTATAACGTCTATTTTAGCATAAACAGTTGAATAAGCTAAAGCTTTGCTGACAAGGGTTTGTATACAGTATAGAACATACATGTTGGTATATCTACCTGTCCTGTTTACGCTCTCAGCATCCCGCATGTTTGGCGCGTACACTGAGATAGCTACATTAGATGATATTACGCAAAGTTAATTAATCGGCTTGCATCCAGATAAGCACGAACATAGGCTGAAAATGACAGAGCACTAAATGCTTTATGCCGCTTTAATTGAAAGCACAATAACTATGCAAATTCTACGATATAATTATATCAATAAAAATGATAATTATAGGCTAAATAATGCATATACATATGAAAAGTTTCAAATATGATATTTTGTAAAATATTGAAGTTCAAAATGTAAGTAGCGAAAAGTTTATATTTCAAGTTAAATTCATTAAAAGAGTAATTAAAAACGTACTTTACTAACTACAATTAATTTATTTAATAGTTTACCAACCATGTTTAGTTTACATAGTTCTAACTTAGTTGTGTGCATACGTATGTATGTATGTATCTGTAGTGACGCTTATTATTAAGGTGATTAATAGTCGCGAGCTGTGTTACAGCTAATTAATAGCTTTCAGTAATTTATTTCGGATGTCAGTAAGAACATTTAGATATGAAATTAAACTTCCGATTTATATAACATGCCAATCAATAATAATTCCTACATCGGGGGTAAACATTTGTTTTTGAAATTTATAACTTTTGAGATATTATAGTGACGTATGCTTTAAAACAATAATATGAAAATTGGTTCAAAATTGGCGAAAAAGTTGTCCTTTTTGTAGGCGGTTAATATAATTTATCTACTAGTATTCCAGCTACTGGGATCGAAATTCGATCAAATCATTATATATAAAAAAACTGTTTTCAAAAAAAAATATTGATATCACTAAAGCTGGTCAGTAGCTACTAAAATAAAATATCGGTTGACAAACAGAGAAGAGCACTGAACTGTCATTTATATAGTGACACTAAGTAATTCTATATAATAGATCCCAAGTACTCTTGAATAGATTATGACACTTGAGTCGCCGCAATAAAAAAGCCTCACTCTCTGGCCCATAAACTGTTGTAACATACATTATCTACGCAAATAAATAACATGAAATAAGTACAAACCAATAAACACATATATTTTTAAATTATTTGTTAATTATTATGCGTATTTTTACTACTTTCTTAGATTTAAGCGAATATTTGACTTTTTAAATAAAACAATTTAAATAGTTGAATATTCGCGTAAAACTAAGAAAGTGTAATTTTTTTCCAAAAAAAAATATGAAAGGATACTTTAATTTAAAACGTATTTGTATTATTACTAGTGATGCAACTCAGCATCGATCGCGTTGGTCCATATGTAAATAAAAGCTTACTCATATCACGCGGTCTCCAAGAACCTTCACATAAGAAACTATATTGATCGAAATTCCCTGTACATAAGTTTTACTACGTGTTCCTGCAATAGAAAGAAGCTTATGTCACTCTTCAGCCCATCAATTCAATGCATCGATAAAAAATCACATCAATCCATCGTTCCGTTTCGGTGCGAAAGAGGGATAAACAAATAAAAACATTTTCATATTTATAATATCTAAATAGTGTAGATTCAGCATGAATTATTATTTTATTTATTTATTTATTTATTTATTTATTTATTTATCATTGGGAAACATACAGCGTATAAATAATAAAATTTAGTTAAACACTTCTAAACAAAAATCTTAAGCCAATTAAGTTTCCACAAAAAACATAAAAGTATTTAATAAAGTGAACTCAAAATTAGCAGCAAATTACTAAGTTAGTGAACTTAAAATTAACAACAATAAGTCGAACAAAAAGAAAGAGTAAACATAAGCTAAATATTAACACACTTTATGTTTTTTTTTTAATAGGTGAGCGAATTTTTTGTTTATTTGTCAAAATTACAAGCTGAATAAAAGAAATATGTGGTATAATAAATATTCACTTAATGAAATAAATATTTATATAAAATAAATTATAATAGAAAACAACTTTCTGCTACAAAAATAGGATAACAGAGAGCGACCTTCATGTTATTGGCTATCTCATTAAAATCAGGAAGACTCGACGTTTACTCCTCCGTTACGACTCCGTCTTTTTTTAAACATCAACTTGATTCATGATCTCTTTATTCTATTCATAACTCGAGAGGAAATAAAAATAATATCTTGATGGGACACAGCATTAAAAATTTTGCTAAAGATCATTCAAAAGACGGATTTTGTTCAGTATTATAAACTAATACGTTAAAGTAAAGCACACTACTATTTTAAAAGCGTGCACGATGTTTGATCCTTCACGTTGAATCCGCGAATAGCAAACGACGAATTTGAATGAAATTTAGTAGGTACACAAGTGAGTATAATATAGACCTGAAGTAACTTGGAGTATAACATAGGCTATTTTTAGTACTTAAATTTTCCACACAGTGGAATATTTATTGAGTATATAATATTATAAATCAATACAAAATCCATCTAGGAACGCACCCAACCGAAGCAAAGGTGAGTCATTAGTCTTCAATTTTTAACCGACTTCCAAAAAAAGGAGGAGGTTCTCAATTCGACCGTATATATATATATATATTTTATTTTTATGTTTGTTCGCGGATTTTTTCGTCGTTTATGAACCGATTTTGATAATTCTTTTTTGTTAGAAAGGAGATATCCCAAGAGTGATCCCATGATAAGGAAACCACGATCTGATGATGGGATCCCAAAGAAATCGAGGGGAACTTTCGAAAATTGTAGCGGCGACTAGTGCGTTTGATAACATTTTCATTAGGTATTTTAAAGCACTACTATTTAATGAAGGTCTGGAGTTGATCTGATGATGGACCCGAAAGATAGTCGAGGGAACTCCTCAACGATTTACAGCAATTACCTGGTGTTTGGGCTTGATTAATTTGTATTGATGATACGTCTACACTAAAAATGGAAAAATAAAAACTTAAAAAAAACCGACTTTCGGGCACTGAAAAGTAAAAAAATTTACATTTTATTTTAAAAGGTTTTTATATTTTTTTTTTATTATCCAATAATATTAGAAAATGATGTAACTCCTCGAATATATGTCGTATTTTTCATCTTATTATTATACATAACTTGATGATAACGTATTATAAACGTTTTATCATCGCTTCTTACGAGTTATATAACTGAAAAATGTCTTTCTCAAGATCTAAAATTGAATATTTATTAGTGATTACTAGTATAATACAAATACAACAAAACAGAAAAATCTGTATAATCGTTCAATTATAGGTTAAGAAGAATAAATAATAAACAAATTGACTATGTCCAAAATTTAACCTATCATTCAACCAAGTTTTTTTTTTAATTTCACCAAGTTATATCTAAAACAAAACGCGTTTTATCAAAGCAACTAAATTATATTATAAATATTTAAGGTGCCATAAAAGCTACAAAAGATTTGAACGTTTAAAAGGATATTGTGCACAGCCTAAGCAGTAACAGACCAGCACTTGCGAAGTAATTTTCGCCCAATTAGACGGCTGAATACGCTTCGTTCGCGTCACTGAACAAGGAGATTGCTTCCCTTCCACCTTTATTCTTATGAATCGCCCTTAACGTCTAGTCTAACAGCGTTACATCTATTTTTTAATTGAAATACTGTAAAGATTTAAAAATTTATCGTATAATTCCCTTTGTGCGTTATATACCTATTAATAATAAATATCGCCTCATATTTAACATTTTTAAGGCAGTGATAGCCCAGTGATGACTCACTCGCTTGGGAAACCGAGTAAAGCAGGTTCGAATCCCGGGTCTAGCACCATTTTTTTCGTTTGTGAATTATTTCCATCACGATTACCTTCACCGAAAAGAAAACATCGCGAGGAAACCTGCGTGTGCGAGAGAACCTAGGAAAGTTTTCGAAAGATGCGTGAAGTCCATCAACCCGCACTTGGTCAGCGTGGTAGACTATGGCCTGATCTCCCTCGTATTGCAGGGAGGCTCATGCCCAAAAGTGGGATGTCAAAAAGAACTGAATACATAGATACACATATTTAACGGTCCTTCCTTTTTATATTATTGTTTTAGCGCTTAATTAAAATAAGCAGCAATAAATAAATCCTCATCCAGACAGCAACCAATACTTACACGAGCAATATAAACATTTCCCCAGAACTTGAAGCCATAACCTACAGCGTAGAAATCTGCCAAGACCTACCAGATATTTTATTAAGTAATGAAAAAGTATGATAAATTCAAAACAGTAGGTCACGTAATTTACTTTTCGCATTATTTCTCTTAAAGATCATTTGTTTTTATTAACGATTAAGATTTACCCAAATAAATCTAAATATCTTTGATACTTTTTTAATCACTATCTGGCTCGCAAATTATAATAACTTTTGGATGAAACCTCTGCGATTCTTTTATAGCCGCTAAGGTACAAGTATATATTATAATATAATGCATTTATGATATGAAAAACGCTGAACAAATGCAGCGGACTTCACACTACATTTTTTACGGTCTTAGCAAATAGTCATCATTTTAAAATTGGGATTTCTGGCTTACAGGAGGATTTGCTAGACTCAGGATATGAATCCACGTTTCTGAGCTTTTACACTTAGTCACTTAGTCGTTTATTAAACTACAAGCGGCTCACCCTCGCTTTGCTCGGGTTCGCCTCTAGACAAAGAAAAACAATTCTATCCTACGGGAACCGATGTCAAATATTCGCGTAAAACAGTGTTTCTTAAACTTATTGCAGTCATGGACCAGTTTATATGTATGTATAGATATGCGCATATACAAAAAAAAAGTTATAATTTATGTAGTAAATTTACTTTAACAGCGTGCATCATCATTAAACACCTGTTATACTCTTATGTTTGAAATATACTTTAAAAGCCCCATTAGTATACGCTACCCAGGATATCGACATGGCTTAATAAAGTATTAATTGGTTAGTAAATAACTTATATGTGAGTGTATAATATGACATAGAATAATATATAATTAATCTTTTAAAAAACCGTGGTAAACGAAAAAAAATTGTTTAATCATACATTCTTCTATTTACCTGCAGAATATTAATTGATGTTTGAAATTAATCATTTAATGCCAGTTTAAGAGTTGCCAAAAGGCAAAAATGGAATCCTCATACTTTGTGGTGTTAGTGTTTCGTCTGACTGTATATCACAGTCACTTAGAGACTGTTAGTTAGAGTTAGTTATATAGCTAAAATTTGCTTGATTCCTGTGTCGTATGAATTTTGATATGTGCGTAATTTGCTAGACATTTTCGTACTTATGACTATCAAGCCCGATTTTTATAACATACTAGCATTACCCTCAACTTCGCCCGCATTCAAACTACCAAAAAAAGAAACAAACGCATACGCCTTATGTAGTAACTAATAATTTAATGGTTGAAATTATTTTCGAGTTAAAATATTTATACATTTTCGCTGTAATCATTTAATATATAAATCAGGGAAGTGCGAATTAGACTCGCGCATCGAGCGTTCCGTACCGCTGAATATTGTGTTGTTTTTACTAACATGCTAAGATAAAATATTTACGTTTTCGCAATATAATACTAATGATTTTAAAAATATTTTGTGTATCATATTATAGAGAACAAATTTAATTTTACGGTCATAACTGAAAATATCGCATATCTCAAAAGCTATTTAACGTTTGTTCTATAGAGCAATTTTCGTTTAAAGTATTTTGCAAGATCCATTACCTTTATTTTGCAACTTTTTCTATTCTATTTTTTAAAAGTTAAGAGACAGGTACAATGATATAACTCACATCCAATGTTTACGACTTATCATTATCATAATCATACCAGAATCATATTGGATTGAATATGGATTTTTTAACTAAGATACTAACAGGCATTTACGTTATTTTCAAGAAACAATGTTATATACAACCGAAACTTATAGTCTTCCTCCCCTCGCCCTCCTTTTTGAGTTACGTATATAAATCTCTATTCTTATTTTATAATTTGCATTGAAAATGTAAAAAAATAATGTTTAATAAGAATTTTATTTGACGGTATGGAACAATCGATGTGCGAGTAAAGCTTACTCGATCTTTAATGATCAGAGAAAAATTTGTAACTTTTTCGTTTGAAAATTGTTTTGGCCAACAAGATACGTATATTAGAAATAATAATAATAATAATAATAGAGACAAAAAGTTTGCTTTTTGATCAATTGTACGCGGGTGAAGTTGGGGGCAACGCTATTAATTCTAATATAATCATAGAGGTCATATCTGTACATTTAAATATTAAATGCTTTTTGTTGTTACGGAAACATGTGGCAGCAGAGCTGTCAACCAGAACGTCACTTCTACAGCAATGAGATTTTCATACAAATATACCATCCTTTTCAATATTTCCGGTGGTATTTGCAAAAGAAAAATGTTTATAAACCTTGTGTTAATAATAATGAATTCAACGAAAAAGAAATCAGCCAAGTCGGTCTAGACGTTCTCAAGTGATACTCCTTCATACATGTAGCAAATTATTTTTTTACACATACATACATACACATATAGATTAGTATTTACAATGTACGCATTAAAGCTAGTCACAACAAGTACAAAAAATAATCACAAGATGTATAAAAACAACCTATTTTCTCAGACCATTTGCATGTGGATTTAGTTTTTTGAACCGAAACTATCGCGGCGATGGCACGCAACAGCTGCTCAAATTAATTATATCCGACGAACTTAAAAGTGCTAGGGATTTCATCTGTGGCTATTATTACGAAATCATTTTAACAATAATCTAGCGTGTTTGCATTATAGATGAGTTTTATCTGATTTAACCTATAGTAATGTTATCGCTTTAGATCTCCGTTTGGATATGCTGCTGTACACACTTAATTTAGTAGAAAAACCCATGTTGAAAAGAGGTTGTCCTTTCTGAACTCTATGGACTCTCTTGCACAAGAAGTTCAGGTAGACTTTTCCGTAATGATTTTCTAAATGATACCATCAAAAGGGCTCTCGCCCCTACTGACGTTGCTGCTCTTATTGATCATTTAAGTATAAATCGATATGATGACCTGATTGATGGTTTGTCGCTGGTTTCTTGGAAAAGGGGACGGGCCCTGTTGTGACACGTTGGTTTAGTCCCATATTAAGGTAGACGTGCAAAA
This sequence comes from Argynnis bischoffii washingtonia, assembly GCA_033884665.1. Classification (NCBI taxonomy): domain Eukaryota; kingdom Metazoa; phylum Arthropoda; class Insecta; order Lepidoptera; family Nymphalidae; genus Argynnis; species Argynnis bischoffii. Next base: position 10,911,879 of record CM066618.1, on the reverse strand, counting down.
AGTGAGGGCCGCGACGAAAAGGCTTAACTACTCAAAACGCTTTAGTGAAAATTATGCCTTTATATCATTTGCTGTAGAAACCCTTGGCCCATGTAGTCGAAGTGTTGAACACTTCTTAAAAGACGTAACACATCCTTATCCTCTTTATTGTTGACAAGAGAGCTTCGCCATGACTTGTACGGTTATAATTAAGTGTGCATTTGTTTTATATAGGTATTTATTATGAAGTATAATTTATGCGTACTTTCAAAGTATTTCCTTTACCCATACCTATTTGTATATTCCGCCATTTATAAAATAAAACTAGCGATGTTAACCGGCTTCACTTAGCTTTATTATAAGGTACCCAAAAAACATTGTTCCCCATATAGGTACGAACTATGTCACTCCTTTGAAGACTTAGGATATTAATATTCGAAAAATAGTTTTTTAGTATTAAATCAACTGCGACCTGCTACAATAATAATTTTATAACTTCTTAGCTATATTATGAGTTTTTACACATTTTTGTCCATCTTTCATTTTAGCTTTTAAAAAGCCCAGTATTAGTATTGTACGTCGAAAAGCTTAAGTTTAAAATATATCTACGATTCAATTCAATTGGTGCATAAACCTAGAAATTATATCATATAATTTACACCAGAACTTATAAAAATTTATAATTGAGTATATAAGAATATTCATATAAACAACGTAATAAAAATGATTATAAATATATAAATTTTAAATACGTTTCATACGTTATTACGAGTATTCCTCCGTAATTAATTACACACTGAGGCATAATATCTTAATTAAAAAAGGAATTCTGAAAATCGGTTTACAGCTAAAGTGGGTCATAAAAGGCAAAGCTACAATAAGGCTACAGCAATAAATGTCGCTTGGCACATGCGAAAATATCAAATAAATCTGAAAAACCTATAGTAACCTATACTAATATTATAAAGCTGAAGAGTTTTTTTTGTTTGTTTGTGTGGTTGAACGCGCTAATCTCAGAAACTACTAATCCGACTTGAAAAATTCTTTTTGCATTAGATAGTCCGTTAGCTGAAGAAGGCTATAGATAATATATCATCCCGGAAAATGTACGGTTCCCGTGGGATATATTTGTTTTTTTGTCTAGGGACGAACCCGAAGCGAAGCGAGGGTGAGTCGCTAGTTTAGCATGTAACTAAAATCATTCCGATCATTCCTTAAAGTATAAATTATTGATGATCTTTATGGTGTAGGCTAATTCGAATCTCGTTATTATATTGACCGTGTTATGATAAAGATGTTTTTTTCAGTTATATATTTAAACTAGTGGCTCACCCTCGCTTCACTCGGGTTTGTCCCTAGGTACGATTTAACGGTTATTAGGGAATAGATAGATATATGTATTATATTTATACATAGGTATGATGAAATATTGAGGGTTCTGTTACGACGTGTTTTCTATTAGGAATGAGATAATTTCCGACGCCTATGTCATTATACAGCCCTCTCTCTATCTCCACACAAAAATGTCGAATAATCTGTCACTCTGTTTCGACTTAAAAGAAGGACAAACAAATACACTTTTACATTTATAATATTAGTATGGATGTATTATGTACACACGAAATTGTGAATTATAGCCTCCTGTTAGAGTTTAAGCTGCCTTGTGTGTTCGGGTCCAGGTTGGACTAAAATAGTTATTGCGATTTTCAGTCAAAATATTCATTATAGACGTCCGAATTAGAATAGTCGGCAAAGGGACGCACCTCCCTCCTCCCCCTCCATTAGATGGGGGGTAATTAGATCACCTAACATACAAAGCCATATAACTAATATATGATTATATTTATCGCATGGAAGAATTAATTATTTGCTTTAGTCTTAGATATAAATATTTGTGCGTAGCAAATGCATTAGAAAATGGCCAAAATAAAACAGAAAGGTATTATAAACAGTTAAAAATATATAAAAAGGTATGTTTATTAAGATAAGCACAATTGAGTAATAAACAGATGTACACGTAAATCTACGTAGGTATATTTCCACCCGCTGACGAATTCTAGCACTGTAAGCCAAACATCCAAAGAATTTCCAAAACAATCCTAAAATACCTATGATCACAACTCGGCCAGCGATTAACAAGCTTTATAGATTTTAATTGTTTTGTAGACAATTTATTTGTTGGCTTTTATAAAGGATGATTCATTTCTGTTACTGTCAATTTAATTATTCTTAAGACAGAGATGTGTTATAATATTTGACGACACGTTTGGCTCAGTTTGTAGTGCCAGCGGTCGCGGATTCAAGTCCCGCTGGGGGCATACATTTGTGTGATGAACACGAATGTTTGTACTTCAGTCATATGTGTTTATATTTATAATATATATGTATTTATAGTTATACATATGTAATGTCTATCTAGTGTCCATAACACAAAGCCTCGTAGTTTACCATGGAACTAGATGGTGCTGTGTGTTAATGTCCCAACATATTTATATTTATTATTATTTATTAATTTCAATTTAAAATTTTAAGCATTTGGTTAATATCTTAAAACTTTACTAATTATTGTGAATATTTTCCAAGTCCAATTGGACTTTGATTTTGATGAGCGTTCTCATAAACATTATTTAGCATAGTTCGCAAGCGTAAAAGTGGGCTAAAGTGCTCTATAAGTGACGTTTCCGTCAACAAAAAACGCTTTTAAACCAGAAATTGCTCCAGTGTACACTACTGTCTTGTTTACTCGTATTTATATATGAACTATTTGAAAACTCCTATAGAAGTTTCAAAAACAGGACTTTGCACTAAAGAAAGTTGAAAAAAGACTAAAATTCTCATTGCGTAGATAGTTTTTTGTGGAAAAAGTCGAAAGTTAGAGCTTGTCAAAAGTTTTCACTATAAATATTGTAAGTATTATGAGTATATAAGCTAATCATCCTTTTGCTTTGCAAAGTTTGCTTTGCAAACGCTTTGCAAAGTTATTTCCAGACTCTATATAACTTGAATGTAATATATACATAAAACAATAATAAGAATTGAAAGGGATCTAAAAGTTTTTATTGAGTGCAGTGGATTTATGCTGCCCGGGCGTATAATGATCAAACCGTTGCCAAAGTCATAAACACTGAACATGAACATCTTACATTACGCAAATTATAGCTTCTGTTAGGTAATATAGACTATAAAGTTTTCATGCACAGTACATTAAGGTCTAACGCTACATTTCATAATACAATATTTCTATAATTTGGGCCTTACCATCGAGGAGTAAAGTTCTAAATACTTTAACAACAAACTACACTGACTTTTAATTAACGTTCCTGCTATTGCAGTTGCAATAAAATATCATAATATATATTTTACAGCTAATAGTTAAATGGAAGCAATAGGTATAATTTATAATGAAATTGCTCAATCAATGGTCCCAACATAATGCATTAAGCAGTGAATTCTCAAGAAAAAACCCGGAAGTCCGCAGAGAAATCTAACAAGCAACAAAAGCAAATAGGTTGCAGACTCCAGCGAATCTTGTGTCGAGTTCGGGCCAAAGTAATCCTCTTAACAACGAGCCGAGTTACTTACCGTGACTCGTCCGGACTTACCTATTAACAGGTTCACAATATGTTTAGATATTTTTGGAGAACATTTATACTATACATTTACATTTTATGCTTTAATTAACTAAATTATAAAACTTTGTGTTATATTTTATTTCTATGGTTTCGCAATCAAAGGGCAAAATTTATCCACAAAAACAGAACCTTCATAATTTCGTTATGTCTTTCTGTCTGCTAATAGTACCTAATCGGATTATTAGTATTTACTATACTGCTGAAATTCAGTAGGCAGCCTTAAGTGAACATACATAACTATCGTAAAGTTCAATTACGAAAAATAAAAAAAAATACCTCAGTTATACTGCTAAGGGGTAAGTGTGTATATAATACGATTCTAGTGAATTAATGAATGAATGAATAACTCTTTATTGTACACCCAAAAAGAGAGAAGAAAATATACAAAAATATAGAAGAAGGTACAAGAGGCGGCCTTATCGCTAAAACAGCGATTTCTTCCAGGCAACCTTCAGGTGTAGGAAATAGTACTAAAATAGAAGGGGCGCGAATAATAAAGAGTAGAAAAAGTATTTATTTATACATATACGTATCATACAAATATATAATAAATATAAAATAAATACAAGTAAAATATAATTAATCAATAAATCAATAAGTAAATACTATAACTACATACATAAATACTATACATATATACTTAAATATAAAATAATAAAAAGTGCTAGTGCTAAATATAATAATAGTTTTTTTATAAAAACGACAAACAAAAAATTAAAGGCAGGTAGATATACCTTATATCGTATATGATAATATACAATACGTTATCCAATTAGAATACATCGAAATAAAACAATCCTCTTAAACCAAGTTTTCGTTAAAATTTAATGCTATTTTCACTGAATTGTATGCAATCCACCAACGTCATGCAAAGAGCGGGTTATGAATTCAGACATACCACTTCTATAGCAAAGCGGGTGTGATATATCCCACGTCATGCCTTATTAATAACATCTAGATTATCATCTCAGTACCTGCGCGATACAAAAGTGTTAGGATTATAGAAAAAAATAAATCAACGCCTAAGTCCTGACTTCATAACCTATTACTAATAAAATAAGTTTTAAAAATAAAGAGGAATTCTTGTATATTTATATATAAAACTAGCAGAACTTGCGGCTACGCTCTTACACAGCGACTCACCCTCACTTCGCTCGAGTTCGTCGCTATGTATTTGTATATATATATATATATATATATATATATTCCGAGGAGTGCAACCACAAACACCGTGACACAAGATATTTAAGTATATATTATATTTTGTGTATTTCGGAAACGGCTATAACGATCTGAATGAAATTTTATATTCGGATAAGATTTTTGCTTTTAAGTTTATCGATATATATACCTATAGGTCTCTTTTGAAGAAAAAAAATAAATTTTCCAAAACAAACACGATTTAACAAAAAAAAAAGAGAGCGTAACTTGGCCGTCCAGGTACTACAATTTTTTATCAAGTAGGTTTTGTTTCTTAAAAATATTAGGTACATATCGAAAATATGGTAGACTAGAGATGTCTGCCTGTATTGACTGACTACTTGTCTTGTCATTTTCATACTAACATTGCTCGTGGCTCTATCTGCATCAAATATGATGTTTTAGCGTTGCTCAAGAAATAAGCCGGTTTTTTAAATCAGACAAACTTAGTTCAAATTTCCAAAATTGTTTAAAAAAGTAGTGTATTTAAACATACAAATTAACTATTTTGCTTTATATATATACTAGTATTGTCCGCGGCTCGACCCGCATTAAAAAGACCAAAAATCAAACTCTTTTACATATTTATAGATATCAATTTCATCATGCACCACAAAATTGGCGGGAGTTGGCAATGTCACACAGGTTTCTCCTTTAATCTCTTAATTAATTTAGTAATATTGCATTTTTGGTTTTACTAACAACACTTATAGTACATCTATACTAATATTATAAAGAGGATGAACTTATTGGTTTTTTTATTTATGGCGTATAAAGTCTAAAACTACTGAACCAATTTTAATAATTGTTTTACGGATAGACAACTATTGATTAAACAGGTACATACGGAATATTTAACTGATCATTTAAACTATATAATAATTTTTTTTCTCAATATTAATTTCTCGTGAAGCTAGTATGGGCCGCTAGTTGGTTATATTTTGTTGGCAGAAACGATTTTCAAATGAAAATGTTTGGGCCAAAATATTAGTGTTAATATATAAAACTGTTTTCGTTGCGGGTAATCTTAATAAAATCATAGAAAGTTCATACTGTAGCACACGGAGACTTCTATTAATGATTTTCTAAATATCACATATTTTTGGAATTTAATTTTTTAATTTAATGAATAAATTTTCCCTTATTTGATATATATAGTTTTTTCAGGAGTCATTTTTATTTTTTTATTTATAATTATTTCTTTTGATTATAAGTTGCCTCGCTAAAATATTTGTTCTCAAAATAAGATATTTTCCCATAGTAGAAAGTGTCATATATGTTGATCGGATAATCAGCTATCACCATACCAAAATTTCATCAAAATCCGTCCAGTGGTTTTCACATGATTCAATTACAGACAAACAGACAAAAATTCAAAAAACTATAGATTCGGCAGCTAAAATGTAATTCGGCAGCTAGTTAATGGCTTATTTAATATTATAAGTAAGCTCTATCTTCATTTTTTTTGTGGAGTAGTGCTTAGAACTATAGATCTCTATTTGTACTATTTTTAGTTTTGTAAATGTTAAACAATATGTTGCCTTCTATATCTTTTCAAGTCTAAATTCTGTTAAATAAAATTGTTAACAACACGAACGTTCACACATTAGTCTTGAAGCTGAGAAAGACAGGTCTTCTACTAACAAATGTAAAACTAACTCAAATCAAGTTGTTGTACTTCGCCTTATAGTTTAAAGCAAGTAAATTCGTGATTTACTTCATTTGGTTCCCAATAAATTTTGCGTATTAATACATATTAATGTCATAGATGTTAATATTCTTATAGTACATATTATATACTAGTGGCTCACCCTCGCTTCGCTTTTCTCTTCATTTGTTTTTGTTTTCCTAGAGGGTTCTTCTCTAGGAAAACAAAAACAAATCTATCCCACGTATATTTTTCCGGTATAAGGTATCAGCATGCCAAATTTTACTAAATTAGGTGCATAAGTTGTTGTGAACGTTTTAATTTTCCTGGGGATACAATGTACCACCACACAAAATTTTATTTAAATCGGTCCAACAGTTTCGGAAATTAGCTCGTACAAACAGAAAAACAGACAGAGAAACAAAAAAAATGAAAAAAAAAACTGGATTTGTTCTATTTCTTTTCTTACATCCCCTTGGTTCGGTTTTTAACATTTTTTTCTATGTACAGACATTCGAACTCTACAGTTTTATTATATGTATGCATATATTATTTTATTTTCTCTTTTTATGTCCCACTGCTGGGTACAGGCCTCCCTTCAATAAGAGCGGGGAAAAGGCCATATTGCTAAGTTCTCTCAAATATTCCTCACGATGTTTTTCTTCAACATAAGGAAAGTGAAAGGCACATGAAAACTAAATTAATTACCACTTGGTTACCACTACCTTTTGACATTGCTCTTCAACTTAATTGACAAAATATTAAACTTGCATTAGTACAAAAAAGTATGACATCTAAAAATTCACATAATCTCATAATTATGTTTCAGGAACAAAATTATCATGTAAATTTCATTTCTAACATTGAATCCTGACAATGCAAGCTGTCTGAAAGAATGTCGTAAAGTTGGGCATCCGTAAGTTAAATGGAAAAGTTCGCTATTCAAATTGACAATCTCGACAAGAAGGTACGTTCACTCCTGGCATACTCAGGAGTACATGCGAAATTTTAAAACTAACACAGTATTTTTAAGTATAAAAAAACTTCTCATTAATGCCAAATTAATTATGGATATCTTTAAACTACAAAATGTCGATGATTTATTTTATTTTTCAATCTAACTCTATCTAATCAATTACAAAAGTACCATCAGTATTAAGTAATGTATAATAATACGATCCGTGTAAAGATATTTGATTTCATAGAATTTAAAATAGCATGAAATATCCAAAGCTGTAAATATACAAAGTTGAAAAGGGCGTCTTTCTTACTAACGGTTGTTTAAATATATTTGTTGTAAGTATTTTCCCTGTAACAAGCAATAAAACCCTAAGGTACTTTTTATTATGAGATGGCGAATGGAACTTTTCACTTTGAGTAGAACATTTATAGTCGTTCATTTAAATGTCGTAGGTTTTAATTTAATTACTTAGACTTTACCTTAATTCATTAAAAAAATCACAGATCTCGTGTCTGCCACGACCATCGAGTACATTGAAAATGAATCTGCCAAATTAACTGAATTAATTTTTAACATAATAATCCAACACAAAAAGAATTTTTCAATTCCAACCAGTAGTTCCTGAGATTAGCGCGTTTAACCAAACAAACAAACAAACAAACAAACTCTTCAGCTTTATAATATTAAGTATAGATAAAGAATCATTTCTTTCAAACACATAATCGTGCTCCAAAACATTTATTCACTAGCAATACCGCGCTCACGCGCTCTTCACGCGTAAATTCTGCGTCACAAAGGTACAACTTCTGAATAATCCAGCCATGATACACCCCTCCAATGATTTTTTAAATGTAACCCAAAATCGTATCTCTAGGGGTTTTTTTCATTTTTTCGATATCTCATTTCGTTTTCGAGATATGAATTATTTTCTGAGCGAAACCGAGCGAAAAACGACCGCATTTTTCACACTATTTCGATTTTTAAAAAAAGAAATTGAGTTTATTCATTTTTTTTTTGCATTTTGTAGCTCTTATCAAGACGCGTCTTTTGACATCCCGATCAGCCACGTAGTCCTAAAAGTCACGACACCAGGGCGATGTCGCACTTGCGCTAAAAATCGGGCTTATACCGAAGCGACAAAAAAAACATTTTCAATGTTAAAATAATATTGTACATGTACGTATTCACAAATACAAACAAGGCATGCTGAAAATAGATAATTTGTTTAGGCGTGTATAGTAGAAATAGATGTTGAAAGAATATCAAAAAATATATTAAACTTGTCGCTGTGCCTAATATCGCCATGTGACGGCGACCTTAATCTGCGGGAAAAAAGGGGAGTAAAGTTTTTGTTGGACCCGCGCAATCACGACTTTTAAAAATTGTTCTTTTAATTAAAAATTCGAGTCAAGCGGAGTTTGAACTTGTGTTCGCAAACAGCTATCCAAAAAACTTAACTTACTTAGTGAAATGTCTAAGATGTAATTTATATATTTTTTGACGACACGTTTCACTCAGTTTGTAGTGCCTTTATTATACTTGCTGTGACAGCAGTCGCGGGTTCGAGTCCCGCTGGGGGCATTCATTTGTGTGATGAGCATGAATGTTTCTACTCCTGTCTGGAGTGCTTATATTTATAATATGTACACCTAGAGTATTTAAAATTATTTATGTGTCATTAATACTATTTGGTATACATAACAAAAGCCTCGTAGCTTACCATGGAACTAGATGGTGCTGTGTATTAATGTCCCAACATATGTATTTATTTTTTTATTATATATTTATCCAAATAATATGAAATAATCAGAAATAAAATATACGATACAATAATGATAGTAACTCAATCAATGCTCAAATAATATAAATGATACACAGATCGTGACTACCCGACTTTAAGAAAGTAAAAGAAGGTTATGATTTTTACCCAACCATCGCAAAGTGGGTTTGTTATTATTGATAAATATTATATTAGAGACAGGTAAGCAGGTATATGAACATATGACGAGGCTGCAGCTTTAGGAAAAACAATATGCTATATATATACAATATTCTAGAATTATTTTTGTTTGTTTGTCAATTCGTTGTCTCGTTGCTTATTTATCCGACCAACCATTTTACCGAAAGAGTTTTTAATACAGAATTATTGACTATTAATGTCAATTCTATTGGTATAAAATTCACTTAAAAAAAATCAATCAACCAATGTATGAATGAAATGAATAAATGTATATAAATTTTAGAAATAAAGCTAGAAGAAAAAACTCCACTGCATAGTACAATAAGTATTGGTTGTTTGACCAAATAAGCACTAAGGTGAAGGATTATAATAAATTATGCTCCTATTTATAGCTGTCAGATGGCCATTTTTGTCATAGTAATATTTTAGTAGTTTATTTATGTATACCAGCCCACCCGCGTACTTTATGTATATCTATTTGCTTTAAGTGTCCTTCCTCATCAAATAGGCTATAAAACGTAAAAAGAAGTTTTTAAAGAATACTGGCAGGTGTAGAGTTTATTTTTATTCCATTCGATTAGTCAACTAATGACACCATACCAACGTGTTTTTAGTATTTTGCTACAGTATGTCTCGGTCGTATCCGATTGACGGTCATCTTTATTCAACCATTTCCGAAACGGTTGTGGAGTGTACATTTGGTCGGTGGCAGTACAGCTTCCTGTGAAGCTACTACGTGCTTTGGTTACCAATTAAAACGTATTATACTGATCACTTTAACCTGTTCTTACTTTGTGTATTTTATGAATAACTAACGGCACACCCTCGCTTCGCCCGGGTTTGCCTCTAGGAAAACAAATACAAACCTATTCCACAGGAACCGTAAATTTTTCCGAGATAAAAAGTAGCCTATGTGTTATTCCAGACTATAATCTATCTCTGTGCCAAAAGAGGAACAAACATACATCCATACTCACAAACTTTCACATTTATAATATTAGTATAGATTTGTCATTATAAGTTTGGTTTACTTAAAATGCTTTATTTAAAAAGATATCAGTAACAAAAAATCTACTTAGCTAATCATAAATTTCTACCTTCGTGGAGCTCAAGTCGTTAATACGAAGAATTATTGAGATTTTTATAGAACAGTTTCAGATATATTCCAAACAAATTAACAAAAAAAATCAACAAAAGATTCATAATAATGTAAAATTTAAATTATTTATTAAATGAGCACTTTAGTACGTTCTGTTTTTACATTATAAATGTTTTGTTATTAGTGCAGTCAGTCTGTGAAGAAGCTGCCAAAACATTAAGTTTGTATAATGCAGTGATGAAATAGAATTTTGAATGTGATAAATTATTCTCTTTTTGTAGACTAATTATGTAAGCTACTTTCTTGGGTAATATTTACTAAGTGACTGCTTAAGTACATGACGGCAGAGTTTAAAGCATAAGCTACCTATTTTATTATACGAAAGTTTTGCAGCGCTACTAACATTCTATAAAGTGCAGTATACACTCTTCTTAAGATATTTTGATATTTTTGTTTATAAAACTTACAATGACCACTCATATTAAGCCACAATTACATGGATGGTAATACATTGCCTCTAGGTAGCGGGGTACGGTTCCCGCACGGAAAAAACGGTAAATATTTAATTCCTGAATTTTGTATCTTGTATGACTAAATAAAACAAATTTAATAGAAAAATGTATAGACAAAATTATGTATAGGTAGGTTCTACATTATCGGATGTTTTTTTTTCTTTATTATGTATAATACCTACTCGATATCTTCGCGTACTTTGAACAGATCTTAATGATTATTTTTTGTAATGAATAGGTTATACTCAAGGAATCTTATAAATAATAAGTTGCTACGTTCTATTCAATCAGTCCATTACATTCAAAGCTACACTCGTTTGCACAGTAGTGTATAAACCGGAAACAGAAATGCAAACTAAATAGAAATACACTGACAGGCAGAGCAGCAGGCAATAGTTAGTAATATAAAACTAATGAACTAGATGATAGAAAACAAAATGTATATTTTTACATGATTATTTTATAAACATGATCATACGTGATATAAGAAAAAAATAAATTAATGATTAATTATTATAGTTTGGTACAACGGAGTACCTACTAAAAGTCTCTGCATGATTATTTATAAGAAATTTATTTTTAAACACAGCATAACAAACCAAGTAATAAGTAATAAATATCAAGTAAACACAAAAGTAATAAATGTGAAAGGATTACAAGACGTTTGATATTTTTATATTTATGAAGGTGAACTAGGAAATTTCCCATTCTATGTAAAGAGATCACAAAGCTCCAGTATAGGTACATACATTAAAAGGAGATAATACGTTGTGATTTTATTTACATATATTATTATGCGCATTTACAGCTGCCTCGTTAGTCTAGTGGCTGGCATGTACGGTTGCACATCTGCAAGTCCTAAGGTCTGTTCCAGGTCGAGTCGAATTCAGTTATTAAGTTTTTTGATAAGTTTTGAAAACTGTCCATAAAGTCAGTCCAGTCGTGAGTCGGAAAATACGTTAAGGCGGTTCTACGCCTGATCTCTCATCGGTCGTGTCGAAGTATCATCCTATCGGACTTCAAGAGTGATGAGACGAGAAGGTGCATTTGTATCTGTGCCCACACAATAATATCTCCTGATCAGTGTGCACTATAATATTTCCTGAGCAGTTGGTTTTCTCAATGATAATGGTGACTGTGAACGAAATAGGTTAAAAGAACATTATAATGCCCATTTGTGGATAATACCTGTTGATCTACACTTATGTATAAATGTGGTTTCTTTGTTTATCGGCCTAACTTTGAAGTTACTTAACAGGATAAGAATTGTTTACTGGTAAGTCGTTTATCTTGTCACCTAAGTATATAAGACAAGAAAGATAAGAGTAGCTGCTAAAGTTTAAATAAACGGTTTCTAAGCCGTGAGCATTTAATTACATGATGGCTACAAACTTTCGAGCGTTAAACAATTTATCATTCACAAATGTTACTACATGCGTGAAACGGTTACAATTTTGGGGGTTCGCGCATCGTGATGCCTGATACTGTTCTATTTGTTTTCAATTTCTTTACTGATAGATGGATATATGTATGTATATATTTACTGATTTTAATATAAAAATAGTATTTTTACTTATTTTCTATATACTTTTTTCTATTATATTTGTTAATATAAGACTACGAGTTAGAAGTGTACTTCACTTTACTGCTGTAGCAGCGTAATAAGATTTTCCAGATTTCAATTTAATCAAGAAAAATATAAAACAAAAGTAAAGAGTGAAGTAAGTTAAATCGTTTTGCCATTTTCCCAGTAACGTTGCTTAGAAGTAAACGATAAGATGCGACAATGTAATAGAAGAAAAATAGCGGAAAACAACCGACTCGGACCGTTACTTACGCGCGTAAGGGACGTGCTATTTCATTCAATTTTCTTCAAGATATTACGGCACATATTTACTTCAAATAACGTAACCGTATTAATGTGTTTTATATTTTTTACTTGTTTATTTAAAAGAAAAAGTTTGTAATGGTATGTTTTATCTACAAATCTTTTGAGTATAAATGTTTAAGATATTTAAATAAAAAATATTTTTTAAAATGCACAATAAATATTTGCTACCAAATTACTGGGGCAACTAACTTTTCAACAAAAAGCAACAAAGGAGAAATCGACAGAGAACCTATCAAAACTTGAGAAAATTCAATAAAGGCACTTTGAAAGTTTGTTAAACCAAGTAACAGGAATATTCTTATAAAAAAGACCTCAATTTGTGTCGCCGGTAAAATAAAAATAACGAACCTTCGATGCCTTCGAATCGACTTTACCAAGTTTACCCATCAATGTTGTTACTTAAATTATATACCAGGAAAAGTTAGCGAGGTAATTAATTATTATGCATGAAAAATTAGCACTTGTCAATTGCTTGAGGTTTTAATTTAATTCGACCGAGCTAACAACGTCTTAGGAAATCTAATCATCAGGTTCAAAAGAGGTGCAAAATTATTCAATATCCAATTCGCGCATATATACTTACTTGTATGTAGCTAATTGCAAGCGTAACGTTTCTTATTTGTTTATAAATATTTTACTTTTTATGAAGCACCCAATCTTCATTTTATAGGCCGTATTTTATTGGACTATAAAACAAAAACTACACCTAAATTCTATCAATATATAGTTATTTAAAACCCATAAAATTTATCTGTAGTGTTTCGACATGAATAGACTATAAAATCTTTTTTAAACGATGACTTTTTGCATTTACTCATTGTTTTCTAGAAAATTTTAACGTTTCAATTTTAATATACTTTCTGTATGAGAATGGAAGTGAAAAATTAAAGTTTCCACAAAATTATTTAAGAGTGAATAATACGAATTTTATTTCTTATTTTAAGCTATTTCTTAGTTTGCAAAACTCAACAAACTATATATAGTCGTTGGGATATTGCATTTTTTTTAAATATAAAAGAGTAATATAATTAACCCACATGTTATCTATACATATGAATAAAATTGAAGTGTCTGTTTGTAATGTCAAAATAACACCTTTTTACTAAATATATATGAAATTATTATAAATGTATACACGACACTCATAATAAAAAACAATTTTAATTTTTTTTGTCGTTAGGTCTGCTTTTTCCGGCTCCGAAACGGCTGAACTGATTTTGACAGGATTTTCACTGGTGGATAACTGATATTATAAGGAGTAATGTAGGCTACTTTTATTTAAGAAAAAGGATTAGGGTTCCGCTCAAAAAAAATTAAAATTCATGAAATTGCGAACAAAACCCCAAAATCTGCGTACCTACCTAGAGACGCCGCACCCGCGCAAAGCGAAGGTAAGTTGCTAGTCTATACTAATATTATAAACAGGTAAAGTTTGTGATGTTATGATGTTGTAGGAGGTAATCTCTGGATCTACTGAACCGATTTAGATGAAATTTAGTAAGAAGATAGTTTGAGACCTTGGGAAGGATATAGGATCCTTTTTATAGCAGAAATCGTCCCTTAGCGGAGTGAAAATGGGGATAAAAATTTGTATGGGAAATCAACCTAGGGGCGAACCCGAGCGAAGCGAAGCTGAGTCGCTAGTACATAATTAAAGTGATAAATAATAATAAGAAAATCGCGCCAAATATAATTAGTATTTTTATTTTGTTTTCTTGTCATATTTTGTTCTCTAGTATAGGTAATCATTTAAGTAAGCACTTTATATAAAGCGGTATTAAACTGATATATCTCACGATAATATAAAAAATAAAATAACTAAGTAAATAAAATAACCTAAGCTTATCTTAGAATAAATTACACGCATAATTGCTAGAAGCAAGATTCATACCCATAAAAATATATTCCAATAAAGATAACAGACCTTTACCATTACCATTATTAATTACTGTCACACTTTATCCGGCACAATATTATATTTATCGATGATTACCTGTAAGGAAAAATAAATAAATATTAGTATCAGTTTACGATTTGCATCAAATTAAGTCAATGTAATGAACTATATTCAGCCCTTTTCAAAGTCCCACAGCTGGGCAAGGGCCTCCTTCCAATACGAGGGGGATCAGGCCATAGTTCACCACACTGGCCAAGTGCGGGTTGGCGGACTACACATGTCTTTTGCAAACATACTAAGTTCTTCTAAGTCCTTCACCGTTAAGATAAGTGGTAATCATGTTGGAAATGTTTCGCACCTGAAAATATCAGAGGTGTGAGACCCGGGATTTGAACCCGCTTCACTCGGTTTCTCAAGCAAGCGCGTACCACTGGGGTTTATTAATTTGCTATTAATATATGACGTAGCACGAAATTATCTACATCAAATAGGTAATACTATTACTCATTGTAGTACAATTTATAGTGGACTTGTGTTTCTGAGGAGTATTTACGGGATTCAAAGTTTCAAATGTCAGTGTAATGTTTGCAGATAGTCACATCAATATAAACAAGGTAAACCAAAGCCAACTTACTCAAACAGTTTCTTGTATCAATATTGGGCTTACAAATAGACTGCTGCGTGACTTGTAGTATCATTACTAGTGCTCTGTATAGAAACACTAATACCGCTATGTATTACCTATTATTTAGTTTAATTAAAAAGCTTTTAATTAAAAAGCTTTAATTAAAAAGCTCTGAAATTATATTTTTTATGTTTCCGCCTTCATTTTAAGAACGTTTTTTGATAATCAAATACATAAAATAAATATATGTTAATAAATATAAATGTATATTGATAAATTATATTTACATACATAAAATTAAACTAAAATTAACAGTCCTAAACTACAAAGCCTTGAATACTAGTTCAATAAAATGTACGCCTCTAGCAGTTTAAAGTTAAGAGCAATATGAATAAATCTGAATATCTGAGAAGCCACTAACGTTTAATGTCCTTTAGGTATCATTCAGAAACGTACGATTAGTGTCACATGTCACCATATGGATCACTAAAAAACAACACTAGCGTGAATCTGGCTCTCGCTGGCAATCATTAATCAAATCAGAGCTATGTGGTTTAATAGCTGGCTAATTTTAGTTTGCATGTATCAACACTGTCGCTACAATTATTATTGCGCGCGTAATGCTCAGTAAAAGAATATGCATACATTTCTACTTATCTACCTGTGGAAGAAAAATCAAATATTCGGATTACATCATCACATTGAGATGCTGACGATTCTAAAACCCTCTTAAATACTAATCTGTAATTTGGAATTTAAACCAAGGTCGCTGTTGAGGTCATTTTTTTCTATTCCATGCTTTAGAATGTATTTGCATGTTGATGAATGATATTTATTTTTTTCCGTCGTTAATTTAAGCAAAACTTTTTGTTCCAATGATAAATGTATGTATTATATTCAGCCCTTTTTAACGTCCCACAGCTGGGCACGGGCCTCCCTTCAATACGAGAGGAATCAGGCCATAGTCCACCACGCTGGCCAAGTGCGGATTGGCGGACTTCACATGTCTTTCGAAAACTTGCTAGGTTTTCTCAGACATGCAGGTTTCCTCACGATGTTTTCCTTCACCGTCACCGTCTTCATTCAATGATAAATAAAAAATTAAATTTCCAATGCCATATTTCTATTCCATTCTCTCTCTTTCTATTTCTCTCTCTCATCTCAGCCCTTTTTAACAATCTATTGCTGCGCATGGACCTCTTCCGAATTAAAGAATGCGAAGGGACGGCAGTCCACTACTGGCTGCTGGCCAAGTATGAATTGTCGAACCTAAGTTGTCTATCGAAAACTAGTTAGGTTTTTTAGGTTTCTTAATGTTGTTTTTATTGAAAGTAAGGCGAATGGTAATCATGTAAAAATAATTCGCACGAAAATATCAGAGGTGCGTGACTCAGTTTTGAACCCGCTTCACTTCCCAAGCGAGCGCATTACTGCTGGGCTACCACTGCTTTATCTATTTAATTATTAAATATTTTGTTATTATATGACCAATGACCCATCGATTTTAAGAAAGTAATATATGTAATAATTATTCCCAATTATCATACAAGAAAAGAAAAAGCGTTGCAGACGTTGAGCGCCCTGTAGGCTCGTAAAAGAGACGATAAAGTGGAAACAACCAACCTTAGCGCTTACCTTCGAATGCCACTGTTTATGATCCGTCATCCATTGAACGCACATATAAAG
The DNA here is from genome assembly GCA_033884665.1 of Argynnis bischoffii washingtonia. Lineage (NCBI taxonomy): Eukaryota > Metazoa > Arthropoda > Insecta > Lepidoptera > Nymphalidae > Argynnis > Argynnis bischoffii. The sequence goes on along the minus strand of CM066618.1, from coordinate 10,894,789 downwards.
AAGCCGACATCATATTTTGTCTCGGATGAGAAAATGCACAAAAGCTATTAAGAAATGATTTACTAAGGTCTTTCATTATGCCTCGAGCAATTACAGAGTTCATTCTTTATTGCAGGCGGGACTTAAGATTGTTATTTCTTTATGATACAGAGATAAAAAGAATATAATACAATATTTCTATTATCAGGTGAAGACCTATTTATTTTATACTTAAACTTAGCTTTTGACGGACATAGGCATCCAATTATAATAATAATTATTAAAAATTTCTAACTAAACCAAAATATGGAATCATTACATTTCCGATGATTTCCGGGATAAAAATTATTTCACTCACTCATTTTTAATATCATGACATGAGATTTAAAAAAAATCTTATTTTAATAAAAAAAAAACGTTCTTTTAATTTTCTTCTATACAAAACTTGCCCTAACAATAAAAAAAAACACAAAAAAAGGAATTATCCAATTTTGTGCAGTGGATCGGAAGTTATGCGCGTACATACACTTCGGTGATTCATTTTTATTTATATAGATAAATAAATTTCTTATATAGATACATATTTACTACTGCGAGAATCGAATTACTTGTCTATCTGTATGTGGAATACAGATAATGATAGTTATTCGATCCGTACATAAACGAGTCGACTGCATTTGACGGTAAATAATTCGTTTTAGATGCCTACATATTGTATTTTGCTAATAATTCTACAAAAGGTGTCTCATCATATGGCACTAATTAATTAAATGTAGTTATTCTAGAAAAACAAGTCGCATCCTCGCAAGATATATTTAAACATTATACAAGGTTATAAATTAATTATATTCTTCCACTGACTAGATATTTATTAAATGAACAGGAAAGAGCTAGATTTTTAGTTTATTAGTAAAGAAAATGTTATTATACTTTTAAATAAAACTGTCTTTTCACATTATTTCGCGGATTTATTTTGATTTTTGGTTCCTGACGTTTCGAATGCTTTACAGCAATCATGGTCACGGGAGAGGTTAAGGTTTTGGATGTCTCAAGGCGTTATATACTTGTTACAATAAATCCGCTTATTACTTATAATCCGCTTATTATCCGTTACGTTAAATAAATTTACCAAAATAAATCCGCGAAATAATCGGAAGAAATAGTTTTATTTTAAAATGTCAAATATTCGCGTAAATCTAAGAAAGTATTATTATACTTTGTCACTTTGTAGGCGTAGGTTATGATAATAATTTGTTAGCCGACGCACTAAATTAAATTAAATAATTGTAAAAAAAACATTTTTTAAACAAGCTTTTAATTAAATGCTCTAAAAAGAAGAAAATCAGCTTCAAATTAAATCAAAGTCGTCAATTTATTACATCACACAATTTATTTATTTATTTATTTATTTATGTACCATAAAATATATGTTACACAAAATAGAGTAACAGAATGTCGACAAAGGATAACTTATCTCTTTAAGAGATTTCTTCCAGCAACCCTTAATTTATATCTAATACCGACTTTTAAACGAGCAATTCTTGTATATTTATTTACTAGCGACTCACCCTCGCTTCGCTTCGGGTTCGTCCATAGACAAAAAATCTATCCCACGGGACCCGTACACTTTTCCGGGATGATATATATCCTATAAGCCTTCCTTAGCCAACGGGCTATCAAATGCAAAAAGAATTTTTCAAATCGGATCAGTAGTTCCTGAGATTAGCGCGTTTAACCAAACAAACAAACAAACGAACGAACTCTTCAGCTTTATAATATTAAAGATTTATACCAGTGATCTCGGAAAGGGTCTAACTATTTTGCTGAAATTTGGTATGTGTGGGTATTTGGTGGCGAAAAATCGATTTAAATAAGTCTTATGTCTGGGAAAACGTGCGTTCTTTCGCGCTATTACACGCAAAATATGGTCGCCAATTGCCAATTTCGCACGCTCGGGTATAAGCATCGTGGTTAAGCGGCCAAGGCGCAAGATTGACAATCACTGGTGTCCGGGTTCGAATACCGGTCGAATACAAAGTTTTTACTTTGTTTTTTTTGTTTTATATTTATTCAAGTTTTTAGTTTTTTTTTATTTTTAAGTCAAATTAAAAAGAAAATTGTACCTTTGGCCAAAAACTTCGAGCGAAACTCGGTTGCCCATGTACTGATATAAAAGCGTATCGCGAGATTTACCTATTTTATAAAAAGTGTAATTTTTTAACATTTTGTTCCTTGTTTATCCACACAGGTAAATATCGCGACAAGCTGTTATATCATATAAATTGTGTAATGTAATAAATTAATAGGCTTGATTTAATTTAAAGTTTATTTTTTTCTTTTTAGACCATATAAATTAAAAACTTGTTTAAAAAAAAAATTTACAGTTATTTATTTTTTTAGTTATTCGATTTTTTCTCAGCAAACCCTTTCATTTGATATACATATCATGGGGATGCATAAAAAAACATAGTTCGCCACCTTAGGGATTCCGCCATATTGGATTTACAAAGACGTCACTTTGCTTATTGTGTTTCGCTTATTGAGTCCTTTCATTTGATGCCCATATCATAAAGGTCACTATGGAAATAATAAATTCTCATTATGTAACGTCCTCTATGTTAGATCAAAAATGCCAGACTTTACGTAATTATATACATTGAATTAAGAACCAGTGTGCTAAATTTTAGCTTAACCAGACACAGGGAAGTGGGTCAAATTTAAGTTGCGAAATTCCATTACATACACCCGGATAAGTGAAACTAAATAAAAGCTTGTAAACTTAAGATATATCTACTTTAGTTAAAATATATTGTGAATAACAATAACTTTAACTTTTTTTTCTTTTAGGACGTTAGAGAAAAGGATTGGTTATGCTTCCAAATAACTCTTTTTATCAATAATAATTATTTCTCCCCACGAAATCGAACCCAACACAACAGCGAGCAACTCTACGTCAATGTGGTCACCTATTTAATTTCTTTAAATATATATACATATGTAATTTGTAATATGTTGTTATAAAATATTAAAAGTGCATTTAATTGATAAAGTTAGTCATTGACTTTGGTCAGATCACTGCCAAATGTTGGCATCAAGACTGAAGTTCCCAACTTTAAGCCAAACCCTGAAATATTACCTTGACTTCAACTTTAGTAAGGTTTGATTAGAACTGAGATCTAATTTCAAAACTAGTTACTTCTTAGTTGAATGGTATTATATTGGAAAAATTATCTAAAATGATAAAGCACCCTTTTCTAGAGCAGCGTATTTCTAACTTTTGCGACATTTCTGTACGTTACGTTATACAAATATTTAGTTATACATATTATTATTTAGTTATTTATCACGTTTCCTCATAGACTTAGAACGAGTACATCTCTTAATCGTATAGCTTATCACTTTGTTCTGTGGTAGACTACAGTGGGCTAAATGTAGGCTATAGCATTAACCCTATGCGGGAGTCGATCCTGCGATTTTATGTATAAAAGGTAAGAACAGGAAAAACGGCGTGAATATGATGTTACTGTGCTACATGGTTTTAAAAGGTACACCCCACATCCGTTTGTCGCGAACACCATTCTTATCTTGAGATTGACCTATTAGTTGTGTTACATGTAAACAAGTCTTTTATACAAGGGTAACGGTGTTGGATATTTGTAAACACAGCCTTCTATGTGTAGGAAACGATTTGCCGAGGCGAGTTAATGCGATGTTATCGCCATCGAGCTCCGGAACCGCCGATAACGAAATTGTTTGAGAAAAGACCGTCTTTATGTAAATTTCTTTATTTCGCTCCTTTGATATATTAAATATCTGTTTGTTTATTTGATGATTCTGAGCTAAATTTAAAAAGGAAAGTTATTTAAGTAAGTTCTATAATATATTTAAGATGTTTGTGAGTTGTTGGATAAAATATTTTGTTAGGCATTTTTAAGTAATCGTAAAGTAGGTATTCGTTACAGGCGCCGTTTTGTTGGGTTTTAGTGGGTAGTACTGGTTTTTATAGCCGGTGAGTCTCATATGTACGTATGCAGGTGGTATGCGTAAATGCATTTTCCCAACCTTAAAAATACAAAGTTAATCTTTAAAGAATATCGTAATACACAAATATTACATCTAAAAAATTTCATCGATATTGAGATGATCTTGCTTTTTGCTTGAAGTAGATTAAAATTAGTATATTAAAATTTTATGTAGAGTTTGTAAACTTAATATGTAGATTTTGTAACCTCTTATAATGCAAAAAAGCTCGTATGCTTGCAAGAGGTTCTAATATACTCTACAAAGGTATAAAGGTAAAAATATGTTAAGGTTTTATAATATTTTCATTCAATATATGAAATAGTTTTCGTCTAACATTTATTTAATATGTTAAAGCTTTGCAAAATCTAATACGTCTATTACCGTTGGTTTGTATTTGCTTTTAGGTTAAACGTTAGTATTACGTTGTTCAGATTTGCTATTTAGCTCACAAGTTGCTGACTCACGAAACCGTATTGAATTTGTAATACTAAACTGTATTATATTAAGGTAAACTTTAGATTTGCTTACCATTAAAACTATTTACTTCGCGGAGATATAAAAATGACAATATCGCTTCCTTTGATTCGTAAAAAGAACCAATAAAAAAACCTCTTCAGAAATCATAAACACGTACGTATGAAATTTTCGTTATTATTTATTTAGGTGTACTCAAATAACTTATCTATACATATAATAAAATTTCAACCGATTCGAATCTGTACATTAAATATTTTTTGGTAAATTTTATTGAAATAGTCATTATTATCGATATAGAGGCCGAATCTATAGATTTTAGAATTTTTGTCTATCTGTCTGTCTGGGAACGCATTACGAGAAAACCACTGGACAGATTTTAATGAAATTTGGTATAGTGATAGCTGGATTTCCGGGTCAACATATACTTTTATTGCGGTATCATCTCTGAGAAATCTTTACTAAACGTTAGAACGTATCCAGGGACGAACCCGAGCGGAGCGAGGATGAGTCGCTAGTTTTATTCTAAATTCAACAATGAAACTACATTATTAAACTCTGAATAGATATTCTTTTATTTACTATAAATAGCAATAACGACTTTTCCATAACCATATTATAAAAATGTATGTTATTTTTCTAAAGACTTGCGCAATTCGATAAAAATGTTTATTATTCTTGTCTTTTTAGCTCGGAATATAACGTACAGTTTTCTAAACAAAATTGAGCTCTTTATGCACTGGAATACCATTATACAAAACAAAAGATAATAATTAGGAGTATGCGAGTTACTGAGTGGTTTCGCGTTTTGTTCGTTGTATGCATGAAAACAAGTGAATGAGCAGAAACGTTTATTGACTTATTATGCAAATATGTAGAACCATATTGCACGCATGGACCTAATGCCTTACAAATTTGCTAAATTTATTTTAATGAGATGACTGGCCTTTTAAAGATTAGCATCTGAATTACACTTAATAGGAATGCCTGTTAGGTCGATCATGATTCCATACGTCAAACGAATATCGATTTTACACGTAAATGGAAAACGGACTCTTTGCTATCCGGCTTCGTCATCGTGTGTATCATATACAGCTAACCTTTCCATAATATACTAACACTAGCGACTCACCTTCGCTGCGCTTTAGGTTCATCCCTAGACAAAAATAAATCTATCCAACGGAAACCATACATTTTTACGGCATGATATATATCCTATAGCCTTCCTCAGTTAGCGGGCTATCTAATGCAAAAATAATTTTTCAAATCAGATTACTAGTTCCTAAGATTAGTGCGTTTAACCAAACAGACAAACAGACTCTTCAGCTTTTTAAAATTAGTATGGATTTTTAAATTTCTTTACGTCGAGTTGAGTCGAGTCGAGTTTTATTATCAATGCAATATATAGCAAATAGGCTAAAATATTCTTTAGTACTTTCTTTTCTTTCATACACTTCATTACTTCTTCATAACATCATATTTGACATCCGCATTCCTCTTCTTTGTCATTTAGCAGGGCTCAAGTAACGGTGTCGTGTCACGGATGGTGTGCAGTCATAACAAACCATAAAACGAGCCTTAACATATAAGAGGAAATTGCCTGCCTGACATCTGGTTACAGTTATTCGAAGCATTGTCTCACGTCACTCGGGAATATTACCGACGTTCGAGCAATATGGAATTGAATTATGTATCGCTATCGTCTAAACACGTAATCTTAACTAGATATAGATTATTAACGAAGTTTTTTAACTTATTCAAACTAAATAGCACAGCTTTAAACAAAAATCATCGATGTTATAAGGAAAATAAAATTCAAAGACCAATAATTAGCTCAAATGTATAGCAGTATTCGCATATTTGCGATACAATACGTGTTGATGAAGAAAAGAAAAGCTATGAATGCCAAACAAAATTTAAAATTGCAATATGAGCGCTGCAACTTGCATATCGGTGTGCGATTTATAAACATTTTATTCGTCGATTGTTCCGCTTCTTAAATGCTTGCGTCATTCCATTGTTCAGAACAACGAACACATAAATTTGCAATTAATTTCGTTTACAGTTTGCTTGACATTGTTTTAATATTACTTGAAACCTAGCCCAATTCGAAAAATAAATTTTACAGATAAGCTTAATTATTATAATAAATATATTTTTTATAGGACTTTTTTAACAGAAATGGCATATACTTAACATACTTTTATGTCAGAGGTCATAAGTACTTAACGCCAGTACTTGAAATGTTTTTAATTATTACCCTTTTGAAATGACACACATAATTTAAAACATTTTATTACTAGGCTAAGTTACGAGTAGGTCAATACATACGCTAAGATTTGAACTGTTTGAGTTGTAATATGTTATTTCTTATGATTTCTACGTAAGTTTTATCTCTATTTTACTTCCACGAGGGGTGATGTCAATTTCTGTGCGCTTAAAACAGAAAATTGTTAAAGTCACACAAGACATTTATTAAATTAAATTCAATTTCTATTTACATTTACCTGATACTAACAGAAAGAAAAAAGACATTGACAATTAAAATTAATGAAATAGAAAAATAGCCGAATAATGGTAATAAATAAAATAAACAACAATTCTAATAAAAATTTTAGCGAGATAGTTATAAATGAACAATGTTATAAATGTACTACATAGGCATCTTAAATTTTAGCTATAGCCACGTATGTTATGTAAGTTATGTAAATGTAGTCTTGTTTAAAATAAAATTGCTAAGAACGTGACACTGAATCTTTTCACCTAAAATAGCTTAAGACTTATAATAAGCCACTTCCCATTATCATATTCATGTTCCAAATAAGTTGACATTACCCCAAAGAAACGAAAACTAATAGAAGTACGATGCCCTTAAGGTTTTTATTGGATAGTAATAATAATATCAGAATATTTTTTCAAATATTATCATTAGCAAGTTTAAAACGTGAAGTGCGTTTTATACTCATTGTGAAATAGCCGCGTTTCGCATACGGGTAGATACTCTCCATGCATGAAGGCACTCAGGAGTCGTGGAGAATTTTAATTGTGCTCCATTGAGAAATTCCAGTGTACGGCAAATTTTTGCAGCTAAACTTGTTGCATGTGGTTGACCGTGATTTTTAAACGTAGTTAGTTTGGGAGTATGTGGGAACATATTTTACAAAACTCATTTTACTTGAACTTAAATAAATTTTGCTTGATTAAAATTTATTTATTAAAAAAAGCTAATACAGCTAAACTATTGAATTTCCCGATAACTCTTCTCAGCTATACTGCTTCCTTAATTACTTTTAATACTGATATTTAATTTAAATCTAATAACTATTAAGTGACAATTGTAATAAGCTATTTGAAAACACATTTTGATAATAAAATCATTTAGAAAAATATTTCCCAATTCATCCTAAACACGTAAGTCAACTTTGTAATTCGATGCCACTAAGTTTCACAGTCCCTCAACACATGACCTATTTTTCACCATAAGTGTTTTAAATTTGATTAAGCATTCAATTTAATTTGTGCTCTATCACATGGATTAAAGGTTAAATGTTGGATGGTTTTGCTGAATGAATAATTCATGCCTTTTAGAGTATCCATTCAATTAGGGTCTCGACTTCGAAGGTGCTTATTATTAATGTTTCAATGAAGATAGACGAGTCTATTGACAGAGTTTTATAATAATTAATGAAGCAAAAATATATTTAGGTAAGTGTTTTTAAACTTGTGCATATTATTTAACTTACTTTTCTTTGAATCTGAACATATTCTATATTCCTACATATACTAACCAGTTTTCCCTATTATTACCATAAATCGAAGTTAACCATGCCATTAGTCACACCAAGATTGGTTTATCTTATCAATATTTAATTAAGCGGATTTAGGCAAAACGAATAGAAGAAATAAACGTCAAGGAATTTAATTATAACGATCATTGATTCCGTCACGCTCTGTAAACAGAGGCTTTTAAGCTGTTTAATTGGCATCCAGAATTTTACTGGCAGATGTTTGTCTTGAATGATAAGCATTATTAATCAGGTACCTACTGCTATGGTCGGATTTAATTTTAACGGTAAATATTCACTTGTTATTTATACTATATTATATCGTATTAACGTATAATAAAATGCTAATCAAATAATTAATTGCCTATGGCTTAGTCCACGTTTTTCTTTTTTTGTCTTTCATTAATTAATTAATAGGGCAATAAGGATAGTAAGTTTAGGACATTCCTATAGAAATTTGCAAATGAATTTAACGGATTTTGCGTGATTTCCTAATATCTAAATATCTTCAAACTTTCACATTAGTAATATTATTAATAACCTGCTAGCCGATGACGCAGGGCTATAGTGCACAAGTGTGTGCGCAAACACGAGTGCTGTTTGCATTTCTGAATAGAAAAACTCAATAGCTATTGTTAGTCCTATTTAGAATTCGAACTCAAGACCTCTGAATCTGCCGTACTTGCTGCCACAAGACCAACAAAGCAATCAGAAATATAAATATTAAAAGTTATATCATTATATTGTCTTGAAAAACATAGCCCATTGGCCAAATGAAAATAGCGACTCAAGGATTAGGTTTCATAATTATAACTGACAGGCATTTGATGTCTTTGCTAACTGGTGTAGGTGGTAAATTATAATATTTATAAACATAGCACAATAGAAAATGTCAGTATTTTCAACTTTTCCATTAATGGAAATTTCTTAAATAAATATAAACAGTTATAGGTAGATGTAAATAAGTCTTGTCACTTCTAAATTACAAAATACGTTAATCTTACCAAAAGTTACATAAGTCTTATTGTATAGTAGACACTGGTCGCTTGAATTATTAGGTTTCGCAATTAAACTAAAGTTAAACTAAAGTTTAAAAAATATAATAAGAGAGAAACGCATCTAAATATTTCGATTTATAGAAACTTGATATTTATAAGTTTGAATAAAACTAGTCGTAATTTTACAAAATATGTTTCATCTTGTCAAAATATGTTATCATTTTATTTTATTCTGTATTTTATAACCAGATAAATTGTCACTAGTAGTAACAGTATATTTTCATTACAAACATTACACTCCATAAACCCGTCGGGGTATAAAAGTCGAAATGACCCCGACTTCGACAGACATCCGCAGTAAATGTTTGAAAAAGTACTGAAAACACTGTTATCACATCGTTTTGCAGTTATTCTAGGTACAGCAATTCTTTGATGCTATGCTTTATTATGGTCATAAGTAATTTTTTTGTGGTAGGTATTTCATTATATTTCTTACAGACAAATATTTAATACAATTCTAAAATTTAATTAATTTAGATATTACCCCCAAAATTCTTGAAAGCTACTTCGATTTTAAGTTGAGTAAATAAATAAATATTTAAGTATGTATATAAAAGCTTTTATCCTTCTTACTGATCTTTCATCGCCATAATACATAGGTTATAGTTGAAATTTTAAAAAACCGATTAAAATGTAAATAGCGATGACAAAGTTTGCATATAAATTCAAATGGCGAATTTAAAAAAAAACAGCACGATACTGAAGTAAGAAGTAAGATACCATTTCCAAATATTCCAAAAATCATATAAATTAGTTTAACATCTCAACCATTAATATACTAGATGTACTTTATTACGTGTGAAGCGTAATCAAGAGCTGCCCGCGTCCCAACTGTCAACTTATCAGAGGAGAAATTAATTACAGCCGCTATCAATCATGGACCAGCGACAAACTGCTTCAATGTATTCATTGCAGACTCGGAGCTGTTTCACAACAATTTTATCAATGACGGAAAAATCATGGTGACAGGCTTTTACGGCAATGTACGACATGATATATAGAAATTAAAAATTGACTTCGTAAATAATATCATCATCCATCTTTGTAGTTTGTGTCAAAACGTAACACAAAAGTTTTCAAATAGTCATATATGTAATATGTATACTCAGATTTTTTATTCTTCCTCGTATTCAGTCCTTTTTGACGTCCCACTGCTGGGTGCGGGTCTCTCTTCAATACGAGGGGGATTTATTCTTTCTTACTTTTTTATAATTCACATTTAAATGCCATTGTCGCTTGCACAATGAAGGATCATGTAATACTAAAGTGTAACAAGTATAAACTATACCTAAGAAATAAGTTTCAAACACTCGACAGTAGATATATGTATATTGTATATGTAATCAACATAAGCTTTGTAACCCCAAGTGATAATTCTGTCCATAAATTATAACAAAGTATTTCGATTTCGTACGCTGTCACCATGTTGTACCTACAGTTAATTAATTATTATTAGTTTATTTCTATGAACGTCTTAATCTTATAAGTGTTCAACATTGAAATCTTAGACTACTGAAGCAACTTTATTATATAACTACCCTTTACGTAAAACGTGGAATGGACGTACTAAAAACATTATCATTTCAGTTGTCACTTCATTCACCCACACAACTAGCGACCCTCTCTTTACTCAATTTCTAGTTCATATTATGCGCCGTTTGAATTATCTTTTAATTAATTTTTCTTTTGAATCGTAACCACCTTTAGGTACTTATCGTTTTAAAGACTAAAATGCCAGACAACATTATATATATATATATATATATATATATATATATATATATATATATATATATATATATATATATATATATATATATATATATATATATATATATATATATATATATATATAAATTGTCTATCTGATGTTCGTAATCACTAATCTCCACAGGAATAGATTTTAATAGGATTTATTCAATGTGTAGTTACTTTTTAGCGTATATCAAAAGTGATTACTCATTTTTTAACCCGAGGAAAAAGGGTTACAGCGGCTTGGGTAATAGAAATTTTATGAGCGACGTGACACGGATTGCTAAGTTGATCTCTACTTATATTCATAGACTAGCGGCTCGGATATGTCCCTAGGTATGTTTTAATTTTTTTGAGCGGAATCAGATCTTTTTGCTAAAATAAAAGTAGCCAAAGTTACTCCTTATAACATCAGCTATCTGCCCGTGAAATTCCCGTCAAAATCTGTTCATCCGTTTCGAAGATTAGCCGGAAAAAACAGACAGATAAAATTTTTAAAATTGTGTTTTTTTTGTCTAAGTGCCGTATGAAAATATGAACTTAGTAAAAAGCTGTTATTTTGATATTACAAACAGACACTTGACTTTTATTTATCTGTATAGATATACGTATTTAACTAGCGACTTATGATCACTTCGCTCATGTGCGTCGTCGGTACATAACAGTAACTAAGTGTTACTCCAGATCATAGTCTACATATTTGTATACTAAATTTCAAATCAATTAGAAAAAAAAAGAGAAGGATTAATAGAAATACAAACTTTCGTGTTTATAATCGTACACCAATATAACATTCCTAGGTATTTAAAAAAACAGGTATCGCCATTTCACTTGAAATGAAAATTCGAATGAACAGTATATTATACTGAAATCATCGATTCAAGGTTATTGAGTTACAAATCTGGCGTGAATGGTAGAGAGAACACTAATTGGGTTAACCCGAACAATGACTGTTTATAATTTATACAGATATTTTGATTCTGTAACAAATACAAATACTATTCAATCACTTCTCAATATTGAAAATTCTCAAAAAGATATTAAAAGTAGTACGTACATATATATATATATATATATATATATATATATATATATATATATATATATATATATATATATATATATATATATATAAATAAATGTGTTGAACGATACACTATTTACTAGAATTACGCAGGTATATATGATATGAATTAGTCAGTCCTATGTTTCTACTGAAAGTAAATAAAATATTTTAGCAATCTGCAGACGCAAACAATTTTCAAGTTTACCTTGTCCAATTAACAAAAACTTTGTTTGTTTTTAGTTGTTCAGTTGTCGATTTGCAAGCATAAAAATTTATATTTTGTTACTATACATTATTTCTTACCTATCAATATTCGATTTTATAGCTTTTAAAATTATGTGGCTACAAACTTTAAATAGGTATCTAAATAATCTATCTATCTGTACATATAAAATAAATTAGGATAAGTTACACCAGTTATAATTTAAGAACGGCTGGACCGATTTTTATTATCTTTAATTTGTTGGATTTGTCTTCGCCCCGAATAGCAGAATAACTATTAACACATCGAAAAAATTGACAAAAAAAAATTAATTTACATGACCAATGCTAGCTAAAATACCGATACCTATTTAAAACAAGTCTAGGGAAGCACCCGAGCGAAGCTACGGAAAGTAGCTAATAATGTAATATATTATGTAACTTTAAACTTTGTTAAATAAGCACACAAAAATTAATTAAAATATATTAGTAACCTGCAGGCACAAGTAATTTAAAAGTTTCAGTCACAAAGAAAAAGTAAAAAGTTTGTTTTTCTTTCGGATTTTTGATTTATATAAAATTCAAAAATTAAAATCTATATTTTATTATCACTTTACATTAGTTTTTCCTTTCAATATTCCATTTTACTATCGTTTAGAATGATTTGAATACCAGCATTAAGTTATTATATTTAATATCACATGTGACATACATATTTCTAGTACAATACAGTACAATTATATGTATAATGATTGTGTAGTATAGAGTTACTTTAAACTAGGCCACCAGGACTAAGAGCGGTGAAAAAATAAAAATGAAAATTGCGGTCGATTATTTCAAAAACATTACACTATTAACCTTAAATACTTTAATATTTAATCGTATCATATGTAATACTTTTTAAGTTTGAATCGCACTTAAAATGAAAGAATGAAATATTTATATATGATTTAATGCAAATTGTTTAACTCCTTAAGTAATCAAAACGATAGATTAAAACTATAGATAATTCTAAACAATCGAATGGCATATAAATAATTTATGGATATTGCTACAACACGCTCTGATTAGGGCTAATGACTGGTAGCATATGGGATCGATATCGAGGCTTAGTAGACGTAACGTATTCTATACATCTTAAAAACGATGTAAGCGATTATATAAATTATTATGATTATATTTCATTTGATGTTTGTAAGTATTGATTAACGCACAACAATAATATTATATAGGTAAGTTCAATGCCCAACGAAAAAATATACAACAGTCATAGAAATTACTAGCGATTTAACTCACTTTGCTCGGGTGCGTCTCTAGGTAGATACGTTTTAATTTTTCTGAGCGGATCCCTAATTCTTTTTTCTAAAATAAAACTAAATTATTCCTTATAACATCAGCTGTCTGTCATTGGAACTCGCGTCAAAGTTTGCCTAGCTATTCCGGAGATTAACCGGTACAAACAGACAGATAGACAGGCAAAAATATAAAAAAATGTGTTTTTCTTATAAGTACCGTATATAATTTTGTTATTTTGACATGACAAACAAACATTTCTATTTTATTTATTTGTATAGACGTATGTAGATGTCGTAAAAAGCCTTCGACGTAAAATAGCAGTATTAGAGCGTACATAAACTAATGTTTTGTATACCAGCACATTATTATCTTTTAAAAAATTAGTTAACATATATTCTTCATATGCATTTACTCATACTAAAGACTTAACCTCGCCTCGCTCGGGCGCGTCCGTAGGTACCTAGCAGAAGTCTGTTTTACTTAATCATTATCTATATGTGTACTAAATTTCATCTAAACCCACCCAGTCATTTCATAAAAAAATTTTACATAGTGCAATAATATTTAATGTCATATTTTCATAACTAATTCAATGTTATTGAGAACACTAACTTATTGATTAAATGTAAAGCTAGCGAGTCCCATAGGGGACACAATGGACATCAACTGTGGATGTTTATTGCAGGATGCGACAATTGCTTATATTGGCTATAACGAACGCACCCAAGTAATATATCTTGTTAAACGGATCTTCATCTACGAGTATTCTATTATAGTAATAGACCAATGTATATTATAGTTATTGTTTAAATAAAATTCTTGTATACGTTGGAATTGATAAAGGCAATTTGTTAAGTAATCAAAATAATACATAATGTTGTTGAGGAATACATACAAAAAGTACCTACAAAAGTAGGTAGTTGTGAGGTTTCCTTCTTTTATAGCCGACTTCAAAAAAGGAGGAGGTTCTCAATTCATTGGAATCTTTTTTTTATGTTTGTTCACCGATTACTCTTTAGAGTTATCTATACTCAATGAAAACCCCCGTTTAGTTATTTTTTACTTTTTCGTACATGGAAGTCAGTTCTTACCTTTTTAAATTATTACTAGTGACTTTGTTGCGCCATAGGTGCCTTTTTTCGCTGGGGAAGCGCCATAGGTGCCTAACAACTTATGTGTTAACTTCAGGGCGTAGTCTATATGTGTACTAAATTTTCTTAAGTTTCTAAAACTTTCGCACATATTATCTAAATACATTTCGCATAACAGATGGATAGTCGGATTATTATTAATGGACAATTTTATAAATCACCAATCATATAAAACCAGTTGAAGCATATTTTATTAATTACTATATTTGTATTTGCTTTTTAAGAATATTTGTGTTTTATATAAAACTACCTTTTTGGATTTTTTTGCGGATTTGAATTTTGGTTCCCGACGTTTCGAATGCTTTACAGCAATCAAACGCCTCGTCGGGACCAAAAAAACAAAATAAATCTGTGAAAAAATCCCAAAAGATAGTTTTATTTAAAATGCGTATTCGCGTAATCGCGTAAATCTAAGAAAGTATTACATAATATTAACGTTATTCTGTCATAACTAACATGTAATTAAAACATTTTAACATCCTAAGTTTAGAACATTAGTTGTTACTTCTTAGAAGTAGGGACGCTTTAAAGTTTTGCCGGCCCTAACCGCCCGCCTCAACCCGCGTCGACCCTTGACAATCATTGTAGTCTTGCAACTCGTCTTGTTTTATTATTCATCTGTCTACTTTAAATTGCCTCAATTTGTAAGAGTTAAGTAGTTAATATATTCAAAGGGTCTCTTGGACAGTTGTCTAACAGATACGGGTAGCGGACGTCCAAAGCATCAAACTTTATCAGTCAATGCCGTTTAAAATGTGGGAACGGTTTATTTCATTTTCCTTAATTATATCTTTATTTAAAATGTGTACGTGTGACGTGTGTGTATTATTATTACATAATTATAGGTAAAGTTTTATTTTTACAATTGCATATGGTATGAATTCACCTTTAAACTCATTATATATATTAGATGTTTGTAAGTAAAATATCATATAGGTGCATAGGTATAGTTGTTACCCGCAATTAGGCACGTGTATGAATCTTATATACATACGTATACATTTCAACACTCAAAATTATATCATTTACGAAAATCAGAATAAACAATATATTAAAGCGTCACAGAAAAAAAAAACACTGTAAGTGTTTTCAGAATTTAACAATTTTCCAATCAAGTTTTCAATTTTTTCCCCTAAAAGCTTATTCGAAGTATTACGGACAATTAAAAAAAACCAAATCAGTCCAGCTGTTCTCAAGTGATGCTCTTGCCAATGAATAGTTTCATTTTTATTTAAATACTAGTGACTTACCTTCGCTCCGCTCTGGTTCGTCCCTAGTTACGTTTTAACGTTTAATATAGATATCTCAGAGATGAGATATTTTCCCGCAGTAAAAAGTATTCCATATGTTGACCCGGATAACCAGCTATCATGTATCAAAATCTGTCCAGTGGTTTTCTCGTGATGCGGTAACACACATACAGACAGACAGACAGACAAAAATTCTAAAAGCTTAAATTCGGCCTCTGTATCGATAATAATAAGATTTTCCGAAAAATATTTAATGTACAGATTCGACTCAGAATTATATTATATGTATAGATAAATATATTAAGAGATATTTTCTTTTTGACAAAATTAATTAAGAACAAATATAATTTAAAACACAAGAGAAGCCGGGGCAAGTTGTTAGTGAATTATGTTTAAATGAAAAGGGAAATTTCAAATCATGAAAATCTAGCGTTGAGATTCACGGATATGTCAAATGTGACAGCTCGTAATGTATGACCGCGATCTGCGTACACATATCAAAGGTGTTTTGAAATTAATTATGCAATCAAATATGAACAGGCCATTTCATAAATTTCTTGAAAATGGCACATCGTTTTAATGTTATATTGCACGCAAAAAAGAAAATGTACCGATCTGCCGATGTCTTACTAAATTTATAGTACGTAATATGTTTAAATTAATAATGAATATGCAAAAGGATAGTTTGTTTGTTTATGCTTCGTTTATGCAAAAACAGAGCAAGGGATAGACTTGATATTAACATAAAATATTTCTAAGTCATGAATAAAAAAATACTTTTCATTTCGGTATATTTCCGGCTTCCGTGATTTTTAAGCCTGTTATAAAAATGAAGTTTGTATGAGATTAAACAATTTTGGTAACAAAGTTGACTTTGACAAGATGACAGTTTCTAACGGTTTTCGCTAATAGAAAACAACCAATAAATTTTCTTGTTAATAGCTTCAAATCGTGCCAGTTAAGCACAGATTTCTTCGCCAATGTCATGTAAAAATAGAAAACAAAAAAATTAAATTGAAATTACATAGCTAAGCGTTCTGTCACATAAAATATACCATTCCAATATAAAATGTTTAAGTTATCTATAAGCTATATCGATTGTAGATATCTAAATAAAATAGAAAAAGTACTAATAAGGCCTAACTATTCTTTAACAAATTAAAAAATCTTAAAAACATATATAGATAAGTATGTATAAATATAATAAAATGTCATATCGATATTGGAATTTGCTATCAAACCTGGTATTCGATGTCGTGGATGCCCAAGTGAGAATTATGAGTCAATATATAACTTGGGGGTCATAAATATCGGTTTCTCGTAGCAAAAAGCAAATCGTAACAGAATGCGGGTCTCCCATGCTTTACGAGTATCTATAATAATTATTATTCGTTTTTCTGTACATATAAAATATTGTAAAAATAAGTAATTAAATCTATTTAAATTATATAATTATATTTGATTTGACTATTTGCTGTACCAGAGATCGCGGCTTTGAGTCCCGCTGGGGGGATTCATTTGTGTGATGAGCACGAATGTTTGTACTCCAGTCATGGGTGTCTATATTTAGAATATGTATGTATTAAAAAGTTATATATGTGTAGTGTATCAACTATCTGGTTCATTTTATTGACAAATTAATCCATCCATAACACAAGCCTCATAGCTTACCATGGAACTAGATGGTGCTGTGTGTTAATGTCTCAAAATATTTATTTATTTATTTATATGTTTGGTTTATAGCTATTAATTATTGCTACATTAATATTAATATACTCACTACCATTTATTTATACTTTTCAACATCTTGATATTATATCTTGATAGTATATAATCAAGATGTTATTTAATTAAGGCGATTAAACATAATTTTTGAGTAGTTACCTTGACATGTGAATAAATAAGTACCAATTTTAAACTTAACCTATTTGTACCAAGTTTAAACAACCTGTGAATAACTAACTAGATCAAAAATAGTTGTTATTAATAAATACGTACTTAACAGGTCTCTAAAATAAGGTATATATATACATATAATAAAAATTATTATTATTTTACGGTATCTATTTGTAAACACTTATTTTTTAATATCTATACATACATATATTAAAACTATAGAGGTCGAATGTCTGTGCATAGAAAAAAAGTGCTAAAAACCGAGTTTAGGGGATATTAGTAGAGAAATCCATATTTTTTTCAATTTTTTTGTTTCTGCCTGTTTGTCTGTTTGTACGGGCTAATCTCCGAAACTGTTGGACTTATTTAAATGAAATTTTGCATGGTGGTACCTTATATCCCTGGTTAACATTTTAGATATTTTTAATCCCGGAAAATTAAAAAGTTACCGTGGGATAGTTAAAACACTATAGTAATTTATACAGCTTCGTATACAAAAACTTCTGATTGGATTTTAATGAAACTTTACAATAATATAGTTCATACATCAGAATAACAAATACGCTACTTTTTGTCCCGGAAAAATGTACGGTTCCCGTAGGATTTGTTTTTGTTTGTCTACAGGCGAACCATAGCGAAGCGAAGGTGAGCCGCTAGTCAATAATAAAAATATACTTTAAGAAGCGAAGGAATTATCATAAAACGTATTTTTACAGGTTAAAATCTAGTACAAAATTATTCTATGTACAAATAAAAAAGAATTACATGCCATATCAAGGTTCAGAGCCGTATTTCGAAATCGAATCACGTATGTTCTTTAAAATATGACGCCATTTCAAAGTATGCTGCTAGTTGGTAAGTTCAATTTCGCTAACATTTCTAAGAAGTGCACTGGGAGCCTTTACTGCATTAAGTATTGGATACAGTCAAATATCGGACTTTGAAGCAACCTGTAGGAATAAAATATCCGGCATGTTTAAATATTATATGAGTTTTAAATCATATTGCTATTATACATAAGAAAGTTTGTATGTTTGACAATTACAGTTAATAATATAATATGCCAAAACTTGTCGTTGTCTGTATGTCTGACTATTATTATGAATGCAAAAGTTTGTGTGTATGTATGTGTGACAGCGCGTGTGCGTGTGCATGTGTCTGTGTGCGTATGTGTCTGTGTGCGTATGTGTCTATGTGTATGTGTGTCTATGTGTATGTGTGTCTATGTGTGTGTGTCTATGAGTGAGTGTGTGTCTATGTGTGTGCATGCGTGTGCGCGCGGGTGTGTGTGTGTGCGTGCGTGTGCGCGCGGGTGTGTGTGTGTGTGTGTGTTTGTGTGTGTGTTTGTGTGTGTGTGTGTGTGTGTGTGTGTGTGTGTGTGTGTGTGTGTGTGTTTGTGTGTGTGTGTGTATGCGTGTGTGCGTACGTACGTGCGTGCGTACGTGTGCGGGTGCATACCTGCGTGCGTGTATCTTTATTACTTCTACGCGCCGCAACAGTTGAATGCATTTGAATCAGTTTTAAACTTGGATTAGGGACGAGGAGTCACTTGCTTAAGATAAATTAATGTTGTTTTTATTGACATATCATTTTTAGATTTAACAACACCAGGTAAAATAACAATTTCGCTTCTTCTTTTAATTAATAATATAACTTCCTTAATTTACTTCACTGAAATATTCGATGCATCGTGCTTTTTTACCTTACACGTTATTTTAAATACGGGAATGTGATAATGTTTATCTTACGCATTTAATTATATTTTTGTTTATTTTAAACAACTATATTAAAGATATAGTGTATCTTGAAAATTTTCTTTTTGCCACCCAATTGTTTTTATAGTCAATTTGTTTATACCGTCACGTACACTATAAAATTACATTGTAAAATAGTTTTGAAATAACATCCTATATTTGAAAAGTTTATATTTAATCAAATTATCGGGAGAATTTATTGTGTACCGTAGCCACTTGTAATTCTGTCGGCATGTCGGCTAGAGTGGTCGCAACAATAGTTTAAGAAATCGGTCACCGCTTAGCACTTATTGGTCCACACGGTCCGATTGATTTAGCTGAAACATTCCTTCCTTAATAGAGTTTAATTTTGTGAGTGCTTTCAACATTTCTTTTTTCAGAATAACCAGGGCGTTGATAACATCACTATTATACTGTAATCTTAATTGTCTTTAAAAAAGTTAACTTAATATCCTTACTTATATTGTATACAGCACTTATTAACATGCAACTGCTGAGCATAGCACCTCCCTACGCTGACCAAGTGCAGGTTGGCGGACTTTCAAAAACTTACTTGGTTCTCTCTTCACATGAAAGTTTACTCACGATATTTTCGCCGTAAAGCGAAGTAGTAATCGTGTAAAAAATATTCGCACATAAGGATATTAGACTTAACAATACCCAAGATTTGAACCCGCTTCACTCGACTTTCCAAGCTAGCGCGACACTACTGGGCTACCAATATCTTTCTTTTCTACAACATATTCTTTTCTATATAAAAATAAATGCGAAAATGTTTGTTTATTTTTCCTTCGAGGCGAATCAATGGATTTTGGTTTTTCCTGCTTTATTCGTGATTGCCATAGTAATATTAGCTTTACATTTAAATAATGTAAAAGCGACTCACTTGTACAGTACAAATTAGCATTATTTAATAATCAACTTAAATAATAATAATGATAATAAAGATAGTTTTTACTAAAATATCAATCAAGGATCAAGATCATAAAGTTGAAAATTATATGGAAGTCAATTTTAATTTTTTATTATACTAGATATAATTTTTATTAAAAAATAATTTATGATCCAAGAACGGCTCAAAGCAATCATGAAGATACCCACATACAAAATTGATTAAAACGATTTACGATGCGGCGAAGATCGGGTTATGTAAACGATTTCCTTTAGGTTTGGACCTCTAAATATATGATTTAAGAAGTAGCCCAACAATCTGTACGTAAATGAATAAATCAGACTAAAGACTTATATAGAAGAAATTCGCTAAAAAAATGTCAAAGCCAAAAATGGTAGCGTAATTTTGCTATTATGCTACTACTTTTTTTTTGTCATAAAGAACCTTTATTTTATTTAAAGAATAAAAAAAATATATAGGTAATAATCGTTAATTTATAGTTTTTAATAAGTAAATATAAATAATAATATATACTTAATATATATACACTATAAGTAATCTTTTGACCTTTGTTCTTGTCTTTGAAAGAGAGATAATATAATTTTTAATTATTTTTTCGTTTGTAAGCTTATTAATTTTTTTTAAATCCGTTAGCTATTACTAATTTTTAACATTTATTTATTTACCACAGTAATTATTTCTGAGTAAAAAGTATTTTATTAATATTTGTATGATGTTAATATGATGTCGTTGTGTAAAACATTATACAGGTATTATTTAAATTATTTTATTATTTAGTTTCATGTTTAGTTCTACGACACTGTTTATATTTTCAAATGTCGCATAAGATATACATACATAGGCTTAAATACATAAAAAGCAAGCAAATTAAAGGTTTAATATATATGTAAAATATTTCAATTATTATCATGTTGATGAATATTTTTTTCAGATTTTTCTACAATAAATAGGTTATAAACTGCAATATTTTTTTTTTAAATCAGACAGAAGTGAAAACTTGACCTAGAGACCTTAGGGTACTGTTAGCCCTCTACCCAACGTGTCTTCACATTGTCGTGGTGAGAGGATGGGGGGTCATTTGCGTCCGGCAATCCAACCTGGGGCGAAGCCATGAATCGCACCGGGAGGCGGTCCACCTCAGTGGGCGGTGTGCCATGCGGGTTGCTCCAGGTACTTCTCTGATAGCAGAGTGGACCGTTGGTTCAACCCCATGGCTGGCATGGGAATAGAAATAGTATATCGCAATATTTAGGTCTTATTTGCTCATCGTCTCTGGTATTAAGCTTATAAACTAACGGAACAAATCAAAGCGTCACGACCAGTTGTGGTGAATGGTCAACTATCAACGAAATGACCCGTAATCAAACTTTACTAACTTTGTGGATTAATCCTAAAATTGTTTGTTTCCTAAGACTCTGAGTAACATATTTTTTATTATATAAATTTATTATATAATCAGATATTATCGAACTACTATTAAATTATGTACATATAAGCAAAAATTTGTATGCGTATATTTGACTGTCAAAATATATTTTAGTTACTCCTTCATGTCATTTAGTACACGTGTAGAGTATTATTTTATACAAAACAATAGTGATGTTATAAAAAAAACACTTCTATGTCAAAAAAATACCTAAGTTACTATATTTATTTATTGTTTTGCTATTCTTAGAAATAAAGACTTTACAATCATTCTAATTTATTTAATAACATATTGTTGATAATAAAGCGGTACAAGACGGAAAATTTCAATAGAACAAATCGATATATCAAGAACAGTTGTGATGAGGTTGACTATAGACAAAACGTCCGTATTCCGTAATCAAACTTAACCAACTTCCTGCATTAGCCCTTAAATCCATAGTGGCAACTATTATGCAATGAATTCTAATAAAGATGAAAATATTCTATTACTATATAAGGTTAAAAGTCAGTATAAAAATTACACTCTGCGCGTCTAAGTTTCGTTATAAGCAAGCAAAGTGAATTTTCCCTAGATTACTTAAATGCTACTTGTATAAGCTTAGCTAAAATGTATCATGTATAATGTAGTTATTAAGCCAATGAAATAAGAACATATTTATAGGATAGCAATATATTTATGACTAAAACTAAGAAAAACAAAATTAAATCTATTGCACGGGAACCGTACATATTTCCGGGATAAAAAGTAGCTATGTGTTATTCTGATGTATGTTATATTATTGTAAAGTTTCATTTAAATCTATTTAGTAGTTTTTACATCTATATACATCTTCACAAACTTTCGTATTTATAATATTAGTAGAATGTAACGAAGGAATAAGAAAAATTCTTCATTGCACGAAGTAATTTATGGTTAAAATTGCTCATCAATAACATCATTATTTACTTGAAACATAACACCTTGGCAGTAAACTCTTCAATAAAGGGAAAAATCTATTCTGCACGAGTCCCCTTACAACCTCTTCTCAATGTTACCCCAGTTTATTACAATTTTATAATGTTACAAGTTACTACCCTCCCTGAATCTTATCAGCGCACATCGAGGTGGAAAAAGGCGCTGATTTAAAAAAAGTCGTTTATGGTTTTCAATAAATTAGATATTCTAGAGAACGGTTTTTATACCGTTAGATTTAAACTAGCAATAAGTACGTTGTTTCTTGTATTATGAATTAAAATGTCTTCAAAGAGGCAAACATCTCAGATGGGTAATGTATTTACTGAATCATGTCAAATTCTCGTAGTCATCTGAATGTTATAATTATTTATATTTTATGGGAATATTTCTTGATTACTTACTAATCTGACTAAACTAAACGGTTAAAACTTAAAATTTATTTATTTGATATATAATTTATGTATATTTATATATATATATATATATATATATATATATATATATATATATATATATATATATATATAATATATATATATATATATATATATATACATGTTTAGAGTAGATAAAGACAGTATCTACCCAAAAATTAAACAATGTTTTTAGAAAGATACAAAAAACGGGTAATCAAAATTATAAAAAAAAATAACTTGATTAGGCATAAGTATACGTTGACAAACAAACGCAACTATACGCATATATATGTAATAGAAAACTATATATGTAATAGAAAAAAAAAGTAAATAAATCTAGCTCCAGTCTATATTTAAGCCAGTCTATATTTGTAGCCTCAATAATAATAATCATAACAGTATCTACAAGTTGTGTTCAACTGACGCGCGGAGTACGGAGGTCGAATTCATTGCTCTCAATTGACTGGGCTGGTGATACGATTCATTGTGCTCGCAAGTGGGTGAATCAATTGTTAAGATATACTTTATGAAATATGGAAATCCTCTTGTATTGAGCTCCTTTTTCATCTTCACTCGCTTTAATTTGGATGGTAGATTTAGGCATAGGTTTCACTTCGCTATTCGCTTTACGATTAGTAGGTACAAAAAATAGATGTGCTTTTCATAAAAATCTTACTGTATGCAGATCATTTACAGTGTAGTTGCCTTTGTATTGACAATAACGTGCTTTTTATTAATAATATCTACTATTGTATTATGGTATAAAATTGAATATTAACTGAGAACTCGTATTACTTGAAACCATATAATTATGTAAGTAATAAAACGCAGCCTTTGTCGATATCAGTAAAGAAATTTTAATTTATAAATTCGTTGCTCTTATCCGAGCAAAGGAAGGCGAGGCCTGACGGCAGTTGTGGAAATCTTGAGGCTTATGTCCAGCAGTGGACGTATTTCGGCTGAGATGACAACAATGTGAACATAAATTTTTTGAATTAAATTATATTTCAGAAAATACCCCTTACTATATACCATACTAATACCATATATTTAATATTTTGTCATTTTACGATTTTTATATATGTACGTCATTATTACTTTTTATTCTATTTATTGACATAGAAAAAATGTTTTAAAACATAAAAATGCCAGAGTTTATCCAGTTTCGGTCTCCTAAAACTACGGTCGCGCCTTCTCAAATACTTACGAAGGAAAAAAAGGGACTGACCACTTAAAGAAAATCACATAATTGAAGAACAGTAAACGATGCGTAAAGTGGGGGCGAACCCTTGAAAATAATTCTCGAGACGGAGACGTGTGTGATAAGCAGTTCAAAAGATTAGGAAGTGCGTGACAAATGACTTTTCCCATTGTTGATGCCCTGTTATTTCTGCCAATCATATTTCAATTTTACAACGTGTTATGGAAATAATACTTAATTCGGTATTTTCATGGAAATATTGTGTGAATTATACTAAATATCTTCGTAGTTGTAGAAAGTTAGTTAATTCTTTAGACCCTGTGGCCTAAGGGAATTATTATAAGCGTAAATTAAATACTTACATATCGTTACCGATTAAAATTCTCGACCAGTACTGCTTTTAACAAAACAATTCGAATACGATTTAAAATCAAGGTTATGCACTCGACCCGTTCTAATTGCTCAAAACTCAATGTTTAAAAAAAACACGTGTTCCAAATATTTTATACTCTAAAATAAATAGAAGTAATTGTAGTATAATCCTAACATTCTTAGCGCAAATTATATCTACATGTAGTATTCTTTTGCTTGTGTTTGATTTTCACTGCTCTGAATTTAAAGTACATTTTATACGATAAATTCGATTTGTTTTTGTTTGTCTAGCGGTTCACCCTAGCTTCGCTCGGGTCGCCTCTAGACAAACAAAAACAAATCTGTCCCTCGGGAATCGTATATTTTTCCGGGATAAAAAGTAGCCTTTGTGTTATTCCAGACTATAATCTATCTCTGTGCCAAATTTCATCCAGATCCGTTCAGCCGTTCTGGCGAGAAAAAGTAACAAACATCTATACATACTCACAAACTTTCACATTTATAATATTAATACGAATAAGATTGTATTAAATTAACGACTTAACCTCGCTCGAGTGGGCCCTTAATTGTCTAACAGTAACCTATGTGTTATTCCGGGCTATATTCCGGGTCTATCCGTGTACTTTTAATTAAAATCCGTTAAGCTGTTTTAGCATGGCGGAGTACACGCACACGTCTACGCATTGGCACGTACACATACGAGCATTTAAAATAATAGTAATCTATACATATCATAAAATACTAACTAGGTCGAATCTGTACATTAAATATCTTTTGGAAAAGCTTATTGAAATAGTCATTATTATCGGTACAGAGTAAAACGTACCTTAAAACGTACCTAGGGATGATCCCGAACGAAGCGAGGGTCTATTTATTTATTTATTTATTTAGATTCACCCGTGGCAATTACAATATTACAATAAGGGTGAGCCGTTAGTTTATTTATAAAGAAATATCATTACTTTTTTGACTCGTATTTACTAGTACAATGTCATTAGGTCTGTACACTTTCTGTTCACAAACTTTTACCCGTTGCAATTAACCACTAATGACAAAGTAGAGACCTTTTTGTGTCGTATGTGCTCATTCATCTTCTAACCGTCGTCGTCTCCGTAGAAGCTGCACTCTCATTTATGTGATACATTCTAAAATGTTATTTACCACCTATTGTAAAACTTAAACTCTAATTTTAGAAAATCGACATATTATATAGATTTTTACTGTTTCCGATGGCTATCTAGATTTTTTTAGGCAATGTACAAATTACTATTTACAATAATATTGTATCCTCATATACATCAAATAATTGGTTCTTGTAATAAATAATGAACTTATAATGTCAAAAAAAAACTATGTGTATGTGTAATATGGCTGTTGCTATTTGTCCGATAATTGGATGAAAAAAAATCATAATTCGTCAGGCTATCGTCGGTTTGTATGAATATCTAACATTTTTATCATATTTATATTTTCTAATGTAAAATAAGTTATTTTTAGGTGCAGGCCTTTCTATTATGCAAAAAAAAAATTTTTAACCCACCGAGCTGAAAACTTATTCTTTTAGATTCCAATGTTTTTTATAGAAACATAAAACTAATAACAGTCGCAACATATCACACACCAACAATAGTCGGATGAATAATAATATCTGTATTATTTATTTATCCGATTATCGGACAAATAGACACACCGTACTAATAACAGGTATATAGTAGTACATATACTGCGATATATCATTTACATATATATAGCAGTATACTTATTTTAAATACCATATTTTATGTTAGTTCACACGTAAACAGCGAAGAGTAGTAAAACTCTTACATTATTACTCGTAAAATTACGGCACTTAGCGCTAACCGCATTTTCCTTCATAATCAAAAATTTAAATCAGCTTCCGTCGATCCACGATCCTGGGGAGTATTTTTTCCTCTATTGCCATTTTCGGCGGTATTACTTTTAAATGAATATTCATTCAGTGCGAAATCGTTTAGAGATAATAGATTGAGGTTCATATTAGGCACGCAATGAATTATGGATGTCGGTTTTGTATAGGAATGCGGTATCGTTCACTTTAGAAATATTAATTGCTCGAGCAATTAAATATTTTCGTCATTTTTCAGGTTTTTAACATCCAATATAAATTGGGTGATTACTCGCAGGTCTATCTACCCGATACAAGCTATTTTCTATGAACTGGGCTGAAAACATGGCAATTTGTTACATACCTATAGTACGTACTTACATACGTAACGTACTTATGTAAGTACATATTTACAAAGTATTTGGTGACTTTAACGGACGTGTACAGTATATAAATGCAACGTTGTATCCAATAAAAGGATTTTTATTAATAATTAAACTAATATATAGATTTATAATGTTAAAATGCTAAATATGATTTAAAAATACCATAAATCGCTTTAAATCAACTAAGAAAAAATTACTTTCCATACAAATTTTGCTGTGCCGTTCCACTTCATTAAATTTCAAAAACCTTTCCTTAATGGTTATACTTTATTTTAGGTTATACTTTTTGTATTGTTTAGTAATAATTTTGACACGAAATTGATCACATTCAAATTGCTTATCTCTTTTTATACTTTTAAATACACATTACTTTCTTGTACACTATGGCAAAATATTCCCTCTATTCCTGAGGCGAGTGATGTTTGAAATTTTACATTTAGACGAACTATAATTATGAAAAATTATAACATAATAGTCTTAACAATGTTACGTGTTACAATGTTTCATAATTATAAGCTGCAATGAACTCAAAGTGATATAAACAAGATATGAAATTATACTGTCCATAAATGTTTATTTTGTATATAATATGTTGTTTATTATTAAACTATGACTGAAGTTTTTAGTATCTTTTTTATTACTAGGTAGCTCTAACTTTGTTAATATTGGAGGTTGATTTAACCTACACGTAACTGTTGCATAGCTTTGAAAATTTGTGTACAATATGTAGTTAAGATACAAATATTTTATACCATCAAGCTAACTGAACATGGAGCCTGAGGAGTGGATAGTGTATCCCTTCAATGGCTACCAGTAAAATCTTCAAGTTTAATTATCACTAAGACCACATGCATCGGTGTAATATATAGCGGACTACTTATGTTCTTTGCGGAAGATTAAGATAAGGTTCCTAATACTATTTTTCGTTAATTAATAATTAGTCCACGTTAATGTGGCCCAATTTTAAGACACAAGGAAAAAGAAATACATAACGCGATAGGCATTTTCATTATAAAAATTAAAAAAAGAGAACATTCGCAACTACACCATAGTTATTTAATAATAAAATTTTCGCAATTATTAAGCTTACTGCTAAAAATTGTTAAACAATTGTGAAATAACTATCTATGTATATAAAAGGCAAAAGTGATTGACTGATGTATCAACGCACAGGCAAAACCCTTAAGGCTAGAAAATTGAAATTTCGCACACATATTCCTCATGACGAAGGTATCCACTAAGGAAGGATTTTTTTAAATTCAACCTCCAAGGGGGTGAAATAGGGGATAAAAGTTTGTATGAAACTTTTTATTCCTTGGACAAATTTGCATGAAATTTCGTATTTTTCGTAGTTTGATCACGAGCGAAGCCGCGAGTTCTGCTAGTTTTACATTAATAGTCATAACAAGTATTTCAGTACAGTATTCAGTTTAGTACATGCACAAGTTTTTAGCTTTTCCGCTGTCGCGTTTGCTTTGGATGGCTAGGCCCATCGGACGCTTATCAGACGATGGCACCCGGTCGAAGCGGATTTAACACGGAGATGCACGCCTATTATGTGGACTCAGTTATACACTCTACGTACGACCACGATAACATCTACTGAGTTTTGTCATCGAAAATCAAAATCAACACTAACTAAAACATATCGCATATAAAATGATCATAATTAAGGAGTTGATTTTCAAATCACTTACACACTATGTTTTACAGCGAATCCAAAACTGGCATATAAGCTGTTGTAATGCTATTTAATAATTTTAGAATATTTTAACTTTTATAAATAAAGAGGAAGTACAGTTATATTATTTCTATTATTATGGATAATATGTATGTATATTACATAGCACGATCCCGGCTTTTTAAGTTTGTAAAAGGTTAATTATTTAATCACTGCTGCCTAAAGTATTATGGTGTATTGGTATATAATAATACATTATATTATCATATTTACTAATTGTAAGCAGAGTTGTAGTGAATACCTTCAACATAATCTTTGAGTGAGGATTTATAGTAAGGTACGACTAATGAACGTAATAAAAAATATTACAAGTTTTATAATATATGAAAATGATGTAAATAGAGATAGAAAGGAAATGAAACCTCAACAAAATTTATTTAGCAAATAAATAATATGATATATTTTCTTAGAAACTGTGGGAGTTCCGTAGACGGTTGTTGATTAATACACTATGAATATTAATTTCTAAGAAATTACAAATGCATTTGTTTAAGCGAAAATAAAATTGTTTCCGCGATGACAACGGACAAAGCATCACAATTAATAAAACTTTCTGAGTTGCTTATTTGTCTAATGACTTGATCAATGCGGAGTATTTATCTTTTCCAGATAGAACTGACATTGTAGATATTAAAATAGTAAAATGGTTTAAACTTTAAAATGACTGCGTGGTCGTTAACCGTGGCCACTTCCTTCGTAGTCCAGGGAATTGCGTGTTTAAAGCCCGTGACGAGCTGACGGTTTGTTTGTGTTTGTATAATAAGTTCTTACACGAACTCACAAATTCCCAGTGGCAGACCGTGGTCGTAGTTTCGTCCCAGGAGCTTGAATTATGAACTAAGTTGTTCAAGATTGAAAATTGTGACTTTCAACAATGGCGACTTACTTTCGACTAGCTAGGTAATAAGAACCATTTTTCCTCGTCCTCTAGGGAAAATATCTAGAACGGTTCATTTTTTCAATTTTGGTCACAAGTTCTCTCAGACTTCAAATTCAACAAGGTTTAAGTAGTAAGGGTTTACGAGTGCTGAATTTGAATGGAATAAAAATTCATTTTCCAAAGTAAGCGATTTTATTATTTGTTAAGTCAATACCTAAATGTATTTCTTAATATAGTTATTTTATGAATTACCGAATTGGTTTATAAAATCGACTGTTAAATTTTAAAACCAATAGGTAACTATTATGTAAATTAAATGTAAACAAAGTATGAATATACTAAAATTTACAACAAAATAAAATTTACTCTATTATGTGATTGAGTGAGCATACACAAAATACAATTTCATCACGCCGCAGTAAATTTAATTACTTAACTTATAGCATTAAAACAATTGCATATATAAAAGCACACTATCACCTGTAAGTCAGATGATTTTCGTCAACTATCTATTTATACATATAATAAAATTCTGAATCGATTCTTTACATTAAATATTTTTTGGAAAATCTTATTGAAATAGTTATTATTATCGATACTGCATATAAATACTACTATATACTGCATATCGATACTGCGATATAAAACCACTGGACAAATTTTGATGAAATTTGGTATGATGATAGCTGGTTATATAGGATAGTTTATACTGCGGGAAAATATCTCATCTCTGAGAAATCTATACATATAATAAAACTGTAGAGGTCGAATGTCTGTATATATAGATTTTTTTTTCTAAAAACAGAGTCAGGGGGTTGTAAGAAGAGAAATAGAACAAATCCACATTTTTTTTCAAATTTTTTGTTTCTCTGTCGGTTTGTCTGTTTTTACGGACTAATCTCCTAAACTGTTGGACCGATTTAAATGCAATTTTGTATGGTGGTACCTTATATCCCCGGTCAACATTTTAGATACTTTTCATCCCGGAAAATTAAAGAGTTCCCGTCTAATAGTTAAAAAACTATAGTAACTTATACAGCTTAAAAACTACTGATTTGATTTTAATGAAACTTTACAATAATATAGTCCATACATCAGAATAACAAATAGGTTACTTTTTATCCCGGAAAGACGTCCGGTTCCCGTGGGATATATTTGTTTTTGTTTGTCGCTAGACTATACTAAATGCTAAAACGTAACTGGGGACGAACCCGAGCGGAGCGAGGGTGAGTTGCTAGTAAGCCTATAAAAGCTATATCGCTACAGTAATAAAGCGGTTCTCCGTGTCTCGAGTATGAAAAGTGGCACTATTTTGTAATTATTTTAACGCGAAAAGCTCAAATTGAAATGAATTTCTTCTCGTTTTCAAGTTAGTAAGTTGAGGCAGCTA
Organism: Argynnis bischoffii washingtonia; assembly: GCA_033884665.1. Lineage (NCBI taxonomy): Eukaryota > Metazoa > Arthropoda > Insecta > Lepidoptera > Nymphalidae > Argynnis > Argynnis bischoffii. Next base: position 10,863,558 of record CM066618.1, on the reverse strand, counting down.
CTTACTGCGCGTTGAGAGCTATAAATTCAGGCTGCTCGGTAGTACGTTTTCTAATGAAAATTATACATTTAATAATTTTTCATTCAAATGAATAATTTAATTTACCAGTTTTGTTTGAATAAGTTCAAAATAGTTGTTTTTTATTTCTTATTTTTTAAGTGTATAACTCTAATTCTAACAGCATATGAACACTTACTCGTAATAATGCTGTTTGTTTGAATTTTGTTTGATTATTTAATTGAACTAACTAATCGAATAACACGATAGTGCTTTATTAATTATTATGTAAATAGTTTATAGTGTCGTATAGTAGATATTTTATAGCAATTTGGCGTACTAAGATAAAAAATAGTATAATATTCTTGAATTTAACATAGCAATACACCCAGATTTCGGTAAACTTTTTGTTCTAATAAAAAATGTCTCGAGCGGGACTCAAATTTGCTGACTTCGGACGTATTTTTTATTTATTTATAGGTACCTACTGACCACAAATCCAGGGGAACGACAAAAACTATCCTTTTATTCTCAGGCTCAGAAACTACTCGTATCTTTACACATAAAATCTCTTCCTTGCTGCAATCAGAAAAAAAATGGGCACAAATTCTATGTTTAAATATTATTAAAATACAAAAGTCGTAATTAATAATCATATTACGTACCAAATAATAATGTCATACTGACTGATTTCGGCCATGTTGGTCAATCTGTTATAAATAGACGTACATATACATATAACACGTTCTGTATTTTGGATAACTACTTTGATGAAACGCTCATAGGTTGGTGACGTCACTTCTGCGTTGGTGGTAGTGGATTTGAATATGTTTATATCGGTACAATATCATGAAAAATGTGATCTGATATCTATTTGTTTAGCCAAAATATGAGTTTATTTCTGGATTACTTACACAAAACAAAATAATTTGATTGAAATATATATAAAAAGTAAAAAACGTCAAACTGTATGTACTTTTCTGAAAAGTTTTAATTATTTAAATTGAGAAGTTAAAAATCAATAATTATACAAATAGCCTATATTTATTATTATATTAAGAAACTCATAATGCAAGTGAAGATATGTTTCATAAAAACGACTGTAAAGACATTTAAAATATACAATGTGATATATTATGTGTGAAAAATATCTATTCTACTATATACTTTAAAACAAAATGAAACAAAAAAACGTGTTACAAAATGAAATTGCCATCTGTTCACCGGAACTTGCGATTGCTGTGCGTAAAAACGCGTGTATACGTTCATTTGCTTTGGTAATTTTATTATAATATTTATTCTTATATAATATCTTATATAGTTATTTAATGCAATTTAAAAATTATTATACTTATTTTATTCCCCAGTAACATTAATAGGTTTAAATGAAACACAAGTGATTTGTGATATATGTACATAATTACTTGTAACATGAGAAACTACATTTGTAAATAAATAAATAATAAATATATCTGATCATAGCATTTTCTGGAATACTAAATAAAATTCTCAGTACGAACATCAAGAAAGTGGTTTCGCCAGTAAATATGAAGATAAAATTGATGATAAAGAAACGAGAGAGCGCTTTTTTGAATATGCTAAAGTATATTTACTCAACCGCAACAGTCTCAATGCAATGAATAGGGAGTCTTATCTATGGTCTTTAGCAATTGATGGACATTTATTTTCCATGACAATAGGGTGCGATATAACGAAAATTTTCTTTTTCGTAAAACAAAACGTCCTGCTGTATTGTGTGGTACGGCAGCTGGGGACGGAGTGGCGCGGCGTTGCGGATGTCCGTCGTCTGAATGATACACTCGAGCGCTGACGTGAAGGCCGGTACTCATAATACTACTAAATAATAGAACCGTGAAAGCACCGGTACATTTTTTAATAAAATGCAAATTATTATAATTATATTACGTTGCATTACGCCGGAACCAGGTTCCAATTCCACACGAAGCAAGACTTATAAAATTTACATTGACTTCAAAATGTTTCTAGCACTCATTACTTTTTTTTTTATAAAACGCGGAATGTATGTATGTATCTACACAGTTTAAAAAAAACGCCCTTTTTTAAGGAAACAAATTAGGTACCTGAAACGTTGAATACATATTATATATATCTTAATGGAAAATGGATCACAAAATCAACAGGCACTATTTTATCTCATAAAGATGATTTAAATCTATTTTATTGAAAAGCTACATGGAATTAAAACTTTACTGTTATATTTATTTCAAGTAAGTGTTCCATGACTTAGGGTGTCCGTTTTCAAAATATTATAATGAAACGCTAACTTGAAGTTCATTCTCTTGCTATTCTGAGAAATATTAGGATTCCAAAATACTACTACACATTAATATTCTGCCGTCATAATAAAGACCGCCCTAACAACTTGGTCAAAAATGACAGATTTGGAATTAGTAAAAAAAATACTACTTGATAGGCTCATTATAAAGCTCTAAATCTTATGAATCCGGAATACTATTTTTCATCGTAATGACACCGTTTCAATATTAGCTAATTTTGTCTTCACCAACAGCTGTTGATACTTACTTTTGATTTACTTATAACAATTATTTCTGTTTTAGATTTACCTACTGTCTGTAATAGATGTAGCCTAGAAATTACATTTCCAAGTGATTAAGACTATAATTATTAAAAATAATTTAATACATGAAAGAACTATGCGGGCCAGCAAAGCCACGGAACAAAAACGCTATATAACGTTATATTATATAAATTAAATAAATAATAATGATAGTTTTTGTCATTATTTTTTATTAATATCCTACTTAAATTATTACCGGAAAGTTATCTCTCAATGGTTTGAAGCCTGAGCGCCATTACACTCAAAATGGCGAAGATTAGAGCAATATCATGCGAAGGTGGAGCTTAAGAATGTTTAACGAGAAATTAGATCAAACCGATAAATATCGGAACACATGTCGTTGCCACGCTAGGGGAAATATTTTAAAGTAATATTCATAGCGCTGTTGTATCTAACATTCAATTTAAAATGTAATTGTAACTTAATTTTATGGCCCAAGATATTTTTTGTCCATGAAAAAAACTTCGGTTGTTTTTATTAGTTCTCCTAATTGTAAATAAGCTGTACAATTAATATAAAATGTAAAGCTTTTTATTGCTCTAGAAGCCATTTTACATAAACTTTTTTTTGCCTTTAACTAATTACATACTAGGTGGTTAAGTATAAATATTCTAGATATTTTTATGTTTATCTATACATATAATAAAATTCTAACAAAGCCGTATCTGTACCTTAAATATTTTTTTGGAAAATCTTATTGAAATAGACATTATTATCGATGCAGAGGCCGAATCTATAGTTTTTAGAATTTTTGTCTGTCTGTCTGTTACCGCATCACAGAAAAACCACTTTTTTTTTTTTTATAAGATTCAGTGACAAACGAGCAGACAGACCACTGATGGAAAGCAGTACCTGTCGCCCATAACACCTACAGTTCATGCACTTAGGTTTTAGGTAACAAAAATACAGAGCCGCAGGTGCGTTGTCACTGTGAGGACTAAGATGATATGCCTCTTGCCTGTAATTGCGCTGGCTACCTTATAAAACCACCACTAGAGGGATTTTAATGAAATTTGGTATGATGATAGTTGAATATCCGGGTCAACATATAGAATACTTTTTACCGTGGGAGATTATCTCATTCCCACGGGAGTACACGTTATAACACAACCCAAAAAATATTTATGATCAGAATTTCTTGAAACTTGGTATTAATGCTCTTCAATACAATTAAATAAATACGTGTTTTAGCGTTTTTTGAAATTCATCCCATAAGGAGATAAAATAAGGGATGAAAATTTGTACGAAACCTACCTTTTTAAAGTTTTTTTGTTGTATTTTTAACGCTAACGAAGCCGCGGGTTTTGCCAGTATTAAATAAAATGTTTTATGAAATGTTGGTAGAATGTCTTATAATATTAAATGAGCAATTCTTGTATAGGCATAAACAGTTCTAACGATTTGAATCAGTATTTAGATAAGGATTTGTTATATATATATATATATATATATATATATATATATATATATATAACAGGGCTGTACTAGCATATTAAAATTAATGGTTTTATTACTCATACAAACATCAAAGATATGATATCATCAGAGAAATCGGTATCCAACAAATAAATAAATGTTAAACTCGCGATCTAAATCTCGCCGCAGACACCCGGCAGAATATCTCCCCTCGCTTCCTGTATAATACGTAACACGTATGTATAAAAACCGCGTTTATATTTTGATTCTGTTAAATCAACTGTATGATAACATGCATAAAGTAAAAAGTCACAAGTCATGAAGGCAGTTCATTTGAAGTTCTCCGTGCATGGCGTCAATCCACCGAAGGGTCTATTTTGGTATCAACCTACTGTACGCAGTCTTTGAAATTTTAATCGTTACATTCACTCTGCCCTGATGGCACACTAGAGACTTGCTCCCATGTGTTTATTATGGAACTGTAACACTTAAACCGCACAAAAATTAAAGCTCAGCAATTAGTGTCAGCTTTCGGCGCATAATTTTTTGATTCCCTAATTAAAATTCTGTCGTTGAATGAAATATAAACAATTATGAAAATCTGTGTAGGTAATTCTTTTTATTTGAGGTGAAGTACATTTAAATTACTTTATATTTCTTCTAGATAATAGTATTCCACTTTTACATGACAGTTTTATTATTTATTAAATAAATACATTCTGTGTAATTATTTCACGTTGTAAAGCTTAAAAATAGCGCTATGTCTAGCATTCACGCATAGTTTACTATTTATTGACGTAACTACCACGTGGTTTTAACCGCAGGCAAGTATTATCATAAAATATATGAAGGATCTATGTATAAATCAAGAAACATTGGAATATTTTATTATCTTAATTATAAAAAATTGCATTACACATGTAAAGTTTTACTAAAATAAATCGGCTTTATTTGTAAAATCAGTAACAACCCCAGATAGATTTTCCATACATATTTTTTTCAATATTTGCACTATGTAATATAAAAGATTATACAAGAATAATGTTATTTTTTAAGTATTTTACGATTCTATTAACAAAATAAAGTTTTAATATGAACAATGTGAATTATTGTTGAAAATTTTGAGGATGATAAGCGCACACGGCACAACAAATCAAAATTCAAAGCGCTTCGGGCGTACACGCTACACCACAGCATTGTTCGTAGCTTTCAATGAACGTATGGAGTTAAAAATATACGCATATGACAAAGTTGAACAAATAATATAAAGCTAAAGCTTACTTTTTGTAAGCTTGATTTTATTAAAATATTTTATGTTGACATCATAATTGTCTATAGATTCATTTCACTATTTATTAAAATCAACCATTATCAAAAGATTCATATATTTACAGTTTTTGCTTTTTTAAGGACTTTGTTTTGAGTATGAACAAATAACATATTACATATGTAACTTACATTTCCATTTCATTGAGATACATGAATCAAAATAAAGTATTAGAGAAAGCTCAAAACATAATATGTTTTAATTTTCAAGTTCCAGTAACATTTTAAGTATACTAGCAAGCTTTATACGAGCGCCTCGTGTTACCTATACGCTGCTTTAAAATTTAAATCTTATTTGCATTCACCGTCGAGCACCGTGTCGCTGAAAATGGGTCTTAACTAACACTAAAAACCAGTCCCTGTGGGACTATTTTTGGTGGCCCTAAAGGACTGTTAAAATAGAATACCAGCGACCCAGAATATAAAACTCAATAAGTAGCTACAGAGGGTGGCACTCACCTACGAATATTCAGTACTATCTGTAACGATATTTCGATGTAGCATAAGATAGCGAGAGGGAACGAGTAAGTATAGCACACGGAAACCACTAATATGATATGAAGCTGAAATATTATTATATTTTTCCGATTTTTGCTTTCGAATTTGGCACGACTTTCTCGAAGATTTTTTTCATGTTTTTAGATATTACCTTCTGCAAACCTTATTAAAATAAACCTACTAAAAGTATTTATAAATACTGTTATTTACTAACAACACATTATATTATGGATATTCTTTGAAATAAATGATAATTATTAACTTCAACTTTCTAAGATAAGATCTTACGATAAGTTTTAAGTTGAGATTTATAATATATTATATTGAATTTATCTACCTCAACTTTACATAAAATAGGTGAATGTATATAATATTTAGATTTTTTATTTATTATTTATATATTAAACAACAATAAAAATCTCCTCCTTCAATAATTTAAACTAGGATGTTACGTGGTATGCTCTATTTTTAACAATCTAACAATTTCAATTACACTTTCGATAGAGCTTTTACATTAATTATTACATTTAATAACGTTACACAATAGAGTTACACATTATCACCTCCTGGTTAATTTCTAAGAAATCAATTGTTAACTGGCACACTGGTGTGCCCGCGACTCTCGACAGGTTATTTGGTAATTAGTAAATATTAAGTTATTACATAAAAATTAAAGAGTGCATGTATGAATGTGTACACGCGCACGAAGTAAGACTTCTGTAGGTTATCGGTACTCTTTATAAAATTCAATTTATGTTTTAAATAATTAGGATAGGTGAGATACTAAATATAACGCATATTAGGCATATTACAATCATATATTTATAGAATATCATTGAAGGAAAGATTAAAATATTATATATCATTTGTCGGACAATAACAACAGTTACCATGGCAACAAACATACATACATTTTTTCGTACCGCATTCATCAGCTTACCCCCCAAGTCAAGCGTGCGTAAAGAAGTTTTACTTCAATAATAATAGAGACTAAACTCATAAAATTGTATTACAAACAACAAATATAAGTAATTTAGTCGTATGATGTACTTTATAATATACGATATACCTCGTTACATAGCTTTCTTCTTCTATTTTACGCTATAGGTACATGCCAAAATAATATAATATAAATATTTGTATTTATAGTTCAAATATTATTGCCTTTTTTAACCGACTTCCAAAAAAAGGAGGAGGTTCTCAATTCGATCATATATATATATATATATATATATATATATATATATAATGTTTGCTCGCGGATTTTTTCGTCGTTTATGAACCGATTTTGATAATTCTTTTTTTGTTGGAAAGGAGATATCCCAAGAGTGGTACCATGATAAGGAAACCAGGATCTGATGATGGACCCAAAAGATAGTCAAGGGAACTCCTCAACGATTAACAGCAATTACCTGATGTTTGGACTTGATTAATTTGTATTGAGATACGTCTACACTAAAAATGGAAAAATAAAAACTTGGTTGAAAATCAACTATAATTCATTAAGTTTGATCGACATTGATGTTCTTTTTTCAAGTTATATAGATCAATAACCTATAAAATCCAAAAGAATTTCCAAACGGGCCCATAGATTCAGAGATTTTACTCGTGTAATATTGATGAAGATTATCTTACATCATACGACATCTTTTAGCAGTGAAGTAGTTATATATAAATAAAATACGCGAGCGGATCCGCGGGTAAAAGAAAGTCAATTTTTTTTTTCTTTATGCAGTTCCTCTTTATATAAACTTTAACTATGCCAAAGCTCATCCTCCTCCGTACATGCATTATGCTTAGAAAGGGCTTCAAAGTTTTTAGTCATATGTAAAAAGTAAAAATTGTATTTTTAGATAAAAATATAACAGATCCGAAAATACCAGTTCTTTCTTCATCCAACCTAAAATTATATTAAGAATGGAAATTACATTTATTTTAGGTTATCATCCGAAACGATAATAATACCGACGGCGGTATTTGTCAAGTCCAAAACCGGATATCTGGCAATTTGTGACGACGCTCAAGAATATACCCATAGTAAGGATACTCATTTATATCTTAAAACATATCATTTACTAAAGAATTTTCCATTCAGATGAGGTATAGTGAATATTTGAATAATATATCGATTACTTTTATAATATTATCTAATTCAAACTAGAGGTAACAAGTTCACTCTTAACGATGCAAAGAGATCAAAGTTTTAACCAAAATTACGTATTTCCTTATTTTAATTTAAAACCTCCAATTCAGGTTTGAATGTTAATACAACTTGTTTATTTTAATTCATATTGCGAACGTATGCTTCATTAGCTTTAGTTCTTTTTGCTAAATATTTTTTTAATATAGTACATATTAAAGTGTGCTTTCAAAAGCATAGACCTATAACCTCTAAAAGACTCGATAGAGCTTTTATTTTATTATTATATGGTAGACACGTTATTACACTACATGATTTTACATGCCTAAAGCTAAATAAAAATTAACAAATTACAAGGTATTATTATATAAAATATAGGCAGTGGTAGCCCAGTGGTAACGCGCTCGATTGGGAAACCGAGTGAAGCGGGTTCAAATCCCGGGTCTCGCACCTCTCATATTTTCATGTGCGAATCATTTTCTAACTTGATTACCACTTGTCTTACGGTGAAGGAAAACATCGTGAGGAAACCTGCATGTCTGAGAGAACATAGCAAGTTTTCGAAAGACATGTGAAGTTCGCCAACCCGCACTTGGCCAGCGTGGTGGATTATGGCCTGATTCCCCTCGTCTTGAAGACAGGCCCGTGCCCAGCAGTGGGACGTTAAAAAGGGCTGAATACATACATACATACATTATATAAAAGTACTAGCAACTCACTCTCGCTCCACTCGGGTTCGTCCCTAGTTACATTTTAATGTTTAGCTCAAAGATGACACATTTTCCCGCATTAAAAAGTATCCTATATGCTGACCCAGATAACCAGTTGTTATCATACTAAATTTATCAAAATCTGTCAAGCGGTTTTTTCGCAATGCGGTCACAGACAGACAGACAGACAAAAATTCTAAAAACTATAGATTCGGCCTCTGTATCGAAAATAATGTCTATTTCAATAAGATTTTCTAAAAAATATTTAATGTACAATTCGGCTTAGTTAGAATTTTATTATAATTTACAGAAATTTTTAATATCTTACTATACATATGTATATACATTATAACACATAGATAACTAGCGACTTACCCTCGCTTCGCTCGGGTGCCTCCTTGACTACGTTTGAATTTTTTGAGCGGAACCCTATTTTTTTTCTAAATTAAAAGTAGCCTCAGTTACTCTTCATAACATCAGCTATTTGCCAGTGAAAGTCTCGTCAAAATCAGTCCAGCCGTTTTGGAGATTAGCCGAAACAAGCAGACGGACAAAAATTTTATAAATTGTGTTTTTCTTATAAATATATAATTTCATATGCATTTAGTGAAAAGCTTTTATTTCAAAATTAAAAATAGACACTTCAATTTTATTTATCTGTACATATAATGGACTGTGTTCTCTCGAAGTCAAAATTCCCTAATAACGAGAACTAAATAGCGCTTGTCACTAACCGTTTCATTGTTTTACACTCAATCAGCGCTACTGCAGCTGTGAACATTTTTGAGCAAACCACAGTTTATTTTTAGGTTAGCTTTGTTTACGTTTTAATTTTGAAACACGTGGCTGTGACTAACGAACCCTTTTTTACTATTTCTGACGTTATGTTGGTAATTGTGTCAACTCTACAATTTATATATTTTTGTTTATTAAAAAAAATATTTTTATATTTTTATTATCAGAAGTAAATCTAAGAGAGACTAGGCTAGATCAGATCAAACTAGATTTTAATAATAAAAATCCTCAATCATTATCTTAAAATTAAAAAAAATGGTTAATACAATAAAAAAAAATAAAAAAAAAACTAATTTACTTGCAATCTAAAATTTTATAATTGTTGTTTTTGTTTGTTGCTTTAAAGTGGCCAATTAATACAATTATTTAAATACATACCGACGTAATGCCCCACGGTAAGACACTTATTAGAGTGCCATTTCAACTGGCACTGGATTCTCAAAAGCCGACGACCAGTATTCTAACTCTCTGATTAATCACACCTTGCTCACTTCTTGTAATGTTGCTTCATGCACACGAAACTGCGTGACTCACTTTTGTTCTTCAATTAAAGAGTTGTTTGAACAACTTTTTTCAAAGTTAGTATTTATGTGTAGTGACAGAGACTTTAAGAGTTTAGAATCGATGGATTTGCCTAGTTCAGTGGGTAATTTAAATGTATTGATAAATAAAAAAATAACAATGAACTTCGGCTTATTATTTATGTATTACATTTTTTTTATTACATTTAAATATTTATTTTACTAATATACTAAAAAAAACAAGCTTTTGGCAGTAACGACTGAATCTTAGACTCTCAAATGTCAAAACAATCCAAACAAGCCGAAATCAAAAGCCAGAAGTGTTATTGTTAGCCATTAAAGAGTTCCATTATCCACCTATTAGGTATATCCTATGGTCAACTCGATGATACCTTATAGTTCGGAAACAATTGAACTTCCAAGTTCACGTCAATAGTAATTTTATTTTCATCCTTAAAATAAAATAACGTTACCTACACTCGAAAACAAAGAATTACGTGGATAACCTCGATATTGTACCGAGAGTTACCTTCATAGAATACAAATTACATTTTTTTCTCGAGAAATCAATCGGTGAACATATACAGTACATAAAAAAAGTAGTCATGAGGACTGCCGACTGAAGTGAAAACTTAAAACTATAAACAAACAGTTGCCATTTTTTGGATATTCAAATTAATTGTGTGATCTTAAATTAAAATTTATAAATCAAAACTGTTTACATTTATCTGGTTTTGAATCTATCGGAATTCTGAGTGCTAGCATTAACATATCACGTGACCATGTCGATGACGACTTACATGAATTTACTCCCACTCCAAACCTGCCTATAGATGTTTTCACTTCAAAAATTACATATGGAAACCAGTACCTCTTTCTTTGAAGTCGGTTAGCAAAAGTAATGCCAATAAAATCCGCAATTATTTAAAAAAGAAACAAATAAGTATTGAACAGCATTGCTAATGAGTTAAAAGATAAAATTTCAACTGGTTTTTACGCGTCCACTCCACCTGCGCTCTTCGCATCGAGGTTAAGGTCACGCGCGTCCCGCATTAACCGAAACATCGCGAGCCGACCCGAACTAACGTGAAAATGTCGATGTAAATATTGTATTCCCGCCACGCCGCCATCTTGGATTTCGGTTTAACCGGTTTGGGACGAGACGCCAGTAGCATCGGAATGTCTCTTTTATTGGATTTCTTTTGGCTGTCACACAGCTGTATGAAGGATTGTCCCAAACGGTCCGGGACGTCGGTAATTTTTGTTTTGATTTTATATCCAGTTATTATATTATAGCTAAACAATAAAAGGACAACGTTGATTTAAGCTCACGTTCAAATTTGTTAGTATCTATTTGAAAATTCGTAAATCTTTATTGCAGTTAATAATAACATTACAAAGAAGATTAGAGTTTTCACCGACATATAATGTAGTACTTAATATCCTCTTCTTGTTTGTTCTGGACGATGCCAGCAATTAAGGCTCATAATCTCCAACACTCCTATAATTAATAGTACAGAAATTAAAACTCTTGCTATAAACGTAGAGTACACTGCACAAAAAATACAACGAAGCTTAGCTGTTCCGAACATTAATTAAGACGAAAACAATAATACCGAAAGGTCTCAAGGAGAATTAGAAGTATTGATCCTTATGTTGCTTGAACGAAAGTCTTTTTCAAATGGAACAATTGACTAGTTTGTTCCGAACACATTGTGGTTTCAAAAAAGGTTGGCATTAGCGCCGACAGATTTTCAATTGGACTACAATCTTACATTGTGTGTATTGCAAGAACTAAACGTTGTTGGAAAATGTTCTAGTCCATGGCACGATAGATATAGTTTGGTACTGTCGAGGGTAAAACAGCGAACGAGTTGCTAACGAGGGGAAAAGTGCCTATTTCCGAGGCGTAATGACCGCCGTGACAGCCTTCGTCACCCGACCAAATGCAGGGTGAGCCAGTCTGGATGCTTGTTAAATAGTCAGCCGGCAGCAACACTAAACCGTGTACTTAACTAGAAGTCATTTAAGACTATATTATTTTAAATACACCAACCACGTTTGCTAATCGGGCTACTATTATAAAGAAAGTTTATAAATGCGTATGTACGTTACTCCTTCACATTGTAAAAGGCTGGATGGATTTGGATGGAATTTAGTACACAGGTACATTCTAACCTGGAGGAACATACAGACTTCTGTTAGAAGCCCAATGGTACGTTCAAGGATATAATTTACAATTAGGATGTTGTATTGTATTGTATTCAGCTCTTTTTAACGTTCCACTGGTAGGCACGGACCTCGTTTCAATACGAGGAGGACCAGGTCATAGTCCACCACGCTGACCAAGTGCGGGTTAGCGGACTTCACATGTTTTTCGAAAAATTGCTAGGTTCTCTCAGATATACAGGTTTCCTCACGATGTGTTCCTTCACCGTAAGGCAAATGGTAATCGGTTAGAAATGATTCGCACATGAAAATATGCATGAATGAAATATGCATGAAGGTGCGAGACCCGGGATTTGAACCCGCTTCACTCGGTTTCCCAAGCGAGCGCGCTACTACTGGGAGTAGCCACGATTAGGATATTTTTTATAATTTATTTTTAACCATTTTGGTTTTATTTATTTCTTTGTGAAGATGGAATTCCTAAATAAAATGTTAATCATAAAATAATAAGGCTAACTTTCTACGTTCGTGAAAATATAACAAATACAAAAAAACCAGTATCAAATAAAATATCACAATATATTATTGTTTGATACGTATTATATGGTTTTGCTACAATTTAAATAAAATACATACAAAATATATAATTGCGTTTTTTCTAAGTGTAAAAAGTGCCAAAATATACCCCATTACTATAGCTTTAGAGTTCAATTTTTACCAGATGTAACGAATTCCTATAAAAATAAATAAATAGAACGTTGCAATTAAGCCAGTCTTGAAAGCTTTAAAATCGACGGTACTGGTTTAGTCCCCTGTCAGCGTCCTGAGATTTATTTAAAAAGTTCCGTACAGTCAGAATGCAATGTGTTTTATTTTGAGAAAAAATCGATTTCGCTGAAAATGGTCGGATTAGATTGGATAATTTAAAGAGTTTAAGTAGGTGTTTTTTTAAGAATGTGTAATTAGTTTTCTTGTCTGAATTTAAAATATTTTTATTGTTAGCAAATTTTAAACGTTTCTAGGTCTGACCTAAATATTTTACTATTGTATTATCAATAAATTACATTCATTAACGTCTAAACTAATCTTACAACGTGTCTGTACTACAGTTTTATGGACTTTTTTATGTTTGCCAAATCTACGCACTTTACAAAGCCAATAAAAATCGGTAAAATAATTTTTATTTAACTTAATAATTTACTTTAGTTTTCCTGTAAAAGATATTAAAATTTTATTTACCATTTAAAGCGTGCGGAATAGAAATAATATTATGCAATACTAGCGACTTACGCTCGCGTTCGTCCCTAGGTACATTTTCACGGTTAGCTATGTTTATACATAAATAGTAGCTTGCTACTTATAAGATATTCATTCAAATTATATAGCGATTTACGTTACGTACGTACGTTATTGCGTACGCCGTATGCGGATTTTGTTCACAATTTCATGGGTTTTCATTTTTTTTTCGCGGAATCCTGATTCTTTTTCTAAAATAAAGGTAGCCTAAGTTACTCCTTACAACAGCAGCTATCTGCCAGTGAAAGTCCGTCAAAATCGATGCAACCGTTTCGCAGATGAGGCAGAACAAACAGACAGACAGACAAAAATCGTAAAAAAAAAAAAAAAAAAATGTTTTGGTATATGTACCGTGTATACATCCATATGCATTTAGTAAAAAGCGGTTATTTTAATATTACAAACAGACACTCCAATTTTATTTATCTGTATAGGTAAATATTACTTTTATTATAATTTTATTTAATTTTTTAGTTCAATTAAATAAATTAAACTTATCCGTACAGTGTACGCAAGCAAAAACATACACAAGTAATTCTACGTTACAAACAACCTACACTCTCACGAAAACTTGAATGGACTCACACACACTAAAGGATGCGCTGCTAAAAGTTTTTGTTTTACTTATAGTCGAGTGTTGGTCTTTTGCCATTGTCTCTTCTCTTAGTGCATTGAATTGGGAATATCGAGTATTATGATTTATAATGTTATTAAATAATAATAATGTTTTAACTTTATATCCTTATATATTTAAACGAGCAATTCTTGTATATTTATATCCTTATTTATTTATACCAGCGATCTCGGAAACGGCTCTAACGATTTCGCTGAAATTTGGTATATGGGGGCTTTCGGGGGCGAAAAATTGACCTAGATTAGTCCCATGTCTGGGAAAACGCGTGTTTTAGAGTTTTCATGCGGTTTTATATTGCATTATTCTACGCAGAATATGGTCGATAATTTCTTACACTCGAATGTAAGCATCGTGGTCAAGCGGTCAAGGCGCAAGTTAGACAACACATGTGCCCGGGATCGAATCCCGGTCGGAATGCAAAGTTTTTACATTTGTTTTTTTTTTTTGTATTTATTCAAGTTTTTAGTTTTCTTATCTAAAAAATACGATATAACAAAAAAGAACTCCGAGCGAAGCTTGGTCGCCCAGGTACTATCCTTATAAAATGTGTTAATACCGTACCAATATATGTATGTATTTATATTTTATTTATAATATTACTAGTTTTGTCCCTCTATTAGACAGTAACAGATATATTTTGCAAATTTTATTTTAAGTGAGTGTAAGAACACTAGACTTTTTTCCGTCCCTTTTTGAGCTTTGGTTTTAGTTTTAGTAATTTTCGTTTTTTTTTTTGTCTTAAAAAGTATCTCGCGTTCAAATTAGAAAATTAAGGATTTTTATGAGAATGAAGACCAATGAAGCTGCAAAAAGCCCTCCGCAAGGCCTCCCAAATGTGTGTTCATATTGTCGTGGAGGGGAGGCTCCTGTACGTATACAGGTGATATGCGCAAATACATAAAAAAGGTATAGAGGCAAGTCATCTGTCACTCTAAACTTTATAATTCCATTGCCCTCACATGATACTTGCAAAGCGACTAACTACTACATGTTGTAAATGTAAGTGAATGCACATATGAATGGTCAATTTTCCAGATGACTGTGGACTGCGGTTTCTCGCTTTGGTTTTAATGTCGTCATAATATTTATCTTAGGAAACCTCTGCGTGCAAGTATTAATACAGTATATGTAGATGTAAAGTGTTGTTTGATAATTATTAACTTTTTTAAATAATTAAAAAAAACAATAAATTATTATTGATATTATAATTTCATATTTTTACCAATATAAAATAGTCTGATATCAAAAGGGATTAAACATAATCAAAACAAATACTGAAATAAATGAAGAATGTTTACTTTAACCAATGGTGCTAATAAAATTTCCTAGTTCCTTTAGAGTTTAGACCGATTAACTATTGAACCGATACTTGCCGATATCTAACTTTCTTGGAATGTTATAAAGATCCTAGGCCCTTGACCCGTAACTTTCTCAAACTACAAAACCGGCAGCTATAAATATGTTTTAACTTCTCGAGTTAGCCTCACTATGCAAGACGCTAAACGCTATTATGTAATATAGGTTAAAGTTGTAAACAAAGAAAACTTTGTCTCTTCGTAGCGTTGTTTTGTTAGAATGGCCATATTTCATAAAGATAGCGCAATATTATTGTACAGGCTCTTTATAGGTGAAAGGCATAGAAATCACACAATCACTATTATATATGCTTAAGCTTATCATTATACGTGTAATTCTGTATATTTGTTACTCCTTCACGCTGGAACCGCTGGTCGGATTTGGTTGAAGTTTAATATATAGGTAGACTATAATTTGGAGTAACATATATATATGCTAATGTAAGTAATAAAATTTTCCAAAAGATGGCCCTGCATGTATATAATAATAATATAAATACAGAAGACATCCAGGAATGCATTTGAATATTTATTTTCATACGAAATAAATGATACCTAGGAATATTTCAACTAAATATGTATTTAATTTTTCCTTTTTATGATGTACAAAAATTTCATAATTCATTCATATACTAATTATTCCAGTTATTCAAATCATCTCAATAAGACCGTTTTTATTTTAAAACTAAATTAAAAAAAAAAACTAAGTGCGCGGTCTTAGTTTTACTATGCTAAGTAAATGTATGCGATTTAAGTGATTAAGCTCGATATTGGATGAATAAAGAGATATTTTTGCGACTAGGTCGTAAAAGGCATCTTAAGTACAGAAAACCGCTATAATCGTGAAGGCAGACCCTTTCCTTGAGGTGAGCCCATCAAACCTTACGAGTCCAATAAAACATGATAGTTTTCCATTAACATAGACGTATGGGTGCAGATTACCATTCCTATCGAGAAATATTTATAAATATTTATTATTTATAAACATTTACCCGGAAAATTATTTTTATTATCATGTATTGAATAGAAAATAATTATCTTCAACTTCATTATTCATTTATTTTAAACTAAAATTTTGAACGTAAACTTTATAAATAGGTTATGGTAGTCATCGCTTCAAAATTCATCTATCGGGCAGAGGCCATTCAAATAAAATAAAACCTCGAAAACGGGCCGCGCACAACAACAATGGACAGAAAAGACTGAGCTGTTTAAGCCTCAGTCCCGTTTTAATTAAAAAAAAAAACTCCGAAAGAACATAATCAAGATAGATTTTTTTTAAATTTATTTTCGTACAGACAATTGATAACAATTAGTTAATTAAGTTAGCAAGGTTTTCATATTTTAATCGTAAATTACTAGCTTTTTAAATGTGATTTTTTACTACCGAAAGGTTACACCGATTTTAAAAACATTTTAAAAGTATTTTTCCGATTTTTGCTGTGGAATACTTTCCTTTGGAGTGAAATAATTTATTTAAATTTACATACATTCACATAATATTCTCATTATCACGTAAAACTTACAAAAATAAACATGAAAATTCGTAAATAATTAAAAATGTATCTCCTAATATACACACTAAAAACATATATTATACTATAAATACCTATATGTTTTGGACTCCACAAAACGTCAAACGATATCGCGGTAAATCTAGACGCAGGTGGAAGAACGACCGTGTAAATATGCCTTTACAAACTGGACGGAGATCATCGCCAAAAATAGAGGAGAGTGGAAAGAAAAGAGAGAGGCCTTTGCCACTAAAAGGTGAAAAAAAAGACATAGTAATGGAGGAGCCATTTTTAAGTCAGTCAAAAACGAATAGAATAACGTTTCATCACTTGGATTAATTAATCAAATAATAATCTTCAAATATTAAAAACTAGCGACTCACCCTCGCTTCACTTTGGGTTTGTCCCTAGATGAAAACAAATCTATCCCACGGGAATCGTACATTTTGTCTATATATATATATATATATATATATATATATATATATATATATAAGAAATTTTTCAAATCGGATTAGTAGTTTCTGAGATTAGCGCGTTCAAACAAACAAACTCTTCCTCTTTATATAATCTTAGTATACCTAGATGTAAAGCTAATTGTAAGATATAATAAGAAATCTAGAGAGCGATTACACTGTAATTCTCACATAGGTGCTATATGAGCAAATTCATCTGAAATTTAATATACAAGAGTTCAATTCACTCGAAGCTGAATATACATAAAAAATCATAAGTTATAAAATATGAAAAATCTGAATACCCTAATGCCAAATAAAATAAAAAAAGAAGAGTAAGTAGTCCCTTAATATTCAAAAGTTTTCCATAATCGTTTTTACATATTCATTGAGGTGCGTTTGAGACGCGACGTCTGTACGAATTTGAATAACAAATGGCTGACATCTGCATGTTTCTAACTGAGATTTCCACGTTACGGTCAATTCATTATTAAGGAATACGATATTGACGGACACAGTGAACCAATTTTTACATAATATCTTTATCCTAAATTTGCGTAAAAAGAAGCTTTATGATAATCTTTCAGTAACAACTTTAGAGCTTTGTTTGCAAAAATTCATTCTTTTTATTCAACATGAAAAAAGTTGAAAAGAACGATAATTTATGCCAACAAAATTAAGGTAATTGCTGTCATGATAATATGGTAGAGCCTATACCTACATTTATTTTGGATTGATACTGTTGCTTCATAAAAATGTACAAATCCGTCTTATAAAAATATCTTTAACAACCACTTCGTAAACATGTTTATTTCTTTATAAATATCCACGAAAAATAACCTTAGCTATACTGTTGAAATTACGAACAATTTCGTATTTTTTATTTGGTTCAAGCGTAACAGTGTAAGTAATAACCGCACGTGAATCAGATAAAATAAGCTAAGCTTTAAAAGCAATACTCACGCATTAAAACAGACACAACAAACAAACAAATAGACAAACAAATTCTTACAATTAACATAAAAATATCTTCGACAGGAATAGTTAAGATTCAATGAAATATAGTTAATATATACATATGTATAACACATTCTATATAAAATTATTTGCTTTAAGTTATAAAACCTAATTCGACCAAATTCAAAAAAGAAGGTTGTTTTTTGTGTATGCCAAGCGATATATTGCGCAAATGTGGTTATTTTAATGGTAAATAGT
Organism: Argynnis bischoffii washingtonia; assembly: GCA_033884665.1. NCBI lineage: Eukaryota > Metazoa > Arthropoda > Insecta > Lepidoptera > Nymphalidae > Argynnis > Argynnis bischoffii. Next base: position 10,844,897 of record CM066618.1, on the reverse strand, counting down.
TTAGAACTCGACAATCTCATCTAAATTACAAGTAAGATCTTTCTTCGTGATCTTTCACGTCTAAGATTGAATAATAGCTTTTAAAGTAATACATTTAATGTTACTGTACATTTTAAAATGTTTAAATATAATTATTAAAGTATTTCTATCTCATATTATATCGAGTCAGGTGAAAATTTAATAGCTGGGTTAGCTTTACAATATATGAAGATTATAGATTGGCGCTAAATCTATTTTTATGTGCAACGGGTAGTATTGAGACTAGACAAACAGTCCTGAGGTCATCGGTCTGCATCGACATAACGTCACCGATGGGCTACAAACGCAAGCCGAATAACAATGATAAATGTCCAGTGCCTAGCACGGTGATTAAATTTTCCACACAGTCTACGTTCCAATATGGTACGAATTCAGATACTCTTGAAGTTTCTATGTAAATAAAAAAAATGTTGCTTGTCTTTACAAAAATGACTAAAATATTGTCAATATGAATGTCAGCATTAAGCGAAATATAAATTAATATATTTTTTTTTTAAATTTAATATTGTTTTTATTTAAAAAATAAACATTTTAGAAGCTGTTGAAAGCACGATGGCCCTTTTATTATAAAACGTTCAATAGTAAATTATGAAATACTTTTGTTTAACAAATATTCCAGTGGTTTTGATGGCACGAATTATGGCGCAAAAGGACTTTACTGTCATTCGCAGAATTACAGCTGTGATGAGATAGAAAATTAGTAATTTGTTAACAGCAAATTTAAGCTGCAAATATTATAATAATTATTATCATTAAAAATAAAATTATTTATTAAAGATTAATATGATTTCCCATACAAAATTAGTTACCTCCTTTTACGAACTGAACTTTAAGAAATTCTTATTACCTAAGTAGCGACTTACCCTCACTTCGCTCGGGTGCATTCCTAACTTCCTAGGTATCTACGCGGATTTTGTTCACAATATCATGTGTTTTAATTTTTTTACGCAAACCGCTGAGTCTTTTTCTAAAATAAAAGTAACTTAAGTTACTTCTTATAATATCAGCTATCGGCCAGTGAAAATCCCGTCAAAATCAGTCCAGCCATTTCGGAGATTAGCCAGAACAAACAAACAGACAGATAAAAATTAAAAAAAATGTTTTTTTCTTTTCAACCGACTTTTTCAAAAAGGAGGTGGTTCTCAATTCGGCTGTTTTTTTTATATTTGTTACCTCATAGCTCCGTCATTTATTAGCCGATTTGGACAATTTTTGTTTTGTTTGAAAGTGTATATTTTCAGATTGGTCCCATTTAAATTTCAAAAAAAATACCATCCTTAAGAGTGGAAAAATAGCTCATGCTGAATTCAACGTACTTCTAATTGTCATATTGACTTGAAACTTTGCAAGTTTCTATTTCCGTTGATACTGCAGAAGTTCGGTATCGTCGACCTGATCTGATGGTAAGGCCAGAAGGTGGATAGGTGAAACTCTTCAACGGCTAATAGTAAATACTTTGAGTTTGGGCTTATTTTGTTTGATTTGACGAGACTAATACGTTACAATCGGATTTCAGAGTCAGAATAATAAAAGCGAATTTTAGTTTGTCAGTCTTCATATAAAAATTGGCATCAACCTAACTTAACGGCTTAAGCGAATATTTTATTAAAATACTTTCTTCTTAGTATCGGTGCCAGCCGATACAAATCAAAGTAAATCGACTTTGAAAATATCTGATTAGGCATCTATACTAAATGAAAACTACCAATCAGTAAATTTTTTATTTTTTAGTTTTTCTTTTTTGAAGTCGGTTTTTTTATGTTTTTTTAGTACCGTGTTTACCTAATTTCATATGCATTTAGTAAAAAGCTGTTATTTTGACATTACAAACAGACATTTCACTTTGATTTATCTGTATGGATAACCCAATAGGTCTTTCCACCTTTGATTCGCACGATAGAAAGTAGTCTATGTTTCTCTCCGGCTAATTAACTATTATATTTAGATACAAAAAATCAAGTCATATTCTTTCTTTACTGTGTTAAAGAAGAATAAACGTACATAATATATTTAGATTCACATTTATAATTATGAAACATATCTAATATAGGTCTGTGCATGAGCTTAATTAATTATTACTGATTCTAGCGAGTGCAACTGAGCGTAATACATATTTCACGCATGTGCGTGATTATATATATGTATATAATATATATGTAAATTCAATAATTCCATTACTACTATAACCTTCGTGGATATTTGTTTAGCCTCCACTGACAAGTTAGGAAATTAACAAGCAACGAGAAGAGGTATTTAAGTAACGATGCCAAGGATGCTTCGTTAATGTAAATAAGCAAGAATTACAGCGTTGGATTGCAACACTAGTATGATACTGCCTACTTTAGTATACTCTATACTCTATAATAACAACGGAATTTGTATACACTAATTATATAATATATTGTTATTCAAAAATTTTCTCAATGTGTAAAAATCTTAGACAAAAGCTATTTTTTGTACAATTCTTTACAGAATCCCCCTCGTATTGAAGGGAGGCCCGTGCCCAGCAGTGGGACGTTAAAAATTACAGAAGTGTACCTTAAAAAAATCTAGCTTTCTCGTCACGCAAAGCAGCTTGTTCTATAATTATGTATTAGCTCTATTATGACTTTATATCTAATAGTGTAACTTGTTATATATTTTTTGCTTACCATTATATAAAAATATTTAAAAAGACTTCTGAAAGGACATTATATAAGCGCGTTAATTATTCAAAAGCTCGTGTATAGATATTGATCTTAAGTAAATTCATTATGTCGGCATGTGGTTCGGTGGGTTTAAAAGAATAAGAAAAAGAGGTATGAGAGCAGTACAGAGATAGGGGGCCGAATGATTTTGTAGTTCACCAATACTGTCCCTAGTGTAGTGTGTAGTGTACAGGAAATGTTTATAAGTCTGTATTAATTATACTATACAATGCATAGTAATAAAATAATTCATTGCCTGCAGTGAAAAGAAATAAACAATAACGACATTTAAATAACTTGTAAAGCAAACAGTATAGTTTATACACGTAGGTACTAGTAATAAATAGAAGCGTAATTTTATTTCTATTATATACATTAGAGTAAAAGTGCAATATATATAAGGAAGTTATTTACTTCGTTTTATTTAAAACAATCAATTAAAACATTTGACATACGCCATAAGTTTTCAATACTCAATTAACGTGAGAACATACACGTCAAAAACCCTTTTCGGTTGAAAATAACCCAAATAGATCCACAGATTAGCTATTGACAAAGGAAATAAAACTTTAAATATGATGAGAAAAGAATTCAACGTTGTCGCCGAGGCGTGTCTCCAATATACTAGAAGAGCTACGCAACAGATCCCCACGAATATGTTCACGAGTTCACTTCGAGTTACTAACACTCTCAATTCATTTTGTGAACTGAATAAATTATATTACTATAAGATACAACCAACCTTATACCTCCTACTTACGGACGAAACTCAACCAACAGACTATATTTGCCGAAATAAAAGGGAAAATTCAGCCATTTACCCAAACCATTTTCAATTCTATATCATGTAGTATGGGGTACAAAATTGTTTTGAAATGTTGGATTGTCTTTAGACATATTTTTACAAATCCTGAATTGTGATTATGGTAAGACACACGTGTAATAATCATTATTATTACAATTAGTTATACTAAATGCTTGTGAAAAATTGTACTTTATTTACAAAGTATACTATTATCTATGTTCATTTACAATTATAAAATATGTTTGTTTTTACGTTTACATGCATGATTTATCAGTCTGATTTGAAAAAAAAATATTTTTTTTAATTCATAAAGCTTATATAATCTATATATCTATATATCGTAACATCGAGCACGGGATCATCTCATCACGGAGAAAACTTTAGGGAAGAAGCATTAACAGATGAATAAACTGCGCAGACAGAGCTACGGGCGGCGATAGTTACAAATAATTTGTAACTAATTGATGTTACAAGGAAAATTTAAAAATAATTGCATAAATGTTGCAAATTACTCGATTACTTTGAATATGTTTATGCAAAGAAATATACAAAACGTAAAGATTGTAAGACTTATTTACGTAAAACGCTGAACAGGGAAATCTAAATTAATGGCTAAATGCATAAAATTTTTCTTCGCAATAAAGATAAAGAAACTCTTTTGGTCACCAGCGACGTGTTTTATGTACAACCCATAACCATTACAGCAAAATTGATTTCAATTTTATGGTTTCTGCTCCTCTGAATCCAATCATTGTTATCGCTTGTGTATGCTATTAAAATGTAATGAGACCAAGCGTTTTAGAATGTGACCCAAATATCTATCGATTTCGTTGAGGCAAGCAGCTCTTTTGTCATATAAAAGATCTTTCATTTAAACCTGAACAGCTGATTGAAAACTTTTCACTAAAATTCTAGAGAAATTTAGAGCTAAAACGATCTCTTTTTGAAAAGATGGCTCAATAAATATACAAATTCATATTAAAAAATATAACAAAACAAAATTTAGAATATAAACTATAATATGGCGTTTTGAGACCTTATAAAATCAGATGAGTAAAGGCTTAAAGTAAGTGATTATAAAATGCCTTTATACAGTTAAGCTTTAACCGTAGTTTGCAAGTTGCTTGTTAGTCTATGATGATATTGCAGTTGTACTACATATCGCGCTATCTCAATAGAATGACACGCAGGCTGAGACGCGCCAACACTAACTTATGGATCCTTGCCAGACCGGAGCGAATATGGTGCCCGTTAGCCAAACTTTGCTATTATACTCGAAATTTTAATCACGAGTAAAGAAACGTAGGTTTATCCAAAATGAACTATTTTACAATATTCATTGGGTTTACTTCGTATGAGAAATAAAATGTCTTCCGTGCAATTTATTGGACCACTATTATGAATGCTAAAGTTTGTTTGTGTGTATATTGTTACGCCACGTGAAAATGGCTGATCAGATTGGGATGGAGTTTAGTTAGATTATGACGTAAAGTAAGCGAGCGAGCGAAGAGTAAGTAACTTGGGTGTGGATGATTAAGTACTAATTGTTATGCATATGAACTAAAATAATAAAAATCATGATATAAATATCCTTCTTCAAATGAATTTTTGAAATGAAACTCCTTTGGAATCGTTGTTATTTAAAACTCGATGAAACGAAAATGCGACACTAAAAAGGGACACACATAAGAGAATGAGATAAAATACATTGTTGCCATGGTAACCGTTGTTATTATCAGATAAATATATAATATTATAATATTCTTTTCGAATAATATGATATTCTATAAATATTTGATTGTAATATGCCTAAAATGCTTTATTTAATTATTGATTTCTTTTAATTTAATTGCAATATTTACCAAAGAAGTTTTACTTCAACCGCGCGTAAAGGTTACACGCACCCATCTATTTTATTTTCCCAACGGGTCAAGTTTATATCTAAACAATACAGACGTAATATGGGCTGTTGGGACATTTGATATCGATCATGCGGCCTGCAAGCTAGCGGCAAGCATTGACTCTCGTGTCGTGCAAATCGCTCTCTGATTTAAGTACCACATAACATCCACAATGCTCAAATTTCTTATTATATAATGTAATATACATTATACAGTAAATACCATTAGCATCAACAGCTATGTTTTCATAGCAGAACTAACTTTTATAATTATCAGTTAAAATCTGCAATAGTCATGCGTTTCAAAAAGTAATTAAAATCTTGCACGCCTAGATAAGTAGTTTCGTATAGTACGTACATATTAGGTGTTGTGTGTGTGTGTGTGTGTGTGTGTATATATATATATATATATATATATATATATATATATATATATATATATATATATATATATATATATATAATGATCGAGTATCTAGTTCTCAAGCAGAACTTTGGATTGCGGGTTCGATTTTCACTTCAGGTAAAAATTGTAATACCCATTATTTAGAATTAATGCGAAACCATACACATATTTGTCTAAGGTTAAATAAAAAAACATTAAACCCACCTGCAAATTACTACTAATACAGCAAAAAAACCCCAGTTCGAAGAGGAACTGCCGGAAGAAACCCAACGGGACTATATCATAATATCTTTTATTATTAGTATTGTGTAAACCTTATATTATAACCATTAGGGTCTGTAATACCAAGTATCTATGAAATGAGGATGTCTGGGGTAACTGATTATGTCGTCCTTGCGTTATCTTTCCGTCACAAGGGCGCTCCACCAAAGCAAGGTATAAGGTATAATATGTCACAGGGTTATCAATCACTACAACAAAGCAATAACAAATATATATTTCTTATTATTTAATTTTGCTGAAAAAAGACAGTTTAATAATATTTGAATATTGATCACTGTTTACACATCATGATTATTGAAATTTGGAAATATTAAGATTTATTATGATCACAATGCAATAAGCATGTTTTTAACAAAGTGTACCTTTAAAAATAAATGCAATTAAAAAAGAATGCAAGAACTATCTAAATATCATATACTTAATATCTTATGATATTAAAAAGGGAACAGATTATTCCATGATCATACAGAAGTATTAAAACTACAAAATTTTGATATACTGTTTCTTAAAACATTTTTTTTATATACACAATCAACATGGTTTGCTATATTTTATACGATAGATAAAATTTGCGACGTGGCATCCCTATCTTAAGCATCATACGTTTGGTTAATTAACTAATGTCATGAAACAATTAGCGTTAAGAGTAGCCTAGATATAATAAGGTATTATGAACTGTGAGTAACTGAATAACACAATAAATTTATAACACTTTAAAATAAATACGTATTAACATAAACATACTAATCATTGTTTATTTTAATACAATAATCCTTTTTTATAGGATAGGCAAACGTATAAATTATTAAAAACACAAATTTTATTGCAATAAACCTTAAAAAGAACTTTACAATCTTTAACAAAATGTAATTTTCAACCGAGCCATTATCATTCATCCGTTAATGTACTTTACAATATAAACTCACGAACGGCTTCTATTTACATTTTGTGGTAGCATACCTAGTTTTTTTTAAAACTAGCGACTCACCCTCGCTTCGCTCGAGTTCGTCCCTAGGTGATTCCCCATACAAACTTTCATCCCCATTTTCACCCCCTTAAGGGATGATTTCCGGGATATAAATCCTATGTCCTTCCCAGGGTCTCAAACTATCTTCTTACCAATTTTCATCTAAATCGGTTGAGTAAATTCAGAGAATACGCCCTACAACCTCACAAATTTTATCTCATTATAATATTAGTATAGACGACCTAAATACTATTTTCAAGTGGTGTAAATGAACTTAAAAGTAGTACTAGTAGTCCTAAAACACTCCAGTGTAAATATCAAAATATTTCAGCTATACGAAAAAGCTTAATTTAATTAGTAGGAAGATTAAATTTAAACCGATTATATAAACCTCATACGGCATGACCTCGTTCTTCGACTTGCTTACTTAATGCTAAAACTCTTATTACATAGTAACTTGCCCACACACTTTTCGTATAATCCGATATGGTCTAATTCTTACAAGTTGGACATATCCAATTTCAACTTGGTCAGCATTAGTAAATGTATTTCTGAGTAAATAAAAGATTCATTAAATAGTATATTATATTATAGACTAGTTCCTATCTACAGCTCCATCCACGTATGATGTCTTATAGAAGACTAACGAAAGCCGTAATCTGAAGAGGAGAGTGTATTGCCTATTCTCAACTAGTTGAAATTAAAACATACTCATGTAAAGTCGGCTGTCTATAAAGCATTACAGTAGCATTGAGTGCAACCTAGTTTTTTCCACAAATAATCTATGTAGGTACAAATTTGATTCTGTTATCGTTTATGTAAAACATATTTGTATGTGTTTCGACGACACGTTTGGCTCAGTGTGTAGTGACCCTATTTGCTGTGCCAGCGGTCGCGGGTTCGAGTCCCGCTGGGGGCATTCATTTGTGTGAGCGCGAATGTTTGTACTCCAGTCATGGGTGTTTATATTTATAATATGTATGTATTTAAGGTTATATACATATATGTAGTGTATCCATAACACAAGCCTTCGTAGCTTACCGTGGAACTAGATGGTGCTGTGTCTTAACGTCCCAACATATTTATTTGTATTTCATGTTTCTGTCAGTGAATGCTAGGCTAGAGGGAGCGAGTTAGATTTTCGAACACGAATGTGTATTAATGTTTTTATTTAGCATGAGATATTTATCCTAGATAAAATACTAAATAAGAATACTTTAACTAGACAAAAGGCGGCATAACATTCCAATAGCTGATACAATACACTGTCTCATAGATGCAATTTGGAGAATAGAGTTACATGTCAGTGGGTCTGTTAAGCACCATAAGGATTGAGGATATAAATAAAAAAAGAACATGTTCATAAATAAAATGCACAGATTCTTACAGCATCCACCGCAACTAAGATAAAAAATAAAATTAATAAATGACAATTCATTAAATTTTGCAGCATTAAATTAGTCAGCATCTTTATTTAAAATACTTTTATCCACGAGGGTTTTTCCGTTTAAAATTTAGGTCTGTCAACTCGATTCATTAATAAAAGGTTATTTTAAATCGTTGGTTTTATTTAACTAAGCTTCTGGTAGGATGTGCTAAGTCCAGTGACGGTTAGCCATAAATTTATTGGTCCAAGCAAGGTAGAGCAGATGTCTTGTGGGTACCTTACAGATGGATGTGTTCACCCTTTCTGAAACGAAACCACTAATCCCTGTTTTGTAGATCTAATTATAGTGAATATAAGACTTTTTATTTATTATTATTACAAATACCTATTGTAACAAATAATATTTTGTAGTAGGCCTCAAATATCAGATAAACAATTTGATGAAACTAAGCCTTGTAATTTATGTTAGTTAATTAATTTTAAACTATTAATAATTACCAATAATTAATAACGAAGAGAGAGGCTTAAAGTGAGAATCTATACTTAATATTATAAATGTGAAAGTGTGTTTATTCGTTTTTCCTTCTTCGTCGAAACAGAGTGACGGATTGGCGTGATTTTTTGTGTGGAGATAGTTGAAGGGGTGAAAAGTGAAACATTTTTTACAACGAGAGATTAAATCATTCCCACGGAAAACACGTTATATATATATAGGCAGTGGTAGCCCAGTAGTAACGCGCTCGCTTGGAAAACCGAGTGAAGCGGGTTCAAATCCCAGGTCTCGCACCTCTGATATTTTCATGTGCGAATCATTTCTAACATGATTACCATTGCCTTACGGTGAAGGAAAACATCGTGAGGAAACCTGCATGTCTGAGAAAACCTAGCAAGTTTTCGAAAGACATGTGAAGTCCGCCAATCCGCACTTGGCCAGCGTGGTGGACTATGGCCTGATTCCCTTCGTATTGAAGGGAGGCCTGTGCCCAGCAGCGGGACGTTAAAAAGGGCTGAATACAATACATATGAATACAATAAAATACATAGTGTATTGTATGTGTAATTTAAACTCAGATAGATTACGATTCGGATATTGCAGGTATCTTAATTATAATTATTAATTTACTAGCGACTCACTCCCGCTTCGCTCGGGTTCGCCCCTAGACAAAAAAAATATATCCCACAGGAACCGTACATTTTCAGGGGCGATATATATATATATATATTATATATATATATATATATATATATATATATATATATATATATATATATATATATATATATATATATATATATATATATATATACATATCGCCCCTAAAAATGTACGGTTCCTGTGGAATACCTATATATACTTATACCTATGAGTCGCTAAAATAAGTACCTATCCAAAAAATAGCAAACGCCTATGTGTCGATTTTAGAAACTTCTTTTTAGTATCCAATTTAAAGTTTCTATAAAAATGGATAAAACCGCGGGTAACGGCTATATACATAAATTAAGCCAATTAATATTTATAAAATAAAATTTAAGAGTGCGTGTACGAATGTGTACACGCGCAAAAAGTAAAACCTCTGAATAATTTTTAAATTTATCGAACCATAAAACATGAAAATTCTGCTCTTCATAATTAATTACATGTAATCCAAATAAAGAAACCTTTTTCATAATGTTATTTAAACAGTTTAAATTGATTCTAATTTTAGTAAAATGAATATTATTTTTTGGTATACAACCATATACCAACACACTATAATACAAAAATATATTTTTAATTATTCCTATTAGATAACGTAAGTACTTAACTGTTAAAAAACTTATTTTTAATTAAATTCTGAAAGTGTACATATGGTGCACGAAGTGCACGAAACGCTTTAGTTCTACGTTTCTAAAACGGACAGCTAAGTTGTGGAACACCCTTCCAGCATCCGTGTTTCCTGCCACATATAACATAAGTACCTTCAAGGCAAGAGTGAATAGGCATCTTTTAGGCAAGCGCGCTCCAACCTAGACCTCATCAGTGCTTTAGCGTTGATTATCGTCAAGCGCAAGCCTATCTAACAATAAAAAAAAATGGATATCCCTGGTTGTTTGAGAAACAATATTTTAAACAATCGTCTAGGCAAAGCCCGTATATGCCGCTTAATATTCTAGCTTACCTAATACAATAAAATTACAATACATACTCGTATATAATACACTAAATTTACTTGTGGTTTGTACTACGTATTTATTGCGTATACTAAAACGTAACATGATCCCAGCTTAACAAGAGTTCTAATACTTAAATCGTTTCCAAAGTCCAAAGACATTATTTTATATATATTATTTTACATACGTTTTAAGGTTTAGTAAAGATTTCTCAGTTGTGAGATATTTTCACGCAATAAAAAGTGTCCTATATGTTGACTCGGATAAGCAGCTATCATTATACCAAATTTCATCAAAATCCATCCAGTGTTTTTTTCGTGATGCGGTAACAGACAGACAGAAAAAAAAAATCTAAAAACTATAGATTCGGTCTCTATATTCGGTATCTAAAAATATTTAATGTACAGATTCGACTCAATTAGAATTTTACTATACGTATAGATAAAACGATATGTTTATTTATGTAATAAAAAAATAATGTTAACTAACTTAAAAAATCACTGTGGGTATTCTTAATAAATTGATATTACAATTTGTAAATCAAAAGTCTTACATCACATTAAAGCGGTGCTAATTCCGTACAGAAATACATTCAGCAATTCGTATCTATTTAGAAAGTGAGTAAAAGCTCAGTAGGTGGTCGTAACAAGGATTTAACGTCTTAGTTCCCAGGAGTATGATGTCGGTTCCTTATTTCGGGAATTTTCCGAACATTCCCGTACAAATTCCCCACCAAAGTTTCTCGTTTGGAGTAAATGGGATAGCTATTCCCATAAAACTGCTTAAGTCACGGCCAAATTTTGATAGGAGATAATAAGTAATTTTATTATAAACTGTACTTAAAATTTCAATTCATTCGAAAACTTGAGTTGGTTTGTTGAATTTTATCAACCCTAATAAGATATTTAAATTTGATAAGACGGAGAACGGAAAGTTTGGTAACTTAGTATAATTTATTGACAACCAATAAGAATAAGTATGAATAATAATTAATCATTGTAATAAAAAGTTTTCCATCGGTTAAGAATAACATTAATTCCTTAGTTTTTTTCGCAGCTTCGCTCGTGTAATAGTTACGTCGATAAAAATTGCGTATACATTGACACAGTATATAAACTGTGAACAAGGGAACTGGGTGAATAAGTAACAAACATATTTACTCACAAACTTTAGTACTTTTAATATTAGCGTGTTGTACTTATACATTATGGCTAACCCGATCCCTAATAAAAGATGGATGACATCATCTAAGAAAATAGTGAATCGCATCATCGACACGCGGAAGTCATTCTCAATGGCTTACCTAACTCGCACTACAAATTATTTGCACGCAACCAATAATTGTTTTTTATTAAATATTTAAACAGTTAGTGGGAAAACCTCGAAGATGACATAAATTAATTGTAATAATATGACGGGTATAACAAGTTCAGAATAATTAGCGTCATAGTATCAATGCCAGAATGTATATAACTTCTTGGTTAAGGTTAATCACGTAATGGATCGATTTTGATTTTTACACAAAAAAAAATGGACCAGAAAGTAACTTAAGATACTTACATCACTACATAGTATAAAACAAAGTCGCTTGTGGCAAGCGACTTCTGTCTATCTACTATCTGTCTGTCCCTATGTATGCTTAGATTTTTAAATCTACGTAACGGATTTTGATGTGGTTTCTTTAATAGATAGAATGATTCAAGAGGAAGGTTTTTATGTATAATACTATAATATGCATATGCATATATTATAGTACAGAAAAGCCAAGAAATTCAAAGATTTGTATTTCATACTAACCGTTAAATTATTCTTTCGGATATGAGAATAAATAAATAATAAATATGTTAGGACATTAACACACACCACCATCTAGTTCCATGGTGAGCTACGGGACTTGTTATATTATCATGTTACTAAAGGATATGCAGTCTGACTAAATCGAGGGCTACTAGTACATTAAACTGTAGGTGATCTCAGTAGTCATCATTACGGATATAGATATTTTTTTTTAACTTTAAGCGTTGTATTAAATTACATAATAATAATAATGTTTATGTTTTGACAGATACTTATGAGAATTGAGAATATTATAATATCTTTTCCATTATTATAAAATTTAAGATTTTTTTGTTTGTATGTTTGACCGCGCTTTCATACATGTTTTACAGTATATTAATAAGTAAATATATAAGCCTCTATAATCACTTTACGGCCATTAGGAACGGGACACTCACACTATACACTAATAAATGCCAAAAGTTGTTGCTTCTACAAGCTGTATGATGATGTATTTGGATGAAATTTTGAACACAGATAGACAATAACCTGGAGTAGCACATAGGTTGTACTGTTAGAAATAAAATTAGCCAGAAGGTCTATAATCTATATATATATATATATATATATATATACATATATATATATATATATATATATATATATATATATATATATATATATATATAAACATCAATTGCTGTTCGTTAGTCTCGCTAAAACTCAAAAACGGCTAGACCGATTTTAATAATTCCTTTTTTTGTTTTATTGGGGGTGTGTCAGAGGTGGTTTAAATATTAAAAAAAAAAAAAGGGAAAACCCATAAGAACAGCTGGAAAATCAAAAAGTTCAAAACTGATTATTTTGTAAGGGAATCACTATTTCGGATTACCCATCTACAAAAATGCGTCAAGTATAAGTAGGAAAAAAATAACATATACATATATAGTATATTTATTCCATACTAACCGTAAAAAAGTATCTAGAGATGAACCCGAGCGAAGCGAGGGTGAGTCGCTAGTAATAGAAATAAAAAAGGTACTTGGGGACGCACCTGGGCGAAGCGAGGGTAAGTCGCTAGTTATATGTAAAAGAACAAAGCGAGTGCAGCCGCGGGCAATGCTAGTAATGAATAAAAACGATATGAAGTAAAGCGATTGAAGGAATCATAGAGACACGAATCATGAGGCGTGACCTCGTCCGCAGTCATGACAGCGTTCATTAACAAGGCTACTGCTTATAATGATATCACAATTTACAATCGTTATTTACGAACTATAATATATATAGTTAAAAAATATAATAAAATTCTTTTGTTGCAGTTTAATGTAATCATATAGAGATATCCCGGTAACAAAAAGTATTAGTAAATTAACTAACATAATTAGTCGATAATAAAAAAGTTACAGTAATTTAAAATTTATTATGAAGGCATTAGAATTATGTAGCTATAACAGCCATGGCAAAATGACTTACGTAGAAAATAACAACATGTAATTGTAATAACTAAACCTCATCGTGAAGTAAAGATGCGATCAAGACCGATCCTTAAACAACAAAATAAATACGGGAACACAAGTTTTCCCCATCAATTTGCTAGAAACTAACAATAAATGTTAAAGGTCACTACTGAATAGACTTGTGATATATTTTTATCAGAGTATTGGGTCAAATATATATAAATATATCAGTAAAAGTAGACTAAGAGTTTATTTTGCCGTCAGTTTTCCTCCGGCGTTTTTCGATATTAGGCGTCTACGCAGTCAAGTAAAATAAACATTTCGCCTATATTGTATTAAAAAGATAGTGAATAATACTTTATTGTATTTCTTTTAAATAAATTAAAATATGAATATCTTTTATCTATACTAATATTATAAAGAGGAAGGATTGGATTGTTTGTTCGCACCGAATAGGCTCCGAAACTACTGAACCGATTAAGATGAAATTTGGTAAGAAGATATGTTGAGATCCTGGGAAGGATACAGGATAGTTTTAATCGCGGAAATCATCCCTTAAGGGACTGAAAATGGGGATGAAAGTTTGTATGTGGAATCAACCTATTTATAATAGGACAAAAATCTTATAAGTATTTAACTTTAAGTTAGTTTTTTTTTTTAAATTAAACCTATCTAATTAGTGCTTATACTAGTAAATAATAATTATATCCTTATAATAATATAACTGTAAGTTAAAAATAATAAGTAATTTACAGAAAAAGGTGTTTTATTTAGTCAATAATTACATTAAAACTAAAAAAAAATTTAATGCCTAATAGGTGCAAATAATGTAGAAAAACTTAAATTCTCAGAGAATTTACAATCAAGCGTATCACACGCTGATGCTCTCAACTGTCAAAGTTAGGTACATGTCAAATATATTTGATAAAATTGTCAATTCTTAACTTTGATAAGTTGACAGGTGTCACATAGTGATATATGTTGCAGTGCTGATTTGATAATAAGAAAATAGTTTAAATTTAGCTAGTAAAACTCTTTTTTGCATTTTGTCTTTTTTATATGGTTCTTTGTAAGTAAATGTTAAAACTGTAAAAAAATATATGATATATATATATATATATATATATGATATATATATATATATATATATATATATATATATATATATATATATATTATTCGTATATCTCAGTGACTATATGGACAGATAAAATATAGCAATACAAAATAACAAGGAAGAAACCTACACAACAATTATTTCTAAAATTATGCTACGATAGAGTTAAATCGAAAAGAAAAGAATTATGTACAACTTTTTTCTAACTTTAAATTGCGTGCGCAATTGCGGATTAATAAGACATGCATGCGAGAGTTAAATCTATGCTAATATTAAGCTAGAGTTTGTTTTTGTTCGTTTATTTATTTGTATCCGCTTTCCTCAAAATCTACTATTCCAATTTGAATAAATAAATGCAGTAAGTACTTAATTATTTATATATAAATTAAATAATATACGCAAGTCAAGCCGCAGACAAAGCTTATAGACAGTTTATACTGTTCCGAATCGCGAAACCTCACAAATGCTAGAACAAGATAAAAGTGTGCGTATACTTACGCACACACGTAAGAAGTTATACTTTTTTTAGAGCATTTAAATAAAAGCCTGTTTCTTTTTTTTGTTAATTATTATTTCTTTTTCTTTCTTTTTTTTTAGATTTTATTTAATGCGTATTCTTCTCAGCAATCCCTTTCATTTGATATCTATATCACAGGGGTGCATAAAAAAAAACAGTCCGCCATCTTTGGGAATCCACCATATTGGATATACAATGGCCTAAATCTGTAGCATCGTAAAAAGTTCACTCTCATATTTTTTCCCCTTAACACACCAAAAGAAGTATAACTTCAGTATTTGAAACTAACAATGTAGACAGACAATTCTTGAAAGGCCGGCAACGCATTTGCAAGCCTTGCGGTGTTGCAGATGTCCATGGGCGGCGGTAATCACTTTTCACCAGGTGAGCCTCCTGCTCGTTTGCCCCCTTATTCACATAAGAAAAAAAAACCAATGTAGATTAATTGTTCTTCTAAAAGGGACATTAAATCTGATAAAATATACGTGTTAACATATCCCGGACACACAAAAATTTTAAGATTATCAATGTCAACAACATTAAACACATTACAACATCCTGTGGTGAAAATAATCGATTGTTGGAAAGAATCCAATATTTTAGACAATATTCTTGCGGCTGAACGCTATCACAGACAGCAATTTGATCCCAAACGAAATTAATTCTAATTTTAGTGTGTGACTAGCTGACTTCTTTAGTTGATGACACTTTAAGTAGATTTTTATTATAAAATCGTTTAAAAATATATGCAATTTAAAATTAACGTTATTTAAAATCGTTATAATATAGGAACATATAATTTCATTGTGTCATAATAATCTGTAGATTAACCGTCTTTCACAGGAATTGAAAGATGCGTTTTTTTTTCTTAGAATAACATTTAGATAGATCCCAAGATGTGAGGGCGGCTATTTTGCACACATTTGCTCCTGTGGGTTATTAGACTGTTACAGTACCTACAATACATATATTATTAAAGATACATATCGCATGCGCATCACAGTGCAAGATAAAGCCGAATGTCCAATATATAATTATAAACGTACTCACACATACAAATATATTATTATTTGTCGGATTCGAAATATTTTCTTATATTTGATATAATTTTTCTAAATACTTTTATAAATATATAAATAGAGCTCATTCGTTCAACGAAGGCTTCTAAGGTTTAATTAATTGTAAGTAAATACAATATACACGTTAGTAGATTGATCCGATAGTGATGGAAGTATCACTTAGTTGCTAACTAATTTACGTCAGCCTCCGCTACGGACGCGGGCGAGGCGTCAACCCGTAATCGGCACTCATTCTCCCAATTATAACTTTGAATTATATAGCTCTACAAATAATGAAATGACGATAGTATAATAATTATAATTTATATAACGGTATAAGAATTTTCTTAGAAGAAAACATTATAATAAAATGTAATCTGCACTTAAATATTAACTGCCATGGTGGTTTCACGGCTAGCATTGAGCTACAGATCCGGCGGTCGTAGTTTCGAGTCCCGGGTCGAGCCAAGTATAGTTATTAAGGTTTTCTTTTTCCAGAAATTCTCAGTTGCAAGCTTGTCCGAAGTTGGAAAGCTAGCGGTGTTATACCCTCTTGCCTTGGAGAGCACGTAAATCACGTATCCTTCCATCGGACTATCAGATTTTGTTGTGTTTACACGCGTACTTGTACAGTCTACACTATATTATCTCCTGCGCATTTGGCTAGTCTCTAATAGACATTGATATTATTGAAGTTAGTGTTTGTGTCTTTTACCTATTCACACTGTAATAATGGATGTGGCTTATATTTTGGATTAAGATATAGGCTTTTTATAGACCTACCTACTACCTAGCACGCGAGTGGATACATGAGCAAAATCATATAGGTTATAAACGCTTAACCCAAAACTACTAGAGCCGCTAGCCCTAATAACTTAACTGATGGGATACAAGCATCCTAATTTGTCACTAAAAATATATCTTATTTAATCAAGTGTATCATTCTAAAAGATGATGTCAAAAGTAAGTAGGAATGGAAAATATTTTCTAAAATATTCAAGTTAATATTTCCTAAGCTACCACGATTAATTTGTATATACCTACCTGTTTCGATGTTTGCGGTTCTACATCACATACGCGCCGATAACCTTTAAAGGCCGTCTTTAAACCTAATTACCGTATTTTCTATTATAAGTCGCGCCAAACACTATAGACATATTATATTGTCTGAATGTAGGAGCAAGTCGATGCGCAATAGTCAAATTTTAGGTGCTAGTGGGACATATAAATGCTAACTATGTATGATGTATGATATTAACTTGCCTATATTGAGATCAAACATAAAGTTTGACGCGATCTATAATACTAGATATTTTACATATAGTGCCACATATAACGGGTATCCTCTTATCAGAACATAAACCTGTGTTGATCTTATTACAACAAACAGGCAAGGATTATATTCAAGAGCTCGCTAATTATGGAGTTAACCTCCTTAACAACGCCGATCCTATTTAAACAATACGAAACTTGAGACACTATAACATCCGCTTTACAAACTGAAACGTACCTCTACAATCCTAACAATAATTTTAAAGCCAGGTACTGAACATATAATAATTGAAAACAAATAACTTCTATAGTATTGTAATAATAAAAATGTTGTCATGATAAACAATCTATAACATATCGAGTATTATTAGATCAGATACAATACGGGGAAAAATTTCATTTCTTCACGATATTTCTGTCTGCGGAACCAGCGAAGCGCTTAGAATTTTAAATTTTCAATAAAACTTTACGACGACTTCGTCTGAATTACTTAGTTTAAACGGGACAAGTGCTACTTCAAAACTTACACCGTCAAAAACTCTATAGTCGTGACAAGTATTTAAATAAAATGGCTACATAATTTTATGAATACCTATTATTATAAAAATTATCGTGTAAAGTTTGCCTAGACGTAGTAATAACGTCAACAAGTCATATCTTAATGCGATGGACGTTGTAACGTGCGTGAAAGGACGGACTGAAGTGTTTTCTCAGTATACCTTCAAGGTTAGTAGTATTCTTTGCTTAAAGCCGTGTCAAAGTGTAGCCTACGGGGATTGTCTCACGGCTGTGCTAACAAAACCTTGTTTCGTCGGCTATGGCTTTGCGAATAAATGCGATCTGAATATATTATCGAGCGCATTACGTACGACTCGCTGGAGACGTATCTACTCTAGTCTGCAGAATTCAGTTGCACACTTTTGCAACTTCATCCTCGCCAGTTCTGTTCTATTGTACTGTATCGTACACCATTATCGGCTGACAATACTGAGCTTCTAAACTTTATATTAAAATTTTCTATCCAAATTTACATATAATACTAAAGAAAGTCACTAAATATTACAAGTAAGAGAAAAGTTATCTGATCCCGCTTAAGTACCTACAAGTGTTTATCTTGGACGCTTTTCCGAACCAATCGTGCCTTCGGTAAAGTTTGGACAATTTGTCGGATACGACCTATATATCTACTTTTACTCAGACAACTTACCTAGCTCCGCTTGTCTGTGACAGCGGTAATTAATTACACTTCGGCCTCTCTGCCGCTGCACGATTGAAGTTAACTAAGCATGGATCGCTTCTCCCACAATTTTGATATTTGCCATGACTGTAAACTGCGGGTACAAACGTTCTGTCATTACCAGTACACGTATCATCGAGTCGAACAATGTCTAATATTATTAATAAACGCTTCATTTGTTTTTAGCGAGTTATGTTCAAAGTATATTTCAAATATAGTTTACAATATCGTTGTCCATATTGTTTTTGATGAGGAGTAAATATAAAGTATCTATCACTTTAATAATTTAAACAATTTCGAATCTTACGCCATAGTAATAAATATACAATATTTTCATTTAAAAGTCTACTAATGATAAAGGCCACGTTGAAAAAGAAACCAATTAAAATATTAAAAAAAAACTGGTTTTATAATTGCTCGCACGATTCCTAAATATCTTAAAAAATAAAATAATTTACTTAATTATTATATAAATATCATATTATTTTAAGGTTATTTTATTAACAATGATGATCAAAACAAAAAATAAACGAAGCGAAACGTGTATTTGTAATACTTATAATAGGTATGCTTAATAGTTAAAATTAAATGAACCGTACTCTTCCTTTTACCAAAAAGTCAAGGTGACTGGGCCATCTAGTATCCTATTCATAGACTATAGTTGAGATCAATTATTGAGTACCGAATTCAAATTAATCGATGACATAAGAAATAAATCTGTCTATCTGTGCCGCCGGGAATCGCAAGCGAGACGAGCCCAGATCCGGTTGTTATATCCAATCGAAAATACTATTTTTATTACTCTTTATGCTGGTCTGTATTTTAAGTTTATTTTTAATGATGAATTAAACCCGTTGGATGATGTCATGGCATAAACGCTTAAATTTAAACTTTAAACTAACTAGTTATTTATTGCACATATATTTTTATTTGCTCATGTACAAGAAATAAAAATATACGAAAAGAAATAATGAATATATAAATATTCAAAGTTGGTGACTTTGAATATTTAGGCAGGTACACATGATTTTTAGCACTTTTGCGTCTGCGAAAAAACCCAGAATAAAATCGCTTACCTACATGTATTACAAACACTCGAATATGCTTATTTGCGATGTTTAATGTAATGGTAAATAGCTGAGCCTTACAAAATCCATGACATCCGACCTCGCAGGTGAACGGATATTATTCATCTCAAATATGTCTAGTCACCGATATGTTGAAAATATTCTTTAATATTATATTTAGGAATGTACCAGGTAACAAAATATAAAAACATATGTAGATACGTACACGTTACTACATTGGCAAATTTTCCTACATTAGCTTAGTTTGTTTTAGATCTTTTTAACAATTAATAAAATCATACACTTGTATTAGAATATGTTTGTCATCCTGTTTTATCTTCTTTATTGATTGTTCTTGATTGGTACACGTGACCTCGGGCTTAGCAGTCACTGTCGGTCATTCTTTAACTATGCCATGATGATGGTCCACTATTTACTAGTATATACTACAAGTACACTAGTTACAACTTATTTTTAACATTCATAAGTGGCACAATATATTATTAAATTCTGAAGAAAAGTCTGGTTAAGTTAGATATTAATATTTACTTGTTATCCCACGAGAAAGCATTGTTGGGATAAGAATATTACATTTTAGTCCACAAAATGGTCTATTTGTGTGCCAAGATTTTTTTAAATTGATCAACGCATTTCACCTTGAATGAATTATAAATACTTATGTCTTTTAAATAATAATCTAAAATAATAATAACAGGATTTGAATATTAATATTTTATTAATAATATATTTTAAAATAAATACCTATTATATTTGCTATTCTCATATCCATTTTATATGGGAAATAAAACTAACAAGTAAATTCATATTAATATTCATCACGCAATATGCATATTTATAACTTAGGATATAAATGAAACGAGCATCATACAGAATATGGTGTAGTCTACACAGGAATTACGAAAAACTAAGTGTAAATTAGTCAAAAGTGTTACAGATCTCTCTCCAAGCTGTCATACTAATATGAAGCATTTAAATATTAAAGCAATGTGTATGTTTAAATCATTGAGGCTGTTCTTATTTCAAAGATTTTAATGTTATATGAAAATATAGATAACAAAAAAGCTTTTAATACCAAAATGTTTGAACGTTCTAAATGAGCGAGTACATTCGGAATATCTTATGACTTTGCATAATCATTCTTCTACTATTCGTTTATATACTATCAGCGTAGCGAGATTTATTAAATGACAAAGCCGGTAAAAATCAGGTTTTCGATTAAGTGACGAGCTTCAAAGCTCTGAAAAATAACTTACTGTTTTTGACGTCGCCATTCATTGCATGTGCGCTTGGTCATTTTTTTTTATTTTCTAGTCGTAGCAAGGTACGCAAAACTATTAGATAACGGTGTGAATTTTCAAGCGCAACGTAAAGGTCGCTAAATAAATATATTTACTTGTAAAGATAAGATATCCAATAGAAAAAAAAATGTTCGCATTCATATCCGCTATCGGTTTTTTCTTATATACATACGAGGGGCGTTCAATAAAAAGTGAGAAAAATATGTTGCCGGTAACTTTTGTTAAATATTATTTTATTTATTCCATATGTTGCAAATCATAATACACTTGGAATATCTTTTTTCTAAGCTTAAATTTCCTTTCATAAAAAACTCTTCATCCTGATCACCTAAAAAAATTCTGCACTGCAACGACTATTATTTCATTATTTTCGAATCTCTGTCCTGTCAGAGACTCCTTCAAGCTTGGAAATAAATAGAAATCACTAGGGGCAAGGTCGGGTGAATATGGAGGATGCTTAATTATTTCGAAGCCAGCATCTCGAATTGCAGCCATAGCAACGGCGGACCTGTGAGCCGAGGTATTATCTTGATGGAATAAAACAATTTATGCTAGTTTGCCTCGCCGTTTCTCGCGAATTTTGATACGCAATTTTTTTATTTTTTTATTTATTCGCGAATTTTATACCTACGTTCTAATTCAAAGACCCAGTAACAGAAGCTCCATGATCGAAATATTCTATCAGGACCACCCCTTTGCTATCCCAGAAAGAAGAGTTTATGATCTATCCGGTAGAACCACTCGCCTTTAAATTTCTTAGGGGTTGGAGACAATGGCGTGGCTGGCCCGCAAGGTACGGGCTGTCCGCAGGGGTATTGTAGTGTATGCGCAAGCGATCCTGCAACGCCCCATTACACTGCGGCGACGGATTCCGCTAAGGGTTTTAGTGAGTAAGAGTCTCACAGTACCTTACCCATTGACGGCCGGTAAGGTCCCCATGATGGGTTTCCCCAGCGTCAACAAAAAAAGGGGGTTAGAGACAATGGTATTTTCCAAGTCATAGACTATAATTTTGTTTCTGGATCACGCATTCGTGTAAAATTCTATGCACACTGTAACTCGGATTTTTGTTTCTTTGGCCTTAAAGCGTATCACGACACAACGATCTTCCAAATCAATGTTTACGACTTTATTGACCATTTATTCGGTCACTACCATTGTGGGGCGACCCAAGCGAGGGTCATCTTTGGTGGATGTTCTTTCACGTTTAAATTCGGCGCACCAACGTGCAACTTTATAATACGATGAAACATTTGCTCCCAAAGTATCATTAAGTCTTGATTAACTCGTTCCGTAGTGAAATGTTTCAAGCACAGATAGGTAGTAACCGAGTGCAATTCAATTTTTTACATTTTCGACAACATACTACGATAGACTGCAAACAAAAGACTCCCATTTAAAAAAAAATATTTCCTATTTTTAAATCTAATCAGCGTTCCAGCTTTACCAGCCAGTATTATTATTTTTTTTTTTCAGTTTTAAAGAGCTGCACCTCATTCTCACTTTATAATGAACTTGAACGCTCTACATATGTGCAATGTGCAAAAATCTCTACAAATGTGCAAAAATTGTATAGTAACAATAAAATTAACACATCGATTTCATGTACATTTTTTTTTATTTGTTACTAAGGCATATTTGACATTGATATCTTTTTAATTTTGTACGTCTATTTAAGTAATTGGAACTTTTTTTAACTGTAAAAAAATCTAAACTTAAAAAATAATTATCAAAATCGGTTCATAAACGACAAAGAAATCCGCGAACACACATAAAAAAAAACATATATACGGTCGAATTGAGAACCTCCTCCTTTTTGGAAGTCGGTTAAAAATAGCGAGATAATAATCGGTGAAGCACATTCAAACATACCTTGTATTTATATCAAGCTAAATAAACACGAACTAAGCCAAAGACAATACTGGTAGGTAATGAATGGATGAGGCATTCTAAAGAAAGAATATTTATGCTAAGGTTTTAAATATTATTTTCTGTTAACTTAGAATTGTGTACATTAGTAAATATTGTTTTAAATTCAACGTTATTTTTCTTTTATCATAATATATAATATTTTTCAACTAATACGGATACGAATAAAGAACATTATAGTAAATTAAAAGAATTTTTGTACAAGACTGGTTTTTGTAAAACTAGTTTCCTATTTTTTAAAAGTATATATCATATAACACTCCACTTCATTTATATTGCGCCTTTTAAGTGTAAATTAATATTTTCTAAAAATATGACTTTACAAAACTGCCTCAAAGTATTCATTAGATATAAAATATTACATGTAGTCAAGTTATACCTATAAATAACATTCAAGTTGTATTTTGATACAATCATTTTTTGTATTTTTATTAAAAAAATCGAACAAAAGCGAGTTTGACTCGCACACCGAGGGTTCCGTAGCATAAAATATTAAAATAAGTTTATATGTGATGTAACGACAAATTTAAGGTTTTCGGGATTTTCCCTTTACTTGATCTATACACATAAGTATAAGACATCATTCTAAGTCAACGGGAAGTACCCTAAGATTTTGACTCCATTGCAAGTGTTAAAATATGTGGCATAAGCGGTCGTACATATCTTTTTGGTTTTTTCACACCTCTAAGGGATTGCAGACCTGAGTATTTGATATAAATTTTAATTTGGGACCTCCACGCGTTTCTGAGAAAAAGGATCTTGTCAGATTGACAAACAGACGGACAGCGAAGTGATCCCTATAAGGGTTCCTTTTTTCCTTTAGGTACAGAACCCTAACAAATTTATCTTGGCTTAAATTAACATAAGTTACTTGTAATGAATGAACCATTTCAAAGCGGACTCGCAGGCAAAAACTAATTGCAAAAACAATATTAATTAAGAATATAAAATTGGAATGAAGTAACGAAAATAATATAAAATGAATACTAAAAGCTAAGGTAGCAAGTTTTTATATGAGCAAGGAAAAAAGTAGTGCTGAAGGAGACTTATCTGACATCATAAATATATCCATGGCTGACCTTTACAAAAATGTATGTAAACATAAGTAAATATTTTATAAGCCACCACTTAAGTGGTAATGTAGTCTTTAATAATTATAATACTTATATTTTAAAACGAACCTTATCTTCTTATAAATTATCGTTAAATTACCTTTTATTAATTATTAAAAATTTGAGAAAAACTCATATGAATTGAATTTACATATCTATATGTTTTTAAATTTCTTTATTGATAACACGTAAGCTCGTTCAATAACTATTTAAAAAAAAAACAATTGCAAACTGAGAAGAAAAAAGTTGTACTGGTGCAATAAACAAATAAGGCACAATACATGAAAGTTACGTTAAGAAGTTAGTTAAGTGTGTGTGTGTGTGTACATAACGCACGTAAGAAGTTATACTTCTTTGGCGTAACAGACAAAAATAGCTAAAGATTTCATCCCGGGTCACAACTCTCTATTTGTAAAAGGAATGATAAATTAATAAAATAATTAAGTAAGGCATATTAAGCATATTACAATCATATATTTATAGAATGTCATTTAAGGAAAGAATATAATATTATTTATCATTGGTCAGACAACAACGGTTACCATGGCAACAAAAAGTTATGAGCTATCTTCATCATGTCGCGTTTTGGCTGTCGGTGTGTATTTTTTTCCAAACGTCCCAAAAGAAGTATAACTTCAAAAAAAAAATTGTTTTGTATATGAAGGTTTCATTGGTTGTGCGTGTGACTACGCATGCCTGTGCGAACCTTTGAATAGTCACGACTACAAACTTGTAGTAGTGTCCTCCTGACCGATTCCGGCCACGGCGGCCAATCTCATTGAGATGAACCAACTGCGCAGGAGATATTATAGTGCACAAGTGTACGCGCAGACACAAATGCACTCTCTATTTCTGGCACTCTCGTACTCCGGTGGGACGACGACTACTCGACACGACCAGTGAGAGTTAAGGCGCAGGACCGGCTTTACGTGCTCTCCGAGGCACGGGGGTGAAACACAGCCCAACTCCGGGCCGTTACTGAGGCTTATTACACAAAAAGACTCAATAACTAAACTTGGCCCGACCCAGGACTCGAACCCAGGACCTCCGGGTGTGCAGCCGCACTTGCTAGCCACTACACCACCGAGGCAGTTGTTCCTGTATTTGGAATGTACTATACCAATTGAAACAGCAATAAGAATATTTTAATAACAAAATAAGCTTCGTAATAAAAACTTTACCCGATCAAATTACGTTCGCGAAAAACATAAACCAAAACGAAACAAATCAAGAACTCTTTCAAAATAAAATTACAAACAGTTATTTTGACTTCTACTCTATCCGAAATATTTCCTATGATAAAAAAATGTGTGAAGTATGAATAAATTTATTCAATTGTGTACTTACTAATTTAATAAAATGTTGCATTTTACTGTAAAATGTTTGCCATCCATTAAGGCGACGAGATTTAATTAGATAACAAATTAAGTTATAATAAAACCTTTTAAAACAACTCTTTCATTTCAAAAACTATTTACGGACCAATAAAGGCTTGGGAGCGCTAATAGGTTTTAATGGTAAGCGTGAGTTTAAATTAATTAATCAGCTTCATAATAATGGTGTGAGGTTTTAAAACAATAACGTTGTCGAAATCAGTTTAACACATGTCATAATTATTACAACTCTATTTATGTAGACTGTATAGGTATTGTAATGTATTATTATTATTGTTAATACATAGTCAGTGATAGCTGAGGGTAAAGCGCTCGCTTGGGTTAACCAAATAAAGCGGATTCAAATCCCGGGTCTTGCACCTCTAATATTTTCATTTGCGAATAATTTTCAAGATAATTACCACTTCACTTGCAGTGAAGAAAAACTAGAACAACCATACTAACTAACTAAAAATTAATTAAAAACCTAGCAAGCTTTTAAAAGTTTTTTTTTTTAATTTTGGGAAATGTATTTAGCTACCACCACATACTGGTGTTTATGTGGCAAGTTAGAGCTTTAGTTTTAGTCCTATAGAACAAATTATGCCAAGAACTGTTTTGTAATTAGAGCTTGTAAATATCCATACGTACCTCCTAAATATCCATACGTACCGATACCAGATTCCTTAGTGGAACAAACTTGGCCTGCAAACCTGAATCTATATATTATACTTTTAATGTAAAGATAAATGTCAATCAGTCCACTGAATTATTTTCTATGTCATAACATAATTTATTATAAATACGTAATATTAATGTAAAATACAACAAAACTTAAATAATATAAAGTTACCTATAGGTAGCTTACAGGACAAGCAACAAGCAACAAGCTTTGGACCTCCACTTATAATATGGTGGTATGTATACATAACTTTTCACCTTGTGTGTACACATCTTTGCGATACTTCTCTCTTAGATACGTCACTTTATTCTAAGTTTCCCTTATAGTTACTCTGTATATTTCTTTATTCTACAAAGCAAAACACAATGGTTTCTTAACGCGTTTTATTTCAATTTTGGGTTTGAATAAAATATTGAAATAAATAGCCATTTTATATTATTTCCATCTAAGACGAATTAATTTCATAATCGTTATAACCTATGGCCAATAGAAAACTAAGAAATATGAGAATGACATTTTCCACCCACGTGACATAGCGCTTAGAGATGTCATTTCCATTCATTCTTTTGTTTTCTATTAGAATTAGCGATTGTAGAAATTCATCTTGTCTTATTCTAGATAGTATAAAATTTGTTCTCATTTCGAAGATACTACAGGTTGGTACAAATATTTAGAAAATCGATGCGTGTATGTATTTCTCGCGGGTGCAAGATCTTCAACGTCCAGCTAAGAGACAGTTAATTAATTCTAATATTTAAAAGATATTTAGGAGTTTCACTATTTTATCTTTATATACCAAGCGGCTTGGAATATATGGCTTGGTCCAAGCCCTATTCAGTATACCCTTAGATGAGTCTACTCGTATTATTTCATCCTACATTATTGTTTGTTTTTTGTATGTTAAGGATAAACTCTGCAATTACTTAACTCATTCTGTCAATTATATAAAGCTATATTAATTGTTAACCATGTGGCTACTTTTGTGGACGTACCACGCAAGCGACACCACGGTCGGAAATTAGTGCAATCTATTGTGCATAATATAATATGATCTTCCAAAACAAAATGAAATTATGTTAAAACCATATATATTTTTTGTGTAGTCTAAAAGTAAATCACACAAAAATATTTAGCGTCTTTATTTTATATTTTGAGATATTACTTCAACTGTGCATGTAGGCATGTAAGTTGGTACCTACGAGAAGAAACGATTATTTCTGTGTACAGAAAATTAAACTCTATTAACATCAATTAAGGTACAAAAACCGAAGCAATTGCCGTATTCAAGTATGATGTGAGTGACCGTACCTTCGCCGCTTCGTTGACCAGAATAATAAAATTAGTAGACGGCAGCGGATTCGTACATATGTATGTAACTTTAATTTCGACTGGTTCAAGGTGAACGATATTAGCACCTTTTGAATTTATAAGTAACTCAAAATACTTAACTATCCTTTGTAAAATACATTACGTATATGAGAAAGAAAAACTGATCGGTTAATTTATGTTATATATAATAATGAAATATGAAATATTTTTGTCACGTAAAGTCATTAAATACTCTAGTGTTTTGTTTTAATAATAGCTTACTAATATGTATGTAAGTATATACATATTGCGGTTCAACGCAGAATGAATGAAACAATAGAAACTAGGTCCTTTACCTCGGCGCAGTACGTACATAAAGCCTACAGTTTCATTAAAAATCTTAATTAAAAGAAACGATGGACAAAAATAGCTCTTCAATTATGAAATTTGAAAACCTTGCATAAAGTACCTACAAACTATAATATGTGTCTAACTACATGGACCTTAGAGCCTTGGAATAAAAATAAATTTCGAATGATTTTAATGTATGCGTTGAAGAAGCTAAATCGTGGAATGTTAAACGATATGATGACGTCATGCACTAGTCAGATGCAGAGACTAAGTAACTGGTTATGCAAAAAAAAGATCTAAAATAATTTCAACAAAAACTCTAGAACTTAACTAAAATGCAGATATTAAAGCTTGTTGAGTCTCACCTTAGAAGGAAAGTGTTGCGCGCGCAGGTAAACACCAAAATCCCACAGGTGAACGTTACTTTCAATTCAAATCCAAAATATTCAGAAGACGTTTTAAGGGACGTCGTCTGAAGGAATCAGGATTACACTCGTGCACTTTGCATTAGCCACGCACCAAGAGCCGGCACTATCACACCACACGTTTGTTTATAATATTACGAGCCACTTATTAATAATTTTTAAGGACCCTACTGCGCATGTCCATAAAATACGCGCCTATTTCGAATAAGGTTATGTTACAAGTTATAAACACTTCAAAACACTACACGCACTTCCAAAGTTCCAAACGGAATCCTATTAGAACTAATCCGCGCAAACTTTTTATACGTCTGCGTTCACTTTTATCGCCTGTTGATCACTTAACTCGGTTCCAACTGCGAATCCAATATTATCTGTTAATTCTAACAAACTTTCTGCACTTTTATGAGGATCCGCCGACTCTACCTGCGGCGAATGAATGCTGTATGTGTTATAAACACTTGTAAACTCCGGAACCGGTAACAATTCAATTCCGCACGTGACACTGTCAAAATAAAATATGTCTTACTAAACAGGGTACCATCGGAAACTCACTGAGCGACTTGCGAAACTTCCCAGAAAGTTTTGTAGGATAAATGAAATGAATAGAAAAGAAAATAAACGAAGAATATTAAAGTCGGCGACTGTAAAGCCGAGCGTCCGACACTCCTGCTGAGCGCTGTACTAAACGCGAGAGGCCACACGACCCGCCCCTCCCCGCGTCTCTTATCCCGCCCGCGCCCTGCGACCCGCGCCCAGACGTCGTATGAAAAAATAAATAATATTAAAAAAAAATAGTAGACATCCAAAAAGACTTCACAGTCAGTTTAATATGGTTATGAATTAAATTATATTAGAAATTTGTATAGATTGTTCGATGCGGGTAGGAACGGGACGCCGCGCCGCGCCAGTACCGGCTCAACCATTCAATTAATCCGACAACACGTGCGTGATGCATCGAACGGAGGGTTCCGCACAACACGGAGGACAAGCTCAGTAATCCGGTTTTACGGACCGACCGAAGATTGCCTCAGATTTCAATTACTGTTTATTATTGTTTCGTGTATTGGCTTTAATTAATATTTAACATCGTAATAAAAATATTATCTATAATTTTGTACGGTAAAAATATTTATTTTTATAATTTTCTATTTATGTATTTTTATAATTTTCTTTTAAAAAGAATAACCAAGTACCAACTTATACAAACTATTTTGGAAAATATTTTTCATTAGGAAATATTTTTAGGATACTTAAAGAACATAAAGAAACTTTAAAATAGAGGTATGTATTTCTTTGTCGTCAAACAGGTATATTTGAGATAAATTAACGCTAAACATCCAATGTTTGAATTTAAAATGTTTATCTTTTTTTTACACAAGTGTCAAAAGTCGCATGGACCCACGTTTTTTAGCATCGCAGGTAGAAAAATCTCTTTTATTTAAGTGTTCAGTTTGTTAAGCGGTCAAAAAGGCTCTGCGTGCCTGGTCGGACTGGCAGGAACTTAGAATTTAATTAATATAACATAATAAGTATATTATGTATGTAATTTAATATTAGTATTATGACAAGCTCAGTACATGTTATTTCTTTATTCTATTATCTATTGATAAAACATGTTTATATTTATAACTTTTTATGTATATTGATTCGTCCCTGGTTCCGTTACTCCTTATAACATCAGCTATCTGCCAGTGAAAGTCCCATCAAAATTGGTCCAGCCATTTCAGAGATTATCCCGAACAAACAGACAGACAGACACACAGACAGATAAAAATTGTAAAAAATGTTGTTTTAGTATATGTACCGTGTACGTTGGTATACGTCCATATGCATATATGTACATCCATATGCATTTAGTAAAAAGTGGTTATTTTAAAGTTACAAACAGACACTAAAATTTTATTTAACTGTATAGATAGATTATTAATACACAACTATTAATTTATAATAAAAGTGATAAAATATAATATTATTTTTTTGTATTATAATAAATAATAATAGTACCTATTATATGGATATAATATAAAATAAATAAAGATATTAGTAATGGTATTACATAGTTACTCATAATCTCTAAATAATCTTTATATTAGTCTACTGCTGTTATATATATAACATATTCTATTTATTATAAAATGATAGAATGATATAATACATACTCTCTAAGGTAAAGTTGGTAAGATCGTCCTTCACCTTATCAGATCTACTTACTGGATGATAAGTACATATTTTGTGTTCATCATAAATATTACAGATTATTTCCTAGTCCGAAAATCTGTTTATTTTTAACTAGCGACTTACTTTACTAAATATGAAACGCGATAATTTAAAAAGTTAGACTTACTCTCGCTTCGCTCGGGTGCGTCCCTAGGTAGGCTTTAATTTTTTTGAGCGAAACCCTAATTCTTTTTCTAAAATAAAAGTAGTCTAAGTTACTCCTTATAATATCAGTTATCTGCCAGTAAAAGTACCGTTAATATTGGTCCAGCTATTTCGGACATTAGCCGGAACAAACAGACAGACAGACAGACAAAAATTTTAAAAATTTTAAATTATGTTTTTCTTATAAGTAACGTATATAATTCCATATGCAATTAGTATAAAGCTGTTATTTTGACATTACAAACGGACACTTTAATTTTATTTATCTGTATAGATAGATAAACATTTATTGCAATATAAATTGCAATTTTAATTTTTTATGTTTTACTTACTATTCCATATAGCTACTATGCTGAGACTTTTATATCACGTCCTGTACCTATTTCCACCATTGCACGCGTCATACTACTTTATCCCGCCTTATTCCAATTTTAAAAATATGATTCGTGATCGATTCTCTAGCAAAAACTTTAGACAAAACTAACATCACTTCAGCATATTCCTCATAATTTATACATTCAATAAATATCAAACTTCTTTAGTAAGTGCGTGAAATATATTTCATCAAGTAATTCCATATATTTTATACCACACACACTTATCCTGTAGACATATTATGGGTGAAAGACGGCACTATTTCGCTTTTACTATATTCACTTTTTGAGGACACATAATGTCACATAAAAATGATTAAATTTAACCTTCGAATAGAAGTGTGGCGGTAGCGTGTACAACTTTGTTATTGGCTCTAGAAACTTACTTGCTAACATAAAAGTACTAGCTTATTTTCAAAACTTACTTTTGAAAGTTAACAAAACGGAACTTAAGTGTTGGCTACCAATTTGCAAGCAAAAATGTTTATTTTCCCGTTGCTTTAACAAAAAAAAAATTATAAATAGAGTACATATTTATTAATAGTGGTTATGTCTTTTGTTGATGTCATGAGAATTGAGACTAAGTAAAACTATAGACATACACATACAGACATACGAGTATATGCAGGTAAACTTATAACTGTAATTATTATATTGTTGTTAAAATAATATTAAATTAATTTATTATGCCATATAATTGGCAATAAAAATACTTATATTACGATTTTATCTTAATATTATATTTTCATTACTGATTTTCCTTATATTATTACTATTATTATTTAATTATTTTTTTATTATCAACTAGCGACTCACCGTCGCTCCGCTCGGGTTCGTCCATACTTACGTTTTACAGTTTAGTATAGATTTTTTAGAGATGAGATATTTTCTCGCAGTGAAAAGTGTCCTATATGTTGATTCTGGATAACCAACTGTCATAATACCAAATTTCATAAAATCCCTCCAGTGGTTTTTCCGTGATGCGGTCACAGACTGACAGACAGACAGACAGACGAAAATTCCAAAAACTACAGATTCGGCCACTGTATCGATAATAATGTCTATTTCAATAAGATTTTCCAAAAAATATTTAATGTACAGAATCGGCTTAGTTACAATTTTATTATGTGTATAGACTAGCGACTCACGCTCGCTTCGCTCGCATGCGTCCCTAGGTACATTTTCACGTTTAGCTATGTTTATACATAAATAGCAACTTGCTACTTCTAAGATATTCGTTTAAATTATATAGTGATTTACCCTGGCTTCGCTCGCATGCGTACGTCGTACGCGGATTTTGTTCACAATTGCATGGATTTTAATTTTTTTTCGCGGAACCCTGATTCTTTTTCTAAAATAAAAGTAGCCTAAGTTACTCCCTATAACAGCAGCTATCTACCAGTGAAAGTCCCGTCAAAATCGGTCCAGCCGTTTCGGAGATTAGCCGGAACAAACAGACAGACAGACAGACAGACAGACAGACAGACAGACAGACAGACAATAATTGTAAAAAATGTTGTATTGGTATATGTACCGTGTATACATCCATATGCATTTAGTAAAAAGTGGTTATTTTAATATTACAAACAGAAACTCTAATTTTATTTATCTGTATAGATTTCAGCTAATAAAATGAACAAACTATAAAAGTTCTTATTTTTTTTTTAAGAATTTTAAATAAAATGATCCATTTTAAATCATACATATTGTTATATATGAAGCGACAATCGTTGTGAAATTTGCATACTTAAAATAAAAACTGTAGGTATGTTTAAAATTAGTAGGTATAAGTAGTTACTACAATTTCTCTTTAGAAAGCGTAATTTGACTTTACTGACTAAAGCGACTTGGTTTGTACATATTATGTCTAATTTTGTTGTTTTAAATTAATTTATTATATGTGCCGTCAATAAAAAATGACGTTTTTCAAATTCTAATAGGATAACACCTGCTGATGAATATAAAAGTTTGTATATTTGTTACTCCTTTACGCTGAAACGGCTGGGTAGATTTAGATGAAATTTATAGTACACAAATAGAGTAATGACCTGGAGTTCATAGGCTAACGTTAGACACTTAAGAGACCCACCCGAGCGAAGCGAGACTAAATTGGTATTATATTACTCGTAGTACCTGGGCGAGCGAGCTTCGCCCGGAGTTTTTGGACAAAAGTACTTTTTTTTTTTAATTTGGCTTAAAACAAAATAAAAAACTAAAAACATGAATAAATAAAAAAAAAGAAAAAGAAATAAAAGCTTTAAATCCAACCGGGATTCAGACCTGTGATTGTCAATCTTGCGCCTTGGCCGCTTGACCATCGTGGTCGCTTATGCCTGAGCGTGCGAAATTATCCGCCATATTTTGCGTGGAATACTTCGATAGAAAACCGCATTAAAACTCGAAAACACACGTTTCCATAGTCATAAGTCAAATTTCAGCGAAATCGTTAGAGCCGTTTCCGAGACCATCGGTATATATAAATAAATAAATATACAAGAATTGCTCGTTGTAAGGTATTAGATATAGGCATGTTTTTGGATATCGATTGTATACTATGAGTGTAACGTTAGGCCCCATCATGATTATGAGGATATTATCAGCCCCAACCGATGATATTCACATCCGGACACATCGATGCGAGTGGGATGATTTCGACTTTCAAGTAACTTATAAGGAAATAACTGTTTTAGGTTCCACATGTTACCCAATTGCAGCGAAGCGCAAAGAAAGGTTTGACCTGTATCTACCTATATATATGTTCGATCTTATATTCCCTCGTAATTACTAAACAGCTTAACCGGTTTTGATAAAACATATGTACGTCGTTATATTTGTCTTGGTAACACGAGTGTTATAGGGTGTCATTGAAAAATCAAAATGGCGTATCTTAAGGGTTAATTTGTGTGTCTAGAAAAAAAAACTCTCAAATCTATTGAATGGGGTATCAAAATAAAGATTTTTAAGAGGCGATCACAAAATATTTACAACTTATATGCTTAAAAATAATTTAGGGTAACAAATTGTTCAATGAAACTCCAACTGCCTAACTGGCCGGAGACATACATTACGTACATATTATGTCTCCGGCTGCATAATACTATGTTTCTTCGTCTACTTATTTTTTCATCTTTTTAGTTCGCTTTTTACGTGGTCGGGTTTTATTTTTTATATCTCTACATGTATTTATACAGGAAGGAAGTGCTGTATTATAGTGTTGTTATTGGAAGTTCTTTAAAATTATACACTTTCATAAGGGTTTCATTAAAATTAAATTAACAAAACAAAATAAAAAAATATATTCCACATTTTTAATACTTCCATTAAGGTAATAAATATTTTTGACATTTTTAATCAAACCGCAATAAAAATGCAATATTCTCATTTTTTTAAATATTTAACAGAACACCCACACGATAGAGTTTGTTGCACATAAAGTTTATTACCGATATGCAAATCTATATCAGCATAAATAAATATGAATGTAAATATAATTCTCAATATTATTTAACACACTTAACTACTTTTCAAAGCAGTGCTAACAGATAGTAGGTATCTTAGGGCAAAGCGCGGTAAAACAATAAGTTCGGAAGTTGCCGTCAACTCAATTGACAACGGACGAGTGCGGAAACCGTTCCATTTCAAGGAGAATTCTCTCCCCAGTTATTATAGTTTCTAGTTTCTACTACTTATATTTTTTTCTTCGCCTATAACTTTTATAACTCTTAGCAAATTAGGTTAATAGAATAACTTGGTATCTATACGCGTAATAAATAAGTTCTTAGGACTTTTGCATTTCAAGAAGTTTATTTTTTTATGATTAATGAGTTAAAATTTTAATTAATAATATTAAATTTTTAATGTTAGTTCACCTGCTGCGGTGCAGTGGCTAGAATGTACGGCTACAGGTCCAGAGGTCTTGGCTTTAAGTCTATTTATTATCTAGTTTATGGGTACATATAATACTTCCTGCGCAGTTTTAAGTAGGATTGATTACCGTCGCCGAAATCAGCCAGAAGGACGTTTATCATGATCACTGTACCCTTTCTTCTATTCTATATTCTAAATACATTGTTTAAATGTTTTCATCTTGTAAATTGGAAAACTGACGGTCAATTTACTTGGTTGATTATTTATACCTGTTCATAGATTTTGGGTTTAAAAACTGTCTGAGTCACTCACATATAATAGATTATATTTTATCCCGATTCATTAAGTGACTCGCGAGCGCTATTTAGTAAATTGTAAAAAGTGAAGAACACACGACGTAAAGATCCGAGGGTCGCTAGTGTAATACTCTAAAAGATAAAGTAAACCTAATGAAGGAAGAGCAATAAAAATTAAAGTAATAGCTGGTAAAATAGTTCAAATTAATTCAATTATTTGTTCTTCTGAAAGAAATCGGTTAATGTATTTATTAAAAAATAGATTAATTATTAAACAGGAAACTAAAATCGTGATTATTTTTTAAATTTAAAATATTATTTTTAAATTATACTAAATTACCCAGCATGTGACCTATATATTTTCCAGAATTGTACGTACATTGAAATGGAGTGACGTCTTCAATGTATAAGGGAACAAGACGCTAATAAGGAAGGAAATAAATAAAGAACTTATTTTTACTACGTATGAAGTATTGCATCCACTATTGCAATCAAATCAAAAATATTTATGACAGAAAGCTGCCATTATATCGTAGGTTAATTCTATATCTGTCATAGTTTTCATCATTGATTGTAAATGAGATATTGTTTGTCAAATTCACAAAGCAATCATAATTTTAATAATGAAATTCTTTTCGTAATTTCGTATCTCATTAGTAGTAACTTTTACAGTACAGAAATCAATAAGCGATATTGTGATATTCTATTTAGTGACGATGTCTTTATGCTATTATTAGACTATATAAAATGCTATAAAAGATAACTTGTCTTTTTATTTTGCGTAAGAGTTTGATTTGTACAAGATACACAGTAAGTGTGCGATAACAGATTAATTAAGCTTAACAAAGGAGAAGATTCTCATTAGTACCCAGCAATCCAACTGAGCGTAAAGCTAAAATCTACTGAACAGATTCTGATGAAACTTTACAGTAATAAATGAAAAAAAAAATTTAAAAGGATGAATTTTGAAAAATGCTAAAACACGTATTTATTTAATTATATTGAAGAGTATTAATACCAAGTTTCAAGTCAAATTTTGATCGTGAATATTTTTTCAGATTGTATTACGTGTTTTCCCCAGGGAATTAGGTAATCTCCCGTGATAAAAACCTATCTCACTCTCCAGCCCTCCAACTATCTCCACACTAAAAATCACGCCAATCCATCACTCTGTTTCGACTTGAAAGAAGAACAAACAAATAAACAAACAAACAGACTTTCATATTTATAATATTAAAATATGGAAGTATGAATTTCTTATCCTAAATTACTTTTAAATATGTAAGTTGTGTATGAGATCCGCGTTATCAAGACGAATTGAACGACGTATAAATCACCAAAATTGGTTTAGCCGATTAGTAATTACGAGGGAACATATAGATACAAGTCAAACACATAACCCTCCTTTGGACTTCGCCGCAGTCGGGTAAAAAGCAAAAAATAACTGGATGGGACTGTCCATTTACTATAGTTACCTAATCAGATATTTTCGAAGTCATCAAACTATAACTTACAGCCAAATAGTTTTTCTCGTAGTTTTAGCGCGAGCGAAGCCGCGGGTTCTGCTAGTATATTTATATTTCTTACATTTAAAGCAAAGAAGCACAATAGGTACATAAGTATTGGTGGTATGCACATTGCACAATGCGCATATAAAGCTCGAATGAATGCTCCAAATGCAAAAATGAGGTCTATAAACTAAGATTTATTTCTGCGCGCTAAGCAATTGATAAAAATGTCGTGTTGAGTGCGAATTTCGTGTAAAATTGAAGTTCACGTGTTTTCGTTTCAATCAAACGCATTGTAACGTGAATCGTCTTAAGTATTTTTGGTAGGCTTTAATCTTATAGGCTTTAATAGGCTTTATAATATTTATTTATATCATAAATAAATAAAATACCTATAATAAAATTATAATTTTTGATGTAGTGTTTTTGTTCGATTTTAAGATTTAATTTTAGGGCACTAAAATAAATGAAAATATAAGTGAAATAACATATAATATAATTCATTCAAAAGAAACATTACAATATTAAAATCAATAATTACTATACGAGTCAAACCTGACAGGAAGTGGTGGATGGACAGGTAATGCTAGTTGCATTTCCTCGCTGAATGGCCATCGAGTCTTTGGTCGAAAAAAAACCAGCTCTCTTGTTACCAGTAGAGACAAAAAGACAAAGTGTTATAGTTTTTTAAGAAGTTCTTAACACTTTTCTCTATAAAGCAATAGCTTTGACGGTTCACCAATATTGGTAATGTAAACGTGATCGTTTATGGAGCAATGAGTACGCTTGATATTTCTTTACGCTGCAACAAATAGACAAATTTTAATCGGCCAAGATATCTCGCAATTGATGCTGCGAGTCATGTCTCTCGCAAGGTAATCTCGACCTACTCTAGATGACAAAGTCAGGAAAACTCTCTTCTTTATCTCTCATATAATCGTATCCATCCAATCTCATGTCAGAGTACTAAAAATAATTTTTGTGGATTTTTTTTTAATTACTTTAATTATTATTCATGTTACATTCAGATATTCTCTGGAGTTATTTTTATAACATAAATAAAAACAGTGCCACCTCGTTAGTCTGTATCGTTTCATCTTGAACACGACACTCAAATCGAACGTTTGAATCTGAAACCTACTAAATTGGCTCCCTCCAAAGCAATAAAAACGAGGTTATTGAGGATAATCTTACAAAATAATTTAATCCATATGCCGTTAAATTATGTAAGTGTACTAAATTATTATTTCACTAGCGGCTCACTCTCGCTTCGCTCGGGTTCGCCTCTAGAAAAACAAAAACAAATCTATCCCACGGGAACTGTACATTTTTTCGGGATAAAAGGTAGCCTATATGCTATTCCATACTATAATCTATCTCTGTGCTTAATTTCATCCAGATCAGTTTAGCTATCAGTCTGTCTTGATTGAGTAACAAACATCCGAAGATCCAAACATCTAAACTTTCACGTTTACCTATAATATTAGTATAGATTAATTTAGCTTCTCATAGCCATTAAAGGATGTTTTCTTTAATAAACACTTTAGTTTGGCTCTTGAAAATTAAATCTCTAACAGTACCTATATCAAATGTAGAAAGTTTTATTTTTATCATTTATTGTTTCATATAATATGGCCAATTTTATTATAATTTTATATTGTAATTTTTGTTTTGATATAAACAAACAAATCGTCAAAACAAATATTGCATTATACAAAAATCGAATTCGTATCCTGCAGTGTAGCAAGAATACACCACTGCATCACAGCATTTTGACGGCAATTTATAAGAGAGATCGCCTGAAAGTAGAAAAGGCAACATTCTTTTACTTTAAATTCGACCTACTTAACTACTTTATTCGAATTTCAGCTTCTATTTATTATGAACCTTACGTTAGTTTTGATTCAACGTATAAAACTTTTTTCTATCACACAAAAAATATAGTTCATCAACATATTGAAAGCTTTTTGTAAAATATTTATGTATATGATTTATTTCAGTAGCTTATTTGAAGAGTAAATAAATTTACTTTTGCATAAATAGGTACAAGATTCTTATAACGTTAGAATGTGAAACATGCAAATCTATACATATAATTTATATTAAATATTTTTTGGAAAATATTATTGAAATAGACTTTATTATCGACACAGAGACCGAATCTATAGTTTTTATAATTATTGTCTGTCTGTCTGTTACCGCATCATAGAAAAACCACTGGAGGGATTTTGATGGAATTTGGTATGATGATAGCTGGATATCCGGGTCAACATATAGGATACTTTTTACCGCGGGAGATTATCTCATTCCCACGGAAATACACGTTATAACACAACCCAAAAAATATTTATGATCAGAATTTCTTGAAACTTGGTATTAATGCTTTTCAACACAATTAAATAAATACGTGTTTTAGCGTTTTTTTGAAATTCATCCCATAAGGAGATAAAATAAGGGATGAAAATTTGTATGAAACCTACATTTTTAAAGTTTTTTTGTTGTAGTTTTAGCGCGAGCGAAGCCGCGGATTTTGCTAGTATTACATAATTATACACTTTTACTGAAAAATGAATTCGTAATATCTTCTGCTCGCGAATCCAAAAGTAGATTCTACGAGACTAATCCTGAAGTTATTTAAGTTCAAGAGAAACAAAATATTTATCTTTTTCTTAACAACTTAAATATAACTTAGAGTGGAACATGATGAGTGTTTTTTTGTCTCACAGGCTATTTTCTTAAATTTACTTATCAAAATAAATTTGAAGTTCATCTATACTGTAATATTATAAAGCTAAAGAGTTTGTTTGTTTGTTTGGGTGAATGTGCTAATCTCAGGAACTACTAATTCGATTTGAAAAATTCTTTCTGTATTAGATAGCCCGTTAACTGAAAAAAGCTATAGGCTATATATCATCCCGGAAAAATTTACGGTTCCCGTGGAATAGAATTGTTTTTGTCTAGGGACGAACCTGAAGCGAAGCGAGGGTGAGTCGCTAGTGTTATATAAAGTGAGATGACCGACTAATAGCAGACATACCTATTTAGCATAAATAATTGAATTTAAAATTTTAAAGTTAAATATAGTTGAGATGGATTTAAACATATCTTTAAATTATAATTTGAAAACAAATCTAGAATTACGATAAAAACAAATCTAGAATTGATTTATAGCGTAGTCACTTATAGTTTTCAAGAAAACTATGACGAAAACCCTGAATCTAAATTACTTATATAGCAATCATTGTATAAGAAACTCTTGTTGGATAGGAGCCCATTTCACACATGATCGATTTTCATAATAACTTCATATGAATAAAAGTATTTTTTATATGTAATAATATTTAAGAAATCATATTTCATAAGAAATTATAATTTACATCTCAAATGTATGTTAGTAAGCATAACTCCTCGTGAAGTTGTTAGCTTATGCATGTTTCCTTAAAGTGACTCTTGAACTTGCTCTAAGCGTTAGAAATTATTTAGATGCAGCTAAGTTTAATCTACATTTGCCTTCTATAAATTTACACAAATTTCTGTTAACTTCTCACTTGTAATTTATAAGGAACAACATTAATACTGTCATAATTTAACTAATTACGTTTTAATATACTAAAATTGTATATATATAATAGTCTATAATACATATAATAAAACTGTAAACATAGAAAAAAAGCTAAAAATCGAGTCACGGGGGTGTAAGAAGATAAATAGAACAAATCCAGATTTTTTTCATTTTTTTTATTTCTCTGTCTGTTTATCTGTTTGTCTGTTTGTACGGGCTAATCAGCAAAATTGTTGGATCGATTTAAGTAAAATTTTGCATGGTGGTACTATATATCCCCGGTCAATATCATAGATACTTCTCATCCCGGAAAATTAAAGAGTTCTCGGGATAGTTAAAAAAACTATAATAATTTATATAGTTTAATACACAAAAACTGCTGATTGGGGTTTATTTAAACTTTACAATAATATAGTTCTTACATCGGAAAAACAAATAGGCTACTTTTTATCCCGGAAAAATGTACGGTTCTCACGGGATAGATTTGTTTTTGTTTGTCTAGAGGCGAAACTGAGCGAAAGTGAAGCAAGGGTGAGCGCTAGTAGATATTATTTGTAGATAATTAATTAACACTAAAAATACCTTTAAATTTTAAAGTAATAAATGAATTATTACCACATATTATATCACACTGTTTTCATTCATTCATTATACTGGAAGGTTGCGATGTTTCAGTTTAAGGAAGAGTCAAAAACAAATGCAGTATGATAGAGCTATACTCGTACTCCAACCAGAATTTTTGTTTGGATATTCGAAAATTTAAGTGCTTCACATAAGTCAAGTGCGTCATACTTCCATCAATAATAGAATAAACAAGTAGGTACACTTTGTTGCTTTCAATTTTTTATCCATCGACGTGTACAGAATGAAAACTATTTGGAAATGACACGTCGAACAGCAACTGAAAAACTAATAACCTAAGTGTTTTCGTATACAAACCGTTGTGTAGCAAGAGCGAGCACCTTAAAATGGGTGCGTTTAATAGCGTATGACATGTTAAATGTTTTCCTCTTGTTAATCTAATCTTCAGCTATCAACTTCAGATCTTCTATTCTTCAAATCTTTGCTAAACGTATGTTGCTTTATTATTGATAAGTACTTTTATCTGTTTGGTAATTTTAATTGTAAAAAATATTAATTATAGCTAATACATGTTGACTGTTTTCCAATAAATAAAACTTTTGATCTTTATTCCGACTGTATCGATACAAAAATCACCGCCGTTACATGATCTGACGGGCGCGAGCTCTCAAAAGCCGTGATTGGCCAAATTATTGCATTCGAAGTATCGACATGTGCAACTGAACATATCAGTCATTTGTGACTGAAATCGGAGCGGAATATTCATTACGCAATATTTCCCCCCTAGAGAAAATCGCGATGAAGCGTATAGAGAGAAAAACTGCGAACTTCGTTTCACAAAGCGCACGCCTGAAAGGGGCCTGTGAAAAAACATTTTCATTGTGTCTGGAACTCGCTCGATTTTTAATCTCTCCCCGCGTCCCCTGTAACTTTATTGTGAGCTTTGCAAAATCTGTTGAACTGACTGCCACTAAATCGACGGTTATCTGCCTTTAGTGCTGATATTATGACTAGGAAGTTCGATCAGTATACACCAGTTTTCCTGATGTACCTCTCATAACTTGTAAGTTGAATATAAAATGAGTACTTAAAATTAAAAAAAATTGCATTAAGTATGATTATTTATGACAATAAAGTTAGCTGAAAACTCCCTATTCTCAAAGCATTAACTCTAATATATGTAAATTCGTCAATGCAAGTGTTAATTCAAATTATTCAATATCAATATTTTCAACATATCAATATTTTAATTTTGAGAAAAATTTTAAGAAACAGAAATGCTTCACGCTAAAATGCTTGAATACAATATGTAGAAGGCAAGGATCCATGATGCTCCATGTTTTATTCATCGCGCTTGAGATAAAGGCGCTGTGATGTTAGCAAAAGACGCAGTCATACATTGATCGGTATTGTGGCGAATTGTTTGTATAAACAATACATATTGTGTTTTGTGATGGTAAATGGGAGCAGAATTGTTAGGATAATACCTGTCATTGTGACGTCATTATCGTGTAAGGCAAACGTCTGCGTATATTTATTTATGCCATCTATCGGTGTGAATAACGATATGACTAACGCATTGTTTATGGGTAAATATTTAGGTATATAGGGAACTGTGGTAAGTAACTATTGTTAATAATGAAATGAGATTCATTAGACTATTACTTTCATTGCTATATTAATACTGGATAACATTTTAAAATGAAACCTACTGTTTATTTTTTATTTTATTTTAAGGCAAATAGAACAAATAATAACTATGTACTTTTTACATTTTATAACTGTATTTTAAGCATAGCAAAAATTTATATTATTTATGGATCACGTACTACGTGTTCCACAAATAATATAACTAAATTGAAAAAGTAATTTCAGAGGCAAAGGTCCAGTACGTGTAAATTAGTTTTGCTTTTCCTATGCAGGCTTAGGAGAACCGAAAATGGTTATTAATCTGCTTAATAGTTTTTCTAAGTGCAATAAAATATACATTGGAATTTATAGTACATTTTGATTTAAAAATAAATTGCAAGTACGAAGAAATAAACTGTATTTAATAACCTGATGGTATAATGACAGCAAATGAGATAATAGTAAGGAGGTTGTGAATTGGACTCCTACTAATCCTAGTAGAAATTATCTAATTATGTACTGATTGATGTAATACTATCTGTAAAAATTCAACATTGTTGAATTTTTCATCTAGTTTCAACACTATATATACGTTATTTATACATATTAATTAAAAAAAAAAAACAAAGTAATATACCTGAGAAAACGGTATTCAACTCAATATAAAATAACCTAGAATCAGCAAAAATTATTCAAGTTGCACAAACATTAAACTAAATAATAATTTTTCTTTTCAACGTAAAACTTTCAGATAAGTTCGTGATACTTTCGACTATACTTCTAAATACGAATTATTATTTTTTTCTCTGTTTTTATATTTATTCTTATATCGCTTTATACCTACTTATAAAAGAACGCATTATTATTCTATGTTTGGTCATATTTATGAAAAGTAAAATCAAGCTTTTAGTTTAAAAAACTATTGACTTAAACACATAAACGTTTAAAGTAATGAGTTTCACTCTACCACTCCTCGCGATGGAATTATGAATAAAACATTGCGGTCTAAGGACGGGTGTCTATCTTATGTTGCACTACAGATAAATATAAACAACAATTTATTTTATAAAAATTTTGGTGGTTTTAATTAATTTGAATTTAAAACGATAATGTTATGGAAAAAAACTCATTTTACCGTTTTGATAGATATAATTTTATAGAAAACTAGCGACTCACCCTCGCTTCGCTCGGGTTTGTCTCGGTACAAACGGGTCGATTCCCCGTACAAACTTTCCTCCCCATTTAACCCCCCCCCCCTTTTAAGGGATGATTTCCGGGATAAAAAGTATTCTATATCCTTCCCAGGATCTCAAACTACCTTCATATCAAATTTCATCTAAATCGGTTCAATAGAACCTGATCCTGCTACAACCTCATA
Organism: Argynnis bischoffii washingtonia; assembly: GCA_033884665.1. Taxonomy (NCBI): domain Eukaryota; kingdom Metazoa; phylum Arthropoda; class Insecta; order Lepidoptera; family Nymphalidae; genus Argynnis; species Argynnis bischoffii. Next base: position 10,800,692 of record CM066618.1, on the reverse strand, counting down.
AACATTAATATATTATATATTTTACTATATATTTAATATAAAATTTAATAAAAAAATATTAGTATAGATAATATTTTTTTTTAATGAACAATTGAACGAATTAATATGAAGATCAGAACAGAAAGTGTTCGTCCTTGCTTTATAAAATCCAGCCGTTCTTTTTCGAATTTAAGTGTAATTATGCGCGTAGTATAAATATCATGGAACATATTAAGACAAAAATATTGGTAAGCTTAGATATATATTATATCCTATACCTAACATTCTTATACCACAAATGATCAGGCCATATTTTGAATTAAATATTATCATCCAGCCATTTTAGCGTAAAATAAGCATAAAAGCGTAGTTGAAATATAAAAGCGAAGGTTTAGTAACAAATAGCACGGCAAAAGAGCTGTACATTTTCTGACAACATGATGACGTAATCGTGAACTTAAGGGAAAGCATTAGAATTAAACAAACTTCCACCGAATATTGTTCTACTAATTTATGACTCCTATGTATTTATTAATAAAACTGTTTTTTTTTCTAAGAAAGTATTATGACTCCTATGTAGTATTATCTTAGGTACGTTATAATCATGGTTTTCATTATAATTTGCAGTAAACGAAATATTTTTAAGGTATGTTAAATGAAATTGATAAAGACAATAAAGGAGAATGGGCAACTTTGTATGGGATTCGTCCCCAGAGTGTATCAAGTTGAGACATATGTCATTTTAAAGATTAGAAGTATAGCTTCAATTTATTGTATGACACCAACGCTGAGACTCGTGCAGGGAAAGAATTATGAATCATTTAATTTTATTAAATTCGTGAAAGTAAAACAGTATAATTTAGATTGTACAATATTTTCATAAATATTATTTTATATCGTACCGTGCCGTCTGTTTTTACACACCTTCGCACATATTGCGACTTTTGCAGCCCTGTACAGGATAGCTGAATGAATAAATGAGGAAGAATTGAGCAGGTTACGATGGGACATTATAGGGTTATTGGAAGTTCGAAAAGAGGGGGGACAACTCGATGATGCTCAAATCTGGTCACCTGTTCTGTTTTCGGGTGGCCAACAGTCCCAAGGTGGTGTCGGATTTATCTCTTGTGATGTCTTGTACAGCATGGTAACTATGGACAGCTTGAACGCATCCAACTGATTCCGACTGAAGAAGTCCACGTTCATACCAGTGCCACACCAAATACAAAACCCCTTAAGCTTTCAGCTGGAACTCCAAAACCACGATTTTAACGATGGGTTTCTCAAAGGTGTCGAATCAGTTGGGTTCTAAACACACTCTAAAAATAGACTCAAAAAGATTTCTGATCCTACTCTCGAGCTCGTGGCAGAAAGGAGAAAGATGATCTTACAGTCATCCAAACACTCCAAAGGTTTTCGAGGTTTTTTGATTTATCTATTGGGCAAAACCGGCTAGTACAGTTCAAAACCGACGACAATAGGATTATATTATCTATTCCCGAGTTTAGTAATGGGAGAGATAGCGAAATTTTACGGATAGCTATTGACATCAACGCGACAACCCATCAGTCTGGACAATGATTAAGGGCCAGGCTAACCCAACACTATACCGAAGAAATCCCGGACGTCACTAAAACAGATTAAGAACAACAAAGCACCGGGTGCAGGTGGAACTACGGCTGAATTTCTGAGAATGTTACTTAATTCCATCATACTTGAAGGAAAACCCCACAATTATGGAGTAGAAGCGTAGTTGTACTGTTCTGTAAAAAGGGCGATAATGCCTTGCTAAATAAGTTGACTCATCTCGCTTCTGATCCATGTCTACATGTTATTTCAATAAAATAATTCATAGTTCTTCCATGTAACTATCTCACTTTTGGCGCTGTACAATAAAATAAAGCTAATATTATGACCTTTAAAGTGATGTACATACGTCATAATGTTTTAGACTTTCACGGGCTTAATAAAATTAAATGATTCATAGTTCTTTCCCTGCACGAGTCTCAGTGTTGGTGTCATACAATAAATTGAAGCTATTCTTCTGCTCTTCAAAATGACATATGTCTCAACTTGATACACTCTGGGGACGAAATGCCCATTATCCTTTAATAATGAAATTCTTTTCGTAATTTCATACCTCATTAGTAACAAAAAAGTACAGAAATCAATATGCGATATTAACATATTTTAGCGATGATGTCTTCAAACGACGATTGGATTGTATAAATATAAAATACTATATCTATACATATAAAAAAACCTTAGAGGTCGAATGTTTTTAACTGTAGAGGTCGAATTGTCTTAACCTGCTTCCAAAAAGAAGATGTTTATCCATATGTATTCTTTTTTTGTTTATATGCTCACCGATTTCTCGGAGACGACTTGACCGATTTAGCTACTTTAATTTTTTTTCTATTCAAGTAGATCCCGAGGTGGTCGTATAATTTTTTTCTTCGACATAGAGTAAATATATCGTTTACGAGAAAATAAGGAAAAACTTTTAAATTTGAAGTACCTTAACTGATTAGACTTTTATACCTACTTTTAACTGTCATACGATTTGAAACTTTAGAAGTGTATGTATTTCCGATAATTTGGTACAATTGTTAATACTTGAGTTTGATCTTATTTGATTTGATAAGAATAATGCGTTAGAATTGGTTTTATGAGCTTGATTTTAACGGACTTCCAAAAAGGAGGTATGTTCACTGATTTTTCGGAGACGGCTTGACCGATTTTGATTTTAAACTGTATTCTATTAAGGTAGAGGGGAACCTAGAAAATTTTAATTTTCTTTAACATAGAGTATACCGTTTTTGAGAAAATCAGAAAAATCCATTTTACCCTTACTGATATAGGCTACTCTTGATTCCCGTCTCTCTTATTACGCGAGCGATGCCGCGGGCAATGCCTTATCTTCTATAAAATTAATGTTAATAATAAAATCTTACTACTAACTCACTAAAGGATGAGCACAGCGTGATAGGGCTAGGAGCATAAAATTCTGCACAAGAGTTCCCTATTTAAGGAAAGTGAGCAATCATTAAGAAAGATTTTTGGCTTAGAGTAAAGGTTTTGGTAAAGAGGTTAAATAATAAAATTGTAAAATAACTCAAAATAAAGCTCTAGCTAAAAATTTAAATAGCTTAACTGCTTCCGAGTCTGATCAAATCTTAAATACATTTAGATTTTAGAAGTAATTACGTAAGCATACATTATTAAAGATAAGACTAGTAATATAGAGAATATAAACTACTGAACAACTTTTCTATGACGACAATAAGTACGAAACTTTTAATATCAGCGTATGTAGTTCCTACAGTAAACTCCAATGCACTGTGAACAAGTAGTTCATGTCAACTTTGTCCGATAATGAACGTGGGGACCGGATCCGAACCGGATATAGACCAGTCCTGTTACACGGCTACAAAAATGTTTTCTAATAATCCTATACTTTTTACTGTAATATTTTTTTATCTGTACCGTGCCGCTATAGCTGTTGAGGTCATAAAATAAGTATTTTAATTAATAATAAAAACCGCCTGTATAAATAAGCAAAGCTAGAGTTGATATTTTACTCTTGTTTTGTCTGTCGTTTTCAGATATTGAGTTGGTATATTTTTAACACTTTTATTTATATTATGTTGAAGAAACATAATATGATATAACGTTTTAGTATCATACTTACAATTTTATAATTTATATCTTTCAATTTGTTTGTATTAATGACGGGCTGGTTTTAATTGGGCAAATGTACATAACGTTAAATATTATTAAATAAACCTTACTTCTGACCAATGTCGGTTATAGCAGCTACTCTCACTGAGACTATCTATTTGTACGGGAAATATTATATGCACAAGTTAATGCGCCAACATCAGCACCACATCTCTCTATTTTTTCGATGTCATAGACCCGTGGGGCTACAATACGACACAACTGGGAACAGATCAAGAGAAGGACCTTCAGTGCCTCGATGGCACGAGGTGTGTAACACTGCCACCTTCCAACTCCAGACTTGAAAAATTTTAAAAGAATTAAATTATAGTTGGCCTGACCCATCACTAAAGGTCCTAGACCTTCAGAACAGAAGCAAGTAATGTCATGTAACAAAAAACACTTCAAAAGTGTATAAACGGTAATATGTTTTTGAATCTTCACTAGCACGTTTAACTATAATTTTTTTATTTACAAATAAACTACTTCTAATTTTTTATGCTCTCTTTTGACTTTATCATAAATGCGGTAAGTATTAATGCAAGGACGAGACCGCTTAAGCCGCTTTTGTTTTGCATTGTTCTTTATGAGGGTTTTATTTTTGCCGAGTTTGTTAAAACTTAGCTTCTATCTGGGTCGTTTCAGTTTTAAATGCTGTTAAAAAAATTAAAATAAGAAATCAAACTCTTTCAGTTTTCAGGTCACTATTTGTTTGAGTGCCCTTCTTATGAAATTAGGCTACTTTGTTGAATCGTATTATATTAAAATAATATTGTGCTTTACTATATTAATTTTATAAAAAAAATTCTACGTCCCAGAGATTTTATTTGAATAACTATTATCGTGTTTCTCAGAAATATTACATCTTGAATATATTTCGTGTAAAACTATCAAGTTATACCTGGGTATTATCATATATGGATATAATGCGGTATATAAAGATATATAAACTATAATCCTGTCTGCAAAATCATAGCGTTAACTATTTATATGTTATGTTATGATATTGTTTTCGAAAAGTACGAGACCGCGTAATCCGCTACACTCATAGCTTAATGACTTGAAAGCAATTAGAATAGCCGTAAGTTAACAGTAGCGATAAATTTTATTACTACTATTTGGGCTCCGAACCTCAGGAGGAATAAATGAAACCCATATAGAACCAGTTTATTATACGTTTAGGTCTCTGTGAAAGTTTCTATTTTCTCTGAAAATGCAAAGGCTTAATCAAATAAGGCCTAAGGTTCCTTAAAACTGTAAAATCTTTAAGTATCTAAATTGATGCAAAATTCGCTAACTCGGTTATCAAAACTAATAGAGTAGTCTGTTCACTTAAAGTCATTAAATTTGTCTAAAACAGCTCACAGCGCTAATAAAAAAAATAAATGAATATCATTATGCTGTGGTTATATTATAAATAATATATTTTAAGATTCTTTTTATATTTACACTATCTTTATAAATAAACATAAAACATACGTATATACGACAAACGTCAAACTTGATGTGATTAAAATTCAAACTTCTATGAATAAAACTTAAAAAAAATATAAGCCAAGTAAAAATCGTGCTAGGTTCTTCAAACATTTTTTTATTAGATATAAACTCCAATTTTGTTGACAAATACGAGTATGACATTCTGCTGACCGAGTTCGGCCACGGCGGCCGATCTCTCTGAGAGAACTTCGCCAGAAGATATTATAGTAGACAAGTGTAAGCACAGACACCAGTGCACTCCCTATTCCATTCACTCTCAAATTCCGATGGGACGGTACTTCGATCTTACCGGTGAGATATCAGGCTAAGGACCGACGTACTCTCCGAGGCACGGGCCTGAAACACCGCCAACTATTCAACTCCAAGCTATTAATGGGACTTTTCTATAAGAAAGACTCAATAATTGAACCTAAGACCTCCTGGTGTGCAGCCATTCATGCTAGTTACTACACGGTAACACCACCGAGACAATATAAATAATTAGTAGAGTATAAGAATATTATGTCGTAGTACAAAACCCGAGTTGCACGAGTCCAATTCGTACTTGACCGAGTTTCATTTAATAATAACTTACACTTAAACCAACACAATCTTATAACTTGTAGTGATTTTTTATAGCCTATAGTTTTCTTACATAGCCCAAGAAAAAATTAAAATTTATTTTCCAATTTGAAATATTTATGAGTAATGGTCTTTTATTTATTTATTTTTGTTCATAACTATTTATAGATATTTCGTCCGTAGTTGTAGAAGTTTTTTGTTTTAATTTGTTTATTTCTGTAATCCAATTCATAAGAGGCTTATGTGTATTTTCACTTGTATATTTTATTGTTTTGTGTAAATTGAATTCAATTGAAAACCTATAACTTCTTAATGAGCGTATTATATAGGTGCACTAATAAGTTAGGCTGTAGTAAATTCACATTAAATTTCATATTAAATGGTTTTAATAATAAGTAATTTTAATTAACTAGCAGAACCCGCCGCTTTGCTCGCAAATATTTCGAAGGAATAAAAAGTTTTATACAAACCTTTATCCCCTATTTTGAAAAATCCTTCCTTAGTGGATGCCTACATCATAAGAGGAATACGTGTGCGAAATTTTAAGTTTCTAGACCTATTACCATGTACTCAACACTTTAACAAGTCTTTTAAATACATCTGTCAGTGATAATAGATCGATAGTAGAGACTCGTAGAGCAAGACACGACTATTTTCCCGAAAACACATTCGGTGGTAAGTATATTACGGTACTTCGAAATGTATAAATAAATAAATAAGTTACCGACTCACCGCGCCTTAGTCACTACTTATCGTTTCAAGAAACTATATTTGACTCATAAATTTTGCATCCTTGTACTTTTTATCTTACTTCAAGATAAAAAAATACACAATAATTACACATTTCATTTTCGGTCTTTGCTCACAAATAAAAATCCCGCTGTAATAACCTTTAATCTGTGGAAACTTTTTTCTTTTCATATAAAAGCTTTAGCCTAAGATTTTGTACCTAGTAGGTACAAACACATAGACAGGATAGACAAAGTTTCGGCGTCGTGCAAAATAATAATGTTTATTATTATTTTTAACCTATTTCCAAAAAGGAGGTTTGTAAATGTATGTATTAAAGTATTGTCGTTTTTAAGGTAAATAGTAAAATGTTACTAGTAAAAGATAACATTTCCATTATCGTAGTATATATGTATACTACATGCCTATTGATTGATATTTATTAGAGTCGAGAGGCAATTCGCACGGGACAGGTAATTTACGACGCCAAGCCATCGACATACCTTATTTACGATTAAATAAAACAGGATCATTGTATTATTGGTAAAAAGGTGTAACTGTGAAAGCCGCAATGTTGTGTAGAAATTTTTATTAGTAAATAAACTGGCCTATTAGAACGATAAACTAAGAAACTTGTAAAATAATCATATTATATTCTATGTAGCATATTCAATAAAAAAGTATAATCGCTTTATACGGTTCGTCACTAGGTTGACAACAAATACAAAACCCCATACAAAATTTCATCGCCATTTTCATCTCCTTAAGGGATGATTTGTGGGATAAAAAGTATCCTATGCCCTTTCCAGGGTCTTAAACTACCTTCTTACAAAATTTCATCTAAATCAACCGATTTAGATACTGAACCCAGTAGATCCAGAGATTACCCCATAAAACCTAACAAACTCACAAACTTTATAATATTAGTATAGATTAGTTTCTTTTGACGACTCGTTTGGCTCAGTTTGTACATGCAACATTTAGTACCATGGAACTAAATGGTGATGCGTGTTAATATCAGAACATATTTATATTTAATATTTTATATATATTTAAATGTTGAACTCTGTACAGTATTCGTGTCCTTATACTTTCGTTTGGACTCCGTACAGTCTTCGTGTTGTTATGCCTTCGTGTGACTTAACTTTGAACTGCTGTATCTTGTGACTCGTAATAGGCAGAGATTCCCTCTGTAACTAATATTGACTTTTTTACCAAGCTCTGTTTTCGACAAATGGAGGCAAGCTTTTGATATTGTCAATAAGAATATCTTCATTCAGGAATCAAACCACTTACTTCTAGAACACACTGCTAGCAGACACTAATTACACTACACCCAGTTCAATAGAAACTTATAAAAGACTTAGTAAAAGTTCTTGTTATTTAATTCTATTGTTTTAAGTTCGTTTATTTAGCTTTTATGAGTGCATAGTATTAATTAATTTTGCTAGAAGGTATCAGTGAATCCCCATACTGTGGTTAGTATATATGTAACTTAATAATAATATCTCTTCTATAAAAATATTCTTGGCAGATTTGGTTCACAAATAGAAAGGCAATTAATTTTGCAAGATTAAATTGATCAGGCGCAGGACCAAAAGCTTTACGAGCTCCCCGAGGCCTGTGAGCAACACCAATTTCTTAAAAACAAAATTTGACTTTTCCACCGTATATTCGAATCTTCGGACCTGATGATGTATATAACATGTATTATATATGCGGATATAGAACTGACCGTCGACAGGCCTACCAACAGAATTGTTTTAATGAATATTAAAATAAATCTGTATTGTTCAGACGGCGTGTTTTCATAAATACTAAAACGTCACTATGACGGGTTATTGTTGCCAAAATTGCCGTGACTGTAATTATTAATAGGAAATGACTAAGTTAGTAATACAACGGGTATTACTAACTTAATTCTTGTGCAGTCGGCTCTTGGTTAATTGATCGGTAACATTATTCACTGCTAAAACTTTACGGTATTACTTAGCTTGCGCAGCTTATTATCAGAGTTCTTACGGTCGTTCTTACTTATTTTAATTAATTTACATATTAATGTAAAAGTTTAGAATAACTTTAAATTGACCTCGTTGAATTAAAAATGGTATCTTCTTTATCTTTATTTCTTTGTAAAGCATTCTATAAAGCGATTAAAGTAAATGAGGAATTATTGAAGCTCAATATGTTTGTTTTGAAAAGTTATTTATACATATAATAAAAATCTAACTGAGTCGAACCTGTAAATATTTTTATAAATATTTTTTGGAAAATCTTATTGAAATAGTCATTATTATCGATACAGAGGCCGAATGTATAGTTTTTAGAATTTTTGTTTGTCTATCTGTCTGGGAACTTATCACGAGAAAACCACTGGACAGATTTTGATGAAATTTGGTATGATAATAGCTGGTTATCCGGGTCAACATATAGCATACTTTTTACTGCGGGAAAGTATCTCATCTCTGAGATGTCTATACTAACCGTTAAAATGTACCTATTGACGAAACCGAGTGAAGCGAAGGTGAGTTGCTAGAACTGAATAAATAATGAGTTATAACTATTTAGTTTTAACGTATTCATATTTATGAAGCCAAACAATAACGATTATAAATAATATATAATGTTTTAAAACAGAATACAAATATTAATATAATATTAATTGCTGTAATATTAATTGCTGTAAGTAAATAAATGTTAGTAAATAAAAATAGCTAACTGATTTTATTATAATAAAGAAAAAATAAAATAAATAAGTTCATAGGCATTATACTATCTCTCTTTCAATGGAAAGAAAAGTAATGCATAAAAGTACAAAAAAAAATGTTTTTATTTTTACTATTCATATTTTCTTTTTAAAAATTGTTAATTAACGTTATGTTGTTATTATATATATATATATATATATATATATATATATATATATATATATATAATAACAACATAACGTTATATATATATATATATATATATATATATATATATATATATACGGTCGAATTGAGAACCTCCTCCTTTTTTTTGAAACCTTTTTTTTTTTATAAGATTCAGTGACAAACGAGCAGACAGACCACCTGATGGAAAGCAGTACCTGTCGCCCATAACACCTACAGTTCATGCACTTAGGTTTTAGGTAACAAAAATACAGAGCCGCGGGTGCGTTGTCACTGTGAGGACTAAGATGATATGCCTCTTGTCTGTAATTGCGCTGGCTACCTAATCCTTCAAACCAGAACACAACAATGCAATCATTGTTGCTTGGCGGCAGAAATAGATAAGGGGGTGGTACCCATCCAGTCGGACTCCTTAGGCTTGACAGAGTCCTACCACCGGTAAAAAGTCGGTTGGTAATAGTGATAACTACTAATTTATTTTATTCTCATACTTGTAACAATTCATAATATTGCTAACATATGTACATACGGGTATTCTCTGGATTTGAAAAGAACAGTTTTTTTCATGTTTTGTACTGTTAGGGAGTTATGTGAAAAGTATTTGTATTTTGGCTATTATTAAAACAAAAATGTGTTCCATTTTTTGTTTCATAAATAGTCTATATTGTGTTCCAAACCTAAGATTAAAAACTATAGCAAAATGAAGAAAATGAACATAAATTTTGTTAATTTATAAAAATAATTAGAAAAAGTTATTATTTATATAAGTACAATTTTAAAAACAAAATAACAAAAATTCATAAAATGAATAAACTCCACTGCACGATCACCTAATAAATATCAAAAGGTACATTTAAAGTAATGTATAAAACAATAGTGCGTCGCGCAAAGTTGATTAACTTGCTGCAGCAGTCATGCAATATGAAAAATGCTTTCAATTACAGTAACCTATTGACTGACATTTTACAACATATAAGACCTTTTTTAACATAAATATTAAACTAAAATTTTACATAAAAATAGATGATGAAAATGTTTTTTGGTTGAAAAAGGAAGTGGTAGCCCGGTGGTATCGCACTCGCTTGGAAAATCGAGTGAAGCGGGTTCAAATCCCGGGGCTTCGCACCTCTGATATTTTCATGTGCGAATCATTTTCAACATGATTACCACTTGTCTTACGTTGAAGGAAAACATAGTGAGGAAACCTACATGTCTGAAAGAACCTATGAAGTTTTCGAAAGACTTGCGCAGTCAGCCAACCCGGACTTGGCTAATGTGGTGGACTATGGCTTGATCCTCTTAGTATTGAAGGGAGGCCGTGCCCAGCAGTGGGACGTTAAAGAGTTGGATACATAAATATTTTATAAATATGAAGTGTATTATGATCATATGTATGTGATTACATCTAAATTATTTAATAATTCTATTACTTTATTCAGGCTAACGAATCTTATTCTGCGAAAGGTGGCGATAATAAGTACGCAATTGGTAAATCTAGAAATACTAGATGTGCACACAGCAACTTGTCAAAGTTTCATCGTAATTGTATAAATAGTTCAGTAATTCATACGTAACAAACAAAAAGACATTCATTTTTCTTACCTTTTGGTGTTTTTGTGAGTTTTCGTAATACATTAATAATTCATGAGATTAACAACCCTTTGATGTTTGGTTACAAGATTATCTATGGCGCTCCTCGTAATAAATATAAAGATACTCTGCAATAAAAATAATATCGATATCTCTTATTTTTAAAGCGCAAAATATTTATAAAATATTATATATATATAACACACGTATTTAGAATTTCATTGAATTTTCTACGTAAATCCTAAAAAAATATAATTTTCAGCCAATAAAAAGCGTAAAGGTGCATAAGTTAAAGACTTACATACACTTTGCTTCTAATATTAACATTAAAACTAATAGAATAAATTATATTTTTGCTATGAAGATTCAAACTAATTTTATGTAAGAGTATTTTTTGTGTAAGATATTATTTAATGGTTAGGGTTCAAAATATGTTTTACATTAATTTAAACAGTAAAGCGGGTCTTTATTGCTCAAAGTTTGATTAATATGTGGCATCACGCCACTCGCTTTGTTCGTCCCTCGCTATTTTCGTAAAATATTAATAAACTAACGAATCCATTTTCATAATTTTACTAGCAGAACCCGCAGCTACGCCCGCGTTCAATCTATAAAAAAAAATCTTTGGCTTTATGTTATACAGCTACGTATTTATATAATATTGCTCATACAAAAATACTAGAATCGCGATTAAACAATGGGTGGTCAGGGTAGAAGAGTGAAAATTACTTTACGACCTATTCTCTTACCTACCAAATATACAAAAGAAAAATAATTAAAATCGGTCAAGCCGGTTCGGAGGAGTGCGACTGCAAACACCGTGACGCGAGATATTTATGTATCAGATAATATTAATAACCAAACGGGGATTCACAGACTTCCTTTGGTGATAATCAGAGTGTTGAATTACCATTTTTCCTTTTTCTCTCTCCCTCACTTTTAAGACAGCGTATCCGCTGTATGAATGTAAACTTTTACTATGTACTTTAACTTCATGCAAATCATGAAAAAGTTTGGACATTTTTCAATTTTACTTGTAAAAATGTAATAATATTATATAAGAAAAGCAGCTTTTCCACAAGATTGGTTAACGATGTTTTATTTGATTACAAAAAAAGTCGGCTTGTAGGGAAAAAAAACTTAAGTCTTTAAACCGATTACTAAGACATAATTCTCGGTGTTTATTCCATAAATACATTTATGGGCGATGAAGCTTGTGGCATATCTTGTTTTCTTATGAAATTGCCAAGCTTATTTATTGTATTTATACAAGTTTAATTATTTTGATAAATAACTAAAGATGTATTTAATTATAACTAGGCATTAGCATAGGAAATATTAGATTTCAAATCTAATATATAATGTTCTTAAATGAATATTTATGATTCATATTTATGAGATACTTGTAAAGTAAAATCTTAAGCCGACTTGGTGAATACGTTACTTCTAACAAGCTTACTAAAGAGCATGTGATGACAAAGCGCAAGCACGACTGTTCGCAAATGTAACAAACATAATCTGTCTGGCAAGGATCTACCTATGCCGCGTCGTCGCTATATATGTATGTATGTATGTCGCTGTGGTTTTGGATAATCGTACCTGCACGAAATATTATTAGTAGTTAACAATTTACTAATTTTGAACCATACAGGTTTGTTTTATAACACAGTTTGAAAGCTTATAATTACTCGTTTTTTATTTTCAACCTGACTTTTTCCGAAAACATTGTATATAAATGTTACACAGAGTAAAACTATTATAAGACCCCAAAAATATAGATAGCGTAAAAGATGATATTTCTTATTAATGTTATTAAATATTTTATTTTATATTGATCTTTATTTTTTTTCTTTCTTCTAGTAAATAGAGATTATAATAAATATTACTAAAGTAATAATAAAGTAATTAGAAAGACTGCTGCTGGCTTATATAACAAATTATGAATAAATTAATACAGTATACTTGTGATATTTGATTGATATATGAAGTTATTAAATAAAAAAATATTTTAAGTTTTTTTAAAGAACAGCAGCAAAGAATTATAAGACTAAAATATAATATTTTCAAATACATTTTTAAAAGTACTTTCGAATCGTCAATAAATCAGTAAGCAATCAATCGTTAGCGTAAGTGAAACATAGGTTAAATATTTTTAATTATTTTTTTTATTAGTTACGTTTTAACGTTTAGTATAAATTTCCGGAGACGAAATATTTTTCCGCAGTAAAAAGTATCCTATATGTTGTCCAGTGGTTTTCTCGTGATGCGGTCACAGACAGGCAAAAATTCTAAAAACTATAGGTTCCGCCTCTGTGCCGATAATAATGACTATTAAAATAAAATTTCTAAAAAATATTTAATGTACAGATTCGGCTCAGTTAGAATTTTATTATATGTATAGATCAATATTATACAAAATATTAAAGAATAATATAAACATTGTTTTTTTCTCAAATTATTCAAAGCGTGTATCCCAACACTACCCCAAGTTTAGCGACGGTAACCGCGAGTGTAAGACGGGCTTATAATTCCATTTGTTGAACGCTCAGTCCCTCGCCCCGGGACCATAGCAACTTCCAGATGCAACTTTAATTGAAATATATTTTGTTCACTTTGGTAAAACATGGATTCGCAAGATCCATTACAGCATTACAAATTTTGCTCGTTGGCTGGAGTTACTGTAATATGTTCACTTGTCTGATGAACTGTTCCTTTATGGCATATTATATTGTAGGTATATATATATATATATATATATATATATATATATATATATATATATATATGTATATGTATATATATGTATATATTATATGTACATAATTTGGTTTTGATTTTTGCACTGTATAATAAATTTGAATGAAAAGACACATAGTACTTATGAGATAACCATTTAAAGAGTTCTTTCAATAATTTATCATAGACTTGATAAAATATCGAGCATAATTTAAGATGTATTTCATAAAACGATACTAAAGTTAAATTACAATGCCTAGGTTTATTTTGAAATAGATTTCGCCCAAGACTTCTCTTACGTGGGATAACGACAAAAAATTACGACTGCCTTCTTTCTTAAAAAATTAGGTAATCAAGTTTTTGCGTGTGTGTCTGAAAAATCATTGAAATTTTATGATTGTTTTTGTATGAATGTTATGTTTCAAAAGCGATCCCATATAAATATCAAGAAAAAATTCGACCTTTAAGGAAAATATAGCCTGACTTCAAAATCTTTAAAGTGATTTTGTATTTTTTTATTTGAAAAGTAATTAGTTGTTGTAAGGCTATATATTGAGCTACAAAATAATATGTGACTTATGATAATTGTTTTTTTTATTTGACAATAATGACCATTACAAATAATTATACTTAATTATATATTATACTAAACAAATGTACACTTAGTTATTACTGTACAAGTCATGTCCGCGTGGAATAGTGGCAAGAATGCTAGCCGCATTCCCCCGTTGAATGGTAATGAAGATTCTTTGGGCGAAAAATGCGCCAGCTCTCCTGTCACCAGTAGAGGCGATAAGACGAGGTGTTATGTATTTTAAGAAGTGCTTAGTACTTTGACTCCATGGGCCAAGGGTTTCTACAGCAAAAGGAATAAAAACATAATTTTGACTAAGGTAATTGTTGTACGTGTGTTCGTGACATTAAAATATATTAGGTATATTTATTATAATATTGTATCTAGCGCTAAAATTCTGGAAACTATTGTATTGATTTCAGTTACACAATAGAAGTTACATATAAAGTCGAATAAGCATGGTTAGTTAATCGATTAGAAATTCTATGGATATGTCTATGCTTAACATTTAATAATAATAATGTCCTCTTGACTGATTCCGGCCACGGCGCGGCGGCCAGTCTCATCGAGACTAGTCAACTTCAAAAGAGACATTATAGTGCACAAGTGTGCGCGCAGACACAAGTGCGCTCTCTATTCCTGTCACTCTCATACTCCAGTGGGACGACTACTCGACATGACCAGTAAGAGTTAAGGTATAGGACCGACGGCTTTACGTGCTCTCCTAGGCACGGGGGTGAAACACAGCCAACTTCCCAACTCCGGGCTGTTACTGAGACTTACTAAACAGAAAGACTCAATAACTAAACTTGACCGAACCCGGGACTCGAACCCAGGACCTCCAGGTGTGCAGCCGTACCTGCTAGCTACTACACCACCGAGGCAGTTGATTTAATTGAAATGCGTATATAATCTTATTAAAATAGTTACTTTTTCCGCTTTCTCTTCCGTGGATTCTTTGGATTAACTGTGTTTATACCCAAGTTTATGTTTTTGTTTGTACACATTTATAATTTACTTTTATTATTAGTTTTACTTGCAACTAACATGATATATAGGAAGTTGATTTTATTTGATTTCTAACTGTCGTATACTTATTTAAATTATGGATCAAGAAATAAGTAAGTTATTTATGTTCAATTTATAACATTAAGGCAATTACAGTTAAATAGATATTTTACGGCCGATAATGAAATTAAAAATAATATTTTTATTTAATTTACAAATTATTTGCACCCGCAAACTAACTCAATGCGGTTCACCTTGACATATTGACAAGTGGGTATGTATCTGAGTGACGTCACAGGGTACATTTACGCTACCAATTTTATGAGCAATATCACTGAATAATACGAGGGGAGGTGAAGAGGGTCGCTATTTTACACCTATACATACATTTATTTGGTTAGGAAGAAATCCTTTATTTGCTAAGAGATTTTGTGTGTTCCGCATATTGTGAAGTAAAATGTGGAGTTTTTTACATAATGGAATAACTGAAGCAAAGATGGGTCCAAATCTTGTTTGTTCATTTATAAAAGAGTGTATATTTATTAGGTTACCTTTCTATTATACAAATTCACTGTTTGCACATTTTTTGTTTACCGTTTGGTTTTTTTCCAGTTTTCTAAATACCTTGCTTTAATCAAACTACTAAGCTGTATTTCTGTGAGTCTTCATGTCCTGATAGCCCAATATGGTAGGTTGAATATTTTACACAATACCTGTTGTGTGGAACTTAAGATGAATCAAATGTGTCTTTCTATATTCGAAGTTTTTACTTGTAACACTGTGTTTTCATTATTCATTAACTGATCAGCTTGATCAGTTAATGAATAATGAAAACAATGAAAGCTGATCTGATGAATTGACCTTCATCAGATCAGCTTGATGGTATCAAACCATAGTATTGTCATCCGGTTTTCACATACTTACAAAGTTTGTGATCGAAAGGAAAATTAGAATTAAGTAATAATCGAGCTCTAAGATTAGGTATATATTAAGTAGCTACAAGTAAAGTTATTAAAAGTGTGTTAAAATATAATGTCAAGGAAGGTTCCCTTAATATGAATGTATTTATTTTTTTGTAGTTTTTCGTTTGAAAAATTAGTTTAGGTTTTTTCTTTATTGGCAAAACAGTAACAAAATTGTTGAGACAAATTATGGAGATCGCCCAAATGTAAAGCGAACTTATACTAGATATTTTTACTGTTATTTATCAATTGAGTACCTACTACCTATATCTTTTTTAAGTACGCAAAACAAATAATAATATTAAAAATAATCGTGATGTTACCGAAATTTCGATGTTTAATCCTGACTTGCACTTAAGCGGTTTTTCGATTTATAAAAATACATTTAATTTACATTGTAAAATAAATTTAAAACTCTTATATTTAAACCACAAAAAAGGTACTTCAAGTATTACACATTTTATACTTAATGGTCTTTTAGAATAAAATATTTCATATTAAGGGCCTCTATAAAACATTAAAATGATTTTCTACTTTTGAGAGCATAAGATATATTCAGCCAAAAATTACTCTTTGGAATGGTGCAACATTAGTCTGTGTCTGGTGTTGTAAATATCGCTGTCTGCGGACCCAAACTTCAGAAAATTTCTCTCGTTGACTGTTTATTTATGTGCTGTTATTGTCTAAATGGGTTGCAAACAATGGTATTTGAGAGTGGAGGGCAAAAGTTTGTGAGAACAACTGATTTAACTATTATATTGAATTGATTTTGTGGCATTTTTAAAAACTATTTATTTGCAATTTGTTAGTTGCTATGTTTGTTTGAGTGAAATTTTGCAAGTTGAATTAGAACATACAAGAAGTTGAAATTTTACGTCTTGATTCACTTTTGATGACGATGACTTTTTATGATAATTATGACCTGATTCTCTATCTAGCATAGGCTCCGGACGAAGCAACTCCTCAACGATTAACAGTTCAGACACAAAATTTTATATATGCATTCAATTATTATAGACCATTATGTACTAAAACCCATGCTGACTTGGCTGCTGCGCCCAGAATTAGCTCCAAACGAGAGATCTCCTCAGTGGTCAACAGCACAGATACGGAATTTTGTATGCGCATTCAATTATGATTCCGTTGGCTTAAACAGTGCACCCACATCATGACTTCTAAGCAATATGACTTGTAAACTAAAAATTAGATAATTAACTAATATAAAAAAATGTAAATCTCAGAAAACCAGCATTAATTTCTGACCTTAAAACCAAACTTTTTATCAGTATAAATATACAGTAATACCTACGTCTAATAATCATTACGTCTAATAATTAATCATTACGTATAATAATAATAGAATATTATAAAATAGATTTTTGTGTATTACTTGAAATGTTATAACACCAAGTTATCTTTTGATATTCTCTCAGTCTTCCTTCCATAAAGCTTTTTGAAGCGATATAAAACATTCACATATTTAATTTAATAGGAGTAACTTTGTTGAAAATAGGTATTATACTATGTGGCTGAACAAAAGTTTCATTATGACGTTTACTACTTTGAGATTATTGACTATTAGGTATGTCTGGCGATTGTGAACTTATGTACATAAATCCATACTTTGTTTACTTTATTTGAAAGGATAAGTCGGTTTTTAGTATCTAATAAAGTTGTGAACCTGTACTATAGAATAGACGCTGAAATAAAATAGTAGAATACGTTAATAATATATTGTAAATGAAATGGACTCCTGCTTTTAGTTTTTACTTATTAGCACTGAATTCTTCTAATGAAAATCAGTTACAATTTAAGAAGTTTTTAAGATTTTCAAATATATTTATACTAATATTATAAAGCTGAAGAGTTTGTTTATTTGTTTGTTTGTTTGTTTTATGTTTGTTTGTTTAGTTGATTGAACGCGCTAATCTCAGGACTACAGCTACTATTAATACGAAAAAAAAATTGCATTAGATAGCCCGTTAACTGAGGAGGGCTATAGGTTATATATCATCCCCGAGAAATGTACGGTTCCCGTGAGATAGAGTTGTTTTTGTCTCGGGACGAACCCGAAGCGAAGCGAGGGTGAGTATCTAGTCGATTAATATAATATGTACTATTGTCGAAGGGTATGCTTTTTCTGCATGGTTACGGAATTTATTTATTTATTTATTTATTTATACTTTATTGTACACCACAATCATAACGTAAATAGAGTTAACAAAGAAAAAAAAAATAAAACAAAAGAAAAACAAAAGTGTGTACAATGTGTAATACTATATATTCTGTTAAGTTACATCCGTGGTGGTCCGATTAAATCTTCTATGACGTGGAATGCTCTAATTTTCGTAATTGCTTATAATCTGTAACAATTGCCATATTTTCCTATTATTATTTATTTCCAAGATTTAAAAAAGGATTAGTCCTAGGATTTACTCATAATAATAATAAACATATTTTACCTACCTGTCTCCCTCTTCTCCATTCTACGTGACATTAGCAAAGTAATCAGTGCTCAACTAGCACATTTTGAAGCCATAAACAAGAAAATTGAATTAAATATGCACAGCTAATTTACACGAAACTTAGTTTCCAAAAATGTCTCACAGGAATTTATTTCGCTTAGTAATCAAGTGACTAACACTATGAAGCAGATAGAAACCTAAATAAAAAATTTAAAAGCGAAAGTACTACCTTACCTTTTTATAATTTTAATGTGCAACATGACCTTTTAAAATTTTATTGTACCTACTTACACAGGTATAAATGAATACAAAAACAAATCAAAAGTTATCAAGACATAATCTGTATTGAATCTGTACATTAAATATTTTTTGGAAAATCTAATTGAAATAGACGCTATTATCAATACAGAGGCCTAATCTATAGTTTTTAGAATTTTTGTCTGTCTGTCTGTCTGGGAACACATCATGAGCAAACTACTACACACAACACACAAATTATCATGAAATTTGGTAAGATGATAACTAGTTGTCCGGGTCAACATTTAGGATACTTTTTACTGCGGGAAAATATCTAACCTCTGTGGAATCTATACTAATCTTTAAACGTAGGGACAAACCTGAGCGGAGCGAGGTTGAATCACTAGTTCTATATATAACGTGTCTTCTCCATTCTAAATGACATTGGCGAAGTAAATGGTGCCTAAATAGCAATCCTATGAGCCCTGAACAAAAGAATCGAATTAAATTCAAATCATAAGTACCTAATCGTATTATTTCACAGAAATAACAAAACACAATAAATAAAAAAATCAATGTCAGTCTACTTACGAACTATTAGTATGAAATAATCATGCAAAAGGATTTTAACATACATATATTATGCAAGGCCGTCCGTTATAAGATATTCATGTAGCAAATCCAATCGGGCTAGGACGAGGAACAAAGTGTTTCACCTTTATTTACTCTGACTTTTCTGATCGCTAGGTAAATAAAATTATTTTATGGTATCTGTTTGTAAAGATTTCTTTTTTAATATAGATATTATATAAATAAGAATTTTCTCCGTAAATAAACTAAGAATATTTTTTTTAATTATATACCTCTTTTTATGTGTATGCTGTATAGAGATGTTATTTGCACAATACTGAAGCTCAAAGAACCATTTAAAAAAATGTATTTGTTTTTAACTATGTTTGACGATAATTTTTGAGAAGAGCTAGATCACTTTTAAATAAGTTTTCTCTACCACAAAGAAGATTCTAAAGATTTAAATATGTGTCTGACAAGCCTCAAAGTTCATCCTAATTTTACTTTACGGAACAAGAAATCAACAATAGTGGATGTAGTGTGTATGAGTTTTTATTTTTAATTAATTCGATTATATTCTCTTGCTATTTTTAATAAAAAAAATGGATGTTTAAATGTTAATGTCTCTAGTTATGTGATATACGCACGCGCTTCGTTCCATTGTATTATGTTTAAAAATCTGTTAAGATACTTCAAAAGACCGTCTGTACCTTCATTACAAGTCTCCAAGGCGCTTACAATAGCTGTGTAAGTATTCAGGTAGGGGCTGAGTAACCTCTCGTGATTTCTCAGGAGATGTCTTGTGAATGGCGGTCTCTGGGCTACTGGGCCGACTTTAATACGAAAAATATGGAGTGAGATTACATTTCCTATAACAGTATCATTTACTTTTAGAATGTTTTATTATTTATATTTTATTTAAATGTTTTTTTTTTATAATGTTTATAATTTTTCTATACGTATGATAAAATTCTGAGTCGAATCTGTACATTGAATATTTTTTGGAAAATCTTATTGAAATAGTCATTATTTTGAAATTTTGTCTGGCTGTCTGTGACCGCATCACGATGTATAAAACTTATTTAATACATAATAAATATAATAAGTATTATGCAACTTCGAACAGATAATCTAAACCAGAGAAGGTCTGAATGATATCAAATTGTTTTTGTGTATGCTATATGTATGTATTTAATATTTTCATTTTTCGATAATTTTTCTTTTTTTTTGGCGGGTAGACACAATAGAGTACAGACGCGATTTTAGTAGCTCCACAGTATTTAATATTTTAAAATATTTATAGTACATATTATGTATTAAAGTTTACATTACCAGTGCTTAAGTTAACTGTAAACTCACTTTCACACAAATTCTCCTCACTGAATTATGGACTCCCCAGTTGAACAGCTTGTGAAGAGTATGGACGAGCTATCTTCTATGTTTAGTACTAGAATGGCTGAGTTTGAGAAAAACCTCCAACAACCTGGTTCCGTTGCCCCTAATCCAACTGTGAAAGCTTTGGCTGCAGAATTCTACACCTTCAAGACTTTTGTATGGAAGTCTCTTGGTTTACTCAAGTCTCAGGTGGAGCTCGTTGCAAATGGTCTGGATCGCTTGGAGACTCAATCAAGAAGAAAGATTCTTCTCTTTCATGGTATCAAGGAAGATAAGGATGAAGATGCCTTGAAAAAGATCATGAAAATATTAACCAGCCAAATGAAACTGTCAGACTTAAAGCCTGACACAATTGAATCTTGTCACAGGCTAGGTGTGAAGAAGGAATCTGCTAGGCCCATTTTAGTGCGGTTCACGAACATGCAAGCACGCTCCTTTGCTTGGAAGGCTAAAACTATGTTGAAAGGCACTAAAACAACTGTGACGGAGTTCTTAACGAAGACTCGGCAAGATATATTTGTTGCTGCTCGTAGCCACTTTGGGATGAAGAAGTGTTGGTCTGCAGACGGTATTATAGTCATTCTTCTCCCTGATAAGTCCAGAGTAAAAGTAACTTCTTTGTCAGAACTCAAAAACTTGATGACACAACACAGTAAAACCGACAACAATAACTAACACATTTATTTCTGTTTATACTTCTTAACATGGTCGGTTTATATTGTACATGTGTCAAATTATCATTTAAATGTACGCAGGGTAGTTATCCACATTAATATATAATATTCGTTAGACTTCGTAGTTTAAAATCTTTCTTTTTTTTTTTTTTCTTTCTCCATTATAATCATAATTCTTTGTCAACTGTCAAGTCACCAATCAATTGTAAGTGTCAATTGTCATTAAGGTAATACGCACAGATACATAATATTCTTAGTTTAAACTGATGTCATAGACTAACGTGGTATTTTGTGCTGTACTTTGTTATTTATATAGGTAATTATTATTTTTCATTTCACTCTGTCTGTTTATTCACTTGTTGTTCGTTTTTTAATTATTTTTTTTTTAATAATAATTATAATTGTTTCTTTTACAGTTAACTTATGTATGATGAGTATAGTGTTATTCTTCAGTATTTCTTGTTTATTTTTTTTATTTTTTTTTTAACTGCAAGTATTTTTTTTATTATATATTTGTTTACTTTTATTTATATTATAATATAATTTATCTATTTATTATATATAAATATTTTAAGTAATAGTAGTATTATGTATAATGATGAATATTTTTCTTGTTCTTCTTCGGAAGACTTTGATAGTGCTGAAAATAGCTTTAACTCTTTTTCTTCGGATAAAGGAACACTTGAAGACAAACTTTTGAAGGTTTTTCCAAAAAATTCTAATCTCCTTACCTTAGTGCATATTAACGCGCAGAGCATTCCTGCTCACTATTCAGATCTTCTCACATCTTTTAGCAACGGCGTAGTCGACTGTATTCTGGTATCTGAAACCTGGCTTAAACCCTCACTCCCGTCGACTAGTTGTTCTATTCCAGGATATCGGTTCTTTCGCAATGATCGTACTGGACAGGGTGGTGGTGGCGTGGGTATTTACCTTCGCAGCAGTATTCCTGCCTGTGTTGTTTCCCACTCTATCTCACTCTCAACAGGTTCACTTGAATACCTTTTTCTGGAATTGGTAATTCGACATAAAAAAGTTCTTCTTGGGGTCTTGTACTATCCTAACGACAAAATTAATTATTTTAAAGAATTAGCAGATATCCTCGAGAGCTTTGTTCCTAACTACGATCATATAATTTACATGGGCGATCTAAATACGTGCTTATTAAAGAATGACGCCAGGGCACAAGCCTTAAATGACCTGACGTCTTCAGTCAATTTGCATATTCTTCCCCTGAATTCCCCCACGCATTATTTTCCTAATAGTCGACCATCTCTCATAGATATAACCGCTGTCTCTCAACCTACTCTCACTGTTTCGCACGGTCAAATGACCGCACCGTTCTCACACCATGACTTAATTTACCTCGCCTACAAATTGCGTCCTCCAAAGGTTAGAGGCAAAGTTATACTTCAGCGCAATTTTAAGCATATGGACCTGGAACGTTTGAGAGAGGATGTTAAAAACATTGACTGGTCAGCAATAATGTCACTAAATAACATCGACAGCATGGTTGACTCTTTAACTGCTGAGCTGATTAAATTATACGATAAGCATGCTCCGGTCAGGCCGGTGAGGATGAAACATGCTCCCGCTCCATGGCTATCACCAGCGATCAAACGAACTATGGCCAAACGTGATAAGGCTAAATCCAGGAACAAAAGGCACCCATCTGCCGAAAATCTTGATGCATATAAAAAATTACGCAACATCTGCAACAGAATGTGTAGGGATGCTAAACGTCGCTATATTCACTCCACGATTCAGGATCTTTGTCAAGCGCAAGTTTGGAGATTCCTTGGGTCACTGGGTGTGGGCAAGGCCACAGAATCCTGTCAAACTTCTGTGGATCTCAATGCTTTAAATTATCATTTTACCACTCCACCCTTAACTTTAGACCCTCGCATCAAAACTACTACTCTTTCATTCTTATCCAATCTTGCTACCCCTGACCTACATCCATTCGTTTTTAAATCAGTCTCAGTAGATGCTATAAAGAAGTGTGTCCGCTCCATTTCCACGAAAGCCATTGGAAGTGATAACCTCAGCCTTGACATGGTTCTTCCCGTACTGGAGGATATTGCGCCTGTGATCACCCACATTATTAACTTCTCACTCACACGCAATGTTTTCCCGTCATTGTGGAAGAAAGCCTTCGTCATCCCACTGCCTAAAACCTCGAATCCTACCTGTCTTACACAATACCGTCCTATATCAATCCTGCCTATCCTATCCAAAGTCATAGAATCGCTGGTTCACAACCAACTTTACTCCTATCTGTCTCTCAATAACCTCCTATGTCCTTACCAGTCCGGTTTTCGCCCTTCTCACAGCACGGTTGGAGCACTGCTGAATATTACGGAGGATATTCGTGGGGCAATGGATAACACCAAGCTCACCGCGATGGTCCTGCTTGATTTTAGCAGTGCTTTCAACTCGGTTGACCTTGACATCCTCATTGGAACTCTCCGTGCGGTCAACATATCTCCTACTGTTATAGACTGGTTTCACTCTTACCTCTTCGGACGTCAGCAGTGCGTGAAGACCAACGACACATCATCGGACTGGTTAG
Source organism: Argynnis bischoffii washingtonia (assembly GCA_033884665.1). Lineage (NCBI taxonomy): Eukaryota > Metazoa > Arthropoda > Insecta > Lepidoptera > Nymphalidae > Argynnis > Argynnis bischoffii. The sequence goes on along the minus strand of CM066618.1, from coordinate 10,776,529 downwards.
ATCTTACTGCTGGTGTACCCCAAGGCGGCGTACTTTCTCCTTTGCTGTTTTCTATCTTTATTAATAACATATCCAAAGTCATTTCTTCTCCCTTCCATTTGTATGCAGATGACTTACAGTTATACCGACACTTTGAGCTGACCGAGTTGCATGAGGCCATTGGTGCATTAAACTCGGACCTTGTTGAAGTTCAGTCGTGGGCTGAGTCTTTCGGCCTTCTTGTGAATCCCACCAAATCACAATGTATAATCTTGGGCAGCAGTAGACTGAGGTGCAAAATCGACTGGAACTCAACACCTCAAGTCCAGTTTTCTGGCGTTCCAATCCCTTATTGTAATAAAGTGAAAAACTTGGGCCTAATAATGGATTGTAACATGACCTGGGTAGCTCATGTCAACGAGGTCAGCAAAAGAATGCATCATACTTTCCACTCTCTCAAACGTCTCCAATTTTTTCTCCCTTTTTCAACCAAGATTATGCTTGCTCAATCGCTCCTTCTCCCCATACTTGACTATGCCGATGTGTGTTATTTAGATGTGACTGAGGAGCAACTGAACAAATTAGAGCGTCTTCAAAATCTCGCTATACGCTTTATTTTTGGCTTGCGTAAGCATGACCACATATCAAACTTTCGTGCTCAACTTAAATGGCTCCCAATCCGCCTTCGCCGTGATATGCACATCCTTTCGTTCCTTTTCAATATTTTTAATGACCCTAATTCTCCTTCATACCTCCGATCTCGTTTCCAAATTCTCCCTACTCCCTCTCGTTCCAGGCGGCCTTGCATCACTGCGATGCTTAACATACCCAAGAGCAACACAAAGTTCCTTTCTCGCTCTTTTTCGGTGTATGGGGCATTGCTCTGGAACAAACTTCCTAAAGACATCCAACTTAGTCCCTCTATTCATTCTTTTAAAAAGAAATTAAAACAGCACCTTCTCACTCAATCTAATCAATAATTATCTTAATTACTATTTTTATGTATTGTGATATATATAATATAGATATGTATTTATGTAAGTATTAGTATGTATGTATATACATAACTATGTATCATATAGTATGTAGTATATATTGTATAGTATTATATATATCTATATATCTGCACGACTTTAGCCTGCTTTATAACACTATTTCTCACTACCATAGGTTGGCTGGAAGAGATCTCTTCTAGAGATAAGTCCACCTTTGCATACAATAATTGTACTTAAATCATTGTATTTACTTTTAAGTGCAATAAAGAATATAAATAAATAAAATAAATAATAATATTTGTAATATACTCACATCTAAGCTAATAAATAAAGTGTCTGTTTGTAATGACAAAGTAACAACTTTTTACTAAATGCATATGAAAGTATCTTCGGTAGTACTTTATGGAAAAAAACATTTTTTGTTTCTCTCTGTCTGTTTCTTTGAGCCGGATAATTTCCAAAACGACTGGCTTGATTTTAACGGATAAAACCCATGAAATTGTGAACAAAATCCACGTACCAAGGAACGCACCTGAGCGAAGCGAGGATAAGTCGCTAGTATAACATAAACTTTAATTATGTATATTTCACACAGGTGGAAGAGGTTTATTTATTCGAAACCAAAATCTGACATTAAACAAAAATTCAAACAGTTTAAGGATTAGCATGTTTCCCTGTTATCCATTGGATTTAAATTTTCCAATAAAAAAAAATATAAAAGAAAAAAAAATAGGAATTCTTAAATAGGAATTAAATAACACAGAAAGATTAAGAAAATCCTTTTCCATGCATTTTAACTCGACCTGTACTTCTTTATATATCCATGTATAAAAGGAAGCTATATCAGAGTGTTAATTTTAGGCTAAATTTACGAAATTTAATTACGCTAATGAAGTAAAATGCGTCTATCCGCGCAATGGGGATGTCGCTAAACTAATTGCTTTATATAGGGATAAATTTAGAATTAAAAAAAATAATTTCATATTTAATTCATTTGTAAGGTTTTACGGTCTTGAAAGTAAACACATTTTCTTACGTTCGTTTGTAAGATTTAGATTGCTACCTTTTACTGGCAAAACAATTAAATGTTACGAGTAAGTGGGATAAATCCCAGTTGTTATCAATCGATAGGAATATAAGCTATGCTGAGAGCTCTTATGCTGCTGATGGATGTATATTGTTTATGTAGGAACGAAATATTTCCAAAAAAAATCAAAATTTGTCATTTTTATGGCTTCAAAAAATGAGTTTCTTAATTCTATGTAGAGTATTTTTATGTATATATTATCGGCCAAACCCGATTTCAGATCAAACTGGTTTGTCCTAAGTAAAACCGGTTCATCCAAAGTGTGTCAAGATATACTTTTTTTAGCCCAGAAAAAAAATACTAAATACTACTAATAAGGTTTAACTAGTTTGGCCTAGGCCAAACAGATTTTGAAATATTATTCGGCAATATTCGCTTAGTAGGTATATGGATCGCGGCCTTTGGAGGAGTGGGTGACATTATTATGTGACAGGCCCGACTTGGACAACATAGGTTGAGAAGGTTCTCGTTAGGTCTTTCTTTTAATTCAAACCTAGAACCTCCAATATAATAAATTCCATGTTATTTTAAATTTGGTTTACAATTTATAGACAAATAAATAACTTTAAGAGAACCTTTAAAAATTATTAGTTTAATACCCAAAACTATGTCTGGCCGCGTATAATATTACCAGATAAACATTTTAAATAGACGGTTTACTTAGATTTCCTTATACCCTGGTGGTTCCGTTGCTTCAGCTCGGATCATAGACTCGGTCTGTGGCAGACGCGCTTTGAGCAGAAACTAATTGCAAGAGAGCCATACAACATTGATGTAAAATCTATGGAAGTTGTTAAACATAATATATTTATTCAGTAATTACAAATATAATAATTAAAATTGAATTGTTTAGTAACTCGTAAATTTTGAAATCTTTAAATATTCTGTGTTGAGTAGTAGAGTAATATTTAGTTTTAGAGTTTAATTAAATTTAATTTATTTACTAAATATTTTCTTACTAAACTCTATTTTTAAGTATTTTAAAATCTTATTACCACAGGAAAGTGTCATAGCCTGAGAAATACTAAAATATACCGCTTGTAGGTAATACTTGTTCATATAATACTTATACTATGTGTGTTTGTAAATAACTTAGGCCAACTATTAAAACATTTTGTATTCATATTCGCTCCATACTATCAAGTCATCGTATACACATTTCGGTCCGTTAATGGACATTAACATTATCACATACCCGTAGCCCTTCAGAGTACCCCGTGTCACAGTCCGGAAACGACAAACGTGCATACACATATATGTATAAGGGTTCCCATCCACTTGCACAATAGATTCAGGTGGAATAATAATAGAATCTCATCATACTAACCTATAATTATTAAACAACGTATCTGTCTGTATATCCGCTTATTTTACATAACTTTCTGCATGATTATGGTTTACATGTTTATCGCTAAAATTACTTATTTAATCGTCTTTAGTTGTTTTGCTTCTTGCACTCAAATTGTTGTTACTAAAAACATAGACCAAATTTTTAGCAGTAAGTAGGAGTATTTAATAACAGGCTAGGTGTACTATAGCCTAAACCCAAGCGAAGCGAGAGCAACGTTTTATTTTCTACGTGTGATGTAAATGAAATAAATTAAATAAAAAACAATTACCTTTTGTATATGTATATGACCAATTTTTGCGCAAGACAAAAAAATCTGCTACAACACTGTGCATTTACCAACATCTCAAAATCTACGTTGAACAAGGTATCGAATTGTAATGCAAATTTGTCCTCGTTATCGATCCTATAAAAATTAGGTATTTAGCTACAAATAATATAATAAAAGTTTAATTCATGGAAAACATACTTAATATTTGCAAACCTGAAACCACAACAATTGTTATTCGTCTCACGTCTCGCTTTAGAATCAATGTTTTAAACAGTGAGCTGTGAGTTATAAACAAACTTTGTTTCAATATTGAAAATTACAACATTTAAACCCGATTTCCTTTTATGTACTGATTTGCAATCACGAGTAATGTTTTGAATCCATTCAATACGTTTATTTAACTGTCATTCTCGTAAAAGCTGAAATCTATTCGATTAACTAAAATCTAATGGTGTAACATAATTATTAAAAACAAATAAATAGATTTAAAAATTTAGATTTTTTTATTAATCGGTAGTCAGGTATGTTGTGTCCGCAAACTAATGTATTACTAAATTATAGCCGTTTCCTCGCAGTCTAAACGTCAACCGTTGGGTACATATTGTATGAACTTAGTTTTTTGTATAAAAATTGGGAAAATACTTGTATTTAAGACTAGCTACCCGTGGCGAAGGATGAAATTTTAGCAGAGGTAAGCCGTTCCAAAAAAAAAACAGACAGAATAACATTATATATTTTGTGTAAATAAAAATGCAAAAAAAAAAGAAATATACTTGTGAAGAATATTTTTTTTCTTATTAAGAATATTGTGTTTCTTTTAAATGTATGTAAAATATTCTAGCAAAATACAAACACTTAATAAAATAATAAAACCGCACATAATATTAATAGCGCCATCTATGAAAAATCTTTATGCATCACTTAATAAGTAAAAGTACAGAAATTTGATTTAAGAACGTATTATTTTATTCTTGTTTATTATGAGCATATTTTAAAACCTGACTATACTTTTTTGGGATTTATATATCTTTTTTTTTGTAGTTTTACATAAATAAATGTAAACAATATATTTAAGCAAATACCGCCATCTACTGACATCTCTTTGAACGACTTCATCTTTCTTACTGATGAGATTGATTTATTATTTATTGTATTTTATTTATCAAGCCAAATAGAACGAAAATTATGAAATAAGTAGATACTTTACACAAAAAAACGAACTATTTATAATAGCTTTATTATTTATAATATAAAACTCTATAGCAGTACGTCCGTTTTTTAAAGTGTCCTAACCTATACGATATTTAGTATTTAGCTTAATTCGTCAATTAATATCGTTAATTAATGTAAAGTATTTATAATAACTTTAAGATATTAATATTCACTCTAAACTTAAATAGAATCAGAGAATAATATTTTTCTAATTTAGCACCATTACACATATTTTTATTTTTTAGTAAAAAGTTTAATAAAAAGATTTAGATAACTCATTTACTCTACTCATTTTAATTACGTCATATTACAAACAAAGGAATAACTTGATGACATACTTTTTTTAATAAATAACTACGTTTAAAAAATTAAAGTCAATATTATATTAATTAATGCCATAATGGCTTTTTAACACATTCCACGAACAAACATATCACAAAATGTCTATATTAAAATCAAGTTAAAACTCTATAAAACAAAAAAATGTCATAAGCAATGCACTCGTAAACAATAACAATTCGCCATAGGTATTAATTTATATTGTTTTAAATATTAACATTGTTTGCCTGACGCCTCGCTTGTCAAATTAGGAAAGTTTTGTAATTTCTGACCAATCACAAGCAGTATAAGACGTTGAGAAGCAGCTTTTCGAGCAACAAAAATTTGATTAGTGCGTATGCGTAAAATGCTAAACACGAATGAAGTTATGTGACAATGTTTAATCCAAAAGTATGAATGAAAGATAATTTAGTGTGAACACGGTAAGGTAAAATACGTCTTATTCTTGCATCTCTATGAAGAAACGCCTAAGCAATTTGGAGCGCAAATACATGATTATGATTTTTTGAAGCTCATGATTTTTTGTAGGCGTTATATTATTTTCAGATATTGACGTGGTAATAATAAGTTGATTTTTTAATTACTAATTACGTTAATTCAAAAAAGAAATATTTATAATAAATAATGTAATATTGGATCTGTAAAAGTTAAGACGGTGGGAATCGTCTTGTATGGAACCTACGCCACTGCTAGCTACTCACCCTCGCTTAGCTCGGGTTCGTCGCTAGGCGTCGGCTTCCCCATACAAACTTTCACTCCGTTAAGGGATGATTTCCGGGATAAAAACTATCCTATGTCCTTCCCAGGATCTCAAACTATCTTCATACCAAATTTCATCTAAATCGGTTCAGTAGTTTCGGAGCCTATTCGATACAAACAAATAAACAAAAAAACAATTCTTTTTATAATATTAGAATAGATTATTTTAAAAAGCAATAAAAAATAATTATGTCAATCACAAAACTACAGACTTTAAAATGTAATTTGAAAATGTATAATTTTTTTGGTTATAGATGTTTGTTTATTTTATTTATTTATTTATTTATTTATCATTGGGAAATATACATTATTATGTATTAAAACGTAGGAATTTGTACTTGGTCAGTATTGGTTTATGACTTTATAATTGATCAACACAAAATAACATAACGTTAGCATGTTATGAAAAAAATAAAACAACTAAATACACACTTTAACTTATATATATGAAGATGACAGAAACAAACATAAATTAATATCAGAATCCATGCTTAATCTAGTCACAATCTATATCTTCGACAAAGACTCCTGGATTAAAGCCAACGAAGATGTTTGATGCTCACAAGTAACTACTTAGGTCCAATTCCGTTTGCAATACCAAAATACGAGTACGTGGTCGTGGTTCAATAACTGATAGTAATTAACCGTTTCACAAGATAACACCGCCAAAGGCTCCTGACATTGACGATTGATACAAAGGCCGCCATTAACTAAAGTGTATTGTTGAATCCAGCTTAAGGCCTGAAGTGACAAATCATCTCATCGTCGAAAGTGTTTTGTCTAGTTCACGAGCCTATTATTATAAAGCTTAGCTTTTTATGTAAATGACACGTAGAAGTATCTACAGTATTATGAAGGTTTACAGTATTCCGTGAAATATGTTACAGTATTGTCACTGTTTATATGTTCAATTTAATTTAAAACTTAAGTACGGATAATCTAGTGAGTTATATCGTCGTAAATGGTAAAGAAATATTTAATCATCTCAATTATAACTAAATATTTTCGTAGAAATGTTTTAATAATAAATATTAAAAGAAGTAATCTATACATATAATAAAATTCTAACTAAGCTGAATCTGTACATTAATTTTTTTTTTTTGAAAATCTTATTGAAATAATCATTATTATCGATACAGAGGCCGAATCTATAGTTTTTAGAATTTTTGTTTGTCTGTCTGTCTGTCTGTTACCGCATCACAGAAAAACCACTGGAAGGATTTTGATGAAATTTGGTATGGTGAAAGCTGGTTATCCGGGTCAACATATAGATACTTTTTACCGCGGGAAAATATCTCATTTCTGAGAAAAAATACAAAACCTGCAATGTAAGATTATACTAATATGTAAAACCTAAGAATTTGGTTTTTGGTCATCTGAACGCGGGCGGAGCCGCGGGCAATGCGGGTATTTAGTAATAAGAAAGAATCTTACAGTTTTTAAGTCTTAATGTGACGTCTTTAACAATTTCAAAGTCAATGCGTACGAATATGTCCATATACTCGGAAGTAAGGGGGTATAAACCAGAGAGAGAAATTAGCTATGAAACCACGTAAAAGAGGCATTTTACTGCATCGGGTAATTGCCAGTAATTTAATACTTGCTTCTGGGTTTAAGAACCTCTTTCCTTACAATCATGTGTACACATATGTATAATGTTTAACTTAAAAGTATTTTGTATGTTAAAAGTACTAACAGATTTATATTTTAGTTGTTTTAAATTAAATTAAGGATAATAAATGAAATTGCATACAGAGTATTTAGAGCTGTTGACGATTTACGAGGAAAAATTGCGGTTCCGAAAATTTTGTAAAGCTTTTGAAAGATTCTGAAAATTATAAACCAACAAAACGAACTTCGGCAAATCGTTAGAAAACAAGGCTTATAAAAAAGAATATTATTACAGGAATTTAACAACAAAAAATTGAAATACAATTTTTAAACAAGAGAAGCTTAATCTATACTTCATTGACACTGAAAAGATTGTTTAGTCTTTGTTATTTTGTTTGTTTAAATACGTTAACCTCTGAACTGATTTAATAAATTATTTTTTCATTGCATAACCTATTTATTAAGTTATTTATCTACGGGTTACGCTATCTAACATCACACTAAAACCCTTACGATAAGAGCAATAAATAAACTACGCGAGTCGAACCGCGTGCAATAGCTAGATTTATATAAACTTCCAAAGATTTTATTAATATCGTTTTGCCTGAAGCAGAAGTCTAGGTGTCGCGCATATTTTATCACGAGAACGAAATTGAAACACGTTCTCGTACAAGTCAGGGCGTGATGGAACTCAAGCCGAAAGCTGTAATTGATAACTAATCCTTCCTTTCAGACACGCTCACGACATGATCTACACGCTCGTGGCTTTATTGTTTGTCGCCGGGTGATGGGTTTGTATCTAAATTGCTCTTTCGTAATTTATATTTGAACAACAATAACAAAAGCTTTAGTAAATTTAAAATTTTCTTAAATTTTAACTACACTTTCTTTAATCTCAGCTTAAATTCTCAAGGATGAAGCTGTTTTGGGCTTAGAGATAATTGTATGGTGTTAGAGGGTAGGTTTCTTATCTTCATATATCAGGTGATTTCCGTGCTATATTAATTGCATGGAAGTAGTTTAACTTAGAATTTTAGTTGAATGTCTTTTGAAAAGTAGAGCAAAGATAAAGAAAAATATTATTTACAGGTTACCTTCAGCACTATATCCGATTTCTGAAGAGCAACTATAAAATTTAGAAACGGTAATAGATTAAATTTCTCGTCATTAATCGTTTTAAAATGCTCTTGGATCGCTTTACAACTATAATTACACAATAAGTTTGTAAAATAGCCTTAATATAAATAATAACAAGTTATTTTTATTAATTATATTTTATATCTAAAGGTCAACTCAAGCCTAAACATATTTGCAATAATTTTTAAATGTACAATAAAAACTTTTTGTTAGAAAAATCAAATAAATATATCCGAAAAGCGTAAGATTATTGGGATTTATTATCTAGTTATATAGAATACAATTATATATATATTATACCTACCGGCGGCGAAGTGAGGCGCGTCGTAAATAGTTAATCACGTACGAAAATATTTTCTCTTACATACTTATGTAATTTGGGACACACTATTTGTAATGTTCTTTTTACGAGTGCTATGTAATTCTTTTCTTTGATGTGAAACAATAATAACGTTGTGCTTCATTGAAATACACCTGGCCATTTACGTCTCGATTGAAATATACCAAGCAATAAACCTAAAACCCTTAGTTTCAGACGAATGCCGTAAATTTGACAACTAATTCTTTGCTCGATCAATTTGTTCTAGGCTGCACTTCATAATGCTATAAGTTGCATTCAGCAACTTATAGGATTGCAAAAATTTTGCTTTATAACTCAAAAAGAAAAATCCAGGAAAAGTATATCCTAATTAATTTATCTAATATTATAGTTTTTTTGACTGTACGTACATCTGTCTAGGCGGGTAATTGAAATCCGTCAGAGTTCCTCGTCGGGGATGACAAATGGCACCGTCCATTCCGTGTAGGTATACTTTTATGTACGAGCGATTGATAAGAAAATGAAAGTCACGATTCCCAACTAAAGAAGCGACACATATCTAAGAATAAAAATAAACGCCAATATTTACACTGTATTTATTTTTGAAGTTATACTTCTTTGGGCACGTTTGGAAAAAATTATGAGAATAAAATTTTTACGACGCCCACGCACACCGACAGCCAAAAAGCGACATGATGGAGTTAGCTCAAAGCGACATGATGAGTTAGCTTCGTTCCTTTTACAAACAGAGAGTTGTGATATACGGGATGAAATCTTTAGCAATTTTGCTTCTTCTTCTTCTTACATGCGTACATAAGTACACATACACGTTTCTTTTATTTATCACACTACATACATAGTATTTTTAGTTTTTGATATAGATAACTCTTAAAATAATAATGAATAATAAAAATTAGGCAAATCGCTAAACAGATTTCGATGTTTGGCAAGAACATAGCATTCCTTTTATTTCGGGAAAGTATCAAAAAGTAGTGTTTTATAAAATGCAATATAATTAAAGTTTTTAAGTGTTTAAGTGCTTTTTTATTTTCATATATTTTAATTTTATTTAGCCTTGGCTGTAACAGTAGACAGCTATGTATTTTGACTGTGACACAATGAAGTCTATGATATTTTACGTCCGCTCTTCCGTTGCCTGGCTGATATTATCATAAATGCTTTGGCTGACCCGTACAGACTATCGACGTAAAGAAGCAGTACCTTTGCTATTGTGTTTCTTTCGGTGAATGAGAGCATGAGAGATTATAATTGCCTTCCTTCTTCCTGGGGATGGACCTCATTATTACACCTGATGAAGCGAAGAGCCTATCAGCAGACAGATAGAAATTATAAAAATTTTAAAAAGGCATATTTGCTACCCCGATGCTTGTTATAACTGGTTATCAATAAATGCGTACCTAACACAAATTTAATCTTCTATCTGGTAGCCCAACTACTATTTTATATTATACAAAATAATATCATACGCGTTCTGCCGAAGTTAAACTTTTTATTTAAATGAGAAAGCTGTGTAGCTTTAGCCTCATAAAACATAGTTAACGACTGGTAATGATTTCCGGAAACAAACAATAGATCTTTAACAGACGGTATTAAATTAGCCGCGATACTTGGTAGCAGCATCAAATTTAGGTAACCATGTTATTGTAGGAATACCCGTCGTGTAAACATGTACATGTTTACACAGTGAATATTTCTACAATTCACAAAAATCTAATCTATGAGTAGGTTTTAAAAATACTCCGTAATATGTAAAGTTTTATGTATGTAAAGTTACCGTAAAATATACTTTTAAATAAAAAAACGCATTGGTTCATCTATTGAAATTGGTCCATGCGTGAATAATAAACGTAAACGTAAAAATAAGTTACCTCGTTTTGTCAGAAGTATAAAAATATCTAAGATGTCGATATTCAACGATCTGGTAAAATATATTAGATATCAGTACCATGAATACTAGACCAGTGTTAGTTTCGCGCCTCTGATATTTTCATGTGCTTATCATTTTCAACATGATTACCACTTACTTTATGGTGAAGGAAAATATCGTGAGAAAACCTGCATACCTGAGAGAACCTCGTAAGACTTCGAAATATATTTGAAGTACGCCAATCCGCATCAGCGTGGGGACCCTCGTATTAAATAGAGGTCCGTGCCATGGGAAGTTAAGAAGAGCTAAATACATATGTATTGTGCATGTACTCATATGTACCATGAACATAATAAGACAAGTATTTTTAAAATCAGATACACATATAAAAATATTTATTTATTTATTAGGTTTATTTACAATCACAATAGTACACATAAATATAAAAAGCAGAACTAAGAACTAGAATAAATGTAGTGATTGCTTTTAAATAAACAGTATGTACAGACACAAAATAAAAAAAAATATATAACTACAAATTATTTCAAAGAAGTATAATAGTATTAATCAACCTACATATTATAATATATCTATCTTTCACACCCATGGGTTGACTAGAAGAAATCTCTTTTAGGGTTAAGTCCACCTTTGCCTTTGTCCTTTAATATGCAATGTCAATATTATGCTTCTAAGTGCAATAAAGAATTTTCGTTTGCGAATACTTTCTTATTTATTATTTGTATTATTAACTTACAATTATATTATTTTACACTAGTGACTCATTGTAGATTTCTCGAAGATGAGATATTTTCTCGCAGTAAAAAGTATCCTATATGTTGACCCGGAAAACCAGCTACGATCATACCAAATTTCATCAAAATCTATCTAGTGGCTTTCTCGTGATGTGGTCGCAGACAGACAGACAGACAAACAGAGAGACAAAAATTCTAAAAACTATAGATTCTGCCTCTGTATCGATAATATGATTTTGTCATTTAAGATTTTTCAAAAAATATTTAATGTACAGATTCGATAATTTTATTATATAGAATAGATATAGATATACGTATAATATAATAAAATCACAAATTAATAAACAAATGTTTAGCTTAGTTAAACTAAAGATGAAATAATCACTATTTAAATAAAACTATCTTTTCGGATTTTTTCGCGGATTTATTTTGATTTCTGGTTCCCGACGTTTCGATTGCTTTACAGCAATCATGGTCATGGGAGAGACTAAGGTGTTAGATGTCACAAAAGCATTATATAGTTGTTACAGACCATGACCATGATTGCTGTAAAGCAATCGATACGTCGGGAACCAAAAATCAAAATAAATCCGCGAAAAAATCCGAAAAGATAGTTTTATTTAAATGTCTAATATTCGCGTAAATCTAAGAAAGTATTAAATAATCACTATTTAAACTATTATATTCGGGTCATCGCAAGTATCATCCGTCATACATAGCGCCGTTATAGTCCAACGGGGTTGAATTTTTGGTGTTCACGACATAACTTTTATTTGGAAAAAGTTACCTCTAAGCCTTTTATCTGTTTAATGCTTGTTCAGGATTTCATCGCTTTGTTAAAATAAAATATTTTCGCAAACAATTTGATAACTTTTTTTTGCATTTTAATTTAATGTTGCACAATAAATTTTGCACTTTCATTTAAAATGTTAGTTTGGCTTTGACTTAATTAATAATGAAACATTTAAATTAAATCACATATTCACATTTATTTATATATTTATTACATACACTAGTGAGCCACCTTCGCTTCGCTCGGGTTCGCCTCTAGACAATCAAAAACAAATCTATCCCACGGGAACGGTACATTTTCCGGGATAAACAGTAGCCTATTTATTATTCTGATGTATGAACTATATTATCGTAAACTTTTATTAAAATCCAATCAGTAGTTTTGTGTACTAAGCTGTATAAGTTACTATAGTTTTTTAAATATCCCACGGGAACTCTTTAATTTTCTGGGATGAAAAGTATCTAAAATGTTGACTGAGGATATAAGGCAAAATACAAATTTGCACCACCATGCAAAATTTCATTTAAATTTCATTATGTTCTCCTGACCGATTTCGGCCACGGCGGGCAATCTTATTGAGACTAGCAATCTGCGCAGGAGATAGATATAGAAGTGTACACGCAGACATCAGTACACTCTCAAATTCCGATAGGACGATAATTATTAAGTAATTATAATTCGACACGACCGCTGAGAGATCAGGCGCAGGACCGACGGCTTTACGTGCTCTCCGAAGTACGGGGATGAAGACCCGTTAACTTCCCAACTTTGGGCTGATACTTAACACAAAGACTCAATAATTAATGACCCGACCAAGGACCTACGGTTGTAAAACCGTACATTCTAGCCACTACGCCACTGAAGTGAGTTTTTTATTCATACATATATTACATATATATGTATGATGTACATTATATATATATTATAATATAAATACATATATTATAAATAATTACAGATATTTTGGTCATTATCACGTAGTACAGTGGCTACAGATACTTTATGTGCTGGATACTTGCTGGTAGCAAGGGGTTTTCGGGGGCGAATAATCGATCTAGATTAGTCTTGTCTGGGAAAACGCGTGTTTTCGAGTTTTTTCATGCGGTTTTCTTTCGCTTTATTCCACACAAAATATGGTCGATAATTCTTACACCCGGGCATAAATAAGCAAGCAGCCAAGGTGCAAGATTACAATCACAATCGCATATAAAGTTTTTACTTATGTTTTTTTTTATTTATTCAAGCTTTAAGTTTTTTTTTTCTAAAAAATACGATATAATATAAAAGAACTCCGAGCGAAGTTCGGTCGCCTAGGTCCTTTAAATAATTAATACTATATTACTTTTTTTAAATATTTCAATGCTAAACTAGAACTCATGAATAACGATCCCTAATAAATAGCTATTTTCGCAAACAATTTGAAACCAAATCTGTGTAAATAAATTATAATAATCTTGCTTAAATTAGCGTTTTAATTTTCATTGTTAAAACAATGTTGCCCAAGTCGGTAAACTTTTAATAAACACCGAGCCGAGGGAAATCCGCCGGAACTTTGCGATGGTAAGATATATCATTTAAGTGTGACTGGAAATATTTGATATCGAATGAAATACTTTCATGAAATTTTACTTAACTTATTAATATATTAATTTATTCAAATTAAGCAAATGTTTGATTCATGTTGTGTCTTCTCGTAGTTTTCCTAACTAATGAACTGTTTAACATTTTCTCATGTATAGTTGTAATTACATTCTAAATTCCGTACTCTGGCTGTAACTCCTGAGTTAACGGTGTAATGCGACACATTTCACTATTCAACTTAAGATGCGACAGAGGTTATGTATAATTTCCCGTGTAATAGTCAAACAGAAACAAAGTCACGTATATAATGAACGAATATATTTCTAAAAGTCTATCACTTATTTAATTTTTTATTGGTTTTCATGTGCTTATTTTTCTTATTATTAAGTAATTATTAGTTATATTGAAGAATGTTTGGGCATTTAGAGAATAAGTCATGTATTCAGCTCCTTTTAACGTCTTTCGGATCCCCATTATGAGTTTCCCTAGCGAAAACAAAAAAAGGGTACATTAACTAGAATAATTGCCAGAAAGGTCATAGAAAATACGTACAAAGTATTTCTCACACTATTTTACTCTGGTTACAATGCGTACAAACGAAGATTTACTATTAGTTAAGTGTATAGAATAACTCTTATCCGAGATTCATTTTATAGTTCTAATGACGGAACCTAATTATTGGTGGGTCCGGTAACAAACGTTACTTAAACGTCGCACCTTTACGTGTTTATTTTTACCGTGTAGAAATAAGTAATGGCAATGTGAAACCAGTTTAAGTTTGACACGGGGTAAATAATGTAGACGAGAAGATTGGGTCGGCACAAAGCAGAACGACGTTCATATCAGTCGCGATGGCTTAAAACTGTTGCGGCTTAAATAATCTAACAGAACAGAGACACTAGCGCGTTCTTCTTATAAATATTTTAATAAACATTAAATCTAAATTTTGTCTGAAGAATTTTAAATAATGGCTGCAAAATATTATATTTGCTTTTTGTTAAAGACTGTTCTCAATAAACTCTACCTTAATAGATATAAAAATTTGTTGTAAGCTCTATGCAAATTATGTCAAATGAACGTTATTGGAAACCACCAATGTATCCTTACTTGTATTATAGATGTAGTAATTTCTTTGCTGGTTTTCATGTGCTTTTTTTTCTTGTTATTAAGTAACTATTAGTTATATTCAAGAAGGTTTGGGCATTTAAAG
This sequence comes from Argynnis bischoffii washingtonia, assembly GCA_033884665.1. Lineage (NCBI taxonomy): Eukaryota > Metazoa > Arthropoda > Insecta > Lepidoptera > Nymphalidae > Argynnis > Argynnis bischoffii. The sequence goes on along the minus strand of CM066618.1, from coordinate 10,761,248 downwards.
TATAATTGTACTTTTCTTAATTAATAAATCTGTTATTTGTTGTGTTTACACTATTGTATGTATATTTGACATATTATATTAGTAATAATAATACAACAATACTAATATTTTTCCACTCCACGGTTTCTATGTTCGGCTTAAGCGCACTCAGAGTAATCCGTGCGTGCATTTATAAACGGAGTTCTGTACACCTGAGTGAAATGAGATGGATGCAGGAAATCGCGAGTAACATATGCGTTGACTGTACTTTTCTACATTAGTCATTTTGTTTGAAACGTTGAATTCGCCATGTTTGGTACTTTCTAAGAGAATACATGTACCTAATTGTGTTTGAGAATATGTTAAAAGAGGACTTGTAAGAAGCTATTGTCAAGATGTACTGGTATTATGTTTGACGAAAACGTTATGTAAAATGTTCGTAAAAATAATAATCTTCTCGGTTCAAAATTTCGTTACGGTTAGTAATTATTTTTACTGATAGTGATTTCGTTTTAACAATTGTATCGTAAAAATAAAAAGATTATGTTGCTAGATTTAATAAAATGGCAAAAAATATTTGCGTGTTAAAGACATATTAAGGTTTTTTTAGAAGATAAAACACTTTAGGAATCAGGTCAGTCGACTTCAGTAAGGCAGGTAGGAATAATTTTACATACTTATGTATGTATTTTTGATATGTACCTAAATGTATTTATAGTATTTAAAAAAATGAATTATAATTATTATTGTATTATTTATGTTTTTATAAAAACTATATTGTTCACATCCCTTCCCCTTTTACAGTTTGACAATTTCAACACATAAGGTTGCCTGAAAGAGATGGCTGATTTAGCGATTAGACCGCCTCTTGTATCTACATAGTGGAAGAAACTAACATCTAAGATACAGGCTCGGCCTAGTTTAGATGTTAGTGATCACCGAATGAGTATATGATAAAATTTATATCATAATTATATATGTAAGAATGTAAGCCAAGTAAATTTCGTTCCTAGAAATATCTTAATATTAATACGTTTAATTTATGTTTCAATAGATCTTATTCAGACTAAACGTATAAGAGCCATTTTCTCACTTTAACAGTAAAATATATACATACTTAATCTACTATTGCAACGTGGTTAAAGCTCTTGAATTTTATGAACGAATGATAAGAAACATATTTTTTGTATACATTAAATGCATACATTTTTATTACTGCACAATAAATAAACTACTTCATTTATATTATATGATAAATGTTTTGTAAAACAAAACTATACTTACTTTTATAGTTTTATAGTTTTGTTGTTTTTGACACTTGTCATTCTTTTTTAGAATAAATAAATAAATAGTTCTATTTCTATTTTTCTTGTACTAATTTTTCTTACTTTTTGTAGCTGTACAATAAAGAATATTTATTATTATTATTATTATTAATAAGTGTTCTCTGGTCAATATTAGTTCAAGACTCAAATAGGGAGGATGACCAGAAAAGTCATTGCTGCAGTCGTTGCCTGTGCAACGGAAGGTCTGTTGTCAGAATCGTGATAATGAAAACTTGCGCGCTTTAGGATGGAGAAGGCTATGTTGGATAAAGATATTATCCTAAGCCCCCATCCGCGCTCTCTTCTCTCTTTTTGACTTTATCCAATTTAAAAAAAAGTATAACTAGGCTAAACAGGGTACCGCTAACTAATATATTGGTAGTGTTTATATGGTGTTATTTAAAAGCAATGAATATAAGTCAAATTAGTTCTAAACTAGTTTTGTACAATAGTTTTCAACCAAAACACTGTAACACAAAAGCTAATAAGTGTTTGATATTAAAAATATAAACTATAATAATTTAACATATCGTATTGCATTTTTTCTATCGACTTTCTTATAACATTGAAGTCTGAAGAAAATGTATCATCGATATTTCATAAAACTATAAAAAAAAAAACAGAAATATATACATTTTTTTTATTCTATTTAAAATAATATATTTTTGTGTTTATATTTTCAAAGTGTAAAATAAACTTTTTATAGTTATTTTTTACAGTATTTGTACATAGCGGGAAATGCAAACATAAAACTTTTATACCAGTTACGCCATCTAGTTGCAGTAATATCTCAAATAATTCGCAGTACATCTACATTTGTAATTCCAATACTCTTCCATAGATGGCGCTCTTTATAATTTAATGTAAAAATAAATATGTAATAATAAATTTTATTAAAATTACCTTGCATTAATTTTTTATTAGCTTTTTGTTAATTTTAAATATATTAAGATATCAGTAAAAGTTTTTTTTATTTCATTCATAACTACACAACGATATATAATATTATGTACGTTCATTGTTTGATAATTTCAGTATTTGATGTCAACAGGCGTGACATCAAGCGGGCGGCGTTGACGGGCCCCCACTGAAGAACACATTGTTAATTGTTTTATAAGTAAATGGAAATTATAAATATGTAGATATATAGAATAATAATGGATATATTTTTATGTGATTTATTCATTTAATACAGTTACAATGTATAACTGCCTCGGTGGTGTAGTGGCTAGCATGTACGGCTGCACAACCGGAGGTTCTAGGTTCGAGTCCCGAGTCTGGCCAAGTATAGTCATTGAGTATTTCTGTATAGTAAACCTCAGTAACAGCCCGGAGTTTGGAAGTTGGCGATGTTTCACCCCCGTGCCTCGGAGAGCACGGTCCTGCGCCTTAACTCTCGCCGGTCGTGTCCAGTAGTCGTCCCATCAGAGTATGATAGTGATAGGAATAGAGAGTGCACTTGTGTCTGCGCGCACACTTGTGCACATAATATCACCTGCGCAGTTGGCTAATCTCAATGAGATTGGCCGCCGTGGCCGGAATCGGTCAGGAGGACATTATTATTATAATGTATTTATGGAGTACTTGCGCTTATATAAAAATAACATTAAATAAAACAACATTAATTTAATTCTGAAAACCGTCTGATATTTTTAGAGATTCTGAGACACTGGTCAGTGCTATTAATTTAGATCTCGGGAGAAGTGTTTTTTTAAGCATCCAAATATTAACTCAGAAAAAAATAGTTTATATACTATTGAATAAATTAAAATTTTCAAAGCCCCCAATAACATTGCAAATATCTAACAATAAGCTATATAATATGTATATACATACATATAACTCTATACATATAATAAAATTCTAAATAAGCCGAATCTGTACATTAAATATTTTTTGGAAAATCTTATTAAAATAGACCATACTATCGATGCAGAGGCCGAATCTATAGTTTTTAGAATTTTTGTCTATCTGTCTGTCAGTCTATCTGTCTGTCCGCCTGTTACTGCGTCACAGAAAAACTGCTGGAGGGATTTTGATGAAATTTGGCATGATGATAGCTGGTTATTAACATAGGTATAGGATACTTTTTACGGCAGAAAAATATCTCATTTCTTAGAAAAAATATAACATTATAGCAAGGTAACTTACTTATATATGTTAAAATTATTAAAAAAAGCTTATCTTAAAAGAAATATCAATAACGCTATTTTATTTATTAAAATTGTTATTTAAATGAAAATTTATTCATGTGTTATTTAGATATTTGACAATAGATGTCGCCATGTGTTTTTAAAATACGTAGCTTTAATCAAAAAAAATAATGTACAGATATGACTTTTCTACTACTTTATTAGAATTACTACTAAATTACCCGCGGCCCCGCCCGTAAAATTTTCAATAAAATAAACTTTTTGGCTTTATAATTTAGTAACATATTAGTAATACTTAGTTGGCCGAAACAATTTTCAAATGAAAGTATTTGTAAATTTTTATTGTTTAGTTAATAATGTTACTATGTTTTAATTTTTTAATGTAAAATTGTGCATATGCAAATCAACTCGCGTATTTCCCATAGCAAAATACTGTGTTGTTTTTCTTACTTAAGTACGTGTTTTATTAGGTTAACACTAAAATAAACACGAATAATATTTACGTTTCCACAATATTGACTCATTTTATCAACCGTAAAAATAAGTGGAAAACAAGTATATGGCTGTTAAACTGACAAAGCGGGTACCTAACTAAAAATATTCCATATCTCAAAAAATATGAAAAAGTATTTTAGTAACTGTTAGGTATACCTCAACTTTTTAAGTTTTTTTGACACCATTTCTTGGAAGGTAAAGGCTTAAAGGACACAATAAAATGCTTACGATTTTAATCATATTAGCCGAGCCATATTAAATAATAAAAAGTATTTGATTTAGAATTATTTAGGTACTTATTACACTATCTTTTGAAAATCGTTTTGGAAAATATTACTAACTAGCGCTAACCAATCCTTGTTTTGCGACAAATTAGCATTAAGAAAAGTTATCATTATATAATTTAAATAATCAGCTATATATTAATTTAATCAATAGCTGTCTATTAGTAAAAAATGATTAAAATTAATTCCGTAGTTTGAGAGTTTATCGCTCAAAACTAAACAAAAAAACAAAACAGAAGTATAGACCTACTGCTACATACCTAAATGTTATTGTTAAAACAAAAAGTACAATATTACTAAATCAAATATGAGATTAACAGAGGAACCTTTGTGGCATTGTCAATCACTGCCATTATTTACCAATCATACAGTGCACAATGAAAGTGGTATATGTAAGAGTATACTAACGTGTAAAACCTAAGGATTTGATTTTTGATCATCCTGAACGCGGGCGGATATATATAAATAAATATAACTTTGGCATATAAGTATTTCGAAATCTTATATATTTAATCCTTCGATGTTTCTTATCGAATTCATAAAACAGAATCTTAATCATAATGAAGAAAACCAATATTTTTTAGAAAAATTAAGGCCAAAATAATGAAAAACGTAGATGTTCTCGTCATAGTTTGCCACACTAAAATACCCTTCCTTCCACCGCTTGCGAATGCACTTATATTTTTAAGTATGGCCCTTATTAAAATCACAAATAAATAGACATACTGAAATAAAGAAATTTACTTCAATATGTATACTGTATACATTTTTGTTTCACCACATTTCGAGTCGAGGTTAGGACTGCTAAGAAGCGTGCACTTATTTTATAAAAGTTCGCCAGTCCACGGCTGCCTTATTTTCTCGCTAACAATGCCCTGACGTTGACTGATCGCTCGCTCAAGACTATACCGGTCTCAACTGCTCAGGGTATAGAAACTGCTGGTAATTTATTAGCCCCCTTATTGTGCTTCTCTAAATAATTTTAAGATGAATGTTGATAAAATTATATTAACATTGTTACTTAACTACTGGAATTTTATACAGACACAAATCTATACGTAAATAGAAGAATAAGAAAAAACAGTTCAGTGCCTTTTTCTCCTCTGTTTGTCAACTGATTTTCCATTTTTTTTCTTCAGTAGCAATTGAGGAGCTTTAGTGTTATCAAAAAAAAAAACTGTTTCTAATTTTTTTATATTGTAAGTTAGTCATATAGTGTAACTAGTATACAGTCAGTTTTCATCAAAATTTCAATAAAGATTTTGGTCGAATTTCGATCACTAGACGAATACCAGTGTTAACAAACATATGATGTCTATATAAAATTAATTACTGATCAATAGAAAGCATTTAAGATGTCATGTATTGTGTAATTTAAGCCGTCGTCAATAAGCAATTGTACTTTAAGTTTAATCCTTTTGTTTACTGTAGACAACTTATTTAATTGAAATCATCAGTTATAATGAATAAAAGGGGTGCTGTATTATTTGATTAATATTAAAAAAGTTAAAAAATATATGTGTATTATGAAGTAATTTTCGTGTCATTCGGTAGCAAGGTACGTAGTTTAATGTTTAGTTTTAAATAAATAAATAAATAATTTAAAAATCGTCGTTTCGGATTTTTTCGCATACTCAAAATGTTTCAAATGATTGCTGTAAAATATTGGTATGTTTTGTAGCAATAATTCGAAACGTTTGAAACCAAAAATCAAAATATACCCGCGAAAAAATCGGAAAAGATATTTTTATTTAAAATATCGAATAAATCGCGTAAATCCAAAAAAGTCTTACTTTTAATTTTATTTTTAACACCTCCTGGTTAATTTCTAAGAAATCCATTGTTAACTGGCACACCGCTGTGCCCGCGACTCTCGACAGGCTGAAAAAAGGTACATCGATTTCACAAGTAAATCTTCCCTGTAAGGTGGATTTTTGAATTTATGTAAGAACACCCAACCATGCCGTTAAAAAAAGAGTTATAAAAATCGATTCACAATTGATGAAGTTGCCATGAAAGAAAAAAAAATATACAATCGATTTGAGTACTCCTCGTATTTGAAGTTGGATAATTATATGATTCTTCCTGCAACCACAGGAAGAATGTTTTCTATTCTACTCGGACGAAGGGGAAAATCGACGCTCCCTTCTTGCTCCCATTGATTACTGTGATATAATTTCTATAGATAATAATTAAATATTATACCATTTTCGTACTGGTGGATAAAAATGGTATGCTATTAAGAATAGACTCTTTAAGTTTAATGTTAGATTTATTGTAAAACTTCTTTCTTTTTAAATAAATAAAATAAACATTTATACGTTTTATTATACGGCTGTATTATCGAACCTGCATTTGGAAATTGTTTATATTATGTCCTCTTATTTATATAAATTGAAATATTTTTGAACCTAATCCTAATGGTCATTTAAATAAAACTATCTTTTCGGATTTTTTCGCGGATTTATTTTGATTTTTGTTTCCCGACGTTTCGATTGCTTTACAGCAATCATGGTCACGGGAGAGACTAAGGTGTCAGATGTCTCAAAAGTATTATATAGTTGTTACAGACAGCCTACCCACAATTAACAAAAATGAATTCAAAATATTGAAAATTGGCATCAAAGTACCTTACAATATTTGTTAATTTTAATTTTAAACATTTTATAATTTTAATTTTATACTTGAAATAAGGAGTATTATTTATATAATTTTAGCTATTATCATTTCAATTTTTTAGAAAACTTATTATTGCATTATTGTTTAATAATCTATATTTTTAGTGTTACCATTATTATATTTATAAACATAAAGGTAGATAAAATATTAATTATTTAAGCCACATTATTGTTTTATATCTACTTTATCTTCTACTTATAGTCGTGGGATCCTGTTATTAATATTATAAAATCTAATAATAAAATTAAACATAACAGACAGTTAGATGTAGTAAGTTCTTACTGTGTAGATCAAAATAACAGTACTTCAAATTAATATTTTACATTTGTAAATGTAATTCTTGATTAATTTTAATTGTATAAAGTAGATATAAAACAATAATGTGGCTTAAATAATTAATATTTTATCTACCTTTATGTTTATAAATATAATAATGGTAACACTAAAAATATAGATTATTAAACAATAATGCAATAATAAGTTTTCTAAAAAATTGAAATGATAATAGCTAAAATTATATAAATAATACTCCTTATTTCAAGTATAAAATTAAAATTATAAAATGTTTAAAATTAAAATTAACAAATATTGTAAGGTACTTTGATGCCAATTTTCAATATTTTGAATTCATTTTTGTTAATTGTGGGTAGGCTGTCTGTAACAACTATATAATACTTTTGAGACATCTGACACCTTAGTCTCTCCCGTGACCATGATTGCTGTAAAGCAATCGAAACGTCGGGAAACAAAAATCAAAATAAATCCGCAAAAAAATCCGAAAAGATAGTTTTATTTAAATGTCTAATATTCGCGTAAACCTAAGAAAGTATTATCTAATCCTAATGGATTAAATTCATAGCTCAAAAACAGAGAGATCGTTTTCAATGCTCTTTTTCACTTGAAAACCTTGGATTACATTGGATATTGGATGGAAACATTTGATGAAAATCTATACAGCTTATATCAACTCTTTTCGAAAACATATTTTAATGGAGATTTTATTTAACTAGTGTTCGCAGTGGTCCCAGTGGTCGAAATTCCATCATTATATATTTTTTTTGAAAACGCTATAGTTCGTCGAATAGCTACTAAAAAAAGAAAATCGGTTGACAAACAATTAATTGCTTGATTTTTTGTATATTTTTCTACATCAAATATTCCGGAAGATATGGTAATGCTATTCTGTATGGACATTGATGTAACTCTATAACTGAACTCGGGACTATACTTCATACAAATAGAACGAAGTACGTTCGCGGACTCAACTTACATAAAGGTTATTTTACAAAATAGCAAGTACTAATTGTTCCCCTCTAGACTCTGTCCATCGGTTCTCATATATATGTATATACTATTACATTTAAAATTATTAAAGCAGCATTTGAATCTTTTAATTTTTTTTAATAAAAAAAAAACGACCTATAGGAGATTCTTTGACAGGAAAATGTAATTTTACATTAGTATTGACTGAAACGCGTCGGTATATCTCTAATTCAAGATATATAAATAAAGAGAATAATAAAAATTAAATTACAACTTTAGTTTCTTCATTACATTCTGTCCTCAAGAAAATATTATTAAAAACGTATACTAAAATATAAACGTGTATCAATATTTTAAATATATTTACAATCTTACCTGTTAGTTAAAATAACAAAGCTTTGTTCTACTGAGATTCTTTCTAAGCACCGCGGCAGTGGGATCAGTTCATACAAATAGCATTTTTCTGTAGCCGCAGGCAGTGGTTGCACTCTAAACGGTTTGCCCCTATCTCCCTTTACCCCTACTAAATATCTCAAGGGATATTTACCTAGAAAGCTACAGTTTAGTAAAGTAATAACTATTTCAATGAGATTTTCCAAAAAAATATTTAATGTACAGATTTTACTCAGTCGGAATTTTATGGTATGTGTAATGTGTAGATAAGATAATAGATATATATTTTTAATTTAATATAATAATGGAAACCAAGAAACTATTTAAATAATTATATTAACTTTAGGGATAAATCAACCGTCAGATAAGTTATTTATAGGACAAAATACAAATTGTACAAATAAGAAAATTGATTTAGATCAATGTTATAAATATTTTTAATAGTTATACATAACCAATATTTTTTCAGCTTGTTGCTGCATTGTCCAGCTGGACGAATATCTCCTCCATAAACCTTAATATTTTTATTATCTTTCTGAAAAGGGTATACAACAAAAATACGTAACTAATAACTACTTTATAAAATTAAAATATGGATGCTATCTCGATGTAGACATTATATGACGTAGTTTTGTTACTAGAAAATGAAAACCAGTGATAGGGGCACAGCAATAGTTGAATGGAACTTTTCAATCGTGAGATAAGAGGCTTGTGGAGACATTGCGATATTTATTTACCGCACCGACAAAGAAACTTACTCGCTTTGTAGACAAATAACTCGATATTCATTATTCAATCGTTTCCCGCGAGCCGAATTTAATGAGCTTATCAATTTTGTGGCGTTTTGCTTTGTACACTTATTTTATCTTAGGTGAACAGCGAGATGTTTCTAGAACTTTCGTGACCAACGGTACATCATAAAGTTGCTTTTCTGCGCAATCAAGGTAATTACCTGAGTAAGTCTAGTCGTTAGTACGAAGGAAAACTTTATGCAGAATGTCGGAAAATACAAGGAACCGTGTGCGGTCTTGGAAAATGCTAGGCGATGTAATATTTTAATGATGCGAAAGATGTTCAAGAAACTCAAAGCAGAGTTAACTCTAAGAAATTGCGTTTTAAAATAAACATAATAAAATGCAAAGGTATAAAGACTTATATTATAATCTTTATAAATTAATTAATTTCCTGTAACTTTATAAAATTCATGTTAAATTATTGAGTATATGAATACAAAAATATGTTTCGACGACGAATCTGCATGTAAGGTATTCGCTTTTCTTACAAGCAAATAATAGATTATTTAAATCATGTTAATTTTAATTTATTTTAGGTTTTAAATTTAATAAATATAATTTAATTTAAAATGTACAAGTGACACATGGCTTATCAATCAATCAATCAATCAATTTCTACTGTCTTCTTTAACCGCGACTACCGAAAACCACTTTTGAATATTGCCTCGAAGGTCAGTCATCTAGACTTTTTAAACCGCGGCGATTTATATCAGTGTATCTAACATTATTGATATTGTTGATAACCAAATCTATATTATAAAGAGGAAAGATTTAATTTTTTCTTTGTTGGTACTGAATAAAAAATCTCCGGCTCCAAAACCACTGCACCGATTTAGATGAAATTTGGTAAAAAAAAGATTCCCGGGATGAAAACTATGAGATACTTTTCATCCCGGAAATAATCCCTTAAGGGGGTGAAAATGGGGATGAAATTTTGTATCGGGAATCAACTTAGGGAAGAACCCGAGCGTAGCGAGGTTGAGTCCCTCGTAAATAGTATTAAACAGTTATATCTTACACGACTATAGACACTTTGTTAAATGATGACAATCTCTGATACTATTGAATTGAATCAAAAAGGTTTTATCATCGACTGACATATTATGAGTTATTTTTAATCGAGGCGTAAAGTCATAGATGAAACCAGTACAAGATAACTTACAATCACCTAACGTGAACGCTTTTTTAATTTATTTTAAAATGAGAACGTTAATGCTAGGAAATGTGACAAAGAAATGTACATTAATAAAAACAAAACATACAGCCAAATTGAAAATCTCCTCGTTTTTGAAGAAGTCGGTTGAAAATGAAATAGAATAATGGTTGTATATTGATCAAGTAGACATAATGTTTCGCAACTAGAAATTGAGTCCGTAAAATCGAGTGAACGGCGCTGCCTCCTTAATAATTCACCAACTGTAATTGCTTCTTCCAAATCTCGGATTATCTCAAATAAACCTGGCTGTATAAATTTTCCTTTCAAATTATTGTTCAAAATTGCTTATATTATTTATGATGGTTTATTTTTTATATTATGATATAACATAACAAAGATCAGTATATAGGTGTCATATATTTGACTTGTAACTTTTTAATTATGATCTATGTTCTTTTTTATATATCTATTAGAGATATTATATAATTTTTTTATTTGAATAGAATCAATCATTTGTATTAAATATAAAACTTTACTTATACAAAGGTTTAGGTAAGTCTAAGCTTTCATGGTCACAGATAATATTTTTATGCTGAAAACGGGAGTATTTACTATGTTTTTTTACAATATTTTTTAATTAAAATATTTTTATGATTCCCGCCCGCTAAAACTTAACCCTTATCTGGGCCCATAGCACTTGTGTAAAATATCAGGAACTCAAAAACAAAAGCGAGAACCAACCAGAATATCTCATCTTAGCGTGTCTCATGGCAGCAAAAATACAGGACTTTCATATAAACCAACGAAATCCTTTATCCCTTAATTAGGACCTCTCGCAAAATTCCTTTTTAGTTGATGTCTTCCAGCTAATCTATAATAAACTGCCTATCAGCCAAATCTTAAGCTTCATAAATGAGGTAGTTTCGTGATTAATCATTATATTTATGTATCGTTATAGCGAGATTTAAGATGATCTTATAAGCTTCACTTTCGACTTCAAGACTTCGGACTTGGATTAGCATAATGGACAAAGTATCTATCATTTTAAACCAGATCAAAAATATGACTACTGTGAGCGTAATTTGGCCTGCCTGTCTGTCTGTCTTTGTTTGTCAGGGGTAATCTTATGAGCGGCCTAACCGATTGTAATGAGACTTTCACTGAAAGATAGAGAAGTTTGTATGGCTATCTATAGGTTTAGTTACAATTTTATTATACGTATAGATTTTTTATTATATACCGAATGAAATTTCATTAAATCAATCGATAATATATACTCGTAGATATCTCACAATGATATTTGGAGTATCACAGTAATTAGTAGATAGTTAGTAGCTTTTATTATATAGAAAATTTTTAAATAATTCTTCAGTTTATACCAAATATTGATTTTTTGTTGCCATGGAAATATTAAATCTGTTTGATTCAGGAACACAGCATCAGAAACTTTCTTCATAATAAAAGCTTAAGATTTTTACCAGAACACAGCAGTAATCTCTTTTAATCCTTTACTGTACAATAAACCATATTAAGCTAAAATTTTCTGAACGGATTGTGCCATTAGATGCTATGAATTAGTTATGAATTCATAAGCTCAGCGAAAGAACATTGCGTAAAGAGGAAATTTTGCGCGCAGTTTTAGGTTTAAGTAAAATAAAGTAACTTTTGGAATAATGTTTATTATGTCAATTATTTAAACTCAGTTTTCTAAGTTGAAATAAACCAACTGATTTTTCTCATTTCGCTCCTGTACGTCTCTAGAAGTTTTTTTTAATTTGTTATATATAAAATCCTCAGGCAACGCCACTTTTTGACAAATTCCTGACAAACAAAGTCCTGGAGTAAAATATAAGAACATAATCTATTTGTGTGCTAATTCCATCCAAATCCATCCAGCTGTTTCAGTGTGAAAGAATAATAAAATTACACAAAAACAAACTTTCAGAATTTTGGAAACAGTTTTTTCTAATTTTAAAAAGAAATTCTATTCATATATGTTTTCCTCAAATGTTCGATAATTATCAAGGTCTAAATTCAATACAATTGCCTCGGTGGTCTAGTGTATGACTGCAGATCCGGAGGTCCTGGGTTTGAGTCCCGAGTCAGGCCAATTTTAATTACTGAGTTTTTCAGTTTTCTTTCTTTTTCAGTTAAGACATTCTCAGTAGTAGTCCGGAGTTGGGAAATTGGCGGTGTCTCAACCCCACGTCTCGGAGATCACGTAAATCCGTTTTTGGTTGGAAGTCCCACCGGATTTCGAGAGTAATAGGAATAGATAGTGTGATTATGTTTGTGCGTACACTTGTGCACTATAATATCTCTTGCGCATCTGGCTAGTGTCATTGAGATGGGCCGCCGTGGCCGAAATCGGTCAGGATATCATTATGGCCCAATATTGACCACTAGGTGAACTCTAGTTTATCTGTAATTATTTACATATATGGGTGATTCCACAAAAATAGGGCAACTCTATGTCCACAGCACATTTCACTTGATATAATTAATATTATTTAATTCCAAAATTGCAAAGTAACAGTTCACAATGTGTATGAGTAATTCATACACAATTTGTTTTAAAAATATTAATATAATATACTTTAGAAATCCTATTTATTGACTCCAAACGTCAGTCCCTAAGTATGTCCGTCTTCCGAAATTTTGTGTTTGAGTATTCATAGTTCTAAAGACATTAAATTTATACTTGCCTTGATTAACATTTTTTTTAATGTTGAAGTACTTTTACCTAACACTATCAATCTTTCGCAGTTTGAATAGACAATCAATGTGTTTCCTAAAGTGAAATTAGTGTCCACAACTTTATTCATCAGGCCCTTGTCATACACGGATTTTGAATTTTGTGGCATAATTTGAATGTAAAGTGAATAGTTGATTTTAAAGTAAAAGATGACGTTATCCATAGACTACACTCGCTGTGCAGCAGTCATTTTGTAAATCAGTGCAAACGGGGTAGATGTTGCGGAAATACGTGTTGATCCAGTCACTTTGTCAGTCCCTAGGTAAGGAATTTTATTGCTTAATAATAGGAAATTATTAATAATTAATTAATATTTACAAGTGATTTGTCAGCCTCGTTCGGTACATCGTACTAAATAACTTAGTACGGTAGTCGAACAGCATTTTGTGTTTAATTATACTCGGAATCGTCAGTCAGCTAGGGCCTAGCCGTCAGGCCCTAGCTTTTAATAGTGTTAGGGACTGACGGGAGTGGTTGGGGACTGACGTTTATTATATTATAATATTTATAAGACACCTAAATATATTGACATTATTATTACACTTTATCAAATAATGTTAGGTAATATAAAAGTCATTTAAGTAAATGTAATATGAATAAATAGATCATTATTTTCATGTAATACACAGAACTACAATGAAAAATTGCTCTTCTTATTTTCAAGATACGAAACCGGGAACTATTGGACTAAAGTCACTGGTCTGATGACGATACCTAAAAGGTTGTATAGAATCACTAGTCATATTTAGTAAATTTTTTGACTTCTTAATCGGCAACAGCAAACTGAAACAAGTGGAGAGATTCAGGTATCTGGGCAGCATAGTCACATATAAAGGGGATCTCGATGCAGAAGTTGATCAAAGAATATGTGCCGCAGCAGCAGCTTTTGGCAAACTGCAACCCAAAGTTTTCCGTTCGCACGATCTCAAGTTGACTACCAAGATCTCTGTGTATATGGCAATAGTTCTCCCAACTCTTCTGTATTCATCGGAAACGTGGTGCCTCTACTGTAGGCATATAAAGACTTTGGACAAATTTCATCTTAAATGCCTCAGAAACATCATGAATATCAGATGGTCGGACCGTATTAGAAATACGAACGTTTTAAGGTGAGCCAAAGTTCTCGGTACAGAGGCCTACTTGATGAGACGCCAGCTAAGGTGGTGTGGTCATGTGTCAAGGATGCACGAGGACAGACTGGCGAAGCGCATCTTCTATTCTGAACTCCAGAATGGTAAACGGAAACGTGGTGGCCAGTTGTTACGTTACAAGGATGTTCAGAATAGACACTTTAAAAAATGTAAAATTGACCCCTTAGTATGGGAAAAGCAGGCACAAAATCGGCTCGAGTGGAGACGTCATGTGCATCGGCAAGTCAACGCCTTTGAAAAGGAAAGAAGGTCGCAATTAGATGCAAAACGTGACGACCTTAAAGCTAGAACACCTACAGCTATAATTTACAATGTCATCAATTGTGTTCTGACATGTCCGCTTTGTGCTCGGAGCTTTTCGGCCAAAGTTGGTTATGCTAGTCACATGAGAGCACATGAAAGAGCAGCACATCGAAGCTCTCGACAACCACCATAGAAAGCCATCGAATGCAGTCGCTGTGGCCGAAAACGGCTAAATAACATCATCATCATTTAGTAAATAATTGTTCAAAACAAAACTAAATAAACTAAATTTGCAAAACTGTAAATATTTCCTAAAATACTGCATAAAGTGACTGGCCCTTTTAGATAGTACATAATCTATGAATCACCTATCGTATACACTAATTGGAAATATAACAGCATCTTAAAAATGATTAAGACAAATTACTCCCAAAAGTAGCTCGATTTTCGTGAAAATACCCATATACACATAATATACTTCAAATACATTTATTTATATTTCTATTGTATGTTATGTAAATTAAATTAGTCTGAGCAATACAACAATGTCGAGATCAAGCCTACATCTAAAGAACAGAACTTTTGTCACCCTGTTACATGTGATATGGCGTTGTAAAGTAAAAAAGTTGTCAGATCAAGCCTGGATACACGGCTATTATGTAGATATACTAATGGGTAATCTTACTGGTGAAACCGATTATCAATATCCGTGTCATTAAATTACAGTTCTATCTTCATGAATAATAGATGATCTTGAGTTGAGTAATTACTATAATTAAAAACATAGTTAAATATTAATTTCTATAATATTATAAATATTATTAGTATAAATATTAGTCGGTAACTATATATTGAAATGAATAATTAAAATGAAAAATTGAATAAATGCAAGTCTGACTCGCACTCTCAGGGGTTCCGTAGCATTAATCATTTATTTTATTTTCACTCCTCACTTCCATGTGTGAAGTGTATTATTTTATTTATTTAACTGCATAATTGTCAACACATAAGCAGACCTATTTATTAAAATTTAGTCATGCAGCCTCCAAAAACCTCTAAAAATTGGTGAAATGGTGGAGTCAAATAGTCTCCAAAAATAGGATATGACACACGGACAGAGGCATAGATGTGACGAAATTAAAAGGAAGGAAGAGACCGTCTTGCATTAAGACTACAGAAACCGCAAATAATTTCGTGCAACAGAATGGCTATTGGCTATACAGCGTATACAAAAATATCATACAAAATTTATAATGCTACATACTTTATATGCGAGTAATAATAGTTATTAGTTAGTGTTAGCTGATTTACCTCCAAAAAATAAGTTATATATATTTTATTGTATTTGCTAAATAAAATTTGGAATAAAAAATAAAATACTTTGATATTCTAACAATATTTCGAAACGTGTATAACTTGCAGCAGACTTTCATCAAACATTGGCAGTAAATTAATAACAAGCTATCCACGATCCATGCTACTACGAATTTATATTATGACTGGTTCGTTAGTTATGTAATATTTAATTTTTGATATTATGTTTTCAATAGTAATATATTTGGTGAGTATATTTTCTTAATTTCAAACAGGAATAATATAATATAGTGTTTTATGTTGGGAAAAGCTTTTACGCATACCACTTGCATATATACAGATTACAGGTATATGTGGGACTCACAGGCTAGAGAAGCCAGTACTACCCCCTAAGACCCAACAGAACCTCCCCCGTCTTAATGGGGCGTCGCGGCATCGTTTACGCTCTCAATTACGACGCTTCGACGGCAGGTCTACCGAAGCAGACCACACAACCAAGGGGTTGCTCCCATAGTTCACTCTGCTGTCAGCTAAGAGCCAGGAGCAACCCGCATGACACTCCGTCCACCGAGGTGGACCGCCTCACAGTACGCTTCTTGACTTTGTGCCCATCTGGATTGCCGGATGCTAATGAGCACCACGACAAGGTGAACGCATATTGGGGAAGAATATAATATACCTATTACAACGTCAATAAGTATCGCCTAACAAAAAATTGGTAAAATAAGAACCAACAAACGTGTACTAAAATAAACGAATATTAAGCAATATGCGTCTTAAACACAGTAAAACAAAATAATTGTAACTAATATTATTATTTAGTTTATAATTCAACTAAACTTCTTTTTAATTACATTTAAAGTAGAAATTGTTAATTTAATTGTTTTTTATCATTTTGAACAGTACAATATGATATTATATTTAAAATAATAACAATATTTTTTCATATAAATATTTGTTCGATTCCGATAAGAACTGCCACTCAGCGTCGAAAGAATGTCGGAAAAGAACGTAATAACGTGTCACTGAGTTCCCTCTGTCCCTAGTCCTTAGCGAAAAATACTTTTGAATAATAAATATTCGACTACTCGGAAGCCTAATCGTAGACATAAATAAAATTTCTTCAATTTTTTTATGTTCTACCAGCAATTTACCCTCGCTTCGCTCAGGTGCGTCCCTAGGTAGGTTTTATATTTTTTTTGAGAGAAACCCTAATTCTTTTTCTATAATAAAAGGAGCCTAAGTTACTCCTTATAATATCAGCTATCTGCTAGTGAAAGTCCCGCTAAAATTGGTATAGCCGTTTCGGAGATTAGCCGGAACAAACAGACAGACAGACAGATAGACAAAATTTTTAATAATTGTTTTTCTTATATGTGACGTATATAATTCCATGTGCATTTAATATAAAGCTGTTATTTTGACATTACAAGCAGACACTTCAATTTTATTTATATGTATAGATTCTATTTTCGAACCGGCTTGAGCATAGACTACTTCGCCTATATCGCGTAGGATGAAAAAACTTCATAGTGATTGATAAGTGCAAAAATTGTAAAACAAATATTGATTATAAAGAAAATATATGACGCCTGCAATAAACCTATGAACCTTAGTTAGAGCATTCAGTTTTTGGTCATTACTCTGCATATCCGTTTTAATTTCCAGTGCAAATCATCGAAGTGAGCGGTGCGCGAGTGGCCGGCAGTATTTACCCCGACCAAATACGCTACAGCCAATTCCGACCATTGTTAGAAATATACTTGTTTGTTGCCAGTTACCAACCTACGGTTTACTCTAATAAATTGCTAATAATGAATTGCTTTATAATACTCCTCAATCTAATGCCGCTAACAAAGAGGCTTATTTAATTAACATTCGACTAGTAACATTACACTAATAGTCTGAATCTAGTTTCCGTTAGCTCTTAGGTTTATGCCTGAGGGGCTCCTTCAGAGCTTTGTGAAATAACGATAAACTCAGATGATGTAATATTCATTTCCAACTATGTACTTAGTTACGGATTTGTATTAATAATTTACCTGTTGGATAATTCATTAATAAATTGATTAATAAATTATTTAGTGATTTTTTGTACCTCCTATAAAAGCATGTTATGGAATTTCCCAATATGGCTATAAATTATTATTTATGTTTTGACTTTATTTTGTAAATAATTAATTAGTTCAAAATGTTGACGTTATCTTATTCACAAAAATATCTGGATATATTTGAAATAATATGAAAATTCTATTGCATCGAAGTGATTTTCAATTTGCAATTCTGTAGCCTAAACACGAGTGGGGAATATTTCAAAATACTCATAGCCGTACAATGTTAACATAAAACTTATAAACCCGACATGTTATTTTAAATATACATTTCAATTAGGTTGGTTTACTTTTGAAACACAAGTTAAATTCACAAAGCACTCGGTGGGTAGCCGGAGGGAACGGGCAGGCTTCAACTAAAATAGCTACCTCGGGCACTCTAGCCCGTTTTCAAGTGTTACTCCACACACCTGCACAGGTTATAAATATCGTTATGCAAAGTTTAGATACGTAATAAGAGATGCTACTGGCTCAAATACAGTTACATCATATTCTACATAGCTAATTAAACCAAAATATATAAGTACTTAAATCTTAATGAAGAAGTACTCAGAGGCTATAAAAAAATGTATCTACTATGATTAAAAAAAAACTTAAACTTTTGTTTTTACTCAGTTTTTTCAAATTTTAATGGGTCTCCAATAATATTTTTTTTTTGTTTTAATATATCGATATTCTAGTATAATCAAGTTTAATTATCTCCATATTTACAGGTACCTAATTGTAGGTATATTCATCATTATGTAATTCATAATACATCCATCAACAAATACAATTTTACGTACATCATAATGATATACGTAAAATTGATAAGGTTGGTAGTATTGCTAAAAACCGAAAAAAATAAATAATATTCAATATTATTTTAACATATAGTATAAGAAAATATTGAGTAAAAGGTTAGGTAGGAATATGTTAGTTTAATATTACAACTTATTAAATGGTTTCAAATATTACGTACGATATTTATGTTTCCATTGTACAATGCTAGCAGTTAGTATTTTAAGGAATAACTCTTAGTTAATAGAATGGAACCTAAATAAGCAGAACATTAAATTAAATCCAAACCGCAAATAGAGTAAAAATAAATATTGCCATTAAGGGGTCATCGGGCTGTGCCTACGAGGGGAAACGCTTGTCAAATATTAGATACATTCTTTTCTCATCTCTGTAGAATAATGTAATAAAACTTTTAGTTACTTTAGATTTCTTTAATTAATTTTTTGTCCTATTAGAGCAACATTGAATATGTTTTGACTTTTTACTAATAAATTTTGCTCACATTTTGTAACGTTTGATAAAAAATATGATATAAGTATTATATGAACGCACTAGCTGTAGCTGCGACTTTGTTTGCGTGAATCACTAATGGTGGATTGTAAGTGTGAAGAAAAAGTATTTTTTATTAATCAAAATAACTACGCAGAAAAGAAGATTGTTGGAAAAGTTTTTTCTCCTAAACTGTATAAAATATCCTTTAGTTCTCTCTTGGTTCTTTTCTTTCTGGTTTAATGTTTACGTATCCATTAACCAATACCTATACTTAAAGATTATATAGTAGTTGTTAGTTTTTGATTTACGCATTTTTATATTTATGACTGCTAATGTTAAAATGGTAAACGCGTGGACCAACCACGTCTTCTTATACCTAAATGTTGAATGGCACTCGGACACACAGTGCTACGCCGCTAATTTATTTTGGTTTACCATTATAAATTAATTATTATACCAAACTAAGTATAAGGGCATTTCATGTGTCAAAACTTTTTTTATAAAAATTGTTTATATACCATAAAAAAATATATGTATTAAAAATAAAAGTAGGTAAAACGAGTAAGCAAAAAGTAAAATTTCTAACTACTTTTAAAAAAAAATCTTCCAAAAACCCTTTGGATGCGATTTTTGGAACAGAATTCCTTATCGCACGTTACACGCTCTGAACGGATGGGAGCGAAACCAAAAAAAGTGTAATAAGATTTTTTTACTACACTTCTTGCTATTGTTACAGCCATGTATGAACTAGGTATATACATCGCCGCACATGGATCAATTCTCTTCGGCTTTTTTTAACTTTTATTTATATAAATAATTAATGTTTATTTCTAAAATTAAAAATGTATGTAATTAATAAAATAAATTAATAAAATAAGATTTATGCAGTTCTTAAACTTTTGTTTATTTTTGACAATTATCCCAGATCATTCAGTATTTAATTTATCATTATTTATTGTATACATAATAAATATATTTTATCGTAAATTTTTCAATTGAACTATATCAATTTGATATTTTTAATATAAATTATAATGACTGTATAACAAACGTCTACCAAAACGCGAAAGAAACTTCGTTCCGACCGAAGACCCCTAATTTTTATATATATATAGTTTTTACGTTATATTTTTCTTCTAGCTAGGTTTACTTAATAAAGGTCAGGTATTCTTAATTTTTTGCCCGAACTTTAACCTCAAGCGCATCTAAAATAAAGTAGAAGGTGTACTGCCAATAAGTAAAAAAGTATTATAGACATAAAAATAACAAAATATTACAATAATTAGTTATTTAACAGTCTCAATTGCAGGGTACGTTGAAACGCTAGCAAGCTGTCACAACCATACCTTCGCTACCAGCGAGAGCGCTACCATGAAGATGCATCTACTCTTAATTAATAATACAGTCGTTTTAATCTCAAAGTCGTTGGTTTGCGGAGGCAAGAAAGTTGTGAATTTCATCACAAAGGACAAAGGCTTTGCACCGGAGGGCATTTGCTCAGCGCGTATTTGTTCGCGCCTAATTAAACATGAAACGGTGGTACAGGTATGCGGTGGATCTAGGGCTGCCGGTTTGTTACTGTTGACTATACAAATTACTGGCTAAAATCGAATGTTAAATCAAATAAATTTGATCAAATGTGAGTCGGTCTCGCGTGAAATAGGGTTCTGTATGGAATTATATGAATTATTATTAACGTTTTCGTTACATTTTTTAGTAACAATGAATCCATAATATTAGTAGAGTTAGAGACTAGAGTTTTATAGGTTAGACCTTTTAATACTTTTTTTTTCTCCCGTGATCATGATTGCTGTAAAGCATTCGAAACGACAGGAACCAAAAATCAAAATAAATCCGCGAAAAAGTCCGAAGAGATAGAATTTTAAAATCATTAGGTAGCATCTGATAGCTTACACAATGCACTTGACATTTTTTATCCTAAATCCTAAACGAAGAAGAATTTCTTAAATATTATGTATAAATTATTTTAATACTAGCAGAACCCGCGGCTTCGCTCGCGCTAAAACAAAAAATAAACTAAAAAAGTAGATTTCATACAAACTTTCATTCCCTATCCTACCACCTTATGGGATGAATTTCGTAAAATGCCAAAACACCTACCTATTTATTTAATTGTATTGAAGAGCATTACTATCAAGTTTCAAGTAATTCTGATCATAAATAATTTTTGCATTAATATTTGCGTTAGGTTTGGTTGTTATAGCAATATATGTACATTTATTTCATTTTGAAATTGGATATTATATCATAGAAAACAAAAAATATATACCAAAAATTGTATAAATATTATAAATGTTAAAGTTTGTGAGTATAGATGTTTGTTACTCTTTCACTCCAGAAACTGAACGGATCTTGATGTTTGGCACAGTGATAGATTATAGTCTGGAATAACACATAAACTACTTTTTATCCTGGATAACAGAATTATACGGTTCTTGAGGATTCCTCAGTATAGATTTGTTTTTGTTTTTCTAGAGGCGAACCCGAGCAAAGCGAAGGTGAGTTGCTAGTACAAACATAATTTACAGAGTTTACTAAGTAACACAGCACGTCCACGAGAGCATTAATATCAATAACTCCTGCATAATAATATTAACAGTTCGATCTATATTAGCTACCTCATTTCAATAATGAGAGCAATCCGCAAACAGGCGCGCTGTTTATCTAATAACAACAAACATTTGCAATCAGTGCCAATACGCTAAAACCGTTCTCATTCCCCCCATTCAATGGTTCCAAGCTCCAACGAACGTATGTATATTGAGAAATAAAGCAAAATTTAAAAGAGTTTACTAATTATTCTACGTATACTCTTATTTTAAATATATATTTGATTAGGTATTACATTAATATTTTGTTTTTATTTACCGACTTCATAAACAAGTGGTTCAGGTCATTTTATTTGTGTGTATATTAAAAGGTTGTTATATCATTTTAATAAAAATTTTAATGAGGTCACAAGAATAATATAATTTAAAAAAAAAATCTCACCCCTAAGGGTAAAATAATAACTTTTAAGTGATTTTGAAGTCGGTATACCTTCTTCAGTAAGATGTTATTTATAAAACGTTATTATTATTTTTTTGATATTTTAATTATATATAAATTAAATGTAATATAAAATATTTAATTTATATATCATATTTCTTGCAATTTGAATGTAACGTGTATAATATCTTCATAGCTAGACTGAATGAAACAACAATATTCTTTTGTCTATAGAAACATTTCCTTAAAGTTTATCTTTAATATCCAACGCTATAAGCTAGTATTAATACCTAAGAAACTGCCACTAGGCTAGGAAATCCAAGCAATAAGCACTAAAAACGTTCAGCAGAATCAACTGCCAAGCAAACAACCATATGAAAAAGTTATACGCTAATACAAATTGTAAACAAATGGTCTCAAATCTTGCACCAGTTTTGACCATTATTGTTTCACAATGCGAAACAAGTAAAATAAAATATTCTATCAGCGGGATTCTCCAACCATAATTCACTCAGAGAGGTGCGTTCGCGTGGCAGGTGGTCTTAATAAATACGAGAATGGGCTATCGTGGAGTTAGATAATAAATTCAAGAGGCAATCAACGCTACGGGAGCTGGTAAAAATATTAATAGCGGAGAAATAATTACATATTCATGACTTTCATTGCGGTTACGGACGTTACAGCAACGGGGTAAACTAAATCCGACGTCCAAACCGCAAAAAAATTATTATTACTTTATCTTGAGGTCATTAAAATACCTTTTTAAATTATAAGTTTCTAGTATATAAGGTTAAATAAAGCCTTTAAAATGTATAATCAAAACTTTATCGATCATTATTATTAGTAGGTAAGTACATTTTTTTTAATGACGCTGGGGAAATTCTTCATGGGGACCGTAGTAGTAGCGTAACATGAGTAAATATGTAACGAATCACGATTTTATTTTTAAGTCTGATCAATGCCCTAGATGAGGAGAGTGGCGTCAAAAATGGAACCTAGGACCTACCTAATTATTTTTTAGCTTTTAGTACATTATCTACATCTTTATCTTTCTTTTCAATAAAACCGTTTAACATAAAAAATACCGATTTTATTTTCAATTTTTTTTTTATTTTATTTAAACTGCCTAGCGGTAGCGGCTCTCCCTCGCTTTCTTCGGGTTTGCCTCTAGAAAAACAAAAATAAACATATCCCCACGGGAACCATACATTTTTCCGGGATAAAAAGTAGTCTATGTGTTATTCCAGACTATAATCTATCTCTGTACTAAATTTCATACAGACCCGTTCAGCCGTTCTGGCGTAGAAGAGTAACAAACATCCATACTCACAAACTTTCACATTTATAATATTAGTATAGATTCATGTAATAAAAGATTATTTTCAAAAAAAAATGTGTTTTTAACTAAGCATGAAATCTCGATTCTAGTTCTGACATTTGATTACGGAGACTTATTCAGAAACTTTGATTTGTTAAATTATATAAGAATCAAACTTATCTAAAAGTTTTCTAAGCACTGAATAAATTATCTTTTTCTCGTAGCCTAAAGAACTTCGAAAGTCTATCAATAACACCTTTAAAGGGATTTTATTATATTATATTCACTTAGACGTCATGTTTCTAAAATTCAAAGGACTTACTTACATAATGTATATGAGACAATAATTTTCTAAGACACAATTAAGAATAAATTTTGTATTTCATCTACATCTGCATTTTTACTAATATTAAAAAGAACTTAATTCTATTTATAAACTCAATTCAAAGGTAGATAGATGATAGATATTTGAATATAACGACATAATTAGCTTTCCATATCAAAATATTGCTTACGAAGTTACTACTATATACATAATACATAAATTCCGTGAAAGGCTGAAAATCAAAGCATATCAAACGTTGCGCTAGTTAAATATTTATTTACCCCGTACGAAGATTCAAACCATAACTATACAAAAACATATCGCGTTTCTAAGTATCTTCTTCAATGGCTTTTCTTATTACGTAACTTTTTCTATAGACAAGTATTTCAATATGTCTCATGGGCACTAGGTACTTAATATTTTGGAATAAAAAGAAGGATATATGACTTCCAAATCTATTTTTCTACAAAAAATTGTATCAATAAAATATCTTCGTTGGTGCATGAAATAAGTACAAACAAACGAACAAATTTTCAAATTTATTATATTAGAAAATGTTTTAGTTCAATATTTTTTTGTTTAGTAATTTTCTGGAACGAAGAGATAACAAGTTAATTACAAAAAGACATTTGCACGTTGGAATCAACACAAACAATCGTAGTCCACGCCGCAGTCGAGTCATCAATCATTTGTTAATGCACCCAGTAACGTATCCTCAAGGGTTCATACGGACAAGTATGAACAATAACCGGTTATGAAACAAATTTTTTATTAGTGAATTATTTTCTTCATTGTCTCATCTCAAATAAAAAAAATAATAGATATTAATAACAATTTCCTCAAGCATGTCAATTATTATAAGTAAAGTTCTCTAATACCTTTAATCTATACAGATAAATAAAATTGGAGTGTCTGTTTGTGGATGGATCTACACAGGGTACATATACTAAAACAACATTTTTTACAATTTTTGTCTGTCTGTCTGTTTGTTTCGGCTAATCTCCGAAACGGCTAGACCGATTTTGACGGGACTTTCACTGGCAGATAGCTGCTGTTATAAGGAGTATCTTATGCTACTTTCATTTTAGAAAACGAATCAGGGTTCCGCGAAAAAAAATTAAAACCCATGAAATTGTGAACAAAATCTGCGTACGGCGTACGCATCCGAGCGAAGCGACGGTTAATCACTAAGGTGGGTGGACCATGGAAGGCCACCTTAACAAATAAACAGTTATAATTCTTTTATTTATTGGATAAATAAAATAAACAAACTATTAAGTAACACTTTGTTCTATAATGTAACTAATAAAACATTTTTTTTTTGCAGTGTTAATGCTTATTTATTAAATTTAAGTTTTATTGAACCCTTCCAAAATGGCCTTGCAAGAAACAGAGCTCCATACAAGGCCGATATAATAAATCCGTCGTTTAACTTAAAACTAACGGTGAAACTTTCAAAATATCTGGTTATCCTAAATCTTTGTACATAGGTCTTTCATTAAAATGAAACATTAAATACATATCATAATATATTCACTAAGAAAATAGTCAACAAAAATTACTTGAACACTATCGTAAACTAAGAATGTATTCGTGAAAATGTATTAAAAATAATTTTAATAAGTATTATATTGATATCAAATAACTTGCCAATAATCTTTATAATGGAATAAAAAAAAATTAAAACAGACTTAAGTGGCCTTCTTGTGGGTATGTTCCTTGCAAGGCCGAATGGAGTTTTGAAATAAAATTATTTAAAGCATGATTATAAGCAATAATTTAATGAAATTATACTTTGTTTTTCCTTTCCCAATAAGATTTACAACTAAAAACTAAGTATTAATATTTTCGTGATTCCTAAATGTTCCTAACAAGGTCCTTGTGCCCTAGCAAGGCCAACTGTCAATTTTTTTGATGATCTTTTTTCGGCCTTACAAGGAACCATTGGCTTTCCTGGGAACACTACCGATATTTTAACAAAAATTGAAATAAAATCATATAGTTTTTCTTTAGTACAATAGCAAATCCTTATTTATGAATTTAGATCAAAAACAATTAAAGAAAATAATAGTTTATTTACTTGAAAATTAGCCTTTTCCTGTGAGCGCGTATTAGAATTTTAAC
Source organism: Argynnis bischoffii washingtonia (assembly GCA_033884665.1). NCBI lineage: Eukaryota > Metazoa > Arthropoda > Insecta > Lepidoptera > Nymphalidae > Argynnis > Argynnis bischoffii. Next base: position 10,735,105 of record CM066618.1, on the reverse strand, counting down.
GTCGACGAAAGAAGTCAACAAAGCGAGGGACCCCATTTACAAACCAGCAGCGCTAGCGACTCGCCGCCGCGTCTTTGTTCTTAAGTTCGATAGGTGCTAGTCTGAGTAGAAGGAATTTGTCATCGCATGACAATAACTAGGACTTTTTGATAATCGGCCTTACAAGGAGCATGGCCTTAAATGGTCCACCCACCTTATATATTATATTTAACATTGTTTGTGGCTAGTATGTGCGTTTAGATTAGAGATCCTAGATTCAAGTTCGTTATCCGGGTCAACATATAGAATACTTTTTATTGCGGGAAAATATCTCATCTCTGAAAAATCTATACTAAACATTAAAACGTAAGTAGGGACGAATCCGAGCGGAGCGAGGGTGAGTCTCTAGTACACTATAATATCTCCTGCGTACATGGCTAGTGTCCAAGAGTTGAAGTTCGACAGGCAACCACTCACTTAAAATTCATAGCATTTTACTAGTACTAACATCCAATCGGGAAGAAGAAGAAAAAATGAAGACTAAGTAGTATAAAATCATAACGATAAACCATTACTCTATCTGTAGAAACCAAATGAACCTACAACTTTACCATAAAACGGCTAGGCAACAGATTAAGAAACCATTTGCTCGATAGAATCATCCCATCAAGTCCGAATGCAGTTCAATCGAGTCATCAATCAATCGTTAATCCAACGCATATCCATAAAATGAATCGTCCGCGCACGGGGCGGTGCATTGCTACGTAATAGGCACACCGAGCCAGCGACAATGCCGCAATCGGGCTCGCAATCTGCATAATGGATTGCTCGGCCGAACGCGCCGTCCGGTCGGTCATTCAATTGTCGCGGTCGCCGATGTGTGCCGATGTGTCGCCTGGTTATTATGGAATACGGAATTAATAATTTCACGGTGAAATGATGCTTTGAAACGTTTTTAGATTGCCGGAGGGCATGTGCCATACAATGAGGCTGAATTTATTTATTTATTTATATAGGAAGCCAACATAATATACTGTGCTTTTTATCTTTCATACATAATTACGTATAAAATATTTTTTACATTATACATCACACTTATAGGCTAACTCAAGATGCAGTATAAGCAGCCCATCCGAAACTTATACTAAGTATCTGTCCTATGAAAAATAAAATACTTAATAAATATGTAAAAGGTAAAGTAAAAAATAATAGACAACAAATAACCGTGCATAAAAAATGTTTACAAAAAAAAATATACATAAAAAATTGTAAAAATGTAAAGGTTTAATTTTTTTTAAAATGCAAATTAAAAAATGTGAATTTTAAAATACAAGCAATTTAGGCTTTAATATATTAATAATGGAATGTTTGATAGCTGAAAGTTTCTTGAAAGTATTTAAATTTTAAATATTTTATTTTGGATGTCCAGAATTGCTCACCAACAGTGGCCTGAAACAGGCGAAAAATTTTCCTTCTCGTTTCATTTTATATAAGAAAGTAAATTTTTAATTTTTCAGTACAGGTCTAAGTTTCGAATATGCAAATTTCTATCTAAATACTACATTTTGAAACTTGTTTTAAACGAGAATATTCGCTACAAGCTTGTCTAGAGACTAGAAATGTTCTATTTAATTATGAAAAGATATTTCACCGTAATGAACATTAAGGTGTGAATGAGTATTAACTCATTTATTAATAAAATCTGATATGTTAGTTAGTGCTCATTGTACTCTCTCACTGCAAAGGCGACCACTTCCTCATAAATACTGATAGCCTTTAAATTATTCACGAGCTTTAAGTTAACTAAACATACAGTGATAAAAAAAACCTTAATATAACATTAATTTTATTCTTAAGGCATACACTTGTTAATTATGACACCATTTCATTTAACGTAGTGCTCTCAGACAAGGTCATTATTTTTTTCATAGAAATGTAACAAAATAATGTAACTGTGTCAACATAAACAAAGTGGCCTGTTTAGCGTTCTTCTTTGTGTAATAAATTTAAAACTTTTTTAAACTTACTCGTTTCTACACTTAGCATATTCATGTCTATTTGTCCTTCTGTCATAACCTACGAGTAGTGACTGCAACTGTAATGTACACAAAAAAGTTTTTTTTTAATTTTATTCAGAATTTTGTGACCTAATAAAAGATGAATAACATAATCCATCCAATAATTTCATTTATCCATCCATTAAATTCCATCAAAAATAACATTGTAACAACATTGTACTACACAAAACTTGAGTTTATATAGTTAATTTCTATCTGAATACAAAGTTGTTCTTTGTAGTTGTCAAAATAAAAAGAAAAATATTAAGCAATCAATTTTAGGAGCTAAATCATGTAATGACATTAATGTAAAAAATATAAAAATATTTGTAACCTGTGGAATATAGAAAATATGGAAAACTACGGAAAATAAGCATTATCTATTGACCATCTTTAGACAATTCCCTATTTTGCGTTACTTAGAGATGGATCCCGCTGGCGCGTTATATAAAACTAATTTTAAATCTTTTAAAGAGCGGGCCTTTACGTGTTGGACCTGTGTCCGTGAAAGGCTTTCAAAGAACCGAGCTCCTTCGAGCCTATTAAATCCGAAGAATTAGTAATAAAATTACATACTCTAAATACACGCAATTAATTTTGTATGATAAGAATTATTTCATAATCTCTTGCATTATTATGCTATTACATTTTCTACACATTTTTCCGTAGGTCGACTGGAAGAGTTCTCTACGCTATAGAGAATAGATACCACATTTACCCACGACTTCACTATAATGTATTTTTAAGACAGTAAAGAATATATACAATAATAATAACTTTTCTTTTAATCTATACATACAGATAAACAGATAAATAAAATTGGAGTATCTGTTTGTAATATAAAAATAACCGCTTTAAACTAAATGCATATGGATGTATACACGGTACATATACCAAAACAACATTTTTTACAATTTTTGTCTGTCTGTCTGTTTGTTCCGGCTAATCTCCGAAACGGCTGGACCGATTTTGACAGGACTTTCACTGGCAGATAGCTGATGTGATAAGGAGTAACTTAGGCTACTTGTATTTTAGAAAAAGAATCAGAGTTCCGCAAAAAAATAATTAAAACCCAAAAAATTGTGAACAAAATCCGCATACGGTGTACGCACCCGAGCGAAGCGAGGCTAAATCGCTATATAATTTAAATGAATATCTTAGGAGTAGCAAGCTACTATTTATGTATAAACATAGCTAATCGCGAAAACGTACCTAGGGACGAACGCGAGCGAAGCGAGCGTGAGTCGCTAGTTAATATATAATAATCTTCTAATTAATACCGTTGACTGTTCGTATGTGAAGTAAATTCATAATCGTACTATTTTATTTTACCGCTTAATACAGTTCTTTTCTGTATTAACCCAAATAGCCATATATTTAAATGTTGTTAAAGTAAAAGTGTATATTTTACCGTAGCTAATGCCATTTTTACAAATCTTTAGTACATTATCAAAATTCAACCATTTAATTATGAAACTATTTCGTGTGTGTGTGTGTTACTATTACTGTACAGAAGCACACATCGGCACTATTTGCAATTACATACAATAGAAACCTTTGAGATGTGTGCGTAGCTAGCAATCGTCATATATGACTATAGTAGTTTAGTTATTCCCTATATACCAACATAATACGTACACTGTACATAAATGTAAAACATTGTTCAAACAAATATATTTTCAGAATTTCTACTACATTTTGTAGTATCTAATATTGCAAATGGAAGTGCAATTTGTACCAGTTAGTTCAGAATTTACCTGAATATGTATTCAGTAGTTAGGTGACAGAACTCTGTTAGATGGCAGGACAAACTGGACTGGACACATGGGAATTCTTTGCATATTTGACTATCTTGCTTGTCATTTCAGTGTTAGCTAAATTACAAATTAATAATCTATAGGCATTAGTTATTACAGCTCATTGTTATGGGATTGAGTGACGTTTGCGAATTATAGATTGGATATTTGTTTCTTGTTCATACGTTATAGCAAGTTGTTTAAAAAAGTAATGTTATTGTAAGAATTGTAGTAATAAAATACGCGAGCCTGATTATATTCTCACGAGCACGAGCCTCCCTTCAATTTAAGGGGGGGATCAAGCCATAGTCCACCACGCGGGCAATGTGCGGGTTGGCGGACTTCATATGTCTTTCGAAAACTGGATAGGTTCTCTCAGATATGCAGGTTTCCTCACGATATTTTTCTTAACCGTAAGACAAGTGGTAATAGTGTGGAACAAGTGGAATGGAACTCGGGATTTGAACCCACTTCATTCGGTTTCCCAAGCGAGCGCGTTAGCACAGCTTAGTCTGATTATGAGGCAGTTGGCAGGTTAGAATCGAGTATGGGTGAGTATTTTTGTTGATTTTCGTAGCTTAACCGTTTTCAAACAAAACGCTGCGATACTCAGGTAAATTAGTTTTGGTTAAATTGGTTGGTAAGACAAACAAAGTAGCATGTAACTAGATTATCCCAGACAAGATAACGTGATAAGGCAGACGTCAGACCATGGTGGTTGAATACGAAAGTAATATCAGTTTGATGGTACCGTCAGGCTATAATAGCTAGCTGGCTCCTGTAGCCGGTAAGTACTATATTAACACCGGAGGCAGCTGATATGCATAAATGTAATTTTTTTTAAGTAAAAGTTAGGACTTTCCGAAACATAGATACTCGTATATAGAAAAAGAATAGCCATGACTAATGTTAAAAACATCTAACAAAAAATAAATGAAAAATATTTCTACTATTTAATTTAAACAAATTATTCTTTATTTTTAGCTTTGTCCTGAAAATAAACTGTGTCTCTATTGAGATATCTACAGACTATGGAAAAATAAGGTTTGTTTAATATGAAATTATAAAATCTAACTGAACGCAGAAGTTTCTCTGCTACATATTAGATGAGAAAATGAACACTTTAATTGGAAGGTTGGATGAGTTATGCGCTCGGTCAGCGCCGCGGGCGGCAAGTGCAAGATGTACGGCTCAATAACGTCGCCTTAATCTCAACTCAGCTTTCGAAGACCTGAAAGAGATTTACTGCAACGTGCAACTCAAAGTAAAGCACTGTGCATATTTGTAATCAAAATAATTACTATTCCAATTAATATCATGATTAAGGTAGCTCGAATGTGGCTATAGAAAACTATAAAATTGCAATTTTTTTAGACTTTGAAGTCTAAAAAAATACCTCTCGATATATGTACCTTCAATAGGCACATGAAAAAGCGATTCACCCTTTTAAGAGATATTTAATATCCAAAATGTCAAATGGCACTCTGTTAAAAACGCTACAAAATGTACAATAGCTTTTGGAACCATATAGGAAAAATCAAGTAGTCAAGTGACATGTAGTCGAGCTAAAATTTCCATTTGGCTAGCGGCGTTTAAGAGACGTGAATGGCCATTGTTCTGGAGCCATTGTGTTTTTCTATTGACCGGCGCTGCTCATACAGCTATGACTTCAATTACTGTAGAAACTGGAACCGTTGGATAAGTTACTCGATGATTGACGAAGTGATTAACGCTTTTAAGAGTTATTTCATCAAGTATTAATAAATGAGAACTTTAAACATTTTTACTTTGTTATTTAAAATCTTTTACTATGATTTTTTTGATAATATTTTTTCGTTGTGAGGTGAGAGTTCGCTGTTAAACATTCAGTTTATTATAATTTTTATTAATTTTTTTACGTACCTCAAAACGAAAACTGGAACCCCTGTAAGATCTCTTTGTTGTCCGTCTGTCTATCTATCTGTCTGTCTAGATTATTTTTATCAGGAACACGTGGAGGGATCACGTTGAAAATAATATTAAATACTCCGGTCTGCGGACATGATGCCCGAATATTCACCCTATTAGTCATTAGATTCGGCGTTGCGGTTGTTTGAGGGGTTATTGATGATTTAAACATAATAAATATAAAAGATGTATATAAAAATAAGGCCAATTTGCTCATGTTATAGTAAACCTTCTAGAAATGATTATATTCCGTGAATTTTGAGTGAATGTAAAAGAAGTATACACAAATTAACATTAGTTTGAATATTTTTTGCAAATACATAAATTTTTGGAAGGATCGGGTTGATAATTACTTGGTGAGGTTAGAGTCCTTTCCCCCCCCCAACGTACGTACACCTTGTCGTGGTATGCGTAAATGCATTTCCCAACGTAAAAAAAAATAGAGTTCTTTGGGGTTTTTGAATCAGATATTGGATACGTAGTGTATGAAATAGTCACCCAACGACTGACTTAAAGTGTATTTCATGTATGTTTGCGACTTTCAATTCATATGCTTTCCGGGGTATGGGAATGTAACACCATCACCTTCCTTCTCTGGACTGCTACTGAGAATTTCTTAATAGTAAACCCCAAAAACTTAGGCCGACCTGGGTCTTGAGCTAGGACCTATAAATCTACATTGGTATATTCTAATTATTAATGACTAAACCTACGAGACAATCTTTTAGTGTATATAAAGAAGAGGTAAATTAAATATTTACCTATAATTAAATAGCTAGTCTTATTCTGTAAGCACCATTTAGTATTATTCGGGGATTAAAATTTTAACGTTTAATCGTTCAAGAGAGTGAAATGGCTATTGTTTTAGAACCATTATGTTCCTCTGTTAACTACGGCTGTTCATTTCTGGTGTTTATATAATTATAGTAATAACTTTTCGAATGGATTTATAATTAAAGGAATATTTTTTTTTAACTTTCATATGCATTTAGTAAAAAGCTGTTATTTTGAAATTACGAACAGACAATTTTTTTTATTTATATAGTTGCTATATACTAAAGTAACTTGTTAGTTTTTAACGATAAATTGTACACTTAAATATCCATCTGTTCAAGCGTCCAGCACAAAGGTTTGGGCAGTCGACCGGTCTAACGAGCGTAACGTATCATTGCCAGCGTGTGAAATCCAAAATTCTAGTTGTGGCCGTTAACGATGTGATTTCACTGTTTGTAGCCTTAGCTAAAACCGTTGCATCATGACGGGAATGCTCTGCAAAATACTGATAAATGAACAATACCCACTAACAGATTTGGCGCACAACGGTTTTGGTTTTCATTTCAATTATAACTGGGAGTGGTACTGAAACGTAGTTACAGCCGCTGACTACATTGTGTGATAAAGCAAATATGAATATTGAATGATGATTCATTCTTTTTGTGATTTTGGATGATTAATTCAATCATGCCACTTTTTCCTGGCATATATAAAATATAATGTCAAGGAAGAAAATAAAATGAACAAGAACTTGAGCAAGCATTTATTTAGACTAACTAAGAACACATTAAAAAGGCGGCAGCCACACTTCGAAGTTAGATTTGTAGGCTAGTTTCTTTCGTAGTGCGGCGTCTAGAAATGCATCTCGACTGCCGTCTCGCGGGGCACACTTGTCCCGCCCGCCCTCTCTTGCGACTTCTCGCGCCGCTCGAAGAAACTTTGACACTTGAGCAACACTTTCACGAGCGTCTTCCATCGGTAACTAGCAAGGGTAAAAAGAGTTATTTAGTCAAATTACTTTTTTCTTTGTTATGAGTATTTAAGATTAATAATTGCTTTAATATGTTTGTTTATTTATTCATGTAGGCTTTATTATTGCAAAAAAAGAATGAAGATTTATATAAGAAGATATAAGATGACATGAGCTGATATACATTATGAATATATAAATAACTGAGTAATAAATATTACTTTTAGTTTTACTTTATTATTTAAACATGAATTTCAGATCTTCATAAAAATAAATTATATTATAATAATACCTGATCATCATTAGGTAAAGTATGTGGATATATTCGCACCCACTGTCCAACACGACCTAGAGCACGGTCCCATCGTACACCATTCCCCCAGGCGCACGCACTCATAATCTTGCGACGGGATGCGGCAGTGGAGTACCCACCACGCCACGATTCGTCAACGGTCTCCGTTGCCGTAGCTACACTTGTTGATGACTGAAAACGTTCCTGTTTAGTTTACTTGCTATATTTATTATGTTTAAAATGAACTCATATTTTTATAATTTAGGATAATTAAAAAAAAAATGTTATTTTATATAAGCGCACGTAACAACTGCCTAAAATAAAATAAAAAAAACCTTGTTGAACCTATTATCACAGGATAAGGAGGGTGTAAATGAAGTTCTTGGTTGGTGATGGTGAGGCATATAAAAGGCCAATTTAATTACTTGCAAGTCTAGAAATCTATGACTATATATCACGAGAAGCTTTTTGGATTCGAGTTACAGATCAGACCGAAAAAAATAAGAGCTTATATATATAATGTGAAAATATTACATATATTGTAGTATACTAACAACTACTATGATAGGTTGTAAATAACCTGCATACCTGTATTTCTCTGTTTTCAGAGCTTAATTCCGGTGAATTTTTCAATAGCTGTCCTATTTGAAAATCCTTAGATTTTTCAGGTGATTCCTTAAAGAATGATATTATATAATATTAAATACGTTTGTATATTATTAATTTTATATTATAATGAGATAAATCTCATGTAAACTGACTACAACGACTACCAACATAGGGATATACCGTTGAAAAATAATGAAGCTTAAATAGTAATTAAAAACACAGTCTATACTTTTTGTAAAACTGTTATAACAAAGTTATATTCATAACTTTCCCTAATTAATAGTGTTATGAATGTAGGACGGCCTTACAAAGTTGGTTAGGAACTAATAGGCAATACTAACAATGACTGGAAACTTATCAGCCACAGGTGGTTGCAAGTTGACACAATGTATAGGCATTGCTCGCCTCCTTCGTTGGCGACGAGTGCCGCGTCGGTGACCTGTCGACACTCTCGAGGCTATGACCTTTGTAACTCCACTCTCGTCTTCTGAACTACAGCTGAAATAAAATAAAATGACATTTATGGTTTTTTTATACACGCATAATATACTATAATTTTGTAAAAGATATAAAATTTTATAGTTATTTATCGAAAAAATTGGTTTTTTGTGTGGATGTAATAAGATTAGAATCTTATTTCAAGGATTGCATGTCTATATTAAACATACATTTGAACGAGCTTCACTCGTAATATTATATTTTTATGATTTTATATCAAATGCTTATGTATATACTATAGATAGTTAGATACGTACACTTTTAATAATAATAATAATTTAAATATATAATACACTCTTATAACGCTGAGTTTTCTAAATAAACTATAAAAAGAGTTCAAGATCTGTTTTATTATGTTAATAAATAAAAAGATACAATGTCTTTAATTATTTTTTCATTAAACCACCTTTGATTTATAATTTAATAATTACTAGCGACTCACCCTCGCTTTACTCGGGTTCGTCCCTAGCTTGCTTCCCAATACAAACTTTCATCCCTACTTTCACCCCCTTAAAGGATGTTTTCCGGGATAAAAAGTATCCTATGTCCTTCCCAGGGTCTCAAACTATCTTCTTACAAAATTTTATCTAAATCGGTTCAGTAGATCCAGACATTTCTCCAACCTCACAAACTTTAGGTACCTCTTAATAATATTAGTATAGAAAAATAGATTTATTTAAATCGACATAGAATTGGCGAAAATATCACGTAGGTATCATAAATACAAAAAAAAAAACATTGATATGTCTCTTTTTTAAATATTCTATTCCACAAGAAATGAAAGCTTTTTGTTAAATTTGGATATTAATATAGTTTGGTAAATATTATTTAAATGTGCAAAAAAAAGGTTTCTTTATGGTGTTATCTACTATTAGACGTTAGAGATAAGATTACATGATAGGGAATTAAGTTCAGTCAAGAACTTCTTTATGAAAGAATCTTTATTATGAAAGCGTAATTTAAAAAAAAAACATAAGTACAATATATCTAATGCGCCTGTAATATGTATATAATGCTAAATATTTACTTGGTTGGTTGTAGCGTAGGTCCTTGCAACAAAGATAAACCCGTATGGCGCATAGGGAGACCTAATAAATCAAATAATTCATGTAACATCGGCTGCTTTACGATCACATCCGCTTCGCAGTCAGCGCCAAGAGCTGGCGATAGATTCACCTAGAACGTACAAGTGACTCTTGTAATTGTTAAATTGTAAGCATAAGTAAATGTATCTAAGCATAATATTTTTGAAAGTCAAACAAATAAAGATATAAACCATCCCCATATGTGTCATTTAAAGCAAAGTAAACTATGTTATTATGTCATATGTCAAAATTATCCCATCAAAAACATAACATGTAAAAAATTGCAAGTCTCGCATCGCATTTCTTCTACCGCAAAAAGTTATGAGATATAATGTAAAATCGAATCGGTTCATTTATTTAGTATCTATCTATGGAAGCATCTATCCAACAACTTTATAAAAAACCGTTACCCAATTTGTTAAGTAACAATATTAGATATATGTATTTATTTTTTAATTAATAGAATGACTTTACAATAAATAATTTTACAATAATGTAATGAGATCTCTACCAGAAATCCTTAACTTACCTTACTAGAACTTTTTTATGCTTGAGCGTAGTTTTTTACTCACGCTCAAGCGTCGATAAAGCTTAAAGCATATGAATATCCAAACATACATACATCGTTTTTGGAAATTCAACCCCAAACGGGAGAAACAGAGTGGAAACCTTAATATAAAAATGAAAAAAATGATCTGAGCTGCTTGAAATTTACTATTTGTATTACTTGATGATTGAACTGATAAATAAACAATAAAATGTATGTCAAAGTTTTTCAAAAATTCCACATTAGAGGAGGAAAGGAATGACATTTTATTTATTTTTGTTTTGATTATATGTATGAACTGCAAAAGTAACTTTGTAATCGCATATATCGCATATTTATTTGTATAGGATTACAAAGTTACTCATGCAATTTGTTGTATATCTCGAAAAAGAGACTGATGGGATGTTTCAGTTTTTCCTTGCGTTATAGGCTAAACACAAACTGTGTTCAAAATTTAAAGCTCGCATGTCTGTTACATGTACTTTAGAATGTTGATGATCGGTGAGTGAGTGAGTGACGATATTAAAGAAATTTGACCTGCAATAATTCTAAAATTACAGGTTCAAATTGAATGTAATTTGGAAATATTAATATAAAATATACCTAGTTATATTAAGTTCTATTAGTCACTGAAAATTCAGATTTCTAACTATATCCATAATGAATTTACGGGGAGAGGGGGAGGGGGATAGGAGGAATGCCCTGAATTGCTTCGAGAAAAGGATGGTATTGCCGTGCCCTTTTTTGCTCGACTTGGCAGGGTCACTGCCGTGCCCCAGATCCTTTTGAATTTGACAGCTTCATTCAAATTAATTTATTGTAACTATATGCTCCCTTTATTTTATTATTTAGTCTGAGACTTAAAATAACTATCAATAATTTACAATACTAATTTTCACGACCCATCTCCTGTAGACATAATTTTTCATATTCAAGCATAGCTACCTACACAGATGTACCTGACCTTGTAATATCATTAAAGTAACTGGATACCAAGTTTCGAATCAATTAGATCTGTGAAAGTTGTTTATATCGTTTTACCGTCTAGGTAATAGCCTACAAACGGCTGAACGGATTTTTATAATTTATACCTAAGAATACTGTCGGTCTTCACCATTCAAAAAAACTGAATTAAAATCCATCTATCGATTTGGATGCTACGATGTCACGCTAAACTTATAACTCCCCTCTATTTCCATCGAGTGTTAAAACAAACATATCTCCTCAGAGTCTATCAGTCATATCTTTAACAGTATATATTTAACAGTCCTAATTTATGCGAGCAGTTTTTAAACACATAAAACAACAACAAAAAGCTTTTATACGGATAATATAACAAAGCTTAACAGCAATAAAAAAAGTTTTATTATTATTTAAGAACTTAAAAGCTAGATAATTAATAACATAAAACCTAATGTAATACCTCAATAAGCCAAGGCTTTAAAGAATCATCAAGTAGAACATCAAAACCGTAGAATTCGAAGCAGTTTCTCGCTGGGGGCGTCCCCGCGGCTTGAGCGAGCAACGTTAGCGTTACTAGAGCCCTTATTTTTTGCCAAACTAACCACTCGACAGCACCCCATCTTCCGACCAAAGCTCGCCTTACTTGCTTAAGTGTCCACTTACAGCCTGCGAACAAATAGTGACATCTAGCGAATAACTTTACATAAGAGTAGCTTAACATTTAACGCCATCTCCCAATAGCAAAAAGAACTATTTTAAATGTACTGGATGAAGAAAAAATATTTTTGGATTTTATTACATTATCTACTACTAGTATTAATAATTTTATAAGTACATACCGCTACCAATTCTATCTTTACATTCTGCATACCGAGGTCCAGTTTTGTTTAAAGACGAATTAGTCAAGTGTCTATATGGATTGTGGATATCAGATAATGTGTATTTATCTGTACCTGTATATAAAAATAAATACATAAACTTTAATTACCTGCATAATATGTTCTCTTTATCTCCACAAAAAGTATTGTAAATTTAAAGCAAATTGTCGTATATCTCTACATATTTCTTTTTTATATAGATGATTTTCTTATTCTTATGTAAATTAATGCAATATTTATCCTCACGGCTCCACTTGCGTAATTAATACGATAAAAAAATATCATACTTATTGATCAACGGTATAAGCTATATCAATTTCGAATTCCACTCAAATTCATAGAGCCGTTACGGTGTCAAGAATTTTAACATATAATACATTTAATTGGATAATAATATGCCACGAGAACTATTTATTACATTGGAATGAAAACCTCACTTATGTTAATATTTAAATACTAACGACTTACCCTTGTTATATGTTTATCTGTGTATTAGATTTTATCAAAATCCATCTAACAATTTAAGCGTGTATGTATAACAAATATTCACATAGACATATAAAACATTCTTACATTTATACTATAAATAAACTGATTATAAAATTAGTTTTATCCTCTTACATACCGAATCTTGCGAGTCCCTCTGCGTACATGTAAGCAGTTAGCGGTCGATATCCAGGTACACATACGTATAATCGCAAATCAAACTTATACCCAGCAATAAGGAGAGGTCGCTCAATATACCTTTGAACGACAGCCGGGCTACCAAATCGCATATCGCATACGCTCTGGAATAAACGAATTCCATATCGGTATTGTTATATTACAATTTGTAATGATCACAATATACACAGAAATAACCATTCAGCCGAATTGCCTTTTCCTTTTTGGAGACTGGCAAAAAAATCTCGATTTCATGTATACTATAACTTAAAAATAACACTAAGTATAGAATCGTATAACTCAGATACGTTAAACTAATACGTTTATTATTATACTTAAATGAACGGCAAACGTCAATTTTTTGTGAACATTCAATATTCATATAATATTTACGTATATAAATACTTCCTTAATTAACTTACTTTTTTTTAACTGTTTCTGCCTCTTTTATAAAAGCCATGAAACATTTCCTTGAGGTATGTAATGATGAAACGTGTATGTAACACGTAATCTACGTTCAAGTTTTTAACAAAACTACATTTAACGTAATATATTGTAGAAAGGGACGGGGGACCGGTTTAATATCTATAATACAGGTAATAAAGCAGTAACTTAGCAAAATCTGCACATGAAATATTTTTTAAAACAATGATTGTAGCGTATTATGTATACAATGTAGACTCCAAACAACAGTTATTTAAATTTTTGTCTGTATGTCTGTTTGTGTGTGCGCGTTTCACGCAAAAAGTAATACGCCGATTTCAACGAAATTTGGTGAAGTGATAACTTTTTACTCGGGTCAACATTTAGGATAGCTTTTACTTCATGAAAATCTTCCTTTCCCACGGGAAATGACAATAACTAGTTCTATCGAGTCGTCCTTAGAAATTTATATGGCTAACATATAAATTTCTAAGGACGATTCGATAGAACCAGTTACTATGTTTTTATGTTACCAGTTACTATATTTTATGTTTATGTTTTCGCTGACTAAACCTTAAGAGGCCATCAAAACAATGTACTAGAAAATTGTAGATCTTAAAAAGTTATATAGACAAGTTTGCAATAGTATACGTCTATCTCCTAAGGTGTATTCGCAATTACTATTTTTATTCATTACTTACAACTCACTGACTGACTTATCAACAAGTTGAGCCCAAGCCGATGATGATAGACAAGCACCACAAGAAAAGCCAGTTTTATATATACATACTGAATTCATATTAAATGCGAAAGTAATTTTATTTCTCTGTCTGTCCGTCTGTAGATGAAATTTGGTATAGAAATAGTTTGAGACGACGCTGGGAATGATATAAATTACTTTTCATCCCACACATATATATATATATATATATATATATATATATATATATATATATATATATATATATATATATATATATATATTTTTTATAATACTTACCTACTTTTCTATAATATAAATTTTCTATAATAAAAATCCGAAATGGCTTCACCGATTTTAATGCTTTTTTTTTGTAAATTTGGTACGTATGAAGAAGGTCGTAAAGTGTTATTCACCCTCTTAACCCCACCCGCATATTTTAATAGCGATTTAAGTATTTTTGTATGAACAATTTATATAAATGTGAGTTGCTGTATAGGTGTTATATACATATATATGTATATAACATAAATCCAAGGAGTTTTTTTTGTAGATTGAACGCGGGCGAAGCCTCGGGTTTTGCACGTTAAATATAAGGTAATCTGATGGTGTTGATACAATTACTATTTAAGCAAGAAATACTCAACAATAATAACAAGTGTATACATTGGCTTTCTAGTTGCATGTGCATTGTATGTACGTTTTTGCCTAAACAAATATTTAGAAATGGCGAGCGTATTAGAGCCTACTCCTGTTAGAATTCACGTAGACATTACCTATGACCTGCCTCAATAGCGTGTCTGCATGTACTAAATTCGGTAATTCAGTACAAAACTTCTGTACTCGGAAGTCTGTTACCGAAATACCTTTTGTTAACATAAAGTAGTAGCACTAGCAATAGAATTTAACTACTTATGACGATCCGAAAGTGGGATGAGTCTAACAGGAAATGTGAACTGCGCCGGTGGTCGCATGTTCGATGTCCTTGCTTATTGAATATTTAAATCGAAATTGCTTGAAGACAAATATAGTGTCCTCCTGACCGATTTTGGCCAAGGCGGCCAATCTCACTGAGACTAGCCAGCCAGTAGTGCACAAGTGTACGTGCAGACACAACATGCACTCTGTTGTATTTCTTTTACTCTCACAGTCCGACAGGACGATACTTCGATATGGCCGATGAGAGTTAAGGTGCAGGACCAACGGCAGGCACAGAGGTGAAACCGCGAACTTCCCAACTCTGGGCTGTTACTAAGAATAACTTAACAGAAGCACTTAGTAATTACACTTTGTCCGACCCGGAACTCGAACCCAGGAACTCTGGATCTGTAGCCTTACACACTAGCCCCTAGACCACCTAGGCAATTAAATGACAAGTCTATGACATTACCTATTTATGAACATTGGTGGAAAGTGTAAGTGTAAAGTTACTATCAATGATTAGACAGACACAGATTTTACCATTTTGATAAATAATCTGACTGTTACAATGATGCGAGCTGTTATATCTATTCAATATACCATTTCCAAAGGAAGAAAACCGAACTAACTACCTGTTGCTAATCACTCAACAGGGTCAGTTATTTATTTATTTTGGCCTCAATTGACCATTGACCTACATACGAGTATATGTATGTATCTATAACAGTTAAACAAGTAGTTGTTTATTTCATCTCAGTTTATTCACTTAAGTATACTTAAAAGTAGTTCACAGATGTGAATCATTGTAGCTTCAAGGTGAGGAATGTGCAATTTTACGTGATCTACTTGTAAAGTGGACATTATGTAAAAAAAAATTACAGGTACATTGTTTATTTTTTTACATTTTTCCTGTGCGTTATCTTAAGATCTAAGTATTTACGGTGAGAAAATAATATTAAGATTTTATCAGCATAATACTGTACAGCATTTTAAACTTTTATTTACCCTAAATAGGAATATTCCTCTGCCCTGGCTTTGGGCTACGGGCTTATGTATCCACACAACATTAGCACCTGTGGCGTCATCTCGTCTTAGGCGAGAGCACTCAGAAACTAGCTTCGCATATTCTAAGGGCAGATGAAAGCAGGGTGGGCTGCAAAAACATATATTTAATGTTTATTACGAGAGAAAAATGTAAGCTTTATTATAATTATCTGCTATTTTATTATTATGGAACAAGTATTTCTTCTTCATCATCATCTTCATTTTTCGCCGCTTAGGGAGATAACATCGCAAGCCTTTAGGAATTGAACAGGCAGGCGCTGTATAAGCTATGCTAGTTAGATAAATGTCAGTGGTAGTCCTGTGGCAACGCAATCGCTACTGCAAATCTACATATATCTAGAGAACCTAGGAAGTATTCAAAAGACTTGTCTGCACTTGGCCAGCATGGTGGACTATGCCCTGATCGTCCTCATATTGAAGGAAAGTCGATGCCCAGCAGTGGGACGTTAAAAAGGGTTGAATACGAATTAGATAGATGCAATACTACACCACGACGGTTGTCATAGATTGTTGAAGGTCGACATTGCCATCTGTTTCTTTAACAGAAAGTAGCGTGCGACAGTTGCTCTAGCGAAAACGTCATTAATTCTATATAAAACATAACTATGACATTGACTTTTTCTTGGGAGAGTCACGCGAGCCACGGTACCACTTGGGGTAATTACGTTTCATTAATATACCCTATAATTTTATATTACCTCGAACTTTCACCTTCGTCCCGGCAGAAAGAATTTATAATTCGACCTTTAGAACTTTGCTAATTTAATAACAGCGACGAATTAATTTCTTGTAATATCTTCTTTAAGTTTTCATAGTTTTTTGACATAATTACGATTTCTATTTGCAAAGTTCATATTGAGAACTTTTTTGAATACTTTGTTTTACTATACTTATATTAAACGTTTCTAACACTTTAATATGTAATGCTATTAAATAAATAGTTGGATGTTTTAGTGGGCATTATTTAACGATCGTTTTGTTTTGTATTTTTTTTTTTGAGTAGTATTATGATTTTATTAAAAATAATATAATATATAATATTCACGTAAAGGAACAAATTTTGTTTTTAGTTAAATGATCTGCGATTTTATTTCGAAAATCAGTCTTGTACGACTAGGATACGAATGATTCTATAACAATATAATAATTATTTTATTACATGTACGAGACCATGAAATTGTTGATTAAAAGCCAATTCTTAAGTCCAGGTCTATTGATAAATATTTACGTAAATGCTGCAACTATTCTCGTAAATTAGTACTATGAATTCCTCGGTACACCGGTCCGACTCACACTTGACCGAATTATACTCATCCCATAAAAGAATAGATAATATCGTGCCGCACGCAAAGCGCGTGGATTCATTCAAATCGTCAATGACGTGAAACGATTGACTACAGCCCTAAAGTAAGGTAGGCAAATATTTAGAAAAATGTAATATTAAAATAGCCCTAATTTTGTTCGTAATAAGGACTACTATTATAACTGTATAATTTATTGGATTCATCCTTCAACATATATAATACAAATGCTTAATAATTTCATATTTCATATTGACAACTTCCTGATTGATGTTGTCTATGTATTACATAATTTTTAAAAGTTTTTCCTTCCATTTTATGATAAATCGATATCGAAAATAACCCATAGTTATTCAAAATGGTTCTTAGCAAAGAAGATATTTATTTTAAGTTAAACCCGAGTATGCTCTATAAAATAATACCATTTTTTTACTTAGTTTTTAAAACTTTCAAGGTTAATATTTTTGTAAGATATTCAGTTATCGAGGTATTCTTTTAAGGTTGGGGAAACACAGAAATATTGAGGGTTCAATTACCTCATTAGAATTCATGGTTGTGCGTGTTGATTTTTTTATTGGTTAAAATTGAAAGATTTACGTTGTTTTTATTAGATATTTCACTTTTTTTGTTGTTGTTTTCGTATTTCTAATTACAATCAAACTCACTTTATGTTTTTTTTTATAAAAAATATACGTAATTAAAACGTGCAATTACTTGCCTAAAGTCGTAAATCGTTCCATAGATTCTTCTCATACATCGCAATAATCGCGACAAACTGTCCTTCCTGCATAATGAACCACCTTTAGGTATATGATTCATGAACTGAAATAAAGAAAATTTTAACTTAAAAAAGCTTTACTAAAAATAACCTGTAGGCACTCTATCTACAAAATTATACTTCCTAGGCCATAGACACGACATTTTAATAAACACCAGGTTTTTTGATTTACTATTTTTCAAAACTGCTTTACAATAAGGTGATATAAATATATATAAAAAATTATAAAAAGTGTCTATAAATAACAATAATGTTAGACACGATCCTTAGTAATAAAATTATCGACTTTCCTCACAGCGTCATAACTTTGGATTAGAGGTAGACACGAGAAATCTCAATAGAACATGAATGAATATCGTTATGTAACTATAGTTGCAACCATTTTATAGGTATTTTACTAGCCTGTACTTTTCTAGCACCTATAAAATATTATTTCAACTTGATATAAATCGTAAGTTGGCTACGAATAAGTAGACACTTGATGATAATGCGTTCTTCTATTTACCTACTGGAGACATAATGTAAAAACTTTTAAACTGTCTATATTTTTGCTGTATATGTATTTAATATCCATGTATTCTTGGAAAGTAGTAGGGGCAGTGGTAGCCCAGTGGTAACGCGCTCTCTTGAGAAATCGAGCGAAGCTAGTTCAAATCACAGGTCCTATACCTCTGATATTTTCATGTGCGAATCATTTCCAACGTGATTACCACTTATCTTACCATGAAGGAAAACAAAAAAAAGGAAACCTTATGTTTGAGAGAATCCTCCAAGTTCTTAAGAGACATCTAAAGTCCGCCAACCCGCAGCGTGATGGACTATGGCCTGATCCCCCTCTTATTAAAGTGAGGCCCGTGCCCAGTAGTGGGACTTTAAAAAGGGCTAAATAAGATATCCTTGGACATCGAAAATTGCTCTATATTCATTTGTATTCACTAGTAATATGCATATTTGTATATAGTTTATCTGATTTGGAAATATAATATCCGCCTTAGAATACGCCCTACAGCCTCTTTCAATAAAATTTCTGCATGAGGCTTTCAAAGTATGGTACATTATGAAGCTTATTTTTCTATAGAAGTCATTGTCGCCGAAATATTTACTAACGTTAATAATTTCTAATATAAATGAATGATTTATATAGAAGAATAATTTGACGGCACGCTTGGCTCAGTTTGTAGTGACTCTACTTTCTGCGCCAGTGGTCGCGGGTTCGAGTCCCGCTGGGGGCATTCGTTTGTGTGATGAGCACAAATGTTTGTACTCTAGTCATGGGTGTTTATATTTATAATATGTATATATTTAAAGTTATATATGTGTAGTGTATCAACTATCTGGTATCCATAACACAGGCTTCGTAGCTTACCATGGAACTAGATGGTGCTGTGTGTTAATGTCCCAAAAAAAAAAAAAATATTTTTTTTATTAGTGAATATCAACCACGAAAAAAGTGCCTAAGAAAAGGTGTAACCTGCCAATCTCCCAACGCTTTATAGGAAGTGGCTGGAAACGCACTATTACGCCACCATAGATTCCATTTGTCCTCACTACCACTGTAGCCCTGGTAAATGCGCCACCCACGTTCCGTACAAACCTGAAATCAAGTATGAAAATAATGTGTGCAACTAGTTAAGTATAGTGAGCAGAAGTATTGCTCTATTTTCACAAAGAAGAAATATGTATTATTGCCTTAACTTATGAATTGAGAATAGAATACAGATGCTCATTCTATCGAACTCTATGGCAACTAACGTAAAAAAAGTAAAAGAAAAGTATTTTCATGCTAAAAATCTAATATAACAAATCATAAATTAATTATTTATTAATAATAAATTAAAAAAAAATATTTTCTATGAGACTACTGTTTACAGTACTGCTAAGATTACAGTAATATCCCTAATTAATTTAATTATTTATAAACTACCTTAACGAGAAGGCTTGGCCCAAAACCGTTATCATTTAATCGGTAAATAAAAGGTTCATCGTTTTCAAACACTTGAGACATTTTCCTTAGCAGCTATCTGAAATAATATAATAATACTATTTTTAGTATTTTTGTTACTCATTTAATAATATTATAAAAAAAAGAAATAATATTAAATTCACATACGAGAGAATACTTGTAAAACTTATCGTATTTAATATTGTCTCCTTTGCAAATATAATAGCATATTTTTTTATGCGAATGTCAAATTCGCATGTCACATCGCCATACAAAACGCATCGAGATTCATATTTAAGAGCCTCATGTCGATAGGGACACGTTATGTTTACGTTATTTTCACGTGTTTTTATGTTTCAGCGCGTTACGTTATAGGGGCCCGCTCAGCTCGGCCGCCCGCCTAACACTGCTCCCGCTAGTATCTAAGATACCAGTGATTTATAACCAAGGATTCGTGACACGCTGCTTTTAGTAATATCAGTAACTAAGTAAATGCCGTTCCTTAAACGTAGTGACGTGACATTTCTATTTATGCTATATTGCACTTGTCACGTTGACCTTAAGCGAAAAAAAGTTTTAACAAAGGAAAAGAGAATGCAATGAATGATAATGGCCTGGTGAAAATGATTATGTAAATAGTAATAATTATTTATATTAAATGTATTATTATAAAAAAAATGTTTTTTGTAATATATAATAAAATTAAAATTTATGCTCATTGAGCTTTCTATACCTGTTTTAAGAGATATTATTTAAAACAATCAGTCAGTGTTAAACTGTAATATAGAATTGAATTTTATAATCTGTGTTTTAAAGTTATAATACTTATTACAGTTTTAAGATTTTTGGTATGCCTCTACTATTTAAGGTTCATGAGAAAGAATATTTAAAAATACGCTTAAAAGTCGGCTTCTCTCTATTTCTCTCTCTCTCTCTCTCTCTCTCTCTCTCTCTCTATATATATATATATCTCTATATATATACTAAATAAACGATCCATTACAGTTATTATACATTTTAAATGATGTCATGACTTAAATCGCAAGCTAATCAGCGAAATGTATTTTGGAATCAATTGTCGTAGCTTTGTCATAAACCAAAAAGATTTATGTTGACAATTTATTTTAATGGCCTAAAATACAAGCTGCATTATGCAAATTATGATAAAATTGTATTTTAAAAGGTCGTTTATCATTGATTAAAGCTAAAAAAAACATTTCATGACAATGTGGTAATAAAATAGGTTATATAAATTGAAATATTTAAAATTATTCTAAAATTATTATTGTTTTGAATGTATGTTTTTTTTTTTGCAGTAATGGAGAAGAGCATTAGTACAATGATGTACTAGTAAGAAATATTTCACGTGCACAGAAGAAGCTTTTAGAATTACTTGAACAATGGGAACGTTTAGCCTTATCATATGATACGGCAGGGTAGGGTACATGTTCCCGGGGGAGAGCTGACTCCTACCGGGCGCGTCCCCAGGTGGCGGATAGGAGAACGCCACCCGCTTAGAGGGGCGGGTGGTACCGGAGTAATCCGGCGCGGACCAACAGCGGGGGCGTGCCTCTAACCGAGGTTAGTTCAACCACGGTTAGAGGCACGCTCAGGACGGGGCCGCTCATCGTCGAGGCTTCGGCTTCCGATGTTGCGGCTGCCGGGAGCGGGGCCGCTTCGGCGGTCTCGCGACCGGAGGGTGGGGACCGGTTGCGGGACTGTGAAAACAGGCTCGTGACCGGTAGAGGGGAAGGCCGCGGTGGGAGAGGAGTGCCGGTGTTTCGGTGCGCCGCTCTCCTGCCCCCCGCGGCCTTGACGGGGCTGCCACCGTCTTCGATGGCAGACGCGGTGGGGCTGCAGGGGAGAGGGCTGGTGTTTCGATGCCATTTCCCTGTCCTCTGCAGCCGTAGTGGGGCTCCTTCGGGGGTCCCATCAGATTGGTGGTCTTCGGACCTGCCGCCGGGGCGCCGTGGTAGATATGCGTAAGTAATCCTGCGGCGTCCCACTATAGCGGATGGGAGGGGAAAGTTGGGGTTTAGTGGGTAGTACCGTCTCTTCTAGCCGGTGAGACCCACATAACCACCTGGGGGATCAGGTGGTATGCGTAAATGCATTCCCCAACTATAAAAAAATAGGGTAGGGTACATGTAATTTTTAATTAAAAGGCAGTGATAGTCCATTGGTAACGCGCTTGCTTGGGAAACCGAGCGAAGCGGGTTAAAATCACGGGTCTCGCACCTCTGATATTTTCATGTGCGAATCATTTCTAACATGATGGCCACTTGCCTTACGGTGAAGGAAAACATCGTGAGGAAACCTGCATGTCTGAGAAAATCTTAGCAAGTTTTCGAAAGACGTGTGAAGTCCGCTAACCCGCACTTGGTCAGCGTGGACTATAACCTCCCCCTCGTATTGAAGGAAGGCCCGTGCCCAGCAGTGGAACGTTAAAAGGGGTTGTACTAATGTAATTTTATTGTGAACCCAATTGACGGTTAAAAAATCCTAACTTTTACAAAAAATAAAATGCGATTTCTTTTCACGTTCATTTCAATTTTAAAAAGAACTTAAAAAGCATTCTCTTTCATTTTTTGGCAAACCAAATAAGTACACTGTAGGAATTTTTATACTGTTCTAGATAGATGACACACCACATGAGAGGTACATAAGAAGGAGAATTGTACATAAAAAAAAGTGATAACAGCAGGCGGCCATATTTATTTATTTATTTATTTACATTTGCGATCTCGGAAACAGCTGTTACGATTTCGCTGAAATTTGGTATGTAGGGATTTTCGGGGGCGAAAAATCGATCTAGATTAGTCTTATGTCGAGAAAAACGCGTGTTTTTGAGTTTTCATGCGGTTTTCTTTCACATTATTCCACGCAAAATATGTTAATAATGTCGCACCCGTGTGTAAAAGCATCGTGGTCAAGCGGCCAAGACGCAAGAATGTCATCACAGGTGGGTTCGAGTCCCGGTCGCATACAAAGTTGTTACCTTTATTTATTTTTAGTGTATTTATTCAAGTTTTTCTTTTTGTTTTAAGCCAAATTAAAAAGAAAATTGTGCTTTTAACAAAAAACTACGAGCGAAGCTCGGTTGCCCAGGTACTACATATTATACTAAGAAAAAGAAACTAAAGAGATGAATAATGAGCTTTTAACATCGTCTTAAACTTGATCTTAAAATTTTCAACTCTTCATCTGCCTTACATATTCAGCGAAAATAGAATGTGACAGACAAAATTCTGCATTTTCCTTATGGGACATTGCATCCTAAAAAGCATTTAATAAAATGAATTTCATTTACATACGTTCACAATAAACATTATCTTATCTTAAACTAATTACAGAGTTAGAGTTACATTTATTTACTAAACAAATGCTTCAGGTACAATACAATAATGCTTCTAGTAAACTAAGTTAAGAATTCAATACTCTCAGCGCAAATTTCGATTTGAATTTGTATGTATATAAATCAGAAGCTACATAATAATAATCAATCGATATGCGTATTCTCATCAATTTTATAAGCACGTTTTACGCATTGTAGATCCTACCAATAAATTAAGTTTATTCTCCTTGCCTTAAAAACTAAATTATTTTTGTAGCTACCTTTATTCTTACGATGCTTCTCTTCTCTTTTCTTCTCGATGGTAAAATGTTTTTGTGATTTAACAAAATTAGAGACTAAGAAGAGTAAGATTTATAATACTTTTTAAACTTTTTAATTATAATTTACTTATAATATACAAATAATAGGTATCATCTATACAGATAAATAAAATTGAAGTGTCTGTTTGTAATGTCAAAATAACAACTATTTCTAAATGCATACGCGATTATATACGGTACTTATAAGAAAAACACAATTTTAAAATTTTTGTCTGTCTATCTTTCTGTCTGTTTGTTCCGGCTAATCTTCGAAACGGCTAGGCCGATTTTGACTGGACTTTCATTGGCAGGTAGTTAATGTTATAAGGAGTAACTGAGGCTACTTTAATTTCAGTAAAAGAATTAGGGTTCCACTCAAAAAAAAATATGTACCTAGGGACGAACCCGAGCGAAGCGAGCGTGAGTCACTAGTCAGTACTCATAAAGTTGCTGTTTCATTTTATATTGCTTATTTTTCCTAGTATTATATATAATTAATATAATATTATGTATAATTACTACTACAGTTTAAACACATTCCAAATCATTTGCGCGATTTTCTAAGCATTTGCAATTAAGCAAAGCTGTATGTATGTACCGTAAAAACCGTAAATTGGTCATTTTCATCTATGATATAGATGAAGATACTTTTGAAATAAAATTAATTAACCCCTGACGTAAAAAGAGGGGATTTATAAGTTAAACGTGTGTATCTAATATCTATGTATTTGTGTGTCTGTCTGTGGTATCGTAGCACCCAAACGGATGCACCGACTTTAATTTAGTTTTTTTTTGTGTGAAAAATGACTTGATCGAGTGTTCTTAGCTATAAATCAAGAAATTTCGTTAGTCGTTTGGAGGCTATCAGTTCTCGTCTACCGTCTAGCGGTACGGTTATGGACAGAAACTACTGTAAGTCACAAGACCCGGTTTACACGCAGGCATTTTATGCAGCGGGCATAAGATAATTTTTTTTAGTAGTTTCTGTACTGAAACTTCAGTTGGTCTCAAAGGGTCTTTTGATCACATTAAAAAATAGGACCGTTTGGCAACAAAAAATATTTAGAGTTAATTCAACGTTTTTCCGTACAAAATGTATGGGAAAAGATTTTGCCGATTTCTGTCAATTCTAGTACTCGTACCTTAAATGGTCCCATAGAGTCTTTTGATCCCTATATGAAATAGGATCGATTGACATAAATTTTTTTTCTGTATTTTAATATTTTTCTGGCTGACTTTACATTTTTTCCAAAATCTGTGAATGTAGTTCAGTCAAAAAGTTATGGATGGTCTCCTAGGAACGTTTTCCTGTAATTTTAGCAGTTAAGGTACCTGCCCTTACTGCCCTATCTCAAAAATCCACCCTGTATAATATCATTTATCAAATTTAAAGGGTTATGGATGGTCCCCCCTATGTGCTTTCACCTGGTCGTAGGGGCTCAGTAGTGTCTGGCAATCCAGCCGGGCGTGAAGCCAAGAAACGCACTGGGAGGCGGCCTACCTCGTTGGGTGGTGTGTCATGCGGGTTGCTCCTGGTACTTCTCTGATAGCAGAGTGGACCGTTGGAGCAACCCCACGGCTGTTGTGGTCTGCTTCGGCAGACCTGCCGTCGGAGCGTCGTGTTTGAGTGCGTAAGCGATCCTGCGACGCCCCATTAAGATGGGGGAGATTCCGTTGAGTTTTAGTGGGCTTAGGACTTCGTG
Organism: Argynnis bischoffii washingtonia; assembly: GCA_033884665.1. Taxonomy (NCBI): domain Eukaryota; kingdom Metazoa; phylum Arthropoda; class Insecta; order Lepidoptera; family Nymphalidae; genus Argynnis; species Argynnis bischoffii. The sequence goes on along the minus strand of CM066618.1, from coordinate 10,709,560 downwards.
CCTAAATGCATTTCCCGACGTTAAAAAAAGAGGTTATGGATGGAGTTTGAATGGGCTTAAACTGGGCTATTGGATGAGACTACCGGACGTCCACCTGCTCAACAGTTTCACATTGAATGTTTGGCAAAAAGTGACACGACTCTCAATGGATGGGCCCCGCAAAGCGGCATGGTGCCTCGGGCACACACCCTTTCGGACACTTGGCTCCCGCATGACACACCGCCCAAAATTATAAAGTATACAAGACTTGCCTCCTGGTAAGCATAAATCGTATTTTAAGTACGTTTGCAACATTATTGTAATTATAAGCGACTTACACTCGCTTCGCTCGAGTGCGTCCCTTGGTACGCGGACTTTGTTCACAAATTCATGGGTTTAAATTTTTTTACGCGAGATATTGAAATTATTTTTTTTTAAATAAAAGTAGTCTAAGTTATTCTCCCGTCAAAATCGGTCCAGACTTTTTGGAGATTAGCCTGAACAAACAGACAGAAAAAAAATGACAGACAAAACTTAAAAATTTGTTTTTTTTTTATAAGATTCAGTGACAAACGAGCAAACAGATTACCTGATGGAAAGCAGTTCCTGTCGCCCATAACACCTACGGTTAATGCACTTAGGTTTTAAGTAACAAAAATGCAGAACCACAGGTGCGTTGTCACTGTGAGGACTAAGATGATATGCCTCTTGCCTGTAATTGCGCTGTTTTTTCTTATTATTATTATATATATAATATCATATGTATTTAGTAAAAAGCTGTTGTGTTGACATTACAAACAGACACTTCAATTTTATTTATTTGTATAGATTGGGAGATGATCAGATATACCTTCGGCGCATTGGATGGACAAGAAGGTAGTTGACACTATTCCCGAGACCTTGACAAAGAAGGCTCAATTATAAACCTGTATATTATATAATTTGTTCATGTTTTTATCTCACGTAGTAGCTTTATTTGAGTTTTTATTGTTATTACGTATTTGTTTATATGCAAAGTGACATCTTATACATAAATATATTGCTCTCAATAATCACTGATAATTTTATAAAAATATAAAAAAAACCGACTTCAAAAAAAACACTAACAAATAAAAATAACTGATTGGTAGTTTTCATTTACTATAACGGTTTATTTTGATTTGTATCCCCTGGCACCAACTTAAAAATATCTGATTATGTAAATGAAAACTACCAATCAGTTATTTTTTACATTTCCGTGTTTTATTTTTGAAGTAGGTTTCTATTTATTTTTTCAAGTTTTTATTTTTCCATTTTTAGTGTAGACATAATAGTAGCAAAGTATGAAGAAGGTATTTTTTAAATTCAGTAGGTGAAAAATCTATCATCCCCTATTTTCTACACTAAAGTTATGCGTGGTCAAACAAAAAAAATATACGTGTTCAATTGAGAACCTCTTCCTTTTTTTTCGTCGGTTAAAAAGTCACGCTAACCGTTAAAAGTTGCTTTAATAATAATAAATAATATCCTCTGATCCGCGGCGGCTAATTATATTGTACAAGTTTTTTTTTATGGGGTTCAGTGACAAACGAGCAGACAGACCACCACCACCTGATGATGATGGAAAGCAGTACCTGTCGCCCATAACACCTACAGTTCATGCACTTAGGTTTCAGGTAACAAAAATACAAAACCGCTGGTGCGTTATCACTGTGAGGACCAAGATGATATGCCTCTTGCCTGTAATTGCGCTGGCTACCTTATCCTTTAAACCTGAACACAACAATGAAATCATTGTTTCTTGGCGGAAGAAATAGATAAGGGGGTGGTACCCATCCAGTCGGACTCCTCAGGCTTGACAGAGTCCTACCACCGATGAAAGTGTGTGCGCTAATGCAAATGCACTCTCAAACTCCGTCGGGACGACAATTGGTAATCTATACATATAATAAAATTGTAACTAAGCCGAATCTGTACATTAAATATTTTCGAAAATTGGGATATAGAGCCCGAATCTATAGTTTTTGGATTTTTTCTCTGTCTGTCTTTTACCGCATTACGGAAAACCAGCCAACCCAGGACCTCCGACGACCATCATCCATTATTTAACTGATTGGAAAAATAGAAAATTTGTTAAAAAAAGAATATTCTTTGATAGTTAAATAATGGATGTCATAATACTTTCTTAGATTTACGTGAATATTTGACATTTTAAAATAAAACGATTTTTTCAAAAAAAAATATTAAAAGATATTTTTTTACATATTATGTTTTTGATCACTTGATGTGATAAAATTTTACACGTTCGGTCACTGCCATCGGAACTGAACTCAGTTCCGATGGCAGTGACTTTTTATGATAATCATGTCCTGATTCTCTATCTAAGATTGGCTCTCAATGTTTAACAGTTTAGACACGTATATACACATTCAGTTAATTATTAAAGCCCGTTCTAAAGTCCACTATAATTTAGCTGCTGCGTATTTCTCACGACAAGCTTTTATATCATATAAATTTTTATAATGTAACGAAGTAATGCGTTAAATTTGTTTCAACATTTATTTTCTTCTTTTTAACGTATTAAAATAAAAGCTTATTATAAAGATTGTTTTTTTTACTATTATTTTTTAGTGTCATCAATACGTAATATGCTATGAATGTTTAAGTTATATCATATACCTACTAATTATTTCAACCGCTAAAATGATGATTATAAAGCAATTAAATATATAGAATAAGGTAAACTATGTTATGTCTATTGACACATAATTATACTTCTCAGTAAAATAACTCAACTGTGATAGTAAACGAGCAATAAAACTGATACAATTGATAACTTTTAAACCTTCCTCGTATTTATTAAATATTACATTAGATATTTCATATAAATATTTATAATACAGCAATTAACTTAAGAATATCATATATTTTATAGAACCATTTAAATATAATGGCGTTATTCTATTAAAATAATAGCAGTGTTTATATTATATACTAGCTCACCCTCGTTTCGCTCGGGTTCACCTCTAGACAAACAAATACAAATCTATCCCACGGGAACTGTACATTTTCCAGGATTAAAAGTAGCCTATTTGTTATTTTGATGTATGAACTATAGTATTGTAAAGTTTCATTAAAATTCAATCAGTAGTTTTTGTGTATTAAGCTGTATAAGTTACTATAGTTTTTTAACTATTTAATTTTCCGGGATGAAAAGTATCTAAAATATTAACCGGGGATATAAGGTACCACAAACAGACAAACAGAAAGAGAAACAAAAAAAAATAAAAAATCTGGATTTGTTCTATTGCTCTTCTTACATCCTCCTGACTTGGTTTTTAGCATTTTTTTTCTTAGTTATATTATAGTATAGAAGATAATAATGTAAATACTTCCGAGTATTTCAGAAGTAGGTCAGGTACGTCAAGTAAAATTCGTTGCATTATTACACAGTTTTTATTATTTTGTTACAATCAGAATAACGCCTCAAACAACATTACGAAAATGAACGAGGATTTTTTTCATTAAATCATTAAAAAAAACACAAAGCTTTTCCCGTCCTTTTTCTACTGAAGATGACAAGTTAAGAAAACTTAAATAATTATTTTAATGTATCAGAACTCGCGACTCACCCTCGCTCTAGATTCGTCCCTAGATACGTTTAACGGTTAGTATAAATTTCTCAGAGATGAGATATTTTCCCGCAGTATAAAGTATCTTATATGTTGACCCGGATAACCAGCTATCTTCTTTTTCTTAGTCGTTCACTCTTGACAGAGTGGTCGTGGTCATGTCTTGGTCAAGTCTTGCACCATCGGTTCTCTCGTGATGCGACGCCATGTATCTCTGTCTGGCGGCTTAGGCGTTACCATTTATGTTGGAGTATGTTAAAGATTTTATGAGCTATCATCATACCAAATTTCATCAAAATCTGTCCAGTTGTTTTCTCGTGATGCGGTTACAGACAAACAGACAGACAGACAGACAGAGGAAAATTCTAAAAACTATAGGTTCGGTTTCTGTATCGATAATAATGACTATTTCAATAATATTTTCAAAAAAATATTTAATGTACAGATCGACTCTATGATGATAACTATTATCCAGGTCTACATATAAGATACTTTTTACTATGGAAAAATATCTTATCTCTGAGCTAAACGTTAAAACATAACTAGGGATGAACCCGAGCGTACCGAGGGTGAGTCGCTAGTTTATTATAAGTCTGTGCTCCTTCAAACATTATATTTTTTTACCGTAGTAAATACGAGTATGATGCAGATGTATGTGATGATTAGCTTTTCTTAATGATTAGATTAATTTATTATTTACTAGTGACTTACCCTCGTTCGATTGTATCTCTATTCTCTAGGTGCCTTTAGTAATTATTTAAACCAATATTACAAAGAGAAAAGATTTAATACAAACTATTATAGTATTCAACAGTTGTTGAATAGTTTCTCGTTTGCAAAAAATTAAATGTGTAGGTATCTAATAGACTAAGCGTAGGCTAAGACTAAGTTGCTGGCTTAAATTATTTAAAATAAAAAACAGCCCATGTTACTCACTAAAAATGTAGCTTTCTATAGGTGAAATATCAAGATAACATTGTGAATGTGTATCAAAAAAGTTATATAAAACATTCTCTTTGATCATCATCGTCATCTTATATTTTTTTTCCTGTTATTTACATGTAATATCTTATTGAGAATGTCTTCCCAAAACCAACTCATAATCATTTAATTATGATATTTAACTTCACTGTAATATAATTAACCTATAAAGATAGGTTAAAAAAATTAACATATTAACAAGAGGAAAATGTTTATTAAACAATTATGCTTTTTATGTATATCCGGACCTCTGGCAAGTCCTGTATTGCGGAAAAAGCATATACACGTTATACCATAAATGGTATTATCACATCCACACGTATGGTACAGAATTTAAATCGTGTTAGGAAAGAAAAAATTGAATCATCTGAAGCATTTATACCTCACGTAGTTTCGGTAGATTAAATCTTACCACTTTTGGAAGTATTGCATATACTTTCAAAAGTACTATATGTTATATATAACATACTTGTCACTTGAAACAATTTAGTGGGCATACATATTGTATTTATAGAAATAATTTTATATTCCTTACTTGAGAAATGATTGTTTCCACATACAAAGTTCCACCCCCCTTTTTACCCTTAAGGAATGATTTCTGGGATAAAAACTTTCCTATGTCCTTCCCAGGGTCTCAAACCATCTCCATACTAAATTTCGTCAAAATCGGTTCAGCGGAGCGTGAAAGGGAAACAGACAGACAAACAGACAGAGTTACTTTCGCATTTATAATATTAGCACGGATTTTTAAATAATGAGATTCATAATTCCAAAGTAGTACATATAGCAAGATTAATTTCGCAAACGAAAGAAGACATAAATCAAAGTCTGAGCTCGCGTGTGTGTCTAATAACAGATAAACAGGAATAAATCAAAATGGAACCAAGCAAGCAACATTTGCTAAAATGCTTCTCTAACTGGCACGCCTATTATATAGGTACATTCATATGTGTACGACTTTCAGAAAGTTTTTTAATAAAGCCGTAATAATACAATTTATTTACAATTACAACTAAAATATTTCAGGTAATTTTTTACATGTCAGGGAACAATATATAGTCTGGTCGAAGTAGACATGTCAAAATGCAAAAATTCGCATAGAGCTGAAAATTGGTACGAATATTCGGAACACCATTACAAATGGAATGTAAAAAGTCTCCATCGATCCTATACTTGCAAAAAAATTTATTCAAGGTCAAAGTTCGCAAATATGTTTTTTTTGCGTTTTTTAGTTTTATTAAATAAAATATTTGCCAAGATTTTACAAGATCGAATAACTAAACAATTGGATGAAAACCAACCGAGAGAACAGGCTGGCTTTAGACGAAATTTTTCTACTATCGATCATATTCATACAGTAAAATAAATTATAGAAAAGTATAGAGAATACAATAAGCCGCTCTACCTGGCGTTCGTTGATTACACTAAGGTTTTTGATAGTATAAAGCACGGCTCTATTTGGTGTGCAATAGAAAAGCAAGGAATAACCAATCTCTACATAAACATCATGAAAAATATCTATAAAGATAGCAAGGCTAGAATTCAGTTAGAGACTCTTGGTACTGAATTTCCAATACGCCGAGGCATCCGGCAGGGTGACCCACTTTCACCTAAAATATTCTCAGCTGTCCTTGAAAATATATTTCAGAACTGAAACTGGTTCGATTTTGGCCTAAATATCGACGGTGTACGCTTGAACCACCTTAGATTTGCAGATGACATCGTGCTTTTCGAAGAAGATTCTGTAAAGCTACAAACAATGATCCAACAACTCTCTAAACAGAGCGGCTTAGCAGGCCTGTCTATGAACATCGAAAAGACTAAATTGATGACTAACAAAAATAAAACCCTGATAAGGATGGACGGTATTTATTTAAAATATGTTGAAGATTACATATTTAGGTCAGACTATATCACCTACGGACCTAATAACAAAGGAAATAAACAGAAGAATTGCCACAGGATGGAAAAGTATTGGTCACTAAAGGAATTCATGAAAAGTAAAAATCTAACGATATCTCTAAAAAGAAAAATATTTAACACCTGTATTTTCTCTTCTATAATATATGGGTGAGAAACGTGGGCCTTTAACCATATCAACAGAGAACAATTAAAAACGTGCCAAAGACGTGCTTGGAGTCTCTATTAAAGATAAATTAAAAAATACTACAATCAGAGAAAAAACAGAGGTTTCTGATATCTTGAATATAATAGACATGCAAATATGGAGGTGGGTTGGGCACTCACAAAGGGGAAAAACAATAAATGGAGTAAAGTTGTAACACATTAGTATCCCTGGGGCGCTAAACGTAATAAAGGTAGACAGTGAGGATGAAATTAAAGAGACCGCAGCACCACATTGGAGAAGAGTAGCACACTACACAAAACAATGGAAGGAGCTAGAGGAATCCTTTGCCCATAAGCAAACTGAAATAAGAGACATTTTATAAATTTCAAAATAAAAGAAAAAAAAATATTATAATTAATACTACATACATATATTTATTATGTAATAGCTAATACTAAAATTTATTATTGGCTTATAAACATGATTGGAATGAAGCTAATAACAGATTAAGGAACTTTTGTTTTTATGTATGGTTATTTAAATTACAAATTATTTAAAATTGCTAATTAAGTATTCGCATAAATCAAAGTTAGCATTATAAAAATTATTATCCTCACAATCAGTTTTTATTGACAAGATACTAACAATATATTTATAATCATAGCATTCATTCTGAATAACAAAAAAGGAAGTAATAATATTGTATAAATATTTTAAATAAAATTAGGGCTACTATTATTATATCACTTTTATTTATGAAAGATATCAATTTTGTTGCTTTTTGATTGATATATTTACCTAATAATATGCCATCTATGTAAAAAAAATTATTTGCATGTGTGAGTGTATAATGTCAATTTATTTCAGTAATTAAGACTTTTATTTTATTTTAATCATTTTATTTTATTTAAGTTTTATGTTAAAAATAGGTCGAACAAAAATTGTAGATTATGCAATTATCTATAAAAATTGTCTACAATTTTTCTCCTAAAGGTCACCGTTTCTGAGATACAATGGTTGAAATAGCTGAAAAAGTTGTATTCTTCATAATATGCACACGTTTCCACGCCACCTGGGAGGTAGTGAACTTGGCGCGTTTTTTTAACGTGCTTTACCTGATTCTACAATTTATTGTGATCCTGTTTAATTCAATACTATTAAAAAAAATGATGCTCCTAGATTGGCAGAAAATTAGAAAACTGCAAACTTTTAACTAAGCTATTAGTGTTACTGTCTAATACGCTAACCGTATGATACAGCTTCAAATCAATCTAACATTAATTTTTTGCTCAATTAGTGTACTAAATTAATGCTACATTGATTTGATGCAGTGCAATAACACTGCTAACTTAATTAAAAGTATCAAATTGTAGCTTTTGGCACTAAATTAGTACTATTTGAGTACTAACTTACGCACTATTTTTAAGCGATTCTACTTATTTTGCCATGCTAGCTTTACATACATACCGTTTCCTTAAGCGTTCATAAATAAAATAAAAAATATTTTACAATCCAATTTAATTGTGAATATATCGTCAATATCTATAGTTATATATATATTATCTAAATAAGAGATAAAAAAGCGGGTTTTTAGTCAAATAATTTATTTAATCGTTTAGTTAAACTCGTTTCAATGCAAGTAAGATATTTAAAAATAATTATAAATAATGTTTGACCTACATGTTCATTATTGTAATCTATATAATGATAGACGTAGTAATTGCAAAAATGAATTCAATGAAGTATATTTATGTGAATAGAGGTTAAGCAGATCGAGATTGTTATGTGCAGTTTAAATGATTAACATTATGTTATAATAGCACGACCAAAGAATCGGCATTGCATTTAGCGGCGGAATGCAGCTAGCATCCGTAGTACATTTACAAACGTACATGACTTATACGTTAATTATTATGTGTACATTTGTTTTGAACAAGATTTATTACATACGTATATTAATAATTGTTAATATTAAGTATACTTCTAATTTACAGTGTTTTGTTCTCTTGTAAATATTTGCATGCATGTAAAAATAAAGATAATTTTTAAATCATCATTTAAACGCGTACAGAAAATTATGTGAATATTTACAAATGAATTAAATATGTCTGCAATTACGACGATAAGTAAATGGTTGCGAATAAACATGATAGCTAGAATAAAAACTTAAAAAAAAAACCGACTTCCAGGCACTGAAAACTAAAAAATAACTAAACGGGGGTTTTCATTTAGAATAGATAACTAATCAGATTTTTCGAAGTCGGTGTACTTTGATTTGTATTTGCTGACATTTTTAATGTAGACGTAATAAGCAGGTAATTTGTAAGAACAAAGATTTTTTTTAAATATATTCGATTAAGCCAATTATTCAGACCCTTAATGGCATTCACACCCCATCTAGGTGTAAAATTCGCATGAATACAAATTAATCAAACCCAAACACTAGGTAATTGCTGTAAATCATTGAGGAGTTCCCTCGAATGTCTTTCGACTCTATCATCAGATCGACTCCAAACCTTCATTAAATAGTAGTGCTTTAAAATACCTAATGAAAAAAATTAACAAACGCACTAGTCACCACTACGATTTTCGAAGGTTCCCCTCGATTTCTCTGGAATGTCATCATCAGATCCTGGTTTCCTTATTATGGTACTACTCTTGGGATATCTCCTTTTTAACAAAAAAAGAATCATCAAAATCTGTTCATGAACGACGAAGTACTCCGCGAAAACACATAAAATTACATCCACGTAAACAAAAAAAATCATAATAAAATTTTCATAAAATGAAAACTACTGGGCCAAACTATGTTTAATTTTTACGGGACTAAATGGCACTATTTCGCATCAAACTAAAGAAGAATCACGTAAATCGGATCATAAATCTCGACGTAACCGGTGTACATACATAAAAAAAAATACCAATCGAATTGAGAACCTCCTCCTTTTGGAAGTCGGTTAAAAAGGACAAAAGCATTAAATAATGTCATTTTAATAAGAAAATCATTTAAAGTGATGTAATTTGTTTTAATGTTTTTTTTAATCCATACTTATATTCATTAAACAATTCATGTCACAACATCCATGTTTTATATTTCATATAATCAAATTAGTTTTTTTTTTGAAATTAGCAGTAAATTAAAAATAAAGTCCTTTGAACACTTTCAAAACTACTTATATATTTCGAACTTTGGTTAAAACAAATTTTTTTCGGACTTTTTTCTATTAGTGTAGTATTCACATAAATAAAAAAATGTGTTTCTGGAGACGCCATCTAAAAAGTGAATATAATCCAAGCGCTATTTTTAAATTTTCTAATGCTTTTCAAGGCTACAAGGACGTATATTGGAACCAATAGAGTACCTTGGTTAACAAATGAAGTAAATTGTATCAAACCTATTAAGTTACTAGGGACAGTAAAGAAACAAGGCACAAGGCTGTCAAGATTGCTTGACAGCCTTGGCTCTTTTGCCTTGATTCTTGATTTTTAATTGTAAAAGTAGCTTATTTTATCACTAGCACTTATTTTTAACTGGGCGACATAAAATATTATACAGTACAGTACCGTAGTTACAGTAAAATATCGGGGATACCCATTGACATATTTATATTTGACTCCTGAAAAGTGATTTAAAACCTGACATTTAAAACTTTTCCACACATGTAGGAACATGTGTGGAAAAGTTTTAAATGTCAGGTCTGACGGAAAATGATTTCTTGTTTAAAAATGGGTAACAAAAGTAATGGGAATACCATTGGTATTAACTGCTACAGATTAAGTAAGTATACTCATTTCTCTCGAGTACGTCTCTAAGTATAATTTAAATAATTAAAAATAGTTATTGCAAGAGTATCTTAGGAAGTAGACATATCCTATTGCAGACTTTTCTGTAGACCTTTTTAAGACCTATAACTTTCTAGAAGTGTTTTCCCGTGCGAATGAAAGATTTTCCAGTAGTTAAAGTTATCCCAAATGTTGACCTGAGTAATAAGTTATCACAACACAAAATTTAGTAAAAATCCTTGTAGTACCTTTTGTGTTAAATCTAAACGAATATACAAACAAACATACATAAACACAAAAATATTCAATAACTGTTGTTTTAGTGTGTATATTTTTTATACAATAGGTATATAACAGTAATTATTTCATTAACTGAATTCCAAAAAGAAGGAAATTCTATGTACGTCTGTATGCTTTTTATGTATGTTCACCGATTTCTTGGAGACGACTTGACCGATTTTGCTACTTTAAACGGTATTGTATTAAAGCAGGTCCCGAGGTAGTCTCATAAAAATATAGAGTACACCGTTTCCTAGAAGATCAAGATAAGCCATGAAATTTCAAGTATGTTAACAGATTTAATTAGACTTTTTTACTTAGTTCTCATTGTCATATCGACCTAAAAGTTGAAACTTTACAAGTGTTTAATTTGGTATCTTGAAGCTGATCTGGTGAGGCCAGAAGATGGTTAGTGGAACTCTTCAACGGCTGGTAGTAAATACTTTGAGTGTGAGCTTATTTAGTTTCTTTGTTGAGCCCAGTACGTTAGAATTAAATTTTATAGTCTGATTTTTAGTGTTACTAATAAAAGTGATGTTTTAGTACGTTGGTCTTTATAAAATTTGGCAGCATACTAATATAAACGGCTTAACACCTCCTGGATAATTTCCAAGAAATTAATTGTTAACTGTCACACTACTGTGCCCGCGATCCTCAACGGGTTAATCGAATATGTTATTAAAAATATTCAATCACTAAAAATGGAAAAATAAAAAGTTAAAAAAAATATAAAAAAAAACCTGTGTGTACAAACGCACGTAAGAAGTTATATTTCTTTGGCATGACAGAACAATAAAAGCTAAAGATTTCATTCCGTATGTCACAACTCTCGGTTTATAAAAGGAATGCAGCTAACTTCATCATGTTGCTTTCAGCTAACTTCACCATGTCGCTTTTTGGATGTCGGTGTGCGCACGCATCGCAAAAATTTTACTCTCATATTTTTTTCCAAACGTGCCAAAAGAAGTACAACTTCAAAAAAGACTTCCAGGCACTTAAAAGTAAAAAATAACTGAACGAAGGTTTTCATTTAGCATTATAGAACCTAATCAGATATTGTCGTATTGTGGTTACCTATTAGATATTCATATTTTATAACATTGTCGGATGGCACTGTCTTCGAAAATATCTAATTAGGTATCTATACTAAATGAGACCCTCCATTCAGCTATTTTTTTCTTTTTAGTGCCTGGAAATAGATTTTAATTTTTTTAAGTTTATTTTCGTGTACTTATTTCGTTTTGTTACTATTTTATTATATGGATAGATTATATGATAGTAAACAGGCATTTATAATGATACTGTATAAGTAATTAGCGTTCTTAAAGTAACTTAATACTTTAAATGTTGTATTATATATTATGTAACTAGGGCAATTATTTACCGCAGCTGAGATAAATCGTAATAGAGGTGAAACTGCCTCGGTGGTGTAGTGGCTAGCATGTACGGCTGCACATCCTGAGGTCCTGGGTTCGAGTCCCGGGTCGGGCCAAGTTTAGTTATTGAGTCTTTCTGTATAGTAAGCCTCAGTAACAGCCCGGAGTTGGGAAGTTGGCGGTGTTTCACCCCCGTGCCTCGGAGAGCACGTAAAGCCGTCGGTCCTGCGCCTTAATTCTCACCGGTCGTGTCGAGTAGTCGTCCCACCGGAGTATGAGAGTGACGGGAATAGAGAGTGCCCTTGTGTCTGCGCGTACACTTGTGCACTATAATATCTCCTGCGCAGTTGGCTAGTCTCAATGAGATTGGCCGCCGTGGCCGGAATCGGTCAGGAGAACATTATTATTATTAATAGAAGTGAACTATAAAATTATGTGTTACATATCACCATTATTTAAACTTATAAGCACTGTAATTTACGTAACAAGATATATGTACATATTTCTCTTATTTTTATAATTATTTTGATTTAAGGATTTTTTACATATTATGTAATAACTAAGATAGTTTTAGTATATACATTAAAATTATTTTTATAAATAAACTAGCGACTCACGCTAGGTTCGCTCGCGTTCGTCCCTAGGTACGTTTTCACGGTTAGCTATGTTTAGGTATACATAAATAGTAGCTTACTACTCCTAAGATATTCATTTAATTTAAATTATTTAGCTATTTACCCTCGTATTGCTCGGGCGCGTACGCCGTACGCGGATTTTGTTCACAATTTCATGGGTTTTAATTTTTTTTCGCAGAACCCTGATTCTTTTTCTAAAATATAAAGTAGCCTAAGTTACTCCCTATAACATCAGCTATCTGCCAGTGAAAGTCCCGTCAAAATTGGTCCAGCCGTTTCGGAGATTAGCCGGAACAAACAGACAGACAGACAGAAAAAATTGTAAAAAATGTTGTTTTGGTATATGTACCGTGTATACATCCATATGCATTTAGTATAAAGCGGTTATTTTAATATTAAAACAGACACCCCAATTTTATTTATCTGTATAGATTACTGTACAGTAACTGCCTCGGTAGTGTAGTGGCTAACTACGGCTGCACATCGAGAGGTCCTGGTTTCGAGTCCCGTGCTAAATTTAGCTATTGAGTCTTTCTGTTTAGTAAGTCTCAGTAACAGCCCGGAGTTGGGAAGTTGGCGGTGTTTTACCCCTATGCCTCGGAGAGCACGTAAAGCCGTCGATCCTGTGCCTTGATTCTCACTGGTCAGGTCGAGTAGTCGTCCCACCGTGAGAGTGACAGAAATAGAAAGTACACTTGTGTCTGCGCGTATACTTGTGCACTATAATATCGCTAGCAATGAGACTGGTCGCCGTGGACGAAGTCGGTCGTAAGGTCATTACTGTATAGTAAATAATCTTTTTTTAACTTTTCCGACAAGGATGTAAAAACCACTTCATCATTAATACCAGAAGTACTTTCCCACGTACCAACTAACTAGGACAATTATCAGCCTTGCTACCGGATTGTGGGTCTCCAAATAAACAATACCTATAGTTATCTCCTTTCTTAGAGCTTGTATACCATCTCTTTCTATGAAAAAAATCTTTGATTTAGTCGGTACCTGGTCTGTTTACTAAAGTACTAAAGAATTTTATAGGAACGAAGAGCAGAATATCTTTTGTAATAAATGATTGTACAGTTTCTGAATTTACTATTTATATTGTTATTACAATTGTAAATAATTCCAGGCATATTTCCGAGTTAAAGGTTCATCAAAGAGTATTTATTACCTAAGTACCTTAGAAAATGTTACCTAAGAAAAAGTATTACCTAATGCTACTTAAATTGTTTGCTCGGGGTACTCTTAAGTATCTATTTTTTTTAATTATTACTATGCATTTTGCATAAGTAATAAAAAGTTAAAAAAAAAAACCGACTTCCAGGCACTGAAAAGTAAAAAATAACTAAACGGGGGTTAACATTTAGAATAGATACTTAGTCAGATTTTTTTGAAGTCGGTGCCAGCCAATACAAATCAAAGCACACCGTTATATATATATATATATATATATATATATATATATATATATATATATATATATATATATATATATACGGTCGAATTGAGAACCCCCTCTTTTTTTTGGAAGTCGGTTAGTAAAAAATACTTATACATAGGTATTATGTTTAAGTATTTTTTATTACTTATGCATTTTTATTACATTTTTATTACTTATCTAGTCTTAGATTTACGCGTATATTTGACATTTTAAATGAAACTATCTTTTCGGATTTTATCGCGGTTTTATATTACATAATACACTCGTATATATTTATTTTTTTATTTTCAAAGCCAAATACCACTTTCCATGTTTTACATAAAAAATTATGGAGTTTCATGCAAACTTTCATCCCCTTAGAAAATGCATCCCGAATTTATACATCCTTTCTTAAATTACTTGCAGTTTAAAATCAATATCTTCTCTAATTTCAAACTTCCATCATGAGCTGTTTGAGCTGAGCCTTCAGTCAGCGTATTGCTAAATTGCCTTTTATAAATTAAAACATAGATGTTTTATATAATCATCATTACATTTATAATGTCATAAAATTAATATAAGCAGGTGCATAAAAGATATATTTACGAATTGTAATCAATTTTTATTAAAAAAATATTCTATACAATAGATTAAAAATCACAATTTTTTTACTAATCACTACTGCACCCAACATTTTTTATAAAACCCACATTTGTTTAAGATATTGTACAATTATTTTGATTGAATATCAGATTTAGGTTGTCTTTTTTCCAAAGCCACTTGATAACCAGTAACATCTTTCATCATGATGTTCAACTTCACTCTGATATGAGGAATTGGCCCATCTTCTGGTTCTCCAACCACTTTGTTGTTCCGAAGAATCCACGCTAGTGAAGTCTTGATCGACATAAGAGCATATTGATATCCTAGAAATAGCAATAGTTATTTTTAGTTTACTCAAAATAATTAAATTAGCACAGCAGTACCTATATCGTACTCGTATATACTTTTTGAATTAAAACATTTTCATATAAAATATAAAATACATTGTACATGTTATATAATTATACACGTTTGTAAAATATTAAAACCTGTGTTTAGAGTTTTGCTCACCTACACAGTTCCTAGGTCCATTACTAAATGGCATGTAACTGCAGGCATGTTTCAAGTCAAAACGTTCCGGTAAGAACCGATCAGGATCAAAATGCTCTGCATCTGGACCCCAATATTTTGGGTCACGATGGCAACCCCAGATGGACAAGACCGCACCTGACCCCGCTGGCAATACACGACCAGATGCTGTAGAAAATATTTTATTACCATTTATTATTGTTTAATAATTGTTGAGACTGAGTAAATTATGAATTATTATTATGTAATCTGCATGTTGTAAAATAAGTATGTATACTATTTGAATAATTAGTAAATTACACAAGTCTGTGAAATTATTTTCTTTTTTTTTAATTTCCTTAAAACTGTAAATATTTGTTACGAGTATATTTATTGTGCTTAAAGTAATATATAACAGTTTTTGTATTATATAAATCACGTCAAATTTACCAGTTACCGATGGTGTTTAAAGATTTAATATGAATATGTGCAAAAGAAAAAATATTTAACAATAAAATTTTTAGATTTTTTATCTAATGAGTAGATGGGTGAAGAAAAGTTTTACTTAGGGTCTTCGACTATTTTTTGATTATGATATTGATCTAGCTCGTTTACCTAATTAGACTAAACTGTTGTACTAATATGATAAATTGGAATTGTCGTCGTCGTCATATTAATTATTACAATAATTACTTACGCAATTTTATTTCTGTCTGCACTTTGCGAATAATGAAAGGCACAGGAGGGAATAGCCTCAACGATTCTTTTACTACCCTCTCTAAATATTTCATGTCTAACAAATCTTGTTTAGTGACAGGTCGGTTAGAGTCTCCAAATATTTCGTATAACCTGAAATATTTTTTTAACATAGTATTAGATTACTTATATTCAAACTGAAATTAAAGGATAATATTTTGGACAGTGGTAGCCCAGTGGTAACGCGCTCGCTTGGGAAACCGAGTGAAACGGGTTCAAATCCCGGGTCTCGCACCTCCGATATTTTCATGTGCGAATCATTTTTAACATGATTACCACTTACCTTACGGTGAAGGAAATCATCGTGAGGAAATCTGCATGTCTGAGAAACCTAGCAAGTTTTCGAAAGACATGTGAATTTCGCCAATCCGCACTTGGCCAGCGTGGTGGACTATGGCCTGATTCCCCTCGTATTGAAGGGAGACCCGTGTCCAGCAGTGGGACGTTAAAAAGGGCTGAATACTATTTTGTTGCTAGTAGAAATACATTTAGTTAATCCTGTTCTAAGCCTACATAATACTATAAAATTTAGTTTTTACGTAGCACGTTTTCACAAATTTTCATTTTAACCGCATTAATAGCGAGTTCTTATATGATGTTCCAACATATTATACTTTTGCAATAGTGCAATATGAAATGATACGAACCGAGTGCAGTACAGATCATTCTACTGTCAGTCCGAATACCTATTCTATAAGCATACATACATATTATGTAAGCTGAAAACAACGAAACGAATGGACGAATGAAATAAAATACCAGTGTAAAACTTAATACGTAAGATTTCTTTTCACTCACTTTTAAATAAAATAAGGAACTCTCATAAGTAATAAATACAATCAAATATTAATTGAATTGACCGACTACTTACTCTTCATAGACTTTATCTTGTATTTTTGGATATTTGGCTAGCAACATCAAAGTGTAACCAGTAGCTACTGCAGATGTATCCGTGCCTGCTATAGTCAAAGTAAGAATTTCTTCTCGCAGTTCTACATTATTGTAGCCTTTCTCACCACCAGATGAAGATATTAATAGGTCAAGAAAAGTTTTGTTTTGATATTCGCCTAGATCTACGATTAAAAATCAGTTTTGATTTAATATTGTAGTAAATAATAACGCTTATTAGTTATTACATACTGATAGTCTTAGAAGCTCTCATATATGGGCATACAATTTTTTCATAACGATACATTGCTAATCACTTAACAAAAACATACCATAAGGATCAAATTAGTTTAAATAGTTATTGAAGTTATGCTTCTTTTGGCACGTTTGGAAAAAATTATGAGAGTCAAATTTTTTTACGATACACGCGCACCGACGGCTAAAAGCGACATGATGAAGTTAGCTACATTCCTTTTACAAACAGAGAGTTGTGACATACGGGATGTTTTTAGCTATTTTTATTCTGTTACGCCAAAAAAGTATAACTTCTTACGTGCGTACAAGTACACATACACGTTTTGTTTTTCGTATCAAAATTGACCTAAAATCACAGTTTTAAAAATTGTATGTCTGTTTCTTAGTTCAGTTAGATAATATTCATCGAATACGTCAGGACAAATTTCAATGAGACTCGATTATCAGATATCTACTGTGCAATGAAGTTTCAATTAATACCATAGTTAAGTTTGATTTAAATCGAAATATTATATAGTATGAATTTATTCTACACGATGCTGAACTGCGTATATCACATTCAGTGATTGTGGACTAGATAGGAATCAATATAGCTGACCAGAGATAGAATCTAGTTACAAATAAAATAATAGTTATTTCCGTGCTAAAATAATATCAACTGTGCATATTATATCAAAACAAAACTATGGAGGGTAGAAGTAAGGAGAACCATTTCTTGTATAAAAAGTGACCGCTGATAACCTTCAAATTGGTGGCGCCACAGAATACAAGTAGATGAAATTAAAACATAGCGCCAAGAGCCATAAGAGTTAGGTGGTGAATTAAAGAAGGAAAGAAAGATTTCCGTTTTGTTGTGGCGCACTTTTCAAAATAGTTCTAACATATCAAACACCGATATAAATTTACGTATTAATTTTCAATAATAATAATTCAGTAATAATAATTCAGCGCACTTCACTCCGTTTAAAATTGCTAAATTCGTATTACTTCTACTTGTTACGCTAGCGCTATATCGGTGAGATTCTGAATTT
Source organism: Argynnis bischoffii washingtonia (assembly GCA_033884665.1). Lineage (NCBI taxonomy): Eukaryota > Metazoa > Arthropoda > Insecta > Lepidoptera > Nymphalidae > Argynnis > Argynnis bischoffii. The sequence continues at coordinate 10,691,388 of CM066618.1, read as the reverse complement.
AGGACTGGAAACTTTTTCAACTTGTTTCTCACATAAGTCAGTTCTTCTTACTTCTACCCTCGATAAACAAAACACTTAAATTCAATACGCACTATAATGATTGTCAGCTTCCGATTGGAGTTTTTTATATTGACTTATTTCAGCACGCTTCTTTACAATGACCTAAAACAGTACAAGAGATTATGTTTAATATAAACATGTGGCTATTGTTTAAATTGCTTCTTTTTCTCTTCTGATGACATGTTAAGAATTACTTACTTCGTCTGTAAAATCGTGCAGAACTTTTAAAGACTTTTGATGCAACTTGTACTGTGGAAAAAGTTTAAACAGCCAGTCTGGTTGCAACCACAATTTGAAAATTCTTTCACATACGAGGTCAAGGAGGATATTCATTGACGTAAGAAAAGAAGAATTTGAATCATCTTGAGAGTTTATTTTCACACCTAACGCAGTTTCTGTAAATTAGAATTTCTTTTAAACATTCTGTAATTTATTTTCTCATTTCTCTCGTAATGCTATTAAGTTTAATAAAAATAATAAATGAATTTACGACGAGAATTTTAAGAAGAAGAGACGTAACCAATTTTTTTTTTTTGGTATCTAATAAATATTGATCACGTATTCCACCGGTGGATTAACTTTATGAAAACAAGTTATTACAATTAGGTGCCCTAAATTAATATTGACATTGATCAAACATAGACCATGATTGTTAGCTAGATATTTAATTAATAAAGGACAGGCGATAGATCTCAACTAAAACCATGATGCTCAAGTAAATTCATGTACATCGATACTGATAGACAGCCCACAGCCTAAACTGGTTTTGTTATATATCTAGAAGTCAAACAGCAGTGAGATATCAAGTGCAGGATCGATGGCTTTACATACCCCCCCGAAGCACAGGGTTGAAACACCTCAACCTCCTAACTCCAAGCCGTTATTGGGACTTTCTTAATAGAAAGACTTAATAACTAAACTTGGCCCGTCATGGGACTCGAACCTGGGACCTTCGGATGTGTAGCCGTACTTACTAGCCATTACATCACGAAAGCAGAGGCTCTATCTACTATACAGATATGCATATAACAATGGTGATCATCACAGAACGAATCAAAATTCATAACCTTAAAGATTTATATAGAAAATGAAATTTTGTATGGCGGTTCGTAATTTTTAGATTAGGAAACATGGACATTGATATTTAAGTTTCTGCCCATTATAATTTTTTTTTACGTAACGATAAAATTATTTTTATTTCAGTAAAGCAAATACATTACAATTAGAATTTACATATATTATATACTTACCGCCTACGGAATCCAATGTGTAAGCAGAAATATATGGCCAAATGCTAAACTTTCCTTTACCTTGATGACCAACTAACTTTTTCGCCAATTTCTGACTGTTCTCAGAAAATACTGTGATAAATTTTTCTATATTTTTTGGAGTAAACACGGGTATTAAAATTTTACGCCGTCGCCTCCATATAGAAACTATAAAAAAAATTTACCCGAATCATAGAATGAATGAAATGAATGAAAATCATGAAGCAAATATAACTGCTTTTTAATAATATTATCTATACTCGAAAAAATAATTACCTGGTGCAAATATGCCGCCATTGCCAAGGACCTTTCTAAGAAACCTATGTAAATCATCTTTTTCTAAGCATGTCTTTAATATCACTTCCATGTCCATGGGATTTGTGACCACTAAAAATATAAAAATTAATAAGGAAAGTAGATTTTTGTTTAAATAATTGTATATTGCTGAAATTATATACTTTAAATTTAAATGAGAATCCAATAGGAACAGGTTCAACGGCGTGGCGGCGATTGGGAAGCAAAAACACAAATTGATTTTTCAAATACTACAGTGTCTCAAAATGAAGGTTCAACTAGTGCGCTTATTTAAATTATTAAAAATTAAAATGTTATAAAACTAAAATTAACAAATGCTGTAAGATGACTTCATTAACACTTGTCTATTTCTTCATTTAAAATCTCTTCCGTGAGAGTGATTGAGTAAAAAGCATCTGAAACGTCTAGAACCATATATAAAATAAAAATTCACTAAATCCCGAAAGATAGTTTCATTTAAAATATCAAATATTCGCATCAGTCTAAGAAATAATAATAATAATAATAAATCCCCGAGCTGATTTAGCGATGAGATAATATGTAATTTTTTAATTAGATAGCCGATTTTGATCGAAAGTGTTTTTAAATAGTGCCCATGTACAGGAATGTGAAGTGTGGCTGACACCTGTGTGACACCTGCAGGGTGGACCGACGCTTTGATGTAAGGAGCAGGGAAACATTAGATATGAGGGGCACAAGACAGTGGTTTATCATGAGAATTTTCGAGTAAGTCTAGACTTTAGTAATGAGCATTTATTGAACTAATATAATCATGAAAATTCCATTAACTATAAAATCTATCTGATATTATCAAAAGTGTGTGGGATATAAAATAGAGAACGGAGATTATCCTAATCTAAAAGAAGATTATGTATAACTTCTCAGGTGGCCACAGCAGTGACAACAATAACAGACCTAGAAAGCGCAAGAGAGAAAACCTAGTTAGAGTGTACGGTGATGTTTCTAATATCCAATCCAAATACAACAGTGCTACTGCTTTAAATAACATTCTGCTAAAGTCCTTTAAAGAGTCAAAATAGAATATAGGTTTGTCGATACAGTGACACAATGTATGAAGCAGTTCACTATCCTGTGGAATTCCTTAACAGTGTTAACCTACCAGGCCTCCTTTCTCACAAACTTTTCGTGAAGGTTGGCATACCTGTAATTATAATAATTAACATAAAAAAAGCCACCTAAGCTATGTAACGGGACTAGACAGCGAGTACTCCATTAAACATTATAGTATTCACTGTGTTTGCTGGATTTACTCAGGGGTAATCCGTAATCATACCTCAATATCGAATACCACTGATAATCTCTGACTACGTCTTTTAAAAGCAGAACCCGCGGCTTCGCCCGCGATCTAATTACGTAAAAAATAATCAGTTTTCGCTACGCATACTTTATTATTTGCAAAAATAAGTTCGGATATGATTTCGTCTTTTTAAAGATATAAGGAACACAAATTTAATTTTAGTGATCGTAACTCAAAATATCCAGTATCTTAAAAGATGTTAAACATAGATAACATGTTCTGTAAATAAATGTTCATTTTAGGTATTTAGTAAGCTCCATTATCTGTATTTTTTAGTCATTTTTCTACTCCATCTTTCCAAAGATAAAAAGTACAATGATATAATCGCATACAATGTTTACGACTTTAGAATCATGTAACTCGACTAATATAGGGTTTTAAACTAATATACTAATAGGCTAACATCTACGTTATTTTTAAAGATCCAATGCTATTTACATCTAAAGCTTACAGTCTCCCTCTTTCACCTTCTTTTTTAAGTTACATAATATATAAAGTGCCATTCTTATTTTGCTGTAGCTTTTAGCCCGCGGCTACGCTCGCTTGAACTGAAAACTTGGTTAGTTTTAATTTCCATTGAATTTATATGTTGTCATATCGAATTTTTAATATTATGTCTAGAGTAAAACTCTAGGTTCACTTAATTTAGTCTACACTAAAAAACTTAACCATAAATATACTACACTGATGTATGTTCTGTCAACTTCTGGGTTCTGCTAAAATGTCCCTGTGAGGAGCTATACTGTCTTAAGTCTACGGTTGCTATTTTTAACGACGGGAATTGAGATATATTAATGGTCATTGCAAAGCAAACTTTAAGGAGGAATTACAATAGATTAAATTCAAAGGTGTATTCAGAAGTTATCGGTGATATCAGAGGTATGAATTCCGATTCCCCTCAAGCACATCCAGCAAAAATAGTGGCCACTATGATGTTTAATGAATTACTCATAGTCTAATCCCGTTACATAGCTTAGGTGACTTTTCATTACAGTTGTGCCATCCTTCAGAAGGAGGATATAGATAGTAGGATACTCTTTAGCTAGGTTCTCTCTGTTGCACTCTAGGTCTATTATAGTTGTCACTGCTGTGGCCAGCTGAGAAGTTATACATAATATTTACTTTAGGTTTTTAATAATCTTTGTACTCTACTTTATATACACACAGTAAGAGTGCACTTACGGAGAACTTATGTTACTCTGTTTAAATATATTCAACAACTCCAACTTCACCGCCCAGTTTTACCCACTTAGGGGCTAAATTAAAAAAAATAAAAATAAAATACATGTTAATTTAATTGTATTGAAGAGCATTAATACTAAGTTTCAAGTAATTTTGATCATAAACATTTTTTTCTCATATAAACAGCACAACCTCCTTTTACTCTTTTAATGGATGAATTTCGAAAAAAAAATGATATTTGTTTTGTTTTTATTTTTAATTTTAAAGGTAAATACCACTTTCCGTGCATCAATTACAGAATTTCGTATAAAAATTTCATCCCCCATTTTACCCTCTTATAGAATGAATTTCGAAAAATGCCCAAACATGTATTTATTTAACTGTATTAAAGAGCATTAATACCAAGTTTCGAGTGATTTTGATCATAAATAGTTGTTTGCGCATATAAACTTTATCACCCCTTTTTAACATTTGAAGAGAATAATTTCAAAACAAATCTAATACATATAATTTTTACTTTTCATCTTAAAGCTAAATACCACTTTTAGTGCATTTCACGTTAAAAATAACAAGAGTTTCTTAGAATCTTTTATCCCCTATTTTACCCCCTTAGGGGATTAATTTCGAAAAATCCTTTCTTAGTGGATGCCTAGATTGTATAAGGAATATGTCCTCTAAATTTCACTTTTCTCGATCAGTCAGTCAGTCAGGACAAAGTATTTTATGTACTCGAATATATAGATAATTCATCGTCAAAATTTGCTTTGAAATGACCACTAATAATTCTCAGGGCCAGTCGTTAAAAGTAGCAGGCTTAGACTTAAGAGAGGATTGCTTCTTAAATGGACATTTTAGCAGAACCCAAAACCAGAAAAAAACTCCATAAATGTGATATACAAAGAAATTCTTAGTTAAATTCAAATTCCCTGTTCTTGACTTAATATAAACTATGTTAAGTGAATCCAGAGTGATTACATAAATGTACACATAATATTAAAAATTCGATACGAAAACATATAAATTTGATGGAAATTAAAACAGAGCAAATTTTTAGTATACTATAACGAAATAAGAATGGCACTTTATATATGCATGTAACGTGAAAAAGGAGGGGAAGAAGAGAGAATGTAAGTTTCAGGTGTACATAGCATTGGATCTATAAGAATAACGTAGATGTTGGCTTGTTAGTTAAAAGCCCATATTAGCCGAGTTAAATAATTCTAAAGTCGTAATTACTCTATGCGAGTTGTATCATCGTACACTCTTCCTAGACTTTGGAAAGATATAGTAGAAAATGTTAAAAAAATAGATACTCGTATAGTGAAGCTTGCTGAATACTTAAACGATAATTAATTTACAAAATATACGTTAAATATCTTTTCAGAATGTCTGACATTTTGAGTTACGATCACTAAAACGAAACTAGTTTTTCATAGTATCTTTAAGAAATAGTATGAAACGCGAACTTATTTTTGCAAATAATAAAGTACGTACCTATTCCGAAAACGTAAAAAAATAACGTAATCAAATCATACATTTGTAGTCACACATTTAAAAATTATTACAGCCATCAAATTTATAACTTCTTTGCAATTTTACCGCGAACGAAGCCGCTGGTTCTGTTAGTAACTTAAATTTAAGTACTTACAAAAGTAAAGTATATGGCTTAGCCATCCTTTGATCAAACCATCGTGCTGTATCGATTCGTAAGAAAATTGTTGTAAGTTGTACATGATATCTGGAAGTAGCGTAAAGCATTTATTATTACAAGCTTTTATTTAGTTTCACTTGTGGAGGATTGTGTAATGGAATCTTGCAAGTTAAATTTGACCTACTTCCCAATGTCTGATTGAGCTGAAATTGGGCACGCTAGTTTGGTTCTAGAGACAATATACGATTATCTAAATGTCGCTGTTTTTAATCCAACATGGCAGACGTTACAAAATAGCCACTTATCTTTTCCATGGTGACCCTTATGATATGGGCATCAAATAAAAGGGCTTGATGAGCGAAACATAATAAGCAAAGTAACGTTATTATACATGTGATATGGTGGACTCCCAAAGATGGCGAACTATGTTTTATATGCATTACCATGATATGTATATTAAATGAAAGGGTTTGCTGAGAATATGAAATTAAAAAAAACATTTATAAAAACAAGCTTATATTTAAATGCTCTAAAAAGAAGAAAATAAACTTTAAATTAAATAAAACCCATCAATTTATTACATTACACAATTTATATGACATAAAAGTTGTCGTGAGATTTATCTGCGTAGATAAACAAGAATCTGTGTTGAAAAAGAATATGTTTTAATAAAATATTTTTTTTATAGAATAAAAAAACAAATGTTTATTTTTTTATTTACCTACTATTAATTTATTCTAATAAAATTCTATATTTTTAACTATAATTCTTAATGAGTGATAGTTCTTTAGTAAAGCAGTAATACACGGTAGACACTAATAATTAACGCATTATAAAGAGTAACGATTAAATAATGTATTTAATTCTATTCATGCACTTACATTACGCATATAGTACCTAATTTTAAAATTTTGAAACTATATTTTTAGTCTATCTAATAATAAACTTTTCAAACTCACTGGTATTGAAATATTAAAGTGTGTGAGTGAATGAATAAATGTGAATTTCATAAGCCCAATAAAAATAAAATTATTTAATATATAAAAATTATTAACATTACGTTTATCAGAGACTAATGTGTTACGATTATTAAAAACTAGCTCCTAACCGGACACGTACATGTTTTTCGGGATAAAAAGTAACCTATGTGCTATTCCAGACTATAATTAAATAATAAATTTATTGAGTAACACACATCCAAACATCGGTCCAAACTTTCACATTTATAATATTAGTAAGATAATTAATGAGATAAATAGATATATATCGGAAAAGAAATATGAGCAGTAAATTCCTTTTAAGAACATCAATTTTATATTGAGCGTTATACAATGTTGAGTTCTGTATAAGGTTTAATTTTTTCTCATTTTTGACTCATAAAGGGTAAATGTAAACTTATAATAACTACTTAACTAAAAAGTTACATTACCTTCAAATCTTAAAATATATATATATATATATATATATATATATATATTCATTCCCTGGGGTTGCTTTTTTCTCCCTGGGACCTTGACACCATTTATTATCACCAAGTTATATCCATTTAAAAATAATTACATAATACATAATATGTAAAAAAAATATCTACTTTTAATTTTTAAATGACTTCCAAAAAGGAGGAGGTTCTCAATTCGTCGGAAACTTTTTTTTATGTATGTTCACCGATTACTCGAAGATGCCTGAACCGATTTAAAAAATCTTCATTCGTTTCCAAGGGTATAAATACTTTCCAGGTGGTCCCATTTAAATTTTTATCGAAATCGGTCGAGCGTTTTAAAAAAATCAACAATAAATTATTTTTAAATAAATGGTTTAATCGAATATGTTATTAAAAAACTTTCTTCTTACAAATTACCTGCTTATTACATCTAAACTAAGAATCGAACTGAAAAAAAAAACGTTTTCGAAGTCGGTACCAGTCGACAATGTTTTAAGATATAAATATCTAATAGGTAAATGTGCAAGTTATAAGCACTAATTAATTTTACAAATATTTAATTAATATACATCAATTTGTGATGTATATAAATACATTAAAAAAACAAATCTAATTTGTTTTGCTTTGCATCGGCTGGCACCGACATCAGTATTAAGTACCTATTCTAAATCCCCCGTTTAGTTATTTTTTATTTTAAGTGCCTGGAAGTAGTTTTTTTTTAATATATAAATATTATTAATAAATAATAATATTAATAATTATTATTGTTTAGCACCAAAGCTTACAGAAGCAACTTAGGCAAGAATTCTCCAATAGCGAAGCTTCAACGTACTTATAACCAACTGACGAATTTAATTTATAACATAGACATTGCCCACGACACATTAAATATTTTTTAAAATAAAATAAGTTTATGACCCAGTGTGATGATAGAAATTTTGGTTTTTGTTAGTGATTGATTTTTTTATTTTATTAATTTATACTACTCAATTTTGTTTACATTTCATAATTTGTTCTCATTGTATGGAATTAATGTTTATTTTCGTTTTTGTGATATTTGTTTTTGTGTAATAATAACATAATCAAAAAAGCTTATGATTACCTAAACTAAACTTTAATTGATTTTTTTTTCTTTTATCTAATATTGTGCATGCTGTGGAAATGTAAATGGAAAAGCATTTAATCAATGTACTAATAGTATATTTTGTATTATCATGTAATAATGTATTTTCTGGATCGTCAATCCAAATAAATAAATAAATAAATTATTTTAAATATATTTAGAACCTTCTCTATAAAGCTTACCTATATCGTATTTGGAGAAGTATTAACTAATCTAATTTAACTAGATACACGCGTAAAAAATTGCCGGATTACTTAAATTTAAACATAATATTATTAAATTATTTATAAAACTAAGATAAATAGGTTGTGAAAATTTTTACCAACATTATTTGGTTGATATTTTTACCAATATTATTTGGTTGGTATTAGAACTAAATGAAAAAAAATACTTTCCCTCAGCACCTCCTGCCAATTTGTGCGCTATCCCTATAACAGGAAACTCATTTTTCGGCCCTGGTATAGCTGACGCTAGACTGTACATTCTTCTCCTTCGAAATCTATACAGACATGTCCACAGCACAAGTACCACTAGTAATAACCACAAAATCATGTTTAATTATATTTTTTTTAATTTTCTAGAATAAAGTGACAGACGAGCGTGCGCACAATTTTAGGTGTGCTATGCGCGTATCACTGATTTAAAACTCAGCATCGTTTTATATACACGTCTGGTCAATTTTCTAGACCGCCACGGTTTACGCCAAACTCTCACGCTTTAATAACTTTAGGGTCGTTCATGGCATATATCACACAACCTTCAAACTACTACTGATCTCAAATTACTATATTACCTCAATGCAACTAAGATAAGACTGTAGTTACATAGCTGTTTTTTATGCACTGGCGATCCCATAAATTTTTTAACTAAATCAAGTGCTTTTTTCATTAATACACTTTCTATCTCATTGCTTTGTATATTAGATCTTGTTAAATTACTAGTGAAACTGCCGTTCAATATACAGAAACTTAAAGTCGTTGTTTTATAAATGTTTTTTGTTTCTATCAATTGAAATATGGACCCATGCTATCGATGTATCTCTGCCAGCGCAGTGGTAATTTATCCATGCCCTTCTTGAAGAAGCCAGGTGTGTTGGAGCCAACAAACTCTTCAAAAATATTTTGTACTGCCAAGAAGTTGTCCAAATTTTGGAAAAACTAGAAGTCTCTCGGCGCAAGGTCTGGTGAGTACGGTGGATGACGCAAAACTTCTAACCCTAGCTCTTGACTTGACTTAACCTGAGTTGGTTAGACCAAAGTCTAACCAACTCAAGTTAGACCAAGGTCTAACCAACAAGCTAACCGCTTACGATCATCAAAAACTGTAGAGGTCGCATATCTGTACATAGAAAAAAATGCTAAAAACCGAGTCAGGGGGGTGTGAGAAGAGCAATAGAACAAATCCAGATTTTTTATTAGATTAGAGATTATATAAATACTCCTGGGTATGTGCGTAGAGCGAGTTATGTGCGTAGGGCGGGTAATGTGCGTAACGCGGGTAACGTGCGTAGAGCAGGAAAAGTGCGTAAGGTGGTTAAAGTGCGTAGAGTGAGTTAAGTGCGTAGAGCGGGTAATGAGAGTAGGGCGGGTAATGCGCATAGGGCGGGTAAAGTGCGTAGGGCGGGCTATGTAGGTAGGGTGGTTACAGTGCGTAAGTGGGCGGATGGGGGGGGGGGGGGGCGAGCGTAGGGCGATCAGAGTGCGTATGTGGTCTATGTGAGTAGGTCAGTCAAAGTGCGTAGGGCGTCAATGTGCGTAGGGTGGTCAAAGTGCGTAGGGTAGACAAGGACCTAGGGCGGTCAAAGATAGTACGGTGGTCTCTGTGCATAGGGTGGGTATAGTGGGTAGGCCGGGTGAAGGGCGTAGGTCGGGTAAGGCGCGTAGGGCGGGCAAAGCGTGTAGGGCATTTAATGTGTATAGGGCGGTCAAAGCGTGCAGGGCGGGTAAAGTACGTAGGAAGGTCAAAATGCGTAGGGCGGGTAAAATGCGCAGGGCGGGTAAAATGCGCAAGGCGGGTAAAATGCGTAGGGCGTGCAATTTGCATTGGGCGGGTAAGATGCGTGTGATAAATCAGTTTTTTTGTTTCTCTGTCTGTTTGTCTGTTTGTACGGAATAATCTCCGAAACTGTTGGACCGATTTAAATGAAAGTTTGCATGGTAGTACCTTATATCCCCGGTCAACATTTTAGATACATTTCATTCCAGAAAATTAAAGAGCTCCCGTAGGATTGTTAAAAAACCTTTGTAAATTATACAGCTTAGTACATAAAACTACTGATTGGATTTTATTGAAACTTTACAATAATATAGTTCATACATCAGAATTACAAATGGAATATAAAATATATGGATAATAAAATGAGGAAAAATGTACGTTCCCGTGGGATAGATTTGTTTTTCTTGCGAGAGTGAGCCGCTAGTATAATCTATATATTCATAAAATGCTTTCTCCTCACTGACTGACTGATCGATCAACGCACAACCTAAACTGCTGGTCGTAAAAACGTGATATTTGGAGGGCGTATTTATATGATGTAGGCATACGTTAAGAAAGAATTTTTCGAAATTCATCCCTTATATGGGTTAAATAGGGGATTAAAGTTTGTATGAATCTCTGACATTCTTAATGTGAAATACATACAAAGTTGTAATTGGCTTTAAGATAAAATATAAGAAATATATTTTTTTTAAATTCATCCGTTAAATAGGTAAAAGGGGTAAAGGGGGTAATAAAGTTTATTTGGGAAAAAATATTTATGATCAGAATTACTTGAAACTAAGTATTAATTAATGGTCTTCAATACAATTAAATAAATATGTGTTATAGTATTTTTCGAAATTCAATCCTATAAGGGAGTAAAATGGGGGATGAATGTTTTTATCAAACTCTATGATTAATGCACGAAAAGTGATATTTACCTTTAAAATGAAAAATAAAACGATACAAATATTATTATTTTTTTCAAAATAATTTTCCCTTAAAAGAGTAAAAGGAGGCTATGATGTTTATATGGGGGAAAAATGTTTATAATCAGAATTATTTGGGTATTAGCCAAATAATTAGCCCTAAGGGGGTAAAACTGAGTGTGAATTCATTAAACATTAGAGCGGCCCCTGTGTTTGCTAGATCTGCTCAGAGGGAATACCATTGATAACCTCTGACAACGCGTTTGAATTTAATCTATTGTAATTCCTCCTTAAAGTTTGCTTTACAATGACCATTAATATATCTCAGGGCCAGTCCATGAGTAGCAGGCATAGACTTAAGAGAGGATTGCTTCTCATAGTCATATTTTAACAGAACCCCAAATAGACAGAATATCCACCAATGTGGTACATTTGTGGCTGGTTTTTTAGCGTAGATTAAGTTAAATGAATCTAGAGTAATTAGATAAATGAATACATAATATTAAATGAATATAATATGAAATGAAATGAAATTAAAACTGAGATTTTTTTTTACGCAAGCCTAGCCGCGGGCAAAAAGTGATAGCAAAATAAAAAATAAGATAGATGTTAGCCTGTTAGTATGTTAGTTAAAAAGCCCATATTAGCCAAGTTACATGATTCTAAAGTCATAAACATTGTATATAAGTTGTATCATTGTGCTCTCTTAATCTTACTTTAGAAAGATGGAGTAGAAAAATGTGCAAAAAATAGAGGCAGTGGAACTTGCTAAATACCTAAAATGAAAATTTATTTACATAATATACCTACGTTTAACATCTTTTAATATCCTAGATATTTTGAGTACGATCGCTAAAGTTAAATTTGTTTTCCACAATATCTTTAAGAACTAGTATGAAACACGAAGTTATTTTTGCAAATAATAAAGTATGTATTGCGAAAAAGTTTGTTTTTTTCTTAGTTTGATCGCGGGCGAAGCCGCGGGTTCTGCTAGTATTAAATAAGACTACAATATTGTAAAGAATAATTAAATAATATTATGCAAAATTTCAAGCCGGTAATATCAAATGCAATTAAATGAAATGAAATAAGTATTTCATTTGACTCGTAAGTAATAGTAAAAATTACATTTGTACTGTTTTCATGTTAGTTAAAAAGGTTACATACTCTATTATACTTCTCGTAGTAACAATTCATAATATTGGTAACTTAAGCCTATTGATGACGTTATGCTCGAATTGAGTAATACAAAAGATCCTTCAGTCAAAGAAAATTATGAAATGTGGGAAACATGTCATATAAAGAATTAGAAACGAAATATATATTTCTTAGATTAGCTATGGGGCAGCAACGATCAGCCAAAACTACGGAGGTCTTTAAGTAAAACGTAGACTATCTATTTCGAACTATTTCGAATTACGTTTAATTTCGTGTTTACAATGGTTCTTAAATTTTCGTATATAAAATATTAGGTTTGGAGCGTTACGATTTAACAAAAAGATGATTTTGAATTTCCACTTATCACTATCTAATTAATGTCTATGACTTGTCTATGAGGTTACACAAAAAAATACATGCCGGGTCGACCGCCGCAGCGCCACACAACGGACAACGGTGGCAACTACTTAAAGTTCTATAGGCAATTGCCTTATGTACAAGCTAGATGGGGTTAGCCGCGACAGCTATCAAAAAGATAATATCCACACATACTTCTTAAATTCTAAGTTAAATCTGTATATTAAATATTTTTTGAAAAATCTTATAGAAATAAAATCATTATAATCGATACAGAGGCCGAATCTATAGTTTTTAGAATTTTTGTATATATGTCTATCTGTCTGTCTGGGAACGCATCACGATAAAACTACTGGACAGATTTTGATGAAATTTGGTATGATGATATCTGGTTATCCAAGTCGGGGAGTCGGGTAACCACGTATCACGATACCAAATTTCATCGGAATCTCTCCAGTGGTTTTTCTGTGATGCGGTAACAGACAGACAGACAGACAAAAAATCTAAAAACTATAGATTCGGCCTCTGTATCTATAATAAAGTCTATTTCAATAAGATTTTCCAAAAAATATTTAATGTGCAGATTCGACTCAGTTACAATTTTATTATATGTACTAGCGACTCACGCTCGCTTCGCTCGCCTTCGTCCCTAGGAACGTTTTCGCGGTTAGTTATGTTTATACATAAATAGTATCTTGCTACTCCTAAGATATATATTACTTAAAATTATATAGCGATTTACCTTCACTTCGCTCGAGTGCGTACGTCGTACGCGGATTTTGATCACAATTTCATGGGTTTTAATTTTTTTTGCGGAACCCTAATTCTTTTTCTAAAATAAAAGTAGCCTAAGTTAATACTTTCTTAGATTTACGCGAATATTAGACATTGAAATAAAACTATCTTTTCGGATTTTTTCGGGGATTTATTTTGATTTTTGGTTCCCGACGTTTCGATTGCTTTACAGCAATCATGGTACCATGATTGTTGTATTATATATATATATACATCCTTTACTTGAGAAACGATTGATTCCCCACCCTTTTCACCCCATTTTTATATATGATATGTTTTCCGGTACCATTATAGTTTTAATTTTTTATCATTTATTCATTAGACCGTTTATCCGTGACAAACTGCAGCAGAATAACCAAAAAGGTAGTGACGGAACGTGCACCCTGAAACAAAAGAATATAAAAATATTTAAAGTAAGAAAAAAAAAACACAATTATAATATAAGTTATGTTGAAATACAAAATATTGAAATACATTATAAGCAAAACAATTTAAACAAAACATGTTGGACGTAGACAATAGTTTTTCTTATGTTACACTTATAATTCAAGGGTGTTTAACAAATGGATTAATATTATCGAAAAAATAAGTCTTTTATTATTTTGAAAAAAATATCAGATATTATGTTTCAATACCTTGATATTTTAAATAAAATTATTACTTTTCGGATTTTTTCGCGAATTCATTTTGATTTTTGTTTCCCGGGATAAAAAGTAGCCTTTGTGTTATTCCAGGCTATAATCTATCTCTGTGCCAAATTTCATCCAGATCCATTCGTCCGTTCTGGTGTGAAAGAGTAACAAACATCCATACATACTCACAAACTTTCACATTTATAACATTAAGTACCTGGGCGACCGAGCTTCACACGGAGTTCTTTTTTTTATATCGTATTTTTTAGATTTAAAAAAACCAAAAACTTAAATAAATACAAGAAAAAAAAGGTAGAAACTTTGTATCCTACCGGCATTCGATCCCGGATACTTGGATAGTAAATCTTGCACCTTGGCCGCTTGACTACGATGCTATTGCCCGAGCGTAAGAAATTATAGACGATATTTTGCGTGGAATAATGCGAAAGAAAACTGCATGAAAACAAACTCCAAATCCACCATATAGGTACCAAAGTTCAGCGAAATCGTTAGAGCCGTTTCCGAGATCGCCGGTATGAACAAATTTGACTTTACGTTTTACTTTATAGTTGTCACTTTTCATATTTAGTTCATAGATATATTGGTTCATTTCATTCGATTTAAAAGAATCTCGTTTGCAATAATTTGAGAATGAAGCTAAATACATACAAGTAGGCTTTCGCTAGAAAAGATCAAGGGGAGTTCTTATTTGGAAGATTGTAAGTAATAGCACAGATCATATAATACTATACTAGTGTGATGTCCTAATTATTAATCCAAGTTTGTGACTTTGCGCGACCACCGCTGGCGCCGCTCGTTTGGAAGAATTTATCTGAATAAAAATTATTTCTAAAATCGCTCTATATTTTTTATAAATAACCTTTATAAATAAAAATAAATAAATATGTTGGGACATTAACACACAGCACCATCTAGTTCCATGATAAGCTATGAGGCCTGTCTTATGGATACCAGATAGTTGATACACTACACATATATATAACTTTAAATACATACATATTATAAATATAAACACCCATGACTGGAGTACAAACATTCGTGCTCACAAATGAATGCCCCCAGCGGGACTCGAACCCGCGACCTCTGGCACAGCAAGTAGGGTCACTACAAACTGAGCCAAACGTGTCGTTAATGTTATGACAATGAAGAAAATATATACTCGAAAAACTGATTTTTAGTACAAGCATGTATGTATCTATTTTAGTTTCGGGTAACTGATATAAAATACTTACTTCTAGTAACATAGTATAATCGAGATTAAAAAGACCGTGAACTGTAAACACCGGCTTCTGATGCAACATTTGCAAAGATAAATGAAGTGCCTAAAATGATATAAATTGAAATTATTAAGAAAGTAGTACTCACATTAGCTAGTAATTTTATTTAGAGTAAGCACTATCAAAGTAAGACACTTGTTTAGTGCAAGTTTTACAATAAAGCAATAAAAGCAAAATGAAACATAAAAAGTTGTATCTAATTAAACACAAAAAAAACTGCTGCTTCTTGACTTCTTTAATGTATAATTTTAATTCAAATTAATTAATTATATCTTTGAGTGTAACGATTTTAGAATTTCATATTTCAATAAAAATCAAGTTCATATGAATCGATCAGTACAGTTCTACCTGTACCTGTGATTAATTGAAGAAGAGCCATGATATAAAGCAGAGAAAAGATCTCTCTGAATCAAACTCGCGAATCTCGCCCCAAAGCTACAAAAATACTATAATCAGAAAAGTTATTTAATAAATAAGTTATTACTTCATTTATCACTTGAGGATCTGAGTTAGTGTTAATAATTTCGTGAATTATCCGAGGTGTGAGTTTAGCCTGCGAAAAAAAAAACAAACTGTTAATGTACCCATTTAATGAAACTCTACTTAGGTGCTAGAGCACCTACATAATATAGAAAAATCACTTAAGACGTAGATACTTGTAATATTAGTTTTTAATGTTCTTGATTATCTTCCAAAAAATATCTCCTCTAATATCAGAAATCATTCATTATTTAAACTATTCGAGTATACACCCGGTACTGGATCCTATCATCTTAAACTTTGTACGTATCCTTGAACTGATGTACCAAACAATAGGAGACCATGGATGATCCCATAAGTGTTCCGTTAGTCAGTATGGTATTGAGATTCACATAATGTAAAAAGTGTTGACACAGTAGCCCCTTAATATTTACTTTATAAAAAGGACAGGTAACCCTCCATTTAAATTTAGATATAGTAAATACCTACATAGCTCACATCTTCTTCTTCTCCTAGCCCATTTCCCAAGTGACTTGGGGTCGGCCAGTAAGTTTTCCTCTTACACTCTTCCCTATTACTCGTCATCTCATCCCTCATCCCTTTCTCTTTCATGTCCTGTCTCACACAATCTATCCATCTCTTCTTCGTTCTTCCTATACCTCTCTATTCCTCTACATTCATTTCCATCACTCTTCTTATCACATGCGTGTCATCCATCTGTAAAGAGTCACACATCCATACCAATTTAGACGATTTCCTTTTAACTTCTCTGTCACTGGTGCGGTGCTACTTTAAAGCTTCCTCTTATAGGTATAATATGTGCATGTGAGCTATGTAGGTACACAGCTCACATGCACACAGGTATACATACAGGTGTACATACCTCTTTGACAGCAACTTCACTAAAGTAAATACAAAAATATTCAAAGCTTAGGGAAAATCCAATTTGCCAGAACACATATATTAAAAAATTGACATATTTTTCAAGATCATGAAATAGTCCAGACGCGGTTGCCTCCATAAAATAATACAGATATAAAATTATGAGTAGAAGTGCCATCGACATAGTGAAAAGCAGCACCGATCCAAATTTAACATTAGCAGTTTCCGTAGCTTTATATACCATACTATATATTTTTCCACAAGCTTTAAGTTTTCTGCAACAATATTTGGCTTGAAGTGAAGCTTTGTCTGTAATTCTTGGATGATTCAATCGTACTATAAAATAATCGGGTGTACGAACTTTTATTGTACAGAGTATTTTATTTATAATTTTGAATCTTCTTCGTAATATAATGAGATAGGTACAGTATTGTGCTATTATAATGAAAGCTAAAAAGTCTGTAAAAACTGTTTGAAACAGTTTTGATATCGGCATGCCTACGTCTAAGTTTCGGAATGATAGCCATACACTAAGTATTCTAGTTCCACTAATGACCATTTGTGCAAGGCATATAAAACTGAGTGAATTAAGTTTTGTTGAATAATCTACTTCTTCGCCCATCTCTCGCAAAGCTTTGTCAATATCCACAATATGCTGCAAATCCTCAGTACTGCCGCTTAAATCGAAAGGTACTTTCCAGGCTGCGTACACAATGAAAATGATTTGAGTCAATCTTTCAGCTTCATCTCCATAACGTTTTAATTTCGTATTGTAGAGTGCTCTAAGTATCGTCTGATCTTCAACATAAACGTTGTATAAAGAATAAAAATATAAAGAATACCAAAAAATGAAAGAGAAAAGTCCAAATAGTGTAAAAGTGGAAACAATTATTCCTCTAGGATTGTTTTTGATGGTAAAAACTGAGGCTCCAGTTAAAATTCTTACATATCGAATTAAATATGACGATTCTACTATATTTTTTACTTTGTTCGATTTTATAAGATTTTTTATATTTACAGAAAAGCTTGACATCGCTATTATGTCACGGGCTGGATACCATCTAGTGCTTTAGCAGACTGAAAAACTATGAAGTAAAATTCATTAAAAATATATTCTCTACGGTACATTAATTAAATTACACCAACGTATTAAAAACATAGAACATATTACGCACTCTACTTTGTACTTTTAACTTCAAATAATAATAATAGATAATAACAATTGTATTAAAAACTAGCAAAACCCGCGGCTTCGCTCGCGATAAAACTACAACAAAAAAACTTTAAAAAGGTAGGTTTCATACACATTTTCTTCCCCTATTTTATCTCCCTATGGGATGAATTTTAAAAAACGCTAAAACACGTATTTATTTAATTGTATTGAAGAGCATTAATCCCAAGTTTCAAGAAATTCTGATCATAAATATTTTTTCGGTTGTGTTATAACGTGTACTCCCGTGGGGGAATGAGATAATCTACCGCGATAAAAAGTATCCTATATGTTGACCCGGAGATCCAGCTATCACCATACCAAATTTCATCAAAATCCCTCCAGTGGTTTTTCTGTGATGTGGTAACAGACAGACAGACAGACATACAGACAAAAATTCTAAAAACTTTAGATCCGGTCTCTGTATCGATAATAAAGTTTATTTCAATAAATTTTTAAAAAAAATAATTAAGGTACAGATTCGACTCAGAATTTTATTATATGTATAGACATATGAATGTTCGTAATTTACGTAATTCTTAGTATTATTTATTCACTATCGACAACTTTTGCTTATTTATTTTTTAATTTTTCTACTTATAATCTGTATATTTTAAGTAAAAGTTAAAAACAAATGTGCTACATTTTTTTTAAATTACTAGCGACTTATCCACACTTCGCTCGAGCGCATCCCTAGGGGCGTTTTTAATTGAATAAATAATTATTGTTTATGTGTGTCCCTTAAAGCTACACACAGGGGATAATAGGAGATCCCGATCTATGTGATGGATCCCTCACTCTTTTTCCAGACGATTTTTATTTTAAACCATAAAACATATTAACTAACACGACCCAGTGGGATTGTCACCAAAAATTTGCTCCAGACTATTTTTTACTAAAAAACCTCAAGTCTGGAGATGTTTTGGTATGACAGCCCTACGAGTATATCATTAAATTTGTTATAAAATTATCTATGTACATTTTGATAATTGGTTGGTTCGGGAAAATGATAAAACGAAGGTAAGTCGCTAGTGTGGTACCTGCTACTTGCGTGTACGCCCCACTGTAGTAAAATGATTTAGTCCACAATCACAAAAGCTTGTATAAAAGCCCGCCTCACTAAAACTAGACTAGACCAGAATTGACCTGATGATGACCGGTGAGAAATTAGATGCAGGACCGACAACTTAGTTCATACGGGGTATAAACACTGCCAACTTCCCAAATCCGGGATGCTATTGAGTATTTCATGACAGAAAAATTAATTTGGCCCTATACGGAATTCAGTTCCAGAACCTCACGATCTGCACTTGTACATACAAACCCTCTAGAAGATTATTATCTATACAATAAAAAGGTAATGTATACCTATTAATATTCATGTGGCTTTATTTCTAATCACCGACTCTTTAAAAAACACATTTGAACAATATCCACTTTAAAATATAATCTACAATATTAATTATAATCATAAAACAAAAGATTAAGATTATCAAATAATTGAAATAACAGTAGCGTGAGGTGACCAATAAAACAATATTCGTAATTATCCAATGAATAATTTTTATTTCTCTTGAAAGCTTACAATTACGTAATGTTCATTTATGAACATCGTAGGCATTAGATATATTGCCCTGATCAACAAAAAAAGGGGACCTATTATATACAAAGCGTTTGTTTTGGAAATGATTTTTTTATGGCATTTATTTATAAACACTATACAACTTTACATATTGTGATAATACAAGCACTTTAGTCCATCTATACATATAATAAAATTCTGAGTCGAATCTGTACCTTAAATATTTTTTGGAAAATTTTATTGAAATAGACTTTGTTATCGATACAGAGACCGAATCTATAGTTTTAAAAATTTTTGTCTGTCTGTCTGTCTGTCTGTCTCTGTTTGTTACCGCATCACAGAAAAGTCACTGGAGGGATTTTGATGAAATTTGGTATGATGATAGCTAGATATCCGGGTCAACATATAGGATACTTTTTACCGCGGGAGATTATCTCATTCCCACGGGAGTACACGTATAACACAACCCAAAAAATATTTATGATCAGAATTTCTTGAAACTTGGTATTAATGATCTTCAATACAATTAAATAAATACGCGTTTTAGCGTTTTATGATATTCATCCCATAAGGAGATAAAATAAGGGAAGAAAATTTGTATGAAACCTACCTTTTTAAATTTTTTTTGTTGCAGTTTTAGCGCGAGCGAAGCGGCGGGTTTTGCTAGTATACAATATAATTATATATCTTTACCTACCTAAATAGAATAATTACATACAATGTGCATTAGACATTTCTTTACTTCAAAGATAAGTAACGTCCTGGGGACCCTGGGATCTTCTATACTATAATAATATTATTATAAATGTTAAAGTTTGTGAGTATGAATTTATGGAGTTGAAAAATGTACCATTCCAGTGGGATAGGTTTGTTCTTGTTTTCTTTACTACAGGCGAACCCGAGCGAAGCGAGGTTGAGCCGCTAGTACTCTATAAAGTAGCATTGCTATTATATCGGCCTTAACAGCACTATATATTCATACCTATCAAGTTGAATACACACGCTTGACTTGGGTAAGCTTGGGTAAGCGGTAAAAAGTATCCTATATGTTGACCCGGATATCCAGCTATCATCATACCAAATTTCATCAAAATCCCTCCAGTGATTTTTCTGTGATGCGGTAACAAACAAACAGACAGACAAAAATTCTAAAAACTATAGATACGGTCTCTGTATCGATAATATGGTCTATTTCAATAAGATTTTCCGAAAAATATTTAAGGTACAGATTCGACTCAGTTAGAATTTTATTATATGTTTAGAAAATAGTCATTTTAATGAAAATTTATTTATGTGTTATATAAATATTTGACAATAGATGTCGCCATGTGTTTTTAAAATATGTAGTTTTAATCCAAAAAAATGTAATATTTTGTTATAAATTAGTATCTAACATTTTGTTGACCGAAACAATTTTCAAGTGAAAATATTTGTTAATTTTTATTGTTTAGTAAGTAATGTTAATATTTTTTAATCTTTTAATGTAAAAATTGGGCAAATGCAAATCTAACTCGCGTATTATAGGTTTCGTATAGCAAAATACTGTGTTTCTTACTTACGAGTTTTGTTAGATTAACACTAAAATAAATACGAATAATATTTACGTTTCCACAATATCGACTCATTTTATCAACCGTAAAAATAAGTTCGATTCATATTATTTTATAACATTTTATGGAAAACAAGTTTATGGCTGCTAAACTGACAAAGCGGGTAATTAAAAATATTCCATATCTCAAAAACTTTGAAAAAGTATTTTAGGAATTGTTATACCTCAACTTTTTTAGTTTCTTTTTGACACCATTTCTTGGAAGGTAAAGGCTTAAGACGATTAGTGTGCCCGATAGCTTTGTGTGTCTGGGCGGGGCTTAGCGCGCTACACTCGCGCACCCCGCACGAATACATCGAACAATCCACGAACTATGCACCCAGAACACCGAAAGAATACGCCACATAAGCGCGCGGCATAGTTTACCTACTGCTTACGAACGATACAATCCGAACAGAGTCAGAGTCACTTTTAAATAAGAAAAAAAGGAACTTTCATAAGTAATAAATGCAATCAAATATTAATTTGTATTAACCGACTACTTACTCTTCATAGACTTTATCTTGTATTTTTGGATATTTGGCTAGCAACATCAAAGTGTAACCAGTAGCTACTGCAGATGTATCCGTGCCTGCTATAGTCAAAGTAAGAATTTCTTCTCGCAGTTCTACATTATTGTAGCCTTTCTCACCACCAGATAAAGATATTAATAGGACAAGAAAAGTTTTGTTTTGATATTCGCCTAGATCTACGATTAAAAAAACAGTTTTGATTTAACATTCGAGTAAATTATGACGCTTATGAGTTACTAGCGACTCACCCTCGCTTCGCTTCGGGTTCGTCCCTAGATAAAAATAAATTTATCCCAAGGGAACCATACATTTTTCCGGGATAATATATAGCCTATAGCCTTTCTCAGTTAACGGGCTATCTAATGCAAAAAGAATTTTTCAAATCGGATTAGTAGTTTCTGAGATTAGCGCGTTCAACCAAACAAACTCTTCAGCTTTATAATATTAGTATAGATTACATACTGATACTCTTAGAAGCTCTCATATATGGGCATACAACTTTTTCATAACGATACATTACTAATCACTTAACAAAAACATATCATAATCAAATTAGTTTAAATTATTATGTTTTTTATAAAAATTGACCTAAAATCATAGTTTTAAAAATTACGCCTGTAATAAAAATTACGTCTGTACGTTTACGTCAGTTTTAAAAATTAATGTCTGTTTCTTAGTTCAGTCAAATAATATTCAACGAAAACGTCTGGATAGATTTATTGAGACTAGATTATTAGACATCTACTGTGCACTGAGGTCTCAATTAATACCATAGTTAAGTTTGATTTAAATCGAAATATAATATAGTTTGAACTTGTTCTACACGATGCTGAACTGCATATATCACAGTCAGTGGTTGTGGACTAAATAGGAATCAATATACTGACCAGATATCAAATCTTGTTACAAATAAAATAATAGTTATTTCATTGCTAAAACAGTATTATCTGTGCATATAGTAAAAAAACAAAACATTTAAATTCAATACGCACTAAGTATAATGATTGTCAGCTTCAGATTGGAGTCTTTTTATTGACTTATTTCAGCACGCTTCTTTACAATGACCTAAAACAGTACGAGAGTTTATATGTAATATAAACATGTGGCTATTGTTTTAATTGCTTCTTTTTCTCTTCTGATGATATGCTAAGAATTACTTACTTCGTATGTAAAATCGTGCAGAATTTTTAAAGACTTTTGATGCAATCTGTACTGTGGAAAAACTATAAACAGCCAGTCTGGTTGCAACCATAATTTGAAAATTCTTTCACATACGAGGTCAAAGATTATATTCATTGACGTCAGAAAAGAACTATTTGAATCATCTTGAGAGTTTATTTTCACACCTAACGCAGTTTCTGTAAATTAGAATTTCTTTTAAACATTCTTTACTTTATCGTCTTACTTCTCTCTTAATGCTATTAGGTTTAATAAAAATAATAAATGAATATTATAGAAAAATAAATTATCTTTACAAAGGTAGGTGTTATTTTTAGTAGTAAATACGTAATGTATTAGCCATATTAAAAACTAGCGACTCACGCTCGCTGCGCTCGCGTTCGTCTCTAGGTACGTTTTCACGGTTAGCTATGTTTATACATAAATAGTAGCTTGCTACTCCTAAAATATTCATTTAATTTAAATTATATAGCGATTTACCCTCGTTTTACTCGGGTGCGTACGCCGCACCCGGATTTTGTTCACAATTTCATGGGTTTTAATTTTTTTTCGCGGAACTCTGATTCTTTTTCAAAAATAAAAGTAGCCTAAGTTACTCCCTATAACATCAGCTATCTGCCAGTGAAAGTCCCGTCAAAATCAGTCCAGTCGTTTCGGAGATTAGCCGGAACAAACAGACAGACAGACAGACAGACAAAAATTGTAAAAAATGTTGTTTTGGTATATGTACCGTGTATATATTCATATGCATTTAGTAAAAAGCGGTTATCTTAATATTACAAACAGACACTCCAATTTTATTTATCTGTGTAGATATAAATCCTCACAAAACAAATACAGGAACACATGTAACTATAATTTAGAAAGATTTGAATCCTTAACAAATAAGCACCAGTGTAGTTGTACAAATGAAATGAAAAATATACATCCTAAAAACAGTCGTGAGGTGCTGGGTGAGTCGGTCATACAAACTCAAAACTTAAATACTAAACTAAAAAAACTATTGCTATTTCTGACAAAATTGGTCTTGGTTTCGTGTCTCTTTTAAGTAATGAAATAGCAAATGTATATAACACATGTTTGCCTGGTGCTAGCTACCAGTACTATATTAATAAGATTTTAAATATGAATTTGAATGAAAATAGTACTATTGTACTTTTACATGGTGACAGTTTGTCTTTTAGGAAAAATGAAGTTATTCAAAGTATTGAAAAATTACTAGATGTGCACAATAAGACAAAGTGTAGTTTTATAATTTGCTCATTCCCATATTCTAGTACCCTATCAGAGAAACAAAATAATTATATCTATAATTTGAATATGACAATGTACAACATGACCCACCGCGATAGCACCGCGATTGCAATAGCGACGCTTTATTTTATTTTGATGAGAATAAATTCATTCACTATAGTTTTAAGTTGATAAAAGATACAATGTATCTACCTAATTATTATAAAAAACAAATTGCTACTTTAGTGGCATATAATTTGAAGAACCGTGTTATACATGGTATAACTTGTAATGTTTTACTAAATAATACTGACATGATTAGTTCCAATTTAAAGTAAATATTAAGACAAAGCCTAAGCCATAACTCTTAACGTTGTGCATCAAAACATACAAGCTTTAGGTGGTAAAGAATTATAAGTGGAACTATTTCTAAAAAAATATTATGACTCACTTATATTAATAAGAAACGATATTGTTTATAAGTCTTGATACGACATAATTGCCCCTTCTGTCGAGCGTACTATTGAAGTATCCTACATTGAGCTCAATGAATATATTATTGTATGCGTATACCGACCTCCATCCGGTAACTTTGTTGATTTTGAAGCTGGAATGGAGGATATTCTTAAACGTCTCAGCAATAGTAGTAAGGGTATAATAGTTTGTGGTGATTTTAATGTACATATATTACAGGTAACTTCTCTTAGTGTGCGCTTACTTAGTTTGTTCAAATGTTTTAATATGTTTAATGCTTTTTCCGAACCTACACGTATTACCAGCGGGTGTGCAACTTGCATAGTGACAGAACACATTGTTCTGACACTGTGATATTTTAGAAAAATCAGTAATTAATAATTTAAGTTCAGATCACTGCGGTCAAAAAATTTCCATAATTGATAATAATATTCAAATATCAGAAAAGATTTTCTGCAGACACTTAATAATCTGCTTTATGAGTAATGTTGCTCGAATATTGATTTAATAGATGAAAACCCAGATAACGTATATTCAAAGTTTTTTTAATTTAATTTTGAAAGAATTTAATGATATTTATAAAACAAAAACAATTTATAAACATTTAAAATTGAAATTAAATGATTGGGCAACCGTTGGAAATTGGAATATATAGGAGTAGGGAAACATTATATGAGTTGTATGGTATGTAGCAGTAAGAAATTTCTCAATTTTTTAAAAAAAAGTATTTTTCGACGCGAAATCAATATGTGTAAGAAATAAAATTATTTATTCTGATAGTAAAATTAAAGCAACCTGGGACGTAATTGCTGACATTAAAGGGAAATCTAAAGCTCCTGAAGAACCCATTAGCTTAAATATTAATAACATTAGCATAACTTCGGATCGTAAATTGGCAGATAGTTTTGAATTTTTTTCTCGGAAATACCTCTAACCGTAACTCGATCGTTAAAATCATCTCCACCAGAGGCAGTTAAAATAATAAAATCTAATGTTACATTAAATAATAATGATTTCTTCGAGTTTAAACATGTTTCATCAGAGGACATAGTAAAGATATTTAAAACCTTAAATTCAAAAAAGACCGGTGATTTATGGAGTATGTCAGTAAAATTGCTAAGTCATATTATAATAAATATTGCTCCTTATTTAGCTTCCATTTTAATAAATGTGTAGATAGCGGTACATTCCCCGATTTAATGAAACATAGTAAAGTAATACCTTTGTTTAAAAGTGGGGATAGGTTTCAACCTGGAAATTATAGGCCTATTTTAATACTACCAGCATTAAGCAAAATATTTGAAAAAATAATTTTAAACCAATTAAGTAATTTTTTTTTATTGTAACAATGTTATGCACAGTGAACATGCATGGGATGGGAATGCTATTGGTGTATTTTGCAATTTGTCTAAAGCTTTTGATTGTGTAGATCATCAAACACTTTTGCTTAAACTAAATCATTATGGCATTCAGGGTGCTGCGCTTGATCTTGTTGCTTCGTACCTCAATCAGAGAATCCAGAGGGTTGATGTAAATAATGTAAAATCTTCTGGATCTCTACTAAAAATGGGTGTTCCACAAGGATTTATTCTTGGCCATCTTCTTTATTCTTAATATATATTTATGATTTACCTTTCTACATAAATAAATTATGTGATATTTTACTCTTTGCTGATGATACCTCCTCAATTCTTAAAGTTGAGCGTAGTAAACCTAATTATGACGAAGTAAACAGTACATTGTAGCATATACTTCGCTGGTTTGAATTAAATAACTAAGTATTAAATGCAAAAAAAAACCAAAATGTATCGAATTTATATTGCCTAACGTAAAAAAGCAAAATTTTAGCCTGATTATGAATAATGAAACATTGGAAATAATTGAATCAGCAGTATTTTTAGGTATAACACTAGACTCTAAACTCCAGTGGAATCCCCATCTCTCAACACTTGCAGGTAAACTTAGCCCCTATGCGGTTAGGAAAATTAAAAACTTAACGGATACCCCGAATTGTATATTTTAGTTATTTTCATAGTATTTTATAGTACGGAATACTTCTTTGGGGCAGTGCCGCGGAAATTAATTCGATATTTATTCTTCAAAAAAGAGCAGTACGGGCTATATATGATCTAAGAGCTCGTGATTCCCTGCGAGATGTTTTCAAAAAAATTGGTATTCTTACGGTTGCGTCACAATATATACTGTATAATATATTATTTGTTCGCAAAAATCTAAATAATTATGAAAAAAACTGTGATAGACACACAATAAACACTAGGAATAGAAATAAGCTTGTTACGCCTAGATTTCGGCTCCAAAAGGTGAATAAATCCTTCGTGCGCCTAAGTATACGCATATATAAAAAGATTTCACAAAATATCCTAGATTTACCTCTTCAAAAATTTAAAGATAAAATTAAAAATGTTTTATTGAGCAAAATTCCGTGAAGTGATTGAATAAAATGCATCCGAAACATCTAGGTAGTAAGTGTTCACTTTCGGAGAACTTGAGCTATATGCCCTGTTTAAATATATTTCATATGGGGATTTCAACTCTGATGAGATTGAGCGGGCATTTAAACGCAGCGTAAGCTATTTTATCACCTTCTAAAAGTGTAGTAGCATTTCTAGATAAGGCCACATCTAATGCAATCCCCCGATTACTCTTTATTGAGGCCAAAAGCAATTTCTTTCTTTAAAAAAAGTTTTTTTAAGTATTTAACTATTTAGTAAACAAAGTATCTGTTTCGATGTGAAAGAAAGACAAACAAACATACTTTGTTTGTTTGTCTTCCTTAACAAACAAAAAAATACAAAAACAAACACACTTTCACATTTATAATATTAGTATGACTAAATAATAAGAATAAATTTAGTATAAAACAAACAAATGTGTAATTACAGTAGGTACACAATATAATTTAACACAATCAATGCGGAACAGGCACTATCAGCCCGCCACGGCCCTTACGGCTGGTGCGGACGGTGAAAACTATATCTCTCTCGCTGGTGCGAAACGATTATATATCTTAGGTATTTGTAAGAGATCGACAAAGATAAATATATATTTCGGCTTGTAGTCCAAATTGTAGGTATTACGCTTCAAAAAGATCGCGGCAGGCCCTTTCGGCCCGCTTCACACTGATGATGAAAAACATCCGCTCAGTATGTTTCAGTATATCTGACGACACGTTTGGCTAAGTTTGTAGTGACCCTACTTGCTGTGCCAGTGGTCGCGGGTTCGAGTCCCGCTGGGGATAATCATTTGTGTGATAAGCACGAATGTTTGTACTCCGGACATGGATGTTTATGTTTATAATATGTATGTATTTAAAGTTATATATGTGTAGTGTATCAACTATCTGATATACATATCGCAAGACTCGTAGCTTACCATGGAACTAGATGGTGCTGTGTGTTAATGTCCCAACGTATTTATTTATTTATCGAAAGCAACACTGGAAAGCAAACAAAAAATCAACATTTTGGAAAATAAAGTAATTCAACCTTGTATTGACAATAATGACAGTGATGATGAAATATTTCCGACAGTAAAAATTAAAAAAGTGTGGAAATAAATCTGCACGCTAAACCGTATACAAGCGGTAAGTTTTGTTTGTTACACACACACATATACATATTGTAATATAATTGGAATATTTATAATAATAACAGCTAAAATTAAATAAATAATATTGCTATATTTAATTATAATACTTAATAAAAAAAAAAAATATTTAGAAATAAAAATCAATAAATATTGTAAGATACTTTAGTGCCATTTTTGAATTTTTGAAATAATTTTTGTAAAATAGTGGGAAGGCACTGTCTGTAACAAGTATATAAAGTCTTTGAGACGTCTAAAACCTTAGTCTCTTCCGTGACCATAATTGCTGTAAAGCATTCGAAACGCCGAGACCCAAAAATCAAAATAAATCCGCGAAATTATCCGAAAAGATAGTTTTATTTAAAATGTCAAATATTCGCGTAAATCTAAGAAAGTATTAAATATACACTATTATTTATTTTAAAATATTTCTGTTTTATTATTGAAAACCCCTAACTTTTGTCTGTCCCATCACTACAAAAAAACATTTTCTAATGCGGTCAGGTCGTTGTCGGCCCGCCACTTCTCTTTGTTTATTTCTCATTTCCTGTTTGACAGATTCAAGGGCGAAACGAACATAAAGAAATTGGGTTCAAAATAATTCTAACTGTACAAAAATTTAGTTTTCGCAAAGTTATAGCACTTTAATCTAACCTAGTATTGGCGGGTCGAAAAGACCTGCCACGCACTGGCGGAAAGATCGTTGGGGGCGCATTTCGACCCGCCGCCGCACCAGATGAAAATTCATGATTTATTTGCTGCAGCGAACGTGTTAATAATTTTTCATCATTTATTCATTAGACCATTTATTCGTAACAAGTTTTTTTTTATTAATAATGGGCATACTCTTGACCTTCATCTTAACTCGAAGGCATAGATAAGATCTACCATGTAGCGAGTTTGCCCAGGAGAAGCCTGTTAACACGCACCTTAAAGAGTTTCAGGTCGTACACTCTCGGAAAAACAGACGCAGGCAGGGCATTCCACTTCTTGGCTGTGCGCATTATAAAAGATGATGAATAGCGCTTAGTGTTAATGGTCGGAATGTCAACCAAGAAAGGATGGTATCCTGCAGTACGTCTGGTGTTCCGATGGAAGAATGGTGATGGCGGTATGAGACCATGGAGCTCGTGGGCACACTCCCCGAAGTACAGCCTGTAGAAAACCGACAGACAAACGACTTGGCGACGGTGTGCTAAGCTATGAAGCTTAGTTTTCACCAGCTTTTCGTCGCCGATTAGCTTTTTGGCTCTGCCTTCCACCGAGTCAAGTGCAGCAAGTTGATATTTTGCAGAGCCATGCCAAAGGTGACTGCAATGCTCCATGCATGATCGGACTTGAGCTTTGTATAAAGTGAGAAGCTGTCAAGGTATGAAATATCGCTTTACCTTGTTAAGGATGCCCAGTTTTTTGGCCGCAGTCTGTGCCTTTGACTCGATGTTGTCGCCAAAGTTAAGATTTACACTTAACTTTATGCCGAGAAGCTCCAGACTGTCAGAAACCTCTACAGGTGCACCGTTAAAAGTAGGAGTCAAGCTGAACGGACTCCTTTTTGCGGAGAACAGACAGGCTTGCGTTTTGGCGGCGTTGAAATCTATCAGATTGTTGTCACCCCATTGTGAGACAAGACTTAAGGTTGCATTAGTACGCTCCACCATGGCCTCTCTCAGAGAATGTATTGTTACCCCTCCGTCCTTTGCACCGGATACATAGCTCTCTATGACTGTGCTGTCATCTGCATACGCAACAATACCTGGTGATAGTAGGTCATTGATGTGTAGCAGGAAAAGAGTCGCAGAGAGAACAGACCCCTGTGGAACTCCGGCATCAATTATCATTATATCAGAGGAGCAGCCGTTAAGGACGACTCTGATCGACCATTCAGTTAGGAAGTCTGATATCCAGTCACAGAAGTCGGAGGGGATGCCGTAAGCAGGAAGCTTGCTCAGAAGACTTGCGTACCAAACCCTATCAAATGCCTTCGAGATATCGAGTGAGACTGCTAGAGCTGCACCACTGTTTTCGATGGCCTCGCCCCAGCAATGTGTGACATACACAAGAAGGTCCCCAGTAGACCGTCCCCGGTGGAAGCCATATTAATGGTCACTAAGGAGATCGTTAGCTTCAAGGTATGACAGCAGCTTACTGTTAAGCACCCTTCCCATAACTTTACAGAATATGGAGGTAATGGCGATTGGTCGATTCTTAGGTACTGGCTGAACATTGGCAAGCTTCCAAGAATTGGGCACCGTGCTAGTTTGGAGAGAGAGGTGATATAAGCGAGTCAGTACAGGAGACAACTCAGGCGCACAATGCCTTAAGACCCTTGAAGGTATACCGTCAGGTCCACTGGCCTTATTCACGTCAAGGTTTTGCAGTATTTTACGGACCTCTTTTATGTGAATAAAAGAGGTCCTCTTCTTTGGCATCGAAGAATCACAGTGAGGCAAAGTTGGCGGATGTTTAGAGCCAGTGCTTAGACATGAATTGCTAGCAAACAGAGTTGCAAGTAAATTTGCTTTCTCTACCGCGAAGTGAGCCAGTGATCCATCAGGTTTCTGCAAGGGAGGCAAAGAAGGACGGCAGAAGTTGGATTCAACAGCCTTGGACAGGGTCCAGAATTGCTTACTACCAGGAGGGTAGGAAGCAAGTCTGGCTCCTATACGACTGATATGTTCTAAACGTGCCCTACGGAGACCCTCATTGCAAGACTTGGTAGCAGAGTTATAAGCTCTTTTCTTCACACGAACACACCGAGCTCTGACTTTGCGATCGCGAACCAGAACCCAGGATTGCTAGGCGGACGTTTTTCGCGCCTCAGCACGAGTACAGTCCGCATTGTACCAGGGCCTGGCTTTGTGATCGAGTGGGATGTCGGAGAACGGAATGAAATATTCCATTCCCTGCCGTATCACATCAACAACCGCATCAGCAGAGCACGAGAGGTCGTTCGAAGAAAAGCATACTTGCCGCCACGGGAAAGATGCAAAAAGGTGCCGCATCTCATCCCAGTCAGCTGACTCATATCGCCATACTCTCCTCGTACCCATAGAGTAGTCAACCGGAGGAGAGAAGGTCGATACGGACTTCACCAGATTGTGATCGGACGATCCCAGCGGGGATGTTACTGATATTAAGTGCCTCTCTGGGTCTGTTATCAGGTCCAAGCAAAATAAATTAATAAATAATTTATTACTTCATTTAAAACTTGAGGATCTGAGTTACTCTTAATAATGTCATGAATTATCTGAAGTGTGAGCTAAGCCACAAAAATAAACAATTTGTTAATAAACCCATTTAATAAAACTCTACTTAAGTGCTAGAGTACCTACATAATAGAGAAACTCACTCACTCAAGACGTAGAAAACATTAGTTTCTAATGTTCTTGATTATCTTCTAAAAAATATCACCTCTAATATCAGAAATCATTTATTATTTAAACTATACGAGTATACATCCGTTACTGGATCCTGTCATCCTAACTTTTGTACGTACCCTTAAATTGATGTACCAAACGATAGGCAGATCATGGATGATCCCATGAGTGTTCTTTTAGTCAGTATGGTAATGTAAAAAATATTGGTACATACAAAAAATGTATGTTGTACACAGTATTTATTTATTTTTTATTTTTTTTATTTATTTATTTATTTCAATATACATGAACAGCTTAGATTACTTAATTTGTAATGTTACAATTAATAGTAAGGTACATTTAGCAAGCTATAATATGTTATATAATGCAAAATGAACTCTAAAACTAAGGTTAAGCTAGCAAAATACGTTGAAACGCTGTCCTCCGTACTAGTTAAACTGTATGACGGTAGGACAGTATTCCTCGCGTAAACTCGCTACCTCGCTTGTAGTGTAAGCAAAACATTAGGATGCAACATCTATTTGTTACATAGAATAATTTAGTTATATATTTATTTTTTTTGTTTTTTGGATATTTTACATGTTTTACGTTACTTATAAATATAAACAAAATATGTTAAAAAAAATAATAATAATATAGTGTACCTATTATATATTATTGATATGTATGCGTATATAATTATATGTTTATATGTATAATGTGTATAGAAGCGTGTGCATGTGATCATGAGAATGTAAATGAATGTATATGTATGTTTGAAGTGTGAAATTTCGTATTAACCTTATGTTTTGCTTATGTTGTTTTTTATTTTTTTTTTATTATTATTGAACTAAAGAAGTTATGTACATGTAGTTCAGTAGTAGAAAGTTTTATGCCGATTTAATTAAGTTTTCAGTATCATCATATGACAATGTTTTAAGATATTTTTTTACAGTTTTCTTAAATGTATAATTGTTTAAATTTTTCAATGAGATGTTTTTAGATATTTTATTATATAAAAATGGTCCCAGAAATTGATAAAAGTGTTGCGCGAAAGCCGTTTTAGTACTTGGTAAATCATAAACTAAGTCTTGTCTTCTCTTTTGTTTTTTTTTTTTTTTTATGCGATTCAGTGACAAACGAGCAGACAGACCACCTGATGGAAAGCAGTACCTGTCGCCCATAACACCTATGGTTCATGCACTTAGGTTTTAAGTAACAAAAATGCAGAACCACAGGTGCGTTGTCACTGTGAGGACTAAGATGATATGCCTCTTGCCTGTAATTGCGCTGGCTACCTTATCCTTCAAACCGGAACACAACAATGCAATCATTGTTGCTTGGCGGCAGAAATAGATAAGGGGGTGGTACCCATCCAGTCGGACTCCTCAGGCTTGACAGAGTCCTACCACCGGTTACCTGTATGAATTGGTCTTTTATGTTGATGCCTAAGTATTTCCAATAGGTATATATACTTGCCTTACAGTTAACATTGGTAGTTCTTTATAGAGTAAATCCGTAGGATATTTAAAATCCTTGAAATACATTACTTTCAGAATCGCTCGTTGAGCCCTTTCTAATCTCATTAGTGAAGTTTTACTTATTCCTCCCCATACAGCTATTCCATATGATAATATGGACTGGCACAGAGCATAATAAATTGAGCTCAGGATTTTTACGTCACAAATGTATCGTAAAGTTCTAAAGATATGGATTAATCTTCTAAGTCGGCTATTTAGAACATCAATGTGATCCTTCCAAGAAAGATGCTGATCAAATATTACACCCAAATATTTAATATTATTAGTTCTAGTTAATGTTTCGCAATTGCATTTCGAAGTAAAAATATACGGATCACAATAATGTGCTTTCAAGTTTATTATATCTAATTTGGGTTGTTGATTTGATCTAATACTAAAAGTTACATATTTAGTTTTAGATATATTTAAAGATAGCAAATTCTCATCCAACCATCTAGTAACCAATCTAAAATCATCATTCGCATTTTTGCTAACTTCATCTCATGAACGACCATTAGATATTAATACTGTGTCGTCTGCGAAAGATATCAGTTTACTATTTCTTAGTGAAAGCAAACATAGGTCATTTATATAAACTAAGAAGAATAGTGTAGGGCCTAGAATACTTCCCTGGGGTACACCGTATTTGATATCTGACTCATCACTTTCAGCGTTTTCTATTTTAAAAATTTGTTTTCGTCCAGTCATATAGCTAGTTAATAATTGATGTGGCAAACCACGTATTCCTATTCTTTCGAGTTTATTCAACAGTAATGGAATCGAAACAGTATCAAAAGCTTTTTTCAAGACTAAAAACAAACCCAAGCATTTGGAACGACTATCTAAATTGTTCACTATGATAGATGTCAGATTTTTCATGGCATCTATTGTAGATAAGTTATTCCTAAATCCGTATTGATTGCTACCTAATATATTGTTCTGTTGAAAATATAATTTTAAGCGGTTATTAATAATCTTTTCTATAATCTTAGAAAGTACTGGTAATAATGATATAGGCCTATAATTACAGATATCATTTCTATTCCCTGACTTAAATATTGGTATGATAATTGCTTTTTTAAGTGCTGTTGGAAATATGCCTTCTTCGAAGCAAATATTGCA
This sequence comes from Argynnis bischoffii washingtonia, assembly GCA_033884665.1. Taxonomy (NCBI): domain Eukaryota; kingdom Metazoa; phylum Arthropoda; class Insecta; order Lepidoptera; family Nymphalidae; genus Argynnis; species Argynnis bischoffii. Next base: position 10,657,119 of record CM066618.1, on the reverse strand, counting down.
AATAGTCACAATCGGCTCAGCCAAAACATCAACGGACTGTTTAAGGAACAAGGAGGTGATGCCATCCCAGCCACATGAGTTAGTATTTTTAAGCGACTTGATAGTTCTAATGATTTCCTGCTTATTTGTTGGTGTAAGAAAAAATGAATTACAATGATTGACTTTACTTGCTTGTTTGATTATAAGTTTGTCCTCAGTCATGTGGGTTCTTCTCATAATATTATTTGCCAGATGTGCACCAGTATTAGCAAAATAATGATTAGCATAATTAAGTGATTCTTTTGGATTACTCTTTATGGTAAGAATCTCTGATGGAGTATGTTCATATTTATTTAGGTTACATATCTCTTTGACACAATTCCATTGTATCTTCGGCTTAAATTTATTTTGAATTAATTTATTTCTGTAGTATAACTGCTTCATATTATTTAAGATTTTACGACATGTGTTGCGATACCTAATATTGCTAATTTTGAGAATAACATTATATGGATCTTTGCGTAACTTGCTGTGAAGTCTGTCCCTATGCTTGATACATCGGATTAAGCCGGGGGTGATCCAAGGCTTAATGTTCCTTTTCCTACTTGATAATTTTAAATTCGTACTATATAAATTGAGAGTATTCATAACTATTTCTAGGAATATATTAGTAGCATCGTTAGCATCCTTATCATGAAGTATTTCTTGCCATTTAATATTTTTTAAATATTTTATAACGGAATCGTAATCTATCTTTTTACTATATTTAGTTTTGAATGTTGTTTTAAAGATTTTTGCGACAAAGAGACGATAACGCAAGCATGATCTGTTAAGGTTGAATGGCATACTACTGTAGTAATTGGAAGTTTGGTTTTAGCCAAACAATGGTCTAGACAGCTTTTATCGGTAGTTAAAAAATTATGTGTTGCTCTTAAACCATACATAGCTGCAAGATCCAAATAATTATCACCCTTAGTAGACTCATATCCATCCTTAATATCGATATTTAAGTCTCCCATTAAAATAATATTACTTTGATCAAAATCTTTAAATATTTTTTCTAGAGATTGCGTAAAATTATCTAATTTAGTAAATTCGGGAGGTCTATAAGCACCAATTATAACAATGTCATCAAAAGATGCGACCAAGCATGTTAGTTCTTTAGTATCTACCGGTTCAGTTACTTTTACATTAAGTGATTTTTTTTATATACATCACAACTACATCATTTTTATTAAGATTTTGTTTTGTGTAAAATAGATGATAATTTTTCATTGTAGGTAAAATATCGACTTTGGATAGCCAACACTCTGTTAATATTATAACATCTTGTTCAATAGCTAATCTTTCAAGAAGAACCATAAGCTCATCAAAATTTCTGTTAATACTTCGTATGTTTTGTGTTAATATGCATAAATCACTACTAGAGTTTTTTATAATAATAATAATAATAATATTTCTTTATTGACATATTTTTTTCGTTTTACATAAGCCTGTTGAAGCCTCTGACTCCCAAACTAGATTTAACCTGTATGTCAGGAGTCAGCGCCCTCTTCCATCTTTAATTATAGGTTCACGTCAATAATAGGTATTACAGAGCATGTGAAAAAAATAAAAAATAATAATAAAATAAAAATTAACTTAAACAAACTGTACTTAATGAAAAAGTTTCGAAATTGTATAAAGTGTAGTGCATGTATGTGTGTGCGTGCGTGTGTATGTGTGTGTGTGTGTGTGTGTGTGTGCGCGTGCGCGCGCGCGCGCGCGTGTGTGTGTGTGTGTGTGTGTGTGTGTGTGTGTGTGTGTGTGTGTGTGTGTGTGTGTGTGTGTGTGTGTGTGTGTGTGTGTGTGTGTGTGTGTAGTCATTCAGCATTTTATATAACCCTTTCTAGTATCTTTTCGGTTTCCTCATAACTTAGTGTAAGCAGCCAATTTTTAATTTTTTTTTGACACTCACGTAGTGTGAGTGGGTAGATATTAAGAATTTTATTGATTTTATTGTATAAATACACGGCGAGAGAACTACCTTGACGCCAAGTCATGGAGCTATGATATTTTTTTGCAGGTATAATGCTTATGGTACGTATAGTACGTTTGTTGCGAAGTAAGTTTGGATCATAAGGAGTAGAGCGGTGTTGCTTAATAACAACTAAATAAATAAATAACTGCCTAGTACTTAGCACGTTACATAGCTCATATAATGACTGCGTGGGGAATCGATAGGGTTTAAACGTCATCGTTTTCAGGACGGAACGTTGAGCTCTCTCCAGGTGTATCATGTGTGTTTTGGGCGAGCCACCCCAGACCCCAATGCAATAGCTAAGGACTGATTGGACTAGTGCGTAATAAACGGAAAGAAGTAGTTTAAAATCAGCCACATGCCTTAGATTTTTAAACAACCACGTCAATTTCCTAACTCGAGATGCAATCATGTCTATATGGGGTCGCCAGGTTAATTTCTCATCCACAAGTACTCCGAGGTATTTAACGACAGCAGTTCTACCGATATCTTGGCATGAGCAATTGTGTTGAATTGAGACATCGCACGTATGTAATCGAATTTTTATTTCGGGCTGTTTTTTCCGAGAGTTTGTAAATTGTACAAAAGTTGTTTTAGCAAGATTTAAGGTTAGTAAATTACAATTCAACCACTGATAAGCCTTGTGAAGTCCTATTTCCGCGTTCTGACAAGCTTTGTCCCAAGTCTCCCCATGGAACACAAGCGCTGTGTCATCGGCATAGGTGAAAATTTTACCATTATTGAGTGACATTTGACACAGATCGTTTATGTACATCAAAAAGAGACTCGGACCGAGAATGCTGCCTTGAGGAACTCCACAGGTAACAGTTGCATCGCAGCTAACATATTTGCCAATCCTAACCCTCTGCTGTCGACCAGTGAGAAAATCAGTAAAAATTTTAAGTACTGTTCCCCGTATGCCATATCTCTCTATCTTCTCCACAAGAATGGGGATCGAGACAGTATCAAATGCTTTAGCGAGATCAACAAAAACACCTATACACTTTTGCTTTTTATCAAGATTTGTTGTGACATATTCTATCAAAGATCCGACAGCGCATTCAGTGCTTTTTCCCGCTCTAAAACCGAATTGACAGCTCGATAGTAATTGATTTGTTTCCAAGTAATTTACTAGTTGATTATTTAAAATCCTTTCTAATATTTTAGATAGTCCTGGAAGCACCGAAATTGGTCTATAATTAGTTATACTGTCTCGTGCCCCACTCTTGTACACAGGCGTTATTAGAGCTTTTTTAAACACTTTGGGAAAAATACCTTGTTCGAAACATAATTTGATTAAAGTAGTAAAATGTGGTACTATAATGTGTTTTGACATTTTAAGGAACCTATTTGAAATTGAATCCCAACCAACAGCACTATCATTTTTTAGGTTAACGATCAGGGCCTCAACTTCACTTTCAGTCTCAGTCAGTTTTTTAATATCCTTTTACACTGTTCCGCATCGTCAATCACTACTGATGTGCTAATATTGATATTATTATCAATATCAGCATGCAACTTTTCGATATTAACCATACCTAAAACCATAATATATGTTCATGTAAAATTTTCTACAGTGATGACATTGTATGCGGAACAGGCTTAAAGATATTATTTTAGAACCTTTTTCCTTAAATATAAGTGATGTGATATGCATATAAAATTGTGAAATTTGGTGAATAGGGTGTAAATGTGTTTGTGTATGTATTATGTAGGTGTGTTGAGTGATGTAAATAGTACAAATTAAAGTATCCAATATAAAAATAAAAAATAATTTAACTCAAAAAGGAAAACTAAAACCATATGTAACATTAGACTTACATACTAGTCACATATTATTTTCTAATGTAGATTTAATATCTTCGATTTGTTCTATAGACTTAATAAGAATAGCTGGATCACCTTCTTTTTCTCTTATGTATATTTTCCCGCTTGATATCCAGTTAAATTTGAAACTGTATAATTTTTGCAGCTGGCAGGCATGGAAGAGTAGTTTTCTAGCATGGAGAGTTAAAAATTCATTAATGTAGACACGATCTTTACAATCCGGGTCACCGAAAATTTCCCTATTTATTTTGGTGGTATTTGGCGTATTGTATTTTTTGACATGGTTTAGTACTTTATTTCTTATTTGTTCGTTTTGGTATTCAACTAAAATTGATTTTTTATTTTCTTTTTTTTAGTCTAAAGCATTGTTTAATGGTAGCTTCTACTGGTTTTATCCCAATTACGTCGTGAAGTTTTGTTACCATATCTAAAATATTTACATTTTCTTTTACTGGGGTACTAATTTCAATAAAGGAACTACGTTGATTTTGTTGTATTTCTTCTAACTGTTCCTCTAAAGCAGTAATTTTCTTGATAGCTTTCTGGTGATCATCTTGAAGAAGCTCCATAGACTTTTTCAATTCATTATAATGTTCTGTTGTTAGCACTAATTTTTTTTCTATATTGTCATTGGAACATATAATTTTTTCATTTTGATCCTTAAGTACATTATTTTGCAATTTTAATTCTTCAATGCTTTTAGTAATACTTTCAAATTTTGTTTCTTGGCCTGATTTTATTGTTTCTATCAGTGTATGTATGCCATCTCTTAACTCTTCAAATTCACTGCGTTCTTTGCGTTTTCGGACAGCAACAAAGGATTTTTGGTCAATTCTACTAGTACTTGCCAACTCCGGTTGAGAAGAATATATTCCATCCTTGTTTGTAGGGGATCGCTGCATCTTATTATTTTGCATATACTGTACAATGTACACTAATGACCGTAGGTATGATGCGAAGAAATTGAACGCGTCTTATCTTAGATTTAAGAGTGTTCTTTTTGAAATCGACTATATCGATACCTTGGGGCTCAAAGGGCGTAAGCACCAAAACTTGATTTTACAGGAGAGCCAAAAAACAAAAAAAAATAATATTATTTTCGACATAACTTTTATAATTTTTGGCCTAAATAAACCATTCTAAGACCAAAAGTTTAATTTTTTCTTGATGCAGAAAACTGTAAAATTATATTTCAAATAGATTTAAAACTAACAAAAATAGCTTTCCTATACGCCCCGGAAAACTGCGTGTTTAAGGCATTTACACCCCAAAACTCAATGGATGTGTGATGAGTGATGGTTGTAACCGTCAATTTGCCTACTAGTTCTATGAGTTTATAGATAATTACTTTGTTTTCTTCAATTGATTAAACACTATTTGATATTTAATTGCAATTTTATATGGACTTTATTAACTTAGCATACCTTAATTCAACTCAGATAACTAATTATATAAATAATTACACATAGCTACAAAATAGTACTTTCTAAACTTTTCCGGTTTTTTTTTACTTTTATATTAAGTTACAGTATTTTTTTTTATGAGATTCAGTGACAAACGAGCAGACAGACCACCTGATGGAAAGCAGTACCTGTCGCCCATAACACCTACGGTTCATGCACTAAGTTTTAAGTAACAAAAATGTAGAACCACAGGTGCGTTGTCACTGTGAGGACTAAGATGATATGCCTCTTGCCTGTAATTGCGTTGGCTACCTTATCCTTCATACCGGAACACAACAATGCAATCATTGTTGCTTGGCGGCAGAAATAGATAAAGAGGTGGTACCCATCCAGTCGGACTCCTCAGGCTTGACAGAGTCCTACCACCGGTATTTAAATCTACCAGCCGTTTCTATCTAACAGCTTTTATTTTTCGTACATAGCTTCTTGATACTTTACCATAAGGTAGGCATGCATTTACGAATTTAGCACACTGTTGATATCAGAAGGATAAAATTATTGTGATAAATCTTTGTCAAGAATACGTGTTTTATACAATTCGCAGTGTGTTTGCTTTATTTGTGGAGAATATGTCTTTAAAAATTATAGAGAATCAATGAAAAAAACTGCTTATAACTTTATAGTAGGATTTCAAAGAACAATTGTGTAATTTACAAGCCATAGATACCCAAAAATCATTGTTAAAATTGTGCTGTTGCGTTTCGGACAATGGTCAAGTAGAAAAAGAAGTTCCCTGAATTTCAAAACCCCTATCAATGGCCCGCCCATTAAGTGCCCGTCCATCAAGTGCCCGCACATCAATGGCCCGTCCATCAAGTGCCCGCATATCAATGGCCTGCCCATCAAGTGCCAGCCCTTCAAGTGCCCTCCCATCAAGTGCCCGCTCAACAAGTGCCCTCCCATCAAGTGCCAGACCATTATGTGCCCGCCCATCAATTGCCCGCACATCAATGGCCCGCCCATCAAGTGCCCGCACTTCAATGGCCCGCCCATCAAGTGCCCGCACATCAATGGTTCGCCCATCAATGGCCCGCACATCAATAGCTCGCCCATCAAGTGCCCGCCCATCAATGGCCCGGCCATCAATGGCCCGCACATCAATGGCCCGCCCATCAATGGCCCGCACGTCAATGGCCCGCCCATCAAGTGCCCGCAGATCAATGGCCCGCACATCAAGTGCCCGCACATCAATGGCCCGCCCATCAATGGCCCGCCCATCAAGTGCCCGCACATCAATGGCCCCCCCCGTCAAGTGCCCACCTATCAAGTGCCCGCACATCAATGGCACGCACATCACTGGCCCTCCCAACAAGTGCCCGCACATCAATGGCCCGCCCATCAATGGCCCGCACATCAATGGCCCGCACATCAAGTGACCGCACATCAATGGCCCGCCCATCAAGTGCCCGCGCATCAATGGCCCGCCCATCAATGGCCCGCCCATCAATGGCCCGCACATCAATGGCCCGCACCTCAAGTGCCCGCACATCAATGGCCCGCCCATCATTGGCACGCCCATCAAGTGCCCGCACATCAATGACCCGCCCATCAAGTGACCACACATCAATGGCCCGCCCATCAAGTGCTCGCACATAAATGGCCCGCACATCAATGGCCCGCTCATCAATGGCCCGCTCATCAAGTGCCCGCACATCAATGGCCCGCCCATCAAGGGCTCGCACATCAATGGCCCGCACATCAATGGCCCGCACATCAATGGCCCGCTCATCAATGGCCCGCCCATCAAGTGACCGCACATCAATGGCCCGCACATCAATGGCCCGCCCATCAAGTGCCCGCACATCAATGGCCCGCCCATCAAGTGCCCGCACATCAATGGCCCGCACATCAATCGCCCGCCCATCAAGTGCCCGCACATCAATGGCCCGCCCATCAAGTGCTCGCACATCAATGGCCCGCACATCAATGGCCCGCACATCAATGGTCCGCACATCAATGGCCCGCCCATCAGTTGCCCGCTCAACAAGTGCCCTCCCATCAAGTGCCAGACCATCATGTGCCCGCCCATCAAGAGCCCGACCATCAAGTGAAATGAAGAAATTTTACTGGAAACGAAATTAACTCTACTACAAACAACTACAAACTTCTGTTCCAATACACTTGAAGATTCTTCCACTACTAACCTTTACGAAGGTTTTTTTTGTGTTTGTAGCGTTAATAGTAATCGTATCGGCTTTCAAATTGAATTTATGTAGTAAAAATCGTTCTGCAAAAATACTCTAAAAAAATTTTTTTCTTATTTTTTTTTTTTGTTTTACTACAAAAAAATTGCACTACAAATGACTATTAACGTTTTTCTATAAGAATCAAACGGAAAAAAATTATTATATTTTTTCCAACTTCGGGGGATGACAATTTTTTTTTTGTTGCCTGTATTTTTTTTTTTTTTGGCACTACTACAAACGAAGTTAGCTTCACTACTATCCACTACTAACCAAACTCTTTCAAATAAAACTAAAAAAAAATATTTTTTCCAAAGTCGGGTGCCAAGTTCACACAGCCATCTAAATAGTATTAATTAAAATAACCGTTAATAGATTTATCCTAATTTACTATCTGCTAAAGGACCCTTTAGAAAGGCTTTGCTATCTAGCACAGCTCAAAAGTCTATACCACCTTTTACCATCAACATGAGCAATTTGTTAAGGTGCTCATTAGAAATGGAAATTATTTTCAGTCTATTGCAAAGAAATTCCTTTACCTAAATACGGAAAAATTAAAAGCTGAAATATTTAATAGGCCACAAATTGAACTGCTAGTTAAATTAAGTCAAAACAATAAATTAAACAGTCTAATGCATAGAAATCATTTGTGTCAGTAATTAAAAAAACTTTCTTGTAAATACTAAAGTACCAAACTATCAAAATTTTGCCCAAAAATATACTTGAAAAATATTGGTTGCAACATGACCGTAGAATTTCATTATTTACACTCTTATCAAGACCAATTTCCTGAAAATAACGTCCACTTAAGTGATAAACAAGAAGAAATATTCCATCAACACTTTCAAACTATGCAGGAATAATACACATTACTGCTACTGCAGGGCAGATTACAGCTAAACTTTTGAACAAGACCCACAAGAAATGTTAAATTCATTGAAAAAATCATTTTTGGCGGCTTTCGTAAATTAAATTTATTTTTATAATGATTTCTTTGAGTTTTTTTACAAAAATACACATAAGCCATTTTTCAAAAACTAAAGCTGATGGATGAAAACGACTTTCATTTTAGAGTCACAATGCCAAATGGCTTCAGAAAAGCTACTTAAACTTTCGAAAAAAAAGTTAACCTAAAAACTGTTCAATAACTCGTTTTATTCATTATAATAATAGTCTAAATAAAATCATAAAAATGTCGTTTACTACCCTCACATTTATTGATCAATATGAGTGATTGCTCTTACGACCCAAAACTACAAATATTTCGATGTAAAATGTTGGGCGTAAAAACATTTGTATCATCTACGGTGTCGCTTACTACCCTCGCATTTATGACCATTAACAGTGGTTGCTGTTACGACACAAAAACTAAAAATATCTGTTTTATTTTCTACAAAAAATGGGGTCGTAAACGCCATTTTTTGGCGAATTGGAAGACTTTAATTATACAGATCGATAGAGGAGAAAAAAATTAGTAGGACTGCATTAAAAAGTCAATTTCGCCAAAATGGCGGTTACGCCCTTTGAGCCCCGAGGTATCGATATGATTAAAGTTTTAAGATTTATATTACTTTGAACATATCGATACCTCGGGGCTCAAAGGGCGTAAGCGCCAAAACTTGATTTTACAAGAGACCCAAAAAAACAAAAAAAATGATATTATTTTCGACATAACTTTTATGATTTTTGGCCTAAATAAACTATTCTTAGACCAAAAGTTTAATTTTTTCTTGATGCAGAAAACTGTAAAATTATATTTCAAATAGATTTAAAAGTAACAAAAATAGCTTTTCTATACGCCCCGAAAAACTGCGTGTTTAAGGCATTTACACCTCAAAAATCAATGGATGTGTGATGAGTGATGGTCGTAACCGTCAATTTGCCTACTAGTTCTATCAGTTTATACTTTGTTTTCTTCAATTGATTAAACACTATTTGATATTTAATTGCAATTTTATATGGACTTTATTAACTTAGCATACCTAAATTCAACTCAGATAACTAATTATATAAATAATTACACATAGCTACAAAATAGTACTTTCTAAGCTTTTCCGTTTTTTTTTTTACTTTTTCTTTATATTAAGTTACAGTAAATTTAAATCTACCAGCCGTTTATATCTAACAGCTTTTATTTTTCGTACACAGCTTCTTGATACTTTACCATAAGGTAGGCATGCATTTACGAATTTAGCACACTGTTGATATCAGAAGGATAAAATTATTGTGATAAATCTTCGTCAAAAATACGTGTTTTATACAATTCGCAGTATGTTTGCTTTATTTGTGGAGAATATGTCTTTAAAAATTATAGAAAATCAATGAAAAAAACTGCTTATAACTTTATAGTAGGATTTCAAAGAACAATTGTATAATTTACAAGCCATGGATACCCAAAAATCATTGTTAAAATTGTGCTGTTGCGTTTCGGACAATGGTCAAGTAGAAAAAGAAGTTCCCTGAATTTCAAAACCCCTATGTTTGGCGAGAACCTATAAACTACCATCGTGACTGTTATTTTGACTTTGATAATCTAAATAGTTTTAATTAAAATAACCGTAAATAGATTTATCCTAATTTACTATCTGTTAAAGGACTCGATTTGCTATCTAGCACAGCTCAAAAGTCTATACCACCTTTTACCATCAACATGAGCAATTTGTTAAGGTGCTCATTACAAATGGAAATTATTTTGAGTCTATTGCAACGAAATTCCTTTAACTAAATACGGAAAAATTAAAAGCTGAAATATTTAATAGGCCACAAATTAAACTGCTAGCTAAATTAAGTCAAAACAATAAATTAAATAGTCTAATGCATAGAAATCATTTGTATCAGTAATTAAAAAACCTTTCTTTGTAAATACTAAAGTACCAAACTATCAAAATTTTGCCCAAAAATATACTTGAAAAATATTGGTTGCAACATGACCGTAGAATTTCATTATTTACACTCTTATCAAGACCAATTTCCTGAAAATAACGTCCACTTAAGTGATAAACAAGAAGAAATATTCCATCAACACTTTCAAACTATGCAGGAACAATACACATTACTGCTACTGCAGGGCAGATTACTGCTAAACTTTTGAACAAGACCCACAAGAAATGTTAAATTCATTGAAAAAATCATTTTTGGCGGCTTTCGTAAATTAAATTTATTTTTATAATGATTTCTTTGAGTTTTTTTACAAAAATACACATAAGCCATTTTTCAAAAACTAAAGCTGATGGATGAAAACGACTTTCATTTTAGAGTCACAATGCCAAATGGCTTCAGAAAAGCTACTTAAACTTTCGAAAAAAAAGTTAACCTAAAAACTGTTCAATAACTCGTTTTATTCATTATAATAATAGTCTAAAAAAAATCATAAAAATGTCGTTTACTACCCTCACATTTATTGATCAATATGAGTGATTGCTCTTACGACCCAAAACTACAAATATTTCGATGTAAAATGTTGGGCGTAAAAACATTTGTATCATCTACGGTGTCGCTTACTACCCTCGCATTTATGACCATTAACAGTGGTTGCTGTTACGACACAAAAACTTTTTTTTTTTTTTTTATGAGAAGCAGTGACAAACGAGCAGACAGACCACCTGATGGAAAGCAGTACCTGTCGCCCATAACACCTACGGTTCATGCACTTAGGTTTTACGTAACAAAAATGCAGAACCACAGGTGCGTTGTCACTGTGAGGACTAAGATGTTATGCCTCTTGCCTGTAATTGCGCTGGCTACCTTATCCTTCAAACCGGAACACAACAACGCAATCATTGTTGCTTGGCGGCAGAAATAGATAAGGGGGTGGTACCCATCCAGTCGAACTCCTCAGGCTTGACAGAGTCCTACCACCGGTAAAAAGTAAAACTAAAAATATCTGTATTATTTTCTACAAAAAATTAGGTCGTAAACGCCATTTTTTGGCGAATTGGAAGACTTTAAATATACAGATCGATAGAGGAGAAAAAAATTAGTAGGACTGCATTAAAAAGTCAATTTCGCCAAAATGGCGGTTACGCCCTTTGAGCCCCGAGGTATCGATATTTTACTTTAAATGCAAAATAAATACTGTTTCTGTGTACACGTCTACTCGAATAAGGAGCGGTACGAAGAATGGACGATGAAAGGAGTATGCACGTTGAGTGTATATAACACTCACGCAGACAGATTACACACACAGACACAACCATATAGTAAATATAATACACCAAAAATTAGCAATCAAACACAAACTTATCCCAGACACACATACGCCATATTACAAATACACTTCAAATTCCGTACTTGAAAATACAAAATTTACTACGACCGTGCTATTCTGACAGACAAAACCATTCATTACAATAAACCGTATATTACGCTCCAAGATAAAGTAAATAAAATAGTATATATAATAGATATAGCCGTACTTAATACTCACAATTTAATTAAAACCATAACCGAAAAAGTAAATAAATACACAGAACTAAAAGAAGAAATAACAAAAATGTGGAAGATGAAAAAAGTTTTTATAATACCCATACATTCTACGACCGGAATAATTCCAAAGCACTTACATCATACCTTGAAAATTCTAGACATATCACCTAACTCATACATTAATAAACAAAAAGCAGCAATCTTAAATACATGTCGCATTATTCGAAAATTCATGCAAGGATGACACTAATGTAGCTTATGCCCAATTACATTGACGGTTACTTGGTTTCGACCCGTAATCGCCTTTTATCTATCAGCTTTTAGCTGAGAATCTATACATTCATAGAAAAATAATAATGATAATTTTATTGAAATAATTTTACAAAGTTATATAATATTCACAAAATAAATGACCAAGGACACAATACAATTTAGAACCTACCTGAATTAGGTTAACAACCTGTGTTTCAGATTATGGTTTTACCATGCATTTCTTACTGTGACAAAGGCTTAGAACAGAGCAAATTATATGACAAGTATTAGAACTTATAAAACTTATCTCTGTTTCATATATGTTTCATAAAAGCACCTTTTTTATTTTAAAGATAATTATTACTTGTATTGCATCTATAATGTCATAAAATTGGTATAAGCAGGTGCATAAAAAATACGAATAATAATCTAATTTTAATAAAAATATATTCTTTACAAATGTTTAAAAAAATACTAAATCTTTATTATTCACTACAACACCGAAAATTTCCTATAAAACCCACATTTCTATAAGATATTCTACTGTAAAATTATTGTGATTGAATATCACATTTAGGTTGTCTTTTTTCCAAAGCCACTTGATAATCTGTAACATCTTTCATCATGATGTTCAACTTCACTTTGATATGAGGAATTGGCCCATCTTCTGGTTCTCCAACCACTTTGTTGTTCCGGAGAATCCACGCTAGTGATGTCTTGATCGACATAAGAGCATATTGATATCCTAGAAATAGCAATAGTTATTTTTAGTTTACTCACAATATTAAACACAGTTGTATGTATATGTATGTATTTGTATGTATTCAGCCCTTTTTAACGTCCCACTGCTAGGCACGGGCCTCCCTTCAATACGAGGGGGTTCAGGCCATAGTCCACCACGCTGGCCAAGTGCGGGTTGGCGGACTTCACATGTCTTTCGAAAACTTGCTAGGTTTTCTCAGACATGCAGGTTTCCTCACGATATTTTCCTTCACCGTAAGGCAAGTGGTAATCAAGTTAGAAATGATTCAAACATGAAAATATCAGAGGTGCGAGACCCGGGATTTGAACCCGCTTCACTTGGTTTCCCAAGCGAGCGCGTTACCACTGGGCTACCACTGCCTTGTATGTATATATGTAGTAGGTATTTAAATGCGTTTCTTTTTAAAATACTCGCTACAGTTTTTAGATAACTGGAGTTTTGTTTTGTCTATAGCAATATTGTTATAAGTTATATCACCATGTTTAATAAGTACCTATTTGTAAACATTAGTGACATAATAAAACATGTGTTTAAAGCTTTGCTCACCTACACAGCTCCTATGTCCATTACTAAATGGCATGTAACTGCAGGCATGTTTCAAGTTTAAACGTTCCGGTAAGAAGCGATCAGGATCAAAATGCTCTGCATCTGGACCCCAATATTTTGGGTCGCGATGGCAACCCCAGATGCTCACTATCACACCTGATCCCGCTGGCAATACACGACCAGATGCTGTATAAAAAATATTTGTTACCATTTATTTAGAGCTGAGACTTGAGAATGACTAAATTATGAATATTATAATGTAATCTGCATATTTTTGTAAATTTATAATTTATAGTATATGAATGATCGTTATCAAAATCTTTAAACCATTTCGCGTTGTTAAAATTTGTAACTTCAGTTTGTTTGAACCTGGCTAAGTCTAAGATCCGAAGTCGTCCTTAAATATATAATTTCAAGACTTTTCATCTGATAAGTAGATGAGAAAAGAAAAACTATACTTCGGCTCTTCGACTATTTATTTTAAATAATGAATGAATGAATAACTCTTTATTGTACACTCAAAAAGAGAGAAGAAAATATACAAAAAAATATAGAAAAAGGTACAAGAGGCGGCCTTATTGTTAAAAAAGCGATTTCTTCCAGGCAACCTTCAGGTGTAGGAAATAGTACTAAAATAGAAGGGGCGCGAATAATAAAGAGACAGTAGAAGAGATAGAAAATATATAACAGCATAAATAGATAGAAAATATATATGTATACGTATATGTATCATACAAATATATACTAAATACAAAATAAATACAAGTAAAATATAATTAATCAATAAATAAATACTTTACATACATAAATACTATACCTATATTATACATAAAGTAAAGATAACACTAATACGAGTACATAGTAATACCAATACATTCAATAAAGAATCCTCTTCCAAAGCGCGTGAAAGTGATCCTTTAAACATTTTTTAAATTTTTTTAGCGTTTTCGCATGTCTGACAGTTAGAGGAAGAGAGTTCCACAGACAAGGAGCCGTGATGGTGAAGGAGTTACTGTAAAAGGATGAAGAGTGAGAAGGGATTGTAAGGGTTAGGTTCTGGCTAGAGCGAAGAAGACGAGAATGGGTGCACCTAAAGAATGAAAAACGCTCCTTGAGGTAGGGAGGAGTACATGGATCAAACAGAATACAGTAGAAAAGATAGAGAATATGAGTATTTCTGTGAAGGCGGATAGGGAGCCACTTGAGTTTTTTTCGAAATTCAGAAACATGGTCATATTTACGCAAACCAAATATGAACCGAATACAAAGATTTTGAAGTCGCTCAAGTTTATTTAGTTGGTCCTGAGTAATGTCAAGGTAACAAATATCAGCATAATCAAGAATTGGTAAAAGGAGTGATTGTGCTAACGAAATTTTGGTTGAAATAGGGAGAAAGTTACGCAAACGCTTAAGACAATATTATATTGATCTAGATTCTAGTCTCTATACCTAATAGGATTAAACTATAATCCTAATCCTTTTCATCAACCTAATCCATTGTCATTTGAAATTTTACAATAATAATTACTTACGCAATTTTACTTCTGTCTCCACTTTGCGAATGATGAAAGGAACAGGAGGGAATAGCCTTAACGATTCTTTTACTACCCTGTCTAAATATTTCATGTCTAACAAATCTTGTTTAGTGACAGGTCGGTTAGAGTCTCCAAATATTTCGTATAACCTGAAATAATTTTAAACAGCATAATATGAGATGTTTAATTTAAATGAAATACTATTTTATAATTTTAATGAATGTGTAATTGAATCTTCTTCTGCCTGGCATTATTATTCCCGGCTATTGCCAGGGTCTGCCTTCCTGCTTAGTCTTCTCCACTTTGCACGGTCTTTAGCATCATCCTGTATTAGTCCATTGGCTCTCATGTCCTGCTTCACGACATCCAGCCATCGCTTTCTTGGGCGCCCAGGAGGTCTCGTTCCAGGGACAGATATATCAAGACACTTTCTTCCGACATAGTCCTCAGACCGACGCGTGACATGGCCATACCACCTCAGACGACGCTCTTGAAGCTTATCCGCTACGTCACGGACCCCGAGACTGCCACGGATGAACGTGTTGCGTATGCGGTCAGCCCACGTTACACCACACATCCACCTCAGCATCTTCATCTCCGGTCGGATAATGCTCTTGTATATCTGTCCCTTGAGCTTGGGCGGTATTCTGCGATCGCAGACCACACCTGTGACCTCCCGCCATTTGGCAGCGCTTATACGGGCTTGAACGTCGTGATCGATGCTTCCGGACTCGTGCAGGACGGATCCAAGGTACTTGAACTTCTCCGACTTAACTGCTGGTTCAAGTCCTATTTGGATGGTGCTAGAGTCCGGACTCCCGCAAGGTATGTACTCGGTCTTTGCCACATTTAGTTTGAGACCGCCGTTCTCAAGCGTACCCTTCCACAGGTTCACCCTACGCTCCAGCTGCAGACGGTTCTCGTCAACGAGCGCTATGTCATCGGCATACATCATCAGCCATGGAGGCTGGTCCTGGATGCATGCCGAGACAACATCTAGTACTACGTTGAATAAGAACGGGCTGAGAGCCGAGCCCTGGTGGACCCCTACAGTGATCGGAAAGGGCTCGGTATCGCCAACACGGTATCTAACCACGGAAGCGGAATTGTGGTACATGTCTTTGATAATATCAATATAGGCCTCAGGCACGCCTTTGAAACGCAGTGCCCACCAGATACATTGACGAGGTACACAGTCAAAGGACTTCTGCAGGTCCAAAAAAGCCAAATGCAGAGCTCTCCTTTTCTCCCTGTAAGCCTCGATCAAAGTTCTGAGGGCAAAAATGGCGTCCATTGTGCTTGATCCCGGCTGAAACCCATATTGACACTTAGAGACAGCACACTCCTGACGGAGCCTGAGGTCGATCACGCGTTCGAAGAGCTTCATGGTGTGACACATGATTTTGATCCCTCTATAACTACCGCAATCCTGAACACTGCCCCTGCCTTTGTATATAGGGGTTATAAAGCTTAAACGCCACTGATTGGGCATCTTTCCAGTGTTCAAGATGCAGTTAAAGAGATCAGTAAGCATGAGCACACCAAGAGAGCCCAACGATTTCCACGCCTCGATCGGTATGTCGTCAGGTCCCACCGCTTTTCGGTTCTTCATGCGGCGAAGACAATCCCGAGTTTTGTCAGGTGTTATTGGGGCAACAAGTCCGAGGTTAGGGGGCGGTTCGGGTGGAAGACTATATGGGTGCTTATTGTTCAGCAGCTCCCGGAAGTAGTCTTTCCATCTCTCCTTCACAGAGGCATGGTTACAAAGCAGCGTGCCCTGAGAGTCCCTGACGCAAAGACATTTTGTGATATGTTGCGTCGTTTTATCCCGGGCACGTGCCAGCTTGTATATGAGCTTTTGCCCCTCCGCAGTTTCTAGCTTGTCATATAATGGTGATAAGCTATCACTGCGGGCTCTGGCTACAGCTCTCTTGCTGGCGTTTGGCTGCATTGTACTCTTCTCTATCTTCAGGAGAGTTGGTTTGCTGCCATTCTTTAAACGCAGTCTTTTTTTCTCGAATCGCCCCCTGTACCTGGTCATTCCACCACCATGTCTCCTTGTCGATGACTCGTCCTCCCTTAGAAACGCCAAGAACTCGCCTTCCCGCCGCGGTAATTACCGACTGTACTCGATCCCAAGCCTCCTGGGCGGTTTCGGTGTGAATCAATAGGTTTTGCTTCTCAACTTCCACCAGGAAGTCAGTCCGCATCGGCCCATTCAGCAACCACCACTTGATTCTAGGTTTGCGTTTCTCGGCTAGTTTCTTTTTCGGAGTAAACATATAGTCCATGACAAGGAGACGATGTTGGACCGTCACGCTTTCACCTGGAATGACTTTGCAGTTAGTCACCTTGCCGATATGACACCTTCTGGTCAGCAGATAGTCAATTTGAGTTGAGTGGAACCCGCTTGAGTTGAGTGCTGATCATTCTTTTGGAAGAACGTGTTCACGATGGCCAGATCAGACGCAATACAGGTTCTTAGAATGTGTACTCCCTCTGCATTGCGACGACCATAACCAAAACCGCCGTGAACACGTTCATACGTCTCGGCTGCCTTACCGACATGACCGTTTAAGTCCCCCTCAACAACTATCACTTCGGTACTCTGTATAGCGCGAAGTACCTCTTCAAACTGCTCCCAGAAAGATTCCTTCTCGGCCTCACTACAGCCTGCCTGGGGGGCATAGGCACTGATCAAGTTGGTGGTAACACCCTCAATCAGTACCTTTACCCGAATCAGCCGGTCGTAGCAACGGTCGACTTCAAGGAGACCATTCCGAAGCTCTTCAGAGAGCACTACCGCTACACAGTTTTTGCCTGAAGGTGACCCAGTGTATATAAGCTGGTAATCCTGTCCGATGTTACGGGACTTATTGCCCTTCCAGCGAGTTTCCTGAAGGGAAGCGCACTGGACCCGACGTCTCATGAGTATATCTGCGAGTTCCCTGCATCGTCCTGTTAGAGAGCCAATATTCCACGTTGCAAAGCGGAGTTTTCGTCTGGGTACTAACTTCTTTAGCCGTGCCCGTACTCGACACGGTAGCCCTTGCCCACTTGTCGCAGGTGTAGGGCGATGTGCCTGCGCGTCGTTTAGCGGCGACGCCCTAGCCGTACCCAGCATTTCCTTGATCCTCCTCATGTAATTGGCGAAATTGGTTTTAAATGGAGCGATTGCCATTTGACCTCCAAAATCCCACATTTTGTGGGCAAAACCAGGATAAGGAATGTGTCAAAAAGAGGGAGAGGGAGAGGGAAGGGATCAGGAAGGAGGAGAAGAAAAGGGGAGGAGTGGACACCACTTTCACGGACTGGATGAAGGTATGATAGTGGTGGCTCGAGGACCCGGGGTCGCGTACCCGTATGTCCTGGGACAAATATCGGACAGATACTTGGCAGGACACCCTCTGAATGTGTAATTAAATATGGAATATTATTTATATTTATTAATTTTGGTTGTTATTATTATAATTATTACCATTTTTTAGAAAGCCTTATTTAATTAGTAATGTTATTTAGTGTTGCCATTATTAAAATTATTTATAAAAATAGAATAAAATATTAACTATTCAATGCAACATTATTGTATATTATAAAAAAGTGAAAATTAAATTTAATTAAGAATAATTATTTTAATTTAGTTTGCAATTATTTAGAAAAGAATCGAAATTATAAGCAAAATTTCATAAGCATATGTGCTTACTGCATTAATATTAATATAACATTAATTACAATTAAAAAATATTAATTTGAAAGACTGTTATTTTGATTAGCACCGTAAGAACTTGCTACATCTGTCCGATATGTTTAGAATTATTGTTTAATTTTATTATATTAATAACAGGATGCCACGAAAATAGCAGTACTCAGCCATCTTCTCTATTAAAATTTGGATATTTTTAAAATTTCAATGGCTTCTCTAATCATCCTTGGGTGTTATCAGTTTTCTTTTCCGTGATTTGGGGTCTATCAAAGCGAATATAATGGCTTGGGCGCTCCTATGTTTGCAGACAGCAGATGTCATATTGCAACGGTGCTTCACATCAGCTATGTGTTCTCTGACCCGGGTTCTAATGGATTGCTTTGTTTGTCCGATGTAAGAGAGCCCACAATCACAATCAAGCTTGTAAACTCTAGCATCTTGCAGAGGGATGTGGTACTTGACAGGTAGTAAGAACTGACTAATTTTCTTTGGTGACTTGAAGTAAGTTTTGATTTAAGCTCGCTTTAGGATGTGCTGACAAGATTGGCATCGTGTCAGTGAATCCTGTCATGTAAGGTAGGACTGCAGGTACGCGTTAGACTGAGGCTAGTTTCACTCGGTCCCTGTGATGTAGACGCGGCGATTGCAGTTTGTTGTCTCACAGAACCTGCTTGACATGTCACAGATCTCTTGTGCTCTCTGAAACAAAGATTTTCCCACGGTAGCTAACTGTGAAGGGTGGTGGTGAGATTCACCGTTCTGGTACCTATCAGTAGGGGTCTTCTTTCGATATGCAGTGTGACTCAAGGTGTTATCTGAGTTACGTATAAGTAATACATCTAAGAAAGCTAAAGAATTATTAGACTCCAGTTCCATTGTAAATTGTATTTTAGGGTTTATGGAGTTAAGATGTTCTAAGTATACAGATATTTTATCAGATGGTAATATTGTGAAAGTGTCGCCTACATACCGCTTGTAGAAATAAGGGTTCACAGGTGATGTATTTAGGGCAGTCTCCTCGAAGGCCTCCATGAAGACGTTAGCTACAACGGGAGAGACAAGCGAACTCATGGCTACTCCATGCACTTGCTTGTAGAATTCATCATAGATAGTAGATTCAGATAGTCAGATTTAAGGCAGTCTTTTAAAAGTTCAGTGTATTCTTCTAGTATACTTTTGTTCAGTAGTTTCCTTGATACCATTTTCAATTCTTCAGTTTCGTGGCTTCTAGAAGTGCCTTTGGGCACAATTTACTTCGCCAATGTCGCGAGGAATGGAGAAGGCACGTTTTATGTAGAATGACGGTAAAAAAGGAGAAGAAAAAAAACACTAATCGATTACATGTAGAAACAGAGCGATTCGTTGTAAAATCATAACCGACAACATACGTGTAACGTAGACGACATATTGTAGTTAATACCCAACGCTCCGCCTGTTTGCAACGTGAAAACTAGGGGCGTCTTGGAATCTCTGGCTGAATTGCAGAGTAATGTTTACCTTTAAAAGATTTTCATGAGTTCCAGTTATTTGTCTATGATTTATCTAAGCGGGATTTTGCAATAGATAAAAGATCCTGTGCTGGATTTGAAAAATGCTCTAATGACCCACACAGTACCGCAGCTTTGGCACAAGAGTCCGCCGTTTCATTCTCAGGAATTCCAGAATGTCCTGGAATCTAAACTAGAGAGACTGCCAATTACTTTTGATTGCCTGAGTACAAAGCTTCACGAATCTTCAAAGTTATGGAATATGTCAATCTACTACGAAAAGGGTTCACCTTAATAGCCATTAAGTTGCTTAGAGAGTTAGTAAAGATAACGGTCTGTTTAAAACTATGGGAGAGGGTAAACAGGATTGCTTCTAACAAAGCAACAGCCTCGCCTGTAAACATCGATGATTGGGGAGGGTACTTAAATAGCAAAAAAATTTTGAATTTTTGAATCCAGCAAGCTGCACCAACACAACCATCCTGGGATAGCTTTGAAGCATCGGTAAATAAGATAATCCAACCAATTTTGACGAACCAGCGCTTCAAATTTTGTGCTGGTGTCAGGTGCTTCCTTAGTCAAACCAAGTTCTGTAACTATGGAAGGGGACATAACTAGACAACATTGTAAGGAGTGCAAAAGATAGGGTTAGAGGGAAAACAAGACATGGGACTTGGCCACAAGGGATGGGAAGATAACTGTAATGCTTTGCCAAAAAAGCGATCAGATAGACACTGGCGACGGATGGGTACAGGAGGGTTGACACATACAACCTGCAGGGCATTGGTAGGAGAAGATCTCATTGCACCTAATATTAATCTTAGACATTTATATTGTATTTTATTCAGCTTCTCAGAAGCTGTTTTGTTAAAGGGGTCCAAAACAAACAAGCCGTAGTCTATATGACTACGTATTATAGAATTGTACAGTAGTTTTTGAGTATATGGGTGTGCACCCCACCACACTCCAGACACCGCTCAAAGAGCATTGATGCCTTTTTCGCATTTTCTGCTAATATGCTCCACGTTGGCAATACCATTCAGTCGCTTATCGATTATTACGCCTAAAAATTTTGTATTATTAGCCAGATTAATACTTTGATCCTTATAACGAAGTTCAAAATTTGGAATAGATCTTTTTTTTGTAAACACCACAGCCTGACATTTAGACACCGATAATGACAGGCCATGCTCAGAGAGCCACTGGTCTAAATAATGCAAAGCAGAGTTCAAACGAAAACTTATGTCCTCCACAGATTTTGAGCTGCAGTAGAGAATGATATCATCAGCATATTGAAGGATGTTACAAAAAAAATTAACAGACAATTCGAGGTCATGTGTGTAAATGCTATAAAGCATAGGGCTGAGGACCGAGCCTTGAGGAAGACTTTTCCAGACTAGTCTGGGAGGAAACGTAAGTAGGTGGTGTCTCACAAATATGGTTCTACCAGTTAGCAGATTACATATGAAATGTACCAATCTCGGCGGTATACTCAGCTGTTACATTTTCTGCCTGAGCAACGGAAGAAGGACATTATCATATGCAGAAGCTATATCCAAAAAGACACCAACTAAGTATTCTCCTTTTGCATAGGCTAGTCGAATGTCTTTCGTTAAGATGCTGAGACTATCTATGGAACTATCCATTCCAGTCGGTTTTTTAAAATCCGTTCAGTAATTTTCGCTCATGTTGATGATAATGCAATAGGTCTGTAGGAATTTGGATCAGAAGGGTTTTTACCAGGTTTTAGGATTGGGATGATTATCTGGGATTTCCAAGCTTCCGGTATAATGCCAGATTTAAATATTACAATAATAAGGATGAGATAATACCTTTTAACTTTCTCATTCAATTTACCAATGAAAGAGTATGGTATACCATCCTCACCTGGGCTGGTGTCCTTTAAACCTGTTAAGGAGTTTTCAAGTTCTACCAAAGTGAATGGGGCATTGAGCAGGGCGAAGCTGAACTGGAAAATAAGTTTTGCGGGGGTACAAATGGAGGTGATAACTTGTCGGCAAAATCATTAAGCCATTGTGATGGATTATTGGAGCCTTGATGGGGGATATCATCAAGAGTCTGACGAAACCTTTTAACCTGTCAACAAGAGAAGACGGGGTTCGAGGTTCAAGGGACTCACAGAAGTTGAACCAACCAAGTTTTTTCTTTTTATAATTCAATCTTCGAAATAATAATAAAAAGACAAAATTAATCAAATTCTCAACACCCAATGTTAAACTTGTTGATAATGGTGTAATATTAAATGGGGAAATGTTAAAACCGGTAGAGTCCACTAAATTCCTGGGTATTATCATAGATTCCAAATTGCAGTGGGGCCCCCATATTGAGGGACTAGCGAGTAGACTCAGCTCTGCAGCGTTCGCGGTAAAAAAAATTTGACTTCTTACTAATGTAGATACAGCTCGCATAGTATATTTAAGTTATTTTCATAGTATTATGTCCTATGGTATCTTACTATGGGGAAATGCAGCAACTGTTAATACGATTTTTGTAATGCAGAAAAAAGCTATTCGTGCAATTTATAGTTTAGGTCCTAGAGTGTTATTAAGAGATAAGTTTAAATAAATAAAAATATTGACTGTTGCTTCTCAGTACGTGTACGAATGTGTTATGTATGTTCGTAACAAAATACACGAATTTCCCAAGAATTGTGACATGCATAACTTTAATACTAGGAGCAAACACAAACTTGTAATGCCTGTGACTCGTTTAAAGAGAGTCAGTAATTCTTTTTATGGACAATGTATACGCTTGTACAACAGGATCCCAGAAAATGTTCAAAAAGCTTCTATCACTAAATTCAACAAAATTGATAAAGAACGTTTGTGTGCTAAAGGCTATTATACAATAAATAATTTTATAGAAGATAGCACGCCTTGGGAATGAAGTGATCGCCTCCAGGCTACTTCAACTTCATAGAAATATTGTAAATTATAATTTATTAAAAAAATATTAGTCCCGCTGAGTTTCTTTCGCCAGTTCTTCTCAGGTCTGAGGTTTCTTCTTTCCGAACTGGTGGTAGACGCATGACGTTCAGTAAAAAATTGTAATAATTTAATGCTGAATAAAATATTTTGAATTTGAATTTGAAATTTTGCATCACTGCGATGATACTCTAAAAAGTTCTCCATTGTCATAGAAGCTGCGTATGTTAATTCAGCAAGTGTTCGCCGGTTAACAAAATCACTGCATTCCTGATCCCACCAGGGATTGAAAGGCAACTGATTTTGTATGAAGTGTTTTTTAGGAATAAAGAGGTCAGCGCTTGAAAGAATAGCTAAAAGGAATCGATCATAGCAAAAGATGATATTCTCATCACTTATAGACTCAGGAAGGAAGTCCAACTTGCTATCAACAGAGCAAGCTTACTCTAACCAATTTGCTTTTTTTTAAATTATATGGAAGTAAGGGTTTGGAGGATGGGGGAAAAGGATATCCGCTATTAGAAGAGAGTAGAATAGAAAAGTGGTCACAACAATGGGAGGACGTTAGGATATTCCACGATAGTAAGGATAGGATATAGAAGGAGAAGCTAGTGATAGGTCTACTGCAGTCTTAGGATTTTGGTTAGGATATACTCTTACGGGTTGATGAACCATCACTCAAAATACAAAGATTGAGATCATCAATCATGCCCACCAACAAAGGAGAGAATCCATCACAAAAATAACACCCCCACAAAGTATGGTGAGTATTAAAATCACCCATGACTAGCACAGGACTGGGGAGTGAAGAGATATTAATATAATGGAATATGGAGTAGAGTGAGAGTGTGAGTGATAAGAATGGCACTGCTCCCATACCCATCACTTCTGTCATCCCTTAAACAAGCAAAACTTGAGATCCTAAAACAGGAATCAGGAATCAACCATGTTTCAGAGAGGGCAATAATGACAGGCTCATAAAGGGAATAATAGAAAGCAGTTCATGTTTTTTAGAACGTACACTTTTACTATTCCATTTGAATTGAAGGAAGTTGAGTGGGGCCATTTTTAAGGATATTAAATATACGAAGTAAGTTTTGGGCAACGTTGGACGGTAAAGGAATTTCATCACCAGAGGATATAATAGAAATAAGGGTTTCAGTCAAACTGAATAAAAGGTTAGATTGACAGAAATCATAAGGATTTTTATTGCTGAAAGCATAGCCATTCGGTAAGGTAGAAGGATAATTGCTAGTGATGGCTTGATGAGCTTGCCTATCAAATCCTTTGGTAAGGGAAGCTCGGGGACGTAGGGAGTAGATAGGCCGGCAACGCATTTGCAAGCCTTGCGGTGTTGCAGATGTCCATGGGCGGCGGTAATCACTTTTCATCAGGTAAACCTCCTGCTCGTTTGCCCCCTTGTTCACATAAAAAAAAAGATAACAGTTTTGGTATAGGATCTTTTAATAGGAGCCTGGGAATTACTACGGTTGGATTGTGGAATAAATGCAGGAGGACGTGAGAACATTTCCTTTGCCATATCAGCATAGGAACGTCTAATTGGGGAAAACCGAGAGGATGATTCCATATAAGATATATTATCCTGTGACATTAGCGTTTTAATATTTTGCTGCCTAACAAACTCAGGACAATCCTTATTAATAGCAAAGTGATTTGCAGAACAGTATAGACATGTGGAATTTGTGGTTGGGAACACCTGTAACAACTAGGCTTAGACCTACACTGTGCTTTTATGTGGCCGAAACGATAACAATTCATGCATTGAATCGTTGGGAGGTTATAGGTCTCTACAGGTAAGGAGGTGTGGTAGGAATATACTCTGGGTGGTAGCACTTGATCACGGAAAGTTAAAACAACTGATTGAGTTGGAACCCAGGAAACAATACCATTATTCACAGTCTTGCGGTTTAACTTTCTTGCCTTCAATACCTACATTTACCGGTGGTAGGACTCTGTCAAGCCTGAGGAGTCCGACTGGATGGGTACCACCCCCTTATCTATTTCTGCCGCCAAGCAATAATGATTGCATTGTTGTGTTCCGGTTTGAAGGATAAGGTAGCCAGCGCAATTACAGGCGAGAGGCATATCATCTTAGTCCTCACAGTGACAACGCACCTGTGGTTCTGCATTTTTGTTACTTAAAACCTATGTGCATAAACCGTAGGTGTTATGGGCGACAGGTACTGCTTTCCATCAGGTAGTCTGTATGCTCGTTTGTCACTGAATCTTAGAAAAAAAAAACCTGACCACAGCCAGAAGGGAATTCCAAAGATGACACAAATTCCTCCATTGTCCAGTTTACATGGACGCCTTTGACTAGACCCATGCTGGTGACATTAAAAGTTGGAATTGTAGCAACATCCATTTTAACTTATGTTACACTATATATTAAAACAAAAATATAACACTTACTATTTACCAATACCCAACACCAAGTAAGTAAAAACTTAATTTACAGAAATTACAACAATGTTCACAAAACACTTAAATAATAACGCGTAAAATGCTAAAACACGTGAGTTAACCAAAGCTAACGTAGGCGAACTCAATAGTAGGTTCGTCCAGTGTTTGTTTTGACAGATTGACACCTGCTTGACGTATGCACGAATTTGAAACTGTGGTAGGCGGGTGCTTCCGTTATTGTTTATGATTTTCTTTTTCGTATTATATTTCTTAACCAGTTTTTGGTATTTTAATATGTTTGTTTTTGCATTGGTTAAATTTAGATGTTTCGCGCTTATTTAGAGTTTCAATGCAATCATTAAAATCACTTGGTGTCAATACTGTCTTTATATTAAAGGACGTTTGTTCTACATACCAGTCGTTATTGCGCAGATCACGACGGATTTGACAAATCACCATCCGTAACAACTTAAGACTTGCCTGGTTAACGATCTTGGTGCTTTACCGTATGTTTTTTTAGAAGATATTTTCACATACGTAACAATGAGACGAGGATCCTGACATCTCTTCAACAATGTTACAAAAGTTAATAATCTTTGTTTCAGAGAGCGTAAGAGATCTGTAACGAGTAACACCTAGCCGAAGAGCTACGACATGTCAAGCAGGTTCTGTGAGACAACACACCGAGTGAAACCAGCCATAGTCTAGCGCGTCCCTGCAGTCCTACCTTACATGAGAGGAGTCACTCACAAGATTGACTACATCCTAAAGCGAACTTCAATCAAAACTTACTTCAAGCCGCCAAAGAAAATTTAGTCAGTTCTCACCACCTATCAAGTGCCACATCCCTCTACAAGATGATGTTTACAATTTTGATTGTAATTAGGCTCTCTTACATCGGACAAACAAAGCAATCCATTAGAACCCGGGTTAAGAGAACACATGGCTAATGTAAAGCACCATCGTAATACGACGTCTGCTATCTTCTTCTGCCTGGCATTTATTAATCCCGGCTATTGCCAGGATCTGCCTTCCTACTTAGCCTCCTCCACTTTGCACGATCTTTAATATCATTCTGTGTGAGTCCATTGGCTCTCATGTCCTGCTTCACAACATTCAGCCATCGCTTTCTTGGGCGCCCGGGAGGTCTTGTTCCAGGGACAGACATATCAAGGCACTTCCTTCCGACATAGTCCTCAGACCGACGTGCGATATGGCCATACCACCTCAGACGACGCTCTTGGAGCTTATCCGCTACGTCACGGACCCCGAGACTACCCCGGATGAATGTGTTGTGTATGCGGTCAGCCCGCGTTACGCCACACGTCCACCTTAGCATCTTCATCTCCGTGACGTGAAGCTCCTGAGTGTGCCGAGATAGCGTTGGCCAGCACTCGCTCCCGTATAAAAGGACCGGTCGGATGATGCTCTTGTATATCTGTCCCTTGAGCTTGGGCGGTATTCTGTGATCGCAGACCACACCTGTGACCTCCCGCCATTTGCCCCAAGCAGCGCTTATACGAGCTTGGACGTCATAACCGATTCTTCCGGACTCGTGCAGGACGGATCAAAGGTACCTGAATTTCTCCGACTTAACGGCTGGTTCAAGCCCTATTTGGATGGTGCTAGAGTCCGGACTCCCGCAAGCCATGTACTCAGTCTTTGCCACATTTAGTTTGAGACCGCTGTTCTCAAGCGTACCCTTCCACAGGTTCACCCTACGATCCAGCTCCAGACGGCTCTCATCAACGAGCGCAATGTCATCGGCATACATCATCAGCCATGGAGGCTGGTCCTGGATGCATGCCGAGACAACATCTAGTACTACGTTGAATAAGAACGGGCTGAGAGCCGAGCCCTGGTGGACCCCTACAGTGATCGGAAAGGGCTCGGTATCGCCAACAGCGGTTCTAACCACGGAAGCGGAATTGTGGTACATGTCTTTGATAATATCAATATAGGCCTCAGGCACGCCTTTGAAACGCAGTGCCCACCAGATACATTGACGAGGCACACAGTCAAAGGCCTTCTGCAGGTCCAAAAAAGCCAAATGCAGAGCTCTCCTTTTCTCTCTGTAAGCCTGGATCAAAGTTCTGAGGGCAAAAACGGCGTCCATGGTGCCCGATCCCGGCTGGAACCCATATTGACACTCAGAGACAGCACACTCTCGACGGAGCCTGAGATCGATCACGCGTTCGAAGAGCTTCATGGTGTGACATATAATTTTGATCCCTCTATAACTACTGCAATCCTGAACACTGCCCCTTCCTTTGTATATACGGGTTATAAAGCTAAAGCGCCACTGGTTAGGCATCTTTCCAGTGTTCAGGATGCAGTTAAAGAGATCAGTAAGCATAAGCACACCAAGAGAGCCTAACGATTTCCATGCTTCGATCGGTATGTCGTCAGGTCCCACCGCTTTTCGGTTCTTCATGCGGCGAAGACAATCCCCAGTTTCATCAAGGTTATTGGGGCAACAAGTCCGAGGTTAGGGGGCGGTTCGGGTGGAAGACTATATAGGTGCTGGTGCTAATACGACGTCTGCTGTCTGCAAACATAATCAGGAGCGCCCAAGCCCTTATATTCGCTTTGATAGAACCCAATCCCACGCATAAGAAAACTGATATCGCTCTAGGATGATTAGAGAAGCCATTTAAATTAAAAAATAACCAAACTTCAATAAGGAAGATGGCTGAGGACTACCATCGTCGTGGGATCCTGTTATTAATAGAATAAAATTAAATTATAAATCTAAACATAACAGATATATAGTAAGTTCTTACTGCATGGATTAAAATAATAGTCTTTCAAATTAATGTTTTTCTTCTTCTTATGTAATGAATATTAATGTTCTTCTTATGTAATAAATAGATACCGGCTACTTACTCTTCATAGACTTTATCTTGTATTTTTGGATATTTGGCTAACAACAACAAAGTGTAACCAGTGGCTACTGAAGATGTATCCGTGCCTGCTATAGCCAAAGTAAGAACTTCTTCTCGCAGTTCCACATTGCTGTAGCCTTTCTCACCACCAGAGAGTAATATTAACAGGTCAAGAAAACTTTTATTTTGATATTCACCTAGATCTATGTTAAAAAAAAACAGTTTTAATTTAACATAAGAGTAAATAATAACGCTTGTTATATTCTGATACTTGGAAGCTCACATTGCTAATCCCTTACAAAAACACATACCATAAGGGTCAAATTAGTTTGAATTATTTATTTTTATAAAAAATCAACTGAAATTACAGTTTTAAACATTGTATGTCTGTTTTTTGTTCTGTCAAATAATATTCATCGAATACGTCTCGACAGATTTCAATGAGACTCGATCATCAGATAATATCTAATGTTCAATTATGATTGATGTCTAAATAATTACCATAGTTAAGTTTGATTTAAATTGAAATATAATGTAGTATGAATTTGTTCTAAACCATGCTTATGGAGAATCCAATACGGACCTGACCAAGAACAGAATCTATCTACACATAAAATAATAGTGATTTGATTTCTAAAATAGTATTATCTGTGCATTTAGTATCAAAATAGAACAATTAAATTCAATACCCACTATAATGATTGTCAGATTCAAATTGGCATTTCTTATATTGACTTATTTCAGCACGCTTCTTTACGATGACCTAAAACAGAATATTTAATATACACAGGTGGTTATTGTTTTAACAACTTCTATTTCTCTTTTGATGAAATTCTAAGAAGTACTCACACTGTCTATAAAATCGTGCAGGACTTTTATACACTTTTGATGCACCTTGTACTGTGGAAAAAGTTTAAACAGCCAGTCTGGTTGCAACCACAATTGGAAAATTCTTTGGCACACTAGGTCAAGTAAAATATTCAATGACGTAAGAAAAGAAGAATTTAAATTATCTTGAGCGTTTATTTTCACACCTAACGCAGTTTCTGTAAATTAGAATTTCTTTAAAATATCCTTTATTTTATTTTCTCACTTCTCTCTTAAACAAATAAATTTATACTAGGAATGTGCCAAAAGTCGTTTTACATTTGGTTTAACCGAATTTCGGCGGCCTGAGCCGAACTTCGGCATTCGGCCGAAATTCCGTTTGAATGCCAAACATTCGGCAATAGAAAAAAAATACTTGCACTATTTTGACTGATGTCTGTCATAACAATAAAATGAAATTAAGTCTTTTGTACACTCCTTAGTCCGATCGGAATTCGGTTTGAGAACAAAAAAACTAAAACTTGAAGTCATAACATTTTTCATTCCCGCGGGATAACGCAATGACTGGTTCTATCGAGTGGTCGTTAGAAATTTATATGGCTAACGCTGGTTAAACTTTAAGAGATACATCAAAACAATGTACTAGAAAATTTTAGGCATAAAAAGGTTATACAAACAAGTTCGCAGTAGTATACGTCTTTCTCCTAAGGTACATTCGCAATTACTATTTTTATATGTCTTTACCAGCTTTATATGTCCATACTAACATTAAATACGAAGGTAACTCTGTCTGTCATCTTTCCACGCTAAGCTAATGACTGAAATGTGGTACACGGAAATAGTTTGAGTCCCTGGGAATGACATGAGATAGTTTTCATCCCGGAAAACCGGAAAACATACCATATATTTAACGGGTGATTATTTGCGATAATTTTAATCCCCATATGCATTATGCAAAAGTGAACCATTTTTGAGTTATCATGTTTTTTAGCTTTTTTCAAAATAAGTCAAAAATGCAACATCAAACATTTATTTAAAAAAAGTATCAATTTAAATCTCATTTTCTTTTCTGGTTTATAAAAACGATTAAACACCAGTTATTTATCGATATTAAAACAATTAGCGGTCCAAATTAAAAAATGCGAGACGAAAAACGATATTATTTCAATATTTTTTGAGATTTTCGCCACTAAAATGCCTTAAAAACAGAAAAAAACTTTATGAAACTTGGCTTGCAGATTATTTTAAAAACAACCGTTTTCTTAGCTCTCCAAAAATGCATAACAACTAGGAACTTATTTCAAAGAAATTGAAAAAAAATGATCACAAAGGAAGCAGGCGAAATTTCGTATTCAAACTAAACTTCAGGTCGTTCTTTAAAATTTCCATAAAATTAATTAAAAACAATACCCAATGTAAATAAAACAAAAAATACAAATTTAACATAATATTTAGAACCAGTAACAGTTTAGTGGTAATAACAATTAATAATAAGTAACAATTAAGACATTTTGTAATTTAGCCTAATTAAATTTCTTGCTCGAAGTGACTTCCCCTATTGCGTATGCAAAGTCGCATTCTTTTTCCGAGTTGTATATGTAACTTTTTATAATACTTACCTACTTTTCTATACCTGTTTTGTCTTCCTATTAAAACGTACCTAGAGATGAACCCGAGCGAAGCGAGGGTGAGTCGCTAGTTAAAAATAAAAACTTCAATTAAAAAAAAACTCTCGAAAACTTTGGGGTTATTGTAAAAAGTGTAATTTATAAAAGTTGTAGATTGTAACTAGACTTACAACTTTTGCAGAGAACATTTTTCGTTCGGACGTCACAGTAAGCCGGAAATTGAAAAAAACTATTTTTTAACGTCTTTCATCTCCCCATTTCTTTCATTTCGGGGGTAGCTGGACATCGGGGGCATTTTACGGATTAACACGGACTGCTAACATTTTAAAGTCGTTAAACTTCAGGTTTTAGTTATTTTCTATTAAAAATAATCGGATTCCGATCAGTCTACATGGTCATTTATTTTAGTTAGGAACATGTAAACCTTAACACGTATGCGAAAAAATTTAAATTAGTTCTTCTTAATTTAATACTCTCAAAAATCTTTGCATAATTAAATAGACAAATTGAAATAAACTTAGTATTCTTCTAACAAACATCCTATTTACAATTCGTAAACTAAATTAAAAAAATCACGTTTTTGGTTCACTAACTAAACAGTCAGAAACATTAATTATTTTTAATTATTAAACAGTCACGACGTGCCTCTCAAGAAAGCGCGGTGAAATTGAACCGAAGTTTGGCCGAATTTCGACCGAATTTTTTATTTTCACCGTATGTTCGGCCGAAGTTCATATTCGGTACAAGCCGCATTCGGCCCATCACTTATTTATATTAAGAGTTAAAGTATGAAATTGCCGATTTGTACTGAAAAATTGATATTCGTTTTTTTTTTTTAATTTAACATACTTATTTAATCAAAATAATTACCATTATTATCTATACATTGCTGCCATCTAATAGGAAGGTCATTTATGCCTTTGCGGTAGAACTCTGGTGATCTAGATTCGACAAACTGTGTAAAAGCATTTTGTACTGTCTCCTGAGACGAAAACTTTTTATCACGTAGGTAATTGCAGTTCCTGTAGCGTTAAAACGGTTTTTCGTACTGTATGAGGTCTCGCGTTATCATGAAGCAATAATGGTGAAGATCGGTTTGTGAGTCGGGGCTGTTTCAGTGCTAGTTTTGCTATCATTGTTCGGAGTTCGGCACAGTTGACATCTGCCGTTATTGCTTGACCAGATCGGAGAAAGCTATAGTAAATAACACCATGCTGAGACCACCAAACAATTACCATTACCTTTTTATTGGTAAGCTTTGCTTTAGGACACTGTTGCGGCGTTTGACCTGTGGTCAGCCATTGCATTTTTCGCTTACGGTTAACGTAAACAATCCACTTTTCATCACATGTCACGATTCGATCCAATATTCCTTCATTTCTGTATCGATTCAACAAGGCAACACAAGTTTCAACACGCGTTTCTTTCTGCAGATCAGTCAAATCATGAGGCACCCATTTTTCATATTTTTTTATTTTATTGATATGACGCAAATGAGTCAATACTATTGGTAAGGTAACGATAAACCGCCGCTAATTCCTGGGTAGTTTGGCTCGGATCGGCTTCCACTATCTGTTACAGTTCATTGTTATTCACCTGTGTGGGCGGTCTTCCACGTGGTTCGTTCTTTAAATCAAAGATTCCATCACGAAAGCGTTTAAACCAAAATCGCACGGTGCGTTCATTAGCAGTCCCCTCTCCAAACGCAACATTGATATTGCGAGCTATTAGACATTTAAATAATACTATCTTTTCGGATTTTTTTGCAGATTTATTTTGGTTCCTGACGTTTCGATTGCTTTACAGCGATCATGGTCACGGGAGTGGTGTTAAGGTGTTAGATGTCTCAAAAGTATTATATAGTTGTTACAGACAGCCTATCCACAAAATAACAAAAATGAATTCAAAATTTTGAAAATGGGCACCAAAGTACCTTACAATATTATTATAAATAAAATATTAATTCGTTAATGTTTTTTTTTCTTAATGGTTATAAATATAATAATGGTAACACTAAAAATATAGATTACTAAACAATAATACAATAATAAGTTTTCTAAAAAAATGTAATAACTATAATACAATAATATATATAATTATTATAATAATAGCTAAAATTATATAAATAATAATATATTTCAAGTATAAAATAATTAAAATTATAAAAATGTTTAAAATTAAAATTAACAAATATTGTAAGGTACTTTGGTGCAATTTTCAAAATTTTGAATTAATTTTTGTTATTTTGTGGGTAGGCTGTCTGTAACAACTATATAATATTTTTGAGACATCTAACACCTTAGTCTCTCCCTTGACCATGATTGCTGAAAGTAATCGAAACGTCGGGAACCAAACATCAAAATAAATCCGCGAAAAAATCCGAAAAGATAGTTTTATTTAATTGATATTGCGAGCTGTTTCTGCCGCGTCAGTTTCGCGTCAGAACTCGTATTCAAAAATCATTCGAATTTTCGAAGTATCCATCTTTCTTGTCTTAGCTGAATAAAAAAACAACTGAAAGTCGATAATCGAATGTTACACATTTTTTAAAAGAACTACATAGGTACCATGTGAAAAAGTTTCACTCAAAAATCTCAAACCATGAAGGTTCTATGTCAATTCGAAGTACCTATTACAATAAAACGGCAATTTCATTCTTTAACCCCTATTACTAAATACGATAATTTTAAAAGAATATATAAATTTAAATAAAAAATAAAATATTAGTAAATTAGTAATATAATAAAGCCATATAAAGTCTAAATATTATTATACAGATGTTACAAAAAAATTTTGGCACCTATACCAGGAGCAACTCGCATGGTACACCGCCCACCGAAGTGGGCTGTCAAGTTCTTGGCTTCATGCCCGGCTGAACTGTTGGACGCTAATGAGAGCGGCAGTTAGGTACCCAAATTTAACATTGACATTGATCAAACATCGAGCATGATTGTATGTTGCCAGATATTTAATTAATAAAGGAAAGGCAATAGATATCTAGATAGATCTCTACTCTACCAAAACCATGATGGCAGTTCGTAATTTTTAGATTAACAAATATGGAGATTGATATTTAAGCTTCTGCTTATTATTTATTTTTTTGTAACAATAAAATTATTTTTATTTAAGTAAAGGAAATAAATTGAAGTTACAATTTAATTGTATGTACAAAATAATTCTTTTCTTATACTGCTGATGGGAAAAACCATTAGTCTCATCTAAACACTTAGCCAAACTTATTAGCTTTACCATGGTGCGAAGTGTCACATCTACTATTATTAATGCTGCCAATATAGTTAATATTATATACACTTATTACGTACTTACCGCCTACTGAATCCAATGAGTAAGTAGAAATATACGGCCAAATGCTAAACTTTTCTTTACCTTGATGACTAACTAACTGTTTCACCAATTTCTGACTGTTCCCAGAAAATACTGTGACAAATTGGTCTATATTTTTTGGAGCAAACACGGGTAATATAATTTTACGCCGTCGCCTCCATATGGGAACTATAAAAAAATAAATGTATTTACCTGAATCATCTATATCTATAAAGAAGTAACTTAGCGAAATCTGTACATGAAATATTTTTAAAAAACAATGACTGTAACGTATCATGTACACAATATAGACCCCAACACATAGTTATTAAAAATTTTGTTGCACACAAAAAGTAATGAACCATTTTCAACGAAATTTGGTAAAGTGATAACTTATTACTCGGGTCAACATTTAGGATACCTTTTACTTCAGGAAAATCTTTCCCACGGGAAAATACAATAACTGGTTTTATTGAATCGTCCTTAGAAACCTTCCGCTAGATATAACTTAAGATATACATCAAACCAATGTACTAAAAAATTATAGGTCTTGAAAAGGCGTACAGAACTGAGAACAGTCTACAATAGTATGATGAGTCATTCTAAAATCCGTAGCAGAAAATGATGTCCCGAAACTAAAATACTTTCTTTTTGTTGAGATATTAGAAACATTTTATGGTATTATGGATTCATTTGGTAAAGGACATATTATTTAATAACTTTTCAAACATTTAACGCCTTTAATATTGATTAATCACCATTTTTTTTCATATAACAGAGTAGTCATTCATGGTAACAGAATTGTTTTTCATATAAAAAAATTGTGTCCCAGACCGCAGACCATACGGAAATCGTGATACCAGTTTTTCAAACCATATGAATATTTTTGTTTGAAAATGCTATAGTAATTAAACAATTTCAACATTTCCAACAACACATTTCATACCTAATAACTATAATTTATTGATCCACCTATGATTACTTCAAATTTTGTCCCGCTTTATTTCAAATAGTAAGCGTATGCTCTGTTACCATATATTTCAGAGATGCCAATAGACGGCGCCACCTTTTCAACTGAAACAGTTGTGTTATCATGTCTACTGTTTTATTGACACCCTTTGTTGCAAGTGAGGCAGGGGGTATACGAACCAGTTTTACGTTGGTTGTGACGTGAGGTGCGTGGTTTTATTCTGTGTATACTCTGTTACCGGCGTTTTAAAGTAAGTATTTCTATATTGCTATACAAATTTACAAGTTTAAAGTTGATCTAATGGAAAAATTACCTTATGTGCATTTATTTTAACATAATATAATTTTGTTTAAATAAGAAGGCACGAAGCATTAAATATACTTCTCTGTTACTGAACAACTCTGTTACCACTGTCTAGTAGCAGAACTGCAGACTGGTAACAGAGTTGTTATTACACTTACTATTTAACTGCCTAAAGTTTTAGTTTATCTGTATCTTATACAACAAATTAAATAATTTGTTTTAGATAATTATACGACACTCACGACTCTCACTGCTGCTGAAAAGCAGCGACGCTATAGGGAGAAGCGTAAACTAAACCCAGAAGAGGAAGAAGAAGACATGACTTCGCGTGAGCATCGACTAGCTAAAAAAAAAATGGCGAGTTGCGAATGCCAAAAGGAAATATCGCCTAAAAGCACTTAGAATAGTTATGAATACGCAAGAATCAACGCCTACAGCTGAGACTCCACCACCTCCCGCATCTGGTAGGGTTACACTTGTTTTTTCATCAAAATTTGCCACTCTTCGTCGAATCTCTACTCCTCAGCCTTTGACTTCAAGATACAGTATTGGAAGTACTAACATATCTGCAAAAGCTCGTGTGTCGCGGCTAACCCCATCTAGCTTGTACACAAGGCAACTGCCTATGGAACTTCAAGTAGTTGCCACCGTTGTCCGTTGTGTGGCGCTGCGGCGGTCGACCCGGCATCTATTTTTTTTGTGTAACCTCATAGACAAGTCATAGACATTAATTACTCGCTCACTACGCTACAACGTTACAACTCTTTTTAAAACGTAACGCTCCGAACCTAATATTTTATATACGAAAATTTAAGAACATTGTAAACACGAAATTAAACGTAATTCGAAACAGTCTACGTTTTACTTGAAGACCTCCGTAGTTTTGGCTGATCGTTGCTGCCCCATAATTTGGTCCTTCGAGCCGGATTTACCAAGAAATAGGACTTCGTGCCGACGGGTCTTCGTCAAGGAAAATCGACGCAGCTACTTCTTCAGTCAACGGTCAGGTCTTATTTCCTTTCTACTCCTTTCCCTTAAACGTTTGAATTAAAAATCGTATCATTTACATTTCAGGCTAGTGACGTTTCTTTGCGATTTGTGCTGGTTCAAAGTCTTCATATAACCGTGAGTACCTTACATTATTCTTACACGTAGACCTCTAAGATGTCCACTGAAGATAAATTATCAGTGCCTTCGGCAGTTTCCCCCTCGGGAAAACGACCGAAGGATATTTCTGAACTCAAAAAACAGCGAGGTAATTTAAAAGGTCGGTTAACACAACTTAAAAAATATTTAGATTTGTTGCCTTGTTCTATATCTCAAGTTCAAGTTAAAGAAGTTAAATTTAGAATGCAAGCAGCTCAAGATCATTTTAATACTTTTAACAACATTCAAAATCAAATTGAGCTCATTTTACCCGAGTCGGAATATACAGCAAACTTTGAGTATGTAGAATCTTTCGAATCATTATATTTTAACGTTTTAGCTACAGCTGAAAGTATAGTCGAAAATACCGTCGAAAGTCTAAAATGTAACAGTAAATCGTCAGCGCAATCGAATGTTAAACTGCCGGACATAAAATTACCCTCCTTTGATGGTTCATTTGATCAGTGGTTAGAATATAGGAATTCGTATATTACTATGATACACAATCGTTCAGACTTAGACGAAATCCAGAAATTTCATTATTTAAAGGCTTCACTGAGCGGTTGTGCGTTACAAGTTATAAGCGCTTTAGAATTTACAGCGAGTAATTACGTGCATGCCTGGGATCTACTTCATAGTAGATTTCATAATACGCGACTTCTTATACAGAACCACTTGAAATCATTATTTTCTATCACTCCGCTTAAACAGGAATCCCACTTGCAGATTCGTAGGTTAATAGATACTACACTCAGAAACCTTCGTGCTTTAAAATCATTAAACGAACCTACTGAACACTGGGATACAATAATTATATACTTAGTTGTATCTAAATTAGACGCATCTACTGAGCGGGAATGGGAGAATTTTAAGGGATCAATTTTAACTGATTCGAACAAACGACTAAAATTAGATGATTTACTGTCATTCTTAAGAAACAAATCGAATACTCTGGAGATGATTAGTTCTAGTCAAAATAAGTTGCCTCAATGTAAGCCTCACGTTATAAGCGAAAATAAGCATTACCAACCAAAAGGCCATGTCATAGGACATACCTACACGTCTACTAATTCTAATAAAAATAATATTTCTAAGAAGTCATTTAGTTCTAATAAACGCATTTCTCCAGATAATAATAGTTGTGTTTTATGCAATGGTAATCATCTACTTTATACGTGCTATAAATTTTTAAATTTGTCTATTAAAGATAGGCTAAAATTCGTCGAAGATAACAAACTATGCAGTAATTGTTTACGTTGTTCAGGTCATTCTGCAACGGAATGTATGTTCGGATCGTGTAAGCAATGTCGGAACAAACATAATACGTTATTACATGTTAATAATTTAAATAAATTCGAATATACGCAAAGCGGGCGATCAGCTGATTTCGGCGAGACTCGTGAAGCGGCCGGCCCGTCGACCGCGCTTCACAGTTTATCTACTAGCCACGCGCTGCCGCGAAATACATTACAACCGGTTTTGCTATGCACTGCGTTGGTAGATATAATAGATCGGAATAATCAAATATTTACAGCTCGCGCGCTATTGGATAACGGCAGTCAACATAGTTTTATTTCAGAAAAATTATTTAAACGTTTGAATACGAAACCTATACAGTCCACTTTACGTATATCGGGCGTTGGTATGTCTACAACGCAATCAAATAAATCGTGCGAAATAATTATACGTTCTAAGATAAACGATTATAGTACAAAGGTTCGGTGCTACATTTTGCAGCACATTACGTCTAGTTTGCCTACGACAAACATTGATAATTTTATACGTATTCCTAATAATATTCGTCTTGCGGATCCATCATTTAATATTTCCTCGGCTATCGATTTACTAATCGGTGCTGATTTATTCTGGGAATTATTATTAAACGATAATAGAATTCGATTAGAAAGGGGACCTTACCTCCAAAATTCTAAATTAGGATGGTTATTGTGTGGCCCGCTTTATATGTCGCAATTAAAAGACAGTGAAACCGATCAAGTTTATTGTAATTTTAATCAAACTTTAGACGACAATTTAAAACGTTTCTGGGAGTTAGAAAACGTATCTCAGTCCTGTAATATTCTTACTGCTGATGAGCGTATATGCGAGGATCTATTTAAAAATACGACTAAACGAGACATCGATGGTAGGTTTACAGTACGCATTCCTTTGAAACAATCACCAGATGTTTTAGGTGATTCGTATAATTTAACAAAAAATAGGTTTTTTGCATTAGAACGTAAACTTGAGCGCACACCGGAATATAAACGTTTGTATCGTGACTTTATAAACGAATATGAGTCGTTAGGCCATATGACACGTGTGAATAAGGTTGAATATCCTAACTTTTTCTTGCCGCATCACGGTGTTTTTAAAGAGCACAGTTCAACCACTAAACTTCGTGTGGTCTTCGACGCAAGTGCTACAACTACTTCTTCTAAGTCACTTAACGACATTCAGTACCCGGGACCTGCTCTTCAAAATGACATTTTTTCTATACTCATACGATTTAGGCGTTATAAATACGTAGCCTGTGCGGACGTAGAAAAAATGTTTCGTCAAGTCCTTGTTCAGCAGGATCAAAGGTCACTGCAGTATATCGTTTGGCGTGACAATCCTACAGATCCGTTAAGTATATATCAACTTAACACCGTAACTTATGGTACGGCGTCAGCGCCGTATTTAAGTATGCGTTGTATACGTCAGCTCGCATACGATTGTGATGACGCCGTCACAGCTCGGGTAATAACCGAAGATTTATTCGTTGACGATTTGGTTACTGGCAGTGATGATCGTCATGAGCTAATATCCATCTGTGAAAAAGTTTCAGCGGTTTTACGTTCGGGATGTTTTGTACTACGTAAATGGATATTTAACTCGGAACTCGCTCATACTCAAGCGACACAGCAGTTTAACGGTGAACACACGCAAAATAAAACCTTAGGTATTGGTTGGTATAGCGAGAGTGACTACCTACATTACACTACACAAATAGACGAGTATGACGAT
This sequence comes from Argynnis bischoffii washingtonia, assembly GCA_033884665.1. Classification (NCBI taxonomy): domain Eukaryota; kingdom Metazoa; phylum Arthropoda; class Insecta; order Lepidoptera; family Nymphalidae; genus Argynnis; species Argynnis bischoffii. The sequence continues at coordinate 10,617,477 of CM066618.1, read as the reverse complement.
ATACCTAGGTTGACTAAACGAGTAATGTTATCAATAATATCACAGATCTACGATCCGTTGGGTTTATTATCGCCCACTGTTATTATATCTAAAATTTTACTTCAAAAATTATGGCTGAGTAAGCTCGATTGGGATACGCCAGTACCTCGCGATATCGAACTTATTTGGAATAAATTTATGTTAGTTTTAAAACGATTAAATGAATTAAAAATTCCTCGTTACGTAATGAGCGGCTACACGCAATACAAAGAACTGCACATATTTACCGACGCGTCACAAAGTGCATACGGCGCTTGTGCCTATGTACGTACCTATAACCATGATTCCGAAATCGTCGTAAAATTATTATGCGCAAAAAGTAAAGTTGCCCCCTTAAAGTCCATATCTATCCCGAGGTTAGAACTTTGTGGTGCTTTAATAGGCGCAAGACTTTATAAAAAAATAATCGACGTTATTCGTTTAACATTCTCAAGGGTTATCTTTTGGACTGACTCGACCATCGTCATTGGTTGGGTTAAGATGTCGCCACATCTCTTAAAGCCGTTCGTACAAAATCGCGTAACAGAGTTAAACGAGCTGACAGGTGATTCCGAGTGGTTACATGTATCGAGCGAAAACAACCCAGCTGATATATTGTCTAGAGGATTAGCCTTTGATTCGTTGATTAACTGTGAGCTTTGGTGGAACGGTCCGTCTTACTTGCAATGTCATAATAATTTTGATTCGTTAAATAATAATATAATTAATTTAGAAAATTTGCCTGACTTAAAATCTAATGTAGTACATAATTTTAGCAGTCTCGACAACTTAGATTTTATTCAATTTAATAAATACTCGTCTTTCACAAAACTTAAACGCGTATGGGCCTACGTTCTTCGATTCATAAACAACTTACGAGGGGGCGGGGCTAATAGACGCAAAACAAAGCAAACTGGTTTGTTATCGGTGCCCGAACTAGAAGAAGCGCAGTATACGTTGATTCGTTTTGCACAAATGCAATCCATTCCGACGATTTATGATAATTTGTTGAATGAAGGAAGTTATACAGGTAATAGTAAAGAATTAAATCGTGTTTCTGGATTAAACGTGTTTTTAGACGATAAAAAATTAATTCGAGTTGGTGGTCGACTTCGAAACGCGTCTAATTTCGATTTTAATAAAAAGCATCCGTTTTTAATGTGCAGTCGACACTGGATGTCTAATTTATTAGTGAATCATGAACACAAGAGGCTACTTCATGCAGGACCTCAACTTATTTTATATACTCTGCGTGAGACATGGTGGATATTAAGTGCAAGAGGTCTTGTGAGAAAAATCGTGCGTCAATGTGTTACATGTTCTCGTTTTAACAATAGGATACCTAAACCTATAATGGGAAATTTACCATCTGAACGTCTGGATGCGGGATTTCCGTTTGAGCGGACCGGCGTTGATTATGCTGGACCTATTATGATTATGAACCGTAAAGGAAGAGGTGCTAGGCAAATTAAATCGTATATTTGTTTATTTGTCTGTTTCATAACTAAGGCTGTACATATCGAACTAGTCACGAGCCTTTCGACGGACGACTATATTTTAGCTTTAAAACGTTTCATTGGTAGACGCGGAAAACCAGTAGCTCTTTATTCTGACAACGGTAGAAATTTTGTTGGTGCTGAAAAAGAAATTCGAAATTTAATTCATGACAATTCACAACAAATAAACGATTACGCCTCATGTGAGGGTATTGATTTTAATTTTATTCCACCGTATGCGCCGCATTTTGGAGGTCTGTGGGAGAGTGGTGTAAGGTCTTGTAAACATCATCTTAAACGTATTGTTGGTAACGCCAAATTAACATACGAAGAAATGAATACGGTTTTAATTCAAATCGAAGCCGTTTTAAACTCTCGTCCACTGTCCCCCTTATCCACCGATCCTAACGACTTCACTCCCCTCACTCCTGGTCACTTCCTCACAGGCCGACCGTTAACTTCGCTGCCATGCGAGACCATTTCTGATGCTACAGGTCTGGCGATGAACCGGTACCGCCGCGTGGAGCAGCTGCGGCAGCAGTTCTGGCGGAGGTGGTCCAGAGAATACATTGGAGAACTTCAACAGAGAACTAAGTGGAAAACTCATCATGACGATATAGCCCTTGATCGTCTCGTCCTCATCAAAGATGAAAATTTACCACCGCTTAAATGGCGTTTGGGACGCATAACTCGCATATACCCGGGGACTGATGGTGTCACACGTGTTGCCGACATCCGTACCGCAACCGGAACGACGAGGAGGGCGTTTTCGAAAATTTGCCCTTTGCCCCTGCAGCCATCCAACGATGAAGCCTGATGTTGGAAGCCGGTGTTTCCAAGGCGGGGGGTATGTCGCGGCTAACCCCATCTAGCTTGTACACAAGGCAACTGCCTATGGAACTTCAAGTAGTTGCCACCGTTGTCCGTTGTGTGGCGCTGCGGCGGTCGACCCGGCATCTATTTTTTTTGTGTAACCTCATAGACAAGTCATAGACATTAATTACTCGCTCACTACGCTACAACGTTACAACTCTTTTTAAATCGTAACGCTCCGAACCTAATATTTTATATACGAAAATTTAAGAACATTGTAAACACGAAATTAAACGTAATTCGAAACAGTCTACGTTTTACTTGAAGACCTCCGTAGTTTTGGCTGATCGTTGCTGCCCCATCGTGGTAGAAAAAAAGTAAAGAGAGATAGATCTAAACTATTTAGAGAAAATTCTAAAGTGAAAGAAGAGTTAGACAAAATTAAAAAAAATGTGAAAAATACAAAAAAAGATACAATAGAATTATACGAAAAAATCAGGGAAACCACGCACATGACGCTGATCACGCATGAATGCTATTAAACAACGGTATCAGAAAATTAAAAATTTAAAAGAGAGACGCATTGTTCAAAATATATTTAAAGAAAATAATATAACGCAATCAAGGAAGAAAGTTTTTTTTTTTATAGTATTCTGAATTAGTGCTTGACTACGTTCCACCTGATGGTAAGCGGTAGCGCAGTCGTAGATGGTAAGTCGCACTAATTCAGTAGCCACCTATTCACTCTTGCCTTGAAGACACCCATATTGTAAACCGACAGAAACACCGACTTAGCCGTACGTATAATGACGTAGCGAAACGCTTCGTCTGGACGGGTGGAATGTCCACGACATAAGGATGGAGGCTAACCGTTCGTCGGGTTGTCCGATGATGGAAAGGGGATGGGGAAAGTGCAAATAATCAAAGACTGTTTAAATACTAATCAGGGATATTTTAGAAAACACGAACCAAAGAATGAGAAAAGCGTATTACGAGTTAGTTACACGATTTTTTTAATCGTGATGACGTATCCATGGCTACCGCGGGTAAAAAAGAAACTGTGACCTATAAAAAGTCAAAAATGCAAAAACGCTATCTGTTGGACAGTATGAAGAATCTATTCCATTCATTTCAGCGAGAAAACCCTGACCAAAAATGTTGTTACAGCAGTTTCACTGCAAATAGACCATTTTATGTAAAGCCTCCTTCGGTTGATGTAAGGGAAACATGTCTTTGCCGACTACATACTAATATGTTGCACCTTTCCACTGCCCTTTTTAAAAACAAGCTTATTCCTACGTCTGATTTGAACAATATGATTAAAGAAAATGTTTGTGATGTAAATTCATTGCCGTGTATGTCAGGAAACTGTTTCGAATGTCAGGACAGTAAACTAAAGTGTGATACAACAAAGAACGAGCTTCTTGTTAAATATTTTCAATGGGTAAGGAAAACTGAAATTGTAGAAAAGTCGGGGAAAAAAGTAAAGATTACAAACAATGTAAAAGAAAATATGGAATGCAAAGTAGAAGATTTGATAAAATTTTTTGAAGAAACACTCAAAGGCCTTAAAAGACACGTATATAATATAAAATACAATATAAAAACTGTAGAGAGTGTATAGATAATTTGACTAAAGATGAAATAGCACTTCATATAGATTTCAGCGAAAACATAAATATAATTTTGGTGGATCGCGTAACCAAGTATCCTTACACACTGGTGTGTTATACAAGCGAAGCTCGGGAAGTCAAAAAATAGAAGTGGAATCCTTTTGTACAGTGTCAAGCAACTTACCACACGGCCCTTCGGCAATTTGGAGTTATCTTCACCCATCCTTTCCTCAATTAGAGAACGGTCGCCTAACATCAAAGTGATATACATATTTTCAAATGGGCCCGTGACTCAGTATCGCCAAAAACAAAATTTCTACCTAGTATGCACAAAACTATTCTCAAAGTACAACTTTGTTAAAGTTACTTGGAATTTTTTTGAGGCGGGTCATGGGAAGGGGGTAGCCGACGGTATCGGTGGCTTTATTAAGCGAACTGCTGACCAAGTTGTTGCCGTTGGGAAGGATATTCTGATGCTTCTTCCTTCTATCAGCTTCTAAAAGGCAGTAGCAAAGTGAAGATGTACCTTATACCTCATGAAGACTTTGAAAACATGACGAGAGAAATTCCAACAGAAATAGTGCGATTATATGGCACAATGAAAGTACATCAAGTTTTTACAGAAGAAATGGGATCGCTGAAGTATCGAGAGTTGTTTTTGCCAGCGTGGTTTCTGTGCTTGCATGTATCCAAAAACCTATCATCCGCTAAAAGAAATGATTGCACAATCAAAGCACAGTAATCTTGCTACGTTAGAAAATATTACAGACATAACAGAGTTGTAATTTTTTGTAACCTGATCCAATAAAACCTCTAAAAACCTGAAAATAGAGACGAATGATCGCGCCAAGCTTCAAAATTGCATTTTATAAAGTTATGTATATAACATGAATATCTTTACACTTAGAATAAACGATTGTTTTTTTTTTTTAGAATTTAGATTTATTGCCATGTTTTTCTGCAACGGATTATAGAATGAGCCATTGATGTCTATCTCGGTACACTCGCAATAACTGTTCTTACTATGTATTACTGGCAATGTCGCGACTCACTGACTGACTTATCAACATTCAGCCCAAGCCGATGATGATAGACCAGCATCACAAAAAAAGCCAGCTTTATATATCCATACTAATATTAAATGCGAAAGTAACTCTGTCTGTCTGTCCGTCCGTCACCTTTTCACGCTTACTTCGCTGAACTGATTTAGATAAAATTTGGTATGGAAATAGTTTGAGACCCTGCGAATGACATAGGATAGTTTTCATTCGGAAAACACATCATATGTAAGCGGACGAAAAGGGGGGTAGAAGATTGATTTGGGAATCAATCATTTATCAAGTAAGGGACGTAGGTATATATTTTTTCCATGCCTATATATATATATATATATATATATATATATATATATATATATATATATATATATCTACGAACGAACCCGAGCAAAGTGAGGGTGAGTCGCTAGTAGTAAATATAACTGCTAATTATTTATATCTATATTAAAAAATAATTACCTGGTGCAAATATAACGCCATTGCCACTGACCTTTCTAAGAAATCTATGTAAATTATCTTTTTCTAAGCATATCTTTAATATGAATTCCATGTCCATGGGATTTGTCATCACTAAAAATAAATAAGGAATATAATTTTTCTGCTTAAATATTGTTTTTTATTATTGACCTTACATGTATACTTTAAATTTAGGCTGAACCAATTGATACAGTAACTGTACGAATAATTTATTATTGCTAATACAATTACTACACGACTAATATTATTTTTATTATTCCGGCTATTGATTATTAAAATTTTTCTTTTCTTTTTTTACCTATAATTTTCGAGTCGGAACTGTCATCAAATCTTAAATAACATAAAGCAAATATGAAAATGTAGGGTTCATAGTTTGAAATAAAAAAAGACCTAACGAAATAGCTAGCCTAAGCCTTCTCAACCTACGTTATCCAAGTCGGCCCTTTCACATAATCGAAAATTAAAATTTGCTCTGGACAAATAATTATGTATTAATCGTACAGTAACTGAATTAATAGTCACTTCATTTGTATGTGAGAATTCAATCGGACTAGGTTCAACGTAAGCGGCGGTTGGGAAGCAAAAAAGTAAATTGATTTTTTAAATACTGCAGTGTCTCAAAACGAAGGCTTGAACCAGTAAGATTGTTAAATTACTAAAAATAAAAATGTTTTAAATCTAAAATTAACAAATATTGTGAGGTACTTCAATGCCACTTGTCTATTTCTTCCAAATTACTGTCTAAAATCTTAGCCTTTCCCGTGACCATGTTTGCTGTAAAGCATCCGAAACGCCGGAAACCATTTAAAAAAGTAAACGTGACGAAATCCGAAAAGATAGTTTCATTTAAAATGTCAAATGTTCGCGTCAATCTGAAAAATTCTTGAATTGGCCTTCTTTCTCTATTGCTTAAAGTTTCCCTGTGAGATCGCATTAGACATAAGGAGATACGCAAAAGAACACGACTTAGTACCAATCCACAAGCTGTTATAGCTCTCGTGGCCAGATCTTAAAACTGATTACTTCATGTGTTGGTTGTATTTTATGAAATGGAAAATACCCGCTGCCCACATCATGATATCGACTGGCCAGTTCAATGAATAATAATGAATCAGCGTTAGAGGATATGAACAACTAAACGCACGGCCACTTCATGATATGGTCAAACATTAGTGATCGTATTATCGTAAAATAGTTACATTATCCACCGTAAGAGGCGCTGATATAGTTTTGTTTTTGTAATGCAGAATTGAAAGTAGGGTGACCACGCAACAAAAATCAATGGAGCATTATTAGATTTCAAAATATGACTTCATAAAAATTGCGGATGAAGAAATTTCATTTTTAAAAAGAAAAGAGTTTACGATCCTACTATTCGTATAGTTCTCATAAAAAAATATTATGAAATACAGGCACAAGTTTAGTATATAAGACACGGCCTCTGGAGGAGTGGGTATTTACGTGATACGGAGTCTAACTGTTCTATTTATCTTTATTTATTAAATCATTCTTAAATTTTCATGTTTATAAATTATAAGTGGACTATTTCTATAAGTGGATTGTTTATTTCTAAGTTTTAATTTTTGATTATGTGATGGAACCTTAGCCTTCTCGTTAGACCTTTTTTTATTTCAAACCCAGAATCCCCAATATTTATTCCCTCCGTGTCTCTCTTTTTTTTCACTTTTCCCTCATGTCTGACTCTTTCGCACCTTCCCCACACTGCTTTCCGATGCTATGACAACATTACAGCTGTTTACAATAAATATTAATAACATATTTTTTCAAGTTGTCAGATTAACAATACCCATCAAAATAATAGTCAGATTTTTAGTAATTAAGGCTGGGACATCATGATGAACCTACAGTATGCTAATATGACGCGCTTGAGTATTTTGAGATGGCGTTTTTTTTACATTTTGAAGAATACATTGCGAGCTTGTGTAGCTTCCAAATCGTCAGTCTAAGAAATGGAAGCATCTGTAGGGTTCACTGAACACCTTCTCAGAAAATCTGACGCTGATAATTTTTTTTAGTTTTTTCACCCCTCTTGCATGGCCACCCCCACCATGCAAATAGGTAGATTAATATATATTGCATATCAGGAATATATTGGGAGCATAAAAAATATCAATATCTGACACGCTTGAGTATTTCCATGTCATTGGTTTTTTTTTTACAATTTTGGATATCTGTAGATGCTTACCCCACCGCTGAAAGTGGAAACATTATAGGACCGTTTATTTTTCCTATATTTTAATCTACCAAATCTAATAGTTTTCCGTGACGCTCGAGTAAATCCACATTTAGCATCATTAGCTCCCCTACAAAAACAAACTAAACTTATTACTTATAAAAATTAGTATTCATTACTGTGGGATGAATGGGCATAAATTAAAGTACACGGGCGACCGATCTTCGCTCGGAGTTCTTTTTTTGTTATATCGTATTTTTTAGATAAAAAAACTAAAAACTTGGATAAATACAAAAAAAAACAAAAGTAAAAACTTTGTATTCCGCCCGGGACTCGATTCCAGGCATGTGTGTTATCTAATTTGCGCCTTGACCGCTTGACCACGATGCTTAGATCCGAGTGTAAAAAATTATCGACCATATTAATGGTTAGGTTAGTAGTAGTTAGTAGAAATTCTGCGTAGAATAATGCAAAAGAAAACCGCATGAAAACTCAAAAACACGCATTTTCCCAGACATGAGACTAATTTAGATCAATTTTTAGCCCCCGAAAGTCCCCATATACCAAATTTCAGCGAAATCGTTAGAGCCGTTTCCGAGATCAATGGTATAAATAAATAAAGAAATAAAGATATAAATATACAAGAATTGCTCGTTTAAATCTACACACAAGAATTGCTCGTTTAAATATATAAGATATAATAAAATTCTAAGTCGAATCTGTACCTTAAATATTTTTTGGAAAATCTTATTAAAATAGACATTATTGTCGAAACAGAGACCAAATGTATAGTTTTTAGAATTTTTCTCTGTCTGGCTGTCTGTCTGTCTGGTACCGCATCACAGAAAAACCACTGGAGGGATTTTGATGAAATTTGGTATGATGATAGCTGGATATCTGGGGCAACATATAGGATGCTTTTTACCGCGGAAGATTATCTCATTCCCACGGAAGTACACGTTATAACACAACCCAAAAATATTTATGATCAGAATTTCTTGAAACTTGGTATTAATGATTCAATATAATTAAATAAATACGTGTTTTAGCGTTTTTTGAAATTCATCCCATAAAGAGATAAAATAAGGGACAAAAATTTGTATGAAACCTACCTTTTTAAAGTTTTTTTGTTGTAGTTTTAGCGCGAGCGAAGCCGCGGGTTTTGCTAGTATATAATAAAATAAGATAAAAGCTATTGTGACTAATTGTTGCCATGTTAACCGTTATTAATGGGTGACAAATATATATTATTGTATTTATTGTTATTGTAGCAAATACTGCTAGGCGAAATAATCCTTATAATTAGTGAACTTTTAATAAAGAAATCCTAAAATTCCTGTGTTGCTCGTATACGTTTAAATTTTAGCACACTTTACAAGGTCAAAATGAAGCCTTCATGTCAGTTTTAGCAGGCCATATAATGAGATACAACCATTTCATGAAATGGTCACATCATGAGGTGATCAATTCTAAGATCTGGCCAAGACATAGCAATGAGTGAGGTATATAATTTTTTAAACAGATAGCTCACTTTGATCCAAAGTGTTTTCGAATAGCGCCCGTGTACAGGACTATGAACTATGGCTAACCTGCAGGGTGGATCGACGATTTGATGAAGGAGCAAGGAAGCATTTAGATATGACGCAAGATTTTCAGGTAAGTCTAGATTTTAGTAATGGACGCTTATTGAACTAATACGATAATGAAAAGTCCATTAACTTTATAACATATCTAATATTATCAAAAGACTAACAGTTTTTCAAATTTCAATATATACATAACATATAGTATATAAGTATTTAAATTTAGTACTTACAAAAGTAAAGAATGTGATTTAGCCATGCTTTGATCAAACCATCGTTTTGCATCGAATCGTAACTAAGTCGTTGTAAGCTGTTCATGATATCTGGAAATAGCATAGAGCATTTATTATTTACTAGTAAAAAAAGAAAAATAATATTTACATAACACTGTTTTACTTAAGTTTAAATATTCATTACCACAATGGAAAAATTTTAAATTCTCTAAGTAGTTATTATTTTTGTATCTTTTAGTTTGAGTTTCATAATGTAGTAGAAATAACTCAGCACGTGAGACGTAAGCTCTCGATAAAATCTTTAAATATTAATATTTTCCTAGAGTTGTCCATTTTAATTGTATAATATTATTTGTGTCTATTTACACTTATATAATATAGGCAGATCCATTACTTTTCGAAATAAGTGTACGCGCGTGGGTTACCGATTTTGACGCAGATTTTTTTTTTCGAAAGTAGGTTAAAAAAGAAGAAGATCTTAAAAATTTAAGCTCGATACGATTTAATTAAGCCGCTGGAGAATTTTTTGAAATTTGAAAAAAGTTATTTTTTTAGTCATATTCAAAAATTCATACTACTATTTTGGTACTACTAATTATTATAATAATATATTTGGTAATACTACTATTTAGGTGTAATGACGTTACACACTCTCCACTACGCGACTATATTCTACACTTATTCGAAAGTAACTGAGACTAATGGAGACAATTGCCTCCATTTGTGCGCTTCACTTTTAGAGCGCTAGTAACCTACCTACCTCTTTTTTTTACTAAATATTTGATTGTAAATGGTAACGATAAAAATAAACCTATTAAATGCTTTTCATGTACGCGATTAACGCATAATAACTTAAAAATTTTGAAAATGTAATATGTAAGTAGATAACAAAAATTAGATATTTTCGAAGTCGTTGCCAGCAAGCAAAGCACACCGACTTCGAAAATATTTGATTTGGTTATATGAAAACTACCAATCAGTTATTTTTTACTTTATAGTGTTTTTTTTTTGAAGTCGGTTTTTACTTTTTTTTAAAAGATTTTTTTTTCCATTTTCAGTATAGTAGACAGTTTCAGTATACATACGGGTAGTAGTAGCAAAGTAAAATTTAAAAATTCAGTAAGCGAAAAATCATTTATCCTCTGTTGAAATATTTACTTATTTTATTATTCAAAAAAACCATCTATTGAAAAAGAAACATAATGAGTGGTCAACAGATGTTTAGACAAGAAACTAGCCTAAACAATTAAGTAATAAAATAATAGTTCCCCAGGGAAAAACCCTGTCTTTATTAAGATGCAATAAAGATGCATTTGTTAAAAAGGCTATTGGACATCTGTGGCACATCTGTGGCACACTCCTTGTGTTTTTTAGGATATTTAAGGACAACCTAAGGATAATTGTCCCTCAGTCTCTAGTAGATCTTCTTAGAGTAAAGTTCGTGTGCGCCTTCCAAGAGTTCGCCACTTTTAAATAAAAGTTTTAAACGTGAATTATTGGACTTGTCATTTTCATATCCATAGCCTATTTTTCAACAGGTTATGGGCCCAGTTTACTTTGTGATCTAGTAAAGTGTTAATTGTGTTGTGTTTAGTACGTGTGTGTGTCATTTAAATTCTGGCAAGTGTCAAAAAGCAATAGAAACATTATCCGAAGATAATATGAATTTGGCCTTTGTGAAAACAAGACTTTTAGACCATGAGACAAAAATAAAAGCTGATAATCGTGATACAAGTGCAAAAGTGCTCAAAAATGTTCAATATCAAAATCAGACAATGAAGAAAAATAATTTTAATAATCGAAAAGAGTTTAAAATCAATCATCAAAAACATTATAAAAGTAAACCGTTCAAACCATATAAAGGAAATTCAGCTAAAGGAAAATGTTATCACTGTGGTAGAAAAGGCCATGTGAAAAATGACTGCTATTACTACAAAAGAAGTATCCAAAATCGAAATGGTGAGAATAATAAGACTGCTCAAACTGCACAAATTGTTGAATCATCTAAAGAAAACATTTCAAGTTTTGCCTTCATGACTAAAGAGCATACGTCACATAATCAAGATAATCATGGAAGTGATCATATCCTATTTATTTTGGATTCGGGAGCATCTGACCACATAATCAATAGAGAGGACCTTGCCGAGAATTTTATCGAATTACAAACGCCAATTAAATTCTCAACTACCAAGAAAGAAGAGTTCATCACAGTAAGCAAGAAAGGATCATTGAACGTCACTAGCAACCTAGGTGTACAAGGAATCTTGGAAAATGTTTGCTACAGTAAGGAGAATGCAGGAAGCTGGTATGGTAATTATAACTAAAAATAATAAAATTATAATGACAGGTGAGTCTCTGAATAATTTAATAGGTGTTAAACTTATGATAAATAATTATGCTCAGATAAACATAGCTAAATATAACAATTATGAATTATGGCATAGAAGATTAGGCCATATAGGTAAAAATAAGTTTTTAGAACTTAAAAATAAAAGAATGATAGAAGATATAGGTCAGATTGAAAATGTTTCACCTGATGATAATTTATGTGAACCGTGTATTCAGGGTAAATTAGCACGATTGTCATTTAATAAGATCAAAGAGAAAAGCCATGTAAAACGACCATTAATTATAGTTTATACAGATGTATGTGGGTGGACCTATCACTCCTTCGACGGTTAATGATAAAAATTACTTTGTTCTTTTTGTTGATCAATATACTCACTACTGTGTAACATATTTAATTGCATATAGATCTGAAGTTTTTACAGTTTTCCAAGATTTTGTAGCTAAAAGTGAGGCTCATTTCAATTTAAAAATAGTTAATCTTTATTGTGACAATGGTAGAGAGTATTTATCAAATGAGATGAAAGAATATTGTATTAATAAAGGCATTACAAACCACCTAACAGTTCCACATACCCCTCAATTAAATGGTGTCTCAGAGCGGATGGTTAGAACTATTACTGAAAAAGCCAGGGCATTGGTTGCAGGTGCTAAGTTAGATAAAGCCTTTTGGGGAGAAGCAGTTCTAACTAGTACATATTTTATAAACTTAACACCAACTAGGGCTTTAAAACAATGTAAAACACAATACGAAATGTGGCATGATAAAAAGCCACAGTTATAATATTTGAGAGTATTTGGCTCAACAGTTTATATCCATAATTAAACCAGAAAATCAAAATTCGATGAAAAGTCATTGAAAGGTATACTGGTTGGATATGAACCGAATGGATATAAGGTATGGGATGTGGAAGCTGGAAAATTTATAGTAGCTAGAGATGTGGTAATAGACGAAACTATTTTTTTGAAAACTAGAGTAACAGCTAAGACTGAAGGGGTCAATGTTGAAGATACCCAAGATAAAACTGATGCATCTGACGTATTGTCAAAATCAGTAGATAATTCTTGTAAATTTGATAATATGAAATCAAAAGTAACAGCTAAGACTGAAGGGGTCAATGTTGAAGATACCCAAGATAAAACTGATGCATCTGACGTATTGTCAAAATCAGTAGATAATTCTTGTAAATTTGATAATATGAAATCAAATCAATTTGAATCTAGTTATAAAAAATGTCGAATCAAATGATAAATCTATTGATGAAATAGATAGGGAAATAAATTCTGAATCTTAAGACTCTCAAAACTGTCACAATGATAATGAACATGAAAAAGGTCAGTCTTGTGGACCAAGAAGGAGTGAGAGGATCAAAAGTCGTCCTGTTATTTCATATAATGAAGATGGCATGTTTAATGACAATTTGTTAAGTGCCCAATCACTTGTGTGTAATATTCCAACTTCATATGAAGAAATTAATAGTAGAGATGATAGGGTTCAATGGGAAAGAGCTATAGCAGATGAAATTAATTCTCACATGATAAACAAGACATGGGCTTTAGTATCAAAGCCTCTGGATAAAAACATTATAGATTGTAAATGGGTATTTTCAATTAAGAATGATGAATTTGGAAATCCATCAAAATATAAAGCTCGACTTGTAGCTAGAGGGTTTAGCCAAGAATACCTAGTAGACTATAATGAAACATTTGCACCAGTAGCCAGAATTTCTAGTTTTAGGTTTATAATAGCTTTTTCGAATCAATTTAATTTACTTATACATCATATGGATGTAAAAACAGCCTTTTTAAATGGTATATTACAGGAAGAAATTTATATGAGAGTACCTGACGGTGTTAAAAGCGATAAATTATATTTTAAGAATAATTAAAACAAGCTGCAAGATGTTGGTTTGAAACGTTTGAATAATGTTTATGTAAAGAAGGTTTTAAAAATTCATCTGTTGATAGATGTATATATATTTTAGATAAAGGACATGTAACGAAAAATATATATTTAGTACTCTATGTAGATGATATTATAATTGCTACTGCAAGTTTAGAAACTATGAACACTTTTAAAAGCTATTTAAAGAAGAAATTTTGCATGACTGACTTAGAAAACATTAAACTTTTTTTAGGAATTAGAGTCCAGAGAAATGAAAATATATTAACTTTAGATCAGAGTCAATACATTAAAACAATTTTAAGTACATTTAATATGTCTGATAGTAATCCTGTTAACACTCCACTTGAATGTAAATTAAACTTTGAATCCCTAAATTCTGATGAAAAGTATGATGCCCCTTGTAGAAATGTTGTAGGCTGCCTAATGTATCTTATGTTATGCACTAGACCAGACTTGAGTGCAGCAGTAAATATTTTAAGTCGATACCTGAATAAAATAATAAAGAATTATGGAAAAATCTTAAAAGAATACTTCGATATCTTAAAGAATCAGCTGATTTAAAATTAACATATGTTCGAGGCGATTTTAATGATATTTTAAGTGGATATGTAGACTCAGACTGGGGCGGTTCTGATACCAATAATAGAAAAAGTACAACTGGTTATTTGTTTAAACTGTTTGAACGCTGTACAATTACAGGGAACACTAAAGAGCAGAATTCTGTAGCTGCATCATCTACAGAAGCAGAATATATGGCTTTTTTTGAAGGGGTTAGAGAAGCAATGTGGTTAAGTCATTAGCTAAATATATAAAAGTATAATAAGTATAATAAAGTATATATCTTAATATTTCAGAACCGATAGTAATCTATGAATATAACAACGGGTGTATAAGTATAGCAAATGACCCAACTAGTCATAAGAGATCAAAACATATCGACATTAAATATGATTTCTCTCGTAAGCAAGTTAAAAATAAACTAATAAAACTAAAATATATTTGGACAGGTAACCAATTAGCTGACATGTTCACGAAACCTTTGCCAGCAGTTAAGTTCCTGGAATTAAGAAAAGGATTAGGCCTGGAGTGATATTAAAATTTGCTATGTAATTAAATTTAACATTAGTGAAATGGTCTGATTAGGTTTTTTTGGGTTTTTCCTAATCCTCAGCAACAAATGTTGGACCATATGTATGTTTCCCAAATAAAGAACACGAGGAAGGCGTATCACAAAATTAGTTTTTTTGTTATATACTGTATTACCTCATAATATTGTTAAGCCTAAATTTAAATGGTTATTTTTCTATAGATTATTTTTTTGAGGAGGCGTATTGAAATATTTACTTATTTTATTATTCAAAAAAACCATCTATTGAAAAAGAAACATAATGAGTGGTCAACAGATGTTTAGACAAGAAACTAGCCTAAACAATTAAGTAATAAAATAATAGTTCCCCAGGGAAAAACCCTGTCTTTATTAAGGTGCAAAAAAGATGCATTTGTTAAAAAGGCTATTGGACATCTGTGGCACATCTGTGGCACACTCCTTGTGTTTTTTAGGATATTTAAGGACAACCTAAGGATAATTGTCCCTCAGTCTCTAGTAGATCTTCTTAGAGTAAAGTTCGTGTGCGCCTTCCAAGAGTTCGCCACTTTTAAATAAAAGTTTTAAACGTGAATTATTGGACTTGTCATTTTCATATCCATAGCCTATTTTTCAACATCCCCTATTTTCTACACTTTGATGAATACGCTATCCAATGAAAAAGTATCATGGAAATCGGATTCCAGTGTAAAAAGTTAGGCGTGGTATAAAAAATATATTTACGTGAGTTATCCGGACGTGGGTTGTAATAAAACAACGTTTCGGTCGAAAGGATAAGTGCAATTAAGTTTATTTTCTTATTCTATATGGTTTTATTCATACATGAATGCGGGAGTGTGTTGGGTTCTTAGCTAAAAAGGACAAGTCAATTGTCTTACATG
Organism: Argynnis bischoffii washingtonia; assembly: GCA_033884665.1. Taxonomy (NCBI): domain Eukaryota; kingdom Metazoa; phylum Arthropoda; class Insecta; order Lepidoptera; family Nymphalidae; genus Argynnis; species Argynnis bischoffii. Next base: position 10,601,754 of record CM066618.1, on the reverse strand, counting down.
TCAATTGTTTATAATAACAGATCCTTCTGAGAAGGATCTCTAAAGAGACGACACATTTGATTGTCTAACATGTGCATTCGTTATAATAATAGATCTTTTTCTTAGAGAAGGATTTTTAAAGAGGCGATACGTCTTATAGTAATAGATCCTTCCAAGAAGAATATCTAAATAGCCCACGTGTTGGGTTAAATAACTCGTGTCGAATAGAATTTTTTTTCGTCGGTTCAACATATAGCATACAGTAAGATATACCGTACCGTAAAGCGTAGATTTTTACTCTAATCTTTTTAAACTCACTGATATTCAAATGTTAATTACGCGTGAATAAATATGAATCTAATTAGCCCAATACAAAAAATAATTTATTAGAGAAAAATATGTAACGTTTATTAGAAATCAACGCGCTTCGCTCGCGTTCGTCTTTAGGTACGTTTTCCCGGTTAGCTATGTTTAGGTTTACATAAATAGTAGCTTGCTACTCCTAAGATATTCATTTAAATTATATATTATATAGCGATTTACCCTTGTTTTGCTCGGGTGCGTAGGCCGTACGCGAATTTTGTTCTTAATTTCAGGGTTTTAATTTTTTTTTGCGAAACCCTGATTCTTTTTTTAAAATAAAAGTAGCCTAAGCTACTCCCTATAACATCAGCTATCTGCCAGTGAAAGTCCCGTCAAAATCGCTCCAGCCGTTCCGGAGATTAGCCGGAACAAACAGACAGACAGACAGACATAAATTGTAAAAAATGTTGTTTTGGTATACGTACCGTGTATACATCCATATGCATTTAGTAAAAAGCGGTTATTTTAATATTACAAACAGACACTCCAATTTTATTTATCTGTATATATAAATAGATACATATCATACACAGTATATTAGTTTCTAGAACATCAATTTTTCCTCTTATTGGGCGTTATTTTAATGTTTAAAAGTCATGGCTTCAACACGACCCATAAAGGGTAAATGTAAACTTTAATAATAACTTTTTCGCTAAAAAGTTACACTACCTTCAAACCTAATCTTAAAAGAAATTAATTATCCCTTCATCTGGGGTAACTATTTTTTTCTCTGTGGGATTTTTACATCATTTATGGTTACCAAGTTATATTCATTTAAAAATAATACTTAGTCGGTGGCAGCCGATACAAATCAAAGCACACCGACTTCGAAAATATCTGATTAAGTATCTATTCTAAATGAAAACACCCGTTCAGTTATTTTTAAGTTTTTAAACTAGACTGCACGCGTGAGAAATGGCTGGATTACCTTCAATTTAAATATAATATTATTAATGTAATTATAAAACAAAGATAAATAAGTTGTGAAAATTTTCACCAACGTTATTTAGTTAATATTAGAAGGTAGAAGAATTACTTAAATGAAAAATAATACTTTCCCTCAGCACTTCCCGTGAACTTGTGCGCAACCCCTATAACAGGAAACTCGTATTTTGGCCCTGGTATAGCTGACGCTAGGCTGTACATTCTTCTCCTTCGAAATCTATACACACATGTCCACAGGACAAGTACCACTAGTAATAAATACAAAATCATTTTGTTTTTTTTTTTATGTTCTAGAACAATGAGAGAGATCAGCGAGTACACAATTTTAGGTGTGCTATGCGCGTAGAACTGTTCGATTGCCACGATTTGCGCAACTCCCCCGCTTTAAAAGGATTGTGAAGTGCCGATACGCGGCGCGAGTAGACTATAAAAAAAAACTATTTATTTCATACCGCTTAGTCTTCCTCCGGGCGTGACCAACACAAATACAACATACGCAAATTCTCACGCACACGGGTGACGGTCGCGGCACGGCGGCGGCGCGACTCAGCGCAAGAGCGTTCATTCGAAATTCGAAGTAAACTTTTCAAATTGAATTAGTTAGTTCCAGAGATTAGCGTATTCAATCAATCAAACAAATAAACAAACTCTGCCTCTTTGTAATATTATTAGTATAGATGTTGTAATTAAGTTGTACAAAATTTTTAATTTTACCACTTGTCTAGTCCATATTAGTCCGTTCATTCATTAAAAAAGTACTAGATACACAATCCCATGCAAAAGTAACTGTACACCAATTCTTTAGAATTTAAATAATTCTAATTGAAATAAATATACATTTTGGAGGATTATTCGAAGCGGTTGTAAAATCGGCTAAGACCTTATTAAAGCGTGTTATTTATTGTAGAACAGGTTCTCACTTATGAGGAACTCTCCACAGTTTTTACCCGCATAGAAGCAGTCTTGAACTCGAGATCTTTGTCTCCTTTATCTCACGACCCAGAACAATATGAGGTGTTAACCCCTGCCCATCATTTAATAGGTCGACCTATGTTTTACCAGAGTATAAATGGGACCAGATAATTCTCAACTGGGACGATATCAATTGGTACATGCAATTTGTCAACGGTTTTAGATCAAGTGGAGTGAACAATACCTTCACACTCTTCAGATGCGTCACAAATGGACCTTAGTTACTGATCCTCCTAAAGTGGGGGATCTGGTGTTAATAAAAGAGGAAAATCTGCCTCCATTAAGATGGAAGGTGGCTAGAATTTTAGAATTACTGCCTGGGAAGGATAATGTAGTTCGAGTAGTTAAATTAAGAACGGCTTCGGGTATTCTAACTCGACCAGTTGTTAAAATTTGTAGACTGCTTCTTGAATAAATAAATAAATTGAATAACCCATTAATAGTAACTAAGTTAAGTTTATATTATATTTAGTTTTTTTTTTGTTTGGATAATAATATTTGGTTTTGATAAAGGCTAATCCAGCCTTTCTCGGGGGGATGATGTTTGATTTTGCTACCATTATTATTATTTTAGCGCAACACACATTATACACTTGACTCATTTATTTTATATGGTATATAATCTATCTATTTCCCTCCCACTACTTAACGGGGATTGGTTATCCACCACGCTCGCGCGTGTTAATTGGGTAGTAGAAAGCATGAACACAATGGCCACCGTTACAAATTATGAAGTTGTGCAAAACTTTATGTGGACTTTAAAAATTAAAAAATCATGGAAAATACTACTTAGAGTCAGTGTTAGTGCGCACTATATAGATAAACGCAGCCAAAGGGGTGGGTTTAGATATAATCCAATATATATTTACTGTTTTCTGGTATTTGTCATTTTAACACGTGCCGCCAAGGTAATCTAAGTATCGCGTAGAGTTTTTAAATACCAGCGACCTAAAATTTCTACAACTCAGAGTGTAGAACCAATCCGAGGTTATAAAACTAAAGAAGGTTTACACCACAATAGTGTTAATTCAACCTTAAACGCAAGGCTTAAAGTTGTTTTTGCAAAGCTATGTATAAAAAGCAAAAAAAAATTACGACCTTACGAGACTTACTCGTGCATCAAAACAAATTCAACTTTACACGCGTGAGAATATCCGTATAATATATAAAAAATAGCAATTTTACTTTAATAAATGTCAATGTAAAAAATAATTACTATTTTAAAGGAAATAATGAGGGTAATTTAATGTAATATATTCAATACTTAGAATTCATTATTTAATATATATTTCTTTAAAAAAAATAATTAAACATAATAAGCAGTCATTATATATGAAATAATAAGATAGTTATGTAGTTTTAAGTCAGTTTAATATCATAATAAATTATCACAACAGTTAAAGCAATTACATTTCTAATTTATAATTACAAGGTAGCATAGTAACAATAATGAAATTAGAGTACTTAACTCGGTTATTGAAGTGTTTCGTTGGTAGTCAATATTCGACTAACACTCCACCACACAACAGTCAAAATCCAAATCAAAATACAGACTAATGACAAACATCCTTTCAAAGAATATATGTTACTTTATTTAGTTTTATATTAATTAAAATTCGTTATAATAAATAAGTATTATTTATTATATTATTAATATCACTAATAATAATTTATTCAAAAATAAAACTGTTTTAATCAACAACAATCAACACACCTCCTTCATAAATATTATAACTTTTTAAATTGACATGTTAGAATTATTATTAAAAAAAGAAAGTATTTCAAATTGATTTTCTATTGATTAATTAAATGTAGATTTTAACTGTATAATATGTACATATTTCTATTTATTTTGTCACGGCCATACTGACATGTACTTCGTTCTCGAAGTATAATTATACGATTCTATCATAAAAATAAATGAACTTACAAACTAGTACATTTTATCATTGTTATTGTCTCACTTCTCACATTAAGAGGACAACATAACAACGGTCAATTGCTTTGACAACAATTTTATCTAGCCTCACACCTGCTGCACATGAGACAGGCTAGAACAAAGCAAAAGACTTCAGCAGTTCAGGCCAACAAAATTTAACCTTCATCTTCCATATACATAAAATAATCACATAATACAGTATATTAGTAAATCATATTAAATAAAAAAAAACACACAATTAGAACATTTTCTGTGACATAATATACTTATAATTTATAATATTATTTACTTATCACACATAATTATATTCAACATTTCCTTAAGTAGAAATTAAATAGGATAATAATTTTAAAATTACAATTTATCCATCTGTTGTACTTGAATCAGGATCAACCCATTCACCTGACCATAACCTTAATTTGTCTTAAATTTCCTATTCCTCTAAGAGAATATCTATCATTGTTAAGAATGTCAATTATTTCATATGGAACCTTGGGCTCAATTTGTCATGTCGTCTATGATCTTGGTTTACATAAACTATGTTGCCAAGCTCAAAAGTTTTATTATTACCCCTTACACTATCAAATCGAGTTTTAAATTTATTTGCCTGTTCACATAATCTCTGGTAAGCTAGTTGTCGATCTGCTCTTACATCCATAGTACGTTCGGCAACAGAAACGTCGTTTAAATGGGCTTGAATACAAGGAATATTTGCATTACAACCAATAAGCAACCCGATAGGTGTAAAACCCGTAGATTTTTGAATGGTGGTATTAATAGACTGTTGGACTTTCCACAATCCGCTTGGCCAATCTGACGAACCATTACACGTGGTATTTAACATATCGGTCACAGTAGTAATGTATCGTTCTGTATTCAGCCCTTTTTTAACGTCCCACTGCTGGGCACGGGCCTCCCTTCAATACGAGGGGAATCAGGCCATAGTCCACCACGCTGGCCAAGTGCGGGTTGGCGGACTTCACATGTCTTTTGAAAACTTGTTAGGTTCTCTCAGACATGCAGGTTTCCTCACGATGTTTTCCTTCACCGTAAGGCAAGTGGTAATCATTTAAGAAATGATTCGCACATGAAAATATCAGAGGTGCGAGACCCGGGATTTGAACCCGCTTCACTCGGTTACCCAAGCGAGCGTGTTACCATTGGGCTACCACTGCCTGTCGTTCTACCTGGCCATTACTTCTTGGCGTGCCGGTGGCAACCATATGATGGTCTATTTCTAGCTCCCTAAATAAAGATCGAATTTGATTAGAACTAAAATTAGTACCTCTATCAGTTATAACTGTTGACGGAGTGCCGAATATAGTTATAGTATCCCGAATAATTGGAATAAGTTCTTAGGTATTAAGGGTTTTGAGGGGTTTTAGCAAACAAAATTTAGTGAATCCGTCCACCATAAGTAAAATATATTTATATCCTTCATCTGTTCGTTGAAATGACCCTGTACAATCTAAATGAATGATATGGAATGGTAAAGGAGTTTTGTCAATAGGATGTAAGAAACCTTGTTTTGGACCCGAGTGACCTTTTCGTTCGAGACATATTAAGCAATGTTTTAGATATTTTCGGACAAATGCAGCCATTCGAGGAAACCAAAAGTGTTCATTGAGTTTTTTCAATGTCTTATAGAATCCTACATGACAGTTCTGATCATGGAAAAGCTTTAAGAGTGAAAATCTAGATCCTTTCGGCACATACAATTTTGGTTCGTTAGGCTGGGTTTTATAAAACAATAAATTATCCTTTAAAAAATATTGATTTTCATCAAGTTCACCGGACATGACCTGACCTATTAAATTTTGTGTTTCCGGATCATTTTGCTGGGCAATTTCTAACCATGATTGTTCTTCAACCAAATGAAGGTTTATTATTTTATCATTTTTGTGATCATTGGATAATTTCAGATTGCTTAACATCGTAACAGATTTGTGTGGAATGGAATTAATTACTAATGCAGTAGGGTTAATAGACTTGATGGATTCTACAGGATTACGACTAAGGTAGTCTACGTGACTTATGTACTTCCCTTTTTTATAGATAATTTCAAAATCAAAATCTTGAAGAAACGTCCACCAACGAGCAACGCGAGGAGTTAAATCTTTTTTATTAATGGTAGCTTTAATAGAATTACAGTCCGTAAAAATTTTGAATTTAATACCTAAAAGATATACTCTGATATGTTTTAATGCATTATAGATTGCTAAAGTTTCTAAATCATATGAACAATACTTAGATTCTGTGGGTGACGTTCTTTGGCTAAAGTACGCAACAACCCTTTTGACATTATCAACTCTTTGTACAAGTATGGCCGTAACCCAATGTATAAAGTTCTGTTAGTAATTTTGGATCAAATATTGTTAACAGTGGTTTGGTGGACAAATGTTTTATAATATAGTCCCTAGCCGCATCCTGTTCAACCCCCCCCCCCCCCCACTCCCATTTTTTATTATTTTTGGTCAAATTAGTTATACAAGCAGTTCGAGAAGCAAAATTTGGAATAAATTTACGAAAATAGCTCGCAAGTCCCATAAACTGTCGTACTTGCGTAACATTATTGGGGATAGGAGAGTTTACTAGGGCAGCTACTTTTGTTCCACTGGGCCTTACACCTTCTTGTGATATAGTACGACCTAAATATTCTATACTGTCAACGAAAAATTTACACTTTTTAAGATTAATAGTAAAATCCGCGCTGCATAATGCCTGAACAGTTTCCTCTAAATAGTACAGGCCTTGTTCTATTGTTGTGAATGGAATGAGAATATCATCAATATACTTATACCAAAAGAAACTTTAGGTTCTGCACAGCTTTTATGATAGCCCTTTGAAATACAGATGGACCATTACAAATACCAAACGGCATCTTTAAAAATTCGTAATGGCCATCTGGTGTCACGAAAGCTGTGTACTTTATGGAATCTGATGCAACTAGAATTTGATAAAATCCATTTTTCATATCTATGGATATGAAATATCTAGCTTTACCTAATTTATCTATCTGGTCTTCGATGAGAGGGAGTGGGTATCTATCTTTTTCTAGAATTTTATTTAATGCTCGGTAATCTATACATAACCTATCGCTGCTATCTTTTTTCTTTACTAAAATTACTGGGTTTGCAAAGGGGGAGTCACTTTCACGAATTATTTTTTGCTTCAAAAGTTCTTGAATTATTTGATTAGCTTTCTCCCTCTCAACCGGAGCCAGACGATAGGGGCGATAGTAAACAACTTCATTTTTAATTAAACGTAATTTCAGTTCACCGGTTTTTACTGTGCTAGTCTCATCTAAGACAGAAGCACGTTTATTTAAAATATTTTTAATTTTTTCCTGCAACTCTAAATTTAAATGTTCTATTTTTAAAATTAATTCACTTAATTTAGATACTTCAGAAAATACATTTACTTCTATCTCAGTTTTAACTTTCTTTCTAAATAAACGACTGCCTAATGAATCTGTAACGATTTGTATGTCTGGGAATTGAACAGCGTTTCGGCCTATAAGTAAATTGTAATGAAAATCTTGATCTCTAACAACGTATATATCAAGTTCTAAACAAACTCCTTCTCACTGAATGTAATTTACAGTAATAGTAGCAAAAGCATGGATTTTATTTTGTCCTATTCCAGTTAAATAAACAGATATTGGTGATAAACAGCACCCTAATCTTCTTGCAATTGATTCTCTTATTAAACTATAATTTGCACCTGTATCTATAAGAGATTCTACTGGCATATTATTGATTAAAACTCTAGTCAATTTTAGTTCGTTTTTTCTAAAAAATTTACTTCCTTATTAGGTACTAAAGGTACTGAAGAAGAATTAGCAGATTCAGCTCTTTGCTTATGGAAGCATATTGATTCCGTATGACCAATCTTTTTGCAATAAGCACAGACTTTAGTACGAAATTCGTTAGATTTAGGTAAATGTGGAACGTGAGATGGAACCCGTGATAATGTGTGATTTGGTTTATTTTTTGAGTATTGGAACTATAAATGACTGACCTGATTACAAGTAAAACATTTTTTTTCTTCCTTAAATTTAAGTCGTTTTGCAGTTGATGACGCTGAATCACAATTTTGTAAAGGCCTCTTTTTTGTTTCAACGTATATTGAGAGAAGAGAGATGAGACCAGGGGTTGTAGTAACACCACTATTTAACGAGGCCATCCTAACATCAACGTCACTAATGCCACCACAAACTAATTCTATTAATTGTTCATCAGTAAACGCGATTTTTGTGTTACGAAATAGTGGTATTTTTTTCTCTAGCGTACTCGCCGTAAGAGTCCGCCGAATCAGAGGTATATAAAACCGCCTTACTAAGCTTTTCGGATAAGTTTTTCTTTTCGGGATAAGCGTCAATAATATCAGCACGAAGTTTTTCCCAGGATCTGCCTTCGGATGGTTTCCAGGATTCGAACCATTTCAAGGCCCCTTAAGGGCCTTACCGGCTTTAGCTGCCGCCTTGATACTGCTCCACTTCATTTCCGTAGCGAGAGTTTCAATACTACAGCACCAGCTCGTAGCTCCGCAGTCGCTCTTGTCTGGATCAAATACTGGCAAGGCGATGTCATCGTCCTTCTGGTGTGTTGTCGAGACAGCATCCCGGATAGCCTTAAGAAGCTCACCGATTGTTTCACAGTCCATCCTGAATCGTAAATAATAAATATTAATGTATTAAGCCTGATACACTAAAGCAACACCGGGCAACACTAAAGCATACATGTCAAAATAACTTCGCCCGATTATTTTAATATTTTTTGTATTATTTTACTTATTTTATACGACTAACTTAGGTTAAATAGGTGATAATTTGATTGAAGTGTAAAATTTTGATATATGTGCATAACAGGATTATCTACAAGATAAGTTGTGTTCGTCAGCTGTCATTGTACAGGTAAAGAACTCAAAATTTAAATTAAATCTTTAACATTGTAATTTCTTTCCCTGATTTTCTCATAAATTGTTAAGTAAATAAATAATAAAATTATATTAAATTGTCCACACTACCTGTACGTATAATAAAAATTATATTAGTAATAATTTAATTATTGTGTCAAGTTTTAAAAATGATGAGTCGTGGAGCCAAGGCGCGCCAGGCGGAGGAACAACTCCAGCTGGCGCTCCAGGAGCTAAAGACATAGGTCGCAGTGTGAACAATTGTTAAGGGAAAGAGATGACAATAAAAAAGAGTTAGAGCAGATTTTCAAAAAAAATACAGAATTAAAAAACGATATGTCACAAATGCATCTCCAATGTACAAATGTAATGGAAGAAAATGAAAATCTGCTCAAAATAGTCAATGGGTTTGACCAGTGCAGAGATGAGTATGAGGAAGCCCTTAAACTCAATGGTGAATTGAGACACCAGCTGCACGAGGCCAAGAAACAAATTATTGATCTTAAAAATATGAACCATAGTCTAACAGCCTCTCAAACCCAATGTCTACAGTGAATTGGTTGAGAATGCACCAAACTTAGTGTCCTCTGTCCCAATTGTGAAAAAGAATACTAGTGTAATAGATTTGACCTGTGATGACTCCAGGACTTCATTTGCTGTTCTAAGCAAAAATAAACTAAAAAAATATATTAAAATAAACAAATTAATTAAAAAGTATCATCAATTATTAAAAACAAAAAATATATATAAAAAGTATAATAACATTTGTAAAGAGAAAATAACAAAAATGATATCTTATTGTCAAGAGATTAATATTCTTAAAAATGACTATGAGGCCGATGTCAGCACACTGCAGTCTGAGATTACAAATTTGAAGTATAGCTTATACTCTGATTTTTAATTGCACGGAATTCTGACAGCTGTAATTCTTTGACAATTCAGATATCATAAACCTTTTCTGCTTTGATTTTTTTAATATAAAATAACAAAAAATATGAAACACAATTAGATCAAGTAAACTATATGTATAATATTGTAAATAGTCTTTGTTTTGTGCATTCAATGCACACTAACTACCTATAATGTAAATTTTTAATGGTTAAATGAAAAAACAAGAGTAAAACAAAATATTTTTACATGAAAATATTTATTAAACATTATCACTTATATCATCACTGTCGTCATCATCATCCACTCGGATTATAAACGAATCACACACACTCTCCATCAGATCATTAAGAGGCATGAATGACATGCATGGCAGACACAACATGATGCGGCGTAAATATTTTTTTAATTTTAGGTTTGGCATCTTGTTATATTGGCTCTTACAAGAAGTAAATATTTTACAAACAAAGGGGGTTTTCCTAAAAAAGGCTTGCAACCTATGGATTATTGGACAGGGATTCCTATCATAAAAAAATAATTTCCTTAGTAATTAATGTAACTTCAATAATAGGATAATAAAAAAATAATTACCATTTTAGAATTATCAATAATTTTTTAAGTCTTAGTTTTTCTAATTAAAACCTTAAATTCAAGAAAGGTTTATTTTTTTATTTTGCTAAAATGCTTTCCATTTTTAGTGACAATGTTTCAAAGTTGACAACACTTCTGAAGTGTCAGAATTCCGTGGAATTAAAAATCAGAGTATAGACACATTAACCAGTAAATACAATACTGCTCAGAAAGAAATTGCTGAGCACATATCTACCATGGATGACCTGGTGAAACTTAGTAATAATAACTTTGAGCGTTTTGACTCATTTATTAAAGACCATATTTGTGAATGCCACCTTTCACCTTCAAGTCCTTCATGGCAGTTAAATACTAGCATAATTAGCGACCCCCTGACTCAGCCTGTGGAAACTCACACCGACCTCAAATATAAATTAAAAAATGTACAACCTTCACAACCTATACCTCTTCCTAAGGAAAAATATATAAAAATTTATATTGATGAGTTGGGAAAAGGTATGGGTGTATTATTGAATGACTTTTGTGCGGGCCAGGGAGTTATCAATCATTGCATGCCCGGAGCCACTTACAATCACATAATAAATAGCATCTTGAGTGAGGCTCACTGTCCCAACACAACTATCATTATATTAATTGGGAGAAGGGGTAATGTAAACAAGAGTACAATGGAAAAGATTTTAAATAAATTGCAACAATTAAACATAAATAAGATTTTGTTGTTTACACTACCTTATTTAGCGAAATTGCCTCAGGAAAATAGATTAAGATATGACATTAATAATTTAATGCATACAATAACTACTTGTAAGTATTTAAATTCAAATATTAAAAAAAATAGTATAATTGATGTTATTGACATTAATAACTTATGGAAAAATAATAATTATATATTGACATATAGTAGGCTTAGCCTATCATATTTTTTTAAACGACAGATAGCATCTGTGCTATCTTATTATATACAAACTGACATAGCCAATGTTTTGGTTACCCCGACTTTTGCTCCTATTGAGCAAAATTGTAATATGACATTTTTTGATTTGGAATCCGTTCCAAATAGCAATTTAAATCAATAATTAAGACAACAGAGGTTGCCTCTGGCACATTTATAAGTAATGACATTAAATCAAATAAATGTCATAGTAAAATACCACGAAATGCCCATAATTGTAAAAAATTAAAAACTGTATACCTGGTGCACCAAAATATTCAGGGCATGATAGGAGCTATTTATAAATGGTGAAAATATTTATATTTTATGTTTAACAGAACACTGGCTTTCTATTTCTCAGTCCATATTTAACTTCAGCGGTCACCAGGTAGCTAGTATGTTCAATAGAGAAAAAACTATACGTGGGGGCTCTTTAATAATAATAAGTAAACTTTTAAAATATAAAGAACGTAAAGATATTGTGAGCCTCTCTGTTGAGCAAACTATTGAACTTGCCTGCGCAGAGCTTGAGCACTTCATTGTTGTATGCGTATACAGACCTCCTAATGGGTTATATGAGTACTTTGAGAAAGTATTAAAAGAAACTTTGTTAAAATTAAATAGTTCTAATAAATTCATTGTTGTTTGTGGTGATTTTAATATAAACTTATAAGATAATTCCACTATAAGTCTCAGATTCAAATCCATGCTTCTATCATATAACCTAAATAATTTATTTCTTGAACCAACTAGAATCACTGCTACCAGTGCTACATGTATTGATAATATATTTACAAATTATAAACCGTTCTCTAAATCTATTATAAACAAGTTGAGCTCAGACCATTGTGGTCAGTTAGCTTCATTTTCGTATACTTTAAATGAGAATAAAAATATGTTAAAAAAGACTTTTGTCCCCATAAATACTACACGTATGGAGAAGTTCAGGGGTAATATTGTAGCAAAACTTCCTTATTTATCTTACAATAATGATCCCAATTTCTTATATAATTCTTTGTTTAAATTAATAAAAATAGAATTTTCTACAATATTTTCTTCTAAAACAGTCAATTCAGGGGGTCTCTTGTCATTTAGTGAATGGGCAACTCCTGGCATCTACAAGAGCAGGCAAAGACTATATGAATTGTATGGTGAAAAAGCTTATAATCATAGTACATCGTTTGCTTCTTTTGTAAGTGCCTACTCAAAAATATTTAGGAGAGTACGTTCCATGGCAAAATCTTTGTACATTAAAGACAAAATAAAAAATGCACATAATACAGTAAAAGTGACGTGGAACATAATTGCTTGAAAAGGTGGGAGAGTCACAGATCGCAGCTTCGATTTTAAGTTGAATATCAACAATAATTTTATTACTTCAAACCAAGAAGTTGCATCTGAGTTTGAAAAATTTTTCACTGACATTCCAATTTCAACAACGCAATCACTCAATTCATCTCCCGCTATTGTCGAATCTTTACTTAAGAAACATGTTAAAGAATGTAGTATTTAAATTTAAACTTGTATACCCCAAAGATATCATTGCAGCCTTCAAAAGTTTGGATGTCAAGAAAACCGCTGACCTATGGGGTATATCTGTAAAAGTTATTAGCTCGGTAATTGATGTGGTTGCACCTCATTTAGCTACTGTATTTAATAGCAGTATAGAGCATGGTGCGCTTCCTGATCTAATGAAACACAGTAAAATTATTCCTATTTTTAAATCAGGTAGTACCTTAGACTCTAATAATTTTAGATCAATTTCGGTACTGCCAACGTTTAGTAAAATTTTTGAGAAAATCATACTCGCGCAAATATTAACGCATTTCAATGCACACAATCTACTTCATAAGAAACAGTTTGGATTTACGAAAGGCCGCTCCTCGGCAGATGCTAGTGTTGAGTTAGTAAAAAATATTTTTGAGGCTTGGGAAAGGTCACAAGATGCACTTGGGATATTCTGTGACTTATCCAAGGCCTTTGATTGTGTACATCATGAGACGCTGATCAGGAAACTGCATCATTATGGTATGAGAAATAAGGCACTCGACCTTTTGAATTCGTATTTAAATAATAGAATACAGAGGGTTGATGTTAATGGTAAGAGATCTCCTGGAGTTCCGTTAGATATGGGGGTTCCACAAGAGTCTATTCTCGGCCCCTTTCTTTTTTTAATTTATATTAATGATTTGCCATCTTTTGTACAGGACAAACATGAGATAGTATGTTCGCTGATGACACTTCACTTATTTTTAAAGTGAAGCGAAATTTGCTTATGTACGACGATGTAAACGATGCTCTCTCAAAGGTTGTCTATTGGTTTGATTCAAATAATTTATTATTAAATAATAAAAAGACAAAATTAATAAAATTCTCAACACCCAATGTTAAACTTGTTGATAATGGTGTAATATTAAATGGGGAAATGTTAAATCCGGTAGAGTCCACTAAATTCCTGGGTATTATCATAGATTCCAAACTGCAGTGGGGCCCCCATATTGAGGGACTAGCGAGTAGACTCAGCTCTGCAGCGTTCGCGGTAAAAAAATTAGACTTCTTACTAATGTAGATACAGCTCGCATAGTATATTTTAGTTATTTTCATAGTATTATGTCCTATGGTATCTTATGTTATCAAGTACTCAATAGTCGTATCAGTTATGACGTAGTTAATATTAATTGTATTATATAATATCAAAATATAGCTTAGTAACTACATGTAATATTTTTTTTAAATCAATAATTAATATTCTTATTTATAATTGCATTCGTTTAACATTTAAACGTAATTAATAAATAATTAACTCTGATTTGACACATTGATAAAATTGTATAAAAAGGGTAGATAATCATTTTAAGCATTCATTATTATTCGAGTTGTCAACAACGTTATGCTGTTCGAAAATATAGACAGATTGTGATAATCGCCTTGGCTATTTAATTTGACAAACCCACTAGTGCATAATACTTACTATGGGGAAATGCAGCAACTGTTAATACGATTTTTGTACTGCAGAAAAGAGCTATTCGTGCAATTTATAGTTTAGGTCCAAGAGTGTCATTAAGAGATAAGTTTAAAGAAATAAAAATATTGACTGTTGCTTCTCAGTACGTGTACGAATGTGTTATTTATGTTCGTAAAAATATACACGAATTTCCCAAGAATTGTGACATGCATAACTTTAATACTAGGAGCAAACACAAACTTGTAATGCCTGTGACTCGTTTAAAGAGAGTCAGTAATTCTTTTTATGGACAATGTATACGCTTGTACAACAGGATCCCAGATGTTCAAAAAGCTTCCATCACTAAATTCAAAAAAATTGTTAAAGAACGTTTGTGTGCTAAAGGCTATACAATAAATAATTTTATAGAAGATAGCACGCCTTGGGAATGAAGTGATCGCCTCCAGGCTACTTCAACTTTATAGAAATATTGTAAATTATAATTTATTACAAAAATATTAGTCCCGCTGAGTTTCTTTCGCCAGTTCTTCTCAGGTCTGAGGTTTCTTCTTTCCGAACTGGTAGTAGACTCATGACGTTCAGTAAAAAATTGTAATAATTTAATGCTGAATAAAATATTTTGAATTTGAATTTTGAATTTTGAGATCATCCCACTTCTGATGTGAGAATATCCGTATAATATATAAAAAATAGCAATTTTACTTTAATAAATGTCAATGTAAAAAATAATTACTATTTTAAAGGAAATAATGAGGGTAATTTAATGTAATATATTCAATACTTAGAATTCATTATTTAATATATATTTCTTTAAAAAAAATAATTAAACATAATAAGCAGTCATTATATATACCTATATGAAATAATAAGATAATTATGTAGTTTTAAGTCAGTTTAATATCATAATAAATTATCACAACAGTTAAAGCAATTACATTTCTAATTTATAATTACAAGGTAGCATAGTAACAATAATGAAATTAGAGTACTTTATTAATTAAAACCAACTAGCTTTACTTTCAATCATAGACTGACATATATTGTAAAAAGAATAAAGATAATAAATATTTCAATACATTCAGTTTACATATTACTTACTAGATGTCGCTACTGGTATTAGTTACATTTATTTTTATTTATTTTTTTTGATATACAATTAATACCCCCACTATATCAAAAAACAAAAAAAATACTAGTAAAAATTAATAAAAAATACAACATATTTTTTTTAATACAAGATATTATTTTTGTTGAATTCCCAACAATTCTAAGAATTTATGATGTTTTACAGAATTTAAAGACTGTAAGTATATCAGCTGGCATATGAGCTGTCTGTAGATTTTCAACTTTAACTATATTATTTTTAATACATTCACGACCAAAATGAAATCTTATGTCTATATGCTTTGTTCTATTGTGAAATACAGGATTATATAACAACTTATGTGCACTCTGGTTATCATTCAAAATTACAATACATTGTATATGACCTGTGATTTCTTTTTGTAAATTTCTAAGATAAATTGCTTCTTTACAACATTCAGATATACTCACATACTCTGCTTCTGTGCTAGATAAAGTAACATTCTTTTGCTTTTTACTTCCCCAAGATATCAAACCCTCAGAAAGGATAAAGCAGTAGCCTGTATAGGATTTTCTATCGGTGATGTCACTACCCCAATCTGCATCTACATAGCCTAGTATCTCTTTGTTATCTGTACCACTATATTTAATACAATAATCTTTGGTTCCCTTTAGATATCTTAAAATACGTTTAGCATGAGCCCAGTGCTCCTTATTATAACAATTATTGAACTGACTTAAGTACACAACAGGGAATGCTATATCAGGTCGGGTGAGTATGGCAAGATACATTAAACATCCAATTAGTTGCTGATAAGGCAAACTTTTATCAGAACTCATATCTTTAGTTAATTTTAATCCACATTCCATTGGTGTATCCACTGATTTACAGTCAACCAAATTAAATTTTAATAATAACTGTTCAATGTAATCACTTTGATCTAATGTTAAAATCTTACGTTTTTTATCATAGCAAACTGACATACCAAGACACTGTCTTATTTGACCTAGGTCTTTAATCTTGAATTGAAATTCTAATACAGATTTTAGCTTATTAGTCTCAGCACTACTATTCGAAAAAACAAAAAAATCATCGACATACAAAGCAATTATAGTCATATTTATACCATCATTTTTAGTGTATAAACAAGGTTGACTTTGAATATCCATTTTTATTTAAACATACATCTACTTTGTCATACCACATTCTTGATGATTGCTTCAATCCATAGATTGCTTTTTTTAATTTTAGAACTTTAGTTGAATCTGGACAGTTAAACCCTTCAGGTATTTGCATGTAAATATTTTCATTTAGGTCACCATTCAAGAATGCAGTACATATATCTAAATGTATAATATCAAGTCCAAGTTTCACAGAAATAGCAAACAATAATCTAAGGGTACTGTGCCTTACCACAGGTGAAAAAGTCTCAGAATAGTCCACACCAGGTTGCTGGGAAAATCCCTTGGCCACTAATCTTGCACGAAAACGAACTTTACCACTAGGCTCAATCTTTTTCTTGAGCACCCACCTACACTGCACAATTGTAGAGTTATCAGGAACATTCACTATCTCCCAAGCATCATTTTCCTCGAAGCACTTTAATTCCTCCTGTACTGCCTGCAGCCATTGGTCTCTTTCAGGTCCTTTCAGCACTTGCTCGAGTGTGAAATCCGTTCCACTATCTATACCATTCTCTGTGTAGCATATACCACCAAAACCATACCGATTTGGTACACGGCGTTCTCTGGCAGGTCTATCTAGCCTATCATGATTATTATGAATATCTGAACAATCTTCATAATCACTTGGTAAATAATCTGAGGATGAATCCTCCGTTGACTCTTCCGTCAATGTTAAATCTGTGTCCCCCACTGAATCTGGAACCTGCAGAACCTGGGTTTCTTTTGTAATTTCATTCATCTCAGATTCTTTTCCATTGTCTTCAGAAGTAATATCCATCATGACCGACTGTTTCTCCATAACAATCACATCTCTGCTCGTGAAAATTTGCTTCTTTATTGGATTATACAATCTGTAGCCTTTAATATTATCAGGATATCCAAGTAGTATACATTCAATGGACTTTCTGTCCCATTTGGACCTTTTCTCTTTATTGACATGGACCATGACAGGTGATCCAAAGATCCTTAGATTACTCAAATCTGGCTGAACACCCATCCATAGTTCATATGGTGTTTTGCCATCTAAAACTGATGAAACAGTTCGATTATGTAAGTACACAGCCGTATTGCAAGCCTCGGCCCAAAACTTCTTGTTCAGTTCAGCATCATATAACATGCACTTAGCCTTTTCAATAATCGTCCTATTCATCCTTTCACACAACCCATTTTGTTGAGGTGTGTAAGGGTTAGATTTTTGGTGTATTATCCCAAATTTCTTTAAGTAATCGTCAAAAGCTGCATTACAAAATTCCTTTCCGTTGTCTGTTCTGAAGATTTTTACTTTTCTATTAGTTTGGTTTTCTGCCATTGCTCTGAATTCTTTAAAGTATTTCAGTGCTTCATTTTTATGTCTTAGAAAATAAATGAAAGTCATCCGGCTGAAGTCATCTACAAACAATAGAAAGTAGGATGCACCTCCTAGTGAATCTTCCTCCATTGGTCCACAAAGGTCACTGTGTATGACATTTAGTAATTCAGTACTTCTTGTACCACTATTTGTAAAAGGTAATCGGCACTGTTTACCTTCACAACATGTCTTACACATTGATTTATTTATAGTGAAATTCTCATCATAATTCATTCCCTCAACTGCATTTTTAGTTTTTTTTAAACTATCACTGTTTAAGTGGCCTAATCTGCGATGCCAAGTGAGACCTGAGGCAGTCACTGAAGCAACCAAACATTCCTGCACATTTAGTTTATAAACACCATTAGTCAATGTAGCAGTGGCAACCAACTCACGATTTTTGTTATAAATCTGACAATTATTATCTGTGAAATCCACTTTGTTCCCGTTTTGAATCAATCTACTTACTGATATGAGGTTAGTTGTCAAGTTTGGTACACAGTAAACATCTTCAATATTTATTTCAAATTCACTGCCTTTGACGCATGTTACAATCTTAACATCGCCAGCACATGTAACTGAAACAGTTTCTTGATTTGCTACCATTATTTCTTGTTGAACTTTCCGATATCTGCTAGTGATCCAATCTGGATTGGCCGTTAAATGAACGCTAGCACCGGAATCAATATACCAGTCTCTTTTATTGAAACAACCACTTAAGAATACAGCTGAGAATGCGTTAGTCTGTTTACGAACTTCTTTTTTATTTAACTTAGGATTATCTAGGCATTGCGATGCATAGTGTCCAGTTTGTTTACATCGATAGCATCTGACACTGACAGTTTTCACATTGGTATTTTTATGTTGGTATTTGACGCCATCTTTGTTGCCAGTGCTGCCACTCACAGACACGTTTTGTTTCGACTTTGTTTGATGAACATTTTTTGACACGGCGAGTGCGCCATCTATATTATCTATATTTCCGATCTCCATATCTAGAAGCTTGCTTTTAATGGCGTCTGCTGTTACTTGAATGCCCGAATGTTCTATCGCCATAATCATAGGAGAGAACTTCTCTGGTAATCCAGCTAGTAGCAGCGAACCAATCCACTCATCATTAATTGCAAATCCTGTTCCACAAAGTTTCTGACCTGTCTCAATTATTTGCGTAACATACGAGGTCATGGAACTGCAATTGTCTAACCGAATGGATATCAAATTCCGTAAAAGACTTATCCTTCTGGTAAACCCGGAATCGTTGAAGAGCGACTTGAGTTTTTCCCACAGCTCTTTTGTAGTTTTAACGGTTTTAATATGAACATATAATGATGAATCTATAGTAAGTATAAGCTTCGCTTTCGTCTTCGCGTCATCTGCAGCTAATACAATTTCTTCTGTACCACTTTGATCTCGTTCGGTCTTAATACACTTCATCATGCCTTCGAGTATCAGAAAGTTTTCTGCCGCGAAAACCCATTCATCATAATTCTCACGACCACGCAACTTTGGCACGTTCACAATATAGTTAGCAGCCATTACACCGAACCGGCACCCGCGTTCCACAACTCACGTGTTGAATACAAGTTCTCAGTTTATACGGGGAAACTTGCCAAACTAATGTAGAATAATCGATATTCTATCGAACTGTAATTGATTGACGCAATTACTTTCACAATTAGCTTCTCGGATGTAATTCTGGGCACATAACCTATTAATTAAAACCAACTAGCTTCACTTTCAATCATAGACTGACATATATTGTAAAAAGAATAAAGATAATAAATATTTCAATACATTCAGTTTACATATTACTTACTAGATGTCGCTACTGGTATTAGTTACATTTATTTTTATTTATTTTTTTTGATATACAATTAATATACTTAACTCGGTTATTGAAGTGCTTCGTCGGTAGTCAATATTCGACTAACACTCCACCACACAACAGTCAAAATCCAAATCAAAATACAGACTAATGACAAACATCCTTTCAAAGAATATATGTTACTTTATTTAGTTTTATATAAATTAAAATTCGTTATAATAAATAAGTATTATTTATTATATTATTAATATCACTAATAATAATTTATTCAAAAATAAAACTGTTTTAATCAACAACAATCAACACACCTCCTTCATAAATATTATAACTTTTTAAATTGATATGTTAGAATTATTTTAAAAAAATGAAAGTGTTTCAAATTGATTTTCTATTGATAATATGTACATATTTCTATTTATTTTCTCACACGCATGTCAGAATTACAAAGTATCAAAAAAATCCAACAAATAGAAAGGAATCAACGCACTTATCTATACATACAGATAAATAAAATTGGAGTGTCTGTTTGTAACATTAAGATAACCGATTTTCACTAAATGCATAAGGATGTATACATGGTACATATACCAAAACAACATTTTTTTTAAATTTTTGTCTGCCTGTCTGTCTGTCTGTTTGTTCCTGCTAATCTCCGAAACGGCTGGACCGATTTTGACGGGGCTTTCACTGGCAGATAGCTGCTGTTATAAGGAGTAACTTAGGCTACTTTTATTTTAGAAAAAGAATCAGGGTTCCGCGAAAAAAATTAAAACCCATGAAAATGTGAACAAAATCCGCGTATGGCGTACACACCCGAGCGAAGCGAGGGTAAATAGCCATATAATTTAAATGAATATCTTAGAAGTAGCAAGCTACTATTAATGTATAAACAGTGCCGTCTTTACCATAGGGGCACTCGGGGCACGGGCCCAGGACCCCCATTCTCACGGGGCCCCCGAAAGGTAGGTACCTGAAGCTAGCGGCCGGCGGTCACTGTCCACTTGTCGAATTAAACAAAGGGCCTACATGGTACCGCGGCATCGAAAACATAATATGTTATATCTAATAATAAATAAAAATACAACTACTATAAAATGTTAGCTTTTTAAAATCTTAAATACAATAATAGAAAATATGTATAGTGCTTTATATACGTTATTAACAAATTTTTAAACTTCGTAATGTTATTGTCCATTCTTAACGTAACGGGTAATTTAAACCAAGAAAAAAATACAAAAGCATGCTTGAATCTTGATAATTTTTTATTGATGGTTTTTCTATACATATTGTAATAAAATTCTAACTTATAATAATAAATTTGTTTTATATAATATCTCGAAAATTGTTAAATATATTTTACTACATTCGCACTCGTGAAAAATAAAATTGACGCATGCGCTACAAAAACACCTATCTGAATAATAATTTAGCTAAATGAACAATGTTAATTAAACAGAAAATAGGCACTGACGACAGCCCAAACGTATTTTATAAAAGAACAAACACTAATATTTTTTTTTTTTATGGTAATCAGTGATAAACGAGCAGACAGCCCACCTGATGGAAAGCGGTACCTGTCACCCATAACACCTACGGTTCATACACTTAGGTTTTACGTAACAAAACTGCAGAACCGCCGGTGCGTTATCACTGTGAGGACTAAGATGATATGCCTCTTGCCTGTAATTGCGCTGGCTACCTTATCCTTCAAACCGGAACACAACAATGCAATCATTGTTGTTTGGCGGCAGAAATAGATAAGGGGGTGGTACCCATCCAGTCGGACTCCTCAGGCTTGACAGAGTCCTACCACCGGTAAGTAAGTAATAGTCCAATCGAAATGCGGTTTGGGAACAAAATATTGAAAACTTGAAGTTTTATGATTTTAATTATTTAAGATAGAGAAGAAGCCTCTGTTTACATATTTAAGATCTTATTGTAAATATTTCCTGAAATAAAAATGATGATTATTATTATATATATTCAGAATAACTGTATTTAATTATGCCTTTCTGTAACCATTCACTTACTTGACTATCTACCTCCTGCTGTTCTTTAATAGCTAAACGTCTTGGTCTCTGTGCAATTGGGAAGTCATCCTTCATGACAATATGCATCTCAAAAGGTGCCTCCTTTGTTTGGACAGGACGGTAATTTTTCACTAAATTCTGCACTTCACTCCTCAGCTGCTGATCTGGCACATAAACAATGGGGTTTTCTAGATCTGAAATTAAACAATGTAAAAGGTTATGCCCCCCCCTGAGACAAAACATTTACTGTCCCCTTATCGAAAACAATAGTTACGTTTTGTAAAAATGGCTGACCTAAGATAACTTTATAGGGCATCACACCTTCAGGCACAATATAGAACATACATTTAAAGCAATGTCCATCGAAATTCAAGTTACATTCAACTTTTCCTAACGAAAAAACTTTAGCCGCACCGAGTCCAGAAAATTCTATTTTTTCCTTGACGTAAGAAATCACATTTAGTTCGAAAAACAGGTCCATAGTAATTAAATTCACATCGCTACCTGAATCGATTAAACTTTCTACTTTTAAACCACCAATTTCTAACATTTTTACCGATTTGTTTTCACTACACTGTTTGTTTACATTCAATGCCTGTTGACATTGACAGCTTCTGTCACTATCTTTGTTGTCTCTGTCGACGCCGACCGCGCCATGTTGATTCGTCATAGATTCCGAATTCTCGTGTTCGCCAGTGGTGGCAGCATTGTCGTCGGAGTTTGCAGATGAATCCGGTGCTGACTTCAAGCACATAGCGCGAGGTTGCCATCTTGCCGTACGAACCCCGTTGCTGCCGCTGCCATTGTAGCTAACTTCATGTTGTTTGCTTATTGTCGGATTTCCAGTATCTCTATTTATGCACGCTGTTGCGATATGACCAAATTGATTGCACTTATAACATTTTACACCATTCTTGCATGCACTCGCTATATGACCCTTTTCACCGCACTTGTAGCAATTACGAGATCTTGTTGCGTCCGCTTGATAATTAGATTTTCTTTCTTTTATTGGTTCGAACTCGTTACGTTTCTTTGCAATCTTTTTCTTCATATTCTCATAAATAGCCAATTTTTCTTTTAGAACAGGATATGTAGTCACACCATATAAAATCGCTTTATTTGGTTCATAATCGACGATCCCATCCACAATATATTGAATCGCTATATAGTCTGCGAATTTACCTCTTTTGCCTAACTCCTTCATAACCAGCATATACTCGTAATATGATTCGTCTTTTCTCTTCTTCCTTGCCGACATTAGCTCGTGGATTTCTTTAACATTCCAGCTATCTGGGAATTCCTTTTGCAACGCCACCTTAAAATCCTCATATGATTTAAATACGCGTTCCGACTTCACCCATAGCTCCGCCGTCCCCGTCAAACAACGCCGCGCCACGATAAGTTTTTGCGTCGATGTCCAGCCGAATAATTCCGCGTTTTCATCGATGTCTTGTAGCCACTTTGAGGAGCTTAAAGTTTTATCCGTGCCGTCGAATTGGCCGATCAATCCATCATACCACACGGCCGCCATATGGCTGGCCGCATGACCACGCCCTCCTTCACCTTCGCCTCTTTTTTCCTCTTGCATGATTTTATTATTACCCTTCCGCCTTCTACACCTTACAATCACCTTATATTTCACCTTTGTTGTTTTTTGGACCTCCTTTACGCCATCCGCCTTCCACCTTTTCTTTCGTTACACGCGCCACGCCACGTGCACGTGCCGGTCAAGTGGTAAAAAAAACGATTTTACGCCTTCTATTTTTTAACCATATTATATTTCCATCCCGGACGAGCCCCCAAAAGTTGTGGGATGGAAATAATAGGCTAAGTTTGCTTATTCGAATTTTATTTTTAATTTCTTATATGCTGCCTCGATTACACCTTTCGAACATAACGCCATACTCCCTTGACTCCCCTCTCATTCCAAAACAACCAATCACAATCATTCTTGCTACACGCTCCATTTTACGCTTATTTAAATCCTACATTATTATTATTTAAAATGTTAGCAGGTATATTAGGAATAGAAATTCGTAAAATGCCCCCGATGCCCAGCCACACCCAAGGAATGGGGGGACGCAAGACGAAGCGTTGAAAAATAGTTAAAAAAAATGAAATAAAAACTATGATGGACCCTTGTAGAAAATTAGTTTCAATTTTTAAAAATACCCTTTAAAGTCTGTGCATCTATAAAATGCTTAGATATTGATGATAAAAAATAATAGGATCCCTTTTCATTGAAAGTCGAATATCTCAGGAAAAAGTTGACGTAAAGAATTAAGCAATTTCCTTCATTTTTTACATTTTTTTATGATTTTTTAACAAAACTATGACTAAATTTTGTAAATGTAAACTTATTTTTTTAAATTATACTTTTAAGTAATGAATAAACAAGATTAGACTATGAATGTATTTCATTTTTTTTCTGAAATTACCTTAAAATCTAATTTTACTTAAAAAAAAAAACAATAAATTTGACTCCAAAATCGATCAAACATTAATAAAATATCTAAATTAATAAATTCGAAAAAGTAATAACATAAATAGATTCTACGGGAAAAACTACAAAAGAAAACATTATACTTTACGTGAATTCCAATTTTTATTATTTTATCACGACTCGTCAAATTGCAAAGTTGGAATGTTTACAGCGACATTATATAAATAATAAGTGTTAAATTAAAAACTTAAGGGTATTATTATTTTATTTGTTTTTTTCCCGAAAAATAAATTAGTGTAATCAGTTTCTAAAAATTTGGTTAATGAAGTACACTTTTTCAATGATAATTAAAAAAATAACAGTTCATACGGTAAAATTATCGATATCTCCAATGTTTTCAATTTTTAAAAGCGTTCTTACAGGGTGACGTACAATGTTTTTATTTCTTCAAAAAGTAGAGTTCAAGACGAAAAGAATGAGCTGTATCTGAAAATTTTACAACATTTTTTTTAAATGTAAACGTCCACTTTAAGCTGCGGGTGATTTCCAGCCTCTTGAGACCATAAAATATACTTTTTACGGAAATGGCTAAACATTTCAATTTCAATTTTTTTAATTCATTATATATATTTTGAAGATTACATTTCCTTAGTTTCAAAAAATCAAAAGATTATTTTAGAAATTAATATAAAAAACCAAGAAAAAATGAAAAACCGAGTTTTTGCAAATATCTCTAAAACTTTGAGGTTTTTGTAAAAAGTGCTATATAATAGTTGTAGATTTTTATTAGACCTACAACTTTTGTAAAAAACATTTTTCGATGGAACGTCACAGTAAGGCGGAAATTTAAAAAATCTATTTTTCAACGCTTTGCGTCCCTCCATTCCTCGGGGGTAGTTGGGCATCGGGGGAATTTTACGAATTTCTATTCCTTTTATACCTGCTAACATTTTAAAATCATAGAACTTCGGGTTTTCAATATTTTATTTTCTCTTAAAAATAAACGCATTTCGATTGATCTATAATAATTATTTAAAGACTATTTGTAACAAAAATTATTTATAAATAAACAATTTACGAACAAACAATTATTTATGGCAAACAATCAAGAACAAACGACAAGTAAATGATGTGTGGAAGTACAAATTCTAAAATTACAAAAATAAAATCCTGAGGGCCAAATGAAAATTATTAATATAAAACAAAAATTAAGCACCTTAAGGATAGAAAAAAACGTATTTCATAAAAGAACAAACATTAGTGAATATTTAAAGACACCTAGTAACAAAAAAATATATAAATTTCGATTGAGGGGGCTATCTTGAGGGTATATTTTTGTTTTTTTATTTATAAATAAACAATTCACGGACAAACAATTATTTATGGCGAACAATCAAGAACAAATAACGAACAAACGATGTGTGAAAATAAAAATTCAAAAATAAGAAATAAAAAAATCGTGAGGGGCCAAGTTTGGAGAGCCCACAGTATGAACTGGATCGAAATAACAGTAATTTAGATTTATATTTTTTATGTAATAACAGCAAATTGACTTTGTTATTTTATACTTTTTATAGGTTTATAGCGTAAGTTAGCTATAACCAACAGTTTCAACTCCATAAAATAACAAGTAATAATAAAAACTGATCAAGTGCGAGTCTGGTTTTCGTTATATATATATATATATATATATATATATATATATATATATATATATATATATATATATATATATATATATATATATATATATATATACAGTGTGTAAAAAAAACCCTGTCCTACCGGTGAAGGTATTATTAGGTATCGCGAATTGATTCTATTTATATAAAAAAAATTGAATTCCAAGTAAAAAAAAATTACCCCGTTTAAAAATTCAAAATATTTCATAAATTGTGAAACTTACATAGCAATACTGGTGGCGGGCGATGCGGCGCGTAAGGTCATGAACCCAGTTGACCTCAAACTACACTTATCAATTTGTAGGTAGGTAGTCTGTTATTCGATGAGGACGCCAATGCGATGGCTGTGATGGAGATGTTGTTCCATGTGACGACCTCCACGAGTGATACAGGCTTGGCACCGTCGCAAAAGGTTATCACGGACACTTTCAAGCACATTTGTATCTGATTTTATTTTTTCAAACGCTGCTACAATACGCCCACGCATTTCAGCTTCGGTATCACAGGTTTTCTTAAACACTAATTGTTTAACGAGACCCCACAGATAAAAATCAAGCGGAGTCAAATCTGGAGATCGCGCTGGCCATGAAATTGGTCCACCCCTACCGATCCACTGCTGTCCATACTGCTGGTTTAGATAGTCACGCACGGCTCGGGAAAAATGTGGTGGGGCACCGTCGTGCTGGAACCACATAGACCGATGAGCAGCTACATCCAAATCTTCTAATGCTTCATCTAGGTCTTCTCGTAAAAACGATAAATAATTCGGTCCATTCATCGTTTCATTTAAAAAGATCGGGCCAATGATTTGGTCACCTAGTATACCAGCCCAAACGTTTATTCGCCAACGATGTTGAAAATGGCTTGGTTTAATGGCGTAAGGATTTAGCGTCGACCACACATGTTCATTCCTACTGTTAAAGACGCCTGTTCTATGAAAAGAACATTTATCGGTGAAAATAACCCTTTTCAAAAATTGAGCGTCCTCTTCGATTTTCCTTAAAATCCATGCACAATATTCCACTCTAGGTTCATAATCACTGGGTAGTAAAGCTTGGACACGACGGTAGTGGAAAGGATGCTGGCCATCTTCTTTCAACACTTTCCACACCTGGACGTGATTAGTGCCCAGTTGTTGTGCCACAGAACGAGTACTTCGGGTGGGGTCCTCAGTAAACAGCTCAAGCACTTGCTCTTCAATATCCATGTCGTCGATACGTGGTCTCCCTGTATCAGCGTGATGCGTTTCGTAGCCGTGAACACTGCCCGTGGTGTACATGCGATAGTGAAGACGTTGAAACGCACGCTCTGACGGCACCGTGGCACCCCGCGGAACTGCGAAACGCATTTCATAATCTCTACGAGCCTCTGCATAATTGCAGTCACTCCTTCCCAAGCACATTAACATATTAAAGTACTCTTCATTCGTATACGACATAATTAAAACTCAATTTCTCTAACACATGCACTCGGATGCAATGTTTCGCGAAACTGACATAATTTTTAGTAAAATAAATAAAGAAAACAAATAATAATGATCGTAAGTAGATAATTCAAGGTCGGGATTGCTCCTACACGTGCCGAGCGGTACCTTTGACAAGGGGCGGTGCATCGTTTGTCGGCACACATCAAAGATGCCGCCGCCACATCATAACATAATACCGCCGAAATTAGTGTTGTACATTTTAAAATTTTCCCACAATATTGGGAAAAATAGCAAAATAAATGGACATTTTAAATTTCATTAATATGTTTACTATCATGAATATTTTATGTTTCTTATTTTATTTGGCCATGTGATTGGTATACCTATATACTGGTTTCCGATCGGACAGGGTTTTTTTAACACACTGTATATATATATATATATATATATATATATATATATATATATATATATATGTCGGAGACAGTCATGAATACAGTCGCTAAACGAAGCGCGGCACGACACCCGAGTGATGGCAGCACCGTCGGCAACATCGTCGATACTCGGCGATCTTCGTGTTACGACGGAGCCTAGCTAATGGAGGCATGCTGAGGGCCAGTTACTTGCCTTCGAGCAGAGTCGAGATCAAGACCTCTCCACTAGGAACTGTTCAACGTTTCGTTTGAGATAAGTATTATGAAATCTATTAAATCAGTTGACTAAATCAGAACAGTGACCAGTTTAGCGAGGCTCGGGGTGGCTATAAGGGGAGGTTGGAGGCCACTAGCGAGGGACCAGTCCCTCGTACTTTAAAACTTCGATATCAGAAGTGGGATTAGGTCTCATTTAGCCCACTTCATTTGTTGTTTTGCTGTTGTTGATTGATTTTCTCAGTTCAGATTTTTGATTCCTTTGTTTACGTTTTATTTATCGCGAGTGTACAAGTTAGTTGCAATATTTGGTGGTAATTAGTGGATACATCAGTATTTTAGTTTTTTTCGGTCGTTGTATTCTTATCGGTGTACAAGTGATTTTGTTCAGTGTTCGATTACGTAATTCGATTTACCGGTTATTTATTAAATTTAAATTTGTTTTGATACGTGACTCACAGGTATTTGTGTAGTGATTGTGTTTGCTAATAGATTTGGCGATTCTGTTTTTGTTTCGATTTAGTTACAATGTCAGATCGTGAGCGTGAGGGTAGTGCGAAAAGAGTTCGATAGGATAGATTGAGATTTGACACAGATGCGGAAAAGACGCGGACGAGACGCGAGCGAGGCATATCAGGCGCAGCACTGGGTTTAGTCAACTATATTTAGCGTAAAGAGGACTGCTTGCTTCAGTCAGTTTAAAGATTAGCTTTGAGAAATTTGTCCTAAAAATAACTAGCTTATTAATGATTAGGGAGAACATATTATAAAGCCAAAAAATTGCCCAATCGGTTAAGGAGAATGCCCGAGGGCCAAGTACTACTTTAAATTGAAATAGAGAAGGATAAGTTGAGTGACAGCGTGGAATCTTAGTTCGGATGGTCGGACCGTACCAGTAGCCATTTCGTAGCCGTAGTCTGGTAGAAGTCGGTATCTACTTGTTGTAGTCCGTGGATGCGCGGTGCGCGGGTGGTTCTGGCGGAGGTCGGGTCTGGTAGAGACCATAAGAGTCGTGTGGGACTCGGCATTCATGAGGAATGCAATAAAACAAACAAGGGTTTGTTGGAGAGGCTAAATGTAAAGCCATAGGCCACGAATAAGATACCCGCTTTGTGATAATATTTAATTTTAATAACGATTTCTTTGCAAGTGTGATGCAAGTTAAGATTTCTAGATTAAAAGGGTACTTGGTTTCTCTAGCGTATCTTTGAAGTAAAATATCAGACAAAAATAATGCTTTTATAAAGGAAAGAAATATTTAATCAAGTTTATTTAGATTTTCATTTTTTTTTTCATTAAGTTAGTGAGGAAAATAAATAATGCTATGGTGATGAAGCTTACTTTCATTTTTGAAATTGATTATAAAATTAGTGCTAGAATTATCTATTGTGTCAGGAATGACCGAACATCATGTACTGTGGTATTTGTTTTCTTTTTCGTAGAATGAACACCCGAGGACGTGTGTAGCGCAGGATGGCCGTGTCGGAGACAGTCATGAATACAGTCGCTAAACGAAGCGCGGCACGACACCCGAGTGATGGCAGCACCGTCGGCAACATCGTCGATACTCGGCGATCTTCGTGTTACGACGGAGCCTAGCTAATGGAGGCATGCTGAGGGCCAGTTACTTGCCTTCGAGCAGAGTCGAGATCAAGACCTCTCCACTAGGAACTGTTCAACGTTTCGTTTGAGATAAGTATTATGAAATCTATTAAATCAGTTGACTAAATCAGAACAGTGACCAGTTTAGCGAGGCTCGGGGTGGCTATAAGGGGAGGTTGGAGGCCACTAGCGAGGGACCAGTCCCTCGTACTTTAAAACTTCGATATATATATATATATCTCGTTATATATATATATATATATATATATATATATATATATATATATAAATATCTGGAGTCGATAACACCAAATGCATGTTTGTGGTACAGAACCCTCAGTGCGCGAGTTCCAGTCGTACATGATCAGTTTTTTTTTACTTTCCAACAGGGCCCCATATCCTCGCGTGCCCTAGGGCCTCGGAATGGGCTAAGACGGCCTTATGTATAAACATAGCTAACCGTGACAATATACCTAGGGACGAACGCGAGCGAAGTGAGTGTGAGTCGCTAATCTATACATATAATAAAATGCTAACTAAGCCGAATCTGTACATTAAATATTTTTTGAAAAATCTTGTTGAAATAGACATTATTATCGATGCAGAGGCCGAATCTATAGTTTTTAGAACTTTTGTCTGTCTGTCTGTTACCGCATCACAGAAAAACCACAGGAGGGATTTTGATGAAATTTGGTATGATGATAGCTGGATATCCGGGTCAACACATAGGATACTTTTTACCGCGGGAAGTTATCTCATTCCCACGGGAGTACACGTTATAACACAACCCAAAAAATATTTATGATCAGAATTTCTTAAAACTTGGTATTCTCTTCAATACAATTAAATAAATACGTGTTCTATCTTAAACCGGTTTGACGTTGCCTCGCGTAATCTTTCCGTTGCAATTTTATATTAAAATGTCATTATTCAATGGATAGCAATGAACGCGTTAACGAAATAATAGCCGAGGAGACATCTGCGAGTTGTGCGTACGAGTATTATGAGAGAATGAGAAATAGTGAGCAGAGGAGTAACAGTGAAAGTGTTGAGATTATATATGGGAATATAGAGGATGAAATGTACAGTGATATATCAAGGCCGTCTAAGAGAGATAGGCCTGTAGACGAAGAGGAAATATGGACGAATGTCACTAGACGAGGTAAACGGATGGTTTGGGTGCACCGGGAAATTGAGTCTACCAGGATTACGAAAGATAATATAGAAGTTAATATTACGAGTAAATCGTCGGAGAAATTACCTAAACAGTTCAAATTAGCGAAAATATTAAAAGCAGAAAATATACAAGATATTACGCAGGTTAAATTTATTAGTGCATATAAGGTTATAATACGATTTAGTAGCGAAGATAGTGCAGATAAGTTAATGGAGTCGAAATATTTCCAAGAAAATGGATTTAAATGCCAAAGGACTTTAGATATCAAAGAATCTTTTGGAGTTATAAAAAATATTGATTTAGATTCAACGGAAGAAGAAATACTGGAAAGTTTAAGGTGTGAAATGGATATAATAGCTGTGAAAAGATTAAAACGGTATTAATGGCCAATGGGAACCGTCAGAGGTTGTGAGAATTTGTTTCAAGGGTTCTTCATTACCATCAAAGGTATATGTTTTTGATACAATATGCTCTGTAACTCCTTACTTGTATCCTGTGACACAATGTGCTCGATGCTGGAGATACGGTCATTCTGTTAGAGTATGTCCATCGAACAAAATTATATGCCCTAAATGTACCCGTCATCATGCTAATTGTGATACTATAGTATTTAAGTGTAATAATTGTCAAGGAAAACACATGGCATTAGCTCGAACTTGCCCTATATATAAGAAAGAGAAGAGGTTAAGAGAGTTGATGGCAGAGTTTAACTGCTCATACAAACGAGCACAAACTATTTATGTACCACCAGAACCTACATCTCTGTGTAATAACATAGATTGCTCTAAGGAAGGTGACAAAGATTAAGAAATTTCAAGTGGACACATAAATAAAGAAACAGGCAACTGTGCTATAGAGAGTGAAAAGACATATGCAGAAATATTAAAGAAGTCAGACAACAAGGAACGCTCGAAGTCGACGAAATCTATGAATAGTAAAAAGTCAACCGATAAAGATAAAGCAGTACAAGGCAA
Source organism: Argynnis bischoffii washingtonia (assembly GCA_033884665.1). Taxonomy (NCBI): domain Eukaryota; kingdom Metazoa; phylum Arthropoda; class Insecta; order Lepidoptera; family Nymphalidae; genus Argynnis; species Argynnis bischoffii. The sequence goes on along the minus strand of CM066618.1, from coordinate 10,569,839 downwards.
GAGTTTTGATTTCTTCTCAGAGTGCGAATCTGAGAATTCTCAAAAAATAGAAGAACAATACGCTAAACAATACAAGAATAAAATTAGTTGGATGAAAAATTTTAAGGCAAGTGCAAGAAAAAATCTGTGATAGTAGGCTAACCCTAGAGGAAAAAATAAAAATATGTGTTAAAATATTTTTTGAGTCAATCATATATTATGCAATGAACTATTTATCTCAACTGTCACTCTTTGCTAAATTTAAACAATGGATAACAAACACGAGCACATAAAAATCAACATAATTCAATGGAACTGTCAAAGCTTAGTACCTAAAAGAAGAGAATTTGAACTTTTATTAAGTCAACATAAGGTGCATATAGCTATTCTCAGTGAAACATGGTTAGAACCCGCCCGGGGGAGAGCCAACTCCTACCGGGCGCGTCCCCAGGTGGCGGATCGGGGAACGCCACCCGCTTAACACAGGGGCGGGTGGTACCGGAGAAATCCGGCGCGGACCAAGGCAGGACGGGGCCGCTCTCCGTTGAGGCTTCGGCTTTCGGAGTTGCGGCCACCGGGAGCGGGGTCGCTTCGGCGGTCTTGCGACCGGAGGGCGGGGACCGGTTGCGGGACTGTGAGGGCAGGCTCGTAACCGGTAGAGGGGAAGGCCGCGGTGGGAGAGGAGTGCCGGTATTTCGGTGCGCCGTTCTCCCTGCCCCCCCGCGGCCTTGACGGGGCTGCCACCGTCTTAGATGGCAGACGCGGTGGGGCTGCAGGGGAAGAGGAGTGTCGGTGTGTCGTTGCCGCTCTCCCTGTTCTCTGCAGCCGATTGAAGGGTGCCCACTTCGGTGGGCGGCGTGGTTTAATGGGGCTGCTCCGGGTACTTCTCTGGTTCAGCAGAGTGGACTGTGGAGCAGCCCCATTGGTTTGGTGGCCGTCAGGCCTGCCGCCGGCGCGTCGCGGTAGTTATGCGTAAGCGATCCCGCGGCGTCCCACTAAGGCGGAGGGGAGGGGAAAGTTGGGGTTTAGTGGGTAGTACCGGCTCTTCTAGCCGGTGAGCCCCACATAACCACCTGGGGGATAGGTGGTATGCGTAAATGCATTCCCCAACTATAAAAAAAAAATGGTTAGGACCCGAACGTGCTAGAATTAACGGCTATAACATTTTTAGAACAGATCGCATTGACGGTTATGGAGGAACTGCTATATTAACTCATAAGTCCATAAAGGCAACTTTATGTAATCTGGCTTCTACAAATACCGAAATACAAGCTATACATGTCAGACTGCTGAACTGTGCTGAGATAGAAAACATAATTTCCATATACTGCCCATCATCAGTGCGCACATCAAAGAATGATTGGGATTATTTTTTTTCTTTATTCAGTCACAAATTATTAATAGCAGGAGATGTTAATGGACATCATACTAATTGGTCATCCAAAGTAGATACGAGAGGAAATCAAATTTTTAATTCCATACTAGAAAATAATTTAATCACGATAAATGACGGAACAGATACACGAATTAAATTGGTCAATGGTGTGATTCAAAAAACTTCTCTGATTTGACTAGTGTTTCTACAGATTTGGCTTTAAAATTCAAATGGGAAGTTATTAACGAAAATTTAGGCAGTAATCATATTATGTTAATTAAAATAAGTACTGAAATTGAATGCCCAAGAAGGTATACTAAGAGAAGAAATTACAGAAAAGCAAACTGGCCGTCATATATGAATAAAATTGAATCGGATCTTGTGAACTTTACTCTTCCTTCAGATTTGCAAACAGCGTTTAACAAATTCATAGACCTTGTTAATAAGGCAGCAGATAAATACATACCAATTGTTAAAGTTTGTGAAAATCCATGTCATCAACAAAAATTTAAACCAAAGTCGTATTGGGAACCAAGCTTATCACATACAGTCGCACAGCGACGGCTTGCCTTGGCTATGTTCAGACGAAACCCAACACCGCAAAATCTCGATAAGTTGCAGAATAAAATAAGTGTAGCTCAGAGAGATATGCGGCGGAGTAGTTGCAAATCGTTTCAAGAATTTTGTAGTAAAGTTGACAGTGTAACAAATGCAGTTGATATGTGGGCACAAATGAAGTGGGTTAAAGGTCATAGGATAGTTAGATGTAAGATAGATTATGCTAATTATTTGATTATGCATTAGCTAAAGTATTGCTAATGAATTTGACACCAGATTATGTAAGTCCCCCTACTCTTAGTTTTAGCTCTGTTAATGCACACTTATGCGGCTTAATCTCGGTACAAGAAGTTTTTAATTCTATTAAAAATAAAGACACTGCACCGGGCTTAGATAATATATCGTATTCTATGATCAAACACCTTCCACATACTGGTATAAAAGTATTGACTTCCTTGTATAATCAAATTTTGAGCTCTGGGTTTGTTCCAGAACAATGGAGGAATATAAAAATTGTAGCTGTTCCTAAATCAAATTCGAACAATAATTCGAACACAAATTTCAGACCAATTGCATTAATTTCCTGCTTCTGTAAAATTTTTCATACGATTATAGCACGTAGACTTGAATGGTTTTTGAAAAACACAATTACTTTTCGCAAAACACCTTTGGCTTTAGAAGATTTAGGTCTTGCTATGACGGTTTGGCCAGACTGGTTTCTAGGATTCAGATTGGTTTTTCAAAAAATTCTACAACAACTGCTTGTTTTATAGATATTAGTAATGCATACAATAATGTAGATCTTTCAGTACTGGTAACGACTTTAGATAACCTCGGTATTGGATCTTTGTTGTGTAATTTACACGAGACCGAAGTATTTACACGAGAGGCATTTGTCAATACAAATAAGTGATAATAAAAGCTTCAGTAGGTGTACAGGAATAGGCATAGCCCAAGGTGACCCATTATCTCCTCTTTTGTTTAATGCTGTAACTATCAAAATTTGTCAAAATATCAAAGAAGTATTTATTTCTCAATACGCGGATGACTTTATTATATATTCTACTCAAAAAAGATTAATGGATTCTGTTACGCTTCTACAAAATGCTGTGAACACCTTTCAGGCAATAATTACTGAACTCGGTTTAACCATATCAGACAAGAAAACAAAAGTATGTGTATTCGGTAAGGGTAGAACTAGGAGAAGTGTTTATTTACGTATAAATGATAAGTGGATTGAACAAGTTAATTGTATAAAATACCTTGGCATATGGTTAGATTGTTCACTTAAATGGACTAAGCATATTAGCGAAATTCAGGATAAAGTAAAAAAAAATAAATATTTTAACCTTTTCAAAATTCTTGCAGGATCTAGTTGGGGTGTTCATTCTAAACATCTCCGTAGATTATATATAAGCATCATTCGTAGTAGGATTGATTATGGTAGTTTTTTGTATCACTCAAGTGCTAAGAACCAGTTAATTAAATTAGATCGAGTGCAGAATCAAGCAATGAGGGTAGTTGGAGGATTTATTAAAAGCACTCCAATCCACGTAATGGAGTGTGAGCTGTGTATCCAACCTCTATCAATTCGAAGACGATTTCTTGCGGAGAAATTTTATTTAAGATCTAAAATTATAAGTAACAATGTAACTATCAGTATTTTAGAAGAACTGTCTGACCTATGCCGAGGAGGTTACTGGAGAAATAAAAACAAACCATTGCTAGTAAATATACATAGAAAGTATAGACAAATAGATATGTATTCAAATCATATTCCACATGATTTAGCTTAAGTACGTGGCTTAATAATATTGATTTATCAACTGTTATATATAATGAAGTCCCTGGTATACTAACTGCTAAAAGACTACACATGTCATGGAGCTTAGAAGGTTATGTTTGGAGTTTATGAATAATAAATACTGCTCACACTATAAATTGTATACAGATGGATCTAGAGACAAAACATGCATGGGGGCTGCTTTCTATGACTCTCAGAAAAATATTTCAAAGAAATTTAAAATCAATGCTAATATTTCTGTCATGAATTGTGAACTTATAGCTATTGCTGAGGCACTCTCATATTTAATTAATATAGAAGCAGGAAATTTTGTTATATTTACAGACTCAAAAAGCAGCCTCTAACATTTGGCTCAGATACCCTCGAGTTGTCGAGGTATCCCGTTAGCCATAATTATTATAGACAAAATTTGTAGTTTACGCGAAACGAATAAAAATGTTGTTATTCAGTGGATACCTTCACATATAGGGATCATGGGAAACGAGGAGGCTGACTGCGCCGCTCGTCAAGCAGTATATGACGGTACACCTTATGCCTGTTTACCTTTACCGTCAGACTTTCTCGGTAACGTGAAGTTATTATGCAGACAAACTTGACATGAGTATTTTGACGAACGGTCACTTACAAAAGGTATTTGGTATAGGACGTTGCAGAGTGAGCCTCTTCGTCACCCGTGGTTTGACAAAATAGGAAGAAGATATGTGGTTGCGTTATTTAGGTTGAGATCAGGTCATATTCCTTCAAACAAATTTACATATCTAATGGGTTTATCGGAATCCCCAAATTGTGAAATATGTGGAATTGTGGATGATGTACAACATGTTTTGATGGAATGTTAACGGAACTCTGATGAACGTCGACATATTTTTATTAAAAATTATGAAGTAGGTCTGTGCAACAGTATCTTGGCTTGCCCCTTATCGGAGCAAGCAAGGATATTGTGTACTATTTGCCACACAATGTCATGATTAGATTTATAGTGTAAATTGTAATTAAGTAGCCCGTCAACACCAAAGCTATTGGTGGCCCGTCAACACCAAAACTAATGGTGGCCCAACAACACCAAAACTATTGGTGGCCCAACAACACTAAAACTATAAGTGGCTTCATCAATACCAAAACGGTTGGGTGGCCCACGAATTTCTATATACAACCTGTCCATTAAAAGCACATAGCTCCATTATCACTCCAATCGAAGATACATGCGTTGATCCGGCCTCTGCGGTAGTCCATCAACCCCCAAAACTATTGGTCGCCTGTCAAAATTTAAATGATTTGTGGCCCATTAACACCAAAACTATTGGTGGCCCGTCAACACCAAAACTATTGGTGGCCCGTCAACACCAAAGCTATTAATGGCCCGTCAACACCATAACTATTGGTAGCCCGTCAACACCAAAGCTATTGGTGGCCCGTCAACACCAAAACTAATGGTGGCCCAACAACACCAAAACTATTGGTGGCCCAGCAACACCGAAACTATTGGTGGCCCAACATCACTAAAACCATTGGTGGCCCAACATTACCAAACCATTGGTGGCCCATCTACACCACAATCATGGATGGCCTAACAACACCAAAACTATTGGTGGCCCGTCAACACCAAAACTATTGGTGGCCCATCAACACCAAAACTATTGGTGGCCCGTCAACACCAAAGCTATTAGTGGCCCGTCAACACCAAAACTATTGGTGGCCCAACAACACCAAAACAAATGGTGGCCCAACAACACCAAAACTATTGGTGGCCCAACAACACTAAAACTATAAGTGGCTTCATCAATACCAAAACGGTTGGGTGGCCCACGAATTTCTGTATACCACCTGTCCATTAAAAGCACATAGCTCCATTGTCACTTCAATCGAAGATGCAAGCGTTGATCCGGCCTCTGCGGTAGTCAAAGAAGCTACAGGATCGGTACTGCTGGGAGCGCCAAGGCTGGCATCGTTTCCAAGTGGTATCTCTTTGACCCCGAGACGGAATAGCAGTGACGTTTCGGGATCCCATTGAAAACTGAAATTCTTAAAAGAATGTATTAATAACCATTTTAATTTCAAGACGAGGAAAATAAGAACACAGTAAAATAATGTAATAAGCTTTATTTTATCACTCTTTTACTTTATAAGTTTCATAATCTTATTTCAATTTTCGTATTTCCATCTAATTAATATAACAGAATTCAATGTAATTTTAACGATCACTTTATGTTACTACTATTTAACTAATCACAGGAAAGCGCTTTATTTCTCACTTTTTACACAAAGTTCAACACTATTTTGATCAATAAGTTTGCCAACATAAATTTAATATTATTTAAACAACTAATACTTACCTTGTCTGTCGTAATGAACGTCTCCTACAAAACTACTCCCTCCAACTGTTATCTTATGCCTTTTATATCAATCAGCCGGAAGTTGCATTTTAATTTGAATTTTATAAAATCATACTAAAAATCATCAGTATCCATATTTATAATTTAATTTTATTAAATAACACAATAGTATTTTAGAATTTTTAAATGCAATAATATAACTTGAAAATTATTAGTGTCTTACTATTTGATTTATTTTTTAAGAATTTATTTTTAAGCATATAATTACAAAATTAGTAACTCGAAAATAAGTTTAATTTTAAGATATTAACTGTTAAATTATTATATTTTAACGTCAATATATTTTAAAAGCAAAATCAATAGACATTCCATATTAATTTAAAAGTAGTCAAATTATCTCCTATTAATTATATAAATTTATCAATGACTTTTAATTAAAATATTATTATTCATGATTCCTAATTATGTATAATATTTTATTATGTACAATCTTACAACTTCGTGTAAGTCAGTTTATCATGTTGTAGTTTTAGCGCGAGCGAAGCCGCGGGTTTTGCTTGTCTATACAACTAATAAAATTGTAACTAAACCAAATCTGTACATTAAATATTTGGAAAATCTTATTGAAATAGACTTTATTATCGATACAGAGGTCGAATCTATAGTTTTTAGAATTTTGTCTGTCTGTCTGTTACTACATCACGGGAAAACTACTAGAGGAATTTTGATGAAATTTGGTATTATGGTAGCTGGTTATTTTTTTTTTTTGTTGACGCTGGGGAAACCCATCATGGTGACCTTACCGGCCGTCAATGGGTAAGGTACTGTGAGACTCTTACTCACTAAAACCCACAGCGGAACCCTTCGCCACAGTGCAATGGGGCGTTGCAGGATCGCTTGCGCATACACTACAACACCCCTGCGGACAGCCCGTACCTCGCAGACCAGCCACGCCTAAATCAGGAAGCCTCGATTCACAGAGCATCCCGACCGCCCCGATGACGTGCAGGGGAGTCAAAAAGAGACCCCCCCGCAGTAGCTCCTCTAGGGTGGCGGGAGAAGATGCGCATAACGGCGCCTCCTCTCCCCCAGCCGACGGCGACGAAGAGGGTCTGCTGAGGCGTTAGCCTCGCGTTCCCTCTCCGCCGTCTCCTTCAGTGAGATGACGGCCTTGCTGAAGGAGACCATCGCCGACCAGGACCCCTCGTCGCGCAGCATGGCCCCAACCACGCTGCACAGCGAGAGGTCTCCACCCACTACCGCCTTCAGGGCATGGCGCTGGGGAGCCCAAGCGGCGCATTCCACGAGGGTGTGGTGCGAGGTGTCCTCGGTCGCACCACACTCGTGGCATACGGGCAACGGTTCCCGACGCGCAATCTGAAACAAATACTTACCAAAGCATCCATGCTCGGTAAGCATCTGCGTCAGCCTGAACGTCAGGACGCCGTGTGGCCTCCTGACCCAGCGAGACAAATGCGGCCGAACCGCGCTCACTGTCGCCAGGCCAGCCGCCGGAGTCCCCAGTTCCTCCCACCAGCGCCGGATCAGAGCCTCATCAGCTAGGTGCCTGATCCGAGCGACTCCCTCCCACGCCGGACGTTCCCCGCGCGCACGCTCACTCGCCCGAAATTGGTACACCTCGGCGAGCACCTCCGCCTGGAGTTCCCAGGGCGGATCGCCCGCCAGAAGCGTCGCCGCCGTGTACGACACCGTACGGTATCCCCGTATCGCCCTCACCGACAGGACCCGCTGCGCCCTGCGCAATTGGGCCCTGTTTGAAGCGGAGAGGGCGTCAATCCAAACAGGAGCACCGTACAGTGCCATAGACCTCACTACGCCGGCATAGAGCCGCCGGCAAAGAGATCCAGGGCCCCCGACATTCGGCAGAAGCCTGCCGAGGGCCGAGGCGGCGCTCATCAACTTCGGGGTGAGCTGGGCGAAGTGGACACGGAACGTCCAGCGACCATCCAGGGTCAGGCCCAAGTATCTCATTTGGGCCCGAACCTCCACCATCCTACCCTGGACTTGCAGGCAGGCATTGCGGGGGGCACCCCTGCGTGGGCCATGAAAGAGGAGGGCCTCCGTTTTGGAGATGGAGACCCTCAGGCCCAGCATTCCTATCCGGTCGACAACTAGATTGGTGCCGACTGTGGCCAAGCGTGCCGCCTCCTCATAATTATGACCCCGGGCCGTAACGAGGGTGTCATCCGCATAGGCGATGACCCCCAACCCGGGAAGGAGCGGACACCGCAGGAGCCAGTCATAACCGAGATTCCACAGAACCGGGCCCAAAACCGCCCCCTGTGGAACCCCGCAGTCGACACGTCGTCGACCGACCACCCCGTTTGCCCCCGTCCACACGACCTGCCTGTCGTGGAGGTACGCGTCCAACACCCGCCGGAGATAGAGAGGCACCTCATGATATCTAAGCGCCTCTCGTAGAGTCTCAAACGGCAGGGTGTTGAAGGCGTTGGCCACATCCAACGAGACGGCTAAAAGCACGTCCCCCTCCTCCACAGCGGCCAAGGACCGAACCTTCAGGGCGTTCAGGGCGTCCACGGTTGAGCGACCCGCCCTAAACCCGAACTGAGCCTCTGAAAGGCCCGGTCCCACCTCCTCCAGATGCTGAGTGACATGGGCAGCGAGAATTCTCTCGAAGAGTTTGTCCATCTCACTCAGCATCACGATTGGCCTGTACGCCGAAGGGGAGTCTAGAGGTCGACCCACCTTGGGCAGCAAGCACAATTTGCCCTCCTTCCAGATCTTCGGGAACTGCCCAACACGGAGACATGCGTTAAAGAGTTCCCGAAGATCCCCTCCCAGGTATTCCAGGGCGATGCACAAAACCCGCCCTGGAATACCATCCGGTCCCGGAGCCGTCCGCCTGGCCCGAAGCTTGTCTAGGGCCAGGTCAAATTCCCCCTCAGTAATCGGGGGGACTTCCTCCACTCCCTCGAGAGATGAGGGAGGAGCCATCACTGGGGGGACATGTCCAGACGACTCCGGAAACAGCCCTCCCACAAGCCGTAGGAGGACGTCAGGCGGCGTGGTCTCCGTGACCGGGGCGCCATGCGCGCGGAGCTTGTTCCGCGCGCTTATATAGGGACGCCCCCACGGATCCCGATCCAGGCCCGCCAATAGTTCCTGGCGGGCCGCCGTCTTGGCCTGGCTGATTGCGAGCTGCAGGGCCTTCTTCGCGGCCTTATAGGCCTGCCGCAACTCGCTCTCTAATTCAGGGACCAGGCCGTTCCTCCTACGGCACCTTACAAAGGCCCTCCGTGCCCTACTGCTGGCCGCCCGAAGCTGCGCAATTTCAGGCGACCACCAGTACACCGCCTTGCGCCGACCCACAAACCGCCGTGCCCGCGGCATGGCCGCATCGCACACCCTTGTGATGGCGTCGCGCATGCGGCCAGCCAGCTCCTCCACATCAGAGCTGGCGCCCACCACATTCCCCTGGGAGCACCAAGCCTCCACGATGGCCGCCTCTCGGGCCAGCTCAGAATCGAGCCGACCAAGGGCCCACCTCGGAAACGCTCGAGAGGGCCCTCTAGGGCGGACCACCGGCACCGGACCGGTGGAGATCTCAAATCGGATATAATTGTGATCCGACAGAGTCTCCTCTACCCTCCAGTTCATTACATTGCGTGCAACGGCGGGGGTGGCAAACGTTAGGTCCACCACAGACCCCCCCCTGCTGCCGCACGCACGTGAAAGCCGTCCCCACATTGAGGAGGGACAGCCCAGAGAGTAGAGCCCACACCTGGACCTCTCAGCCACGCGCGTCCGTGGTGGGGTTCCCCCAGGCCAGGGACTTGGCATTAAAGTCGCCGAGGACGATGATGGGCCTCGACGAAAACCTGCAAACCGCAGCACGGACGGAGTCGAGAAAGACCTCGAACTCCGCCAAACTGCGGTTGGGGGAGAAGTACACGCCGACAATCGCGTATTCTCCCCACCCTGCCACGACAAGTCCCTGGCCCCTCTCGATTGCCGAGAGACGGGGGCCGGTGCTGCTCCCAGACACTATGGCCACAGAGCCCTCAAGGTCCCCCACCCAGTGCGGTTGGGGAGGGACAAAGTAGGGCTCGCAGGCCACCGCCAGGTCAATTTCCCACTCGGCCATGGACTGCAGCAGCAAGTCCTGCGCTCCAGCCGAGTGGTTGACATTACTCTGCAGGAAGCGCGTGAGTCCAACCATTATGAGGACATCACCGCTTCCTCCTCAGCCTGGCGGCTTCCATCACTAGGGGCGGCTCTGGTCTGTTGAGCCGCCCTACCCTTGGTGACGGCTTTGGCTTGCAATCCCGTCCACCCATCACATGCCCGGAGGGGCGCCCGGCATCTGCGCAGACCGCACAGCGCAGAGCCTTTGCCGTGCAGGCAGCGGACTGGTGGTCCTCACTGCCCTCTCCAGCAGCCTGGCATATGTGACTCCCTTAGCCTCCGCCTCCGGCCGCAGCGTTACAATTACTGCAGCCGTGCGGGCAGGAGCCGCCACCTTCGGCTTAGCTGGCGCAGGGGAAGCCTTTGGCACCGGGACCGCTGCTGGAGCGACGGAATTGGAAGGGGCTGTCTTCTTCCCCTTCCCTTTCCCCTTCCTGGCCACCGTGGCCCAGGTCTCCTCTTGCGGAGCGGCCACCCCGCTCGGCCCAGCCACAGGAGGAAGTGGGGCCGGGGCAGTCTGCACAGGTGCAGAGGGACGTGGACGCGCAGGAGTTGGGCCCGGAGCAACCTGCACAGACGCAGAGGAACTTTCATGCGCAGAAGTTCCCGTACTCTTCTTCTTCGATTTGCCCCTGCGCAACACCGAACCTTCCCCCGACACTGCTGCCTTCGACACAGGCGCCTCACTAGCAAGAACCGGGACCGGAGCAGCAGCTTGCGCCGCCGCCACCCGTTGCCTATCCGCAGCCAGAGGAGGGCGCACTGACTTCTCCGGAAGAAGACGCTCTTCGATGCCTGCGAAGCGGGCATCTATAAGAGTGCCCACCGAGGCAACAATGGAGGCCCGAATCTCCTCGAGCCAGTCAGACGCAAAGGTGTCCGAGGGACCGGCCTTAGCCGCGGACAGCTCAGCCCTCATGCCGGAAAACTCTCTGCGATAAGCCTTGAGCTCCGACCTCAATGCCTCCACCTCGCGCCTCAGCCTCGCGTTGTCACTGTTAAGGTGAGCAACCTCATCTGCAGCTGTGCGCCCAGCGAGAGTCTCTACAACCTTCTGGAGAGAGGCCGCCGACTCCTTCAGACGCTTTATAAATACGCCCTTCAAATTCCCCGACTTCAGGGCCACCTCCAAAATGACCGCCACACTAGCGCCAGCGACCGCCTTCAATTCTTCAGCCGGCACACCGGCCACGTCCCTTGCAGCTGGGGCTTCGGGCTCCGACAGCTCCGAATCCGCAGGCTGGGAAGGACCCGCCTTGCGGAAGGCTCGCTTGTTCAGCGAGGCCTCAAAGGCCTTCTCTTTGGCCTCGTACTCCATTTTCTTAAGGTCTGTGCGCGCGCGCACCAGACCAGCACCACCAGGACCCTTGGAGGTCTTCCCCCTTCTTGCCTTAGCCACCCTAGCCGAGATGGTCGACTCCGTTTCGGTCTCCGACCCGGAGGAACTCGCTGCGGGCGCCGAAGCATGGGGCCTCTTCCGTCCAATGGACGTGTCCGTGTCCGCCCCAGCGGACTCGTCCAAATCCATCTCTAATTAAAGTCAAATGTTCTATTTCTGCTTCTAATATGCAACCTCCGGAGGCAATAACTTAAAAAAAAAACATTTTTTTATTGTTTGATACGAGAAGGACATATGTTAAAAAGAAACTATGATTACTATTATTAGGTCCAGGGACAATTACATTTCACTGGCAGACAATTTTGTTTTTTCATAATATGGTCTCCACATGGTTTGGTGTATGAAAAAAATAAGTGCGATGATCAATTCTGGACAAAAAAAATGCAGCCAAAACTTTACTCATTTTATTTTCAATGGTTATTACCAGAACTGATTGACCTTCGAGTTTCTAGAAATATGGCAGTTCGAGAAAGAGTGTAATAAAGTAATGTCTAGTAAATAAACAAAATAATATTACTTCAAGTTGAGTTTTTTAATCTACTTATAAAAAAGAAGGAGGTTTCTTCTCAATTCAACTGTATATATTTTTTGTATGTATGTCCGTTCATATCTTCGGCAGTTGTGAACCGACTTCAACGATTCGTTTTTTGTTTGATAGTATATGTCCCCAAATTAATTCCACATATATTTTATTAATATTGGTATAGTAGTTTGGTTTTTCAATCAAAATAACTGACAAAAACGTATTTCGTTTACTTGGGTAACATACCCAAGTAAACGAAATACGTTTTTTTTTTTGTTTTTCTATGGCTTTTTATTGTTACCGTTTCTTAATAGATTTCGACGATAAAAAGTAGGTACTAAAAAATAAAAAACTTTTTATCAAAAAAAGGCAACTGCCTTCAAAAACTACAAAGTAAAAAAATAACTTTCATTTTAGAAATCGGTAGCAATACAAAACAACAAACAGAAATAAAGCCGCTGACTTTTTAATTTAATATCGATCGATCGATCGATATATCGATTTTATTTTCTCCTCCCTAGGCGATAATAATATCGATCACACCTTCATCATTACAATATGCCCTCGCCCCCGAGCCGTATGGTGCGATAGAGAGAGTTGCAAGTCTTAGAGGTATACCTACATTTCCATTTTGAAATACCGTTACGGGCGATAACGTTTTCACACCCTAAACATTTACGAAATGAGACAATTTTGGTATCATTAGATTCAGCACACCTTAATCTAGGTCTGTACGTTTTTCTTTTTTTTGTAATTCAGCTTAGTTTAATTAAAAAAATAAAAACGCTCGAGGAAGTTTTTAAGTCAAAAATTTAGATGATTTAGATGCTAGAACTTCTATCGTAGGCAATATTTCTTTGAAATAAAAACGTACGGACCTAGATTTTCATTATATCTACAACATTTCCAAAAATTATGAAAATTAGACTATGTTTATGGGGGGAAAAAGTTATGGGTTTTCGGATGAAAATTTACAGCTTCACAATCCTCTTAAGTTTGATTTTTTTGTTTGTATTACTATATTATATGTCTTTTAGTCTGATCATTTTAGGGGTCCGTATTTCAATAAAAATCTAGTTAATATAAATCGATTAGTACAGCTCTACCTATTGCTGACAAAAGAGTCTTAATATAGGACGTACCGCCAAAGGGCAGGCGGACAACAATGTTATCTTATAAGATTAATGGAAGAAGAGCCAGGATATAAAGCAGAGAAAAGACCTCCCTGAATCAAACTCGCAAATATCGCCACAAAGCTACGAAAATATTAAAATCAGTAAAATAAATTAATAAATTTTAATTTATTACTTTATTTGTAACTTGAGGATCTGAGTTACTCTTAATAATTTCGTGAATTATCTGAGGTGTGAGCTTAGCCTGCAAAAAATAAACAAATTGTTAATGTACCTATTAAATAAAACTTTACTTAGGTGCTTAGTACCTATATAATAGAGAAACTCACTCAGTCAAGACGTAGAAAACATTAGTTTCCAATGTTCTTGATTATCTTCTAAAAAATATCACCTCTAATATAAGAAATCATTTATTATTTAAACTATACGAGTATACATGTACATCCGTTACTGGATACTGTCATCCTAACAAAGGTTAGGATGATCCCATGATCCCATGAGTGTTCTTTTAGTCAGTATGGTATTGAGATTCACTTAATGTAAAAAATATTGGTACAATGCCTTATACTATACAAAAAATGTATGTTGTACACAGTATGCACGTTGAGTGTATATAACACTCACGCAGACAGATTACACACACAGACACAACCATATAGTAAATATAATACACCAAAAATTAGCAATCAAACACAAACTTATCCCAGACACACATACGCCATATTACAAATACACACCAAATTCCGTACTTGAAAATACAAAATATAAAATTTACTACGACCGTGCTATTCTGACAGACAAAACCATTCATTACAATAAACCGTATATTACGCTCCAAGATAAAGTAAATAAAATAGTATATATAATAGATATAGCCGTACCTAATACTCACAATTTAATTAAAACCATAACCGAAAAAAATAAATAAACACACAGAACTAAAAGAAGAAATAACAAAAATGTGGAAGATGGAAAAAGTTTTTGTAATACCCATACTTTCTACGACCGGAATAATTCCAAAGCACTTACATCATAGCTTGAAAATTCTAGACATATCACCCAACTCATACATTAATAAACAAAAAGCAGCAATCTTAAATACATGTCGCATTATTCGAAAATTTATGCAAGGTTGACACTAATGTAGCTTATGCCCAATTACATTGACGGTTACTTGGTTTCGAACCGTAATCGCCATTTATCTATCAGCTTTTAGCTGAGAATCTATACATTCATAGAAAAATAATAATGATAATTTTATTGAAATACTTTTACAAAGCTATATATTATTTACAAAAAAAAAATGACTAAGGACATAATACAATTTGGAACCTACCTGAACTAAGTTAACAACCTGATTCAGGTTATGGTTTTACCATGCATTTCTTACAGTGACAAAGGCTTAGAACAGAACAAATTTTAAAACTTAGATATAAGCGCAGACTACAAATAATATGACAAGTATTAAAACTTATAAAACTTATCTCTGTTTCATATATGTTTTTTATTTTAAAGCTAATTATCACTTGTATTGTATCTATAATGTCATAAAATTGGTATAAGCAGGTGCATAAAAAATACGAATAATAATCAAATTTTATTAAAAATATATTCTTTACAAATGTTTAAAAAAACACTAAATCTTTATTATTCACTACAACACCGAAAATTTCCTATAAAACCCACATTTCCATAAGATATTCTACTGTAAAATTATTGTTATTTAATATCATATTTAGGTTGTCTTTTTTCCAAAGCCACTTGATAACCAGTAACATCTTTCATCATGACGTTCAACTTCACTTTGATATGAGGAATTGGCCCATCTTCTGGTTCTCCAACCACTTTGTTGTTCCGGAGAATCCACGCTAGTGATGTCTTGATCGACATAAGAGCATATTGATATCCTAGAAATAGCAATAGTTATTTTTAGTTTACTCACAATATTAAACACAGTTGTATGTATATATGTAGTAGGTATTTGAATTAAAAATACATCTACTCATTTTAAAATACATCTAACTCGCTACAGTTTTTAGATAACTGGAGTTTTGTTTTGTCTATAGCAATATTGTTATAAGTTATATCACCATGTTTAATAAGTATTTGTAAACATTAGTGACATAATAAAACATGTGTTTAGAGCTTTGCTCACCTACACAGCTCCTAGGTCCATTACTAAATGGCATGTAACTGCAGGCATGTTTCAAGTTTAAACGTTCCGGTAAGAAGCGATCAGGATCAAAATGCTCTGCATCTGGACCCCAATATTTTGGGTCGCGATGGCAACCCCAGATGCTCACTGTCACACCTGACCCCGCTGGCAATACACGACCAGATGCTGTATAAAAAATATTTGTTACCATTTATTTAGAGCTGAGACTTGAGACTGACTAAATTATGAATATTATAATGTAATCTGCATATTTTTGTAAATTTATAAGTTATAGTATATGAATGATCGTTATCAAAATCTTTAAACCATTTGGCGCTTTTAAAATTTGTAACTTCAGTTTGTTTGAACCTGGCTAAGTCTAAGATCCGAAGTCGTCCTTAAATATATAATTTTAACATTTTCATCTGATAAGTAGATGAGAGAAGAAAAACCATACTTCGGCTCTTCGACTATTTATTTTAAATAATATATTGATCTAGATTCTAGCCTCTATACCTAATAGGATTAAACTATAATCCTAATCCTTTTCATCAACCTAATCCGTTATCATTTGAATTTTTACAATAATAATTACTCGTACTTACGCAATTTTACTTCTGTCTCCACTTTGCGACTGATGAAAGGAACAGGAGGGAATAGCCTTAACGATTCTTTTACTACCCTGTCTAAATATTTCATGTCTAACAAATCTTGTTTAGTGACAGGTCGGTTAGAGTCTCCAAATATTTCGTATAACCTGAAATAATTTTAAACAACATAATATTAGATGTTAAATTTAAATGAAATACCATTTCATTAACCATATTCAAACTGATGTTAAAGGATACTTTATTTCTAGTAAAAAAAATTTAATGAATACTATTCTAAATATATATAGCATATTCTAAAACTACGTACAATTTAATACATCCTTAGATTTACTCGAAAATTTGACATCTATCTTCTATATCTTCTATATAAATAAAAATGAATGTTGGTAAGCGCATAACTCAAGAATAGCTGGACCAATTCGTCTAATTTATTTTTTTGTATGTTTCTTAAGGTTCACGGAAGGTTTTAATACTAAAAAAAAAAACTAGATCTATGTTACTATATCCAAGCCAGAGACGAACCCGAACGAAGCGAGGGTGAGTCACTAGTTTTAAATAAAACTATCTTTTCAGATTTTTTCGCAGATTTATTTAGATTTTTGGTTCCCGACGTTTCGAATGCTTTAGAGCAATTATAGTCAAAGGAGAGACTAAGGTTTAAGATATTTCAAAGGCATTATATAGTTGCTACAGGCAGCCTATCAACAAAACAACAAAATGAAATCAAATAATTCAAAAATGGTATCAAATTGTTAATTTTAATTTTAAACATTTTTATAATTTGATTGAGTTGTATAATTGAATATGGAACATTATTTATCTAATTTTGGCTGTTATTATTATAATTATTACATTTATTTAGAAAACCTTATTTAATTAGTAATTTTATTTAGTGTTGCCATTATTAAAATTATTTATAAACATAGAAAAAAAAATAATTATTTAATGCAACATTATTGTGTAATTAAACAAAAATTAAAACTAATTAAGAATAATTTTAATTTAGTTTGCAATTATTTAGAAAAGAATCAAAATTATAAGTAACACTATTACTACATACATTTACGATTGAAAAATGTTAATTTGAAAGATTGTTATTTTGATCCGCATTGTAAGAACTTGCTACATCTGTCCGATAAGTTTAGATTTATTGCTTAAGTAGCAAAACCTGCGGCTTCGCTCGCGCTAAAACTACAACAAAAAAACTTTAAAAAGGTAGGTTTCATACAAATTTTCATCCCTCATTTTGTCTCCTTATGGAATGAATTTCAAAAAAACGCTAAAACACGTATTTATTTAATTGTATTGAAGAGCATTAATACCAAGTTTCAAGAAATTCTGACCATAAATATTTTTTGGGCTGTGTTATAACGTGTATTCCCGTGGGAATGAGATAATCTCCCGCGGTAAATAGTATCCTATATGTTGACCCGGATATCCAGCTATCATCATACCAAATTTCATAAAAATCCCTCCAGTGGTTTTTTTTTGTGATGCGGTAACAGACAGACAGACTTGGAGTAAGTTTTGATTTAAGCTCGCTTAAGGATGTACTGACAAGATTGGCATCTTATCAGTGACTCCTGTTATGTAAAGTAGGACTGCAGGGACGCGCTAGACTGTGGCTGGTTTCACTCGGTCCCTGTTACGTAGGCGCGGCGCTTGTTGTCTCACAGAACCTGCTTGACATGTCGCAGCTCTCCCGCCAGGTATTGCTAATCACAGATCCCTTGTGCTCTCTAAAACAAAGTTTTTCCACGGTAGCTAACTGCAAAAGGTGGTGGTGAGATTCACCGTTCTGGTACCTATCAGTAAGAGTCTTCTTTCGATATACAGTATGACTCAAGGTGTTATCTGGGTTATGTATAAGTAATACATCTAAGAATGCTAAAGAATTATTAGACTCTAGTTCCATAGTAAATTGTATTTTAGGCTTTATGGAGTTAAAATATTCTACGAATACAGATATTATATCAGATGGTGATGTTGTGAAAGTGTCGTATACACACCGCTTGTAGAAATGAGAGTTCACAGGTGATGTGTTTAGGGCAGTCTCCTCGAAGACCTCCATGAAGATGTTAGCTACAACGGGAGAGACAGGCGAACCTATGGCTGCTCCATCCACTTGCTTGTAGAATTCATCATGGATGATAGATTCAGATAGCCAGATTTAAGGCAGTCTTTCAAAAGTTCAGTGTATTTTTCTTGCATACTTTTGTCCAGTAGCTCCCTTGATACTATTTTGACACAGTCCTCTACTAGGCTGGTAAATAGAGACTGTACATCAAAACTAACCATTGTTTCATCGTCCATGAGTTGTAGGTGTTTTATCTCATTAACAAAATGGTAAGAGTCCCTTGTGAACGCTGATGTTTGCCCTCTGAGTGTTGAGAGTACCGTCGCTACTTGTTGGGCCAATTTATAAGTCGGTATGTCGATTTAACTCACAATTGGACGTGTTAGGTTTGCGTATCTTTGGAAATCCATACAGTGTAAGATTCAATGCATCGGAGTGTTTCTTAATTAACTTTTTTAACGCGCAGGGGAAATCGTGCTAAAACATGTAAGATCGTCTCGAGACGTGTTTTGGGTGCGGTCGTATAGTTTGTATGCTCGTGCCCCCTCCGTCGCCCGCGAGCGCTTGGCGACGGGGTGTCGTGAACCGACAGAGAGCCGCGAGCGCCGAAAATGTATAGACGTTACAAAATCCTCCACGACTCTCATTGCGCGCACTTTAAATGTATCTTTGTTTCGCCTATTTCCTAACAATAAGTGTCTGTTTAAAGATAAAGGTGTTTGATTAACGATAAAGTTGATAATAATAAATATATTTTAATAGACTGAGTGGTATCTATTAAACTTTTTAGTATTATTTAACACAGTGGTTGTTGGGTCTATTTTTATCTTTTTGTATATACATACTTTGATCCAACAAAAGCTGTTTAACTTTGCCACTGTAATCTGATGTATCCATCACGACGGTAGCATTTCCCTTATCTGCGCTTACTGCGTAGTCTTCTTCTTGTTTTTCTTGCACGGCTTTTTTTTCATACTTAGGCAGTTTTGTCTGTTGTACGTGAGCTTGTGCTAATTGGTGTATTATTCTTTCCACCCTAGAGCGTCCCAATAATCTAGCAGGCTGCCGGTTTCCTGGAAGATTTCCGAGAGCGATCTCTTGGGGCCAAGTTTTGTAAGTAAGTATTCCAGTTCGCTGCAGTGTAGTAGAATACGAGCTTGTGTTTCATTTTCTTGAAGACACACTCTACACTGGGCGCTGTCCGTGTGACCTATATTGAAAAGATTGTTATGGGTTTACTTATTAATAAAAGATGGATGGATTTACAAAATCTATACTTAAGTTATTATAGCACTATCTTATACTAACTATTAATACAAAACTATTCTAGCTAAAATTACACTACTTAAGATCTACTAAGAAGGGCGCCAGGACAGTTTTTTTAACGATGCTCAGCTGAACTACAGCATCTGCCTGGAACTCTGCCAAAACGCCACGGCTATTCCAAACTCCAGGGATCACTGGTTGGGAAGGGATGATAACATATCCCTGCACCGTAAGGGCGTTACGATAGGAAAGACATACATGTATTAATGCCTAATATTATATGCTACACCTATCGGACAATATGTATTTTATTATCAAATCACACTTACCCCTTTTGTGCACAATTATTCACCACATGTACTTATATAAACTGATTCGTATCTCATATCTAATTACGGCATCGACTCAATATAATGGATAGATACTAAGTATATTGATTGTTATTCACATCACAAATGTCCGAAATAAAATATCAATTTGCTGGACACCGAGCACACGTTCTTCATGTTCGACTCTTTTGTCCCGCAATCCCCACCCTATCATACATTGGTTAATGTTACGTATGAGAACTAACAAAAAAGAAAAAGTAAACCCGTGCGTGGGATTCGAACTCGTGCCGCAAATACACACAATCCAGATCCACGCCAACTGTGCTATTACAACTTAGGATTAGTGCGCGAAATTGCTAAATATAAAGTTATTCTCATAACAAGCTTGATGTTTGTTGAGATGGCAGTGTCCTTGTTATAAGTTCCACCACTGTTTTTAGTTTAGGTCTAATTAGGCGTGTCAGTTTGGTTGTTAACTGTTTGTCAGGTTTGGAGAAGACTTCTTTGGACTGACGGCAGTCAGTATTTTCTTTCCATAATGTGTTAACTTTTTTGTTGATATAGTCGTGTAACCATGATTTGTATTCACAATAGGGGATTGGAGTTAAAGGTAGGCCCTTGTACTTTTAGTCTTGAGGCCTGTCTGGCTAAGTTGATGGCAATTGAGTTGCCTTTGTTGTTGTTGTAGCCTTTTACCCAAGAAAATTTTACTTTATTTATTTGGGAGAGATGTTCTAAAATGTTGTGACATTTTAAGTTGTACTTAGATTTTTTTGTGTTTTTGTTAGTGCGAGTAATAACGTTTTACTATCGGTTTTTATATGTATAACTAGCGACTCACCGTCGCTTCGCTCGGGTTCTTCTCTAGGAAAAAAACAAACCTATCCCTCGGGAACCGTACATTTTTCCGAGATAAAAAGTAGCCTATGTGTTATTCCAAACTATAATCTATCTCCGTGTCAAATTTCATCCAGACAAATTTCCGTTCTGGCCTGAAATAGTAACAAACATCTCAAAACGGATAATACGGATTATGTTCTTTATGAATTTGGTTAGTCATTCTTGTGCTTCAATTGTGATACCGACGTATTCTGCTTGTAGCACAAAGTTATTCATACCCAAATGATGGTTGATTTTAATATTGAGAGTAGGACAGAATATACCTACACCTACATCTTCCTTGGATTTGAATCCGTCTGTTAGACGATATGGGTTGGTATTGTTCTTGACCAGTTGTCTTCACCTTCGTCATCTGTTGAGTCGATGTTATAGTATTTCTCTATGATATGGGTTTTGTTTATTCTGTCGTTTGGCCATCTAAAGGGTGGAAATTCTTCGGCATAGATGTCGAGGACTTTGGTGTGATAGCCCAGATAGTGTCTCTATTGGTTAAATGATTGTAGTCTTAGAGCTGACATAGCAGCCTCTTGTTTTATGAAGACGTATAGGGTATGCCCAGGATTACTTTTAGGGCAGCTGATGATGTAGTTCTCATGCAGCCTGTACTGCTAGGGTGCCTGGTCTTTCGAAATTTTGAAACTCGTTCTGGATTATATGTAGTTCTGTTCTGGGCCACCATACTAGACTGGCGTATGTGAGGGATGCTCGTACAATCGTAGTATAAAGCTAGAGTATTGTTTTCGGTCTGATACCTACCCCATTGCTTCCCTACCATGCGCCTGCATTGGTTAAGTATATTGCAGCTCGAGGTGATCTTGTTGCATACGTGTGTATTCCAAATGAGTTTACTATCAACATAACTACAAACTAAATTAAAATTATTATTCTTAATTAATTTTAATTTTAACTTTTTTAAATTATACAATAATGTTGCTTTGAATAGTTATTATTTTGTGCTATGTTTACAAATTAATAATAGCTACACTAAATAAGGTTACTAATTAAATAAAGTTTAAAAAAAAATTGTAACAATTATAATAATAACAGCCAAAATTAAATAAATAATGTTCCATATTCAATTATAAAACTTATTAAAATTATAAAAATGTTTAAAATGAAAATAAACAAATATTGTAAGGTACTTGAATGCCATTTTTGATTTTTTTAATTCATTTCGTTTTTTTTTTTTTTTGTGGACAGGCTGTCTCTAACAACCATATAATGCCTTTGAGGCATCTAAAACCTTAGTCTCTCCCGTGACCATGATTGCTATAAAGCATTCAAGACGTTGGGATCCAAAAATCAGAATAAATCCGCGAAAAAATCCGAAAAGATAGTTTATTTACATACAATTTAATTTGCATGTAGCACGTTTTCACTCATTTTAACCGCACAAACTGCAAAATTTTCATATGATACTCCAGTCTCAGACATATTGTTCTTTTGCAATAGTATAATATTAATTTTAATTGTAATTTGAATTTTGAATAAGCTGAAAACTACGAAACGAACGGGCGAATGAAATGAAATACCGGTGTAAAATTTAACACGTAAGATTTCTTTATCACTTACTTTTAAATCTATCATAGGCATTGGAAGCCCAGTGGTAACGCGCTCGCTTGGGAAACCCAGTGAAGCGGGTTAAAATCAAAAATCAAAATTTTCATATGCGTATCAATTCTAGCATGATTACCACTTGCCTTACGGCGAGTGAAAATATCGTGAGGAAATCTGCATGTCTGAGAGAACCTAGTAAGTTTTTGAAAGACATGTGAAGTCCGCCAACGCGCACTTGGCCAGCGTGGTGGCCTGATCTCCCTCGTATTGAAAGGAGGCCCTGGCCTAGCAGTGGGACGTTAAAAAGGCTGAATACAATAAATACTTTGGAATAAAAAAATAAGGAACTTTCATTTGTAATAAATGTATACCGGCTACTTACTCTTCATAGAGTTTATCTTGTATTTTTGGATATTTGGCTAACAACAACAAAGTGTAACCAGTAGCTACTGCAGATGTATCCGCGCCTGCTAAAGTCAAAGTAAGAACTTCTTCTCGCAGTTCCACATTGCTGTAGCCTTTCTCACCACCAGAGAATGATATTAACAGGTCAAGAAAACTTTTATTTTGATATTTACCTAGATCTATGACAAAAAAAAAACAGTTTACAAATTTAACATTAGAGTAAATAATCACGCTTGTTATATTCTGATACTTAGAAGCTCACATTACTAATCACTTACAAAAACACATACCATAAGGGTCAAATTAGTTTGAATTACTATTTTTTATAAAAAATCTCATGAAATTACAGTTTTAAACATTGTATGTCTGCTTTTTGTTCTGTCAAATAATATTCATCGAATACGTCTCGATAGATTTCAATGAGACTCGATTATCAGATAATATCTAATGTTCAATTATGATTGATGTCTAAATAATTACCATATTTAAGTTTAATTAAATTGAAATATAATGTAGTATAAATTTGTTCTAAACAATGCTTAAGGAGGATCTCATACGTAAGGTCCTACCACAGACAGACAGACAGAATCTATCTACCGGTGGTAGGACTCTGTCAAGCCTGAGGAGTCCGACTGGATGGGTACCACCCCCTTATCTATTTCTGCCGCCAAGCAACAATGATTGCATTATTGTGTTCCGGTATGAAGGATAAGGTAGCCAGCGCAATTACAGGCAAGAGGCATATCATCTTAGTCCTCACAGTGACAACGCACCTGTGGTTCTGCATTTTTGTTACTTAAAACCTAAGTGCATGAACCGTAGGTGTTATGGGCGACAGGTACTGCTTTCCATCAAGTGGTCTGTCTGCTCGTTTGTCACTGAATCACATAAAAAAAAACACAAAATAATAGTTATTTTACTGCTTAATAGTATTTTCTGTGCATTTAGTATCAAAATAGAACAATTAAATTCAATACGCACTATAATGATTGTCAGTTTCAAATTGGCATTTCTTATATTGACTTATTTCAGCACGCTTCTTTACGATGACCTAAAACAAAATATTTAATATACACAGGTGCCTATTGTTTTAACAGCTTCTATTTCTCTTCTGATGAAATTCTAAGAAGTACTCACATCGTCTGTAAAATCGTGCAGGACTTTTATACACTTTTGATGCACCTTGTATTGCGGAAAAAGTTTAAACAGCCAGTCTGGTTGCAACCACAATTGGAAAATTCTTTGGCACACTATGTCAAGTAAAATATTCAATGACGTAAGAAAAGAAGAATTTGAATTATCTTGAGCGTTTATTTTCACACCTAACGCAGTTTCTGTAAATTAGAATTTCTTTAAAATATCCTTTATTTTATTTTCTCACTTCTCTCTTAAACAAATAAATTTATACTAGGAATGTGGAAAAAGTCGTTTTACATTTGGTTTAACCGAATTTCGGCGGCCTGAGCCGAACTTCGGCATTCGGCCGAAATTCCGTTTGAATGCCAAACATTCGGCAATAGAAAAAAAATACTTGCACTATTTTGACTGATGTCTGTCATAACAATAAAATGAAATTAAGTCTTTTGTACACTCCTTAGTCCGATCGGAATTCGGTTTGAGAACAAAAAAACTAAAACTTGAAGTCATAACATTTTTCATTCCCGCGGGATAACGCAATGACTGGTTCTATCGAGTGGTCGTTAGAAATTTATATGGCTAACGCTGGTTAAACTTTAAGAGATACATCAAAACAATGTACTAGAAAATTTTAGGCATAAAAAGGTTATACAAACAAGTTCGCAGTAGTATACGTCTTTCTCCTAAGGTACATTCGCAATTACTATTTTTATATGTCTTTACCAGCTTTATATGTCCATACTAACATTAAATACGAAGGTAACTCTGTCTGTCATCTTTCCACGCTAAGCTAATGACTGAAATGTGGTACACGGAAATAGTTTGAGTCCCTGGGAATGACATGAGATAGTTTTCATCCCGGAAAACCGGAAAACATACCATATATTTAACGGGTGATTATTTGCGATAATTTTAATCCCCATATGCATTATGCAAAAGTGAACCATTTTTGAGTTATCATGTTTTTTAGCTTTTTTCAAAATAAGTCAAAAATGCAACATCAAACATTTATTTAAAAAAAGTATGAATTTAAATCTCATTTTCTCTTCTGATTTATAAAAACGATTAAACACCAGTTATTTATCCATATTAAAACAACAATTAGCGGTCCAAATTAAAAAATGCGAGACGAAAAATGTCGTTCTTTAAAATTTCCATAAAATTAATTAAAAACAATACCCAATGTAAATAAAACAAAAAATACAAATTTAAAATAATATTTAGAACCAGTAACAGTTAAATGGTAATAACAATTAATAATAATTAAAGATTAAGACATTTTGTAATTTAGCCTAATTAAATTTCTTGCTCGAAGTGACTTCCCCTATTGCGTATGCAAAGTCGCATTCTTTTTCCGAGTTGTATATGTAACTTTTTATAATACTTACCTACTTTTCTATACCTGTTTTGTCTTCCTATTAAAACGTACCTAGAGATGAACCCGAGCGAAGCGAGGGTGAGTCGCTAGTTAAAAATAAAAACTTCAATTAAAAAAAAACTCTCGAAAACTTTGGGGTTATTGTAAAAAGTGTAATTTATAAAAGTTGTAGATTGTAACTAGACTTACAACTTTTGCAGAGAACATTTTTCGTTCGGACGTCACAGTAAGCCGAAAATTGAAAAAAACTATTTTTTAACGTCTTTCATCTCCCCATTTCTTTCATTTCGGGGGTAGCTGGACATCGGGGGCATTTTACGGATTAACACGGACTGCTAACATTTTAAAGTCGTTAAACTTCAGGTTTTAGTTATTTTCTATTAAAAATAAATGGATTCCGATTAGTCTACATGGTCATTTATTTTAGTTAGGAACATGTAAACCTTAACACGTATGCGAAAAAAATTAAATTAGTTCTTCTTAATTTAATACTCTCAAAAATCTTTGCATAATTAAATAGACAAATTGAAATAAACTTAGTATTCTTCTAACAAACATCCTAATTACAATTCGTAAACTAAATTAAAAAAATCACGTTTTTGGTTCACTAACTAAACACTCAGAAACATTAATTATTTTTAATTATTAAACAGTCACGACGTGTGTACCATCCACTCCTAGCTTCAGGAGACACTTCGTCTCCTTCTGGATCGTAATTCTGTATATTTCTCAATTGCAGTAAAAAGTTGTAAGTCACATTACTTATACAAACAGAAAAAACCAAACAATAGCGCGATTCAATCGACTCCTAACGCCATCTATTAGAAACACACCCAAACCACACAAATGACAACATAGATTGTACAACGTGCCTCTCGAGAAAGCGCGGTGAAATTGAACCGAAGTTCGGCCAAATTTCTGCCGAATTTTTTATTTTCACCGTATGTTCGGCCGAAGTTCGTATTCGGTACAAGCCGCATTCGGCCCATCACTTATTTTATAATAAGGGTTAAAGTATGAAATTGCCGATTTGTACTGAAAAATTGATATTCGTTTTTTTTTTAATTTAACATACTTATTTAATCAAAATAATTACCATTATTATCTATACATTGCTGCCATCTAATAGGAAGGTCATTTATGCCTTTGCGGTAGAACTCTGGTGATCTAGATTCGACAAACTGTGTGAAAGCATTTTGTACTGCCTCCAGAGAAGAAAACTTTTTATCACGTAGGAAATTGTCCAAATCACAAAAAAAAACGGTAGTCCTTTGGAGCAAGGTCTGGCGAGTATGAAGGTTCTATGTCAATTCGAAGTACCTATTACAATAAAACGGCAATTTCATACTTTAACCCCTATTACTAAATACGATAATTTTAAAATAATATATAAATTTAAATAAAAAATAAAATATTAGTAAATTAGTAATATAATAAAGCCATATAAAGTCCAAATATTATTATACAGATGTTACAAAAAAATTTTTGGCACCTATACCAGGAGCAACTCGCATGCGTCGCGGCAGTTATGCGTAAGCGATCCCGCGGCGTACCACTAAGGCGGAGGGGAGGGGAAAGTTGGGGTTTAGTGGGTAGTACCGGCTCTTCTAGCCGGAGAGTCCCACATAACCACCTGGGGGATAGGTGGTATGCGTAAATGCATTCCCCAACTAAAAAAAAAAGGAGCAACTCGCATGTTACACCGCCCACCGAAGTGGGCTGTTAAGTTCTTGGCTTCATGTCCGGCTGAACTGTTAGATGCTAATGAGAGCGGCAGTTCGAACATCGACCATGACTGTATGTTGCCAGATATTTAATTAATAAAGGAAAGGCAATAGATATCTAGATAGATCTCTACTCTACCAAAATCATGATGGCAGTTCGTAATTTTTAGATTAACAAATATGGAGATTGATATTTAAGCTTCTGCTTATTATTTATTTTTTTGTAACAATAAAATTATTTTTATTTAAGTAAAGGAAATAAATTGAAGTTACAATTTAATTGTATGTACAAAATAATTCTTTTCTTATACTGCTGATGGGAAAAACCATTAGTCTCATCTAAACACTTAGCCAAACTTATTAGCTTTACCATGGTGCGAAGTGTCACATCTACTATTATTAATGCTGCCAATATAGTTAATATTATATACACTTATTACGTACTTACCGCCTACTGAATCCAATGAGTAAGTAGAAATATACGGCCAAATGCTAAACTTTTCTTTACCTTGATGACTAACTAATTGTTTCACCAATTTCTGACTGTTCCCAGAAAATACTGTGACAAATTGGTCTATATTTTTTGGAGCAAACACGGGTAATATAACTTTACGCCGTCGCCTCCATATGGGAACTATAAAAAAATAAATGTATTTACCTGAATCATCTATATCTATACTATAATAAAGAAGTAACTTAGCCAAATCTGTACATGAAATATTTTTAAAAAGCAATGACTATAACGTATCATGTACACAATATAGACCCCAACACATAGTTATTAAAAATTTTGTTGCACGCAAAAAGTAATGAACCGAATTCAACGAAATTTGGTGAAGTGATAACTTATTACTCGGGTCAATATTTAGGATACCTTTTACTTCATGAAAATCTTTCCCACGGGAAAATACAATAACTGGTTTTATTGAATCGTCCTTAGAAACCTTCCGCTAGCTATAACTTAAGATATACATCAAACCAATATACTAAAAAATTATAGGTCTTGAAAAGGCGTACAGAACTAAGAACAGTCTACAATAGTATAATGAGTCATTCTAAAATCCGTAGCAGAAAATGATGTCCCGAAACTAAAATACTTTCTTTTTGTTGAGATATTAGAAACATTTTATGGTATTATGGATTCATTTGGTAAAGGACATATTATTTAATAACTTTTTCAAACAGTTTTTTCATGTAACAGAGTAGTCATTCATGGTAACAGAATTGTTTTTCATATAAAAAAATTGTGTCCCAGATCGCAGACCATACGGAAATCGTGATACCATTCTTTCAAACCATATGAATCTTTTTCTTTGAAAATGCTATAGCAATTAAACAATTTCAACATTTCCAGTTCAACACATTTCATATCTAATAACTACAATTTATTGATCCACCTATGATTACTTCAAATTTTGTCCCGCTTTGTTTCAAATAGTAAGCGTATGCTCTGTTACCATATATATTTGAGAGATGCCAATAGATGGCGCCACCTTTTCAACTGAAACAGTTGTGTTATTATGTCTACCTGTTTTATCGGCACCCTTTGTTGCAAGTGAGGCTTTGTGTTTGAGTGAGGTTGGTTGTGATGTGAGGTGCGTGGTTTTATTCTGTGTATACTCTGTTACCGGCGTTTTAAAGTAAGTACATATTTCCATATTGCTATACAAATTTACAAGTTTAAAGTTAATCTAATGGAAAAATTACCTTATGTGCATTTATTTTAACATAATATAATTTTGTTTAAATAAAAGTCAGTCTTGTCAGAACTGTCACTCGTAGCAGTAGTGTTTAGCTTATCATTAAAATATAATTATGTTTTTTTGCTTATAATGTTAATAGTAAAACTGTACAACCGCTTTTATGGCAAAACGTAGCTATCTGTTATGTTGACTGTGAAGTGTAGTGCTATTTAATATCAAAAAGTGTAAAAATCTTAATTTGGAATCAAACTTATAAACCTCTCAGTTTTTGCAACTTTAAAATACCCACTTGTTACTATAAATAATATGATCATAACAAATTACTTGAATGTAGTACGTATTTAACATTTTCATTACGTTCATTAAAGTGGCAATGGAAGAGTGGTGACAGCAAGAGATTACTGTGTATCGTCGATCCGATAGACCCGAGTTCAAACCTCACTTAACAGTAACTCGTTTACAATTTTTATTCGTTTCTTTCTAAAATTATAAAATGAAATATAGTTGCTGTAAGTCAACAAGTGGGGGAGCCACTGATCGTATCACATGTGTACAGTGTAAATGTCACTATCATATACAATGTTTGTTTACTTCCAATGAAGATAACGAAATATCCAATGAATTTAAAAAAAATTGGACTTGTCCAACATGCTCTTGCACCCGACGTGGCCTTAATACAGATAATACACCAGTTCGGTCCTCCCCTTCGGGTTCAAGATCTCTTAAAAATCAAAATATTAACATGCAAAGAGGAGGATCTGCAATGAATCAATCTCCAGAAACGATGGATATTGGAAGGGAATTTAATTTTACTATAGATGATATCAAACATATTATTTCCTCAGAAATTGCGAAATGGAAATCAGACTTAGAGTTAACCATTAATAACCTTGTATCTTCCTTTCTGCAGCCTATTAAGGAAGATATACTTAACCTAAAGGATAGTATATCTTTTATTAACACTAAGTACGAAGAAATAAATCAGAAAATTGGTCACTTTGAAAATGAGATAAAAGTATTATCTGCTCAGTCAACTCGCTTAAATGACTTGAGGATTAGTCTAGATCGCATGGAAACGGAAAATAACAAACGAGAACAATGGGTACGCAGATCTAACGTAGAGATTTACGGAATACCTGAAAAGAAAAACGAAAATCTAATGGACCTCCTACAATCAATGTCCAGTCATATAGGTTATCAGGTGAATCCTGCAACAGATATTGATTTTATCACAAGAGTAGCGCCAACTTCTAGAGGAAATGGTCGGTCAAAACCTATCATAATAAGATTTTTGTCCCGCTGGAAAAAGGATGAATTTCTGTCTATAGCTCGGAAAAACAAGTTGAAATGTAGTGATCTTGGCTTTTCGGGAAATAATTCAAATATATATTTTAACGATCATCTGACTAAGAGTAACAAAAATTTATTACAAGAGGCTAAAAAGTTAGCCAAAGAAAAGGGTTTTCTGTATTTTTGGGTTAAGAACTGTACAATCATGATCCGACGTTCTGACACCAGCCCCGTATTGCATATTATAAATCAAAGTGATTTAAAAAAAATAGCTTAAGTGTTGATTTCTACTCGATAATTTTTATTATACTGCTTATCATACTTGTATTCGATTTATTTATTATTAATGGTCTATTTTATATTATTGAAATGTATTGTGAGGACATCTTAAAGTTTCAACTCATTTTTAATTTAGCGCGGATTTATTCAACAGTAATACGATTTTATTTTTACAGGATTTTTTTGTTAATTTATTATAAATATCAACTCAGAGAAATAAATAATTATTTTAGCGATGGATAAACGTATCTCAATCTACTACCAGAATGTACGTGGTCTTCGTTCTAAAACCAATATGTTCTATCGAAATCTTCTCAAAGCTGATTATCATATAATATGCTTAACGGAGACTTGGTTATTAGATAGGATTTACAGCGAGGAGTTATTTGACTGTCGGTACTCCGTATATAGGTGTGACAGAAATTATGAATTACGTGGGGACTCTATGGGTGGTGGAGTTTTAGTTGCCGTTAGACATGATATCTCTGTACGTTCCGTGAATACTGTTTTAATAAACAATGCAGTCGCTGATGTTGTAAAAGTTAAAATAAGCTTTAACATTGAGGGCAAAATATCTTTTCTTAATGTTTTTTCGTGCTATTTTCCTCAATGCAGACTTCATTACGAAGCTCTATGTAACTTTTTTGAGTATGTTTCAAATGATATCGTTAAAGATCCGGACGATTATTATTTTATCGCAGGTGACTTTAACATCCCAGATGCTAAATGGGGTAACAATAATTCGATGATGAATACACTTGAAACGAATCTTAACAACAATTTAGTGTATGCGCTTTCAATGTTTTTGAATTTTACCAACTTAAAACAGTACAACTGTATTCCCAATATTAATGATAGATACCTAGATTTAATCATAAGCAGCTGTACCTGCATGGTTACACAATGTTCGGAACCTTTAGTTCAAGAAGATTGTCATCATCCGGCTATTGTAATAGACAGTGAAATATTTACTCCTCCAATACTTAATCCACTCTCTAAAACTTTACGTCAATTCCGAAAAGCCGATTACAGTTTAATTAACACCAAAATTGAGGAAGTGGACTGGAATATATTACTTTTTGATCTCGATGTCAATTCAGCGGTAACTATGTTTTATCAGGTTCTTGAAGAAATTATATCTGAGTATGTTCCTTGTAGAGTAAATACAGGCAACAAGCAATTCCCTTCTTGGTATTCTAGAGCTCTTATTAAAATAATTCGTGAAAAATTTAAATATCACAGAAGATGGAAAGTTTATGGTGGGATAGGTGATTACCACACTTTTAGCCTGCTACGGGAAAGACAAAAAAGAGAACAGATTGCTTGTTATGATCTGCATATTTGTAGAAGTGAAGAAATGATATTGCAGCAAAGTAAATCTTTTTGGTCTTTCGTTAAATCGAAAAAATCTTGTAACGAGTTGCCAGCAACAATGTTTCTGGGTGATGTTTCGGCATCAGATGGTGGAAGCATTTGTTCTTTGTTCAGTAATCACTTTCAGTCAGTATACCAGTCTAACGCTTTTGACAGTGATATTGAGTTCAACAATAACATTGGTCCAACTATGCATGATTACTTGTCCATCAGTTCTGTTGAGCGATCCCCCCGCATTGTACATAAATATTTGAAACAGTTGGATCCTAGTAAGGGTATTGGCCCTGATCTCATCCCTCCTTTCTTTTTGAAAATGTGTAGTGAAAGTCTGTCTCATCCCCTCTTCTTGCTGTTTAATAAGTCTCTTCAATCTGGAATAATGCCTACCACATGGAAGCGTTCTTTTGTAGTACCAATTTATAAATGTGGAAGTAAACATGACGTCTCTAAGTACAGACCTATATGTAAATTAAGTGTGATAGCTAAACTGTTTGAAAAAATTATATTTGATTATATTTACCCTATGTTAAGTTCATGTTTCATTGAGCAACAGCATGGGTTCATCAAGAATAAATCTACTGAAACAAATTTAAATGAATTTATTCACCGTGTAACATCTGACATGGACCGTGGCGGCCAGGTGGATGTGGTGTATACAGACTACTCCAAAGCATTTGATAAAATTCCTCACTCTTTGCTTTTCTGGCGGCTTACGGGATTCGGTATACACGGTGATCTTCTGCGTTGGTTTGCGTCTTATTTACGAGAGCGATGTCAAGCTGTAACTATAAAAGGATTTTGCTCCTCATTTGTGCCAGTCACATCAGGTGTTCCTCAGGGTTCTCATCTCGGGCCTCTTCTTTTTAATATCTTCATTAATAAAATTAATTTGATATTTAAATATTCTGAAATTTTAATATACGCTGACGACATGAAGATCTTAAGGGCTGTTAATAATAGTGATGATTGTCAATTATTGCAAAGTGACCTTGATAGATTGTGTCGATTTTGTAATAATAATGGTCTTATTCTTAATATTAAAAAATGTAATGTCATTAGTTTTACACGTAAGACCAATATTGTCAAATACGATTACACCTTGAATAACAATTTAATTAAGCGTGTTACCGAGGTGAGAGATTTGGGTGTATATCTTGATCATAAACTCACTTTTTCCAGCCATATAGACCACATAGTTGGTAAGGCACATCACATGCTTGGCTTTATACTCAGAATAGGAAAAATTTTTCGTAACAATTCCACTCTAATTGTTCTCAATAATGCCTATGTCCGTTCTATACTTGAATATGCTTCTTCCGTTTGGAATCCACAGTACATTAAATATATAAATAGAATTGAAAATATCCAAGTTAAATTTAGTAAGCATTTATTATATAGATCAAAAATCAATAATCAGGAATTTCCTAATGTAGTGTCCCTATTGGATCGCCGACGCCAAAGGGATGAAATTCTCCTATTTAAAATCATTAGAAATCATGTGAATTCACCATTTCTTTTAAGTAATATTTATTTAAGATGTCCTCGTCCGCAATCACGTAATTTGTCATTATTTTATCTACCTAGAAGAACAACTAATTATGCACGTAATAGCTTTTTATACCGTTCCTGCAAATTTCATAATGAAATATTTAATGACATGGATTTATTTTCCCTTTCTTTAAATAAGTTCAAAACTTTAACTAAAAGTGTCTGTTCGTGATCGTTTCCCTGTTCTTGTTATATACTTTAATTTTTAATAAGCTAACATGTATTTTATCTACCTTAAGAATTTGTAAACTGTGAAGACTTAATTGGTGTATGTAAATGTTTATTTTTCTTTTGTTTTATATGAAACTAAATACTGTTTGTCTTCCAAAATAAATAAATAAATAAAAAATAAATAAATAAAAAGGCATAAGGCAGTGGTAGCCCAGTGGTAACGCGCTCGCTTGGGAAACCGAGTGAAGCGGGTTCAAATCCCGGGTCTTGCACCTCTGATATTTTCATGTGCGAATCATTTCTGACATGATTACCACTTGTGTTACGGTGAAGGAAAAACATCGTGAGGAAACCTGCATGTCTGAGAAACCTAGCAAGTTTTCGAAAGACATGTAAAGTCCGCCAAACCACACTTAGTGGACTATGGCCTGATCCCCCTCGTATTGAAGGGAGGTCCGTGCCCAGCAGTGGGAAGTTAAAAAGGGCTGAATACAAAAAGGCACGAAGCATTAAATATACTTCTCTGTTACTGAACAACTCTGTTACCACTGTCTAGTAGCAGAACTGCAGACTGGTAACAGAGTTGTTATTACACTTACTATTTAACTGCCTAAAGTTTTAGTTTATCTGTATCTTATATAATAAATTAAATAATTTGTTTTAGATAATTATACGACACCCACGACTCTCACCGCTGCTGAAAAACAGCGACGCTATAGGGAGAAGTTAAACTAAATCCAGAAGAGGAAGCAGAAGCTAAAAGAAAAGATTTAGAGAGATATCACAAAAATAAACGCTTAATAAAAGACATGACTTCGCGTGAGCATCGACTAGCTAAAAAAAATGGCGAGTTGCGAATGCCAAAAGGAAAGATCGCCTTAAAGCACTTAGAATAGTTATGAATACGCAAGAATCAACGCCTAGAGTTAAGACACCACCACCTCCCGCATCTGGTAGGGTTACACCTGTTTTTTCATCAAAATTTGCCACTCTTCGTCGACTCTGTACTCCTCAGCCTTTGACTTCAAGATACAGTAGTACAAGCACTAACATATCTGCAAAAGCTCGTGGTAGAAAAAAAGTAAAGAGAGATAGATCTATTTAGAGAAAATTCGAAAATGAAAGAAGAGTTAGACAAAATTTAAAAAAAATGTGATAAATACAAAAAAAGATACAATGGAATTCTATGAAAAAATCAGGGAAACCACGCACATGACGACAGATATAATGCTCTATCAGATGCTATTAAACATATCAGTAAATTAAAAATTTAAAGGAGAGACGCATTGTTCAAAATATACTTAAAGAAAATAATATAACGCAATCAAGGAAGAAAGTGCAAATAATCAAAGACTGTTTAAATACTAATCAGGGATATCTTAGAAAACATGAACCAAAGAATGAGAAAAGCGTATTACGAGTTAAGTTACACGAATTTTTTAATCGTGATGACGTAGCCAGGGCTACCGCGGGTAAAAAAGAAACTGTGAACCTATAAAATCTATTCCATTCATTTCAGCGAGAAAACCCTGACCAAAAATGTTGTTACAGCAATTTCACTGCAAATAGACCATTTTATGTAAAGACTTTTTTTTTTATGACATTCAGTGACAAACGAGCAGACAGACCACCTGATGGAAAGCAGCACCTGTCACCCATAACACCTACGGTTCATGCATTTAGGTTTTAAGTAACAAAAATGCAGAACCACAGGTGCGTTGTCACTGTGAGGACTAAGGTGATATGCCTCTTGCCTGTAATTGCGCTGGCTACCTTATCCTTCAAACCGGAACACAACAATGCAATCATTGTTACTTGGCGGCAGAAATAGATAAGGGGGTGGTACCCATCCAGTCGGACTCCTCAGGCTTGACAGAGTCCTACCACCGGTAAAGCCTCCTTCGGTTGATGTAAGGGAAACATGTCTTTGCCGACTACATACTAATATGTTGCACCTTTCCACTGCCCTTTTTAAAAACAAGCTTATTCTACCTATCACACGGCCCTTCGGCAATTTGGAGTCATCTTTACCCCATCCTTTCCTCAATTAGAGAACGGTCGTCTAACATCAAAGTGATACACATACTTTCAGATGGGCCCGTGACTCAGTATCGCCAAAAACAAAATTTCTACCTAATATGCACAAAACTATTCTCAAAGTACAACTTTGTTAAAGTTACTTGGATTTTTTTTGAGGCGGGTCATCGGAAGGAGGTAGCCGACGGTATCGGTGGCTTTAACCACCAGTTGGTGGTTTTTGCAACTGTAATTTAGAAAGATTTGAATCCTTAACAAATAAACACCAGTGTAGTTGTACAAATGAAATTAAAAATATACAGCCTAAAAACAGTCCTAAGGTGCTGGGTGAGTCGGTCATACAAACCCAAAACTTAAATACTATTTGTAATAATAAACCATATGTATGTGATAAGTCCTCCAATATCCTTTCAAAAAAAACTATTGTAATTTCTGACAAAATTGGTCAAGGTTTCGGGTCTCATTTAAGTAATGAAATTGGAAATGTATATAACACATGTTTGCCCGATGCCAGCTACCAGTACAATATTAATAAGATTTTAAATATGAATTTGAATGAAAATAGTACTATTGTACTCTTACATGGTGACAGTTTGTCTGTTAGGAAAAAAGAAGTTATTCAAAGTATCGAAAAATTACTAGATATGCACAATAAGACAAAGTGTAGTTTTATATTTTGCTCATTCCCATATTCTAGTACCCTATCAGAGAAACAAAATAAGTATATCTATAATTTGAATTTGACAATGTACAACATGACCTACCGTCATAGGGACGCTCTATTTTATTTTGATGTGAATAAATTTATTCACTATAGTTTTAAGTTGACTAAAGATACAATGTATCTACCTAATTATTATAAAAAACAAATTGCTACTTTAGTAGCATATAATTTGAAGAACCCTGTTATACATGGTATAACTTGTAATGTTTTAATAAATAATTGTGACATGATTAGTTCCAATTTAAACTAAATATTGAGACAAAGCCTAAGCCATATACTCTTAACGTTGTGCATCAAAACCGACTGACCGGTGGTAGGACTCTGTCAAGCCTGAGGAGTCCGACTGGATGGGTACCACCCCCTTATCTATTTCTGCCGCCAAGCAACAATGATTGCATTGTTGTGTTCCGGTTTGAAGGATAAGGTAGCCAGCGCAATTACAGGCAAGAGGCATAACATCTTAGTCCTCACAGTGATAACGTACCGGCGGTTCTGCAGTTTTGTTACATAAAACTTAAGTGCATGAACCGTAGGTGTTATGGGCGACAGGTATCGCTTTCCATCAGGTGGACTGTCTGCTCGTTTATCACTGAGTATCATAAAAAAAAAAAAAAAAAAAACAATACAAGGTTTAGGTGGCAAAGAATTAGAAGTGGAACTATTTCTAAAAAAAATTAATATACATTTATTATGTGTCACAAAGCACTGACTCTCAAATTGTACTAATATTATTAGTATTGAAAATTATAAACTGTCAAGTACGTTTGTTAGAGAGAAGGCTATTCGCGGTGGCTCACTTATATTAATAAGAAACGATATTGTTTAAAGTCTCGACAGGACATAGTTGCCCTCTCTGTCGAACGTACTATTGAAGTATCCTGCATTGAGCTCAATAAATATATTATTGTATGCGTATACCGACCTCCATCCGGTAACTTTGATGATTTTGAAGCTGGAATAGAAGACATTCTTAAACGTCTCAGCAATAGTAGTAAGGGTATAATAGTTTGTGGTGATTTTAATGTAGATATATTACAGGTAACTTTTCTTAGTGTGCGCTTACTTAGTCTGTTCAAATGTTTTAATATGTTTAACGCTTTTTCCGAACCTACATTATTACCAGCGGGTCTGCAACTTGCATAGACAATGTGTTCTGTCACTGTGATATTTTAGAAAAATCAGTAATTAATAATTTAAGTTCAGATCACTGCGGTCAAAAAATTTCCATAATTGATAATGATATTCAAAAATCAGAAAAGATTTTCTGCAGACCCATGACACTTAATAAAATAAATTGCTTTAAGAGCAATGTTGCTCAAAAAGTTCTAGTCATTGGTTTAATAGATGAAAACCCAGATAACGTACATTCAAAGTTTTTTTAATTTAATTATGAATGAATTTAATGATATTTTTAAAACTAAAACAATTTATAACCATTTAAAATTGAAATTTAGTGATTGGGCGACCGTTGGAATATATAGGAGTAGGGAAACATTATATGAGTTGTATGGTATGAAACAATGGAATCATGATCCAGTGTTCCTTAATAAATTAAGAAATTTCTCAAAATTTTTTAAAAAAGTATGTTCCCACGCGAAGTCAATATTTGTAAGAAATAAAATTATAAATTTTGATAATAAAATTAAGCAACCTGGGACGTAATTGCTGACGTAACAGGGAAATCTAAAGCTCCTAAAGAACCCATTAGCTTAAATTTTAATAACATTAGCATAATTTCGGATCATAAATTGGTAGATAGTTTTGAAACTTTTTTCTCGGAAATACCTCTAACCGTAACTTAATTGGTTTAAAAATATTTTTTCAAATATTTTGCTTAATGCTGGTAGTATTGAAATAGGCCTATAATTTCCAGGTTGAGACCTATCCCCACTTTTAAACAAAAGTATTACTTTACTATGTTTCATTAAATCGGGGAATGTACCGCTATCTACACATTTATTAAAAATAGAAGCTAAATAACGAGCGATATGTATTATAATGTGACTTAGCAATTTTACCGAAAAATTTTTTCAAAGCAGTATGGCTTCACCAAAGGTAAATCTATAACTGATGCGGGTGCTGCGCTTCTTAGGCACATTTACGATGCATGGGAGAAATTGCAGAATGCTATTGGTGTATTTTGCGATTTTTCTAAAACTTAATGGATATTAACACTGCCCGACTTGTATATTTTAGTTATTTTCATAGTATTTTATCGTACGGAATACTTCTTTGGGGCAGTACCGCGCAAATTAATTTGATATTTATACTTCAAAAAAGCAGTACGGGCTATTTATGATCTAAGAGCTCGTGATTCCCTGCGAGATGTTTTCAAAAAAATTGGTATTCTTACGATTGCGTTGCAATATATACTGTGTAATATATTATTTGTTCGCAAAAATCTAAATAATTATGAAAAAAAACAGTGATAGACACACAAGAAACACTAGGAATAGAAATAAGCTTGTTACGCCTAGACTTCGGCTCCAAAAGGTGAATAAATCCTTCGTGGGCCTGAGTATACGCATAATAAGATTCCACAAAATGTCCTAAACTTACCTTCTCAAAAATTTAAAGATAAAATTAAAAATATTTTATTGGGCAAAGCATAATACACAGTTCAAGAGTTTCTTGTTGATGAAAATGTGTGGAATTGAGTATTATTGACTCATATGCGGGCTATCTACATGTTATATTAATAAAATAAATGTAACTTCGATATTTAAAAGAGCAACTGTTGAGTTTCTTGCCGGCTCTTCTCAGCAGAACTGCTTTCCGAGCCGGTGGTAGCTTCCTCACGGACAGACTTCACTGACGCTTACATTAAATTGACGATTCAAAAGCACTTGTAATAAGTCTAATTGAATAAAAGTTTATTTCATTTCATTTATTAAGTGAACTGCTGACCAAGTTGTTGCCGTTGGGAAGGATATTTCTGATGCTTTTTTCTTCTATCAGCTTCTAAAAGGCAGTAGCAAAGTGAAGATGTACTTTATACTTGATGAAGACTTTGAAAACATGGCGAGAGCAATTCCAACGGAAATAGTGCCATTATATGGCACAATGAAAGTACCTCAAGTTTTTACAGAAGAAATGGGATCGCTGAAGTATCGAGAGTTGAGCTGTTTTTGCCAGCGTGGTTTCTGTGCTTGCATGAATCAAAAAACCTATTATCCACTAAAAGAAATGATTGCACAATCAAAGCACAGTAATCTTGCTACGTTAGAAAATATTACTAATTTAATTATTCATAACAAAAAATCTATTTATAATTCTGTGTACAGTTCGAGCTCAGAATCTAGTGATGATACTTTTAAACAAAATAAGAAATAAAGATCAACCTGGATTGTCAGAAGAAAAAGATAAAGATAACTACTTAATTGAGAAGGAGAACATTCATCCAAGTAAAATAAAAGACGGGGTCTACGTTTTTGTAAAAAATTTACTCTGCTAAAAACGACTACATTTACCTTAGCAAAGCGTTAAATGTTGTAAACGATGACGGAGATGTAAAAATAGTATTCTTGAAGTCTGTTGACGATACCGGAAAAACGTTTAAATTGGTAGAAAATGATATATCTTATGAACAATATGAAAGTTTGATAAGAATTTTTCCCGAACCTAAAAAAGTAATTAAAGGCAAGAGGGTATATTACCATTTCCCGACTTCTTTGGAAATATTTGAAAAATAACATATCAGTTAATTTCAATTTGATCTCAGTTAGGGCGAACTAATTTTTTTTAAGTTTAATCGTCTAATTATTGTTAAAAAAAAGTTTTATGATTATAGTTACTAATTTAGTTATAGCATTACAATTATGTTCCTGTTCCTACAACTCTGTTACTTTTATATCCAGGTGTTTTTTAAAGAGTAAATTTAGATTTATTATAAAATGTCAGATATATACTACTTTTATTTACGAACAATAACTTATTAATATTCTTATATTTTATTCAATTTAAGGAAAAAAATGTTTCATAATACATACAGAGTAACAGAGTATCCAGAATTTCAATTATTATTTATAATTAAGAAACAATACTGTGCTTTTTTATGTCAGACATGAGAATAAAGACTTAATTTATGTTAATTCCAAAGAAGAATGTAAACAAAATATTTTTATTCTTTAACTAATAATAAATAAATGATAGTAACGGAGTTGTAATTTTTTTGTAACCTAATCCAATAAATCCTCTAAAAATCTGAAAATAGAGACGAATGATCGCGCCAAGCTTCAAAATTGCATTTTATAAAGTTATGTACATACCATGAATATCTTTACACTTAGAATAAACAATTGTTTTTTTTTTTAGAATTTAGATTTATTGCTATGTTTTCCTGCAACGGATTATAGAATGAGCCATTGATGTCTATCTCGGTACACTCGCAATAACTGTTCTTACTATGTATTACTGGCAATGTCGCGACTCACTGACTGACTTATCAACATTCAGCCCAAGCCGATGATGATAGACCAGCATCACAAAAAAAGCTAGCTTTATATATCCATACTAATATAAAATGCGAAAGTAACTGTCTGTCTGTCTGTCTGTTCATCACCTTTTCACGCTTAATTCGCTGAACTGATTTAGATAAAATTTGGTATGGAAATAGTTTGAGACCCTGAGAATGATATAGGATAGTTTTTATCCTGGAAAACACATCATATGTAAGCGGATGAAAAGGGGGGTATATATATATATACGAACGAATATATATATACGAACAAACTCGAGCGAAGTGAGGGTGAGTCGCTAGGAACTATAACTATAACTGCTAATTAATTATATCTATATTAAAAAATAATTACCTGGTGCAAATATAACGCCATTGCCAATGACCTTTCTAAGAAATCTATGTAAATTATCTTTTTCTAAGCATATCTTTAATATGAATTCCATGTCCATGGGATTTGTTATCACTAAAAATAAATAAGGAATATAATTTTTCTGCTTAAACATTGTTTTTTATTATGGACCTTACATGTATATTTTAAATTTAGGCTGAACCTATTTGTACAGTAACTGTACGAATAATTTATTATTGCTAATACAATTACTATACGACTAATATTATTTTTATTATTCCGGCTATTGATTATTAAAATTTTTCTTTTCTTTTTTACCTATAATTTTCGAGTCGGAACTGTCACCAAATCTTAAATAACATAAAGCAAATATGAAAATGTAGGGTTCTGGGTTTGAAATTAAAAAAAGACCTAACGAAATAGCTAGCCTTAGCCTTCTAAACCTACGTTATCCAAGTCAGCCCTTTCACATAATCGAAAATTAAAAATTGCTCTGGACAAATAATTATATATTAAACGTCCAGTACCTGAATTAATAGTCACTTCATTTGTATGTGAGAATTCAATCGGACTAGGTTCAACGTAAGCGGCGGTTGGGAAGCAAAAAAGTAAATTGATTTTTGAAATATTGGCATGGCCGGGCCGGGCATGTGTGTTGTCTAATTTGCGCTTTGACCGCTTGACCACGATGCTTAGATCCGAGTGTAAGAAATTATCGACCATATTCTGCGTAGAGTAATGCAAAAGAAAACCGCATGAAAACTCAAAAACACGCGTTTTCCCAGACATGAGACTAATCTTGATCAATTTCTCGCCCCCGAAAGTCCCCATATACCAAATTTCAGCGAAATCGTTAGAGCCTTTTCCGAGATCGCTGGTATAAATAAATAAAGAATAAATATACAAGAATTGCTCGTTTAAATATATAAGATAAAAGCTATTGTGACTAATTGTTGCCATGTTAACCGTTGTTAATGGCTGACAAATATATATTATTGTATTTATTGTTATTGTAGCAAATACTGCTAGGCGAAATAATCCTTATAATTAGTGAACTTTCAATAAAGAAATCCTAAAATTCCTGTGTTGCTCCTATACGTTTAAATTTTAGCGCACTTTACAAGGTCAAAATGTATCCTTCATGTCAGTTTTAGCTGGCCATATAATGAGATACAACAATTTCATGAAATGGTCACATCATGAAGTGATCAATTCTAAGATCTGGCCAAGACATAGCAATGAGTGAGGTATATAATTTTTTAAACAGATAGCTCACTTTGATCCAAAGTGTTTTTGAATAGCACCCGTGTACGGGACTATGAAATATGGCTAATCTGCAGGGTGGATCGACAATTTGATAAAGGAGCAAGGAAGCATTTAGATATGAGTGACACACGATTTTCAGGTAAGTCTAGATTTTAGTAATGGACGCTTATTGAACTAATACGATAATGAAAAGTTCATTATCTTTATTACATATCTAATATTATCAAAAGACTAACAGTTTTTCAAATTTCAATATATACAAAACATATAGTATATAAGTATTTAAATTTAGTACTTACCAAAGTAAAGAATGTGATTTAGCCATGCTTTGATTAAACCATCGTTTTGCATCGAATCGTAACTAAGTCTTTTTAAGCTGTTCATGATATCTGGAAATAGCATAGAGCATTTATTATTTACTAGTAAAAAAAGAAAAATAATATTTACATAACACTGTTTTACTTAAATTTAAATATACATTGCCACAATGGAAAAATTGAAAATTCTCTAAGTAGTTATTACTTTTGTATCTTTATTTTGACTTACGGTGAAAGAAAACATCGTGAGGAAACTTGCATGTCTGAAAGAACTAGCAAGTTTTCGAAAGACATGTGAAGTCCGCCAATCCGCACTTGGCCAGCGTGGTGGACTATGGCCTGATTCCCCTCGTATTGAAGGGAGGCCTTTGCCCAGCAGTGGGACGTTAAAAAGGGCTGAATACAATGTAGTAGAAATAACTCAGCACGTGAGATGTAAGTTCTCGGTAAAATCTTAAAATATTAATATTTTCCTAGAGTTATCCATTTTAATTGTATAATATTATTTGTGTCTATTTACACTTATATAATACGGGCAGATCCATTACTTTTCGACAAAAGTGTACGCGCGTGGATTACCGATTTGGACGCAGTTTTTTTTTCGAAAGTAGGCTAGATAAAAACTTTTTTAAAAAAAATAAAAACCGACTTCCAAGCACTGAAAAGTAAAAAATAACTAAACGGGGGTTTTCATTTAGAATAGATACTTAATCAGATTTTTTCGAAGTCGGTGTGCTTTGATTTGTATTGGCTGGCACCGACTTCGAAAAAATCTGATTAAGTATCTATTCTAAATGAAAACCCCCGTTTAGTTATTTTTTACTTTTCAGTGCCTGGAAGTCGGTTTTAATTTTTTTTTTTAAGTTTTTATTTTTCCATTTTTAGTGTACACTTATATCATCAATACAAATTAATCAAGCCCAAACACCAGGTAATTGCTGTAAATCGTTGAGGAGTTCCCTCGACTATCTTTCGGGTCCATGATCAGATCGACTCCAGACTTTCATTAAATAGTAGTGCTTTAAAATACCTAATGAAAATGTTAACAAACGCACTAGTCACCGCTACAATTTTCGAAAGTTCCCCTCGATTTCTCTGGGATTCCATCATCAGATCCTGGTTTCCTTATCATGGTACTACTCTTGGGATATCTCCTTTCCAAAAAAAAAAATAATTATCAAAATCGGTTCTTAAACGACGAAAAAATGCCCGAACAAACATAAAATATATATATATATATATATATATTAGGGTGGCCCAAAAAAAACCGACTATTTTTTTTTTCGAGTCTCGTACCAAAATATGAAAGTTTATAATGTTTTAAGAGTCCCCTCCAAACGGCAGGTCAAAAAAAAATTTTTTAAGGGTCACTCCAAATTTTTAAAAATTTCCAAAATCATCAAAAATCGATTTTTTTTTTTAATCATTTTTCTCATTATTTCATTTTTTTCTACAAGAAAAATAATAAAGATCCTGAAAATCTCAAGTCGAAATTTTAATATTTAAAGGTCGCTCCAAATTTTTTAAAGTTTCCAAGACAAGTACTTTATATCTTTTCGAGCTACTTCTGAATATGAATATTAACGAACTTAATATTTTTTTTTCTTTAATTTGACATACCAAAGAATGGAATTAAAGCACGAAAAACGAAAAAAAAATTAAATAAATTTTTTTTACTATTTTAGTGTAATTACCAAAAATCATAATTTTTTAAATTCTTTAAATTTATTTATTTTTCAAAAATAAACATTCTAATAAAATTTTAAAATTTTTTATAACATATTTATAAACTTTCAACACAATAATAGTCAATTATTAGTTATGTTCAAATTATTTTTAGTTCAATTTATTGACGTTAAGCGCGCCCGTTAAGTATTAGCTGTCTTCGTCTTAGATTGTTGTTTTTATTTATCGTCAGCGTTGGCTTATGTACTGAGGGTATTTTATACGTAATTCAACAATTCAAGTTATTTACAAGTGATCAAGTTGAAATAAAAGCAGGAATATTTA
Organism: Argynnis bischoffii washingtonia; assembly: GCA_033884665.1. Classification (NCBI taxonomy): domain Eukaryota; kingdom Metazoa; phylum Arthropoda; class Insecta; order Lepidoptera; family Nymphalidae; genus Argynnis; species Argynnis bischoffii. The sequence continues at coordinate 10,525,502 of CM066618.1, read as the reverse complement.
TCATTGTTTTTAAAATTACTATCAAAGGTAACTATTTTATTTTATTTTTAAAATATTTTTTATATCTAAAAATTTTTCTAACCTAAACACTTTTTCTTGAAATCATTGCATATACTCAAATATATTGTCAATAATTTAGAGTTTTATTTTAATTTATTTACTTTATTAATCTAGCAATTGTTGCTAATAATAATACTAATTAATATACTTTTTTTACAGTTTTAAAATGAGCTCTCGGCAAAGATTACGATCAGAAAAGTCGCAACTCGGTGAATGGTTGCTGGGACAATATATTACTGAATTGAATTACTCTCAACTGCCAACAAAACGTTCAGTACTTAGTTTTTTTTTATATTATCACTATGAGCATCAAGAAACAGTGAACGAAAGTTTAAATAGAACAACAAAAGAAGTTTTAAATATTTGGAATGATGAAAACGTAATAAAGGATTTTCATGTTAAAGAAAAAATAAATAAGTTATTTACAGTTTGGAAAAGCTTAAAAAAAAATCGATTGAGGTCATCTAAGACTCAGAAGCAGAATGAAGTTAAATTTTTAAATTCCCTCGAAGAATTATTTGATATTTCACTAAAATGCTCATTGCCTAATAACCAAATTCACGATTCGGCTGTTACGTCAACTGCAGTGACTTTAAACAATAACAATGAATTAAGTAAATCTCTTTCTCAAAAAAGTCATTTATCTCAATCAAGCACATCTTCCCACGAACTTTATGCTTCTCCTCCTAAAAAAAAGCCCAAGTGCAAGATTTCTCCAGAGCTGTCATCAATGTTTGATTGTACTAAAACATCTCATCGAAACGGTGTACTTTTGATGTCGGCAGTTTCAGCAGCTTTAGAACGTAAAGTCTCAGATGTCACGGTGAGCAAAGAAACTATTAGACGCACACGACAGAAGCACCGAGCTGAAACAGCATCAAGTTTGAAATCGACTTTTTGTCCAAAAGTTCCTCTGACAGTGCATTGGGATACAAAAATTTTTAAAGCCTATAAATCTACTGAATCAGAAGACCGTTTAGCAGTGGTAGTATCTGGTCAGGGAGTTTCAAAAGTGCTTGGTGTCATAATAATTGAAAACTCAACAGGTTTAAGTCAGTCAAATGGTGTTTACAATGTAATTAAAGAATGGAATCTTGAAAGTAACATCATGTCGATGGGATTCGATACGACTGCAAGTAATACTGGCAATAAAGTTGGAGCTTGTACTTTGCTGGAAAAAAAATTTCAAAAACAGTTACTTCATCTTGCTTGCAGACATCACATCTTGGAATTCATTTTAACTGCAACATTTGGATTATTGCTAGAACCAGTATCCAGTGGCCCTAATATCAAACTGTTCGAACGTTTCAAGAATCAGTGGAAAAATTTCGATAAATTTGATTTTGTAAGTGGAGCAGTTGATGATGAATCTGATACGGTTAAATTTATTATTAATCAGCAAAAACACAACAACCTCGCGATGATTACAGAGAATTTTTGAAATTATCTTTGTTGTTCTTCGGAAAAACGACTGATCATAATGGCCAAATGATACGTATTAACATTCCCGGAGCTTATCACAGAGCCAGATGGATGGCAAAAATTATTTATTGCCTGAAAATATATTTTTTCCGCAATCAATTCACATTATCGCCAACAGAACTATCAGGCCTTGAAAAATTTAACAAATTTGTAACACACATTTATTTAAAAGCTTGGTTTCTTTCTTCTAACGCTATATCGGCACCACGAAATGATTTGCAAATGCTAAAAAATTTGGTAAACTATAAAAATCAAGATGAATCCGTAGCAGCTATTGCATTAAAGGTATTTTCTCGACATCTTTGGTACTTGAATGAACATTTGGTTGGACTGTCTTTCTTCGATAATCAAATTTCCGTTACGACTAAAATAAAGATGGTTTCAGCTTTAAACAGAAAATCTTCAAAAAAAAACAGTTGAAAACCGAATAATTATTGATCCAAATCAAATATTGAACAAAGATATTAGTGACTTCGTAACGGAAAATACTAAATATTTTTTCGAGTCCCTGAAACTTGATGATTCCTTTTTAAAACTACATCCTCGTTTCTGGAAATCAAATAAAGTTTATTTAGAAGGATTGAAGATTGTTCAGGAGCTAGAAGTTGTAAATGATTCAGCTGAACGTGGGATTGCTTTAATGCAATCGTATCATGATACTTTGACTGACGAAAAACAAAAACAATACTTATTGCAAGTGATTGAAGAAAATAGAAAAATGTTTCCAAACGCTACAAAAAGAAGTTTGATGAATCATTTTTATACGGCCACAAAGTACAATTAACTATACTTAATATATTTAACAATACTTTAACATTGTTGGAGTAAATTTTCGATTCTGTTTTTAATTTAGTTAAGTGTTAAACTATAGTAAAATTTTGATAAGCGTTAATTAATATATAAAAAATACTTTGTTAAAAAATGTTGTTATTCTAAATAATGTTAATAATTTACTATTGTTATGTTTAAAGTTTATAAAAATTTGATTAAAATGTTTATTTTAGAAAAATAAATAAATTTAAAGAATTTAAAAAATTATGATTTTTGGTAATTACACTAAAATAGTGAAAAAAAATTTTTTTTTTTTTTTTGTTTCTCGTGCTTTAATTCCATTCTTTGGTATGTCAAATTAAAGAAAAAAAATATTAAGTTCGTTAATATTCATATTCAGAAGTAGCTCGAAAAGATATAAAGTACTTGTCTTGGAAACTTTAAAAAATTTGGAGCGACCTTTAAATATTAAAATTTCGACTTGAGATTTTCAGGATCTTTATTATTTTTCTTGTAGAAAAAAATGAAATAATGAGAAAATGATTAAAAAAAAAAAAAATCGATTTTTGACGATTTTGGAAATTTTTAAAAATTTGGAGTGACCCTTAAAAAATTTTTGTTTGACCTGCCGTTTGGAGGGGACTCTTAAAACATTATAAACTTTCATATTTTGGTACGAGACTCGAAAAAAAAAATAGTCGGTTTTTTTGGGCCACCCTAATATATATATACGGTCGAATTGAGAACCTCCTCCTTTTTTTGGAAGTCGGTTAAAAAGAAGAAGATCTTAAAAATTTAAGCTCGATACGATTTAATTAAGCCGCTGGAGAATTTTTTGAAACTTGAAAAAAAGTTAATTTTTTAGTCATATTCAAAAATTCATACTACTACTATTTTGGTACTACTAATCTATACATATAATAAAATTCTAACTAATTCGAATCTGTACCTTAAATATTTTTTGGAAAATCTTATTAAAATAGACATTATGGTCGATACACAGACCAAATGTATAGTTTTTATAATTTTTGTCTGTCTGTCTGTCTGTCTGTTACTGCATCACAGAAAAACCACTGGAGGGATTTTGATGAAATTTGGTACATGATAGCTGGATATCCGGGTCAACATATAGGATACTTTTTACCGCGGGAGATTATCTCATTCCCACGGGAGTACACGTTATAACACAACCCAAAAAATATTTATGATCAGAATTTATTTAAGCTTGGTTTTAATGCTCTTCAACAATACAATTCAATAAATACGTGTTTTAGCGTTTTTGAAATTCATCCCATAAGGAGATAAAATAAGGGGTGAAAATTTGTATGAAACCTACCTTTTTAAAGTTTTTGGTTCTAGTTTTAGCGCGAGCGAAGCCGCGGGTTTTGCTAGTTATTATTATATATTTAGTAATACTACTATTTAGGTGTAATGACGTTACACACTCTCCACTACGCGACTATATTCTATACTTATTAGAAAATAACTGAGGCTAATGGAGAGTTTAATTAAATTTATTAAATTTTAATAATTAAGTGCGTTTCATGTACGCGATTAACGCATAGTAATTTCAAAATTTTCAAAATATAATATGTAAGTAGATAACAAAAAAAAATTGATATTTTTGAAGTCGTTGCCAGCAAGCAAAGCACACCGACTTCAAAAATATTTGATTTGGTTATACATATGAAAACTACCAATTAGTTATTTTTTACTTTGTAGTGTTTTTTTTGAAGTTGGTTTTTACTTTTTTTTAAGTTTTTATTTTTCCATTTTCAGTGTAGTAGACAGTTTCAGTATACATATGAGTAGTAGTAGCAATGTAAGATTTAAAAATTCAGTAAGCGAAAAATCAATTACCCGTATTTTCTACACTTAGGAGTGATTTTTTTTTATCATATTAAAATGGAACCAACTTTGATGAATACGCTATCCAATGAAAAAGTATCATGGAAATCGGATTCCACTGTAAAAAGTTAGGCGTGGTATAAAAAAAATATATATACGTGAGTTATCTGGACTTGGGTTGTAATATAACAACGTTTCGGTCGAAAGGATAAGTGCAACTAACTTTATTTTCTTATTCTCTATGGTTTTATATCATACATGAGTGCGGGAGTAAGTTAGGTTCTTAGTTAAAAAAGCACAACTCAATTGTCTTACATGTCAACTGTTTATAATAACAGGGGCCTTACCATGAACTCTTATAGCATGAATACTATAATCTTACTTTGAGTTTTCATACCATGACGTCTTAAAAGCAAGGTTATTATAAGCTTGAAACATTCTTACTTTCTTAGCAGTTTTGTGACGTCACGACACCAAAATTACTAAGAAAATGTTATTATCGTTCATTGAATTCGTACCATGAAGTGAATTTTGACAAATAGCATTCTTACTTTTCTGTCATAATTAGCAATCTTGTAAAAGTTGTTGATACGCGATTGATGTATTATTATTTTCAAAATTTATAATATAAAAGGTAATTGATTGTGCCAGTTAAATTGAGTAAAATCTATTATTTTCGTAAATCTGTCGATTGATAATACACTTGTCGTGTAATTTTAGTACTTCGGTAATTAATGTATACTTTGAGTCTGGAAGTGTAATAATTTCGAAATATTTATGATTCTAAAAGCTTATAACGCAGAAGCTTGTAGTACCTACACGAAATCTCGTTTTCAGCTATGTTTCGAATGTGACCTTTGTGACATCAATTGAGAAGAATTTACTAAGCATTGTCTATTGTAAAAAATGTAAAACAAACTCTATAACGAGACTCTCTGATGAGAATTTACATATGTGAAGGAAATACAGTAAAGAAAAATACCTATAGAAACTTTGTTTCTAGTTTAGTAATTCCTTTAGTACCTACTTTAACTTTTAGTCTATCCCGTTCTCATTTTCGATCCCCTACTCGCTTCACTTGATGCCTTCATTACAAAGTATCGAGGTTTAGGTGTAAATACATATAATAGAATAATAAACAGACAAATAGAATTACTTTCGCATTTATAATATTACTATGATTTTTTATTATATTATCCAATAATGATGTAAGAAGTTGGATTTAAAGATTTCTATATGTATTATATAGTCCCTTTAGGTTTGGAATCCTAAAAGAACTTACAAAAATTATAACAACTGTGTATGTATAATAATATATTTTTATAAAATAACAAAATATGTAATAAAGGAAACTCAATTACAACACCATAGCAGTAATCAACCACAATCAACCACGTGCTTCCTGGATCAGCAGCACAATTAGGCTAAGTGGAGATATTTTCTCCATTGATTTAGAGAAAAGCAGCACTTAAAATTCTAAAAAAAAAACAGTTTTTATTAAACGTTTTTAAAGTATCTATTTTATTTTTGTGTTTGCCTAGTTGAAAAATTATAGCTTTAAGGTATATTAAATATTAAATTGAAATAAAAAACGTAAAAATATTAAGCATTTTTTTCTTGCCTCTCCAAATGGTTCCTTTGCGAAGTACTCGTGAAACTATGTAAGCTAGTATTTCATTGATTTAAAAATTTATTTAATGAATAAAACATTTCAGTACACCATACTTGTTTCTAACTGTTAATTCATATAGTACAAATTACTAATAAAATAAGTTCAACTTATTTTATTCTATCTAAAAGCTCTCATACTAACTATCATCTCATTGACTTTTAATTTTCGCTCGTCGTCAAACAAGTAAACAAATAGTCAGGCGGTTGTCAAGTAAATAATTTGTTGCGAATTTTGTATCACAACTTAGCCATAATTTATTTTCTTTTCTTTTCTAATAGTTTTCCTAATTTTTAAAACTAAACTAAAATTATCTGTATAAATAGTATAAAAAAGACATAGACTGTGTATATTTTGTAGAAAACATGTACTTTTGAAATTAATTAACATACTATTTTTCTTTAATTTTATCCTAGGTAAGTACTAATCGTATTTACGAACGACTATCGGTGTGATAGGGATAACGCTATACAACTTATATAGCACTATTTCTTTTCTTTTATAGGAGGGAATAGACAAATCATTCGTTCTGTCGCATCACTAGGCAATCTTAAAACAAGCTTGCTTTTTAAAGGTCATGGTACGAATAAAAGTAAGATTATTGTAATTTTGAAACAAAACAGTCTTGAAATAAGAATGTTTTAAAATAGGTGATGGTAAGGCCCCAGATCCTTCTGAGAAGGATCTCTAAAAAGACGATACATTTAATGGTCTAACGTGTGCATTCGTTATAATACTAGATCCTTTTTAGAAGGATCTTTAAAGAGGCGACACGTCTTATAGTAATAGATCCTTCCGAGAAGGATATCTAAATAGCCCACGTGTTGGGTTGCATAACTCGTGTGGAATAGAATTTTTTTTTGTCAGTTCAAAATATAGCACACAGTAAGATGTACCATACCGTAAAGCGTACATTTTTACTCTAATCTTTTTAAACTCACTGATATTCAAATGTTAATTACACGTGAATAAATGAATGAATATGAATCTAATTAGCCCATTACGAAAAATAATTTATTAGACAAAAATATGTAATATTTATTAGAAATAAATACATACATATCATATACAGTATATTAGTTTCAAGAACATCAATTTTTCCTCATATTGGGCTTTATAAAATATTGAGTTTTATTTCAGGGTAATTTTTTTCTCAATTTTAATGTTTAAAATTCATGGCTTCAACATGACCCATAAAGAGTAAATGTAAACTTTAATAATAACTTATTCACTAAAAAGTTACACTACATTCAAACCTAATCTTAAAAGATAACCCTTCATCTGGGGTAACTATTTTTTTCTCCGTGGGATTTTTACATCATTTATACTTAATTATAATAATACTTAGTCGGTGCCAGCCGATACAAATCAAAGTACACCGACTTCGAAAATATCTGATTAAGTATCTATTCTAAATGAAAACCCCCGTTCAGTTATTTTTTACTTTTCAGTGCCTGGAAGTTGTTTTTTTTTTTTGTTTAAGTTTTTAAACTAGACTGCATGCGTGAGAAATCGCTAGATTATTTCAATTTAAACATAATATTATTAATGTAATTATAAGACAAAGATAAATAAGTTGTTAAAATTTTCACCAACGTTATTTAGTTAATATTAGAAGGTATAATAATTACTTAAATAAAAAATGATACTTTCCCTCAGTACTTCCCGTGAACTTGTGCGCAACCCCTATAACAGGAAACTCGTATTTTGGCCCTGGTATAGCTGACGCTAGGCTGTACATTCTTCTCCTCCGAAATCTATACAGACATGTCCACAGCACAAGTACCACTAGTAATAAATGTAAAATCATTTTGTTTTTTTATGTTCTAGAATAAAGTGAGAGATCAGCGAGTACACAATTTCAGGTGTGCTAAGCGCGTAGAACTGTTCGATTGACACGATTTGCGCAACTCTCCCACTTTATGGCCATCCTCCGAGCAAACGACCTTCAACATTCGGCTCCTTCCTTCCCCACCTCACCTCTAGAAAAAATTGTAATAAATATTAGCGATATCTACGGAATAATAGTTGAAACAATATTGTACATGTCATAAAATACAGGCCATAGAAGAAATATTTTATTATTATTTTATTTATTTCTTTAGTACCTCGGCTAGATCATGTCAATCACACACCAAATGACATAATATTTATGTTCTAACAATATTTGTCATTAGAGAATGCACTCTATTTCAAAATTTCTATTTCAAAATTCTATAATTTTGAAATGGAAAAATTAAATAAAACTATAAATAGTTACATTTTTATGCAACGAAAAATAGCCAAATTACAGTAATGCCGGTACTGACCAGGCGTTCTTTGAACATTACTGTTATTTAATGCCAATGAATAACTGAGTCACAAGCTATTGAAAGTGGCTGCTTATACCTATTATATAATATTATTTTTTATTTTATAACATTATTTATTGTATATGTATAATATTTAATTTATTTATTATATAATATTATTTATTGTGTATATCACTTCTATTACATGTACTAAAGTTTCCAAGCATTCTTTTTTCATAAGTGAAATGTCATAACAGCTGGAGGTGAACACGAACGAGGCGGATACCCTGGGGCCTTACCATGAACTCTTATAGCATGAATACTATAATCTTACTTAGAGTTTTCATACCATGACGTCTTACAAGCAAGGTTATTATAAGCTTGAAACATTCTTACTTTCTTAGCAGTTTTGTGACGTCACGATACCAAAATTACTAAGAAAATGTTATTATCGTTCATTCAATTCGTACCATGAGGTCAATCTTGATAAATAGCATTCATACTTTTCTGTCATAATAAGCAATCTTTTTTTTATTATCAATAATGGGCATACTCTTGACCTTCATCTAAGGTCGAAGGCACAGATAAGATCTACGATGTAGCGAGTTTGCCCAAGAGAAGCTTGATAACACCTAGAAATATTAAGTAACTCAGAAAGTATTTGGTTTCTTGGTATGTAATACGGTTTTTTGAATTGTGTCAAAAAATTGTTTTTAAATTTAGATATTTTTAATTAATGTTTATATTACATTTTCTTCAACAGGTGATTCTGGAGCATGATGACACCGATTCTGGAAGCACAACCTGACTCACCCGAAGCGCACTACACCAATTTGCATGTCCGTGCCAGAAATACGATTGAGCGTACTATTGGGCTTCTTAAAGCACGTTTTCGTTGCTTACTTGCTGACAGAGTACTACATTACTCACACAAAGTAGCTGGCTCTATTGTAAATGCATGTGTTATATAACTTCACATTTGCAATAGGGCCAACACTTCTATTCAGCAACTAAGCAGCGAAAATTTGCAAGAAGCCCAATTTCAACAAGATATTATGAATGAAGTCAGGAATAACAACGCTTCACTGGAGCTAGGATTGGCTACCCGACGTTGTCTTATGCAGAGGTTGTGGGAAAGGTGGCATGCAATAACCTGAAAAGTTTTTTTTTTATTATTTATTACTTATTAAACATTTTTTTAATATGTAATTTTTATTTTTATTCTTTTGCTCAAATTTAAACCAACAATTTTTTTCATTCTATTTATTTAAAAATAACATACATATCTTTGACTCGTAAGTAAAAGTCTTTATATTATACCTTTCAATTCTTACGGCTGTATTTTTAAGTTCTATAAGTACATCCGTCATTTTTTCCACTGCTTCGGCGACCCTCACAGTAGCGTCAGCACGTAGTTGTGAGGATCGAACAAGGGCGCGTCTTGCCGTCTCTTAGACCATAGGCGTCTCGCGTGTCCTATACCGGCGTCGTGGGGACCGCGTGATGGATGGAGTTGTAGGATTTACACCAGTAATGTCTGGCGTAAGCGTCATGGTTGGGGGAGAAAGAGCAGATAGAGTTTAAGGTACATCTAAGTTGACTAAAATAGACTCTAAAATAATAAAATATAAAATAATAAAATATCTGATATTGGGGAATCTATCACTTCGCCAACTACTGGAGGCTAAAAATTGACATAAAAGTTATGTATTTATTTATTTAAATAAAATGTTTTTCATAAAATGTTTAAAAATACGAATTTAATTTTTTTACAGTTGATAAAATGAAACAATATTGTGGACACGTAAATATTATTCGTATTTATTTCAATTTTAGTTTAACAAAATACGTAAGTAACAAAAACAACACAATATTTTGTTATACGGAACCTATAATGCGCGAGCTGGACTTGCATTAAACCAATTTTTATATTAAAAGATTTACAAACATTAACATCATTTAGTTAAGAGCAACACAGCCAGAGGTCCCAAGAAAAACTAAAATTTACTTATAATTATTTAATTAAAACTATACTTAAAATAACATTATAACTAATGCGTCTAATACTACGCGATGTAACAATTAGAATTAATATATATAATAATTTTAATAATAATTTCACCTTCTATTAGAAAAACAAAAGTGTAAAATTACGTTATGACGCAAATGACCGTGGGAATGCTGACTCCGCTCCGGGTGTCGCCAGCGTACGGCGCGAGGTCAGTGTTTCAGCTATAGCTATGCGCTGCGCTATAACAATTTACTAAACAATAAAAATTTACAAATATTTTCATTTGAAAATTGTTTCGGCCAGCAAAATATTACTAATATGTTACTAATTTATAAAGCCTCTTATATAGCTTAATATAGCTTAAAAGCAGTATTACTCCATAATGGTAGCAGATATCCTTCCATACCTATTGCATACTCAGTGATTTTAAAAGAAACATATGGAAATATGAAAGTAATCCTTGATGTTGAAAAATCGGCTATGGATATGAAAATGACGAGTCCAAGAATTCACGTTTAAAACTTTTATTTAAAAGTGGCGAACTCTTGGAAGGCGCACACGAACTTTACTCTAAGAAGATCTACTAGAGACTGAGAGACAATTATTCTTAGGTTGTCCTTAAATATCCTAAAAAAACACAAGGAGTGTGCCACAGATGTCCAATAGCCTTTTTAACAAATGCATTTTTATTGCACCTTAATAAAGACAGGGGTTTTCCATGGGAAACTATTATCTTATTACTTAATTGTTTAGGCTAGTTTCTTGTCTAAACATCTGTAGACCACTCATTGCCGTCACCCGTCTCATGGGACGCCAAGCGCCGCTCGCGACACCTCAAAAGAGCGAACTTCATTCGTAGCGCCGGCGCTCTCAAAGACCCTGCGCCTGTGTTATGGCCGGCGCCGGGCGATGGTAGCAAAGCAAGGCGCGCGTAGGTTACAAAAATTGGCAGCATTTGTCTATATTAGGATGTCTTAAAAAGAGCTTAGGGCACCTATATCTCGTAAAAAACTAATTACATTGAAAACGGTTATTTTATGTAAAAGAAAAGACGGTAGGTTTCTTGGACAAAGTTTAAATTGAACAGGAAAAAAACGGATGGGCAGTACTTGAACGAATAATCAAAATAATTTATTTTTTATCGAGGCAATATCTGGCGATACTGATCTGATAATGTGCTTACAGGACACATTGCCCTTATTCAAAAATCTGAGTCACGCTAAATCGTTATCTTGACCATAATATTTGGAATAAAATAATACGATTATTAGCAGAAAAAATAAAAAATGTTGTTTTGGAATTGAAACAATCCAAATATTTTTCAATTATTTTGCGGTTGTCGTACGGTGCGTTCTTTTAAATGCAAGCAACGATAAGACTGAAATAATAGAACACCTATTGGGATTATTTCCTATTACAGACACTACCTAGTCAGGGCTTAACTCAATTTTTGTTAATTGTTTAATGTCCAACGATACTGACATACAAGATACGTATGCGTGGTCAGATCGAATATCATAACCAGAGCGAACCATAACGAGAGCGATTAATGACTTAGCAAAAGTCGCCATTTTTCTGTCTATGATATACTTTGTCGTCACGCCAAGCGCGCGAAATAGCGAGCGTTTAAAGTCGTAGTCGTATACTAAATTTTAGTTTTTTGGAGCTGGATATTTATTTTTCAGTTATAAAACAATGTAAGATATTTATATAAATAATAAAAAAATAATCACGCATATTCTCTATTGTGCAAGAAATTTATGTTTTCTTTTCTGCGTCAATAGAATGTTGGTAAATACTTACCGAAGACGTGCAAACTTTCAGTCTCAAGCCACTCGATAGCAGAACAGGGTTCAAACAGTTAAAGCTCTATGTTTAAACCTGGGAAAAGTGTATGATGCCTAGCTTACCATATAATCCGATAGGAGCAAAGATGCGGAGTCAGGAAATATTGTAAACTCTTTATTGGCAAAAATTAAGTCATTTAAAGTCATCTTCTCGTTTGTTTCGAAATTTTAAGCAAATTAAATATAATTACCAAGGCTCTTCAAAAGTCAGACGTATTGTCAGAAGCGGTATAAATGATTGATCATGCAAAAATAAGTTTGTCTGAATTCTTTGATGAGTGCGCTTTTAAGGAGATCTTTAAAAGCTCGAAAACTGTAGCAGAAGTCGAGGTAATAGCAGAATTTTCTGCACCCGCCCGCTCTCGCGCTCGTAAAGGTTTTTAAAACGAAGTTCCTTTGCGCGTTACACGGTCTGGGTGGATGGGAGCGAGACCGAAAAAAGTATAATAAGACTTTTTGCCGAAAGACTCGACGGCTCTCTTCTCTTCGACTTTTTTAATTTTTTATTTACATTTTTATAGTAAATAATTAATGTTTACTTTTTTTTAAAAATATTATTAATTAAAAAAAAGTATTATTATTAAAATAAGATTCATACAGTTCTTTAAATTTTTATTTGTTATTAACTTAATTATCGTACATCGTTCAGTGTTTATCATTATTTTATACATAATAAATATTATCACTTTGAAATTTTATAATATAAATTATAATGACTGTAAAGCAAACGTCTACCAAAAAGCGAAAGGAAATTCGTTCCGACCGAGGGTCCATAGACCCCTCATTTTTTTTTAATTATAAAGCGGAGGATGAGCCGATAAGAGACGCAAAAACATATTTTAAAGTAAATTTAACTACTGCGTATTAAATAGCGCAATTACCAAGTTCCACAAACGGTTTGAACTTTTATATAAAAATACTGTGTTTTTTTTCCCCTTTTTTCAAAAATTAAAACACTGGAAGAATTTGGACTTAGATATATAAAGGGGTATTGTTCTAATTTAGAAAATAAACTATAACATGCTGGCTCTTCAGATGTGCAGAAATTAAGAGCTCTTTAATGAAATTGAATTATTACCGATGTTTATTTATGACTCCGCTACGCCGTTGGATATTTTAAATTATTTGTTTACGAATAAATTAAGTGCTTCCAAATCTGTCCACAGCACTTAGAATTTACCTCACATTCCCAGTCACTGTAGCACATAGGGAAAGATTATTTTCTAAACTAAAAACATTTAAAAACTATATTGACAAATATTTTATCGTTCATGAGTATTGGACATGAAATCAAAATTGAAGTCAAGTGCAAAAAAACACGACAAGCAACTTTTTTTGTAAATATTTTTTGTAAATATAATTCAAGTAATAAAGTATGTATAGTAAAAACGTAAAATAAATATTTTGGTCTGTAAAGAAAAAAGATATGAGTAAAAACAACACATTATTCGGCCGTACGGAAACATCCATCAAATTATTATTAGGTAGTAATATAACATAAAGCTGAATAGTTTGTTTTTTTAGTACTAATTATAAATATAAAAACAAAATTCAATTTAAAAATTAATTGACCAATAAAACAAATAGTGGTATTCGCAATTATCCAATGGATAATTATTTTTATTTCTCTTGAAAGCTTACAATTACGTAATCTTCATTTATGAACATCGTAGGCATTAGATATATTGTCCTGATTAACGAAAAAAGGAGACCTATTATATACAAAGGGTTTGTTCAGGAAGTGAATTTCTTATTGCATTTATTTATAAGCACTATACAATTTTACATAATATTGTGATAATACAAGCACTTTAGTTTACAACATAATTATATATCTCTAGCTGCCAAAATAGAATAATTGCATACAATGTGCATTAGATATACAAAATCAATGAATACACAATAAGTTGTGCTCAACTTATAATCACAAACTAATATTTAAGAGTGTTACAGCCAGGTTGTACCTTTACAGTGACAGATCTCATTAGCCTTTGAACATATTTGTTTATTAGTAATCTAGTTATAAAATTATATGAAATCCGTATAATACCAGCTTTAGGCAAACATGGAAAAGTCGACGACAGTCCTGATGTACTCGCTTAGAAAACTAACAAAAGTTCCTAAAATAAAAAAATAAAAACTTTTGTATGTTGGTTACCGTTGCTATTATACAGAATGATTGTCGCATCTTAGGTTAAAAATGGCACAATGTTTTTTTTAACATATAGGTGTCTGTTCATTATTGGTACTCATATAAAATCCAACAATTCAATCCTATGATCCTCAAAGTGCAAAAGTACATGGCTAAGAGCTTTAAGAAAACGCTTATATATTTCTAAAGCATTGCAAGTATTACTATGACAGCTCTATTAGGTTAATAGTACATTTCCAAGTGAAATGTTATGGTAACATGTTCTCTATATAGCTATTTTCCTCCCCAAATGTAGACAAATGCTTCTACGTTATATGATATAATAACAAAGTGTTTGATTTAAATAGTGCAAGTGTTTTTACTAGTAGACCTTTATATTTCACGTTATCGTTTATGTGTATTCTAATTTTAAACAAGGCGTTATTTATTATTTTCTAGGGCTTGCTTTTTGATTAGGGAATTCTATAAGAATTATAAGCACTTTTTTTTTGAGACCTATAAAATTATTTTTCTAAATTTAAAATTAGAGCTAAAGTTATAACGTTTTTAATAAGGAATTTAACTGAAGAAATGTAATATGTAACCCATTCCAAATAAAGGCTCAAGGATTATTTAGTTTATACTAGTGTATTAAACTGCAGTTCGTTACAAAGTATATAAAGTCTAAACATTGCCTAATAAAAACAAATACATTTAAAAGTGATTTTTTTCTTTAAAAAACATTTCTCTGAAAAGCATGGAATGTTGATCGGAATTAGTGATGTAACGAATATTCGCATTTGCATTCACAAATATTCGCACATTTCTTGCCATCTGCATTCGTATTCGCAAGAAACGATGCGAATGTTTGACGAAGGTATTTGACAAACAAAAAGGAAATTATATATGGAATGGATGGATATGGAATGATAACACAACAGCTGTGCTTTACTCATGTTTTTATATCACTTTGTCACTTTTCAATAGGTATCCAGTTAAATTTGACGAATGACTATAATACTAAACTATAAACCTAAAATCACAACAATCTTTTTGAATGAACTGTATGTGACAACTTCGTTCATTCAACCTGTATCTAAATATGTTTAAATATGGCCTTTTTCGCGCGCTTTATCTCAAAGTCAACATTGGCATTCGCATTCGTATTTGCGAATATTTCAGATGAATATTCGCATTCATATTCGCAATGTGAAAAATCAAACACTCGTTACATCACTAATCGGAATTTTTACAAGCAAGTAACCTTCAAACTTAACCCCGCAAAGTTCATATTATGTAATGAAGCATTAAATATTGACGAAATAAATGTTAAGATTATTTTATTGCTAATTTTTTATTAACCAGTAATCAAGATAGAGACGAATAAAATCAGAAATTTATATTATTTATATTTATAAAAATTACCGGTGGTAGGACTCTGTCAAGCCTGAGGAGTCCGACTGGATGGGTACCACCCCCTTATCTATTTCTGCCGCCAAGCAACAATGACTGCATTGTTGTGTTCCGGTTTGAAGGATAAGGTAGCCAGCGCAATTACAGGCGAGAGGCATATCATCTTAGTCCTCACAGTGACAACGCATCTGTGGTTCTGTATTTTTGTTACTTAAAACCTAAGTGCATGAACCGTAGGTGTTATGGGCGACAGGTACTGCTTTACATCAGGTGGTTTGTCTGCTCGTTCGTCACTGAATCTCATAAAAAAAAAAAATAAAAAAAAAAGAAATTGACCATGAGACATTAATAATACTAAAAAACCCCGAATGCGTAAAAAGCGCACGCGTAAATAGTATAATGCAGTCGGAGACATACATGTGTACATGTTTTATAATATATGCGTGTGTGTATGTCTGACACTATATAGCGCCAAAAATCGGCCATTTTAACTTTTATTATTTTGATAAAGCCAATGTTACTCTCACAATTAAGATGAATCTTACGACACCTTTCAAGCTAAAATCCATCAAACAGAGCGTGCCAAAGAAATATACATACATATATACACTGGAACAACATAACCGTCCTTCTAGCGCAGTCGGGCAAATCAAAAAAAATGAGGCCAATTAAATTTTAAAAACCTAATTTAAGTTTTTAAAATTTCCTCATTTATCTTATTTCCCATATACATTAAAGTACATATATTAAAATTGAAAAAAAAAAACAAGACGAAATCAGTTGTGACGTTACCTAAAGTAAGTAGCATTGCTATCGGCCATGACAACACTATGTTCAAGGTGAACAAAAAGTCAGTTTTTTGCTTTATAATATATTTGACTATTATAATTTGAAATTAAAATTTAAGTAATCTTTATAAATAGTAGTAAATAGCTGTATTTAACGAGTATTTTATCTTATATATTACATTTTTCCCCCTTTTTTTCTAATAAAAATACGTTTATATTATCAGAATATAACCAATAGGAATTTATCAACGATTTATATGAAATTGTTAAATCAACTATTCTAATATAATCCTTAATTTTTAATCCTTAAATTGTAAAATCAACTATTCTAATATAATCCTTAACGACATTTGCATATAATATAGTATTGCCAAGCATAGCGCGAGGAAGAGAATTCGAAATAGTTTTTATATGAATGGCGAAATATTATGTAGTTTTCAATTGCCTCTCCCGTGACCACGATTGCTGTAAAGCATTTAAAACTTAAACATTTGAAACGGGAGCCAAAATTTAAAGAAATCCACGAAAAAATCCGATGAGATAGGTTTTATTTCATATGTCAAATATCCACGTAAATCTAAGAATTTTTTAAAGAGTAACTATCAAAAATAAATCTTTAAATAGCTTAGGACTTAATAAACGTATTATAAGATCTTGACGAAAATGCTATTATATGCCTGGCAAGCTATCCGTGGGTACGAGTCAAAAATAAATTTTGCTTTACGTACATGCAAGATACTGGCGATGATAAGATTTCCCTGGTGGCTGTTTTCGGAACAATAATAATAATTTCGGAATAAAATAAAAATTTCGGAATAATAAGAGCAGTTTGGGGCCGTTCAAATATTACGTAAGCAGATTTCTTACAATTATTTATCCCCCCCCCCCCCCATCCCCCTTGTCAGCAAAAGTAAGCAAAGCTTTTACCCCCTCCCCCCATGCTTACGTAAACATTTTTCAGATAAAAAATTATAATATATAAAAAATACATTTTTATCTGAAAAATGTTTACGTATAATTTTAAAAA
Organism: Argynnis bischoffii washingtonia; assembly: GCA_033884665.1. NCBI lineage: Eukaryota > Metazoa > Arthropoda > Insecta > Lepidoptera > Nymphalidae > Argynnis > Argynnis bischoffii. Next base: position 10,508,164 of record CM066618.1, on the reverse strand, counting down.
TAAGAAAATAGATTTAGGATAGAGATTAGATTTTACTGATGCAGTATTCAACATAGAGTAAGGGACAAAAATATTATAATCTTAAGAACATAACAAACTTATTTTAATTTTTTGGTACACATATTAAATTCAAATTAACAGTCATCAGTCCTTGAAACCCGAATCCATGATTCTAACCGGTGGTAGGACTCTGTCAAGCCTGAGGAGTCCGACTGGATGGGTACCACCCCCTTATCAATTTCTGCCGCCAAGCAACAATGGTTGCATTGTTGTGTTCCGGTTTGAAGGATAAGGTAGCCAGCGCAATTACAGGCAAGAGGCATATCATCTTAGTCCTCACAGTGACAACGCACCTGTGGTTCTGCATTTTTGTTACTTAAAACCTAAGTGCATGAACCGTAGGTGTTATGGGCGACAGGTGCTGCTTTCCATCAGGTGGTCTGCCTGCTCGTTTGTCACTAAATCGCATAAAAAAAATTAAAAAAAAAAGTTTTCGATGACATTGGATTGCTTGGATTGCTGCTCAGTGTTGTGAGTCTGCTCACTTTCATCCGATTTTGGAATGTCTAAGTCGTTCTCATCGAGCCATTCAACATCATGGTGCTCTAAATTTTGAATAATGCACATCAGTTATTTCATTAGCACGACGAGCAGCGACTCTTACAGGTCTAACTTTCCTATCAGTGTGGGTGTTTACTTTTTTATGGATCTTCTCGATGTGACGATTTAGTGACTTGACGGAAGCATGATAAAGACCACACGTTTTGCATGTTCGACTTGATAGCCTCAATTTAACCGTCGGACAAAAATAATCGTAGGGCATTTGCAGGAAATCTTTGAGTGAAGCACTTAAGCGTAGAGCTAAATTGACTGGAAGATCAAGAAATTGCCCTCCTTCATCCAAAACCAAGTCATCAACTGTTTGTTTTACTTTTACAGGTGGTGGAAGAAACCTGTTATCTAATCCGTCCTCTCTGTTGCACTCTAGGTCTATTATAGTTGTCACTGCTGTGGCCAGCTTAGAAGTTATACATAATTTTCCTTTAGGTTTTGAATAATCTTTGTACTCTACTTTATATCCACACAGTAAGAGTGCACTTACGGAGAACTTATGTTACTCTGTTTAAATATATTCAACAACTCCAACTTCACCGCCCAGTTTACCCACTTAGGGGCTAAATTAAAAAAAAAAAATTAAAATACATGTTAATTTAATTGTATTGAAGAGCATTAATACTAAGTTTCAAGTAATTTTGATCATAAACATTTTTTTCTCATATAAACAGCACAACCTCCTTTTACTCTTTTAATGGATGAATTTCGAAAAAAAATGATATTTGTTTTGTTTTATTTTTCATTTCAAAGGTAAATACCACTTTCCGTGCATCAATTACAGAATTTCGTATAAAAATTTCATCCCCCATTTTACCCTCTTATGGAATGAATTTCGAAAAATGCTAAAACATGTATTTATTTAAATGTATTAAAGAGCATTAATACCAAGTTTCGAGTGATTCTGATCATGAATAGTTGTTTGCGCATATGAACTTTATCACCCCTTTTTAACATTTGAAGAGAATAGTTTCAAAAAAAAACTAACACATATAATTTTTACTTTTCATCTTAAAGCTAATTACCACTTTTAGTGTATTGCACGTTAAAAATAACAAGAGTTTCTTAGAATCTTTTATCCTCTATTTTACCCCCCTAGGGGATGAATTTCGAAAAATCCTTTCTTAGAGGATGCCTACATTGTATAAGGAATATGTCCTCTAAATTTCACTTTTCTACGATCAGTCAGTCAGTCAGGACAAAGTATTTTATGTACTCGTATATAGTATAGATAATTCATCGTCAAAATTTGCTTTGAAATGACCACTAATAATTCTTAGGGCCAGTCGTTAAAAGTAGCAGGCTTAAACTTAAGAGAGGATTGCTTCTTAAATGGACATTTTCGCAGAACCCTAAACCAGAAAAAACCTCCATAAATGTGATATACAAAGAAATTCTTAATTAAATTCAAATTCCCTGTTCTTGACTTAATATAAACTATGTTAAGTGAATCCAGAGTGATTACATAAATGTACACATAATACTAAAAATTCGATACGACAGCATATAAATTCGATGGAAATTAAAACAGAGCAAATTTTTAGTATACTATAACGAAATAAGAATGGCACTTTATATATGCATGTAACGTGAAAAAGGAGGGGAAGAAGGGAGAATGTAAGTTTCAGGTGTACATAGCATTGGATCTATAAAAATAACGTAGATGTTGGCTTGTTAGTTAAAAGCCCATATTAGCCGAGTTAAATGATTCTAAAGTCGTAATTACTCTATGCGAGTTGTATCATCGTACTCTCTTCCTAGACTTTGGAAAGATATAGTAGAAAATGTTAAAAAAATAGATACTCGTATAGTGAAGCTTGCTGAATACTTAAACGATAATTAATTTACAAAATATACGTTAAATATCTTTTCAGAATGTCTGACATTTTGAGTTACGATCACTAAAACGAAACTAGTTTTTATAGTATCTTTAAGAAATAATATGAAACGCGAACTTATTTTTGCAAATAATAAAGTACGTACCTATTCCGAAAACGTAAAAAAATAACGTACTCAAAATCATACATTTGTCACACATTTAAAAATTATTACAGCCATCAAATTTATAACTTCTTTTCAATTTTACCGCGAACGAAGCCGCTGATTCTGTTAGTAACTTAAATTTAAGTACTTACAAAAGTAAAGTATATGGCTTAGCCATCCTTTGATCAAACCATCGTGCTGTATCGATTCGTAAGAAAATCGTTGTAAGTTGTACATGATATCTGGAAGTAGCGTAAAGCATTTATTATTACAAGCTTTTATTTAGTTTCACTTGTGGAGGATTGTGTAATGGAATCTTGCAAGTTAAATTTGACCTACTTCCCAATGTCTGATTGAGCTGAAATTGGGCACGCTAGTTTGGTTCTAGAAACAATATACGATTATCTAAATGTCGCTATTTTTAATCCAACATGGCAGACGTTACAAAATGGCCACTTATCTTTTCCATGGTGACCCTTATGATATGGGCATCAAATAAAAGGGCTTGATGAGCGAAACATAATAAGCAAATTAACGTTATTATACATGTGATATGGTGGACTCCCAAAGATGGCGAACTATGCTTTTGCATTACCATGATATGTATATTAAATGAAAGGGTTTGCTGAGAATATGAAATTAAAAAAAAAACATTTATAAAAACAAGCTTATATTTAAATGCTCTAAAAAGAAGAAAATAAACTTTAAATTAAATAAAACCCATCAATTTATTACATTACTCAATTTATATGACATAAAAGTTGTCGTGAGATTTATCTGCGTAGATAAACAAGAATCTGTGTTGAAAAAGAATATGTTTTAATAAAATATTTTTTTTATAGAATAAAAAAACAAATGTTTATTTTTTTATTTACCTACTATTAATTTATTCTAATAAAATTCTACATTTTTAACTATAATTCTTAATGAGTGATAATTCTTTAGTAAAGCAGTAATACACGGTAGACACTAATAATTAACGCATTATAAAGAGTAACGATTAAATAATTTATTTAATTCTATTCATGCACTTACATTACGCATATAGTACCTAATTTTAAAATTTTGAAACTATATTTTTAGTCTATCTAATAATAAACTTTTGAAACTCACTGGTATTGAAATATTAAAGTGTGTAAGTGAATGAATAAATGTGAATTTAATGAGCCCCATAAAAATAAAATTATTTAATATATAAAAATTATTAACATTACGTTTATCAGAGAAAAATGTGTTACGATTATTAAAAACTAGCTCCTAACCGGAACCGTACATGTTTTTCGGGATAAAAAGTAACCTATGTGCTATTCCAGACTATAATTAAATAATAAATTTATTGAGTAACACACATCCAAACATCGGTCCAAACTTTCACATTTATAATATTAGTAAGATAACTTCCAAATAGGAGGAGGTTCTCAATTTGTCGGAAACTTTTTTTTATGTATGTTCACCGATTACTCGAAGATGCCTGAACCGATTTAAAAATCTTTATTCGTTTTAAAGGGTATATATACTTTCCAAGTGGTCCCATTTAATTTTATATCGAAATCGGTCGAGCGTTTTAAAAAAATCAACAATAAATTATTTTTAAATAAATGGTTTAATCGAATATGTTATTAAAAAACTTTCATCTTATTACATCTAAACTAAGAATCGAACTGAAAAAAAAAAACCTTTTCGAAGTCGGTACCAGTCGACAATGTTTTAAGATATAAATATCTAATAGGTAAATGTGCAAGTTATGAACACTAAATAATTTTACAAATATTTAATTAATATATATCAATTTGTGATGTATATAAATACATTAAAAAAACAAATCTAATTTGTTTTGCTTTGCATCGGCTGGCACCGACATCAGTATTAAGTACCTATTCAAAATGAAATCCCCCGTTTAGTTATTTTTTATTTTAAGTGCCTGGAAGTAGTTTTTTTTAATATATAAATATTATTAGTTATTAATAAATAATATTATTATCAATTATTATTGTTTAGCACCAAAGCTTACAGAAGCAATTTAGGCAAGAATTCTCCAATAGCGAAGCTTCAGCGTACTTATAACCTGACGACTGACGAACTGACGAATTTAATTTATAACATAGACATTGCCCACGACACATTAAATATTTTTTAAATAAAAATAAGTTTATGACCCAGTGTGATGATAGAAATTTTGGTTTTTGTTAGTGATTGATTCTTTTATTTTATTAATTTATACTACTCAATTTTGTTTACATTTCATAATTTGTTCTCATTGTATGGCATTAATGTTTATTTTCGTTTTTGTGATATTTGTTTTTGTGTAATAATAACATAAACAAAAAAGCTTATGATTACCTAAACTAAACTTTAATTGATTTTTTTTCTTTTATCTAATATTGTGCATTCTGTGATTATCTGTAAATGAAAAAGCATTTATTCAATGTTTTTTTTTTTTTTATGCGATTCAGTGACAAACGAGCAGACAGACCACCTGATGGAAAGCAGTACCTGTCGCCCATAACACCTACGGTTCATGCACTTAGGTTTTAAGTAATTTGCGTTGGGCGGGTAAAATGCGTGTGATAAATCAGTTTTTCTTGTTTCTCTGTCTGTTTGTCTGTTTGTACGGACTAATCTCCGAAACTGTTGGACCGATTTAAATGAAATTTTGCATAGTAGTACTTTATATCCCCGGTCAATATTTTAGATACATTTCATTCCAGAAAATTAAAGAGCTCCCGTAGGATTGTTAAAAAACCTTTGTAACTTATACAGCTTACTACATAAAACTACTGATTGGATTTTAATGAAACTTTACAATAATATAGTTCAAACATCAGAACAAATGGAATATAAAATATATGGATAATAAAATGAGGAAAAATGTACGGTTCCTGTGGGATAGATTTGTTTTTCTTGCGAGAGTGAGCCGCTAGTATAATCTATATATACATAAAATGCTTTCTCCTCACTGACTGACTGATCGATCAACGTACAACCTAAACTGCTGGTCGTAGAAACGTGATATTTGGAGGGCGTATTTCTTATATGATGTAGGCATACGTTAAGAAAGAATTTTTCGAAATTCATCCCTTATATGGGTAAAATAGGGGATTAAAGTTTGTATGAATCTCTGACATTCTTAATGTGAAATACATACAAAGTTGTAATTGGCTTTAAGATAAAAAATAAGAAATATATATTTTTTTAAATTCATCCATTAAATGGGTAAAAGGGGTAAAGGGGGTAATAAAGTTTATATGGGAAAAAATATTTATGATCAGAATTACTTGAAACTTGGTATTAATTAATGGTCTTCAATACAATTAAAGAAATATGTGTTATAGTATTTTTCGAAATTCAATCCTATAAGGGAGTAAAATGGGGGATGAATGTTTTTATCAAACTCTATGATTAATGCACGAAAAATGGTATTTACCTTTAAAATGAAAAATAAAACTATACAAATATTATTATTTTTTTTTTAAATAATTATCCCTTAAAAGGGTAAAAGGGGGCTATGATGTTTATATGGGGGAAAAATGTTTATAATCAGAATTATTTGGGTATTAGCCAAATAATTAGCCCTAAGGGGGTAAAACTGAGTGTGAATTCATTAAACATTAGAGCGGCCCCTGTGTTTGATAGATCTGCTCAGAGGGAATACCATTGATAACCTCTGACAACGCGTTTGAATTTAATCTATTGTAATTCCTCCTTAAAGTTTGCTTTACAATGACCATTAATATATCTCAGGGCCAGTCCATGAGTAGCAGGCATAGACTTAAGAGAGGATTGCTACTCATAGTCATATTTTAACAGAACCCCAAATAGACAGAATATCCACCAATGTGGTACATTTGTGGCTGGTTTTTTAGCGTAGACTAAGGTAAATGAATCTAGAATAATTAGATAAATGAATACATAATATTAAATGAATATAATATGAAATGAAATGAAATTAAGTATTAAGTACCTATTCAAAATGAAATCCCCCGTTTAGTTATTTTTTATTTTAAGTGCCTGGAAGTAGTTTTTTTTAATATATAAATATTATTAGTTATTAATAAATAATATTATTATCAATTATTATTGTTTAGCACCAAAGCTTACAGAAGCAATTTAGGCAAGAATTCTCCAATAGCGAAGCTTCAGCGTACTTATAACCTGACGACTGACGAACTGACGAATTTAATTTATAACATAGACATTGCCCACGACACATTAAATATTTTTTAAATAAAAATAAGTTTATGACCCAGTGTGATGATAGAAATTTTGGTTTTTGTTAGTGATTGATTCTTTTATTTTATTAATTTATACTACTCAATTTTGTTTACATTTCATAATTTGTTCTCATTGTATGGCATTAATGTTTATTTTCGTTTTTGTGATATTTGTTTTTGTGTAATAATAACATAAACAAAAAAGCTTATGATTACCTAAACTAAACTTTAATTGATTTTTTTTCTTTTATCTAATATTGTGCATTCTGTGATTATCTGTAAATGAAAAAGCATTTATTCAATGTTTTTTTTTTTTTATGCGATTCAGTGACAAACGAGCAGACAGACCACCTGATGGAAAGCAGTACCTGTCGCCCATAACACCTACGGTTCATGCACTTAGGTTTTAAGTAATAATACTAATAGTATATTTTGTATTATCATGTAATAATGTAATTTCTGTTGACGATCCACATAAATAAATAAATAAATAATTTTAAATATATTTAGAACCTTCTCTATAAAGCTTACATATATTGTATTTGGAGAAGTATTAATTGATCTAATTTAACTAGATACACGCGTAAAAAATTGCCGGATTACTTAAATTTAAACATAATATTATTAAATTACTTATAAAACTAAGATAAACAGGTTGTGAAAATTTTTACCAATATTATTTGGTTGGTATTAGAACTAAATGAAAAAAAAAATACTTTCCCTCAGCACCTCCTGCCAATTTGTGCGCTATCCCTATAACAGGAAACTCATTTTTCGGCCCTGGTATAGCTGACGCTAGACTGTACATTCTTCTCCTTCGAAATCTATACAGACATGTCCACAGCACAAGTACCACTAGTAATAACCACAAAATCATGTTTTTTTTTTTTAATGTTCTAGAATAAAGTGACAGACGAGCGTGCGCACAATTTTAGGTGTGCTATGCGCGTATCACTGATTAAAAACTCAGCATCGTTTTATATACACGTCTGGTCAATTTTCTAGACTGCCACGGTTTACGCCAAACTCTCACGCTTTAATAACGTTAGGGTCATTCATGGCATATATCACACAGCCTTCAAACCACTACTGATCTCAAATTACTGTATTACCTCAATGCAACTAAGATAAGATTGTAGTTACATAGCTGTTTTTTATGCACCGGCGACCCCATAAATTTTTTAACTAAATCAAGTGCTTTTTTTATTAATTTACACTTTCTATCTCATTGCTTTGTATATTAGATCTTATTAAATTACTAGTGAAACTGCCGTTCAATATACAGAAACTTAAAGTCGTTGTTTTATAAATGTTTTTTGTTTCTATCAATTGAAATATAGACCCATGCTATCGATGTATCTCTGCCAGCGCAGTGGTAATTTATCAATGCCCTTCTTGAAGAAGCCAGGTGTGTTGGAGCCAACAAACTCTTCAAAAATATTTTGTACTGCCAAGAAGTTGTCCAAATTTTGGAAAAACTAGAAGTCTCTCGGCGTAAGGTCTGGTGAGTACGGTGGATGACGCAAAACTTCCAACCCTAGCTCTTGACTTGACTTAACCTGAGTTGGTTAGACCAAGGCCTAACCAATAAGCTGACCACTTACGATCATCAAAAAGAGTCAATTTTTCATCGCAAGTGACAATGCGATTCAAAATCCCTTCGTTTCTATGTCTGTTAAGCAACGCAAGGCAAACCTCAACGCGCTCGTTGCGCTGGCGATCGTTTAGTTCGTGCGGCAACCAACGCGGCAACACTTATCAAGTTTTTTTACCTTGCTAATTTGACGCAAATTGATCAATCTATACTATAGTAAAACTGTAGAGGTCGTATATACTCCTGGGTATGTGCGTAGAGCGAGTTATGTGCGTAGAGCGAGTTATGTGCGTAGGGCGGGTAATGTGCGTAACGCGGATAACGTGCGTAGGGCGGGAAAAGTGCGTAGGGTGGTTAAAGTGCGTAGAGTGAGTTAAGTGCGTAGAGCGGGTAATGAGAGTAGGGCGGGTAATGCGCATAGGGCGGGTAAAGTGCGTAGGGCGGGCTATGTAGGTAGGGTGGTTACAGTGCGTAAGTGAGCGGATGGGGGGGGGGGGGGGCGTAGGGCGGTCAGAGTGCGTATGTGGTCTATGTGAGTAGGTCGGTCAAAGTGCGTAGGGCGTCAATGTGCGTAGGGTGGTCAAAGTGCGTAGGGCAGACAAGGACCTAGGGCGGTCAAAGATAGTACGGTGGTCTCCGTGCATAGGGTGGGTATAGTGGGTAGGCCGGGTAAAGAGCGTAGGTCAGGTAAGGCGCGTAGGGCGGGTAAAGCGTGTAGGGCAGGTAATGTGTTTAGGGCGGTCAAAGCGTGCAGGGCGGGTAAAGTACGTAGAAAGGTCAAAATTCGTAGGGCGGGTAAAATGTGCAGGGCGGGTAAAATGCGTAGGGCGTGTAATTTGCGTTGGGCGGGTAAAATGCGTGTGATAAATCAGTTTTTCTTGTTTCTCTGTCTGTTTGTCTGTTTGTACGGACTAATCTCCGAAACTGTTGGACCGATTTAAATGAAATTTTGCATAGTAGTACTTTATATCCCCGGTCAATATTTTAGATACATTTCATTCCAGAAAATTAAAGAGCTCCCGTAGGATTGTTAAAAAACCTTTGTAACTTATACAGCTTACTACATAAAACTACTGATTGGATTTTAATGAAACTTTACAATAATATAGTTCAAACATCAGAACAAATGGAATATAAAATATATGGATAATAAAATGAGGAAAAATGTACGGTTCCTGTGGGATAGATTTGTTTTTCTTGCGAGAGTGAGCCGCTAGTATAATCTATATATACATAAAATGCTTTCTCCTCACTGACTGACTGATCGATCAACGTACAACCTAAACTGCTGGTCGTAGAAACGTGATATTTGGAGGGCGTATTTCTTATATGATGTAGGCATACGTTAAGAAAGAATTTTTCGAAATTCATCCCTTATATGGGTAAAATAGGGGATTAAAGTTTGTATGAATCTCTGACATTCTTAATGTGAAATACATACAAAGTTGTAATTGGCTTTAAGATAAAAAATAAGAAATATATATTTTTTTAAATTCATCCATTAAATGGGTAAAAGGGGTAAAGGGGGTAATAAAGTTTATATGGGAAAAAATATTTATGATCAGAATTACTTGAAACTTGGTATTAATTAATGGTCTTCAATACAATTAAAGAAATATGTGTTATAGTATTTTTCGAAATTCAATCCTATAAGGGAGTAAAATGGGGGATGAATGTTTTTATCAAACTCTATGATTAATGCACGAAAAATGGTATTTACCTTTAAAATGAAAAATAAAACTATACAAATATTATTATTTTTTTTTTTAAATAATTATCCCTTAAAAGGGTAAAAGGGGGCTATGATGTTTATATGGGGGAAAAATGTTTATAATCAGAATTATTTGGGTATTAGCCAAATAATTAGCCCTAAGGGGGTAAAACTGAGTGTGAATTCATTAAACATTAGAGCGGCCCCTGTGTTTGCTAGATCTGCTCAGAGGGAATACCATTGATAACCTCTGACAACGCGTTTGAATTTAATCTATTGTAATTCCTCCTTAAAGTTTGCTTTACAATGACCATTAATATATCTCAGGGCCAGTCCATGAGTAGCAGGCATAGACTTAAGAGAGGATTGCTACTCATAGTCATATTTTAACAGAACCCCAAATAGACAGAATATCCACCAATGTGGTACATTTGTGGCTGGTTTTTTAGCGTAGACTAAGGTAAATGAATCTAGAATAATTAGATAAATGAATACATAATATTAAATGAATATAATATGAAATGAAATGAAATTAAAACTGAGTTTTTTTTTCACGCAAGCCTAGCCGCGGGCAAAAAGTGATTGCAAAATAAGAAGGGCACTTTATATATTATGCAATTTAAAAAGATGGATGTACGTGACTACGTGAAGTCTTTAAAAATAAGATAGATGTTAGCCTGTTAGTATGTTAGTTAAAAAGCCCATATTAGCCAAGTTACATGATTCTAAAGTCATAAACATTGTATGCAAGTTGTATCATTGTGCTCTCTTAATCTTACTTTAGAAAGATGGAGTAGAAAAATGTGCAAAAAGTAGAGGCAGTGGAACTTGCTAAATACCTAAAATGAAAATTTATTTACATAATATACCTACGTTTAACATCTTTTAAAATCCTAGATATTTTCAGTTACGATCGCTAAAGTTAAATTTGTTTTCCACAATATCTTTAACAACTAGTATGAAACACGAAGTTATTTTTGCAAATAATAAAGTGTGTATTGCGAAAAAGTTTGTTTCTTTTTCTTAGTTTGATCGCGGGCGAAGCCGCGGTTTCTGCTAGTATTAAATAAGACTACAATATTGTAAAGAATAATTAAATAATATTATGCAAAATTTCAAGCCGGTAATATCAAATGCAATGAAATGAAATGAAATAAGTATTTCACAAGCGACTCACCCTCGCTTCGCTTCGGGTTCGTCTCTAGACAAAAACAAATCTATCCCACGGGAACCGTACATTTTTCCAGGATAATATATTATAGCCTATAGCCTTCCTTAGTTAACGGGCTATCTAATGCAAAAAGAATTTTTCAAATCGGATTAGTAGTTCCTGAGATTAGCGCGTTCAACCAAACACACAAACAAACAAACAAACTCTTCAGCTTTATAATATTAGTATAGATTTGACTCAAAGTAATAGTAAAAATTACATTTGTTTTATTTTCATGCTAGTTAAAAAGGTTACATACTCTATTATACTTCTCGTAGTAACAATTCATAAAAATGCTAACTTAAGCTTGTTGATGATGTTATGCTCGAATTGAGTAGGTATACATACAAAAGATAATACAAAAGATCCTTCAGTCAAAGAAAATTATGAAATGTGGGAAATATGTCATATAAAGAATTAGAAACGAAATATATATTTCTTAGATTAGTAATCAAAAAGATAATATCCACACATACTTCTTAAATTCTAAGTTGAATCTGTATATTAAATATTTTTTGAAAAATCTTTTAGAAATAAAATCATTATTATCGATACAGAGGCCGAATCTATAGTTTTTAGAATTTTTGTATATATGTCTGTCTGGGAACGCGTCACGATAAAACTACTAGACAGATTTTGATGAAATTTCGTATGAAACTATCCGAGTCGGGGAGTCAAGTAACCATGTATCACTATACCAAATTACATCCGAATCCCTCCAGTGGTTTTTCCGTGATGCAGTAACAGACAGACAGACAGACAAAAAATCTAAAAACTATAGATTCGGCCTCTGTATCTATAATAAAGTCTATTTCAATAAGATTTTCCAAAAAATATTTAATGTGCAGATTCGACTCAGTTACAATTTTATTATATGTACGTTATATATAGATTAGCGCCAGATGAAACAAAATAGCAACAAACCATAGACACTTGAAATTACTATTTTATACTAGCAGCAATTAAACTATACGTATATTATAATTTGTTTAATAATTCAAATTTATACTAGAAATAATTACTCTATACAATATATTATATAAAAAAAAGAATAATAAAGTGTGTGTTTAATTTGTGATGTAAGCTTTGCTGTGATTTGTATCGGCTGGCACCGACTTTTTAGTGTTTTGATAACATAAATGTACACATAATATTATTAATTCGATACATATGACAACATACAAATTCAATGGAAATTAAAACTGAGCAAATTCTTTAGTCCAGCGAGCGTAGTCGCGGGCAAAAAGCTTAACAAAATAAGAATGACACTTTAAAGAAACTTAAAAAGGGGAGAAAGGAGGGAAACTGTAAGTTTCAGGTATACATAACATTGGATTTTTAAAAATAACGTAGATGTTGTTGTTGTATGTTAGAAGCCCGTATTAGCCGAGTTACTTGATTCTTAAATCGTAAACATTGCATGCGAGTAATATTGTACTCTCTTCTTCTAACTTTGAAAAAGTAAAGTACACATTCACAATCATGCACATATGCAAATCAGTAAAGTCATCAAATTATTACTAATAGCGTAAAGCAAAACAATTTTTATAGTTTTAGTGCGAGCGAAGCTGCGGTTTCTGCTATTTCTACTATGAGTTTGAATAATCGATAAACATATTATGTAAGGTGAAAACATCCATCAAAAAAGTTCTAGATACATAATCCCATACAAAAGTTATCTCAAAACTTTAGCCAATTGCATCAATTTTTTCTTTAGCCAGCAAAAAAACTAAGATTATAATTAAAAGACTGTATAAGAAGTCTCTTAAAGAAGACACTAAGTCACTAAACCATTACGAACCTGAGATATAGTGATTGCTATTCCTTTTTACCAGGCGTTATTTACAAGCTTTTAACTTACGAAGTTTGTTAGTTTGTATTTTTGTGTATGCCAAATTTTACAAGTTTAATTAGAACTACTTCTTCTTATTCTACAGAGGTAACATTTTATATTTTAGTTCAGTTCTGATGACAAAGATTTAAAAACGAATACAACTATATATTCTACTCAACCAACGTACGTAGAGCCACTCGCCGCCCTCTTATATCATACTAGCGACTCACCCTCGCTTCGCTCGGGTTCGTCCCTAGGTACGTTTTAATGGGTAGTATAGCATAGACTATATAATATACAGTGTGTTTGGTGACGGACTAGCGATATTCTAGGTACTTATATTACAACTATCGGGTGAGCGAGGTGGCCACGCTACTAGACCACTGCGACCGATCCACGGCAAATGGTTGCTATTCAAATAAATTTTTAACTATATAAATTTTAAATATATTTTTTTTTAAGTTACGCACATATGAACCCATTTTTTCGTAATGTAATCGATAGACAATATTATTGCCCTCCGAATGAGCCTATTTTTATCTCAGTAAGACCAAAAATTTGAGAGGTATGATTTTCTTTGTACACATGTGGAGAATATTTGGAAAAAAAAACAAAATGGCTGCTACACAGAGGGGAAAGGGATTAGACCTAAATTTCTTGTGTATTTGTGTATTAAAATATATATATATATACATATATATATATATATATATATATATATATATATATATATATATATATAACTCTATACAATATATTATATAAAAAAAAGAATAATAAAGTGTGTGTTTATATATATATCCAATACTTGAGAAACGATTGATTCCCCACCCTTTTCACCCCTTTATATATGATATGTTTTCCGGTACAATAATAGTTTTACTAGGTACACAATATTTATTAATTTATTAGTTTTTTGTCATTTATTCATTAGACCGTTTATCCGTGACAAACTGCAGCAGAATAACCAAAAAGGTAGTTACGGAACGTGCACCCTGAAACAAAAGAATATAAAAATATTTAAAGTAAGAAAAAAAAACACAATTATAATATAAAATAAAATAAAATAAAAATAAAAATAGCCTTTATTTCCTCTGACCTTTTTGTATACATACAATTGAAATATGAAATAAACTACATTTTTTTTTTAACTAATTTATTCTTAATGTGTATCTTATAATTTTGTTTATTTATCTTCGGATTCTATTTATCAGCTACCGGGTCAGGTTGCCTTGCGACATAGGCCTCCTCAAATTCCATCCACATGTGCCTATCCAGCGCTTTCCTTCTCCAGCCCTTTGGTAGATCATCCTCCCATCTTTTAATCTGTCTCCCTCTACGTCTTTTTCCATTCCTTGGGTACCATTCTGTAACTTTTTTGGTCCACTTTCCCATTTGTGTTCTCATCATATGACCTGTCCACTTCCATTTTAATGTTCGAGTTCTTACTCTCACGTCTGTTATTTTAGTGATGTTCCTGATTTTTGTATTTTTCCATTTATCTCCCAACCTCAGGCCCAACATACTTCTTTCCATTCCCCTTTGACATACCCCTAGCTTGTGTTCTATTTTCTGTGTTAGTGGCCAGGTCTGACAGGCGTAGGTGAGACATGGAAGAATGCAGGTATTATAAACCTTTCTTTTTTCTGAAAAGGGCACAGATTTATTTTTCATGATTTCCTTTATGGACCAGTACCTTTTCCAGGTGTTGTTTACTCGCCTATCAACTTCTTTATTCGACAGATCCTTTGCAGATATTACTTGTCCCAGGTATATATATTCGTTTACGTATTCGATCTCTTCTTCGGCCACTTGTACTGCAACTTTGGTCTTATTTGTTAACAATCATTGTTAATCCTGCCTTTTTACTTTCCGCTGCTAGTTGTTGTAACATTATTTGTAGAGTACCAGGATCTTCTGCGAACAAGACGAGATCATCTGCGAACCTTAGGTGGTGTAATTTTTCTTCGTTTATATTAATGCCGAAGTTATCCCAGTTGAGTTGCCTAAAGATATTTTCCAAGACCGCGTTAAATATTTTTGGTGACAGTGGATCTCCTTGTCTAACGCCTTTCTGAATTTTAAATTGATCTCCTATACTTTCAAGTTGAACTTTTGCTGTGCTATTCTCATAAATATGTTTAATTATCCTAATGTATTTGCTCTCCACTCCTTGGTTTTTTAATGAATCCCATATGTAGCTATGCTTCAAAGAGTCGAAAGCTTTGTTATAATCCACGAAAGACAAGTAGTACGGGCGATCGTATTCGTTGCATTTCTCAATTATTTGTTTGACGGTGTGTATATGATCAATCGTTGAGAAATCGGAGCGAAAGCCAGCTTGTTCTTTAGGCTGGTTGCTGTCTAGTGTAATAGTCAAGCATTTTAATATTATTTTTGTGAACACTTTGTATAGGTTTGCCATTAAACTAATGGGTCTATAATTGTTTATATCATTTTTATCTCCTTTTTTATGTAGGAGTATTATCGTAGACGATGTCCATTGAGAAGGGATTTGTTCTGTGTTCAAAATTTCATTGCATATATGTGTAAAAGGTTGTATTATTTGATCCATGGTGATTTTTAGTAATTCATAAGTTATCTTATCATCCCCAGCTGCTTTCCCTGCTTTTTGGGTTTGAATAGCCCTTCTTACTTCGCTTTGCATTATGTGTGGTATTGGTTCTTGGTCTAGGTTTACTTTTAATGTTGTGTTGTCTGTATGTTCTCTTTTATCATTTGTATATAATTCTTTGTAGAAATCTGTTGCTGTTTTTAAAATATGTTGACGTTTAGTTGTAGTGTATTCTTTTTTATTTTTGTCTTTCCTTGTTATTTTCGATATCCATGTTGAATGTTCTTTTGGTTGTTTCAAGGCTATTTTAATACCTACTGTTTTGTTTATTTGTTCCCTTATAATTTGAAGCCGATTTGATTTTCTATGGTTTCTAATATCTTTCGATAATATAAGATAAGTTATATTCAAATACAAAATATTGAATACATTATAAGAAAAACAATTTAAACAAAACATGTTGGATGTAGACAATAGTTTTATAATTCAAGGGTGTTTAACAAATGGATTAATTATCGAAAAAATAAGTCTTTCATTATTTTGAAAAAAATATCAGATATTTATTTATTTTGGAACAGAAACAGAAAACAAATTAAATAAAAATCACAACTACGTATTAAAAAACTAAAAATATCATTTTAAATTTGTTTTCCAATTACATCTGTAATGGATATAAATATTAAGAAACAGAAAGAAAATAATATTTACATTTCATAAAAAGGAGAAGAAACAGAGACAAAGCATATCTATATAAAATAATAATAATAAAAATTTAGGAACTATAATTCATTTATTTTTTTCTTGAATGATAAAAAACTATTATTAAAAATGTTGTATTCATTATTTAAACTATTATATGTTTCAATACTTTGATATTTTAAACAAAACTATCTTTTCGGATTTTTTCACGAATTTATTTTGATTTTTGTTTCCCGGGATGAAAAGTAGCCTATGTGTTATTCCCGACTATAATCTATCTATGTGCCAAATTTAATCCAAATCCATTCGTCCGTTCTGGTGTGAAAGAGTAACACAAGCATCCATACATATTCACAAACTTACACATTTATAACATTAAGTACCTGGGCGACCGAGCTTCACACGGAGTTCTTTATTGTTATATCGTATTTTTTAGATAAAAAAAAACTAAAAACTTAAATAAATACAAAAAAAAAAAGTTAAAAACTTTGTATCCTACCGGCATTCGATCCCGGATACTTGAAATCTTGCACCTTGGCCGCTTGACCACGATGCTTATTGCCCGAGCATAAGAAATTATAGACCATATTTTGCGTGGAATAATGCGAAAAAAATCGCATGAAAACAAACTCCAAAACCACCATATATCAAAGTTCAGCGACATCGTTAGAGCCGTTTCCGAGATCGCCGGTATGAATAAATTTGACTTTACGTTTTACTTTATAGTTGTCACTTTTAATATTTAGTTCATAGATATATTGGTTCATTTCATTCGATTTTAAAGAATCTCGTTTGCAATAATTTGAGAATGAAGCTTATATAAGATGTTACTCTAATAATTAAATACATGAAAGTAGGCTTTCGCTAGAAAAGGTCAAGGGGAGTTCTTATTCGGAAGATTGTAAGTAATAGCACAGATCATATAATACTATACTAGTGTGATGTCCTAATTATTAATCCAAGTTTGTGACTTCGCGCGACCACCGCTGGCGCCGCTCGTTTGGAAGAATTTATCTGAATAAAAATTATTTCTAAAATCGCTCTATATTTTTTATTAATAATCTTTATGACAATGAAGAAAATATATACTCGAAAAACTGATTTTTAGTACAAGCATGTATGTATCTATTTCAGTTTCGGGTAGCTGATATAAAATACTTACTTCTAATAACATAGTATAATCGAGATTGAAAAGACCGTGAACTGTAAACACCGGCTTCTGATGCAACATTTGCAAAGATAAGTGAAGTGCCTAAAATGATATAAATTGAAATTATTAAGAAAATAGTACTCACATTAGCTAATAATTTTATTTAGAGTAAGCACTATCAAAGTAAGACACTTGTTTAATGCAAGTTTTACAATAAAGCAATTAAAGCAAAATGAAACATAAAAAGTTGTATCTAATTGAACAAAAAAAATCTGCTGCTTCTTGACTTCTTTATTGTATAATTTTAATTCAAATGAAATAATTATATCTTTTAGTGTAACGATTTTAGAATTTCATATTTCAATAAAAATCAAGTTCATATAAATCGATCAGTACAGTTCTACCTGTACCTGTGATTAATTGAAGAAGAGTCATGATATAAAGCAGAGAAAAGATCTTTCTGAATCAAACTCGCGAATCTCGCCAAAGCTACAAAAATATTATAATCAGAAAAGTAATTTAATAAATAAATTATTACTTCATTTATCACTTGAGGATCTGAGTTAGTGTTAATAATTTCGTGAATTATCTGAGGTGTGAGTTTAGCCTGCGAAAAAAAGAACAAACTGTTAATGTACCCATTTAATGAAACTCTACTTAGGTGCTAGAGTATCTACATAATATATAAAAATCACTTAAGACGTAGATACTTGTAACATTAGTTTTTAATGTTCTTGATTATCTTCCAAAAAATATCTCCTCTAATATCAGAAATCATTCATTATTTAAACTATTCGAGTATACATCCTATCATCTTAAACTTTGTACGTATCCTTGAACTGATTTACCAAACAATAGAAGATCACGGATGAACCCATAAGTGTTCCGTTAGTCAGTATGGTATTGAGATTCACATAATGTAAAAAGTGTTGACACAGTAGCCCCTTAATATTTAGTTTATAAAAAGGAGAGGTAACCCTCCATTTAAATTTAGATATAGTAAATACCTACATAGCTCACATCTTCTTCTTCTCCTAGCCCATTTCCCAAGTTACTTGGGGTCGGCCAGTAAGTCTTTCTCTTACACTCTTCCCTATTACTTGTCATCTCATCATTAACCCCCCTTTCTCTTTCATGTCCTGTCTCACACAATCTATCCATCTCTTCTTCGTTCTTCCTCTACCTCTCTATTCATCTACATTCATTTCCATCACTCTTCTTATCACACGCGTGTCATCCATCTGTAAAGAGTCACACATCCATACCAATTTAGACGATTTCCTTTTAACTTCTCTGTCACTGGTGCGGTGCTACTTTAAAGCTTCCTCTTATAGGTATAATATGTGCATGTGAGCTATGTACATATAGGTACACAGCTCACATGCACACAGGTATACATACAGGTGTACGTACCTCTTTGACAGCAACTTCACTAAAGTAAATACAAAAATATTCAAAGCTTAGGGAAAATCCAATTTGCCAGAATACATATATTAGAAAATTGATATATTTTTCAAGATCATGAAATAGTCCAGACGCGGTTGCCTCCATAAAATAATACAGATATAAAATTATGAGTAGAAGTGCCATCGACATAGTGAAAAGCAGCACCGATCCAAATTTAACATTAGCAGTTTCCGTAGCTTTATATACCATACTATATATTTTTCCACAAGCTTTAAGTTTTCTGCAACAATATTTGGCTTGAGGTGAAGCTTTGTCTGTAATTCCTGGATGATTCAATCGTACTATAAAATAATTGGGTTTACGTACTTTTATTGTACAGAGTATTTTATTTATAATTTTGAATCTTCTTCGTAATATAATGAGATAGGTACAGTATTGTGCTATTATAATGAAAGCTAAAAAGTCTGTAAAAACTGTTTGAAACAGTTTTGATATCGGCATGCCTACGTCTAAATTTCGGAATGATAGCCATACACTAAGTATTCTAGTTCCACTAATGACCATTTGTGCAAGGCATATAAAACTGAGTGAATTAAGTTTTGTTGAGGGGTTCCGCGAAAAAAATTAAAACCCATGAAATTATGAACAAAATCCGCGTAGTTACGGCGTACGCATCCGAGCGAAGCGAGGGTAAATCGCTATATAATTTAAATCAAATCAAATCAAAATATACTTTATTCAAATAGACTTTTACAAGCACTTTTGAATCGTCAATTTAACATTTTAAATTAAAATTAAATGTCAGTGCAGTCAGTCCGTGAGGAAGCTACAACCGGCTCGGAAGGCAGTTCTGCTGAGAAGAGCCGGCGAGAAACTCTACAGTTGCTCTTTTAAAATAATAACTGTGTACAATATTGCAATACAATAATTAAAATGTATAAAATTATTATATATTTATCCTACGTGAGATCCAACCAGATATTAGTTCCATACATTGAAGTATTCCGTGATTGTATAATAAGCTTTATTCACTAAAACATTTTTAATTTTAGATTTAAAGATCTAAAATCTAAATATAATATAAATTAATATCTTAGGAGTAGCAAACTACTATTTATGTATACCTAAACATAGCTAACCGTGAAAACGTACCTAGGGACGAACGCGAGCGAAGCGAGCGTGAGTCGCTAGTTGCAAATATAAGTTCACGTTTCATACTATTTTTTGAAGATATTATAGAAAACAAAAACTTAAGTGATCGAAACTCAAAATATCCAGTATCTGAAAACACATTTTACGTATATTCTGTAAATTCATTTATGTTTAAAGTATTTAGCACGCTCCACCGCTTCTATTTTTTGCACATTTCCTACTTCATCTTTTCAAACTTGGAGGAAGAGACTACAATGATAGGACTCGCATATGTTTACGACTTAAGAATCAAGTAACTCGGTTACGCAGTCGTGTTTTTTTAATTAAATTTATTATTTTTATTAGTGTTTTGAAGTCAGTTTTCATTATTTTTTTATGTTTTTTGTATTTAGAAGTATGTACATCAAGTTTTTTGGGAATATGTCCATACAAACATGCTAACCCTTCAAAACAAACATAAATAAATTCTCACCCCTTCTCTCGTCTAAGAGAAGGAATTTTGAAAAACTTTGAAACACATGTTTATGGTTTGCTTATCCGTTCAATCAAGAAAGACAAATAGTAAATTTCAAGCAAATCAGGCCATTTTTTTTCATTTTTATACTAATGTTTTCACCCTATTTCTCACGTTTGAGGTTGAAATTTCAAAAACGATAAAATACGTATGTATTTATTTTTGTTGAGAAGCTTTAATATTAAATTTCATTCTTCTTACTTCAAAAATGACGGACTTCTCATAAAAAAATTCATCCCCTATTTCACCCTCTTAGGGGATAGATTTTCAACAACTCTGAAATACGTACTTTTTTATTTCTAACCAGAAGCTTGTATAAGAAATTGCATGCTTCTTACTTCAAAAATGACAGACCTCCCATATAAACTTTCAACCCCTATTTCACCCTCTTAAGGGATAGATTTTCAACAACTCTGAAATACGTACTTTTTTATTTCTAACCAGAAGCTTGTATAAGAAATTGCATGCTTCTTACTTCAAAAATGACAGACCTCCCATATAAACTTTCAACCCCTATTTCACCCTCTTAAGGGATAGATTTTCAAAAAGTCTGAAATACATATTTATTTATTTCTAATCAGAAGCTTATATATGAAATTTCACGTGTGTAACTTCGAAAATGACAGATTTCCATACAATCGTTCATCCCTTATTTTACCCCTTTAGTGGATTGATGCCTTAGCTTTTGCTGGCTTAGTGGATGCCTTCGTCATATGAGGAATACGTGTGCAAAATTTCAATTTGCTAGTCTAAAGGGTTTGGCCTGTGCGTTGATACATCAGTCAATCCTTTGCCTTTTATATAATAAGATAAAAGCTTACTAAATCCGGAAAGATTTCATTTAAAATATCAAATATTCGCATCAATCTAAGAAATATTATAGGATCAATCTTCTTTCTCTATTGTTTAAAGTTTACCTGCGAGAATTTGAATAGCGCCCGTGTACGGGAATGTGAAGTATAGCTAGACCCCTGCAGGGTGGATCAACGATTTCATGTAAGGAGCAGGGAAAAATTAGATATGCTTCCTTAACTTTATAACCTATCTAATATTATTATTATTATTTATTTATTTGATTATTATAGTACTACTAATACAGCATTTTACATAAGTGGACACAAAACTGTTTGCACAGTTTGTCTGTGGGATCAGAGTCTTACAATTATTATTAGACTTAGGTTATAATATTATGTAATACAAGGTTTAATTATGTTAAACTGACCATATAATGGTTTTTTAATAATTTGGCAAATTTTTTTATATTTGGTTCATGTCTGATATCAGCGGGCAAACTGTTCATAAGGTACGTACGGTAGACGTTTATTTAGTGTTCGATCGCCATAATAATTATGCACCTTTGGAACAATATATTTACCCGCTGATACAGACCTTGGTACCTTGATCATGTGTCACCAACAAAGACCGCTCCAGACTGACATGGTTGTTTACTAGAAGTAAGTATTTATGTTTAAGACTAACTGGAAGTATATTACAAATTTTAAAGAGCTTTTTATAATCACCTTTACAGGCTTCTTTGGTGTTTTTAGATACAATTAGTTTTAAAAATCTTATTTATAGTGCTTCTAATTTTTGTATATAACTTTTAAAAGTAAGGCCATAGCAGTCGAGAGCGTAACCTATTGAGTAAACTAGTGACAAGTATAAACATTTAAGGGTTCTAGTAGGTACTCTGAGACTTAGGTGATAAAATTTTCCTAATAGTATTCTCAATTTATTACATATGTGTTCTATATGTGAAGACGAGGAAAAGTTTTCATCAATTTTCATCCCAAGGTAAGTGACTATTTTGGTTCTATCTATGGGTTTACAATTACAACTAGTCATTTTATTGTGTATACATGAAAAACTGTGTGAGACTATCTGAGGCAGAAAATCAGGGGGTCGAAGGTACGGGGAATGAATTAACAAGAAATTTGTCTTGGCGGCGTTCAAGATTATACCATTGTCATGGGACCATCTAACAACTGCTTCTACATCGAGCTGAACGAGACGACAAGTCTCGGCAAGGTCAGTGCCGGCGCGCATCGCGCACAGATCGTCTGCAAACATGTGCGCAGAGCAGTGACGCAGTACTCCGCACAAGCTATTCACGTGCATCAGGTAGCACACAGGTCCACAAACCGAGCCCTGCGGCACCCCGCACCGCACCTCTCTCGCATCGCCGGTCGTCTCACCCACCTGTACGCGGTAGGACCGTGCGGTCAGGTAGTCGCGGAACCAATTGTTCAGCGGCTCCCTCACCCCACACTCCTCATTGCATTTAAAAGGGTATCCGTTTCTAAGGTATCGAATGCCTTTTTAAAGTCAAAGAACACTGCCACAACAATTCTTTTCTCACTTAAGTGATTATTAATTTCGTTAGTAAATTTTGATAAAACAGTGTTCGTACTTTTTCCTTTCTGGAATCCATGCTGACACTCATTAAGTACCTATATTATTCTTTTGAAGATAATTCCCTAATTGGTTTACTATACATTTTTCTATGATTTTATCTACGCTCGATAATATTGCTATTGGTCTATAATTAGCGAAGGACTTTTGATCTCCTTTTTTGTGTATAGGGCGTACAATGGCCTCTTTTAACTTAGTTGGGAATTTATGGTTACGAACACATAGATTAACCAAGTTAGAGATCACAGGACACACCTTGTCAACAGCAAACTTAAGATCAGACATGCGCATGAGGTCGCTACCCGGTGCTTTGTTTGTGTTCATTCTCATTATGACCTGTTTAACACACCTACTATTCATCGGTATCCACCTCATGCACACGTCTTTATTTTGTATATAGCTTCCCCTATCCATCCATTTAACATTACAAACATGTTTAATATTATCTATTTCATCCGAGAAAGTACTCGCGAACTTATTACATATATCTGTCACACTTCCTTCATTTTTCATATTATCTAATATTATACTATCTAAGGATTGTCTTTTGTTACCCATTAATGCATGTATTCTATCCCATAACTTCTTTATATTCTTATTACAGTTTAATATACACTGCCTATCATACTCATTTCTACTCTTTGAAATAACTTTATTACAAAGAAGTCTTACAAAGAAGTTTTTTTTTTTATGTAGACTAAGTTAAGTGAATCCAGAGTGATTACATAAATGTACACATAATATTTCAAATTTGATACGACAACATATAAATTCAATGGAAATTAAAATAGAGCAAATTTTTAGTATACTATAACGAAATAAGAATGGCAGTTTATTATATGCATGTAACGTGAAAAAAGAGGGGAAGAAGGTAAAATGTAAGTTTCAGATGTACACAGCATTAGGGCTTTAAAAATAACGTAGATGTTAGCCTGTTAGTTAAAAGCCCATATTAGCCGAGTTATATAATTCTTAAGTCGTAATTATTCTATGCGAGATGTGTCATTGTACTCTCTTCCTAGACTTTGGAAAGATATAGTAGGAAAAGTTAAAAAATAGATACTCGTATAGTGGAGCTTGCTAAATACTTAAACGAAAATTAATTTAACAAATTTACGTTAAATATGTTTTTAGAGTGTCTGACATTTTGAGTTACGATCACTAAAAATAAACTAGTTTTTCATAGTATATTTAAGAAATAATATGAAACGCGAATTTTTTATTGTTTCGGCTCGGTACTAAATACTAAATCAAATATGAAATTAACGGAGGGACCTTTATGACATAGTCAATCACTGCCATTATTTACCAAGCATGCGATGCGCAATGAAATTATTATATTATGTAAGAGTATACTAATATGTAAACCTAAGAATTTGGTTTTTGGTCATTTGAACGCGGTCGGAGCCGCGGGCAACGCTAGTAGTAAATATAATACACTGAAAATTAGCAATCAAACACAAACTCATCCCAGACATACATACGCCTTATTACAAATCCACACCAAATTCCGTACTTGAAAATACAAATTATAGAATTTACTACGACCGTGCTATTCTGACAGACAAAACCATTCATTACAATAAACCGTATATTACGCTCCAAGATAAAGTAAATAAAATAGTATATATAATAGATATAGCCGTACCTAATACTCACAAATTAATTAAAACCATAACCGAAAAAATAAATAAATACACAGAGCTAAAAGAAGAAATAACAAAAATGTGGAAGATGAAAAAAGTTTTTATAATACCCATACTTTCTACGACCGGAATAATTCCAAAGCACTTACATCATAGCTTGAAAATTCTAGACATATCACCTAACTCATACATTAATAAACAAAAAGCAGCAATCTTAAATACATGTCGGATGTCGCATTATTCGAAAATTCATTCAAAGATGACACTACTGTAGCTTATCTCCTATTACAATGACGGTTACTTGGTTTCGAACCGTAATCGCCATTTATCTATCAGCTTTTAGCTGAGAATCTATACATTCATAGAAAAAAAAAATGCTAATTTTATTGAAATACTTTTACAAAGCTATATATTATTTACAAAAAAATGACTAAGGACATAATACAATTTGGAACCTACCTGAACTAGGTTAACAACCTGATTCAGATTATGCTTTTACCATGCATTTCTTACAGTGACAAAGGCTTAGAACAGAACAAATTTTAAAACTTACATATAAGCGCAGACTATAAATAATATGACAAGTATTTAAACTTATAAAACTTATGTCTGTTTCATATATGTTTCATAAAAGCACCTTTTTTATTTTAAAGCTAATTATCACTTGTATTGTATCTATAATGTCATAAAATTGGTATAAGCAGGTGCATAAAAATAATCAATCAAATCATATATAATCAAATTTTATTAAAAATATATTCTTTACAATTGTTTAAAAAAACACTAAATCTTTATTATTCACTACAACACCGAAAATTTCCTATAAAACCCACATTTTTATAAGATATTCTACTGTAAAATTATTGTGATTGAATATCACATTTAGGTTGTCTTTTTTCCAAAGCCACTTGATAACCAGTAACATCTTTCATCATGGTGTTCAACTTCACTTTGATATGAGGAATTGGCCCATCTTCTGGTTCTCCAACCACTTTGTTGTTCCGGAGAATCCACGCTAGTGATGTTTTAATCGACATAAGAGCATATTGATATCCTAGAAATAGCAATAGTTATTTTTAGTTTACTCACAATATTAAACACAGTTATATGTATATATGTAGTAGGTATTTGAATTAAAACATTTTCATACAAAATGAGTGTGTTTCTTTTTAAAATACATCTAACTCGCTACAGTTTTTAGATAACTGGAGTTTTGTTTTGTCTATAGCAATATTGTTATAAGTTATATCACCATGTTTAATAAGTATTTGTAAACATTAGTGACATAATGAAACAAGTGTTTAGAGCTTTACTCACCTACACAGTTCCTAGGCCCATTACTAAATGGCATGTAACTGCAGGGATGTTTCAAGTTTAAGCGTTCCGGTAAGAAGCGATCAGGATCAAAATGCTCTGCATCTGGACCCCAATATTTTGGGTCGCGATGGCAACCCCAGATGCTCACTATCACACCTGACCCCGCTGGCAATACACGACCAGATGCTGTATAAAAAATATTTGTTACCATTTATTTAGAGCTGAGACTTGAGACTGACTAAATTATGAATATTATAATGTAATCTGCATGTTTTTGTAAATTTATAAGTTATAGTATATGAATGATCGTTATCAAAATCTTTAAATCATTTCGCGCTGTTAAAATTTGTAACTTTAGTTTGTTTGAACCTGGCTAAGTCTAAGATCCGAAGTCGTTCTTAAATATATAACTTTAAGACTTTTCATCTGATAAGTAGATGAGAGAAGAAAAACCATACTTCGGCTCTTCGACTATTTATTTTAAATATTATATTGATCTAGATTCTAGCCTCTATACCTAATAGGATTAAACTATAATCCTAATCCTTTCCCTCAACCTAATCCGTTGTCATTTGAATTTTTATAATAATAATTACTTACGCAATTTTACTTCTGTCTCCACTTTGCGAATGATGAAAGGAACAGGAGGGAATAGCCTTAACGATTCTTTTACTACCCTGTCTAAATATTTCATGTCTAACAAATCTTGTTTAGTAACAGGTCGGTTAGAGTCTCCAAATATTTCGTGTAACCTGAAATAATTTTAAGCAACATAATATAAGATGTTAGTTAAATTTAAATGAAATACTATTTTATTAACCATATTCAAACTGATAAAGGTTAAAAGATACTTTATTTCTAGTAAAAAAAGATTTAATTAATACTGTTCTAAGCATACATAGCATGTTCTAAAACTATACAATTTAATACATCCTTAGATTTACTCGAATATTTGACATCTATCTTCTGTATAAATAAAAATGAATGTGGGTAAGTGCATAACTCTAGAATGGCTGGACCAATTCGTCTTATTTATTTTTTTGTATGTTTCTTAAGGTTCACGGAAGGTTTTAATACTTAAAAAAAAACTAGATCTATGTTACTATATCCAAGCCAGAGACGAACCCGAACGAAGCGAGGGTGAGTCACTAGTTTTAAATAAAACTATCCTTTCGGATTTTTTCGCAGATTTATTTAGACATGTCTGAGAGAACCTAGGAAGTTTTTGAAAGACATGTGAAGTTCGCCAACGCGTACTTGGCCAGCGTGGTGGCCTGATCTCCCTCGTATTGAAAGGAGGCCCTGGCCTAGCAGTGGGACGTTAAAAAGGCTGAATACAATAAATACTTTGAAATAAAAAAATAAGGAACTTTCATATGTAATAAATGTATACCGGCTACTTACTCTTCATAGACTTTATCTTGTACTTTTGGATATTTGGCTAACAGCAACAAAGTGTAACCAGTAGCTACTGCAGATGTATCCGTGCCTGCTATAGCCAAAGTAAGAACTTCTTCTCGCAGTTCCACATTGCTGTAGCCTTTCTCACCACCAGAGAATGATATTAACAGGTCAAGAAAACTTTTATTTTGATATTTACCTAGATCTATGACAAAAAAAAACAGTTTACAAATTTAACATTAGAGTAAATAATCACGCTTGTTATATTCTGATACTTAGAAGCTCATATTGCTAATCACTTACAAAAACACATAATATCATAAGGGTCAAATTAGTTTGAATTACTATTTTTTTTATAAAAAATCACATGAAATTACAGTTTTAAACATTGTATAGCTCTTTATTTGTTCTGCCAAATAATATTCATCGAATACGTCTCGATAGATTTCAATGAGACTTGATTATCAGATAATATCTAATGTTCAATTATGATTGATGTCTAAATAATTACCATATTTAAGTTTAATTAAATTGAAATATAATGTAGTATAAATTTGTTCTAAACAATGCTTAAGGAGGATCTAATACGGACCTGACCACAGACAGACAGACAGAATTTATCTACACATAAAAAGTTATTTCATTGCTTAATAGTATTATTTGTGCATTTAGTATTAAAATAGAACAATTAAATTCAATACGCACTATAATGATTGTCCGTTTCAAATTGGCATTTCTTATATTGACTTATTTCAGCACGCTTCTTTACGATGACCTAAAACAGAATATTTAATATATACAGGTGGCTATTGTTTTAACAGCTTCTATTTCTCTTTTGATGAAATTCTAAGTACTTACATCGTCTGTAAAATCGTGCAGGACTTTTATAGACTTTTGATGCACCTTGTACTGTGGAAAAAGTTTATACAGCCAGTCTGGTTGCAACCACAATTTGAAAATTCTTTCACATACGAGGTCAAGGATTATATTCATTGACGTAAGAAAAGAAGAATTTAAATTATCTTGAGCGTTTATTTTCACACCTAACGCAGTTTCTGTAAATTAGAATTTCTTTAAAATATTCTTTATTTTATTTTCTCACTTCTCTCTTAACACAATTAGATTTATACTAAATACGATAATCTTAAAATAATATGAGAATTAAAAAAAAAAATATTAGTAATGTAATAAAGCCATATAAAGTCCAAATATTATTATAGAGATGTTACAAAATTTTTTGGCACCTATACCACAACAACCAAAGGGTTGCTCGGTGCTCCACAGTCCAATCTGCTATCAGAGAAGTACCAGGAGCAACCCGCATGGTACACCGCCCATCAAAGTGGGCTGTCAAGTTCTTGGCTTCATGCCCGGCTGAACTGTTGGACGCTAATTTTAACATTGACATTGATGAAACATCGACCATGATTGTATATATAGCCATATATTTAATTAATAAAGGAAAGGCAATAGATATCTAGATAGATCTCTACTCTACTAAAACCATGATGGCAGTTCGTAATTTTTAGATTAACAAATATGGAGATTGATATTTAAGCTTCTGCTTATTATTTATTTATTTGTAACAATAAAATTATTTTTATTTAAGTAAAGGAAATACATTGAAGTTTGTATGTACAAAATAATTCTTTTCTTATACTGCTGATGGGAAAACCCATTAGTCTCACCTAAACACTTAGCCCAACTTATTAGCTTTACAATGGTGCGAAGTGTCACATCTACTATTATTAATGCTGCCAATAAAGTTAATATTATATACACTTATTAAGTACTTACCGCCTACTGAATCCAATGAGTAAGTAGAAATATACGGCCAAATGCTAAACTTTTCTTTACCTTGATGACTAACTAACTGTTTCACCAATTTCTGACTGTTCTCAGAAAATACTGTGACAAATTGGTCTATATTTTTTGGAGAAAACACGGGTACTATAATTTTACGCCGTCGCCTCCATATGGGAACTATAAAAAAATAAATGTATTTACCTGAATCATCTATATCTATACTATAATAAAGAAGTAACTTAGCGAAATCTGTACATGAAATATTTTTAAAAAACAATGACTGTAACGTATCATGTACACAATATAGACCCCAACACATAGTTATTAAAAAATTTGTTGCACGCAAAAAGTAATGAACCGATTACAACGAAATTTGGTGAAGTGACAACTTATTACTCGGGTCAATATTTAGGATACCTTTTACTTCAGGAAAATCTTTCCCACGGGTAAACACAATAACTGGTTTTATCGACTCGTCCTTAGAAACTTTCCGCTAGCTACAACTTAAGATATACATCAAATCAATGTACTAAAAAATTATAGGTCTTGAAAAGGGGTACAGAACTGAGAACAGTCTACAATAGTATATGTCTATCTCGGTACACTCGCAATAACTATTTTTACTATGTATTACTGGCAATATCGCGACTCACTGACTTATCAACGTTCAGCTCAAGCCGATGATGACAGACCAGCACCACAAAAAAAGCCAGTTTTATATATCCATACTAATATTAAATGGAAAGGTAGCTCTGTCTGCCTGTCTGTCCGTCACCTTTTCACGCTTAATTCGCTGAACTGATTTAGACAAAATTTGGTATGGAAATAGTTTGAGACCCTGAGAATGATATAGGATAGTTTTTATCCTGGAAAACACATCATATGTAAGCAGATGAAAGGGGGGGGGGGGGGGGGTAGAATCAATGATTTCTCAAGTAAGGAATATATATTTCTACACTTATCTAATTTTCTATACCTAAAAAGTAAAATGTCCGCCAACCCGCACTAGGCCAGCGTGGTGGACTATGGCCTGATCCCCCTCGGATTGAAGTGAGGCCCGTGCCCAGCAGTGGGACGTTAAAAAGGGCTGAATACTAATATTAAAAAGTAATTACCTGGTGCAAATACAACGCCATTGCCAATGATCTTTCTAAGAAATCTATGTAAATTATCTTTTTCTAAGCATATCTTTAATATGAATTCCATGTCCATGGGATTTGTCATCACTAAAAATAAATAAGGAATATAATTTTTTGCTTAAATATTGTTTTTTATTATTGACCTTACATGTATGTATACTTTAAATTTATACTGAACCTATTGAACAGTAACTGTACGAATAATTTATTATTGCTTTAATATAATTACTTTACGACTGATATTATTTTTATTATTCCGGTTATTGATTATCAAAAAAAATATTTCTTTTTTATATTTATACCTATAATTTTCGAGTCGGAACTGTCAATAAATCTCAAATAAAATAAATAATAATAATAATAATAAAGCCATTTATTCCATATCTTCAAGTTACAGTTCAAACGTAGTTAGTAAATAGTTAGTAAGTTTTCTTGATTAATTATTCTACATATTATGTTAGTATGTTTAGTCTTCTTTGACTGAAATATGGACCCCTTTTTGGGTAAAGGCCTCCTCCAACTTTTTCCATGTTTCCTTGTCCTTGCTTAAGTTTAACCAGTTGTTCCCTGTTACCTGTATAATATCATCAGCCCACCTTCTTCTTGGTCTACCAATACTCCTTTTCCCTCCTGGGCCTTTCCATCGCGTGGTCTCTATAGTCCATCTTTTATCCGTGTATCGTGAGATGTGTCCGGCCCATTTCCATTTTAGTGTTAGTGCATGCTTCAGCGCGTCAGTAATTTTCGTTTTTTGTCTGATACTTTGGTTCTTCACTTTGTGTACTTTCCTAATCTTCAACATACTTCTTTCCATTGCTGTTTGAGTGCATTTGATTTTCTGTTTTACTTTATTTGTGTATACCCAAGTTTGACATCCATATAGTAAGCATGGTAAGAGACATGTATCAAAAACAATTTTTTTCAGATGCAATCCATAATTTCCTTTTAGAACTTCTTTCTGAGACCAAAATTTTTTCCATGTCGCATTAATTCTCCTCGTTATTTCTTCTTCGTTATTCGACTTATTAAATGAAACTTGTTTTCCCAAATATATATAATCTTGAACGTATTCTATGTTGTTTCCTTTGATTGAAATGGGTCGTTTATAGCTATTAGTCATTATCTTAGTTTTGTTTAAGTTCATTTCTAGACCAATTTTGGAGCTTTCTTCATCGAGTGTTTTCATCATATTCTCAATATCCCTTGCAGTTTCAGAAATTATAGCTATGTCGTCAGCGAATCTTAAGTGGTTTAGGTAGTTCCCATTTACTAGTAATCCTTTGTTTGACCAGTCCAACTTCTGGAATATATTTTCGAGTACTGCGATGAACAGCTTCGGTGACAAAGGATCTCCCTGTCTGACACCTCTTTCTATTTTTATTTCGTCTCCTCTATTTTCTAGTTTTATTTTGCTTGTACTATTTGAATAAATATGTTTTAAGATATTGATGTATTTTTGGTGAACATCTGAGCATTGCAGTGCATTCCAAATTGAGCAATGGCTGATGCTGTCGAAGGCTTTGCTGTAGTCTATGAAGGCCACATATAGAGGTCTGTTGAATTCTCGGTGTTTTTCTATAATTTGTTCTAACGTGTGTATGTGATCCATTGTGCTAAAGCCTGATCTGAACCCTGCTTGCTCTTTTTGTTGCATTTTGTCAATATCTTGTGTTATTCTCGTTAGAAGTATAGATGAAAACAGTTTGTACATACTTGATAGTAGACTTATGGGTCTATAATTTCCTACGTCTAAGGGATTTCCTTTTTTGAAGAGCAGAATTATGTCAGATGTGCGCCATTGTTCTGGTATAGTTTCTGTGTCCATTACCATATTAAATAGTCTTGTCAGATGGTGGATTAGGATAGGTGCACCTGTTTTGAGAGCTTCATTGCATAGTCCATCTGGGCCCGGGCTCTTCTCATCTTTTAACCGTTTAATATGTTCGTAGACTTCTAAATCTTCAATTGGTTTTATGAAGTTAGTTCCGCTATAATTACTGGTGTGTATTTCAATTTCGTTATTATTTCTTTTCCGGTATAAATCCTTATAGAAGTTCGTTGCATGATGTATGACCTCTTTCCTTGAATTCGTTGCCTCTGACTTTATTCCAAGTTTTTGTATCCATGTTTTGTAAGTGGACAGCTCTTTATATGCTCTTTTGGTACTTCTAAAATTACTAATGTTTTTCGTGATAATTTCCTGTCGATAGTTATTGTAGTCCTTCCTAATTGATCTGTTGGTTTCTTTATATAATTTACTAAGTTTAATTTTCATTTCTTTTGTTTTGTGTTTAGTTTGTATTAATTCAGTGCGCCTTTTTATTAGTTGAACTGTATCTTTACTGAATATTTTATGTTCTTCTGCTTGGATTACATTTTTCAACTTCAAACTTTCCAATATGCTTTTTTCTAGGAAGTTGTAATAGGTTTGAGTGTCAGTTGAGTCCATTTGCTCAGATCCTAAATTTCTTTGTAAACTTGTTCTGTAGTCTTCTATTTCCATTTCCGTCTTCGGAATCTTAAGTGGTGTTACAAAGTTCTTTCTACTTTTTGGTGGTTGGCTTAGAAGTACTGTTGCTCTCAATAATCTATGATCAGAAGGAAATTGCATATTACTTATTATTTCTACGTTTATTATTAGCTTGGGATTGTTTGTCATTATGTAGTCGATTTCATTTTTGGTTTTCTGATCAGGTGAAATCCAAGTCCATCTACGGTTTTGTTTTTTCTTAAAAAATGTGTTCATTATAGACAGCTTGTGTTGGAAAGCGTAGTTAATAAGACGGTCGCCTCTTTCGTTGCGTTCTCCAAAACCATGTTGCCCTAAGATTGGATAGTGATCTATTTTTGAGCAGCCTATTTTTGCATTAAAGTCTCCCATTACTATCACTTTCTCGTCGGCTAGTTCATGCGCAGTTTCCATTTCTTTGTAGAATTGTTCAATTTCATCTTCGGGTGATTTTTCTGTGGGTGCATATGCTTGAATTATTGATAAAGAAAAACTTTCAAATTTTAGCTGTAGAAGTGCTACTCTTTCGGAAATTCCTGAAAAGTTGTTTATATTTTTCTTGTACTTTTTTTTAATTAGAAAACCCACTCCATGTAGGCCTTTTGTTTGACCGATATAGCAGAAAATATAATTTTGGTGTTCCTCTATATTGCATCCAAGTTTTCTGACTTCTGAGAGTCCTAAAATATCACAGTTGATGTTTCTTAAGGCATAATTTAGTTCGAGATATCTTTCTGTCGATGATAAGGATCTTACATTGAATGTGCATACTTTTAAATTTCGTTTTTCGTCTACACTTTTATTATTTTTTGGTGGAGGGTAGTGGTCTAATTCCCCACGAGGACCAGTCGGCTTGGGGAATGTTTTGTTTAGTTCTTGCTTGGTTGTTGTTACGTTCCGGCGGCTGATGATTTTATCCTATGCTTTCTGTTCGGTGGTCGGTGGATGGTTATCAGTAGGAAGGGAGTTGCTTCTATTCCTCATTAAATCAAATGCATTACGCCTATTTGTTTTTACTGTCAATTGTTGTTTGCGGGGCTGCTCAGATATGTTTGGTGAGGTAGAGGAGTCTCTTTTACGCTTCTCGTTTCCTGGCCTTCCCTCTTTAATGATTAATTTATCGTAATTTATTACTGCATAATTGCCCTTCTTTCTTTCTTCTTCGAGTTTTGGTAGTAGTTCTCTCCTTTTGTTAAGGACTTCTTTCGGGTAGTCTTCAGAAGCATAAATATTGTTTTTCAGTTTCTTTTTGTTCTTCATAATATCACTTTTTTTCCAGTTGTTGACAAATGATATGAGTATCGGCCTTCCCTTGTCTTTTTGCATGTCGATTTTGCCGATTCTGTATATCGCATTTATGTCTCTGTCTTCTACTGAAATATTTAAATCATCTTTGAATTTCTTCTTAACTATTTCCATAAGAGTATAAATTGATTTTTCGCTTTCTTTTATTCCATACAGAATTAAATTGTTAGTTCTTATATGTTTTTCAAGGTAGTATATTTTTTCTCTCAATGTCTCGTTTTCCGATCTCAATTCTTGTATTTCTCGCGTAAAAGGTGCCAATTTCTCATCAAGTTGTGCTATAATTTCCTTTGTTTGATTTGACATTTCAATTTTAACTTGTTCGAATAATTTTTGGAAGTTATCCATTTTTTATTCGTTAATGTTATGCGTGGAACGGGACGTAGTTATTTGAACGCAGTTTTTTTATGTTGCAACACTGCACTAATACTGTCGATTGTCTGTGGTAATGTGATCGTCACTGACAGATAACTTTGAATCTTCCTTGGTTCCCACTCGAATATCGTTTTGATAGCACCGTTTTCACTCAGTTTTTTGCGTTATAATGCACTGCAGCGCGTTGTACTTGATATTTTAGTGTGTTTAACTTGCATGTGACGGTGTTTATGTGGTTATAGAATCGGCAAAACAGAGCTCCATACAACTACGTCTTTACGTCAACACAGCCGGAACCGGAATTCAAATAAAATAAAATAAAGCAAATATGAAATTATGGGGTTCTGGGTTTGAAATAAAAAAAAGACATAACGAAATAGCTAGCCTTAGCCTTCGTTAACTTCTCAACCAACGTTATCCAAGTCGGCCCTTTCACATAATCGAAAATTAAAAATTGCTCTGGACAAATAATATATATTAGTCGTACAGTAACTGAATTAATAGTCACTTCGTTTGTATGTAAGAATTCAATCGGACTAGGTTCAACGGTAAACGGCGGTTGGGAAGCAAAAAAGTAAACTGATTTTTGAAGTACTGCAGTGTCTCAAAATGAAGGCTTGAAGCAGTAGGATTGTTAAATTACTAAAAATAAAAATGTTTTAATTTGTATTTTAAAATTAACAAATATTGTAAGGTACTTTGATGCCACTTATCTATTTCTTCCAAATTACTGTATAAAATCTTAGCCTCTCCCGTGACCATGTTTGCTGTAAAGCATCCGAAACGTCGGAAACCATTTAAAAAAGTAAACGTGACAAAATCCGAAAAGATAGTTTCTTTTAAAATGTCAAATATTCGCGTCAATCTAAGAAATTCTTGAATTGGCCTTTTTTTCTACTGCTTAAAGTTTCCATGTGAGACTTTCTCATTAGACATGAGGAGATACGCAAAAGAACACAACTTAGTACCAATCCACAAGCTGATATAGCTTTCGTGGCCAGATCTTAGAACTGATTACTTCATGATGTATTGATTGTATTTTATGAAATGGAAAATACCCGCTACCCACATCATGATATCGACTGGCCAGTTCAATGAATAATAATGAATCAGCGTTAGAAGATATGAACAACTAAACGCACGGGCACTTCATGATATGGTCAAACATTAGTGATCATATCGTAAAATAGTTACATTATCCACCGTAAGAGGCGCTGATATAGTTTTATTTTTGTAATGCAGATTTGAAAGTAGGGTGACACGCAACGAAAATCAATGGAGCATTATTAGATTTCAAAATATGATTTCAAGGAAATTGCGGATGAAAAAATTTCATTTTTAAAAAGAAAAGGGTTTACGATCCTACTATTCGTATAGTTTTCAAAAAAAAATATTATGAAATACAGGCACAAGTTTAGTATGTAGGACGCGGCCTCTGGAGGAGTGGGTATTTACGTGATACGGAGTCTAACTGTTCTATTTATATTTAATCCGTCTAAGATTTTCATGTTTATAAATTATAAGTGGACTATTTCTTAAATTTAAATGGATTGTTTATTTGTAAGTTTTAATTTTTGATTATGTGACGGATCACGGAACCGATATGTTGTATTACCGATTTTTAAACGATATGAAGGCCTAGACAAGTGGCATAAACGCTAGTAGAATAGAGTAATCAATGTATGGGATTGACATAAGTTTACGACTTCAAATTTGACTAAACGTATCGAATTTGTATTTGGTAGCCAAATGTTGATCTAATCTATTCGATGAAATGAAACGTCAAGGTAGTACATTAATCTCCATAGAAATTGAAGACTAGTGGCACTTTTAACAAACGAATTCGGCTGCTAGCGTACGACACCTATCGAACGCTAATAGTAGGGGAGCCGAAGAGGAGATTTTGGAATTAACTCGAGCGCATCAGATTAATATAAGGGAGGATACCTTACATATTGATACGTACCTCCAACTAGTATGAGCCCTTAATATAGGGTGGTACGCTCAGGGGAACGCGATAATTTGAGTGTAACCTAAGGGAGTGGGAAGGACAAAGTTGCAAAAAAAAGATGATGTCTTGACTTATTCGAGCGCGGTTGTTTTTTTTTTTTTTTTTAATTAAAAAGTAATAATACCATAATAACAAAAAATATATAATCTGACGATTTCCGCAAGCCGAAATGAATAAAAATTGTCAATTAAGATCAGAGCGTGCAGCTAGGGTAAAGCATGTATTCCATTCGCCTCTCTCTTTTTTTTCACTTTTCCCCCATGTCTGACTCTTTCGCACCTTCCCCACACTGCTTTCCGACGCCATGACACCATTACAGCTGTTTACAATAAATATTAATAATATATTTTTTCAAGATGTCAGATTAACAATTTACCCCTCAAAATAATCGTCAGATTTTTGGTAATTATGGCTGGGATATCATGATGAACCTACAGTATGCTAATCTGATGCGCTCGAGTATTTCTAGATGGCGTTTTTTTTTACATTTTTAGGAATACATTGCGAGCTTGCGTAGCTTCCAAATCGTCAGTCTAAGAAATAGGAGCATCTGTAGGATTCACTGAACACCTTCTCAGAAAATCTGACGCGCTCGAATATAATTTTTTTTTAGTTTTTTCACCTCTCTTGCATGACCACCCCCACTACGCAAATCGGTAGATTAATATATATTGCATATCAGGAATATATTGGAGCATAAAAAATATCAATATCTGACACGCTTGAGTATTTCCATGTCATTGTTTTTTTTTTTACAATTTTGGAGATCTGTAGATGTTTATTTTTCCTATCATTTAATCTACCAAATCTAATAGGTTTCCGCGACGCTCGAGTAAATCCACATTTAGCATCATCGGCTCCCCTACAAAAAAAAACTAAAATTATTACTTATAAAAATAAGTATTCATTACTTTTTTTTATTGTCGCCTGATGGTAATCAATAGTGGAGTCCAAGAATGAGATCCATCGATTCCGGGACATGATCTCGATACCGATCAACCTCACCTCGTCGGCTAGTATAAGTGCTTTTTCACGCTCCGTTTAAAAGACCAAGGATTGTAGGAAGAGGGAAACACGTGAGACGGTAATGAATTCCATTTCCCAATAGTGCGGCAAAGGTAAGAGTTACCTAATATTTTGGTGCGAGATGGTATGGGTAGTATTGTGTGAGGGTGGAATTTCTGACCAGTATGTGTGGTCTTGGAGAGGAAAGGAGAGGAGGGTATAAGATGGTAGAGCTCTTCAGAACACTCTCCGTAATATAAGCGGTAAAAAACGGCTAGTGAAGCAACATCTCTACGCAGTTGCAGAGATTCAAGATATTGAGTAGCCTCAGCTTTATTAATTATGCGGACAGCACGGCATTGAAGTCTATCAAAAGCGTCTAACAAGTACTTAGCAGAGCCATCCAGCATAGCAGAAGACATAGCTGCTCAGACGAGAAGAACCGCTTCACCCTGTTCAGGACCCTGAGTTTACGTGAAGCTAACGAAATGACTCTCTCGATATGGCTTTTTTGGTTCAGATCACCCGTCGAACGTTTTGGTCGAAAACCATATTGACGATCGTTGATAAGGGAGTAACCCTCTAGGTAGAGAACGAGTTGCGAGTTTATGATCCGCTCGAACACCTTACAGAGTACCGAGGTGATGGCCATGGTGGGTGATAGTTGGCAGGGTCAGATCGGTCACCTTTTTTAGGGATCGGTTGAACGTTCACCACCTTCAAAGCCTTTGTTAAGTCTAAAATGCGTTAGTTGCAAAAATAAAGTCATTCAGAGCACACGCATTTTTATTTCATTAAGCTTACGCAAGGAAATTCGATCGACTGTAGTATTGCCGTACTGTCGTACGTATTGTCGTATATCACGCTGCATAATCTGTAAATCAGGCATTGTTGTGCCGCAATAGGGTATAGTGGGAGGTTGGGCTCCACAGTAGTCGAGATGGGAATGGGCTGCAAAGAGAGAGGCCAATAGATTCGCTTTTTCCTGTGCGTCATGGGCCAGAGATCCATCAGGATATCGAAGCGGAGGCAGCGAAGGCTGGCAGAAGTTGCGATGCACAGCTTTGGTCAGTTTACCGGTGGTAGGACCCTGTCAAGCCTGAGGAGTCCGACTGGATGGGTACCACCCCCTTATCTATTTCTGCCGCCAAGCAACAATGATCGCATTGTTGTGTTCCGGTTTGAAGGATAAGGTAGCCAGCGCAATTACAGGCAAGAGGCATATCATCTTAGTCCTCACAGTGATAACGTACCGGCGGTTCTGCAGTTTTGTTACATCAAACTTAAGTGCATGAACCGTAGGTATTATGGGCGACAGGTATCGCTTCCCATCAGGTGGACTGTCTGCTCGTTTATCACTGAGTACCATAAAAAAAAAAAAGTCGCCAGTAGCTACGGCTTCCCGTAGGGTGCGAAAGAAGTTCTTGACCAAATCGTGCTACGCACTGAATGTTTGCTCTAATGTAAGCCCTCTTGCATGCTTTGGTAGCCGCATTATAGACAGTTTTGAGAGATTCGACATTGGGATCACGAAGGGAGCGGGCCCTTGTCCAAGCACGCTAAGCCGATTGTTTCTGCTCTCCTGCATCGGTACATTCGCGGTTGAACCAAGGGCGAACTCTACTCCCGCCGACAACATCACTGAAGGGAATATAACATTCCATTCCCAACAGTATTTCGTCAGCGATGGCGAGTGCACTCTCGGACGGATCTCTCTCACCAAAACAGCGTGACGACCAAGGGACAGACGCAAAAAAATCACGTAAGCCATCCCAATCTGCTGATAGGTAGTGATATAACCGTCGCTACACCTCCACAGGACGTGGGGGAGTGACATATGGTACAGTAGCACTAACTAGACAGTGGTCAGAGGAGCCCAAAGGCGCTCCGACCTTCACGTTGTATCTAGTTGGGTCATTTGTCAGCAGAAGGTCTAGTAAGGAAGGCGCTTGACCGACAATGTCAGGTATCCTGGTGGGCGAAGGCGTGAGCAATTCGTTCCGCGTGGTCAGTTTTTGAGGAACCCAACCAAGTCTCATGATGAGCATTAAAATTCCCCGTAAACACCAATTCCGCATTCGGAAACTGCTCCAGCGCATCATCTGCCGTCTGACTGAGATAAGTTGTCTCATTATCACCAGTGTGGGAACGGTAAAGGATAACTGTGGGATGAATGGGCATAAATTAAAGTACCGATCTTCGCTCGGAGTTCTTTTTTGTTACATCGTATTTTTTAGATAAAAAAAAACTAAAAACTTGAATAAATGCAAAAAAATCAAAGGTAAAAACTTTGTATTCCGACCGGGACTCGATCCCAGGCATATGTGTTGTCTAACTTGCGCCTTGACCGCTTGACCACGATGCTTACATCCGAGTGTAAGAAATTATCGACCATATTCTGCGTAGAATAATGCAAAAGAAAACCGCATGAAAACTCGAAAACACGCGTTTTCCCAAACATGAGACAAATCTAGATCAATTTTTCGCCCCCGAAAGCCCCCATATACCAAAATTCAGCGAAATCGTTAGAGCCGTTTCCGCGATCGCTGGTATAAATAAATAAAGAAATAAAGACATAAATATACAAGAATTGCTCGTTTAAATATATAAGATAAAAGCTATTGTGACTAATTGTTGCCATGTTAACCGTTGTTAATGGCTGACAAATATATATTATTGTATTTATTGTTATTGTAGCAAATACTGCTAGGCGAAATAATCCTTATAATTAGTGAACTTTCAATAAAGAAATCCTAAAATTTCTGTGTTGCTCGTATACGTTAAAATTTTAGCGCACTTTACAAGGTCAAAATGAATCCTTCAAATCAGTTTTAGCTGGCCATATAATGAGATACAACAATTTCATGAAATGGTCACATCATGAAGTGATCAATTCTAAGATCTGGCCAAGACATAGCAATGAGTGAGGTATATAATTTTTTAAACAGATAGCTCACTTTGATCCAAAGTGTTTTTGAATAGCACCCGTGTACGGGACTATGAAATATGGCTAATCTGCAGGGTGGATCGACAATTTGATGAAGGAGCAAGAAAGCATTTAGATATGAGTGACACACGATTTTCAGGTAAGTCTAGATTTTAGTAATGGACGCTTATTGAACTAATACGATAATGAAAAGTCCATTATCTTTATTACATATCTAATATTATCAAAAGACTAACAGTTTTTCAAATTTCAATATATACATAACATATAGTATATAAGTATTTAAATTTAGTACTTACAAAAGTAAAGAATGTGATTTAGCCATCCTTTGATCAAACCATCGTTTTGTATCGAAT
Source organism: Argynnis bischoffii washingtonia (assembly GCA_033884665.1). Taxonomy (NCBI): domain Eukaryota; kingdom Metazoa; phylum Arthropoda; class Insecta; order Lepidoptera; family Nymphalidae; genus Argynnis; species Argynnis bischoffii. Next base: position 10,467,283 of record CM066618.1, on the reverse strand, counting down.
CGTAACTAAGTCTTTGTAAGTTGTTCATGATATCTGGAAATAGCATAGAGCATTTATTATTTACTAGTAAAAAAAGAAAAATAATATTTACATAACACTGTTTTACTTAAATTTAAATATACATCGCCACAATGGAAAAATTGTAAATTCTCTAGGTAGTTATAATTTTTGTATCTTTTAGTTTGAGTTTTATAATGTAGTAGAAATAACTCAGCACGTGAGACGTAAGCTCTCGGTAAAATCTTTAAATATTAATATTTTCTTAGAGTTATCCATTTTAATTGTATAATATTATTTGGGTCTATTTACACTTATAGAATATGGGCAGATTCATTACTTTTCGACAAAAGTGTACGCGCGTGGATTACCGATGTGGACGCAGATTTTTTTTCCGAAAGTAGGTTAGAAAAGAAGAAGATCTTAAAAATTTAAGCTCGATACGATTTAATTAAGCCGCTGGAGAATTTTTTGAAAATTGAAAAAAGTTATTTTTTTAGTTATATTCAAAACTTCATACTACTATTTTGGTACTACTAATTATTATTAATAATATATTTGGTAATACTACTATTTTGGTGTAATGACGTTAGACACTCTCCACTACGCGAATATATTCTATACTTATTCGAAAGTAACTGAGGCTAATGGAGACAATTGCCTCCATTTGTGCACTTCACTTTTAGAGCGCTATAACCTACCTACCTCTTTTTATTTTATTATATATTTGATTGTAAATGGTAACGATAAAAAAACCTATTAAATGCTTTTCATGTACGCGATTAACGCATAGTAAGTTAAAAATTTTGAAAATATAATATGTAAGTAGATAGCAAAAAATTAGATATTTTCGAAGTCGTTGCCAGCAAGCAAAGCCAACGACTTCGAAAATATTTGATTTTTTTATATGAAAACTACCAATCAGTTATTATTTACGTTTTATTTTTTAAGTGTTTTTTTTTGTCGGTGTTTACTTTTTTTAAAAAGTTTTATTTTTCCATTTTCAGTATAGTAGACAGTTTCAGTATACATACGGGTAGTAGTAGCAAAGTAAGATTTAAAAATTCAGTAAGCTAAAAATCATTTATCCCCTATTTTCTACACTTAGAAATGATTTTTTTTTTCAAATTAAAATGGGACCAACTTTGATGAATACGCTATCGAATGAAAAAGTATCATGGAAATCGGATTCCACTGTAAAAAGTTAGGCGTGGTATAAAAAAATATACATATATACGTGAGTTATCTGGACGTAGGTTGTAATAAAACAATGTTTCGGTCGAAAGGATAAGTGCAATTAACTTTATTTTCTTATTCTCTATGGTTTTATATCATACATGAACGCGGGAGTGCGTTGGGTTCTTAGCTAAAAAGGACAAGTCACTTGTCTTACATGTCAACTGTTTATAATGACAGATCCTTCTCAGAAAGATCTCTAAAGAGACGACACATTTAAATGTCTAACATGTGCATTCGTTATAATAATAGGTCCTTTTCTTAGAGAAGGATCTTTAAAAAGGCGATACGTCTTATAGTAATAGATCCTTCCAAAAAGGATATCTAAATAGCCCACGTGTTGGGTTACATAACTCGTGTCGAATAGAATTTTTTTGTCAGTTCAAAATATAGCACACAGTAAGATGTACCATACCGTAAAGCGTACATTTTTACTCTAATCTTTTTAAACTCACTGATATTCAAATGTTAATTACGCGTGAATAAATGAATAAATATGAATCTAATTAGCCCAATACAAAAAATAATTTATCAGAGAAAAATATGTAACGTTTATTAGAAATACAGGCAAGAGGCATATCATCTTATTCCTCACAGTGACAACGCACCTGTGGTTCTGCATTTTTGTTACTTAAAACCTAAGTGCATGAACCGTAGGTGTTATGGGCGACAGGTACTGCTTTCCATCAGGTGGTCTGTCTGCTCGTTTGTCACTGAATCGCATAAAAAAAAAATAATAAATAGATACATATCATATACAGTATATTACTTTCAAGAACATCATTTTTTCCTCATATTGGGCGTTATAAAATATTGAGTTTTATTTAAGGGTTATTTCTTCTTAATTTTAATGTTTAAAAGTCATGGCTTCAACACGACCCATAAAGAGTAAATGTAAACTTTAATAATAGTTTTTTCACAAAAAAGTTACACTAGCTTCAAACCTAATCTTAAAAAAAAATAATTATCCCTTCATGTGGGGTAACTATTTTTTTCTCTGTGGGATTTTTACATAATTTATGGTTACCAAGTTATATTCATTTAAATTAATACTTGTCGGTGCCAGCCGATACAAATCAAAGCACACCGACTTCGAAAATATCTGATTAAGTACCTTTCTAAATGAAAACCCCCGTTCAGTTATTTTTTACTTTTCAGTGCCTGGAAGTCTTTTTTTTAAGTTTTTAAACTAGACTGCACGCGTGAGAAATCGCTGTATTACTTCAATTTAAACATAATATTATTAATGTAATTATAAAACAAAGGTAAATAAGTTGTGAAAATGTTCACCAACGTTATTTAGTTAATATTAGAAGGTATAAGAATTACTTAAATGAAAAATAATACTTTCCCTCAGCACTTCCCGTGAACTTGTGCGCAACCCCTATAACAGGAAACTCGTTTTTCGGCCCTGGTATAGCTGACGCTAGGCTGTACATTCTTCTCCTTCGAAATCTATACAGACATGTCCACAGCACAAGTACCACTAGTAATAAATACAAAATCATTTTGTTTTTTTTTTATGTTCTAGAATAAAGAGAGAGATCAGCGAGTACACAATTTTAGGTGTGCTATGCGCGTAGAACTGTTCGATTGACACGATTTGCGCAACTTTCCCACTTTAAAAGGATTGTGAAGTGCCGATACGCGGCGCGAGTAGGCATTTAAAAAAAACATTGTTTCATACCGCTTAGCCTTCCTCCGGGCGTGACCAACACAAATACAACATACGCAAATTCTCACGCACACTATGATAGCAGCAGAAGATGACGCGCGTGCGTTTGCGGTTCGCGGCACGGTGGAGGCGCGCCTCGGCGCAAGAACGTTCATTCAAAATTCGAAGTAAACTTTTCAAATTGAATTAGTTAGTTCCAGAGATTAGCGTATTCAATCAATCAAACAAACAAACAAACTCTGCCTCTTTGTAATATTATTAGTATAGATGTTGTAATTAAGTTTTATTGAAATCGGTTGTCGTTGTACAAAATTTTTAATTTTACCACTTGTCTAGTAATAATATTAGTCCGTTCATTGATTAAAAAAGTACTAGATACACAATCCCATGCAATAGTAACTGTCACCAGTGTTGAACTCGAGACCTTTGTCTCCTTTATCTCACGACCCAGAAGAATTTGAGGTGTTAACCCCTGCCCATTTTTTAATAGGTCGACCTATGTTTTACCAGAGTATAAATAGGACCAGATTTCTAATTCTCAACTGGGACGATATCAATTGGTATCTGCAATTTCTCAACGGTTTTAGATCAAGTGGAGTGAACAATACCTTCACACTCTTCAGATGCGTCACAAATGGACCTTAGTGACTGATCCTCCTAAAGTGGGGGATCTGGTGTTAATAAAAGAGGAAAATCTGCCTCCATTAAGATGAAAGGTGGCTAGAATTTTAGAATTACTGCCTGGGAAGGATAATGTAATTCGAGTATTTAAATTAAGAACGGCTTCGGGTATTCTAACTCGACCAGTTGTTAAAGTTTGTAGACTGCCTCTTGATTAAATAAATAAAGACAGATTATATACCATATAAAATATACCATATAAAAGATACGATATATACGATCATCAAAATTCTAGTCCGAGATCATACCGCTACACCCACTTTTGCTTGGCTTGCGAATTGAAATACGTGGTTCAAAAGGTGCGAAACATATTTTTATTTTTAACCGACTTCCAAAAAAAGGAGGAGGATATATATATATATATGTATATAGATATATGATGTTCTCCTGACCGATTCCGGCCACGGCGGCCAATCTCATTGAGACTAGCCAACTGCGCAGGAGATATTATAGTGCACAAGTGTATGCGCAGACACAAGTGCACTCTCTATTCCTGTCACTCTCATACTCCAGTGGGACGACTACTCGACACGACCGGTGAGAGTTAAGGCGCAGGACCGACGGCTTTACGTGCTCTCCGAGGCACGGGGGTGAAACACCGCCAACTTCCCAACTCCGGGCTGTTACTGAGGCTTACTATACAGAAAGACTTAATAACTAAACTTGGCCCGACCCGGGACTCGAACCCAGGACCTCAGGATGTGCAGCCGTACATGCTAGCCACTACACCACCGAGGCAGTATATATATATGATAAGGAAACCAGGATCTGATGATGGGATCCCAGAGAAATCGAGGGGAACTTTCGAAAATTGTAGCGGCGACTAGTGCGTTTGATAACATTTTCATTAGGTATTTTAAAACACTACTTTTTTTTACTAGCAACTCACGCTCGCTTCGCTCGCGTATTTCCCTAGGTACGTTTTCACGGTTAGCTATGTTTATATATAAATAGTAGCTTGCTACTTCTAAGATATTCATTAAAATTATATAGCGATTTACCCTTGCTTCGCTCGGGTGCGTACGCCGTACGCGGATTTTGTTCATAATTTCATGGGTTTTAATTTTTTTTCGCGGAACCCTAATACTTTTTCTAAAATAAAAGTTGCCTAAGTTACTCCTTATAACATCAGCTATCTGCCAGTGAAAGTCCCGTCAAAATCGCTCTAGCTGTTTCGATGATTAGCCGGAACAAACAAACAGACAGACAGACAAAAATTGTAAAAAATGTTGTTTTGGTATAAGTGTATACATCCATATGCATTTAGTAAGAAGCGGTTATTTTAATACTACAAACAGACACTCCAATTTTATTTATCTGTATAGATATAGATTTGCTTTTTTCTAAGCGCTTGGCTTTCTAACCGCTCGACGCCCGCGCTCAGCTGATAGCGCTCACTGACCACTGTGTATATTACGCCAGGGGCGCCACTTCAAATAACATATTTACACTAACTTTTTACATACTGCTTTATTTTACATAAAAAAACTTCGACGATGTTATGATGTAAATAATATATTCACAAAAGGTCTTCAGTAAATTTAAAATGGCCTCGTATATACTTATATGTACATAATAAAAGTTAAAGTTATAAATATGAAGATAATCTGCTGAACTACATATTATGTAGATAGGTACCTACCAGTCCGATTTGAACATTATTTCTGTGATAGAAATCTGCATTATACTTGAGGGACAAACATAAATGTTTTATTATGATATACTTACTTACCCGTACTAGTTTTGGTTAGCTAAGTTTGCGTTATGTTTATTAAATTTGGTAGGTATGTTACATGTAGATTTATTTGAAACCCGCGTCCAAAGCCTACGCGCACAGTCGCTTAATGAAGTCTTGAAGAAGTGTGTTTGTATGTATGTCTGCTTTCCGCAACATAGACTTTTAGAAAAAAATAAAAATGCAGCGGTTCTAGGTGCGTGAAGCATATTTTCCTATTATTGAAAGCCTTTTTATAATCTGATTATCTAATTCCAGAGATTACAATATTATCAACATCTTACATAAAAACCTTTTCATACCTACTTATACCACCACGAAACGAAACGAAAGTTCATACCTACTGATAACACAATTGTAAACTCTAGAAAAGTACCTAGTACGAAAGTGATAAGTATGTTATATATACACACACTTACATACATACAACGCGCATAGTAAATGATTTATATTTATTAATTATATTATTTATTTATATTTAATATTAATCATAAGCATAGCCGCACGAAACCCTTAGTATACGACAGAACGGAATCATCGATCACTAAACTAGATATTACACAAAAAATCATAAGCAAAAGTTCTCTGTATTTAGGTAATTCTAGTTTAAAAAATATACAATAATGTAAATTCAACCTTAAATGTGTTACTTAAATTTGTTTTTACTAAGCTATGTATAAAAAGCAAAAAACGTTGATTTTTTTACACTATGTCCAAGGAATGAATAATTTGATGAATTAGCGGGGGGGTTGTGCACGAGCAAAAGCGACATAAATCCTACCTCGTCAAGGGCCAGCGGCCGTCTGAATCATTATCGCCGTTGCACCTTAGTTACTTGCGAACAAGGTTGAATATCGAATATCCGATCGATCTTATTCTTGCACAGAAATAAAAAACGTAATCTAAAATCTAATTTTATTTATTATGAGAATAATAATTGGTCAATTTAAATGTTTTTCAAACAGGACATAATAAACTATATGTTCCTTCTCTGAGTATTTTTTTTGCGTATATAACTGAAGTAGTTTAAAACTTTAGAAAAAAAAAAACCGACTTTCAGGCACTGAAACGTAAAAAATAACTAAACGGGGGTTTTCATTTAGAATAGATACTTAATCAGATTTTTTCGAAGTCGGTGTGCTTTGATTTGTATTGGCTGGCGCCGACTTCGAAAAAGTCTGATTAAGTATCTATTCTAAATGAAAACCCCCGTTTAGTTATTTTTTACTTTTCAGTGCCTGGAAGTAGTTTTTTTTTTAAGTTTTTATTTTTCCATTTTTAGTGTAGACGTATCACCAATACAAATTAATCAAGCCCAAACACCAGGTAATTGCTGTAAATCGTTGAGGAGTTCCCTCGCCTATCTTTCGGGTCCATCATCAGATCGACTCCAGACCTTCATTAAATAGTAGTGCTTTAAAATACCTAATGAAAATGTTAACAAACGCACTAGCCGCCGCTACAATTTTCGAAAGTTCCCCTCGATTTCTCTGGGATCCCATCATCAGATCCTGGTTTCCTTATCATGGTACCACTCTTGGGATATCTCCTTTCCAACAAAAAAAGAATTATCAAAATCGGTTCATAAACGACGAAAAAATGCCCGAACAAACATAAAAAAAAAACATATATACGGTCGAATTGAGAACCTCCTCCTTTTTTTGGAAGTCGGTTAAAAAGTAAAATCCATTAATCTCTAAAAAGGCATATTTTAAAAAAAAAAAAACAATCGAGAAAATTTCATCCAATTGGCTATTTGACAGTTTTCGGAAAGATATTTTAAAACATACGTAGGTTCATTTTATACCTCTTACAATTATTTTTTTCTGAAAAAAGCGTTATTTATTCGGAAAAAAATATATTAATCTTTCAGTAATTTGAAAGTCGCGCGAAAACAGCACATCACGTGACATTCCTGGCTGTGACGTCATATCTTAATAAACTAAGTAAAGCTAACTACGATGCATGGAGAATATAACATGTTATATATTTTCCATGCTACGATGCTCCAACTCTTAAACATATTTTAAGCTAAAAGTTTGCAGCTTTTTCATTGGCAAGCTCATATAAGTTAATATATATATATATATATATATATATATATATATATATATATATATATATATATATATATATATATATATATATTTAGAATATAAATATTTTTTATGAAAATGACAAGCTACAAGACGTGTGCCGTACCTATGTGTAAAAGTTCTACAATTAAATATCCTGACAAATTGTTTATACACGTCCCTAAATGTCCTAAACGTCGAAAGCAGTGGTTACAATTAGCACGCTGAGAGTTGAATTTTACATCTGATAAATCTGCAATTTTTTTTTGTGAAGATCACTTCGATGTAAGTATTTAAAAGCAATCAATTTAGCCTCTGATTTACTGAAAATAAATTAAACTTAATCCAGTATTTTGTACATAAAACATGTCATAAAAACAATTCTTTTTATGACATTATTTTTATTAATTTTAAAAGTATTATTTTTATTATTCACCATACGACTGTCGCGAAGATCTAAAATTATCAACATAACCTTTAAGTAATTTAAAATTATTTTATAAAATTTTTACTACTTGACTTAAGAACTATACACATTAACTTTTACCAATAAATTATACATAATTACTTTGTTCATTTCGGTACTTACACGGAAGTTTTTACATTCCGAAACTCGGCTGAGCAAAAGTCAGGATTACATGCAAAAAAATTTGCAACCATAAATGAATCTATTTTTGGTAAATTTGCACTATCAGCTTTTGTGTAACCCGGCTCCTCTTTCGTTAAACTTCTCACAAGCACTAATTAAAATATTTTAGAGTGATCTTCTCAGCAAAGTGCAAACGATAAAACACACGATGTTTTGTTATGTGAAAGGTGACGTCACACGCTGCACAAACATGGCCGCCAGCGTTTCAGTATTTGTAATCCACAGATAAAAAAACTCAAATTTATTTTTCAAAAATGAAATATTTACAATTTATTTTAATGCAAAAAACATATTGTATAATTATTGTGGACCCATAAGCTACTGTCTCCAACAGATTAAATATTTTATCGTTACAATTGTCAAATAGCCAATTGTGTTTCTGTTTATAATGATCGATAGAAAAAGGTTTGAAAAATCATACATTTAAATTATCACATTGATTTAATGAATACATGTATACATAGAATATCCAAGCAAATCAGCGTTAAATTTGGGGAGCCTCGTCTTAAAAAGCTCTATGTTTAAACTGGGAAAAGTGTATGATGCCTAACGTACCATATATTCCGATAGGAGCAAAGATGCGGAGTCAAGAAATATTGTAAGCTCTTTATTGGCAAAAATTAAGTCATTTAAAGTCATCTTCTCATTTGGTTCGAAATTTTAAGCAAGATAAATATCATTAGCAAGGCTCTTCAAAAGTCAGACGTAGGTATTGTCAGAAGCGTTATAAATGATTGATCATGCAAAAATAAGTTTGTCTGAATTCTTTGATGAGTGCGCTTTTAAGGAGATCTTTAAAAGCTCGAAAACTGTAGCAGAAGTCGAGGTAATAGCAGAATTTTCTGCACCCGCCCGCTCTCGCGCTCGTAAAGGTTTATGGAACGAAGTTCCTTTGCGCGTTACACGGTCTGGGTGGATGGGAGCGAGACCGAAAAAAGTATAATAAAACTTTTTGCCGAAAGACTCGACGGCTCTCTTCTCTTCGGCTTTTTTAAATTTTTATTTACATTTTTATAGTAAATAATTAATGTTTATTTCTTAAAAAAATATTATTAATTAAAAAAAAGTATTATTATTAAAATAAGATTTACACAGTTCTTTAAATTTTTATTTGTTAAACTTAATTATCGCACATCGTTCAGTGTTTATCATTATTTTATACATAATAAATATATTTTATTGTAAATTTTTTAATTGAACTTTATCACTCTGATATTTTTATATAATATAAATTATAATAACTGTAAAGCAAACGTCTACCAAAAAGCGAAAGAAAATTCGTTCCGACCGAGGGTCCATAGACCCCTCATTTTTTTTATTATAAAGCGCCTCGGATGAGCCGATAACAGACGCAAAAACATATTTTAAAGTAAATTTAACTACTACGTATTAAATACCGCAATTACCAAGTTCCACAAACGGTTTGAACTTTTATATAAAAATAATGTGTTTTTTTTTCCTTTTTTCAAAATTAAAACACTGGAAGAATTTGGACTTAGATATATAAAGGAGTATTGTTCTAATTTAGAAAATAAACTGCCATGCTGGCTCTTCAGATGTGCAGAAATTAGAGCTCTTTAATGAAATTGAATTATTACCGGTGTTTATTGATGACTCCGCTACGCCGTTGGATATTTTAAGTTATTTGTTTACGAATAAATTAAGTGCTTCCAAATCTGTCCACAGCACTTAGAATTTACCTCACATTCCCAGTCACTGTAGCACATAGGGAAAGATTATTTTCTAAACTAAAAACATTTAAAAACTATATTGACCAATATTTTATCGTTCATGAGTATTGGACATGATATCAAAATTGAAGTCAAGTGCAAAAAAACACGAAAAGTAACTTTTTTGTAAATATTTTTTGTAAATATAATCCAAGTAATAAAGTATGTATGTATAGTAAAAACGTAAAATATATATTTTGGTCTGTAAAGAATAAAGATATGAGTAAAAACAACACATTATTCGGCCGTACGGAAACATCCATCAAATTATTATTAGGTAGTAATATAACATAAAGCTGAATAGTTTGTTTTTTTAGTACTAATTATAAATATAAAAACAAAATTCAATTTAAAAATTAATTGACCAATAAAACAAATAGTGGTATTCGCAATTATCCAATGGATAATTATTTTTATTTCTCTTGAAAGCTTACAATTACGTAATCTTCATTTATGAACATCGTAGGCATTAGATATATTGTCCTGATTAACGAAAAAAGGAGACCTATTATATACAAAGGGTTTGTTCAGGAAGTGAATTTCTTATTGCATTTATTTATAAGCACTATACAATTTTACATAATATTGTGATAATACAAGCACTTTAGTTTACAACATAATTATATATCTCTAGCTGCCAAAATAGAATAATCGCATACAATGTGCATTAGATATACACAATCAATAAATACACAATAAGTTGTGCTCAACTTATAATCACAAACTAGCATTTAAGAGTGTTACAGCCAGGTTGTACCTTTACAGTGACAGATCTCATTAGCCTTTGAACAAATTTGTTTATCAGTAATCTAGTTATAAAACTACATGAAATCCGTATAATACCAGCTTTAGGTAAACATGGAAAAGTCGACGACAGTCCTGATGTAATCGCTTAGAAAACTAACAAAAGTTCCTAAAATAAAAAAATAAAAACTTTTGTATGTTGGTTACCGTTGCTATTATACAGAATGATTGTCGCATCTTAGGTTAAAAATGGCACAATGTTTTTTTTTAACATATAGGTGTCTGTTCATTATTGGTACTCATATAAAATCCAACAATTCAATCCTATGATCCTCAAAGTGCAAAAGTACATGACTAAGAGCTTTAAGGAAACGCTTATATATTTCTAAAGCATTGCAAGTATTACTATGACAGCTCTATTAGGTTAATAGTACATTTCCAAGTGAAATGTTATGGTAACATGTTCTCTATATAGCTATTTTCCTCCCCAAATGTAGACAAATGCTTCTACGTTATATGATATAATAACAAAGTGTTTTATTTAAATAGTGCAATTGTTTTTACTAGTAGACCTTTATATTTCACGTTATCGTTTATGTGTATTCTAATTTTAAACAAGGCGTTATTTATTATTTTCTAGGGCTTGCTTTTTGATTAGGGAATTCTATAAGAATTATAAGCACTTTTTTTTTGAGACCTATAAAATTATTTTTCTAAATTTAAAATTAGAGCTAAAGTTATAACGTTTTTAATAAGGAATTTAACTGAAGAAATGTAATAAGTGACCCATTCTAAATGAAGGCTCAAGGATTATTTAGTTTATACTAGTGTATTAAACTGCAGTTCGTTACAAAGTATATAAAGTTTAAACATTGCCTAGTAAAAATAAATACATTTAAAAGTGATTTTTTTTCTTTTAAAAATATTTCTCTGAAAAGCATGGAATGTTGATCGGAATTAGTGATGTAACGAATATTCGCATTCGCATTCACAAATATTCGCACATTTCTTGCCATCTGCATCTGCATCTGTATTCGCAAGAAACGATGCGAATGTTTGACGAAAGTATTTGACAAACAAAAAGGAAATTATATATGGAATGGATTGATATGGAATGATAACACAACAGCTGTGCTTTAATGTTTTTATATCACTTTGTCACTTTTCAATAGGTATTTAGTTAAATTTGACAAATGACTAAAATACTAAACGATAAACCTAAAATCACAACAATCTTTTCGAATGAACTGTATGTGACAGCTTCGTTCATTCAACCTGTATCGGCTCGGCTATGTTCGGTTTAAATATGGCCTTTTTCGCGCGCTTTATCTCAAAGTCAACATTGGCATTCGCATTCGTATTTGCGAATATTTCAGATGAATATTCGCATTCATATTCGCAATGTGAAAAATCAAACACTCGTTACATCACTAATCGGAATTTTTACAAGCAAGTAACCTTCAAACTTAACCCCGCAAAGTTCATATTATGTAATGAAGCATTAAATATTGACGAAATAAATGTTAAGATTATTTTATTGCTAATTTTTTATTAACCAGTAATCAAGATAGAGACGAATAAAATCAGAAATTTATATTATTTATATTTATAAAAATTACCGGTGGTAGGACTCTGTCAAGCCTGAGGAGTCCGACTGGATGGGTACCACCCCCTTATCTATTTCTGCCGCCAAGCAACAATGACTGCATTGTTGTGTTCCGGTTTGAAGGATAAGGTAGCCAGCGCAATTACAGGCGAGAGGCATATCATCTTAGTCCTCACAGTGACAACGCATCTGTGGTTCTGTATTTTTGTTACTTAAAACCTAAGTGCATGAACCGTAGGTGTTATGGGCGACAGGTACTGCTTTACATCAGGTGGTTTGTCTGCTCGTTCGTCACTGAATCTCATAAAAAAAAAAAATAAAAAAAAAAGAAATTGACCATGAGACATTAATAATACTAAAAAACCCCGAATGCGTAAAAAGCGCACGCGTAAATAGTATAATGCAGTCGGAGACATACATGTGTACATGTTTTATAATATATGCGTGTGTGTATGTCTGACACTATATAGCGCCAAAAATCGGCCATTTTAACTTTTATTATTTTGATAAAGCCAATGTTACTCTCACAATTAAGATGAATCTTACGACACCTTTCAAGCTAAAATCCATCAAACAGAGCGTGCCAAAGAAATATACATACATATATACACTGGAACAACATAACCGTCCTTCTAGCGCAGTCGGGCAAATCAAAAAAAATGAGGCCAATTAAATTTTAAAAACCTAATTTAAGTTTTTAAAATTTCCTCATTTATCTTATTTCCCATATACATTAAAGTACATATATTAAAATTGAAAAAAAAAAACAAGACGAAATCAGTTGTGACGTTACCTAAAGTAAGTAGCATTGCTATCGGCCATGACAACACTATGTTCAAGGTGAACAAAAAGTCAGTTTTTTGCTTTATAATATATTTGACTATTATAATTTGAAATTAAAATTTAAGTAATCTTTATAAATAGTAGTAAATAGCTGTATTTAACGAGTATTTTATCTTATATATTACATTTTTCCCCCTTTTTTTCTAATAAAAATACGTTTATATTATCAGAATATAACCAATAGGAATTTATCAACGATTTATATGAAATTGTTAAATCAACTATTCTAATATAATCCTTAATTTTTAATCCTTAAATTGTAAAATCAACTATTCTAATATAATCCTTAACGACATTTGCATATAATATAGTATTGCCAAGCATAGCGCGAGGAAGAGAATTCGAAATAGTTTTTATATGAATGGCGAAATATTATGTAGTTTTCAATTGCCTCTCCCGTGACCACGATTGCTGTAAAGCATTTAAAACTTAAACATTTGAAACGGGAGCCAAAATTTAAAGAAATCCACGAAAAAATCCGATGAGATAGGTTTTATTTCATATGTCAAATATCCACGTAAATCTAAGAATTTTTTAAAGAGTAACTATCAAAAATAAATCTTTAAATAGCTTAGGACTTAATAAACGTATTATAAGATCTTGACGAAAATGCTATTATATGCCTGGCAAGCTATCCGTGGGTACGAGTCAAAAATAAATTTTGCTTTACGTACATGCAAGATACTGGCGATGATAAGATTTCCCTGGTGGCTGTTTTCGGAACAATAATAATAATTTCGGAATAAAATAAAAATTTCGGAATAATAAGAGCAGTTTGGGGCCGTTCAAATATTACGTAAGCAGATTTCTTACAATTATTTATCCCCCCCCCCCCATCCCCCTTGTCAGCAAAAGTAAGCAAAGCTTTTACCCCCTCCCCCCATGCTTACGTAAACATTTTTCAGATAAAAAATTATAATATATAAAAAATACATTTTTATCTGAAAAATGTTTACGTATAATTTTAAAAATAAGAAAATAGATTTAGGATAGAGATTAGATTTTACTGATGCAGTATTCAACATAGAGTAAGGGACAAAAATATTATAATCTTAAGAACATAACAAACTTATTTTAATTTTTTGGTACACATATTAAATTCAAATTAACAGTCATCAGTCCTTGAAACCCGAATCCATGATTCTAACCGGTGGTAGGACTCTGTCAAGCCTGAGGAGTCCGACTGGATGGGTACCACCCCCTTATCAATTTCTGCCGCCAAGCAACAATGGTTGCATTGTTGTGTTCCGGTTTGAAGGATAAGGTAGCCAGCGCAATTACAGGCAAGAGGCATATCATCTTAGTCCTCACAGTGACAACGCACCTGTGGTTCTGCATTTTTGTTACTTAAAACCTAAGTGCATGAACCGTAGGTGTTATGGGCGACAGGTGCTGCTTTCCATCAGGTGGTCTGCCTGCTCGTTTGTCACTAAATCGCATAAAAAAAATTAAAAAAAAAAGTTTTCGATGACATTGGATTGCTTGGATTGCTGCTCAGTGTTGTGAGTCTGCTCACTTTCATCCGATTTTGGAATGTCTAAGTCGTTCTCATCGAGCCATTCAACATCATGGTGCTCTAAATTTTGAATAATGCACATCAGTTATTTCATTAGCACGACGAGCAGCGACTCTTACAGGTCTAACTTTCCTATCAGTGTGGGTGTTTACTTTTTTATGGATCTTCTCGATGTGACGATTTAGTGACTTGACGGAAGCATGATAAAGACCACACGTTTTGCATGTTCGACTTGATAGCCTCAATTTAACCGTCGGACAAAAATAATCGTAGGGCATTTGCAGGAAATCTTTGAGTGAAGCACTTAAGCGTAGAGCTAAATTGACTGGAAGATCAAGAAATTGCCCTCCTTCATCCAAAACCAAGTCATCAACTGTTTGTTTTACTTTTACAGGTGGTGGAAGAAACCTGTTATCTAATCCGTCCTCTCTGTTGCACTCTAGGTCTATTATAGTTGTCACTGCTGTGGCCAGCTTAGAAGTTATACATAATTTTCCTTTAGGTTTTGAATAATCTTTGTACTCTACTTTATATCCACACAGTAAGAGTGCACTTACGGAGAACTTATGTTACTCTGTTTAAATATATTCAACAACTCCAACTTCACCGCCCAGTTTACCCACTTAGGGGCTAAATTAAAAAAAAAAAATTAAAATACATGTTAATTTAATTGTATTGAAGAGCATTAATACTAAGTTTCAAGTAATTTTGATCATAAACATTTTTTTCTCATATAAACAGCACAACCTCCTTTTACTCTTTTAATGGATGAATTTCGAAAAAAAATGATATTTGTTTTGTTTTATTTTTCATTTCAAAGGTAAATACCACTTTCCGTGCATCAATTACAGAATTTCGTATAAAAATTTCATCCCCCATTTTACCCTCTTATGGAATGAATTTCGAAAAATGCTAAAACATGTATTTATTTAAATGTATTAAAGAGCATTAATACCAAGTTTCGAGTGATTCTGATCATGAATAGTTGTTTGCGCATATGAACTTTATCACCCCTTTTTAACATTTGAAGAGAATAGTTTCAAAAAAAAACTAACACATATAATTTTTACTTTTCATCTTAAAGCTAATTACCACTTTTAGTGTATTGCACGTTAAAAATAACAAGAGTTTCTTAGAATCTTTTATCCTCTATTTTACCCCCCTAGGGGATGAATTTCGAAAAATCCTTTCTTAGAGGATGCCTACATTGTATAAGGAATATGTCCTCTAAATTTCACTTTTCTACGATCAGTCAGTCAGTCAGGACAAAGTATTTTATGTACTCGTATATAGTATAGATAATTCATCGTCAAAATTTGCTTTGAAATGACCACTAATAATTCTTAGGGCCAGTCGTTAAAAGTAGCAGGCTTAAACTTAAGAGAGGATTGCTTCTTAAATGGACATTTTCGCAGAACCCTAAACCAGAAAAAACCTCCATAAATGTGATATACAAAGAAATTCTTAATTAAATTCAAATTCCCTGTTCTTGACTTAATATAAACTATGTTAAGTGAATCCAGAGTGATTACATAAATGTACACATAATACTAAAAATTCGATACGACAGCATATAAATTCGATGGAAATTAAAACAGAGCAAATTTTTAGTATACTATAACGAAATAAGAATGGCACTTTATATATGCATGTAACGTGAAAAAGGAGGGGAAGAAGGGAGAATGTAAGTTTCAGGTGTACATAGTATTGGATCTATAAAAATAACGTAGATGTTGGCTTGTTAGTTAAAAGCCCATATTAGCCGAGTTAAATGATTCTAAAGTCGTAATTACTCTATGCGAGTTGTATCATCGTACTCTCTTCCTAGACTTTGGAAAGATATAGTAGAAAATGTTAAAAAAATAGATACTCGTATAGTGAAGCTTGCTGAATACTTAAACGATAATTAATTTACAAAATATACGTTAAATATCTTTTCAGAATGTCTGACATTTTGAGTTACGATCACTAAAACGAAACTAGTTTTTATAGTATCTTTAAGAAATAATATGAAACGCGAACTTATTTTTGCAAATAATAAAGTACGTACCTATTCCGAAAACGTAAAAAAATAACGTACTCAAAATCATACATTTGTCACACATTTAAAAATTATTACAGCCATCAAATTTATAACTTCTTTTCAATTTTACCGCGAACGAAGCCGCTGATTCTGTTAGTAACTTAAATTTAAGTACTTACAAAAGTAAAGTATATGGCTTAGCCATCCTTTGATCAAACCATCGTGCTGTATCGATTCGTAAGAAAATCGTTGTAAGTTGTACATGATATCTGGAAGTAGCGTAAAGCATTTATTATTACAAGCTTTTATTTAGTTTCACTTGTGGAGGATTGTGTAATGGAATCTTGCAAGTTAAATTTGACCTACTTCCCAATGTCTGATTGAGCTGAAATTGGGCACGCTAGTTTGGTTCTAGAAACAATATACGATTATCTAAATGTCGCTATTTTTAATCCAACATGGCAGACGTTACAAAATGGCCACTTATCTTTTCCATGGTGACCCTTATGATATGGGCATCAAATAAAAGGGCTTGATGAGCGAAACATAATAAGCAAATTAACGTTATTATACATGTGATATGGTGGACTCCCAAAGATGGCGAACTATGCTTTTGCATTACCATGATATGTATATTAAATGAAAGGGTTTGCTGAGAATATGAAATTAAAAAAAAAACATTTATAAAAACAAGCTTATATTTAAATGCTCTAAAAAGAAGAAAATAAACTTTAAATTAAATAAAACCCATCAATTTATTACATTACTCAATTTATATGACATAAAAGTTGTCGTGAGATTTATCTGCGTAGATAAACAAGAATCTGTGTTGAAAAAGAATATGTTTTAATAAAATATTTTTTTTATAGAATAAAAAAACAAATGTTTATTTTTTTATTTACCTACTATTAATTTATTCTAATAAAATTCTACATTTTTAACTATAATTCTTAATGAGTGATAATTCTTTAGTAAAGCAGTAATACACGGTAGACACTAATAATTAACGCATTATAAAGAGTAACGATTAAATAATTTATTTAATTCTATTCATGCACTTACATTACGCATATAGTACCTAATTTTAAAATTTTGAAACTATATTTTTAGTCTATCTAATAATAAACTTTTGAAACTCACTGGTATTGAAATATTAAAGTGTGTAAGTGAATGAATAAATGTGAATTTAATGAGCCCCATAAAAATAAAATTATTTAATATATAAAAATTATTAACATTACGTTTATCAGAGAAAAATGTGTTACGATTATTAAAAACTAGCTCCTAACCGGAACCGTACATGTTTTTCGGGATAAAAAGTAACCTATGTGCTATTCCAGACTATAATTAAATAATAAATTTATTGAGTAACACACATCCAAACATCGGTCCAAACTTTCACATTTATAATATTAGTAAGATAACTTCCAAATAGGAGGAGGTTCTCAATTTGTCGGAAACTTTTTTTTATGTATGTTCACCGATTACTCGAAGATGCCTGAACCGATTTAAAAATCTTTATTCGTTTTAAAGGGTATATATACTTTCCAAGTGGTCCCATTTAATTTTATATCGAAATCGGTCGAGCGTTTTAAAAAAATCAACAATAAATTATTTTTAAATAAATGGTTTAATCGAATATGTTATTAAAAAACTTTCATCTTATTACATCTAAACTAAGAATCGAACTGAAAAAAAAAACCTTTTCGAAGTCGGTACCAGTCGACAATGTTTTAAGATATAAATATCTAATAGGTAAATGTGCAAGTTATGAACACTAAATAATTTTACAAATATTTAATTAATATATATCAATTTGTGATGTATATAAATACATTAAAAAAACAAATCTAATTTGTTTTGCTTTGCATCGGCTGGCACCGACATCAGTATTAAGTACCTATTCAAAATGAAATCCCCCGTTTAGTTATTTTTTATTTTAAGTGCCTGGAAGTAGTTTTTTTTAATATATAAATATTATTAGTTATTAATAAATAATATTATTATCAATTATTATTGTTTAGCACCAAAGCTTACAGAAGCAATTTAGGCAAGAATTCTCCAATAGCGAAGCTTCAGCGTACTTATAACCTGACGACTGACGAACTGACGAATTTAATTTATAACATAGACATTGCCCACGACACATTAAATATTTTTTAAATAAAAATAAGTTTATGACCCAGTGTGATGATAGAAATTTTGGTTTTTGTTAGTGATTGATTCTTTTATTTTATTAATTTATACTACTCAATTTTGTTTACATTTCATAATTTGTTCTCATTGTATGGCATTAATGTTTATTTTCGTTTTTGTGATATTTGTTTTTGTGTAATAATAACATAAACAAAAAAGCTTATGATTACCTAAACTAAACTTTAATTGATTTTTTTTCTTTTATCTAATATTGTGCATTCTGTGATTATCTGTAAATGAAAAAGCATTTATTCAATGTTTTTTTTTTTATGCGATTCAGTGACAAACGAGCAGACAGACCACCTGATGGAAAGCAGTACCTGTCGCCCATAACACCTACGGTTCATGCACTTAGGTTTTAAGTAATTTGCGTTGGGCGGGTAAAATGCGTGTGATAAATCAGTTTTTCTTGTTTCTCTGTCTGTTTGTCTGTTTGTACGGACTAATCTCCGAAACTGTTGGACCGATTTAAATGAAATTTTGCATAGTAGTACTTTATATCCCCGGTCAATATTTTAGATACATTTCATTCCAGAAAATTAAAGAGCTCCCGTAGGATTGTTAAAAAACCTTTGTAACTTATACAGCTTACTACATAAAACTACTGATTGGATTTTAATGAAACTTTACAATAATATAGTTCAAACATCAGAACAAATGGAATATAAAATATATGGATAATAAAATGAGGAAAAATGTACGGTTCCTGTGGGATAGATTTGTTTTTCTTGCGAGAGTGAGCCGCTAGTATAATCTATATATACATAAAATGCTTTCTCCTCACTGACTGACTGATCGATCAACGTACAACCTAAACTGCTGGTCGTAGAAACGTGATATTTGGAGGGCGTATTTCTTATATGATGTAGGCATACGTTAAGAAAGAATTTTTCGAAATTCATCCCTTATATGGGTAAAATAGGGGATTAAAGTTTGTATGAATCTCTGACATTCTTAATGTGAAATACATACAAAGTTGTAATTGGCTTTAAGATAAAAAATAAGAAATATATATTTTTTTAAATTCATCCATTAAATGGGTAAAAGGGGTAAAGGGGGTAATAAAGTTTATATGGGAAAAAATATTTATGATCAGAATTACTTGAAACTTGGTATTAATTAATGGTCTTCAATACAATTAAAGAAATATGTGTTATAGTATTTTTCGAAATTCAATCCTATAAGGGAGTAAAATGGGGGATGAATGTTTTTATCAAACTCTATGATTAATGCACGAAAAATGGTATTTACCTTTAAAATGAAAAATAAAACTATACAAATATTATTATTTTTTTTTTAAATAATTATCCCTTAAAAGGGTAAAAGGGGGCTATGATGTTTATATGGGGGAAAAATGTTTATAATCAGAATTATTTGGGTATTAGCCAAATAATTAGCCCTAAGGGGGTAAAACTGAGTGTGAATTCATTAAACATTAGAGCGGCCCCTGTGTTTGATAGATCTGCTCAGAGGGAATACCATTGATAACCTCTGACAACGCGTTTGAATTTAATCTATTGTAATTCCTCCTTAAAGTTTGCTTTACAATGACCATTAATATATCTCAGGGCCAGTCCATGAGTAGCAGGCATAGACTTAAGAGAGGATTGCTACTCATAGTCATATTTTAACAGAACCCCAAATAGACAGAATATCCACCAATGTGGTACATTTGTGGCTGGTTTTTTAGCGTAGACTAAGGTAAATGAATCTAGAATAATTAGATAAATGAATACATAATATTAAATGAATATAATATGAAATGAAATGAAATTAAGTATTAAGTACCTATTCAAAATGAAATCCCCCGTTTAGTTATTTTTTATTTTAAGTGCCTGGAAGTAGTTTTTTTTAATATATAAATATTATTAGTTATTAATAAATAATATTATTATCAATTATTATTGTTTAGCACCAAAGCTTACAGAAGCAATTTAGGCAAGAATTCTCCAATAGCGAAGCTTCAGCGTACTTATAACCTGACGACTGACGAACTGACGAATTTAATTTATAACATAGACATTGCCCACGACACATTAAATATTTTTTAAATAAAAATAAGTTTATGACCCAGTGTGATGATAGAAATTTTGGTTTTTGTTAGTGATTGATTCTTTTATTTTATTAATTTATACTACTCAATTTTGTTTACATTTCATAATTTGTTCTCATTGTATGGCATTAATGTTTATTTTCGTTTTTGTGATATTTGTTTTTGTGTAATAATAACATAAACCAAAAAGCTTATGATTACCTAAACTAAACTTTAATTGATTTTTTTTCTTTTATCTAATATTGTGCATTCTGTGATTATCTGTAAATGAAAAAGCATTTATTCAATGTTTTTTTTTTTTTATGCGATTCAGTGACAAACGAGCAGACAGACCACCTGATGGAAAGCAGTACCTGTCGCCCATAACACCTACGGTTCATGCACTTAGGTTTTAAGTAATAATACTAATAGTATATTTTGTATTATCATGTAATAATGTAATTTCTGTTGACGATCCACATAAATAAATAAATAAATAATTTTAAATATATTTAGAACCTTCTCTATAAAGCTTACATATATTGTATTTGGAGAAGTATTAATTGATCTAATTTAACTAGATACACGCGTAAAAAATTGCCGGATTACTTAAATTTAAACATAATATTATTAAATTACTTATAAAACTAAGATAAACAGGTTGTGAAAATTTTTACCAATATTATTTGGTTGGTATTAGAACTAAATGAAAAAAAAAATACTTTCCCTCAGCACCTCCTGCCAATTTGTGCGCTATCCCTATAACAGGAAACTCATTTTTCGGCCCTGGTATAGCTGACGCTAGACTGTACATTCTTCTCCTTCGAAATCTATACAGACATGTCCACAGCACAAGTACCACTAGTAATAACCACAAAATCATGTTTTTTTTTTTTAATGTTCTAGAATAAAGTGACAGACGAGCGTGCGCACAATTTTAGGTGTGCTATGCGCGTATCACTGATTTAAAACTCAGCATCGTTTTATATACACGTCTGGTCAATTTTCTAGACTGCCACGGTTTACGCCAAACTCTCACGCTTTAATAACGTTAGGGTCATTCATGGCATATATCACACAGCCTTCAAACCACTACTGATCTCAAATTACTGTATTACCTCAATGCAACTAAGATAAGATTGTAGTTACATAGCTGTTTTTTATGCACCGGCGACCCCATAAATTTTTTAACTAAATCAAGTGCTTTTTTTATTAATTTACACTTTCTATCTCATTGCTTTGTATATTAGATCTTATTAAATTACTAGTGAAACTGCCGTTCAATATACAGAAACTTAAAGTCGTTGTTTTATAAATGTTTTTTGTTTCTATCAATTGAAATATAGACCCATGCTATCGATGTATCTCTGCCAGCGCAGTGGTAATTTATCAATGCCCTTCTTGAAGAAGCCAGGTGTGTTGGAGCCAACAAACTCTTCAAAAATATTTTGTACTGCCAAGAAGTTGTCCAAATTTTGGAAAAACTAGAAGTCTCTCGGCGTAAGGTCTGGTGAGTACGGTGGATGACGCAAAACTTCCAACCCTAGCTCTTGACTTGACTTAACCTGAGTTGGTTAGACCAAGGCCTAACCAATAAGCTGACCACTTACGATCATCAAAAAGAGTCAATTTTTCATCGCAAGTGACAATGCGATTCAAAATCCCTTCGTTTCTATGTCTGTTAAGCAACGCAAGGCAAACCTCAACGCGCTCGTTGCGCTGGCGATCGTTTAGTTCGTGCGGCAACCAACGCGGCAACACTTATCAAGTTTTTTTACCTTGCTAATTTGACGCAAATTGATCAATCTATACTATAGTAAAACTGTAGAGGTCGTATATACTCCTGGGTATGTGCGTAGAGCGAGTTATGTGCGTAGAGCGAGTTATGTGCGTAGGGCGGGTAATGTGCGTAACGCGGATAACGTGCGTAGGGCGGGAAAAGTGCGTAGGGTGGTTAAAGTGCGTAGAGTGAGTTAAGTGCGTAGAGCGGGTAATGAGAGTAGGGCGGGTAATGCGCATAGGGCGGGTAAAGTGCGTAGGGCGGGCTATGTAGGTAGGGTGGTTACAGTGCGTAAGTGAGCGGATGGGGGGGGGGGGGGCGTAGGGCGGTCAGAGTGCGTATGTGGTCTATGTGAGTAGGTCGGTCAAAGTGCGTAGGGCGTCAATGTGCGTAGGGTGGTCAAAGTGCGTAGGGCAGACAAGGACCTAGGGCGGTCAAAGATAGTACGGTGGTCTCCGTGCATAGGGTGGGTATAGTGGGTAGGCCGGGTAAAGAGCGTAGGTCAGGTAAGGCGCGTAGGGCGGGTAAAGCGTGTAGGGCAGGTAATGTGTTTAGGGCGGTCAAAGCGTGCAGGGCGGGTAAAGTACGTAGAAAGGTCAAAATTCGTAGGGCGGGTAAAATGTGCAGGGCGGGTAAAATGCGTAGGGCGTGTAATTTGCGTTGGGCGGGTAAAATGCGTGTGATAAATCAGTTTTTCTTGTTTCTCTGTCTGTTTGTCTGTTTGTACGGACTAATCTCCGAAACTGTTGGACCGATTTAAATGAAATTTTGCATAGTAGTACTTTATATCCCCGGTCAATATTTTAGATACATTTCATTCCAGAAAATTAAAGAGCTCCCGTAGGATTGTTAAAAAACCTTTGTAACTTATACAGCTTACTACATAAAACTACTGATTGGATTTTAATGAAACTTTACAATAATATAGTTCAAACATCAGAACAAATGGAATATAAAATATATGGATAATAAAATGAGGAAAAATGTACGGTTCCTGTGGGATAGATTTGTTTTTCTTGCGAGAGTGAGCCGCTAGTATAATCTATATATACATAAAATGCTTTCTCCTCACTGACTGACTGATCGATCAACGTACAACCTAAACTGCTGGTCGTAGAAACGTGATATTTGGAGGGCGTATTTCTTATATGATGTAGGCATACGTTAAGAAAGAATTTTTCGAAATTCATCCCTTATATGGGTAAAATAGGGGATTAAAGTTTGTATGAATCTCTGACATTCTTAATGTGAAATACATACAAAGTTGTAATTGGCTTTAAGATAAAAAATAAGAAATATATATTTTTTTAAATTCATCCATTAAATGGGTAAAAGGGGTAAAGGGGGTAATAAAGTTTATATGGGAAAAAATATTTATGATCAGAATTACTTGAAACTTGGTATTAATTAATGGTCTTCAATACAATTAAAGAAATATGTGTTATAGTATTTTTCGAAATTCAATCCTATAAGGGAGTAAAATGGGGGATGAATGTTTTTATCAAACTCTATGATTAATGCACGAAAAATGGTATTTACCTTTAAAATGAAAAATAAAACTATACAAATATTATTATTTTTTTTTTTAAATAATTATCCCTTAAAAGGGTAAAAGGGGGCTATGATGTTTATATGGGGGAAAAATGTTTATAATCAGAATTATTTGGGTATTAGCCAAATAATTAGCCCTAAGGGGGTAAAACTGAGTGTGAATTCATTAAACATTAGAGCGGCCCCTGTGTTTGCTAGATCTGCTCAGAGGGAATACCATTGATAACCTCTGACAACGCGTTTGAATTTAATCTATTGTAATTCCTCCTTAAAGTTTGCTTTACAATGACCATTAATATATCTCAGGGCCAGTCCATGAGTAGCAGGCATAGACTTAAGAGAGGATTGCTACTCATAGTCATATTTTAACAGAACCCCAAATAGACAGAATATCCACCAATGTGGTACATTTGTGGCTGGTTTTTTAGCGTAGACTAAGGTAAATGAATCTAGAATAATTAGATAAATGAATACATAATATTAAATGAATATAATATGAAATGAAATGAAATTAAAACTGAGTTTTTTTTTCACGCAAGCCTAGCCGCGGGCAAAAAGTGATTGCAAAATAAGAAGGGCACTTTATATATTATGCAATTTAAAAAGATGGATGTACGTGACTACGTGAAGTCTTTAAAAATAAGATAGATGTTAGCCTGTTAGTATGTTAGTTAAAAAGCCCATATTAGCCAAGTTACATGATTCTAAAGTCATAAACATTGTATGCAAGTTGTATCATTGTGCTCTCTTAATCTTACTTTAGAAAGATGGAGTAGAAAAATGTGCAAAAAGTAGAGGCAGTGGAACTTGCTAAATACCTAAAATGAAAATTTATTTACATAATATACCTACGTTTAACATCTTTTAAAATCCTAGATATTTTCAGTTACGATCGCTAAAGTTAAATTTGTTTTCCACAATATCTTTAACAACTAGTATGAAACACGAAGTTATTTTTGCAAATAATAAAGTGTGTATTGCGAAAAAGTTTGTTTCTTTTTCTTAGTTTGATCGCGGGCGAAGCCGCGGTTTCTGCTAGTATTAAATAAGACTACAATATTGTAAAGAATAATTAAATAATATTATGCAAAATTTCAAGCCGGTAATATCAAATGCAATGAAATGAAATGAAATAAGTATTTCACAAGCGACTCACCCTCGCTTCGCTTCGGGTTCGTCTCTAGACAAAAACAAATCTATCCCACGGGAACCGTACATTTTTCCAGGATAATATATTATAGCCTATAGCCTTCCTTAGTTAACGGGCTATCTAATGCAAAAAGAATTTTTCAAATCGGATTAGTAGTTCCTGAGATTAGCGCGTTCAACCAAACACACAAACAAACAAACAAACTCTTCAGCTTTATAATATTAGTATAGATTTGACTCAAAGTAATAGTAAAAATTACATTTGTTTTATTTTCATGCTAGTTAAAAAGGTTACATACTCTATTATACTTCTCGTAGTAACAATTCATAAAAATGCTAACTTAAGCTTGTTGATGATGTTATGCTCGAATTGAGTAGGTATACATACAAAAGATAATACAAAAGATCCTTCAGTCAAAGAAAATTATGAAATGTGGGAAATATGTCATATAAAGAATTAGAAACGAAATATATATTTCTTAGATTAGTAATCAAAAAGATAATATCCACACATACTTCTTAAATTCTAAGTTGAATCTGTATATTAAATATTTTTTGAAAAATCTTTTAGAAATAAAATCATTATTATCGATACAGAGGCCGAATCTATAGTTTTTAGAATTTTTGTATATATGTCTGTCTGGGAACGCGTCACGATAAAACTACTAGACAGATTTTGATGAAATTTCGTATGAAACTATCCGAGTCGGGGAGTCAAGTAACCATGTATCACTATACCAAATTACATCCGAATCCCTCCAGTGGTTTTTCCGTGATGCAGTAACAGACAGACAGACAGACAAAAAATCTAAAAACTATAGATTCGGCCTCTGTATCTATAATAAAGTCTATTTCAATAAGATTTTCCAAAAAATATTTAATGTGCAGATTCGACTCAGTTACAATTTTATTATATGTACGTTATATATAGATTAGCGCCAGATGAAACAAAATAGCAACAAACCATAGACACTTGAAATTACTATTTTATACTAGCAGCAATTAAACTATACGTATATTATAATTTGTTTAATAATTCAAATTTATACTAGAAATAATTACTCTATACAATATATTATATAAAAAAAAGAATAATAAAGTGTGTGTTTAATTTGTGATGTAAGCTTTGCTGTGATTTGTATCGGCTGGCACCGACTTTTTAGTGTTTTGATAACATAAATGTACACATAATATTATTAATTCGATACATATGACAACATACAAATTCAATGGAAATTAAAACTGAGCAAATTCTTTAGTCCAGCGAGCGTAGTCGCGGGCAAAAAGCTTAACAAAATAAGAATGACACTTTAAAGAAACTTAAAAAGGGGAGAAAGGAGGGAAACTGTAAGTTTCAGGTATACATAACATTGGATTTTTAAAAATAACGTAGATGTTGTTGTTGTATGTTAGAAGCCCGTATTAGCCGAGTTACTTGATTCTTAAATCGTAAACATTGCATGCGAGTAATATTGTACTCTCTTCTTCTAACTTTGAAAAAGTAAAGTACACATTCACAATCATGCACATATGCAAATCAGTAAAGTCATCAAATTATTACTAATAGCGTAAAGCAAAACAATTTTTATAGTTTTAGTGCGAGCGAAGCTGCGGTTTCTGCTATTTCTACTATGAGTTTGAATAATCGATAAACATATTATGTAAGGTGAAAACATCCATCAAAAAAGTTCTAGATACATAATCCCATACAAAAGTTATCTCAAAACTTTAGCCAATTGCATCAATTTTTTCTTTAGCCAGCAAAAAAACTAAGATTATAATTAAAAGACTGTATAAGAAGTCTCTTAAAGAAGACACTAAGTCACTAAACCATTACGAACCTGAGATATAGTGATTGCTATTCCTTTTTACCAGGCGTTATTTACAAGCTTTTAACTTACGAAGTTTGTTAGTTTGTATTTTTGTGTATGCCAAATTTTACAAGTTTAATTAGAACTACTTCTTCTTATTCTACAGAGGTAACATTTTATATTTTAGTTCAGTTCTGATGACAAAGATTTAAAAACGAATACAACTATATATTCTACTCAACCAACGTACGTAGAGCCACTCGCCGCCCTCTTATATCATACTAGCGACTCACCCTCGCTTCGCTCGGGTTCGTCCCTAGGTACGTTTTAATGGGTAGTATAGCATAGACTATATAATATACAGTGTGTTTGGTGACGGACTAGCGATATTCTAGGTACTTATATTACAACTATCGGGTGAGCGAGGTGGCCACGCTACTAGACCACTGCGACCGATCCACGGCAAATGGTTGCTATTCAAATAAATTTTTAACTATATAAATTTTAAATATATTTTTTTTTAAGTTACGCACATATGAACCCATTTTTTCGTAATGTAATCGATAGACAATATTATTGCCCTCCGAATGAGCCTATTTTTATCTCAGTAAGACCAAAAATTTGAGAGGTATGATTTTCTTTGTACACATGTAGAGAATATTTGGAAAAAAAAACAAAATGGCTGCTACACAGAGGGGAAAGGGATTAGACCTAAATTTCTTGTGTATTTGTGTATTAAAATATATATATATACATATATATATATATATATATATATATATATATATATATATATATATATATATATATATAACTCTATACAATATATTATATAAAAAAAAGAATAATAAAGTGTGTGTTTATATATATATCCAATACTTGAGAAACGATTGATTCCCCACCCTTTTCACCCCTTTATATATGATATGTTTTCCGGTACAATAATAGTTTTACTAGGTACACAATATTTATTAATTTATTAGTTTTTTGTCATTTATTCATTAGACCGTTTATCCGTGACAAACTGCAGCAGAATAACCAAAAAGGTAGTTACGGAACGTGCACCCTGAAACAAAAGAATATAAAAATATTTAAAGTAAGAAAAAAAAACACAATTATAATATAAAATAAAATAAAATAAAAATAAAAATAGCCTTTATTTCCTCTGACCTTTTTGTATACATACAATTGAAATATGAAATAAACTACATTTTTTTTTTAACTAATTTATTCTTAATGTGTATCTTATAATTTTGTTTATTTATCTTCGGATTCTATTTATCAGCTACCGGGTCAGGTTGCCTTGCGACATAGGCCTCCTCAAATTCCATCCACATGTGCCTATCCAGCGCTTTCCTTCTCCAGCCCTTTGGTAGATCATCCTCCCATCTTTTAATCTGTCTCCCTCTACGTCTTTTTCCATTCCTTGGGTACCATTCTGTAACTTTTTTGGTCCACTTTCCCATTTGTGTTCTCATCATATGACCTGTCCACTTCCATTTTAATGTTCGAGTTCTTACTCTCACGTCTGTTATTTTAGTGATGTTCCTGATTTTTGTATTTTTCCATTTATCTCCCAACCTCAGGCCCAACATACTTCTTTCCATTCCCCTTTGACATACCCCTAGCTTGTGTTCTATTTTCTGTGTTAGTGGCCAGGTCTGACAGGCGTAGGTGAGACATGGAAGAATGCAGGTATTATAAACCTTTCTTTTTTCTGAAAAGGGCACAGATTTATTTTTCATGATTTCCTTTATGGACCAGTACCTTTTCCAGGTGTTGTTTACTCGCCTATCAACTTCTTTATTCGACAGATCCTTTGCAGATATTACTTGTCCCAGGTATATATATTCGTTTACGTATTCGATCTCTTCTTCGGCCACTTGTACTGCAACTTTGGTCTTATTTGTTAACAATCATTGTTAATCCTGCCTTTTTACTTTCCGCTGCTAGTTGTTGTAACATTATTTGTAGAGTACCAGGATCTTCTGCGAACAAGACGAGATCATCTGCGAACCTTAGGTGGTGTAATTTTTCTTCGTTTATATTAATGCCGAAGTTATCCCAGTTGAGTTGCCTAAAGATATTTTCCAAGACCGCGTTAAATATTTTTGGTGACAGTGGATCTCCTTGTCTAACGCCTTTCTGAATTTTAAATTGATCTCCTATACTTTCAAGTTGAACTTTTGCTGTGCTATTCTCATAAATATGTTTAATTATCCTAATGTATTTGCTCTCCACTCCTTGGTTTTTTAATGAATCCCATATGTAGCTATGCTTCAAAGAGTCGAAAGCTTTGTTATAATCCACGAAAGACAAGTAGTACGGGCGATCGTATTCGTTGCATTTCTCAATTATTTGTTTGACGGTGTGTATATGATCAATCGTTGAGAAATCGGAGCGAAAGCCAGCTTGTTCTTTAGGCTGGTTGCTGTCTAGTGTAATAGTCAAGCATTTTAATATTATTTTTGTGAACACTTTGTATAGGTTTGCCATTAAACTAATGGGTCTATAATTGTTTATATCATTTTTATCTCCTTTTTTATGTAGGAGTATTATCGTAGACGATGTCCATTGAGAAGGGATTTGTTCTGTATTCAAAATTTCATTGCATATATGTGTAAAAGGTTGTATTATTTGATCCATGGTGATTTTTAGTAATTCATAAGTTATCTTATCATCCCCAGCTGCTTTCCCTGCTTTTTGGGTTTGAATAGCCCTTCTTACTTCGCTTTGCATTATGTGTGGTATTGGTTCTTGGTCTAGGTTTACTTTTAATGTTGTGTTGTCTGTATGTTCTCTTTTATCATTTGTATATAATTCTTTGTAGAAATCTGTTGCTGTTTTTAAAATATGTTGACGTTTAGTTGTAGTGTATTCTTTTTTATTTTTGTCTTTCCTTGTTATTTTCGATATCCATGTTGAATGTTCTTTTGGTTGTTTCAAGGCTATTTTAATACCTCCTGTTTTGTTTATTTGTTCCCTTATAATTTGAAGCCGATTTGATTTTCTATGGTTTCTAATATCTTTCGATAATATAAGATAAGTTATATTCAAATACAAAATATTGAATACATTATAAGAAAAACAATTTAAACAAAACATGTTGGATGTAGACAATAGTTTTATAATTCAAGGGTGTTTAACAAATGGATTAATTATCGAAAAAATAAGTCTTTCATTATTTTGAAAAAAATATCAGATATTTATTTATTTTGGAACAGAAACAGAAAACAAATTAAATAAAAATCACAACTACGTATTAAAAAACTAAAAATATCATTTTAAATTTGTTTTCCAATTACATCTGTAATGGATATAAATATTAAGAAACAGAAAGAAAATAATATTTACATTTCATAAAAAGGAGAAGAAACAGAGACAAAGCATATCTATATAAAATAATAATAATAAAAATTTAGGAACTATAATTCATTTATTTTTTTCTTGAATGATAAAAAACTATTATTAAAAATGTTGTATTCATTATTTAAACTATTATATGTTTCAATACTTTGATATTTTAAACAAAACTATCTTTTCGGATTTTTTCACGAATTTATTTTGATTTTTGTTTCCCGGGATGAAAAGTAGCCTATGTGTTATTCCCGACTATAATCTATCTATGTGCCAAATTTAATCCAAATCCATTCGTCCGTTCTGGTGTGAAAGAGTAACACAAGCATCCATACATATTCACAAACTTACACATTTATAACATTAAGTACCTGGGCGACCGAGCTTCACACGGAGTTCTTTATTGTTATATCGTATTTTTTAGATAAAAAAAAACTAAAAACTTAAATAAATACAAAAAAAAAAAGTTAAAAACTTTGTATCCTACCGGCATTCGATCCCGGATACTTGAAATCTTGCACCTTGGCCGCTTGACCACGATGCTTATTGCCCGAGCATAAGAAATTATAGACCATATTTTGCGTGGAATAATGCGAAAAAAATCGCATGAAAACAAACTCCAAAACCACCATATATCAAAGTTCAGCGACATCGTTAGAGCCGTTTCCGAGATCGCCGGTATGAATAAATTTGACTTTACGTTTTACTTTATAGTTGTCACTTTTAATATTTAGTTCATAGATATATTGGTTCATTTCATTCGATTTTAAAGAATCTCGTTTGCAATAATTTGAGAATGAAGCTTATATAAGATGTTACTCTAATAATTAAATACATGAAAGTAGGCTTTCGCTAGAAAAGGTCAAGGGGAGTTCTTATTCGGAAGATTGTAAGTAATAGCACAGATCATATAATACTATACTAGTGTGATGTCCTAATTATTAATCCAAGTTTGTGACTTCGCGCGACCACCGCTGGCGCCGCTCGTTTGGAAGAATTTATCTGAATAAAAATTATTTCTAAAATCGCTCTATATTTTTTATTAATAATCTTTATGACAATGAAGAAAATATATACTCGAAAAACTGATTTTTAGTACAAGCATGTATGTATCTATTTCAGTTTCGGGTAGCTGATATAAAATACTTACTTCTAATAACATAGTATAATCGAGATTGAAAAGACCGTGAACTGTAAACACCGGCTTCTGATGCAACATTTGCAAAGATAAGTGAAGTGCCTAAAATGATATAAATTGAAATTATTAAGAAAATAGTACTCACATTAGCTAATAATTTTATTTAGAGTAAGCACTATCAAAGTAAGACACTTGTTTAATGCAAGTTTTACAATAAAGCAATTAAAGCAAAATGAAACATAAAAAGTTGTATCTAATTGAACAAAAAAAATCTGCTGCTTCTTGACTTCTTTATTGTATAATTTTAATTCAAATGAAATAATTATATCTTTTAGTGTAACGATTTTAGAATTTCATATTTCAATAAAAATCAAGTTCATATAAATCGATCAGTACAGTTCTACCTGTACCTGTGATTAATTGAAGAAGAGTCATGATATAAAGCAGAGAAAAGATCTTTCTGAATCAAACTCGCGAATCTCGCCAAAGCTACAAAAATATTATAATCAGAAAAGTAATTTAATAAATAAATTATTACTTCATTTATCACTTGAGGATCTGAGTTAGTGTTAATAATTTCGTGAATTATCTGAGGTGTGAGTTTAGCCTGCGAAAAAAAGAACAAACTGTTAATGTACCCATTTAATGAAACTCTACTTAGGTGCTAGAGTATCTACATAATATATAAAAATCACTTAAGACGTAGATACTTGTAACATTAGTTTTTAATGTTCTTGATTATCTTCCAAAAAATATCTCCTCTAATATCAGAAATCATTCATTATTTAAACTATTCGAGTATACATCCTATCATCTTAAACTTTGTACGTATCCTTGAACTGATTTACCAAACAATAGAAGATCACGGATGAACCCATAAGTGTTCCGTTAGTCAGTATGGTATTGAGATTCACATAATGTAAAAAGTGTTGACACAGTAGCCCCTTAATATTTAGTTTATAAAAAGGAGAGGTAACCCTCCATTTAAATTTAGATATAGTAAATACCTACATAGCTCACATCTTCTTCTTCTCCTAGCCCATTTCCCAAGTTACTTGGGGTCGGCCAGTAAGTCTTTCTCTTACACTCTTCCCTATTACTTGTCATCTCATCATTAACCCCCCTTTCTCTTTCATGTCCTGTCTCACACAATCTATCCATCTCTTCTTCGTTCTTCCTCTACCTCTCTATTCATCTACATTCATTTCCATCACTCTTCTTATCACACGCGTGTCATCCATCTGTAAAGAGTCACACATCCATACCAATTTAGACGATTTCCTTTTAACTTCTCTGTCACTGGTGCGGTGCTACTTTAAAGCTTCCTCTTATAGGTATAATATGTGCATGTGAGCTATGTACATATAGGTACACAGCTCACATGCACACAGGTATACATACAGGTGTACGTACCTCTTTGACAGCAACTTCACTAAAGTAAATACAAAAATATTCAAAGCTTAGGGAAAATCCAATTTGCCAGAATACATATATTAGAAAATTGATATATTTTTCAAGATCATGAAATAGTCCAGACGCGGTTGCCTCCATAAAATAATACAGATATAAAATTATGAGTAGAAGTGCCATCGACATAGTGAAAAGCAGCACCGATCCAAATTTAACATTAGCAGTTTCCGTAGCTTTATATACCATACTATATATTTTTCCACAAGCTTTAAGTTTTCTGCAACAATATTTGGCTTGAGGTGAAGCTTTGTCTGTAATTCCTGGATGATTCAATCGTACTATAAAATAATTGGGTTTACGTACTTTTATTGTACAGAGTATTTTATTTATAATTTTGAATCTTCTTCGTAATATAATGAGATAGGTACAGTATTGTGCTATTATAATGAAAGCTAAAAAGTCTGTAAAAACTGTTTGAAACAGTTTTGATATCGGCATGCCTACGTCTAAATTTCGGAATGATAGCCATACACTAAGTATTCTAGTTCCACTAATGACCATTTGTGCAAGGCATATAAAACTGAGTGAATTAAGTTTTGTTGAGGGGTTCCGCGAAAAAAATTAAAACCCATGAAATTATGAACAAAATCCGCGTAGTTACGGCGTACGCATCCGAGCGAAGCGAGGGTAAATCGCTATATAATTTAAATCAAATCAAATCAAAATATACTTTATTCAAATAGACTTTTACAAGCACTTTTGAATCGTCAATTTAACATTTTAAATTAAAATTAAATGTCAGTGCAGTCAGTCCGTGAGGAAGCTACAACCGGCTCGGAAGGCAGTTCTGCTGAGAAGAGCCGGCGAGAAACTCTACAGTTGCTCTTTTAAAATAATAACTGTGTACAATATTGCAATACAATAATTAAAATGTATAAAATTATTATATATTTATCCTACGTGAGATCCAACCAGATATTAGTTCCATACATTGAAGTATTCCGTGATTGTATAATAAGCTTTATTCACTAAAACATTTTTAATTTTAGATTTAAAGATCTAAAATCTAAATATAATATAAATTAATATCTTAGGAGTAGCAAACTACTATTTATGTATACCTAAACATAGCTAACCGTGAAAACGTACCTAGGGACGAACGCGAGCGAAGCGAGCGTGAGTCGCTAGTTGCAAATATAAGTTCACGTTTCATACTATTTTTTGAAGATATTATAGAAAACAAAAACTTAAGTGATCGAAACTCAAAATATCCAGTATCTGAAAACACATTTTACGTATATTCTGTAAATTCATTTATGTTTAAAGTATTTAGCACGCTCCACCGCTTCTATTTTTTGCACATTTCCTACTTCATCTTTTCAAACTTGGAGGAAGAGACTACAATGATAGGACTCGCATATGTTTACGACTTAAGAATCAAGTAACTCGGTTACGCAGTCGTGTTTTTTTAATTAAATTTATTATTTTTATTAGTGTTTTGAAGTCAGTTTTCATTATTTTTTTATGTTTTTTGTATTTAGAAGTATGTACATCAAGTTTTTTGGGAATATGTCCATACAAACATGCTAACCCTTCAAAACAAACATAAATAAATTCTCACCCCTTCTCTCGTCTAAGAGAAGGAATTTTGAAAAACTTTGAAACACATGTTTATGGTTTGCTTATCCGTTCAATCAAGAAAGACAAATAGTAAATTTCAAGCAAATCAGGCCATTTTTTTTCATTTTTATACTAATGTTTTCACCCTATTTCTCACGTTTGAGGTTGAAATTTCAAAAACGATAAAATACGTATGTATTTATTTTTGTTGAGAAGCTTTAATATTAAATTTCATTCTTCTTACTTCAAAAATGACGGACTTCTCATAAAAAAATTCATCCCCTATTTCACCCTCTTAGGGGATAGATTTTCAACAACTCTGAAATACGTACTTTTTTATTTCTAACCAGAAGCTTGTATAAGAAATTGCATGCTTCTTACTTCAAAAATGACAGACCTCCCATATAAACTTTCAACCCCTATTTCACCCTCTTAAGGGATAGATTTTCAACAACTCTGAAATACGTACTTTTTTATTTCTAACCAGAAGCTTGTATAAGAAATTGCATGCTTCTTACTTCAAAAATGACAGACCTCCCATATAAACTTTCAACCCCTATTTCACCCTCTTAAGGGATAGATTTTCAAAAAGTCTGAAATACATATTTATTTATTTCTAATCAGAAGCTTATATATGAAATTTCACGTGTGTAACTTCGAAAATGACAGATTTCCATACAATCGTTCATCCCTTATTTTACCCCTTTAGTGGATTGATGCCTTAGCTTTTGCTGGCTTAGTGGATGCCTTCGTCATATGAGGAATACGTGTGCAAAATTTCAATTTGCTAGTCTAAAGGGTTTGGCCTGTGCGTTGATACATCAGTCAATCCTTTGCCTTTTATATAATAAGATAAAAGCTTACTAAATCCGGAAAGATTTCATTTAAAATATCAAATATTCGCATCAATCTAAGAAATATTATAGGATCAATCTTCTTTCTCTATTGTTTAAAGTTTACCTGCGAGAATTTGAATAGCGCCCGTGTACGGGAATGTGAAGTATAGCTAGACCCCTGCAGGGTGGATCAACGATTTCATGTAAGGAGCAGGGAAAAATTAGATATGCTTCCTTAACTTTATAACCTATCTAATATTATTATTATTATTTATTTATTTGATTATTATAGTACTACTAATACAGCATTTTACATAAGTGGACACAAAACTGTTTGCACAGTTTGTCTGTGGGATCAGAGTCTTACAATTATTATTAGACTTAGGTTATAATATTATGTAATACAAGGTTTAATTATGTTAAACTGACCATATAATGGTTTTTTAATAATTTGGCAAATTTTTTTATATTTGGTTCATGTCTGATATCAGCGGGCAAACTGTTCATAAGGTACGTACGGTAGACGTTTATTTAGTGTTCGATCGCCATAATAATTATGCACCTTTGGAACAATATATTTACCCGCTGATACAGACCTTGGTACCTTGATCATGTGTCACCAACAAAGACCGCTCCAGACTGACATGGTTGTTTACTAGAAGTAAGTATTTATGTTTAAGACTAACTGGAAGTATATTACAAATTTTAAAGAGCTTTTTATAATCACCTTTACAGGCTTCTTTGGTGTTTTTAGATACAATTAGTTTTAAAAATCTTATTTATAGTGCTTCTAATTTTTGTATATAACTTTTAAAAGTAAGGCCATAGCAGTCGAGAGCGTAACCTATTGAGTAAACTAGTGACAAGTATAAACATTTAAGGGTTCTAGTAGGTACTCTGAGACTTAGGTGATAAAATTTTCCTAATAGTATTCTCAATTTATTACATATGTGTTCTATATGTGAAGACGAGGAAAAGTTTTCATCAATTTTCATCCCAAGGTAAGTGACTATTTTGGTTCTATCTATGGGTTTACAATTACAACTAGTCATTTTATTGTGTATACATGAAAAACTGTGTGAGACTATCTGAGGCAGAAAATCAGGGGGTCGAAGGTACGGGGAATGAATTAACAAGAAATTTGTCTTGGCGGCGTTCAAGATTATACCATTGTCATGGGACCATCTAACAACTGCTTCTACATCGAGCTGAACGAGACGACAAGTCTCGGCAAGGTCAGTGCCGGCGCGCATCGCGCACAGATCGTCTGCAAACATGTGCGCAGAGCAGTGACGCAGTACTCCGCACAAGCTATTCACGTGCATCAGGTAGCACACAGGTCCACAAACCGAGCCCTGCGGCACCCCGCACCGCACCTCTCTCGCATCGCCGGTCGTCTCACCCACCTGTACGCGGTAGGACCGTGCGGTCAGGTAGTCGCGGAACCAATTGTTCAGCGGCTCCCTCACCCCACACTCCTCATTGCATTTAAAAGGGTATCCGTTTCTAAGGTATCGAATGCCTTTTTAAAGTCAAAGAACACTGCCACAACAATTCTTTTCTCACTTAAGTGATTATTAATTTCGTTAGTAAATTTTGATAAAACAGTGTTCGTACTTTTTCCTTTCTGGAATCCATGCTGACACTCATTAAGTACCTATATTATTCTTTTGAAGATAATTCCCTAATTGGTTTACTATACATTTTTCTATGATTTTATCTACGCTCGATAATATTGCTATTGGTCTATAATTAGCGAAGGACTTTTGATCTCCTTTTTTGTGTATAGGGCGTACAATGGCCTCTTTTAACTTAGTTGGGAATTTATGGTTACGAACACATAGATTAACCAAGTTAGAGATCACAGGACACACCTTGTCAACAGCAAACTTAAGATCAGACATGCGCATGAGGTCGCTACCCGGTGCTTTGTTTGTGTTCATTCTCATTATGACCTGTTTAACACACCTACTATTCATCGGTATCCACCTCATGCACACGTCTTTATTTTGTATATAGCTTCCCCTATCCATCCATTTAACATTACAAACATGTTTAATATTATCTATTTCATCCGAGAAAGTACTCGCGAACTTATTACATATATCTGTCACACTTCCTTCATTTTTCATATTATCTAATATTATACTATCTAAGGATTGTCTTTTGTTACCCATTAATGCATGTATTCTATCCCATAACTTCTTTATATTCTTATTACAGTTTAATATACACTGCCTATCATACTCATTTCTACTCTTTGAAATAACTTTATTACAAAGAAGTCTTACAAAGAAGTTTTTTTTTTTATGTAGACTAAGTTAAGTGAATCCAGAGTGATTACATAAATGTACACATAATATTTCAAATTTGATACGACAACATATAAATTCAATGGAAATTAAAATAGAGCAAATTTTTAGTATACTATAACGAAATAAGAATGGCAGTTTATTATATGCATGTAACGTGAAAAAAGAGGGGAAGAAGGTAAAATGTAAGTTTCAGATGTACACAGCATTAGGGCTTTAAAAATAACGTAGATGTTAGCCTGTTAGTTAAAAGCCCATATTAGCCGAGTTATATAATTCTTAAGTCGTAATTATTCTATGCGAGATGTGTCATTGTACTCTCTTCCTAGACTTTGGAAAGATATAGTAGGAAAAGTTAAAAAATAGATACTCGTATAGTGGAGCTTGCTAAATACTTAAACGAAAATTAATTTAACAAATTTACGTTAAATATGTTTTTAGAGTGTCTGACATTTTGAGTTACGATCACTAAAAATAAACTAGTTTTTCATAGTATATTTAAGAAATAATATGAAACGCGAATTTTTTATTGTTTCGGCTCGGTACTAAATACTAAATCAAATATGAAATTAACGGAGGGACCTTTATGACATAGTCAATCACTGCCATTATTTACCAAGCATGCGATGCGCAATGAAATTATTATATTATGTAAGAGTATACTAATATGTAAACCTAAGAATTTGGTTTTTGGTCATTTGAACGCGGTCGGAGCCGCGGGCAACGCTAGTAGTAAATATAATACACTGAAAATTAGCAATCAAACACAAACTCATCCCAGACATACATACGCCTTATTACAAATCCACACCAAATTCCGTACTTGAAAATACAAATTATAGAATTTACTACGACCGTGCTATTCTGACAGACAAAACCATTCATTACAATAAACCGTATATTACGCTCCAAGATAAAGTAAATAAAATAGTATATATAATAGATATAGCCGTACCTAATACTCACAAATTAATTAAAACCATAACCGAAAAAATAAATAAATACACAGAGCTAAAAGAAGAAATAACAAAAATGTGGAAGATGAAAAAAGTTTTTATAATACCCATACTTTCTACGACCGGAATAATTCCAAAGCACTTACATCATAGCTTGAAAATTCTAGACATATCACCTAACTCATACATTAATAAACAAAAAGCAGCAATCTTAAATACATGTCGGATGTCGCATTATTCGAAAATTCATTCAAAGATGACACTACTGTAGCTTATCTCCTATTACAATGACGGTTACTTGGTTTCGAACCGTAATCGCCATTTATCTATCAGCTTTTAGCTGAGAATCTATACATTCATAGAAAAAAAAAATGCTAATTTTATTGAAATACTTTTACAAAGCTATATATTATTTACAAAAAAATGACTAAGGACATAATACAATTTGGAACCTACCTGAACTAGGTTAACAACCTGATTCAGATTATGCTTTTACCATGCATTTCTTACAGTGACAAAGGCTTAGAACAGAACAAATTTTAAAACTTACATATAAGCGCAGACTATAAATAATATGACAAGTATTTAAACTTATAAAACTTATGTCTGTTTCATATATGTTTCATAAAAGCACCTTTTTTATTTTAAAGCTAATTATCACTTGTATTGTATCTATAATGTCATAAAATTGGTATAAGCAGGTGCATAAAAATAATCAATCAAATCATATATAATCAAATTTTATTAAAAATATATTCTTTACAATTGTTTAAAAAAACACTAAATCTTTATTATTCACTACAACACCGAAAATTTCCTATAAAACCCACATTTTTATAAGATATTCTACTGTAAAATTATTGTGATTGAATATCACATTTAGGTTGTCTTTTTTCCAAAGCCACTTGATAACCAGTAACATCTTTCATCATGGTGTTCAACTTCACTTTGATATGAGGAATTGGCCCATCTTCTGGTTCTCCAACCACTTTGTTGTTCCGGAGAATCCACGCTAGTGATGTTTTAATCGACATAAGAGCATATTGATATCCTAGAAATAGCAATAGTTATTTTTAGTTTACTCACAATATTAAACACAGTTATATGTATATATGTAGTAGGTATTTGAATTAAAACATTTTCATACAAAATGAGTGTGTTTCTTTTTAAAATACATCTAACTCGCTACAGTTTTTAGATAACTGGAGTTTTGTTTTGTCTATAGCAATATTGTTATAAGTTATATCACCATGTTTAATAAGTATTTGTAAACATTAGTGACATAATGAAACAAGTGTTTAGAGCTTTACTCACCTACACAGTTCCTAGGCCCATTACTAAATGGCATGTAACTGCAGGGATGTTTCAAGTTTAAGCGTTCCGGTAAGAAGCGATCAGGATCAAAATGCTCTGCATCTGGACCCCAATATTTTGGGTCGCGATGGCAACCCCAGATGCTCACTATCACACCTGACCCCGCTGGCAATACACGACCAGATGCTGTATAAAAAATATTTGTTACCATTTATTTAGAGCTGAGACTTGAGACTGACTAAATTATGAATATTATAATGTAATCTGCATGTTTTTGTAAATTTATAAGTTATAGTATATGAATGATCGTTATCAAAATCTTTAAATCATTTCGCGCTGTTAAAATTTGTAACTTCAGTTTGTTTGAACCTGGCTAAGTCTAAGATCCGAAGTCGTTCTTAAATATATAACTTTAAGACTTTTCATCTGATAAGTAGATGAGAGAAGAAAAACCATACTTCGGCTCTTCGACTATTTATTTTAAATATTATATTGATCTAGATTCTAGCCTCTATACCTAATAGGATTAAACTATAATCCTAATCCTTTCCCTCAACCTAATCCGTTGTCATTTGAATTTTTATAATAATAATTACTTACGCAATTTTACTTCTGTCTCCACTTTGCGAATGATGAAAGGAACAGGAGGGAATAGCCTTAACGATTCTTTTACTACCCTGTCTAAATATTTCATGTCTAACAAATCTTGTTTAGTAACAGGTCGGTTAGAGTCTCCAAATATTTCGTGTAACCTGAAATAATTTTAAGCAACATAATATAAGATGTTAGTTAAATTTAAATGAAATACTATTTTATTAACCATATTCAAACTGATAAAGGTTAAAAGATACTTTATTTCTAGTAAAAAAAGATTTAATTAATACTGTTCTAAGCATACATAGCATGTTCTAAAACTATACAATTTAATACATCCTTAGATTTACTCGAATATTTGACATCTATCTTCTGTATAAATAAAAATGAATGTGGGTAAGTGCATAACTCTAGAATGGCTGGACCAATTCGTCTTATTTATTTTTTTGTATGTTTCTTAAGGTTCACGGAAGGTTTTAATACTTAAAAAAAAACTAGATCTATGTTACTATATCCAAGCCAGAGACGAACCCGAACGAAGCGAGGGTGAGTCACTAGTTTTAAATAAAACTATCCTTTCGGATTTTTTCGCAGATTTATTTAGACATGTCTGAGAGAACCTAGGAAGTTTTTGAAAGACATGTGAAGTTCGCCAACGCGTACTTGGCCAGCGTGGTGGCCTGATCTCCCTCGTATTGAAAGGAGGCCCTGGCCTAGCAGTGGGACGTTAAAAAGGCTGAATACAATAAATACTTTGAAATAAAAAAATAAGGAACTTTCATATGTAATAAATGTATACCGGCTACTTACTCTTCATAGACTTTATCTTGTACTTTTGGATATTTGGCTAACAGCAACAAAGTGTAACCAGTAGCTACTGCAGATGTATCCGTGCCTGCTATAGCCAAAGTAAGAACTTCTTCTCGCAGTTCCACATTGCTGTAGCCTTTCTCACCACCAGAGAATGATATTAACAGGTCAAGAAAACTTTTATTTTGATATTTACCTAGATCTATGACAAAAAAAAACAGTTTACAAATTTAACATTAGAGTAAATAATCACGCTTGTTATATTCTGATACTTAGAAGCTCATATTGCTAATCACTTACAAAAACACATAATATCATAAGGGTCAAATTAGTTTGAATTACTATTTTTTTTATAAAAAATCACATGAAATTACAGTTTTAAACATTGTATAGCTCTTTATTTGTTCTGCCAAATAATATTCATCGAATACGTCTCGATAGATTTCAATGAGACTTGATTATCAGATAATATCTAATGTTCAATTATGATTGATGTCTAAATAATTACCATATTTAAGTTTAATTAAATTGAAATATAATGTAGTATAAATTTGTTCTAAACAATGCTTAAGGAGGATCTAATACGGACCTGACCACAGACAGACAGACAGAATTTATCTACACATAAAAAGTTATTTCATTGCTTAATAGTATTATTTGTGCATTTAGTATTAAAATAGAACAATTAAATTCAATACGCACTATAATGATTGTCCGTTTCAAATTGGCATTTCTTATATTGACTTATTTCAGCACGCTTCTTTACGATGACCTAAAACAGAATATTTAATATATACAGGTGGCTATTGTTTTAACAGCTTCTATTTCTCTTTTGATGAAATTCTAAGTACTTACATCGTCTGTAAAATCGTGCAGGACTTTTATAGACTTTTGATGCACCTTGTACTGTGGAAAAAGTTTATACAGCCAGTCTGGTTGCAACCACAATTTGAAAATTCTTTCACATACGAGGTCAAGGATTATATTCATTGACGTAAGAAAAGAAGAATTTAAATTATCTTGAGCGTTTATTTTCACACCTAACGCAGTTTCTGTAAATTAGAATTTCTTTAAAATATTCTTTATTTTATTTTCTCACTTCTCTCTTAACACAATTAGATTTATACTAAATACGATAATCTTAAAATAATAT
Organism: Argynnis bischoffii washingtonia; assembly: GCA_033884665.1. Taxonomy (NCBI): domain Eukaryota; kingdom Metazoa; phylum Arthropoda; class Insecta; order Lepidoptera; family Nymphalidae; genus Argynnis; species Argynnis bischoffii. Next base: position 10,424,754 of record CM066618.1, on the reverse strand, counting down.
GAGAATTAAAAAAAAAAATATTAGTAATGTAATAAAGCCATATAAAGTCCAAATATTATTATAGAGATGTTACAAAATTTTTTGGCACCTATACCACAACAACCAAAGGGTTGCTCGGTGCTCCACAGTCCAATCTGCTATCAGAGAAGTACCAGGAGCAACCCGCATGGTACACCGCCCATCAAAGTGGGCTGTCAAGTTCTTGGCTTCATGCCCGGCTGAACTGTTGGACGCTAATTTTAACATTGACATTGATGAAACATCGACCATGATTGTATATATAGCCATATATTTAATTAATAAAGGAAAGGCAATAGATATCTAGATAGATCTCTACTCTACTAAAACCATGATGGCAGTTCGTAATTTTTAGATTAACAAATATGGAGATTGATATTTAAGCTTCTGCTTATTATTTATTTATTTGTAACAATAAAATTATTTTTATTTAAGTAAAGGAAATACATTGAAGTTTGTATGTACAAAATAATTCTTTTCTTATACTGCTGATGGGAAAACCCATTAGTCTCACCTAAACACTTAGCCCAACTTATTAGCTTTACAATGGTGCGAAGTGTCACATCTACTATTATTAATGCTGCCAATAAAGTTAATATTATATACACTTATTAAGTACTTACCGCCTACTGAATCCAATGAGTAAGTAGAAATATACGGCCAAATGCTAAACTTTTCTTTACCTTGATGACTAACTAACTGTTTCACCAATTTCTGACTGTTCTCAGAAAATACTGTGACAAATTGGTCTATATTTTTTGGAGAAAACACGGGTACTATAATTTTACGCCGTCGCCTCCATATGGGAACTATAAAAAAATAAATGTATTTACCTGAATCATCTATATCTATACTATAATAAAGAAGTAACTTAGCGAAATCTGTACATGAAATATTTTTAAAAAACAATGACTGTAACGTATCATGTACACAATATAGACCCCAACACATAGTTATTAAAAAATTTGTTGCACGCAAAAAGTAATGAACCGATTACAACGAAATTTGGTGAAGTGACAACTTATTACTCGGGTCAATATTTAGGATACCTTTTACTTCAGGAAAATCTTTCCCACGGGTAAACACAATAACTGGTTTTATCGACTCGTCCTTAGAAACTTTCCGCTAGCTACAACTTAAGATATACATCAAATCAATGTACTAAAAAATTATAGGTCTTGAAAAGGGGTACAGAACTGAGAACAGTCTACAATAGTATATGTCTATCTCGGTACACTCGCAATAACTATTTTTACTATGTATTACTGGCAATATCGCGACTCACTGACTTATCAACGTTCAGCTCAAGCCGATGATGACAGACCAGCACCACAAAAAAAGCCAGTTTTATATATCCATACTAATATTAAATGGAAAGGTAGCTCTGTCTGCCTGTCTGTCCGTCACCTTTTCACGCTTAATTCGCTGAACTGATTTAGACAAAATTTGGTATGGAAATAGTTTGAGACCCTGAGAATGATATAGGATAGTTTTTATCCTGGAAAACACATCATATGTAAGCAGATGAAAGGGGGGGGGGGGGGGGGGTAGAATCAATGATTTCTCAAGTAAGGAATATATATTTCTACACTTATCTAATTTTCTATACCTAAAAAGTAAAATGTCCGCCAACCCGCACTAGGCCAGCGTGGTGGACTATGGCCTGATCCCCCTCGGATTGAAGTGAGGCCCGTGCCCAGCAGTGGGACGTTAAAAAGGGCTGAATACTAATATTAAAAAGTAATTACCTGGTGCAAATACAACGCCATTGCCAATGATCTTTCTAAGAAATCTATGTAAATTATCTTTTTCTAAGCATATCTTTAATATGAATTCCATGTCCATGGGATTTGTCATCACTAAAAATAAATAAGGAATATAATTTTTTGCTTAAATATTGTTTTTTATTATTGACCTTACATGTATGTATACTTTAAATTTATACTGAACCTATTGAACAGTAACTGTACGAATAATTTATTATTGCTTTAATATAATTACTTTACGACTGATATTATTTTTATTATTCCGGTTATTGATTATCAAAAAAAATATTTCTTTTTTATATTTATACCTATAATTTTCGAGTCGGAACTGTCAATAAATCTCAAATAAAATAAATAATAATAATAATAATAAAGCCATTTATTCCATATCTTCAAGTTACAGTTCAAACGTAGTTAGTAAATAGTTAGTAAGTTTTCTTGATTAATTATTCTACATATTATGTTAGTATGTTTAGTCTTCTTTGACTGAAATATGGACCCCTTTTTGGGTAAAGGCCTCCTCCAACTTTTTCCATGTTTCCTTGTCCTTGCTTAAGTTTAACCAGTTGTTCCCTGTTACCTGTATAATATCATCAGCCCACCTTCTTCTTGGTCTACCAATACTCCTTTTCCCTCCTGGGCCTTTCCATCGCGTGGTCTCTATAGTCCATCTTTTATCCGTGTATCGTGAGATGTGTCCGGCCCATTTCCATTTTAGTGTTAGTGCATGCTTCAGCGCGTCAGTAATTTTCGTTTTTTGTCTGATACTTTGGTTCTTCACTTTGTGTACTTTCCTAATCTTCAACATACTTCTTTCCATTGCTGTTTGAGTGCATTTGATTTTCTGTTTTACTTTATTTGTGTATACCCAAGTTTGACATCCATATAGTAAGCATGGTAAGAGACATGTATCAAAAACAATTTTTTTCAGATGCAATCCATAATTTCCTTTTAGAACTTCTTTCTGAGACCAAAATTTTTTCCATGTCGCATTAATTCTCCTCGTTATTTCTTCTTCGTTATTCGACTTATTAAATGAAACTTGTTTTCCCAAATATATATAATCTTGAACGTATTCTATGTTGTTTCCTTTGATTGAAATGGGTCGTTTATAGCTATTAGTCATTATCTTAGTTTTGTTTAAGTTCATTTCTAGACCAATTTTGGAGCTTTCTTCATCGAGTGTTTTCATCATATTCTCAATATCCCTTGCAGTTTCAGAAATTATAGCTATGTCGTCAGCGAATCTTAAGTGGTTTAGGTAGTTCCCATTTACTAGTAATCCTTTGTTTGACCAGTCCAACTTCTGGAATATATTTTCGAGTACTGCGATGAACAGCTTCGGTGACAAAGGATCTCCCTGTCTGACACCTCTTTCTATTTTTATTTCGTCTCCTCTATTTTCTAGTTTTATTTTGCTTGTACTATTTGAATAAATATGTTTTAAGATATTGATGTATTTTTGGTGAACATCTGAGCATTGCAGTGCATTCCAAATTGAGCAATGGCTGATGCTGTCGAAGGCTTTGCTGTAGTCTATGAAGGCCACATATAGAGGTCTGTTGAATTCTCGGTGTTTTTCTATAATTTGTTCTAACGTGTGTATGTGATCCATTGTGCTAAAGCCTGATCTGAACCCTGCTTGCTCTTTTTGTTGCATTTTGTCAATATCTTGTGTTATTCTCGTTAGAAGTATAGATGAAAACAGTTTGTACATACTTGATAGTAGACTTATGGGTCTATAATTTCCTACGTCTAAGGGATTTCCTTTTTTGAAGAGCAGAATTATGTCAGATGTGCGCCATTGTTCTGGTATAGTTTCTGTGTCCATTACCATATTAAATAGTCTTGTCAGATGGTGGATTAGGATAGGTGCACCTGTTTTGAGAGCTTCATTGCATAGTCCATCTGGGCCCGGGCTCTTCTCATCTTTTAACCGTTTAATATGTTCGTAGACTTCTAAATCTTCAATTGGTTTTATGAAGTTAGTTCCGCTATAATTACTGGTGTGTATTTCAATTTCGTTATTATTTCTTTTCCGGTATAAATCCTTATAGAAGTTCGTTGCATGATGTATGACCTCTTTCCTTGAATTCGTTGCCTCTGACTTTATTCCAAGTTTTTGTATCCATGTTTTGTAAGTGGACAGCTCTTTATATGCTCTTTTGGTACTTCTAAAATTACTAATGTTTTTCGTGATAATTTCCTGTCGATAGTTATTGTAGTCCTTCCTAATTGATCTGTTGGTTTCTTTATATAATTTACTAAGTTTAATTTTCATTTCTTTTGTTTTGTGTTTAGTTTGTATTAATTCAGTGCGCCTTTTTATTAGTTGAACTGTATCTTTACTGAATATTTTATGTTCTTCTGCTTGGATTACATTTTTCAACTTCAAACTTTCCAATATGCTTTTTTCTAGGAAGTTGTAATAGGTTTGAGTGTCAGTTGAGTCCATTTGCTCAGATCCTAAATTTCTTTGTAAACTTGTTCTGTAGTCTTCTATTTCCATTTCCGTCTTCGGAATCTTAAGTGGTGTTACAAAGTTCTTTCTACTTTTTGGTGGTTGGCTTAGAAGTACTGTTGCTCTCAATAATCTATGATCAGAAGGAAATTGCATATTACTTATTATTTCTACGTTTATTATTAGCTTGGGATTGTTTGTCATTATGTAGTCGATTTCATTTTTGGTTTTCTGATCAGGTGAAATCCAAGTCCATCTACGGTTTTGTTTTTTCTTAAAAAATGTGTTCATTATAGACAGCTTGTGTTGGAAAGCGTAGTTAATAAGACGGTCGCCTCTTTCGTTGCGTTCTCCAAAACCATGTTGCCCTAAGATTGGATAGTGATCTATTTTTGAGCAGCCTATTTTTGCATTAAAGTCTCCCATTACTATCACTTTCTCGTCGGCTAGTTCATGCGCAGTTTCCATTTCTTTGTAGAATTGTTCAATTTCATCTTCGGGTGATTTTTCTGTGGGTGCATATGCTTGAATTATTGATAAAGAAAAACTTTCAAATTTTAGCTGTAGAAGTGCTACTCTTTCGGAAATTCCTGAAAAGTTGTTTATATTTTTCTTGTACTTTTTTTTAATTAGAAAACCCACTCCATGTAGGCCTTTTGTTTGACCGATATAGCAGAAAATATAATTTTGGTGTTCCTCTATATTGCATCCAAGTTTTCTGACTTCTGAGAGTCCTAAAATATCACAGTTGATGTTTCTTAAGGCATAATTTAGTTCGAGATATCTTTCTGTCGATGATAAGGATCTTACATTGAATGTGCATACTTTTAAATTTCGTTTTTCGTCTACACTTTTATTATTTTTTGGTGGAGGGTAGTGGTCTAATTCCCCACGAGGACCAGTCGGCTTGGGGAATGTTTTGTTTAGTTCTTGCTTGGTTGTTGTTACGTTCCGGCGGCTGATGATTTTATCCTATGCTTTCTGTTCGGTGGTCGGTGGATGGTTATCAGTAGGAAGGGAGTTGCTTCTATTCCTCATTAAATCAAATGCATTACGCCTATTTGTTTTTACTGTCAATTGTTGTTTGCGGGGCTGCTCAGATATGTTTGGTGAGGTAGAGGAGTCTCTTTTACGCTTCTCGTTTCCTGGCCTTCCCTCTTTAATGATTAATTTATCGTAATTTATTACTGCATAATTGCCCTTCTTTCTTTCTTCTTCGAGTTTTGGTAGTAGTTCTCTCCTTTTGTTAAGGACTTCTTTCGGGTAGTCTTCAGAAGCATAAATATTGTTTTTCAGTTTCTTTTTGTTCTTCATAATATCACTTTTTTTCCAGTTGTTGACAAATGATATGAGTATCGGCCTTCCCTTGTCTTTTTGCATGTCGATTTTGCCGATTCTGTATATCGCATTTATGTCTCTGTCTTCTACTGAAATATTTAAATCATCTTTGAATTTCTTCTTAACTATTTCCATAAGAGTATAAATTGATTTTTCGCTTTCTTTTATTCCATACAGAATTAAATTGTTAGTTCTTATATGTTTTTCAAGGTAGTATATTTTTTCTCTCAATGTCTCGTTTTCCGATCTCAATTCTTGTATTTCTCGCGTAAAAGGTGCCAATTTCTCATCAAGTTGTGCTATAATTTCCTTTGTTTGATTTGACATTTCAATTTTAACTTGTTCGAATAATTTTTGGAAGTTATCCATTTTTTATTCGTTAATGTTATGCGTGGAACGGGACGTAGTTATTTGAACGCAGTTTTTTTATGTTGCAACACTGCACTAATACTGTCGATTGTCTGTGGTAATGTGATCGTCACTGACAGATAACTTTGAATCTTCCTTGGTTCCCACTCGAATATCGTTTTGATAGCACCGTTTTCACTCAGTTTTTTGCGTTATAATGCACTGCAGCGCGTTGTACTTGATATTTTAGTGTGTTTAACTTGCATGTGACGGTGTTTATGTGGTTATAGAATCGGCAAAACAGAGCTCCATACAACTACGTCTTTACGTCAACACAGCCGGAACCGGAATTCAAATAAAATAAAATAAAGCAAATATGAAATTATGGGGTTCTGGGTTTGAAATAAAAAAAAGACATAACGAAATAGCTAGCCTTAGCCTTCGTTAACTTCTCAACCAACGTTATCCAAGTCGGCCCTTTCACATAATCGAAAATTAAAAATTGCTCTGGACAAATAATATATATTAGTCGTACAGTAACTGAATTAATAGTCACTTCGTTTGTATGTAAGAATTCAATCGGACTAGGTTCAACGGTAAACGGCGGTTGGGAAGCAAAAAAGTAAACTGATTTTTGAAGTACTGCAGTGTCTCAAAATGAAGGCTTGAAGCAGTAGGATTGTTAAATTACTAAAAATAAAAATGTTTTAATTTGTATTTTAAAATTAACAAATATTGTAAGGTACTTTGATGCCACTTATCTATTTCTTCCAAATTACTGTATAAAATCTTAGCCTCTCCCGTGACCATGTTTGCTGTAAAGCATCCGAAACGTCGGAAACCATTTAAAAAAGTAAACGTGACAAAATCCGAAAAGATAGTTTCTTTTAAAATGTCAAATATTCGCGTCAATCTAAGAAATTCTTGAATTGGCCTTTTTTTCTACTGCTTAAAGTTTCCATGTGAGACTTTCTCATTAGACATGAGGAGATACGCAAAAGAACACGACTTAGTACCAATCCACAAGCTGATATAGCTTTCGTGGCCAGATCTTAGAACTGATTACTTCATGATGTATTGATTGTATTTTATGAAATGGAAAATACCCGCTACCCACATCATGATATCGACTGGCCAGTTCAATGAATAATAATGAATCAGCGTTAGAAGATATGAACAACTAAACGCACGGGCACTTCATGATATGGTCAAACATTAGTGATCATATCGTAAAATAGTTACATTATCCACCGTAAGAGGCGCTGATATAGTTTTATTTTTGTAATGCAGATTTGAAAGTAGGGTGACACGCAACGAAAATCAATGGAGCATTATTAGATTTCAAAATATGATTTCAAGGAAATTGCGGATGAAAAAATTTCATTTTTAAAAAGAAAAGGGTTTACGATCCTACTATTCGTATAGTTTTCAAAAAAAAATATTATGAAATACAGGCACAAGTTTAGTATGTAGGACGCGGCCTCTGGAGGAGTGGGTATTTACGTGATACGGAGTCTAACTGTTCTATTTATATTTAATCCGTCTAAGATTTTCATGTTTATAAATTATAAGTGGACTATTTCTTAAATTTAAATGGATTGTTTATTTGTAAGTTTTAATTTTTGATTATGTGACGGATCACGGAACCGATATGTTGTATTACCGATTTTTAAACGATATGAAGGCCTAGACAAGTGGCATAAACGCTAGTAGAATAGAGTAATCAATGTATGGGATTGACATAAGTTTACGACTTCAAATTTGACTAAACGTATCGAAATTGTATTTGGTAGCCAAATGTTGATCTAATCTATTCGATGAAATGAAACGTCAAGGTAGTACATTAATCTCCATAGAAATTGAAGACTAGTGGCACTTTTAACAAACGAATTCGGCTGCTAGCGTACGACACCTATCGAACGCTAATAGTAGGGGAGCCGAAGAGGAGATTTTGGAATTAACTCGAGCGCATCAGATTAATATAAGGGAGGATACCTTACATATTGATACGTACCTCCAACTAGTATGAGCCCTTAATATAGGGTGGTACGCTCAGGGGAACGCGATAATTTGAGTGTAACCTAAGGGAGTGGGAAGGACAAAGTTGCAAAAAAAAGATGATGTCTTGACTTATTCGAGCGCGGTTGTTTTTTTTTTTTTTTTTAATTAAAAAGTAATAATACCATAATAACAAAAAATATATAATCTGACGATTTCCGCAAGCCGAAATGAATAAAAATTGTCAATTAAGATCAGAGCGTGCAGCTAGGGTAAAGCATGTATTCCATTCGCCTCTCTCTTTTTTTTCACTTTTCCCCCATGTCTGACTCTTTCGCACCTTCCCCACACTGCTTTCCGACGCCATGACACCATTACAGCTGTTTACAATAAATATTAATAATATATTTTTTCAAGATGTCAGATTAACAATTTACCCCTCAAAATAATCGTCAGATTTTTGGTAATTATGGCTGGGATATCATGATGAACCTACAGTATGCTAATCTGATGCGCTCGAGTATTTCTAGATGGCGTTTTTTTTTACATTTTTAGGAATACATTGCGAGCTTGCGTAGCTTCCAAATCGTCAGTCTAAGAAATAGGAGCATCTGTAGGATTCACTGAACACCTTCTCAGAAAATCTGACGCGCTCGAATATAATTTTTTTTTAGTTTTTTCACCTCTCTTGCATGACCACCCCCACTACGCAAATCGGTAGATTAATATATATTGCATATCAGGAATATATTGGAGCATAAAAAATATCAATATCTGACACGCTTGAGTATTTCCATGTCATTGTTTTTTTTTTACAATTTTGGAGATCTGTAGATGTTTATTTTTCCTATCATTTAATCTACCAAATCTAATAGGTTTCCGCGACGCTCGAGTAAATCCACATTTAGCATCATCGGCTCCCCTACAAAAAAAAACTAAAATTATTACTTATAAAAATAAGTATTCATTACTTTTTTTTATTGTCGCCTGATGGTAATCAATAGTGGAGTCCAAGAATGAGATCCATCGATTCCGGGACATGATCTCGATACCGATCAACCTCACCTCGTCGGCTAGTATAAGTGCTTTTTCACGCTCCGTTTAAAAGACCAAGGATTGTAGGAAGAGGGAAACACGTGAGACGGTAATGAATTCCATTTCCCAATAGTGCGGCAAAGGTAAGAGTTACCTAATATTTTGGTGCGAGATGGTATGGGTAGTATTGTGTGAGGGTGGAATTTCTGACCAGTATGTGTGGTCTTGGAGAGGAAAGGAGAGGAGGGTATAAGATGGTAGAGCTCTTCAGAACACTCTCCGTAATATAAGCGGTAAAAAACGGCTAGTGAAGCAACATCTCTACGCAGTTGCAGAGATTCAAGATATTGAGTAGCCTCAGCTTTATTAATTATGCGGACAGCACGGCATTGAAGTCTATCAAAAGCGTCTAACAAGTACTTAGCAGAGCCATCCAGCATAGCAGAAGACATAGCTGCTCAGACGAGAAGAACCGCTTCACCCTGTTCAGGACCCTGAGTTTACGTGAAGCTAACGAAATGACTCTCTCGATATGGCTTTTTTGGTTCAGATCACCCGTCGAACGTTTTGGTCGAAAACCATATTGACGATCGTTGATAAGGGAGTAACCCTCTAGGTAGAGAACGAGTTGCGAGTTTATGATCCGCTCGAACACCTTACAGAGTACCGAGGTGATGGCCATGGTGGGTGATAGTTGGCAGGGTCAGATCGGTCACCTTTTTTAGGGATCGGTTGAACGTTCACCACCTTCAAAGCCTTTGTTAAGTCTAAAATGCGTTAGTTGCAAAAATAAAGTCATTCAGAGCACACGCATTTTTATTTCATTAAGCTTACGCAAGGAAATTCGATCGACTGTAGTATTGCCGTACTGTCGTACGTATTGTCGTATATCACGCTGCATAATCTGTAAATCAGGCATTGTTGTGCCGCAATAGGGTATAGTGGGAGGTTGGGCTCCACAGTAGTCGAGATGGGAATGGGCTGCAAAGAGAGAGGCCAATAGATTCGCTTTTTCCTGTGCGTCATGGGCCAGAGATCCATCAGGATATCGAAGCGGAGGCAGCGAAGGCTGGCAGAAGTTGCGATGCACAGCTTTGGTCAGTTTACCGGTGGTAGGACCCTGTCAAGCCTGAGGAGTCCGACTGGATGGGTACCACCCCCTTATCTATTTCTGCCGCCAAGCAACAATGATCGCATTGTTGTGTTCCGGTTTGAAGGATAAGGTAGCCAGCGCAATTACAGGCAAGAGGCATATCATCTTAGTCCTCACAGTGATAACGTACCGGCGGTTCTGCAGTTTTGTTACATCAAACTTAAGTGCATGAACCGTAGGTATTATGGGCGACAGGTATCGCTTCCCATCAGGTGGACTGTCTGCTCGTTTATCACTGAGTACCATAAAAAAAAAAAAAGTCGCCAGTAGCTACGGCTTCCCGTAGGGTGCGAAAGAAGTTCTTGACCAAATCGTGCTACGCACTGAATGTTTGCTCTAATGTAAGCCCTCTTGCATGCTTTGGTAGCCGCATTATAGACAGTTTTGAGAGATTCGACATTGGGATCACGAAGGGAGCGGGCCCTTGTCCAAGCACGCTAAGCCGATTGTTTCTGCTCTCCTGCATCGGTACATTCGCGGTTGAACCAAGGGCGAACTCTACTCCCGCCGACAACATCACTGAAGGGAATATAACATTCCATTCCCAACAGTATTTCGTCAGCGATGGCGAGTGCACTCTCGGACGGATCTCTCTCACCAAAACAGCGTGACGACCAAGGGACAGACGCAAAAAAATCACGTAAGCCATCCCAATCTGCTGATAGGTAGTGATATAACCGTCGCTACACCTCCACAGGACGTGGGGGAGTGACATATGGTACAGTAGCACTAACTAGACAGTGGTCAGAGGAGCCCAAAGGCGCTCCGACCTTCACGTTGTATCTAGTTGGGTCATTTGTCAGCAGAAGGTCTAGTAAGGAAGGCGCTTGACCGACAATGTCAGGTATCCTGGTGGGCGAAGGCGTGAGCAATTCGTTCCGCGTGGTCAGTTTTTGAGGAACCCAACCAAGTCTCATGATGAGCATTAAAATTCCCCGTAAACACCAATTCCGCATTCGGAAACTGCTCCAGCGCATCATCTGCCGTCTGACTGAGATAAGTTGTCTCATTATCACCAGTGTGGGAACGGTAAAGGATAACTGTGGGATGAATGGGCATAAATTAAAGTACCGATCTTCGCTCGGAGTTCTTTTTTGTTACATCGTATTTTTTAGATAAAAAAAAACTAAAAACTTGAATAAATGCAAAAAAATCAAAGGTAAAAACTTTGTATTCCGACCGGGACTCGATCCCAGGCATATGTGTTGTCTAACTTGCGCCTTGACCGCTTGACCACGATGCTTACATCCGAGTGTAAGAAATTATCGACCATATTCTGCGTAGAATAATGCAAAAGAAAACCGCATGAAAACTCGAAAACACGCGTTTTCCCAAACATGAGACAAATCTAGATCAATTTTTCGCCCCCGAAAGCCCCCATATACCAAAATTCAGCGAAATCGTTAGAGCCGTTTCCGCGATCGCTGGTATAAATAAATAAAGAAATAAAGACATAAATATACAAGAATTGCTCGTTTAAATATATAAGATAAAAGCTATTGTGACTAATTGTTGCCATGTTAACCGTTGTTAATGGCTGACAAATATATATTATTGTATTTATTGTTATTGTAGCAAATACTGCTAGGCGAAATAATCCTTATAATTAGTGAACTTTCAATAAAGAAATCCTAAAATTTCTGTGTTGCTCGTATACGTTAAAATTTTAGCGCACTTTACAAGGTCAAAATGAATCCTTCAAATCAGTTTTAGCTGGCCATATAATGAGATACAACAATTTCATGAAATGGTCACATCATGAAGTGATCAATTCTAAGATCTGGCCAAGACATAGCAATGAGTGAGGTATATAATTTTTTAAACAGATAGCTCACTTTGATCCAAAGTGTTTTTGAATAGCACCCGTGTACGGGACTATGAAATATGGCTAATCTGCAGGGTGGATCGACAATTTGATGAAGGAGCAAGAAAGCATTTAGATATGAGTGACACACGATTTTCAGGTAAGTCTAGATTTTAGTAATGGACGCTTATTGAACTAATACGATAATGAAAAGTCCATTATCTTTATTACATATCTAATATTATCAAAAGACTAACAGTTTTTCAAATTTCAATATATACATAACATATAGTATATAAGTATTTAAATTTAGTACTTACAAAAGTAAAGAATGTGATTTAGCCATCCTTTGATCAAACCATCGTTTTGTATCGAATCGTAACTAAGTCTTTGTAAGTTGTTCATGATATCTGGAAATAGCATAGAGCATTTATTATTTACTAGTAAAAAAAGAAAAATAATATTTACATAACACTGTTTTACTTAAATTTAAATATACATCGCCACAATGGAAAAATTGTAAATTCTCTAGGTAGTTATAATTTTTGTATCTTTTAGTTTGAGTTTTATAATGTAGTAGAAATAACTCAGCACGTGAGACGTAAGCTCTCGGTAAAATCTTTAAATATTAATATTTTCTTAGAGTTATCCATTTTAATTGTATAATATTATTTGGGTCTATTTACACTTATAGAATATGGGCAGATTCATTACTTTTCGACAAAAGTGTACGCGCGTGGATTACCGATGTGGACGCAGATTTTTTTTCCGAAAGTAGGTTAGAAAAGAAGAAGATCTTAAAAATTTAAGCTCGATACGATTTAATTAAGCCGCTGGAGAATTTTTTGAAAATTGAAAAAAGTTATTTTTTTAGTTATATTCAAAACTTCATACTACTATTTTGGTACTACTAATTATTATTAATAATATATTTGGTAATACTACTATTTTGGTGTAATGACGTTAGACACTCTCCACTACGCGAATATATTCTATACTTATTCGAAAGTAACTGAGGCTAATGGAGACAATTGCCTCCATTTGTGCACTTCACTTTTAGAGCGCTATAACCTACCTACCTCTTTTTATTTTATTATATATTTGATTGTAAATGGTAACGATAAAAAAACCTATTAAATGCTTTTCATGTACGCGATTAACGCATAGTAAGTTAAAAATTTTGAAAATATAATATGTAAGTAGATAGCAAAAAATTAGATATTTTCGAAGTCGTTGCCAGCAAGCAAAGCCAACGACTTCGAAAATATTTGATTTTTTTATATGAAAACTACCAATCAGTTATTATTTACGTTTTATTTTTTAAGTGTTTTTTTTTGTCGGTGTTTACTTTTTTTAAAAAGTTTTATTTTTCCATTTTCAGTATAGTAGACAGTTTCAGTATACATACGGGTAGTAGTAGCAAAGTAAGATTTAAAAATTCAGTAAGCTAAAAATCATTTATCCCCTATTTTCTACACTTAGAAATGATTTTTTTTTTCAAATTAAAATGGGACCAACTTTGATGAATACGCTATCGAATGAAAAAGTATCATGGAAATCGGATTCCACTGTAAAAAGTTAGGCGTGGTATAAAAAAATATACATATATACGTGAGTTATCTGGACGTAGGTTGTAATAAAACAATGTTTCGGTCGAAAGGATAAGTGCAATTAACTTTATTTTCTTATTCTCTATGGTTTTATATCATACATGAACGCGGGAGTGCGTTGGGTTCTTAGCTAAAAAGGACAAGTCACTTGTCTTACATGTCAACTGTTTATAATGACAGATCCTTCTCAGAAAGATCTCTAAAGAGACGACACATTTAAATGTCTAACATGTGCATTCGTTATAATAATAGGTCCTTTTCTTAGAGAAGGATCTTTAAAAAGGCGATACGTCTTATAGTAATAGATCCTTCCAAAAAGGATATCTAAATAGCCCACGTGTTGGGTTACATAACTCGTGTCGAATAGAATTTTTTTGTCAGTTCAAAATATAGCACACAGTAAGATGTACCATACCGTAAAGCGTACATTTTTACTCTAATCTTTTTAAACTCACTGATATTCAAATGTTAATTACGCGTGAATAAATGAATAAATATGAATCTAATTAGCCCAATACAAAAAATAATTTATCAGAGAAAAATATGTAACGTTTATTAGAAATAAATAGATACATATCATATACAGTATATTACTTTCAAGAACATCATTTTTTCCTCATATTGGGCGTTATAAAATATTGAGTTTTATTTAAGGGTTATTTCTTCTTAATTTTAATGTTTAAAAGTCATGGCTTCAACACGACCCATAAAGAGTAAATGTAAACTTTAATAATAGTTTTTTCACAAAAAAGTTACACTAGCTTCAAACCTAATCTTAAAAAAAAATAATTATCCCTTCATGTGGGGTAACTATTTTTTTCTCTGTGGGATTTTTACATAATTTATGGTTACCAAGTTATATTCATTTAAATTAATACTTGTCGGTGCCAGCCGATACAAATCAAAGCACACCGACTTCGAAAATATCTGATTAAGTACCTTTCTAAATGAAAACCCCCGTTCAGTTATTTTTTACTTTTCAGTGCCTGGAAGTCTTTTTTTTTAAGTTTTTAAACTAGACTGCACGCGTGAGAAATCGCTGTATTACTTCAATTTAAACATAATATTATTAATGTAATTATAAAACAAAGGTAAATAAGTTGTGAAAATGTTCACCAACGTTATTTAGTTAATATTAGAAGGTATAAGAATTACTTAAATGAAAAATAATACTTTCCCTCAGCACTTCCCGTGAACTTGTGCGCAACCCCTATAACAGGAAACTCGTTTTTCGGCCCTGGTATAGCTGACGCTAGGCTGTACATTCTTCTCCTTCGAAATCTATACAGACATGTCCACAGCACAAGTACCACTAGTAATAAATACAAAATCATTTTGTTTTTTTTTATGTTCTAGAATAAAGAGAGAGATCAGCGAGTACACAATTTTAGGTGTGCTATGCGCGTAGAACTGTTCGATTGACACGATTTGCGCAACTTTCCCACTTTAAAAGGATTGTGAAGTGCCGATACGCGGCGCGAGTAGGCATTTAAAAAAAACATTGTTTCATACCGCTTAGCCTTCCTCCGGGCGTGACCAACACAAATACAACATACGCAAATTCTCACGCACACTATGATAGCAGCAGAAGATGACGCGCGTGCGTTTGCGGTTCGCGGCACGGTGGAGGCGCGCCTCGGCGCAAGAGCGTTCATTCAAAATTCGAAGTAAACTTTTCAAATTGAATTAGTTAGTTCCAGAGATTAGCGTATTCAATCAATCAAACAAACAAACAAACTCTGCCTCTTTGTAATATTATTAGTATAGATGTTGTAATTAAGTTTTATTGAAATCGGTTGTCGTTGTACAAAATTTTTAATTTTACCACTTGTCTAGTAATAATATTAGTCCGTTCATTGATTAAAAAAGTACTAGATACACAATCCCATGCAATAGTAACTGTCACCAGTGTTGAACTCGAGACCTTTGTCTCCTTTATCTCACGACCCAGAAGAATTTGAGGTGTTAACCCCTGCCCATTTTTTAATAGGTCGACCTATGTTTTACCAGAGTATAAATAGGACCAGATTTCTAATTCTCAACTGGGACGATATCAATTGGTATCTGCAATTTCTCAACGGTTTTAGATCAAGTGGAGTGAACAATACCTTCACACTCTTCAGATGCGTCACAAATGGACCTTAGTTACTGATCCTCCTAAAGTGGGGGATCTGGTGTTAATAAAAGAGGAAAATCTGCCTCCATTAAGATGAAAGGTGGCTAGAATTTTAGAATTACTGCCTGGGAAGGATAATGTAGTTCGAGTATTTAAATTAAGAACGGCTTCGGGTATTCTAACTCGACCAGTTGTTAAAGTTTGTAGACTGCCTCTTGATTAAATAAATAAAGATAGATTATATACCATATAAAATATACCATATAAAAGATACGATATATACGATCATCAAAATTCTAGTCCGAGATCATACCGCTACACCCACTTTTGCTTGGCTTGCGAATTGAAATACGTGGTTCAAAAGGTGCGAAACATTTTTTTATTTTTAACCGACTTCCAAAAAAAGGAGGAGGATATATATATATATGTATATATATATGATGTTCTCCTGACCGATTCCGGCCACGGCGGCCAATCTCATTGAGACTAGCCAACTGCGCAGGAGATATTATAGTGCACAAGTGTATGCGCAGACACAAGTGCACTCTCTATTCCTGTCACTCTCATACTCCAGTGGGACGACTACTCGACACGACCGGTGAGAGTTAAGGCGCAGGACCGACGGCTTTACGTGCTCTCCGAGGCACGGGGGTGAAACACCGCCAACTTCCCAACTCCGGGCTGTTACTGAGGCTTACTATACAGAAAGACTTAATAACTAAACTTGGCCCGACCCGGGACTCGAACCCAGGACCTCAGGATGTGCAGCCGTACATGCTAGCCACTACACCACCGAGGCAGTATATATATATGATAAGGAAACCAGGATCTGATGATGGGATCCCAGAGAAATCGAGGGGAACTTTCGAAAATTGTAGCGGCGACTAGTGCGTTTGATAACATTTTCATTAGGTATTTTAAAACACTACTATTTTTTACTAGCAACTCACGCTCGCTTCGCTCGCGTATTTCCCTAGGTACGTTTTCACGGTTAGCTATGTTTATATATAAATAGTAGCTTGCTACTTCTAAGATATTCTTTAAAATTATATAGCGATTTACCCTTGCTTCGCTCGGGTGCGTACGCCGTACGCGGATTTTGTTCATAATTTCATGGGTTTTATTTTTTTTTCGCGGAACCCTAATTCTTTTTCTAAAATAAAAGTTGCCTAAGTTACTCCTTATAACATCAGCTATCTGCCAGTGAAAGTCCCGTCAAAATCGCTCCAGCTGTTTCGATGATTAGCCGGAACAAACAAACAGACAGACAGACAAAAATTGTAAAAAATGTTGTTTTGGTATAAGTGTATACATCCATATGCATTTAGTAAGAAGCGGTTATTTTAATACTACAAACAGACACTCCAATTTTATTTATCTGTATAGATATAGATTTGCTTTTTTCTAAGCGCTTGGCTTTCTAACCGCTCGACGCCCGCGCTCAGCTGATAGCGCTCACTGACCACTGTGTATATTACGCCAGGGGCGCCACTTCAAATAACATATTTACACTAACTTTTTACATACTGCTTTATTTTACATAAAAAAACTTCGACGATGTTATGATGTAAATAATATATTCACAAAAGGTCTTCAGTAAATTTAAAATGGCCTCGTATATACTTATATGTACATAATAAAAGTTAAAGTTATAAATATGAAGATAATCTGCTGAACTACATATTATGTAGATAGGTACCTACCAGTCCGATTTGAACATTATTTCTGTGATAGAAATCTGCATTATACTTGAGGGACAAACATAAATGTTTTATTATGATATACTTACTTACCCGTACTAGTTTTGGTTAGCTAAGTTTGCGTTATGTTTATTAAATTTGGTAGGTATGTTACATGTAGATTTATTTGAAACCCGCGTCCAAAGCCTACGCGCACAGTCGCTTAATGAAGTCTTGAAGAAGTGTGTTTGTATGTATGTCTGCTTTCCGCAACATAGACTTTTAGAAAAAAATAAAAATGCAGCGGTTCTAGGTGCGTGAAGCATATTTTCCTATTATTGAAAGCCTTTTTATAATCTGATTATCTAATTCCAGAGATTACAATATTATCAACATCTTACATAAAAACCTTTTCATACCTACTTATACCACCACGAAACGAAACGAAAGTTCATACCTACTGATAACACAATTGTAAACTCTAGAAAAGTACCTAGTACGAAAGTGATAAGTATGTTATATATACACACACTTACATACATACAACGCGCATAGTAAATGATTTATATTTATTAATTATATTATTTATTTATATTTAATATTAATCATAAGCATAGCCGCACGAAACCCTTAGTATACGACAGAACGGAATCATCGATCACTAAACTAGATATTACACAAAAAATCATAAGCAAAAGTTCTCTGTATTTAGGTAATTCTAGTTTAAAAAATATACAATAATGTAAATTCAACCTTAAATGTGTTACTTAAATTTGTTTTTACTAAGCTATGTATAAAAAGCAAAAAACGTTGATTTTTTTACACTATGTCCAAGGAATGAATAATTTGATGAATTAGCGGGGGGGTTGTGCACGAGCAAAAGCGACATAAATCCTACCTCGTCAAGGGCCAGCGGCCGTCTGAATCATTATCGCCGTTGCACCTTAGTTACTTGCGAACAAGGTTGAATATCGAATATCCGATCGATCTTATTCTTGCACAGAAATAAAAAACGTAATCTAAAATCTAATTTTATTTATTATGAGAATAATAATTGGTCAATTTAAATGTTTTTCAAACAGGACATAATAAACTATATGTTCCTTCTCTGAGTATTTTTTTTGCGTATATAACTGAAGTAGTTTAAAACTTTAGAAAAAAAAACCGACTTTCAGGCACTGAAACGTAAAAAATAACTAAACGGGGGTTTTCATTTAGAATAGATACTTAATCAGATTTTTTCGAAGTCGGTGTGCTTTGATTTGTATTGGCTGGCGCCGACTTCGAAAAAGTCTGATTAAGTATCTATTCTAAATGAAAACCCCCGTTTAGTTATTTTTTACTTTTCAGTGCCTGGAAGTAGTTTTTTTTTAAGTTTTTATTTTTCCATTTTTAGTGTAGACGTATCACCAATACAAATTAATCAAGCCCAAACACCAGGTAATTGCTGTAAATCGTTGAGGAGTTCCCTCGCCTATCTTTCGGGTCCATCATCAGATCGACTCCAGACCTTCATTAAATAGTAGTGCTTTAAAATACCTAATGAAAATGTTAACAAACGCACTAGCCGCCGCTACAATTTTCGAAAGTTCCCCTCGATTTCTCTGGGATCCCATCATCAGATCCTGGTTTCCTTATCATGGTACCACTCTTGGGATATCTCCTTTCCAACAAAAAAAGAATTATCAAAATCGGTTCATAAACGACGAAAAAATGCCCGAACAAACATAAAAAAAAAACATATATACGGTCGAATTGAGAACCTCCTCCTTTTTTTGGAAGTCGGTTAAAAAGTAAAATCCATTAATCTCTAAAAAGGCATATTTTAAAAAAAAATAAAACAATCGAGAAAATTTCATCCAATTGTGTTTCTGTTTATAATGATCGATAGAAAAAGGTTTGAAAAATCATACATTTAAATTATCACATTGATTTAATGAATACATGTATACATAGAATATCCAAGCAAATCAGCGTTAAATTTGGGGAGCCTCGTCTTAAAAAGCTCTATGTTTAAACTAGGAAAAGTGTATGATGCCTAACGTACCATATATTCCGATAGGAGCAAAGATGCGGAGTCAAGAAATATTGTAAGCTCTTTATTGGCAAAAATTAAGTCATTTAAAGTCATCTTCTCATTTGGTTCGAAATTTTAAGCAAGATAAATATCATTAGCAAGGCTCTTCAAAAGTCAGACGTAGTAATTGTCAGAAGCGTTATAAATGATTGATCATGCAAAAATAAGTTTGTCTGAATTCTTTGATGAGTGCGCTTTTAAGGAGATCTTTAAAAGCTCGAAAACTGTAGCAGAAGTCGAGGTAATAGCAGAATTTTCTGCACCCGCCCGCTCTCGCGCTCGTAAAGGTTTATGGAACGAAGTTCCTTTGCGCGTTACACGGTCTGGGTGGATGGGAGCGAGACCGAAAAAAGTATAATAAAACTTTTTGCCGAAAGACTCGACGGCTCTCTTCTCTTCGGCTTTTTTAAATTTTTATTTACATTTTTATAGTAAATAATTAATGTTTATTTCTTAAAAAAATATTATTAATTAAAAAAAAAGTATTATTATTAAAATAAGATTTACACAGTTCTTTAAATTTTTATTTGTTAAACTTAATTATCGCACATCGTTCAGTGTTTATCATTATTTTATACATAATAAATATATTTTATTGTAAATTTTTTAATTGAACTTTATCACTCTGATATTTTTATATAATATAAATTATAATGACTGTAAAGCAAACGTCTACCAAAAAGCGAAAGAAAATTCGTTCCGACCGAGGGTCCATAGACCCCTCATTTTTTTTATTATAAAGCGCCTCGGATGAGCCGATAACAGACGCAAAAACATATTTTAAAGTAAATTTAACTACTACGTATTAAATACCGCAATTACCAAGTTCCACAAACGGTTTGAACTTTTATATAAAAATAATGTGTTTTTTTTTCCTTTTTTCAAAATTAAAACACTGGAAGAATTTGGACTTAGATATATAAAGGAGTATTGTTCTAATTTAGAAAATAAACTGCCATGCTGGCTCTTCAGATGTGCAGAAATTAGAGCTCTTTAATGAAATTGAATTATTACCGGTGTTTATTGATGACTCCGCTACGCCGTTGGATATTTTAAATTATTTGTTTACGAATAAATTAAGTGCTTCCAAATCTGTCCACAGCACTTAGAATTTACCTCACATTCCCAGTCACTGTAGTACATAGGGAAAGATTATTTTCTAAACTAAAAACATTTAAAAACTATATTGACCAATATTTTATCGTTCATGAGTATTGGACATGATATCAAAATTGAAGTCAAGTGCAAAAAAACACGAAAAGTAACTTTTTTGTAAATATTTTTTGTAAATATAATCCAAGTAATAAAGTATGTATAGTAAAAACGTAAAATATATATTTTGGTCTGTAAAGAATAAAGATATGAGTAAAAACAACACATTATTCGGCCGTACGGAAACATCCATCAAATTATTATTAGGTAGTAATATAACATAAAGCTGAATAGTTTGTTTTTTTAGTACTAATTATAAATATAAAAACAAAATTCAATTTAAAAATTAATTGACCAATAAAACAAATAGTGGTATTCGCAATTATCCAATGGATAATTATTTTTATTTCTCTTGAAAGCTTACAATTACGTAATCTTCATTTATGAACATCGTAGGCATTAGATATATTGTCCTGATTAACGAAAAAAGGAGACCTATTATATACAAAGGGTTTGTTCAGGAAGTGAATTTCTTATTGCATTTATTTATAAGCACTATACAATTTTACATAATATTGTGATAATACAAGCACTTTAGTTTACAACATAATTATATATATCTAGCTGCCAAAATAGAATAATCGCATACAATGTGCATTAGATATACACAATCAATAAATACACAATAAGTTGTGCTCAACTTATAATCACAAACTAGCATTTAAGAGTGTTACAGCCAGGCTGTACCTTTACAGTGACAGATCTCATTAGCCTTTGAACAAATTTGTTTATCAGTAATCTAGTTATAAAACTACATGAAATCCGTATAATACCAGCTTTAGGTAAACATGGAAAAGTCGGCGACAGTCCTGATGTAATCGCTTAGAAAACTAACAAAAGTTCCTAAAATAAAAAAATAAAAACTTTTGTATGTTGGTTACCGTTGCTATTATACAGAATGATTGTCGCATCTTAGGTTAAAAATGGCACAATGTTTTTTTTTACATATAGATGTCTGTTCATTATTGGTACTCATATAAAATCCAACAATTCAATCCTATGATCCTCAAAGTGCAAAAGTACATGACTAAGAGCTTTAAGGAAACGCTTATATATTTCTAAAGCATTGCAAGTATTACTATGACAGCTCTATTAGGTTAATAGTACATTTCCAAGTGAAATGTTATGGTAACATGTTCTCTATATAGCTATTTTCCTCCCCAAATGTAGACAAATGCTTCTACGTTATATGATATAATAACAAAGTGTTTTATTTAAATAGTGCAATTGTTTTTACTAGTAGACCTTTATATTTCACGTTATCGTTTATATGTATTCTAATTTTAAACAAGGCGTTATTTATTATTTTCTAGGGCTTGCTTTTTGATTAGGGAATTCTATAAGAATTATAAGCACTTTTTTTTTTGAGACCTATAAAATTATTTTACTAAAATAAAATTAGAGCTAAAGTTATAACGTTTTTAATAAGGAATTTAACTGAAGAAATGTAATAAGTGACCCATTCTAAATGAAGGCTCAAGGATTATTTAGTTTATACTAGTGTATTAAACTGCAGTTCGTTACAAAGTATATAAAGTTTAAACATTGCCTAATAAAAATAAATACATTTAAAAGTGATTTTTTTTCTTTTAAAAATATTTCTCTGAAAAGCATGGAATGTTGATCGGAATTAGTGATGTAACGAATATTCGCATTTGCATTCACAAATATTCGCACATTTCTTGCCATCTGCATTCGTATTCGCAAGAAACGATGCGAATGTTTGACGAAAGTATTTGACAAACAAAAAGGAAATTATATATGGAATGGATTGATATGGAATGATAACACAACAGCTGTGCTTTAATGTTTTTATATCACTTTGTCACTTTTCAATAGGTATTCAGTTAAATTTGACAAATGACTATAATACTAAACGATAAACCTAAAATCACAACAATCTTTTCGAATGAACTGTATGTGACAACTTCGTTCATTCAACCTGTATCGGCTCGGCTATGTTCGGTTTAAATATGGCCTTTTTCGCGCGCTTTATCTCAAAGTCAACATTCGCATTCGCATTCTTATTGGCGAATATTTCAGATGAATATTCGCATTCATATTCGCAATGTGAAAAATCAAACATTCGTTACATCACTAATCAGAATTTTTACAAGCAAGTAACCTTCAAACTTAACTCCGTGAAGTTCATATTGTGTAATGGAGCATTAAATATTGACGAAATAAATGTTATGATTATTTTATTGCTATTGACTGCCAAATTTTTATTAAGCAGTAATCAAGATAGAGACGAATAAAATCAGAAATTAATGACCATGAGACACTAATAATACTAAAAATGCGTAAAAAGCGCACGCATATATAGTATAATGCAGTCGGAGACAAACATGTGTACATGTTTTATAATATATGCGTGTGTGTATGTCTGACACTATATAGCGCCAAAAATCGACCATTTTAACTTTTACAATTTTGATACACCCAATGTTACTTTCACAATTAAGATGAATCTTACGACACCTTTCAAGCTAAAATCCATCAAACAGAGCGTGCCAAAGAAATATACATACATATGTATATACACTGGAACAACATAACCGTCCTTCTAGCGCAGTCGGGCAAAACCAAAAAAATGAGGCCAATTAAATTTTAAATACCTAATTAAGTTTTTAGAATTTCCTCATTTATCTTATTTTCTATATAATTTATAGTATATTAAAATTGAAAAAAAAAAACAAGACGAAATTAGTTGTGACGTTACCTAAAGTAGCATTGCTATTGGCCATAACAACACTATGTTCAAGGTGAACAAGAAGTCAGTTTTTTGCTTTATAATATATTTGACTATTATAATTTGAAATTAAAATTTAAGTAATCTTTATAAATAGTAATAAATAGCTGCATTTAACGAGTATTTTATCTTATATATTACATTTTTTCCCCCTTTTTTTCTAATAAAAATACGTTTATATTATCAGAATATAACCAATAGGAATTTATCAACGATTTATATGAAATTGTCTTTATATCGATGCAAGCTGATCTAGTATAAAAATCAACTATTCTAATATAATCCTTAACGACATTTGCATATAATATAGTATTGCCAAGCATAGCGCGAGGAAGAGAATTCGAAATAGTTTTTATATGAATGGCGAAATATTATGTAGTTTTCAATTGCCTCTCCCGTGACCACGGTTGCTGTAAAGCATTCGAAACTTAAACATTCGAAACGGGAGCTAAAATTTAAAGAAATCCACGAAAAAATCCGATGATATAGGTTTTATTTCATATGTCAAATATCCACGTAAATCTAAGAATTTTTTAAAGAGTAACTATCAAAAATAAATCTTTAAATAGCTTAGGACTTAATAAACGTATTATAAGATCTTGACGAAAATGCTATTATATGCCTGGCAAGCTATCCGTGGGTACGAGCCAAAAATAAATTGTGCTTTACGTACATGCAAGATACTGGCGATGATAAGATTTCCCTGGTCGCTGTTTTCGGAACAATAATAATAATTTCGGAATAAAATAAAAATTTCGGAATAATGAGAGCAGTTTACTTCTAGGTATAGGGAGTGTACGCGAACTATAGAGGGCAGCACTTATGTTGAAAGTGGAGCGCCCTGGTGTTAAATAAGAAAACCATAGTTATATAAACAGCGTAACAAATTATATTATTAATGCCTAAATAAAGCAATAATATATTATATTCTTTATTGCACATTAAAACAAAAATTACAAATATTTAGAGAGAATACGAGGCAAAGGTGGACTTATGTCTAACAGAGATATCTTCCAGTCAACCTAGGAGGTGAGAGAGATTGTCGTTTAGCGGAGCAGAAAAGTGCAAGGTAATATGGAGATAAAGTAAAAAAAAAAAAGAAATCACAGTATATATAAAAATAGCATACTACATGTCAATACATAACAATAGCGTACTACAAGTCTTAGTATAATAAATAATACAAACATACAAGTATATAAAATACATAGATAAGAATAATAATTATAATACATATATTTTATACCATACAATATACTACAATATACACACATATAATTACGTATTAAAATATAATGTTGATGACTACTAAGTGACTTTAGATAGAAAATATTCTTTTAGACGATATTTAAAAGATGCAATGGAGGGACTTTCCCGAATAAGTTTAGGAAGTTTGTTCCATAGTAGAGGAGCACGTACCGAAAACGAATTAAGTCCAAAGCCGGTATTACACTTTGGCACATTGAGCATTGATGTGACGCACGAACGTTTACTGCGTGTGGAAGTGGGAAGTGAGGTAATTCGGGAACAAAAATAAGGAGGGGCGTTAGGACCGTGGAGAATATTAAATAGGGTGGACAGGATGTGCATATCACGGCGAAGGCGAATTGGAAGCCACTTAAGTTGAGCGCGAAAAACAGAGATGTGATCATGCTTTCGCAAGTTGTAGATGAAGCGTATGGCTAAATTTTGGAGGCCCTCCAGTTTATTAAGTAGCTCCTCAGTCACATCCAAGTAACAAACATCAGCGTAGTCGAGGATAGGCAAAAGAAGGGATTGCGCAAGCATAATTTTGGTTTTGAAAGGAAGAAAACTTTGGAGACGTTTGAGAGCGTGGAAGGTGTAATGAATTCGTCTGCTGACTTTGTTAACATGAGCCGTCCAGGACATATTGCAGTCCATGATCAAACCGAGGTTCCTTACCTTATCACAGTAAGGAATTGAAACCCCTGAGTAAATAATAAAATTTGGTTTTTTACCGATAAAAAATTATCGGATTAGAAGTTAAAACGATAAAAAAGGCCAAAAATTATTTGAATCAGGTCATATTTTAAATGTAATTGAAACAGAAGATGAAAATAAGCTATCAGTCACCTGGCAATGTTGTCGCTCAAACCAGTGTTTCTAATTTTTACAGTGTGACAGTTATTGTAAGTATTAAAAATTATTTTTATAAATTAACTGTATGATATTGAAAATAGTAGAAATCTGGTAATATTTAAACTTTTTTAAAAGTATTTTTAACTTTGACAGAATAAAAAATTAAAAAAATTCGGAGTATAAATAATATTATTTTATAATCTGTAATCACTTGAGATTAAAAATTTGATTAATATTATTTTCAATATTAATTAAATTTTTGAAGAAGCTTAATAATAAACTGAAAAATATATTCAGCTCGATAATAAATAATAATCTTTTATTATTTATGGAAAAAAAAAATTTAGAACTTGTCGAATACCTGCCAACTGTAGTATCATATTGATTAAACACAAAATATTAATAAAAAAAATATTTACAAGGCTTTCCTTGTGGTTTTTTACTGTGTCTATTCATTTTTGACCTTTGAAGGTTATCCACGCAGTGTTCAATTAACTTTCGGGGAAAAGATAAAATTTCAACTGCGTATTATTTTTACACGGCATATTTGAACAGCCACGAATATAGATAGCAAGATACTTTTGATGAAGACATCACAAACACTTATATCAATTAACAAAAAATAATTAATTAAAAACGCTGGTAATGCAAAACTAACTAACTGTTTACCATCACTTTGCTTGTGGTTTTTCAGCAGATGGCATAATCGTCACCTTTCTCACTCCCTATACATATATTTATTGCGAGTTATCAAAATATATACACAAACTAAATAGTGGATTCATTATTCGAAGTTAGTTCTACGTGCGCCTGTGCCCCGTAAGGAATCATATCACCGCCATTATTCAAACAATCAATATTATTCATTTACGGCTGTTAAAAATAGCATATTAACAGTAAATGATAGATTGCTATCGACAAAAACAGTACATATATAACTTTAAATAATTTAGCTTTTCCATATAAGATCGACCTGACTATATAAGATGAAATGTAAACACTATATTATTTATATTGTTAATAACAATTTGTGTATAAATATTTTGTGTATATTTATATACCGTATATGCGAAAATGTCAATTTCGAGAGAGTTCATTACCGGTTACTTGTGTCATTACCGTGGAAATATATTTTGTTCGTATATTCAATTTCAGATTCACTTATTAATCTAGATTAGTTACCTACTAATATAAAAATAAAAGATTTAATTAAAATAAATGCATTATTGTGACCGTGACATTATCAAACATCATTGACGTCATCATTGACGCATATTGCTTTTTGTGATGAAACCAACCAACCTACATAAAAATAGCTACCTTTATGTTTAATTATTTAGAATTAACATCACTTACTTACATATACTTAAATGGACAGCAAAATTAAAATATATGTATGTTTGTGTAAAGATAGAATTGTTATGATATAGGTATTATTTTGGTTCCTTATATTAAAATATAAAGTTACTATAAGCTGTTGTCTAATGCTTTTTTTTTTGGTCATGTTTAATTCTTATCTCCAATAAGGTTGTTTAAAAAAAGTTTTGCTCATAAATAAAAATATTTATTTTTTGCTAAAAGAAATATAGTTATCCTTCATTTTGTTTAAATAAAAAAAATAATGAGAATTTCATTATTTTGACGTATTAGAGTTAACACAAATACATTGACCATAATAATTAAGGATGTAAAACAAACACAAAGGGACTACATAAAAGTTCTTTTAATACAATAAAGATTACTGTATTGTACTTCTATAGGTTTCGTTATGTTATTATATTAAATGAGCAATTCTTGTATATATGTATATAGGCAAATCCATTACTTTTTTCAAAAAAATCTCCAGCAAATGGATTCGATCGTATCGAGTTGAAATTTTCAGATCCTTCTCCTTTTCTAACCTACTTTCGAAAAAAAGTAAGCGTCCAAATCGGTGACCCACGCGCGCACACTTTCGTCGAAAAGTAAGAGATTTGCCCATATTTTATTTCGCGTATCTCGGAAACGGCTCTAACGATTTACATAAAATTTTGACAAGGTTTTGCTTTTAAGGTAATCTTATATGAATAGGTAGGTATCTTTTCTGAAAAAAACGCCACATTTCACAAAAAGAAATTGACTAATTATGAGAGCCTTTTTTCTATCTGCTCTCATTCTGACAGTGTCAAACAGCGCCATCTCGTAAATGTGTGTGGTACTTGCATTGTCACCAAGGGACCAACCAACCGGACGAGCGTCTACACCTAGATACATATTTGATATGATTTGATCACTGTCGATAAGGTTTTATTTAAATTACTATAAACAACAGCGTTTAAATAAAACAAATTCAATATAAGGAACAACAAAACATTACTGTGTTAAAGCGATGCGATGATACTACACGATTGGCCTAATTGATATACGCGTGTAATAATCGTGATGTGTAAGTTCATAAAGCTAATAATTTTCCCTATTAGTTTTTAATTCGTCCTTAATTTTGTTCCAGTACGTACGCACGTGAATGTAATACCACAGTCTACTAATCCATACAGTTATCTAATGGTGGTCTGTAGACAGGGCAATTGCACGGAAGGCGCTCCCGACTCCCATACTTACTTTTATATGACAGTCAGGAAACCGCTTTAGGGTTTTAGGCTTTAACTTGGAAACCTACATTTTTGTATTTGTTTGACAACCCTAAAAAAGCATGTCTGTTAAAATCAATATGCGATCGATCTCCTACTGTATGGATTTTTATACTGTAATAATAGTGTACTTAGGAGATAAAAATAAAACTTAAATTAATATACCGTTCATTCCCCACGCAAACTATAACTAATAACAAACACCCAACTGTTCCTATAACAACTCAGCGCGGAACATTGCACATACACTTTTGTAAAGCTCAAGTCTAAATATATTTAAAATCACATCTCATTAAATATCTTTGGATACGACCAAATAAAATAATAGTGTACAAAAATACAAAAAATATACAAGAATGTCGAATATAATTCAATTAAGGGAATATAGTATTGCGTGTACACTCGCCTTATGTCGTCCCTAGACAACGTCAAGACTTTTTTAAAATAGTAGTAGTACTATTTTTAATTGATATTAAGGAAGAGGGTATCCCTCCAATTATTTGCACTAAAGACTCGCATTAGATTCACTAAAGGAGATTTAAACATACCAATTGTCATAGGAAGAGATTTAAGAGATTCAGAAGAGATCTATTAAGATCGAGAAAAGTTACTACTCATTTGAATGAGTAAGTAAATCATAAAAAAATATTTTTAACCTATTTAAACAGATGTTAAGCTAATTTATATTTGATTCTCATAATAAAATTACCAAAACTGAGTGCACTATCGAGTCACATATAATACCATTTCCATTGTAGCATGTCAATGCAGTAGTAACATTATGTATAGATAATTAATTCATAAGTAGCAACACATTCGCAATATCGAATAATAGAAGCAGACAGGAAAAAAATTATAAAAAATAAATAAATACAAGTCGAGTCCATAACAATGGTAACACCGTAACGCAACAATCAGTTCCCTTCCAATGAGAACCGGTATTCGCGACGCTAGAAAGCTTGCCTGGCAACATTGTTGTTGCAATAGCTTATATTCATCGGTCACAGTAGGTCCTGTATGTGGGATGTGTCGAGGTTCGTGATGAGGGTCTTGAGGAAGGTCATCTCCTTATGAGCATTCTCCAGGATCACCCGAGGGTCCTGAGACGTGCAGCGGAGGCAGTTCGGTGCGAAGACCATTGCTAAGTTGGATGAGTCCATTTTGGTCTGACTCACCACTTCTGGTGCGGCGAATTGTTGGAGGAAGCTTATTAAATATGTAAGTACCTGGAAATAAGTGGTTTACGTAAGTTATCTTTGAGTTTAAATTAAGTATACCTAATATCGATAATAATGTCAGCTGGACTGGCTAGATGGTTAAATCTATGGAGTACTAAGGAAACAGGTTTGAAAAATGAAATAAAATAAAAATCGAAAAATTACTTTAAATAAGGATTTTTTACTAGTTCAAGGAAACAGCCGGATAAATAACTGTCATTATATAGTATGTACATAGTACATTTTATTTATTATTATTAATATCAATATATATCTTGCAGACGCTATTGTTTTTACAATATGTAAACTTTTTATTAAATAAAAAAAAATAACATCAATATAAACTATAACTACCATTTTGATAATACATCCTTAGGTTCACGCGAATATTGGGAACCAAAAATCAAAATAAATCCTCCAAAATAATCCGAAAAGATAGTTTTATTTAAAATACTATTTTGATGTTTTTTTAATTAATGATAGACTGGCCTAATTCCACTCGTATTAAAGGGAGTAGTGGGAATACTATTCAGGCCTTTTTAACATAGTATAAGCTTACCAATCTATTAAGCGGCGGCAGCCGCTGCAGCGCTCGCGTGCAGGCGGCGAAGTCACTGCCGGCGGCCACGCAAGCGCTGTACAGCGCGTCCGGGATCAGCGGCTCATACAGCTCGCGGTACCACAGCTTGAGAAGGCTGGCGGGGGCGTGCGCGTCTGTGTGCGGATGATTAGTGTTATATTACTGTATTAAAACGAAGTTACTTTTCGCACGTTACTCGACACACTTGCTCAATGAATGCAAAGACAGAAAAAAGTGTAATATTTAATTTGTCACGACACTTTTTATTATAAACTGAGGGCACCCCATGTCACGTCTTCATAAGGACCTAAATATTTAAAAACTTTAATTCACTATGCCTAATAAATGCCTGGAAAACTAAACATCGCTTTTAGGACAACAATATGAACATTGAACATGCTTTTAGGTCATTGACCTCATCCACATCGGCTTGCACGTGAAATACTCCCGAAGCCTTAAATTCACTGCGTTTTTTTAAACACACAAAAAACTATCACTCACCAGTAAGCATAGAAGCATCGGGTAGCTCCCAATTATCAATTTTGGCTTTGAGAGCATTGACCTCGTCCACATCGGCCGGCACACGGAAGATGCCCTCGGTCTCGCGGCCGTTGAGCGCCAGCACTTGCTGCGAGAGCGCCGTCTGCACCCACGGCAGGGCGCGCTGCGGGAACCGCTCGCGTTGGAGGGCCATCACCTCGGCGAGAGTGTTGCCGAACATCGATTGACGGAAGATTTGGATCTGGTTATCATGATAATATAGGAATATATATGTATATGTCAATAAATTTAATATATTGTATTTTTTAAATAAGTATGAGACCTACCACAGACGCGTATTGTCCATGCCATTTTGTGGTCATTTTTTTTTTATTTTTTGTGACTTTTTTTTATTGTGTAAGGCGTAAGCAATTACAATCTTGCATTTTTATATCATAAAAGGTTTAAAAACAAACTAGCGACTTCGCTCGGATTCGTCCCTACGGTACGTTTTAACGGTTAGTATGGATTAGATAGACTATAATATATATTATAACTAGCGACTCACCCTCGCTTCGCTTCGGGTTCGTCCCTAGGTAAAAATAAATTTATCCCACGGGAACTGTACATTTTTCCGGGATGATATATAGCCTATAGCCTTCCTCAGTTAACGGGCTATCCAATGCAAAAAGAATTTTTCAAATCGGATCAGTAGTTTCTGAGATTAGCGCGTTCAACCAAACAAACAAACAAACTCTTCAGCTTTATAATATTAGTATAGATATATAGCCCATAACCTTACTCGATAAACGGGCTATTAGTGCAAAAAGAATTTTTCAAATTGGATTAGTAGTTCCTGAGATTAACGCGTTCAAACAAACAAACTCTGCCTCTTATTATATTAGTATCTATATAGTCGTATATAAAAGGCAAAAGTGATTGACTGATGTAGCAATGCACAGGCCAAAAAACCCTTAAGGCTAGAAAATTGAAGTTTCGCACACGCATTCCCCCTATGACGAAGGCATCCACTAAGGAAGGATTTTTCCAAATTCAACCCCAAGGGAGTGAAATAGGGGATAAAAGTTTGTATGAAACTTTTTATTCCTTGGAAATTTTTGCATGAACTTTCGTATGAATTTAGTATCGCAAAAATAATAAGTTACGTATTTCAGCGTTTTCTGAAATTCAACCCAAATAGGCGATGAAAGTTTTACATAAACGCACAGGCCTTAGGGCTAACGCACAGGACATAGGCATTCACTAAAGAAGGATTTTTCAAAATTCAACCGCCAAGGGGTGAAATAGGGTATAAAAGTTTGTATGAAACTTTTTATTCGTATTTTTCGTAGTTTGATCGCGAGCGAAGCCGCGCGTTCTGTTAGAAGATAATATAATAAAATATATAAATTAGTCAAAAGTGAGCTTCAGAATCCCGCACACTCTAGTAAGGCTCGTTTAGTTTTAATACAATTTGCTGGTTTAGAAGAAAAATAGACAAAAGTAGAGAAATGGTATGGAGGAATAGAGTCCTCTTATGTATACTAAAATGTATGTTTAATTTATTTCTATTATTTTTAACTTTAAAATAAACCTGAAAAATAATTCGATGTTTAAAAATATCAAAGTATTTTAGTAACACGCAATTCAACGAAATATTTCACATTATATGTATATGTGTAATAAAACTAGTATTTGGCAACTATTCAAGGATGTTACACGAAAATGGATTCACATAAAACAAACGCGTACGAGTGCTACTGACATAGTGTTTATAGTATCAATATTTTATAATACACTAGCGACAGCCTTTAGCTAACTTTAGCCGTGTAAATTTCTAAAGATAATGTTATTGTGATTTCCCATGGGAATGGAAAATTTTCCTGTAGTAAAAGTATCCTAAATGTTAACCCGAGTAATAAGTTGTCGTTACACAAAATTCACACAATAAGACACATACAGACAAAAAAAAATATATAAAAAAGTTTCGTGACCTTTAACCCCCGATAACTTGTGATATGGATATAAGATTATACTAGTCTTTTAAGGCAATATATAAAATGCCAAAACAAAGATCTATACAAATTCATAGATTACTACTTTTTATTCGAAGTTTACCTCGCTTGTATACAACCGCATTATAAATCAATTCATAGCTACTTTGTAGCGAGAAAGATGACAGTCTTTTCCGCAAGTATAATATCCATAAGGATATAAGGAGTTATCCCTAACTAGCGTTTCACCCCCGCTTCGCTTCGTGTGTCCCTAGACAAAAACAAATCTATCCCACGGGTACCGTACCGTATTTTTCTGCTATTCGAGACTATAGTTTATGTGTTCCAAATTTCATCTAATACCGTTTAGCCGTTTTGGCGTGTAAGAATAACAAACATCCATCCATCCTCACAAACTTTCACATTTATATTATTAGTAGGATACTCACCCTTGAAAAAAATTGACAATGTTAAAACAAAATTTATTGTGTTCAAATTTTATTCAAAATATAACAGAGAATTGTATGAAAACTTTAAATAATACTTAATATAAAAATGTTTTAAAGGAAAAAAAAATATGGAAAATGCACATAACAAGACGTAGAACTGTCCAGTATTAAAGCCACGCTTAACCTCAATTGACAGAATTGACAATTGACTGTCCCAATGAAAGTGGTGAAAAAATTTATTGGCATTAGATAATTTTATATACCTACTTAAATCTAAATTAGATGTCATCGCATCTACCCAAGATGATAGAAGAAGATACCCAAGATTTCAGGGATAAACAATAGTATTCCCTATAGTATAATAGGAGGATATCAAGCAGGCAGCCGGTCGTAAAACTTTTGCCAAATCCTATCAGCAGTATGGAAGACGTACTGCGCCGAGACCAAGTGATTGAGAAATGGGTAGGAGATAATGACTCACCCGGGCTTGGTCGATGTCTTCCGTGCTGGGTTTCCGCGGGGGCCGCTTCCCCCCGAAGCCGATCCTCTCCAGCCGCTTACACGCGACGCTCGCATAGTGCGATACTTGAACATGGATTGGCCACTTTCCCACCTGTCGACATTGTTATAGTTATTTTCTTTACTAGTTTTACTCTAATAGCATAACTTACATTTAAAAAAAAAACTATCTTTTCGGATTAAAATATATAATCACATTCAATTATATGTATTAATAAAAACAACTTTAAAAAAATGTTTAAATTTCAAATTAAAATCACAAATATTGTAAAGTACCTAGTTTAGTGCTATTTTTGTATATTTTTGAAATCATTTTGTAACTTAATGGGTAGACACTGTTGTTAATATAATTGACCTTTGAGACGTCTAAAACCTTAAGTCTCTCCCGTGACTATGATCACTGGTCAAACATTCAAAACGTGGAAAATAAAAGTCAAAATTAAATTAAATCCGTGAAAAAATCCGAAAAGATAGTTTTATTTAAAACTAGCGACTCACCCTCGGTTCGCTCGGGTTTGTCCCTAGGTTGATTCTCCATACAAACTTTCATCCTCATTTTCACCCCCTTAAGGGATGATTTCCGGGATAAAAAGTATCATAATAGGTCCTTCCCAGGTTCTTAAACTATCTTCCTACCAAATTCCATCTAAATCGGTTCAGTAGATCCAGAGATTACCTCCTACAACCAAACAAACTCACAACCTGCGGCTCGCGAGTCACATGCAGCTCTTTGAAGGATTATTTGTGGCTTTTATTACATGTTGTACTCGAGTTCCTTTTTCATTTTTGTGCTATTATATAAAAAAAAAATTATCGTTCCGTATGTGTTTCAAAATGTCTTTTAAATTACTGACAACAAAATTCAAAGACTGAGTGCAATCTTGTGACCAATTTCATTTCCGTCCAAGTTAAAAATGATATGACTCATCGAATCACCGATCACTATTAACTAACCAATTACTCACCAAATTTTTAAGAATTATCAAGAGAAGTAAAATAAATGTGTTTAATTTTTAATATTTAAATTCAATGAACATATTTTGTACTTTTATTTATATTATATTTTCAATAAATATAATTTCTGTAAAAAAAAAAATACTCTTTTGCATACCTTTTAAATACATATTTAATTGCGGCTCGCGAAAAAATTCAAATTTTGTAAAATGGCTCTGACTATCAAGGAGCTTGACGACCCCTTTAATATAATATTAGCATTAGTTTAAATATGTATAAATATAAGAATACCTCAGGAAAGCAATCCGCGAATGCCGGGTCGCGATGCCTGTTGACGTAGTTGGTGAGGGCCGGCTGGAAGGCGGGCGAGGGCGGCACGAAGGCGAGGCACACGGCCAGCAGCTCCCAGCCGCGCAGCAGCGAGTCCCGCAGCGGGTTCTCCGTCGTCTGTCGGCACAGCTGCACGTACAGCTCGTCTCGTAACCTGCTCATATATTATATATATGTTTAATATTTCGGAACCCTAATTATATAAACTACATTAATCTCAACTCAAAAAAAGTAACTCAAAAAAAGTTTACACATGTGAGTTAACATTTTTATCTTATTTTAGTTTTACATGATGATTAATTTGAAGTAAAATTTCTTTGCGCACGCTCGACTTGGGCCTTAAGCTGGTGAATGCGTTACGAAAAAATGTACGTACGTTTGTTGCCATGGTAACCGTTATTATTGTCTGACAAATGATATATAATATTGTATACTTTCCTTAAATTATATTCTATATATATGTGATTGTTATATGCCTAATTTGCGTTATTTTTAGTATCTCACTTATCCTAATTATTTAAAACATAAATTGAATTTCATAAAGAGTACCGATACCTACAGAAGTTTTACTTCTTGCGCGTGTACACATTCATACATGCACTCTTTAATTTTTTTAAAACAAAAGTAGCCTATGTTACTCCTTATAACATTAACTATCTGCCAGTATAGTCCCGTCAAAATCGGTCCAGTCGTTTCGGAGATTAGTCGGAACAAACAAACAGACAAATATTTAATAATATTTTAAAGACGCTTGAGATCTGCCATTTTCATATTTATTTTTTAATAATACACGAACATCTTAACTAATTTCAAAAGAACCATACTAAAGGGCAGTAAGACTACATTTATATTATTTTAGTTATCAACTAGCGACTCACCCTCGCTTCGTTTTGACGTTTAGTATAGATTTCTCAGAGATATTTTCCCGCAGTAAAAAGTATCCTATATGTTGATTCGAATAACCAGTATACCAAATTTCATCAAAATCTGTCCAGTGGTTTTCTCGTGATGCAGTCACAAACAGACGAAAATTCCAAAAGCAATAGATTTGGCCTCTGTATCAATAATAACGACAATTTCAATAAGATTTTCCAAAAAATATTTCATGTATAGATTAGATTCAGTTACAATTTTATTATATCTATACATATAATAAAACTGTAGAGGTCGAATATCTGTACATAGAAAAAAATGCTAAAAACCGAGTCAGGGGGATGTAAGAGAAATAGAACAAATAAAGATTTATTTTAATTTTTTTGTTTCTCTGCCTGTTTGTCTCTTTGTACGGGCTAATCTCCGAAACTGTTGGACCGATTTAAATGAATTTTTGTATAGTGGTACCTTATATCCCCGGTGAACACCTTAGATACTTTTCATCCCGGAAAATTAAAGAGTTCCCGTGGGATAGTTAAAAAACTACAGTAACTTATACCGCACATAGTACACAAAAACTACTGATTGGATTTTAATGAAACTTTACATTAATATAGTTCATACATCAGAATAACAAATAAGCTACTTTATATTTCGAAAAAATGTACGGTTTCCGTGAGATAGATTTGTTTTCGTTTGTCTAGAAGCGAACCCGGGCGTAGCGAGTGTGAGCCGCTAGTATATAGATAAATCACATAAATAGACATACTTTTCATTGCCGAATGTAGCGTGCAGTATATCTTGGGCGACGGAATTGAGTGTCATGCCGGGGCGCGCCTTGCGGTCGCCCATGTATATCTGCACGAGGCGGAACAGGTCGATGGCGGCCTTCTTGTGCGCCTTGTCCCACTCCGCGCCCACCATCGGCGCGCTGATGGACGAGGACGTCCAGGACAGCATGTCGCGGACTGACGCCTAAGTTATTATAAGGAGCTTTGTTGGTATATTCATTACTATACACATACATACATATGTGTTCAATAGATTGTCATCCATTGGCGACAATGTTATAGGGAGCTTTATAAATATATTTTACTATACAGTAGGGTGGGAGGCCTGCCCACGCTTCGCCTTCCGGTACGTGGCCGCCATTCGAGAACTTTGCGTCCCCAACGACCGTCCGTTCTACGAGCGATGTGCCCCACCCACTGCCACTTGAGTTTGGATATTCTTGGATATTTCGGAGCGTGGGCAGGCCTCCCAGAAGGTGGACCGACGACTTGGTCAAAGTCGCTGGATCCCACTGGATGCGGATGGCACAAGACCGGTTGTCGTGGAAATCTTTGGGGGAGGCCTATGTCCAACAGTGGACGTGTTTCGGCTGAGACTTATACAGTAAGGTAGAGCGAAAAAAAATACAATAAATGTAATTTTTTTCAACTTTTTTAAAGTTGCAATAATTGCAATATTACAGTGAAAGTTAGATAGAAAATGACTATATTCGTCAATTCTTGAATGTTTTCAAAGATGATCAGTCAAAAAAAAGTTTTTCATTCAAACCCAAAATTTTAAAAAAATATTTAAAAAATCAGTCGGCCACCTCAAAATAATAAGTTTCTTTTTATTACAAAAATTCTGTTTTTTTTTATAAGCTACAAATTCTACCCCCAAGGTAAGAAAAAAAACAAAAAAATTTTTTTTCGTTCCACCCACAGTGTATATACTGTGCAGTATACACTGTCCAGTAGGTCATCATCCATTGACAATACAGGTAGCAAAAACATTTACGAGATGGCGCTATATGACTTTATTATTTATTTTTTTCTTTATTATAATAAAATTCGTAAGCTATTCGTGTTTATTAACATTTATTTACATATCGCTCAGTATACAAATTATCATTTGTATACTATTTTAAAACATTATTGTTCGGCTTCATGTTAAGTTCTATGACAATGTCTTTATTTATTTTAAGAATGGATTTTAAGAATAGAAAAGAATAAAAGATGAATGATTTGTCGTAACAGCGCCACGAAGGTACGCGTAAACGTGGCTTTCTGTAATTTTAATGGAATAAACCATCTGAATGTTATTGAGTACTTTGATTAGTATCCCCGTATCCTACATATATTTCAACAAGATATTATACCATACATATAAAGCAACACTCATCACAAAAAAAATACAATCGAATTGGGAACTCTGCCTTTTTTGAAGTCGGTTAAAAGCTCACCTTCCTCCTAAATATCCCCTTGTTGAAGTTCAGATTGTCCTTAGCAAATATCTCGATGTCCTGTTCGGGCGGCGGGTGCGCGTGCGCGTGCGCCCGCACCGGGCTGTACAGCGCGGGGTCGCGCGCGCTCGCCTCGCCCGCGCCTCCCCCGCCCAGCGACGACGTCTGTCCGACATACTTACACCTTAGATATGTATATATTATATTCTTTATAACTATATATAGCTGCCTCGGTGGTGTAGTGGCTGGCATATACGGCTGCACACCCGGAGGTCCTGGGTTCGAGTCCCGGGTCGAGCCAAGTTTAGTTATTGAGTTTTTCTGTCAATAAATTCTCAGAAGCATCCCGGAACTGGGAAATTGGCGGTGTCCCACTACCGTACTTAGGAGAGCACGTAAAGCTCGTCCTATAGGACTTTGAGAGTGACAGAAATAGAGTGCATTTGCGTCTAGGCGTACACTTGTGCACTACGATATCTCCAGCGCATCTGGCTAATCTCAGTGAGATTAACCGCCGTGGCCGAAATCGGTCAAGAGGACGTTATATTTTTTGTTGCACATACAATACAGTAGTTAGGAGAAAATTGAGGGCAAGTGGACTTATCTCTAACAAAGATCTGTTACAGTCAACCTATGGAAGTAAAGATTATCATTAAGTGAAGCAGAAAAGTGCAAATTTTTAAAATCATATCAGTAATGTTAGAGAACAACCTCACATCTAAACGTACAAACTTTACCTTTTCAAAATATTAATGTAAATTAGTATAACCAGACACAAAAAATATTGCAAAAAAATATATATCAAATATTTTTAGATTGAAGTTTAGAAATCGTCACAAAAGAGCGTCTAAAAAAAGATTAACAATATATTAATAAATAAATATGTTGGGACATTAACACACAGCACCATCTAGTTCCATGGTAAGCTACGAGGCCTGTGTTATGGATACCAGATAGTTGATACACCACACATATGTAACTTTAAATACATACATATTATAAATATAAACACCCATGACTGGAGTACAAACATTTGTGTTCATCACACAAATGAATGCCCCCAGCGGGACTCGAACCCGCGACCGCTGGCACAGCAAGTAGGGTCACTACAAACTGAGTCAAACGTGCCGTCAATATTTAATTCAAAATTAATAAAAACTATAATACAAAACAAATCATACCCTATGTATTCCAGGCGACGGCTGTATATCCCTCTCAAAACCGACAAACGTGTTATAGTAGGAGACACCATGGTTCATGTATTCCACATCCTGTGGCCTATGGGCATATGTATGGGGTAGATACACTCCTGAGCCATCGTCGTCGTCGGGCGTCCTCGCGCCGCCGTCGGACGACTCATTATCCGGCTCGTGGCCGGAGAGGGACCGGGATTCGGATCCCGACCGGGACCGCGATGTGGCGGAATCCGCGTCCGAGTCCGAACCATTATAACGTCCCCTACCTGTGTATATATGTGGAAAAATTAACACTATGCACAGCACAAGCTCAGGTACAACGGGCAATAATGCCTAAATCCGGAAAAAGCCGTGCAGGAACGAAAAAGGTGCCTAGTTAGTTAATTTAGAAACTAAACTAACTAGACAGCTAAGAAATGTAAATTGTATGTCTATTTTTACATAAAACGCGCCAATTAATTTATCGATATCGAACATTGATATTAATTTTTAAATTATTTCTTTCAACTCTCAAATTACACACCGCTGTGACATGTTTACTTCAATTAAATTATCTTTCTTGAGATTTGTAAGATCCATTTTATTGTATCTCAAATCAAACCTCAAATATGTCATATCGCCGTGCCTGGGTTCTTTAGCATCCAGCAACCCTGCCGGTCGCGAAGCCAAAAGACGCATTAAGAGGTAGCCCACTTCGGTGGGCGGTGTACCTTGCGGGTTGCTCCTGCTACTTCTCTGACGGCAGAGTGGACCGTGGGAGCAACCACACGGTTGTGGAGATGTGATCTACTTCAGTAGACCTGAAGTCCGGGCGTCGTGGTTGAGTGCGTAAGCGATCCTTCGTCGCCCCATTAAGATGTGGGTCTGGTGGGTTTTAAATGGGTAATACTGGTCCCACATAACCTGAATCTGTATGTATACAGGTGGCATGTGTAAATGCATTTTCCAACATAAAAAAAAGGTTACATAATAATGTTCGCGACTCTTACTAGATAATTTCGCCTGCTGTATAATATAATCTTGCAAAGGCAGTAAGTGCTGCATGCCGCGCAGATCCCAATTGCAATATAGAGGTGACCCGCCACCATCTTCTTCATCTTCTTCACCGTCTATTTGTGGCTCATCTTCTACCGGCCTCTTATGTCCTGGTACATAAAATTGATTTCTAAATTAACATAAAAAATATATGTTGATAAATATTTTATGTGAATAATTAAGTGAATATAAAAAAAAAAGATTGTAGGAATAATTTTAATTATAGCCAGATGCATTATTTGTACCAGACTACATATCTATACCTACTGTCTGGTACAGTCATTCACTATTTTTCAACAACGACGACATGACGTCGCGCGATAAGTCATGTCGTCATTTATAAACGTCATTATTTACGTGGCCAAATATTTTCGTAAAAAGTAAGCACACAAAGAGATCTCTACATAATATACATAAATAAAATTGAAGTGCCGGTCTGTGATTTCAAAATAGCTATGTTTTCTCAAGTACATAGTTATTTATATGATACCAGTACCTAAGCAACCCTTTTTTTTTTAATTTTGTCTTTCTGTCTGCATTTCTATTTGTCTAGGGTAATCTATGGAACAGCTTAACCAATTGTAATGGGACTTTCATTGAAAGATGGAAGAGTATGTTAGGCTATGTATAGTGTATGTTTGATTCCGGAACAATTTAGGTTGTTGGAGTGAAAATCAAATTTACGATTACACGAAAAAACCGCGATAGTATGTGTGTATATCCTGCGGTACACTCACAGTTTCTATTTATATCTACTAAAAACGCACGCGAGCGAAGCGATGGTATGACGCTAGTAATAAATATAAATTAATAAATATAAAGATATAATAATATCATCTTAGTAAATAAATATCGTTGCTATTCGAATGGAAACTATATCGTATGAAGTCCAAAGTATCGAACTCATGTGAAGTTTTCGTCTGTTGACATCCAAGAGGTCGGTACAGCTCTTCTTCAGTCTATATACTACTCGAGTAAATGCTATAGAAGCATGGATAAAAAAAGAACTAGATACACAATCAGCGACAAAAAATGTTCTCACAGCACTCATTTAAACATTTGTACGTGCTTTTATTTTTTTGCGAAAACAACTTAAGGCATTGCATTTAAGATTGAATTTGCGTTGTTGTATATTTATTTCAACTATAATTACTTAAACCCATCTGATGACAGTTTTCAGAGAAGTTTTGCATGGAATTGTGTGTCTAGTACTATTTTGATCGATGAGCGATAATCATAATTTCGACTTACGACGTGACTTGGTTCGATCCCGTGGTGTAGAAGATTTGTCTAGACGTTGATTGTGTTTCTGTACATTTGGTTCTGTTAGAGTTGGTTCGAGATTCACGCACTTCAGCTTGTAGTTAACTGTAAACAAAATATGATTTAATGAATTATAGTTTTTATTCAATATAAAGAACATAATAAATTCGAATACTTTAATGAACGAGATAATTATGAAAAAAAAAAAAGAATAACAAGCACACATTGGCATGGACAGTATTACCTACTAATCTATACTAATATTATAAAGAGGTAAAGTTTGTAAGGTTGTAAGGTTGTGAGTTTGTAGGTGGTAATTTTTGGATCTACTCAACCGATTTAGATGAAATTTTTTAAGAAAATAGTTTGAGACCCTAGGGAAGGACATAGGATACTTTTTATTCCGGAAATCATCCCTTAAGGAGGTAAAAATGGGGATGAAAGTTTATATGGGGAATCAAGCTAGGGATGAACCCGAGCAAAGTGAAGGTGAGTTGCTAGTATTATAATAAAATACAAAATTTTGACTGTCTGTAACGTATAGAACACATTAAAACTAATTAAAAGAACTCAAAGGCAATGTTTTAACTAGTAACTATTGAAGAGTTCCACTATTCACCCCTTAGCTCCATCATCAACTTAAATCAAATCCATTGTATTAAATTATTATATTGTCTTAAAATTTATAATTATATATAACATTAATTTATAAAAAAATAAAACCGTCTTCTAAAACATGTAAATTAATAAGCGTATTATTAATAACTAACGACTTACCCCCGCTTCGCTAGTGTCTATCCGTATACTAAATTTCCAACCAAATCCGTACAGCTGTTTCAGCATGAAGAAGCAACAAGCATCCACACTCTCTCACTAGCACACACACACGCACGCACGCACGCACACACACGCACGCACGCACGCACACACACGCACGCACGCACGCACACACATGCACACGCACACAAACACATGTACAAGGACGCGCCAACACAAACACACACGCACACGCGCACACGCACACACGCACACACACACACATTTTCACATTTAAACTATTCCCAGTATACAATAATATCAAGCTACCTATGTGGTGTGTATCTCACCGGTGGTAGGACTCTGTCAAGCCTGAGGAGTCCGACTGGATGGGTACCACCCCCTTATCTATTTCTGCCGCCAAGCAACAATGATTGCATTGTTGTGTTCCGGTATGAAGGATAAGGTAGCCAGCGCAATTACAGGCAAGAGGCAAATCATCTTAGTCCTCACAGTGACAACGCACCTGTGGTTCTGCATTTTTGTTACTTAAAACCTAAGTGCATGAACCGTAGGTGTTATGGGCGACAGGTACTGCTTTCCATCAGGTGGTCTGTCTGCTCATTTGTCACTGAATCGCATAAAAAAAAAAATGTTATTCCATTGTATGAACACATACCAGAAGCTAT
Organism: Argynnis bischoffii washingtonia; assembly: GCA_033884665.1. Classification (NCBI taxonomy): domain Eukaryota; kingdom Metazoa; phylum Arthropoda; class Insecta; order Lepidoptera; family Nymphalidae; genus Argynnis; species Argynnis bischoffii. The sequence continues at coordinate 10,382,092 of CM066618.1, read as the reverse complement.
ATTATCCTGATCATTGGCAGAGGAGAGACGCATAAAGTTGTGCGGCTCGTGCGGCGGCGTGCGGTGCTTGCTGCTGCCGCCCGACGACACCGACGTCTTGCTCGACGTGTAGCGCTCGGGCTCGGCTTGTTGACGCCTGTTATAACCCATTCATAAATTATCAAATTAAATAAAACTATCTTTTCGGATATTTTTCGCGGATTTATTTTGATTTTTGATTCACGACGTTTCGAATGCTTTACAGCTATCATGGTCACGGGTGAGACTAAGGTGTTAGATGTCTCAAGATATATAAAAGATATATAGTTGTTACAGACAGCCTACCCACAAAATAACAAAATGAATTAAAAAAAAAACTTGAAAAATGGCACCAAAGTACCTTACAATATTTGTTAATTTTAATTTTAAACATATTTATAATTTTAATTGCTTTTATATTTTTCTCCTTCCTGTACGTGTTTGACCTGTGCCCCCACGCAAGCTTTCCAAGCACCAGGAGTTAACAAGCTAAAAAGTTTTTTTTTACTTTTTATATTAAATATAGAACAAGAAGCGGCGTACCCTCGCTTCGCTCGTGTGTTTCTGGGTACATTTTTTTAGCAGAACCCTAATCCTTTTTCTATAATAAAAGTAGGCTTAATTGCACCTTATAATATTAGCTATCTATCAGTGAAAGTCCCGTCAAAATCAGTCCAGCCGTTTTTGGGATTATCCCGAACAAACAGACAGACAGACAAAAATTTCAAAAATTGTGTTTTTGTTATAAAATACTGTATATAATGCCATACACATTTAGCAAAAAGCTGTTATTTTGACCTTACAAATATACACTGGAATTTTATTCATCTGCATGGATATCTGTCACGTTACCTCTGAAATGCAAAAATGTATGACTACATATAGGCATACGAGTACTTAAATGCAACAAACACAAGATAATTTTATTTCATATATTAGATATGTTAGATACCTAGTAAATTCCCTCGGTGGGTGCCAACTAGAGGCGTTATGACGTAAATCAAGACTGGTCTGGCGGAAGGGCTTGTCCACGCTGTACACCGCTTGTTTCTCCGGGTACCGCTCCATTCTCTCTAATTCTGCCAAACGCTCCTTGTCTAAATGCCTGGAAATTATTAATAAAAAAATGGTATTTTCTAAGTGATACATTATTTAGTTATTATTTATATATTATCTCGCACCCCAAATATTTATACAATTTGATATAACCAATTGTAATAAAACGTTGCTTTAATTATAATATCTAAAAAAATCTGCATGTCTCAAAAAACTAACTGGATTTCAAAAAAACGTGTGAAGTCTACCAAACCTAAATTTGGCTATCGCAATGAGCTATGGCCTAATCTCCCTCATTTAATCCCGCATTAAGGAGAAGACCGTACCCAAAGGGACGGTAAAAAAGCTGAGTTGTTACAGTTATTCCATATGATCAAATATCATTACAGGCACTGATTTTCATACAACAGAGCATTGATAGATACACAACTACATAAGGTTTTGAAAGTGTCAACGGCTCAAGCCCGAAAAGGCTGTTTTGTCAACGAGCAGCAAATACGTCAACTTGTCGGTGACGTGACACGCAAACACCACTGCCCTATGTAGTTATATAGTCACAGCATAAAAATTCATACATTTGGCGATCTCCCATTCATCTTAAAAATTCATACATTTGGAGATCTTGATTTTAACGGAAACGCTGTCAAATGTAAGAGTTATCAAAAAATACCAATTTTCATGGTGGATAGTTTCAAATCTTGCGACAAGTTACAGTCATACCAATTCTAAAGCCGTTTCCCAAAAGACGTATAATATGCAGTATTGATTCATTTGCGTCTTCTTTGCGCAATTGCCCTATCTGGAGCAAACCGGCCTTCTTTAGACAACTATATGAATACTTAAAACTGTGTTATACTTATTTGTATGTAGCTTAGTCTCTGTAGGGATACTTGTTCATCCCCTTTGATGTGTTCACCTTGTCATGGTGAGGGAGCTCATAAGCGTCCGGCAATCCAGCCGGGCGTGAAGCCAATAGACACATTGGGAGGTGACTCTTTTCGGTGTGTGGTGTACCATGCGGGTTAGTCCTAGTACTTCTTTGCTAGCAGAGTGGACCGTCATAGCAACCCTTTGGTTAGTATGGTCTATCTCAGCAGGCGAGCCTTCGAGGCGTCGTGATTGAGTGCGTAAGCGATCCTGCAACGCCCCATTAAGACAGGGGAGGTTTCGTTGGATTTTAGTGGGTAGTACTGGATTTTCTGACTAGTGATTTCCTCATAACATAAATGGGTTTCCCAATATAAGAAAGGGATATTTATGTGTTTATGCATACACACCTATCAGAGAAGCGCTCCCTGGCGTGTCGCGACAGATGGTGCGGGCGCTCCAGCGAGTGCAGCGCGCGCGCGCCCTCCGCCGCCAGCGAGATGGACGACACGAGCGACGGCCGCGCCGCGCTCGCCTGACACACACACAAGTCACTACATATATAACATACTAGCGACTCGCGCTCGCTTCACTCGCGTTCGTCCCTAGGTACGTTTTCACGGTTAGCTATGTTTATACATAAATAGTAGCTTGCTACTTCTAAGATATTTATTAAAATTACGCACACCGTACGCGGATTTTGTTCACAATTTCATGGGTTTTAATTTTTTATCGCGGAACCCTAATTCTTTTTCTAAAATAAAAGTAGCCTTAGTTACTCCTTATAACATCAGCTATCTGCCAGTGAAAGTCTCGTCAAAATCGGTCCAGCCGTTCCGGAGATCAGCCGGAACAAACAGACAGACAGACAGACAAAAATTTAAAAAAATGATGTTTTGGTATATGTACCGTGTATACATCCATATGCATTTAGTAAAAAGCGATTATTTTAATATTACAAACATACACTCCTAATTTATTTATTTGTATAGATTATGTAATACTTTCTTTTTACGCCAAAATTTTACATATTACTGACCGTCATCATGGGGTCTCATTACGAACAAAGTAAAAATTAGTTATATAATAATCGTAATATGTATCGATTTGTTCTTAATGTTCACCTAAAAATCAAAATACAAAAAAAAAATAATTCAAAAAAGTGTTTAACCTAATTTTATAGAATTATTTAAAGTAAGTGGAAATTAAATAATGGATAAATATATAATATTTAAAAAAAACATATATAAAATTCAATAATATTTTTGTATTTATGGAGGCAATAATAGATGCTAACGTTGTGATAGCACGATCTTTGATAATAATTAGATATACTCTTCATAGATGGTGCTCAATATAATAAAAAAATTGTTAAATGTAATTAAATTATTTTATTTTACTTCGATACTTATATATTTTATAGGCTAAGAGAGGTCTTACATAGGCCTTGAGAGGCCTCATAAAGAGGGACCTACAACATTGCGCAGCGGCAGCTCGGGGATAGATACCTTAGCTTTTATAACCATCTATCATTTAGAGTAATATTTAGAACTAGAGATGCTTGATATCGTCTTTTTTCAATTCTCACTTACGACATCTATTTTCCATTTTAGGAAATAGCCCGCTGAGTAAGCGCGGCTAGCGATGTGCCAAATATTTGTATGGGATGCACTATCTGTACTAGTATAGTATATAGTATTATATGATCTGTGCCGTCACTAAGATTGTTATTTAATAAAGTTTTTAAAAATTATAATAATTATAATGATAGGAACTAAAATGAAATAATATTTAATAGTCATATTAAAATTTAATATAAAAAAATGTGTTTTTTTCAGAAAAGACTTAAATATATAGATAAACATAAAAAGCAAAACCTTATCTAAATAAACCCATCTAAAAAAAATTATCAAAATCAATAGCCATTTTCGAGATACACGAAATAAATCTATATCTAATATATTTAAACGAGCAATTCTTCTATATTTATTTATATATTTATACTGGCGATCTCGAAAATGGCTCTAACGATTTCGCTGAAATTTGGTATGTGGGGATTTTCGGGGGCGAAAAATCGATCTAGATTAGTCTTGTCTGGGAAGTTTTCATGCGGTTTTCTTTATAATAGACATAATAATAATACAGTTTAGTTTTTTAATTAGCATTAATTTTATACTCATCAATATCTTACTGCTAAAGGTCACACCTTCATTGATTCAAAACCAAATGGACAATTTCAATTACTTGTTTTTAAACTTGAAGGATGATGGGTTCATCAATGAATATTTCATTATAGTGTTATAAATACTTATAAACAAAACTAAAACTAACCTGCAAAAATGGTGTAGGCTGTGGCTTTTGCAGTGGACTGCTGGGACTCTGAGGTGACGCAGAGTCGCAAGACGAACCTCCGGCAGACTGTTGTTTTAACTGGTTAAATTAATATAATTAAAAAATTGATACAGGAATAAAAATTCTCAATAATAAAAAAAATATTAAAAAAGAAAATGACATACTTTTTTGTATATATAAAAGTGACTAGGTATATTTAAATTTTAAATAATATAATCGTACAACAATGTCGAATGTCTATCATAGGGACAGGCAAATGAGTGACAGCCGTGTTCCCTTTTATGTGCACGCTAATTTGTAATGTATGTCAATGTTACCTTACGTCTCGTTAATGGCGTACTCTCAACGGATTTAAAGTATTTTTCGTGCATGGAATCGTCTGACGCGTCCTTCCTAGGTGATATAAAGCTACCGCTGCGGTTTAAACCTGTATTAAACAAAAAACATAAATATATACATAAATGAAACATTGTAATATATGTATGAATCTATATAAGTTATCTAAAGTACATTCAAGTACATAAATGTATATCATACTAATTTTTACCCATGCCTCAACTACTTGATAGGACAACTCTGACACTGCCGGATGGCAGATAGAGACCATTACTATTGAGAATTCATCGAAAAAACATGTAATAATTATTTTGGCACAACTGGGATTCAAACTCCAACCATTATCACTAGATCAATGAAGAAAGTTCAATATAGTGACTTAAGACTTTTTCCTTTACCTTAATTTAACACATTGAGCTAATCGAACCAAACGCAATAAACAATACCAACTAATATCACTGCGCGAAAGAAATCACTATAATAATTACGCAAAAAAAAAAAAACATCAGGTTTCATTGTTAGGTGGTTATCGATTTTTAAAAGTATAACGCTATAGGTCGCGGTTAATGCAAACTAATATAGTAAATACGATTGTTTGTCAGTTTATTGTTTTGTCCTTCTTCCACGCAATAGCGGATTTAAACAATTAGTAGAGATAGTTGATAGCCAGAGCAATAAAATGTTCAAGGTACAAAAATACTTAAGACTCTAAAACTAGGAACTAGGAAACTAAGCATTTATTAAGAGACCCCCGTAACACAATATTGTATGTGTGTATTTAACTGTCAAATTATATAATAAACAAATAAACTACTCATGTACATACATATCTATACTAATATTATAAAGCTGAAGAGTTTGTTTTTGTTTGGTTGAACGCGCTAATCTCAGAAACTACTAATCTGATTTGAAAAATTATTTTTGCATTAGATAGCCCGTTAACTGAGGAAGGCTATAGGCTATATATCATCCCGGGAAAATGTACGGTTCCCGTAGGATAGATTTGTTTTTGTCTAGGGACGAACCCGAAACGAAGCGAGGGTGAGCCCCTAGTATTAAATAATCATATACTGTATAAGTAGGCAGTGGTAGCCAAGTGCTGACGCGCTCGCTTGGGTAACCCTAACAGAGTGAAACGGGTTCAAATCCCGGGTCTCGCATCTGTGATATTTTCTTGTAAGAATCATTTTCAACATAATTACCACTTGTTTTACGGCGAAGGAAAACATCGTGAGGAAATCTGCACGTCTGAGATAACCTAACAAGTTTCGAAAGACATGTGTAGTGACACTTGTGTGATAAAATATACCTATATAGTATGTTTTCATTCATTCATTTTTAACGTCCTACTGCTGGGCACGGGCCTCCCTTCAATACGAGGGGGATCAGGCCATAGTCCACCACGCTGGCCAAGTGCGGGTTAGCGGAATACACGTCTTTCGAAACTTGCTAGGTTCTCTCAGACATGCAGATTTCCTCACGATGTTTTCCTTCACCGTAAGGCAAGTGGTAATCAAGTTACAAAATGATTCGTACATGAAAATATCAGAGGTGCGAGACCCGAGATTTGAACCCGCTTCACTCGGTTTCCCAAGCGAGCGCTTTACCACTGGACTACCACTGCCTACTGGGCAGTATATATATACATATATATATATATATATATATATATATATATATATATATATATATATATATATATATATTATATTATATTATATTATATTATATATATATATATATGTATATGTATATATAGATATATATGTATATACATATATAGATGGATATATAGATGAATCAAGATATAGATATCTAATTTTAACCGACTTCCAAAATAGACAAGGTTATGGGTTTGCCAGTATTATTATATTTAAACTAAACAACGTAAGTGATGTATATATTAGTGTATGTATATATTATATTAGTATTATTTACCAGAATGCGGTGACCATTTGTCCGGTTCATGTGCGGGCTGCGCGCTGCTACGTTTGCGCAGTTGCGGCGTACACGCGCTCACGCACACTGCACTGCTCAGTTCCTGCTGTAGTCATTATACAATTGAACTACTATTAAAATTATATTATTAATGCGAAAGTTTGTTTGTGTGTGTGTGTGTGTATAAGTGTGTGTTTGTGTATGTATGTATATGTGTGTGTATGTTTGTTTGTTACTACTTCGCACTGAAATGCCTTGTTGGATTTAGATATTTGGTACAGAGATGTGATCTGAAGTAAAACATAGGCTACTGTTAGACATACATATGTACATAAGTCGCTAGTTGTAAATAAGGTTTTTTATTATCAATGAAAACGATATTATTCATCTGTCAACCATATAACTATAATATAATAAATGTAAGTTAAAACTATTTATTTTTTTTTTGCTAACTAAATAAATTATAATAATTCTTAAATAAATAAAAAAGAGAATAGGTAGTTTCTGATATTATCATCTACTTCGATTATCCTAAAACATAATATGCAGGAAGCACATATATTAATATCAAAAATTAAGTTTTTATTTAGAAACATAGATTAAAAGATAGAGTATTACCTGTTTACGTCTCTGTGCGCTACTAATGCTGCTGTCTGACGAGCGGCCCGAGTCCGTGTGTCGACACGGCGCCGTGCCATCTTCACTCAACCGCCCACGCCTGCTTTCCCCACTGTTCCTTTGTAAAATTGAAAAATTAAATAGAATATTATAAATTTGATTCACAAAATTAACGGTTTCGAATTATTGAAGTTTTCAATTCAGGTTTGAAATGTTGATTATATTAATATTAATAATTACTAATGTACATGAAAATATAGTTTTATTTATAATTAAAGTGAACGAACGAGCAAGCAATCAAATATATCAGAAAAGCATTCACAAAAGCACTTACAAAATAAAAATTCAACCCTGTGTGTCTAAAATAAATAATATTTTTATTAACTTTTTTACTAATATTAAAAAATCCGTACTAGCAGGCACAACATTCATAGTATATAACATGATCTCAACAACAAAATGCAATAACTATACTTGATACGACCTGGGACTCGAACCCAGGACCTCCGAATCTGCAACTATACATTTCAGTTATTAGACCAATTAGAAAAACATATTATATAGAAAATCCTTTAGTAAGTATGAACGTAGGTGGTAATCTCTAAAACTTTGATGATAGGACTACGACGGAAAGTTATTTCACTAATAAGAAGCTAAACTGTACCGCCGAATGATACCACTTATTTTTTATTTCGAACTGGAAACCTACAAAAAGCACCTAGGAATACATCTGAGGGAAGTTAGGGTAAGTCACTAATATATTTTTATATATAGGATCAGCAATTCTTGCAAGAATAGATTCATGTTTGTATGGATTTTGCTGTCAATTGGTATGATAATTAATAACTACATTTAGGATAATTTATATTTTAAGAAAATAAAACGAGTTCCTGACAATAAGGGCATGAAAGTGAAAATTTAATTATATTCAGGATATGTAGCACTTTCTATAGGATTTAAAAAAAAAAAGGAAAAGTTGCTCGGAATATTTGAAAGGGAAAAAAAGTAAGAGCTTTTTCTATACACTTTTTGTATGACTCATAAATATTAAAAGAGGACATCTTCGCTCGATACTCGATAACTATATAAAAATACATCTAACTGAAATCCTTTACATCTGCGCGTTTAATGACTTCTGTACAAGTGTTTACAAATCGCAAAATGCGGATTAATGATTTACAGCGATTTCAGATTCCTTAATTCGTGCAAGATACTGTAAAACGTTTCAAAAAGTAAAAAGTTTTGATTTCGGTTGTATTTATCCTGTGGTGAATAAAATTTTTTTTTGGACATTCTTTTAACTAAACAAACTGAAAACCAGTTAAAAAAACCTATATTTTTTGTATTGATTTGAATCTGGATGACAAATTATTGATTTGTAAACATGGAGCTAATCGGACGGCGAAAAAAGAAAATGGATAGTTGAACTCTTCAATTCTAGTAAAACTTTTAAATCTAGATTCAAATGTTGTTTTGACGAGTCCTACATGTTGAAATTGGCGGAAAGCGTATTTTTCAATCATTTATGTAAAATGCTTTCTCTAGCTATGATTGTTTATATTTAAAGAAAAAGTCGCACCACTAACAATACAAGTGATTTTTTTTTAGTTGTACGCACAATGCACTTTACATGTGTAAGCAAATTGAAAGTTTTAGTTGTTCACACATATAATAATGATATTATCATGCTGCAGTTGATTTTCATATTAGTGTCTCATAAATTTTACTATTATAGTCATCTATGTTATACATTTACCTGTGATGATAATGCGTTCTCCTCGTGCGAACGGGACTGGTTTGTGTGATCGTGACGTTCTTGGCATTGCTAGGTGAAAGTTTACTGGCACTCGCCGCCGTACTGTTGCCATTGCTACTGATGGGTTCTAATGTTGGTGGGACCTGTACAACGAAATTATACTAGTTTTATACAAGTATAATGTATATATTAAAAGTATGAGTCGGTATTGTTAATAAGGACTCTTTGACGTATACATGAGGTACACATGAAAAAATCTAAAAACGTCACATTAAAATATATTGCGAAATATAACAATGATTTCGGTATAAACTAAAAAGAATATATAAAATAGAAAAACTAAAACGTTGTTTTTTTTTCGGTGAGATACTTCACACTACTTCAGAAAGGGTGAAAACTATCATACATTGTAGAACCCCTCAATACGTGACTTCTACTACTACGCGACCTTTTTTCCACATTCACTTTGATAAAAAGCGAGACAATGCCAGAGGTCGAGCTAACTTCCGCCCTCGATAAGCACAATGAACTACCGTATGCCGCGGGGGATACGATCCGTGTCAAAGAAACATTGATTATAATATTAATAGAAATTTCGCATACACATCATTAAATAAAAAAATATGGTATTTTCTCTTAACTTTATTCTTTTTAATAAGGAATAACAAAAAGATATAAAAATGTGTTTATATATTTCTAAAATATCATCTATATTAATATTATAAACAGGTAAAGTTTGCGAGTTTGTGAGGTTGTAGGGGGTAATCTCTGATCTTCTGAACTGATTTAGATGAAATCTGGTAAGAAGATAGTTTGAGATCCTTGGAAGGACATAGGATACTTTTATCCCGGAAATCATCCCTTAAGGGGGTGTAAATGGGGATGGAAGTTTGTATGGGGAATCAACCTATTAAATTTAGAAATTTCAATATTTGAATTTCTAAAATTTTCATTTAAATTAAAGAAAACAATATGTGGTTAATAAATCATAAATTGTTGAGAAATTTAAGAATAGCAGTTTAGATAGTAAAATGTTATAACTTAGGGCTTAACCACACAATAGTGCCGATCACAGTCCATTCTAGGTCCGATATTGGTCTGGTAAAGATTTTTTTTTACAAGAGACGTTGCTGGAGTGTGATTCAATCCATACGTGTCTTACTGATAGTGTGAATGCACTCATTATTTCTTGAATAACAATACTTTACTAGACCGATATCAGACTGAGAGTGAACTGTGATCTGCACTATAATGTGGATCAGTCCTTATAAGTCATTTATCATAAAATTGTTAAATTCCTGTCAATGTTGTCTATATTATAAAAATAAAATAGTGTTTGAAAATATATCACTTTAGTTAAACTTATATGTTAACAAAAATGTTTGAAGTTCCAATAAGGTTTCTAGGGAAAATATCCCATTAAAACAGGGGAGGTTATACTGGATTACTGGATTTTAGTGGGTAGTACTGGCTTTTGTAGCTGACAGGTCCCACATAACAAATTGTATGCAGGTGACATACGTAAAGGCATTTTCCAACTTAAAACAAAAATATGATTATATGTGTCGGGTCTGCTAATAAGCAGCCAAAAAAACATAGCACTTTTATTTAGTTCAAAGATATAAACTTATAAATTGTTATATCTATACAGCTGTTCAATTGATACAATTAAACAACTGTTACTGTTTAATATTCTGATTTTAAATATTATTTAAATTTAAATGTAAAAAAAAATAACAGGTACAATGACTTCTTAAGATTTACCTGAGGTGTTGCTTGACTTGTTTGTGTTGAAGTCTCTCGCCTTTTTTGAGGATCTGTATTTTGTTTTAATGTCTGTAATTTGGCTAAAGGAATAATATCACAATCAGTAGGTCGATGCCACACAGTTGTCTGAAATAAATTTACATAATATGAAAAAAAATGTCTTACGTACACTAAATTTACAAGACACAGTAAATATTATTAAGTACCTGTGTAGATGCATTATAATAATAAAATCTATGAGTGTTGATGTCAAACAACTCCCACCATTGAGAAGAGTCTGTTCTTTTCACTTTGACACCCTGCAAAAAATAGTAAAACTAGACTTATAATTTATACTTAATGTTTTTACATATGGTATGGCAATGCCAAATATATATCCAGTAGTACTGTTAGTAGTAGTAATATTGCTCTTAAAATAATTGACAAGCAATCATTTTAAAAACTGTTTGAAGTTAAAATTAAATACTGCTCTTTATTTAGTAGAGTAATCAAAATTAAAAAAAACTTTTTTAAGTCAGTTCAAATCAAATAAAGATTTTTCAAAATTGTCTTCAATGGAAATGTAAGAAGCCTTTGCCACAAAAATTTCTTTATTATAATACTTAAAACCATATAATCTAAGTTTATTTATATACTATATATATATAAAGAAGAACGGCGCTAACATAAAATGACAATAATAACTCATTATAATGTATTATTAAAAAAAAAAGAAATAATTGCTTTCTTTACAAAAATAAACATTATAATTTAATATTTAAAAAAATATATATGAAAAATAAAATAAAAAACTATTTATTTAAGACCAATGAATATAAATGTAGAAATCTTTTAATAATTAATGTTTAGTGGGTTTGGTTTGGAAAGTCTATAAAATTCTTCAGGAAGTAAAAAGTTAAATAATACCTCAGGAGGATCCCATACACATTCGCCAGTTGTTAGGTTAGCATACATATGCTCCTTTGTCTTCGGTTCTATGATCTCCACCCATTCGACTCTAGAATAAAACATCACTATGTTTTAATTTATCACATTCACTACCGCACAGCAACAAACTAATTCAGGGCGTGACATTAGTGATTTCCGCGTACTTTATTGATTTTGCAACTTTCGACCGAATTTCGGAAACGATTTCAAATTAATAATAATTTATAGTAGGTTAGACGTTAGCAATTACCTTTCTGACGACATTTTTAGGACTATAATAAAACTCTCATCTATACTACTAAAGCATTTTATACATTTAAATCTAAAAACCGAACAAGAATAATGAGAAATCATCCATGTTGAGTGTTTACTTCATTCCACAGATGCGAAAAGTGCACAAACTAGGGATGGCGATCTCAAATCGATTAATCGAAGAATCGATTCCTCAGACCATTTTTAAATCGATATGTCGTACTGAATCGATTCAGTGAATCGATATTTTACCCTTGATAATCGACTTTCGATTTTTTCTGTTCTGGTAAATATTTGGAATTAGCTGAATGTACTCAACACAATATTACGGCATTGCCAGTTAAAGGTTTAATTACGTTAAAACTCGCGAGATGGTAGTGTGCTTAGTTTTCGTCGCTTCTCTTTAGTAAAAAAAAGTTACGATATTTACATTGTAAATACAAATTTGAAAAAAATCGATTTTAAGACCTCGATTTTTTTATGAATCGATTTATCAGGTTACGATTTGAATCGATTTAAAAATCGATCTTTTTTGGAAAGAATCGCCATTCCTAGCACAAACTACCTATATAGAAATGGAAAAGTGTTTCAGTACAGGGTCCAAGATTTCTTGACAGGCGCTATACGTATGATCTATTTACATTCATATTGAGGTTAATACCAAGTTTCAAGTAATTCTGATCATAAATAATTCTTTGCCCATTTTATAAACTTTATTAACTTTAAAGTTTAAGGGATGAATTTCGAAAAATCCTTTTTTAATGCTCTTCAATACAATTAAATAAATACACGTTTTAGCAAATTTTGAAATTCAATCACGTAAGGGGACGGATATTTCTATGAAACTTTATAATTAATATAAAGAAAGGTACAAAAATTAAAATAAAATCACCTATAGACGATTCAAGACTTTTAAAATCACTTTCTGTAAAATATTGTCTTCATAGTTTCATAATTTCTTTAGTTTTGTCTTTTGTTGTTTTACATCCTGATACTGCATAATGTGTTATTATAATTCAATTTTAAATAAAATGAAAAAAAAATATCCATCTACAATACAGAGCTTTACAATATACTGAGGATCATAGCCATCGCGATATCTGGCGGGAGAAAAAGGTAAAATTCTTCCTCATTACAGCTGTGCTGAGCACAATCGGAAATTTCCATTTCTTAAGTTATAGAAAATAATTTTCATGATGTTTCAAAAATCTTGTTATATTATTAAAAAGTGTCAGCTCAATAAAAATTGTTAATTAAACAAAAAATACCTAGGTACTTCGTCGATTAAACAAACATATTTTATAAACGAACAAACATTATTGAATATTTAAGGATTACTATTTACTAGTAACAAGAATAATAATTGTAAATTTCGATTTCTACATTTTTTATTAATAATTATTTATAAATAACTATTTACGACAAACAATTACTTATAGTGAACAATCAAGAACAAACGATACGTGGAATAAAAATGTCTACAACTGTCTAAGTGGAATGTATGGAGAATTTTGAAAAGAGAGGCATTACATCCATTTCATTTTCGACGGGTCCAAGGCATTCGCGGAACAGATTTAGCTACAAGATCTGTATTTTGTTCGTGGATTAATCGAAATGTGAGACAGAACCGTCATTTTCTACAAAAAATATTCTGGACTGACGAATCAAAATTCACAAGAGCTGGCATTATAAATCACAGAAATGATCATCTCTGGTGTTCGATAAACCCACAAGCGGTGCGCCTAAACTTGTTTCAACACGAATTTTCGGTGAATGTATGGGCAGGCATAATCAACGATCGTTTGATAGGGCCGTTGGAATTGCCTTCTACATTAAACGGCGCTAGATTTCTGGAGTTTCTAGAGACACAGTTTGCTGATAGCCTCATGGAGTTACCTTTGTCGTACCGTCAAGGTATGTGGGTTGATGGACACTTTTCTCGAGCAGTGAGAGAGTATTTGAATAGCAACCATTCGCCGTGGATCGGTCGCGGTGGTCTAGTAGCGTGTCCACCTTGCTCACCCGATTTGACACCCTTGGATTATTTTTTATGGGGTCATATGAAACAAAGGGTGTATGCCACAGTTCCAATCACCAGGGAAGAACTAATCATGAAAATAATGTCAGTCGCCGAAGAAATACGATTTGATTTACAAATGATTAGGCGCTCAAAAACTCAAGTAGCACATAGGGCTTTAGCTTGCCTCCAAGCAGGAGGTGGCCACTTTGAGCAATTGCTTTAGACATTTTAAATGTATGTGAATTTTGCAGGTCAATTTTGTAAAAATATTAAATAAAAACTAATAAGAAAGTTAAGGGTTTTTAATATTTTCCTGTTTAGGGCTTCAATACACTATGTTCAAACCACAATAATTCTTAAAGTAATAGACATACAGCTGTAAGCTCAGTATTGTATTGTTGCTTAATTCAAAATCTGTCGATCTACTGAAAAAAAACCGGGTAATCAAGGTTGTTCTTGAAGTAATTTATAATAATTTGCCAATTTGCATCGAACTTTGATATTTTTATTGGACTTAAATATTTTTTTTAAAGTTATGCGTATTGTGAACCCATTTTTTCGTAATGTAATCGATAGACAATATTGTTGCCTTCCGAATGAGCTGATGATAAAAATATTTTTATCTTAGTAAGACCAAAAATTTGAGAGATATGATTTTCTTTGTACACATGTAGAGAATATTTTGAAAAAAAAAAAACAAAATGGCTGCTACACAGAGGAGAAAGGGATTAGACCTCAATTTGTTGTGTTTTTGTGTATTAAAATAGTTGTAATATAAGTACCTAGAATATCGTTAGTCCGTCACCGAACACTGTATATAGGTACATAAAATGCTTTGTCCTCACCGACTGACTGATCGATCAACGCACAGCCTAAACCGCTACTCGTAGAAACGTGAAATTTGGAGGACATATTTATTATACAATGTAGGCATGCGCTAAGAAAGGATTTTTTAAAATTCGTCCCCTAAGGGGGTAAAATAGGGGATAAAAGATTGTATGAAACTCTGTCATTCTTAACGCGAAATGCACGGAAAGTGGTATTTAGCTTTAAGATGAAAAATAAGAAATATATGTATTAGATTTTTTCGAAATTCATCCCTTAAAAAGTTAAAAAGAAAGAAAAAAATTGTTTATGATCAGAATTACTTGAAACTTGACATTAATGCTCTTCAATACAATCAAATAAACACGTATTCTAGTTTTTTTTTTATATTCAGCCTTTAAGTGGGTAAAACGGCGGTGAAGTTTGAGTTGTTGAACATATTTAAATAGAGTAACATGGCTCAAGTATTCTGTAAGTGCACAATTACTGTGTGGGATATTAAATAGAGAACGGAAATTATTCCGAATCCAAAGGAAAATTATGAATAACATTTCGGCTTGCCACAGCAGCGACAACTACAACCAGTGCTGGATTTACACATTTGCCGCCCCAAAGCTATAAAATTTTTGCCGCTCCTTCTGACTTCTAAAATTAGATACACTGCTTTCAATAAAGTTAATTCCTTTTTTTTTAGGGAATATTCTAGTTTCTAGATTATTTTTACATCTTTTTGGGTATATTTTTAAGCTAAGAAAAGCAAAGCTTTGCTTAGCTATTTTACATTGCTTTACTTAGCTATTTTTTTGTACTTTACAGTAAAGTATTAAGTAGGTAGGTATGTATATTAAGGCCATCCCCCGAGCAAACGACCTTCAATATTCGACTCCTTCCTTTCCCACCTCACCTCTAGAAAAGATCGTAATAAATACTAGCGGCATCTATGGAATAACAGTTAAAACAATATTGCACACTTTGATTATATTAGACATGTCTAGATGACACACTGACCGTACCGAACGGCCGAATTATATCGCAATTACGTGGGAAAACTGTATAATAACACTAAGATAACTTTTCATCGGTAAATTATGTTATTTAACTACTTTATTTTAAGAAAACACGGTTTTTTAATTCGTTAGGTTAGTCTGATCAGCCTGTGTTGCCAGTTTAATATTAGGGAGACTTAGCGAAACTATGGGAGACAAATTATAAATATCATTACATCTTTTTGTAATTTTTAAACATTTTGGTAATGAATAAAAATATTTTATTTTAATATTTATTTATTTATCTTCGTAAATCATAAAATGATGCAATAATACTTATTAGGTTATGTTTGTTTAAAATGTTTAAAAGAAACGAACTTGTATTATGTTTATATTTTTTTGTTTTAACTAAATAAAATAAAACACTAATCTACAAAATAGTCACTTTATTTAACCTATTTTGTTTAAACTTCACCTTATTAAATAATGGGGGAAAGTTAAGCTAATAATTTGGAGCAAGTATCCCTAAACACAACTTGACAGTTTGACTACAATAAGTACACGAGCGGTACTCACACATATGACATGATAAAACGCGCAGAGAGACAGCAAGACGAAGATGGCGAACAGCACTTGTGGATCGTTATAGCAAAACGTTATTATCACCGCCTGAATTCAACTCAACTCCCATTTCACCATTACACGGCTTTAAATACAAGTACCCGCACTCACGCCAGAATGATCAAAAAGCAACTTATTAGAAATAATACATTCTGTTATATTATTAAACATTGAATATAAGTTTAACATTAATTAAATATTGGATATGGAATTATGCATATAATTTATAACTGTAATAAATAGTAATTATTTATACAAAATAATAAAACACACGAGTGAATTGGAAAGATAATACAAAACCCGTTCGGAAACAAAACGCTTATCTGTTTAAGATGTGTTTAGAAATATGTTTTGTAACATTCGGCCATTCTGCATTAGCCGTGTCTCACGGCGATTTTATAACTTTTCAGTAATATTCTACTCCTGGGAAAGAATAGAAGTAAAAGACGGTAAATGTTCTTTGTATTAAAATGAACAGCACATAGAACAGCAAGAAAATCTTTACAACTCCAAGGCATTTATATAAAATAGTTGTTATTTTTATTTACACATTATCTATTTGTTTTTTTTTCTTATTAAGTCAATATTTTACTATTCGTGGTCACTATTAGCAGGTTAGTACTTTGTACAAAATATTTTGTTTTAAATGTTTATCAGCAACTGTTGCCACACAGATCTAGGCTTACTAGATGTTGTTATTTTTTCAGACTCACACAGATCTAAGTCAAATGACTAGATTTTATTTACTAAGTAATTTTATGTTATTCACACAGATCTAGTCAAATTGCTAGATTTTATTCACTAAGCCATTTTATGTTATTCACACAGATCTAGTCAAATTGCTAGATTTTATTTACTAAGCCATTTTATGTTATTCACACAGATCTAGTCAAATTGCTAGATTTTATTCACTAAGCCATTTTATGTTATTCACACAGATCTAGTCAAATTGCTAGATTTTATTCACTAAGCCATTTTATGTTATTCACACAGATCTAGTCAAATTGCTAGATTTTATTTACTAAGCCATTTTATGTTATTCACACAGATCTAGTCAAATTGCTAGATTGTATTAACTAAGCCATTTTATGTTATTCACACAGATCTAGTCAAATTGCTAGATTTTATTCACTAAGCCATTTTATGTTATTCACACAGATCTAGTCAAATTGCTAGATTTTATTCACTAAGCCATTTTATGTTATTCACACAGATCTAGTCAAATTGCTAGATTTTATTCACTAAGCCATTTTATGTTATTCACACAGATCTAGTAAAATTGCTAGATTTTATTTACTAAGCCATTTTATGTTATTCACACAGATCTAGTTTTAGTTATTAGATATTTCAATTTTGGAGTCACACAAGGCTCCTAGCTTTAGTTACTAGATATTTTATTTCCTAGTTGCATACGAGTATGTAGCATCAGCTATAACTTCTATATTTTTTGAATAAGCAACACGTTGGATTCGGATGATTTGTAAATAGTTACTTTTCGCTTAAATCGTTTGATTAAATAGTTATTCATTCATTACTTCAGTTGCTTTTACCGTTATAGTATTCTTTTTTTTTTATACATAAGATGAAATATCAAAAGTTAAAAAAAAAATATGACTGTGTACCTGAGTAGTTCCACGAAAGTATGGCTTGAGCATTTTGTCCTCCATCCCACTTCTGAGATAAAACGCGCAGAGAGACAGCAAGACGAAGATGGCGAACAGCACTTGTGGATCGTTATAGCAAAACGTTATTATCACCGCCTGAATTCAACTCAACTCCCATTTCACCATTACACGGCTTTAAATACAAGTACCCGCACTCACGCCAGAATGATCAAAAAGCAACTTATTAGAAATAATACATTCTGTTATATTATTAAACATTGAATATAAGTTTAACATTAATTAAATATTGGATATGGAATTATGCATATAATTTATAACTGTAATAAATAGTAATTATTTATACAAAATAAT
This sequence comes from Argynnis bischoffii washingtonia, assembly GCA_033884665.1. Lineage (NCBI taxonomy): Eukaryota > Metazoa > Arthropoda > Insecta > Lepidoptera > Nymphalidae > Argynnis > Argynnis bischoffii. The sequence goes on along the minus strand of CM066618.1, from coordinate 10,363,777 downwards.
AAAACACACGAGTGAATTGGAAAGATAATACAAAACCCGTTCGGAAACAAAACGCTTATCTGTTTAAGATGTGTTTAGAAATATGTTTTGTAACATTATCACGTAATTCGGGGCGCTTTTTGCGCGAAGTTTGTTTGCATTGCTCAATCCAGACATCTTATATATTTAAACGAGCAATTCTTGTATATTTATATCTTTATATTTTTATTTCTTTATTTATTTATACCAGCGATCTCGAAAACGGCTCTAACGATTTCGCTAAAATTTGGTATACATATGTGGGCTTTCGGAAGCGAAAAATTGATCTAGATAAGTCTCATGTCTGGGAAAACGCGTGTTTTCGAGTTTTTATGCGGTTTCTTTTGCATTATTCTACGCAGAATATGGTCGATAATTTCTTACACTCGTGGTCAAGCGGTCAAGACGCAAGTTAGACAACACATATGCCTGGGATTGAGTCCCGGTTATTCAAGTTTTTAGTTTTTTTTAATCTAAAAAATACGATATAGGTAACAAAAAAGAACTCCGAGCGAAGCTCGGTCGCCCAGATACTGTATATATAATTAAAGATTGCACATGTCATAAAACACCATAGAATTTACAGAAACGGTAGTGTAATATTCACCTGTGAACCGAAACAGAAATATTTTATAGTTATTGTATTTATTTATTTAGTACCTCGGCTAGAGCAATGTCAATCATACACAAAATAACATAAATATTATGTTCTAACAATATTTGTCATTAGAGAATGCACTCTATTATAGAATTTTCAGATTGAAAAATTAAATAAAACTATAGATAGTTATAATATTTTTATGCAACGAAAAATAGCCAAATTACAGCAATGCCGGTACTGACCAGGCGTTCTTTGAACATTACTGTTATTTAATGCCAATGAATAACTGAGTAACAAGCTATTGAAAGTGGCTGCTTATACCTATTATATAATATTGTTTTTTATTTTATAACACTATTTATTGTATATGTATAATATATAATTTATTTATTATATAATATTACTAGCAAAACCCGCGGCTTCGCTCGCGCTAAAACTACTACAAAAAAACTTTAAAAAGGTAGGTTTTAAACAAATTTCATCCCTTATTTTATCTCCTTATGGGATGAATTAAAAAAAAACGCTAAATCACTTATTTATTTAATTGTACTGAAGAGCATTTCAAGTTTCAAGAAATTCTGATATTATATATAAAAAATTTTTGAGTTGTGTTATAACGTGTATTTCCGTGGGAATGAGATAATCTCCCGCGGTAAAAAGTATCCTATACGTTGACGGATATGCAGCTATCATCATACCAAATTTCATCAAAATTCCTCTAGTGATTTCTCTGTGATGCGGTAACAGACGGACAGACAGACAAACAGACAAAATTCTAAAAACTATAGATTCGATCTCTGTATCGATAATAAAGTCTATTTCAATAAGATTTTCCAAAAAATATTTAAGGTACAGATTCGACTCAGTTAGAATTTTATTATATTATGTAAAGATAGATTTATTGTTTATGTCACTTCTATTACGTGTGCTAAAGTTTACAAGCATTCTTTTTTTTATAAACGAAACCTCACTCGAAAATTTTCTTATAATTTCTGAATATTGGTCCAAAACAAAGTTGAAATTGATATTATATATATATATATATTCTTAGAAATAAGACCAGAAGTTATTTTTTTTAAATACAAATTTATTGCTACCTTCAAGAAAACAATTTACAAAAACAAATCTACTTTGAAAACGATTAAATTTAACAAACCAAAATTAAATTAAACGATAACTAAAAATGTAAGACCTCTAAAATAATTACGAAACAATCTAACGAAAAACCTAACAGACAGAATGATGTTGCCGAGATGTTGACCCGATGACAGCCGTACAGCAAAAAGTGCGCGCTGGGTGCTGGCGCTGCCTTTTATACGTTTTCCCCACTCCACCTTCTACAATATATATATATAAATCATGTGCAGTTCCCTAACACTGTTAACCCACCAGGCCCCCTTTCCTCTTTTCTCATAAATCCTTCTGAAAGTTGGCATACCTGTAATCAATAAGCCACCTAAGCTTTGTAACGGGACTAGACTGTGAGTTAGCCATAAAACATTATAGTGGCCACTGTGTTTGCTGGGAGTGCTCGGAGTCGGGAAGAATCAGTATTTATACCTCGAAAACCACTGATAACCTCTGACTACGCCTTTGAATTTAATCTACTCTAATTGCTCCTTAAAGTTTGCTTTACAATGACCATTAATAAAATTCAGGACCAGTCGTTTAAAGGAGCAGGCTTAGATTTGAGATAGGATTCCTTCTCCTATGGTATTTTTGTAGAACGCAGAACCAGATAGAATAGCCGGCAATGTGGTATACAAAGAAATTCTTAATGAAATATTAAATTCCTAATTGCGATTTTTTTAGCGAAGAGTAAGTTAAGTGAATCTATAGTGATTACATAAATGTACATATACATAATATTACAAATTCAATATGGTAATATAGGATATTAAAATTAAACAATTTTTTACTCCATACGAGTGAAGCCGCGGGCAGAAAGCTATAAAAAAACGAGTGTACTTATGTACGCACATAAGAAGTTATAGGTACTTCTTTGGCGTAACAGAACAAAAATAGCTAAAGATTTCATCCCGTATGTCACAACTTTCTGATTGTAAAAGGAATGCAGATAACTTCATCATGTCGCTTTTTGGTTGTCGGTGTGCGCGCGCATCGTAAAAATTTTACCCTCGTATTTTATTCCAAACGTGCCAATAGAAATATAACTTAAAAAAAATAATGGCATAAAATATAGTTTATGTAACGGATGATTTACCTTAAAAATGGACGGAGACAGTAAGTTTTAGGTTTATAGTTTATATACATAGGTCTTTAAAAATAACTTAGATGTTAGCCTGTTAATTAAAAAGGCCATATTAGTCGAGTTACATGATTCTAAAGTCGTAAACATTGTATGCGAGGTACATCATTGTACTCCCTTTCTCTAACTTTGAAAAGATGGAGTAGAAAAATGTGCAAAAATAGAGATAGTATAGTTTGCTAACTATTTTAAACGAAAATTAATGTACAGAATTAACTTTAAATATCTTTTAAAATACTGGACATTTTGAGTTACGATCACTAGAATTAAATTTGTTTTCCATAATATTAATTTTAAGAAACACGAGTTTATTTTTGGAAATAGTAAAGTATGTATGTATTGTGAAATCGTGTAAAAATATTTTAGTGTTTAAAGATATGAGTAAAAACTACACAATATTCGGCGGTTCGGAACCCTCGATGCACGAGTCAAAATCATACACATATGAAAATCATTGCGGCCATCAAATTATTATTAGTTAAACATAAAGCCAAAGAGTTTATTTTTTAGTAGTTTGAACGCAGGCGAAGCCGCGGGTACTGCTAGTACATGACTGGAGTACAAACATTCGTGCTCGTCACACAAATGAATGCCCCCAGCGGGACTCGAACCCGCGACCGCTGGCACAGCCACTAATTGCTGTGCCAGCGGTCGCGGGTCTCTACAAACTGCGCCAAACGTGCCGTTAAGTCAATAATAAAATTCTAAGTGAATCGAATCTGTACTGTACTTAAATATTTTTTGGAAAATCTGATTAAAATACTCATTCTTATCGATACAAAGGCCGAATCTATTGTTTTTAGAACTTTTTTCTGTCTGTCTGTCTGTGATCGCATCACGAGAAAACTGGATAGATTTTAATGGAATTTTGTTATGATAGCTGGTTATCCGACCAACATATAGGATACTTTTTACTGCGGGAAGCATCGATCAACGATACTATTGTACGTAACAATAGTATTTGTTGATCGAAGGCGGGAAGATATGTCATCTTTGAGAAATCTATACTTAACAATTAAATATAAGTAGGGACGGTCGCTATACTCAACAATTAAATATAAGTAGGGTGAGTCGCTAGTTTTAAATAAAACCACCTATTTCTTTATATATGTATCGTTTAGATATTTTTTGTGAATTTACTTTGGGTTCCTGACGTTTCGAATGCTTTACAGCAATCGTGGTCACGGGAGTCGATTTTTTCTAACAAAAGATAGTTTTATTAAAAAAATCGACAGGTAATTAAATTACGAAAATAAAAAAATCAAACTGCGTAAAGAGCAAAAATGTTTTTTATTTGCCATCAATAGACAACGCTTTCAGTAGATAACGCAGACCAAAAACTCACATTGAACATCGTGAAAACAAACGTATTTCATAGTATTTTTTATTTATATAAAATTGATCTCCTAACAGTCGTTGCGTTTTCCCAATAATCATAAACTGAGTTTTTTCAAATCTGAACACTAGCATGTTCAAGCAAACAAAACAATAAACAAATTCTTTAGGTTTACCCTATTAGAATATATTAATTATAAAAAACCATAATCAGTAGACTTTGATATTAGTATAGGCATATGAATATCGAGTGAATATTATTCATGACTAAAACTTGTCTAATAGGCAATTGAAATGTATTGTATCCATTTTCTTTTAATTATAATTCATTGTTATAAAGTAATTGTAGTATTTTCAATATATTTGACAGCGAATTTATGTGGTGTAATTAAAATTGTACAAGCGCTGTGACCCGTAGCAAATGAGAACCGGCATATTGAAAATCTTCAATTCTAAGGACGTCGTTACTAGAAGATTTTTCTTTTTAATAGGTATCTCTTAAAATCTTAGTGGCATGATTGATCTTTGAAATGAAACCCAAAACATACTCTTTTTGAAAAACATTTATTTGTGAGATTGTAAAATTTTAACATGACTATTTTTTGTGTTAGCTGATTGATAATGTTATGAATTAAAAAAAAAAACGTCGAATGTAGTTTCTTTTACTTTTTGTCACAAATCACAAACCCTTAAGGCAATACCCGGCTAATACATAGCTGAAATGAAAAAAGTTGTGGACTTTTTATTTACGTTACCTACATGCTTTCTGAGCTCTCATCAAAGCTAACGAAGAGAATTTCTTTCGACTGTCTCTACCAAAATCGTGTGTTACAGAGAGGGCGATCTTAATCCATCATTTTTTACTAATTTTCGTCTTACTTTTCTCAAAGATATGATTAAAACATAGCTCCTTGTGTATTCAGCTTTTTTTAACGTCCCACTGCTGGGCACGGGCCTCCCTTCAATGCGAGGGGAATCAGGCCATAGTCCACCACGCTGGCCAAGTGCGGATTGGCGGACTTCACATGTCTTTCGAAAACTTGCTAGATTTTCTCAGACATGCAGGTTTCCTCACGATGTTTTCCTTCACCGTATAGCTCCTTGAATACCCAAAAAAAATCTAGGTTCTCATTAATGTCTGGCAATAGGGTGTTCGTCATGGTCGTATTCGATATTATTGAAAACTTATTATTTCACCAGAGAGGTCATAATGTCGTAGAAATTTATTGAGCCATTTAAATTAAAAAAAAATTAAGTTTCACAAGTGATATAAGTAATTTTAGTTAATTAATTATTATTATTAATGTTTTAATATGCTAGTAGTACGCTGATCAGCAACATATTGATGGTATATTTCGCTTTATTAATAGCGTAATTTTTAATAAAACATAATTGCGTCAGTATAACATAAAACAAAATGTTAGTTAAGCAGATTAAGTTGGCTGAAATTATATCAAACTACTCGTAATAAATAAATGGTTCCTACACAAAATTAGTGTTATGTGGACTTTGTAATCGTCCACAACTAATGGCTTATTTAGTATTTTAATGTTCAATATTTAGAATTTATTTTTTTAATATAAATTTACTCACTATTATATTATTGTTACATGCAAATACTACCAAAAAAAAAACGCCAATATTATTAAGTCAACTAGTAAAATTCATCATCATTCATCGAATTGTTTTTAAGTGACCTATAATAAACTTATATATATTACTAGCGACTCACTCTCGCTCCGCTTGAGTTTTTCTCTAGGTATGTTGTAATAGTAAATATGGATATCTCAGAGATGATATATTTTCCCGCAGTAAAAAGTATCCTATATGATGATCCGGATAACCTGCTATTATTATACCAAATTTTATCAAAATCTTTCCCGTGGTTTTCTCGTGATGCGTTCTCAGACAGACAGACTGACAAAAATTCCAAAAACAATAGATTTGGTCTCTGTCGATAATAATTACTATTTCAAAAAGATTTTACAAAAAATATTTAATGTACAGATTCGACTCAGAATTTTTTATATGTGTAGATGTATAATTGCACATTGCTTGGTATATACAATACGTTATATTAACAAACAAAACATTAATACTTGAATACATTACATAAATTGTACGTAGGTGCATTGTGGGTAATATGAGAACATGTATGTGTTTTTCACACCTATGATAGAAATTAATTTATCCAATATTTAAAAACTTACAGGTACGGAAGACGACTATTGTTATTATAAAATTTGTTTATATAAAGATATGAATCTAAACGATCATAGATCGCGTGATAAGCGAGCACGCTACAACGCTCATGTTTTAAATGGCACGAGTGATAGGTAGGAAGGGTGTACACTGTGTATAGTATATGTATAGTAGCGTCTACGATATCTAGATGTTTTCAGGCGATTTTCCATGCCAGTCGCACGCCGCGTGCCCGGTCGTTAGTACGCCCCGTTTACGACTCTACGTCGAGCTACGACGTCGTAGCGCGACCGATTTTATCTAACTTAACAACAACAATAAACAATTTGTGTTGAAAATAAAATAGGTGCATAATTCCTAAATTGGTAATCTACCTAAGTGATAATTGCGTCATGGTGTAATTAAAGAAATTACGTTTAATGATCTAATAAGTGCTATAAAACAGTGACAAATGTGATGTTGTGACGATTAGTGTTTGAAAATATTTGCTTAGTTAATACTACTGTTATTTTGTAAGTATTAATAGTTATAATTAATAGAAAATTTGTTTAAAATAAAAATATTTGTGATTAAAAGTTATTTATTAGTAAAAATTACTTCCCGTACTGAGACAGACACGGCTTAATTATTTGATTGAATTATATGAATAATGTGCCGTTTCTCCGTATTGGGAAATATTGTTTGATTAGTTAGTAACATCCTAACTAACTAATTAGCAGCGGCCCGTGAAGTTGTGCTACTGTTTGTGATTAGCACGAAGTTATCTAAGATATCTCATCATTTATGGATGAATAAATACAGTCTTATTTAATTTGTTTTCGTTACTTTTACACTTTTATTGCTTTTTGCCACGCAATCAATGTATTTTAAGTACTTTGGTGAGTATATTTAGTAAAAACGCCATAACATTTTTCATTTCTTACCAAAATTATAGCATACTAGCAACTCACCCTTGCTACGTTTTCGTCCCTAGACAAAAACGAATCAATCCCATCGGAACCGTACATTTTTCAGGATGATAATAGCCTATAGCAAAAATAATTTTTCAAATCGAATTAGTAGTTCCCGAGATTAGCACATTCAACCAAACAAACTCTTCATCTGTAGATTATGATTAGTATAGATACAATTTTTTATATCCTTATATACCTACTTGAGAAAAAATTTGTTCCCAATACAAATTTAAGCCTTATTTCATTTTTGCCAAAAAAAAGTAGCTTATGTCCTTCTCCAAGTTCCACCCATCTCTATACCTGCCAAAATTCATAAAAATTGGTTCAGCGTTTATGGCGTAAAAATGTAAGAGACAGACAGATACTTGGACAGACAGAGTTACTTTCGCATTTATGATATTAGTATGGATTTAGCAAAATTATGGCTAATATTTATAACTTTGCAAAATATTTTGCATAACGATGGTAAATTGAAGATATTGATACAACGTTTCTGGATAAGAACCAAGTATATTTACTTTGCAAACAAAAGAAACCATCCATTATACTTGATGAGAAAGTCAAATATGAAGTAGTGCTCTATATTAGCAAACGCCTGCCCGACTCTCCACGTGTGACTCTTTTGTGAAGATCTTGATTTCTGATTCATATTTTTTATTTAATTTAAATATTGTAATCACTATTATTTAAATATATTAGACATTTTATTTTTGGACAACTTTATCAGGTTAAATAATTATGTCAAGTAAAAATATACATAAATTAATCAATTGCGAAAAGCAAAGGTATACTACGACTTTTTTGTATCTCTTGTACGAACAATGTAGTGTGATGATATTTATTTTATTAGCCTGGAGCTTTATTATTAAACGCTACATTGCACCTGCATATGTTAAATTGGATTTACGCTTTAATTCTACAGCTGTGCCTACGTACACGCTGAAAATTATTTAATATTAATAACCAGAATAAACGTTATTTTTAATGGAACATTCATATTTTGATTTGTAAAATATACTCATATATAATATGTATTAATGTAAGACACTATAATTATATAAGTTACACCTTATTTATTTAGTAGGTTAGTACTACTTCTTATAGATGAACAATTTTTGTATAAATTCTAGCTAGTAGCTACTAAAGAAGTCTTTATATACTGTAGTGTATATTAGGAACAATAAACTATATCTACTTGTATTGTATTGTTTTTTTAAAGTTAGAATTCTACGTTATTATTTAATTTATTTTGACCGCCTACGAAAAAAATAACATAATATAATCTATACTAATCTATACTAATATTATAAATGTGAAAGTTTGTGAGTATGAATGTTTCTTACTCTTTCACATCAGAACGGCTGAACAGATCTGAATGAAATTTGGTACAGAGATAGATTATAGTCTGGAATAACACATAGAGTACTTTTTATCCCCGAAAAATAAACGGTTCCCGAGGGATAGATCGGTTTTTGGTTTTCTAGCAAATGTGAATAAAAGCAAAATATATATTAATATTTCAAATGTTTCGAAGATAGAGGTGCCACACTGCGACACTCTTATTTGTAATGTAAATAGCGCTACCGATTTAGTACCTATCTTTTTCTATTCAAAGAATTAGTACGTGTTTTTTTAAGAATCTTTATTGACATAAAAAATATGACGATAGAAATCGATCAAAGAACGGTATTCTTTTGTGGTATTCTGGTGGTGGTGATATTCAGGAGGGTTATGGGTTAGGAGCACTACCTTAAAAGCGAAGCCATATAGGTACATAAAATATATTAAAAAAATATAAAACCCGACTGTATGATAGCTAACTATAAAGATGAAAACAAGTTGACGAAGAAATAAAGTATTTTGCAATCGGAGACATACATATGTGCATGCATCTTGCGGCAAGGATGAAACGTGTATGTCCCCGACTACATAATACTTTATTCCTTCGTCAACTTGTTTTTATATTTTTCGTTAGCTTTTATGCAGTCGGTTTTTTTTTATTTTTTATAGTATATATTTTTATTTACAGCTTTTTAGTTTTTGATATTTAAAGTTATATTTAGCACTTTTTAAATCTAAATTACTTATAAACATATAAGTTATATATATTTTCGTTATCGCATATTAAAAACCTTTATTTTGATATCCCACTCGATAGGTTTGGATTTTAATTAAAGACACAAATTGGCGCATGAAACCCGCCATTTTAATTTTTAACTATTTTTCTATAGCCTATGACACTCGCGTTATCAAGACGAATCTAACGTCGTTTTAATTATCAAAACGGGCCATGCGTTTGGTCTCTAGAACGCCTTACGCCACATAGGAACAAACATACATAATGATCTTCCGACCTACTTCGGCCACGGCGGCCAGTCTCATTGAAACTAGCCATCTGTGCAGGAGATATTATATTGCACAATCAGTGTATGCGCAGGCACAAGCGCACTCTCTATTCCTGTCACTCTCATACTCCGGTGGGACGACTATTCGACACGATCGGTGAGAGTTAAAGCGCAGGACCGATGGCTTTAAATGTGAACAATAAATGTGAAAAATGGAACACCGCCAACTTCCCAACTCCTGGCTGTTACTGAGACTTACTAAACAGAAAGACTCAATAGCTAAATATATCCCGACCCGACTCGAACTCGACTCGAACCGGGACTCGAATCCGATTCTCAATGTGCAGCAGTACTTGCTAGCTACTACACACCTGAGGCAATTATATACATACATAGACTGATAAGCACATTATTCTCATTTGCGTCGCGTAGTCGGGTAATAAACTTCGCGGGAGATGCCGTGGACAGCGCTAGTATGTTAGTAAAAGCAATATTATTTTGACTAATGGCATTCACGAAGATGGGAGGGAAGATGGGAGGTAAACAAATTATTCGGAAGATTTTATGAGTCTCGAAATAACCGAAAGACTTCAAAAGCTAAATATTGGAACATTAGGGTACGATCTGTTTACTATTTACATTGTTTGATGCGATATACATATAAATTATATTTTAGCTTCCGATCATATAAACATTGGTAGAAATAGACTATAGAGAAATATTTTCAATACTAGCAACTCACCCTCGCTCCGCTCGGGTTCGTCCCTAGTTACATTTTAACGTTTAGCTCAGAGATTAGATATTTTCCCGCAGTAAAAAGTATCCTATATGTTGACCCGGATAACCAGCTATCATCATACCAAATTTCATCAAAATCTATTTAGTGGTTTTCCCGTGATACGGCAACAGACAGACAGACAGACAAAAATTCTAAAAATTATAGATTTGGCTTCTGTATCGATAAAAAAGTCTATTTCACTAAGATTTTCCAAAAAATATTTAAAGTACAGATCCGGCTTAGTTACAATTTTATTATATGTATAAATTAACAGAAAATTTTGTTTTACGATTTTTGTTGTAGATGGAAATTGTTTCTTTTTATTATTTTTATTCCACTTTAGATTTTATCTTCCGCTTTTATATCTATTTTATTGTTTTTGTAACCACTAAATAAACGAGAGTCCTGTTTCATATGGGCTTTAAAATAATTGAGAGGTCAGCTGTAACTTTGAATTTACTCAATTTACATGAACATTTCTTTGGATCGATCGTTTATTTACGTGTATATTGCGCTTTATAAAGCAGATAAATATTAGTTAAAAGAAAGCGATAGAGAAAAGTTTCAAAGACTATTGTAATGGTTTCTGTTTCACGATGTTTTTTATTTTTTGTAAATTTGTAGATACAAATGTATACTTAGGAAGATTCCTAAGTATACATATATTTTTAATTAACTATATATATATATATATATATATATATATATACCTATATATGTACATAATAATAATAATAATAATAATGTAGATTCACAGCTACAAAAATCTCAACAATTCCACCCAAGCATTCTCGGATGATCAGTGATGGAATACATAAATAGACATCTATAAGATTAAGAGACACTCGAACTCAGTACTTTCAGTATAGTAAAATATACTGGTCACTCTTCGATAAAAATGAATACATTATTTTATGTATGTAGATGTAAACTGTAAACATGTTCTAATGTTTTCAATTCATAAAAAATAATTACTATATGGGCGTTCTTAAACTACGTCTATATGAGACATTTAAGAGTATGAATGAATAAAAAAGTGTACCTATTGAGTAGAAACCGGTGGATATTATAAAAAATCAATTTTTTTATATTATATTATAGGATCATCGATTTAATCAGATAATGGATAGGTTGTAGACCCCAACAATGTGCTTATTAGCGTCTGGCAATCTAGCCGGGCATGAAGCCAAGCAACGTACCTACACCAGGTGGTATGCGTAAATGCAATTCCCAACATTAAAAAAACAATAATATGGGTTGATGTAAATTTCTGTAAATAATAACATAGTAACTTAGCGAAATCTGTACATGAAATATCTTTTAAAACAATTACTGTAACGTATTACGAATATAGACACCAAAAAAATAGTTATTAAAAATTTTGTCTGTTTGTCTATATGTTTGTTTGTGTGCGTATTTCACGCAAAAAGTACTGAACTGATTTTAGGTAAATTTTGTGTAGTGATAACTTATTACTCGAGTCAAATAGTTTCTTTCTTAAACTTTCATTCCCACGGGAAAACACAGGGACTGGTTCTATCTAGACGTCCTTAGAATTTTATATGCTTAACGCTGGCTAACGTGAAAGTTTCTTGGAGTTTTGTCAGAATGATGACCTAACCTTTGGAAGAACTTTATTTATATATGGAGATCACCCGACGGCATCACCAAGAATCAAATCGACCACTTGGCCTCATCATCAGTTCTAGATGGCAGACATCTTTGCTAAATGTGCGAAACCGCAGAGGTGCTGATATCGATAACCGCAGATGTCCACAAATTCACATACCTCGGGATTTGCGTGTCAGAAACAGGAGGAACCGAAGAGGACATCACTTCGAGGATCGCCAAAGTACGAGAACCTTTTGCACGACTTCGTATGGCAATCACAAAAATTGATACGGAAAATCAAGCTCAAAATCTTCCGGTCTAACGTGAAGACCGTACTGCTATACGATGTGAGACGTGGAAAGTCACCAAGAACGTCTCGCAGCAACTCCAAGTCTTTGTAAACCGATGGCTTCGAAAAATCCTCTGTATTTACTGACCCAACAAAATTTCCAACGAGCAACTTTGGGAACGCTGCAATGAAATCCGGATCATCCAGCAGATCAAACGCCGTAAATAGAGCTGGGTAGGTCACACTCTCCGAAAGAATCTAAACCATATACCGAAGCAAGCCCCAGACTGGAATCCCCAAATAAAACGCAAACGAGGCTGTCCAAACAGACATGACGGCGGACTATAACTAGCGAAACGAAGGCCATCGGAAAAATGTGGAGCGAAATTAAACGCGTAGGTCACGATCGAACGGGATGGCGATGCACTGTGGGCACCCTCTGCCTCACCTAGGGGGCATAGGAACAGAAGTCAATGCTGGCTAAATCATAAGACATAATATATCAAAACAATGTTCTAGAAAAATGTAGGTAATATTTAAAACGTATATCGGGTATCTAGCCCGAGTAAAGTGAGGGTAAGTCATTAGTATTAGAATAAGAGAAAAAAATATCTTCTTCGTGAATTAAATAACTATGTTATGTTTAAAATTTTCATAATAAAATAAGCTAAGGCAACTTATCATCAGCTGTTGTACGTTACCTTCTCGTAGCTACACAAAATTGAAACATTTATCAACTTAACTGGATCATATATTATGAAACAAACAAAGTAATTATGAGAGGCACCCCTTATTTTAACACGATTTTATAAGCTTCACTACTGACTAACTAAGCGTGACATCGAATATTGGAAATCGACTTGAACTTACTGCTTTAACTGTCATATCGATTTGAAGCCTTCAATGTATGTGAAATCCAGATGACATTTCAATAATTTCATACCAACGAGCCTTAGCCTTAGGCTTAACTTTACCGAATGTATAGTACATACATTATATGAGATTAAAATCCGATTTATTTTTATAAATAAAAACTAAAATAATTTTATGAATTTATCAATAAATAAAAAAATATTTTCAGGTATTCGTAACGAAAAGGCAAAAGCGGGGCCCTCATAATTTTTTATCAAATATGAGATCAGTTCAAAAGAAAAGAGTTAATAGAATTTCGAAATACTTTCAACGAAAATAAGTTAGTCAAGATAATGTATGATAGGTAGTCTTTGTAATATGGGGCCGAATAATAATCTGCACATGTAAAATGTGTATGAACACATTTTAAACTATTAAGTGCGTTCTTTAAACTTGTTTCTAAGGATACTAACAATTATTATAATATTATAATAACGTTTTATACTCAATACTTTGTGTAACATCTCAAATTTAAAAAAAATACTTTCTTACTTACGTACGAATACGATATTATAGTAAAAGGCTGTCAAAATATTAGCCCTTCAGTTCCAGAGGTTACTTTTGGACGTTGATGAATCAGTTAGTATAAGCACATGAGTAAAGAAAAGGAATAGGGACATAGCTTCATACAACCGCGCTATGATAGGTACACTACTATAAGCTTGAAGAGCATGTGTGCGTGAGCACTCGCGGCTTCGCATGTACGGAAAAAAACCGGTTTATACTAGCTCGGCGTGTGCTCAAACTTAGGGCTTAGTCGTCGCTGCGGGTTGCTGCGCGTCGTGTTTGTTATCGTTTTACGGTTTAAAAGTGTTTTAATGCGTGTACAAGAACTTTTATATGCCGTGTGAGTGCTTACCATTAGATTATTTTAAAGAAAAAGGTTGGATTTAGAATGCTTACCATTAGATTATTTTAAAGAAAAAGGTTGGATTTAGAATCATTTCTAACATGATTACCACTTGCCTTACGGTGAAGGAAAACATCGTGAGGAAACCTGCATGTCTGAGAAAACCTAGCAAGTTTTCGAAAGATATGTGAAGTCCGCCAACCCACACGTGGCCAGCGTGGTGGACTATGGCCTGATCCCCCTCGTATTGAAGGGAGGCCCGTGCCCAGCAGTGGGACGTTAAAAAGGGCTAAATACAATAATATGTATAACATATTTGTGTATGTATATGTATACGTATATATTATAATATTCATATTTATTAGTATTTATAGAATCAAATTATTTGTGTATTATATTATTTGTATATATTGTACCTGTTTATGTGTATATACTAAATTACCCGTTTTCTGATAGCACCGTCCCGTTTTTAATGTTATATCATTTCACCAAAGGTTGTCTGGCAGAGATTGTTTTTAGCAATAAGACCGTCTTTGCATGCTTTATGTAAAACTTCAACACAACTATACTTGTACCTTTTTATATTTATATTGTGTGCAATAAAGATTAAATAAATAAATATTTAGAGTAAGTAATTTGTAAAAAGAAATTATATCATAGTTGTTAATAAAAAGCTGATAAAGGTTTTGTTTATTTAATTTTATGTTCCTGTGCCAACCCAGAATAGGTAAACATTTTGTCCGCTCCAAGCAATTTTATATACTTATGTACACACATCGGTATATATTATATATTACAGTTTCAAAAATAAATATAGCTTAAAGCTTTTTAAAACACTCAACTTTTTCATTTTATAACAATACAAATAGAAGATGTAGTAAACTAATTATTTTAATTAATACAAAAATATTTTTTAGACATAGATGCTGTTCAGTAACTTATGTAGAAGTATAGAAACTTAGTTATTAAAGAAATAATTGATCCCAAAAGAGAATAACAGTTCGCCGAGAGCGTTCAAATTCAATCTGGAGCAATTTATACCCATCAATTATGGCATGTTGATCGAGGTGCGTTGTTTCCTTCGGTACATTGATTACATTTTATACAAACTTATTTTGAACTGAAAATATTATGTTTAATTGACATGTTAATGGGATTTGGTGAAAGACAAAAATGAAAAACTATGTTTTAGCTATATTGAAAATTCCCTTATAATGTAATAAGTTAATTTGAGGTCTTTACATACAGTATATGTTTGTGACTAAGTACTACATATCTAATCTAATATATTTAAACGAGCAATTCTTGTATATTTATTTATTTATTTATACCAGCGATCTCGGAAACAGCTCTAACGATTTATGTATGTGGGGCTTTCCGGGGGCGAAAAATCGATCTAGATTAGTCTTGTCTGGGAAAACGCGTGTTCTCGAGTTTTTCTTTCATTTCTTTTCTGAATATTCCATTAAATTCAATGGGTGTGCTCTGTTTATATTAATAAGCTACAATAAGCTTGCTGAATTAAAAAAAATATGAGTCACAAAATAAACGATAGCGCATTATCGATAATGCTTCATACATTAAGCGATTTTGATAAAAAACAGACATACGCCTCATGTGTTCAAACATTAAATATACATCGCCATAGATCAAGGTGAGAATATATTATAATATTTCTATTTCAAAATTTAAATATTACGATATCTGTTATTCTCCTTCGCTACACGTGTTCTTCTGCTTACATAAATTTGAATAGATTCTTAAAATCTTGTAGCTATCAAATATAAATATATATACCTACATGATTTTTTTATATTAATGTTTTCGTTTGATGTGTTAATAAAAAATATAATCTTAGTAATTTTTGCGCTATACGACAATCTCTAGAAATTATAGAGCTGTAGCAGGCTCATTATTCTACCCAGTGTTCCCTAGTTTGGATCCGTAAAGTAAACAAAACATTAATTTTTTCTTGTTGTGTTCCTGACAATAAATACTTACAATAACCCATCTATGATAGCAGGTAAGAATATTATAAGCAAAAAGGTGTTAAAAGGCTACAACAAACAAGAAAAAAGTCAGCTTATACAAAACAAAAGGGACTTTTTACCTTTTTATATTTACATTGATCTGTTTGCTAGTTTATATGTTATTTTGCAGGTCATTTTCGATAGAAGTCTGACAGGTATTGCTAATTTGTTTGAAAGTATGGATTTTAACTTTTTTATAATAGTTAACTTTAATCTATACTATAATAAAGCAGTGACTTAGCGAAATCTGTACATGAAATATTTTTTAAAAACGATGACTGTAACGTATTATGTACACAATATAGATACCAAAATAATAGTTATTAAAAATTTTGTCTGTTTCTCTGTGTCTGTTTGTGTGTGTGCGTTTCACGCATAAAGTAATGAATCGATTTTAACAAAATTTGGTGAAGTGATAACTTATTACTCGAGTCAACATATTTAAGGATACCTTTTACTTCAGGAAAATGTTTCTTTTTCACGAGAAATAGAATAACTGATTTTATCGGGTCGTCCTTAGAAATCGTTCACTGGCTAAACCTTTAGACATACATTAAAACAATGTACTAAAAAATTTTAGTTCTTGAAAAGACCGACAGAAAAGTTTATTATAGTATATGTTTATCTACTAAGGTACACTCACAAAATCTATTCTTATCTAATCTTATATATTTAAACGAGCAATTCTTGTATATCTTTACATCTTTATACCGGCGATCTCAGAAACGGCTCTAACGATTTCGCTGAAATTTGATATGTGGGGGCATTCGGGAGCGAAAATTCGATCTAGATTAGTCTCATGTCTGGGAAAACGCGTGTTTTCGAGTTTTCATGCGATTTTCTTTAACATTATTTTACGCAAAATATGTTAATAATTTCGCACAGTTGTGTATAAGCATCGTGGTCAAGCGACCAAGGCACGAGATTGACATACAAAGATTTAACTTTTTTTTTGTATTTATTCAAGTTTTTAGTTTTTTTTTTGTTTTTAAGCCAAATTTAAAAAAAACGTACTTTCAATCAAAAACTCCGAGCGAAGCTCGGTCGCCCAGGTACTCCATTCATAATATAATATTAAGTTTTGTTTGTATATGCATGCTGCGTCTGCATCTAGAAAAATGCAATCCTGTGTATTCATTTTGCAAGTAATTGTTATTTTTTACGTGTTTGATTGTCATTTGTTTTGTGGACCAATAAACATAAATAAATAAA
Organism: Argynnis bischoffii washingtonia; assembly: GCA_033884665.1. Classification (NCBI taxonomy): domain Eukaryota; kingdom Metazoa; phylum Arthropoda; class Insecta; order Lepidoptera; family Nymphalidae; genus Argynnis; species Argynnis bischoffii. The sequence continues at coordinate 10,346,372 of CM066618.1, read as the reverse complement.
TAATAAAACTATCTTAGTCAAATCGATATACTTAAGCGTTTGACGCAAACAGTACTGAACCGATTTTAACTAAACTTTGTGTAGTGATAACTAATAAGTTATAGTTAAGGATATCCTAAATGTTGACCCGAGTAATAACTTGTCAACATTGGTCAACATTTAGGATGAATTTCGGGTAATGCTAAAACACGTGATTATTTAAACATACCTATTGAAGATCATTAATACCAAGTTTCAAGTAATTCCTATCATAAAAAAAGTTTTCTTACATAAACGTCATGACTCCCGTTTACCCTTTTAAGGGATGAATTTCGAAAAAAGACCTGACATACGTATTGTTTTATTTTTTATTTTAAACGTAAATACCACTTTCTGTGCATTTCATATAAAAAATTACAGAGTTTCTTATAAACTTTCATCCCCTATCTTACCCCCTTACTGGATGAATTAATAAATTCTAAAACACATAATTATTTTATTGTTTTTAAGAGCATTAATATCAAGTTTCAAGTGATTCTGATCATAAATAGTTTTTTGCCCATATAAACTTTAGCATCACCTTTTATCCCTTTGAGGCAAGATATTCAAAAAATCTGATATATGTAGGTGTTGTTTTATTTTTTATTTTAAAGTTAAATACCACTTTCCATACATTTCACATTAGAAATGAAAGAGTTTTATACAATCTTTTATTCCTTATTTTACCCCATTATGGGATGAATTTCGAAAAATCCTTTCTTATCGGATGCCTACACATCGTCTAAGGAATATACCCTACAAATACGTTTCTACGACCAGCTGTTTAGGCTGTGCGTTGATCCATAAGTCAGTCAGGATATTAAGCGTTGTAGTATACTAACCGTTAAAACGTACCTAGGGACGAACCCGAGCGTACATAGAAAAAAAATGCTAAAAACCGAGCTAGGAGGATGCCCTGGATAAGAAGAGAAATAGAGCAAATCCATTCTTTTTTCAATTTTTTTGTTTCTCTGTCTGTTTGTCTGTTTGTATAGGCTAATCTCTGAAACTGTTGGACCGATTTCAGTGATATTTTGTATGGTGGTACCTTATATCCCCGGTCAACATCTTAATACTTTTCATCCCAGAAAATTTAAGATAGTTAAAAAACTATAGTAACTTATAGAGCTTAGTACACAAAACTACTGATTGGATTTTAATGAGACTTTACAAAAATATAGTTCATACATTAGAATAAGAAATAGGCTAATTTTTATCGTAGGGTGGTTGAATGTCCGTCCATAGAAAGAAAAATGTAAAAAACTGTTTTTATTTCTCTTCTTAAATTCTAGGGGGATGTAAGAAGAGAAATAAAACAAATCCTGATTTTTTTCAAATTTTTTGTAGCCTTGTCTGTTTGTACGGGTTAATCTCCGAAAATATTGAACCGATTTAAATGAAATTTTACATGGTAACTTTTCATCCCGAAAAACTAAAGAGTTCCTGTGGGATAGTTAAAAAATTATAACTATAACTTATACAACTTAGTACAAAAACTACTGATTGGATTTTAGTGAAACTTTATAATAATATAGTTCATACATCAGAATAACAAATAAGCTACTTTCATCCCGGAAAAATGTACGGTTCCCGTGGGATAGATATGTTTTTGTTTGTCTAGAGGCGAACCCGAGCGAAGCGAGGGTGAGCCGCTAGTACTAGGTATATAAAATCTTTTGTATTACATTCATAATTTATATACTACATTCATATTATAACGATTAAAATAACGATTAATAACGATGTAATAATTAAACCTCTTAATAATTAAATTTTTTATTGAATATTTTTTTTATTAATACCTACTTTTGGTTAAACAAGTTAGAATTATTTCACTAAGTAGGAAAGTTAAAAATTATATGGAGAATTATGTATGTATATGTAACACTAGCGATTCATCCTCACTTCGCTCGGGTTCGTCCCTAGGTTGCAAACTTTCACCCTCTTAAGAAATGATTTCCGGGATGAAAATGATCCTATGTCCTTCTCAGGGTCTCAAACTATCTTACCAAATTTCATCTAGTAGTTTCGGAGCCTATTCGACACAAATAAATAAAAAAAACAAAATTTTCCTGTTTATAATATCAGAATAGATATTTATTATAAAGAAAAAAATAATTATATCATTAGTTAAATCTTTTGCTTTATAATAGAACATTATTTTTTAATCTTCTAAATTACAGTAGTAGGTAGCCAAAAAGGATATTAAATCGTTTTTGTTTCAATGAATATGACCTAAAATGTGTTGAGATTTTCCTTTCGTGACTTATTCAGACAACTTGTAAAAACTTTCTGAGAGGAACAATTTAAGATTAATGGATGAAAATTTACATCAAGCAAAATTAAGCATTTTAGAAGGGCATTTATATTATATTCAATAGTTGCTGATATATTTAACGCAAAATTAAAGTACGCAGCAGTTATTTTTCAATTACTTATCATTTATTCCGTTAAAAATGTGAAGAGGTTAAAATACACATATACACGACATTTGCAGTCGTAGCAGTCGCTGTTGTAACAATAGATAAAATATTCATCTTTCTTAGATTTATTTAAAAGGAAATGTATCATTTAGTATTAGGCGGCGAGTATTGGTTGAAAGAATCTTGAAATGTTTCGTGCGTTATTTATTATACTCGTGCATTACATACTGCCGAGGGCATAAACATCCATTTCTATTTTTACTTTTAAAGAGGGTTTTCTTTAGTGCCTATAAATATAAAAAGTTTATAAATGAATACACATCACACACCAAGCGGGTGGTAGTCGAGAGGCCAGATTTACTTTTGCCAGTTACGGCAAAGATAAGAAAATAATGAATTATTGAAATATGAGACAAAGATGTGCAGCGGTAGCCAAGTTATAACGCGCTTGCAAGGAAAACCAAATGAAGTGATTTGAATCCTCGGGTCTCGCACTTCTGATATTTTCATATGCAAATCATTTTCAACGTAATTACTACTTGATTTACGGTAAAAGAAAACATTATAAGGAAATCTGCATGTCATAGAGACCCTAACTAGTTTTGAATCATGTCTACCAACCTGCACTGGGCCAGCGTGATGGTCTTTGCCCAGATCCCCTTCGCATTGGCGGAATGTTCGGCATTAAGATGTTAAAATAGGGTAAGTCATTTATGCAGACAAAAGACATTTATTACACACCGGATACCTCTACACATTTCTAAAAACGCAATGTACTACTTTAATCTTGTTATAATTTTGGCATGTACTTATTAATTAAAAAATATAAACGTGTTATATGCTATAAAAATATTTTTATTCTATTTTACTACATAATAAACTCGTATCTATAATATATAATATGTTAGCAATTGGTGCATAATGATACGTTTATTTTCTATGTAATAAAGAACTACCATTTCTGGGAGTACTATCATTTATCTGCTCTTATCTCAGGGGAATCTATTTCCGTTGACGCCTCTATATCTGGAAATTCAATTTTCCACGAGAACAATAGCCTGCCAATTCATTGACACTTGTCGATCTTTGACCATTGCTTGATCCAAGTTCAATATCATAATTATCTTATGATTACATTGATTTAATAATACTTATGAGGTTCAAAACATACACTATTATAATCTAATATTTTGAAACTATGAGTTTAAGGCCACTAGAAAGTTTGTATTAAGGCGGTAATAAAGTATCATAAAGTAAAGTATAATAAAGTATCAATAAAGTATCATATTAGCGTCTCAGCCTCGCTTCGCTTTGTTTCGCCTTTAGAAAAACAACACAATTCTATCCCACGGGAACTGTACATTTTTCCGAGATAGAGAGTAGCTTATGTGTTGTTGTAATATATGAGCTATGTTGTTGTAAAGTTCCATTAAAATCATTCAGTAGCTTTTACGTGAAAGATTAACAAACATTCATACATCTAGACATCCAGACGTCCATATATCCTCATAAAGTTTCGCATTTATAATATTAGTAGTATTAGTAGGATTATATTATATATTTATTCTTATATATGATCTGAGTAATAAGTTATCATTACACAAAATTCAGTTAAAATCTGTTCAGTACTTTTTGCGTGAAACGCGCACACCCAAACAGACAAACAGATATACAGACAGACAAAATATTTAATAAGTATTGTTTTGGGGTCTATATTCTGTACGTAGTACGTTACAGTTATTGTTTAAAAAATATTTTATGTACAGATTTCGCTAAGTTACTGTTTTATTATATGTGCAGAATATAGATAGGTAAAAAGACATAAATAATATAAAGTTTATGTACTGTTCTTGTTTTTTATTCTTTGAAATTTAAAAATATAATGAATGTAATTATTTTTATCACAAATATACGATTTATACTACAAAAAGCATTATATTACAAGGGCTGAAGATTTATAGGTGACAGGTCGCTGGCAACGTCAAATGCGGACAACTATCATACAATGATCACTGTCCTAGGATATGTCATAGCTTTCCGCAGTGTACTCGCGGCTCGTGGCAAATATAGACGATACATTGCTACTGCAGTTGCTGCAGCGATTATTATTACACAGGAAGTTATTAAAAAAGCTTAGAGGCCAAGACGATGGGCGTACATTTTTTTTGCAGGATTCTGCAAATATATGTATATCTTGCTCAACTCCTCGGTATAAAAGACTATTTATCAATATCCTTTTTTTACAGTAATCCTTACGCATTGAGTTCCATAACATTGAATGATTATGGTACAATTCAATTAATTGTAAACTGTACTGTTGTTATTTAAATGGTTATTCTGTTCACGTTTCCTTGATGCTCGAGCTATGGACACAGATATGTCACTAAATAGTAAATAAGTCTTCGTCTTTTCCTTTGTTCGTCAAAAAATCGACAATTGTTGGTGTTTTTTATTTAAACTTTTTAAATAACACTCAGCCTCTAAAGCTTGCTAAATAATTTCTTTTAACGTATCATAGGGTTAATAAATTATATTTTCACACGAAAGGTATACACATAAAAAGTCTTTTGATATACTTATATGTTTTATTACATACAAATAAATATTTATATTTTATAAAAGTATAAATAATATGTTAAAGAGAAACTATTATATCGATTTACTCGTTAAAATGAGCCTAAATTAGAAGGTTTTAATAATAAATAACCATTGAAAAGTTCCACTGCCTATTCAAATTTCAGTCGGTAATGAACCATATCTCTATTTGATTATCAAATTGTTTTTACCTAATCGCAATGTTGCTCTAAGTTGAATTATAATTTTCAGTATTGCAGCATCTTCTGTACTCCTGCAGAGATTTTATAAGACCAGTGAAATTTTTGCTATATTTAGGAGTCTAAATAACATGTCCCAAAACGTTAGTGAGCAATTTCGATGATAACAACACCTTGCCACACTCCTCGACACAGTTTTTGTTTCTTCGTTATTCACTTGAACAGACATAGTGGCTGTATTGTATAGATATCTCAACAATACTATGTATTGCCGAAAAATAAATAATATTTGTTGTTAGAACGTTGGCCCATAAAATGTTAACTTTTCCTAATTCCACTTTGCACAAAGATAAGGTGATAACGTTATTTAATCTCCATTTCAGGAACAAATGCGATTACCATAAGTAAATATAGATAGGAGCTGAATGTTAATTTCAAATAACTGAATGAATTGTTAATTTCAAATAAGTAATTTATTTCACTTATAAGTCTGTTTTTCGTTGTTTCGTTGTTTTAAGTAACTGTACTTAATATTTTAACAGTAATATAATTTTAAGTAAGTTGAGTAATAACTCAACATTTACTGTTGTAAACAGATCATTTTATTTCATCTGCTTAAAATTGAATAATTTAAAGACAGACGTAACCGCTAGCTCGCGAAAGTTATTTAATTTCCTACTTTTGTCGAATTCATTAAAATCAACCTTATTGATTACACTGGGTCTTTACCCAAACACTAGCAACCATTTTGATGGCATCTTTGATCAAGGGACTAGCTAACACGACTTCTGATCATGAGGTCCGTAAGACTTATACTATAGACCGCAAGTCGTTTGTTTAAGTTTATTCTCGTTTTTAAATCGTTTATTTGTATTGTATTCAGTCCTTTTTGACGTCCCACTGCTGGTCACGGGCCTTCCTTCAATACGAGGAGGATCAGGCCATAGTCCATCATGCTGGCTAAGTGCAGGTTGGTGGACTTCACATGTTTTTCGAAAACTTGTTAGGTTATCTCAGACATGTAGGTTTCCTTACGATGATTTTTCTTCGTCGTAAAACAAGTGGTAATTATGTTGAAAATAATTCGCACATTAAAATATCAGAGGTGTGAGACCTGGGATTTACATACATATTTATTTATTCACAAAGAATCATTTCGTCCAAAAACATAATCATATTCCAAAATGTTTATTTACCGTAACTACCGCGCTAACGCGGTCTCCACGCATAAACTCCGCATCACAAAGGTACAACGAAAAATGACCACATTTTTCACATATTTTCGATTTAAAAAACTAAGTTTTTAAAAACTTAAGTTTTTAAAAAAAATTTTGCTTTTTGTACCGTCAATCTGGGTAACTTTGACTTTGTCCTTTCGTATAACATTGGCCCACACTTACACACTACTAATTATAATTAATTTACTGCTACAGCGCATAGATAATGTATTTAAAATTTTAAAAAATATATTATTTAGCTATGTTTGATCTCTAAGAATAAGATAAGAAACTTTAAGGGTTGAAGATTTCCGTTATGCAAAAAGCTTCTGTTGGGTGGAAATTGCTATTTAAACCTCATTTCGTGAATTGTAACGCTAAGGATATTGTGAAGTATTTAGATCGTAAGCAAATAGTCCTAAAAAGCGGATACTACGAGTACGAAATACGTGATGACGTTCTATATATGGAGTGGGGAGATTAACACTCATTTCATCATTTTTCACATCAGTTTTTTTTTTGTTACTTATTTGATCTCGTTTCACTTAGAAAGAGTATTTCCAATTTTAGATTTAGGTAGGTCTAAGTATAATTCTAATTGTTAAATAAAAAAAATTGTTCTAAAAGGATCAGTAAAATGATACACTATGCAAATTTTCTATTTTTTTTAAGGCAACCCTAAACTTTTTGTTATATTTTTATTATCTATGGCGTAAATTTAGTTTTTCAAAGCTATGAATTAGGAGGTTAAAGTTACCCATAATCGTAAAATTAAAAGATATGTAGTGAAATCTGTCCTGGATTATAGTGTAGGATATAGGTGGTACAAAGTTACCCACCGCAAAACTTTGGTCTAGCCAAAATTCGTAAAATTTTCCTTGACTGTATTTAATTATAACCGAAATCGGTTGAGAATTCAATACTTTATGGTTTAATCCTATACGTATTATCTCATTTGGTGAGTTATCTATAAAAGAAACTAAATTTTTTTACGAAATCTTTCCTGATCGGGCCAAAGTTACCACGATTGAAGTTAGCCTTCTGACGTTGAGACGCTTTTTGAACACCCCAATCAGCCACGTAGTTCCAAAACCCATGACACCACGGCGATATCGCACTTTAACTGAAAATCGGGCCTACACCGAAGCGAAAAAAAAACATTTTCAATGTTAAAATCAAATTAAACTTGACAAATAATGTAGGGTACTTAGGTGTAATTTTTGTATTTTTTTAAATTATTGTATAATTTTGTGGGGGTTGGTGCTGTCTGTAACAACTATATAATTAATGACCTTTGAGACGTCTAAAACTGTAGTCTCTCCTGTGACCATGATTGCTGTAAAGCTTTCGAAACGCGGGGAACCAAAATAAATAAATCCGCAAAAAAACCAAAAAGATATTATTTAAAATTAAAGGCTGATTTCTTCCGTCTAAATATTATCATATCGGTAGTTTATTTTTGCAATATGTTTATAAATGATAGCATATAACCTTCCTAAACCATTACTCTTCAGAGTTCGGAGTTTCGGAGATAAGCACGAAAAAACGCAAACTCAACGTGGCGGAAGACTGTAATTTATATGTAATGGTAACTTGGTGGCTGTTTATGTTATTAAAAAATAATTGTTTAAAACACTGCAACATTATTTTACGCAGCTTATTTGTAAAATAAGCTACGTAAGTAATGTTACAGAGGCTATATTTTTCCCAAATTTTTATTCCAGCAAAGCCTTACGTGAAACCTGGCTTAAGCCACTTATTACGAGAGGCTGTAAAAAATGTTGGTTGAAAGACTTTTAACGATTTATAATTACCATGTTATGGAAAATCCCAACGTTGCGATTCATAAAGTAATTACATAATAAACTATATATATTATAAACTACTTTTAATATTTTATGATTATATATATAATAAACTACTTTTAATATTTTATGATTAGTACAATTAGTAGGACGTTCTATTTTTTAATGTTTTATAAGAGACTTGCGGTTCCCCCTCGCTTCGGTCGGGTTCGCCTCTAGCAAAACAAAGACAAACCTATCCCAGGGGAACTTTACATTTTTCCGGGATAAATAGTAGCCTATATGTTATTCCAGACTATAATCTATCTCTGTGCCAAATTTCATCCAGATCCGTCCAGCTGTTCTGGCGTAAAAGAGTAACAAACATCCATACATACTCACAAACTTTCACATTTATAATATTAATACGGATAATTTTAAGGTTGACAATTCCTTTGTATGAAGCTTATTAAACCACAGAATATTTATGAGGACAATGATGGTTTAACCTAAGCTAATTTACTGTAAGTCCTGCAACCAGTTTTCTTAAGGGTTAATATAAATGCTAATTGGGTAATGTTTCACCTTTGCTGGGTTGTTTTCTTATATATTTGAACATTTCGCAGTTATTTTCTTTACTTTGAAGCATACACCCGAAATATATTACAAGCTTTTTAAGGGATTTATCCGTGTGGAAACATCCACAAATTGCAATCATACATACATAGCTACTTAACTAACCACTACCTTACTCATTGAATTCTGCGTAATAAAGCACAGATTTATTAACGCAGTAATACCTGTAAATTATTTAAATAATATGTATGTATATTTTTATTACAACTCAGACACCATATTTTATGATATAATATGTATATATAGAAATGAATCAAGAGAATCTGAAAAGTCTTACATAAACCCTCGTCATAAAGGAAAAGGAAATCCTAACACAGATCAGGTAATTATGTTACAAAACGAGGTCCTACCAAACCCTCATCCGTCATTCCTTATTATAATTCAAATCATGACACGAGGTCTGTAGGAATTGATAGTCCAGAATGTAATTGAGCTATTGACGTATAGAGATCGCACTGTACAATGGCACAGGCGTACAATCGACGGAATGAGTCCATTGTCGCAGGTCCGACTAGGTTTTTCCATAAAATGCAATCAATAATTTCTAAGAAATTATGTATGTTAAATATAAAGAGTGTCTTTTCCTCATTACTATATACATTATTAGCGACTCACCCTCGCTTCACTCGGATTAGTCCCTAGCTTGCTTCCCAATACAAACTTTCATCCCTATTTTCATCCCCTTAGGGAATGATTTCCGGAATAAATATAGCTTTTACATTACCGCATTATAGTTGCCAATTTTTTATAGTATTAAAATGGATATAGTATGTTATCTTTAAGAGATAGATATATGACATCGCGGACTTTTCTGTACACCTATATAAGATACACAATTCCAACATACATTATTTTGTTATATCTCAATGGGTTTAGGCAGCGTTTTCGTTGAAAGCTCCCAGACGGCTTATTTTTTTCCGACACCTTCAACAAAAATTGTTATATTTTAGCCAATGTATACAAAGCTTAACAAATTATATACTAAAACCTTCCTCGAGAACCACTCTATCCATTGGTGAAAACAGCATGAAGATCGGTGCAGTAGTTTTTGAGTTTATCGCGAACAGACAGAAAGACAACGCGGCAGAGGACTTTGTTTTATAATTTGTAGTGATACATATATACTCGTAGCAGCTCCCTTTTGGTATATACCTACGAGTTCCACATGGCTATGTTTAAAGAGTTATGTGAAAGTCAGTGTACCTTTTTTTAAATAAAAAGGATTTGCTATTTAAATATACATATGTGGGTATCCTTCAGATATAATTCTTCCATTCCATCCAATAAAAATAATTAATATTATATATATTCGTTTCTTCTTTGAGTTGGTCAAAAATATCATTAAAATTATAAATAAATTTAATTTGACTTTGTATTTAATATTAATTAATTAGGATACGTACTAGGATTAAAATGATAGTACCTGGACGACCGAGCCTCGCTTGGAGTTTTTTTTTGATATATCATATTTTTTAGGTAAAAAAAACTATAAACATGAAAAAATACAAAAAAAAAGTAAAAACTTAGTACCTAACCGAGATTCGAACCCGGACACTTGTGATTGTCAATCTTGCACCTTGGTCCACGATGACCACGATTTTAAGAAAAGAAAGAGAGCGTAAGAAATTATCGACCATATTTTGCATGGAATAATGTGAAAGAAAACCGCATGAAAACTTGGAAACGCACGTTTTCCCAGACATAAGACTAATCTAGATCGATTTTACGCCCCCGAAACCTCCACATATCAAATTTCAGCGAAATCGTTAGAGCCGTTTCGGAGATCACCGGTATAATTAAATAAATAATTAAATAAATAGGTATATAAAAATTGTTCGTTTAAATATATTAGATGTATATATTGTTTTATGGCAACATAGTCTATAGCTTTAGGATATTCCTTATCTATTTTTTTATTTACCACAATGTCACAGTCAAACGTAATTTGGTATAGTGTATATTAATCGTTAACCTGGAGGTGCATCGAATCATACCTTTTCTTCATTTTTTATTGACATAATTAATATCAACTTTTTTAGGTTAATTAAAAGCCTTTAGGTTAATTAAAGCTTTAGACGAAGACTATAATTAAGAAGAGCGTTGCTAACAAAGATATAACAAAAACTGATTTTATTTTGAAACTTATGTGTATAATATTGGTTTAATCGGAATAATAGAAACTTAAAAAAAACGACTTCAAAAAAAGTTAAACAATAAAAACTTACAAAAATAAATAAAAAACGACTCCAAAAAACACCAAAATTAAAAAATGCTGATTGATACTTTTCATTTACTATCTAGATACCTAATCAGATACTTTCTAAGTCGGCGTGCTTTGATATGTATCGGCTGGCATCCATTTTTAAATATAGAAATTGTTCAAATATAGAAAATTGCTAAACTACTGAAATAAACAAAAGATGCTCATACTGCTTATATTTTTCTAAATGCGCAACTAGTTATTTTGCTGAGTTTGCGTTACAATAGCCAATAAATTTCCCTTATCCGTCAGAAAGAAATGTTTTTACTCTTTTAGATTTAATACTAAATATTTATTTCTTGTTATAAAAATAGTAAAGATTGATAAATGTTTAAGAAAGGTACAAAATAAATCTTTAAGCTTATAATATAAAATCTTTCTAACATTCAAAAATATTTTTGGCTTGATATGTTCCCATAAAATTATTTATTTTAAACATTTTATTCAATTTCTAATTATAAATTAGTGAGATTATTAGTTTTTCATTTATTTAGTTCAATACTTTTAAAATATTTGACATTGTAAAGAGTAGAGTACAAAGACAAATTAAACGTGTAGTAAAATGTGTTTTTAACTCTTACCAAAGGGAATAATATTAAGATTATTCAGTATCCGAATACATCACAACCACATTTTATAAGACTTTAATCTATAAACACGCCGCTGGGGGCTAAAACACACTTAGATAAGTCCCTACTAGCTTGAATACCTACGCTTAGAGGTTTTCCTTTGATTGTAGTCTGTACCAGTTTTAGACCGCGGCTCTAAATGCTTGTTATAAAGATAGTATGTAATAGTTTATGATCTATATATCTAAATCCTTTACTAGTAAACGAAAGTCTCGTAAAAATCAGTGAAACCATGCAAAGAGTAGCTGAAAATAAAGACTGATGTAAATATATTTTTTTAAATACATCTATAATTGAGATAACATTTAGACTCCTTGTGGGCATGCCATAATTCTGTGTTTTTGTTAATGTAATATCTTGTTGGTGTTAGTAATAAATAAATAACTAAAATAATAAATAAATCTAATGATTATTCGATCTAACGATAATTCGTGCAAATACTTCTTTAAATCTAAAATATACCATCTTCAGCTTCATTTATAAATATCTACAGAATTATTAATCAAAGACATCCTAATAATAATATATTTACCAATTTTTTTACTCTTTTTAAATTGAACTATTGGGGAGGAAATAAGGATAAAACAATTTTATAACTTGTAAATTTGTTTATTTGTACATAAAAGCTAGTTTAGTTTTAGATGAGTATATATTAGGTAAAAGTAAATATAAAGTAAATAAAAAGAGATTATCAAATCAGAATTTTGCATGTGGTGCAGGTATATTATAGACAACATATGTGTCTTTGAATCTATTAAGTGGAGTGTCTCTTCTTATAATCTTTAATTAAACTTCTAAGTTTCACGTTAATTTAATTAACTTTAAGTAATTGACGTCTTGTGTTACATAAATAAGTTTCAAAGGTGGGGAAACAATTTGATAACATACACATAAAGTTATTTGATATCTCAGGTACTTAAGGTTATAATTTTACTTTCTAGAAACAATAGCTTATGTGGTTTGATGTTAAAGTGCATTTCCTAGTCATAAGAGAGAAGTTCAATCGTACGTGTAGCTTCAAGGCAATTTGGCGCGATGTCTAGACGTGACCCCTTCGTTGCATTTACTGGCGTATGGTACGTAAGCACGCAAGCGACCTGCCGCGTGTGTAACTACAAATGTTTCACAAAATTTAGTTATGAATGCATGATGTGTGTATATTTTTGCTTTTTATTTTAAATAAAACTAACTTTTCGGATTACATTTTCGGATGACAGAACTGTCTGTAACAAGTATATATAGCCTTTGAGACGTCTAAAATCTTAGTCTCTTAAAATAATTAAATCAAAATAAATTCACGAAATAATCCAAAAAGATAGTTTTATTTAAAATGTCAAATATTCGCGTAAATTTAAGAAAGTATTTTGCTTTTTAGCTAATTATTTAATATTTTAATAAAACCTTTGGGTAATTAAATTAATGCTATTTTGTGTATAAATTGGGACATAATGTGGCATTCGTTATGGAAGTTCACTAAGTTTTTAAACAGACCTCATGAAATGAAACTTTCAGTACCCGAGCGAAGCGAGTGTAAGCCGCTAGTAACGAAATATATGAATACCTACAAACTTTGATTATATACACATGTATATAATTAAAGGCTACAAATGAGTACAGTTAGGAAGAAAATTACAAAAACGTCCATAAAATACAAAAAACGACTGGGGAAACATCCCAATACGCTCGCTATAAACCTGACACGCCAAAACTACATAAAAAGGCTAAAAAGGAAGGACGTAATATAATAATGCCATCAACAAAAACCATTGGCTACAAATACATGAGGAGGTGGAAGACACACTTGTAATGACAATTTTATCCACTCAAAAATCTTCTGAAAGTAGATACTGATCGCAGAGACAATGGGGACACAACATAAATGTATCATTTATAAATAAATAACCATTAGGATATTAAAATTATATAAATGATACTAGCAAAACCTACGGCTACACACGCGTTCAATCTACAGAAAAACTCTTTGGCTTTATGTTATACAACAATAAGTTAAATTTGTATATAAAAAAATACTAAAAGTAATTAAAAAATCGGGGGTGGGGGTAGGAGGGTGAAAAATACTTTACGAACTATGCTTATACCTACCAAATATACAAAAAAAAACATTAAAATCGGTCGAGACTCGAGCCGTTTCGGAGGAGTGCGATCACAAACACCGAGACGCGAGATATTTATATATTAGATTAATTATTATATGTACAATAACTGTGTATAAAATACCCAGTTCTTGTAAATAAATAAAACAGTATATTCTGTTAATTATGTTGGTTTATTATTTATCTCTTTTAAGAAGAAATTTGTAGAAGTAGTAGGTAATATTACACACTTACATGTAATAATGATACTCTTGGGTATTTAATTAATTATTAAAGTAATTACTAATTAGATAATGTGAATGCTTAGACCGGACAAGGATTAACACCGACAGAAAGATGTCTCTCTATTCGAAGGTGAATTAGGCTAGCTGTTTTACCGACAAATGCTAGGTTGATACAGGATAAAGGATATTTTTATCTATACATATAATAAAAATAATTTAGTCAAATCGATGTGCGCGTTTCACACAAAAATATTGAACCGATTTTAACCAAATTTTGTGTGACTTATTACTCAGGTCAACATTTAGGATACCTATTTAATGATAATAATAATAATACTTCAATAATAATAAAAATATTTCTACGGACAATTTTTCATCCCCACGGGAAAACACAATAATTGTTTCTATCGAGTCGTCCTTAGAAATGGCTAACGCCGCGCTGGCTTAACCGTGAGAGAGACATTAAAACAATGTACTAGAAAGTTGTAGGTCTTAAAAAGATCTATAGAAAAATGCGCAATAGTATATACCATATATCTATCTTCTAAGGTATACTTGCAATAACTATTTTTATTATATGTATTAAAGGCAATGTCACGACTCACTGACTGATTTATCAACGTTCAGCTTAAGCCGATGATGATAGACCAGCACCACAAAAAGGCCCACTTTATATATCCATACTAATATTAAATGCGAAAGTAACTCTGTCTATCTGTCTGTCTGTCTGTCTGTCCGTCACCTTTTCACGCTTAATACACTGAACTGATTTAGATGAAATTTGTTATGATAATAGTTTGAGACCCTGGGAATGACATAGGATAGTTTTCATCCCGGAAAACATATCATATACAAGAGAGTAAAAAGGGTGTGGAAGATAAAATGGGGAATTAATCATTTCCCAAGTAAGGGATATTTATTTTTTATAATACTTCCCTACTTTTGTATACTTATGTATGTACATTGTACATAATATATGTATTTAGTCTATTACTATACTTACTGTTAAAACGCACCTAGGGACGAACCTGAGCGAAACGAGAGTGAGTCGCTAGAGCGATACACAATTTCAATTTAATGTGCTTTGCGCGCAACGTTAGTTCAGGTATAGAGCACATCGATCATTAAAATAACATTTGATAAAACACATCACGATAAATTCTACGTAGGGCACGACAAAAATGGGTAAAATGTTCTTATCATATCCCTAAATTACATAAAACATACGAAAATATTCTGAGAATTCCTTAGAGGTTATAAATTCCATATGGAGCAAGAAGTTGACATCTCAGTAACATAATTACGTATTGCTTCATACATATATATACTATAAAATATATAATAACTGGAATATTTTTATAATATTATTATTGGTTTGCCAATATTTCTATATTGGCATTGTTGTCTTTCAGAGAAATATTGCACTTTTATGAAAAGCCTGTATTGTTTCTTTTTTGTTTTCTTTTTTAAATAAAAATAGCGTTCAAATACGGTATAGATTAAACATTTTGTTTTTTTTAGCTTTTCGCTTCTCTTTAACTTTAAACACATTGAAAGTAAAAAGATAGAAGTGTTAATAATCTGATTTCAAACTTTAAAAATATTTATACATCTTATATATTTAAATCTTTATATATTCTTTATATTTCTAATGATTTCGCAAAAATTTGGTATATCGGGGCTTTCGGGGGCGCGAAATTGATCTAGATTAGTCTCATGTCTGGGAAAACGCGTGTTTTCGAGTTTTCGTGCGGTTTTCTTTAGCATTATTCAACGCAGAATATGGTCGATAATTCTTACACCCGGATATAAGCATTGTGGTCAAGCGGTCAAGGCTCAAGTTAGACAACATATATGCCCGGGATCGAGTCCCGGTCAGAATACAAAGTTTTTACTTTTGTTTTTTTTTGTATTTATTCAAGTTTTTAGTTTTTTTTATCTAAAAAATACGATATAACAAAAAATAACTCCGGACGAAGCTCGGTCGCCCAGGTAATACTTAAAAATATCCTAATAATATTCTGCTTTATTTTATCAATACGTGCGATAAATGTTTAGGGCGTCTTTATAAATGTATTAACTAAGGCTTAGCTGTTAAGCTTTTGTTTGTTCGATAATATACCGCAAGTCTTCAGGTATTATTTAAACAACCGAAATTGTCCGTCCAGTTCCAAACTATGGAATCCATTTTAGATAAAATCTCTTACCAATTGGAATTTAAATAATATTAAAAAAATAGTTATACCTCTGTTCAGATGTTTTACTCGTAAAATTCTTTGTTACTTGATTTGTAACTCAACTTGTATTAAAACTCTATTTGTAATTTACTTAGTTGATCGTGTTGACTTATCTTTTGAGTTTATTTTAACCCGATTCTATCGTATCAGTTTGAAACTTTTAATTATGTGAAATCCGATTGCAATACAATAATTGTTTTGCAATATACGGAGTCGGGAAGTGGTAAATGAAACTCTTTAATAGCCACTAGAAACGTGGGTGCTTTTCTAGTTTTATAAATATTATTTTCTTTTTAGGTGATATCTGGACATTAGTTTTTTAAAGCTTTTTTTTCAACATCTAGCTTACAACAAAGTTTTTTGTTCTCTGAAAAAAAAGCTTAATTCTGCAATTCGGGAGATTAGCGGAAACAAACAGATAGCTAACCAAACTTAACTTGTTATAGTACTTCAGGATACTTTATATATAGTCGTACATACTTAATATAAAAAAATTGGCTAACGCAGGCTATTCATTATTTTAAGAGGTCAGTACGACTACAGAAAATCTTAAGTAGGTCAACTCACCAGTGGGGTTATAAAACACACGTATGGTAAAGTTATTGATCCTTGGTCTTGATACATAATCCAACCACGGTCGAAGCTTCGATCTTAGTAATTAATTTCCCTCAGTACTAAGTACTTAGTTGACCGCTCCTCATAGTGCCTTCATAGAGCTAATAGACTTCTCAAGACCAATCTTGTTTGCTAAAGTAGTGTTTATATTGGTTTTATATCTTCTTCTATGAGTTATAGAGTTATTATTTAGGGTATTATATGATGTCGATATGTAATTTAAAAAAAAAACATTACTGGGTAGGACAAAAACTGGATTATTGTATTAGGTTTTGTCAATCTGCTACTTTTTTGTTTGATTGATTGATTATTATTAAATCTAATATTCTTTATTGCATCATTATTTACATTACATAGTTGAAACAAATTAAAGACGAATAGTACAATAGGCGGCCTTATCGCTAGAGAGCGATCTATTATAGGCAACCTTTGGGTAGAGAGAAAAAAGGTAAAGAGAAAAGGAAGGGGTGCAAAAATATTAAGGATATCTACAAATGAATACATACATACAAACAAATATATACGTTCATACATACATACTTTGATACGTACATATATACACACATACATACGTACATGGAAAAAAGGAAGAAAAGTGAAGGAATTTTTAAAGTTAGATTTAGGTTAGAACGAAGAGGAAAATGGTGGAAATCACTTAAAAATTGAAACCTATGTTTAAGATACTGAGGATTAAGTTAATTACATACTTAAATAAGTAGTTATTTGAATAAAACTATCTTTTCGGATTTTTTCGCTAATTTATTTTGATTTTTGGTTCCCAACTTTCGATTGCTTTACAGCAATCATGGTCACGGGAGAGACTAAGGTGTTAGATGTCTCAAAGGCATTATACAGTTGTTACAGACATTTTATTATGTTATATATATATATATATATATATATATATATATATATATATATATATATATATATATATATATATATATATATATATATATATATATATATAATACATAATAATAATATAGATGGTCGGTACGGAAATGCTAAACACGCGTTAGCTTCTCCTCTGCGTTTAATGTAAATTAGCTAGATTATTAATTATTTAATAAATAAAAAACCGTCATAATATATATAATATAAATAGTTCTAAGTCATTTATCTTTTTACTTCGTAAATATTGCCATGTTATATCAAAAGGACACGACGCGTGAACATAGGAATTCTGTATGCGGCGCAGTGTGAAAGTTTTCAAAATAAATTGTCGGCCGCAGGACGCGGTCTAAACCGTTTGTTTGACCACGGCTGGCTTACAACGTGCCAAATAAAAGGAGAAGGTTGCGATTTGCAAAAAATTGCATTTTAAAAATTCTTGTAATTGAAAACGCTGTGAAGATTGAATGTAGCTACTACGTGCGTAGAATTCGCGTAACATGCAAATTATTATATTATGAATTTAACGAGATACCAGTATGTATAGTATATACCCACAAACCGAATGTAATTTATTTTCCGAACATTTTTTTTTTATTATAATACTTTGATATTAGCTGAGAGTATAAGTAATAACATAAAATTCTATATTCTATCTATAAAATGTGATGTAAGTAAGTAATACAATTTATTCGAACTCGAAACATAAAGAACCACAATAATATTGTTAGCTTCGATAGTGAAAGCAAAAAATAAGAGATCAGCATAAGTTGTTGTGTTGATCCGAAAAAATGCCAAAAATAACTTAGCTAAATGTGATTTAAATACCGTGAAATACTGTTTTTAGTAGAATTACTTAATATAGATTAAGCATGTAGTAAATATAATAGTATAATGGGAAATAATAATCCTGTTAGTGTTACGCATGAATG
Source organism: Argynnis bischoffii washingtonia (assembly GCA_033884665.1). Classification (NCBI taxonomy): domain Eukaryota; kingdom Metazoa; phylum Arthropoda; class Insecta; order Lepidoptera; family Nymphalidae; genus Argynnis; species Argynnis bischoffii. Next base: position 10,327,615 of record CM066618.1, on the reverse strand, counting down.
TATTATTGTTATTTTATCTTGCCTGCAGATGGAGAAGTTTAATTAAAAAAACACTTAGAAGACCAAAACCAACCTATATTATTATCACTACATATCCCCCTACATTACTTCATATACCCTACATAGTATAAAACGAAGTCGCTTCCCGCTCTCTGTCTATATCTATATATTCTTAGATCTTTAAAACTACGCAACGGATTTTGATGCGTTTTTTTTAATAGATAGAGTGATTCAAGGGAAAGGTTTATATGTACAATAAATGCATAATAAAGTAGAGAAACACTGATAATTTTAGAGGTTTCTAATGTGATGTCGTAAATAAGCACATTTTTTTGCGCTTACATTGCAAACGCTGGCTGAACCCTACGAGATAAATCAAAATAATAAACTACAGTATTGTACACCTTAAAAAGGTCTACAAAAAAGTTCGCAATGGCACATGTCTATCTCTTAAGTATAAAATACTATATCTATTTCACTATATCCAAGCTAGGGACGAACCCGAGCGAAGCGAGGCTGAGTCGCTAATTATCTTCATATAGAAGATCTGAAATCTATAAATTAATGAATTGGAGTATTACATATCTTATAAAGGTCTACAGAAAAGTCCGTGGTATGGTATATGTATGTACATGGTACAAGTCTATAGATAGTATCTCCAATTTACGTAACCGTTTAATTTTTTTTCCATAATATTAAAAAAATATGGTTTAGGTACTTGTGAAGCCCATGAAAAAAGAAAAGTGTTGACCAATATTCCATTAAATAAAACAAAAAGTTAGTTGTTGTTGTGGACAATTAATGAGGAAAATCTTTTCAGAATTTTATACAAATAAAAATGTGTCAACATAAGATTTAAAATTACGCGCAGAAAAATTCCATAACAAATACGTGACGAAGCTTTGCGAGTGATATTTATATCATACTAGCAAAACACGCGGCTTCGTTCGCGCTAAAACAGCTACAATTTTTTTTTAAAAGGTAGGTCTCATACAAATTTTCATCCCTTATTTTATCTCCTTATGGGATGAATTTCAAAAAAACTAAAACACGTATTTATTGAATTGTATTGAAGATCATTAATACCGAGTTTCAAGAAATTCTGATCATAAATATTTTTTGGGTTGTGTTATAACGCGTACTCCCGTGCGAATGAGGTAATCTCCCGCGGTAAAAAGTATCCTATATATTGACCCGGATATCCAGCTATCATCATACTAAATTTCATCAAAATCCCTCCACTGATTTTTCTGTCATGCGATAACAGACAGACAGACAGACAGACAGATAGACAAAAATTCTAAAAACTATAGATTCGGTCTCTGTATCGATAATAAAGTCTATTTCAATAAGATTTTCCAAAAAAATATTTAAGGTACAGATTCGACTCAGTTAGAATTTTATTATATGTATAGACTACTGACTCACCCCCGTTCCGCTCGGGTTCGTCCCTAGTTAGGTTTTAACGTTTAGCTCAGAGATAAGATATTTGTCCCGGATAATCTATCAGCTATCATCATACTAAATTTCATCAAAATCTGTCGAATGGTTTTTTCGTGATACAGTCGCAGACAGACAAAAATTCTAAAAGCTATAGATTGGGCCTCTGTATCGATATTAATGTCTATTTCAATAATTTTTTCCAAAAAATATTTAATGTACAGATTCCGCTTAGTTATAATTTTAATTTTATGTATAGATATATAATTTAAATAAATTTTGACGATACGTTTGGCTCAGTTTGTAGTGACCCTACTTGCTGTTCCAGAGGTCGCGGGTTTGAGTCCCGCTGGGGGCATTCATTTTGTGTGACGAGCACGAATGTTTGTACTTCAGTCATGGGTGTTTATATTTATAATATGTGTGTATTTAAAAGTTATATATGTGAAGTGTATCAACTATCTGGTATCCATAACACAAGCCTCGTAGTTTACCATGGAACTAAATAGCGCTGTGTGTTAATATCCCAACATATTTTTGTTTATTTCTTTCTTAGAAATTCTATTTAAAAAATTTCTCGTAATAAAACGGTTGATCGCACGCACATGATATACAGGCGTCTTTGCCGCACCACCGCGGCGAGTAGCTTCTACCTCGTTGCGGGCCGCATTTCACCCCGTAGCAATGAAAGATCTGTTCATACGTAAATCGGAGCTCTGCAGTAAAATAATTACATATTTTAAAAACGTGCGACACAAACAGTTTTAAATGCCGTTCCATCTAGCTAAAAGTTTTGAAAATTAAGCTATTGACTTATATAGAATATGGCCAATTAAGTATTTAACGAATGCTTGCGCAACATTATGCTTATCACATTAATATTATAGATATTGTTACTTCTTCTTGTGTTACAGTTCAACGAATTTGAGTGAAAGTATCAATTAGATATAGCTAATTCTACATTAACACAGGCTTTTAAATTTTATCAATTTACCGTGAAACGTGGTCCGCGAAGATGTAACGTATACATTAAAAAAATATGAAAGTCTATAAAAAATATGTAAGAAATCGTGTAACATATGTATTATTACAAGGGTTTATAAAGGATTAAATTATATAAATAATAAGTTACGATTATTGTTTAACAGGTCGTATACTTGTTGGGGTCCTTTGTACCATACATATTAATTATAGTTTTAAAATATTAGAAAACTCACTTTTGACAAACTGTGGTATAACTTGTCAAATAAATCAAACGAAGTTTCAAACTCAAAGATTTACTAACAGCTCTCAAAGAGTACCTTCGTTCCTTCTTTACAAATCGATACGACATGCAGTAGTAAGTTTGAATTCCATATAATAATAATGAATTCCATTTAATAATAATAAGCCAATATATAGGTATATGTATTATAAACGTGAAAGTTTGTGAGTATGATAGATAGATTATAGTCTGGAATAACACATAGGCTTTTTATCCCAGAAAAATGTACGGTTCCCGTGGGATAGGTTTGTTTTTGTTTTCCTGAAGCGAGGGTGAGCCGCTAGTATATTAGAAATGCAAAAGTTATACATTGTTTCTCAATCACGCCAGAACGCTTGAACGGATGTGGAGGAAATTTGGCACAGAGATAGATTATAGTCTGGAATAGCACATAAATTACTTTTCATCCCGGAAAAATGTACGACGTCCGTGGGATAGATTTGTTTTAATGTTTCACTGGGGATGAATTTGAACGAAGCGAGGGTGAGTCGCTAGTCGTTAATAAAATCGTGTCAATAAAAATATCAATAAATAAGCACTTGCCTTGAAAGTGATTCAAGTAGCTAATTCTTAACTATTATTATTGATTCACTTATAACATGATATTATGTATTTGCAATTTAATACATGATGCCTACAATTGGATAAAGAGATCACATATTCATAATGCAATTACTATTAACATTGAGAAACTATTGTGATATGTTTATAGTATTAGGGTTATTATATTAAATAATATTAGTCTTATTTTTGTTTTGTTACTCTCCTATTAAAGGAAAAAATCAAAAGGTAGACAAATTTTAACATAGTGGTTGAATAATTAAAGTCAAAGTTGTTGACCATCAGCAAGCGACTTCTTATTTTTGCAGCTTCAGTCCAGCTATTTCTTTTTTAATTTGAAGTTTTTTTTTCGTGTAAGACAATATTTCTCAAACAATTTAGTTTCAGTTTCTGGCTGAATCAGTTAGGAACTCAAGTTAATCTTTATAAGATTACAGGTAATAAATAGTAAGAATCATTTTTAAAAACGAGCTTTTATTGGTTTATTTTCTTTTTTATAGTGTATTAAAATAAACGAAGTGTCAATTCGTCTTTTAATAGAACTAATACAAAATAATTATTCGTCCTCTGTAAAATATATAAATTATAAGGAAGGACGAATAGACCAAAAAAATACGTAAGTAGAATAAGTAGTTCAGCTCAGCTCCGTAGGTTAAGGTTATTTTTTACATACAGAAACTCCTGCACCTAAAAATATTTTTTTAACCTTAAAAACTCTTAAACTTAAAAATAGTCGGGATTTAAAAGAATAAGTTTCCAGTTTGAAGATTAAGGATTTTTTTTGCATATGGAAGCTTCTGGACTTAAAAATCACTTATTTTACATTAGAACACAAAGGGGTAAATATTCGTACAAACCGACAATAGTCGATCGAATAATATATTTTTTATTCATACAATTATCGGACGAATAGCAAGAGCCTCCTTTTTTTATAATTCGTCCTCATTTTAAGGCCATCCCCCGAACAAACGACCTTCAACATTCGGCTCCTTCCTTCCCCACCTCATCTCTAGAAAAGATCGTATTAAATACTAGCGGCATCTATGGAATAACAGTTAAAACAATATTTCACTTGTCATAAAATACAGACCATAGAATTTATAGAAGTGTAATATTCACCGTTGAACCAAAACAGAAATATTTTTTTATTATTTTATTTATTTATTTAGTACCTCGGCTATATCATGTCAATTACACACCAAATGACATAATATTTATGTTCTAACAATATTTGTCATTAGAGAATGCATTATTATAGAATTTTGAAATGGAAAAATTAAATAAAACTATAAATAATTATAATATTTTTATGCAACGAAAAATAGCCAAATTACAGTAATGCCGACACTGATTAGGCGTTCTTTGAATATTACTGTACTGAGTTCTATGGTATTGAGTTCGAGCGGACAACGCATCGCTGTTTCTAGCATTTTCTGCAGTTGTAATTACTTCTTATGTAAAGTTTAATAATAAACTGTTCAAAAAAAAGTAAGTAATTACGTTTCTTTCGAGCTGACGTATATTTTGGTACACATTTTACTTAATAATATTAATGTTTCATATAATGTTACTAAATAATATTAAATCCAATACATATTTTCAAATTTTGAGGCTGCTAAAAACTCAACCACTAAATACGAGATATTATTATATATTTTCCATTTCGTTTGCTGAAAATAGTATTTCAATCCTTGAGTTTGAAAAAGTGTCTTCGCGCATTTTATTAAAAACTTGCTTCGGAATTTTGGCTTTATTTTAATTAGTAATGAAAATTTGCGAAAAGCGAGGCCGCTATGAACTATGAACTATCGAAGAGTTTCAGTTTCTCTGAATAAGAACGTCAAAAATGGGCATTAAATTAAAAAATCACACTCAAAATGTAATAGGCCTCTTAAGCTTGCAAGATTTGAAGAAGATAAAAAGATAGGCAGTGGTAGCCCAGTGGTAACGCGCTCGCTTAGGAAACCGAGTGAAGCGGGTTTAAATCCCGGGTCTCGCACCTCTGATATTTTCATGTGCGAATCATTTTTAACATGATTATCACTTGCCTTACGGTGAAGGAAAACATCGTGAGGAAACCTGCATGTCTGAGAGAATCTAGCAAGTTTTCGAAAGATATGTGAAGTCCGCCAATCCGCACTTGGCCAGCATGGTGGACTATGGCCTGATTCCCCTCTACTGAAGGGAGGCCCGTGCCCAGCAGTGGGACGTTAAAAAGGGGCTGAATACATACAAACATACCAACTAACAAACATTGCAAGTTAAATAAAAGCTTGTAATAAATAAAATACAGTTAGTATGGATTTTTTTTATTAGATTGCTACATCATACTTTTGAAAGTATTCGTTCTGCCTTTAACAGCTTTATCCATATTTTGATTAAATACCATTTACATTTTATTACCTTAAGTACTCGATAAACATCTATAATTCTTCAGTAACCATTGTTTTTTCTAACTTTAATCTATACTAATATTATAAAGCTGAAGAGTTTTTGTTTGTTTGTTTGAACGCGCTAATCTCAGGAACTACTAATCCGATTTGAAAAATTTTCTAGGCTATATACCATCCCGGAAAAACGTACGGTTCCCGTGGGATAGATTATTTTTGTCTAGGGACGAACCCGAAGCTAAGTGAGGGTGAGTCGCTAGTATAAAATATATATTGTAGTAGGAAATGTGGAAAGAGACGTTTGCGAAAATTGAAATACCATCTAAATATACTGTTATTAATTAGATAATTATTTTATTATTTGACCATATTATTTGTAAAGGCGGGAAGCGATATTTAAATTGAATAATTATTTAAATTGAATAGCCTTTGTAACAACGTCTCTTGAAATATATTTTTAACCCCCGACGCAAAAAGAGGGGTGTTATAAGTTTGACGTCGATGTTTGTCTGTCTGTGTGTGTGTATATGTATGTGTCTGTCTGCGGCATCGTAGCTCTCAAACGGATAGACCGATTACGATGCGGTTTTTTTCATTTGAAAGCTCGTCCTTGTGGTTGTTCTTAGCTTTGTTTAGTTAATATCGGTCCAGCAGTGTAAGAGTATCAGCTCTTTTCCAAAATTATTTACTTTTTAAGGGTTGTTTCTTAAAATATAAGTATATTTTGCGTGTGCATTTTGGATGTGTGAGTCATTTCCAACATGATTGCCACTTGTCTTAAGGGCGAAGGAAAATATCGCGAGGAAATCTGCATATTTGAGAGGACCTAGCAAGTTTTCAAAAGACATGTGAAGTCCGCCAATTAGCACTTGGCCAGCGGGTTGGATTATGGCCTGATCCCCTCGTACAGCAGTGGGACGTTAAAAAGGGCTGAATACATACATGAGTAACATATTAATTAGTATCTTATCTAATTAAATTCGGTAAGTGTCAAGTATGTGTGCCTTTGTTTTAATGTAGTTCGTAAACATGTAATTGTGTTCTTTCATAGGAACGAAGTAGAGAAATTTTGAGAAAGGAAAACTGTGAAAATTGTTATTTATAAAAAATAGGGCCATATCTTTTTAGCTTAAAACCAACTTTTTTTAAACAATCATGAGAAAATGATTTTCTTTAGATATCATTTTTATATATAGATAGGAAAAACTTGAGAAGCAATTTCAAAAGTATTATATGAAACTTTTAACATTTATCTAACTTATGAATACATACTGTTTACGGATGATTTTTAAGTATGTATATATATATATATATATATATAGTTTAGTATATATCTATAGATCACAAAGAGATATACAGTCGAATCGTTCCTAGTCGTATATTTTAAGAATATTTGAGTTTGATTATTAAAAACTAATAAATCGTTTATGGTACCTATTATTTCAGAAGCTTTTATGTTCTTGTATGTACTCTAAGACATGAGTCCATCAATTTTAAATAATACACAAATAAACAAATAATTAAATTAATTCCAACTTTGTATTTATCTTTTATTTACTTACATACTAATTTAGGTACAATTATAATATTACTGACGTAGGGAATTCGGTAATATTTAAATAGGTATTGTCTAGCGTAGCAGAAGATGTCTATCGATCTATTTATTCGGAATAACCTCCCAAATCGGTTTTTAATTGTTTTTAGTGATATTTTTAGTGACACGTTGTTGGATCATGACGAAGGAGTAAAATATTTTAATTTTAAGTATAAAATAGCGGACGATATTTGCATGAAAACTGGGTTATTGGGCGGAAATAATCAATTCTTCCAAAATAATATAACTAGCTACAATCTGTGTCTGAGTTTCTAAATATATTGTTCTAATTTAAACTATAGACAGACTGAGGTTACCTGTTCAATAAAAATTCGTTTTCAAAATCCGACTAATAAATTCTCTACATTTAATTAAAGGGCCAATAACAAAATTTTAAGAACTATTGATTTGCCTTGTCTATTGTACTCTCGACAAAGTCTTCATTATAACATTTTCATGATGAATTGAATGTACAATTTTATCGTAGTTACAATTTTATTATGTACATATACATACGTATGTAAAGATATGAAGATAGGGCCGGATTATTGAATAATATAATATATAGAAAATATCTTGGATATAATAACATTGTCAAGTTTATTGTTTACTTTGAATTCTCAGAATATTCTTTCAATCTGTGATATAAATATGATTCTGCGAAACATGAAATGGAAGTTATACGACAGTTAAGAGGCCTATTACAAAATGTACTGAGTTCTATGGCATTGAGTTCGAGCGGCCGACGCATCGCTGTTTCTAGCATTTTCTGCAGTTGTAATTACTTCTATGTAAAGTTTTATATTAAATTATTTAATAAAAAAGTATGTAATTACATATCTTTTGAACTGAAGTATATTCTATTATAAATTTTACTTAATAATATTAATGTTGTAAGGATATATTTACAGCTAATTCTTGACGTTTTTAGTAGTTTTTAAGATTTTAAAAAGGATTTTTTTTGCAGAAATCCAATACATATTTTCAAATTCCGAGGCCGCTATAAACTCAACCACTGTATACGAGATATTATTATATATTTTTCATTTCGTTTACTTAGTACAGTATTTCATCCATGAGCTTGAAAACTTGCTTCGAAATTTTGGCTTTATTTCAAATAATAATGAAAATTTGCGAAAAGCGAGGCTGCTATGAACTATAGTATTAATTAATCTCCACCATACAATAAACCAAAATTGTCGAATAGTTTTAGTTTCTCTGAATAAGAACGTCAAAGATGGGCAATAAAATTGAAAAATCACAGTCAAAATTTAATAGGCCTTTTAAGTACTGAAAATCTAAGGCGAGCATACAATACGTTCGAAAGTCATATTATCAAGCTAAGTTACTTCAAAACTACGAGAACCTTAACCATAAGTACATAAGAGCAAGGAAGCTTTAAAATAAAGTATATATTATGTTACTCTCAAGCACGTTTGTTTACTAAATGCACATTATAAGACGGCGAATAATTCCAGGCTGGTAATTAAAACTTTAGAATCGCTTTTAGCAATACGTGTTAGTTTTTCTGTAATTCATGCATTTCTAGTTAACGTGGAAATTATCCTCAACTTAACGAGCTTCGACTATCTTATCGCGGCATTACTGGCGTGTTCCTCATAATGGCTTCCATTCCAGTGAGGCGTGGTTAGAAATTAGTATCAATGCAGCTTGAATATACATGGGCTTATCTATGGTGAAACAGGGAAATGGATATACCCATAGTAGGTAGCAACATTACATAGCATTACTGTTAATTAAGTCCTAATTATATTATTAATATGATTTTAAAGACACAAATAAAACTATTTTTGAACTTTTCTCGTTCATATTCGTCATAGTAACATATTCTTCACACACATGTATGTACAATGTACATATATCGTTTTTATACTATTGTACAATCCAATATTGTCCGTGGGAGAAGAGCTCCCTCTGGGTTTAGAATAAAATTTCAATGATCGGATTGTGGTTAAATATTTAATTTCTCCAATATTTCTTATTTCAATAATATAGAGTACCTGGGCGAACGAGTTTCACTTGGAGTTTTTGGTTAGAAGTATTTTTTTTATTTGGCTTAAAGACAAAAAAACTAAAAACTTGAATAAATACAAAAAATAAATAAAATAAAAATAAAATCTCTGTATCCGACCGGAACTCGAACACACCTGTAATAGACAATCTCGCGCCTTGGCCGCTTGACCACGATGCTTATACACAACTGTGCGAAATTATTAACATATTTTGTGTAAAATAATACTAAAGAAAATAATCGTTTTCCCAGACATAAGACTAATCTAGATCAATTTTTTGAGCTCCGAGAGCCCCCACATACCAAATTTCATCGAAATCGTTAGAGCCGTTTTCGAGATCGCCGGTATAAATAAATAAATGAAGATATAAATATACAAGAGTTGCTCGTTTAAATATATTAGATAAAACATCTTAACCAAAAAATAGTACGTATTTTAATGCCATCACTTTTAATGCCATCTATTACAAATATATGTACAATTATAATATATTTAAATTTTGAACATAGATTTTACGCACAGGAACTTATTATATAGAAAGTTATACCACTATAGAAATAAAAAAATATATTTTAATAAAAGACTAATTTAAAATATTTTAAATAAAACTATCTTTTCGGATTATTTCGAGGATTTACTTTGATTTATTGTTAAACAATTGTATTAATAACCATTATAATTTCAAGACGAGGAAAATAAGAACACAGTAAAATAATGTAATAAGCTTTATTTTATCATTCTTTTACTTTGTAAGTTTCATAATGTTACTTCAATTTTCGCATTTCCATCTAATATAACAAAAGTCAATGTAATTTTAACGATCACTTTATGTTACTACTATTTAACTAATCACAGGAATGCGCTTTATTTTTCAATTTTTACACATAAGTTCAACAGTATTTTGATCAATAAGTTTGCCAACATAAATTTAGTATTATTTTAACAACTAATACTTATCTTGTCTGTTGTAATGAACGTCTCCTAAAAAACTGCCCCTCCAACGGTTAGGTATCTCATGCCTTTTATATCAATCAGCCGGAAGTTACATTTTAATTTTATCCATAAATCCATATATTTAATTTTATCCATGTATCCATAATTTATAATTTAATTTTATTAAATAATACAACAGTATTTCAGGATTTTTAAATGTAATAATCTAATTTGAAAATTATTAATGTATTGCTATTTGATTTATTTTTTTAAGCATTTATTTTTAAGCATATAATTACTAAATTAGTGACTCGAAAATACGTTTAATTTTAAGATATTGACTGTTAAATTATTATATTTTAAAATCAATATATTTTAAAAGCATAATTGATAGACACTCCATATTAATTTAAAAGTAGTCAAATTATCTCCCATTAATTATATAAAATCAATGACTTTTAATTAAAATATTATTATTCATGATTTCTAATTATGTATATTATTTTATTATGTACAATCTTACGACTCCGTGTAAGCCAGTTTATCATTATGTCAAAACAATCGTTGGACGACCCTACTATTCGGGTACTAAATAAAGGTTTGAATTTAGCTGTAACACAGTCGCGTATTCCTTATGAAAACATTATTTGCGCAGTTGAAGATGTCCTGGCCCGAAACATTATGAAAACTGAGGATATGTAGGCCATACGTCAAGATTCGCGGTAGTTATGCGTAAGCGATCCCGCGGCGTCCCACTAAGGCGGAGGGGAGGGGAAAGTTGGGGTTTAGTGGGTAGTACCGGCTCTTCTAGCCGGTGAGCCCCACATAACCACCTGGGGTATAGGCGTAAATGCATTCCCCAACTATAAAAAAAAAAAAAAAGGCCATACGTTAAGATGTTTCGTCTTTGTTACGTCGCGATCCCTTACTCATAAATACTCGCGAAACAGAACCGTTATCGCCCTAAGATGATTCGCGAAGCTATTGAAATTAAAAATTATCCAAACTTCTATGGGAAAGATGGCTGGGTCCTACCATCATCGTGGGATCCTGTAAGAAACATAATGAAATCTAACAACAAAAACATACAACAGACCATTAGATGTAATTAGTTCACACTGTATGGATCGCAATAACAGTAATTCTGATGAATATTTTTTGTCTATAAAGGTACCAATAGTGTTGCTTAATATTTTAACTTATAATAATAGCAATCTAAATTAATATTTTAACTTCTTCTAAATTACATATAAAGCAATAATTTTACTTAAATAAATATTTAATATTTTTATTTCAAAATAGTTGGTAGAAACTGTCTGCAACAAGTATATAACGCCTTTGAAATACCTAAACCTAGTCTTTCCCGTTACTATGATTGCTGTAAAGCATTCGAAACGTCGCGTCGGGAACCAAAAATCAAAATAAATTCGCGGAATGATCCGAAAAGATAGTTTTATTTAAAATGTCAAATATTCGCGTAAATCTAAAACGTAAAAGACCAATTATTAAGAGATAGAAAAATTGGGTAACTAATTTACGATGTTTTCAAAAGAATTGTGTAGTAAACACAATCATAAATATTTTGTAACTTGTAATATTGAACGCACGAGTGTCGGAAATTAAGGAGCAATTGTGAGCTCCAAAGTCAATTATTTTTAGGAAATTTTATAAACTTTCCGATAAACGAGAGGCTACACAGTCATTATTGGCAAAATTTGTTTCAACAATTTCATTTTGTCAGAACTTTGTATTCGTAGCATGATAAAAGTTACGCTCAGTCACCTGAAAATAAGAAAAAAAAACCTTTGTTTATTTTGTTTATTTATTCACTGTACTTTTTAGTGTAAAATCTTAATAACAATGAAGTCTTATAAAACTTATTTTAATAAATGTATTCATAAGTTTGAATAATACCTAAATTATCCAACTACAGTATCTTACTTTTTACCACCTTTTCGAACATGTACTATGTAATATTTTATAAGGTTCTTAACAATAACGAATATATATATTGAGGTCGATTTGTTAAGTATCTCTTGATGAAATTTTACGGACAATATTTGTAGAAAAGATGTCTACTTCTGGCCTGATTTGATTTCTCCGAAGTCAAGATTAATTCAATTAACTTGTCCTTCTTATGGAAGTTTCTTGAAACGAAATTCATAGGGAAATATTAAATGCCTTTATGTTATTATTATGTTACATCAATTATTATTAGTGGCATAATAGTGTTAGTTATAAATTGCCCAGTTCTTTGCTTTTTAAATAAAAGTTTAGTTATATAAAATTGTACTTTCTTAGCTTTATAAGAATAGACGTTTTAAAAAAGCTACTTTTTTTTTATTTTTTTTAAATCATAGCAACGTATTTTTTTTACTTTTGAGACGTTAAAAACCTTACTCTCTCTACAGTGACCATGTTTACTGTAGAATATTCGAAATATCGGGAATTAAAAAGTAAAATAAAACTGCAGAAAATTCCTTATATTAATTCAAAATTATGTACACTTGATACTACAATTTATTCACCTTTTTCCTCTTACACAGGTCGCGCACGGAAATTTTTTACGTTCATTTTTCATTCTATACTTACATAAATGCTTAGTATCTTGAGTTAGTACACACACACGGGTCATCTCACAACCCCCGCAAGGGGGCGTGGGGAAACAGTTTCAGGGCATAGCCCTCTGACTGTGGCATCACTCTCCGCCCACTAATATCAGCGTGTCCCTGGGAGAGTCCTAAGACTCACTTGAGTTAGTATTGATTCAAATTCATGATTTATATCGGTAATTACCGTTTAGCTGATATTTTTCTTTTCCACCTTATAATAAAAGAAAAGCTGTTAGGAGATTCCATAATTACAATAAAAATGCTTATTCATTTTACATCGACTAGGTATTATCTAAAATGTATTTATTTATAATCGACGAGGTATTTATCTAAAATGTATTTTTTATTCAAACCTCCTTGTTAAAGTTAGCTGGTAATTTACATTTTTATTCTAAAAAGTAACAGAGCAACCGAGCTTCGCTTGACGTTTTTCGCAACGTTATTAAGCACGACAATTGTTATTTTTCAGAAAAACACCTATATAGATGAACTTAACAAGCAAAACCTTATCTAAATACTGATCCAAATCCTTAGAGTCGCTCTTGGGATTCACGATATAAATTTATATATAGACAAAAAATACACGTTTAATATAATAAGATTAAAATTTTTAAATTTTAATTTTCAAGGTACATATGTACATACTTACATACAAACACAACGTATATATGCATGCTTACTTGAATTAATATCTCAAATAAATTATTTATTCTAACTTGAATAGTACTAGCCATATCTATTATTTTTCCTGGTTTCGTTAACTTACTAAACAATGTAGTGGCAAGGAAAAGTAATATTTCGGTCGAATTTTACTGGTTATTCGGGAAGTGGGTCGTGGTATCGAGCGACGCGCGTCGAAACGGTCGCTGCCCCCGTACCTGCACTTATAATATCTGCATTTCAACCCTTGTTTGATAACTTTACCGTATTGTTCGTTAGGGTTTCTTCTTTAAGCTATGCTTGGAATTTGGTTTTACCTACTCAGCTTTTGTACATCACTAGCATCAAAGCCTCGCTCTGTTTGGGTGCGACCCTAGGGACCTAACAGTAGCCTATGTGCTACTCCAGGTATAGTCTATCTGTGCACTAACTAACTTTATAATATGTAGTAGTCCGATTCAATTTGCAGCTCCACTGCTCGTAAAGTATGATGTAGCTTTGTTTGATATCTATAGTAGCCTTGAGGGCTCATTTAGCCTAATCCATAATTAGACAAAGCTGAAACTGAAATCTGATATGGTTTCACGAACTACCTAGAGAATATAACCTTAATTTTGAAAATAAAAAAAATATCACAAAAAATAAAACTGACGGTCATTTATAAACGCCCAGACAAATGTCTAAGGTGTTCGCATACTAACCTACTAGAAAAAGTAATCTAATTAAAATTTATGTTACTTAACTAATTTTTACCCAGCACTCCGCTCGCTTGGTATGTCGATAAAAAGTAGCCAAAGTGTTAATCCACGGTACTCCATTCCGAAACTCATTCAAATTCAAGTTGATTCAAATTCACTCGAACTTTCGAATTTGTAATATTAGTGGGTAAATTAAAGATGAAATAATGCCAATTTTTTCTTTTTTATGTTTTATTAATTTTAATTTTATATTATTTTTAGTAAAATTAGGCGGGTTATAAAAGACTTTTTTAGAACTTTAAGCCTTAATTACTGCTGTTATAAAATAGATCTATTTTTGCATCTAAACAAGTTACGAGGAATTAATATTGGTTGTTAAATATAATTTACTAATAGAAGTTAAATAAAACGTAAGCGTAAAAATTATTTTAAAACATAACAATTCAGGAAATTTCTGCTAATTGCTAACAACTATAACAAAGTTTGCAGAGATATCTATTAGGTACGGTGTAATAATAAGTTGTTCATGAACAATTTGATGCAGTATAAATAGGTGTATTTAATATGATTTTTCGAATAATGATAAGAAGATATAAAAATAACATAAAAATGACTTAATTTTGTCTACTAAGTTAGAAAGGACAAAATTTAAAATATTAACCTATTCTTGACAAGTAAAAAATTTTGTAACTTTAGGCTAAATATTACTTAATGCGATGAAAATATTTTATTTAAAGTAAAAATTCATCCAATTTTTATTATATACTTATTGATCATTTGAACTTTTTAAAAGCTTTTTGAAAAGAATTAGATTTTTACAACTTATTATAAATATTACTTATGGAAATCGGATGTTCTAAGATTTGACGTTATGTTAAAACGAGGTTAGAACTTAGAGGAATTTGAGGTTAAGTTTTATTCCTTTGTTAGTATTCTACGTTTAGAAATCTGAGAAATTCAATATCGTAAACCTACGATTTAGCAACACAGATTTATAAAATCATGCTAAAGTGTGGTAAACCGTGTTTAAAATTTAATAAAATATTAATGTTAAACGCCTCCGTAAACATTTGCCTAGCATCTACTATTTACAATACAATATATATTCTTTATAGACTATGAGGCCTAAATATATAATAAAATATTATATTTTAATTAATGTATCTGTAGTGTATAATTTATTTTGGTTTAGGTAATTGCTATGAAAAGATTTTTCAACATTCAATTCCTAAAGGATTGAAAAATAGTTAAAAATTGGCAAAGCTTGTGAGAGACAAATTGGATGTCAAAATAAAATTACCCATTTTTTTACTGTCTTGTCTGAAGTTCAATCGTGCATTCGGCTTGGAATTTCAAATTCTAATTAATTCAAACTCAGACGTTACTGAAAGTGGACGCACGCAACGGTTCTGGATTTATAGCTTCTGTCCTGGAAATTTTGACCTCAAAGAACGATGAATTGAAAGCAAGTTCAGGAGAAACCCATTTTAGGGCCCTATTAAATTACTATCAAATATGTGACAAAAAAGTCCTAATTTTTTTTTTTGCTTATCATTTAAAATCCTAATTTTAGCGGTAATGGCCAAGTGAAAAAAAAAGAATTTGCGATATTGCATAGAACTCCTATTAACGTCTCAATTCCCGTGTTTATTTCATAAAATATATTTCTATAGTGCTATTAACGTATTTCAATTCATTTGTCAATCATAGCTTCATGTGCTTACTTGGTCGGACATTTTTGTACTAGGTATTTAAGCTAAATTATATATTAAGAAAAAAATTAAAAACAAACCAAACACCTAAAATCTGATTCATTTTTCAACGCAGACTACAAAATAATAAGTTAAAATACAAAATTATTCTCCTTAAAAATAAAAACATCCTTCGTCAATAAATGTCAATATGCAAATATGTCGTTCACTTTTCGTATTAGTTGGTACGGAAATAAGTGTGTTTTCACTGTTTTTTTGAATTTTTTTTGTATCTCTAATCGCGTCCCGGGTACCGATATTGATTGCTTTCTGACTGTCTATTGCTTGGACATTGGACACTATCTACTATCCTTGTTCTGTATCTTACATTAATGATGATTGAATATCGACATCAGAAATCTAAGTAATAATTGAGGAATATCAACGAATCGCTCTAATATAATAAGGATATAGTTTTTGGAAGATAAAGAAATACTTTCCATCGTATGGATTGCGCCTAAAACTCTCAGTTTTGTTTTATTTTCTGCTATTATTTTAGTATAGTAAATTGATAATGATGAGTAACAAAATAAATTATAACATCTCAGTACCTTTTTTATTTCTCCATGTTATTGTGTCAAGAAGCCTGATAAGCAGACAACCTTTATGTACATATTTAGGGTGAACGGGTCTTTTACGCTCAAAGTATAGATTACAATACAGACCATAATCAATTAGATACGTTTGATCTAATAAGAATAAAAATACTTAGGTATTATAGTTGTCAGACATATAAGACGCGCGCCTGTTTATTCATTATTTACGTAATGTAAATAATTTTTCATGTAATCAAGTTTCATTTGTCAAAATATAATATAAAATATAACCTAAAAATTGCATATTTAACACTCGATTCAACTAACTTGGCCATTGCTAAGGCCCGTGAAAATTGCACTCTAGAATAATTTCTAAATGTATTAATTTATAGCTAATTTTCAACCCCGTAAACGCCGGGCCCCAGTTTCTATGGGGATAGGTTTTCTCCAGTATGACAGATTTAGCAGCAGCATTTAAAGAAAGTGTCAAAACTACTGGTTGAATGCGGCCTGTATTAAACAGATTTAAATCTCATAAGTCCATAAGGGGTCTCCACATGTTGGACTTGAGACGTCAGAGACGCTAGCCGTCCAAAGGACCAAACTACCCCCTTTGAGCCTGTGAACTCTCAAGCATAAAAAAGTAACAAAAATTATTCATATTTACACTTTAGTATCTAAACGACCAAGCTTCGCTCGAAGTTTTGCCGTATCGTATGTTTGTCGAAAGAAATGTAAAAAAAAACCGAAAAGACACCTACCTATGCACATAACGTTGAAAAGCAAACTTAATTTTACATTTGAAGACATTTGCATAAGCACCATAAAAAATGTAATAATAAAAGAAAATGTCTTTTTATATGTAACTAGCGACTCACCCTCGCTTCGCTCGGGTTCGTCCTTAGGTTGATTCCCCATACAAGCTTTCATTATTATATTCTTTATTGCACTAAATAAGTAATAAAATAAAACAATACATAGAAAAAAAACGTGGACAAAGGTGGACTTATCTCTATAAGAGATCTCTTCCAGTCAACCCATGTATGTGGGAAATAGTGTTACGCAGCGGGACAGAAAGAGAAAGTGCAAAGAATGATAAGGAAATATATAAGAATAAGCAAAATATATAAAACAAAATAAATACAATATATAATTATATATACACACTATATATATATATATATATATATATATATATATATATATATATATATACATATATATATACACACGTATAATATATATATTATATAGACATACTTATATTATCCCCATTTTCGCCCCCTTAAGAGATGATTTCCGGGATGAAAAATATTCTATGTCCTTTCCAGGGTCTCAAAACAATCTTTTTATCAAATTTCATCTAAATCGGTTCTTTAGATCCAGAGATTACCGCTTACAACCTCACAAACTCACAAAATTTAGTTCTTTATAATATTAGTATAGATTCCTATAGAATTTTTTTCGCTCGGCTGGAGATTAAATACGTGATCTCTAACGTAATATGCAGTGTATAACTATATATACTCTTACTAGTGTTTGCCCCTTGGCCAAAATTTGACTATAATTATTATTAAAAACAGTGTCGATAGAAACATATATGAATAGAATTTTAGAAACAATCTGTTTCCAAAAGTTTTTGGTAACAGTAAAGCTAGTCAACTATTTTGTCTTTATTTATTGAAATATAGTTTTTGACATAATTTTTCCACCTACAATTTTGAAATGAACGTGAAATTCAAATTTTAAAATGAATGTGACGTTAGAAATCACATTATTGTCCAGTTGAAGTAGCACCTATAACTTTGAGAACACACCCCAAAAGGCACGTTGACAGCTTGACATCTATGTATTT
Source organism: Argynnis bischoffii washingtonia (assembly GCA_033884665.1). NCBI lineage: Eukaryota > Metazoa > Arthropoda > Insecta > Lepidoptera > Nymphalidae > Argynnis > Argynnis bischoffii. Next base: position 10,309,288 of record CM066618.1, on the reverse strand, counting down.
AGTTTCATTCGTAGAAGGGTCGTTAGCAAAATACGCTCGAGGGTGTAAAGGTATAATAATAATATAAATAAGGACTCTGAAATAATACCAGCTGGATATTGAAAAAAAAATCCGTAACGCTATCAAGTTCAATTACGTAATGACTATTTAATTTATATAATTTTCTATCCTTTTTTTTCAAAGTTTTAAAAATTTAAGATATTTATGTTGCTAAAACTATTATTTGTTTTATCTGATTTATCAGGAAACGTCAAAGCATTAAAAAGAAATTTATAATATATTTTCAAGATTTCGGTAAATTTTATTATTTCTAGTAGGCCCTATTGAAACTGCAAAAACCTGTTTTCTTTAAATATAGAAAAAATCTCTTAAATAATAGCTGTTCAATGCATTTGAAATTTTAAAAGAGCTGAAACATAAAAATTGTGCGTTACACAAGAGTGGTAAACAAGCATACGACTAAAGAAGATATCTACTATCTACTATATAAAAATTTTATGTGATTGATATCGATACAATTTTAACTAATTATACTCATTTTGTTTTAAATAATATGTACATCAGTTGGACAGTTTATGAAAACGGATGGAGTTTACGTCGATTGACATGTTTAATGTAGAGTTGTGCTTCCCCAGGGATTATTTTATTAAAGTAATAGAGTTTGAGCCAACGCTGTTATAGCGATCGATAGTGTCTCCGGGTAAGGTGTAAAAATATTTAACTATATAATATAGTTCGGGTCGAGTCAATAACGTCGTAAGTAATCAATGATGACCCTTATAATGTTTTAAGGTATAGACTGACATTATCAATTTGTATTTACACTATTAGTATTGAATTATGAATATATAATAAAATAAATATATAAATAATATATAATAATGAATAAAATAAATAAATATTTGGAGAACTATAAGGAATGTAAAAAAATTTTTCACGCCGAAACGACAAATGAAATTTATTACACATAAAGACTATGTATCTACTATGTTATTATGTATATATACTATGTATGTACTATGTATATATCTGAAGTAATACATAAGCTACTGTTAGGGTAGTTGTATAGCAACTAGCGAATCGTATAATTTTAACACTTAACAATTGGCCATGGCAGCCAAACTCACTGAAACTAGCCAACTAGGCAGGAGATATTATAGACCATAAGTGTACGCGCAGATACCAGTGCACTCTCTATTCCTGTTACTCTCAAATTCTGATGGGACGAAAATTCGACACAACTGATGAGAGATCAGGTACAGCACCGACGGCTTTACGTGCTCTCCAAGGTCCGGGGCCGAAACATTATCAACTTCCCCACTTTGGGTTGTTAATGAGAATTTCTTGACAGAAAAACAACTAAACTTGGCCCAATCCGGGACTCGAATCCACGACTTTTGGGTCTGCAGCTGTATATACTAGCCACTAGACCACTGAGATTTATGGTTACACAGAAGTTAAATTAGTATAAATATTATAGTAGTAGTATAAGTATAATCACAAGCAAGGTTATTTCATGTTTCAAATAGTTATTTTAAACTGGCTAACCTTAATTTAAGTTTGCAATAACTAGGTGGGTTAAATTTAGGATTTCTAAAATAACAAAGCCATGTTTAACACATATATGTCATATACGTACGTGTACTAGTAGGCCACAGGCTAGGGTACCATTAGGATCCCCACCAACGTGCGTTCATCTTGTCGTGGTGGGGAACCAAATACACAGGGAGGTGGCCCACTTTGGTGGGCGGTGGGAGGTGGCCCACTTTGGTTCGGTGGTGTACCATGCGGGTTGCTGCTGGTACTTCTCTGATAGCAGAGTGGATTCTGGAGCAAGCCCATGGTTCTTGTGGTCTGCTTCGGCAGACCTGTCGTCGGGGTGTCGTAGTTGGGTGCGTAAGCGATCCTGCGATGCCCCATTAAGACAGGGAAGGTGTTGTTGGGTTTTAGTGGGTAGTACTGGCTTTCCTAGTCTATGCTTACAGGTGGTATGCGTAAATGCATTTCCCAACATAAAAAAGGCGTACGAGTAGGATCAGTGCAAGTTGCCGGACGACACATATCTTTCGATTTCACGATGTTTTTCTTCACCGTAAGGCAAGTGGTTACCATGTTGGAAATGATTCGCAAATAAAAATATCAGAGTTGCGAGACCCGGAATTAGAAAAAAGGTTGAACTTAATTGAAATTAAACTATTAAAAAAATTTACATAGTGACATGAGTTTAACACAACAAAACTTTTTTGTTTTCTAGCTTTTCATAACATGCTGATTTTATGTAGTTACTAGCAGCACCCTCGGCTTTACTTGCGTTCAAACTACTGTAAAACAAACTCTAATTTTTAAATGTGTGAGTATGATTTTGACTCGTGCATCGAGGTTTCCGTACCGCCGAATACTGTGTTGTTTTTATACTAATATCTTTATTCTTTACACACTAAAATATTTTTTTACCTTTTCACAATACTCACATACTTTAGTACTTCCACAAATAAATTGTACGTCTCAAATATATTATGCAAAACAAATTTAATTTTAGTGATCGTAACTCAAAATATCGAGTATTTTAAAAGATATTTAATATAAATTTTGTACATTAATTTTCGTTTAAAATAGTAAGCAAGCTCCACTATCTCTATTTTTGGACCATTTTTCTACTCCATCTTTCCAAAGTTAGAGGAGAGTACAGTGATATAACTCGCATACAATGTCTATGACTTTACAATCATGTAACTCGGCTAACATGTTCTTTTTAATAACAAAGTTATATTTAAAGACCCTATGTATACACTTAAAACTTACAGTCTCTCTTCTTTTTTAAGTAAATCATCTGTTACATAAAATATAGAGTGAAATTATTTTTTTATAGCTTTTTGCCCGCGGCTTCACTCGTATGGAGTAAAAAATTGCTCAGTTTTAATTTCCATTGAATTTATATGTTCCATATCGAATTTGTAATATTATGTGTACATTTATGTAATCACTCTAGATTCACTTAATTTAGTCTACGTTAAAAAAACTTATTTGTATACCACATTGGTGGCTATTCTGTCTGGTTAGGAGAACAGGATAAACAATCCTATCTTAAATCTATGCCTGCTACTTGTAACGATTGGTCCTGAGATTTATTGATGGTCATTGCAAAGCAAACTTTAAGGAGCAATTACAATACATTAAATTCTAAGGCGTAGTTAGAGATTATCAATGGTACGAATACCATAATACCTCGAAAGGTATGAATCCCCGACTCCGAGTACATTCAGCAAATACAGTGGCCACTATAATGTTTTATGAATAACTCACAGTCTAGTCCCGTTGCGTAGTTTAGGTTGCATATTCATTACACGTGTGCTAACCTTCACAAGAAGTTTATGAGAAAAGCGGAAAGGATGACCTGGTGGGTTAGCACTGTTGGGGAAATCCACATGACAGTAAACTGTTTCATCCATTTACATTACTGAATCGACAGACCAGATATTCTATTTCTGACCGTTCTAAGGACTTAGGCTAGGTTTCCTCTCTCGTGCACTCTAAGTCTACTATAGTTGTCACTGCTGAGGCCAGCCAAGAATTTGTCCATAATTTTTCCTTGGATTCGGAATAATCTCTGTTCTCTATTTTATATCTCACTCAGTAAGTGAGCACTTTCGGAGAACTTGAGCTATGTTACACTATTTAAATATATTACGTATGTGAAATTCAACTCGGGTGAAATTGATCGGGAGTTTGAATGTAGCGTAATCCGTTTTACTCCCATCTAATAGTGCAGTAGCATTTCCAGATGAGGCCACAGCTAATGTAATCCCCCGATTAGTTTTTAATTTGGCCAAAAGCAATTTATATAAAAAAAGCTTTTTTAAGTAATTTAATTAGTAAGTAATTTTTTAAGTAAGTTTCGTTAATTAATCGTCAATAGCATTAATGCCGATTTTTAAGTCAACTCGACCCTTATAATATTTTTACTCTTTCAGGAGGTGAATTTCGGATAATCTGAGTGGTAACACATATTGCTTATTCTTTATCTGGAATACTTAATTTATACATATTTTCTTACTAACTTTACCACCCATTATATCCCATTATGGGATGAATTGCATAAATGTTAAAACACATGTTTTTTTATTGAATTCCAGTATTTCTGATTATAAAATAAATTTTTACCCTCAAACATTACAACCTTTTACCCTTAGAAGAGATAGATTTCGAATAAATCTGATTTACGTATTGTTTTATTTTATATTTTAAAGGTGAGGTAGGTATTGACAGGTTTCATGCAAACTTTCGTTTCCTATTTTACCCCGTTATGGGATAAATTTCAAAAAATGCGAAAACACGTATTTATTTAATAACATTTCAGGTAATTCTGATCATAAGTATTTTTTGGGTTGTATTATAACGTATTTTCCCATGGGAATGAGATGATCTTCCGCGATAAAAAGTAGCCTAAGTCACTCTCCAGCTCTCTTACTATTTTCACATCAAAAATCATGCCAGTCTGTCACTCCGTTTCGACGTAAAAGAAAAACAAACAAACACACTCACATTTATAATATTAGTATGGGTATGGATGTATAGATATAGATGTCAAATATTCGCGTAAATGTTCTGTCAATGTAAATGTTATATTATGTAAATGTTACGTCCACTAATTTCTCTACTTACACCCCCTGACTCGGTTTTTAGCATTTTTTTCTACGTACAGACATTCGACCTCTACAGCTTTATTATAGTATAGATAGTATGGATATTAGGAGCCATTCAAATTTTTAAACAAATTAATCTAATCTAAATATTTAAAATATAGGTAAATTGATCGCGTTTAAAAAATCATACTTTTCATAAATATAAATGATAAATGTTTACTAATTAAATATTTTGAGGTTATATTTATATTATTACAAAGAAACATCCTTTCGAAACATATATTGTCACAATAAACCATTTCAAGTTTACAAAATTTGCTATACCTTGTCCTGAAATTTGAGGGTAATGGTAAGCCTTTTGTACATTGCGTATAGATAATACTTATTGTATTATTTTATTAATAACTAGTGTCGCCAAATACCCTGTTCTTTGGTATTTGACGAATATAACATGACACGTACTGACAGCACATATTATAATTATAATGTAACTGTTAAACATATGATTTACTGATTGCTGTTAAACGTTTGATTTACTGATTACTAGTAATGAACATGACTGATTTAAAGTACGAGGGTCTGGTCCCTCGCTAGTGGCCTCCAACCTCCCCTATAGCCACCCCGAGCCTCGCTAAACTGGTAACTGTTTTCATTTAGTCAACTGATTTAACTGATCTCACATCACTGGTCTGATTTATTTGATAACATGTTAACACATGTCTATGCTGAATCTAATATTCTGAATCTGATTTCTAATCAAGCAATCTGCTTACACACAACAACACTGAATATTCACATACTGGTAAAATAAATCAACTTACTTGACAAAACACAGTGTTGCGCCTGATCTGCCTCGCTCGCGTCTCGTCCGCGTCTGTACGAAATCTCAATCTAACCTATCAAACTCTTTTCGTACTACCCTCACGATAATGATAAATAATAATTTGAATAATTAAACATTTATTTCGCGATTACCCTACGGTATTCGCGACAACTAGCGGTTAAAACGCATGGTAAGTACCCTAGCTTCGCTCGGGTTCTTCCCTAGGTGCGTTTTAACCGTTAGTATGGAGTAAATAATCGAACCCTCACTGTGTGAAAAACAAAAACAAATCCTCTATTCTACAGGAACAGTACATTTTTCTGGGATAAAAAGTAACCTTTGTGTTATTTCAGACTATAATCTATCTCTGTGCGAAACATCCAGATCCGTTAAGCCGTTCTGGCGTGATTAAGTAACAAACATCCATCCATCCAAATTTTCGCATTTACAATATTATACAAATATACGTATTTAATTAATTGTTTAGAAAGGTCGAGGGTAAAAATGTTTATTAAATGAATCAAGAAAGTCGTCTCGGTACTACAGCCTTAAGTCTCAGCAAATAAAAACGACCTTTTGTGCATTCTTATTACTATTTTTCAAAGGGTTTTCCAATGTGGTGTACAAACTAAGTACAATAATAATAATAAATCGTTAAATTCGTAGTGACTCCTTAGATCGTTAAGGGGTTGTAGAGAATCTTCATCACTGAATATATCTTTATACATAACTAGCGGCTTACCCTCACTTCGCTCGGGTTCGTCGCTAGGTACGTTTTGCATAGATATTTAAATTATTTATTTGCCAGCGTTAGCCATATATATATTTTTTAATTTTTTTGATGTTTTAATATTTATTATCCTATTCTCTCAGGAGAAATCTCAGAAATTAAAATTGGTCCAGCCGTTCTTGAGTTATAAATGATGTAACTAACACGACTTAGTTTTATATGTAAGTATATATAGATTTAAGTCAATTATATATTTAGATTATTTAATTTACTGTAAATTATAGGAACTATTTGTTTGTACTAAGTTAGCTTAATTATTCGGATGTGCATATAAAATTATTAATTACTAGAGACTTACCCTCGGGTGCGTCTCTAGGTACGCCGACTTTGTTCGCAATTTTTTTTTATGCGATTCAGTGACAAACGAGCAGACAGACCACCTGATGGAAAGCAGTACCTGTCGCCCTTAACACCTACGGTTCATGCACTTAGGTTTTAAGTAACAAAAATACAGAACCACAGGTGCGTTGTCACTGTGAGGACTAAGATGATATGCCTCTCGCCTGTAATTGCGCTGGCTACCTTATCCTTCATACCGGAACACAACAATGCAATCATTGTTGCTTGGCGGCAGATATAGATAAGGGGGTGGTACCCATCCAGTCGGACTCCTCATGCTTGACAGATTCCTACCACCGGTAATTTCAAGGGTTATAATATTTTGCGTGGAACCCAATATTTTTTTTGTAAATAAAAGTAGCTTTATTTCCTTCTTATAACATCAGCTGCCTGCTAATGAAAGTTTCGTCAAAATCAATCCAGCCGTTTTGGAGATTAGGTGGAACAAATAGACAAATAGATGGAGACAAAAAAATTAAAAATTGTCTTTGGGAAAGTTCGTAGCCTAACGTAGATCGAAACGACATATATTTTTCATACTACCCTCATTTTAAAGCTACACTATTCAATACTAAATATATAAAATTTCATTCGTTGATTTATATTCATTACGATTCCTCACGCAATTCTATCCAACAGGTGGTGACGATTTTTGAAAATGGAAAAAATCTAGTATAGTGCAGTAATCAAGTACTTGAATAAGAATGCTGCTGTCGATGCATTTTATGAGAGCTTAAATGAAGATTTTTTAAATCCGGTATAGAAGCGTTGCCAGGCCGATGGAAAAAGTGTATTGAACTCGGAGGAGAATATGTTGAAAAATAAATCAATTAAAAAATTATAGCTTTTCATTTTCCTAGTCAGGCTACTAACTTTCCAAACGCCCCTAGTATAAGTACCGTCTATACTTTCATATGCATTGAGTAAAAAGCTGTTAATTTGACATTACAAACAAACATTTATTATTTTTATATATGAGAAATAAATATTAAATTACTTTGCAAGAGGTTTAATATAAGTTGTTTAAGAAAATAATTTTTGGCTGTGTGTTTCACAATAAAAATATTATACGCGAGCATTAACCGTACTTTATTAATTTGCTCCTTAATATTTTTGATTCAAGTAGGTTTTGAAAGATTTAAACGTGTATGTTACGGGATATATTTTTCATAAATATGAGTTCACAATTAGAATTGAAGATCGGTTGATCTTCAAGTTTTTTTTTATTTAATAGATTATACCATAAATGTGATCCCATAATATAATAATTATTAAAATAATTATACACCTTTTTAGTTACAACTATCTTCTCATGTCTATCTTTATCAGTCTATTATTGTCTGTCTTTTCATCTAGCTACATGTTTAAATTAGATACTCGAAAAGTAATTGCCACCCATATATACTTTGTCCTTTTCAGACTTTTCGGGCAGTTTCAAAGTGTTTTTAGCAGTTATCTGTTTAGTCATAGGAATTTCAAGAATTTGACCCCTGTAGTTTAGTGGTTTAGTCAGAGGTTTAATGAATTAGTTAAATATTGCCCAATAAAAAAATATTATGTATATAGTACATTCATGAATAATAATAATAGGTCCTTATCGGATTTCACTCAAAAGAACATATGTGGTGCTACTAAAATTTAAATGCGAAGCAATTAAAAGATTAAAAGTATAAAAACACTAATTGCGCGAAGCAAATAAAACATTTTTTATTGAGCAATACTTGATTTGAACGTTATTTGTTTCAGGTTGACTACATTTTGTGATAAGTGACGAGACAAGTCCAGTGAATGTGCGAACATATTAAATTGTATTTAAATCAGGAGTGATAAATTTATTAATAGGTTTTGATTTGTGTAACGTTTTAAACGACAGAGTTAGTGATGTCCGCGTGTGTTGTGGAAGAGGGTCGCGATGAGGGCGGCGGCGGCGTGGTGGACGCGAGAGAGAACGAGGTACAGGAGCGCCCGCGGCGGGATGTGCTATTGAGTGCCCGCGGCCGGCGCGCCTGCTCTGAGCAGGGGCCACAGTCAAACTATAACATGCGTAAGTGTATATCAATTTTAAAAAAAATCAACCATTAAAAAGAGAGATTATCTAGAAAAGTTAGGCTATAATTTATGAATATTTTGTAAAAATATTAATAAATTATAGAAGCCGAGTATAGAAGTGGGGAAAAGATCGTCCATGCTGAGAGCTAGAATATATGGAATATTACAAATGCTTAGGGCATTTAGGGATGCAGTCGAGTGAAGCGAGCAATGTATATGAAAGTTATATAGTTCTGTCTGTTTTCTTGTGGTCGATGAAATGAAAGGCAATTGAGTGTAAATATACAGATGTATTGCAATATTATATTTTTACAGTATTTATTATTGCGACAACATTATAGTGCTAAGTTTGGATGGCGACTCTCTAACGAATATAATAATTTATAATTCATTATGTAACATATCGAATATCGATTTGTTTCTAGGTGCCAAATATGGACAGTGATTTTTGCTTACATTAATAATATATTATGTAGGCACAACACTTCCCTTCCTATAAAAAAAATTAAAAATAAAAATAATAGTTCTATATACCTTTCATATACATTGCTTGAAAGGTTTTAAAAAAGGAGCTAGATATTTATGGAATAGAATAAAGATAAAATACCAGTTTTTAGAAACTGCTTGTCGATGTATAATTTTTTAATCGCATAAATTAATATTTAATTTAAAAGTTAATTTAAATTGCTTGAAGGGATCATAGCTAAAAGCTTAAGATGGGCGCTATTAGCGCCCCGTGAAAGAAGGCGGCCTAACAGCGCAGGCCGCGTGAAGCAAATTTAAATTGTAATTATAAATCAATAACAACAGTTATGAAAACAGCAGGAAATAGCAACTTTTGGTAAGACGTGCGTTTTATTTTAAGGAAAACAATAATAAAACTCATTGGTATACAAAAACTCTATATTATATCAAAGATTTTACTAGTCTGATTACTATTATCTTTCAAGTTTCATTTTTAATCATAATCTTATAATAAACTAGCAAAACCCGCGGCTTCGCTCGCGCTAAAACTACAACAAAAAAACTTTAAAAAGGTAGGTTTCATACAAATTTTCATTCCTTATTTTATCTCCTTATGGGATGAATTAAAAAAAACGCTAAAACACGTATTTATTTAATTGTATTGAAGAGCATTAATACCAAGTTTCAAGAAATTCTGATCATAAATATTTTTTGGGTTGTTTGATAACGTGTATTCCTGTGGGAATGAGATAATCTCCCGCGGTAAAAAGTATCCTATATGTTGACCCGGATATCCAGCTATCATCATACCAAATTTCATCAAAATCCCTCTAGTGGTATTTCTGTGATGCGGTAACAGATAGACAGACAGACAAAAATTCTAAAAACTATGGATTCGGCCTCTGTATCGATAATAAAATCTATTTCAATACGATTTTCCAAAAAATATTTAAGGTACAGACTCGACTCAGTTACAATTTTATTATATGTATAGATGCATACCTAATAAAACGTACCTATATAGGTACCTAATCTAAAACATACGTAACTTGATTTTCCGATAATTTTCATGTCTAAAGTACCTACTCGTTATTTATTCATTGTATAAAGGTATTAGTCTATGTTCATTATTCTATCCCAATTTTTTAAATATATTTTGAGCGACATCTGTGTGACACCTGCCTTTATAAATAAATAACCTTAATAGCAAAGAGCCTTTGAAAGAAAACACCAGGAAAATATTGTATCATTCTCTCTTACAACGTTTTCAATTTTTTTTTGTTAAATTAGAATTACATTTTTTTAACATAATATATAAAAAATATGTAAGAAATATTTTGTATGACAAGCTTTTAGCTTTATAAGCTAAGCTTGTATTAAGATTTTTTAATTTGTATTAAGCTTGTATTAACGTTTTTCTCGACTGATTGCGCGATTGAAGTGATTTTGCTTTTTTGAATTTGCTATTTATGACAAAATCTTGTAAGCAAAAAATTAGAATAATGTCTATTGTATTCATGTATAATATGTTAAATAGAATGGTGATTCTGCTATATATCAAAGAAAAGTAATTTACATGTAAAAAAGCGATAAAAGCCTGCCACAATAGATTGAAAAGAGCGAAATTGCGCTTGTGTTTTGATTAACGTAACTTAACTTTTCAATATTTTAAACTTTTATATGGCGGTGAAAAGAATAAACAGTATGTATTTTATTTTGAAAGGTTTTGCTTTTAAAATCAAAGTAAAATTATCTGAAATCGGTACTGAACGAACGTATTAAAAGTATACCTACATATTTGAATTTTAGCCTTCTTTTATTACTAGCGACTCACCCTCGTCCCGCTCGGGTTCGTCCCTAGTTATGTTTTAATGTTTAGTATGGATTTCTCAGAATAAATATTACCAACCGTTATCAAAATCTGTGCAGTTGCTTTTTCATGATGCTTTCCCAGACAGACAGACAGACAGACAAAAATTCTAAAAACTATAGATTCCGTGTTTATATCTATAATAACGACTATTTCAATACGAATTTCCAAAAAATATTTAATGTACAGATTCGACTCAGTTAGAATTTTATTATATGTATAGATTTGGCACAATTAAACTCCTATTAGTGTAAAATGTTTAGAGATACAACGCAAGCACTCGCATTGAATAATAATATTAATCGGCCCAAAGCTTATTTCAAATTCTGCTTTGTTCGCTACCTCTGTAGAGGCTTCTTCTTGACTAATATGATAGGATTTGATAATAACATGTACATACTTTTTTCTTAATGTTGAATAAATATATTATTTATCAGCTGCCATCTGCGAGGAATATGAAACGAGTACATTCATCACCTTGTTATGTAGTAAGGTCAATAATTTACCTACTTTACGCTGAATCTATGAAACTTCTTGCTATATATATTTACTTATATTCTATCTTTTCTTTACATTAAGCCAAAAACGAGACTTTGTTTGTTACATAGCGGCATTCAAAGTGGCTAATATCTTAAATAGTCTGAACAAACATATTTGGGGTTAATAATGGAAATTTTAATTTATTGGTATAAAATTGGTAATGTAAGAAATGAATAAACTAAAGTTCGTGTCATTTATTACGTTAATGATGAAGTAGTTAATTTGTATTTAATTCTGTTATTTTTATACGGCCCTGGTGGAGTTAAATCGGGCGACAATCTTGGATTAAAAAGTTACGTGCTTAAATTGCATTTGCAATTCATATCGGATTCATGGCTAGAAGTAAATGGACTAAACAATCTACGCAATATAAGTTTTGCATAATGAGTTCTTTGTTTCATAAATATTTTTAACGTTAAAAGGATTTTATAAACGCAAAAAATTGAATAATGTTTGTAGTTGTACTTTTTTTTTTTCATTTAAAAATACTTGTAGTTTTTAATGCATAGCTATTTATTTACATCGTGGGATAAAAAGTAAAATATTTTAAGTCACAACAATTACAAAGTCCACAGTTACAATTTATCGGATTCCCTGATACAGACATTTAAATTATACTGTCCTATTTCGACTGACAATATTATTATTACTATTCGCGTTCATAATAATTCAATTATAGAATAAAGTCCTCTTAGTTGATTTAGGTTAGGGTGGCAAATCTCACTAAGATAATAAAGATATATTATATTATAGAACACAAGTGTGCGCAGACACAAGTGCACTCTCTCTTCCGGTGGAACGACAAGATGACACAGCGTTGAGGATAGATAAGCGCAAGCCCGATAGCTTAACGTGCTCTTCGAGGCACGGTGGTGTACCACCGACTTTCCATTTCCAGGCTGTTATTGAGCATTTAATGACAGAAAAAAAAAATCAGTAACTGATTTGGCCCAGCTCGGGACTAGAACTTAAGTCCTTACGATCTGCCGTCCTATATGCTAGCTCGAGACTAACGAGGCAGTACAGTTTTATATAATACTAGCGACTTACTCTCGCTATCTTTGGGTGCGTCCCACAGCTTGTATGGTTTAGAGACACATAAAAAACAAACGTCTAAATAAAAATACTTACTTATACACTAGAGAGATATCGCAATCGGATCAATGGTTTAGGAAGCATAGAGGGCAAAGATACGAACATTCATTTTGATTTATATAGAAGAAGAAAAACAATACTAAAGTATTAAAATTCCAGTTATGTTTAAATTAATTGTATTTCATAACAGAACATGGCGCGTCTCATCTTTGGGGCGCTAGTAGTGGTCGCCGCGGTTGGAGCCGAAAGCGGACGTCCGCGCCGCAGATGGGCAACACACAGGGCTCCATGCCTCGCATTGGACTCGTGCTTCGGTCGAGACGCAGTTGGCCCGTTGCACCACAATCGTATCGCAGGTAATTTACAAAATTTACATTATATTATGTTTATATTATTAATTTTACATCTAATTAAAAAAATATCTTCGACGAGGACAACTTTTAAATAAATTCTATAAATTGGTTCGACTAAAAGCTAAGAAACATGTTTTCTTTAAGCTTTTATTAAGTTCAAAATAAGTTTTTTCATGCTTTAAACTAAATAATTGTAAATTGTTAATTTATTATTTCGATACTTAATTTATGCTAGTGTTAATACCACATAGATATGGAATAGTTTAAGGCGTATCAATTAAACAATCTATTTCACGCCTTTTTTCCCTTTTTGATCTGTAAGATCAAAAAAATAATTTTTCCAATGTCATGTAAATTTTTAAGTCACTATTGTTATCAAACGGAGAAGACACTGCGAACATTGATCGGTAAAACTATTAATTATTAAAACGTCTATTTTATTATAAAAAAGTAATAATATTTTAAAATTACACAAAAACATCTTTATATACAGGCACCTAATGTAATCAACGTTTAGTAGAAAAGTAAAAAAATAAAGGAAAAGGGTAGAGATGAAAGGGTATATTTTTATTTATTTTGCAACTCTTCTTTCCTACTTTCTGATTTTTTTGAAACGTAATTACGCCTTCAATTCATAGCTGTGCATCATAGAAATAATTAAAAACTATTCTTAAATAGAACATTTGGCGTGCAGGCAATCAGTTAAGATTCTAAAACCAAAAACAAGACATTTTTTCCCCTTAAATTAACTAACAATATTTAAACAATATCATACATATTTGTTTTAAATCCTTTAAACACAATAATATTCAACAAAACTCCAATCGTTAGTACTTTATTATATGTATGTAGGGATTAAAAAATATAAAGTTTAAGACTTCATATAACCCCTTTACTAGTTCGGTTATGGTAAGCCGACTATCACTTAAGCTCATAAGCTGATACGTATAGCACTTATGAATACGTTTAATGGTATTTGCGTTCTATACCTTTTGTTTGGTGACCGATTTAGAACAATAAGTATCAAAGTTATCTATAGATATAATAAAACTGTAGAAGTCCAATGTTTTTACATAGAATAAAATGCTAAAAATCGAGTCAGGGGATGTAAGAAGAGAAATAGAACAAATCCAATTTATTTTTCAATTTTTTTGTTTCTCTGTCTGTTTGTCTGTAGCTAATCTCCAAAACTGTAGAACCGATTTAAATGAAATTTTGCATTGTGGTACCTTATATCCCTTTATATCCTTATATCTATGGTCAACATTTTAGATACTTTTCATCCCATAAAATTAAAGAGTTCCCGTGGGATAGTTAAAAAACTATAGTTAGTAACTTATACAGCTTAGTACACAAAAACTACTGATTGGACTTTAATGAAACTTTACAATGATATAGTTCATACATCAGAATAATAAAGAGGCTACTCTTTATCTCGGAAAATGTACGCTTCCCGTGGGATAGATTTGTTTTGTTTGTCTAAAGGCAAACCCGAGCTAAGCGAGGATAAGCCGCTAGTTGAAAATACAGTTATAAATATTTATATGTTTAAGTTAAAAGATTTAACATAATAACTTGTATTGTGAACGTACTGTACGATATGATAGATTTATATAATTCAACCTATTCTGTATCTACTATACTTTATTTCATGTACGTATCAAATAAGCTTTGATAATAAAAATAGTTGTAAGAAGTTAGCGTACTCTAAAAGGTATACGCTTTCGTATCTTTATATTTTGTTGTTCTTTTACGTCCTATAATTAGTTTTTACCGAATCTCGATACAAAGTAGCATATGCGTCGTTAAAGATCTAGTTTAATCCAAATTTCACTAGAATCTGTTAAACCGTTACAACTTGAAGACTAACAAACAAACACGCTCACTCATAAGCTTTTGCGTTTATGATATTAGCGTGATTATTTTGCATTGTTCATTATTCATCCGTCTTGATTGTGAATGTTATTTTTCATAGTAATAACGGTGTACATAATTATAACATGTTCCATATAAGATTGATGTCACATATTCACAACCTTTATAAGTCAGCGTGAAAATTGTATGGAAAATGTAGCTGCTTTAGGCTTTATGCAAATATCATGCATGTGACACGACTTTATAGCAAATAAAGCACTATGATTGGATATAATGAACCAGAAGGCCTAGACAAGTGGCATAAGCGCTAGTAGAATAGAGTAACCAATGTATGGGATTGACATATGTTTACGAATTCAAATTTGACTCAACGTACCAAATTTGTAATTGGCAGCCAAATGTTAATTTACTCTATTCGATGAAATGAAACGTTAGGGTAGTACATTAATCTTGGAGATAACGCTACAAAATGGCGAATCACTGAATAATATGTTGAGTAATATATGTTAAATAAAATGTAAAATAACTTTTAGACTTGATAAATAAAATTAAACTTATTATTTATAAAAATTAATATTCATAACTGTAAAATGAATATGCATAATTTAAATGAAAGCTATTATGTGTTAAAATATGTAACCGTTGTTATTGCCTGACAAATATATATTATTGTATTTATTGTTATTATAGCAAATACTGCTAGGCGAAATAATCTTTATAATTAGTGAACTTTTAATAAAGACATTCTAAAAATCCTATATATTGCTCATAGACGTTTAAATTTTAGCGCATTTTACAATGTAAAAATGACGTTCAAATACAAAACCATGACTACGTTCGATTGTTGTCGAACGATCGAATAGACTGAGCGTTCAACAAGTCCTTATACGTTTGGCTACCAAATTGTTATCGAAATTGCCAAGACCTTAGCGTTCATCGAAAGAGAATTGATATGGAGCGTTTGCCGCTTGTCTAAGCCTTCAGGCTATTTTCCAGGTTATTAATATTTGCCAATATATAAAAAATGCGTATTTAAAACATTGTTTATAGTTTTAAATTATTATTTTATAACTATACACAAATCTGCCCGTGGTTTGATCCGTTTTAATAATGTATTCTATTAATTTTATTGAGCAGCACCATCTATTGATAAGACAGTATTAGTGTGTAAAAATAACACCAAAGTTGCACTATTAGTATACGAGAACGCGTTACCATTACCGTTTAGTGAGTTATAAAGTATCCTGTCTGTTAACCAAGATAATGGCACCTCATGATGGCTTTTCTTAGCGTCTTCAAATGTTTATGAACGTTAACATAATATAAATAAAGTAAATAACCAATACCAAAACCATTTTCATTTAAATTTACTTTTATTTTTAGTAGATTGATTATTTTGTTACAGACAATGATAATAATTAGTAGAGATCAAAAGTTTTTTTTACGCATTTATTTGCTTTATTATCACCGTGTAATGAAAAAACATGTTAGCCACGATGTTTATAAAAACAATTTATTTCAATTCTCCGGCTGACTTCCGCCGTGACAAGCTCATCCACCACTTTATCCGCTCAGACTCATTTAATGTTCATATTTTTTATACATTAAGGAGAGAGCTCAAGTTTAAAGTAAATTTGTTTTATTTTTTATTTTAAGATAAATACATTATTATTTTTGAAACTTATCTAACCAATCAAATATTATTATATTAAATTACTATTATTTAATGTACTTTCAATTATTAAACACTTGAATACACTTAATACTTTGTATGAATAAATACACAGAATTGATGAAATAAATATGAATATGAGTGTTGGGGGTCGAAAACACACCGCATTTATAACGATATACATATTATACATATATTTACGAGGATATCGATTAAAGATATTAAATATGAGCATATATAAAAATCACCATGTAGACTCGTTAAATAGTATCAGTGGTAAAATGATTGACTAAATGACTTTTATTTTATTTATATACATTCTTTGTTTCGCGCTTGTCTGTATTTCCGGGCTCGTTCTCCGGAGTAAATAGTAATATGCATTCAGTGACGTGGGTGGACTCGCGTCATCTAGCGCGTTGTGTAAATTGGCTGTGTTATTATGTTAATATCTATTTTTTCTTATGTTTGTAGAATACTGAATATTTGTTATAAATAAATTAGCGGTTTTTCAACCACTTAAGTATATATGGCGTATTTTCTTAAGAAAAGCCTGTCGTGTTGTAACGGCGTATGTGCACAGCTACCACTGATATGTCAGCGTTCAAAGGTTCGATTATGTACGGACAACGAGTTATACTTGAATTGTTCATACATGTTTTTCACGTAAGCGAGCATTGCAAGTAAATAATAAATTATTTTTGTCATTCATCTTTGTAATCAATGAAGTAATTAAAATTTATTTTATATTTGTCGAGATGCCATGAAAGCTTTATTAAGTTTGTCAGCTTTTTAATTTCTTAATTAATATATATTCTTTCTAAAGTTTTTTAATCCTGTCATCATATATTTTAATTATAAAAGTGGCTTTCACTCAGACATCGCAATTTGCACGTTCTCTCCCTCCTTTTCTCAATCTCTTATAACCCAACTACTCCCTTTTACTTAAAGAAACGTTTCTATTTCCTAGAATCGGACTCTGGTATTCAATGTAGGTCTTAGAGCGATAACCGTCTGAAATTATCACCTTGCACTTCAAATTACTATGACAACTCCTTTACTGTTAAACCCGTAAAGTTGTGGAACAAGATCCCTCGCAATGTTCGCCAATCAAAGTCACTAGATATTTATTTATGTATGTATATATTTGAACATGAACATTGTTTATATGTAATATTAATTGTACCGTCCTGTTTACGGTTTCATTAATCCTTTGACCAGAGGTTGCCTGTAAGAGATTGCTCATAGCAATAAGACCGCCTTTGCATGCCTTTTGTTATCTTTTTTTTTTTTCTTTTCACTTTCTGTATTATTCTTGTGTGTGCAATAAAGTATTTATAAGTAAAATAGAAAATAAAGTAGTCTATCTTTTCCATACTAACCCTTAAAACGTACCTAAGGACAAACTCGAACGAAGCGAGGTCGAGTCGCTAGGTCGCTAGTAAGAATAATTAGCAATAATTATTATGAAAATAAAAAAGAATAATTAACAACATAATTTTACTCTGGTGTAAATGATTGCTTTATTGTCTGGGTTGATTTTTGAAACAGCTACCTACACTTAGAAGTTGATCAATCGGGAAGATTTGTTATTCAATATATAGGCAAGATACGTTTATAAACAAATTAAAACTTTAGCTTACATACGTCTAAGTTTGATTATTATTTGTTATTTTATTGTAGAGTTTGTTCTCTAATTACACTAAATTTGAAATTTTAATACTTTCATGTTTCTATAACCGTACGATAGAGAAAATTAAAAAGAACGAAGTATTTATATACTTGTATGGGAATTAAGTGCCCTTCTTAATTCTTATCTTTTTGCTTATTTATTATGTGGTAGAAAATCTCAATCGGTTATTTATTATAGTAGTATATATATGTAGAAGACACAACCCTTTTTAAATTGGCGGACGGACAACTTAGGCGTTGAAATAGGGTACCTATAGGGCTGAATGTCTGATAGACAAAGCAATCACAATATTATTGTGTTAGACAACATAAACTGCGTATATCGATCAAAATCAATCTCCGATCTGACTGCAACCGAACAGATTTTACAAAACTTTCGTAGATGGGAAAGATTTAATATAAGTTTTTATAAATAAAATTATAAAAACTTTTTCGAACATTTCTATTTGATAATTAAGAACTCCTAAGCAAAGTTACTGCCGTTATTTTTTTAATTAACGCAAAAATAATTTTTTTGAAAAAAAAAAAAATAGATGCGTTCGAAACATTTTGTGAAAATAGATAAAAACGAATTCCAAGTCGTAACTAAACGTCAGTTTTAACGTGGAAAAACAATAAAGCAGACTGAGAATAAACTGAGAGATATAAAGGGGAATCTGCTCCGTTTTATGGAAAGATATTATGTACATAAGTGGCTTACTAAGTTTCGTTGTGGTCGTATCAGCACTAATGACGTCGAGACCAGGAAGGTCGATTGAAGACACCACTAAGGATAAGGTTAATAAAATCCACGATATTTTTTGGCAGACCGACGAGTGAAGATACGCGAGATAGCTGATGTTGTACTTATCTGGACTAAATGATTTTTTCATATTTTATACAATATTTTGGATATGAAAAAGCTTTCTACAACATGGGTGTCGCGGTTACTGACAGTCGACCAAAAAGTAATCACGTAATAATTTTAAACCAACGCTTAGCCATATTTTATCGCAATCCAAGCAAAGTTTTTTGCCAATACATAGCCGTAATGAAACGTGGTTTCACCATTAAACACCAGTCAAATTAAACAATAGTCAAAGTGGACTTGTACCAAAGAACATGTCTCAAAAATATAAAAATTGTTTGTTGCGCGGGTAAAGTGATGGCCACTTTGTTTTGAGATAGTTAAGGAGTAATTTACAATATTTTATTGAAAAAATACAGTACAATATCCAGACCTTAATAAGCTGCATTGTTAGATAGGTTTAATAATGAGTTGGTTAAAAAATGACCAAACCTAGCAAAGCAAAAAATTTTTTCACCATCATAAGGTACCGAGACAGTCGTCTGCAATTACGACGTCAAAATTCGTTGAATTACGATATCAATTACGACACCATCCCTGTTCACCGAATTTGGCTTCTTTGACTTCTTCCAAGCCCTAAACATGAAGAAATGGTTTGATGGACAAAGATTCTCTTCAAATAAGGATGTGATAGCTGAAACGGAGGCCTATTTTCCATGGTTTGACAAACAGTATTTTTTGATGGGTTCAAGATGTCAGAATATCGCTATAAATTTAAGTGTATAGAGCTAAACAGAGAATATGTAGGAATACAATTTTTTTCGAAAAAGTTTTTTTTTCAAAGTCACTGATTTATCAAACGACCCCTCGTACATAGAGCACAAAATAAAAATAATAATTGGGAAACATGCGAAAATGCTTATGTCAAAAAGTTCAGCATTACTTTATAATAAAAGCCCTTCATTTAAGTATAAGTAAATGTATATAAAAACAACTTATTAATTTGGTAGGAAATTGAGAACTCCTTACTTAACTTTGAGAGCTAAAAGGGAAAACCGTGCTAAAATATCCTATTCTACGTATTCTCACATTTCTATCAAAAGGTATTTAGATTGGGTAAGTCATTTTTCAAATTTGATATCGAAAAGGCCTCTAACTCAGGTAGATTTATGTATTTAGCCCTTTTTAACGTCCCACTGCTGGGCATGGGCCTCCCTTCAGTACAAGGGGGATCAGGCCATAGTCCACCACGCTGGCCAAGTGCGGATTGACGGACTTCACATGTCTTTCGAAAACTTGCTAGGTTCTCTCAGACATGTAGGTTTCCTCACGATGTTTTCCTTCACCGTAAGGCAAGTGGTAATCAAGTTAGAAAATGATTCGCACATTAAAATATCATTGGTGCGAGACCGGGGATTTGAACTCGTTTTACTCGGTTTCCCAAGCGAGCGCGTTACCACTAGGCTACAACTGCCTTTGCCTTTTTTTTCTTATAATATTGAATCTGAATATAAATTTTGTCAAAACTTATCTGATTAAAAAGCATGGCCAGTAACTAGGTATTAGGTTTGGCTAATACTTTTTGAACTATACAAATAAATTAAATTGAAGTGCCTGTTTATAATGTCAAAATAACAGCTTTTTATTAAATCCATATGAAAGTATATAAGGATAGGTACGGTACTTATAAGAAAAAAACAATTTTTAAAATTTTGGCCTGTCTGTCCGTCGTTGATTCCAGCTGATCTTGGAAACAGTTGGACGGATTTTGTCGATTTTTAATCGCCAGATAATGTAACTTAAGCTATTTTTATTTTAGAAAAAGAATTAGGGATCAACGCAAAAAAATTAAATCCTTGAAATTGCAAAATCCACGTACCCGGTAGAGATGCACCCGAACGAAGCCAGGGTAAATCCCTAATTAAGTTTGGAAATATTTGAAATATTTATTTTGGTATATACATACATATAACATATTACAATAAACATTGATATACATTACCCAGAAAAGTCTTTTCATTATGATATATTTCTTATTTTCATGACGCAGTATTAAACTAGCTTAATTTACTTTATAGAGCCAAGGCGTGCGGATTAGCCTGTAATGCTTTGTCGTAAAAAATACCGGCGCTACGTACGCGCATTGTGAGACCCAGAGGTCATATAAATACTTCTTATAGTTCATTATACTTTATAACATCCATATATTTATTTTCCACCAAGCCCAATGCAAAAACACAAAGTTTTCATTTAAACAAGCAATTCTTATATATTTATTTAATATACAAGATCAAAATAAATCCGCGAAATAATCCGAAAAGATAGTTTTATTTTTATGTTAATTTAAAATAATGATTTGCACGCTACCATTTGCCCGGATTAATCTTTGCAAGAGCTAAATAGCTTGTAATGAAATTATTATAGAAAGTTTTGAGTTCAAATAAAATTTTTGATTATTATTATTCTAAATCAATGATACACTTGACACACATTACACTTTGATGCTAGATATTGTATATTACTTTTACTGTAGAAATAAAAGTTTTAATATGCACCTATTTTATTTAATTTTGCCGATAAGCTTGTGCTTCCACTTAGTTCGCCGCCACTGGACATAAACATAGCTTCTTACGAGACCACATCGTATGCATAGGAGGATTATGAAAGGAATAATTTTAAGATTAAATGGAAAGTTTCACGTGAAATAAAATAAAAATAAGAGTAAAAGAACATTTTGTATAAACAATACAGGCTAATGCCAGCTGCGTGTTGTAGAGATATTTTATGGATAATAAAAACTAGGAACATTAGTTACTACTCTAGTAATGACTCTGTAACTACAAAAGTGATTGATTTGCTTGCATAGTTGAAATTAAAAACAAATGAAAAGAGCAGAGTTAGCAAGAAAACAACATGTTTTAGAATCGAAGGCAGAATTTTATCTATAGTAAATTATGGCACTACTAATAAATTTTAAAACTAATAAGTTTTTTTTTCCTTTTCATTTATTGCTTACTAGTGACTCACCCTCGCTTCGCTTGAGTTCGTCCCTAGCTCGCTTCCCAATACAAATTTCATCCACATTTTCTAAGTTCCTGCGCAATTTTCTTAATTTTTTTAATGTAAGAACCGTCTCCTGACAATAACAAACACAACAAAAAAAGAATTAGCGAAATTGGTTCAGCCAATCACGAGTGATGGCGTGACCAAGGGAAATAGGGATTCATTTTTATATATATGTAGATTGATTTTCGCATAAGGTATATTTAAATATTATACAAATGTTAGATTGTATAGTTGGATAAATGTTAAGCTCTCGATGTATTTAAGATAAAATCATAATTTTACTTTGGGAAAACGGATTTGGGCAGAAATACCACAGGTTTTCGTCTATTCTATAATTATTCTTCTGTTATAAGCTATAGTGAGACAGCTATTAATTACAGTTTGAATTAAAATGCTTTTTTGAGGATTTACTATATAATTGTACCAAGAATGTACATTTAACTTAAAATATTTTTAAAAAATTAAAAAAAAAAATAAAAACCGACTATATAATATATAATATATAAATAACTAATGAAAAAGTTAACAAACGCACTAGTCGCCGCTACAATTTTCGAAAGTTCCCCTCGATTTCTCTGGGATCCCATCATCAGATCCTGGTTTCCTTATCATGGTACCACTCTTGGGATATCTACTTTCCAACAAAAAAAGAATTATCAAAATCGGTTCATAAACGACGAAAAATTGCCCGAACAAACATAAAAAAAAAAAATAATAATAATATATACGGTCAAATTGAGAACCTCCTCCTTTTTTTGGAAGTTGGTTAAAAAATAACAAGTAGGAAAGCAAAAGAAAGTTACAATAAACTTTTGGACTTTACAGTTCTAAAGTTCAATTCATTTATCATACTGATACTAGTGCGAACTTAAAATGACACTACATACCCATATTTGTTTCTATTGGGCAAATAAATAATGGAAATTGATAATATATCTATAACGCATACTTATAATTGAAAATCAAACGAATTTACCTTATGATGTTTGATTTCTAATTATACAGGTGTACCAAAAAAATGTTTTTTACGGCGAAAAGAATAATCAGCGAGTTCCGATTCCGTATCAATATTTAAACTTTGACGTGATTCTAAATCCGCAATCACGTTAAATTTTGACTGTGTATGATTTAAAAATGTGTATATCACGAGTTTCACACTATTTACAAGTATCTCGTGATGTTTTATTTAAATGACTATAGCGAACACCGCCCATCTCATCAATATACGCAATTGCAGTAGAATTATCAAACCTTAAAAAAAAATTGAGCCCATAAAAAGCTGTAAGCTATTCCAATATTATAATATTAATATGTTATTAAATTTGTAAGTAGTACAGTGTGAACGTGATGGTTCATCATTACAAGCCTCAGCCAGTACTTGATGTATCCCTTAATATTGAAAATGAATTATTTTTATTTCAAATGAACTATTTGAAGAGTCAATGTGGTCCTTCCGCCATATAAAAATATCTTTCAAATGTTCTGGTAAAATTATGTATCTATTATAATCTTCAGAATAGTTAAATGTTTATAAACTTTTCCCTCTCAAACATTTTTGTATAGACCATCTGTAGCTGACAGCTGGGCATGTTGACGATGGTAGACTAGCATAATTCCTAATTTTACATTTTACCTTTTTTTTTGTTTTCCTTTTTTTTTGTATAATAGTTTATTTGTAAGAGATTTTATGACTTCCTTCTTATTCTTTGTTAATGTCAT
Organism: Argynnis bischoffii washingtonia; assembly: GCA_033884665.1. NCBI lineage: Eukaryota > Metazoa > Arthropoda > Insecta > Lepidoptera > Nymphalidae > Argynnis > Argynnis bischoffii. The sequence continues at coordinate 10,285,513 of CM066618.1, read as the reverse complement.
GCAAAACGATTCAAATTTAAAACCAAGTTTACGTTTTGTTTTAATATTAACTTGATTTTTCTTCTCATTGGTCAAAAGACTTTACTTAAGTAAAAGATTTTTAGTTACGTTTACATTGTTAAAACAAGTGTCATATGAATCTCCAATCCATAAAAAATTATCGAGGCTGGTATTAACAACTTCGTAAATACATACATAAGGTGTTGTATAAAGACCAAATGAACGGATATTAAACTAAGAAAAAGGATTTTGATATATTTCCGAGTATCAACGATAACGAAAGAGGATTCGATCATTTTAGTCAATAGGCAAAGCAAAATAGACATCTTTTATATCTAAAGTAGCCTTTTAATAATTACGATTTATTAATATATTCCTTACAATAATCCTTCATATTAAAATAATAACTTGTATGAATTTATTATTCTTTTAAACAAGCTTATGTTTGTCATTAGGTTATTGACTGTATAAATTATAGAAACAATTTGCTTTTGTTCATAGTGTACAGGTAGAAATCAAATTGGAATCTAGAAGTTCTGTGATACATGCATCCATTATGTCTATTTTATAGAGCATATACAACCTGCTTATAGGTATATTTATCTAGTATACGTCATAAAAAAGAGAATCCAATATTCTTGATAAAGTGGTATTATCATTTATGTAAAAGTATCGAAGCCGGTCAACATTTACCTCTTTTGAAGAAAACGTTAGCATCTTCGAGTTTGTTGCGGGTAAGCTTTCAAGAGTTGCTCCATTGATGAAGGTGATGGACAGCTACAGTCGCAGGAGTCAGCACTGGCTTTGATGGTTGGCGTCGAGGATGACTTCAGGACGGAAGCACTCGCGCTTCAGCAGTTTGTGTCCCGCAGTGCTTTCCCTGCGTTTAAAGCTCTTTGTTTCCTAATCAAGTTATTAAATTAATTATAATTAAATTGTAATTCAAGTCGCGCTCTCTAAACTTATCAGGCGTACCACCAAACAAAAGAGTGTGTGCTTTGTATTTTTTTTTAATTACATCTCTACTTTGAGATTGGTTCTCTGTAATGAGTTATAGGTATCACATAATAATCGGCCTGCGTCACTTAGTGTTTTTATAATTACCTAGTAAACATTAGCCGTTAGAGTTAAAGCTGTATATAGTGCTTACAATATTGCTGAAAATGAGCTAGCCATTAAGTTCTGTTTATATTCTATGTAAAAGTTCTTTTTACTATTCAGCGCAGATACATTAGATTTTATCTTTGAATAATAAGGGCACTTTCGTATATGAATAATTTCCTACAGAAGAGTACTGCTAGAAGAGATTAATAAGCGTCTCGAGAGATCTAAATATGTATTAACGTTAAATAAAAAATGTATTACATGAATAGAACGGGAATATTCCAATTGCATTATGCCGGGACAGCCAGTAAAAATATACGATATAAATAAAGACAATTTTCAGTCCACACACATTATGTCAAGACGTATGGGTACATTGTATCCACACACAGGATGTCGGGATAAATTTTACACAAACATAAATTTTGAAAATATTCATACTAATAAAAATACATCACATTCTAAGGACCCTACGGGAATATTCCACACGCATTACGCCGGCCGCCATTTAATATAAATATATAGATTAAGACAATTTTTAATTCACTCACATTACGTCAGGACAATTGCCTTCATAGTATTCACACACAGGACGTCGGGATAAAATTTGCACACACGATATACGTCGGCATATTCATAGTAATAAAGCTGCTTTATGTAATTTGAATATGTTGTTATCTATCTAATATTATAATATTATTTTGAAATACTGCTGCTTTTAAACCTAATCATCTTCGAGAGAGATACGAAGGATAATCCATACTAATGTCTAATACTATAATATTATAAATGCGAAAGTAACTCCGACTGTCTGTTACCTTTTTACGCTTAATCTGCTGAAACGATTCAGGCGAAATTTGGTATGGAGATAGTTTGAGACCCTGGGAAAGATACAGAATAGTATTTACCCCTTAAATCATCCCTCAGGGGATGAAAAGGAGGCTGGAACTTTGTATGGGAAATCAATCATTTCTCACGTAAGGGATATATATATATATATATGTTCATATATATGTAGTCTATTCTATACCAACCGTTAATTTAAAAAACAAATAAATAATGTAAATGCGAAGGTATATATGTAGGAATTAGTAAATGCGAAGGTAACTAACTCTTAAGGACATAAAAAATCGTCACATCCGATATTTTTGGTAAGATATAAACAAAGTTTCGGCGTTTTTGACCAATTAATGCAAAATAGAGAATGATTTCAAGTTTTTTTAACGACTTACCTACGTTTCTCTACCTATGCATATAAGTAAATATATACTATGATCTATTCTACACTAATAGTTAAAACGTACTTAGGGACGCACCCAAGCGAAGCGAGGTAAAATCGCTAGTATTTTACGCAACTTAATTTGATACATATTGCATAGTGACAGAAACGTGATATTTTAAGTTATAACTAAATATAAACACAACGTATGTACTTTGTGTTAATGCGTCAGTTTGTTATACCAAATGCATTTTAGCAATTTATCCCACTCACGTTACGCGCGTGCCAAGAGAATTTGGGAAATGTGTAATTCATCCTTCATAGTTTCCGGGTTATTCACGAAAGAATAATACCTGACATTACAGGCGTTCCGACTCACTTGTTATTTGCAGAATACAAAGTTTTCCAAAAATAATAACTGTTGTAGGCTATACAGTCTCTTATCATAATTTCCAACATCGTCATTTCAGCCGAAAGACATCATTCCTGGACATAGGCCCTCTGTAAAGATATCCACGACAGCCAGCAACCTAATGCCATTCACGTCCATTTGGCTCCTCCATGTTTTGTGTTTAATCTGCACAAACATTATATAAAACTAGTGGCTCACCCTCGCTTCGCTCGGGTTTGCCTCTAGACAAATAAGAACAAATCTACCCCACAGGAACCGTACATTTTTCCAGGATAAACAGTAGCCTATTTGTTATTCTCATATATAAACTATATTATTGTAAAATTTCATTAAAATCCAATCAGTAGTTTTTGTGTACTAAGCTGTATAAATAACTATTGTTTTTAAACTATCCCACGGGAACTCTTTAATTTTCCGGGATGTAAAGTATCTAAAATGTTGACTAAGGATATAAGGTACCACCACGCAAAATTTCATTTAAAAAAGTCTAAGTTTCGGAGATTAGCCCGTAAAAACAGTAAAAACAGACAAACAAATAAATAGACAGACAAACAAAAAATTTTGTCTGTCTGTCTGACAGAGAAACAAAAAATTTGAAAAAAAACCTGGATTTGTTCTATTTCTCTTCTTACATCCCCCTGACTCGGTTTTAGCATTTTTTATGTTCAGATATTCAACCTCTACAGTTTTAATAGATATATGTATAGAACTTATATGCCTAACGCATATTTTTACTGTGTAATCAGCCCTTTTTAGCGTCAGATTGTTGGGTACAGACCTCCTTTCAATAGGGTGTTCATGCCATAGTCTACCAAGATGATCAAGTGCGAGTAGACGAACTTCAAATGTTTTTCAAAAACTTTATTTGCTACATTTGCAAATCAAAGTCGTCACCATCGCAGAGTAAACACTTTGATTTATTTTATACATAGTGATGCTCTGATGATGCTCTGATGTAAATTGAAATTGTAAATGGGATTGTTAACTTTTAAAGCAAATATTTTCTCTGTATATGTATGTGATATCGAATTACAACCAAGGATAAGTTTTTATAATTAAAACGTATTTATTTTGTGAATATAGTGTTGCAACAATCCAAATTTAGTTGTACGAATTTAATAATTCCAATAACAATTTGGGATCCACATTTATATTATTATCGATTAAAGAAATCAGTTCAATGCAATATTTATATATTATTAAATAATTCAACAATATAATGAAAACGATTTTTATAGTATACTAACGATTTTCGTGTAACAACATTTACTGAATTAAAGTATGAAGCTATATGATATTAACGCTCCTGGTATATAATTGATATTATAATTATTCACTTATTGAAACTACAATAATAACTGTAACATTTGTACAACAGCGCGTATTTAGTACAATTAACTAAAATTTGTTTTGTATCTATATTAATATTATAAAGCTGAAGAGTTTGTTTGTTTGTTTGGTTGAACGCGCTAATCTCAGGAACTACTAATTCGATTTGAAAAATTATTTTTGCATTAGATAGCCTGTTTATTTAGGAAGGCTCTAGGCTATATATCATCCCCGAAAAATTTAAGATTCCCGCGCGATAGATTTGTTTTTGTCTAGGGACGAACCCGAAGCGAAGCGAGGGTGAGTCGCTAGTAATGAATAAAAATATTAAAAAGAACATGAGATACAGTTTTAAAACATAAAGCTTTATATAATAAGCTCTTGCTATTTATGGCGGGATTGTAGTGAATGCGTAGTTGTATGGTAAATAAACATTGATATCAAAATAACATAATATAAAATATGTTTAAAATAGCTAATTAACCTTTGCAAACAAAAATTGTATTTTAATCAGTATTTAATTTTAAGTGCAATAAAGAGTGCTTTTTCACGGTAAAAGTAACCTATAAGAAGTTTTGCCACTTACATAGTTTATGTAACACTAGCGACTCACCCTCGCTTCGCTCGAGATCGTCCCTAGCTTGCTTCCCCATACAAAATTTTATCCGCATTTTCACCCCTTAAGGGATGATTTCTGGGATAAAAACTATCCTATATCCTTCCTAGGGTCTCAAACTATCTTCTTAAAAAATTTCATATTAATTGGTTTAGTAGTTTCGGAGCCTATTTGATGCAAACAAACAATCAAATATTTCCTCTTTATAATTTTAGTATAGATAACGCTTAGTAAAGGATTACTTCTTATAAAATTAAAAAGTTAAAAGCTTGAGGATCATTTTTGACCAGTATTTGTCTTGGAGACCACCGGTTAGTAAACTGAGCTGAAAGATGTTTGAAACAGTTTTCTTCTTTTATAGATTGGGATTTTTTTTTTACCCAACTAATATTGCCCTAGCAAATTCACTCCTTCTAACAATTCTTGATTATGCTGATACTTGCTATCTCAACGTTCAAGAGAAGCACCTAAATAGACTTGAGCGGCTTAAAAATCTTTGTATACAGTTTATATTTGGCCTTCGTAAATATGACCACGTTTTTGAGTTTCTCTTAAGCTCAAGTGGCTCTCAATGCGCTTTTGCAGGAATACCCACGTAGTTTAATTTTTCTACTGTACGCTGCTAAACTCGATTTCAAGTCGCATATTTCTTTAAATATTCCGTCAATTTTTGTCGATAATTCACTCACTTTGTGTTCTAAAGGTTTGAGAATTATACTAATAATGTTTTTTAACGTTTCACTATCACTTTGTGACATTTTTGTAATTTTCTTGAACTACGTTATAATTGACAACCTTACTCTGACAAGCTCGGTGTGTGACTGCTGCTTAATCCTTCTTCTCTTTCTACCTTAGAGTGTGTTTTGAGTTTCTGAGAGACCCTCACACTCTTCTATTTTGCTGTAGTGAAACATTTCTCCTTAAATTTCCTTCTCATTCGTCCAGTTTCCTCGCCAAATATTTCACAGTGAAAAATACACGTTTATGGAATACTCTTCCATTAGACATCAGAGGGGCTAAAAATATTGATAATTTTAGGATTGTTGAGTCTTTCTGTTAAAAATATATCACACAATAAAGATTAAATATAAACACCTTTAAGAGTTGATTCAAGATATTACCAGATGAGAACTTTATATAATTTGGAATACCTGACAGCTTCAATTTATCTATAGATAATACAATACGGCCTAAAATACATTTATAAAATTAAATATCTTTCGTTAGACATGTTGTTCTCACGACAACGTTATCACATTATTTTGTCGTATGAACACCGCCCGGCTGAAATGTAGTAGTACCTTAGCGATCGAGCTTCCCTCGGAGTCTTTAGGACAAGCTATAAAAATTGCGTTTTTTCAGAAAAGGCATCTATATATCTTGATAAACTTAAAAAGCAAAACCTTATCTAAACACAAAATTTAATCCAAATCGATAGAGCCATTTTCGATATACACGACATAAATTTTAGAATTGCTGAAGTAATATTAAAATAATACATATATAATAAATATGTTTACAAGAACGGCCCATTTAATATTATAAGATAAAGCTATTGGGAGATTTGTAGACTGTGTGTGAATTTCGATTAACTCAACCCTCCAAACAAAGCTAAACAATATGTATTATTTCTGAGTAAGACAAGTGATGACAATATATAAAACTACACAATTGAAAATTAGCACAAAATAGATTGTTCCTTAGAAGAAAGACTTATGCTATTGCAGATATTTTTATGTAGGGACCTACAATTTTCTAGTACATTGTTATGATGTATCTCTTAAGGTTTTGCCAGCGTTAGATATGTACATTTCTAAAAACGACTTGATAGAACCAGTTGTTGTGTTTTCCCGTAGGAATGAAAGATTTTCTTGTAGTAAAAGGTATCCTAAATGTTGACCTGAGTAATAAGTTATCATTACACAAAATTTAGTTAAAATAGGTTCAGTACTTTTTGCGTGAAACGCGTACATCGATTTCGCTAAGTTACTGTATTGTATTATGTGTGTATAAATAACGCTAATAAGCATTTTTGAATATTAGAATATTAAGTTAAAATTATCATAAATATTGACCTAGGTATTTATATAATAAGAAACTGATTTAACTTTTTAGCCTGCACAATTGTAAACAAACAAACAAACAGAGTGTTAACGATTTTGTACAGTGTTACTATTTTATTACATGAAAAGATAAGGATATTAGAACAGATAAATTATCTAATTTATTTCATCTGTCCCACAACTCTTAAGATTTGTAGCAAACTTTGCACATTAGTTACTAGATTATATTTAATAGTAAACGCTGGTTGAAATGTAGATGAATATGGAATTACAAAATAAATCGATAGGTTTTGGTTCAGTAGGTTAGCATTTGGTTTCGAAATTCGAATTATGTATATAAAAGTAAATTTTATATTATTAATATATTGGAAATCAATTACCCGATATGTAAATTGTACATCAATTAATTATCTATTGCATTTTAATCGCATCGCGCTCTATTGTATAATTCATATTCATCATGTCGTTCAATAAACTTTAGCAATTAGGGTTTTTATGTGTTATCCATATAATCGGATATGGATAATAGACATGGGTTTAATTAATTATAATCCTTACTTATATTTTAAATATAATATATGTGAAATAGACATTATTATCGATACAGAAAACGAAGTCAAAACTATAAGGTGTATGTAGACGTATACGAAGAGAACGATGATAATGGAAGAAAAAGAAAGGAATGTAGAGTACTTAGCTCTTAGCATCCGTCACAAGGCATACCTATACCTACATATAGCACGAATCTGTATATTTGTAAGTTTGTAGCCTTAATAGGCTTGTCGATTTTTAATTCAATATTGTAATTTTAAAAAGTAACAAAGACAAAATAGAACGAAAACTTGATTTTCAATGTATATATACCTATAACGTAAATTTAAATGTAATGGCGGATAAAATACAATTTAAGATATCTATACATAATATGTACATATATTAAAACTGTAGAGGTCGAATGTCTTTACATAGAAAAAAAATGCAAAAAACGAGTCAGGGGGATATAAGAAGAGAAATAGAATAAATCCAATTTTTTTTCGATTTTTTTATTTCTCTGTCTGTCTGTATGTCTGTTTGTACGGGCTTATCTCCGATCCTGTTGGACCGATAGAAATAAAATTTTGTATGGTAGTACCTTATACCCCCGGCCAACATCTTAGATACTTTTCATTCTGGAAAATTAAAGAGTTCTCGTGGGGTAGTTAAAAAACTATAGTAAATTATACAGCTTAGTACACAAAAAGTACTGATTGGATTTTAATGAAACTTTACAATAATATAGTTCATACATCAGAATAACAAATAGGCTACTTTTTATCCCGGAAAAATGTACGGTTCCCGTGGGATAGATTTGTATTTGTTTATCTAGAGCTAGTACATAATAATATCAGATTTTACTATATTGTTATCACAACCATTAAAAAGTACGCAAAGAGTTCGTTGTTCGACGGCTGATACTCGTAAAGTAGTAGTCATGTGCTAAGGACCTCTTACCTAGTTTTTAATGAGTGTAGTTTGCTTTAGAAAATGTATGCATAATTTACATAGAAATAGAATAAATTTTCATAATTTTCACTTGGTTACTAATATTTAATCAAATAAATAAGTATGTTTAGGCTGATTCAATATTTTATGAACTACTGAATTTTGATATTTGCAATTAATTATATATATTACATATTTACGTATACATAATATGTTATATGTATATTTGCATTTCATCAAAATTAAAGTAATAAACATTGCCCAACAAATAGTAAAGTTAAATAAAAATGATTGCGTTAGAAATGTAATTAGGAGCAGCATGAGAGTATTACAGTTTCGGAATTGTAAAATATTTTATAATTGTGACGGTATTAAACAAAAAGTTAATTTAAAACTTTTTAGACGTCATCAGCTCGCAAAATGGTTTTACGAGCAATAATTATAATTAAAGATTTTAATTAGAGTTCTTATAGTTAGCTTTTTAATGTATTTGATTTTCTGTTTATTTAGTAACATTGCTCATTAAATGAGCTAGAGAAGTTAATTATAAAATTTTACAAACATTAATATATGCCTCTAAAGTCGTAACCATTGTGTCTCTCCTCCCCGCCATAACCTTTTAAGCATGGGTCAGAAAATTCTGAAAAATATTAGATAACATGTCTTTCAAAATACTTTAAACAAAAAATATATTTAAGAAGATACGCAGAGTAGTTTCTGAGATATGGAGTTTTTGCCGTTTTACGTGTTCGGCCGCTTTAACCTTATAACTCATAGTAATACTATAATATACAAAATTATTTACAATGTCAATAAAGTACATATCGAAGATAGATAAAAAAAACCCTTTTGACATAATAAAATAATTTAAAACAAAAAAAAATGTTATTTCGTGCTATGGAACCCCCGGTGTGCGAGTCAAATTCGCACTTCTTCGATTTTATTTAGAATCGCGTAGAAAATAAAATTTTCAAATGAATTTAAATGATAACTATATAATTTGTACTTAGAATACATGTTATTAATTATTGTGTAAAATTATAAAAGAAATAATATTGTTAAGCGCCACCTAGAGCTGAGTTACAGCTTTACGCAATAGTCCTTTTCCGTGCAACTATGACGCGAAAAGGAAAAACGATAACAGATGGCAGCACTTAGTCGTTCTGAAAATGTTACATCAAACGTGCCGATAGATAGCATGATTGAGACTATAATTTATGCATTGGAATGCGATAAACTTTTTAAAATAGATATACATATTAGGGCTTTCATCCCGGGAGTCTCGGTCTCGAAAATTTCGAGAGTCTCGACGATTTTTTCGAATTTTCGAGACTCGAGACTGCTACCGCCAGTCTCGGGAATAACGAGACTTTTGAGACTTTACTTTTTTCGAGATTTTTTTATTCGAGTTGCGGCATACGGTACGTGTCAGAACTATAAAATGAAACATACGATAGGACAACAGAGGGAAATACTAAACCATCGCTATTTAACTATTAAATCTCTATCCCCTATCTTATACTGGCGTAGAAGCAGAAAGAGCTTTTTTGTAACGCGGGTAACTTTTGTAGTAAAATCGGATGCTCTCTATCTAAAATTACATTAAATACTCTTTGTGTTTACGTGACCACTGTAAAAATGAAGAAAAAGCTCATAGATATTAGGTCCTTACATATGAAATTGGCGTTTTGTCGAACTGGCTACTTTGATCTAAAATATCTATATCTTGCGTTTGGCTAGGAGTTCCAAATTCAATTTTATTTTAATATACGATATGGAAAACCTAAAATACCACCGTGGCACCAGCGCTGCAGAAACAGCTCGAAGGATTAATGCTGTGTATGAGGAAGCTACTGTAAAATAAAACAAGGTTTTGGTTTCAACATTTTTGTTCTGGAATTTTGGACCTATAGAATAAACCCCGTGGATGGCCGAAGACAATGAACAATAAAAAGTGATCGTGGAAACAGATCCATCGCAAACCACGTCAGAGTTAGCGGCAAGCTGCAATGTGAGTGGTAAAGTTATTTTAATTCATTTGAAACAAATTAGAAAAGTGAAAAAGCTGGAAAAATGGGTACCGCACGAATTGATGAAGCCTCTCAACAAACACGCGTCGAGTGCTGGGTTACATTACTCAACCGTCACAATAACGGATTTTGAATCGCATTGCATCCTGCACAATAATCGGAAACGCTCATCACAATGGTTGAACTCAGGAGAAATCCTGCCCCAAGCGACAGTTACTCAGAAAAAGGTACTGGTAAACCAGTACCTTTTTCTGAGTCAACTGTCTGTCTGTTTGTACATTTATGTCTGGTGGACCAGTTCTGTCAAGTGTCATCCACTACAGCTTTCTAAGATCTGGTAAGATCTGTACTGGCAACAAATGCAAACTATTATGGAAAAGCTAACCATTAAACAACCGAGACTGGTCTATTGGTCTAATCCACTGTTGCTTCAGGACAACGCTAGACCACACACTTTACAGCAGACGGTCGCTAAATTAGAGGAGCAGCGATTGGATTGTCTCCGACACCCACCATACTCCCCGGACCTTGTTGCAAAAGATTACCGCTTTTTCCGGAATTTGGACAATGTCAGGAAAAAAATATAAGTGCATAGATAACAATGGTACTTACTTTGACTGATTAAATATATAATTTTTTTTTTGTTTTACTCTTTCCATATAAAACCGCTAATTTTATATTTAAAGACCTAATAATTGTTAATTTTACTTGTATTTGAGTTTGTAACAGTATGATTAATAAAGTACTTTATTGAAATACCTTATATCGACTAGCTAACTGCCTAGCCTATGAGTATGAAACCTATTTTTGAAGTAGTCTCGAAAGTATCGTTTTTCCCGGGAAATTCGAGACCATAGCGAGTCTCGATTTTTTTTCCCGGGACTCGCAAATTTAACGAGACTGAAAGCCTTAATACATATGTAATTATTTTAGACTACATTTAACAAAAATCAGATAAAATTTATTTTTACTGCCATTTGTAAGGTTACAGATAGAGAGCACAGAAAATATATATAAAATTAAAAGTTCATTAGTTAAATACACATTTATCTAATGAACTTTTAATTGTCTTATGCTCCTACTTCCTAGGCATCTAGGTTATGTTCAGATTAAATTTTGTTTATTAATATAGGAAAAACAGCAATTTATCAAGTAGATATACGAGTTCAGAGTTTAGAGTTGGCTGTTCATTATTTACGCTTGTCAAAAAGGACTTTCTATTAATGCACAATACGAACCTGTTTTTCTTGGATACACATTAATCATTCTCAAAGAGTTAATAGTTCGACAGAGAGAAGGAAAAATTCTACGTTTCGTTTACTCCGCGGAGACGGGCGGGTCGTTACCTTGATGAGGGTCTTTAATAATCTCCATTTTAGGGTAGAAATATCTTTGTGTTTTTGCTGACACTTTATTTTTATTTCACCTGTGTTTATTTTATCATAATTTTTTCAGTGGTTATGTTATTTTGGGCATAATTTTTTTTTTGTCAATTGTATCATATTTAGGTATGTATGTTCTATTTAAATATACTGATATATGAAAATATATATATATATATATATATATATATATATATATATATATATATATATATATATAGCTGGAAAAGTATGATTTCTCTAATATTCTGCGGGATAACGATACTGAACGGGCGGCAACAACACTTGTAACAACTATTTCTGGAATTGTAAAAAGCCACTCCAGAGAAATAACTGTCGCTAGTAAATCACGAATTCTAAAACCCTGGATTACACCGGGACTCTTACGATGTATCCGAAACCGTGATAAACTTTTTAGAAAAACCAAGAAAAACCCAGAAAACAGCGAACTTTCTTTAATTTATAATCGGTACAAAAATTTTTGCAATAACCTTCTTAAACGAATAAAGAAAGAATTCGATCATAATAACTTCCTAAAAGCAAAAAATAACGCCAAAGCTACATGGGATTTAATAAAAAACGTAGGCTATCTCAAAAAGTCATCTAAAGCATCTACAGACCTTTTTATGTTAGCTGATGAACCATTTTCGGCAGTTTCGGCTGTTAACGAGTACTTTGCAAACGTTGGCAGAAATTTAGCCATGCAAATTACTGATTTTAATGACCCAGTCCTACCTGATAATTTGAATACCACAACTACTTCCTTGTCATCTATCTCACTATACAGCACTGACTACACTGAAGTTGAAAATGTCATAATAAATCTTAAGAATACCTCAGCGACAGGATGGGATGGTATACCAACCTCGTTAGTAAAGTCAGCTAGACATATCATTATTCCAGTGCTGGTCCATATTTTTAATTTGGCGATTGAATCCGGCATCTTTCCTAAAGTTTTTAAAAAAGCTCTAGTTCACCCAATTCATAAAGGCGGAGATGGAAACATTGTCAGTAACTACAGGCCTATTTCGATTCTAACTACATTATCTAAAATATTCGAAAAACTTCTAAATAGTAGACTCGTTAATTATTTAAATAAGTACAATATCATTGCGGCTAATCAATATGGCTTTAGGAGTGGTAAATCTACAGAAGATGCTGTTTTGGACTTAACAAATTCTATAGTTACAAATTTCACTAGCAAAGAAAAAACTATTGGCATATTTTTAGATCTAACGAAAGCATTTGATACTGTTTCCATCCCTAACCTTCTTCAGAAATTACACCAGGTGGGTGTACGAGGAATTGCAAACGATCTTTTTGGGAGCTACCTCAACAATCGTTCACAATGCGTTGTTATTGATAGTGTTGTGAGTGCCGAGGAAAATTTAGATTTTGGAGTACCTCAAGGCAGTGTTCTTGGGCCAACTCTTTTTCTCATTTATGTAAATGAATTGTCCAAGCTAAATTTACAAAATTGTAAAATAATCTCATATGCCGATGATACAATTCTACTTGTTAACGGGAAAAACTGGTCTGAAGTTACAAAATACGCTGAATTAGCATTATCTGCTGTCAATAAATGGTTGTGCAAAAATATCTTAACCTTAAACTTGGATAAAACGAATTTTATAACCTTTGCCCCTAGCAGTATTTCTCTTCCTTCTCCTCCCGTTAAAATTTTTGTTCATAATTCGAGTTGCAAAAGAAATATCCCTTGTAATTGCAGAACTATTAAAAATACCAATCAAACCAAGTATTTAGGCATATACATTGATAGCACCCTTTCATGGCACGAGCACATTAAAGTTACCTGCAATAGACTCCGTAAATTAATATTTGTCTTTAAAAGACTTCGAAACATTGTTGATTTGGCTATACTTAAGAACATATACCATGCCCTCGTAAAATCGATCTTATCATATTGTATCACTGCCTGGGGAGGCACTGATAAAACGAAATTATTGCGTCTAGAAAGGGCTCAAAGATCTATACTCAAAACAATGAACTTTAAACCTATATATTTCCCAACCATCGAATTGTATAGAATTTCTGAAGTACTTTCTGTTAGAAAATTATTTTTACTTCAAACCATACTCCGTAAGCACTCACAAACACCTTTTGATTACCACTTAATCTCTAATAAACGCAGATCGGATTTAGTTTGCAAAACTGTTCGTATTAGATCGGCTTTGGCTAAACAACATTTTGACTTCTTTTCCCCAATTTTATATAATAAAATAAACAAAATTCTTAATATATATCCCCGAACTTCACGTGCATGCAAAAATATAGTTACAGCTTGGTTGTTAGAATTGACATATGAGGAAACAGAGAACTTACTAAAATAAGGTAATTTATATGGCTGACACACATACGGACACACACACAAACACACACATACACATACACACACACACAAACACACACACACACACACACACACACACACACATACACACATACACACATACACAAACACATATACATACACACATACACACGCGCACACGCACGCATACATGTTAATACTGTCAAACTACTTTATGATCCATGTCATATTACTAATATCTTAATTTTAATTTTAAGTCTTTATTTGGAACAAAATGTATTAAATTATAATCTGGAGGTGGGCGTTAATGACTACGACACAGTTTTATAACTAATGTAGTCTTTATCGAACATATTTTATAAACTGTAATCTTTAAAACGTTACCAATAAAGATTTTTATTTTTATTTTTATTTTTATATATAGTTCTAAATGTATGTTAACATATGTATTCAGCCCTTTTTAACGTCCCACTGCTGGGCACGGGCCTCCCTCAATACGAGGGGAATCAGGCCATAGTCCACCACGCTGGCCAAGTGCGGATTGGCGGACTTCACATGTCTTTCGAAAACTTGCTAGGTTCTCTCAGACATGCAGGTTTCCTCACGATGTTTTCCTTCACCGTAAGGCAAGTGGTAATCATGTTAGAAATGATTCGCACATGAAAATATCAGAGGTGCGAGACCCGGGATTTGAACCCGCTTCACTCGGTTGTCCAAGCGAGCGCGTTACCACTGGGCTACCACTGCCTTATATAGTATATGTTATATAGTATATGTTAACATATAACATATATAGTATATGTTATATGTTAACATATACTATTAGTATATTATTAATTCTTAATGAGTTCTATGTATTATAGCCATTGACAACAAAATCCACTAGGAGACTTCACTAACCGCTTAATTATTCACAGCATCATGAAAATTTGAAACATAGTTTGAGCGTTACTATTCACTTCTTAAGACTTAAACTCTTTATCTGTGAAATTCACTCCAGGCATTATAGCTTGTGTATCACCATACAATATTGTGAAATTTTGGCAGTTATTTCTGTACTGTACCAATGGATAACCATTTAAAATGATATTTTAATCATTTAAAATTACACTTAGGGAGTAAAAAATTCTTTGCAAAATTTATTAAGAAAATAATTTCTTACTGCCTAAATTGACAGTGAACTTAAAATTATTGCTTTAGGAATATTTAACAAATTTATTTCCTCCTATTTTCAAGAAGGGTGAAATTAAAATAATAGTTAAATGCCACTCATCTCATTCGTATTTATATACTGAATGTGGGTTTTGGACCAATACACAACGTATTTATGTTGTGTATTTACCAATATATAAAACATTCGGTTAGTTTCAATTTGGGGGTTAAGCTATGATTAGGTACTTCACAATTGATATTTTTTTCGATATACCTACTAAAAATATATATCTATATCTATTCTATATCTATACATATAATAAAATTGTAACTAAGCCGAATCTGTATATTAAATATTTTTTGGCAAATCCTATTGAAATATACATTATTATCGATACAGAGCCTGAATCTATAGTTTTTAGAATTTTTGTCTGTCTGTCTATCTGTCTGTCTGTTACCGCATCACGGAAAAAGTACTGGAGGGATTTTGTTGAAATTTAGTATGATGATAGCTGGTTATCCGGGTCAACATATAAAATACTCTTTACTGGGGGAAACGTTAAAACATAAGTAGAGACGAACCCGAGCGGAGCGAGGGTAAATTTCTAGTTTATAATAAAATTGTAACTAAGCCGAATCTGCACATTAAATGTTTTTTGGAAAATCTTATTGAAATAAACATTATTATCAATACAGAGACCGAATCTATAGTTTTTATAATTTTTGTCTGTCTGCCTGTCTGTCTGTCTATCTGTCTGTCTGTCTATCTGTCTGTCTGTCTGTCTGTTACCGCATTACAGAAAACCACTGGAGGGATTTTGATGAAATTTAGTATGGTGATAGCAGGTTATCCGGTTCAATATATAGGATACTTTTTACCGCAGGAAAATATTTCATTTATGAGAAAAAATACAAAAATTGCACTGTAAGAGTATCATGTATGAGTAGACTATACTAATCTGTAAAACCTAAGAATTTGGTTTTTGGTCATCAGAACGCGTGCGGAGCCGCTGGCAAAGCTAGTAATAATATAAAAATGTATATTGAGTTGCAGTAGCCTATTACATATCACATTGCTATAATTGAATCAAAGGTAAAAATTAAAAATTACATAATTTTTTCAAGGCTTGAAAAATAAGACCCATAGTTTTAGCAGAAAATAATAATTAGGTAATATAATATAAAACTTTACTTTTTATTTAAGAAAAATGTCATTACTTATTGTTAAAATATTAATTATTGTCCTGAAATTCAGATTCTATATACATTTTAGTAATTTATTTGTAACTAGCGACTCAGCTTCACTCCGCTCGGGTTCGTCCCTAGGTATGTTTTAACGTTTAGTATGGATTTCTTATAGATGAGATATTTTTCCGCAGTAAATAGTATCCTATATATTGACCCGGATAACCAGCTATCATCATACCAAATTTTATCAAAATCCCTCCAGTGGTTTTTCCGTAAAACGGCCACAGACTCTAAAAACTATAATTTCGGTCTCTGTATCGATAATTATAATGTCTATTTCAATTAGACTTTCCAAAAAATATTTAATATACAGATTTGGCTTAGTTACAATTTTGTTATATGTGTAGAAGATAGATTATATTATAATAAAGCAGTGGTAGCCCAGTGGTAACGCGCTCCCTTGAGAAACCAAGTGAAGCGGGTTCAAAATTCAAATCCCGGGAAAAAATCATTTGCGACTTATTGCCAACGTAATTACCCTTTATCTTACGGTGAAGGAAAATATCGTGCTGTATGTCTGAGAGAACCGAGCTAGTTTTCGAAAGATATTTGAAGTCCCCTCAACCCGCACTTGGCCAGCGTGGTGGTCTATGGCCTGATCCACGTCGTATTGAATTATTGGCAAGGGCCTCCCGCCCATGCCCAGCAGTGGTACCTTAAACAAGGACTGATAACATATGGATAATAAAGATGTACGAACTTTTATTTATCAACATATTTCCTTTTCAACGCAATGTTATACCCATAATGAAAACCTATTATAAAAAGTAACGTGATACATAGTTCTCAAGCGTACTCATACTGGCTATTCTTTCGTAATATAACCTGTGAGCGTAGTACTCTACCCACTTTGTCTTTTAACTTGGCACATTAAATATTGGTGGCCAAAATTTGCAATTCTTATTGTATTAATTTTGTGCGTGCCTTTTTTGTATTTATTTAAGTTTATAATTGACATCGAAAACAATTCGTATCTTTTTACCTTTTTCGTAGGTACATTATTTTTTGATTAAAAATAAAATAAAATAAACATTGAAACTATAAATAATTAACTATAAAAAATCTTAATAAATATTTTAGATAAGATAAAATCTTTAGCGATTCTCTTTATCTTGTGATTGGCAAATTAAACGAACCAATAAACCTTGGTGTATGTAGATGACACATACTATAATAAAACAATTTGTTTGTTATGATATAAAATGTCGTCAAAATTCCATGCGAGTTTTTACAATATATATTACAACTAGCGGACATACAGAAACAAATCTGTCCCATTGTCATTTAGGGTAGGTAAATGTAGCTTTCCAATGGTGAAAGAATTTTTGAAATCGACACAGTAGTCTTTGAGTTTATTCATTACAAACATACACACACACAAAAATACAAATCTTTCTTCTTTATAATATTAGTATAGATGTATATAATTAATTAAAATCAATTGCCAAATGTATGTAAGCGAATTACTTCAGAACGGCTGCACCTATTTGGCTAACTCTTTTTTGTTGTTTATAACTGTCAGGACAAGGTTTGTATGAAAGACATGTTTGAAAAATTGTACGGAAAAGTGAAAAAAATGGGTAAAAAAATCTCCATATAAAAAGTGATTTGACAGATTTATGTTCAGTTGTTCAGTTTCTTACATTGTTTTATCTGTTTCATCCGAATAAAAATCATTTGTTGTTTTGTGAAAAAGTAGTACAAAAGTTTTAGAACTTTATATTATTAAAAATACCTGCTACTTTTAAAAAGGCCAGTGTCTGCAGCTATTAAGTACAGTCCGTCTATACATATACATACTCCGTCTGTCCGTCCGTCCGTCTATATATATATATATATACATACTCGTAAGTGATAATCTGTTATATCATGACAACAATATTTAAAAAAGAAATGGTTAGTTTTGTCAAAATGTAATATGTAGTATATTATATTAATAATAAATATTGTTTTAAGTATCAATTGTACACGAAAAAGGAACTAACTACTATTATTATATTATACTATTCTTTAAAAGTGTTTATCTTCAGTAATGACTTATGAAAAAAATGATAATTTTGTAAATTTAGGTCTCCATACTTCTCCTTCAGTTCTTAAAAAATATTTTTTATACTCGTATGTATATTTAGATTTTTATGTCTCTCCAATACAAGAATACCCCAATAACCCACTCCTCCAGAGGCCGTATACTATACATATACTAAACATGTGCTATACCAGCAATTGAACGCTGGCGAAGCCGCGGGGTACTGCTAGTTATATATATATATATATATATATATATATATATATATATATATATATATATATATATATTTATATATATATATATATATACATATGTATATAGCTGTAATAACAGTATCAATATGTTTTAGACTATACTTATAGAGTATGAGTAAAATAAATGCAATTGAAACTTAATATGAAATGAACTTTATAAAAACTTTATTGAGACAATTTAAGGACTTACGAAGTTAATTTATTTTATTGCTTGATTACTTACGACCGTAAAAACAAAATGATTATAATTTAACGAGCATTCAAATGACGATCGATGTCCGCTCGTAATTGATGTTTATTTAATTCGTATTGGGGACGAGTAATGGGTGCGAGCAAAATGAGAAAATATTTTAGTGGTAATAGTAAATCTAACATAATTTGTGATGCAATATATCCGTATTCAGGAGACAATGCCTAACAACTATTGACGATTTCATACTTGAACAAAAGGTATGATTGAATTTATCATAGAAACATCTATGACACTCTGTTTCTAAACTTTTATGGTCACTAAACATGTTTAGACAAAAAAAGTTTTTTTTTTAATACATAATGTTCATCATGTTTTACGGCTGACGTGTGAGCTTTTCCAGTGATCATGATGCCTGCAAAAGTACGAATTTCGGAAGTTAGCTCCCGATTTTATTACTTACGTTAGTATTCCGTTTTACGCAGCAAAAACATTACCACTGACGAATATTAAATCCTGACATTAGCTTTCGCCACTCAAAACTTAGTCTCGGTAATGGCGAAAGGTAGGGAAACGTGAAAAACGTGTTCTTGGTTTTTATAAGGAAAATGCGTAATAGCTAAAATTGAAAGTTATTGACGTTAATAATTCTTTGTTTTATTATTAATGCTTGTTAATTTAGCTAAAAATATGGACTTTTTAAAGTAAAATTTACATAATTCTACAGATGTTTGTATTTACTTATATTGTCTTCATTTATGTATATTTGTATAAGTCCATATACAATATGCATATGTACATAATAATAAAATGTACATATTATGAATATTGACTTTAAGTTATTGTACATACAAAAACTTACAGCCAATTTACGTTCAAGAATTCTTTTGAATATTCCTGTAATAAATTATCGATGTGCCTAACTAAGACCTATTGAAAGAAATTTAAAAGCCTGGCGTGTGCAAGTGTCAAGAATTATTGATGATTCGGGGACTTGGTATTCCAATAATTTGTAACGTTATTACTCTGGTACAGTTACCAGAGTAATAAGAAAAAGAGCAGTCTCTTTTCAAGTTATAATATTTATGTTATGGCTATCATGGTTGTCTTGGTTAGTCTGTACTGATTATTTTCCACAAGGTAATATACAAACAAATTATATATTTGTTTATTAATAAAAAAATATTGATTTTTGAGATACAAAATTAACAAAAGTCATATACGTAAATCGATGAAGGCGTTGTCACAAAAGCTAAATGAGCAAGTAGACAAAGTCGCTTAGTAGTAAGCTAATGTTTCAAATATCGACATTGCACGCTCCTATTTTAAGCACGTGAAAAGTGGGGTGGGGAAGGTCTTGGGGCGACAGGGTGTAGGGAGTTGTCGGCATTCAACAGGCGGCGGTCGATACGGGCGGCGCCGCGGCGCAACGGCACGCTCGCCTACCATGCCGGTACTAGCCTACGTGCAATCATCTGATACCCATAAACGGATGAAACTATATAGAAATATAATATATTTTTATTTTTAACTAACTTTCTAATGTTTAGGTAAACTATGTATAATTAAACGTAATTAACCTTAAAAAGAGAAGAAGAAAACACTATACAAAATATTAAAACGCTAAATCAACAAAAAACTTATAGGACGTGACATGGAATTAATAATGTTAATAGGTATCTCTATTTTTAAATAAGCTCATATTTATTATTTCGTCAAAAATTTCTAAAGTGTACCTACCTATTAAAAACTATTTTATAAATAAAATTGAAGTATTTATACATGTTTTAAAATAGAGACCCTAAAAATTAAGCTAATATTATGTATACTGTGTATTGTGCAACCATAGAAGTTCAATATGGTGTAGCTATTTTGAAATTACACTCAGTTCAATTGTGCGTTACTTAAAAGCCAGCATCGTTGAAAAAGTAGTTTTTTTATACCCGCTATATCGCCACTTTCATATATACTTTTGGGTTATTGTAGAATTAAATACGAAAACGCGTTTCTATCTGACTTCGTCGACAAAAAATGTCCTCACCGAATGAGCGCTCATTTGAACATTTGGGCGCGCTTTTATTGTCAAAATAACTTTAAGCATTGTTTTTAATGTTCTATTTCCATTATTGAATATTTATTTTAACTAGAATAATTACCGAAACACAATTGGTGACAGATTTAAGAGAACTTTTGCATGGGACTGTGTATCTAGTACTTTTTTAATCGATGCTGCTAACTAATACAAAATAAATAATAAAAAACTCAAAAAAAAAAGTTTAGCCTGAAACAAATTTACGCACTTAGTTTAAGATTGATTTTCAAAGAGCTTCCGAACGCTTGTGCTTGAGCTTGTGACAAAGCTATATTTTATTCCTGGAAATAGTTCAATAAACATTAATTAGTTTATTTCCTGGTCGAAGGTATTCATAGAGTTGTAGAGACATCGTGAGGGTCACCAGTGTACAGTACAACATAATATATTTACAGTAAACGAAATTATATTACACGTGGGTACGTTCACACGTACCAAACTGTTCTCGTGCAAAGAATAAACCAAGAACGTTTATTAAATAAGTGTTATAAAAAGTGCAATATTTTATTTTTATAAAAGAATTTATACATACTTTTATAGTACAAATATTAAACAAAAATAAGTCATATTTCATATGAGGATAGCGTAAAAGTTCAATAAAATACGCAATATGTTTAAATAATGTAACATGTAAATTTACTCGTAGCATGCTAAAACGAATGAAAAATACTTTTAATAAAATTAATCTAGCCTATTTTAAAGTCCCACTGCTGGAACTGGAGCCCCCATTGCGAGGATGTCGTAAATGTGAGTTCGCGGATTCCGAATTTAATCCCTAAATTTCCATCTTTCAAAAATTGGTCCTTCAATGTGGAAGTGGAAATCAAGTTGAAAATGAAAATCTTAGTGAGCTGCGTGACCCGGATTTAACCCTTAAGCACTGTTATATCTTTTTATACCATTACTACTGTTATAGGTCTCCCAGACTCCCATACCTAAAACGGGTGATTTTTTTAAAAGAACCTGTCAATTTCGTAATCAACAGTTTATTAAACATATTACCTGTCGCAAAGCAACATTTTAACATAAATTATATAACATTCAAACACCAATTAATAGTTTTTTAGCAACTTATTATGTGAACATTATTTTATGGCACTCATTTTGTTCTAAAAAAATTAAAACATAAAAAAAACTAAAAAATCTTTCTTAAATCAACAAAATTATACTCTTTCATAATTAATCTTTGTAATTAAGTCTCAATTGTTTAATTTTTGAGATCACAAAAAAATATATGATTGCTTAAAGTTTGGTTAATTTTTAGGAATGTAATTTACACATGCTGGTTTAGAGCAAGACAAACAATTGGGATTTTTGCAAAATTTGCATACATATTTTGTTTTTTTTTTTAATCACAAAAACTGCAGTATTTTCTTTTGGTTAGCTTTTAACTTTCTACATTGACGTTTTGGATCTGTCAAGGCTTATTCAATAGTAGTCATCTTGGCATTTTCAATGATGTAAGGATTAGTCAATATGCTTTCCAAATACTTTAAGACTAACTCTTTTCCAACATGTTTTATGAATTTTGATCCTTTGTATGTTTGTCCTGAAAAAACATATTCATTGGTAGAGGCTATATCCAGAATACGATAGAAAATAGTAAAGAGCCAACATCACGATCTTCTTTTGCAAGTCATCTTGCAACTTACGAGTATCTCATCAATAGCATTAACACCAAGTAAAGGTACTTGCATTGTAAAATGAATTTATTACTGATAAAATAAATTTATTTCTGGTAAATTCTAGATCGAAACGCGAACCTGTGACTTCCATAACAAGTTTAAGTCAGTCTCCGAATTATCACTAAAATCGCAGATTTCCTCGCTTAAAAGTCATTCTTCTAACATTGAAGGTATCGCAGAATCTGACACCTTTAATGCACAAGGTCGTAGTGAGCGTGAAGTGCTAGTTTGTTGAGAACCTACCCTAAAAACAAAATGTATGTTGCTCAAAAAACTCCCGTATCTACTGTTATAGGTCTGTGAGACCTCCAAAAAATTTTTAAACTTTGCTATTGACCTCAAAAGCGAACGAAGTGACCTCTTCTCTTCACAGCTTGTGGCTCACTAACTAACTTGAAGGTACTAAAACACACGAGACGATTCGGCGAAATAGAGCGGAACAGCAAGTGTTTCTTTTTGGTGTGGGAGTCTATCAGACCTATAACAGTGCTTAAGGGTTAAACCCGTTTCACCTGCTTTTCCAAGCGAGTGCGTTATCTTCAGGCTATTATAACTCTTATGACTTTATAATATAATTTTTATATACATATTCTGAAATTATGCCTTTGTCTGGTAATGAATCTTTTATGAATACTGAACAATTAGTTAGCCTTTTAAATTATATCAGGATGTAGAATTTTGTAAGCTTTTTCATTACTTTGGAAAGTTACAGTTTATTGATAAAACCCTTTGCCGGATACCTGGGTTTATATAAAATATAAAAAAATCACTTTCATCATTTTTCCCCTAACGCGCCAAAAGAAGTATAACTTTAAAAAAAATTCAATAAAAAGCATTTAACACTTTTCAACTTCAGTATTGAGAGATAATTGATCGTGAAGGTCATATTCGTGAGTCTAATTTCCAGGCAATTTATGTTGCCGGTTACACCTACTTTGTTCATGTAAATTCAGTCGGTACTAATGGAATGTATGTATATCATTATTTATTTAAAAAACCACAGCCGATAATTTCGGTTGCAAAATGAAAACTGTAGGTAAGTAATGTTAATGAAACTTTTAAGTGGTTATACTTGCAGATTTTGCTTGATACTTTCTGTGTTATAACTTTATCAAATATGGCGGAGAATATTTTGACGGGTAAGTACCAAGTCAAGTTTAAGCATTTAGAAAATTATTCTTTGACAGCTCGAATAAAAGGAGACTCGAACGTTCGCTGTACCTTTTCATAAAATTTTATCATTTATGCTTTACGACTTGAAATATAACTTCACCAGTAATTAAAGGATGGATGTAAAAATTTAACATAAATAATATTGAAAGTTAAATTTTAATAATTCGCCTGGTGGTACTATTTACTATAATTATTTTTGCTATTATTAACGACATTCTAAACGCTGTTGATAATGAATATTATTTATAGTGATGAAACGATTACGATTAATTATCGACGTTTCACGGTTAATCGTAATCGTCGATTATCATTGTGATTATCTAGCAATTATTTATGACTTACTAACAGAACCCGCGGCTTCACCCGTGATCAAACTACAAAAAAAACTTTTTCGCAATACATACTTTATTATTAAAAGGCAGTGGTAGCCCAGTGGTAACGCGCTCGCTTGGGAAACCGAGTGAAGCGGGTTCAAATCCCGGGTCTCGCACCTCTGATATTTTCATGTGCGAATCATTTTCTAACATGATTACCACTTGCTTTACGGTGAAGGAAAACATCGTGAGGAAACCTGCATGTCTGAGAAAACTTAGCAAGTTTTCGAAAGACATGTGAAGTCCGCCAACCCGCACTTGGCCAGCGTGGTGGACTATGGCCTGATTCCCCTCGTGTTGAAGGGAGGCCCGTGCCCAGCAGTGGGACGTTAAAAAGGGCTGAATACATACTTTATTATTTGGAAGAATAAGTTTGTGTTTCATATTATTTCTTAAAGATATATAGAAAACAAATTTAATTTTGGTGATCGTAACTCAAACCTTCCAGGATTTTAAAATATGTTGAACGTAGGTATATTCTGTAAATAAATTTTCATTTTAGGTATTTAGCAAGCTCCACTGTCTCTATTTTTTGCACATTTTTCTACTCCATCTTTCGAAAGGAGTAAGAGAAGACAATGGTATAACTCGCATATAATGTTTACGACTTTAGAATCATGTAACTCAGCTAATTAATAAATTGTTATTTTTGAAGACATCGCGTGTACATCCATCTTTTTAAGTTACATATATACAGTGCCATTCTTATTTTGCTATAGCTTTGTGCCCGCAGCTACGCTCGCGTGGAATAAAAAATTTTGTTCAGTTTTAATTTCCATTGAATTTATATGTTGTCATATAGAATTTTTAATATTATGCATTTATTTATATAATCACTCTAGATTCACTTAAATTAGTCTACGCTAAAAAACCAACCATAAATATTCCAAATTGGTGGATGTGCTGTCTAGTTGTGGGTTTTATCATAATGTCAATGTGATCCTCTCTTAACTCTATACCTGCTCATTTTAAAGACTGATCCTGAGATATATTAGTGGTCATTGTAAAGTAAATTTTAAGGAGGAATTGCAATAGATTATATTCAAATGCGTAGTCAGAGGTTATCAGTGGTATTTGAGGTATAAATACTGATTCCCCCCGAAAAGGTCCAGCAAACACAGTGGCCCCCCCTAATGTTTAATGAATTACTCACAGTCTAATCCATACATAACTCAGGTGACTTTTTCATTACAGGTGTGGTAAACTTTAGAAGGAGGATATAGATAGTAGGGTATTCTCTAGCTAGGTTTTCTCTCACGCGCTCTAGGTCTGTTATAGTTGTCATAGCTGTAGCCAGCCGAGAAGTTATACTTAATTTTTCTTTGGATTCGGAATAATTTATGGTCTCTTCTTTATATCCCACACAGTAAGTGTGTACTTACGGAGAACTTGAGCCATGTTACTCTATTTAACCAACTCCAACTACCGCCCAGTTTAGGTTTAAGGGGCTGATTTAAAAAAAAAACTAAAATACATGTTTGTTTATTTGTATTGAAGAGCATCAATAAAAAGTTTTAAATACTTCTGATCATAAACAATTTTTTCAATATATAAACAGCACCCTTAGAAGATAAATTTTGAAAAATTCCTTCTCAGCGGATGCTTACATTGTTTAAGGAATATGTCCTCCAAATTTCACGATTCTACAATCAGTGGTTTAGGCTATGCGTTGATCGATCAGTCAGTCAGTCAGGACAAAGCATTTTATGTATATACAGATATTTTCAAAGAAATTTAGTCCTATTGTTAATGTAACATCCTTTTTAAATGCGCATAATGTACACCTTTTGTTCATGCATGTGTTGAGTATTGGAAAGATACAACATAATATGCCCTTCTAAAAGAAATTGCAAAAAAATATCTTTCAATCAATCCATCGTCTGTAGTATCGGAGAAGTTATGTTCCTCTGCTGGATTGATTCAAACTGAAAAAAAAAAGAACAGATTGACGCCCGACAAACTTGAAATGTTATGTTTTCTGATGAAAAATTCTTTAATTTTGATTATTAAATTCCGTAATTCAGTAAATAATTTTAAATTTAGTTTATAGTAATATGAGATATGTATGTTTAAGATTAGGTTTCGAAAAGTGTTTCATATTTGTTCACTCTGGTTACGAGTATACAAAAAGGAAAATCATAACTACCTATCAGAGTCGCAAAGCCATTAATAGTATTGGATCAAGATCCGGCTGCAAGATTGCTACGTTCATAGCGTATTTAATCAAAATCTATTTTTTATATACAATAATAAAAGGGACAATATGTTTTGAACGTGGTGCCTATTAAAATGTGCGCGCTAGTATGTTTAATTAAATAAATAATAATTGACTTTTTGGAACAAAATCGATGCACTTGTTATTAAAATGACTTATACTCCACTTCACAGAAATATACGTAGAGAACTTCTCATCTCTCATCGTATTTTTCTGTGAAGTGATAGCTGCCTTTGCGCACTTAGTAGTCTATCGGGTACAGAAAAAAATTAGCTTTAATTTGATATATAAATAATGAATATACGCCTGGCGACGGAGAGGTTGCGGCCAAGTGCGCAACGGCAGCTATTAATGAAGCAATCTTGCAGTCGGATATTAGTCCATATAAAATATAATAATTTAACACGCTTTTCGATATTTGAATACGCATTCTTTTGATAACTAAATTCCACCGTAGATGTCAAGTACTGAATTATTACTTACAAGAAATAATATAACTGAAATTGCCATTTATTTTAAATTAGTAGTTATAGATATGTTTAGTGTTTCTAAGTAAAATATATGAAATTGTATAAATATTATTTACTATTATAAATAATTAATTACTCTATATAAATTTACAATATTCTATTAGCTTCCTCTCATGAATCATTTAAGTTATTAATGTCTTGAATTAGATACCACTTGCAATAATAATTATGTATCTATTTTGCTGTAAATATAAAAGCAAGAACCTTTTTAAAGTAATAAAACAACATCGAACAAGTACGTAAAAACGTTTTCACCCAAGATTTCTCACTTAAGTTATAAACCAGTTTAGAAAACATGAAAATATATACATATTTCTTATAAGCTAACGACAACTACTACTTTGAATTGACTTCAAATCATTTCTTTGACATTTACAAAAGCCTGTAATATGAACAAAATAATAAAGAACCTATATTGGAGAAAATGTTTTGTATTCAACCCTTTTTAACGTCTCACTGTTGGGCCTCCCTTCAATGCGGGGGGATCAAACTATAGTACACCACGCTGGCCAAGATGGCGGTAGCTAGTTGGCGGACTTCACATCTTTGCAAAATTTACTAGGAACTCTCACAGACATGCAGGTTTCTTCATGATGATTTCCTTCACCGTAAGACGAGTGGTAATCAAGTTGAAAATGATTCGCACATAAAAATATCATAGGTACGATACTCAGGATTTGAACCTGGTCCACTCAGTTTCCCGAGCAAGCGCGTTACCACTGGGCTACCTTTGTCCACTGAGTACACTGTCCCCGTAATGCAATCGATGCCCTTTTTTATCTGTTCAAGTGTTTAAGCGTGAAAAGGTTGCAGACTGACAGAGTTATTTTAACATTTGATGATGATGATGATGATGATGTATTTTGTATTTATGATTGTATTAGTAAATATAGTTTTATTAAATATTTATACTATTTAGATCGATATCATTTTATGTTATGTCTTTATAACAGAAAAAGCAGAAAATAAAGTAAATACTTAAAAAAAATCCTTTACTTCACTGATAGTATAGAAGAAATATGTACGTGGCGATATAAGGAATTGATGAAATAATAAAGTCCTTAAACCAAACTTATAATGAATGTTTTGATAGAAAAATAATAATTAATTATTATTGGCCTCATCCAATATATATAATAATATACTTTGACCCAGGATTCCCAGCTTCAGGATCAGCAGTTGTACATGATAGCCACTAGACCAACTTAACTGTATTCACTAACAAAGGATGTAAAAATACAAAATCAATAGTGGATTACGGTATGTCTACATCGACGAAAGAGATTTATTAGTTAATGGAACATAAAATATCTGTCTGACTCGTATCTACTTTTATGATGACAGCTGCGAGAACAAAGTACGTGTCGTCAAACCTTCGAGCTATTTAAGTGCATAACTATCTCTCGAAAGAATCTTAAAGAATCCTTATAGTATTAATATATTTCATTTTCCTTTTCCTTCTTATATTTTATTCTCATACGTCTTATAACCTCTACTTATACATATTTGTAGCGGCAATCTGGATAACTTTAATTAAATACCATACACGCCAAGCGTGTTGGCTGTTACATGGATATTTATATTAATTTACAGAAATAATTCTTGATACCTTTATTACTTCTTTAATAGTTTAAGCGCCAGTTAATAATCTTATAAGTCTCATATAACTATTAAATGTAATTTAATAGTTGAGTTAGTAAAATATATTAAAATTATAATATGAAAAGGTTTATGTGCGAGTATACATAGTCTTGCCCTAAATATTGTTATAGAAAAAAAAAACATTTTTTCTATTGCACGTAACAATTATTACTATTAGTGTGTTAGTTTAATCTATACTATAATAAAACTGTAGAGGTCGAATGTCTGTACATAGAAAAAAAAAACGCTAAAAACCGAGTCAGGGGGGTGTAAAAACAGCTATAGAACAAATACAGATTTTTTCAAATTTTTTGTTTCTCTGTCTGTCTGTTTGTCTGTTTGTACGGACTAATCTCCAAATGCTGCTGGACCGATTTAAATGAAATTTTGCATGATGGTACCTTATACACTCGGTCAACATTTTAGATACCTTTCATCCCGGAAAATTAAAGAGTTCCGTGGGATAGTTAAAAAACTATAGTAACTTATACAGCTTAATACACAAAAACTACTAATTGGATTTTAATGAAACTTCACAATAATATAGTTCATACATCAGAATAATAAATAGGCTACTCTTTATCCTGCAAATATGTACGATTCCCGTATGATAGATCTGTTTTCATAAAACCATTAAAAATATATAAAGCTTATTCAAAGTGGTCTCCATTGGCTGCAATACAGTCCTTTAAACGTTGAGGCCAGTTATCAACAGAAGCACGCACTCTTTCCATGGGAAAATTCTTCACTGCCAATCGTATGGATTGTTTTAGGTACTGCGAATTATCATGGCATTTAGAGCAAGCCATACTCTCTAAAACTGACCATAAATCATAATCCAGCGTATTAATATCGGGACTACATGATGGCCAGTCTTCAGCTCTGATGAAGTCCGGAACGTGGGTTTCTAACCAAGATTGCGTGGATCGAGCTTTATGACCCGGCGCCGAGTCTTGCTGAAAGAACCATTCTTGGTTATTGAACATAGTGTTGTTAAGGGGCTTAACTACCTTTTCAAGTATGGTATCTTGATACACTTGTGCCGATGTTTTTCATAAAATTATGGCTCAGTCACTCCTTCATAGCTAACACACAACCAAACCATCACTGAAGTCGGATAATGCCACGTTGTACACTGTTGACTAATCGGGAAGCTTCTTTAGAGCTTTGAGCATAAATGCAGACATTTTTTTTTTTTAAATATTGCTCAATTGTAAAAAATTTCTTATCCGTATACAAATTTTTTCTGTGACCTCCCCTTGCGTACCGCTTAAGTAGTTGTTTTGATCTTACCACCCTATTCTTTTTTAAATTATCAGTTAAGAAATGACCAGTGCGTATCTTATAGGCTGCAAGCTAAGTCATCTTTTAAAATATGCGACATGGTTCTAGGTGCTATCTTCAAGTCCCGAGATAAAAACTTTTGCTATCGGACAGGATTTCTTCGAATTCTTTCCCTTACTCTTTGATCGCCTTTTTCGTACGAACACTACGTGGACGGCCAGATCTTTTTCTGTCACAAACAGAGGAGGTTTCATTGTACCTGTTAATAGCCTGGTACACAAATATTTAACTAATACCAAGCGTATGGAGAGTTTTAAAAATTTATTTGGCTCCATACCTACTATGTAATGCAATCAGAGCGATGCGGTTCTCTTTATCACCCCAGTCCATTTTAATATCACAAAATATTTTACAATGTATTGGCGCGAAAATGAGAAAACACAATAAACAATCATATAAAAATAGACAGATTCCAAATTCAAATGTAATATTTTGTTTATTTTAAATTGTAGCAGTATTTATGGCCAGACCATGTACATATATGCGATGCGAATACATTTCTTTTGGTTTTTAATTTTTATAATTAATTATGTTATATTTGATCACTATATTTTATACATTTTTGTGTTATTTACAATTTACTATGTAGTATGTTAATTATAAACTACTAGTGGCTCACCCACGCTTCGTTCGGGTTCGCGTCTAGAAAAATAAAAACAAATCTATCCCACGGGAATCATACATTTTTCGGGATAAAAAGTAGCCTATGTGCTATTCCAGACTATCATCTATCTTTGCACCAAATTTTATCCAGATCCGTTTAGCCGTTCTGGTGTGATTGAGTAACGAACATCCATACAAACATCTAAACTTTCACATTTATAATATTAGTAATATTCTATTTCTTTTCGTCATTTTTTTTAATATCAATTTTTTAAATATGTCATGCATAAATCAGTTAAGTAAGACATTTACGTCAAGAAATCTTGACACTTGCTTGACCTAATTCTGTTGCTACTAAAATTTCATTATCATAATCGTTTCTTTTCTAGATTCTTGATCTTTCGTTTATTCTATTTTATTAGAATTCCTCAGGCATTTCCTTGCTCTGATCAAATTCAAATTCTAAAATCCCTTTTCACCCTTACACTTTACTATTACAGCTCTACGTTTTTGGGTTTCGTATCTATATGAATGTTTATATTATATTCAATGAATATTTTTTTTTAATTTATCGTGTCATTGTTTTTTATAGTTATAGTTTTTATTTCGATTATTATTATTTCGATTAACGTGTTATCCATATACTACCGACATCATCTTTAGTGGTTACTAATCTTGTGGGCGTTATCAGGGCTCAAATAATAAAGAATTTTCTTTGCTCAATTACAATTTAAACGGCAAAATCGCAATGTTATAAACTTGAAACCGTAGTTCTAATAATTTAGAGGAGCAGCGGGTTCATAGGCACCACTCAGACTTTCACATTCAATATCAAAGCATAACACTCTATGATATAACATGATCAACCAACGTTACTAAGCCATGTATCTCCAATGAATGTCATGATGGCGACTCGATCCCGCTCGAGACGTAATTTCTACTCGATAACATAGTGACTAAACAATAGAAAGATTTTATAGCAGCAAAAAGTAACTAAATCCTCCTCCGGCATATAATTATATGTATATATCTTATATATTTAAACGACGATTCTTGTATGTTTATATCTTTATTTATTTATACCAGCGATCTAGGAAACAGTTCTAACGATTTCGCAGAAATTTGGTATATGGGGGCTTTCGGGGGCGAAAAATTGTTCTAGATTAGTCTCATGTCTGGGAAACTGCGTGTTTTTGAGTTTTCATGCGGTTTTCTTTTGCATTATTCTACGCAGAATATGGTCGATAATTTCTTATACTCGAATGTAAGCACCGTGGTCAAGCGGTCAAGGCGCAAGTTAGACAACACATATGCCCGAGATCGAGTCGCGGTCGGAATATAAAGTTTTTACTTTTTTTTTTTTGTATTTATTCAAGTTTTTAGTTTTTTTTTAATCAAAAAAATACGATATAGCAAAAAAGAACTCCGAGCGAAGCTCAGTCGCCCAGGTACTGTTAAATTATGTGTCACTTGATGGTTTTGATGGTAGTTTTATTTAATTGTAACTTTTCCAAAATGAGAAAACAAATTGAACTTATATTTTTATGTTTAATATACTTCTCATACTTTACTCTTATTTCTTTTACATTTTTTTATGCATTTTATCCTTTTTATTTCTTTTTTACATGTAGTTTCTTTATTTAGGCAATACTTATTCCAGTAATCTATTTTAAATTTTTAACAATAACTCTGTTTCTCTAACAGTTTGCTATTTCCTTTATCCAAAGGTTGACTGGAAAATATCGCAGTTTTAACGGTAACGTAGCTTGAACATTTTGTAAATACACTATATATTATATTCGTTTTGGATGTACAACAAAGATAGACTATTATTATAATATAAAATTTATTTTGTATTTTTCTTCACTAGCTCCGATCACAATATCTCTAACTTACTCAAAATCTCTATCACTTTTTTTTTTTTTTGGTCCACTTCAATGTTAAATTCTGAGATAGGAAAAGTTGTTTATCGTAACTGTATATGCATTAGATGTTACATATTATGTTCACGTTCAGCCGCTACTAAACGAAGTTACTCGGTGAATATAAGTTTGTATGAGATCGCGCTTCACAGATGTCGAGCAGAGATGGCGCGGGATCAATATCTCTGCCATGAATAATTAAGACGGATGAGCCACTTTTTAGAGCTCTCTAGCTTTATTGCTTTGATTGGGAAAACAGATTTTCTTTGAGAAGGTCAAACGAATGTGTTTGTGTCACGTTAACACATTTTATTGGATAACGTTTAATATACATAGTCACGAGCAAGCAACTAACTATTCAGTTGGTTGCTCGTGACTATGGCAAGTGTTTTCTTTTATTTTTAGGTCTTATTCTTAAATACATTTTGCTGATTTGTACTAGTTTATTAAAAAAGTTTTCTTTAAAAGTTAAAATTAATAATACGAGCTACTACTTAAATAATATTAAGGGGAGGACAATGACACAGGACACTTATCTTCTTTTAGTAACTAAACTAGCGACTCACTCACGCTTCGCTCGGGTTCGTCTCTATGTATGTTTTAAAGGTTAGTATGGAATAGATAGACTATTTATATTATATACATATATAAGATGACTTGTTGTGAGTTGTATTATAACGTATTTTCCTGTGGGAATGTGATAATCTCCCGCAGTAAAAACTATCCTATGTCACTCTTCAACCCTCCAATTATCTCCAAATAAAAATCATGCCAATCTGTCACTATTTCGACGTGAAAAAAAGGACAAACATTTACAATATTAGTAAGGATTGCGATTTTATCGCATCATACATGGAAATATTAAGTAAGAAGCCAAAAATATATTTACTCTTATAAGAGAAGTTTGTTTAAATAAAAAAAAAAAAAACATTTTCTATTATTTACAGTTTATTTATTTTTTCTGTTCTAAGTAATAAAGTATATACTATGATGACAACACTACGTAACTTTTGTATTGCATTGTTTATATGTATAGTAATCTGGATAGTACATTTTTTAAATGTCTTGTCTCTACATTTTTCCTTTTTTTTGAATAAAATAAACTTATCTCGCGGTTTAGAGTGTAATATGTGAATATATTTTTTTTATTCTCATTTTAAGAGATGAGTCACTTAGGTGACTATGTTGCTCTGGTAGGTTAAACAAATATTCTTGCGTATACATTAGTTTTAATATTATCTAGTTTCGCATACTTATATTATATTTACCTATGTTATACATAGTTTTGGCTAACACTGAAGGAGGATTCGCAAGATACATATTATATATATCAATTGATCTATCTGTTAATTGTGATAAAAGGGGTTCACTACGAGCACATTAAATTAAAATATTGTACACATCCTCTACAACTCCGCAATCGGGACAATTAGGAGAAAGAACTTTCTTCATTAAATAGGTGAATAACAACAGGTCATGTATCTATGATGATTATTAAATATTCAAATATATGTTAAAAAAAGTAGCTCTGGAAAAATATCAGAAAATGATATTGGTATAATGAAAGTACAAAAACTATTCAAAACATTATATTTAGTTATAAATATGAAAGAAAAGACGCTTGAGGCAACAAGCATCCTTACAAGCGATATCTGTTACAAATATAACAAAAGTGGAAATGTGCGTTATTAGGCTTTCGGGGTGGAATTGCTATCAAACTTAATAAATTTTGTACTGAGGTTATTTGGCGACCTTTATTATAGAGACACGTATAAGTGTAAGATAATATAAAACTTCATTTAGAATTCGTTTTTTCTTAACCTTTTTTTTTATGACATTCAGTGACAAACGAGCAGACAGACCACCTGATGGAAAGCAGTATCTGTCGCCCATAACACATATGGTTCTGCACTTAGATTTTAAGTAACAAAAATGCAGAACCACAGGTGCGTTGTCACTGTGAGGACTAAGATGATATGCCTCTTGCCTGTAATTGCGCTGGCTACCTTATCCTTCAAACCGGAACACAACAACACAACAACGGGGGTGGTACCCATCCAGTCGGACTCCTCAGGCTTGACAGAGTCCTACCACCGGTAAACCTTCACTTACATCTATGGAGAACCTTCACTTACATCTTAACCTTCACTTACATCTATGGAGTAACTCTAAATTTTTTTTATTCGCTTAACAGTACCAATAGCCTCCGAATAAATGTTTGAATCATACGAACAAAAGGGACAGACGGTTATCTCGAAATTATAAGTGATCTCGTTAGTGCCTTTTGCTGACGGAACCCTAAAATGTGTACACTAAAGTTTAAAATATATCAATGTATATTACATTAGACAATAAATCAAATCATTACAGTACACAATAAATCAAATTTCACTTTCTCTAACCGTTTGTAACCGTGGTAAATAACTTAATCGCGGAATTTTGATTTATATACCTCTTTTGTATCTGTAATTTTTCCTTTCGAATTTTTCAATAAAAAATTATAGAAAATTGATAAATATTATCACCATCTATGATATTCATGTGAACTGATTTCTAACTGACGAGACGCCATAGTTTGAAAACAAATTACTAATTTTATTTATTATAGTAAAGAAATAACTGAAAATTTAATTTACTTCAATAAATTAAAGCTAAGCTGTTAATCAACAATTCGGAAACAAAATTGTATTACGCAATGGGATTAATCACGTAAACCGTTAACCAATAATCGTGTTTGTAATGAATATTCGGATCGCTGATCTAACATGTATAAGTAATATCGATATTTATCTTATAGTCACGTACAAGCCAGTCGTCGTAGTCATGTATATTGAGTAAAATAATATGTTAATATAAATATAAATGTTTTTAGAATTCCTGGTATGTGGTACGAAATACCTAATTGAAATTTTCTTTATAAGAATTTTATCTCTACACCTGTTTATAAAATTCTCATTCGATAGCACTGTTATGTAATTTTTTATGTTATTAGATATTTTTTATATAATTTTTATTATACATTTATTTATATAATTCTTAATTAGCATTTCATTATATTATGATAGTTTTACATATTATTTTAATTCAGATTATTATTGTGATGCAAAATGTAAAACTAAAAAGAGGATACATATATCCCAACCATAAAAAAAAATCAACATCCACCCGCAAAGTTTCCACCTGCTAGTATACCTGTGACCATGGCATTTGTAACAATGCCGAAATATCGAGAACTCTCAAAAGTTTACATCATAATAATATTGTCACTGCCCGTGAGAATTTAAAGACTTTATTTAGTTTCTCTTTTTATAAGTATTTTTTATTAAGCCCCTTTTATCGCCGACTCCCACTATGATGCCGATCACTGTCCGTTTACGGTTTGATATCGGTCTGGTAAAGTTTTTTTCTACAAAAAACGTTGCTAGAGTGTGATTTGACCGAAACGTGACTCTCACTGATAGTGTGAATACTGTCATTGTTTTTTGTAATACATTACTTTACCAGACCGATATCGGACCGAGAGTGAACCGCGATCGGCACTATAGTGTGGATCGGTCCTTATTGACCTACTGCAAGGCATTGGCCTTCCTTCAATATCACGGGAATCAAGCCATAGCTCACCACGTTGGCCAAGTGCAAATTGGCGTACTTACATGTCTTTCGAAAACTTGCTAGGTTCACTCAGTCATGCAGGTTTCCTGACGATGTTTTCCTTCAACATAAGAAAAAGTTTTTCTAAGTATTATCCCCATATGGAGTACTGCTCTCATCTCTGGGCGGGAGCACCGGCATACCAGCTTGGGCCTTTTGACTTGGTTCAAAGGAGAGCTGTGAGAATTGTCGACGATCCAATACTCACAACCGATATAGAGCCTCTAAGTCTAAGGAGAGATTTTGCGTCCCTATGTGTGCTCTATCGTCTGCATAATGGGTTGTGTTCCGAAGAATTGTTTGAAATGATGCCCACGGCCACTTTTTATCATCGCACCGCTCGCCATCGACACAGAGTTCATGCCCACACATTGCATCCCAAATGGTCCCGTACAGTTCGATTTGAGAGAAATTTCCTCCCACGGACCATCCCGCTGTGGAATGAACTCCCTGCCGAGGTTTTCCCAGAGGGCTACAGTATGGGGTCCTTTAAAAGGGGAGTAAGTAGGTTTTTAAAGGGTCGGCAACGCGCATGTGATGCCCTTGGTGTTGCAGGCGTCCATAGGCTACGGTAACCGCTTACCATTAGGCGGGCCGTATGCTTGATTGCCACCGTCGTAGTATAAAAAAAATATTATCTTTTTTAAATTCATAAAATTCATGTTTTTTATTCTGGGATTTTTAATGTAGATATTATCAACTTTACAATTTAAAATAGTTTTGATGTGCTTCAAAATATCTTAGATTAAAAATTCTGTTAAATATGTACTTTAAAAGTTCTTTTTAACAAACTACTAACTTTGCTAGCATTAATGTTATTATGAAGAATCACCATTTTACGTTATTTTTTTAACTCTACATATTTTAAATATTTTTTGTCTCATCTGTTGTAAATTATTAAAAAAAGAACATATTTTTTGAGCTCTATCCGAGAGCTGAATATAATGTTACTGTAATATATGTGTTCAAATATAGAACACTTCAGTATTTTGATAGTTTTAAATATTGATTTAGAAATAAAAGGGATTCAAAGGAAATGGATTTTTACTAATGATTACCCAAATATTTCAGTTACTCTCTTGTTTAGTTAAGTACTTAAAACAAGGCCTTTCAATAATTCAACCCTATACAAATATTTTTGCCGTGTAAATATCAAAGTAATGACTTGTTTCTTACTAGTTGACCTCAAATTAACTTTCAATTCCAAATTTGAAGACATTTTCAGTAACTACATTTTTGTTAGAGATAAAAACTTACAAAAAAAGTAACTTGACTTTAAGGCATTACTACATATACTATTACTGAACGATGTATTTCATTTACGAAAGGTTCCTAATTAGATAATTTTCGAGGCGGTGTCAGTTGACGCATGGCAAAGCAAATCTATTTAGATACGTATGAATACGTCGCAAATTCATATTTTAACTATAATAAAATTAATTGCCTTGTATTCATTCTAAATGGATTGTTCATTTTTGTTTGCCTTGTATTGACATTGAAAATATTTACTCGTATTTTATTATTTCAAATAAATGAATGACGAAATATGCTTGGAAATATGAATTCATTTTATACAGTTTCCTTTTTTAGTTTTTGCTAGTTAGTGGCTTCGTTTAAATGTAAATTGTTTGCTTTTTTCTTTAGACATTCTTGGGCTTAAAAGCTTAGGATTATGTATTTCTATAATAACTTTTAAGTTAAACTATTATCATATCATATTAATTATAAGGCAGTGGTAGCCCAGTGGTAACGTTTTCGCTTGGGAAACCGAGTGAAGCAGGTTCAAGTCCGTGTCTCGCATCTCTGATATTTTCATGTGCGAATCATTTCTAACATGATTACCACTTGTCTTACGGTGAACGAAAACGTCGTCAGGGAACCTGCATGTCTGAGAGAACTTATCAAGTTTTCGAAAGATATGTGCAGTCCGCCAACCCGCACTTGGGCAGCTTGGTGGACTATGGCCTTATTTCCTCGTGTTGAAGGGAGGCCCGTGACCAGCAATGAAATGTTAAAAAGCGTTGAATGCAATTATTATAACGGAAACTCATTGCGGAAAAAATATTAATCTGAGAGTTAAGTTTTATATAATACCGATCAATAGTTTACGAGTGACTCTATAAGTAACAAGAATTCAATCATCTTCACAAACTTTCGTATTTATAATATTAATTTTTCAGTTACTCATGTAATAAACTAACAGGTTATATAAGAGGAAAACAAGTAACGTATACCCGCTATTATAAATATCGTGATACATATTCATATATTAGTATCATTATTCTGCCATGCCAACAAATTCAAAATTTAACACGGTCTGTAGGTAGTGGTTACTAAGTTATGATATAATTTTCGAAATCGAGGCAGGGTAAATTAACACCCGGTGAGCCTTTGATTCCGTCGTTTCATCTTCCTTTAATTCATTTAATATTCTCGTCCAGCAAAATTACATGAGTTGAAACGTGTAATTCGGTCATACTTTTCAATAGAAATGAATCCTGAATCTGATGGTCATAAGATAAAACTGAAAATTAAAATTAAGAAACTTTGCTGTAATACAATGCGAATTAATTACGATTTTATAGGATCTCATTGGCCTGAATAAAGTAATTTGGACGAAACCACTGTTACAATAGCCTCATAATTCCGTCATTTAGTTTTTATTTATTATATTTAAATTTAATTATGAGAAACATTTCTATGACAAAATGAGATCATAAATACATATTTATTATATTATGATGGAGTATGTCCATTATCATCGTTTCAAATGAATTGTCGAGAAATATACGCCATCTGACGAAATTGTTAGTGTGTATTTTGGGACTTAAATTAGTATATTAGTACTTCTTTTAGGTACCGTTAAGTCTGCGTTAATTTTGTTTTAATGAATATTTATCAAACATGCTTTTTTTCTAAGTACCTATAGGTAAGTATTATGACAGTTAAAAATTTAAAATAAATATATTGTGCTATATGTTAGAAATGAAAACAGAACACATATTTTTTGGACAATCCAAATAAATACGCACAAAAATTTAACACTTTTAAAACTTTTGACTACACAGTTATTCCAGGTTCAGGTTGCATTTGTACATAAACGTGCAGCGAATATGTTTGCGGTGAATACATTTACTACCGTCAGATTAAGGCGCCATAGGTCATACGAAATTCGTGATTCGTGGGGGTGATGTCCTCGTCTACTAAGTGTACGCGTTGACGAATTTATTTGACTTATTTACCTAATAATTATAAACGTTAAATCGAACTATTACATTCACCTTCATTTTTAAAAAGCAATTTTATTTTTTCCCTTTTATATTTAGTAGTGCTCTTTAGTATTTTAGTATTAAATTCGACGCACGTATTACGTCGATGTTTACGTATAGGTACGTGTCGGTCCGGACCGATTTGGGCGAGCACAAATTCAAGTATCGCAATTAGGTAACAAAAAAAATAATTTAAATCTATATTTTAATGTTATATACGGTTTAAAAAAATCATTTATATTTTTATAACTGACTCGTGTAGGCCATTTAACATGTAATAGGTATATTACTAAATTAAAGGTAAATGTAGTAATTTAAAATTTGAAATTGTATGTAAGTGGAAAGAATGGGGAACTTTGATTTGTTTTCTACACCGAGCAAAGTAATTCAAATCTAGTTTTGAATTTACCTAGGTAGTCAGGTAATCTCTAATTTTAGATTAATACATTTTTTTCTTTAAAAATTACAGTAGGTTCTTTTAAAATTTTAAAAATCCAGAGCTAAAAATTTTTTTAAGGTTCAAGAAAGTACCAGGAAAGTGAAATGAAAAGAAAACTTTTGTTTTCTCCTAATCAACTTTATTTTATCATTCATATGTAAGGAGAGTACATTCCTTTAATTTTATTTAATGATTCAAGTAATTTATATTGTATTTAGCCTTTTACTTTACTTTTTCGTTTATATTATATTTTAAAAATAAATAATATTAGTTGAATAAACTTTAAATGTCGTTTCCCTAAATTTAGATTGTATTTTATTTTATATTATGTAATTATAGTTTTTGTAATTAATAAAATGAATCTATAACTTTAGTACATGCGATGTACCATGCGAGTTGCTCCCGGTACTTCTTTAATAGCAGAGTGGACCGTGGAAGCAACCCCTTGGTATTGTGGTCTGCTTCAGCATGCCTGGGATCGGGGCGTCGTGGTTGAGTTTGTAAGCGGTTCTGCGGCGTCCGATTACGAAGGGGGAGGTTTCGTTGGGTTTTAGTGGGTAGAACTAACTTTCCTAGCCGGTTAATCTCACATAACGACCTGTATCATGTATGTATGCAGATGGTATGCGTAAACGCATTTCCCAACGTAAGAATAAGCACTTACATGTTATGTTATGAGATGCCTTTCTAATAAGGTGTCGTAGAAATATTTACAGTACATATTTATCATTACATTCATATTTACCAAATAATTAATGAAGGTACACTATAACTAACAATCGGCGTAAGCTGTTTATGTGTCTTTTTTTTTTGGAAAAAAAGAGTAAAATAGCAAAATTTTATTTATAACATTTTATTTGTAGAACGATATGACCATTCAATTATGCACATTTTTAATAATAAATTCTATGAAAATCAGCCAGTTATTAATAAATTTTATGACGTTGTTGTTTTAGCAAGTTCGCAGGGGGACAATTTGGTCCAAACCATCTGTTTTGTAGGATAACAATTTTTCTTGTTTTATGTTGGATTATCCAAAAATTAAATTGTAAAACATCCTGTTAGTAATAAATTGTAGACAATTACCATTTTAAAATATTCTCCGTATCAATCCACAATTATTTACAATTATCAAATTTTCGTAGAAAGAAAAGTTGGGCATCTCATCAAA
Organism: Argynnis bischoffii washingtonia; assembly: GCA_033884665.1. NCBI lineage: Eukaryota > Metazoa > Arthropoda > Insecta > Lepidoptera > Nymphalidae > Argynnis > Argynnis bischoffii. Next base: position 10,244,562 of record CM066618.1, on the reverse strand, counting down.
ACGAAGCTAGTCGTTAAGTTTCAGCTTCATTAAGCGTCATTAAGAAAAAGGTGTGGTGTACTGTAGATTTCAAGCATACAATAAAATAAAAATCATTTAGTTACATTTATCTCATTTTCAAAGATCTATCTAAATTACTCAACATCATAATATGAAGTGGATTTTGTAAATATTATATTTTTCTTAATTTCACTACACTATAATGTATAGTGGTACACATAAAACGTTTAACTTCCTTAGTAACATTATTTAAATACCAGTATAAAAAGTAAAATGTTTAATGACTGTAATATACGGATGTGGGCTCTACCTATGTATATCAGCCTATAACAATTCAAATAAGCCCAAGCTCAAAACATTCACTCGTAGCCAATGAAGAGTTCCGCTACACCTTTTAGTCCTATCATTAAATTTTCTCGTTGATACCAAATTATTGCACTTTCATTGCTAATATATGTATGAATATACTTTCCTGAGATTTGCGCATTCAAACAAACAAACTCTGCCTCTTTATAATATTACCATAATTTAGTAAGTTGCATTGCGGAACCAAACGATGTAAAGACCGAAGCAAAGCCAGTGTGATTCCTTGGTTTCTTTTCCTTTTAGTTTCTTCTCTCAAAATCAAATCTCAAAATCATCGAAATCTTCTCTTTTTTTCGAGAAAGTCCAAGTTAGAGTTTTCGTTTATAAAGTTTATGGAATATAAACTGACAATAAATATCATTTACTATATTTTTATTCAGAAGCTCTATTTAACATTGTTCAAAATCATGTATTTAGGTACTTTTTTCTTAAAACAAAAGAAAGGGAAGCTGGCTCCTTTCCTTTTGTTTCTTAATTTTTGTACGTGTTGATGATGTTATTTTGTATGTTACTGAGTATTGACACTGTGAGAAGAACTTCATTGTTTACCTTTGAAAATTAGCTTTTTAATTCCGTTTAAAATATTACAAAATAAAAGTAAATGTTTATTCATAATATTATTACTTTCTACTTTAATATGAAATTATTCAAACAGTAGATTTAAACTGTTTACTCGCTTATTGTTTACTAAATTATTTTGCGCCCTTTCAAATCAGCGATATTTGAAAACCCTAGAGGTATAACAAATTTAAATTTCTAACTAAGTAACTGCAAAATATCGTTTCTTTTCGCCTTAGATATGATAGTCTGAACGTTCTCTAGACACAGTTAAGCTCCACCCTTTTGGGAGACTTATTTTCGATTGTATTCAATCGATAGATAGAAAAGAAGCCTCTTTTGTATGAGGAATAGGCTTTCTTTAGATATCGGTTTAAAATTGAACCAAAAGCACTCGGTAAAGTTAATATTGTCGCGTAATCAAGAGTGTGTTACGTCTTTATACCAGAAATGATCATTAAAAATGGCACGTCTAAAGCATTCTTAACACATCCTAAAATAGATGTCAAATAATATATCAATTAACGACAAGAACAGGTAATCGTAATGTGCCGTGTGTGAGTCAAGAACAAAACATTTTAATAAATACCTGCAACTGCTTTGATTTGTATCGGCTGGCACCGACTTCGAAAATATCTGGTAGGTATCTGTAGTAAATGAAAATTACCAATCAGTAATTTTTTAATTTTAAGAGTTTTTTTAACTCGGTTTTGAAAAAAATTAAGTTTTTATTTTTCCATTTTTAATATGAAAATAGTAGTAGTAAATGAAGAAAAAAGTATTTTAATAAAATATTCGCTTAAGCCATTTAAGTCAGTTCGTTAAATCAAACAAAATAAGCCAAACTCAAAGTATCTACTATAAGCTATTGAAGAATTTCATCTATCCACCTTGTGGCCTTATCATTAGATCAGGTCGACGATACCGAACCATTGCATTATCAACGGTAATAGAAACACTTGCAAAGATTAAAGACAATATGACAATTCTAAGTAGGTTAAATTTTCATTAGCTATTTTTCTACCTTTAGGGGTGGTATTTATTTAAATTTAAATGGGAGAACTGTAAGTATACACTATTAAACAAAACAAAAATTGTCTAAATCGGTTAATAAATGACGGAGTTCTGAGGTAACAAACATAAAAAAAATATAGCCGAATTGAAAACCTCCTCCTTTTTGAAGCTGATTCAAAAGGGCGGCAGTGTGTGGACATTTCAGTTGAATTTTGGAGGCAAGAGAATATTAAATAATAAAGGTTGAATAGTGGTATAAACTCTTACTACATGAGTATGTAGTGGTAGAAATACTGGTCAGAGTCTGAGTTAACCCACAACTGTTCGTAATATGAGTTCGTGAAGTGCCAAAAGTGACTCCTGTGAACCAAAAGTGATAAAACACATCTATAGTGCAAAAAACGTATTTTAATTTCCGATCCTAGAACTCACAGATCGTAATAACATAAAAAATTAATAGTACATATTAGATAGAATTAATTAATCTAAGTATTTCCTTAGCTCAACTAACTTCTCAAGTACAAATTTTCATTACTGTTGAGAAATTCTTGAATAAGAACAAGGTTTACTTAAAAGATTAATATTTAAAACTTTCGACGTAAAAAAAATACAAATGGTATATTTAGAGACCTATAAATTCTTATGCAATATATGTTTTTCCCTTTCGGTACATGGAAGTAATGCTATTAAAGTGTTTTAAATTCTAAAATTAATTATTGAAATAGTTTATACTAATAAACTATTGGTATATTAGGTTATGGTACTAAGGTGTTGCGTCTTACCAAGAAGAGCTGGGAAAACATCGTGAGGAAACCTACACGTCTGAGAGAAGTGAACTATAGCCTGATCGTCCTCGTATTGAAGGGAGATCCGTGCTCAGCAATGGGACGCTAAAAAGGGATGAATACAATTATAAACTAGATTTCCTAAAGCAGATAGTTAACAGCATGGCTCGTGTATGTGTTTCTTGTTTACTCTATAACCACTTAAGGCGATCCCTACGACTATCAACAGAGCTTTAAGTATTATTTGATATACTGGGTTTATTAAAATAAAACTTAGATAACTATATTTAACAGTTCCATTAGTTAAGCCGTTCTCGAGAAATGGGTCTTTAGGTAGATAAAAAAACCGACCAAGTGGGAGTCGGACTCGCACACGAAGGGTTCCGTACTATTATCTATAAAAACGGCAAAAAAAATCATGTCTGTTGTATGGGAGCCCCCCTTAAATATTTGTTTTATTTTATTTGTATATTTTTAAAGTAAATATATGTATAACTAAATATTTCGTGAATATTTCAAGCGTCTACTTGTTGCCGTTATTAATATCGAACAATAACGAGCAAAAAAAATCACGTTTGTTGTATACACGGGCTCCCATACAACAAACGTGATTTTTAAATATTTATTTTATTAAATATTTATTTTATTCAGTTTTTTAGTATTTGTTGTTATAGCGGCAACAGAAATACATCATGTGTGAAAATTTCAACTGTCTAACTATCATGGTACATGAGATATAGCCTGGTGACCGACAGACAGACAGACAGACAGACGAACGGACAGCGAAGTCTAGTAATAGGGTCCCGTTTTACAGTTGATTAATCTTTTATTATATACTAAACATCAAATTTTCGAAAATATATTCAATTAACAGTTTTAATCTATTTCTAAAATACGGCTTTGTAACATTGACTATACCAATATTGTTTGGGTGGTGTTACGGGTGACGCTGGTAAATTCGTACAACACGCACTCAATTAGCATCTCAGAAAGTAAATTAATGTGTAATTAGAAGGGCAATTTTAATCCATTTAATTTTAACCTTATATTTTCAAAAATAAAAGTATAAACTTTAAATCAATATTAATAATTATATAACTTACTGACATTTTATGAAATTAACCTATTGAGAGTCGCGGGCACACCGGTGTGCCAGTTAACAATTGATTTCTTAGAAATAAATCGGAGGTGCTAAAATATTCTGCTCTCAAAGTAATTCATTTCACGTGAATGAATATGTATATTGTTTGGATTTGTTTTGTTTAATACGATTCTAATAAATTATACTACTTCGAAGATCACAAACACATTTATAGACCGCAAATATAGCGTATTAGGGTAGACTGAATAATCATTTGGATTTATTTATATTGACGATAACGACTTTCAAGTTGAAAAGAGATTCAAGCAAGTGGAAATCAGATTACGGTTATTTTTACGGAACCTAAAATATATTGATATCTTTATTTAAACAATTTAAATAAGTATTTTTTTTATTTAAATGGTTTATATAACAATATCAATATACATGTATAAAAACACGAACCGACAACCATATGTACGCCCACGCTCACGGCCACACTTACATACACATCTACGCTCACCCCCTATCCATCCCCTACGCACACACACACAAACATTTTTTCACAACGATTTTCTCAAAGGAAATATAGTTAATTAATAGAATAATATGACTGCTTTAAATTCCAAGTATAGGTTAATTGGTTATAACTTTACACGTTGATACGATAAGATATAACATTATTCAATACGAAGTAGAATCTGCGGTTTTGTAGATGCAGAGGTTTCATACGTGTGTTTATTAATTGTAATTTTGATATACGTTATTAATTTCTATCGAAACGTTTTGCAATCCAATACAATGAATCCCAAAAGGTTTTTAAAAGGTTATTTTAATTGGACATGGATTGTTTGTGAAATTTACCAGAGGTGGAGTTAATAGAAATGGTTTATTCAAAGCGTGCTCAACTTTTTCTGATGGAATTGTAAATATGCGATACAAGAATAAAATACTGTACTAGAACTACTATACTTATTCGATTAAATATAATTCTTTGCTATTATTAATTTTCATATGATTTTGAAAACTGAAAGATATGTTATATTTAAATATTCTTCAAACAATAAAATTTTATTATATAAACTAAACCGCTACACTCAATCCTTATATTCAAAAATGTAAATCATGGACAAATACTTGTTTATTAATATTTATTTATTCGGCTTCTTTCGAAGCAAACATTTTTTTACTATTAAATAATCTTCTAAAAGTATAATAAAATAAATACGTATTTATAGAAATATTTCAAAAACAATTAGCATTCTTTTAATTTATATTATTTAGACTTCGGCACAGATGAATGACATGACAATGAATATTATGTCGTAATACAATATTTTTGTTTCAGGTAAACCACCGAAGATAAAAGAAATAGAACGTCTCGCAAACGCATTTTAGAGCAGGCATTATCTGTTTTTAAATAAGGGTGCTAGGACATTTTCTAAATAATTTTAATGTGAAGTGATTTGTTGATCAGAAACGAAGAAGGTTTTATCAAGTCATTATCATGGAATTTCACTAAAGTCAATACCTACTAAAAATATAAAAGTATTTAAATGAAAAATCAAATATCCTATATGCGAAATACTTGTTCATCAATAATATACATAAGTGCTTCCATCGCAATCTGAAATATGTATGTATGTGACTCATATAATAATGAAGCCGGAAGAGCGGTTGAGTTAAAAATCTTTTTCAGAGGCGTACCATCAGCAGTAGCAGGTCCACGTCAAATGATATTTATTTCATTATACAAATACCCACATGCAAAGAATATATTATGTTCTATTTCAAATAACTTGATTAGTTAGAACCGTGTGACTTTAGAATTCAGAAATTGATAGAAAAACAGATATTTTTTATATTACGTATATTGTCAGACAAAGGATAAGGAATTTTGAAAATTTTGATACTCTAAACAAAATAATAATAATATTTGTTGTTGAAATGACACAATTTACGTTAATATTTTGGTATTATGAGCAAGCGGAATTAACAATGCGGGTATGGTATGAATAACTTACTATGTAAATGACAGCCGACAAGGGAATACAATAAAACAAAAAGAATTTAGTAGGTGCCTACTCTACTTTATGTGAACCATATCAATATCTAAAAAGAATATGATAGATTAGTTAGCTACTAACGAAATATATCTAATATTTTTTAAAGAAATGTTTTAATATAAAAAACTGTAATAGTGTCAGTGCGGGAAAAAGGATAAAGGATAAATTGATAGCCATGAAAAAGAATTAAAAATATTGCAAGTCTGCAGTTATAACTAAATTCTGAGTTCTATTCTATTTTTTTTTCTAAAACTAATAAAAGTTACAAAAACAGTCATATGTAACAAAATACTGCAAATGCAAAAATTTTATAGCAAAATTTAAAAAAATCTCCAGCGTTACATAGTGCCATTGCTAAATGCGAAAAACAGCTTTTTTTTGGATTTATTTTTTTTTCCTTAACTTTAAAAAAAATATAATTAGGCTTAGGCTGAATCTTTCGGCCTCTTAGTTAATCCCAAAAAATCTCAGGCTATTAAAATTGGCAGTAGCCGGCTTATGAATAGAATAAATTGGGATTTTGTGCCTCGGATTCTGTACTCTGGGTATCTTATTCCTTATTATGATAGGGTCAGAAACTTGGGCCTCGTCATGGAGAGCAACATGTCTTGGGCACCTCAGGTCAACGGGGTTAGTAAGCGTATGCACTTCCCTTTTCATTCTCTTAAGCGTCTCTAATACTATCTTCCTTTCAATTAAAACATTATGCTTGCACAATCTTTTTTATTATCCATTCTCGAGTACGCCGACGTATGCTATTTGGATTTGACAAAGGATTAATTAAACAAACTTGAGCGTCTCTAAAATCTTGCTATCCGCTTCATTTTCGGATTGCGTAAATATGACCACATTTCCAACTTTCGTGGTGAATTGAAATGGCTCCCAGTCCGCCTTCGCCGTGATATGTACATCCTTTCGTTTCTTTTCAACATCCTTCATAACCAGAATTACCCTTCGTACCTCAGCTCCCGGTTTGAGCTGCTCCCTACTCCAGAACATACCAGGCGGCCGTGCATCACAGCGATGCTGGATATCCCTAGAGGTAACACTAGGTTTATGCAGAATTCGTTTACTGTACGTGCCGCGACCCTTTGGAAAAATATTTCTAAAGTTATCCAATTGAGTCCCTTCATCAACGCTTTTAAAAAACGATTTAAACAGCATTACCTTGACACAATAATATAATTATTTATTTGTCATCATGATGAATATATTCATTTCCTGTAATTTTATATTTTATTTGTAAACTTATTTAAATATTATTATAATATGTATGTAACAGTATTTTTTTTCTCTTTGATGTATATTCTGGCACTTAATAGACCTGCTACTTAACACTATCTTTCACATTCATGGGTTGACTGGAAGAAATCTCTTTTAGGGATAAGTCCACCTTTGCCTTCGTCTTTTAATATGCAATTATAATATTTTGTTTCATAAGCACAATAAAGAATATATATAATATACATATATAAACAAAACAAAAATTTGTATACCTATATCACTTGATCTTGTTAAGTATATATGTATAAGAAGGGCTCCATTTAAACTTTTATGTCGGCATTTGTGAAAACAGAGGTAGGAATTTTTTTTGTTAGTTAACAATTACAAACTTTTTGATAGCATATTTTTTCCAACGAAGCTTTATTCTTTCAAGTATTCTGAAGACAGCACAATTTATTCAAATTTTTAAATTGATATTTAATAGAATAAAAATATATTTTATGTGGTATACTCTTTGGAGTCCAAGCCGAAAAGGCCGCGCGGTGCGCTATTTTCAGCGTTAAATTAAAGTAGTTTATAATGAAGATAGAGTTCCGGGAGTTAGGACTTTTTCATTAGAAATTTCCTCCTCTTTAAGAATCTTTTTTTATTTCTTAATTATTAAATTCTTTTAGTAGTTTTAGAATTATTAGCGAAAACCTCAATGCCTTTTTTCATCTTAATTTGTTAAATGTGAAAATTTGTATGTGGTGTAAAATCATTGAAAATCATTTTCCTGCAAGTCATTCTGTATCTAATGAATAGTTCATATTTTTAGGAGCTAAAGCTAAAGATAAATCAGGAATAACCAATTGAACTTGTTTACCAGACTATATAATATAGAAAAATATTTGCTGTACAAATTATAGTATTTACAATATTACGTTTTACATAATTTTTAAGGCAAAAAGTCTTATGTGATGTTCATTTATAGTAAATCTTAAGTTTAATCGATAAATTACATTCATTTTGCATTTCGAAACAATGAAATAATATTAAAGTTAGTTTAACTCACCGATCTAGTTTTTATTACGTATGTGGGCTTTCCCTTCTAATTTCTATTTCGGACCATTTATATCCGATTTTTGTCAGTGGTAAAAGTTATCATCAGTGAAAACTTCAAAGTTGGAGCAAACCCTTTTCATATTAAAACAATTAATTTAGGATATAATAGAAAACATATTGTTGTACTGGTTGTGTTACCTTACAGTAAAATATTACACAGTTCACAAGTTATTTATGTCAGCCGTTCAATAATATAATGGAAGGTTTACAAAAATAAATTGTCATGATATAAAATGTACTCAGCTATTGTTTATTTGCTGTGTCAGGATGCACAGGTGTGACAGTTATTTAGCACACGCGAATGCCAAAATAAACATTGTTTGAGTTCCACTTACCATGAAAGGAGAAACCCAATTTTGGGCCCTGATGACTAGGAACCAAATATATGTCAAAAAAACCCTAATTTTTTTTTGATTATTCTATTAAAATCTTAATTTTATTTGCAATGGCCAAGTTACGAAAAAATGCATTTTTAGATATTGCGTAATGCTCCTATAAACGGATATTATATCTTATTTATTTTGTAAAATGTCAATATAAATTAAATGATTTTATAGAACTGTTCTATTAAAAATTATAATCAATTTATTTGAGAATTGATACTGTGCGGTTTGCGTACATTTTTGTACAATTTAAGCTGAATTATATTTTAAGTATAACGTTAAAAAATAAAACGAAAATCCAAAATATGATTTATTTTTAACGCTAAATAAAAACCTCCTTAGATGTTAAATATCTGAATATGAAAATCGTATGACATAATATTGTCATTTGCTTTTTGGATTTGTACGCAAGTAAATGTGTTTTAACCGAGTCCTAATCTCTATCGAATTTCTTATACTTCTGCACGTATACTATATAACTAACTAATAAGTAATAACTTAAATAGGCATAGAACGCAATTCCGACCAATAGATGTCAATACAAATAATCTAAAAGTTTTTCCTGAGCTATGTTATAGTGATTTAATTATTGTATCTTTGGGTACGTATCAAATTAAACAGGCCTGATCATATTATGGGAAATATGTAAGGGCGAATGGCTCTTATGTTATAGAAGTGCACAGAGAGGTGAACAGAGGGTTATTACAGGAGCTGTTTATATCTGAAACTACATGGTTATTAAGAGGAAGAATAAAATCAAGACATATAAACAATAAAATATATGTTGTTTATATTTTAGTTGACAGCTCTTTAAGTGGGAGAAATGCAATAATGCGATATTAATGCAACTGTATTGTGGAGAAAAGAACAGTGGGTTGCTGTGCCCGCACAATGAACATGATATGGTTTCTTGGTTGAGTACGACACCAAGATTTTATACCACCTGCACAATTATTAGACAATATTTTAGTATGTTAATCTGATGAAGATGATGATTTATAAAATAAATTATAGCATCTAAGTATTTCTTTTATTTCTACATATTACTGCACCAAGTTGTCTTATTGGAATGGGTGGCAGGTAGGTGCAACAGATTGTAGACATGTTTTGTGCGCTTAACTATAGTTTATAATTTAGATCTTACTATGATTTATCTAATTTAAAACACTAAGGATTATTTTTATAGTAGATATACGTACAAGACGCTTTCTAAATGCTTCAATAAAAAAACGCGGTAACATGTTGTAGATATAATTATAGAAGTGTCTGTAAGAGACCCCGTGCGCTCATCATTTACAAAAGCAGTTACATACTCTATGTCATTTACCTTATTGAATTTGTCATGTAATGATGTCTCATGTGTCAAAATATAACGTAAAATCTAACCTAAAAATAGCGTATTTAAAACCCGATTTAACTAACTTGGCCATCGCTGGAGCCCATGAAAATTGGCCCTATGACGTTTTTCTAAATATATTATTTTATGACTAATTTTCAAGCCTGTAACACCGGGCCCCAGTTTGTATGGGGATTGGTTTTGTCCTTTACATAAACACGACTGACAGCTCTGCTTAAATAATTACCAATCGTCTTTAGGATGATTTATTAATGACGTGATATATTACTCCTCATCTTAACTGTCAGCTTAAGCATCGGAAGTTTACTATATTTTAGCTCTAATTATATTTTGACGTTTCAACAACGTAGAATTTTACGGATCAAACAAACTGTGAATAATACAAGTTGATTCTATCAACATCGAATATCAAAGGCTCCTTTCTACACTTATTTTTCATTTTGTGTTATATTTGTTAAAATAGATAAGTATGTTACAATATAGATAAATGGCATGATATTTAACTGCCGCGGATGAATTCTCTAAGAAAAAGCTACGAAATCTTATTATATTATAGTTTGAAAAGCAAAGTGTTTTGAAACATGTGCCGATAGTTTCACGGTAGAGCGGCACATAAATTGAAAAAGTCAATTTGTTAGACCTGTCGCTTTTATGTTGTTTGATAAAAACTGGATCTTCACACTTGTCATCATCGCTATCTTTCTTTTACAAAGAGCGCTACGGCTCATTTCCAAACATAATTGTAATGCTAATGAGCTCAACATCCCATAATTTTATTTATTGCTGAGAAATATTCATAAATATACAGAATATTCTCATATTTAAGGATTGAATATACACAAAAACAACAATAAGCTAACTTTATTTTGCTGAAAGAATCTATAAAATATAGATATATACTGTTCCATTATTGACTCATGTGAATTATTTTTGGGTAACGATATTGAAAACCTCGGACGTTGACCTTATTTATGTTAAAAGGTTTGGCAACAAAGTGTGCTACAGTGCCATGTACGCCAATTGTATCTCTATGATGTAACTCGAAGCCATTGTGTAATGATAAAAATCGATTCGAATTGTTGAATGAAATTAAATAAGATCATACTTAAAATAAATTATATTTCTTTAAACTATATAAACGTATGTAAATGATGTAATAATATATTTGAGTCATTTAATTTTTAATCTTTTAACTTTACTAGACGTTACTTTAAGGAATATTTAGTTCAATTCCCGCTAAATAACTTAGGGATCTAGGTGTAATTGAAAATTAGCGCTACTTGTGGTCTCAGTTAAACCATTTTCCTCTAAGCTACATTCTAACTTCAAAAACTGTATTTATTGAAAATTGTACTTATTAATGACAATTAAAGTTTGTTTTTATTCTATTTTATTATTTTTATATTATGATAACTTTTTCACCAACGCTTTTCGCTGTCTAATTTAATTAAAGCCACCTATTTAGTAAGTTTATTTAGACAAAATAACATTTTTATAATGATGGTATTATCTATACATATAATAATTTTGTAACTAAGCCGAATCTGTACATGAAATATTTTTTGGAATATCTTATGGAAATAGACATTATTATCGATACAGAGGTCGAATCTATAGTTCTTAGAATTTTTTCTGTCTGTCTGTATGTCTGTTACCGCATCACGGAAAAACCATTGGAGGGATTTTGATAAAATTTGTTATGATGATAGTTGGTTATCCGGGTCAACATAAAGAATACTTTTTACTGCGGGAAAATATCTAATCTCTGAGAAATCTATATGTACTTAATGCTAAAACGTAATTAGGGACGAACTCGGAGGGAGCGAGGGTAAGTCGCTAGTTAAAATATAAAATGCTATCTAATATTATAAATGAAAAGTGTGTTTATTTGTTTGTTTTTTTTTTGTTTGTCCTTCTTTCATGTCGAAACAGAGAGACGGATTGACGTGATTTTTTGTGTAGATTCGAGATGGAGATTATCTCATTCCCACGAGAAAACGAGTTATAATACGGGTTGTATTATACAACAACTTATCATACCTATGTATACATAATATATAGTCTATGTATTTCATACTAACCGTTGCAACGTACCCAGGGACGAACCCGAGGGAAGGGAGTGTGAGCCGTTAGTATTTTAATAATTAATTAATAAGAATATAAAACAAAATACACCCAAAATATCATGGTTTTTTTAGGTATTCTTTCATGTATTTAAACAATACGCGACCGTTACTTTAATTTCAAGGCCTGCTTGATTTAATTAGACGCAGTTTATTTTTATATGTTCTTTTTAAATATTAAGTTCAAAATGCTGATATAAAAATTAGAGCTATATACAAAAAAAATTCTGCCAATGAACACCATAATGTAGCCATAAAGCCAAATACAGAAAGATATTAAAGTCGGAAAATCAACTGCCTGGCTTTAATGGAGATCATTGCCCGGAATACAGTGCGACATTAGAATGCCAATAAAACTAAAATGTCGATATATAAAATCTACATACATACATATCTAAGAAGCTATATTTATAAAGTGAGTCTGCTATTATACTATGTATTTACATGAATAGAAAATGTGTATAAGAACACTGTAGAATGTATATTATAAAAAATACTATTTTTATTATTACAGTTTTTTTTTTTTAAATTAAAATAGGATTATTGCAGCGTAACGTAACGTTAAGTTAACGTATTGTAATACTGCTTATTATGATACGTGTGGGATGTTATTATGATTGGAGTTAGTACATATATACAAGTAGACAGGAAAAAGAGACCTAAACGGGTTCGTTATACACATTTCATCATCCTTAATGACTATTACGTATTGTTGGCAGAGTAGGAATATCCACAATAGGAATGATAATAGCCCCAAATTAACTTATATCATAGCCATGACCGGATAGATTTTGAACGTAAACAATTTAACTCATTAAAAATGAAAATCTCGTATTAATTGGAAGGTTAAAAACAGAGTGGTCTTATATAAATAGTGGCTATTCCCTTAGGGTGGTACACGCGTTAAACTCTGAGGTTAATCTAAGCTGAATTACAAAATCCTCTTTAATCAGAAATATTAATTGAGATTATTTATAATGTGTTATAGTATAAATACGTATGTTCTATTCAAAGATTATGTTATTAAATTAACTTATAAACATATTGTTTATTGTTGCTCATAATCAAAGATTTGATCTAATAATATATAGATAAATAATAAATAAATTAAATAGTTAGGACATTAACTCACAGCACCATCTAGTTCCGTGGTAAGCTACGAAGCTTGTGTTATGGTTACCAGATAGTTGATACACTACACATATGTATATAACTTTAAATACATACATATTATAAATATAAATACTCATGACTGGAGTACAAACGTTCGTGTTCATCACACAAATTAATGCACCCAGCGGGACTCGAATCCGCGACCGCTGGCACAGCAAGTAGAATGCTGGTTCGCTATCGGTTTTTAAAAAATTAACTAAAGAATATTATCTTAACTTGTAATCTGCTTAGTATCATATTTTGTGTATAGAATAGGTATGTTGGTATTCCTGTCGGTATATATATGTATGTATGTATGGATTTATGTATGTATGTAGGTATGTATGTATGTATGTATGTTTGTATGTATGTATGTATGTATATATGTATGTATTTATGTATGTATATATGTTTGTATGTACTCGTGTATGTATTTATTTGTATACATATGTATATACTCTGTAAAATTTTTGATTGCACCCCTTCCCAATCTTTTTCTTTCTCTCTGCCCAAAGGTTGCCTGGAAGAGATCGCTCATTTAGCGATAAGGCCGCCTATTGTGCTATACCTTCTTTATATATTATATATGTCATGTATATTTTGGTGTGCAATAAAGTATATTTGTATTTGTATTTGTAGAATCACTATAAACTGAGCCAAACGTGTCGTCAATAAGAGCTAGTTTTATTTAAATTTAATAAGCATATCTACTGTCTGACGATAATTATATTATTATCATGCCCTTTGGCGAAGTCTTCATCAAATTGATTTTATATTTTTAGATCGCCTAATATGAAAATAGCGTGATCAAAATAAATCAGTTTAATGCAGACATTACGATTCATAGATTCTAAATAGTATTGTTTATTACTATATAAGAAGACAACCAGGCAATTATTCTATTAAAGCTTAATTTAGATATTGCCTAAAAAGATTTTTATTTTTAGTTTTGTTGTAATATATGTATGTACATACACTTTAGTAAAGTAATGTTTGAAAATAGTAACATAAGGAATCAATCGATATTTATAATTTTATATTAGATTTATCAGCGATTGTTTTTGTCCAAATTGGTTCCGAAACTCTACAGATAACTCCAGATTAGCATAAAAAAATAAATATTAAAAAAATATCACATTTTGGGTTCAGTAGTGGGCCAAAAACCTGCCTATTTAATTTATATTAAACCTCCTCAGTGTTACGATCACATACAGTTTCAATAATATTTTAAGTATTTAACTTGTAATGAGTAATTTTCACTATTATGACAGGAAGATATGGCCCACGTTTTCTTTCTGACTGCAAAGAATGAAAATATTACGAATCCACCAGCCAATTTGTATGTACCGTGTTTATTACAGAGGGAAGGAAGGTGTGGAAGTGAGTGAAAATTTTCCCGTCTCGTGTAAATGTCGCTGAATCACGATTTTAAGCATTGTGAAAAATCATTATGAGAAAAAAAAAACTTTAACAAGGTCTACTAAGTCAGCTTTTTTTTATTGTTTCCTCATTGACCCGGATAACAAGCTATCACCATACCAAATTTCATCAAAATCCCTTCAGTGGTTTTTCCGTGATGCGGTTACAGACAGACAGACAGACAGACAAAAATTTTAAAAACTATAGATTCGGCCTCTGTATCGATAATAATGTCTATTTTAATAAGATTTTCCAAAAAATATTTAGTGTAAATATTCAAATTAGTTTGAATTTTATTATATGTTTAAAAAACATTGAGAAAAATCGTTCAACGGTATTTACTTTGCAATATACCATGTTATGTTGTTTTTCATTTACTGTTTGCATTTCTATTTGCATATTGTTTCGCTCATGTAACTCTAAAAAGTAGTTTTGGAACAGATGCCCGCTTACGCTTTACAGATATAAATAGTGATCGATTTGGCGTGCAAATTGACGCTACGATAAGTGCCACGCTTCACTGCTTTGATTTGGATACGTTACTTGTGATGCTGCTGCGACGTAGTTGGTTTCGCAATCTTAAAGGGTTAACTAAGTAAATATTATGAACAAGCGAGTTATCCTCGTTTCGCTTGGGTTCGTCCCTAGGTACGTTTTGACGGTTAGTATGGAATAGATAAACTATCCATATTAATATTATAAATATGGAAATGTGTTTGTTTGTTTGGTTGTTTGTTAGTGCTTCTTTCACGTTGAAACAGAGTGACTGATTGGCGTGATTTTTTGTGAGGAAATAGTTGGACGGCTGAAGAGTGACATATGCTATTTTTACCGCGGGATATTATTCTATTCCCACGTTACTCCCCTATGTCACTCTCCAGCAATCTAAATATCTTCCCACAAAAAATCACGCTAATCTATGACTCTGTTTCGACGTAAAAGAAGGACATACAAACAAACACACTTTCACGTTTTTAGTATTAAGTATGGATCTCAGATTACTAATACATTTTGATTTTATTCTTTAATACTAGTGTTGTATTTAAATTTATTATATTTAAAACACTGCCGTATATTATACAATATATACGAGAAAAGTTTTCGACTAGCTGTGGTAATAACTTCATATCTATACTAATATCCCAAAGTTTGTTAAAATATGCTAATTTATTCTATTCTAATTATAGAACACTAAATTTAGTAATGTTGAAAACGGAATTTAATGGACCATGCACCGAATTTTTATATTTTAAAAACTTTTTAAAGCAATCAGATTTTGTAACATTTTACAGTAACTTATTACTTACATAACCAAATATTGAGAGTAGTCTTCCAGTACTGTTAGAAATTACGAAGTCACTATTCATGAACATTAATTAATTAATTAAATAAATAAAGAATAAGCAAAGTTAATAAAAAATACTAAGATAATAATAAATTATAATATTTATAAAATGTTTACTTAAATTTTTGAGATATTCAATTATAACTGTACTTACTGGAAAATGAAAAGTTGTTTCGTCTGATACATACTTTATTATGTACTATATATATAACAACGTCATAGTCGCAATGAGTGCATGGTTGAAATTCGTTCACGGCCAAAACAACAAGTCAAAGGCACGCTCAATAGTGATATAACATCAAAACGGCCTATACGAAAGGCCACACAGAATCTCTATCTCTTGCGTCTACGAAACTCCGCTTCGGTTCGCGGGGTGAAAACCCTTTAGCGGCCGAATTAAACCGTAAGAGCCTCGACACTGGCAAGGTAAATGGGAATTAAGATAGAGGGTTCAAGGGCTAAAATCGTCGGTGGTGCGCGGCAGTGTGCGGTATATTCGTCCTGCTCGCTCGGGCCCTAGGCTGCCGCGCAGCGACGCTTCACGGCTCCAGTCGCGGTCTGCCGGCCGTCGCGACGATCGGGGCCGCTCCGTCGCGCCACTCTCTCGTGTCATGTGGGCACGTGAGATGCACTGACTGTGGCTGCCCGCTCGACTCCCGCCCGGTCACCCTCTGACCGTTGGACGTGCTCATACTGTTTCTGCTCTATCGCGCTACGCTTCGACTCTATAGTGCAGTGTGCCACTGGAGCATTGTTTTATGTTTCGAGAACCTTGTGATATATTTGCAGAGTATACCATTTTTGTAAAATCTTCGTCTACACGTTCATATTTGCGACAGTACCGTAGCTGTGCTGTCGTCTCACTAATAGGCTAGTTTGCATAGGTTTAAGGAAGCATTATGAATTATTTCGCATGACGCGATCATCATTACGACACATAAGATAACAGTTTAATCTGATAATCACGCGGTAAAAACACTCATTAACACTACACTTCGCGCGAGGCTTGGTTTAGGCGCGTTAAGTTCAATAATATAATATTAATATACATATAAAAATATGTCAAGGTTATTTAGAGCACGATCTTTACCTGGTGCTATATACTAGGCAAAGCAGTATATACTTTCGGTAATAGGCTACAAATTACTTCTGTAAGTGGTAATTACGTCATTTGAGGGTGTAAGATTTTGTAACATTTATTACTGATATGATTAAATATCGACAACTTGTTGAATGTTTGTAAACATAGCCATCTTTATACTAATATTAAAATCAAAAACTGACTGTGAATTTAAAGCGAATAGGATAGTTACATAAAAAAATAACAACAAGCAAATTTTTACGTGCATCTTTGTAAAGGTGAATTTGTAAAAATGTCTGTCTGTTCAGACAGGTATCTCAGGAAGGAATATAGTTGATATAGCTTAATATAATCGGTCAATATTGAAATATTTACTAGATTATAAATCACACCAGATTATTACTGAATCAAAGGCAAACTCGATCGATCGAAAAACAGAACGATTTTACTCGTACTATGTACTTAATGCTAATGTTTATTGTTATGGAGATACATATCACAAGTGAGCTTTTCGTGCTTACAATGAATCCATTTGTTTAAAATGAAGTCCACATTTTACGTTTCATAGAATTTAAACAGAATTGTGACTAAATAAAGTGTTACATGAGTTATGTCAAAAAATGAAAAATTGCATAGTACCAGTTAATACATTCGAATAAAGTAGATCTAGCTGACGTCAGCAGCTCATAGGTCGTATTGAGAACGTCTATACCATTAGGTTGTTAGCGATGATGGCCACAAAAACGACTAGCAATTGTAGCACCGACCGCTCAATGAGGAGTAATTGTATGGCTCGATCATAGCTCCTCCTTACATGGTACTCGTAATAACGGAATAAAATGACATTATTGTATATTTCATAGCCCATTGTAGATAGACGCATGGCCAATTATTACCAAGGTCATTTCATCATAATTGGATGCGTATTTGGCCGTCGAAATAGCGTTTTAAACACTGGACTCCAAGAAAACTTTAGAAAAAATAGAATGATTGTTTGGTACATGGCACCAACGTTAAAGACTATGACATTGTAATAATAAAAGAAATAAATAACATATTTTGACAGCTTTAACAAAGCATAATTTTTATGTAAAATTGTGATATCAAAGTGAAATATATAAAAAAAGCGTTATGTACGACAACATTTTTAAAACTCCTGCCTGTTATCTAATATTTTTTTACATTCGTTTTATGTTTTCAGTTTCAATATTTAACATATTTTCAATGCGGTATTTTATTTTCTTTTGAAATTACTATGTATGCGTAACACGAATTGTGTAATATAATAGAAGCCAAAGTTATATTAGAAAGTTAATATTACATTTACACGTTGGATACTCAACATATACAAAAAAACTGATTATTTTTAATTAGAGCTCTATCTTACAATAATAAATTTGAAAATATTTCTAAAGTTCACATTTTATTTATTAATAAAATCGGCTTCTCTCTCATTTATATGAAAAAGAAACGTGGCATATATTTGTCACAAAACGAAATACAAAAACAAAATGATGTAGGTTTCACATGCCCACTTATACCTACTAATATTTGAAGTCATTGGAGGGCAAGTGCCTACTCTCGACATTAATAATTCTGTGAAGAATAACTATGAGTCTAACTGGGGCATTGCCAAAGAATACATGTATATTATCTTTTCGTCACGATCATAATGCACTTTGATCTACATAATTCGGATAGAATAAACCAGATACATGAAATCTTTACCGATCTTTAATGTGTATTTAAGTATGAAATGCCTATAGGACGGTAATTTTCGTAATTCAGCTACCTTATATTTTTCAAGTGTGTCATTTCACTGTCAAATTCCAGAACTGAATTTACATAGGTATATAAGAAGATCGTATGACAGTTTTATATTTGCTTTTTAATAAATAGACATACATGTTTATAAGTTATTCTATTTTAATTCATTCGTATTTTTCCATCCCATATAACACAAATAACTGCAGTCATTTAATTTTAATTTATTTATTAAAATAACGGTCATCCATCTCTGTTAAGCGTAATTGTATAACAATTTATGAGTATTTCGTGGGCTTCATAATATGAAGCAATCAGGATAATCTTTTTTCTTTGATTGAGTAAATTTATCGTTTCATTATGTTACTGTGTTTTCTTTAGTCGTATATAGGTACCATTTAAAATTATGAGTGAGGAGTGAATCGATAATAATTGGTTTTTTGAGTACAGTATCACACACTACACTACGAGTTATATAATATCTAAAAAGGAATTTCTGTGACTTTGTCCATTTAATTTTTAATTATCTAAAACGTTATCAGAAAGGAAATTATAATCATGTCTAAAATTTCTTACTTCACGTTGTAAACTATTCAAAGCAGTGTTATTTAGAAAGAATACTCTTCATACAATGAACCGACTGACATATCAGCATAATTATCTTCACTACATTTTAAGACTGATCTAGACTAATAAACTTACGCTTAAACGTGCCAAATGATAAATAGTGATGGGATTGATTACGTGGAAGTAATCAGTGATGTAGAACGCGAATGGTGATTACAAAGTTATTTGTGAGTGGTTGGCAGAGTGTGTGTAGTGCTGGTGCGGAGGCGCGCACGGCTCCAAAGTGGTCGGAGGCGGGGTGTTCCGTTGCTGCGTGCCCTGGTGCGGGGCGCGCGCGGCGGCGCCCGACGACGCCGATGATGCCCTGAGAGAAGGCAGCCCTGAACTCTCCCACCTAGAATACGGTAAGATTTTTTACTATATCTATAATAATAATAATAATAAACCCTTTATTGTACACCAGAAAAAAAGAAAAGAAAATATACAAATCTATCTGTATTTATTTAAACCATTTCATCTACACCAATATTGTCAACTTTACAAGATTATAAGTCTGCATGTAAGGGTAATCTAAGAAACTACTGGATCTGATTCTGAAAATTGTTTCACGAGCAAGCTGTACAGCCAATGAGGGCTATAGTCTCTTTGTTTTTTGCGAAAAAAAAATTACTGTCAATCATAACAACTTTAATTGAAGTCGCAAAAAACTAGTCGTCGATTTAATCGAAGTGCGCCGCATAAACGGTTTGAAATAAAGCAATAAAATGTATGGCAAAAACACACTAAAGGACACAGTCACTAGTAAGATATAAGACTAATAATATTTATTATGAATTCAACCCCTAAATAATAATTGTTTATTAGGTTACAAAGAGTATCTAAACTTTTGATATGTGTAATTCAATGTATTCTAATCAAACCTTCCCGACTGAAAACATCTTTTTAATCAATTCATTGGAAAAGATTCGTAATAGCTAACATGCATAACTTTATTTAAACAACATTGATTTTTCTACTTCAATCGGTTCTTCGTGTTAGCTTAAGCTTTGGACTACAGGATTTTTATCGAATTAATTTCATTATTGAAAGATTGCATTTTAAATAAAGAAATATATATATGACAAAGGAGAAATTACGTGAATTACAAAATGATAGACCAAAGACGAAGCGAAGTAATGAAAAATATGATAATTTGACTATTTGCGAGCATCTAAATATAAAGGCAGTGGTAGCCCAGTGGCAACGCACTCGCTTGGGAAACCGAGTGAAGCGGGTTCAAATCCCGGGTCTCGCACCTCTGTTATTTTCATGTGCGAATCATGTCTAACATGATTACCGCTTGCCTTACGGTAAAGGAAAACATCGTGAGGAAACTTGCATGCCTGAGAAAACCTAGCAAGTTTTCGCAAGACATGTGAAGTCCGCCAATCCGCACTTGGCCAACGTGGTGGACTTTGGCCTGATTACCCTTGTATTGAAGAGAGGCCCGTGCCCAGCAGTGGGACGTTAAAAAGGGCTAAATACTAAATATAAAGCAGCTTAAAGGATTTCAACGAAAACTTTTTAATAGTGCTACACATTTTCTGACTTAAAATAATCTCACTTAACTGCATCATTTTCATTTCTTGCATACATACAAGTTATTTAAACGAAAATTCAACGAAGTATGCTCTTATTAAATGATTAAGATCTTGTGGTCTGGCATTATATGCAAGCAAAGCCGTAGACAGAAGTAAATTTCTAATTGTAAATAAGCAACAAATAAATAAATTTACATATACCCAAGTTACGTTTACGTGCATTTATAGCGAGTAAAATTAAACAATAAATCTTAGGCTTTTGTCTTGAACGTACAGCTATCGCTCCCGCCTCTATTTGATAGATGGCTACCTTTAAGATGGTAGGTGTGAAGTCTGTTGTTTGGATGACCCCGTGTGCTTCCTATTACACGCTCTCAGAGTAAAGCAATTTAATTAAAAATCAAAAGTGAAGCTACATTTACATATTAAAGCATCTAATATTACTATACTGTATATAAATTCAGATGTAAGTATATAACATATTCATATCTACGAATACTATGTATATTCAGTATGCAGATTCACAAGGATCGTACTTATTCAGCTACAGTCATGCATGTCATACTTATGTATTTAAAAATGGCTATATGACGAAAAACATGAAGAAAACCCTTTTACATCAATTAGTGCCACTCTGTTGGTGGTTTTGTAAGAGGATCGACGGGGCTGATAAGCGTAAAACATCTATTAGTTTTCTTCTTCAGTGATAATAGAATTTTACTGAAAATATTTTCCAAAGCGATGTCTAACTTAGAACATTAATTTTTATACTTTATATTTTTGAACGATTTTAATACAGTCTGCAACAAATCGATGGGACATGGAAGAAAAGTAACTTAAATATTAAATTTATCAAGATTTACTTAAAGGAAACATTTCTTTATTTTTTTAAATAATAATAACTGATTTTTTAAAAAAAAAAACTTATCTGAACCGGGAATCGAACCAAATAAAAATGCAAAAAAGGACACTGTCACTATTTTATCAAATTAATCGTTAAGGTATAGACCCTATATAGATAGGGGTAACATAAAATCTCTGGAAAAACATCGCGTCTTAAAATTGAAGTAAACGATGAAATCGTAAATGTATATCGTAGAACAAACGCACAGGATATGGAAGAAAAGTGTCTTAAACACTGAAAATATTAAGTTTCACTCAAGCATTATTTTATTTTTTTAAATAAGATTAACTGCATTTAATTTTTTTTAAAGAGGTGACCTGAACCGGTAATCGAACCGGCTGAAAATACAAAAAAGGTACACCGTCACTATTTTATCGAATTAATGGATAGAGTCTATGGTAAGGATGAAATGTCTCGAACAAAAATTGTATGTTACAATTAATGAAAACTGAAATCTTACAACTAGCACATATCAATTATAACTAACATCACAACCTAAAATCCAGTTCTAACGTAATCATTGGCTTGAATGAAATTGGTGAGATTTTTTACGATAGTATTTTTTTTTTTTGAAAAATACGTGTTTTGCACACATATTGATTCATATTTATCTCAGAAACACGTAACTATTTTTGTAGTCTTTTTTGTTTTGTCAGGAAGCGTAGAAGTATTTCTTCACTTACCGGAATTAATTTTTTGATTGGTTGTTTAATTAATTTATAGTGAATTAAAATCTGTTTTGGCGTTTAAATACGTTGAGCATCTATCGCTCTATATGTTCTATCATCTCACTCATGATAAAACATTATCTTGTCATCCCGCTCCTCCGAATCCGAATCGTAGCGGTCTCATGGCGCACTCTTAACCGATATGGGTGTGGTTTTCACTAATGTATTATGGCAAGCTTAACTTAATGTGTTTTATTTCAATCGTTTCATAATTAAAAATGTTATATCAATTTAAAGAATCACCTAGGGACGAACCCGAGCGACGCGAGGGTGAGTCGCTAGTATAAAATATATTCATGGCTATGTTATGCATTGTTGTTAGAGATCTATCGAAAATATAGGATACCGGTATTCATGAAAATTTAGTATTGTCATTGGATTAAAAGTTGCTGTGGCGTAAACCTATGGGTGATTTACATACAGGTTTTAGAAAATTGAGCTTTTAGTTTTTATTGACAAAAAATTGATTTACTAACGTTTTTTTGTAATTTTATTTCTTGTATCGGTACTCGGATGGCTTACATAATCAGTTTTACCCTATCGTTATTGTTGATTTAAAACTTAGATTATTTAAAACAAAACATATTTTCTTGGACGTTTGATATTATATTTTGTAATTTCGCCATTTTTACCTAATTTGACTTTTGTCCCATTTTTACCTCATTCTTTCTAAGTTCGCAAATACTTGAACTTTTATCATAATATATTGTCATCCTCACTTTAAAACCGACCATTTAGGACTAGAAATAAGGGCCTAAAACGTAGATATATCATAAAGAAAGCGTGGAATACAAAAATTGAATATTTTTAACCACCGTAAGCGTTATCTATGTAAAACAAAGGTATTTTGTATGAAATCTTTAAATTAATAAAAATTAAATTTATCGAAATTAGATCTCTTGTCATCCACGGCATTCTAACCGCATTTATTAATTGAATAATTATGTTAACCGTAAAATTGTTTGATTAGCATGAATGAAATATAATTATTGTTAACTAATTTGACCATTTAGGTTAATTAGTTATTTTGGTAGGTACCTAACAAAGTTATTTGTAGACTGAAGATCTTTATCTTACTAATATTATAAATGTGAAAGTATAGATAGATGTTTGGATGTTTGTAACTCAATGACGCCAGAACGGCTAAACGGGTAGATTAGTCTGGAATAGACCATAGTCTACTTTTTATCCCGGAAAAGGGTACGGTTCCCGTGGGATAAATTTGTGTTTGTTTTTCTAAAGGCGAACCCGAGTGAAGCGAGGGTTAGCCACTCGTTATACATATAATAATTGAAAGTTTATTAAATATAAACATTCAAGTTAAGATATATTCTTTTTTTTATTCGTGTAGTTATTTAAAGCGCTTTAACGTTTTAGTACTTCGTTCATAT
The DNA here is from genome assembly GCA_033884665.1 of Argynnis bischoffii washingtonia. Taxonomy (NCBI): domain Eukaryota; kingdom Metazoa; phylum Arthropoda; class Insecta; order Lepidoptera; family Nymphalidae; genus Argynnis; species Argynnis bischoffii. Next base: position 10,220,570 of record CM066618.1, on the reverse strand, counting down.
TTAACTTTTAAAAAATTACCCAGCTAAAAGATTTCTTTTTATTAATTCCAAGTAAAACTTTAAAGTTATCAATCAATCATCATCAAGTTGTATCATTGTTTATCAAGTTGTATCATTGTTTATTTTGTTTGACACTGTATGCATTGATAATGATGTATTTATATCTATTCAATTGCGATGCTTAGTATTTTTAATGTATGTAAAGGGTAAGGTTTGATTATTTCAAAATGAATTAAATCAATTTATGTGTAATTTTATTTTATTATGAAACAGTAACTATAACAGATTATTCTGTTATAGATATTTTTGTAAGATATAAAAAAAAGTTTGCGATTTGCGCAAAAGCATGATTAAATATTATTATTTTGACTTACATTTTTTATATTTCTCGTGTACTTGTGAATTAAAACTTTATCCTAAACAACTAAGTAATTAGTTAACTTAATTCATAAATTAATCTACTTTTAAAATACGTCAAAACATACATTTTGTGATTGATTATAAAGTGCATGTTTTGACGTACGGCTCCTTACAGTTATTCAATGCTATCAGCTGGCCAATGAAAATGATTAATTAGACAGTGCGTTGATCTAGATAAGTTATTCAATACCTATTAGATACTAGTAGATATTTAGTATTAGTAAATACATGCCTTAGTACTATGTACCTATGTACCTTGTAGTATCGTGACATTATAAAAAAGTATCTTTCAAAAACTTCAAAGTTATAACACACGGCACAAGGATAAGATAAAATAATATTAAATTTTCTTTCAGTACTATTGACAAGTTTGATGTTTATTTCCTAACTTTAGGCAAATCAAATTCTCAAAGAGCTTTGTCTGAAGTTTCTATTTAATCCTTAATCCTCATGCTGAAGTTCCCTGTATTTATCAAATCAATTGATTAGTTATACACTAACGTTATTACATAATGCATATATTATAGTGGCTACGCTCGCGTGTTACGTAAATAAGAGAAGCTTACTTCACCCTCGCCTGAATTGTCTACACTCCAGTAAAAGCCCGCTTAATCAGTTCAGCCTTTTTTCTAGTATTCTCTATCTTGTGATTTTTTTTTCTTTTCTGTGATATCTTCTCTTCTTGCACGAATCTTTCTCCACCTACAAAACCCCGTTAAAAACGGATTAAACCAAAAAAAATAATGTTTGTTTGGACTTAGATGACTATAGATCCTCTTTAATCATATCTACCAAGATAATTTAAAATTACAGAAACATACTTAAACTTGTTTCATTAGTAAAATGTATGTGTAAGATTATGTTTTTCAAATGTTTCTAATTGTTTTATTACTTCTTTAGTACTTCACTTACTTTGTTCTATAATGATATACTTTTGTAAACGGTAAACTTTAAAATACCTCATATTTAAATAGTATTTCTTTAGTTCCGTTCCATTTTAACTCTCTCAAAGTATCCTATTTATGAAAATTTAAATTTGTTTCCTGAAATAGAAAGTTGCTCAATTTTGTTTTGAAATTGCTTTCAATATAGCGTGAGCTTGAAGATAAGTTAGTATATTATTATAATATTTGTATTACAATGCAATAAAAATATTTAAGAATATGAAATAAAAAGATACCTAATTAATTAACGGGAATCATTCTAATAAACATGAGCGTTGAAAAAACCTAAATTGATAAGTAATTTGACCACTAAGTGATGGAAAGCGGGAGGGGCATTTATTCAAATATTGACTCTTGTTAAATCGATCTTTGTCGTAATAGATAATAGCAGTTGCTGTGTTTGGTTTAATTCTGATGCAAATTATGAGTTATAACTTCTCTTTGTTTATATTCATTTTTTTTTTAATGGGCAAATGCATTTACGCATTCCATCTGTAGACATACAGGTGGTTATGTGGGACTCACCGGCTAGGAAAGCTACCCACTAAAACCCAACAAAACCTCCCCCGTCTTAATGAGGCGTCGCAGGATCGCTTACGCACTCAACTACACGACGCTCCGACGGCAGGTCTGTCGAAGCAGACCACAAAAACCATGGGATTGCTCCACATCCACTCTGCTGTCACAGAAGTACTAGGAACAACCCGCATAGTACACCGCCCACCAAAGTGGGCCACCTCCCGTGCGTTTCTTGGCTTCACGCCCAACTGAACTCAGGAACTGCCCGTTGCTAATGAGCCCCCACACCATGACAATGTGAACGCGCGCTTGGGGATATTTATATTTACCTAATTCGAGAATATGGAACCGATGAAAACTTTATATAACTCATTAAATGTTACAGATAAAAGATAGACACTCATATGTTTTAATAAAAAGTTTCCCGCTTAACTTCTTAAATTACTAAAATAAAATTAAAACGTATTGTTATTTCCATCAACTAACAGTATTACGACTTTACATCGATATTAATAAGTCCATGTATAATTTATTATTTATAGCAGAATCTGAATTTATATTCTCAGTTCATACACACTTTTAATTTATAGATACTTACTAAAAATATATATGTATATTAGTTTTCTGTTTCATAAGAATTTACAGAATTATTAATAAAAAAATAAATGTCAATTTGGTGTACGTCCTCGAAGCTATAACGGTCTTCATAAACTAGCTAGAAATAGATCTTCGAGTTTTGTTTATCTTGTAAATAAGAATATTAGCGAAGAATATGGATATATTGATCAACAGTAAGCGAGAGATCAAAGATTAAACTCTCACATCACTACTATGGTGTTAAGAAAAGAAATCGGATTATAACGTAAAGTTTGTTTTGTTTTGGAAAAGAATAATGACTTTAATTATATAATATCACTAGCGGCTTACCCTCGCTTCTCTTGGATTCGCCTTTAGAAAAACTAAAACAAATTTATTCCACGGAAACCGTACATTTTCCGGGATAAAAAGTAGCCTATTTGCTATTCCAGACTATAATCTATCTCTGTGCCAGATTTTATCCAGATCCGTTCAGCCATTCTGGCGTGATTGAATAACATCCAAACATCTAAACTATAGATATAACCTCTGTATCGATAATAATCTCTATTTCAATAAGATTTTCCAAAAAATATTTAATGTACAGATTCGGCTTAGTTAATTAATTTTATTATATGTGTAGAAGTAAGATTAACAACGCTATATAGTTATCTCATATAAATCTGACAATAAATTATAATTTAAATTACACGAAGCGACGTGACTAATTTATATTATTGTATATTTTGTATTTCATATTTTATTTTCAAATGCCTGCATCAACGAAAATTAGTTAACATTATTATCTCTAGTAAGGATTTTATAAATCGATTGATGCACCACCCTTCCCCTTCTTAATATGGTTATTATTTTAATGGGTCATGTATGATTTAAAATAAAACTAAAGTGCAAAATAGTTTTGTGCATTCTTGTTGAAAATTGTGAGCTATAATTCATTATTGATTAAAGGTGATATTATAAAAATCACTCTTCTCACAATTTCAATTATTGACTTCACAGAGAAAATATAATAATATAAAAATCCTAAGTATTTTAATTTTAATATTGTACAGAACACTCCTTCGCGCTACAATAATTGCGCTTGATCAATTTTCTTACTTCATTTTGACAGCAATAAACTCACATGTATTATAGTAGTGATGAATTACATAATATTATTGTGGTACCATACTATAAATCGAGTAGGATGAAAAACTTGAACTATAATAATAAATTTGAGTGTTACAAACAGAAAAAATAAGCTTTAATTTTAACTCGGTCTATTAGTAGGTTACATTCACAGATTGACGTATAAACATTATATGTTCTTAACATGATATGTATAACAAAGTTAGATATTTAATTATTAGTTAACTGATTTAGCTGTCATATGGTAATTAGTACCTGGGCGACCTAGTTTCGGTCGGAGGTCTTTTTTATTATATCCCATTTTTTAGATAAAAAAAAACTTGAATAAATACAAAAAAAAGCAAAAGTAAAATCTTTCACCTTGCACCTTGCACCTTGCACCTTCAATCTTGCACCTTGGCCGCTTGACCACGATGCATATGCCTGAGCGTAAGAAATTATCGACCATATTTTGTGTATAATACAAAAGAAAATCGCATTAAAATTCGAAAACACGCGTTTTCCCAGAGAAATCGTTAGAGCCATTTCCGGGATCGCTGGTATAAATAAAGAAATAAAAATATAAATATACAAGAATTGCTCGTTTAAATTATATATATATATATATATATATATATATATATATATATATATATATATATATATATATATATAATAGATCAGATAGATTAGATATATCAATGGCAAATGTTAGCTCGAGTTAATTAATGTTTGTAGTGACATAATTATTACTTTCATCAGTCCTTTTTTTTGGTTTTGTACGTTATTAGCATGACTAACGTTTTCCCACGGGTCGTTCTTTATTTTGTATAATTACTCTGTTCGTTCGTTTCTTGTTCGTTCTTTATTTTGTATAATTACTCTGTTCCGAAGAGTCGCAACGTAATGTTGGACACCCTAAGGTTTTAATGAATGAGCTGAAAGAAAAAAAAACAATATTATAAATTGTACTTACAGAGATATATAAGTGCGGTCGGACAAACAAAAATATTAATAAAGAAACAAAAATCTCTTTAGCTTTATAATATATTGCTCTTATTAATATTAGCATTTTGTATATATTTATATTAGCATAATTGCTTTTATCCTCACTTTGTTTCGTTTGGAGGATATTGGATAAAGGCTCATCACAATATTAATTAATATTTTCAGAAAAATCTACAAATATTGAAATAACTTGCTTATTGCTTCAAATGTACTTTCAACGGAAATTTAATTGGAGATGATTTTACTTTCACTAGATGCGATACAGGATACTTTCAGCTCATTAGGCTGCAAAAAAAATTAGCATTGGCTACAAAAAAAAAACGTTTCTTGTAAAAATATTATGGAATTATATGTATATATATCTTAAAACATAACATAATTTTCATGTTTCATAATACGGAACCCTCAGCGGGCGAGTCAGATTTGCACTTACACGATTTTTTATGATATCATACTAAATTATTATTTTCATCCAAATATCTTACGATCATGGTTAAAAATATCTTGTTTTAAAACTACTTCATAGATGATAGCTTATAACTTTATTTATTTGTCTCGCGATGGTGTAATCTCCGTTATCTTTGCCAGAGAGAAAGATTAGAAAGCTAATTGACGGAGGGTAAGCCAGCTTGCTCCACTTTATTTAAAGTAATCCCTCTTATGTGACGTTACCAGCCTTTAGCGGGACTACTCGTGTAGATTCTATTTTTAATTTATTTACAGCTTCACACAATCATTCTTGTGGGATAAGCAGATATAAAATAGTAACACTTCACTTCTTTTTCCTCTTTCGCTTTCGTTTAGATAGTCGGTATTAAGTAGCAACTAACAATGTCACATTTGTCTTAACTTGATCAGATCAAATAATAAAATGGTTTATGTATTTGTTTATGTAGTCTTATACTAATATTACCTATAGTATTATTCTAATATTGTAAATGCAAAAGAACTCTGTCTGTCTGTTTGCTTGTTACCTTTACACGCCCAAACCGCTGAACTAAATTTGATAGATTTTTCTATAGCGAAATAATTATTGGATTTTGGTGTAAGACATTCTTTTATCGCAAAAAACTTAAAAAATAAAATAAAAAGCAGACTTCAATACACTAAAAAGTAAAACATAACTGATTGGTAGTTTTCATTTAATATAGATACCTAATCAGATATTTTCGAAGTCGGTGTGTTTTAATTTGTTTTGGCTGGCATGACAATTGAATGTGGCTGGCATGACAAATATGGCAATTAGAAGTAGGTTAAATTTTAATTAGCTATTTTTATAACCGTAGAGGTAGTATTCTTTTATTTTATTTAGATAGGACTAAACTGGAAGTGTATGCTTTAAAACAAAACAAAAATTGTCGAAATAGGTTAACAATTGATGGAGTTCTAAGGTAACAAACATAAAAAAATAGCCGAATTCAAAACCTCCTTTTTTGAAGTCAGACGAAAACCTAAATTGAAAGGTGTGTGTGAGAAATAGGGATAAATAGTTTGAATAGGGCTCTCAACATTCCTCAAATTAAGTATTAAGTATATTTAAATTCATATTTTGGCAAAAAATTAAGTGTATCAGCGTTTTAGAACTCGAGTATTACATAGTTATTCTTCTGTTATGTGCACATAGTGACGAACCCGAGCGAAGTGCGGGAGCATCATTAGTTTTTAGTAAGAATAGAGCATGTTTTTTAACAACTTCTTACTAAGAAACATAATGTGGACTTTTCAGTTCACATTATGTTTCTTATTTTTGTTAGGTAGGATTGCTAAGATTCCACAATTAATATACAAGTAAATGGACTAACGTTCGATAAATTAAAAACATTCATGTGCCCCTGGATAGTATCCAATCTCTTTTGCGCTTAATATTCATGACCAGAGTATATCCAAAGACACTTATTATTTTCTAAGGAGATTGTTATCGATTGTAAAATTCTTGTGACCTTCCGACTCTAGTGTACCTACTGTATACTCTTGACTTCGACTCCGTTTCTGACTAGAGAATGTTTTCCGATTTCTAACATGTAAGTATTGGAATTTTAGTATGACAATGTGGTTTCTTCTATTCGATTATATTACTATATATAGGTCGAGTTAAGTTAAACATGCTTAAAGGTATAACGTTAGACTTTTACATAACACTTTGCATTTGTGATATATAAAGCTTTAGTAATTAAAAGTAAACAAGCTTTTAGCGAATTGCGAAATGCTTTTGAAGCACGTACTCATGCTTTATGTGGTTTATTAATAAATGAACGGTTTATTTCACTACTTAAGATAGTTACTTAAAAATATACAATAGGAAGAGGATGATGTGCCTGATATGATAATTTATGCATATTTTTATAATTCATACGTGATTAATATTATAAATGTGAAAGTAACTCGATCTGTCGGTTCAATTTTAAGCTGGTGGGCAGACTTTGATGAAATCTAACAATATAAAGATCATGGGGTCAGACATAAGCTACTTTTTATTCCCAACTCTGTTTACCTTGCAAGCGGAGCTGAGGCAAAAACAAGTAAAGAATAAAATAAATTGAATAAGAAAAAAAAATGAAATTGAATTCAGATAATAAAATTCAAAAGGCGACCAATTTTATTTTGTACTATCAGAAGTCAGAACCCGCGGCTTTGCTCGCGCTAAAAGTACAAAAAAAACTCTTTGGCTTTATGCAAAAGACATTTTTGAAATGGGCTCAGTAGTTTATGGGTTTCAAGCTCTTAAACGTAATATTATAAACATCAGTTTTACAATAATGTATGAAAGTCTGCCCGATTTATTGACAAATGTCAATGACTGCTCCGCTCCCTTGCGTAGTAGCATGATGATATCTAGCATATAGCATTCCTTATTAAACGGGCTATCTAATGCAAAATTTTGAAATCAGATTAGTGGTTCCTGAGATTAGCGCGTTCAAACAAACAAACAAACAGACAAACTCTGCCTCTTTATAGTATTAGTATAGATTTCTTGTCAAATACATAATTCTTTTCTTACTGTAACTTTTTTTTAATCAAAAAAAAATCGAATTTCAATCAATAGAAATGATTTCTGGAATTTTTTTCCACGAATAAAAACAGTACGACAAATTATATTGAAAATTGTGAAAATTAAGGTGACACGTGCACTACCTACGTACTACGTACATACGTTCCACTGCTAGGCACGGATCTCCCTTCTATACGTAGGGGATCAAGTCATAGTTCACCACACTAGCTAAGTCCGGGTTGGCAAACTTCAAATATCTTTGGGAAATTTGCTAGGTTCTTTCAGCCATGCAGACTTCCTCGCGATGTTTTTCTTTCTCGTAAGATAAGTGACCCGGGATATGAAACCACTTCACTTGGTTTCCCAAGCAACCGCGCTACCACTGGGCTATCACTGAATTGCACTGGGCAGTGGGCTGCCTTTGCCTTATTGAGTTTGATCTGCTTGTATCTGAAATAACGTTTTAACTAATGAAAATAACATGAATTTACTCATAGACAAGTAACACGAGTAGTTATTATCTACCTTTTACGACTAAAGTGCTAAATCTCAAATTTAGAATTTTGGTTTAGAGTTAGATTGTTTACAAACGGGTATATAAAATATGTAAAATATTTTTTTGTCACAACACATCACAGGGGAACTAAGAGAATCCTAATAGTGAACGGAGCACAGTGTAAATATTTACACTACAGAACTAGGACTATAATAGTGTTATTTAACTACGGGTCTGATTACATTTGACTAACATGACTTTCTATTATTTTATTCAGACAAAACCACAAGGTTCTTAATTTGAATATTGAAATAAATAAAAACTGAAGAGTGCGTGTATGAATGTATACACGCGCAAGAAGTTCGGTACTCTTTATGAAATTTAATTTATGTTTTAAATAATTAGGATAGGTGAGATACTAAAAATAACGCATATTAGGCATATTACAATCATATATTTATAGAATGTAATTTAAGGAAAAATATAATATTATATATCATTTGTCAGACAATAACAACGGTTACCATGGCAACAAACGTACGTATATTTTTTCGTAACGCATTCACCAGTTTACCCCCCAAGTCAAGCGTGCGTAAAGAAGTTTTATTTCAAAAAATCTTTAAGTATAATTTAAGTCTATACTAATATTATAAATTCGAATAGATGCCTTGTTTCTATATTGAGTTTATCTGTGAAATTACTATCCAAGTTATAAAGATGCATTTTACTGTAGTATATTGAGAAAGGTCGTGGGCTTAATATCAGGCTACTAGACTTGGGAGCGAAGCAATCATATATAAGTAAACTAGTGATATCATATATAAGTAAACCCGCGGATATCAGACATGAACCAAATAAAAATAAATTTGCCAAATTATTAAAAAACCATTATATGGTCAGTTTAACATAATTAAGCCTTATATTACATAATATTATAACCTAAGTCTAATAATAATTGTAAGACTCTGATCCCACAGACAAACTGTGCAAACAGTTTTGTGGGTCCACTTATGTAAAATGCTGTATTAGTAGTACTATAATAATCAAATAAATAATAATAAATAAAAAGTAGTCGGATAAAAGTTACTAAATATATAAAATTAATTATTAATTATATTTGCTACTATAAGAAAGTTATTATGGTACCAATTATAAGTACAATATCAAAGTTTTTACATATTAAAGAGAAAAAGTGTATGCCATTATGATATGGCTTTAAGTGGAACTGTTCGGTTAACGCGCAATCCGTACTCTATTCTCATTTCTCGAGCGATTAGGTTTGCTGAAAAGGCTAGTACTTACCGTCAGATACACTATACTGATAAGAAATTGAGAAATATAGATTAACTATCTTTTATTATTTAAATGAGAATACTAAGGTTACCTTATACAATTTGTTAAAAAAAACCTTTTTTATGTAACTGAATAGTTTCCACAGCAGAGTAAAATTTAAAAGGAAATAATTTATTTATTATCAATAACAATACATCGTTAAAAATATATGTATTTGTATTGATTAAAATAATCTATCTATACTATAATAAAACTGTAGAGGTCGAATGTCTGTACATAGAAAAAAAATGCTTAAAACTGAGTCAGGGGGGTGTAAGAAGAGCAATAGAACAAATCCAGATTTTTTTCAATTTTTTTGTTTCTCTGTCTGTTTGTCTGTTTGTACGGGCTAATCTCCGAAGCTGCTGGACCGATTTAAATGAAATTTTGCATGGTGGTACCTTATATCCCCGGTTAAGATTTAGGATACTTTTTATCCCGGAAAATGAAAGAGTTCCCGTGGGATAGTTAAAAAACTGTAGTAACTTATAAAGCTTAGTACACAAAAACTAACGATTGGATTTTAATGAAACTTTACAATAATATATTTCATACATCAGAATAACAAATAGGCTAATTTTATCCCGGAAAAATGTACGGTTACCGTGGGATAGATTTGTTTTTGTTTGACTAAAGGTGAACCCGAGCGTAGCGAGGGTGAGCCGCTATAATATTATAAAAAGGAAAGACTTTTTTGTTTGTTTATTTGTTTGTACCGAATAAGCTCCGAAACTATTGGACCGATTTAGATGAAAGGGTTTAGCCGGATAAGTACAGCGAACCAGCTCCGTAATGGCAACCTATATCGAAACTTATGTGTCAATAAGGACTTGATGTAGAAAAGCGATTCATATGAGTTTCACTGTCGTATTCCGCTTTGAACTTGAGATATGAAGAAAATGAGCGTACCTATGTAACTATGACTTTCGTTCAAAAGGGCACACCAAACTATAGAGGTCGAATGTCTGTACATAGAAATAAAATGCTAAAAACCAAGTCAGGGGGGGTAAGAAGGGAAATAGAACAAATCCAGATTTTTTTCAAATTTTTTGTTACTCTGTCTGTTTGTCTGTTTGTAGGGGCTAATCTACGAATCTGTTAAAGCGATTTAAATGAAATTTTGCATGATGGTACCTTTTATCCCCGGGCAACATCTTAAATACTTTATTATTAAAGAGTTCCCGTGGGATAGTTAAAAAACTGTAGTAACTTATACAGCTTAGTTCACAAGACCTATGATTGGATATTAATGAAACTTTACAGTAATATAGTTCATACATTAGAATAAACAAAAGGCTGCTTTTTATCCCGGAAAGATGTATGGCTCCCGTGGGATAGATTTGTTTTTGTTTGTCTAGAGGCGAGCCCGAGCGAAGCAAGGGTGAGCCGCTAGTTCATAATAAAATTACCAGTATACATACCTATATTCAACTATGGACAATATTTCAGTTAGTGTTAATTAACCGTCCAGTCCCATCTCAAAACCAAAACAACGAGGGTTGAATTCATAATTTTAATCGTTTCAATTCAACATACAATAAGATACAATTTATATCCATCTTGCAATCGTAAGTTTATAAAATAACAAAGTTACTAGGTATAAAATTTTATATCTCTATTATAAAACATTAAACGCTGATTGGTATTTTAAATATAAACCATTTCATCTTAGTTTATCTTTTATAAAAATCTTAAATATAATTTGTCACATTAATATTAACTATACAATTTATTATTATATCATTATTTTCAGTTGTTCCGGAGACCGTAATAAGCTCTCCACGTCCACTCGGTCAACAGTCGCCTTTACCGGGGATCGAGGAAGAGGACGATTCCGACTGGCCCTTAGAGGACGCTACTGACGCGACCCTCACACCCTCTTATAAAAGCACAAAAAGTAGTACAGATACCGCGTATACATCATCAAGAAGCTCTGGAAAAAAACGTAGTTTCGGAAGTCCGTCGTCAGTAAAGATATGCATATCGGCGGCCGCAAGAAAGTCTAATAAAGCACGTAAGCGTGGCTCTGGCGCCGTAAGTGCGTCTCCAGCCGGTCAGTCCGGGGACGAGGCGCCCGCGCCCACCACTCACGGCAGGATGCAGGCCGAACAAGGCAGCATCGGCGAGCTGCAGAAATACCACGGCAGGTATCTCAAGAGTCGCCGACACACACTTGCTAATGTTCGGTAAGTCTTTTGAAATTAAGATGTCGAATTCATAGCTTTTATTTTAAATATGAAATTATTAAGAAAATATCATAGCTTTCATTTTAAACACTTTATAATATGGACTGTTTCTTCGAAAATATACCATAAAATGTATAGAGCTACCTTGAAAAGTGGTGCGTACGTAAACTATGTGATATGTATTCAGCTTACTGCCTCTATTTTGGCAACTGTCATCAAAAAATATTTTAATATTGAACATTTTTTTTTGATAACAGTGATTACATAACTATACATTTTTTATTGCACTGCAGTTTTTAATTTAAAAGTTACGTTAAATTAATTGTTAAGGGATGTGAATATGGAGCTTTAAGGAAGTAGAGTAACAAAAAAAACTTTAATTTTTTTTAATCACTGCAAGTAGACTTAGAGGTCGTCGAGTCAATAAAGTATTAAAGCCATCCTTATTTTTATTATGTCGATGTGTATTTTTAGTGATAATGATAATTTAGTTAATAAAAGACTTGTGACTACTGACTCAAGCTTAATATTTGCGCAGTTTTCTATGATTATTATATTGGCACAGGAAATATGTAATATGTAAATGAAAATATATTATACATAAATTCATGAACAACATAAAAATTCTTTTCCCATAAGAATAAATAAATCAAAATAACGCTAAGCTTAGACGCTTGTTCTACTAAAGTCGACATCGTTTGTATTGATTTGAGACACCTGCTTTGTATTCCATTGAAGATATCAAATGAAAGCAATTCATAAAATGTAATTGAACTGCCAAGATAAAGTACGGTCCATTAAAATATCCGCAAAATTATTATAGTAACGACTTCTACCTTTACATTTAGACTGTTATAATTTATAACGAGGATTATTTGTATTGTATTTTAAGCTTTTGCGTGTCGCGTCGCAGAGTATCTATCCAGCAATAACCCATAGGCTATACTATGAGATATACATAGTTTCAGGATTTTATTTCTATTGGATGAATATACACATTCAGTGTTTAGCTCCAATAGATAAAGCAGGGACTATCGCCACCAAACAATTCAGTGTATATATATATATATATGTATATATATGTATATGTAAAAACTAGCCAAGATATGACTCGGCTAGTTTTTACATAAATGTTACCTTATATTCGGCTAATCACTTATATTTTGCTATACGCAAGTTTCTGTTTTAATATTGTAAAGATCAACATGTTTCACTCCTCTAAAAACTTGCTTTCCTGGTAAAAACTAGCCAAGTCTTGAACTCAAATATGTTCTTATTCATAAATTTCAGGATTATCTAAATATATTTAGGAGCTTGGCACCCATTTAGATTTCAATTCTTTTGTCGGTGAAGTTGACAACCACGCATATTCTTAATATTGAACTTGGATCCCATTTCCACATTTATGATTTTGATGGGATTTATCTTTATGCTGTACAATATCTATTTCATAACTTTATAATCTATCTGCATTATTAGAAGAACAAATGTTAAATGTGGTTTTGAACCTTTGTCATTTTACTTTTATAGCTAATTTAAGTTTTTTTTTTATCTTGGATCAGAATTCAGTTAATACGAATTCAATAATGCCATATTGTTAAAATTTATAAGAATAAATAATTAATAGGTTTTTAATATTTATGTTTCTTTGAATAATATTATGAAATTTGAGGTATCATAAAGATTCTTGTGAATTTACCTGTTTCGTTTCTCTCACGCTGTTAAGATTTATTTTTAGTTACAACAGTGATCGCAATGTGATGATAGAATGATATATTTCTTATACTGTAAGAATTAACCATGAGTTTTACCAATAATGTGTTATCAAATTGTCAAAAAATAAAAGTATATTTTTGTCTTTAAATTTTTTTAATTAATAACTATTATAAAATATTTTTCTTTAGGTGTGTCTATTTGTCCGATAATCGGATGAATAAAAAATATATTATCCGTCCGACTGTTGTTGGTGTGTGATACGATTGCGACTGAAACTATTTTTAATATTTCTATAAAAAACAATTCTATCTTATCAAGTTACTTGTATATTGATTTTTAAGAATATCGATAGTTAAAATTAAAAGTTTCAAATAAGATCGAATGGACTCAAATTAAATTTATCGCCCGATGGTTGAAATATCATCTTGTTTTATTATGGCGCAGTAATATTCTCCTAATAAAATCCATTTTAAGCTGCGTAGGTTAGGACACTTTTTTCGTTTTTTACACATAAAAACTCTTGAACTTAATAATCGTTGGGATCTAAAAGAATTAATTTTTAAGCTCGATAGGTTAAATTTATTTTTTTGCATATAGAAACTCCTGCAATTAGAAATCACATGTTTTACATTAGAAAACAATAAAGTGGTAGATATTCGTACAAACCGACGATAGTTGGACGAATAATTATTTCTTAATCATCCGATTGTCATCGAATGAATAACAATAGCCTTTTTCTTTTTGAAATAAGATATTAAAAAAGACTCCAAAGATATTTTTATAGGTAATTCTAAAAAAGGCCCACGTCAAGGCAGTGATTTTCATAATCTGCTTTATAGTAAAGCTATGAAATGGTTATATTTGATGAAAATCGATCTTGCTGTTATATACATACTATCAGAATTAGCCTATTATTAAAGTTGTATATATAAATTAAATTACGTAGTTTTTGTTTTTGATTTTGTATTAATAAAAGTTTTTAATAAAAATATGGTGTATACGATGTGTGAATTGGTTAATAATAAAAAAAAAAACAATGTTTTACATTCTTTTATACTTAAACTATTATATAGTGTAAAATGACAGATGGATCGAAGCTCGCACAGGGGTCGAGGACCTTGGAACCTTTCGATTTAACTCCCATATACATATGTTCAGCCATTTTTAGTGGTTTATAAGTTATTTAGACTTAAAAAAGAAATAGTAAAAACCAGATTTTAGAATAAACTACCCAAGTAGGTACAGTCTACAGTTGACGTGTCAACTATATGATGACGGTTTTTTTTCTAAAGTAGTCTTATAGAGGGCCTATATAGCCTTCTTGCCATTATAATATTTTTTAATAGAATCTTCTAAAAGTTCAAATAAAAATAAAACATCATAAACAACTTCAGTAATTTCATTTTCATGTTTAATTTAACTTAAAAAAAAATTGTAGTAATTTTTTTCTAAAACTTTTTCTTGAAACTGCACCACTTTATAGAGTATAAGCCCTGCACTTTTAATTTGTCTAGAGTCAAGGTTTCCTTTAAAAGAATATATTTAAATAGGTCAGGTCCTAAAATAATTAGATTAGAGAGAATTAAGTACTTTAAATAAGTAGTTGTCAAGTCTTTCGTTCGTTTAAAAAAAAACGTGATCTTAGCGTTTGTACGTTTATTTAAACTTTATTTAAAACTGAATTGTTTGGGAACAGACCTTGGGAAGAGAACTTTTCTCCCGGCGCTATAGTAATAAAAGATACGTTGAAAATGTATTTCAATAGTGTTAAAATTTATAGTCAATCTCGTTATAGTTTGTAAAACATTAGTCGGAATATTGGTTTATTATCATCTCGGGGAATAAAAATTATAGAGTTCTAATAGACAACATTTCTTTTGTTTGCACCATAATTGAAAGTCCAATTAGTTGATAGGAATATTTTTAAAAGAATCGTGGGATATTTAGAATAGCACTTTTTAATGCCCTGAGATTATAACCAAGCCGGTATAATGTTTTTCTAAGTCTTTAAACGTACATGTTGGTTAAATAGATAGATATTGAGGTCCTCAACACCCCTGTCAGCTTTGATCCTTCAGTCACGTTACACACTGTACAGGTTTGTCATTTATAGTGTATGGATATGTTTTTCTGTATTTAGGTATGTTATATTATATCTAAATAAAATTTCCTTGTGCTTGACTTTATTAACTCGGAAAAGTAATCTGTAATATTTTCATCATTATTAAATCAAGTTCATGTCATAGTTTTAGTGTAGTGGAATTTGATACAAAATTTTATTCTTCATGTCAATACATTTTCTCTTTCAAGTAAGTAAATCAATCAAAATGTACCTCTTAATTATATTTTCCTCCTAACGTCTACGTTAAGGTTTTATTGATGTCCCAAAAATATGTATTATCTTTCCTATTATGAAACATTAGTACATTAAAGCTCAAATGTCAAACCAATTAAAATCAAATCGGAGCAAGCTTGAATTGTTATTCGTCATTAAAACACAAATTGTCTTACAACAAAGTAATATACAATGAAATTTTACTAGAAAAAAAGTTAGTCATTGCTTAAATAGCTTAATTATAAAGTTTTATGACAGATATCCTCAAGCTTTAACGGAAGCGTGACAAGCTGGATTTCCTGAGTTTTAGTATTTTGTTTAGCTCGGTAAGCAATTCATCCAACTGACGACGAGTCAGTGACATTGCGTCTGTTCTAAACGACTTGAGTTTCATATAGATTAGGCTCATGATAACTCTTATAGCATTTAAAAAATGTTTTACAAAATACCTAATAATAAATCCTTATATCTAATTAGTAGAAAAATACAACCAATAATACCTATTCAACTTTATTCTTAGCGAATAAATTGCAAATCCTAAATAAAAACTTTCAATGTGATAAAAATGAAACCTTGACGTATTAATAAATTCAATTTACTTGATATGCTCGACATAAAAAATCTGATGGCTCTGAAAAGGTTTTCAACAAACGTATGTAATATATATGTGATGCTTACAATTTGGTATGATACACACACATAGGAATATTTTATTGTAGCCCACTGTATCTAAGGCAGACTATATTCAGGGAAGTGGTCGTACAAATGTGGCTGTGTATTACATTCGCAAGGTACCTGCGATGATTAATCGACGTCGGCTGGAGTTGATTGATTTATAAAAATCATTGGGTCGAAAGGTATATGGCGTGCAATATGTAGGCGATCCGTTATAGTTAACAATAATATATTTTAAAGTTTATCCTACTGATATTGTAAAGGCTAAAGTTTGTGACGTGTCGGTTTATGGATGAATGGAATTAATGTATGAATGTATATATGTTACTCTTTTACGCCAAAACTACGAACGGATTTTGATAAAATTTTACTGTAATAAAGATTATATAACAGAGTAACAAACTCGTAGACTACACCTTTATAAAGATATAGTAATAAATGAATGAAATTCCCATGTTCATTCCCGTTCAAATGTTCCTGCAGGAATAGGTACACTAAATTGAAATAAACAAGAGATTTATTTAGTTTGAGCCAGCATTCCACGGGCAACACACTCGCTTGGAAAACTTAGTAAACCGGTGTGTACCCCCGCTATCACACCTCCGATATTTTTTGTGCAAGTTATTATATAGTATATTTTATGTGCAAGTTATTTTCAACATGATAATCACTTGCCTTGCGGTGCATCAGAATATTATGTAGAAACCTACATATTAAAGAGAATCGGTTTTTGGGAGACGCTATGCAAGATGCATGCGAGTTTGTATGCCCCCTATCCAAACTATCTCTTTTGTAGGACATTTTTTTTTCTTTACGTCTTATGTTGGATTATACCAAGATTAAATTGTGAAACAACCTGTTATTCATAAAACTTAGACAATCACCGTTTCTATTATCAATACCTACACAATAATTTGTATCTACTACTATAAAATTTTCGTAGACAGAAAAATTGGGTGTCTCGTCAAAACGAAGCTACTCGTGAACGTTCAGCTTTTTATCTATACAGATAAATAAAATTGGAGTGTCTGTTTGTAATATAAAAAAAACCGCTTTTTACCAAATGCGTATGGATGTATACACGGTATATATACCAAAACAATATTTTTTACAATTTTTTCTGTCTGTCTGTCTGTTTGTTCCGGCTTATCTCCGGAACTACTGGACTGATTTTGACGGTACTTTCACTGACAGATAGATGATGTTATAAGGAGTAACTTAGGCTACTTTAAAAAAGATTAAACCCCATGAAATTGTAAACAAAATCCGCATACGGCGTACGCACCCGAGTAAAACGAGGGTAAATTGCTATATAATTTAAATGAATATCTTAGGAGTAGCGAGCTACTATTTATGTGTACCTAAACATAGCTAACCGTGAAAATGTACCTTGGGACGAACGCGAGCGAAGCGAGTGTGGTCAAAAAAAAAACGTGGTGTACTGTAGACTATATTAGATACATCCGACTGTGATTCTTAGATCACGACTAATTCGTTGGGGACAATATCGTGGATTTTCATCTTTTTACTTTTGATTCGGATGATCACTTCAGTCTCTCTCTTCTGTATCAGAAAATTTCAGTTTTTAAGGTTCCGTACCCAAAGGGTAAAACGGGACCCTATTACTAAGACGCTGTCCGTTCTTCTGTCTGTCTGTCTGTCTGCCTGTCTGTCTGTTCGTCTATCCGTCTCTCCATCTGTCACTAGGCTGTATCTCATGAACCGTGATCTGTTGTCGTTGTAACAACAATTATTAAAAAAAACAGAATAAAATAAATATTTAAGGGTGCTCCCACACAACAAATGTGATATTTTTGCTCGTTTTTGCTCGATATTGATAACGGCAACGCACTTGGCCGGTTTTTATTTTTTAATATAATCAAAATAGGTTTCTCTGCTATTTGAAAAATTAAATATGAATCAATCAATCTGTAAGAAACTCTTTAAATAATAATAAAAACAGTATGAGAATCCAACGTGTACTATACAATATTGTTTCTTGTACAAATAGACAAATGATGATGATACTATTAAGATATTTTGTTAAACATTTCATTTTTCTTTCCTGGCTACACATATCCGTACGTTATATTGATCGTAGCTTAAAGCTACGTAATACGCTTTGTTCACTATCTAAGGTTGTACGTTTACAAATACTTTTCTTTTTTCTCTATAAAAATCAACTTTTAATATTTCTATCTTCTATTCATAGAAACTCTTTATAACAATTGCCAGTAAGATTTATAATAAAATAAAATATACAATATGTGCATGAATACATTACTTTTTTTTCATTTAAAAATGGGATTTTTTTGTTATTTTTTAGTTATAGTCAGTTTTCATAGTTTAATTTTCTTATGTTATAAAAAATATACATAAATTGAACTAAGAAACAGCTACATAATTTTGAAAATATGTCCTTTAAATAATACAATAACAAAGATATTAAATATCTTTAAAATAATTATTATTATAGGTTAGGCATTTCTAATATGTTTTATATGAATCTCAGTCAAATAACAATATAAACTGTATTTGAAGATTTCTTTCAAAAGGTGAAATCCTCTTATAGCCTAAAATGGTTTTAACAAGCAAAAGATACTTACCTATTATGATAATTTGTAAGCTTTGAAAAGTAAAAACATAGCACGACTGCTTCATTATAGATTTTCTTTCGTTTCTACTATAGTTTCCATAAAAAAAAAGATTTCAATTTATTCAACGCTTTAAATAAAAAGTCACAAAACGAAATTAAATTCATTATTAGATAGCTAAAAAAACCTATACATTCCTTAAACTCAATGTATTTTATAAATATTTATTGTTCTTTAAGAGATTGTCGTCATCTTAATTGGCACGGACTCTAAAAAAATATTTTATTTATAAAAATATTTTATAACATCATCATATCTAATATTAGAATTTCTTTCATTATTTATCGAATAGTTTATCTATCACAGAGAAGTTCATAATATGAAATTGTATGTAATGTGTGCTCAACTAGCATGCTTTGAAGCCATTAACAAGAAAATTGAATTGATCAACTTGTATACATACTATATATTATGCCCGGTCATAGCTTCCGGACTTATTGTTAGTGTTCCTCAAAACATATCAATTGAGCAGAAGCACGACCGAGTTGCGTCCTATTTTCGAAGAGTTTCTATGGTCAGTTTTAGATTCGACCATCAGACTCTATATCGATCACCCAGGGCTAGTTTGTGTTAAGTTCTGATATGTAATACGTTTTTATGCCTGTGATAGCGACTCACCCTCGCTTTACTTGGGTTCGTCTCTATGTTTTAACGGTTATATAGATTTTTAAGAGATGAGATATTTTTCCACAGTAAAAAGTATCCTAAATATTGACCCCGATAACCAGCTATCATCATATCAAATTTTATAAAAATCTGTCCAGTGCTTTTTTCGTTATGCATTCCCAGACAGACAGACAAAGATACAGACAGACAGGCAAAAATTCTAAAAACTATGGATTTGGCCTCTATATCGATAATAAAGACAATTTCAAAAAGATTTTCCAACAAATATCCAATGTACAGATATGACTCAGTTACAATTTTATTCTATGTACCTATAGAAAAGTATCGGTATGGGTGCCAACTTGTATTAAATATTAGGTATAAAAATGTTTTTTTTTATTTACAAACTTTATTCATCCCTCATATTAACTAGTGAAATTAATTTATAAAAACTACTACTCTTTTGGCCTCTAAGCATATTTTAAAAATAGGCAGCTATATACACTGATACTGTGCGCTTTCCCTACGTATTCAAGAGTCAATTATAATAATTAAAAAATCTATTTATTACTAGCGACTTACTCTCGCTTCATTCGGGTGCGTCTCTAGGTATGTTTTAATTTTTTTGAGCGAAACCCTAATTCTTTTTTAAAATAAAAGTAACCTAAGTTACTCCTTATAATATCAGCTATCTGCCAGTGAAAATCCCGTTAAAATTAAAAAAAAGTTAAAGCCGTTTCAAAGATTGGCCGGAACAAACAGACAGACAGACAAAAATTTTAAAAATTGTGTTTTTCTTTTAAGTACCGTATATAATTCCATATGCATTTAGTATATAGTTGTTATTTTGACATCATAAAAAGACACTTCAATTTTATTTATCTAAAATATCTGTATAGATTATAATCATTATGATGTGATAAATTGCTGTAAAATAATTTTTTACTATACGATTTACCTTAAACATAGAAACAATCATGTTTTTATTTATAAATTGTTTATTTATAAAATGATATTTTATATATATATATATATATATATATATATATATATATATATATATATATATATATATATATATATATATATATATATATATATATATATATTTTATGAGACAGACAGACCACCTGATAGAAAGCAGTAACTGTCGCCCATAACACCTACGGTTCATGCACTTAGGTTTTAAGTAACAAAAATGCAGAACCACAGGTGCGTTGTAACTGTGAGGACTAAGAGGATATGCCTCTTACCTGTAATTGCGCTGGCTACCTTATCCTTCATACCGGAACACAACAATGCAATCATTGTTGTTTGGCGGCAGAAATAGATAAGGGGGTGGTACCTATCCAGCCGGACTCCCCAGGCTTGACAGAGAAATGCAAGATATGTAACAATATCTTGCATTTCTAGTCTGTAGCAATGAAGTCTGGTAAATAGCTAAACAACATAAAATATACTATCTATACTTCATATTTTCGATTATTTTCAATATGTTATGATTAAGAATCTGATAAGTTCGTTTGTGCGAATTTTTAGCCATTGTGTGTTTGACGATCATAATATGAATTATATTAGATTTTTTAATTACGAAAACATAAAGATGTTAAATTGTCTGAATTATGTTTTTAACAATTTAAATAAAACTATGTCTTCGGGTTTCTTCGCAGATTTATTTTGATTTTTGGTTCCCGACGGTTAAAATCAAAATGTTTTGAATTTTATACACACGATAAACAAATATTATAGTAATATTCATACTGTACATCCATTTCGCGCTCCAGCCTATGTCACGATTAGGCGTGATTGATTCGGCTGACAATTGTACATTAGTTTTAAATAGACTAAGATAATCAATATAGTCGATGTAATATCTGCTACGTGCAAATCCAAACATATAATCTATTGGTTGCTTGTTTCAAAACTACACTTATTCATAGAGCTACGATGTCTATAGTGTCCAATTATCACGATGCTTCGTTTATTTATCTTTATCTAAATGTGTTTTAGTGGACGTCGCACTATACTGAAATGTAAACACTAACGGTTACCGCAAAAGATAGATGTTTGTAACGTATGATGATTTTAGAAATAGATTGTTTTGAATAAATACGGATTTATGTTCGCGCCGTCAGATGGCTGGCGCAAGCGGTAAACATGAGCAGTTGCCGCGCGGCTGACTGAACGGTTTTAGCATTTTGGCTTTCCGTATATCATTAAAACAAGATTTGTTGGTTTATTTTTCATAATAATATATTTTTAAGTAATAGAATAAAATAGATTTATATTTACAACTAAATACACTAAAATTTCTGAATATTTTTGAGAATCACAAAAAATAAATAGGTAAATGTTACATAGATTTTTTTATTATTTAACTAGCGACTCACCCTCGCTCCGCTCGGATTCGTCCTTACTTACGTTTTAACGTTTAGTATAGATTTCTCAGAGATGAGATATTTTCCCGTAGTAAAAAGTATCCTTTAAGTTGACTCAGATAACCAACTAGCTATCATCATACTAAAGTTCATCAAAATCCTTCCAGACAGAAGATAGACAGATAGACAAAATTTTTAAAAACTATAGATTCGGCTTCTGTATCGATAATAATGTCTATTTCAATAAGATTTTCCAAAAAATATTTAATGTACAGATTTGGCTTAGTTACAATTTTATCATATGTATAGGTAATTGTTATAAACTAACAGATGGTATTAAGAAAGATAGGTAAAAATCAAATAATTATTTCAGTCTCTAGTTAAAGTGAGTTTGGAAGTAGAATGAACCAATTCGAGCGAGAACAGACGAGTCATCATATTTATCTGTCAATTGAAAACGTGGAAGTTGAAACATTCAGCATGTATGTGTTCGGATGCCGATTAAATTGGCCTTGTGTCGATTTGATGCGAGGATTCAAAACGAAAACACTTCTAGCTTTTATTGATTAATTGATTTGATTTTATGCTTTATCATTCGACTATGTTATATCTTTATATATATAATTTTTCTGTACGTGTATATGTGACTGAACTCCTCGTAAACGGCTGGATCGATTTTGATGTTTTTGAAGTGATACTTCTTTAGAATCGTTATGATTAGAAACTCGATGAAACGGAAATACCTCACGAGAAAGAGACAAACACATAAATGTATATAATTAAGCCGGCGAATGAATGAGATAGAATACATTACACAGGAAGTGAAAAATAATATGTATATTAAATAGAATATGAAATAACTTTTAAACTTGGTAAAAAAAACTAAACTTATTATTTAATAGCTACTCACCCTCGCTTCGCTCGGGTTCGTCCCTAGCTTGCTTCCCAATACAAATTTTCATCCCCATTTTAACCCCATTAAGGGATAAAAAGTATCCTATGTCCTTTCCAGGATCTTAAACTATCTTCTTACCAAATTTCATCTAAATCGGTTTGGTAGATCCAGAGATTACCCCCTACAACCTCACAAACTCACAAACTTAACCTCCTTATAATGTTAGTATAGATAATAAAAATGAATATTTATTACTGTGCGATGAATTTGCATTACTTAAATAAAAGCTATTATGACTAATGTTGCCATGGTAACCGTTGCGATTGTCTGACAAATATATAATGTTATATTCTTTCCGTATATGATATTCTATAAATATATGATTGTAACATGCCTAATTGTATGTGAAATGTACTCGTATAATAGAACTAAATCTAGCTTTTGCTTTTAATTATCTGACTGAATTGCATATCTTGGTCAGTTAATATATATAAGAATAAAAATAAGGTTTTTAAAAATAAAGAAGTTTAGACATAAATATTAAATGAATGTCCTGAGCTAAATAATAAAATTTTCTACAATAATGTACGGAACGCCAGTGTAGCCCTAAACCTAGTAGGCGCTTAGTATACAGTATATACGTACGTACACATTAGACACTTGCAGTGTCTCACAAACCACATGAAACGGATTTTAGAACTATCTTATAAGTTTCGGCGTCGCGTTCTATTTTAACTAGGATAGTTAAAATTTTATAAAAACTTTTGTTAAGATTAAATATCTTATTACGCTTTGCAGGCGAGCTGAGACATAACACTTAATGAAGATTAAACAACAGTAATCACCGGTATGGGTGCTCCTAATGACCGGCACTCGTGGTAAATACTAGTTAATTGAGATACTAAGTAAAAGTCGGTATTATGTGTTCGTGTATAAGAATTAATGTGTTATAGACGAGCTAATGGCAGTCTCTTTCTATCCCTTCGAGACAGATTTACGAGGCACTAATCCGTACTATTTTAGCCACAATGTCGTTAAAATGTTGGTCAATAGATATTCGCTTTGCCATGTATTTCAACTGTGAATACTTATATTTTCTGTTTCTGTGGACATTGTGTAATATGACTAATATTAGTGGTAAGTATATATTTTTTTGTTCAGAGTAATTGAATGCATTCTTAAAGGACCAAACAACATAAATACATTCAATTTATGTATTATTTCATTGTATATATGTATTTTATATATACAATGAAATAATACATAAATTGAATGTATTAGTTATTTTAATTTCATGGCTTTGTATTGATAAACTAGATTATCTTCCATCCCAAATGCTCGTAAAGAAACAGCATACATATGTACCAACATGAGTTGGTAAATGTAAGGATTTCATAAAAAAGACGTGACCTTTTGGGCTTTTACCATCAGAGTTTGGTAAATACTAGGTTTTACCAACGATGGTTGGTAAATGTTGGTTTGTCTGAATATTTTGCGTAATTGACCTTGTCGAAATAAAAGTTATTATTTTTCTTTCCTACAACGAGCTCGTCCATTATTTATTAAAATTTCTGGGCTGCAGCTTAGTATATGGTTTAGTATCTGGAGGAGTAGATGGTAATTTGTGATAGGCGAGGTGATAGAGTCTAAATATATAAAAATTATTGAAGAAACGAAGGAGTCAAAAGTTATGGACACTTAAAGTTACAATATTTCCATACATATTATGGCATTTGCTGTCATTTTGACACTTCCAGTTCTTCTGATACTGTCCGACACCTGTAATTTCTCAAGTCGAAACTGTAACTAATTTTAAAATAACATAGCACTTATGATATTGGGGTTCTGGGTTTGAAATAAAAAAACCTAACGAGAAGCCTAAGGTTCAACCTACGTTAACCAAGTTGGGCCTATCACATAATCAAAGACTTTAAAAGACGAGCAGAAATCGAATTAATTATTTACATGCGTATTTCAAACGTGCCAAACGATTGACTGAGGCGAGCAAAGGTGGCGCGTGCGGTGAGGCTGATATGGGTAGCAGGGAGCTACAGACTGCTCACGAGTACGAGACGCTGACCACGTCCAAACGTGTCTACTTTTCGACATTTACCGTTCCTTGAGGTAAAACCCTAAAATTAAATTTACCAAGTCCATAGTGGTAAAAATTCGAAATGACTACAATCAGAGAACATTTCGTACTTTTACCGTTAGGAGTAGGTAAATTTTATGTTTTACTGAAAAATCTTAGCATTTATCGTATCGGTCGGGCTTTAACAGTAACATCTAGTATAGTATTATATGATCTGTGGTAATATATACATAACTTATTGATTTGATTATAATTTATTGGTTTTTAAAGTAAATTATTTTTATATTCTTAATAGTTGTAAAAATAATAAAAGTGAAACCGTTTTACCTGTTGAAAATTGGTTCTACTTTATGCAATAGATAAACCCGTAAGTTTTCTTTTATTAGGGAAAATAATCACGTTTATTTTTCCTAAAGTATTTTGTGTATTTTTAATCAATAAGCACATAAAGCATAGTAGCCACCTGGACGACCAAGCTTTGCTCGGCGTTTTTTTTTTATGAAATCAACACAATTTTTTGACTTTTTTGAACTTTTTGGAAAAAATGACAAGTGCGTTTTTTTCCAGAAAAAATAATATGGTATATATATATATATATAGATTGATAAACTTAAACGGAAAACCTTGTCAAAATACACATGTCTTCAACATTTTACCCAAAGCTGTAATAATAAGAAATAAATTTATATAATACTAGTGACTTACCCTCGCTTCGTTCAGGTGCATCCCTAGGTACGTTTTAAATAGATATGAATAGTTATTGCGAGTGTACCTTAGGAGAGAGACTTATGCTATTGCAGATTTTTCTGTAGGCCTTATTAAGACCTAAAATTTTTTGATACATTGTTTTGATGTATCTCTTATGTAAACTAAAAACGACTCGTTAGAACCAATTATTGTGTTTTCCCGTGGGGATGAAAAATTTTCCTGCAATAAAAGGTATCCTTTTTTTCCATTTTTAGTGTAAACGTATCATCAATACAAATTAATCAAGCTCAAACACCAGGTAGTTGCTGTAAATCGTTGAGGAGTTCCCTCGACTGTCTTTCGGATCCATCATCAGATCGACTCTAGACCTTCATTAAATAGTAGTGCTTTAAAATACCTAATGAAAATGTTAACAAACGCACTAGTCGCCACTACAATTTTCAAAAGTTCCCCTCGATTTCTCTAGGATCCCATTATCAGATCCTGGTTTTCTTATCATGGTATCACTCTTGGGATATCTCCTTTCTAACAAAAAAAGAATTATCAAAATCGGTTCATAAGCAACGAAAAAATCCGCGAACAAACATAAAAAAAAATATAAGGTCGAATTGAGAACCTCCTCCTTTTTTTGGAAGTCGGTTAACAAAATTTAGTTAAAATTGATCCGATACTTTTTGCGTGAAATGCGCACACTCAAACAGACAAACAAGCAAAAATTTTAATAACTATTGTTTTGGGCTCTACATTCTGTACACAATACGTTACAGTCGTTGTTTTTAAAAAATATTTTATGTACAGATTTCCCTAAGATACTGTTTTTTATATCTACTAGCGACTCACCCTCACTCCGCTTGGGTTCGTCCCTATGTAGGTACGTATTAAGGTTTAGTAAAGATTTCTCAGAGATGAGATGTTTTCTCGCAGTAAAAAATATCCTATATGTTGACCCGGATAACCAGCTATCATGATACCAAATTTCATGAAAATCCCTCCAGTAGTTTTCTCGTGATGCGGTAACAGACAAACAGATAAACAGACAGATAGACAGACAGACAGACAAAAATTCTAAAAACTGTAAATTCGGCCTCTGTATCGACAATTATGACTATTTTAATAAGATTTTCTAAAAAATATTTAATGTACAGATTCGGCTTGGTTACAATTTTATTATATGTATTAAATATTACTAATATTAAAAAGAGGTAAAGTTTGTGAGTGTGTGAGGTTGTAGGGGGTAATCTCTGGATCTGCTGAACCGATTTAGATCAAAGGTAAGAAGATAGTATGAGACCCTGGGAAGGACATAGGATACTTTTTATCCCGGAAATCATCCTTTAAGGGGGTGAAAATGGGGATGAAATTTTATATGAGGAATCAAAAGGACGAACCCGAGCGAAGCGAGGGTGAGTCGCTAGTTTTTAGATAAATATACAAAGAATCGCTAATTTAATATTATAAAATAGCTTTGCATAGGATTAAATCATTGCTTTTTAGTGTAGATATTCTCTTGTACTTTGCAATGGCGATTTGCCATGGCTGCAATTCTATACAGTAACTACCAACCTTAAATGATTCATTGAATTGTGACAAGTAACTAGTTTGCGGACAAAAAATCTAAAAACTTATATAAGGTTTCTATTATTTCGCGAAAACTAAACACTAATTTTCAAATAATGTGCTTACATTATTTGAAAATTACAATCGCTTGATTACGCTTTTATTATAATATTAAAAAAAAACTTTCTCTAATTTACACTCTTTAATGCATGTGAGTATTTACACAAAACATATTTTATCTGTAAAACAAGTTTGCTTTAGAAATAAAGTTATCAAATCCAATATTTATTGAATTTTAACTTTACTTTGCTAGAAAATACATAGATAATACTAACTATGGTAATTAGGCTTCTACAGTATTCATGTAGTAAGTGGCAAACCATAAATGGCAACCCAATTTGTTTAACAGATGAGTCTAATGGATCATTTTCAGGATGGGACCGAATTTTCTAAGATAGCAATAATTGAATTCAGGCTTGTCATCTACACGGTTGACGTAAGCTTTCCTTACGTGATAACTTCATTAAAGTTTATTTTACCTAGAACTAAATATTTTTAGAAAGGATAATCATTAATCAATGAGGTCAATGTTGCTTGGAAACATGTTAACTATGGGTTATTAGACGATCGATTGACATATATATTTAAATTTCATTTTTAACTAGCCTTCGCCCGCGGCTTTGAAAATATTATCCGGACTCAAATACTCATTCATATTCATTTTCTTGCTGGTGGTTGAATGGTATAGAAATGGAGAAGATTTTTTGAAAGGAGGGCGCCACACGTATTACCTATTCACATTCAGACTGAGGTTAAGCAATTTATTGTAATAGGTATCTCTTTTGTACCTGGTCTTTTGCTTCTATTGTGTTCCTATCTTACCTGTTCAATGTATTGTACCCTGAAGTTAAACCGGCTGAAGGAAGAATTGAGAAAGAGAGGTCTTCTTGCCGTGGTTCTGATTGACTGATGGATCAACAAATAGCATAAAGTGAAAGTTGAAGGACGTATTCCTTATATGATATAGCATCCGATAAAAAAGATTTTTTCGAAATTTAATGGGGAAGTTTGTATGAAACTCTGTAATTAATATACTTATAAAAAAGTACAGAAAGTAAAAAAAAAATATTTACCTGTACACAATTTAAGTATTTTAAAATCACTTTCTTTAAAATGATGTCCACATAGCCTTAAAATATATTAAGGTTGTGATTTCGCCAATTTTGGTCATCTTATTGTTTTGGCCCACAATTTCTTCAGTTTTTGTCTTTTAAAAACACATGATATCTATTTTTTTGCATCCTGGCACTACACAATTTATCATTTTAATTAAATTATTAATAAAATGAAAAAAATCCACCCATGCTATAGAGATTTACAATTATAAATAAATAATAATAATAAATATGTTGGGACGTTAACACACAGCACCATCTAGTTCCATGGTAAGCTACGAGGCTTGTGTTACGGATACCAGATAGTTGATACATTACACATATATAACTTTAAATACATACATATTATAAATATAAACACCCATGACTAGAGTACAAACATTCGTGCTCATCACACAAATGAATGCCTCCAGCGGGACTCGAACCCGCGACCACTGGCGCAGAAAGTAGGGTCACTACAAACTGAGCCAAACGTGCCGTCAAAAGCTATAGTGATCGCGACATCTGGCGGAAGAAAAAGGCAAAATTCTTCCCCATTTATTATATCTCGTGGCGCGTAATAGAAACAATATAGCATAATACCATGTAAAAAAATTGTTGTGTTAGAATCTATTATGAAACAAACATATATATATATATATATATAAAATATATATATATATATATATATATATATTCATTGGAGGATAATTTAATTTTCATGGAGTCGGTTACCCGATAGTTTAGCGACAGATATTTTAACAAAGAGATAATCGTGTTAATTTATTTTGACAACCTTTGTTTTTTGTGTCCCTGTTATCATTTGTATTTAGCCCAGTTGAGTTAGCATTTACATTATACAATATTTACATTTAGTTTAGGCTCATATTTTCGACAACCCGACTGGCTTATTATAAAGAATATAGTTTTTTTGTAATAAATTTATAATAGGTACCTAACCTATGTACATTCCAATACGTATTCATATAATCTATGTCCTTGTCTTTCACCAATATCTTTTCAGCGGTTAGAATATCTTTTCAGCGATAGAAATTATGTAATATTTCCACACTTGTGTAGGTAATATTAGTAGGCAGTAGTAGCCCAGTGGTAACGCGCTGTGAAACGGGTTCAAATCCCGGGTTTCGTACCTCTGATATTTTCATGTGCGCATTATTTCTAACATGATTACCACTTACGTTACGGTAAAAGAAAACATCGTGAGGAAACCTGCATCGTGAGGAAGTCCGCCAACCCACTCTTGGCCAGCATGGTGGACTGTAGCCTGATCCCCCTCGGATTGAAGCGAGGCTGGTACCCAGCAGTGGGACATTAAAAAGACCTGAATACAATATTAGTACGATTACTCTAGACCTACATAAGCTGCGGCTTAATTAATAGCTTTGGCTTATGACCTTTCACCTGTTGCTTTGTTTATTTTTTCTTAATACCAGTCATTCTTCAATTAAACAGAAAAGTATGAAAGATTAAAAAAAAAATGCATAACGTAACCTGACTAAATATGTAAATAGCATTCACAATAGAGGCTACCATATCTTTTGTGTCGACACAACCTAAGTTAAACTGAACTTATAAACTAAGATTGTTCTGTATAATAATATATGTATGTTTGTAATATTGTTTTAAATGTAATATTGTTTTCTGTTTATGTGTCTTATTGCTTAATAAATTATTATTATAATGATACGGGCGGTTGACTGTTGATAGAAATTTCATGCGCCCCACGGTTTTATTTTTAAATCTGATCAATGCCCTAGATTAACGAGAAGAGTGGTGTGAAGAGTGGTACCTAGGACCTGCCTAATTATTTTATTAGCTTTGAGTACATTATTTATGCCATTATCATCTTTCTTTTCAATAATACCGTATATTTTTGTTATCTATTTTATTTTCAAGCTTTTAGTTCCATGCTTGCTTGAATTCCGATTCTAAGTTGACGAAGTTCTTTGTTTTGATTAGATGCCTAGATTACAGTTTTAACATATAGACTTTCTAAGCTCTATGATCTGCCATGCACTGTGTTCTATTTGTAAAGCTCCTTAATTTGATACCCATCACCCATATTAAGAGAATTGAAACAAATATGAAATCCACCATTTTGTACTGGCGGTCATCTTAGATTTGGAATTTTTCATGTTGTACTCTATTTTACTAGTCATGCGCTTTCATTTGATTTAATATTAAAGGGGTTGTGAAAAATATTATGTTGGTGGCCATATTGAATTTGGTTTTTTTTTCATAGTGTACTGGTTGGTATTCTATTAGTCAAACCCTACCATTTGATACCCATATTGAGGGGGTTGAAAAAAAAAATTTAATTCGCCATTTTGTGTCGGTGGCCATCTTGGATTTACAACGGTACTGAATATATGTCGTCTGAATTAAAGGTGTGTACCAAATATCAGATTAATCTGCAAACAAAACAGGGGTCTCATTTCAATTACAAAATTTCATCCAAGCGAACAGGGCAAGCTAAATAAACCCGTTTAAAAACATATTGCGTTACTTTTAATTCCATATTTTTAGCGTATTCAATAAAACATTTAATAAGAAATAAAGTTATTATTTATTGGTACGACCATATAACTGTCAAGATTTAACAATCCTCCAATAAATTTTGTTACTGTCAGGTGTTCTAAGATTTATTCTGCCATGGAACCAAAATGTAGGCAATAATCTATGTTCTTATATACATTCCAATATCTAGTAACTTCACCTATTTTTTAGCAATAATACCTAATATTATTGCTATTATAGGCGAACCTACAATATAAGCTAAATTGTATCAAAAAACTTTTTCTTTGTCTAAATTTGAATAATATACAATATCAATTTGTAATAAAATATCATGTACATAAATTGTAAATAACCAGGCATTCATTCTTGGGGTATAATAAACTTTCGTAAATAATTAATCAAAGTATTAAGGTATAAGGTAATAGTACCTGGGCGACCGAACTTTGCTCAGAGTTCTTTTTTGTTATATCGTTTTTTTAGATAAAAAAAACTAAAAACTTGAATAAATAAAAAAAAAACAAATGTAAAAACTTTGTATTCCGACCGGGACTCGATCCCGGGCATACCTATGTGTTGTCTAACTTGCGCCTTGACCGCTTGACCACGATGCTTATAACCGAGTGTAAGAAATTATCGACCATATTCTGCGTAGAATAATGCAAAAGAAAACCGCATGAAAATGCGACAACACGTGTTTTCCCAGACATGAGACTAATCGAGATCGATTTTTCGCCCTCGAAAGACCCGCATATCAAATTTCAGCGAAATCGTTAGAGCCGTTTCCGAGATAGCTGGTATTCTTATTTATTTATTTTTATATATTTAAACAAGCAATTCTTGTATATTTATATCTTTATATATTTAATTCTTTATTTATTTATACCAGCGATCTCGAAAACGGCTCTAACGATTTCGCTGAAATTTGGTATGTAGGGGCTTTTACTAAGCTAAAGTAGTGTATGTGTCTGTTTGTCTGATTGTTTTGACTAAAGAATGTACCACTCAGACAATCTATATATTTTAATATTGCGTCATATAACTAAAAGCTTAAAGAACAGTGAGCTGTTGGGGTATTTTTGCATAAGGGTAATCTTACGATGAAATGAAGTCGATGATGTTTTTAATTTAGCTATATAGTTACTACATGCTTTAAAAATCTTCCGCAGTAGTCGGTTCAGCTTTTCCAATGATGGCTATTAAACAAACAAGTAGACAAGAATTTTTAAAATTATTATACTAAAGTATTATCCCAAGCATTCTTTCTTAAATTTTTAATGTAAAACTCTACTTTTTACCCGATCCGAAGTCCAAATAAGGGTTATGTGTTTGATCTGTATGTACATATGTATGCCCGATTCTATATTTCCTCATAATTACTAAACGGATAAACCGATTTTTATGATTCATACGTCGTTAGATTGATCTCTCTTGATCATCTCGAGTGCTATAGGCTATATGGATATTACTAAAAATTAAAAATGGTGCCAAAAATATTATCAGGTGCAAAATGTGTCTGGATTTTTTTTCGTTCACACCCATCGAGTGAGGTATAACGAAACTAAGTAAAAAGCGTACTAAATAGGAGGGAATAAGTTACCGAAAGAAAATTGTATAAACCGGTCGTAGACTCGCAGCAAGGATAAAACATGTATGTATGTCTCCGACTGCATAGTACTCGCTTGTTTTTGTTCCCTTCTTCTTTTTAGGTAGCTTTTTACACAGTCGAGGGTTTTCTTTTGTTTTTATATTTTTTTTAATAATTTTATTAAAAAGGTATATTATGTGGTGTATTACTTAAGCAACAGGTATATCTATGTACATAATTTTCTATAAAAATGAGCTTATAAATTAAGAGTTAATTTTAAATCATCATATAAACAATATCTTATCTTATCTTATACTATAATAAAATTGTAGAGGTCGAATGTCTGTACATAGAAAAAAAATGCTTAAAACCGAGTCAGGGGGATGTAAGAAGAGCAATAGAACCGATCCAGATTATTTTCAAATTTTTTGTTTCTCTGTCTGTTTGTCTGTTTGTACGGGCTAATCTCCGAAGCTGCTGGACTGATTTGAATGAAATTTTGCATGGTGGTACCTTATATCCCCGGTCAACATATAGGATACTTTTCATCCCGGAAAATCAAAGAGTTCCCGTGGGATAGTTCAAAAACTAACTTATACAGCTTACTACACAAAAACTACGGGTTGGATTTTAGTAAAACTTTACAATAATATAGTTCGTATATCAGAATAACAAATAGACTACTTTTTATCCCGGAAAAATGTACGGTTCCCGTGGGATAGATTTGTTTTTGTTTGTCTAGAGGCGAACCCGAGCGAAGCGAGGATGAGCCGCTTTAATATTATAAAAAGGAAAAACTTTTTTGTTTGTTTATTTGTTTGTACCGAATAAGCTCCGAAACTACTGGAGGGTTTGGCCGGATAAGTATAGCGAACCGACCCTATGGCAACCTATATCGAAACTTATAACTATAAGGGCTTGATGCAAAAAGCGATTCATACGAGTTTCACTGTCGTACTCCGCTTTGACCTTGAGATATAAAGAACATGAGCATAACTATGACTTTCTGGGACAATTTTTCTATGTCAAAAGGGTATATATCTCGAAAATCTTCAAAGCTAGAAACTTAAAACTAAGGCAAGGTTTTAGGTAACCTTTGAAAGCATATTATATTTTTTTATTTTTTTTAAAAGATAACAATCCTTTTAAAAAATAATTGATCTATCTATACTATAATAAAAATGTAGAGGTCGAATGTCTGTACATAGAAAAAAAATGATCAAAACCGAGTGAGGGGGGTGTAAGAAGAGCAATAGAACAAATCCAGTTTTTTTTTTTAATTTTTATGTTACTTTGTCTGTTTGTACGGGTTAATCTCCGAAACTGTTGAACCGAACCGATTTAAATGAAATTTAAATCGGTTCGAGTTCGCGTGGGATAGTTAAAAAACTATAGCAACTTATACAGCTTAGTAGTAGTACCCAAAAATTACTGATTAGATTTTAATGAAACTTCACAATAATATAGTTCATACATCAGAATAACAAATAAGCGACTTTTTATTCCGGAAAAATGAACGGTTCCCGTGGGATAGATTTGTTTCTGTTTAGAGGCAAACCCGAGCGAAGCGAGGGTGAGCCGGTGAGATTATATATATACTCCTGGGTATGTGGGTAGTAAATGTAATGTGCGTAGGGGGAGTAATGTGTGTAATGCGGGTA
This sequence comes from Argynnis bischoffii washingtonia, assembly GCA_033884665.1. Lineage (NCBI taxonomy): Eukaryota > Metazoa > Arthropoda > Insecta > Lepidoptera > Nymphalidae > Argynnis > Argynnis bischoffii. Next base: position 10,186,418 of record CM066618.1, on the reverse strand, counting down.
ACGTGCGTAGGTCGGGTTTAGTGTTTAGAGCGGGCTATGTGAGTAGGACAGTTAAAGTGCGTAAGGGCGGAGGGGGGAGGGGGGGATCAAGTGCGTGTATAGGGAGTCAAAGTGTATAGGAAGGTCAAAGGGCGTAGGGCGGGTAATGTGCGTAAAGCTGATAATGTGCGTGGGCGGGTAATGAGCGTAGGGCGGTCAACGTGCGTAGGGCGTCAAGAAGCGTAGGGCAGTCAAAGTGCGTAGGGTGGTTAATGTGCGGACGGCGGTCAATCTGTATACGGCGGTCAAAGGGCGTAGGGCGTGTAAAGTGCGTAGGCCGGGTGAAGAGCGTAGGTCGGGATAAGCGCGTAGGGCGGGTAAAGCGCGTAAGGAGGGTAATGTGTATAGGGCGATCAAAGCGCGCAGGGCGCCTTAAATGCGTAGGTAGGTCAAAATGCGTAGGGCGGGTAAAGTGCGTAGGGCGAGTAAAGTGCGTAGGGCAAGTAAAGTGCTTAGGGCGGGTAATTTGCGTTGGGCGGGTAAGATGCGTGGGATAAATCTGTTTTAGTTTGTTTAGAGTCGAACCCGAGCGAAGCGAGTGTGAGCCGCTATAATATTATAAAAAGGAAAGACTTTTTTGTTTGTTTATTTGTTTGTATCGAATAAGCTCCGAAACTACTGGACCGATTTAGATGATAGGGTTTAGCCGGATAAGTATAGCGAACCAGCTCTAATGGCAACCTATATCGAAACTTATGTGTCAATAAGGGCTTGATGTAGAAAAGCGCGTCGTATGAATATACGAGTTTCACTGTCGTATTCCGCTTTGACCTGGAGATATGAAGAAAATGAGCGTAACTATGACTTTCGTTCAAAAGGGCATAACCAAACTGTAGAGGTCGAATGTCTGTACATAGAAGTAAAATGCTAAAAACCGAGTCAAGGGGATGTAAGAAGAGAAATAGAACAAATCCAGTTATTTTTTTAATTTTTTTGTTTCTCTGTTTGTCTGTTTGTACGGGCTAATCTCTAAATCTGTTAGATCAATTTAAATGATTTTTTTATGGTAGTACCTTATATCCCCGTGCAACATCTAAGATACTTTTCATCCTGAAAAATTAAAGAGTTCGCGTGGGATTGTTAAAAAACTATAGTAACTTATACAGCTTAGTTCACAAAAACTACTGATTGGATTTTAATGAAACTTTACAGTAATATAGTTCATACATTAGAATAACCAAAAGGCTTCTTTTTATCCCGGAAAAATGTATGGTTCCCGTGGTATAGATTTGTTTTTGTTTGTCTAGAGGCGAACCCGAGCGAAGCGAGGGTGAGCCGTTAGTAATGATAATAAGATTTAAAATATTATGTTTTTAGTCAAGAGAAAGATCATGTTAGCAAAATATTTAATCATTTTATTATAAACTAGCGACTTGCGTTTTGCCCTGGCTTTACTCAAGTGTAAAGTATCGGACGCGTTTTCATGCAGCGTATCCCATATAATTTGAGCACCAACATAAGTTGTTCGTGTTATGTCAGAAACCTTCAGAGGCGTGTACACATCAAATAACTTATCAACACCAACCAAAGTTACATTAGCTTTAGGAAACTATATGTGAAAGAAAAAGAAGTAATGTTTATACAACTATACAACTACGTATAATGTTATCAGTATATTGTAATTTTTATAATATCAAGTGAATGTGTAATAGTTAAGATACTTTCCAAATAAAATATGAACCAAATATAATACGCGGGAAGTCCACAATTTCTTAAAATGATTTTCAAAACATAAAATACGTTATAATCATTTCTGATTTGTGTCTGGAATATATTTTGTAGAGCAAGTACAAAAGTAACTTAAAAAAAACTAAGTTATATTTGTAAATAACCAGAATTGATACCCTACGTTTAGAAGTTATCTGCTAAAATGCGCAATGTCTCTAGTGTGATTAACTGTCTCATTTTGTAGAATTGATACTGACATAGACAAAGTCCCTGTGATCGAAAACAATCCCTTGTGTAAAAGGTAATTTAAAAAAAATACAATGCGAATTTTCTTTTAGGCGCTTCGTTCATATGATGGGCAAAAATGAAAACCATCAACAACGTTTGGCTGAGAGGCATCATATAGCAGACGTCACTAATGGATAAAAAAGGAAATGTAAGGTTTATTTCTTTTAATTGCAAGTCTCTGAAAAGATCTATAGATGGAGTAAGAGATCTATGTGGTAAAGCGGATATTATAGCGTTACAAGAGACATGGCTACTTCCTCATGAGCTGTCAGAGCTAGCGGGTGTCAGTAAGGAGTTTGGGAGCACAGGAACATCTGCGGTAGACGTCTCAGCGGGCCTCCTTACGGGCAGGCCTTACGGTGGAGTGGCTATTCTGTGGAGAAAAAGTGTATTTCGATCGGTCTCGGTTATAGATTGTGGTGATGTTCGCTTATCTGCGATAAAAATTCAAGTAAGTGGTGCATCTTTTTTGTTGTTTAGCGTTTATATGCCAACTGATTGTGCCGATAATCTGCCTACTTTCACTCAGTGTTTAAGTTCAATCAGTGCTATTATTGAAGAAAATAGTGACTGTTCGGTAGTTTATGTACTAGGTGACTTCAATGCACATCCTAATGAACTCTTTTGTAAGCATTTATTGGACTTTTGTGATGACCAGAAATGGACTTGTATAGACCTTAATTTTATGAAAACTAACGACACGTACACCTTTATAAGTGAGGCCCATGGTTGTGTGCGATGGTTGGATCATTGCGTTGTCACGAATGCAGCGTTGCATACAGTAGTTAATGTACAAGTTGAGTATGACATGCAATGGTCTGATCACTTTCCCCTTGTAATAGATTGTGACTTGGATCTAGTGTCTTATACCCACACAACGGTCTCTGCACAGGTGTTCAGTGGGGTAGTATGGGGTGACCGTACAGACCAACAAGCCCGGACATATAATAAATTATGTAATAATCAACTACGAGAAATCGATATCCCGAATGAAATGAGTCATTGTTGTGGTAGTATATGTACTAATGTTGAGCACAAGCTATTGGTAAAAAATATGTACTTAAAACTGGTTACAATATTGTCCGATGCAGCAGCAGCGACGTGTAGAAAGGTAAAGGTACGTAGGAGGGGTGGTTATGTTGCGGGATGGAATTCTTACGTAGCATGCTACCACATGGAGGCTAGGCTGAGGTTTTTAGCCTGGGTGGAAGCTGGAAAACCTAATACGGGTCAAACATATGTTAATATGAAAGAAAGTAGGAAATTGTTTAAGCAAAAGCTAAAATGGTGTCAAGATAGGCAGGAACAAATTAAAATGGATGCACTTGCTTCTCATCACTCTGCTAAAAATTTCAAGCAGTTCTGGAAAGAGACGGGAAACATGAACCGAAAGCCTGGCCTTCCTGTGAGCGTTGATGGTATTAGCGATCAACATATGATTGCTAATATGTTTAGCGAACAATTTAAGGTGAAACCGCAGCATGACACAGGTATGTCTCGGTCGCTTGGTGCTGGGAGACGCAGCAAGATTAAGGTTAGATTTACAGCGAAGGAGGTTAGTCGTGTTATCAATGGTATGTCTAGAGGTAAATCCCCTGGATATGACGGTCTCAGCATCGAGCATCTTAGGCATGCCGGGGTCTACCTGCCACGCGTCCTATCCCAATTCTATAATCTTTGTCTTTGCCATGGTTATTTACCAGAGGAACTTACTAAAACTATTGTGGTTCCTATTATTAAGAACAGAACTGGGGACATCTCGGATAGAAATAACTACCGTCCCATCTCGCTCGCGAACATAATGGCCAAGGTACTGGATGGCCTGCTTAATAATATTCTTGTAAAACACATAAAGCTGCATGAAGCCCAGTTCGGTTTTAGGAGTGGGCTTTCCACTGAAAGTGCCATATTATGTCTTAAGCAGGCGGTTCAATACTATACGGATAGGAAAACGCCGGTATACGCGTGTTTCCTGGACTTGTCAAAAGCCTTTGACACAGTCCTATATGGTAAGCTCTGGGAAAAACTGGGGAGTGCGGGTGTGCCGGTGGAAGTAGTATCGTTATTACAGGAATGGTATCGCTGTCAGCGGAACCAGGTGAGATGGGACGGAGCTCTGTCCGAGCCTTACGGCATGGATTGCGGCGTTAGGCAGGGTGGACTGACCTCTCCTTTGTTATTTAATTTATACATTAATGACCTCATCGGTGAGCTCAGCAGCACTCATACCGGTTGTCATATCGATAATGTATGCGTCAACAATATTAGTTACGCGGACGATATGGTGCTGCTGGGTCCAACGGTGGGAGCTATTCGCAAAATGTTGAACATATGTGAATCATATGCGATGGAACATGGACTGGCGTACAACACAAAAAAAAGCAAAATACTCCTTTTCAAGGGTAAAGCAAGCGTATGTGTGCCGGTATGTGTTCCTCCAATTAAATTGTATGGTCAGGAACTGCAGCGGGTATCCAGTTTTAGGTATCTTGGGCATATTGTGACGGAAAATCTGTCCGATGACGCGGATCTGGAACGGGAGCGTAGGGCACTGGCGGTCCGAGGGAATATGATAACTCGTAGATTCGCTCGCTGCTCCACGCCAGTAAAGTTAACTTTGTTTAAGGCATACTGCCAATCTTTTTACGCGAGTAGTCTGTGGGTGAGTCATACCCGTCGGGCCGCCAGAGTCCTGCGTGTTCAATATAACAACATCTTTAGAATGCTGCTGCGGCTGCCTCCATATTGCTCCGCGTCGCTTATGTTTGCTGAGACTCATACGGATGGCTATCAGGCGTTAATTCGTAAAAAAGTAGCCTCACTATTAAGACGGTTGAGAGACAGCAGCAACGGCATCCTCAGGATGATTGCTTCACGCACGGATTGCCCGATCCAACACAGGATGATGCGTATTACAATAGGCCAACATTGACTGATGACTCACTGTTATTTTTATTATAAGTATGGTATTATTGTATTTTATTATTTATATTATGTTACTATTCTTTTTATTTTTCTATTCTTGACATATTTAAACCTTTGATGTAATGTAATCTAATATTAAGTATTAATTTAATTTGACTGATTGACATGCCTTAAATTGACATATATGATTTATTTATTTTCCTATGTTAATGTAAAATACTGATGTTTTTTTTTTATGGACTTCTTGTCTGAAATAAACGTTCAATAAATAAATAAATAAAATAAATTTAATTCATCGAAAGAAGCACTACACTAGCTTTTATATAAAAAACTATATATATTACTAATAGTATTTCATTAACAACGAGAATAAATGTTTATCAAATATCAACATTATAAAACAATCATAGCGCTGTGCTAGTCAAAAAAGCCATGCTAATTACATATGTATTTAGTAATGATTGTTTGAAACGAAAATGAGTGTTTCATAAGAAGGTATTTACTTAAGTACTTTTCATAAGACGGCACGTTGGCTCAGTTTGTAGTGACCCTACTTTTTGTACCAGCGGTCGCGGGTTCGAATCCTGCTAGGGGCATTCATTTGTGTGATGAGCACGAATATTTGTACTCCAGTCATGGGTGTTTATATTTATAATATGTATGTATTTAAAGTTATATATGTGTGGTGTATCAACTATCTGGTATTCATAACACAGACCTCGTAGCTTACTATGGAACTAGATGGTGCTGTGTGTTAATGTCCCAACATATTTATTATAAGAGATAGCAAAATTTTCAATAAGTGTTACTATGTTTTGTACTAGTTATAAATAAATTAGACCAAACCCTTTCATGCATGCATATAGTTGGATTGTAGAATAAAAGCGTAACGTATTAATTATATTTCGTTTATAAGAAAAAACACTCTTTTGAGTAACTGTATTAATAATATCAAAGTATTGTATTTTAGTCTAGTTATCGCAAAAGGTTTCAAATGTACTTACAAACAATAAATACATCGATACAATTAAAATTGATTGAAGTCAAATGGCAAAATGTAATTACATAGTTACTAGTTAGTTGCAAGAGAAGCTAACAAGATATTAAATTAAAAATTTAAAAATACCCCAACACCATACCCTATTCTTTGAAACCATTTCATTGAACACGATATCTTTGCAGTATTTTAGTAAAGCGTTCAATATCTTGCAAGTTCCAGGTGACGCTGTAGCATTAGTGTAGCCAACTTCGGGGTTTTCCCCCCAAATTTAGGGGTATTAAAATTTCATCGGGGTTTTTAGAGGGAAAAAATGTTAATAGAATGACTTAAATATAAACGGTTTTATAAAGCTTCGTTTGAAAATGTGAAAAATCATATATCTTTAAATAATTTTTTGCATCATTTATTCCTTTTTAATTATTTTCCAAGATATGTATGAAATTTATTATTATTATCGAATAGTTATATGTAATTACAAATTATCATAATATTATTTTAATAATAACTATAAAGAGGTTTTTTACGCTACTTGTAATAATTAAAAAAAAATAGTATTAAATAAAAACCTACATTTTTCAAATTGATTAGTTAGGGGTTTATAGGGGTTTTTGAAATTACTCTTAGGGGGATAAAATTTCAAAGTGTTGACAATACTGATGTCATTGAAGTAACGGGATACCAAATATCGAATCGATTGGATCTGTGGAAGTTACTCGTATTCTTTTACCGTCTAGAAAAGAGCTATATAGGATACTTTTTACCGCATGAGATCATCTCATTCCCACGGGAATACACGTTATATTACAACCCAACAAAATATTTATGATCAGAATTTCTTAAAACTTGGTATTAATGGTCTTCAATACAATTAAATAAATACGTGTTTTAGCGTTTTTTTAAATTCATCCCATAAGGAGATAAAATAAGGGATGAAAATTTGTATGAAACCTACCTTTTTAAAGTTTTTTTGTTGTAATTTTAGCGCGAGCGAAGCCGCGGATTTTGCTAGCTCAATATATAATGTAAACCGATTTTACATCATGTTCGTCGCGTAGTTGAAGACGCTCGTCGCAATTTTATTATGTTTGCAATAACGGTATAAGCTACATAAAGTAATAAACTATCAAGAATATGAAATCTCCTAACGCTTAAAACTATCATAAAATTTTGTTTACACTTATTTTATTACACGTGGGATTTTAATTTTTATTGCCACTTAATAAAAGTTATAACAAGTATCGCGATTGACTGTACTCTACTACACTAAAATTTGTATTAAAATAGAGTAGTATAACCCTTTGCCGTTTTTTAACATTGAAATCAATGTAAACTATTTTATATATTTATTCTAATTATAATTTAAATTGTTATATCGCGTTTTAAAATCTATGCTAAGTCGAGAGTAAGTCTAAGTCGAGATAAAAAGCAGTAATAAAATAGAATATAAATAACTAAACTAGAAAAAATGTTACGTAATACGGCCTTATAGCAAACAAACCTTTGATCAGCTGCTTGGCTCCTACATCAAATAATTAGATATGTATGAATAATTTACAAGTCAATGTTGATGCAAATTGATGCGATACAAGATGCAATGTGGAGTGAAATCGTGTTAATTAAACCTTTGTTATACAGCCATGGTTGACGCGACATAACCTGATTGACACACATATGGATATAATACGTATTGGCGCCTAACTATCAGTGATATGGTGAAATTATATTCCTAATATTATTATTAAATATTATAAAAATCATACTAAGCTCATATTTTGGTATGGGAACCAAATTAATAATGTCCTATGGTCTGAAATGTTATCGCAACTTTATGGGTGCGGGGTGAGATAGAGGGTGTTGATTTCTCCAACGCTCTTCAACTTATATATGGATGAGCTGATTGGCGAGCTCAGCAGCAACAGAGTCGGCTGTTATATAGAGTCATCATCTCCCTGCCCAATGCAGTAACAGACAGACAGACCAAAATTCTAAAAACTATAGATTCGGTCTCTGTATCAATAATAATGTCTATTTCTGTAAGATTTTCCAAAAAATAATTAATGTACAGAGTCGGCTTAGTTATAATTTTATTATATGTATAGATTTGCGTTAATAATAAAAGTTACTCTGACAGCACGTCGCTGTTGAGTGCGTCAACTATGGCCTTAGAAAGCTAGTGGCACAATGTGAAAAATACACAAAAGCATATGGTCAATGTATAATAGTAAGAAATCAGAGATCATGGTGTTTGAGGGAACAGGAGCCTATCTAATATACCTCATGTACTACTCATTTGGATATTTTTACTAAGACTATTTAAATTTAAATTTAAATTATCTTGAACATGTTTTGACTTCTAACCTAAGAGATGATGACGACATTGATAGGAACGGAGAGCGATATCGATGACAATCATAGGTAGGTATACTGGTATACTCGTCTGTGGGCCGTACGTTCAAAAATCATACAACACTCTTAGTGTTCAATATAACAATGCATTTAAGATATTGGCGTGGCTGCCTCGCTTTTGAAGTGCATCCGATACGTTCAGGTATATTCCTTTTACGCAACAATTCATAAACGGTGTGCATCCAACACTAATAGTATCCTAAACATGATAGGCTAGATTGTATAAATATACTAGCGATTCACCCTCACTTCGCTTGGGCTCGTCACTGGCTTGCTTCCCCATACAAACTTTCATCCTCATTCTCATCCCTTAAGGGGAAAATTTCGTGGGTAAAAACTATTTCACGCACTCATTTTTCATATTTAAAAAAAACTTATTTTAGTAAAAAAATCTTTTTTTTTAATTTTCTTCTATATACAAAAATTTAAGTGACAATAATAAACACAAAAAACAAAAAATAAAAAGAAATATCCAATTTGCTGCAGTCGATTGGAAGTTATGCGCGTACATACATTTCGGTGATTCATTTTTATTTATATAGATTGATCGCTGCTATAAAATCTCGTATGGATTAAATTAGAATAAGCAGTAGTATATTTTAATAATTCATTTTTGTACTAACATAGTTGTAAGATTTTGTACTCATATTTTTGAGCCATGGCAAGCCTTAAAATTAATGATTTCTCATTCTTATAGTTCTTAATTTTTTTACTTTTTGAATTTATTTAACTGTTTAAAAAAGAAGTTAAAATATAGTAAATAGGTGATAAGCAGTAGTACCATCCTTACTTAGTTGACATTCCGACCACTCACACTAAGAGCAATTCGTCATCTTTTATAATGCGCACAGCCAAGAAGTGGAATGCTCTGCCTGCGTCTGTTTTTTCGAGTGCGTATAACCTGAAACTATTTAAGGTGCGTATTAACAGGCTATTCCTAGGCAAACTCGCTAAATTGTAGACCTTATATATGCCTTCGAGCTAAGGTGAAGGTCAAGAGTAAGCCCATTTCTAAAAAAATTCTATAGTAGCAAACCCCCTGGTGGTTGTGATCTACCTCAGTAGAACTGCCGTGGTCGATTTCGTGGTTGAGTGCTTAAGTGATTCTGCGACGTCCGATTAAGACGAGGAATGTTTACGCTGGGTTTTAGTGGGAAGTACTAATTTTTCTATCCACTATTCTACTATTAGTGCGTGCGTACGTGCATGTGCACTAACTAATAGTAGTCGGATTCAAATTGTCAATTGTCATTATTAGTAAATATATTCAGGTTTAATTTAATCAAATGTGCTTAAAATTAAGTAGGTATACATAGATAAAATCGAAGAAAGATAAACATAAAAAAAACAACTTTTAATCTGTAAAATCAGAGGCTAATTAAAGTCACAGGTTGGTGAAATCTGATATTATATTGTAAAGCAAACAAAATATTACAGTATATAAGGAGATAAATTAAGTAATTGAATGTATGACTCAGATCTCATTTCGACACGGTTGTCGCTTCAAGGGTGTAGTTAACCGAGTTCAGACATCTCAACCATTTCATACCAAGCCAGAACGCCCGAGATGCCTGACACACAGAGATATACCACTTGCCCATAGATCAAAATATGATAAACGTTCCGAACGCGAGATAATGTGAACAATGTGCGTTTATCCTATAGCTAAAGCTGCAGTAAAATATTAACTGATCTATAAACTTTAGTTGACTTAAACATTAAAAATATACATATTAACATCGGGCTACTATTGTACGGGAAAGTTTGTATGTGTGTATGTGTGTTTGTTACTTCTTCACACTGGAAAGGCTGGACGGATAATGATGAAATTTAGTACATAAATAGACAATTACCTGGTGTAATACATAGGTTCACTCGAGCGAAGTGCGTTTTGAATTAAGCTATAGCAATAATAAATGATAGATATACAATAAACTAGAAACGAAAGGTTATGATTTACTAATTTTATGTTCGGTTAATAAAGCTTCGCTGCGAAATGTCGAAATGGATCAAGATCCGGCTGCAAGATTGCTACGTTCATAGAGTATTTAATCAAAATCAATTTTTTTATGTACAATACTAAAAGGGACAATATGATTTGGCCGGATTGCCTATTAAAATGTGCCCGCTACTATTTTTAATTAAATTAATAATCAGCTAGGCGTAAGCAGGTAACATTTTGTTACATTTATACGTTCATGGCGTATATTCATTATTTATATATCAAATTAAAAAAAAAAATGTCGCAAATAGGGGGTACCAGCCATTAAAGATAGATTAAAGTGATTGAAGATAAAAAAATGATTTTGATTAAATACTCGATGAACGTAGCAATCTTGCAGCCGGATCTTAGGCCAAAAATGTCAAAGACGTTTTATTGTCTCACGCAAATGAGGCATCTATCGATTATTACCTTAGTAGCACAAAATAGCTAACTAGCTAGCTAACTGTATACTACTGTACTAATATTATAAATGTAAAAGTGTGTTAGTTTGTTTGTTTCTTGGTTTGTTTGTCCTTCTTTTACGTCGAAACGGTTTGTAAGGCATTGGCGTGACTTTTTGTGTGGAGATTGTGAGTTAGGGGGCTGGAAGGTAAATTAGGCTGCTTTTCTTCGGAAAAACAAGTTATAACACAACCCAAAGATTAATTATTTATGATCATAATTAACTTAAAACTTGATTTAAATGCTCTTCAATACAATTAAATAAATACATGTTTAAAATTTTTCGAAATTCATCCTATACGGCACTAAAATAGGAGGGGGAGTTTGTATGAAACCTACTTTTTTAGAGTTTTTTATAATTTTTGCGAGCGAAGCCGCAGGTTCTGCTAGTTGTATAGAAATGTCAAATTTGGTATTATAATAGTAAAAAAATTGTAACCAAGCCGAATCTGTATATTAAATATTTTTTTGAAAATCTTAACGCGCTTATGGGTAACGCGTTTGCTTGGAGGACCAAGTAAAGCGAGTTCAAATTTCGCATCTCTGATATTCTGAAACCATCGCGAGGAAACATGCATGTCTGAGATAAACTAGCCAGTTTTCAAAAGAAGCATGAAGTACGCCAACTCACACTTGGCCAGTTTGGTGGAATTTGACCTGATCCCCTTAGTGTTGCTAGGAGGCCCGTACTAATTAGTGGGACGTTGAAGACCTAAAGACGTACATATTATATAATACAGAATCCTCGCTGCGCGAATCTAACTCGTGATTTTTATCTCTTTAATCATCTAATAGACAATACTGATCGTAATACAGATCTGCCTTTGTAATACATGAATTAATGGAATATGTAATTATGATAACGACGATATTGTAACAGTATCAGGTTTGAACAAACATACAGTGTAACTGTAGGTTATTTGCTTTTATGTATACAATCTAAATATTCACAAGTATTTGTTCGTAGATTGTAGAAGAATAGGAGAAGATGTAATTAGGTTTAAGTACCAAGTACTATCGAATTGAACAAAAATAGTTTGCCTGCACCAGTGTGCATAATAATACACCAGTGGTGTATTATGAATATTGAATATAAAAAATATATGAGAATAAATGAAATTCATTAAATTAAATTATGATTCTAAGCCATAACAATTAAATATGTTATTTAAATACAACTTTTAAAATATCTTTTCTCCAGCCATTGTAGAATGACATTTTGTCTAAGCCCTCAGGTTAGAGAAACAGATTTACCAATTTTTTTATCAAATATTAGCGTTACGAGCAAAAGTAAATTTAGTAGAGAGGAGTGACTTACCCTCGCTTTATTCGGGTGCTTCTATAGGCATCCTTTTGTCATACATTTTATTGCTATATCTCAAACTTGGCTTGGGTAGCGCACATCGATAAAGCAACTCAAAAGCAATATTTTTTTCGACTTAAGTTAAAGTTATTATAATTATAAATAATAGTTATAATAAATATATTGAGAGATTTTTAAAGTTATTGTAATTTGATGAGAAAACAGATTTTTATCGGAATGTAAAATAGCCTATAAGCACTCGGTGGTATGTTAAAATTTCTACGAAAAAATACTTATTATTTATTCGTAGGTTAATTTCCTATCAATGAAAAAAATATTCCGAACGAGGTCATTAGCTTCACAGATTAACCCCTACATCCTAACTTACAAACTCTATCTCATTATAATATTAGTGTTGCCGTTGGTTATATTTGAAATTTAATTTATATCCCTCGTATTTTCACGAAACAAGGCGAAAATGTATCATAATACATAGTAGCTAATTAATTAAACGGCGTAAGCTGTCTTTAGTAGGAAATATTGAGAGCACTTCCAGAACAATCTGCTAAATTAATGGGAGCATCAATTAAATAAGATACAGTGAATTGTAACCATTTTACCTAGACGTGAATTAAATGCTAGATATGGCTTAAGTTTCATATCAAAGAAAATGTTTTTTACTATATCGCTACCCTAGTTGATTTTAGTCATAGACAAGTGAGACTCACTGATCAGAACAAAAAGGAGCCTATGTCACGTTTATCTGTATTTCTCCAATATTGTGTGAATGAAGAGAAGGTAAGGAGGAAGTAAGTAAGTAAAGTAAGGATTTGGATTTACGTTAATCATAGTGCACTTAATTAATTTACATATGTTTAATTTTTACCTTTACCTCTGCGTGATATATTATAATTAAGCATCATATGAAATTTCAATTTCGGATTTAGATACGTACAGCAAGCACAGCAATAAACCTCATACTATATAATAATAAGTATTCAATATTTGATTTATGACGTTAGAGATTTACCAGTTGAGCACAATTTATTTCACAGAGGATTCCTCATACTAACAAAAATATTTATACTAATCACTATTACTTATCTTAACAACAGTATTTTTGTCGTGAATATTTATATTATGGTAGCCCAGTGATAACGCGCTCGCTTGGGAAACCGAGTGAGAAACTCGCACCTCTGATATTTTCATGAGCGAATCATTTCTAACATGATTACCACTGGCCTTACGGTGAAGGAAAACATCGCGAGGAAACCTGCATGTCTGAGAAAACCTTGGCCAGTGTGGTGGACTATGGCCTGATTCCCCTCGTATTGCAGGGAGGTCCGTGCCCAGCAGTAGGACATTAAAAAGGGCTAAATACATCTGAATATATCAAGTAATAATAAGAACCAAAACCAAGTAGGTTTCGCATATCCACAGAATTCATATACAAATACTTTTAAAAATGCAAAAATACATTTACTGTTCAAGCTTAATAATTTAAAGCTGTTACGAAATTTTATATTAACACCTAAAAAATTATAAATACTTGTTTGTAAATCTGAAATCATTCAATGCCAAGTAAATAGGAAAAATTGTAAATAAGCATTTATTATTAATAATAAAAAAAAACAAAATTATTTTGCGGCAGAACGCATGAAACGGAATACATCTTATATCTCAAACTATTATACATGTATAGTATAGTTTTTTTAAGACTTATCCAGTGTCTATACCATACCATATAAGATACTATACCTACGTTTAAGTGGACATAAAAAAATTTTTTTCATCCCACAATTACATATACATATGTAGTGCCACTGCATTTTTTTTATTTTATGTAATTTGACTACAAAATTGTCTCTAGGTTGATATCAGATACCTACCTACTAACTTCAGCACTGTAAATCTTAAAATAACATGGCTGTGACATCCGAACAGACGGTCAGATGGACATGATGAAATTATATGGGTTCTGTTTTAGCCTTAGAGACGAAAGCAAAAAAAAACTGATGAAGTCAATTAATCCTATTAAATGCGGTATACATTTGACGATAACCAATGTCGTTATCAATCAAAATTTTGATAGTTCCAATAATTATTGGAATGAAATGGAAAAAGAAAAGGAAGTAATTACTTCATCCTCTCCCAATACTGTTCATAAAACGCTTTTTATAGTTTTAACACGCTTTCTTTGTAACTAATCAAATAATGAAGGATCATTTTTTCTTTACTTCTATTTGTCTTCGTATTTAGAAATTATAAGAATACAAAATACGGATGATAACACAATAATATCATATCATTGAGCTGAATTTATGATTGAGCTATGATATTTGATACCTGATGACAATTACCTACTAGTATTGATTAAAAAATTTAAACTATGTAACTATTATAATTTGTTGTCTTTTTGCATTCTACTCGTATATATATAAAAATCGATGTGTGTATGTTGTTCCCTATGAATTCTAAAACGGCTGGAGCGATTTTAATAAAATTTTTAGGCAATCTTTAGTCCAGCGGGTGATGTGAAGTTTAGTAGCGATCAAAAGTGTGAACGCGGGTAAAACTGCGTGTACTAATAGTTCTTTATAAAAATAGATAAACATACTAAACGATAGTATTATTATCAAGATTGTATTATGTAGGTACTTTATGTTAATTATTTTTGCTCATAAATACATAATAATGTACTAAACATTATTACTCTACTAAATTAGCTTTTTATTACCTTAAATAAAAACATAAATTGTATACTAAACTACGTTTATAACAATTAAAATGTAAGCACTAAGTAATTTTACGACAATGTTGGAAAGAAAGACAGTATTGGAATTTCTTAATAACCATTAAAAAATTTAATCGGCTATCTTCAAAAATAATAATATAGTAAATAAACTGTATGAGTTGGCAAAATTGTTAAAAATAAACGCATATAATTCGCAAGAATATCTTAACTTCATGAATAAATTCTATCGCTTCAGTTACTAACTTGAGATCATTTACAGTTATAAACTTCAAGGTGACGCACGCACTCGCTAAATTTAGAGGAATAATTATTTCCACACTAAATAAGATAAACATTGTTGCGTTATTTATGTTGAACTGTGGACGACATTTGATTTAATAAATCTTGCAATTATATGCGGAGCCACAATGCATCAAAGCATTATAATGTTGTCTGACGGATCCTGCATGCCTCCCGTACTTTGATTTCTGCACAGTGTTGTTGATCTTCATTAATTTTCTTTGATTTCAAAGTGTTCACCTGTAATATTATAGTTTATTAGGCTACCTTAATACCTCTAAAGTACCTAAATTAATGACTGCTATGAATTGGTAACAAGCGGTTATAATAGCTAAATGTCCCTCTGAAGCACGCAAACGAATTATTGTTAAACCACTAAGTTTTCCCCTCAAACTATATACCTATAAAACTTATGTGAATTGTACCTCATTTAGAGTACCTGAAAATTGTTTTTCTCTATCCTATGTTTATTTATATAGAATACAAATAACTTTCCACTGTTTGATAAAAGATGGCCCCAACAAGAGTTTAATTTGAAATTGTCAGATTAAAATGTAATTTTGGAAGTTTATACATCTTGTAACAACATAACCTTAAAGTATTATGAACTTCATCTCATAATTACTTAATTTATTCGTGACAAAATGTCAAGTTTTGTACCGAACATGCGTCATTTGCGGGGACATTGGTGAAAATTTGAACCAGCTACCTATTGTCCGAACGGTATCCATTCTATTCCTCTGTCTTACCGTATATCAAAACCATTTAAATCAGAAACTATTGGTAATAAATTACAGCATGAGTTATATCCTGATTCTAGTTTTAGTGATCAGAATTAGCTGCTCAGATCATGTGATTTATTACCATTGTACTATTTTCTTTGGAGTTTTTGTAATCCAAGGTATTTACAAGCAAGCTCAAGCTCACGCCATAAAAGTTAGCTAAATTCAGCACACATATTTATGCAAAACTTATGTCATGGAAATTTTGTCAAAAAATATGTATGAAGTTAATTCTGTATACTATATGAATCAATCGAAAAAATACAATAAAGTCCTAATTCATTTTGCTTACAAATATCTCTTTAGGATTAATAATAATAATAATATGTTGGGACATTAACACAGCACCATCTAGTTCCATGGTAAGCTACAAGTCTTGTGTTATGGATACCAGATATTTGATACACCACATATATATAACTTTAAATATATACATATTATAAATATAAACATCCATGACTGGAGTAACATTCGTTCTCATCACACAAATGAATATTCCCAGCGGTACTCGAACCCACGTCCGCTGGCACAGCAAATAGGGTCACTACAAACTAAGCCAAACGTGTCGTCGAGAATTAGAATAAGTCTTTGTAAATGAGGTAGATATTTCGAAGTTTCTTAATTTGAGTGAATTAATTCTATTCCCTAAAACACGTAGAAAATTTTTCGTAGTCAACCAAAAAAAATTAAAAGTATTTATATAAGTTACAATAACTGATATTATTTTCAATAAACTTAAACTATTTGAAGTTTAATGGAAGATAGCACTAACACATTAGGCAAAACTTTTTCAGCCTAGGACTCAGGCTTAGAACTACTGAGTACTGTGTACTAGAGTATGAGAATGAGCTTTACTAAGAATTCTATTCAGGTTAATAATTGTAAGATTAATTAGATTAGAAAAAGAGATTATAAAATTGTGATACATAGTTAACATTAGTTGTAAAGTACAATAGATAACATAATTTTAATTAAGTAAATAATCATATTAATTAGTACATAATCTTTTACCCATGACTTTATCCGTGTTGCAGAAATAAAGAAAACATATTTTATTCTGGACCTGTATTCCATTTGTCTGTTCAAAAACAATCCATGTCTTTTTAAGGTCAGTTTAGCAATTTATTCAGGCTTAGGGTGCTTTATGTTTTCCATTGGCCTAAAATATTATAGCAATAATAACAAAGATATACGGAAGTAAACATTTTTTGTATTTAAATTTTAAAAGTAACTGTTATTCATAAAGATTTATAAAGTAATATATTTTTCTAAATAAATAATAATGGAAGGAATCTATATATATTAATTATATATATTTAATTATAAAGCTGAAGAGTTTGTTTGGTTATTTGGTTGAACGCGCTAATCTCAGGAACTACTTATCTGATTCGAGAAATTCTTTTTGCATTGGATAACCCGTTGATTGAGGAAGGCTATAGGCTATATATCATCCTGGAAAAATGAAGGGTTCCCGTGGGATAGATTTATTTTTGTCTACGGACGAACCCGAAGCGAAGCGAGGGTGAGTCGCTAGTGTATAATAAAATTGTAACTCTATTAAAGTTCTACCACATACGTATTATGTATATGTTTTGTAAATTCTACATTAAAACTTTTTTGGAAAAGTCATGCTTGGTTGTGTAAGATTCAATGGATACCTATACCTATGATTAGGTGTTTTGCAAAGTTGTGTAATTTCATCAAAGAATAAACTTGTTGTTATGTAATCAAATAAAAGATGTTTGTGAATTTTACATACCTCTTGATGTAACCACTTATTCTATTTAAGAAACTATATACGCCTTTAAGTGAAAACGCTAATTTTGGTTTTATAGATATAGTATACCTACATTAGATTTATAAATATAAATCAATATAAATATTTAGGTTAGGGAATAATTCGGAAACCAGGAATGAAGCACTGATTCGATTAGGCTTAAAATATAATACACGCTAAAAGAATCTTAAATTTTCTTTTTTTGTATGTTTGTATGTTTTGTTCTACCATAAGGTAGTATGTCTGTAACATTTTTGAGCAAAAAAGGACGGAATAATTTTAATTACTTTCAAGGATTTTAAAGTTCATATTCCTTTTTAAGTTAAAGAGTCATTATGATAATAAAGTTTAAGCTACTTATACTATTTTTTTAAAGATGAATGTGTACCTATGTATTACAATGTACTAACAATACATGTATGAGTACCTAAGGTAAAGTGCAATAATATATTCTTCTGAATATAAATATTTATTTATTTATTTAAAATATAAATAAATATAAATCCCAGATAGTTGATACACTACACATATATAACTTTAAATACATACATATTATAAATATAAACACCATGACTGGAGTACAAACATTCGTGCTCATCACACAAATGAATGCCCCCAGCGGGACTCGAACCCGTGACCGCTGGTACAGCGAGTAGAATCACTACAAACTGAGCCAAACGTGTCGACGAATATATGTTTGATAAAACAAAGGAAAAACATGTGAGCAAAGGATAACTTATCTCTTTAAGAGATTTCATCCAGAATCCTTTCAGATCTAAGAAAATTAAATAATTTAGCGCAGTGTATAGATAATAATATTATATTTAGTACAAGATTTTAGGCTAGTCCGAGCTTTTATGGCTTTAACTAGCAGTTTACACCCAATAGACTAAAGGAAATTATATAAATAAATGTTGCCAAGTATTTATTTGTTTATCCGTAACGCAGGAAGTTGTAAAGTTTGTTGCTTTCAACAGAATTTTATTTTAGCAATTAATGAAGGTGGAAGAAACATATTTTCTCTCAATTTTACTATGTTTTCCTTCTGAAATATATATTAAAAAATAGATATATTTAAAAAAAATATTAAATAAAAGATATATTCAACTGATATTTACTTGTTATGGTAAAATATGTGTTTGTATAAGGAGCTATTTAATTTACTAGAATTCTTAAACTCGAGAACCTGATATTTACCAATTTCTAAACGTAAAGATACGCCCGTGGAAAATAAATATAGACCATTAGTGTAGAATAATTGTATTTACTAGTAGCATATATTTTGAGACAAAAATTACGATGCATCAATAAAAGTTAATAACTGCCCTAAAGGATTATACGAGAGTGGATTAAATTTTTGGCAGCATAAGCTGTTCTATTAAACGTCGTCGTCGTTACTAACTAAATGAATTTACCCTTCATTAGGTTTGGACGTCGTTAAATAATAAAATGATATTAGATTTTATAGGCCAACCACTGTAATTAAGCTGCGTTCACTGTTATATTGTGTATTTAAAGGTAAAATTAAATTTACTTTGAAAATGGAAGTTTCATGTTAGATGGCAAAAGCTTTTACAGGTTATGTTTTAATCTTTGAATATATTGAACTTAACTTGCCCACTTCTGTAAGTGCATCTATAAATAAAAATTATATAAATCATGGATATAAACTATGCTCAATTCGAATTTCACTCAAAGATAAGTCATTAGGTAGAATACTAAATAACATGACGTAATTTACATTCACTTTCTCTTCTGTACACTGTCCTCTTCCAACCTGATACTCCTGCCTGCCTCTAAGAACGCTTTGCGTTCCTAGAGGTTAGTTCCCAACTCGCTCAAGAACTTTGCTATCGCATCTTAATCTGACATTATAGCTGTACTATCTAATTTGTTTATGCATATGTATAGACATCTATACTATAATAAAATTGTAGAGGTCGAATGTCTGTACATAGAAAAAAAATGCTTAAAACCGAGTCAGGGGGATGTAAGAAGAGCAATAGAACCGATCCAGATTATTTTCAAATTTTTTGTTTCTCTGTCTCTTTGTCTGTTTGTACGGGCTAATCTCCGAAGCTGCTGGACTGATTTGAATGAAATTTTGCATGGTGGTACCTTATATCCCCGGTCAACATATAGGATACTTTTCATCCCGGAAAATCAAAGAGTTCCCGTGGGATAGTTAAAAAACTAACTTATACAGCTTACTACACAAAAACTACGGGTTGGATTTTAGTAAAACTTTACAATAATATAGTTCGTATATCAGAATAACAAATAGACTACTTTTAATCCCGGAAAAATATACGGTTCCCGTGGGATAGATTTGTTTTTGTTTGTCTAGAGGCGAACCCGAGCGAAGCGAGGATGAGCCGCTATAATATTATAAAAAGGAAAAACTTTTTTGTTTGTTTATTTGTTTGTACCGAATAAGCTCCGAAACTACTGGAGGGTTTGGCCGGATAAGTATAGCGAACCGGCCCTATGGCAACCTATATCGAAACTTATAACTATAAGGGCTTGATGCAAAAAGCGATTCATACGAGTTTCACTGTCGTACTCCGCTTTGACCTTGAGATATAAAGAAAATAAGCATAACTATGACTTTCTGGGACAATTTTTCTATGTCAAAAGGGTATATATATCTCGAAAATCTTCAAAGCTAGAAACTTAAAACTAAGGCAATGTTTTAGGTAACCTTTGAAAGCATATTATATTTTTTTATTTTTTTTAAATGATAACAATCCTTTTAAAAAAATAATTGATCTATCTATACTATAATAAAAATGTAGAGGTCGAATGTCTGTACATAGAAAAAAAATGCTCAAAACCGAGTAAGGGGGGTGTAAGAAGAGCAATAGAACAAATCCAGTTTTTTTTTAATTTTTATGTTACTTTGTCTGTTTGTACGGGTTAATCTCCGAAACTGTTGAACCGAACCGATTTAAATGAAATTTAACCGATTTAAATGAAATTTAAATCGGTTCGAGTTCGCGTGGGATAGTTAAAAAACTATAGCAACTTATACAGCTTAGTAGTAGTACCCAAAAATTACTGATTAGATTTTAATGAAACTTCACAATAATATAGTTCATACATCAGAATAACAAATAAGCGACTTTTTATTCCGGAAAAATGAACGGTTCCCGTGGGATAGATTTGTTTCTGTTTAGAGGCAAACCCGAGCGAAGCGAGGGTGAGCCGGTGAGATTATATATATACTCCTGGGTATGTGGGTAGTAAATGTAATGTGCGTAGGGGGAGTAATGTGTGTAATGCGGGTAACGTGCGTAGGTCGGGTTTAGTGTTTAGAGCGGGCTACGTGAGTAGGACAGTTAAAGTGCGTAAGGGCGGAGGGGGGAGGGGGGGATCAAGTGCGTGCATAGGGAGTCAAAGTGTATAGGGAGGTCAAAGGGCGTAGGGCGGTCATAGTGTGTAGGGCGGGTAATGTGCGTAGAGCTGATAATGTGCGTGGGCGGGTAATGAGCATAGGGCGGTCAACGTGCGTAGGGCGTCAAGAAGCGTAGGGCAGTCAAAGTGAGTAGGGTGGTTAATGTGCGGACGGCGGTCAATCTGTATACGGCGGTCAAAGTGCGTAGGGCGTGTAAAGTGCGTAGGCCGGGTAAAGAGCGTAGGTCGGGATAAGCGCGTAGGGCGGGTAAAGCGCGTAAGGAGGGTAATGTGTATAGGGCGATCAAAGCGCGCAAGGCGCCTTAAATGCGTAGGTAGGTCAAAATGCGTAGGGCGGGTAAAGTGCGTAGGGCGAGTAAAGTGCGTAGGGCAAGTAAAGTGCTTAGGGCGGGTAATTTGCGTTGGGCGGGTAAGATGCGTGGGATAAATCTGTTTTAGTTTGTTTAGAGTCGAACCCGAGCGAAGCGAGTGTGAGCCGCTATAATATTATAAAAAGGAAAGACTTTTTTGTTTGTTTATTTGTTTGTATCGAATAAGCTCTGAAACTACTGGACCGATTTAGATGATAGGGTTTAGCCGGATAAGTATAGCGAACCAGCTCCCTAATGGCAACCTATATCGAAACTTATGTGTCAATAAGGGCTTGATGTAGAAAAGCGCGTCGTATGAATATACGAGTTTCACTGTCGTATTCCGCTTTGACCTGGAGATATGAAGAAAATGAGCGTAACTATGACTTTCGTTCAAAAGGGCATAACCAAACTGTAGAGGTCGAATGTCTGTACATAGAAGTAAAATGCTAAAAACCGAGTCAAGGGGATATAAGAAGAGAAATAGAACAAATCCAGTTATTTTTTCTCATTTTTTTTGTTTCTCTGTTTGTCTGTTTGTACGGGCTAATCTCTAAATCTGTTAGATCAATTTAAATGATTTTTATTATAGTAGTACCTTATATCCCCGTGCAACATCTTAGATACTTTTCATCCTGAAAAATTAAAGAGTTCCCGTGGGATTGTTAAAAAACTATAGTAACTTATACAGCTTAGTTCACAAAAACTACTGATTGGATTTTAATGAAACTTTACAGTAATATAGTTCATACATTAGAATAACCAAAAGGCTCCTTTTTATCCCGGAAAAATGTACGGTTCCCGTGGTATAGATTTGTTTTTGTTTGTCTAGAGGCGAACCCGAGCGAAGCGAGGGTGAGCCGCTAGTTACACATATTATAATAAAAAATGTATATTGTAAAATTTGTAGGTATTTCGGTTTAAAGAGTTTTAAGAGTAGTAAGTATTTTATAAATGTAAATTTTTATGTATGTTTGTTTATGTTAAGTTTTTTGCTCTTTTCACTTGATTTTTTTGTATCCATCGCTTGCCTCTAAGAAATCACTTTCAGTAATAAGAACGCACATTTGCACATTTTTTTAATGTATTTTCGTGAGCAATAAAGTGTTGATCTTATAAATTAGTAAAATGAAATATCATGAAACACATACGTTCTACATATAAATGAACTCAAAAACTTTATTATCATGGGATACAAACATAAACTCCATTCCTTGTGAGTGAGCTCAACAACTTTTACATTTATAATACTAGTGTGTGATATTTTAGGTATAAGATAAAGAAAATAAATGTCATTTTTACTGTTAAATGCAAATAGGATAACTTTCTTAAGGACTTTTGTATGTAGAAACGTCCTTTGTCATAAGTATATTTTGCCACGTATGGAAAGTGTTTTTTTGTTTGTTGTTTGTTCTATGTTAATTTGCTAGATATAAAAAAGGATTTTTTGAAAAGTTAATGACATAGAAAGATATAGAGTGAAGTGTATTCGGGCTAAGTACCTATGCTAGTTGAAATGAAAATAAAATAATGCTTTTAAATTTTACTTATAAAATCTAGGTATATAAATAGTATAAGCAACACCAAACAATGCTTCTGTTAGCTTCGCAGCCCTTTGCATAATGGAAAGCAAAATCAATAAAATCACGACGTTTAATGTCTACAACTCTAGACTAAGTTTGAGAGAATTTTCTCTGACATAAGAAATACTTTAACTTTCAAGTTTCATTTATTTATCTGTTATCTTATTTTTATTTATAATACTAGCAAAGCCCGCGGCTTCGCTCGCGCTAAAACTACAAAAAAAAACTTTAAAAAGATAGGTTTCATACAAATTTTCATCCCTTATTTTATCTCCTTAGGGGATGACTTTCAAAAAACGCTAAAACACGTATTTATTTAATTGTATTGAAGAGCATTAATATCAAGTTTCAAGAAATTCTGACCATAAATATTTTTGGGTTGTGTTATAACGTGTATTCCCGTGGGAATGAGATAATCTCCCGTAGTAAAAAGTATCCTATATGTTGACCCGGATATCCAGCTATCATCATACCAAATTTCATCAAAAACCCTCCAGTGGTTTTTCTGTGATACGGTAACAGACAGACAGACAAAAGTTCTAAAAACTATAGATTCGGTCTCTATATCGATAATAAAGTCTATTTCAATAAGATTTTCCAAAAATATTTAAGGTACAGATTCGACTCAGTTAGAATTTTATTATATGTATAGATTACCTTTATAACGGCGGACTTCCTCAGTAAAAAGTAAAACCCCTATTCAATGTAAAGACCTATTTTGATTGATTTTCTAATAATTCTATTTCATTTTTATAAAACACAAAGAATTTGAAATAATCGAATTCTATCGCAGAACCTTTAATTTATTTTTTGAAAACATTATTAACACTATATAATAATACTGTGAGGTAAAGATAAATTCTATGAATATATTTTGAATAAAATGAGCAGTTTTTATATTAGCGTGTCTTGCCTCCGGTCCGACACATTGCATTGGCGAAATACCAATGTAATTAAAATGCATTTACCTTTTTTTCATGGCAAGGTTTTTTTAGGGACATGCAATGGCAGCCCAGTGAGAACGCGATCTCTTGGGAAACCAAGTGAAACGGGTTCAAATCTCGGATCTCGCACTTCTGATATTCTCTTGAACGAATAATTTGACACATGATTACCATTTTTTGAACCAAAATTTGTCTATGTGTTCACAAATTTGTATATCTATCATATTTTATTAAAACTTTTCTCCAATAAAATTTGGACCTGCTTATATATAAGCCTCCCTCCGCCCTTATCGCTAATATTCAGACAGCTGCTGATTTTTCCAATTAATGAAAGTCATTCGAAATACTAATGTTTACACTTCACAAGATTACTATAGACTAGCCATTTAATTACTTTATTTTTGAAACCTTGAATTATAAAATATAATAAAAAATGTATTGTTTCTAGTACTATAAAGGTAATAATGTGCTTATCTATTTTAATATAGTATATATAACTATAACACATAATAAAATAAATATATGTCAAGTAATAAAATAATCAAAGCTCCTATTAAAAGACAGTAAAAGTCTTAAGGAAAAGCAATATTTTTTGTTCAAAGGTCCTTTCCACTTTATTAATTATATGAATATTTTAGAAAATACAATGATTTTTTTTATCAAGCAATGCATTAAATGTTGTTAAATTTTTGAGTATATAGCGACATATTTTAGTCGTCGGACCTAATTATAGATAATGGTGTAGGGTAAAAGCACCTTAATGAAACACTTACGGTACCTATATTCTAAAGGTTTCGCCTTTTTTTAGGCGCCTTATCGATTTAGTTATTGAAATAATTGGTATTTTTCAAGAACTAAATTGATTTGACAATTTAATATCTAGACACGCAGTAGCGGTAACTTGTCAAGCCAAGTTCAAGCCAAGAAAAAGGAAATGGTGACGGAGCAGCCACGCGAAGCAATTGGAGCCACTTTTGACTCCTTAATAACGCAAAATCTATTTAACATAAATACATGAAATTTGGTTCATTTATTAAATCTCCTTAGATTACCTAAAACCGCAAATTTAATAAATACACCTCAAACCGTTATTGAGAAATAAACTCGGCATTTTTATGACTCCCTGACTTACATATAGATCAAAAACCTAACCCACTTCCAGATGATCTAGAAAATTGAAATTTGGCATCCGGCTGGGTTTTTAACCAGGAAACCAAATTTTTAAAAGAGTAAGATATGTTGACCATATAAAAACAGTAACTTGCGTAAAACATAAAGAAGATATTAGTTGATTAGCCAAATATAAGATAACCTGTACGTGAAAACTAGCCAAGTCAAATCTTAAGTTTCCATTTATCCTAAGTTATCTGCTCTGTGTAAATAATTCGACTGTTAATAAATAAATTTTCGGATTATCTACAGAACTTAGCATCCATTTAGATCTCAATTCTTTTGTCGGCGAAGTCGACAACCATGTATATTCGTAATATTGAACTTGGCTCCTATTTTAGCATTTATGTTTTTGATAGGATAGTATCTAACTACTCACATACATACAATAATTGTATTCAGCCCTTTTTAACGTCCCACTACGGGGCACGGGCCTCCCTTCAATACGAGGGGAATCAGTCCATAGTCCACCACGCTGGCCAAGTGCGGGTTGGCGGACTCCACATGTCTTTCGAAAACTTGCTAGGTTCCCTCAGACATGCAGGTTTCCTCACGATGTTTTCCTTCACTGTAAGGCAAGTGGTAATCATGTTAGAAATGATTCGCTCATGAAAATATTAGAGGTGCGAGACCCGGGATTTGAACCCGCTTCACTCGGCTACCCAAGCGAGCGTGTACCATTGGGCTACTACTGCCTTATATATTCCTTATTGATGCTTCAATAGTATTCATTAATCATTTCGATTTATGTATCAATATAGATGCCTATACATTGTTTTCTCTCTGAATTGTAAATGCTTTCATTTATGATTTGATATTGTATCATAAATTATATTGAGAGCCTTCATCATTTCTAACCGAGGTACTTTCAATGTCTGAGTAGGTAAGTGATACAAGTAGCGCCTACCTAATTTAAGCGCTTTTGAGAAAAAAATATTCGTTTAAAAAATCAAAACTTTAATAAGTCTTTAGCACATTCTTTCTTTTTAATTATGTTATACAGAAAAACAACAACAATGTGGAATAATTACATCAAATAATAAATATATGATGGCCTGTAAAACTTGAATAATTAAGGCCTGTAAAACTTGAAATTAATACAATCTCAAAATGTACAAAAGCAATTTAAGCAATTAGCACGTAAAGCTGTCGATCCTGCGTTTTAATTCTGAACGATCATGTCGATGTATCGTCCCTTCGGACTTTGAGAGTAAAAGGAGTAGAGAGTGTAATAGGGAATATGCGTATTTTTTATATAATAACTTACAACGTTATATAATTGTAAAAAATATCCAGCTCCAAAAAACTAAAATTTTGGTATAAATATTTTTTTTAAACATATGGATTTTTGTATATATACGGATACTTTGAACGTCCACTATTTTGGCGCGCTTGGCGTGACGTGACAGTCTATGACAACATTACAATCAACGAGTGAACAGGTTCAGAAGTTTTGTACTGTGTAATTTATCAATATTTTGTATACTACGAATAATATACCACGAAACAACACAAAAACCTACTTATAAATACAGTATTGGGCCTTAAGTATAGCTGCATGTGAATGTCTCCGACTGCACAAAACTATGTTCCTTCGTCAACTTGTTTTCTTCTTTTTAGGTGTTCGGTTTTTTTTTATTTAAAAAAAAATATATTTGCTAATAATATCTAATAAGTAAAGTAGAAATTATCAATTTGTCCTACGTGAGACTC
The DNA here is from genome assembly GCA_033884665.1 of Argynnis bischoffii washingtonia. Lineage (NCBI taxonomy): Eukaryota > Metazoa > Arthropoda > Insecta > Lepidoptera > Nymphalidae > Argynnis > Argynnis bischoffii. The sequence continues at coordinate 10,159,576 of CM066618.1, read as the reverse complement.
GGTTAACATCTACACAGAATTCCGTGACTGCTAAATATTTTTTTAAAATAGTATACATAATAAAGAAAAAAATAAAGTGTAAAAATACCCGACAAGATGTTTTCTTTTCCCAAGACATGAGACAAAAATATCCTTAGAAATTACAATAAAGCTATTTATCGCAAAAACCAAACAACAGGGTTCTGTTATTATAAACTTTGACGTCACATTCGATTTGACCCCGTTGGTTGGTCGTTGCGTTTCAAATACTTTGAATTACCCACCTATTTTTTGTACTTTTTAATAATTATTTACTTGATCAAAATAAAGATGATAAAAAAATCACCTTTATTTAAATCACACGTATATTTATTATTATGTCTGTCAGTCTGCGAGTACACTTGTGGACTATAATATCTCCTACGCATCTGGCTAGACTCAGTAAGACTGGCCGCCGTAGCTGAAATCGGTCAGGAGGGCATTATGTATAAAAAATTGTCGATGCTACATATATTTAAAATGGCGTTTTCAGTGTGTACGCCTTAATTGTACCTTATCTAAGTTTTTTTTCATTTTTCTAATATTTTTATTACATATTTTATTTATTTGTTTGACCTCAATATCATAATCTAAGAGTTTATTGTTTTTCCAAAATCGAATATCCACCTGTTCCTTACTTTCTGTGATACTTTTAAAAACATTATTTTCTAATACAATTTTTATATATAACTAGCGACTCACGCTCGCTTCGCTCGCGTTCGTCCCTAGGTACGTTTTCACGGTTAGTTATGTTTAGGTATACATAAATAGTAGCTTGATACTCCTAAAATATTCATTTAATTTAAATTATATAGCAATTTACCCTCGTTTTGCTCGGGTGCGTACGCCGTACGCGGATTTTGTTCACAATTTCATGGGTTTTAAGTTTTTTTCGCGGAACCCTAAATCAAAGTAATAATTCTAAAATAAAAGTAGCCTAAGTTACTCCCTATAACATCAGCTATCTGCTAGTGAAAGCCCCGTCAAAATCGGTCCAGCCGTTTCGGAGATTAGCCGGAACAAACAGACAGACAGGCAGACAGACAGACAAAAATTGTAAATAATGTCGTTTTGGTATATATACCGTGTATACATCTATATGCATTTAGTAAAAAGCGGTAATTTTAATATTACAAACAGACACTCCAATTTTATTTATCTGTATAGATTTTATACAATATTTTTTTTTTTAAAGTCCAGATAGTAAGTACATCAACATATTATTTTTTTGCTCTAGTATAAAATAAATTTGTACGTTATATCATGTAACAGAGAGTCAAAAATAAAGCACATTTTGTATGAAATAGTAATAAATATTAATGAAACTAACCTTAAGATATACCTATTTCAATCACGCAGAATATAGTATACGAAATCGGAAGGGGAAGATCGATAAGGTCAAGTTATTATAGACGCGTGATAAGTGTTCTTTTTCTTTTTTCACTGATTTAAGGTGACACTGCATTTTCATGAGATACAGGGTTTTTAAGATAGTAATAAAATTAATCTATTATCTCTTAGGAACGTATTACCGAAATAAAAATACATGAATCAGTCGGATATGGTATATTTATGTAAACAGTTTCGTCTAAATACGCTGAATAGTTAAGCTACCAAAGTATATAATTTTCTTCAAAAACTTTCAATTTAATTATATTATATAAAGAAATAAAACATTAATAAGACATTTTACTTCTAGATTATTTAAATAATAACGGATGTAGGCACACAAATATATTCACACACAATCCTTATTTTTCGACTTTTGAATTATCCCCGGGGCACTTTCTCATTTGATTATATACCTCTAAATATGGAATAAGTTGTTTTTGGTTTTTTTTTTGTTAAGATTTAGAGGTCGCTACCAGCTGTCAAAATTTTTACAAAAAGCATTGAAGGACAGCATAAATGATGGTTTCATTAATGTTTCATTTAGGTGTTTATATCACATTTTACGTGCAAGTGAAACTCGCATAAACAATCGCTTCTTATCCCTTCCTTCCCTCGACCTCTCTTCTGTACCGACGCGTCGAGATTTAGACCGTTCAAACAATCGAAAACATAACCCATAAGACGTACAAATATCTACATAATATCTTAATTCATAACAACAACAATAATTTTGTAATATTTTTTATGTCCTGGCTATAAAAATAAAAGAATCTAATAAATTCAGATTTCGAGTATTTATTTAAAATTCAAACCTTGGTAGCGACCTGTAAATGTCATTTAAAAAATTCAAAAAAAATACTGAAATACTTTCTTATGGCATATAATCAAATTACGTAGTGCCCCGCGAAATTAAAAAAAAAAAAATTCTTAGGAATAAGGACCACCCTAACACACATCCTTTTTATACTTTTCTAATTTAGATTTAGGCCTTTTTCAATAGCCTTTTATAATTGACAGAATTAATAAAATTTAAGAAAAAGTGCCATTAAAAGGCGAACAATTAAATGCACAATTTTTATTTCTATTGTAAATCAAATAGATTAAAATAAACATATATTGCTGCAACGGTCATAAAGTAGGTATATGAAAAATAGTAATACTTTTTTACATTCAAGGTGTTCAATGTTTATACGATCAATGTGACTGTAGTAGTTTCTATATTATATTGACCAAAAAAAGTGTTCTACCCCAGAAAGGTTCGAAGAGCAGTATCAGTAAAAACATGGATACAAATCCTCTGTAAGTAAATATTTTTTCAACTTAGTATCAAACGATTTCATTGAGCCTTATGATTGAAAGGTTTTCACGGCTGACAGAAAATACTACCGGTTAGTATGAAAGCGATTCAAATAAAGAAACACGAAAATTTTAATCGGAAATATGGACAAAATTGTGTTCTGCTTGTAAGCGGAAGTGAAGCGATGCGCCTCAAACATGTGAAGTTGTTCTGCTGATTTTGCTTCGTGTATTCTTTAGCATGTAGCTTCATATTTTCATAAAGTATAATCAGATTATAATATTTTAAGGGAATTTTATTGAAAATAATTTAGGTACTTATTATGTTTTCACTATTTATTGTTTAATTGATTGGGACTTTCACTTTAAATAAATATAAATTTAAGTAAATCTATACACTAAGTAAGATGTTTCTGCAACTAACTAGAAAAAGTAACGATTAACTAGCATAACAAATATAAAAAACTTAATATACTATTACCGTAACGAATTAAAAAAATATGAATCTAAAATGTTACTTTATTTGATTTATTATAGTTATTTAGTTCTGTTCGTAGGGTTCAATGGAGTTCAATCAAAATGAAAATCAAAAATCCAATTTGACTTTATTCAAATATAATAAATAAGAAATATATAATAAAATAGTAAATTAGCGAAAAAAGTACTTGAAATATTGTGTGAATTAACTTCATTTAACATTGAGCGAGGCGAATACGGGAAGCTCGCGGAAGACAAAGACCAGTGGAGGCATAGAATTAGGCAAAGTATCAGCTACACGATAGATCATGGTTCAACAAGCTTGCAAACAATAGAGTCCATGTACGAATTGAGTTGCACAGTCACCAACGGAAATGTGTAAAGGTACCATACACTGCTTAAAACATCTAAAAAGATGAGAAGGCCAATGATGAAACAATAGGCATGACCTGAGTAACACATATACTATTATTTGGTACCCAGGAACGTACCCGAGCAAAGTGGGAGTAAGTCGCTAGTACAACTTAAAATACGTTACGTTACGTACGTACATTATATATTATTTAACATTATATTCATATATTTTGTAACATTATATACTATTTTTGTGCAAATCTACTCGCACTTAACCGACTTTTTCGAAACCTACGTACAATGCGCGGCTTTCTCGTAATTTAAAAGTAGTGGGAAGACCAGACATAATGTTATATATGTATGTCTATTGTAAGCATAATTTACCTGATTGATTTTTGTGAACTCCGAATTAAATTTAGAACCTATGATTTCTAGTTTTCCTTTGAAAAATTAAGACTGTTTAAATAACTCTACAAACATTTTTTCGTACAACTGCTTTTTTCCATTATTTGAACAAGCCTGAGTGAAATAAAACAATGAAAGTCACAATCCATTGGCAAATAATATAATCTGGTCTTACTTTTACATTTTACAAAATTGAAGTACTTTTAATTTTCTTATTTACAGTATATTTTGCCTCCTCCTTTAATCTCTTTATCCACGACCTTGACACTTACATTTCTGTGCTTTAAATTCGAATTTTCTGTCATTGCAACATTTTTATTTTGTTTTTAAAAGACGGATGAAAAAGTTTATCGATTTGCTCACGCTTTTCGCGAATCAAAAGTTTATAAAAATATATTACAGCTGCAGGGAGATCGTTAAGTTTAAAAGAAAGTTTCTCACCGTTAGTTAGGAAATGTTGAAATACTAATTACTCATATTGGATCCATAACGACGTCAAAGCTTGTAAATGCTTATAGTAATTATAAACATTTTATGCTCAATACTAGCGACTTAACCTCACTTCGCTCAGGTACAACAATAAATTTATAACAGTAGCCTCTATGCTACTCCAAGCCATGGTCTATCTGTGTACTAAATTCCATCCAAATTTGTTCTGCCGTAGCCGTAGCCAAGTAGCAAACTAAAACACACATAAAAACACATATCTGCGTTGTACTTAGTTTCGCATTTATAATAGTTCTATTATTGTACAAAATATAAAATCATAATATTATTATAATTATTATGTAACTAATTAGATTTCATCTCGATCTCGAAGGAGCCCGGTTTTTTGGAAGGCTTGCGTGGGGACACAGGTCCAACACGTAGAAGCCCCTTAAGAGCTTCATGTTTGTTTAATATGACGCACCTGTCGGGATCCATCTCTGAGTAACCCATAGGGAATTGCTCAAAAGTGGTCTCGGATAATGCTAAGGACTATGAAAAATATAAGAAACTAAAAAAGGTTATGGAAAGCAGTTTAGATGGAATAAAAACTAGGCTATCGGATGAGCCTACCGGACGCCTGCCTGCTCAATAGTCTCAGATTGAATATTTATTTGGAGAACGGTGATTCGCCCCTATTATTATGATATTATTTTTATAGGAAAATATTTTATTGTAACCCTTAGTTATTTACATGGCTGTTATAAAAGCTTAATTTATCACCACAAGGTGTGTTTCAAACTGACTTTTATAGCGTATATAAAACTTCTAATTTTACTTTCTTCTAGTTTCTATTATTCCAGACAGCACTCTGTACTGTAAGTATAAAGTAAATATTTTATTTCTTGTTTCTTTATTGTTCATGAAACCTCCGATAGTATTGTTTATTCAGTAAAATTTAAGCTCTCAAAATATCTTTCACACTCAAGCTATCCTGCTAATAATTCGGTTATGCACACCATACTTGCTATGTTGAACATTTTTACATAATATGATTGGTAAAGAATTTCAAGGAATAAAACCCAAGAAAAACATGCTGAGTTATTTTTTGGGATTTTTACAATTTACTATTTTTATTACATTATTATGTCATTGTTCGATTGTAGTCCATTCCAGGAAGCATAAGATCGCTATTGAAGTGATTGAATTAAAGAGTCTGTTAAGAAGGTGCCGTTGCTATTATTGTATATAGTCTTTATTTCTGCTTAATACAACGTAAATCTTTATTTTTAATTTAAACTCCAACTAAGCAATTTACTTAAACCGCTTTAAGCACTTTACGTGATTTATAAAATGGAATAGAGAAAAATAATTTATAATGGAACAAGTTTACTAGTTGCCTCCTTCGACTTCGCTTCGGTTTATTCGAATTTGGTATTTCTAAAATATTGATATTTCACATTATTTGTGTTGTAGAGACTTAACATTATCACAGTATAAAAAGATATACAGTAAGAATGTGTAATCGTCTTTGATCTTGCCGGAAATCCGGACAATATTTAGACAGTTTTTATCATGCTAGGGTTGTCAAAAGACAACAATACTTATTATTTATAATATTTTATTTTTTTAAAGCGATATTATTATAATTTAGATTATCTCGTTCATAAAAAACTACGCGTAGAAGAATTTTATTATGAAGGACGTTTTATCAAACTTTTCAATTCGCCTTCGATAACTATTTTAATTTTATTAGGTTTTTAATAGCAAGACTTGTATAGGTACTTCGGCCCAATCAACTAAAGAAAGTTTACGAATAGAGTATGACAATTTAGACAGATATTAGCCTAATTACTTAGTGACGTAGTTTCAATTATCAAAATAATCGAATAAACCGTCATTATTTATTATTTAATATTAGTTACATAATTACTTTATTCTTTAAATCAATTTTACTATTATAATGAATGATTTGTATAAAATCTATATAATATTAGCAAATAAGAACACATTGAATTAAAGTCAAGCGACGAATGAACATAAAATTTATAAATAAATAAAGGACAAACCCATTCCCCATACAAACTGGGGCCTGGTGTTACAGGCTTGAAAATTAGTCATAAATTACATTTAGAAAAACGTCATAAGGCCAATTTTCATGGGCTCCAGAGATGGCCAAGTTAGTTAAATCGGGTTTTAAATACGCTATTTTTAGGTTAGATTTTACGTTATATTTTGACACATGAGACATCAATACATGATAAATTATTCAATAAGTTAAATGACATAGAGTTTGTAACCGCTTTTGTAAATGATGAGCGCACGGGGTCTCTTACAGACACTTCTATAATTATATCTACAATATGTTAGCTGCACTGCCTCGGTGGTGTAGTGGCTAGCATGTATGGCTGCACATCCTGAGGTCCTGGGTTCGAGTCCCGGGTCGGGCCAAGTTTAGTTATTGATATAGATATCTATTGGTCGGAATTGCGTCCTACGCCCATTTAAGTTATTACTTATTACATATGCAATCAATAATTATAATTGGTATACGTGCACAAGTACAAGAAATTCGATAGAGATTAGGATTCGGTTAAAACACATTTACTTGCGTACGAATACGTAAAGCAAATGACAATATTATGTCATAGGATTTTAGTATCCAGATATGTAATATCTAAGGAGGTTTTTATTTAGCGTTAAAAATAAATCATATTTTAGATTTTCGTTTTATTTTTAACCCCGTTTTCGTTTTATTTTATTTTAAAAAAAAATATGATTCAGCTTAAATTCCACAAAAATGTACGCAAACCGCACAGCATCAATACAAAATAAATTAATCACAAATAAATTAATCATAATTTTTAATGGAACAATTCTATACAATTATTTCATTTATAAAGACATTGACGTTTTACAAAATAAATAAGATCCGTTTATAGGAGCATTAAGCAATATCGAAAAATGCATTTTTTCTTAACTTGGCTGTTGCAAATAAAATTAAGATTTTAATGGAAAAACAAAAAAAAAAGGTTTTTTTGATATACATTTGATTCCTGGTTATCAGGGCCCGAAAATGGGTTTCTCCATATGTTGGGACATTAACACACAGCGCCATCTAGTTCCATGGTAAGCTACGAGGCTGGTGTTATGGATACCAGATAGTTGATACACTACACATATTATATAACTTTAAATACATACATATTATAAATAAATATAAACACCCATGACTGGAGTACAAACATTCGCGCTCAGAACTGAGCCAAACGTGTCGTCAATTTATTATTGAAAAGACAGATCTTTAAAGTTTTGACAGTTGCATTAATTTTATAATAGGGCCTAACCCTATTATAATTGCAAACTAAATGCAAACAAAAGTTGTATTTTAATGACTGTATTTATTTTTAAGTCCACTAAAGTATAGTATAATAATAATTTAAATACAATCGATTTTAAAATAAATTGTAAATGATATCTTTTTTTAATTTTTTAAAAATAAAATAATATTTAAACAAATATTTTTGATATTTTTTAACTGTCAACTGAGGTACGGATCAGCATTGTAAACAAAGGTCTTTAATACCATGATTAAAATATAAGTAACTGTAAAGATTCTTTTCATTTGTAAATAAACTATTATTTATTTACAATTAAAAATACTATTTTTTCATAATAATTAACTTTAAAAATGTGTTATTTGTGATTATCAAATGGAATAGTATGTATAAAATTAACGAATCACATCCTTAACTTTAACATAAATAATTATAATATTTTAAATATTCAAAAAATTCTATATTTTAAATATAGAATTTTTTGACAGTTTCATCAAAATGGTACAAATTTGTGGTCATATAATATTTTTACGTGCTTAAATTCTTCAGGGAAGTACGTGTATTTTTACCCTCAATGCAAAAAGACGGGTGTTCTAAGTTTGACGTGTCAGTTTGTGTGTCTATACCATCATAGCTCCTAATTGAATGTACCGATTTTGATGAGGTTTATTTTTTTTTGAAAGCTGACGATGGTTCTTAGCTATAATTTATGAAGATTTGTTCAAGCGTTTGATGATCATCAGCTCATTTCCGATTTGACAAAAGGTCTTACTAACTTTCACAGATCCGATTGATTTGAAATTGGGTGTCCTGTTATTTGGTGATATTTCCAAGATATGCTAATCTTGAGTTGATGCTGTAGTATCAAGTAGTCTGCGGGATGCTCAATTCCTCAGAAACTTACAGCAGATAAAAGATGTTTGTGCTCATAAGAATAGTCTCAATAAGAATTATCTAAGAGAATAATTATATAAAAGAATGAAATAAAATTAAAATTAGAAATCTCAAGTAACCCTCGAAACAATACAAAAAAACATCAAAAAATAAAAAAATAAAATTATTATTACTTATTTAGGCCAGAGTATACATAGATATTTTTTATAAAATGTATCAATAACTTATGATAGCAAGCGCAGCAAAGATGGCGTAAAATCCTGGCTATATAGATGAGGTTTCCATTTGAGGGCACCAGATATAGTGGGCTAATTAACGCTGAACAATGTAAATTTTTTGTTATTATTATTACCAAAAGATACTACTTTGAAAAAAAGCATGTATTATTAGAAAATAGAAATAAATTATGAATACAGAAATAATTGGAGTTCAAGTAGCATTAATAGTTTCAATAAATTATTAAGGTGAAAATATTCATGAGTCTAAAAGCTGTCTCCCGAATGTCATATAAAAATATGTATGACATTAGGGAGCGCCCTACCTGCGTCTCGCCCGCACGCCTCACACTATTACCCTGTCTAGACGCCTTTCATAGCCGGCAGAAGTTTTGGTCAGAAAAGATTATCTTTCTTGTAATTTCATATTTTTTTCGTCTCTTTTTCATTCTTCTTTCTTTTTCGTCGATATTTTGTTAGTAGTCACTTATGTTACTATGAAATCTATTTATTTATTTATTTTTATTATGGCACAAACGAATACATAACGTAGATGACAAAAATAAATTTAACATTACGTATTATACGTACTATTGGTATCTAAAAACCTATAATATCAAAATACATTAGTCATACACTAAAGAAAATTTTCTATATAGAGTACAATATGTGCTTTATTATTCTGTAAATAATGAATGAAGTTCTCAAACTTTATTTAGGTTTAAGAGCTAAGGGAAGAAATGTTTAAGTTCATATATTATCGTTAATATCTTTTATAATGTGTATTTTTACCCGACTGCCAAGGAAGGGTATTGTTTTTCGCGCGTATCTTGTATGTATGTAATTTTTTTTTTTATTATTATTAATAATGGGCATACTCTTGACCTTCATCTTAGCTCGAAGGCACAGATTAGATCTACGATGTAGCGAGTTTGCCCAAGAGAAGCCTGTTAACACGCACCTGAAAGAGTTTCAGGACGTACACTCTCAGAAAAACAGACGCAGGCAGGGCATTCCACTTCTTGCTTGCTGTAATATTCTACATTACCTCATATCTCCAGAACCGCTAAACGGATTTACATATTTGAGGTATCGTTAGACTCGTCTTAGCAGCCCGAGTGTTCTTAGATAGGTGACCTTAAAAAAAACAAACATGGCGGCTATGCGACGCCATTGGACTTGGCGAAAATATATATTTTTTTTCAATACTGCAATATGAGTATCAAATTAAAGGGCTCAACACAAGGATTTCAAAAAAGTATATATCATGATTATCATAACTGTAATCCTAAAAAATAATACAATGACAAAAAAATGTTTTTCGAGTCCTTACTAAACTTTACTAATATTATAATGCGAAAGTAACTCTGTCTATCTGTTTGTCTGTTAGGCTATCACGCCTAAATCACTAAAGCGATTTTGATGAAATTTGTTACAGAGATAGATTAGCTAGAGTTTGAGAGAAGGGTATAGGCTATATAAAACTAACTACCTTATGCCAGCGACTTCGTCCGCGTAGATATATCAGTTTTATATATCTTATGTTCTTTCTCAAGGTAATACTACTTCTGTACCAAAATTCATCAAATTCGGTTCAGTAGGATATATGCGGACGAAGTTAGACGTGGACGGGCAAAAGCTAGAACTACATATGGATATCAAATAAGAGGGCTCAATAAAATAGACACAAGGATTCTAAAAGGTATATCATGATTATCATTAGCATAATACTAAGAAAAATAATACATCATCATCAGTCTACGATAATAATAATTATTCTTATAAGTACCGTATATAATTCCATACACATTTAGTATAAAGCTGTTATTTCGACATTACAAACAGACACTTCCATTTTATTTATCTGTATAGATATTAGAATTATATTTATTAAAACTAAATCATTGTATATGAAAAAGTAATAAATAGCAATATTATTTTATTAGCATATATTTATAAATGCGTTAACTATTGTCCACTCGAATGTATCTGCGCGAGGCCTTGCAAGCGCCAAATTCAGGGCGGTTTGGCGAGGATTTTACATAGATATTATTAAAAATCAAAATGACGGAACCTAGGCACCAATTTGTGTCTAAAAAATTTTTTTTCGTCCGAATCAACCGAGTAGGTACCAAAATTCAGGTTTTTAAGAGGCGATTACAAAAATATACATACTTTATATGTTTAAAAATAATTTAGAATAAGAAATTGTTAAATAAAACTAAAAATGTCTTACTGACCAAAACAAAAAAGCTGTAAATAAAAAAAATATTTACAAAAACCCGACTGCGTAAAAAGCGAACTAAAAAGATGAAAACAAGTTGACAAAAAAACATAGTATTATGCAGTCGGAGAGTACGGAAATGGAAAAAGGTTGAGGTGTATAATTCTTTAAGGTTGTGTAAACTGGTTGAAATATTACTATAATTTTTGAAGATTTCGGAAAAAATCATCCCGACTGGAAGCTTTACGCGTGCGACGCGTAAACCATTGCAGACAGCACCACAAAATATTGTAATAAATTTGAAAACATAAAAATTACTACAAAAAAGTTTTAAGGTGGACTCACAATAACCATTTTTATGGTTCTCAAATGGGGAAGATTTCTTAAAAGGAGGGAACTACACGTATGATTAATTTACATTCAGTCCGAGGTTAAACAATTTATTATGATATCTCCTTTGTACCTAGTTTTTTTACTTCTATTGTATACACATCTAACCTGTGCAATGTATTGTACCCGGAAGTTAGACCAGCTGAAGGAAGAATTGAGAAGGAGAGGTGCATCCTGTGGTAGTCCTGACTGACTGATGGATCAACACACAGCCTAAGCCGCTGGTCATAGAAACGAGAAATTTGGAGGACGTACTCTTTATTTGATGTAGACATCCGAAAAGAAGCATTTTTCGAAATTCATCCTCGATGTGGGTAAAATATTGGATTATAGATTATATGAAACTTTGTCATTCTTAATGTGAAATATACAGAAAGGGTGTTTAGCTTTAAAATAAAAAGAAAGACGTATATTTATTTTTTATTTTTTTTCGAAATTCATCCCTTAAAGGGGAAAAAGAGGATAATAAAGTTTATATGGACAAAGAATTATTTATGATCAGATTGAAATTTGGTATTAATACTCTTCAATACAATTAAATAAATAAGTGTATTAGACTTTTTCGAAAGTCAATCGCATAAGGGGGTAAAATGGGAAATGAAAGTTTATATGACACTCTGTTATTAATAATATAATAATAATAATAATAATCTTTATTTCAGGCAAAGAAAACCCATAGAAATACAATAAGACATAAAAGAAAAAACAACATATACAATTTACCTAATCTAAGTGTTAGTAATACAAAATACTTATCCTATGTTAGCTTAACAAACAACTAGATTGCCCTACGTGATAAGGCCATACAAGATCATATGAGACCCATTTACTCCCGCCTCGTGGCTATATGCACACTATTCCATTTCCTCCAGAGAGGGCTGTCTAGCTTGACCGCCAATGTACCAAGGAGGGAGTTGGAGCTGCTCAATAACCTGCTTATTATGGACGCGGTACGCTTGCGTATGATCGCGTAGAAATCATCTACGCGAGCCTCCGCAAACATCGCCGACGCACTGCAGTGTCGAGCCTTCCTCAGCACCGCCCTCAGCACATTGTTATATTGTACCCGCAGGGCACTGTAGGCCCGCTGCGTGTAGTCCGTCCATAGATTGCACGTGTAAAAAGATTGGCAAAAGGCTTTAAATAAAATTAGCTTAACTGGAGGCGTACAACGTGCAAATCTACGGGCCAACATGTTGCCCCTTACCGACAGCGCCCTGCGTTCACGTTCTATGTCAATGCTATCATCCAGGCGTTCGGTTACAATATGCCCGAGGTATTTGAACTCAGCTACTTGCTTCAGGGGCGTCCCACGTAACTGAATACAAGGTTTGTAATTTAGTGGCTTGTTCTTTCCCCTGAAAATCAAGATTTCACTCTTTTTGGTGTTGTAGCTGAGTCCATTTTCCTCCGCATAGTCTTCACAGATTTTTATAAGCTTCCTTAGTCCACTAACCGAGGGGCTCAACAGAACCATGTCGTCCGCGTAACTAAAATTAATGCACAGAGAGTGGTATTTACTCTTAAACTGAAAAATAAAACAATACAAATATTTTGTATTAATTTTTGTATTCTTGTGGGAAAAGTTCCTTCTTCAGATTTCGGTTTCGTAGTCTTACTTCCTTAGCAGCTGCATAAGATAGGAAAAACTTGGACCAAGGGAAACATTCTTTAATAATGGTACCGCATTCTCTTTTAACTTTCAACGGTGTGAATTAAAACCTGCAATTTAAATAATTTTTTCTATTGCACGTAACATTTATTACTATTACAGTGTGTTAGTTTAATACATTAATATAAATCCATTAAAATATATTAAGCTTATTCGAAGTGGTCTCCATTGGCTGCAATACAGTCATTTAAACGTTGAAGCCAGTTATCAACAGAAGCACGCACTTTTTCCATGGGAAAATTATTTACTGCCAATCGTATGGATTGTTTTAGGGACTCCAAATTATCATGGCATTTAGAGCAAGCCATGCTTTCTAAAACTGACCATAAATCATAATATAGCGGATTAATATCTGGACTAAATGACTCTCACTTCCTGTGAGTTTTTTGTGAGACTCGCTCGCATGAGGAACAGGCGCGGGATCGACCTCACTTGCTCTTCGAGCCCTTAGGAGCGGGAGTGTAAACTTTTAACTGCGCAACTTTGGGCTATAACTGATGATTGCTGTAAAGCAAACGAAACGTTCGAAACGTCAGAAAACAAAAATCACAATAAATCCACGAAAAAGTCCGAAAAGAAACTTTATTTAAAATATACGTTCTCATATATTTTTTTTCAATTTATTTTACCCCCTTAAGGGATGATTTCCGTGATAAAAATCCTATGTCCTTCGTAGGGTCTCGAACTATCTTCTTACCAAATTTCATCTAAATCGGTTCAGTAGATTCAGAAATTACCCTCTACAACCTCACAAACTTTCTGTATGCTTATATACATATATTATTTAATAAAACTGTGCACTCATGTCTGTATTCCCGCGGCTAAGCCTTATTTAACGATTCCCTGTAGTAATCCCATTTATATACGTATTTTACCTTGCGTCTCGTAAAATATTAAATATCTTTCGGTACAAATGAAATATTCAATAGATAGATAGATAGAAAGATTCTTTTGCGGTTATTTGAAAGTTGCTGATCAAATCTTCGTAATGGCTGTGAGCTTTACAAAGGCAGGTAGAGAACAAATCAAATCAAATACTCTTTATTACACATCATTATTTTACATTACATAGTTGAAACAGATTAAATAGAAATAGTACAATAGGCGGCCTTTTCGCTAAAGAAAGATCTATTCTTGGAAACCTTTGGGTAGATAGAAAGAAAGAAAGATAGGGGGTGCAAACAATCTTAAGGAGATCTACAAATGAATAGGTACATATACCTATGTATAGTTAAACAAATATGCATACGTACATATACACATATACATATTATACATATACACATATACACATTATACATATGAAATATGACACTATTTAGTACTTCATAGGTTAAAATATAAAATAGTATTCTTTAGTTAATTTTTAGATCATTATAATCTGACTACTATTATGAAGTTTGTATGTGTGTATGGTTTTTACTCCTTCTAGCTGATACTGGACGCATTTGGATGGAATTTAATAATAATTAAAAACAATATAATAAGTGTTTTATATAGTCTACCTGCTTAATACGAAAAGCTTCATGTTATAAAAATTATCACAACCAAATTGTAGTATATTATAGTATATTTTTTTGTTAAACTTTTTTATTGTACCATAGATGTATCGTTGAAAAGCTAGAACATAATCATTTGTCAGCAATCGTCTCGTTTTAATCAATCATCACCAGTAATAAACAAAATTGATGAGAGTCTTTAGTTCGAGCTTGAACATATGGTAACATATATATTATAGGGCTTTGTCTAATTTTTACATGTGCATGTTTTTCACCAAAACTTATATACCAATACTTATATAATCATTTAAGAAAAGCTCCTGCAGGATACGTCACAAAATTTGAAAATATTTTTAGTATGCGGGAACGACCAGGTAACAAATAGATAAGTGAAATGTGTAAATTAAAATAATGCTACTTAATAATAAGATTGTAAACGTCCCACTGCTGGGCACGGGCCTCCCTTCAATACGAGGGGAATCAGGCCATAGTCCACCACGCTGTCTTTCGAAAACTTGCTAGGTTCTCTCAGACATACAGGTTTCCTCACGATATTTTCCTTCATCGTAAGGCAAGAGGTAATCAAGTTAGAAATAATTCGCACCTGAAAATATCAGAGGTGCGAGATCCGGGATTTGAACCCGCTTCACTCGGTTTCCCAAGCGAGCGCGTTACCACTGAGCTACCACTGCCTTAATTAATATGGATTATTAGACCCTAATGTCTAGTATGAAATCACTATAAAATATCCTGAAGGTATACAACATTTTCAAAAATGATGGAAGTTTTAAATAATAATAAGGCATTCTCTAGTTACGTAAAAGATGAAAATGAATGCATCTTTGTCTGTCCATAACGTAAGCATGAATTTATTTGTACCATAGGTATATATGTAACGCATATGTATGTTTGTCAATTGCCTCGGTGGTGTAGTGGCTAGCAAGTACGGCTGTAAATCGAGAGATCAACCCAGAACGGGTTCGAGTATATCGGGTCGGGCCAACTTTAGTTACTGAGTCTTTCTGTCTAGTAAGTCTTGTAACAGCCCGGAGTTGGGAAGTTGGCGGTGTTTCACCCTCGTGCCTCGGAGAGCACGTGAAGCCGTGGGTTCTACGCCTTAACTCTCACCGATCGTGTCGAGTAATCGTCCCACCGGAATATGAGAGTGACAAGAATAGAGAGTGCACTTGTGTCTGCGCGTACACTTGTGCACTATAATATCTCCTGCGCAGATGGCTCGTCTCAATGAGACTGGCCGCCGTGACCTAACTCGGTCGGGAACTCATTATAAATTATTATATTTATTATTATTATGTTTGTATATTTCGGTGATACATTACACTTGGGTTACTAGGGCAGGTCACTGCAGAAATATAAGAAAAAATATTTTATATTTAACTAGTGACTCACCCTCGCTTCGCTCGGGTTCATCTCTACGTATGTTTTAACGTTTAGTATAGATTCTCAGAGATGAAATATTTTCCCGCAGTAAAAAGTATCATATATATTGACCCGGATAACCAGCTATCATCATACAAAATTTCATCAAAATCCCTCCAGTGGTTTTTCTGTAATGTGGTAGCAAACGGACAGACAGACAGATAATAATGTCTATTTCAATAAGATTTTCCAAAAAATATTTAATGTACAGATTCGGCTTATTTAGAATTTATTAATAGATTAATGAGTAACATTTTAAAAAAATATATGTATGTGTATCTCACAAATCTGTTGCAGATTTTGAATAGTGTCTGGTAAAATTTCCAACATGCAAAAAAAGCGCTATTTAAAAGCAAAATACAAATGTTATTAAAAATAACAACTTTAAGTTAAGGTCTTTTTTAGTTTTATCATACAAATTGCTAATAAATTAGGTTTTTTTTTAATTTAGTAATTTATACTCCCGTAATGTACTATTAATATATAACAGTCGTAAATAATCAATATCTTCTGGCTTTTAAATGTAACTAATGTCACCAAGGTGGTTATGATCGCAAATTCCTTGTCGCTATAATTAAACCTATCGAAAATATCATATGATATTATGAGCCAAGTCGCCAGAGATGCTATAAAAACTTTATATATTTTGTTTTAAACTATTAATATTAAATTTACACGGCGAATATTATCTAAGTATATATTTTATTATATGGTTACTGTTCCAAGAATTACCTAATATTTATAAGCTCAGTTTAAAATAAGTTTAATGTGGAGCTATGAGCAGATATGCTTATAATAGATTTTAATTTAAACTATTCATATATATTTTAACATTCAACTATTCTACTAACACAATTATATGAAATTACATATCTTGACCGACTGACCGACCACTGAAAATAAAGGTTGTAACCAGAGTATTCTTATTTTAACATGAATAACCTCAAAGAAAGGTTGATTCAAATCCAACCCTGGATTTTATATAGAATGTTTTTCCCTCTTATTTTGTTTTTTTTTTTTTTAAATCGTGGGAAAACCCTTTTACGGGTGGGTGCCCGAGCGCGAGGGGCGCGCAGGGTATGTGGGACTCCTGTCACGTGAAGCGCGACAGACTACCCACTAAAACCACCACGGTGATCTCTATTGCAAAAGACAGGGCCACGGGATCGCTTGCGCAATAGACCGCGACCCTATATTTTTCCCCCTAAGTTGCCATAAAACTTAATACACTTTGTCACAAGTGAGGAAACTCTGAAGTACTTTAACGTAAGAAAATTTGTACCTAAGGGAACAGTGTTCGTAGTGTTAAATTAAAAATATTCAACCACACGACGCCGTAGTAGCTCACTAGTTTTTATAATTATTGTATAGCATGAAAATAGCATAAGCTTTTACTGCAAATTAGTTTAGGTAAAGAGCGTACCTACCTAATTACAATATAGTAATAGCTTCACTACAAGTTGATATTCACTTAAACTATCTCACGTCCACACATAAATATTGTTTTAAATATATTTTTTTGGCATCAGCCATCTTGTAGCAATATTTATGAAATAATTTGTGATGACGTATCATTTGACGCATGTATTCGTGATCTTTATTATATACTAGCGGTGTGGTTTAAAATTAGGTCAAAGTCACGTTAAAGCTACTACGATGCTGGATATATACAACCTTACTCGTATGTTACTGCGCCATTTATAAAATCACATTTCTTTACTAATCAAAATAGTTACATAATATTTTGGAGCATTTTTAAAAAAGAATAAAGGTTAAAGTTTGCAAGTAATAGTTGTATTTCTGATTTGTCGCAGCCATGTTGATCCATGATATTCTAAAAACTTTCGAAATAGCTAGCACTAGCTGTAGTAGGTATAAATAATGTCAGCTTCAACCTACAATCGATAACTATTTTTTATTTATTGATTTAGCATATATTACAGAATATTATTAGTTTACTATGTACAATAACAATTTTAGATATGATTTCAGGCTTAAAATTTAAAGTAAATGTATTACTATATTATAAAATTATAATTTTCCATCAAGAAATATTTTTCCTATCTCAGTACAGCGCCATCTATGTAAACAACGTGATACTTCGTGAAGGAGATCCCTGAAATTCAGTTGCATGTCGTCGTTTTACTCATGGTTCTGATAAATTTCAATAGATGGCACTTTATATATTTTAATAATACTAATAAAAAGATTCTAAAAAAACTGTTTGAAAAGTATTTGTTATGTATTGTAGCAATATATACCTATTTATCTCTTAAATAACCAAATTACATAAAAAACAAGCTTTAAAAAGAGCTATTGTTATAACAATAAATATACAAAAAAATAAATTAAATCATAAAAAATATTAATATTTGGGTAACAGGTAACTACAATTATATATAAAATAAAATTTTAATATTCAAGTGCGAAATTAGAAGTACAGTTCATTTTCTGTTCAGTGATCAAGTCGGTCACAAGCTAATAACGTGTCTCAATCTGTGAATACCTTGTATCTAGTCCGTTTCCATGCGTGCTTATCTTTTGTTTTAGAAAATTAGAAATTATTTCCGTGTTATGTTTAGAACGTGTTCTGTTTTCAAAAAAAAACTCATTTACAACAATATAGTGTGATATTTGAGTATAAAAGTATGGTTAACAGCTTATGGCGAAATTAAAAAATACAGCTCTGCTTGGTACAAAATTGTACCCTAAAAATCAAAGTTCACATTACAGCAATGTTATTTTAAATGACATTTGTAGTATTTGTTCAACAAAATGTTCTATTCAATTCTTTCTGTTTAGTGGCTTCCAGGCAATAAAATATTACAGGTGTTAGTTTAACACGTTATGGTGTTGATAAAAATATAGTCAATTTAAAATGGGTATTTGGCCGTCGTCCAATAAGTTTTCTGTCAGAATTCAGAAATGACAATGTGATAACAATTTCAACAAGTGGTTAACATATTTCCTGTTACTTTTCAATAAATTCTATCAGTTTAAGATTAAATAAAACAAACGGACATTTTTGTGATATCAGAGATCGTAAAATACTGTGGAAGTATGTAAATCGTTGAACAAATTGGATGAAACTAGTACCTAAATAGATAGATCATTCTTGGAAAAAAATGTAGAATGTATTATGTTTATTTCGGTAGTACCATATTCCCGTAAAATAATAGCTTGATTTTACTGTTTTACAATACTTTAGCCCTGAATGTATCAGTATACAGCGCTATCCAGGAACTTTGAAGGGAAACATCTTTCTTTAACTCTCTTAAAGTTTCGTTTCTTACTCTTTCTAAAAAAAAATCTAAAAATTATAACGTTTAAAATATGTGAAGCTGCGGAAAATATTAGTAAAAATATAAAAATATTAATCAAAATCTTACGCATTTGTAAATGTTACAGAATTTAACTAAATCTGTTATAAAATTTCATGAATCATTTATATTAACTCCTGTTACGACGGTTCTTTTCTACAAAGGTTTTACATTATACAAAGTTAGCCTGGTTGTTTAAATTAATGTAATTTTTTTATTGTCGTGAAAGAAAAAGATCTTTTAATTGTTTTTTTTTTTATGTAAAATATAGTAAATGCAAGTGAATAAGTGAGTGCACGTCGCGTTTGTTACTTCTTCAGGTTTGTAATGACTCAACAGATTTGAGTAAAATACAAAAAAAAATATGTTTAAATACCTATATTAGATTGACACATAGGCTAGTTTTTATACCTACATATATCATATAAATATTATTTATCAGTTAATATTTTTTTGAGATAAACTAAAAAATCATATTAATTGCAAGTGTATCCAAAAATTATGATACAATAACATAGTTTCGACTATTTAAGGAATGAATGAATGAAACATATTATTGAATGTTTCCATAAAGTTTTCAGTTTCTAGTGTGTTATGTGATAATCTATACAGATAAATAAAATAGAAGTGTCTGTTTGTAAAGCCAAAATAACAGCTTTATACTAAACGCATATGGAATTATATACGGTAGTTACAAGAAAAACAATTTTAAAATGTTTGTCTGTCTGTCTGTCCGTCTGTTTGTTCCGGCTAATCTCTGAAACGGCTGGAGCAATTTTAACGGAACTTTCACTGGCAGATAGCTGATATTATAAGGAGTAACGTAGGCTACTTTTATTTTAGAAAAAGTATTAGGGATTCGCTCAAAAAAATTAAAACGTACCTAGGGACGCACCCGAGTGAAGCGAGGGTAATTCGCGAGTCACCAATAATATCACCTATACTAATAATAATGAGTTTGAAGTATGTCGTGACAAATGGACTGACTGACAATTTGTTTAATTCTTTGTATAAGTTAAGAACATAGATAGTTAAGAACAAAGATATTTGATATTAATGTGAATTAAAATATGACAAAATTAAAGGCATGATTTATAAAAAAAACCCTCATTACATTGAATGTAACGCTAGGTTATTCTACCTACTTGGAATTGTTAATTTTTGCTATTTTAGCAAAATAGAAAAAAAAACTAATTATTTGTTGTATTAAAACTTAGAGTTGTAAAGATAAAGTAGATACGTAAAACTATACGTATTTGAATTTTCCTTAAATGTAATTTGATTAAGTAAGGTAAAAGTTTCACATGAAAGAAAAGTGGAAGAAAGTTTCGGATCTAAAATGCAAATGTGAATTTAACTCTTTATAAATGTATTTTTAATTTAACAACATTTTGCTAATATATTTTACAGCGTAACTAATATTAGATAATGTTTTAAGATAATATTTTACATAATTTAATATATTTTAGTGAAATTATATGAATTGCTAAGGACGATTAAATTTTTCCAAAGATACAAAATATAATATAGATATGCTCAGCATACATATTATTTTGTACATAAAAAGATTCAATAAAAAAACACTAAAGACGCATGCAAACTTAAAAACAACTCAAAACGCGGTTATAGCATGTCGTAAAACTTGCTTATTTTATTTGTTTCTCGTACCTACTATTGAAGGATTTCACCGGGTTTTCAAACACGATAATTAAATAAAACTAATTTTGCATATACTATTATACTAGTGGTTTACCCACACTTCACTGACGTGCGTCCATGTGTGTTTTGTATTTATATTATCATGTACATCCAGCGCCAGTTTTAAACCGACTTTCAAAAAGAGGAGGTTCTATTTTTGTCTGTATGTACGTTTTTTTTTTATATTTTATGTTCAACGATTTCTCGGAGACGGCTTGACCGATTTTGCTACTTTAAACTGTTTTCTATTAAAGTAGGTCCCGATATGGTCCCGTAAAATTTTCTTCGACTTAGAGTTTTTAATAAAATTTATCACAAACTGTAGACTGTTTTGTGTCCACGTCACAATCTATCTGTGTACTAAATTTCAATCAAATTCGTCCAACTGTTTCAGGGTCAAGGAGTAACACATGCATACACACATATAAACTTTCACATAATATAATAGTAGTAAGATTAAGAAAATATATACAACACTAACCTATCTACATTTATACGAATTGGTGAATGAGTAGATGTACCTAACAATTATAATTTGCATTAATAGGATTTTATTAAATTTATTAAAAAAAGTGCTTAATACTTAATGCTTTTTAAAGGAGCAGTAAGCAGAATATATTTCTAACGTAAACTAACTGAGAAGAGGTTAATATTCAAGGTTGAAAGTACAATTATCCTTAGTTCGCGAGAGCGCTTGAAAAATAATAGGCTATTTGATGCGGTCACACAGCAAACTGCAAAACCTTCTAATGAGACACTTTCACTGCATAACCAACTACGTACCACGAATTACTGAAGACTACAATATATATTTATAATTTTGTTAGGAAATAAGCTGATTTTACAATTATATTAGTAATATTCAACAACTACTAAATAAAGTCGCACTGGTATTATAAACGTGAAAGTTTATATGTGCGTGTATGTTTGTTAGTCTTTTACGCTGAAATAGTTGGAAAAATTTGGATGAAATTAGTATTAAATTTGTTATAGTACAAATATACACTATGACCTAGTACCTAGACCTAGAAATATACACTATAGAGTAAAACTAGACTTAGATAATTATAAAATTTGCCAAAGATGCTGTCTGCATATGAAATATAGAAAAAGCATCTATGGACGCACTCAAGTGTAGCGAGGATAAGTCCCTAGTTAAATACAATATTATATTTAATGTACATTGAAAGCATTATATAAATTTAGATTCTTTCAGCGAAACCCAATAAAGTGCTTTGTTAAAACCTGATGAAGCGTCAAAGCAACAAAGAATAATTAATTTCAAATATTTTTTCACTTTTTATATAATGTAATATATTTTTTATATAATGTAATATATTTTTTATATAATGTAATAAGATTCTCCTTTTATATACAAAACTGTAAATTGTTTCAAAATATCGCGAATACGTGAAAAATCTATGAAACGTGTGAAACGTTTAAGTCTAACTTAACACAACGTCCACGTTATTAGTAGAATACATTTTTAAATTATATTTATTAGTATAGTACGTACAAATACAGATATCAAAAAGTTGCAAAGCAGTCAGAGGGAGAGACCCACCCTGATTTGTGCAACCATTACGTAAACGCGGTCGATACGGTCGTACCACGCGGGGTCGTGACAATATTTGTGAATTGCGATAGCTTTAATGTGAGATTAAATTATCAAGTTGATTTTATTAAAAATTTTGTGCCACGTTTTAAGAGCGACTATATCATATGTACAATATGATATAATATCTGTACAATGTAAATATATGATGTATAGCGTATGCACTATACTCTATCAAATTCATAATATATGTGGGTATCATGTCATGACAATATATAAAATCTTATGAATTCTTAGTATAACTATATATCATATCACACATCAATATTTTTGAAATCGATTAAAAGTTTTATTTAAAAAAAAAAATTAGAATATATTTTAGAAAATGTGTTCAAATTCAAAAAAGACTAAAATTATTAAGCTTTTACACAAGCTTGTGAATTTTAGGTGTTTTTTCGATTTGAACATAATATGTATATAGCTTCATGTGAAATGATAAAACCTTAACTTAAACAGTGGTGCTCCTTAACAAGCGGAAGTAAATTAACCATGACACTCTCAGAAGGGTAAACAATGATATCCACATTACGCAGCCCTTTGTTCTTGTAATTTCGTTTCTTATATGACCAGCCATTGTAGTCTGTGTACAATTCTTAAAAATAAATGAAGCAGTAAAAGTATTCATTATATACATACTTAAATAATTTCACTCATATAATCTGAATTTTAACACTAGTTTTTTTAGATATGAAGAAAGGAAAGTTATATGTATAGTTTATATTTAATAAAGAATAATTTTATCAGAATTATCAAGTGTACCTAGTAAATGTTCTTATTAGATAATCTTTAAAAAATGATATAGCTATAAAAGCAAGAACATAGATTAAACATAATTTATGATAGTGCCCAGCTGGTCCGCAAATTTGGCGCGCAGCAAATTTTGGTCTTAACTTTCGCAGTTGATAATGAAAGGTTCAATTATATTTACGAAAACTAAAATACACAGGGTTTATTTTCTTAATACATCTCTGATTTCTTAGATTTTATTATGTTTGTCCAATGTTAGTGTTAAAAGTCTTCTTCCTTCAATTCTTAAGAGGTCTTTTGATTTTTCGTTTAATTTTTTTTCAGTTTCTTAAACTAAAATCATCGTTTCGATTTATAAAATATTTTTGTAATTATATTATATAAGTATTCACAACCATTATAATTTTTTTTGCTCTAGTTCTACCAATATAAAATGACTCTTAATATCAGTTTTGTGTTAAGACCTGATAGTACTTGAAGGATTATACCAGTAACTAACTGATTTTCAAAGTCAGTAATTCTTCAATGAAGACTTTAAGAAAATGATTTAGCAAATGTTATTGGTGAAGCCCAGTTTTGAACAGCAATGGGGCAGCTCAAACGGAGATATTTCTCCGTCCGTTCTTAAGAAAATATAAATGTGCTTCTTTTACTACGTTTCTTTTTGAGTGAAAGCATTAAAGAACCTAACTCCCTTCTACCTTTTCAATTGCATTCCGTTTCCTAAAATAGATACTAACTTGATATTTAAATTGTAAAGAAATGATGCAAAACTTGAATAAGTTAGAGGAATGACATCTGATTTTAAAATGCATATATGTAAACTCGTATACGATTAAGCGAATAACGTTCCATGTACCTACAGATGAGAGCGCATATGGTCCTCTATTTACAGATCTGGAATATCTGGAAATGATTTTTTCAAATTTAGATATTAAATAAAATTACAAATGCCACCTGTTGATAAATTATATTATACTATAAAGATAATCTCGTTGGTCTAGTGGCTAGGATGTGTGGTTACAGATCCACAGGTCCTGGGTTTTAGTTCCAGATCTAAACTGGACCAGGTATAATTATAGAATTTTCCTGCAAAGAAATTATCTTTATAAGTATTATAAAGAGAAGTTGTGGGGGTCTCTTATCGATCGTGCTGCTTGTGCGGAATTGTTATCTCATCGAATTTTGAAAGTAAAAGTAAACAAATTATATATACTAGCGACTTACCTTCGCTACGCTCGGCTGAGTCCCTACTTACTAATTAACTAAATAAAAAGAGTTATTGCAAGTGTACCGTAGGAGATAAACTTTTATATACTACTGCGGACTTTTCTGTAGACCTTTTTAAGGCCTACTATTTTCTAATACATTGTATCTTATAAGGCTTCCATGGGCGCCTCCGCAGAGCCAGTTATTGTGAAAACGAAAGGTTATCCTGTTGTAAAAGCTATCCTAAATGTTGACCCGAGTGATAAGTTATCACTACAAAAAATTTAATTAAAATTTATATGGTTCTTTTTGCGTGAAATGCACACAGATATACAGAAAAACAGTCAAACAGACAAAAATTGCAATAAGTATTGTTTTAGGGCCTGTATTCTGTACTCAATACGTATAAGTCACTGTTTTTAAACAATATTTCATGTTTCGCAGATTCGTTTTATTACTATTTACATACATATATAGGTACATATATAGGTATATATATATATATATAGGGATATAGACAATATCTTTACGCTACACTTCCAGTAACACCTTATTCCGTAACGGTCATGGAAGAGAGCCAAAGCAATTAAATCGTGAAGCCGCACGCGACCGTCTCTCGCTCTCAGAAAGATTCTCAGTGAATTGCTGGCATTTAGTTTTGCATCTTTGATAATATCACAACACCTGATTTACATTTACGATTTGATGGATAGTGGGTACGGGTAGGCTGTAGACAAAATGTAAACTTTTAATAGATATATATTCTTTTTTTTATGGTTATACAAATAGAAATAGAAATTTTAACTGCTAACTGGAATACTTTCTTAGATTTACGCGAATATTTAACGTTTCAAAAACCAAACCAACGGTTTCGGTTTCGGTCGGGAACCAAAAATCATAATAAATTTGCGAAATAATCTGCCAACTGGAAGTTGAAAACTGTGTTAATAGCCAAGAGAATAAGAATGCAGCTTCTAAAGTCTAAATCAAATTCAAAATTTATAGAAAATATCTTCACGATTCCAAATTAAACGTTATACAAATATTTACATGTGCAAATATGAACATAAACAAGATGTTAAAGAAATGATTCGATTTTAACAAAAAAAAACCATGTGACATATTGTATGTAACCAAGGACTCAAATAAACAAGTAAATTTGAATAAATTTAAATATTTCGAAACGAGTCACTCTTGACAATAACAAAACGTTTGTAATTTAAGTATGTGTGGCATGCATGTTTATATATAAACGTACCAAGAGATAATGATTTAAGGTTTCAAGTGTTTTACAGCATTTCGAATTCACAGCGTCAAATCAAAATAAATCCACGAACAAGTTCAAAAAGATACGTTTGTTTAAAATCTATACTAATATTATAAAGCTGAAGAGTTTGTTTGTTTGTTTGTTTGGTTGAACGCGTTAATCTCAGGACATACTAATCCGATTTGAAAAATTCTTTTTGCATTAGATAGCCCGTTAACTGAGGAAGGCTATAGGCTATATATCATCCCGGAAAATTCTACGGTTCCCGTGGGATAGATCGTCTATCGAATCGAACTAAGCCGAAGCAAAGCGAGGATGAGTCGCTAGTATCAGAAATTCGCTTAAATCTAAGAAAGTCTTATGTGCTATAAGATATTTTATTTGGTCACCTCTAATGATGTTCCTTCGAGATAAGCTAACATTTTTTATTATTTCCATTTCTTTTTCTATTCCATTTACATTGGGGGTGAAATTTATAAAGAAAAGCTGCTTTAAATACATTGCGGAAAAGAAGTTTCTTACGACAAAAAAAGAGAGTACACAAAATTGCCATCTGATTTGAAATTTAAAGTTAAAAGTTTATCGCGTGTATATAGATTATCGCGTGTAATGTCACCAAGCTTGAATTAAAAAAAATATATGAGTGCGTTTAACCTTTACGCGCAGTTGAAATAAAAGTTCTTAAGCAAATATTGCAATAAAATTAAAACAAATTAATAATTAAATAAGGCATATTAGGTATATTACAATCATATATGTATTTCAATAAAATCATATATTTATCGTATACAGAAAAAATATAATATTGTATGTACAATTTTTCAGACAATAACAACGGTTACCATGGCAACAATTATGTACAATAGCGTGTAATATATTCTATCTCATTCTCGCGCCGGCTTATTCCTATATATTTATGTGTTTGTCTCTTTTTAGTATCGCATTTTCGTTTCATTGAGTTTCAAATCACAACGATTCTAAAGAAATTTCACTTCAAAAAATCTTTTGTCCATTTTATAATTTCGTGAAGACGTGATTAAGTAAAGAACAACATATAGCCACTCACATATAGTGCCTTTGTATTTACATACTATGTATCTGATTCTCATTTGCTTTAAACGATTGCTCCAATAGCTGTAAAGTTTAACAGTCCTATAAATTGTATGTAATAAATTTAATGTTTATACATGCCGTTGTAATGGGTTATACTAAAACACATATAGAAATATTACACTAATAAAATGAACTGTTGTCATTTTAAATCCATTATTCGAACGAAATAAATAAAATCTAACGTCTACATACATACATATGTATAATCGTACCATTATAGTAACAATATGTATATGTAACTAGCGATTTACACTCACTTTGCTCGGATGTGTTTAGGTGGCTTTTTATTTATCTAAACTAATAATAATATTATAAGAAGGAAAGATTTCATTGTTTGTTTGCATCGAATAGACTTCGAAACTACTGAACCGATTATGATTAAATTTGGTAAGAAGATAGTTTGAGACCCTGGGAAGGATATAGGATAGTTGTTATCCCGGAAATCATCCCGTTAAGGGATGATTTCCGGGATAACAACTTCCGGGGAAAAATGCGGATGAAAGTTTGTATGGGAAAGCAAGCTAGCGACTCGAGTGAAGTGAGGGTGAGTCGCTAGTAATATTATATACAAGCAGCGCTACCTTTTGGCAAATTATTAGCCTAAGTCTCAATTTAGGTCAAATATTCATGTGTTCACTAAATTACAACTAGATTGTATTCAGCCCTTTTTTAACATCCCACTGCTGGGCACGGGCCTCCCTTCAATACGAGGTCGACCAGGCCATAGTCCACCACGCTGGCCAAGTGCGGATTGGCGGACTTTACATGTCTTTCGAAAACTTGCTAGGTTCTCTCAAACATGCAGGTTTCCTCACGATGTTTTCCTTCACCGTAAGGCAAGTGGTAATCATGATAGAAATAATTCGCACGTGAAAATATCAGAAGTGCGAGACCCGGAATTTGAACCCGCTTTACTCAGTTTCCCAAGCGAACGCGTTACCACTGGGCTACCACTACCATCATCCAAATTAGTCCAATCTATTCAGCGTGGAGGAATCACAGAATTGATGAAAGGTTTTTTACCTATTCCGTGGGAGGAATAACTAACTTTAACACAAATAAACTTTCGGATTTATAAAAGTATATATAAACTCTATAAGTATAAACTAACTAACGGGCCGAACTTATAGAGCCATAATGTGATAAATATCGAAGTAGTTCTTCTGTTCCGAAGCAATCACTTGTTGAATCAGACCATATATTTATTAATAAGTGACTCATTTATCACTAAATGTTACAAGATACTTTTAAACTTATTTAATTATTGGTATGATTTTCTTATTAAACATAATAAATAAGTATGATGCAGGTAAAAGCAGACTCTAGTTAACATTTTCTTCTGTGTCTAAATGTGTGCAAAGTGGACAAAAACTAGACTTCAATATGAAATTGTCTTAAGCTATACTTATATTTGCTCTGATAATTTTAATCTATGCATATCGTAATAAACAGTTATAAAGCGAAATCTGTATATAAAATATTTTTTTAGAAACAATGACTGTCATCTGTTGTGTACAGGATGTACAGCCGTATATTCGGCCGAGTTGTCTTTTATACATAAAATTACAATGATTTATTACATAAAATTAACATATTTAACAAATATATGCAAAAAAATCTCTCATATTCATGGGAAAATTCAAAATTTAGTTGGATTGCTCATCTAAATCTATATAATAAAGTACATAGTATACAATATAGAACACATACATAGTATAACGCAGTCCATGTCTGCCTCTGCCTGTTTCGCCCTTACTTCTTCTAAACCACACAAAAGACTTCAATACGGTTTTCACTTCTAAAAAGAGCACTAAACGAGAGAGCTTTGTGTATATAATTTGTTAATATTTTGTACAAAATAGTGGAACTACTTATGCGTTTTATTAAAAATACCTGCATAGCTTACTCTGGCAAAATATTAAGAGATACATCATAACAATGTACTTGAAAATTGAAGGTTTTAAAAAGGACAACAGAAAAATCCACAATAACATGTGTATCTCCTTTATCTAAGGTACACTCACAATAACTTTTTTTTATCTATTTAAAACGAACCTAGACGACTCCCCTAGACCTATGAATGCACCCGAGCGAAGCGAGGGAACTTACCCTCCCTATGCAGTGGCCACAATCGCAGAAGTTACTATTGCGATATATATTAATTATTATTTTAAATTTTAGCTATTTTTACCCAATATCTATAAACAAACCTCGTTTACTATTCTTTCTATTAGTAAAAAACTTGCTATAAATCATTGAAATTTTTGTATGAAGGACAACTCGGCCGAACTAGTTATTATGTTTTCCCGTGGAAAAGAAAGATTTTCCTATAATAAAATGTATCCTAAATGTTCATCCGAGTAATAAGTTATCGCTTCATAAAATTTGTTAAAATCTGTTCTGTACTTTTTGCGTGAAAAGTCAACAGATGTTTTCAACAATTACAGAAATTTCGATAATTACAGTTTTGGGGGCTATATTCTGTACACAACATGTAACAGTAATTGTTTTTATAAAATATTTCATATACAGATTTTGCATAGTTACTATTTTATTATATGTATAGATCATGTGGCGTGTAAATGAAGAAAGACAACCACATATGTTTACTATTTCTGTAGGTTACGACCACAGACCACTGACCACTAACAAGATTATATTACTGCTTGTTTCCTTTTACTCACAAATAATGTTAAAAAACTAAAGTTCAAATGTTAACACCTATTGAAGTATTTCATCCTGCATTTTCTCTTATTGGGCACGAAGATATTACATAGATAACAGTTAAGCGTTTTATTTGAATTTATTACCTAGATTACTTTAAGAATTATTGTATTAACTACGACATGAAGGTTGGAATAGAAATAATACTAAGAAACTGTCAAGTTCTTGCCACTTTTACTGTCAGTTACGGCTGAGCCTGTTGAGCATCACGCTTTCGCTTCGTTTATTTAAAATGACAGGTTGACGATAGCAAGTCGTTGGGGTTCTTTCAAATGAAGTCAAGGATTCGAAATAGTAGAAGAGACACTATTTTATTGAATTTAATGAAAGTAATAAAACTTACTCCAAAATATCTGACAATTGCTTAACAAGGCCGATCGGATTTATGGTCTGTTGGTTTGTCACATACGGATTAAGTGACAGGATAAGTCAAAACTAAACCTTTGCAGGGTTTCGTTACCGATTATATAAATAAAAATGTTTATTGTTCTCCATTTTAACATTTTAATGGTAAGCAGCGGAACTTTTGCTATTGCTATATATACGATCGATACAATAAAGAATTTTGATAAGGTAGCAAGTATTAACGAAAGTGGTTGTAAATTAACTTTTATGAGATGTTATCGGGCTATGCCCTTTACTTTTATGTATTAGGAGCGGAAATAAAGTGTAAAAGAAAATAAAAATTTCATTTTTATCAAAAAGATGTACTGATTTGAAAATCACGTTTAAAGTAATTAAATCAGTATAATAGATATTTTTTTATTTAGGGTTACTTTTGAAATATAACTGATTAATTTAAAAAGGATTATCAAAATCAGTTTACGAATGGCTAGATATCGCGTAAGAAACTCACAAAAAACTATACAACCAAATGGAACTGAGATACCCTTTTACCTTTTTGATATATGTATGTCAATAAAAATATTTCATATTATGTAAGTCCAAACCAAGTTTACGTTCTTTTTATAATATAATCTCAAGCTGATATTTACTACAAGAATTAATCGTTTTTAATTTTTTATTATTTTCAAGTATCATAGTTACTTCTCTCTACATATAGTGTAGGTACCAAAAGAAATCTCTTTAATACAGTCAGGTATTTTAAAGTTTTATATTGTCATTAATGAATAGGGTCTGAAAGTCTATTGTGAAGCTCTGAATTCGGAAGCAATGGTTAAAGTTTTTGTGCAAGGGTCCGGAGTTCGGGCACGTTGCGTCACAGGCGGTCGATACGGCGGCGCAGCCCGCGGCGCTCCGACAACGAAATCACCAACTTTTTAGTACTTTTTTTACATTCTTCTCGTTATTGCCCTTTTTCTTTTACTGTTTCGCAATTAATAGGTTTGCGGTACACAGAAGTCGGATGGAAACAGACTGTAAACGTTTGACGAGGGGTATCCCTTTGTGAATTAAAAAGCAAATATACGAAGGATCCTAACGGATTAATACTAGCCTTGGTTTTCCATATTTATTTTTGAAAACAGTTAATTCCCATTTTAGTAACTCATTTATAGCTTACTTTTAAATATGTGTAATCTATAATTTAATATTAGAAGCCTTTGTAGTTATGGTATTTACTATTTAATTAATTTTGTATAACGTTAATTGATTTAATCATTTCTATGATGTAAATATTTTAGCAGTATATAAATTCAAATAGTATTCATACATTTTTAAAATAATATTTTTCTAAAATATTTTCTTTTTTTTTCAGGTAAGTGTATGGCAGCTACACACGGCACAATGGCACATAACAGTTAAGGTATATCTATGCTGATAGAACAAAACGTAAAACATTATTTATTAGGTATAATATCTCTTTTTTAGTTTTACAAATAAATCGATACCTACAATATCAACTAATTATGTCTAACTAATACAAAAGCTGCAGTCAACAACATTGTTATGTATTTTAAATTGTAAAATGATATATTACTCTTATGTTATTAAATATTAGCATTATTTGAAAAAAGTACCTATTTAATCTAAAATGTAACAATTTTTTTTTTATTTCAAAACATCGTTAAATAGAAATATAACCTTCGGGTTTGCACAGAAACTTTAGATTTAGATCATTTAAAAATTTTTCATATACCAAATTGTAGAGCTTGCAAATCGATATGTTTCGATAATATAATAATGAGGGAAATGATAGATTATAGTATATTTTACCTGAAAATTTATCAGTGTCACCAATGAAATATTTATGTTTGGATATGAATCAACGTAGCTCGCTAAAGTGAAAATAATTTATGCGATTTCCCGGCTTTCTTGCCAATTAATACTTTTTTTATAACCTTTTGTGGAAAACGAGCGCATGTTTTAATTGAAAAGAAGGTATATACTGCTATACTGCTAGAACGAATGTTTGTGTCTTGTAGCCCAAAGGCATTTTGTATAACTCCTTGACATTCAGACATTGTTAGGTGACTCTTACACGTGGTACTTTTCATATTTTTTTAATATATGTAAAAAATACATTTTTTGCATGTTGATACTTATAAAATCATAACAATTTAAAGAATCCCATATTGTAAGCATTATAATGTTAAATTTAGGTTTGAATTATATATTTTTTACTGAAAACCTCTTAAGCAAAAGGGCAGCTTTAATAAATAATATTTAACGTTAATAATAATTAAAGTCACAAACGTAATAAGTAAATTTTAATATACATATTTTCATCTGTTTGTTAAAAGGAACCACAACCAGATGGAAACAGTAGGATAATACATTACAAAAGATTTTAGAAAGAAAGGCGTCAGTTAATTTGTACGGCAATGGCATTACATTGTATATGGAATCTTGCTTCTTTTGCAATATAGTGTACACAACCACGTAAGTATGGTTAAAGCAAGGCAGGTCGTAACTGGCTTTCTATTCAGTTTGCTACAGTCGCTAATGACATGCTAATGAGTGTGTAAATGTTGCTGATATAGTTAATACATTGTTTACTATTCGACGCACCATCAGCTGTTTTTGTGCTGACTCCGTATATATCCTTAACTTAATACATATGTTTATTAATTCAAACTATACTGTAAATATTTTAAATATTATGTTATATGATATACTAGTGACTTACCCTCGCTTCGTTCGAGTGTGTCCCTAGGTTCGTACATATAGCATATACATATATATATTTCACAGTCGGTATAACTTTTTCCGAGATCTTCAACAATCATCGTCATATTTTAGCCAATTTACACAAAACCTACATGAACTATCCCCTAAACCTTTCTTATGAATACAAATCCGTTCGGTAGTTTTGAGTTTATCGCATTCAGACAGGCAGACAGAGAGAAAGACGCGTTTTATAATATATACTGATAAGTACCTATCTATCTATAGGTAAATAATAATTTTCATCATGTCAATCAAAACAAATCGTGTATTTTCAGGAGGTAATAATTTTATAAGATTTTACTTGTACTTACATAGTACAGCTACTATTGTATTATATATAAAATTAACATATAATATGTATGTGTGTATTGCGTACAGAGATAGCCTTTGAAACGAAGCGGGGTGGCAAGAATGAAACAAAACGCTCAAGGCTTGACACGGCAAAAATATATTTTTTGTGAAAAAAGACGAGAACCAATATCTATTTACTTACGAAGGCCTATATAAAATTAAAGATATTTTTAGACGTTTCAAAATTTCTGTACAACCTAAAAGAATAATGTAAAAAAATGGAAATAGTACATAATATGTACCTACTTGCATAATAGTAATCGACCTTCCTATCCTGATCTTACAATCCTACTATCGTCAGCTGCAGAGAACATCTAGCAACTCGCAATTAAGATCTATATCCATACTAATATTATAAATGTGAAAGTTTGTGAGAATGGATGATTGGATGTTTGTTACTCTTTCACGCTAGAGCGGCTGAATGAATCTACATAGATCAAATTTGGCATAGAGATAGATTATAGCCTGAAATAGCACGTAGGTTACCTTTTATCTACTATAGATCAATTCGCAATATAACTGTTACTTCTGGTTTATTCAAAATTTAATTTGAAGAATTATTATGCAACGTGCAGTGATGCTTATAGCTCCATCATGAATG
This sequence comes from Argynnis bischoffii washingtonia, assembly GCA_033884665.1. Lineage (NCBI taxonomy): Eukaryota > Metazoa > Arthropoda > Insecta > Lepidoptera > Nymphalidae > Argynnis > Argynnis bischoffii. The sequence goes on along the minus strand of CM066618.1, from coordinate 10,125,762 downwards.
AGTTAGGCGTTTGAGATTTCACGCTATGCCCCTTTTACGAGTATATAACAGATGACCCTTCTCTTTTTTAAACGAGCAATTCTTGTATATTTATTTATTTATACCGGCGATGCCGGAAACGGCTCTAACGATTCCCCTGAAATTTGGTATGTGGCGGTTTTCGGGGGCAAAAAATTGATCGAGATTAGTTTTATGTCTGGAAAAATGCGTGTTCTCGAGTTTTCATGCGGTTTTCTTTCACATTATTCCACGCAAAATACGGTCGCTAATTTCACACGGTCTAGCATAAGCATCGTGGCGAAGCGGCCAAGGCGCAAGAGTGCCAATCACAGGTGTCCGAGTTCGAATCCCGGTCGGAAACAAAGTTTTTACTTCTGTTTTTTTTTGTATTTATTCAAGTTTTTAATTTTTTTTTTTACTAAAAAATACGATAAAACAAAAAAGAACTCCAAGCGAAGCTCGATCGCCCAGGTACTTCAATTTAAGTTAAAACATTAATCAAGTGTCAGAGTCGCGTGCAGGAGCGGTCAGAAGATTTAGGTATCTGAATAATTTGTGTTTTCGTATTATTTTTCATGTAAAGTATGAGTTATAGTACTATTTTCTTATTTTATTTATTGCCACTAATACCAGAATTTGTTTATTTACGCTATAGCCTCTTGATTGGGTCACTTAATTCTAAAGATGTACCTTTCAACTCCCGCCGTCTATTATAGATTCGAAAAACTATATTATACGTATATACTTTAAGGGATTCATACTTCACGTGGTTAATATTATGTTACTAACTGCCTATGGCTTCGGTCCAAAGTCTTATGTATTAAATGACATGTAATCTTATGCTCATTCGTTTAGCGTTTATAAAAATACTCTCTTATTGAGTATTGCTCCGACGGGGAACAGTAGGTGTGGCAAAAACAATAGATACTTAATCTATATGTTGATAGGTCACGTGTTTTAGTTTTGAACATTTGAAACCGTATTGGGCACATAGTGATGTTTCCTTTTGTTTTGATAACAAAACTATACGATTATAGATGACAATATTTTTAGTTCTCCTTGTTATTATACATTTATTATATTTTAAACTCATATGAAATGTCTTGATAAAAATATACATTACTACTACAGTGTTTCCCAAGCTAAAAGTTGTAATCCTGTTTTGTAAAAGGGAGAAAGCAAGGGCTCTAAATTAACTTACACTCTTTAAATAATTTAGTCGTATAGCCATATATTAATACTAGCGACTCGCCCTCGCTCCGCTCGGGTTCGTCCCTACTTACGTTTTAACGTTTAGTATAGATTTCTCAGAGATGAGAGATGAGATATTTTCCCGCAGTAGAAAGTATCCTATATGTTAACCCGGATAACCAGCTATCATCATACCAAATTTTTTTTAAAACCCTTCCAGTGGTATTTCCGTGATGCGGTTACAGATAGACAGACACACAGACAGACAGACAGACAAAAGTTCTAAAAACTATAGATTCGGCCTCTGTACCGATAATAATGTCTATTTCAATAAGATTTTCGGCTTTGTTACAATTTTATTATATGTATAGATTAGCTTTTATGTAAATAAGAGTAAAAAAATTAACAAACAAACTTAATATGTCCTTTGAAATAAAAAAAAAAAACTATTTTTTGAAATTCAAAACATATCATAGTGGCAACTATGTTATTATAAAATAGTACATTCCATTTTTCAGTACTTAAAGACGCCGCTTACTTTGGATCCTGATAGTCAGGAAAAGCAACTTTTAACTTAGATAAATTAGAGTACATTTCTATTTACTTATAAATTATATAATTGTCGATTAGATAGTACCATAGAACTTACGTTATAGTACAGCAACGTGTGTAACTAACGTATCATGCGTAATTAAAATTTCCATTCAATACACAGTTATATTTAATAATAAATCTTTATTCTTTTTTAATTATACTTAAATTAATATTACATAATAATACACACCTGTGGTATCGAAATATAATTTTACGTTTCATAATAATCTTTATGATATAACATTTTCAAATTTGAAGGAGAAAACTTAAGTGATCAAAATTACACTTACTCACGACAAAATTTAGCGTTTTTTATCTAGATAAGCACTCAAGCACGTACATTGCTAAATATTACGAGCCCTCTGCATATTTATATTAAAATATATATTTCCGTTCGTTTATAATGTTGCATTTTTTAAAAGAAAAAAAGCCTCATTTAACATATAAATAACAAAAACAATAATCATATTTCTATAACTACCTATGTATAAACAGGTAAGTAAAGTAGTTTGCCATGGACAAATCATAATGACTAATAAACATAAATATAACATGAAAAGCAACACTTTGCACCACTCTGTCGTTATCATCGCATTGTATAAAGTGCACTTGTCGATATCAACATGTTATCGGTACATCGATTTGTTGTATGCTTCTGTCATCTATTTATTACCAGTTACGGCGTCATTAGAACTCGGCACAGGTGTTCCGCTAAAAGTTAAATGACATAGGTCGTGACGTCACATTGTAAGGGTTAGTGGCTAGCTGTCGTTTGGAAGAAGAAAGGTTTGATATATATATCGGCGAGGGATGATTCAGGTCGGTGCGTCTCCATCAGAGCGGCGGCGGCGGAGTGGTTGCCTCGCGCTACGCTCTCAAAGGCCCACACTCCACAGTCCTCTTTGAACCGCGAGTGAGCGCGCTGCCTCACGCGGCGCGCCCTCCGCACTTCGTTGGAGGCATGTGCATACGAAATGTCATTTACCTATTACATTTCCTGATAACTGTGATTAGCGATTAGCGATTAGTACCGCTCGAGAGCACAACCGGCGCTCTATTGTTTATTACTTCCCATGTCTAATTATCATTTTTGTGGATCTCATTCAAATAAGTGCCTACTGCATAAATGGAATGTGTAGTATAAATTGAAAACCTTGAAGCAACGATGTTTTTTTTGTGTTTTTTTTTTTGTAAAGTAATCGTACCGTCGCGTCAGTAATTATTGCATACACGTGTGTATGTTGTGTTCGCTAAATTGACGCGCTTCATTTTTTTATTTTTACAACTATATCAGAAAATTGCCGCTAAACTTAACGGGCGTTCGAATTGCTTAATTGTAATTCATGTGACATAAAAGAACATCATGAATTTTATAGTGAGGTTTTTAATCTGGTTTTTGTTTACAAAATGGAACTAGTATTGACCTTGGCGGTAAGAACAATAACAAAGCTACAAATAGTATTATAATATTACTATTATTAATTTATATAAATTACAATATAAGCATTACTCATATACATACAATTAACCTTATTGAAATTCCTGACATGTACTAACGAGGGTAGGTAACCGTTTCATAGCATAATAATACCTACTATTTTACTCCCAGCTATTATGAGACAATAACACTGTAGCAGGCGATATAATCATTAAAATAATAACATGAGCTTAGTTGAGCATTGTTTAAACTGTTAATGAATGAAAAATCTCCACTCGATCTAACAATGATTACTGATCAGTTAAAATACTTGTCAAATGTAATGATTATGTCGTAACAATAATTTATTCGTACCTAACATCATTTTGAAGTTTATAATCATTTTGTGAGGTAAAATTAAAATGACAATACACATGTATGATTACGTCAAAGATTTAAGCGAAATTAAAATAACACTACAAACATTTATGAAATAAAATTTAAATTTGATAATCTCTATAACAAATTGAACTTTTGTGGAAATATTCGAATATCACGTGCTCATAGTTCTTCGACATCGCAGAAGTCTTGAGAGTCCCGGCACGATTTTACCTAAGCGACATATTCATGTTATAACATTGCTATCAAAAAAAAAAGAAAAGAAATTGCAATACATTTTTCAATTTAAATGTTTTAGTTTTCGTATTACTTTAATCGACTTATATACTACAATTGAATTAAAGACATGCCCTCTATTCTGCTATTAATTATGTGTATAATAACAAAAAAATGTAAAAAACGTGAGTTGTTTCTATTGTTAATTAGGTCTTGGACAAATGATCACGTCTATTAAATATAAATGTGATAAAACTCTCTTATTTTATTACTTACTTGCTACTGGCACTTGCCTTCCTCAAGTCATACTGCAAACAGCACCATACTAACATCTTACCTAAACCATTTCGTTTAGGACAAAAGAGCGGGTATTCTTCTGTCGCTCTTAGATAAATAGCTTCCTACAGTAAAAAGAAAATCAGAATCGTATCAGTATTCTTTATTTATTACATTCGATCAAACGATCGATCTAATAACGATCTAATGATTAGAATATTTTTGAAGGTATCCACAGTTTCAGCACAAGATATTCAGTTATTTTTACAAATATGTAATAATAATTAGATATAAGAGTAACTTGCGTGTATTTATATCGGTGTCCACACAAAATTAATTATGGATATATTTAGTAGACGCTGGTTAAATAAATACATTACATAAAAACAATACAGTATCGATATCTCTATTGACTATTCAGACCGCTGCTTTTACGTAACACTACACATATGCGACACCCAATAAATTATTCTAATTTAATACTATAAAATAGGTATATTTTTACGTAAAATAAGTATGTTTTAGTAAAATACGGGACCTATTACATATTTATTGATTATTACTAGCGACTCATCCTCGCTTCGCTCGAGTTAGCTAGGCGATTCTCTAAATTGACATAACTTTTTTTAAATTTATGAATCGATTAAATCAAAACAAATACAAAATTTTAAGTGAAGCTTACCACAATATATTAATGAAAACCGCACTCGAATCGGTTAAGTCGTTTCTGAAATTACCGCGCACAAACGCACAGACAAACAGACAAAAAACCTAAAAATCACTGTTTTGAGTTCTATTGCGTTAAAAAAGACCCCCAATAATAGTTGTTGTTAGTATAGATTTACCCACTCGTTTCATTTGTCATTCGTATTTTTTCTTAATAAAAAATGTTTTCAATTTCTTTTTTTTTTGTAAAAAAGGAAACGTTTGTGTAAATAAATTTTAAACCCTACTTAGCTTTACTTTCGCTTAATTCAAATTAATCTATCGTATAAAATGCTAACCTTTGAAATATAAGCTTGTAATGAAAGTGGGCACAAGTCTTTGAAAAAAAGATTCTTAAGAGACCAATTTAAATTACTGACTAAATATATTCTTAACGTAAAATTAAGATTAAATAAATTACATACTCGTATAAGGAAAAAACAGCAAAATGAATTGTTTTTCAGGCCTTTAACTTCTTTATACTTTTATTATTTCGGAATTATTACTTATAATTTAATATAATAAAACTGTCTGTAAATAAGGACACTGCATAAATTTATATTAAAAGAGAAACTATAGTAAATCAACGTATGCATTGCGGCGTACAGTGGCAAACAAGCAAGCCTAAGAAATTAACTCGGTAATCTAGAGTAAATATGTATATCGTATGGCTCTCACACTTAACTCTTATATTTTGGTTTTACTTTTTATCCCCTATATATAACATCCAGACATCATTATATATTATGTACGAGGATGTAAAATTTGGCTAAGTGCGAGTGCAAGCTCATGTAAAGTTTCGGGATATAAAGGGAAATTATAAAACAACTTTACTTAGGGCTGTCATAATATTTTTTCTGGAAACTAGAATTGTGACCTTATTTCTTTATTCCATGTATTATAGAAAATATTTTTATTATCCTTATTATAGAAACTGATTACTTAACTTTATTTAGTGTAATGTAATGATTTTAATCACACACTTATTCCAAAATTCACACACTTATGCCAAATTTAATATTCAATATAAAAATAAAAAAATAAAAATTTAACAAATATTTCAAATCTATAATTAAATTATGAGTTTTAGAAGTTCTAAAGTACATTTCGCTTTACCCTCATCACACATAGAATAAAGAGTAGTAAACACTAAACACTATACATAAATAAACGTTAAAATAAATAAAATACTTCAATCTTACAAAGAACAAAAAAAAGCCGTCATAAAGACTGCCGACAGAAGTGAAAACTTAAAACTATAAACAAACACTTGTTGTTTTTGGATATTCAAATTAATTGTTTGGTCTTAAATTAAAATTTGTAAATTAAAACTGTTTACATTTGGTTTTGACATCAATCGGCACTCTGAGTGTTAGAGTTAACACGTCAAGTGACCATGTCGATGACAACTTACATGAATTTACTTCCCATCCAAACCTGCCTATAGAAATTTTTACTTATATATTTTTTTTTTTATGTACCTAAGAATATGTTTTAATTTGTATCTACCACATTCAGATATGCTTAAGTTAAATAAGTAACGTGGCGTTAAGAGTTGCTTTTAATTGTACGTACCGACATTTGTTTCTATTGCAACTAAAGAGGAAAGACGAAACGTTGTGTTATTACGCTACGTTTTGCAGCAATAGTTTGATTTTTAGGAAAGTTATAATTGCATCGAGCTCAGAGTAGTATAAAGAAAAATGGAATTTCTCTCTTCATACTTTGGAGAAATACGTATACAGTAGCATGACCTTAACATTTTAGAAAAAGTTTTAGTAGTGCGACTACTATTATAATAAATATATATATATATATATATATATATATATATATATATATATATATATTATATATATATATATATATATATATATATATATATATTTATATATATATATATATATATATATATATATATATATATATATATATACATGTGTGTACGTTTGTTACTTATTAACGCTAAAATAGCTGGACGAATTTTAATAAAATTTAGTACACAGTGCAGACACAAGTGCACTCTCTGTTCCTGTCACTCTCATACTCAGGTGGAACGATTACTCGACACCACCGGTGAGTTAAGGCGCGAGACCGACGGCTTTACGTGTTCTCCGAGGCACGGGAGTGAAACACCGCAAACTTTCCAACTCTTACTGAGACTTACTAAATAGAAAGACTCAAGTCTCAAACCCAGGACCTCTCGATATGCAGCCGTATTTGCTAACCACAACACCACCGAGACAGTTAAATATACACAATATAGGTATATTATACGACTATATACCGCCAGTACATAAATGGCTTAACTCAGTGTACCTATACTAACAATAAGGTATAGCCACTATATGTATTCATAGTACGTATATCGCCAATTTATATTATCCAAATATATTCCGTGGTTTTAGAATTTGGTTTAGTTTCCATAAACGGTAGCAGCTAGTGAGGAATTCATCCCACATAATATAACGAATTTTTGGGCGAATTGCATAGTTTAACATTCAAAGTCATTAATTATAATTGTAATCACCACAAAGACTACTTATTGTTATTAAAATACCCACTTTTATATAAATGCCACTAGTAGAAAATTTTAGAAAATATATATATTATTTATAATGTGATTCATTATATATTATATTAAGTAGTTATATAAAGTACAATTTTCTTTTAATTTGGCTTTAAAACAAGAAAAATAGACTAAAAACTAAAAACAAAACATAAACGCAAAAGTAAAAACTTACAAAATAATGATCATATTTTGCGTAGAATAATGCGGAAGAGAACCGCATGAAAACTCAAAAACACGCGTTTTTCCAGACATAAGACTAATGTAGATCGATTTTTCGCCCCCGTTAACCCATACATACCAAATTTCAACGAAATTGTTAGAGCCGTTTCCGAGATCGCCAGTATAAATAAATAAATATACAAGAATTGCTCGTTTAAATATTAGAATGTAATTCATTGTCACTTTTGAATTGATCACTTAATACACCGTCCATTATGTTTCATAATTCTGACAGATAACAAGTCTATAATTCAGAGTTAAATAGGAATGTCAAAAGCTAACTTGTTGTTCAAGGTTATCGATATATGGAGCCCCAAGGCTTACAAAATGTGTAAATTAGGCAATATTTGGGAGGAGTAAGTTTAAGCTCAAAACTTTAAATTTTGCATCATCATTTTGCTATATTATATTATGAATTTCTATTTATTATAACCATATATTTTTTATGTTTTAAATTATTAGAATTTATATAATATTTTTAGGTGGTTACGTATTGAGAAAAAAAGGGGCAGAAAGCCTCGTGCGATGAAATGTATACGTAATATATGTACGTCTGTTTATTTACTAATGAATGATATAGAGTTACCATAACCTATTTTTTTCATTCTCTGCAAAACTCTTGCTGCACATATTTTGGTGAACAGGGTGCCCAATTATGGACCTAGATAATAAATAAATGGGTTCTAATGCTAAAAAATTTCATTTTAATAGTCAAACTTGAAATTTAAAAAATTATCAAGTATATCATGGTATAACAAAAGGGCTATGAGATTTAAAAAAAATGACATATGAAAGTTTTATCACATCACTATCGTAAAGGGACTCCTCATATTAAAGGGAGGTCCGAACTCAGCAATGGGACGTTAAAAAAGGGCTGAATACAAAGTTTGTCAAGTATATTGAAGTTTGGATATTTATTGCCAACTCAATCAAGTGTAAACTATTGAACGGGAATAGATGAAACATTTACATACGAGTACATACCTACCATTTACATACATATAGGTAGACCATAATATGTATGTAAATGGTAGTAAACATATAAAAAGGCAGTGGTAGCCCAGTGGTATCGCGCTCGCTTTGAAAACCGAGTGAAACGGATTCAAATCCCGGGTCTCGCACCTCTGATATTTTCATGTGCGAATCATTTTTTAGCATGATTACCACTTGTCTTACAGTGAAGGAAAACATCGTGAGGAAACCTACATGTCTAAGAGAATCTAGCAAGTTTTCAAAATACATGTTAAGTTCGCCAAGCCGCAGTTGGCCAGCGTGGTGGACTATGACCCGATCCCCTTCAATACAATACATACATATGTAGGTAGACCATGCCCTGGACTATATATAGGATTTTATGCTAATGACGCAATCGCATTAGATATAAAAAAACCTTAATGTTATTTTAACAAAAGTACCTCTGAATATAAGTGAAGCAACCCAATAACGTTAAAAAAAATATTTCAAACACTTTTCTGTTTTCGCCAGTAAGGTCACGGGCAAAAACAGATATACAATTTAAAAACAGTTGCAGAATCATATCTATGTTTCACTTTTATGATAAACAGTGAATATTTAGATTATTAAAAATCAAACTTAACATATTCTGTTTAAGGTTAATTGAGTCTTAAAATGTTTTCTATACCACTCAATTATTCTAGCGTATTAAAAATAAATTAAATATGTATAATTTTTATTTAGTAAGTAATAATAAAAGCTTAAACATTAATATTAACATATTTTCGCAGACAGCAATTTAATATTGAAATGTCAGTATCATAAATATATTTTTTCTTATTTGAATCTTGCTTCTAGGTGGTTTACGTAACAACTTAGAACGTTCTTAGTATGAGAGAATTCTAAAGTACCTTAATAAAGTACGTGAACTACATATCTTGAATTATTAAAATTATGTGTTTTTATTTTAAATTAAAACTAAATATTTCTATATTTCTACTACTACTTAACGAAAAATTAATAATTTTTCGTTAAGTAGTAGTAACTTTAACAAGGAAATCTCACCCACATCCCAACCCATGTTTGTTTTTTCATGCATGGATGTGAATTATGTGAAATGGCGGCCCGCATGGCACACGTCAAGCCGTAAACCAGCAGAATACTTTGATGGTGTCGAACACGACATATATGCGTTACTGACCGTTTCGGCTTTATGTTCCGTAACCAAAATTAGTGTCGGCACTCATATTGCTTCTGTTCTCGGCTAATAACTACCACTAGCCAACTTCACATTGATTCCTCTTCTAAATGAAAGATATTACTCTTTACTCAAGTGTTTTCACATAAAATAGTATGAGCAAATACATTTTTGAAATAGAAACGTAAATAAATGCTAATGTAAATTACAAAAATTGCTTTAAACTCGACTGAGGGCTATTATAATAAATGTGAAAAAAAAATGTTCTGCTAGTACAGAGTATAAACTAAAAGCTTTTGTTAAGCTCAGATGAACTGCTAATGAAAGTAATAAAGGAATGAGATAATTATCCACCTTTACTTCTATCTCTTCTAATGATCTTGTAAATTTTAAGTTTGAAATACTCTTATTTAGAGGGTCGGACTAATAAGATAAAATTGTACAAATTTAGCTGCTGTAAATAAATGGAAGCGGGCTCTATTTTTCTTTCTATTTCCTCATGATGTTCGTTCAGTAGGTAGTCTATTAATAGAACTAGAAAGGGTAAAAGCCTCGTCCTGATTAGTTATGGAGAGTTCCAAAGCTTAATGTGTCACAGGGCGTATGAATCCCTATCTGTTAAGTTAAAGAGGCGAACAAAAGGCATCTCACGGCTCGTCAGACTGATGAGTGGAACTTGATAGTTTCTTTTCTTTTCTGTTTTCAATATCAAATTCTTACGATCTTACAAAAAAAACTACATATAAAAAGAGTTTTGTCTTCTTTTCTTTTTTCTTACAAAAAAAAATTAAAGTGTGTGTATATGCAATTCATTCACGGTAGAAGTGAAAATTGTTTGGCAAATATTGCAATTAAATTAAAACAAATCAATAATTAAGTAAGGCATATTAGGCATATTACAATCATATATTTATAGAAAATCATATACGAACAGAATATAATATATTTGTCAGACAATAACAACGGTTACTATGATTTACAACAATTAGTCATGATAGCTTTTATTTCATTTATGCACGTTCATCCCACAGTAATAAATATTTATTTTTATTATAAGTAATAAGTTTTTTTTTACCAAGTTTAAAAGTTATTTTACATTTTATTTGACATAAATATACATTACATATTATTCATTAATGAATTTTATTACTTGTCACTCACTATGTAATATATTCTATACCTCAAATAAATAAATAAGGCATATTAGGAATATTACAATAATATATTTATAGAATATTATTTATGGAAAGAATATTATATATTTGTTAGACAATAACAACTGTTTACCGCGTAAACTCTTGACTTAAACTCGTAGATACCAACTTCTCTATTCTCTTAATAATCGCCTCGACTTATCGTCGCTTCACTCGAAAGCGTCCCTGGGCGCCTAATCTTCATAGTCTATAGTCTTATACGCTAATAGCTACCCAAGTAGCCTATGAGTTAGTCTATTATACCTGTATACTAAATTTCATCTCAATCCGTCCAGCCGTTTCAGCGTGAAGGAGTAACAAGGAGTAACAAAACAATACACACACATACAAACTTTCACATTTATAATAGTACTCCAATAAATTTCAAAAATAAGCTCTAATAATAGTAAAGATTTGAACGTCGATAGACACATTTTTAATGCTTCATTAGAAAATCTTTATTAGACCATTACACCGACGTTCATTGGCAATTTTCCCATATTTTATAACCAAACATTGCATGGTGCAGGACGTATAATTCTATTTATATAGGTACCTACATACGTTCAAGAATATTTTATAAAATCAATCTTTTCACAAACACAACATGAATGTCGATTTTGATTGACGTATTCCCGAAGGCTCGATAACTACTTAAACAGGGGTGGGGCAAGTTGCAAAACTGAGTAATCACTTCGGGCGAGGCAAGATATATACGAGGCCGATTCTCTGCATTTAAAGTCTAATAGGTAAATTTTCAAAATAAAGTACTACTTACCAGAATTGTTATCCACGTTATCGATATCTAGGTCACTTGGATAGGTTAGAAATGAAACGTAATTTAAATAAACAAATTTAAAACATTTTTTACATTTTTACTAAATTACATGTCAATGTAATTTAGAGAGAGTAGATAATCGGGATATTCTGAAATTATGTATAAATAGATGTACTTATGTGTATACTTATGTATATTATGAATATATTTTTATACAGATGTATTCGTATGTATTCAGCCCTTTTTTAACGTCCCACTGCTAAGCACGGGCCTCCCTTCAATACGAGGGGAATCAGGCCATAGTCCACCACGCTGGACAAGTGCGGATTGGCGGACTTCACATGTCTTTCGAAAACTTACTAGGTTCTCTCAGACACGCAGGTTTCCTCACGATGTTTTCCTTCACCGTAAGGCAAGTGGTAATCAAGTTAGAAATGATTCGCACATGAAAATATCAGAGGTGCGAGACCCGGGATTTGAACCCGCTTCACTCGGTTTCCCAAGCAAGCGCGTTACCACTGGGCTACCACTGCCTTTATACAGATATCTAAATATTTTTTTCCCCATTTAACGAGAAAGAAATGTATAAAAAATGTAAATTTTCTCTTAATCGTCACGTAAGCTTATATTCAGCCCTTTTTAACGTCCTATTGCTGGGTACGTGCCTCCCTTCAGTACGAAGGAGACCAGGCCATAGTCCACCACGCTGGTCAAGTGTGGGTTGGCGAACTACACATGACTTTCGAACTAAAACTCGCTCGTGCTAAAACTACAAAAATCTCAAAAAAGGTAGGTTTCATAAAAACTTTCATCTTCTATTTACCCCCCTTTATGGAATGAATTTCGAAAAATGGTAATATACGTATTTATTTAAATGTATTTAAGAGTATTAATACCAAGTTTCAAGTAAATCTGGTCATAAATATTTTTTGGTTTGTATTATGTTTTCCTGTAGGAATGAGATGATCTCCCGCGGTAAAAAGTAGCTTATGTCACTATTTCAACGTAGAAAAAGGACAAAGGGCAAATAAACAAACACACTTTCACATTTATAATATTAGTATGGATGTATGTACGAGTATATCATTGTTATCTTCCAATCGTTTGCCTATTTCCATCCAGTTTATTTTGCTTAAATTTTTTATAAATAAATTTATTTTTACTGTAATTATCTCCGTATGCTATATCCTTAATTATTTTAAATCCATTATAATGATATATTTTCACCATTGCGGTCCAATTACATTTTTTTTTCAAAAAAACCCATAATGTTAAGATAATTTTAATGTCGGTGTACTAAGTTATGTGTAGGAAAATATTCCGACTACTTCTCTTCCAATTGATATTATATGAATCGTTGCCATTTGTCATTACTTATCTCAGATAATATTTCGTATTATTTCATAATACACTATTAATATAGGAAAAGATAACAATTGAAGTTATACATACTGCAAGCACAAAATATCTTATCATGTCAATCAATTAAAAAATAAAACGGGTTACAAATTATACAAAACTCATATTCTAGATTATAGACGATTGTCGTGGCACATTGATGTCTTGTGAAACTGCTACTGTCTCCCGTGGATAGTGTGTTTGATTCTGCGCGGTCTTATTTTGTGTGTTCTGATGATCTCTTACATGATGGATATTATAGTTTTAATTTTATTTAGGACGATAGTGCAATAATGGATGTGTCATCCGAGATATCTTACAGAGAATTCTTAGGAATATTTGAGATATTTAAACGATTTTGGCCAGAAAGTAAAACTTTATAGTAAGTAATGTAAATACATAAATATAAAAAGCAAATTTTTGATCGATTTAAAAAATAAGGTGCTCAATACGAATGCAGGTTTTTGTGTAGGTGTTATTACGCGATATACTCGTATTTACCATAATGTCATGAATCAACTTTCGTATTTTTTAAAAGTTGGTGTATATGTACACATATATTAAAAAAAACCACCCATAATTGCTTTTATGTTATTATCAATTAAGTGAACCTTTTTTAGTAAAAAAGTAATTAAATATTACAATAATATAATTAAAAGTAAAAGACTTTATTTAAAGTGTTTTTTTTAAATTTAAGTAGCGACTCACCCTCGCTTTGCTCGGCTTCGTCCCTAGGTACGTTTTACAATGTACATACATTTTGACCTTTATCTTAGCTTGAAAGCATAGATAAGGTCTAGGATCTAGCGAGTTTGTCCAGGGAAAAAAACAGGTATAAAAAAGTAGTAAGTATTATAAAAAAAGTAAAAAAAAAACCAACTTCCAGACACTTAAAAGTAAAAAATAACTAAACGGGGGTTTTCATTCAGAATAGATACTTAATCAGATATTTTCGAAGTCGGTGTGCTTTGATTTGTATTTCCATTTTTAGTGTAGACGTATCATCAATACAAATTAATCAAGCCCAAACACCAGGTAATTGCTGTAAATCGTTGAGGAGTTCCCTCGACTATCTTTCGGGCCCATCATCAGATCGACTCCAGACCTTCATTAAATAGTAGTGATTTAAAATACCTAATGAAAATGTTATCAAACGCACTTGTCGCCGCTACAATTTTCGAAAGTTCCCCTCGATTTCTCTGGGATCCCATCATCAGATCCTGTTTTCCTTATCATGGTACCACTCTTGGGATATCTCCTTTCCAACAAAAAAAAAATTTATCAAAATCGGTTCATAAACGACGAAAAAATCCGCGAACAAATACAAAAAAATAATATACACGGTCGAATTGAGAACCTCCTCCTTTTTTTGGAAGTCGGTTAAAAATTAAAAAAATATCTTATTTAAGAAATGATTCATTCCCCATTCAATCTTCCACCATCCTTTTCACCTCCTTACATATGATACGTTTTCCGGGATTAAAACTATCATGTCATTCTCAGGGCCTCAAACTATTTCAATACTAAATCTTATTTCACTACAGGCAAATTTTTCATTCTCATAAGAAAACATAGTAATTGGTTCTATCGAGTCGTCGTTAGAAATTTATATGACTAACGCTGGCTAAGCCATAGGAGATATAATACATAAAAATAATATACTAGAAAATTGTAGGCCTTAAAGAGGTCTTCAGACAAGTCCGCAATATTATATGTCTATCTCCTAAGGTACATTCGCAATTACTATTTTTATTATATACTAACGACTCACCCTCGCTTCGCTCGGGTTCGTCCCTAGGTTGACTCTCCATACAAACTTTCATCCCCATTTTCACTCCTTTATATTATTATGATTTCAGGGATAAAAACTATCCTATATTCTTCCGAGGGTCTTAGACTAACTTCTTACCAAATATCATCTTGATCGGTTCAGTAGTTTCGGAGCCTATTCGGTGCAAACAAACAAACAATCAAATCCTTCCTCTTTATAATATTAGTACAGATTAAAGGCAATGTCGCGACTCAATAACTGACTTATCAACGTTGGTATGAAAAATTAAAATTTGGTATGAAAATATTTTTCATACCAAATTTTAATTTTTATTTATTGGTAATAAAAGACCCAGGGAATGACATAGGATATTTTTCATCCGGTATAACATATCACATATAGAGGCGTGAAAAGGGGGGTGGAAAATTGAATGGAAAATCAACCATTTCTCAAGTAAGGGATGAATATTTTTTTATTTTTCATAATACATAGGTATCTATTTTTCTATACCAATGTATGTATGTACATTGCACATATATGCATGTATAGTCTATTCTATACTTACCGTCAAAATGCACCCAGGGACGAACCCGAGCGAAGCAAGGGTCGCTAGTTTTTAATAATATAAAGTTCTAAAACTTTTTTTACTATTTTTTTTACAAAAGAACCAAAACAACAAATTATTTTTTTTCGAATGTAACAAATAAATAATGTAAGAAATTGAACAACTGAACGTCAATCTGTCGACTCACTTTTTACATGGAGATTTTTGTTCCCCAAACTTGTTACCGAAATTGTTCATTTTTCCTTACAATTTTTAAATATTTCTTTCATACAAACCTTGTCCTGATAATTACAAACACAAAAAAAGAATAAGGCAAATAGATGCAGCCGTTCTTAAGTAATTCGCTTACATACATTTCGCAATAGATTTTTATTTATATATGTAGATTAAATTATCTTTTTAGGAAGATAAAGAACTTGGAATTGCTAAAATTTCTACTATTCATGTTCAAAGGTAGTAAGTAATATTCAAGGTCCCATCAAGTTTTAAAAAATTCTCGTTTCTGGAGATAATGTATTCAAATCATCTAATGAAAAATAGATAGACTCGGGAACAAATTCCATCTTTAATTCATATTATTGTATATAGTAGAGAAACGTTTTATCCGATGTAATATAGAACTAAGAAATAAAATGTGATTATTTTCCGTATAACGTAAAGTATAAATATTTACAGGAAGACACTTGATTTATTATAATATGCAATATATTACCGAAATTCATTTAAATCATTATTATTTACACAAAAGAAGAAACATTAAATTTTTTTACTGGAACTAATTTTTCACGAGATTCTTGGGGTAATGTGTCCATATACTATTTTTTACTAGACTACAATAATGTATTGCATCTTTGTCCAACTAACGTACAGGCCATAAGGCCTGAAGGACGTATAAACGTACAGGCAGGCTTAACGTACAGGCATTTATAACGATTAAGAGATATTATGTATATTTTATAAATATGTATTTACCACCTATTATTATGGGATAGAGAGTAAAAATTAATATGACAACCTTACTTCGCATTGCGTGTAAATAGTACCTATGTAACTTTTTAACCGACCTCCAAAAAAAGGAGGAGGTTCTCAATTCGACCGTATATATATATACGGTTGTATATACATATATATATACAAATCAAAGCACACCGACTTCGAAAAAATCTGATTAAGTATCTATTCTAAATGAAAACCCCCGTTTAGTTATTTTTTACCTTTCAGTGCCTGGAAGTCGGTTTTTATTTTTATTTTTAAAGTTTTTATTGCGTTATACTAATAACCCAAAATTACTTAATGTAATAAGATCAAATATGGCCATTCTCATTGCAAAAATTACCGTTGAATTGATCGTATAATCAATAGGGTTTTCTGTCAAAAAGATCTCAGTAGCAGCCCGGAGTTGGGAAGTAGCCGCCTACTTAAGCAAGGTATTACACTCTCATGCTTTGGTGAGCGCGTTTAATCGTTGGTCCTGTGCTTGATCTTTTATCGATCGTGTCGAATTGCCGTTCAGTCGGATTTTGGCAGTAAAGGAGCGAGCTCGTGCGCGGCATTTTCACCTTGCCTTGAGATTGAATGTCAAGACCGAAATCGGTCAGAATAGAGAACATTCGTAAGGAAACTTGCTTTCTTAGAAAATTGAACTTGTATTCGAATGACGAGCGGAATCTGCCTACCCGCTCTAGGCCAGCGAGGTAGATTACCTATATAGCTTGATCCCCCTCGATAGAGAGAAGGTCCATGCTTAGCAGTGGGATGTTAAGCGGATTATTATTATTCCCACTGGTTTTAAGCAACCATTAACTAATATTAGTTATCCAAGTCAAAAAATCAAGTAAAACTTGGTTTCGAATAAATTATGATTTCGTTATACATATGGATATATAGAATTAATCTAAAGTGATTGAATATTATTTTCAAAAAATACCTATCTTCAACACTATATTTTTTAAAGTTTCCATATAAAGCTATCTTAAAAAAGAATAGGTTGAATGATACAAATCAAAATATTTAAGATTTTAATCAGACAATATTTTCCAAATAAAATAATACGACTATGTATATGATAAGTAAATATTTTTAAGAAATAATTAGTTTTGGTATAAAGTTTTGATTTCAGCAATAAATATATTATTATAGCGACTTGCCCTTACTTCGTTCGCTGTCTAACAGTATTTTTTGTGTTACATTAAGTCATATGTAGTCTATCTCGGTACCTACTAAATGTCATCCAAGTCCCAAATTATCATAAAAGACTAACAAACATACACACAAGTACAAACTTTGACATTAATAATAGAAGTCCGATGTGTAAATTTCTACTGTGGTAATATAATATATAACAAAGGCATTTAATCATAATATTTCCTGATGTAGTAAAATACTATTTGAGATTTCCAATAAAATATTTTGCCTAATTTTCATTCATGGCGAAGCTCCTACATTCAATTCAATTGTGATAGCATATTTACTTGAAACAGTTGTAACGCGTTGCACATTCTTAATTGTTTTCCTTCAGAGTATTCATAAATGGAACAGAAAGTTTTCTTCGGAATAAACTATTCGTTGTATCAATTTTTGGTGAAAATTTTCACTTGACTTCATTATTTCTACTAAATATCCTTAAAAAATTGAGCTGCCTCATTATAAATAACGTTTGGGTCATAAAAAGGTACCTATCTGTTTTATTATAAAAGTATACCAAAGAAAAACTTTAAAAGCGTATAATGTGAACACCGTAATATATGAATAAAATTAAAAAAAAATAGTTTTCGAGCACTTATATTAATACTTTTAAAAAAATGTACACAAAATTCATTGTTAGGGTATATTCAAACAGGAAAACAAAATATTACTGTGGCATTCTTTAAAGAGGGCAAATTTAAAATGTTTGTCTGAAATAACTTACTATACATGATACGATCATTCTTTGTTTCGGATGGGACACAAAATCTTAGTTTAATTCTGTGACCTCAAAATATTTTAGTATGAAGCTTCCACTTAAATATCATTTCTTACTTTCGTCCACCTCTTGGCTCACGTGCTACGTCAGTAAAAATAGCCCATGTCACTCTAACTTCAATCTTTTATCGACTAGTAAAAAATTCTATAAATTAATTTTTTTTTAATATTTTTTTTTATTTTTTTTTATTAAATTAATTTTTTTTTCTTGTATTTTCCATAATGCAAAAGCACTATCTTTCTAGTAATAAAATATAGCCTGTGTGAAAAAGAGTACAAACAAACAGCAGGAAAAATAATTTTGCTTGTTATGGGCTCAGACCTCGTCTGTAAGATCTCAACATAGGATAGATATTTTGCAATCATAGATCTGTCGATTTCGGATATTTAAGCTTTTGCTTTTATTTTAAGCTTTAGTATATAGAAATGAACATCTAAGTTTTATTCAAAGTGAATCGTTCGTTGTATCGATTTTGGTGAAAATTTTCACTTCACTCCATTATTATTAGATGTAAAAACTAACTAAGTCTGTAAATCCTGTTACTTGATGACAAATTTATAGGTAGATGGAAGAAAATTTTGACATTACAAAAAAGCTCAAACAAAAATATGTAGTTTACTCATATTTATTATATTACATTAAATATCAATTTAAATAATAACTTCTTATTCAATAATAAGTCAAAATTTTCTTCCTTATGAAATAATATGGTTCAAGAAGTATTAAGTTTAGATATTAATTTTGAAATTTTTAGCAGGTTTTTTAATATTACTATCGAACCTATTTTCAAAATGTGCGTTTCAAGACCCTAGGTGAGATCCAAAATGACTTTTGATCTTATATTCAATTTAACCAAATTATTCTATAAGAAATGGCATCTTTTTCTTCGAAATTCAATTCATAAGCAAATTTCTTTTCTCGACTAATAGAGCTAAGTGAAACTCGTGATATTCACATAATTATATTCGTCTTTATTTACATATTCGCGTATTTTGTTAACCCATAGCGAAAAACGAGTGTTATTGTTAAAAATTTGAGTTTTACGTCTGTTTGTGGCATATCTCCGAAACGGATAAACCTATTTCAATGAAGTTTTTGTAACTTAAAAGTTAGTTTCATTGTTAGTTCGTCGATAGTTCTAGTTTTGCACCCTAATAATGTTCCGCAGTAATACGGTCCGCCGTTGCTAAGATATTCTACAGATCCTTAGAGATGATATTATGTAAATTGCAGAAGGCTCAGTTAAGCAACCAAGTTCTGAGTTGTTGAAAATGATCTAACTCTTATAATATTTTGTTAATATAGTTTACAGGTATCTTTTAAGGAGAAGCCATATTTGCTAACTGTTGTCATGATTTTTATATTTTTTTAAGTTCAATAAAGAATGTAGATAATGTTTAAGGTCTTCAAATAAAATTTAAATTTAAAGTAACCTCTGACACAAAAAAATATTCCATGGTATAATGATTGTAAAAGTCAGTTTATTTCTTTAGTTTTTCTTATTTATATGAGGTTAATCAAAATATCATATAAATTACATACAAAAACATAATTGAATTGTGCTAGTAGGTCAAAAATAAAGAAATCGAAATTGGTAGTTATTGGTAGGTATTGGTATTATTCATAATCACATTTAAGCAGTGAATGAAGTATTGATTGTCGACCAATCACCAAAACACTTTGTCTTAATTCTTATTATATTATATGCGGTAGGTAAACTTATATAAAGCTAGCCATTAATGTTTAAATTTAGTTTACAACTCTCTAAGTTAGGAATAGTTAAAGTTACTGAACTACTTTAACTGTATTTTACCCACGTAAACGTATGAGTACGACAGGCTATCGTAACTATACCTTTTCTAAATCTCATTGGAGGCACCTAATGTACACAATATATAAAAGTATTATTGGGTACGTACGAGTTTCCTTAACATTTTGAAGTCTTAACAGTTTTATTTCACAACGGTTTTGTCACAATAGCTTTCCTTATTTTCTCCAATAAATTTGTACGTTTCTATATGTTTTGTTTTGTTTTTCCTACTAATATTGTAAATGTGAAAAATTAGATGTTTGGATGTTTGGATAGATGTTTGTTATTGAATCACGCCAGAGCGGCTGTGCGAAACTGAATGAAATTTGGCAAAGATATAGATTATATTCTGGAATAGCACATAGGCTACTTGTGATACGATTTCCATGGGATAGATTGGTTTTTGTTTTTTCCGTGATGAACCTGAGAGAATCGAGGCTGAGCCGATATTAATTTATTTGTTATCTACATATACATATGTAACAATGTGCCAGTTTTGTACCTTTCACAATTAAACTCCATATAGTAACGACTAATATTAACCAGTTTGCCTACTTCTTTATATGTAAATCAATCTTGTATTACAATGTATTTGATACTTTTAACTGCTTGTTTCGCACTTTATTTAATTTGGTTGAAATTGCGTGTTTTATTAGTATTTATTTACATTCATGATAATAAATAGCCTACATATAGCTAATTATTGTCGCTGTAAAAATAACTTCCCATATTAAATTTTTATGACCGTAACCATAACAAATAACAATATTTAAATACAAAAAAATAATATTTGTTTAGGCAAATGCTGTGACGTTAGGCGTGCATCCGATATTCAAGTAATGAGTTTGTAAACGAATAAAATCTTTATTATGGCACGTACAGCGTACGCGCGTGGTCAGCTAAACCGACATTAAAACAATAAATTGTTCAACGGCATTAATTACGCTATAATTAAAGTTCACTCGTGCAGTTGTAGACACGTCTTTCAGCGTCAGTAAATACATACAATGATAACATTTATTATATTAGTATGAGGCGGTAGACGCTCTAGTTATATGATACTGTGAAGTAACGAGTTAATTGTGTTTCTTTGTTATTGAGTATATTATATATAATAATGTAATGTAGTTTATATATACAAAAGAAATTTATTAAAGTTCTTACATAAAATATTTCTTTCTCGTTTTGTTATTTTATAACCTTAAACTTTTAGAGTAATCAATCTTAATTGTCCCATCCTCATAACTTTATACTCTTTGATGTAATTTGTAAACTTTTCGTACGATGTTGATATATTGTGGAGTAAAAAAGTTTTAATTCTTTTAGTACCTATAAAAATATTAACTTTTCTTCGATAGAAAATTATAAGACTGTGAGAGGAACTCGAAGCGAACTTCGGGTTCCTCTCTAGACAAAAACAAATCTATCCCACGGGAACCATACATTTTCCGGCATGATATATAGCCTAAAGCCTTCCTCGATAAATGGACTATCCAACACAAAAAGAATTTTTCAATTCCAAC
The DNA here is from genome assembly GCA_033884665.1 of Argynnis bischoffii washingtonia. Classification (NCBI taxonomy): domain Eukaryota; kingdom Metazoa; phylum Arthropoda; class Insecta; order Lepidoptera; family Nymphalidae; genus Argynnis; species Argynnis bischoffii. Next base: position 10,104,021 of record CM066618.1, on the reverse strand, counting down.
CAGTAGTTCCTGAGATTAGCGCGTTCAACCAAACAAATAAATAAATAAATAAACAAACAAACTCTTTAGCTTTATAATATTAGTATAAATAATGAGATGGCATGTTGTTTTTGTGATAATCCAACGGAATATATTAATTGCAATAAAATCATAAACGTGCATTAAATTTTATGATGGGAATGGATGTTTCATGCATTACAATATATATTTATTCAGCTTATCTACTACATGTATGTACTTCCAGCTTATCTTTACCAAGAATGGCTGTAACCACATAAATGGACCCTTTTGTTTGCAAAACAAACTTTGATTTTCTATTATACAGAGCAAATATTTACTTTTCTTTAAATTTAATACAATTTTCCGAAGATTTGTTGTTGTTGAACTTTAACATTATTTATGTTGAAATTTAATAGCGCCTACTGTATATAATAACTTATACTTTTATCTATTATTGTTGTCTATTATGAGAAGAATAACAGGAAATTATTGTTCTTACTTTTAATTTATTCTGGTTTATTTAAAATGTAACAAGTATAATATGTATGTTGATACTATATAATAAGTATATATATTATATACCTATGTAAGTATTTTAAATAATACACTGTGTATCTGAACCCAAATAACGAACCCTAAAATATATCCGAAATCATGTCTGTACTAACTACTCACGTGATACATTTTTAGATCACTATTACGATAACCGTTTAATTTTCTTTTTATATAAACTTGTACAAATATATGAAGTATTAGCATTATAGGTCTATTACAGAAACCTTATTTTATAGGTTTACCTTTCTTCTACATTACTACTACGTGCTCTACATATTTACGTGTTTCTTGACAGAAAAATCCAATAACTAAATATACTTGGCCCAAACAGGGAACTTAGCATACAAATATATTATATGCTACATCTATTCTTTGGTTTTTACTTTTTATAATTAAAATATTAAAATTTATATTAATTAACAAAAATTAGGAAGTTTTACTTTTAAGTCTAGTATTTCAGAATTTATTGAAGCAAAAAATTTTTTTGAAAAAATATTATAACTTATTCTATAAATACCTTACTTACTCCGATAATATGGAACCTTCTGTCACGCAAGTATGACCCACAAAGACCTATTTCTACTATCTAATATATATACTTTTCATAACTTTGACTAAATTATGCAAGAGTTGTATAATTAATCGTTGTAAAACAAGGAAATGCCCACTTAACGCGCTGAGCAGATATATCGAGCAGTGAAAACAATGGGCTATATAATAATAATTAATAACACCGTGTTACTTTAATACCAGTAATTTTTAAAATTAAATTAAATAAAAATTGTACTAATTATGACTTATTATAACCTATTGTCCATAGAGACTTTGCTGTAATCTTCAGTTCAAATAATCTTGATTATCTAAATTCTAATGAACTACCTACTCATTGTGAAAGATCAACTTTGAAAGTTGGTACAATAACAAGTTTTAGTTCAAAAACATTTCAATAACAACCATGAGTTACAAAATGGGCGGCGTTTGATCTCTCGACGGTCGTGTCGAATTATCGTCCCATCGGAAATAGAGAATGAAAGAAATAGGGTGTGCAATGTGACTGCGCGTACACTTGTGCACGCCGTCGTGGTCAAAATCGGTCGGAAAGACATCATTTTGCCCCCTTTTCAGTAATCAATAAAAAATATGATTTATGACAGAGGTACATAAAAATTATGCATTAATGCATAATTTTTCCAGCTTACAATTTTTAAAGTCGATTGAAAATTATTTAATTAACAACCACATAAGTTTTATTTTGTTCTAATTTGTTTTAATATGACTTAAGCTGCCTAAACAGATTTCATTTTATTGATTTTCTCAATAACATTAAATATTATCTTCAGATTTTCTAACTCGAAGTATTTAAAAAAAAAAGGAACTCATCATCGGTATGTATTCTATTAGTGACAAAGGAACCCTTAGATATACAGGCAAAATAAGTAAAATTTGAAATAGAAATGATGAAATTTATATATTAAACTAAAAACTAAAATATGTTTTCGTCTACTTTTAATTATAGTTGACATTAGAAGCCGTCTTTATAATGATCAGCACTTTTCCTCGTCATTGTGACGTCATAAAACTTGTACAGATAATGGCTCCTTGATTGCGTTCTAGATATACATTTAGAAAATGGAGTTTTATTATGTACCTGTGTTTTAATTTAGAGTAATTATTTAATTGCATGGCATTTATAAAAAATAATTAAGAAAGGTTCTAGATGTAGGAATCAAATTTAAATAATATATGTAAGTAATATGTATGTATAGGTGTGTTATTTACTTTTAAAATGTAAGCCTTTAAAACCGAATCGAAAAATACCTTCATTTTTAAGTTAGACTATAATAAGAAATTTAATTCAGTTATTATATATTTATTACAGTTACTATTGATAGAAATTTTTGCCTCATTAGTCAATTGACTAGCATAAAAATACGGCTGTAGATAATGTTTTCAAGTCTCGGGTCTGATAAAGACTATAGGGTTTTTTTTTATCAAAGAAATTTTCAGCAGCAGCCCGGAGTTAACGAATTGGCCGAGTTACTTATGTAACCCTGTGCCTCAAGGAATATGCGTGCGATTTAAATAAAGATGAAATATTATTTTTCAATGTAATTTATTTATGATTAAAAAAAATAATAAAAAAGTGCAAATATAAGTGGGAAATTTAATATAGTTGAAACGCAACACCATTGGTCAGAACGAATATGACGTCAGAGTATGATGTAACAGAACCAGTGCTGCCAATTTATCGCTAAAAATGACAACTTTTTCTTAAACAAAAGTCGTCATTTTTAGCACAATCTGGCTGTATGATATCAACATTTTTCTTTTTTTATAACTAACGTGGCACTCTTTTTCCAGAGGCATCACAAAAAAGTAATATGAGTCATGAACTATATTTACTGCATACGGGAGTGTTGCGATGATTGCTTTTCTGTGTCCACTGTTTGATCTCAACTGAATACGCTATTGAAAGCTACGTCATAGACTCGCTTTAATCAATCTATTGGCTTCTAATATAGGTAAGGTGATATGTATGTTAACTTAACATCTATTTTTAATAATTTTCTAAATAATATAGTACTAATAGTCTGTCTGTGTAATGAATTTCATCTAAATCCAGCTCTTTTTAATGTGAAAGAATAACAAACATACACATGCAAACATATTTTTTTACATTTCTAATAGTACCTACCTATATTTTATCTTTCAGCACATTTCTTATTTAGTCAGTTACATTTTTTAATTTAAATTTTAAAACAGGCTTTTTTAAATTCACTTGTGAATTACTAACAAAGTAAGTACGCCAATAAATTGGTGAAGTTGATTTTAACCTACTTTTGTAATAATTGTCGTGACGATTTAATTTCATTGCGGTGGCTGATAGTCAGTTTTCAATGGCTCTTAGTACACCACAGTAGATTTGTAGTACCCCTCAAGCTTGGGCCCATAAACTTTATTTTTTTTATTTTTTAACATAAAAGTGAAATTAAATAATCGCTAAATAAGTTTAGTGCTCGTAGTATTCAGCCCCTTTTAAAGTCCCACTGCTGGGCACGGGCCTTCCTTTAATACTTTAGGGGTATCAGGCCAGAGTCCATTATGCTGGCCAAGTGCGAGTTGGCGGACTTAACGTTTTTCGAAAACTTGCTAGGTTCTCTCAGACATATAGGTTTGTTCACGATGTTTTCCTTCACCGTAAGACAAGTGGTAATTATATTGGAAATATTTGCATATGAAAATATCAGTCGCGCGAGACCCGCGTATGAACCCGCTTCACTCGGTTTCCTAAACGCGTTACCATTGGGTTACCCCTGCCTTAGCTTAGCAACCGAGTAAATATTATATTTTTATCAGTTAATCATCAAATAATTTAACTGAATGAGCCAATTATGGATATGCTAGGTCTCTTTTCAAAATAGGCATTTTATGTCAAATGTGTCACGTACTTGTTAGGTTTCACACCGCTATAATTTTATTTAGATTACATAACTACTCGCCCAAATACAGAAAAAATATTCGCTGTAAGAATATACATTGCCCTTAAGTCCCCTTTAAATTGCCTTTCTGTCCTTGTTTCTCACTTATATTGAGTATACTTTTGTCTCTTTCCTTTGCGGATTTTACAAAGCTCTTTCTTGAACGTACGGTATGAAAGTATAATCTCTCTATAAGTTCTCACACATCTCATATCATTACTACTTATACCAATTTCAGCAAAATCCTTCGAATGGCAGGCTTACGGCAATTTTGTATAGTTGAATGAAGCCAAATTCTAAGATTGGGTATTTTATATGAAAACCACAGGATGTATTTGTATAAATTTCATTTCATCAACGCAAAATATTTACATGTTCTTTGTTAAAGAAAGCGACTGACTGTATTCATTAAGTAGGTAAAAAAATAAAATACTTGCACACATATTATGAAAATAAATATTTACCTAATAGCACAAAAAGTAGGCTGTTATATACTTACTAATAATAATTTTGTATCGAGCTCGTATTTTAATAGAAAAAGAATTACAATCTTATCTAAGTATTACAAACAGATATAGTTTTATCAGATTAATTAATATAATCTTTCAATCTTGTCCAGAAAAAGCCAGTCAAAGCCAATGTTAACATGAGCTTATAAAACTAAACTAACTCTGTTTTTCTAAGTACTCTAACCTTATCTGATATATCGATAGCTCCTACGTAATTCATAAAATTAGCACAAAATGTATGCCAGATAGTGAACATTGATCGAATATTTCGATATCTAGTACCTAAATCTACAATTTATAACGAATATTTCAGTATTTTTGTAAGATAACACAAATTCTTTTCATTTAGCAATACTCTCATAATTCTTAGTTACTTGTCATTATTATTAATTGACAAAAAATGTAAAATAAAAATATTCGAAGACACGTAATATATGTACTAGCGGCTCACCCTCGCTTCAACAAATTTATTCAACGGGAATCATACATTTTTACGGGATAGAAATTAGCCTATGTGCTATTCCAGATTATAATCTATCTCTGTGCCAAATTTCATCCAGATCCATTAAGCCATTCTGGCGTGATTGTGTAATAAACATCTATCCAAACATTTAAACTTTCACATTTATAATATTAATATAGATTTATATAATCTAAGTATTTACCTACATATTTGGGCACTTCGCTTTAAATATGTGTATGATGGTAGTATTTCCCGCACGTGATGTTTTTACTCATTATCATAAGTAGATCATTTAATTGAACTCATCAATTGTATTATTAACTGATCTCTAAGTCTCTTTGATTATTAATTAACATTAATTGTTCCTTAAATGGATAGATTAAGGATTAAATGGTGAAACATTAAGAATACTGAATTAATCTTAATGAATGTTAAAGTCCTTATTAAATTAAATAAGTAATTTTTATACAATATTCAATTGGTTACAAATTATTCCTTATACCAAGACTATTTTAGTCAATGCATACAATTTCATATTTTTAAACGTCGCGATTCAATATCACAGGAACCTAGACAATCGATAAAGCCAAACTTAGAATTATACCGCTTCGGCAAACAGCAGCAATGATCAAAAGATATTTTTCGATAATTGCTAGAATTAAACTTTTGTCATAATGAAAAAAGTTTTATACAGCGCTCAAATGAAAATGTGTTAAAAATTGATGGCAAACAAAACCAGCTTAAAGCTTTTATTGAGAATAAAAGCGTTTGCCGCAACGAGAAAAATTGTAAATACTTATTTTGAATATAATAATCATAAATAATTTCAGTAGTTAAAAGGATTTAAGTAATGTCATTTTAAGTAAGACTTTGATATTTTGTATAGTGCATGTTTTCAAATCGTCATTTGTGACTATTTATAAAAAGTTAGTAAAAATAATTATTTCTAAAGAACATTTTTAATCGATTTCCAAATTTTATTATACTATGTATGTTTCTTTGTATATTTTGATGTCAAGGGGTTTGCGAATTATTAATAGACTACCATAGTTATTACTCAGGTACCTATTCGTAAGTGCTGTGACTAGTAATTGCCAATTATGACGCGCAGGAAACATTACAGGTTTCATTGTCATTATACAACATGAAGAGAAAAAAAATTAAAGCAAAATTTTAACATACAACATCTAGAGAAAAAGTAACGCAATATTTCAGCATTTTTTAGGATAAAACATTTTATTTTCATTGAAATTATAAACAATAGTGCACATAATTAGATTTAATCGTCTATGTGAAGTACAAAGGAAGCGCCTGTCGACTTTATATCGCATGCAGGCAAATCGTGCGTGCGCGAGTCTACCAGGCGCTCACGTAAAGGTCGTGTTCGCGATTTGCGATAATCGTGCCCTACCCGTACTATTGCCTTTCCATCTATGCCACGCTGTGAGTGGCAATGTTAAGGTCATCGTGGGACATTTAGGAATGCTTCAGGAAAGTAATTTTCGTGCCGTTGACATTGATGTGTCAAGGTGCGCCGCGCCATTCACATTATCATAGAATAGAGATGGGCCACTTAAATTAGGCACAATAGTAAATTTAATAATACAATAGTTAAATATAGTTTTGTTTTGTGTTTCAATTCTGACCATTATTCATGCTGATCGCATATTTTGGGCAACCTATATGGGCCAAATAACCTTTTTCCGTTTAATCTATTAATGCGCTCCCAAAATGGCTACTCTTTAGTACAAAATGTAAATGCAAACCTATTGGCGCAATTTATGCAAAATATCAATTCAGCTTTCTAGTTAAAACTTCCTCTCTCGTATACCGTCTAATTACAAAATTTCTACAACGAAAAGTTTAGAGAGATAACATTTGAAACATAAATTTAACATCGTTAAAATATGATCGTATTGGTAATGTCACGTAAGTCGCAAGTTCGATCCTAAAACGATCGTTACGGTCTGGTTAAGACAAAGGGCGACATTAGAAACAGCTACCGTCTCGACAACTGAAATATCACTTTCCCTGCAGGGAAGCAAGGTACAGGTAGTATTATATATTATAACTGTAACATTTTATTACCAACACTTGGAATTCAACCCATTCTGTTGAATTCCAAGTGTTGGTATTTCTGTCGGCTGGGACTTTATATAAGCCCTTCTTACTTCACTTGGATGGGTTCTCCGAATTGTTACACATATCTACGTATACGCATAGACTACTCGTACTGTGTGAGCCAAAGATTTAGTTGTAGTTATTACTCTGTTTTTTAAAAAGACATTTTGATACTCGGCGTTTTTCGGAAAAGATACAAATTCTTTTCAAGTTCCTTGTTTTTTTTTTTCATGAAAAACACCTATAGTACCTACATTAAAAAGCAATACCTTATCTAGGTTCAAAATTTGATCTAAATCGTTAGAACCGTTTCCGAGATACACAAAATAAATTTATAGAATTACAAGAATTGCTCGTTTTAATAAGATATTATTACTACACTACTTGTTAAAAATCATCTTATTAAGACCTATCAAGCTTGACTAAGAAATTTAATTACATTAACCAATTGTAAATATTTATTTTATTAATAAAAATAAGAACTACATAACAATGAAATGGGTTAATAATAAAATTACCTATAGAAATTCCGTTTTTTTTATGAATGTATAAAAATATTGGTTTACTCCCACCTGTATCTTCATAATGCTTATTAGCTTTTACGGCTCGACGTGAAATACATCCAGCAATGAAGGCAGGGTCGCCTAGATACCTACGTATTAGGCATATCGCCAACAGACGTAGCAATATTCGCTCATATTGGTACATAACTGAAAATATTAGCTTTCTTTGTATTTGTGCTTTGATTTCAACTTGCTGATTTATGCTATTCATAGATTTAATAGCCATTTGGATGTTCTTAACTTTTATGTGTTGTCAGCGTGATGGCAGATAAAAACATAGATAATATAATGTATACAACAAGGTAGTAATATAAATCAAATTTTAAGTAAATCGAGTATATTAGTTTTGGTAAAGATAATCGATGGTATTGGTAACTTTATTTTAATGTGCCCTTTGTCTGAGGTACACTGTTTAGAAACATCTGGATGGTTTTGAAATAGAAAAGACAAATTCACTAAAACGTTACCTGTTTTTTATTTATTTTAGCAGTGTTACATAATAGAGTAAATATTATGGGCATAATATGGTTACTTATGTATACTTAAAATTGTAAAATTCACTCTTGTACTTTACCAAGCAAGTACAGATGACGTAGTAGTGAAATACATTTTAATCGGATTTAAAAGGAAACCTGTAAAGCACACTTAATTGATCTTTGATGTGTTTAATTTAGAGTTTATACTGTAAACAGGTGTTGCAAAAACATGGAAACCTTACAATTTATTAGCTATACCAATATAATATCCTAGAAAACATCACATACGTACGTATAAAAAATATATATATATGTAAGTATAATATATTCTTACATTTTTTATGATATAATTTATTAAGTAGGTACCGCCTACGGCTTCGCTCGCGTACCTATTCATTACAATGTGGCTAAACTAAATACGATTAAGTATAGGATTCACCTGCACAAGAATGTTACAAGCTTGAAGCTACATAATATTTCGGTTTTATCGAGTGCTTCTTATAAAACTAAGCCGTGTTAGTCGACACTAATGTCTGTAAAATAAAGAAGTCCCATTGAAATTCATTTACCATCCCGCCGTTTCTATGTGAAGAGTTTAATTAACCACAACACAGCCAATAACCCCGGGTCACGTAATTGAAAATTGTAGATAGAAATAAGAGAGGGATTACTAGAAAGATAGTAAAATATTTGAGTATTATCACTTTGGTTAAAAATATTAGTATTATGAAAAAAAATATTATATATTCATAAACTTGCACATAATCATCGGTTTAAAATGTCAATTTAAATCGTGACATTATTGAAACATGATAGCGAAAGGTAATTAACAATGGTAAAGTTAAAAAAATAATTATTTTAATTAAAAAAAAAAATTATTAACAGGTTTTGTATTTCGTTTACCCATTCCATTTATGCTTAGGGAACTTAATGAAATATTCGTTTAAAAGTCATTACAATTATTTTTTCAAATCATTGTTATAGCAGTGTTACAAGTGAAAATAAATGTTATGCTGTGATTAAAAGGAAAATAATGAAAATAATGCAATAAAAAAGTGCTACAATGAGTGGTCGCCATCAGCTACGCGTGCCAGAAGTGCGCGTGAGCGGCGCGCCCGTACAGGACGAGGATAACCTGCCGGCTGCCCTGCCCCCCTTTGCTCTCACTCTCGCTTCAATACCAAGACGTAGACACTCTTGGATTTGTGGGTAAGTAATTTTCAGTAGGTAATTTCTTTCACCAGTTCTTCTCAGATCTGAGCCTTCTTCTTTCCGAATTGGTAGTAAACTCATGAAGTTCAGTAAAAATTGTAATAATTTAATGTTAAATAAAATATTTTGTTTTTTTTTTAATAACATTTAAGTTAATATGGAATACTATATGTAACATATGGAGGAAAGCGAAATACGACTCACTGATTAATCACGAAATATTAAAAACTATAAATGGTACAATCTTGAAATTCGCAGCCAGATTCCTCGTAGGGAGTATCCGTTATAAAAGGATATTTGAAAATGCTTTCCCTAAAGGCTTAAATAAGAGGAAGTTAGTAGCAAAAACCGTTATTTTTAAGCAGCAAATGCTAGTTTAATGTAATTGAAAATGAGTTTTGCTAGAAAACTTTATTTAGGTATTGCCGTGCTCTAATCTATACCTACATTTAATAAAATTGTAACTAAGCCGAATCTGTACATTTTTTTTGTAAATTCTTATTGAAATAGAAATTATTATCGAAAAAGAGGCCGAATCTATAGTTTTTATAATTTCTGTCTGTCTGTCTGTTACCGCATCACAGAAAAACCACTAGAGAATTTTTGATGAAATTTGGTATGATGATAGCTGGTTCGGTCAACATATAGGATACTTTTTACCGCGGGAAAATATTTCATTTCTGAGGAAAAATACAAAAACTGGTTAGAATAAAACCACAATGTACTATAAACATTTTAGCTTGAGGTAACTTACTAAATATGGTAAAAACCAATATATTTTAAAAAATAGGTTATCTTGAAAATCAAATTATCAATAGCGCTATTTTATTTATTAAAATAGTTCTTTAAATGAATATTTATATATGTGTTATTTAGATATTCGACAATAGACGTCACCATATGTTTTTAAAATACGTAGTTTTAATTTCAAAAAATTGAATGTACAGATATGACTTTTCCATGATTTTATTATAATTACTACTAAATTTCCCGCGGCTCCGTGTTCAAATTATCAATAAAATAAACTTTTTGTTGTCTTTATAAATTAGTAACATATTAGTAATATGTTGTTGGCCGAAACAATTTTCAAATGAAAATATTTGTAAATTTTTATTGTTTAGTAAATAATGTTAATGTTTGTAAATCTTCTAATGTAAAAATTGGGCAAACGCAAGTCCAACTCTCGCATTATAGGTTCTGTGTCGTTTTTCTTACATACGGTTTTTGTTAGATCAACACTAAAATAAATACGAATAATATTTACTTTCCACAATATCGACTTATTTTATCAACCGTAAAAATAAGTTCGTTTCATATTATTTTTTTACATTTTATGGAAAACAAGTTTATGGTTGTTAAACTGACAAAGCGGGTAAAAATATTTCATATCTGAAAAACTACGGAACGTATATTTTATAAGATAATTTTTGATAAAAGTATTTTAGAAACTGTAATACCTCAACTTTTTCAGATTTTTTTGACACTATTTGTTGAAAGGTGGAAGGCTTCAAGGACACAATAAAATGGTTACGACTTTAATCATATTAGCCGAGCCATTTGAAATATTAAAAAGCATTTGCTTAGAATTTTTTACTTATTTACCTTAATTATGTACTTCTGGAACTCTCACATTCGCCAGCACTTTCTCTTGAAAATCGTTTTGGAAAATATTACTAACTAGCGCTAACTCATCCCTGTTCCGCGACAAATAATATTAAAAAAGGTATTATTATGTAATTTAAATCATCAGCTACATATTAAATTAATTAATAGCTGTCTATTAGTAAAAATGATTAAAATTAATTCAATTTGAGAGTTTATAGCCCAAAACTAAACAAACAAACAAAACAGAAGTATAGACATACATAAATGTTTTTGTTAAAACAAAAAGTACAATATTACTAAATCAAATATGATATTAACGAAGGAACCTTTGTGGCATTGTCAACCACCGCCATCATTTACCAATCATACAGTGCGCAATGAAATTGATATATGTGAGAGTATATGTAAAACCTAAGAATTTGGTTTTTGGTCATATGAACACGGGCGGAGCCGCGGGCATGCTAGTATATTATAAGTTTTAAATTAAAAATAATCTGTTTATTACTTACTGAAAGTCACAATATGCTTAAATAAATGTTCATTACATCAAAGTAATTAGTAAAGTTCCCTTGACGAATAAGAGGACTGTTGAGTGTCAAGATAGCTTTTTAATTTAAATTTGCCAAATTTCATAACATAAAGTTATAATTAACTAGCGACTCACCCTCGCTCCACTCGAGTTCGTCTTTAGTTACGTTTAAGCGTTTACTATAGATTTCTCAGAGATGAGATATTTTCCCGCAGTAAAAAGTATCCTTTATGTTAACCCGGATAACTAGTTATCATCATACCAAATTTAATCAAAATCTGTCCAGTGGTTTTCTTGTGATGCGGTCACAGACAGACAGACAGACAAACAGTATAAAAGATGTAGAAATTTCCTGTTATAATTTCGTTTCATGTGTAAGGTTTCGCTTTTTCAACGTATAATAAAACAGTTATTAAATTATTATACTGGCCACACTGACGACGCGAACGCATAAATTATGATACCTTTATAAATCAGGCATTTAAAAATGACGAGATTGGTCAGGCCAAAAGAAATGTAATAAAAATATAATTAAAAATAGAAAGAATAAATGAACAAAAGATTGGGGAAAAGATGAGGATTGATCGGCGGGGAGTGGACATGGGTGGACTTGCTTTACCTGATTTTTAACTGGAACAAAGAAATAAGAAATTATTGAGAATAAGTGTTTCCTAATAATTTGTAACAAATCAATTTAAAACAAATCTTACACATGTAGTATCTTTATATGGAAACTATTGGTATTATAAAACTAAAATTTATGTGATAGATGTCTTATAAACTGCTTGGCAATAGTGAAATCAAATTAGGAAAAATAATGAGGTAGGTACGGCACTTCGTACACGTAACTGAGGAATACAAAATTGGCAATATTTATACGTCTGGGATATCCTCGGATTTGTGTGTAGATTTAAATATAATGATTTTCCTAAACGACGACTAAAGTCGTAAACATTGTGATTTAAGACGATGTAGGAATAGATACCCCAGTTTTCAGAATTTATGTCCGTTTACTCTCACGCATCAAATGCATTTGATCGAGTAAACCCCAAGTTACAGTTCAAAGCTCTGTGAACCATGCAGTTCCGTAAACGAGGATCATGCTTTTCTCGATCAATTTTTCATTCAAAAGAGATACTGCCCTAACTTGGGCGCAAGCACTCTAAGCAGGTAATTAAGTTAATTAATGTATTACGTTATTCGCCAGCGAAATTCCTGATGTGCGGTAATACCTAAAATTGTGTACTATGTATTGCAATTTGTAAGTAATACAATGTTAATCATAGGCAATTTCCTTTTGTAACTTAAAAAATAAGTATCTAAAGCTTTAATTGTCTATGGTAAACATAGCTAACATTCGTAGGTAAAAGAAATATCTATCAGATAAGATTGGTACAAAAGTAGATGTTAAAATAAAATAATTATTACTAAAAAAATGATTATAATATTGACCTTTTGCGCTATATTTGTAATAATTTCATGAAACAGTCTAAAAATTAGGCAGGATCTTATGAAATATAAGACATAATAAAATGTTATATGTAATACTAGCGGCTCACCCTCGCTTCGCTCGGGTTCGCCTCTGGGAAAACAAAAACAATCCTATCCCAGGGGAACCGTACAGTTTTCAGGAATAAAAAGTAGCATATGTTTTATTCCAGACTACAATCTATCTCCGTGTCAAATTTCATCCAGATCCACTCAGCCGTTGTGGCGTAAAAGAGTAACAAACATCCATTCTCACAAACTTTGACATTTATAATATTAATACGGATTTTCTAACGTCTCTGATATTATACTTTTTTAATGCCATGTGACGTTATATTAAAACACACGATTGATCCCTACACGATTGAGAGTGACTTCATTTTATTACTATTGCCTCTCACTGCTATTCTAAGTAGGCCTCGCTTATCTTTTGTGGCCTTTTGCAGTATTATAATACCTGATGAGCCGCGATATATTTGATCCGTTGATATGCCAGCCAATAATTATATTATTATCCTAAAAATCACGTTTACAAGTGACTGAGACAAAGTACTTATAGTATGTATTCAGCCCTATTTTAACATCTTATTGCTGGGCAAGGGCTTTCCTTTACTACAAGGGGGCCATTCTCCACCACGCTGGCCAAGTGCGGGTTAGCGTACTTCACATGTCTTTTGAAAACTTTCTAGGTTCTCTCAAATATGTAGGTAAGACAAGTGGTAATTATGTTCGAAATGATTCGCACATGAAAATATCAGATGTGCAAATTAAGCCTCGGTTATTAACTCGGTTTCCCAAACGAGCGCGTTAACACTGGACTACCACTGCCTATATTATAGCATCACTGTATTAGCTACAAGCATAAAACTATTTTTTTTAACTTTATTCTCTCTCTTATAATCTCGTTGTCGAGATTCATGCGGGATCTAAAGGTTTATATAATAAAGGTCTAAAACAAAAAATGTGCATAACAGGCCTTACGTTTTAATCTGTAAATAGAACATAGGCTTACGATTTATCTCTTTTCATGGACAACTGCGCATCGTGTGATATTAAACAATCATATGTTATTTTATCTTATTGCTGCGATTTATTTATTGTTTTATATGATTTATAAATATCTAATCAAGTTGCCCAATCATATCTTGATAGTAGCAATCTTGATATTTGGTTATTTAGCTACTGTTTGTCTACATCAGTATTTTAAGCTAGTAAATAAAATATTATCTAAATTTTGTGCCCCTATTTGTAAAATAAAAATTGTTTGTAAAAGAAAACAGTATTAATTTACACAATAATATATTACAAATTGAGGCAGTGGTAGCCCAGTGGTGAAGCTCTCGCTTGGGTAACCGAGTGAAGCGGATTCAAATCCTCACCTCTGATATTTTCATGTGCGAATCATTTTCAACATGATTACCACTTTTCTTACGATGAAGGAAAACATCGTGCGGAAACCTGCATGTCTGAGATAGCCTAACAAGTTCTCGAAAGACATATGTAGTCCGCCAACCCGCACTTGGCCAGCGCGGTAGACTATGGCTTGATACCCCTCGTATTAAAGGGAGGCCTGTGCCCAGTTGTGGGACTTCAAAAAGGGCTGAATAGCTATTAAAAATTGACACTCATATATTTTATTTACTTTTTTCCTGTTATAACACATGAAGAAAGTTTCAACAATATTGTTCCTTGATTTACATTTTGTGCTGTTATGAAGAAATGTATTTTTATGATATTCATGTCACAAATGTGAATGTCTAAGCCTTCAATTTCATTATATACATGAAAAAATAATGAATAAGCCCCAAGGTAGTTACAAAACAAATCTATAAGCATGAAAAGAGCAAATACAGTTTTAGGAGACAATCATTACTGTATTCCTACACGAAATATACGAAAAATTAGTACATAATAACAGTAACTGAAAAGCGCTCTACTACGTAACCGTAAAGTTATAGTGAGGCAACCTTCACTAAAATAAGCTCTCAACTTTTTAAGTATGTACATATTATGACATCTATATGGACTTGTAAGATCACAAAATTACGTTATTCTTGTATGTAGTAGGTAGTACGATTTTCATCATTGATCAAATGATCGATAGCTGTCAAGAGAGAGACCTGTCACACATCACGCAACACGCACACACACACACACACACACATGCTCACAAACGCGTATACACCCAAATACGCACACACACACACAAACACATGAACGCACACTTACATAAAAATGTGTGTTACTCTTTACTAGTGATATAATAATAAAATGTTTGTTTCGATATGGTTAAAACAAGTAGCATTGCGAACTGTCATTTCACAGACCCTTTTATTCCAGCATATGTAGTAATTCTCGTTGAATATTAGAATATCGCAAAAGCTTACTTAAGAGCCCGCAGGGTGTTGTTAGAAACTGAAAACTTTCTATGACATACACAAGTATCTGAAACGTTACGAGTTTTTAAAAATAATAAAACTCAGGCTCATGTATAAAAAACGTTTATAATGTAATTATAATTAATATCAATTCTATTTTAAACGTAACATGATTCAAGATTGTATTGCAGGTGTGTTGTAATTATGTTTTCAGCGGTAAAAACCATGTATGAAACAATTAATATTAGTTATTATTCATGAGATGCTCTTCACTGACACAGTACTTTCCTGAACATTAGTAAAACAAAAGACAAGCACGTCCGCGTCATCCTAACCTCGACTATTGTCTTGAGAACGATGTCTTTAACTGTCTTACCATATATTATCTTATTGATATTGTATGACACGTTTCTTTAATAATAGGTATTACCCGTCCGTGTTGTTTATGACAAATTTTCTATTTTCGGTTATAAGTTATTACATCTGACAGGCGTTTAATACTACGCAAGAAGTAGCGTGTTCGATATCTGGTATGAATGTTTATATTGACTATGAAAATGTTGCCAGACCTAGGTAAAATAAAATGCAGTGTTGAAAGCTGCTATTCAGTGAAGAGTTTGATGCATCAATAATAGGAGGGAAGCGGAGTGATGTTTTACCATGTCCTTGCTGTTTATTTCGCAAGGGAAATCGCGGAAACCTAAACATAAAAAGTTAAATGTTATTATTTTTATTATTCTCATGATATTTTGCAAGCTTTTATTTAGTTTCACCTATCCTGGTGTCTGTTATCAAATTTTGCAAGTTAAATTTGACCCATTTCCCAGTATCCGATTGAGTTGAAATTTGGCATACACATTTGGTTTTCTTGACAATGCATGATTACCTAAATGCTGTCATTTTTGATGCAATATGGCGGACTACGATTTCCATAGAAAGGAGAAGAATACGATTAAAATATAATATAAAAGCTTGTCGCGAGATTAACCTGTGCATGTAAACAAGAATACAATATATAACTTGATCTTGACATAAGTAATTCTAAGAAAAAAATACTTTTTTTTATAAAATAGGAAAATCTCACGACAAACTTTTATATAAATTGTATAATGTAATAAATTGATAGGTTTGATTTAATTTAAAGTTTATTTGCTTCTTTTTAGAGCATTTAAATAAAAGCTTGTTTTTAAAAATGTTTCTTAAATAAGTATAATTTTTTTTTATACAATCAACACTAACAGTTTAAGAAGAAATTTGACATTTGAAAAGTATTCTTTTCAGGTCACTGAACATGTCCTTTATCTGCTTATACGACAGGACAGTTGCTTTATGAGCGTCATTTATTTTCTCTTTGTTGACAAACTATTATATTTTCTTTGCAAATATAGTCGCAACATTGATCTTAATAATTATTATTGACCATATAATAAATAATACAATATTTATTTACATCGTATTAAAAAAGTAATAAAAGGTATATTTTTATAATTTTGCCTTACTTGGAAATTTAGATAATGGACTTTTAAATCGTGTACATACAATTGTTTACAAGCATATACGAGTACTCGTATGTATAACACTAGCTGCCTGTAGTCCCACCCGCTTTATTTTTTTTTCTTATCTTATCAATATATAAATGACTAACGTCATTTCTTAATTAAAGCCCATCTGTTGATGTAAAAATAGAAAATAATCAGATCAAATAATCAGAATATAATAACTAAATAATAATTCTTAAAATAACGTTAAAGTTTAACTTTTATCTTACGTTATCAAGTACTGCGATAAAAAGAATGGTATGTACATTGTAGTTTTTTTACAACATCTATCATCTGTATGCCAAGTATCGTAATAAAATCTTCTTAACTGTTTTTCACGCGTGACTGAACAATTTTTTTAAAGATAGTTGGTTAACTATATGACTAGGTCACAGTACAAATGAAATGAGACACATTTATAAAAGTAAATCAAAAATATTCAAAAAAGAAAATTATCAAAACAATTAAAACGACAAGATTCATAGGAAACGATCCAATTTGAGAACAAGGAAATAACAATTTGATTCCAATCAGTGTTTTGTTGTCCCGTCGTGAAATGTTGTAACTAGATAATAACCTTTGATCGTATACGAGTATAAACTATACGCCTTACTTTACCGTCACGGTTTAATGAATATCTTTAATATTGTGGTCTATTTATACGCAATATTAATATACCTACGTTTGATACGAATTTACTAATACATATATAAATTTATACGTGTAAATATCGGTGGCAGTTGCGTAAGTGTCGGTGTATATTGGACTAGCGACTCACCCTCGCTTCGCTTCGGGTTCGTCCCTAGACAAAAACAAATCTTTCTCACGGAACCGTACATTTTTCCGGGATGATATATAACCTATAGCTTTCCTCAGTAAACGGGCTCTCTAATGCAAAAAGAAATTTTCAAATCGGATTAGTAGTTTCCGAGATTAGCGCGTTCAACCCATCAAACAAACAAACTCTTCAGCTTTATAATATTAGTATAGATTGACCACAGCTATTAAGTGTTACAGTTTTTAATTCCATTCCCATATGATCTGAATCTTTTCATTGATCATTTATTTTATTCCAGCTTGTTATAACAAAGGCAATTTTGGTAATGGCGTGACTTACCTCAAATAACAGAATCTCTCAAGATTTAGTCATTTTGTAGTAATTGACGGTCAGTATGTGAGATTCCTATGAAGTCTAAGAGATAGATAACTTGTATATCAGCCGTAAAGTAACTGGATTAATAGTCACTTCCTAAAAATATTATACCTCTCTTCAATCTTCATATTTCCATACGCTACAAAATTACATTTGGTTTGAAGCTCAATAATTGGATTTATTAAGCAGCGCTGGATGCGAGGATGAATTAATTCACTCAATACAATTTTCATACAATATAAATCTGCTCATGATACTTACTAAAAGCACTTAATGTTTTAACACTTATGTTTACTATTATTAGATTCAACCTACGTGTAACATGAAAATTGATATTTGGTCATAGTTTTGACATCAATACAATAAAAAAATTAGGATCACACTGTGAAACAGATCTATCGTTAGTGAACTCTAGCTGTGCTTATTACTTCAGGTACTTCTCTATTTGAGCCTATCAAATATGGCCTCATTTATCTTTCATTTCGAAACATTTAACGTCAGAAATTCTAATTAGTTCAGATCTCACTATAGTTTATTAGAATCCTGTTCTAGAGATCCTATGATTAATTGCATTAACGTTCCTAGAAAAGCGCGTTATGACGAGGTCAAGTAGTAAGAAAAAAAATAGTTAATAACAATATAATGAAACGAGCGACTCACCCTCGCTTCGCCCGGGCTCGTCCCTAGGTTATTCTTTAAATTGACATAGCTTTTTTTGATTTATGAAGCGATCGAAATAAAACAAACACAAAATATTAAGTGAAGCTTACCACAATATATGAGTGAAAACCGCACCCGAATTGGTTAAGCCGTTTCTGAGATTATCGCGCACAACCGCACAGATAAACAGACAAACCAACAAACAGACAAAAATTCTAAAAATCAAATTTTCTGGGTTGTATTGTATTAATAAAGACCCCCAATAATCGGTAGTTTTTTTTAAACATCTTCCATGTACAGACGACAATTAGTTACAAATTTCTAATATGTATAATATGATTAAAAAAGAACATGCTTTGAACGTATGTCGTCTTCTCAAGATAAAGTAAAATATAATGAGATTTTTTTCAGCGACAATTCTTAGAGAAATATTTATAATGTTATGATTGTATAAAAAGCGCCCTTTGCATATTTATCTAAATATCATACTTGTTTTACAAACACGGTAAACACAAAAGCCCTTATGGCGTAAATAGAGAGCAATGTAGATAATTATGCTATTTCAAAAATCTTAGGCTTAGAATAAATATTTATTTTGTCCAGTCTAATCACAGTTTGCGTCAAATTATATTAACTGAGCTCTGGCAAATGGTTATATATAAAAGTAAATATGTGTGCGTCGACTTAATTTGGTTATATTCTGTCTTAATCTATACATATAATAAAACTGTAGAGGTCGAATGTACATAGAAAAAAATGCTAAAAACCGAGTCAGAGGAATGTAAGAAGAGAAATAGAACAAATCCAGTTTTTTTTTCAAACTTATTGTTTCTCTGTCTGTTTATACTGGCCAATCTCCAAAACTGTTGGACCGACTTAAATGAAATTTTGCATGATGGTACCTTATATCCCCGTTCAACATTTTAGATACTTTTCATCCCGGAAAATTAAAGACTTGCCGTGGCATTGTTAAAAAATTATAGTAGCTTATACAGCTTAGTACACAACAACTTATGCACCTAATTTAGTAAAATTTGGCATGCTGATACCTTATACCGGAAAAATGTACGGTTCCCGTGGTATAGATTTGTTTTTATAAAGGCAAACCCGAGCGACGCGAGGGTGAGCCGCTAGTTCTTAATAGTAAAGCGAGTTTTACGCCGAACTCCCGCCTCTTAAAAATTGTAACATATTAATACTTTAATGTTTAAAGTGAAAAAATAGTCACTTTCGGACCTGTAAGTTAAGCAAAATCTTATGTCGATTTATTTTTGTGTAAAGTGGCTGCTTTACATTTGTACCTTAGTGTTACACTAACAAACAGGTATATATGTATGTTATGTATGTATACGATATTATGTATGCTACAGTGGTAATATTAACTCTAATAGAACTCTTCGTAAAGGCTTTGGCAAAAAAAAATGTAATGACTATATCTAGTGCAATGATTCTATTGTAAAATTGGCTTGTAGGCGTACCATATTATCATAATTTTTGTAATGTCTAGAAAAATTCACATACATGCAACATTAGGCCACGGCGGTAATATTAGCATTAGAGTACTCGTAGTGTTTTGATATATGTCTTAAGGTTTAGCCAGCGGAAGGTTTCAAAGCAGGACTCGATAAAACAAGTTATTGTGTTTTCCCGTGGGAAAGAAAGATTTTCCTGAACTAAAAAGTATCCTAAATGTTGACCCGAGTAATAAGTTATAACTTCACCAAATTTCGTTGATATCGGTTCACTACTTTTTGCGTAAAACGCGCACACATAAACAGACATACAGACAAACAGACAAAATTTTTAATAACTATTGTTTTGAGGTCTATATTATTACTAATTTCGCTAAGTTACTGCTTTATTATAGCATATAGATTAAGTGATATAATTCATTTTTTATATCAAATATATTAAATACTTTTACAAACTTTAGCACACTATACTAAGTATTAAGGACACTTGTATGGCTTTGAAAGCTCAGCCGCTGGATTGTAAGCAGGTTTTTACAAAGACCCTATGTATTTCAAGCATAAATAATAGGGCGTATATAAGGTAACGGCCATCGCTTAAATTTGGATTATCAAGTTAGTATTAACGTTATCGTCACCCTACATTTTTTATACATTTACATCTGGTAGAGAATATCTTTTTTTTTATTATTTTAATAGAATAAACTTTGCCTAGATGTTTTGGATTTCTCTTCCTAGTAAATTCTGTCACTGCGTTGTAACTTTAAAAACAAAATAAGCTAGGGCACCAAATTTATTTTCTTTCTAAACAGGTTTAATTAGACTACACCAAAACTGTTTTTACTAGGAATCTACTGAAAGTAATTGTCTCTTTGTCGTATAATTCTTTGCAAGTTATATGCCTTCTAAAGTTCACCTAAATATATTTTTTATAAAAATACTGTTGGCTGTTTTCATAGTGACTTTTTAATAAAGAAGCTTTGATTCTAGAATCCATTTATTATTTGAAATATTTTTCTTCTCTTTTAAGAACCCTGATTTGTGAAGATATTACGACTTCTTGGCATTAAAGGTTATATTTAAATATAATACATATACGTATAAGTACCTATATATAAGATATTATTATTATTATTTTATATGTATTAATATAAAATAATTTCGCTATAAGGAAAGAATTTTATGAGTATTTTCTTTATTCATTTGATTATTTAATTCTACAGCTGAATAGGTTTTGCAGAATTGCAGCTGAATTGCTTTATAAAATGTTATAGTATATCATAAATATTATATGTAAGTACATTGTAACTGCTTATGCTACTATGAGAAATAAGAGAGATGAAGTGTAGGACAGTGCGACATATTTGAAACACTGCCACAGGCTATTCTTATCCTCTGTTGAACGTAAATACGCCGCACGTAGACGATATTGAATATTATATTCTCAACTTCAATATTTATGAAACTATGCTATATATTGAAATTACTTTGAAACATTTTCTAAGTATAATAACATTACGACTTGTTTTTCGTGAGTTATTTTTGTTCAGAACAGCTATGTGTAATGTGTCGTTAAGGCGTTCATATTCCAATCCATTTTTTGTTTGTTTTACAAAATTAGTAATAATTTTAAAAATTTCGTGGGCGCAATTCATACATTTAATAGAGGTATTAGAATTGGTCCTCATCATGTATTCTAAACGTTCGCTCGGAGGCCGTCGCTAAAGAATTCTTTTCTTTCCGTCGTCGTAGAATTTTTCCAACCTCAATTTATTTTCTATCAAAGATAACAGTCTTTGAAAGATAGTTTGCTGAACTATATTTTGTACATTTTTTAAAAGCTACTTCATAGATTTATCTAGAAACTTTTGCTATAAACTTATCATGATCTCGTTTACATACAAACAGGTTTGCCTAATTCTTGCATTTTTGGCGAATGAGTCAGAAAAATAATGACAGACAGTAAGTTACCTCCATCAATTATCTTTTTTTTTAATGTGAATTTGTGAAGACTGTATGTGTCAACGCCTTTGCTCTCCGGCGCTAGTCTGTAGTTTACGCGCCAAGACGCACGCGCAGTCCTCACCACGCGCTAGCCAATATAACTTCCATCGAATCAAAAATATATCGAAAATAAGTACTATGCTCTTTTTTTACTGCTTACGTAAAATTAAAAGAAATTTATCGACGTCCATCTTATTTAAGTGATTATTATATTAATGGGCAGACTGTGATGTGACAGTGAACTATTTGGAGATTTATAGTGATTGATTCTATGATAAATAAGAGGTTTAGTAATTGAAGCCTGTTACGTGAGTGCAATTAAAACTTAAATTATATATATATAACGTTACATATAATTGAAAATAGTTATAAATTAATAGATAAACAGTTTGTGTAATAAGTTTTGCTATTTATAGTGCTTTACTATAAATATATAAGTACTTTTATAAAACTTGTATCACGACAAAAAATATTAAGAGTTTGATTATATTTTATAATAATACTTTACGAATTTCAGTAGCACGTATACATCTAGTGCGAAAATTTATTCGTTGTCACTTTTTATTCAGAAATTTCAGCCTCTTCAAATAAACTAACGCTTTGAACTCTTCACGATATGATTTGGGAATAGATTGCTCATGGGTTCTCGTGAACTACAGTTGAATAATAAAATTTTGCAAATCAAAATGGTATATTTTATATCTGGTCAGTTTTTATGTATAAAAATCAGGTCCCTGTCAACCCACGTTATCGGTTTTGTCAAAAAATTAGAATTCCTAGATTTTAAATTGAATTACTTAATAAATTTAATATTGTGATGTAACGTTTATAATGAAATGAAATAATAATATGATTCATATTTGAAAAACAATCATAATTTACTCGTTACATTATTATATGCACAATTAGTTTTTGATACATTTAATTCATAATGGTATTTTGTTTTACTATTACAAACTTTATCATAGGTTCCATTTTGTAAATATATTTAAAAAAATAACAATAACCAAACTCTTTATTTACGCGAAACTTTTCTTCAATTAGTACAACCATTTGTCAATTTGTAATTGTTGGCACAAATAAAATCGTTTTTATTACTGAAGACTGAAATAGAACTAAAACTGGGACATTATTATTAATTACATCTTTATATTTATTTTTGTAATCGCAAAAATTGGAACGTTACTGTAAGGTCATTTTGGTATCATTCAAAAATTGGGATCGCCTGAATACCGATATATTATTTTTGACTCGTTATTGTTTTTACACTTTAATACACATAAAACAAATTACTAAAATCCTTATAATTATTAATTATAATTTATATTCGTAACTCGGGCTTTAATTACAATGACAAAAATTTATTGTTTTTAGCGAAAAGTGTTTGCCTTTGTAACAAAATTTTGGGCAATCGAAAATGTGACAGTAATTGTGAACAGTGACGCCATCTAAAGATTTTACAAAACATTTACTGAAAGACGGGTTGGAAAGGCATTTTGAAATGTTGCCGATCGCTGAATTGGAAGAGGGCGCTATTGCTCTACTAGCGGCTAATGCCAGACATCGACGAACTCGCGATCGCGTGGTTTCAGCTGAAGTCCGCGCGATCCGCCGTCGGCGTGGCTGGACCGTCGTCGGCTCCGAAACTAGGTGAGTCTGTTAACCAATAACAGATGTCGCTTACAATATATTTCTGCTACTATTGGAAAAAAATACCTATTAATGTTAAATCTCGTCATACCTATATAGAGTGTAAAATAGCAGAAATATACATGAAATTTTAAATTATTCACATAATTTTACATTCACTATGGATTATATCACAAACTCGTATGTTATGTATGTACAGTTATAATTGCTACGGTTTTGAACTGTCGTCTTTGAAACGACACACGAATAAATTCCCCTCTAATCTATTTAAGTGTTTACTCCATAGAGTTGTTTAATTTAGAAAATAAATTTACGTTAAGTTTATTCTGAGGTAAGTAAACAATTTATATTAGTAATGTTGTTTATAAACTAACTTATGCAATGCAAATAACGACAGAGAATTTGTTTAAAGAATTCTTTTGAAACATGACATTTTATATATTAAAAACTTTTTATTCACATTAACTATGACTGAACAAATAAATACACATAATTATTATCAGGATAAGAATTAAAATACTAAATTTAAAAGTCTGTCGTGGAAACAAAAAGCCGAATATCAACAAACAACAAAAGTCAACAAAAATGTACATTTTTTATATAACTCAATTAAGATATTTTCTTTTTAAAAATAATTATAAAGGTTCCTTAATTAACTAAAATGTTTCATTTTATTTTGGAATATTAAATATTATTCTTTATTGACTACATTAGGTACAAGGTTGGATCGGAGAACTGAATTTTATTACTTAGCATGACATTATAAATTTATTCGGTTTTGATATATAATATTAGTTCAAGCGAAATGCGGTTTGAAAACAAAATATTAAAAACCTGAAGTTTTATGATTTTAAAATGTTAGCAGGTATATAAAGAATAGAAATTCGTGAAATGCCCCCGATGCCCAGCTACCACCGAGAAATGGGGGGGACGCAAAGCGTTGAAAAATAGTTTTTTTCAATTTCCGGCTTACTGTGACGTTCTATCGAAAAATGTTTTGTACAAAAGTTGTAGGTCTAGTAAAAATCTATAACTTTTATAGATAACACTTTTTCCAATAACCTTTACGTTTACTTACATTTACTTTACAGTAACCCCATTTCTCGGGGTTATTTTCTATTCCTTATATACTTGCTAACATTTTAAAATAATAAAACTTCAGGTTTTCAATATTTTATTTTTTCTTAAAAATATACGCATTTCGCTTGGTCTGTATAGTACGTACTTGAAAACTAAACAGGCATATTTTTGGTTTTTAATAATTGATTTATTAATTAGCTGAACATTTCATAAAATTTTCAAATATTATTTATACTCTGGAATTTTTGATATTGAAAAAGATTCGTGAGTGAGATAAAGCACGATTGAAGCTCTTATTGAACGTAGCGTTCCATTACTTTATTTAATGAAAAAGAAATATAGACACATAGTATATTACATTTTTGTTTTATTCAGTTCGTTATTTTAAAGCTTCTGATCTGTGTCTAGAGATTTGTATAGTGACTGTGTCAATATTTCTCAATCTCAACTGTAAAATGAGTTTACAATAGTAAAACGAGAGTTTTTAATAAAATTTTATCTCGTTATTAAATTGATTGACATTAAAATGTTGTTTTAATAATGTAAAAAATAATTTATTAAAATTAATAATAATGAATATCGAATATTACGAAAACTTATTTAAACACATATTGTCGACGTCAGCTTTCCTGTCGTCGACCCTATTGCTTTCAGCATAAGGCGCTTTATTATATTTATTATATCGAGACATACACTCAACCAACGATCTTACCCAAATACAACTTCGTTACTCACTACGTCAATCATACATCATCTAACAATCTAACACAACCCTCATTCTAATTCTACTTGCACGCAACACCTGCACTAGATAAATAAAACCATTGTAATTCTGTTAAGACAGACCAAATATAAATCTTTGAGAATCTTCTTTTTTGTTCATCGCGAACACATAATATGTATATTGTTTATCTAAGTGAGAATTCATTTCTCTATAAAAGATATACCTACTTCAAAATCACTTGAAAGTAGTTAGTCCACACTTAGAATATGTATTTTTGTAATTTATGTATGTATTTTGAGGTATTATTATTTATTATCTATATGCTTATTCATTAAAAAAATATGAAAATTGATTCATAATTAGCCAAGATATCACTTAAAATAAACTGAGATAAAAATAATTCAGTATCTCCTTTTTTTATTTCAGTAAAAAAGTAGAAATAACTGGTTATTTTCCTTTTTAAAACTGCTACAGTAGGGATTGTTATATTTTAGCAACATTCGGTCCAATTCATTCACATCAATTTAACTCGCATGGGTCGTGTCCTCGGGCAAAATCCTAGTCCCTTTGGATTTTTATCCATCTGTTCTTATCGTCAGTGATGCATAGATCGTGGATATGTTACATATTCTATATTGATCGCTTTGTTTCGGGCCATATTTATTACTTGTTTGCTATTTGGAGCTATATTATATGTATACATTGTATTCTAAGTTTCTTTTTAATAATTATGGTATTATCCCCGTATATACTAAAATATATCCCAATGAAATATGTTGGTAAATTTGTTCATTATAAGTATGTATATTAAATTATTATATTCATATTAATTTTAAAGTTATTTAAAACTGATACATAAAAAGTAAAGCATCATAAACATATTGTACTCAATAAACAAATCAAAATATATAAAAATACGTAGGAAATAAGAGATTTATTTTTAAAACTGAAACGAAGCCTTTAAAGTGGGAATTTTAATGATTATCTAAACATCTTTTACCTTCATAATATTCAATGAGCTGTTTTAACATTATTTTAATACATTTATTTATAGATAGGTATAAAAACATTATATGAATTAAAAAATACATAGATTAAGCACTGTGTATTTTTAGATTTTTTATTCTTGTGTAATTTATTTATTTGCCATGCAAATATTAACACGAGTGTCTAGCTTTTGGTTTGTTGATAACTCGCTGGTCACTGGCTTAATTGACTAATCTCGCTTTGGTTAGGTAAATATGTCAGATATTTGTCTAAACTTTTAGGTCTTTTCAGATAATAAAATGTGTCCATCGCTATAAAATACTGTATTCATTTTAAAATCATATCTAAATAAATATAACTCACATAATTTTTATGTGACAGTATCACACAAAGTATGCCTAAAAATCATAAGCTATAGTTTATTATTAACATTATTTATTTTTCATGCATCATATTCTTTAGTTGTGTGAAAGATGTAAGCGGTTACGGCTAATATATAAAATTTTGTGCACATATTTCATGAACATGACACGTATCTTGCGTAGAATGTTGTGATTAATTACTACGGCTAAATTGATCCAATTTATACTTTCCTGTTTCTATATTGTTATTATAGTTCTAATCATATACAAGGATAAAATAATCCTTATGTACATTAAATTTAGTATTTAACACGTTATCTTGTTCGGAATGATTGGAACCGATAGTTATATTAATGGTCGAAAAGAGTACAAAATCAATTAACAAAACGCTACTATATAGTCCCAATCCACTCCTAATATTACTAAACTGTTTTAGAATTCATTAACCCGTTCTGCGAAACTGTCATGTAACTGTGACACAACTTACTTATTAGGGCTTATATTCTCTAAAGGAGGATTTTGGTAACAGCATTAAAGTTTAACAGCTAATTTAGTTCAAAAGTAAATAAGGCTCTTATATTTAGTACAGAATATATGTAAGACATATATGTATATAGTAGTATCTTATCTATACGTATTATAATAAAATTGTAACTATGCCGAGTCTGTACATTCATTATTTTCTCGAAAATCTTATTGAAGTAGATATTATTATCGATACAGAGGCTGAATCTATAGTTTTTAGAATTTTTGTCTGTCTGTCTGTGACTGTCTGTGATGATTACTGGTTATCTGGGTCAACATATAGGATACTTTTTACTGCGTGAAAATATACCTATCATCTCTGAGAAATTTGTACTAAACGTTAAAACTTAAACGTACTAGCGACCCACCCTCGCTCCGCTCGGGTTCGTCCCAAGTATACTAATATATTTGTGCGTTAAGTACTCGATTGTCAGCTTTTAGACCCTAGGTAATAGTTTTAAGGAAGATTATGGATGCCAGCCATTCAGATTTCAGAACTTTGAAGTAAAATCTGGGGCCGTTTATTCACACCAATATTTCTTTTGAGAATTCTTTTATGTAGACTGTGGATCCACCCTTTAACAACACAATAGAATTGACAAAGGCAATTGAGGCATAAGCGTCATAAATTGCTATAAATGCGGATTAGGAATCTTTCTATTCTTCATTTATGTTTTTAAACCCCGACTCAAAAAGAAGAGTGTTATAAGTTTAACGTGTATCTGTGTGTCTGTCTGTGGTATCTTAGCGCTTAAACGGATGAACCAATTTTCATTGAAAAGTGACTTAATCGCGAGTGTTCTTAGCTATAAATCAAGAAAATCGGTTCAACCATTTGTAGATTTAATTCATCAAGATCCAAGTTGGTATCCCGTTACTTCAGTTACATTGCAACGATTTGGCAACTTTGACCTGATACTACAGCGTCACCTAGAATCTACAAGATGCTCAACTCTACTGAAATACTGCAGAAATAATAGGTATGTTTAGGCTCATTGAAATGCCCTCAATGAATAGGTTATTGTGTTGGGGTTCTTTTTATTACTATTTTTTGTGAGTGAACCTCATTTTTATTTTTGTATTATAATATTTAGAATTACATATATGTATAAGTAGAGGTATACATGATATGAACATCGTTACATGATGATATTAGTTCTAAAAGAGTCTATACCAATAATGGACTACAAAGAAAATACACAACATTATAATAACTTAAAGTTATTTGTTAAAACGTTCCGTCTACGATTTAAGCAAATATTTGAAACTCGCGATGGGCATATCTCAAAAGAATTTTTGATGCGTCAGTGAATCGCAGTGTTCAGGTGACTCTTCCCGGGCTCTTTGGCAATATGCCCTTACGGATATAGACGGGGACATTGCGTCTCTCACATACTTTCCAAAAGCCATTCGCATTGACTCATACAAGCGAGCATTTTATAGATATTGATTAATTGCAAAACGTTTCTTGCGGGAAATTTAGCACGTGCATATTAAAATATATTTTAATTTCTTTTGTTTTTTAATGTCTGGAAATACAATCATTTTATTTCGATTACTAACATTGAAAATTTCCTTCATTTTTTTTGGTTTACTATTAAAGAAGGGGAATAAAACTGGAATCCTACATAAATCGAAGCTTATGCACAAAATATATTACTAACAATCACACGTTAAGGCAGATAAAAAAGTGACTTACTTGAATTCCTTAAAAATACGGTGAAGAAACAAGATACAAATTTTAATACCTAAATAAAATGTCAAAAGACCATCCAGTAGATATTGTGGCATTGATGAATTTCAATTGATCGAAACTCAACCACTAACGATTACGGATGGCTTGTAAAATTTATAATAGACTAATATCCCGCGGGAATACCTGGATATACCAGGATGAAAAATCCCTTCGCTTTGCTGTTTCACGAAAAAGAGATAAACAAATCGATGAAACAACAGACTCACTTTTGCATTTAAAAAACCAGTAAGGATTTTCAGCTTTATCAACAAGACTAATGTAGAAATTACTACTTGATGTTTATAGTCAACTGATTTCTCCTATTTCGAAAAAAGATGACGTAATCAATCAATCAATCAATCAATATTCAATATCCTCGCAAATTGTAAACTTGTACATTTTCTTATTTTATCTAATATCTTTAATATAGAAAATTAAAAATGATATACAAATCAATAATATTCTAGTCTCATTACATGTGCGCAGTATTATGTATCTTTACATGTCACAACAAACTTTATTTCAATACATAGTATAAAACAAAGTCGCTTCCCGCTGTCTGTCCCTATATATGCTTAGATCTTTAAAACTACGCAATGGATGTTGATGTGGTTGTTTTAATAGATAAAGTGATTCAAGAGGAAGGTTTATATGTATAATACATGCATATTATAGTACAGAAAAGCCGAGAAATTGAAAGATTTGTATTTCATACTAACCATTAAAACGTACCAAGGGACGAACCCGAGCGAAGCGTGGGTGAGTCGCTAGTACTTTAATAATATGGCCAGGTATAAAGATATAAATCCTTTCTCTAAACACTTACTCGTATGTCTGAGCATTTCGCTTTGGGTAGTAGTTCCAAGGCTTACCTTGTCAGGCCAGCACAAATATTGTTATGGTCAATCCAAATATCCGGCAGCATACAATCAGGTCAATCATATACCACATCGCGTCAAAACAACGCGTACAACAAAATGAATAAATTAATTTTTAAAATAATATTTCGATGAAAATGTTGCCAAAAATATTCAAAATGGATCTTGATGACTGTTATATTCTTAATATATATTATATTTGAAATTCCGCTTTACATTTTTTTATGTACGGACTAAAACAGCAACGTTATTTTTCATGAGATATTTCGAGGAAACACAACATAAACAGTTTTATAACGTCGTATTAGCAGGAAGTGCAAAATGTTGCGCTAAAACACAATACATTTGTTATCACTTAATCATGGAAATTTGGTTTTCCCCAAAAGTGAGATTTATATACTACATCTTATTAAAAAAGGTATCTTATTGCAATAATAAAATACCTTATTTGATCGTAGAGAGCATGAGTTCGATTTACACTTAGGTAGCTTTTTATAATTCCTTGTTATTTACTTTTTGCAATAAAAATTTACGCGCAATTCATCTTAACTTTACCTTTTGTATTTTTATATTATTTCTTGCATTAATTTTCAGATAACTATACATGTTATTTAATTTTAACCAAAAACCTATTTATAATAAGGGTTCAAAAATATAATGAGCGAACAGACAAAGACACAGCGCATAGTCACAGTCCTGAATCCTGATAAGACTTTTCGGATACAAATCCTAAAAATAACATAATATATTTGTTACCTAAATACCTTAGTCATTGTAGATGAAATTAAATAAATCCATAATTATTACTATTATGATGAAGTTTTTTTTGTATGGAGATAAAGGGCTTACCGCGAGAAAACTTTCATTCCCATAGAAAAACACGTTATAAAAATAAACAATTGATATGGTTTACTGCATAAAAGTGGAATGTCTGGAGAGTGACATAGTTATGTTTTAATTTAATATTTATATTTAGGAACAGACACAAGCGAAACACAAGTATATTATGTCTCAAAAAGTTAACTAACATATACTGTTAGTTTTATTTTTATTAGCTACAAGAATACCAATATATATAAAGTTCGTATGTAAAATGTAAAATTGTATAAATATTGTTATTATATAACACTTTTTTTAAAATAAGAAAAATATTTCTTTATAATCAGTAAATATTTTGTCATTGTTTATGTTGTCATAAAATATATTAAAAAGACGATAATAAAAACTCTCAAAAGCACAATAACAACAACAATAAGAGCTTTTAGTTGTTTTGTCATTTAATTAGGTATTTCAAAATAGAAAAAACACCTTTCGTATTAAAAAGACAACTAAAACAATCCCATCAAAAGACGGAAAAGCTTGATTTAAAATTTATCTCTTAAAAATATTTTTTTCCTTAAAGAAATACAAGATAAATAGGCAAAAAATACTTAGAGTAGAAAATAATGACAGTCGTCCAAGTATTTGCCACCTTAGCATATTCATAAATCTCCTAAAGCTCTTGTAAAATTTATTATCTACTTCCATTGAAACAAAGTCAGTAAGCAGTAATGGAATGATTGATGAATATTATGATAAATGATTTATTTTCAACATTGTTTGTGCTTCTATCGGTCTAATATTAAAAAAATTACTGTCCCTTCGCACGCACAGCTAAACCGCTGTAGTAACATGAAATGTAACTCCTTATATTACTGTATAAGGTTAGTACTAAGAAGGATTTGTTTATATATTCATCCTTTAAAGGGGTTACTGTGTGTGGATAGAAAGTTTCAAGTAAAAGCATCGAAGCTACATGTAAAGGAAGTAACTTTTTGATAGAAACCAATTTATATAAATAAGAGTTTGATGTACAAACATTCTGCACAATTGTAATTTAAGTAATGCACTTTCAAAAGTCTTTGTTATCGCGCTTTTTTGAACATAATAAAAACAGAAGGCTCTTTTAAAAATGGAACCTGCATCGATATGACGACAATCTTTTTATCTCTACGCAAAAACAAAACATAAAATTTTTGCCGAATTCATCTCGTTACATTCTGCCCTTCAAGGAAATGAAAATTGAACAATACTCATGATTATTATTGAAATACTTTGCGTGATATGTTCTCTTTTAAGATTTTTTAAGGTTTTCAGTAAGAACAAAACGATAATTATTAGGAAATAATAATAAATATAAGTTGTAAGTACCTTTTATAAGTTTCAAATGTGTCTAAGACGAGATTATGTTTAAATAAATATAGGAGAGGTTGCTCTATCTGCATTTTTTTTAAACTTTTGATTATTAAATTTTAGTTGTAGATATAACTCTCTAGTAAATGAGCCGTACATATAATTGGAATTGGTTTCTCCATCGACCATGATTGCTGTAAAGCATTCGACACGTGAACTAAAAAATTAAAATTAAATCCACGAATAAATCCGAAAAGATAGTTTTGTTTAAAATAATTGAAACTACATACTTAATATACTTATAGACTAAATAGTCATGGGCAATGATAAGTACTTTTTTCTTTGTTTATCCTAGCAATTATGTTTGATTACTATTTACACTTAACTTGTTTAACACTAGAGACTTACCCCCGCTTCGCTCGGATGCGCCCCTAGGTATTTTTTGTATACCTATACAGGCAGTGCCATATTTTAACAAATATGACTAACAATAGCCTATTTATTGCTCCATGTAATAGTCTATATTAAGTGTACTAAATTTTAGAAGTTCCGTCCAGACGTTTTGGCATGAAGGCGTAACAAACAAACATACACACAAACTTTCCCGTTTACAGCAGTGGTGTGGTTTAAAGAAACAATAACAATAGTAAATGTCTAAATTTAGAGTTAACATACTATTATGGTCCAATTTTAATGATCCAATGTAACATAAGATCAGTTTTGGAACTACTATAAAGATAAAGTATAAAAAAATTGACATATTTTGGATGAAATTACGCAAAGTCATACAAAATATTTTTTACGTAATATTTCAACAAATAATAAGATTAATTTAAAATATTTATTTAGTATAATTTGTATGTTCTTAGTAATACTTACCTAGAGTATATAACCTACACATAATAATATAACATTACTGAAACCAAATACATTTGAGTATCTTATGTATAATATAGCAATATTGAATTTCATCGATACCAAACCTTTATTTTTACACGATGATCAAACAGCAAAACTGCAGTATGTAAATGATTGACTTCAAATACCCTAATATGTCAGTAGGTATATTAATCGCAGTGAAACTTACAAAAACTATTTTTATAATTAAATTCCCTTATCTCAGCAACAGCAAACTAAATATAAGTCTAATTTATCAGGGTAGTTATTTGTTTATGTGGTGTTTGCACGAAAGCTATAAATAAATACTACCTTGGAAGACTAAAAATTTTACATAGGCACGCTTATATATTTATTTTATATTTTTTATAATAAAAAGATATTATTTTATTTTCACTATTAACAATATATATTTTCTCTATAGATTTATTTGTAGTTAATATTTTATTACTAACTAGCGACTCTAGGTACGTTTTAACGATAAGTATAGAGTAGACTATATATGTATGTATACATATACATATGTACAATGTACGTACATAAGTATAGAAAAGTAGGTAAGTATTATAAAAAATTGAAATCAATATTTCTTACTTAAGAAATTATTTATTCAGCACTTTTTGCGTGAAACGCGCACATCGATTTGACTAAGTTAGTTTTATTATAGGTATAGTAAGAAAATAATAGATATTGCGAGTGTACCTTAGGAGATAGATATACTATTCAGGATTTTACTGTACGCTTTTCCAAACCTATAATTTTATTGTACATTGTTTTGATGCATGTTTTAAGCTCTAGCCAGCGGAAAGTTTCTAAGAAGGACTCGATAAAACCAGTTATTGTGTTTTCCCGTGAGAAAGAAAGATTTTCCCGAAGTAAAAGGTATTTCAAAATGTTGACCCGAGTTTAAGTTATCACTTTACCAAATTTCGTTGAAATCGGTATTACTTTTTGTGTGAAACGCGCACACACAAACAGATATACAGACAAACAGACAAAAAAATTATAACTATTGTTTTGGGGTTTATATTGTGTATATAATACGTTACAGTCATAGTTTTTAAAAAATATTTCATGTACAGATTTCGCTAAGTTACAGCTTTATTATAGTAGGTATAGATATATAGTAATCACATAAGGAAAAGTAACT
This sequence comes from Argynnis bischoffii washingtonia, assembly GCA_033884665.1. Classification (NCBI taxonomy): domain Eukaryota; kingdom Metazoa; phylum Arthropoda; class Insecta; order Lepidoptera; family Nymphalidae; genus Argynnis; species Argynnis bischoffii. Next base: position 10,069,659 of record CM066618.1, on the reverse strand, counting down.
TTGTCTGTCTACCTGTTATTTTTTCACGTTTATACTGTTAACAGATTTTTATGAAATTTAGCTGGGACGTAGATAGCAACACGGGGACGAAAATATAGGAACTCTTTATTCCCACCCCGCTATCCACACGCGCGAAGCCACGGCTATTGACTAGGGGAAAGAACGAAAAGCAGTATTAAAATTATTTAAGTTCACATACATACATACATTTTAACGAAAGTCGTTTATTAAAATGTAAGTACCTGGGCGACCGAGCTTCGCTCGGAGTTCTTGAAAGATTGTATATTTTACATTAACTAAGTGTTACTGAGAAAGTTGTATAGATGTCGCGATAAGAACAATTTTCTTTTTAATTTGGCTTAAAAATAATTTTACATTAAGTGACTAAGTGGTACTGAGACAGTTGTATAGATGTCGCGATAAGAACAATTTTCTTTTTAATTTGGCTTAAAAATAATTTTACATTGACTAAGTGTTACTGACAGAGTTGTATAGATGTCGCTATTAAATTTTGCGTAGAATAATGCATAAGAAAAACGCATGAAAACTCGAAAACACGCGTTTTCCCAGACATGTGACTAATCTAGATCAATTTTTCGCCCCCGAAAGCCCCCATATACCAAATTTCAGCAAAATCGTTAGAGTCGTTTCCGATATCGTCGGTATAAATAAATAAATAAATAAATATACAAGAATTGCTCGTTTAAATATATAAGATTTCTTTTTATCTGAATTCATTACATAATGACGTTCACTACGTTGGTGATAAGTTCATAATTTTTTTCTCATTTATTATTTGCTAAGTAATTTAAATTTTAAAAAATCCAGTTAAGAATGATCCAGTAAAGTATCATATAACTAACCTATATAAAAGAAATAAAAAATTAACGATAAATAGAAAGGACTAGCTACAATGTATTTTTCTAGTTTTATCAGAAATGCTCTTTACAATTGAGCTTAGTTAAAATAGTGCAACTGTAATCCTTTCTTTTCCTATAAGATTAAAGATATTTTGCAACCGATTAAATACTGATGGATTTTTAAAAGTTGATCTAGGGAAGTATTGTTTTTATACATCAATGTCTTGATGAGTTTTGGTATAGAGATAACTGGGACGTTGAAGAAGTACATATGCTATTTTTTGTTGCGAAAATAAAACTTGAAGACCTCACCCACAGAGGGCGAAAGTTTGAATGGGGAATCTGAGACTCATAAGTGACATAGATATGCTTCTTTTTACCTAGGGATGAATACGAGCAAAGCGAGAGTGCGTCACTAGTTTGTTTGATTAACTGCCAGTTAATCCCGGAAATTAATTAATTTTAACGGGACTCTTATTGACTCTAAATTCAAACTTTTCCAAAAAGATTAAATTTGATCTTGTACATTTTGCGAAAAACTTGTTCACACGTTTTAAAGGATAGAGACGGAACAAAATAATTTTTGACGAGACTTTAATCATGGGAAAAAATAGCCTGAAAGTTACACTTGTTACTTTTTATCTCGGGAAAAGAAAAAGGTTTCCGGGTAAAAGGGGACAAGAGCTTTATCAGTTTTGGCATGGAGTTAACGGTCCTAAGTGAAGTGAAGGCGGATCCTAATAAATTATAATAGTTTTTCAACTACAAACGTAATTTAAAAGTAAACCACTATATACATAAATATATGACGAGTATGTAAAAACAGTTCCCAGTTTACGTACATATTATAAAGTGATACATAATGAGTTTGTATTTTACGGTCTAGTCAAAAAAATACTGTATGGATACATACGATTTCTACTAACATAAACAATGTTAAAGTTCAATTATTGCAATTCATGAAAATGTTAAAAATAAGCTTCCAATATAATGATGTTTGTAAATTGCGTAGGATAAAATGATTCCTTCTGAGAGCTTTCGTGATATTACAAATGCAAAGGGCATCTAGGGACACGAAGCGTCGATGGGTCACTGGTATTAATAATATAACGCTTTAAGTCTTTTAAATTATTAACTGTCACAGTAAGTACATCTTCTTATATTGAACTACAGTAGGTACTTATCCGGAAAGCTAGCCTTTTAATAAAGGAAAATCTTTTATATGTAAACTACGTAATATGTAAACGCATGACTCATATTGCCCATGACTCTGCCCACTAGACCGTTCCGTCACCGACCGGCACCGTTGCGTGCCGTGCACGGAGCGGCAACAATTGTCAACGAGAATATTTTGCTGGTACCGGTACGCTCCGTGGCTGGCACGCGACGTTGCCTGACCGGTGTGCGCAGGCGGCGAAACGGGGAGCATACGTGTTATAACCGCGTATAATGACCGTTATAACCGGGTATGATGACCGTTCTAAGGCCGTTACATGTTGCCGCTTGTCTTGCCACTTTGTTGTTATGTTATTGTTGTTGGTTCTAATTGTGGTTAATCTTCTAGTGATAATATTTTCCATATGGATATGATACGCAGATGATACGCGGATGATACGCGGTTGATACGTAGATGATACGCGGATGATATGCAAATGCTACGGTCACTATAACCCAAAATACGCTGTTGATACGGTCAGTGGACATAGTAGTCCGTGCCGTACTCGTCTCCGTGCCTGATACGTTCATAGCACGGTCATGTTATGAGACGGTGTAGTGGACACACACCCTTAGTATGGATAAATATACATAAAGCTAGATAGCATATAAAGATAGATAAAGCTGGCTTTTTTAGCGGTGTTGGTCTATCATCATCGGCTTGGGCTGAACCGTGAACGTTGATAAGTCAGTCAGTGAGTCGTGATATTGCCTTTAATATAATATATAATAAAAATAGTTTTCTTTTCTGTAGACCTTTTTAAGACCTACAATTTTCTAGTACATTGTTTTGATGTCTTAAGGTTTAGCCAGCAGAAGGTTTCTAAAGAGGACTCGATAAAACCAGTTATTGTGTTTTTCCGTGGGAAAGAAACATTTTCTTGATATAAAAGGTATCCTAAATGTTGAGCCGCTAATAAGTTATCATTTCACTAAATTTCGTTAAAATCGGTTTACTACTGTTTGCGTGAAACGCGCACACACAAACAGACATACAGACAAACTGACAAAAATTTAATAACTATTGTTTTGAGGTCTATATTGTGTATATAGTACGTTACAGTCATTGTTTTTAAAAAATATTTCATGTGCAGATTTCGCTTAGTTACTGCTTTATTATAGTATAGATGTTTTTAAAAAATATTTAATGTACAGATTTCGCTAAGATACTGCTTAATTATAGTATATAAATAAATTCATGTATTTGATATCGTGCTTTATACACTTCTTTTTTTATTTTTATTTTTTTTATTGAATTAAATTATTCATATAACATGTATTTAATATAAAATATTCTAAAAATTAATATATTGTTAAAATATTACAGTTTAAAGAGCATACACGTTTTAATAAAGGCCGTTGCAATTCAGTAGTCGAGGGCCAATTCGACATGCGCAAGCCTGCCGTTCAATATAGGCACTGAGAATCTGTAGCTACCCTTAAACTATAGCTGTGTTCGTTTTGTTAACGCTTTATTGCATTAAGCTTACTGCTTCTAATTATAAAGTTTGCAGAAAGAAATGTTACATTGCATCAAAGTTAGTAGAGGCAAGTTAGGAGTATAATATAACAGGTAGGTAGTAACTTGTTATTAAGTAGCAAGTTAGGAGTAGGTTATATAAGTATGGATAAGTATCTTGTACGAATTACGCTGAAGGCTGCAAGTTTAACTTCCATACAAAGCTTGAAATTGTTTATTTATATGTTTGTAAAGGTCAATAGGCTGTTCCTCATTCCTCAATATAAGGCACAGGGCAAAACAAAATCATGAATTCAAAAAACTAACTACGTGCAAGTAAAATGTATGAAAAATATTTAAAATATTTTACACATCACGTGTTGTATTTATTGCTTGTCCTTAACCTTAATATCGTTTTTAAGAAGCTTTTCTAATTAATAACTTATTATATTTAGGAACTCGAAATCCATGTTAAGCATTTTACCTAATTTCCGCGTATACAAAAATCAGTGAAATAATAATAAAGTTTTTATGGGATTGCGTATTTTCGAAGATTATATGGAACTTCTATGAAACAATTTTCATTAAATTTTCTAAACACAAAAACTTAAAATTTTTCGTCCAAAAGTATGAAAATTAGCGAATCTTAATTTCGATTTTTTTATTACATATAAAATAAGTCAATAATAAATACATAAATAGAATTCAAAAATCCTTTTCAATACTGTTCTCAATCAGTCTAACTGTCATCTTGATAATAAACTTCTTATAAATAAATACTTATAAAATTTGCTGCTAAGCGCGAATCTCGAGAACGGCTAAACCAATTAGGTTACATTTTTTTTAGATATTTATTGAAGTCCGAGGAAGGTTCTTATGAAAACGTAAAAATCACATTTTTCTTTTTCCTTACAACTAATTTATAATTATGAACTCAAGCTTAAAACTAATATATTATACTACTTGAATGCATTTGTAGAATTGATACTTTGTTTCTACGAATTATAGTTTGACTTTGACTTTGTTTGTTTGTTTGTCCGTCTTTCACGTCGAAACAGAGTGACGGATTAGGGTAATTTTGATGTGAAAATAGTTGGAGGGCTAGAAAATGACATACCTTTTTTTTTTTTTTTTTTTTTTTTTTTATAGTTGGGGAATGCATTTACGCATACCACCCGTACCCCCAGGTGGTTATGTGGGGCTCACCGGCTAGAAGAGCCGGTACTACCCACTAAACCCCAACTTTCCCCTCCCCTCCGCCTTAGTGGGGCGCCGCGGGATCGCTTACGCATAACTACCGCGACGCCCCGGCGGCAGGCCTGACGGCCACCAAACCAATGAGGCTATTCCACAGTCCACTCTGCTGAAGCAGAGAAGTACCAGGAGCAGCCCCATTAAAACCTCACCGCCCACCGAAGTGGGCACCCCTCAATCGGCTGCAGAGGACAGGGAGAGCGGCAACGACACACCGAAACTCCTCTTCCCCTGCAGCCCCACCGCGTCTGCCATCTAAGACGGTGGAAGCCCCGTCAAGGCCGCGGGGGGCAGGGAGAACGGCGCACCGAAATACCGGCACTCCTCTCCCACCGCGGCCTTCCCCTCTACCGGTTACTAGCCTGTTTTCACAGTCCCGCAACCGGTCCCCACCCTCCGTTTTGCCGCAACTCCGGAAGCCGAAGCCTCAACGGAGAGCGGCCCCGTCCTGCCTTGGTCCGCGCCGGATTTCTCCGGTACCACCCGCTGGGTCCAAGCGAGTGGCGTTCCCCGATCCGCCACCTGGGGACGCGCCCGGTAGGAGTTGGCTCTCCCCCGGGAGAAAATGACATACCTAGGCTAACTTTTACCGCGGGTGATTATTTCATTCCCATGGCAAAACACGTTATAATACAACCCACAACAACTCATCATACCTATGTTTATATGTATTATATATAGTCTATCTATTCTATACTAACCGTTAAAACATACCTAAGTTATGTTTGCAATAAAATTAATCAAACTATAGTGAATAACATACTCGTAATTATGTTGAGTCGAATATATGTATGTATTTCGAATTGCTGCGGGAGTATTAAAGTATACTCGTACATACATACGTGTATTCGACATTTATCGTGGTACTTTATCCTACAAATAACCACTGTTAATGAATAATAAAATGATATGTTTTTTTTTAAGTTTTGGTAAAATTTCAAACTTGCTTTACTTTTTTTTTAAACGGTTATATTTAGCTTAACCTTTTTTTTGGGTCAAATTTAGTAATTGAAATTTTACGTTACATATTTACTCAGGTTACTTTACGCCCCACGATTTTATTTTTGAGTCTGATTAATTTCCCTTTCACTTAAAAAAATTACCTATTTTTATATTTAATACTATAGATATTTTTACAATGAAATTCCTGTGACAGACCAGTAACAAGCTAAAAATTAAAAAATATACACCAATTAGATCCATTATTACATTCCCATTATTAAAGTAGCAAAGTTATTTTTATACAGTTTTTTGTAACAAATATAAATAAGTATGCATTTTGTGAAATACGAAAATTTAAATTCAATAAAAGCTCCAGTTCTTCGAAACGTTTCAAGCATACTTAGGAAATCTTTTACAGAGGCTTTTATATAAACCTGCATCAAATAAAATAAAGCTAACAGTTGGTATGCGATATATACATACTATATATATGCGATAAAATTATATAAATGTCAATAAATTTTATATATTATGTAGGTATATTTTACTTATTTATATAGCAGTGTTCTTTTGCAAATTTTAAATACTTCTCATTTTATAAGGAGCCATTCTTTTTTTTTTCGAATTTCATATTTACGTATAAAGCTTATGTTGAACAAACCCTATGTTTACTCTAGTATGAAACGTTTTCCCCTCTGTTATTATATATTACATAAACCTGTATAAAGCCCGCAAACATGGCCAAAATAATAACAAAAATCAAGCTGAGAACATAAAATATATAGTTGAAAAACAGCTAGCAGAACTTTTAATGAGAAAATAAAATTAGATATAAAAATTAATAATCTATACTAATATTATAAAGCTGAAGAGTTTGTTTGTTTGTTTGGTTGAACGCGCTAATCTCAGAAACTACTGATCCGATTTGAAAATTTCTTTTTGCATTTGATAGCCCGTTAACTGAGGAAGGCTATAGGCTATATATTATCCCGGAAAAGTGTACGGGTCCCGTAGGATAGATTTGTTTATGTCTAGTAGTCGCTAGTAATAACTAATAAACGTATGCGGTCACAGACAGACAGACAGACAAAAATTCTAAAAACTATAGATTCGGCTTCTGTATCGATAATAATGACTATTTCAATAAGATTTTCTAAAAAATATATAATATACAGGTTCGACTCAGAATTTTATTATATGTATAAATAAAAATAAAATAAAAATATTTTTTTTTTTTACTTTTGCTCACTTATCACTTTAGAACGGAAATTAGTCCGAATAAGGATTTAGAGAAAAAAAGTAGAAAAACTGTCCGGAAAGTTGAGAAACTCGGCTAAAAACTAAAAGGCCATTTTTCTATCGAATTTTTGAATGAATCTAAAAATCAAAAGTAAATTGAATGAAACTTGGACAGGACAAAACTTGTCAAGTCATATTAAATAATGGTGGAGAATTGAAAACGTTTATTCACTGTCCTAATTATTTAGGCTAAGTCCGTTTTGCCAAAAATAATAACACGAGATATATTTTGTACTCAAATACTAAGGAAAACTATTTATAATGGCAATTGCTTAAAGGATTTAAAAATTGATGAGCTGCCGCACCATCTAGTGGCAAGTTTTAGTAAAAGAGATCTATACATATAATAAAACTGTAGAGGTCGAATGTCTGTACATAGAAAAAAAATGCTAAAAACTGAGTCAGGGCATGTAAGAAGAGAAATAGAAGAAATTCAGATTTTTTTCAAATTTTTTGTTTCTCTGTCTGTTTGTACTGGATAATCTCCGAAACTATTGGGCCGATTTAAATGAAAAATATTTTTTTTGCATGGTTGTACCTTATATCAACAACATCAGTCAACATTTTAGATACTTTTTATCCCGGAAAATTCAAGTTTTCGTAGGATAGTTAAAAAACAATAGTAACTCATACAGCTTAGTACACAAAAACTACTGATTGGATTTTAATGAAACCTTACAATAATATTATAGTTAATACATCAAAATAACAAATAGGCTACTTTTTATCCCGGAAACTACTAGAGGCGAACCCGAGTGAAGCGAAGGTGAGCCACTAGTCTATACTAATATTATAAAGAGGTAAAGTTTGTGACTTTGTGAGTTTGTGATGTTGTAGGGGGTAATCTCTGGATCTAACGAACCAATTTAGACGAAATTTTTTAAGAAGTAGAATTTGGTAAGAAGAATAGTTTGAGACCCTGGAAAGGACATAGGATACTTTTTATCTCGGAAATCATCCCTTAAGGGGGTAAAAATGAGGATGAAAATTTGTATGGGGAATCAAGCTAGGGACGAACCCGAGCGAAGCGAGGCTGAGTCGCTAGTAATAAATAGAAATCTCTTATCCTTCCATCTAATAACACTTCTATTTATAGAAATTTCAAAAAATATATAAGGCAAGCTGGAGCGGTAAATTAAAACCCCTTTGTAAAATAAAATGTGCTGTGAGGAGAAAAATCAATTTAAAATTTTCTTAGAAGATTTACTATTCATGAGTAAAAATCCATTGTAGCTCATCTCTTCATATTAAGTATAGGTATATAATTAAAAAAACGCTTTGCATATTTGTTACCACATATGTATAAGTTTTGACTACGACATTCAGAAACTCATAGAAATGACAATTATAAAAATAAATCTAAAACATTATCTTAGTTTATTCATAAGTTTTTTATACCATGTTGGTTTTAATAATTTAAATTCATGTTTTATATATGGTATATGTCTTCTCCATTATCCATACTATACTATTTCAAATGTAGGATGTATTTAAAGTGGCACACGTAGCGGTTACTTTGTGCAATGACTGAGCTACTGAACGTAGACCGTAGATTTGTTTGAATTTAAGCCGCATTAAACTGAAAATTCGATTCGGCTTAAATTACAGCATATTCGAACCTCTTCCTATATTTCCACAATATAACTTATATAAAACTAGCGTATATTAAGAATGCAATGTTTTTGTTATTTCTTTTTAAGTTATTATTTAAACCTGGGGCACAGTTTACGCATACTTGTATGCATAATGAATTAGATCATAAAGCTATTCGTTACAGTAAATGGTTTGTTTGGACAAGTTTCCCAGGTTACCTAAATACTTAAACCCTAAGTGAACAATATAGGTTTAGTTTTCTTAACCACAATCTGTTTAATTTAAATTCCTCAATCACTCATTCAGCCGTGTAATAGGATTCGAATAACTTCTACAGTACTTCAAAGCTGAACACACTTGCTATAAAGGTATGTAAAGTATACCTAATAACAAGTAACTATATATTAGTAAATGCCCAGGTTGAAGATAGATCGAGTAGTAATTTTTGAGTCCAATTAGAAGGTAATTAAAAGGATTTAAATCGTTATTGGAGTAGAGTGCATAGCAGTGGCGAACGATAGGCGCAGGCCGGGCAAAGCGAGGGCTTATGGCGGCGGCGGCGGCAGTCACAGTCGGTTGGCAAGCGCGGCTACACGCGCTCCGCGGCCCAACGCCCGCCTCCGCGCTCGCCTCAGCTCGTATCTCGACCTACTGTACGTGTACACAGACACAGGTAAACACTCATTGTATACCCTCTAGTCTCTATCCAACAATGATCTATTACTTCCTATTTACTACTATCAATGCGAGCTCGAACGACTTTATTTGAAAGACAACTGTCCTTTTAACTAAGTTTTAATTTGTTTACATAATACATGTTAGAAGTGGATTTGGATAATGATCAAATTTGAAGCGCTTTGTTTTGGGTGTTTCTATTTTGGTAGAGTGGACAGACATCTATCTATCTTTAATGACATGTTTATGTCATTAGTATTTTCTAACTCAATAAAATATTTAATAATCCGTGTACTTCGTCAAACATCAATCAATTACATCAATTTATTTACTGTTCAAGTGTGTAAGCCAATATTATAATGATAATAATCGCATAGCAATTAGTTATATAAGACAGTAAAATTCAAAAGAAGTGGAAATATATATTATGTTTAAGCAGTACTTTTTATGATGATATATTCAATGAAACATTCTCACGGAAAACACTATAGCGACTGTCGAGTCTGATAGGCGTCTTATCTTAATCGACCTTCAGATGATCCCGAATAAGATCTACTTATCTAGATTAATGTACTGGTATCAACATCATAGTAATGATCTAATAAGAATATACACGTGGCCCTCTTTTTACATAGAAAATCGAGCTTGAGAAAGTTTTATAAGAAGGAATCTGTCATCGAAAGATGGTAAAAGTAATTTTAGGGGAGAAATTGCGAACATTTGGAAAGCAATCTATTGCGTTTCAAATATAGTTAAATTGTAAGGAATATAAATGGCATCATGTTTATGGTTTAACCGACTGTAAATCAGATATATACTTGAGACAATATAATGTAAAAAAATATATCACCCAATAACACTTAACCATCACCTTAATAACCTAATAACTAACCTTTCAGCTATTTTACCTTCTTTGGTATATTCAATAACATTGGCTGCCTGATATGATAGAGTATATGATATGATAGAGTATATGATATGATATGATAGAGTAATTGGTAGCATAATTTCCCTCCTAAAACTGTTTCTGTTAAACTTCCACTATTAAAACTTCTTATGTACTTAAAGATGCTCTTTAATAACCGGTTACGTATCAGCATGACGTCCTAAATTGCAAATTTCCTTGAGGGGCAAGGATTACTTTTCATCAGGTGAATAGTTTGATCGAGCGCCCCTTTACGAGTATGTTATAAAACGACGAAAGTATCATTCAAATAAAATTACATTATACTTTTCTGTCATAATTAACCTTAATAGGGCAACATTTATTATGATGAAGACAAATATAATAAACTGTTTCAACATAGGGATATCTTATAAACATATAATAATAAAAATTCTAGCTGAGTCAAATCTGTACATTATTTTATGGAACATCTTATTGAAATAGTCATTGTTATCGATACAGAGGCCGAACTTATAGTTTTTAGAATTTTTGTTTCTCTGTCTTTCTGTCTGTCTGTGTCTGACTGCATCACGAAAAAACTACTGGGTAGATTTTGATGAAATTTGGTATGATGATAGCTGGTTATCCGGGTCAACATATAGGATACTTTTTACGGAGACGAGAAAATAATATCATCTCTGAGAAGTCTACAATAAACGTTAAAACATAACTAGGGACGCATCCGAACAGAGTGAGGGTGAGTCGTTAGTATAAAAATATATAATAGACTCACAGTACTTTTTGATAATCTTTACTGTAAAAATCAGTCATATTTCTATATATACGATATATTAAAACACTTTATTCTTCACCTTTTACGTATCTCGCATTGAAATTCACGTTCATACATAACAACATCAAAATACTGACTTGTCACAGTGTCTTAGTTTACATATCCATACTTTACAAATATAAATAAACTATGTTAACAATAAATAATTTAAAATGTTACTGTTGCCTAATTTTATTGTCTAGAATATAACAAAACACTATTATTCTAAATCAAATGCAGCTGTTCACAAACGTTGACAATGTTAACTAGCAGTAGAATTGTTTCATTTAATATACGTGTATTTTATAGCAGATGTGTACAATTTGTAGCTAAATAGACTCGAGAAAGAATATTTTTAAAAGGGACAAATCTTATTATTTTTTTGTCGAATTATTTTAAATACAGATGAAATTTATTCCTTATAAAATTCTTAGATACTTTCGCTTTATATACATTCATTTCTTCGCGAATTAGTTGACCTTTTCGTAAATATTAGACTCAAGTAAATGTATTGTTGTTTAAATATTAATGGGTTTACGGGAAGTGTAACGACGCCTTACGTTAAATGTTAAGATATAGCTGTCGACTTAGTTATTCTTGTTTATGTTGTATGAACCACGTACGAGCTTTGTCTATATTACGGCAGAATTAAACCCTTTGTAATTGGGAATTAGAAGTATTACGAACTGACATATCAACTAAAAATATTCCACATTATATTTACTGGTGTGCAAAAATAAGTCACGCGATCGTCTTTAATATTTTTTTATTTAAATGAATATTTTTTAAGGTACCAATATCCATAACAGTAAGGTTATATTTATCATAATATTATGAGTACGTACATGTTATCAATGTCAAGATAAAAAAATATGTCTATTAAATATACGAACAAAAATTACATATTAAAATAATGTTCAACTCAATGAAGTTTTTGTAACGTCTAATGTGTTATTCATATATGACTACTTAATCATTTACATTTTCAACATATTATTATGGTAGACAAATATAAGTTTCACGTAATGCAATAGTTATTTTACGAATATTTAGAGGAAGATGATCAGCCTTCATAATTCACATATTTTTTTGTAAAATCATTTTTAACCGACTTCCAAAAAAAGGAGGAGGTTCTCAATTCGACCGTATTTTTTTTTTATGTTTGTTCGGGCATTTTTTCGTCGTTTATGAACCGATTTTGATAATTCTTTTTTTTATTCGATTCGAACTTCCAACGATTTACAGCAATTACCTGTTGTTTGGGCTTGATTAATTTGTATTGATGAGATTGAGAACTTTACACCTAGATGGGTTGTGACTGTCATTCGGGGTCTGAATAAAAGGCTTAGTCATGTCTGAATAAATGGCTTAAAAATGTTTTTAAAAATCTTTCTTCTTAAAAATTACCTGCTTATTACGCGAAAAATAAAAAAAAATAAATAAAAAAAACCGACTTCCAGGCACCGAAAAGTAAAAAATAACTGAATGGGGGTTTTCATTTACAATAGATACTTAATCAGATATTTTCAAAGTCGGTGTGCTTTGATTTGTATCGGCTGGCACCGACTTCGAAGATATCCGGAAGTCGGTTTTTATTTATTTTTTTGAAAGTTTTTTAACATTGAGATCATTTTTCTGTAAATCAATCGTTTAGTAGCGTAAAGTAGAGTGCAAAGGATTGTAAGGATATGCATATGTAATATTATATTTGCGTAAATATTTTGTTCGTATGAGAATATCTTTTTATTTTGAAATACTGATATTATTAGGCTATTAGATGGCAGATGCACCTGTAACCAATGATAAGCTTTTAGTTTGGCGTAGAGCCAGGCCGATGATGGAAAGCTATCTTTATTACGTTCCACTAATTGATTTGGTAAGTTATTTTTTACATTACCATTCATTGTCTTAAAATTATAAAAGAAATATATTAATTATATAAGAATATGTATTATACTTAACGATTATTGTGACGCACATTATTACGTTTACTTTTATTGATGGAATTTTGACACGACCTATCTATACTATAATAAAACTGTAGAGGTCGAATGTCTGTACATAGAAAAAAAATGCTTAAAACCGAGTCAGGGGGGTGTAAGAAGAGCAATGGAACAAATCTTGATTTTTTTCAATTTTTTTGTTTCTCTGTCTGTTTGTCTGTTTGTCTGTTTGTACGGGCTAATCTCCGAAGCTGCTGGACCGATTTAAATGAAATTTTGCATGGTGGTACCTTATATCCCCGGTTAACATTTAGGATACTTTTCATCCCGGAAAATAAAAGAGTTCCCATGGGATAGTTAAAAAACTGTAGTAACTTATACAGCTTAGTACACAAAAACTAACCATTGGATTTTCATGAAACTTTACAATAATATAGTTCATACATCAGAATAACAAATAGGCTACTTTTTATCCCGGAAAAATGTACGGTTCCCGTGGGATAGATTTGTTTTTGTTTGACTAAAGGTGAACCCGAGCGAAACGAGCGTAAGCCGCTATAATATTATAAATCGGAAAGACTTTTTTGTTTGTTTATTTGTTTGTACCGAATAAGCTCTGAAACTACTGGACCGATTTAGATGAAAGGGTTTAGCGGGATAAGTATAGCGAACTGGCCCCTTAATGGCAACCTATATCGAAACTTATGTGTCAATAAGGGCTTGATGTAGAAAAGCAATTCATACGAGTTTAATTGTCGTACTCCGCTTTGACCTTGGAATATAAAGAAAATGAGCGTAACTATGACTTTCGTTCAAAAAGGTATATCTCGAAAACCTTCAAAGCTAGAAACTTAAAACTAAAGCGAGGTTTTAGGTAACCTTTGAAAGCATATTATATTTTTTTTAGATTTTTTAAATAATAACAACCCTTTTTAAAATAAATAATCTATCTATACTATAATAAAATAGTAGAGGTTGAATGTCTGTACATAGAAAAAAAATGCTAAAAACCAAGTCAAGGGTTGTAAAAAGGGCAATAGTACACATCCAGATTTTTTTCAAATTTTTTGTTACTCTGTCTGTTTGTCTGTTTGCACGGGCTAATCTCCGAAATTATAGAACCAATTTAAATGAAATTTCATATGGTGGTACCTTATATCTCAGGTCAACATTTTTGATACTTTTCATCCCGGAAAACTAAAGGGTTCCCGTGAGATAGTTAAAAAACTGTAGTAACTTATACAGCTTAGTACACAAAAATTACTGATTGGATTTTAATAAAACTCTACAATAATATAGTTTTTATACATCATACATCAGAATAACAAATAAGCATCTTTTTATTCCGGAAAAATGAACGGTTCCCGTGGGATAGATTTGTTTTTGTTTAGAGGCAACCCGAGCGAAGCGAGGGTGAGCCGGTGAGATGATATATACTCCGGGGTATGTGCGTAGTGCGGGTATTGTGCGCAGGGCAGATAATGTGCGTAGGGCAGGTAATGTGTGTATTGCGGGTAACGTGCGTAGGGCGGGTAAAGTGCATAGGGCGGGAAAAGTGCGTAAGGCCATAAAAGTGCGTAAAGTGGGTAAAAAGCATAGGGCGGGTAATGAGCGTAGGGCGGGTAATACGTGTAGGGCGGTTTAGTGCTTAGTGCGGGCTTCGTGGGTAGGGTGGTTGAAGTGCGTAAGGGAGGAGGGAGGGGGGGGGGCAAGTGCGTGGGGCAGTCAAAGTGTGTAGCGAGGTTAAAGGACGTAGGGGTCAAGTGCATAGGGGAGTCAAAGTGTGTAGCGAGGTCAAAGGGCGTAGGGCGGTCATAGTGCATAGGGCGGTTAAAGTGCGTAGGGCGGGTAAGCGTAGTTTGGGTAAAGTGCGTAGGGCATTAAAAGTACATAGTGCGGGTACTGTGCGTTGGGCGGGTAAGGTGCGTGGGATAAATCTGTTTTTGTTTGATTAGAGGTGGACCCGAGCGTAGCGAGGTTGAGCCGCTATAATATTATAAAAAGGAAAGACTTTTTTGTTTGTTTATTTGTTTGTACCGAATAAGCTCCAAAACTACTGGACCGATTTAGATGAAAGGGTTTAGCCGGATAAGTACAGCGAACCAGCTCTGTAATGGCAACCTATATCGAAACTTATGTGTCAATAAGAGCTTGATGTAGAAAAGCGATTCATATGAGTTTCACTGTCGTATTCCGCTTTGAACTTGAGATATGAAGAAAATGAGCGTACCTTACTATGACTTTCGTTCAAATGGGCACAACCTAACTATAGATTTGTTTTTGTTTGTCTAGAGGTGAACCCGAGCGAAGCGAGGGTGAGCCGCTAGTAGAACTAATAAAGTACATATTCTCATATTATTTAAAAACAATTTTTGCTTAAAACGATGTTTATATGACATTAAACATTTTAGATTTTATCACCTTTTTTATGATGGCTTCCCAATGTTTTCATAAAATGTACAATTATCATTATACTAATATTATAAAGAGGTAAAGTTTTTGAGTTTGTGGCATTGTTCGGAGTAATCTTCGGATCTATTGAACCGATTTAGATTAAATTTGGTAAGAAGATAGTTTGAGACCCTGGGAAGGACATAGGATATATTTTATCTCAGAAATCATCCCTTAAAGGGGTGAAAATGGGAATGAAAGTTTGTATGGGGAACCAAGCTAGGGACGAACCCAAGCGAAGCCAAGCGAAGCGAGTAGTAGTAAATAATGACAATAAAGAAATTTCTATAATGTTTTAAACTACTAGCGACTCACCCTCGCTCCGCTCGGGTTACGTTTTCACGTTTAGTACAGATTCTCAGATATGAGAATGTGTACTAAACGTATCCTGCAGTAAACAGTATTCTATATATTGACCCGGACAACTAGCTGTCATCATACCAAATGTCATCAAAATCTGTACAGCGGTTTTCTCGTGATGCGTTACCAGACAGACAAAAATTCCAAAAACTATAGATTCGGCCTCTATCGATAATAATGACTACATATTTCAATTAGATTTTCCAAAAAATATTTAATTAAATTTATTTAATATTTCATTTTATTCGACTCAGAATTTCATTTCCATATTCATTATAAAAAATACTTTTAAATTATAATGTAATATGTATATTTGAGGTACAATTTTGACCATTTTTTTGGGTAAACATATACGTGAATTTCTTTTGCAAAACGACGCATTGTCTTACGAATGATAACCTAACATTTAATCAAATACTTTTACAATAAATGTGTAATTGAAATAAAATTTTTATAGAATTATTGTGATTTGAAACTCGATGAAACAAAAAGGCATTATGACGAAGAGACAAACACATAAATATACAGCATTAAGCCAGCGAGAGAATTAGATAGAATACATTATACAAGAAGTGAAAAGTAATAAAAATAATACTGAATAATATGTGTTAAATAAAATGTGAAATAACTTTTGAACTCAGTAAATATATTGTTACGTTCTATGAGTTCATGGATCGGAAATTAAAGCACGTCTTTTGCACTATTGATGTTTTATTGCTCTTGGTTTACAAGAGTGACTTATTAAGATGCACTAATACGCGCAGTATATATACAATTCTGGTTAAACTCGGTCACTGAACACTAATATTCACCACTGGATACACTTTTACTATAACTTAACTCCACTTTTAGAACTTTTCACTTTTTCGTACTTCTTTTCAGTTTTCACTTAGCTCCAAAATCAACTGATCTCTCGACACACTGCCAGCATTTTTATATGCATAAACAAAGAACATTCTAGTATTCGAAAAATTCGAAACCTTTCTTGTAATTTCGAATGTTTTGTTCCTCTCTCACTCTTACACACAGAAATTTACGATGAACTTCTAGTAATTTCGATGCCTCTCTGGAAATATTTTGACAAATAACTTAGCATGCATAAATCATGATTCAGACGTGTCTTTTTTATTATTATTTTTTGCGTAATGACGTTAGACACTCCATTACGCGACAATGTTATAAAAAAATAAACCTTACAATTATCCTACTCCGGGTAATCTATATTCATCTCATTTTCTCGTAGGTTACTTTTCTAAAGTTTCACTTCTACCCTGTGTGTATTGCACATTCACGCACTTTTTTTCTGGAAACTATTCATTCGATTTAAATATAAATAGACATGATTCCTGTACTTGATTTTCTACGAATCGTTGTAATTTCCCACGGTAAAGGGGAAATTGAAAATGTGAAAATTCTGTTATTCATCGAGACATATTTTACGTCTATGTATTTAATAGAAAACTTTCCTAGAAAATAAAGGGTTTCTGCAGAAAAACGGTTCAAAACTTATACGAAATTTCCTTTAGTATGTGTATAGAGACAAAAATGTTTGACATTTTTGTAGGCAATACTAATAAAATTTAATGTAAAAATTTGTCACAATCTTAGCTTAATGTTCTTCTAAATCTCGGGAAGAAAAGGCTCCAAAGGATGAATAATAAAAGTTTTTATAAGCAACCTATAAACAGACATATAAAAAGTAACTTGTTGATTTAGTTGTAATAAGGTATCACTTGATCTCTCTAAAACAAAAGGTCCCACAGGACATACCAAAAATCAAAGTTTATATACTAATATAATGTAACTATAGGTACTATTAAAGACGCAACGACGTCAGCTGAAAATCTTATAATTAACTAGCAACTCACACTCCCTCCGCTCGGGTTCCTCCCTACTTACGTTTTAACGTTTAGTAGGGATTTCTCAGAGATGAGATATTTTCCCGCAGTAAAAAGTATCCTTTATGTTGACCCGGATAACCAGTTATCATCATACTAAATTTCATCAAAATCTGTCCAGTGGTTATTCCGTGATGCGGTAACAGACCGACAGACAGACAGACAAAAATTCTAAAATCTATAGATTCGGCTTCTGTATCGATAACAATGTCTATTTCAATAAGTTTTTCCAAAAAATATTTAATGTTCAGATTCGGCTTAGTTACAATTTTATTAATATGTACTGACTATTTTACTCACTACGATATTATCGAAGCAGTAAATAACAAAATATATTTTGATAATATTAAAAATTTTCTGTGTTAAAATAATTTTAATTGGAAATCGAATCAAGGTAGGACTTTTATACCTATGTATGTACAGATGTTTCTATAAATAATAACGAAAATTTGAATTATAATGGTTGATTATTTCATTATGTTTATATGCGTAGTTAGTGAATGATGTGTATGTGACATCGCTGATATATAATTTGTGGGTCCACCAATATAATAAATATAATTCTTAGGTCATAACTAAGAAAGTATAAAAAAAATTGTTTTTTTTTTTTTAATTTTATCATTTATCAGTTTTATTTTCTATAGGACTAATAGACGTAATTGCTAGAAAATTGCTAAAAAAGTAACTTTGGCTCTATAAAGGCTGAGCTCACGTTAAGAAAAGACAAATGATAAAATAGAGAATAGGTACTACGGAATTGTAATATTCATATTTAGTTTAAAGTTACTTCTATGATAGTTATTTTTATATGATAGGACAATATGTAGATTCCACCGTATATAAGAAATGCATATTTTAAATTATCGAGCAACTCGTTGCCGCATTAATTATATTTATTAATTTATTAATATAATAGTAAATATATATAAGAATGTTATAGCTATATCTCTTAGTACGAGTAAGTTGGGTTATCTACAGTCCCTTGAGGCCTACTCTCGCCTCCGTTTAAACATTGGGTAACAGCAGTCTACATAGCAGGCGTGTTTATGATAAATATGAAATTATGTAAATCATAATCTATGCATATAATAAAATTGTAACTAAGCCGAATCTGTACATTAAATATTTTTTTGGAAAATATTTTATGAATATATATATATATATATATATATATATATATATATATATATATATATATATATATATATATATATATAAATATTATTCGATACAGAGGCCGAATCTATAGTTTTTAGAATTTTTGTCTGTCTGTCTGTTACTGCATCATGGAAAACTACTGAAGGGATTTTAATGTTTGGTATGATGATAGCTGGTTATCCGGGTCAACGTGTAGGATTCTTTTTACTGCGGGAAAATATCTCGATTCTGAAAAATCTGTACTAAATGTTAAAACGTATGTAGGGACGAACCCAAACGGAGCAAGGGTGAGTCACTACTATGTTGGTATATATATTATGATACCTCATTCTACCTGACATGGACATCACTTTATAAAGATTATTTGATAGATGTGGTTTACAACGAACGTACGTACGAATTATCTGTGTTTTATCTCTTGCGCATCATATTATGTTATGCATGGCAGTGGGAGCTTAGTAATAACGCGCTCGCTTAAGAAGCCGAGTGAAGCTGGTTCAAAGCCCGGGACTCGCACATCTGATATTTTCATATGCGAATAATTTCCACCATGATCAGTACTTGTTTTACAGTGAAGGAAAACATCATGAAGAAACCTGTTTATCTGAGATAACCCAGCAAGTTTTCGAAAGACATGTGAAGTCAGATGTATTCATTAGTCAAAAAACTAATAACAGACAGTCTTGAAACTAGTTAATGATTATATCATACTCAAGCCAAACGTTTGCGTAAATTAATATGTTGCAACTCCACTGCGTTCTTCTCGTGAATCAAGGTTACAAGTAATAACTAATCAATGAAATATTTCAATCATTGTAAACGACGATATATATGTATAAGTAAACACTCAATAGTTATGACACATTATTTATTTCCAACTACCTCATTTAGTTACACCACGTATAATAATTACTATACACTTGATATATGTATATACATTTTACTAATAACTAACTTAATCACTGAACTTCACTAATTATAGTTCACTGGCACTTATACACCTTAATTTCACTTGCACAGGAATCAATCGTTCTTAGCGAGAGACGCCATATTTAAAAGTAATGTAATCAAAGTGGGGGATGACAGCTTTGTTTACATGGTGCTGTCATCTATGACGTTTTACTTTGTACGGAAATAGAGGGCACCTCAAACTTAAAATTGTTGCTGTTGCCAACATCATATAAATTATAAATGCACCTAATGCTTGACTATTCGACTATAATAGATATTATTTACGAATACAAATGTAAATAAACTGTACAAAGATACCAAGGCAGTATTATGCGATAGATATTAATTTTAATCTCATGAGCCTTTAATTTACAAAATACAAGAAAATATAACAAATGATAAAAAAATATATAAAGAAAAGGAAATGTTTTCGCTGACAATATTTTTATCCGATTATGTCTCAAGGGCACAAATAGCCCAAACAATAGCAGCATGAGAACATTTTGTAAGATAATTATATAAAGAATCATCTACGAATATATCTAAAAGTATCTACTTAAAAATGTTTTTTATTGATATTTCTTAAATTGATAGTTTTTGAGTGAAGAAAACATCTTTTAAAATGTTAATTTTATTAAAATTCTATCTTACATCGATGTATAGTTTTATTTTGCCATTAACAGTTCAATTTAATAATAACTTTAATCCATATATTTAATTTAATGTTCACTTCTCAAAATCATACTCTAACAGTATTATATAAAAACAACAGTATATAAGCTTAAGCTCTTTTAGCGATAAGGCCGCCTCTTGTACCTTCTTCTATATTTTATATATTTTCTTTTCTCTTTTTGGGTGTACAATAAAGAGAGTTATTCATTCATTCATAATCTTTTTATTCTTTTAGCAACTTCGATCAACAATACAGTTCATCAAAGTTTAGCAACTAGGATTATAAAAACAAATAATAGGGCAACCTAATTACATAAAGGTTAATCTAAATTATATCTATTTATCTTTGCATAAATAAATAATACAAGGTGAAATACAATAAATAATTTCTTATATCAGAAATTTAAATCAGGACGCCGAATAGAAATAATGAAAGCGTTAAGGATTTTATTACCATTTTCTACGTTACCTCCATTATTTCCCCAGTGTGTTATTAAAAATACTTCAGTACAGATGTAATGAGCAAAATCTTAGCTTTTAAATACTTGTAAAATATTTCCGGTGAGACCTAAATGAATTATTAAGAAGCTGAAAAATTTTGTTGACTGAATTCTTTTGTGATTTTATGCCTACCTATATTTTTATAATGGGTCATGTTATATCCATAGCTTACTATAATAACATATAGGTATACCTAATAAATCGGTCAAGTAGGTACGACTCGGATTCGCTCGCCGAGGTTTCTGAATAACCACATAATACACGAATACTTCACGAATATTTGTGTAACCTATTTTACCTACATAATAAGATTTAATATTATTGAATAATTGTTATTTTACTTTATGACCTATAATCGAAGTTTTGTTATAAAATCTGCCCATACCCCAGGCATGAAACCCTAGGACATCCAAAATGTTAGCCTAAATTTGTGATTATGAATAGCGAAACAAGAATACATTGAAGGAAATGAAACTTCTTCAGGCGCGTTTATTTTAAATAACGCTTGATTGAACCTTTACCTTATAACCTTTCCAATGTACCTACTTGAAAAGGAAAATTGTTTATTTGATACAGTAATTTCCATTATAATTTAAAATAAATAAATATATTTTGTACTAAAATACTTTCAGTATGATTTTTAATGCAAATCATTTAATTTTAAACGTTAGAACTTTCTTTTCCTTTCTGGACTAAAAAAGCAAAGGAGTAATGACGTAACTGCACGCAAGTCTTAGGAATATTTACGTTTTATTCGTGACGGTGATATTTACGGCTTCATACAATACATGAAAGTTGTTATCTATTCAATTCCGTGTTTAAAGTAACAAATTCATAACAAGGTCTTAGGTATCACGTAGCGATCGGCAATTTGCATAAAATATTATGTTGCATTATAATAACCATTGTGGAGTTTGGAGTAAACGTCGTGGGCTGGACGACTCATTCGTATTGCGTTCACAAATCACAATTAAATGCTTATGGATTGCCACATTATTTTTCTCACAATAAAGTAAATACTTAACATGTATTTTATAAAATTACTAGCGGCTCACCCTCGCTTCGCTCGGTTTCGCCTCTAGACAAATAAAAACAAATCTATCCCACGGGAAGCGTACATTTTTCCGGTATAAAAAGTAGCCTATTTGTTATTCTGATGTATGAACTATGTTATTGTGAAGTTTCATTAAAATCCAATCAGTAGTTTTTGTACACTAAGCTGTATAAATTACTATAGCTTTTTAACTATCCCACATGAACTCTTTAATTTTCCGGAATGAAAAGTATCCAAAATGTTGACCAGGGATATAAGGTATCACCATGCATAATTTTATTTAAATCGGTCCAACAGTTTTGGAGATTAGCCCGTAGAAACTGACAAACAGACAGAGAAACAGAATATTAAAAAAAAAATCTAAATTTTTTCTCTCTTATTACGTCCCCCTGACTGGGTTTTTAGCATTTTTTTTTCTATGCACAGACATTCGACCTCTACAGTTTTATTATATGTATAGATACCCATATTGTGAACGCTCCTGAACCATAGAAAAGAAGTTCTTACGCTTGTATTAAGTCCACAGAAACTTTTAAAGTAGCTTACCGCTTATTTAAGTTTAGAAATTAGTGAGTCACAATCAAAACACTTATTTCCAAAGCTACTTACTAAAACTTATTAATAACTGTTTATCTCTATATCAGTGCTTATTATATATTATGAAATCAATAATTCTTTATAATGTTTTTTTTATTTTATCCTGAGAAATACAACACAATACAAAAACCAATATGAATGAAATATAAAAATGAATCGGTAATATTATAACCTTTATAATCCATTTATACTTAATATAAAACAGTTATTTAAGTACTAAAAAAACGATCTATGTGAGAAAAATTATATGCTCGCAATGTAAGTTTTCCTATTCCTTTAAGGATTGATTACAGTCCCCTGACTCAACAAATTTTCACAACTAAATTATGAAGAGCTTATTATTTATATAAAGTTAGATTTTGTCCGCGGTTCGTAATTTATATAGATACCTACATATGTTTTGCTCCGCTCTGTTAAGCCATAGTGTGATGATGGATAGTAGTATTTAAATAAACAAAAAAATAAACTCTCTTTGGATTTATAATATTAATGTATATTAGACTAGTGACTGACCCTCACTTCGCTCGGGTTCTTCTCTAGGTTGAGTCCCCGTACAAACTTTCAACCTCATTTTCACCCCCTTGAGGGCTGATTTCCGGAATAAAAAGTATCCTATATCCTTCTCAGGGTCTTAAACTATCTTCTTACCAAATTTAATTTAAAATTGGTTCATTAGATCCAGAGATTACCCCCTATAACCTCACAAACTCACAAACTCACCTTTTTATAATATTAGTATAGATAGTATATAGATCAATAAACGTAAAAATAAACCTTTGTTTGTTTAGTTGACGGAATATGAGTAATGAGGATTATTTTCCTTTGTGTGGGTTTTATTTTAAATTAAATTTATTTTTTAACAATTTTCTGTAAACAAAACTAGGCACAAAATGCCTAAATTGATATAACAGTTTATATTACATTACATTTTCACGGTTAGCTATATACGTAAATAGTATTATATAATTATACATAACTAGTAGCTTGCTACTTCTAAGATATTCACTTAAATTATATAGCGATTTACGTTACACTTACGGAACAGACAGACAGACAGATAAAAATTTTAAAAAATGTTGTTTTGGTATATGTACCGTGTATATATCCATATGCATTTAGTAAAAAGCGGTTATTTTAATATTACAAACAGACACTCCAACCAATTTTATTTATCTGTATAGATTAAAAAATGTGAAATAATATTTAAGTAATATTTTCTAATCTAATACGTTATGTTAATTCGTAAAGTTAATAAATTACTGCCATACCGACATTAGGAACAAATAATATAGTAATAGTAAAATGACTATCAACTTGAATCACCTATTCCATCAAGATAAACAGTAGACCCTGTCCACCTCTGTGTCGTGTAGCAAGCTGTACCCGTTCCAAATTTTACGACGATCGATTGACGCGGTGAGGCGTGAAAACAAAACATACGTAAACTGAGGTTCATAGTTTTTTAAAATAATATCATAAATATGTTCTTTTAAGAAACATAATAAAGGATATTGATGTTGACTCTTTGAATATGTTTATTGAATATGTTTAGAGACTTACCCTCGCTCCGCTTGGGTGCGTCCCTAGGTACATTTAATTTTTTTGAGCGAAACTTTAATTCTTCTTCTATAATAAAAGTTGCCTTTGTTACTTCTTATAATATCATCTATCTGCCAGTGAAAGTCCCGTTAAAATTGGTCCAGCCGTTTCGGAGATAAGCTGGAACAAACAGACAGATAGACAGACAAAGTTTTTAAAAATTGTGTTTTTCTTATAAGTACCGTATAAAATTCCACATGCATTTAGTATAAAGCTCTTATTTTGACATTACAAATAGACACTTTAATTTTCTTTATCTGTATAGAGTATAGATTAATGCTATCTGCCCTTATCATACATATACCCTGTATATGGAAATATACAGGGTATATGTATGATACCTATACATGGGAAAGATACAGAGAATTGAATACTTAGAGGACAAACTTTGAAACAAGGCCCAACTGGATGGATGCTTTTAAGTCTATCGGAATCTGCTTTTATGTGTTACCTCAAGCTCACATATATGTATATATATATATATATACAGGTGAATTTTTCAAGTGGGCGTGCATGGCTAAATCCAAAACTATGAGGAATAGCGAAAAGTACTCAAAGGAGTCTCGGGCCCAATTTTCATGAAAACTAAAACTGCATCATTGGATTTTTGAAAAAGTAATTTTCCTATCCAGGAATCGAACCTGTTGATTTTGAAAAAGAAACACATACTGTATCATTACATCATTCGATAGTGTTGCCAATAATTAACGCATTCTGGGAAGTCATGACATACGGAAAACTTATTGAAAGAGCTCATTTTTAACAAAATGTTTTTTATTGTTCTTTGAAATAAAATATATTGTAATACTGAATGCAGTACAATGCTTGAAACGTCGAATCCAGCTATGTATTGAAAACAACGGCTATCATTTTGAACAATTGATCAGTTAAGGTTTAATAAGTTATTTACTTACAAAGAACAATAAAAATACATTTTGTTAAAAATGAGCTCTTTCCTTAAGTTTACCGTATGTCATGACTTCCCAGAATGTGTTCCTTATTAGCAACACTATCGAATAGTGTAATGATACAGTATGTGTTTTTTTTCAAAATCAATAGGTTCGATTCCTAGCTAGGAAAATTGATTTTTCAAAAATCCAATGATGCAGTTTTAGTTTTCATGAAAATCGGGCCCGAGACTCCTTTGAGTACTTTTCGCTATTCCTCATAGTTTCGAATTTAGCCATGCACGCCCACTTGAAAAATTCACCTGTATATGAGTTTATAAGTGTTTAGTTTTAAGCTTAGAGACAAATATGTAAATACAAATCCTTCTTTTTATTATTAATTGTTTTTAAACCCAATTAGGTTTTTCAATTAAGTAAGTAAGGCTTAGTTTCATTAAATCAATAACCTCAATTTCTAAAGTATATTTGTATAAATTGTTTATTAGCGGTTTGTTCAAAATAAACTGCATTACGCTATTATTAACTTTAACAATCAAGCTTTATAACTGAATGAACTGTGCAATGAGCAAATGCGAAAATCATACTTCGAGCCAATCATAATTTATGTCGTAGTGTACACTCTGTATTGATAGTGTAATGGCTTAGGACATAAATATAGTACGTTACAACCAATACTGCAGTAAATTACTGATAAAAGTAATATCGAACATTGACAACTTTTATGGACGATGTGAGGAAAAGATGTAGGACCGCTTACTTGAATTATTGATGAAGTATATATGCACCATTAAACAAAGACAGGTTTGATTTGATATTTTTATATTGAGATTATTTCCAGGCTTACAGATGCCAGATTATACAAGCCAATGCTTATAGTCAGTTCGTTTGTCCATTACGACACGTTTGGCTCTGTTTGTAGTCACCCTACTTGCTGTGCCAGCGGTCGCGGGTTAAAGTCCCGTTGGGGGCATTCATTTGTGTGATGAGTACGAATGTTTGTACTCCAGTCATGAGTGTTTATATATATAATATGTATGTATTTAAAAGTTATATAAATGTAGTGTATCAACTATCTGGTATCCATCACAGATCTCTTAGCTTACCATGGAACTAGACGTAGACGGTGCTGTGTGTTAATGTCCAACATATTTATTCATTTACTAGCGACTCACGCTCGCTTCGCTCGCGGTAGTCCCTAGACAAACCATGGTCCCTAGGTTAACTATATTTATACATAAATGGGCAGCGTTCGGGAAGCTACGCAATATCCTCTCGTCTCAAATACCGCAGTGTCTCAAGACAAAAGTCTTCGACCAGTGTGTGTTGCCAGTGATGACATACGGCACAGAGACGTGGCCGCTCACGATGGGCCTGATAAGAAAGCTCAAGGTCACACAGAGAGCAATGGAAAGGGCTATGCTCGGGGTTTCTCTGCGAGATCGAATCAGAAATGAGGAGATACGCAGAAGGACCAAGGTCACCGACATAGCCCACAGAATATCCAAGCTCAAGTGGCAGTGGGCGGGTCACATCGCTCGCAGAACGGACGGTCGTTGGGGACGCAAAGTTCTGGAGTGGCGGCCACGTACCGGAAGGCGAAGCGTGGGCAGGCCTCCCACAAGGTGGACCGACGACTTGGTCAAAGTCGCTGGAGCCCACTGGATGCGGATGGCACAAGACCGGTTGTCGTGGAAATCTCTGGGGGAGGCCTATGTCCAGCAGTGGACGTGTTTGGGCTGAGACGACGATACATAAATAGTAGCTTGCTACTCCTAAGATATTAATTTAAATTATATAGCAATTTACCCTCCTTCGCTCGGCTGCGTACGCCGTACGCAGATTTTGTTCATAATTTCATGGGTTTTCAATTTTTTTCGCGGAACCCTAATTCTTTTTCTAAAATAAAAGTAGCCTAAGTTATTCTTTATAACATCAGTTACTTGCCAGTGAAAGTCCCGTCAAAATCGGTCTAGCCGTTTCGGAGATTAGCCGGAACAAACAGGCAGACAGACAGACAAAAATTAAAAAAAATGTTTTGGTATTAGATACATATACCAAAACATTTTAATATTACAAACAAACAGAAGCGATTATTTTAATATTACAAACAGACACTCCAATTTTATTTATCTGTATAGATTATTTGTTAGTCTGCCAGTTAATATAACTTTAGCCTTTAAACCATCTTGATAGCCGGTTGACATTTGCACAAAATTCATGTTATCGCTATGGGTTCTCTACTAATTATATTATTTAGCTTGTATGGATATAAAAAAACGTGTTTTAAAAATTATATTTGTTTTGCTCTATCATAAAAATTATGGTACGTATAATAGTAACACTTGATGAAGTTGTTGATTGTAAAGCCTTTATAGGTTATGTAAAATATATTGTTTATTAAAAGTTTTATTTTAATTAAAGCGGATCATATAATAATAACAGAAAATAGAGAAATAAAATACACTACAAAAATATAATATAATAAATTACCGTTAACTTGTTTTTTATTACATCGAATATGTTATTAATACATGTCAACTTACTAAAATTCAGAGTTTACTCTGTGATTTATTCCTTACAATTTTTTTACCTTACATATTTTTAACATAAAGCAAATTGAAAATGTTCGCTGTAGCTTGATAATGTAGCAGCCTTACTTAATTCTTTTCAGAACTCGGTCTTTAAATCTTTTCAGAACGTTTAACTTTATCTACCTATCAGTAAACTCAAAAAAATCGTGCCATAATAAAATCAAGTAAAATAATATCAGATATATGCATAGTGAAGAAATTCTAATAGAAATATTTATGAAAAAACCAAATCAGTTACTATTTATCTATACTAATATTATAAAGCTGAAGAGTTTGTTTGTTTGTTTGGTTGAACGCGCTAATCTCAAGAATTACTAATCCGATTTGAAAAATTCTTTTTGCATTAGATAGCCCGTTAACTGAGAAAGGCTAGGCTATCTAACATCCCGGAAAAATATACAGTTCCCGTGGGATAGATTTGTTTTTGTCTAGGGACGAACCCAAAGCGAAGCGAGGGTGAGTCGCTAGTGTTTTTTATTACATTTATTTATCCCGCAAATACTCTTTAACTTGCGGCGATACGTTTCCACCGTGGATTTAAAAGTGTAAGAGTCTCGAACCCAACAACCGTTGACGGTGACTCCGTGATGGGTTTTCCCAGCGATATAAAACAAAGGGAATGTTAAAACGAATGACATTGTCCTCTCCCCCTGGTGCGTATACTCTCCCTCCCCTGTCCTCTCCCTTTTCTCACTCACTTGCAAAACTACTCACTTGTCTACAATGTTCACTTGTATAACTATAATCACTATTATTTCTTATAATACAAATCTATTGATTAAGAGGTGACAAGCTCGTAGTGTTCTAGCACGCTAACCACAGATTTGACATTGTTCTCTGCACATTGCAATCATTGTGAGATTTGAGACTACTCCAGCTTGCTAATGTAAATGATCTTGTATTTTGACGAAGGCTGTTAATCGTATTCATTAATAGTTATCTATTTACTAATGAATATATTTTTAAACATAAAAAAAGGATATTTATTGCTTTACTTTTAGTATTCAATATTCCACATATCAAAACAGTATTACTAGTCATATCTCGCAGGTGTTTCACTAAAAAGGTGTATGAGAAACTTGATTTGAAGACAAGATATTTTTTTTGAAAAGACGTTTGCGTCTTTTCAAAAAAAACACCATGTATATATAAAAAAACTTATAAAGCAAAATCTTGTCTAAGCACAAAATTTAATAGAACTGTTTTCGATATACACGAAATAAAATAAAATAAATTACTAAATATAAATATGTTGGGACATTAACACTTAGTACATTCGTGCTCATCATACAAATAAATGCTCCTAGCGTGACTCGAACCCGCGACCGCTGGCACATCAAGGAGGGTCACTACAAACTGAACCAAACGTGTTGTCAAATATATTATATACAAGATTGCTCATTTAATATTATAAGATTTTATGAATTAATTTTAACTTAGAGTATCGTTAATATAAACAAAAATATGTCAGAAGCAAAAATGTCCATCTTGTAAAATGAAATTGTAAAATTTCATTGTCAGTATTTTCAGGCTACGGTATTTATAGTAAAATTCATGTTCATTTATTTTGGGAGCTATTTTACATTAAACCGTATAATGAAGTGATTAATTGCAAAAAGTGGTCATTTATAACTAAACGTCGAATCGGCATCTGATGGTCTTACATATTATACACTATCGATTAAACAATTAATCTTATACTCCTTACCTAATACTTATATACGGAGGTCCATATACTTAATTAAAGTTACATTTTAATAAAATTAGGAGTTTAAATAAATAATTTTTATTAAATACATAACTTGTGGCCTTATGGATACAAGTCAGGAAACTAATGTCTTCATATATGAGTTTGAAGCTCTTCACGTCCATAGAGGTCTTGAGTTCGAGTCTAAATAGATTTCTATAATATATTTTTTTTTCATATGGTGGCACGAGGGAATGAAGTAGAAGGGAAAATAGGGATATCAATGAGAATATGAAACTGTATAAATACCTAAACCAAATAACTAATCTTCCTTAAAAACCTTTTAAACCGAAGTCAGTTAGAAATTGCTTAAAATGACAGAATATCAAAAGTATACAAAATATTTACTACCACCATCCATCACCCACGTGATACAATAACGTTGGATAGGAGCAAATTTCGCACAGTATATCTTTATATAATACTAGCGGCTTACTCTCGCTTCGCACGGATGTGTCCCTACGTATGTTTTATTTTTTTAAGCTATACCCTAATTCTTTTTCTAAAATAAAAGTATGCTAAGTTACTCCTTATAACATCAGCTATCTGCCAGTGTAAATCTAGTCAAAATCAGTCCAGCTGATTCGGAGTTTAGCTGTAACAAACAGACAGATAGAGAAATATTTTTAAAAGTGTGTTTTTCTGATAAGTACCGTATATAATTTCATATGCATTTATTAAAAAGCTATTATTACACAGAAAACACTTTAATTTTATTTATCTCTATAGATGTATAGATTTGAATATCTGTATGCTTATTTTTACTAAGTCTGTTTTTTTTATTTGTTTGTCCATGATACGTAAGAAAAATAGGCAGACTAGGTATAATAACTTTAGCTATTCAATTTTTATTAACGGTATAGAATATAGATCTAAAATCAGTGCTCGAATCCCCAACCTATCTTGTCTCATAATAAGTTAGAGTGTTTAATAAAACTACATATACATAGGTAACCTATTTGCAAAATCATTCCTTACACAAAATTCCTTCTAACCTATCACAATATTTTCGAATAAATTAAAAATATTATTTCAATGAACTTGTTAAATGAGTGTTCACGTCTATTTATTAAGCCGCCAACAGCCATTATTACCGTTGAACTACAGACCTTTGAAATTATTTCTCCTTTATATTCGCTATTCACATACATATTCAGCAAGTATGTCATGAATATGTTAACGTGCATTTACGCTACGATTGCGCGTGAGACATCGACAGCTCAATGCTCACCGAATTTTGTCATATAAATGTTTTTAGTACTTGGATGACCGAGCGTCGCTCGGAAGTCGTTTTCGTTACATTGTCTTCTTTAGATCAAAAATAAAACTAAATACTTGAATAAATACAAAAAAAAAATGTATCCGACCGGGATTCGAACCCGGCCCCCTGTGATTATCAATCATGCGCCTTAGCCGCTTGACCACTATGCTCATTAAGAAATTATTAATTTTATTATTATAAAAACCGCATGAAAACTCGAAAACACGCGTTTTCCCAGTCATAAGACTAATCTAGATGGTTTTTTCGCCCCCGAAAACCGCCACATAACAAATTTCTGCGAATCATCAGAGCCGTTTCCGAGATCGCTAGTATAAATAACTATACTTACAAGAATTGCTCGTTTAAATATATTAGATTACTAGCAGACCCGGCCACGCGTTGCTGTGGCACACTTATAATTGTTTTTCTTTAGTTTGCGGATAGAATTTGTAGTTTAGGATAGCCGTTTCTCAGACTCTCTCCACAATCCCTCTCTGGATATGAAAATCGTTATTTTGCAATAAACAAAGAAACAATCGGTATAAAAACTCCCTTCCTCCTCCTCCATCCTATCTTTTAAGTTGGAATCAATCACATTAAAAAAAAATTGCGTTAAGATCGGATAAGTAGTTTCAGAGTTCATCCCGGACCAACATCGTGACGGGAATTTTATATATTAACATTATTAATGTCAAAAAATTGAAAGTGTAGAAAAGGTTTAATTCGTTTATACGAATCTTCTTTTCGTACACGTTACATACATACATAGTAGTCAAAAGTTCGTAATTTTTGTGTTTTTTTACTTACCCCCAAGACACATGGAAAACAATTTAAAATCGCTTTCCATATTTGCTTTAATACTCTAGAAGTTCTTCTACTGCAGCGATGGCTGTTAAAGTATGAACAAACATCTATCACGTCCGCCACACTGTAAAGTAACATTAAAATATTAGAGTGTTTATTTTAACTAACTTCAATACAAAAACGTTCCCATTTCGCTCTTGCTTCACTTTCCTGACACAAATTTCTAAGTTTCAATACATAGACTTACATCCTAGATAGATGAACTGTTTTCTTCGGTCTCGTTAATTATTTTCATATAAATAAATGTAAAAAAACAAAAAAACACTCTTATGACCAACTATGATGTATGAGACTCGTAAAAACAAAGCAAAAGTGCCCAAACTAGAAGGTCTTACGAGTAGCCGTTGAAGAGTTCCGCTATCCACCTCCTTCCTGACTATATGGTATCCATATTCAATTATACTTTTGTTCAACAAAAATAGGTAAAAATCGACTCCTAAAATTTTATAACAACAGGTCATTTTCACGGTTAGCTATGTTTATATACAAATAGTAGCTTGTTACTCCTAAGATATCCATTTAAATTATATAGCGACTAGCGACTCACCCTCGCTTCGCTTCGGGTTCATCCCTAGACGATCTATCTATACGAACTGTAGATTTTTCCGGGATGATATATAGTCTATAGCCTTCCTCAGTTAACGGGCTATCTAATGCAAAAAGAATTTTTCAAATCGGATTAGTAGTTCCTGAGATTAACGCGTTCAACCAAACAAACAAACAAACAAACTCTTCAGCTTTATAATATTAGTATAGATCTACCCTCATTTCGCTCGGGTGCGTACGCCGTACGCGGATTTTGTTCACAATTTTATTGGTTTTGATTTTTTGTCGCGGAACCCTAATTCTTTTTCTAAAATAAAAGTAAGCTAAGTTACTCCTTATTACATCAACTATCTGCCAGTGAATGTCCCGTCAAAAACGGTCCAGCCGTTTTGGAGATTAGCCGGAACAAATAGACACACAGACAGACAAACATTTTAAAAATTGTTTTTTTTCTTATAAGTACCATAAAAACTTTCACATGCATTTAGTAAAAAGCGGTTATTTTGACATTACAAACAGACACTTCAATTTTATTTATGTGTGTAATTTAACTAAATATTTATTATAATAGTCATAGCTTACGTGTTAAAATATAATTATAATTAGTTCATATATTTATATAGGTTATAGCCAGCTCAAACAATTATAGTTCACGTTCTGGGTTTGAGTCCCATAGGATTTACTGACGAACATAAATTTTCAGTAACAGCCCGATGCCCTATGCACTTAGTGGTTTCACAAGACTGCCTCGTTAAGTCCTCGGAAAGTGGAGTCAAGATACAAGACTCATAGAAGTGCCGGCATTCGGTATCTTTAATCTATGGGATGAGGAAAGAGAAACCGCGCTTAAGTTTACCTATAACAGACTAGTTAGTTAGGTTGATAGCCGCCATGAATGAAATGCGGTCATTATGACATGTTCGATGTTCTGATAATTATTAATCTCTTGTTAAAAAATTGATATTTTATTGGGTAACCAGTCAATATTACTTTCTACGTTTAATTTTTCGATATTTAAATATATATGTAAAATATACGTGTGTTGTTTTTTAAATAAATATACTCGTATATATATATAAAATGTTTCTTAAGTATTATAAGTATGTAGCTTAGTTATTATTTTGAACTGATATTCATAAATGCATTAAAGTGATTAAAACTTTTTAAATCCTCTTTGAGAATCTTACTTTATCTTATTAATTAAAATAAATCCTATCTATTCATGAAAAGTTTACAACTTTAGATAAAACTGAATATAGGCTTTGTGTAGCACAAATTGTGCTGTATAATTATTTACTTCGAAATTTACACAATTAGTTTGAAATGGAAAATGTTTCCTGAAATAAAATTTGATAATAGAGTTCATGTTACAGCTTATTATTTCACTAACTCTTAATTTATCAAAATAATTTCAAATAATATATAACAAGTATAAACTTGTTATATATTAATATCTCAAAAAAAAAACTTTTCGATTTTTTTCGCCAATTTATTTAAATTTTTGGTTCCCGTTGTTTCGAATGTACAGTAATCATGGTCGTAAATCTAAGAAAGTATTAAGTATATATCTATTATGACATAATATTTAACTAGGATTATTTATCAAAACACTTGTACCTAAAGTCTAATTTATACGACACGGCACAAGATCTAGAAAATTCTATAGAATTTTATACAAAGAAATATGAATCACCGAAATGTATGTACGCGCATAACTTCCGATCGACTACACTAAATTGGATAATTCTTTTTTTTACCCGACTGCCAAGGAAGGGTATTGTTTTTCGCGCGTATCTTGTATGTATATATGTAATATTCTTTATTACCTCATATCTCCAGAACCGCTAAACGGATATACATATTCGATGTATCGTTAGACTCGTCTTAGCAGCCCGAGTGTTCTTAAATAGGTGACGTTAAAAAAACAAACATGGCGGCTATGCGACGCCATTGGACTTGGCGAAAATCAATTTTTTTTTGAATACTGCAATATGGGTATTAAATTAAATGGCTCAACACAAGGATTTCAAAAAGGTATATCATGATTATCATAACTGTAATACTTACTAAAAAAAAATTACAAAAATAAAAAAAACCCGATTGCGTAAAAAGCGAACTAAAAAGATGAAAACAAGTTGACGAAAAACATAGTATTATGCAGTCGGAGATATGTGTATATAGCAAGGCTCGCAGCTAGTATAAAACATATATGTACATGCATATGTCTCTGACTGCATAATACTATGTTTTTTCGTCAACTTGTTTTCATCTTTTTAGTTCGCTCTTTACGCAGTCGGGTTTTTTATTTTTGTAAATATTTTTTTATTATATTTGTTATTGTCAGGACAAGTTTCTTAAAGAAGAAAATTAAGTTTTTTTTTTTATATAATAAGTTTTTTTTAAATCTCATGATATGAAAAGTGAGTGAGTAAAATAGTTTTTATACCGGAAATCATCCCTTAAGGGGGTGAGAATGGCTATGAAAGTTTGTATAGGGAAAGATACTAGGGATGAACTATAGCGAAGCGAGGGTGAATCGCTAGTATAATTATATAAATAAAGAATATAACTTTTGTGAAATAATAAAATTCAACTAGTTCTTTTATCATCATCATAAAGTACATTTTTTTATAACATCACTTTTAACAATAAAATTTTGTTTAAAAATAGGAATAGCGTTCTTCATTGAGGCATAACACGAATATATTTTCGGTTTTGTGTTTAAGTAAAAAATTGCGAAATCGTAAGTCAATTTTTTTATGATTATTAAAAAATTGTATATCTATTTCATTTTCTAATCTATAGTAGTAGTTCTAGTAGACTAATCATCGTTTGCATGCTTACTTTATTTAGTCATATAGGGTACACGTAAACTTTTGTGTACATCTTATCAAATACAACAATATTTGACATTCAAAACAATCAGTACCTGGGCGACCGAGCTTCGCTCGAAGTTTTTGGTTAACAGTACAATTTTCTTTTTAATTTGGCTTAAAAACTAAAAACTAAAAACTTGAAAAAAACAAAAGTAAAAACTTTGTTTCTGACCGGGATTCGAAACCTATGATAGTCAATCTTGCGCCTTGGCCGCTCCACCACGATACTAATACTCTCTTCGCTCGAAGTTTTTGGTTAACACTACAATTTTCTTTTTAATTTGGCTTAAAAACTAAAAACTTGAAAAAAACAAAAGTAAAAACTTTGTTTCTGACCGGGATTCGAAACCTATGATAGCCAATCTTGCGCCTTGGCCGCTCCACCACGATACTAATACTCTAGTTTGCGAAATTATTAACATATTTTGCGTAGAATAATGCGAAAGAAAACCGCATGAAAACTCGAAAAGACGCGATTTCCCAGACATAAGACTGCATGGAGGGACTAGATCGATTTTTCGCCTCCGAAAACTCCTAAAATAATAGAGGTTAAAGTATGAAATTGCTGTTTTATTGTAATAGGTACTTCAAATTGACATAGAACTTTCATGGTTTGAGATTTTTGAGTGAAACTTTTTTCACATGGTTAAAAAGAAGAACTACATAGGTATGTAGTTCTTCTTTATAAAAATGTACAACATTCAATTATCGACTTTCAGTTGTTTTTTTATTCAGCTTAGACAAGAAAGATGGATACTTCGAAAATTCGAGTGAATTTTAAATACGAGTTCCGACGCGGAACTAACGCGGCAGAAACAGCTCGCAATATCAATGTTGCGTTTGGAGAGGGGACTGCTAATGAACGCACCGTGCGATTTTAGTTTAAACGCTTTCGTGATGGAAACTTTGATTTGAAGAACGAACCACGTGGAAGATCGCCCACACAGATGAATAACAATGAATTGAAAGAGATGGTGGGAGCCAGTATGAGCCAAACTACCCAGGAATTAGCAGCATGGTTTATTGTTACCTTACCAACAATATTGACTCATTTGTGTCAAATCAATAAAAAAAATGTGAAAAATGGGTGCTTCATGATTTGACTTATCTGCAGAAAGAAACGCGTGTTGAAACTTGTGTCGCCTTGTTGAATCGATACAGAAATGAAGGAATATTGGATCGAATTGTGACATGTGATAAAAAGTGGATTCTTTACGATAATCGTAAGCGAAAAATGCAATGGCTGACCCCAGGTCAAACGCCGCAACAGTGTCCTAAAGCAAAGCTTACCAATAAAATGGTAATGGTAACTGTTTGGTAGCCTCAGCATGGTGTTATTCACTATCTGGTCAAGCAATAACGGCAGATGTCTACTGCGCCGAACTCCGAACCATTATAGCAAAACTAGCAGTGAAACAGCCCTGACTTATGAATCGATCTTCACCCTTATTGCTCCCATGATAATCGAGACCTCATACAGCACGAGAAACCATTTTAACTCTACAGGAGGTGCAATTAGAAACCATTCGTCACCCTCCGTATTCGCTAGACCTTGCTCCAACGGACTACCATTTTTTTCGTGATTTGGACAATTTTCTACGTGATAAAAAGTTTTCTTCTCAGGAGGCAGTACAAAATGCTTTCACACATTTTGTCGAATCTAGATCACTAGAGTTCTATCGCAAAGGCATAAATGTCCTCTCTATTAGATGGCAGCAATGTATAGATAATAATGCCAATTATTTTGATTAAATAAATATGTTAAATTAAAAAAAAACGAATTTCAAAAATTTCAATACAAATCGGCAATTTTATACTTTAACGCCTAATATATCGCCGGTATAAATAAATAAATAAATATACAAGAATTGCTCGTTTAAATATATTAGATAACATTCGTAATAACTTTCCACAGAAAGATCGTAGAAAAAAGAATATAAGAAAGAATAATATGTAATCAACTTACGTAAAATCACATTCAAGCTATCAATGACGTCTTATAATTTTGATATCGTGCGTAAAGATGGCGATTTCAAAAAAATTACAGGGCAAATGATGTTATGGTATTCATCATAACATTGAAACTTCAGTTTCGCTAGGCACGCTATGTTTCACCTTGAAGGTAGATTTTATCTACACTTTTATTATATTTAGTATGTATTACATAACCAAACACAGTAACTTATCTTTTATAATATTATGCAAAATTCAATAACTTTCTTGGAATGTAATTAAATGAATTAAGGCCATCCCCCGAGCAAATGACCTTTAACATTCGGCTCCTTCCTTCCCCACCTCACCTCTAGAAAAAATCGTAATAAATACTAGTGAAATCTACGGAATAATAGTTAAAACAATATTGAACATGTCATGAAATACAGAGCATAGAATTTATAGAGGCAGTAGTGTGTAATATTCAGCGTTGAACCGAAACAGAAATATTTTATTATTATTTTAGTCTCTCGGCTAGATCATGTCAATCACACACCAAATGACATAATATTTATGTTCTAACAATTTTTGTCATTAGAGAATGCACTCTATTATAGAAATTTCTATTAAAAAAATAAATAAAACTATAAATAGTTATAATATTTTTATGCAACGAAAATAGCCAAATTACAGTAATGTCGATACTGACCAGGCGTTCTTTGAACATTACTTTTATTTAATGCCAATGAATAACTGAGTCACAAGTTATTGAAAGTGGCTGCTTATACCTATTATATATTTTTTTATTTTATTTTTTAATTTATTTATTATATAATAGTATTTATTGTGTACGTCTCTTCTATTACATGTACTAAAGTTTACAAGCATTCTTTTTTCATAAGCGAAACGTTATAACAGCAGGAGGCGAACACGAACGACGCAAGTGCCCCGTAAGAAAGGCGGCTGCCGACTGCCGCTCGGCCCCCGCGCATTTTTCTCACTCGAAATTTTTCTTATAATTTCAGAATATTGGTCCAAAACAGAATTGAAATTGATCTTTAAAAAAAATTTAACGTGTAAAATATCTATTTTGAAATGATCTATCAAATGGTGTTAACCATACTTTTATATGAGTTGTAAATTCATGTGTTGATGCAAAGAATAAGAAAAAAAATTCATGATTACAGTAATACTTTAGAATTTTATTTCTTTAAAAGTGATAACCTAAAAATTAAAAAACTATATTATTCGTGTAATATGACTTCAAAATGGTGAAGATAGATATAATATTTTTTCTATTATTTACATTTATCAAATATTTGCACATTCGCTTCTAAATATCGTCGTAAAACGCGTTTTGGTAGGGGATTGCCCTTAAAAAACATTTTTTTTTTTGAATATTAAAATAAAAGCTTGTTTTAAAAAAAACAATTATTTTAGATTACAACTTACAAGTCATGTCATAATTATTTTAAAAAGTCATTGTCATCGGAACTGAATCAACATGTACAATTTCCTAAACCACTTATATTTGTTATTTGATTCACAATAAAACAACTGTTTAAGAGCGAAAACAATTTATTACCAAATAAAATTAAGTTAGAGTAATTAGCAGAACCAAACCATAGTGTGATTCAGAGAACCAGTAACGCCATCTAGTTAAAAAACATATAAACTTTTTATTCTTATACTAAACAAACATGTAAAATAATCTACGTGACATTGGCGAAGTAATCCGTGCTCAACTGGCACGCTTTGAAGCCATTTTTTTGACAAGAGAATTGAATTGAACATGTAAAATTCCAACCAACTCTGTAGAATCAAAGGAAGTTAGCTTGCAAAATTTGACCCACATAAACACACCAAATAACAAACATTGCAAATTAAATAAAAGCTTGTAAACAATATTATTTTTGCTTTTGCGTATGACATTAGCATGATATTATGTTGTTGTGAAGTATGATAATAAATATATAATTGAAATGCAAAATGTTTAAATATTCCTCATTGATATACATCAATGATATTCCTATAAATAATTTTCAGTTGTAATATTCCAGTTTATGACAGCGGCATACCGCGTTCTGTTATACAATATAATTGTAATCAGCCCTTTTTAACGTCCCACTGCTGGGCACGGGCCTCCCTTCAAGACGAGGGGAATCAGGCCATAGTCTACCACGCTGGCCAAGTGCGGATTGGCGGACTTCACATGTCTTTCGAAAACTTGCTAGGTTCTCTCAGACATGCAGGTTTCCTCACGATGTTTTCCTTCACCGTAAGGCAAGTGGTAATCAAGTTAGAAAATGATTCGCACATGAAAATATCAGAGGTGCGAGACCCGGGATTTGAACCCGCTTCACTCGGTTTCCCAAGCGAGCGCGTTACCACTGGGCTACCACTGCCTTAAGAAGGAAGATTATTTTCTACTATTATACAATATAATAGTAGAAAATAATCTTCCTTCTATATAAGTATTTTGTAATAACCAAACGATAGCGTGATTTAATTTACTACTAACTCTATCTATTAATTATATCAAAGAACTAGGAACTCACAAATCAAATATTACATTTTTAAATAAAGAAAGCGCTTAACAATATCGCTAAATAATAGTTATATTTAATTGAAACATTTTGCTCTAAAATTTCAACCACCGTATTATAGTAACTTAATATTTTAAATTTTTTTTAATACATTTTGTACTTGCTTTATTTTATATAATGTGAAATTACTGCGTCCTAAAAAAATTAAAAAATGTATTACAAATATACGCTAGCAAAGAAAATATGCTAAATTATATTTTAATTTACATTAAATATTAGCTGCTTGGTTTCATGTTAAAAACTGTAATTTATAGTTTATTATTAACTAGCGGCTCACCCTCGCTTCGCTCGGGTTCAACTCTAGAAAAACAAAAACAAATCTATCCCACGGGACCGTAATTTTTCCGGGATAAAAAATAACCTATGTGCTATTCCAGACTATAATCTATCTCTGTGCCAAAACATTTCATCAGACAAAAATTCTAAAAACTATACATTCGGCCTCGGATAGTAATGACTATGTTCAGATTCGACTCAGTTAGAATTTTATTCTATGTATAGATATATTTTATAGACCCTTGTTTGAAGTTTTACAACCATTAGTCGTAATGACCTATGAAGTATCCACATTTTACAGAGCTCTGAAATAGATGTTTAGATATTAGGATTTTTTTTTGGAATTTTAATGCACTCAAACGAATTATTTTCTAGTAAATTAATAACATATTCTTGTAGGGAATTTTTTGCTTAATCGACTCGTTTAAAAGTTATTCGAGGTCAAAGTTCAACCTCAAATGGTAAAAGATGACTTACAATTTTTTATACTCTATCACAAAATAATAGCTCAAAAACATAAAATATCATAATTTTCTTTCGACTTTTCTCGTTTTTATCCCACTTATTCATAGAGAAAAAAATATGTTTTTTAGCACAATTGAAATAAAAAGCGTTAATATATATATGTATATATAGTACAAGTCGTACAAGTTAGTAATCTTCTACATATAAACAACTTTATACATGTAGAAAATTACTAACTTGTAAGGCCCTCGTAATGTTGGATTTGCATTAGTAAAGACGGAAGTCACCTTCGCGTGCTTTATTACTTTCAGAGGTAGGTACGTTGTACATCACAAAGAGGCTAAAGGTCTATGATACAGAGAGGTCAACTATCATATGTAAATCGAAGTTGCTACACTATTATAACATTACATTTGTAATTACGAGCAAATGTAATTTACGTACAATAAAATATACAATCTAATTCTTTATACTTATATTATGTCTACCTAAATACTATTGTACCTATAAACATATCCAAGTAGTAAAAAATGAGTTATATTTAATTTATTACTATTTACTTTATTTACTTGTAGCATGAAGAGTCATATATCATCGAACCAACCAAGTTATTCCCCTGACACTGAACCCCTTTAAAAATGTATTTGTATGTATTCAGCCTTTTTAACGTCCCACCACTGGGCACGGACCTCCTTTACCTCCCACTGCCCTCTCTCCCTATTAAAAATAAAGATAAAAAAATGAACTGTATATATTTTTGTTAATGCCTGTTAAAAACCTGTATTTTGATACCCCACTCGATTGATTTGAACGATTTTTTTTTAGACACAAATTGGCGTCTAGGATCCGCCATTTTGATTTTTAATGATATCTATATATCGTATTACACACGCGTTATCAGGACGAATCGAATGACGTATGAATCATCAAAATCGGTTAAGCCATAGTAGTAATTACGAGGGAACATAGAATCGGACATACATACATACAAGTCAAACACATGACCCTTTGGCCTTCGCCGCAGTCGGGTAATTACTTTAATGGCCATATTAAACTCCATTGCACCATAACGGTCATATCTTACCTATATGATAAATCCTAAATATATATTAAGATTAAGTAACCATTTTGATTATAATTAATAGCTTATACTAAAGTAATGTATACAAATATTGAAACTTCTATCAAGTTCTCAATTCCGTATTATCATATTATGTTAATTAATATACTAAACTTAATCAAATCCGACTCTGTAATTGAGCTTTCAATCAATATCATCAAAACAGTGTCAGTTTCTAATGGGATAAACTTGTAACGAGGCTGCATTCAGAAGAACAAAAGCCACATTGCGTTTGCAATACCTCCTGGATAATTTCTAAGAAATTAATTGTTAACCGCCTTTCAACAGTTTAATCCTATTTGTGTCAATATGTAACTTTTATTGTGAACAAGCCATTTTTTCTAAATCAAATCTACAATGACTCGGTCAGTCTAACGTGATTACTTTACAATTTTTCTAAACGGTCAATTTTATATTATGTTTTAATAGATGTAACTATTATGTTTCTAATTAAAAGGATAGATAGCGAAAGTATATCAAGGAGTATCGTACATGCAATATGCTTAAAAAGGGGTTCAAAGTTTTCTCTTCACGTATTATAATTAGATTATCCGGATTTTTACAAAATTACAGTTCTATACGAATTTTAGAACTAGATTATATCGACTTCCAATATTTGGTTAAATAGTTAGTTACGAATAAAAATAAGAATGTTAATAAAAAAAATATAATAGTCTCTTAACTATGTATCTGTATTTGAGATGCCGATAAAACGAGTATACGGTGCAAATAAGACAAGAATAGACGTCGTTAGGATCAGGAGGGGAATATTCTTAACGACCCAATGGATAAAGATCCTATTAAGTCGGTTTCAAAATAAATCAATTGACGCCAGAAATAATAGATTTAGATTATAAAATTAATTATATTTGTAGATAAAATGTCTTTCATTGACAACTGATTAACTTGTACTGATTACATTAATTCTGTACCATTGTTCAATAAAGGATAATTCTATTGTATATTTTATACTTCTACCACATGTAGAACTTTTTTGTTTGAGCTTTATAGTATTTTCCTATAGATAATCAAAATAACGAGTATAGATAGATATTCTACTTCTCTCTAATCCTATCAATCTAGTAAACCTAAAAATAATACCTAATAACGTAATGTCAGTATACCACACGTCCCTACGTCGTATAAAGTAATTTAGTGCGAGACTCTGCAGCTACTTTGATGTTTGGAAAATGAAATTGATGTTTCAAAGCTGAAAACTATTTTATTAACAGCCGTCAGTCTCTTAACTTTATTTATTCTACATTTAATCTTTATATTTCATGGTAATTTATAAGTACCAAGAAAATCTGTCTATTTTACTTATTGGAACCACCATAATATTAATGTGCAATAAAGGATGAAATGAAAACTCTTCAAATTGATGTTAAACAAATATCCTAGTAAGAACTATACTTCTAATTTATGCTGAAATAAAAAATTCAAATACATTTAATAAAGTCCACTTATTCCAACGATCGGGATGAAAGTACCTCGCTGATTTAACGGTACACCTTTTACATGAGGCGAAATTATATTAATACGGAGCTATACTCTGAACTATTAAATTATTCGTTGATTTTTAATAATGTAGATTGGCAATACGTTTACTTTAAATCAATTAATAAGGAATAAAAATATTTTAAAATTTCAGAATATTTTATACAAATTAGTTGTATAAAATCGATAGTTTTAGCTTTATGATTTGGGCGTAAACTTCATAAAATTTTCTTCTTCAATATAGATAAAAATTTTGCTTATTATGTGCATTCCTTTGCGTATAATAAAACGTATTATAATTAGTTTTTTCTATCTAATTTTACTACACAAACATATAGAATAATGCCACCTGTGTTAGATATATCTATACAAACATAATTCAAATACTTACTCATACTGTTGTGTTGTGTGCTTAGGTGCATCTAATTGTTG
Organism: Argynnis bischoffii washingtonia; assembly: GCA_033884665.1. NCBI lineage: Eukaryota > Metazoa > Arthropoda > Insecta > Lepidoptera > Nymphalidae > Argynnis > Argynnis bischoffii. The sequence continues at coordinate 10,026,339 of CM066618.1, read as the reverse complement.
CGTATGACAGTTGTTTAGAAGTAATATATATACTATATATACAAATATATAATTATTAAAATCGTTCATTTATAATTTTCTTTCATTTTTAGCATGGAATTGATATTGCAGTAGATACTACTGCAAATGCTGTTAGGTTTTTTTTAATATTATGATTTATTTATAAGCATTATCGTCTATTCAATAAGTAACTTTTATTAAGCAACCTAGTAGGAACAGTACTTATAATTTATGCTAAAATAAAAAAAAAAGAATATATTCAACAAAATCTAAAATAACTACTACATTATAATTTTTATAGTCTTTTTGTTTCGCTCGTACTTTACTCTTCATTTAACCTTCTAAAGCTTATCTAAGACCTAAACTGAGTTCCCATTGTTTTTGTTAACTGGCCTAGTAAGGGGTATAAGGTTATATTTAACGTAACATTTTGCCTGAGGCTAATGCTTCTTTGACATATTTATACTTATTATCATTTTTTTAAAATATCAACCTTTTTATCTTTTTTAACCAATAGAATTTAAATTTAATAATCGTAAACGTAATTTATTTTGATATGATTGATGATATTGGAGAACTGTTCAAAGTGTCCATAAATGAATACGTAGCTAGTTTTACACTTTATTAGATTAGATCGTCGGAAACCAAAAATCTAAATAAATTTTCGAAAAGTGCGAAAGGATAGTGTTATTTAATATGTAGCTTAAATTCAAGTTTGATAGATTATTTCGCACTTTAAACATTGATACAATTCAATTAAAATTAATCCTAGTGATTATTGATAATCGAGTTTATATCCACAATAAAATCGATGCGTGCATATTGGCAATTATTTCATAAATTTTAAATAAGTTGATTTATTACACTTTTTATTTTCTTACAAAGCATTTTCCTTTGATATTAATAGTTTAAGAAAATAAACAAACGTCACAACGGTTTCAAGGAATAAATATGATATCTCATGACCCACACTCTGAGTCAGAGGAAAGCTTTGGCAATGATTATTACTCATGTTTATCGTTGCCGGGATAACTCATCGCCCGTGTTCCTCCGTCTCCTGACGCATGCTAGTTATTTTCAGCGCCGGGCAGTGCACCTACCACGTATCGGTCTTTGTGATAGTCTTTTTTGGATACTTATTTACATACCACTCTCTTGCTACTCCATTTTCAAATTCCATTACTGTTATCTGATGACAGTTTTAGGGCAAGTATTTTTGAACGCGTTTAATCTAACCAACAACATACATAAATATTTCATAATATTCTGTTAATTACAGTGATAAATCAAAATTATGCTCCGTTTACATAAACTATGTCTTATATTGATTATGTATTATGTTAGATATATATATACCTTTAGGCAAACAGCAATATTATTCAGTGCATTAAATTTAGACAAGATTGCAATATAACTGCATTATCAAGGTCATTTGAAATATAATTCATCGTTACTTCGCGATCATAATCTTAAACATTTGCACCATAATTAATTACCTGAATGTCACAATCAGGATAATTTATTTTTAATTAGTGATTGCGAGGGAATAAATGCGGTATTTTAGCCAAGACGCAGGCGCAGACGCATGGCTACATACCGATGGCCGCCCACACAAAGCTCCGGACGAAACAAAACTACACCGCCCGCCCGTCAGTCAGTATACTCTCAGTCTCGACTAAAGTAACTTCTCAGACAATAGCTAATTACCAAAAAGAATTTAATATTATTTTCATTTTACCGCGCGTGTAGTGAAGGTGTATTACCGTCAGGTAATTTTTTGATTTTTCTCAATATTACGAGTATCGTCTTTTGTTTGTAAAGTATTCTTAATTTATATAACATTGTTTTTCTATATATAATTACCCTAAAATTAATTTTGTTATTATTTATATTAACTTATTTTACTTAATTATCAAATAATATAGCTGTGGCAAGAATTTATTCTAAAGATAATAAAAATCTGAACATTAATTATTACTTTAATAAGAAATAGTTCAGTACATTATAAACATATTTTTTCATGTAATTATTTTATTTAAACGTAATATTTTCTTTACTATTACTAGCAGTACAAATGATGTTTTGTTAGTAATTATAACTGGTCTTGAAAACTAATTTCGTTTGTTGGAAAGAAAGTTTTATTTTAAGAATGCTCAAAGCATTTATAAAATAAGAAATACCATTTAATACAAGTAAGGCCGTCGTTCCACAAAGTTTTTGAACAAAGCTAAATGGCATGCAGACACTGTGCACCTGGCTAATAGCCAACCATCACCATTAATTTCTCTCTAACTAACATTTCTAATGTAAATGTTGACTTTAAAGTTATAAATACATTGTTTATTTAAATTCATTTCTAGGCTTACCTTACATCTTAAGAAAAGTAACAATTAAAAAATGTCTGAAAGCAAGACCCTTGAAGCTGGTCAAATAGTCGTCAAGAAGACGATGGATGAGATAATGCAACAAAAACAAACAACAGAAAAAGTTACAATTCAAGCTCGACAAGAGTTTCGTGAGCACTATCAAGAGAGCTACGAGGAAGAATTTGAAGAAGAAACATTTATCGATCAATTTGGGAACGCTACTACAAAGAGATTGGAATCTAGCAGCGAAAGCAAGGAACATTCTAAAAGCGCAGATGTAAAAGTAAAAGCAACAGGGCTTAATGCAGAACAAGTCAAAGCCCTTACAGATTGTGCAAATGAAGCCGGACAGTTGGCACTCGACTCCAAACCTGCCAACTGAACAATGTAATCATTTGAAATATTATTATCATTATTACTAAATCTAACACAATTATTGTATATAATAACGTATATGATATGATAACGTACAATAGTTGTTCGAGCTACGCATTTACTCTTTAAGATTTTGCTATCCTTTTTTCTATTACTTTATTTATATTTAACGTTTATGTTTTAAAAAATTAAGCTTAATTCAATCGTTTTGTTCCAGGTGTCCTTGTTTGTGCGCGAGGTGATTAAAAAGTGATAAAGACTGTGTCCAGTGTTCCATTCTATATTATATATGCATTAAATTTGAAATTGTAATTCTTTCAATAAATTTATAATTAAAAAGAAAAAAATGTTTCTTTAAAGAGTGTTGTGTTTGTTTTTTAAAAAGGCACTAATATACGTTATATCATTCGACACTATTAAAAATGGAGGAAGAGGAAGATGAAAGAAAAAGCAGGCGGCCTAAGCTCGCTGCTCTTAGTTCTTTGAACGCTCGAATTGTCCATTCCTCGCTTGAAGAGGGCTTTATTCGGCAACAAGCCTCGTCGGAGTCAAATGACGTTATTACAAGTTCAAGTATTTCAACGGCCCAATACAGTGATAGAAGTTTCATATCAAAAGCGAGTACATTCTCGAGAAGCGGAACATCGAGTTCTAGTCAGGAAGAATGCGAGGTAGCTCAAACAACAGTTACAAGTGGTCAATACTTGGCAGCTGCCCGAGTTGAAACGGCACGATCTATGGAGAGTCTTCGGCCTAGTAAAGATGCGTCGCCGGCGCGCCCTGCGAGCTCTTGCACCTCAGTACGTGTTCATCGTAGTTCATTTTTAACAGCAAGCGAACGAGATGTTAGAGAAACACGGGGCGCGCCGGCACGTAGAGCTTTATCAGGGGAAGACATGGGGAACTCGGCAGAGAAGAGACGAGGCTTGTTTGCAAGTACAGAACGACGAGCGTTACAGCAGTTAAGCTTACCGCCACCTGAACGTCGCTTAACAATATTAAGCCCTCACAGTCCAATGGCATCGGCAGAATTACAGTGGCCTATTCCTTCTGGTATTCGTGGCCGGCGGAAGAAAGGAATGGTCCTCCCAAAATTGATACTGCCCCGCAGTGATTCTGATGGCTCGGATGTATTTTTTGAAAGGTGCTTTTTTACATATTTTTAATAATAATCTATTATTATAGTTTTATTAGTATTAAGGTTGGTCATATTTAAAAATTAAAAATGATAAAATTATAAAAATGATATTCTTTATTAGGATGAAAACATCAAAAATGGATTCCTAATAAAATAAAATGATACGAAGTTACCTTTAAATAAATAGGTATACATATATTTATATATGAAATTATAATTAAATTATATTATTTTAGGAAAAAAATAATAAATAATATACACGAGGAATGTTTTGTTACCTTTTTAATAAATAAGCAATGCAATTATTATTTATTCTTAAAGAATTTAATTCGAATTTTCTTGTAGCTTTCTAATTACAGTGTTGTGTTTTGTGTTATATGTCCAATATAAACTCCTTTTTTATGTACTTTTATGTAGTAAATATTTGGAGCTTTTCCAAATCATTTCTTTGTAGGTATGTAGATCATATTCCGATTCTACATCAAAAATAACTCCTTCTCATTGTTACCGTGAAGCAAATGCGAAGCAAAAATAAATCTTGAGTATTTTAGAGGCTGCCATTTGATTTACGCCTTCTTATTTGCAGATTAATCTTTCCACTGCCAAATAAAATAAGATCTTTTGATAAAGGTATTTGAGATTATTTATTGTATTAACTATATAATTACAAGTAATTACCCAAGTACAACTAATTAAAAATATATTTGACTTTAATCTTACCTCTAAAATGTTAATTGCTATAAGAAGCGATCATCACGTTTTATCTTATCCATATTATTATCTACATTTGAGTATAAATTTAATCTATACTAATATTATAAAGCTGAAGAGTTTGTTTGTTTGCATTTCTGAGGAAGGTTATAGGCTATATATCATCCCGGAAAAGTGTACGGTTCCCGTGGGATAGATTTGTTTTTGTCTAGGGACGAACCCGAAGCGAAGCGAGGATGAGTCGCTAGTTGTATATATACATAGTACTTTTCTTTATGTTAAGAAATGGATTTACGCTTACAACCTTTATATATAGCCTGTCAAAGCAGACCACAACAGCCATGGGGTTGTTCCAACGGTCCACTCTGCTATCAGAGAAGTATCAGGAGCAACCCGCATGACACACCGGCCACCGAGATGGGCCACCTCCCAGTGTATTTCTTGACTTCACGCTCAGCTGGATAGCCCCTCCCCCCTCCCTGCCCTCCCAACCACGACAAAGTGAACGCACATTGGGGGGAGAGAGGGGATATACGTAGTAATCGTTAGAGGATAGAAATTTAAAAGATTGTATTGAAATGATTATTCTATTAGTTACGTCATATAATCATAATATTATATCAATCCCATATATTTTTAAAATTTCTATTATTCGTCGATTACAGAATAGCATCTTATCTAAGCTCCAGGATTTGAGGTATGGTGATATTTGTTCGTATAGAGATTTATTTTGCAGATAAAGTCCTTAAAGAAGTTAGGAATTACAGAACAGATTTGCATAAATTTAGCCAGTTAATCTGCAAGGAATGTACCTAACCGTTTTTAACATGAAATGCTATTGATACATGCGTATAGCATCTGCCTGCAGCTACGCGGAGCTGTGTATATCTAATTAGTCCGTCAACTCTGAGAATAACCCATAAAAGAGAATAATCCCTAAATACCAACTGTATGATGTAGCTATAATAAAAATATAGCTTTTAGTAAAAATTATACACATATATTTTCTTTTATTTAAAATATACACATTAAATTTATACCTGTACGTACGTAATTTTACGAGTGAAATAAAAAAGTCCAATAAGAATTTACCCAGCCTTTCTCGAGTTCATACGAGCTTATAAAGATTGATAGACAGTCACAAAAATAATAAAAGCTTTTGAATTTACTTCTATTCTATATATAACATCCCTGACGTACTATGCAATGTACAACTTTGGATTATTTTTCTTTTCACGCATTTTTCCTTACAAATTTCTATTGAACTGAAATACATATCTATTTATATATTCACTACAGTCTCTGCTTTTCTATTCTGTTAAGCCAATACGGTAACGGTGATTAACGCTTCGCTTTGTTTCTGAAATACACATGTATAACCAATTGACCGAGCATAAATTGAACTCGTAACCTCCGCTCTAGTACACCATGTCACACTCAAACACAATAGCTGTTTAAAACACGGTTGTGATAATTTTATATTACAAAGTAATACTAAGTAAACGTTCGATACCACTCGCAAAATATTGTTGCAAGAAATTGACACTCAATAAATTCAGTTAATACATTATCTATACAAACTTTTCGTTTATATTATAATTTTCATAATGATAAGCTGTTTATATGTCGAGATACGTGTAAGCCCTTCAGTGAAATACAGATATAATGGATAAAAAAACATTATATTTACGTTTACTATAGGTACTCTCTAGCGAGTTATCAATTAGCTGATAACGTATCTTGTTTATACTTGTAATATCACTATGAACCGAGTACACGTAACGTTAGATGCGTATTATGATTCGTGATTCATTTTATTTGAAATAATATCGATTTGTCACTAGATCGATAACTAATCGGTTTTTTGTTTGCTATAATTAACTATAGACCACAGAATTTTTCCTTAAAACATTTTATTTCTCAAAAGAAAGCTTTTCCACGAATAAGTAAAAGAAATTATACGATTTTTTTATGTATTAGCATGACTTGATCAATATTTAAGAGACCTCATTCCCCGGGAAATCAAAGAGTTTATTGAACTTGGAGATAGAAGTCTATATAAAAATTTTGATAAGCGGAGCTCGAGATAACTTAGAATACGACATGCCCTTGAAAATTAAATCTAATCAGAAAATATAACATGAAAGTGATGGTTTAATTAACAAAATTCCTTTCTTTCTTTTTTAATTCAACTTAAATATAGGTATCCTAAAACAATACTTTACGCGATTCAGATTTAGGCGAACATTTGACATTAATAAAAATATATTTTCGATTTTTTTCGCGGATTAATTTGAACAAAATAATGGTAATTTAAATTAATATTTTTTAATTTATTAATGTAGCAACAGAGTTGCTTAATATTTTGATTTAAAATAATATTAAACTAAATTAAATTACTATTCCTTATTTTTTTAATTTCTTATATTACCTACTGCTAGAACAATAATATTACTAAATAACTATTTTTTTTATTATCTTTATGTTTATAAATTAAAAATATTATGTTTATAAATTAAAAACGTTAAGTAATATTACTAATTAATAAAGTTGGGAATAATGTCTAAAATTTATATTAATTGTTTAAAATTAAAATTAACAAATATTATAAGGTAATTTGGTCTCAATTTTAGTGTCATCATGGCAGGTATGGCGTTTGAGAAGTAAATATAGGCACGTCATGCTCACTGATACTGAAAATTAAACTTTACCTTCGTCTTAAAAAGGCAATTTTAATAGAAATTTGGTAATCTATACATATAATAAAATTCTAACTGAGTCAAATATGTACAGCAAGATTTTTTTTGGAAAATCTTATTGAAATAGACATCATTATTGGTACAGAGGTCGAATCTATAATTTTTAGAATTTTTGTGTCTGTATGTGTGTCTGTTACCGCATCACGGAAAAACCGCTGGAGGGAATTTAGAAATCTATATTAAAATGTAACAAGGGACGAATTCGGGCCGAGCAAGGGTGAATCGCTAGTATTGTGTAAATCTTTAATAATATTATAGAGACGTGAAAAATAACATCTTTCGCGCTATTTCAATTTCTTGAATAAATAATGAAACCATTTCCACACACATCTTATCGCTTGTTTTTAATCAATTTTATAAAAAGACATACCTGTCTACTATTATAAACTGCTACTGTCACTACTAACTAAGATAGTTACGTGGTATGTGTGAAATTACTAATCTTTTTTTTATGTTAGGAAATGCATTTACGCATACCACTGTAGACATACAAGTGGTTATGTGGAACTCACCGGCTAGAAAAGTCAGTACTACCCACAAAAACTTAACAAAGCCTCCCCCGTCTTAATAGGACGCCGCAGGATCACTTACGCATTCAACTACGACGCCTCGACCCCAGGTCTGCCGATGCAGACCACAACAACCATAAGGTTGCTCTACAGTCCACTCCGCTATCAGAGAAGTACCAGCCCCCCCCCCCCCCCCTCACCCTCACCACACCACGACAAGGTGAACGTTGGGATGGGAAATTACTCATCTTAAACAATCCTTCTTAACCCCCGGAGCAAAGAAAAAACAAAACTAAACATTTAGAAACAAAGAAAATTTAAATAAAAATAAACAAAAGTAAGGTGTTTCGTTCCAAACAGAGAATTTAGACCTAGGGGTACCTCGACGTATATTATTTCAATTAGAGTTAATGAATACTTTGGTTTCTTTGGTTACAATGAAATGGCACTTTTATTTCTGACCTTTTAAAGGTTTATTGATCTAATTACATTTATTATAAGATTCATTTTAAGTTCTTTGTAACATTTTGGCGGTTTCTAAAGATTTTCCTGTAGTAAGGTATCCTAAATGTTGACCTGAGTAATAAGTTATCCTTGCACCAAATTTCGTTGAAATCGGTTTATTACTTTTTGCATGAAACCCGCACAGTGCACACACACAGACAAACAGACAAAAATTTTAATAACTATTTGGGGTCTACATGTGTAAATAACACGTTACAGTCATTGTTTTAAAAAAATATTTTGTACAGATTTCGCAAAGTTACTGCTTTATTATAGTATTTATAGATTATACATATATAGATAGGACGGTATATTTTGCATCCTAACGAAACAAGTTACGGACTTTATTTTACTTGTTTTGCTTTTAAAGTATAAAAATATTGAATGTTTTTGCGAAGTGTAGACTATGCTAGCAACATTTTTTGTTTTCGTTTGGCTACTGTTCTGGTGAAACTACCGATTTTTTACAAACCTTAACAAAAATAATAACTAAATATTTTTGCTCCATTTATAAATACAGTCTAACTTTAAAATTTCCCTAAACGCGAGTAATTCGTTTCAAGTAAATTGCTTTCTGGCTAAAGTAATGAGAGTCATTATGATTTACCACTATTTTTCAAAGTTAACAAAAATGGATTTTATCACTGTATTTTCTTGGTGTCTTGACAAGATATTACAAATAAAAAAAACCTGACTGCATACAAAGCGAACTTAAAGTATGAGAACAACTTGACGAAGGTACATAGCATTATGCAGTCGGAGACATACTTATATATTATACATACACACGCAACTATTAGAAAACATGTACGTATGTGTCCCCCCGACTGCATAATACTATGTTCCTTCGTCAACTTGTTATCACCTCGGTCTGTTTTTTTTTTTAGTTACAACCTTTTAGTTTTTGGCAGTTAGACATTTTTAGTTTTATTTAACAATTTTAAGTTGTATATATTTTTGTAATCGCCTCTTAAAGCCCTGTATTTTGATACCCCACTCGATTTTACTACTATTATTGTTAAAATTATCTATACATATAATAAAACTGTAGAGGTCTAATATCTACTACATAGAAAAAAATGCTAAAAACCGAGTTAGGGGGATGTAAGAAGAGAAATGGAACAAATACAGATTTTTACCAATTTTTTTGTTTCTTTGTCTGTTTGTCTGTTTGTGCGGGCTAATCTCCGAAACTGTTGGACCGATTTAAATGAAATTTTGTATGGTGGTACCTTATACCCCCGGTCAACAAGTTTAAAAAAAAATAAAACTATACTTGTAATAAAAGCCACTTTCCCTTTACCTATAATATAAGATACCCTTATATATAAGGTAAAGGTTGTATTTTTAGAAAGGTATTTTAAATTTCGACAAACGAGTATATGGGTGTATATAGGTACGTGTAGGAAAATTTTCACAGTTGATTTTCATTTGTAAAATCCTTTTCATCGTTTTCTTTTAATTTGTACAGCATATGTGAATATGGCAAATAAATGCTATTGTATGAACAGTTGTACCGCTAGTAAACAGTGAATCATAAGTAAAAGAAAACAGAAGTAACTCTTACTATGCTGTAACATCTCAAGTACAATAATATTTTATTTATTTAACCATTGCTAAAATATATTAAACGTGTTATTGAGGATCGCAATTAAATCGTGTGCCACTGAAATAAAAATAATTAAATAATAAATTGACAAAGCCCAATAACTAATAATTCCAATGTATGTATATGTATATTAATACAAGCAGTACCCGCGGCTTCGCTCGCGCTAAAACTACAAAAATAAACTCTTTGGCTTTATGCAAAAGGCATTTTTAAAACGGGATTTGTACTATCTGAGCTTAAAGCACGTAAACATATTATAAGCATCCGTTTTACAACAATGTATGGAAGTCTCTCCGATTTGTTGACATTTATGATTACTGCTCCGATCCCTGGGGTAGTAGTTTGATGATATATAGCCTATAGCCTTCCTCAATAAACGGGCTGTGTAACGCAAAAAGATTTTTTCAAATCGGATTAGTAGCTCCTGAGATTAGCGCGCTTAAACAAACAAACAAACAAACAAACTCTGCCTCTTTATAACATTAGTATAGATTCATAGTATAGATCAGTATAGATTAGTATAGATATCAAGGTAATTTAATCTGCAATATTTGGTTAACAAGTAATTTTTTTTTAGTAACTGTATCCAGCTTTAACGACAAGCAGGTTTTCTCCACAATGTTTTCTTTCACCGTGAGACAAGTGGTAATCATAGAAATATAATATAAAAAAATATGGGTTTGATTTAATTTAAAGTTCATTTTCTTCTTTTAAGAGCATTTAAATAAAAACTTGTTTTTAAAAATGTTTTTTTTTACTTTTAATTTTATGCTATGTAAAGTAAAAGACAACTCACTTTAATTTCTACATACTTGCCACTACTATCGACATGATAGGTATGACATGATCGACGTATTCGGTTGTGAGGAGACTTCCTAAGATATTAATTGATACATCGTTAAGTGTTATTGGTTTTTACAGCAACTATCCCATCAAGATGAATAACGGGTTTTGCTCTTCTCTGTTTCAACGAACTCGGGATAAAAATTATTAATTTAGACATTTACTTAGTGCAGGGTACATATCAGCTACAGGTCACGTTGGGCATGTCAATAAGACATAATATGCCATACTGCACTAGACTGCCATAAAGTTGTTATTAGTCTAACATATAATTTTTCTTTCGTATTTTCTAATATTATGAACTTTATAAGAAACGCTACAAGAAAAGCAAATGTATTTCTAATACATATGAAGTGAATTCCTCATTAAAATTGTTTGCATCGCCGCGCTGTTCAATGCTACTATTCAATCACACAGATAAATAAATATTATTGGCAAAACATGTTTAATACGATTTTTAGGGTTCCGTAGTTAACAAGGAACCCTTATTGTTTCGCCATGCCCGTCCGTCTGTCCGCAGTTGTAGCTTAGCTCAGAAACTCTTAGTACTAGAAAGCTGTAATTTGGCACATATTAGTCACACCGAAGAAGAGTTTATAACGTTTTAGTTGTGTAAAACAGGTAATAAATATAAGTTATGAACCATGTACAAATATCTATATAAATATAAATCAATTGCCAAATGTGTGTAAGCGTATTACTTCCAGAACGGCTGCAGCTATTTGGCTAATTGTTTTTGTGTTGTGTTTGTAATTGTCAGGGCAAGGTTTGTATGACAGAAATGTTTGAAAAATTGTAAAGAAAAATGAAAAATTTGAAATAAAAAATCTCCATATAAAAAGTGATTCAATAGATTGACGTTCCGTTACTCAGTTTCTTCCATTATTTATCTTCATATCTGTTACATTCGAAAAAATTAAATTTGTTGTTTTGGTTATTTTGTGCAAAAAGTAGTAAAAAATGGGTGCGTATAACCTTTACGCGCGGTGGAAGTAATTTTTTTGGCAAATATCGCAATTGAATTAAAACAAATCAATAACTAAATAAGGCATATAAGATATATTACAATCATATATTTATAGGATATCATATACGGAAAGATTATAATATTACATATATTAGACGACATGTTTAGCTCAGTTTGTAGTGACCCTACTTGCTGGGCCAGCGGTCGCGGGTTCGAGTGCCGTTGGGGGCATTCATTTATACGATGAGCATGAATTTTTGTACTCCAGTCATGGGTAACATTTATATTTATAATATGTATGTATTTAAATTTATTTAACATTTTTCAGACAATAAAACCGGTTACCATGGTAACATGGCAACGTATTCTATCTCTTTCTCTCGCCGGCTTAATCCTATATATTTATGTGTTTGTCTCCTTTGAGTGTTGCATTTTCGTTTCATCGAGTTTCAAATCATAACGATTCTATAAAAGTTTCACTTCAAAAAGATTCCGAGTAATTGACAACCTCCTCCTTTTTTAAAGTCGGTTAAAAGTTATTATAAAGTTAAAATAAAAAAAGGAAAAAAAATATATTACTTATTAATATCAAACTTTCTTTGTTGAATACAGTTCTTAAAATAATAAAAATATAATGTCTTTCTTAAAATTTCTTACTATTTAAGACTATGCTATTTACATATCTAAAAGATTGACAACGTATATTATATATGTAGGAAATATTTTAACATTACGAAGAATTAGATATCGATGCTGTCGAAAGTAGACACATGTCTATTGTTATCGCATAAATAATATTAAGATCGAATACTTTTTCTAGCTAAAGGAGTTTAGACAAGATACCGATCAGTATAATCGTAGTAAAATAAAAAATGAAACTGAAATTTTAAAAAACTAGATGAACCCGCGGCTTCGCTCGCACTAAAACTACAAAAAAAACTCTAAAAAGGTTATTTTCATACAAACTTCCATCTCGTATTTTGCCCTCTTATGGGATGAATTTCGAAATATGTTAAAACACTATTTGTTAAATTGTATTGAAGAGCATTAATACTAAGTTTTAAGTAATTCTGATAATAATTACATATATATTTTTTTTTAATTTCTATTTTTCAACGACTGCAGTATGACATCTTGCCTTAGTCCCCAAGTCTCACTTCACTAGCCTATTGCAATTATCTAGTCATGAATACTAATTCAATCTGAGATTAGATTAGTCCATCTATTTTCACAACTCAATTACTCACCTATTTAATAGACCCACAATTACTCATTGTAGCTAAGATAACATTTAATCTTGTTCGTTATTTATTTATTCAGCTAAGGATTACAGCTTCTTATTATTACATCCAAATCCTGTATTCATTTGCCTTTGTTGATTTCCACTTAAGCATATACTTAGGTATTCTATTTATTGTATAATTTATAACGTTCGTAATATAATTTACTTGCGAATCACCCTCGCTCCGCTCGGGTTCCTCCCTGCTTACGTTTTAACGTTTAGTATAGATTTCTCAGAGATGAGATATTTTCCCGCAGTAAAAAGTATCCTATATGTTGACCCGGATAATCAACTATCATCATACCAAATTTCACCAAAATGTGTCCAGTGGTTTTTTCGTGATGCGGCCACAAAGAGACAGACAGACAAAAATTCTAAAACAATAAATTCGGCTTTGTATCGATAATAATTACTATTTCAATAAGATTTTCCAAAAAATATTTAAGGTACAGATTTAGTTAGAATTTTATTATATGTATAGACTAGCAAAACCCGCGGCTTCGCTCGCGCTAAAATTACAACAAAAAAACCTTAAAAAAGGTAGGTTTCATACAAAATTTCATCCCTAATTTTATCTCTTTATGGGATGAATTTCAAAAAACGCTAAAACAAGTATTTATATAATTGTATTGAAGATCATTAATACCAAGTTTCAAGAAATTCTAATCATAAATGTTTTTTGGGTTGTGCTATAACGTGTACTCCCGTGGGAATGAGATAAGCTTTCATCATACCAAATTTCATAAAAATCCCTCCAGTGGTTTTTTTGTGATGCGGTAACAGACAGACAGACAAAAATTCTAATAATTATAGATTCGGCCTCTGCATCGATAATTATGTCTATTTCAATAAGATTTTTCAAAAAATATTAAGGTACAGATTTTAATTTAGAGATTAAACTATACTATTATGTATTTAAGTAATTAATATAAATGTTGCACAATGTCGACTTCTCATTTAGAGGAATGATCTAAAAAAAATATTTAACAGTTTTTATTAATTTTAATGATTTGGAACATTTTATTTGAACAGGCAAATTATCCTAGAGTTTGGTTGCTTGTATGGAATAGGGAGTACACGAAAAACATTTTTATATCATTCTATGTTGATTTATCATGCCTATCCTAAAAGCTTATAGAATGGTGTAATCAGAAAGAAATACCTTTTTTTTATGAGATTCAGTGACAAACGAGCAGACAGACCACATGATGGAAAGCAGTATCTGTCGCCCATAACACCTACGGTTCATGCACTTAGGTTTTAAGTAACAAAAATGCAGAATCACAGGTGCGTTGTCACTGTGAGGACTAAGATGATATGCCTCTTGCCTGTAATTGCGCTAGCTACCTTGCTGGCTACCTCCTTCATACCGGAACACAACAATGCAATCATTGAAATAGATAAGGGGGTGGTATCCATCTAGTCGGACTCCTCAGGCTTGACAGAGTCCTACCACCGGTGAAGAACGATCATTTTCCTGTTCTCTATCTATATTTAGCTATAACATAAAATACTTGAAGAATACTTGAAGTTAGATAACATGAATACTTAAATGACTATTACAGACAAGCGGATTAATGTAATTTATAAGTTACTGCTTATTATAAAATTTTTATTAGGTACTATATGTTTTAATTTTATCAAGATCAAATCTTAATACATACATAATCGATACCTATGATTTATAAACTAGTTTATCTATCTAGATCAATCAATCCTAATATACATATTTCCTACATATATAAAATGTTGCAGGTCGAATAAGTATTTCTAAACATAATTCTTATTTAATACACTCATTTAAAACTTTTCCCATGAAGCTTACTACACCTTTAATAGGTCGTGTAAAATGGAACAAAAACCACAAATTCAGGCAACAAACTGATATTACACATAATAAGTCAACCCGCAAAGTAATTAAATATTTAACTCTGCCCCGAGTATGTATAATCCCCCTCCGTGAAACGGCGATACATGAGCTTTGTACTTGAAAATGCTCTAGGCTATTCCGCTCATACAATTTGAAGACCATTTAGCAACCGATATTAAAAATCGATAGGATAACAAAATTATTTTTTTATATTAGTTTATTCTACTATTACTATTAGATTGATGCAACGAACGTTATTCGATGATGCTTTTGTTGGCTTTATAATCGAGTTCGGTTTAGACACAATAAATATTAATGAAAATCATAAACATATTTCTCTTTTTTAAGAACTTTTAATTGAATTACTTAAATCATCTAATGCTGAGAACCATGCCTTGATGAAATCATCAATCTTGAGTAAGGTATCCGCAAACTCTCCCTGTCTGCTACGTGAGGCAAATATCGTGAAATTAAATTATACAGGTTCGAAAAAACGAAGGAGGCGAAAGAAGTTTGACTCAAAGGAAACATTATTTTATTCCTTTATTAAAATGACTGCTTTTTATATTTTTTTATAAAATTTACCTGGACTGGTAATCAAACTAACTAAAAACGCAAGAGATACACCATCATTATTTGTTCGAAATTATTTATAGGGTCTATGATAAGGTTAAATTCTCTTGTTTGTAACAACAAACATTGTATCTTGTATACTATCGATCCGTCTTAAACGTGCTTTAGTTACTCGTATACACAGATTAAAACCTGTTGTATATTAGTATAATATTCTATACTAATATTATAAAGAGGCAGTTTGTTTGTTTGAACGCGCTAATCTCAGGAACTGCCAATCTCATTTGAAAAATTCTTTTTCTATAAGATAGCCTGTTGATTAAGGCTATATATCATATAATATATCTATTCCATACTAACCGTTAAAATGTACCGAGGGTGAGTTGCTAGTATTTTTATAAAACGACGATCGTTATACAAATAAGAAAAAAATATCATACCATATTTAACTGGCATATATAGGTATATTAAAATAAAGATAATGTTTTCTATGCTATTTAACAGTCAAAGCTCTTCTTAAATTGCATAACGAAAGTTATGTAAGAGGATCTCTTCATGTTTCTTGTTCAATAAATACACTAATATGTAGGTATAACCGATCAGTTTATACAACATATGCGAATATTGAAATTTCATTTTTCATTATTGTATTTCTTTTCTATCTTTTCGACTCAGACAAAGTTCGGTTTCACGTTACTAACAACCTCAAACGGTATTTGTAATCATTTCATCGAATGTCACTTTAATATAACCCACAGACGTAATCGAAACGTAGATCAGATATATCATAAAGCTTAACGCCAAGATCTTTCATATGAAAAATGAATACAGATTGCGAGAGATGCGCTCATAATATAAGCTTTACCAATTTACTATTTTTCAGAAACATAAACCTAACTTTTATCCACTTACTTATAACATATATGCTAATATATTGTATCAAATTCTATTGTAATTCAATCATCGACATTGCGCCAGTATATAACCACTCAAGACAAGACCAGATTCTTATGCCTCTGTGGTATTTTTTCAGTGTCCTTTTAGATATCAAGCGTGTGACAATATTTTAAATTAATTTATCCTTACTACAAATTATACTGTGCCTAACATCACATATATGATATTAACCTATTGGAAAAATAGTTAAAATATTTATCTATCTCATTCTCTACAACTCTACAAGCGATATGGATACATTTTTTTAGAATTTCATATGTTGCATATTGATTATATATAGACTATAGCTGAGACAAAAATAACATTTGTTTTTATTTAACGCATAATAAAAATGTTTAAAAAAAAACGGGGTCAAAGTAAAAGTACAGGTATAAGAAAAGAACGTATAATCTATTTTAATGAGCGACATGCTCCACTTCTTAAATTAAAATATTGAGAATAAACGTTCTCAAAGAAATATTTTCATTTGACATCTTTGCGACGTAGTCCGGTCCGGTCCAAAATAATAACTGGCAAATATTTTGTAAGGAACTACGAATTGAATTCTGTAAAAGATATGATATATAGAACGATACATACTCGTATAGACCTTACATCACTAGTATTTTTTAAACATGATATGGTCTATATTTAATATTTTTTTATTAAAAAATCTGAATGAATCAAATTTTACTAGGAAAAGTTATAATAAGCTGATACGGTATCAGCTACTCAAATTGGTAAATCAATTACGAAGCTTTCAACGAACTTTCAAAGCGTTGCTTAGTATTTAATTAAGCTTACAATGTGTTTTTATTAGAAGCAGTAGTATATTATATTTTTTTGTAACTTGTTTATGTTTATTTTTCAGGTAAGTTGTGTTGCCGCTGCCCTGCGGGAACGTAACGTTAATAAGAAACGTTTTGTGAATTTCTGTAAGTAAGTGGCGCTTTACGTATACCATACACAAACAAAAGTTGTGTGTAACTAAGTATAAGCTACAAAATTAGCGAAATATCAAATAACCCAATTTTCGAAACGAATTATGTTAGATCTTCAAAAAATTTAAAATATTTTCTATCAAAATATGTTTAACCTATAAGCACTTTATTAAGATTATTTACAAATACAGGTACAATAAGAACATACGCTATTTTAGGATTAGCCGTTCATCTTGAGGGCAAATCCTTACAGCCATTGGACAGTGGACACCTTTAAATAGATTTTTTTACTGCAAAATACTTTACTTATTTTTATTCTTTTCTTTGTGTTCTTATTTCATACTGACGTATAAGAGGATTATATAAAATACTTTCTGCGTCTATTTTAATACTTAATCCTGAATTCATTATTCGTTAATGCAAAATATATATATATATATATATATATATATATATATATATATATATATATATATATATATATATATATATATATATATTATAATATGAAATACGTTTCAAATATGATTTAGAAAATATTCATGAAGTGACTGAAAAATTTATTACTGGATCAAAATTTGATTTTCAATATTAGTTTTTTTCATAACGTATTATATAAATAGCCCCGAACTATACTTCCAATATAATACTTAGTTATTAATGATTAAAGTCAACTTTACATCGATAGGATTGGATGGGTTCCTTTACCGATTAAATATTTTCTTAAATTTACTATGTATAGAAAGTAATCAATGCTGTATAACCCGTAAAAAATATTTGTTTAAAGAGATTATAATGTATACAAATATTTTTCTTTTATTTTATGTACCTTTTAATGCTCTTTTTTATGAAAACAGATGAACAAAGAGAAAGGAAGCGACTGACAGTGTATATTTCTCGAAACGTTTTACAAAGAAATTCTTAACTAAGTCTTATTTACATTCATCTAATAAATTATGCAGAGGTAAACAATAATATTCGCTAACAATTTCCTTCCTAAATTAGATATCTTGCATCATTTTTCAATGAATTTATTGTGCATATCTTAAAGTTTATTTACATATGAAATGTATTTAACATTTCATATTTAAAAAACTATACTACATAATGTATTAAAATAACTCATCCTGTTTTATATAAAACTTTAACTTTTTTTATGACTTAGAACCGTAATTTATTAACGTACAATAATAAAAAGGAAAATCCCTATTTATGAACAACATATGTTTCTCGTATAACTGTTTTTTTTAACGTTGAGAAATGCATTTAGGCACTTAATGAGGCGTCACAGGATCGCTTACGCACTCAACCACGACGCTCCGACGGCAGGTCTGCCGAAGCAGACCACAACAACATGAGGTTGCTCCACAGTCTACTCTGCTATCAGATAAGTACCAGGAGCAACTCGCATGGCACACCGTCCACATAGGTGAACCGCCTCCCAATGCGTTTCTTGGCTTCGCGCCCGACTGGATTGCCAGGCGCCCCACACACACACGTGAACGCACGTTGGGGGAGTTATACGAGAAAACTATGTTAACCTATGTTAACATCAAATACATAGTATATTTTATCTACATAATACAAAATTTAAAATATAAATGGGAGAACAATATTACTTGTCTATAAAACGTTTAATAGAAGTCCTTTTGTGCTATAATAACCTCTTAAATATTTAAGTGAAAGTTAACAATAGTGCCTTAAGCATTGTTACTCTTGATTCATTCTTAGAGTCAAAATTACGTAATTTTGTATAAAATTAATATTAATGAATAAATTTGTTTGTTTGGAGTTTCATATTTGCTATTTCTATTTTGTCCACCACGCTGGCCAAGTGCGGGTTGGCGGACTTCGCATGTATTCCGAAAACTTGCTAAGTTCTCTCAGACATGCAGGTTTCCTAACAATATTGTTCTTAACCGTGACACAAGTGGTAATAATGTTGGAAATGATTCGTACATGAAAATATCAGAGGTGCGAGAACTAGGATTTAAAACTCGGTTTCAAGCGAGCGCGTCTCCACTGGGTTACCACAGCCTCGCAATGATAAATATATACAACATTATTTACTTAACACGCAAAACATAAATTAAATATTATTGTATTCGGACCGATAGGCTTAAATTAATCGACACGAGTTGCCTGCCATCTGTCATACGTTGCTGGTACTATATTGGAATATCTTTCCGGGATGTACGCGCAATAATTTAGCATAATTTAGCATTATTTTCATTACAATCGGACTAATAATTTATCACTGTTTAATCTACAAACAGATAAACATGTATCTGGCGTTATCAATCAAATACAACAAAAACGTACATTTTTTTTATTTATTAAATAGTTATATCGTTTACTTATATGCTGTGTATGTTACACGTGTATTTAAACATGCTTATCAAGCAAATTACCATTTTAGTCTAGACTTTTAGGTCAATAATATAACTTATCCATTTTAATGATGAAACTTCAGATTACTGTTCTGTATCAACTCATTTAAAATAACTCGCAAACTGGTACTAGCGAATAAATAAATAATATGAAAATATAATTACATATGTTACTTAACTTCAAACAAGGGTAAATTCAATATGCATAGTTCCGACTTCCGAGTTAAATGACAAGAGCGGTAATTTCATATATTGTCAAGCAAGCAATTCTTGTATATTTATGTATGTATTCAGCCCTTTTTAACGTCCTACTGCTGGGCACGGGCCTTCTTTCAGTACGAGGGGGATTAAGCCATAGTCCACCACGCTGGCCAAGTGCGGGTTGGCGAACTTCACATGTCTTTCGAAAACTTGCTAGATTCTCTCAGACATGCAGATTTCCTCACGATGTTTTCCTTCACCGTAAGGCAAGTGGTAATCAAGTTAGAAATGATATGTGAATGTATATTTATATCTTTATTTATTTATACCAGTGATCTCGGAAACGGCTCTAACGATTTCGACGGATTTTCGGGGTGAAAAATCGATCTAGATTAGTCTTATATTTAGGAAAACGCGTGTTTTCGGGTTTTCATGCGGTTTTCTTTTTGTATTATTCCACGCAGAATATAGTCAATAATTTCTTACACTCGGGTATAAGCATCGTGGCCAAGCGGTAAAAGCGTAAATTAGACAACACATGTGTTCGGGATCCAATCCCGGTCGAAATACAAAGTTTTTACTTTTGTTTTTTTTATCTAAAAAATACGATATAACAAAAAAGAACTCCGAGCGAAGCTTGGTCGCCCAGGTACTTGTAATATAAATATAAAGATTATGTCATAATTAAACAAGTAAATTATTTTAAATAAAAATGTTACGTCTGTATATAACACTAGCGACTCACTCTCACTTCGCTCGGGTTCATCCTTGGGCACGTTTTAACGGTTAGTATGCAATAGTTAGTATGCAAATGATTAATTCTCATCACATTCACAAAAAACTATCCTATGTCCTTCCCAGGATCTCCATCTATGTTCATACAAAATTTCATTTAAACCAATTCAGTGAATTTTTAGTTTACCCATTACAAACAAACATACAAACATGCAAAAAAGACATTTTTTCCTCTTCAAAATAGTAGTACAGATTTATTTACCAAAAATACTCTTTTTAAATGTGTTTTTAATAAATACGTAGTAAATTGTTAACATAATATGTGAAAATATATGCAACGTAGCAAAATAGGTTGTATTTATCTTCGTTTAAAGCTTAAAGTAACAAATATAAACTTATACAAAATATATCTTACTAGCGACTCACCCTCGCTTCCCAATACAAACTATTATCCCCATTTCCCACCACATTTTTAAGTATTTCCAACCCCATTTTTAAGTATTTTTAAGTGGGAAAATTAGCGAGAATGATTGTTAACTAACTTTAAATCATCTATCCTAAACTGTTATTTAAAATGAATAATGATAAAAGAAAGCTAAAAATAATTTTTAAACACCTATTCTTCTTTTTTTTCATTCTCGATTTTCATTTTTTTTCTTTTTCACATTATGGCGTCAAAAATCGGCCATTTTGATTTTTCCAAATTTTTATGCTTTTTATGACATTTGCGCGTCGTGACGAATCAAACGACGTGTCATTTATCAATATCGACCCACCCTCCTTTGCGTCGCGCAGTCGGTTAAAAAAAAGAATTATCCAATTTTGTGCAGTCGATCGGAAACTATGCTCGTACATACATTTCGGTGATTCATTTTTATTTATATAGATTTTGCATAGCAGTTGTAGATGTAATTTTCCAATAACTCTAGTACAAATACCTCCGTAAAATTGAGTCAAAATTGTTAGCTAGATCCTCTCGCTGAATCGCAATGCCGATTCATCAGGTGAAAAGCAAGGTAGATCTTAGTAACAATGCAGGCGATAAGACTTTCCCAATTGAGTTGAACAAAGAATATGCTTATTCATTTTAGAACAAGAAGGCGGTGATCATTTAAGGATAGCATAATTTGAATATGTAAAGCTTACTTTGTTAGATAATAACATCAAAATATTTGCTTCTTTCTTTAATATGCCGTTGTTGTATGCCACTTTGTCCTAAAACTTATGATCGCTTATTACTGTTAGAACGGCAACCCTCTGATCATCTCTATGAATATGTATTAAATACGTTAAAATATAATTGTAATACGTGTAATTTGTTTATTCAATAGGCGATAAATATTGAATAGTTTGTACTTAACAATTTCAGATGAAAATATTTTCTTGTTTCATACGTTTTAAAGCGTGCTTTTTCAGTAGTCGGGTTTTAGTTTTTTAACTTATTTTTATTTAATTATTTTTAAGGTTATTACTATCACAATAAACAACATGAGCCCAAAGGCATGATTATTAAATGATAGTTTTATTATTACCGCCTTCACCGTGTGGTGGGAGGTACTCCTAGCTTATGTCATTACTAGAGGCTCACCCTCGTTTCGCTACGGTTTCTAAAATTAGTTTCACAACATTAATTTAATCTATACATATAATCGAATTCTAACTGAGTCGAATCAGTACATTAAATATTTTTTGGACAATCTTATTGAAATATTCATTATTATCACTACAGAGGTCGAATCTATAGTTTAGATTTTTTGTCTATCTGGCCGTCTGTCTATCTGGGAACACTATCTGGGAAGATTTTAATAAAATGTGGTGTGATATTAGATTACAGGAGATTATGATTACAGGTCAGCATATACGATATTTTTTACTGCGAGAAAATATCTTATATCTGAGAAGTCTTAATACTAACCCTTACAACGTATCTAGGCCAGTCATGCATAAAACTAAATTAGGCTTTATGTAAAATGTATGTCATACAATCCTTAACTATTCAATCAATTTCATTGCGTCGGTTTCTGAGAGAACTATCAATGTATGTACAATTGCTCGATTCCATAGTTTACTATATAATGTAATAAACTAACATAAATCATAATACCTACACATAATATGATTTTTTTTATTGTTATATGTTTATGTAGAGTAGAGATGAATCATTTTTGTAGAATCTTCCTAATAAATAAATTGAGTATAATAATTTTTACCTAGATAATATTCGGGTTTATAATAATTTACATTCATCTGAAAATAAATAATTCACAAATTCATAAAAACTCAAAACAAAACTGTAAATCACGAAGGTCCCAGAAGTGTTCCTGATGTTTGTTTTTCCCTCGCGGCATATTTATGTACAAAGAGGTTCATTTCTACTTTGCTCATTTTCATTTTGAAGTGCTATTGGACACAATCACACCGTTTATATTAACCGCACATTAAACATAAAATTACAAAAAATAGCATTATAGTATTTTTTTATTACATTGGTTATTTATATGAAAAATATATAGGTTCAAACTAAAATGCTAAAATATATTATGTTATTTTACTTATCTCTCTCTTATCACTCTATCAAGTATAAGGTAATTTTGCGAAAAAAAAACAACACTGTTCGTCTCATTTTTAGTATGCACTGGGCAGTGGCCTTCAATGGTAAGCTTTGTTTTAACTAATCCGAGATAGTTTTTTATTTATGTTCAAATTCTAATTATTTTATTCAGCATTAAATTATTACATTTTTTACTGAACGTCATGAATCTACTACCAATTCAGAAAGAAAGGCGAAGGAACTCAGCGGGATAAATATTATTTCGTTATCTTTTTTGTAAGTTAATTTATAATTTACAATATTTCTATAAAGTTGAAGTAGCCTGGAGGCGATCACTTTATTCTCAAGGCGTACCGTTTTCTATAAAATCATTACGTATAAATGGCCTTTAGCACACAAACGTTCTTTAATATTTTTTTTGAATTTGAAGATAGAAGCTTTCTGAGTATTTTCTAGGATCCTGTTGTAAAAGCGTATACATTGTCCATAAAAAGAATTACTGACTCTGTGTAAACGAGTCACAGGCATTACAAGTTTGTGTTTGCTCCTAGTATTAATGTTAGTACCTGGGCGACCGAGCTAAAAAACTAAAAGCTTGAATAAATACAAAAATTAATAAATAAAGGTATAAACTTTGTATGTGACCGGGATTTGAACAAACCTGTGATAGTCAATCTTGCACCTTGGCCGCTTGACCACAATGCTTAAGCCCGATTGTGCGAAATTATTAACATATTTTGCGTGGAATAATGCGAAAGAAAACGAAACTCGAAAATACGCGTTTTCCCAAATATAAGACTAATCTAGATCGATTTTTCGACTCCGAAAGCCCCCACATACCAAATTTCAGCGAAATCCTTAGAGCCGTTTCCGAGATCGCCGGTATAAACAAATAAATAAATGTACAAGAATTGCTCGTTTAAATATTTTAGATGCATGTCACTTCTTGGGAAATGCGTGTATATTTTTACGAACATACGTAACATTTTCGTACACGTACTGAGAAGCAACAGTTATATTTTTATTTCTTTAAACTTATCCCTTAATAACACTCTAGGACCTAAACTATAAATTGCACAAACAGCTTTTTTCTGCAGGACAAAAATCGTATTAATAGCACCTGCTTATCAATACTATACTATGAAAATAACTAAAATATACTATGCGAGCTATATCCACATAAGTAATAAGTCTTATTTTTTTAACCGTGAACGCTGCAGAGCTGAGTCTACTCGCTAGCCCCTCAATATGGGAGCCCCACTGCAATTTCGAATTTATGATGATACCTAGGAATTTAATAGACTACCGGTTTTAACACTTCCCCATTTAATATTACACCATTATCAACAACTTTAACATTAGGTGTTGGGAATTTTATTAATTTTGTCTTTTTACTATATAATAATTTTTTTTTGAAATAAACCAATAGACAACCTTTGCGAGATCATTGTTAAATATATAATAATAAAATACATTTGTAAATTACGCTTTACTTTAAAAATAAGTGAAGTGTCATCAACGAACAATAAATACTATCTCATATTTGTCCTGTACAGAAAATGGCAAATCATTATATAAATAAGAAAGAGAAAGGTACCAAGAAAAGGCCCTTGTGGAACCCCATGTCTAATGGAGACCCAGGAGATCTCTTACCGAAAGCTTTTAAACATTTACGATTAAAACCCGCAAACTTCATAACTGAAGTATGTCTTAATATTATGTAAAGTTAATACTCTCACTGGCTAACTGTTTATAAAACGCCCATATTAAACTACTGTGCAAAGAGGTTTGACATAGCCAATAAGATAAGATTTGTTTTATTCAGCTATAAAAAAGATAAAAACTAAAAAGGGTGGAAAAAATTTATAATGTTTTTCGGGGCAAGTTATTTTAGTATCAATGCTCTTCAACGTGTTAAAATAAGTATTGGGCGACCAAGCTTTACTCGGAGTTTTTCGCCAAAAGTACAATTTTCTTTTTAATTTGGCTTAAAAACAAAAAAACTAAAAACTTGAATAAATACAAAAAAAAACAAAAGAAAAAACTTTGTATCCGACCGGGATTCGATCCCGGACACCTGTGATTGTCAATCTTGCGTCTTGGCCGCTTGACAAAGTTTTTGCCAGAGCGTGCAAAATTAGCGATTATATTTTGCGTGCGAAAGAAAACTGCATGAAAACTCGAAAACACGCGTTTTTCAGACAAAATACTAATCTAGATCAATTTTTCGCCTCTAAAAACCCTCACATACCAAATTTCAACGAAATCGTTACAGCCGTTTCTGAGATCGCCGGTATAAATATACAAGAATTACTTGTTTAAAGGTATTAGATAATATGTGCCAGAAACGGCATTTTTAAGATTAACTCTGTGTGGGTACAAGAAAGTTCCAAAATTTTGTATGGAAATTTATGACTTTTACTTTGTTGAATTAAAATGAAGTAATCGGGCTAAGTGTAGATAAGCCTTGAAAATAAAACTTGTAATGTCTGCAGAAGTTAAGCAGTCTCTATGCCACAAAGTTTGTTATCACAATCACTTATTCAGTTCTGTGCTGAACGTAAGCAGATAGTTGATAGCGTGACCTAAAACTTACATTTATAGCAAAAGCAAATCACTGCTATAATCGGGCAGTAATGGTTGGCGTCAGGCAAGTGATTAATCTACCTAATATGCTTCTAGTGCGCCTCAAATCGGTTGTAAAGGTCAGATGGCAATCATTTTATAGCACATTGCAACCTATCAAGAGTACTAAGAGCTATAAGATAAAATTAATTACGAGCTCTTTAGTCTTCGCGCTTAAGATCGCGTTAGTTCGAAAAACATGATGTATCTTTATGATATGTATCTTTAAAAATTGTATTTTGTATGTTTGTTTGTAATGGATAAACTAAAAATTCGCCGAACGAGATGAAATTTGGAATTAAGATAGTTTGAGACCCTGGGAAGGACATAGGATAGATTTTATCCCGATCACACCTGTTATTGACAATCTTGCGCTTTGGCCACTTGACCACGATGTTTACGCTCGAGCGTGCGAAATTAGTGACCATATTTTGTGTATAATGATGTGAAAGAAAATCGCACGAAAACTCGAAAACACGCGATTTCCCAGACATAAGACTAATCTAGATCGATTTTTCGCCCCGAAAACCTCCACATACCAAATTTTAGCGAAATTTCAGTGAAATTTGGTATGTACCATTTTCGAGATCGCCGGTATATATAAATAAATAAATAAACAAGAATTGCTCGTTTAAAGGTATTAGATAAAACTCACATACCTATGTATGTATATACATATATATAGTCTTGTCAATTCCATACTAACCGTTAAAACGTACCTGAGTGAAGCGAGAGTGAGTCGCTAGTACTAAAAACATTACCATACTTCAAAGTCCAACAAAACGTTCCAGACATATTTTCTTACTTAACTTGCTTGCGTCATGTGGCGTATCTTTTGACATCGCCCTGACCTTTACTTATAATTAACTAATTATTTACTCCTTCCTTTTCATAAGTTACTCTTTACTCGTACGTAATATACGTAATTTTGTTGCCTTTTAATTAGTTAAAATTAAAAAATTACCTTATTTGATGTTTGCGAGGTACATGCCTATCTAACATTAAGACAAATGATTTAATTTGCATCAGTTTTATATAATATATCTTGTGTTAGAGCCAAGATGAAGAGAAGAAGATTCTTTCAAGAACGATACTTTTGGCAAAATACCGTCCTAAAACTAACTGATATTTTCTATATTGATCAGCATTTTATGCATTCATCTCACACGGGACAGCGATGATTCAAATATTAATGACATGACGAAATAAAATGATTTTAGTTTTTTTTAAGCAAATGGACAAAAACAAGAACATTTAAGAAAAAAATATATGAACATGTATAAAACTGATTACACGTTCAGAGTTTGCAAAAAACTCGCACAGAAACTTCTGGATGATTTTGATAAGACTTTTTTCTTAATGTCTTAGACGTAGATTTAAAAAATATTATACCTTAGTAGATTTTTATCTGAAATGATGTGGGCATGGATTTGGCAATAAAATGCAAGCGGGGCGAAAATGATTTGTCAATATAATAATATAATATCTTATATATTTAAACGAGCAATTCTTGTATATTTATATCTTTATTTCTTTATTTATTTATACCTGCGATCTCGGAAACGGCTCTACAGATTTCGCTGAAATTTGATATATGGGGGCTTTCGGGGTCGAAAAATTGATGTAGATTAGTCTCATGTCTGGCAAAACGCGTGTTTTCGAGTTTTCATGCGTTTTTCTTTTGCATTATTCTACGCAGAATATGGTCGATAATTTCCTACACTCCGACATAAGTATCGTGATCAAGCGGCCAAGGAATAACTTGCCAGGTGTCCGGGTTCGAATCCCGGTCAGATACAAAATTTTTTACTTCACTTTTTTTTGTATTTATTCAAGTTTTTAGTTTTTTATTTTTATTTTTAAGCCAAAATAAAAAGAAAATTATACTTTTGACCAAAAACTCCGAGCGAAGCTCGTCCGCCCAGGTATTTAGAAATTAGTTAATTTCGAAAATCGCGACATCTATACAACTCTCTCAATAACACTTAGTCACTTAATGTAAAATATACCATCGTCGGTTCATCGGTTTCGTAGATTATAATTACGAATTTTAAAGCTTTTTCCCGCTACCAGTATTAATTTTTAAGAATAAGAACTAAATACATCAAAAAGAATTGCAATAGCTACCTACCGACATCTGCTCATTCCTTCCGTACTAGCAAGTCCTACTTGTTCACGTTCAACGTTCATTATGTAAACTGTAAAATAATTATGGTTAAAATAAAGAATTTTACTAAAGTGTATTAATGATTTGCTTATTTAAATGACTGAATGATGATGAATATGATAGGAAAGGCCTATGTTTAGCAGTGAACGTTTTATAGCTGAAATAATAAATTCTATACCAATCGGAAACGTCCCCTAACGATTAGGATGAAAATTTTATTATATCAGTTTACGTTTTGCTCTTTAAGTTATAGTACCTGGGCGACCGAGCTTCGCTCGGAGTTCTTGAAAGATTGTATATTTTACATTAAGTGACTAAGTGTTACCGAGAAAGTTGTATAGATGTCGCGATAAGAACAATTTTCTTTTTAATTTGGCTTAAAAATAATTTGACATTAAGTGACTAAGTGATACTGAGACAATTGTATAGATGTCGCTATTTAATTTTGCGTAGAATAATGCATAAGAAAAACGCATGAAAACTCGAAAACACGCGTTTTCCCAGACATGTGACTAATCTAGATCAATTTTTCGCCCCCGAAAGCCCCCATATACAAAATTTCAGCAAAATCGTTAGAGCCGTTCCCGAGATCGCTGGTATAAATAAATAAATAAATAAACAAGAATTGCTCGTTTAAATATATAAGATAGATTATCATCTAAAAATACGATATAACAAAAAAGAACGCCGAGCGAAGCTCGGTCGCCCAGGTACTCAAAATACATAAATAGAAGACTGAATATATTTTTTATGAATTACTAGCGAAACCCGCGGCTTCGCTCGCGCTAAAACTACAACAAAAAACCTTTAAAAAGGTAGGTTTCATACAAATTTTTTTATCCCTCATTTTATCTCCTTATGGGATGAATTTCAAAAAACGCTAAAACACGTATATATTTAATTGTATTGAAGAGCATTAATACCAAGTTAAAGAAATTCTGATTATAAATTTATTTTTTGGGTTGTGTTATAACGTGTATTCCCGTGGGAGTGAGATAATCTCCCGCGGTAAAAAGTATCCTATATGTTGACCCGGATATCCAGCTATCATCTTACCAAATTTCATCAAAATCCCTCCAGTGGTTTTTCTGTGATGCGGTAACAGACAGACAGACAGACAAATATTCTAAAAACTATAGATTCGGCCTCTGTATCAATAATAATATCTATTTCAATAAGATTTTCCAAAAAATATTTAAGGTACAGATTCGACTTAGTTAGAATTTTATTATATGTATGGATACAGATTATCTACGACCATTATAGTTTTGAATAACTGTGTTTTATAAATAGCGTTTCAATTTATGACTAGTTTTATTGACGCCAAGCCTCGATAATTTTATGGTCCAATTAGGTCTTTATGCGTAGAGGTAGAACAGAAATAGTACTTACTCTACCTATTGCCTTTTTCCTTAGTTATAATTTTATACTTTATGTATTTATTTCTATATTTTGGTATGTAACATACGTGATACATTTATCAAGTGGGTTTCTTCATTTACACAAATAATGTACTAAATTTTTCGAAATTAGCGCCATCTATGGAACGTAACATATCGTACGTAGTAGAATTATTTTCACTGAATTTTCAGAGAGCAGTTCGCCACAAGCGCTAATGTTGGCAATACAAAGTTCCTCAAGCTTTCAATAGATGGCGTTATGAGATATTTTCACAAATTTTTATTTTAAATATAACTAACTATACAGTTCAAAGTTTATTTTTAATTAATCCTTTATAAACCAATGTAAATTCCAACTTTATTTATGTATTAAATTATTATAAAACTACGTATACTATATCTAATAGGTTGGCTAATCAAATTGTATGATTCTACAGAAACAACATACAATAAAAACTAATTTTTACATTTTTTACAAGTATTGTGCAGTGTGCTTGATATATGCCGTAAAAAAATGTCATTAGGCAAAGACGTACATTTTAACGGCCTTTGTGTCGGTCGTCGGCCGTGCCCCGCCCCCCAACGTTGACGTCACTCGAGTGACGTCAAAAACCTCACCGCCCTTCAAACCAGTATTTCGTAGTCGTAAGCTACCTTTCATTGTTTAGTATCTTTATAATCTTCAAATTTAACTTAAATAACACTGATTAGATACCGATCTCAATATAAAATATGTTTTAAGATTACTAAAATTAAAATAATAGTTTGAACTAAATTTTCTATTCTAACCATTTTATATCATAATATTTATATTACCCAATAAATTATATAGATTAAAATATTGTTTCCCTGGACTTAACTTAATCTATAGAGTTTCCATCTATAAGAGCCACTCTACAAGAACATGTTTTGCTTAATATGGTTGCATGAATGTCTAGGCGAAAGTTTTTATTTTTAACATTAGGAAATGCTTTTACCCATACCACCACTTACAGGTGGTTATGTGGTAGGTACTCACCGGCCTTAAAAGTACAACCCATTAAAACAGACCATGAATGGGATACCAAGATTGCCGTGTTGCCCGTGGAATTAAAGTTTTCAGGAAATAAGTTCTCATTCATTCTTAATGCAAAGCAATGTTATTGATCAAATGAAAGAATTGCGCATATTTAACGTCACAGGCCAATGGATTTCTTTCTACAGTCCGAACGCGAGCGCCGTACTGCGCCTTGAGTGGCGACAGATCTGCGGGGGAGGAAAACCGATACTACAGAATAGTTCTTACGATATTGGTTTTCCATGTTTTTACAGTTATTATATTTATTTATATTTTCTAAGTAAAAGTAGTATATACTAATCTCTAGATCTACTGGTCTGATTATAAAAATTACTTTACATTATATAGACTATTTATTGAGAAAGTTTTTAGGATATCTTACACTACGTACTTATATACAAGAGCGGAGTGATTCTACAAAATTAAAGGACACGGGCGGACCATGGGAACAAACAAAATTTAGTTCAAGTGCAAGTCGCTCATCTATATCTATTAAATCTATTTAATACATAGTATAAAACAAAATCGATGTCTGCTTCTGACTGTTCCTCCGCACACTTCTTTAAATTACGCAATAGATTTTGATACAGTTTTTACTAAAAGAATAAGCGATAAATGAGAAAGGTTTTTTAATATAACTTGTAAATATTTTATACAAGATAGCTAAACTATGATAGTGTGATTTGTCAAAAAAATCTGTTTTCGTACGCTTACGTGACTAACGCTAGCTGAACCTTAAGAGATAAATGAGAAAGAAAATAATGAAACAGAAACGTCTGTAATGGCATGAATGTATCTCCTAAGGTACACTCACAATAACTATTTTTATCTCCCTAAAACGTACCGAAGGATTTATTTGAGCGAAGGGAAATTAAGTCTTATAAATATGGTATAATATAAATATGGAATTACAAGTTTCATTAAATTTTCATTATATAATTAATGTAATATAAAAATTAAAAGTACATTTTTTTAATAAAAGACAGATCTAATTCTTTTGAAAATGCCATAATAGTATAGATAATTACAAAGCAAAGTTTGCTTTCGTGCTGGTATCCCCGCATTCGCAGGCAGTGTGCGTAGCTCCACGTAGCTATCGTAGCCATTCGTAGCCACGTTACGTCATGCATTACCCATTAGACTGCCGTATTCGGTAATTTCTATGATAATTTTTACACCCGGAGCTTTTGAAATTCTTACACATTCAAGGTATTTATTTATCTAAGCAGCAGATTCCTTTTTCTTTTTGTATACGTTTGTGTAAATTTTATTTATCTATGTAGACAAAATTATAACAATAACGATGGAAACTCGTTCACTCTCTACAACATAGCCTAAGATCAAGTATAGCTATATTTTTGCCGATCGGGACTGGAACCCACATCCTCTAACGTATTCGAAGTATTTTCGAGCTCTATAAAGGGGTCGTACAAATAATATCCTACTTAAAGACTACTTTACGAAAACACTAAATTATTTAATAGAAAATTATGTTATTATATTAAGAAAGGATAGCAGAGCATTCTTGGAAGTAAGGTTAGCTGATGTTATAAAAAAAGATTACGTTACAGATAATATTGTATGTTCTAAGAGACTTAATATTCCCGAACGACCATTCAAAAAAAAAAATATATCACTAAAATATATTTGTGATACTTTCCATCACTATCAAGTTTTTCATTTAAATCTGATATAAAAGTACCTATATCATTATTTATTCGATAGACTTAAATTATCGGATACCGCGAAACTGCACCTCAAAAATCGATTTAGTCCCAAAGCGTTGAGGTCTCGAGGTGTAGGGTCCTCTAGACTTTGAGTACGAGGTGTGAGGCGCATGCGCCGGCGGGGCCCTCTGACGTCAGCCGCCGGGCCGCACCAGTGCCCGCGACCGCGCGACCAGTCACGCGCGACTACCGCCCTGCATCTAAACACGAGCTTCCGATCTTGATTCTTAACCGTAACAATAAAATACACAGATTAAATAAACCATATGTTAAAAGTACTGGAGCATAATATAATGATGGATCCACACGTGATGTGACGTGCCAGTCGTCGACTCGCATATAAAATCACTGTAACATACCTAAGTATTTTGTAAATTTTAATGTAAATATAGATTTAAACTTACATTTGTAGTCAATATTTTATGTTGTTTTCATTTTTTCTTCTTATTTTATATTAAACCTTTTTTTACTCTACAAATTAATATAGGGATAAACATTAAGTTTGACCTTGTTTGAATACTACGCATGCGATAAACATCTTTTACAACTCAGCATACTTAATACATATATTAATTTTAACAAATATTTTAAGCTTATCCAAGAATTTTACCATACAAAATATTGTGCTGTTGATTTTGTAAATTTTTTTTTATATATTTTTTAAGTCTATTAAAGCTATAATTTGTCAGTGTTATATTTCGTTTATTTTTGCAGAATATTTTTTTATATAAATATATGCTGCATATAAATTATCCTTATCTTATATAATTTAAATCTTTTTCAATATATTTGGGCTATTTATAAATTAATTGTGTATATTATAACTTGAAACTGATTATGTCAGTATAATATTTATGGAAAAAATTAGTGGAAGAAAAAAAACGTATATATGACAATATAGTCATTACAAGATATAAAAAAATTCAAAAACTTACACAAATATTAAAAAAATACAAACCATTTTGAATCACATTGTAATTATTTTAATTTTACTATAGCAATTTTCTACATACAGTTTATTCACTTTAATATTTATTTTCCTCAATTTATCTCTTATTATACAAATTTTATTTATGGTTATGTACATATTTAAAGGATCATAAGCTGAGTGCCTCGGGCTAACAAGGGCTAAATCCATCTATCCCTCAGGGCCCTGCAAATTTTTACAGTGGAATGGTCACATGAGAGGCTAAATCATGCGATGGGAAACTAATGAAGTGTTTCACGTTTTAGGAATATCAAATTTCAGAGTTGATATTTGTTATTAACTATGTGTGTGTGTGTGTATATATATATATATAACTTATGTATGCTAATAATGAAACATGTTCCATCTATTTCATGTTTTATGATGCTACTGGCAACTTGCCTGGTTAAAATTTCACATGTATACAGGGATATACATTGTAAAATTCCTTTTTATACTGTGACTTGTATAAATAAATATGTATATGAATTCGTGTCCCAACTAAAATAATATATAAATAAGCTTTATACAGAAATAACGTACAATGAAATAAGATAACACCACATATCAACACTGTTTAACTGTTCAGTATAGCTTATTAACCTGAAAAAATTAAAAAGCTTAACAAGCTTAAATTCCTTTACTTTAAAGTATTCCTGAAATTGTCCTTTCTTTCTT
Source organism: Argynnis bischoffii washingtonia (assembly GCA_033884665.1). NCBI lineage: Eukaryota > Metazoa > Arthropoda > Insecta > Lepidoptera > Nymphalidae > Argynnis > Argynnis bischoffii. The sequence continues at coordinate 9,992,458 of CM066618.1, read as the reverse complement.
GCAACTAGGAAATGTTATGGCTTTGTTCGAGAAAAAATCAGGACGGGTACTCATTGCGCGTTTTGAAAGCACGATGCAATCTCAGGTATCTCTCTTTTAAAGCGCTTTCAAAGAAGACTTCTTAAAAAAGTATGGAACAATCAACGTTCGTACCCATAGTATGAGAGAAAATAACTGTGCAGGCTACTAGCTTGTCTATATAAAATACTAATTGAAATATTCATGTACATTGAACTATTAGTTAGAACTTCAGCAAAAACAATCTTTAGTAACTAAGACTAGTATGTGATAAATTAAATTCGCGTCGCTAATAGTGATGAAAAATAACACAGATTGCACAGCAATAAACCCTTTCTGACGAGAAACGCATAAGTTTTCTTTTATAATTATTATTGCTTTACTTTTTAATACTATTTTGATAAACTTATAGTTCTTTTTTTTTGTTTTTATATTTTATCATATATTTTTTTTGTTTTATACACAAATAGAGAATTGAAATGGAAGCTCGGTTTTAAATCAGATTTTAAAGTGAAAACTAATTGATACATTTAAATAAATCAATGTTCTGAACTGTTCAAACAGTGTCACTAAAGCGAAAATGTCAGTGCAATATTAGTGTCAAAAAGTAAAGTTCAAAGGGACTTTCAACGATCAAAGAATATTCCTAATCAATACATCGAAAATAATATACTCAAATAATTATATTAGTCTTAATTCATAAAAGTGATAATTAAGAATTAAAAAAATAAGAAATAAATAATTCTTCTGCAGCGAAATAAATAAAAACGATTCATAGAAATAAGGAAAAATGTCGGATTCTATATCGGTATAAATCTTGGCAAGTGTGGATGTAAAGCAATGGTGGAAGAGTGAGTGGCGCCCTGGGCGGAGGAGGCTCGCGGCACGCCGGCTGTGATGCGATGGGCCAAGACTGGTGCTTCCGCCGCAAAAGGAAGCGCAGCAGCACTCAGGATGACACCCAGCCGCATCACACCCGGTAATTCAGTAACTATTCTAACATTAAAGAAATTAAAAAATAGAGCTTCTTTATTCATTACAGATGTTATGTATAGTTTATAAGATTTATTTACTTAAGAAAATACTTAACACAGGTCATTCTTTTTAAACATAATTCTATATTTGTTTCTATTAAGGCATTAATATTTAAAATTTAAACTGTATTATTATAATATGTATTATAAATGTGAAAGTTTGTGAGTATAGATATTTGTTACTCTTTCGCATCAGAACAGTTGAACGGATCTGGATGGCACAGAGGTAGATTATATCTACCTCTGTTTATCCCAGAAAAATTTACGATTCTCGTGGGATAGGTTTGTTTTTGTTTTCCTAGAGGCCAACCCGAGCGAAGCGAGGGTGAGCGGCTAGTAATTTTATAGTTTAGTATAGATAGTGCCATCCACGAAGGCGCGCGATTTCAACTATCAATAAAGAGAGGGGCGCGTCTTCGGGGATGGCACAAACTATAAGTAAGTATTTAGGCAAATTACCTTTTATTTATTATATATACATTACGAGATTTTTATATATTAGATTATCGTAACAGCCACCTATTCGAACAGAAGGAAAACTCGAATTTTCATTATAGTTACGTGAAAACCACTCTAGATGGCGTATGTAGTAGTTAAAATAAGTGGAAAGTGCTTCATCCCATTTAGTATAAAGTTAAACTTAATAATCGCCTAGGTGATAGTTTAATGATCCTAGACTATACGTTACTTACATTATATATTTTCTTACTGACTAAATTTTTCCGTAATGTTAACTTAGAAAATATAATAACTAGAATTAATCATTTTATACTTTGATATAAAAACTTCTTTGAGAGTATTTTTTACTTTAACTAAAGTAAAAACCTTTTTACAGAATATTATTTTGTCTTTTTAAGTCTCTATTACTAACTATACTGTCACACTGTTTGTTTGAAAGCGTTTGTACACACAGTGCGTATGAATATAGTATCGATTGAATAGATAAATAAATTTAATTTAAAAAAAATGCTGTGAGCATACTTATGTACGCACATAAGAAGTTATACTTCTTTGGCGTAACAGAACAAAAATAGCTAAAAATTTCATCCTGTATGTCACAACTCTGTTTGTAAAAGAAATGATAAATTAATAAAATCTATACGAGTACATATAATAAAAATGTAGAGGTTGAATGTATGTACGTAGAAAAAAAAAGCTAAAAATATATATATATATATATTTGCGGATTTTTTCGTCGTTTATGAACCAATTTTGATAATTCTTTTTTTGTTGGAAAGGAGATATCCCTAGAGCGGTATGATAAGGAAACTAGGATCTGATGATGGGATTCCAGAGAAATCGAGGTGAACTTTCGAAAATTGTAGCGGCGACTAGTGCGTTTGTTAACATTATCATTAGGTATTTTAAAGCACTACTATTCAATGAAGGTCTGGAGTCGATCTGATAATGGACCCGAAAGATAGTCGAGGGAACTCCTCAACGATCTACAACAATTACCTGGTGTTTGGGCTTAATTATTTTGTATGGATGATACGTCTACACAAAAAATGGGAAAAATAAAAACTTAAAAAAAACCGACTTCCAGGCACTGAAAAGTAAAAAATAACTAAACGGGGGTTTTCATTTAAAATAGATACTTAATCAGATTTTTTCGAAGTCGGTGCCAGCCAATACAAATCAAAGCACACCGACTTCGAAAATATCTGATTAAGTATCTATTCTAAATGAAAACCCTCGTTTAGTTATTTTTTACTTTTCAGGGCCTGGAAGTCGGTTTTTATTTTTTTTTAATTTTAAATTTGTTGTTTCTCTGTCCGTTTGTCTGTTTTTACGGGCTAATCTCCGACCGATTGGCCCGATGTAAATGAAATTTTGCATGGTGGTACCTTATATCCTCAGTCAACATTTTAGATACTTTTCTTCCCGGAAAATTAAAAAGTTCCCGTGGGAAAGTTAAAAAACTATATTAACTTATACAGCTTAGTACACAAAAATTACTGATTGGATTTGAATGAAACTTTACAATAATATAGTTCATATATCAGAGTAACAAATAGGATACTTTTTATCCAAAAAAATGTACGGTTCCCGTGGAATAGATTTGTTTTTGTTTGTCTAGAGGCGAACCCGAACGAAGCGAGTATGAGTCGCTAGTAATTAAATAAGGCATATTAGGCATATTACAATCATATATTTATAGAATATCATTTAAGAAAAGAATATAATATTATATATCATTTGTCAGACAATAACAACGGTTACCTTGGTAATAAACAGTTATCAGCTAACTTCATCATGTCACTTTTTGGCGCGCATCGTAAAAACTTAATTTCATAATTTCCAAACGTCCCAAAAGAAGTATAGCTTCAAAAAAAAGGGGAAAAAATACTAACGAAAAAAGTAAGCGATCTATGGAAAAACAGATCACCCTATTAATTTTAAAAAGTAACGTTATTGGTATTGGACAAGATCCAAAACTTTAAATTCTAAGCTACGTGGAGATGTGGTATTATATTGAATTAATTTTGTTTTATATACTTTTTCATTTTTAGTATCACATATAGTATATACTTTTACATTTTTATTATCACTATAAGTAATTACTTTGACAGTTTTGTTGCTTCACTCTCTCATATTTTAGTAAAGTCTAACTATCCCCGGTTATTTTCGTACAACACATTTCTTTTATTTTACTAACTTCATCGATTCGAGAATATATATGATACTTTCTTAGATTTACGCGAATATTCGACATTTTAAATAAAACTATCATTTAGGATTTTTTTCGCGGATTTATTTTGATTTTTGGTTCCTGACGCTGCACGTGGTCACGGGAGAGACCATGGGACTGGGGGAGGTCTCTCCCGTGACTATCATGGCTGTAAAGCATTCGAAACGTCGGAAACCATAAATTAAAAAAAAACCGCGAAAAAATTCGAAAAGATAGTTTTATTTAGAAATACATATGTATGTATAAGTATAATAAATGGTGGATTCTATTTTACCAGACATGGAACAAATAATTATATTTGTTTCAATTTGTATAATATTAAAATCAAAAATAAACCTGATATATTAACCGCTATCTGGTAGGATAACTGTTAGTTAATTAGATACAAAGAGATGAGAGAACTTACATCGTAAGATATCTTTACCAATATTAGAAAACAAAACAGAATAAATCTGTACATTAAGTAGTAAGAAGTATTGTATAAATAAATTAATTGTAAAAAAATATTTAAAAAAAACAAGCTTTTGTACGTTTCTTTTCTACTTTTTTATCGCATTAACTTAAGAACTTGATAAAAAAATGTTTTTTATAATTAATTTATTTATCTAATTTTTTGTTTTGCATGTAGTCTGGGTGCAGTATTTAAGTCGACTGAATCATAGTTGAATGCGTATACAAAATGTCATGTCTTAATTGGTCATCGCTAAGGAGTTCCTTCATGTGGAGATCCTAAATGGAAAATCAAGTTATAATTATCATAACAAGCCACTGTCATCGGAGCTGAACCAACATGTAGAATTTAAAAAAAAATGGCTCTAATTCAACTTACAAGATTTGAATCATATCAACATGCCAACTAAGAAACATTTCAAGTTAAATTAACCATCGTTAATCAATATTTGGCAATAAAACAGTAAGATTTTTTTCATTAAACTAAATTTTATTGCAATATTGAGGCAGCGGTAACACGCTCGCTTGGGAAACCGAGTGAAGAGGGTTCAAATCCCGGGTCTTGGACCTTTGATATTTTCATGTGCGAATCATTTTCAACATGATTACCACTTGTTAAGACAAATGGTTATTATTATGTGAAATCCGTCAACCGGCATTGGGCAGCTTGGTGGACTATGGTCTGATCCTCGTCACATTGAAAGGAGACCCGTGCCTGTGGGACGTTACAAAAAGGGCTGAATACAAATGTTATATTGATCTTTAAAAAAATTATCTCATATCGAAGATTTAATAGATAGCGCAATATATTTAGCTTTATTAAAACCATGTTTATACATAATATGTTTGATTTAGATAAAATATCCTCCTGGTGTAGACAGAAAAGCGTAGTGCTTAGAGAGCTGCTACCCACAAAGGAGATGAGTAATGACTGTGTTTTTTCTTCCTCTGTCATGTATCAAATTGAAAATGTAATATCTTTGGTTAATGTGATAATCACTTTAGACACTGTAATTTGTCTCCAGAGAATATTTCTATATAATTATCTAAATAGCCGACCCAGAATTTTTCTTTTTTTTTTAATTTTATGATCATTTTAACTAATAACAATATAACATTCGATATCTCAGTAAGTTTTTTATTATCTTTTTATATATAAAATATATCGTTGTAATATACAATTTTCGTTCGAAATTGTTCATCCTTACAATAGACTCTATTTATTCCATAAAATAGTGACAATGTACCTTTTTACATTTTCCGTTGGTTCGATTACCGGTTCAGGTCACCCCTTTAAAAAAAATTAAATGCAGTTAATGTCTTTAGAATGAAACTTGATATTTTCAGTGTTTAAGACACTTTTTTCCATGTCCTGTGCATTTGTTCCACGATGTTAGAGTCGTATGTATAATTTGTAAGATTTCATAGTTTTCTTTAATTGTAAGACGCAATGTTTTATCCTTACCATAGACTATCGATTAATTCGATAAAATAGTGACGGTGTCCTTATTTGCATTTTTATTTTGTTCGATTCTCGGTTCAATAAGCATTTTAAAAAAAATTAAATGCAGTTATTATTGTTTTTAAAAATAAATAAAGGTTTCCTTTGAGTAAATCTTGATAACTTCAATATTTAAGGTACTTTTCTTCCATGTCCCATCGATTTGTTCCATACTGTATATATAGATTAATGTAAAGAAGATAAAAAAAATATGTTTAATATATAATTTATATGCAAGTACAGCTGGTATTTACCCAGTTATACTACCATTGTTGATGCCGAAATATGACGTTATCATTATTTACTTACAAGTTTTACTTAAAATAAGTTGTTACTCTGGTTCCCCTAGATGTAAAATATGATTTCATTGCTTTTTAACACGAAAAACTTTATTAATATTTGGATAAAAATAATTTATGATGTAAAAAAAGATTAGACAAAAACAAATAAGCCAATACTTTTATTGCGAAAAAGAATAAGAAAGCGACGTAGCAACAAGTTGACTTTAAAGTAAAGTTTTTATTACATGTAGGTACTATTGCTTATAACTTATATATATGTATTCTAATCTTATGTTCAAGAAATGTAGATAGGTACTTGTAGATAGGTATAATTCATGTTTTACACTCTACATTACCATATGTATTATGTATAATATAATAACGTTTGTTAAAGCTATGTACAATTCACAAGTGTATTGTACAAGATAAATGCGATACGTGACCAGAAAATCACTGTGAAGAGGAAAAAATGAAACAATATCGTGCAAAGTAAATATTATAATAGATTTAAAAAAATAGAACATTTGAAGGCTGTTAAAATAATTCTCTTATTTCTATTGTTTGATGTCAGATACTTTATCAAAATAATAAAGTAATATTACTAGAACTACTACACAACTATGTTATATATTTTACGTGTAGATGTGAACAGTAATTGCATCTATGTGCAATCCTACTGAGATTATCTGTAACCACAAACGTAATAAGAAGATAGGAGAGGGTACACACTACACATGCATACTAGTCATTTTAAATGTTCATCTTCAGTGTTTGAAAGTATTTACAAATAAATTATCTATACAGATAAATAAAATTGGAGTGTCTGTTTGTAATATTAAAATAACAGCTTTTTACTAAATGCGTATGGATGTATACACGGCACATATACCAAAACAACATTTTTTACAATTTTTGTCTGTCTGTCTGTCGGTTTGTTTCGGTTAATCTCTGAAACGGCTGGGTCGATTTTGACGGGACTTTCACTGGCATATAGATGATGTTATAAGGAGTAACTTAGGCTACTTTATTTGAGAAAAAGAATCAGGGTTCTGCGAAAAAAAAATTAAAACCCATGAAATTGAGAACAAAATCTGCGTAAGGCGTACGCACCCGAGCAAAACGGGGGTAAATCGTTATATAATTTAAATAAATAAATATCTTAAGAGTATCAAGCTACTATTTATGTATACCTAAACATAGCCAACCGTGAAAACGTACCTAGGGACGAACGCGAGCGAAGCGAGCGTGAGTCGCTGGTTTATACATATAATAAAATTGTAACTAAGCCGAATCTGTACATTAAATATATTTTTTGAAAATCTTATTGAGATAGACATTATCATCGATACAGAGGCCGAATCTATTGTTTTTAGAATTTTTGTCTGTCTGTCTGTGACTGCATCATGGAAAACTCAATGGAGGCATTTTGATGAAATTTAGTACGATGATAGCTGGTTATCCAGGTCAACATATAGAATACTTTTTTACTGCGGGAAAATGTATGGGACGTTTTCCTGCAGTGAGAAATCAATACTAATTGTTAAAACGTAAATACGTAATAAATTAATACGTTTTTAATATAATGAGTTTTAAAATTTATAATACGTGTACAGTTTATTTCATATAAAACATTATATTTATATCATATATACCAAGTAAAATATCACTTGGAGGTTGATGACAGCGCCCGAGAGCGGTCAAGTTCTCGACCCACGTGCTCATCGCGTAACAACCCTTATACATATACGTATATACCGTCAAGTTTATGTTATTGACTTAGTCTTGACTATTATAGAAGATTTTCTCTACGTCACCATGATAATATACTATTATTTAAGAGTATTTCAATAATTCTTAATATGAGTTGTTGATAAAATGCTTACGAGATTACGTTCATCCGAATTGACACATACATAAACATACAGGTATATATGTATATCTAAATTATACGTACATTACATATATTATGGTTTTAAGATAGAATATTTCATTTCCCTAAAGCATTCATATATATCTTCTCAAATATCAAAGATGGATTAAAAAACTAAAATTTCAGATTTTTATATTTGAATTCTATCATAATTTATTATATTTGCTTGAAATCTGTTCCACCGATTCATAAACAGCTCAGGTCAGTTTCTGACCTATAAAAGAACGCACATTCTTATTGAATAAAAGTGGTCGCTCAAACAGTGCTGTAGAGCACTAGTTGCAATGAATGGCAAGGAGACTTGCGTCGTTCTCTCCACGAGGGTTGCGTGCCGGCGTACGCATGCGGCTCGCCCCTTTTCGACCCCCGGCAAAATGGCGGTGCCAACATGGCCGCCGGGCAGCCGCAGGATGCTCCGTGACGGCGTTTCTGTCCGAAACAACGCTGACACCATTTCTCAGCGACCTATAGATTTTGACACGCACATCCGCATCGAGGCTGTCAGCGTGATCGATTTATTACTCGCTCGGAGACGAAGCGGTTCAAACAATTCGCGCGTGCAACAAGTGATATCACCCAAAAACTTGAGATAATCGACACACTGATACAAATATCTAGCAGTGATGTGATAGTGTGTCGCTTTTAAATATAGAACGTGCCCTTTTGCTGAGACGCGGCGCGGGTGAGCCAAGCAGCGTGTGACGTCGACCTCGCTCACGTTCCCCGCGCCGCGCAAACGTCAACAGTGCCGCGTCACGCAGACCGCCGCTACTTCGCATAAATAATATCAACACGCACACACTCGCGCCCTCTATCGCGTTCTTGTATGATAGTGCCGATCAGTGAAACCTACCTATCCGATTATCATAATTGCTATGATCTGATTTTACATATGTATATACGTAAAATATAATTGAACATATTAAAGATTAGACGTGCAATGTTTTATTTATTAACGCTCGGTAAAAAGATAAAAAAAGCAATGATACAAAACGACTAGAGACCGTACGATGCGTCCAGTAGCAGATGTGATCGCGTGTGCTCCGACCGTTCGATGAGCACGTGCTTTTCGTGCGGCTAAAATGTTTTTTCCGTTAAGTACCGGGCTAATAGAGTAGTAATGTGGGACTAGACCTATATGTAAATCCAAACCGATGCATTTACTGGAAAAGTGTTCGTGGAGGGTGGGCCGGGGACGCGTAGGACGGATAGCGCGATAGGCGCGATGCTTACAGTGGTGTTTGCGGTATGGTCGGCAGCGCGCGCGCTTGGCTGGACGTTCGAGGTGACGGCCGCGACGCCAGAGACAGAGGAGGTGCCCGTGCTTCCTCGTTTGCGCTCTGCGCGTGCGTCCAGCGACCTATCCACCCTCAGCACGACCACCACCAGTTCTAGCCAGACCAGTAGCGGAGATTATTCCAAGAGGTCCACACATTATTGCAACTAAACAATTACTATAATAATAAGACACACAAACGCTAAAATTAGGTATTTTTTTTAAATGTTAGATCTTCGTTAACAATTGATTCAGTAGCCATATAGGTACTATCTAAATAGATTAAACTAATAAACCATATTTAAAAGAAAATATTGAGATAATAAAGTAATATATCATAATGATAGCTTAAACACTAATTTTAAGATAAAATTTTGACACATTTAAATAGATGTTTTGTATTTTTATTAGCTTCAATATCCAAAATTAAATCTGCTGTAAATTATTATTCATTATAATTAATATTTTATACCTAAGTAATGCGTAGTAACAAGAAGCAATCCTTATCTACATAACTACAATATTTCCATTAAAATGTACTGTAGTAGTTACGTCAATTATTATTTATTATTATCTATGATGAGTAATGATTAAGTGACGTTGATTATAGTAGAAGGCCAGCATCATACCAACTGATGTACATGGCTATTAAGATCCAACACAATGATTGCGAGTTTTATGAGATAACTTTTCATTTGTAGCTACGAATTATTATATTATTCACAAGCAAATTGCTTTGAACTTTGTTAAGTTACACTTCAATAATACATATAGGTATAATTAGTACGCTTGATTAAAAGAAAACATATATCAACTTCCTATTTCTCAATCAAATATGGCGTAATGTGCTTACGCGACAAATATTATGTACTTACTGGCCCGTACAGAATTTTCCCACAAATATTGAAATTCAACTAATTTACCAACTTCATAAATTTATCTGATTAGTAAACCTTGAAAAAGTTAGTAAATAATCCTTACTGCTTACGTCTCTATGCTGTTGCATCAATGCAGTACGTGTAGAATAAACAAATAATTTAGTAAAAAAAACCATATTGCATAGGTATAAATATAAAGAAAAAGCCAAATCTTATGATATTCATATTTACAGTACCTGAGTAGAAAAGAAAAAAAATACAATCCCCTATGAATGACTTTATATGAACATAACATAGTAGAAAGTATACGATGCTAGGTATTAATACGTAAACATGTACATTAATCAATAACTCATTCTATTACGGAGAGAAAATTGTGTTAAATATAGGTAAATTATGCGAAGTAGAATTATTTTGGACCATTTTAATTGGCATATTAAGGCATCATGACAAATAATTTGTATGAGTGCACGTAAACTCTATGTATATAATTAATTGCTATATTACATTGCAATACTTTTTATAGCCTGATCACGACTAGTTTTTAAGGTACCCGCTAATATAATTTTTAAGGTAGAATATAGTAAAAACAAAGAAAATTATAATAATTACAAATATTATTTTCATTCATTTCAAATATAGTCCGATCGGAAGCCGATTTGGGAACAAAAAATAAAACCTGAAATTTTATGTCTTTCAAACTTTAGCATGTATATAAGGAATAAAAATCCGTAAAATGCCCCCGATGTCCAGGTATCCTCGAGAAATGCGAATCATTCATGGGGGGTTGAAAAGCGTTAAAATTTTTTTTTTTTTTCAATTTCCGGTTTACTGTAACGTCCTATCGAAATATGTTCTTTATAAAAGTTGTAAAAACCAACAACTTTAATAAATGACACTTTTTACAATAACGTTAATAAATAAGTTTTCGAGATATTTGCAAAAACCCTTTTTTTAAATTTTTTCTTGGTTTTTTATTTTTAGTTTCTGCAATAAATTTTTGATTTTTATGAAATTAAGGAAAAGTAATCATCGAAATACATATAATAAACCAAGATTTTTTTGAAATTGAAATATTTAACCATTTCCGAGAAATTTATGTTTGATGGTTTCGGGAGGCTGAAAATTTCACCCCCAACTTCAAGATGTAAACATTTAAAAAAAAAATCGGTCAATTTTCAGGTAGGGCGTATTTTTTTTATCTTGAACTGTACATTTCAAAGAAAAAAAGTTTCCCAAAAATTTGCTTTACTTATTTTAGTATACAGTTTAATAAGATTACTGAAACACACTCGAACGCTGAAACACAAAAAAAAACTAGTAATAAATATTAATATTTTTTTGTATCTTAACTTGATTTTATGCTACAAAATTTATTTCTGCCATTTGCCATTTTTTTAATATAATAAAATTGTAACTAAGCCGAATCTGTACATTAAATATTTTTTGGAAAATCTTATTGAAATAGTCTTTTTTATTGATACAGAGGCCAAATCTATAGTTTTTAAAAAATTTGTCTATTTGTCTGTCTGTTACCGCATCACGAGGAAACTACTGGACAGATTTTGATGAAATTTGGTATGGTGATAGCTGGCTATCCGGATCAACGTATAAGATACTTTTTACCGCGGGAAAATATCTTATTTCTGAGAAAAAATACTATATATAAAACTGCAATGTAAGAGTATACTAATATGTAAAACTGAAGAATTTGGTTTTTAGTCATCTGAACGCGGGCCGAGCCGCGAGCAATGCTAGTAAATAATATAAACATTATACATATATACTTAATTCTTATTTTTGCACAATGAAAACGTATAATTTTATTATTTTATTTGTATGCATAGATGTTTCTTCTATTATAGTTAACACAAATCTAATTTGAGAGTGTTTTTTTTTTAAATCAGTACATTTTTATTCTTGTAAGGTAAGATGAATATGATTATTTTTATTTATTTAGCTTGGGATAAAAATCGTGATATTTCGATGTGATTTCCAATTTGTCGCGAAGGGTCGGGCATGTCGTGAAATTCCTATTCAGTTTTTGTATTGAAATTGGTTTTTCTTCGGAAATAAGAAGAACTTATTATCAAGTTTTTCGGTAATATGAAATGGACCCGTCATTTAATTAAAATGTTATTTTTGTGGAGAGGTACAGTATCTTTATTCGATTTCGATATATCTAATAGGTACATACCTATATAATGGAGCACACTACTTTTTTGCTAATTATGCCCAAAAAGTAAAATGTAGTAGCACTTGTTAGACAATAGAAAACCAATGTGCGCTCTCTTTCACTACATATAAAACACAATGAAGATATCTATTGATAAATTTAATTATGGGCGGGCATTGAAGCAATGAGAACATTCTTCTCAATTAACTTCATATGTGGAGAGGGAAAAAGATTAGGCCTATACGATGGAATGTGACAGGTATTGGTTCCAATTCATTAGAGTTATCTAATTTTAACTTTTGTTTTATACTTTCTTACTATTATTTAGTTAGGTGCTACATAATTTATAAACTGTTATCAAAGTAATTGTTATCTTTTCAAGTTTAAATTTTCTTGCTTTAATTTATTTTACAATAACTTATTCGAACTGAATATTTAAAATCAAGTCTCAGTAATTTATTATACAATTTTTAAAATAAGTAATCCGCGACTTCTTCCCTTCGCGACTTTCTTCTATTCATGTTATTCAACATTTTCTCTTATACATTAATTTTTCCCTTATTAATTAAGCTGAGGAAAAAATGTCATGGCAATTTAGATTGAAGTTACCTAAATAAGAAAATTAAAAAAGTTGGTAAAATTTGAATAATATAAGCTTATTTGTAATGGTAATCAATCTCTCTTAATTGAAATTTTTCAAACTTTCTTACTGGAAACAAAAAAAATAACCCTTTAATTTTTTTTCTGATTATCTGCAGATCCTTAAACAAATTATATTATAACGTACCTACTTAATAAAATAACTAGTTTCTGAATATTAGATTATACTAGCTATGACCATACCAAATTTCATCAAATTCCCTGCAGTGGTTTTTCTGTGATGCGGTAACAAACAGACAGACAAAAATTCTAAAAATTGTAGATTTGGCCTCTGTATCGATAATAATGTCTATTTCAATAAGATTTTCCAAAAAATATTTAAGGTACAGATTCGACTTAGTTAGAATTTTATTATATGTATAGATATATACATAAAATCTGACTGCTATAAATCTTTTTTATACGTTATTGATTTTGATAGTATTCTTTTAAAGATAAAAAAATTATCTTTGATACATCTGTAGATTTTATGTAACATATACAAGTACATAGGCTACATAACTTTTGTGATTCCAGAGCTGTACTAGGTACCTACTCAGCCACAATATTATATGTATGTCGATCGTTAAATAAATTATTAAATTTATCGATATTCAAGCATAAAGTAATATTAGTTATCACTATCCATCACTTAATTTAGGTATAGAGAGAAAGAACGTATTCTTAGCCTCTGCTATGATCCATAGCGTTTTGCTCTTCCTCTAGCCCATTAAGCGTTATTATATATGTACGTAGAACATGAGTTTCTTACGTGAAGTTGAAGTTGTTTTAAAGAAAAAATGATGTTTTATAATGAATAATAATTTTACTAATGTTACCTCTATAAAATCTATAAAACGCTTTATCTTCTCTTTACTTTAGCTAAATTCCGAAATAACTATACTTTAAAGTAATTTTTCGCTTTTTAGAATATGATTTAAATATAACAATAAATTCAAACAAAACAAACTTAAAAAAATCCTCGTAGTAATTTTAAATACTTTGTAGAGCATAACGTTTTATTAAAACCAATTAATTCTTGACTTAATTACAGGAGCAATATGAACTAAATATGTTACGGTGTCGCTTATAGTCAATAAACCAACAAATGTTGTAATGTCATTAGATAGTAATATTATAGCGGTTGTGTGTCTTATCTTGTAGATACAATCGGTTACAATGTGAACGCGTGGTATGTGATTAATATACACCCTCATGTACTATCTAATATAATAGCATTAAAGTAATAAAACTATAAATAGATATATTGAATAGATAAATGTTCATAATTTTGATATGATTGGCACAACTGTGGTGGTCGTAGCTTTTATGTTAAGATTGATTGTGGGAAATAGGTGGAGTGAAGCACCCCGAAGGTGGAGTGCCAGAGGAGCATCACGTAGACCTTTGCGCCGTCCACTGGCTTCAGCAAGGAGACGAACCACTGGCAGGTATTGCTTCAGATGTCGTCTTCGATCTTTATAGTATAAAAAGAAGTGCTGTCTTGTTTATGATAATAAAATGAATGCCATTTTCAATGTTTTAATGGTTCATTGGAAGGGAACTCTAAGTTCCACTCCAGTCCTAATCAAGCTTCCTTTTTAAATAAAAACTTAAAAGTAGACTCTCCAATTAATTAGTAGATACAGTGTATAGAAGAAGACAATGTTTTCTTTATAAGATGATATGTAAGATTGGACACCTTATCCATAGTCTTACATAGTGTAACTTTAATTGAACTGTTAACATTAGTCAAATTTGAATATAACACGATGAACCTTTTTTTACACTTAAAAATTAAATAAAACTATCTCTTCGGATTTTTTTCGCAGATTTATTTTGATTTTTGGTTCCCGACGCGACGTTTCGAATGTTTTACAATAATCATGGTCACCGAAGAGACTAAGGTTTTAAATGTCTCAAGGGCATTATATAGTTGTTACAGACAGCCTACCCACAAAATAACAAAATGAATTCAAAAAATTGAATAATGGCACCAAAGTACCTTACAATATTTGTTAATTTTAATTTTAAACATTAGCACACACATTTAGCTGTTATTATTATAATTATTACATTTTTTTAGAATTTTTTGAAATCTTTATTAATTAGTAGTCTATATTTAGTGTTGCCATTCTCATATTTGTAATATAAAGAAAAATAAAATATTAATTATATAAACCATATTATTATTCTATGTGTAATTTAAAAAAGTTAAAATTGAGAATAATAATTTTAATTTAGTTTGCTATTATTTAAAAAATCTAAATATTAAGCGACACTATTACTACATACATTTACAAACGAAAAATATTAATTAGAACTACTGTTATTTTGATCCACATAGTAACAAGTTACTACATCTAACTGTCTGTTATGTTTAATTTTATTATTTGATTTTATTATATTAATTACGGGATCCCACGATGATGGGAGTACCCAGCCATCTTCTTCATTGAAATTTGGGTGGTTTTTAATTTCAATGACTTCTCGGATCATCCTAGGACGATATCGGTTTTCTTTCGCGTGACAGTGGCAAGCCACTAAATTCGCTTCGATTTTATTTGTCAAGTAACGAGTGTTACTATTGTTACTTGACACAAAGATGCGATAGCTTAGATGATCTACGAGTGTGTCAGTCATATAGATTGTCTCATCATCTTACATAATGATGATTTACTATAAGTGCTGTCACGGAATCATAATAAAGTAAGAGGAAACAACAAGAATGAAACATGTTTATGTTAAAACATTTGTTTATATTGGCTATCTAGATAAAAATAGTACGATTTTACGAAAGCCATTATTATCGCGCAATTTCTGGTAGCTTCGTCTATATGTTGCTATTTTTATTTTGCTAACATTATATATTTTCTATACATAAGGTTATCTTTTAAATTAGAAATTATTAAATGTCTGTATACTTTCTATGTTTAGACGGAATGTACGTAATATTTTATATATTTATACTTAGCAATGTAATTCTTTAATTACATATGTATTTGCTATTTGATTATTGTTATTGACATTGCTAGCTGTATCCTTTTATAACATAAGTAATTTTAGTTTCAGATGACTAATAAGTTGGTTAGTATTTTTGCATGTCTTACTAGAGTCTAGAGACCTGTATTGAAAAAAATATGAGCTTTCAGCTAACCTGAAACTTTCCTGAAAATTAAATTAGATGTCTGTATAGATAAAGTACGTTCAAATTGAAAAACTTTTTTAATTTAATTTACGACAAATTATCAAGAAAGCATTAATGCTGATTCCTAAAACTATCTTCAAGTTTGCGAAAGATTGTAAAGGCAATAAATTGATAATAATCGAATACGCATTTCAGTTATATTTATTCTTTTTTTAATACGCATTTATTTAGTTTTTACTGTTTAATTAACTGCCTCGGTGGTGTAGTGGCTAGCATGTATGACTGCACATGCGGAGGTCCTGAGTTCGAGTCCCGGGTCGGGCCAAGTTAAGTTATTGAGTCTTTCTGTTTAGTAAGCCTCAGTAACAGCTTGGGGTTGGGAAGTTGGCGGTGTTTCACCCCCGTGCCTTAGAAAGCATGTAAAGCCTTTAGTCAGTCTTACGCTTTAACACTCACCGGTCGTGTCGAGTAGTCGTCCCACCAGAGTATGAGAGTGGCAGGAATAGAGAGTGCACTTGTGTTTACGCGCGCACATATGTGCACTACCATATATTCCGCGCAGATGGCTAGTCTCAATGAGATTGGCTGTCGTGGCCTAATTCGGTCGGGAATAGAAGAAGAAAAAGGAGTACATTTTTATTTTTCACATAGTTCATGATGCAATAACTGTTCAAGCGTATACACTGGGTTCTAAATTACCAGTTATGTAACGCGAAAATATTATAAATTTAACTCAACTCGAAATCGAAGGTATTAATTAATAAATTTTATTTAATCACTTTTTTTACATTAAATTATATACGTAAATCAAAACATTCACATAACGTTAAGATTGTCTAAATAACAATATTTCTTAATAATCTTGGATATCTAGTTTTGATTACAAAATGTCTAGAGACAGACATTTTTATTTGAATAATTTCGTAATTTACTTCTTAAAATGTATAAACGTATGTATGTAGGTGTTGTTATATATGTATTATAGATATATGTATGTATGACATATGTTTGTAGGTATTATATTATTATCGAGTATAAAAAAATATTTGAATTAATGATACTAAAGATACATCGTAACTGTTTTTGTAAGTACATATGATAAAATATATCCTTTGTTATACGATATATGTATATATACCATTGTAACAGAATAGGTAAAAAGAAAAAAAACCTTAAAATGTTCAATAGTTACTACTATGTAAGAATCTTAAAAATATATTCTTATGTGAATCATCTATTTATAAAATGATTCAAGTATATTAAAGCAGGTTATTTTTAATGTAAAACTCTAAACATATTAGAGCTTTACTTTATTAGAGTCCAATGGTTTGAATGGAAACGGTATGAAACCATTCTATATTATTTAAATCGTAAACTATTAGTTATTCAGAGAATCTATTTAATTTAATGGTGATTCGATAATTAATACTGATTATCAAACAAACAAAATAAAATAATTATACGCCAATATTTCCAAGTAGGCAGTGGTAGCCCAATGGCAACTCGCTCGCTTCGGTATCCGAGTGAAGCGGGTTCAAATCCCGGGTCTCGCACCTCTGATATTTTCATGTGCGAATCATTTCTAACATGATTACCACTTGCCTTACGGTGAAGGAAAACATCGTGAGGAAACCTGCATGTCTGAGAGAACCTAGCAAGTTTTCGAAAGACATGTGAAGTCTGCCAATCCGCACTTGGCCAGCGTCGTCGTCGTCTTGAAGGGAGGCCCGTGCCCAGCAGTGGGACGTTAAAAAGGGCTGAATACAATTTCCAAGTACCTATCACATACAAATTAATGATATTCTTAGGAAGAAATGGAAAGATATCATCGAAATCAAGTTCAAAAACATATATTATAAGTTTTAAAATGTAATAAAATTCTCAGACTAAGAAATAATACTTCGAAAATGTCTGATTAGGTATCTTTAGTAAATAAAAACTCCCATTCACTTATTTTTTACTTTTTAATGTTTTAAAGTCGGATTTTTTTAAGTTTTTAATTTCCCATTTTTAGTGAAGACGTAGTAAGTAGTAGCAAAGTAAGAAGAAAATATTTTGTAATTAAATATTCGCTTGAAGTTAGATTGAAACCAATTTTTATATGAAAACAACACTAAAAATCATGCTCTAAAATCCAATTGTAACGTATTCAACTTGTCAAATCAAATAAAATAAGCCCACACTCAAAGTATCTACTATTAGCCGTTCGAGAATTCTATACTATACACCTTTTGGCCTTACCATCAGATCAGCTCAACGATACCGAGTCTTTGCACTATCAACGGAAATACAAACTCTTGCAAAGTTTCACATCAATATGATATTAGAAGTAGGTCAAATTTTCATTAGCTATTTTTCCACCTTTAGGGGTGGTATTTTTTCTTTAAAATTCAATGGGACTAAACTGGAAGTATACACTTTTAAACAATAAAATTTCCAAATTGGTTAATAAAAAAAAGTTCTGGGGTAACAAACATAAAAAAGTACAACCGAATTGAGAACTTCCTCCTGTTTTGAAGTCGGTTGAAATTGCAAATTATTTATGATGTTTTCATCCTAATATATTGTGTGATATGATACATAATTTATAACAATAAAAAACAATAAAAAAAAAATTGGCTATTTAGAAGTACAATGCGTGTTTGAACCTCCCGGAAATCCGTTAAGTACAAATGTATGTTAAATTTTCTTTATCAATAAAGGGTCAATATACCCTACAATCTTTTCATTTTTTTAAGCTCTTACTTCAACTCTTACTTGTTCAAAGTAAATCAAGAATAGAAATAAGCTTATATACTCGTAGAAAAAAATAAAAGCTTATCATATTGCTTTTCTAAATAATGAATGAAATAAATCATAAGCTTAAGAAAAATGTTTACGTATTTTTAGAAAACAAAAATAATTGTGTTTAAATAAAACTATCTTTTCGGATTTTTTCGCGGATTTATTTTTATTTTTGGTTTCCGACGTTTCGATTGCTTTACAGCAATCATGGTCACGGGAGAGACTAAGGTGGTAGATGTCTCAAAGGCATTATATAGTTGTTACAGACATCCTACCCACAAAATAACAAAATGAACTCAAATTTTGCGTAAATCTAAGAAAGTATTATAATTGTGTTTATTCGAATGTTACTGATTTTTTTCCTTGTAGACAAAAATCAACACTGATCGCGAATGAGTTTTTCCTATGAATATATTGATAAGTAATACAATATTTACAATGAAATTAATTATTATTATCTTATCCTACGCTGTTTGGTCAATACAATTGTACGTATGTGGTTTGTGTACAAACATGATTTGTCGTTATCATTTCATTTCGTAATTTATGGGTAAAGAAATATACTAAAGGTGACTAATATTTATTATATAATAGCTTCTCACCCTCGCTTCGCTCGGGTTCATCCCTAGGTACGTGTGAACGGTAGGTATACAATAGACTATGTACATACATAGGTATAGAAAAGTAGGTAAATGTTATAAAAATTAAAAAAATGTATATCCCATACTTGAGAAATAAGAGATGAATACTTGAGAGATTCCCCATTCAATCTTCCACCCCCTTTTCAACCCCTTATATATGATATGTTCTCCGGGATGAAAACTATCCTATGTCATTCCCAGGATCTCAAACTATATCCATACCATCTACATCGGTTCAATGGATTATGCGTGAAAAGGTGATGAATAGACAGACAGACAGTTACTATCTCATTTAATATTAGTATGGATAATAAATCTGGCTTTTTTTGTGGTGCTAGTCTATCACCATCGGCCTAGGCTAAACGTTGATAAGTCAGTCAGTGAGTCGCGACATTGCCTTTAATATATAATAAAAATAGTAACTTCGAATGTACCTTAGGAGATAGACATATATTATTGGGGCCTTTTCTGTAGACCATTTTAAGACCTACAATTTTCTACTACATTGTTTTGATGTATCTCAAGGTTTAGCCAGCGTTAGCCATATATATTTCTAAGGACGACTCGATAGAACCAGTCACTGCGTTTTCCCGTGGGAATGAAAAATTTGCCTGTAGTATAAGGTATCCTAAATATTGATCCGAGTAACAAGTTATCACTACACAAAATTTAGTTAAAATCGGTTCTGTACTTTTTGCGTAAAACGCGCACATCGATTTGACTAAGATAAGTTTTATTATAGGTATAGATAAGAATAGGTATTGAGAGTACACCTTAAGAGATAGACATATATTCTAGTTGATTTTGCTGTTGGCCTTTTCAAGATCTACAATTTTTAGTACATACAGACACATCTACAGTTTTGATGTAAAGTATTCTTAAGGTTTAGCCAGCGTTAGCCACATAAATTTCTAAAGACGACTCGGTAGAACCAGTCATTGCGTTTACCCTTGGGAATGAAAAGTTTGCCTGTGGTAAAAGGTATCCTAAATGTTGACTCGGATAATAAGTTATCACTTCACCAAATTTCGATGAAATCGGTTCATTACTTTTTGCGTGAAGCGCGCACACACAAGCAGACATTCAGAAAAACACAAACAAACAAAAATTTTAATAACTATTGTTTTGGAGTCTATATTATATACATAATACGTTACAGTCATTCTTTTTAAAAAAAAATCATGTACAGATTTCGCTAAGTTACGCTGCTTTATTATAGTATCGAATGGCAAATTGTTCACATTATTATGAAATACCTTATATATGTATGTACGTATCAAGCATTTTTAGTAATGATGATTGATTATTACATATTTAATTTAAAGTATCAATTTAATTTGTTGCACAGTCATACCGTTCCTATAGCGAACGGTGTTATTTGATTTATTTAGCGTTATTCCTGGGGTATCCATATTATAACGGTATCAGAACTAATTGTCAGTTCAGTTGTTAGTGGAAATTGGAGTTGTTAATCCTTTGTTTCTTGTTTCAGCTTCGATGTGGAGAATGGCGGGGGCGCCGGCGTGGGCGCGGGGGGCGCACGCTCCCCACTGGAGGGCGGGTCGCCCTCCGCCGCGCTGGTCCTCCAGTCCATGCCCCAACGCCGCGAGTCCTTCCTCTACCGATCCGACTCCGACTTCGAAATGTCACCCAAATCGATGTCAAGAAACAGCTCTATTGCCAGCGAAAGGTGAGTTACAAATGAATATATATGTATAAAATGTAAGCTCTTTTATAACATTACGACGAGTATAGAGTATAAACTATTGAAACTATTTTGTGACACTTTGTCAGGCACCCTTACACGTACTTTAAAAAAGGATATACATACATTAAATAATTATTATGTCAATTATAAAATGTAGTCAATTAAGCTATTATGGTATACAACATAACAAAATTTTTAATCAGGTAATTACAATCGTTTAAAGCTTTTAAGTTAGTTGGAAACACTTATAGATTATTGTGCAAGCTGAAACCTAACTCACAGAGAAAATTTTGTCTTAGAAAACTAACTGCGACTTCATAAACATTATTATTTTAAGAAACCTCTATACGTATAAATATCATTTACATACTAATGAAAAACACTTTAGCTTTCACAACATAGTAAGCAATTGTATCCATTTAAATATCAAGAACAGCCTTTTTGTATAGGCCTGTTATGTGTTTATGTGAATAACAATGTAGATATGCACGTAAAAGGATTACTGCAAAAATTGGAGTCGCTCTTGTAGTTGTTTACATGCCAGAGTGTATTTTATTCATTTTATTTAAATTAAAACTACGGGATTATAATAATTAAATATAATTTAAAAACTATCAATTTATTCTGATTATTTTTTGATGATTACGGTTTTGATGATACGGTATTAAATGTATCAATAGTATAAACGTAAATAAAACGTCACCTATAAGTGAACTCCGTTTTATATGTCACAAAAAAATGGGCACTACTATATATAAAATTTATTTATAATAGAATATAAATTAATGGAAATTAAAAAAATTACAAAATACATTTTTTAAGACATCTCAATTTTATTGCCATATAAATTCCCATCGTATAATTTTAGTACATACTGTCACATGTGTTTAATCTGACTGTCGAAATTCTGGAGCCAAAAATGTTTATCTTTAATTATTATGTTAAGCAAACAAGGCCAATACCTAAATACCTTTTATGCCATTATCCTATCTTAAATATTATGTTTAAATTCATCAAACGGTATAATTTGACGTTTGCTAAACATATTTAAGGTAATTAAAGAAATTAAGAATATGGTGCTCTAAATTACTCTTATCAAATATCAAAGATTTCAAGGCCCCTGAACTTTCGTAAAACTAAAATTGTTGTATAATTTAGCTTAAAAATCATTGAGCAGAAAACATCGAACCTCTAAAAGGGTTAGGCAATTGTTATATGATACCTTATTTCTGGTCTCAATGACATTGTTAAAGTGAAATTGTCCGCATTATATAATCTATTATAGAATGAACGTTTTTATGATATTTATTTTAATTATATTTGGAACTAAATTATTTTTATGTAAAATATTTCTTATCTAAAATCTAATATTGTAAATTTATAATTTATTATGTACATATATTTGCTGCAATTTAGCGAAACATTAAAAACTACTTGTTACAACAGAAATACTCAACAAAGTAGTAGTAGTAACATAGTATAAAGTGTCCAGGGTCACTTGGAAGAACACAGTAAGCTATATCACGATTAAATTTCAAATAAATGTTGTATATGACTAACGATAAGTAGAGCTTACTCACAAACAGCATACAGACTGGTAATAGCATGTCGACGTACTGTGTGTATGAATGGTCCCTGTAACGTCTTGTGATATGAATGTTACGTGATAATTGTATTTTTGGAGTATGTATGAAATATGTATTAGTTTTGATTTATCTGATTCATGCTATTGCCACCATCACAACAAAGCCTGCCAGTACACAACTCCAGCACAAATTATTTGGTGTGAAGCTAACCCCGCATTTTAGTTTATGCGCGACCTCAAGAGCTTAGGTGTCTAAAGTCTTCGATCTATCTTTCTTTTCCATATTTTTAATTGCTTACAGATTCAAGGAGGTTGAGGCGGCACAGCTGGACAGAGCGTATGTATTATTATTTGGGCACTATGTTATGGCATGTCTGCTTTGTTTACACTATTATTGGTTTTCTTAACTTGCTTGCACTTGTCTCGTTTTATATATATATATATATACACTATTGTATGTTTCTGGTTGCGCCTCGAATGCTTCTGCTGTTTGTCTTATAAATTTTCTTGCAATTTCAAATTTTTTTAGGACTTAAAATAAGTCTTTATAGTAAGCATTTTCTTATTCTTATCATTACGTTTACAATAATCTGAAGAAAAAAATAAAATATTTAATAGTAAACAATGAACATGGTTAAACAGTATACATCGTTTTCAGTAACGTAATCATGTTCAGTAAAGTATCATTACAATTTTAAGATAATTTTTTTCTGCGTATGTCTAACAGCTCCGAACCGTAATAATAAATATTTAAGCATAAAGTTAGAATTTCCATTGTTTTATACTGTTATAAAATATGAGCATCAATATAAGTCATGGCTCTAACAATACCCTATTACTCTTTGTAAGCTCCGTTGAATTTCAATGAAACAAAATATATAATATAAACAGAAAGAAAAAACATTTACAATATTATTATTTTAAACTCCGTCTTTCATTCATATAACCTTAAACTTTAAAGTAAAATTTTGAGCGAAACTAGCGCCTCCAACGTTACAGTACGCCGTTGTGTTGTTAAAACGTTAGGTAACGTCATTTACGGTGTCATCTAGGCATCAATCCAGCACTCAACGAAGTAATAAGCGATTCACACCTGAATCCTATTTAAAGGTGATAATACACTTCTGGCTCTTGATTTCTACGTCGAACATTGATTACCGGCGCTCACCAGTGATATTAGCGCCAAATTTATCCTCGGGCAAAGTCGCGCACCGTCGGAGATGGCCGGGCGAGTGAGTGGGACGCGCGGACTGCGAGCTAGCGCCTGGCAGTCGCTGCGCCGCGCCGTGCTCCTCCATTGACAGTCCGCGAGGCGCGCCGACGGCACGTTGCTACAATGCCAAGACACGCTTACGCTTAAGCCCTACGGTACGCTGTGCCGATTAAAACCCTCTACCAAACGTAAACCACACAATGAACCTTCCTTCTCTACTGGTCGATTTTCAAGCCATGCCTCATTCGTTGAGTGTTACTATGCAAATTTATCCTAGTTTTTAATATAATCAAATAAAACGTGCTTATTGTTGAGTACTGGATCTGTGTACGAAGCCCGCGGTTGGACAACTCCGAGGTCATTCACTGGTTCGACAGGTCCCAGTTTACTATTGCATTCGATTATTGAAATAGACACATTCACTGACTGGAATAAGATGTGTCCAAGATGGATGAGTGTTCAACATTATCTGGTAACCTTGTAAACATTCAGTAGCACATTGTTTTATTGATTGCGTTGTTGTGATGTTTACCGAAGTTCGCGAGTTATAAAAAACACTAGTTGCGTTGTTGTCGATAAGAATGTACGGACGCGATAAAACAGTGTAAAAATGAGCTCTTACATATTATACGTGACATTCATATGATTTTTAACATACCTAAATGAATTGTACAGTGTACAACATTTAAAATTTTACTTACATATAATTCCTCTACTCATAGATCTTTGCGTAGTGTGTTTACTTAAAATATCTGAAGTTAAAAAAAGTGTTGGCGGCTGAATTAATTGGTTAGATTATGAAATGTATGTCATGTAGTGAGAACTAAAAACGGGCGATCACAATGCATCGTTCGGGATCTCAATCTGAAGGGCTCGGAGCCGTCGGAGGACCGACGTTTATTGCAAAGAGCTCGGTCTCAGAGCACAGCATGGCAACTGGTGTGTCCACGATAAGTACTGGTGGATCATTACCTCGTACACTCAGCACAAGTGTGCTTCGCATAAAAAACAGATCCACTTTCTGGGATAAATTTTGGGATGAGCGCTCCAGAAGGGATACGTGAGTAATCTATTAATTAAATACTCAATAGCGAGTCTTCCATTAGTTGTAACAATATTAATTTAACTATTTCCAAGGTCCGACCAACCACAATTCTGTTAGTAAATTCATTTAAGTCAAATGTCAATTACCTTAGCTTAGAATTATTTCATGCCAGATTCAATTATTTTCAACGAGCTAAATCAAAGGTAAATTAACTGTTTGCATGATAGGTTCATTCGAGTAGTGGTATTTTCATTTAGCTTTCCTATCTACTCTGGTACATACTGCATTGTTTGTTTCATTCGTTTTATATAGAGACAATCTGCAGAATATGCGACTGTGTTTTACTTTTGTAGTGAATATTTTTATAACTTTTTTAGTGAATATTTTTATAATTTTTTTTGCAGTTTTGTTATTTACTACCTAATAATATTATACACATATTCTACGATGCTTATATTACAATTCTTTACGATAGCTGTGGTCAAGAGGTACTTGACAGGGAATGCATTAGAGGTCGCGGTTTTCATCCCTCCAATCAGCGAATTTAAATATAGACTACTTATGGCACTTAGTATTAGCCTAGCCCTATACAATATACATAATATAAATTAGGTTTCCAAACACGAATAAGGCTTAGAGATTTCTTCGTTCTCAAAAACACCCACACAGTCTTAATCTGAATCGTATTTTCTTAAATATTAACAGCTCTTCTGATGTTATTTCGTGAAGGTTGTTCGTCTAGACTATATATTTAGTTATTTTTGCAATGAATTGTTCGAAGTCCATTTTCAAAGAGGCAAAAATTCTGAATCAATATAAAAGTCCTAAAGAAGTTTGACGATCAGCATCGTCTATTTAAAAAAATCTTTACATGAAAATAATGTCCATCTCAAGAAAAAAACCTTACCTTCAACCAATTATTTAATCCAACTGAACTAATATAAACAAGGTTCTGTAGTTACTATTTTTTACCATTTATTTTCACCATGCATCAAACGATATTTGCGCGAAGTTATATTTTACATTAATGCCATAAAATAAGTTTTCTTATTAGAAAAAAAAAATAAGTATATAATTTACTTCAAATACGATTGATAAATTAGTATTACTGCATTAGCACTATATGATAGAATCAAAGAAGTTAATAAATACAGGAGAATAACTAACAGCGTAACAGACAAGTATAAATTATGTTACTAAATACATATATACCTATCCAGAATTTCTGAAATTTTACTTTTAAGGATTCAATTCATTATAATATAAAGTAGGCCTTTTATGTTATGACAGACATGAAAAATTCAAAGGTCAGAAAGCATTCCACCGAAAATAATTCGATATTGACTGATAAAATACTCAAAGGAAATTTTACTGGTAAGAAAAAAGGTAGCTGAAAAAATGTAGCTTTATTAACAAGAGTACCATACAATTTTTCAGTTTCAAAAATATTGTTCCAGCCAGATTTAGCTCTTTCGTTTATTTTAGTAACATCGATATAATATAATGGAATGTTTGTTAGATCAAGATACATTGTAGATTTCAATTTATTCAAAAGGTTGTGCAAACAAAGGATTTAAGGCTAAATCAAAGGATCCATTTAAATAGACCTGTCACGTATTATAAATATAAGTATTTGTATGGATGAAAATAATGGTAAACTTATTATAATTATAATATATAACCAAATATTATTTGAAAATGCTTTTGATAATATATATTTAGTAAGTTGAAGTTAAACTAATAGGTAAATTGAAGTGTATAATCTATATAATGTAATAAAGCATAAAACTGTTAGACATTAAATAATTCTGCAAGCTTATCAAAAAATTATGGCTCACTTTCTAGCGTGGACGTAATATGCTGCGGCATTAGAATAATATAAAAAAGCTATTTACGTACAAGGAAAATAAAGCAGTATATCTCCACTCCTCCAGGCAATATTCTCTGTATAGAAAAACTTTCTGAAAATTACGTTTTATTTATACACATATTTTCAATTTATAGATAAAGATGATCAACTAAAACAGTTTTCCTATTTGCCGAAAATCTAAAAATATTTTAGTGAATATATAATGCTCAATAATTTACCGAAATCGGTTCGGAACTAATAACTTTAGGAGAGCCTTGTCTGGCCCTAGCATAGCTTAAATAAATTTTGTTCTTACTATACAAGTAGGTACTTTTATCTGGGCTACTTTACATAAGATTTAGGTGTTAATTTTATCAGTTCAGTAAGTTCAAAGCTGTTAAACTTTAAATTCTACACGGTCGCAAACAAAGCAAGGATCATAATATTAAGTGCGTATATAAAACAGAATTATGCGGTGGTGGAGCCGCAGGCAAAATAATGATAATAACTAAAGCAAAATAACTTAATAAATAAAATAAAAAAATAGCTAAAATACAATATTTTTCAAATCCCGTTATACAAATCTCAAACAACTATTAAAAACCACCTGTGTGCCTATTGGTTTGTACCCACGGCTCTCCGGAACAGCTGAATCAATTTTAAGCAGGCTTACGAGCGGATGGAGGGAGACATTTTCTTTGCAGGAAAGAGTTAAATTTGCTAGCTTAATGGTAGAAATTATTATTTATAAATAACAGTTATCACGTTTAGTAACCAGTTAATTAAAGATTAAAAATTATCAATAACTAATCAAAGACTTTGTAAAAAAATCTCCAAACGCTTACATATTAATCGAAAATTGGTCCAATGCTCGCTGGTGACTAAAAATAAAGTCAACAACAGGAACAACTAAGAAATGGACAGATGACATTAACAAGCTAGCAGGGGCATTCTTGACGAAAATAGCTTACGACTGACACACATGAATTTTCAACGGAGGGCGTTAAACCGACAAGACAAATCTAATTCTATTATTTTGCCTAATAATTACTGTTATTGATTCATAACACATTCCTTAAATAGTATTTCATCTAAAGAATTTGTGAGACCTAACACAGAATAAACAAAAATAAATAATCCTGTTGAATTTTTGATTAATTTTAGTAAAACTGGTAAAGGATTTAATACTATTTAATATAATATTAAAATATAAAAAGGAGTAGTAAACGAAACTACTTAGCGAAGTATTTTTTTATCATCAATAATTAATTAATTATTATTTATGTATTACATCTCGAGGTAGTGGTAGTCCAGTGGTAACGCGCTGGCTTGGGAAACCGAGTGAAGCGGGTTCAAATCCAAGGTCTTGCACCTCTGATATTTTCATGTGCGAATCATTTCTAACATGTTTACCACTTGCCTTACCATGAAGGAAAACATCGTGAGTAAAACCTGCATGTCTGAGAGAACCTAGTAAGTTTTCGAAAGACGTGTGAAGTCCGCCAACCCGCACTTGGCTAGCGTGGTGGACTATGGCCTGATCCCCCTCGTATTGAAGGGAGGCCCGTGCCAAGCAGTGGGATGTTAAAAAGGGCTAAATACAACATCTCGAGAAGTATGAAATTTTAATTATAAAATCAATTACCAAAAATACTGCGGAAAATGTAGAAGTATAATTTTTTTCTTTTCATATATGTATATTTCAAATTAAAACTAATAGACCCGTTCCCAAGTAATAAAGGAAATATAAAACTTGACTTCTAGCAGTAGTCTAGAAGTACGTTCCTAGAAGAAACCACTAATTTCAATCGGCTTATATTTTTATGCTGATGAAATTTATAACAGCCCATAAAGCTGCTTCGTGTAAAATATTATTTTATGCTTGTAATGGGTATTACGTACAATTACGTGCGGGCCTAGATTCTTGCGTGGGTTTTAAATGAGACACGTGAAGTTGCAAGCAGGTCCTTCCTTTCTATAAATAAACGCTCTGAATGAGAAAGAGCAGATATGCTGATAACGTTATTTGCTTACCCAACAGTAAAATAAAATTGCTAGTAAAATATCTTTGAAGTTTTATAAATCAATTGGAATCAAGTTATATGCAAAATGATATAAATATCATTAACTTTATGCTAGCTTTGCTTTCGGCTCCGCTGGTATGGTAGATTCTACGAGAATAAGTAGCTTCTATATTTAATTTGGGATTTATGTTCTATATTCCGAATGTCTCTCAAATATATTGTAACATTACAAAGTGAGCAAAAAAAAAATAAACGCACACACACATTCTAAACTTTTATATATTTCGCATTTATAGTATTAGTGTCTTGGATTTTAAAACATGAAATCTTATCAGAAGACTCAGGAAACTTGATTAAATAAGTCCCAATAGACGACGTAATACTTTGTTCTATTAATGATGTGTTTTAATTCAATTATGTTTTCTTGTTAATGGCTACAAAGCGTGCCAGTTGAGCACAGATTACTTAACCAATGTCACGTAGAATGGAGAAGACACAAAGGATGTTGGTCGGTAAAATAAGATCATTTAATTATATTAAGTAATAATGTGTAAAAAAAGGAAATAATTCCTTTATGAACTTTGTACCTATAACAAAATACAGTACAATTAATTAAATCATAAAACCTTTACTATTGATGTAAAATTAATATGTAACAGAGTGGAACAAATGAATGGACATGGAAGAAAAATACCTTAAATATTGAAGTTATCAAGTTTTATTGAATGGAAACATTCTTTTATTTTAAAAATAATAGTAACTGCATTTTTTTTTAAATATTACCTGAACCGGTAATCGAACCAATTATAGCACTATAAAATACGCCATCACTATTTTATTGAACTAACTGATAGAGTCTATGGTAAGAATAAAATTTCTCGAACAAACATTGTGAAAATTAAGGACAGAACATGGAAGAAAAGTGTCTTAAATACTGAAAATATGAAGTTTCACACAAAAGAAACATTATTTTATTTTATAAAATAAGGATAACTGCAATTACCTTTAAAAAAAGGTTACCTAAATCGGTAAGCGAACCACCTAATTTTAAGAAAGTCCTAATTAGTTTATAATATTAAATTTAAAATTGGTATCGCCTAGCTTTCGCCTTCAAAAAGTGAATAGATCGTTTATGGGGCAAAGTGTACGTACGCATGTATAATAGAGTTCCACAATCGATTTTGAGCTCGCCATTTAAACAATTTAAGTCCAAAATTAAAAATGTATTAGTGCATAAGGCTTATTATACAGTCACGGATTACTTAGTAGATATCAATGTGTGGAACTAATATCTGGTTGGGTCTCAAGTAGGATAA
Source organism: Argynnis bischoffii washingtonia (assembly GCA_033884665.1). Taxonomy (NCBI): domain Eukaryota; kingdom Metazoa; phylum Arthropoda; class Insecta; order Lepidoptera; family Nymphalidae; genus Argynnis; species Argynnis bischoffii. Next base: position 9,962,270 of record CM066618.1, on the reverse strand, counting down.
ATGTATAATAATTATTGTATTACAATTTTATACACAATTATTATTTTAAAAGAGCAATTGTTGAGTTTCTCGCCAGCTCTTCTCAGCAGAACTACACTGACATTTAATTTAAATTAAAAATGTAAAATTGACGATTCAAAAGTGCTTGTAAAAGTCTATTTAAATAAAGTATATTTTGATTTGAAATAAGAAATTCGATTGAGATTGAAAAGGCAATTAAAACACGAAAACGCAAACAAAAACGCTAAAGTGTGACATGTTCTCAACAATTTTCTATTTTTATCTAAATTCAAAAACTGCTTATTTCATAATGTCGGAACTTCTATAGGATATGGATAAATTGGATTTTATAAAATATGTCGGTAAAAGCTGTAAAAGTAATAAAGTTATTTTATTGTTAACTTCATTAAAGTTTCATAATGATAAAAAACTGACACTTCAATGGTATAACCTATATATACTAACTGCAGCAAACCGGTAGCGCTTTCATGCCTAGGGAAATAAAGAGACCTTCAAACTTTCATCTACATTTATATTACAGATGAATTGCAAGTACCGCGGCGATAGGATTTCCCTTGAGTTCAGTAAATACATCACTGTTGAATCTAACAATTATTTGTGAAATTTTCTTGTTTTATCTTAAATAAACTTAACTATAAATAAAGCAAACATACGACGTTATAATTCGTAACGACGGCAATCTTCGCCGTTTAAACTGAAGAAAAATTAAATTTTCTAATACTTTGCGCATAATGCCTGCAGCTCTTTTTTATTTCTTTTGATTATTAAAATTGGAATTAAGAAATAAAATCGCTATTTTTGACCTTGAACAGAACATTTAAATGTAGCAAAACTTAAGCCACAACTATAGTAGCTTTTTGAAGTAACTTTTTTATATATCTAGAGCTAGTACATTCAGAATAATCAATAACTTCTCTTTATGTGTGTCAAAAACAGGTTCTTTTCATGAATAGACAAATAGATGTAGATATTATATAATGTAAGATTTTATTGTTCAAGAAGAAAAAGCTCCAAAATGTTTCTGCCCCAACTATATAGTATATACCTAAACATATAATTTGATTGTAATACATAAACCGCAATCAACCGCCTACACTTCGCATACCTAAGCCGCTTAGCTCAGTAATTAACTTCTTTATTGAGCACCCAGAACGACATCATCATAATACGTAATACAGTATAGCGCATTGTAGTAAACGCCTGCACTATTATTCGTCGTTAAATTGTTGGAAACCTGTAACGTTCAAAGTAATCTTTGAAAATGTTTATTTTTACTGAAATAATATTTCAAACTCGGACTAGGACTGTTTGATATGTTTTGACGCTACTTTGTAAAATTTTGTATACGTTAATATTTTATGTAGAGCATGACTTTAAAACTATAATAATAGTTAGTTTTTAATTAACACATTTATTGATACTTATAATAAGAAACAACTTGTATATATTATTTGATTTTGTTTCAGTAGTATCACATGAGCACAGTTTGTTTTATTTTCGTAAATAAAAATTAAATATATTTATTTTCATACGTACCACTCTTCATAAATCAAATATTTGTAGTATTTTTTTCTGAATCATTTGATGCAAAAGCAGTTATGAATAAAATATACTTAGTAAATAAATACAGAAATTCAAATCTAATCCATGTAGGTATTAAATAGACTTCAATAAGTGGAAATCCTTGCAAGTCAGTGAGGGATAAATGTTAAATAGTACCATAGTAATATTAAGACTATGTTTCGATGAAAGCGTAGTGCCGTCCCTGCTGGGCAAGCCGAGTGTACGATTGAAAGCACTTACACTGGCCCTAATGTCGTTTTGCAATAAAATATAGGATATTTTCTCTAGTGCGGTTACCTTGCACCAAAGTCAATGCAAAAGTTTCAGAATAATTTGAATAGATATAACCTACATATACCTTTGCTAGAATAGCATTTAGGCTAATGCTTTCATCAATAAATGGTATATATTGACTCGTAACAAGTATCGTAGAACAAACGGACGGGAAATGGAAGAAAAGTATCTTAAATATTGAATATATCAAGCTTACTCAAAAAAAACATTATTTTATTTTTAATAATAAAATTGAATGCATTTAAACATTTTTCAAAAAGCTTAGATGTCACAACAATATCGAGTCCATATATATGAACTGTAATTACTTTTTTAGCATTTTTCTTCGATAAGAAGGAAGACTATGATATTCTTCCTTCATTGCCGCTTTCAAACTGAATTTCCGTTCATCGACATTCTGCCACTCTTTAAATTTCATCTTCTTTTGTTTCAATATACTTTGTACTTCTTCTGGCCACCACCATGTATTCTTATTTATCACTCTTTTCTCTTTTGACTCACCCAAAATCTCTTTTGCTGCGTTTCTGATGCACGCTGCCATTTCATTCCGACATTCATTCATATCTCCTATTTGTATCAACCAATTGTTCTCAAAATTTTTTTGCACATTCATCCTTCTCTAACGCATACCACTTTATTTTAGCTGGGTGACTTTCCTTCTGTTTATTTAATTTTATCTTTAAGATCACTTCCATTATCAAAGGTCTGTGTTGTGAGAAGAAGGGTACTGGTAGAACCTTACAATCTTTAATTTGGATAAAGACCAAGCGCCGACCCCAAAAATATTTGGGAAATGGGCAGAGAAAAGTAGATGTATGAAATATTTCTGGGTTTTCATTAATTATAAGATACAATGTTCGAGAGAGTTTATGCTTATCATAGACCCTCTCGATTATTTATTTCGAAAAAATAGTAACGGTGTTGTTTTTTTGCATTTTTAGTCAATTCGATTACGGGGTCAGGTAAGCTTTATGAAAAAAAATTAAATGAAGTTATTATTATTTAAAAAAATTAAAGAACGTTTCATTAAAGTAAAACTTGATTTATTTAAGATTTAAGGTACTTTTCTTCCATGCCCCGTCTGTTAGTTCCCCGATGTTAGTTAGAATCGATATGTGTAAATTGTAAGATTTCTTGGTTTTCTGTGATTATAAGGTACAGTGTTTTTTGAGAAACATATGGTAGGTTCTTACCATAACCCCTATCAATTAGTTCAATAAAATAGTGAAGTTATACTTTTTTCCATTTCTAGCTGGTTCAATTACAGGCTTTGATAAGCTTTTTTTAAAAATATTTAAATGCAGTTAATAATATTTTAAAAAAATAATGGAATGTTTCCCTTTGATATCTTCAAGGTACTTTTCCTCCATGTCCCATTCGTTTGTTCCACTCTATAGACAAGACATTGGGTCATCCTGTTATACAATACATTGATCTCGTATTTATTATATAGGAAACTAGCGACTCACCCTCGCTTCGCTTCGGGTTCGTCCCTGGACAAAAACAAATCTATCCCACGGGATCCGTACATTTTTCCGGGATGATATAAAGCCTATAACCTTCCTCAGTTTATGGCTATCAAGTGCAAAAAGAATTTTTCAAATCGGATCAGTAGTTCCTGAGATTAGCGCGTTCAACCAAACAAACAAACAAACTCTTCAGCTTTATAATATTAGTATAGATAAAGTAATAGTAACATAGTAAAATTGGCTAACATTTTCTAAAATACCTTATTTCGATAATACACATGATCATAAATAAGCAAAATTATAAGTAGATCAAAATGAAATAACTTCGTCATCGTTACGTTAAATAAAGTATATTTAAGTATCAAAATCGTAAATGAACAAATTTCGAGTTTTCGGTAGTAACAACGTTTATTACTTAATAGGACAATCAAAATTTCTGTATCTGAGATGCCATAGCAATAAATTAAATAATGCCCAAAATTACATATTAAGTTTGTGGTTATCCTTGTCCATGGTGTCATTAGGGAGAAAGATATTTAGTTAAAATAATTTTATCAATAAATGTGTTAATAATGTTATTATTATATATAAAATCAAATTTCAATAATGTTACAATCAGCTAATAGATGCTATCTACATATAATATAAGGTTGTCGTAGATACGTATTCAAAGATAATACCTATAGTTAGTAAAATAAAAAAAATTGTACTTTTAATATATTTTAGTTCTATTCGTCTTCTCGTTCTTTCGAGTAATCATCATCAAAATATGGACAAACACTTTTATATTTACACCACAATCCTTGTGACGTAAGAAAATCTTTTCTTCATCCGGCACTTGCCTTCAGGCGCCGAATTTTCTTAAGGAAACATCTGTATAATCAATACAAACATGCCGTATCAGAATCTAATTCACACTGAAACTCCAGTACCTACATCAGTATTTTTTATTATTGTTATTATTTTTGTATATCCTTGACATCATAAAACCTACTTTTTTGTCATGGGTAACTTAAAAAATATAGATAAAACAAGTGAATACAAAATTATATTATCGTAACCATAATCAAAAGAAATTGACGCTTACGATATCTCTAAGAACCCTCTAAGGAAAAGAATTTACATATCATTAGTGCAAGTATTGTATCATCGTAGGTGGTTAGGGTAAAACTTCAATTCCTTCAATCATATGAAAATAAACATTAATATAGTCTTCATGAATGTGGAAAAATTTCCTTTCCTAAATTAACAGTTTTAAAATTCCGATAACGTATTATCCGCAAAAATGATCCCTTCAAAATATTTTGTGGTGTATTATTATTTTCTATTACTTATATTAATATAGAAATACAATATAATAATAATATTACATAATAATCATACAGTATACAATCAGGTGTGGCCAGTATAATATATCGTTTAAAACACCAGCAATAACGATACATAAAGATAAACAAGAATTGATTTTAATATAAATATGTATATGTTTACTTTGCCTTGCCTTTACTTGCTATGCAATATTTAACTGGTTTAATTGTCAAATACAGGATTATTTCTATAGAGATACATCCGACAAAAGGAACATAATATAGGCGACCTTAATACTGCATTATATACTCCAAATTACTAGTTAATTAATCAACCTCTTTATTTCTTTATAGTACTAGTTTTTTAAAATTGACACAAGAAAAATTGATGATTATGTCAATGTAAAAATTAAATTATTTTATTTCGTTAAAAAATGAACAATAATTTTTTAGAAAGTGATTTCAATTATGAAAGTGAAATAGAGTTAAGGTAAAACTATATTTTTTACAATAATGTTTTGTTTTGTCTACTCATATATATGTAATGTTTAAGCAACAGATTAGATACTAAGTATCGTACGTAATTTACAGTAAAGTATTGTATTGTTTTGCAAGTACCGTGCTGCGTTAATATAGAGCGACCAAGGTTATTTTCAAGAACAATCTATACTAATATTATAAAGAGTTAAAGTTTTTGAGTTTTGATGTTATAGGGGATAACCTCTGGATCTACTGAACCGATTTAGATGAAATTTCGTAAGAAGATAGTTTGAGACCCTGGAAAGGACGCAAGATACTTTTATCCCGTAAATGATCCCTTCAGGGGGTAAAGTGAGAATGAAAGTTTGTATCGGGAATTAAGCTAGGGACGAACCCGAGCGAAGTGAGGGTGAATCGGTAGTATTATATATGGAAATAGTATGCGTGATGAACGAGTGGTGCTAGATAAATATGATGATCAGTCAACAACAAGGTAGAAGGAGGCCTTGGGCACCAAATATTAACAAACAAAACAAGGAGATCATGATAACTTTATCATCTTGAATATAGATTCATTGAAATCTATATCTATACTTATAATAAAATTCTATCTGAGTCGAATCTGTACATTAAATATTTTTTTAGACATTCTTAATGAAATAGTCATTTTTATTATCAATACAGAGGCCGAATCTATAGTTTTAAGAATTTTTGTGTCTGTCTGGGAAAGCATCACGAGAAAATCACTGGACAGATTTTGATAAGTATGATGATCGCTGGTTATCCGGGTCATATAGAATAATTTTTACTGCGTGAATATATCTCATCTCTGAGAAATCTATACTAAATGTTAAAACGTAACTAGGGACGACCCTGAGTGGAGCGAGGGTGATTCGCTTGTCTATAATAGATATGATTTACATACGTCACTATACAAGTATAAATCTATTTGTATTAATGAAAACTGTCAGCCTTCACAGTTCAAATCGGTCCATCAATAAAACTGTTTACTTGACGGATTGAACACGTACCAATAAACGGCATCGTTACTTCAAAATTAGGTTTAATTCAATTTTACGCTCATTCGCAATTTGGCACATTTCGTTTATGTCAATAATAAGGAGCCAATTGTCACTAACAAAATAATCTTGGTCCAAGTTATTTTTACTATATGTATGTATAACGCATTTTTTATGTAAAATTAATTCCACTAACTATAGAAAATTTTTAATATCCTTTAACTAAAAGCAACTAATACAAAGTTATTATTTAACCTTATAGAATTTCTAAGTTTGCGCTTAAATGTGAAATGAAACATAAAGTTATGCCTTCTTGGTAGAAGAAGATATCGTTTACAGTCATTTCGTTGCGTTGAAAAACCTGTAAACATGTTATCTGTTACACAAAGTTTTTAACACACAGATGATTTGTATGGTCCTAATCAAATACCAACCACATACAGAATCAAAGCCGCGCTAAGCTGGTACCATACCACGCTACGGCTCGCATATATAAATAATAATAACTTGTATTCAGCCCTTTTCAACGTCCCACTGCTGAGCACGGGCCTCCCTTCAATACTGGGGGAATCAGGCCATAGTCCACCGCGCTGGCCAAGTGCGGATTGGCGGACTTCACATGTCTTTCGAAAACTTGGTAGGTTCTTTCAGACATGCAGGTTTCCTCACGATGTTTTCCTTCACCGTAAGGCAAGTGGTAATCAAGTTAGAAAATGATTCGCACATGAAAATATCAGAGGTGCGAGACCCGAGATTTGAACCCGCTTCACTCGGTTTCCCAAGCGAACGCGTTACCACTGGGCTACCACTGCTCAACTAAATAATAACTTAGGAAAATGCTATAAATAAACACTGTGCATAATGTTTTTATTATACTTTTATGGGAAGAAAAGAAAGCAGCTTATAAGCAAATGGCGAATTAACTCAGAGAAAACTAGGTCGATGGTTCCAATTTTATGAATATCGTACATTTTCTGTGTATCTGTGTATTTCTGTGAACATGAAAAGAATAGTAAGTAGATAATAATCCATTATTCACTAAGTTAAAGTAAAGTAAGATAATGTTATCGGAAATATTCGTCTGGACTCATATGGTGTTTATAGTTTTCTTTTTCTAATTTTCACTCCCTTACTCATAATTCGATAATACGAATTTTATATTCAACATAATTATTTTATATTTCTTCTAATAAACAATGATTCAAATCAAAATTTTAAAATTAACAACAATTTATTTTTGTCACTTGCCGATGTTTCATCGCTGCTGCTTTCCGCAACCCGTGAGCGCTGGGCATGTCTCCAGCCCCGCGCGCCAAGTCATAATGTCCGCATGATTCCTATCATGTGATACAATCACTCATAGCACTAAAATTTTGCGTTTTATCCTTATTTTATTTATTATATACTACAGTAAATACTTGAGTTCCTTCCAAATTAATGCTAAAAGGCATCGATATGTTTATAATATCTATAAAAAATATTTTAGATATTTTCTAATCTAAATATTTTCTAATCTAAATATTTTCTAATCTAAATATAATGTAATAAATGATTGATTCGCCTTGGAAACGACAGAAGTCGCTATTATATCTTTGAATAATCCTATTAAATATTATTTAGCGATAATTGCGCTGTGGTGATATTTAGATATATATTTCTTCACGAGTGATTTTTATAAATACACTTAATTATGCAATATTTTGCAAAGTAAAAAACTAATAAAAATCCTACATAATTGTACACATTAAAATCCTTGCAAGTCGTATTTAAGAGATTTTCTTTTATAAACTTTTTTCTGTCTTCTAAATATTAATATTTAATATTAAATAATTTGCGTATTCTATGAAAACTTTCATAAGTATGTTTAATATCCCCTGGGAACTTGTTCTTATTCCAGTATAAAAAGTATCCGTTCATCCAGAATGAAAGACCGCTCAGCATATTTTATTCTATAGATAACATTGTTTAGCCTATGAATAAATATTACGTGCCTCGTGCATATTATATTTCTTCTCATTTTTTTCTTTTGGCAGTAAATCGGAAAGCAATTGAAAGACTTTCAAAGAAATGGTTTCACGAATTTTCTTGATATTCTTTTTGAATTAATTATCTGTGACCCTTATCTAAAATAATATTACTACATACACTATAATTTCTTTTATGTATGTTTTAAGTATATAACTTAGTATTATATCATGCTCTTTTATAAAATATTCTTTATCATAGCGCTATTATTCCTTACTACTTTGTAGTACGTAATCTCCATAATGTTTTTTAATAACTGCCGCTGTTTTCATATTTTATTGTATGAATAAATAACAACAATGATGATAGCTTTTATATCAATAGGGAATTTCATTCTTTATCATTTTATTTTATTATTTTCATATGAAAAATAAAAAATCATTTGTTAAGTTTTTAAAGTTATTTACTTAAGCATAATTAAAATAAAACATATTTTAAAATATGAACCAGTTGGCACCAGTTTTTAGCTGGCAAGCTATTTATACATTTTACATATTTTTTGATTTGCACAAGAGTTCAAACTTGTAAATATTATTTACTTCGTTTCAAAGTGTCATTGTTGTGCAAAGAAATACCTACAAAGTAAATTTTTAATCCTCTACATATTTATCTCGAAAAAACCGATCATGTCCAAAAAATACCAACAGAAAATTTTACATGAAATCATAGAAAAATACTTTCATTTACTATATAATCCTATTTAATAGAAAAATAGTTAAAACTTTTGTTGTTATTTATATAACACTTTAATTTTACTGCTTCGTTCTGCTTCAAATATTCCAATTCGTTTGCTTGCACATTTAAATTAGTTTCACATTTTCTGTCTAATTAAATCTATTTTAAAAATGAAAAATGATTATACTTAATGTTCATTTTCAAATGGGGCTAAAAGAGCTACTAATGTAAATAAAAATGCTAAAATAATAAATATCGCTAAATAACAACAATCCTTTTATTTTTTAAGACCTTGGACTTCAATAAACTATGTTGTTAACATTTTTGTTTAATTTTTATTATTGATAAAATGAACTTGAACATAAATGAGTATTTTCATTCATTTACATATCATTAGTCATACGTAAAAGTACAAGTCAATACAAAATCGTAGGCTTAGGATAAAAGTTTACTTTATTTATCTATATTTTGTTTCGAAATTCCTCATTACTAATCAAACATTCTCATATACTAAATAGTTATAATTAATGTAGTAATCATTTGTTCACAGTCATGGAGAAGACTTGATTGTGACACCATTCGCCCAAGTCCTGGCCAGCCTGCGGAGCGTCCGAAACAATTTCCTATGCCTCACCAATGTTCCGGTTGGCAAGTAAGTATTGACAAGGAACAAGTTTTTTTTTCATTATTATTTTTTATTTATATTTTTTACTTCTAGACAAAGAATAATGTAGTGTGTAAATATTTTTATGTAAAAATTCGCTATGAATTCTTAAGATTAAAAATGTTTAAAGACGTAACCCCCCTATTTCTAAACACCCTAAAATTCTAATTAACTGCATACGCTTGCTTTTATAGTTTGAGTTCACTTGAGCTGTATATTTTAATCTCTATCGGGTTCTGTAAATACAGAAACTAGTTAAGTACTACTTATTTATATAACGGAACAATAATTACTTAAAAATAACTGACTCATAATATTTTAAAAATAATATTTCCTGGGAGTAGAGTTTTAATGAAACTTATATAAATTCATCCTGTTAATTCGAAAACAACCGCGATAATTTGTTGCATACATAAAAACATATTATGTGCATCTGAATTTAATATATCTTTCCTTTTTAATGGCAATACAAAATATTTATAATATTTCATCATAGAACTTGGAATATTATTAACCGATGTTGATGTAATATTAAATAATTTCGTACATTTTAATATAATCTAAATCTTTTTACATACGTACAACGTAAATTAAATTTTATTAAAATTAAATACTCTCCCCTCTGATAAACTAAATCATTTTTATTATAATAATCTGACATCATTTTTCTAGTAAAGTTTTCATTCAGGTATTGCATGTCATTCATACTATCGTCTACAAGTTTGAACCACCGACCGACCGCTCATCGGAATATCCCTACGCCATCAAATTCTTAAGCAGCGTTAAGAAGTAACTTTTAGGTAATAATTAATTAGAGAATTTTATCGAAATCGACAGCCTTTCTCCTGAGTAACAGCTAAGGATAATAACAATATATCATAATTCATATTTTTGACGTGTTGCTACACATGCTTATACATTATCTTTTATTACTATTGTATGAAATTGTATTTTGTGAGTTTTGCATATATATTTTATACTAGCGACTCACCCTCGCTTCGTTCGGGTTCGTCCCTAGATTGATTCCCCATATAAACTATCATCCCCATTTTCATCCCCTTAAGGGATGATTTCCGGGATAAAAAGTATTCTATGTTGTTCCCAGGGTCTCAAACTATCTTCTTACCAAATTTCATCTAAATCGGTTCAGTAGATCCAGATATTACCTCTAGAACCTCCCAAACTCACAAACTTTACCTCTTTACAGTATTAGTATAGACTAGTCATTTCCACACCCTTTTACTAAAATATTCATTTATTAAGTAGGGAGTTCTTTTATCGGACTACTACTATATTGCGTGTGGTTGTATCTGCGTCATACATACTTTTTTGTGTTTTATTAGTTGTTGTGTTGAAATCCGTTTTCGATCCGTTCCGTTTGTTGGTTTCGTTGATATTTAGTACGCAGATTGAGTATGATCTGGAATATTTTATAGGCTTTAAGGCACCTACCTTGGGATATATTAAACATAGCGACTCACCCTCGCTTCGCTTCGGGTTCGTCTCTAGACAAAAACAAGTTTATCCCACGGGAACCGTACATTTTCCGGGATGATATATAGCCTATAGCCTTTCTCAGTTAACGGGCTGTCTAATATAAAAGAATTTTTCAAATCGGATTAGTGGTTTCTGAGATTAGCACGTTCAACCAAACAAACAAACAAACTCTTCAGCTTTATAATATTAGTATAGATTCACCCGAGCAAAACAAGAATAAGCGGCTAATTAGAAAATATTGTTAAATGTCAAAGTATTGAACATAGATGCCGCTCATTATTATTAGTTCTCACATGGAGCACGAGAGCAAAATACATATATAAACGTAAATGTGAAGTAATAGCTACGTAGCTAATAACATGTAAGATTTTAAATAAAACTATTTTTTTGGATCTTTTCGCGGATTTATTCTGATTTTGAGACGTCTAAAACCGTAATCTCTCCCGTGGCCTTGATTGCTGTAAAGCGAAACGTCGGGCACCAAAAATCAAAATAAATCCGAAAAGGTACTTTTTATTTAAAATGCCAAATATTCGCATAAATCTAAGAAAGTGTTACAAAAGCGCTGTTTAATATGATGCATTTTTCCAATATTAATAAAAATTAAAACAGTCCTAGTACATTCTTCCTATAATTTCTCAAATAAAGCTTCTAAAATAAAGCAAGACTTCAATTGAATTCATCTATTTCTCTAAAAATATTATTATAATAAATGTACACTTTTAAGCAATCTGTTTGTAATCAACATCTAAAAGGTATTAGATAATGTGTTTATGAAAAGTATTTTGGGTCAACCATACGAGATATTCTGGGATTGGCAAATATTTATTTAGGAACAACCTTAGTAAGATAAATGGGATACTTGCCTTCAAGTTATTTTTCTCTTCAAAGTCTGGGCAGCTTTAACGAACATCCCAAATAATTATGACGAGTGCTCACTCTTTTTACGTTATTTTGTAACGATCCAAATAAAATTACTTATCTAGTTTCTAGTCTACTAAAGATGTTACAAAAAGTTTCCTTATCTATTAATTACATGTATGAAGATACGTATAATTGAATTGTCAGATATTATATTAAAACATTAATAACTATAAATAATTATAAGTGTCTTATTTTAATACTAGCGACTCACGCTCGCTTCGATCGCGTTCGTCCCTAGGTACGTTTTCACGGTTAGCTATGTTTAGGTTTATTTAAATAGTAGCTTGCTACTCCTAAGATATTCATTTAAATTATATAGCGATTTACCCTCGCTTCACTCGGGTGCGTACACCGTACGCGGATTTTGTTCACAATTTCATGGGTTATAATGTTTTTTCACGAAACCCTGATTCTTTTTCAAAAATAAAAGTAGCCTAAGTTACTCCTTATAATATATCAGCTATCTGCCTGTGAAAGTCCCGTTAAAATCGGTCCAGCTGCTTCAGCGATTAGCCGGAACAAACAGAAAGACAGGCAGACAGACAGACAGACGAAAATTGTAAAAAATGTTGGTTTGGTATATATACCGTTTATACATCCATATGCATTTAGTAAAAAGCGGTTATTTTATTAATATTACAAACAGACACTACAATTTTATTTATCTACATATATGTATAGACAATATCTTAAAATGACGTTAAAATTATGTCTCAAGAAAATTAACTGTAGATGGATTTTATCATAATTATAGAAAGGCTTCGTAACGTCGAAGATATTACCATAGAATAGTAATTGTAGCATCATGTAGTGATAATATTGCGCTACATTTTAATTGTTTTAAATAAACACCAAACTTATCTTGCTGGCTCTTATTAAAAATTATAAAGATTTATGTAGAGCATGAAAAGTATAAAATAAAATATTTCACTACTTCTTATTAGATAAAAATTAGAGTGGGGGGGAGGGATGCTAATATCATAAATTATATATGCGGCTGTGCGCCTTTTTACCGCCGGTTATAGTCTAACTGCTCATTTGAATAATATTTGCAATTATTTTATTATAACGATTCCACGTTGTATGATTTGATATTTAGGTAGCGGATACTATAATACACTACGCAGTCAATAGCCCCCTTTCTTTTTCCTGAATATAAATACATACGTATATTTTGTTCAATTCAGATTTTTATCAGTATCAAAACCCAGGGCTCATATACTAATAACGTGTACATAATTTCTATTTTACTTAGGTTAAAAACTCGGAACAATATAATTAGAATTATCTAAATGCAACTTAGCCACCCCGTCAAGGATAGATAATCGAAAACACGTTTCCGAGTAGGGTGGCTAAACAGAATAAGCCGATTTGGCTATTACGAGAAGAGTATTATAGGATTGGACCATGCCATATTTTAAAAGCCAAAATTGTAGCATTTTTTTTGTGTATTATCTTGAGCTTATTGAGATATTTTTAATATAATATGACGCATAGAAGTAAATATAAACTTAGAAATATATGCGATACGGCGAAGTATTCAATCGAGAGGGTAGGGCAGGAAAGTGAATTTTACATACATATAATATGTATTTAAAAAGATATTAAACGTATTTTATCCCCATATTGAGGACAAAGGAGAATTCTAATATTGTCCATTATAGAACATACGACTATTACTGGAATAAGCTTATATGAGCATTCCTTTAACGTATAAAAAATACGGTAAAAACATTCAAAGAGAACTTTTAGTACAAATGTATTGAAAAATAAATACCTTTAATGAAAATAGGTTCTTTTAGGATATGTATAGGCTTTAAAGATTTGATACACGACATACTCGTATTATTTATCAAGTACCCAGGCGACCGAGCTTCGCTCGGAGTTCTTTTTTGTTATATCGTTTTTTTAGATTAAAAAAACTCAAAACTTGAATAAATACAAAAAAAGCAAATGTAAAAACTTTGTATTTCGACCGGGACTCGATCCCGGGCATATGTGTTGTCTAACTTGCGCCTTGACCGCTTGACCACGATGCTTATACCCAAGAGTAAGAAATTATCGACCATATTCTGCGTAGAATAATGCAAAAGAAAACCGCATGAAAACTCGAAGACCGCGTTTTTCCAGACATGAGACTAATCTCGATCGATTTTTCGCCCCCGAAAGCCCCCACATACCAAATTACAGCGAAATCGTTAGAGCCGTTTCCGAGATCGCTGGTATAAATAAATAAAGATATAAATATACAAGAATTGCTCGTTTAAATATATTAGATAGATGTGATTCATATCATATGACTATGACAGATGACATACGAATCATACATACATACATACCAGACCATGACTTTGTTTGACCAGGGTCCTTTTCTATATTTTTTTAGTAAAATTTAAATTTTATAATTTATATAAGTTTTTTTAATCAATATATATACCAGAAGTATCTGAATGAAGTGGCTTAAATACAACCAAGCATTTTTTGATTCGTATCCATAACACTTAGAAATACAATATAATTCTATAAATTTCAAACTTCATATTTAATGATTATATAAATATTTGAATTATGTAAGATAGTATATTTTGTATTATTTTTTATTATTACAGATCCCGAAGGTCATCAGCGGCAGCGTCTGCTGCTACTCCACAGCCAAAGAACCTGAATCCAGGAGGTAAGCTATACTCAGCCATCTTATTCTCTTTTATACTTTTAATGTAATAATTTCTTACAATTATAATATACATAATATATAAACACGTAGCAACTTGCAATGTCTTTTATAAGTTACAATATATTTTCAGGGGACTTAAAAAATCCTTTTTAGGGGACCGTACCCGAAGGGTGCCAACGGAACTCTATTACTATGTCTCCGCTGTCCGTCCGTCCGTGCGTCTGTTGGAGGGTTGTATCTCATGAACCGTAATAGGTATAGACTTGAAATTTTCACAGCGTATGTATTTCTATTGCCGCTATAACAACAAATAATTAAAAAAAAACACAAGAAAAAAATATATTTAACGTTCTTAATCGATTATCGAAGTTGATATACTACATACATAGAGTGAAAGTCACATTAATAAATAGTACATGTACGATGTTATGGAACTCTTCGTGTGCGAATTCGACTCGCACTTGACCGATTTTATTTCTTATAACTCTCTGATTTTTAGGCGAAAAAGTTTGCTATATTTTAACCCCTACCAAAAAATTAAATTTAATGTTTTTTTTTTGTCTGTTACTAATGTAATTTAGACTAAAAAGAATCAAATTTTTTACCTCTTAATTTGTTAAAAGCCATATAATGACACAGAACACATTTTCAATTCTAGAAGAATCAAAGCAATCAATCTTAGTAATTAAGGTAACGAGTCGCTATGAGGTATATAGTATTTGCAAATGAAATCGATATCCATAATATTTTCCTTTAAACTAAGAAGAATTTATAAATCAAAAAAACTATTTCTGTAGCCAATTACATTTATTTTTGTTTTAAATATATTTAATTATTCATTCACATACTATAGTGTGGGCTATTAAAGTACCGATCGAGAATAGCCCACACTGTTTGTAGTAATCATCATTAGTAGTGGGGGCTGATCCAACTCCTAGGTTAAAACTGCCAGCTTCAAACCTAACAAGTTGCATTTAATCAATCGTTTTAAATAGCACAAATCTTAATGAACGCTTGTTATAGAATTCCGTCTTTAGGATAAAAAAATGTGAAAGCCTATGATTTTAACGGCATATAAAAAGGAATTAAATGAATATATCATTGCTTATTACACCTGTCCTGTATTTAAGTCTGTCTTCATTCCACCTACCAGAATCGGCTACAATTTTTCGTATCACTTTATATTAAGCAACATTAATACTAATTTTGACTAATTTTGAATAAAGGTTCTTTGCATTTCATTTAGATTCATGAATAGTTTAAAATATTTAGAAACTTTATACAACACTAGCGGCTCACCCTTGCTTCGCTCTGGTTCGCCTCTAGGAAAACAAAAACAAACCTATCCCACGGGAACCGAACATTTTTCCGGGATAAAGCCTACGTGTTATTCCAGACTATAATCTATTATTTAACTAGTTAACTATAACATTAGTGTAACATGGACATATTTCTACTAATACATCTTTAATTAAATAGGATAGTAATATTAATAGTGTCATATGCATCATCTGTAAATACGTTATTTATATTTATTTAAGGGATATATTTAATTAATACTATATTTAAATATCTTATAATAGATTAGTGTTTTTTTCCGTATTATCTTTCCAATTCACTCGTGTGTTTTATTATTTTGTATAATAAATTATTTACTTACTTATCACAGTTATAAATTGTTTCCATAATTACTTACTCAATATTTAATTAAAGTTAAACTAATATTCAATCTATACAGATAAATATAAAATTGGAGTGTCTGTTTGTAATATTAAAATAACCGCTTTTTACTAAATGCATATGGATGCATACATGGTACATATACCAAAACAACATTTTTTACAATTTTTGTCTGCCTGTCTGTCTGTCTGTTCCGGCTAATCTCCGGAACGGCTGGACTGATTTTGACGGGCACCAAATGGCACCAAAGAACCTTACAATATTTTTTGAATTTTTTTGAAATCATTTTTGTAAAATAGTGGGTAGGCACTGTCTGTAACAAGTATATAACGCCTTTGAGACGTCTAAAAGCATAGTCTCTCCCGTGACCATAATTGCTGTAAAGCATTCGAAACGTCGGGAACCAAAAATCAAAATAAATCCGCGAAATAATCCGAAAAGATAGTTTTATTTAAAATGTCAAATATTCGCGTAAATCTAAGAAAGTATGATGTTTGATAGATCATGTTGGTCGGACGCCACAAAGCGTGGGATAAAGACAAGGAGAAAAAAAAAAGTGATGGATTACGAATATTTACAACTTAGTTTTTAACATAGCATCACTTTGTTTAAATTACTTCCTTAAATGTATTTTACAATTTAATAATTATTACTATTTCTTACGATGTCATGATTTTTAATGAACGTTAATTAATTATTTTTAATTTTATTGCATTTTCCTCATAATAGTTATTTTGACTTTTCCTTAACTGGTGTAATTTTTAATCTGTACTATCAGATAATCTATAGTCATTCTCACAATTTACGAATAAATCGTATTTGTTCCTAGTAATCTATCTCATTTTATCCATACACATCTTCATGATAACTATTGATAAAACAAATATATGATGCAGTACGCATATTGACTCAATTTATACATATATATATGTAGCTTTTTCAAAATAATTAATACTGGGATTAAGTATCGTATATAAACAAAGGCATATGGATGTGAAGTGAACATGAGCTTTAAAATCTTCTTAAAACCTTAAAATCTTGACCTAAAGCTCAAGATTTTGATATATGCACGTACGTAAATTTTAAGCTCTTAATAATATTCTTCAAGAGGAATTCATCTAAGAAATTATTGACATACTTATTTAATTTATTAATACTTTGTATTATAGGCATGTGATGTGATACAGTCGCAATCTGCCAATAACATTTAACACTGTGATAAAATTAATCCTGCAAATGTGTGACATCTGTCATAATAGGTATTTCATTATAGTCTCTCCCGTGACCATTATTGCTGTAAAGCATTCGAAACGTCGGGAAACAAAAATCAAAATAAATCCGCGAAAAAATCCGTAAAGGTAGTTTTATTTAAAATATCAAATATTCGCGTAAATCTAAGAAAATATTATGTATTGTATGGCCATGTATATTACAATTATTTAGTAACTGCATTTTCTAGTAGATGTCGTTTATCTAACATAGATTGATTTTGTGTATACCATAATATTTTAATCCAATCTAGTTTTGTTAGAAAAAATTATAATTTTTATTCTAGAGACAATTAAAATTAAAGTGTCTGTTTGTAACGTCAAAATAAGCTTTTTAGTAGATACATACGTATATTATTACTTTGTATACTTGTACTATACTTATACTTAGGTACTTATAAGAAAAACATTTTTTTTTATTTTGTCTGTCTCTTTGTTCCGGCTAAACTCCGTAATGGCTGGACTGATTTTGACAGGACTTTACTGGCAGATAGCTGATGTTATAAGGAGTAACATAGACTACTTTTATTTTAGACAAAGAATTAGGGTTCCGCTCAAAAAAATTAAAACGCTAGGGACCCACCCGAGCGAAGCGATATATAGTATAATAAGCGTATGTTGTGTCAACCTCAAACAAGCCTCAAAATGTAAATAGAAAATGTTCATCGAACCCCAACCCTATATTTTACGAGACTTTATGACAAATATTAGCTTTGTCAATAACGTCTCTAAAGACAAACCAGTTCAATCAATGTGATTTTTGAGCGACTAAAAAATACGTAAAGTTTATGGGTACGAGTGTTTCCAACGCTACGTATTATATCAGTATATTAAGTAATTCTCATGGGGCATTAATCTACTGACATAAAATTTCTCACAGACTCAATCTTAAAATAGTCACTTTAAATTCGGATATAGCCAGTTTTTCTTAAGCACAATAGCAAATACTCGTTATATATCGTATATCGCGTAGACATTTCACAAAAACATAACATGTATCAACCATGCATACCCCATTTATTGCCATATTGACAAAGCACGTGAATCTTATGAGACGTTAAAAGCACATGAAATAAATTAAACAGTTGATACTGTTTTCTTGTACCTTATCTGATAACATTAAAAGAATACGCAATTGAAAACAGTTAACTTATTTATATAAATTATACATACATTTATACATGATACACTTGAAATAACGCTGTGACTTTCCTAATCTATCTAGGTATATAAAAGGCAAAAGTGATTGACTGATGTATCAACGCACAGGCCAAACCCTTAAGGCTAGAAACTTTAAATGCAGCACACGTATTCCTATTATAACGTATCACATTCACTAGGAAGAATTTTTCAAAATTCAACCCCCCAAGTTGGTGAAATAGAGGATAATATTTTGTAAGAAACTTTTTATTCTTTGGACAAATTTGATTGCGAGCGAAGGCGCGAGTTCTGTTAGTATTTTATAAAATAAATATAAATAAAAATAAAAATAAAAAAGCCTTTTATTTCCAATTTCATAACAAGATATAAACAAAAGAAAGGATTTAACTTCTACTTAATACTACTACTATATTACTATACTACTATATTTTATAAAATATTGAATCTTTAATATTAGATACACAATTTATAGGCGACACTTTAAACACATTTATATAGAAGACTTAATTCGTTTAGGTCTTTGTGACGAAATTTCAACTGGAAATATTGTTAAATCGTGATGAAACAATTGTCACGTTCAATGAAATAACTGAAATCTGTTTATAGATTCGTATTGACGAGCCCAGTAGTGTCTTTAAGCTTATTACCACAAGTCATATCACCTTTTATGTAAATATTAACGATATGTCCTTGATTAAAATAAGTGTTAAATGTATGAATGTACGTAATTTTTGGTGTGATCGATGTACATAATACATGGATTTGTAATAACTATGATTGTTAATAGTTAGTAGGTAGTTATTGGGAAACAAAAAGGTAAGTCTTAAAATTATATAAGCAATAAGTCGTATTCCACGTTTTGATTATAAAATTTTTAAAGTTGTACTATACTTATAGATAAACCACATTATTCTTCATGGTGTCAATTCGCATTTATATATATTAGTAGTTAAATTTGCATTAATTTAAAATACTTTGACTTATTAATCATCTAGGGATAGAAATAAGTGGGTAACTATACTCAATCTGTAAATAAATTTTAAGTTGTCGAGCTTAATGGAAATATAATCTCAGCCTTGAGCCTTCATTCCGCAAATTATTTTACAGTATATTATAAACAAAGGGTACTTTATATTTTAACAATAATTTAATATCAAGAATGAAGTGGTGAAAGAGCTTTTAACCATATTAAAAATCTTTCATCTAAAGTGGCAACTAGGTTTACATAGGTATCAGAACACGTTTTCCACGTGTTTGGTGTTGTTCCTGTCGTGTGTTTCATTCATTATATATTTAAAAAAAACTTTTAAAAAAAAAGTAACTTCTAAAATATTGTTGGAGTGGAGTGGAGCCGGTGCCAGCCACGGTTAGTCAAACAAAAATGAAGTTTCTTTTTACGCATTAAACAAGACTTTCAGTTTAGTCTTTATAAAAATATTATAATTTATTTATTTATGACGTTTTTTTATACTTAAAAGATTTATTTTTCTCTAACCGTTACTACTAGCTATTACTATAGCCATTGACGATTCTATTTCTCTTCTGCTTCTCCTTCTTCTCTCTTCTGCTTCTTCTTCTTCTCTCTTTTTTTCAATTTATGTCTCCATCCTCAGGTCAACGATCACTTTGATTATATTTAATTATTGTAACATGGTATATACTGATAAAGATACAAGTGACTAAGATAAGTAGAAGTAGATTAAAATTAATTTACTTGTTTTTTTGTGGAAAAAAGAGAATATAAACGCTAGATCGGTCAAACCATCTCTGAGAAATCGTGAAACATACATAAAAAAGAAATATTGCATCAACATTTGAAAACTTGCTAATAGTCTAATCCGAAAGAAGGTCATTCTTTACTTAGATGCATACCAGATTAATTTACTTAATTTTTATATAGCTATTTTGTATTAAAGATAATATGTAGGAAATATTTAAGCGTCCTTCTGTCTGTACTAAGTATGAGCGTAATTGTGTATGTGAGTGGCAATCTCGAAAGCCGCAAAAGAAATTTAAAAGCGATGTTTTTGCTGGCTTGATTTGCATTTCTCCATAAAGATGAGAATATGGTGTATTTAATAACTGCCGCGCACATATTATTGATCCACCAATGCTCACATCTATAATCAGAATAAGTCCTGCTTGGCGGTTTCATCGGTGTGCGCGGGCCAAGTGGATACATATAATAAAAGGATTTTTTGACTCATGTATGTTTAAATACCTATTTGAAACACATGGTATTAATTCTTTTACGAATAAATAAATTTATTATCACAAGTACTTGATAAAAAGACAATCTGCTCTTTATAGTACATATATGTTGTTTTTTGTAAAGTTTCATTAATATGTAAAATGAAAAACAAATCGTGGGATGGGCGCAAAGTACTAGCTAGGGAGGGCCTATATGTATCGCTATCAAACAAATCATAATAATTCAACCCTTTTGACGTCCCACTGCTGAACATAGACCTATTCTCAATATGAGGTGGGTCAGGCCTTAGTCTACTCCGCTTACTACGAGTAAGTGTTTCACAATGCCTTTCGAAAACTAGTAAGAGTCTCTATTCATGTTAAAAATGATTTGCACATGAACATCTCTGAAGTTTGAGACCCGAAATTGAACTTAATACACTTGGTTTTTCAAACGTGCGCGTTACCATTTGCTGTTTTTCACAATAAATAATTACATATCATTTCTAATAATTTCCATGTCCCAATAAGTATTACTGAAAAGGTTTTTTTATACAGTAGGTACATGGTGCATCGAGAAAGATGACACTTGCGCTAGCCTCCTTTGATATTTTTGGTATTTTTTAGGACATTTCATTTTTCTTTCTGTGCTCTTAATAGAGTTGCTAATGTTTAAAAAGCAATTGTATTTTACTTTGTTACGTATACTTTTAGTGTGTCATGTCAGAGACCTCAACGTTTAGAAAATTACATTTTTTAATATATGCTACAAGTAAAATATGTTATTTTTAAAATTCATTTGTTAAAACACAATGACTACATTCATGGCTAAAAAAAACTTTTCTTATGAAATTTAAAATGCTAAGTGAGTCAAATGAAAACAAGGTCGACCGAAATACATATTTAAAAAAAATGCGGAATTTTTATACATATCGCGTACTGTAATCGCTACACACCGGTGTAGGTACTTCGAGTATCAGCGCTCGCGACAAAAAAATGAGTTAATGTAGAGCATGACAGGTACTAATGAGCCGATTCTCCGTCGCGAACTCGATTCAGGACACACACTGTCACTCTTTGTTTCCAGAAATATCATGTGGTATGTAGGCCAATGCAAATCATGAACATCCATGCAATTAGTCAACCAACGTCTGCTTTAATAAGATTGTCGCGATTTAAAATGCACAATTTATGTAATAATCATATTTTTGTAAAACTAAATACATATTGGAAAAAGATAAGATAATATAAATCGACCACCTTATAAAAATACTATATTACATTTAAAATAAACACGTGTTTTCATTTTCTTGTCTTGTCGGTTTTTATCTTGACAATTAATATTATACATAATAACCTTTTTGCATACTTGTTATCTGATGTATAGATAATAATAGATATGATGCTAACTAGTTTAAATATATTTTTTAATTATTTCTAGATTATATTTTCAAAAGATCATAAAAAATTCGTTATCTCTTTTAGGAGCTAATATTTACTTCAATAAATAATGCCTAATTTATTTGTTTACTGCTAAATTTCGTATTTTCTCTTTGTTACTAAATTATTTACGTGTTAGTAGTTTACTTTTACAACACATCAAAGAGAATCCGCGTACACAAAATCTCGAAGTGTAATTTTTTTTATAAAATATTTCTTAATATACTTTAGGCCAAAAGATATTTAAGATAATAACATTTTGTTGATGTTTTATTAATAGTATTTCGCTTTTGTTGATGTTTTATTAATAGTAATTCGCTTCGCTCGCTTCGCTCGTGTTCGTCTCTAGGTACCTACGTTTTCACGGTTAGTATAGATAGTATAGGTGTAGTCTATGTATGTACATAGACTATATATATGTACATACATAGGTATAGAAAAGTAAATACCTACCTACTTTAAAAATAAAAAATATATAATATATTATTATATGTATAGCCATTACTTGAGACATGATTCCCCACACAAACTTTCATCGCCTTTTTCACCCCCCTTAAGGGATGATTTTCGGGATGAAGGCTATCCTATGTCCTTCCCAGGGTCTCAAATTATCTCCATACCAAATATCATCTAAATCGGTTCAGCGGATTAAGCGTGAAAAGGAGACAGACAAACAGAGTTACTTTCGCATTTATAATATTATTATAATATTATATTAGTATGGATAAAAAACGTTATCTTAACGTACGAATATCTATTTAATCATTACTTACTACGCGTTTGTTAAAAGTGTTGTAAAAAACGAGCTAATTAAAATGGTATTACTATACGATTTTTAAAACCAGTTAAATCTTGGTTTGAAAGTAAACAAGTATGGCAAATAACACGTCACAGATTTAACTAAAAGAATAATATAATTATAATTATTGGTTAATTGGTTAATATACTAAAACCTATAGTTTTTGTAACACAATCATTGCAAATACATCAATTACACACACCGTAATAAAAAAAAACAATTAACGTCCACATACCATTCATGCAAATCTCAATTAACGACACAACAATCATCCACTAAGCACTAATTTACACCACTCTCATCCACATTTGACGCTCATACTCAATAATCATCCATTGCACAATTTTACTTACAAGATTAGCTTCAAATTTGAAGTGCGGGGATAGGAGAGGACAAATTATACTAACTATCCTTTTCCCGAGGACCTCGGGATAGGATATTTAGATAAATCGACAGAGTCGCGAAAAAGTCGAGAAACTTTATATAATATAAAATGTTAAATTATGTAAGTATCTATAATATTTTTAACTTCTAAAGTTCTTAGGCTATCCATTACAAGTTCTATTCTTATACGTAAAACAAAAGATCTACGCAACGTCCTTGTAATATGAGAAAATTGAAAAAAGCAGCAGGTAAATAAAATAGATAACCAAAGGAAAGGCGGATATTTATCGGTAGCAATTTATGTATAAATTGAGGCCATATCGACATTATTTTCTATGACAATAGATTAATTGTTAACTTATTATTGAAAAATTACAAATGAAATATACGCTATCGGATACATACTAGGGTATATATGTAGATAAAGACATGAAAAATTCTAGTACGAGTGATATAAACAATTGACCCGTGTTGGACTCGAATCACCTAATCTCTTAGATTTTCGTTTTTATGCAATATAGACAAAATTATTATGTAAAAAATATCGTATTCCCATATTAAAGCTTTCTAATTCTTTTTCATCTAATATGAATAATAGTCTTATTCCACTATTAATTCATTTTTCACTTTTTTAAGTTTATCATTTAATTAAATCTGAAACATACTTATTTTTCTTAATACAATAATAGGTATATACTATCCATTATATTATACACTTGATTTTTTATTGATAAAGAACACGAGACCCATTCCATTCTATTAAGGTATCGACGTCACAGTAAAAATTATTCAATAAATGAACTGTGTGGCTGACGTATCCATGTTTACTTACTATAAGGTCAAAACTCAGTAGACTCATGTATGACGTTTGATCACGATCCAAAGTCGTGCACGTTAGCAACAGTGCTATCACAAAAGGTCACTCTTTATCAGGACCTCTGTGTGCATCTCCGACAGAGAGTATCGACAGATAATAAACGAGAGGAATGTGATAAATCATTGCTTATAACGGATTAATCACACAAATCCGGCTCTAATTTAATAATTCTAGAAACATTTTGGTAATTTCGAGTAAAAGTAAAACTCATTATTATTTAATTTATATTCAGTATCAATTTTCCTTTTTTACGAAGTTCAGATCAAGGTTTCTTTTGTAGTTCAATGCTGGATATATGTATTTGACGACAAGTTTGGCTCAGTTTGTAGTGACCCTACTTGCTGTACCAGCGGTCGCGGGTTCGAGTCCCACTGGGGCATTCATTTGTGTGATGAACACGGATGTTTGTACTCCAGTCATGTGTGTTTATGTTTATAATATGTATGTATTTTAAGTTATGTATGTGTACTGTATCATGGAAGTTGATGGTGCTGTATGGTAATGTCCCAACATATTCATTTATTTATATACCTACTATAAAATAGAAACATGAACTTAAATTGCATTTAATATAAAATTACAAATGGCCACTAACATACATGCTGTTTGTATATTGTAGATTATTTATTATCAATGTGAGACTAGTCACGTTCACAGCAGAGGCGATATATGCATAGTTAGACGAGAGAGAGAAGTCTAAGCTCTTGCATTATTATTTTATGAAAGTTTTCCTTAAAGAGCTTATTTATTCATTTCCTTTAAAAATCTTCGAAATGATTACATCATTTGTTAATATAGCAGGCATAACAAAACTCATATAATGTAGTGTAGTTATTGAGTTTTTATGTTTATGAATACTTATCTGGGTCCGTTTGCGATTGCTACAAGCTACTGTTTATATATTATTATTATTATATATAAACATATAATAATTGGTAATATTAAAATTATATTTGTCTTGGTATTTCTAAGAGAAAACATTGATTATAATATGTTATAATAGTTGAGACTTTTGTATAATAAAAAGAAAACAAAATTGAAAAGGAAGACCTACATGAGTTTTTTAATATTTTTATAGACTATTTAAAATGTTTCGAGCATAAACAGAACAGAATAAGAGTTTATTACGTCTCAAAGAGAATTACATTTCTAAGATACTAATTTCTTAGATTTTCACTATTAGAAAAAATGTTTTCTTTGTTACAGACGACGCATACATGAAGCTGGCATTAGAAACGGTCGAAGAGCTCGACTGGTGCTTGGACCAGCTCGAGACAATACAAACACACCGCTCCGTTTCTGACATGGCGTCTCTAAAGGTGGGTGAAATATTGATAATATATAATATATAAGAATAATTTTTTATTTTTTAACAACGTCGACACATAATCAATTTCAAATATAAGGACCCTAAAGATTCGACTTTGATATAGTTAAAAGAAATTTTATCAAGTATCTGTGTAGCTCATACGTCGATATCTTTTTTTGATTGTAAGAAAAAAAATAATTAGGTGTCCCTTGAATATAAGGTCAGTTAAATTAATTACTCCCTTGAAGTATAACGTCATTTGTCAACGTTCCCCAGATCCGACGCTCTTATAAAACTCAAAGTAGGTGAACAAAGAAATTGACATGTTACGTGTGGAATTCTCAGTGATCGATGAGTGTATGTAAAAAAAGACATTTTCCGGGATAGTTGTGATTGATGTTTCCTTTTTTTGAGTTTTAGATATCGATACATTGGTTTCTGCGAACATTGATAATGTTTGATGTTGATGTAACGAGATTATTACACTGTAGATATTTTTTCTGTGATAGGGAAAGGTGATTCATAATTAACAAAGAAACTCTTCGTTGCGCAATAAAATGATAGTATGTACTAAGTACTACGGCACGATTAGTAGAGTAAATAAAAAAATCTTTATCTTTTTTATCAAACGGGCTTAAAGTGATAAAAAAATATATATTTATAAATAGAAAGTAATTTTTGTGTGATAACAACTTGGTAATTATAAGTAATATATATAATAGCGTATATACGCAAAGTGGAGAAGGCTAAGCAGGAAGGCAGACCCTGGCAATAGCCGGGAATAATAATGCCAGGCAGAAGAAGAAGATATATATATATATATATATATATATATATATATATATATATATATATACACTGCTGGGCACGGGCCTCCCTTCAATACGAGGGGGATCAGGCCATAGTCCACCACGCTGGCCAAGTGCGGGTTGGCGGACTTCACATGTCTTTCGAAAACTTGCTAGGTTCTCTCAGACATGCAGGTTTCCTCACGATGTTTTCCTTCACCGTAAGGCAAGTGGTAATCATGTTAGAAATGATTCGCACATGAAAATATCAGAGGTGCAAGACCCGGGATTTATACCCGCTTCACTCGGATACCGAAGCGAGCGAATTGCCATTGGGCTACCACTGCCTATATATACACTACATAATATTTACATTTGGAAACTATTGATCACCTTGAATACCACTTGCAGGATAAAAAAGAGCATAATGAATTGTAATAACTAACTTTTACCTACGGCTCCGCTCGCGTAGTTTATTTATACAAGATTGTTTCCCTCCAAATAGCATTTTATAAAATAGCCTACAATCTCTCTCTATTAAGAGGCTATAAAATGCAAATATAATTTACCCACTTTACTGGTAATTCTAGAGGTTTAGGGGTTAAAAAACCAGAAACAAATAAAACCGCAAATAACAACGAATATTACATATAAAATAAAAAATAAATATCAATTATTTTGAAACAAAGTTACTGCAATGAATTTTTTTTTGTGTAAATAAATATATTGCACATACATGTAGAAGTATTTACTTTTGTTGAAAGCTCTTTCATTTATTTTGCGTCTTTTATTATCAATCTTTAAACCAACTGGCAGCTTTAACTCATCATGATCAGTTTACAGTTCACTTCTCTTTAGATATACAAAATTTGACTGGTTTTCATTAAACAAGTCAAGTCAACATGCTTTAAAATAAACATCTCATATGTTGTTCAAGTCGGATTAAGACATAGAAATACTTAAATTTTGTTATGTTTAAGGTTGATTATTGTAAGTTGTATTAATTATATTTAGTTATATTTTCTATAGGGGTGGTATGATCACTTTGAGACCAAACCCTTTTCAAATAAAGATTACAGAAAACGTCTCACGTGTTTTTAACTATAGTATATTTGTAATTTATTGATATCCTTGTTTCCGTACTAAGTCACAACTTTATATACTTTTTATTATATAAAAATAATGAACTTTTCCATATTTTTTTTTCATTTGACTAATTTGCAAAATTAATTTAATTATTTAAGTTAAACATGTTAGTGAACATATTTACTGCAACAATATTAACAAATATTGTCTGCTATCAACATATAGTTTATTACAATACAGATGGTCTACAAAGATATAGAATACCTTATAACTATAATGAGGTTGAAAGCAGTTATTTAATTTAATCTTTAAGCCTCATTTACATGATGACATTATTGCATTAATATTGGCAACAATCGCATACATGACGCGCAAAAACACCTCCAAAGTATTGAAAAAAATATTTATATGTATATTCAATTCTGAAATTTAATCTAATAATATTAAATTAGTGATTCTTGTATATACATATGTATATACCTAAACCTATTTCTTGTATCTCGGAAAAGGTTCTAAGGATTTGGATCAAATTTTGTATTGAGATAAGGTTTTGTTTTTTAAGTTTTTTTTTATAATAAATCTTCACATACAAACTTTCACATTTGTAGAAGTTGTACAATTCATTTTAAACAATGAATTCAACTTGCAATTTCTTAGCAAAAACGCTACAAATCAACAAGTATGCATGCCCACTAAAATTATCGTAATATGTATTATTGAAGGCAGTGAGGAAGAAATTAGTCTAAATAACTTTAGTGATCTACACAGTAACTACTCGTAGTTACTGTGTAGATCACTAAAGAAAAAATGTTTTCCTAATACCTTACTTTAATATAGTTATGAATAAATTTTAAAATAATAATTATTTTATCACGATAATGTTGTTCCGGGTAAATCCCAGAAAATGGCGTAATAAACAGTCTAAGTTTTTTCTCTCTAAAATAAAATAAAGACAATATAAATTAGTTTCGTAAATGTTTGTGCTACATGGATTAGTGTCAAAAGTAGGTCGTTCACTAATAACTATTGAATGCCCTATAATACATTTATTAAAAGAAGTTATATATTTTTCATATTAATATATTTAGATTTTTTTGCAAGCTCGAATCATATATTTTATAAGTATCATCACTTCATCTGGCGTAAAATATATAACATTTATTAAATCCACTTATGTAGCGGTTATTAAAAATCCATTTTATTTTATATGAAAAAGCTTTTATTAAGCTTTATAGTGCACGGTTAACCGCACAATAATAACTGATATGCTTGTACCAGCCTAAATTAAGAAAAAAAATTTTATTACAATACACGTATACGTGTAGAGTGTGTTTATTAACTTCTATCTTTTTTTAAGATATAAAAGTATTTATAGAATAGAATAGAGGCACTAACTATACTCTGTAATTTAATGAATTAATGATTAAATGAATCAATGAAGAAGCTCATGAAGTGCCTAATAATATCTACTAATAAAAACGTAACCTTATATAACTTATCTCTTTTACTTAAAGTTTTACGGCTATTTCTTTAATGTCAATGTTAAAAGGAATAAATATACAAGTGGCTTTCATTTTGTAGAAACTTTCCCCATAATAGCTTACAAAATTAGCGTTACAGCGCTAAGACGTCATGAAAAATCGATCACTCAGACGTCATGACGTTTCGTATTTGTCAAGATGTTATACGATGGTGTAATATTTTATATTTATAATTTAATATTAATAATAAGAATTTTAATGGTGCCCAAACGACACTCCTAGAAACCATTGAACATAAGAATTGAATTGAATAATAAGAAATTTTATTCTTCTTTATTATTTATATATTTAAAGTTAATGTATCTGTTCAATGTGCCTGTATATAAATAATTAGAAATAACTAAATAAACATAGAATCGTAAATTACATTAAAACCTTGCTTTACCTCTTCTTAAATAAGAATTCTAGTAAATCGGGTCGTTGGCATTTATATTATTTTACAGTTAAAAGAGACACTTTTTTAATGTCAAGGAACCTGTAAAGCATAATATGTAATCGAATTTGTACCAAAATTCAGCTCGGTCAGAGATTTTTTTATTTGATCACTATTTTTATGTCTAATTTGACCGGGTTAATATAAATTATTTATCTTTACAATTTTTTTTTTTTTTTTACAAAAAAGTAACCTTGCATATTAAGTGAATTTAATATAGCTTATTTAAAATGTCAATTAATTAGTAATATGATTGATAATGTATGAGTAATATCGAAACTGATACGGTAGGTATATACCTACGTATTTTATCATAATACATAGTAATGGAAACATTCGATGATAGAATTTCAGTTTTGTTACCATGGATATTATTTTAATGTGAAAATAAATATAATTTCGAATTTTAATTATTTAGCATTATGTGATTAACGATTAAGTATATTTCTGGGCCTTATATTTCACAGAAACACATTAGCAGTAGTAATAATATGGAAACCAAAAGATATGTAGGTACTACAATTGAAAGAACGAGTAAAACAGCAGTTACTATGTTTTTTTTTATCTTTTTAAGAACAGGGGTTCGCAAAACGAATGTTCGAATCTTTTTGAAAAAAAAACATGTGTGGATACGATATTATTGATTTGTGTTTTTTTATGTATATTAAAGGGTAATCAAATTACATTCTGTATATAATATTACAACAGTCAAATGACCGCGAGCAGTGCGTATCGAAGAGGTCCAGTTTTATATGAGTCCAATACATAAATTAACATCATTGATAGAAAAGAAAATGTTAAATTTTAAAATATTAATCGTCTGTCAATTACCTCGATGGCTAGTTAAGTTGCCGAAACCACTTCGCTAATATTTTTTGTAGACCTTACAAATAATCAAACTCTCTCATTTGCTCTCTCTCTCTCTCTTCCTTTATACATTTCTCTTTAACATTACTGCTTGCGAAAAAAAAACGGAGACTATGGTATTTTAAAGTAAGTATAGATTTTACAAATAAAAAAGGAAATATAAAAGTAGAACATAAAATTATTACGTTATCTTAAATTATTTTAATTGAAATGTCATTGGCCTCCGCTCAAGATGGAAAAGAGTACACGCATTTATTATAGACATCTAACGACATAAGCGCGTGACGTGCTTCCATCAATATTGAAGGGCACGACGACTCTACCCTACCGTGACGTAATTCCGCTGAGGAAATATAATTTAATGCTTAGATTGAGCCAGGTATATGTGATTCCAAATTCATCCAAAAATATGATGTTCTTTACCTTACTTTTATATTTTTTTGTAGTTTGTATTACTATTCAAGTTCTCGTATTATGTTACTTATTTAGAAGTTTAATTTTAAGGGACATATCTAAACTAAAATTTGCATTTTATTCTATTTCCAAATTTTCATATGTTCGTTATAACGTTAAGTTTCTGGCAGCTAATTAAAGGTCTGTAAATTATCGTAAATTATGTAAGATTTTTTT
The DNA here is from genome assembly GCA_033884665.1 of Argynnis bischoffii washingtonia. Lineage (NCBI taxonomy): Eukaryota > Metazoa > Arthropoda > Insecta > Lepidoptera > Nymphalidae > Argynnis > Argynnis bischoffii. The sequence continues at coordinate 9,931,205 of CM066618.1, read as the reverse complement.
ACACGTATTATTTTAAAATTATCTTTTTTTATGTGTAATATAAATATTGTTGTGTTATTATATTTGATGACCTTAGAAAGATAAATTAAACGAAATATATAGTTTCGTTTTGCATATAAATAAAAAAATGGAATATATTACTTGATATAGTATTAACGGATAAGGTCCATGGCCATTCGCTTGTCTGCGTTACGCCGGTCACGTACGCCCTCGGCCCACCGATTAAGGCGGCGCCCGCCTTAGAAAAACAAACAAGTAATCTCTATCTTCGCAAATGAAACAGTAATTATCGATCGAAAGAATACAACTTTTGTTTTGACTAAACAGTCAATCTATACAGTATCCATTTTAAAACACAAATGTATGTAATGTACAAATTATAATTATTTTTATTTGTCAAAGTGAATATAATGATTGTTATGTTAGTGATGTATTGTAATGTTTGATAGTCTTTTTTTAAATGGATACCGATGTTGCTGTTGGTTATCCAGTACATGATTTTTGACTAACTATTTCGGGCCTTAATATGAAAAGGGAAAAATCCCCTTTTCGCAATCACTTTTAGACTAATAATGTAATTATATAAACAACACAGTTTGACGATGACATAAATTCAGAGAATAACTACAAAGTTTACCTGACTTATAACGTGAATACCGAGATACGCTTCTGAGAAATATCCAAACACGCTCTCATCCGTTACGCCAAACGTCTTACAAATAATTGATACGGCGGTTGATTGATACTTCAAAAAGAACTTTTAAATATATTTTGTGAGATCATTACTTTTCTATATAATTTTACGGAATGCATGCATAACATTTTTTTTTAATTCTTAATTTTAGGGTTTCGTAAAATTAATTTCTTGCTATAAATACTTGTCTTTTAAATACTAGATATTTCGATATGACTCATACTAATTTTCATTTATTTAGTGACTAATTAAAAAAATAAAACCGCACATTAAGTTATGAATTATCTTATTATATTCTAACAATTTTGACGTTTACAAATACCGCACCGGAAGAATACTTGGTTAACGAATAGTTGTGAACAACACAGCTAACAAAGGAAACTATACACTTAAAATAAAAAACAAATCTGTATATAATAACGATGGCCAAGTTACATACAATTCTATTATATGCATTTTTTAACAATTTGAGTTTATTTAAAAATATAAAATCTTATTTAAAATGTTTTAAATTGTATATTATGTAATATTATTTACGGATAATAAAAAATATGTAGTGTAGTACCGTGCCTAATTTTTTAAACAGTCATGACAACTACTCACAGAAATTACTTACTTAATATGTAAGTAACATATTAAAATCATTTTAAGAATGACAATAATTGAAAGGTTACCGAGAATGCTGTTGTCCAAATTTTGAAGGATTAAAAGGCCGCTGATAGTAGGTATATATTATATCAAGGTACATTTATTAAAAAGTTCATTATTACTACAAACTTATAATAAGTATTGTTGATTAATATAATATTATACCTAAAATATTCATTTACTTGCGACTTACCCTCGTTTCGCTCGGATGCGTCCTAGGTACATTTTATTTTTTTTGAGCGGAACCCTAATTTTTTTCTAAAATAAAAGTAGTCTTAAGTTACTCCTTAAACTTCAGCTGCCAGTGAAAGTCCGGTCAAAATCAGTCCAGCTGCTTCGGAAAATAGGCAGAACAATTGGACAGACAAAAATTTAAAAAAATGCGTTTTTCTTATAAGTACCGTATATAATTTCAAATACATTTATTAAAAAGCAGTTATCTTGACATTACAAACAGAGATTTCAATTTTATTATATTATTATTATTTATTTATATTATTAGTCACTGAATATGAGTTTCATAACTTCGTGATAGTAAGTAATAATTTATTTGAAAACAAAATTTTCCACAAGCTGAGACTACAATAGTGAATAGTGTCGTTTCGCTGTAGCGGGTCATTCATGACCTGGTTAGAATGTGACGTATTCAGCGACCTCAGAGCTGCCGCCATCCGCCAGCCCACATCGTCACACACGAAGGTTGCAGCGACTAGCGTGATATGTATCTTTTCAATTACTTTTAATTTTTAACTGACTTTGTATTTGACCTACATATTTGTATGATGATATGTTTGTATATCCAAGATTTTCTCGAAAACTAATAGTTAATTGTTTTCCTTTGGCTTCTACTTAGTTTTTTGACATGGTATAAAATACATCAGGGTATTTTAGTCTTAAATTTAAAATTATATACACAAATCAACCTCAACATTTCTTTTTGACTTATATCCAGAACTTAAATATAAATTATTGGTAGTAAAGTTTCTCTTCACCTACTTTACAATCGTTGATGTCCTAGACTAGAGATTTTATAGCACTATTTCAATTCTAAATAAAATGAAATTAACTATCTAACATCTGGCAAAAGCTTTATACTTTGTTTATGAAACAGAAGCGGATAAATGTTATATACAAAATCTATACATATAATAAAACTGTAGAGGTCGAATATCTGTACATAGAAAAAAATGCTAAAAACCGAGTCAGGGTAAGAAGAGAAATAGAACAAATCCAGATTTTTTCAAATTTTTTGTTACTCTGTTTGTCTGTTTGTACGGGCTAATCTCCGAAACTGTTTGACCGATTTAAATGAAATTTTATATGGTGATACCTTATATCCCCGGTCAACATCTTATATAATTTTCATCCCGGAAAATTAAAGAGTTCCCGTTGGATAGTTAAAAAACTAAGTAACTTATACAGTTTAGTACACAAAAACTACTGACTGAATTTTAATGAAACTACAATAATATAGTTCATACATCATAATAATAAGTAGGCTACTTTTTATCCCGAAGAAATGTACGGTCCCCGTGGGATAGATTTGTTTTTGTTTGTCTAGAGACGAATCGGAGCGAATCGAGGGTGAGCCGCTAGTACTTAAGGGCAATCGTTTTAAGACGATATTTAGAAGTGAATGTGCCAGTATTTAATAAATGTAAAATAATAAAAAAATATTATATCTATCTTCAACATTTTGAGGTCATATTACACGAATAATATGGTTTTTTTAGGTCATCACTACTAAGAAATAAAATTCTAAAGTATTGCTGTAATCATGAATTTTTTTCTTATTTTTTGCATCAACACATGAATTTACAACTCAAAGTATGGTTAACACCATTTGATAGATCATTTCAAAATAGATATTTTAAACGTAAATTTTTTTTAAAGATCAATTTCAATTCTGTTTTGGACCAATATTCAGAAATTATAAGAAAATTTTCGAGTGAGATACTGCGCGGGGGCCGGGCGGCAGTCGGCAGCCGCCTTTCGTACGGGTACCCGCGTCATTCGTATTCGCCTCTGGCGGTTATGACATTTCGCTTATGAAAAAAGAATGCTTGTAAACTTTAGTACTTACATGTAATAGAAGTGACATACACAATTAATTATACTATATAATAAATAAATTAAATATTATACATATACAATATATAATGTTATAAAATTAAAAATAATATTATATAATGGGTATAAGCAGCCACTTTCAATAACTTATGACTCAGTTATTCATTAGCATTAAATAACAGTAATGTTCAAAAAACGCCTGATCAGTACCGGCATTACTGTAATTTGGCTATTTTTCGTTGCATAAAAATATTATAATTATTTATATTTTTATTTAATTTTTCCATCTCAAAATTCTATAATAGAGTGCATTCTCTAATAACAAATATTGTTAGAACATTAATATTATGTCATTTGGTGTGTGATTGACATGATCTAGCCGAGGTACTAAATAAATAAATAAAATAATAATAAAATATTTCTGTTTCGGTTCAACGGTGAATATTACACTACCGCCTCTATAAATTCTATGGTCTGTATTTTATGACATGATCAATATTGTTTTAACTATTATTCCGTAAAATATTATTCCGTAGATGTCGCTAGTATTTATTACGATTTTTTCTAGAGGTGAGGTGGGGAAGGCAGGAGCCGAATGTTAAAGGTCGCTTGCTCGGGGAATGGCCTTAATATAATACACTAATAATCGCGTATGAAATAAATAAAAGAATTCCATTCGAGATATTTTAAACCTCAATGTAAATTATGGAAATATATTATAACATATAATATATTTTTACTATAAAACTTATGCACACATTTATTTAATTTTCTGTACACATGTCATATCATACCTCATTTTAATATGAACGAAGGATAAATCTTGAATTCGCAACTCTGTTATCATCTTAAATGTTATAATATCGAGGTCTTTTAATCAGGAAATAATCAAACAATATGAAGTGTGTGACGTACAAAAACGTCAAGACCACCGTTGTCGTCTACGTTGAGCCGAAGAAATAGTGTCTACTCAGTAATTACCATACTTGTTTCAATGTAATGTATACTGCTAAGTTATTAAAAAAAGTTATTTGATATAAATGGTAATCTATGACGTTAATGTATTATGCAAGCGTTATATTAGCACCTACTATAAAAATAAGGAACAAATATCTAATCTCTATAATAAAATTTGTTATATTATAGAGATGTGATTATTATTAATCCAATAAAAATATATTTAATATATACAAGGAAATCCCTTTTGTCGTATGGTAAACAGAAAACTAAGAGAGGCACAAGTAGGTTACTGCACCATATTTTCTCAATTTAACCACATCAGCTGATAGCAGTCGAAGTAAAAATCTTATCTTACTGCTAGCGACATTACTCTCGCTCCGCTGGGGTTCGTCCCTAGCTGCCGTTTTAACGTTTAGCTTAGATTTCTCAGAGATGAGATATTTTACCGCATTTAAAAATATCCTGTCAAAATTTCATCAAAATCTGTCCAGTGATTTTTTCGTGATGCGTTCCCAGACAGACAAAAATTACTGTAAATATAAAAACTATAGATTCGGCCTCTGTATCGATAATAATGACTATTTCAATAATATTTTTCCAAAAATATTTAATGTACAGATTCAACTCAGTTAGGATTTTATTATATATATAGACTATTATAAAGTTCATTGATTTACTTATAAAATATAAAGGTACTCAAAGAAAATCTCCAGAACTACTGGACTGATTCCATATATTCTTTTATATATTGAAAGCTACACTATCCCTTTGCTATATATGCACAACTGCGGTAGAAGATTTGTATCTTAAATTAAAGGTTGAACGTTCTTCTTCATCACGACCTTGTCTGAATCAGTTACACAACAACGTGATCCAACGTATCTTAATATAAAACATAAATTTTATATAATAACACTTATTACGAAATCATAAAGCTACGCAATAATTCCAAATCCATAAATTAAATATAATAAGATCAAATAAATATGTAGCAATATGTCTTTTAAATAGATACTGAAATCACATAACAGTTTATAAATGAAAGCAAATAATGTCTGTTAAATGCTTAATATAATAATGTAGGTCATGGCCGGCCGCCGGTTGATTGCTAGCTGTAAACAACAGATGGTTTTATATTTTATTATCTTAAAAACTATCTTATCACTAAAACACTTTTATTTGTCAACCTTAAATCTGCAATGTGATTATCCTATCGAGCAAATTATAAAAAAATATTACTACACTATACATATTATATACAGTGTGGAATGAACGAATGAGACATGAAAAAAAAGTTCCTTAAATACTGAAGATATCAAACTTCACTAAATTGTTCCCTTATTTTTTTATATAATAATAACTGCAAAAAATTGCATTTAAATATTTAAAATAAAAACTTACCAGAGTCGGTAATCGAACCAGATAAAAATAAAAAAAAGTACAACTTCACTATTTTCTCGAAATAATCAATAGGGGTTATAGTAAGAATAACACCTCTTGAAAGAACATTGTATCTTACAATTACAGACAAACAAGAAATCTTACAATTTGTACATATCGAATCTAATTAACATCGGAGAACAAACGAACGGGACATGGAAGAAAAGTATCTTAAATCTGAAAGATACCAAGTTTCACTCCAAGAAAATATTACCTTTATTTCATACATCGTTTTCAGTATAGAAAATCTTTCTTAGCAACACAAACAAGACGTCACTAATCGCTCAATTCGATCTTATCTATGACTGGGTAGACGGATCTAAATATGACTTAAATCAAATTGATATTACACTAAAATTCCACATTCACGAACAATTATTCTCGTAAATGTAATAAAAAGTATTTAAAAATGAGCACTCGCTTAATATGCAGAGATTAATGTAATCCGCCGTTTATTATGAACTAATGTTATTTTCCATTGCCGGTATTTTCCATAGTTAGTGTGCAATTGGAGGTAGTCAGTAAAGCTTATTACAATCCACAAGAAGTAATTTTATAGCCCCATGATAAGAAGCATTTATAATAGTCCACATGAATAGTGGGAGAATTTTAGTATTAGCATCAAATGGTTTAAAAATGATGTTTACTAAAAGTTGGAGTATCCCATTTAATTTAAGACATCATACATAACATTTATGGATTTCTGTAAATCAATATGTAAACAGGAAATTTAAACACTAGGTACTATTATATAAACAAATATACAAAATAATGTATGCATGTGAAATCCCTAACATACTAAACTACTTCAAAACATTCATTACTTAAAATTTACATAGGTTCTATTTACGATAGAATGGGCAAGACTCATCTAAAGTGCCATCGACGCCTAACTTTAAGCAAAGGTGAAATTATGAAAGTTTTAACGTATGCTCAAAAAGGACTTTGTTAATTATGAAATAAATGAACATCAGCTTAGATATTTTGTTCGATTGACGATTAGGTACTTGCACTTTACTACATCGAACAAAGCGAACGTAGATTTTAATGGACTTGTATATCGGTTTAATTTCTTTATATAATGCTAGGAGGACCCGGAAGACGTTGTCCTGTCCGAAAAATGTCACATTCACACACAAGAAATTTCATCAAAATCGTTCTAAACGTTGAGCAGGAGTTCAATGATAAATGTACACGCGTACAGAAGAAATATATGTATAAAAATAATAATAAAATATCTCGAGATAAGTGAGGCCTATGGTGGACTAAATCCAGGAAATCTAAATCTCTCTCTCTCTCTCTGCCTGCGTCTCACGCGCTTGTCAGTTTTTAGTGAAACATTTCTCGAGCTTTCAGAAAAATAAAATAAAATCGGCTTAAGGTGGGGCGCGTCCGTTAAAATCGATTCGTGACTTAGATTACATATATTTTTTATCCTCTACTTTATTGTCTAAATTCATTGAAATATATATGCATACTAAGGGAACCCGCGGCTACGCCCGCGTTCAATCTACAAAAGAAAACTCTCTTTGGTTTTATGTTACATAGCGTTTCACCATCGCCTCGCTCGGTTTCGTTTCTATGTATTTATGTACCTTCTATGTACCTGGGCGACCGAGCTTCGCTCGGAGTTCTTAAAAGATTGTATATTTTACATTAAGTGACTAAGTGTTACTGAGAAAGTTGTGTAGATGTCGCGATAAGAACAATTTTCTTTTTAATTTGGCTTAAAAATAATTTTACATTAAGTGACTAAGTGTTACTGTGAGAATTGTATACATGTCGCGACTAAATTTTGCGTAGAATAATGCATAAGAAAAACGCATGAAAACTCGAAAACACGCGTTTTCCCAGACATGTGACTAATCTAGATCAATTTTTCGCCCCCGAAAGCCCCCATATACCAAATTTCAGCGAAACCGTTAGAGCCGTTTCCGAGATCGCCGGTATAAATAAATAAATAAAGATATAAATATACAAGAATTGCTCGTTTAAATTATTTATATATAATATTGCTCAAACAAAAATACTAAAATCGCGATTAAAAATGGGGGGTGGGGATAGGAGGGTAAAAAATTATTTACGACCTATTCTCATACTTACCAAATATACAAAAAGAATTTCATTAAAATCGAAGGAGTGCGACCACAAACACCATAGCACAAGATTTTTATATATTACATATTATCTAAAATGTGTAAAAATAAATATGATAATTTTTGACACAATATGATTAATCAAGTACGCACGATAAAGTGCTTAACTACTTATTGGATATGTAAAATGTATAAATAATAGCTTAGTTTCAAACTAAAAGCTAGTTTAAAAATTATTCTTCCATTTCTATATTCTTTTAACTTCAATAGTCTAAGATCTCATATTATAATCTTTGAAGTATGGTAACATTTAACAATGGCTTAATTTCCATCAAGATAATAATCTTTTTATTCCACAATTCCCTCCTCGTTATGCTTAAATCATAAAATTTACTTGTGATGTATGAATTTTGAGTTCTTTTTAAATAATAATTAAATATATATTCGCGATAAAGGCGTGGGAGAAACGGAAGCTGTTGCCAGAATTCGCATTAAACAACGGTTCGGCGAAAAAAAGTGAAAACAACGTTTGTAAATCGCATCGATTGTCTATTTTCCTTTACTTTGCGTCTCGTATATTATCGCAGCTCAAAAATAAAGTAACGTATTCACATACCAAAGGAGATATTAAAAACATTCGAAATGTTATTATACTCATGAAATATAAACGTAAAATATTTTTTTCTATTCTATGCTTCATAATTTACAAGCTGAAGAGAAATGTGTATTTATATACATGTTTGTTTATATTAATTTTATATATTTTGCTAATCTATAGAACTACCAGTCAGATTTGAAAATTGTTTTGGATATTATCGCCTATTTATTAAACATACTACCTTAACAGTGACGTTTTTAAACGTTACGACCTATGGGAGGGAGCAATGCATAAACAAAATACTCGATCAGAGTCGCGTGCAAAGTCTAGTGTTTAACAAATCTTAGGTTTACTGTATATATGTAGATATTTTAAAAGTTATTATCTTAATGAATAGGTTACATAAATCTGATCGATGACGGTAACTAAAGGTTAACATACCTTACATAAGTACGTGCTAGGCAGCACATAATACGTATCATAGGCATACTACACGTACATAAAGAACATAATATCCGTTACTTTTTCTCAGATGACTAGATAGAATATGCGCGACAAATGTCACGACTGCAGTGATTCATATTATTGATATAGGAGAATGAGATCAGTCTGTAGCCACTTTCGCAATATTACAAGCTTATAGTGTGTGTGTGTATATATATATATATAATACTAGTGAAGCTTTTATTTAAGTTACCTCGTTCATCTGTCTGTTTATCCTTCCTATTATATCAACAAATAACCTTTGTACAAATGTATATGTAACATTATATTGTAAAACTTAAAAAAAAAGTTTTATTTACAGCATACAGCATTAACTAATTTCTATAATTTAAAAAATTTTTCTGGTAAGAAATGGAGCACCATAATACTGATGTAACTAGAAATAGTATTAAAAGAATTAGGTTACATAAAGTTTATTCAGGTTTACGAAGTAGGCACGGTAAATATTAGGCCGTAAACCTTTACCTACTTTACAAAGGTGTTCTATAGAATACACCAACACAACTTATAGCACCTTCCTTACTTAATCCACATGAAGGTGTTATACCGGGAAAAGAAGTATTTCTTTACACATAAAAACAACTTTTTACGCACACTGTAGAGAACTATCGTGATTTTACAGTAAAATTCCTTCAGGGATTGATTAGGGGAATAATTTACAAAAGTTTCCGCCAATGCTTCCTCATTTATCTTTATTCCCTCTTTTCCTCATGCAATGAATTCTATGGAAACGTCTCTCATATTATTTGAAGAATGATTCATACTCAATATTCTTATACCTTACTAACGAGAATATATAAAAGCAATTAAAGTAAAAATGTGGTTTTTCAGTACACCAATTATTTTAAATTCCCTCTCACTATGACTTGCCTTATTTACCAACTTTTGTATTGCTATTTCATTGAATTTTAGTAAGTTTTTGTGACTCAACAACGATTTGTAAAAAAAAGGTGAATGGTGCGATAAAAGCGCCAATTGTTATATCCTGTCGATCTAGTCATTTAGCTCGAAATAATTTCATTTTGTAGAGTTTAAAAAAGTAATAAGTATTAAATTAAAAAAAAATATTCAACGTAAACTACGTTACTAAAAACCCGCATATTCCTTGAAAATGAAATAAATTAACATGTCACAACTGATTAACACCATATAAGATTATTATCGTCATTTTTCCCAACAAGACCTCGTCGTGTCACTTCCTGTACCAAGTGTTCTGTCATCAGGGATAACTTGAAATACGATAAGAAACTGTGTCAAGAGTATATCTAGATTTATAGAAGTTTTCGCTGAAGCTTAGGATACCTACGAGTAAGAATGACGCACGTGGTGTTAGCAATAAGCTTTAATGTAACTCACGCTGGCTGCATATCAGGTAATTTTCAGGCTGATATGAATTGTGATAGCAGGAATTTGGCCTAGTTTTATCTAATATTTTGTAATGTTTACCCTGTTGCATAGATATTACAAGTATATATATCGCAAGACACTTAATAAATTAATAAAATATTATAAATTATAATAGTTATGAATAATAATGTCAAAGAAACGTGTTTTACTATCCATTTATGAATAAACAATTTACTCAGAATGTATTTAAAAGTTTTGCTTTTTAAAATATAAAAATTTTACTAACCTCGTTGTTAAGCGAGCTGTAAATCATCATTAATTGAGAGCTTAATTAAACCAATTTATATGCGACTCTATTTCAGCATAATCTCGTCTGTAGCTTATTCTAGATATAACTGATTATGGTCAGATAGCAATGGCAGAAAAAAGTCTGTTTGAAGCCCTTTTCATCGCTACCACCATAACAAATCTTATTAAATTATTAGTCATACTTTATGACAACAAATCTAGCTGAAACACCATTTAGTCTGAGAATTAAGCTCAATAAACTCCACGACGTCACCTAAGAGAAAATTAGAAAACTTAGAACGTACATAATATATTACCAGTAATTCACTATACTGAGAACGCGATATTTCTGTACACTGTAGTCGTCTGTCGATGACGATTAACGCTACGCTAAGTGCGAGGCGCCATATCATGACGCTTCAGTTCGTAGATAGCGCTCGTGAATAACAGACGTACAACTTATTCGCAATTTATTACCAAATAATTCGCTTGCGGAATAATACGTTTTGAACTCAAAATATTAACAAAGTGTTTTAACTTTTAAGAAACTATCTACATGTGTTGTGAAATGCGCGTGGGCGCCGAAAAACAGTGTGTTCGATGCGCACCGGCACGGTGGCTGAAACGCCGCGCTGCTAAGATGGCTCACTCAATCGAGATCTTGCAATTGCAGTTCAAACGGATGCTGAATAAGGAGCTGAGCCACTTCTCGGAGTCGAGCAAATCCGGCAATCAGATATCGGAGTACATCTGTTCGACCTTCTTGGGTATGTATACAAAACAAATTATAAATTATTCGCGACCTTCTAGTTAACAGTGTCTTGTTATTCGTTTCTACAATAACAAAATAGTTGATAACAGTCCAAGAAAAATAAGCTTTTTATGTTGAATTAATTTTACTTTGCACCTATTTATTGTAACATCGCCATCATTTATGTATAGGTAGTAAATAAATAACACTTTTATTATAATTTAATGTAAACACTAAGCACAGAAATGAAACACTTTTTATTACAAGATGGAAAAGTGGGAACAGTTGATTTTATCTTGTTGTTCACAATTCACATCACACTTGTTAGTTATAAAAAATAATAATAATTGAAACCCAAATAAAGTTAGTAGTAACCAGAAATAAATTAATTAAAATAATATTATATTAGGCTTTGAAATTCTAGGTCAATTATTTATTTAGTGCTCTATGTAGAGACTGTGTTATATATCATAATCTAGCTGACCAACAAACACTTTCGTCTCCAAATTTCAACGCTTGTAATATTTGCGTTCATTTGAACACGATATCCTGTAGAAAAAAAACACTGCAGTTTGTCTTGAAATCTCCAATTTTTCCAATTTTGTTTTCCCAGAAACCTAAATTGATCTATTACGAATTTAGAAACGAGTCAACGCTCTTACCAAGAACATCGTTTCGTAGATATTCAGAGTTATAATAAAAAAATTTGCTGTAAAATAAACAAATTTGCTGTTAAATTCTGCAGTACCAACAAAAATGTTTTAGTTGGATAAACTTTATTTAAATGTACATCACGATACTTGGGTATAATGTAGAATTAATCCATACAGAAAAGTACATTTCCTTTATATTGATTTGAGATTTTCAATGACAAATGTTACCTATAATTAGAACCAAGGCAAAACGTAAACATCGACTTTTATTTAAAGAATGTCTTTCAATAATGTTAGCTACTTAATTCATTGTTCTGTACACAACAAATCCTATTTAGTAAAAGAAAACTTTTTAACTTTTTTAGCTTATGTAGATATATTTTTATAGTAATTTTTGTTATTAGGTTCGCTTTTGGTTTTACTTTAGTATTTCAATGAGAAAAGCATTAGTATAAATCTCTTAAATAAAAAAATTGCTATTAAAAATACAAATTAAAAGGAGACAATTGTATAAGGATAATCTTTTTTAATATTAGTATTAATCTATGAGCGACCTTGCTATATATAGAATAGGTTCAATATAAAAATATTTAAGGTCGCAGTTGAACGGCGGAGATGGCGTGATGGGTCACTACATAATTAATTTGTTTGTGCTTTAATACTCGTACTGACCCTGCTCGGTATTATTATGTTTGCATGTATGTATGTAAATGTAACATTGTAAAACTCACATATTATTCGTCTTCACACTTTACCTTTCGGAGTAGTCCGAAAACATCTTCTTCATTCTGTTCCGTTCTGCCCAATATTCATTAAACAGATTAAAATACATTATCTATAAATTAGACACACAGTCCACTGCACCACAACGGTTGAAAGCTAGCGCGTTTTTTCATTAATTTCCTAAAAGCGTTACAAATGTTATCTATACATATAATAAAATTCTAAGTCGAATCTGTACCTTAAATATTTTTTGGAAAATCTTATTGAAATAGACATTATTATCGATACAGAGGCCAAATCTATAGTTTTTAGATTTTTTGTCTGTCTGTCTGTCTTGTATTGAATTTGGTATGATGATAGCTGGATATCCGGGTCAATATATAGGATACTTTTTACCGCGGGAGATTATCTCATTCCCACGGGAATACACGTTATAACACAACCCAAAAAATATTTATGATCAGAATTTCTTGAAACTTGGTATTAATGATCTTCAATACAATTAAATAAATTCGTGTTTTAACGTTTTTTAAAATTCATCCCATAAGGAGATAAAATAAAGGATGAAAATTTGTATGAAATCTACCTCTTTAAAGTTTTTTTGTTATAGTTTTAGCGCGAGCAAAGCCGTGGATTTTGCTAGCTAATTTATAAACTTTTCATTAATGTCAAAACATGCAATAAATAATAATAAGACGTTTTTGTCGTTTAGGCATATCAATGTTTATTTTCCTTGTTTGAAATAGCGATATACCTAACATTATCCAAATATATCGGATAAAGTAAAATGGGACATTTGTATTGCTTAATCTAAATAGATTAATATAGACATGTGATTTGTCCTATGTGGCTCTATCGATTTGATATAAAAATTGACGCGTAGTACTGTCACAGGTATAAAATTGTTGCGCATGTTCGTTTGCATACAATATGTTAGAGATAATAATCCCTCTTAAAGTTTTATACATTTAGGATTATTTCATCACGTCTCCACTTTCTAATCTCATCTCGTCAGCCATTCGCAAGTACATACTTAATATGAATTGCTAAAATTAGCTTTTTTGCTAGTAGGATTAATGTACATTATACATATCTATTTTTGCACCTACTACTATTATTTTGTTTTCCTTGATAATATAAACTTGTGTTATGATTAATTAATTATCAGCTTATATTGTAAATATTAGTGACCCAGAAATGAATATTAATCTCGTATATTAGCCACTTCATACACCGCTCGCCTACTTTCTTTCGACATTGAAACCCAATGACACAATTTCGTTAAAGATAACAAATATAATAATAGGTGTTTACAATACATATATATACATATATGCGCATTTTTATTTTCATAATTTAGCTCCTCATAATACGCATACTTTACTAGACCGCCCGTCGGCATCGTTATCAGCTGTACAGTCTGTTATTGTTGAAATAACATAATCTATGTACTTAAATGAAAAATATTACTAAAATGTTTTTAAAAATCTCACGCTTAGGTACACTAAAGTTTTATGAAAAATTACGCTAATACTATTTGTACTGTTTCATTGTAATATAACGAATACTTTAATTCTTAATAAAGGAAAGTGTTCATTTGTATGCAGTTTATTTATTCAAATACCTAAGAAAAAACGCTTTCGACATGTAGTGTATGAGACTTGTTAAAAGAAATCAAATGAGACCAATCTCGAAGGTTTTACTAATATCTATTGTCGAGTTCCACTATCTCCCTCCATCAATCATTACATCAACTCTCTCCGATCGGATGACTTGATCGTATCAAATTATTGTCAACGGGATTTAGCAAAAATATTCTAGATTTGGCAAGAGTTTCAAATCGATATTTATTTTATTTATCACATAATTATTATTATATACGAGTGTAATGATTTTTATAACTAAACGCATTACCTTTTAAAAATAAATACCACAAGCAATTTTGGAGATTTTTATAAAATATTTACGTAATATCTAGTATCTACATTACTACAATAATAAATTAGTATAATGAATTATTAAATATTATATATAAACACAACATAAAAATTACACCAACTAAATTAAAATAATATATAATATTTGAAACAGATTACAATTCAAATAAAAAGCAGAAAGAATTACAAAAGAAATCACATTTATTTATTTATTTATTTATTTAGAAAGATATCACATTTATGAGTAGTTTAAAAGCAACTTTCAAGATTCCTTAATAAGAATTTTAATAATAATTTAACAGTTGAATGCTTTTCATATTACAGACAAACAACAAGAGCTCGACTTGCCATCCCTGCAGGTGGAAGAGAATACTGAACGGATCAAGAAGAAAGAAAAACCACGTCATGGCGGTCCTGCGGCCACAATGTCAATGTCACAAGTAAGTAGTATTAAATAACAAAGACTAGATATTAATTAATCTTTAAAAAAAACGTATGGTTATAACGTACGTTGTTTTTTTAGGACAAATAAAAGTAATATTTAATGTAATTCAATAAAATGTCCACATTATTTCTATAATAATTTATCTTGCTAATAGAATATTTTTTTGCAGATATCTGGCGTTAAAAGGGCCCTCACACATACAAACAGCTTCACAGGAGAACGGGTACCGAGATACGGCGTTGAAACACCTCATGAAGAGGAGCTGGGACAATTATTGGGTGAACTCGATCGCTGGGGTGTCGATATTTTCCGCATAGGGGATCTCTCTTGTGGGCGCCCACTCACTGCAGTCGCCTACTCTGCTTTTACATCTCGGGAGCTACTTACGACACTGCAGATTCCAGCACGTACTTTCCTCGCCTTCTCTGTCACTCTGGAAGAACATTACATACGCGACAATCCGTTTCACAACTCATTACACGCTGCTGACGTGACACAATCAACAAATGTACTTTTGAACACTCCGGCTCTCGATGCCGTGTTTACACCAATAGAAGTGTGTGCCGCTTTATTCGCAGCATGTGTACACGATGTCGACCATCCAGGCCTTACAAACCAATTTCTCGTAAATTCCAGTTCTGAATTGGCCCTAATGTACAATGATGAATCTGTCCTCGAAAATCATCACCTGGCCGTGGCTTTCAAGCTTCTACAAAACGACGGGTGTGATATTTTCGTAAATCTTCACAAAAAGCAGAGGCAAACTTTGAGGAAAATGGTTATCGATATGGTGCTGTCAACAGATATGTCGAAACATATGAGCCTACTCGCAGATCTTAAAACTATGGTGGAAACTAAAAAAGTGGCTGGCAGTGGAGTCCTGTTACTTGACAATTACACGGACCGAATACAAGTTTTGGAGAACCTCGTACACTGTGCAGATTTAAGCAATCCTACTAAACCTCTGCCGCTATACAAGCGCTGGGTTGCATTACTAATGGAAGAGTTCTTCCAACAAGGTGACCGTGAACGAGAACAAGGAATGGATATAAGTCCCATGTGCGATAGGCATAACGCTACTATTGAAAAATCCCAAGTTGGATTCATCGACTACATAGTGCATCCTTTATGGGAGACATGGGCAGATCTTGTGCATCCAGATGCCCAGGATATTCTGGACACTTTAGAAGAAAACCGCGACTACTACCAAAGTATGATTCCTCCATCACCACCACCAGTACCAATCCAATCACATTCAGGAGCCGAAGATGATCGCCCCGAACAAATACGTTTTCAAGTAAGTTTTGATTATAAAAACCAAAACACAAAACAAATAAATTACATATATCAATCCATACATAAGCACAGAACGTACACTACTACTAATCATTAACTATTAATTAAACATAATGTCTAAAATAAAGAAAAAGGCCATAAAAATATTATTATATTATCACTTTATTATAATTATTATTAATTATACTCAAGAATAGAGAAACTACTACAACTACTACATGAATTTGATGATAGTTATACATGTTTTTTTTATTTACAGGTAACGCTCGAAGAGGGTGAAGGCTCAGAAGAATGCGAGGGCGAAGGGGATGGTGGGATGTGACGGAAACTATTGGGAATCTGTAAGAAACTTTCTGAAAAGATGCAGGTTTGGTGGAAGCTCTGGCAGTAGAGCGCAAGAGGGCTGTTCCGGCGTACTTTCGTTGGATAAATAATAGAAGTGGCGTAGCTATTGCACAGCGAAGTTGAAGTAGTTCTCTGGCTTAAGTATATTATTTCTCAAGTACCTTTTGGAATGGTTTTCATATTAATTATTATTATTAATGGTTTCTGAAAGAGAAAGTTATTTTTTTTAAGTTATAGTTTATTAATATTTACGCATAAGCAACATGTGTATATTATTATGTGTGGCTCCAATAGGAGTTCCGGGGGCCTGCTTTTACTTATGCAAAGGCTAGCTACGCCATTACTTGTTGACGCTTACTCTTGAAATGTAACGGTTATTGTGTATCGTAACATTTCAGTTAAATATATCACGTGATCACTACGCAATGTTGTTTAGAGTTAACGACAAAATTGTCCCTCCAATGACTGTACATTCGATTTACTAGTGGTTGTCTATGGTTTTGTTTCGTCTAACCAAAGAAGTGGTGATTACGTTTGTTCGATCCCTGTGAGTAGTTTGTCTTCGATTCGTAAAAGTGTAAGTAGATTTTAGACGCCGACCGCGTGTATCGGGTCGGCTAAGTAAGGACATTGAAAACGCTTATTAATTGGTATGAAAGGGTAATTTATATTGTCATATCATCCACGTTTCTCATATTTAATACGGGTTTGCGATAATGATGTTATTCACCAAAATATATTAACATGATAGGTATTCCTAAATATAAAACTATTTTAAGGTAAATTTTTTAAAATGCCTTTCGGAGTTGTTGTCTTGTCTTTTTCTGAATATTAAATATTCGGCTAGTCTCTTTGTGAGAAGACACAAGCCGAATTCATCCTGTTAGATAGCTTTACTTGATTTTTTTAACCTGATAGCACCTCATTTCGTATAAAGGATCGCTGGCGATCCTCTTATTTTCTCTTTAGAGTAATGTATTATTTTTATAAATTACAAAATTAATCTAGTTCATTTACCCCAAAAATTAAGTCATGAATCGCCTAGAATTTTAAAATGTTTGTGTATTCAACTAACGGCTTGAAGTGTTTGATTATAAGTATTAACAAAGCGTCTTTTGCTACTAAGTTTTCTCTTGAAAGTTTAAATGTTTGCGAAACTAAATATTAAGTGCAAAACAAAAATGGCACGCGGGCCGGGGCTTTGCAATAGCAACGTACTAAATAGTTAATTTTTTAAAACTCGCACAATTCTCATGCCATCATTTATATTAAGTTACTATGTTAATTCACTTCATAGATATGAACAAAGCTTACCGCTGACCTCTGCGGTCCGACTGCGAATACATTTGTCTTTCGAAACTATTTCTTTATACTTTAATTTGGCAACTATATTGTAAGTATTATGCTTAAACATGTCATACTTAATAATATTTATTGTTTGCATTTTACGTATCCATCGATGTTAGTGTAATATGATTATAATTGTGAGCTGGTCTCTATACTTTCATGTACTCAGAAGATATTCGTAATCTGATTTATTACGTTTTTTCTCCCCTTTATATATCAGACATTGTATCCTACTAATAGAGTATTATTTACAAGTATTGTTAATGTCATTCGCTCCATCATTCATCTGTGTCAAGAATGAAGGTCCAATGTACATTATTTTCGTAGGTAAATTAAGATTTTATTCGGCGAGAATAAGTACAGACGCTGTCGCCATGTTTATAAAATGTCTGATTTTAAAGCATAGATTAGAGTATGGTATGTCGTACGAGGACAAAAAATATAAAAAAAACGCTTAACTACAATTGTGTGTAATAGAAACATTACGCTTAGAAACATTTGTGTTATAATATACATAATATGTATATGTAAATTACGTTAATGTTTGTACTATTAGATCTGTGTGAAGTTCGCGCGATGTACGTGCGCACCCAATCTTTTCTAGTTCGATTGCGAACAAATCTATATCGGCCGACCTATTGGCTAACACTGTACCGATAATAACTCAATTAAACCTAGTAAAATGTGTAACTAGTTGGTAATAAGCTCGTTGTTAATCTTAATTTCAGTATAAATTGATGTACCTATATTAATAATGCAGTGGGTGCGGTTAACCTATAGAAGCTATATCATGTACATGTTCGGTATGCGACACTTGGCGCGTTTTTTACTCACCTACTACTTACCTATAAGTCATCTATCACAGTTAGCTAACTACCAAAGAACGATGTTTACTTAATTTCATTATATTGTCTATGTGCATCTGGCATGTCACTTTTTCGAATTACTTGTTTAGAATTTACCTTATAAGTATTTCGCAGAGCGGTTTCAGTGTTATATATGTTGTTCAGTATGAGGAACTAAAACTTAAGATTGGATAAAACCTAGTTAAATTATAAATACTGAGTTAAAAGTGTGCAATGCTGGACATTTGCATTACTTATTATTTATGTTTAAAATAAACTAGCTTGTAATAGTTTAAATGAATATTTGAGTTGAATTAAAGAATATTAATGTATTTAGAATAAAAAATACTTGAAGAAAATACCATATATCTTTTATTTTCCCTTTCTTTACATAATATTGTATATATTAAATAAACATAATACACATACATATATACATACGTATATGTCATTCACCTATATGTTTATTTGAATTATATTTTCAATGAAAAATCTAAATTTTTAAATTAAAAATTAAAATTATTTATTTTATTTATTATTTATTACTTAAATAATAAATTATTTTTTTTAAATTTTACAATTTTTAACCTTAATTTCTCTAAATTCATGTTTAAAGCACAATTACAAAGTTAAGATTTGAAAAAAATTTAAATTGTAAATTACACGCGAAATTTAGTTTCTGAATTTTTGTCAATATCTGGATGTGAAACAATGTTCAATTTCATTCAAATTAGCCTTAGGTACCAATCTGTGTAGTTCTGTGAGTTACAACGGAAATGTTTGAAAGTAAATCTAAATTTTTGAGAGTAGAGATGAATTTTATTATTTAAATAGAAAGTATAATTATTTTTACGAAAAGATAATTTAAAATTCAAAAAATTGTCATAATAATACAAAAATCCCATAGACATTTCAAATTCGACGACGTAAAGTATAAGATTCACAAGGCTTGGCCAAGACTTCAGGAAGAAAGAAGTAATTTTATTATTGCTGCATATTTTATAGTTCCTTTTTAATTTTACGGGTATTTTAATTTCATATTTATTAAAGTTTACAAACACAAATAAACTAAAATAAATAAAATGTATAAGTAAATTATGTAATATAATGTAAATACATATAATAAATGAGGGATTGACAAAAATTTTTTTATAGATTTTCCGTTTTTCAACTTCATTCGCATATAAAAGAAAACATAAAAATAAAAAACCCGACAGACAGACGAAAATTCTAAAAACTATAGATTCAACCTCTGTGTCGATAATGACTTTCAACAAGATTTTCTAAAAAATATTTAATGTACAGATTCGACTTAGAATTTTATATTATGTATAGATTTTGACAGGACTTTCACTGGCAGATAGTTGATGATAAAAGGAGTAACTTAGGCTATATATATAGTCCAGGATCCCGGGTATATTTTTACAATTGATTAGTATCAAGCTAATTTTCCGTGAGTAGCTTCAAAAATTCTAGATTGTGGTAGCTAACAGGGGAAATTGTTGGGTGTCTCATCGAAACGAAGCTATTTACTTAGATTCAACTCAAAAATAATTACTAGTAATATAGTAATTATTTTTACATCAGAAATCTGTACTACAACTTTTGAGCGTAGGACCGGGATAACCATTAAATTTGTAGGCCAACGTAGCTGTTAAATTATATAAATATTAACTAAGCAACAGTAAATAAAACAGCTGGTTAGCAATCAGCAATCATATTAAACCATACATTTTGTAGGACACATTTTTTTAATAATGTTAATAATTATCTTAGGATTTTATAAAAAAAAACCCACAGTTAGTAATAAATTTTTGAAAGTCGTCAAATCGACGTATTTTATCCCTGCTACCCTTGTAAGCTACCACAATCGAGAATTTTTGTAAGAGAATGAATTAGGCGTCTCATTAAAATGAAGCTAGGTATTCACGGAAAATTACCTTCATACTAATCTATACATATAATAAAATTCTAACTAAACCGAATCTGTACCTTAAATATTTTTTGGAAAATCTTATTGAAATAGACATTATTAACGATGCAGAGGCCGAATGTATAGTTTTTAGAATTTTTGTCTGTCTGTCTGTCTTTCTGCCTGTCTGTCTGTCTGTTGCCGCATCACAAAAAAACCACTAGAGGAATTTTGATGAAATTTCGTATGATGATAGCTGGATCTCCGAGTCAACATATAGGATACTTTTTATCGCAGGAGATTATCTCATACCCACGGGAACACACGTTATAACACAACCCAAAAAATATTTATGATCAGAATTTCTTGAAACTTGAAAAAAAATGATCTTCAATACAATTAAATAATTACGTGTTTTAGCGTTTTTTGAAATTCATCCCATAAGGAGATAAAATAAAGGATAGAAATTTGTATAAAACCTACCTTTTTAAAAAATTTTGTTATAGTTTTAGCGCGAGCAGTGGTAGCCCAGTGGTAACACGCTTGCTTGGTAACACGCTTGCTTGGTAACACGCTTGCTTGGAAAACCGAGTGAAGCGGGTTAAAATCTCGGGTCTCGCACCTCTGATATTTTCATGTGCGAATCATTTCTAACATGATTACCACTTGCCGTAAGGTGAAGGAAAACATCGTGAGGAAACCTGCATGTCTGAGAAAACCTAGCAAGTTTTCGAAAGACATGTGAAGTCCGCCAATCCGCACTTGGCCAGCGTGGTGGACTATGGCCTGATTCCCCTTTTGTTGAAGGGAGGCCCGTGCCCAGCAGTGGGACTTTAAAAAGGGCTGAATACAATACAATACTACCCTTTTTAAAGTTTTTTGTCGTAGTTTTTGCGCGAGCGAAGCCGCGGGTTTTGCTAGTCAATTATAAAAATGGATCTGGGAGTCTGGACTACTACTTCTATTTTTTTAAAAGAATTCGAATTCCGCTCAAAAAAGTTAAAACGTACCTGGTGACGCGAGCGAAACAAGGGTAAGTTGCTAGTACCACAGATCATATAATACTATCTTGTACTATTATATTAAAGAACTAGCAAAACTCGCGGCTTCGCTCGCGCTAAAACTACAACAATAAAACTTTAAAAAGGTAGGTTTCATACAAATTTTCATCCCTTTTTTTATCTCCTTATGGGATGAATTTCAAAAAACGCTAAAATACGTATTTATTTAATTGTATTGAAGAGCATTAATACCAAGTTTCAAGAAATTCTGATCATAAATATTTTTTGGGTTGTGTTATAACGTGAATTTTCGTGGGAATGAGATAATCTCCCGCGGTAAAAAGTATCCTATATGATGACCCGAATATCCAGCTATCATCATACCAAATTTCATCATAATCCCTCCAGTGCTTTTTCCGTGATGCGGTAACAGACAGACAGACAGACAGACAAAAATTCTAAAAACTATAGATTCGGTCTTTGTATCGATAATAAAGTCTATTTCAATAAAATTTTCCAAAAAATATTTAAGGTACAGATTCGACTCAGAATTTTATTATATGTATAGAAGTAAATTATGAACGATCTTTTAATAAAATCGATTTCATTAACAAAACGACGTTTCATAACATCACTATCACTTGAGTATTTATATTTATATTAGAGCTGGGTCGTTATGAGATTTTAGTAAAACGAAACGAAACGGTTTTTTTACTGCATAAAACAGTTTCATGAAACAGTTTTTTTTAAAACGCTTTTTTGTTCATTAGTTTTACTTTTTACTGCAATTATTTTTCTTAACCTTTAAAGAATAGAGTTTATTATTGTATAAACAATATCGACTTATTGTTACCACCATTCGTTTCTCAATTTCTTAGAAAACGCTTTTTTCTAAACGCCATATGATTATCGATTTTATTGCGCAAGACATAAAAACTTGTTTCGCCTGCATTACTATTAAGATTCAATAAAACTGTTTTTCATTTTTAAGGAATCCAGTGATTGTTATTCATTTATTTTTTAATACGCTTTTTAGTTTATCAGTTTTAATAATAAAACGAACTTCCCTTCATATTTTAACCAGGCTTAGATTGTCTAAAAAATCATTTTTATTTCAAGCGTATTTAAATGTTCATTTTATGCACATTTCACTTATGACCATGTTTACATAAATTTACATTATTTTTACAATTATTTACAAACGGAATCGGTTTTAAGCTCGTCTATCAGATATTATGAGTTTTTGCTGAATAGTCTTTCGCATGGGAGAGATTTCGTGACTATGTTGCAGCAATTTCTATAACAGTTTTTTTTGAAACGCTTTTTTATTCATTAGTTTTACTTTTTACTGCTATTATTTTTCTTAGCCTTTAAAAAATAGAGTTCATTATTGTATAAACAATATCGAAATATTATTATTATTACCACAATTCGTTTCATAATTTCTTAGAAAACGCTTTTTTTAACGCCATATGATTATGGATTTTATTACACAAGGCATAAAAGTCTGTTTCGCCTGAATTACTGTTAAGATTCAATAAAACGGTTTGCATTTTTCAAAAGTCCAGTCAGTGGTTGTCAAATGTCATTTGACATTAACAGTTATTCGTTTTGTTCGGTGACGTACGTTCCATAGTTTCATTTCTCAAAATAAGTGTTATTTCTAATAACTGGTTTTTGAACAAACAAGAAAGCGTTTTTTCGTTTCATCGAGAAAAACTGTTGCGTAAAACTGTTTTATAAAAAAACGCCCAGTACTAATTTATATTATTTATGCTTACTCTGTGGTGCATATACACCTCTCTCATGGTAGAAAATATATATTTTATCTATAAGTTGCTATTTGATTCATGGAAGATTTTGTTTAGAAATTGAAAATTGTAAAGAAGCGTCAAGCGTCCTTGCTCGTTGCGTGAAACGCTTGTTTTTTAAAATTAATCATAATCTAAAATTAATTTATACGTATTTGTATCTTTAAATAATTCAAAATGGTAAAATTAACCACGGAACTTATACAAAATTCCATGCAATATATTAATCCCTGTAAAGATCGTGAACTAGATCTTAGAGGTTAGTATCTAGTTATTATTATTTTTTTGTCGTAAACATTAATTTGTTTGAAGTAACTTAAATATCTTTCTAGCGGATGATTTTACAAATTGTGGCATTATACAGTATTTAGATTTATAAATTGAGTTTACCCTCCAATTTAACTTCATACGTCACATATCAACACAAACACAAATCTTTGCAGGTTACAAAATTCCACAAATAGAAAATTTAGGCGCAACACTAGATCAATTTGATACAATAGACTTTTCGGACAATGATATCAGAAAGTTAGATGGGTTTCCTTTATTGAAAAGAATGAAATGTTTATTCTTAAATAACAACAGAATTGTGTAAGTTATTAAAGTTATTCGATACTTAATTTCTATAAATTAGGATCGTATTAACAGATTTCGATATTATTTTCTATTCACAGACGTCTTGGTGAAAATTTAGAGCAGTATTTACCTAATTTGGAGTCACTTATTTTAACTAACAATAATATAGCAGAGTTAGGTGATTTGGATCCATTAGCAACACTTCCTAAGCTACGGACTCTTTCACTGATGCACAATCCTGTAGCAAATAAACAACATTACAGGTATGTTTACTGAAGACATTATATGTTTTTACTTTTAGGTCATATATTATATTCAAATTTTACAGATTTATATAATACTATCAACTCACCCTCGCTTTTCTCGGGTTTATCCCTATGTCTGTTTATAAGTAAGTATGGAATAGATAGACTATATATTATAATGTATGTATGTACATAGGTAGGTATGTTCGGGCTAGTCTCTGCAACTCGACGACTGCATCTATTTTGCGTAATATGTACATAGGTATGATGAGTTCCTGCATGTTGTATTATAATATGTTTTCTCATGGAAATGAGATAATCTCTCATGGTAAAAAGTACCCTATGTCACTCTCCAGCCCTCCAACTATCTCCACACAGAAAATCATGCCAATCCGTGACTCTGTTTCTACATGAAAGAAGGACTAACAAACAAACAATGCACTTTCAGCACCTTTATTAATTATATTAGTATGGACGTGTTAATAATTTTTATTATAATGTATTTGGTTGCAGAGCATATATTGCGTATAAGCTACCAGAACTAAGACTACTAGACTTCAGAAAAATTAAACAAAAAGAAAGAGAGGAAGCCAACTCTCTATTTAAGAGCAAGAAAGGAAAAGAAATTCAGAAAGAAATTATTAAAAAAGCCAAAACATTTATACCAGGAGGGAATATGCCAGATGCTAAAGTTACAAGTTAGTATATATTTAATATATTTAATATTAATAATTACAAAACTGAATATTAAAAAAAATTTTTACATAAATATTTCAAATACATATTTAGAAAAAATATAAATATGGCATTTTTTCAGAAAAACTTAAAAAGCAAAACCATCTCTAAATACATATCTAAATCCTTAGGGCCGTTTCCGAGATACATGAAATAAATTTATATATATACAAGATTGCTCATTTAATATTATAAGATATATTTTGAATATGAAATTCTAAGTTAAGAATATATTTTTGTTTAGATCTTACACCTCAAGAAATCCACAAAATCAGAGAAGCCATTAAAAATGCTTCATCCCTTCAAGAGGTTGAGCGTCTGACTAGAATGTTACAATCTGGTCAGATTCCTGGACAGAAGCCATTACAACCACAGTCTCAAACCAATGGACAACGTAATATTAATTTTCATTTAAATATTTTTTTTTTTTTTGCTTTATTTTACCTTCAAATTTTCAAAGTTATATGATTGATAATATTTATTAACTGACATTATTACAAAGTTTCAGGGTTTAGGGTAATATTCTGATGTATTTACAGGAATACAAGTGAAATGAAATAATGAAATTTCTTTGAAATTAAATTTCTTAAGACTCTGTTGAATTAATTTGAGCATTATATCTTTTTTCAAATGCCTAATTCCTTAATTATAAAAAAAGTATAAAAAATGGGAAAGGCCAAGTTAGACTTGCATACCAAAGGTTCCATATAACTACACAATATATTTTAATACCTTTTGGATCAAAAGCTAATATTAATTCAGTGGAGTAATATACATAATATGAATGAGTGTTAATAAGTAAAAAAATTATTACATTGTTTAATATTATCAGTCTGATGATGTTTTTGATTCTGTGTTTTCAGAAGATGAGGATGAGGAGATGGAAACTGATCAAACAAATGGTCAAGCAGGATAAGGTTTGTCTACTATCAGGTGTTATAGCTATAAGAACAGGCTACACTTACAAGAAATAGATTTCCCATACATTTATTAAGCTGATATGAACAGTGTATACTACAAATTGCATATTTGGCTTCAAAGACAGATACTACATAAATTAATATAGAGATATTTATCAATGTCTCGTTTGGTTCGCATTTCAGATTAAATGTAACATTTTCACTTATTGAAATGTTACTGTGGTTTTATCTATAAACATACGCCAAGTAAATATTTTTAAATAAAATAAAAAGTGAAAATGTCATTGTTTTATTTAAAATTCTTATTTATGTCCATTAAAATCACAAATTACAAATTCTTAAATTTCAAATTCAATAAATCATCATTGCCAGCATCTAAATATACAGTGTAGATCATTTGTAAGATAATCTTTTTCCCCATTAGCTCTTTTATTGTCGGTCGCTTGTCTGCTAAAATAGATAACATTGAGTCTATAAGATCCTGAATGCCTCTCTCATAGACAGTCAAATCGATTGGGTGAACACTTCCACTTGTTATAGCCTTAACTAAGCCGACAAGTGTCTGAAAATTAAAATTTACTGTAATCAATCATTAATAAAATTACTACCTTATTCGATTTTTAAACCCTTTATTTCGTTTTGTCTAACCTACACTATCTTTTTGAGATTTATGTACATACTAGCAGAACCCGCGTCTTCGCTCGCGTTAAAGCTACCAAAAAAAACTAAAACAGTTGGTTTTATACAAATTTTCATACCCTAACTTACACCTTAATGGGATCAATTTCGGAATATGCTAAAATATGTATTTATTTAATTGGGTTAAAGAGTATTATTACCAAGTTTCAAGTAATTCTGATCATAAAAAATTTTTGGGTTATATTATAACGTGTTTTCCCGTGGGAGTGAGATAATCTCCCGCAGTAAAAAGTAGCCTATGTTACTCCCCAGCCCTCCTACTGTATCTACACAAAAAATCATGCCAATCCGTCACTCTGTTTCGACGTGAAAGAAGGACAAACAAACAAACACTTTCACGTTTATAATATTAGTATGGATACATCAACATTAAAGATACATATTATAACGTCATCTGTTGGATTTTTTTAGCTATTTTTTTGTAGATTTTTGGTTAAAGTGACCAATATAGCATTATATGATCTGTGTTATTACTAAATTTTCGTATGAATGATTTTTATTACAAAAATATTAATTTTACTTTAGATTTTGCATTACCTCTGATTCAAAAGCCCTTTTGTGTGTACACATTTCGTAAAGCAAACAGCCTAAAGCCCAAACATCGCTCTTTGTATCATATGGTTTTCCTTCACATAGTTCTGGGGCCAAATAATAAGGCGTACCAATAACAGTAGAGGTTTTTTTTGCGCTAAATAAAAATAAAAAATATAAGATTTTGAAAAATAAACAACTTCATTAACAGCTATATTGGATCAAAATCCGGCTGCAAGATTGCTACGTTCATCGAGTATTTAATCATAATATTTTTTTATACAATAATAAAAGGGACAATATGTTTTGACCGAGTTGAGTTGCCTATTAAAATGTGCCTGCTAGTATTTTTATTAAATTAATAATAATTGACTTTTTGGAATAAAATCGATGCACTGGTCATTAAAATAAATTAAACTCTTCTATCACATATATATATACGTAGAGAACTTGAAAAGTAATAGCTGCCGTTGCGCACTTGGCCGCAACCTCTTCGCAGCCAGGTGTAAGCAGATAATATTTTATTACATTTATATGTTCATGGCGTATATTTATTATTTATATATCAATTTAAAGCAATTTTTTTTCTGTACCTGATAAACTACTTCTGCCTAAGTAAAAGTGGCCGCAAATAGGAGTTTCTAGCTATTAAAGATTTTTTTGTTAGATTTATACGTACATGGCGTATATTCATTATTTATATATCAAATTAAAGATTTTTTTTTCTGTGCATGATAAAATACCTCTACCTATGTACAAGTGGCCGCAAATAGGGTTTACTAACTGTAAAAGATAGATTAAAGTGAAAAAGTTAGCGCGCTTCATCGATTGTCATTCTAACCGTGTTGTTTTGCACTTAAAAAGTTTAAATGCTACGTTCCACTAAACGCTCACGAGGATCATGCTCACGGTCACAACTACGGATTTTACCACTTAGTCCCGAGCGATGGAATCGTAAATCCAAGTGGAATGAATTATGGAGCGTTTAGAGCGTTGAAGTTAAATAAGTGTTGCAAATACTGTATCTATAATAAAAATAAATTTTTCATGATAATAATATATTTTCATTAATAATTACCGTTATTTATAGTTATAAAATAAAATATTATACTAGCTGACGTTCGATAACATTTTTTTTTTAATGAATCAAATTGAAACTCAAATAAAGTGGATTTTTTTTTTTTTTATGCGATTCAGTGACAAACGAGCAGCCAGACCACCTGATGGAAAGCAGTACCTGTCGCCCATAACACCTACGGTTCATGCACTTAGGTTTTAGGTAACAAAAATGCAGAACCACAGGTGCGTTGTCACTGTGAGGACTAAGATGATATGCCTCTTGCCTGTAATTGCGCTGGCTACCTTATCCTTCAAACCGGAACACAACAATGCAATCATTGTTGCTTGGCGGCAGAAATAGATAAGGGGGCGGTACCCATCCAGTCGGACTCCTCAGGCTTGACAGAGTCCTACCACCGGTAAATATTTACCGGTAGATTTTTTATTTTTGTAATAATTTCTTCAATAAGAAAAGTTTTGATTATGGCAACAATTATATTAAATTACATTATTGATTATGTTAATCTGTTGATAAATCAATACTTGTTATAGGCTATTTGACTGGTTTCTAGAAACTTTTTTATTTACTGGTATTTACAGAGCCTACAAATAGTGTTTATTTTTAATACTTATAAGTATTTTATCAAAAAATTGCAATCAAAAAAGTACAGTTCAAATAGGCCGTTGAAACACTTTTTTGTGCAACATGGCGTCAGTGACGTCACAAGGAGTTATAAACAATCAACCGACACGACCCAAGTTAAGTTAGCGTTCTTTTTTGTTAATAAGCATTTTATCCAATAAAGAAAATGTATAAATGGTGTTTAGTGCCAGGGTGCACATATACTACTATAAAGACACCAGAAAAACTATTCGTTTGTGTGCCGAAGAAGCCCAAAGTACGCAAAATGTGGTTGAAACTTGCTAGCAGAAATCCTGACAGTGTAGTGGATAATTCAACTGTTTTCTTTTATGAAGATCGTTTTAATGTAAATAAACATATTACCTATTATTATTCATCAATAATTTCACATATTTTCTAGTTAGCAATTTGTTTTAAGTTAGATGTTGTTGTGTTTTTTAATAGAACTTTCGGGAAACAAACATTAAGTTAATATTTTAGATTATATATATGAACTGCACATTAAGGAAATGATTTACGTTTCTCCTTGTACACTTCTCAGTAAAATAAGTATCACCTAAGTCTTCTTAATCTTGGGCAATTACAGACTGTCAATACTCATTGACAGACATGTATTTGATAGCTTACTAGCCTGTGACGTCATTCTACGGTCAGCCAATCCAAATCGTTTTCGATCACGTGATAACGGAGAAAAATGAATTAAGTTTTTAGAGGCTTTATTACACATACGATAACATATTTTTTTCACCTTAATGTATAAATCGCATTTAAAACCCATGCCCTTTGCGGATGTCAAAAAATAAAACAGTATTTTTCACACTGTCAAATAGCCTATTATTAATGAATATTATTAAGATTGTACCATTCCTGATTTATTATGGTAAACGCGGTACGACTCGACAAATATTATTGCTTTAAAAGACGAGCTAAAAAAATCAATATTTTATCTATTTGATTATTATATATTATTTAAAACAAATCCGGATAAAATGATACCCGTCAGCAAAATGTTTTTTTTTTTCTATTTTATTTATTCTTAATACCAATCTAATCATCAAATTGTTCTAATTAAATGCTGGTTTTTATAATTTTACGTCATGCTATTTGTAAAAAATACATTGGTGGTAACAGACGTTTAAAATGGTACCGCCTTACGCGTTTCTAAAATTATTATTTTTTCCGCCAACCTTAGATTTTCTTAATTTAGCCGCCAACAGAGGCTAAATAGTGACTTGACTGACTTCATTATAGGTCGAAGTTAGTTTCAAAACTTGTCGACACGGTTGCTCACAGCCTATTTAAACAATGGGCCGATTTACCAAGTGATTGTGGGTGTAATAATAGAAAAATGAAAGTTAACCGACCAAATAAATGCAGTCAAAAATATCTAAAATAAAACTAATTTGAACCTTTAGTATTGATGTCATTTAAATAGGACGTATTTTGAGTTGCTACTAAAACAATAAATTTATTATCTTCACCATAAAGATCATCGTATGTTATAAGCAGTATGTTTGTACGCAGTACCATTATTCCTTCATCGTCTGTCAGCTGTAATAATCGAAAAACTAACATTTAAATACTAAAAAAACTAAATAAATTACCTCGCCAACATTTTTGAAATGCCAAAGTCGCCAATTTTTACTAGAACGCCGTTTTTTCCAGTCAATAAAATGTTTTCTGCTTTTAAATCTCTATGGATTATATCTAATTTATGAATATAATTAACGCCCAATAATACTTGACAAAAATAAAATAATATTTCCTGTAAAGAATCATAAAGTAATTATAACTTTGCATATGATTATTTATTGTATAGTAGGTAATAATATACAAAGCTAATTAAAATAAACTTTACATTTATTATCCTATTTATTGAGGAATTTTATAGGTTAACATCACACTTAAATCCAAGTGCAAGCAATTGCAGTGGAGCAATTAAACAAATAAATTACGCAAACGGATGCGCGGACATAAGCCAGTATAAATATTAGAATAATAATTGTTATTAATGAATCACAGCAATATTGGTTACCTGTTGTCTTATTAATTTTGGACATCTTTGGTACATATATTCCGCTAGGTTTCCGCAAGTGGCATATTCCATACAAATCATTACGTGATTGTCAATGTAAAAGCAATCGTAAAATTTTATTATATTGGGATGATTCATTTTCGAAAGTATCTTGACTTCATTGGCTATCTCCTAGAATTAATTACATATTTAAATATAACCGAGAATAACTGATATTATTTAGACGGAATTTTACTAAATCGTCCAATATCTCATATATAATTTTTTAATAACATGTTTTAAATAAAGTTTACATACAACTATTTTATTTTATTTACCTGTTTATGATCTTGAATTTTTATATTCAATTCAATATCTTTCACTATCGTTAACATTTGCTGTTTTTGCTGTTCACATAGATAGACATTTCTATAATAAAGTTACATATTAGTAAACTCGACAATATTCGCGTTCAAAGCAGATGGTACTTAGTACAACAAGATTTTCTGTTAGCAATTAAAATTGCTATCTTAAAACACATACCCATAAGTTCCTTTTCCTATAGTCTTCAAGACCTTTAAATTATATTTTTTAAATCTCTTTTTAAATTCCATTTTATTTATTATTAATGCATACTTGCGTTTGATAATTTCTAAATTATTCCTGTATAAACTTTTTAATACTACCCTCAAAATGAAAAAAATGCAAATGTTCAATTTAGCTAGGAATTGTTTTTTAATTATGCATAGGATGCACGAAATTAGAACAAATGTGTGACCAAAGTCAATAAATAGTATTGGGCGTCCTACCCATCTTTGTAAGACAACTAAATCGAACATAATCAGCATTTTCTTTCACTGTAATAATTTATAACAGCTTCATTCTAATTTCAATAACGATTAACTAAATCAATCTATGATAGTAAAGTAATAAATATTATAAATTCATTAAAAAAAACCTAACTTAAAATATCTAGAAAATAGAAATAGTAACACTATTTGCAAACGTCAATCTGTCAGTATTAAGTCAACTGTCAAATCAAAATTCTATATAAATTTTCGGGTATCTCCTTAGGCAAAAGAGTTTGTATTTCTTAAGTTTTCTTTAAACTGACGGCTTTATTTAAGAAGTAACCTGATATATTTAAAGCCGTCAGGATGGGGCAGATTATGGGATCTTACAATGCTCGAAATGTAGATCTTTATATGGACGACAAGCCAACATTTAATCCACAGGATGGTTTTTCTTACGATCGGAAAGAACGAGGTATTATATGAAAATTGGAAGTAAGATACAAAAAAGAATATAAACAAAACATCCTTAATTCATTAAGACTATTATTAAAACTATCCATTGTGACCAAGTATATTTAGTCATAGAGGTTACATAATAGTTAACAATATTATTTACAGAAATGATAGCTAAAGAAGAGGACTTGATATCAGCAAGGATTCCACCCAAGTATAGAGATTATTGTTCGCACTATTTACTTGAATATCAAGTCTGCCGTTACAAGAACATGCCATTTTTGTATAAATGTGCTCATGAGAAACATGATTATTTAAATTGTGAACACCAAGAGTAAGTTCATTTTTTCTGTATATGATGAATAATCTTAGATATATAAAGGTAGCTTAGACTGTGCTTTTAATATTCACCCAAATGGTCTTAAACAATTTTTAAATTTAATTGATATCTATACTCATAAAGCTGAAGATTTTGTTTATTTTTTCATTGAACGCGCTAATCTCAGGAACTATTGATCCGATTGGAAAAATTCTTTTTGCATTTGATAGCCCGTTAACTGAGGAAGGTTATAGGCTATATATCATCCCGGAAGAGTGTATCGGTCCCGTGGGATAGATTTGTTTTTGTCTAGGGACGAACCCGAAGCGAAGCGAGGGTGAGTCGCTAATTATTAATAATAGCATTACACATAATTGATAAAACTAGAAACTTATAATTAAAACATATTGTATAATTTCAGTTATGTGGTTCGTATGAAGGAATTTGAACGTGAACGCCGTCTACGACTGAGAGAAAATCGACTTGTTAATGTTGCATAAATATCAATGTTTTAGTAGAATCAGCAATAAATTGTAAATACAAAAATGAATATAATATCATAGAAATTTTATTATGCCTAAACTTTATTTTAAGCACATATTTTTAACATGCTTTTAAAAACAATTTAAAATATATTCACCTATTATTTTAATAACCATTAAAGTAAGTAAATAAATTGGTCTGCTAATCTATACTAATATTATAAAGCCGAAGAGTTTGTTTGTTTGTTTGGTTGAATGCGCTAATCTCAGGAACTATTAATCCGATTTGAAAAAAATTTGAATTGAATTGAATTGAATTTTGCATTAGATAGCCCATTAACTGAGGAAGGCTATAGGCTATATATCATCCCGGGAAAATGTACGGTTCCCGTGAGATAAATTTGTTTTTGTCCAGGGACGAACCTTAAGCGAAGCGAGAGTGAGTCGCTAGTAAATTGATAAGCAAAAAACTTTGTTTTCCCATTTCAGTTTTCAATTAGGAAATTAATAATCCCATGAAAAACATAACGTAAAAAAATGCAAGTCTCCCAACACAGTTCTTCTACCTCAAAAAGTTTTGAGATATAAAGGCTCCTACACACAGTGCCGCCGGCCTTGCCTCCGGGCACGTGCCGCCGATCTTGCTTTTGACGCGCGGCAAAAGCAAGAGCGGCGTATAGGAGCCTTTATGTAAAACCAAGTTGAATAATTTATTGAGTATCTATATATTATGGAAGTATCTATGCAACATCGTTGTCATAAATTGTTACCTATAATAAGTTAAATAACAACATTTCATAGAGAGCATCAATATTAGATATTTTTATTTCTTTAATAAATAGAATGACTTGGCCATCGCACACGGCAAATAACAAAATTTATATAATATTAGCGTTCTGAGCGCATTATTTATGTTTGTATATGTCTAATTTTGACCCACTAGAGCTATGATCAATTAGGACTAATTAAAATAGTGGATTATTCTAATGTTTCCGTCCGATATTTTTAATGTTGGGCGTTTAGGCATACCACCTTCATGCATATAAGGATTTATGTGGAACTCACTGCTAAAGCCGGTACTATCCACTAAAACCCAATAGAACCCCGTCATAATAGGGCGTCGTAGGATTGCTTACGCATTCAATCATAACGCCCCGACAGCTTGTTTCAACGGTTCACTGTGGACTGTGGTATCAGAGAAGTACCAGGAGCGACCCACAACTCACAAGGCATAACGTCTACCGAGGTGGGCCGCCACTCAGTGCTTTTCTTGGCTTCGCGCCCGGCTGGATTGCCGGACGTTAATTAGCTCTCCCTCCACGACAAGGTGATTGCACAATGAGAGGAATTTAATTTAGCCTCCTATAAGATCGCCAAGATCTATTTCTCATCGCTTGCCTTCGCCACGCTACGCTGACTTATAAGTATTGTAAAGGTATATTATTAAAGGAGACTGCAATCACATATCTATCTATACAAATAAATAAAATTGTAGTGTCTGTTTGTAATATTAAAATAACCGCTTTTTACTAAATGCATATGGATGTATACACGGTACATATACCAAAACAACATTTTTTATAATTTTTGTCAGTCTGTCTGTCTGTTTGTTCTCTCTGTTGCTAATCTCCGAAACGGCTGGACCGATTTTGACGGGACTTTCATTGGCAGATAGCTGCTGTTATAAGAAGTAACTTAGGCTACTTTTATTTCAGAAAAAGAATCAGGGTCCCGCGAAAAAAAATTAAAACCTATGAAATTGTGAACAAAATCCGCGTACGGCGTACGCACCCGAAAGAAACGAGGGTAAATCGCTATGTAATTTTAATGAATATCTTAGAAGTAGCAAGCTACTATTTATGTTTAAACAAAGCTAACCGTGAAAACGTACCTAGGGACGAACGCGAGCGAAGCGAGCGTGAGTCGCTAGTTTATACATTGTATTCCTTGTGCAGTTTGTTGTATATCTAGAAAACGGGACAAGAATTGTGGGATGCTTTAGTTTTCCTTGCTTTATAGGCTAGACACTAATGGTGTTCAAAATTTGAAGTTTGTGTATCTTCTAGAAGTTCTTAGAATTTTGATGATCTGTGAGTTAGTGACGAAATTAAAAAACTTTGATCTGCAATAGTTTTGAAACTGCAGGTTCAAATTATTATTTTTTTAATATACCTAGTTATTTGTCTTCTTAGTCACTGAAAATTCAGGTTTTTAACTTTATCCACTGCGCAGTTACACGGGAGTCATAAATGGCTTCGAGAAAAGGACGTTACGGTTGTGCCCTTTTTTTGCTCGACTTGGCGGGGGCATTGCCGTGCTTCCAGATTTTATGCGTCAAATTTATTGCAGTTAATTAAACTGTACATTGGCTGCTTAAAAACGTGTTTCATAGTGGCAAGAACTTTTATGGATGCAAATTTATATCAAAAATTATTTTATTCTTATATCTTGATAAATTAATCTCTCGAAAAATAAATTTTTTTCAGAAAAGTTTATTTTTCTTCCGGGGTACTGCCCAAGAACGCATCTGAGCAAAGTACATTTTTTTTTATATGACTACAAAAGAGGTTTTCAAATCGGGCAAATAATTGTATGTTACGTTTTAACGTTTAGTATAAACATATTTTTCCACAGTAAGAAATATTCTTTGAACCAGATAACCAGCTATCCTCATACCAAATTTCATAAAAATCTGTCCACTAGTTTTCTTGTGATGCGTTCACAGACAGCAGACCGAAAGAAATAAAAACAGCTAAAGATTTTATCCTGTATGTTACAACTATCTGTTTGTAAAAGAAATGATAAATTAATAAAAATAAATATAATATTTTTATCTCCACTGATATAAAACACGTGTTGTATATGTATTTATGAATATTTGAGCTTTTAGGCTGTTGGTGTGCGTGCGGATCGTAAAAATTTAACTCATATTTTTTTCTAAACGTGCAAAAAAGTGTAACTTCAAAAATCTAAACACTATACATTCGGCCTCTATATCGATAAGAATAATTATTTCAATATGATTTTCCAAAAAAATATTTAATGTACAGATTCGACTCTGTTAAAATTTTATTCAATATGATATCTCAGTATGAATCTTTTTTTTATAATTTTGTTTAAATTTTTATTTTAAGAAGTTATTAATAATCTGTGCTAAAATATAATAGGGCTGTAGTGAAGATCAGAAACAATAATGACAACCCTTAGAATGAGATTAATAATGTTGCCATTATCTTAAACGCTTTGCTTAGGCATTTTTTGTTCTGTGGATGTTGTGCAAGAAGGATCTGTTTTGATTGTTACTATAGAGGAAAATACTATCCGCTGCTTTTATACAAATATATATTGATAAGCAATTATATCCCTTGTTGCTCAATTTTATTAAGGTTGTCAAGACATCTGTTCTGTAAAATGTCTAACAATTTTTGTAAACACGCTTGTCGAATACACAAATTATATGTATAATAGGCGAATGCTATTTATTGCGGAAGTAATGGCTTCCTAAAATTTAATTGCAGATTTTAAGTCATAAATCTAAAATTTTCCGAAAAGAATCATCAAAGGTAAAGTTTTAATGAGAATAGGTCTGTTTCCCGTGAAGATTTGTGTCATCCGGCTTCTTTCTCACCCTATTAATACCGCGTCTAAAATTTTACTAAGAAATAATCTTAAAAATGATGAATTTATAAATAAACCTGTACAACTTTACCAATATTAAAGAAACATAAATGAACACTAAATTATTATAACTTCATAAAAATGACAATTTTTAATGCCTGTATGTGATGTGTTGTGAATAATAATATGTATCCCAGTTAATTACTAGTTGAAGACTTTATTTTGACATGGGTGATGCTGGCGGGACGATGTCTGTTAGAGGAAAATTTAAAGGAAAAATGGAAGAGGATGACGAATCAGAGGAAGAAGTTTGGAATTCAGATGAAGAAGACGAAACAATTGCGAGGATACAACGGGCACATTTTGCGCAAGCCGCTGCTATGAACCCTCGAAGAAGAGCGGCTGCTCGACCATCAAGGATGAGCCATAAACGAAAAATGGAAGCAGTTAAAACTTTTCACGATTTTACAAAGAAATTAAAAAAAGATACTGGTATTACTATTCGAAGTTTAATTGGTCAAAATGTATTAGATCTAAGTGATTTTTCTAGTGAAGATAGTAAAAGTGACAGTGATGGTTTATCAGAGGAAGAGTTTGTTGTTGATCCAAGTGCTGTGCAAGACTTAAATGAAGAAAATGAAAGCTATATTGATCCAGAAACAGGTGATTTTATTGAAGCAAAGAAAACAAAGCAAGCAGAGACACAGGAAATGCCATCCATTAACAATGAATCCTTGGTGCATGACAATTTTGAAGAACCCAAAACACTGACAATAAATGATATTATAAATGAGGGGGATTTGGATTTATCAAAAAATGTTGAGATAGCTGAGGTAGAAGAGAGTGAACTGTGTCCTGGTAAAACTGCAGACGATTTGTTGAACATGACAAAACAGGAAAACCAAGAATTTAGTGGTGAAAATTTGAAAGAGATGGATGAAATTGATGTTAAACAATCTAAAAGTGAAGAGGAGGAGGATAGCGAACAGGCTGAAGAAAAAAAATCTGAAACTGATGATGAGGTAATGATAATTTATTACTAGACTAATTTACGTTTTGGTGTTGATTATAATTAGCAATTATAATCAACACCAAAACAATAATTAGCAATTGATTATAAAGTGGCAACAGCTAGTCAAGATAATGTATAAAAAAACAATTAAAACTTCCTAATATTAGATTGTTGAGCTGGAGTTGCCTTTTGATTAGTGATATTTTTAAAATTTGATTTCATAATGTAATCAGAATTAAGTTATTTTCAGTTTAATTTAAATGTTTAGTAATTAGTTATTAAGTACTGTTATACTGTTTTTGTTATACTGTTTTTGTTATAATGCTTATTGTATTCTACAGAAAAAAGCATTAAATCCAAACACATTAAACATGCGGCGAAATATAAGGGAAGTTATGGATGAGAAAAATTTAGATGCTTCGACATTGGCTGCTCAGAGGCAAGAATCAGAGAGGTTAGCCAGAGTTCAAGAGCAACAGAGAATAATAAGAGAGGTAGTATTTCATACATAATAATATTAATACTGTTTTTAGAATAAAATCTTGGATATATTTTTTGAATGTTTATGTCTCAAGGTAAAGTACCTTTAATAGTACCATTTAATATGTTTGTATACATCAACAAAAAAATTGTTCTTTAAAAACATATACAATCTAAGCATAAGTATTATTCCACATATTTTGAAACACCATAGTTTACCTGAATGTTCTATAGTATTAAATGTTGTAGGATGAAACAAATTAAGATGTTCTATTAAAATAGTTCACTAATATATAGAAACACTGTATACTAAAAAAAAAAATAACATTTGTTTTACAGGTTCAAAGACAAATAGCAATAAACAGACAAAATAAAATACATCAGAAAACTTTATCTCTTCTACAAGGTGGATCTTCGATATTAAAAAAGGGAGGTTCTGGGCAAAAATTAAAGTAAGTATTTTTAATAATATTATTATTTATTATGTATGTATATATGAAAGAGAGATTTCATTAAACTCATTTTAAATAACTTTATGCTTACAGTTTACCTAACACAGTATTAGTTAAATTACCTTCTGGTGAAGTTAAAAAGACTTCAGTTAAACAGGGACAAGTCGAAGTAACAAAGGTGTCTAAGCCTACAACATCAGCTTTAGCACAGAAATTAACTAGACCAGATCAAAAGTCTGAAAAAAAGGAGGTATGGTTAACTATTTGAGTACCAATTTTATTTATTTGGTTTACAATAAATTGGAAATAATATTACGTTAATTAATATTTATAGGTGGTAGAAATAGTAGATAGCAGTAGTGGTGAAGACTCATCATCTTCATCTTCAGATTCAGATGACTGCATAATGTTGTCAGACTCTGAAGTACCACCTAGTCCAGAGGCTGATGAAGATCCCGGCAATTCTGGTAAAATATTAAACTATAGAAATAAAGTTAGATCGTATTATTATTGTGATGTAAAATGAAATATTTACCATGTTTGTCACTTACTTCTGAGAGTTCCTGATATATCTGCCATCAGTATACCCGTGAGCATGGTGCTTGTAACAGTGCCGAAATATCAAGAAACTTCAAAAGTAAGTGATAAACATGTTAAATATCCCATTTTACCTCACAATAATATTGTCAATGACCATGAAAGTTTAAAGACTTATAAAGTTAGATCATTATATTATTTATACAATATGGGATCTATGAGATCTTTAATAGATGTAATGAGTGTTAATTGCTTAACCATTGTCCTTGTAGAGGTTAGCTTTTTATTTGTATATCATTTGATTTGATTTTGTATTTCAATATAAAGGCACCTCTACATATGCATTTCAAATTTATTAATGAACATATGCATTTCAAATATTTATATTGTGTTGTGGAATCAATTCTTGGCATTCGTTTTTGAAGTTCACCCATGTGTATCTGGTCTCCGGAAATTGAATTAAGAATCAATATTCTGTAAAATGATAACCAGGATCTGTTTTGCATATTTTTAAATGTGTCTAGCTTGATTGATGCTTTTTAGTTTTATTCTTAAATCGAACATTTTATTCATCTATATAGATAAATAAAATCTAAGTGTCTGTTTGTAATGTCAAAATAATAGTTTTTATTTTTTAAATGCATATTAAATTTATAAATCTAAAATCATGTACAAAATTATATAAGAAAAACATAATTTTTGAAATTTTTGTCTGTCTACTTTTCTATTAGAAAAAGGATTAGGGTTCCATTCAAAAAAATTAAAACGTACCTAGGGAAGCACCCGAGCGAATCGAGAGTAAGTCTCTAGTTACTAAAGATATATCACTTTAATGGAATTCCAAACTTTTTCAGGTCTTCATGTAAATGACGCGTATAACATTCCTGATGAACAAGGGCGTGTACTAATTAATATAGGCCATGCCGAAAATGAAGAAGACATATTTCTAGCTCCTCAAATTGCTCGAATTATTAAACCACATCAGGTTTGCAATTTTTTTTATAATGTGGGGGTTAATTTAGAGTACTATAGTATCAAAAGTATTCACTTTTAGTGCATAAGTTATCGTTTTTATTATTAAACATCTAAGGTCATATTTGAATGAATTTACATAATCTGTGAAATCTGTGCTTTTAATTGTGGATTTTCTGAAGAAGAAGTTTTAATATAATTCGTTTTTATTTCAGATTGGTGGAGTCAGATTCCTTTTTGATAATATTATAGAATCTGTGCAGAGGTTTTCCACTTCTACGGGCTTTGGTTGTATATTAGCACATTCTATGGGCTTAGGGAAGACCCTACAAATAGTTTGCTTCTGTGATATATTTCTTCGACACACGAATTCCAAGACTGTTTTGTGCATTATGCCCATTAACACTCTTCAAAATTGGGTAAATAAATTTGTAAATACATATATTATATATTATTTTTTAAAAGCTTCAATTATTTTATATTGACACATGTATATGAGGCAGAATAAGAGCAATGGTCATAAAATTATTAATTATTTTTAACTTTATTTTTTTTAGGTGGCAGAATTTAATATATGGCTACCTTTGGATGCAAGCAAAAGTCCCTTATCAGCGCACGGTGAAGTTCGACCGCGGAATTTTCCTATTTATGTTTTAAATGATAGTCACAAGACGCTACAAATGCGTGCGAAAGTTGTTAAGGTAAATCATATTTATTAAATGTTTGGATCATTTTTTTAAATAATTTAATGCAATTATTTTTAATTTCTTTTATTTGAATATCTTTTTTTCTATATTTACAGGATTGGAAAACAACAGGCGGTGTTCTAATGATAGGATATGAATTATATAGACTGTTAAGTATGAAAAAGGATAAAAAACCTCGAAAGAAAAAGAAAGCCGATAAGAATGAGGATAAAGACAAAGAGGATAAAAAAAACGATGGAAATGATGAGCCACAGGTAATTCTATTTTTAAATAATTTTGTCACTTTATACAAACACATTTAGTAATATTATATATTACTACTAGCGACTCACCCTCGCTCCGCTCGAGCTCGTCCCTACTTACTTTTAACGTTTAACATAGTAGATTTCTCAGAGATGAGATATTTTCCCGCAGTAAAAAGTATCCTATATGTTGACCCAGAGAACCAGCTATCATCATACCAAATTTCATCAAAATCCCTCCAGTGGTTCTTCCGTGATGCGGTAACAGACAGACAGATAAAAATTCTAAAAACTATAGAATTTGGCCACTGTATCGATAATAAAGTCTATTTCAATAAGATTGTCCAGTAAATATTTAATGTATAGATTCGGCTTAGTTACGATTTTATTATATGTGTAGATGAGAATAAAACCTATCTTGTTTAAAAATGATTTCATAATTTGACAACATTGGCTCTCAAGTGGTAATATACATCTATACATATAATAAAATTCTGAGTAGAATCTGTACATTAAATATTTTTTGGAATATGTAATTAGTCATTACTATCGATACAGAGGCCGAATCTATAGTTTTTAGAATTTTTGTCTGTCAGTCTGGGACCCCATCACGAGAAAGCCAGGGGACAGATTTTGATGAAATTTGGTATGATGATAACTGGTTATCCGGGTCAACATATAGAATACTTTTTAATGCGGGAAAATATTTCATCTTTAAGAAATCTATACTAAACGTTATATATAAATTATAACATAATATAATGTGTCGAACTTTTATTATTTTTAACTGCCTCGGTGGTGTTGTGGCTAGCACGTACGGCTGCACATCCAGAGGTCCTGGGTTTGAATCCCGGACTGGGCTAAGTTTAGTTATTGAGTCTTTTTGTATAGTAAGCCTCAGTAACAGCCCAGAGTTGGGAAGTTGGCTGTGTTTCACCCCCGTGCCTCGGAGAGCACGTGTCACGTCGGTCATGCGCCTTATCTCTCACCGGTCATGTCGAGTAGTCGTCCCACTGGGATATGAGAGTGACAGAAATAGAGAGTGCACTTGTCAGCGCGTACACCGACAGACGCGTCGCACTATAATATCTCCTGCGCATCTGGCTAGTGTCAGTGAGATTGGCGGCCGTGGCCGGAATCTTATTGGGTGGACATTATCATTATTATTTTTAATTATGATTATTTTTCTATAACGTGTTTTTGAATATATTTTTAGGGCATAGATGGAAAGCCTGAAGAGCGCGATAAAGATGATGTTGACTCGTTAGGAAAAGATATTGAAGCGAAAGATGAGAAAAAGGAGGATATACCTAATGATGAAGACAAAAAGCTTTTAGATGGTACTTTAAATTTTGTCATTCTTCATACTAATATGTCAAATGTGATAATAATAATAATGTGTTAGTGAGTGATAATGTGTTAGGGAGTGAATGTGTTATTACTTCTTTACACTGTATGGGTTTAGTGGATTTGAGTCAGTTTCGAAATAGAGATTATTAGAAGAGAGCTACCATTATCATAATACGTGGAATATCGTGTAGCGATTCTTTTTACCAATCTACCATGCTAACGTTTTAAATTCATTTCTAAGAGTTCTATATAAATGTAATAAATTAGTTCTGTGTAATAATATATATATACAGGATGGGTTTTTAAGACGGGACAGTAAGGGCTACCTGCCCTTTTGTAAGAAAGTTTGTATTCACAGTAAGAAATAGACGTTTGGTCACAAAGAATATATCGAGTTGATTAATCGTTTTTCCGTACAAAATGTATGGCGTATGTATAAAGTTTTTGGCGATATCTATCATTTCTAGTACTCATACCTTAAATGGTCCCATAGAGTCTTTTGATCCCTACATTAAATAGAATTGATTGACATAAAAAATAAAAAAAACTTTTTTCGTATTTTAGCATTTTTTTCGCTAACTGGACATTTTTTCCAAAATCTGTGAATGCAGTTCAGAATATCTCAAAAGTTATGGATAGTCTCCTAGGAACGTTTTCCTGTAACTATAGTAGTTAAGGTACCTGCCCTTACTGTCCCGTCTCAAAAATCCACCCTGCATAAATCAAAGGGTTTGTTACGAC
Organism: Argynnis bischoffii washingtonia; assembly: GCA_033884665.1. Taxonomy (NCBI): domain Eukaryota; kingdom Metazoa; phylum Arthropoda; class Insecta; order Lepidoptera; family Nymphalidae; genus Argynnis; species Argynnis bischoffii. The sequence continues at coordinate 9,887,913 of CM066618.1, read as the reverse complement.
ACTTATAACTCGAGAACTGCTGGACCGATTTTCATGGTTTTCGATTTGTTGGATTTGTCTCTGCCTCAAATAGGACAATAACTATTAAAACATCGGAAAAATTCACGAAAATCAAATATTTGAAATAAAATCTATACCATACTAAGAGTCAAGACGTACTTGGGATGAACCTAAGTGAAGCGACGGTGAGTCGCTATTGATGTATAAGTTCATCTTCAACTATTGAAGGGATTTGGTCAAAATTTGACAAACAGTTGTTGGATTAACACGATAGTATTTATTGCCACACGTCAGTTCATTCCTGTAGGTCTGCCACAAAAAGTTACCTAAAGCTGCATAGTCAAATAATAACTATTTTTTCATCGACTTTTTGAGGTGGTGGTATAAATTCAAATTCAAAATATTTTATTCAGCATTAAATTATTACAATTTTTTACTGAACGTCATGAGTCTACTACCAGTTCGGAAAGAAGAAACTTCAGACCTGAGAAGAACTGGTGAAAGAAACTCAGCAGGAGTAATATTTTTTTAATAAATTATAATTTACAATATTTCTATAAAGTTGAAGTAGCCTGGAGGCGATCACTTCATTCCCAAGGCGTGCTATCTTCTATAAAATTATTTATTGTATAATAGCCTTTAGCACACAAACGTTCTTTAATATTTTTTTTTAATTTAGTGATAGAAGCTTTTTGAACATTTTTTGGGATCCTGTTGTACAAGCGTATACATTGTCCATAAAAAGAATTACTGACTCTCTTTAAACGAGTCACAGGCATTACAAGTTTGTGTTTGCTCCTAGTATTAATGTTATGCATGTCACAATTCTTGGGAAATTCGTGTATATTTTTACGAACATACATAACACTTTCGTACACGTACTGAGAAGCAACAGTCAATATTTTTATTTCTTTAAACTTATCTCTTAATGACACTCTAGGACCTAAACTATAAATTGCACGAATAGCTCTTTTCTGCAGTACAAAAATCCTATTAACAGTTGCTACATTAATTAAAAAAGAACCCATAAGTGGAATAATTTTTTACAGTGATTTAGTACTGATCTAAGTTTTTAGATAAAAAGTAATTACTAAAATTACAAAGAAGACATTACATTTTATTTATTTTTTTTCTTTAAGAAATGTACGAAGCATTGGTGCGTCCGGGACCCGACCTGGTGATTTGCGACGAAGGACACCGCATCAAGAATTCCCATTCAAACATATCGTATGCTTTAAAACAAATGAGAACAAAACGACGCGTTGTTCTCACTGGTAAATTATTAAATTAAAATACATATAATAAATAATACTATTGTAATTATTATTATTTATTTTACAATTTTCATTATTATGTGTTTTTATTTTGCTTTTAATAAATTAAGTTTGATTCAAAAATAGCACACTATGTTTTTAATATGTGTTTATAGTGAGATTTGCTTGAAGAAATATTGTTATAATTAAATACAATACTCTTTAATTTCAGGTTACCCTCTTCAAAATAACTTGTTGGAATATTGGTGTATGGTTGATTTTGTTCGTCCAAATTACTTGGGTAGCAAAACCGAGTTCTGTAATATGTTTGAGAGGCCCATACAGAATGGACAGTGCATAGATTCGACACCTCAAGATATAAGGCTCATGAGGTATAGGGCTCATGTTCTGCATTCGCTGCTCGTGGGCTTTGTTCAAAGGTAATTTCAACGTATTTTTAATATATTTTTTTATTATTGAGTAGCTTTGGTCCATTACTCCACTCTTGTCGCAAGTTTTTTTAAGACTTGTCACCTTTCATCTCTTTCTTTTAACAGGATAAAAAGTAGCCTATGTTGCCAATATATCTTGCCAATGATAGATTCTTTAAAATCGGTACAGCTTTTAGTTGGTAACACTTTCTTTTTTTACTTTTAATTCTGCTTTAAATTACAATAAAAAAAAATAGGTATGCCACTCAATAAAACATTTAAGTCTGTAAATTTCTGAGTATCTCTAGGTGCGTCTAAAGGGTTTTAACTTAATAAATTAGGTACATTAAAACATAACGTAAATTTAATATTTCCTGAGAACCTTCAATCAAACTTGCCCGAACTCTATCATTACTTTTTTCCTTCAGGCGATCTCATGCCGTATTACAATCAACATTACCACAAAAAGAAGAATACGTATTACTAGTTCGCATGACGCCATTACAACGTAAACTGTATGATAGATTTATGAATGAAGTAGTGAGATCTGCTTCTGTTCCAAACCCGTTGAAAGCATTCGCTATATGTTGTAAGGTAAGTTTTGTTTTAAATTATTGTTAACCAAAATTAAAAAGTAATTCCCTTACTCTTTGTTATAAAATTTAATAAAATAAATGTTTTTTATTTTTTATTTTATTGAGAACTAGCGACTTACTTTTGCTTCGCTCGGTTGAATCCTAGGTACGCGGATTTTGTTCATAATTTCATGGGTTTTAATTTTTTTGCGCGGAACCCCAATTGTTTTTTTCCAAAATAAAAGTAACTTAAGTTACTCCTTATAACATCAGTTATCTGTCAATGAAAGTCCCGTCAAAATCGGTCCAGAAGTTTCAGAGATTTTATTGTGCTATGGTTGTATTTGAAATTGTAATAATTTTATAAATTGCAAATTTAAAATTTAAAGATGTTGTTTGTCAGATTTGGAACCATCCAGATGTTCTATACAATTTCTTAAAGAAGCGCAGTGAAGTGAATGCGGCTATAGAAGAAGATTTAGACTTGGAGGAAATTGGTGGTGTAACTAAAGCTGGTCGAGCTAAAAATAATAAGACGACGAGGCGAGCTGCGAAACCTCGGGTGAGTTACTTAGTAACTTTTGCTTTTGTTTAATGTTTGTTACCTTATTGGCCGACTTTGAAAGGAAGAGATATTTAATTCGATTGTATGAGTCTCTATGTATATTGCTCCATACATACAATTGTATGCCTCAATTATGAATATAGGTATTTATTAATTTTTTTTTAATGAATAGGTTAAGGGTGGTTCCATATACATTTCAAGAAATAATTACTGTGAAAGTTTGATTTTAACATTTATTGTCTTCTTATTACTATTCTCTGTTACGTTCAAATGAAATACAATAAGATTAGTTTATAAAGGTGGACTTCTCTATAGAAAATATTTCTTTCAGTCATATAATCTAAGGTTGTGAGAAATAGAAGTGATCATTTGACTGAAAGTAAGAAAATGTCTGGTTTCAGTTTTTAAATGATGATCACTTGTAAAAATTGATATTATAAAATAATATTATATTTATTTAAGATTGTCTGTTTAAATAAAATATTTAAATTTTAAATAAAAAGATTTTGTAGTGTAGTCTTAATTGTTATTGTTTACATACCTCCACCTATGTAATTGCTATGTAATAGGCAATGCAAATATATTGCAGGGATCGTCAAAGAAACCCGCTGCAACGATACCCCCCAACACAACAGCCCCAGTGCAACGTCAGGAATCAAACACATTTGGAGATTCACAATTTCCTCCAAACGGGCCACCATATTCGCAAAACAATTACCCCAATCAACCACCCAATAGACCTCCTGGTGATGGATCAAGCTACCCTCAATATCCATATCAAAATTCTAACACGGGATATTTTCCACCAAATCAGGAATACAATCAAGAGTATGGCAGCAATTACTACCCACAACAGACTCCATTCCCTGGAAATTACTCAAATCAATACCCACCAAATAATTCAGAACAAGGGTACAATCAGAATTACTGGGGTAATAGTAATTATTACGGTAACCAAGGTTACTATGGCAACCAGCAATATGGACCTAATCAACCCCCACAAGAATTCAACGGGAATCCCCAACCTGGATATAACAACCCTCAACAGTACCCAGCGAATTATACACCTTCCAATAATTCATATCCTCCGAATTCCATGCCACCTTATCCAAATAATCAAGAAGGTTATGGAAATCAAACTAGACCATACCAAGGACCATTTCCAAACGAGCCGGGCTATTCCCAATATAATACTCAAAATCCACCCCCTAGCTCATCGTATCCTAGTAACCAGCCGACACAAGAATTTCCCAATCAAACTTATCCGCAGGCTTATTCTGGCAACAATGCATATGATGCTAATGCTCCCAGTTCTTACAATCAGTATAACAATCAACCTCCAAATTATCAGAATTTCCCGAATACTCCAGGAAGTATTCCAAATCCGCCTCAAGGAAATGTCAACCAACCTCCCATCAAAACTGAATGTCCAATTGACTCTAATTATCGCAATGAAGTGAAGTCTGAACCAATTGAATCTCAAAACCAAACAGTTAACTATAATCATTCCTACAACTTTCAGCAAAATCCACCATATTCGGAAACAAATAATCCGAATGGTAATTTTCCATATCCCAATTTCCCTCCCGCTCTCGAAACTAAACCGCCTCTATGTAGTTCTAGTTCCGGAAGTCCCGTCACCTCGTGGCCGTTGACGGAAACTCTCAAAACGGAAATTGACAAACTTAAAGCTGAAGATAAAATGGAGATGAAATCTGAATCAGATGGAGAAGTTAAAATTGAAGATTTGGATACGAAAAAAATCGTTAAAGATGAAGTTATAAAGGAATTTAATGTACCACCAATGGTGCCCAAACATATGCCACCGGAATACGTGAAAAATGATATATCAAGAACGGAGGCAAAGAATCATACTTTAGAGCCAGATGTAGAAACTACGAAAAAAGGCAAACAGAGAGGAAAAAGCAAAGACGATAAAAAGACAGAGAAGCCAAAAACTAGAGGTAGAGCGGCTAAACCTAAAGGCCGTAAGGATAGGAAAACGTCAAAAGAAAAGAACAACGACGAGTCAGAATCTGAAGAAAGTGAAAAAGAAGAAAAATTAAATAAAGAAGAAGAAATTGCCTTAACGAAGAAAGCGGAAGAAGTGACTTACGACTGGGCAACGGAGTTATTAAAAGATTATATTCCTGGTATAATAGAAAACTCTGCGAAGATGGAACTTTTCTTCTACATTTTAAACGAGAGTATAAAACTTGGAGATAGACTATTGCTGTTCAGTCAGAGCTTGTTCACACTTAATCTTATTGAAAACTTTTTGGAGAGAAATTATATTCCAGGCACGAATCGTCTTTGGGAGAGGAATACGTCATACTATCGTAAGTAATCCATTTTCTATACATTAATTTTCTAAACATGTGCCCCGTATCAAAACATTTTATTTCGTTAAAATATATTAAATATGTTGAAAAAACGTGAACAATATTTAAAAGTTAGTTTTAAAAACGTTTGCATATTTTAGACATTTAATTTAATTTAAGAATGCTCAAGATTTTTTAACTATTTTTCTGTCTGCTGTTGTATACACGCGTGTCCTTTGTTTGAATAACAGAGACATTTTTCTTATTACACATTTTTTTTTTCTCACTTATATAATTATTATATAACGATATAGTTATTATGTATATTCTGTTTAATTTTTGGTGATCATTAAAAAACTATATTTAATGTAAAAAACAAACATTTTTAATGAGTCTGTGCGGGAATCGAAACGTCTGAAAATTTTGTATTAATAATTTTAATTAATAGTAAACTATACAAATTAAAACTATTAAAAATCAAATCTGCAACTACGCTCTAGGCTCGTGCCCAGCAGTGGGATGCTAAAAAGGGCTGAAATAAACTCTAAATTGTGTGTCTGTTTAAAGGTCTAGACGGGTCGACCCACGCGCTAGAACGAGAGAAGTTAATAAACGAGTTCAATGCGAACCCCCAAGTGTACCTGTTCCTGGTGTCGACGCGCGCGGGCTCGCTCGGCATCAACCTGGTGGGCGCCAACCGCGTCATCGTGTTCGACGCCAGCTGGAACCCCTGCCATGACACGCAGGCAGTTTGTAGGGTTTACAGGTAATAAAAGAAATGTTGTGTATGTACTGCAGATACTCTGAGATGAGTACTATATAGACAACTAGAGACTAACCTTCGCTTCGCTTCGGGTTCGTTCCTAGACAAAAACAAATCTATCTCACGGGAACCGTACATTTTCCGGGATGATATATAGCGTATAGCCTTTCTTAGTTAACGGGCTATCTAATGTATAAAGAATTTTTCAAATCGGATTAGTAGTTCCTGAGATTAGCGCGTTCAACCAAACAAACAAACAAATTCTTCAGCTTTATAATAGAGGGTTATAAATTATAACAAATATGTACATTTTTATGTGTACTAAAAATAATGGATGTTTATTTGTTTGTGTGTTTGTTATTAGTCTGAATAAATCAGATGTAATGAATTTTAGATTTATGTGTACCTAAGATACGTAATTAGTTTTCCATACCCATAGAGTCTAGGCGGATCATTAATACTAAGCCTACTTCTTTGTTCGTCTGTCTAATTTTTAAACTTGTTATCCTAAAATAGTGTTCAATATCCTAAAATAGACAAAAACTGACCTAGTTTCAATTTAATTTAGGTATAGTAGGTAATTTTAAGTATAGATATAATACGCATGTATATTGTGTGGTTATATGCATCCTCTAATGTATAAGTCTGCCTCGATTGTGATCGATGTCGACTTTCGCTTCATTTTTTTCCATAAATTCAATGACGAAACTTTTATTATAAATTATAACACTTTCTTAGATTACGCGAATATTTTACAATTTAAAATAAAACAACTATTTTTGATTTTTGGATTTATTTTAATTGTTGGTTACCAACCATTTGAATGCTTTATGGAAATCGCGGGAGAGTATGTCTCTCCGCGAACAAATCCGAAAATCTTATATAATATTTTAATTTTATAACTTTTTAGCGTATTATTAGTAAACAAAAAATCAATGATCATAATTTTTTTTATATAGATATGGTCAAAAGAAGCCCTGTTTTGTTTACCGTTTTGTGATGGATTGTTGTCTTGAGAAGAAGATCTATGATAGACAAATAAATAAACAAGGAATGGCCGACCGAGTCGTAGACGAGTGTAATCCGGACGCTGTTCTTTCTATGAAGGAAATTACTAACTTATGTTTTGATAATGATGAAAAGGTATTTATAATTCTAACTATTTTTAGATTAACAGATGTGTCATTTTAGTCGCCACGATATTTATATGCAATATTGTGAGTCCGTATTAAAAGTTTTTTTGAAGTAAAACTTCTTTATGCGTGACTGAGGGATAAGACAATACTCAAATCAAAATGAGTGTCGCGGAAGTGAGAGTAAAATTTATTATTAATTAAATTTAAAAAATTAAATTATTTTATAATCAATATTAAATTTATATTTTGATTTTTAATTTAATTTCAATATCTGCCATAAAAGTTTTACTTCAACCGCGCGTAATGGTTACGCACTGATTTTTTTTTATTTTCCAGGAGTCCGAAATTAAGGATTTATCAGAGCACAAAGACAAATACATAGATGTGCTAATGCAGGGTATTATTTCTTTGCATGGAAAGTCTTTGAGTAAGGAACCTTTTCAACATGAGTCGCTATTAGTTGATAGAAAAGAGAAGAAATTATCTAGTGCTGAGAAAAGACTTGCGCAAAGAGGGTGAGTATCATGTTATGATTGTTACTATATATTTTATATTAACCTATGACTTCCTTTTGGTCTAGTGACTAGCACTTATTGTTAGTTCTATTCCCGATTCGGTCCAACTAAGCTACTGAGTTGTTTTTTTTTAGAAATTTTCAAAGTATGCCATGTATGAACGGGGATGACCCCGTGCCTCGTAAAGCACGTTGAGTCGTTGATCCTGTCTAATCTCACCGGTTGTGTCGAATTGTCATCCCATCGGGTTTTGAGATTAATTGTAAAATTAATTAATTAATTGATTAATTGTAAAGAGAATAATTGTAAAAACTTTAAGTCTGTTTGACGTAACGAGAGCATCGCATGCATGCTAATATTGCGTCATTTATAGCGTTTTACATACATTCATATTTGCATTACAATAATATGAAATATCACAACCATTCTGTCGTTGTTACTAATTAGAAGTTTCGTCATCTAACCATATGTGCCACTATAAAGGTATGACGACACGTTTGGCTTCAGTTTGTAGTGACCCTACTTGCTGTGCTAGCGGTCGCGGGTTTTGTCCTGCTGGGGGCATTCATTTGTGTGATGAGCACGAATGCTTGTACCTACTCCAGTCATGGGTGTTTATATTTATAATATGTATGTATTTAAAGATATATGTGTAGTGTATCAACTATCTGGTATCTCAAAATATCATGGAACTAGATGGTGATGTGTGTTAATGTCTGAACATAATTTATTTACTAGCGGCTCACCCTCGCTTCGCTCAGGTTCGCCTCTAGACAAACAAAAACAAATCTATCCCACGGGAACCGTACATTTTTCCGGAATAAAAAGTAGCCTGTTTGTTATTCTGATGTATGAACTATATTATTATAAAGTTTCATTAAAATCCAATCAGTAGTTTTTGTGTAATAAGCTGTATAAGTTACTATAGTTTTTTCAACTATCAAATTCAAATCAATCAAATTTTGTTCTATGCACAGACATTCGACCTGTACAGTTTTATTATATGTATAGATATATATTAATTTATGTGCTGACGTCATAATATTTCCACCAGGTACGAGTTGGAGAAGAAAGCGGCGGCCGCACCGAAGCCCACGACGTACCGCACGGTGCGCACGGCGGACGGCAGCCTGGTGCAGCGGCCGGTGGCGTCCGTGCGGCCCATGCAGCACGCCGCGCGCTGGATCCCCGCCGACGTGTGGCGCCGCCAGGGCATGACCGCGCAGGAGATGACATTGCCCCTAGGTAGGCATACCAACCACCACATGAAATAAAACTGTCCTTTCAAATTTTTCCCCAAATTTATTGAAGTGAAACTTCTTTAGAATCGTTGTGATTTGAAACTCGATGAAACGGAAATGCGACATTAGAAAGAGACAAACAAACTATATATATAGGATTAAGCCGGCGGGAGAATGAGATAGAATACATTGTTATGTTACCATGGTTAGCCGTTGTTATTGTCTGACAAATATATATTCTATAAATATATGATTATAATATGCCTTATATAATTATTGTTTTTTTTTAATTGCGATATTTGACAAAGAAGTTTTACTTCAACCGCGCGTAAAGGTTACACGCACCCATTTATTTTTTTTTGATTTGTGAAGTATTCGAAACCTCGGGAATCAAAAATCGAAACAAATTCGCGAAAAAACCAAAAAGATTAGAAAGAAGAATGTATTTCTAATTTATACATAATAATGTAAGTGTATAATGGTCAGCACTAAAGGGTATAATTTTGTTTTTAATATAATTCATACATTTTTAGATGTGGTGATACCAACAAACTCAGCTGAGAAAACTAATATAGTGCTCAAGGCGGGTCAACGCGTTATGGTGTTAAAATCACCTAAAGGAATCTATATGCAATTGGAATCTGGCAAGATAATCGCAATCAAGACATCTCTAAAGGGTTTAGGTCAAAAGGGAGGAGATGCTAAAGATAACCAAGTTGGTAAGAAAAGTAAGTAAAGTTAGCGGAATTATTTGTTTTTGTATTATGTAAAGTAGATTTGTGGCAAAGTTATGAATAATGCACAATGTAGCCTATTAAATATTGGTTTTAAAGTAAAAAAAAAAATTTAAGGAATTTTCTTCTAAATTAAATTTTAAAAATTTTTAAAATTCATGGAACTTTCTAAGAATTAATTTTATGTTTATCAAATGCTGTTATAATTATTACTAGCAAATAATAATCAAGTTGATGATATAATTATGAAATAAAGTTATACATGCACTAACGACTCACCTTCGCTTTGCTTGGGTTCGTCCCTAGCTTGATTTCCCATAGAAACTTTCATCCCTATTTTCACCCCCTTAAGGGATGTTTTTCGGGATAAAAAATATCAAACTATCTTCTTACCAAATTTCATCTAAATCGGTTCAGTAGATCTAGAGATTATCCCCTACAACGTCACAAACTCGCAAACTTTATCTCTTTATAATATTAGTATAGATAATTATACTTACATTATTAATGTCCATAAGTTTCAGGTAACCGACCGGCTCCAGTCAATATACCTGGATCGTTAAAAAATAACTCTGCAATCACAATAACATCAAAAACTGGTCAAAGACCGGGTTACCACAGAGTTATAAGACCTCCCGTGAACAAAATCACAAGGCCAGTGTTGCCAGGACAAAAAATTGCCGATATAAGAAATCGATTGGGAGATTTGCGTTCATACTCTGCTATGCGGGCTAAGTTGCCAATTTCACCAAGAATGCTAAGGCCGAATTTACCTGGCTCTCTCAGTATTACGAAGATACCTAAAGATGTTAAAAGACCTAGTGATGTTAATTCACGTCTTCCAACTAGTATAGAAGATGAACCTCAAGTCTTAGACAGTGATGACGAAGATGATTCAAATAGAAAATTCATACAATCTAGAATTATTCAAGACAACAGTCACACAAATGATAGGGCAGCAGACAGTACGAAGAAAGCCCCAGACGATAGTAATAAAATGTCGGAGAAGGAAAATTATAAAAACGACACCTCTGAACCCTTAGTATTAACAACAGACGAAAAATTACCCCCCGAAGAGGCGTTAGAAGTTAAGGCACCTGAAAATGAGAATATTCTAGAGCCAATGAATCTGCAAACGAAATTGCAAGACGATGCGCCAATGAATCTCGTTAGTCGGACGTCGAGTAAAATTAATTTGCTTAAAAACTATAGGCACCAACGTCCAGGCGTTCGGCACCAAAATGAATCCAGTTTGAGTCAACTAGAAAGAACAACAAGTGCATTTAGCAAAGACGGCATACCGGATTTTCGAAAGAATTTGGACGATATAACTCAATCTTATTCCCCTGGTCCTGAGGAGAAAAGCTCTTCGAGGAAAAAGAAGTCGCCAAACAAAATAGACGTGTCAGAAACACATAATGATAGACAGGCAAATATGACGCACAGTGTGTCCAGTCTTCTAGGCCCTAATAAATCGAAGCTGGTAGAAAATATGGTGAATTCAACGCAAAATAGAATACCAACTTTAAGTAATATGGCGGGGTTACCTCAAGATGTTTATATGTCAAATAAAGTCCCAATGGCAAATATGGGCCATACTATGTTGGCAAGTACGTCGCCGCTAAGTAATGAAGGTCCAATTAGTGGGCCTCAACCCACAAACGTCATTCCCAATCCATTGCCAACTTCAAGTCAAACATACTCTAGTAATCCACCGCCTGAAGCGCCATACGGACAATATCCAGGTATTTATATTTTACAATTGTGTTTTTTATCTTCTTATATTGCTAAATTTGTCATACATATTGAATTTTTTATCAAAGGAACGAAATATAAATTTATTATATTTATATAATATGTATTATTTTTTTTTTTAAGTTAAATTTGTTTTCATTCGGGATAATCTCAGAAACTACTGTGCGGATTTTTATTCGGTATTCATGAATAGAAAGAGGAATTATCTAAGTAGGTTATAATTTATGAACTTACTAGCGACTTACCCTTGTTTCATTTGGGTTCCCTAGGATTGTAACAGTAGTCTATATATCCCTTCAGGTCATAATCTAGTCATATCTGTGTACTAAATTTCGTTAGTCGTTTCAACATCACAAGTAACATACACACACCCATACAAACATTCGCATTTATACTAGTAGACCGATTACAAAATTAAGCTAATGATATATATTTGTTTCTCTGTTTGTCTGTTTGTACGGGCTAATCTCTGAAACTGCTGGACTGATTATAATGAAATTTTGCATGGTGGTACCTTAAATCCCCGGATACTTTTGATCCCGGAAAATTAAAGTTAAAAAACTACAGTAATTTATACAGCTTAGTGCACAAAAACTACTGATTGGATTTTAATGAAACTACAATAATATAGTTCATACACCAGAATAACAAATAGGCTACTTTTTATCCCGGAAAAATGTACGATTCCCGTGGGATAGATTTGTTTTTGTTTGTCTAGAGGCGAACCCGAGCGAAGCGAGGGGGAGCCGCTAGTATTATATAAAGATACATACTTGTGAAACTAGTCGGAAAAAATAGCCCCTTCTAGAAACTTCCGTAATATTCTAAATATGAAAAGCATCTAAGGAGTAGTACTAGTGACTGAGTAATAATAATATTACATTAACGTGTGAAACTCTCAGCAGGCTATAATATGGGCTACGGCGCGTACCCCAACGCTCCCTACTACGGCTACGGCGGGTACTACCCGTACGCGGGCGCGGCGCAGCCCTACGCCGGGGGTCCCCCCGCACCCCCCGCGGCCACCGCACCCCCCGGGGCGCTCGTACCCCCCGGAGCTCTCGCACCCCCCGGGGCACACGCGGCCCCCGCCACGGAGCCCTACCCCCCGCCCAACTCTCAGTGGTAAAGCACCTTTGAACAATGTTGCATCTGAAAAAAATATTCTTTATAATTACCTTTTTTTGGTCCACAAAACAAATGACAGTTAAACACATGTATATAATAATAAATTACAAAATTCATACATTTGCAGTGATTGCATTTTTCTAGATGTCCGCAGTGTGTCTGTGTGCACTTACAATATACTAAATATTATAAACACGCGATTATTATGTATAATAATGGTTTATTTTATCATTTGAGCATTGCTTATGTTTAGCAACCAATTGATTGTATCATATTGATTATTGTGATTATTTAACTGTAGTAAGGTTTAGGGCAAATTTTAGAAAATGTTTTTTTTTTAATTAATTTTTTCGATGGGTTTTTTTAAATGATTTTTTGGTGGGTTTATAGGTAGGTTTGAAATATATTACATAATTTATGTACATAAGTTAAAACGTACAATACATATTGAAGATAAAAACATATAAGTCTATAAGCGATTAATATAAAAAAAATATAGCTGGAACAAAATTAAAAAATAATTGAAATGAATCGTTACATTAAAATATTTTAAACTGTATTGCTTCGATTTTTATTTATATTACTTATTATATAGTAGAAAATTATTTTACCCATTTATTTTACATAGTGTGTTCTTTTTATAAATATGATTTTGATAATAATAGTTTTTTCAGATACAACTTTGATTCATAAAGGATACAATACAATGTAGGATGGATGTGTCTATAAGAACAAAAGTACGGTTCTGAGGATTTTGACTCTTGTACATGTGAAGATATGGGTTTGTGTGATTGTTGAAACGTGTCACGGAATAGATAAGACGCTCGTGTAGTTATAATTTTATTATATTTTTATAATTTTTGCCATTTCACTGTAGTAATATTGTTTTAGAAAAATATATAATCGGATTATTGAAAATTCGGACGTCGCCGTCTTCTATTTGTGTCTGATGCGAGCGGTTATTACATTTGTTTCATATGTTAGCTATACATTTGTATATTTATATTAACTATATTTATAAACATATGGTATTCATACGATGAATTTTGATGTTACGGTACTTATTGATGATGCACGTGGATTTTGTGAACAAATTTAATTTTAAATGTGAATAATTAAGCGTTAGTGTATATCGAGTCTTGATATCCCGTAATGTATTCATTATAGCGAATGTATGCGAGTGCGATTCCCATTTCTAAGGCTATGGAACGGTCGATAGATGTGATATGTTACTTAGGTTAAGTGAATTTAGTTTGTAATAAGTATTTATCGTTTACTAGATTAGATAGGCTTATATAATATTACAGATCGTCTTAGAAACTTTCGGTTATCATTTAATCTTTCTAAAGCCAGTGGAGTAGTATTTATGTATTCTTACATAGAAAAATATTTTATCTGTGTTTTAACACGAATTAATACGATCTGACAAATTGTTGCGACGAGTGATTACGTCGTTAGTTTTATATGGCGTTTTTTGGTTGGTATATGATTATATATATCTACGTGAAATTGTGAAATTTTCCCAAGAGAATTAAAGGAATAGTAAAGTTTTCACTTCTTACATAGTATGCAGAGTCTTTGTCAGGGAACATGATGGTGAATTTCAAGTTTTAAATATTTAAGCACGTTACAGTCACAACTTTGTTTGTTGCAGTCACAAACTTTCATAAGCTTAGCTTGTTCAGTGGGAACTTTGCAAACTTATAAATAACTTTAATATTTATTGTCAGTGAAAATATATTATTAATTATATATTTTTGTATCTGTGATGTTGCTTGAATTTTGAATGTTTATTTTAAACCTAAACGCGCCAAATAAAATTAACTGGTATCACATGTGGGTGGAGTGTAAGATGATTTACAATAATTTAATTCTTGTATTTGGTCCTGTACAAATGTTCGAAGTCATACCTGTAACGTTGCATTTTTAAGTGATGAAATAGTACTGTACTGACGGTATCGAATAAAGTAACTAACAAAGTATGAATTTGAGTCTTATTATATTCTTATTAAAGAGCTTTTTATGTTATTTATTTATCGCAATATAACTTAAGATATTTTTCTGGATATATATAAGCTAGCACATATATCCTTTCCTTTCCCGAGATATAAAGTATATACATACATAGGTATGGCCGTCTTCTTATGCAGTCGAGTAACCGACTAGCCCGACTCGGGTTCATCGGGTTCAGTGAGTAAGAAGACACGGCTAGGCTTAACGATTACCTTTAAACTAATGCAATGATGTAATCTATTTGTCAATAGCTAAATTGAATCAGTATAGCGCTTTTCCACAGAAAATTTTGTTTGTTAGTCATTTAAAATGTATTTCTAGACTACAAAAGCATCAAAATAAGACCTAAACAATCCTTCCTAAACAATCTCCTTTTAATTAAAAAAAAGTTTAAACTAAATTTAAACTTTTTCCAACCAACTTGTTAAGATGGCTCATCGCTCAGGACTCTGCACAGTAAAAAATCTGTATTGTGCGGATCATCTTACTGTCAGTATTGAATAAGTATAAATATTGATATTATTATTGATAATCTTACCTTTGATTAGCGACTTCGTCCTTACTTACGTTTTAACGTTTAGTACAGATTTCTCCGAGATGAGATATTTTCCGGCAGTAAAAAGTATCCTATATGTTGACCCGGATAACCAGCTATCATCATACTAAATTTCATCAAAATCCCTCCGGTGGGTTTTAACGTGATGCCGTCATAGACAGACAAAAATTCTAAAAACTAGATTCGGCCTCTGTATCGATAATAATTAATAATTTCTATTTCAATAAGATTTTCCAAAAAATATTTCTTGTACGTATTCGGAATTTTATTATATGTATAGATGTTATTTTATCTTCCATCAGTAAACATTGATATTAATAATAAAATAATTATCTGGATACCTATCTATCTGATTTTACATTCACGTTTGTACATCATTATAGAAAATTATATAGGGTCAGAAAATTAATTATAGGAAGAATCTCATAACTTATTATTTTGCAATACCGTCTAGCGTAAGCCCTTTGTGTTTGTTATTGGATATTAAAAATGTTTTGAATGCATATGAAAGTATATTCGAAATGTAATGAATAAAATATTTATAACATAGTGTTTATTGTTCTATAATATAATCTTTTTAATGAAATAAATTATAATATTTGACTAATTTGTAATGCGACTATTTATGCAACCTTGGCTGATAGGAATGTATTAAAAAAATGGCGCGGATTTTCATTTGTTTTCCGCGCTTTTGGTAGAAAAGCGAGAGATATGTCGGTTTCACCTTGTAGTGCACTAGCCATGAATTGTGTGTGGTACTGTCAATTATTATTTAAAAAAGTAACTGTCGAGTTTCTCGCTGGCTCTTCTCAGTAGAACTGCTTTTCGAGCCAATGGTACCTAATGGTATAGTAACGAAGAGACATACTGCCTATTATAAAAAAAATAAGTTGATGTTGCAAAAATACTGAATATATTCCAGGAATATCTCGAAGTTTTATTAGTGTCTTCATACAAGAGAAAAATGCAATCTTACAATATAAATAGGTATATTTTAATATATAAATAGGAACCGTTATTTAGCAAGATTTGAACTTTAGAAAATAGGTTCATTCATTCATTTAAATAGGTACCTTTTTTTTAATGTAGCATAATGATTCTATCTAATCTATGCCAACAGCAATAGTAATTGCCCATTTACTAAACAAAGAAACTAGAAGATAAATTGCATACTGCTTATTTTTTGTTAAGCCGACATAGCTCCATTCGGAAAATTGTCATTCGTGAGGACATTGACCATAGATTAAATAATTATTCCGTCATTATTTTGACGACACTTTTGTGCCTTCAATCGAAATCTTTTTGAAAATATGGATCGATCCATAAATAGTTTAAATGTACCTACCTTTTATTTATTATTAGATGTTAGAAGTTTTTTCGACTATAAAAAAAAGTTGAGACTTGAACACCCGGTAGGAACGAAGTACCTTTCGCTGTGTGCTCTTGGTTCATAAATACGGTCTCAAAAATTGTATTGTGTCATAGTGTCGTGATGGTGAAAATATTACACTCTTTTCTGTCTAGCTCTTATTCGCCAAGTACGTCAAGTAACGTGCAATAAGGAACTTCGTTCCATTAGCGCATGCTGCCTACTGTAGGATCCTCTTCAATTCGGCTAAGCCCTTCCCTTGTCTTCTCTTACTTATAGTTATGTTCTTTATGCCTTCATCACATGTTTGAATGTTCTCTGTGATTTATTGAAGCTTTAACATCTTTTTTTTTTTATAGTTGGGGAATGCATTTACGCATACCACCTGTACCCCCAGGTGGTTATGTGGGGCTTACCGACTAGAAGAGCCGGTACTATCCACTAAATCCCAATTTTCCTCCCCTCCGCCATAGTGGGACGCCGCGGGAACGCTTGCGCATAACTTCCGCGACGCCCCAGCGGCAGGCTTGACGTCACCGTCTGATGGGACCCCCGAAGGAGCCCCACTACGGCTGCAGAGGACAGGGAAATGGCATCGAAACACCAGCCCTCTCCCCTGCAGCCCCACCGCGTCGATCTGATCGCGGGATCGCCGAAGCGGTCCCGCCACCGGCGGCCGCAACATCGGAAGCCGAAGCCTCGACAATGAGCGTCCTGAGCGTGCCTCTAACCGTGGTTGAACTAACCTCGGTTAGAGGCACGCCCCCGCTGTTGGTCCGCGCCGGATTTCTCCGGTACCACCCGCCCCTCTAAGCGGGTGGCGTTCCCCTATCCGCCACCTGGGGACGCGCCCGGTAGGAGTCAGCTGTCCCCCGGGAAGCTTTAACATCTGCCAAACAATGTTTTAATTACATACTAGCGAACTGACCTCGCCAAAGGCCAAGCAGGCCCTTATTCATATTTTAGTAGACCTATTTGCTATTCCTGTCATATAATTACTTTACTAAAAAGAGATATTTAGAATATTTGGAATCACCTTAGGCGTATTTATTAAAAAAAGAATTATGTTATCGATTCACAGTTGCGAAAGAAGTGCGTAACTAATCCAAAAATAACACACTTTACCGATTTGTTTACCTCCTTTTTGAAGTCGATCAAAAAAGAGTGTACATGTTGTAAGCTTTGCCTGTTGGTTAGAAGCATAGCTCATAATTATTTTAGAATCAACGAACTTACATAGTATTGTGTTTACTCATCAATCAATTACATTGAGATTGCATAATAAAATGAGACATTTTTTTTCGAATACATATGTACTATCTGCTGGTGTATAGCAAAATTTTGTATCTTTGTTTTCAGGTTAGATAGATAGACAGGTATTTAAATGGACTTGTTTAAAAAATTAGACATCTTGCTAAATCTTCATATTAAAACATACGCACATTACATGAGTTCATTTAAGTAGAAATCTAACTGGGTTAGATTTAACTGAAATAATATCGAATTAGGTTCAATTGTCTCATTTGTCAGATATGAATTTAATCTATACAAATAAAAAAAAATTGGAGTGCCTGTTTGTAATATTAAAACAACCGCTTTTTACTAAATGTTATGGATGTATACACGGTACATATACCAAAACAACATTTTTTACAATTTTTGTCTGTCTGTCCGACTAATCTCTGAAATGGCTGGACCGATTTTGACGGGACTTTCACTGGCAGATACTTGATGAAATAAGGAGTAACTTAGGGTACTTTTATTTTAGAAAAAAAAAATAGGGTCCCACGAAAAAAAAATTAAAACAGTGTTATAAATACGGAGCCGTTGACTAGTTTGGTTTATTTATGTAATACACCGAGAAAAGATAAAGTTTTATACTTTCATTATGTAAAACAATCCTTAATCTTATAATATTAAATAAACATTTTTTATCTTTGCTAATTATTTTTTCATTAAAAAATCTTAATCATTTTACGCATCGATCACTCAATAAATGTGCCGACAGCATCACAACTTATCTAACTTATGTTAAACAAAACAAAACTTAAGTCAATTTCCTATACAATGGAACGGAGTTGGTCATCTATAAAATGCAAGCATGACCGCCGTTCGCCTTCATTATATCTTTATCAGAAGTTGCGCGCACGCAGCTGTAAGACAAATAATCAACAATAAATTAAATAAAAATTGTGCTGTGATAAATTAGATTTTCTTGCTTATCATATAAAAACGTAATTATATGTGACTTAGTAATTGGTGGCTATAACAAGATGTGGTTGCCATCATTTTTAGTAAGTATATTTTTTTAAGATATTCGTTTTGTTTTTTCAAAAAAAATATAATCAAAAAAAAACATTAAAATCAGTTTGAATTCGGCAAAAATATCGCGTGATATTATTAAAAGATATATAAATAAAAAAAATATAATTTCCTGAAGCCTGACTAGTTTTGTATAAAATTTAATGTTTAAATCTGACTTAATTCAAACGGAATGAAATAACATCTTATATATTATCATTGCAACTTTATTGCTTCCTCCACTGTTCTCAACATAAAACTTATCTACCTATTTAAAAAAGATTTTTTTAATATGTAAAATAAACGAATGTTTATTTTAATTAATTATTAATAGATAATCTTTTAGTTTTAGTATAAATAAAGATAATATTAAACAACAATACTTCCTAATATTTATTTTAAAGTAATAATTATATATAGTTAAATAGATGACCTAATAAATAGAAGCATAATATTAAACATTGACTATTCGTGCATTTAAAGTGTTTCTTTACCATATATATTCTTTAATGCAATAATTTTTATATGAATCTATATTCCTTCATATTATTAATACAATCTTTCTTTGATACATTCAATTGTGTTATATCAATATTACATTTGCAAAACGAGAGCAAAATGTAAGAAGTAAAATCGATTAAATAACTTAACGACAAACAAGTAGACTTTCTCACCTACATAATCATCACGTAACAAATATGGCCAATATGGACATTTAAGTCCCAGCTACTTTTTTTCCTTTACTGTAAGTCAATCGTCTACTTGAAGCCTATTAGTTGCACTTTCATTTCAATATCTCTCGTCGAGATAGTTCATTAAAAGTATAATGGCCCGTAAAATAAGCTCAATGTATCTATAACGACCTTGCAACCTGGCTTGTTTATTTCAAAATATAAAGCAAATTTTTGTGAGAAATTTCTTTAAGCTTTTAACTTATATTACTAGCGACTAACCCACACTTTGGTTGAGTCCACATGTGCTGCACCAACCTTTAGTACTTACAGTAGTCTTTAAGTTACTCCAGGCCATAATCTCTGTGTAATTTTTATTCAAATCTGTCTAGCAATTTCACCGTAAAGGAGCGTAAGAAACAAACACATATACACATATACAAACTTTCGCATTTACGAGTATAATAATAGGGTTAAGGTTAAGGGTTATTACTTATTAGTGATTAAGGAAATTCTTATCGCATTTTAGGTTTATATACCTAATTTATAGTATATGATATGTTTCCAGAAATATGTAATTCAAAATGAAACCTCAGAATTATCGTTCTATCGCCTTCGAAAGCGGTAGCTTTCTAGGACGGTCCTAGAAAGTGAATATATCCGCACCATTAACCCTGGCCACAAAGTGCTAAGTATATAATATTGCCATTGCCCCAATATTGCTTGATTTTAACAACAGAAGCAAGAAGCCATGTTTATTTGCTGCACCTACATATTATATAGTTATATTAGATGGGCAAACTCTTCGAGAGAATTCTCGCTGCCCGTGTCACTCAGCATCTGGAGGAGGTGGGGCCGGGCCTTTCAGAGGCTCAGTTTGGGTTCAGGGCGGGTCGGTCGACCGTGGATGCCCTGAACGCCCTGAAGGTTCGGTCCTTGGCCGCGGTGGAGGGGGGAGACGTGCTCCTAGCCGTCTCGTTGGATGTGGCCAACGCCTTCAACACCCTGCCGTTCGAGACTCTACGAGAGGCGCTTCGATATCATGAGGTGCCTCTCTATCTCCGGCGGGTATTGGACGCGTACCTTCACGACAGACAGGTCGTGTGGATGGGGGCAAATGGGGTGGTCGGTCGGCGACGTGTCGACTGCGGGGTTCCACAGGGGGCGGTTTTGGGCCCGGTTCTGTGGAACCTCGGGTATGACTGGCTCCTGCGGTGTCCGCTCCTTCCCGGGCTGGGTGTCATTGCTTATGCTGATGACACCCTGGTAACGGCCCGGGGTCGTTCATACGAGGAGGCGGCACGCTTGGCCACAGTCGGCACTAATCTGGTCGTCGACCGGATAGAGATGTTGGGCCTGAGGGTCTCTGTCTCAAAAACGGAGGCCCTCCTTTTTCATGGCCCACGGAGGGGTGCCCCCCGCAACGCCTGTCTGCGCGTCCAGGGTAGGTTGGTGGAGGTTCGGGCCCAAATGAAATACTTGGGCCTGACCCTGGACGGTCGCTGGACGTTTCGTGTCCACTTCGCCCAGCTCACCCTGAGACTGATGAGCGCCGCCTCGGCCCTCGGCAGGCTTCTGCCGAATGTCGGGGGCCCTGGTTCTCCTTGCCGGCGGCTCTATGCCGGCATAGTGAGGTCCATGGCACTGTACGGTGCTCCTGTTTGGATCGACGCCCTCTCTGCGCCTAACAGGGCTCAATTGCGCAAAGCGCAGCGGGTCCTGGCGGTGAGGGCGATACGAGGGTACCGTACGGTGTCCTTCACGGCGGCGACGCTTCTGGCGAGTGATCCGCCTTGGGAACTCCAGGCGGAGGTGCTCACCGAAGTATACCAGTTTCGGGCGAGTGAGCGTGCGCGCGGGGAACGTCCGGCGCAAGAGAGAGTCGCTCGGATCAGGCGCCTAGCAGATGAGGCACTGATCCGGCGCTGGTGGGAAGGTTTGGGGAATCCGGCGGCTGGCCTGGCGACAGTGAGCGCGGTTCGCCCGCACTTGTCTTGCTGGGTCAGGAGGCCACACGGTGTCCTAACGTTCAGGCTGACGCAGATGCTTACCGGGCACGGATGCTTTGGTAAGTATCTGTTTCAGGTTGCGCGTCGGGAACCGTTGCCCGTATGCCATGAGTGTGGTGCGACCGAGGACACCTCGCACCACACCCTCGTGGAATGCGCCGCCTGGGCTCCCCAGCGCCATGCCCTGATGGCGGTAGTGGGTGGAGACCTTTCGCTGTGCAGCGTGGTTGGGGCCATGCTGCGCGACGAGAGGTCCTGGTCAGCGATGGTCTCCTTCAGCGAGGCCGTCATCTCATTGAAGGAGACGGCGGAGAGGGAACGCGAGGCTAACGCCTTAGCAGACCCTCTTCGTCGCCGTCGGCTGGGGGAGAGGAGGCGTCGTTATGCGCATCTTCTCCCGCCACCCTAGAGGAGCTACTGCGGGGGGGTCACTCCTCGACTCCCCTGCACGTCATCGGGGCGGTTGGGATGCTCTGTGAATCGAGGGCATCCTGATTAAGGCGTGGCTGGCCCGCGAGGTACGGGCCGTCCGCAGGGGTGTTGTAGTGCATGCGCAAGCGATCCTGCAACGCCCCATTGCACTGCGGCGATGGATTCCGCTGTGGGTTTTAGTGAGTAAGAGTCTCACAGTACCTTACCCATTGACGGCCGGTAAGGTCCCCATGATGGGTTTCCCCAGCGAAAACAAAAAAAAAAAAAAAAAAAAAAAAAAAAAAAAAAAAAAAAAAAAAAAAAAAAAAAAAAAATGTAGCTATGGTATTAAAACTTTAAAATTAATAATTTTTAAATAATAATATTATTCTTGCTTTTGATAATTTATCGTAATTTTGAGTTCATACTTCATTTGATACCTCAGTTCCTAAATGCCATGGGCAACAGACTAAAACAATAAAACGAAGACTGACTGAGAGTCAAATTCGCTTCGTGGTTGTTAATAGTTGAAAATATGTATGTATTCCGTAATATTAAAATAAACACTTCAATTAATGCAATCATCGAAAGTAGATACATAATTCAATTGATTAGATCCCTGTTTTTTTAATTTGTTAATGCAATATCAAGTGATTTAATTTAATGGTTAATGACTAACGGTTTTCTTTTCTTATTTTTTTTCTTATTTAGTATTATCGTACATATTTGTTGTTCTTTACAAGACAAAATGAAAGAGTCATTTGATACATTACATAGTGCACTTTTTATAAATTTATTTTTAATTTTATGGTAATATGCACGAAATTAGAATTCATTTATTAACCCAACACGTCTATTATTAAATATATGATATGTTCTAAGTTTAAGCTTTTGTTGTGTAGTAGATAAGGAGGAAATATGGTGTTAAAGACGGATAGATAGACACACGAGATATGTATAGCGTTTCATGGTTACTTTTGAGATACAGAACCCTATCCCTATATACCTACGCGGTGGTCTATACACATAATTTGTTGACATAAAGCTCCCTAGACTGTATTAAGGCCTAAAGGCATCTTACTAGCCGACTGTAACTAATTGAAAAACTAGTTTTATATTATGATCGACACTGTACAGTGTTTGCTAGTACGCGGCAATTATTAATATAACATGATCTGAATAGTCGGCGACTCGTGACCGTTGTCGCGATCGCGTTCTTTTAGTAGAGCTTGTACGCCGGGCTTAGGGTTCCGTCTTAGGCAAGTTGTCTGGCAGATGAATACATATTACATACATATAGTAAATTTTATTGTTTGTTTATATGAGGCATACTATAATACCAGATAAATATTTCTGCAGATTTTAGTAAGTAATATGTATAATTTATGTAGACGTGAGTAAGTATAGTTTTAAAATAATATGAAGGTAGGTATATTAATGCATTGTCTTCATTATGAAATTTTAAATACTATTTATTACATTGAGGTATTTTACACTTGGGAGCATATAATAATACTCATTGATCTGAACCTTAGGGTAACATGTCCAGTGTCCGGCCTCTTAAGCCATTGGCTAACTTATTTCTGTAATAAATAGAAATTTTCGAAGATTTTATGCATAAGTACCTATATTTTTTTTAAGTTAAAACATAATATTTTAAAATGTTTTCGTGAAACTAATTTTTGATGCCTAGACTGGCCGTTTTTACATAAGAAAAATATTTTCAGTAATGTAATGAAAAAGTTGTCGCCAAGGCCCGACATTGGTAGGGGCCGGTTTACTGGACATGTTACCCTACAACGGTTACCTTTTTACCCTGAAGAATGCAATATTTATTCTTGTGTTTAATGTCCTAATAAGAGTTGAAAGGGCCAAGTCGTGGTAAAATTACTCAATGCAAAATGTCTTTAGAAATCCCTATTGTCATTATATTTGTAATGAGATAAAGAGAAGCTGAATTACTACAAATTACAAAGGCTCTTGAAATTAAATGTACCTATAAATGGTGTAAGCATTGTATCTCAAAATCAAACTGTAAGTAAAGGTTAAGATTCTAGTCGAGACATTCATAAAATTAAACCCATATAATTACAATTTCATGGTTAGATAAATTTTCACTTTGAAGTAGCATCGTCTACTACTTAGATATTTCTATTTAATAGATTGTCAATTTATGTATGTATATGTGTTATATATTAACGATATTTATTTAGTGTTTTGTAACATGTGATTTTTGAAACTATTTCTCCTGTCCACGTGGTTAGCGTCGTTAAAAATTGCTTTATATATCAGATATTACCAAATATTTCTGTAATCCTTATTGCGATTATATAAAAATATTCCTATAAATATCGGACTATTATAATAAAAAATATAATAATAAAATATTGTATGTGTATGTTTATTTGTTACTCCATCACGCTGAAGCGGCTGAACGGATTTGGATGAAATTTAGTATACAGATAGATAATACTGGACTTACTCTCTCTACTTTGGTGGTGTAGTGGCTAACATTTACGACTGCACAACCAAAAGTCCTGGGTTTGAGTCCCGGGTTGGGCCAAGTTTAGTTATTGAGTCTTTCTGTTTAGTAAGTCTCAGTAACAGCCCGGAGTTGGGAAGTTGGCGATGTTTCACCCCTGTGCCTCGGAGAGCACGTAAAGCCGTCGGTCCTGCGCTTTAACTCACCGGTCGTGTCGAGTAGTCGTCCCACCGGAATATGAGAGTGACAGGATAGAGGGTGCACTTGTGTCTGCGCGCACACCGATACACGCACTGCACTGCACTATAATATCTCTAGCGCAGTTGGCTAGTCTCAATGAGTTTGGCCACCAGGAGTCCGTCAGGTCAGGAGGTTATTATTACTGTACTTACACGCTACTGATAGGCACTTAGGGACGCACCCCAGTGCAATGAGGGTAGGTAAGTAACTAGTTTAACATATATAAGAAAAAGAAAGCAAAACAAATAATAAAAAAAACTAGAGACAGTTATTAAGACTGCGGTTATATTCGTATGTTGTCTCTATTTAATTTGCAACTTGTGTTTAAAATTTTTCGCTGTCCTTGAGATTTGCATTTTATATAAGGCAGTGGTAGCCCAGTGGTAACGCACTCGCTTGGGAAACCGAGTGAAGCGAGTTTAAATCCCGGGTCTCGCACCTCTGATATTTTCATGTGCGAATCATATCCAACATGATTACCACTTGTCTTAACGGTGAAGGAAAACATCGTGAGGAAAGGTGCATGTCTGAGAGAACCTAGCAAGGTTTCAAAAAGACATGTGAAGTCCGCCAACTCGCATTTGGCTAGCGTGGTGGACTATGGCCTGATTCCCCTCGTACTGAAGGGAGGCCCGTGCCCAGCAGTGTGACGTTATAAAGGGCTGAATACATATGTATATAAGTATAATAAAGGTGTAAAGAGTTCAGAATATTCTTCAAAAAATGTGCTTGGAATGCATTAGAAGTTAAAGCCTCGCTTTGACCATTCATGCATACAGACGTTAAAAAGGATTACGATGTTAAAAAGGATTCAAGCAAATGGACGACGTCCAATTATTTAGTATATCTACACTGACGATCGATCAAACGTGTAAGTTTCATTTGAATCGGTTGAGTTGAGAGTTAATCAAAAATATCCAATCCTCCTGATTATTTTTAATAATTGACTTTTAAGTAACCAAAATACAAGTTATATGTGTGAACTAAAAATAAAATACTAGGGCAAAATTACAGGCAGTTATTAGTTAATTAAACTTATCTACTAACATGCATTATATAGAACTGTTAAGTCGGTTTCTTATTTCTTTAAAATATTTTTTGGTATTGCTTTCACTCTTAACTCAAACTCAACCTTCATTATTGCTTTATTATATTTTATTGACCAGTTATTATTATCTAAATTTTCTTATTTCGAACACAAATATCACCTCATTAGAATTCCTCCTGAGGATCCTACTAATATTAAACTAACGCGAAAGTTTGTGGGATATACATATGTTTGTTACACTTTCACGCAAAAACTAGGAAACTTTAAAATAATATAGCTTATACATCGGAGTATCACGTGGACTATAATTTGTAAGATAATATAGTAATATATACTTAATCATAATACGCGAGGGGAGCCGCAGGACACGCTTTTTAGAAATAAAGATTACCTAAGTAGTATTGTTGCTATAAATATTACTTACAACAATTTCTTTTTAAAACATTTTAGTTGTATGGAGATAAAATGTTCTATAATACATTGTAATGAAGTAGTTAAAGGTCCGTTAATAGCGCGAAACGAACTATGGATAAAGCGATCGCCACAATAAGATTGAGTGGCAAACTTTTCTGTTGGTCTTTTTGATCAGTTTTCTTATCATGGCATACTTTTCTTGACCAAAACTACGTTGCGTGATGTAATAGAAAAAAAATATATTTTATTTTTTTAGTTTGTTTGGTGGACTATTAAATCATTGTGATCTAGTTTTTTTTAATAAGATTTCATAACTTTATGCAACTGTTCGCTGTTAATTTAAATTACTCTATAATTTTTTTTAAACATTACAGGTTTCCTTAGCCGTTCTGTCAGTTGCTGCAGTTAAAATACCGATTGAAAATACAGATAATAGTCCAAAAAGTTCAGACTCGGCACCATTACGTGAAGTACCAACAATTGAAGAGCAACTTCAAGTACAACCTATATATTATGCTACTGATGAAGTGAATGTTGATAGTTACTTAGTCCCACCAAATCCTCATAAGCCTGAAGAAGTCTTGCATGATAGGTTGGTTACACCAGCTACTTTTTTGTTACCACCTGCTTTAGACACGCAGAATGAATATTATTATAAGCCGACAGAGCCTGGAGAACAGTCTGATTGGTATCCAATAGCTGCAGCACCTCAGAAACAAATTGAAGTTATACCAATAATACAAAATGAGCGGCAAGAATCCCAAATAGTCAATGGAAATTATAGAACTGGTAAAGTACTACAGAACAAAGAAGTTCCAGTGCCTTCCAGGAATCTTTTACCGCCACGTGAAGATGCTCCTAATGATTTTATAATATTACCTCCATCAGTTGAGTTAGAATTGCCTTCCGAGGAGATAGATCACACTTTAATTAATTATGAGAATACTGATAATCCTTCACTTGTTTCACGACTTATATATGAGAAACAGTATCCACGTAAATTACGAATAAAACCAGAGATTCCAGTTCCATATATTACTCCTCCTAAAGACATGCTTCTTACATATAAAAATCCCACATTATTGTATCCCAAAAAATTTCATAGCGAATTCAGGCCTGTACCTATACCGATATCGCAGATTAATGAAGGTGATGAAGCGCCAATTGACAAAGGACCAAGGCCAATAAAACTAGTATCAAATAACGATAATGAATATTCAGTATCTGTAGATGAAAAAAAGAAATACTTGTTCGAGAAATCCGAAAGGAAGCGTAAATTAAAGGAACAACATGAAGCTGCACAGGTGCTTTATTTATTATTTGTTACTTAAATAATTTACAGATTAGCTACTTAATACAAATAAATGAAACTATCTTTTCGTATAGCTTAGCGAAACATTCTGTGAGTAAATACCGTCAAAAATAAGTAATTACTATATAAGAACTTTTTAAATGTCTTAAACCTTAGTCTCTCCCATGACCATGTTTGCTCTAAAGTATTCGAAACTTCGGGAACAAAAATTAAAAAATTAACAAAGTTCGTGTCGGGCCACGCACAATGTAGGGTTCCGTTATTACCGATCATAATAATGCGGACTAAGAAGATTGGTTATTTCAATTTTTATACTGGTACTATACTTAGGTATATGGTTCATAAATTTATATTTACTGCCTGTTTTATACAACTAACAATGTTACATAAGTAATTTTCAATGGAATTTATACGAAATTACTTCTCCAAGTACTTTTCATAAGTTGGTCGATTATAATTACTCGTAGCCTGGTAAAGCCTACTTAGCTGTGATAGTTTTTTTTAACTTCACTATATATACTACTTTTTTTTCAGATGTTCAAAATCAACCATTTAACTGTTTGGGACACTTGATTCTATCAAAATTTAGCACTTTAAAACCTTTTTTTGATATTTCATAAACGGATCTCTTAATCGAGAAATTGTTTTACAAACCCGCAATGTTTTTAAAAGTTAAAACACCTATTCAACGATACGCTACATTAAGGGGTAGACGAGAAAAAAAAAAACATTCCGATTTTACGTGTAGAGGAGATTAGCTATCCAAATGTTTTTTTTTCAAGATTTTATTTTACCACTTTGTCGGCGTGACTAATATGTACCTATATCCATGACAAATTACAACTTTTTAGTACATACTAAGTCTCTGAGCTAAGCTGCGGACAGACAGACGGACATGGCGAAACTATAACTATAATTCCTTGCCGACTACGGACCCCTAAAAACAAACTTCGAAAAGATAGTCTCATTTATAATGTCAACTATTCGCTTAAATCTAAGAATATATTTTAATACAAATAATGCATTTTTATAGTTAGCCGCAGCAACTGGTGATCCTAATAAAGAAAATCCTTTAGAACAGGAAACATCTGAAACCCATTATAGAGAACCCGGACGTAAGTATATATGTATATCTGTATTATGTACCAGGGACCTTAAAATCTATAATTTTATACACTATGTATCATCAGCAATTCGCAAATTTTAGTGGTTCTAAAATTATTTAGATATAGAAATTCATTTCTTTATATTCTAACCTTTTGGTTAGTAGGTATATCATCAGAAGAATAAAATACTTTGAATAAACACAATAGTATATTTAAAATTTCTTCTACATCTCATATAATATTAAAATTTATCATTATATTCATCTTTACACATTTGAAATTTAAGGGCCAGTGCCCTTTGTTTTAATAAGGCCCGACAAAAATCTGTTTAACTCATCCAGTAATGAAATGACCTTTGGCATAGTCTTCAACATATATATAAATTATCTAATTATACTATTATTATTCCAAGTTCGTTATTGTAATATTTAAAAAATATTATTTTAAATAAAATTAATATAAAAATAAATAAAACAAATAGCTCAAAAATAGAACTTAAAAGATATTTGAATTTATTTCAGGCGATGCATACCCATCAAAAAGAACGCCTCTTGCACCTTTGAAGCAGCCAGTAATAAAATCGAACGGTGAACGTACCGAATTTCGAATGCACGGGATGAAAGGCCCGCATAGTTATCAATTTGGTTACGATACTGGAAAAGGGTGAGTTTCTAACAGAAAAAAAGTTACATCGGTCGTCGTACAGTCTTATATTAGCTACACAGATTAGCTACAGTTCAGCATCACAAGACCTGTATTAAAGCACTGACTGAAAGAAATGTAGATTAAGCTAGAATAAGTTAGGTTAGTACCAAATTAATTAAAAAAACTATTGGCAATGTAAAAAAATCAATATCACTCATATAAAATTTATTGTTATTGATTAGGTACTACAGTGTTGACAAAAGAGACTTCTGTATTGGCAGTTGCGGGTTGGACCCTCGCACGTAGACTGTGCAATGTGCATAGCACATAACTATCACAGTCTAGGTTTTTGTGATTATCTTGTGCGAATTTTCGGATCCTTAAACAATCAACGATAGAGGCCATGAAATTTCTCTATCTTATTGTTAGTAAATTATCAGTAGTTTATCTATACTAATATTATGAAGAGGTTAAGTTTGTTAGTTTGTGAGGTTGTAGGTGGTAATCTCTGGATCTTCAGAACCGATTTAGATGAAATTTGGTAAGAAGATAGTTTGAGACCCTAGGAAGGACATAGGATACTTTTTATCCCGGAAATCATCCCTTCAGGGGTGAAATAGGGATGAAAGTTTGTATGGGGAATTAACCTAAGTCCTAGGGACGAACCCAAGCGAAGCGAGTGTGTCGCTAGTTAATTATAAGCTATAATACTCTAAATTAAATAATTTAATCATTTCAATTAAATTCCAGTAAGAACCGTCAGTTTCGATACGAGGAGCGCGACAATGACGGGCATGTACGAGGTCATTACGGATACGTGGATAAGTTTGGGAAACTTCGCGTAGTTAATTACGACGCCGACCCGGAGCACGGATTTCGAGCTGAAACGCCCGTGGAGAAGGAATAAAACTTTAGCTTAAAACTATGTAGGAACGGATCTAAGCGTGTACTTCACCAATGACAAAAATGTAGAGGCTTTCTATTTGTTTTGTTTATCTAGAATGCCTCAAAAATAGAGACGAAATTTTATAATTAGAAAAAAACTAAAACCTCATTCATCGTATTATTCTCAATTACAAGCTAAATCCTAATAATCGCTAATTTCGAATACGGAGTGTTCATAAGTGCAAAGTTCATTTTTTTTAAAGTTTACGGTGTATTAAATTTTGTTTTATTATTATTATCCTTAAAAGTATTATCATAGCTTAGATCCGTCTCTTTGTTGTACCTAATAGTAATATTAATGTAGATATTGTAAATATAAACTTTTATAAGAATATATTTAATTACCATGCGAATAATGAAATAAAAGAATGTTCAAAAAATATTATTTAATGAAACATTTTAATAAAAATGTACAAGAACAACTGTTATACTATATTATTTTATATTAAAACAAAAACACGAGTATATATTTATAAAAATAATATTTATTTTGATTTATTTGCATAAAAAATATTTAAGTTGCATAATATAAAAAAAGTTTAATCATTCAATGTTTCTTAAATCTTGGTCTATAACATCGAGAAGGCTAGAAGCTCCAATACGAAATAATTCAGGGATAAGCCATTCTGGACCTAGCTCGCTGTAAATCAAAACCAACCAATTCACAGCGTCTCGGGACGTTTTTATACCCCCAGCGGGTTTCAGTCCTACCTGTTTGTGAAATAAAATATTGCCATAAATTATTATCATAGGTAAAAACTTAATAGTCTTTATTTGGAGATTTATGTGAAAATTGTTTACTTTGTGTACAGTAAGTAGGTACCCATTATATGTGTAAGAATTTTCCAAGGAAAATGTTAGATTTTCAAGATTTCCAGCAAGTTTTGATTCAGTTAGATTAATTGAAATTAAATTTAATTCAAGCATTTTTTTTAATTTCATAGTTTCAGATCATTTCATGTCATAAGTACCTACCTACTATAAAAAATCTAGATAAAAAAGTTACGATAATATTAAGAAAGTTATATGAAGTTTCAGACATAAAAGCATTTAAAAAATATTTATGCGATTAACTTAGCTAACTCGATATTCTACATTACTTGCAGAGTAAGCCACTAAAGAAAAAAAAATAGTAGAAACTATGAACTAAGGCCACTTCTTTTTCTTTACTTCGGTCTTTACCGATAATCGTGTGTTTTTCATAGCTCCGTAGCTTTAAACCCAAACCCTTATAATTTCGTTATGTCAATCTGTCCGTGTGTTAGAGCCAATTTACTCTGAGATTAATTATTAATTACAGTACAGTACATGATGATTTGATAAATAAGTGTCTCATGTGAACCGTTAGATAATTTTTTTTTCACCACCCTTATTTTTTTAATTAAATTAAATGAGAACCTCCTCCTTTTTTTGGAAGTCGGTTAAAAAATAGAGGTAGTGAAAAAAAATCCATAAAAAAGAAATACAAATATTTGGAAAAATATGGTTTATACTACTTTTTTTTTTGCTTTTTTACTGCTTATTTAATTTATTATAGAATTAGATTGTTTTTATATCTTTTAGGTCTGGTCTGAATGTTGATGAGTCAGTAAGTCAGTTTGTTAGTGACTGACTAATCATTATAATAGAATGCAGTTCATAATATTGATATGGGATAATATGTACTACCTTAACTCCTTTCATCTGATAGAAATGGCGGATTGCTCGGCACATAACCAAGCCAACTGGAAGTGTCGCATTAACAGATTCTTTCCCAGTCGATGTTTTTATGAAATCAGCTCCAGCCAACATTGCAACCATAGATGCTTTATAAACCTGAAATTAATATCTGTATCAATTTTTATAATCTAGTGTTTGTGTTGTAACTTTGTAGTGGCATTGGCCAATATTTTTTCTCCATGGCAACTCTATTTAATATTTATATTACGTACCTAAGATAATATTATTTTTTACACCTAATGAATAAGAAAAAAAAAACAAAATAATTACAGTCTATCTTTACCATTAAAAGTAGAGCATGAGATTATAAAGGAACTATAATTGCACTTACTAATGCAATAATTTTTTTATGTATGGAATAAAATCATACTATTATATTATTATTTTTATTTCCTTATTTCTTAAGCTTTATTGCTCTAGCCAGTTCAAGTTAGTAGACCTTATACCTTCACTTAAACTATCACTTTCAGTCTGAAGCCAAGTAGTAAAATAAATACTGAAAAATATATACATATATAATTCGCCTCTAGAAAAATAAAAACAAATCTAACCCATGGGAACCTTACACTTTTTCGGGATAAAAATTTACCTATGTGCTATTCCTGACTATAATCTATCTCTGTGCCAAATTTCATCCAGATCCATTTAATTGTTCTGGCGTGAGTGAGTGAGTTGAGTAACAAACATTCAAGAATCTAAACTTTCACAATTATAATATTAGTAAGGACCTGTACAGTAAATACTCATGACATGCATACATACTCGTACATAACAGAATTACTTAAAACTATAAGACCATCCCAGCTTTTTGGCACTACTTTTCATTTTAATTTGACAAAACAGCAGCCAGCAGCAATTAACTGTCATTTTAGCATTAAGCCAACATTTCAGGCTTTAGGTTCACTAGTTTGCTTTGATCAATGTAGTATTGTTGATTGAAGTTGGCAAAAATTAATTAGTCAGTAGAAGCAGATTTATACATCTATAGATTATTTTTATGCATACAATATTTTATTTTAAGATTTTTTATTAATTGTCATATAGGATGGAACTGCTGTCTGTAATATATGCTCAGCATAGTACAGTTGGAAATAACATACTGAAGTAAGCAACATATAATTTTGTAATTAGCTTCATTTGGGCTTATCGTTAAGATATGTAAGGAAATGAAACTTTATTTAAATAGACTTAGGTATTACAAGCACTTTTGAACTTTTAACTTGTGTTGATAAAGTTTTATTAAATTTTTTTTCAGGCAGGTGGTCCTTGATATTTAATATTTACTAACATTTTCATAAGTCCCGAGTTCACCAATACCAAGTATGACCTTAAGGTGTGCATTCCCACAAGCTTGCTTCATTTGTGCAATCTCATCATGTAACAAATCCCACTGTCCTGTCAGAACTAAACTTCTATCAATAACAACATCTATTTCAGTGGCACCATTTGTCACAGCAAATTTAATTTCTTGTACCCTTGTTTCTAATGGATATAACCCTGATGGAAAGCCTGTGGCAACTACAACAAAAAATATTTGAGAATAATTTAATACATTTTTAAGACCTTACCTTATCATCACCTTCCAACATTATATATTTGCCAGGTCAAAATCAACATATTATAGTCAATAGAAGTCTATCTAGAATAACTTACAGGAGAGAAACACACAACCTTTAGAAAATTGTATAGAAAATCCATGTTAGCTTAAATATCCCACTTTGCAATAATGCCATATACAAGTGGTGATGTGAGCTATACCTAGCTTTGCTCTTTTTATTATTTTTTCATTTTTAACCGACTTTCAAAAAAAGGAGGAGGTTCTCAATTCGACCGTATATATTTTTTTACCTGAAAAATATTACTTCCCACTGCTTTGTCTTTTTACAAGTTTATTTCCTAACTTAGTACCCTTTTATAAGGTTAAATTTTAAAATGCATTTTCTTAGTTACTATGTCTTTTAAGAAAAAAATTACAAAATTTTAGTGCTTTACTTCCAGCTGCTTGATTTGTGTGACAAATCATTATATATTTATAGTTTTGACATTTGTATAAATAATATAGTTAAGAATCATAAATATTAATAAGTCTTTGATATTTACATGTAATACATGTAAAAAAAGAAACCTTTTAACCTACATTTTTTTAACTATTTTTGCATATAGTTAAACATGTTGAGCACTAACCTGAAGCTATCTGAATTTTATTTGTAAGTCCCATCCGATTGATAATATCATATGCATCTTTAACTCTGTTCGGATAAACACAGACTGCTGCCGTTTTTATTTCTTCAACATTAGTATGAAGGGGATAAGCAGCCTGACAATAAAACAATAATATAAACCTGGTTTTAATTGCATATAACTTAACCTATATTTAAATAATAGGAACCTACCTAATAAAAATCAGACAAAATCAAACAAATGATTTTTACCTTTCGACACAATCTAGTGACGTTTGATCTTGTATCATCTCCTGAGAGTGTAGTCAAATCTATTAAACTAACAGCCTTCAATAACCATTGTTTATAATTTTCGGATTCTGTTACAGGATATTTTTTCAAGATCTTGTCTATTTGATTTTCAATATTATTTTTATCCATATATACTTTGGTGAAATTTGTCAAAACTGAAAAATAATGCACATATCTTTAATACGCTACTAAAATATTTTAATATTCTGTTATTATAGTCTATTTCAATATTATTAAATTTGCGTACCCGATGCTTCAGGTGCCATTATCGTTTCTTCTATTATTTATTATCTAAAACTAAAAGTTAAATCTCTTTATAAAAACTGTAATACTTTTCTAAAACAAAGTTGTTGTCAACTGTCAACTGTCAACTGATAAGTGATAAGTTGATAACACTATCATTTTAGGACTTGTTAAAAAGTTATGACACGTGCTCATATAAAAGCGCTTCAGCGCTTACCAGCACTACGAACTACGAACTACAACGCACAACTTGCTTTAACGTTTTAAAAATTGGAAGCGCCTTTTAATTTTCAATGTTTCTCAGTTGTTTTAGTTGTTTTTATCTATACTATATATATAATAAAATATGTATAATAAAATTCTAACTAAGTCGAATCTGTACCTTAAATATTTTTTGGAAAATCTTATTGAAATAGACATTATTATCGATACAGAGGCCGAATCTATAGTTTTTAGAATTTTTGTCTGTCTGTCTGTCTGTCTGTCTGTCTGTCTGTCTGTCTGTCTGTCTGTCTGTCTGTCTGTTACCGCGTCACAGAAAAACTACTGGAGAGATTTTGATGAAATTTGCTATGGTCATAGCTGGTTATCCGGGTCAACATATAGGGTACTTTTTACTGCGGGACAATATCTCATTTCTGAGAAAAAATACAAAACTGGTTGGAATAAAACCACGAATACATGTAGCAAGGTAACTTACTAAATATAGCAAAAATCATTAAAAAAAGCTTATGAAAAAAAATAATATCAATAGCGCTATTTTATTCATTAAAAAGTTATTTTAATATTTATTTATTTTTGTCTTATTTAGATATTCGGCAATAGATGTCGCCATGTGTTTTTAAAATACGTAGTTTTAATTCCAAAAAAATGTCTGCACAAATTAGACCTTTCTATGATTTTATTAGAATTACTACTAAATTACCCGCGGCCCCGCCCGTGTTCTAATTATTAATAAACATTCTTTTGGCTTTATAAATTAGTTACATCTATAGATATATTGAAAATGAAACTCAGCCGTATCTGTACATTAAATATCTTTTGGAAAATCTTATTGAAATACAATGTGTATCTATCTAGAGGCCGAATCTACAGTTTTTTTAATTTTTGTCTGTCCATCTGTCAGTGACTGCATCACAGAAAAACCACTGGAGGGATTTTGAAGAAATTTGGTATGGTGATAGATGGTTATCCGGATCAACATATAGGATACTCTACCGCGGGAAAATATCTCATTTTTGAGACAAAATACAAAAACTGGTTAGAATAAAATCACGATGATACAATAAACATTTTAGCAAGGTAACTTACTAAATATGGCAAAAACTATTAAAAAAATTAATTAATCTTTTTTTTCATCAAGATAAGCTTGATGAAAAAAAAGATTAATAGCGCTATTTTATTCATTAAAATAACCCAAAAAATATTATAATATTAGTATATTTATATAAAATTAGTGCATATCTTATAAGCTGTTATTTTGAGATTACAAACAGACATTTCAATTTTATTTATCTGTGTAGGTTTTTACAACACTTTAGAGTTTAGATTTAGTTTAGATCGAAGCGCATCGTGACTTTGCCGACGAGTTGCGATAAATGAGCAATTCGATTCAATTCGGCTGAAATGGACGCATAAGTAATAAATGCGACTCGATTCGACTCGCCTCAATTCGACGCGTTTCGGCTGTAGTCGACGCCAGGCTTAAACATCGCCTTTTTGGAAAAACACAACTTGCTCAGAGCTGATTGAATGTAAACATGATAAATGAGCAATGAAAACATTACCCTAAACTAAAATATGGAAATCCTATATGGTCTTAATCCTAAATCCTAATCTCTATCCTCTATATTATAATCTTATCTTCAATAGGTTTCTATGAAATAAATGTGTGTACTCGTATGTAGACAAATAGACAAACAGATATTTTTTTTTTAATAACTATTATGTCTATATTCTGTACACGATATATGTACGCTACAGTCATTTTTTTTTAAATATGTCATGTACAGATTTCGCTTTGTTACTACATATTTTATTATAATATGTAATTCTTTTGTTTATTTTTACGCATTTTACTTGCGCTAATCAATAAATAAATCGTTGTTCGGCTAAGATTTATGGAGATCGAAGATTTGTTTTTCACAGAACGTAAAATGGGTGCTATAAACATTTCAACGACCCATTACAGGGTCCAACTAAGGAAATGTGTCTAGATTTTGGCTTGGGAGTTTTAAAATATTACTGTTGCAGTTGCTTTGTTTCGTTGTTTCTCGTTATTTTAGTTTGGTTAAATTTAGATTTTTTATTTTATTTAAAGTAAATACAAAGTAGTCTAAACTAAATGTAAAATTTCATTATTTTTATACAATTCATAAAAATATACATAGGTATTTAAAAAGGTTGTTATTATAAGATGTAAAATTTAATGTACTGGTAAAAGACTGAAGGCGTAGACACAGGTGTGCCTGCTGGCATAAAATATGCTATATAACTTATAATCTTAAAAAGGAAGTGTCAAAACTTTTTTCAGTTGCTTATTTAAGTGGAACGTTTTTAAAGTACCTACTTTGAGTGTTGTAATAAGGTCGAATAAGTGAAGCGAAGGCGCGGGTCGCTAGAAAAAGAAAACGTGAAAATAATTATTTGGGCATTATCTAAGATTAATTTTAACAGCTTAAAAATTTAAACGTGGCTTTAAAATTTTTGAACGTTTATAACGAAATACTCGTAGTTTATCTTTCAGACCAGGTTTGATTATTTTAAATACCTAAAAGAAGACAACTTAAATTAATGGGGTTATGAAAATAAATGTGCTAGAAAATCTCATGTGTAGTTTTGGGAGCTTTTATGAAATAATTTATTTTGGCTTCTTCATTTGCATATATAATAAATTTTATAGATTTATAAATAAAATAACTAAAAATGTAGAGAAGTATATAATTAATATTTACTTCTTCTTTCACTAGTTACAAAAAATATTATTAAAAGTTTTTTTTTAATTTGCAATGTTCGTTAGTTGGTATGTTTGTATGAGTCAATTTTGCAAGCTGAATTAGAACCACTTTTTTTTACCTCACAGAGTTGAAATTTTACTTGTTGGTTCAGTTCCGATGATAATCACTTTTTATGATATTTATGACCTGATTCTCCATCTATGTTTGGCTTCGGACGATCAACTCCTCAACGGTTAACAGTTCGGACATGAAATTTTATATACGACGAATTCGTATATATATATTTCTTCAACCAACTTCAAAAAGGAGGACGTTCTCAATTAGACTGTATTTTTTTTATGTTTGTTACTTCAGAACTCATTATCATTTATTAACCGATTGGGACAATTTTTGTATTGTTTGAAAATGTATCCTTCCAGGTTGGTTCCATTTGTAGGGACACATTACTACAGTTATGCATACCGTGCACTAGAGTAGCATATATAATGATTTGTAATGCACCGTCTCGCCAGTCACGGGGTAATCGGGTAGCGAACGGTCGCATCCTTATTTGTAATATATATTGTAATTGTGTGAAGTAATTAATATACACATTATATATATCACTCACGAACTTTTATTTGCCCCGAACCCCGTGCCTCAATACATTTAAATTAAAAAAAATACCATCCCTAAGGGTGGAAAAATAGCTGATGATGAATGTAACCTACTTCTAATTGTCATTTTGACTTGAAACTTTGCAAGTGTTACTATTACCGTTGATAGTGTAGTGATTCGGTATCGTCGACTTGATCTGATGGTAAGGCCAGAAGGTGGATAGGTGGAACTCTTCATCGGCTAATAGTAGATACTTTGAGTTTGGGCTTATTTTGTTTGATTTGACAAGCCCAATACATTAGAATCGGATTTTAGTGCCAGATTTTTTAGTGTTACTAATA
Organism: Argynnis bischoffii washingtonia; assembly: GCA_033884665.1. NCBI lineage: Eukaryota > Metazoa > Arthropoda > Insecta > Lepidoptera > Nymphalidae > Argynnis > Argynnis bischoffii. The sequence goes on along the minus strand of CM066618.1, from coordinate 9,849,646 downwards.
AAAGCGAACTTTAGTTTGTCAGCTTTCATATAAAAATTGGCTTTAAGCGAATATTTTAATAAAATATTTTCTTCTTACTTTGCTACTACTATGTCTACACTAAAAAGGGGAAAATAAAAACTGTTTAAGAAAAATAACCGACTTTAAAAAAAATACTAAAAAGTAAAAAATAACTGATTGGTAGTTTTCATTTACTATAGATACCTAACCAGGTATTTTCAAAGTGCCAGCCGATACAAATCAAAGCACACCGACTTCGGAAATTTTTGATTAGGTATCTATAGTAAAAAAAAACAGTTATTTTTTACTTTTTAGTGTTTTTTTTGAAGTCGGTTCTTTTTCTTAAAAAGTTTTTATTTAATTTATTGTTATTATTTTAGTCCGTTCTAAAGTCTATCATGACTTAACTACTGCGTCCAGGATTAGCTCCAAATAAGAAATCTTCTCAGCAGTCAACAGCATCTCAACAAATCTTTTCAATATAGGTGTCACAGCCTCCTGTGCAGAGTATGTCTCCGAGGGGATGAAACACCAGACCACATTCTTTTAGAATGTTGTGAACTAGAACATCTACGCGAAAAACTTGACCCCAGAAGATCGCTCGCAGATGCAATGGGTACTCCGAAAATTTAAATTTAGACTTCCAGTGATCCCCATCAAAGAATTTCGAAGGAATGTTGCTGTTAAAAATTTTTGCGATGTTTGCCTCTTTTTTGAGCTAATTCGACTAGGCTATAAACATAAGTTCAGATTAGTCAACTAGAACCAAGCAATAGCGTTATTTAATTTTACCCAGAGGGCTACAGTATGGGGTCCTTCAAAAGGGGAGTAAGTAGGTATTTAAAGGGTCGGCAACGCGCATGTGATGCCCTTGGTGTTGCAGGCGTCCATAGGCTACGGTAATCGCTTACCATCAGGCGGGCCGTATGCTTGATTGCCACCGTCGTAGTGTAAAAAAAAACCCAGTACCATCTATGATATATGCTGATAAAAATTTGTAGAATAATAGTCTACTAGTCATGCCTTGGTACTATGTCCTTATGTCTACTATGTCCGTATGTTTTATCCCGAATAATAGAAGGATTCCACAGGGAGAGAATTGTTTACATACGAACATTCTTAACTTTGCGGAAACTGTTACATCGTTTTTGATATACATAAATAAGTATAACAATTCATCAGTGGTCAATACTAAATTTCGCGTACTTTTTTCACAGATATTAAAATGTTTCCCTGGGAAACGAGAAGGTATTTTAATACAAAATGGATGATAATTATTTAGTTGTCAAGTTATTATTTAGCGTTTTCTTATCCCGGAGATTTCCCTCGAAAAGGGTTCCCTCGGAAACCGAGGGAATATACAAACAGCGTTAGATGATTGAATAATGACAATTAGTTTAATTAATTTGGTACTTTGGGGCCAAGTAGTGCTAGTTCACGGTCCGTCTCTCCGTCCGTCCGTCTCGTCCGTTAATAAACCAGCACTTGGCAGTTACTATTTGGACCTATGCAATCGACGACTTTTTTGCGCTGTCGAAACGCTATCGACGCTTTACTACTAAATTACTTTTTATTTATCAATGTTTATAGTATTTATTATATGGTAGGAATAGTTATTTTAAGTCGTAATCTGCTTAAAACTCAATTTTATATATATAGACTATAGTTGCCGACGTGGTTATATTAATTTTATTGTTCCTGTTGTAGTCAGAAAGGTATATTCCATTGAAGTAATAAGCTCTCCTCGTTTTATGATGCTCATAACTTTGAATTTCACTTTAGATATGTCGTCTTAGTTATCGCTGCGGTATAATCCAGATTCACAATGTTATTCTATGCGAGTGTGAAGGCGAAAATTTTTCATGTTGTAAACGTGACTAAATAAAAGGGTGGGTTGGGTCGTTAAATAAATTGTATCCTTCTGGGTTTCAGATTTATATCTAAGTATATTTAAACTACTTGTGGGTGCCTTAATTTTATATCAATTATTTCCAATATTTTTTTGGATCTTTTATTTAATACTAGGTATTTTAAGTTTTCTTAAAAGTTTATGAGGACTCGAAAATTGGTTTGGAAAATTTCTGTTTGATATCGTATCGTTTCTATAAATAATTTAGGTGAAGAACACATATATACTTAGGCCCTTGAATTAGCCTTGGCCGGTACTTACATTTACGGAAAATGGAGAATGGAGTTAGATGTTAACATGTTAACAGGAAAAATAAGGAAAATTTCCTCATATTTTATGAATGTAAGTACCTTGGTCTTAAACTATATTTAGAACTCATTAACGAAATGAACCAATGTCACGAGACTCAACACTGGAGCTCAAACTGAATAAGATTAATTAAAGCAGTCATCTGTAGTAATTTAGGTTTGTATAGAACAATTATAGAGGCGTTAATTAGTTTAGTAATAATTTTTATAACTGTATAAATTATGGCTATAAAATGCAAAATACTTTTCAAATCTGCCTGGTAGTTCTAGTAACTACCGCGCTCAAATAAACAATATATATATATATATATATATATATATATATATATATATATATATATATATATATATATACATATGTATATATATATATGTATATACACACACTCTTCAACTTTATTTTACTATAGTGTAGATATAAATATGTTTTTTTATGCAAAATAATAAACATATTTATGTCGATTTATAACACTATACCTACGTGCTAAGTTTTATCTTTGAACTTTACTTAGGTACATGTTTTTAGACAATGTTCTTTTTAAAGAAATTTCACCAGACATCGTTTTATGTCAAATCACGTTCCTATCATCAACCAGCGAGAGTGTTTGGGCGCTTTTACATATTTTTCCATAACTTTCTTGTGAATACTGTTATTTTATTTTGCAGCTTTTGATTTATAGCTCATAGATACACTATAAAAATGTTCCCAATGCTTCCTTCGTCCCATTAAGAAACGGCATTTTATATAGACATCAAAACGTCATATTAAATATTCCACTCATGTATTTTGGGTCGTTTATGACCAGAGATTATCCGTCTGAATTTCGTCTTATTAAGTCATAAAAATGTCTAAGTACCTAAAGCTATGAAGCTTCCGCGCTTAATAGTTTTCATATTTTTTTGAAATTATAATTCAGACGATTTCAGATTTGTTACCCCATTTTTCAATTTATTATTATTCATATCTAAGTATATTTAAAGCCAACACCTGTAGGCTGGTTTTATTTATATTTTATCTCTTTAATACTTTAGTCTTTTTCATTTCCCTATTACATTTAGTGTGGTGAGTAATAATGATAAATGCATAAATTGCTCCAAGTATGACGTAATGAAATGCTACGTACTTTAATGTATGAATAAAGCATTTCAATCAAAAAAAGGTAGGGCTTAACGTAAACGTAGAAAACAACTCTGAACTAATTTAAAATACGCTGAACTGGTTAATTAAGAAAGGCAGCGGTGTGTGAAATTATAAGCTTATGTGGAAACATTAATTGGTTTAAACTTACGCCTATTATTTGTAAAGGTAGTGTCACTAATGAAATATGAGGCATATTGCAAAATCTGCCAGATATTTGACATCAGGTTAATTTCATAACCGCTTGAACAGCCATACACGATCTCTACTAACATAGTGTATTCAATTAAGCATATTAGAGATTGAAATTTTGAACCAAAAGGCCAAGCTTCTACTTACACAAAAGCTTTTGCTTCCCCTTTGAAAAGGGAAAAATAAAACCATTTTTTTTTAAATTAAACTTTTAATATGATAATAAAATCCAAAATTATAATATAGGAACTATTATATAAGTATAACTAAACGAAACATTATGTTTTTTCATCTGACAAATAATACAATAATAGAATTAAGTTTATTTGTGATTTTCTATTAAATATTTAGTTTAATTTGTGTGTACACGTAATATAAATCAAATATTACGGATGAAAGTTTAGCGATCTCGTAACGATCGCAAACTTCCGTTTGTGTCATTGATTGATTCGAAACGGGTAATAATTAATGAACAATTAGTGTCGACACATTCGTGAACATGTCAATAATTACTATTGTAATTCAAAGTACAAAAAGTTTCAAATACTTTAGAGAAATATGAAATATTGGACATAAACATGATATAAATAAGTTCCATTTTCTGCACATTATCAAACTACCTACTAATGCTTGGATATTTTCTATAAGCTCTAAAAATATATGTTTCTATAAGTAAAAGTAGCCATTGAAATGTATAAATGGTTTCAAAAGTACCTTTATTATGTAGATAGACTTATGTACTGGAAAAGCGAATGCCACAAGGAATCCTACAGGATAATGTAAAAGCATACTTTATTATCGGCTTTGTCTCAACGCGAGACTCGCTGCTGTTCGCTTGAGATATCTGATAATTGAAATATAAATTTGAATTTCGATTAGACCTGTTATTTATTAAAAGACTTTTTTATATATAGTAGATTGTAAAAAAGTGTTACAGGTCTAGGGTATTGAATGGATTCGTATTAGCTAAGTACGTAGTTATTATATTTTACTAGCTTTTTTATTTTGTTTATTTTTGAAATAGGTATAATTAAGGATGTAAAAACTAATTTTAACGAAACACAAAATTTGTTTATCCACTAAGAGGGCTGTTATATTAGTCTGTTATTTCTTGTTTAAAACAGGACTCACTGTTTGGTGATGGATGTTTACCTACGGTGGATAGTAACAAAACATATTAAATGACAAAACAATATAATATTGTTGCATTAAAACCACGAATATAATTGTTTTAAAAGTTATTTAGTGAAAGTTATTCACAAACAATTAAATTTTAACATAGAAAATATACCTACCTATTAAAGATTTTACATTTTCAATTTTAGTGTAAGTATAATAATTTATTTAAGTGAAATATAAATCATATTTCTATTTAAAAAAAAGATATTTGTTGAATTTTCGAAATTAATTTGTAGGACTGTGTAAAATATTGTTTCTATGTATGTATAATATAATTTGTGTATATTGAAGAAATTTCTTTCTTATATGTAAATTAAAGAAATTTCTTTGCAACAGACTTAGTTGATGTGCATTCGCTTTGTCGTGGTGGTGGAAAGTATGAAAATTGAAATTCATTATACATTATTTAGGACTAGCAAGTTTTGCTCAAGCCAATTGAAATTACTGTAGCCTATTGAGATTAGTTGCCAGGTCTTATTATAAAATAGCATCATAGAGTAATCAAAAGTTTTTATTTTACAGTTGATTGTAGATGACTGAAACTAAAATGCTTAATATAGATTAACATTAAAGTAGGCCCAATAATATTATCGGCTATTCCATGCGATTCCATAGTCAATATTACATATGTAATTTACAATAATTATTATCGTCATACTATATAATATGTACCATTGACTATATGCTATATACCGACATACCGGAACTACCCTTCGATACCCTTCTCAAATAATATAGTAATAATTGAATTTTTCAACGTCACAAGGAAAACAGAAATTTATAGCCGGTAGAAGTTTAAACAATATGACTAACTAATTTCATCACAGCGTCCTTTGCTAACCTAATTGTGCTGAAATCATATTGGTTTTTGCATGTCGCTGTTTAGTTTTGAGTAAAGATTTTCCAGAAAATAAAGATCGAGGCAAAATACACAGAAATGTATAAAAAAAGCATTATAACTTAAGCGATTTAGGAAAATTATTTTGAGATAATTCATCTCACCTATAAACAATTTAAAGTAGTTTTAAGGATCATACTAAATATTTTCACAAGTCAACTACCTCAGTTCAATCAATTTATTTGATTATATTGTAAACAAGATACTGCTCAGCCTTCACTATGCCTTCATTGTTGGTTCTAAAACTCCTTTGTTTACAATATAAAACCTCGTCAATAGTGCTGTTAGTTTTTGTTCTTTTGTGATGTGAGGACGACCATCTCGAATAAAATTGTTTTATAGTTTTTTTGACTTTTACATTTTATAAATACATATTTCATAAATAAATTGCTGGAGGTTTTATGCGTGTCTCATATCCCACATATTATAAGATATAACTATGCGCGCAAAAATAAGTGAACTCTATTTTTTTCTCTCTCAAGCTCTAGCAGGACTACAATTCGACAAGACCGATGACAGATAAATCGCAGGACTAAAAGTTATTGACAATTCTGTGACAGAAAATTTAGTAAACGTTTGGCTCGACCAAGGATCACGCGAAGCCTTATAAGCTAGTCACGAGACTTACGAGACAGTATCCCATACAGGCTACAGTTGTTTTCCGTGCAGTAATGAAGGCTAGTGGCATTCTGACCATTTAATGTTCCCTCAACACCTCCATATACATAATTCACTATTACAGAGTTAAGACATTATGGGACTGGAGCATGTCTGAAACAGATTTGAAAAAATATTAGGTAATAGCCCAACTTTACTGCCGTTTTTTATCCATAATATATACACCCAAATATACCATTTTGAGGTGTACTTATAAATAATATTATGTTTTAAGAATAGCTTATCAAGTAAATAATTTCTATGAAACAGGATTTAATTACTTGATCCTGTAATCTAACAAAAACATGTTTACTTGTATAATATTGCTTTTGCAAATACTTAAGTGAAAGGAATCCATACTTCACCTTTCAACTCAACGTCTTAAGTAGCTTGAAACTAAGTTATTAAGTGTTTCAAGTCTACGCGAATGTTCGTGACGCAGTACAAGTTACAACAGCTACACGTGACGTAGCTAAATAATGGACAGAACATGCTATCTATAGGTGACTGCTGTCACAAGCAATTACTGATATTAATCGCTTTGAATTCCCGGAATATTACATTTTAACTTAACTTTTAGATTAAAATCAGTAAACACTTTACATTGCCTACTAATCCATAAGTAAGTATTTTTATTTCACACATACTACCCCGTCCTCACTTTACATATGTATATACTAGCGACTCACTCTCGCTTCGCTCGGTTTCGTCCCTAAGCACGTTTTAACAAATAGTATGGAATAGATAGACTATATACTATATGATATATAGCCTATATCCTTCCTCAATAAACGGCCTATCTAATGCAAAAATAATTTTTCAAATCGGATTAGTAGTTCCTGAGATTAGCGCGTTCAAACACACAAACAATATTATATATCTTTATAATATTAGTTTAGATTGTAAGAACCACAAACCAAGAAGAAATATTTTGTGTCAAAACACTGAATAAAACTTTTTTTTCGAGGTATATCCCGGGATAGTTACTCTAGCTCGCGGCCGAATCTATATCCGCCAGTAACGCTAGGTACAAACAGACAGACACATATTTTTTTAAAGTTGTTAATTCGTTTGCAATTTGGTTCTTGCTTGAATTGAATTTGCGGTAACCTATTTGAAATTACACAGAAGCTTAAATTTCATTTGTAAGTAAAGAAAAAAACTGGAAAATATAAGGCTGTCTAGCATCACTATAAAATACGCGAGCAGAGCCGTAGGCAAAAAATAGCATTGTTTGCTAAATAATATTATATTATATAAGGCAAGTTGTACAATGAATATATTGTTAGTATGCATTTAAATAAAATATGTGTTTGGTATGATTCTATTGTATGTATAAGATAAAATTACTAAGTACACATAGATGATAAAAAGTCAGAAAAATATCAAACTGATGATTAAAGACAAATAATATGATGAGTAAAAGTACTGTCTATAAAAAATAGTAAAAAGTTAATCTGAAATAATAACATAGCCTTTGTACTTTAAGTCACATACACTTAAATATAGACGGTTGGGTCGTAGTTCCACGCTCTCCCATATTACCTATGTGCATATAATGAACATATGACGAATTGGCATGATTTTTGTGTGGAAATAGTTGGAAGGTGACATAGACTACTTTTTACCGCGGGAGATTATCTCATTCCCGCGGTAAAACACGTTATAATAAAATAAAAAAAAAAATATTTATGATCATCAGAATTACTTGAAACTTGGTTTTTATTAATTTATTATTATTATATATCATTATTAATGCTCTTCAATACAATTAAATAAAAACGTGTTTTAGCAGTTTTGGAAAATCATCCCATAAGAGGATAAAATAGAGAATAAAAGTTTGTATGAAACCTAAGTTTTTAGAGACTTTTGTTGTAGTTTTAGCGCGAGCGAAGCTGCGGGTTCTGCTAGTTTCTGTTAGTTATGTATTCGTAGCATGATGAGTATTGAGTAATGTCTAAACGTACTTTTCGATTAATTTAATTGGTAGATCGAATGCTTATGTTTTATCCCGAATTCTACTTAATTCTTTTAAATCAATAAGAGTTTAAAATTAGCCAAACTTACATTATTATTATTTATTATTTATTTATTTATCTATTTATGTACCATAAAATATATGTTATAAAAAATAAAGTAACAGAATGTCGATAAAGGATAACTTATCTCTTTAAGAGATTTCTTCCAGAAACCCTTTAATAGTGAGAAAATAAGTTAATTTAGAGCGGTGTAGGTACAGTACAGCATCAAATGGTATAAACTTAATATTAAAATATAACAACTAAATATTATAATTATACAAAAATAAATATATTTTTATACACATACATACATACAAACATACTTACATATTTATCTACTATAATTTGTATAATGTCTGATTTGATAAATAGTGCTGTTTAATTCTAAATTTAAATGTAGTGAGTGAGGGATCATTTTTGAAAATATAATCAGGGAGTGAGTTCCACAATCTTGCTGTCATAACAGAAAAAGATTTTTCATAGAATATTGTATTGTAGTGAGGAACTACTAGCTTGGGTAAATTGACACAAGACCGCACTGGTCTGCTTCTAGGGGGAACTAATATAAAGCGCTCACTTAAATAAGATGGTGTAGAGGTTTTCAAAATATTATAAATAACATATAATATTCGAACGTTCCGGCGAAATCGATTAGGGAGCCACTTCAGTTGACGTCGGAAAATACTTACATGATCAAATTTGCGCAATCCATATATAAACCGGATGCACAAATTCTGTAGGCGATCTAATTTGTCGAGGAGCTCCTCAGTTGCATCTAGATAGCAAACGTCGTCATATTCAAGTAATGGGATTAACAGAGATTGAGCCAGGGTGGTTTTAGTTTGAAACGGAAGAAAGTTATGCAATCGTTTCAAGGAACGAAGGGAATAATGTACACGCTTACTAACCTCGTTGACATGCGCCACACAAGACAGGTTGCAGTCGATTGTTAAGCCTAAGTTTTTACAAGTGTCTGAGATATTGATACAAGTGCCATCGTAAATGATGTCAGGTAGAATGTCGAAGTCAATTTTGTTTATAAATTATTATTATTATTTTATATAGATATGCTTTGTCTCTGTTTCTTCTCCTTTTTATGAAATGTAAATATTATCTTCTTTCTGTTTCTTAATATTTATATTCAATAGTAATATTTTTTTTTTATTTTTTGTTGGTTAAGTTTGCTTAAATAATTATATGTTCTTTTTTTATTTGAATGTTGTGTACAGATGTAATTGGAAAACAAATTTAAAATGATATTTTTAGTTTTTTAATACGTAGTTGTGATTTTTATTTAATTTGTTTTCTGTTTCTGTTCCTAAATAAATAAATAAATAAATAAATAGAGTAAAGTGAATTGGCCTTTGATTAAGTACGTGATAGAAATAGACTCTTGTATAAAATTTAATTGTAAAGTGATGGCGCGTAAATTTTATACACTTCCCATGCTTACAGCGTATAAATACCATTTTCATATAAACTGTCATGCCACAGTATATAGACAGCGCCTCCTATTTATAAGTTAAGAAGTGAGTATCATTAAAATTACATTAAAGTTCAGCTATCATCCCGGGAACACATTAGTATACAAAATAATCTATGTGCTACTTTAAGATATGGTCTATCTTAAGCCAATTTTAATCAAAATCGGTTTAATGGTTTAGGTACTATAGACGTGGCATATTATGATGCAAATTTCATGAAAAGGGCTTAAATATATCTATGTCAATAAAAATATTAATTCTTCATTAATTATTAAATCTCATGATATGATAAGCAAGTGAGTGAAATGGTTTTTAACCCATAAATCATCCCTTAAGGAGGTGAGAATGGAGATGAAAATTTGTATGGGGGAGGAAGCTACTACTATTCATAAAATTACTAACATATACCTATTTGTTAAGTACTTAAGTCCTTAACTCCGAAATATATTTAATATCTATTATGAAAATGTGCGCAAACCTTCTTATACAGAGATTAATCAAAGTAAGTATGATTAAACATATTTATTTAAATTGTTAAGGAAATGTTCTTGTATTATTTTAATTAAATATATATTTTTTCATTAATTTGACTTACTTATGAGAAGAATTCTATGCATTATTTTTAAGGGTTTTCATATTATACCTATTTTCTTAAAAGGGATCACTTTTCTTAAGTAAAAAGGGAGAAATTAAAAGCGAGCTTTATGAATGTTAATATTTAACTAATGCACACTTATTGAAAATAAAAACTAAAAAAAAACCGACTTCCAGGCACTGAAAAGTAAAAAATAACTAAACGGGGGTTTTCATTTAGAATAGATACTTAATCAGATTTTTTCGAAGTCGGTGTGCTTTGATTTGTATTGGCTGGCACCGACTTTGAAAATTAATCAAGCAGAAACACCAGGTAATGGCTGTAAATCGTTGAGGAGTTCCCTCGGCTATCTTTCGGGCCCATCATCAGATCGACTCCAGACCTTCATTAAATAGTAGTGCTTTAAAATACCTAATGAAAATGTTAACAAACGCACTAGTCGCCGCTACAATTTTCGAAAGTTCCCCTCGATTTCTCTGGGATCCCATCATCAGATCCTGGTTGCCTTATCATGGGACCACTCTTGGGATATCTCCTTTCCAACAAAAAAACAATTATCAAAATCGGTCCATAAACGACGAAAAAATGCCCGAACAAACATAAAAAAAATATATATATATATATACGGTCGAATTGAGAACCTCCTCCTTTTTTTGGAGGTCGGTTAAAAATAAATAAAAATAAAAACCGACTTCAAAAAAAGAAAAAACGCTAAAAAATAAAACGTAACTGTTAAACGCCTTCTTCGTAAAAAAAAAAAAACTTTTAGTCTAAAACTGCACAACACTTATTATCCAGCACTACAATTTATTTTATTAATGTTTAAGATTAGAATTATAATTAAAGAAGATTAATATTATAAATATTATTTATTTGTTAACACCAATTGTTATTTCGTATCTAGGCAACGGATGGCTTGTTTTCCGACCTCTTTTATTCCATTTGGAGTCAAAATAAAATATATATTCTTAATAAAATAATTATTTAATTCTAAGCGAAAAGTGTCAATTGAAATACCAAAATATTTATAATATATATAGTTTCGTGATTTATTATATATAATATTGCACATTTCCGCTTTATTAAATACTAGCAATATCTAAAGTCGATAACATAACTTTTTTGTATCAGCTGGCACTTCGAAAATATCTGATTAGGTATCTATAGTTAATGAAAACTACCAATCAGTTATTTTTTATTTTTTAGTGTTTCTTTTGTTGAAGTCAATTTGTATTTTATTTAAAAAAAAGTTTTTATTTTTTCATTTTTAGTAGGTCTAGACATAGTAGTAGCAAAGTATGAAGAAAATATTTTAATAAAATATTCGCTTAAGTTGTTTAAGTTAGTTTGATGCTAATTTTATATGCAGATTGACAAACTAAAATTAGCTTTTATTAATAACACTGAAAAATCAGGCTCTAAAATCCAATTCTAACGTATTGGGCTTGTCAAATCAAACAAAATAAGCCCAAACTCAAAGTATCTACTATTAGCTGTTGAAGAGTTCCACTATCCACCTTTATGCACTTTCAAATAAAACAAAAATTGTCCAATTCGGTTAATAAATGATGGAGTTCTGAGGTAACAAACATAAAAAAATACAGGTGAATTGAGAACCTCCTCCTTTTTAAAGTCCGTTGAAAACAGTCAAACGCACTGTTACTAAAACACTTTATTTTTTAACCGGTGGTATGTACGATTCTTATGTGTGTGTTGTTAATATGGTGAAAAAATTCTTACAACTGAAAATGTCTTGTATTTATGTATACTTGTATACGTATACGTAGTTGACCCGACAGACGTCATGTCCGAATTTCAATTAGGGTAAGTCCGGGAAAGACGCCTATAAGGGAGAGATGCTTACTAAATGTGAAAATTAAATTAATTAATTTTGCGTGATCCGGAACGCTTTCATAATACTTCAGTCGATAGTTAATGTCATCGTGGAAGTTTTTACCCAAGATAATTGTAGTTAATATATACGTTAAAATCTAATTATAGAGATAGTTTGCAGTAATTTTTTTCTAAATTCTTCAGTTAAATAGTATTAAATTGTTTCAGAATGTAATATTGTGATCTTGTTTTATTAACAATTCACCATTTTGTATTGTAAATGCTTTAAGGTGTGTTCAGAGTCGATAGGCATCTCTCCCTAATGATCGGGAGAGATGCCCAATGATATTTCGGGGTTAGATGCCCAGTATGTTATTCAAATTCTGAGTCTAGCATCTCTGATATTCTTTCTCATGTACGAATCATTTCTAACTTGATTACCACTTACCTTATACCGAAACCTGCACGTTTGAGAGAACCTAGCAAGTTTTCAAAAGACATGTGAAGACCACCAACGCGCATTTGGCCAGCGTGGTGGCCTGATCCCCCTCGTATTGAAGGGAGGCCTGTGGTATGGAGGTAGTGGAACGTTAAAAATAGCTGAATACATACAGTTCAGCCGAGCGCAAAGCCAAGAAACGCACTGGGAGTTGGCCCACTTTGGTGGGCGCTGTACCATGTGGGTTGCTCCTGGGACTTCTATGACGGCAGAGTGGACCGTGGGAGCAACCTTATGGTTGTTGTAGTTTGCTTCGGCAGACCTGCCGTCAGGGTGCTCCATTAGATAGGGGAGTTTTTGTTGGGTTTTAGTGGTTAGTACTGGCTTTTCTAGCCAGTGAATCCCACATGGTTATGTAGGACTCACTTGTACGTCTACAGGTAGTATGTGTACATGTATAAAAAAAAGGATATTTGCGTCACTACGCAAAGTACAGTGAAGAGTATTATAACGCCACTAAGAAAAAATGCGACTGACAGTGGAATGCCTATAGTGTAACGTCTAACCCTGACATCTATAGGCAACTAACCCACGTGTCTGGGTAAGATGCCTATTCTCTATTATTTTTAATAAACATTTTTTAATCAAGAATATATTGCACAATAGTTCTAAATTTAATCTGAATGGCATAAATAACGATTGAATTAAATTAAACTATGCGTATATTATGTAGTATTTTACATATATAATTTATATTAATCTTTTTTTAAAACTATAGGCAACTCTCCCTGACTTACCATATATTCGTGATCATTGAGCCTATACAAAGGTCATATAGAAATATTGACTTTCAGTTTTACTCGCATTGTTAAATTTTCCCGGCATTTATTTTTTTTTTTCTCTGAAAACCTTATTCAGACAACCTTTTTTTTAAAACATAGCCAAATCGGTTCAGCCGTTCTCAAGTGATGCGCTTATCTACGAACAACATTTCATTTTTATTTATATAGACGGCCATGCAAGAACGTAATTATACGAGTATGTACGTAATGAGTACCTACTTACTTCAATATAAATTGTTAAGTGATGATTAAATTATTACTCGAGGCGGTTTTTATGTGCATTAATTAATAATAATACGAATTCGAAACAATCAATATAATTGTTGCAGTATAAAATTACTAATGTAACTAGGTCGGCACAATTTTTAATATATGTTTAAAAAAATATGAAGTTTTTATTTTTAATAAAGGTATGATGATAAGTAAAGTATATGTATATTAGCTATACCAAATTAGTAAAAATGAACCACAGCAGAGAGTTTACTAAAAATTTGGAAAAATAAATTAAGAATTGGAAAAAGAAAATAAGAAATAATAATTATATAAATTTATATCTTAAAAATATCAAAAACAAAGTTAATAATATTAAGAAAGCGTGGATTTGACAAAACACAAATATCGTAATATCTCAAAGACTACTCCATTTATTTTCACTAAAACAGCTATTATTGAAAATATTTTTGAAGCTGCTATATCCTACTAATATTATAAAAGCGGAAGTTTGTGAGGATGTATGGATGTATGGATGTCTGAGTATATTATGGATTTATGAATTTTTGTTTGGCGAACCTTAAAATTGCTTGTTAGTTAGCAAGAAGCATATACTTTGATAACCGTTAACAAGAAAAAAATATTAGTCTTGATCCAATTCTTTAGTTTCGTGGCTTCTAGGAGTGACATTAGTCTCATTATTAAATACCTATCTAAAGTCAAATTTCTAAACCTAACCAAAGTAAAATCTCTGAATAAAATGGCTTGGATATAGAGATAGACTTAACGAAACTAAAAGGAGTTTATTGATTTGGTTTATAGAGTTTACAGATCGGCTAAAAATGATGTAAATTGGATACTAAGTATCTTTCCATGTAAAACCGAATCCTTCAATGAAATGACAAGCCTATCAATCTGGGTGTCACGGCCCATTTTTTGCGTATCTATACATATAAAAAATTCTAACTGAGTCGAATCTGTACCTTAAATATTTTTTGGAAAATCTTATTGAAATAGACTTTATTAACGATACAGAGATCAAATCTATAGTTTTTAGAATTTTTGTCTGTCTGTCTATCTGTCTGTTATCGCATTACAGATAAACCACTGGAGGGATTATAAAAGATTAGAGTATTATATTATAGAAAATACGAAGATTGAAAAACTCGCGCACGAAGGGTTCCGTACCATTATCTATAAAAACGGCAAATCATGTCTGTTGTATGGGAGCCCCAGTTAAATATTTGTTTTATTTTAATTTAATTATTTATTTTTAAAGTAAATATATAACTAAATATTTTGTGAATATTTCAAGCGTCTATCTGTTGCCGTAATCAATATCGAGCAATAACGAACAAAAAATTCGCGTTTGTTGTATGGGAGCCCCCTTAAATATTTATTTTTTTAGTATTTGTTGTTATAGCGGCAATAGTAATACGTCATCTGTGAAAATTTCGACTGTCTAACTATAACAGTTCATGAGATACAGCTTGGCAACAGACGGACAGATAGACAGACAGACGGACGGACAGCGGCGTCTTAGTAGTAGGGTCCCGTTTTATCCTTTCGGTATGGAACCCTAAAAATGAAGTAGAACGTACATAGAGTTCAGCCACAGCCATTCAGCTGTCAGCACATTTGCCTGACCGATGGGATCTCTAAAGTTTCAAGTTATTTAACAAGTAATAGATCGAATTGGTACTGGTCGAGATGAATTAAATAATTTTAATTACTACGATAGTATGTAGGTAGTGTATAATGAAGTTCATTCTTTAAAGTTTATTGTTTCTATAAGGCCAAAGAAGTATTTATGTGTTTTTCCATTATCAAATCAGCGTGCTATCATTATCTTGTTATTAGAGCCAGAACTATAGGTAAAGAAATGAAAACTTACACGTTAAATTTTAATATCGTTTTCTTGGCCCATTTGCGTGTTTTATATATTTTACTATCAACTTACCCTCGCTTTACTCGGGTGCGTCCCTGGTACGTTTTAATGGTTAATATGGAATAAATAGACTATATATTACATAATATATAGCCTTAGTCAATAAACGGACAATCTAATGCAAAAAGAATTTTTCCAGATCGAAAATGAAAAGAAATCGGTAGTTTCAGATATTACTCCCTTCATTTAAACTTACACACTCACAAACTCTATCTCTTAAAAATATTAGTGTATATAATATAGATGTCATAAGGGACACACTTATAAAATATTTTTTTATATTTTATAAAAGCCTTTGTTACTTCAGTATTTCTGTTTTAAAATTGGCAATTTGAAAGTTTCAAAGAAAAAATTGAACTGCATAAATTATGTTCTGCACTTGAGCAGCCAAATTCTACAGTTGGCACGGTAAAGTTCAAATTACTTTGTTGCACTAAAATTTGGAAACTTTTTACGCTCAGTAACTAAGAGTGCTCATATTCTTCCACTGGAAGGGAATTATTTTGTTATGCTAAGTAGATACTTATGATTTGGTTGAGTTTTTGGTTATAAATAATATTTTATAATTGGTTCCTCTTTTTATTTTTATTATTATTCAAAGTACCAACGTTCTTAAAAATATTTTTTAGCTCTTAACTTGAAGGATGAATTTTTTTTCTTGCAATATATTATAAAATTTATTCTTATGTGAATAGTAAAATGTATACTTTATGTAAAATGGTAATTAGTGAGATATATTTATATAAATTCTTTTTCATAAAAAACAACTAAATAAAATCAGATATATCTACATACCGATAAAGCTTTCTAACTTTTTTAATACCTGACATTACACCGGGGATTAATAAATTAATTTACTGCTACACTTGTACACATTCTTTTAATTTGAACCTTTACTTATACAATTTTTTTTTAATAAAATAAATCGCCGTATAGTTAAAGTTTTACCATAAATGTACACACTGTATTAATACTGACATATCTATATATCATGTACATATAATAAAATTGTAACTAAGCCGAATCTGTACATTAAATATTTTTTTGAAAATCTTATTGAAATAGACGTTATTATCGATACAGAGTCCGAATCTATAGTTTTTAGAAGTCTGTCTGTCTGTCTGTTACTGCGTCACGGAAAAACCACTGGAGGGATTTTGATGAAATTTGGTAGGATGATAGCTAATTATCCAGGTCAACATATAGGATACTTTTTACTGCTAGAAAATATCTCATCTCTGAGAAATTTAAACTAAACGTTAAAACATAAATAGGGACAAAACCGAGCGGAGCAAGGGTGAGTCACTAGTATTATAATAAAATTCTAGCTGAATCGAATCTGTACATTCAATATTTTTTGGAAAATCTGATTGAAATAGTCATTATTATCGATACAGAGGCCGAATTTGTAGTTTTTAGAAATTTTGTCGGTCTTTCTGTACATCTGGGAACGCATCACGAGAAAACTACTAGATAGATTTTAATGAACTTGGTATGATGAAAGCTCAATCTTGGTCAACATAGAGAATACTTTTTATTGCGGGAAAATATCTTATATTTGAGAAATTTATACTAAACGTTAAAACGTAACTAAGGACGAGCCCGAGCGGAGCGAGGGTGAGTCGGTAGTAACTTAATATAGCTAGTAACATATTGTAGGAAACTAAAAACATGGATAAACTACATATTTTCATGTTGTAAAATATAAAATCCATATAGTTTATGAAATCACGTTTTGTCACATAAAGAGTTAATATGTATAATACCTCTTATTTCGTCTAAAGTCATGTGAAGCCAACATTTATGTGAAGTCACGTTCATAGCCGCACTCACCTACATAAAAATCTTCTACAGTAATTTCTTTCAAAGTTTACCTTAATACTGTAATTATATTTTAATGACTGGAGCTTTATCTTTTATTTTGCGAAGTTAATATTACAAGCTTTATGAACGTACGTTATGAGTAACTAGTCTTTCCTTGCGGCTTCGCTCGCGTAAGCGGGGCGGGAATGAAAGGTCATGTCCTTGCCTAATTAAATCGAAATCTGTTTAGCAGTTGAAGGGTGAAGAGGTGACAGATAGATAGACTTAATATTAACTTTTTAACATATGTAATATTTGTAAGTATGGACTTGCTATACCCGCAACGTGTAAAATTATATATCTTTCAACTCGATACGTCGATTTCAACGAAATTTAAATGAAAAATTAAACTAAATAATTATTTGAATAAAGCTACTACATTCTGTATAGGAACATTGATATGTATTAGTTTCATTTCAAAATAAAATTATTACTTAGGTTTTAAATAGTTTTCATAGTGTAATATAGTGTTCATATTGTAAAATAGATGTATAAAAATAGTATTTAGTGATTGCAATCGCAGTATTCTAATTATAAGTGCCATTAGGCAAATACTCATCGCTACTGTCAACGATATCGACCAACGGCAGGATTTTGAAATCTTCCAAGTGTAACCCGGGGAGTATTCTTTTATTAAGAATTCTGTTCTACACCTTCTTCATATTATAATACTAATCATCATCATCATAATACTAATCATAACTCGCTTTGTAGTGAGTAACGTCCATCCTCACATAATGGCACCGTTACTGTCTCACTTTGCTTGACAAGTTGGAAGCAAAGTTGAAGACTAAACACTAGCCTCATACACAAACTACACTAATTACTGCACATCCTATACTATAAACTAAATTTATATATCTATCTACATTTTAAGTTATTTAATTTATATAAGTTAGACTTCATAGGTACAGAAATTATAATATTATTAGTATCTATTAAGTGTTTTCCTTATAATATTAGTAAAATAGTCTTTTCGTTGCTAACTTCCTTTCGGTTTTGTTTTCTTAATATTCCTAGCTCCATATCTTAATTAATGTAATGTTTTAAAGTTATACATATACCTTTTTTATGTATTTATATTTTTTATATTTCTTAATTTCTTTCATTGCTGGCTTTCTATCCTCTAACTTTCAAAATATATTTCAGCTTATTAACAATGGAAAAGTCTATACTTACCCGCAAAACATATGCGAAGGAACTGGAAAACAAACTAAAGCTGGCGTTACAAGATTTAAAAACAACTAAAGACTTATGCAACCAGCTTTTACAAGAACGGGAGGATAGTGAGGAAGAAATCAAGCAAATAGTAAAAAAAAACTCTGACCTTAAAAGTGAACTTGCTGAACTGCATATTAATTATTTGGACATTTTAGCACAGCGAGATCATTTAAGCACTATTGTGAATGCATTCGACCAGTGTACCAGTGAACATGAAAGAGCTCTGAATCGCATCTCTGAGCTCGAGTTAAATCTAGATCAAGCTAGGGATTCGGTTGATAAATTAAAAAAAAATAAAACAATTCAAGATACACAGCAAACTCAATGCTTATATAAGGAACTGGTTGAATGCAATTCTCAATTTGAACATTCTTTGAACCCAGTTTTGATAGACCTCACAAATGATGATTCTTGTGATCAGCCAGTTCTCTTCTCAACTCATAATAAATTAAAAAAATATATTAAAATTAATAAATTTATGAAGAAAATTAATAAACGAATTAATAACAAATACTCGGCCAAAAGAATTCATGAGTTGAGATGTGAACGCTCAAAATTATTAAATAAAGTTAAACAATACAGTGAAGAACTAAATCAAAGCAGGTCTAGATATGACCGAGACACCCTCTGCTTACAGGATGAAATAAATCGATTAACATGCTCCTTGACATCAATTAGTGAAAAATATAAATCCTCACAAAACCAAATACAGGAACACATTCTTGCCACCAGTGATTTAGTAGATTTATGCAACTATAATTTAGAAAGATTTGAATCCTTAACAAATAAACACCAGTGTAGTTGTACAAATGAAATTAAAAATATACAGCCTAAAAATAGTCCTGAGGTGCTGGGTGAGTCGGTCATACAAACTCAAAACTTAAATACTATTTGTTATAATAAACCATATGTATGTGATAAGTCCTCCAATATCCTTTCAAAAAAAACCATTGTAATTTCTGACAAAATTGGTCAAGGTTTCGGGTCTCTTTTAAGTAATGAAATAGGAAATGTATACAACACATGTTCGCCCGGTGCCAGCTACCAGTACAATATTAATAAGATTTTAAATATGAATTTGAATGAAAATAGTACTATTGTACTTTTACATGGTGACAGTTTGTCTGTTAGGAAAAAAGATGTTATTCAAAGTATTGAAAAATTACTAGATATGCACAATAAGACAAAGTGTAGTTTTATAATTTGCTCATTTCCATATTCTAGTACCCTATCAGAGAAACAAAATAAGTATATCTATAATTTGAATTTGACAATGTACAACATGACCCACCGTCATAGCGACGCTTTATTTTATTTTGATGTGAATAAATTTATTCACCATAGTTTTAAGTTGACAAAAGATACAATGTATCTACCTAATTATTATAAAAAACAAATTGCTACTTTAGTAGCATATAATTTGAAGAACCCTGTTATACATGGTATAACTTGTAATGTTTTAATAAATAATACTGACATGATTAGTTCCAATTTAAACTAAATATTAAGACAAAGCCTAAGCCATATACTCTTAACATTGTGCATCAAAACATACAAGGTTTAGGTGGCAAAGAATTAGAAGTGGAACTATTTCTAAAAAAATTTAATATACATTTATTATGTGTCACAGAGCACTGGCTCTCAAATTGTACTAATATTATTAGTAAAAAACATAATAATAGCATAAATATTGAAAATTATAAAATGTCAAGTTCGTTCGTTAGAGTGAAAGCTACTCGCGGTGGTTCTCTTATATTAGTTAGAAGTGATGTAGTCTGCAAGGGCCGACAGGACATAGTGGCACTCTCTGTCGAACGTTCCATAGAACTATCCTGTGTTGAGTTTCAACAGTTCATTATATTATGCGTGTACCGGCCCCCCTCGGGTGATTTTGATATCTTTGAAAATAGAATGGATGATGTCCTTAAAAATTTATGTACTAATAGTAAAGCTGTAATCGTTTGTGGAGATTTTAATGTAGACATACTGCAAGTAACAGTACTCAGTAATCGCATTCTAAATTTATTTAAATCATATAACTTAACTAATATTTTTTGCGAACCAACTCGTGTTACTAATATATCCTCCACATGTATAGATAATGTGTTTTGTAATTGTGAAGTACTCGATGTATCGATTATAAAAAATTTAAGTTCAGACCACTTTGGTCAAAAATTTTCGTTAGCCAACAATATTATCAATAAAAGACAAATAATTAAATGTAGACCAGTTACAATAAGTAGAATCAATTCTTTCAAAGAGAAAGTGACACGGCACATGCATAAAATGGAAATGACTTCAGATCATCCAAATAACCATTATGACATTTTTTTCAACTCACTTTTAAAGTCATTTAATAACATTTTTAAAGAAAAAACTTTTTATAAAAATACTAAACTGAAATTTAGCGACTGGGCAACTGTCGGCATATACCGAAGTAGAGATAAATTATATGAATTGTATAGTGTGAGGCAGTGGAATCATGACCCAATGTTCCATAGTCGAGTTCTTACTCGACTATGGAACATTGGGTCATTCAAAGATTTTTAAAAATGTTTGCATTCAAGCTAAGTCTATATTTATTAGAAATAAAATTATAAATTCAGATAATAAAATTAAAACAACTTGGGATGTAATTACTCATACGGCTGGAAGATCTAAGATCGATAGTCAACCTGTGAAGCTAGCAATAGATAACGTAGTATTGAGCTCAGACGAAGATGTTGCAAATACTTTTGAGAATTATTTTTCTGAAATCCCAATAAAGGTAACATCTTCTTTAAAATCATCTTCCCTAGACGCGATTAACCTCTTACATAAACATACTCATCACTGTGATCACCAGTTTAAATTTTCGTATGTAGATGCACAAGATATTATTAAAGTATTCAAAACCATTAACCTTAAGAAAACTGGTGATTTGTGGGGCATGTCTGTTAAATTACTCAACTCAATAATAACTGATATTGCACCACATTTATCCTTTATTTTCAATAAATGTGTAGATTATGGAACTTTCCCTGATCTTATGAAACTAAGTAAGATAATACCTCTTTTTAAAAGTGGAGATAAAAATGATCCTGGCAATTATATACCGATTTCTATATTGCCATCTATGAGTAAAATTTTTGAAAAACTTATTCTAAACCAATTGTTAATTCATTTCAATATTAATAGCATCTTCCATAGTGAACAGTATGGTTTTACCAAAGGTAGGTCTACAGCCGATGCGGGAGTTGCTCTTCTTAAACACATTTATAACGCTTGGGAAAAATCACAAAATGCAATTGGTGTTTTTTGTGATTTATCTAAAGCCTTTGATTGCGTAGAACATGAAACCCTCCTGCTTAAACTAAGTCATTATGGTATTCGTGGCATTGCTCTTGATCTCATTGCTTCATATCTTAGTGGTAGGATTCAGAAAGTCGCTGTAAATAACGTTAATTCTTCCGGATCCCCTTTGAGAATGGGTGTTCCGCAGGGATCTATTTTGGGTCCATTTTTGTTTCTAGTTTATATAAACGATCTTCCTTTCTATGCTAATGAATTGTGTGATATTGTACTGTTTGCGGATGATACCTCCTTAATTTTTAAAGTGGATAGAAATATAACTAATTATGACAAAGTAAACAGTGCATTATCTCACATACTTAAGTGGTTTAATATTAACAACTTAGCATTAAACACCAAGAAAACTAAATGTATACATTTTACCCTACCTAATGTAAGGAGACAGAATTTCAGTTTGTTTTTAAATAATGAGATTCTTGATACTGTAGATTCCACGGTATTCTTAGGTATAACATTGGACTCGGGTCTTCAGTGGAGCCCCCATCTTTCATCTCTCGCGAGTAGACTAAGCTCCGCTGTGTTCGCGGTTAGGAAAGTCAGGCAGCTAACAGATGTTAATACTGCTAGACTTGTTTATTTCAGCTACTTTCACAGCATCTTGTCTTACGGAATTTTGTTGTGGGGTAATGCAGCCGATATAAAATCTATATTTATTCTCCAAAAAAGGGCTATTCGGGCAATTTATAACATCGGAGCTCGGGATACCCTACGAGATTTGTTTAAGGAAATTGGTATACTTACAGTTGCATCGCAATACATATATTGTAATATTATGTTTGTCCGACAAAACATTTATTGTTATTTAAAACGCAGTGATATACACAAAATAAACACTAGAAGTAAGGAAAAACTGGTATCGCGTAGCTTTCGCCTTCAAAAAGTAAATAGATCGTTTATGGGGCAAGGTGTACGCATGTATAATAGAGTTCCACAATCGATTTTGAGCTTGCCATTTGAACAATTTAAATCTAAAATTAAAAATGTATTAGTGAATAAAGCTTATTATACAATCACGGAATACTTCGGAGATATTAATGTGTGGAACTAATATCTGGTTGGATCTCACGTAGGATAAATATATAATAATTATTGTATTACAATATTGTACACAGTTTTTATTTTAAAAGAGCAACTGTTGAGTTTCTCGCCGGCTCTTCTCAGCAGAACTGCCTTCCGAGCCGGTGGTAGCTTCCTCACGGACTGACTACACTGACATTTAATTTAAATTTAAAATGTAAAATTGACGATTCAAAAGTGCTTGTAAAAGTCTATTTGAATAAAGTATATTTTGATTTGATTTGATTTGATATCAAGGGCCATACGTGATCGCTGCGCGACATGTTGACGAAGGTATTCGTTTAAACGACCTTTATTGAAATATAAATTCTATTCTGCGTTTTAGTAATATTAAGGATTTTTTGAGTTTTTGTATATCAATGATTTTTTTTTGTATTAGAATACCTACATTATAACAAAAAGTATATTAGTTGGTTAACCCATTGGTAACCCGAGCGAAGCGAGGGTGAGTCGGTAGCTAATTAATATGTTTATATGGTACGTTTTAACAGGAAAACAAAAGATGGTATAGAAAAGTAGATAAGTATTATAAAAATTATATAAATATACTTTATATCCTTTACTTGAGAAATGATTGAGTCCCCATCCAATCTTCCAACACCCTTTTCACCCCTTTATATATGATATGTTTTCTGGAATGAAAACATAAGGGTCTCAAACTGTTCCCATACCAAATTTCATCTAAATCGGTTCAACGGTTAAGCGTGAAAAGATGAAGGACAGAAAGACAGACAAAATTACTTTCGCATTTAATATTAGCATGGCATAAAGCTATATAAAAGCTAGTATAAAAGCATTAATATGGCATTAGCATAAAGCTGGCTTTTTTTGTGGTGCTGGTCTATCATCATCGGCTTGGGCTGAATGTTGATAAGCTAGTCAGTGAGTCGCGAGTAATGAATAAAAATAGCAATTGCGAATGTACCTTAGGAGATAGACATATACTATTGTGAACTTGTCGATATAAATTTTTAAGACCTACAATTTTCTAGTACATTGTTTTGATGTATCTCTTAAGGTTTAGCCAGCGTTAGCCATATCTAAGGAAGACTTGATAGAACCAGTCATTGCGTTTTCCCGCGGGAATGAAAAATGTGTCTGTAGTAAAAGGTATCTTAATGAACCGAGTGATAAGTTATCACTATACAAAATTTAGTTAAAATCGGTTCAGTACTTTTTAAGTGAAACGCGCAAACATACATATAGACATATGTATAAAGATATAGATGAACAGACATACAGACAAACAGATAACATTTTTTATAACTATTGTTTTGGGGTCTATATTGTATACATAGTACGTTACAGTCATTGTTTTTAAAAAATATTTCATGTACAGATTTCGCTTCGTTACTGCTTTATTATAGTATATAGTATAGATAAGCAGTGTATTTGTTACTTTTTCACTATGTAACAACGGATTTGGGTGAAAATTTAAAGTTTCTACTCTTTATCTCACCTCTACTACACATATGAATGTACCTACCAACCAAGGAAAATCAGTGTAAATGAAAACTAAATGTGGAAATGGGGAAAATGTAAATTAATACTAAATGTGAGCTAGAATGGATAATTTCAAATGAATGTAATCAGCTGTTTTCAGCGATATGCGATATACGGATAGACACAAAAACAGTAATATCTTGTTAGCTTTTATTAATTCTAACATCTTTTACAAAATTAAAAATAATATATCAAATTAAAAATTTTAATTAAGCTTATAAGATCGAAAAAGAATGTTTATACCCAAAATGTAAACGGTGCTTAAGACAGTGCACAAAAACATAATAAGGATATAAAAATCCTTAAATTTATTTCAAATATACTAAAATAAAAACTTTACTCGGTTGTACCCACCCACAATGAAAATGCTTTTACATTGACTATTCGTAACGTTAGCTGAGAATTGTCAGTAAAAACAAATCCACAAAGAGAAACTTTTTAAAAAGATTTACAGACTTAGCTCTATATATTTCTTTACTAGTTATATACCGTACATTTAAATATATATATTTTTTAATTACATTACCATTTACAGAGGATATTTACTTTATAATATTCTGGGTAAGGTGCCATTAACCTAATAAGACTCAATATAATCACTCAGGCGAGCAGAACAAGATAAGATCAACAGCTCGCGAAGTGCAGCCTAGCGCTGATCATAAAACTTTAATGAGTTTCGCTTATCTTGCTATCTTAAGCTAATTCTTAAGAAGTATTACACTATTTTACTCTATATTTGTAGGGGAATAATTTTAAAGCTCTATTAATGAGATGCTTACATTGTTATTTCTTAGTAATTAAATACCTTTAATATGAAAATAGGTATTTACCTAATATGTAATTTATTAAAGCAAAATAATAAATTGAACGAAAAGAGAATAAATATTAGAATAAAACTTTTTTTAGATTTTTTTAAGAATTTATTTTGATTTTAACTTCGAATGCTGTACAGCAATCATGGTCACGGGTCACGGTAAAGTATTCGAAACGTCAGAAACCAAAAATCAAAATAAATCCGCGAAAATTCCGAAAATATAGTTTTATTTAAAATATCAGATATTCGCGTAAATCTAAGAAAGTATTAAGACAATATATACTTCTCTATGTACAATCTAAAATAACAGTATGTTTTTACATGATCAAATATGATGAAGGCGTGACATGTTGAAGAAATGTTGATACTGGGTTCGATGATAACTTTGGTTGCAAATTTGATTCTAAGCGTTGCACAAAAACGTAATATAATTTACAATAACACTAATGAATTATGACGCTCTATAAAGTGAAAAAAAATCAACATAATATAAAATTAGAATAGAATTCGTTTTCCGTACAAAATGTTCATATGATACAATGAAAAAGTTAAATGGGCTTTCCGATCGAGGTTATCCTTTGGTTCAATAGCTTTTTGTTTTATATTTTGCTTTCGTATTCAAATTCTAAATTGCACTCGTTTTGGAAACTCGAACGTATATTATATACGCCGATTCTTAACTAATTTTGTGGCTGATAAACTAACACTACGTTTTATATTTTTTTAGTAACTCAATTTTTTTTAGTTTAATTTTTATAGAGTACTTATAAACATTTTTCTGTGTCACTTGTACTGATATATATTATTTTGTGTTATTAATATCTTTAATATGTATTATTTTGGAGCTTGCTTATAATAAAATAAAAAATGATTATAATTTCATTTATTTTATGTTATTTTTAATTTAAACAACAATATGTTTAAGGTAATGTTATTTTAAAACCTATCCTAAATTTTTTTTTGCAATTTTATTTAAGCTTTGTTTTAACATTTAGGTAAATTTCATTCTACTTTATGTACTTTTAAGCCATGTCTCCACTTTGTTACATATAATCAAATATTTTTGTAATTTTCTATCGTTAATTTGGGTCCTCATAACCCTACTCCATGAAGGTTTCATATACCTCAGTCCTCTGGGCTTCTAACCGTCCAACATTTAAGGAAATATGGAAATGGCCGGGTAAAAGTTTTGCAGATAATACAGATACAATAGTATTTGTACCTTTAGTAATCCCAGGAGCAGTTACAGTATTTTTTAAATGAGACCGTGAAATTTCCTGTTAAGATTGCTCAACCGATTAGCGGTAAAGCTAACGCGTCCAATACGAAACTATTTTAATGTACATTTTAGTTAAATTAAAGTTATCTGTAAGTTTGATTTGGTTTGTAAATGAAGTTATGTATGCTCTTCATACAAGATATTCGGTCAATTTACCGTTTTTTTCTTGCCTTCGTTTTATTCTAGAAAATATAGAATATGAGATGATGTTCAAATTTTTCTGATGTTATATTTGAATTAAGTGTATTTTTTCATTTACAATCCTCTAGTTAATCAATGAAATATGTTTCAACTACATATTTGAAACACATAATATATGAGTTAAAACACATAATTTTTATAAAATATATATTATATAATATATATTTTATGAAATATTATTAGTAAATAATAATAAAATTAATATTAAATTTGAAACGAATAGTACAAGTATTAAAGTATAACAATTATAGTAGCATAGTATTATGTCATCTGAGGTATTAGTAACTTAAGTCAGGAATATGTTTAATTTTAAAGAAACATTTCTATAAGTCCTTTAAAAAGCTTATAATGCCTATTAATCTATTTCAAATACTATTTAATTAACTCAGATGAAAATTAATTACTCTTACAAGACAAATAAGTACTTTGAGTTGCGTTTTCGCACAACATTTGAAATTAGAGTACGTAAGGAGATTGTGTCTCAACAGGCAGGACTTTCATATAATAATCTTAATAATATTATAAATGTGAAAGTTTAGATGGATGTTTGGATATTTGGAAGTTTGTTACTTAATCACGCCAGAACGGCTAAATGAATCTGGATGAAATTTGGCACAGAGATAGATTTATCCCGGAAAAATGTACGATTCCCGTGGAATAGATTTGTTTTTGTTTTTCGTTAGTTCTTATATAAAACTAGCGACTCATCCTCGCTTCGCTTCGGGTTCGTCCCTAGACAAAAACAAATCTATCCCACGGGAACCGAACATTTTTCCGGGATGATATATAGCCTATAGCCTTCCTCAGTTAACGGGCTATCTTATGCAAAAAGAATTTTTCAAATTGGTTTAGTAGTTTCTGAGATTAGCGCGTTCAACCAAACAAACAAACAAACAAACTCTTTAGCTATATAATATTAAGTATAGATTTATCTCAATAAAGAATTCCTCATATAATATTCCTATATAATTTCTTCTCTGATATGAAATAAGTTTTTCTTTAATAAAGAAATCTTATGAAGTATAATTCGTAAGTTCTATAGTTCTGATCTACTTACTGATTAGAGAACGTATGTTATCTATACTAATATTATAAAGAGGTAAAGTTTCTGAGTTTGTAAGGTTGTAGGAGGTAATCTCTGGATCACTGAACCAATTTAGATGAAATTGATAAGAAAATAGTTTTAGACTCTAGGAAGAACACAGATACTTTTTATCCCGAAAATCATCCCTTAAGGAGGTGAAAATGGGGATGAAAGTTTGTATGGGAAATGAACCAAAAACAATTTTATATAATTCTCAAGTACTTTTAATATGATTGGAAATCAAAGTCTATCATGTTGTGTATCACGTGTTTGTCTATCATGGAAATCCTTTTTATAGTGGTGATCTTACTGTTTAAGAAAGTTAGTATATATTATACAATATACCTACTTGCGTATATAATATTAGATAGGTCAGGTTCTTATTTTAGTAACCCACCATGCCTGTATTAATAGCTCGTAGTCAATCAGGCGCTTGATCTTTCACTAGCCATGTCGAATTGTGTCTCGTTGAGATGTGCTACTGTGGCCAATATTAATTAGAAGGACGTAATTATTATATCAATTAATTAAGTTTCTTCGATATACCCAAATAATAAAATTGAACGGATAATTTATCCAAATATCAGGTTGTTTACGGCTCGATGATTGTACCACATATTGATTTGCGATATTCTATTGGTGCCGAAGCAATATATTTCTTTTGTGTGATAAGTCTATTTACTTACGTTTCTTAGTAACATTATACAAGTTATAAGCTTAGTATGTATTTTTTAATATTGTACCTGACCTTATTTAGGGAAAAAGGCACCCCATTTGTGCCTTAAACAAGTTTGAGTAATTTTTGTGTTGTTCAAGGTACATTTAGTATTTATGAAATTTGATGTTTTCATTCAAAAATATGAGATATTAATAGAAAGAAAAATTAGTTCAAATACATTTCACAATATGGCGTTATATGCATCAATCAATTCTTTTAATTTTTAGCCGACTTCTAGGATCTATAATAAAAATTGGGGTATATAAAATTTGTTTGTATGTTACGCAATATCTTTGCTAATGGCCAACCGATTCTTGTGATCCCATTTATATTATTACATTTTAGAGAGTAGCTTTAGATTATAATAATATTTTTTAACTAATGATGTTATTATCTGAGTATTTTTATCTTATGAGTTTTCTGTATGTTTCATGAGATTTAACTTTTTAAGAAAAAACTGGTCAACTACAACAAGCACTATAATAGTGTTTGAGCTTGTGACTTCTTTACACTTCGTAACGGTTAACGAATTTGAGTTATATTCGGAATGGAGGGAGGTAGGATGTTATATTCTTTTTATCGACGTAATCTCGTAACTAGTAATAAAAATATATTGTACAAAATACAAATGGATTTACTTTTATGATTTCGGTTTTTTTTTAATTACAATAATTTTTAAATTTAAAGCGGTATCGAATAAACCATGAATTCTTGGTTCCATATCAATATAGGATTTAAGATTTGCCTGATTTGTTCAATCCAAACAAGTTAGTCCGAAGAAGAGCTCGAAATAGGTCGACGCGACGGGCCAATTGAATCAATTTCTAAATCGTATGACATAATTATATGTATAAGCATAATATTATATTGTGTGTAATAAAATTGATAGGTATTTATTACACACGATAAAAGTGTATAAGTGCATAAATTTTCTTTATAGAAGGGTTAAATGAAAATTCCTCGAGACCAGTCAAAATTAAATATAGCATAGAATTTGTTCCAGACATTTTATCTAAAATTTTCAAAGTAATATATAGGTATAATAATACTATAGTATAATTATATCATTATGGTACTGCAAAAAACAGATTTAGATTTCTAATGATTATAAAATCTAGTGCGAGTGCGAGTTTTTAGTTCGAACGTTAATGTTAACGCATATTTGTGTTTAATAAAAACCGCGCTATCTAATGACTGAAAATGAATGAAATTGACCTCAATTAACGCGATGGTCATTGGTAGGCGGTAGCTTTTTGTGGAAATCACACTCAGCACACTGGTTTATAAAATGTTAAGCCTTCATAGTGGTATATAATGTACAAGAAAATTTCTTTTATAAACCACTAGCGAATCACCCTCGCTTCGCTTCGGCTTCGTCCCTAGACAAAAACAAATCTATCCCACGGGAACCGTACATTTTTCCGGTATGATATATAGCCTATAGCTTTCCTCAGTTAACGGGCTATCTAATGCAAAAAGAATTTTCAGATCGGATTAGTAGTTCCTAAGATAAGCGCGTTCAACCAAATAAACAACCAAACAAACAAGCAAACGAGCAAACAAGCAAACGAACGAATGAACGAAAGAACGAACGAACGAACAAATAATCAAACTCTTCAGCTTTATAATATTAGTATAGATTAACAAGAAAATTGTATTCAATAACTATAATAGCGTTTATTGTTATTTTAATAACTAAGTACCTACAGTATTGTTATCTATACTAATATTATAAAGAGGAAGGATTTGATTCTTTGTTTGTTTGTTTTCACCGAATAGGCTCCGAAAATACTGAACCGATTAAGATGAAATTTGGTAACAAGATGGTTTGAGACCCTGGGAAGCATATAAGATAGTTTTTATCCCGAAAATCATCCTTTAAGGGAGAGAAAATGGGGATGAAATTTCGTACGGGGAATCAACCTAGGGAGGATAGCGAGCGAAGCGAGGTTGAGACGCTAGTAATAACATAAATTGATAAAATATCATATTTTTTCAATTGCAGCTAATCATTCATCGATTAAAAACCCTTCTGATAAAATACCTAACCTCCAACCAAAGAAAAATATGTGGAAAACGTAAGTCGCAAATGTTCTTAACGGATTTAAAGGGTTTGACCTCTGGTTCTATATAGAAGATATAATACATTTATTTGGAAGTTTTGCATCTAAGATTATATTTATCTAGGTAAGTAAAATAAATAAAGTTTCAATTTAGCTATTCTTATGTGACTGTAAAATCCATCAATTTAGAATAACTAAGTAATTTGCAAGCGAATTGGTTATCTTCAACATCCGATTCCGATAGACAATTACTCTGAAGTGCGTTTCTAGCCTTGCCCGGCTAAAAGGTTACTAAAATATGAGACCAATTTTTCACTATTTATTGCAACACACGCACATTATTTAACTAGTCATTCTGCATTCTGACTATTAACATTAGGGATGGTAACAATAGGAATCGATCGATCTCTAGGAATTTCTCCGGTGGTAGGACTCTGTCAAGCCTGAGGAGTCCAACTGGATGGGTACCACCCCCTTATCTATTTCTGCCGCCAAGCAACAATGATTTCATTGTTGTGTTCCGGTTTAAAGGATAAGGTAGCCAGCGCAATTACAGGCAAGAGGCATATCATCTTAGCCCTCACAGTGATAACGCACCGGCGCGGCGGTTCTGTATTTTTGTTACCTGAAACCTAAGTGCATGAACTGTAGGTGTTATGGGCGACAGGTATTGCTTTCCATCAGGTGGTCTGTCTGCTCGTTTGTCACTGAGTCCCATAAAAAAAAATCGACAGTACTAACTGATACTGCTATTTTGTGCTAATTCTTTGTTGGTTTCAAGTTGGCAAGCTTGTTCCTTGATTTATCTTACCTAATAATAATATATCTCCTTAAAAATACATACTTAATATAATCATACATAATTAATAAGGGCTGAATACAAAAATACATAAATACACAGAATTAAAAGAAGAAGTTATTAGAATATGGAAAATGAATAAAGTACCTATATATTGTATCGTTGGTGCTTTCCAGTACAGGCGTTATACTAAAGTATTTGCTGCATTCTCTCCGCGTTATAGATTTATCACCTAACACTTTCATAAGTATGCAAAAAGCCACTATTCTGAACACATGTCGCATAGTCTGAAAGTTTCTGCAAGACGATTCCCCTAATCATCAAACCATAAGTAATGATGATTCTCACTTGGCGTAAGCCCGTGAGATTCATTACACTGATATTATATATTTGGAGAAAAAAATATATAGATAATATATCTCCTTAGTAAGTATAGGTTCGATTTTTTTTTTTTAAGTAGTTCATATATTTAAATTACAATATTAGCAATGGAGTAAGTGAATGCTTTAATTATAACGTTATTTATTATTCGGTCTTTCCTTGAGTTTAATTACTAATTGTAGTTTATCTACTATAATTTAGTTTATATACTATAATAATTAATGTTTATAAAATACAGAGACCGTATTATTTAATAATTTATTTGTTTTAAATGAATCCTTTTTAATTTACAATACAATAACACCCTAAGCGTAGTACATGAATGCCTAACAAGAATGAAAGACATCTTGGAATTCCGGAATGTGATATATTTAGGAATGTCACAAACATTGTCAGCGTACCAAACGGGAGAAACATTTATTTAGAATACTGTTTATTTTTTATCTTAATATTACTATGTAGGGGTTTACATATGTGTGTGTAACATGTGTATAGGTTTTCGTATGTGTGCTTAGATTATAAAAAGTGTAACCGTATCGCGACGCAGTAGTCGCTACTCGTCACTCGCTACTCACTATAGAGAGTATGCGCAATAAACCTATTATTGTTAGACCGGCGTCTCATTTAATCCTCATGAACACGAATACTTAAAGTGGTGACCTCCCGACGTGATAACACGATGACGACCCCAATAAAATCGCAAACGGAGATTGTGGAATTGGCTACAGTAACAGTTTCGTCGCGAATACCCGAATTCTGGTGTGACCAGCCACGACTATGGTTCGTACAATGCGATGCAGTTTTGAGCCCACAAAAACTCAGCGACGAGGCCAAGTTTAACCTCGTCGTAACGAAGCTTGGCAAGGAAGTAGTGCAGCAGGTTGGCGACATTCTACTGAAACCGCCTGAAACCAAAAAATACGAAGCTCTGAGGGCGCGTCTCTTGACTGTGTATGAAGAATCAGAAACTCGCCAGTTTCAAAAACTCCTTAGTTTTTTTTTTATGTCCATGATTATTTTAATATGTATAGATACTAATTTGCTTGTAAGTAATTCAGCATAACAATTTATACTGTATTTTATTTATCCATTAAATAAATTGTATTTTTTTTTTTCAAAAAGGGGAGGAATGTTGTAGGGGTTTACATATGTGTGTGTAACATGTGTATAGGTTTTCGTATGTGTGCTTAGATTATAAAAAGTGTAACCGTATCGCGACGCAGTAGTCGCTACTCGTCACTCGCTACTCACTATAGAGAGTATGCGCAATAAACCTATTATTGTTAGACCGGCGTCTCATTTAATCCTCATGAACACGAATACTTAAAACTATCAGTGATTCGTGGCGGTAAGTTTTATTACTTTTAGAATAAAATAAGTAAACCAACTTCATATTCAATAAAACAAATATTATTCCACTCTCAATAGTTGACTTGTTTACATTTAATTTGAGACCACTATTGTATTTCTATAATACAATCAAATAAATATGAAAATTGGTTCTTAATTTATAAAAGATATAGATCGCCTGCTTAAAAACTCATACAACTGAATTGAATCTTTTGAAGTCGGTAGAAAAAAGGTATCTAAGCATGTTTTCTTCTTGTGTTCATCGTACCTACGTGTAAGTGGGCATTCTTGTTGTTATTGGGTAGGTATGGCTTACAAGTAGACTGGTGGAGAACGCTTTATTATAAGTATTATTTGTGTTTATGGAGTTTATTTTTATATTTTTTGCAATAAAAATTATAAAAAAATGTACATAATAAACCTACCATATTACTATTATTTTTTTACTTTCGTATTTTGTCTTTTTTTAAACTTAAGCTATTCATCGTTTTATATAATTCCATTAGATGTTTCTATTTTTCTGTAAAACTATAACATTATCATATGTTATAAATATAATACCTATTTATTTATTCAAAATATTAAGGTGAAATTACGACACTGAATAGATTTCCGAAATAACCAAAATAATTATCTGTTCAATCAACGAAAAATAACTTAGAACACTGATTAAATGTCAGAAACAAAATAACCCGTTTCGAAAAGCTTATTGTATAAAGTGAGCTTTTATTTTTTCAAAGCGACTTCCATTTATAAAAGGGGACTTAAGGCAACCTCTCTTCTTGATAATTTAACTGCTAATTAAGTAATTTCAACGAACTCACTTCTTTGTTGTAAAATGAAATCTTTATTTTTGTTAATATTTTTGCTAATAAAATATTTAAGACTTGCAAAATAGAATTCCCGTAAGTATTAATTTAAAATGCTCTTAGCAAATGCTTAGCATAACAACATCGTTATATTATTATACTAGCGACTCACCCTCGCTTCGCTTTGGTTTCGTCCCTAGACAAAGACAAATTTATCCCACGGGAACCGTACATTTTTCCGGGATGCATTCCTCAGTTAACAGGCTTTCAAATGCAAAAAGATTTTTCAAATCGTATTAGTAGTTCCCGAGATCAGGGCGATCATCTAAACAAACAAACAAACTCTTCGGCTTTGTAATATTAGTATAGATTGAACCCATAGAATTAATTAATTTACTTTGGTTTCCGTTTATGATTTCATTTTTTAATATTAGAATAGTGATGTTAATATAATGTAAATTATTCATATCTATCTAATCTATCTATTTTTTCTATTTATTATTAAATCTTATATTAAAGCATATATTAATAAGAAAAAGTAATATACAAATGCGAATCACTCTACACATATTGCAAAAAACACAAGTGTAATTAACTAATGACCGCAAGAAGCTACTCGAACTTCGTCAACAAATGTATTACTTTGTCTCAGTAAAAAATACATTTTACCCACAAATTGTTTAATATTACATAATTATAAATATTACATTAAGATAACATGTTAAAATTGTAACATACTCGTGATAAACGTATAATATTGTTAGGATAGTGTGCGTGGATAATTAGTCATAATTTTTGTCTATTTTCGACGACGCTGGTGCACGGTAAAACTCGAGTGAGTTTATGATTGTACCATAAATTTCAATTCTTTTTGTTAGCCGACTTCGAAAAAAAGGAGGAGGTTCTCAATTCGACCGTATATATATATTTTTTTATATTTGTTCGCGGATTTTTTCGTCGTTTATGAACCGATTTTGATAATTCTTTTTTTGTTGGAAAGGAGATATCCCAAGAGTGGTCCCATGCGTTTGATAATATTTTCATTAGGTATTTTAAAGCACTACTATTAAATGAAGGTCTGGAGTCGATCTGAGGATGGACCCGAAAGATAGTCGAGGGAACTCCTCAACGATTTACAACAATTACCTGGTGTTTGGGCTTGATTAATTTGTATTGATGATACGTCTACACTAAAAATGGAAAAATAAAAACTTTTAAAAAAATAAATAAACACCGACTTCCGGGCACTGAAAAGTAAAAAATAACTATACGGGGGTTTTCATTTAGAATAGATACTTAATCAGATTTTTTCGAAGTCAGTGTCAGCCAATACAAATCAAAGCACACCGACTTCGAAAATATTTATTAGTTTTTATTTATTGTTTATTTAGTTATTTTTTACTTTTCAGTGCCTGGAAGTCGTTTTTTTTTAAAGTGTTATTGTACTTGTATGAACTATTTAATATATAAAAAAAAAAAAAAAAAATATTTAAACGAGCAATTCTTGTATATTTATTTATTTATACCGGCGATCTCGGAAACGGCTCTAACGATTTCGCTGAAATTTGGTATGTTTTAAAACGGTTATTCTAATAATTAAGTAGAGCAGCGGATTCTTAACACTGATCATATTTACACATTCAATATCAACAAACTCTCTAATGATCCACCATGATCTCCAACGAATGTCGCGATGGCGTCTCGACCCTGCTGGAGACGTAGCCTCTGCTTCAAATTCGAGTTAATTCGAAATAAAAACTAAACTACATATTATAGTCATCATTATAATTTATTAAAAAAAATATTTGTCCCGCTGAGTTTCTTTCGCCAATTCTTCTCAGGTCTGAGGTTTTTTTTTCTGAACTGGTAGTAGACTCATGACGTTCAGTAAAAAAATGTAATAATTTAATGCTGAATAAAATATTTTGAATTTGAATTTAGTGACTTTAAACATTGATAAGGTTTTACATTGTAGCAGAAAAAGTTAACTCAATCCTCCTCCGACATATATGTATATTATATCAATTAATATTTGAGTACAAGCAGCAAGTCATGTTTAATTAATTTTTATTTCGCTAAAAAGATATCACTATAAATCTCAGTAAAGGGACCTAAATTGCAGAATCGAGAAGAAAAGGATCTGATAAATTGCCCGAAACGTGTGTTAGTCTCTTATAGATATATAATATGTACCTGCTGTGATTTACAATCATATTGACCTAAATTCTCACTTCTCCATTTGGTAAATATATTATTGTTATCTTTATTATTAATCTTTATTTATGTGGCTTTATATATATATATATATATATATATATATATATATATATATATATATATATATATATATATATATATATATATATATATATATATATATATATATAAATGTAGCATAAGGCTTGTAGTATGCTATAATAAAATGCAATTCATTAAGTGGCTGTATGGTTCTACACAATTTACCGACTTCTATCATTGAATAACAGGTTAACAACTTTGTCTGACAGCCGCCTCCAATACATGGAATGTACAATTATTGTGACACTAAACGTGTACATTTTTTCACTCTGTTTTTAGTAGGTTAAATATAATATTCAAATTAAGACGTTAGCTTACTCAAAATCCCATAAAAAGAGGCTTTGCGCTGATAGTGAAGTGAATGGAAAATTATAAAACTACTTTCAAAAAATACACTTTGGATGAGTAAATTTAAACTGAGGAAATATGCATTTAGTATATAAACAAATTTTGTGTTTTTAAGTATGATTTTTTATGATAACAAATTTTTAATTATGTAAAACTGTTTTTCCCTTTTTAAATAATATTTTTTCATTTTGCACTTACACTGATTTATATATAATTTCCAAAATAACTTTCTTAATAAGAGTCACGTTAACCAAAATTTAATGTAAAACGCAGAGAACTTCGGTAAGTTCTCGAAGTCACGTAGCTACCAGTTTAAAACTTAGGACATTTTGAAAGTAGATGATATCTTAAATCTTTATTTTATAGCTCAAACATTTGCTATACTGTTCCTTATTATGCTAAAATAATTTTTATTTAAAATATAATAATCATAATTATATGTGACATATCCTCCATAAACGTTAATTGCCTTAAAACGCTGAAATTTTATTAAACCTTCTAGCAATTATGTATTACCAAAAATTACTGAATTAAAAAATGCTGATGCTCTAGCCAAAACAGTTTTTAATTCACTATAAATTAATTAAACGACCAATCGAAAAATGAAATTCGGCAACTGAAGAAATACTTCTAGGCTTCCTGACAAAACTAAAACCCTACAAAAATAGTATGTTGTTTCTGAGATAAATAGCAATATGTGTGTAAAACATGTATTTTTCAAAAAAAAAAAAAAATAGAGAAAATTTTCACCAGTCGTGTTTTCAAATTTGGCAATTCAAAATAAAAGTCCGAAGTATCATTACCCAAAATGTCTAAGTGGTAACTTTCACGATTTTTAGGTACAAAATTGCCATATGCACACTATTAAACAGATTCAAATGGATTTTTTACTACATAATAGGCATCATTACAACATTCAATCAAAATACAACATTCTTATTGATACTAGCGACTCACGCTCGCTTCGCTCGCGTTCGTCCCTAGGTACGTTTTCACGGTTAGCTATGTTTAGGTATACATAAATAGTAGCTTGCTACTCCTAATATATTCATTTAAATGATACAGCGATTTACTCTCGTTTCACAATTTCATGGGTTTTATTTTTTTTTCGCGGAACCCTAATCCGTTACTAAAACAAAAGTAGCCTAAGTTACTCCCTATAACATCAGCTATCTGCCAGTGAAAGTCCCGTCAAAATCGGTCCAGCCGTTTCGGAGATTAGCCGGAACAAACAGACAGACAGACAGACAAAAATAGTAAAAATTTAAATAAATATAAATAGTATTATAGTAAAAATTGTTGTTTTGGTACATATACTGTGTATACATCCATATGCATTTAGTAAAAAGCCGTTATTTTAATATTACAGACACTCCAATTTCATTTATCTGTATATATTATATGTATATATATGTATAAATTGAAAGTGTTGACATAATTGTTTGCACTGAATTACTTATTACTCCGGTACATAATCAAGTAGTTCCTGCAGATTATTAGAGTAGGTATAGCGAAAAGCCATTAAGGCCACGCAAGAAGCGAAGGCGTGTCATTTAGTAGAATATAACGCTAAAGGGCTGTTTGGAAACAAGAAGTCATAAGTAATATAAGAAATTTGCTAAACAATATTTAAATTTTGTGATTTCCATTAATCGTCACAAACCGACTGTAGCATCACTAAAATTGAATTATTTCTATAATTGATACGCATAAGTTGTATAATACTGTATTTTTTTAATGTTATTTTAGTGTAAAAGTGTTACTTGGCCAGCGTGGTGGACTATGGCCTGATTCCCCTCGTCTTGAAGGGAGGCCCGTGCCCAGCAGTGGGACGTTAAAAAGGGCAGAATACATATTTTAGTGTAAAAACCTATTTAAAACACTGATACACTAATGTTAATTTTTGCATTTAACTTATCATATAACAATCAAAAACGATATATGTAAATCTGGGAACTGAATTACTTCAATTAAGTTAATTTAATTGATATAGGTATTGTGTAAATATTTTGTTGATGTTGATGTTTCTGGTACACATCAGAAAAATTGTTCCTGAAATAAATATAAATATTTTAGTTTTAAATAAATTTAAAATATCCATAATTTTACCAAACCTATTAATGTTTGAAAATGGTCGTGATCACCCTAAAATGCTTTAGTTTTCATATTACTGCCATTTTGCCTTATTTAACAAAAATATGTGTAATATTTTTATAAAATAAAGTCTTATGTCCATTCGAAAGCGTCTTTGCCCATTTAGCATTTACTGAATCTAAACAAAATAGCCCGAAGAATAGCTCGAATTAGGACGGGCCAATTTCTTTGTAAATAGTGGAATATTTGTGGAGTATTATGTCTCCTGTACTACACTTTTTTAATATAATGTACTTGACATAAGTATAATAATCGTTGAAATAAATATAATATGTTTTTTATAAAATAAAAACAAACGGGTTCTACTTATATAGAACCGCCTTTATTTAAGATTAATTTTAGTTTTCATTCATCAGTTGTGTAGGTTTATGATGAAACTTGAGCTTTTGTTTTATGCGCTGTCATAATAAACGAAGGTCACCTTTAGTGGAGGTAAAGTTAATTGAATTACAAACTTCTGTGTAAAGGCCTAGCGGTTACTACCTATATAATCGTAATATGTAATACAATTGTACATAAAACTCAGATATAAATTTGCTAAATCAACATTTTTCTTCTTCTAGTACTATTGATAGTACAAATAAATCGAATAATAATAATAAATATAAAAGAATTGTATAAGTTGCAATGTATAAGTTGCAATCCTTAATGCCACCTTAAATCCCCACAACTTTCCTTCGTCCGCGAAAGCAAATTATTCCATTCCCAAAAAAACCTAACCGATCTTCCTTTTCTGATCACCGTCCTATTTCAAGTCTTCCTTTCCTATCCAAAGTCCTCGAACGCCTCGTGCATCATCATCAAGGTACATTTCTACTTCATAATAAACTATTAAATTCATTTCAATCGGGTTTTCCGTCTTAGTCATAGCAGGATCTGCTAACTAAAATTGATAACGTCAGATGACGTTAGAGAAAGCATGAACAACCAAATGCCTACGGTATTCACTCTTATTAGATTTTACAGATGATTT
This sequence comes from Argynnis bischoffii washingtonia, assembly GCA_033884665.1. NCBI lineage: Eukaryota > Metazoa > Arthropoda > Insecta > Lepidoptera > Nymphalidae > Argynnis > Argynnis bischoffii. Next base: position 9,809,707 of record CM066618.1, on the reverse strand, counting down.
TAATACAGTAGATTTCGAAATTTTACTTGTTATTCTAGCTTCTTTTAACATATCTCCTGAGGTAGTTAACTGTTTCGTTGTTACTTGTGTAGTATTGACAAAACCACTATAAGTTAAAACTTTAAATTTATTTTACGAGTGTCATCATCAATCAACAGACTGTTGAACGTACATTTCTTGTTGGGTGAAAAAGTTATATTAGAATATTTCTTTAATAAATATTATATATAATACTTAGTATAATTTAATATATTTTAAATTAATTTCATTTTCATTCAACTTAATTTCTTTTTGGAGAGTGAAGTAAAAAATATGGTATCTTATACAAAATAAAACACATTGTTTTAAAAACTAACAACAAGGGATTTTTAACATAGGTACTACAAGTACTAAGAAATCATAAGCTACAAAGTTGTTTCGTTGTACTAGACATTTAGTATGTAATGTTTGTAGGCACTTAACTTTCATGAGAGTACCGTTAACTTGGCGTAAGTAATTGTAACGTCATGGCTCCGCCTTATGTGTAATATTCCTAGAATATAATTTTATAGTATAGATTTTTGGAAATTGTTCCTTAACTAACTAAAATAACATGTAAAGTAATGCTGAAGACGTTGAGTAGTACTTTTAGGAACATACTTTGAAGAATTTATATACATAGTTACATAGCAGATTTTATATTATTTTTTGTACAACTACATTATGAGATTTGTAGACTTTTACACTCTCTACTTAAAAATTCTAAAACTTACATATTTGTTGGTTTGTTGGTATGTTGGTCGATTGGTTGGTAACAATAATAGTTTTTGTGTTCATTTAATAGAACTTGTATTTTTCCTAAAGAAGAAAGTCTAAATACAAGTACCTATTATTATGGCTTAAGCATAAATTTACTATATCATAACAAGCGACTTACCCTCGGTTTGCTCGTGTCCCTAAGTACGTTTTAATGTTTTTGAGTGAAACACTAATTCTTTTCTTTTTAAATACTAGCCAATGAAAGTCCCGTCAGAATAACAAACAAACACATAGACAAACAGACAAAAATTTTAAAAATTGTGTTTTTCTTATAAGTACCGTATATACATAATTTCATATGCATTTAGTACAAAGCTGATATTTTAACAATACAAACAGACACTTCAATTTTATTTATCTGTATATTTATTATTAAATTTTTTTTAGACTAGCGACTCACCCTCGCTTCGCTCAGGTTCGTCCTTAATTTGCTTTCCAATACAAACTTTCATCCCCATTTTCACCCTCTTAAGAGATGATTTCTGGGATAAAAAGTCTTACTTCCTTCCCAGGGTCTCAAGCTATGCTCTTACCAAATTTCATCTAAATCGGTTCAGTAAATCCAGAGTTTACCCACTATACGTCACAAACTCACAAAATCACAAACTTCACCTCTTTATAATATTAAGTATAGATGTATAGACAAGAATACTAATTACAGCATTAAAATTTCGCTGCAATAAATACAGTGTGCAGAAACAGAGGTGAACATTTTGAGTACATTTGTTATATTCCAGTCGCCAGTGCAAAATCCTACATTACACTAATGTAGCTTCATGGCTTGGTAACTGCGATACCTAGGAACAATGATTTATGCTTTCCAAACTGTAACGGTGCTGGATAACTAGGTTTTAAAATTAATTAAAACTTTTAAAGTGTTATAATTGAGCTCATTAATAAAAGATTATATAGTTTTTATAAAAGTTTTTAATTTAAACTAGCTACCCGCCCCTAGATTGTTTGAAGTTTAAATAATCAATTACTATTTTAAAAGTCAGAGTTTTTGAAAATATTTGGAGTTTATAACTTGTAGTTGAACGTTTGTAATTATGTATATGGTCGTGTTTAGAATTATTTGGACAAACCATTACACTTTATCATTATAAATTAATGATGCTGCCATAAAACGTTAAAAGAAAAATAAGTATAATAAGTGGTATTTAAGTTTTTAGTTACTTTACTAAATCATATTTGGACAATGGGCTCATACAAAATATCATTCTAAATGGAGCAGCTATTAGTTTCGTATTTCGAAGTAGCTTAGTCAATAAAGCCATAAAAAAGGGACTTTCGTTACAAAAGGTCAAGGAGAGCTCTAATTTGGTACATTTGTACAGTTTGGTTTTCTCATTAATTGCGAGTATTGGAAAAATATTAGTTTAAAAAAAAAAACTTCTTTCCAACGTTACTTTGCTTTAACGAGTTACAGAATGTAATTTGTAATATTTTATTAATTTAAATATAACAGTTATCCGTCCAACATTGTAGCTACATATGTGTGTACATCTGGATTAATTTTAACTTCTCATTTCAGGGCAAAGCAACAGCATCAAAGGATCAATAGACGCTTTGAGATTTAAGGCATACCGTAGCATTTAGAGAACGTGAATGGTACTCACACCTGTACATTATACGATGAAACATATTCATTTCTTTATGGTATATAAATATATCGAAAAAATTGTTTTTTAAGAAATAAGAAAAGTCGAACGTCATTATTAGCGTACAGATGAAATCTTATCACAAAGCCAATGTTGTCCGTTTTTCTACTGACCTAATAAATTAAATGTGATTTTAAGCTTTTTTTATGTTTTTTTTTATATATAGGTACATACAAATATCAATCTTGGTATGATTAAAGTACGTAGCTAACGGTAAAACAATAATAAAAACTGAAGTTGTATTTAATGTAATGCCTTATTTTATTTCATATTTGTAAGTACGTGACCCCAAAGGTCACGTATTATTATGTGGTGGTACCAAACCCTCGACGCGTAAACCCGATTCACATTTAACCGATTTTTATTACAATTTATACTAATATTATAAAGACGTAAAGTTTGTGAGTTTGTGAGGTTATAGAGGGTAATCTCTGGATCTACTGAACCAATTTAGATGAAATTTGGTAAAATAGTTTGAGACCCTAGATTGAAAGGGCATAATATTTGTATCCCGGAAATCATCCCTTAAGGAGGTGAAAATGGGGATGAATGTTTGTATGGGGAATCAACCTAGTAATAATATAAAAATAAATATGATTTGATGGGATAATTTAAATATAATACAATGTAATAAATGCAATAATCCGTTGATTGCGTAGGCCTAAATACAGTTTACCGTTTACCGTTTAAAAACCTTAAAAACAAACAAATTTCCCAATTTTTACCAAAATCACACAATCAATTTATGTAGGTAATATAATATATATATAGTATAATTTTTTGTTACGATAACAGCTATTAAACATACGATTTAGCAAATTAGTTTAGCTCTTTGGTTTCTTCTATTGTGTAGTTTATAGTATATTTATAGTAAAGGAGGAAGAGCTTTGGAGCAAATAATATTAGAGTTCCGATAGCAATAATAATAATATACAACAGTCATACATTATCATAATATATGTGATTTTATTGATAGGTATTCCTTTAGTAGCTGTAATCAGTTATCCCACCTAAGATGTGGAACTACTGCTTAAGCTCTACTCTAGGTATAGGTATTGTTCTAAGGTGTACAAGAATTAACAACATTTTTTGACTCATTATAAATGATCAAATATTTTATTTTAATTGGCTTTATCTTTTATCCTGTTATTTATCTTATATTATCCTGCAAAACTTTGTTAACAAAGCCGTTTCTAATGTGATTGTTAATTTACGGCTTTACTTTCAAAGTCCGCCCTGGTTTGGAAGTTCTGTTGAAACTATTGTTTCCAAGCCGACTTCCGGAGTTACCGGTGAGTTCACCTAATGACCTTTTTGTATGGAAAAATATAATAATATATATTTGTGGCGGTAAATCTTAACTTTATAATAATATTTTATTTAAATGTTTATATAAAATATAAATAATAAGCACTTTTGAATGATCAAGTACTACCTATTTACAAAAGTGAATTTTACTATTTAAGAATTTTAAATACCACCCGAAGATTAGATAGTTTCATCATAAGCACTTAGAAGATGAAATATTTTTTAACTTCTTAATATACAATGGTCGTTTATAATATACAGCAAACATTTTTTATTAAATAATAAATACGTAATATTTTATACACAGTTGACAGTAAGTAGAATTTTCATTAAGTGATTTTTTATAAAAGAAGTATACGTATACTAATACGTATTTAGTTTTATTCATTAATAATTTCATAAAATATTACACTAATTCTACCGTAATTGTTATATCAAATTAGCATACTCTGGCTATTAAGCTATGTACAAATATTTTTATTTGAAAAACATATAAATCGCTCATCTGAACTAAAGACATCGACTTATTATCTTCTTGACTGTCCAATGTCCATCTTTCACTGTTATAAATGTTTTGACTCTAGAATTTAGATGGATCATTGTATTGTATTGAGCGCCGTAGCACTTAATAACAACTCAGACATTCATAAGCTAAGCAAAAGTGTTTCAATATAAAGATGTTTGTCTCAAGGATATTCCTTCAATTTGAAGAAGAACTTATCTTAGGTAGTTAAGGCTGAGTATCTTTATGAGTCAGAAACTAAGGGTTGAAATTTCACATAAGAATCCTGTTTAGGCAGTTCTTATATTTTAATTTATTGCTTGTTCACCGACTTTTATGTAAGTTTTCATTTAAGTGAAGTTCAAGTGTTCGTGTGTAACGAAAATGGAACGCAGTCGAAGGGAAACTCCTCGTACGATCATGCGATCCTAAGTCGCAATATTCGTCTTGACAAGGAAAATACGAGTAGCTCGAAACAACAACTACCTCTTATTTGATGTTTCGTCTTAAAGCTCACGACCATTTTAGCTCTATATGAATTTTTTTTTATCTCAAAAACCTTATGTCCTTAAGAAATATTTTATTGATTTCTTCTTTAATACATTATTACTTATTTCCTGTGAACAGTCCGTCTCGCTTATTTAAATATTTACAACACGCCTTAAACACCATGTATTTTTTTTATGCACGTAGATATCTTACTTACGTAGATTATTGTTGTTTTAAGAAGAAAGTCAAACCATTTTTGCATTCTCATTTTATAATAAGAATGAGAACTGGATAATTTACGGACAAGTATTTTTATGATATATATACTACATAACGGTAGGCAAAGCTCCAAAAGACTCCTAAAGACAGACCTAGTTCGCACAAAAATTGAATAATAATTCTGGATCTCGAGAACAATGCTATCTACCTTGGGATCAACTACAGCTAAGAACCATGAAGTTACTTCATGAGTACACAAAGAAAATTCATCAAATCGGTCACCCCATTTAGGAGGAGAATTATAAATATTTGTAATTTAAACAAAATTTATATATAAAATATTTTATTAATTTAGAGAGTATAATTGTTATAAAAGTTCATTAATTTGTACAATTTGATTATAAAAAAAGTTTTTTTTAATTTAAAACAATAACAATATTAAAAAAATATCTTCTTAAATATTCTTTATTGACGATTATTTTCTTTTTTACATTTATTATACAAGCGACTCGCTTCACTCGGGTTCACCCCTAGATTGCTTCCCCATATAAACTTTAATTCCCATTTTGACCCCGTTAAGGATTGATTTCCGGGATAAAATTGTCCTATGTCCTTCCCAGGGTCTCAAACTATCTTCTTATCAAATGTCACCTAAATCGGTTTAGTAGTTTCGGAGCCTATTACGTACAACTTACAAGTATGCAAACAAAAAAATATTTTTTTTTCTCTTTATAATATTAGTGTAGATGAATATAAATTAACACTATATGTTATAAAATAAATGGAGAGAGATCGGAGTAATAGCTTAAACGTAGTCTGTAGTAAAGTAATAACTTACTTAGTTATTATGTAGTAAATTGTGCAAGTTTACCTGCATACTGCAGTGACATCAAGTAAACTGAAATCACTCATCCTTGAATACACCGAGCATTGCCAACGCAAGTTTTATTTGCAATATAACAAATATATAACGTTTTGTCGTAAATGCTTTTCTTACATTTAGTCTTTATATATTATATTATTTCTATTGACATAAATCTTCATAAATATATGTCTATGAATATTATTTTATTGCTATCTATAATTATAGTAAATTTTTAAATATATTTTAATTTGCTTACTCCTTAAAACTAAAAATTAAAAAGTATTATATATAATTGTCATCACTGAATTTCTGTCGCGGTGGTCAATTTCCTTTTACATATTTTGTAACCCTCATAGTCCGGATGGAATGCTAATTAGACACGGACGAAAAGGGTTTAAGACGCAGGACGACTTTTCATGCCCTTCTGGGCATAAGGCCGGCAAAATTCAAGATGTTACTGATAGTTTCTTGACAGACAAACTATTACTCTTATGGCCCAACCCCGTCATCTATAGTCGTATAAGCTAGCCAGTATATAAACGTGACTTTATACGTACACAGTATTTCATTTTAACATGTGGTAGGTACTACATTACATTTCGTGAGGAAAATTTCATTCAACGACTCAAGCATTTAAATGTACATATATGATATAAAAGTATTCAAATGAGTATCTTTTCTATTAGTCAGAATAACATTTAATTAATAGTACTAATACTTGCTTTGCTCATATCGATCAATCGAATGTATCCCTGGGTGCCTAAAAGAAGCCTATGTATTACTCTCTAGCCTAGTCTATATGTGTGTTAAAATTCATCGAAATACGTCTAGTCGCTTCAGCCCGAAGAAGTAACATACATACACATGTGTATACTGTATATACATGTCGCATCGCAATTAAATTAAAATAATTATCCGATGTCATTCGAGAAGCCTTTCACAATTTTTTTATTTGATTAATCGATATGATGAATTAACGAAAATGTCTATTGAATAAAAGTAATCTCACAAGGTATCTTAAAAATGTCTATGACATGTAATTACCGTATTAGAAGAGAAAGTTTGCTGAGGCTAGTTTATAATACCAACTGCTCTTCATGGTTCTTAAAATATTTAACCAGTACGTGTTGGGGTCTTTAAATAAACACCATAACGCTTCTTGAACTTTAGCTAATAGAACCACGGTATAAGTTGTAAATTGTCAATTTATGCATTCTGTCGCGTAGTGGAGAGTGTATTTCGTCATTACACCAAAAATAATAATTAAAAAGGCACGTCTGAAGCATGCATTATACAATATATGTCCTAACATAGTTGTCAACACATGTCAAATAAGACAAGGACAGTTAATCGTAAATTGCCGTGTGTAAGATAAAAAGAAAACATTTTCTGGGAAGAAGTACGAAAAAATGAAAAAAGTAGAGAAAAGTGGAGTGAAGTCATAGTGAAAGTGTATCTAGTGGTGAAAGTTAGTGTTCAGTGACTAAGTTCAACCAGAAATGTGCATATGTTGCGCGTGTTAGTAAATCTCCATAAGTCACTCTTGTTAACCAAGAGCAATAAAACATCAGTAGTGCAAAAGACGTGCTATAATTTCCGATCCCCGAACTCATAGAACGTAATAATTCTAAAGGCCACAGTGGTCTCATTGATTCTCGATTTTACTATTAAAATACATAAATGGACAATTCATTATATTATAATTGAAGTAGCCACTTACCCTCGCAGTCGTCCAGAATCGTCGCAGAGAAAAATATTGTGTGTTAGCAAGGTCAGCTTGAGCAGACATAATGCCTTAATAATGAGCGTTAAATGTACGAGATAACAGAAATGATATGAAATAACTGATTTTATATCGTTTTACTAAACGTTTACTTCTTTCTTAAATATTACTACTTTTGAGAATGCCTATCATTAATTGATGAAAAGTATAAATTTATCATTTAAAATTCATTAGTAGTTAAAAATAATTATGCTATACTTTATGTAATTTTAAAGGCCTGCTTTTAATAACTAGCAGAAATATTCTTGTTGTACATTTTATAACACTTTTTTTGCCACAAAAAGCGAAACAGACTCAGGTAAGTGTCTACTACATTATATGATGCCTATTCAAAACATTTTGTACCAATTGCAAAAATCAAGGTTGCCACAATAACACTTTAAAACATTTTTCTTTAATTACCTTTTCTACTTTGTTTTTTAATTCTTTTTAGAATTGTACTTCAAAAAAATACTTAATAACGTCGTTTTTTCTTTAGGTGCGGCTGAGGAGATAATTGATAGCGCTGTCAAGTAGGTCTATTATCACATGTTTCACAAAAAATAATATCTACAAGCCCGATTCCTCACTGGCTCACTAGCTGCCTGCGCCATCACTATACAGTGATCTTGAGATCATGCCTCATCTTTGCAACGAAGGCATTGTTTCTCATCTCACATTGATCAAGTATAATATGTTAGTTAGTATTATATATATATATATATATATATATATATATATATATATATATATATATAAACCTGGACTTCTGACTCATCTATGATTCTGTCTGCTGTTTGGTTTATTGTAAAATCATAGAATCAGGTTAACCGCAGTAAGTAATTTAAGTAAAAATAAATTTCCTAAAAATTAGATTGTTAGAAAAAGGTATAAAGTATTGAAAAAATTGAGCCTATTGATCACATATATGTTGATTTTCAATTGGCATCAGAAACTATTCTCGTGTTTAAACTTATTTTATAAAACAGGTCAAATATACTTAAGTTTTATTATATTTTCGGCACTTTTCAGTGTACAATTGGAGCAGGCAAATTTGCCAACAGCTTTGGAAGCTTATTAACGAAAATGTTGTTTTAAAGTAGGTCAAAACATGATGTTATTTACTTGAATTCGTATAATTCAGTGATTCTAAAATCTTAAGGCACTCTTAAATTAAGTGTCATGAAAAGCTTGTTAACAAAATAAATTACCCAAAAACATCGATTTACGTACTTATGTACGTATAATGATCATAATTTTATATAATGTTTTTAAATACATATTTTAGCATATGTCTTTCAACATTATATATTTTCTGCTGTTTTCAATAATATTAATTAATATATTTTTAAAATCTAATACCTTTAAACGAGCAATTCCTGTATATTTAATTATTTATATATACCGGCGATCTCGGTAACGGCACGATAACGGTATTTGATATGTGGGGCTAAAGAGCAAGATTGACAATCACAGGAGTCCGGGTTTAAATTCCGTTCGGATACATTTTTTTTTGTATTAATTCAAGTTTTAAGTTTTTTTTGTTTTTAAAAATTATACTTTTTAGCAAAAACTTCGAACGAAGCTTGGTCGCCCAGGTACTATACTATTTAAAAAAGTATCACATACATAAATATAATATTTTGATTTGAATGTCGATAATATCTTACAACCATAGTTTTGAAGAGTACAATTTACCATATTTTATATTTTGATATCAGACATGAACCAAATAAAAGTAAATTTGCCAAATTATTAAAAAAACCATTATATGGTCAGTTTAACATAATTTAACCTTAAATATTATAACCTAAGTCTATTGTAAGACTCTGATCCCACAGACAAACTGTCAAGCGCGGATCCAGGGGGGGGGTCATGGGGGTCATGACCCCCCCCAAAGCCGAATATATTTTTTAAGAAGTTTGAAGTTTGAGAACAGAAGGATTAGGTAATACAAAATATTTATTCGTTTTTGAGTTTTTCTTTAATTTAAATATGCGCTACAAAGTATAAAACTACTTTTCTTTCTATCATGGATCACTAGCGGCTTACCCTCGCTTAGCTTGGGCGCGTCTCTCTAGGTAGTAGAGTAGGTACGTTTTAAATAGATATAAATTAGGGATGGGCCGAAATTCGTTTTGAATTTTGATAGCTTGAGCCGAACTTCGGCATTCGGCGAAATTCGGTTTGAATGCCGAACATTTGACAATAGAAAAAAAACCTACTTGCACTATTTTGACTGAAATTAATAGAAAGCACGTCTATGGTTTGGAAACAAAAAAAAATTAAAACCTAAAGTAGTACCTATATCTTTAAAACTTTAGCACGTTATCTATACTAATATTATAAATGTCAAACTTTGTGAGTATGAATGTATGGATGTTTGTTGCTTTTCACGCCAGAACGGCTAAACGGATCTGCATGAAATTCGGCACAGAAATAGATTATAGTCTGGAATAACACATAGGCTATTTTTTATCCCGGAATAATGTACGGTTCCCGTGAGATAGGTTTGCTTTGATTTTCCTAGAGGCAAACCCGAGCGGTGAGGTTGAGACGCTAGTATACCATAATTATGACACTTTTTACAATAACCTCAAAGTTTTCGACATATTTGCAAAATTACCCGTTTTTCAATTTTTTTCTTGGTTTTTTATTTTTAATTTCTGCAATATCTTTTTGATTTAAGTGAAAGTAGGGGAAGGTAACCTTCAAAATACTTATAATAAAAAAAATAATTTAGTTGAAATATTTAGCCGTTTCCGAGAAATTTATGTTTTATGGTCTCGAGAGGCTGAAAATCACCTTCAACTTTGTACAGTCGTCCTAAAAGTACAGTAAGCCGGAAATTGAAAAAAAAACTATTTTTAACGCCTTTCATCCCCTTATTTCTCGGGGATAGCTGGATATCGGGGGCATTTTACGGTTTTTTGTTCCTTGTATAGGTACTTGCTAACTTTTTAAAGACGTTAAATTTCAGGTTTTATTTTTTTTCTATTATTAATAATAAACGGATTCCGATCGGTCTACATGGTCATTTATTTTAGTTAGGAACGTGTAAACCTTTTAACACGTATAAAAAATTAAATTAGTTCTTCTTAATTTAGCAGTCCCAAAAATCGTTGCCTAATTCAATAGACAAAATGAAATAAACTTAGTATTCTTCTAACAAACACCTTAATTACAATTTGTAAATTGAATTAAAAAAATCACGTTTTTGGTTCACTAAAACACTCAGAAACATTAAGTATTTTTAATAATAAAGGGTCACGTTTCTCACGAGAAAGCGCGGTGAAATTGAACCGAAGTTCGGCCGAATTTCTGCCGAATTTTTTATTGTCACCGAATGTTCAGCCGAAGTTCGTATTCGGTTCAAGCCACATTCGGCCCATCTCTAAATTATAAATAGCTATTATGAGTGTACCTTACAAGAAAAACTTATGCTATTGCAGATTTTTCTTGTCTTAAAAAGACCTACAATTTTCTAGTAGATACATTGTTTTGATGTATTTCTTAAGGTTTAGCCAGCGTTAGCCATGTAAATGTCTTAGGATGACTCGATAGAACCCTGACACCCTGAGGAAATGGAATTGTTTTCTCGTGGGAACTAAGATTTTCCTGTAGTAAAAGTCATCCTAATGTTACCCGAGTAAAGTTATCACTACACAAAATTTGGTTAAAATCGGTTTAGTACTTTTCGTGTGAAACCGCACACACAAACAGACATACTGACAAAAATTTTGTTTTGGGTTCTATATTCTGTACACTATACGTTGAGTCATTGTTTTTAAACAAATATTTCGTGTACAGATTTTGCTAAGTTACTGTTTTATAATATGTATATTTCAGTCTCTGACCCCCCCCAAAACCTAACCCTAGATCCGCGCCTGCAAACTGTGCAAACAGTTTTGTGGGTTCTGTATTAGTATAATACTATAATAATCAAATAAATAAATTTCTGTTTAGTGCGTAGCGTCGTTTTATCATCTCATGGAAATCGTGAATCATAAAAATAATTGTATTGTTTATAATTTCTAAGTAAAATAATAATTTGTTTCTTTTATAGCTATAGAATTGTTTAACTGTCAAGCGGTACGCTATAAAGCAGCTACAACTTGACAGTTACGGAAATTATTCACAGCAGGTGATTTCGAGCAAAGGTGACCATCCACATTCCACAATACCAGAGTGTAGTAGACGCAGAATAGAACTATTACGAGTATTCCTTATGAATTTAATCTCACGTACTGCCATTTCAATGTTCATTTGTCTTTATGCTGATGACATGGAGTTAAATTTTGAGATGTAAAGCTACAACTTGCTTTGTATAGTAAATTTAGTTTAGTGTAGATAATAGTTTTAGTTATAAATATATACAAAGATATGACTTGTGAAATTAAGTAAATCATTTTGTTCGGGTACAAAATAAATTTTATATGAAATATTTTTATTATTTCTGCTGATATATTTTTAAACAACTTTTTACTCGCTACGAGTACATACTCAAACGTAAAATGCAGCATATTAAAAATCCAATCGACTATTATAATTTCAACAGTTTTAAACTAATTAGAAATACATATGTACGTAATAAAAATTCTGTAGAGCAGTATGAAGGGGGGAAAGCTAAATATGCATATAGATTAAGAAACCTTTTTTATTACATAAAAAAATGACAAATGTAATTGTAATTGTAATGTAATTCTTTTGTTTTGTTGGGGATGTGTCAGGGGTGGTTTAAATATTAAAAAAAATATAGAAAACCCATAAGAGAACAGATGGAAAATTGAAAAGTTCAAAACTGTTTATTTTATATGAGAATCACTATTTCGGATTACCCATCTACAAAAATAATGCGTCACGTTTAAGTAGGTATATATATATATATATATAGTATATCTATTCCATACTAACCGTAAAAAAGTATCTAGGGATGAACCCGAGCGAAGCGAGGGTGAGTCGCTAGTATATTTATAAAAGTTAAGTTAATATAAAAGTTCGAAACTTAAATAGAGTAAAAGATAGGCAAGTTAAATAAAACAAAATATCTTACTAATTTTATAAATGCGAAAGTTTGGATGTTTGTATGGATATTTGTTACTCAATTACATCAGAACCGGTGAACATATCTGAATGAAATTTGGCACAGAGATAGATTATAGTCTGGCATAGTATAGTACATAGGCTACTTTTTATCCTGGAAAAAAATTCGGTTCCCGAGGGATAGATATGTTTTTGTTTTAGCCCCTAGTATTCTTATAAAGAATACACTCAAAAACTACACATATTGAACTATTAAAATTTATATAACTTGTGTTGTACTCGTATGTACGTATGTATATGTATATAAAGATATACAAGAAAGAGAAAAAAACTATCTAATATTATAAGTATATTTAATATACATATTATATATAATATACATATGTAAGTACCTCGTGTGTGTGTGTGTTGGTGTTCCAAAAGTGTACTTTTCATTATTACAATTATAATCAAGGTTTGGCTTTATTCCAAACTAGTGCGCTAAGTTTTGAGAGAAATTTATGAGACCAAATATTTTTGTATACAAACGAATCTGAGGAAAATCTATCTATCTATAATAAAATTGTTGAGGTCGAATGTCTGTACGTAGAAAAAAAATGCTAAAAACTGAGTCAGGGGGATGTAAGAAGAGCAATAGAACAAATCCAGTTTTTTTTTTAATTTTCTTGTTTCTCTACCTGTTTGTCTGTTTATCTGTTTGTACGGGCTTAACGTAGCGTACTAATTAATAAAAGTAGTAATTTACAAAAAGTGAAAACTGAAAGACCAATACAGCTGGGATGTATGCAGGCTTTTAAACATATTTTATGTCATCTTCTAGAAATAACGGATTACAAACTCTATAATTTCTATATAGTATAAAACTCAAGTATAAAATTCTAGCGACTAAGAACGATTTTGTTCAAAATTTCATAATTTTATTGCGCAGAACCATAATTATGTTTCTAAATTAAAAGTAGCCTAAGTTACTCCTATAACATCAGCTATCAACCAGTGAAAGTTTTGGAGATTAGCTAGTACAGGCAGACAGACAGATAGACAGACAAAAATTAAAAAAAAATGTTTTTCTTATAAGTACCGTAGGTACTTTCATATGCATTTGATAAAATGCTGTTGTTTTGACATTACAAACATATACTTCATTTGTATTTATTTGTCTAGATTTTATTTATATCAGTTTATTTGCTATGCAAATACAATACCAGTCTTGTAAGTCTGCCTAAATGTAGCTTGAAGCTGAGTTATTAAGTGCTACACAACCGACGCGAATGTTCATGACACAGTACAACAGAAGCTAAATAATGGCTCCTAGCACGCTGTCTGTAGGTAACGACTGACGCTAGGTATTAGTTGATTATATTCGTTTTTCTGTTTTTGAAAAAAAATATATATTATGGTACTTTTTGTGTTAAAACACAACACAATATGGGTTCATGCTTTAAGGGTGAAAAAAAAAAAATAATTTTACTGTCGCTATACATACGACAAATTAATACAATAAAAGCGTTTGTCTTAGTAAAAGTCAAGTAAATAATTATAGTTATCTAACACTTTCTCACTAGTTCTAAGTGGGCTTTTGTTACTGAAAAAAAAGTAAAAACTAGCCTTCTTCATTCTTTGGTTGTCAAACTATGATCAATTATGAAAAAAAAAAAACGTCTGTGTGTACTTATGTAAGCACGTAAGAAGTTATACTTCTTTGGCGTAACAGAACAAAAATTGCTCAAGATTTCATCCCGTATATCAGTCATAACTCTCTGTTTGTAAAAGGAATACAGCTAGCTTCAATATGTCGCTTTTTGGCTGTCGGTGTGGGCGCGCATCGTAAAAATTTCACTCTCATTTTATTTTCAAAACGTTCCAAAAGAAGTATAAGTATAACTATAGTTTTAACAACAAACATAGTTTCGCGCTTAATTATTTGAAATAGATCATCTACGAGTATATCTATGTAGTTAGCGATAGCTTCAAATTAAATCATCGGGACATAATTATTATTTGCTTTTCAACAAGGTTGGTTTGTTAGCTAATACTATTACCGAAGTAATAAATGTAAACTGTTGCTATTTCAATACAAAGTATTAATTAATAAATAAGAATTATAATGCTATGTATTATTATACTTAATAGAATTATAATATTGAAAAATATATATTGTTGTTTATGTCCAAGCATTACATGCAAAATATTGTGTTGTGAAATGTCTCTCTTAAAATGTAAATGGCGAATAAACCTTTGAATATTTTGCAAGTGCCTATATGCGCGTAAACATTTTATGTTATATCACGTTCCTAGTAACTGAGGAAAATGTATTATTAAAGAACGTTTTTACGTACTTTTTATAACTTTTTCTCCGTACTTTGTCTTTAATTTAGTGCCCTGATATCATTCACAGATCACAATGGGTCTCATCTTTTATTAAACAACATCATTGGTGTATACATCAATAAAGTATTTGCAGTCTTTATTATAATAAAGACTGCAAATACTTTTTGTGTTGTTTACCTTCCTTTGTTTTTTTTAATCTGCATTATTATAATTTAATTTTTTATTATATTACTAGCGACTCACCCTCGCTTCACTTGGGCTCGTCCCTAGATAAGTTTTAACAGGAAAACAAAAACAGGTATAGAAAAGTAGGTAAGTATTATAAAAAAATATCTAAGGATATATATATCCTTTACTTGAGAAATGATTGATTCCCCATCTAACTTTCCACTACCCTTTTCACCCCTTTATATATGATATGTTTTTTGGGATCAAAACTATCATATGTCATTCTCAGGGTGTCAAACTATTTCCATACCAAATTTCATCTCAATCGGTTCAACGGTTTAGCGTAAAAAGATGACAGACAGACAGACAGACAGAGTTACTTTCGCATTTAATATTAGTATGGATATATAAAGCTGGCTTTTTTTGTGGTGCTGGTCTATCATCATCGGTTTGGGCTGAACGTTGATAAGTCAGTTAGTGAGTCGCGAGTAATGAATAAAATAGTAATTGCGAATGTACCTTAGGAGATAGACACATACCTACTGTTGGGGACTTTTTTGTAGACCTTTTTAAGACTTACAATTTTCTAGTACATTGTTTTGATGTATCTTTTAAGGTTTAGCCAGCGTTAGCCATGTAAAGTTCTAAGGACGACTCGATAGAACCAGTCATTGCGTTTTCCCGTGGGAATGAAAAATGTGCCTGTAGTAAAAAGTATCTTAAATTTTGACCCGAGTGATAAGTTATCACTATACAAAATTTAGTCAAAATCAGTTCAGTACTTTTTGCGTGAAAAGCGCACATCGATTTGACTAAGTTAGTTTTATTATAGGTATACATAAGAATAGGTATTGCGAGTGAACTTTAAGAGATAGACATATTATACTGTTGCAGATTTTTCTGTTGGCCTTTCAATGCGAAACCTACAATTTTTTAGTACATTGTTTTGATGTATGTCTTAAGGTTTAGTCAGCGGAAGGTTTCTAAGAAGTCTCGATAAAACCAGTTATTGTGATTTCCCGTGGGAAAGAAAGATTTTTATAAAGTAAAAGGTATCCTAAATGTTGACCCAAGTAATAAGTTATCACTTCACCAAATTTCGTTGAAATCGGTTCATTACTTTTTGCGTGAAACGCGCACACACAAACAGACATACAGACAAACAGTCATTTTTTTTAATAACTATTGTTTTGGGGTGTAATATTGTATATATAATACGCTAAAGTCATTGTTTTTAAAAAATATTTCATGTACAGATTTCGCTAAGTTACTGATTTATTAAGTAGTACCTGGGCGACCGAGCTTCGCTCGGAGTTCTTGAATGATTGTATATTTTACATTAAGTGACTAAGTTTTACCGAGAAAGTTGTATAGATGTCGCGATAAGAACAATTTTCTTTTTAATTTGGCTTAAAAATAATTTTACATTAAGTGACTAAGTGATACTGAGACAATTGTATAGATGTCGCTATTCAATTTTGCGTAGAATAATGCATAAGAAAAACGCATGAAAACTCGAAAACACGCGTTTTCCCAGACATGTGACTAATCTAGATCAATTTTTCGCCCCCGAAAGCCCCCATATACAAAATTTCAGCAAAATCGTTAGAGCCGTTCCCGAGATCGCTGGTATAAATAAATAAATAAATAAACAAGAATTGCTCGTTTAAATATATAAGATAGATAACAGTTTATAACAGGGGTTAAAGTATGAAATTGCTGATTTGTACTGAAAAATTGAAATTAGTTTTTTTTAATTTAACATATTTATTTAATCAAAATAATTACCATTATTATCTATAGATTGCTGCTATCTAATAGGAAGGTCATTTATGGCTTTGCGATAAAACTCTGGTTATCTAGATTCGATAAACTGTAAAAGCATTTTGTACTGCCTCCTGAGAAGAAAACTTTTTATCACGTAGAAAATTGTCCAAATCACGAAAAAAAATATAGTCCGTTGGAGCAAGGTCTGGCGAATACGGAGGGTGACAAATGGTTTCTAATTGCAGTTCCTGTAGAGTTAAAACGGTTTCTCGTTCTGTATGAGGTCTCACGTTATCATGGAGCAATAATGGTGAAGATCGATTCTTAAGTCGGGACTGTTTCACTGTTAGTTTTGCTATCATTATTCGGAGTTCGGCACAGTAGACATCTGCCGTTATTGCTTGACCAGATCGGAGAAAGCTATAGTGAATAACACCATGCTGAGATCACCAAACAGTTACCATTACCTTTTTATTGGTAAGCTTTGATTTAGGACACTGTTGCGGCGTTTGACCTGGGGTCAGCCATTGCATTTTTCACTTACGGTTATCGTAAAGAATCCACTTTTCATTGCATGTCACAATTCGATCTAATATTCCTTCATTTCGGTATCGATTCAACAAGGCAACACAAGTTTCAACACGCCGTTCTTTCTGCAGATCAGTCAAATCATGAGGCACCCATTTTTCATTTTTTTTTTATTTTATTAATTTGACGCAAATCACTCAATATTGTTGGTAAGGTAACGTTAAACCATGCCGCTAATTTCTGGGTAGTTTGGCTCGGATCGGCTTCCACCATCTCTTTCAATTCATTGTTATTTATTCACTTGTGTGGGCGGTCTTCCACGTGGTTCGTTCTCAAATCAATGTTTCCATCACGAAAGCGTTTAAACCAAAATCGCAATGATTAAAAGAAATATTGTATTGGAAATTATTAAAAGAAATATTGTCTCTTTTGTTAATTGGTACATATTTTGATTATAAAATTTATTCCGTAAAATTCCACGGTATTTTAATGTTGTTTCAACTTACGTTATTTGTTAGTTTAAAACCCACGTTTAGTGCTCGATTGCTTACGACTTTGGAAGTATATACCTATTTCTGTAACTATTGTATATTAAAGCACGGCTTCGGCACGGCACGGTTCGTATCTAGCTTGAATATAGTAAAATAGATATAGTATGTTATCCTTAAGAGATAGACATAGCTATCGTGGATTTTTTGTAGACCTTTTTAAGATGTACATTACTGTAGTGCATTATTTTGATCTATCTCGTAGGGTTCAGCCAGCGTTTGCAATGCAAGTGCAAAAAAATGTGTTTACTTACGACATCACATTAGAAACCTCTAAAATTATGAACGTTTCTCTACTATATTATTCATGTATTATAAATATAAACCTTCTTCTTGAATCACTCTATATATTAAAAAAAACCGCATCAAAATCCGTTGCGTAGTTTTAAAGATTTAAGCATATATAGGGACAGACAGCGGGAAGCGACTTTGTTTTATACTATGTAGTGATTAGTCATTTAGTATACGTACATGTATGTACATATGTATATGATTTTGTAAAAACATGACCTGCTTCAAACAGATACTGGCATAATTGTAGTAAGTACATTTAAAATTTAAAATCACACCTATCTATAATAAACACATAATATATTTACCACTCACAGAGGCGTATTTACCCTCGACCATTATAGGATTATATATTGTTTAATCATTAAAATTAGTTAATAGGATGAATATTTATTTCGAAGATATCGCGTAACAATAAATTAACATAAACCTTGATTATGTCCTCTTTTTTAAAGTTGGTCATAAATAATTTTAATAACGCAAATAATTCAGATATTACTTAATACAAAAATAATATAAAAATATAATATTACCCATAAAACATAACAACGCGGTACTGTATATATTACAGGTCTTATGCGGACTGAGGTAGACAGTGAGTAGGTACGCAGCGATTTTGCACATCGTTATTCACTTTGTTCAACTTCTGGGCCGTCATTATTAGGTAAAGTTAAGGAAAATAAATAATAAGCAGCTTTTGAATGTTGAAATAAATTTGCTCGCTTAGAAAGGAATTATTAGTTGTAAAAAATTTCGTAGATTATGGTTTGTTGATGGTAAATCTATACATATAATGAAATTGTAACTAAGACGAATCTGTACATTAAATATTTTTTTTAAATCTTATTGAAATAGACATTATTATCGACACAGAGGCTGAATCTATACTTTTTAGATTTTTTGTCTGTCTGTCTGTTACCGTATCACGGAAAAAACACTGGAGGGATTTTGATGAAATTTAGTATGGTGATAGCTGGTTAACCGAGTCAACATATAGGACACTTTTTACTGCGAGAAAATACCTCATCTCTGAGAAATCTATACTAAACGTTAAAACGTAACTAGGGACGAACATGAGCGGAGCGAGGGTAAGTCGCTAGTTAAGAATATACGTATATACATATATAATATTAATGTAATGTAATTTTTATTATTAATTTCCACGTACAATATAAATATTCGTATGTCCTTTTGAATGACGTCGTAGGCGTTTCATCACGATTGGTTGAGGTGCTAAAGCGTCAAGAGGTCAGCCATGTCACTCAATTGCATATTTATGAGTCAAGATAACTAGAAGAATTTACGAGTAATTTCTATACTAGTGTGATCAGAATCTTAAAAGTTATTTTAAAAATGGGGGTTTTCTTATGGAGCACTCAATATATTAATTACTAGCATTTCCTGCGGCTCCGCCCGCGTTCAGATGATCAAAAGCCAAATTCTTTGGTTTTACACATTAGTATACTCTTACGTCATATACCACTTTCATTGCGCTCCGCATGATTGGTATTTAATGGCAGTGATTGACAATGCCACAAAGGTTCCTCCGTCAATCTCATATTTGAATTAGTAATATAGCAAGCACCTTTTGTTTTAACAATAATATTTATGTATGTCTATACTTCTGTTTTGTTTGTTTGTTTAGTTTTGGGCGATAAACTCTCAAACAACGGAATTAATTTTAATCATTTTTATTAATAGACTAGATTAAATAATCAGCTAAATAATTAATTAACCAATAGCTGTATATTGTCTATTACATAATGATAACTTCTCTTCATGTTAATTTGTCGCGAAACAGGGATTGATTAGCGCTAGTTAGTTTTCAAAAGAAAGTATAATAAGTAAATAATTCTAAGCAAATACTTTTTATTACTTCATATGGCTTGGCTAATATGATTAAAGTCGTAAGCATTTTATTGTGTCTTTTAAGCCTTTACCTTCCAAGAAATGGTGTCAAAAAAACTGAAAAAGTTGAGGTATAACAGTTCCTAAAATACTTTTTCATGGTTTTTGAGATATGTTATATTTAGTTACCCGCTTTATCAGTTTAACAGCCATAAACTTGTTTTCCATAAAATGTTATAAAGTAATATGAATCGAACTTATTTTTATGTTTGATAAA
The DNA here is from genome assembly GCA_033884665.1 of Argynnis bischoffii washingtonia. Taxonomy (NCBI): domain Eukaryota; kingdom Metazoa; phylum Arthropoda; class Insecta; order Lepidoptera; family Nymphalidae; genus Argynnis; species Argynnis bischoffii. Next base: position 9,789,305 of record CM066618.1, on the reverse strand, counting down.
ATAAGTCGATATTATAGAAACTTAAATATTATCCGTATTTATTTTAGTGTTGACCTAACATAACATGTAAGTAAGAAAAACGATGCAGTATTTAGAGTCGGATTTGCATTTGCCCAATTTTTACATTGAAAGATTAAAAAATATTAACATTATTTACTAAACAATAAAAATGTATAAATATTTTCATTTGAAAATTGTTTCGGCCAACAAAATGTTACTAATATGTTACTAATTTGTAAAGCTAAAAAATTGTTTTATTGAAAATTTGAACACGGGCGGGGCCGCGGGTAGTAGTAATTCTAATAAAGTCATAGAAAGGTCATATCTGTGCATTATTTATTTTTGATTAAAACAACGTATTTTAAAAACACATGGCGACATCTATTGTCAAATATCTAAATAACACATAAATAAATTTTCATTAAAATAACTACTTTAATGAATAAAATAGCGTTATTGATATTTCTTTTAAAATAAGCTGTTCTTTAATAGTTTTAACGTACTCGTATATAAGTAAGTTACCATCTATCATCGTGCTTTTATTTTTTGTATTTTTTCTCAGAAATGAGATTCTTTCCTGCGGTAAAAAGTATCCTATATGTTGACCCGGATAACCAGCTATCATCATACCTAATTTCATCAAAATCCCTCCAGTGGTTTTTCTGTGATGCGTTAACAGACAGACAGACAAAAATTCTAAAAACTATAGATTCGGCCTCTGCATTAATGTCTATTTCTATAAGATTTTCCAAAAAAATATTAAAGTACAGATTCGGTTTAGTTAGAATTTTATAATATGTATAGATATAAGTTATGACAGCATTGAAAGATATTGACTTTAATTAAAGATTGAATAGATTGCTTGTTATAAGTAAATATCCGTTTCAGGTATAATACTGCATTTCCCCGTAAACTGTTTTTGTAGAGTAAAGAGTGCCGAGTACATTTTATTGTTAATCTTAATTTTCCCTAAACGATGTTGAATAACTAAATGAGATAAAGATTACATAATATATAATGAATAGTGAATTTTGTTCTGTCTTATTTTTAGTTGCTTTCTATCGTCCGCAATTTTAAATTAGGTCGTGTTTGTTCGTCTTCGTTATTGGAAATTGTAAATATAGAGAAAATGAAAATAAAAAGTATTATACTGGGCACATATATTTAAATGAAGTGCTAGCTTAGCTACTATTTTTCTAATCACGAGTATATGAATATAGTTCATACAGAATTAAAAATTCCATGTAAATTAAACTTGTATTTATCGGTCCGCCAATAATACATAAAATTCACTAAGAAATACCTACTAATATGAGTATATAATATTAGTAGTATGGATATAGTAAATTCAATTTTATATGTAACTAGCGATTTACTCTCGCTTTGCTCGGATGAGTAAACTTTTTTAAGACTTACAATTTTCTAGTACATTGTTCTGATGTATCTTTTGGTTTAGTTAGCTTTAGCTATGTCTAAGGACAACTCTACAGAACCAGTTATTGTGTTTTATTCGTGGAAACAAGTTTTTACTGTAATAAAAAGGTATCCTAAATGTTGAACCGAGCAATAAGTTATCACTACACAAAATTAGTTATAATCGGTTCAGGTTCAGTATTTTTTGCATGAAATGGACACAGATACACAGACAAAAAGACTTACTGACAAACAGACGTACAGAGTACAGACAAACAGACAAAATTTTTAATTACTATTGTCACGTACAATACAATCATTGTTTTTAAAAAATATTTCATGTACAGATTTCGCATCGTTACTATTTTTTTTTATGTGTTGATTTGTGATTATCTTCAGATAATACTTCCGCTACATAACTTTCGATGCGCTGATGACAGATATGATATTCAAAATACCCGCATATTTTATTTTCAAGTCTAAGAAAAAAACTTTGGTAATGTTTTTCGCGTTTATTGCAATAAATAATATTAAAAATAATATTAGGTATATATAATTATTTCCTACAAAAGTTGTGGGTCATACAAACATTGATATTTTTTTGTTTAGTAAGTTTTTAACCGACTTCCAAAAAAAGGAGGAGGTTCTCAATTCGACCGTTTATATTTTTTCTTTTTTTTTATGTTTGTTCGCGGATTTTTTCGTCGTTTATGAACCGATTTTGATAATTCTTTTTTTGTTGGAAAGGAGATATCCCAAGAGTGGTCCCTTGATAAGGAAACCAGGATCTGATGATGGGATCTCAGAGAAATCGAGGGGAACTTTCGAAAATTGTAGCGGCGACTAGTGCGTTTGATAATATTTTCATTAGGTATTTTAAAGCACTACTATTTAACGAAGGTCTGAAGTCGATCTGAGGATGGACCCGAAAGATAGTCGAGGGAACTCCTCAACGATTTACAGCAATTACCTGGTGTTTGGGCTTGATTAATTTGTATTGATGATACGTCTACACTAAAAATGGAAAAATAAAAACTTAAAAAAAAAACGACTTCCAGGCACTGAAAAGTAAAAAATAACTAAACGGGGGTTTTCATTTAGAATAGATACTTAATCAGATTTTTTCGAAGTCGGTGCCAGCCAATACAAATCCTTAACTTATAACCTTAACTGTTATAGTTACAGGAAAACGTTCCTAGGAGACCATCCATAACTTTTTGGATATTCTGAACTGCATTCACAGATTTTGGAAAAAATATACAGTTAGCGAAATAAATGCTAAAATACTAAAAAAAAAGATTTATGTCAATCGATCCTATTTCATGTAGGGATCAAAAGACTCTATGGGGCCATTTAAGGTATGAGTATTAGAAATGACAAAAATCACCAAAAACTTTTCCCCTATATTTTGTACGGAAAAATGATTAATCAACTCGAAATATTCTTTGTTGCCAAGCGGTCCATTTCTTACTGTGATCAAAAGACTCTTTAAGGCCAACTAAAGTTTGAGTTTAGAAACTACGGTAAATCACAAGACCGGGTTTACACGCAGCAATTTTTTTTTAGTTTTTGCTAAGCCGGTCTCATGGCATACTATATCTAGAAGCAAAAGTACCTACCAAAGTAGAAAGTCGACATTGCATAGACAAATAAAAATGAAATAAAATTAAATCAACTAAACGTGTATTTTTAAACTAAACTAAAAATTATCGGCTGCTACTTGCTCAGTACAAAAACAAGTAAAATGAGCTATGTATTCGTGAGAACAGCAGTCATTTTAAACCTATTTACGTGTGTGTTTAAAAATACATGTTTAATTGATTTAATTTTTTTTAGTTCTTATGTTGTAGAAGATTATGAATATAGTATTTTTTTTTGCAAAATCTGTGAATGCAGTTCAGAATATCTTAAAGAGTTATGGATAGTCTCCTAGGAACGTTTTCCCGTAACTATAACAGTTAAGGTAGGTACCTTAGGGCAGGTTGCCTGTCCCGTCTCAAAAATCCATTCTGTATAACGGTCACATAAAATGTATCGATATTTTTGAGTAAAGTTTTATTATTCTAGGTTCTAGGCCAATGAATAATTGGTTCATCATTTTTTATGGTATGGTAATACCATTGGTAACATCTATACATATAATAACACTGTAGAGGTCGAATGTCTGTACATAGAAAAAAAATTTGCTAAAAACCGAGTCGGGGGATGTAAGAATAGAAATAGAACAAATTCAGATTTTTTTAATTTTTTTGTTTCTCTGTCTGTTTCTCTGTTGGTTTAATCTCTGAAACTGTTACGTGTGTACCTTATATCCCCGGTCAACATTTTTTTTTCCATTCCATTCCAGAAATTTAAAGAGTTCCCGTGGGACAGTTAAAAAACTATGGTAACTTATACAGCTTAGTACACAAAAACTACTGGTTGGATTTTAATGAAACCTTACAATAATATAGTTCTTACATCAGGATAACAAATAGGCTACTAATAATTACTCATAGTTTTATCTTTTCCACAAATTTTATTTTCAAATAAAATATATTTTTTAAATAGAGTTTTTTGAGCATTACCCATTGGGCACTAAACAGAGAGGGGCTTATTGAAGTCAGATACAAAAATTTACTGATTAAAATACGTTTCAAGAAGAATGGATTTTATGTTGCTAAAACGTGAATGAATTTCATTAGCCAAAGTAAAATTTTTGCGGCAGCCAAGCTTGGCAATTTAACTGCTGTCAAGTCATTTTAACGAAGTCGTTTCTTGGTGAAGTGATGAAACTTTCAATTTGTTTATGGTAAAATATAATATTACTATAAATAGCCCGTTTTACTTAAAATGAAGAGGAAATAGAAAAATATTTCAGTTAACTTTGTAAATCTACAATCAAAAATAAAATTTGTTTTCATTTGTCAATAAACAACACATATGTTTACATATGTTTTTAAACCTTCACCGTAGATTTGGTGGTGTTGGTGTATTAAAATAGTCCAAAATGTTTGTTTGGGCGAATTTTTATAACTACGATACGCTACTTTTGTGTCACTCTTAGCCACTTCAAATCTATGAAGGTTTGGAAATTGAGCATGTTTACATAATATAATGTGTGATTCTCGATTACGTGAAGTTGTTCGTGGTTTCACTTACACGGAGATTTTTTTAGTTTCAGGCACTAAAAATATTTTTAGGAGTATTAGAGACCTGTGATAGTGAGTACTAGAATGGTTGTAGCCAGAACTAACAATAATTTTCATGGAATATAGAATGTAATAATATTTTGTATGATAATAATTTCATTAGTATACTAAAAATACTACTGCAGACTTGAAGTGTAATTTAAGTGTAAATTAATTTTTATCCTGATATAGGAAAAATAAAAATTACCGCTGAGTAATTAAAATAGGTTGTTCCAACTTAGGTCTTCCAGCGCATTTATGAGTCAAAAGCTAAGCAATATTCTTTGCTTTTAAGGTTCCGTGTCTTAATTCGTACAACTGGTACTCTTATATGTCCACAATGTTCGTCAGTAAATCCCTCTTTTCACATGAACCGATAAAAATAAAAATAATACATTTATTCTAAATACTTAGGCAAACAGTACTTAATTTCCTATAAAATTATTAAACCTTAAAGGTCTGAAAACAGCGGTGGGCATGGAATTACCTATTTTACCTTTTTCCCGTGCCGAACTGAAAAGATCCGCTTTCACCACTATTTATTGAGGGTTTGATCGCATTGAGACTATTGGTTGAGGTAGATACAGCAGCAAATGCAAGCAAAGTATGATTTCATATAAGGACGCAGCTTCAAAGGTCCGACATCGATTATTGTTTTAATTAATTTAAAAAATAAAATATTGCTAAGAATTTTGCGGTATTTTGAAGTATTGAGTACGTAGCACTTACATTTTACGAAGTTTACCTATATATGAAATTTCAAAAGCTTTTAAGGTCTTATAAATATTTCTAATTCAACAAATAAAGTTTTGTTTACGGATTTAATCGCGAAATACTTTGGCTCATAGAAATTAGATGAGATCGGTGATGTTACCTTGATCAAAAGAAAACAGATCAATGTACTGCAAAAGGTAAAAGATTTTTTAATAAAAGAAGGGTACTTATTCGACCAGATGCGGTACAAGGTGCACTTAATGACAAAGAAATAACAAAAATATGTTATATGTTCATTGTATTTTGGGGCACTTTTTTATATTTGTTACAAGAGTTACAGTTGATGTTATTTTTTTATCTTACAGATATTTTAAAAAGAGTTTATTATTTATAATGTAGGTATATATTTCAGTTAGTTTCCTAGTAGGTATGTATGTATATGTTTTAAATTATAACCAGAGTGTAAAATTAAGGCCTATATGATATAATTTTAAAGTTTGAAAAAGGTCGTATTATTATATTTGCTAGCTTGCAACTTATATACCTTTAGGTGTTAAGCAGTTGTCAGTATTCAGGTCAGTCTATCTGTACACTAAGCCTGAGGGAGTAGCATATGTGCATAATATAATATACATATATACACACACATACAAACTTTCGGATATAAAATTATTAGTTCGATTTCCGAAATCTAAATAGCATTTGAACCACTAAATATCGCTGAACATACCTACATAGGGGTTAAATCGAAAGGTATCGAAGTCCTCGACCCCCCTGCTAGCTTTGATCCGTCAGTCCAGTATATTCTATAAATATTACTCGTATAAAACAAAGTCATTGTTTGCCTCTGATTGTTTCTCTGCTTACTTCGACTTGTGGTTTAGAACCACACAACGGATTTTGATAGTTTTTCTTACTAAAAAGATCGATAAACGAGGAAGATCTGTGTATATAATTTGTAGATTTTCCTCTTTCACATTAGATGTCTTTTACCTTAAATATAATAGTTATAAAAAATATTGTAAAACTTAATTTCTAATAGGTAGTTTTGCTATAGTTTCTATGTATATTATTACTTTTAACTACATAAGTACTTAATGTTTTATCATTTGGTACCATTCAGTTATTTTTTATTCAAAATTTTTATGTATCATACTGTGGTGGCAAGCTTTTATTATATTGGAAACTGTGAAAACTTCGTTGATTTTAGGATTACTTTTATATGTTTTATGATGTTAATATTTATTGTACTGTTTGTTTCCCTTAAAAAGCTGGATGGACGGACGAACGGATGGACGGACGGATGAATAAATAAATAAATGTTTTGTACAAAATAGCTGAACTATGACGGTGTTTGGTAAAAAAAACTGTTTTTGTACGCTTACACGGCTAAGTCTTAAGAGATACATATGTATGTATCAAAACGCGATATTATATGTCTATTTCCTAAAATACGCTCACAATAATTGTTTTTATCTAATGAAAACCTACCTAAGGACGCACCCGAGCGAAGCGAAGGTATGTAGTTAGTGATATATGTATGTATAAACGGTCACAAACGTCGTACGATGCGCTAGCGTCACGCCGTGTTGTACGCCTGACGCGGCGCACAGAACATGCATAGCGTTCAGATGCCCTGTGTTTCGCCTGCAGTAACTTTTGAGCATTTTAACTTCAAGTACATATTTATAAAAATAGAATATGGCGAAATGAACGAAAGCCACGAACAAAATACTCGGAATGTTATACATTCTGTAGTATTTTGTTCGGCGATCCTTTTAACTTTTTAACCGACTTCCAAAAAAAGGAGGAGGTTCTTAATTTGACCGTATACATATTTTTTTATGTTTGTTTGTGGATTTTTTCGTCGTTTATGAACCGATTTTGATAATTCTTTTATAGTTGGGAAGGAGATATCCCAAGAGTGGTACCATGATAAGGAAACCAGGATCTGGTGATGGGATCCCAGAGAAATCGAGGGGAACTTTCAAAAACTGTAGCGGCGACTAGTGCGTTTGTTAACATTTTCATTAGATATTTTAAAGCACTACTATTTAATGAAGGCCTGGAGTCGATCTGATGATGGACCCGAAAGGCAGTCGAGGGAACTCCTCGACGATTTACAGCAATTACCTAGTGTTTGGGCTTGATTAATTTGTATTGGTGATACGTCTACACTAAAAATGGAAAAATAAAAACTTAAAAAAAAAACCGACTTCCAGGCACTGAAAAGTAAAAAATAGCAAAACGGGGGTTTTCATTTGGAATAGATACTTAATCAGATTTTTTCGAAGTCGGTGCCAGCCAATACAAATCAAAGCCCACCGACTTTGAAAAAATCTGATTAAGTATCTATTCTAAATGAAAACCCTTGTTTTGTTATTTTTTACTTTTCAGTGCCTGGAAGTCGGTTTTTATTTTTTTTTTATTTGTTTTAATATTAAGCAAATTTTTCAATTTACATAAGATTCACAGAACTAACGCATATTTTAACTTTTATGTAGTGAGCATAGATACTACGCGACGTCCAGCGTCAGTTGGCGCTAGATGCTACGTCGGTATTTGTAACAGACCTAACATTATTAAGAAGAAAACTCCCTTTAGTTGAAAAAATAACAAAATAATACATATTTATATATGAAAATGATTACATATCTTAATAGTCGAAGTATAGTCTTCAAAATCATCACCTCTGTACTTCTTTTGGGTCTGTGCCGATGTAGGCCATGGTTTTCTATTCTTGTGTTCTAAGACCTTGAATATTGCGAAGGTACCTACTATTAGGTATTGTTTTTTAACATTCGACATAACATCAAGGTTTTCTAGTTAATCATTTTCCATTCATGTAATACAATAATATAAATATTGATTTATAAAATTCAATTTATTATAGTACCTCCTTAGGTACTATAGTTAGGTTTATTTACGTTTCACATTGTATGAGTTTAAAAGAATTTAAATATAAGGATAATTCGTGAAACGTATATTTTGATTTATTTATATAGCTTTAGTATATAAATAAGTCAGTTATCATATATTATTCGTTTATGCAGAACGGCAAATATCTGAAAATTCTTTACCGATAGCAATTCAATTTTGAGACATATTAGATTTTTACATGTATTTTCATTTTTGTGTTTGAGTTTTTTCATTGACTCGCTACTACGAGAATAGAGTGTATTTTCAAGTTAAGCATTTATTTATGCGAACTAAGCTGTGAAGCTAAAAAATATTCCATTACGGCTAACCGGATTAAAGTAATATTCAAAATGCATTTTCTTAAAATTTTTGATGTAATATGCATTTAATACAAAAAATATATACCTATATTAGAAACAAACTTTTACTGCAGAGAGTAAGAGCAGCTATTTTGATATTGGTTGAATAGCGGTTACTCTATTGATAACTAGCAAGAACTTCTCTAAGTAGACTTTTGAAACTATGAAGATCAAGTGTGACTCAGAATTTAACGTTTCTAGCAGAGTTCAATACTATGCAACAATAAGGCGATATTATAATCACTACTAAGTCCAAGTAAGAATATTAGGAGAAAGCGGTGAACACTTATTGTGTTGCTTAAAACTTTACAAACTTTATAAGTATAAACAAGAGCTAAAGTTAGCATTGTGTAAAAATAGAATTTAGACGACACGTTTGGCTCTGTGTGTAGTGACCTTACTTGCTGTGCCAGCGGTCGCGGGTTCGAGTCCCGCTGGGGACATGCATTTGTGTGATGAGCACGAATGTTTGTACTCCAGTCATGGGTGTTTATATTTAAAATATGTATTTATTTAAAAGTTATATATGTGTAGTGTATCAACTATCTGGTAATAACACAGGCCTCGTAGCTTACCATGGAACTAGATGGTGCTGTGTGTTAATGTCCCAACATATTTATTTATTTATTTATAGGTTTTCTTTCACAAAATAACATATACACGAATCCAAAACGTTACCACTTGCCGGTTTTCTTATTAAGCTGATGTATGCTACACTTTGGTAAGAAGCAAACATTTTCGCTTAAGCAAAGTTGGCTTTCAGCATGGTATTAAATATTTGTATAAAACAGGAAGTTGGTGAAGGTGGAAATGTATAATGTGCAAGAATATCGGTTCCGGTGAGAGCCGGGAACTCATTAGCGAGTTGAACAACAATGTCGCAAGTCACGAGAGATGCTGCTCGCTAACAACGCTCCGTTAGCACACTCATTATAGTGTTTAACCTGTCATCAGCACTAATGTAAAGTACGCCGATGTAAGTTTTTTTTTTACTGATTATAATCAAATTGTGCTAATTTCCTTATATTGTTCTTCTTTGTTAAAAGGTTAGTTCAAAGGAATTATATTAACAGTAGCATTTTTTAAAACATCATCAATAAACAATTACACTTTTTTTTAAAAAAAACAAGGTTTAAAGCAATTGCCTACGTATAGGCTATACTTAGAGTATTTAAAAGTGCAACAGTTCATAGTTATAATATCTACAGCTATAAAAGTATCTTGTGAAATGTTTCTTTTGTGATTAACTAAAAAACATACTCGTTATATGTATTATTAAACATACAAAAATGTGACAACGCTTTTTACCTCGAGTCAAACTGTATTTTTGAAAACTTATTATTTTATGTGAGATTATATATGAGCTAAAAGCGGGAATCACAATAATTACTTTATTTAAAAAAAAATTCTTTTTTGTAAAATCTTAAAATGTCACCTAAATTGTACGTTTTCTTACATAAGACCTTTACATAAAAAGATTTTAAATATGTAAATATATTATTGTTGAACATTTAAAGAGAGACGTATATTTGTAAATTACGTAAAATTAATTTATTGTGTATTGAAAAATTTATAACTGAATTGTGAAAATATTAAAGGCGAGCGAAAATTGATGTGGTCTTAATGAATTAAATAAAGTCTCACAACATGACTCCTAGAACGTCTGCAGGTTTAATTAATAATAATTCAGACATGTTTTTTAACAAATCTATTTTAAATAAAACTATCTTTTCAAATTATTTCGCGGATTTATTTAGATTTTTGGTTTTCGATGCTTCGAATGCTTTACAGCAATCATGGTCACGGAAGAGATTAATTTTTAGACATCTCAAAGGTGTTATATTATACTTATTACAGAAAGTGCCTACTCTCAATTTTACCAAAATGATTTTAAAATTCAAAAATGGCACCAGAGTACCTTACAATATCATCGCGTAAATCTAAGAAAGTATTAAATTTATTTTATATATAGTATGTCAAGATTAATTCACTTAATTAATAATTCAAAACAGAAAATGATTTGGAGCTGTTCATTAAATAAATTACTTAAATTCTAATCTATTAAAGGACCCTATCAAATTATGTGGCACTACTATTAAGTCTCCGACTTACAGAGTATTTAAAGGTTTTATTAAGTCTGCTTCAAACGACTTTTCAAGTCAAATTCACTTTATTGTCTTCTCAGACTGTTCGTTACAGAGTTTATATAGTTTACCCAGAAGATAATTTTTATTATACGTCCTTAGGTCTCTAAGGACTTATACTATACTTACATACCAAAAGTTTGTTAGTTTGTTGTCAAATGAGGATGTGTACCTATTTGTTACTTTTTCAAGCTGGATCATCTCGACGAATTTAAGCGGTATTAATGTCGCATAAGTTATTTTTAAATTAATATAAAATAAATACTCTTGGCTAAAAAGTATATCTACTAACATTTTCTTAGGTGCAGGACGGATATCTGAACGTTTACACCTAAGCATTACCAGCTTCCTAACTCCTCTTTTTTTGGGCCTGATTTTGAATTAATCATGACGAGAAAATATATGGTAAATCTGATTTGGAAAGACGGCAGCGTATTTGCTTCTGGCCTTGGAGAGCATGTGTATGCACCAGTTAGGCCTTGCCATCCTACTGGACTATGAGAATGAAAAGAATTGAAAATGCATCTGTAATTGCTCTTACTTGTGCACTATAATGTGCTTGTGCGCAGATAACTAGTTTTAGTAAGTAAAATATATAAAAACTTTAAAAAAAAAATAAAAACCGACTTCCAGGCACTGAAAAATAAAAAATAACTAAACGGGGGTTTTCATTTAGAATAGATACTTAATCAGATTTTTTCGAAGTCGGTGTGCTTTGATTTGTATTGGCCGGCACCGACTTCGAAAAAATCTGATTAAGTATCTATTCTAAATGAAAACCCCCGTTTAGTTATTTTTTACTTTTCAGTGCCTGGAAGTCGGTTTTTATTTTTTTTTAAAAAGTTTTTATTTTTCCATTTTTAATGTAGACGTATCATCAATACAAATTAATCAAGCCCAAACACCAGGTAATTGCTGTAAATCGTTGAGGAGTTCCCTCGACTATCTTTCGGGTCCATCCTCAGATCGACTCCAGACCTTCATTAAATAGTAGTGCTTTAAAATACCTAATGAAAATGTTAACAAACGCACTAATCGCCGTTACAATTTTCGAAAGTTCCTCTCGATTTCTCTGGGATTTCATCATCAGATCCTGGTTTCCTTATCATGGTACCACTTTTGGGATATCTCCTTTCCAACAAAAAAAGAATTATCAAAATCGGTTGATAAACGACGAAAAAATGCCCGAACAAACATTAAAAAAAATATATATATATACGGTCGAATTGAGAATCTCCTCCTTTTTTTGGAAGTCGGTTAAAAATTCTAGCGATTAACCTCACTTCGCCTAGGTACATATCAATAGCAAAATAATACATGAATTAATTAAGTCTTTAATATTTTCCTACTATATCTAAATACCTATATTTAATCCACACGTAATAATATTATAAGAAACAGGAGAATTACAAGTTAAACAAATTCGGTGGCCCAAAATATACCTACAATGTTTTCTGCTTCATCAAAGCGTGGGTGGAGTTGAATTGTTTACTGTACTACTTAGGTAATTAAAATCTTTTCACCAATTAGTCACCTTACAAGTTCGAGCGCTTGGAAAACTCTATATGAAGCAAACGCTAACTTTAGTGATTGTGGACTATCAGCTTATATTAGTATTTGTCCATGAACGAAATCGTATACTAATGATTGTAGATCCTAGATAATATACATAAACATATATATATATATATATATATATATATATATATATATATATATATATATATATATATATATATACATATACATATATATATATATATATTAACTTAAAATAAGAAAATTTAGAAAGAAACGACAAATTCTATATTCTTTACGTTATATTTAATAACTATGTCGTTGTTGCTGAGGCAGAAATGACGTACTGTTCGCAAAGGGCACAAAGGAAAGTCTTCTTTGGTTAATTTCATAAAATTAATATGAATCTGTTTCAGAACTCCTATTTCTAGCTCACCTCAATACAAAGATTCAACAAGGTTAATAAACTTAGTAATAATAGTTATAACAGTACAATACAATACAGTAGCAATAACAGACACTGATTTCTGATATAATCCGTTATGGATTTTTTCAATTTTGTAATCTTAATTCACTAGGTGTATAAAATATTTGTTTTAATTAATTAATACAGACTACTTAAACGTTGATTTTTGACTAGATTTTATCAACTTTTAAATAGTAACAGATTAAAAAAATATAATTTATATACTTATAATAAAATTATAACTTACTTGAATATGTAAACACAAGCGACTCACCTTCGCTTCGCTCGGGTTCGTCCCTAGGTTGATTCCCCATACAAACTTTCATATAGTTGGATAAAAAGTATCCCATGTGCTTCCCAGGGTCCCAAACTATCTTCTTAGCAAATTTCATCTAAATCAGTTCAGTAGATGCAGAGATTACTAATTTATAGATGACTTTTATAGGTCTAATGTTGTGCGCGATGGGATACCATTGAGTAGGTACAAAAGATGTCTAGGATGTAGATTTGAGTGATAGGTAATATTTATGTAAAGAAATATGAAGTATATAGTTTCTGCAAATGGAATTCCATATATCTACACTAATATTATAAATGTGAAAGTTTGTATGTGTGGATGTTTGTTACTCTTTCACGCCAGAACGGCTGAACGGATATGGATGAAATTTGGCACAGATATAGATTATAGTCTGGAATAACCCATAGGCCACTTTCTATTCCGGAAAAATATACGGTTCCCGAGGGATATTTTTTTTTCAAGTATTAAAATATTTCTAGTAAAAATGGCTACAAAAATGACTAACTGTCAAACAATCTTTCATTATAGGTTAAGGCTGTGGGTTGTTGTTCAGGGAGTAAATGAATTATTAGATTAGAATATTTGATTTAAATCATAACAATAATTAAGGACAAATAATGTCTTAAATGTTAACATTCTATTATAAGTATATCTATTTATAGCTCTTGTCCATCTCTATTCTTAATTTGTAATTTTATCACAATTAGTAAATTTAATTAAGCAGAAAAATATAAGTAATACAGTAAGGCCACATTATACTACTTATTTTATTATTATGAAAAAGGATGATATAGTCTTGACTGATTTCGGTAACGGCGTCTAATCTTACTGAGGTGGAGGTGTGCACAAAATCAACTGCATTTTCTATACCATTCATTAACAAAATTCGGACAGCAAATAATTACAACCGTGAGATATCAGGTGCAGAGCTGACAGTCTTCCAATTCCGTTAGTGAAAATTTAACAGAAAAACCCAATGATTACAATTACCCCGACCTAAAACTGTAACCCATGTCCTCTGGATATGCAGCCGTACATGCGAACCATTACACTACCAGTTAGGCAGTTAATAATATTGATATATCAATGCCTAAGGGGAAATTGGTAATCTGAATCATTTTGGTTGATATAAAGTTAAACAAGTAGAAAGCTTGTTCAAAATTTCTTTTGTAAAATGTCTATATTTTTTATTTTAATTTTGTAAAAAAAATGTCGCTCAAACGGCCTCTTTTGTAGATCTTAAAAATAACAGTCTAATTTATTTGGATTCACGTTGAATGACTCCCTTGTTAGAAAGATAAAAGTCGAATTACCCTGTCACCATTTTCAATTTGATTATGTAAATTTTAATTTATTTTGTTTATAAGTACCAAAAAAAAATGTAACAATGTGAATATATATATATATATATAATCGTTATATATATATATATATATATATATATATATATATATATATATATATATATATATATATATATATATATATATATATATATATAACGATTATAAACAAGTTACCGATTAAGTTAGTAGTAAAATGTATAGCTTTAATAATGAAGACCTGTTAATCGAACCAATTAACAATACCCTTCCCTGACAGTCGGGTAAAAATACAGAAAAAAAAATAATCGTCATAAAAAATTATAATCGTTTAGTCTAATCCCCCTATCGATTAGTTCATTGGACTAATTGTTTGTTACATTGGTTTAATATGAAAATATAAAATCGGTGAAATAAGCACTGTATCTTTAAATTATAGAAAATAATGATATAATGAAAATATTCAATTTCGTGCAAAGGAAACATTCATTTATTTTTCAAAAAAGAGCTTACGTGAGACAATAATCGAAATAAAAACGCAAAAAATACACCGTTACTATTTTATCGAACTATTCGATGCTGTCTATGTTAAGGATAAAATTTCTCGAATGAACATTGCATGTTGCAATTAACGAACATTATGAAATCTCACAACTCACTTTGTTTTCCTAATATTTCATAATAAAGTAAGCTTTTAAAAAAATATTTAAATTCAATTATTCTTATTTAGAAAAATAAAAGAATGTTTCCTTTGAGTGAAACTAGGTATTATCATTATACTTAACATTGTACATAAGGTACTTTACTTTTCTCGTTCGTTTGTTCTACGATGTTAGCTATAGTCGATATGTACAAATTGTAAGATTTCATTGTTTTCTGCAATTTTAAGATACACTTTTTGACCATACACTCTATCAATTTCATTTTTTTGAATTTTTAGTTACTTCAAATATCAGACAAGGTAAACTAAAAAAATATATTAAATGCAAATATATTTTTTTTTAAATAAAAGAAACTTTCATTTGCGTAAAACTTGATATCTTTAATATTTGAGATATTTTTCTTGCATGCCTCGTTCATTTATTCCACCCTGTTTTTTTATATTTTATTCTGTATTTAGCACTGAAATATTTTTAATTTTCTCTGTTATCTGAAAAGCTAAAAACTTTTTAAGAAGTCTTAACGAAAAGTGATTTTATTTATGAACTCACTTAAAACACAAATTCAGTCAATTTTCTTTTTCAGCTATGAGGGCACTTATCCTTGATATCCATCGAGTAAGCTTAGCGATTCTTCTGAAGTCAATTTGGAGTACCTACAAATATTTTAAGCAGATTTAAGCAAATAATTTTAGATATATGTATGTAATCTTTTTGTTTTTTCACATGTCGGCTTTATTTTATGTTGTTTGTTTTGGGTAAAAAACAAGTCAGTCACGTAAATTCCTACAATCTTCGGAAATTAAAATAAAGTAATATACCTAAGTAAACCAGAGTTTAAGAAGGGTAGTATAAGTTATAGAATACTTTGTATATAAACTACAAATTAAAATATCACTAATGCAAAAATTATATAAATTGAAGCTTTTATCTCTTCCTTTTTAGCTCTTGCTTAAAGTTTTTTTTAAGCAAGGTTTATTCATGCAAAGTTAAAGAATATGACAAAAAATTGTATTTTACTACTTTATTTACAAAAATGTTGTTAAGTAGGTCAAATTATTCGTGTACTTTCCATTTATAGGTATATTTTTGTGGTTCTCTAAGCTTAATTGGGTCATGAAAGAATTATCAAAAGCGTTGAACTGAATTCCAAGCATCTACGTTGCAATTTTTTTGCATGTTGTTTCTTTAACATGTACGTTGCATTTAAACCGCAAACTCATATACACTATGACTTTTGATTTAAAAATTTAGATTAAAATTCGTTTAAAGGTGAAACCTTTTTTAGTTATTTAAAGAATTTTATTTATTTCAAAATACGTTTTTACTTATCTTTACTCAAATTTTAATTTCTTTTATGTTTATAACGGTTTATATTTAAATATGATTATATGATTTGACAATTATTTACTGCCCCACGGAAATATTCCCGGAAAAATGAATTGAATAATGTAGTATGAGACTAGTTACATTTTAAAAGGGTCTGCTTGCCATATTTAGAATCCTGTGGTCGGTTGTCAACTAGGTTAAACGTTTGATAAATCTTTGAAGTACAAATTTAAATACTTATTTCAAACACGTAGGTATTTTCTTAACATGCCTTAACTCATAAGCCGATATTACGCTGTAATTTTCAATAAAATAAAAGATAAGTTATCAATAAATATGATAAATGAATATAACAGTAATTATAGCTTAGTTTATAAGGCCTTTGAGGCAAAGTATATAAAGTAAGTAATATTATGTTTGAGCGCCTAATTATTTACATAACTATGATTTTATTACTTATCTTAAATTTAAGTTACCAAAGCTTGTTTATTTTACTATTGTACAATATAAATATGTTTTTATTCTCGCAGTTTACTGGTAGGTAGTATCTGAAAAGCTTACATAAAAACAGTGTAGTTTACAAAATTGGGAAAATGCCAAGAACACCGATTCCGGAAGCTCTAGCCGACGTAGCGATTATGCACATCAGGTGATTTTGACGTTACATCCGACCTTGACCTAAAAGACAATTAAGGTGCCAGAATGATTTTTACTATGAGAATTAAACTCTTAAAATTATATAATACGTACTTTCTTAAAACACGAATATTTTTCATTTAAAATAAAACTATCTTTTCGGATGTTTTCGCGGATTTATTTTGATTTTTGCTTCCCGACGTTTAGAATGCTTTACAGTAATTATGGTCACGGGAGAGACTAAGGTTTTACATGTTTCAAAGGCATTATATTGTTGTTACAGACAGCCTACCCACAAATAAAATTATACTTACAAAGGAAAAAAATTGAACTTTATATAAAAATGTACATAACATACCGACTTAAGCTTACGCGGTATATTATTTATCAGCTCATCACAGATCACAATCATGCTTCTATTGTTACGGGACCACGAAGTCCCAGGTATAAGTTCAAGGACAGGCTAAACATAATAGGGGTTAAAGTATGAAATTGCCGCTTTATTGTAATAGGGACTTCGAATTGACATAGAACCTCCATGATTTAAGATTTTTAAGTGAAACTTTTTTCACATGGTACCCATGTAGTTCTTCTTTTAACTATAAAATTGTACAACATTCGATTATCGACTTTCAGTTGTTTTTTTTATTCAGCTTAGACAATTTTTGTCTGTATGTCTGTCTGTCTGTCTGTCTCTCTGTCTGTTTGTTCCGGCTAATCTCTGAAACGGCTGGACCGATTTTGACGGGACTTTCACTGGCAGATAGGTGCTGTTATAGGAAATAACTTAGGCTACTTTTATTTTAGAAAAAGAATCAGGGTTCCGCAAAATAAAAAATCCCATGAAATTGTGAACAAAATCCGCGTACGGCGTACGCAATAACGTACGTACGTAATGTAAATCACTATATAATTTAAATCAATATCTTAGAAGTAGCAAGCTACTATTTATGTATAAACATAGCTAACTGGGAAATCGTACCTAGGGACGAACGCGAGCGAAGCGAGCGTGAGTCGCTAGTTTCTAATATGATTACCACTTGCCTTACAGTGAAGGAAAACATCGTGAGGAAACCTGCATGACTGAGAGAACCTAGCAAGTTTTCGAAAGACATGTGAAGTCTGACAACTCGCGTTTGGCCAGCGTGGTGGATTATGGCCTGATCCCCCTCGTATTGAAGGGAGGCCCGTGGCAGTGGAGGCATTGTGACGTTAAAAAGGGCTGAAAACATACAGTTTAGCCGGGCGCGAGGCAAAGAAACGCACTGGGAGATGGCCCACTTTGGTGGGCGCTGTACCATGCAGGTTGCTTCTGGTACTTCCCTGGTGGCAGAGAGGACCGTGAGAGCAACCTCATGGCTGTTGTAGTCTGCTTAGGCAGATCTGCCGTTGGGGGCCCCCATTAAGGTGGGGGAGGGTTTGTTGGGTTTTAGTGGGTAGTACTGCCTTTTCTAGCCGGTGAGTCCCACTTAACCACCTTTATGTCTACAGGTAGTATGAGTTCATGCATTAAAAAGAGGATATTTGCGTCACTACGCAAAGTACAAATACAAATTGCCCTCACACTTGTGGAGAGTATAATAACTACCACTAAGAAGAAATGCAACTGATTAAAGTGTGTTAATTGTGGTTTCATGAAGACTGCAGTAAAGATTCAGCGGAATGCCTAAATTGTAACGTCTGATTATGCACTAATTACTATTGCGCATCTATCCCTGACATCTATAGGCAACTAACCCACATGTTTGGGTGAGATACCTATTTACTATTATTTAAAAAAAACATTTTTTAATCTTGAATATATTGCACAATAGTTCCAAATTTAATCTGAATGGCATAATTAAACATTGTATTAAAATAAACTATGCGTGTTTTACGTAGTATCTTACATATATAATTGTAACGTTATAATATTGATCTTTTTTTAAAACTATAGGCAGCTCTCTCTCTGACTTACCATATTTTTACTACATTATTTTTAAAGCAATATCATGTGAAAATATACGAAAAAACAAAACGAAAATAATTTCATGATTTTTAAGATATTTCATAATAGAGATGTAATATTTCGTCATAATATGCTTTGAAAGCTAGGTGAAACGAAATCTTTTTTATAGTTAAATATTTCATCTTGTAAAATGAAACCCGTAGTTGCAATTATAAAAGGGGTCTAAATTGTACGATGAACCACGCGGGTACTATTGTCTCATGCCCTACTTTTTACAATACGTGGGAGAAGCTCAGTTGTATATCATATTCTACAACCGAGGCTTAGCCATGGCTTAATCCGAAATTGCTAGCCGAACCGAGCAGTATTTGAATTTGTGTCGGCTCTAGGCTCTAGCAATTATAAGATGATCCTTGATTTCTGAGCAATTTTGTGAACGAAATAGACCTTTTTTATTTCATGTTGTATGATATATTAGATGTTAGTGCTAAATCAAATTTATTAACTTCAGTATATTGGTTACAAGGATTAAATAAGTCTATTAATTTTTTTTTGAGTATGAAGTTGTAATAACATCTAATATCAATTATAACAAGGAAACCAAATAACAAATTTAATTAAATCAATCATAATTTATATGTTTAGATCAATTGAAATAAAAGATTTATCATTATAACGGATCTCTGCAAGTTTAAGAAAAGAGGAATATGATAAATTGTCCCTAAGTGTACAGTGCAGAAGTTTCTCTATTATAAAATATTGCTTCGTAAAGTTTGCGAAAACGTTGCACAAAAGATATGAATAACGACGAGTTATATTTACCATTAAGGTAGTTTAAGTTCCATAAGAGGGCTTTTGTGCTTGCAACGTTTATAGATTCTAAAAAGCTGTATAAAGTCATTGATATTTACTCGATACCATACTTCTAAGAAACAAAGCTCAAAGAGCAAATGTTTTACGGTTCTAAATACAAGAAAGTACTCCCAAGTTGTTCAAATGCCTCAAGCGACAAGGTAGAAACTTTAACTTTTTGTCATTTTTATTTAACATTTTATATCAAGATTTTCGATCTTATTTTACTTACGGAAAAATTTATAAAAGCTGCTAAAAGAAGTCATCATAATTATAGGTTAATAATCATATGAGTATGAAGGTATTTGATATTGAATATCATAATATAAAAGAAAGAATAAGCTAAGAATTGATCGTCTTTCATTATAATATTATAGCACTGATTATTATTGTGTTATGTTAAATTGTACGATATTTGGTAAAGCTGGCAGCAACAGTAGGCAGATAAGATTATTAAAGCGCACTCTGGGGAGTCAGTTTTCAACAAGGATGCGTGCGTCGTGAGCGGTGTCTTGGGCAATTTCTCGTGTACGTGAGTCTTAATCGCCCCCTTTAAAGCAAGACTCACGTCCCATCCGAGAGAAAACGTTTGTTTTAATCCTCCACAAATGTGTGTATAATTCCAACGGATGTGTTTTGTTAAATACAAAGATTATTGTTGTCTGGGAAAGGTTGAAATTATGTTTTAAATAGTCCTGCTATGTCATATATCTATACTTATATTATAACGCTGATGTAAACATATTGTTTGTATTTTGTGTGTTAAGTTACGAGATTTTATTTTTTCTAGCCCATTTACTCATAGCTATCTAACATTAAGTCTTAATTCATCGTCATCTATACATATAATAAAATTGTAACTAAGACGAATCTGTACATTAAATATTTTTTAGAGAAATCTTATTGAAATAGACATTGTTATCGATACAGAGACTGTATCTACAGTTTTAAGAATTTTTGTCTGTTTGTCTGTCTGTCTGTCTGTCTATCTGTCTGTCTGTTTCCGCATCACAGAAAAACCACTAGAGGGATTTTGAAAGAATTTGGTATTATGATAGCTGGTTATCCAGGTCAACATATAGGATACTTTTTACTGTGGGAAAATATCTCATCTCTGAGAAACCTATGCTAAACGTTAAAACGTAAGTAGGGACCAATCTGAGCAGAGCGAGGGTGAGTCTCGGAACCGCACGTAAAAGTTACCTTATAAGACGATAAAAATTATAGTGTGTAGAGTGTGCCACAACACCAGGTACAACTTACTTTAAAAAAACACATCATTATTCATTAGACACCTACTTTTCCTCCTTATTGTTTTATTGGCATTAGTGTCTTATATAAATAATTGAAAAGAATAAAATTTATTGGCTCGCACAAGACTGGTTCTTGCGTGGGGATATATGTCTAACATATAAATGCCCCTAAAGAAATTTAGAATAGTTTAATATGACGCATCAGCTGGAATGGTTAGAAACCCATGTTCCGGACTTCATCAGAGCTGAACACTGGCCGTCATCTAGTCATGATATTAATCCGTTGGATTATGCTTTATGGCCAGTTTTAGAGAGTATGGCTTGCTCTAAATGCCATGATAATTTGGAGTCCCTAAAACAATCCATACGATTGGCAGTAAAGAATTTTCCCATGGAAAGAGTGCGTGCTTCTATTGATAACTGGCCTCAACGTTTAAAGGACTGTATTGCAGCCAATGGAGACCACTTCGAGTAAGCTTAAGCTTTATATATTTTTACTGGTTTTATATTAATGTATTAAACTGAATGTTTTTTTCTTTGTAATAGATATGTCTTTTAAAAAAAAATATAAGAATTAAATTCATGGGCTCAAAGAAGCCTAGTTCTTGTGTCGTGGCACTTTATATTATATCTAACATATGAATAGATATCTAGCATATTGATAGAATTTAAATTTCTTTGGGAGCTTAAAGAAATTAGTTTAATAAGACGTATCAGTTTGAATGTAAGTATAGGGAATTTTGTCATCGACAAACTGGTAATCGGTCATAGGTTGTGTAGGAATTATAAAAATAAACATAGTAACTAGAAAAGCTATACTATAGCTACACTAGCATTGCGGATTGAAATCTGTATGGGCTAATTGCCTAGCTATTGATTGAGACTACCGGACATTGGCCTTCTTAATAGTTATTTAGAACACATTAAACAACTTAAGAGGCTCTCATACCTCGCAGCGAAAAATATAGAAAGTCGTGCACCGATTGCACAATCACAGGGAAATAACGCTTTATAAAGGTAAAACAGTTAGTGGTTCAGGATATCAGGTTTGCGGTATTCCCATTCACCTATTACTTTCCACAAATTGTCATGTAAAAGTTTGGTCCTTAAAAGTTGACAGAAATATGGACGGACAGGTACTGTGAGCTACAAGATAATACGATAGAGTTTAAGCTTCCAAGTCACGGCACGATTAATTTTATATATGGATGTTTTTTTCAAATTTAATTAAATTCTCTTGTCAATGGCTTTTAAACGTTCCAGTTAAGCTCACATTACTCGCTAATGTCACCTAGAATGAAGAAAAAGCATTTTTAATGGGAGTGCATTAAATGCATTAGATCGTATACATGTTTTTAGCATGCAAAGTCACGTACCAAGTAACCACAAGCTAAAAAACATCAATAAATCACTGCAATCAGAATAAATAAAAGGTAAAAATACTATGAAAATGGATTGTTTGTATTCGAAGTGAGTACGTTGTTGTACGTGACCCGTTTGGTAAATAAAGTTTTCAAGTAAATTTCGTTTCTGATTATGAATATTTTTAGATGATTAAGAAAGGTAACCGGGAAATATTAGCAGAAACTTAAGATAAACTAGCAGCAAGTAACGTAATAAGGAAAGTGTAAATAACCAATTGGTAGCGACATTTTTGCTCTATATTTTTATATTTATTTAAACAATTTTTAAAAAAAATATTAAAGTTATGTATTCTTATATATTTTGTATTATATATTGCTAAAATAGTAGACCTATTGCCAGAAGGCCCTTTCAACTCTTACTTATTCCACTCAATTTCATGTAGGTAATGAATACGATCCCGTGGGCCAAGGGCTCACATATTACATATACTACAGAAAACCGACGAGGGTTGACATTCTCTTGATATTATACTTGGATAAAAAGCTTAATGGTATTCACGTTTTTCGACCTGTATACTGAAAGGGGTAAAATGGAAAAATATTGTGATACTAAATCACGTCTGAATATAAATATTGTTTGATTTAATAGGTCGAACTCTACATAGAAGTTATTATACAATTCTAGGATCCAATTGAATTCATGGATGCATTCGTCATAATAAGCTATAATAGAATATCAACTTAATATGTGTTGTACTTGAATGCGTCTGAAATTTTCGTAGGACTTATACCGCTTTTTTTTTTTATTTTATTTTTTTTTTTTTTTTTTTTTATTATTAATATTGGGCATACTCTTGACCTTCATCTTAGCTCGAAGGCACAGATAAGATCTACGATGTAGCGAGTTTGCCCAAGAGAAGCCTGTTAACACGCACCTTAAAGAGTTTCAGGTCGTACACTCTCGGAAAAACAGACGCAGGCAGGGCATTCCACATCTTGGCTGTGCGCATTATAAAAGATGATGAAAAGCGCTTAGTGCGAATGGTCGGAATGTCAACCAAGAAAGGATGGTATCCTGCAGTACGTCTGGTGTTCCGATAGAAGAATGGTGATGGCGGTATTAGACTATGGAGCTCGTAGGCACACTCTCCGAAGTACAGCCTGTAGAAGACCGACAGACAAGCAACCTGGCGACGGTGTGCTAAGCTGTGAAGCTTAGTTTTCACCAGCTTCTCGTCGCCGATTAGCTTTTTGGCTCTGCGTTCCACCGAGTCAAGTGCGGCAAGTTGGTATTTTGCAGAGCCATCCCAAAGGTGACAGCAATACTCCATGCATGATCGGACTTGTGCTTTATATAGAGTGAGAAGCTGTCCAGGCGTGAAGTATCGCTTTACCTTGTTAAGGATGCTCAGTTTTTTGGCCGCAGTCTGAGCCTTTGACTCGATGTTGTCGCCAAAGTTAAGGTTTGCACTTAACTTTATGCCGAGAAGCTCCAGACTGTCGGAAACCTCTACAGGTGCACCGCGAAAAGTAGGAGTCAAGCTGAACGGACTCCTTTTTGCGGAGAACAGACAGGCTTGCGTTTTGGCGGCGTTGAAATCTACCAGATTTTTGTCACCCCATTGTGAGACAAGACTTAAGGTCGCATTTGTACGCTCCACCATGGCCTCTCTCAGAGAACGTATTGCAACCCCTCCGTCCTTTGCACCGGACACATAGCTCTCTATGACTGTGCTGTCATCTGCATACGCAACAATACCTGGTGATAGTAGGTCATTGATGTGTAGCAGGAAAAGAGTCGCAGAGAGAACAGACCCCTGAGGAACTCCGGCATCAATTGTCATTATATCAGAGGAGCAGCCGTCAAGGACGACTCTGATCGACCGTTCGGTTAGGAAGTCTGATATCCAGTCACAGAAGTCGGAGGGGATGCCGTAAGCAGGAAGCTTGCTCAGTAGACTTGCGTGCCAAACCCTATCAAATGCCTTCGAGATATCGAGTGAGACTGCTAGAGCTTCACCACGGTTTTCGATGGCCTCGCCCCAGCAATGTGTGACATACACAAGAAGGTCCCCAGTAGACCGTCCCCGGCGGAAGCCATATTGATGGTCACTAAGGAGATCGTTAGCTTCAAGGTATGACAGCAGCTTACTGTTAAGCACCCTTTCCATAACTTTACAGAGTATGGAGGTAATGGCGATTGGTCGATAGTTGCAGGGATCGGCACGACTACCCTTCTTAGGTACTGGCTGAACATTGGCAAGCTTCCAAGAGTTGGGCACCGTGCTAGTTTGGAGAGAGAGGCGATATAAGCGAGTCAATACAGGAGACAACTCAGGCGCACAATGCCTTAAGACCCTTGAAGGTATACCGTCAGGACCACTGGCTTTATTCACGTCAAGGCTTTGGAGTATTTTACGGACCTCTTTTATGTGAATTGTGATCTTTGGCATCGAAGAATCACAGTGAGGCAAAGTTGGCGGATGTTTAGAGCCAGCGCTTAGACGTGAATTGCTAGCAAACAGAGTTGCAAGTAAATTTGCTTTCTCTACTGCGGAGTGAGCCAGTGATCCATCCGGTTTCTGCAAGGGAGGCAAAGAAGGACGGCAGAAGTTGGATTCAACAGCCTTGGACAGGGACCAGAATTGCTTACTACCAGGAGGGTAGGAAGCAAGTCTGGCCCCTATACGACTGATATGTTCGAAACGTGCCCTACGGAGAACCTTATTGCAAGACTTAGTAGCAGAGTTATAAGCTCTTTTCTTCGCTAGAACCCTCCGAGCTCTGCCTTTGCGATCGCGAGCCAGAACCCAGGATTGGTAGGCGGACTCTTTTCGCGCCTCAGCACGAGCACAGTCCGCATTGTACCAGGGCCTGGCATTGTGACCGAGCGGGATATCGGAGAACGGAATGAAGTATTCCATTCCCTGCCGTATGACATCAGCAACCGCATCAGCAGAGCACGAGGGGTCGTTCGAAGAAAAACATACTTGCTGCCACGGGTAAGATGCAAAAAAGTGCCGCATCTCATCCCAGTCAGCTGACTCATATCGCCATACTCTCCTCGTACCTATAGAGCAGTCAACTGGAGGAGAGAAGGTCGATACGGACTTCACCAGATTGTGATCGGACGATCCCAGCGGGGATGTTACCGATATTGAGTGCCTGTCTGGGTCTGTTGTCAGCACAAGGTCTAAGCAATTGCGTGTATGTCCGTCCACATCCGGTTCCCGCGTCGCGACTTGGACCAGCTGAGTGAGATCTAGCGATAACGCAAATTTGCGCGCCTCTCTCCCAGCATGGTCAGTGTATTTGAAGGGGAACAACCACTCTTTGTGGTGGGCATTAAAATCCCCAAGAAAAACCAGCTGTGCCGTCGGGTACCGGTGTTGGGCTTTATCAGCCATCTCTGACAGGTGTTCAAAGAGCCTGGTCGTCTCCTGGTCTCCGCTGTGCGATCGATAGACACAGGCATAAAGGGTAGATTCTAAGCCGGTGTCCAACAAAACCCACACAGTCGAGAATCCTGAAACCTCAAAGCAACGGAGACGCCGACAGCAGATATCGTCGCGGACGTACACACAAACCCCAGCATGCAGTTTAAACTTGTGTTCCAGCGTATAGCCTGGGTAGTTGAGGTACGCCACGTCTGACGGTGTTGCTATCTGCGTCTCCGTTAAGAAGAAAAGGTGCGGCTTCTCGGTCTCAAGGTGGTGGTGGACCGGGTCGAGATTGGAGTGCAAACCTCTGATGTTTATGAGGTGCACTTTCAGTGGGAGGAAGTGCCGCCGTTGATTTAACTTTTTCTTCTTTGTAACTTTGGTCATTATGGTTTTGGGTGTTGGTGGGGAAACAGTTGGGAAATCGAGGCGCCGCTCAATAAACCTACAGGAATTCAGAGCTTAGCTAACTGAAGGGGAACTCATTTGGAGACTGCGGGGACGCCCGAGCCCCCCCGAAAATGGCCACCGGGTCCTCCCATCCAGTCGCCAACTGGCACGGTGGAGCACTTCGGGATTTTTCGCGAGTTGGCGGGGCAGCCTTTGGCACGTGGCTGGCGCGCTACTTGGGCCCCCAACTACCTGCGGTCGGCCAACGGCAAGACCGTGCCTCGGATCCCGCTACCCTCCAAAATGAGTTACCCGGTATAGCTTTACTCAGAAGCCCAGACTAGTAATAAGCGGCGCAACTGATACTCGTCTGTTCCCCCAAGGCACTGGTTCTCCCGCTCGCAGACGGAACGCAGCAAGCTGCTTGGCGCCTGATTCCGACAGGAGGGTGGTAGCTTCCAGGCGGCCCCTTGCGAGACCTACCACCGCATAAATTGGCATGGGTTACTCGCCTTCTACGAGACGCTTTTCCAGCGGCGGAGGAGAAATGTATTCTAAACCCGTCTCCCCACGGGCCAAAATTTTTTATATTATTAAGAGATACTGAGATACCTATTTAAAATTATTACTGTATACAACTATCATATGAAAATATGAGCAAAATACTTTAATGTAACAAACAAAATAACACAATATATAAACATTTTTTTTTTTTTTTTTATAGTTGGGGAATGCATTTACGCATACCACCTGTACCCCCAGGTGATTATGTGGGGCTCACCGACTAGAAGAGCCGGTCCTACCCACTAAACCCCAACTTTCCCCTCCCCTCCACCTTAGTGGGGCGCCGCGGGATCGCTTACGCATAACTACCGCGACGCCCCGGCGGCAGGCCTTACGGCCACCTAACCAATGGGGCTGCTCCATAGTCCACTCTGCTAAATCAGAGAAGTACCCAGAGCAGCCCCATTAAACCTCCCCGCCCACCGAAGTGGGCACCCCTCAATCGGCTGCAGAGGACAGGGAGAGCGGCAACGACATACCGACACTCCTCTTCCCCTGCAGCCCCACCGCGTCTGCCATCTAAGACGGTGGCAGCCCCGTCAAGGCCGCGGGGGGCAGGGAGAACGGCGCACCGAAATACCGGCACTCCTCTCCCACCGCGGCCTTCACCTCTACCGGTTACGGGCCTGTTTTCACAGTCCCGCAACCGGTCCCCACCCTCCGGTCGCGAGACCGCCGAAGAGGCCCCGCTCCCGGTGGCCGCACTCCGGAAGCCGAAGCCTCAACGGAGAGCAGCCCCGTCCTGCTTTGGTCCGCGCCGGATTTCTCCGGTACCACCCGCCCTGCACAAAGCGGGTGGCGTTCCCCGATCCGCCACCTGGGGACGCGCCCGGTAGGAGTTGGCTCTCCCCCGGGACAATATATAAACAATACTTAAGCATGATGCAGCAATAATAATAAAATAAAAGCAAAATAAAGCAATATGAAGAATTCCATTTTCGTAATCAACTGTTAAACTGCCATTAGTTTTCTGCTTCGCAAACTATTAAATAAGTCAATACAGGGTAAACCTTTTGACAGATGATAATTATTTGAAAATATGAAGGTTTTTGCAGAAACCACGTAAACTGCGAAACACTCGGGTAGTGTAGCATTTAAATTATATGTAAAATTATAATATGTATTTAAAATGGTTCATATGCCAAAAAATTTGCTCCATTCTGCTTCTATCCCTGTGTTAAAAACTAAGCATGGCTTTCATTTTACATAAGATTATGGTATACGAGTTGAATTTTATCTGTAGAACAGCGACTTGACATCCCTAGCTGCCTAACAGTCGTCTATGTGCTGCTCTAAATCATAATCTATCCCAAGGATTGAGTATTGTGCGCGCAAGCGATCGTGCAACGTTCCATTGCGTTGCGGCGATCGGTTCCGATGTGGATTTTAAGCAGTAGGAAACTCACAGCTTCATAGCTAATATATGTTTTTAAATCAATGTCTTAGATACATTAAGGTAACGATTCTCGTTATTTTGAATATCAAAGAGTTTAAAAAATCTAAATGTAGAAGTTTTCATACAAAAAGTACTTTTGACCAATGAATTCAATTAGTTTAAAATTGGTAACAAGTGTACCAGAAATAAAAAGTTTTACAAAAGTATTAGTTACAAAGTAAGTAAAGAAACAACATTAAAGAGTACATATTTGAATAAACAGGAATAAAAATGTTGTGAGAAAATTTGTTAAATCGAAAGGAAATGCTAAAAATACTTTAGATAACATCTACTCAAGAATTTACCGTAAGCTGAAAGGATTAGCGCGAGATTCTCGGAAAATATCTTTCGTAATCTTCTTGATTGGGTAGACAACAAATTAAAGCAAAATGTATTAACCACACTGACTTATATTATGATCTGAATATTAGGAGTTAGTGAGTGAGTGCTTTATTTATTCCTTGAGTTGAAATGGATCTAAGTGTCATCTTACCAATATTATAAATGTGAAAGTTTAAATGTTTGGATGGGTGTTTATTACTCAATCACGCCAGAACGGAAAAACGAAACGAAAGATAGATCATAGTCTGCAATAGCATATAGGCTACTTTTTATCTCGGAAAAATTACGGTTCCCGTGAAATAGATTTGTTTTTGTTTTTTTTTTTAACTTTTTAATTTAGAATAAAGATAGCATCTTAAATTTACACAGGCACTTTTTTATCGACATACCTGCTACGTACAATGCGAGGAAGTGCAAGCAAAAATACAAAATTTTTGAAATCATTTTTGTAAAATTGTGGGTAGGCACTGTCTGTAACAAGTGTATAACGCCTTTGAGGCGTCTAAAACTTAGTCTCTCCCGTGACCATGATTGCTGTAAAGCATTTGAAACATCGCGAATCAAAAATCAAAATAAATCCGCAAAATAATTCGAAAAGATAGTTTTATTTAAAATACAAACAAATAGTTGATATTTTTAGACATTCGAATTAAGTTAAGATTTTAAATTAAAGTTTGTAAATGAAAAATATTTACATTTATCTACTTTTGACATCTATCGGCACTTTGAGTGTTAGCGTTAACACGTCACGTGACCATGTCGATGATGACTTACATGAATTTACTCCCCATTCAAACCTGCCTATAGAAGTTTTCACTTTAAAAATATTAATATAGGCTTAATTCAAAAGCAATAAAGATTATAAAAAAAAATATTTCACCTTTATTTAAATCACACGTATATTCCTATTGAGATATTTCTCATTATTTGATAGGAATCATTAATTTTGAAGGGTTAACAATATTCTTAGACTTTCGCTGACCAGAGGAATTTGACTCGCTAACCAGAGGAATTGGATATGAACTATTTTTATAGGGTATAAAAAAGAAAAGAAAATTTTTCTATGCGATAAAGGAAAGAAGGGAATCGGCTTAATCAATTTTAATAGCAGTTACAGAAGTAATAGGCGGCCGAAAGTAAATGATTGCTTCTTTTCATCGCGAGAACAAGAAAGTTACCCAAGAAAGGGTGAAATGAGAGCTTTGTGAATTCGTGGCATAAAATATCGATAAGTAAAGAAGGCCTCTTGTGCTCTTTTTACATGGATCATATCTACTCGTATGTAGTCCAATTCTCATATATACTCTCATAATAAATAAATGCTATTTAACGAAATAATTAGAATTTAATTTAAATAATTTCTATATTTCTCTATATATTTATACTAGCGACTCACCCTCGCTTCGCTTCGGGTTCGTCCCTAGACAAAAACAAACCTATCCCACGGGAACTGTACACTTTTCCGGGATGATATATAGCCTATAGCCTTCCTCAGTTAACGGGCTATCTAATGCAAAAAGAATTTTTCAAATCAGATTAGTAGTAGATTAGTAGTTCCTGAGATTAGCGCGTCAGCCAAACAAACAAACTCTTCAGCTTTATAATATGTCTATATATTAACATTTTTGCCTATTATAATTATTTAAATTAATATATATATATATATATATATATATATATATATATATATATATATATATATATATATATATATATATATATATATATATATATATATATATATATATATATATATATATATATATATACTAGTTAGATAAGTTGTTCTTTGTAACATTAAGTGACTCAACTTAGTTGTGAACTTTGCATTACACGTAACCGTTTTGAAATAAAAAGATTTTTTTATAAAACGTTACCAGGTTTGTAAAAAGTTCATGAATATTAATTATATTTTGATTCAAAATGATCATTTCTTGTCGCCTTGTACAGCTATTACAATATTACACATATTATACAATATTACAAATTATCTTATATCATTTTTAAGAAGTTATAATTACTATATAATAAAAAAAATATAATAAAAAAAAATATTATTTGTTGCTATTAGTGTGAAATTAAAATATGCATAAATATATTATATTAATATATTTTAATGAAACAAAAACTATCTCAATTCAAAAGCAATTGAAATAAGGAAAGGAATTGGTAAGTAAAGTTAAAACTTAAGCGGGTCTCTTGTACTTTTGTTATTTTTCGCACCGTTCTTTTATCTCAACATCAGGGATAGGTATTGTTACCACTTTGCGTTGCTCTTTTAAGTGAAAAATGTCTAGATTCCTTTGTAGAAGAGAACATTTCCTTTTACTCTTTGATTTAACTTTACCCTTTTAATAATAGTTTCTTTCATTAACTGCTTAAACATGCTCTTTAGAATAGGTCGTTCTCCAAAGACAAACACAGGTCATTTTTAACTATTCTAAGTTATTGGTATACACATATATAGTAGTGTGTAATAGTCTATTAAATATTAATATTTTAAAAAATAATTAAAAAAAATAATCGATTAACAATAATATTCTTAATTATGTTTTTGGCATGGTTTCAAATTAAACATAAGATAATTTACCGACGTTATTCATCCTGCGTTACACTAATCCAATTTACCGACTTATTACCCACTGCGACACTTTTACGGCAAATATTTTTATATAATGTTGCCTTTAAAGGGGTGATAACATAATTTTGCAGGAGACACCGGAAATAACATGGTGCTGATGAAACTCCGGTATTAAAATTTCGTATAGCGGTCTAGTGATTTATTGTTAGTGATTTCAAAATCTCGTCGAGTGTGAAATCTATAGGCAGGACTTATATTTGTATATTACTTATATTTTTTGGTACATTGAAGTTTTAATTATATTTACAAGAAATATTTTAATGGCTAAATATTGCAAATGGCTAATACCCTCCTCCCATCATAGGTCTATAGGCTATATAAATAAGGGGATAGTTATAAATTGTCGTATCGTTGCTTGCTTTGTAAAAAAGTAAGTTTAACTATTGTATTGAATTTTACATTACATAGCATAAACCAAAGGTAGCTTGTTTTAAACGAGTAGCGGCTTATCGAAATATTTCATAGAAACACTAGGTTTTAGTTTTTGCTGCTTAGTTTTGATCGCGTTATTCACGAATTTATTTAAAAATTTTACTGAAAAATGTGTAAATATTTCATAATTTTATATCTTTCTATTTGCTAAAATTATTGTTAGCATTCGTGTTTAGTATTATTGTTAGTATAAGTTGTGTTAAAATAATTATTGTAATTTTAGTATTTACGGAGAAGGTGGTGAAAATGATTGGTATAGCCTAAAAAATTTAGTGGCTATAATTTAATTAATAATTATACATGCTTAGTACTTATATTTTCTGGTATCTACTGAGTTTTCAAATCAATGTATGTTTATTGTTGTACTATTTATTTAAGTATTAATATTTATCGCAGTTTTAAGCGCGTTCATTATATGTTCAAATAAAAACTACTCAAAAAAAAAATATCCTACGGGTTTTTTTAGTTCAAACATAACAGGTTACGCCCAAATCATATTAGTACTTTATGCATAATAGAATTTTCAATTAATATGATTATGGCTTTTCGGCGAAAAATTTTCACATACATAATAAGTAGTAAAAGTTATAACGAGACTCTACCTGTTAAAGTCTTTTAGCTAAAGTTCACATTATCAACGCTAGGCTCAAGATATAAACTGAATTCTATACATATAACTTTAATTTTCATTTTTAAGAATTCTTGAAAATAATATAACAGAATTCTTGAAAAAGAAAGATCAACTACCCCAAACTTACTCTAAAAATCTGTAGTAGCATCGAAAAGCCTCGGTTGTTTTGTGATGTTAGGCATTCCTGCTTATCCAAGGAAGGATCACGTAAAGGTAGTAGTCACCATGAACATTAAACGCACCCACACGTAATGTTAAACAGATTATGGTTAAGTAAAATGGCATATTATGTAGCTGTAAAACTTAGAATGCAAAAAGTAGAATAATTTAATATAAAATCAATAACAATATAATTTAATTAAAAATTGATAAATTTCATGCTTTAGTAGATTGTACTAGATCGTGTTCTTTATTTGCAGAAAATAAATATATTTACATTACGAGTATATGCAAAAAAAAAAATTTTTTTTTCTAAGTACTTGTGTTTTTTTGTATTTGTGTGTATTTTAACTGGACTCAAAAATATGCCCCCCAACGTGCATGTTAAGAACGTGGTAGGCGATCCACCTCGGTGAGCGGTGTGCCATGCGGGTTGCTACTTCTTGAACCTGGTACTTCTCTGATAGCAAGGTGAGCAGTTAGAGCGACCCTATGGCTGTTTTAGTCTGCTTCGGAAGACCTACCACAGGGGCGTCGTGGTTAAGTGCGTAAGTGATCCTGCGACGCTCCATTAAGACGGGGGAGGCTTTGTTGGGTTTTAGAGGATAGTACAGGCTTTTCAAGCCGGTGAGTCCCACATAACCACCTGTTTGTATACAGGTGGTATGTGTAAATGCATTTCCCAACATTAAAAAAAAAGACTAAAAAATATAATTAGAAAATCAAAAGGGCGGGTCTAATATTATGGACTTCTTGTCCTTCCGTTAATATATGTATAAGGCTAAAAGACTTGCAAATTTAGAAGCGATCCTTCTAATGGATATGGGTTGACATTTCCCTAACATTATATATTTAGGTTAGATTTAAAAAATATTTTAATACTCTTACTCTATTTTGCTAATTAGGTTAATCAATTAACTTGCGCTTCAATGTTTATATTTCTAATGATTTGTGATATGTAGAATATTCAAGTACAGGTAAAAGCATTCATTAAATTATATATTAAAATATGGCCAAGTGCAAGTGGAACTTGCGCACTAAGGAGTTTCGTTCCATTAAACTATATGATTCTGTTTCTATCGTTAAATACTTTTTATATTATAAAAAAAATATTTTAAACGTAATAATAATTAATCTTCTATTGAGGATTTTTATTAAAATTTATGTAGAGAAATTATCGTATATGCGGAAACTGAGTTTAAAAGAAAAATAATTAAAATTATATAATTATATATAAAATAAAAAGAAAATAAGATATAAAACTTTTTTAGATTTACTATATA
This sequence comes from Argynnis bischoffii washingtonia, assembly GCA_033884665.1. Classification (NCBI taxonomy): domain Eukaryota; kingdom Metazoa; phylum Arthropoda; class Insecta; order Lepidoptera; family Nymphalidae; genus Argynnis; species Argynnis bischoffii. The sequence goes on along the minus strand of CM066618.1, from coordinate 9,755,624 downwards.
TTTGATATTTTCAGTTTAAGCAGTCATAGTCAGTTTCTCTCGTGACCATGATCGCTGTAAAGCATTTAAAATATCAAATCAAAATAAAACCGCGAAAAAATCTAAGATTATTTAAAAAAAGAAATAGGAAAACATATATGTAAGTGAATACATATTGTAACACAAAAATATCATGCACTCAAATTGAATAATTGCCATTTTTTTAAAGACGCCTAATAAAATAAAACCATAATATGCAGATTAGCTGTTATCTATAATATATACTAATATTATAAAGCTAAAAAGTTTGTTTGTTTGTTTGTTGGTTGAACGCGCTAATCTTAGGAACTGCTGATCCGATTTGAAAAATTTTTTTTGCATTGGATAGCCTATTAACTGAGGGAGGCTATAGGCTATATATCATACCGGAAAAATGCACAGTTCCCGTGAGATAAATTTATTTTTGCCTAGGGACGAACCCGAAGCGAAGCGAGGGTGAGTCGTTAGTAATAAATAATAATGACTTCACGACCAACTTCGGCCACGGCGGCCAGTCTCATTGATTCTAGCCATCTTCGCAGGAGATATTATAGTGTATAAGTGTACGCACAGAAACAAGTGCACTCTCTATTCCTGTCACTCTTATACTCCGATGGGACGACTACTCGACACGACCGGTGAGAGTTAAAGGGCTTTACGTGCTCTCCGAGGCACGGGGGAAACACCGTCCACTTCCCAATATGGGGCTGTTACTGAGACTAACTAAACAGAAAAAGCCAATAACTAAACTTGGCCCGACCAGGGACTCGAACCCAAGACCTCTCGATATGCAGCCGCACTTACTAGCCACTACACCACCGAGGCAGTTAATCTAGTTTTCTATAATAACATCTTTAATGCTCATATGTATATACAAAAGGTAAAAAATAAAATTAAAAAATTCTTTCGTATAGGCCGGTCCCTAATTTTTACTATTTGATTTTTTAATGTGTTAATATATTAAATACCAATAACACCTATTCTGTAAAAAATTCTTAAGTTAGGTTTTTACTATCATTTAAAAGATAAAGCTCTTTTAAAGAGCAGACATGCAAAAGCATAGACGCAAAGCTTAATTTTAGTAATAGAGTCTTGAACTGAAGCTTCTCACTGGAGAATATCCATCTCTACTTATTTTTTCTTAACTCGCTAAATACAAAAGAATAATAATAATTAAAGGTTAAAATATAATTTGAAATTCAAAACGAAGTTAATAGACTAAAATCCACAATGAGATTGTCCATTACTCATCTACTTACCCGAAGAAAAGTGTTTTATTTTAAATATAATACAATCGTATATTTTACTAGCGACTCACCCTCGCTTCACTCTGGTTCGTCCCTACTTACGTTTTAACGTTTAGTATTAATAGATTTCTCAGAGATAAGATATTTTCCTACGGTAAAAAGTATCCTATACGTTGACCCGGATAACCAGCTATCATGATACCAAATTTCTTCAAAATCCCTCTAGTGGTATCGCTCAAAAAAATTTAAAACGTACCTACCTAGAGACGCACCCGCGCGAAGCGAGGGTAGGTCGCTAGTTCTAAATAAATATTCATTTTAAAAGATTAATAAAAAGTATATTTTTTTTTTTAATTTTCTATTCAAAATAAAAGAAACTGGATTTTTGTACCTACTCTTTTCCATGTAACATAATGTATGGTAAAGCTTCAAATTAATTCACTTTGGTAAAACATTTATTTTACGAAGCATAAGGTTTTAAGTATGCAAAATGAAAGCGGTTTATTATTTAAAAAATCTTAAGAGCTCAAAGGGACTTGAAAATTGCGTGCATCTTTCCATATTTGATCTACGTTGTATAATGATTTTATATTGTTAACTTTCTATGAATATATAATAGCATTAGAGTAAGATAAAGCAATACATTTGCTGAATTAAACAATTTTTATGGCTCTCCTTTACTAGTATATAAAACAATCTATTTTAATCTGTGTTAAAATTTAACAGTTTAATGGTTTTACACCGAAGCGTACAAATGGAGAGTTATCGCTTTTCCGTCTGTCATTCACAAGCTCGTTATCGGTAAAGGAAATGAGATAAGGACATGAAACTTTAATGTTAGAAGTGCTTGTCTCTAATCTATTGGAACTATTTATAAAAGATGTCAAAAATAAGTATTATGATTACATATCTTCTTCATACTAAAATTTCTATTAGAATTTATAATACGTTAAATCATTATTCAATATCATTATGTTATAAATTGTATCTTATAATGATTTAACTTGGATGCGATCAGTGAAAATAAAATGAGTATTATGAGTGTCTTTTGAGGATTATAGTAAGTTTTTTAGCTAGAGAAAAAGTTAAATTTCTCTTTGGGATATCTTAATCATAAATTATGATATTTTAAACTCTATTTATTTGATATTTATCTTACATTTAATACATTAGCTTAGATACATAATATATGAAGTACATGTTACAAAAAAGAAAATAACATATCTGAGGAGTGGCTTGATTGCTTCCAGACTATTTTAATATAATAATGATAAATATTACAATTACAATTTCTTTAAAATACAAAGCTAAGAAAAAATGTTTAGTCCCTCTAAGATTTTTCGCTAGTTCTCTTTAGTAGGGATAGAGCCACCTTTAAAATAATGTAGTTCAACTTAATGTTTTCTATTACAATAGGCCAGGAGCTTTATTACGTTCGCTGGCGATTTGGGTGTGTCCAGAGGCTCGTTCATATTAAGAAAGGCCTCAACGATGCAGTGCCCTTTGTTCCACTAACCCATTAAGTGATGTATTGATAATCTTTGTAATCTGGATAGTCGTGGAGTGTGGAATCTCTTGTTTTATCCGTGGTTAGCGCTTAGTGGTATGAGGATAAAATGTGATACAAAACGTAATTTCTTTTTTATGTTTATCTACTAAAGTGGCTGGTGGTTCTTTGAAAGGTATTAGGTTTTTTATTGATGTAACTGTATCTCACTATACTCTCTTTTAGACATTAGCCACCCTTCGACTTAGAAAAAATATATACACAGTGAAGCCATTCTAACAATTATCTACTACAACAAATAATAGTATTATTGATCTATAATATAACCGGTCATGGATTTTACTCGGATCTATTTGTTCGTAACTTGAAATTTACATATCTCCGTCAAAAAATATTTCTCATATAAGTACCATCACGCACGAGTGAGTTGTATGAAATATTCTTAAAAATAATATGCCAAACGATTGGGCCAAACCAGGAGAGAATGCTAGTTAAAATAAGCTTAAAATTTATTTCAAACATTATAAGATTTAAAAAGTATTCGTAAATATTAAAATAAATAACTGTTTAAATATATTTCAACATTTAATAAAAATGAAACAGCAAGCTCAATAGTTTAATGAAGTTCCAACATTCTCAAAAGAATACCCTAATCTATATAACTTGCTGAAAACTATTTCCCTTGATAGAACAAAAAATGTTATTTGGTTGCATTGTACTTACTTTTATATAAGAGCATTTGCATTAAAACAAATTATAAAATAATTATTGTTGAAAACATTAGATTTTTGTAGAAAATGTTTTAATATACATACATATATTTTATTGTAAATTATGTTGTGAGAATCTTAACCTAAATAAAATTTTATCATCAAATTTATATTATACACACAACTTACGTAAATAATTTAATGTTTAGGTATATTAAACCATACATATTTGTGTCGTTTAGCATAGATTATAATATATTTAGTACGTTGTATTAACTTCATCTATTCTTCAACGTTATACATAATAGTAATTTTAAGAAGAGCCCTAACGGCCTCATTGGACTAGGTAATAGATCTGGCAGCTCTGAGTTCGATTCCCAGGTCGAACGAACATAATGTATGTAGTTATAGCTTGTTAATGTATAAAAAATATATGTTATTGTGAACATAGTGTTATGTGGACATGCAGCAATATCGATTCTGAACTAGTGATACCCCGCCGCGACTTTAAATAACTACAAAAAAATCTAGGTATATTTCGGAATGTTGAAAAACAAATATCATTAAATTGAGTAATAACAAAATATTATAGTTTATCGTTAAGTTTCATCAGAAAATGTAATGTTCAGAGACGGTTTGTTGAATATTTTTCAATTCACATTTCGATAAACATTGTTTATTTGGTTCCTAACGACTGATAAAGGACAATTATTTTTTTTACTTTTTAAGGGTTGTTCCTTAAACTTTTATAAATTATTAATTATAGTGCGTGACAGTGTGTCGACAGTAAAGTCGATAAGAAATCATTGTTAACAACGACAATTTCTTGAGAAAAGCGTTGAAACTTTATGCGCGCCAAAATTTCATATCAACCATAATGTGACGTTGAAAGCTTGAGTAAAGAGTACATATTAGGTAATCTACATTCAAATATTTTCTATGTATGGAAATGGAAAATAAAAAAAAATAATAAAATTTCATAAATTCTCAAATAATACTTAAGGAAAAATGACCAATTTATTGGTCTGAATAACAAGACCAAATTTAATTCATATCCTCAGGAACACGGTGTATATTATATAAAAGCTTTGGTAAAAAATATCGTCTAAAGAAAAGTAATGAAATCCTGAACCTTTATACAGAATGAAATGCTGACATTCTATTCACAGCTGTTCTTTACCTAAACCAAAAGCTAAAATATAAACCACAGCGTCGAGACATAATATCTTTTTCTATATTTCATATACTATATCAATACATATATGTACGTCAATTGAGCTCTTTAGCATCCCCTATGTACTATATTGGGTATAACATATTAGATACATTTATGTACTGTATTACAAACAAATAGTCGTAAGTTTGAATTGAATTTTTGTTATTTTAGCTTAACGCAAAATCTAATACAACATAATTCGTTTAAACACAGAACATATATTGTAGTTTAAACGAGTATAAGTACCTACCTTATTTTTATTTATTCGCATAATTCTTTCAATAGTAAGTATGTAACCAACTTTATTATTCAACTTGCTTTAAAACCAGAATTTATTTGTTTAGTGTTTTTCTTAGTCTCAAACTATCGTCTTACCAAATTTTATCTAAATCGATTCAGTAGTTCAATAGATTACTTCCTATTTAAGAGAAAAAGTATTATTCAATGATTTATACTCTTTTAATAACAACTAAGTCAAATTAATAATATTTCCATTTGTTTACTTCACACTTCATTATATGTTTTATCTATTAGAGTACAAGAGTAATGTATTTTAATTACTTATTTGATATAATGGAGTTTATAATTCATTATGTCCTTTATTAATTCTGAATTTAATTTATTTTACGAGCGGAATGTAATTATAATCAAAAACCTATTTAGATTCTCACTTATAAATTAGAATTATCTCCTTATTATTATAACATGGAAAAGTACTCGTGAACAATCACATTTAGGGTAAATTTCTACTTAATACAAATAAACTACTAAATAAACCTTAAAATACACTAAATTGCTTAAAATGCAATGGCTTAGAAAATTAAATAATAGTATAATTTCATTATTTCGAACGTAAAGCTTTTCAAAGTTAATTTGTCGTAATCTGAAGTTATTCGTGCGTTGATGACATTTCCTTAAAGCTTTATCCACAAAGGAAATTTAAAAAGAGAGCAGTGAATTATATGACAATTAATTAACGTACGTACCTAATTATAACTTAAACTTAATTAGTAAAGAAATAATACATGTATCAAAGTGTTATTATTATTTGTAAAGAAGGTTATACACATAATATGTACAATGTACATATGTATGCATGTAATATATACATATGGTGTACGTACTTTACCCTTCACTCTATATCTCTAACGGGGTAGCCAGAAAGAATAGAAAGCTAAGGAGATAAGTCGTACGTCCTTTGCATAGCATTCTCATTCACTTTTCGTGCGTTTGTTGACTTAAATTATTCGGTCGGTAGAGAAAGTTTCAAGTAATATAAGATATAAAATACGAAAGCTACATTTAAAGTTAAAAATAATATATAAAATAATTACATTGAAAATTACTATCATTATCAAAAAAGCTTTATTATGTCTTTTAATTCAACACGAAACGTCGCAGGCTTACACATAACATTTACAGTATCTTCATAATACAATATAACGTAAGAGAAATATTTCGACAAATTGTTAAACTTTGATTATCGATGAATAAGTAATGTCGTTATGAATTAAACTTGCAAAGTTTATATGCGAACTGTGTGTGATCCATTAGAACATAAAATGAAATCGGGTGCGAGTGGGGTGCACCCTGTCATTTCGCCCCGCGCCCCGATCACATACAAAATCCTACTGTACTTTTAACACCACGCCAATCCCGGATTAATTTAAACCGCACTTTCATGAATACATAAAAATCCATATAGATTAAAAATAAATGTGCGGCACTAAAAGTAATAACCTATAATAACCGTTTAATCGTCTCGATTAAAATATATTTATTAGCAATTTGTCACAGACCAAATAAAATAAAAGTTTCATTATTTCTCGATATATTAGTTCAACAAAAGTTAGGTAGTAATAAAATATTGTACTCAGTATAAAGTATAACATTATTCTAATAATATAAAAAAAAATATGTAAATAAATCTCTTAAAAGTGAAACCATTACTTTTTATATAAAATCGTAAATGGAAAACATGTTTCATACCTTTCCTTTGTGTTTCTGTAATATTTCTAAGAATATTCTTAAATAAAAAGCGACTATTATAGGACTTTGAGCAGAGTAAAGTTTCAATTTAAAGGATTGGGATCGAGGAAAGAATTATTGATCAAGCCCACCCTCTTGGTGGGTTGCGAGAGGGTATTGGCTTTATTGAATGAAAGATTTTGCTCAATCAACTAGCAGGAGACTAATGGAAAAGTTGCCTAACGAACACGACACAGTACTTTACAATATGTACGTTAAGCTATCGATCCTAAATGGAAGTACTTAAACTCGTGTTTGAAGCTTAATCGTACTTTTATTTTATCTGAAAGTAAATGTTTTTTAAGCTAATCTTATTAGAAAACAAAATGTTTTTGTTCCGTAACAATACATTATTATAATATACAAATGCTACTGTACAATGCAATACAATATCTATTCAATCCGTACACAAACTATATAATCATAGAAGCGTGTTAAATTGAAAGTGATTATTCATGTTCTGACGCTATGACTCCACCATTTCATAGCTACGATGAATAATTATATGAATATCCATGTTCGGATCTGTCTAATACTAAGCAAATTCAATATCAAGTATACATACCTTTGTAATCTATATATACCTAGGGAATAAAACTCAGAATCTTAGAAAACAAAAATATTTTCGATATGCAACATTAAAGAGATAATCGATAATATTATCCAGCGCTTTACTCAAGCTTCAATGACTTTCGAAAATGAGGTTTTTTTATAGAATATTACTAAATAAAGTACCACCCTGAGTCTCGCTCGCCGTACTAACAATTTATTTCTAACACCACTCACTGGCTTTTATGAAAATGTATACAGAATTTTTCGATATTCATTTTGAAATAGTTTTTTTATTAATTCTAGGTTTTATTTATTTAAGTCTATTTTTATCCTTTTGTATTATTATTATATTATTATTGATAGCTCTTGAATTATATGTTTAAAAACATCTTATGCGTGCAAATTCTCCAAAATCAGAGTTGAAACAGCAAATATTTATAATTTTTTTTTACTAACAAATAATACTTTTATCTACGTAATACATAAATATTTCCTTTATAAATAAGACTTTAAAAGTATAAAAACCATGTCTAAATCCACTTTGTAGTTTTAAGATTAGATTGACATGCATGCGCGCGTCGGAAAATCCTTTAAATCCACTACTTCTTTAACTATTTAATAAAGTAAGAACTGACGGTAAAATGTACTAAAGTTAAAAGTATCATATGTTAATATTATTATTTTAAAAGAATAATTATAAAATACATAGTGACATAACCCTAAATTTTTTTGTTACTAAAATCCATTGGAGATTACTTCATGTACCTACGCCGCTACGGACACGCTACGTGGTCTATGTCGCCATGGGCCGTTTATATATATATGACATATGTACATACATACCCATATAAACGACCGATAATAAATTATCTTAATGCAAAATATCGGTTGTAGCAAAAAACACATTTTTACAACGACTTCTGAGCATAAACTGAACAAGATTACCTAGAAGCGCTCTCGAGCAAAGACAATCTAACTTTTTTTATTATATTAGTAAGAATATAATGATGTTAATGTCAAGCTCATAATTTTTACCTATTATGTTTCTGTCTTTTGTGAAAAATTACATCCTGCATACAGGTTTGCATAAATTCAGTAGGTATAAACTTTGTTATTAAATGTATTATTCAAATTATAACTTAATTTAAAACTAAGTTTAATTTATATATAAAACCACTTCCAGCACTCATATCCCGTTCCGTTATAATTGTAATCGGCAAAATACCACGCGCAAAGTATTTCCTGTAGGTATTATGTACTATATAACTGTCAGCATCTTAGTAAGTGAATTGTATTCTTGTAACAAATAAATAAATAAGATTGTAATTTTATGTATGTTCCTATTTTATTATTTCACTAATTGAGTAGATCCTAAGACAGAGCTCGAGCTTCACTATACAGTCTCAAATAAAACGAGTCACGATCGTTTGCCGAGTGCAAAATAAGTGGAAATACAGCACATACAACCGCAGGTATTGCTTGCTATTGCTTAAATAATATCGAAATATTATTTTGGAACAGTTCCATATAAGCCGCAATCAATCATGCCGGAGGTCAACTCCACAATAAACAGAAAATCCAGCTATTATCGTTACGGAAAAGAACATTTATTGAGCACTTATATTCTACAAATTAGATTATTTACTGTCGAATTACATGTGACGAATTAGTTTTCTAAGCAAGTTGTACGTCGAGCTTAATAATAAAGAAATAGGTATATACATATGTGGGAGATTAACTGCCTCGGTGGTGTAGTGGCTAGCATGTACGGCTGCACATCCTGAGGTCCTGGGTTCGAGTCCCGGGTCGGGCCAAGTTTAGTTATTGAGTCTTTCTGTATAGTAAGCCTCAGTAACAGCCCGGAGTTGGGAAGTTGGCGGTGTTTCACCCCCGTGCCTCGGAGAGCACGTAAAGCCGTCGGTCCTGCGCCTTAACTCTCACCGGTCGTGTCGAGTAGTCGTCCCACTGGAGTATGAGAGTGACAGGAATAGAGAGTGCACTTGTGTCTGCGCGTACACTTGTGCACTATAATATCTCCTGCGCAGTTGGCTAGTCTCAATGAGATTGGCCGCCGTGGCCGGAATCGGTCAGGAGAACATCATCATCATGTGGGAGCTTGGTAGAAAAAGAATAGGCTTTCATTTTTAAAATATACATTTTATTATAACAATAATATATTATTCAATTATTCAAAAGGAATACTTTATAAAATAACTAGTAATAAACAAATAATTTAAAATATTGAAAGTACTTCAAAATAATACATTATACTTTAAAATATAAAATGCAAAAACATCGTAAAAACGTTACAGAGATTACCTGATAAGTGATAAGTATCTTGGACGATTCAGAGCATTTATGAGCAAAGTGCCGGGCTTACAACCGAGCCTCTTCTGACCCGTCGAAAGGTACAGTAAGGGTATTTATAGCCGAATGTCGTATTGGAAGTCGCTGATAACAAGTGACAAATGATATTTCTACAAAAATACGAAGGTAGTGTTAAAAATTTAAAAAATACATTTTATCTCCCACATATATTTACGTTAATACTTTCTCCAAAGTTAACTTCGTTAAATGCTTAGATGTAAACTAAAATACGTGAGTAGATACGTATTAGAAAATTCAGTACTTGAATAAAATTTGTCTCTATAATTTATATTTTTGTTATAATCTCTCAAAACGTTGCTACATATTTTGTAAGTATATAAAATATATTCAAATTATTGGAATGATTGTATATAACATTTTTGCACATAATATACTTTAAATTCTTCCCTGAGATCAATGTGTTAAAGAAAAGTACGAGACAGCCAGCATATACCACTATTAATATGAACCTGAATTCGAGACCGGGTCGGGCCAAGTATAGTTGTTTGGTTTTTTGTAAAGAAATTCTTAGCCCAAAGTTGGGAACTCTGTAGTTTAACATCCCCGTGTCTCTGAGAGCACGTAAAGTCTTGCACCTGACCTCTCTTCGGACGTGTCGGAATTCGAGTTTGTGAGAGAAAAGATTGAAGAGTGCTCTTGTGTTTGCTCATATAAATTTACTGCACCGTTAGCTATTCTGAGTGAGATAGGCCGCCGTGGCCGAAATCGGTCAGAGAAACATCATTCTTTTTATTTACTTAAGCGCCTATAAAGTAATTGCTTATTCCCTTCTGAGTAATCATTTTGAATAGTCAAGTTGATGGAAATGATTAGTAAAAACGACACGAAACGAAAATATTTTATTAATCAATAAGTTACATCGTTTTCAAAGTATTCTTTAAAGTAGTAAAGGGTGGAAATCACTATGTTTTTTTTTTTGTTATTTATGTCAAACCACATTAATTAATAATGTTCACAAACAAAAGAACCCTAGGGAACTACACCCTACCAAAACTCTTTATCTCGACCCTGACACTAACTACAGAGGTTAAATACTTAGGTATTACTCTAGACAGCAAACTAAATTGGTCCAAATACCTAGAAAACAAACTAAACAAAGCCAGCATTACCTTCTGGCAATGCCGAAGAATGTTAGATAAGAAATGGGGCCTCAAACCAAAACTAATTCTATGGCTTTACACAGCAATTATACGACCCATGGTCAGCTACGGCGCCCTAGTATGGTGGCGTAGAACGCTTCTGACCACGGTACAATCCAAACTACAAAGTTGGCAAAGACTAGTGTGCATGGCAGTGACAGGCTGCATGAGGACCACACCCACTGCGGCCCTCGAAGCCATGCTAAGCCTCCTACCGATGCACTTGTTCATTCAACAAGAGGCTGCAACCACCGCAATAAGATTAGATAATCAGAAATTGCTACGGAAAACAGGCACGCCACATACAAAAATTTTGACTGACGTAGCTAAAGACATTCCTCTCATGAGAGCACCTAACGATGGGATAGAAGTCAAGTACATCTTTGACAAAAAATACACAATAGAGCTAAAGGAAGACAAACGTGAAGATCGTGACTCCAGGAACCTTAGAATCTTCACGGACGGCTCAAAAACAAAATCAGGGACAGGGTGCGGCATCTTCTCTGATGACCTAAACATAAAAATTTCACTACCTCTAGGAATCTACAACACGGTGTTTCAAGCTGAATATGTAGGCATCCTTGAGGCAGCTAGAACAATTGCGAAAAAGGACGTCAAAGACTTCTCAATCCGCATACTATCAGACAGCATGTCAGTACTACAGGTATTAAATAGCAACTCTATCAATTCAGGTATGATCTATGAATGTCATAACGCCCTGACAAAGGTAAGTGACCATAACGACGTCACCATACAATGGATCAAGGGCCACAGCAACTCGTGGGGCAACGATAAGGCTGATGAGCTAGCAAGAAGGGGCTCGGACATGAGAGCCATAGGACCCGAACCCATAGTGGCGTTACCTTCTTGCTGGCTCAAAGGCCAAATACGACAACGCACACGACGACTACATAATAACTTATGGCGCGAAGTTGTAGACTGTAGACAGGCAAAGGAGTCGCTTCCCACCATTAACGCTAAAACGACTAAACGTCTAATGAACCTTAGTAGACCACAACTCAAGCAGATAACCGCGGCCCTAACTGGCCATGGACCATACAATAAACATCTATTCAACTTAGGTATAACTGACAGCCCACTTTGCAGGGCCTGCATGAGGGCAGACGAAACGGCTGCACATGTAATCTTGTATTGTCCAGGTGTAGTGACGTACCGGGCTCAACATCTTGGCACCCCTAGCACACTCCCGGAGGTCTTCAGCAAGACAAAGAGATTGCTAAGATTCCTGGAGGAGCTGGGTTGGCAAGAGTAACAAGAGTAAACGTACTTCCCACACACGCAAAATAGGCGCAAAGTCGTCGAGTTGCGGAAACAAGCCCGATTTACCATACCATAGCATGTCAAACCACACTCGAGGTTTCGAGCTAGTCTTTAAAGATATCGTGTGACAAACACACAAAAACTATCGAGTCGGTTAATAAGTTAAACTATTAGATATAATAACTCGGAGATAATATATTAGAAATGACAAAATTATGTCGATTATTCATATATTTTACATAACAAGAAGTTCACAAGAAGACAAGAAGGGTCTTTTTAGATATTTTAATATATAAGTAAGAATCCTGACATACCTATCTTCTTCTTTGTATGCTATTTCTATGCAAAAATTGCGTTTAGTTGCTTTGACATTTTTTTTCCGTATATCGCCGTCCACTGCTGGACGAAAGCCTCCCCCATAGAACGCCAACCATCCCGATCTTGAGCAGCCCGCATCCATCCCGTATCTGACCCCTTTTTCAACTCGTCGGTCCACCTTGCCGCAGGGCGTCTTACTATTATTTCACATTACCTTTAGTATATTTTCTAATATTGGATGATTTTCTGGAAGTTAGTTCATTTAAGCCTCAGACAAAAGAATTACCTACATATATATACGGAGCCCGCTAAAAAAATTTCAAAGTCAAAAATAGTAGTGTGATTTTGCTGTTTATACCACTATTATCGATTTTGCCGTACAGATCGTTTACTTCCTTCAGAGAGTAAGAGAAATTCTATATGAAATACAGAAATACAACTAATACCAGTTGTTAATTTATAATTTTCTTAAGAAGAAAATATAAATAATAGTGAATAATAAAAATAATATTATATACTTTTTATTTTTTAAATAGAGACACATCTGATTAGGTATCTATAGTAAACGAAATCCCCTTTCAGTTATTTTTTACTTTTTAGTGTCTGGAGACCGGTTTTTATTAATTTTATTAATATCTGCAAGTAGGGCTTCTACTAGTAAAAAAAATAGTTAATTTTAATTTTGCCATGTATAGATTGTCATTCTTCTTACAAAAAATCTGCGTTCTAATTTTTATTTAAAATATTTCAAAAGAGAATCTGTAGATAAATTATGACTATAATTTTGTTTCCACGTCCACGTGTTATTTTAATACATTAAATAGCTTAAAAATTGTCTTTTTATGCAATATTAATTATACTACTAATTTCAGCCTCGTTTTTAGTTGAATTAAATAAGTGAACGCGAACCCTGATTCTTTTTCTAAAATAAAAGTAGCCTAAGTTACTCCCTATAACATCAGCTATCTGCCAGTGAAAGTCCCGTCAAAATCGGTCCAGTCGTTTCGGAAATTAGCCAGAACAAACAGACAGACGGTTTGGTATATGTACCGTGTATACATCCATATGCGTTTAGTAAAAAGCGGCTATTGACACTCCAATTTTATTTATCTGTATAGATTAAAACTATTCACCCTTCTTCACCGTCGCAAATAATGTTTATTTATATTCCTATTAGTAGGCAGTGTTAACGCGCTCACTTGGGAAACCGAGTGAAGCAGGTTCAAATCCCGGGTCTCACACCTCTGATACTTTCATGGGCGAATCATTTCTAACATGATTACCACTTGTCTTATGGTGAAGGAAAACATCGTGAGAAAACCTGCATGTCTGAGAGAACCTAGCAAGTTTTCGAAAGATATGTGAAGCCCGCCAACCCACACTTGACCAGCGTGGTGGACGATTGCCTGATCTCCCTCGTATTGAAGGTAGGCCCGTGCCCAGCAGTGGGACGTTAGAAAAAACTAAATACATACATACATATTTCTATTTGAATATTATAATAGATAGAATATTTTACCCATATTAGACACCAAATTGTTTAAGATTATTTTATAAAATATTCAACTAAAGCAAGTGGGAAAATAAAAATAAATACTGTCAAATATCAACACTTTATTCTATTTTCATTAATTTCAATGATTTTATATTTTATACAGAGATTTTATGTACATTTAAATTTAATAGAAATTATTGACATAAGTAGTACCATTACAGCATAGGTCGACTGGTGTGTCGAGGTTATGTCATAAAGTTCTTTATGATACTTTATATTATATAATATGTATATTATACTCATAATATACATATTATATAAGTATTTATTTTTTATTAGAATTTCAAAAACATTAAAGATTTATTCATAGAAATATTCTCTTATTTGTTTCTATATTCTTTGACAGAATAAAGAGGTCTACTTTTTCGTGAGTATAGTTTAAACAAATGTAAAATAATGAAATGTTCAAAGTTGGGACAAACTGCTACCTCCATTCCTGACGTGTGAAGATAGCGATTAGCCTACATTTTCTCTATGTTCGATCGCAAAAAACCAGATGATTTTTTACATATCTTCAGGTAAATATATTTAGATTATTATAAAAAGGGCAAAATAAACGTTTCGTATTAACCTAAATGTGCTATTGTTGTAAATGTCTATAGACTAAACTCAACGCTCCAAACTTTTGAATTCATAAATAAGTAATCAGTCTTTGACAAGGTTACATTTATGAAATAGGTAACCTAATAAATATTATAATAAGTTAACGTAAACATATTAATGATAATAGATCGGATGTAATATTTTCAGAAATAACATTTTTATAAATAAATGTTCCATTCTAAATCATAAATCACATTACTTACGCACCTATTTGTTTTAAATATTACTGTAAAAGTTAGAATAATAGTAGTCAGATACGCGTAGTATATTTTACAAATTATTTTAGAAATTTTACAATATACATGATTTTTTTAAATGCAACTCATTCTTTTTTCATTTCGAAGTTTGAAATGTGTTTGAATTGAAGTATAGAAAAGAACTATTTTTTTTTTAATATTTTAAATAGTCAGCTATAATTTCAAATAACATAAAGATGGCTTAAGTGTAACTATATTGTGATATTGTGTAGGAGTAATTTAATACATTTATTTAATTGATTTGATATATCATATGAGATGGAGTCTACAGCACCTATGTAAGTTATTGCACTCATATTTAACTGCTATTTCATTTGCATAATATAATCCTCCTCATATTAAACTATGAATTTATTAGCAATTTTTCTTCTTGATATTAATTCTATATTAAATATTTAAGTAATGAAAAACAAAATTAGTTTTATTTGCTGGCAAAAATAATAAAAATAAAACAATACATTGTACAATTTGCCTACAAATAATAAATTAATTAATATGTAGATTGCCGAGATTGATTGCATTTTTTTCATCCACTAATCCGCATTTAGCTTTATTGAATCCGTATTTATTAGAACTCTCTAAAGTAAATTCGAACTTTTACAGTAACGTACAAACTATATGTACATACAATGTAATTTATATTATACAGATATTATTTAATTTCCATTTACTAAACTAATTTGGCCATTTTGACCTACACCTAGTATATTATTTACAAACTTTTATGTTTTATAGAAATATTCTTTGGCAATAACAAAAACAATTCGAATGGATATGTTAAATGAATTTGTACATCGTGAGAACTGTACGAAGTTACTTCTTCCTAATTACTGTACATTTTTGTACTTATATATTAATCAAAACGTAAAGAAAATAACTACCGAATGATATATAAAAGTAAAGATATTAAAGTTAGTATAAAACACCTCCAAGCACTATGTGAACCTGCAACAAAATATAAAATATTATGTACACATAAAAGTGTAAACTTATAACATATACTCATTTAATTCTCTCGCAACTATGAAACAGTTCCCAATTTATAAATTCGTTAATTCTATTATGTTAGCATGAACGTAGAATAAATTGACACCGCAAAGTTTGCTCAATTCAATAGCACTCACCTATTATAGCACTATTACGGACGCCCAGCACTGAAGCAACTTCGGGTTGCTCCATATCGAAAATTAGTTCGGCGCGTGCCGCATACAGGTTGTATATACTTGCTATGCAGGTCAACCTTAGACTGCCTCGTTCGAATGCTTCGTGGCGAACAACAAATAAAACTTCGCCTACCGAAGGGAGTCTATTGTCAGGACCCGACCTCTCGAACACAAGCTTCATATCTTCCTTGGGGGGTCGCCTTATTTCCTCTTTATGAAGGTTTATGTAAGTCTCATCCAAATACTGAATATTACTTTCGTCGTGAAATATGTTGAAACTGGTATCATCCTCGGGCATTTCTGGTGTAGTAGTTTCAGATTTCGGTGGAGGGTCCCATTTGAACCAGTCGGGTAGCTCGTGCACGAACGACTCCATGTCAATCTAGGATGAGATATAAGTGAATTAGGAAATGATGACTTTCGGTACAATAGATTATTTGCAGAACAAATTGTTATCTTAGATAATGGTTAGTTCGCTAAAAGCTTATGTCGCTCGGGGCTGCTCCGTGATTAATGACTCGACTACGTAGTGACCAGCGGCAAAAACTATGGTGCCGTCAAAGCGAAATAGGAAAATACGTATCGCTTGTTCAACAAGCCTGTATCGTGCCGTTTTGTATATTTATGGAATGTACTTAAACTACGGAAAACGCAGAATATAAGAATTTAAAAATAAAGATATCATCATTTTCGTAGAACATTGTAATTTTGTATTGACATCTTTTATTATTAGTTGTTTGCATATGGTGTGTATACTTTTGTAACATATGTATATGTTAGTTTTTACTTAATTGACGCCTTAATGGAAACCTTACACGCTACGCCTTACAGCACTATTATTTTTATACATAAGTACTTATTTATTGATCGAGCATGTTATATGTACATTGTACATTGTAGTGTACATGCATAAGTATTTAGTATTATGTCATCTGTACTAGAACGTACGCAATATTCATAACTCTTTGACTGATTTACACTGACTACTGATTATATAAATGTACCTTTTTATAAAAAATAATTAATTTTTAAGAGATACTTTTAACAAATTTTACTACTACTACTAAATTCAAATACAAATTGTTATATTAAAATATATTCGTTATATGAAACAAGTACCTACTCAATTATGTACAATGTAAATTTTTCATGTCTATTTTCACTAATAAAAAGAACTGACCTCTTGACCGTTAAGAGCAAATGTGAGGTTAGCAGGTGGATGTGCGGGCGGCGAAGCACAAGTAGCCCGTAGCGTCGACCCTACGCCGTACCACGACCGATCCGACACCAGCTTAGGACCCCATTCTGGCGACTCTGTGAAGGACGATCAAGTTAAATTAAATTTACCTACTATTTAAAAGTTTATTATATAAAAGCCATTATAAAAGGTCATTTATAAAAAAGAACTAAAAAAATTGAACACTTATAATAGTATGTCATTTATAAAAAAACATTAGACAGGGGCTCATTGTTATTTTTACGTCAAAATAACACGAAAAATGTGAAAAGAACAACAAAGAACACATTTTGTCCAAATATTTTATTCTAATTTTAACGCTTTAATTTTATGTCGGATTTTAAAACATCCTATTGCTACATTTCTCATCGCAGTAACCCTGTTACCGTTTAATCAACCTTGTACAATCACATTCAGGTGGTCCCCATGAAACCTTTATTTTTATGCCTGAAACAAAATTAATCAACGGAAAAATAATAAAAATGAAGCATAACAATGCATACAAGCTAGAAGCATCCGACTCAAAATTATGTTCTCTTGTTAACCTCATAAGAGTCTATTGTTACTTCAACAAATATGTAAATGTAGTATGGACTATTCTTATAACGTTTGCCAAGCTAATCTATCAAACGAAACGTCTAACTTAGTTTTAAGCAGCATATCTAGGATAGAGAGTTACATAATGAAAACATCGATCTTCGTCGGATTTTAAGAGCCAATACGGTCAGCTTAAACTTGGTAATAGGAAACTTTGAGATAGCCTAATCAAATAAAGTATTTAATAAACGGTTGCTTTAACCACGATATATTTCTATATATATACTATTTTTTATTATTTTAATTTGTTTATTTACCATAATTCTGAAATAGCAGAAAATTAGTCTAAATTAGAATTATACATTTGGGTGTTAAAATATATAAGACTCGCTATATATGTACAAGGCGATATAACAAATCGATCACTCTAATATTATAAACGTGAACGTTTGTAAGCGAGTGTGTTGATTACTTCACCACCTTGACTAGACTATATTCAATCGATTTGAGTTCAAAATTCAGAAAGGAAGTAGCTTATTTCCCAATTTGTCCATAGGTTACTTTTATCGATATACCTACACTAGCGGCTCACCCTCGCTTCGCTCGGGTTCGCCTCTAGACAAACAAAAATAGTTCTATCCCTCAGGAACCGAATATTTTTCCGGCCTATTTGTTAATCTGATGTATGAACTATATTATTGTAAAGTTTCATTAAAATCCAATCAGTAGTTTTTGTGTACTAAGCTGTATAATTTACTTTAGTATTTAAATCGGTTCAACAGTTCCAGAGATAAGCCCGTACATACAGACAAACAGACAGAGACACAAAAAAAATAATGAAAAAATTTAGATTTGTTCTATTTCTCTTACATCCCCCTGACTGGGTTTTTAGCATTTTTTTCTATGTACAGACATTCGATCTCTACAGTTTTATTACATGTATAGATATGAGATGGGCCGCGGCCAAACACAAGTTTTAAATATGTTACATAATCATTTTTTATAATATTATTATAAATATTCTAAACCTACATATAAACTAGAATATTTAAAATCACTGTGCAATATTACTTCGGTCGGTATTTTAATACATGTTTCCTAAAACATTTTACAGTGCAAAGTGCTGCCATATACTTTTACATTTTATATATTGGGAATTATACAATCGATTTATATTGGCAGGTGAATTTTATTGCAACGGTTAACTAATGCAGAGCAAACCTATGTTCGGCACGTCCGTTTACATTCCTTTTACATTGCTCGGCATCTAGATGGAATAAACAATCGCTGCAGATATGTACGCCGTGAATTGACTCTAGCTATTTCTAGTAGAAAATATTTTTAACCTGTGTGAATAATGCCGTTGAAAGATGCTTAGAACAATAAAATGACCACTAAAATGCATTTTTTTTTTCAATATGTATCAATATTCATTATTACTAAAGAATTTTTATGTCCGACTAACAACTTACCCTCGATTCGCTTTGATGCATCCTTATGTGCCTATCCCTATCTACCAATTTTAGCGAATGGGATTAACAAACATACATACATAACACATTAGACCGATTCGTCTAGATTTTTTTCACATCAGACCGATTCATCTAGTCTTTGCAGATGTGATAATATGCTAGATACCTACATAGGTACAGATAAATAACGTATTAAATTTATGACTACTACAAAAAATTGTAACTACGCCAATAACTACGAGCACTAGATACTATATCTTGGCACACGAAACATTCACATTTTCCTGAAGCTACCATAGCGGCTATTGTTTTCATTAATGGTAGCATCTGTGCTCTAAAACATAATATGTATGTGGCATATAGCTTAAGCTCGCTAATTGATTAGACGTATATAATTATATACATTCTTAGTATATGTTACAAGGTGTCGCTTATGTATGTATGCATTATACGTATGCATTGTACGCACGCTCACCAATCATCTATCGGTGAGTCCTTATTTACGTTGAAATATATATATATATATATATATATATTCTTTTTTCCTTTTCTTCCTTTAAATGTTTTACATGTACTTGTTGATGAATGTTATGCACACTTGTTATTGATATATATATCAGTGAGTGTGTTACTTTTATATAATTTAGTGTGTTAATGTCAAATATGTATGTATGTTGTAAGTGTGGTTAAGAAATATATAAATAAATATAAAGATATCAACAATACTCATACGTTTTTCGCTTTATACCATAGCTGAAGTAAGAAAGAATATTTATCCAAAATAATTATTTACTTATAGGAAATAAAGAAATTACCTAGTGGCAATTACGATTTTTTTAACAAAAGTAGAAGTATAGAGATCATGTATGTTATCTAAATACATTCTGTTAAAATAAAAAAATAATAATTGTAAAATACGTAATCCAAGCTCGCTTTGGAAACAGTATAGAGCGAGTTCAAAGATCGGGGTTGCACCTTATAATGCGAGAATCTCGTGAGGAAATCTGCATGTCTAAGAAAACTATATAGTGTTAATACTAGTGTTCAAAACACTTTAGAACTTAGCCAACTTACATTTTGCCAGCAGTCTTAGTAGACTATGGTCTAATTCTTGAAAGTCCGATGCCCAGCAATAGGACAGTCAAAAGATTGAATTATTATAACTTTATGTAAAAGTGAGTATAAACGTTGCATTTTAATTATTATGTGTATTAGGATTTCATAGGCTCTAAGAAGCGCGGTCCTTTGGAAGGTTTGCGTGGGGGCAGATCCAACACGTAGAGACCCCTTAAGAGATTCAAATTTGTTTAATGTGTCATCATTCATGTTTATTCGCATGTTTATTCGCATCAATCGTGATCCATGGGAATAACCCATTGGGATTTGTCTAAAGATAGTCACCAGATGGAGAATATCAAATGTAAATAGTTCTATGGAATAGAATTTGGATGAACTACAAAACTATTGGATGAGATATTATATATGTATTATATATGAGCTATTGGATGAGACTAGCGGACGTCCGTCTTCTTAACAGTCTCATATTGAGCACAAGATTACACGCCACTCAGCAACAGCTCGCCACAAACTGCCCTGCTTGCGAATTATTATTATTATCAGCCCGTGGTGCTCGCCACAAGCTTATGTATACCCTCTTGATACTTTAATGCGACAGTCCATTGAAATGAAACTTGGCACCTAGCTTAGCGGCGTGAAAAAGAACGGAAGCTATTTTAGGTATCGGTCGATCAAATGGTTCCCGTGGAATCTTAGAAGTTAAGGCTAGAGATCTTTGATGATTTTGTCGGTTTTTGGCGTTTTCCAAATTCATCCTGTTATCAACAAATGTTATATTAAAAAAACAGTAATCGGACGAAGTCGGAACAGGTTGATTATACATACAAGCAACATGATTAGGTCCGATATATGTATAATTAATTAATTCCATTCATTAATTCATCAACATTAATTTAAAAAAATGTTGATTTCCTTGCGTAACGCTATGATACTTTCAGCTAGTAAAATGTGTTCTCACGAAAAGTGAATACAAGTTTTAGATAGTAGTTCAGCTTAATTTTAGGCAGTAGTTGCAGTATTTTATGGTAAGTCTTACAAAATCAGTCTTTAAAAAATGAAGGCAAAACACTCAAAGGCATAAAATGTTAGCATTATTTGCTAGTAACAAACAATCATATCTGTAATTTACTTGTGATTCAGTACTGTTTATTTATTTTTGGCATATTTTTCTTACTTTAACTATTGCTATTTATTTTTTGTTACTCTCGTTTCAAAGTAAATATATCTGAAACGAAGTTATGTTGCACACGAGGGACGTTTTGCTGGGCAAGCATATCTTGGCATGCGATGTTTCTACAATTCTAGTGCTCACGTCGTTCTAACATTTGTAATACTATTTGCGGTTTGGTAACTTTAATATTTATTGTGTTAAATAAAACTCACATAAATAAAAAACATGTTATATAATATATACTCAGAGTATACATTATATGTACATATATGGAAACCTAATACGCCTGAGGGCATAGTAGTAAAGAAAAGTACGTATCTATTGTCGAAATCAACGTAATATCATCGCTCAGTGCATTCTAAACGACTAATTTACCGAAAGAGTTTTTATTATCAAAACAAAGTAGTAACTAAAAACATTGCTAAGCTTAACTGTGAATCGAGTATTTCCATAAAAATCTAGAGCTTAATTTCACCTGAAATCTATAAAAAGCTGCCTCATTTATTAGTTGTAGAGTAAATAGGAAGTCGAAATATACACAGCGCAGACCGCACTCACTAATAAAATCTTATATTAAGTATTTGCAAATCTTTAAAGAGAAGTTTACTTAATAATTTCAAGAAGCTCTACAGTACAATAACAAAAAGTATTGGCAAATATTATAACGATTTATAACAGTGGCAATAAATATGACAAATGACTGAAATAGACGAGGTAAAATAGTGAAAAATAATATATCTGTGTCGCAAGTTAATTGCCTTTTATTTTAGCTTACCGACTACATCTAGCGGTGCGGAGCGTATTTCCGTATGGAAGGTGGGAGCGTCGGCGGACACCTCGCAACGGAAGCGACCCGCCATGGCCGGCGTCGCCTCTTGCAACACTACCCGCCTTGCTCCGGACCGCGATATCTGTTAATTTATTACTTTAATGTCCTCTTTGTTATATTTTATTACATTGCAAATATATCTTAATTAGTACTTTTGTTCCACCGCTACAATTTCGCTTTTTACTGCAGCATAATTGCATTTGCAATACATGTCACACGAAATTGATTTAAAATTGTAATATAACTACTAAAATTAAATAAATTATTGAATTATATATGGTAGAGTTCTGAACGAATAATTAATTTATTTTACTGCCTAAATTGCAATGAACATTCGTAAATTTAGCATTATTAAATGAAATGTTGTAATTTTAAAGATAATATAGTGAAACTAAAAATAATTATAATTATAAATTATAGTGTTTTTAGTTCGTTTGGTTAGTTTTAGCAGTAGTAATTTAGTTCCAATAAAAATATAGTAGCTTTCTTAATTACTTACGTCGACCTCGATTCCTGGCAAAGGAAAAACTCGTGTGTGCGGCAATTCTTTTGGTATATATCTGTAGAATTCTTCTCGCCCCCTGTACCACTTTACACTATATAGAGCTTCTTCGTCTTCTAATTGCCATGTGCACTCAAGGGTTACAGTTTCACCTATTAACACAGCGCTTGGTACATTAATCTCCAGGTTATGTAGACCGCGAACACCTAAACAAAGGAAATCAAATTTATACTATACCAAACTAGGATAAAACATTACATATATTAATTACATTTATGGATTAAATTATACAAATATATATTTTTCAACCGACTTCCAAAAAGGAGGAGATACTCAATTCGACCGTATTTACATATTTTTTATATGTGTGTTATTTACTGAAGGTCTATAATCGATCTGATGATGAAGTCGAAAGACAGTTGAGGGAATTCCTTAACGATTTACAGCATTACCTGGTGTTTGGGCTTGATTAATTTGTATTGATAAGAACTTTACACCTAGATGGGTTGTGACTGTCATTAGGGGTCTGAATAAATAGCTTAATCGAATATGTTTTTAAAAATCATTCTTCTTACAAATTACCTATTATTAAGTACGTCTACACTAAAAATGGAAAAATAAGAACTTAAAAAAAACCAACTTCCAGGCACTGAAAAGTAAAAAATAAATAAACGGGGGTTTTCATTTAGAATAGATACCTAATCAGATATTTTCGCAGTCGGTTTGCTTTGATTTGTATTGGTAGTCATTTTTTACTTTTCAGTGCCCTGAAATCGGTTTTTTTAAAGTTTTTATCCTAAATATGCATATATTTGTAAAAATAGTGTTTTGCAAACATCAACTATCACATGGTTATTAACACGTTCATGCGAGCAACGTATATATACGTCACATATTGGTAGATATGATATGGCACAACGTACTATTACGTTCAGCAAAAACTCGATTTATTGAGCACAACGTAATAGTACGGTGTCTGGCCATACTAATGTTTAAAAGTTGGGTTGCTGTGCCACAATATATCGAATTCTCAAAATTGTAGTGCTACACGGCACCGATTTTTTTTGCCTTCTTTTATGGCACTCCGTCCTGGTACTATGTACCTATTTTGTTAGCGCACAACGTCACTGTACGTCGTTTCGCCTAAGAAGTTTCATTACATCTGTCAACTTGTGCGCATCGCGGGGGTAGTGCGTGTGCCGATTCTGTGTTCGCGTGAAATATTAACGCAAAACGTAAGTATTTTGATTATCTTACTACGTTGTATATATTATATCAATATATTATATCAATATATTATATCAATGTATTTTATTTCATTGTAATAAGTCTGAATGTGTTCAAAATACATATTTCGTCTTAAGACGTCTTAAGACGTCAGCGCAATATATTCAAATACTAATATTATCAGCTATTTGCACAACGTCATTAGACGCCGGTTCAGTTTGTATGAAAAAATGATGTGCCATATCGCATAGAGCTATTGCATATATAGCATATTGATATGTTCGCATGAACGTGTTAAATCAACAGCTTTTAGAAATTTCTTTTGTTTGTGTCTATTTAAACCCATCACGCGAAAACGTCTCGTCAAGTATGAGTTTTTAATCATTTCGAAGTAAGTCTAATATAAAACGAAGGCGTTGGGTAATTTTGGTCTAATTAAAAATACCTTTAAGTATAAAAATGTAGGCATTGACATTAAAAAATATAACTTTTTCTTGGATGGAAACCACAAATTCAATTCCTATACAAAATACTTAAAGTGCTAAGCAATACGAGCTCATTATCTATCTCAGAGTTTTATATAAAACTAGCGACTCACGCTCGCTTCGCTCGCGTTCGTCCCTAGGTTGCTTGCTACTTCTAAGATATTAATTTAAAATATAATGATTTACGTTACGTATGTACGTTATTGCGTACGCCGTACGCGGATTTTGTTCACAATTTCATGGGTTTTCGTTTTTTTCGCGGAACCCTGATTTTTTATCTAAAATAAAAGTAGCCTAAGTTACTCCTTATAACAGCAGCTGTCTGCCAGTGAAAGTCTCGTCAAAATCGGTCCAGCCGTTTTGGAGATTAGCCGGAACAAACAGACAGACAGACAGACAGACAGACAGTTTTGATAGATATGATCTTTGACGTTAGGAACACACCTACATTGCTTAGACAACAGTGAGTGCTTGTAATTTAATATGAACTTTATACCATAGCAATAAAGTTCAAATTGACTACGTTTTAGTTACAAATCATTTGTATGGGAAAAAGAAAAGGGCTATTTTTAGGGTTTTTCCAGCAATAATTCTAATTTTTCTCGTAAAAACCATCCTTGAACTTCAACGAACATTTTAAAAAAAGATTTGGCCAAATTGGTCGAGGCGTTGTTGAGTTATGCGCTTACCAACACATTTTGCGATTCATTTTTATATTATAGATGATAAATATCTATTTATAAACATGTAAAATTTACAAATTTCATTAGCTATCTAAAGCTTAGTTTAAGTATCCATAATACATGGATATTTAATTATAAAATATGCTAACCACCAGCCGTCCTTTGTTATTTCAATCTCATATTTCATACGCCTGTTACAGTGTCGGCTTTTTGATTTAAGTATAAATCTCATGCACGAGTTAATTTTTCATTCGTCTAAAAGAAACGAAATTTTATTTTTCAGCATTTGACTGCAATACAATATCGAGCAATGACCAATTTTTATTTGAATGGTCAAATACTTTATTTTCGAGATCTTGTAAGGACATCAAATTTTACTTGTACTTAAATAACTTGTTTTCTTAAAAGCTTACATTGTATGTTTTTGACGGCAGTTATAATAGAGAGAGATATATATTGATATAATTATGACTTATGTATTAAATATGTATGTTATTTATATTATTAATAGGATGGTATATAACTTTTTATATACCGAATTTAAACTTTTTTAAATTTTAAAAAACATTTCAGTTTATTTCAAAATAATTGAAACTATGAATATACTTTTTATTGAAATCTGTTGAAATATAAAATATTTTATTTTTACTTTACATACAACGTTTAAAATTTCATATTATGCACCATACCTATTATAAAATAAAAGTAGAAATAAAGGCCAATAATCAAGTACAGTTTAAGCATCAGAACTACTTAAAACGACACCCACAGTATAATTTCTAACAACAATTTCTATTGAATAAAGCGAAAGAAAATAGAATAAGCAAAATACAATATATTTCCATGAATACTTTCTGTCAAATGTTTTCTATTTTCAGAAATAATACTGTTAAACTGTGCATTGTTGTGATCGAACAGAGTAGCTTATAGGATGGCAAATCGCTCTATCTGTACCGTAGTATAGACCTATAATATTTGAATTGTAAATTTAATTCTATAATGTTCTATTGGCTTTTGCGGAAATAGTGTGCTTCGCATTGTTAATTTTGCTAGGAAACTAGGGTTGACGTGATTAAGTTGTTTTTAAATTAACCCTAAAAGTAGATATGCTTTATACCTATTATGTATCTAATTTATGTTTTAGGAGAAGAGAAATGTCTACATATGTATATCGACGTCCGCTAGTTAGTCATGCGACCAGGCGGATATTACGGTAACCAAAAGAATGAAAAAATGAAAGAAAAAACCAAGAAAATGAAGCAGGTTCAATCTTCGGGTTCACTTGCTAATACGTTGAACAAGAATATTGCGAAGAAACATGAATGTCTAAAAAAACGTAAGTAGATTTCGATAGACGTGTTAAGTCTGCCCACCCGCATTGAGGGGAGACCCGTGCCAAGTAGTGAAACATTAAAAAAGGCTGAATTTATTTATACTAATATTATAAAGAGGAAGGATTCGATTGTTTGTTTGTCTGCAACGAATAGGCTCCGAAACTACTGAACCGATTAAGATGAAATGTCGTAAGAAGATAGTTTGAGGCCCTGGAAAGGATATAGAATAGTTTTTATCCCAGAAATAATCCCTTAAGGGAGTAAAAATGGAGATAAAAGTTTGTATGGGGAATCAACCTAGGGACGGATCCGAGCGAAGCGAGGGTAAGTCGCTAGTTTTATTATATGATGAAAACAAAGCGGTCCTTTGTTATATGCCTGTCCATAGATGGATATTTTAAACCCGTTTTTTGTCTTTTGGTTATATGTATATGCAAATCACAATATGCAACCAATAGCCGATTTACCGTTCCCATTATATATTTGATACTAATTACGCGACCAATTACTTACCAATTAATTCTAAAAGTAATTGGTCATCGCAACTAGTATTTTACGAGCGACCACAGTTACTATTTTAAATATTAAACATCCTGCAGGCAGGCATTCTGAATAAAATATGGAAATAACTAATTTTAGTGATATATAAAATTATATATTACTATATATTTTTGTCTTTGTTATTTACTTAGGTCCTTCATTATAAGAAATGAAATTATATTTTAATACATGGTTTGTTACGTGCGATAGGCAGAGTCTATACCATCCATTTGCGCACATGTTATAGGGTCTCTGATGCCTTACAATAAAGTCAATGGTATGAATTAAATAAACAGAAAAAATGTGTACAAAAGTATGTACAAGCTATTAATTTATTAAGTTATATTAATATAAGTATATCAGGAAAAATGTAAGTGGAGCGGCAAAAAATTGCTCAAAGAAAGTTTTAACTGTGGCTATTAGATATGACATCTATACTTTAGAGGTTTTCTTTGAAAGTTTCAAGCTTGAAATAATAAAGTTAATGCTAAAAATTAAAAGTTTTTTCTTTTATAAATACACTTTCTTTGTGTTTGGATATTATCTTTGAACGTACGAAACTTTCATAATATTCTAATTTTATGTGTGATCACTGGTTTATTCGTAATTTCAAACTATTTTATAGCTTCCAATTTTGGAATAGATTCATGATTTTAATAAAAAGAATATTATTAAAAACTTTGTTATATCTAGATTTTACATCTACAGTTTATATTTAAAAGAACTATAAAAATAGATGCTAAGTTTAACGTATTTCTTTTTAATTTATTTTATTAGGTCAAATAATTTCCAGCCAAGTTTAAATATAATTATATGTGATTCAAGTTGTACTTGACACTCCTTTGACTACAGATTTCTCAGATATCGAGATAATGTTTCATAAGGTTAGCAGTACTTGTGTTAAGCATTGAGATTTGAGCAGATGCTATTAAAAATATATATTGTGTAGCAAAATAGCTTTGGCTGTTTAAAATAAAAATACTCTGAAAAAAAAGCTTTTTTTTCATACACAAGCGTGGATGAAAAAATCACATTTCTTTTTAAAATGAGATAGTTGCTAACATTTTTTTTTAATTAAGTCAATAGCTTCTAAATTATGTGCTTCTAAAGTCATAAACATAATGCTTAAGTCTAACTTTTAAAGTATAAGACGAAAAATTCTAAAAAAAATTAGATAATGGTAATAGAGTATTCAAGCTTCTTATAATGATATAATTATTTTCTTGAAGTTAAACTTAAGAAGATATACTTTCAATTACACGCATTGTTAGATTTAAAATGCCGTAGCTAACTTTATATTTTCAATATAAACTTATTTTTTGCTGTTTGTAAGATGAATATTATCTATACATGAACATTTTTTTACTAAAACACAAAAGAATCTTTCCCGTCTTAATGGGGCGTGATTGACCACTTACGCACTTGACCACGACGCCTTGACGCCACGCCTGGTGTATTGAAGTAGACCACAATGACCAAAGGGTCGCTCCCACGGTCTACTTTACTATCAGATAACCAGGAGCAACCCGCATGAACACCTACCGAGACCCATCGAGATGAACCGCCTCTCAAATGCGTTTCTTACCTTCACGACCGGCTGGATTGCCGGATACTAATAGGACACCTATCCCACTCCCACTCAACCTCCCATTCACCGTCCTACTCTCGCTCACCCTCCCTCTTTCACTCAGTCGCTTCGTTCTCACCGTAATTGACCATATCCTCGCACCGAGCTTCAATTTAACTTACAGTATTTCATGTAGTAAAGGTATCTATGTTCAAAGTAGCTATGTTCAAAGTAAAAGAATGCTAAAGCGACTCAGATCTTTTCTATATAAATAAATATCGAAAATTGTTACATTTGCTCTCAAACATAACATGATCTTTTTTTATGATTACATTAATATTAATTTATCGATTGTTAAAGAAAACTATCATTTTTGTGGAGGATCAATGTATTATAACTACTAAATATTAATGGAGTGTGCTTATAATCGCACCTTAAATATAGACCATTTAAAAATAATCAATAGAAGACTAATAATAATGACCTCCCGACTGACCTCGGCCACGGCGGCCAGTCTTATTGAGACTAGCCATCTGCGCATGAGATGTTATAGTGCACAAGACGTGTAGACGCGCAGATACAAATGCACTCTCTAATTCTGTCACTCTCATACGCCAGTGGGACGACAACTCGACACGACCGGTGAGAGTTAAGGCGCAGGACGAAGGTGAAACACTGCTAACTTCCCAACTCCGGGCTGTTACTGAGGCTTACTAAACAGAAAGACTCAATAACTAAACTTGGCCCGACCCGGGACTCGAACCCAGGACCTCTCGATGTGCAGCCGTACTTGCTAGCCACTACATAATCGAGGCAGCTTAGAAGGCTAATATGAAGGCTGACAATGAGAATTTTAAAAAGGATTGTTCATTTTAAATTGTGGATTGAATAATTTTCCTATTAAAATAATCTGCTTTGACCTGATTTACTTTATCGTATTAAATATCAATTTCGAAAAAGTCAAACTAAACTATTCATCGATATGCTTACTAATAAAATAAATGTGAAAGTAGCTCTGTGTGTCTGTTACGGTTTAATACTTAAACCTCTGTACCAATTTTGATAAATTTTGGCATAGAGATACGTATAGATGGACCTTGGATATACACTACTTTTCCTCACGAAAATAAAACTTCAAGGTGGTGTAATGAAAGTATGAAAATCCTAAGTTTTTGCTGCTGGAGACATAAACACACATGAGTTATATATTCTGGTATATTATTTGTATATTTATCGCTACATAGTATAAAACAAAGTCTCTTCCCGCTGTCTGTCTATGTTAAAGTCTACGTCTACTATGTTGAAGTCTAAGGTTTATATATATATATATATATATATATATATATATATATATATATATATATATATATATATATATAATACATGCATATTATAGTACAGAAAAGCCGAGAAATTCAAAGATTTGTATTTCATACTAAGCGTTAAAACGTACCCGAGCGAAACAAACCCGAGTGAAGCGAGAGTGGGTCGCTAGTAGAAAATAAAAAGTGATAATTTATACTGAAGATCAAGGGAAGCGAGTATATAATATAAATGTATATTAATAAATAAAATAAAATTATAAATGTAAAATTAAATTTTATAAATGTAAAAGACGCCTAGGGGCGCACCCGAGTGATGCGAGGGTAAACAACTCGTAATATCAAGTAGACTTTAACATAGACATTTTATATTGTAGATTAAATTCTTTCTCTAAATTTTTTCCATTAATTCCCGTAGGTCAAATGTCTTAGACATTATTTTCTTTTTCTAGATAAATGAACATGAGCATCATGTAAATAGTTATTATAAGATTGTAACAAAAATAAGAAATTGAATGAGCATAAAATAGACAAGTCAATATTTTAGCCTATTATTTTAGAAATATCAAATTTCATCGAAAATATAAATATATATCTTCGATCTAATATAGTTTTTAAGAACAGTGTTTAATTAATATAGAAATGGTAGAGAATTTCAATGACGTTAACTTAGAACCTCAACACAGTAAGTACGAGTGTATTGTGTTCAATATCAAAACGTATAGTCATAACCAATCTAATATTGATATTGCTTTATTATAATTAGCTTATACGCCTAGAGCTTATCGCTCATTGTTATACGGCACGTTTGTATAACAAGATTACCTACAGTATTTATACATTCCAATCCGTCATAATCCTTAACCTATTTATACAGCAACTACTATAGAAGCAGAAATCTTAAAGAAATAGGGAAGCGAAAGATGTGATCGGCTGCTCTAACACAATAGAAATTAATTTACAATTATACTAGTATTTATGCCTGCCAATACATAACTACCTAGGTATGTTTGAGCAGAAGGTCGATACAAATATTCTGCAGGATATATTATATATTAATAAAAATAAGCTGACAATCTTAAGACAATTACGCTGAATGTTGATGTAACTTGTATTTATTAAGCACTAGCGACTTACAGTCGCTTCGTTGAGGTACACGGATTTTGTTTACAATTTCAAGGGTTTTAATTTTTTTGCGCGGAACCCTTGTTCTTTTTCCAAAATAAAAGTAACTTAAGTTACTCCTTATAACATTAGCTATCTGCCAGTGAAAGTCCCATCAAAATCGGCCTCGCCGTTTTAGTGATTAGCCGGGACAAACTGACAAACAAAAATTGTTAATTTTCTTAAAAGTACCATTTATACTTTCATATGCATTTAAGACCTTACTCTTAAAGGTTAGTCATACCAATATACATAAACGGCTTCAATCTTAAGTTCTTGGGTCCGGCCTCCAAGTCAAGTGGTTGGACCAATTATAGTTACTGGGGTTTTCTGCCAAAAAATCGTTGTAATTATTGGTTATTATCCTCTAATCTCCAAATAATAGTAACATAATTTCACAATACTTTAGTTCCATTTTTCGCGGGTACCTTTAAATTTTCATACATACTCGTAACAAGTACCCCAAATGTTGACCCGGTTTAAAATATAAACGATTTAAGTTTATATTGTGTGTTTGTAAGTGATATTTAAGTCAGCCCAGCAGAAGGGCAGACCAAAAGATCACTGTTAATATAGGCGCTATAAATTTATTATTTGTTTAGAAAAAGTTAGCACTATTGTCGATTATGCTTCGTTTGCAAACGTATTTCCAAATCATTTTCTTCATACACGGTCGGGGATAGCCTAGATTAATGGCCTAACTGTATTTAAAAGTTTTTAACAGTTGAACTTATGAATTTTCTCTTCCTTTTTTCACTTACATTAAGCGTACCTATATATATTTCATTGCTTATATCATAGACTATTTGTCCCATTGATTTATTACATTTGTTATATTGCTATCGCCTATTATCTTTCTGTAATACTTCTTTCTTTTACTTTACATTTATTTCTCTGCAACTTGGCGTTTAAATAGTGCCAGAGCTTCGCTCGGAGTTATTTTTTGTTATATCGCATTTTTTAGGTAAAAAACTAAAAGCTTGAATAAATACAAAAAAACAACAATAATAAAAATTTTGCATCCAACCAGGATTCGAACCCGGACCCGGACCCGGATCCGGATCTGTGATTATCAATCTTGCACCTTGGCCGCTTGACCATATTTTGCGTGAAATAATGCGAAAGAAAACCGCATGAAAACTTAAAAACACGAGTTTTCTCAGATATAAGACTAATCTAGATCGATTCTTCGCCCCCCTAAAACCCTGACGTACCAAATTTCAGTGAAATCGTTAGAGCCGTTTCCGAGATCGCTGGTAAATAAATAAATATACAAGAATTGCTCGTTTAATGGCGATTAAAAAGAAATACATAGTGTACCAAAAACTATACTGTCGATTGCCAGTAAAGATAATAAAGGGTCACCAGCAGTTAATCTATTCATTATCAGCATCTGGAATCTCTCATAGGTATGGTATATATTTTTTCACGTCTTATAGTTTATTAGTTCCAATAAATACCATCAAAAATGCATAAATTACAAAAATTTACATATGAAAATACGTTTAAATAACATTTTATTTCTATCTTTATATACGTTACATATTACATTTTGAAAAAGATATAATCTTTTAGGTCGACATCATTTGGGTTTCGTAAGATAGGCATTCAAAATGTTGCTAATTGCACCCTGTTCACAACATAGCCTTAGGCTTTCTGAAACTCTAACTCGTTAGTAGTTTGCAAAACCGCTTTTTATGTCAGTGTGCCCATAATATTTGACATTTACTAAAAAACTGTATTTATATGTATAAACACAAAAAAAAAGACTGAAGGAAAGGTTCTATTATATAAATAATCAAATTGATGTGCCATTTATGATAAAGTACATTATATATATGAATACTATAGGTATTAAATATATTTATAAAAGTTAAAGTAATTATCGCGTAAGTAAGATAATCAATAATTGAAACAGTGTATGCGAATATTATATAACAATTTGGCCTGTTCCAATTTCGTAGTATTCAATAAAATTTATATTTAGGTGGTCGTTTAATATTATCTTTATTGAAATGGGGACGACGCGAGCGCTAGCCGGGACGCTACAGCTAGGCTATTAAATTAGGTAATTTGATATAAATATAATAGCGACTATCGTTTCTTTCATTTTACTATTATTGTTTAAAATCTATATATTTTCTAAGCATACGCTATTGTAATTTTGTTTTTTTTTTTTAATATTAATAATACAAGCAATATTTTAATATTATTGCTGATCGTCCTCGGTCAATATTTGTTTTGTTTTATTTAATACGAGCGGCTTACATTTTAAGTATATAAAAAAAATTGTGAGTGACCCTTACTAGATAGACACGTGCCATCCCGAACTTTTTTTATACTAGATATAGGCTACTTGTGGTCAAAGTAAATTTTGTATTTTCCCGTGAAAATGAGAGATTTTGCCGCACTGAATTGTTAAATATGTGTAAAAGGTATCCTAAACGTTGACCCGAGTAATAAGTTGTTACTATACAAAGTTTAGTTAAAAAGTTTGGTTTACAATATTAGTAACTTTTTAATATTGTATTTTTCATATAAATTTTCATAGAAAGTAACAAAATGCAATAATATTTAGAAGTTGTATATAAATTAATTAATTATTTAGCCATCTGAGGCTTTGTGCGTGGGCGTACTTTTATTTAGATTAGAATTCTTACTCCTACTATATTGTTATGTTACAGGCTTTAAAAAAACTTTTACTAAACTGTATGAACTTGATAATAATTTAAGAAAATTCTTATCTTTTTTTGGCAATTATAATTAATATTTTTTGATAAAGGCAGTTTCTCTATTAACATGATTTTCTTGCAATTTATATATAAGTTTTTGTTTAATAGTGTCTGTTTGTCGCCGTCTCTATTATATTTTTCAACGGGAAGAAACAATTTTAAAGTTTAGAAAATAACAAAAATGACGAATACCTACATTCATAATTAACATGAGGTATGTATATTAAGTGCTTGATCAATTATGAATTACCGCTCACCAATCTTATTAATAACCCGTCTATATAATCGAATTCGTGATTATCATGGCACTCACGATCAAATAACGAAAACAGCTAAGTGCTGTTCAGTGGAGTTATGATACAATTTGAATGGAGTGCCTTACAATCTACAGTGATCAATCACTCAACACTTTAGGCAGTTTGAGTTAAATATTGATGACTTTGGGTTTATGAACCCGCAACCGTGAAATAAAGGTTTCGTTTTTTGATAAAGATAAGAAATAGCTCATATCTCCATAGTAAGCTTTTAAAATGCTAGTTTTAGTTCAGTTATGCCTAATATTGAAAATAGTAGTATTTTTTATTATTAAAATGTAGCGATATGCTGATTCATCTACACTCAGACAAAACTTATAAAAAGGTCTTAAATTTTGTCATCATTTTAATATAAACTAACATATATCTATAATACAACAGATATCTGTAATATAATTAGGTTTTGTATTTTTGTCCTTAGGAGGAGAAAAAGATTTGCAAAGTAAATATGGAAAATATTTTTTTTCCCTCTGAACATTCTAATTTTTGCATTACTACTTTACAAGTGTGTAATACTGTCTATTATTAAAACACATGTGTTAGCTTTTATGAAAATTCTACCTCTTATAAAACCTAAGAGAATTTTAAAGAAACACTTTTTAAATAAAATTGTTGTTCTACGATATAATTAATGAATGTAAATCATATTTCAGTAGGTACAGTTAAATGGCAAAGAAACTTAACCGAAGCAAGGGCGGATCGCTAATTACGAGTATGTGCCTACCTATTTACCTATTTTGCTACCTATTTACCTATTTACATAATGAATATTCCATTTGTATAATATATATCATTTGTTTGTGTTTAACGAAATAAGTACGTAGTTGATACGAGCATATTTTAATATTTCATCTAAGAGAGCAAACTATCTTCTATCTATCAAACAGTATTTTACATTAGGTTGATTTCTCTAGGGAGATGTTGAGTTTATAGCAGCCTCTATTGGATGTTATTCTTACACTTTTAAGTTAATGATAGAAAAATAATTTAAAACATAAATTAATTATGATGAAACAATTATCCGACAATTAAACTCTCGTTATAATCGCAAATGATATAATTACGGTACAATTATAAATTTAATATTTCATAGTGCTTAAAAGGACAATGTTGTGTAATATGTAAAATTTATTTATTGGTTTAATGATAGTAAGGGGGAATAAAAATATAGATATACTTATTTTTATATAACTTTTTGATTGGTTTTACGCATATATTTCTTTTAAGTATTTAATTAGTTGTTTTTTACGTAGTAGGGTTTTTGGTTTTTGTATTTTTTGATTGATCAATCAATATTTTTTTATTTCGAAATAGTCGATTTTCATGTTCCTTTTCGTTATTGAGTCGGTATATAATATTTAAAAAAAAATCCCAATAAGTATGTTACAATTACATTTTATTATCTTGAAGTGCGTTTTTTTTTTTTGCAAAAAAGCATTATTTCTCCTATCCTACTTTATTGAGTTTTTTAATAATAATGGGACGCTATTTTTTTTAAAAGACTGTATAAAACAATGGTAACACTAACTAAATGTTTTTCTTTTATTAAAATAGGCATTATTATCGATACAGAGGCCGAATATATCGTTTTTAGAATTGTTATCTGTATGTCTGTCTGTCTCTATCTGTTACCACATCACAGAAAAACCACTAGAGGAATTTTGATGAAATTTGGTGAGAGCTGGTTAACCGGTTCAACATAAAGGATACTTTTTACCGCGGAAAAATATCTCATTTCTGAGAAAAAATATAAAAACTGGTTAGAATACAACCACGATGATACTATAGACGTTTTAGCAAGGTAACTTACTAAATATGGCAAAATCTATTAAAAATAGCATGTATGAAAAAAAAACAATAACGCTATTTTATTCATTAAAATAATTCCAAAAATATTTATTTATGTGTTACAAGTATTTAGATATTCGTCAATAGATGTCGCTATGTGTTCTTAAAATATGAAGTTTTAATTCCAAAAAATTGAATGTACAGATAAGACTTTCTATGATTTTATTAGAATTACTACTAAATTACCCGCGGCCCCGCCCATTTTCTAATTATCAATAAAACAAACTTTTTGCATTCATAAATTAGTAACATATTAGTAATATTTTGATAGCCGAAACAATTTTCAAATGAAAATCTTTGTAAATTTTTATTATTTAGTAAATAATGTTAATGTTTGTAAATCATTTAATGTAAAAATAGGCTGCAAGTCCAACTGGTGTATTATAGGTTCCGTAGAGCAAAATACTGTGTTGTTTTTCTTGCTTACGTGTTTTATGAGGTTAGCACTAAAATAAATATGAATAATATTAACGTTTCAACAATATCGATTCATTTTATCAACCGTTAAAATAAATTCGTTTCATGTTATTTTTTAATGTTTTATGGAAAACAAGATAATGGTTGTTACACTAACAAAGCGGGTAACTAAGAATATTTCATATCTCAAAAACCGCGAAACCTATATTCTGCAAGATAATTTTATATAAAAGTATTTTAAAATATACCTGAAATTTTTGTAATTTTTTTAAGACCATTTCTTGAAAGGTGGAAGGCTTAAAAGACGCAATAAAATTCGTACGACTTTAATCGCATTAGGCGAGAAATACAAAATAATAAAAAGCATTTGCTTAGAATTATTTTCTTATTTATCTTTAATTATGTACCTCTGGAACCCTCATTTTCCCCAACACTTTCTTTTTAAAATTTTCGTTTCGGAAAATATTACCACAGATTATATTATAATACTATACTAGTATATTACTAACTAGCGCTATATAACCCATCCATGTTTCGCGACAAATTAACATTAAGAAAAATTATTATTATGTAATTTAAATAATCAGCTAAATATAAATTAATCAATAGCTGTCTATTAGTAAATAAATGATTAATCCTTCCAGGTTAATTTCGAAGAAATCCGTGTGAATTTAAGAGAATTCAATTGTTATCGTACATGCCGGCGTGTATACGGTCCTCGAGGGGTTATTATACTAATATGTAAAACCTAAGAATTTGGTTTTTGATCATCTGAACGCGGGCGGAGCTTCGGGCAATTCTAGTACTATACAAACATTTACTTTTCATCTTTGTATATAACAAAAATAAAAAGACATCCTGTAAAACGCAAAGTTCAACGTAACTTTACGATCTCTTGTTCTTTGAACGATACGTGTAGATGCAGAACATCGTGATACAGTAATAAATATTGCATTGTCTGGTTTTAAAGGCATAATTTATTGACTAGATAGATCGTTTTAGCGAATTGTGTAACATATCTGTGGTTCCAGATAAATATGTTTACCTAACTGCAGTCAAATAAAGTTAAAGTTTCACCATATTATATTTTGAGCAAGTATCCCTATATTTGTTTACTAGCAACTCACGCTCGCTTCGCTCGCGTTCGTCCCTAGGTATGTTTTCACGGTTAACTATGTTTATGCATAAATAGTAGCTTACTACCTAAGATATTCATTTAAATTATATAGCGATTCACCCTCGCTCCGCTCGGGTGCATACGCCGTACGCGGATTTTGTTCACAATTTCATTGGTTTTAAATTTTTTTCGCGGAATCCTAATTCTTTTTCTAAAATAAAAGTAACCTAAATTACTCCTTATAACATCAGCTATATGCTAGTGAAAGTCCCGTCAAAATCGGTCCAGCCGTTTCGGAGATTAGCCGGAACAAACAGACAGACAGACAGACAAAAATTATAAATAATGTTGTTTTGGTATATGTACCGATGCATTTAGTAAAAAGCGGTTATTTTAATATTACAAACAGACACTCCAATTTTATTTATCTGTATAGATATATGTAATTAAAAAAAAATAAGCAAACGTTGTAATTCTCATCTTAATGTTGGCTCGTAAAGTCATTTTTCATAGTGTATTTATGCTATGTAAGTATTAAAAATAAAAATAAACTTTATATATTTTTCATACGAAATACTAAACCTATATTTATTTGCAAACTTTACCATCACGATTTTTGATCACTCCTCCAGAGTTCATATGTAAGTTTCTGCAACATTTACTTTGAAACGAATATCAATAAAACCTAGATCCAAGTAAAAGATTGCACGAGGAAGCAATAAAATTACTTTAAAAGCTGTTATAAAATTTCTATCGTAAACGTGTTTTGGTTTAAGTAAGTGTAAGTAACTTTAAAAATGAATGGATAGTTTGAAATGTTCGACTTATGAGTAACTATAATTATTAATATACTTTTGAGCGAATGCTAGCACATTAGTAATGTATACTATAGTAGTCATATTCATTTGTTATTTTAATCTCTTGAGAGTCGCGGGTACACCGGTGTGTCAGTTAACAATTAATTTTTTTTAAAATATCCACGAGGTGCAGAGAATAGAATAAAATCATATATACATATATCCCTTAACCACTGACGTGTATTTACTTACATTAACACTGACATATGTACGTCTGTCAGACCTATATTCTTTTTAAATGCCCCTAATCTATTAATGTATTATAATATATTTATTATTTGCTTAAATTTTTCAAGCTTAATAACTGGGGTATTTATAAAATAAAAATAAAATAATATCTGTACGTTAGGTATTTATTTTTAAATCAAAATCAAAAACTTAGAAAAATCCACGGTGACAAAAATAGTCTCTCTTCTAACGGCTCAAAAACTTAACTTATCAGTCTAATATTATAACAGAACTGATAACACTTAAAAATTTATATATGATCTTGTAATTGCAATAATCAAATGACACTTTATTAAAATAATATGTTTTTTTAACAGTATGTGTTTGTAACATATTTTGAACACTACACACAGATGTATTTTTTACATTCATGACATATCTATGAGGTTTCTCTACGTTTTTGGTTGAACCATAAACAATAGTTTGTACGGATATGGAGACGATCATTTTCAGGTTCTACCAGTGCATGAGGTGTTGCAGCTTCGCCTAGAATACGAGTGAGAAGAGCCTTGGATTCCAAACGCCTTTCGAGGTGCGACCGAACAAAACTTTGGCCATATTTTAAAATTACAGGTTCACTCTCTGCTGGGACGGTGGCGTTTACCGATAGTATCACGATATTATGAGCAAGTGTGCAGTGGTTTCTTGATGGAGGCTCTGTTCTCCACTTCATACATCTATATTTCCCTAATACCTTCGTATTGATTCTTGAGATGTTGAAGTTTCTTCAGCGTCTGACTCAAGAATTGGTTCACACACACACACAAGAAAGAATTCATTGGAGACTCTGATGCCAGCACCAGGAGCAAGTTCATGCGCGTACAAAACTAAAAGTCATAATGGTTTTTAGCAGGTACCTACATCACTCAGACGTACGTCAGCGGTTAAGGGATATCTCACTTTTTATAATCAATCTCTTAGAGTAATTACGGTTTACAGCTGCTCTTGTTAATTCATGAGAGTTTATTGTAAAACAAATAAATAGTCAGATTAAATCCAGATGAGCACTGCGCGAGAACAAAAATTAATATCAACAATTGACTGCAGATTTAACAGGATAATATGATGTAAAGAGCTCAGGGACGGGCGTGTGAAATCGTGATATTTTTACCCGTCACCAGAACGAAGCGAAATCAAATTCGACGCATGATTGGCTGCAGTAATTTAATATATTCACTGAATAATTTACACTAGGATGGTAAAAATATATGGAGATTCATTCAGATAATTGGTTATACTTGACACTATGTCACGTTTTGGATCATTAAGAGCAACTATTCATATGTATATTATAGGATAATGTTATCTTAATTATACTGTTAAATTCTAACTTAATTTCAGTGACCCGACATAAACAAAGCAATATATTTTTATTTCATTATTCAGATGTCTGTCTCGCTTGTCACCGCCGACAAAATGAGATCCTTTTGCCCAATTGTGAGAATATTTCGCTTCATTCCATTATTTTGAATAGGGAGCACTCATTCGTTACTTTAGTCGTGTCTTGTAACGCGGAAATTTTAGTAAGGATAAGCTTGGATTACGCAATTTTATACAAAATCTCATCGTTGCTTGTTTTACCCAAAATGCAATAATTTTTATGTTGTCTTCTGTATTAATTAAAATTAACGGTATTTATTACTTTTTAATCCAACAATTAATATTTTAATAATAGCAATTCTGTCCTCTTTATGTACCACTTTCGTCACGGACCTCCCTTTAATGCGAGGGGGATCAACCCATAGCCCACGCTACTCAAATACTGGTTAACGGACTTCACATGTCTTTCGAAAACTAGTTTAGTTCTCTCAGACAGGCGGGTTTCCTAACGATGTTTTCCTTCGCCGTATTAGCTAGCCGTAATCAGGTTGAAAATTATTCGCCCATGTAGTTTTATAGGTGTCAGACTACTAGATTCGACTCACTTTACTTTAAATATAGTAACATTTTTAAAGGTAATTAAGTGAAGCTATTACGTCTAATTGTATTAATATCACATACGTATTTTATATACGGTAGTACTGCTGGTAGAGAGTTTGGTTGATGGTAATTATCTATACTAATATTATAAAGAGGAAGGATTTGATTGTTTGTTTGTTTGCACCGAATAGGCTCCGAAACTACTGAAACGATTAAGATGAAATTTAAGAAGATAGTCTGACACCCTGGGAAGGATATAGGATAGTTTTTATCCCGGAAATCATCCCTTAAGGGAGTGAAAATGGAGATGAAAGTTTGTATGGGGAATCAACCTAGGGACGAACCCGAGCGAATCGAGTCATTTATAATAATGCAATATTACTATGAATTTAATAACAATAATAGATCAAATTAAATTATAATGATGATCTTGTGTCTACGAGCGAACCAAGAATTCGTGACTATGTCAATATAGGCTAATAAAAATACCCTCTTTTTTGATCACCTTTGCGCTAAATTTCCGATCCAATTTTTTTTATAAGGTTTAGGATCACTTACTGAGTATAAAATCACAAAATGCTGACAGCTGAGCTGAGCTTCAGGCGCCATCTTGAAAAAATGATTTGGCTGGTATCACGGAAACTATGCACTTAAGGACAAAAGTCATTGAGACTATTTTTGTAGAAAATAAAATTTCGCATCTTTTATTTTCTGTAATTTTTTTTTTGTTACATTTACCGTTAACGATTTATGTCCCATTTAATAAACCGGTTTATCTATCTCGGCCGATAACTCTTAAAATATTGGTTTAATCAATAATATGCATCTATCCATTTTTAAAGATCCATTTATTTTCTACAACTTTTGTTTAAAACTTTTGCAAGGTATGCATAGAAATCTAATCTAAAATCTGTGCCAAATTTCGTCCAGATCCGTTCAGCCATTCTTTCGTGATTGAGTAACAAACATCTATCTATCCAAACATTCGCACTTATAATAGTAGCACAGATCACATAATACTATACTAGTAATAGGCAGTGGTAGCCCAGTGGTAACGCGCTCTCTTGGGAAACCGAGTGAAGCGGGTTCAAATCCCGGGTGTCGCACCTCTGATATTTTCATGTGCGAATCATTTCTAACATGATTACCACTTGCCTTCCGGTGAAGGAAAACATCGTGATGAAACCTGCATGTCTGAGAAAACCTAGCAAATTTTCGAAAAACGTGTGAAGTCTACCAATCCGCACTAGGCCAGCGTGGTGGACTATGGCCTGATCCCCCTCATATTGAAGGGAGGCCCGTGCCCAGCAGTGGGACATTAAAAAGGGCTAAATACTATTAATACACAGCACCATCTAGTTCTATGGTAAGCTACGAGGCTCGGGTTATGGATACCAGATAGTTGATACACTAAAAATATATAACTTTAAACACATACATATTATAAATATATACAGTAAGTAACTTTTGTAATTGCCAATCCAATGCCCTGTACAATAGTATTCTCAGTAATATACATTATATAACGGTATCCCTAATCAAGTCGTTCAAATGCAATTAAATAGAACATTGCAAATCGCTTCGTCTGTGATCTAAACAATCTTTCAATACAATTTTCAATACAATACCGAATTAATCTAGCTAGAATCCACTAATTAAGAAATTAAAATAGATTACCTTTCCGCATTACAATGTTTGAATATATATACATTGATAATAATTGTTTACGTTATGCAAGTACGAACTTCGTATCGCTGAAGTTTATTGTGATTGAAACTTAAGTGATGATTTGTTAAACAAAGGAGATGAAAATTAATATTTAAAGCAACGTTCCTTTATCTAAATTGTGAGTTTATTTGGTGAATATTAAGTAACTCCTTCCGCAATAATATTGTTCTTAACATTGTTTACATTAATTCTTCTGTTATTTTTAACTAGCGACTTACCCCCGCTTCGCTCGGGTGCGTCCCTAGGTAAGTTTTAATTTTCTTGAGCGAAACCCTAATTCTTTTTCTAAAATAAAAGTAGCCTAAGTTACTCCTTATAATATCAATTATCTGCTATTTGCCAGTGAAAGTCCCGTATAAAGATTTTATTTGTTGCAACATTATCAATCCTTATCTCTCTTACATAAATAGAAACTAGAAAGTTAATTAAAGCCTTGCGTGCTGTAATCAACTTATTCAAATGTTACGGGGAAAGCATTTTAACTTGGTTTTAAATAACTTATTGCCTGAGTTTTTATTCCCTGTAGTTTTTTTTAATTACCCACTTAACTTTGCAAGGATATTATACAATGTATATAATACATTATTTTATACAACGATTACATTCATATGACTGTCAAAGATTAGCGCGTTTGATGTAACGAATTCAATCCCGAATTGAAACAAAACAAACAAAAATCCTTCCCAGCGTATAAATTTCCTCTGAATAAAACCATCACTGTTTTGACTTCAACTAACAAACTTATAATTTTAAAATTATACGAAAATATTAAGATAAGACTAAACATACCCATTCCCCAGAAGGCAGTAGCTATAAACGCCACGAAAATGCGGCTCCCAGTTGATAAAATCACCTCCATGCCACCTGATACTCGATACCTCCAACGTCTCATATAGCACTTTGTTTAACTTTAATCTTCGTTACAGTCGTTCAAACAC
The DNA here is from genome assembly GCA_033884665.1 of Argynnis bischoffii washingtonia. Lineage (NCBI taxonomy): Eukaryota > Metazoa > Arthropoda > Insecta > Lepidoptera > Nymphalidae > Argynnis > Argynnis bischoffii. The sequence continues at coordinate 9,712,396 of CM066618.1, read as the reverse complement.
TTTGATCTATGATGAGTATACGAGTAGTTCGGCACACACACACGCACATTTTATTACGTCGGAGCTTCCATGTACCTGCAAAGTAAACATCAAGGTTAGTGTCAATTAACTATCAGTGGGAAATTGAATATTTTTTTAAGCTAGGAAAATCTACTTTATTTTTTCACAGCTAAAAGAACTACATACTATATTATTGTCGTCTTCTTATATATAAAATAAAAACAGTCAAGACAGATCGTCAATGAAGCTGAAGATATTGTTACTTATTTATAAACGCTAATATGCAGTCAGATTTGTTTTTTTTATATATTAAGAAAGAGATATGTATTGATTTTATATATATATATATACCACCATGCTACCACCCTCAGTAGTGTAATAGGATTCATAACATACCTAATCTATTTATCACAGTAGACCAGGAACGGTCGCAGTGATATCTTAAAGCAGTAACAAAGAAATAATACCTAACCTATTCGAGTGGAGCCGCAGTATAAGCTAGACTTTATAATTTAAATTTCATAAATTTCATAACTAAGAACGTCACCAAAATATTATAATTGCACTACGGGACTTAACACATGAATTCGTAAGTGGCTATCCGTTCAGTATCCGACTATGGAAGAGATATGTTGACGATGTGTTCTGCTTAATTAAAGGGAACAAGCGGGAAGTGGAACAGTACCTCGACCACCTCAACTCCATTCACAGTAAAATACGTTTTACATATGAAAGGAAATGAAATGTGCGAGAGGATGGCTCTCTGGGGCACACCGTGTATCACAAACCTATACATATGGACAGATACCTAAAAGCCTCCTCAAATCATCACCCACGTCATTTACAGGCGGTCGTGACGTCTCTGACTAGTCGAGCCTATAAACTATGTGACCCTGAACATTTAGATACGCAGCTCGCGCATGTTCAGGAGGTACTTAAGAGGAACGGGTACAAAGTCAGTCAAAGGGATCCAGGTCGCCGTGGCATACGTATGAAACATCCTGAGGTTAACCGGCACTCATGCCTTACATCAAAGGGATAACGGACAAAGTTATCACTACTAAGAAAATTCTCCATTAAGACTATATACGTTCCGTTTTACAAGCTTGAAAAACTTATGCTCACGCTGAAGGATGTAATCCCGTACCAAACACCTACAAAAACAAGGTCTACAAGGTTGATTGCAGATGCAGTAGTTCGTATATTGATCTAACTAAATGCACCATCGAGGACAGGGTCAAGGAACATATCGCAGCTGTAAAGAATCGCAAGACGGCAAAAACAGCGATAGCGGAACATCTGCTCAACTCCAATTCAATTCACTGGATTGAACTCCACTAGCTTCCGAAGAATGGTTTGCGAAGCGATTGAGATTAAGAAACACAAAAATTTCAATCGTGAAGATGGATACAGTTTGTCGTCTGTGTGGAGTCCAATGATAAAAAAATTAAAGTATCATGGTTGTCCGTCCAATGCATCGGTGGACAATATTAGTATCGTGTGTAGCGGCTATTATAAATTGTAAAGATCAAGTGCCTATGAAAAACATCTCCGATCGTAGCATCCGTAGTAACCGGGATGCCGTACACTGCCAGTCTGCCCGTGACTACGGCTGGTGCAACCCAGTCGAAACGTAAGGAACAAGGTATATAGCCACTTACGAATTCACACGTTAAGCCTCGTAGTGTAATTAATATATAATTATAGAACGCGATAATTTAAAAAGTTATATCACGAAAATAGTTATAAATTCCTCGTTCTCACGTTCACTCTCGTTCCGCTCGGGTTCATCCCTAGGTACGTTTTAACGGTTAGTATGGAATAGACTATATATTATATATACAAATAGGTACAAAATAAACAATTCTGAACTTTTTGATTTTCCAGTTGTTTTTCTTTTTGGTTTTTACCTAATTTTTTTTATACTTAAACCAACACTGACGCACCCCCAACAAAACAAAAAAAAGAATTATTCAAATCGATTCAGCGGTTTTTGAGTTTTAGCGTGACTAACGAACGACAATTTATTTTTATATCTACGAGTATATCTATATAAATAAAAATGAATGTTAGTAAGCACATATCTCAAGAATGGCTGGAACAATTCGGCTAATTTATTTTTTTGTATGTTCCTTAAGGTTTACGGAAGGTTTTAATACTTAAAAAAAAGCTATATCCATGTTACTATATCCAAGCTAGGGACGAACCTGAGCGAAGCGAGGGTGAGTCGCTAGTAATATATAAAACAAAGTCGTGTTAGTTGCATCATTAATTATAACTGAAGAACGGATGGACCAATTTTTATGATATTTGATTTTTTGAATTTTTCTTAGTCCGGAATAGGATAATAAGTATTAAAACATCAGAAAAATGAAAAATAAAATAAAATTTATATGGCTAATGCTGGCAAATAACTATTTTAAATATCTATATAAAACGATAACGGACCCGAGCGACATGAAAGTGAGCCTCTAGTATTATATAGAATATTTGTAATATTTACACTAAAAAGTATGTGGCATTTTATAAGTAGGTAAATTAGATAGCTAGAGGCGGAGAAAGATTTGTTAGAAAAGTTTGAGAAAAATCATATCAACTTTGTACGGGTATCGGCCTCATAAGTATTCTGACAAGAAAAGTTTGGATATCCGCAATTCAAGTTTTTTCCTTGTGAAAGTTTATCCGATTATTCTTTTGATATTAATAAATAATAAGTCGTTCACAAAATGTATTACGGTACTTTTATGTCGCAAATCTTTATTATATTTATTCAAAAAAGTTATTGTAATTCAATTCATTGTACATTTAATTACGTCAATGATGTTAATATAATTTTATATAACATTATATTTTATCCTGCTTGTGTCATTTTAATTTAAATTTATGTTATTATATTTTAATTTACTTAATTACTAACTTAATAAATGATTTATATGACAAATGTATATTTTACAAAAAAATAATATAAAATAACATTAAAAAAGCATTAGCAAAATATATAAAAAACATGCATTTTCCAGTTTGTTTAGTCGTAACTCGTAAGCATAAGTTTCGGACCGTACAACTGTCGGTATTCAAACACACGGCAACTCAAAAAGATGAAAGCGAGATGAAACGTCCCCTAGTCCAGCTGTCGCCAATCGCATCCGAGAAATCTCAATGGCACGCTTTTGTTTGCATTTTATGGAGCCCGGCCTTTCTGTGCTCTTATCATATTGACACAGACAGAATGTAATCCTTCACTTAGCCTGCCCTTTTCAATCTCAGGGAGCTCAAGATGAGCTCAAAAACAATCAATGCTAATATTTTTAATCAAAAAAGGTTATGAGATGGAATTCACGCCTTAATAATTTCATCGGTAAGCTCGTTGGTTTCAAGAGCTTTCAGTGTAATGCTTCTGAAAACAATTTTAAATTGAACGAGCCGATAAAGTGGAGCGTTGAAGAAATGGCGTCGCGAGGACATGATACCGATATTCATTGTCGTCACCTTTGTAATGAGAGTTATTTTCAGCTTAGAGAACGCTATGAATACTTTTCCTAATTTATAATGTTGCATTTTTCACTATATCGATTATTTTATTTTTCAAACTAAATAAAGTATCCATAAAATTATTACCCTACTTACGTAGATTGAAAATACCTGAAATTATTAAAACATGCCCAACACATTTATTTCTAAAAGTAATTTAAAAAATACCAACATATTACAGTTTGTCTAATCTAATAATGTGTTTTTGACGTTTCACATTGTGTACTTCGTAATAACTTTGTTCAAAAGTATACAAACAAGTTATGTAAAGACAAGGAATTATGAGCCTAATTGAGGGTATATTATTACAAATGCTTATATTACATTAACATTTATTTACAATTTTATATGTGTAAATTAATAGTAAAGCACATTTTCAGAAACAAGCTTATATGTAAATGCTCCAAAAAGAAGAAAATAAACTTTAAATTAAATCAAACCCAACAATTTATTACACAATTTATATAATATAAAAGCTTGTCGTGAGATTTACCTATTTTAAGTATATTTTTGTTTATCTACGCGGGTGTCTTTTTTACTATTAATTTATTTTTTATGTTTTAGTTTTTATTCGTATTCTTCTAAACTAATCCTTTCATTTGATATCCATATCATGGGGTTGCATTAAAAAACATCCAAAAAACGTCCGCCATCTTTGGGAGTCCGCCATATTAGATTTTAAATGACGTTTAGTCAAATTAAACTTGCAAGATTTGATTACAGACGGACGGACAGGCACCGGGACAGGTGAAACTAAATAAAAGTTTGTAATGATAAATCGCCATTTTGCGACGTCCGCCATATTGAATTTACAATAACGTCACTTTACTCATCGTATTTTACTTACCGAGCCCTTTCATTTGATACCCATATCATAGTTTTAATGTGGAAATGAAAAATTTGGCTTTTGTCTTTCTCCATATTAGATTAAAAATGGCAGCATTTAAGTAATCATGCATTGTATCGGGAACCAAACTAATGTGGCAAATTTCAGCTCAAATGGAAATTGGAAAATGGGTCAAATTTTACTTGCAAGATTTCATTACACAGACCCGGATAGGTGAAACTAATTAAAAGCTTATAATAAGTCTAATCTTGTTACTTTTGGATATTGTATCATTTATTCGATATGTTTTTTTATTAAAATTTTTTTGGTTATATCGGCAAATTTTTGCAACGACATATTTTAATAAGTAATCCGTAAACATACATGAAATCGTATTTATTATTAAATATTTTTGCTCTAAATTCATTCGTACTAATTAATAATTAACCTTTATTTGAGTATTTTATTATTACCATGCTCATTTACATATTTCAATCAACTATCCATTAAACTTCATCAAGTTATAAACAACTGACATCGAATTATATATTTATTGAATACTAGCGACTCACGCTCGCTTCGCTCGCGTTCGTCCCTAGGTACGTTTTCACGGTTAGTTATGTTTATACATAAATAGTAGCTTGCTACTTATAAGATATTTATTTAAATTATTTAACGTTATTGCGTACGCCGTACCCGGATTTTGTTCACAATTTCATGGGTTTTAATTTTTTTCGCGGAACTCTAATTTTTTTTTCTAAAATAAAAGTAGCCTAAGTTACTCCTTATAACAGCAGCTATCTTCCAGTAAAAGTCCCGTCATAATCGGTCCAGCCGTTTCGAAGATTAGCCGGAACAGACAGACAGACAAAAATTGTAAAAAATGTTGTTTTGGTATATGTACCGTGTATTCATCCGTATGCATTTAGTAAAAGCGGTTATTTTAATATTACAAACAGACACTCCAATTTTATTTATCTGTATAGATTAGCGACTTCACCTCGCTTCGCTTGGGTGCGTTCCCAGGTACGCTTTAAATAGATATAAATAGTTATTGCGAGTGTACCTCAGGAAAAAGACTTATGTTATTGTAGATTTTTCTATAGGTATTATTAAGACCTACAATTTTCTAGAGCATTTTTTAGATATATCTCTTAAGGTTTAGTCAGCGTTAACCATAGTACCTGGGCGACCGGGACGACTGGGAGTTGGTATAAATAAATAAATAAATATACAAGAATTACTCGTTTAAATATATTAGATACATAAATTTCTAAGGACGACTCGATAGTACCAGTTATTGTGTTTTCCGTAGGAATGAATTTTTTTTCTGTTATCAAAGGTATCCTTAATGTTGGCCTGAGTAATAAGTTAACACTACACACTAGTTAAAACCGGCCCAATACTTTTTGCGTTAAAAGCGAACATACAAGCAGACATACAGACGAACCCTTTAAATAGCTATTGTTTTGGAGTCTATATTCTGTATATAATACGTTGTAGTCATTGTTTTTAAAAAATATTTCATGTAGAGATTTCACAAAATTATTATGTGTATAGGTATTGTATCTTTTGAAGTCATAATTTTGATAATAAGTCAATATGATGTAAAACAGCTCGATATTTAAAAAAATGATTTTTTCTTTAGATCCACATATATATTTATAAGCATGGTCAATATAAAACTTGTTGTTACAATACCATTTCACTTTACATAAATTGCTTTCTTTTATGTATAGTTATTTCATGTTGGGAATTAAATTTTAACAAGACTAACGCTGATTAAGGCCTCGCTTTTGTCTGTTTAAAAAGCAGAGCTAAAACAACCTTTGTATAGTTGCTTAATGGAAGGAAACTGCTGTCTCATTATTTTGGAACCATTTTAAGCAATTTATTACAAGTAAGCAAAACTCGCTTAACACACATGTTCATACTAATGTAAGATACTTGATTTTATTAGAATAAATAGAATAATGGTTGATCAACGAATGGTTTTTATTCATTAGACGTGTTCAAGATTTTGACATTTCTAAAATAACAAGTAGTCATAATTCTAAAAAGCAATACATTTGATTTGAAACTTTCGTACTACCACAGATCATATTATATAGATCAGATCAGATCAGATTTATTTATTATTTTATTCGATTTGTTGTTATTATTAAATAAAAACAAATCTATCCCACGGGTCCTATTTACATTTTAAAAAGTAGCTTATGTGTTATACTGATGTACGAGCTGTATTATTATAAAGTTTCATTAAAATCCATTCAGTAGTGTTTGCGTGAAAGAGTAACAAACATCTATACATCTATACATCCACACAGCCATACATCCTTACAAACTTTCGCATTTATAATGTTATAAGAGGGTAAACATGTATATATACATGTCAGTACACGTACATATATGTATGTGTGTAGTGTGTACACCTCGTATATTAGTGGAATTCAGCTAAAACGGATGTAATACGTAAAGTAAGGAAAACACGTTGGCATATCATCTCGTTAGAAAATATGGAACACGGTGCGAAGCGCTCAACGAAATGTGTTCCATTGCTCTTTGTGTTGCCTCCTTTTGTTCAGTGATCTACCCTTAGGCCAGGAGTAGTTTAGTTCGCATTCACAATATTTGCGTCCCAACCAAACATCAGCTGGAAAATATCATTATGAGCTCGAAGTTTTATGTGACAGTCATTTGTTGATAGTTTTTGTCCACAGTAAAAGCTTTAGATGTTTTTATTGAAGAGAGAAATGATATTTTAGTTTGTGAAAGATATTTATCAAAGGTCACACCAAGAATTGCTTTAATGACAATACTTTGATATATAATTCATTTAAATTTTAAGTTAAGTTACTTTTTATTAAGATAGCAAAGAAAAATGATGTTTTCAAATCCTATAAAAAATAAATATGATAAAAACATCACACGATTAAAGAATATTTTTTAACAAGTTATGGTTAAATCACCCCTTTAAGTTTTTTTTTTAATTCACTTAAAATATTTCTTTAAGTCTTGTTTTTAATATAGCTGTTTATTGTTATGTATAATAAATAAAATTATTTAAACAGTGTCAGTCTATCAATTTATACATAGAATAAAATTCTGACTGAGTAGAATCTGTACATTAAATATTATTTTCGAAAATCATAATAAAATAGTCATTATTATCGATACAGAGGCCGAATATAGGTATATGTTTTAGAATTTTTGTCTGTCTCAGAACGCATCACGAGAAATCCCCTAGACAGATTTTGATGAAATTTGGTATGATCATAGCTGAGTTACTGCAGGAAAATATCTCATTTCTGAGAAATATATACTAACCGTTAAATTAAAATAGCAAAATAGAATTCAGCTAAAATAGTAAGCAATGACGTCCGTGAAATTTCAAATGCTTTAACTATGCAGAATTTTATAAAAGTGGAATATTCAAGTCTTTGAGGACAGGAATAAAAATAAAAGTATCAAATAAAAAAGTTGAACTTAGGGCTGCTTCTAACTAAATGTTTTTTTAATCAATAAAAACCTTTTGAAAGTATTCACTTCGGAATCCAAGAAACGTTTAATCAAAGTAATCTAAAGGGAAAACTGAATAAAATTGGAGTTTTCAATTTGCCACCAATATTTTGGAAAGACATTTTTCAATTTAATTATCATGCCTCTGGGCAATCACATTCCAGAAAATTTTATTTATGAAAAAAGTATAAAAGGGCAAGTTACCCTTTTTAACCACAAAATTATTTGAATAATGGAGATTACGATTTACGAAACACAAAAAGAACCTAGAAATATCTTTAACAAGATTTAATTTTTCTTTATTTACAAGGATCATTGCTACATAGTCGTAAAATCGAATGTTATATAATGTATTATTACATCTATAGTAAAAAATAATATTGTAAACTTTTGTTGTGTGTTTAACTTTAATGTTTCAGTTTTGCATAATATAACATTTTCAACAAAGCTTCGTTAATAGCTATTAAGTGATATACACAATAGACATAAATGTATGTATTCAGCCTTTTTTAACGTCTCAGTGTTGGGCACGGGCCTCCTTTCAATACGAGGGCTTCGGGCTCTACTCCATCAAGCTGGCCAAATGCGGTTTGGCGGACTTCACATGTCTTTCGAAAATTTGCTAGGTTCTCTCAGACATGCAGGTTTCTTCACGATGTTTTCCTTCACCGTAAAGCGAGAAGTGGTAATCATGTTGAAAATAATTCATACATGAAATATCAGAAGTGCGAGATTCTGGATTTAAACTCGCTTCACTCGGTTTCCCAAGCGAGCCGTTACCACTGAGCTACCACATTACATACACATACGCTACATATGTATGTACATACAAACACCTACTATTTGTCCGCGTCTTCGCGCGATAGGTACGTCATAAAGTATATATGTTAATCCAGGATATAAGATATTTCCAACCCTAATTTTATTCACCGAATGTTTAAAAATATTTTGGAGGTTACCTAAAATTAAAATATCAAACTTCTACATACTGTGCGCATCAATGCCATTAGCGTTAGACATAATGAATCGATTTTAATGATTAAAATGTTAACGTTTATCAAGCATACTAATGATAAATATAGTATTATTTATTTTTATTACATCAAGTTCCAAGTTAATCGTTTAGTGAATAGTTAATATAGTCACACGACTTTTGCATGTATAACAATAATTCGAGATATTGTAATCAAACTGTATTATGTTAAAATTTAGTTATTAATTATATCATGCGTAGTTAGTTAAAACTTAATTAATTATAATTATAATTATAATTAAATTACTATAATTAAAGAATCACTGTTATATTATTAAGAGTGATTATATTGATATATTATTAAGAATGAAAACTTTTTCATTTTAGATACTTTGACTATGAACAAAACAAACATAATGACATATTTCTGTACGTCTGTCCGTTTCACTCTTTATTTCTGAAGAAATTGAGTAGATTTTTTTATCAAAATATAACGGAACAATAATGAAGAATGGCATGACAACTTACAAAAAATATGACAAATTCTCTCTTATATTTTTCATGAAATGTTATTGTTCTTACCAATAGTATTTAAAGAAATATTTGCAGATTGTATTTAATATAATTTGCATAACTGAAATGTAAATGATCAAAGTTGAAGTCGAAATATCGAACTATCGGATACTATTATTAACTTTGTTTTCAATGACGTCAATGCAACCAAATCTTAAAGCAAATCGCAATGCTGTTAAATACAGATTTAAATGCTTTATGACCTTTTGAGAAAAATTACAACAAGGCTATATAATGGGTACAGCCAATACTGCTCATTGTAGTGACACCGCAGACCCGAGAGGAGATGGCACGTAACAGGTCAGCCACTAGACAGTTCCACCTCTGGACATATTGTTGCTGACCACTCTAACCACTGTAATTTGAGAACGCAGAAATACTAGGAAAAAAGTATCTGTTAGATACCAACTGTGGTATACTGGTTTCAGCTATTCTTTATATTATATAATGAATGGCATCAGTGTGGTCTATATAATGTGAGACGTAAATAGGGTTACTCGCGTGTTTGTTTGTCCGTTTGTCACAGTCAATGAGGATGAAAAAAATTAAAATTTGCTCAGTTCTATATGAATCGAGTAAGTAATTAAAAATTATAGCGTAAATAATTATAATTTCGATGGTTAGTTTTGTTTATAAGAAAATAAAAAATATTACAAAAAGTGAACATAACAACAACAATGAATAACATAGGGATATAACAAATATATGCATAATTTATATTTCGTGCATTCACGTCCGACAGGCACTCATGTAACTCATTCAATATGAAAATTTAAATAATCTTATATTTTAAACATATACAGTATCATCGAGCTTTAAATCCGTTAATTGCATCAAGTTGTTTCACTTTTAAAGAATATTAAGCCCATTGAAATTTAGCTTTTATATTCATTAAATAAGTAGGTAGTTGTCCGCCAACCCGCACTAGGCCAGCGTGGTGGACTATGGCCTGATACCCTCATATTGAAGGGAGGCCCGTGCCCAGCAGTGGGACTTTAAAAAGGGCTGAATACATGTAAGTAGTTAACATGAAAATAAAATTTACAAATAAGCGGTTTTCTAAATATCTACAGCAAATAATATTATTTATTAATTAGCTATTCTATTATAAAGTTTTGTTTATTTCTACACCTACTATAACTATATACATATCCTATTGCATAATTTGATGTTTTGAATTATAAAAATTGCCCTAACAAAAGCTAAAAGCGTGGAATTTGTGTAGCCTGTCACTTTGTATGAAAAAGGAAGCATAAATGTTCCCACTATACTGCACGCAATTTGTTTTCACCTCTATGGTAAACTTTGTTAAACATTTATGCATTATAACTTGCTAAAATATTTTAATAATTTTTGACTATAAAAATATAATTTAATACAACTTTATTTTGCTAGCACCATTAAAGTAATTAATATGAAACTAGTGGTTTGCCTTCGCTTCAATTAGATTTTTCTTTTTGCGACATAAGTATTGATATGCCTAACAACTACGGAAATCATTTAATTACCTAAATATAGAAATTGTAGTACTGTCTTTATAACCCATAAACAAGAGATAGATTTATTATCTCTACTACTATTATCTCTGGACGTAAAATAAGAACAAGCGACCAAACATACTATCAAATAAATGATTGTGATGAACCATTAAAGATATTGGACAACTATAACTATAATACCAGTTAATTTTTTATTTATTTATTTATTATAAAGAATTTCATAAATATAAATTTATTTATTTATTATATAAAGAAGTTTAATACAATCTGTATTTGTAAAATTTTGTGTAGCACGTTTAATGAATCCAAGCTGTTTATGCGCCTTGTTTATTATTATGTCGTAACTAGTGACTCACCCTCGTTTCGCTTCGGGTTCGTCCATAGACAAAAATAAATTTATCCCACGGGAACCGTATATTTTTCCGGGATGATATATAACCTATAGCCTTTCTCAGTTAATAGGCTACCTAATGCAAAAAGAATTTTTCAAATCGAATTAGTAGTTTCTGAGATTAGCGCGTTCAACCAAACAAACAAACTCTTCAGCTTTATAATATTAGTATAGATGTTCCGAAAAAGATAGTTTCTGATCGTGTAATACCTAAATCTTTTACAGAGGTAGCGTTTTCGATGAATATACCGTTAATATTATAGTTGTAATAGATGGGTCTATCTTTTCGACTGAAAGTTATATGTCATACTTATTAACATTTACCTTGATTCTATTTATTTCATAATAATGGGCCAGTGTGTTCAAGTCTTCTTGTATTGTTATTCAATCTGCAATAGATTTGACTTTAAGGAATTTAATTTTTAATTTTATGTATTCATTATTACAAAAAATCTTAAATATTCTATATTTACTTAACACTAAATGACAAATATCAAAAAATGTTTAATAATAGACACTTGTTTCAATAAATGATTTAAAATTGTTGCAAAATATTTCATTTTATTGTATTTCCTTCACCATGAAAAACAAAGACTGATGCCAGAAGCGCCAGACACGAACTTCAGCTGCTACCACTCTATAGCTGTTATTACTTTTCAATCATTTTTAAAAGTATTAAAACATTTTTACGTTTTACCTATTGGGTCAAACTGAGATAAAATGTCATTAAATTCAGTAATTTAAAACTATGTAATTTAAATTAAAAGTTTTTTTTTTTATAATGTTTGATTTTTTAATTGTTTTTGCACTGGAATGCCGATTGGTTTGTATCAAATATTTAACAATAAATATTTTTAATCCTCCTACAGATTAACAGTATTAATATATTAGACATGGAAATTGAAAAAGTTTAGTGGCATGTAAAAGAATAATATTATTTTACATGCTGCACATAAATAAATGTTCTGAATTATTAGATTTTTTAACTTTTTCATTTTTAGTGTCTGTATAAAATTTCTAAATATATTATAGAAATATTTTAGATAAATATCCCAAATGAACTTTAGTCGAATTCCATAATAAATAAAATAGAAAAAGTTTCAACTTACCAAATTTGTAAAATCACAATCCATTCTTGATTTTCCTTCACTAAATAATTTATTATATCATCTTTAATACAATTGTAAGAAATTCAAGACGTAAATATATTATACTTTTGACACATACTAATTAAATTAGTAAATTGTTGAATAGTTTCAGTTAATTAACTCAACTATTCAAAAGTTTGGAAATGAAAAGCTTTCGAACACAAATAAAATTTTAATTTCAAAAACTGCTTCTAAAAATTATAAACTTAACATAATACAAACTTCATTATCTATCGTAATTCGATTGTCTCTACTAATCGATGGTCGAGTCTCTATCAAACTATGCAGAGTGACCGGTGTATAGAGCAGGCGTTCAGAACAGGCGGGTTCTCTCACGGTACTAACGCAGTTCCGCGGCCCGCGCTGCGCCCCGCCGCCGCCCGCCCATACCAAACTCCGCTGGCTAAGCTGAAGCTTTCCTAGATTGTGTGGCCTTAGTGAACATTAATTACACCCAACTTAGTCTGATTAAACCTTGAGGAATTATCTGGATTGACAAAATTAACTTTTAACGTAGATTTATGTCATTTTGGGCTCAGACGGCAATGCAAATCGAGTTAAAACTCTAAGTAGATACTTAAAGTTCTAATTTAATTTTCGTTCAGAATTAATTTATAATAAAATCCGTAAATGAGATGTATAATAAAAGTTTCTTCAAGTTACTCTCAAAAGTATTAAGGCCAATAAAGTTAATAAAGTCAGTATATTTGTATATTTGTACAGTACAGACAGTATATTTGTACTTTTGACCTGTTAATAGTTTCCCAAATACTACTTGGAAAATAAATTATTATATACTAACTTTATATCATACAATTTTTTGTTTTGTACTAAGAATATTTTTTTATTAAAACATTAAAATATCATTTGAAATATAAATAATTTATTATATCAATCTAATAACTAATAAAATATAACGTTGTATTTTTCAAATACAAAAAATGGCTACGATTTGTCTATAATGTTTATAGGCTTAAAAGGTAAGAATATAAGGGTAACTGTAATACTTACATCGATAATAAATATTAATAATAAAGCCAATAAATATTAGTTAAGTGTGCTATCAAAATAGCATTAAATGTAATAAAACGGCTTATATTTACATAGTGCCATTGTTTATCTCAGTTATCTTTAAACAGAGATTTTATTATTTAATAATATATCTACTTAGTAAATATGGACAAAATATAATAAAACATTTGTAGTAACAATACTTCCTTATAAGTTTAAGATTAAACTAGAATTTGAAAGAGACGCGTTGCTAAATGTACGTAGTATGTACTATGTATGTATGACAAAATAAATTTATCAAAATAGTTATTTCGAAGACTTTTTTATCACTATACTTATATATTACTATATTTTATAGTAATATAAAATCATCTTCTCCCTTCTCTCTCCTTCCAAAATTACTTCTATACATATAATAAAATTCTAACTGAGTCGAATCTGTCCTTAAATATTTTTTGGAAAATCTTATTGAAATAGACTTTATTATCGATACAGAGACCGAATCTATAGTTTTTAGAATTTTCGTCTGTCTGTATGTCTGTCTATCTGTCTGTCTGTTACCGCATCACAAAAAAACCACTGGAGGGATTTTGATGAAATTTGGTATGATGATAGCTGTATAACCGGGTCAACATATAGAATACTTTTTACCGCGGGAGATTATCTCATTCCTATGGGAATACACGTTATATCACAACCCAAAAAATATTTATGATCAGAATTTCTTGAAACTTGGTATTAATGCTCTTCAATACAATTAAATAAATAAGTATTTTAGCGTTTTTTGAAATTCATCCCATAAGGAGATAAAATAAGGGATGAAAATTTGTATGAAACCTACCTTTTTAAAGTTTTTTTGTTGTAGTTTTAGCGCGAGCGAAGCCGCGGGTTTTGCTAGTTTTTTTATATATAAAACTAATAATAAAAAGATTTACTCTGTGACAACCAATTATAAATATTATGTCATTGAAAATCTATGTCACAGCGATTACGGCGATTGAAATTATATTATTTATGTATTAATAGGGATAAATTTTAAATACAGTCTAGTCAACAATTATTTTTCCAACGGAGATCCGATCTATTGTGAAGCCTTTCAAGAATAGCTCCAAGAAAGGAAAAAAATGTCAAATTTATAGTTTAACAATTATCACACTTGCAATGTTCATGTTCAAGCAGAAAAAAACTATTAATTAACTATTGCATAACTAATAGAAAAATAGTGGTTTTTTTTGGCAGATTAATGTTAAATTAATCCAGAAAACCCCTGATTTTTTTCATTTCTTAAATTTTATATTTAATATGTTAAAATAATTTTTATTGATAAAGTGTCCGAAGTAGGCGTGGTGCGCAAGCCTGAGCACTCGTTTTCGGCCGTATTTTCATCCCTCTGGGAAAATTATAAATATTAGTACTACAGTTTTAGAAGTTCAGATTTTTTTAGGAAATTTTCTCCTTTTTTTTGAATTGTTTTTTTAAATTTGAAAAGTCTTAATTAGTTTTTTAGATATTTGCAAAAAACTAAACCTTCTTTTTTAACCGACTTCCAAAAAAAGGAGGAGGTTCTCAATTCGACCGTATATATATATATTTTTATGCTTGTTCGGGCATTTTTTCGTCGTTTATGAACCGATTTTGATAATTCTTTTTTTGTTGGAAAGGAGATATCCCAAGAGTGGTACCATGATAAGGAAACCAGGATCTGATGATGGGATCCCAGAGAAATCGAGGGGAACTTTCGAAAATTGTAGCGGCGACTAGTGCGTTTGTTAACATTTTCATTAGGTATTTTAAAGCACTACTATTGATTGAAGGTCTGGAGTCGATCTGATGATGGACCTGAAAGATAGTCGAGGGAACTCCTCAACGATTTACAGCAATTACCTGGTGTTTGGGCTTGATTAATTTGTATTGATGATACGTCTACACTAAAAATGGAAAAATAAAAACTTAAAAAAAAAACCGACTTCCAGGCACTGAAGAATAAAAAAGAAGTAAACGGGGGGTTTCATTTAGAATAGATACTTAATCAAGTTTTTTCGAAGTCGGTGCCAGCCAATACAAATCAAAGCACAACGACTTCGAAAAAATCTGATTAAGTATCTATTCTAAATGAAAACCCCCGTTTACTTATTTTTTATTTTTCAGTGCCTGGAAGTCGGTTTTTATTTTTTTTAAGTTTTTTTTAGTTAATTGCTAGTAACTTTTGCAATTTTTGCAAGCGGAACTTGATTTTTTTCAAAAATGATATATCTACATGCCACTCCGAATCGAATGACACGTCGTTTATATTTTGACTGTTGAAAAAAGTTAACCAAAAAAGCACTTGTTGACAAGACCAATAATATATACATAAATTCTTCGTCACACATTTATATAGAACTTCAGAATATGAATAATTCAATGTGCACTTTGGGAAACACACATTTAGCACAAAAATTAAAAATAATATTAAATCTCTGTTATGTTATCTATACATATAATAAAATTCTGAGTCGAATCTGTACCTTAAATATTTTTTCGAAAATCTTATTGAAATAGACTTTATTATCGATACAGAGACCGAATCTATAGTTTATAGAATTCTTGTCTATCTGTCTGTCTGTCTGTTACCGCATCACAGAAAAACCACTGGAGGGATTTTGATGAAATTTGGTATGATGATAGCTGGATATCCGGGTATATAGAATACTTTTTACCGCGGGAGATTTTCTCATTTCCACGGGAATACACGTTATAACACAACTGAAAAAATATTTATGATCATAATTTCCTGAAATTTGGTATGCTCTTCAATACAATTAAATAAATACGTGTTTTAGCGTTTTTTGATATTCATCCCATAAGGGGATAAAATAAAGGATGCAAATTTGTAAGAAACTTACCTTTTTAAAGTTTTTTGTTGTAGTTTTAGCGCGAGCGAAGCTGCGGGTTTTGCTAGTATTGCATAAAATACATTTATAGCGCTGCAAGCAATCAGACTACAGCACGGCCTAGCCGTGGATGTGACAGGAGCCGATTTCTGCGCGAAAGAAATTGGGTAGATTGGGTAGGCACCTATCGGTTATGAGTTGGCAAAGGAAATTATATAGGAAACTGATTAGATGTTTTATTTTAGATTCGTTTAAGGCGTTGCCTTTATCGACTTTGTATTTATTTATGTGTTAAATCAAAGTAAACTATGAGAGAAATATATAAATAAAAAATAATTATGTTGAGATATTAATTAACACACAGCACCATCTAGTTCCATGGTAAGCTACGAGGCTTGTGTTTTGGATACCAGATAGTTGATACACTGCACATATATAACTTTAAATACATATAAATTATAAGTATAAACACCCATAACTGGAGTACAAACATTCGCGCTCATCACACAAATGAGCGCCTCAAGCAAGACTCGAACCCGCGACCGCTGGCAAAGCAACTACTACACTACACTACACTACAAACTAAGACAAACGTAGATAAATGTAGATAATAACGATTTTGAAAAAGTTTACTAATAATGTCATAAATATTGTTGTTCTCCTCGATTTCCTTTGCGTGAGAAAATTTCTTTAACTTTGTTTTTATTAAACAGCTCGACTTTATTTTTATTCGCAATATTTTTTCTTACTTAAATAACTTTTAAATATAACTTGAAGCAAATATTTTATGTTATCTACCGAACGAACTTGAAACTTTCATATTTATACTTAAAAAGTATTACCTAAGTATTCAACATTGTTTAATAGCAATCACTTATTTAGTTTTTAAGAAACGTCTGCTACTTAAAAAATCTTTTTTTAGTTTGAAAAATTTGTAACTCATGATTTTATATTAAATAACTAATATTAAAATGACCTTAAAAGGATCTTTATATTTTATTATTTATTACACACTTTTATTACAGGCTTGACAGGGTCCTACCACCGGTGGTAGGACCCTGTCAAGCCTGAGGAGTCCGACTGGATGAGTACCACCCCCTTATCTATTTCTGCCGCCAAGCAACAATGATTGCATTGTTGTGTTCCGGTTTGAAAGATAAGGTAGCCAGCGCAATTACAGGCAAGAGGCATATCATCTTAGTCCTCACAGTGACAACGCACCTGTGGTTCTGCATTTTTGTTACTTAAAACCTAAATGCATGAACCGTAGGTGTTATGGGCGACAGGTGCTGCTTTCCATCAGGTAGTCTGTCTGCTCGTTTGTCACTGAATGTCATAAAAAAAAAATACATTGCGCGTATTATACAATTTTATCGAAATACATTGATTTTTCTCTCTTTCCAATAAAATGAAAATTAGATTCAATGTCTTTACATTTAATTGAATTTTCCTAGAATTTAAGTCTCTACTGAAAGAAGTTGGTTGAAGAATGATTTTTAACACTGACCTGGACAAAGTCAATAGAAACATTCGTCTATGATTCAGTTGTACTTCCATAGATTTTTTTAATATTACTTAATGATTTATTTGATAGTTTTTTATTTTATGAAATTCCTATCAAGCAACTTTGAATCTATCTTATTTTATTTGTTATTCAAAACCGGCAACATCGACCACGGCCAATTAAAGAAACGAAAAGATCATGTTAATATCATATGAAACAAGTTAAATATATGAACATTGAATCTTCATATGATAATGAGAATAAAATTTTATCCCGAAACCTGTAAACACGTTAAATATATTTTTCTGATGTCAAACGGGATATTAACCATGTTTTTCACTTACTTTTACGAGTTTCCGATATTTCGTTTAATATAATGTATTTTTATGTTGAAAGAAATATTTAATGTGATAAATGATATGGTCGTGGAATTATATTATTGTGAACAATGTTAAAACTTTATTCTCTTTCCCATTTGAGAAAATGAAAGAGACCCTTTCATTCTGTTTCCGTGATTAAAAATACTTTATGTCAGCACTAAACTAAGTTGCGATCATATTTTCAAACGTTGCATACGTTTGAAAATATAATGAAGTTATGATAAAAGTAAGAGTATGGTAAACTCATGATAAAGAGCTCGAATATTTAAATCTATACTAATATTATAAAGAGGTAAAGTTTATGAGTTTTTGAGGTTGTAGGGGGTAATCTTTGGATCTACAGAACCGATTTAGATGAAATTTGGTGAGAAAATAGTTTGAGACCCTGGGAAGGACATAATATACTTTTTATCCTAGAACTTATCCCTTAAGAATTGGCTAATATAATAGAATTGGCTAGACCTGAACATCTGTAGCCTACTACCAGTGTCCATGCCACCTTAATATGCAGTTTTTATAAGATGAGAAAATTGTTGCTGGTCGCAAATAGCATCAGTACACCTAGACCTGCAGATTTGTAACTGACTATATAATAATTACACTACGGGACTTAAGGCGTGAAAACATAAGTAGATATACACCTTGTTCCCGACGTTTCGACTGAGTTGCACTAGCCGTGGTCACGAGCAGACTGGCGATGTACCTACGTAAACATAAGTAAAAGTATGTATGATGTATGTACGTACGTGCCAAGTTCTATTCAAATACATTGAACGTTTACACAAACTCAAAAACGTCCAAATATCTAAATTTTCCAAAAAATCTTACATTAATAATACTAATAGGATGACCAAATTTACATGGTTTTTTTTCTTCAAATTACCGCGAACATAGTTTTGAGTTTTTGCTCCAGTCTTATATTTATTGTCCCTGACTACCCATATGGGATATACTGTAAAGACTGAACAACCTAGTTTCGAGATAATTTTCTGTGTATATTACACACAGAAAAGTAATCTCATAATTAGTTTATAAACGCCGAACATTAAAAGCTTTTGCTATTGACATTATCTTTTCGTTAAATCTACACGATTGCCAAGTTAAACCGCACGTGAAGGGAGGCATTGATAAAATAAACGTAAATTATTAAGAAAACATTCATTTGCGTAAAGCGTTATTAAAAGTGAAATATTTCATGTAAAACCTTGAAAATACTACGGTTCACGTGAAACATTGTACGTCACAAATGAATCTCCAGGGTCGCTTAATAAAAAGCCTGTCTTACGCTTAAAAGTGCTGTTTCTTTGAAACGTTAACAGAATAGGTACAAATCGGTATATACTGTTACAGCAAAAAGAATATTAAGGCTAGTCGCCATATACGAAATCTGTTTTTAATATTCCTCTTGTTTTTGCTCTATCGTTGTTACATGCAGGTTTCCTATAAATGTTTTTTCTTCGCCGTATCAGTGGTACTTATGTTAAAAACAATTTACACATAACAATTATTGCAGAAGTGTGTGACTCGGGATCGGGAATTTACATATTCTTTCAAGCGAACCTATTGCCACTTTACCAATGCCTTTTATATATCACTAAAATAGCTACAAACCCTAAACTAAATCTAAAAAGAATTTAATTTTGCTTAATATGAGTTTTAATCTTATTTTTCTATGTCCTAGTCGCTTTTTCTGATTAATTTCAATATATAGGAGAGGGGTCATTGCGCTTTCTGCGCTACACGTCTGTATGTGTGATATCTTTTGATAGCATACCTTCTGCATAATATTATGAGACATCAAAAATAGCTCCGACTCACAAACCGAGACCACCGACATAATTAACAGTCCTCATTCTAAAAGAGCTTACCGAGTACACATTTAACGTGTTTATGATTTAGTTGGCTTCTGTGTTTATAATAAAGCTGAAATTAATGGCGTGAGGGCGGTCCGCGCCGCTGTCTTACACCCAGTTACATTTTTATATTCCTGTCCTTTTATTTTAAATGTGACCTCGTATGTCTTCTTTTATTACTTTTCTTCAATCTCTGAGAAAGGTAAAACCTGTACGTAATACTAATTATGTTATTTTTTCTTCTATATAAGATATTTTGTAAATTAAACTGCTAATAATATTAGTTGGAATCGTAACTAACGCTTTTATTTTTTTAATATTAACTTTTATATTGATTTACCGATGAAAAGAATTGGAGAAATTTTATTTAACAACAATTTAATATTGAAAATACAAATTGTTTGTTCAAATTAAGTTATCGCCGGAAGCAAAAAAGAGGGTTTCTGGGATCATTACCAGATCATTTCCATCATTCCAATTCCCAATCCAAATCATTCACTCTCAAGGTACCCATTGAGAGTGAATGATTATTTTGCCTTAAGCGACGTTTATCCCGGTCTGAATGAGGAAAAGTGAGGCTGATTATTGCTACTTAACACGAAGTGTGTAAGTAAATGTAATGTGAACACATTAGCAGCAAGTCAAAAACTAAATAAACATAGAATTTATTGAGTTAGATGAAAAAAAGCGGTAACTTTAATGTTACTTTATTTAAAGGAACAATTTTTTTGTTTTGAGACGGGTGAGTTTGACGAAACATTTGAAATAATACTTTTATAGGAATAATACCTAGCTATTTGTGAAAGTTTCGGTTTTAAATATTGTATTAAAATAAAATATTAATTTCTATACTTTTTGTTTTATTAAAAGAGCTTGAGTGTATACGTAATAACTTATATATAGATAGAAGTTATATATAGATTTTTTTTATTATTTCTATTTCAGCCATTTTCATTTTTGTTACATTTTTATACTTATCCGTCTTCTATATAAAAGAAGGAAACTCGAATGAAATTATAAAAAAAAGAATTATCAAACACCAGTATAAAGGAAATTATCCCAATACTGTTTTTAAACCCTGACAACTGAAAAAGAGGGGTGTTATAAGTTTAACATGTGTTAAACTTTTATAGTATGTCTGTCTGTGGCATCATAGCGGCCAAATAGATAAACCGATTTAACTTGATCGAGAGTAACCAAGAAAGTCCGTTTAGTAATTTGCAGGCTGTCAGCTTTTTTTAGACGGTAAAATGATAAGATGGTGGATATGACCTTGGCCTGATGCTGCAGCATCACGTAGAATCTGCAAGATACTCAACTCTTTACTATATATACCTAATACTGCAGATATATCGTGTTTAGTTTTTAATTTAAGAGTTATTTGAATTATAAGTCAAGAAGAGGCTGAGATGTATGTAGGTAGGTATGTATGGACAATATTGTTTTTCCGTTA
Source organism: Argynnis bischoffii washingtonia (assembly GCA_033884665.1). NCBI lineage: Eukaryota > Metazoa > Arthropoda > Insecta > Lepidoptera > Nymphalidae > Argynnis > Argynnis bischoffii. Next base: position 9,690,862 of record CM066618.1, on the reverse strand, counting down.
AATCAAAGTAATTTGGTCATATTAAATTTGTGTATATAAAAAATAACATTTACTTAATTGCACTCACTGATATTTATGCAGACAAACAATTAATAATTGGCAAACGTCATTAATAATTTCCATAATTAATTTGTTTACTTTAAATTTTCTGATTGACGACTTCATAATAGGTTTTAATGCCTTATTCGCATCGATTTCGAATCTCCTTAACTAATAAATATCTGAGTATTTTAAAATTAAGTCAAAACTTCTGTTGAAATGGGTGTCATTTTGCATTGCATAAAATTAAACTATTTTGTGTATTCCACTATTTTACAAAGTTATTTATTCCAATTATATTCAGTTTAAAATTACAAATTTTTTAACATGTCTATTAAATAATTACGTGAAAATTCTAAAAATGCGTAAGTCAAGTTTTGAACCCACTTCACTCTGTTTCGATGCCACAGTTATATTATAAATATATATATATATATATATATATATATATAATTATATTTAAAGGAACTCCACTTTGTATTGCTCACTTGCCTTATGACTAAAAAATATATATTATGTCTTTACTGTCTACGTTCCGACAATGCGTGCTTCCAACACCGTATTTTGTTTTAACAAAACTAAATAAATATCAGTAAGGTCAATATAAAGATTCACTTAGTCGGGGTCGACATAGCCAGGATGCCTCAGAATACACTGTAATTAGTGCTACTCAACAATAGCCCACACTTCCCCCAAGTCCTAATTACACGTTGCTTGTCATTAACTTTTTGGTATGTAAGTAATATCCCGTAGATACCATTGACATAGCAGAATTTGCCTACTGTCAAACTTAAAAATTAGTACACATTTCAGCCGATCATAATAAGAAAGTAGAGTTAAGGATGTAACTTAATTTTTTTTATTTTGTTAAGTTATATTTTATGCGACTTAACTTTGCTTTGCTTTATAAGTAGATAAAATGGTCGCTACACGTCATTCACAACGTATGCATGAAGTCATAAATCGGTTGTATAGCGACCCGTCTTAATTACTTAAAAGGATGATACATGTTTAAGAGTAACACCTGCTATGTGGGGAGTCTATTCCTGTACATCCGGTAAGCTCAGCTGCCCGCGTCGTTATGACTGCTGATGTCGTTGCCACTTATGTACGTTCATCTCCGAAAGAATAAATTAAATGTCACATTTTATAAAATACGGAATATCTGTTTCAATTTTTCATTACTTGTGTAATTATTTTTCTTTAAGAGATATTATTTCTTTACTAGCGGCCCACCCTCGCTTCGCTCAGGTTCGTTCGTTCGTTCGCTCTAGAAAAATAGAAAAAAATCTATTTCACGAGAACTTTTTACTTTTATTATCACTATTTATAATATATTTGTTTATTTATCATTTCTATTTATTCCTCTTTTTTTTGTCTATTCGTTGACATTTGAATTTACCTTGGCAGGCTAATTAGCAGTAAGGAAAAATAATAAACACGTAGTTCATCCAGTTTGTGTTTTATATTCTGCTTAATCCAATAATAATAATGTCCGCTGGACAGATTTTCTGTTACCGCGAAAACATGAGTAAATATCGTTTGTTGTATTTACTAGCCAAGGGACTGATTTGACTAAAATTTTTCCTTATTATTAAAATTTCAATTTCAGAGCCTATTTTTTCATATTATGTTTATTTTTAAGAATTTTAATGAAAAACTTATTTAGTCAAACAATAAATACTGAATAATATATAGATAGATAAGGTAGCAGAAAACTATGAAAATAACGTTTTTGCGCAAAAGACGTTGACATCTGTGATGTTATAGTAGTTTTTTTATTTTATTTCTGAACAATGATGCTAGGGATATTTTTGAAGCTTATATTTGAAAACACGAGAAAGACGTAAAAACTAGGAAGTAGGGGTTTTATGAGATGAATATAGTTTTATCAATTATATATATATATATATATATATATATATATATATATATATATATATATATATATATTGTATTCAGTCCTTTTTAAAATTCTACTGCTTGGCACGGGCTTCCCTTCAATACAAAGAGAATCAGGCCATAGTCCACCGTGCTAACCAAGTGCGGATTGACGGACTTTACATATCTTTCTAAAACTTGCTAAATTCTCTCAGACGTTACGATGTTTTTCTGCACTGTAACATAAGTGGTAATCATATTGTAAATGATTTGCCCATGGAAAATGTGCGAGACCCGAGATTTGAACCCGCTTCACCCGGGACCTGTGATTTGAACCGGTTTCCCATGTGAGCACGAAACCAAATGGCTACAACTGCCTTCAATTATTTTATTTTAATTATTTCTTAGCAGTACAATCGTTTATCTAGTGTTTTAAATTCCATTTTTTAGTATACTTAGTATCGCAATAACGATTTATTTTACATCAGGAACATTTATTTTATTAAAACTAATGAAAATAATATTACGTAGTAGCTTCAAATGTACCGTAAAATAGTAAGACAGTAAAGGAGAAAGCTTATAATCTCAATCTTGAGTGGTCAAACATTTAGGCATCCGGGGTTTTCAAAATAATCTTTGAAAAAACAAAACCACTCAAGTGTTGAATATTTTTTTAATTTACATTGAAAGGTGGGATAAATTGTTGTAGTATAAATTAATTTATTAATCTATAGTATTGAATTTGCCAATGGAGTCAAATTATTTATAAAGTTAGAATAAAATAATCGTTATACCTACCTGATATTCTTTTTAAGTGTCAGCACCAGTAGGTATTATGTTCGTGTTTGGTTCGTATTTATTAAATATTCTTTATGCGAGACATGTGCTACAATTAAAATAAGTTTTAATATTGACGTGCAGAGGATGCATTTCGACAGATGCAGTCCCTGCATACTAAAGACTTTTGTTGATCGATAATTTAGTTGTGTTCTTAATCCATATGAATATTAATAGATGCGCAGATCGAATAGGTATCGGCCAACGATAAAGTTAGATGGGTTATTAGACTACTAAATCAGTATAGCGTTACTCCCACGCGTGCACACTCGTCGACAGTTTGTTGGCCATCTTCAAAAAAATCACTGTGAAAATGTGTACACTTAAAAATATTAGTGTAAAGTTGTTATAGTATCACAGCCACAAAAATATAATAATTCAGGGCTGAATGTTTCGTTAAATTATCGTTATTCAATTTTGTATGATTGACAAAGAATATGTGCTTTAAAAAAATGTCTATTATTATAACATATGTGCATAAAAATATACATTGATTTACTGGTTTTAAAATTTATTTTAAAATCACAATTTTACTAGTTTTTAGATCTATTATTATGAAAATAAACGTAAGTGATCAACATTTGATGAGCGTCTAAAATAGTCTACAAAAATAACAAAAGGATTTGAGAATAAATCACTTGTGATTTTTTTAGAATTCGATGGGTATATGATAATTAATTATTATCAAATTTCCACTACAAATTTAAAACATGATTTAAAATTGTTTAAATGTGACATTCACCAACAGTTGGTGTGCGCTCTCGACATCAATCCAGCTGCTTAGTTAAGCAGTGTGCAGGTAGTTCCTAGCCCGACTATATTATCGGGTCGATTAAAACCCTGAAGTCACGTCAGACTAGCGAAGTTATCACAAAGCTTTTTTATTTATTTTTTATTTTGATAGTAAAACAACAAATAAAACATACATTTGTAAAGTAATGACTGAACATTGTGATATTCTAGTTTTTTATTTAACTTTTAGATTTCATGTTTAAAAACAATGAATAAACTTTTTATGTCATCCTATCGATGGGTCCGATAAAGGATGAAGTAAATACTTTGATACCGTGTAGCAAACAGCATGGAAAATTCACATGAAATAATACTTTGTAGGCAAAGCGATTGGGCACGTCTCGAGGGAAACATAAAATTGCTAAACCTTCGCCAAAATTGAGAAACTTGTTGAAAAATCTCACTTGAGGGATACAAACAGTTTTATATGTTATTTCTTATGTAAAATAGATTTACGCCCCCTTAAGAGGTTTAATATTTCAAAAAATATCTTATCATAGCATTTATCATCCGCTCAACGCAAGAAACTCCAATAATTACATTAATTTACTCACTAAGTACTAAATTTTTTCTTTGTTACGATAGGAAATAATAAATTTACAGAAATCGTTCGTAATAACGATACAATATGGCTATGAAGTTGGGCACCAGTACAATAAGTAAAGGCTGCGTGACACGCTCACAACCTATTAGTATGCGGAGGCAAATGACCGCGATAAACGATCATAGCATGAAGCTGACAGTTATTTAAATGCAGATTTATTTCAGTGTAAAGAAATAGTCTATGAGGTATATCGGGGTTTACGAATTTAGTATCAAAAACTAGTTTGATTGTGGAATAAAAAAATATTTTATTTGACTTTAAAGTGTAAATTATACCTATATGCAGGCCTAAAATAGAAATTCTATACATATAATAAAAGTGTAACTGATCGCTGTCTGTATGGAAGATATTGGAGAAAAACTATTATTGGGGGTCTTTATTAATGTAATATAACCCAAAACAATGATTTTTTTGAATTGTAGTTTGTCTGTTTGTCTGTGCATTTGTGTTTGCTAATGTCAGAAATGGTTTAACCGACTTGGGTTATTTTATTTCAATCAGTTCATAAATAAAAAAGTTATGTCAATTTAGAGAATTATCTAGTGACGAACCTGAGCGAAGAAAGGGCGAGTCGCTGCAAAGAAATATATTAATAAAAATAAATGTGTAGATATTTACAGATAGATATTGTGGTAGTATAATATGTAATGATATATTTATCCTTTTATAGATAAAATATGTTTTTTTTTATAAAATATAGAAATAAACATTATTTTTAGGTTAAGAAATTCTTCTATTTTATTTTAATTTGAAAGAACTTTAAAACTAATTATAAAATTACGTAATAACAAAAACAATATTACCAATATCAATTAGTAATTATGTTAAAAGGCTTTGAGGATAAAGGTTCAAAAAACAAAATTACAAAACTTAGAATATATTCAATTAGAAAATATAACTTACTTTAAAAGCAGTGTTTATACCATTATAAATATTGTATATAATAATTTTCGTATCTTTACATAAATTATTAGTAATATTTTTTTAAGGTTGCGGGAGGCACCTTTAAGACTTTTTACCGGTGGTAGGACTCTGTCAAGCCTGAGGAGTCCGACTGGATGGGTACCACCCCCTTATCTATTTCTGCCGCCAAGCAACAATGATTACACTGTTGTGTTCCGGTTTGAAGGATAAGTTAGCTAGCGCAGTTACAGGCGAGAGGCATATCATCTTAGTCCTCACAGTGACAACGCACCTGTGGTTCTGCATTTTTGTTACTTAAAACCTAAGTGCATGAACGGTAGGTATTATGGGCGACAGGTACTGCTTTCCATCAGGTGGTCTGTCTGTTCGTTTGTCACTGAATCGCATAAAAAAAAGACTTCAAGGGTATCGTGTGTGCGGTTACCGATACAAGATTATTGCGAAAAGGAGCGAATGTTGATTTCTCTTTTATAAAATTATTCATTCCAATACGAGACGAACTATCTTCAAAATAATATTATGCTCCTGATAATAGATTATCCATTTATTCCATAATATCACACTGTTACTACACGCACGCACACACGCACGCACGCATGCATGAATATAATACATATGTATTATATTCATACGATAAACATTGTACAAAACTTTGTAACAATAACTTTTACTCTCATTATGTTATATTTTTGTATGTTGTTGTTTTAAGTTACTGTTTTTTTTTATTTGTTTTATACTTACGTTTTCTATTTCCTGTTATAAAATATAGAATATATCTTACTGTAAGCCTTATATGGGGAGACAGGAGAGATATCCTGTACCATGGGTACTACACCTATCACAGGACTTTACTTATGAAGGTTGTAATATTTTAATTTGTGTCAATAAAAAAAGTTTATTATTATTAATTTATGTATATGTACGTATATATAACTATTACGAGAATATGGTACTTTCCACTTTACTCGTATATCTGAGCGAAGCGAGTCGCCAGTAACAGTGAAGCAGTAACTTTGGCTGAGCTTGTACAATGTACTTCATTATTCATTATAGAGCTTATTTTAAAGTTTAAAATATCAGTAGGTAAGTTTTATTTTATTGATTAAATAAGTTCAATGATTTAGCGTGAGATCCCCAAACAACGCGGTCTGCATACTGACGAAGATTGTATTTAAGTGTTTTGCAAAATAAATGGAAATAGCGTGCGTGCGAAGCCGCAATACCTTTCCGTAATACATAGTTGCTACAGGACAAAAATTTGCATTTGTTTATTGAATTTACACTTGTAATAAAATCTGTTCAATAAAATCTAGACCAGTAATTGTTATTTCAGTGAACATTTGTTGTTGTTGTAAATATATTTAAATATATTATAAAAGTTTTATTGCATGTTCTTTTTTTAAATATGTATAATTAAAGTAATAGTAAGTACTTAGGTAGTGGTAGCTCATAGGTTACACGATTGCTTGGGGAACTAAGTGAAGCAGATTCAAATCTCGGGTGTTGCACCGCTGATATATATTTTTACGTGAGAATCATTTTTACCACAATTACCACTTGCCTTACGGAAAACATCGTAAGAAAACATCTTTGCATGTCTGAGAGAACCTAACATGTTTTCGAAAGACATGTAAAATCCATCAACCTATACCCAGCAAGGCCGTGCCCTGCAGTTGGACGCTTAAAAGGGTTGAATACAATAGGTTAGATAAAACTAAAAGGACTTTATATAAATGTAATTGCAATATTTGAGAACCAAAAAATATATTAATATGATATTTCTATAGAAACTCTTGCATGCATTCATATAAAACTGGACCTGAATAATAACCTAATTCATATTTTAAATGTCAGGTAAAGAAACGTTACGCAATGTACGTGTGATAAGCGAAAAAGAATCAAAGTTTATAAACTACAAGGAGTGAGCCCGTTGAGATTTCCCATTGGCATTATAAACAGAAGCTTAAACTCAATGTTTACATCAATTTCCATATTTCTAACTTAATGTAGGGACGATTAGTGGATGACTTACCCATCCTGGATGGCTGTCACATTCTCCATAACATGTCTGTTGGAGTGAACGAGCAGCGCTTAATAAATCAAAGTCATTACGCTTATGTGCTTTACACAAATCATTTCGTATTAGAAAATACATGTAAAGCTTATTTAATTAATATTTTAATATTACTGGTTGAATATTATGTAACATTTTAGTTATAAGTTTGTGCAATGCACTTAAAGTTTAGTCTATATCTAATAATATTGCTAGGTTTCATCTCAATAAAGGCGATATATCTTGAGAACCCCATGTTGGGCGGTGGATAATGAGGAGTAGATATAGGTTGTAATTAGCCACCAGATGGTAAATTCGTACACTACAATCAGGTAATATATTCGTTAAAACAATGTGATTAAAACTTTTATAAACATAGTAGCGACTCACCCTCGCTTTGCTTCGGGTTCGTCCCTAGACAAAAACTAATCTATCCCACGGGACCCGTACACTTTTCCGGGATGATATATAGCCAATAACCTTCCTCAGTCAACGGGCTATCAAATGCAAAAAGAATTTTTCAAAATGGATCAGTAGTTCCTGAGACCAAACAAACAAACAAACAAACTCTTGAGCTTTATAATATTAAGTATAGATGACTTACTTTTTATGACACAAATTATTTTCTTTATTTCTAAAAAATAGCTACATTACTTGAAGATGACCTTAATCGAATGAACGCCATACCGAATAACTATCAGAGATATCTGTAATTGGATTTTTATTTATAGGTTTATATTAAGGAAAAACTATTTGACTTATTAATTACGACTTATTCTAATAGTTTTTTTTAAATTATTATTTAGAACACATAAAATGGAGTACTAACAGAACGAGTTAGTCCATTTTTTTATAAAAACACATTTTACAGTTAGTGTTATATTTTAAGTTATTTATAGTACCTGGGCTACCGAGCTTCGCTCGGAGTTCTTGAAAGATTGTATATTTTACATTAAGTGACTAAGTGTTACTGAGAAAGTTGTATAGATGTCGCGATAAGAACAATTTTCTTTTTAATTTGGCTTAAAAATAATTTTACATTAAGTGACTAAGTGTTACTGAGAGAGTTGTATAGATGTCGCGATTAAATTTTGCGTAGAATAATGCATAAGAAAAACGCATGAAAACTCGAAAACACGCGTTTTCCCAGACACGTGAGTAATCTAGATCAATTTTTCGCCCCCGAAAGCCCCCATATACCAAATTTCAGCAAAATCGTTAGAGCCGTTTCCGAGATCGCCGGTATAAATAAATAAATAAAGATATAAATATACAAGAATTGCTCGTTTAAATATATAAGATGCAAGCTTTATAATAAAATATGTTTTACTAAATGACTAAAATGTCACATAAGCAAGCCAGGAGGCTATGGTGTATAATAATTCAACCCCTTTTAACTTCCTATTGCAGGGCACAGACCGGAGTTAGGCATATAGCGGGAATCAGGCCATAGTTCACCACTGACAAATAGTGTTGGTTCACACGTCCTTGAGACCTAGTTGGATTCTCTTAATCGTGCAAGTTTTTTCACGATATTTTCCTTTACGTTACTAGCAAGTTGTAAGTAATCATGTTGAAAATGATTTGCACATGAATATCTCAAAGGTTTAAAGGCGACAAATGTATTCTAATCTGCTTCACTTGATTTTTTTGTGGGCGCAATACCAATGGGCTACCACATTATTACAATAATATGAAGTGTTGCGCATTATACTTTTTTTTGACTAAATTTGAATATATCCTGAAAATATTTATATGAATTGTGTTTTGTAATTATTATCGAATTTACATGTGTTGTTTAGCAATTTTATTTCTTCTCAGCAGGCCTAATAGGCTATTACTTCTGCCATTTACATAATAAGTGGTATCGTTAGGATATTCAGTCAAAGCGACGTTATATGTATCGAAATAGCGTGTGGGCACGAAGGCAATATAAAGGCGGATACATACCGCTTGTAATTTACGCATGTTAATCTAATTAACTCTAATTAATAGAAATCGACACCAGCTGACTTTATTCTGTAATACTAATATAATATATATTATATAAGTACCTACAGAGATTGTATATATTTAAAACGAAGGTTGATGGATTGATTATATTTATTACTAGCGGCTCACCCTCGCTTCGCTCAGGTTCGTCCCTAGGTTGAATACCCATATAAATGTTCGTCCCCATTTTCACCCTTTTTAGGAATAATTTCCGGGATAAAAAGTATTCTATGTCCTTCCCAAGGTCTCAAACTATCTTCTTACCAAATTTCATCTAAATCGGTTCTGTAAATCCAGAAATTACCCCCTACAACCTGACAAACTCACAAGCTCACAAACTTTACCTCTGTATAATATTAGTATAGATAGACTGGCAAGTCACCCTCGCTCCGCTCGGGTTCTTCCCAAGTTACGTTTTAACAGTTATTATAGATTTCTCAGAAATGAGATATTTTCCCACAGTAAAAAGTATCCTATATGTTAACCAGCATAAACAGCTATCATCATACCAAATTATATCAAAATCTGTAGTTTTCTCGTGACGCGTTCCCAGACAGACAGACAAAAATTCTAAAACTTATACTCTATATACGACTATGACTATTTCATTAAGATAATAAATAAATAAAGAAATAAATAAATAAATATGTTGGGACATTAACACACAGCACCATCTAGTTCCATGGTAAGCTACGAAGCCTGTGTTATGGATACCAGATAGTTGATACACTACACATATATAACTTTAAATACATACATATTGTAAATATAAACACCCATGACTGGAGTACAAACATTCGTGCTCATCACACAAATGAATGCCCCCAGCGGGACTCGAACCCGCGACCACTGGCGCAGAAAGTAAGGTCACTACAAACTGAGCCAAACGTGCCGACTATTTCAATAAGATTTTCAAAAAAATATTTAATGTACAGATTCGACTCAGGTAGAATTTTATTATATCTATGTTTAGATAGATGTATACTACAGTAGCAGTTAACATATATGGCCGGAAATCAGGAGGTCCTGAGTTCGAGTCCTGAGTTGAGATAGGTGTAGTTCAGATATTGATTATTTCTGTTAAGAAATTCAGAAAAAGTTGACGGTGTTTACCCCCGTGCCTCAGAATTTACGTAAAACTATCGGTCCTGCGCCTGACCTCTCACCGGTCATGTCGAGTAGTCGTCCCACCGGAGTATGAGAGTGGCAGGAATAGAAAGTGCACTTGTGTTTACCCGCATACTTATGCATTATAATATCTAATATGCAGATGGCTAGTCTCAATGAGATTGGCCGCTGTAGCAATAATCGGTCATCATTATTAATATTAATTTAGTATATTAAGCTGCCATCCAAACATATAAAGTTAATAATAGTAAAAAAGTCAAAAGTATAAACAATTTCTATCATTTTATCATATGCGTATTATGTTCCTGCACTTTAGTCTTTTACCATCTTAAGATTTTTTAACATCCTGACGTATTCTTCCGTCATCGATCACTTAACACACCACATTAAAAGCATCTAGCGGAGCGTCTAACAAGTATTTAAATAGTTTTCATGTGTCTCTTTCAGCTCGTACGTTAAAGGGTTTCTTAAAAAATAGGAAGTACTTAATTAGTTTCTTCCTGTTTCCATTTTGTATTAGTTGATAGAAATACTTTTTTTTTTTTTTTTTTTATTTCTTGTTTGCGGCTATGGTGTCACTGCGACCATTTCTGGTCTATTGTGATCGCCACATTTTTCATTAGAGTGAACCATTGAACCCTGCAGAATTTAAAAACTGCAGGATTTTCTTTGGTTTGCACTCTTTTATTTCATCTAGGCCTATATACTGTTTTCCTAGATGAATGCTACGCTTGTACATGAGCGGTCCGCATTCCCATAGAAGATGAAGTGGCGTTTCATCTGCCTCCATGCATATTCTACAGGTTCGTGTTTCGCTCAGTCCCATGTTGAACATGTGCTTGTTTAAGCAGCAGTGTCCAGTAAAAGTCCTTACCAGTAATCGTAAGGTTTTTCTATTTAGCGCTATCATAAGGTTGTTAAACCTTTTGTCATAGGCTTTAATCAGTGTCTTGGAGTGAATCATTCCAATTGACTCATTCCAGTCCTTTTTTGCAGTTTTGAGACATGCTAACATTAGGGTTCTTTGAGCTAGGCTCTTGGGTATTCCGCAGAAAGGCTCAGGTCCCTGCTGCGAGCCAAGAGCTCCCTCTCTAGCAAGCTTGTCGGCACATTCGTTGCCAACTATCCCTGCATGACCCGGTACCCATCTTAGAACTACTTTATTTCTTTTTGCTAAGAAGTTTAATCGGTCCATGCACTGTTCTACTAGCTTCGATGAGACTATGTTTGAGTCTAGTGCTAGTAGTGCGGCTTGGCTGTCCGAATTTATATAAATAGTTTGATTTGTGTAGTGCTTACATAGATTAGCTTCTACACATTCTAGGATGGCATAGACTTCTGCTTGGAAGATGGAGGCGAATTGTCCGAGATGTACGCTTTTGCTGAACCTCGGTCGCTCTCCATGTATCCCGCAGCCAGATATTTGACTTGTGTGGAAAATGTGATCTGTTTGCCATTAAGCTTTGGCATGACTAGTTTGTCTAGCCGTCGCTTATTTGTAAAGGGCACAATAACCGTTTTGTCTGCGTTTACTGATAGGTCACTTCTAACGCACCAGTCGCTGACAGTATTTAGTCCCTTTTGTAGTATACTAGAGAGTGAAGATTGGCAAAAACCCCTCACTATGATTACCAAGTCATCTGCATAGCCTTGCGCATCAATGTGGAGTTCTGCCAGTTTGTAAAGCAGTTCATCCACGGCAAGGGTCCACAGTAATGGAGATAAGACACCCCCTTGCGGACATCCTCTTGCTGTGGATATGTATATGGTTGTGTCGTGAAGGTCTAGTTTGGCTCTTCTACTAGTGAGCATTGATTTTACCCATCTTACCGTTGTTGGGTCGACATTTTTGGTTGTCAGCCCATTTATCAACAGCGAAGTAGAAGAGTTATCAAAAGCACCTTCGATATCTAGAAATGCACAGAGTGCTATTTCCTTGTCTTCTAACGCCTTTTCTACTTTGTCTATAAGACTTGTAAGAGCAGTTTCAGTTGATTTACCCTTACGATATGCGTGTTGGTTGAAATGAATAGGATTATTGATCAAGGCTACATCTCTTATATACCTATCTAATACCTTCTCCATTGCTTTAAGTAAGAATGAAGAGAGGCTTATTGGTCTAAAAGACTTTGGCTGGCTATAGTCTTTTTTACCAGTTTTAGGTATAAATATGACCCTGACAATAGTCCATTTTTCTGGTACGTATCCCCAGGCGAAGCTCGCTCTGAAGATTTTGATCAGGTGGGGAAGGAGGATGTCCGCCCCTTGCTGAAGCAAGATTGGCGTTATCCCGTCTTCCCCTCTCGCCTTATATGGCTTAAAAGAGTCTACGGCCCACTGAACAAGGTTAGGTTTTATGATTTTGGCAGCCTTGCACCAGTCCTCACTACGAGGTCTATGATGTCCTTCCTGCTGGCTGCCAATGTGCCCCAAGAGGCACCCAGGAAAGTGAGCCGTGGCCAGCAGCTCTAAGGTCTCCTTCTCTGTGGTTGTGAAGGAGCCATCTCCTTTCTTAAGTAGTCCCATTGGATTGTGCTTGGCTTTAGAGAGAAGTTTGTGGAGTCTTGCTACTTGTGGAAGGCTTTTGATTTCCTCACAGAGCTTCCTCCACGATTCTCTTTTAGCCCTCCTAATCTCTTTGTTGTAGTCAGTTAGAGCTTTTCTATAGATCTCCCAGATGTGAGTCTTTTTAGCTCTGTTGAATAATTTCCTTGTTTTGTCTCTAAGCTTTTTCAACCTTGAGTTCCACCAAGGTGCTTTCCTAATTGAGGTCTTTGTTTTGAGAGGACAGCTCTCTTCAAAGGCTGAAATGATGCCTTTTGTGAGGCTTTCCACTGCAAGGTCTAGACTCTCAATGGTTCTTACTGTTTTAGGAAGGGTAGCCAAGTTCATCTTTAACCGGTCTTTGAATTCATTCCAGTTGGTTGCTCTTGGGTCCCTATAAGTTGTGGTATAAGCTTCTAGCGTGGCCTTAACCTCAAAAATTAGATGTCGATGGTCCGACATTGCGTTCTCATTGCTGACATGCCAGTTCATTATGTGTCTGGCTAGGTTATGTGTAGAGATCGTAATATCTAAAACTTCCTTCCTAACCCTAGTAACGAAAGTTGGTTCGCAACCTGAGTTTAACGTTATAAGGTTATTGGCTATTAGAAAATCAAAAAGTAGCTCACCTCTTTTGTTTATGTTACTACTTTCCCACGAAGGGTGATGCGCATTTGCATCACATCCTATCAGAAGCTCTGCGTTGTGTTGTGCGGCATACTCTACCACTCTCGCTAGGTCTTCCGTTGGATCGTCTCTCTCTCCAGGCAGATAGGCAGAGCAGATTATTACTCTTGCACCATCCCACCCTTTGAGTTTGACAAAGGCTGCTGCTAAGTCGTCGTTGCAAACTTCTGAAATTGGCAAGAAATCAACACATTTATTAAATAGGATACAAGCTCTGGGTCTTTTACCAGTGTTATTACTTAGGACATTACCGGCATTGTTGAGTCCCCGAACTTGAGTATTTGCTACCCAAGGTTCTTGAATTAGGGCGAGGCTTGCCTTGTCCTCAGCAAAGCATTGCTCCATTACCGCAGTGGCTGCTGCGGCATGGTGGAGGTTTGCTTGCAGGACCCTCACCACCCCCCCTGAGTAGCACCTAGGCGTTTCCCCCCTGCTTTGTCCGTACAAGCTTCGGACGCGGTCGCCCCCTGCTCGTACGCCAAGCATCTACTTTCCCACCTCTGAGAGCTGTGCCTGCTAGGCCTCCCCTTTGCCTGTGTGAAGGTCCCTGTGGCCCTTTGATGGCACTAGCTCTCGGGATTGTGGTACCTGTGCCCTGGCCAGGAGGCACTTGGGTTCCTCTTGACGTAGAGGGCTGTGGCTCTATGTTGTTATCCTCACCGCTCCGAGATTGGGAGTTGGGCACTGTCCCGGCTGCGATTTGTCGCGAGCCAGGACTCACCCTGTCTTGCCTCTCGGAGCCCCTGGATGAGGGTGCCTGTGTCAGTTGGGTCGGTTCAGCAGGTTCTGAGCTTGAGTGGCCAACCATGGGGTCGTTCTTGATTTTAAAAAGTAATTTCCTAAATCCAAGAACAACCTCCATATTCATAGCCCGGATAGCGGCGACAGAAGGGTCGTCCAGGAAGAAAGACACAACGTGTCCATTTCCCTCGGCCCTGCTGTGCGCCACCCTCCATAGCTCTGTGTTGAGCCCTCTGTTCTGTATCCCCAACAGCTGGGTGGCTTCGTCAAGCGACTCCGCCTCAGAGCTGGGGATAAATAGGGTCCCTACTGCAGGCTTCGGTAGTTCACTCTCAGGGATAATTGAGAGCGCCGCCTCTTCCCAGGGTTTTAAAGTGGGGACCTTTTCGGACAGCCATTGAAGACTGGCCTGATCCTCACAGGTGATCACAATGTATCCCGGCCTGTGGGTAAAGCCGGAGAATCTTGGACCTTCACCCTTGTCTGCGATTTTAAGCATCGCAAGAGTTAGGGATCGGTGCACCAGCTTCATTTGTTCTCCGCTCATGGGCACTTGATTTTTAATTCCCACGCGCGATTGCTCCACGATTTTGCTGAAGCTGGGTTGTGCTACCGTTCCCTCTGCCCGGGGAGCCTTTTTGATTTGCATCCCCGGCGATTCTTCCTCCGATCTGGGCCTTTTCTTGGCCTTCGGGTCAGGAGGAATGATGGTGATCGGAATGTCCTTCCAAGGCCTAACGGCTAAGGCGCGGGCCTCATCGACCTTCACATTAGCCGCCAGGAGCCTCCGGAGTCTCTTCCGAGCAGCACCGTTCAATCTAATCCGACGGTTCGAGGACTCTTCCGTCCCAAGGTTGGAGTCACTAGAGCCTCCTTCCCTGGTCGGATTGTTCCCTTCAGCCTTCGGGTTAGATTCCTTTGATGGAGAGGCTAGTAGAACCTCTTCCATCAAGGTTATGGTTTCTCCCAAAAGAGGAGAAAGAGGATCTCCTGTTGGAGATAAAGGTTTGGGTGTTTGTTTATCTGTTGTTTTTTCCTCCATATGCGTCCCACGAGTAGCTAGGGAAATAAAAATACCCACCGACAGAGCCCCGCATGTCGATGGGAGGACAGAAATACTACCCGATTCGTCCAGGTGTCGGGTAGCCACCGTTAACGACTGAGCTCCCCCCCAGCCACGCATCCCTCGGCACGGTTCGAATTACACCTTGGATTGGGTTTTATATATAATAAATAAATAAATAAATGTATAACATAGGACAGGTATATATGTTTTGATAGACATACATATAAACACACACATTCACATATCTACATATACTTACATATTTGCACATATACATATATATATACACTCACACACTCACATACATATATACGCATGTATGTATAAAAATATAGATATAAGAACACAAATAAGCATATAATACAAGCGCATAGAATGGTATTTAAATAAACTACTTATACAATACATATATTTAATAAAGCAAAGCGCTCGGTGGTTTTGGTTTTGTCTATTTCCTAGTGAAATAGACCAAGAACAGGGCTGGCAACCTCGTGAAGGATAGTCCACCGAACTTGCCTTGGGGATCTTCATAACTTAACGCGTTACTCTCCCCCAAGACCAACGCCCCCCTACCGTCTCTGAAGGAGACAGTAGGGTAGGCCTGCGCCTATACTACCATGCAAAGCATGCCGTGTGGGAACCGTGAAAGCATAGATTCAGGCCCGCCCCATAGAAATAGAAAATAGAAATACTTACATACTTTTGAAACCTTGGCTTCCTCGGTTTAATGTGTCATATAATAGACATTTTTATAGGCCAGATAGCGTAATAAGAGTGGGAACAGCAACACGGACTTGGAATCTAAATCTATAGATAATAAAATTGAAGTTCCTGTTTGTAATATCAAAATAAGAGCTTTTTACAAAACGCATATGAAATTATATACCGTACTTATAACAAGGCTGTGGTACCCAGTGATATAATAAAACTTATATGAAATTTTAAAGTACTTCAACACTTATCTAAACTCAATTTATATGCAAGAGCTTTAAAAGATATAGCCTTAATTAGCCTTAATATATACTAGCGACTCACCCTCGCTTTGCTTCGGGTTCGTCTCTAGACAAAAACAAATCTATCCAACGGGAACCGTACATTTTTTCGGGATGATATATAGCCTATAGCCTTTCTCAGTTAACGGGCTATCGAATGCAAAAAGAATTTTTCAAATCGGATTAGTACTTCCTGAGATTAGCGCGTTCAAACAAACAAACAAATTCTTCAGCTTTATAATATTAGTATAGATAATAACGCTAATCTATATGTACTTAATACCATAATCATTTACACTACAAGTCCATTTTGTAATATTATTTATTGATGAAGATTATCAATCAGTAAGTACGATCTTTAGGACAAAGTATCCATAGGCTTTTTTTTACAGGGTTATAAATCTCGTCAGAACGAATCAAATGTATCTAAACTCGAAGGGTTACAAAACGAGCAGCCAGACCACCTGATGGAAAGCAGTACCTGTCGCCCATAACACCTACGGTTCATGCACTTAGGTTTTAAGTAACAAAAATGCAGAACCATAGGTGCGTTGTCACTGTGAGGACTAAGATGATATGCCTCTTGCCTGTAATTGCGCTGGCTACCTTATCCTTCATACCGGAACACAACAATGCAATCATTGTTGCTTGGCGGCAGAAATAGATAAGGGGGTGGTACCCATCCAGTCGGACTCCTCAGGCTTGACAGAGCCCTACCACCGGTAAAATGCGGCTGCAAATTATGCTCTAATATATACGCGAGCGGAGATGCGGGCAACAACTAGATTTATCAATATGAAATTGTAAATGTTTTTACAAGTAATAAAAAGTTAGTACATATATTTATTATTACAAGTGGTAATACTAGCGTGCGTGAAAAGCAGGTGTGCGCCAAATTCACTCCTGAATATGTAATTTATAGGATCTACGATGTTATTATAATGTGACTTCATAAACAAAGAAATCTAGATCGACTATGCATTGTGATTTAAAATCCAACACGACATATACCTACAGTATAAAACGTAAACTTATTAAATACTTTATATTTATAGTAACAATATTAAAAAACAGTATTAAAGAAAGTTTTCTAAAAAATTGAAATGATAATAGCTAAAATTATATAAATAATACTCCTTATTTCAAGTATAAAATTAAAATTATAAAATGTTTAAAATTAAAATTAACAAATATTGTAAGGTACTTTGATGCCAATCTTCAATATTTTGAATTCATTTTTGTTAATTGTGGGTAGGCTGTCTGTAACAACTATATAATACTTTTGAGACATCTGACACCTTAGTCTCTCCCGTGACCATGATTGCTGTAAAGCAATCGAAACGTCGGGAAACAAAAATCAAAATAAATCCGCGAAAAAATCCGAAAAGATAGTTTTATTTAAAAGTATTAAAGAAGTTGCTTATTAGTTATTTAAATAACATAATATTAATATTACTATTAAAAAATACTTATTTCATTTTTTTAGGTTACATAGCCTGTCTATTTACTTTTTTTCAGTTTCTTTGGAAAGTAGGAACAAAAACTATGAAATAAAAAAATATTTTGTTGTGAGTAAAAGTATTTTGTACATCTGTAGAAATTTTAATAACATGTGATCCGAGAGACAATACAATAATTTGAAACCCATGGATCTGATCTGATAGGGAGCCAGAAGATGAAATGTGGAACTCTTCAATGACCACTAGTAACCCTTCGAGTTTGGATACATTTGATTCGTTCTGACGAGATTTATAACCCTGTAAAAAAAATTACCCTAACAAAATATAAAACAATGTAAATACTTTATATTAGTTGACTTAAACAATTGAATTATTGAATGTGAAGTATTAAAAGTAAGTTAAGTTATTAAAGCCACCGCTGTTCGAAGACTTAGATTGGTAGGATTTAAAAAAAAAAAGTCATTATAATGTTTTTTCTCTGTTTAAGCTTAAACTATATATAAGGAAATAACAATAGCTTATTTTGAAATCTTTCTGAATATCATGCTATTTTATTTTATATTCATATTTCGTACGACATCTTACATGTTTTGAAGTTTTACTCTAAAGCATATAAATATTATGGTTACTTGAACTAAATATGGATTAATAGAAAATAGAATAAATTGCCTTCGTATCGTTTACACTTTTTATACTTCAGACTTAAGCAAATCATATTATGATAAGTATATTAATTTTAACACTATAGTTATATAGGTATATAATTTCTGTTCGCCTTATCGTTGTGTAAGGGACTGACAAACATTCGAAAGTCCAACCGTGCTGGGCTGAAGCTAAGAATGCACTTCAAAGATGACTCATCTCGGTAAGACTCAGGAGATGTAGGTATCGTGATTCGTGCGAATTACCCCTGGATACTATAAAAGTTAGTTTGGCGATAACAGGGATAACATTGGACTTTGAGAGCAACCCCCTGGTTGTTGTGGTCTGCCTCGATAGGCCAACCGTTGGAGTACGAGTACACTTTGGGCGCTACATTAAGATGGTTAAATTTCCGTTAGGTTTTAATGGATAGTACTAGCTATTTTAGCCGGTGAGTTTTTATATAACTACCAGAAGTGACATGCGTAAATGCATTTCCCAGTGTTGAAAAATAGACATAGATGTAGTATAAATATAATCTATTATAACGTCTTTATCTTAGCACAATATCTCATTTATAAAAATCATCTTAATTAAATAGAGCTTTAACTTCAACAAAGAGATAATTAATTACATTCATTTATATTGTACCTTTTTTTATTCTATTTATTCATTATAGAAGATATTTTTACAAGATATTTTTTATTTAAATAATATAGAAAATTATTTGTTTATTAATTACAATGTTAACTATGGGTTAATTTGCGTTCTAAAAAGCTTCTTTACCATAGAAATGGGAGATCATATAACACCCAAGGAAAATTTCATATTTTCAGTACCAGAGCACCGAGCATTCGATAAAATCAAACATTAAATTTGTATTGTGTTTTATAAGGGTTAAAGTAATATAAAATGTGAACGTGCACACCCATTTTTGAACCAGAGTAGTAATTGTATTGAAAGTAATAATAACTTTGATTTACATACTATTTCCCAAAGTTACCATGAAAAGAAAAGTTAATTTTGCTACAGGTAAACTAACAAATGTTTTTTTATTAGGTTTATTTGTTTTATATATACCACACGCTTATGAAATCCTTTTTTTGCTCTATATTATTATGGATTGCCATCTACCCAGTTTCATAGTACCTATACCGTCTGAATGAAATGGTTGTTACAGACGGACTCACGGACATGACGAGATTGTAAGTGTTCTGTTTTTACTTTTTGTTTACGGTACCTTAAACAACAATATCAATAATATAGAACCATCATATAAAATATGTATCGATAAGAAAGAAATTCTTTGCTGGTATCTTAGCTTTTAATGTACCTAATTAAAAGAACATTAATTAGCCGTAACTTTTGCGTCGTAGTACAAGCGGTAATAGAAGCAAGAGTGTAGAGAAATATAACATCACTAATTGGGGTTGGTAGCGTAAATTATTGTTGGATATAAGAATAAAAGTTTTCTGCTTCTTCTATTTGTAAAATTCTACTGTACTGTAAACTACTTTTGCTAAAATATTTATTTTGATCAAAGAATAAAAATATACAATCATTTTATGCTACCTCCCCATACAGTATACACATATGATACATCACGTTGTATACTTAATAATTATAATTAAAAGATAAAGATAACAACATACCTAAATAATACAAAAATGAAGTTGCTTGCTAGCAAGTACAAGGAAAACCTTTTTAGGGTTCCGTACCTCAAAAGGAAAATATAGGATCACTTCGTTGTCCGTCTGTCTGTCAAGACCCTTTTTCTCAGGAACGTTTGGAGGTATCGAGTTGAAATTATTATCAAAAATTCAAGTCTGCAAACCCTTGAAGCTGTGAAAAAAACCAATTTTAAAATAAACGCAATCAATATAATATGCAGCCTTTTATGCCGCACATTTCGACACTCGCAAGGGAATTAAAATCTATTCTATAGGTTACTTCCCGTTGACCTAGAATCAAGAAATTTGGCAAGAACAATGTCTATGAGACATTGTTCACACACAAAATTGTGCACAAATAAAGCATAAAAACCGAAAACCGTAAATTTGTTGTTACATCACCAAATTATCATTGTTATTGCGATTATAAACATATTTACAGTTGGTAAATTTTCAGTCACCACTAATAAATCTGATTCAAATTTAATAGCCAAGTAAATAAAATACGCTTTGATTTCCAAATTTAGTATAAACTTCTACTAACCACAATTCAGCTATAAAGAAACTAATATTGTAATTATAGGTTTTGGGGATTGATTTTGTGGAGGAAATTTAAAACGTACTAGGAAAAATTTTCGAGACTCGATTCTCGTGATGGACGAACTATTTACATACTTACAAGTTTGTAAGGAACCCTCGGTACGCGAGTCTGATTGTTTGAACATAGAAATAATAACAAATATAAGTATACCTTTTTCCTTGTTCTTATGTGATTTCACCGGAAACTATTGCAATTTCCAGAAAGTCCATGCGGATATGATAATGATTTGTCAATTCCGGAATCATTACGTTTCGCAATTTTTAGAAAAATTATAACCCAACCAAAATATCTATGGATCTGTCGAAAAAGTAATTCGAACAATAACGTCTGTAAAATAAATTATGTTCAAAGACTATTTTTCATAATACTTTACTTTTTCTTTTACAAATTTGTATACGCTTATAAAGACAGTGGTAGCCCAGCGGTAACGCGCTCGCTTAGGAAACTGAGTGAAGCGGATTCAAATCCCGGGTCTCGCAGATCTGATATTTTCATGTGCAAATCATTTCTAACGAGGATACCACTTACCTTACGGTGAAACCTGTATGTCTGGGAGAACCTAAAAAAATTTCGAAAAACATGTGTAGTCCATCAAACCGCACTTTGCTGGCGTAGTGGGCTATGGCCTTATCCTACTCGTATTGAAGGGAGACCCGTGCCCAGCAGTGAGACGTTAAAAAGGGCTGAGTACACACATTTATCCGCGGTAGTGTTAACAATGGTACTAATAGTACTGTATAAGTGCAATTTAGTGTGGTGTAAAGTTCAGTGAAGTCTATAGATATTTTAAGTAAGCTAAACTGAGTTCATATGAGAACACATTATAAGATCTTTACAGTATTCAACTATAAACTTAGAAATAGCGAGGTGTTTATATAATATATTTCATTTATTTTATAAAAGAAATAGTCACAGTTTTTGTGAGCAATCGGGGCGAATAGAAGTTAAAGGTTTGCTTAACGAGTCCGGTGAGTGTCTTTTAAACGTATTTCGCCTAACAATGTATTTCTTTTTTGCTGTACTGACCTGTGAATTGTTCTAAATACAATGTATGCGCTACTATTTATTTATTCGATAAAACGTATCATAGACAAAGAAGTATCTTGTAATTTCTTTTACTTTAGATTTTATATATGGATACTTTTAAAATCACTTACTACTCCCATGGACTTCTTATAATATAGGTATAAAATCTATACATATAATAAAATTGTAACCAAGCCGAATCTGTACATTAAATGTTTTTTGGAAAGCCTTAGTGAAATAGACATTATTATCGATAGAGAGGCCGAATCTATAGTTTTTAGATCGATAATTATGTCTATTGCACTAAGACTTTCCAAAAAATATTTAATGTACAGATTCGGCAAAGTTACAGTCAGGCAGTGGTAGCCCAATGGTAACACGTTCGATTGGGTAACCGAGTGAAGCGGGTTCATATCCCGGGTCTCGCACCTCTGATATTTTCATGTGCGAATCATTTCTTACATGATTACCACTTGCCTTACGGTGAAGGAAAACATCGTGAGGAAACCTGCATGTCTGAGAGAACCTAACAAGTTTTCGAAAGACATGTGAAGTCCGCCAATCCGCACTAGGCCAGCGTGGTGGACTATGGCCTGATTCCCCTCATATTGAAGGGAGGCCCGTGCCCAGCAGTGGGACGTTAAAAAAAAAAAAAAAAAGGCTGAATACATACATACATATGTTTAGATGGAAGTTTCATAATTATACTGTTACGAATCAGTTATTATTTATTATAATTTATAAAAATAAAAATATAAATATTAGTTTGTGCCAAACAGCTAATCTTGCTTGACTGCTTTAAAATTATGAAAAATATATGTTTTTTATACGTATATATATGAAGAAGGTTTTTGTGAACTTTTACGTCGTTCAACTGTTTACTATGAAAAATGAGTTAAATACCGTACCGTTATGTACAGATAATATTTCATATTATCCGTATATTATCCGTTATATTATGCATCATCCAAATATGCAAGCAACACCATATCTTATTAAGTGATAAGCGCAGACTAACTTATCTTATTCGAATTAAGTTATTTATTATATATCAAAGACTTCATGCAGTTTTTATTATTCCTTAATATAATTTAGACCTTTATTAGATCTCCATTATATTAATTTAATACTTACTACTTATGTATTTACTAATACTTACGTATTATACAAAGAAAAATAGTCTTGTATGTTACCTAAGTACTTTTGTATATTATTAATATTCTTACTGAATTTAAATTATATAAAAAAACGTAGAAGCCGTAAAAGGCACCTAGGGACGCATCTATAAACTGAAGATGAAACAAATGAATGCTCTTTTTCGTAGCATTAAAAATTAAACAGACAAACTAAAAAAGTAAAGATGTTGCACAGCTAACATTTTAACATTATTGTAACATAATATGCGATTTCATTAGCTATATCGGATGAAATCTTCTGGTTTACCTAGGATTTAAGGTTGACCCCTAAATTTTAACATATGCAAGTCGGTCATTCGATTAATTCTAATTTAATCATTGCGCATAACTTGATATGCCGTCGATTGATATCGTGTTCAGTCGTTTATAACGTCCCCTAGCTGGGCATAGGCGACCCTTCAATACGAAGGGGATCAGGCCATAGTCCATGCTGGCTAAGTGCGGGTTGGAGGACTTCACGTGTATTTCTCTCTTCTCTCAGGCACGCAGGTTTCCTCGCCGTAAGAGAAGTGGTAATCATATTGGAAATGATTCGCACTTAAAAATATCAGAGGTTCGAGACCCAGAATTTGAACAGGCTTCAATCGTTTTCTTAAGCGAGCGCGTTACCATTGTGATATGACTTGACTAATTCGTTTTATATAGATCCACTAAATGAAAAATCGGTCCAATTACGCTTATCGGCCAAATCTGTGATAAGCACCTTCGTTTGACACTAGGTCTCAAAACAAAGGCATCGTTCTTTGCTATAGTCTTGGTTTCTTGAATCATCTTACGCAGACTTTTAATTTTTCTTAGTTTTTATTACTCGCAGTTTCTAAATAATCAAAAATATTTGTTTTTTCTTATGGTATGATCTTTTTTAGACTTAGCATTTTAACTATTTATTTTATTATTTGACAAACACTTTTTTCTTCTGTTTTGCATTGGCTTTTAAATCTGATAGGCACAAAGTTTAAGTCAAAATTGGATATTTAATTGAATCACAGTCACAATCTTTTATGTACAATAGCATTTGATTAAGAAATGACCAGTTAGGCTGTCAAATAATAAGCTGTTTCTGAGAACAGATGTAAGCATTGCTCTATTAATTTTGGGAAGCGTTTGAATATTTGCTAGGAATTTATGTGACGTTTACTATTATTGGAAAGTAGCAGGGACTCTAGCCGCGCGTGCGTCCGGCAGCCGGTTGGCCTCATTAATTCCGTCGACAAACACTGGCCACGTTGTGTGAGAATGACAGCACTCGTTTGTTACCCAATGCTATGCTACATTATTATAAGTCCTTTGCAGTTCTATTGCGTACAAATACTTTCACTATAATTCATGTTTAGCTTATAGCTAAATTTAATAAATAAATTAGAGTTTCCGAGAAACTGTATCGTCAAAGATTTCTCACGCGCAGGCTTTAATTTAATAATTTTCTACTTTTGGAAGTTTCAAACGATTTCTTAACTTTTGATCTACGTTTAACTTTGAAAGTTAGTGTTGCCCCAATAGAAATCATAGCTTAAGGCTACCTTAAGAACAAGCAATATAAATTAATTGTTCAATGAAATTGGTGACTCTTTATACGCAATAAAATAAGATCTTCAATCTTGTAAAGAGAATATGAAAATGAAAAATGTAGTAATATAAATATACTTATTTTTGTTACTTTTTTATTTATCTATACATATAATAAAATTGTAACTAAGCCGAATCTGTACATTAAATATTTTTTTGAAAATATTATTGAAATAGACATTATTATCGATGCAGAAGCCGCATCCCGGAAAAACCACTGGACAGATTTTGATTAAATTTGGTATGATGATAACTGATTATCTGGGTTAACATATATATTATATCATACTTTTTACTGCGAGAAAATATCTCATCTCTGAGAAATATATACTAAATGTTAAAATGTAAGTAGGGACGAACCAGAGCGAAGCGAGGGTGAGTCGCTAGTGACATATATTATGGTACATACAAGCTGACATATATATCATAAGAAAATGCGGCTGAAAATCCGGAGGCAGTCTTAATAAGATTGGTCGCTGTGACCGATTATTATAAAAACATGTCAATCTATGTAACCACAAATACTTATATTAAAGCAAACACTTCATAGTATAAAAATATAATCTGAAACTTAGTAATTGTACTAATTATATCATAATGGATATCATAGAATATAAATTAGTTTGGTGACGGGTACAAAATGTGGACTTAAGACTTAACAATTATGAAGGTTTAGGACCCTTTCTGCTTGTTAACTCCAAATATATGTACATATAGTAATTAACCAACACCCTTAGTGGCTTACATCCTACACCCTTTTCAGAACCTCAACATAAATATTTTGGATATAAACTTTATACATAATAGATTTTCATTATAATTTATATTACCCAGGCAAAGATAGTGTCCGAAATTACATGCTATTGTAGTGACATTTAATATTTCATTTTTTAGATTTCACTATTACCTCAATGTAATATTTAGTTCGTAAAATTTTTAATTTTCATAAATAGATTTAAATTAAATATATGTTGTATATATGAATATATCTTAATCCTGGAATTCAACGACGCTTCTTCTTTTGTTGTTAATAAAATAGAAAAGTTTATCTTTAAAGAGATCTTTCATCAAATCTACACTATGGAAAAATCGTAATTCACGTAAAATCAGAATAAAGATATAATAATATATTTTAGTTACGATTAAGAAACTATGTGTAATTTCTTCGTAAACTTAATAATTAAATTTCATTTCATCAATATGATCAAAAAATAAATAAGACGTGTTAAACTATAGCAGCATTATATACTAATGACTTACCCGCGCTACGGTCAGGTGCTTCCCTAGTGACACCTCGCAGCACACCCTTGTGGAATACGCTGCTTGGGCTCCCCAGCACCTTGCCTTGATGAGTACCTTTCATTGAAAAGCGTGGTGGGGGCTATGGTGCGCAAAGCGAGCTACTAGTCGGCGATGGTCTCCTTTTGCGAGACCGTCACCTCACAGAAGGAAACAGCGGAGAGGGAACGCGAGGCTAACGCTTTAGCAGACCCTCTTTGTCGCTGTCCGCTGAGGAAGAGGACGCGTGCATATACTCCCGCCATCCTAGAGGAGCTATTGCGGGGATCTCTTGTTGATTCCCCTGCACGTCACTGAGGCGGTCGGGATGCTCTATGAATCGAGGGCGTGTTGATTTAGGTGAGGTTGGCCCGCGTGTTTCGGGCCGTCCGCAGGGATGTTGTAGTATATGCGCAAGCGATCTAACAATGCCCCATTGCACTACAACGTCTGGTTCCGCTGTGAGTTTTACCGGTGGTAGGTCTCTGTCAAGCCTGAGGAGTCCGACTGGATGGGTACCACCCCCTTATCTATTTCTGCCGCCAAGCAACAATGATTGCATTGTTGTGTTCCGGTTTGAAGGATAAGGTAGCCAGCGCAATTACAGGCAAGAGGCATATCATCTTAGTCCTCACAGTGACAACGCACCTGTGGTTCTGCATTTTTGTTACTTAAAACCTAAGTGCATGAACCGTAGGTGTTATGGGCGACAGGTACTGCTTTCCATCAGGTGGTCTGTCTGCTCGTTTGTCACTGAATGTCATAAAAAAAAAAAAAAAAAAAAAGAGTAAGAGTCTTACAGTCCCTGCCTATTGATGGCCAGCAGGGTCCCCATGATGGGTTTCCCCAATGTCATTAAAAAAAGGTACTTCCCTAGGGGCCTTTTCGCGACTTTATATCTGTACAAAAAGGTCAAATTTTCTTTAAATATGTAACACAATATGTAATCATTTATCTTTCAGATATTGAAAGACATGACATTTTTTGTCAAATTTTAATTCTAATATAGCCTATATTAGCAAATTTTAATTTCTAATATAGCCTATATTTAATTCTAATATAGCCTATATACTGCCTACGTAAAATACTAGCTCATAGTCTATCTGTGTAGACATTCAAACCCGTCCAGCCGTTTGGAGCATAAAAGAGTAGGTAATACGATAGCTCTATTGTAGAATATACAAAGAACGTTTTACTGTCTGAGTTTTAATAGACTATATAATATATTGTACTATATAAACTTCGATACACTATCTATCGACCGCATCTTAATGTGCGTAAGCCCAATTAATGACACGAAATTGTTTGTCGATATGGCCAAGACAGTGTTTGTACACGTTATTAACCAATATACAATAAGTACATATTGTGAGGATGCACTTTTATATTTGAGCGTTTTAATGGAAAATAATATATTTGATTAATTTTTAATGATTTAAGTATGTATATGGCATTTGGTTATGTGATCTTGGCCGATTCTTTTGTTTTTCCCACGCTGGACAGAGGGGCAGATCTCGGTACCATCCTGTAGTGACTAGTCATGGATTGTTTGTAATACTAAAAATGATTGTTGTAAATTATGTAACTCATTACTTAAAAGATTAACTGTTGAGTTTCTTGCCGGCTCTTCTCAGTAGAACTGTTTTCCGAGCCGGTGGTAGCTTTTACACGGACAAACGTACTGACGATTATAAAAGTACTGAATATAAGATGCAAGGAATATCTTGAAGTTTTATTGCTGTCTTCTTATAATATGTATACATATAATAAAATTGTAACTAAGTCGAATCTGTACATTAAATATTTTTTGGAAAATATTATTAAAAAGAGACATTATTCTCGATACAGAGGCCGAATCTATAGTTTTCAGAATTTTTGTCTGTCTGTCTGTCTATCTGTCTATCTGGTACCGCATCACGGAAAAACCACTGCAGGGGTTTTGATTAAATTTGGTATTATGATAGCTGGTTATCCGAGTCAACATATAAGATACTTTTTACTGCGGGAAAATGTCTCATCTCTGAGCTGAACGTTAAAACGTAAGTAGGGACGAACCCGAGGGAAGTTAGGGTGAGTCGCTAGTTATATTTATAAATTTATAGAGTACATTACACAGGAAGTGAAAATAATTAAATTAATTACTGAATAATATGTAATGTATATTTATGTCAAATAAAATGTAAAATAACTTTTATACTTAGCAAAAATATTATAAAGAGAAAACAAACCTTACAATTATCCTACTCCTGATACTCTATATATCTCATTCTCTCGTAAGTTACTTTTCTGAAGTTTCACTTCTTCCATGTGTGAATTGCACACAGACGCACTTTTTTGTCTTTCTGTCTGTCTTTCTGGGAATACATCACGAGAAAACTACTAGAGAGATTTTGATGAAATATTGTATGATGAGAGCTGGATATCCAGCTCAACATACAGGATACTTTTTACTGCGGGAAAATATCTCATCTCTTTGAAATCTATACTAAATATAAGTAGGGACGAACCCGAGCGGAACGAGAGTGAGTCGCTAGTATAATATAATATACTGTACTAATTTGTCTCATAAAGCTCTGGCAACTGGCTAACTGGTAGAGTAGGTGAGCAATAAAAAAGAATTTTCGATTAATCTTCTAAGGAACTTAAATAAGATAAGAGTTAGTACACTTTAAATGTTAAAATTGGTGTTTAGACTTCTCACTACACTACACTAGCCCACGTTTATCAATTTTAATATAACGAAAATAAGGTATATGCACTTGCAAAATTTCGTAAACCTAGGTATAAATATCTACAAATATAACATTTATAATTCTCCTAAATTTTCTCGTTCATTTTTACAATTTTTCAAAACTTCATAAAGTTGATAAACATTTCATAAATTCATACCTGATAAAATTTCAAAAACTATGTTTACGTACATAATAAACAACACTATGTTGTTTTTATGTAAAACAAATTAGTTTAATATTTACTATATCAACATGTGTACGTTACGTACACATATATCTTTGTAAGTTTCTTTTTATTTATTTAACAAAAATGTACACGTTTTTTTTATTTTGAAAATATATATTAAAATCTTTTACTTTATATACAACTAGCGCTCACACTCACTCCGCTCGGGTTCGTCCCCACTTACGTTTTAACGTTTAGTATAGATTTCTCAGAGATGAGAAGATTTTAAGATGATATATTGACCCGGAGAACCAACTATCATCATAGCAAATTTCATCAAAATCCCTCCAGTGGTTTTTCCATGATGCAGTAACAGACATACAAATATATAGACAGACAGACAGACAGATAGACAGACAAGAATTCTAAAAACTATAGATTCGGTCTGTGTATCGATAATAATGTCTATTTCAATAAGATTTTCCAAAAAATATGTAATGTACAGATTCGGCTTAGTTACAATTTTATTATATGTATAGACTAGCGATTTATCTTTGCTTCGCGCAGGTGCTTCCCTAGGTCCTAGGGTTGTCGTCTGGGTAATAGATGAATAAAAATAGGTCAAATGCGAGTCGAATTCGCACACGAAGGGTTCCATACCATCGTACATGTACTTTTTATTAATATGACTTTTACTCTATGTATGTAATATACATATATTAACTTCGATGATCGATTATGAATGTTAAAAAAGTTTTTTGTATTTTTATTTATTTATATTATTTGTTGTTATAGCGGCATTAGAAATACATACTCTGTGAAAATTTCAACTCTCTCAACCTATTACGGTTCATGAGATACAGCCCTCTGACAGACGGGCGGACGCTTAGTAATAGAGTTCCGTTGCCACCCTTTGAATATTGATACTTCGGATACTGAACCTTAAAAAGATTACAAAGTTAATATGGGTGTACCTTAGGAAATACATACATGTTATGGTGAACTTTTCTATAGGCCTTTTTAAGACCTATATTTTTCTTGTACATTGTTTTGTATCTCTAAAAGTTTAGCCAGCGTTAGCCATGTGAGCGTACGAAAAACATTATATTTATGATAAAAAGGACCATCACAGTTCAGCCATTTTGTGCAAAATGTTTACAAATTATACACACACACACACCTTGCTTATAGCTCTTTCCGATCCTTTTCGAAAAAGTTACAATGGCAGACAGTAACCTTGTCTTTATAATATGTATAGATATTATACCGTTGATTTTACTGCACTAAATTGTTAAATATGTTAATTGGTAACCCTGCTATTAATAGTTTTTGTGTAATAAATCATTGAAGTTCATAGGAAAGATAACTCGGCCGAACCAGTTATTGTCTTTTCCCGTGGGAATGAGAGATTTTTCTCTAGTAAAAGGTATGCTAAATCTTGAGCCGAGTAATAAGTTATCACAACACAACTTTAATTAAAATCCGTTCGGTACTTTTTACATGAAAGTAAACAGATATACAGATAAGCAGATAAAAAAAATCAACGACTATTGTTTTGGACTCTATATTCTGTACACAATACATTACAATCATTGTTTTAAAAAAAAACTTTTATGAACTAATTTCACTTTATTACTATTTTAATAAATGTATAGGTGAAGTTCGAAGAAACTCAATGACATACACCTGCTATAAAAATAGGTAAAGTCACGTTTGTACAATGGACATACTAATTATATTTTAGGGTCCCGTACCACAAAAGGAGAAAAATGGTTATAAAATCACTTCGTTGTCCATGGGTCTGTCTGTCTGTTTGTCTGTCTGTTAGTGGTGTATTGCAAAAACGTATATGCTCGCGAGATCTATTGCTTGCAGAAGTACTAGTTTTAATGTTTCATGCTACGGAACCCTCGGTGTGCGAGCCAGACTCGCACTTGTCCGATTTTTTTATGAATATTTTACAGTAACTATTCTGTCACTGTAATATTTTTTCCCATTTGCTACAATAATATTCTACCACCTATATAATTAGCATTAATATTTAATTATCCCAGTTCAACCACGCTGGTAGCATTTTTAATAGGGCAATTTTATTTTGTTGATATATTCGTATTAACACAGCTAAGTTTTTAAAATAGTTGATGTTTGAACCACTGCTATACGCACATTAACTGCCTCGGTGGTGTAGTGGCTAGCATGTACGGCTGCACATCCTGAGGTCCTGGGTTCGAGTCCCGGGTCGGGCCAAGTTTAGTTATTGAGTCTTTCTGTATAGTAAGCCTCAGTAACAGCCCGGAGTTGGGAAGTTGGCGGTGTTTCACCCCCGTGCCTCGGAGAGCACGTAAAGCCGTCGGTCCTGCGCCTTAACTCTCACCGGTCGTGTCGAGTAGTCGTCCCACTGGAGTATGAGAGTGACAGGAATAGAGAGTGCACTTGTGTCTGCGCGTACACTTGTGCACTATAATATCTCCTGCGCAGTTGGCTAGTCTCAATGAGATTGGCCGCCGTGGCCGGAATCGGTCAGGAGAACATCATCATAGTACCTGGGCGAACGAGCTTCGCTCGGAATTCTTTTTTGTTATATCGTATTTTTAGATTTAAAAAAAAAACTAAAAACTTGAATAAATACTAAAAAAACAAAATTAAAAACTTTGTATTCCGACCGGGACTCGATCCCGGACATGTGTTGTCTAACTTGCGCCTTGACCCCTTGACCACGATGTTTATAACCGAGTGTAAGAAATTATAGACCATATTCTGCGTAGAATAATGCAAAAGAAAACCGCATAAAAACTCGAAAACACGCGTTTTCCCAGACATGAGACTAATCTAAATCGATTTTTCACATATCAAATTTAAGCGAAATCGTTAGTGCCGTTTTCGAGATCGCTGGTATAAATAAATAAAGATATAAAGATATAAATATACAAGAATTGCTTATTTAAATATATAAGATATAATATTTGCTAGTAATATAGCATAAGAGTACCTTTGAATATATACCTACATATATATTATTCAGTAATCAAATAATAAGCAACTTAAGATTTTTTAACAAAGCTACGCGACAATTTTGGAGCTATTATAATCAAAACAATTATATTTCGCCCCTAGCTAGCTTGCCCATTTGGGACACTGATGGTATCTGCCAATGTTAAATTTAATTTTTTTTTTTTATCGTACACAATCAGGCCACAACGAAAACAATCTTTTCCTCAAGTTATAATAAAATATACGGTTAAAATGTGTATCGAAATAAACACCTTTGTATAAACAAGGTATCACATTGGTTTAAATGATAAAATACTATACTTGAACACATTTAAGTTAAAATACTTCATAACTATTTTAAAACTTGATATAAGTTTTAATAGCATTAAGTTCAAATGAAGACATCTGCGGTAAATAACGTTCTCTGTGCTTTATTTAACCACATGATACCTACATGCTTTCCTGCGACCATTACAAAGTGAGTCATCTCTGTGTTTGCGAGGAATTCTTATTTATGATCATTTAACTCTTTGAATAATTAAGCTGCACTTACGAGTAGACCAATAGGCAATTGTGAGTTTGATTTTCGAAATCCTTATACTTCAATAAATAAATAAAAGTATAGTGCCAGCATATTATGTTTATTCTTATGTTTACTGCACAATACGTTGAACACTTATACGTATATAAAACCAAAATCTATGTACAGATTTTGGTTTATACGTACATAAGTTGGATTTGTAATACCAAACTTACAAATCCAACTTATATGATATTTCGGAAAAAGGTTTATATTGTCGAAGATTTCGTTTCATTTAGCCCGAATCATGTGCTATGTTTTCTTATTTTTATTATTTACTAGCAGGAAGCTATTTATAGCAGTGGTAGCTCAGTGGTAACGCGCTCGCTTGTGAAGCCGAGTGAAGCGGGTTCAAATCCCGGGTCTCGCACCTCTGATATTTTCATGTGCGAATCATTTCTAACTTGATTACCACTTGCCTTACGGTGAAGGAAAACATCGTGAGGAAACCTGCATGTCTGAGAGAACCTAGCAAGTTTTCGAAAGACATGTGAAGTCCGCCAATCCGCACTTGGCCAGCGTGGTGGACTATGGCCTGATTCCCCTCGTATTGAAGGGAGGCCCGTGCCCAGCAGTGGGACGTTAAAAAGGGCTGAATACACTAGCAGGAAAGCATGATAGACCTACAAAACCTCCTCAATCATAAGACAACTTAAACAAAAACAAAAATTTTGAAAAAAAACTGGGTTTATTCTATTTCTCTTCTTACATCACCCTGGCTCTGTTTTTAGCATTTTTTTCCATGTACAGACATTCAACCTCTACAGCTTTACTATATATTATATTATATGTATAGATTGTGTCAAGTCAGTAATGTCGGAAACACTTTCTCCTTCTCTGAAAAAAAAAAAAGATTATTACAATCCTGGTAAAAGCGAACAAAAACGTAGTTAGTTACATTTTTGTTATATAATTATAAAAAGCTTTAAAAAGATTTGTATGTGTCTTTGTACATGCTGTGTCTTCCTATAATTGGAATACAATTAAATGAGTCTCTTAAATATTATTTTTTAAATTGTGATGTATTGATCTTTATTCTTTTAAATGACCACAAATAAATGGTTGATTCTCTAATTTCGCGTCAATTACATGTTTTATACAGAGAACTTATATACTACCTTTTATATTTTTAACAACAATAATTTTATATTGATCTTAATAAAAAAAAATATAATACATGAATTGAATTTGTTCCCAGGGGAGAGTAGTGCCATCAGCTTGAGAAACAGTCGCCTGATTCTAACAGGTCAGCCTGGTTCATGAGACAGTATGAAGTTTCTGACTTCTGATATATGTATTACAGGCTAACATAAGTGTTAAGTGGACAAGATTATATTGGCTACTTCGTGATTTACATCCCACCAGATTGCGCCTCGGGAATTATCCTCCTCGTGTTAATAGATAATAGACAATAGTGGTTGGACGCTCTTCAACATACGCAATTGCTAAGCTTAGCAATGAAAGTGCTAGTCGGAATAGTTTTGTTCTGAACATCTTCGATTCACTAGAAGAGGCAAACGCTATACGATTTGCTATTGTCAACTAGCAGAATGGTTCTGAAAATTAAGTCACCACCTTAATGCTTTATCGGCAGATATTCTGTAGAATAAAATAATATCAATCAGGTATAGAAACATGATCTAATTATATAATTAAATTTATTGTATATCTACGAGTACTTTGCTAGTAGAATCAGAATATAAAAATGTAATAAATTGATATTTCCTCTTTTCGCATTTAATTAATACCTACTGATAGAATTTTAACAATTATAAGTTGTCGAGATTTATGGACCAGTTTCATTTACTCCCTCGGGCCGTGCTGTCCCACTGACGAAGGGTTGAATTATTTTAATTCGTGTTTCTATTCAACTTTTGCTCGTGGCTTTGCTTATACGGGACCTGTGAACTAAATTAGATTTAATTTTGATAGTAATTTAAATTTAATTTAAATTATAAGCGATATAATTTAACTAAGTGAAATCGTATTTTTTTTAAATTGATTTAATAATAAAAAACGTGTGTGTGTAATTATGTGCGCATCCTAAGAAGTTATACTTCTTTGGTGTAACAGAACAAAAATAGCTATAGATTTCATCCAGTATGTCACAACTCTCTGTTTGTAAAAGGGATGCTGCTTATCATATCGCTTTTTGGAATTTTACTCTCATATTTTTTTCCAAATGTGCCAAAGGAAGTATAACTTCAAAAAGTTTAACATGCACATTTTTTATTTTTTAAAATGCACTTGTTTAAGTGCATTTTAAATGCATCTTAAAGGTGTTAATAAAATTTGACAATGTTTTACAATATCCCGAACACGAAAATAGACTAAAAAAATTGACAATGGAGGAAAAAAAAATTGAATTTTAATAATTTTGTGCTACAAATTACTATGTAGGTATTTTTATAGTAGGTACTTACCTGCTATAAATAAACATGTGTAATAGAACTACCCTCATGTTATACAAGCCTTAGTGATTTACTCTACATACATAACATTATTTTCAATCAAATTTGCAGTTACGATTACCCTACGCAATTAATAAAGTTGGGTAAACTGCTGCGTTCTATTGATGTGAATTGAAATAGTTTTTAAGCGTTTATTTTTTTTTACAGTTCGATGTATTTTATACAATCTATACATATAATAGAATTGTAAGTAAGCCGAATTTATACATTAAATATTATTTCGGAAAATCTTATTGAAATAGACATTATTATCGATACAGAGGCCGAATCCATAGTCTGTCCGTATATCTGTCTATCTGTAACCGCATCACGGAAAAACCAATGGATGGATTTTGATGAAATTTAGTATGATGATAGCTGCTTACCCGGGTCAATATATAGGATACTTTTTGTGCGGGAAAATATCTCTGACAAATCTATATTAAACGTTAAAACATAAGTATAGATGAACCCGAGTAGAGTGAGGATGAGTCGCTAGTATTATCTATACTATAATCTATACTAATATTATAAAAAGCAAGGATTTGATTGTTTGTTTGCACCAAATAGGCTTCAAAACTACCGAACCGATTAAGATGAAATTTGGTAAGATTGTTTGAGATCCTGGGAAGGACATAGGATAGTTTTTATCTCGGAAATCATCCCTTAAAGGAGTGAAAATGGGGATGAAAGTTTGTATGGTAAATCAACCTAGGGACGACCCTGAGCGAAGCGAGGGTGAGTCGCTAGTAATAAATATTTTGATTAAAAAATCTTAATATTAATTTTTTTTTAAATAAATAATTCATATAATATTTTAAAAAATCACTATAAAATAGTTATTGAAAGACGCGATCTGGTTTTTAGTAATATAAACTGATCAAAAGTGTTCGAAAGTATTAGTAGATTCAATTAGTATATTTGAATTTTCTCATCACAAAGCAAAGTTTTGTGAAATCTAATCGCTATTCAATTAGAATATTGATTTAATCTGAACAATATAGAACTTAATAAGTGATATCAATACATTTATGTTAATATAGTAAATCTTCCAACATAAAGCGATAGAACAAATCAAAACGTTAATTAATTATTGTAATTAACTAATAACCCTAAAATTTCATCCAAGTTTAAGCTTAAAATGTTGTAAAACCGAAAATCCTATCCATAGAAACTCAATATTTTGTAACTTCAATTTCAAAAGCTTAAATTAAGCATATAGTAGGTACATAACATTTTAATGAACAGTGCGGCTATGAATATGAAAGTGCCGACGGAATACCTGCCAGTAGCAGGTGTCATACAGTACTTCAAAGTGCTGAAGCCTAAGTAAGTATTATAAATTGTGAAAACTGGTTATACTAATTTTACCGAAAATGTGTCCATATTCAATGCAAGTGTTGATTGAAAAATGTGATTATATTCTTTTTACGATATCAAAAGAAATTTCGATCATTCACGATATCTTTTTGACGGGAAAGCAATAAGGAAAAATTGCCACTTATGCATTATAGGTACATATTTGTTTTTGTATATAACTCTCATTTGATTTTAATCATATTTACAGATTACAGATAATAGGCAGTGTTAGCCCAATGGTATCGCGCTTGTTTGGAAAACCAAGTAAAGCGAGTTTAAATCTAGCGTCTTGCACCTCTAATTAATCTCACTTAGCCAAATTGGTGGACTATACTTGATAGCCTGATCCCCCTCGCATTAAAGGAAGGCCCATGCCCAGCAGTGGGACATAAAAAGGGCCGAATTATTATTAAATGAATAATGTCATATTTGACGTTTAGAGTTTATTATAAATTAAAACAATAATTCATGAAAGACAACACCGTTGCCGCTTTAGTAACTGATTTATTACAAGTGCAGACTACAGGGACATAAATCTCGTGTTTCGCGCAAACAAAACAAGCAAGTCTCTAGCGGCTGTCAATCAATAAAAAAAGTTCTCGAATATTTCTCCTGAACCGGTAAATTGGACATCATTTGTTGTGCCTCGATGACATTTTTATAAATGAACCACGTATTTTACAGAATTCTGTAACCATAAAGATAAAAAGAAAAACCTTATAACTTTATTTTGTCCATTTGTTCGTTTTTTCGCATGTTGCAGCCATTTCACTCGCAGACTTTTGTTACTATCCTACTTAATATTATAAATGCGAAAGTGTGAGGATATATGAATGTTTGGATGTATAGATGTATGGATGTTTGTTACTCTTTCACGCAAAAACTATTCAATAGTTTGGATTTTAATGAAACCTTACAATAACACAGTTTTTTTTCCGGAAGAATATACAGTTCTCGTAGGATAGATTTGTTTTAGTTTTTCTAGAGGCGAACCCGAGAGAAACGAGGGTAATCCGCTAGTTAACTATAAAGCTATACTTCGTAGCTTTAATTTAGAAAATAGGCGAACAGCTATACAATGCTTTAGCAAACTCTGAAAAATAAAAAAATACAGGTTGCAGTTCACAGTTGTAAATAATGTGCATAAATGCACACTTATGCATAAATATAAAAAAATAAGTTCATATAAGCTTACGGGGCATGTTAGTATAAGTCTTTCTGAGTGAGGTTCCTATAAGTTTCTAAACGACTTAAATAATAAAGTCAATAGTTCCTGAGTTATACGCTTCTAGAATCGTAAACATTGCGTCCCATCACGTAACTTTTAAACTAGGGAGTGAAAAATGGGGTTACACGTATTTTTAGTTTAGCGATCGCCAAATTGACTTCGTAATCTATACATATAATAAAATTGTAACTAAGCCGAATCTGTACATTAAATATTTTTTGGAAAATCTTATTGAAATAGACATTATTATCGATGCAGAGGCCGAATCTATAGTTTTTAGAATTTTTGTCTGTCTATCTGTCTCTCTGTCTGTCTGTCTGTTTGTCTGTCTGTCTATCTATCTGTTTGTTACCGCATCACAGAAAAATCACTGGAGAGATTTTGAAGAAATTTGGTATGATGATAGTTGGATATCCGAGTCTACATATAGGGTACTTTTTACCGCAGGAGATTATTTCACTCCCACGGGAGTACACGTTATAACACAACCCAAAAATATGTTGGGACATTAACACTCAGCACCATCTAGTTCCATGGTAAGCTACGAGGCTTGTGTTATGGATACCAGATAGTTGATACACTACACAATTATAACTTTTAATATATACATATTATAAATATAAACACCCATGACTAGAGTACAAACATTCGTACTCATCACGCAAATGAATGCCCCCAGCGGGACTCGAACCCGCGACCACTGGCGCAGAAAGTAGGGTCACTACAAACTGAGCCAAACGTGCCGTCAAGAAATATTTATGATCAGAATTTCTTAAAACTTGGTATTAATGCTCTTCAATACAATTAAATAAATACGTGTTTTAGCGTTTTTTTGAAATTCATCCCATAAAGAGATAAAATAAGGGATGAAAATTTGTATGAAACCTACCTTTTTTAAAGTTTTTTTGCTGTAGTTTTAGTGTCGATGTATAATATATTATTATATTACGTATCTAAGTTGAAACATAATACAAAAACATCAGTAATACGGAACTTTCGATGCGTGATTCAGACTCGCGCTTGTTTTGCTTATTTCATATTCTGTTTTCAACAATGAATGTACTTTGTTGGAACGTAAAAATAACTATATTGTTTACTTTTATCGTTTATTTCATTTATTTTTATTTTGTAATAATTGATCTTAAAAATATTTCAGTGAAAAAGATATTAATTAAAAATCAATAGTTATTGAAAGTTATTAATAAATCTTTTGAGCTTTGACAACCTAAATAAATATGCGAATAAATTTTCGCCAAGTCCGCAAAATCGTAAAGAAGTTGTAAACGTAAATTATAATTATAAGTTATTAAAAATTCATTCGTAGACTTATGTACCTACACACATGTACATTGTAGGTACCTAAATCTATACATATAATAAAATTGTAACTAAGCCGAATCTGTACATTAAATATTTTTTTGGAAAATTTTATTGCAATAAACATTTTTGTCGATAAAGAGGCCGAATCTATAGTTTTTATAATTTTTGTCTGTCTGTCTGTCTGTTACCGCACAACAGAAAAACCACTGCAGGGATTTGGATGGAATTTAGTATGGTAATAGCTGGTTATCCGAGTCAACATATAGGATACTTTTTACCGCGGCAATATATTATCTCATTTCTGAGAAAAAATACAAAAACTGCAATGTAGGAGTATACTAATATGTAAAACCTAAGTATTTGGTTTTTGATTATCTAAACGCGGGCAGGGCCGCGGGCAATGCTAGTCTATACATATAATAAAATTGTAACTAAGCCGAATCTGTACATTAAATATTTTTTGGAAAATCTTATTGAAATAGACATTATTATCGATACGGAGGCTGAATCTATAGTTTTTAGAATTTTTGTCTGTCTGTCTGTCTGTTACCGCATCACGGAAAAGCCACTGGAGGGATTTTGATGAAATTTAGTATGATGATAGCCGGTTACCCGGGTCAACATATAGGATACTTTTTATTGCGGGAAAATATCTTATCTCTGAGAAATCTATACTAAAATTTAAAACGTAAGCAGGGACGAACCCGAGCGTAGCGAGGTTGAGTCGCTAGTATGACATATAGTAATAGCATTACCAGCAAATTGAGAGGATTTTGACTTCTAAAGAAAAAATACCACACAGATGTATGTAAATAAAAGCAACTCAGTATATCAAACGTTGTCATCCTCGACGTATCGGGCTCACGAGGCTTAGCCCTCGAATAACATTTGAGTACTTTCTTTCCCGCATGTTATGAATGTTTAAAAACTAACGCCAGTTTCTATTTGTTGGATACATTTTTCACAAATAAATACCTATTTGCAAATACGCTTCATACCTATGTAGAGAATGTCAGCACTAAAAAAGTATTGAATTGAATTAAATAAATATATCACACCAAAATCTTACGAGTAATATTATAAATGTGAAAGTTTAGATGTTTGGATTGACGTTT
This sequence comes from Argynnis bischoffii washingtonia, assembly GCA_033884665.1. NCBI lineage: Eukaryota > Metazoa > Arthropoda > Insecta > Lepidoptera > Nymphalidae > Argynnis > Argynnis bischoffii. The sequence goes on along the minus strand of CM066618.1, from coordinate 9,651,202 downwards.
GTTACTCAATCACGCCAGAACAGCTGAATGGATCTGGATGAAATTTGGCATAGAGATAGATTATAGTCTTGAATAGCACATAATTTATCCCGAATATTTTTTATCCCGAAAAATATGTATGGTTCCCGTGGGATAGATCTATTTTTTGTATTTCAGAGGCGAATCCGAGCGAAGCGAGTGTAAGTCGCTAGTCGTAACTATAACGTTATTATTTTTTTTTACAATTTCAAAGTAATCATGTCAATCAAGTATGACATATAAAACAACCGTCTTATTTTCTGAGTGTCTCTATTTACTCCACAACCGACACACATTACCCTTGTTTTAAATAGAAACCCGTAGAACTTTATCTAGGCTCTATGCCTGTATTCGATCAATTAAAATGAATCTTAGCTTTAATAACTTAGACATGTGATTTGCGTGCGAACACATACAGGCTAACATTCTAGAAATCGTTACATCGTATTCATCTCTCAAACATTTTCGAAGTTATACTTCTATTGTTACGTTATGAAAAGTGAATGATGAGAGTGATTTTTTACGATGCGACAAATTGAGACTACAGTATGAAGTATGTAAGTCATGGCTACAGTGTGAAGTGAGTCCCGCTGTCTGTCTGTAATTAAATCTTGCAAGTTAAACTTGACCCACTTGACACCCCAGTGTCTGAGCTGAAATTTGACACACACGATTTGTTTTTATGACTGCACGATTACCTAAATGCAGTCATTTTTAATTCAATATGGCGGACGTTACAAAATGGCGAGTTATCATTTCCCTAGTGAGCCTTATGATATAGGCATAAAATGAAAGGGCTTGATGAGCGAAACACAATAAGCAAAGTGACGTCATTGTAAATTCAATATGGTGGACTCCCAAAGATGGTAAATTGTTTTTATGCACCTTCATGATATGGATATCAAATGCAAAGGTTTGCTGAGAAGAATACGAAAAAAAGTAAAACTTAAAAAAAGTTTAAACATTTAAAAAACAACCTTTTGTTTAAATGCTCTAAAAAACAGAGAAGTATAATTTCGTACGTGCGTACATAAGTATTAAGTATACACACACTTTTTTTTAATATTAAACTTCACTATTCCACACATTTTAAAATTACGAAATGCATAACATCTAGTATACTGATACTAGCATTTAACATAAAAGGAAAGCAAGTTTAACACAAATTGGACAAAATAAATATTGTGGGTAGAATCAATACATGGAAGGAAAGATATAAACTTGCATGAAATCATACTTTGCACACGATGTGAAATGCTCTCATAGGAGTAGTAAAACTGAAGATAGCACAAACTGTAGTTTTACTGTAACTTAGTTATGAAGGATTTTCTAAATGATAAAAACTTTTTGAATATCTAATTTTGTTAGCGTACCGTACCAAAGGAGCCAAAACGTCTATTATTAACTATCTGTTTCTTTTAACATTCACAGGATATGTGTTATATTTGTCAATACAAAAAACTAAAAGTAAAAAACAGCTGTCGTCATGTAAAAACATTTGTAGGGGTTTTTTGTTTATGCTCGATGGCGAAAATGGTAATACACTAGTACTGTGCACTAAGTGCAAATCATACTTTTACTGCATAGTTTATAATTAAAGCTCATACGTATGGTTTGGTATTGGGGGTAATTTCTAATAAAACGTCTTTTAATATAGGGTAATTCCGGGGGAGATGGCCGTACGGGAGAGATGGCCAACTAAAAGTAGTGCGAGTTCCAAACAATAAATGGTGTTAATAGTAATTTAGTTCGCTTCGTTGTGTGACTGGTGACAAGTTGCTGCGTGTTTGTTTTGCAAAAAAAATTGAAAAAGTAAGTAAATTCCACATTGTTTTTATTACAGGTGCATGATCTAAGATAAGGGGTTAATATATTATGTGGTCACAAAGAGATTTCTTCAATTTCGCTTATTTTTTATGTTTTATTATGAAGTCAATAACTTTGTTCGTATTCTAACCTAAAAATGGTCGTTATAGATTGCATCATACTTTTTAAAATTAATATGGCCATCTCTCCCGTGCATTTGGGATAGATGACCTTAATTTTTAAGGGAGTGATGGCCATAAAGTTTTATGTTACATTTTTTTGCCTCTTTAAAATTTATTGTCTGTCTCTGTGCTTAGATCAAATATTTTTTATAGGTGCCAAATTACTACGTTCGAAAAGCGATGTCTGCTAGAGGTACGTGGGATAAATCAGACTTAAAAACGGTTATAGAGGAAGTAAAAAAGCAGATAATGTCTGCATACAGAGCATCGATTGTATATGGTATACCCAGAAAAACTTTGGAGAGTTGGGTTAAATTAAACAAAAACATTAAAGGGCCAATTGGCCCATCTTGTGCATTTGGTACTGAGAACGAAAAGAAACTGTGCCAACATATAAAGGATATGCAGTCTAAAGGCTCTTGCTATTGATGACTTAATAAAAATGGCTTTCAATTTCGCTGAACAATTACACATTAAGCAGAAATTTAACATAACCAATGAAAAGGCTGGGTATGATTGGGAACAATTATTTTTGAAAAGAAACACGCAGTATTTCAAGCAAGATGTTTCTTATGCTAGAAGCCAGGGCATGAATAAAACGGAAGTAAAAGGATATTTTGAGATGATGAAAGGAGTCCTCAGTGAAGATAATTTGTTTGACAAGCCTGCTTATCTATTTAACTTGGATGTGACAGGATTAGAGCTCAACAATCGTCCTGGACATGTTTTGGCAGAGACAGGCTCCAAAGCTGTCGCATATCAACATCGACAGAGATAAAATACAGAACAAACAAAGAGAAAAAGACTAATAAAGTTGAACAAAAAAGAGTAAAAAAAACGTAAAGCTATTCGTTGAATGTTAGACAGCAGTTGCGAAGAAATACCAAAAGATTTTTCTGGAAGTGAAGTAGACGAAAATGATGTGAACAACTGCGAGAACTATTATAAGACACAACTAGTCGAATATAAGTTGCAATGTAATATATGCAGCTTTGGGTGCATAAAAATTGCACTGATTTAAAGACATTTGCTTAAACTGCGGAAATAAAGAAAAAGAGAAGGTTCGAAACAGGAAGGGCAAAGCAAATGGCAAAAAAAAAGTGCTGGTCATCTCCCCCCGAGCCCTATGGCCATCACTCCCGGACACTCGGTGTGAGATGGCCAGTCGTACTTTTTTTTTAACCTAAAATATTTCTATTTTACATTGATTCAAAGACTGTGTTCAATTAAGATTTCATAAGAAATATAAATATTGTTTTGTTTGTGATTAAAATAGGTGTTTTATTGTACTTGGTTTCCTGGCTATAGATCTTTAAAGTTAGTAGGGCCATCTCCCCCGGACTTACCCTAAATATAGCAAAAGGGTACACCCCTTTACACGTCATATATGTATGTACATTTTACTCTAACTATGTATCATGAAATTCAATAGTACTTTGAGCTTTTGAATTTTCTGAACGCCAGTTTTTACTTCAGTCGCAAAATAAACAAATTATACCTTTATTCAAGTTTGTCCTCGTTTATTAAAAGGTTAAGTGTTGAAAAGAATTTTTGAGCGTCGTGAAGACATAATAGCAATGTTTTAGAGCGATACATAAAGAAATAATTTACAATTAAAATTAAAGATAATGGTCAACTGTTAGGTATATGCCATCTCCAAAGATGTTCACGCTAAACAGTATTTAATTATCCACATCCAGTAAACTTCTGCGACTATTACTAAATCGTTTAGGTCACTATGTGTAAGCCACATTTCGCTTTCCGGTAATCCATTCGAGTAACTTCTTCGTCCATCTATTCTATAGGCGACGAAGCGAAGCTGGAAATCGGCGAAATACATATTACCTTAGCCTTTCATTTTTTTTTTCACTAACAAAGCTAAACTAAAAATAATGTTATTAGGTAATTTTTATATTTAATATACAGTCCGATTATTATTTATGTGTTCTATGGCAACTTACTGAAAATCGTCATAATTTAGTTATTATTCTCGAATATTCTGTACATATACGGTAAATTTGTAGACACATCTCAAGGCAACCGTAAAATTAGGTAGACCACAATGGACAGGCAGGAGTAAGTTAAATTAGTCTACCAAGACGTATGACAAAGCCAAGTGAACTGTGTAAGATTAAATTACCATAAAAATTATTATGTAAAATAAATTATGCTTCAGTCACTTGACCACAAATGTTTGGTTATTTGGTAAACATTAAAACATAAATTATGCATTATGATAAAGTACGTAATAAAAGAAGTTTATAACTTTTGGCAATACCAGGAATCCGCAAAACGTTGCAAATGCTGCCAAAGTTCATTGTGATAATTTTTAATGTTATTTTGAAAAAACTAAAATATTGTGATATGATTTTTACTGATCGCACAACTTCTTTTTTAGTATTTTAGCCTTAAAATACTAAGTTATGTAGGAACCTCAAGGTTGAACACCTACATACATATATTGAGCCGAAGATAGCTAGAACCACTTTCTTAAGTGAATTATTAATGTTGTCTTACCGCACCGCCGCCATTTGTAAACAAAGAAAATAAACCCGGAAAGCTTTCGGGTATGGTCTCGCCTAATACTCTATAAAATTATAAGTAATGTATACATCACATTTAAATTTACACTAATATTATTAAGAAGTAAACGACATTGCTCTGCACTCATACATTGTTAGCCTAAGAACCAACAATCATAAAAAATATTTTCTAGGTTCGATATTATGAGTAAATTACTATACAAACAAAGATCATTGACCGATACTTCTGAGAAGTCGACTATTAGCAAAATACTTAGTTAATGGGTACTACGATCATCATGGGATCCTGTAATAAACATAATAAAATCTAACAACAAAAATAAACATAATAGACCCTTAGATGTAGTTAGTTCATACTGTGTGGATTGCAATAACAGTAATTCTGGCTTAATATTTTAACTTTAAATAATAGCAATCTAAATTAATATTTTAAGTTTTTTAAATTACATATAAAACATATTGTTTAAATAAATAATTGGTTTTTTTAATTTTCTGTGTGGTTATACATAATATTACTATAATAGCAACACCAAATAATATTATTAATTAATATTTATTTTTTCAAATTTTAATATTTATAATACATAATAACAATTAAAATTAAATAAATAATATTGCTATGGTTAATTATAATACTTATTAAAAAAATTAAATGTTTAGAATTAAAATCAACAAATATTGTAACGTACTTTGGTGCTATTTTTGAATTTTTAAAATAGTTTTTGAAAAATTATGGGTAGGTACTAGGTACTGTCTGTAACAAGTATATAACACCTTTGTGACGTCTAAACCTTAGTCTCTCCCGTGACCATGATTGCTGTAAAGCATTCGAAACGTCGGGAACCAAAAATCAAAATAAATCAGCGAAATAATCCGAAAAGATTATGATTATGTATCAAAACTAAGGTAATTTTATGTATCACAAGTAAAGGTACAAAATTTGTATAAAAAAAAATAAAAACTGTTATTAGAAATGAACCAGTTTTATTTTTGTCATTTATTGTCATATCGATAACTCTTTAAGTGATGAAAAGTTATTCATTTTCATTTCTTTCAGTTTTGTTCTTATTTCAGTATTCTTATTTATATCGAACCATGATATTCATTAGAATCGTCATTCTGATTGGAATCGGCGGTCAACCGGTTATCGACGTAACGTTAGATTCCGAATTATAATTACTAAGTCATTGAATGCTGTGCTGAATGCACAGAGCACACAAAATGTTAGTTTCCTGTAAAAAATGTTAGTTTCCTGTAAGTCCTTTTTAATTAAATCGTGTACAGTAATCAGAAGTGTCCATAACAATCCAACAATTGATAATTGTAGAGCATAAATTAAGCTAAGAATTATTATATAACCATATGTACGTTGGTTCTTATTTTTACATTCTCCTTAGTATGTTGTGAGTTTCTAAGATTGTGTATAATCTCTGAAATCTCTGAAGTCTCTGAAACTGCTGATCTGATTCTGACCGCTTTCTGCTACAATACCGTCGAGTGTTATAGGCTTTTTATTATTCCGAAAAAAAAAATGGTTTACTAATAAAATCGTAAGAGAAGTGACAGTTGAGTTGGCTTGCGCTGCCTGAACAGTTTGAAATAGCGTAATAAAATGTATGAATAAAATACCCCTAGGGACGCACCCTACCGAGGCGAGGGTAAGACGCTTGTTTGTAATAATTTTAACACATATTTTATTGTAGTTTAGTTGTAACTATTGGGTAATAAGTTATAAGGCCACTCTTTTTTACAGAAAGAGAGAGAGAGAGAAGACACACACAACGCAGACTTCCAAATATTTTGTTCACACATTTTGTTCGTTCTGAATATGTGTATACGTATATGAACAGTTTAATTTTTCGGTTAATTTATATAAGTATTAATGACCTATATTTTAATTTAATTCAATTAAAAAACCTAAGAATTTCAAAATATTAAGTTATTCTGAAATCAAATCTAAGTTGTAAACCACGGTTTACAACAAAGTGTATACTAGTTTTTGATTATAGGACAGGAAGGAAGCTCTTGTAATATAAAATGTTTATAAAATATATAATTAACTAGCGACTCAATCTCGACAAAAACAAATTTATCCCACGGGACCCGTACCCTTTTCCGGGATGATATATAGCCTTTAGCCTCCCTCAGTTAACGGACTATCAAATCCAAAAAGAATGTTTTCAAATCGGATAAGTAGTTCCTGAGATTAGCGCGTTCAACCAAACAAACAAACAAACAAACAAACAAACTCTTCAGCTTTATAATATTAGTATAGATTAATTATAATGTTTCCTTCAATCAAGTACTGCGAACCGCTTACCGTGAGAAATAAAACTTAATTATGCATAGGTATTTATAATTTTATATATCTAATTGTATTTATTTGTAGTAGGGTCGCACGGCGCGCAAGTGACCTAGCAAACGTAGGTACCAATGCTTAATGATAATTGTCAAGATAGTTGTCAATCTATGACATGAACAGTTAATGCAAAATTGCTTTAAGTCACTTTCACTTACATAACCTTCCACACAAAAGACTTTCTAGAAAAAAAATGTCATTAGACAAACAATTAAAAAAAATATCACTATATTTCAATATTCGAGTGAGTCTGTCAAATGATTACGTTATTCGAGTAATTAAGATGTGTTGAGCAAACCTCGAAGACTAAATAAAAAGTATCTGTATCATCATCGACAACTATTTGGATGACACTCCTTGCAATGACCCTATCTGAGCAGAGTAAATTTTAGTTGCACAATGAATTTTAATCTCTTTCGTATTTTAAATAAATATCAAACAAATATCTTTTTCGGATTTTTTCGTGGATTTATTTTGATTTTTGGTTCCCGATGTCTCTTTCGTATCTTAATCATTGCATCATCGTATCGAATTATCATACGTTGTTTAAAACGTTTTTAAACTAAAGAAACACGAGATTCGAATTCGATTTCGAATCAAAGACGAAAAATGAAGGAAAGAAGGAAAAGAAATTCGAAAAACTATCAAAATATCAAAATAATTTAAATGTCTCTAATTCCAGGAACACTTAAAGTTTTTTTTTTTCTGGCAACACTAAATGGATTACAACAATAATTGTATGAGTAAAAATGTTATATTTTATGGCATTAATTAACATAAGATTTGCATGCTTCCTCTACATATTACTTCATTTTGTGAAAAATGCCAGTCGCTCGACATATCGTGTTAAGCGGCTAAACGTTGGCACGATGACTATTAAGGAGGCTTCCAATAATTATGTGAACTCAAAAAAACCTTTTTTTTCGCTGAAAACATCTCACCGCTATTATAAGAAAAACATTTATTTTAAGAGTACCTACATAATATGTCTATTGTATGTAGGTATATCGATAAAAACATGAAAAGCGACTATGAAAAACATCGTCTTTAGAATCTTTTATACATCATATATATATACATACATGATAACAACAGTTTTTATTATATTGGCGCCTTAGAAAACGCTTTTAGGCTAATAATAAATAACAAATTTAAATAATAATGACGAAAAAGTTTTCACTTCAGCGCTTACTCGTTAAACAAAAGGGAACGGAATCCCAAGAGCTATCATCCATTGTCATATACTATTCGAGGCGCTCTTTCACTTCTAAACAATATAGTATGTATTCGGCCCTTTTTAACGTCCCACTGCTGAGCACGGGCCTCCCTTCAATATGAGGGGAATCAGGCCATAGTCCACCACGCTGGCCAAGTGCGGATTGGCGAACTTCACATGTCTTTCGAAAACTTGATAGGTTTTCTCAGTCATGCAGGTTTCCTAACGATGTTTTCTTTCACCGTAAGGCAAGTGGTAATCATGTTAGAAATGATTCGCACATGAAAATATCAAAGGTGCGAGACCCGGGATTTGAACCCACTTCACTCGGTTTCCCAAGCGAGCGCGTTACCATTCGGCTACCACTGCCAAACAATATAGTATATTATACGTATAATATAGTGTACAAATGTACCGAATATCTAATATAATATGTTATCTAATCTATCTAATCTTATTATATATTTAAAGGAGCAATTCCTGTATATTTATATCTTTATATCTTTATTTATTTATACCAGCGATCTCGAAAACGGCTCTAACGATTTCGCTGAAATTTGGTATGTGGGGGCTTTCGGGGGCGAAAAATCGGTCTAGATTCTGGTCTCATGTCTGGGAAAACGTGTGTTTTTGAGTTTTCATGCGATTTTCTTTTGCATTATTCTACGCAGAATGTGGTTGATAATTATTTACTCTTAGGTATAAGCATCGTGGTCAAGCGGTCAAGGCGCAAGTTAGACAACACATATTATGCCCGGGATCCAATCCCGGTCGGAATACAATGTTTTTACTTTTTTTTTTTGTATTTATTCAAGTTTTAGTTTTTTTATCTAAAAAATACGATATAACAAAGAAGAACACCGAGCGAAGCTCGGTCGCCCAGGTACTAAAGGGTTTAAATGTTAAGTACATATGTATGATTACAGCTAGCAACACTTTGAGATGCAGTCAAATAACAATGCTACGTCGTTATAAAATTTACACAAATCTAAGATGATTTGATGGGTAAAATTAAATTATAATATATTTATGTAAAATCATCTATTCTAATTTTTATAACATTTCGCTAAATCCAATTTTATTTAATTTTTTCTCCATCTCATCTCATTATTTTCGTATCTTAGGTTTATTTATATCTTACGAACAAACTACGTGGTTCATCGTGACGATCTCGATGATGTCACATTGTGGGCTGCCCTTAGCTCATAATATCAAGTGACAAAAATTATTTTCATGAGTACTAAGGGACCACAAACCTCAAAGAATGTCCATTATAATATATATAAGTAGGACCCCATCATAAAAGTGCATAATATAAACTACTTATTATATACACTCCAACTCCGCGATCATAAGTGTTACTAATGATGACATCACATGGGGTACTTATTAAAAAATAAAAAGTGTCGTGAATGTCTTTCGAAATGTTACCCTTTTTTCCGTGTAGCTTTCTCGTTCGCCAAGTATACCGAGTAACGTGCAATAAGGAACTTCGTTCCAACAAATAAGTACCTATGGAAGATATCCAATTAAAATATGAAATATAAAAGTATTATAAGAATTCTATATTATAATTACTTCTATTAACAATTAAACAATTTTTCCTACTTTACAACATGACCATAAAAAATTATTTCATTCGAGTTTCTATGACAGGCCTCGTTGGCTCATTTTGGCTATTACCACACCCATTGTCTCGCAGCGAAGGCATATTCAAAGCACTAAAATCAAAATATGGCATGCATAATCATGATAACGACTGAACTATTATGGAATTTGATTATGGAAATTAATAAGTGCTTGGGGAGGAACATCAAATTGCGTGATTGGATTTTATACTCAAAATGATTCTATATATGTAGGCAACACTCTATATGATCATCAAAAAATATATTAATGCATTTAATTTATATCAAAAGTGTACTAATTTTATTTAGTATAGAACTTACTTTTATCTAAACATTTTATAAACCAATCCTAGATAAGAGAAACTTTATGATAAAATTATTTCTATGGTAAACTAGCAAAGCTGCTCTCGTTTCACCGACCGTCCGTCCATCAGTACCATACTTTTTGATATCTCACAAATATATTTATAACATTTAGCAACCTTCGCTCAGTAATCGGATAATGTAGCTTCTTATTCGTAAAGGACTTATTTGGATCGGATCAGTATTTTCCGAGAAAATCCACTATATAAACTAACATTGGACCCTTTATAATATTAGTATTAACCTCTCACGATCTATGAAATGTGCTTATATCTCATGGGAACCATTTGATGACCCGACATAAACATTAACCTTTATCGCTGTTCATGCTATACTATAGACTTGTGTATTAAATATCATAATTCGTTAAGCTTGAAAAAGTAGGTGTAAAGAAAGAGCTATTATTAAATAGAAAATTTCTTAAATACCGAAAACATTGTGGTATCTGTTTGCCTGAAATTGCTATTGTGCTCGAGGCTGCAGGTAGACACGGGTGAATGTTTTATTGACCATGCAGATGCTTGTTCCGGTTTGGTACAATACGCGATGTTGGTAGCCGTAGCGCTCTCAGTATCAGTTGAATGCCCAGAAAGGGTGAGATGAGGTGTCATTGGCTAAAAATAAAGGGAAGCTGTGAATACAAATAGAAATAAATAGCTTCTAGGCTAACGGTTATTTAATTATAAAATTGTACGGGCTAATATCCAAAATTGTTTAACCGATTTGAATGAATTTTTGCATGATTGTACCTTATATCCTCGGTCAATATTTCAGATACTTTTCATCTCGGAAAATTAAAGAGTTCCCGTTGGACTGTAAAAAAACTATAGTAACTTATACAGCTTAGTACACAAAAACTACTGATTGGATTTAAATGAAACTTTGCAATAATATAGTTCATACATCGGAATAACAAAGAGCTACTTTTTATCCCGGAAAAATATACAGTTCCCATAGGATAGGGAGATTAACCCGTACAAACAGACAAGCAGACAGAAAAACAAAAAAGTTTTTAGATTTTTTTCTATGTACAGACATTTGACCTCCACAGTTTTAATAAATATATAGATAGATGGTCTTAATCAAATCAAATCAAATCAAATCAAAATATACTTTATTCAAATAGACTTTTACAAGCACTTTTGAATCGTCAATTTTACATTTTAAATTTAAATAAATGTCAGTGTAGTCAGTCCGTGAGGAAGCTACCACCGGCTCGGAAGGCAGTTCTGCTGAGAAGAGCCGGCGAGAAACTCAACAGTTGCTCTTTTAAAATAAAAACTGTGTACAATATTGTAATACAATAATTATTATATATTTATCCTACGTGAGATCCAACCAGATATTAGTTCCACACATTGATATCTCCGAAGTATTCCGTGATTGTATAATAAGCTTTATTCACTAATACATTTTTAATTTTAGATTTAAATTGTTCAAATGGCAAGCTCAAAATCGATTGTGGAACTCTATTATACATGCGTACACCTTGCCCCATAAACGATCTATTTACTTTTTGAAGGCGAAAGCTACGCGATACCAGTTTTTCCTTATTTCTAGTGTTTATTTTGTGTATATCATTGCGTTTTAAATAACAATGAATGTTTTGTCGGACAAACATAATATTACAATATATATATTGCGATGCAACTGTAAGTATACCAATTTCCTTAAACAAATCTCGTAGAGTATCCCGAGCTCCGATGTTATAAATTGCCCGAATAGCCCTTTTTTGGAGAATAAATATAGATTTTATATCGGCTGCATTACCCCACAACAAAATTCCGTAAGACAAGATACTGTGAAAGTAGCTGAAATAAACAAGTCTAGCAGTATTAACATCTGTTAGCTGCCTGACTTTCCTAACCGCGAACACAGCGGAGCTTAGTCTACTCGCGAGAGATGAAAGATGGGGGCTCCACTGAAGACCCGAGTCCAATGTTATACCTAAGAATACCGTGGAATCTACAGTATCAAGAATCTCATTATTTAAAAACAAACTGAAATTCTGTCTCCTTACATTAGGTAGGGTAAAATGTATACATTTAGTTTTCTTGGTGTTTAATGCTAAGTTGTTAATATTAAACCACTTAAGTATGTGAGATAATGCACTGTTTACTTTGTCATAATTAGTTATATTTCTATCCACTTTAAAAATTAAGGAGGTATCATCCGCAAACAGTACAATATCACACAATTCATTAGCATAGAAAGGAAGATCGTTTATATAAACTAGAAACAAAAATGGACCCAAAATAGATCCCTGCGGAACACCCATTCTCAGAGGGGATCCGGAAGAATTAACGTTATTTACAGCGACTTTCTGAATCCTATCACTAAGATATGAAGCAATGAGATCAAGAGCAATGCCACGAATACCATAATGACTTAGTTTAAGCAGGAGGGTTTCATGTTCTACGCAATCAAAGGCTTTAGATAAATCACAAAAAACACCAATTGCATTTTGTGATTTTTCCCAAGCGTTATAAATGTGTTTAAGAAGAGCAACTCCCGCATCGGCTGTAGACCTACCTTTGGTAAAACCATACTGTTCACTATGGAAGATGCTATTAATATTGAAATGAATTAACAATTGGTTTAGAATAAGTTTTTCAAAAATTTTACTCATAGATGGCAATATAGAAATCGGTCTATAATTGCCAGGATCATTTTTATCTCCACTTTTAAAAAGAGGTATTATCTTACTTAGTTTCATAAGATCAGGGAAAGTTCCATAATCTACACATTTATTGAAAATAAAGGATAAATGTGGTGCAATATCAGTTATTATTGAGTTGAGTAATTTAACAGACATGCCCCACAAATCACCAGTTTTCTTAAGGTTAATGGTTTTGAATACTTTAATAATATCTTTTGCATCTACATACGAAAATTTAAACTGCTGATCACAGTGATGAGTATGTTTATGTAAGAGGTTAATCGCGTCTAGGGAAGATGATTTTAAAGAAGATGTTACCTTTATTGGGATTTCAGAAAAATAATTCTCAAAAGTATTTGCAACATCTTCGTCTGAGCTCAATACTACGTTATCTATTGCTAGCTTCACAGGTTGACTATCGATCTTAGATCTTCCAGCCGTATGAGTAATTACATCCCAAGTTGTTTTAATTTTATTGTCTGAATTTATAATTTTATTTCTAATAAATATAGACTTAGCTTGAATGCAAACATTTTTAAAAATCTTTGAATACGCTCTTACTCGACTATGGAACATTGGGTCATGATTCCACTGCCTCACACTATACAATTCATATAATTTATCTCTACTTCGGTATATGCCGACAGTTGCCCAGTCGCTAAATTTCAGTTTAGTATTTTTATAAAAAGTTTTTTCTTTAAAAATGTTATTAAATGACTTTAAAAGTGAGTTGAAAAAAATGTCATAATGGTTATTTGGATGATCTGAAGTCATTTCCATTTTATGCAAGTGCCGTGTCACTTTCTCTTTGAAAGAATTGATTCTACTTATTGTAACTGGTCTACATTTAATTATTTGTCTTTTATTGATAATATTGATAATTTGTCCTTAAGTCTACGATTAATAAAGATAATAAATAAAGTTAGAATTTAAGCTGACTGTGTTTAGTATTTGTATGTACAATGTATGTTTATACATCGACAAAGGGTAAAATAAGCGTAGTAACACCTGTGTAAAATTAATTCAGTACCTAGGATACATTCAATTACCCTAATTAAACCTGACATTAACTTTATGATAATGAAAATAATTTCAATGATCGTAGATATTTTTCATTTTTTAATTACTATGACTAAATTTTGGTATTAAAAAAATGTAAAGTTTTATTTTAATTTATATAATTAATAATTGATAATACAGCCATAGTAGGTACCATCAATGTACGAAAATTTTATTATAAAACTAGCGAGTCATAATCGCTTTCGGGTTCATCCCTAGGTACGTTTTGACGGTTAGTACGGAATAGATAGACTATATATTAGTATATATATATATATATATATATATATATATATATATATATATATATATATATATATATATATATATATATATATATATATATATATATATATATATATATATAGGTATGATGACTTTTATATCACTTACTTGAAAAATGATTTATTCCCCATACAAACTTTCATCCCTCTTTTCACCTTTTTAAGGGATGATTTCCGGAATAAAAATTATTCTGTGTCCTTTGCAGGGTCTTAAACAATGTTCATACCAAATTTGATCTAAATCGGTTCAGACAATTTTTTGTTTATCCATTACAAACAAACATACAAAAAACGTTTTTTCTTCTCTTTGTATAAAATAATATATGTATGAATAGAAAAAAAAACTATATAGCGTATACATAAGTATTAAATAATATACGTGTAGATACACCAATGTCTCTACCACTTTACCTCGGGTCACAAGGCAGATCACTAGTCAAATAAAATTCGATCACTGAAGGATAAACCTTTTTTTTTCGGAATGTCGAATGCTGTTGGCCCTACTGGCCTTGACAGCGTCACCGGGCTTTTAAGGTGGACAGAAGGTCCTATCTAGTAATTAGTTCCGTAAGGGCACCTCCTGCAAGGTTCGGACCACGGCATTCCATTCGGAGTCGCTATTATGAAACTTTTTCTAGTTTCCGAGCCACCATTGAAACTCAAAGCTTTCGAAGAGCTTACCAGTTACTATGGGAGCTATACGTAAATGCATTTATTTACTAACATTAATAATACCATTACTTTTAATTACCTAAAAGAGTAAATAATAAAGCTGTGATATATGTACCTACATCGTACTAAAGAGTTAGTATAATATTGTTACGAAATAGTGTTCTGGGATCAGATATTAAAGCTTGTCACAGGCAACATAGATGTTTTATTGCTTTCATGTACACAAGAGTCACATAACGTTTACAAATTCACAAAGACCCACGGGACGCGCTCAATAATGCTAAATAAATCACTGAGCTGTATTATTCCGCTTTTACTTCTCCTTTCTTCACTTTTCTTATTTTCGTATCCTTTCTTAACCTTCACATACATTCTAATAAGAGAAAGGACATTATAATACACTAGGGATTTACCCTCGCTCCGCTTCGGGTTCGTCTCTAGACATTAACTAATCTAAACCCACGGGAACCGTACATTTTTTCGGGATAAAAAGTAACCTATGTGCTATTCCAGACTACAATCTATCTTTGTGCGAAATTTCATGCAGATCCGTTTAGCCGTTCTGGTGTGAAAGAATAACAAACATACATCCATCCATCCATCATCAAAAACTTTCACGTTTATATTATTACTTACAAATAATGCAGATACTGATAAAAAAATTGAAAATATTCTGTTACATTATTCGAACTATGACGATAACTTTCTTGCTGACGGCAATTTTCCGTTAACTATCCTCGTCATAAGTAAAACTATCTTTACAAATATTCTTAAGCATGGCTAAGTATACTTGATTTTAATGTAAAAACTTTCATTGATAGACA
Source organism: Argynnis bischoffii washingtonia (assembly GCA_033884665.1). Lineage (NCBI taxonomy): Eukaryota > Metazoa > Arthropoda > Insecta > Lepidoptera > Nymphalidae > Argynnis > Argynnis bischoffii. The sequence goes on along the minus strand of CM066618.1, from coordinate 9,635,589 downwards.
GTTAACAGTGTTTTGGGCCACTAAAGAAATTTAAAAACACAATACAAAATGAAGATTAAAATTATTTGCGTCAATTACTTACTTGCTTAAAGCTTATAAACTTTTCATATAAGTTCATGTTACAATCACTATAAACGTTATACATAAGCCATTTCTACGAATGGTATTACTTTATGACGCCATCAGTTGGAAGTGTTATTTGGAGCGATGCAAAGTGCATCGAGGAGGCGCGAGGCTGAGTTTATATTCGTATATTTGAGCACGTTATCGGGTATCTGCGCTCTTGCTGTTTCTATTTATTTCCTAGCCGATTCAATAAAAGCGAGCTTGATTCACTCAACCAAATGTTTACTCTACTCACATTCATGTAGGTACTTCCTTTATTTTAAAGTAAAAATTGATTTCGGAATATCAATATCACATTTTTAATATTGTTTCAAGCATGTAAGTATGTATAAGTATAATTCATCAATTAAAATCTTAAAAATTAAGTTGAAGTAATTTGTTATTTTAAAATAATTACCCCATATTATAAGTTTATTGGTTTATTGCACGACACTTGCACACACTTACATATTTTTGAATCTCCTCTTTGGCAATCACTTTTAATAAGAATATTAACTACTTTGCAGTTTTTCATGCAGTTTTCACTAATAGACAGAAAGATTCTTTAGGAAGGTTATAGGATATAATTTACAAAAAAGTTGCGAATTTTTTTTTTATGGGATTCAGTGACAAACGAGCAGACAGACCACCTGATGGAAAGCAGTACCTGTCGCCCATAACACCTACAAATCATCCACTTAGGCTTACTATACAGAAAGACTCAATAACCAAACTTGGTCCGACCCGGGACTCAAACCCAGGACCTCAGGATGTGCAGCCGTACATGCTAGCCACTACACCACCGAGGCAGTTGAAAGTAATATATATTTGTGAAAAACTTCCACACTGCCATTAACTTTCGAATGAGGTATTATGGATGCGTTCCGGATCACGCAATATTAATTTAATTTTTAAATTTAGTACGCGTCTCTCCCGGACTTATCCTATATTAGTTATATGTAGATTAGTATATAATAAATATATACCCATACATGCTATTAAAATTATAAAGGCCAAAACGTTTATTTGTAATCTGCTAACACCTCAGCCAAGGACGTGCGTGGGCAGGTGCTTTTATTTTAAACACAACGGTTGATCAAAAATAGCCGTGGGATGACTGATAACCATTTTTCTTTAGTCAATTCAAAACCATTGAAATACGCACCTATAATAATACATAAATATATTAAAAATCAGCGATATCCTAAGTACTTTAACATTCTAGATTCTGCACGCGGTTTCAAACGCATAAACGCTTATGTTATTTCTTATATGCGTGATTGAATGTGATTTCCAAATGTCTTTACGAAATTTTTCATTTATATATGTAGATATATTATTAAGAATACAATCTTTTTGGAGTATTTTTATCTAAAGATTACAATTTGGACAAAGGTAAGTTTGTTCTTTTCGTCTTCTTCATTCTTATTACGAATACGTACATTTATTACGGTTACTAACACCGTAACACCAAGAGGTTTCAGTAGTAAGGTGTCTGAATGTCGTAAATAATCATGACACGAATATCTATCCAATTTTGATCTTTATATATGTAAGAAAAGTTTTGTGTGTAAGGAATATACCGAAACACTTTCCACTCTACCTTTATAGATAGTAGCTTGTGTATAATTTACAGGCATTTGTATTGGTCCACAGTCGCCCTTGATCACAAATATCCTAAATGGTCTAAGCCTATCTAAATGCAGATAAGGGTACGTGATTTTTTCGAACAAAGAATCAAAGAGCTTAAAGTAAGTTTTTGTTAAATTATGTAATGCACATCGTGGGAAAATTACTTAGTCTCAAATATTAGAATATATAAAGTAGTTGTATTCAACTCTTTTTAACGTCCCACTGCTGGGTACGAAGCTCCCTTCAATATCCCTCATATTTTGTTTTTTAAAACTTAATAGGTTCTCTCAGACATGCAGGTTTTTTTTTTATGCGATTCAGTGACAAACGAGCAGCCAGACCACCTGATGGAAAGCAGTACCTGTCGCCCATAACACCTACGGTTCATGCACTTGTTAAGTAACAAAAATGCAGAACCACAGGTGCGTTGTCACTGTGAGGGCTAAGATGATATGCCTCTTGCCTGTAATTGCGCTGGCTACCTTATCCTTCGTACCGGAACACAACAATGCAATCATTGTTGCTTGGCGGCAGAAATAGATAAGGGGGTGGTACCCATCCAGTCGGACTCCTCAGGCTTGACAGAGTCCTACCACCGGTAAAAAGGTTTCCTCACGATGTTTTCCTTCAGACACGTGATAATCATTTTGGAAATGATTCGCACATAAAATATCAAAGCATGTTACCACTGGGATACCACTGCCTAGTAAAATTAGGTTACTTTATTTTTTATATATATACCTACATATTTTCCTTTCAAGGAAGTCAGAGAGACAAGGGGACATTAACTTTAAAATTTTACGCTCACCTTTTCTTTTGCGATAAATCTCAACACCACTCTTGTTAATATTTATATAAAAATATATGTATATTAACACAATAACTATACATTTCAATTAAAATATTCTACATTAATTGCAATATTCAAATAAACAACCCTAATAGCTACTTAAGCCGTTAAAATAATGTTAACTTTTAGAATTTCAATGTCATTTTCGGCAACATTACAAATAGTGTCAATTTGTTACATAATGCTAAATCTTCGCAGCTTTTCTTCGTTCCGATAAATTGAATCAAGATTATCAATAAGAAAATCCTTTTTTTTTTGTTTTATACAACGATTTCGTTATGAGTCATTAATTCAATAAAAATCTGAAATTCAAAACATTTTATCCCGCATTTTATAACAATTTTTTACTAAACGTCATAAGCGTACTCCCAGTTCGGAAAGAAGAAGCCTCGGACCTGAGAAGAATTGGCGAAAGAAACTCAGCTGGACTTATATTAGTTGTACGAAATATAATAAAATTTAAAAAGTCGTTACTATTGCAGGCAAGAAAATGAACTATTAATTGTTAAGTACATAAACAATCGGGATATTTTTTTATTTATTTGTTATTTTTTTTCCATTAGACTATGCATACCTTGATATTTTCGACCTTACGCCCGGTGGTCCAATATTGAACGTCCTATAGCTCAAAAGATATTGGATATTAGAAAAAAGTCTTAAGCAAAAGCTGTAGAGAATAAATGAATAGATCTTTAAAAATGGATAGATGCATTTTATTCATTAAACCAATATTTTAAGAGTTATCAGCCGAGATAGAAAAACCGGTTCATAAAATGGGCCATACATCGTAAAAGGTAAGTTTTAAAGAAAATTTTCAGAAAACAAAAGATGCGAAATTTTATTCTCTACAAAAATGGTTTCAGAGAGCATAGTTTCTGAGATATCAGTCAAAATCGTTTTTTCATGATGGCACCTGAAGCTCCATCGGAATCTGTCAGCATTTTGTGATTTTACACCCAGTAAACGACCCTAAACCTTGCAAAAAAATAGTGTAGTAATCGCTATAAGGAATCTACCTGCCAAACTAGTTTGTAGCATTTATGCTTTATTAGATTTCGTGATTAATCAGTAAGTAATAGTGATATTCTATTTTATAAATATAGATATGTGGTAAATAACATTGTAACTATTTATTATTGCAAGTTTTAATAATCAAGAGGTTAACGGGACCGGAATATGGGACAAGCTTGACAGAGTGCTGTCATAACGTAGCGCGTCCCGCTAACACATGACACGGCCACAATATCATGACGAAAAATTACTTCATTCCGTTCTTTTTGTCACTAAGATATGACTTTGTATTACATTTGTTAAAACCAACCTAAATTTTATAGGACAAATAAAAGTGAGCTTTAATCATACAATGTTATGAATTCATAACTAAATATGTTGTTCTGTAATCTGTGTGCTAGCCCTTTCGAAACATTATTAATCTTAGAAAAGACTAAAATCTATCATAATATTAGCAATTGAATCAACCAAGTGGAATTTATATCTATCTATACGTATAATAAAATTCTAACTGCGTCGAATCTATACATAAAATATTTTTTGGAAAATCTTTTTTAAATAGTCATTATTATCGATATAGCGATATAGAGGCCGAATCTATAATTTTTTGAATTTGTATCTGCCTGTTTGGGAACACATCACGAGAAAACCACTGGACAGATTTTGGTGAAATTTGGTACTATGATAGCTGGTTATCCGGGTTAACATATAGGGTAGTAGTAGACTCATGGCATTCAGTAAAAAATTGTAATAATTTAATGCTGAATAAAATATTTTGAATTAGGAATTTTTGAATTTGATACTTTTATCTCATTTCTGAGAAATCTATACTAACCATTAAAATGTACCTAGGCATGAACTCGAACGGAGCGAGGATGAGTCGCTACGCTAATAAAATACGTATTAAATACAGATTTCAAAAATCTATAATTCTTGTCGTGTGTGTGACTTACTAGCTTTTGTCTATAGCGCGTGGAACGTCAAAAATAGTAAACCTAATATCACTAAAAATAATAATTTTCTTATAATTTAAAAGAATAAAAAATTAAATCAGTTCAGTAATTCCATTTTAATTATTTCCTACATACTGCATACTTTGACCACAAGTACAGCGCCACAACCATTGCGCTGCTAGACCCGGAGTAGTGGTCACTAACTGTACCGTTGCTATTCGCGGTGCTTAACACATTATTTATACCCAACAGTATATTTCATACTGTGTCGGTGGTCTCGTGGCTAGCATATACAGATGCATATCTGTAAGTTCTGGATTCGTAACCCGGGTCGGGCCAAGTATACTTCTTGAATTTTTCTTATCTGGAAATTCTCAGTAACAGTTCGAGAGTCTAGAAGTTGGCTGTGTTTACCCCCGTGCCGCGGAGAACACGTAAAGCCATCGGTCCTGCGCTGATCTCTTACCAATCGTGTCAAATTGTCGTCCCACCGGAATATAAATAACAATTGACAGGTATAGAGAGTGCATTTATATAATATGCACTTATATTAAATCGATCCAATGACAACCAATCTCAAGATTGGCTGTTATTGCCCAAATCCGTAATGAGAATATTATATATATAATGCTTTAGCCTTTATCTCGTGATTTCATTATTTATAATGTGGTTGAATAAAAGGTTGAAAAATTTAAGCAGAATACTTTCTTAGATTTACGCGAATATTTATTTATTAGACATTTAAATAAAACTATCTTTTCGGATTTTTTTCGCGGATTTATTTTGATTTTTGGTTCCCGACGTTTCGATTGCTTTACAGCAATCATGGTCACGGGAGAGTCTCTCCCGTGACCATGATTGCTGTAAAGCAAAAAAAAATCCGAAAAGATAGTTCTATTTAAATTTAAGCAGATAAAGAAATATTCAATAAAGTAGTAAATTATTGAAAAACTATTTTATAGTATCGATCTTATTTAAACTCATGCTTCGTTTTCTCTCCGCCCAAACGTTATTCGCAACCCAATGTCAGATTTTATAACAACCAAAAAAAATATTTTAAAGTAAGATGTATACGTCAAAAGAATAAAATCATATTTTAGTGTTAATACAAAGAAATTGGATAGAACCTTTTTATAATGTTATAGGATAATGAAAACACCAATTCTGCTTAGAGCCGAAGCGACGTTGATAAATGGGGAAAAATCTATTTCAAAATATTATTCTCCTCAATTTCCTTTATACTAAATAAAATCGGAGCAACGTACGCCTTGTCTCTGGATTTTTGTATAAAAACTGTAACTATAGTAAATTATTGTATAGTTTTTTTTTTTTTTGTGGAACATAGAACACTATGCAGGCCATAGCCCGATTCTGCTTGTATTGTAGGGAGGCCCATGCCCAGCATTAGAACGTTAAAAAGACCTAAAAATACATGTAATAGTAGCAATTACGGTTTTGCTCATGTATGTGATGTGATGCATACTTTTGAATATTATCGACTGATGGGAACGAAAGTACTTAAAAAATCGAACTATTCGTTTAATACGAATAAGGTGTATACAAAAAAGTCCCTTCACATTCCTCCCCTTGTTCTTAAGGAAAGTAAACATGTACTCTAGATTACACTTTTAATATATATTTTATTAAATTATATACATTTATATTATTATATATACATTTGTTTTAAAAAAAATTTTCAATACATTTTTTAAAAACAAATGTATATATATAATATGCAACTGACTGACTTTAGTACAATTTATTAAGGTTGTTATATATACTATAAACGGCTGATGCATTTTATTACATTTTGCTGACATTGCATTATATAACTGACTTCACAACATAATAAAATGAATTCTAATTTTAAGAATTTATTTCGACGGTCATACTACACTACTACATACATAAAAAAATAATTAAAAAAATAAGTTTTAAGTGAATTATGTAAGCATTAAAATAAAAACTTAAAAAAAACCGAACACAAAATAAACACTAAAAAGTAACAAATAACTCATTGGTAATTTTCGTTTACTATAGATACCTAATCAGATATTTTCGAAGTCGGTACCAGCCGATACAAATCAAAGCACACACTACAAATCAAAGAACTCTTCAACGGCTACTAGTAAATACTTTGAGCTTATTTGGTTTCATTTGACAAGCCCAATATGTTAGAATTGGATTTTGGAGTCTGATTTTTAGTGCTACTAATAAAAGTGAATTTTTTGTGTTACATCGGCTGGCACCGACATCGAAAATATCTGATTAGGTATCTATAATAAATGAAAAAACCCGTTCAGGTATTTTTTACTTTTTAATATCTAGAAGTCGGTTTTTTTAAGTTTTCATTTCCTATCTGCTAAAAACCTTTAATACCAATTAGACACAATTTACCTAGTAAATATCACGCAGAGTTATATAGTAAATTCTATAAAAAATAAATCCACGTGATCCGTAAAAAAGTAATAAATTTTTCCTAGCATAACAAAGTTTTCAAAAAATATTCAGTGTAATAACTCAATTCCTGATGCAGTTTCCATTTATAACATGCTTTTTTCTTTCGATATTTTGGAGGTCGCTAAAATATTTTAAAAGGTTTGTTTTTAGTTTGAATGCAATATACTCGTATTTATTTGAATAAATCAAAGAATTAAATAAAATTTTATTGCTTTACAGTTGGGATACTAAGTTTGTTGCTAGACGTTTAAATAAAACGTTATGTAAATGAAACAAACGTAATTATATTATTTAACTTTACGTCACTACCATTCTATAACTGCTAATACATTCTCATTGGTATCAGTAGGTTACATGTTACGAAGTAACTATTATTTTAGGATCCCTGATAAATAAACATGTTTATTTGTTCCCATATTGTAAATGTTTTTATTTGACAAGTTGCGAAGTAGACTATTTTCTTTTATATCCATTGAAAATATAGAATATATTTTTGATTATACCTTACAATAATTATTCTTCAATCTACGCTTAAGTAACTTATTTATATTATGTATCTACATTCTATACGATTGTATAATATAAAGCAAAGATGAACAAATATAGTGCTTAATAAATCTATTTAAATTTACATAACAATTGAAACACAAAAACAAAATGAATTTATAAAAAAAAGAAGAAATTATGTAAATTTACTCGTATGTGTATGTTTAAAGGCACTGGGGGATGATGTTACACTCTATTATCACATCCCGTAGGCTCAGGAGAATACTTTGAGTCATACAAGTACCAACAGAATTGTACGTTTTTGTTTTGTGATAAAAAGTGAAATACTGCGTAGATAGTCCTCACAAAAACATTATGTACCTACATCTAGTAGACCAAACTTTATGATATTTATATATAAATGGAGATTTTTATAAAAATATCTATTGACTTTCCCGATAAATCTGTGCTTCCTGAATTTACGGTATTATCCTAAATTATTTCCTCTTCATTATTAAGTATTAATTATAAACATAGTTTAAAATCCATATGTTAGTTTTCACTTACATTATTATAGTGTATTCATATAATTATTGTTGATTGTTTTGTAGGAATCTAAGGTATACTTTAAATTAATTATATATCATGATAATTATATAAGTTTCGATTTTAAGTCAGAAATTCCGAATATTCAATATTATCATTTCATTCTCATTTATTTTCAGAAACATTTTAAAAGTATTTGGAAAAAGATTTTTTGTATACATCTATTTCAAAATAGAAAACAAATCGAAAGAAGATTAGTAGAAGTAAATTACAAACAAAATATAGAATTTTGATGTATAGAATATTTTAATATCCAAAATGATACAAATTTCTTCTGAATGAACAACTTGTTTAACAAAAAGACAAACGGAGTTTATAATTCTAGTAGAAATTATTTTTAGGACTTATAACAATTTTCAATTATATAAGTGAAAATACGAATAAGAAAAATATATGTCACGCTAGTCTCAACAGGAAAAAATAAAGCTCAGAGCTTTGACTTACGATTCGTGAACTTTCAATCAAGGTTTATATCATGTGCAAAAATCAAAGTTTATTGCAAATATCGGATAGATCCGACAAATAAGATCGATGTTCTGTTAGATAAATTGAATATTTTACTATATAGGTATAAGAACAAAAGGCGCTAAGTAATTATAACTAAGCTGGTAGTTTCTATTGCAGGGTCAATCGAAAGAGGGAAGTCAATCGTGAACAAGACAATCCATGATAGAGGGTACCCTATGTTGGCTTTGTCTTAATCAGATTGGAACTAATATCTGAAACATAAATACAATGATTTGCGCTATACATAAATCATATTTACGATGTTCATACCTTTCTATATTCCTATACTTATTCCTCACATTCTTCAAGCTTGTAAGGCAACAGATCTACTAGATTATAATATTGTATAAAAGTATTGATGATTGAACAAATATCAAAGTACAAAGCTTAACCTACGTTCTGTCCTACTCTAATGCCTATAGCTATGTTCTCTCGCTGTCTGCAACAAGTATATTCATAAGTTTTTCGTATAAAAATAAAAAAAAAAAACATTTTATTAAACGTTGTCACGAGTAATAAATTACTGAAGACGGACACCATTCTTTCACATGAATCCTGAATATAATTGGTAGTTTGGTTTAATCCCGGTATATCATAGTTTCCCTGAACTTAATTTGTTGCAAAATTTTGAAGATCACTATTATAAACTACATTTTATTAATTCCATTTACTACTTTTCGCTGAAATCGAGACAAAGTATACTCTAGTTGTTGCTTCCACCGTCGTGCTTTATCTTGCTTTAAATTCGGAAGTTTTCAGCGATGTAGGCAATAGGTACTATCTAGTCAGCACTAGTTGTTTAGTGTAATATATTTAATTGTAATTTAAAAATGAATCTTATGTAGTAGGTACTTCATTTTTTATTTTACATCTGACTATAATTGAATCTACAGGTTGGAACTAACGAACGTTACATGGACAAAAAGTACCTTAAATTACCTAACTTACTTTGAATGCAGTAACCGAACCAAAAAAGATATACAAAAAATACACCGTCACTACTTTATCAAATCAATTAAACGCACGTTCATACCATTCAAGTTTCCGAGATGAAGATGCTAATGTGGATGTGCGGTTTCAGCAGGCCCGATAAAATTCGCAATATGTATTTAGTAAATACATATAAAAAAAATTGCTGAATTAATTTGATATCCACGAGATCACTATATAGTGTTAAAGATGTATAATATTTTTTATATGTCCTTTTACCAATTCGTTTTCAATATTGAGGAATGAAACTGATATTTTTATGACATAAATGTCATTTTGTTTACTGCCAGCAATTTCCATTCGTCTGACAAATTGATACACGTTGGGTCAAACAATCGCGACCCCTTTCTCAAATGACCTATCCTTAGGGATGTTTTTATCTATAATGGCTACGAGAGCTGAGCTCAATTTTATTATGAAAAGAAATAGTGAAATAGTTATATTTCTTAAATGAATCAATCATTATATACTAATTTGTAATGTTTATATTATTATAAGAAATATTATATGGATGGCAAAGTTGTGATTATATTTTTTTTAGCTTACCTCCATCCATGGCTAACCAAAAGCCTCCCCTGTATAACGGAAATTATCTTGATTTTAGGCAGTCCCTTACGGTCCTTTACCTACCACCGTTTCCAAGTCGACGGTCTTCGTAATGCAGGGCATCCTTACACTACATTTATCTTAATAAAAATACTTACATTATGATATTTACAATTTAAAAGTTATATTATCGAGTGTAGAAATAGTGTATCTCTCTATTATTTATCGAGAGGACGATAGCGCGAACTTTTTTGCACACGTGAATTCGTGCGGGAGGTTTAAATACGCCGTAGCTGCGCTAAGCGCTTGACAGCAGTGTCAAGCGCTTGTGCCATGTGTAACTCAGCGCTCGCCTCGGGTGAAATATAATAATACAAAATTATTAATTACCAATACCTTTTTTAATATTATGAAGTTATAGCATTCAACGTTTTAGCTAGACAAAATACAAAAGATTAAATAGTAAGACAATTCTAAAAATATTTAATAATAATTATAACATAGAAAACTGTTTTTTTTTTAGAATTGTAAGTGCTGCTTTTTCTTGAATGGAAAATAACAAAACGGGGGTTTTAATTTAGAATAGATACTTAATCAGATTCTTTCGAAGTCGGTGTGCTTTGATTTGTATTGACTGCCACGGAAACTGCCATGGAAACCTGAAAAATATAATTAAATTTTTAAATAAAATCAACGACTTGCCTACGCTGCCCTCGGATGCGTCCCTGGGTATGTTTTAAATAAATGTGAATAGTTAGTGCGAGTGTACCTTAGGAGAAAGACTTATGCTACTGCAGATTGTCTATAGGCCTTAAGACCTACAATTTTCTAGTACATTGTTTTGATGTATCTCTTAAGATTTAGGCAACGTCAGACATGTTAATTTCTAAGAACGACTCTATAGAATCAGTTATTGTGTTTTCCAATGGGAATTACTGACTTTCCTGTTGTAAAAGGTATCCTAAATATTGACCCGATTAATAAGTTACACAAAATTTAATTAAAATCGGTTCAGTACATTTTGCGTGAAACGCGCACATCGATTTGGTTAAGTTACTGTTTTATTATATGTATAGATATTAGATATGTATGTAGAGTCATAATAACCATGATTTTTTATGTATGACTAGTAGAAAGTACTAGAAGTATTTCAATAATATTCACTGGAAGGCACAGTCGTGTGATATTGTATCGTAGACACGGTTAATAAAAAATAATGTTGACTGATGATGATAGAAGATCACTGGAAAAATTTCGCAATTAAATCATACTAACATTAATATTATAATACAAGCGACACACCCTCGCTTCGCTCGGGTTCGTCCCTAGGTTGCTTCCCAAATCAAAATAAATTATTTAATTTGGTTTTAATTTTTTTCGCGGGACCCTATTTCTTTTTTCTAAAATAAAAGTAACCTAAGCTATTCCTTATTACATCAGCTATCTGCCTGTGAAGTTCCGTCAAAATCGGTCCAGCCATTTTAGCGATAAGCCGGAACAAACAGACAGATAGACAAAACTTGTAAAAAATGTTGTTTTGGTATATGTATCCATATGCATTTAGTAAAAAGTGTTTTTTTTTATGAGATTCAGTGACAAACGAGCAGACAGACCACCTGATGGAAAGTAGTACCTGTCGCCCATAACACCTACGGTTCATGCACTTAGGTTTTAAGTAACAAAAATGTAGAACCACAGGTGCGTTGTCACTGTGAGGACTAAGATGATATGCCTCTTGCCTGTAATTGCGCTGGCTACCTTATCCTTCATACCGGAACACAACAATGCAATCATTGTTGCTTGGCGGCAGAAATAGATAAGGGGGTGGTACCCATCCAGTCGGACTCCTCAGGCTTGACAGAGTCCTACCACCGTTATTTTAATATTACAAACGGACACTCCAATTTTATTTACCTGTACAGATGTATGTATTTAAAGTTATATGTGTGTAGTGTATTAACTATCCGGTACCCATAACACAAGCCTCGTAGCTTAACACGAAACTAGATGGTGATGTGTGTTAATGCCCCAACATATTTATGTATATTTAATATTATAAATGTGACAATATCTGTCTGTTTGTCTGGTCCATGAAAAAAAGTTGCGACAATTGATTTAATGTAATCTTAAGAAAATGGGAGGACTGATAATACATAACTCGGTATAAGTAAACTCATATACAGGGAAATTATTATTAATTTTTTTTTCTATGTGGAGATGTATGGAGGAAATTATCTACACAAACAAAACATAATATTTTTTGTATATTATTTTTTGTATATTATTTTTAGTATTATAATAAAGCTAATGTATTTAGAACATAATTATACATTTCATATTTTTCCCTCAGGAATCATTACAATCGGCGCGGCGTCGCAAAGCCACTCCCTTGCAGCACAGTGGTCGGGGGCGAGAAGGCGAATGGACACAGCATGCAAAGTAGTCAGGTTGGTAGAATTAAACTTACTTTCTTAGATTTAGGCGAGCATTTAACATTTTTAATTGGAACTATCTTTTCTTATTCGCGTTATAATTTTAAATTTTTGTAATAAGAGACTCCAACCTCTAACCTCCCGTGACCATGTTTGCTCTAAAGCATCGTAAGCCAAAGATAGTTTCATATAAAAGATTAAAAACTCTCAACTAATGCAAATAATCCAAATTTTATTGATTTGTGTATCCGTTATTTTTATATTATAATAATAATTATAGTTATTTTTTATGGATTATGTTTTAGTTATTTACTAAAATATGTCAGGGGTTTTTGTTTAATATTTACATAATAATAAGTTATTGAAATATTTTTATTGTAATTAGTAAAAATACTAATTTCGCGTAAATATGACATTATACATGCAAGTTTGTCAATAATTTAAATACATATTTTTACTTTATCGTAAATATTTAAAAAAATAATTATTGACAAATAATTTTCGAAATAATAATTATTCAATGTTGATATGAGTACTGTTAAATTATTATTTTTCAAGTGTCATAAGTGTTGTAATATTGTACACTGAGGGGAAAATATAAAGTAAGTCTTATTTCTCTTTAAGCTTTTTATTTCCGCTTAGAGCAGTATTTATAAAAATTATGCATGCATTTTTATTTAATATGCATTTTTTTGTACAATAAAGGGAATAAAATTGCCGCTCTAAGATTTTATTTTGTTTATTTTGGATTTTTTTTTAATTATTTTTTTGTATGACATTTTCCCTTTAGTGTACAATCAATTGTGCATGCTTTACTTTAGCTAAAGTCGATAAACATAATATTATGTTTTATGATGTAATGGTGTTTATTTTGATATCCATTTTTATTTAAAAAAATGCAATTTTTTATTTAAAGGTATTTTTTCAAATTTATTTTTTTATAGACTTAATATATATGTATATATAAAGTAATATATATATATATATATATATATATATATATATATATATATATATATATATATATATATATATATATATATATATATATATATATATATATATTACTTTATATATACATATATATTATGATTTTAATTTTTTCAACTTGAGCTACTTTGGATTACTATAACAAATAATAATATTTTAACAAGACCAAGTTTATTTAGTATTAATCTTGTTTTTGTTTGCATTATAAATTAAATTAAATTTAATAACGTAAATAAATCTACAAATTCATATTTCCATATAACACACTTTCAATCAAACCAAAATTATTATGGTGTTAAAGAAACTGCGTGTACAAAAAATCATATAGTCATACGAACAAAAAAAATTAGTCCTCCAAGCCCCCTTTTGAAGTCGGTAAATAAAAACATAAATATATAAATTTTTATAACGAGCTGGAAAACCCTAAAAATATAGCAAATATACATTACATTTACGTTTAATGTTCACCGTAATTACCTTTATAGGCAGGAACGGAACGAATACATATTTGTTTTGCTGTAGCAAATCCGCTGAAACCACGGATTTGTACGTTGTAATATACGTTTCAAGCCAAGCAGTTAGTTATTGTTGTATACTCGAGCGTAGCCTTCAAAATGTTCGAAGAGACAACTGCAAAGCCTTGTAAGATAATGATTTTAAAATATAGAATGTATATTTTTTAGATGTTATTGAGGTAATTTCTTGGTCAAGACGGGATGCTATTCCATTACTATCCATTCTATTATTTACTAATTTAACAATATAATTTATATATATGCACTACGTACGCCTTAACTACAATGGGCTTTATATTTTGAACATTATTAGGTGTAACTTTTGTAGAATAACTATCTTGTATATTTAAACGAGCAATTCTTGTATATTTATATCTTTATTTATTTATTTATTTATTTATACCGGCGATCTCGGAAACGGCTCTAACGATTTTGCTGAAATTTGGTATATGGGGGCTTTCGGGGGCGAAAAATTGATCTAGATTAGTCACATGTCTGGGAAAACGCATGTTTTTGAGTTTTCATGCGTTTTTCTTATGCATTATTCTACGCAAAATTTAATCGCGACATCTATACAACTGTCTCAGTAACACTTAGTCACTCAATGTAAAATTATTTTTAAGCCAAATTAAAAAGAAAATTATTCTTATCGCGACATCTATACAACTGTCTCAGTAACACTTAGTCACTTAATGTAAAATATACAATCTTTCAAGAACTCCGAGCGAAGCTCGGTCGCCCAGGTACTGTATTATTATGATCGACAACCTAAAAATAATAAAGAAACATCCTTAAAAAAAATCTTCGAATTTATATTAATATTCGAATTATATTTTATTTTTATTATCATATTACCTGTATCTTTTATTCATTCCTTAAATAATTCGTCCGAGAATGCTTTCGTTCACCCAATGATGGGATGAACGATTTGGATTTTTTTTTTTTTAACTTTTGAATTATGATAGCAGTAATTTAGTTGGTTTATTATGCGTATAAATCATGATTTATCCGATTAGATTCATGTCTTACGTATATTGTAAATAATTTATATTTATATAGATACTAGTGGACCCGACAGACGTTGTCCTGCCCGAATACGGTGTTCACAAAAATACTAGAATCCGACTGCAGCGCCACCTACAGGATCCAGTTATGAATCCAGGAACGTGAAGGTTATGACGACACGTTTGGCTCAGTTTGTAGTGACCCTACTTTCTGTGCCAGCGATCAAGGGTTTGAGTCCCGCTAGGGGCATTCGTGTTATGAGCATGAATGTTTGTACTTTATTCATGGATGTTTTTATCTATACTAATATTATAAAGCTGAAGAGTTTGTTTTTTTGTTTGTTTGTTTGTTTGTTTAGTTGAACGCGCTAATCTCAGGAACTACTGGATGGAATTGAAAAATTCTTTTTGTGTCGTTGTTTGTGGATAGTCCATTTACCGAGGAAGGTTTTAGGCTATATATCATCCCGAAAAATGTACGGTTCCCGTGGGATAGAGTTGTTTTTATCTAGAGACGAACCCGAAGCGAAGCGAGGGCGAGTCGCTAATTTATAATATATGTGTTTTTAAAGTTATAAATGTGTAGTGTATCAACTATCTGATATTCATAACACAAGCCTCGTAGCTTACCATGGAACTAGATGGTGATGTGTGTTACCAACATATTTATTATTTATTTATTTAGTCTACGCTAAAAAACCAAAAATATACCTCATTGGAGGATGTTCTGTCTGTTTGTGGGTTCTGTTAAAATGTCCCTGTGATAAGGAACTATATGCTACTGTGTGTTAATGTCCTCACATATTTATTTTTTATTTGGAACCCACTCAAACACACAAAAAATGTCATCAAAATCGGTCCAACCGTTAAGGGGAGTTCAGTGACTTGCACACGTACAGATGAATTATTCTATATGTATATAAAGATTATTTTTTATATATAATATGTAGGATATTCACAAAGAAAATAGTGTAGGATGGAATAGAACGTAACGCGAACAGTCTTAGTTGAACGATTTCCCAAATTCATTAAGATTGACAAATTATATTATTTCCCCACGTTATAAATTTAATTATGTTAAATCAAACTGGAGACAGATGAATATAAACATGACATAAAGTTCATTTTAGGTAATATCCTTGTTCAATTTTATATAATACTAGCTTTTGCACGCAACACCACTTATGCAGTTTATTTGCTCTACTCGTAATCTAACTGGTGGTTTTAAAGACAAAGCTCAAGAAATACTTTATAATTTGACTGATCTGCAGAAAGAAACGCGTGTTAAAACTTGTGTTGCCTTGTTGAATCGATACAGAAATGAAAAAATATTGAATCGAATATATGTGATGAAAAGTGGATTCTTTACGACAACCGTAAGCGAAAAATGTAATGACCCCAGGTCAAACGCCGCAACAGCGTCCTAAAGCAAAGCTTACCAATAAAAAAGTAATGGTAACTGTTTGGTGGTCTCAGCATGGTGTTATTCACTATAGCTTTCTCCGATCTGGTCAAGCAATAACGGCAGATGTCTACTGTGCCGAACTCCGAACAATGATAGCAAAACTAGCAGTAAAACAGCCTCGACTCATGAATCGATCTTCACCATTATTGCTCCATGATAACGCGAGACCTCATACAGCATGAGAAACCGTTTTAACTCTACAGGAACTGCAATTAGAAACCATTCGTCAACCTCCGTACTCGCCAGACCTTGCTCCAACGGACTACCATTTTTTTCGTGATTTGGACAATTTTCTACGTGATAAAAAGTTTTCTTCTTAGGAGGCAGTACAAAATGTTTTCACACAGTTTGTCGAATCTAGATCACCAGAGTTCTATCGCAAAGGCATAAATGACCTTCCTATTAGATGGCAGCAATGTATAGATAATAATGGTAATTATTTTGATTAAATTAATAGGTTAAATTAAAAAAAAAAAGTATTTCAACTTTTCTGTACGAATCAACAATTTCATACTTTAACCCCTATTATTTACATATACTTAACAACTTAACTTGAAAATTGGCACACCTGTAATGAATAAGCCACCCAAACGAGACTAAACAGCGAGTAATTTATAAAACATTACAGTGGTTACTGTGTTTTCTGAATGTACTAGAGAGAAGTCAGTTTTCATACATCGAATACCACCTCTGACTACGCCTTTGAATTTAATCTAATGTAACTTTTCCTTAGAATTTGCCTCGCCATTGCGATTCTTCTTGATTAAATTGATTTGAATGTGTTCTTGATTAAATTCTAACTTCCTGTTCGCGACTTTTTAGCGTAGATAGATAGATAACGTAGTTCAATGGAAATTAAAATTAAACAGATCTTTTAGTCCACGCGAGCGCAAGCATGGGCAAAAAGCTTAACAATATAGGAATGGCAATTTAAAGTAACTTAAAAAAGGAGGAAAAAGAGGGAGATTCTAAGTTTCAGATGTACATAACATTGTGCCTCTAAAGTAACGTAGATGTTAACGTTAGCACGCATGTATGTGACAGTTACATGATTCTTAAGTCGTAATTCGTAATCATTGTATGCGAGTTGTATTATTGTACTCTCTTACTCTAAGTTTGAATAGATGAAGTAGGAAATGTGCAAAAAATAGAGGTAGTGGGGCTTGCCAAATACTTTAAACAAACATTTTACAGAATATGTAGATCTATTTTGATTTACGATCATTAAAATTAAATTCGTGTTCTATAATATCTTGAAGAAATAATATGAAACGCGAACTTATTTTTGCAAATAATAAAATATATATTGCCCAAACGTAAAAAAATATTTATGTGTAAATATGTTTGTAACTACATGACAATATTCGGCGCTACGGAACCCTCGATTCGCGAGTCAAAATCATTCTCATTCACTATCATACGCATTAAAAAACATTACAGCCATTACATTATTACTAATAGCATAAAGCCCAAGACTTTTTTTTGCAGTTGTAACGCGAGTGAAGCCGCGGATTCTACTAGTATTAGTATAATAATATTGTTCTAGCATTGGGCAAACCTCAGATAAATAATTAAAAGTTTCGACATATACATAAATATTGTGTTTTCCCTTAATATTTAACTTGCATTACAAAGTTGTCATAAAGCAAACTCCAAGTCAACAACTAGAAGTCTCAATATTGTTCATCTAAATTCTAAAGTTGCAAATTTCAAACTATACAAATTTCCTTTGCATAGGATAGTTTCTTATACAAGTCTTAACGAAGTAACGGGTCAGAGGTGGTTAATAATAGAACGTAACCACAATACAAATATTAGTCCGGTCAAAATAGACATAAAAATAGTTGTCGAATAACAAAATCTCCCACAGAGCTGAATTTTGGTAGAGACCTTGGGTACACCATTAGAAAGTGTCAAAAGTCCCCATCGATCCCATATGGCTAAAAAAGTTATTCAAGGTCAAATGACAACATTTTCGGTTTTTTTTTTTTGGTTTTTTCTCGAAAACAGTAAGTTTTATCAAAAGTATAGTCTAGACAAAAATTGTATATCATAAAATTATCTATAAAAATAGTCGTTAAAGTATAAAGTTTAATTTTCAATTAAACAATTTCTTATCCCAAATTATTTTTAAACATATAAGTTGAATGTATGTACCCTATAAGACTCGCGTTTTTGAAACGTATGTAACGAAGAAAGCAATTAAAATCGGTTAAGCCCTAAAGTAATTAAGAGAATACTACACTTACTCGCAGGATCGGACATACATACATACTGGCCAAACGCATAATCCTCCTTTGCACTTCGCTGCAGTCGGGTAAAAAGCGATTGTTTTTTGTTCAAACTTATTTACTTACAGAATGGGATCGTCCATTCTTTCTTTATGTTACGATTCTTGTTAATAGCTTTCTTACGACTTCAGTGGCGAAGGAGCCACCGAAGCTTCAATTACAATTAAATAATTCTCTTTTCATATCCCATCGCAACGAAGTCTCTTTTTTTGTCTTTTTACGATTTTTTAATGGTCACAATAGAAAAAAAATATCTTCTATAAACTATTCATTTTATGAATAGATTTAAAACAAATTATAAAATGTAAACAATTTATTTTAATGTTAAAATAGATAGAAACTAACCATATAACTCAGAGAGATGTTAAATATCCAACAATTAATGTTATAAACGCGAAAGTAAGAATGTATGTATGGATATATGTTTGTTACTCTTTCACGCAAAAATTACTGAATGGATTTTGATGAAACTTTACAATTATATAGCTTACACATCAGAATAACACATAGGCTATAATTTATATACATAGATATAGTGTGAATTATACAAAATATGTCAATTAAGTAGGAAAAAAACTGCCATCTGCGAGCTATTCTGGCGTATCTACGCCGCAAAAACCGTTGGAGTTACACGTATATAATGTATAATGGAAATGTTTATCTAAACTAATATTATAAATGTGAAAGTTTGTAAGTATATATATGTTTGAATGTTTGTTACTCTTTCATGCTAGAGCGGCTGAACGGATCTGGATGAAATTTGACACAGAGCTAGATTATAGTCTGAAATAACACATAGGCTACTTTTTATTCCGGAAAAATGTATGGTTTTCGTGGGATAGGTTTGCTTTTGTTTACCTAGAGGCGAACCCGAGCGAAGCGAGCGTGAGCCGCTAATGACTAATATAATCATGAATGTTTGTTTGTTAATTTTGACTTTTTCACGCATCAACTGATCTATTATTATATCAAATGTTGTCTACTAAGTTAGATACGAGTATTTTATAGACCTACGAGTAGTATGGCTTATATTTTATCTTTGAACATTAAGTCGTTCCCGTAAATAGTATATTGTGGTCTTATTCATAAACCTTTATTTGTTAAAGTTAAAATTGGTTTATAAGCTCTTATTTTTATCTCTCACTTCGATATTTGTATTTGTAACACAAACAAAGCATATTTTAACTACTAGGCCTTTATTTAGTTTATTGAAATACAAACTAGTCAAGGACGCTAGTTATATAAATAATTTATAAATACTTTCAGCAAAAAAAAAATACATAAAATAAGCCCTCGTATCATATGTTTAACTTGTCTGAGTAAAAGAGAAACCATACAATAGGATAAAAATGAATTGAAACCTCAATTGTGCTAATTAAACAGAAGCGCAGTTACATTTGCGGCAAATCCCTTTCATAATCCACCCCCTGCTGTATAAAATATTCCTACCCGCATACGACAGTACATAAAGTTTTAAAATAATGCAGTCATTTATACTAGATACACATACATTTATACTAGATACACATACAAATATATGTACCTACAGGAAAATCATCTTTTTATAGGTACTTATAACTTATATTTAATGAGCAATTCTTGTCAAATTTTGTATTTACATAAAGCTTTGCTTTTTTAGTTCATCTATATAGATGTCTTTTCTAAAAAACGGGTTTTTATATCCTTCCCGAAAAACGTCGAGTAAAGCTCGGTCGCCAAGGTACTTTATTTAACTTATTGCTATCTGAAATATGTATAACCGACTTAAATTTGTCCAGCCTTTTCACCATGGAGGAGTAACAAACATACAAACACATACAAATTCAAAAATATGAAAAAGAATAGGCACGTCTGTTTCTTGTAAAATATGGTCGTACAGATTTTTAATGTGTAATTCACAAAAAATATTTGCCCTCAGATAATACGTCCTGTATTTATTGTTATTGGCGATAGATTACTGCCAATTGTTGCGGAAAAATTATAATTGCTGGATTTATATAATGAAACAACGGCCGCATTATTCATGTGCGGTTTTATACTCAATTACACGGTTATTCAGTAATTAAAAACATCCATCTAAAAATTAAAATATACATCATATTTACTTTTAAAACTAATTTAATGTATACCTTAAAAGTTCTTAAAAACAATAAAATTTTTAATTACAAAATAAGCTCGGATCTAATTAATAATTATTACGTTAGATGCAAAGACATTTAATTCAAAACACAAAGTGAGTACATGTTGTAAAGATCAATATCAGTAAGCAAAATGAAAAACGAACGAAGAAAGCAAAAAGAATTCTTTTATTTACTTGATTTTGCTATCGACATCATCAGCTGTAAGCTAAAAATACAATCACTATCTAGATACACCGTTTATACTCTACTATATTCTGTTTCGTACCAATACTTATTTCAACTTTTACCTTTTAGGTATTTCCATAGTACGCATTGAAAGCTTTACAAATATACTGTTTATAATGTCAAAATAACAGCTTTTTACTTAATGCATATGAAAGTATATACAGTACTTAGAGGGAAAAAACAATTTTAAAATTTCTGTTGGTCTGTTTGTTCCTTCTAATCTCCAAAACGGCTAGACCGATTTTAACGGGACTAACACTGGCAGATAGCTTATGTTATAAGAAGAAATTTAGGCTACTTTTATTTTAAAACAAGAATTACGGTTTCGCGCAAAAAAATTTTTACCCATGAAATTCTGAACAAAATCCGCATACCGAGGGACACACCCGAACGAAGCGCGGGTAAGTGGCTATTTTTAAATAGCGCTTAGGTATCTATACTAATATTATAAATGTGAAAGTTTGTGAGTATGGATGTATGGACGTATAGATGTATGGATGTATGGATGTATGTTTGTTACTCTTTCAAGCCAGAACCGCTGAACGGATCTAGATGAAATTTGGCACAGAGATAGATTATAGTCTGGAATAACACATACCTTCGTTCCTATGGGATAGGTTCGCTTTTGTTTTCCTAGAGGCGAACTCGAGCGAAGTGAGGGTGATCTATAAATAACTTATTTTTTAATAAATTCAAAATCAACGAAAAAAGGCAAAGTATAAATATTAAATAGTTGTATAGACATGGATAATTCCGCATATTCTATTTTGAAGTCACGACATGGGTGGCGCGCTATAAATCAACACAATTCGTTCTAAGAATATGACTGACACCGTCAAATGCGTTTTCAAATAAACAAAATATTATTTTAAAACAACATTATATTTATACTAGCCACCTGCATCGAATTCGCATGATTTTTTTTAATAATTAGCAAGCATCTATTAACTTTTAACTAGGTAATTAAAATATTTCACAATAGCTAATTTCTCACTCAAGCAAACTTTGAAGTTTGTCCCTATTTTTGTATCATGTATAGATAATATCACTTATATTTAGCACTAATTGTACCCCACATACGTGTAATATCTACTTGCAAGGCAATATTATTCGCGCGAAACTGGAAGTAAAGTTGTGTTGTATGTAGACTATGGAATTATTCTTAATTTAAACCCTAATCCACTTTCCTTTACCAAGAATGTTATAAATTAATAATTAAGTATAACGCTTTTATTTTCATTGTCAGTTATTTATAAATTACAACGGAATTCCGCAGCAACGGAGTACCTAATGGGTTTCAGATATACCTATGTATATGTATCTAGGATAAAACCCGGATACTTTCCTCAGTAGAATACATGCCCCGGTTTTCAATATGCTATATATCTAGAGATATCCCTGACCTTAGCGCTTGTCTGTAATTTGAAGCGCCTCTTCCACAGACCTTAGCGCCATGCCAATAGTAGTAGGACTAGGTGCACGTGTTTTGTCCGTGAGCGAAAATCTTCTACGGCAGGGCGTTGACGAGCGTTGAAATGATATTCGTGAGTATTCGCTATTGAATATTTCCTTTTACGGTTATAAATAGCTTTATTTAGTTTTCAAAATATAAGGGCAAGTTTCCGTACCAAAAAGGATAGTCGACCCATATAATTTTACGGACAGTCGCCCTAAGGGTAGTTAGTGTTGCAGGAAGGCAAAATGCCTCACAAATATGAGCAAGAGCTTAGCATGTCTAAAAGGGCTAAACAATCTGCATAAATGAAAAAATTGACTAAAAAAAGAATAAAGAATAAAAAAGAACTAGAATAGAGACAACAAAGTAAAAAAATTTTAAGACAGTAAAAAATAAATCAGCTGATAACGAGATGAAAATTATGAAAAAAAGAGATCGAAACGAAAGTAAAAAATCAGAAAACATGTCGATTTCCTTAGCAATGAACAGAATTTGAAAACATAGATTTAATTGAACTGAATGGAGAAAGAGCTTTAAGGATGACAAATAACAGTTATAGTTCCGAGAGTGAAAATGAAAAAAGCATTATAAGTACAAAAATAGCCAAAGAAAAAGCTACTAAAGGAGTACAAAAAAAAGAAGTAGTACTTTATATCCTCGGGCCACTATTTAGATACTTTTCATCCCGGAAAATTAAAGAGTTCCCGTGGGATAGCTAAAAAAATTATAGTAACTTATACAGCTTATTACACAAAAACTACTGATTGGATATTAATGAAACTTTACAATAATAGAGTTTATACATTATAATAACAAATAGGCTACTTTTTATCCTGGAAAAAAATTACGGTTTCCGTGGGATAGATTTGTTTTTGTTTGTCTAGAGGCGAACCCGAGCGAAACGAGGGTGAGCCGCTAGTAATAAAATATTTTTTTAAATCGGTGTTGCTTAAACAATAGTTATTATGAATATGTTACTTTACAGTTTTAAATAAATTAAAGAGAAATGATATACATCTAATAAAATTTAATATAATTTCAATACAAAATCTGTAAAGATATTATAATCAGAGTGATAAATAGGCAAGAACTCCCGAGCTGAATCTTAAAATCGGAGCCGCTCACTTGTCATCGGTTGAAATGATAAGACAAGGTTTATGTATTTTAGAGAGCTTTTAGCATAATAATCGCATACATCGATCAAAGTATTTTTAGCACAGGGATTTTAAACTGGACTAATGTTTAACCTTATTAGAACTACATGAAAAGATTTGACGACTAAATTTTTTTTATTATGTATGAGTATATATAAATTTATGTAATAATAACGAAATAATATTATTGTGTGAGCCAAAAATGATTAAATTAATGATTACCCGTTGACGTTAGCGACAAAGAAATGACTAGATAGATAGTTGTCTGGGAAATACATTGCCATTTGCTATACAATTTTATTCCCTACTACGAAATAGGCCATAATAATCTAAGTATATAAATTTTTTTACGAAAGTAATCATAATCTACTCATAAAAAAATATAGTAACTAATCACACAGTATTAACATAGCGCGTCCGTCTGGCAAATAAGTAAAATAATGAGGTCATTTTATAAATCGTTTCCACCCCACAACTGTTAACACAGTCTCCTTTCATCTCCCAGGTAAATAATAAAAACAAACTAAATTAATTTGTACAAACAAATCCAAGTAATGGACTACTTTTTGTGTAAAATTTTAGTTCATTAAACAAACAGTAACTGCCAACTCTACGCTGTCGTCTTAAGAAAAATTGTAAGATTTCACTAACAAATTAAATCTTTAAAGTAGTTTTCTATTAATTCTATATATTTTATACTAGCGAATTATACTCTCTTCGCTCTGGTTCGCCCCAGGTCGCTATATTTTAAAAAAAAATATAAAAATTATAAAAACAATCTGCGTTACCTAAAAGCCTATGTGTTCCTCTAGATTGTAGTCTATCTACATATAATACTAAATTTCTTCCAAATCCATCTAACCGCAACCAACATACACGCAACCATACAAACTTTCGCGTTTACAATAGTATTTATTAGTAGTGTGATTGAAATAAATATAATCTTGAATACTTGTAAGGCATGGCAGACTCTGACTTTGGCATCTAAGCAGATCAAAAGTGAAGTAACATATCCGGTGGAACACCATTGGATGGGTGGGTGACAGCTGAGCGATTCCGAAATTCAGAGAGTAAGTCCGTCTCGGTTAATATTGTTGACAGCTATCCAGCCATATAAGCCATGTTAAATGTCTCTGAGCCTGATAAACTCTGATACCAAACGTCACTTAATATAAGAAACTAATATAATTTATCTGATTCTTAGTAAAGTTTATCGAAATTACTTTCTAGCTATACTAAAACTATTGAATTAACTTAATAATAGAAACCAATGTACAATATATTTTTCAAACTTTCCAAACTATCTTAATAACATTATTTTATTCCTGTATATCCCACATATACCATGGTATTTCTAAATCTAGTAGGTCTCTTTTTACATTCTATGGTATTATATACATATAATACTTATTCTGAGTCGAATCTGTACATTAAATATCTTTTGGAAAATCTTATTGAAATAGTCATTATTATCGATATATAGGCTGAATCTATAGTTTTTGTTTGTTATTTTTGTCTGTCTGTCCGTCTGTCCGTCCGTCCGTGCGTCCGTTCGTCCATCCGTCTGTCCGTTTTTCCGTCCGTCTATTTGGGAACGCATCACGAGAAAACCACTGAACAGATTTTTATGAAATTTGGTATGATGATAGCTAGTGATCCGGGTCAACATATAGGATACTTTTTAATACGGGATAATATTTCATCTCTGAGAAATCTAGACTAATCAATAAAACGTACCTAGGGAGGGAGGTACCCAAGCGGAGCAAGGATGAGTCGCTATAATAAAATAAAATTTTATACGTGCTTATTTCAAACTTCTGACCTAATGTTCCTCTCAGTAGAGGTAACAAAATCAATGTAAATATCCTCACAGGAGATTAGCATAATGAGAAATTCAGTGAGAGGTAAGTACAAAATTATATGGTCCCTAGGGTGGCGTGGAATATAAAGGTTTTTGTCACATAATTTTAGGGTATTTTAAATAAATGTTTTTTCTATAAAAAAAGTTGGTGGTAAAATTATATTAAGTGTTTTATATTAACTGCAGTTTATTTGCGAACTGGAAGCGTAAAATTTACTTTAAAGAAATATATATATATATATATATATATATATATATATATATATTAAATAAATTAACAGCATTTTTTGTGACAAAAGGGGGCTCACGTGAAAGGCCTCTACAATCCCTTGCCTACACATCCCATGGTAGGTGGCGGTGCCCAACGTAAAGCTGTCTTAACCAGACCGGGAAAAATAACTGTCTACCAGTACGCTTGTCCGTCTGAGTGTCGTATGTCCGTATATCAAAAAGTGCCTCAAGTGCACTATACTATAGTCAAATCAAGGTAAAAATAGAGTTACCATACCATAACTATTTGAATATACATAAATACCTATATATTGAATAGTTCTTAAAATATGATATATTTTCGATTCTACGATATGTTAGCAATCAAAAATTTTACATACATAAAAGTAACTGGTATATATTATAAACTTATTGACACCTTGGTGCGTTAGGCAAACTTGCATACTAATATGATAAATGTGAAAGTTTAGACGTTTGGATGTTTAGATGTTTGTTACTCAATCACGCCAGAATGGCTTAGCGGAGCTAGATGAAATTTGGCACATAGATAGATTATTGTCTACAATAGCACATAGGCTACTTTTTATCCCGAAAAAATGTACGGTTCCCGTGGGATAGATTTGTTTATATTTTTCTAGAGGAGAAAATATATGTAATAATGTCTAGTTACTTAACGAACTTCTCTTAATTAAGCTTTATTTGATTAAGCAAAGTAATTAAAGTCACATTCGTGAATAATAAAGTACTCATTATGTATCACTTCTAATTTTATGTAGTTAATTACAGGAGAAAGCGCCTACTTATTAAGAGAAGTGACTACTTAATTTAAATGAGACATAATTATAATGGTTAACAGGCCTATAGTTTGGTATAAATATAATAGAAATTCTAAATCTCTAAATAATAATACTATAAGCACTAAAGAACAATACTAGAAACTTTATTACATAAATCTAACAATTAATTATTTATTTTTAAACACTTTTATTAATTTCTGGTTTATGAATACAATTCTACAAAAACTATCCAGTCATACACCGATTCGTAAATTAAGCTAGCTCGAGAAAAAGTAAAGTCAACTTTACAAAGCTCTCGACAGCTTGATGTAATGACAGATTAATTAATTATCAAATATCAAAATAGAGGATTTATGCTTATAATATATATAACATATACATAAATTCCTATGTATGTATTCAGCCCTTTTAACGTCCCACTGCTGGGCACGGGCCTCCCTTCAATACGAGGGGGATTAGGCCATAGTCCACCACGCTGGCCAAGTGCGGGTTGGCGGACTTCACATGTCTTTCGAACACTTGCTAGGTTCTCTCAGACATGCAGGTTTCCTCACGATGTTTTCCTTCACCGTAAGGCAAGTGGTAATCATGTTAAAAATGATTCGCACATGAAAATATCAGAGGTGCAAGACCCGGGATTCGAACCCGCTTCACTCGGATACCGAAGCGAGCGAGTTACCATTGGGCTACCACTGCGTAAATTCCTATACAATCATGGAATACTAAATGAAAGAAATACTACTTATTTATTTGTATTATAAATAACGCACATAGTTTCTCTTTTTGTATGAACGTCACGAAACAAATATGAGATGGGATTTTTGGTAATAAAAAGCAATATTGCAAGTTTATTTCTATATAAGCGTGACAACTTTTAACCCATGTCATAGACTCATAAATCGCAAAGACGTTAGAATAAACAGTGTGTATTTCTTAAATATCAATATTGAATAAAAATTTTAATCTTCATCTAGCCTTTATCCCGGGAAATATTCTTTCCCAAAATAAAAATATATATATCATAGCAGTAAAAGTCTAGTTTTAGCGATTAGTGACTACATACAGCCAGATAGACGAAATATTTTAACGTTTGTTTGCAATTGGGTATCTAGCAACTGAACATATTAGTTTTCAATTTTATTTATAATTATATAGATACAGATAATTTCCAAAATATAATTGTAGTAAACCACACATTACAAATACAGTTTCTTTGTGCACATTTTGTTTTATTTTAATATTATTATTAAATTCGTCTGATCCATAACTAATATTTAAAAAAAAAATTACGTTAAAGTGACTCTTTAATATACTATTCTTTCTTTTCATAATAACAAGTATCCAATATTTATTTTATATGCGTGAGAGTATGCAGCTGAGTGCAT
Source organism: Argynnis bischoffii washingtonia (assembly GCA_033884665.1). Lineage (NCBI taxonomy): Eukaryota > Metazoa > Arthropoda > Insecta > Lepidoptera > Nymphalidae > Argynnis > Argynnis bischoffii. Next base: position 9,607,496 of record CM066618.1, on the reverse strand, counting down.
AAAATGTTCGTCAAAAGGTTCGCCAGAAATGTGTTATGACAAATTTCTTCACAAATAACCTTCACAAACGAAGATTTTTAGTTGAAATTTAATACTCATGAATTTAGAATTACTTTTATATTTGATTCAAATGAATTATTAAATTTATATTATACCTTCACTATATGCACTTTATGTGCATTATAATATGTAAACAATATTATCACCACATTAGTGCATTAAGCGTTGTTGTTCGAATAGATGTAAGTAACGAGTTTTGATATAACATCAGTTAATATTCATTAACCGTATTTCACCGGTGGTAGGACTCTGTCAAGCCTGAGGAGTCCGATGGATGGGTACCACCCCCTTATCTATTTCTGCCGCCAAGCAACAATGATTGCATTGCTGTGTTACGGTTTGAAGGATAAGGTAGCAACGCTAGACGCATATCATCTAGTCCCCACAGTGATAACGTACCGGCGGTTCTGTATTTTTGTTACCTAAAACCTAAGTGCATGAACTGTAGGTGTTATGGGCGACAGGTACTGCTTTCCATCAGGTGGTCTATCTGCTCGTTTGTCACTGAATCTCATTAAAAAAAAGCTATATATATATATATATATATAAAAGCAAATGTTTATTTGTGTGTGTATGCGTATGCGTAGACGTACATAGACGTGGGAAAAGTCTGTGGGAATTTGAATATAATAAAATTATTGTTATTTTATTTAATTACCCATAGGTAATCTATACTAATATTATAAATGTAAAAGTTTGTGAGTATGGATGTATGGTTCTGGAATAACACATAGGCTACTTTTTTTAAATATAAGTCGCTACTCTTTTTATTAATTAAACTACACTTATTAATTAAGTTAATAATAGTCGTAATTTAAAACAAACAAGTTTTTCTCATAATGCTAAAATCAAGTTAATTACAATAGCTGTCTTTCATCGTATATATGACTTAAATATTTTATTGTAGTTTATCCTAATACTATCAGTATTTAGTTATATAAGTCACTATTCACTTACGCCGGAAACTTTTACAAATGCCGGATATTTCGGCCGGATACAGCTCTAATTTGTCACTTCCGAAATAGTTTTGTTTCTAAACAAATTCTCATAGTTCTTAAAGACACAATAGTACTATTAGGTGACCATTAATTGTTTATTAATACGACTTTATTATAGAATTTTACTTATTTCATTAGGAATTAAAGTTGTTTCTTATCAAAAACGCAAAAAATATATTAAGAAGAGAAATATGAAGAATAACAGTACGTATATAACATTTTATCCGATAATTAGGAACAGCAGTCGTGAAGGCTACTAGAGACCCTGTCTACCCTGAAAACTTAAGAGGCCTATCACAAAATGTACCGAGGTCTATGGTATTGAGTTCGAGCGGCCGACGCATCGCTGTTTCTAGCATTTTCTGCAGTTGTAATTACTTTTATGTAAAGTTTTATAATAAAGTATTTAATAAAAACAGTATGTAATTACTTTTCTTTTGAACTTACCTATATTTTGGTATTATAAATTTTAGTTAATAATATTAATATTGTATTTACATCTAATTCTGGACGTTTTTAATAGTTTTTAAGGTATTGAAAAGGAATTTTTTTGTAGAAACCCAATACATATTTTCAAATTCAGAGGCCGCTTTAAACTCAAATGTACAAGATATTATTATATATTTTTCATTTCATTTGCTTAGTATAATAGTATTTCAATCCATGACTCGAAAAAGTACCGTCGCGCATTTTATTAAAAACTTGCTTCGGTATTTTGGCTTTATTTCAATTAATAATAAAAATTTGCGAAAAGCGCTATGAACTATATTAATAAGTATTCTCCACTATACTATATAAGTCAAAATGGTTGAAGAGTTTCTATTTCTCTGAGTAAGAACGCCAAAGATGGGCATTAAATTGAAAAATCACGGCCATAATGTACCTAATAGGCCTCTTAACAGTAAATACGCCTCAAACTTATTTTATATCCTCGTAATTACGAAAGACAGCAAGCTACAATATTTTAAAACTTTATCGCTTTGGTCATATCTAAACCATGTATTTTTAACCTAACTATACCTATGACACCAAAGACAGATCACAAGGCTGTGTTTTATAGGCGTATCTACAAGGCAATATTTCACATGCGTACCTATGAGGTATCTATCGATAAGTCTAAACGGTGCGATAGTTAGAAGGGTGTATTCCCATAAAACTAAAATGTCAGCCGTAGAATACAAAATAACGATAAAGACAAAAAAACAAAATTTTGACAAAAAATGAAACATATTGAGTAGCATATTACTGAATAGGTCAATCAAAGTCAAATTGATATTCCCTAAAATATTTTAGAGCCGTATTGTTAAGTAGGTGTTACACAATTTTAACGTCGTATAGGAGATCTCGATATATTTTTTATACGGGTTTATGTATTAATGAATGAATATGTGTTATTTCCTAGAATACCTTCTCATTAAAATAGCATTATGTAAAAGATTAGCTTTTACGAGATGTTTATGATAGATAATCTACTCGTATATATACTATAAAACAACTTATAACAATGTCAATAAATAAGTAATATAATGGATCAAGCCCACCACTGCGTAAAAACTAATAAACTAAAAAGATAATATAGGAACATAGTAGAGTGTATAACGAAAAGCTTTTTCCTTAAACAAAAAAAGTCATTATTATCTATTTCAAGCCTGTCAATTAAACAACGATATAATTGACGAATATTTAAAAAATACTGCAAATAAATAAATATGTTAGGACATTAACACACACAGCATCACCTAGTGCCATGGTAAGCTACGAGGCTTGTGTTATACTTATGGATACCAAATAGTTGATACACTACATGTATATAACTTTAAATATGTATATACATATTATAAATATAAGTATCCGTGGCTGGAGTAAAAACATTCGTGCTCATCACACAAATGAATCCCCCCAGCGGGACTAAAACCCGCGGCCGCTGGCACGGCATCTAGGATCACTACAAACTAAGCCAAACGTGTCATCAAAGTTAAATAAAATAAGTATTAAAGTTGCAGTCTAAAGCATACATGTATCAAGAATCGCGGTAGAGAATCACAGTACTATTATGCAAAAATTCATATATGTGGGTAGGTATTTATTACTCCTTACGCTCGAACTCCAAGGCAGATTTTTATGAATTTGAACATATTGAGTACAATTTAAGTAACACATAAACCGTTGTCGGAAGTAATATTTGTCTAAACGTGGCGCTATCTGACATCTTTATACCATATCGTAAATACAAAAGGTACCTAGCACGCAATTCTCTAATTATAAATGCATTTTTAAAGAATTTCCTATCGAAAAGATCGAGTCGTGACCCTACGCTTTTACCGTCAGTTAAAGGCATCTCTTAAGTCGTAATAGGTTCTCGATTGATTTTTTGCGTAATGTAGTATATACAAAAAACAACAAACATAGGTACCTATGTTTTTATAGAATATTAAGATTTTTTGTTTAAATTCTATAAAAAAGAATCACTCAGATATATAAAAATAACAAGTTGAAGCTATTTTAAATGGGGATCCTATTCGAAAGCAATTGAAAACTAGACTCTTAAAACTAGAGTAGTCCTTGAGTAAAGTATTCCTTGTATAAAATGGATATTTTACTGCCAGTGACATAAGAATCTTTTAAGCATTATTTATAAAAAAGTAGTAAGTATCGTAAGTTGTAAGACATAAAATTTGAGTTTGGTACATTTAAATATAGGGATGAAATTATATTGTATATTTATAAAAATGAATGTCAAATATAGCGGGAAGATAAGATGAAATACTAAAAAATTGTTCCAAGATTCTTGATGAATAGCAGACATCAATTAGATTTAAAATAGAGTAAAACCAATTGAGTAAAAGCTGGAATCCTAAATGAAAAGACCAAATAGTCGATTAGACACGACCTTCGGCTGTCCAACACATGCACTAATCGATGAAACGATTGAGCAAATTGATTGAGGACTTTAAAAGTATTTCGTTGGCAAATAGCTAGACAAGCCAGAGCTACTGACTGAAGTGGACGATGTAACATGAAGTGATGCTAGGCAAGAAATTTATTTCCCACATGGCCCTAAGCCTATGGCCAAAACAGTTCCATATCCTAGAGCTACGTTAAGGATTCTCCTATATTTTTGACTTCAAAACTTAATCACGCAAATATCGATGTAGACGAGATTAAAATTGCTTGTGCACCCAACATCATTAAAGTTCAGGATTTGTTACCAAGAAATTACTACAGCAGAGGCTATATTTTTTTTCTTATTATTCTAAAAAACTACATAAGTTTAGATTTTTAAAACCGAAATATGATTATATTATTTTTTTAAAAGACATTTTGTTCTATAAAAAATATAGGCCAATAATACAATCAATGAGCTAGACATACAAACATTTTCGAAAATTATAATGAACCGTCTCCCCTAAACATTGAGTAACTACTTGCTACCAAAATAAGTTGGACTTTAAAAAAAGCTACAGCACCGAAGACTGACGTCATCCATACAGCATGGCATGGCATGCAAGTAATGCTTAATATATTAGCAGCAGACAGCATAATAAAGGCAAGCAGATAAAAACTTCAACAACTATGGTTTCGAGGTCTATAATCTGTACAATATATACTGTAAAATATTTTTTTAAAACAATGACTGATAGTCATTGTTTACATAAAATATTTTTTTTAAAACAATGACTATCAGTTGTGCACATAAAATATTTTTTAAAAATATTTTATGTACAGATTCTGTTTTGTTAAAATTTTATTATAGATATGGAAAATATAATTACAAATCATGTTTTCATTATAGTATGTACTATATATACTGGGAAATTATAGAACACGACGAAAATAATAATGTTTTCCAATTGTATAAGTAATCTTTAGAGCATAATATACGAGCATAATATACGTTTTTTAAGTTCGTGGAATGGGGGGTAAGAAGTGGAAATAAAAGTACGAATTTATTTTTCCTTTTCAATATATTCACCTGCTACCCTTATACATTTTCCCGATCTTTCAATTAACTTACGTATACCTTGGAAAAAAATGTTTTGTCTTTGTCTGTTTCTTCGTCGCTTGAAAATTTCTTCCCACGAAGACTTTTTTCAAGTTTGAGAATAAGTAATAATCGCTGGGAGCTAGGTCAGGGCTGTAGGGTTGGGGAGCCAAAATTTCCAAACCCACCTTTTGCAGGGCAGCCATCGCAACACGGCTCTTGTGAACAGACGCGTTGTCATGCAGAAGGACCTTTGGTATTGACCAAAGGAAAATGGTTTCGTCTTCTTTTTTCTTTGACTGCTTCCTTTAACTGCTCTAGGATTGAAGCATAGCATTCCCGGTTATGAAGACACTTTTATCTTTATAATCCCATCAACAGGATCTCTTCTGAGTCTCAAAAAACTGTCGATCGGCCGACCTGACAGTGGGTCGTCTTCAAGTGAGTCCCTGCCTTGCTTAAAAAGGTTATGCCACTTGTAAACCATGATTTTACCTTTTACCGGGCAAGAGTCCCCGTAAATGGATGACATGTCTTTCATTATGGTTTGAACTGATTTTCCTTGCTTGGTAAAGACCTTTATAACAGCGTGGTACACGATTTTCTCCATATTTCACAATTTGTTCCTAATTGATTTGTTTGGTCGACGGTAGTTCAAAGAACAATGACCTAATTACGATAAAACTTTGTATTTACACTAATAATAAGTTGGTTAATTCGTAATGACTCGAGTAAGTACCCTCACTAATGACCTACCTACCTATTCCGCGAACTTAAAAACGCACCCTCGTAAATACGTTAATTAGTACTAAAAGCCTAATTGGCTTATTTCAAACTATCCTCATTCCTTAAGCGTAATGTTTATAGATGATAAATCAATATTTTCCTAGAGTATTAAATCCAGTATACCTATGAGTTATGACATGTGGATGAAAATGTAAAGCTTTTTCATTAAAAAAAAATATATAGTAAGCTTAACAATAAAAATATTGAAAGTAAATTCACATTTTTTTTTAAATATTGATTATTTAGTGTCATGCTGAAAATATTTTTGACAAATAGAAAAATAACAAGAAAATGACAAATTGCAAAACAATTGGAAGATGAAAAAATAATTTAATAGCCACAAAAACTCATCAATTCAACTGCTTTAGAGCCTATGGCCTGTACACACTACGTTTTAAAAACGCGCCGGGGACGCATGTATCATGAATGCGTCATCTGCGCATATTTTACTCTAATAAATCTAACTTAAAAAAATTAGAGATTGGTTATATTCATATTGACACAAACACGCGACAAGAGCGTGTCCAATATCCTGTTTACTCCACGTCGAACGTTCATAGACAGTGCAATACATACAGTTTAAAATATTCCTGTAAAAAGCCGTGTGCATAAATTCAAAAAATGAATTCTCATGCTCTTCATCTTTATCTATCTCTACACATATAATAAAACTATAGATGTTGAATGTCTGTACATAGATAAAAATGCTGAAAACCTAGTCAGGGTGATATAAGAAGAAAAATAGAAAAAATCCAGATTTTTTCAAATTTTATTTTCTGTCTGTTTGTCTATTTGTACGGGCTAATCTCCGAAACTGTTGGACCGATTTAAATGAAGTTTTGCATGGTTGTACCTTATATCCCCGGTCAATATTTTAGCTACATTTCATCCCGGAAAATTAAAGAGTTCCCGTGGGATAGTTAAAAAAGTATAGTAACTTATACAGCTTAGTGCACAAAAACTATTGATTGGATTTTAATGAAACTACAATAATATAGTTAATACATCAGAATAACAAATAGGCTACGCTTTATTCCGGAAAAAAATTACGGTTCTCGTAGTATAAATTTGTTATTGTTTGTCTAGAGGCGAACCCGAGCGAGGGTGATCCGCTAGTTTTGAAATATATTTTTAAAATAGATAGCAGAATTTGAAAATATGGATATCGTTTTAAAATAAATCAAAAGGTTTACGTTTTACATAAAATATCTTGACTGTGCAGGTTCAACACGGCAATTAAAAATATTAATTAAACGTTACACGTTAATTAAAGCTTAAAAGATTTATGTTAGCACATAAGGTCTGACTTTATTCGTATTAATATTAGCAAGGGAAAGATGGATCGTTCTGCAGTGTCGTCCCTCAGGGAACGATTACCCTGTTGTAATTCTATCCTCGTCCTTGATTTATTGTTATAAAGATGAAAATTAAAAAACTCGAACTTAAAAGGCTTTAACTTTGAGTCCCCTGGTGATTTTTTGAGCCGTATTTTAAAATTAAAATGCATATTAAAAAAACTATTAATTTAGATGTTTTCGCGGTTTTATTTTGATTTTGTGTTCCGGACGTTTCAATTGCTCTATAGCAAACATAGTAGCGTGAGAAACTAAGATAAGTCATAGTTATTACTTATCACCGACGTTTATCCAAAAAATTATACAGTAATAATTTGGAAGAAACCTTTTTTCTTATAATAGCACGAAATACCTTATTTAAAAAAAATACAAAAATCTAATTTAAAATTTCCTATATGGGTCTAAATCTAAGAAAGTATTATGTCAGTATACATAGTTATAAAAGATATTAAAATTCATAAAATTAATAATACGTAAACTGTACTAGAAACTGCGCTTCCGGTGCCGGAGGGTTGTTTATACAATATAGAAAAAGCATACGGTAAATAACAGTTGCCTTTAAGCTTTTATTAACTTGTGTGTTATTATTATACGGATTAAGTACGAGTATAAAGAAGATGCTTTATGTTTTAAATATTCTTAGTAAATATGATATTTTTATTATAAAATTCTTGACTTTAAATAATAAGCATTACTTCTTCTTATATCAAAGTGTTTCGTGGGGTTTATTGTCAAAAGAAAATTTAAATAATGTCTGTGTGTGTACTTATGTACGCACGTAAGAAGTTATAATACTTTGTTATTTCAGAGCCTTTAAATAAAAGCTTGTTTTTTTTAATGTTTTAACTTTTTTAAATGTTTTTTACTTTTTTTTCGTATTCATCTCAGCAAATCCTTTCATTTAATATCCATATCATGCGAGTACACAATAAACAATACGCCATCTTAGGGAGTCCGCAATATTAGCTTGACAATGACGTCGCTTTGCTTATTGTGTTTCTTTCATCAAGTCCTTTTTTTATATCCATATCATGAAGGTGCATAAAAGAACAATTGGCCATCTCTGGAAGTCTGCCATATTGGATTTACAATGACGTCACTTTGGTTATTGCGTTTCGGTCATCAAGTCCTTTCATTTGATGCCCACATCATTAGGGTCACTACGGAAATAATAAATCGATTAAAAATGACGGCATTTAAATAATCGTACATTGTCATGAGAACCAAACTTAGGTATGTGCCAAATATCAGCTCAATCGGACACTGGAAATTAACTCAAATTCAACTTGCAAAATTTGATTACAGACAGACATCGGGACTAACTTCACACTGTAGCCAATTACGACTAACTTCATACTGTAGTCTTAATCTATTGCTTCGTAAAAAAGTCACTCATCATTCATTTTTCATAACGCACCAAAAGAAATATAACTTCAAAAATCAATCCTGATACATATATTTGTCTATCAATCTGTGCGTCCATCGTTGCGTCTATCTGTCTGTCTGTCCAAGCCAATTTATCAATTTAAAAATTCAATTATTATAAGAAAATTTCTCGGAATTCAATTGGATTTTATTTAGTATTAGTTTGGTTAATATGAGAATAATCAATATCATCTAAGTTCAAATTTGGCACCAATTTAGTTGGTTTTTGTAATTATTCTTGCTCTGAAATAATTATTTTCTTAGAAATTATCTAATAACGCGGATAACACTGCATGTAGATCTTACTTCCGATTTTAAATTTATACAATACATTACTTAATGAATGTACTTAAAATTCCTACAATTTTATTTAAATCCTACAATTCTATTTAAGTGTAAACTTAAACAGAAGTGTTGCTAATAAATAATCTAATTTATACGTTATACGAAAAGTACCTGTGTACCAACATATTACAAAAATAAAACTATTAATTTTATTAAGTTACTTGCGACTCACGCTCGCTTCGCTCGCGTTCGTCCCTAGGTACGTTTTCACGTTTAGCTATGTTTAAGTATACATAAATAGTAGCTTGCTACTCCTAAGATATTCATTTAATTTATATAGCGATTTACCCTCGTTTTGCTCGGGTTCGTATGCCGTACGCGGATTTTGTTCACAATTTCATGGGTTTTAATTTTTTTTCGCGGAACCCTGATTTGATTCTTTTTCTAAAATAAAAGTGGCCTAAGTTACTCCTTATAACATCAGCTATCTGCCAGTGAAAGTCCCGTCAAAATCGGTCCAGCCGTTTCGGAGACAGACAGACAGATAGACAGACAGACTGACAGACAGACAAAAATAGTAAAAAATGTTGTTTTGGTATATGTACCGTGTATACATCCAAATACATTTAGTAAAGAGCGGTTATTTTAATATTACAAACAGACACTCCAATTTTATTTATGTGTATAGATTACAGTTTCTTTCTAATATAACGAATAAAATATAATTTATGCTGAATAACTTATGGTTTGAACTTATATAACATTCAAAAGAAAACGACATAAGTATATCATCTCTCTTACTCGTAAAAATGTATTACATAAAAACCATATTTCTAAATGTATACAAACCTATACGACTAAACAGGAAAAATATTTACTATATCATTACATCGACTATTGCTTCATATTGAACTTTGAAAATGACTCGCTGTTTATATAAAAATATTACTGATATCAGTTATTATATTTCGCTTCTTTAAATGCAAATTATTCGTAGTGTTTATATTGTTGTTTTAATTTAATTGTAAGCACGATTTGCTTTGTGATTTTGAAAACTTTATATTTAAAAAAACAATTTTAATAACACGTTAAGTTTTATGGTAGTCGCCAGTAGTATAGATTTCTCAAAGATGAGATATTTTTCCTCAGTAAAAAGTATATGCCAAATTTCATCAAAATCTGCCCAGTGGTTTTCTCGTAATGCGTTCTCAGACAGACGGACGGACGGACGGACAGACAGACGGACAAAATTCTAAAATCTATAGATTCAGTCTCTGTATCATTAATAATGACTATTTCAATAAGATTTTCAAAAAAATATTTAATGTAAATGTTCGACTCGGTTACAATTTTATTATATGTATAGATTTCCCTTAAAAAGCTCGACATGCTAAATGAAATTGAAGTACTGTTATTATAATATAATCTTGTGCAATATAGATTGGTAAAGTAATCTTCAGCGAAATCTCCGCTTATTCTATGGATGTACATTTTTAGTAAAACATAGATTTTATGTGGCACAAAAAATCTTTGTTTTACTAAAAAATAGTAAATATGCTACAAGACCTATCCTAAACTAAAATAAACATACAAATGTTATTATAAAATGTATTTTTGGTTCTTTACTATATCCTATTAATTAATTATTATTAAATTATGTTGTCAACACATTATATTGAGATGATGATAATAGTATCGTCATATCAGCCGACAGACATCCACTGTTGGACGTTCGAAACATCTATAACAATTATTGTTAAAAATAAGTTTTTACTTTTTTCCTCGTATAAATACGTGCAAGAGAACAGTGCCATTATCGAATGAATTAAAGAATTACATGCTATTACGTACAGACTTACAATATGTTATCATTTGAGGTAAGCAAAAGTCTTAACGTAAATCGACTTAATACAATTAAATTTTATTATATAACAGTAGAAAATTTTACTATCCCAACTTTTGTAGTAAATATCGCTCCAAAATTGTTCCTTCCTTCAGACACTGCTCAATAAAATGCGGGAAATACTTTTTACGGTTCGTAAACTCAGTTGATCTTATGAATTGACCTTGTTGCCTTCATCTAACAATGTCTTGTATAAGGAATATGACATGTAGCATTACATCATCTATACACTACAATGCTTTCTCTTCTTTTAGTTATGAACTAGCGACTCACGCTCGCTTCGCTCGCGTTCGTCCCTAGATACGATTTCACGGTTAGCTATGTTTATACACAAATAGTAGCTTACGTTACGTACGTACGTTATTGTGTACGCCGTACCCGGATTTTGTTCACAATTTCATAGGATTTTTTTTTTTCACGAAGCCCTGATTCTTTTTCTAAAATAAAAGTAGCCTAAGTTACTCCTTATAACAGCAGCTATCTGCCAGTGAAAGTCTCGTCAAAATCGGTCCAGCCGTTTCGAAGATTAGCCGGAACAAACAGACAGACAGACAGACAGACAAAAATTGTAAAAAATGTTGTTTTGGTATACGTACCGTGTATACATTCATATGCATTTAGTAAAAAGCGATTATTTTAATATTACAAATAGACACTCCAATTTTATTTATCTGGTATAGATGTATTTACACATATGTACATAATATGTTACATATGAATGTAGTATTATATTATGCGTAAAGGACAACCATAGTGGGTAACTTGTTAATAATTTTAATAAAATTATCTTTTCGGATCTTTTTGCAGATTTATTTAGATTTTTGCTTCCCGACTGATTCATGAAGCTTTCAAAAGGTCGAAAATAAAAAATCGCAAAACATCCAAAAATATCGTTTTATTTAAAACTAGCAACTCACCCTCGCTCCATTTGTGTTCATCCCTAGTTACGTTTTAACGTTTAGCTCAGAGATGAGATATTTTCCCGCAATAAAAAGTATCCTATATGTTGACCCGGATAACCAGCTATCATCATACCAAATTTCATCAAAATCTATCCAGTGGTTTTTCCGTGATGCGTTAACAGACAGACAGATTTAGCTTCTGTATCGATACTAAAGTCTATTTCAATAAGATTTTTCTAAAAATATTTAATATACAGATTCGACTTAGTTACAATTTTATTATATGTATAGATAGATAACAATTATAAAATAAAGTGTAGTAAATAATTGTTAAGCCATAAGTATTAAATAAAAAATGAGTACTAAATAAATTCAAGTCTAGACTAAGTTTTAAGTATGTCAATAATATTCCTGACCAAAAACTGAAGAATATTCATTATTTGAAAAAAAGTTAAGTTAAAACGTTTCTGCTCAAATATCACTCTTAATCTATAATTTTTAGAATTTTTGTCTGTCTGAGAACGCATCACGAGAAAATCTTGCTGGCTTTTTCTAAAATAAAAGTAGCCTAAGTTACTCCTTATAACATTAGCTATCTGCCAGTGAAAGTCCCGTCAAAATCGGTCCAGCCGTTTCGAAGATTAGCCGGAACAAAAAGACAGACAGACATATAGACAAAAATTGTAGAAAATGTTGTTTTGGTATATGTATTATACCGTGTATACATCCAAATGCATTTAGTAAAAAGCGGTTATTTTAATATTACAAACAGACACTCCAATTTTATTTATCTGTATAGATACTGTATACAGAAAATAAAAATAATTGATCTAATTAGTGAAATAATTCTAATACTGCACTGTATTTTGTTCATTAAGGAACACCGGCTACTATTTCTCACAAACAAGTAAATCGTACATTTTCTGTGTATAATTATTTCTCGCATATTAAATTGCCGCCAGTTCAATCTCATAAATAAAATACCTGAGAATGCAGAATAATTTGTTTTAAAATATGCAATATTTTTGTAGGAAATAGAGGGTTATTGCAAATAAAGAAGGAACAGTTGAGTCGAGTCCTTTATAAACAATCCGCACTTGACGCTTGTATTAATAATCAACCCAAATAAATCATCTTGTTTTTAAATATTATATTAATATAATGCATCATTTATAAATTACTAAATATTTGTAAATTAATTTACATATATTTTATTTTTGCAAAGTCGATAGAGGTTGAAAATTGAAATAACTAATTACCTGCATCTTAGCTTAAAATGTTCAAAAATTCAAAAGGCTGAGAGAAAGGCTTTAATGAGAAAAAGATAATTGGCAATTTATTTCTGTATATACTAAAGCACTTTTATTAACTGACTTTAATTTTTTTACAAATGTAATAAACAATTTAGTAATGTTGATTTTTTCAAAACTGAGAATATTGATAATATTAAGAAATTGTTGTTGGAGTGTTTGAGTAATAACGAATAATATAAGTTCCAGTAGCAATTTCTTAATATTATGCCATTTCAAAGTTTTGGACTATATTTTTCTTCTCAGGCAGCTTAATTTTAAATGAAGCTTAATAAGAATTAAACATTTTCTCATAGTAATAACTATTTCTAGGCAATGTCAAATAAATTTTAATTTTATTTATCTTTACATATAAAAGTAAAAAATTGTCCTTGCTTCATTCGAGTCGGATGTCCCTACAATCAACTAGTTCCAATGTAAAATTGAAAAGCAAAATTGAAGAGGCATCTTATAATTCAAGCCTTAAGAGATCTTTGCAACAGACGTCATGTGTAAAATGCAATGCTAGCTAACTTTAAACAATATGAGGTTCTCATAGCTCCATGGCTCTTGCAACGGAGAGAACAGCGGTAAGTGTGCTTAACGAACTAAGCAGTTGCACGTTTCTTTGTATAGAGCTCCGCAATCCGACATCACTAAATTATTTACAATGGCGCTCCCCATTGTTAAAGTACGTCGGTATGATACAATGTTATCTTTACGAAACAAATGACAAAAACGAATATTTTGAAAATTATTTACTATTCAAATTGTGTCATTAGCAGATGTTTCTTTGTTTAAATCAATTTGTAACATACTATAACATTTTCTTTTTGTATTTTATTTAATTTAACGCTCAACCATTAATGTGATTTATTATCGAATGTTGTAATGGATGATAAATCTAACATTTCGCGCAAACGCACCGAGCGAGTCTCCAGCGCCTGTCAATCAACAAAATAAAAAATGTTTTTGGAAGTTTTCGTATATTTCTGCTGTGCTGGTAAATTGGACGCCGTCTGTTATACCTCGATGACATTTTTATGAAATTGTAATGACCCTTGAGTCTTGCACATATACCATCAAATATATCAGTAAAACTTAGTAATATTTATTTATATTTATTCTTATCCTTAACTTCGCTTCTTATTATTATAATGAATGTAAACAACTATTTTACTATTATCTTTTTAACTGTGAAATTACATCAATTTCGAAATCGCCATAAAAATAATAATTTCACCTTTAAACACATATATTTTTTAAATTTCATTTATTAAAAATCCGGACAAGTGCGAGTCGTCGGACTTTTGAAGTTAGAAATTCCTTGTCATCAAATGATATCTAGTAAAAGAATATATTCATCTTAAAATATTATAACAACTAAACAAAAACGATTTAGCACCCTAAGAGAACTTACTTTTCAATTCCCTCTCACTACTAATTGTAAGAACAAACTAAATACATATAGGTTTGGTATTTTAAAGCAACGTCCCTCATTAATCTCTCACAATTAAACCCCTTTGAGATCCTAATGGACGCAAACTTTAAGCATTCCTTGTTAACATTAACAAATCCGGCTGGATTTTAGTATATATACATTATTTTTCGTAATTATTTGTAACAATGCCATCCTACTATTAATATTATTAATGCGAAAGTTTGTGAGGATGTATGGATGTATGGATGTCTGAATGTCTGGACGTATAAATGTATGGATGTTTGTTACTCTTTCACGCAAAAAGTACTGAATGACACGCAAAAAATACATAAGCGACTTTTTATCCCGGGAAAATCTACGGTTGTAGATTTGTTTTTTATTTTTCTAGAGGCGAACCTGAGCGAAGTGAGGGTGAGCCGCTGATATTTAATACTAGCAACTCACGCTCGCTTCGCTCGCGTCCCTACACTACGGTACGTTTTCACGTTTAACTATGTTTAGGTATATATAAATAGTAGCTTGCTCTTCCTAAGATATTCATTTAAATTATATAGTGATTTACCCTCGCTTCGCTCGTCGTACGCAGATTTTATTCACACTTTTATGGGTTTTTATGGGTTTTGGCTAATCTCCGAAACAGCTGGAGCGATTTTGACGGGACTTTCACTTTCAGATAGATGATGTTATAAGGAGTAACTTAGGCTACTTTTATTTTAGAAAAAGAATCAGGGTTCCGCGAAAAAAAATTAAAACCCATGAAATTGTGAACAAAATCCACGTACGGCGTACGCGCCCGAGCGAAGCGAGGGTAAATCGCTATATAATTTAAATGAATATCTTAGGAGTAGCAAGCTACTATTTATGTATACCTAAACATAGCTAACCGTGAAAACGTACCTAGGAACGAACGCGAGCGAAACGAGCGTGAGTCGCTAGTTAAATATAAATAAAGCTTTAGTTTTAGATTCTTTTTTTTTTAATTTTCCGTGATGCGGTAACAGACAGACGGAGAGACAGACAGACAATAATTGTAAAAACTATAGATTCGGTCTCTGTATCGATAATAAGGTCTATTTCAATAAGATTTTCCAAAAAATATTTAATGTACAGATTCGGCTTAGTTACAATTTTATTATATGTGCCTATACATTAAAATGAGCTATTAAATGCGGTAAATAAAAATTTTCAGCAGGAGAATGGATAGAATTTTCATTAAAGTTCACAAATGCGAAAGTTTGTGTATGTGTATTTGTTTGTTACTCCTTAACGCTGAAACGAATGGACTGGCTCTTGATGATATTAGATGTACATACATACTTAAATTATTTATAATACAAATAGACTTTTGTATAGTTACATACTTTCATTATATTACTCTAAATGGCGTATATTTTAGATTTATATAAACAAAATTATAATTTTAAAACCTAATAAGGGAATGATTCTTCAAGCGTGAGAAGGTATTTTCTTGGGATAACAATTTTCAACTCGGAATATTTCATCGGCGAAATAGAAGGAGAATGATATGGACGCTATAACGAAGCAAGGCGATAGACAAAGGAAGTTTACATGAAAATACTTTATGGACAAAGCGAACAGGTGAATCTCACGGGAAGCATAAAACTATAGAGCCTTCATCCAAATTGAAGAGCTTATTGTAGGTAAAGAAAGCAAACTACCTCACCCGTCGAAAAATGCTAACCGCCGTATTGAAAACTGTTTATTATTACATAGATGTAAATAAAATATCTAGGGATTTATATTCATATGAGTTAAAATACGAAAAAATACTAAAATAATTAAGTGCTTCAAAACAAGCTAAAGATGATATAATAGGAAATCTAATTTAAACCCGTTTTCGCCGGGCGTCACCGCCACTTGCTATTTCATTACAAAGTAAATTACACTTCTAAATTAATATCTTTATCAATTTCGAACGTCACAGCTATATGGCGATTTCAAATAAAAATATGGTAATGTCTACTTTGAGTAACTAAAAAATTTTTTCAAAATTTATAGTAGGAGATCCCTATCTGTGTGGTGTACCCCTCACTCTTTTTCCAGATGAAATATATTTTTTAAACCATAAAACATATTAGAAAACATGACCCAGGGGGGCTGTCACCAAAAATTTGCTCCAGGCTATTTTTATTAATAATATTATTATTATTTTTTTAAACATATTTCGCCTGGAAAAAGAATGAGGGATCCACCACATATGTAGATCGGGATCTTAGACTATTATTACGTAAATCATTTTATTTGGACGGTCATCGGTCATATTGGCTTGATTATAGGGTTTAGCATTTTAGTCAGTGTTTTTTTTATTGTTGTAGTAGCAGTAAATGCAATACAATTTTCAATCGATGCTAATATTTATTTAGACTGTTAATATAATATAGGAGGAAAGAAACAAGTTAAATTGGGGAAACAGATTAAAAAAACTTTTTTTATTTAATTTTTTTTGTAAGCAGTATTACGAGTTACGACTATAGTACCTACTACTATCTAGATTTCACTAATATCTAGATTTTATACCGCCGGATAAGGATATAACATATCTATACAGATAAATAAAATAGAAGTGTCTGTTTGTAATAATATCAAAATAACATTTTTTTACTAAATGCATATAAAATTTTATACGATACTTATAATAAAACACAATTTTTTAATTTTTTTGTCCGTCTGGCTGTTTGTTCCGGCTAATCTTCGAAACGGCTGGACCGATTTTGACGCGACTTTCACCGACCGATAGCTGGTGTTATAAGGAGCAACTTAGGTTAAACTACTTCTATTCTAGAAAAAGAACTAGGATTCCGCTAATAAAATTAAAACGTACCTAGAGACGTACCCGAGCGGAACCAGGGTAAGACGCTAGTTGTAAATTAAAAAAAAATAAAAACCGACTTCCAGGCACTGAAAAGTAAAAAATAACTAAACGGGGGTTTTCATTTAGAATAGATACTTAATCAGATATTTTCGAAGTCGGTGTGCTTTGATTTGTATTGGCTGGCACCGACTTCGAAAAAATCTGATTAAGTATCTATTCTAAATGAAAACCCCCGTTTAGTTATTTTTTACTTTTCAGTGCCTGGAAGTCGGTTTTTATTTTTTTTTAAAAAGTTATTATTTTTCCATTTTTAGTGTAGACGTATCATCAATACAAATTAATCAAGCCCAAACACCAGGTAATTGCTGTAAATCGTTGAGGAGTTCCCTCGACTATCTTTCGGATGCATCATCAGATCGACTCCAGACCTTCATTAAATTGTAGTGCTATAAAATACCTAATGAAAATGTTATCAAACGCACTAGTCGCCGCTACAATTTTCGAAAGTTCCCCTCGATTTCTCTGGGATCCCATCATCAGATCCTGGTTTCCTTATCATGGTACCACTCTTGGGATATCTCCTTTCCAACAAAAAAAGAATTATCAAAATCGGTTCATAAACGACGAAAAAATTCCCGAACAAACATAAAAAAAAAAAAAAAAAAAAAAAAAACATATATACGGTCGAATTGAGAACCTCCTCCTTTTTTTGGAAGTCGGTTAATAAAAATAAAACCGATTTTCCTTTGAATCTGCATACCAAATATTATTTAAGTTATATTTTGACTAGACAGTTGAGTGTACTTAAATCTAAAGCAAATCAAGAAAAAAAAATTAATTGAACGTTTTATAATACGATTAAACGAATTTCAAACACATCAAAGGACAAAGACGTTGAGCTAATAATGCTATGCGGTCACACATACATAAGCCAGAGCCATGCATTGTTTTGAATAAACAGACACGTATGTCATGCTCTATGTGTATAGCTATTATAGTTATATCTAAATATTTACAAATAAATAAAATTGAAGCGCCTGTTTGTAATGTCAAAATAACAGCTTTTTGCTACATATGAAAGTATATACAGTACCTACTTATAAGAAGAAAAAAAACAATTTCCTTTAAAAAAAATTGTCTGTCTGCTTTTTCCGGCTAAACTCCGAAACCTCTGGACCGATTTTGATGGGATTTTCACTGACAGATAGCTTCTGTAAAAATAGTTTAGGCTACTTTTTATTTTATAAAAAGAATAACGGTTTCGCACAAAAAAAACATGAAATTGTGAACAAAATCCGCGTACCTACCTAGGGATGCACCCGAGCGAAGCGATGGTAAGTTGTAATATTTTATAAAATTTAAATATTTTTCTCATATATGTATAATAATATTTTGAATAAATCATCCCGCAGGATCGAAAACAAACACGTTCTCTCAATTCCAATAAAATGTGAATCACAATTAAATTGGCAATCACGGTAGATTAAATAATACCCATATTTAAAGAACGTTTATCTTTTGGCAAGCAATTGTATACAACTCAGCAATGTAAATATTTTAAGACTGTTAATTAAGTTGTTTATATCGTAGTTGGCAAAGTTTACTGATATTGGCCAGCAGATATTAACGAAAACTTGAAATAATATTGTAATATATGACCTATGCAGTCATTACTAATATAATAAAATGTAGTCTTTGTATTATTGGCTGTTGCCATCCCTTCTAATATAATACTATTTATCAGTCTGGAATAAACAAAGAGAACATAGTGAAGAGTCAACATGACTGCTGGAGTGATAGGGGAAGTGAGATGGTGGATGTGGTTTTTAAAATGTTTGTTGTTTTTTTATTAATTTTATTATAAAATATATACTTAGGCGGAGATAAATTTAATAAATAACTTTTTTAATAATAATAATAATTAATAATAATCATAATCGCGCCTACAAGATGGCGCCTCTGTCTGACGCTGACTAACTACACTAATAGCTATTCTAATATTGACCTACACCTAGATATATTACTAACTAAATATTTTGATTTGTTATTATTAATCTCTTTGAAAGTGGTCTTATCGTCTCAAACTTTGCTTTGTTGAGTCTTATCATAACACTCATAACATATTTTAGATATAATATAAGATGTAGGCACTTTAGGGATGAACGCAGGTGGACTACATTTTCGCGACTGAATAATTGATATATAGCCCTAACGCGTCTGAGCCATTACAGCGAGCCCTCGTTAAACATAGTCGCTAAAGTGTTTGCTTCGTACTCGTACATCTTGACATCATAACTGTAACTTAATTCTAAATGGGCAAATAGCTGTGCCCATCTACAATATAAAAGAATAATATTTTTACGTATTATGTTCTTATGTTAGGTATATCTTTAAATTTATCCACCGTTAAACTTTTTAGAATCTTAAATTATTTTTGGTAAAGTAACGCTCTTACGAAGAAATATTTGAAAGGAAAATATCTTTGACTTTGTCTCTAATGTGTTAATAAAACAGAATGTTAAAATAAAATATTCTTTGCATACCACCATCAGCCATATGCAAAAATTAAAAAGGTGAAATAAAAAAAATAACAAGAAAATAAATTTATCGAATATGTAACTTTATAATAAAAATAAGATTTATTTCAATTAAAAAATATTATACACTAGGGACTCACCCTCGCTTCGCTCGGGTTGGTTGGAGATTGCTTTCCCATACAAACATTCATCCCCAATTTTACCCCTTAAGGGATGATTTCCAGGATAAAACCAATTCTATGCCCTTCCCAGGGTTTCAAACTAACATCTTACCAAATTTCATCTAAATCGGTTGAGTAATTTCGGAGCGTATTCGGTGCAAACAAACAAATAAACACATCAAAGCCGTGTTAGTTACACCATTTATAACTCAAGAACAGCTGGACCAATTTTTATGATGTTTGATTTTTTGGTTTTGTCTTAGTCTGGAATAGGATAATAAGTATTAAACATCAGAAAAATTAAAAAAAAATATTATATTTATATTGGTTAACGCTGAGAAATAACTACATATTATAAATATCTACGTAAAACGTACCTAGCGACGAGCCCGAGCAAAGCGAGGGTGAGCTGCTAGTACCGTTATAATTTCTACATTTCATGTCTATATTTAAAGTAACTTTCATTAACAATTACCAAACAATGTCTTTTTATGCTGCCCTATAAATGTAATTTTGGATATTTCTGGTAATGCGTTCTCGTGACTTAATAGCTCAACTTTAATGTTATTTTAAAAACACTTTAAAGTTTTGAACTTATTGTTAAATGATGTTGTAGTAGAAAGTAAAGATAAAGGCACACACAAATAAGTAGTTTAATTTTATTTATACATATAGATGTAGGTAGCCCTGCTACTCTACATCAAAGCCTTGGCTCTAATGAGATTAATGGAAGTTACCTTTTTAGTGAAATGTTCAATTATTTATATAAATAACTTTTAAAGCAAAAAGTATTTAATAGGATTAAGAGATTTATGTAGGTCTTTGTAGGTCAAAATATTAAGCTGATTCAATTGAATATACTTAATACTTATGAACAAATCCCAAAATAACTCTCTATGTTTATTTAAGGAGTTGTCGGATTTAAATATATACATTGAATGAATGCATCTACCCATCACTTAAAAGCGTTAACTGCAGAACAAGGATTTCGTACACAAAAGAACTACCGCCTTGAGTAAAGTTCTAACGGCTTTGTGTTGTAAAAAGTTGATAAAAACAAAAAATATCCAAGCTTTGAAAGCAAAATACCATGCGCACGCATCCTGAACTAAGAATATCACACAAAGAGGAGAGAATAATATTTTGTCTCTTTCTATCTAGCTTTCTATCTAGATTTTACATCTATCGCATATACCGTGATGCATGAGTTATGCAAGCGTCATGGGCATGATGGTTTTTCATGACAATTTCTCATGACGCAGCTTTGAAATTTTACTCTCATGCGCGCAAAGAAATTTCACTTCAAAAAGTGCCAGCCTATCAGTTACCTAGAATAACACAGCCTGCTAGGGCTATGCGAGAGTTAGT
Organism: Argynnis bischoffii washingtonia; assembly: GCA_033884665.1. NCBI lineage: Eukaryota > Metazoa > Arthropoda > Insecta > Lepidoptera > Nymphalidae > Argynnis > Argynnis bischoffii. The sequence goes on along the minus strand of CM066618.1, from coordinate 9,586,171 downwards.
TGTTAGTGAATTTATACGTATCATTAAGATAAACAAATATATTAAATTAATTTTAACCATGACCTATTTTAAGAAACGTAAAAATGAGGGTGATGCGTGGTATCAGACCTGTGAGAGAAAACCTTGATTAATGCATGTAATAATAGCTTATTGTTCTGTTTTTCTTCTTTATATATATAATATAAATCAAGGCGATAACGAAGCCACTTCCAATTTGAAATAAAATATATGTTAATTTAAAAATTAAAAATTAAAAAAGTACAATAGTACTTTTTTCAAAATCAAACAAAATTATAAAAACCGAGGACTTTTCAATATTCTACTTTACTATTCGTCTATCATCATTTTCTAACTTGATTACCACTTGCCTTACGGTGAAGGAAAACATCGTGAGGAAACCTGCATGTCTGAGAGAACCTAGCAAGTTTTCGAAAAGACATGTGAAGTCCGCCAATCCGCACTTGGCCAGCGTGGTGGACTATGGCCTGATCCCCCTCGTCTTGAAGGGAGGCTCGTGCCCAGCAGTGGGACGTTTAAAAAGGGCTGAATACATGAAGACATTCGTCTATACTTTTCAATTCGTTTGGCTCAGTTTGCAGTGACCCTACTTGCTGTGCCAGCGGTTGCGGGTTCGAGTCCCGCTGGGGCATTCATTTGTGTGATGAGCACGAATGTTTGTACTCTAGTCATGGGTGTTTATATTTATAATATGTATGTATGTATTTAAAGTTATATATGTGTAGTGTATCAACTGTCTGGTATCCATAACACAAGCCTCGTAGCTTACCATGGAACTACCCAACATATTTATTATTTATTTATTATTTAATACCCAATACTTTTAATTTTGAGATAAGAGTGTACTTACATATTATATTTCTGTTTAAGAGATATTTTGGTGACACAAAACTTTATCAATTTTATTAACGACTAACGTCAATATCACATAAACAAAAGGTCAATAAAGTTAAACAGATTAAATTCAAAAAGTGGTATTTTCTTGGTTTTTTTCGACTGAGAATATATTGTAAACGAATTTATTTTAAGTCGTGCATTTTTAACATTGACTTCGAACCCGATATTTTTAACACTACAATAATCCGTCACCGGGGAGATTATAAATACTTATGTGCAAGTTAAATTAAATCAAAAAGTAGTTTCATCTGACCAGTTTTTGAAAATGGAAAAACGTTTTAGATAATAAATGGAGCTATTCCATGGAGATAAACCTAAGTTATTTTATAAGCAACAACAAAAGTCACGAAGTTTCCTACGATGTGTATGTATTTTTACAATGCCATGAATTCTTTCTGCCAGTAACACAATGTAGTCAATTTGCCACAGACTCAGTAAAAGTTTTCCCGTTTTCTCTACAAAGCTATTATTGCCCTCCGTCTAAGAAAGATGGCAAATGAGATTTAGTATCCAGCTAAAGGTAAATCAAAGAACTAGAAAAATTTACACTATAGACATTTAATTTTAAAAAATGTAGAGAAAATAATTTCATCAAAAAATTTTAATAAGCTAGCTACTTCCTGCGATTTTACCCGCATGTATTTTTATTTAATACAACACAACTACATACTAAGTTTATATTAAAGTATCGCGTAGCATACACAAAAAAAAAAAAAAAAGATAAACCAGAATTGAGTCCAAAGAAACTGTTCGATAAGTCACGTTCAGCCTTTATCAATTTAAACGTGATTAACATAGATACAATAAAAAAAAACTTTTCATTTGGCTTCTGTAACATCCTTAAATACACATTATTAAAAATTAATCAATGTATTCGATTTTATTATAATATGTACTTTACTAGCTTATTAAATAATAATGTTCTCTTGGCCGATTTCGGCCAAGGCGGCCAAGCTCACTGAGACTAGCCATATACGCAGGAGATATAATAGTATACAATTACACGCGCGATCACAAGTTCACTCTCTATTCCTTTCAATGCCTCATCAATTAATATGAATTGTTGACATAAAACCCAATAACTATACATGAGCCGACACTGGGCTCGAACCCATGACAACTCTGCATGGATCTGCAGCCGTATTACTAACCACTAAACCAGTGAGATAGATACCAACAAACTAACTACCTATAGATATAATAGAACAGTATGTAAATATTAATATCGAAGGAAGACCAAGAGATTATCGAGCGTTTAATCTTAGCATTGTAGAACAATGGCTACGTGGTAACTCCCTGCGACTATAATCCTATTGGCGTTTAGTGCGTGCCTAACAACCCCTTTAGGTATTGTACTCTAGTGCAGATTTCTACAACATTCTACATAAAGTTTAACTTCATTTATTGTTGACTTACAATCATGTTAAATATGTAATAAAATATTTATTTGTTGTTGAAATAGCTTTATTATAATAACATTTTATAATTTCTATTCTTATATTTCATTTTCTTGAGATGAAAACCCAAGAAAAAAATTAAAATGTTCACAAATATTACTTTTCTTTCACAACCATTTTTTTCTCAACAAGCGCCTAAGGACGTTTGTTAAAAGAACGTAAACAATCAATTAATAAACTTATACAATGACTCAATGTTTGATGAAACGAAATGCTAGGCTCTTAGGTAGGTTAAGCTAAATGATACATCAAATATTTAGGCACTCGCGCCGTAACCACCTGATTCAACTTAAGTAGGGCTATATCTAGAAACAACATAATGTAAATACGAAAATGTATTATATGTACAATATTACCATACTATCTGATATTAAAAAAGCTCAATATACTTATAAAACGAAGAGGATAGTTATCAATTTACAGTAAATAATATTTTGTATTGGAAAAAATACCCTGTTTACATTTATAAGTACTTATACAACGCAGCTTCGCCCACATACGATCTGTTATTTTCTCCTTACCACGTTCCGTAAAATAAAAAGTGAAATTAAAACTATGAACCCACGATATATGTTGATCGAAGACATGGTCTATCGGCACGTCAAGTTTTATGATCGATCAATGGTTGTACTTAATTATATAACAAACTACTGACTCGGGTGCGTCCCTAGGTTTCTTTTTGCCATACATTTTATTGCTTTATTCCATACTTCAAACTAAACGAGTTATCCAATAAATCACTAAAACCCAGTTTCTTTGTGACTTAAATTAAAATTATTATAATTATTGACAGTAAACACATTATGGAAATAAAAAATAGCCCATAACACTCGGGGGTGATGTAGCTTCCTTTTAGTGAAAGAATTTTTAGAATCAGATTACCCCCTACATCCAAACTCACAAGCTTTACTTCTTTATAATATTATTGTACACTAGCAACTCACACTGGCTTCGCTCGGGTTCGTCCCTAGGTACGTTTTACGGGTAGTATGGAATAGAAAGACAATATATCTATATATAGCCTTATAGCCTTCCTCAATAAACGGGATATGTAAAGCAAATACAATTTTTCTAATCGGATTAGTAGTTCCTGAGATTAGCGCGTTCAAACAAACAAACTTTGCTTCTTTATAATATTAGTATAGATTAGTGTAGACAAATATTATCTCCTTTTTAATATTTTAAATAAGAAAGTATTATTTCTTTTTCTACATGCTTTATGTATGTATGTAATAAAATCTTTGAATCAATTTTAACCATACTTATGTATAATATGCTGTTACTATTATAATAAGTAAGTCGACATTTCGATTTAAAATTTTATTAAGGTTATCTTACTTACCTACAAGTTAAAAACATTAGTGCATGCAAGCATATGTGCACACAACAAAAGCATGATTCCTTCATCTTCTTAACGGTTTTTTTTTCTTTTAAAGGTAAGTCCTTATAGTAAAAATAATTTTCTACTACTAAATATATAAATATTAACTTTATTTTTCCTTCTTTTTTTTACAAAAAAAATCTCATTTGTCATGAAAACTTGTTTTCTGAAGCTCATTACAAAGTAAGACAATAACAGTAAGACAACAAATCTACTATTAACAAGGAGCTAAGCGCTATCACAATTTATATTATATAATAATGAATTTATATAATAATGAAATGTACTAAAAAGATTACAAATTCTTCTTTAATATAGGTATATAGATAAAAGATTTTTAAAGTAATAGCAGCATTTTAATCCCTAATCCATCTCTGTTGCCTAATATATCTTATAAATAAATATTACATTACTTATCCTGACCTGATTCATCAACGTCCGGACTAAGCCGCTAAACCGAAGAGGTTTTTTAAAAGTAGACCCCCAAAAGGGGTTTTCGCTGCAAAGGTAGTAAAGAATTTACGAAATATAATATATTTTTATCTTAATTTATTTAAAGCCCACTTAACAACCACGTAACAACCCACTTCTTACATAATATAAAAAAAGTTTTACTGAAATCCAAACATATATTCTTCACAGAATCATAGATCACATAACACTATACTAGTAACATAATTAAGTTCAAGCAAGCAAACTGTAGGATCAACATTCTACATATATTCTGTTATAACATCTTAAACAACACTCTAATATAACAAATATACTATTTTAACTAAATCATATTGTTTGTTGTTATTCATTTATTCATTAAATGCGAAATATTTTAAATGATATCATCCTGTTTTTCGAAATACTATATCTGTCACAGTTTCAAATTGCTAAAACAGTGTGAACATCGTGTCATGCCCTCAATATATCAGGACCATTTTGTTCGGGCCCATTACACCGTTTTACTGCCGTACCGAGACGAAATTAGATCATACCGAAGGGCAAAACGTAGCATATACAGGAGCATTTTATTCAAAGCTTTGACTGTTGTAAATCCTTTAATAGCAGCCATCCAATATGAAGCCGTTCCTTATTGAACGTAATATTACGTATCGTATGTTTTCCTATTTATATTGTTTCAATATGTAAATAAGCAATCCGCCATAACAATTCTATGTAAAAAAAGAAAAGATATTTTTTTAATAATAATATATTATACTGCATCACAGGAAAACCACTTGACAGATTTTGATGAAATTTGGTATGATGATAGCTGGTTATCCGGGTCAACATATAGGTTACTTTTTACTGCGGGAAAATATCTCATCTCTGAGCTAAACGTTATAATGTAACTAGGTACGAACCCGAGCGGAGCGAGGGTGAGTTGCTAGTGTATAAATATTAATAAATATATACTAATATTATAAAGAGGAATTTTTTTAAGTTGTTTGTTTATACCGAATAAAGTCTGAAACTACTGAACCGATTTAGATTAAATTTGGTTTAAAGATAGCTTCAGACCCTGGAAAGGGTCAAAAATAGTTTTTATCCCGAAAAATATTCCTTAAGGGGGTGAAAATGGGGATAAAAGTTTGTATGGAGAAGCAACCTAGGGAAGACCCCGAGCAAAGGGAGGGTGAGTAACTAGTTAAATAAATATAAACACAAAGCTGAAAAATATTATTTTTGGCTTAACTGTTTGACGAGCCTGACATAACAGTGGCCTACGTTTCTATGCTTTTGTTTATATTTAATTCCAGAAACGACAGTATATTTTTTATTTTAAAATAAATATAATCGATATGTATCATAATAAAATTGTAACGGGGTCAAAGTTTAATTAAGTTAACTTTCAAAAAATATTGTTTATAGGATTTTGTATGTGTTTGTTATAAGCCGTATCAATAGTTTTTATAAACTTTATCCGTCTATCTGACTGTTAATGTAATCGAAAACATCTCGATAGATTTTATTGCGATATTTTTCATAATATCGCAAATTGATTTTTCTACTTCACTGCGTAGTATAAAACCAAATTCCCGCTGTCTGTCCCTATATATACTTAGATCTTTAAAACTACGCAACGGATTTTAATACGGTTTTTTAATATATAGAGTGATTCAATAGAAAGGTTTATATGTATAATACATGCATAATGTAGTAGAAGAACACTGATAATTTTAGAGGTTTCTATGATGATGTCGTAAATAAACACATTTTTTGCGCTTACATTGCAAACGCTGGCTGAACCCCGTAGGGTTAGATCAAAATAATGTACTACAGTATTGTACACCTTAAAAAGGTCTACAAAAAAGTCCGCGATGGCATATATCTATCTCTTAAGGAGAACTACTATATCCATTTTACTATATCCAAGCTAGTGAGTCGCTAGTCACTAATAATATGAATTTTAAAAAGATTTGCTTTGATCGCATTGTCGGGACCTAAGACGATGGCAGAAAAAAAAATAAGAAATCACCATTTTCTTACTGTCAACCTCGCAGCAAAAATATTGTATAGTTATAACAAAACAACAAAGAAAAAAAAACTCTTTAATAATTTGGTTTGTGAATAATTTTGTCTACTTATCCACTACATTCTATTCTACCATACTACGTAAATGCCTTATTTACTGTAAGCCATACTAATAATATAATTTACCAGGGAATATCTCCAGTGAATAGTTCCATATTCAAATACGCCGATATGCGAAAATGACAAAGCGACACATTGTTTGTTAACACAATGAAACTCGAAAGCAAAGTATAATATTGGCGCGCTTGCCCTACATTCTTTACGATCCTTACTGTCAGCTGAAATCGTCCGATTTACTTCTGATACCTATTTATATTTTACTACACATATTGGAACATAGACAATATTATTTAATATGATTTTATAAACATCATTTTGATATCATACAAACATAACAAACGTTGAGGCAACAAATATCAAAAAATACCGATCTGCCTGATAGTTGGTGGGTACATATATATTCTAAGTCTCCTCATATTTTGTACGGGTGAAGTCTGTACTCAGTCCCGAATATCCTAAACGGAATAAGCCTATCTAAATGCAGAAGGTACGTGATTTGACCGAACATAAAATAACAAGGAAAAAGCTCAAGTTGGCCTTTTTTAAGTTATGTAAATTTTATAGACGCCAACGCCATAAAAAGAAGATAGGTATTGTAAGATACAACTTAAAAGTAAAATCGGAAAATGTTAAAAGAACCACTTTTTGAGTAAAGTCTCACTACTAAAATTATGTGAAGATAATTATAATATGTAGTGAGCAGTTGATGAGTGGCGACCGACACCACGAACCTAAGATCTCCAGGGGTAAACAACATCTGCCGCATCTGTCTCTGGCTTGTCTTCGTTGCCCGTTGGCTCTAAAAGTGGACGTACTCTATCTACAGTATAACGGGCGAACCTGTTCACGAGTATTATCACGATGATGAAACCGATGCACACCTCTCAGTACCGATTTAGCCGACCATGCTGATGTTATGCCCGAGGCACAACGTCACTTTGTGGGCGCCCATCTAGAGGAAGACGAGTCACTATGTGCCTAAGATTCAACGTTGAAACTTGAGAACGTCTGCTAGCCTTATCCAGTAGCTAAGTTTTGTAGCCCATCCGTATTGATTAGATTTTAGCCACAAAGAAAAATAAAATGAAAACAAAAAAAATATTTTAATTTGGCGACAGCATAAAATTCTTTACACTTATGAATGTACATATATACATTACTTTAGGATTGTAGTTGTTAAGATTTAAAAGGTTTAATTCATTTGTTGTATTTCAGTTTCTCCTTTCGCTGTTTCAAATTGGATTTAAAATTTTACTTAAAAGGAATTTGAAAGCTTTTGTTTTTACTTTCATACATCTTCGTAATTTAGAACTTTTCAGTGACTTAATTCCACTCCAACACCGCTATTATAGTATACCTACCACATACGGCGCCGCTCGCATATTGAGATAATAAAAAAAGTGCAACTCAAAAATAAAATTGAATTAATCATTCTTTAGCTAATATATTTTTTATTGTGCAAATAACCGTAGAAACTCAATAAAGTCTTTTTTTATCTTTATTTTATTTTTAAAGAGGGTTTGTTCACAAATTGAACATGTCACCCTCATTGGAGCAACTACAAAAAAACCACCGACGCTTTACAGCTATTTTATAAATCTAATTGATTTAAACGAGCAATTCTTGTATATTTATTTATTTATTTGTATCGGCGATTTCGGAAACGGCTCTAACGATTTCGCTGAAATTTGGTATGTGAGGCATCTCGGGGGCGAAAAATCTAGATTAGATTAATCTTATGTCTGGGAAAACACGTATTTTCGAGTTTTCATGCGATTTTCTTTAGCATTATTCCACGCAAATTATGTTAATAATTTCGCACATTTGTGCATAAGCATCGTGGTCAAGCGGCCAAGGCGTAAACAGGTATGTTCGAATCCCGGTCAGATAGAAAGATTTTAATTTTATATTTTTTTTTTTTTTTTTTGTATTTATTCAAGTTTTTAGTTTTTTTTATTTTAAGCCAAATCAAAAAAAAAGTACTCTTAACCAAAAACTCCGAGCGAAGCTCGGTCGCCCAGGTACTCTTATATAATACTTCTAGTTTCCTTTGATTCAGGATGACCTAATATATAATTGCACAAACCTATTTCAAATAAATCTATACTGTTGATTAACCTCATTTCTGATACATTCCACTAGGACATGGTAAAAATCTTCAACAACGTCACACTCTGAACAATTAGAAAATGATATTTTACATACCAAGTAAAGTTATTCAATGGAAGGGGTTGCTTTTTTAAAATCACAGATAGTTTATTTAGATTTATTAATAAGTATAGATGTTGGTATAATGAAACTAATATGTTAGGCTGTAAATAACGAGTGTAAGAAAACATTTGCTGCGTGTGTGCCTAACAGTCGGCTGTGGCCTCATTAATCCTGTCCACAGCGCTGCGTGCGTTCTGTGTGTTTGACAGAGCTCGTTTGTTATTTTGCCCTTTACTACTTACCCTAACTCAGTAACCTATACTTTTAAGGGTAATATGTCTATGCTTTGAAAATGACTGATATTGAGATGTTTTTAAAATCTTTTAATGTCGTTATTTTTCAGTTAAGATTTCTATATAACATCATGTATATACAAGTACCTATGTTAAATGATTGTTGTTTAAATATAATACATAGTTAAAGTCGGCGGTAGCCCAGTGGTAGCGCGCTCGCTTGTGAAACCGATTGAAGCGGGTTCAAATCCCGGGTCTCGCACCTCTGATATTTTCATGTGCGAATCATTTCTAACATGATTACCACTTGCCTTACGGTGAAGGAAAACATCGTGAGGAAATCTGCATGTCTGAGAGAACCTAGCAATTTTTCGAAAGACATGTGAAGTCCGCCAATCCGCACTTGGCCAGTGTGGTGGACTATGGCCTGATTCCCCTCGTATTGAAAGGAGGCTCGTACCCAGCAGTGGAACGTTAAAAAAAAGGGCTGAATACAATACATAGTTCGTAGAAATTTTCTTATGTTTAACTATAGGAAATCTCTTTTTAGCATTACTTTCACCAGTTTTTTAAACTGTCTATTAAATATCTTAAAAGACTGCTATTATTAATTTATTTCTAATCCCTGTGTGCATTCCACAATATAATTTCCTGAAATTTATTTGAAAGGGCGTAAAAACTTTGAAATAAAAAGAATTCATCCAAATCGTTCCTTGAGTTTTCGAAACACTGCCTTCTATGTAAACTTTTACAAACAATCGTGCAGTTTTACTGAGATAATTTGTATTTATGGAAAACTTAATTACCGAGAGAAAAGTTTCTGCTTAAAGGTTGATTTCACATTTTATTTGAAATCATCTAATAAATACTTTACTTTATAAAGTAAATATTTTTAATAAATATGTATACTCTACCACTAATTGTATGCTATAAGTATTATTATTTAAATTGCTCGCTTAGAGTATATAGAGGCTTAGCGTTGAAACCAGTAAACCAGTAACTGGTAACGTCTCTACAAACAAATTAGCATCAAATTGCTTGTACTTTTCTTTATCTGTTTTACAGTCAACTTAATCATTTTTTTATACAAAAACTTTTTTAAGCTAGTTCTCAAATGCTTTAAATAATACATACAAGATAGTGGATTATAAATTTAACATATTGTTATCTCTGAATTTATGTAATTTTATTTCATTTTGGTAAAAAATTGTTATTACATTTTAGTTTATTAAGAAGTTAATATAAATGATAAGCTGACGTTAGGTAATATACCGTTTTATCATATAGCAATTTCATCAGTTGAAGGGTAACTTGAAGCGATAGTAAGTCGTGACGCTTAGCATTGCTTCAGTTGCAAACTTGGTATATTCGAGCACATTAACAAATAAATAGCTGTACTTTGCTTTTACTCGAATACAGTGAAATATAATGTGCTTTACGTAATACATAGTGTTCTTTATGAAACTTTTTGAAAATGTTAATGAAAAAAAGTGTTTTCAGCTAAATAAACTATTCACACTAAACAATTTTATAACATACACTTAGCCATATATCTACGCTACCTTATTACAAAAACTTTTTATTTTCAGAATTATGCCATAAATTACGGAAAAATTGTGAAAGAAATGATGATGATACACTAACAAAATTTATCATCGTTTATTTAGTTAAATCGCAGGTGTATGTTGCTTCGGGACTGAATAATAGATGGCTTAGCACGTCGGCGCCATTACAACGGCCTCGGTAAATAAAGCAGTCTGAAGAGTGCTGCTCTCACTAACTTTGCCCGCAAAAAAACTTTACACATATGTTCTGACATTATTCAATACAGGCGCATATAACGAAGCGTTTATTTACTTTTATCTCCACTTATAAAAAGTATTAACAACAATTAATGAAACTACCGATAGTTATTAATTATCATACTTGAATCTTGTTTTGATTCAATTTTATACAGTGCAAATGTACAAGCGCAGTACTAAACGTTATTTTTAATTTTACAATATCATTTATATTGTAAAACACAGCGTCTATCTGATTATTCGAAGACGTACCTATTCTAATTTAGATATCTATACAGATAAATAAAATTGGAGTGTCTGTTTGTAATATTAAAATAGCCGCTTTTTACTAAATGCATATGGATGTATACACGGTACATATACCAAAACAACATTTTTTACAATTTTTGTCTGTCTGTCTGTTTGTTCCGACTAATCTCCGAAACGGCTAGACCGATTTTGACGGGACTTTCACTGGCAGATAGCTGATGTTATAGGGAGTAACTTAGGCTACTTTTATTTTAGAAAAAGGATCAGAGTTCTGCGAAAAAAAATTAAAACCCTTGAAATTGTGAACAAAATCTGCGTACAGCGTACGCACCCGAGCAAAACGAGGATAAATCGCTATATAATTTAAATTAAATGAATATTTTAGGAGTAACAAGCTACTATTTAGTAGTAGTAGTAGTATAAACATAGCTAACCGTGAAAACGTACCTAGTTCACTTATATATTCAGATTTTAATATAGGTTACGGTGATGGATTTTTGGTTACGATGTTGATCTGTTCATAATTTACACTTGAAAAATGAGGTGGTTTCCAGCTCTGATTGTCTCTTTCAAATTTTAATGCGCGGACCTCGTTTTCAACTCATTACCACTTGTTAATACCATTAAGAAAAACATAATTAGGGAACCTGGATGTATATACGAATTTAATGTGCTTAATCTATTATTGTCAAGTTTTCTTGTCATAATTGTGATTTATCATTGGCGAAATCATTAATATTTTCAGCTGTTCAGGGTTCGCAACATGAAATTATATGTAATAGTTTGTAAACGTCAATAACTGCAAAGCTATAAAGATTTAGTGGAATTTATTACTGCTTTAGATTTATGTAGTAAATACTCAAACAATCTTCATTTGTTGTGAAAATATTATGCACTTTAGTATACCACGCCTTATAGCATCCTGAAAGAAAACAAAAGTAGCAAATAAATACTGAACTAAACCTCAAAGTTCATGGAAAGTGCCTCTAAAAGTGATTATCGTAAATTGACCTTTTTGTCTCTGAATTTACAACTTGTGAAAGATAGTGAGGTTTGTTTCAACTTAATAACTTGGAAACATTTCTACGCTTTGTAAATTCTTAGACCTCCAAAAACTAGAACGTAACAAAAATATGTTGTTTTTATTTTTGTAAATATTAGTTAATATTATTATAATTGTTGTATCTAATGTACATATGTATATAATAAACTACACATAAATATTATATATTATAAACTGACGCTCGGGTTCGTCCCTAGGTAATTCTTTAAATTGACATCACTTTTTTATTTATGGACCGATTGAAATAAAACAGATACTAAATGTTAAGTGAAGTTTACCACAATACATTAGTGGAAACCACACTCAAATCTGTTTCACAAACACACAGACAAACAGACAAAAATTCTAAACATCATTATTTTGGATTCTATTGCCTTAATAAAGACCCCCAATAATAGTTTTTCTCAAACATCTTCCATGTACAGACAGCGATCAGTTACAACTTTATAATATGTATAGATGTGAGACAATATTATTAAGAAATCGATATTATTTATATATTTATCATGTAAACGTTTATAATATTATGTTTGTAACATTTAAAATTTTAAAAAGGACAGATCCAAAACGTCTTACAAAAACGAACTAGCTCTTCCTAGTTTCTTTAATTTAACTCTACCTAATTTAATTTACTAAAGAAACTGAATCATTAATATCACTAAGACCCATTTTTTTATAATATTTGTTTTTAATAATATACAAGTTAAAATAATACTTCAATCATGCAATTAACCTATTTTCGATATCATTTTGAAAAATATTTTCATAAGCTGATTTTGATTCAAAAGTTAATAAAGGATACAAAACTCTGATTGCAAAAAACGTTAAAATAAGAATTGCCAAAGCTCGTTAAAACTCATTTACACGGCTCGAACTCCAGAATACTTGGTAAACGACCAATTAATATAGTAATCCGATATTAAAGCACGGACGATATTTTAATTTATCATGTTACCAAGTCATATTTACCTACCCCTTATATTGTGAATTATGGAATAATAATTTTATTTTATACATTAATGTAGTACATTGAAAATGAAATAGCAACATTTTATATGTAGCAATATTATAACTGCTCTAAATGTGGAGCACTTCACAATGATGCCACTCTGTCAAGGTTCTTGTCCCATATTGCGAGGCGTTAACCCATACCAATTACTTCCTATAATACAGCTTGATATAGTTGTACATCATATCATCAAATCATTAAATCTATAACTATCACAAAAAGTTAAAACCTGAGAAACAAAAAAATTTAACATTAATTTCTAATAAAAAAAATGGGAGGGCAGCACTAAAAAGAGCTTACTAAAGGTAAGGCAACATATCTATTATTATTATGTAATGAAAATTTTTGTTCACAGTGAAATGTGAAAAAATTTACTTCGAAAACTACAATACTTATAAAATAATATTCTTAACCATGCTATTAAAAGAGGGGAAAATAAAATAAACCGTAATATAATTAAATAACACTACGAATTATATATAAAAGCTGGAGATACTTTTAATTATTTAATTTTTTTCCAGGATTCAATTCATTTCTTTTCTTCAGTGACCCCTAGGGGTGCCATTTGAGCATCATTTACTTCGCCAATGTCGCGTAGAATTTTTTGGAATTTTCAGAATATATATAACCTATGTTCCACCATTACACTACTCAGTCATGTTTACGGATGCCATCCATATCATAATGTAGTTAAAACATTTCTTACGTTTTCAAGAATAACTTAATTATACGAATCATTATTTCAGCCGAGTAGAAAATATTAATTCGGTACGTTACGAACTTCTGAATGCAGTAGACTAAATAATTTTAATAACCTTAAATTAAAGGGGGGGGAGAGAAACTTTGTAAAACATCTACAGTAGACGGATCAAGTTAATGTGCTTTATGTAAATGACATTGTCTAGCTGTGAAAAGTAGTTTGCGATTCATATTTCACTTCTAATATTATTACATTGTGACATCTCTATTTTGACAATAGCACGACGAAGGTTTGTGTAAAAAGAATAAAAATAAAATATTTAAAAAAGGAACTGAGAGTATTTCTGGATCCTATCTGGATTTTTAATAGTATTTGAAATTTTTCTTTTAATTCCAGTTATTTTCTTTTATCCTTATTCAATTGGAAGTCTAATAGGCTTATGCCAACTTATTTTGTATAAATGTGATAAACGATATTGACAGTAAATATTAACACTACACGAGACTATTTTCGTGTGCTACTGCCATTAAAAATATATTGTACGTTACTCGTTTAGTAAAAATTCCTTTTTCCTACTGATACTTTGTACATACCTACATAAGTATCTGAATGCCAAATCTGAAACATATTATGTACAACTCAAGTGAGTTGTTTTAGATTTGGCAGTTTGGCGTGTAATAAACTTAGTTCTAAGTGATGCATTTAGTTATATTGTGTTACATTCTTTGTCTGCAGAATACTATTAATAACTAAGCAGTCTGCAGAATACTATTAATAACTATGTGGCAAACCTTATTCCACTGTAAAATTCATTCAATCATTGATTAAAAAACATACAGACGAAAGTCGCGGCTGAGGTTCTTGCCTAGTACCTCACTTGGCTGAATGTTGATTAAAGTTATTTAGAAAGATTTACCTTGGAATCTTAGTGTGTAGTCATAACATAATTTAATAAAATCCAAAATTTTTTAATCGCCGACGATTCGATACATTAAAAATGGTGAAAAGAGCTGCAGACTCAATGTTCAAACTAACTCAACTCATTCATTTTTCTATTCTCACCCCTACCTTCTTTTTAAAACTTCAATTAGAAATATCTAAGTGATGTCCCTAGTTTTAAAAGTGTGTGTAGGCTAAAATTACCTACTGTGTTCAGGATTCCGCTGTGGATTTTAAATAGTAAGAGCCTCACAGGTCCCTGAACGTTCTAGCCCGGCTGGAGCAGCCTTAGCACTTTCAAAGATAAGATGATTGTTTCCCACCTTTGTACCAAAAGTAAATAAAAACGTACAATATTCGTGTTTTCTGATATATAAAAAGTTGTTCAATAAAAATGAGACCTTTAAAATATCATAGTCCCTTTCTGTCTAAAAATACAAAATCAAGCAATATAAATCTGCCAGAAAGTAAAATTAAAAAGAGAAAATTAAGTAAATTCTACTGCGTCGTTTTAAAAATTAAAAAAAAATAATAAGCGTTATGAGAGATGCATTTATATTTTTTTATAATTTTAAATCTGTATAAATTTTAAGTTTCAAATATATTTAACAAATAATACAAAAATAGACCATCACAAAATGACATTTTTTCGTTGTAGATTATTCCTTAAGGAACTATTTACAAGCTCGTTAAGGTAATGGTGTTTGCCACAGATACATAAATATGTGCCTGTAGCATAGAACCAACTTCCATTAAATTAGAAAAATGGCCAGCCGTAAAAGTAAGTTGTAACAGGGCTTGGTACTTACATTTTATTTGTTAAACAAAGAATCGCTAACGCAATATACGAATTCCTTTCTAAATTTAAAAATGTTTACTTATTATATAGCGAGATAGCAAAAAATTATGAGTTTCAAATGTATTAAGGCGTACGTAGTTTAGGATTAAAGTGAAGAACTTTTTAGTAAAAACATTAGCTTTATAATATACTATTAATACCCGCCTGTTTTGAATATGTACAATAAATATTTTTTTGGAAATCATTATTGTAATTGGCTAATATTATCGATACAGAGGTCAAAAAACCACTTTTTTTCACACACATTAATTAATTATCACACTTTTTGAAATAGGTACATATATTCTGTGAATAAATTTTCAGTTTAAGTATTGAGCAAGCTCTATTTGTTGCACATCTTTGAAAAGTTAGAGTATGAAATTACAATGATACAACTCGCATAAAATGTTTTCCTACGACTTTAGAATCATGTAAGTTGGCTCATATGACTAACATGCTTATATGGTTTTTTAACTAACATACTAACAGTCTAAAATTTACGTTATTTATAACGTAAATACTATGTAGACCAGAATATATATATATATATATATATATATATATATATATATATATATATATATATATATATATATATATATATATATATTATTTATTTTATTATTAATTTATCTATACAGGTTTCTTAAAGTATTTAGATATACTATATAACAATAGTTTTTAGTATAGTTTTTTTTTCGTTTACACATTCAAAACACCAATATGACGAACTAACAACATGAATGTTTAACTGACCACATTTGTTAGTATCAAATATTTTCCTTTCATTGTTTTCTCTCAATTTTGTTCAGTTCAAATACAAAACGGGTTTATCCTCCTCAAGGCTTATCATACATATTTTTTTCATGCTAGAAAAGAAGAACTGACTGACTACGCCCGTATTATTATATACATGGGTATATTTAAAAAAAACGTTATAAGATTCCACAAAAATTGAATCAAATTCTACAATTTTATTTTTGAATTTTAATATAATATTATTTTCAAAATTGTGCCTTTTAGTTACATCGCGCTTAAATATAAATTGTTTTTTTCTCATTTCCTTTTACTCCCATTGATTTGTTGATGCACTCGTGCGGAATGCGGACCTTAGTAAGCAACAATGATATTTCTTCGTCGCGTTTTGTTGCTCTGTGCCTGCTCAATATAATTGGAGCGAATGATATTTATAGTATTTCTGAATTATTTTTGTTTTTGTTTGATTAAATAAATTAGGTATGTAATAATAAAAGGCAGTGGTAGCCCAGTAGTGACGCGCTCGCTTGAGACACCAAATGAAGGGGGCTAGAATCTCAGGTCTTGCACCTCTGATATTTTCAACCGACTTCAAAAATGGAGGAAGTTCTCAATTCGGTTGTATTTCTTTTATGTGGGTTATTTTGTCATTTATTAATCGATTTGGAAAATTCTTTTCTTTTTTTTTTCAGAGTGTATACTTCCCGTTTGGTCCCATTTAAATTTAAAGAAAAGATACCACCCCTATGGGTGGCAAAATAAATAATGAAAATTTCTTCTAATTATGATGCACGCTTGGCTTGGTGATTACGAATAAGAGAATAACTAGCTCTAAAAATCAAAACTTTAACATCAAACCTAAAATCAAACTATAGAATAACAAAACGTTTTGTCCTATTTGAATTAATTTATATAACAACGCTCGATTGTGTTAACAGGAGTTAGTGATAATTTCGTCGGAACTACAACTAGACTAGTCTGCATTTAGAATTAATTCTATCAAAGGCTGTTCTTTACTCAGATGACAATTAAAATGTCAGCACTGAGCTAAAATTAAGCGACACGATTAAAGCATTAAAATTAGCTTTTAGCACGAATATGGCCGATATTCGTATTCTGATTTTGCGCTCATAAATTCAAAGCTTAGAGAACTTAAAATTTTTAAACGCAACAACCTAAATATTTTTTTAGTACAAGTAAATATAAGTTTTATTATAAATAGAAAACTAATAAAATATATCCATCATGACCTATGTGATTGACATAGATTAAATTTTTTTTTATTAATCTGAATGCAATAAATACAATCAATAAATTAGGTGTTATATTTATTTGTATATATATTTGTCCGTACGTATTTTATGTGTATTTATATTTTTAGTTATATATACCTAATATTGCATTCCAGAAAAGGGCAAAACGTTTCCCGCGTCATCTTTGTTCTAAAAATTTATTTACTTACACAATTCATATATTTAGAGTATGTACCTAAATAAAATCGCAGTGAATACATATCTACGTATCTATCGAACAAAAATATTGAACTAAACCGCACATTCATCAACCACTATTTGACATGGACTGCAAAACAAACTCGCAAATAAAACACGATGGAATATTCGATATATGTACGTTCGACTTTATCGTTTTATCTATAATTAAAAAGATTGCCACTGAAATTTCTAATCTGTGCAATACGTTCACCGATTAGGTACTCAATTGCGATATAATTATGTAGGTACTTATGATATTTATATATACCTACATAAATATAATGGGTATAATATAGCTATAATACTCTTCTATAATACTTCGTTATAGATAGAAGATTGTTAGTATATCAATGCAAAATAATATTGTTTGTGTTCTGTGATTATTTTCTACAAATACAAATATTTAACTAGTAAGTAATTTATAGTTATTAATGATATTTTATTACAGAAATTTTATCAACGTAGTTAGATACAAGTTATATAGGTATAAGAGCTACCAATTAATTTAAAAAAATCAAACACAAAGTTTAATAACAATATTATATAAATAGGTACGACAATGCGAATCAAAGTGAGATTCAGTTTAAATGTTTCATCTATTCAATTTTAAAACTGGAATCCGTGAAATGAGAACTAAAACTGATCCAGTACTTTTGTTTCCAGGAAAACTTTGTATTTGCTTGCTCCTTTGTCCAGTAAACAAAAAACTACTCAACTCGACGCCACTACATTACTCTAAATATCTACCTCAGCTTGCACGACGAGATAATGCAATGAAATCGCGCTTTGAACCATACCCTTACTATAGGTATTTTTAGACAGAATACGTTAGCGACCGCGTACCTTTTATAAAATATAGGTAAAATAGATAAAATATTAAAGTTTTAGTTATGGTATATTATATATCATATATTCTTACAATAAGATAGAACTCGGTGGTGAAAAGAAGTTGAAACTCTTATTGGAAGTCCGATTCACACTAGGTCATTTTTATTTTTTATTGGTTTACATAAGAGTTAACTCTGTCATCTCTAAATATATTACCGAAAATCCAAAAAAAAAATGTTTCTTTACTCATTCTTTCTAATTTCAACTATATTTTACGCTTAAACAAAGAAACCCTTTTAAATTTACTGACAGACAGAGTAAATGTAGAGAATCTCAAAAACTGTAGTGGCCATAGTAACATTACTGTTGTTCATGATAAAAACGACTTCTAAAATCATAACTTTAGTACTTTTATTTCCGTTTCGTCTATTATTTTCCAGATAATATATCCTTTTATAACTAACGGATTTTTCTTTTACGTAAAAGAGTAGGAAGGTTAAATTGATTAAGTCGTAGACAAATCAATTTTTAATATTATTCTAAGTTGACTCTTATAGTCAACTTTAAGTATACAGTTGTGGATAAAAAATAATAATACTACGAGCCGTACCGGAATAAAAACCCTACATCCTCTTTCGGCCCTTAACCTATATCAATGCAAAATTACATCAATCCGTTGCTCTATTGCTGCATGAAAAGACAAATGACTAAAAAACCCAATAAGTATGTATGTAGGGATGTATAGAGGTTTATCTTATTTGTTATATTTTTAACAAAAAAATATTCTTCTAAGTATTTAACATACTATCAGTTTAAAAAAAAAAAGTCAAAATACAATTCAAACATTCATCATCATACACTAGAAATTGAACAAACCTTATTTTAGGAGGGGAATAATTCTTATTTATATATTTATATATTATGCGAGTTATATGATTTATTCTAGTCGTAAAAATCGTATGCGTGTTTAACTTTGAAAATAAAGTAGAAAAATCAGCAAAAATAGAGGAATTAGATTTTTAGATTTAGATTAGAAATTACTTTAAGAGAAAATTGCTTTACAGAATGATTGTTAAATATCTTATGTAAAATTAAAAATGTGTTTGTAAAATTAAATTGGTTTTCCATAATGTCTAAAATATTTCACGGAACACAAACTTATTTTTGCGGTCGATAAAATGTACATACATTATTTTAATATTATCATATCAACATACGTAACTACAATACAATATTTGGCGGGACGGAACCGTCGATATGCTCGTTAGATTCAAACTTGTCCGATTTTTAATGATCAGTGAAAAATTTACAAACACTTGTTATTTAATATTATAGAATAAAAACAATGAAAAGCTTATTTTTTTACGAAAACTTTCAGTTTATACGCGAGTGAAGCCGGGGGACAAAGCTAATCTATACAGATAAATAAAATTGGAGTGTCTGTTTGTAATATTAAAATAACCGCTTTTTACTAAATGCATATGGATGTATACACGGTACATATACCAAAACAACATTTTTTATAATTTTTGTCTGTCTGTCTGTCTGTTTGTTCCGGGTAATCTTCGAAATGGCTGGGCCGAATTTGGCGGGACTTTCACTGGCAGATAGCTGATGTAGTGGGAGTAATTTACTTTGTTTTTAGGAAAAGAAAAAGGGTTCCGTGAAAAAAAATTAAAACCCATGAAATTGTGAACAAAATCCGCGTACGGCGTACGCACCCGAGCAAAACGAGGGTAAATCGCTGTATAATTTAAATAAATATCTTAGGAGTAGCAAGCTACTATTTATCTATACCTAAACATAGCTAACCGTGAAAACGTACCTAGGGACGAACGCGAGCGAAGCGAGCGTGAGTCGCTAGTTCTAATTATAATCATAGAGAGTTATCTTTGTTTAATATACATTAAATTTATATTGAAAGTTTTTATTGTTATTGTAATGAATACATGTGGCAGTCCACAGTAGAACTGTCTATGTAGTACTGTTTACGTCACATTCGATAGTACATATTGAGATTTTCATACAAAAATAACATCCAAAGACTTTTCCGGTTGATTTTCCAAAAAAATGTCTTTCATACAAACCTTGTCTAGCGGCAATTGACAGGCCTTGTCTAGCGGCAACGAAAAAAAACAGCCAAATCGGTCGAGCTCTTCTCAAGTGATGCTGAGTCATACACGTGGCAATGGGAAAAATTTCTCGAAAGGAGGGCGCCACACGTATTGCCTATTTACATATAGTATCTATCTTCTAATATTATACATATATTATATTAAATTAAAAATCAATGGGGAAGAATTTTGCCTTTTTCTCCTGCCAGGCAAGAGGCATATCATCTTAGTCCTCACAGTGACAACGCACCTGTGGTTCTGCATTTTTGTTACTTAAAACCTAAGTGCATGAGCCATGAACCGTAGGTGTTATGGGCGACAGGTACTGCTTTCCATCAGGTGGTCTGGCTTCTCGTTTGACACTGAATCGCATTAAAAAAAAACTATCAGTAACTGGAATTGTGGTATCGTACTATTATGTATATACATATATTACAACCATAAATAAGTATTATGTACTATATATGTGTAATACATATTATATTCCTTAAAAATAAGCAGATTATTTTTGTGTTAATGTACTCGTATCGAAGGTACTTGAAGGTAGAACCATAACATAGAAAATTTATTGTTCTATTTTACAAAAAAACAACTGTAAGACTTAATGCTTCACAGCACTCTATGCCCGTCAACTAAAGGCTAAGTAAAATAGATGTGAGCAGTGAGACTAGACAAACAATAAAGCTTTATAAACAGTGCAAGTACCTACTGCTTTAAGATAACAGGAATAAGATCTTCAGAAATATGATGAGACAAAATTTCGCTTGTTAAGAAAATAGAAAAAATATTGATTTAAAAAGATATTTATTAAACTTATTTTCAACTTTTAATAAGGGTAATTGTTCGGGAGGCTTACCTCGCTAGGCCTGCCGTCGCGTCGGGGCGACGTGGTTAAGTGCGTAAGAAATCCTGCAACGCCTCATTTAGACGCGAAAGTTCGGCTTTAGTGGGAAGTACTGGCTTATCTATGTTGATCAGTGAATCTCCACATAACCACTTGTTTTTATGTAGATAATATGCGTACCCATGTTAAAAAAGAGAAAATCTCGAGTAAATATCTCATTCCCACGGGAAAAATTTATACAATAATAAAATTGTAACTAAGCCGAATCTGTACTTTAAATATTTTTTTTGAAATCTTATTGAAATAGATATTATTATCGATACAGAAGCCGAATCTATAGTTTTTAGATTTTTTGCCTGTCTGTCTGTCTGTCTGTCTCTGTCTGTCTGTCTCTGTCTGTCTGTCTGTTACCGCATCACGGAAAAACCACTGGAAGGATTTTGATGAAATTTGGTATGGTGATAACTGGTTATCCGGGTCAACATATAGGATACTTTTTTTTTGAGGAAAAATATCTCATCTCTGAGAAAAATAAATACAAAAACTGCTTAGAATAAAACTACGCTGAAACTATAAACATTTTAGCAAGGTAACTTACAAAATAGGTCAAAAATAATTATAAATGCTTCTCTTGATAAAAAAAATCATATCAATAGCGATATTTTATACATAAAAATAACTCGACAAATATTTAGTTAGGTGTACTTAAGAAAACTATTACCTACTAGATGTCGCCCTGAGTTTTTAAAATACACAATTTTTTATTCGAAAAAAATTAATATATAGATATGATTTTTGTAAGGTCTTATTAGAATTACTAGCATTACTCGCGGTCATGCACGTGCCCAAATAACATATCTATATTATCTTTATATATATATGTACATATTATAATTAAATTGTAACTGTACATTAAATATTTTTTTGGAAAATCTTATTGAAATAGACATTATTATCGGTACATAGACCGAATCTATAGTTTTTTAGAATTTTTTGTCTGTCTGTCTATCTGTCTCTTACAGCATCACAGAAAAACTACTGGAGGAACTTAATGAAATTTGGTATGGTTATAGCTGGTTATCCAGGTCAACATATAGGATACTTTTTACCGCGGGAAAATATCTTATCTCTGAAAAAAAAAATGGAAAAACTGGTTAGAATAAAACCATGATGATTCTATAAACATTTAAGCAAGGTAGCTTAGTAAATATGGCGAAAATTATTAAAAATAGCTTATCTTGAAAAAAAAACAATAGCGCGAATTGATTTATTAAAATAATTCTAAAAATGATTATTTTTGTGTGATTTAGATATTCGACAATAGATGTCGCCATGTGTTTTTAAAATACGTAGTTTTAATTCCAAAAAATTGAATGTACAGTGGGCTTAGTGTGAGTTTCATGTGAGTGTGAGATGTGACCTTTCTATGATTTTACTAAATTACCCGCGGGTCCACCTGTGTTCAAATTATCAATAAAACAAACGTTTTGCCTTTATAAATTAGTAACATATTAGTGTTGCGCGCAACGATTAATGCTCGCGACATGGTGACGTTACGTACTACTAGCGCCATCTAGTATCGAGTAGAGGAACTAGTAGTCGAGAGCGTTCCAGAAACTTCTATGTACTACTGGCGCCATCTAGTATCGAATAGAGGAACTAGTAGTCGAGAGCGTTCCAGAAACTTCCGAGGCCCCTATATAAGGCCGGGTATGAGCCGCGACTAGTCAGTTTTGAATCAGCGATACAAGCGAAAACATCGAAGCGATCTACGAGTGCGACTTAAAGCGATTATAGTGCGATTGTATTTTATAACTTATTGTGTTGTTTTGTCATTGGTGTTGGATAAATTAAAGTGTCTGTTTTTTTTAGTAAAATAATCGGCTGTTTTAATTGTCACGAACCCTAAGTCGTAACAATTGGTGTCAGAAGTGGGATTAAATCATGCCGTGTGGAGAAGCTGGTTCGAAAAGCCTACCGGTCTATGCCCGTTGTGATTGAAGGGAACCTGGTGCAGGCATTCATCGACGGCATCCGTGATCTTGAAGTGAGAGCTGCAGTGAGGCTCGGGCACCACGGGACGCTCAAGGACGCCTTGGCCCATGCACTGGAGGTGGAAGCTGTGCGACAGGATCATCGTTCCCATCGCGTCAGGGAGGTTACAGCGGCTGTAGTTCGCGACCGTAGTAAAGGATTCAGCCCTAGGTGCTACGGCTGTGGGGAAAGGGGCCACCTTCGATCCAGTTGCCCTAAGCGGACTGCAGAAAGGGAAAATGGCCAATCTCGAGAGGGTAGTGCGTCTAACAGCACCGCCCAGCAGCAGCAGGGAAACGAGTAATAGCCAGGACTGCGGGGCGGGTGCTGGCTGATGTTCGAAAAGCCCCAAAGATTTCGATCTCACAAACCCATGACGGGAACAGCCTAATCATCAAGGGCGAGGTCAACGGAACGCCTTGTAAGCTGACCATAGACACTGGAGCTTCTCGCACGGTTGTCAGTTCCCAACTTATTAGTCGGTTCCTTGGGGACTCAGCATACATCCGAGAACGGATTAATTTGGTGACAGCCACCGGTCAGCGCATACCCGTCCGTGGAGAGAAGGAGATGGAGTTGAAGCTAGGCAACAGGATTTACCCGCATAATGTCATCGTCGCTGATATAATGGACGATTGCATCCTGGGCCTAGACTTTATGAGGAAGAATTGTTGTGAGATCGACGTTAAGCAAGGCGTCTTGAAATGTGGACAAGAGGAACTTTTCGTGGAAGGGGCGTTATCAGGGAATGTGTACAGCCTGAAGAAGATTGTTCTTCCGCCGAGATCGGAAACGATTGTGCCGGTTAGTCTTCCTTGGAATCCGGGGCAAGCAAATCGTTGTGTACTCGTGGAAAGGGTAGACAATGACCTTCCATGGAAAGTGGCTCGAACTTTAGTCAGAACCACCGACATCGCAGGGGTACGTGTGCTGAACCTTTGTGATCAGGAACAGACTATAGACAAAGGCGCACTGGTTGGTACTTGCGAGGAAGTGGATTGGTTGCGTCGATGCGAAAATCTATCGACTGGGACCATTAGCATGGACGCACAAACGAGGGTGACTACACTTTTAGAAGACTGTCACAGCGTCCTCTCTCCGAATGAAATGGTCAAAGCGAGGAAGTTGTTACTCAAATACGGCAATGTTTTCTCATCAAACGATGCTGACATTGGAAAGACTGGCCTAGTTCAACACAGAATAAACACAGGTGAAGAATTGCCTATCCGTCAGCGACCAAGGAGATTGCCGGTAGCACGTGAAAAGGAAGTGGAAACCATGATTGAGGGAATGGTGAAGGACGGCGTTATTGAACCTTCATCTAGTCCATGGTGTTCACCGGTAGTGCTGGTAAAGAAGAAGGACGGTAGCCTGCGGTTTTGTGTTGACTATCGCCGTCTGAACGACGTGACGAAGAAGGACTGCTATCCCTTGCCAAGAATTGATGACACGCTGGACATGCTTACGGGAGTAAAGTGGTTTAGCACGCTGGACCTGAAAAGTGGCTACTGGCAAGTTGAAATTGACCCTAAGGACAAGGAGAAAACTGCATTCTCGACAGGAAAGGGTCTGTGGCAATTTAAAGTTATGCCGTTTGGATTGTGCAATGCTCCGGCAACGTTTGAAAGGTTGATGGAACTTGTTCTAGCCGGTTTAATTGGCGATGCCTGTCTGGTCTACTTGGATGACATCATTATCGTAGGACGTACGTTTGAGGAACACCTTCAAAACCTGGAACGCGTGCTCATGAAGATCCAGAGTGCCAACCTCAAGTTAAGTCCGAAGAAGTGTTCACTATTCAAACGGCAAGTTAGCTTTTTGGGTTATGTAGTGTCGGAAGAAGGTATCCGCACGGATCCAGAGAAAATCGCCGCTGTCAAGGATTGGCCAGTTCCAAAAGACAAGACGCAGGTCAGAGCATTCTTGGGTTTGTGCTTCTACTATCGGCGATTTGTCAAGAACTTTGCAGATATAGCAAAACCTCTGCACAAGTTAACCGAGGAGAAGCGACATTTCTGCTGGGATGAAAGTTGTGACATCGCATTCCAGGAGCTCAAGGACCGTCTGTGCAAAACACCCATTTTGGGATACCCTGATGTGGGTAAGGAGTTTATAGTCGACACAGACGCAAGTGACATAGGACTTGGCGGTGTATTGTCCCAACGGAATGGCAATCAAGAAGTCGTGATAGCGTACTTCAGCAAGTCGTTATCGAAACCGGAAAGGAACTATTGCGTTACGAGACGGGAATTACTTGCTGTTGTAAAATCATTGCAGCATTTTAGCAAATATCTTCTGGAGCGAAAATTCCACTTACGAACCGATCATGCTGCACTGAAATGGCTATTGCAGTTCAAAAATCCAGAAGGACAAGTTGCGAGATGGATTGAACTACTGCAGGAATACGACTTTGTGGTCGAACATCGCAGCGGGAAATCCCATGGCAACGCAGATGCATTGTCAAGAAGACCTTGTCCCGAAGATTGCAAGCATTGTGCTAGGCAAGAGGCTAAGGAAGTGGTACCTGTGAAGATGCTTAGGACAGACCTTAACAACGAGTGGAAGGAAAGCCTACAACAAGCACAGCAGGAAGACTCGGATATCAAGCCGATTCTGGAGTGGATAAAGGCCAGTGCTCCTAAGCCCACGTGGAGCGATGTCTCGGCGATGAGTTCGACCACGAAAAGTTATTGGGCCCAATGGGACAGCTTGGTGGTTCAGGATGGAGTCCTGTGCCGTAAATGGGAAAATGCTCGGGGGGACAGCAGTCATTTGCAAATGGTTGTCCCTAGAGCTAAAGTGTCGGATGTTCTGAAGCTGTACCATGAAGGTTGTTCAGGAGGTCATCTGGGAGTTAAACGGACTCTACTAAAGATACGAGAACGGTTTTATTGGATCCACTGTCGTGACGATGTCGAGGACTGGTGCCGCAAATGTACAAGTTGTGCGGCTGTAAAGGGACCTCAGACTCGTAGTAGAGGTGCATTGAAATTGTACAATGTTGGTGCACCTTGGGAGAGGATAGCCCTCGACGTTGCCGGACCGTTTCCGGAAAGTGACAGGGGGAACAAATATTTCATGGTAGTAATGGACTACTTCACTAAGTGGCCAGAAGTCTTCGCCATTCCAAACCAAGAAGCGTCAACAGTTGCAGATAAACTGGTTCATGAAGTCTTCTGTCGTTTTGGAGTACCCTTAGAGATTCACAGCGATCAAGGAAGGAATTTTGAGTCTCAAATATTCCAGGAAACTTGTCGAGTTATGGGTACTCATAAAACGAGAACGACTGCTTACCACCCACAATCGGATGGAATGGTGGAACGATTTAATCAGACATTGGAGAAGTACCTGGCGAAAGTCGTGGAAAATCGTCAACGAGGTTGGGACAAGCACATCCAACCGTTTTTGTTGTCATATCGAAGCGCTGTTCACGAAAGTACATCGGTGACACCAGCTTTCGCAAACTTTGGAAGAGAATTACGGCTGCCTGCAGACCTGATCACCGGAATACCACCTGATGCCCCAAGCTGTATAACCGATTATGCGAATGACTTGCGAAACAAGATGGATGACATTTATAAGCACGTCAGACAATCGGGTCAGAAAATGTCTGAAAAGATGAAAACCCGGTATGACCGCAAAATGAACAACAAAGGGTTCGACGAGGGCTCACTAGTATGGTTGCACAATCCAGTTCGCAGCAAAGGAAAATCTCCTAAGCTTCAAGCTAAATGGGATGGACCATACCGGATTGTAACAAGGATCAATGACGTAACCTACCGGATACGGAAAGGTGCAAGAGGTACTCCGAAGATCGTCCATGTGGATCGACTAGCGCGTTATTATGAGGCCGATAATGCTCGGGACGAGCATGTCTTAGGAGGGGGCAGTGTTGCGCGCAACGATTAATGCTCGCGACATGGTGACGTTACGTACTACTAGCGCCATCTAGTATCGAGTAGAGGAACTAGTAGTCGAGAGCGTTCCAGAAACTTCTATGTACTACTGGCGCCATCTAGTATCGAATAGAGGAACTAGTAGTCGAGAGCGTTCCAGAAACTTCCGAGGCCCCTATATAAGGCCGGGTATGAGCCGCGACTAGTCAGTTTTGAATCAGCGATACAAGCGAAAACATCGAAGCGATCTACGAGTGCGACTTAAAGCGATTATAGTGCGATTGTATTTTATAACTTATTGTGTTGTTTTGTCATTGGTGTTGGATAAATTAAAGTGTCTGTTTTTTTTAGTAAAATAATCGGCTGTTTTAATTGTCACGAACCCTAAGTCGTAACATTAGTAATATTTTGTTGGCCGAAACAATTTTCAAATGAAAATATGTGTATATAATTTATTATTGTTTAGGAAATAATGTTAATGTTTGTAAATCTTTTAATGTAAACATTGGGCAAATGTAAGTCCAACTCGCGTATTATAGCGTATTATTTTGTTTTTCTTACTTACGTATTTTGTTAAGTTAACACTAAAATAAATACGAATAATATTTACGTTTCCACAATATTGACACATTTTATCAATTGTAAAAATAAATTCGTTTCATATAATTTTTTAACTTTTATGGAAAACAAGTTTACTGACAAAGCGGGTAAATAAGTATTTTAGAAACTGTTATACCTCACCTTTCTCGGTTTTTTTGACACCATTCCTTGATAGGTGTTTCAAAAAGGTTTCTTAAGTTGAAAGGAAGGCTTAAAGGTCATAATAAAATACTTATGACTTTAATCATATTACCCTAGCCATATGAAATAATGAAAATCATTTGCTGAAAATTATTTACTTATTTACCTTAATTATGTACTTCTGAAACTTTCACTTTCCCCAATACTTTCTTTTGAAATTCGTGTCGGAAAATATTACTATCAAGCGCTAACCTATCCCTATTTCGCAACAAATTAACATTAAGAATAGTTATTATTACGCAATTTAAATAATCAGCTAAATAAAAAACAATTAATAGCTGTCTATTAGTAAACAAATGATCAAAATTAATTCAGTAGAGAGTTTGTCGGCCAAAACTAAACAAACAAACAAAACAGAAGTATAGACATAGTATAACCGTTATTGTTAAAATAAAAACTGCAATTTAGCTAAATGAAATATGAGATTAACGGAAGTACTTTTGTGGCATTGTCAATCACCGTAAAATTTACCAATCATGCGGTGCGCAATGAAATTGGTATATGTAAGAATATACCTACTAATATGTAAAACCGTAGACTTTGGTTTTTGGTCATCTAAATGCGGGCGGAGCCGTGGGCAACGCTAGTGTTATATAAAAGTAATTTTGATTGATGTGGTTTTCAGTATAAAGCTATGTTTCTTTCTATATTACTATATATACTTTTTAAATACACTATTAATAGTTTAATTTCATTACTAATATATAAATAATCAAAATCATAATAATAACAATATCACACACTTATCATATACTTATTTCATTCTTATTTTAGGAACAAGCACGAATCCCGCAGGAAACAGACGGTGATTTCCACCTCCGGTCGCTCGACTCGTAATTCTTATAAAGAATCGGCTATTGTGTTCGAAAACTATTTGTAAGTTTGGTGCTAAAGTTATTCAGCCCAAAAATGTTTTTATCACGCATTTTTCCCTAATGTTAGCAGTAAATAACTTTATAACGATTTTCACTATAGATAATTTAGGTGACAAAATTTTATAGAATGCTATTCACATTGTTTTCATATAACCACTGTAAATTCAAAATGTCTAAATTTAAAAAACTTATTACAGATACATAGGTATTTTGTAAAATATTTAAAGGCATTCAGTTTTATATTTCTGTATGATTTTTTAATATGAACATTTGGGTATCTATGCATGTAAAAACATAGCTTCTATACCTCTACTTACATAAAGATAATAAATAAACGAGATTATAAAAATATATATTTATTTATTGATACTGATCACAAAAATGTGCAAAATAATCGCAGTACTTGTACTATTAATATATTTTTTATTGTACTTATAATAAAAATCTTTTCAAAGTAATTAAATATATTGATAATTTACCCTTAGCTTACAATATAGTAAATCGAAGTGGAAAATGAATACTTTGAAATTTGAACCGATAAGGTATTTTATTCAAATTTTAGCAACATTTTAAATTCCTGAAAAATATAAAAATCAAGCGTATGAACTCAATTTCTCAAGTATGCACGATGGAGTAGCCGACCTGGAAAACTGCTTTTGCTCAGTGAAAATAGAAAATCTACATTTGAAAAGAGCAATTTTAGTGCGTTATTGCCTGCTTTTCTTATGCATGAACTTAATCTTAATACCTACTCGATTTTATCATAAATTCTTACAGGTCTTTGTTTAAAATGGTGTAATATTTAGGGACTTTTGTTCTGCTTGAATTATAGAAGAAGTCATGAGAAAACACCATTACATAATGGTATAAGTATATCATAATAAGTATGTACAACTTAAATGAAAAAGTTTAAATGAAATCGTAATCATGAGTTAGATCTATCACTGAATTTTAAATTAACATAGAGCACTAATGATAGAAGGGGTTCTGGGTTTAAAATAAAAAAAGACCTAACGAGAAGGCTAAGGCTGGAGCTAAGTACCCGCTACTTTTTGCTCGCGCCTTAGCTTTTCAAGCTACAGTATCCAAGTCTGACTGTCACCTAATCAAAAATTAAAAAATAAAAATAACTAATACACTTAGATTTGAAAAAAATATCTACTTACATTTATAAATTGCATGAGTACACTTAAAACACTAAGAACACCTAAAACTACAGTACCTAATAATATTAAAACAAAAAAAATTTAGAGAACGTATATATGAAAATTAACAAAAACAGATATAGGGTAATAAAATCAAATAATGGTTTTAAAAAAGTTGTTAAATGTAAATTAATTATATACTTAATATTTTACATAAATAAAAAGTCGTAAATGCATGCATGAATTGAAAATAACATATTTCTCTTTTAAAATCTTAATAATCTGATAACAATTTTCACTTATAACCATTAAGATTTTTCGTTTCTATCACTTTACATTACCAATATTTTTTTACATTGATTTAATTATTTACTTGGTTTGTTTATAATTTATGTAGCGATCACAACAGACCAAGAATGGTCGCAGTGACATCTTATAGCCGTTACAAAGAAATTTTAAAAAAAGTGTTTAAATTTGTTAGCGGACAGTTAAAAATTACTGTTAAATTCGAGAATTTATATCTCAAACTCATGGGTAGAAAGTTACTTTTTGAAACAGTATTTAGATTTTTATCTCTTTTCTTTAAAAGAAATTCTCTTTGTTTAAATACCTTATATAATTTTGTTATTAATACTAATTAGTTTTTGTTAATTTCGTTATGATGTAGTGTGTATCGTTAAGATTAGTTGTTGTATTTGGGTGCTTTAGACAAATCCCTACAATTTTGTAGTACCTACTTTGTTTTGACGTATCTCAGCGGAATCATGTAAGTTTCTAAGGACGACTCAATAAAACTAGTAGGTATATGATAGTTTTGTATATTTAGTGATTATGTAAGTAGACTATTTTCAAAATTCAAATCGGTCTGACTCGGATCATAGTAGGTAAGAAGTCTCATGCGGAACGCAGGATAGCTTAGTTCCTACTTGAGCATTCTAGTTGTTTCTTTTTTTTTTAACCCAGAAACCCCTATTTTCTTTAGAACTTTTATCTAAATTTGAACTTTCGAAGCACAGACCAGGAACAACAAGATTTCGAAGACGATTCGACTCAGAGGTGATAAGAGATTATCTTGTTGTTCTTGGTCTATGAGATAGATTTGTATATTGTAAGTGTCCAAATGTCAGCTTTCATTCATAGTTGAATAAGGGAATGTTATCATTTAAAGCCTCCATAATTACTAGGTACTGGCTCTTTCATTTTCTCTAAATATTTTTATATATTTAGACTGTACCATTGAATATCTACTATTCAAAAATACAACCCACTCCTCTGGGGCCATGTCCAATAGTCTAAACAGCAGCCATTTTTTAACTTAGCCATCTCTTAACAAATACTATATAAATACCTTTAAATGTTTAACACTTAACAACAAATCTATTGCTTAAAATTGTTTGAGAAAAATATTTGAAATTTCGCCGCATGTGCATAATATTCTTGTTTTAAAACCCACAATCTACATTAGTGTTACCGATCGATAGTTAATCGATAGTGACCGATAGTTAGAATATCGATAGTTCTATCGATATTCCGATACTATCGATAGTATCGATACTATTGATAGTTTCAACTATCAATAGTAGCTCATTTTAAGATAGTATAGTTAAAAAAGAGAGAGGAAGTGGGTAGTGAATAAGTAAGTCATAAGTAAAAAGGATCTTTTCAAAACAAAAAAACGAACTATTACTACTGACACACATACGCGCTACTATCGATAACTGAAACTATCGATAGCATCGATATTATTTTATATCGAAACTTCAATAGTATCGATAGTATCGATACTATCAATATTTTATGATTTGTGAGCACCAATACTATCGATAGTATCGATAGTATAGTGGTCTGTCAATAGTATTGTCACATTTCCATCTATCGATCCATATATCCGAAATATCTATAGTTTCACTATCGATGAAAACTATCGATAGTGAAACTATTGATATTTCGGCAACACCACTCTACATACAGTTGAAGCTTCAGGCATTAACAAACATTGTTTGTTAATTGTTTTTACTTATTGCTCGAAGGATTGAAGAACCATAAACACATACAGATGACACATTCTGTAAAGTGACAACTGCTGTCTGTGTAAAATCTATGACTTGTGACAAAGTATCTGTCAAGTGTCAAGTCAACGATAAAATTGAAAATTCACAACATTAACAAAGTTTTCATGCGACTGTCGACTGGTAAACTATATTTCTTTCGAAAGTAATATAATTGCTAGAACTAATCATGAGTATGAGACCAGACGATCATCGAAGAAAGTGGGATAAAGATGAATTTGAAAAAATCGCTGCAGAGAGACTACAGGCTGAGTTGGAAGAAGAAGAAAGATCTAAAAAAAAAGGTATAAACGTAAAATTTACATTAATTCTTATACTTTTATTCTTACTAATTCTTAAGTTTACTTTCTCTCTTTGTTACTCTTTTCAGCTCCACCTATCAAAAGGGAACTTCTAAAACAACGTGACTATAAAGTTGACTTAGACTCTAAATTAGGAAAAAGTGTAGTAATCACCAAAAATACGCCAACATCACAGTCAGGTGGTTACTATTGTAATGTTTGTGATTGTGTTGTCAAAGATTCTATTAACTTTTTGGATCATATCAATGGAAAAAAACATCAAAGAAATCTTGGTATGTCCATGAAGATTGAAAGGAGCTCCTTAGATCAGGTAAATTGTGTTGTTTTTAATCATAAGTTATATTAAACCTGCATTTTGTAAAAAACAATACAGCAAAGATAACAAATTCAAGAGTATATATACTTTAATTTTATTTTGTAGGTGAAAGCCAGATTTGCTTTAAACAAACGGAAATTAGAAGAAAAAAAACAAGATTATGAACTGGACACTCGACTTAAAGAAGCGGCTGAAGAAGAAGCAAGGCTAAAAGAATTACGGCGTGAAAGACGTAGAGATAAAAAACGTAAGCTTCAAGAAACTGAGGAAATTGATGAAGGTCCTGCTCAGTCAGAGCTAGCACAAATAATGGGCTTCTCTGGCTTTGGAGCATCAAAAAAGTAGCAGTAAAATAAAGTGTAAAAATTTTTAATATTACTACTATTCATTTGCAATAAAGATGATGATTTGCATTGTTATAAAACTTTGTAAATTTCAATTTATTAAAAATGTCTTTATTAATAATAAGTATAATTCTGTACACCATCAAATGATTTTTATTTATACTTGATTTTAACAGAAATACTGCTTACTTTAAACCAACTACTGGATTATATCAGATTATTTTAATTTTTTTAAAACAATAACAAAATTTTGCTAATAATATGTTGAAATAATATGTGTGTATGAGAATCATTTATTATACTTAGTAGCAAAACATGAAAAGTTATAATTTATTATCTGTTACTCACGTGATTTAACTTTTTCTATAAAAAGGTAAACAAATGATAAATTACTAATAACTTACCCCCGCTTCGCTCGGGTGTGTCCTTAGGTATGTTTCAAATAGATATTAATAGTTATTGAGAGTGTACTTTAGGAGATAGACAAATGCTATTGCAGACTTCTGTAGGCCTTCTTAAGACCTACAATTTTCTAATACTTTGTTTTGATGTTTCTCTTAAGGTTTAGCCAGCATTAGCCATGTAAATTTCTATGGACGACTCGATAAAACCAGTTATTGTTTTCCCTTGAGAAGGATAAATTCTCCTGTAGTGAAAGGTATATACTAAATATTGACTCGAGTTATCACTACACATATTGTTAAAATCGGTACTTTTTGCGTAAAATGCACAGATAAACAGATTTTTTTTTAATAACTTGTTTTGGGGTCTATATTCTATACACAATACATTACAGTCATTGTTTTTAGTTACTATTTTATAACACTAAGTTACTATTTTATTATATTACTAGCGACTCACGCTCGCTTCGCTCGCGTTTGTCCCTAGGTACGTTTTCGCGGTTAGCTATATTTATACATAAATAGTAGTTTGCTACTCCTAAGATATTCATTTATATTATATAGTGATTTACCCTCACTTCGCTTGGGTGCGTACGCGGATTTTGTTCACAATTTCATGGGTTTTAAATTTTTTGCGCGGAACCCTAATTCTTTTTCTAAAATAAAAGTAGCCTAAGTTCTCTCTCCACTCTTTATAACATCAGCTATCTGCCAGGGAAAGTCCCGTCAAAATCGGCCTAGCCGTTTCGGAGATTAGCCGGAAGAAACAGACAGACAAAACTTTATTTTGTTTTGGTATATGTACCGTGTATACATCCATACGCATTTAGTAAAAAGCGATTATTTTAATATTACAAACAGACATTCCAATTTTATTTATCTGTCTAGATGTATGGAATATAGATATCTTCTCCCAACTTCTAAGTAATCTCAATAATTTAATTTATGCCTAAATCACTGAATGTTTTAGAAAAGGTACTATCTAATGTGCAAATAAATTTAACAAATATAACGATTATTTAGTCGAGAGCATCTATGCCTTTTTTTTAATATTGGGAAATATATTTACGCATATCATGCATACATACAGGTTATGTGAGATTCATGGGCTAAGAAAGCCAGTACTACCCACTAAACCCAACAAAATCTCGTCCGTCTTAATGGGGCATTGCAAGATCGCTTATGCACTCTACTACGACGCCCTAACGATAGGCCTGCCGAAAAAGACTAAAAATAACCAAGGGGTTGCTTCTACGGTCCTCTGCTGCCAGAGAAGTACCAGGAACAACCTGCATATGGTACCACATATCGCCCACCGAAGTGGACCATCTCCCAGTGTCTGATGGCTTCTCGCCCGACTTAAATGTCTGTCATAGTATTAGGCTTTTTAAGTCGGCCTATATTATATACACACATACATATAAATAAAAATCAATGTGCCTATTGTATGTATGCTGTGGTGCGTAACAAAGGTCACTATATATAAACACTGTCCGTGCAACATGCACCTTGTACTGTCGCCATCAAAAAGTATAATTAAAATAATAATTATCTACATAGTCTCTGCAGGTTGTCAGTTCGATTTGGGTGGGTACTATAATAAATTACTATTAATTACTTCTGTAGTAAATCTCTAATAGAATGATAACTAATTATTACTATATTAGCCAGGTTTAGTCAATAATTAAAAAAAACAAGTACCTAGCTGAATATATATAATAATTTTGTATAGCTTTTACCGGCCACCCTAGGTTTCAGCCTAAACCAGTTCATCCAGTGTGTCAGGATATACTAGCTTAACCCAGGATAATCTAGTTTGACTTAGACCAAACTGATTGAAATAACATAGCACTTATAATTATAATATTGGGGGTTCTATGTTTAAAATAAAAAAAAAATAAGCGATCCTTTGACATCCCATTAAGACGGGGCAGGTTCTATTGGGTTTTATTGTGTAGTACTTACTAGCTTTGCCGGTGAGAAATAATCGCCTGTATGCATTGTAGGTGATATGCATAAAAGTAAATGCATTTCCCAACGTTAAAAAAAAGGACAAACCAGTTTGGCCAAGTAACATAGCTAAACATAACAGCCAGCAGGTAGTATGTCTCATTATATGTGCATATGTGACATCATTCCGAGTATAATTTAGTTAATAAACAAAAATTACTTCGTTGATTTTGTCGACATTTACTTCAACTGTAACAAATCTAACAAAAGATGAGCAAAAAAGGTAATTCATTATTCATTTGTTGTACTAGTAATTACATACCATGATTTTCCGCTGTACCTATCAACCGCCACGCCTTCCTATAAAATACAAGTTCAAAGTCACTTAATAGCTAATGCGGGAAACGAAGCCAACAACATGCGACGAAGCACCTTCTATCTACTGACGTCGTTAGCCCTTTTCATTTGTTATATAACATTTACATCTGGATATCAGGTAGAACTATGTTTATTAATAATTTAGATTTACCTTATTTCAATGATATTAAGATAATTTACATATTATACTCATTGATTTCTTTCTCATTTTCTTTTGAATTTCCAGATATCCGCGAAAAATTCAAGTGAGTACAAGCTAATACGAAACAAAAATAGTTGAGGACCATTCCTTAAAATATTTCTATTATTGTTATAATAAAAAAGAAATTGTATGATACTTCATAATACT
Source organism: Argynnis bischoffii washingtonia (assembly GCA_033884665.1). Lineage (NCBI taxonomy): Eukaryota > Metazoa > Arthropoda > Insecta > Lepidoptera > Nymphalidae > Argynnis > Argynnis bischoffii. The sequence goes on along the minus strand of CM066618.1, from coordinate 9,549,893 downwards.
ATTTATTAGTATTTCCTTAAATACAATAAGTAATAAAAAATCTATATCTATAATGATTCAAAATATTTACAAAATTTACACTTAGTTTCCTTTATTAATACTTACTCTTCTCCAAATTACTTTTTTACTACTTGTACATTTTTCCGGGATAAAAAGTAGCCTATGTGTTATTCCAGACAATAAACTATCTTTATGCCAAATTTCATCCAGATCCGTTCAGCACTTTAGACGTGAAAGTGTAACAAACATCCATACTCACAAACTTTCACATTTACAATATTAGTATAGATAAACTTTAATTTCTTTTCTAGATAGTTTGAATCTCCTTAAACAACATTTTGTTGAAAGAACAAAACGGCAAATTGAAGATTTTGGAAATGAAGATTTTCCAACTCCATCAGCTCAGGAATCTGGAGATGAACCAAGTTTTTGGGATAGAATGGTAAAAATGGCTTTAAGATTGTTTAACAAATTTATAGAATGGTTAAATTCCTCTTAATGTTATTAATCAAGATAGTTTTTAAATAGATTTAATTCTGATTTATGGCATTGAATTAAAATGAAAAGGTAACAAGGATTAATAAAACATTATTTAAATGAAAGTAAGTTTAATAATAAAAAATATATATTAAACATGCAAAATTTGTTGTTTATTTTGTATTATGTTTTACTTTGTATATGAAGATGGTTTTAAATTGTTTTCAGTGATATTTAATGGATTATAACTTGTTTGACTTGTTAAATGGCGTAAAGTTGCTAATTCTATATTATCAGTTGGTTTAGAAAAAACATTGATGTCAATGTCAGATTTATTTATTGATTGAAGTATTTGTTTATAAGTAGTACTTTTAATAAATGCTTTGCTAGTTAGTGCAGTTTCTATAATACATTTATCAAAAATAGCTGTAATAAGTTTATCATTAAGAAGCTGTTTCCCTTCTGTAGCATCTGCTAGCATGTGATATACTTTACGGAAATCAATTTTCTCAGTGCAAACACCTGGAGGTTTAATTTCAAAGTCGGCTATTAATCGCAGAGCAGTGGCTGTTTCAGTTTGAAGTTCTTCATACCCATAAGAGTCTGTTATAAATTTCGCCCAACTAGCTAGGGGTATTACTGGAGCATTAGTATTTTTTTTAACTTTCTTTTGTCGAGAGTTAGATTGTAGCAATGCTTTCTCTTTATAAAATTGTATTGCTTTTCTTACCTCCTCCTCAGTTTTAGTACATATATATTGATTACGTATTAGATCAATATTTTGTGATCCATACTCTTTTAGTGCCTGTAGTAACTCAAACTTTTCTTCTTTACTCCAACCTTCTAGTTTTGTTCCGCTAGTATTTTGTTGATTATCCATAATATTTTAAAAGACTAGGTACGAAGAGGAATGTACAATAAACAATAATTGTAAATTACTTTTTTTACTTAAGATATTTTGTGAATAAAAATGAGTAGTAAATAATCTTCACAATTATATTGGCAAGTATAATAGATTAATATTACCTTGGTGTTATGAAACACTGAAAGTTATTACAACTTATTTAACTCTTAAAAAAATATAAGTGCCAATATTATTTATATCTAAACCTTTAGAAAAATAAACCACGGATGACATAAACCAATCTATGACGGAATACGGATGACGAATAAATCTTGTTCACAAATCACAGCATAAAGAACTACAATCTTGTTGTTCCTGGTTTGTAAATATTTATTTATTTTCATTCATGGATGACAAATAAAATTTTCATAAAGTTATAGATTTGTCATCCATGGTTATAGACCATAAAGTAAAGATGTCACTCATGGATGACAAACAAAAATGTCATTTGCCAGTCAAAGTAGAAGGTGCAGACCCTAGAGCAATAACAAGCATAGAGGACTCGTATTAAATTGAATCAATAAACTTATAATTTGCACTGCTTTATCTTACTAAGAGCCGACTTAAGTTAGAGTGAAATAATAAAGATACTATCGTCTTCAACGACGTGAAGCCACTTTTCACTTGCTATGGTGACCAGCTGGTGACCTACAGTGTTTTTGATATTTATGATTATTTTAATGATAAAAGAGTAATTGGATGTAACAGACTTAGTTTTAAAGAAACTTAAAAACATTTTGTTTCGATGACTTGTGTGGCTTACGGCTGTAATAGCCATAGTTCAAGGAAAAGTGAAGATAATCAAAATGTAACATTTCACAGGTAAGTGTTTTTTGGACTTTTCTGTTAAAATACTTAACATTTTTATGAAATGTTCAAATATGTTTAAATTGATTGTTTTAAGACTCTTAAAATATCAAAATAATGTGTAACCCATCTCTAAATTCTTATCAATTTGAGAAAGTAATTTTGTTTTTTATTCATAGTGATGTGGCATGATGTACCTTCATTATTACTTTACCTATTGGTTTTTAGAATACATGTAGACATTTTTACATGTAGAAATTTCTTAAAATATAGAGTATGTTATAAATAACAGAGGTTTAACCATAATTGCCGCGCTAGGCTGACGTTGGTGATAATACACAATAATATACTTCTGCCCATATTCTAGATATAATATATCTTAGTCACCTTTTATGACACCTTGGTAGGGAGGTGCTATATTCTTATTCTGTGTCAGAGAAAATATGGTGCATATATTTATTTTATTATTTATTTATTTATAAATATTTTTTTGTACACACAAGGATAATACATAAAATAAAAAGAAAAAGAAAGACAACAAAGACCATGCAAAGGCGATCTTATTGCTATCTCTTACAGACAACCTCTAGTGAAAAGATTCATAAAACCGTAAACAGGACGGTACAAATAATCTATACGGATAAATAAAATTTGAGTGTCTGTTTGTAATATTAAAATAATCGCGTTTTACTAAATGCATATGGATGTATACACGGTACATATACCAAGACAACATTTTTTTAAATTTTTGTCTGTCTGTCTGTTTGTTCCGGCTAATCTCCGGAACGGCTAGACCGATTTTGACGGGATTTACACAGGCAGATAGCTGATGTTATAAGGAGTAACTTAGGCTACTTTTATTTTAGAAAAAGAATTAGGGTTCCACGAAAAAAAATTAAAACCCATGAAATTTTGAACAAAATCCGTGTACGGCGAACACACACGAGGGAAGCGAGGGTAAATCGCTATATAATTTAAATGAATGTTTTAGGAGTAGCAAGCTACTATTTATGTATAAACATAGCTAACTGCGAAAACAACACAAACCACACGCATTAAAACATTTATATACATTTAGAAGACTAATAATCAGATATGTATGTCTTTACAAGTGTACATAACATTCGCTATAATAACATAATCAAAAGTATACATTAAATTATTATAAATACTTAATATATAATGGCAGGCCTCCCACAAGGTGGACCGACGACTTGGTCAAAGTCGCTGGATCCCACTGGATGCGGATGGCACAAGACCGGTTGTCGTGGAAATCTTTGGGGGAGGCCTATGTCCAATAGTGGACGTGTTTCGTTTGAGACGAATATATAATTAATAAATACAATTCAAATACAATAAAAATGATTCATAAAAAGTCAACACCTGTCAGCCAAAATAATTTAAATAATGTTAAAAAAGATGTTATTACTTTAAAATATAATTAATATAGTTTAATTAAATATAATTAATTTTGACCTAAGGTGAAGTATTGTTTCGTGTAATAGTTTTTCATAGTTACTATAAATATTACAAAGAAACGGTATTTCTGATTTATAAACCGGTAAACTTTGGCACATCACTATAATGGTCAATATATAAATATAGTAAATCTATAGTATAATTGGCTTCATTGCGATTTTAAGAAAGGGCAAATTGTGTATTTCTGTCTCTGTCCCTCTCGTTGAGAAGTCGATAAAAAGGACACGATCAGATATATTGTAAATGTTCAATTAAATACAGTTCCTCCATGCTTGTTATTGCTCTAAGGTGCAGACCATGGATGACAAATACTCAGTGTTGCCAGAGTGATTTGGTCGAAAGTTACGTTGGCATCCATGAAAAGTTACATTTTTAAACTAAAACTTACGTAGTGGTAATTTTTAACCGACTTCCAAAAAAAAGAAAGAGGAAGTTCTGAATTCGACCGTATATATTTTTTTTATATGTTTGTTCGCGGATTTTTTCGTCGTTTATTAACCAATTTTGATAATTCTTTTTTTCTTCGAAAGGACATATCCCAACTCATTTTATCATGGCGCGTTTCATTCAGGGGCATCTCTGAGTATGATATGGAATGAAATAGTAAATACTTTTAACTTTTTAGACGCGCCAGTTCCAGATGCGTTCAATTTGGATGCGTTCGTAAACTGTTTGCAATAAAAATCTAGTATTACAAATCTCGTTCTCAAAAGTTACGAAAATTGCCTTAAATATAAAAATTACTTACATGTTACGCGAGGGGGTCAAAAGTTACGAAAAATGTAAGAAATGTAACCTTCTGGCAACGCTGTAAATACTATTATTTGTCTTAACTTTATATATTTATAACTTTTGTCATCCATGGTGCAGACTATACATGTACATATGATGATATGTATAGATAAAAGAACTTAAATATGTTATTAACTAATAAATATTTTCATCACGAAAAACAGGTAGGTAAGTAGTCCGAGTTGAGGCTCACCAAACTTGCCAAGGATTTTTTATTTCTAATTTTTGATTTTTTTGAAGATGTATATAGTTCTTAAATTTTTATTTGTTATTAACTTATCCCAGATCATTCAATGTTTAATTTATCATTATTTATTTTATATATAAATAAAATATATTTTATCGTAAATTTTTCAATTGAACTCTTATCAACTTGATATTTTATAATATAAACTAGCGACTCACGCTCGCGTTCGTCCCTACTTACGTTTTCACGGTTAGCTATGTTTATACATTAATAGTAGCTTGCTACTTCTAAGATATTCATTTAATTTTTACGCGGATTATGTTCACAATTTCATGGGTTTTAATTTTTTTGCGGAACTCTGATTCTTTTTTAAAAATAAAAGTAACCTAAGTTACTCCTTATAACAACAGCTATCTGCCAGTGAAAGTCCCGTTAAAATCGGTCCAGCCGTTTCGTAGATTACCCGGAACAAACAGACAGACAAAAATTGTAAAAAAATTTGTTTTGGTATGGATACCTACCGTATATACATCCATATGCATTTAGAAAAAAGCGATTATTTTAATATTACAAACAGACACTTCAATTTTATTTATCTGTATAGATTATAATGACTGTATAGCAAACGTCTACCTCTACCAAAAAGCGAAAGGAACTTCGTTCCGACCGGGGGTCCATAGACCACTCATATATTTTGCTTCTATAATTGTGTTCGCCTCTTACCTTGCAATGTATTTTACCTGGAATAAAAACTAGCTGAAAGAAGAAATATAGAAGCTTTTGGATAAATTATAAGAAATATATTTATTTACTTTTTTTTTTAAATCATACCTTGAAGGAGGTAAATGGGGATAACAAAGTTTATATGAGCAAAGAATCATTTATGATCAGAATTACTTGAAGCTTGTAATTAATGCTCTTCAATACAATTGAATAAATGGCACTGCACAATTTGTAATTTTTTTTCATTTGTCAATTAAATTTTAAATAAAAAAAAATCCATCCACGTTATAGAGAAAAAGACAAAATTCTTCGCCATTTAGGCGATTTTTGTTTACTTGAATAGATAATAGATGTCATTGATTCGCAAATAGTTACAGTTTTCTATACATATAATAAAATTGTAACTAAGCCGAATCTGTACATTAAATATTTTTTGAAAAATCTTATTGAAATAGACATTATTAGCTATACAGAGGTCGAATGTATAGTTTTTAGAATTTTTGTCTATCTGTCTATCGGTTACAGCATCATGGAAGCCCTCTGGACAGATTTTGATGAAATTTGGTACGATGATAATTGATTATCCGGGTCAACATATAGGATACTTTTTACTATAAGAAAATATCTCATCTCTGAGAAATCTATACCGAACATTAAAACGTAAATAGGGACGAACCCGAGCGGAGCGAAGGTGAGTCGCTAGTATTTTATATATGTGCAAACTAACGAATGGTAAATATTGTAAAATTTCTTCTGTATTCAAACAAAAAAAACCGTGATTTTAACTATTTTTATCCGATGATAAACAATTCATAAAAAGTAAAAGCGCCATCTCTGCATATACACTACAAACCCATCATCTGATTGCTGATATTTTAATAAAATTATGCTTTGATTTACTGCACCCGTAAATCAAAGCGTAATTTTTCTGACTTATTTATTTTCTCTTCACCTAGAATATTCTTTAAAATATGGTTTTAAATAAAATAAAAAATAAAATCTTAAAATTAGATTTAACTTTGTAACGTGGACGTGAATATGGGCAGACACAGTGTTCGGCAAAATAAAAAGAAATGATAGTATAAAATTATATAATGATTATACTGTATAATGATGGCGAAATATCTGCTATAATACGTTAATGATAATGAAAAATGTAGTAGTTGTTACAATTGTAAATGTAAAGGAACCAACTCAATGGCACTCTATATGTATATCTTTGAAAAATGAAAAGATTCTGTATCTCTTCCATGTTGCAAATTAAACATATTGCGAGATAATTACATGTTTGTCTTTAAAATATTTGTAGCATCGTATATCTTACAGACTAGTCCTAACGACGGAACAACTGATCATATCAATTTTAATAATATAAATAAAATACTTACATGAAAAAAAACTTAAATTATTTAATATAAATGCAGATGTCGAGAGGTTTAACTAGAACCGAAAGATGGGTTAAATGTTTCTAGGAATACTGCAGTACATCTTTGAGAACCTTAAAACAATCATCATCAAACAAGTACTTCTAAAGGGAAACGTAACTTAACCTATACTTTATGTTGAGACAACAACAAGGCAATTAACAATATGTATAGTAGTATAGTAAGGTGACGCCCAACTTGTTTGTAAACATTTAGTATTTATATGCAATATCATAAAAAACAACAACATAAACTGTGTATACACTGTACATCCAGTTCCAACAATGAATAAAGCAAATTAAATGCAAATACTACATGTTTAAAAGTTTAGTTATCATAGAAACAGTTCTGATAATTCTTTATTCTATATTGAAAATTTTGAATTAGAAAAATTGAAGTAATAATATCACTTGTCTAGTTATCTAGTTTCTGTAACCTGGACAAATAAAACAAAAGAAATTAAAAAAAATATAGTCAGAACTCTTTTCATGATATGCAATAAATAACTTGTTTGAACACAGTGGTATAATGATATTTATAAGTGAATATAATATGTGGGAGTTAATCAATAGTCAGTTTAGGTGGGATATATCACTAGAATAATAGGCTAAAATGTGAATGTTACAGTCATTCACTAAGTAACATCAGATTTAGCTGCATTTATAACTTATCAGTATCATCTATTTGAATATTCATGGATAACAACAAACACAACTAGGAAATATACCTCAATATTGCTTTTAATTAATTTCTTTAATAATGAATTTGAAAATGTTGGCATTTTTAAAATTTATAATAAAATTTTTCAAAAAAAAAATGCACAAAAATTATCAAATCTAATTATTTCCTATTTAAAAGTGGGGAATAATTATAATCAGGGTCTATATAATGTGTTGAATAATATAAATACTTACAAAATAAAGTGAAATTAGCTTAAATTTCTATCATAGATAGCACACACTTATAACTAAAATTACAAGAACAATATACATACATATTGTATCTTTTAATATTATAGAAACCTTTCTGTAATACGGGCAGTGAGATAAATTATTTAGAAGGGCAGTGGTTGATTATCATAAGACAAAACCAAAAAAAAAAAGGAGGTAATAACATCTTAATATACTGAGATTATACAAATTAACAAGTAATTTAAATTACGAAGCATTCACTTGACACCATATAATTCTAAAGTTCAAAACAAAGCTCATTATTTACGTAATATCGGGATAATATTGACTTTTATGTAAGTTCAAATAATATACACATTAACATTTGCATAAATAATCATTAAGATAAAATTAAATAATAGATTAATCACAAACTGCCATAGATAACGGCGATTTTTTAATGTACAATTATTTTAGGTGCAAGGAAATAAGTTACTCTGTCATTCTCACATTTTTTTCCCCCTTTATCGTGTTACATAAAAAATAGTTAATAACAGAACGATAATTTATTTTTACAAGTAAATATGACTTCTAACATATCAAAATTATTTCAATATACTATCTACTCACGCAAAATAAAATGACAATAACCGATGAGTGAAATATATAAAAGGTTACATGTATGTAATTTAAGAAGAAAGAGGTACATACAAGCGATACTTAGATTGCACAATTAAAAAGTAATATCGATCATAAATCATAAAAAATATCGAATTAATCATAAAAAATAATTATAATTAACATAATAACCTCTTGCAGAATGATTAACTCAATTATTATTATACTTTGCACAAATCCATACTAATGTTATAAATGTGAAAGTGTGTTTGTTTGTTTGTCCTTCTTTCACGTCAAGACAGAGTGATGGATTGGTGTGATTTTCTATGTGGACATAGTTGGAGAGCTGCAGAGTGACATAGTACGACATAGTAGACACGTTATAATACAACCCAAAAAAATATTAATGATCCAAATTACTTAATAAAGTTAGTATAAATGCTTTTCAATACTATTAAATAAATACGTGTTTTAGCACTTTCCAAAATTCATCTAATAATCAGGTGGTAAAATAGGGGAAGATAGTTTGTAATAAACGTACATTTTAAGTTTTTTTTTGTAGTATTGGTGCGAGCGAAGCCGCAGTTTCTGCTAATATACTATAATGTGAAAAATAAGTAATGGTGGCAATATAATTATTATATTTTTATTGTTGTTAATGACATTTGAATAATCAACAACTTTATTTTATGTTAGCCAAAACAATGTCTATTGAAAATCATCAATACTTATTTAAATTTCATTGAGTTTACACAGAGTAATTAATTCCTTACATGTCATGGTTTGGCAAATCAAAATTTATATTTTATTTGATTATATGTACCTATGTGATATATCTAGACCAAATCAATAATTTACATAATCACTCAATTCATAAAAGTATTTAGGATTTGAACCTTATTTTTAAAGGACTACAAATACTATAAATATTTCCTGTTCATATAAAACCATTTTTAGAATAAAACTAAAACTTCTTCATGGGAAGGCATACATATCTAAGTCTTAGTTTTTTATTTAAGGAATGAAATTAAAAATCAATTAATTTTTTGGTTTTCTAGTTATGTAATTTTATTCTAATAAAGGTTTTCTTAAAAATTAATATTTGTAGGTAATGTTTTAATTACTACTATTACAATAATTATGTTCGGGTAATATTCACAACAAACAGTATCATATAATAATGATGACCTACGTACATATACATGATAGATAAGAAAGTAAATATAAATTTACTATTCATTATATATTATATTCCAATTTTTTTATAATAAAGATAATATTTTTTAAGATGACACAAGCTTTAATCAATGAGAATACCAATAACATTAAATTTTGAGATTCTAATAACTCATTATTATTTATAAATGGGAGTTGTATTTCTTCTATATATTGCGGTTTCCTATTTGATTTTGTAAGTAAACTACAAATATGTTAGAAACGATTTTGTGGGGCCCAGATTACAATGTATACATATCATCTGATATGAGTACATAATTAAGGAGAATTATGAATATACAATTTCATATACATAAACAAGTTATTTAAAATATTAATAATATAAATTACTTGAGAAGAAAAACGTGCCAGGGTCGGGACATATTATAGAAAATGTTTGTTTACTACTCGAATTTAAATATATAAAATTAATTTACCTTTTAGTCATCAATTACACATAACAATGTTAGTATTATAGCAGTAGTAGCTATTGCGTTATTTCCATTGTAGGTTGCAGTGTGAGAGGTGGGTGTCGGGCCAATATGGCGGCTGGTTCTGTGAAGAAGCATTCAAAGTTGGTGTCAAGGAACAGCTCTTGCAGGATCCGCCTCGCATACAGCATGTAGGTGTCCCGCGACAGTAATGCGCACACGTCGGAGTACACGCAGGGGCTACGGAACACGTCCGGGTGACGCTGCTTGAGAGCGAGCAGAGCTGACCGTGCCTGTAAATTCCATTATAAATAAATAAACATGCTGGGACATTGTCTGAGCACGATCTAGTTCCATGGTAAGCTACGAGGCTTGTGTTTTGGATACCAGATTGTTATACACTATACATATAGCATAATTTTAAATATATACATATTATAAATATAAACATCCATGACTGGAGTACAAGCATTCGTGCTCATCACACAAATTAATGCCCCCAGTGGGACTTGAACCTGCGACCGCAGGCACAGTAAGTAGGGTCACTAGGTCACTACAAACTGAGCCTAACGTGTCGTCAAATATTAATCTTACTACTGTTAATTATAAATGCGAAAGTTTGGATGGATGGATGTTTGTTACTCAATCACACCAAAACGGCTTAACAGATCTAGATGAAATAGATATAGATTATAGTCTGGAATAGTACATAGGGCACTTTTTATCTCAAAAAAATGAACAGTTCCCGTGGGATAGATTTGTTATTCTTTTTTCACAGAGCAGTAGTTTCTGAGACTAGCCTGTATACAAACTTAAATTAGATTTATGATACAGTGTAGTGATTAGGGCAATCGTTGGTTTTTGATGGTTACAATAAAGAGATGGTGTCCAATTTGGCGGGATGTTTTTCTGACTGTGTATGTAACGTCGTATTGTGTCGTCACCCATCATGACCGATTTTCATAATTCTTATTTTTAATTAATTATTAATAGATCATCTCTCAAGAGGTTTAATTTTATAAAAAATCCATCGCTAAGGGTGTAATAATTATTTTTAATATAAATTTATAATCGGTGTACCTTTCTATTAATAAAAAGACTTTGGTGTCTCCCAAACATGACGGAAATGTTATCTTTACTTACTGTTTTTTTTTTAATTCTATATCATACACAGAAAAGACATTCGATCAAGAATACTCTATTTTATGAAGAAAAACTCAACATTCGACTGACCTGTTTGAGATGTATGGGGTTAGACATAAAGAGCACGTGCTGTAGAAGTTGCGCCTGCGCACTGCTACCCTCCGTGCGCTCGGTCTTCTCAGGGTTCTCTAATTCTAAACAAAAACCATTACATTAATATTATTATGTGTAAAATGCGGATACTGTCAAATGCAATCCTTTGATTTAAGAAGCTGAAAGAAAGCTGAAAATCTAAAATAAAAAACAGATATATTTGTTTTTTTTTTTTTTAGATTTTCAGTTACTTTTGGTATTGTAGTACAATTAATATTTCTAATCTTTTTGGCGTTGATTCTATAATATTATTTTACTTATTATGTACCTAAACGTAAACGTTAATTTTTCAAAATACACAATGCCCGCCTGATCAATTTCGGCCACTGGCCAATCTTACTGACACTAGCCAGATGCGCGGGAGATATTATAGTGCGACGCGTGTGTCGGTGTACGCGCTGACACAAGTGCACTCTCTAGTCCTGTCACTCACATATTCCGGTTTACAAGATCAAATCCTTTACGTGCTCTTCGATGCGAGGGCAAAGAATGAAATATCGCCAACTTTCACTTTATTACAGAGAATATTTGACAGAAAAACTCAATAACTAAACTTTGCCCGATCCGAGACTCGAACCCAGGACCTCCAGCACTGCAGCCTTACATGCAAGCCACTATACTTACAAGCTATAAATATATACATATATGTAGAATCCGGAGATATTAATAAAAGTGTCTATAACACACTAATAACTATTTATTCTATTTAAATTACAAAACTCAATGCTCACGCGTATCGTCGTGATGCCATTATGACATTTCATCCTTCTTTTCTTTTATTCATCTTTCATACTATTCTATCTTTAAAATATCATAGGTTTCCATTGTATTCTTAAAGTATCGTTTCATGCAATCTTATCTCGCAAATCCCACATATAATCCCACATATAAAATGTTTAAATTAAAATTAACAAATATTGTAAGGTACTTTGGTGCCAATTTTCAAAATTTGAATTCGTTTTGTTATTTAGTAGTTGTAGTTTAGGTAGGCTCTCAGTAACAACTGTATAAACCTTTGAGACATCTAACACCTTAGTCTCTCCCGTGACCATGATTGCTGTAAAGCAATCGAAACGTCGGGAACCAAAAATCTAAATAAATCCGCGAAAAAATCCGAAAAGATAGTTTTACTTAAATATAATTGAGATTTTACCTGCAAAGAAAGCCTCACGTAGTTCGTGAGAAGATGGCGGCCTCGTTTTAACACACGCGAGACAATCAGCCGCTGAATGCCTCCACACTTTACTCGATACACGACTCGCACTCCCACCGACAGAATAATCCTCTTTAACACTTTCTACTTTTTTGTCCACCTTTGAATCGATTTCTTTATTCATATCGATTTGTTTTTCCTTCTTGTTTTCGCTATCGATTTTATCACTTTCTGTATTATTTTTGGTACTTTCGATTCGTATTTTTGGCTCGGTAGTATTTGTAACTGTTGTTGTAGTTAACGTTGACGTACTCGACGTCGTACGAATGTTAGTGGTTATTGACGTTGTGTGTATATCTGCAAAATAGGAAAGTCTTAAAGAAACTCGTCAACATTCCAATTTGTTGCTCTTGTGTTAAGCAAATTATATAAAATGTAAAGAATAAACAATAATTACAATTATAACTTTAATGTATTGCAGATTTCATTTAAACAAACTAAAGAGGCCCAAACTCGAGGGGTTTACTAGAAGCCGTTGAAATGCTTTACTATCCATCTGATGATTCCACCAGATCAGCTCCAAGATACCAAATTAAAGTATTGTCATCCGAACTACATACATATACAGACCATAAGGTCTCATCTCGAATAAAAAAAATTAGTTCAAATGTCAATAGATAACGTTACATGTATCGTTTTTTGTTGTTAAAGTTGTGTTAAATTAACAAAAGATAAAGTAAAGGGAAATGAAATACTACGCCTCTAAATCAAATTTGCGTATTTTTACTGACTATTCGAAATATCAGCAATCAGACGATGGACTTGTAGTGCATATTCACAGATGGCGCTTTTACTTTTTTTATGAATTATTTATCATAGTTAAAAATTGTTAAAATTACTGAGTTTTTTTATTCGAACCCAGGATGAACTTTACAATATTTACCATACGTTAGTTTGCACATATTTATAAAATAAAACAATTTAACTATTTGCGAATCCATGACATCTATTATGCATTCAAGCAAACAAAAATATCCCGAAGATTAGTCCGAATTAGAGCTGTCCAACATCTTTGTATGGGACGAGGCATCTGTTACTAGTATAGTATTATGTGATCTGTGTACAGACAAAGTTTCATTTCGATAAGAAGATTAGAAGTAGGTTCAAATTGACTTCCAATACTTAATTACTTTGTTAGTTACAAGAAGCTAACAAAAGCGTGTTAAAAATGTCTTCTTATGGATATACCCTTATGTATGTTCAGGTTATTAGTGTCGGGAGTACGCGTGCGGTTGTCCGCGGCTGTGTAGTCACCGAGGTAGGACCCAACTCTATTTGCACTCTTGTCCACATCTCCTTCGATCTCCTTTCCTTCGTTTTCCCTAGAACATAATCACCACTTATTCTTATTTAAAAGTTAAAATGTTTATGAATATATTTTTGAATATTTTCATACTGTTATGTGATCATGGTGGTCATATAAAGTAGTAGCTAGTCATGGTACACCATAACATAAAAAATTTATAAATGGAAAATAAAGATCCTAAAAAAAAGAAAGGTTGTTAAACCAAATTTCCATAATTTCACAACTTTACTGGTGAACGAAAAATCAGACATTAGAAAATTGCGAGCATAGCATTGCGAATTTATAGATTTTTAAAAGTCGTATATTACAATCAATTATTTCTTATTATCACTGTCAATGAAATTTTATTATTATATAATCACTAGCTTTTGCCCGCGACTTCGTTCGCGTGGAATAGTGACTTTGCTCGCAGAGCTACCGGCGCGCGGCGCGGCGGTCAGCGCCCTCCCCCCTCACGACCGCCCTGCCCTCGCCTTGTATCGGGCTGAGAGCGTGCTCACCCATAGACGGCGTAAAGTTAAATATGTATATTTTAAAACTATGATATCTCCTAAGATATTCATTAAAATCAAATGATGTCAAGGGCAATTTTGTTCAAAATTAAATACTTGTGATGAATAACGTATTTATTTGGATAAGGATTAATATCATGTTTATAAAAACACCTTCGGAAGTAATGCATTATTTTAGAACAAATTTGATTGCCATAAAAAGGGTTATTTTGAGTCAACCTTAAAAGATAGACATATGCTGTCGCGGACTTTTTTTTAGAACTTTTAAAGGAGAACAATTCCGTCATACACGATTTTTGCGTAACTTCAACCGCTTACGCAGCGCACGCAACGGAAGCTCTCAAAAGGAATGATTTTTTCCCGTTTTTGCAACATTTTTCATTTATGCTCCGCTCCTATTGGTCGTAGCGTGATGTTCTATAGCCTAAAGCCTTCCTCGATAAATGGACTATCCAACACAAAAAGAATTTTTCAATTCCAACCAGTAGTTCCTGAGATTAGCGCGTTCAACCAAACAAACAAACAAACAAACAAACAAACAAACTCTTCAGCTTTATAATATTAGTATAGATTAAAATACTTTTTCTCTTTGCATTTTGCTATATGATACATATACATATTATAAAGTAGCCCAATTTCTTTGTATGGCATGATGTATTTATACTAGTCTATTGCCTCGGCGGTCCAGTGGCTAGCAAGTACGGCTGCAGATGCGGCGGTCCTGGGTTCGTCCCAGGTCATATTTAGTTATCGAATTGAATTGGGAAGTTTGCGGTGTTTCACCTACGTGCCTCCGAGAGCACGTGTCACGTCGGTCCTGCGCCTTAAATCTCACTACGAGTGTCAAATAGTCGTCATACCGGAGTATGAGAGTGACAGCAATAGAAAGCGCACTTGCGTTTGCTCGCATACTAGTGCACTATAATATCTCCTGCTCAGAGGCTAGTCTTAATGAGACTGGCCGCTGTGAAATTGGTCAAGAGGACTTCACTGGTACATTCTAGTATTATACCCTATATGTATATAGTATTATACCACATATATATTCTAGTATATATATGTGGTACAATGATGTGATAATACTCACATAGGAAACAAGTCGAGAAGATTCCGCGGTAAGCATATACCCATGTAATATAGAGACCGTGGCCCGGTCGGCATCGCCTGCACGCTACTATTAGATGGTGCCGACATTCGTTGGGAACTTTCACCTCGTGTGAGCGGCTTCCAGTCGTACTCTAATAAACTGTTGAAAAAAACTAAGGCATTAAAATTGTCAATTGATACCTTTTACATTAACTTCAAAACATTTATTTGAAGCTTTCGATTTGCTTTCATGTATTGTACTGGAAATAAGCACAATCTAATGACGCCATGCTTTTGTTATTAAAAGGTGAACAAATGTAGAAATAATAGAAACTTGAATAAAAGGTTTTTTTTTTATATTTAGAACATTTAGTTTCAAATTTCATATTAATGTTAAAACAGTACATAATATTAATATAAAATGAAATAGTTCCGGTATATAGAATTACCTACCAATAAGATCTTCTAATTTAAAAAGTTTCGTTATAAAAATAATCATAAGTCGACTGAAATACCTAAGTTTAGTCATTCTCTCTCGCGTAGATTTGGCCCTGTCGCGAAGAGATGAGAAGGGCTTTGCCCTTTGATTAGAGTCGTAGGGCAACCAACTGATGACGTCGATGTCACTGGAGCACATTGCCGCACTTTCTGACACGTAATGTGGCCTAAAAATAGATATATTTACTATATAGTCACATATGTATATAAAATCTCTCGACGCCTATTTATTTTCATACAAGAAACTATATCAATCGAAATACTAAATCTGAATGCTGCTGAAATCAATGTATGAGTTTTATCAAGTTTTTTCCCGTAGGAATAAGCAATTTTTTAAATAAAAAATAAATATGATGCACTCTCCAACCCACCAATTCCTTTTACTAATTAGGTATACATTTAGGTATACTATTCGCAAGAATTATGTATTAATTAAATTATAATAAATAATTATAATATATATGTTGCGACATTAACACACAGCATCATCTAGTTCCATGGTAAGCTACAAGGCTTCTGTTATGGATACCAGATAGTTGATGTGTATCAACTGTATCACAAACTTTAAATACATACATTCATGTTCATCACACAAATGCCCCCAGCGGGACTCGAACCTGCGACCGCTGGCACAGCGATTACGCCAAACTTGTCAAATTGTTATGTATTATTATTAAACTTAAAAATTACGAGAACGAATTAAATTACGAGAGAAGAGATATAAAATATAAACCTTCTGTGTTTGTTCAAGGATTGTAGTGTTGCATATCCACTCAAATCCATCGCAGTAGGCGGCGAGCTGCCCACATCTGTCGCCGTGTAACCTGTTGTATAGAAATAGCCATTAAGCCATGACACTTTATGATACTACTAGCAGAACCCGTGGCTTCGCTCGCGCTAAAACTACAAAAAAACTCTTTGCCTTTATGCTATTACTTATTGGTTGGTAATAATGTATGGAAGTCTGTCCAATTTGTTAACATTTATCTTTTAACCGCTCCGCTCCCTTATGTAGTAGCATGATAATATATAGCCTTTCTCAATAAATGGGTTATCTAATACAAAACTATTTTTTCTATTTGGATTAGTAGTTCCTCAGATTCAAATTCCGTTCAAATAAACAAACAAACAAAAACTGCTTCTTTATAATATTAGTATAGATGAAAAGTTACATCGAAATGAGGTCAGAATCCCGACTTCATTCCAATGATACTGCTCAGGGAGCTCCGTAACCGAAACTATCGAATATCCGATATAATTTCGTAACCGTATCTGGATCCAAAATGAAACACTCGGACAAGAGTGAAGTCTAAACGAGTTATTAGTTAAAAGACTCTTGTTTGATTATGCTGTGATTATAATACCAAATCATGACTTAAAACCAATTTGTTAATTTCATAATTATAATAATTTATTCTCATTTTATATTTCTCAAAAAACCTATAATTGAATTTAACTGGTTCTTTTTTCATAAATTGAAAATCGAATATTTATAAAGGAACAGTCTCATCATATATTTCAATTTGTTCTTTTAAAAGTATGATTATATGAACTCTTTATTATTAATTATCACGTTTCTGTACCATCGTACAATAACACTATGCACTTTTTTTATTAGTTTTGTAGAAGAAACAAGAGTGGTGCTAAATATTTTTTGCATAGCGGTCTATATAGCGTAGTTTGGTGTTTTATTATTTACTAGCGACTTACGCTCGCTTCGCTCGCGTTCGTCCCTAGGTACGTTTACACGGTTAGCTATGTTTAGGTATACATAAATAGGAGCTTGCTATTCCTAAGATATTCATTTAAATTATATAGCGATATACGTTACGTACGTACGTTATTGCGTACGCCGTACGAGGATTTTGTTCACAATTTCATGGATTTTAATTTTTTTTCGCGGAACCCTAATACTTTTTCTAAAATAAAAGTAGCCTAAGTTACTTTTTATAATAGTAGCTATGTGCCAGTGAAAGTCCCGTCAAAAACGGTCCAGCCGTTTTGAGATTAGCCAGAACAAACAGACAGACAGACAAAAATTGTAAAAAATGTTGTTTTGGTATATGTACCGTGTATACATCCATATGTATTTAGTAAAAAGCGGTTATTTTAATATTACCAACAGATACTCCAATTTTATTTATATGTATAGATTGCTATACCGGCAACAGAAATGCATACTGTATACGGTTCATGAGATACATTGACAGACAGACGGAGGCTGAGTAATAGGATCCATTGGCACCCTTGGGCACGGAACCCTAAAAACGATGACTTCATAACACTAACTGGAAGTGGAGGTGCGCCGCTGCGGCTCCGGCGCGCGCGCGCGCTGCGACCCCGCCGCGCTCTTCATGCCGTACAGGCTCGACGACGACGGGATCGGGCTCAGCTTCAGCACGCGGTCGCTGGGGACGGTATATTGTTTGATTAGTTTTAGTTGGCTTTTGTTAGTATAGAACCTCATTTATGAGGTTTGTTGCATTTGAATAGACTCTCATTTTAGGGGTTTAGTGTGTTCGTTGATTTTTCTCAGGGCTCATAAAAATAGGCGTGGGAAGGATGCATATAAGTAGATGAATATTGATTTAGGTGATACTTTTTCTACATTAGAACCAAAATAATTCTTCAAGGTCGTATTAATAGAAAAATTAATAAAGAAGCGGGAATAATTAGTAGTCGTTTTGGAACAAATAGAAATAGGATTCAATTATAAATTTGCAAATAGCTGTAAATTAATAAAAAAAAATAACGACACCCTTTCCCATTAAAAATATTTTTTTATTTCACTCACGGAATAGTATACTTTCCAAGGAAAGAATCGCAACTGCTCACACCACTCGTACTGGACTCGCTCGTATTTCTCACACGACCTTCATGGGTATGGTCTAAGGAATTCATTCTTCCCAATTTACTTTCCATGTGCATTCGATATGGACCGCGCTCATAACTCGTACAGTCTCTTAAAATATCGACCGTTCGAGATTCCGTTAACGAACGTTCGTGAGAATTGGACCCCTGAGTGGGTAATGTATGCGACTTTCTCTTATCGGGACGTTCGAGAAAGTTTGTTTTGTAGTCGACTACATCTTGGTCCTTTTCTTGCTCTACAGATATCGAGCCTATCGTTCGGTTTAGTTTCGCGTGTTCCGAATGTAAACTTTCGGCCATACTTTGGTCTGTGTGATCGGAATGTTCACTCAAGTCTATGTCGAAGAAGCGTCGGTCGGGTGACGTCACGAATGTGTTGTCATTGGGATCCATTATCTGGGCGAAATTTTCATCTGGTATCACTGGGAACTGATCGTGTCGGGTGTGTCTCACGCATAGCCATCCTGAATAATTATATAAAATCTTTAATAACGAGAAATAAATAATAATACGTGTTCATCTGGCGTTTAGTAGAGTCAATATAATATGTCTTTTCACCAAAAGTTCAATACCCACTTTTAAAAATTGTATAATAACTCAGGAAAAATATGCATGTTGACCATGTATTTAATTTCTTTTGCATTTTAGATTTGATTAGGCATTTTAATTAAGATTTTACGAAGGATCATTTATGTATTAATAGTATTTTTTTAAGTGCCTAGCAGGAAGCGCAAGCAAATAGCTAATAGTTTCACATAAATAGACAATGTGACTTACCTAGGTCTGTCAACAAATTGGCACCATCATATGTACTTCCTATTAAACCAAGTACATAGAACGCAGTCGCCCTCACAGAATAAACTGGACTGTACTTTGCTAATCTCACTATATGTACTGGAACAGAATCTTCTAGAAATCCGTTACTTAAATTCATTAACTGCTGCAAGCCTTGTGGTGTCACCGCAGTGTTGCCAACTGCCCATAAAGATGCTTTTAAATCAACTATTTCTTGCTCTGTTACACTTTTCTTCCGTTGGAGTATCTACGTGTTAAGAAAATTATATAACATAGTAATTTGCAGTAAATTATAATATTTCTAATTTTATAAACATTTTGTAAATTATGGCGGACCGATTCTTTGTTACGTTTAAAATATCTACACTAGTACAGTGCTATATCAACCATGGTCGAGCTTAGAGCTTACACGACACATCATTAATCATTGTAGTCTTCTCAGACGAAACACGTCCATTGCTGGACGTAGACCTCCCCCAAAAATTTCTATGAAAATAATAATAATGTCCTCCTGACCGATTCCGACCACGGCGGCCAATCTCATTGAGGCTAGCCAACTGCGCAGGAGATATTATAGTGCAGCGCGTGTGAGAGAGAGCACCGACACAAGTGCACTCTCTATTCCTGTCACTCTCATACCCCAGTGGGACGACTACTCGACACGACCGGTGAGAGTTAAGGCGCAGGACTGATGGCTTTACGTGCTCTCCGAGGCACGGGGGTAAAACACCGCCAACTTCCCAACTCCGGGCTGTTACTGAGACTTACTTAACAGAAAGACTCAATAACTAAACTTGGCCCGACCCGGGACTCGAACCTAGGACCTCCGGGTGTGCAGCCGTACATGCTAGCCACTACACCACCGAGGCAGTTAAACATAATATTTGAATAATATTCACATATATTTGAGTGGTTCATTAATTATATGTATTATGTATAGTGTTTAAAAAAAGCTCTCATATATTAAAACATGAAACAATAAATCAAATTAAACGAAAGCAAATCTAGTACTGACCTTATAATGCTGCGGTAGACATGCAGCCAGCAGTCCCTTAACAAACGTGGGCGGTGCGTTGCTCCTACACAACGAGGCCAGGGTGGCGAGGAGGTGAGGCGGCGGGCGCGCGCTGCGGCGAGCCGACCGGGGCCTTCTAGATCCTTCTGATAGAGTCAGCGCGTCGTGGACCACGGCCTCCACTAGGCGGACATATCTGGGGAACATCCATATAGTATATTATAAATTACAATACTATGGTGTGTATGGCTAAATTATTACTTGTATGTTTACCCTCGCATCGTACGGAAGCATCGCATCGCATCGCATCCTCAGATGGTTTTGTGGGTTAACGATTATAATTTCTGACACTAAAAATAAATTTATTGTATTAAAAAATAGCTCATAGCACCCAGCGGTATTGTAGCTTGCTATTAATGAATTAGAATTTTCGGAATCGGATCAATAGTTGCAGGGCATACCCCAAAACAAACTTACAAACCTTACCTCTTTACACACAATATTAGATCAAATCTTTTTTTTTTCATTTTTTGCGCTTTCATTTAAATTTTTAGATTCAACGTTTCAAATGCATTATAGCAACCATGGTTACGCAAATCTCTCCCGGTATCTCTTGTCTAACATTTGCGTAAATCTAAGTATGTATCATATTGTCGTCTCAGTATAAATTTTTCCAAACAACAAATTTACCAAAAGAGTAAATTTTAATACAAAATTGACCTTTAAATATCAAATGTCTTGATATTCAATTACACATTTTTCTTTTAATAAGCCAAAAAAATGTATTTTATCTGTATAACGTGTGTAAAATATAAATCTTAGAAATAAATCTTTGTTTTTAGAATAGAAGAAAAAACTCTACTGTAAAGTACAACAAGTATTGGTAGTTTGAACAAATAAACACTCAATCTATATTCTATACAGATAAATTGAAGTGTCTGTTACTAAATGCATATGAAATTATGTAGGGTACTTATAAGAAAAATACAATTTTTAAATTATTTCTGTCTGTTTAGCACGGTTCATCTCCGAAACGCTGGACTGATTTTGACGGGATTTTCACTGGCAGATAGCTAATGTTATAAGAGTAACTTAAGTAGCCTAAGTTTATTTTAGAAAAAGAATTAGGGCTCAAAAACATATAACGTGCAGAGAAGCACCCAAGCGAAGCGAGAATAAATCGCTGGTAAGATATAAACTCATAATTAATCACCTGTAATTATAAGACTTGTTCCAAAAGTCCAAATGTTTTTTCACAAAGCTAATAGAGTTGGAGTCGGCGGCGTGCGCCGCGGCGGACACCTCCAGGCCCAGCCACAGCAGGTAGCCGCGGTCGCCCACCGCCGAGAAGTCCAGCGACGCCGGCTCCGCGCCGCGCTCGAGGCGGCAGTTCTGACGCAGCGTGTCTCGCATTGTCATCAGTTTCTCCATATAGTTCTGAAAAGTGACATTTATATTTGTGCTATATACGTTTTATCTTTACTAAACAGAGTCCTACCGGTGGTAGGACTCTGTCAAGCCTGAGGAGTCCGACTGGATGGGTACCACCCCCTTATCTATTTCTGCCGCCAAGCAACAATGATTGCATTGTTGTGTTCCGGTTTGAAGGATAAGGTAGCCAGCGCAATTACAGGCAAGAGGCATATCATCTTAGTCCTCACAGTGACAACGCACCTGTGGTTCTGCATTTTTGTTACTTAAAACCTGAGTGCATGAACCATAGGTGTTATGGGCGACAGGTACTGCTTTCCATCAGGTGGTCTGTCTGCTCGTCACTGAATCTCATAAAAAAAAAAAAAAACTGTACACATAATAAAGGGGTAACTGATCGCTATCTATACATAGAAGATATTTGGGAAAAACTATTATTGGTGGTCTCTCTTAACGCAATAGAACGCAAAACAATGATATTTAGAATTTTTGTCTGTTTTTTTGGGCGTTTGTGTGCGCTAATCTCAGTAACGTTTTAACCGATTTGAGTGCGGTTTTCACTATTGCGCTGTGGTAAGATTCACTTTACATTTAGTATTTGCTTTATTTAAATCGGTTCATAAATAAAATAGTTATGTCAATTTAAAGTATCACCTAGGGACAAACTGAAGTGAAGGGGGGTGAGTCGCTAGAATTATACATATGAGAGTGTATTTGATGATTTATTTTTCTTTTACGTAACAACGAAAACAAAAGATCGACGTGATTCTTATGTAGAATAAGTTATAAGCCGGAGAATAGTACAAACTTTTTTAAATTTTAGAACTTGCCTGTTTCCTTATAACTCATAAATAGAGTGAATAAAACAAAATATAAAAATTGTAATTGATATACATATTTTTATCCAAACTATTAGATTGATTTTTTAATTATTATTATTAATTTAATTAGTACTCTGCAACTACCAAATATCGCGTTTGTTGTTCTACTACATGGGACTTAATAAGAAAAGAAATTCTTCTCAACTACAAAGTTATTGTTATTGCATTTGAAAACACTTACCGGAACGCTGTATGCTTCTTCTAGAATGGTCAAAGCGCATTTAACTACAGCTTTGGACTCGTCTTTCACTTGTCCAACCAACATCTGTAGAGCCCAAGTGTCCATATCCACTCCACCAGTCGAATCTACTTCATCTCCGTGTGAGAACTTCCAATAATTGTCCTGAACAATATTCTTCTTTAACTTGGTCTTTTTCCGAACTAAATCTCTCGATTTCCGCGAGGCACGTAATAATACGTTTAGGAACTGTGTTGCATACAGTCTTGAAGCAATTATGTTACATGTTAATGTTTTGGCAAGAATGTCCCTCGGACTAGAATCTAATGTATAGTCTAAGCTCGATATAACTAACTTAACATAACAGCTATGATGAGTTTTAGTTGATAGTTCTAGAAGGCTGGAAAGAAATAAAATTAGTGTTACAATCAGATCAAATATGACTATATATATATTACTGAGCTTAGAAAACAAAAGGGCATGGACGACGATAGCTCAACGAATCATTTAGATAGAACAATCGTAAAAGGTGAGCGTGCACAATACAAATGCAACGCCGTTCTGTGTCATTCAAAAGCTAACGCGTGCCATATGTCTTTAAATTTTTTTTTTCAAAATTTTTAAGTTTTAAATCAATGGTTCTTTCATAATGTAAATTAATATCGGCTTTAAAAATAAACAGTTATAAAAATGGTGAATTGAAACTCTGTATATTTTAAAAATTCAAATACTAACGTCTTTGCGTTAGACAGATTTCGTTATTTTGAGAGTACAAAACAAGCTTAAATTAATTATCATTAATTTAAAGTATTACATATTACTATACACGCATATTAAAAAAACCTTTTCAGGAGTGCATTTCATATACTTACATTTTTAAAAGTCAAATTTCATTAAATACTAGTTTAGATAATAAGATTTAAAATTAACTCACTTTTCATACAGCCTTGTTTGCTTGAAGAGCTTCAGTCCAGAATGTGTATGACACAATTGTCCAATAAAAAGGAAGTACATTTGGCACATAGTGTTGCACATGTGCTGCGGACTGAACAGACACTCGTGAGCCTTTCTACCCGTTTCGATCGCTTCGATTTGTCGACTGACGTCATTGAAAAACTCTTCCAGAAGCCTTTGTGAATCAATCTAAAAATCAATCTATATGGTAGATCATTTTCAGCTAAAGAATATTAGAAAGAATACATAGATCGGGTGAATTGAAGTTTCCACTCAGATCATATCATGAGATTATGCTTACAATGGAGCTATCTTTGGTAATCCTCTACTAATTTAACCAGTACTAAATTGACCCACTAAATTAACCACAAAATATTTTTTCATACTATATTTTGTATATCATATTAGTAAATTGATGAAATATTTCACAACAAGCGACTTATCGTCGTTTTGCTAAGGTCTAAGATGTACTCCCGTGCCTAACAATTACTGTGTTACTTCAAGTCATAATCTCTCTGTGTACTAAATTTAACTCAAATAATTTTATTTGTTTAAGACAGTAAGTATAAGAAAATATATAGACACACATACAAGCTTTCGCATTTATAGTAGTCTGATGACAGCCTCGTTGGTGTAGTGGCTAGCATGTGGCTAGCGACTGCACAACCTGAGGCCCTGGGTTCTAGTCCAGCGTCGGGAAAAACTTAGTTATTGAGTCTTTCTATTAAGAAAGTCTCAGTAATTGCCTAAAGTTTGGAAGTTGTTGGTATACCACCCTTTCTCACGGCGAGTGACCATGTATCGTCCCATCGGCATTTGAGAGTGACAGGATTAAAGTGCACGTAGTGTCTGTGCGTAGTGTGTAGTCAGCGCGTACACCGACACACGCGCCGCATTATAATATCTCTTACACAGTTGGCTAGTCTTAGTGAAATTGGCCCGTGGTCGATTTCGGTCAGGAGGACATTATCATCCGATTATTTTTTTATTAAAAAAAATATTTTAAAATACACTCACATCATTATGCCTTAAAAGATGTCGTATCAACTGACAGCCGGCGCGAGTTGCTGAATGCCCATTGCAAGTCGTCGACAAGTCCGTGTGCGAATACTTGTTAGATGATGGTTTTAGATAATTTATAATACGACAGGCCCACACTCGATGCCCACTATCGTTCAAATTTAATAATGGTGCACTTTCTGTCTCCTAAAAGCAAACTTAATTATTTTAAAATATATTACATAAATCTTTATATGTAACATGTTTTTAAGCTCTCAATATGTTGTTTTATTTAAAATCAAAAATTATATTTATGATAGTAATATAAACGAAATGTAAATTTGTGTGTCATGCAAAGGAGAAGCAAAATGCGTTTTTCTTAATAAATAACATATATATGTATATAATACTAACTTTTAATAATTTTCTTAGCATAATTATAAAAACAATATACTTTAACTGGTGAAAGACATAAAAATATAGTAAACATACTACATAAATAATATAAAACATTAATAACCTTTAATATCGTCCGAATTATTTCCCAATTCCATGTATTCCCATCTTTGTTTTGCATGACGAAGGAGGATCGAATGAGACTGTCGCTGTCTCTTTCAAACAGACTGAAGAATTTTGCCGATTTTGTCACTTTACTCACTGCACCACTAGTCCTTGAACTGACACTTTTACTTTTCACTAAAGCACTAACATTTCTCATAGGAACATCTGCTCTAGAGCCCACACTGTGACGTTGTTTCGGTTCAATTTCTGTATCAGATTCGTTTAGAAACTCAATACTGTCTCTATGTAAATCTTGATGTTTGGGCTTAGCCATGCTAGCGTTGTCCTTTTCTTTGCGACTCTTTGACGTATCTTCTATTTTAATCTGATATGCTCCACTGCAGTACTGTATAATATGGTCTAGGAACAGGCTGTTGCTTGCGGGTCTGGCTTCCAGCATAGAATGGAGTCGTCTCAAGGCGGCGACAGCAGCTAAGGCTTGTGGTTTCCCGGCTGACGCTTGGGCTATAAGCGAGGGCAGCGCAGGGGTCACGCTGCATATTTGTGGAGGGAGGAACAAATGTACTAAATGCAGCAATTGGCCGAGTAGTACAGTCGCCCTGACTGATATAAAAGTGTCACTTGTCACAATTACTTCAGCTAATCCGTCAAGAAGTCCAGCCTGAAAGTGAAATTAAGTTTATCTATATAAATAATTCTATTATTGTATGTTTGTACTATAAGCCTTCTTAAACCATTCATTCAATTGTGATGAAACATCAGTGTGTTGTTCTGCATATGCCCGTGAAGATTTCTGGTCCAAAAAAAAAGTATGTGTGTGCAATCCACACACGGTAGAAGTGAAACTTCGGAAAAGTAACCTACGACAGAATGCGATGAATATAGAGTATCAGGAGTAGGATAATTGTAAGGTATAGTTTTTTTTAAGTAATATTTTTACCAAGTTTAAAAAATATTTTACATTTTATTTAACATATATTTATTACATTCTATATTATTCAGTATTATTTTTATTATATTTCGCTTCCTGTGTAATATATTGTATCTCATTTTCTCGCTAGCTTAATCCTATATATTTATGTGTTTGTCTCTTTGTCGTGACGCATTTTCGTTTCATCGAGTTTCAAAACACAACGATTCTGAAGAAGTTTCACTTCAAAATTTTTCTTTGTATGTTTGTTTTCACGCGTTCCTAAACCATTCAACTCCATGAACGCTTTCGAGGGAAGTTCAATATGAAAATAAACAAATAATAAATTATGTAATCATTTCTAATTTATCTTACCTCTAGGAAACACTGAAGTAAAAGGGCAAGATGAATCTCAAGTATATCGGGACCAGTAGCACCAAGGTGTGGCAGAATAGCCGTGCCTTCAGCTGCAACGAAGCCCTCATTTAAACGCCAAGAGTCCTACGAAAAATAATAAATGTAATTTGTATAAAACTAATTACAAGATTATAACTATTACTTATAATTTAGCCAAAAGCTAATATTTTAATGGAATATTAAAAAAAATAAGATATTTTTGATATATATTTTGTTCCTAGTTCTCAGGGCCCGTAAATAAGTTTCTCCTTTCATCCAGATCCGTTCAGCCGTTCTGGCGTGATAACAAACATCAATCCACCCATAGTATCGCCAAAAATCCAAAAAATATATTAATTAAAAACATGGTAAACTAAATCATTTAAAAAATATATTATAATAAAGTTAAATTATTTACTATAGCATAACACTGTTCATATTGAATACTTAGGTTACTTACTTGAAAATCAGATGGATCAACCGCATCTAAAGCTACAGAAATTTCATCTGTCCATTCAGGCTGAGGCAATCCCACCAACTCATATAGCAAGTCCAATATAGCTTTCTAAAACATAAAACGGAATATTTACAAGATCCTTCTTACAAAAATCTAAAGATATAATTAATTATTATTAATATATATAAATCAACCCTCCCTTTCAGTAGAATTTTTTTTAACTCTGCATGGTATAAAACAACGTCCGTCTGTTTCTCTGCTTACTTCTTCTAAACCGCGCAAATGATTTTAATACAGTGTTCACTAATAGAAAGTACTATAAATGAGGAAGGTTTGTGTATATAATTTATAAATATTTTGTACAAAATGACTGAGCTTAGGCGGTGTTTTGTCAAAAAAAACTATTTTCGTACGATTACATGGCTAATGCTGGCTAATCCTTTATGCTTCGGCCGCCACACATCGCGATAACGCGAATATTTGGGTTATCGCGATATATGTAGCCAAATATTCGCGAATACTTCGGCACCTAGTGCGAAGTCGAAAGCATGTCGCTCCGCTATCGGTAAACTCTCGCACATCAAAGTATTTTATCGCGAAGAACTTCGCTTGTGCGGCAAGTCAACACTTCGGCCCGCAGACATCGTGCGTAGCGGACGTGTGGAATAAATTAGGGTTAGCAACGTATTTTCGACGTGGATTGGAGTAACGAAAAATTTTAGAATTTACTAGTAATTACGAGTCTGAGCCGATATTATAGAACCCGTAAGAAGCAGACCCCTAGGGAAAGGATATCATATATGATGCTTGAGTTCGCTGCCATAAAATACAGTGCTACCGCGGCGTCCTTTTTATTTTATTCGTTTGTTTATCACGATAAACTTTACAACGATGCAATGTGGTCATGCACATTCGCCGTAGGCCGAAGACGAAGTTTTATCGCCCAAATACATTTACGTTAAGTGCGGCCGTACCATTAGAGATACACCAAAACGTTGTAAAAGTTAGGTGGCGTACCAATACAATAACTATTTTCATCTATATAACCTAGGGACGCACCCGAGTGAAGCAAGGGTAAGTCCCTAGTATATAGTAAATTAAATAATGGAAAAAATAACTAAAAGAACATTTCACATAAATTAAACAAACAACATTACTCACTCGGACCTCTAGCCTGGGCAGGTACAGGGCAGCGACCAGCGCCCTCAAGCCGCCTGTACTGCACGGGTGGCAAAAGTGCAACAGGCCGGGCCAACTACGTAATACGCACAATAGAGCTAACCGACTGCATGTGAAACGCATCTCACGTTCATCCCTAAAAAAAAATTAGACCGCGTTAATATATGGGTAAAGTTTGTATGTGTGTTGGTTAGTCCTTTTACCTTTACGCTGAAACAGCTTGACAGATTTGGTAGAATTTAAGTACACAGATAGACTATAACCTGATTTAATAAATAGGTTACTGTTAGGAACTTAGTAAGGTACCCTAATGAAAAGACGGTAAGTCGTTTGTATTCCATCCATACTAATATTATGAATATAGAAGTAACTCTGTCTGTCTGTCTCTCATCTGTCTGTCTGTTACCTTTATACGCTGAATAATCTGCTGGACAAATTTAATGAAATGAAATTTGGTATGGAGATAGTTTGAGACCCTGGGAAGGACATTTTTATTCCATAAATCATCCTTTAATGGGATGAAAAGGAGGGTGGAAGTTTGTGTGGGTACATACCTAAGTTTGTATGGGAACGTACCTATGTCTAAACGTACCTACCGTGTATCTAGTTGATATAGATTTCAACTATTAATATTGAATTTTCTTGATAGCATCTTTAAAAAAACGATGTAATATACGAATGTATAACATTTTAACAATAACTGATACAAAATAAAAGACTTTTATTACCTGCTTGAGTCTGAGCCGGCAGGTTTAAATTGAAAATCACAGTATGGCGAATTAAGACACGTTAAGTCTATTCTAGCAGCAATTCGTGACTTGGGGTCGTTTAGGGTATGCAATAGAACACCACATAACGCTTCTGCCATACGTGGCGTGGCACATTCTGCCAACTGCCTAGTAACTGCCGTTACACCCCCACAAGTTATGAACAATTCTGGATTTAGAACACCTGAAATATGGTTTATTTTTTAATATAAATGTGAGTAATGTATGCGAGTACATGATGTTATCACAATTTTGGAAGTATATTTATTTACCACATTTAATTATTTATTTTTAACATATAATTTTGAGTCATATATTTATTTTAATGTATAATATAATAATGTCCTTTTTTATGTTGGGAAATGCATTTATGCATACCATCTCTATACATACCAATGGTTATGTGAGACTTACTTACTAGAAAAGCCAGTACTGACCACTAAACCCAACAAAACCTCCCCCGTCATGGGTTGGGGGAGGCCCTAGCGAAGAATACACCGCCAAGGGATTGTTCCCACGGGTCCACTCCGCTGTCGCCAATGCGCCCCCCAACTTCGCCCAACCAAGGACTCCAACCCAGAACTTAAGAACTAGCCACTAAACCAAAAAGGCATGAATGTATGTACCCATGACATCGGTTATATTGATGATATTATATCTACAGGCTTTTTTGGCATTCACTGCACAATTCAACAAGTGACCTGAGTCAGTCAAATCAATATGGCAGTTTAACAGCAGCTTTATAGTATTTACATAATATACATAATGAATAATAATGACTTCCCGACCGACTTCAGCCACAGTGGCCAGTCTCATTGAGACTAGCCATCTGCGCAGGAGATATTATAGTACACAAGTGTATGCGCAGACACAAGTACACTCTCTATGCCTGTCATTCTTGTAGGTGTATACCGAAGGGTAGGACGACAAGAGACACTCCCAGTGAGAGTTAAGGGCGCAAGACCGACGGCTTTACGTGCTCTCCGAGGCACGGGGGTGAAACACCGCCAATTTCCCAACTCCGGGCTGTTACTGAGGCTTACTAAACAGAAATACTCAATAATTAAACTTGTCTCAACCTGGAACTCAAACCCAGGACCTCCAGATGTGCAGCTGTACTTGCTAGCCACTACACCACCGAAGCAGTTAATAATGAATTGTAAATGAATTATATATATAAATATCACAATTAGTTACTAGCCAGTTTTATAACTTAGAAACATAAGTGATACTCATCAATGATCTTACATATTTCAGCTAAGGTGGCAATAGCAGGCCTGGCCAATCTGTTACTGTTGCCATCTCCAGCAGTCCCAGCCCTAGCAACAGCCGCAAGACATCGCAGAAGCCCTGGATCGATGTACGCCGCACGGTGACGTCTTTGCCCCTGCTCTATAGCACCCACTACTGCTATCACTCGACGGACAACCTTCAAAGCTTGAGCACGCTCTTCTTCATTATGAAGCATAAGGTCCATTGATCTATTGATAATTTATCATACTCGATTTAATTAAAACTACAACAAAAGTGTATATCAAACAAAAATTTACTGACAAAACAAGATTTTAAGTAAGTAAGCAAGTAATAATTTATAACTTTTTCCAGAATATGTTATGCTGTAAGTAATTATATAGAATTAGTGGTGATATTGATGTATTCTTAACTTTGGATAATAATATGTTATTGAGAAAATGTAAGTGAAAAAAACCTGTCATGCCTACAAAATTTGACCGAGTTATTGGAACAAAGTTCCTTATCGCATGTTATATTTGGTACATTTGGTGAACCAGAGCTAGAGGGAAATAACTGTAATATTTCAACAGTTACAACACTTTTTATTATTAAATAAAAGCACCCCGAGTGACATTATAAGTACCAGGCTAGTATTAGTGTTCAGGACATGCTGGCCTTTCTTCAATATGTACAATGAAAATTGCTTGATATTTATGATACCTAGTACTTGTGAAAAAAATGTTTATGAACTGATTTATGAGCCAAGGGTAGACAGGGAACGGAACTTCGTTCCTACTGGGTGTCCCATGAAGACTACTGGCTTTTTTATGTTGAAAAGGACTTTTATAGTAAAAAAAATCATATTTTGAAAATAGTTCATGAGATACAAAAATATAACAGTAAATATTTTCTATTGCATAACTTCTAATCATGGAAATTCAAGTGAACTCTTTTTTTATCCTTCATAAATAATTCCCCAATTATATCACAGCACTTGAAATATGTAGTAGCTTTAGTATAAACATGCTTGTCCTGGATTTATATTGCAATTGTGTGTAAACTTTACATTTAATTTACTTTTACTTAGGCCCAAGATATATTCATGTACACATATTTTAATTCTTATCAATTTATTGCCTGTTAAAATAAGAATAAAAATGTCAATACCTTATAACAAGATATGGTAACTTCAATGTGTTGAAAGTAGCAACATCACTCTCTGTTTTTATTAAATATCGCAAAACTCTTAAAGCTGCCGCTCTTATTACTATTGATTCATCTACAAGACTAATGCGAATACTGAAATTTAATATAAAATAACATTATACATAACACTGTATTCAAAAATTAACATATAATAATATATTACACAAATTACAAACTTTAAGAGACAGAGTTTTATTCATTTTATTACTTACCAAGTCATCAATTCATCTGATGTAAATCCCAAATTATTTTTGTCTTCTTTATTAAGTAGTGTGACTAATGCTTCTAAATAAGACCATCTATAGCTGTCAGAACTACTTCTTTGAATTCTAAAACCTAATCTGAATTCTGAGGGCAAATTCTTATTTGTTGGTGAAGCATCATTGTGGAATGATTTTTTTGAATACAGACCTTGTAATATTTCTATTATATTCTCTTCAGGTGTTTTATTTTTAGTATCTAACCTAAATGTATCGCCACCATGTTTACCTGCAATATTATCGATTGTTCATAAAAATTCTTACACTACGGTAATTAAATATATTCAATATGAGCAACAAAATAGAAAACACGTGTCCTATTTCACTGAATAGGCTTCGAAATTTTTAATATTGGAATAAATAGAGAGTATTTTTATTTACCTTTTCTACGACTCAACCTATTTTCAAATCCAGCCATTATAACATTTTCACTGCACAAATTTCTATTATTAAAGGTATTTAAGTTTTCAAAACGTATTTAAGGC
This sequence comes from Argynnis bischoffii washingtonia, assembly GCA_033884665.1. Taxonomy (NCBI): domain Eukaryota; kingdom Metazoa; phylum Arthropoda; class Insecta; order Lepidoptera; family Nymphalidae; genus Argynnis; species Argynnis bischoffii. The sequence continues at coordinate 9,517,496 of CM066618.1, read as the reverse complement.
AGCTAGTTAATATATGTTATTATTAAAAATCGAGACGGAGGAAAGATGCGCTTCTTATTCCTGTTTGTTCCTATTAATTGTTATCGTGGGACGCAACTCACGCATTGTAAATTTGACAATTAAAATCATCAATGGTCTATGGTTGTCATTCTACATAATATTATAGTTACGATTATTTCTTCGATAAAACAGAAGCAATAATTAGCATTCATTAAAATTCTAAATTGAATGCTATTTCAATATATGTTCTTTTTATATTAATTAGAAATAATAATTATTTTATGATTTCCATTTTTACAAAATATAAAGACCATTAAAATTTCAATAATTAAACAAAAATATCGATATATCAAAGTGTTCTTATTTGAGTATTTTATAAAAAAACGTAACAGCAGTTGATATGCAAAAATGTGATTTTGTAAACTCAAAGTATGATTTTTTAAGTTAATTTTTAATATTTAAACTTAAATTTAGTCTGAATTTTAACAACAGTTTGTTTTCATTATTGTAGATATTTTCTAAATTCGGTAATATCGGTGGAATTTGGAAATCGATTTAACTGTATTCGATAATAGAACTTATAAGTAGATTCGAATATTTTTAAATGCCAGCTAGTGTTGCCGAAATATCGATAGTTTCACTATCGATAGTTTTCATCTAAAAAAGCCCTACTATCGATGGCTATATCGATAGTATCGATACAATTGATAGATGAAAATGTGACAATACTATTGATAGACCACTGTACTATCAATACTATCGATAGTATTGGTGCTCACAAATCATGAAATATTGATAGTATCGATACTATCGATACTATTGAAGTTTCGAAATAAAATAATATCGACGGTATCGATGCTATCGATACTATCGATAGTAGCGCGTATTTTTGTTTTGAAAAGATCTTTTTTACTTATGACTTACTTATTCACTACACACTTCCTCTCTCTTTTTTTAACTATACTATCTTAAAATGAAATACTATCGATAGTTGAAACTATCAATAGTATCGATACTATCGATAACATCGGTAATATCGATAGCACTATCGATATTCTAACTATCGGTCACTATCGATTAACTATCGATATGCTATCGATAGTCGACTATCGATCGGCAACACTAATGCCAGCAGCAACAGCTATGTAATGTCTCTGAAATAGCCTTTAGAGTTGGGAAAAGTGAAAACTATAATATGAAAATATCTATATCTGTCGTATTTTTAATCGACATCTAAATATATCTGTCGTGTTGCCGTTGATAATGTTACGGATTTTGTTCATCACTTGAGTGTTTCAAGTAACAAGTTTATATTTTCAAAATGATAGAACCTAAAAGAGTGAGCACCATTGATTTATCATCCTGCCGGATATGTTTGTCGAACAAAAGGCCTTTATGCCCCCTTTTTAAATATAAGCTATCTGGAAACTATGCTGAAATGCTAACAGCAATAGCGGATGTTAAGGTATTAGTTTATATATTTATACCTTAGATTTAAAATATATTATATATGATTTGATGATTTAATACAAAAGTATAAAATATTTAACTCGATTACTCTACCAGGTTTCATCTAATGATGGTTTACCTGAAAAAATTTGTCACAAATGTTGTACATCATTGGAAAAGGCTTATCTACTTAAAAGTGTTGCTGAAAGGTAAGTAATCTGGGAAACTATCAATTATAAATATCATTTTTTTGTAAACAAAATTACTGGAAATCAGTACAAGCAAATTTTTACATATTACTTACTTGAATACTTTAAATTTATATTGACATTGTACATAATAACACAATTTTACAATTTTTTATATATAGATCAGATCGTGAACTTAGAAAATTAATTACAAAAATTAATGAAAATGTGCCTACTAAAAAAATTGCATTTGACTCTTTCACTGACATAAAAAGTGAAATTGGACCACTAGCCGTAAAGTCGGAACCAGCATGGGAAATGGAAATTGATATTAGTAATAATACAAATGAAGTCCAAAAAGTGGATACTATTGAAGGGCAGGATATTGTTATAGCAGATACTGTTATAAGAAAAGTTGATTTAAATAACTCATTTGATCAATCTGAAAAGTCGTATGTCAGTACTACTACGAAACCGCAATCTTTTGAAATAGAAGGCCTTGATGTAAGTATTAGTACAAATAATGTTTATTATCACCATTCATTTTAATTTAATAACACATTTCTATTTTTACTTTTAGACTGAATATTTAGATGATGACATATTTCAAGACGATGATGATGACGATTATGTGCCTCCATCAGAAAAATCTAAAACAAAGTTCAAAAAACCTAAATTATCAGAGATAAAAGTTTTTAAGGCAAAAAAACCTGTTGTCAGGAAAGTAAGGGTTGTGAGACAATTTAAACATGACTTAAAAGATGCTGATGCTATAAATGAGGAAAGGAAGGCTACTACAATAACTTGTTGTAAGTTTTGTTTCCTTAATACATAATATTTAAAATTAAATGAATTTTTACTTTTTATCCTTATGCCATTAAAAAGGGTAATGTTTATTTTAATATATATATATATATATATATATATATATATATATATATATATATATATATATATATATATATATTTTGTCATATCACATTGCAGTCCCAATAATGAAAAATGGCACTAAAGGACCTCCAATTCTCTTGAAAAGACCAAAAGATGCAACATTATTAAAGGTCCACCCTAATTATAAAACAAGAAAAGTAATAGATAATAGAGAGAGAGGTATGAGAAGAGACATAGCCATCAGAAGAACAAAGACAAAAAAAGTTAAACCAATAACAAAAGAGAGGGAAAAACTTGTATGTCCTGTATGTGGTATATTAACATATACTTTAGGCAATCATATAGCAACTCATGAAGGTAACAAAAGTTGGAAATTTTTACCGTAGTAACATCTATTATGTAGAGCAATAAATGAAATGTTATAAAAATTGATTTGTCACAAAGAGAAAAAGAAAAACATTTTTTTTAATTATTGCGTTAAATAAAAAACTCTATTAATATATTTTTAACATTTCAATGCTGGTACTGGCCTTTCCTCAATAAAAGCTGGATTAGAGCACAGTCCACCTCACTGGCAAAATCTTTCTAAAACTATATAGTTTCTATCATATTATATATTTTATATAGAAATATAGGTTTTCTTATGTTTTAAATGCACAAAATTAGTAGTAGCAAGTGGTAATCATACTTCTACACATATTATTAATCCAAAGTCCCCCACCGCGTCTGTCTATTTGAACACGATAAACTCAAAAACTACCGAACAGGTTTTCGTACGGTTTTCACCAATGGACGAAGTGATTCATATGGAAGGTGTAGGTCTATAGTTCATTAGGTTTTATGTAAATTGGCTGAAAATGACGATGATTGTTGAAAATTTTGGAAAAAATCATGTCGACTGGTAACTTCACTCGCGTGCGCCGCGTAGACCATTGCTAATAAATTGAAAAACAAACTATTATAAAGAAGTTGCGATAGCGTAATGTGTTTATCTTTTAAGGTGGACTCATAATCATTTTTTTAACCGACTTCCAAAGAAAGGAGGAGGTTCTCAATTCGACCGTATATATATACATATATATTTATGTATGTTCGCGGATTTTTTCGTCGTTTATGAACCGATTTTGATAATTCTTTTTTTGTTGGAAAGGAGATATCCCAAGAGTGGTACCATGATAAGGAAACCAGGATCTGATGATGGGATCCCAGAGAAATCGAGGGGAACTTTCGAAAATTGTAGCGGCGACTAGAGCGTTTGTTAACATTTTCATTAGGTATTTTAAAGCACTACTATTTAATGAAGGTCTGGAGTCGATCTGATGATGGATCCGAAAGATAGTCGAGGGAACTCCTCAACGATTTACAGTAATTACCTGGTATTTGGGCTTGATTAATTTGTATTGATGATACGTCTACACTAAAAATGGAAAAATAAAAACTTAAAAAAAAAAAACGACTTCCAGGCACTGAAAAGTAAAAAATAACTAAACGGGGGTTTTCATTTAGAATAGATACTTAATCAGATTTTATCGAAGTCGGTGCCAGCCAATACAAATCAAAGCACACCGACTTCGGAAATATCTGATTAAGTATCTATTCTAAATGAAAACCCCCGTTTAGTTATTTTTTACTTTTCAGTGCCTGGAAGTCGTTTTTTTTTTTTAAGTTTTTTTTTTGTTCTCAAATTGGGTCTAAAATGCTTTATTTGCGAAGACGTTTTTACTGACATGGTGTTAATCCTTATCTAAATAAATATATTAGATCACTTAAGCACTTAATTTAGATCAAAACTGTTCTTTACACCATTTAAATTAGATGAATATTTTAAAAGATATCACAGATTTTTTCGACGTCGTCGAAACGTCCGGAACCAAAAATCAAAATAAATTCGCGAAAAATACCCGAAAAGATAGTTTTATTTAAATGTCTAATATTCGCGTAAATCTAAGGAAGTATTAAGATATCACAGAATAAAAATAACTCCCGAAACGTAATAACATCTTAACGACGTCGACAACAGCAGAGGCAGTGGCAGACAGGGGCGAGGAGCCCACCGACGCGACCGTCGCGCCGCCGTTGATCGTTATTGGTTACGTGCATTGTTGTATGCATTATTTTTTGCAATTAGGTGGTGGCATAGGTAATTGTTTTCTTTGGAGTTTTCCACCTAATGTACTTAGTGTTAAGTGCACTTAACACGCCATTATATGGTATCTAATTACGAACTTAGGTAGTCAAAAATTCTAATAATTTTTGTCAGTGTATTTTATGGAAGGTTACAACTGCATTGGTTTCGTTTCATGTAGTCGATCGTTTTAAAGGTAGAATTGTTTTTCGTGTTTTCTTTAGGTAGATACCTATTGTAGGGCTATATATAGGGCATGGTTAATTCTTGAAATCCTTTAGGGTTCCATCGCGAAAATCGAAAACCCTTAAAAATTACTCAAGATTCGAATTTATGTATTAAAATTTTCAATAGTTATTATGAAAACAATGTATTACGTAATTATTTGCACCTAGGGACGAACCCAAGCGAAGCGAGGGTAAGTCGTTAGTTGAAAATAATTTTACCAAAAATATTATAGGTGCAAGACCAAAAGTTGGCACCCACTTTACTTGGTTTTATTATATATTTTTTCAGAAAAGAAAAAATATACTTGTACAGAATGTCCTCGATCTTTTGTACAAAAGAGTAATTTGATAGTTCACCTCAAACAACATACTGGAGTGAAGGACCATATTTGTGAAGTGTGTGGAGCTGGTTTTTATACACAAAAGTCACTAGTGAGGTGAATAGATTGTTATAATTTTATTTACCAATTAAAAAAACCTATTTAATTATTAAATGATAATTTGTCGTAGTATGATTAAAACGACTTTCATTCAATAATCATCAGAAATATATATTTTTTAATAAGCAAAATTTAACATAGATATTTATTTTTAATAAAACGAAATGTAAACAATATAGCTATAATGAAAGTTAGAGATCTTTAGGTTAAATTTCTATATGCTTTAATGTTTAATGGCAAATGCCTTGGTAAACAAAATAGCATAATGATAAGTCATGCTGACTCTGTCTGTCCAGTTGGGACAGGGATGAAAAAAAGATTTTTGTTTAATATTATGTTGTAAATATTTCAAATCATTTTATATCTTATGTAAGGTCAGACAATATTTTTTTGTTTGTTCTAGGCATAACCTAATCCATAAAGGAGATAGACCATTTCATTGCAATTTGTGTTCTAAGAAGTTTATTGCTGTAAGTATAATTCTAAAATATCAACTTTAAATATTTTTATGTGAATCAATACAAAGATAATAGAATCTTTGTTGTTATAAAACAATTACAACTATTATATTTTCCAGCGCTGTGATCTCAACCGCCATCTACGCATCCATGCCGGTTATAAGCCTTTCAAATGCACCACCTGCGCCATGTCCTTCAACGCGAAGCACCAACTACAGAACCACGAGCGCATGCACACCGGTGAGCGCCCCTACTCGTGCCAGGTAAGATTTTGCTATCAGACTAATATTATAATTACTAGTTTGTTTATTTGTTTTGATGGACCACACATATTTTTCGAAACAGTTCTTCTAAAGTCAGATATAAAGGTTTCATTTTTTATCTTTTACCTTATAAACAAATAGTAATCACGTCGAAAATGAAATTAGTAGGTAGGTACATGAAAACCTTAGATGAGCGAGGGGTGCGAGTTTGGATTGAGCTTCACTTGGCTTTAATAATGTCAAATATAGTTTTAAACTTAAGTGTTAGTATTTTTCTAATAACTTCCCAAGTATATGAGTAAGGTCAAAGAAAATTGTGGATAGTTTTAGGATATCTTATTGCTCTAATTGACAGAACATTGATCTAAAATTCTAATTCAACCATTCTTCTGCACGAGATTGTCTTATGTTCAAAAATATTGTTGTATAAAAATTAATATATTGAATAAACAATACGATACTTAGGGTAAATTTAGGTATTATTTATTATCTTGCGACTAAAATATTCTAATCGCAAAAAATAATATAAAAATAAATGTACAATCGAAATTTTATTGGCCAACAAATTTTCTAAGCTTAAGAATATACAATTTAATTGATAAAGTTTAGTGTTTTAAGAACCCATATTTCCAACGTCTAATTCAAAACACTACAAAAGTATTCGTGTTACATTCCAGGTCTGCAGCGTATCTTTCAGTTACAAAGTGAACCTAAACAACCACATGTACAAAGTGCATGGGATCAATATTAAATTCAAATCAATACATACGGTGACAGAAGATATATTACGACGCGAAATGGGTATGACAATAGAGGCTAGGGAGGCCATCGCTCATATCATGCCGCAACTCAGTGATGTACCGACGCCTGCAGCACACGAAACTGTGCACCATACAACGGATTACAGTGTTTAGTGATAGTGATAACGTCAAGTGAGTGAGGACAAGTGTTATGTGAATTGTCCTTCTCTTAGCATGGAGAGAAGGCAAGATTTGTGAGGCATGTAAATAGTGTCCGACCGAATTTTCGATTTCATAGAAAAATTGCCGAAACTATGTTGAGCTTTCTAGCGACCTTCGGAAGTGATTAGCGTAGTGGAATTAAGTTTTTGGAGTGAAATACCTACCTACGAAATACCATATCAAATTGAAAGTTTTTTTTTTAACAATTTCAACTATTATATTATCAAATAATTTTGATGACCACAAACACATAGTTTTCGGTTTGAAAAGCTAATTTCGGTCAAACAGTAGCAATGTAATGTATTTTTAAGCGATTAAGACAATGTGGCATGAGAACGTGTTAGTAGATACTCATAGAAATTGAATTCAATAAGATAAAGCTTAAGTTTGAACTTTGTTAAAAAAAATATATTTTATGAGGAGTGAGATATTATTTCATTTAAATGGACTTTAAGAAGAACAGATTTCTTGTGGATTATTTTTAATTTCAATATTTAACTTAATAAGCATTTCAAATTATTTTTTTACTAATGACATTCTATGGAATTAATATTAATGGTTAAAAGGTATTCTAAGATTTTGTAAACATAGTTATTGATTGAAGTGATAAAATCGTTAAATATAAATAAATTGTTATTTATTTACTCTCTTTTACACTTTATATAGAAAGTTACATTAATGATTTAGTTCACTTACAGGATATTTGCAGAATAGGATCAAATTTCACATAGGGATCAATAGTCCTTTACACACATACAACCTACAATGACAGGTTGCTTAATGGCTATCCACCGTTTTTTTAGGTCTTCAGGCAATACCTCTTGAGAAGGTTCTTCAATGTACCTCTTGCGCTTTAACACAGTTACCTGTAACAGAAAACATGAACCTTGAAATTACCCTAATTTTACTCAAAGGACTAATGCGCGTTAACAAAATGTTAATTAATGTTACAAAAGAATAAGTGACACTGTCTTTTTTCAGTGCTTCATTCACATTACAGTGTTAAAGTAATCGCGGTTTTCTTTATTTCGTTATTTGAGCAAAGATTATATATTTACTTACATTATGATAACGCTTCCTGCAACCGTAAGGAGAAGGACAGAGTCGTTCGTCGCAGTTCCTAGTTTCTATCGCGGGAGGAAAGTAGTCTTCGCCCAATATCTTTGCATCTTTCTATAAAAGTAATATATTCGCAATGTATTCTGTCCAAAAAAAAATTAAATCAAACAATTTTGATACATGTACTTACGCTTTCTTGTTCACAACTGCATGGTATATCTTTGAATTCGCCGTCCTAAAAATTGAAATCAGTATTAAGAATTTTGGGTTTCAACTTTGCACAGACTAAATAAGTTTTAAGGTACTCACGTCATACTTTTCTACTTTTATATTTCCTCTTTTCTGAGTTCTTGTTTCGACGGAGTTATCCAATAAAATGATATTTCTTATCATATTGGCATAATCCACCATGAGCTCTGGTAACTCAAGGTTAGTGTTCGGGTTGAAAGGTTCCGTGACGTATGTAACACCTATTTTTTCATTGTCCACGTCATTGTTTAAAGCTCTTTGAAGAACATAATTTTGCTTCATTCGCGTTCTCTGATTCTCTACCATAAACTCATCTACATTAGATGTTTTCTTGAAAGCGAATGTTGGAATTAATAAATATATGGTAACCAGAATTGCGGTATATTTCTGAAGCAACGTTCGCGTTAATTTTATCTGTAAACACAAGTAAAATAAGAAAAATTCAAGGAATTGCTTACGATATAGGTAATTTGCAAAAGTAAAAACTAACCATGATGTTATATTTGACCGGTCGCCGCAATGTGAATGATCATAAATTTCTTTTCCTCCCTTTTATATATGATTTGATTGAAAGGTATATGAATAGATCCATTAGTGTGAAAAAATAACTACAATGTAATTGATCCTTATTCTATTGTAAAAATATCAGGCGAAATTGAAACTTAAGACACTATTGTTTATTATTTAAGAGAGCTTTCAATCACTCTTAATTATATTGATATGAAAAGAGCGGACAATCTTTTGTTGTTGGGATAGGATATTTTCGCCAACCCATCCGATGTGTGTTCGCCTTGTCGTGGTGGGGGGCTCTTTAGCATCCGTCAACCCAGCCGGGCGCGAGGCTAAAAGACGCACCCGGTGGTGTACCATGCGGGTTGGTCCTGGTACTTTTCTGACAGCACAGTGGACCGTGGAGCAAACCCTTGGTTGTTTGCTCTGCTTCGGCAGACCTGCCGTCGAAGCGTCGTTGTTAAGTGCGAAAGCTACCCTCCAACGCCCCATTTAGACGGGGGAGGTTCTGTTGTGTTTTAGTGGGTAGTATACTGGCTTTTCTAGCCAGTAAGTTGGTTATGTGAATCATCCGGATGTATACAGGTGGTGTGCGTAAATACATTTCACAACGTTAAAAAAAGGATATTTTCACCAACTCGTTATTTTATAAGATAAAATAATATGTAACAATTTTTCTATATCTTAAATAAATAGATTTGGACGACAATAGAGATAGAGCCAATTTTCACTCAGGCTCATATTTTTTTATGGTACAAATATTTGAAAGCAAGGTACTATTTTGATGACATATATTATGTATGTATATACCATTGGCAAAATTGAGATTCCTTTCATGCTTTTACTTTTTTCAAAAATTTACAAGCTCAGCCTATACAGTAATAACCTATTTCTCACACTTCGACTTAACAGTTTCTAGAATTGTATAGTGATTCATCAGTATTTCCCCCTTATATGTAAATAGATTTAATTTGTTTAAAGTTAAACATTTAAACTTCTCTACAAATTTACGAATAACAAAAACATAGCTACAATAATTCATAGAAAAATATTTTAATTTATATTCAACGTGACAAAAAATATATATTAACTAACTCATTTATAAATGTACATCTATTTGTAATGGGCAAGTTTGCAAAAGTTTAAGTACTTTAGTGAGGGCTTGCGCGCCTTGAGGTCCTTTGAAAGAATCGCGGGGGTCGTTTTCTGTTGGTATTCCGTGTAATTTTAGCATTAGATTTTTCATTAAGGCCTTTTCTTTTTGAAGAACCTGATCGTTCATTACACGTACCGGTCGCCGGTCTATGACTACACCGTGCTTCTTCAGACAATGCTTGTTGAAATCCCGCTTGTAACTATATGGCCGTGAACAGAGCTGAAAGTATTGGTTATTAATTATTATATGTTACCGATACAATGCGAAATACGTTGACTGCAAATTAACTATTAGTCTGTAGATCACCGGATGCGATCAGTTACGAAATTTTACTTAAGAAAAGGTACATGTCATGAATCTTTACAAAGAACTCGAATGATTGCTTAGGCAAAGATCCTGTTCTCTTAAACAAATGTTTGGTCGTTTCCGTCGGCACAACACCTAGGACGACCGCAAACTAATTAGTATAAGAACCGAAACAGTTTTACATACTTTGATCAACTCAGTAAATTAATAAGCAGGTTTATTAGTTAAACTGCACTCAATTTCCGCACTTATTCAGTAACATGTACCTATATAGGTACATAAAATCTTTAATGGCAATAATAATGTCAAGTGAGGAAAGACAAATTATAATAAACTAGCGAGACGCCGTCCCTTTGGTTAGACCCTAACTTATTGCTAAATACTTATTATACCATGCCACTTTATAAACATTAGATTACTCTTTCTACCTACAAATGATCCCTTTGGAAAAAAAACTTTAATCGTATGGTATGTTCCATGTAGATGATGATTTTTTAACTAATAAGGTACACCAACTTTAAAATATTTGAAAGGTAAGATATTTTTAGAGTATTTATAGACAACCGATCCAATCACAGATTATGCTAAAAATTAAATTCATAATTTATTAATACAAATACATAATTAGGTACTAACTATGCAATTACATCATTGAAATAGATTTAACCTATTTTTTATTGACACAACTTAGTATATGTAGATCGGATGAAAAGCCAGGGAGTGTATAGTGGAACTCTTCAACGGTTACAAGTAAGACCTTCGAGTTGGGGCTCATAATGGTTTTAAAGTCTTTAACATTATAGTTAATCACAAATATATTTCTTTAATTATTTTAAAATCTATATACTATTATAAAGCTGAAGAGTTTGTTTGTTTGTTTGGTTGAACGCGCTAATCTCAGCTACTACTAATCCGATTTAAAAAATTCTTTTTGCATTGAGTCGCACGTTAATTGAGGAAGGCTATAGGCTATATATCATCCCGAAAAATGTACGGTTCCCGTAGGATAGATTTATTTTTGTCTAGGGACGAACCCGAAGCGAAGCGAGGGTGAGTCGCTAATCTATACATATAATTAAATTCTAACTAAGCCGAATCTGTACATTAAATATTTTTTTTTTTAAATCCTATTGTAATAGACAGTATCGATGCAGAGACCGAATCTAGTTTTTAGAATTTTTGTGTCTGTCTGTCTGTTACCGCATCACAGAAAAACCACTGGAGGGATTTTGATGAAATTTGGTATGATGATAGCTGGATATCCGGGTCAACATATAGGATACTTTTTACCGCGGGAGATTATCTCATTTCCACGGGAGTACACGTTATAACACAACCCAAAAAATATTTATGATCAGAATTTCTTGAAACTTGGTATTAAAATTAATGCTCTTCAATACAATTAAATAAGTACGTGTTTTAGCGTTTTTTGAAATTCCTCCCATAAGGAGATAAAATAAGGGATGAAAATTTGTATGAAACCTAACTTTTTAAAGTTTTTTTTTGTTGTAGTTTTAGCGCGAGCGAAGCCGCGGGTTTTGCTAGTATAATAATATAATATTAAAACCTATATTAAGTATGTATGTTCGTCGTATATAGTTAAATATTTGTACATTACCTCACATCTATAAGGGCGTTCTCCAGTGTGCACTCGAGTGTGATGTTGGAAACTATATTTATTGGAAAACGACATCTCACATATTTCACATTTAAATTCTCTTGAAATATTATGAATCTGCATGTGACGAAGTAGTCCATTTTTCTTTTGGAATAAATAATATTTTGGTAAATCATTAGTTTTATATTCTAACTATCAAATAAAATATTGAAAGGAAATTGAAAACTAACCCATTTAAAGGCTTTACTACAAATGTGACATTTAAAATCTTTTACATTTGTGTGTATCAGCATGTGCCTGAAACAATAATCTTAAGTGAAAAATTTATTATTAATATTATTTTAACTAGCTTTTATTTACATTAATATTTCCAACCTTGCAAGTGCTGCTTTAGTTTGAAAGACTGCAATACAATTGTCACATTTAAAAGCCGGCTCCTTATAGTGAGATTTAATGTGACTTTCTAAATCTTTTTTTGCATAAAAAGACCTCGGGCACTCATTACATTTGAATTTTCTTTCAGCTGAAAAAGTAGGTAGGTATTGGATATTTTTTCTCAGTATATACTCTCGAAATTTTAATATATCTATTTGTTACTAGCTTTTCACTAAAAGAAGTTAACATAGTTATAAAAATCTGAAAAGATGGATATTTGTTTCGTTTTTAATTTCCGTTAATTTCCGAAGTCGGTGCCAGCCGATACAAATCAAAATACACCGATTTCGAAAATATCTAATTCGGTATCTACACTCTACAGGGAGTGAGAAAGATAAAGATTATTCCATCTGCTGGGATAAAACACGAATTGATGGTAAACAGTGTTAGTTTTGCATTATCAGCGTTTTTAAATATTTTTTTTTTGTTAATTAAAATAAGTGTTTGTGATGTCTTTATCAAAAGTATCTAGTTATTTTTAGGTACTTTTCTTTTTTTATTTTATCGACATGCGTTACATAAACTAAAATATGCACATATCGTTGGATGAGTTCAACTTTTACAGGAAAGTTTGCGATATGGTGTATGTACATTTTATTGTTAGATCTTTTTAGCACCTAAAGTTTTTTTTTTTTTTTGTATGTATTCAGCTCTTTTTAACGTCCCACTGCTGGGCACGGGCCTCCCTTCTAAACGAGGGGGATCAGGCCATAGTCCACCACGCTGGCCAAGTGCGGGTTGGCGGACTTCACGTGTCTTTCGAAAACTTGCTAGGTTCTCTCAGACATGCAGGTTTCCTCACGATATTTTCCTTCACCGTAAGGCAAGTGGTAATCAAGTTAGAAATGATTCGCACATGAAAATATCAGAGGTACGAGACCCGGGATTTGAACCCACTTCACTCGGTTTCCCAAGCGAACGCGTTGCCACTGGGCTACCACTGCCCACTTATATTAGTATTAATATTAAACCACTGCCCCCTTATATAAGTATTAATATTAAAAGCTTTCATACCAGTGTGCAATAGCAAGTGTTTCCTTATAATTTTCATTCTTTTCCCACAATATGGACATATATCTTCCCTGTTTCTATAAATTGGCTTACTTTTGCCTACATTTTTTGTGGTGGATGTTTTCATAACTCTTACATCCTTCAAGTATGTTGGTTTTATGCAAACATTATATTTTCTGTTATCTAAAACGATTTCTAGAAAATGTTATATTATGTGCTTAATTATGTTATGTATTTTTTTTATTTTTGTTGGATTAGACTGTTTCCTTAAGTCATTAATAGCAAGTTTGGGCTGCACATGTATAGGCCTTAAGTTCGAATACCACACTGGATTAAGTATATTTATGGGACAAAATTTGAGAAGTTGGCGGCTTATAACGTTATGCTTCGAAAAATAGGTAAAGCTTGATGTCCTTATCATCCCATTAAACTGTGAGTATAAGGAATAGAGTCCATTTGTGTCTGCATATCATCATCATACATATATAAATAAAGTATACAAAGACAACTCATTATCACCACAGAAAGACTAACTAAAGATAGCTGGATTCATTTGAATTAGTAGTTATATGCAAGTAGTCATGTTAAGTGTTTAGGGAGTACCCTATTTAAAACTCCAATAGGATCTCATCAAAATCGACAAAAGCCACATAGAAACCAATAAAAGCCACATAAAAAGCAATAAATATTTATTGGTTTCTAAGTGGCTTTTGTCGCTTTTGATGAGATCCTATAAAAGGGTAGAGGCAAGGACAAGAAACTAATAACTAAAGCTTTTATTTTTTAATTTTACATTTGCAAATTATTTTTAAGTAGGTACTAAAAATTAATTTTACCTTTATGTTCGGTTTTGATATTTTCATCATAATTATCTCTCTCTTTACAATGAAATGTAGAATGACTATTCTGTAGGTTAATAACATAAATTTCATAAGAAACATCTTTACAATCTATATTATATGCAGTAGACTGTAGACATGTACAGTTTATTTTTTTATTTATTTTTTTTATCTTAAAATCTATCTTTATTAAGCAATAATTCCAAATACACTCATCCATACTTCTACACTTTCAAGAACCTGAATTATTTAAATTTTTAAGTTACTCTTAGTATTCTTTCACAACCATTTATACTTTGGTAATATTATTTGCAATATACTTTAAAATGCTATAATAGTAATCATTTCTCAAATCAAATCAAATCGAACTCAAATCTTTCATACAAAATATGAAACAATCATACAGTGAAGATCTGAAGCATCCCTGATCATCTCATAAGAATCTTAGTAAAACTGAATTAGTCTTCGGTTGAATACTCCATTTATTATTTTTTTATATATTTTATTACCTACCAAAACTAATTAGAGAGAATTATAGTGTGACCAAGATTGCTGTGTTATTTATTTATATACTTACATAATCATTGCATTGCTCTCTATCTAATACCTTAGGTTTTTCTGACTCAAATTTGATTCTCTTTATAAAAGTATTATTATAAGATGCATAACTTTCTCCATTTTGGCAAAACTTTTTAAATTCAGTTTTCAGATTCTTTGGTTTGCTATTAAATTTACTGATATTGACTTTTATTTCATGTATGTTATTAAACTTAAATATGTTTGAATATTGATTTAATTGCAACTCAGATCTGAAAAGGATAAAAGTATGAGCGGATTTTCATCTGTAATCATTTTCAAAGTTTTATATAGATTTAATATTCATTATTGTGTTATAATTAATAATTAATTAAATATTATTAGTAGTACCTATTACTGTCATTTTCATACTAGAAGAGACTTACCTCTCAATTAATAATTTAAAATTATATAAATCTCTAAGTTTTTTACAACATGCTAGACAAATATATTCACATGAGTCTTTCATGATCTGGAAAAATATACGTATACTGATTTAATATTTTCAAAGTGATCATTATTTTTGAGATTAAAAATATTAAATCTAATCTAAAATACCTTCTTAATGTTTGCAACGAAAATTAACATTGAATAATAAGATATTCCTTGTTCTGTTTCGTATATAGAAAGTTTATTTATGTTATTAGCTAAACATATTCTGCAAACATTCATTTTAATATATATATAAGCGTTTTACAAATGTAAATCAGGATTTTAATACAATGCTATAAATGTCTCAATAAAATATTTAATATAATTCGATTTTTTATATATTTTTAATTTTACATAATAATTAAAGTCAGTCTTAGTTGTCAACTTCATTTTCATTTGATTTTGACACCATTGCGTAGAAATTCTACGGTAGAATTTCTTTTATAGTTTGTAGTTTGTTTGTGGTCACCACTAGTGTTGCCGATCGATAGTCGACTATCGATAGTTAATCGATAGTGACCGATAGTTTAAATATCGGTAGTTCTATCGATATTATCGATAGTATCGATACTATCGATAGATTGAAATGTGACAATACTATTGACAGACCACAATACTATCGATAGTATCGATAGTATTGGTGCTCACAGATCATAAACTATTGATAGTTCGATACTATCGATAATATTGAAGTTTCAAAATAAAATAATATCGATGGTATCGATGCTATCGATACTATCGATAGTTTCAGCTATCGATAGTAGCTCATTTTTCGATAGTATTGTACACAGTTCGCAGGTCAGATAGTCAATAATAGTCACAACATACATATTGCATAGCAAATATTGTGAATGTGGTTCTTTTTAATTTTATTCGGTTTAAACTTTAATGAACAGGGTTACATTTTATTTATATGAATTTTGCAACAGTCAATTAGGGTAAAACTTACCTAATACTATCGAAAAATTAGCAACTATCGATGGTACAAAACTCAACAGTATCGATAGTATGGTAAGGTATGGTAAATCGGGCTTGTTTCCGCAACTCGACGTCTTTGCGCCTATTTTGCATGTGTGGGAAGTAAATTTACTCTTGTTACTCTTGCCAACCCAGCTCCTCCAGGAATCTCAGCAATCGCTTTGTCTTGCTGAAGACCTCCGGGAGTGTGCTAGGAGTGCCAAGATGTAGAGCCCGATACGTCGCTACACCTGGACAATACAAGATTACATGTGCAGCCGTTTCGTCTGCCCTCATGTAGGCCCTGCATGAGGGCAGACGAAACGAATGCAAAATGGGCTGTCAGTTATATCTAAGTTGAATAGATGTTTATTGTATGGTCCATGGCCAGTTAGGGTCGCAGTTGTCTGCTTGAGTTATGGTCTACTAAGGTTCATTATACGTTTAGTCGTTTTAGCGTTAATGGTGGGAAGCGACTCCTTCGCCTGTCTACAGTCTACAACTTCGCGCCATAAGTTATCGTGTAATCGTCGTGTGCTTTGTTGTATTTGGCCTTTGAGCCAGCAAGAAGGTAGCGCCACTATTGGTTCGGGTCCTATGGCTCTCATGTCCGAGCCTCTTCTTGCTAGCTCATCAGCCCTATCGTTGCCCCACGAGTTGCTGTGGCCCTTGATCCATTTTATGGTGACTTCGTTATGGTCACTTACCTTTGTCAGGGCGTTATGACATTCATAGATCATACCTGAATTGGTGAGTTGCTATTTAATGCCTGTAGTACTGACATACTGTCTGATAGTATGCGGATTGAGAAGTCTTTGACGTCCTTTTTCGCAATAGTTCTAGCTGCCTCAAGGATACCTACACACCGTGTTGTAGATGCCTAGGGGTAGTGAGATTTTTATGTTTAGGTCATCAGAGAAGATACCGCAGCGTGTCCCTGATTTAGTTTTTAAAACCGTCCATGAAGATTTAAAGGTTCTTGGAGTCGCGACCTTCACGTTTGTCTTCCTCTAGCTCTATTTTGTATTTTTTGTCAAAGATGTACTTGACTTGTATCCCATCATTAGGTGCTCTCATGAGAGGAATGTCTTTGGCTACGTCAGTCAAAATTTTTGTATGTGGCGTGCCTGTTTTCCGTAGCAATTTTTGATTATCTAATCTTATTGCGGTGGTTGCAGCCTCTTGTTGAATGAACAAGTGCAGCGGTAGGAGGCTTAGCATGGCTTCGAGGGCCGCAGTGGTTGTTGTTCTCATGCAGCCTGTCACTGCCATGCTCATCAGTTTTTGCCAACTTTGTAGTTTGGATTGTACTGTGGTCAGAAGCATTCTACGCCACCACACTAGGGCACCGTAGCTGACCATGGGTCGTATAATTGCTGTGTAAAGCCATAGAGTTAGTTTTGGTTTGAGGCCCTATTTCTTACCTAACATTCTTCGGCATTGCCAGAAGGTAATGTTGGCTTTGTTTAGTTTGTTTTCTAGGTGTTTGGACCAATTTAGTTGTCTAGAGTAATACCTAAGTATTTAACCTCTGTAGTTAGTGTCAGGGTCGAGTTAAAGAGTCTTGGTAGGGTGTAGTTCCCTAGGGTTATTTTGTTTGTGAGCATTATTAATTCTGTTTGTCGTGGGTTAACGGTCAAATCAAATTTTTTGCATCATTTTTCAACTATTGCCAGGGCTGATTGTGTTAATTCGCAGACCGTACTTTCGAATTTGCCCGTTACAAGGATGGCTAGATCATCTGCATATCCTATTGTGTAGAATCTGTTGTCATTAAGTAGTGTTATTAGATCATTGACTACAAGGTTCCTTAGGAGAGGCGATAGTACCCCCCCTTGAGGGCAGCATTTGGCATCGATGGCTCCTTCTTTGTTGCAACAGCAACAAACAAGGAGCCATCGATGCCAAACAGAGTGGTCAGGCTGGGTAACAACCCAGCCTGACCACTCTGTTTGCGAGCATGTGTTGGATCCAATTTGTTATTGCTGGGTTCACGTCATGTCTATCTAGTGCGGATCTGATGCTGGTGAAGTTCGTTTTATCGAAGGCACCTTCAATGTCTATAAAGGTGCCTAGACATAGGTCCTTGGTGTCTAACGCCTCCTCGATCTTGCATACTACTGCGTGGAGAGCTGATTCCGTTGATTTGCCCGGACTGTAGGCGTGTTGGTTCCTATGTAGGGGTATTTTTGACAGTGCGTTATCCCTCAGAGTATCGATAGTATCAATACTATTGAAAGTATTGTTTTTCAGAAGTTTGATAGTATCGATTCTATCGATACTATTAATAATTTATAATTCATTAGCAGCAATACTATTGATAGTATAAATATCATGCCCTCCTTTGATAGTATTGTTACATTTCGAGCTATCGATACTATCGATATTATCGATAGCATCGATACTATCGATATAGCTATCGATAATAGGGCTGTTTTAGATGAAAACTATCGATAGTGAAACTATCGATATTTCGGCAACACTAGTCATCACGTTAATTTTAAATTTTAATTTAAAAGATGAGTTACTGTCTACTGATGAAAACATGAGAATTGGGAAGATTTCTTGAAAGGAAGGTGCTACACGTATGATCTATTTATATTCAGTCTGAGGTTATGCAATTTATTATGATACCTCTTTTGTAACTCTTTTGTGCAATATATTATACCTGGATGATAGACCAGCTGAAGAAAGAAACGTGAAATTTGGAAGAAGTTTTCCTTATATAATCTAGGCATCCGATAAAAAAAAAAAACAAAGGATTCTTAGAAATTCATCCCCTAAGGCCGGCCGCACATGAACAGAATCCTGATTCGGTTTCCTGATTCGGAATTCCGTAAGACTAGCGTAGACGTTAAGTTTTTTGTATTAGGAATTTAAACACTGGCAGTAGGTAGAGTAGTGATGTTGGCAGTGAAATAAAATATCGATATATCGATATTTAATAAAATATCAATATCGACCTCGATATTACGAGGAAAAAATATCAATATATCGGTCAAATTTTCCTAGATTTTCGGTTTCAAAATAATAATGTATTTAGTTAAATCTGGCTCAATAAAAGCTATATATAGCATATGGCTATTTTTATACAAAATGCTCATTATTTTAATGCATGAGAATCTTAATAAAAACAAAGGTATTTTACCCCCTTCCAACAAACTGATTTTTACAGCTTTGAAAGTGAATGACGCATGATGGCCGCCGCATAAACACACGCAACACAATCAGAACATCTTTTTTTTTATGGTATTCAGTGATAAACGAGCTGACAGTCCACCTGATGGAAAGCGATACCTGTCGCCCATAACACCTACGGTTCATGCACTTAAATTTTATGTAACAAAACTGCAGAACCGCCGGTACGTTATCACTGTGAGGACTAAGTTGTTATGCCTCTTGCCTGTAATTGCGCTGGCTACCTTATCCTTCAAGCCGGAACACAACAATGCAATCATTGTTGCTTGGCGGCAGAAATAGATAAGGGGGTAGTACCCATCCAGTCGGACTCCTCAGGCTTGACAGAGTCCTACCACCGGCAAAATGTCATGACATCTAGTCATAGACATTTCAGTTATTTTTTTTCGTTCGTTCCGATCTTCTACGGGTGCTGTTAAATATTTCGCTAATAAATTTAATTAAAAAAAATATATCGTTTTTGATACGCTTTTCGATATTGAATATTTTGTATCGATATCTATCGGATCAAAATATATCGGCTAAAAGTATTGATATATCAAATCAAGAATATCGATACATCGATAGTTTTTCAAAAAAAAGCCTAAGGTAGTGAGTAGTGACACTTTCATGAAAGCACGCCTATCATGGACGACGACGAATTATTTGCTATTGCACTTTTACTGGCGCTAAGCAAGAAAAAAAGGAAACGTCGGTATTGGGTACACCCATTAAATACTAAGAGAATAAAAGATAGTCAATTCTATCTGAAAAGAACAAAATTACGTGCATACCCAGTAGAATTCTTCAAATATTACAGAATGTCAATGAAATCCTTTGATGAGCTTCATATAATGGCATAAAAGAGAAAATAAAAAAGCAAAATACGAGCATGAGGTTATGTTTGGGTACGGAAGAAAAATTGACCATAACATTAAGGTAAGTCTTTATTTAAAATCAAATTCTTATACACATACTGAACTAAATACATTATTTTAAATAAAACTATCTTTTCGGACTATTTCGCGGATTTATTTTGATTTTTGGTTCCCGACGCGTTCGAATGCTTTACAGCAATCATGGTTACGGGAGATACTAAGGTTTTAGACGTCTCAAAGGCGTTATATACTTGTTACAGACAGTGCCTACCCTACCCATTACTATTATCAAATATTCGCGTAAATCTAAGAAAGTATTAAATACATTATTATTTTAAAACCAAAAATCTCTGAAAATTTGGCCGATATATCGATATTTTTTCCTTGGGATATCAAGGTCGATATTGATATTTTAATAAATATGAATACATCGATATATTGATTTTTTTTCGCTGCCGACATCCTTATTCTGAACGAAAATTTCCGTGCGTGTGCGGCGGATCAGCAAAAATGTGTATGCGAGTGCTGAATTCGGGATGACGTCATTCGGTTTTTTCCGTTCTGCATAACCCGAACGCACGGTTTGTTTCCAAAACGAACGTCAGGCTTTTTCCCGAACGGAAAATGTACGAACGTGTGCGCCTAATTGAACAATTTGTATGTAAGGCATGCATTCAGTACAAAATATTCAACTAGGCGCACACGTTCGTACATTTTCCATTTGGAAAGAAAACCTGACGTTCGTTTCGGAAACAAACCATGCGTTCGGGTTAGGCCGGCTGCACACGTACGGTTTCCTGATTCGGTTTCCTGATTAGTAATTCAGATTCGGAGACCCAAATGCATGCCTTACATACGAAATGTACAGGTTGTTCCTGGTACTTCTTTGACAACAGAGTGGACCCTTTGGTTGTGTGGTCTGCTTCGGCAGGCCACCGTCGGGGCGTCGTAGTTGAGTGCATAATGCGATCCTGCGACGCCCCATTAAGATGAGGGAGGTTCTGTAGTTGGGTTTAGTGGGCAGTAAGTCTCTGGCGTTGCTTGCTAATGAGTCCCACATAACTACCTGTAACAACAGTTGGTATGCGTAAATGCAGTTCCCAACAATAAAAAAAGGAACACAGTATTATGCAGTCGGAGACATAAATACACGTAGTAAGACCCTCAGCTGGTGCCTGTATGTATGTATTCTCCGACTGCAAAATTTGTACTAGTTCTCACCTATTTAGTTCACTTTTTACGCACTCTGGTCTTTTGTATTTTTAGAAATATTTTTTTAAATTAATAACATAAGTCACAAAAACTAAGACCCCCCTCCCCCCTGTACTTTTTATGAAATAAAAAAATAAAAATTTGAAATATTCGTTCTATTTTTAAGTTATAAAGATTTTTAGGTTACATCTCCTTCTGCGTACTTCTTGGTGTATTTACTAATACATTGCAAAAAAACTGGAATAAACCATTCTTTTAAAGTGTTAGGTTAACTATTCCAACGATATAAGTTATGTTATAATATACATATGTATATACAGCTATATATTATAATATATATACAGCAGCATAACTTTCGAGATAATCTCATTTTAAATCACGATAACCGATGCGTAAGAGTAGACGTAGACATAGCACACAGACGCACTCGTGACGTAGATCACTCTACGCGCGCGATCAGCGCGCTCCACAATCCACAGACGGAGGGATAAAGAGTATTTAAATCAGAAATATGAAGCGCTATCAGCGCTAGCAAAGCCGCTGGTTCTGCTAGCTAAATATATTTTTTTCATTAATTAAAAACGGAGGCTCTTTATTCGGGTATGACGATAGAATTTATATCCCAACTAGCGACTCACCCTTGCTTCGCTCGGGTTCGTCCCTGCTTACGTTTTAACGTTTAGTATAGATTTCTCAGAGATAAGACATTTTCCCGCAGTAAAAAGTATCCTATGTGCTGACTCGGATAACCAGCTGCTGTGCTTTGATTTGTATTGGCTGGCACCGACTTCGAAAAAATCTGATTAAGTAATTATTCTAAATGAAAACCCCCGTTTAGTTATTTTTTACTTTTCAGTGCCTGGAAGTCGGTTTTTTTTAAGTTTTTATTTTTCCATTTTTAGTGTAGACGTATCATCAATACAAATTAATCAAGCCCAAACACCAGGTAATTGCTGTAAATCGTTGAGGAGTTCCCTCGACTATCTTTCGGGTCCATCATCAGATCGACTCCAGACCTTCATTAAATAGTAGTGCTCTAAAATACCTAATGAAAATGTTAACAAACGCACTAGTCGCCGCTGCAATTTTCGAAAGTTTCTCTCGATTTCTCTGGGATCCCATCATCAGATCCTGGTTTCCTTATTATGGTACCACTCTTGCGATATCTCCTTTCCAACAAAAAAAGAATTATCAAAATCGGTTCATAAACGACG
The DNA here is from genome assembly GCA_033884665.1 of Argynnis bischoffii washingtonia. Lineage (NCBI taxonomy): Eukaryota > Metazoa > Arthropoda > Insecta > Lepidoptera > Nymphalidae > Argynnis > Argynnis bischoffii. The sequence goes on along the minus strand of CM066618.1, from coordinate 9,494,864 downwards.
AAAAAATCCCCGAACAAACATAAAAAAAAATATATACGGTCGAATTTAGAACCTCCTCCTTTTTTTGGAAGTCGGTTAAAAAATGTGCAACATTCGATTATCGACTTTCAGTTGTTTTTTTTTATTCAGCTTAGACAAGAAAGATGGATACTTCGAAAATCCAAGTGATTTTCGACTAGGTACCAGTTCCGACGCGGAACTAACGCGGAAGAAACAGCTCGCAATATCAAAGTTGTGTTTGGAGAGGGGACTGCTAATGAACACACCGTGCGATTTTGGTTTAAACGCTTTCGTGATGGAAACTTTGATTTGAAGAACGAACCATGTGGAAGACCGCCCACACAGGTTAATAACAATGAATTGAAAGAGATGGTGGCAGCAATTTAAATTTTTCAGTACAAATCGAAAATTTCATACTTTAACCCCTATTACTAAAAACTTGAATGAAAAAATTGAATGAAAAACAAAAGAACAACAAAAATAAAACCTTTGTATCCGACCGGGATTCGAACCCGGATGCCTGTGATTGTCAATCTTGTACCTTGGCCGCTTGACCACGATGCTTATCGACCATATTTTGCGTGGAATAATGCGAAAGAAAACCGCATAAAAACTCGAAAACACGCGTTTTCCCGTACTTAAGACTAATCTAGATCGATTTTTCGCCCCCGTAATCCTCCACATACCAAATTTCGACGAAATCGTTAGAGCAGTTTTCGAGATCGCCGGTATAAATCTATACTAATATTATAAAGCTGAAGAGTTTGTTTGCTTGTTTGTTTGGTTGAACGCGATAATCTCAGGAACTAGGAATCCGATTTGAAAAATTCTTTTTGCATTAGATAGCCCGTTAACTGAGAAAGGTTATAGGCTATATATCATGCCGGAAAAATGTACAGTTCCCGTGGGATAGATATGGTTTTGTCTAGGGACGAACCCGAAGCGAAGCGAGGGTGAGTCGCTAGTAAATAAATAAATATACAAGAATTGCTCGTTTAAATATATTAGATAGAATTAGATTAAATAGATATAAAATAAATACTAAGTACTTAGTAGCATTGTACTGAATTTTCGTATAGATTTTAAAATGTGTTTGAAATCTGTAAAGCTTTATTCTAACCGTTAACATTATATAAATGACAGACATCCGAATTTATGGTTTAGTTTAAATCTATACTATTATTATAAAGCTGAAAAGTTTGTTTGTTTGTTTGTTTGTTTGTTTGTTTGGTTGAACGCGCTAATCTTAAGAACTACTGGTTGGAATTGAAAAATTCTTTTTGTGTTGGATAGTCCATTTATCGAGGAAGGCTTTAGGCAATATAACATCACGCTATGACGTTATGAGCATAAATGAAAAATGTTGCAAAAACGGGAAAAAATGATTCCTTTTGAGAGCTTCCGTTGCGTGCGCTGCGTAAACGGTTAAAGTTACGCAAAAATCGTGTATGACGGAATTGTTCCCCTTTAAAAGTTCTAAAAAAAAGTCCGCGACAGCATATGTCTATCTTTTAAGGTTGACTCAATATAACCCTTTTTATGGTAATCAAATTTGTTCTAAAATAATGCATTACATCCGAAAGTGTTTTTATAAACATGATATTAATCCTTATCCAAATAAATACGTTATTCATCACAAGTATTTAATTTTGAACAAAATTACCCTTAACATCATTTAATTTCAATGAATATCTTAGGAGATATCATAGTTTTAAAATATACATATTTAACTTTACGCGGTCTATGGGTGAGCGCGCTCTCAGCCCGATACAAGGCGAGGGCGGGGCGGTCGTGAGGGGGAGGGCGCTGGCCACCGCGCCGCGCCGGTAGCTCTGCGAGCAAAGTCACTATTCCATGCGGACGAAGTCGCGGGCAAAAGCTAGTTATATATAAAACAAATTCAGTGCGAATCGCATCCGTAGTCCACGAGAGCACTGAACATTTTTTTTTACATTCATCCCCTAAAGGAGATAAATTGAAACGAACGCTTGTAATTTTTAAGTTACGAATACATAATTTGATGCTAAAAGTTCTATTTCTTTTGCCGATAAAAAATCTCATAAGTAAGTATTATAAAAAAGTAGTAGAACCTGCGGCTTCGCTTGCACTAAAACTACAAAAAAACCCGCTGTTTTTGCTAACATATTTCTACACACAATTTTTTTTTTTATGTTTCCGCAAAACATAAGTAAGTACTTTATTAATTCCAAAAATAAGTTCGCGTTTCATATTATTTTTTAAGATATTATGGAAACAAAAATTTTAGTGATCGTAACTCAAAATATTCAGTATCTGGAAAAACATTTTACGTATATTCTGTAAATAAGTTATCGTTTAAGGTATTTAGCAAGCTCCACTGCTCTATTTTTGCACATTCATCTTTTCAAAGTTAAAAAGAGTACAATAATACAGCTCGCATAAGTACAATGTTTTCGACTTAAGAATCATGTAACTCGTATGGGCTTTTAACAGTGAAAAGCTAGTTACCAACATATGAACAGGCTAAGATCCAATGTTATGCACAACTGAAACTTAGACTCCTCCTTCCTCTCCTTTTTTAAGTTACTTTAAAGTGCCAGTCTTATTTTGTTAAGCTTTCTGCTCGCGACTATGCTTGCGTGGACTAAAGAACTTGCTCAATTATAATTTCCATTGAATTTATTATTAGTTGTCACATGTTTTGAATTTGTAATATTGTGTACGACCTAAAACACTAAAAGGTAAAAAACTACTGAATGGGAGTTTTCATTTACTACTAGCGGGTCTACCTCGCTTCGCTCGGGTTCGCCTCGAAACAAACAAAAACAAATCTATCCCACGGAAACCGGTCATTTTTTTCGGGATAAAAAGTAGCCTATTTGTTATTCTGATGAATAAAGTATATTATTGTACAGATTTATTAAAATACAATCAGTAGTTTTTGTGTACTAAGCTGTATAAGTTACTATAGTTTTTTAATTATCCCACGGGAACTCTTTAATTTTCCAGGATGAAAAGTACCTAAGATATTGACCGGGAATGTAAGGTACCACCATGCAAAATTTCATTTAAATTGCTCCAACAGCTTTGGAGATTAGCCCGTACAAACAGACAAACAGACATAGAAACAAAAAAAATGAAAAATGATCTGGATGTGTTCTATTTCTCTTCGTACATCCCCCTGACTCAGTTTCTTGCATTTTTTTCGATGTACAGACATTCGACCTCTACAGATTTATTATATGTATAGATAAATAAATACCTACGTACTTAATCAGATATTTTCGAAGTCGGTGCCAGCCGATGCAAATCAAAGCAAAGCTTACAAATTGATGTATAATATTTTAAACTATCTGTAATTAAAGTTCATATTTACCTACTTATTAGATATTCATATCTTAAAGCATTATCGGCTGGCATGGTGGCACCGTCTTTGAAAATAACCGATCAGGTATCTATAGTAAATGAAAACTCTCATTCGGTTTATTTTTACCCGACTGCGGCGTATCCTAAAGGAGGGTTATGTGTTTAATCTATAGGTATGTATGTATGTACGATCCTATGTTCCTTTCGTTCGTAATTACTAAACTGCTTAACTGATTTTGATGATTTATGTGTCGTTCGATTCGTCTTCATAACGCGAATGTCATAGGCTAAAATATATCATTAAAATTCAAAATGGCCGATCAAAGGCGCCAATTAGTGTATGTTGAAAAAAAATAATTCATGCGAATCAATCATGTGGACCCATCAATAGCTTTAAGAAGCGATTACAAAAATATATACAACTAAATATTTAAAAGTATTTTTGGATAAGAAATTCTCAAATGAAATGAAAAATGTCTAACTAACCAAAACTAAAAAGCTGTAGATAAAAAAATCATTTATAAAAATAATAAAACCCGACTGTGTAAAAAGCGAACTAAAAAGATGAGAAAAAGTTGACAAAGTAACATAGTATTATTATAGTACTAGCGACTCACGCTCGCTTCGCTCGCGTTCGTCCCTAGGTGCGTTTTGACAGTAAGCTATGTTTAGGTATACATAAATAGATACTATTTTTAGTTTAATAGTACAGTTTTATTATACCTAATTATAGATAATAGACTCCCCATATAAACTTTCAACCCCTATTTCATTCTCTTAGAGAACAGATTTTCAAAAGAGCTGAAATACGTATGTATTTATTTCTAACAAAAAGCTTGTTTATGAAATTTTATGCTTCTTATTTTAAAAATGACGGATTTCATATAAACTCTCAACCCCTATTTCACCCTCTTAAGGGATAGATTTTTAAACTTCATGCTTCTAACTTTGAAAATAACGGATTTCCATACAACCGTTCAGTGCCTTAGTGGATGTTTTACATCATAAAATACATCAACTGCCAAAATTTAAAATTTTTTACTCCTGTGATTTAGGCTCTGCGATGATAATGATGATCAGTCAGGACAGCAATTATATATAGATAGATAAATTATAAAAAATAAATTAAGAATAACCTACTTTAATTAATTACTTTTTGGACACTGCCTCAAAAACGCCTTTATTTATTGACGCCTCATTATGGTCCGGCAATCCAGGTGGACGTGAAGCTAAGAGACATACTGGAAGGTAACCTATTTCGGTGAGCAATGTTCCATGTGGTTGCTCCTTGTAGTTCCCTGATAGCAGAATGGACCGTAGGAGCAACCACTTAGTTCTTGTATGGATCGGTAGCTGTCGGGGTGTCGAACACTAACTAATAAATAATAACTTTTTAAAAAAAAATAAAAACCGACTTCCAGGCACTGAAAAGTAAAAAATAACTAAACGGGGGTTTTCATTTAGAATAGATACTTAATCAGATATTTTCGAAGTCGGTGTGCTTTGATTTGTATTGGCTGGCACCGACTTCGAAAAAATCTGATTAAGTATCTATTCTAAATGAAAACCCCCGTTTAGTTATTTTTTACTTTTCAGTGCCTGGAAGTCGGTTTTTATTTTTTTTTAAAAAGTTATTATTTTTCCATTTTTAGTGTAAACGTATCATCAATACAAATTAATCAAGCCCAAACACCAGGTAATTGCTGTAAATCGTTGAGGAGTTCCCTCGACTATCTTTCGGGTCCATCATCAGATCGACTCCAGACCTTCATTAAATAGTAGTGCTTTAAAATACCTACTGAAAATGTTATCAAACGCACTAGTCGCCGCTACAATTTTCGAAAGTTCCCCTCGATTTCTCTGGGATCCCATCATCAGATCCTGGTTTCCTTATCATGGTACCACTCTTGGGATATCTCCTTTCTAACAAAAAAAGAATTATCAAAATCGGTTCATAAACGACGAAAAAATGCCCGAACAAACATAAAAAAAAAAAAAAAAAACATATATACGGTCGAATTGAGAACCTCCTCCTTTTTTTGGAAGTCGGTTAAAAAAACTTTTGCCCAGACTTTTTTTACGTTTAATTCTATATAAACTTTTGCACCTGTTAGAGGTTACGTTTGTTTCTTGATATTTAAAATTACTTTAATTTTGTTTGCACCTAAAAAAAGGAAAAAATCCTTGGCCCATGTAGGGTTATACCTACATGGATTTAAGGTATATACATATGTTGGTGTCCCCCAACGTACGTTCACCATGTCAGCCGGGCACTAAGTCAAAAAACGCACAGGGAGGTGTTCCACTTTACTGAGCGGTTTAACACGTGGTTTGCTTCTGCTACTTCTCTGATAACAGAGTGGACAAGCTTTGGTCTGTTTCGGCAGAGTTGTCGTCGGGGCGTCCTGGTTGAGTGCGCGGGCGATCCTACGACGCCCCATTAAAACGGGGACAGTTTTGTTGGGTTTTATTAGTACTGGCTTTTCTAGCCAGTGAGTCCCACATAATTATCTGTATGTCTACAGGTGGTATGCGTAAATGCGTTTCCCACCATTAAAAAAAAATGTAGGTACCTAGGTAGATTTCTTTTATAAGATAAAAATAAATGTATACATATAATAAAACTGTATAGGTCGAATGTCTGTACATAGAAAAAAATGTTAAAAACCGAGTCCAGTTTTTTTCAAATTTGTTTGCTTCTCTGTCTGTTTGTCTGTTTGCACGGGTTAATCTCCGAATCTGTTGGACCGATTTAAATGAAACTTTGTATAGTAGTATCTTTTATCCCCGGTCAACATCTTAGATACTTTTCATCCCGGAAAATTAAAGAGTTCCCGTGGGATAGTTAAAAAAGTATAGTAACATATACAGCTTCGTACGCTGATATACGCGCATAAGGTTTTAGAAAACATATTTATTAGAGAATAATTAATTGACAATATGTAAAAACTAATGACAAGTGACACTAATATAAAATAGTTCTTATATTAAAGCGTGTAGGCGTCCATACGCAAAAACAACTGATTGGATTTTAATGAAACTTTGCAATAATAATATTCATACATCAGAATAACAAATATGTTAAATGTTCCCGTGGGATAGATTTGTTTTTGTTTCTCTAGAGGCGAACCGAGGCGAAGCGAGAGTGAGCCGCTAGTACATAAATAAAATCTTGATTTCTTTATTATACACACATCAATATTGTCTCGGGATATTTCAATTTATTAGCATAACTTTAAAAATACGGTCGTTTGAAAAATTAAATTTAAACGTCAATTTGTTCCTGGCACATTTATTTTCTGTATTCTAAATTCAAATAAATAAAAGAATGGCAGAAGCGGCAACATTTTAATAAACTTCATAACGATATATTTTCTTCCTGATGATGAATGTATGATGAGTATGTGGTAAAGATTTAACTATTTTTAAACAAAATTTTAATTTACCATGTTTGTTCTATACCATGGAGCCCCTACAATTTTAGCAGACGAGAGATGTTGAGAGCAATAGGCATGCTGGATGCTGCAATTGGTTTTAAATTTACAATCGAAACACCAGGTCTTGGCTAGTGATCAAACTGTCAGGAGGAGACTGCACGAAGTCAACCTTCATGCTCGTAGACCACTTCGGATTCCAGCACTTCGACGAGGCAATCGCCGACGAAGATTAGAATGGGCTAACAAACAATTAACTTGGAACGATCGCCAAATGCTGCAAAATACCGGGATGAGGTGCTGGCACCTGTAGTTCGACCACATCGGCTGCAAATGGGTCAAGATTTCGCACTTATGCACGATAATGCCCGCTCACATACGGTTCGAGTGGTAACTGAGTGGCTACATTAACATAATGTAGGGACTCTCGACTGGCCCGTGTAGTCTCCAGATTTATATACGACTAGCGACTCACGCTCGCTTTACTCGCGTTCGTCCCTAGGTACGTTTTCACGGTTAGCTATGTTTATACATAAATAGTAGCTTGCTACTTCTAAGATATTCAATTAAATTATATAACGATCTACCCTCGTTTTGCTCGGGTGCGTACGCCGTACGCGGATTTTGTTCACTTTTTGCGGTTTTTATTTTTTTTCGCAGAATCCTGATTCTTTTTCTAAAATAAAAGTAGTCTAAGTTACTCCCTATAACATCAGCTATCTGCCAGTGAAAGTCCCGTCAAAATCGGTCCAGCCGTTTCTGAGATTTGCCGGCACAAACAGACAGACAGACAGACAGACAAAAATTGTAAAAAACGTTGTTTTGGTATATGTACCGTATATACATCCATATGCATTTAGTAAAAAACGGTTATTTTAATATTACAAATAGACACTCCAATTTAATTTATCTGTATCGATTGAGCATGTATGGGATATGCTTCAACGAAGGGCTTTACGTTATTTTCCTGAAAATCTGGTAAGTGACAGTAAGCTTTTCATGCTTTTCCGTCAAATCTGGGACCTTATCCAACAAAGAAATATTGATTACCTCATTTTAAGCGTGAACAATCCTTGCAGATGCGATATAGGTAAACGTCCGAGGTACTTTTACAGATTATTAAAAAAAAATTATGCAAAATTTAATGTTTCATTCAATAAAATTTCGTTTTTTAATCACCTAACACAGTGAGTCTTATTTTAGTACAGTGATAACATTCGTTTATTTTTACTAAAGTAATCCTTTAAAAAACAAACCTCAGTTTTTATTTCATTTTCTGTTAGGGTACTGCGCAGTTTCATATTAGGATGCTTTAAGAAATTCTTTGTACTTTCTTTTCAATTCATGAATAACTAAAATATCCCTAGATTGTGTTAATGTCCATATATTCGTTGGTGGTCTACGCAAACCAAATTGCGGATACAATCTGCTAAATGCCTCAATGATAAAAATATGGAATAATGTGCTTCACTCATCTTTTAGGAGAGTCTTTTTTTATTTTAATTAGAGTATAAATTTTACAAAATTTTTATTAGTCTTGATTTCTTAGAAAATAAAAGCTCTACCAAAATTGACACCTAAAAATAAAATTGTAAAGTAGACACTACGTGGGTCTTCTACAACATTCGTAACCATTTCTAAGCTCTTCATTAAAACTATTCCAGGTCACTCTCATCAAATTCACTAAGAAACAACGTTTTAACAAATAACATGCTTGTAACTGGGTAACTATTTTTAAAAAACCACAGCTATTAGATATTTTGGAGAAAAAACGTGCTTGTATAGTGTACACTTAATCTCTTCTTCAGTGAGAAACACGTCAAAATATTTATCCATTTGAAGATAAACAAATTTCTTTACATACTTGTTGCTAAAATAAACCATGTTAAAATAAATATGTAGTCAAATATTACATAATCTTTTATATATTTTCAGAATTGTTTCTAGATACTTCTTTTCATTCTCTTAGTTTTTTTTTATAGGTACATCTCAGAATTCCAAAATATTTAAAGTTATTTTAATCTAATAGGAATTGGTTAACATAAGTGCAATTATTATGATCTTATTTATTATATTTTGATACTTTTGTAAAAAAAGTATTATTGTTAAAAAATAAGCAAATTTAATTAGATGAGTGGCAAAAAATTAATAACGATAAATGGGCGGGCGGGGAGATGCGACGGGCGCGTTTTTCTTTTTCCGGCGCTCAGTGGTGGGGCGGTGGCGGTGGTAGCGGCGGTGGTGATGAGTCAGGCGCGGGGCAGGCGGCGGGCGTGGGGCGCAGCGCGGCGCAGTGTCGCACGCGCCGCCCGCGGCCGCACCCGTGTCGCCGCCCGAGCCGCCCGCCGCCCCTCGCCCCCGCACCACGCGTGCGCTGGGCGCGTCGCGCGGGCCGCGGGCCCGGCCCGCGAGCCTGCTGCTGCTCGCCGCGTGGCTGGTGGCCGTTGCCGCGGACCTAGCCTGCCCACAGGAGCCCCCGCCGCCGCATGTCCTCTGCTCATCTTGCCGTTCCTACGAGAACGCCCGAGAGCACAGCCTCCGAGTTATCAAGGAAAGTTTACTAGCTAAGCTAGGATTTGCGCAAGCGCCGAACACTACCGGACGCCAGTTGCCACGAGTACCGGCGGATCTCATGGAGCGGTTCGAAAGAAGACCGCCGCCGGCTGGCGTGCAAGCTGACGCACCGGCTCTTTCTTTTGTAACTCACACCGAGCAGGACGATTTCCTTGCTCGCACCGACAATGTCCTCGTATTTGCTCGTTAGTACAATGACCAATCAATTTTTTTCTTGTAATTGCTTATTAATTCAGTCTTTTGCGACTATTTGCTTTAAAGAGCCAAGTTCGATGCCCTTAATATATCGACATAATGTATGCTTAGTCAAGTAGGTTATTAAGATCTATCTCTGGAGCATCAATTTCGCTTTCGTTACGTTATTAACGTCCGTTATGCATGTGGTTTGATAAAATGCAAAATTCGAAAATTTAGACACAGTGCCGTGTTACGGTATGTATTCAATAATGCAAATCCGCGCTAGGCAGTTTAGTGGACTACACGTGTGTACGACTATTCGCTTGACATGGTCTATAAAGTTCATTGACAGGCACGTGTGCAGCTTATAAGTGGGTAAGGAACTTCGTGATCGCTTCACGCACCACCAATTTTAATTAGCAAAAGATCGTTTCGAGTCATATTAGAATTACTTTGCCATTGTCTGTAACGTTAAGATTTCTATCGCGATCGATCGTAACGACCACTGAATATTAATATGTAAGAGTTTACTGAATATGCTTGACTGGAATCTAGGAATTTAATGGTGGTATTACAGAAATCTTACGCTGGCGTATTATAAAGTATAAATCAAGAATTTAGGTTTAATGCAAGTATAAACATAAAATTTTAAAGGTGAAAACCAATGCTTATATATATTTTAATACTTAAAGATGTTATCTAAGTGCATGCAAATATGTAATCTGGTAAAGCCAAGGGGCTTCGACCGCTGATGATAACGAAGCTTTTAACGTCACCGCCTGCGATTGTGTCCGCTATTTAGACAATTCCCCAAACATTATGTGTGATATCAAAGTAGAGCTTATTTCGCGTCTTTAATATGTGAAATATTTAATTGCAAATTAAACTAAAGACAGCGAGAAATAAATATTTTTAATCATAATTAAGCCTACGAGACGTATATAAATATATTTTTTATATTATAGGTACAATTCAAAACAATGTAGAGTCATTCGTTAGTCTATCCGTATGCGAAATTCCTATAACTTTACAATCCTTAAATTATAAAAGCGGCAGGATCTTATGATGAGTAAATATTAATTAATTATTTTTAGAATACTTATCAAATTCGATAATGAAGTTGGTATTCACGAGTTCTTTTGATAGGTCATCTGTACCGAATGACAGGCTCAGTGCCGATATCGCTGTCTTCGTCCGGCTTGTTTGTCAATATTTTATTTAAAGATGTATTTCATATAGAGAATATTTTCTTTATTACTAATGAAAAAAAATTTGATCAGTGTCGTGTGGGGCACCCGGTAGGGACGAAATTCCTTTCGCTGTCTACTCTTGGCTCATACATTAGGTCTTACACATTGTCCCGAGTACCAGGGTATAAAGACTTCGAGCAACGTACATTGCACATGTTGAAGCTCATCGAAAAACCTGCCTGCACAGAGTGCACATGAATTTATTAAAACATCACACTCACTCCTCACACTCCTCGACACTTATAATCGCCTGGTATGTTTGTCATTATATATATTATTATTGTCATACCAGAGGACCACGAACCTCAAGGAGTGCTCATTAAGTACACATCAAAGAGTGCATATGACCTCCTTAACGCTTATGCTTGCCTGGTACTTGTGATGACGTCACATGGGATGCTCTTACCATCAGTAAAATAAAACATAAATAACATTTTTCGTTACGTGACGATTTCTACCTGTCAACTCCTACCGCAAGCCGTTCCAATAATTCAGTGTGTTTGTTTAATATTACCATTATAATAATTCAGTGTGTCTGGTTAACATTACCATATTAATATATTAAAAAAGACTATGCTCTTCTTGACGTTGTCATTTAATAATTAATAAGACGTTTCTTTTATAGTAGTACATAAATGCACACCGCAGCCACTTAATAGTAATACTTTATTAGCTAGATGATAGTTTGAATGTGGATTGAGTGTGAATATACATAATCGATAATTTTATTAATCGCACCAAAGATGCGTGGCCGCCACCACAAAACCTTTCGGAGATTGCATAAAATTATCCGATTAAATTTTAGTGGAAGCAATTATTGATAAGCTATTACTTTTGAGTTGACGTGGATGTGCACTTATTGTTTAATGGTTTAATTAAAAAATATATATGCAAAAGAATAACCTCTATTAATGTAAAAAGAAAAAAAACCAGATCGAACGTATTTATAAAAGTAATTACTATGAGATTATTAATTCTATTTTGATGATAATTTGTAGCAAATCGATAGATTGGGTTCGTGGTTTGATGTTCATTGTCGGAACAACTGTGTTACCGTGTAGGCGTTTTGTGCCGACTCTCTGTCTGCCAGTCCGTGCCCGCCAAAGAACACTGCCCTCGACTCGTAATCGACGTGCAAACGTACCGCCGCCATTATACTGGGTGACACAATTTCTGAGACATTAGCTAATAATCTACGTACGCTATCTCAATTTCGGCTATATTATCATTTTTGAAGATGTAATATTTTATGTTTTTTTTTATTTGTTATTATTTATTGTGTGTAAATGAAATAAGAGGATTAGGCCTACTGGGGACACCTCTCTAAAAAAAGCGCACCACTGGTTCTTACCTCTTAGGTGGTGGGGAAATAGAGCCTGTTTAAAAGTGTTCTTATAACAAAATGTTAATATTTAAAGTATTTCATATTTTGATTTAACTTTTTATTTTAATGTATGTTTTTCACATTTTTTGGCATAAAAACCTAACAAAACTTCAAAAACTTAGTATAAACCTCGTTTAAAACCTGTAAAGAATTATACAAAACTAGCAAATCTTTACTCAGCAATAAGAAAGAAATAAGATATAATTTCACCATTTAAATACAGTAATCAATACAACTCTATGAGAGGTAGGTACTTTTTTACATATCTATACTATAATAAAGCAGTAACTTAGTGAAATCTGTACATGAATATTTTTTTTTAAAACAATGACTGTAACGTATGATGTACACAATATAGATCCCTAAACAATAGTTATAAATTTTGTCTGTTTGTGTGTGCACGTTTCACGCGAAAAGTAATGAATCGATTTCAATGAAATTTGATAACTTATTACTCGGGTCAACATTTAGGATACCTTTATTATATTCTTTATTGCACTTAAAAGTAATTACATATTACCTTTTACTGCAGGAAAATTTTACATTCCCATGGGAAAACATAATAGCTGGTTCTATTGAGTCGTCCTTAGAAACTTATATGGCTAACTCTGGCATAACCTTAAGAGATACACAAAAACAATGTGCAAAAAAATTGTATGTATTAACAAAGTCTACAGAAAAGTCCGCAATAGTAGGTATATGTCTATCTCCTACAATCGCAATAACAAAAATAATTTGAATGTTAATATATATTTTGACGCCTTTTTATTTCATTTACAATCTATTAAGTGGCATGGTAACACTTAATAAATAAATTAAAACTTATAAAAACAGTAATAAAATGTGACAAAAACTATATATATATATACGAGCTTGAACGAAGCGAGGGTCAATCGCTAGCATATTATAAACCACTAAAGTAGGTAATCTACAGCATAATTTTGTAAATATCAATAATGTAAATATCAACAGTATAATAATAATAATGTAAATATCAACAGTAAAATCAAAATAATATTCATTTGAGAAAGGCAAAGTAAAACCATAATACTTTAAGTTTATAATATTTTATTTCTGTTTTCTATTTATAGTCATGTAGGTTATCGCAGCATTGAATCCCTGCATAAACAGTATCTAGAAATGACACAAGAATTAATTTAACTAAAACAACAATCTGCTTGGCTTTATTGACTTGGATTACTTTAAAAATCCGTTAGACTCTACCTTGAATCAGAATAAGCTGTTTAAATGAAACGTAGTTTGTCATTTTTATTAATAAAAATTCTTATCATGTGAAGCAAGGACATAACAGTGTTTAGCACATAAATAGATATAAGATTTTTGCTCACAAATACCACGTATCAAGAATTTTGTTTGAAGACAGTAAGACCCGTTAGATATAATTGGCGCATCGGTTTTATTTTTATCAAATTGACACACTAAGCGTTTGTTCGCTTATTCTTTGTCCATTATATTAATTTGCGGTAGAGTTGAGTAGTAGGTACATGTGAGAGACTAGCTTCAACGTTTTCAGTGAATTTAGGAATATAACTGATAAAAAATAATAATAAATATACATATTAAAATAGGTTAATAGTTTGATGTACATGTATGAGTAAAATCTTTGTATTGTCCATTTGCGTCTGCGCAGTGCGTGACGAGACGACCCGCCATTTGAAGCGATCGATTGTTTTGGCTGCTCGCAGTCACCTTAATTGCTTGGAATCAAGACGTCTCGAGCTTTTGTATAGTCTTTGTTACATTTTATTACTGTATTTATAAGTTTGATCAAGTGTTACCATGCCACTTAATAAATTGTAAATAAAATAAAAAGGCGTCAAATTATATATTAACATTCAAATTATTTTTTTTATAAAATTGAAATAAAGATAATAACTTTAGCAATCATGTTTTGTTTTTTTAGTAAATATTATTTTATACATGTATTATAAGTTTACTTATACCAAATTGCTCATGGTTATTATTGTACTTACAATTAGTCTTAAACTATCCAAATATGTATACTTATTTGTATATCTAGGTATGAATTATGTGTATGTGACGATCAGGGTGGATCGTTTCTCGTCTCTCTTTGCTTCGCTCCTCACTAGATCCGCGATGAAAATACTGATAATATTTACATTCCCATATCGCAGGAACACTTCCCTTTTCCCGATAAAATGTATCCTACATAACTTTCTACGTTTAATGAAAATTTTAATTACAACCGATTTATAAGTTGTTTTTTAAATTTAAACTATTTATTTTCTTTTCTGGGCTAAACTTTAACCAGTAAACATTTTCTTTAAAATCGATTCATCCGTTACAACGTTTAACAGGCTTGATCTATGCTATCTTGAAAATAGCCATATGGACTCAATAGGTAACTTTGGATGGATTTAAATCAAACTTTAATTTTATTTTCAAATATAGAGTCATTCATACATTTGTATTATTCGGATATTAATTATCCGTCTTTTATCAAGAAGATGTGGAAGTGTACAGATAAATTAGACAGTACCGATTAAGATAAACTGATGATGAGAGGGGTTTTCATTTGATTTCCCCTTTTTTACGGCAATTGTTTTTAAATATGCATTGAGAATCAGTGGACGTCAGTGACTTTAGCATTTTTTTTTAAATATCTATTGTTTGTCAATCATATGTGACATATTATATATCAAATTAATCTATAAATAATGACTGCCGATATCACGTCAGTATCAACGCAAAGCACATCCGTTCTTAATAAAAGACTTGCCAATGTATATAGGGCGTTACTATCTTATGCAAATCTTAATTGCAGCTGAGCCCGCATGCCTCGACCACCCTCGAACTTTGCAAAAAATCCATTCATTTTAGCCCTCTGTAGTGTTAGTCTATGTTGGTGCTTTATGAAATAAAATTCTTGATATTGACCTCTCTTTTTATTTTATTGTCATTAAATAATAATTAGGTACTTCTATATTCTTTGATAGATCTATTTTCTACTAATACTTATAATAATACAGAGCGCCGTCTAGTTTACACTGCTTACTGCTTCAGAAGAGGCCAGTTGTATCTTTCAAGGAAAATATTTAATTAATAACTAAGCCGATTTTCAAACAATTCTTCGTTCTTTATCACTTTCAGCACATTCAGCTTACACAAACTCGCAAACGTGTTAGTATAAAAAATAATATTTACCCCTCACAGGATTCAAATTGCAGTCTTAGACTACACTTTAGACTTTGATATAACGCATTACAATAAAGAGTCAAAGATATATTTTGAGATTTAAGATTTGAGGTTCGGTTAAGTATTATTCATTAGACTTGCCACTCACCCTCGCTACGCTCGGGTTCGCCACTAGACAAATAAATGCAAATCTATCCCACGGGAACCGTACATTTTTCCGAGATTAAAAGTAGCCTATTTGTTATTTTGATGTATGAACTATATTATTTTAAAGTTTCATTAAAATCCGATCGGAAGTTTTTGTGTACTGAGCTGTATAAGTTACTATAGTTCTTTAATTATCCGACGGGAACTCTTTAATTTTCCGGGATGAAAAGTATCTAATATGTTAACCGGGGATAATATAAGGAAATACCCACTCTAGAAAATTTCATTTAAATCGTTTCAACAGTTTCGGAGATTAGCCCGGACAAACAGACAAACAGACAGAGAAATAAAAAAAATTAAAAAAAAAACTGGATTTGTTCTATTTCTCTTCTTACATTCCCCTGACTCGGTTTTTAGCATTTTTTTTCTACGTACAGACATTTGACCTCTAAAGTTTTATTATATGTAATAGATGCCTCGTAAATCTAGATACCTATTGTTTTATGTCAAGATTTCAGAACTAAGTTAGGTAAATTCAGTACCTTGAATAGGCTGGTGAGTCAATACAACACACTGTCTAAGTCTAAAACTATTGATATCGATATATTTTCTGACACTTCACATAAATTTAAGAGTAACTTAAAACTTTGGTGCAACTATTCCCAAATTTAAAATAACATAATTTTAGTAACGTAAGGAATATATGTTTTTTATTTTTCTCTTTTTTAGATGTCTATGAATTGCATCTTGCTGTATGAAATGTATTGCGATATGTAACGCTGTATAAGTAGGTACGCTTTTTTACCACGTCTTTTTTGACGACACGTTTGTCTCAGTCTGTACCTAGTCACTATGCTTGTTGTGCCGATGGGTTCGAGTCCCGCTAGGGGAATTCATTTGTGTGTTGAGCATGAATGTTTGTACTCCAGTTACGGGTGTTTATATTTTTAATATGTATGTATTTTAATAAGTTATATATGTGTAGTGTATCAACTCTCTAATGTCCATAACACAGGCCTCATAGCTTACCATGGAACTGGATGGTGCTGTGTGTTAATGTCCCAATATTATTAACTTAATACCTTAACACACTGACTGTCTATAACAACAAAGTATTTATATTTTCGATTATCGTGGTAGCCTTTAAGTAGAGCAACCTTTACCAATTGTAAAATTTAAATTATGTAGTTTTTGAACGATTTAAGTGTATGTTCTGTTGGTTGCCTTAAATAAATAAATAAATAGCTTCTCAATAATACCGATTATGCAAATTTGTAAGTCATACTATAAAAGTGCTATATTTAAAAATACGTTAGAAAGAACAGTCATCTGATCCGCTAAATTTACTTTTCGTATTTTTTCATTTTTATAAATCCCCTATACATTACAGTACAAAGCGTTGGGCACTTTGGTAGCAGAGGTTGTTAACCAGGACGTTAGACGGGTCACAATTGAGGCCAGTGTGCAGCGAGTTCAAGAGCAATTTAGGTTCCGTAGGTCAGTACGCCGAAGGTAACCTTGACATTGACAACAAATCCAATCTTGTTTATTTTAGATTCGCCCTATTATTCATAATTACATAATCATCTAAATTAGAGTGGATGTAATTAATTTTTATTATTAATAATGGAGTTATCTGTATTCTATTTATACTATAATTACTAATAATAATGTTCAAAAACAAACGTAATTTAAATATCTTTGTTTGGATAGAAAAATTTAACAAACGCACCGTTCAATTATATACGTAAGTAATAAATATTTCCAAAGAGAGAACACTAACTAAACTATTCTGCATTAAACATAAAAGTTTATATGAATTATAAATATGGACGTCTGGCAGTTATAGTTGTACCACAGATAATATAATACTATACTGTTGTACGTAAATTATACGGATGTCTTTACGATTATACTTAAGAGTTCTCGTAATGGGCAATTTCTTGTTGAAAATAGGACGTCTGTGAAACTGTCGCGACGAATTTCCAGGAGACAGGACTGGGGATCAGACAGAAAAAAAAGTAGCTTGTAAATTAAGCGTCCGGAGAAACAAGGCTGTCGGTCGATGTCTTTCTGCTTTCATTCAGGGCTGTTTTGCTTTGATCTTTTTGTTTAAGGTACCCGTTATTACTT
The DNA here is from genome assembly GCA_033884665.1 of Argynnis bischoffii washingtonia. Taxonomy (NCBI): domain Eukaryota; kingdom Metazoa; phylum Arthropoda; class Insecta; order Lepidoptera; family Nymphalidae; genus Argynnis; species Argynnis bischoffii. The sequence continues at coordinate 9,477,243 of CM066618.1, read as the reverse complement.
GAAGAGTCGTAAGACTGTCGCTTTGTTCATAAATAATTTTGGACATACGATAAATATTCTCGTAATAATTCTCGTTACAGAAATATTTTCTAAACTTAAAAAATTGCAATAGGTATAATAAGTAAATTTACCATTTCATATTACCTACGTATTTTATCATATTTACCGCTGAGGCGATAATACCTAATATTAATTTTTATGCAATAAAAAATTCAATTACATGTATATTAATACGAATTAATTTTATGAACCTTTTTTAAATTTAGTCTTCCTGGTTAGGTAGGTACACATTAAGTCATTACGACAAAAACATTGATAAATATTGACGACACGTTTGGCTCAGTTTGTAGTGACCCTACTTGCTGTGCCAGCGGTCGCGGGTTCGAGTCCCGCTGGGGGCATTCATTTGTGTGATGAACACAAATGTTTGTACTCCAAGCATGGATGTTTATATTTATAATATGTTAGAATTATATATGTGTAGGTATCCATAACACAAGCCTCGTAGTTTACCATGGAACTAGATGGTGCTGTGTGTTAATGTCCCAACATAAACAAAATATTACATTTAAAATGTTTATTAGGTTCCTAGATGATTAATATCTATTATCTGTAGTACCTAGATTTAAAACTTAATTTAAGTATTTAAGCATACCTATTAAAAGTTTAACATTTAACTCTGTAGTAGGTACCTGGAAGACCGAGCATCGCTTGGAGTTTCTTTATTGTTATATCGTATTTTTAGACAAAATAACCTAAAAACTTGAATAAATACAAAAAAAAAAAACAAAAGTAAAAACTTTGTATCCGACCGGGATTCGAGCCCGGACCTGTGATTGTCAATCTTGCCCTGTGGCCGCTTGACCACGTGATGGTTAATGGTTATGCCCGAGCGCCTGAAATTGTCGACCATATTTTGCGTGGAATAATGCGAAAGAAAACTCGAATACACGCGTTTTCCCAGACATAAGACTAATCTGGATCGATTATTCGCCCTCGAAAACTCCTAAATTTCAGCGAAATCGTTTGAGCCGTTTTCGAAAAAAATCTATACAGATAAATAAAATTAGAGTGTCTGTTTGTAATATTAAAATAACCGCTTTTTAGTAAATGCATATGGATGTATACACGATACATATACCAAAACAACATTTATTACAATTTTTGTCTGTCTGTCTGTTTGTTCCGGCTAATCTCCGAAACGGCTGGACCGATTTTGACGGGACTTTCACTGGCAGATAGCTGATGTTATAAGGAGTAACATAGGCTACTTTTATTTTAGAAATAGAATCAGGGTTCCGAGAAAAAAAATTAAAACCCATGAAATTGTGAACCAAATCCGAGTACGGCGTACGCACCCGAGCGAAGCGAGGGTAAATCGCTATATGTGTAATTTAAATGAATATCTTAGGAGTAGCAAGCTACTATTTATGTATAAACATAGCTTACCGTGAAAACGTACCTTAGGGACGAACGCAAGCGAAGCGAGCGTGAGTCGCTAGTAAATAATTATATAAAAGAATTACTCGTTTTAATATATTAGATAGATTAGATAAATAGATTCAACATTGTTATTACTCAAAATCACATTATTTACATTTTTATATAAATTGAATACAAAGTTTTAGCAAAAGTTTTTTTTTTCTATTTATTAACATTTTTAGTAATTTTTGTTTTTAAGCCAAATTAAAAAGAAAATTTTACTTATCACCTAAAACACCAGTCGTCCAGGTACTAGCAGAATAATAATAGGAAAAATGAGAATAATTCAAAGAAAAATCTGATTTAATAATAGTAAGTATATTAGTATTTGTTAATAAAATATATTATATACGTATTAATAAACATTATCACCAAATTTCAAGTTCATAGGTCAATGGTCAACAAAATTTTGTAAAAAAAGCTAACTTTAGTGGCTTCTCATTCCTTAGTTTTCCAATATTTTTTAAAACAAAACACACAGTATTTATCTACTCAATGAGCTCTAAACAACGGTACTCTACTCGATGGGGTAGGTCATTTTTTTTCGCGCCTCCCATTAGCTATATGGGAGCCCCCCTTAAAAACATTTAAAAATATTTTTTGACAATTTGTATGGCTTCAGGTCAACAAGATACTTATACTAGGAAAATTTGAAGGCTGTAGTTCCAACCGTTTGGCTGTATAAACCCTGTGACAGACGATGAACAGACGATCAAACGGACACGTGAGTGACAGCAATAGAGCTCCGTTTGGACCCTTCGGGTACGAGACTCTAAAAATTGTGTTTTTCTTATATATAACGTATTTCATATGCATTTAGTAAAAAACAGTACAAATAGACAATTTAATTTTATTTATCTGTATAGTTAACTTTAAAAAAATAGACATATCAATATCTACATACTCGTAATATGTCTGACTAGCGATTCACGCTCGCTTCGCTCGCGTTTGTCCCTACTAGGTACGTTTTCACGGTTAGCTATGTTTAGGTATACATAAATAGTAACTTGCTACTCCTAAGATATTCATTTAATTTAAATTACATAGCGATTTACCCCCGTTTTACTCGGGTACGTACGCCGTACGCGGATTTTGTTCACAATTTCATGGGTTTTAATTTTTTTCGCGGAACCCTGATTCTTTTTCTAAAATAAAAGTACTCCCTATAACAACAGCTATCTGCCAGTGAAATTCCCTTCAAAATCGGTCCAGCCGTTTCGGAGATTAGCCGGAACAAACAGACAGGCAGACAGACAAAAATTGTAAAAAATGTTGTTTTGGTATATGTACCGTGTAATCCATATGCATTTAGTAAAAAGCGGTTATTTTAATATTACAAACAGACACTGCAATTTTATTTATCTGTATAGATTAAAATATATTAGTTGCTTGTTGAGTTTGGTTTTATTTAAAGTTATACCACTATATTTGTCACATCCCTTTCGAACCAAAATAAAAAGAGGATGCCATGATAACACGTGATTGCTGATTGCAATATATTATGCACTTATCGTATGAATGCACTCAGGACGTCGATTTCAATTTGACCACATCCTCCTTTCTCAAGATATTTATTATTATTATTCTTATTACAAAGTGGGGCAATTTTCTTAAATTCCTAACAATAATAACAATAAAATTTGTCACCACTTACGCTGAACCTCAATCTGCATTTCCTTTTGTCATTTAATGGGCTTGACGCACGGACTGGAAAAAAAAGTTGGTTGAAAATTATCTATATCTTTATTTTACATCATAATTTTAATATTTGCGAAGTAACTAACAGTTGCAATAAACATAATGCAAGCGAAAAACAGTTACTTTGCAAATCAACCAAAAATAATTATGCACTAATTCATAGTTCTCTATTTAGAGTTCGAATTAAGTCTACTCATTTAATAATTTACTAAATAGTTTGAAAGTACACAGGATATGAGCAGTAAAATATTACGAATTTATATATAAGAAATTACAAATCTTCTTTACTAAAACTTAATAAGCGTAATAAAAAATAAATATTGACTTAGGTTAGTGAGTATAATGCATTTTTTCATTTAGAAATCTTAAGCCCTTATTTTATTCCTATTTTATTTTGTGAAACTTTGATTTATTATTTTAAGCAGGATCTACTAAACGTGTTGATTCGTAATTCGTATAGTTTTCGTGACGCCCTAAAATTAATTAAACTAATTATAAATATAATTGTTTTTCATAATACTTTCTTAGATTATTATGTCTGACTCTCCTAAAAACTTGTTTACTGTTAAAAACTAGCCAAGCCAAGCCAAGTCAAATCTCGAACTCAAATATGTTCTTATTAATAAATTTCAGGATTATCTACAGAACTTGGCACCCATTTAGATATCAATTCTTTTGTCGGTGAAGTTGACAACCACGCATATTCTTAATATTGAACTTGGTTTCCAATTTCACATTTATGTTTTTGATGGTATTATTTACTCTCTTTTTAATTATAAGATCTCAAAGCCAAATGGCTCAAACGATATCTTTAAAATTTTGACATCATCATATCATCGTCCATTTAATTTTACTCGAAGTTCAGCCATTTTACTTGAATACTAATAATAATTAATTTTGAAAAAATGTGTTCCGCCCTGGGCGAATCTAGAGAGGCGTAAGAGTGCATAAGTTGCAAAATATAGTTTTGCACCTTTTGCACTCAGTTATATTTATTCGTACCAAAAAATGCAACCTATTACACAGTGATGAGAAGTATACGGTAGTTATTATTTAATCATATTAGCGTGTAAATATACTATGCTGCTAGAGGCGGCACGTTTGATTTATTGCACAATATTTATCTTAATTGAAGAATGAAGAATAAATTAAATCGAAAACCAAACGTTTTGCATCATGTTTGCATTTATTTTTCAAAATATCCTGTGTTCGAGTCCCAGTATGAGCCAAGTATAACCACTGGATTTTTCTTACAAGAAATTCTCAGTAACATCCCAGAGTTGGAAATTTGATGATGTTTCACCTCACCTCAAAGAACGCCTCAGAGAGAACGTTTTTTTAAAGAGTATGTGAACACCACATAGTCTTTTTCCATGCCTTTATTTGAGATTTGTTTTAAATTTGTTGTGATTTCTTTTTTTGTTTAAAAAAATTCAAAATTAAGGTAATTCAGGCAAAATGAGCCTATCGTTGCAACATTTTGGAGCTTTGAGAACAGTTATACTACAAGTTGGTAATGCGCAATCATGTTTTCTGGATGCTGGCATTTTTGGAGTAGTATGCCAGCAGGAGATTTCCTTTTCTTCTCACGGCGCTTTCAAGTCTGTCTTGGTGTGACATCTTGATACTATTGGTGTAGGTTACCAGCTTCTTGATTGGTTTCTTCAACTTCCTATGCTGGCACGTTTGGTATAGGATGCTAGCGTTCTGATTAACTCTTCGTCTCTCTGCGGGATTGCCATGTTCAGTCATTGTAGTCTATTATAACCCCATTTTAAGGGTCCGGTTCTTCCTTCTTCCAACTTCTCTAGTTGCACGAGACCGTGCTTCACACTATAAGATGCCATGTGATTGGCGGGGTTGCTCCATGGTTTGTAATGTATTCTGATGTTGTGTTCGTATAATGTTCTGATGTGATAGATAGCGACCTTTTCTTTCTCGAGTAATACTTTCAACAAACCCTCGTTTCCAAGTTCGAACGAAGGCTTGTCTGATACTTTACATATTGCAAGGTGCGTTTTCTAATTTTCTCTCACAATCGCTGTATATAGGCGTTTTGCATGTGGTATCTGGTTTCTTTAGCTGATGGAAGGTTTGATGCAATGACCTGTCCCATGTCGGCTCTTGTCCTATTTGTCTTGCTTGTAGTTTTCTCTTTTGGCATCAGCAGGCTTATCGGTGTTTGGGGCTATTTATGGCTTAGTCCCGCTTGGTAAGGCTTTTGTGATTGCCATGGCAGGTATCGTTTGTTATAGGCGTTTTGCACCAATTTCTTATCCGTCTTAGTCCATTGTCACTAGGATATGCGGTAATGTTTCTGAGGATATCCTCCTGGCATATGCTTAGCAAAGTACCGATAGTATAAGCTGGTGTAAGTTACTTTTATGTATGGCAACCCGTTATGATGAATGAATTAATTATTATTCGACTTAATTCTTTAATTTCTTTCTACAACCTTTGCTAGATGCCGATCCAAGGTCTAGTTTAACCTTTTTACTATTCCATCTGACTGCAGATAACATCTCATAGTTTAAGTCTATGGCACTCTCATATTATAGTCTTACACACTTCTTGAAGCACATGTGAATCACAGTTTTTTCTTTGCTGTCATTATACTGTCATTTTATTATCAACCAATTTGTGATCCCGAACTTGTAGCATCGTAGATTTTATCCTATTTTACAAAATTAAATGCTTCTTTGACGACACGTTTGTCTCAGTGTGTTCCCTACTTATTGTGCCAGCGGTCGCGGGTTCGAGTCCCGCTGGGAGCATTCATTTGTGTGATGAGCACGAATGTCTGTACCCCAGTCATGGGTGTTTATATTTATAATAAGTATGTATTTAGAGTTATATATCTATAGTGTATCAACTATCTGGTATCCATAACACAGGCCTCGTAGTTAATGTCCCAACATATTTATTTATTTATTATTCTTGATTTGGAATAGCGAAAGCATTCGGCTTTTTTGTTAAATAATCCATTACAACCTGAATTCTCGCTCGATCTGGTCGAATCGCTTGTCAGAGTTATTAATCGGAAATGGTCCTGTTATAGGTATTAGCCTTAATATAATTACTTGCCCAAAGAAGAGGGCGGCGAATTTGACTTCCGCCCCAGGTGGCATAAATGCACGCTACGCCACTGCTCTTCTGTAACCATGATCGCTGTAAAGCATTCGAAACTTCGGGAACCAAAAATCAAAATAATTCCGCGAAAAAATCCATGTTTAACTATGAAGCCTTTCAGTTTATATTCTATTAATTATTTTATTATTAGATAATTTCAAATCATTTCTAAAAGAGAAAAAGTTAGAGAAATCAAATGAATCCAGATGTATTTTAAACATTTAATTCTCATGTCAATAATTAAGTTTAATTTTCATCTTATATCTCATCATTATACTGATTCTGCGTCAGGATTATGCAAAAACGAGACTATAAAACGAAAGCCACAGAGTAGATACCTGTATTTGTAGATAGTAAAGTAATAGTTTCGAATATTTTAAGAATAATTTTACCTGCATGTGTCATTTATTGATATTTTTGGTAATTATTAGGTATAAGTAAAATAAAGTTACTGGTTTTTGTAATTAGATATTCATAAATGATAGTGCATTGTTGTAGCGGTATCCATTGTGCATTGTTTGATATGATCGGTACGATACATAGTTTTTGGTGGTTTTTAAAATTTTACCATCGAATTTATTTTATTGTAAGAATAGATTGAATAGTTTTTGTTTTTATGTAGCAATAAAGATTTCAAATCATTTGTTGCCTTGTTCAATCGTTATGAGATTAAATGGAAACATGATTTTTTTATTGTAAGCCTACTACTTACTAAGTACATACATATTACCTACTTACAATATTCATTATTTTTATTTGAATACAACAATGTGTTTAGTAATAGTGCTTACGTATATTTTCTATCAATTAACCCTTCATAATTATATTATCATCCTGTCACAGTTTTAGGTAAGGTTTTAAGATATTAAAGATAAGTAGCATATAAAATGTAGATATGTTTTAAATAAAACAAAGAACATTCTTTGCTGTGCTGGATAATATACCATTCCGAATACTCAAACCCCTCTCCCTGACCTACAACCTGTCAATACAGCTTCCAGGAATCAATTACTCTACACTTATAAGTTACATCTGTGAATTGTGCAAGTGTAATGAAATTGGCATGATGTACATACAGTACAAGACTCGATCGGCTGTACCATTTTTCGAATTATTTGCAATAAATTCCTCTATTACTTATACAAATAGAAAAATTTAATTAAGTAACAACTACGATAAAATAAAATAAAAACCAGTATAAATTTAGATATTCAAATATAAATAGGGTTTAAATTATAATTTTTTTAACTATTTTAAACAGTTCGATGTTCCCCAGAGTAAAAAGTTCTTCTTAAGAAAATAAAATTAACACCTATTATATTCGTTATGTAGGTAACTTTTAGGTTGTTATGTAACTAACTATGCATAAAGATATAGGTAGGTAAATACAAAGATCAGTAAGGGTAAAATTTATGGTCTTCCTCAAACTGTGCGCTTGAAAAGCGTCAAACAATAGACAGAGCAAAATCTCTAGTAATATAATTTTATGTTTAGTTCAAATACAGCTTATACCACAGATCATTTGTGTTTAGATTGCTTATACTTAGGTACTATCGATCTTTTTTTTTCCTCGTTAAAATCACTGTATAATGCATATGAAAGAAATGTTTTGACTTACTATTATGTGTTGTACTTATTAATTATTATTTAAATGATTACGGAATTCACATCATGCATTTTTTTTTTCATTGCGTCACACGTCATAAAAGTGATATAATATATTAAATAATAAAATTATATGAAACTAGTATAAATAGCTAATGTCAGACTCCTTATAAAGTATTTGAGTTTGAGAACCTGTACCTGGGCGACAGATAGATAGATATAGGGCGATAGATAGATAGATAGATAAATAAATAAATATACAAGATGTAATATATGTGTTCGAATATAGAACACTTCAATATTTTGATAGTTGTCAATATTGGTTTAGTAATAAAAAGGGATTTTTCAAATCCCAAATGGATTTTTACTAATAATTATCCAAATATTTCATTGGCGACGAGAAATATTGAATTCACGAGGATTGTTTATTGTGTTTAGCATAATTTGGTGAATAAACAAAGAATAAATAATGGCAGAACGTAATATCGTTTCAACGTTTGGTGGTATTGTTATTTTTGACCATCATACACAAGATTGGAGCATTTTTAGAAATCGATTCATATAATATTGTGTAGCTAATAATGTACATGATGAGACTGACCAAACTGGTGTGAGACGACGGGCCCTTTTGCTGACATCTCTAGCTGAGAATACCTACCGCGTCGTGAAAGATTTAGTTTTTCCTGATGATTTAGATGTAATTCCATTCAAGCAGCTAATAAAAAAAATCAATAATCAATTTTCTGCTCAGAAATGTACCTTTGCCGAACGATACACGTTTTATAAGGCGGAATAACATCCAAGTGAGAATTTAGTAGAATGGGCAGCACGGGTGCGTAGATTGTCGCAACTCTGTGGTTTTAAACTTGAATTGGAAAATGCTTTACGTGACAGATTTGTATTAGGACTAGAAAATATAAAAGAGAAAGAACAATTATTTGCTGAAAGCATAGAACAGTTAACTTTTGATAAGGCATTAGAGCTAGCCCAAAGCGTGTGATGCGCACGACAAGCAATACAATCTACTCAACATCTTGATCGAGATCAATCTATGATGCAAAGTCAGCCAATTTTCGCTTTGCAACGACGGCAAGCGAGAAACATTAATAATAGTGCTGCTACCCAACGGCATTGTGATGTGTGTGGTTATAAAAATCACACTTAAGAAAATTGTAGATTCATAAATTACACATGTCAAAATTATAATAAGAAAAGACATTTAAAGAAAATGTGTCAAATAAAAATTATTAGAAATAACTTTTTAGGTATTAATGACTGGAATAAAAAACTGAATAGATATGGAGTTAATAATTTTAATTCATTTAATTTATAGAAATGTATAAAAGATGAGCCAATTACATGCCATATATGGGTAAGCAAGATAAAAGTATTGTGTGAAATTGATTGCGCTAATTCTGTGTCTATTTTCCCAACTGCAATATATAATGAATTGCTTAAAAATAGTAATAATTATTGTTATCGTTTGCAAATGTGTAATGAAATATTGAATTTTTATACGGGGATGAAAATATCTCCATTAGGGTTTGTAGTGTTACCTGAAGTGACATATGAAGGCCGTACTAATACACTAAAGTTTTATGTTTTAACGTCTAATGAAAAGCGCTTGCCTCTTTTAGGTCGTGATTTTATGAGATTATTCGATCTTCATCTTTGTAATCATGACTGCAAAAAGAAGGATATAAATAGCATTGAAAATAATTTATTTAATAGTAAATATGATTTTATTTAGTAAAAAATTAGCTAGATTTAACAAATATAAGGTAACTGTAAAAATAAAGCCTGAGGCGGAATTGAAATTTTGATGGGTTTGGGGCAGAGATCAAAATGAAGCTTTTAATAAAATTAAACATGAATTAGCCTCAGAACACGTGTTAGCTCATTATAATCCTAAATTCACTATCATAGTGACTAGTGACGCAAGTCCGACTGGCGCAGTGCTATCACAGTGTCAACCAAATGGTTCCGAGTGGGTTATAGCATTTGCTTCACGTTCTTTGTCTAAAGCTGAGAATAATTATGCTCAAATTCAGAAGGAAGTAACTTCAATTGTATTTGCAGTTAAAAAATTTAACCATTATTTATACGGACATTCGGTGCCGTTTGTATTACGTACGGATCATAAACCTCTTTTAGCTATACTTGGAAATAAAAAAGGTGTTCCAATTTTAGCAGCAAACCGATTACAAAGATATGCTCTATTTTTGTCGGCGTATAATTTTAATATAGAATATGTTAAGAGCAATGATAATGTTGCTGATTTTTTGTCGCGTGCTACGATTACGGATAGACCAGATGAATCTGACGGTATTGATCATTCCTTATATATAGATTTTATTGGTGTAGTTGTTTTACCTCCCATTGCTGTTAATGATATTAGAAATGAAACTAAGCAGGATGTGGTTTTACAAAAAGTGATTAAAATGATCAATAAAGGATGGCCTCGTAAGGTATTAGACCCCAGTTCAATTCAAGGCAATAAGCAATATAGCATATGGATAGAAGGTATTATTAATAATTGTATCGGTTCTCGTTTATTTAAAGTGTTTATACAGGACTTCAATCATTTTACAAAAAAGCATGTCGATCAATTATGGATGTATAAAGGAAGTTCATCATTGGATAACGATATAAGTTCTATTGGAGATTACGTAAATAGAAATGATATTTTAGAAACGAAAGATACCGCGTCCTGTTGCACAGATAACTCTTTATCTCTCGCCACCACCAACACCACCACCACCACCACCGCCACCTTAACACCAGACTTAAATAATGAAATTTCCGATGATGATTTTTTTGACGTAGATCCACCTGATGTGCATGAACCAGTCGGTAATATGCAATCTCAGGATGATCGACGTTATCCAATTAGAACAAGTAGAAAAACCATAACTTATTAGGAGTAGCCTTTTTTAATTATTTAAATACCTTAATTAGGGTTAGAGGAATATAGAATATATAGAACACTTCAATATTTTGATAGTTGTCAATATTGATTTAGTAATAAAAAGGGATTTGTAAGCTAATGGATTTTTACTAATAATTATCCAAATATTTCACAAGAATTACTTGTTTAAATATATTAGATTAAGATATGGGTGGTAGTTCTGGGCGCCGAAGATTCTTTAACTACTTAATAGGAAACTAAATTATCCAGGACTGGCTCACTTTGCCTTTAATCTCGGTATACTATGTATATAGTATCTAATATATTTAAACAAGTAATTCTTGTATATTTATTTATTATTTATAACGGCGATCTCGGAAACAGCTCTAACGATTTCGCTGTAATTTGGTCTGTGAGCGGTTTCAGGGGCGAAAAATCGATCTAGATTAGTCTTATGTCTGGTAAAACGCGTGTTTTCGAGTTTTCGTGTGGTTTTCTTTCGCATTATGCCATGAAATATATGGTCGATAGATTCTTACTCTGTGGGTTCGAGTCCCGGGTCGGGCCAAGTTTAGTTATTGAGTCTTTCTATATAGTAAGCCTCAGTAACAGCCTGGAGTTGGGAAGTTGGCGGTGTTTCACCCCTGAGCCTCGGAGAGCGTAAAACCGTCGGTCTTGCGCCTTAACTCTCACCGGGCGTGTCGAGTAGTCGTCCCACCGGAGTATGAGAGTGACAGAAATAGAGAGTGGCCTTGTGTCTGCGCGTACACTTGTGCACTATAACATCTCCTGCGCAGTTGGCTAGTCTCAATGAGATTGGCCGCCGTAGCAGGAATCGGTCAGGAAAAATTTCGCAACCTCCGAAGAGAGGAAACTGCACCAAACATCTTTAGGCTCAGTTCACTTACCTGTGGTCCCCAAGATAAATAATGGTCAAAAATCCCCAGGTTCCCCAGGTTCTTTAGATTTTCAGAATACTGAATTTCGACATCATTCAATATAACCGGTGGCGTCCCAGATCGTGATAATATATGATAGTAATCTGGCTGCCTATTATAATTGCTTGTGATTTAGAAGGATTAATATCAAGGCCATATGGTTTACTTCATGCTGATATACAAGACAGATCTCTATTAATCAAACTAATTTCATGAGGTAAGTCTGGTACAGATGACAATGTGTAAATTTATAAGTCGTCCGCATATAGGTGGTAGAGAGAAGAAATTTGATGGGGAATAGAATTAATGAAAATTTAAAATAAGAAAGGAGACAACACGCCACCTTGTGGTACACCAGCTTTAACCATAGACCAATCAGAAAAACTTCTTCAATTTGTATGCGTTGCCGGCGCCCGCACAAGTAACTACGAAACCAATTAATCATCTTAGGAGATATGTAAAGAGATAATAGTGTAGCAAGTAGGATATCAAAATCTACAGTACTAAAAGCATTACTGAAATCCAATAATTTCAATACGGTGACTTTCTGGGTATTCATACCTTCTCTGATATCATCTGAAATTTTGACCAAGGCAGTAGTCGTACTATGACCGATGCGGAAACCTGATTGAAAAGGATTTAACAATTTGCGATTGAAAAGAAAAGTGCTTAGCTGTAACGGGCTATCTAATACAAAAAGAATTTTTCAAATTGAATTAGTATTTCCTATGATTAGCGCGTTCAAACAAACAAACAAACGAACGAACAAACAATCAAACAAATACTGTCTCTTTATAATACCGAGCCATAAAGTAAAAGTCTACATGATATTCATGTAGAAAATTGTGCTTAGAGTATTTAATAGAAACAATGGTAAGATTTAATAGCTTTTCAATATGTTAATACGAATATTAAATATTATATTATTGAAGTAAAGCGGCTCACCAAACTTGAAGCCCCCCCCCCAGGATTTTTTTATTTCTAGTTTTTGGATTTTTATTTTTACATATCGTTTGTTCGTCGTTTCTTCTTGATTGTTCGCCATAAATAATTGTTTGTTCGTAAATTATTTATTTATAAATAAATAAACAAAAATGTACCCTCAAAATACTAGGTGTCTTTAAATATTCATGAATGCTTGTTCTTTTATAAAATACGTTTGTTCTATCGTCAAAGTGCTATTTTTTGTTTATTTAACATTGTTCATTTAACTCACTTATTTTATTTTATTTTATTATGTTAAGGACCTCCAACAAAAGATACACACTTTACATCGTTTAAGAACATAAAAGTAATTAAGACTTACAATATGTGTGCTCTTTCACTTATAGGAGACCACAGCTTGCACATTTACGTATGTATTATAAGCTAAAAGTAAGTAAACAGAAAGAGGTAGGTACACTTTGAGAAACAATTCTTAAACATTTATAAAGACACATAAAAAAAAGGAACAAATCATATATACATAACAATTATTATTCAGATAGGTACTTGTGTAGCACATGCGTCAATTTTATTTTTCACGAGTGCGAATGTAGTAAATATTTAACAATTTTCGAGATATTATATAAAACAAATACACAAATAAATTATTATCAATAACTAGAACTAGAAAAAAAAAATCCTGGGGGGCCAAGTTTGGTGAGCCAAGTAAAGCTTCTTTAGAATCGTTGTGATTTGAAACTCGATGAAACGGAAATGCTACACGAGAAAGAGACAAACACACGTATTTATATTAGGTCGGCGAGAGAATGAGATAGAATACATTGCACAGGAAGTGAAAAATAATACTGAATAATATTATGTTATATATAACTTTTAAACTTGGTAAAAAAAACTAAACTCATTACTTATAAAAATGAATATTTATTACTGTGGGATAAATGTGCATAAATTAAAGCTATTATCACTAATTGTTGCCATGTTAACCGTTGTTATTTTCTGACAAATTTATAATATTCTTACCGTATATGATATTCTATAAATTATGTATTGTAATAAGCCTAACATGCCTTATTTAATTATTGATTTGTTTTAATTTAATTGCGATATTTGCCAAAGAAGTTTCACTTCTACCGTGAGTGAATTGCATAACGCAACCTTTTATTTTTTATTTTTACATGATATCTATACATATAATAAAATTCTAACTGAGTCGAATGTGTACATTTAATATTTTTTGGAAAATCTTATTGAAATAGTTATTATTTTCGTTACAGAGGCCGTATCCATATCTTTTAGATTTTTTGTCTGTCTGTCTTTCTGTGACCACATCACGAATCACGATGAAACCACTGGATAGATTTTGATGGTATGATGATAGCTGGTTATCTGGGTCAACATAATATAAGATACTTTTTACTGCGGAAAAATATCTCATCTCTGAGAAATCTATATCAAACGTTAAGTAGGGGCGAAGCCGAGCGAGGCGAGGGTGAGTCGCTTCGCTAGTATGATATAATCACCAATATGAGTGCATACTTAAATGTCAATCTGACGTTGACAATCTATAAATATTTAATATGACAATGAAAACAAAATTGGAATAAATCAGCTGTAACCTGTAGTTTTTACTATTATTAATTTTAGTTAGCCTTAGAACATTGTCTCCTTTTGACATAAACAAAGCTGTATAATGTGGATAATCTAGTAAAAAAAAAAAAAATTTAGTTGCTCTTATATAATACTATTTAGTTTAAAAAAGTAATTAGCCAAAATGTTTTCATTTAATTCTGGATTACAATTATCAGTTTTTGCGAAAAGAAATTGGAAATGTTGTTTTAGCTGTTCGAAATTCTTATCTTCTCAAGCAAAAGAACAACCTCTTGAAGGTCCTTGGAGTTTATATTCGCAAAAAGTTGCAGACGGAATTCTTATTAAAGATCTACATCAAGAAAAGGTAGTGCAACATTTGCAAGAATTATTTCAAGAGGTATCCGTTTTTAAAAGGCCTGTTATACAACCTGGAATAAGTGAATCTTTGTTCAGCATATTTAGAAAGAAGGAGCCTCAAAAAATTATTGCACCTAAGGGCCTATATATCTATGGAAGTGTAGGTGGCGGTAAAACTATGTTAATGGATCTATTTTATGAGACTATTCCAGTAAGTAAACATGAATTCCTTCATCATATTGATAAAAGTTAATAGACCACTAATATATTTTGATATATTTTAGATAAAAGAAAAATTAAGAGTTCACTTCAATTCATTTATGTTAAACATTCATGCTAGAATACATGAACTTAAAATTAAATCAGGAAAAGGTGCCAGTACTTTTAGAGATGAAAGCTCTAAACCTTTTGATCCAATTCCACCTGTAGCAGCTGATATTACACAAGAATCATGGCTTATTTGTTTTGATGAGTTTCAAGTAAGTTTATTTGAGATATATTGTCCCAATTTCTTTTTGCAAAAAGACTGTTTTTTTTAATTTAATTATTTTTACTTTAAGGACCTTTACTTCATGTGATGTTTAAATAGTTTTTCAAATGGTATATGTGCACAATTTTTTAATGAGCTTGTGGTAAAAAAAAATGTGTGTGTGTACTTATGTACGCATGTAAGAAGTTATACTTCTTTAACTCTGTATCGTAAAAAAATTATCCTCATAATTTTTTCCAAGTATGCTAAAAGAAGTATAACTTCAAAAATTAGTAGTAAACTAATACTTGCAAGAAACAATATATTTGTATTAATCATTGTATTGCAGCAATTTTGAATTTAGATTTTAAATATAATAGCAATTAATTTATATTTTTAAATTAACGCATTATTTGTATAACTAATAAAGGTTTTTAATTTAAATATGTATCTATTATATTTATAATCAAATATTAGCTTTCTCAGATATAAATTTCCATTCAAACAATTCTATAGGTTACAGATATTGGGGATGCTATGATTTTAAAACGACTATTTACCCAACTGTTTGATAATGGCTGTGTTGTCATAGCCACTAGTAATAGAAAACCAGATGATTTATATAAAAATGGACTACAAAGGTCAAACTTTTTGCCATTTATTCCTATACTAAAATCTCATTGTGGAGTTATCCAATTGGATTCTGGTATTGACTATAGAATAAGAGGTTCTGGCAAAAAATATGGAAAATATTTTATGTGAGTATAAATTCTATAAAATTGTCTAAACATCTAAACACACTAAATTATCCTTTATGTGCATTAATAAGTAATATGTACATTAAAAAAAACATACAACAATCACTATAAACAAAATACATGTCAATTACATTTATAATAAATAAATAATTCAACACTAATCTCAAAGTGAGGGCACCTTAAAGTGAATAGATATAAGGCCCTAGTGTAACATGTTATCCAAATGTGGGTTTGCTGATTTCAAGTCATCTTTTAAAACTAGTTAGGTTCTCTCAGGCAAACAGAGTTTCATCATATTTGGTTTTATTTCAGTAACAGTGAGTTAACTCCAGATAATAATGCTGTAGATTATTTATTCAAGTACCTCATATCAAAAGAAAATGATACTGTTAGAGTTAAAGTAATAAATATACTTGGAAGAAATGTCAAATTTGCAAAAGCATGTGGTGGAGTATTGGATTCCACTTTTGAAGAACTTTGTGACAGGGTAAGTAAATTGCATCAATTATATAAATGTTAGGATTACCACATTTATATCTCATATTAAAATTTCCAGATGACTGTAACTCACTTTATGATCTTATTACATTGGAGTTGACGTCACGCGTAAACGTCATCGTTCGGAGCGTTTTGACGGTAAATTCAACAAAGTGACAAAACCGTTAAAAGTAATACCGATTTTAATCGTTTATAATGTAGAAAAGTGACATTAATTACGGAATTTTTATTTTTCTTCTGAACCTAGTCTTCAATCTTTTTTTTGAAAACAATGTCCATATTGACTGTGTTACTTTTACTAACTTAAACGGTAATAATAGTCTTAATGGTAGAATATTTAATGTCTGCCGATGTTTTAATATAAAAAAATCAAATGTTTTGTAGAAATTAATTTGTACAGCTTAAACAATTAAGTCTAGAGTTAATTAAATCTGGAAATACCTACGTTCATAACATCCGCTAACAACTAATTCGTTTCGACAAAAGGTATTAAGTTAAAAACCTATAAGTTCGACTGTCCCTTAGCTGTCCCGTGCTCCTTATTCCCTGCCCTTCAAGCTTCAATATCAATAAAATATATCGAATACTGGAAATCCATACTTATACTACATTTATAATATTATAAATGTCAAAGTGTGTTTGTTTGTTTGTCCTTCTTTCACGCCGAAACAGAGTGACAGATTTTCGTGATTTTTTGTGTGAAGACAGTTGGAGGGTTGGAGTGTCATACGTAACTTTTTAAATTATCTCATTCCCAAGGGAAAATACGTTATAATATCACTCACAACTTCCCTGTGTTTTTTAATTTATACATTTAGTGTAGCAAATTAACAAACCTTATAAGTAACCTTGGGGTTACTATAGGTAGGTGATTTGCTAAACTTTTTAAATCAGTCGAACTCTCATTAGCTTATAAGTTATTTCGCGTCTCCGTTGATGCTTACAAGATAGTTAACAATGTAAAAAATCATATGGAATCACGATTCGGACAAACGAGTGCGATTAATTTTTAACGTTAAGTTAATGTAATGAAAATATATGTCAGTATGTATTTAATTGTTTTTACAGCCTCTTGGAGCTAGTGATTATCTCGTGTTATCAAAAACATTTCATACAGTGTTCATAAGAGAATTGCCTCAGTTATCGATTGTTAAACACAGATCCCAAATACGAAGATTCATTACACTAATTGATACGTTCTATGACAATAGAGCACGGGTAAGTAGCGACACGGCCATTAAATTTTAAATTTATGTGTTTTAGAAATGTATCTATTAATTATTAGTCGCACACTCTTAACTATTTGTGTAATTTATTTGCAACTTTTTACAAAAACCCGGAATAATGGGAATTCCCTATTAGGTACCTACTATTATTATTTACTCTTAGATCTAAATTAATCTTAAGAATATGAATTTCTTTTTTCTGTCTGTATTTTATTCTTTGCCAATAATTTTGTAAGTATAAATTATTTGTTTATAAAAATATGCTATGTTGTATGTTACTTGATGTTCTGTGGGTGATCTATCTGACCTGGTGACCTTAATTATAATGTCCTGCTGACCGATTTTGGCTACGGCGGCCAATCTCACTGAAACTAGCCAGATGCGCGGGAGATATTATAGTGCGACGCGTGTGTCGGTGTACGCGCTGACACAAGTGCACTCTCTATTCCTGTCATTCTCAAAGTCCGATGGGACGATACTTCGACACGACCGGTGAGAGTTAAAAGCGCAGGACACGTGCTCTCCGAGGCACGAGGGTGAAACACCGCAACTTCCCAACTCCAGACTATTACTGAAAATTTCTTGACAGAAACTTGACTCAATATCTGAACTAGGCCCGACCCGGGATTCGAACCCAGAACCTCCGAATCTCCGGCCGCCCATGCTAGCCACTAGACCACCGAGGCAGTAGTTACCTTTAAAAATGTGAATAATATCTCGTATGATAATTTGAGTCTCGGGAAAATAAATATTTTACATTTTCATCGAAAAATTCGTAATTACACACGCGATGTTTGCGAAGTTAATTTTTATTTAAAAGTTAACGGAAATTAAAAATGACGGGTATTTTTACATCAAATCTATGAAACCCTTTAAATGGTTATTCAAAATATTCAAATAAGTTAAATTATATGAATTTTATTTTATATACAAATATTTATTGTTTTAGGTTGTCATTGCAGCTGATTGTGAACCAATGAATCTTTTTAATTTAGATGAAGTTAAGGACGGTATTGGAGATGATGACAGGGCGCTTATGGATGACTTGAAGATAACTAAGGACTCTGTACGTATTGCTAAAATTTCAACGATTTCAACGATCTAAAGTTAAGTCGATCGTAGTATTTTATACTAAAGAAGCTGGTCCAACAAACGAGTGTTACCCTTTTTGCGACCTTTCGGATTCTTGCATAGCTACTGATATATAAGTATCTTTACATGCCTTCACCATTTTATCCAATCTAATATATCTCAAATTATCCCATGCAAGTCGCGCGCCACCTGTAGGGAGTGTGCGCGAACTATAGAGGGCAGCACTTCTGTCGAAAGTAGAACGCCCTGGTGTTAAATAAGAAAACCATAGCTATGTAAACAGTGTAGTTAATAATATTAGTTAAGCCTAAATAATGCAAAAAATAATAAAATTAAGTTTTTTTACCGATAAAAAATGATCGGATTAAAGGTCAAAACAATAAAAAAAGCCAAAAATTATTTGAATCCAGTCATGTTTTAAATGTAATTGAAACAGAAGATAAGCTATCAGTCATAACCTTATTAAGTATCAGTGTTTCTAATTTAAGTTTACAGTGTTACAATTATTGTAAGTATTAAAAATTATTATTATAAATTAAATGTATTATATTAAAAATAGTAGAAATCTGGTAATATTTAGACTTTTTGAAAAGTATTTTGAACTGACAAAATAAAGAATTAAAAAATAAAGGCTAAAGATGTTTAAAAATTTCGAAGTGCAAATAGTATTATTTTATAATTTGCAATCACTTAAATAAAAAAAAATCAGATTATTATTATTTTCAATATTATTTAAATTTTTAGAGAAGCTGTTAATAAATTAAAAAAAAATATATTTTTAGTTCGATAATAATCATTTATTATTTATGAAAAAAAAAATTAGAACTTGTCTAATACCTGTCAACTATAGTATCATATTGATTAAACACAAAATAATAATTAAAATAAATAAAAAAATAATAATTAGAAGTTTAGTTAAGTTTAACCATTTTAGATATTTTGAAATAATCCACGCAGTGTTCAATGAACTTTCGGAAAAACTATAAAATTTTAACTGTGTATTATTTTTATACGGTATATTTGAACAGCCACGAATACAGCAAAGATACTTTTGATGAAGACATCACAAACACTTATTTTGATTAGTAAAAAATAATTATTTAAAAACGCCGATAATGCAAAACTAATACTGTTTACCATAACTTCGCTTGTATTTTTTCTCAGCAGATGGCGTAATCGTCATCTTTCTCACTCCCTATAGTATATTGATAAAACTATGAATAAAATTTCACCATAATTGGATGCATAAAATTAAAAAAAATAGTATTTTTTATACTGTATGTAATTTTTTATTCTGTGGGATTAGTATTAATAGTTTTAATTTTTTTTTAATATACACCCGCAGGACGATTCAAGAGCGTCAATATTTACCGGTGAAGAAGAAATGTTTGCCTGCGACCGGTGCTTGTCTCGGATCACAGAAATGCAGACAGATGAGTATTGGGAGAAGTGGGGGAAGCACATTGGTTAATAAACTCTACGTTTTTGTTACATTTATTAAAGGGAAAAGTAACAAGTAACCTATAAAAGTGTTTTTGACGCGATTATTTTGTTGGTATTAGGATCTTATATTGTAAATATTTATTTAAATTAATAGCAATCAATTTTATTTTATATTTGGATTAATTTAAGTTTTATGACTTTTTAAAATGTGACACTTTTTCCTTCACATATCAGATTCAATAGAAGTGGTTGTGCCTAAGCAATTGCAAATTTTTCATTATGTACATAAAGGTTATATGTAACATTTTTGATATAATGTATAAATGATGACAAAATATTACTGACAAATTAATGGTATGCTTATCTACAATATAAGATAACCTATTAATTTAACGCGCAAACATGCCTTTAATTGTATAGGTTTAATTGTACTTAAATGATATGATATTCTAATGAAGCGTCTTTTCTATTTCTACATTTGATGAGTATATGTTAAAAAATAAAAATATTTATAAAATTGATGTAATCGCACAATTGTAATTTGTTATGAAAATGTTAATATTTAATAGTTATACTTCAACTATACCTACTACGTAGTCAATTTTGAAATTATAAATTCATTATATAAAATAATTATTATCTATTCATATAGCATGCGAAAAATTTTGCTTTTAAATATGGCTTCATGCAGTTTTGTTTTATTATTGGATTTTATATAAAGAATTACTTTTTAAATTAAGGCAAGTATAAGTTACTAGGTAACTATGAAAATTTGAAATTAAAATTATATGAACTTTTAAGCTGCAGCAAACTTGTCGTTTAATAATCAATACTTATTGTTTCTATTATTAATTTGTAATATGCTTAGACGTAGGTGTATTGGTAACGAATAGTATCTTCGATCTCTAGTTTTATTACACCTAGTGTAAATGGAAGTGCCATTAGCTAATACTTTCTTAGATTTACGCGAAAATTTAACATTTTGAATAAAACTATCGTTACGGCCTCGAGGACCCGTGGCTATGATCGCTGTAAAGCATTCGAATCGTCGGTAACCAAAAATCAAAATAAATCCGCGAAATAATCCGAAAAGATAGTTTTATTTAAAATGCCATTAGCTAATGAATTGTTTACATCGAAGACGAACAAGATTTATATACTGACATTGTGAATAATAATTTATTGATAGTTTTACTTTTGTAGTTAACTTGTGAATAATAGTACAAATAATTACATACCTTAATAGGAATAGGAAGTTATCCAAATTGGTGTCTACATCTGTTTTACAAATTTCAATTGTGTTCATTAGTAATAAGGTACAAATCACATAGAAAAATTACATAGTGAAAATTTAAGTTTTACAAAAAAAAGTTAAACTTTTTTTGGAGATATGTATAAGAAAATTTCAAACTGCAGTGATAAGGATATTACTCGTTATAATATGCAGAGACGGATAGTGCAATATTTTCGTTTGACAAAGCAATTGAAAAAATTATTTGCAATATAATTTAGTTTACACTTTAACAAAATACCATAGACCTACTAAAAATAAGAGATTATTTTATAAAATCGGATGTTTATTTTAATTTAAATGAGATAAAAATTTATTGCATAGTAGATAATAATTATTGATACACATAAGATGTAGGTACCAATTTCTAAAATAGGTTTTTTTTTGAGCGAATAGCGTGCCTTTTTACAATGTTACAGTATTATGCAACATTCTCAACCTAGTACTAATAATGAACCATCCATTATGTAAATATGTATTTTATTAGATTGTACTAGATAATTATATTTGTTAATTTATTTTTAAATTAAATATTTATTTTTTCGGTTGTATTTTTATGTCGTTTTATTACTTTTCAGTAAGTACTGCGACAATATCTGAATTCCTATCATATTTGTGTATATACTATACATTATAAAACTAACTTAGCTGAACTAATAGTGTAAGGTCCCAATCTATGTCGTGGACCCCCCTCACTCTTTTTCTAATTTCTAATGGCTTTAAGCAAAGGACAAAACAATTCCCATACAAAGTGGGGCCCGGTGTTACAGGCTTTAAAATTAGTCATAAATTAATACATCCTGGGCTCCAGCGATGGCCAAGTTAGTAAAATCGGGTTTTAAATATGCTATTTTTAGGTTAGATTTTAGTTTATATTTTGATACATGAGACATCAATACAAGATAAATTATTTAATAAGATAGGTAAATGACAGAGTATATAACTGCTTTTGTAAATGATGAGCGCACGGGGTCTCTTACAGACACTTTTATAATTATATATACAATATGTTACCGCGTTTTTTACTGAAGCATGTAGAAAGCGCGTACGTATCTTGTACGTCTAACTACTATAAAAAATAATCTTAAGCGTTTTAAATTAGATAAATCATAGTAAAATCTAAATAGTTGAGTGCATAAAACACGTTTACTTAATATGGATAAATGTGTTACACCTACCTACCATCCATGCCAATAAGACAACTTGGTGCAGTAATATGTAGAAATACAAGACATACTTAGATGTTATAATTTATTTTATAAATCATCATCGTCATCAGAATAACATTAAAATATTGTCTAAAAATTGTGCAGGAGGTGTTATGAAACCCTTTGATTATATAATCAAAGATAAAACCATGGTGTCATGCTCATTGTGTGGGCACAGCAGCCCACTGTTCTTTTTCCCAAATACAGTTGTATTAATATCGCATTATTGCATTTCTTCCACTTAAAGAGCTGTCAACTAAAATATAAAAAAACATATATTTTATTGTTTATATGTCTTGAATTTATCCTTCCTCTTAATAACCATGTAGTTTCAAATAAAGATAGCTCCTGTTCACCTCCCTGTGCATTTCTATAACATAAAAGCCATTTGCGAATTTGATACGTACCCAACGATTAAAACAAATCACTATAACATTACTCAGCAAAATCTTTTAATTATTTGTATTGATATCTATTGGTCGGAATTGCGTCCTACGCCATTTAAGTTATTACTTATTACATATGCAATCAATAATAATAATTGGTATACGTGCAGAAGTACAAGAAATTCGACAGAGATTAGGATTCGGTTAAAACACATTTACTTGCGTACGAATACGTAAAGCAAATAACAATATTATGTCATACGATTTTAGTAATGAGATATGTAATATTTAGAGGAGGTTTTTATTTAGCGTTAAAAATAAATCATATTTTAGATTTTCGTTTTATTTTTAACGTTATAAATTTCGTTTTATTTTTAAATATAATTCAGCTTAAATTCCACAAAAATGTACGCAAAACGCACAGCATCAATTCTCAAATGAATTAATCATAATTTTTAATGGAACAATTCTATAAAATCATTTCATTTATAAAGACATTGACGTTTTACAAAATAAACAAGATCCGTTTATAGGAGCATTAAGCAATATCGAAAAATGCATTTTTCTTAACTTGGCCGTTGCAAATAAAATTAAGATGTTAATGGAATAACCAAAAAAAAAATTAGGACTTTTTTTCATATATATTTGATTCCTAGTTATCAGGGCCCGAAAATGGGTTTCTCCTTTAGATGCTAACCCCCCTTGTCGTGTTTCTTAATATGTTCTATGGCTTAAAATATATATTTCGCTTGGAAAAAGAGAGAAGGTTCCACCGCATAAATCGGGATCTCTTACTATAAGTTAAATCAACTACGATAGAGAAAATATTGCAAATATTTTTTCTATAAATCATCCATATGTTACATTAAAAATTCC
Organism: Argynnis bischoffii washingtonia; assembly: GCA_033884665.1. Classification (NCBI taxonomy): domain Eukaryota; kingdom Metazoa; phylum Arthropoda; class Insecta; order Lepidoptera; family Nymphalidae; genus Argynnis; species Argynnis bischoffii. The sequence goes on along the minus strand of CM066618.1, from coordinate 9,453,344 downwards.
TTTTTGCCCTAATAAAAATAAAATTTTCAATTCATTATTTAGCTATTGGGATTTTCTAAAATTTGTTTGTCGCAAGCTTATTTGAATAGCACCACTTTAGGTATAAAATAGGTACGTATAAATATGTCAATTTATACAAATGCAACAATTGTTTTATCTACAAACTAGCAGAACCTGCGGCTTCGCTCGCGCTAAAACTATTAAAAAAAACTAAAAAGATAGGTTTCATACAACTTTCATCCTCTATTTTATCCTCTTAGGGGTTGAATTTGAGAAAACGCTGAAATACGTAACTCATTATTTTTGCCGTACTCAATTCATACGTTTCATGCAAATATGTCCAAGGAATAAAAAGTTTTATACAAACTTATCCTCTATTTCCCCCTCCCCCCCTTGGGGGTTGAATTTTGAAAAATCCTTCCTTTGTGAATATATATATATATATATATATATATATATATATATATATATATATATATATATATATATATATATATATACATAAACAAAAATAAATTATCTCATGGGAATCGTAAATTTTTATGCTATATTATTGTAAAGTTTCATTAATTCGATTCAGTAGTTTTTGCTTGAAAGAGTAACAAGCATCCATACATCTATACATCCAGACATTCATACACCCTCACAAATTCGCATTTATAATACTAATAGGATTTGTTTGCACTTTAAAATGTTCTATCAAGTCTCATTTGTTATTACTTCTACTACTAATCAACAAAGTAATTAGAGCTTTATTAAAAACTTAAAGAAAAAACGACTTCCAGACACTAAAAAATAAAAAATAACTGAACGGAGTATTTATTTACGTCGACACCAGACAGACAGACAATCAGATGCTTTCAAAGTCGGTGCCAGCCCATAACGCTTTAAGATATGAATATCTAATCTATATCTATATACTATAATAAAATTGTAGAGGTCGCATGTCTGTACATAGAAAAAAAATGCTAAAAACCGAGTCAGGGGGATGTAAGTTTTTTTCAAATTTATTGTTTCTCTGTCTGTTTGTCTGTTTGTACGGGCTAATCTCCGAAATTACTAGACCGATTTAAATGAAATTTTGCATGTTGGTACCTTATATTCCCGGTCAACATTTAGGATACTTTTTATCCCGGAAAATCAAAGTTCCAGTGGGATAGTTAAAAAAGTGTAGTAAATTATACAGCCTCATACATAAAAACTACGGATTGGATTTTAACGAAACTTTATAATAATATAGTTCATACATCAGAATAACAAATAGGCTACTTTTTATCCTGAAAAAATGTAAGGTTCCCGTGGGATAAGATTGTTACTCTTTCACGCCAGAATGGCTAGACGGATTTGGATAAAATTTAGCACAGAGATAAAGTTATAGTCTGATATAACATAGGCTACTTTTTATCCCGGAAAAAATGTATGGTTCCCGTGGAATAGGTTTATTACTCTTTCATGCCAGAACGGCTGAACGGATCTGGATGAAATTTGGCACAGAGATAGTAAGTAAATATGACACTAGGTTACGGTATGAAATCTAGTTATAGTTAAAATTTTACACATACAATATTTGTGGTGTATTTATACATATGGAAATATATTTACTTTCCTTTATATCGGCTGGCACCGATTTCTCTGATGTGTGTGTGCTGTGACATATGTATGTACATGACGAAATTATTAGGATTCCATTTTGTGGCTTTTGAACCCTACAACCAAAAATATGCTTTCAATTAACAGTAACTGTGAGACTTGTCCAAATAAGTTAAATGATTAGCTCAATTTAGTGAATGGATTACGTTTATGATACGAGAGTCCGTCGGTGCGTTTATTAAAATCGATTTCAAAGATATATATACATATAGGCATCCGCGGATCTAGTTAGATTCGAGTACAAATTATAATTTGTACCTAATCAAATAATAACATCCATATTAATATTATAAATGTGAAAGTGTGCTAGTTTGTTTTTTTTGTCCTTTTTTCACGTCGAAATAGAGTGACGGATTTGCGTGATTTTGTGGAGATAGTTCGAGGGCTGGAGAACGACATAGGCTAAGCTTTTTACTGCGGACATTATCTTATTCCTATGGGAAAACACGTTATAATACAACCCACAACAACTCATCATACCTATGTCTATACATATAATTAAATTTATCTATTTCATACTAACCGTTAAATCGTACCTAGGGACGAACTCGAGCGAAGCGAGGGCCGCTAGTTTAATAATACTTATAATATAAGCGGTGTATTAATAAAACGAACGATTAATGATATTGTTTATTACAATGAATGCTTAATCGTACATGTGGCTGTAGTACTCCTGGTACACCTGTATGTAGGTCTCCTTCTCGGAGGGCGTCATGCGCGCGATGACGTCGTCGTCGACGGCGGTGAGCGGCACGGGCTTGCCGTGCACCAGCACCGTGGGCGCGTTGTCGTCGTCCTCGGACTCGTCGCTCTCCATTTCCGCTGGAATTGTTCGGTTTTATGTTATTACCAATATTTTGTATGTATGATAAGATATCTAAGTAGTAAGAAAGTAATAAAATACTTTGATTAGATACATACTTTGGTTACTTTAACAACTCTTAGTATACCTACATATGTATAAAAATATTTTTGGTTAGCAAGATTATCATAAGCTCAAATAAAAATTTAATTCATATATATGAATAAAATAGATCCTATAAAAATATTATACTCAATTTTAAAAAATTACATCAGCAAGAGAAAAAGTAATAAAAGCAAATTTTCATAATTTTACCATTTCACTGAAGATTTAAAAGTCAGCTCTTATATTAGTTCAGTTTATATTGCATTCATATACATACACTAGCGGATTACCCTCGCTTTGCTCGGGTTCGCCTCTAGACAAACAAAAACAAATCTATCCCACGGGAACCGTACATTTTTCCGGGATAAAAAGTAGCCTATTTGTTATTCTAATGTATGAACTATATTATTGTAATGTTTCATTAAAATCCAATCAGTAGTTTTTGTGTACTAAGCTGTATAAGTTACTACAGTTTTTTAACTATCTTATTTCTAACTCTTTAATTTTTCGGGATGAAAAGTATCTAAGATGTTGACCGGGGATATCAAGTACCACCACGCAAAATTTCATTTAAATCGGTCCAACAGATTCGAAGATTGGCCTGTACAAACAGACAAACAGAGAAACAAAAAAATTGGAAAAATAAAACCTGGTTAACTGGTGGATTTATTCTATTTCTCTTCTTACATCCCCGTAACTCGGTTTTTAGCATTTTTTTTCTATGTACAGACATTCGACCTCTACAGTTTTATTATATGTATAGATACACTGTTTGCATTTTTGAGATGTTTATTCCGGCTCCAAATGGCCATGAAATTTCATTACTTTTGCATTTTACTATATTTCAATCGTCTTACATTTTTTATTTTTTATATACTCTTTACTTCTGTCGACTCAGCTACTCTAGAGGGCAACGCCATCTATCCGCCATCTGAATCACTCAAAAAACTACGTTTTAATAGTCCAAACTGTATCTCTAATTGAAACCCGAATTGTGTCATTCGTGATGAAACTAGTAAAAATAATAATTTATGTAATTTCGCATAAAAGCATCAACTTACCGACTGCGGCCATTTCATCTTTAAGCTTGTACGGGTCCTTTGATTCGTTATCGCTTGAATCTGAACTATCAGGCTCCGTTCCCTTCAATGTGCTACTAACGTTAGTACCTACAAATTAAACGTTTATAACTTTAGAAATTTTATAGCGCAAAATAAATGTTTTATGTAATATATATAGAATGATATAAAAATATAATTTAAAAAATAATAAACACAAAAAATTCACTACAATAGCTCCAGGTACGATTGGGAGAGGTTGAGTAACTTAAAAAATCGGGCAAGTGCGAGTTTAACTCGCATTCCGAAGGTTCCTTAGTACGAAACATTAAAATAAGTTTATAATCGCAAAAAAAAGTGATTGAACTACAAATTTACGGTTTTCAGTTTTTCCCTTTACTAGACATTACTTCTTGCCAAATTTCATGATTTTTGGACAAAAGTAGCCTATAGGTTTTGATTCCCTTGCGAGTGTCAAAATATGCAGCATAATTTGCATAGGTATTAGTAGACCAATAGTCCTCACTTTTTCAAATTAATCAAAACCATCAAATCCTTATTTCATTGCTACATAAACAAGAATAAACCAACAAACAAATAATATACGATATATAACATAAATAAGGGTACAACATAACAAACACGTACTAGTGTTCTGTTTCTCATGCGCCAGAAGTACGGACATGATGTCGTCCGTCTTCTCCTTGCCAGTGGTCTTCGTGGAGGCGGCGTTGCTCGCCGCCTTCTCTAACGCCGCGTCTGTTGAGTGCACGCTGTCGCCCTGGAACACATGTACGTATATATAAATAAATAAATATGTTGGGACATTAACACACAGCATCAACTAGTTCCATGGTGACTACGAGGCCTGTGTTATGGATACCAGATAGTTTATATACTACACATATATAACTTTAAATACATACATAGTATATATATAAATATAAAAACGCATGACTGTAGTACAAACATTTGTGCTCATCACACAAATGAATTGAATCCCCAGCGGGACTCGAACCGTAACCGCTGGCACAGCAAGTAGGGTCACTACAAACTAAGCCAAACGTGTCGTCAAATATATGACTTAAGATGATCGATTCATTCAGATCTGTTTAACGTCCCACTGCTCGACATTATAACTTTTAAATTTTTAAAACAAAACACTAAAAATATAGCCGACACTCAGCTTTAGACCAATGAAAGTTTTTTTCAAATATATTAGATAACTAGATTTACAGTAAAATTATATATATAGCTATATATAGATAAAACGTAGCTTATAACCTTAAAGGTTGAAAATAATTGTTTAAAGGGTCTTGAATCTACGATTTTTTTCACTAACACTGAATTAATATGACAGCACCATTTTTGACAGAAATTCCAATAACTATGCTTAACCCAGGACTCGAATTCTGGACCTCGATAACGAGACGATTATATACCATCATGGTTTATACATTACCTGGTCATTATTTACAATGGTGCTCTCCACCATCCATACGGGTCGTTCTTTGCGCAAAGCGTTGGGATCCACCGCATTATCGTTGTCCCCGATGGTGATGTCCACACGAGTCTCTTCCACTGCGAGGCCTTGGCTACGCGTGGCCTCGCCCGACCACTGCTCGCCCGGCAAACGGTTGCCAAGTTGTTTTGTATTCAAACTACATGGAATAAATTTAATATTGACCTTATTGGTGTAATATTTTAAACGGTTGTTGGGATTTTGATTCTTAGATAAAGACTCATCACGATGGTTCCCAATAACTTAATAATCTGATGGTTGTTCCTACTAATGATGAGAATTTGATTTCGAAAAGCTTATGTCGAATGTCATAATTCTGCTTCATAAATTTCTAGTAAAGTTAACCCTGTGGTTAGATATTAATTAAGATGTGCCTTTAGCGATATAATTTTTTATAACCATAACGTATAGGTGTTATTAATAAGCAACATTTCAAATGTTTGGAAACGACGTAATATTGTAAGTTAAAGTTTGATATACAAATCCATTTATTGTTTAGTACTTTCTTTATAGGAAAAACGACTGTTGGGTACCACTATTGGCTAAGCTTCTACAATATGAAAATTAAAAATAAGAATAGATTATAAAAATGGGTTATCGAACTGTTTTATATAATAATATAATCTAAATTATTAAACATTAAATATTCAAAAGACAAAAAATAACAATATCGCTAACCCTCTGATGGTGTTGATATCGACTGGTTCTGGTTCTAGTATTTCGGGTGCCAGTTTGATGCCTTCCACTTCCCTTAACAATATGTACAGTGTTTCCAGCTGTTCGTTAAATTTAGCTAATAACAATCTGGAATCCTTCTTCGGAAGCGCTGATTGGTCCTCTTCTACAACTTGGTTGCAAAACGTACATCGGAATTCTTGGGTCATCATATCGTACAATTGATCCGCCTTGAATATAAAAATTATATATTAGTAATATCTTATTATGTGTTATAAATGTGAAAATGCATTGGTTTATTTGTCCTTCTTTCAAGCTGAAATGAAGCGATTGATTAATGCGATTTTCCATATGGATATAATTAATTAAAGGGATGGAGAGTGACATAAGCTACTACTAAGCTATATTTTATAGCGGAATTTATTACCACGGTCCACGAGAAAACACGTTATTATAACTTATACACACAGATTTCAATTGATATGTTTTCCTGTATGAAGATGTACAATCCGGGACTTCGAGAGTGACATAGGTATGCTTCTGCTCCCCAAGGGATGAACCCGAGCCAAGCTTAGTGTGTGTGGCGGTGAAGCATAATATCATACTTATACTGCAGTACAGTTATAAAAAAAATATATTTCGTTTTTTACCTCAAGATCTGTAAATGTCTTACTGCATGCCGGACACTTAAAACTGGCTCGACTTGTAGCATCACGTTCTTCCGTTTCCATGCGTTTGCGCATCAAGTCCAACTTGTACTTAACCACATTCACGAAAGTTTTGTAATTTATGAAATAATAATTTACTTTCTGCGCTTTGCCATCGAGACCTATACATAATTAAATTTCAATAAGTTAATAATACTTAGCTTTTTGGTGAATAAACGTAAGAATTAGGTCGGTCTTAAATTTTTAATTTTCTTAAATGTAACTAAATTTTAAATATTTAAAATATGTTAATAAATATAAGTTACCAACGTACCAGTTTCCATTTTTAATCGGACTTGAATAAATTTGTCATTTTTTAAAGTAGCTATTCTTGCTCTTAACATTTTTCGTTCAAATTTTAGCAATTCACAAATATCATCTTCTTTCATACCTGTGAAAGTTTTCGTAATTTAATTAAGATATCATTCTTGAACAAATAAGAATATTATTTTCTTTTTGTTTGCACATACAGGGATTTCTAACCAACATGTCCACTATTAAGGCATCCTCAATAGTATAAAAGCCTCTTACAACGAGCCTCGCAAGTTGTTTCAAACTGCTGGGCACTTCAGTCACCAGTCGTTCCTCAGTCATAATAACTGAAAAAGCAAAATAATATTTTAACTTTGATACACAAACTCATACTTTTATTAGTCATTCGATTCTTATTGATAAATCTAAACGAAATAATAATCGATTTATTATCATTGATAATTCATTAACACACTAACTGATTAATCACGAAATCTCAGAAAATATTAATGCTTTAAACTTGTACAGGTAAATTCTAAGCTAAGAAAGGATTTATGGTAATTCAACGCCTGAGGGGGTTAAAACTTAAAAGTTTGTTTGAAAATCCGTCGTTTTTACAGTTATTCCAATTCGAAGTTTTAGACAGTACATCGCTGAGGGCAAAAAACAGAAGACGATTTGTATATCGATATTTCGTGTATTGATAGAAAGTAAGCCAAGCTAAGAAAGGATTTCACGAAAATCATTCATTTATGCTCCGCTCCTATTGGTCGTAGCGTGATGTTATATAGCCTAAAAAAGCCTTCCTCGATAAACGGACTATCCAACACAAAAAGATTTTTTTAATTCCAACCAGTAGTTCCTGAGATTAGCGCGTTCAACCAAACAAACAAACTCTTCAGCTTTATAATATAAGTATAGATGTATAGATATAGTTTTTCACTAATAATTTAAAAATTATTCATAATTCAGAAAACAAAGATCCTTAAAGAGAAGGAAATTTCCAATAACAATATCTCGACTCTCGGAACTCTACCTCCATTAATAATTTTAATTTAACGCTGAAAATAGGACTCCAAGCAGCCGATGAGGTGTGCGCGCACCGCCTCTAAAGCGAGTACATCATGTAAAATAGTTTTGATACTGTAATCAACAATCAATTTAAAAAATTGAATAAATTATGGTGCATTGTAAACACTTCAGAGAATTTAGTTCCGTTGTAAAAAATTTTAAGTAATTTTTTTGAAAAGTTAGGCGATTGATTTTAATTAACAAAATTTTGTCGGACCTTCGTTGTAATTAAAGGCAACAAAAAATAATTAAATAATGTTGTTATATTTAATTGTAATACTTATTAGAAAAAAAAAAACAGTTAAAAATTGAATCATTTAATCTTAACGATAAATATTAACATAACTTAATAAATTAAATGTATAGTGTCTCATAAAATACATAATTTCAAAATACTAATCAAAGTAAACAGTTAAAATTATCTAAAATAAATCTAATAAAAATTATCTGGCAGTGTGTGGCAGATCAAGACTTGTCGTTGAAAATTTGGATGGCTTCTCTATTGTTTGTGCATTTTTCCAAAAATGACATCATACATTTTGTAAAATTGAACTTGATAATTTAAAAATATTCAGTCATATAAATTAGAGAGATATCAATTTCACATAATAGTTTCTTAATACAATTAAAGTTTATGTAAATGAACTATAAATAATTGAGCTTCTTGTGAGGATGTTAAAATTACACTTTAATCAACATTATTTTTTATTCATTTAAAAGAAATATGTTATGGTTATTTCTTGTTTAGATGAGCTTTAAAAAATAATATTGTAGTTTAAAAAATTCATTTAAAATTGGCACAATATGTAAACTAGTGAATACAGATCACTGTATGTGTTTTGGCCAATGTAGATAAAATGTATATATGATATATTAAATTAAATTATGTAAACAGCTCTTAAGTAATTACACAATTTTTAGCAATATGATGCTTGCAATATTCGTTACATGAGACGATAAACACAATAAGCAAAGTATTATGTATGACATAAACAAATTTTTCACATTATCATTCATAATCATAATGAACAAATTTATTTATAATATTCCTTTAGAACAAATAAATCAAATTCAGTCTTGTTATACTAAAACTGTTGGATATAAAAATATCTACAAATTATAATTAGTCTAGAAATTTGTTTTTATGCATATTTTTATGTCATCTTTAATTACTATCTTAAAATCAATAGCTAAACTAGGGGATGGTCCAAGTAGGCATAATTTTTTTCCAACATTAACTGTGCAAAACATATCTGAAACTAGTACACTATAAATTTGTCATGATCTATTAATAATCAATTTCTAAATCAAAAGAATCAATAGATGTCATTAAATTCACACAATAAATACTTATTTTTACATAGGTACATAATATTAAAGGAGTTTCTACCTAAGTGATTTATTTACAGCTAGGGCAAGACAATTTTTTACAAAATTAAACTGTAATTATTGACAAAATATTTCTTCATAATATAACATCTAATTTTGATAAAATTAGTTATCAACATTAAGTGGAGTTTGTTCTTTCAAGTATCATTTGAATATTGTCCAAGGTTTGATATATGATTCTAAAATGTGGACGATCACTGGGATGATGATTCCAGCACTGTTTCATCAAATCATAAACACATCTAGGTGTATTGTCAGGGCAAGCAAGAACATTGCCATCTTTTAAAAATCTTACAACTTCTTCATGTGTCATACCAAAATAGGGTTGTAAGGCAAAGGAAAATATTTCCCAAAGGCACACACCATATGCCCATACATCAGATTCTAGAGTATATTTATTATATAAAATGCTTTCTAATGGCATCCATCTTACAGGAATAGCATCATGCTCATCACCTTTATAATAATCTTGTAAGTATATTTTATGTGATAATCCAAAATCAGCAATTTTAACAACCATATCATCATTTATTAGGCAGTTTCTAGTAGCTAAGTCACGATGTACAAATTTTCTATCAGATAGATAAACCATTCCAGAAGCGATTTGCCTAGAAATGTGAAGAAGATCTAAGTGACTTAGTGGAGCAACAAGAAGTCTTAAGTCCTCTCTATTTTCTACTACTGGTGGATAATTTGGTGCTGTACTGCAAGCTCTTAAATACTCATTCAAATCCCCCTTGCCCATAAATTCAAACAACAAACACATTGGACGTCCTATAGCACATACACCTAATAATTTGACAATATTTGGATGGTCAAAGTCGGCTAATAAACAAGCCTCTCTTTCAAAATCCAATTGTAAGTCATGAGATGCTTCATCTTTTAGCATTTTTACTGCAACTAAGGTAAATTCTTCATCTGGAACTAGACCGGGTGCTTTTGCTTGAAATACTCTTCCAAATGCACCTTGACCTAAGTCTCGAATATAAATAATATTATTTCTAGGAAATTCAAGTTTTTCCAGCTTAGGATTTAGCTGTGCACCTGTTGTGTGATAAGCTAAATTGCTTGGTAGTTTATCTAAATCAATATCCACATTTTGCAGATTTCTGCGACTTGAGATATTACACTTAGAGTAATGATTCTTTAAAAAGTAATGACATAGAAGAGCAATTGATGCTATGCCTAAAACACATCCAAGGCCAGTAACAGAAAGTATTAAAACAAATGTTGGTGTAAAGTAATTTTCCATTACAATTGTGCCACTTGTATTATCAAAATCGTCGGTAAAATTAGCACACATAGGTATGTCACAGAGTTCCCATCTTACATTTGGGTTCATTGTATAGCACCAAGGCTTCCGCTCTTCTCCTCCCGCATTTCTACAGTAATTGGTAGCATTTTGAACTTCAGGAAATACTAAAGGTGGTCTTGTATGTTGATGTGGATGCTGTGATTCCCAGGCTTGACATGCAAGCCCAGTCTCAGTAACATTCATAGTACCTTGATAATATTGTCCATTACCACGGACACATGTAGTTGTAACTTGACTATAATCCATATCAGTGATACCTGCGTTATTGCATGTTACTTGAGTTCCTTTACCAGCAAATTTCGGTAGCTTTTCACATTCAGGAAAACGAAAATGACCTCTCGATTCAAAATATACACCTCGCCGCTTTTGTTCTTCTATAACAATCCAATCATTGTAACAGAACTGCATTTTAACAGCCATACAATCTTCGTAGCATAGTGGCAAAGCATAATATCCTACTCCATCTTTGTCAATGCATTTTGGAAAAGCATAAGCACATAGAAGTTTTTCAGCTTTACTACGACAAGGTTCTTTTAAAGCTGCTATCATTTCTTTCCATAATCCAGATGTGATTTTTTCATTTTCCAATCCACCGGTATGATTATACCACACGTACCCAGTAGAATAATGTTTGCAAATTTGTCCATTGTATGGACCACAATAAAGATGCACAGAATTAATTGAGAGAAGCACAATAAATATTTTACAATACACGTTCATTGTTATAAGATAGTTAGTGTTTCGTTGTATAATGTATAAAAGGGTTGCATTTTACTTTAAATGATATTTACAAAATGCTGAAAACATGATATTCAGTACACAATGGCCGACGCATTATTTATTATTGATTTTAGCTAAATTTTCACGTAAAGTAAACCGCACAGTAGAGAAACACAAGTACGAAGTAGGTAAAATAATGATACATACAGTGTTACTAGATTAAGATTTTCGTAGAATGGGGAAGAATTTTGCCTTTTCTCCCGCCAGATGTCGCGATCACTATGGCCCTCAGTATATTGTAAAACTATAGATTTTTTTTTTCATTTTATTTAAAATTCAAAAAAACAACAGTTTCGTACAAACTTTCATCCCCCATTTTACCCCCTTATGGGATTGAATTTAGAAAAATGCTAAAACAAGTATTTATTTAATTGTATTGAAAAGCATTAATACAAAGTTTCAAGTAATTCTGCTCATAAATAATTATTATATCCCTTTAAGAAATATATTTCGAAAAAAAAAAATACATCTATTTCTTTTTTTTTATCTTAAAGCTAAACACCACTTTCTGTGTATTTCACATTAAGAATGACAGAGTTTTATACAGTTTTTAATGCCCCTATTTAACCCACTTAGGGGATGAATTTTGAAAAATTCTTTCTTATAAGATGCCTACGTTATATGAGGAATACATCATCCGAATTTCACGTTTCTACGACTGGTGGTTTAGGCTGTGTGTTGATCCATCAGTCAGTCACGACCACCGCAGGACGCACCTGTTCATCTCCATTCTTTCTTCAGCTGGTCTAACTTCCAGGTACAATATATTGCACAGGTAAGATGCGAACACAATAGAAGCCAAAAACCAGGAATAAAAGAGATATCACAATAAATAATTTAACCTCAGACTGAATACGTGTGGCGCCTTCCTTTCGAGAAATCTTTCCCATTTAATCTGAACGTTTAAAATCATTTACTAAATATGATATTCATTAAATTATATTCTTACACGTAATTAAATTTTTGTATGTTTATAGACCTAATTTCTACTAATGTGTAGAATATAAACAGTAGATAGAAATATTTTATAACTAGCGGCTCACCCTCACTTCGCTCAAGTTCGCCTCTAGACAAACAAAATAAATCTATCCCACAGGAACCGTACATTTTTCCGGGATAAAAAGTAGCCTATTTTTTATTCTGATGTATGAACTATATCACTGTAAAGTTTCATTAAAATCTAATCAGAAGTTATTGTGTAGTAAGCTGTATAAGTTACTATAGTTTTTTTTAACTATCCCACGGGAACTTTTTAATTTTCTGGATTAAAATGTAGCCCGGGAATATAAGGTGGTACTACCATGCAAAATTTCATTTAAATTGGTTCAACAGTTTCGGAGATTAGCCCGTATAAACAGAGACAAATAGACAAGAGAAACAAAAAAAATTGAATAAATCTGGATTTATTCTATTTCTCTTTTTTCATACTCCTGGCGCGGTTTTTAGCATTTTCTTTTTATGTACAGACATTCGACCTCTACAGTTTTATTATGTTTAAAAAAGCTACATGTTGTGTATATTTTTTAATATGGTAATTCAAATATTGTGTTTTATAGTTGGTAGTACGAATCGGCAAAACGAGTAATGTCAAAATATTCCATTCAATTGATAAACTGATGTTTTATAATTAAATTATAATTAAATACCTGTTAATGGCTGCAATAGAGAAAGTGAAGGTCGTCGTCCTCGGAGATTCTGGTAAATTAAGTGTCACTTAATCAGTTTTTTCACTTTTCGCTCATTTTTTTCAATAATAAGTCAAAAAATCACTGGATAACACAACTAACGTTTGCCAACATTTTTGCTGCCATGACAGTTCTAGTTTGTATAGGTTAGACAACATAAAAGTTGTATAATTGGCGGGAAAATATAATTTTCTTTTTTATTATTAGTAGTATTGCGTAAAAAATTATAATAAGGTATCTATAGTAAATGAAAACTGCCAATCAGTTATTTTTTACTTTTTAGTGCTTTTTTTGAAGTCGGTTTTTATTTTTTTCTAAAAAGTTTTTATTTTTCCCTTTTTAGTGTAGACATAATAGTAGGTAGTAGTAGCAAAGTATGAACCCTGAAAAACTAAAATTCGCTTTTATTAGTAACACTAAAAATTCTGGCTCTAAAATCCGATTTTAACGTATTGGGCTTGTCAAACCAAACAAAATTCCAAACTATGTTAAAATTTTTTGGGACCAAATGGCAACTATTCCGCATCACACTAAAGAAGAATCACGTAAATCGGATCATAAATCTCAGCGCAATCGGTGTACATACATAAAAAATACCAATCGAATTGAGAACCTAGGTCCCCCTTTTTGAAGTTGGTTATATATATATAATGTTTTGAATTATTTACAACAAGCATGGTAATGAGAGAGCCTGAGTCCTGATACATATGTATGTACGTACATTCATACTATGTACATGCATTTTTGCTGAAATTTAAAAGAAATGTTTTTTTTTATTTGATTCGCTTAAATATAATGGCCCGGCTACACGCTCCATCTTGCTTGCGCAGTCATGACTGTACAAAAAGACAGAACACTGTGTAGTGGCTACACGTGCAGGTAAGCTCGTACAAACTGAACTGTGCAATCCTATTTGCGTTTAAAAAAAATAATACTAGTTTTGACAAAGTTACGATTAAAATGCTTATGATATCTCCGAATTCATAAGACTTAAAGCTTTATGAGACATGAGTAAGACTATCAAGTAGCGTTTTTTTGCTGATTCCGAACTTGCATATAAGTCATTTTTGACCACATTGTTAGTTACGGCCTTCTTTCTTATAACGGCAGTGTACTTTGTCGAAAATATTTTTCTCGGACTAATGCGTGGATTGAATGACCGGCCACACGTTCTAGTAAAACCGTGCAACCGAAGTTTGCGCAGTCCAAATCTTGCACAAGCCGCGCTTCCGGGACTATGCGAGCTACCGCCTTGCCGTCCACACGCACGCGCTTACCTGCGCAAAGTGCAAACTGGTTTGTGCAGGCATGCTCGCAGGCAAGACGGAGCGTGTAGCCAGGCTTTAAGAAAGAAATAAGATAAAGTTAATTAGAATATGTTTTTAAATATTTATTAAGTGTACGACGATAATTACTCTAAATTGTGATCAATGGTTTTCAGGCGTTGGCAAGACTTCGTTGACTTATTTAATAGCTCATAATAAACCTTTGCTGTCACCGGGATGGACGGTCGGATGTTCAGTGGAAGTAAAACTACATAGATACAAGGAGGGGACACAGGCGCAAAATACATTCTTCGTAGAACTTTGGGATGTAGGCGGCTCTAATAACCACAGAAATACTAGAAATGTGTTTTATCAACCAACTCACGGTAATATGCTAAACTATACAGAAATAACTATTATATTATTAAGTAAATCTAGGAAAAGTATATGAATCTTGTATGTAATGTTTTGCTATGTTTACTATGTTAATGGATATTTTTATATTTTTAGGAATAATTTTGGTGCATGACTTAACTAATAGAAAAAGTCAAATTAATTTACAAAAATGGTTGTCGGAAATTTTGAACCAAGATAGTACCAACCCCAACTACCAATATATGGACGTGGATCCAGAACAATTTCTAGGCTCTACTCAAGTCAGTATGAAATAAGATTTTTTTTAATTATATTTTTTATTATCCTCTTAATGGGATAAAATTCTTTTTCGTTACGAACTTTGTAACTTAAATTGTTTTTGAGCTTAAAAAGTAATATTAAATTAATTTAAAATATTCATTTTATTGACACTCTGTATAAATTTTTCTTTTACATTATTTTATTTCTATGAAAAACAGTTAACTATCTACATTACACTATTAAGTATTAGTATAGTGTAATATAGTATATTATATACATTATAAAAACACATTCATATAGACACTGACTACCACGGGTGGACATACACGAGTGGGTGTTCAGATATAAATAAGTAATGAAGGCTTTTAAGTCTTAACCTCTTTCGGACAAATTCTAAGAAATCCGTGCGAATTTCCGAGAATTTAATTGTTATCGTACACGCCGGCGTGTGCGTGGTCCTCGAGGGGTTAAGAGTATTTCAAATAAGTAGTTTGGCCAATATTTTTTTAGTTTTCCAAATTTTGCATTTTTCAAACATAACGCCTAGAAACTGTTGTGGGGGCACCGGAGCCTAATCCACATGAATATGAACCCATACAGAGACAAATAAATAAATAATATATAAAACTTCATACAATAATGCAACGATTGGGTATTCTACTACATAACCCGAAGGTGTAGGCATGATACCTCACCGATAACTGATAAGTTTACGTACGCGCTGACCGTTGGCAAAACCGGGTGGGAGCAATATCTTGGTTGTTGTAATCGGCTTCGGAAGGCCTGTTGACTGCTGTCGGGGCATCGTGGTTGCGTACGTGATCCTGCGATGCCCCATTAAGACTGGGATGGTTACGTTGGATTTTAAAGGGTAGTACTGGCTTTTTTAGCTGTTGAGTTGCACACAACGATCTGTATATATGCAGGTCGTACGCGTAAATATATTTCACAATGTCAAAAAAATCCAGTAAATTATTAAAATACAGTTTGTCGTATTTTAGGTCCCTATACTCGTAATTGGCACTAAGTACGATTTAGCTGAAGAAAAACAAAGGAAGAATCAATACCGGCGGCTCGCTAGCAGCATCGCAGAGCAATGTGGTGCAGATGAAATATTCGTCAACTGTTATCAGGCGAGGTATTTGATTTTGACTATAAAACATAATCTATACATATAATAAAATTGTAACTAAGCCAAATCTGTACATTAAATATTTATTTGAAAATCTTATAGAAATGGTCATTATTATCGATACAGAAGCCAAATCTATAGTTTTTAGAATTTTTGTCTGTCTGTCTGTTACCGCATCACGGGAAAACCACTGGACAGATTTTGATGAAATTTGGTATGATGATAGCTGGTTATCCGGGTCAACATACTTTTAACTAAACGTTAAAACGTAACTAGGAATGAACACGAACGGAGCGAGGGTGAGTTGCTAGTATATAATATTTGTGCTTCTGTACTTACAAATAAAACTAACTTTTCGCGCAGCTCCGAACCAGTAGTTTAATTATGTATAGCTATGTATCATTTTCTCTTTCTCCTTTGTTAAGAGTCCATCAGTCGTAGTCTTTCGACTACGACTGATGGACTAAGAGTAATGTTAGATAGCCTATAAACTTCCTCAATACATAAACTATAAAAGGTATAAGAAAATATTATTCTCACTAATAGTTTTAGAGATTAGCCCATTTAAATAAACAATATATCTGTAAAATATTAGTACAGATCATACAAAAAATTCAGCCTTCTCTTTAACGTTCCACTGTAGAGCATGTCTTCCCCTGAATGCGAGGGGGAGCGTACCACCCTTGGGATATCTCCTTTCCAACAAAAAAAGAATCACCAAAATCGGTTCATAAACGACGAAGAAATGCGCGAAGACACATAAAAAAACATACATACGGTCGAATTGAGAACCTCCTCTTTTTTGGAAGTCAGTTGATTACTGATTGTGAGAAGAAGTCTCTCGCGGATAGAATACTTATAAGTTTTTACTACCTTATATTGTTGAGTACCGAAGCTACCCACAGGCGGATCCTAGTCATCATTATAACAAATAAGGCTAATATTTTCTTCATCCGGAAATAATTATGAGGTAACCTAAAAAAAATTATAATGTTTTGCCAAAAGAAGTTCCTGTGCGATCTTTATTATTAGGTATTTTTTGTAGGGAGCTAGAACGATTTATGTTTGTGTTTTAAAGTTTTCTTGTAGTTAAGTTATTTAATAAACATTAAATAATAACCAATCTTTAAATATTTAATAAATAATCATTTGATACTCGTACTAATATAACTGATTTTTTAATCTATGTTGGTATTATTTTTTTCAGGTCTTTAGCGCCGGGTACAAGTAACTCTGTTAAATTAACAAGATTTTTTGATAAGGTAATTATTATTAATTTTGAATCAATTAAAAAAAATATTTGGCCGAGATTTTAATATTCGTAAAACTTCTGATGTTATATCGTGTTGAATCTTTTTATTATGATGATTCATATGTATACACTTTCATTCATATGAATCATCATTCACGTTTCTAAAGTCATTCATTAATGTATGATTTATAATGATAAATATCTGACCTGACCGAAATTACTGAACTCTCCGATGACTGAGTTATATTTTCACCGTAGGAAATACTATATTTATATTTGAACAGTATTGAATTAAAACATTAATTAGGTAATGAATGTTTAAAAGGAATTTAGTGAAATTTGCCAAAGGAATTTAGTTGACATCAGATTGTTACTAGATGGCGTGGTTTCCATTTTAACGAGATCCAGTAGAAAAAGATCTCGTTCTGGTCACACGCATATGCGACGATCACCTTCAGACTTAAACATCTGAACGCTTGTTCCGTTTATCCTATTTTAAACAAGAACACTTCGTTAAATCACTTATGTGTGTTAGTGACGTCTATCTATCCTGTATTTTTTTCTTTTTACTAAGAATTTTAACTATTTATAGCCATATACCTACCTACCTACCTATATAACATTTTCCTTATTAAAGAAAGTAAACGATCTCTGACAAAATCGAGAATGGTAGCATTAGCAGCAAAATTACGCTTGTATTTTTGACTTTAATATTTTGTTTAGTGGACTTTATAATTTTTTAGTCTGTATATACAGGATGGTCCATTTATAATGGTCCAAGGATTTTTTGCAGGTAGAGGACACCCTAACAACCCATTTAAAACAAACATTAGTTCCGCGAAAATCAATAGTTTAGAAGTTATGATTTCTTTTCTTTTTTTTGGAGAAATGTCTACTCTAACATACAAATCAATTTTATTTAAATACCATTCTACTAAATCGCATGAAATTTGGCATGTGTGTAGAGAAGTCATGTAAAAAGCATACAATGTAAGATTTGTACGTTTTTTTCTTAACATTTTCTATTGTTTTAAAATTGTTGTTGATTTATTTATTTTTGTGGCAAAAAAAAATCCCTTTGAAAAATCACTGTCGTAAAATTGTTACAACTAGAAATTTGCTTACGACTTTTAAAACTACCTTAGGATGTAGTGATAGTCTAGGCAAAAAATAGTGGTGATGTAACCACTAACATTTTCAGAAATTTGCATTAAAATAAACTAGGTTGTTTTTTTAAACACAAAATTTAAAATGTTTTATTTAGAAGATAACTTAATAACTACCT
The DNA here is from genome assembly GCA_033884665.1 of Argynnis bischoffii washingtonia. Lineage (NCBI taxonomy): Eukaryota > Metazoa > Arthropoda > Insecta > Lepidoptera > Nymphalidae > Argynnis > Argynnis bischoffii. The sequence continues at coordinate 9,434,763 of CM066618.1, read as the reverse complement.
GAGTTCCTTTTAAAACCAGTCGAGTGCGAGTAGGACTCGCGCACTAAGGGCTCCGTACCTTAGTACCATTGAAAAAGAAATTGAACTTAAAATGTATTTGGTTAAAACACCGTTGTATGAAGACCTGTCTTGTGCTTTTATTGTGTTGTGAAAGAGAGTGCAAGCACTGCTTTGTTATTTTTAATCTGTTTGACGGGTTACGCCAACCTAAGCGGGGCGACAGAATTATCTAAGTAGTAGTTCAAATGTAATGAATACTGAAATAAAAACAAACAGTAAAAATAAGATATTTATTAAAAATTACAACTGATTACATTTTATGTTAAATGTTCAAATTGTCTTCCAAAGTTTCTTTTCATTTTCACGTGGATTTTTCCCGCCGAAAAATCCAGAAAAATAAAAAAAATCTTAAATAAAAAATAAAAATTTCTTTTTCAATGGTACTAAGGTACGGAGCCCTTAGTGTGCGAGTCCTACTCGCACTCGACTGGTTTTAAAAGGAACTCAGGTCGTTATTAAGTTATCTTCTAAATAAAACATTTTAAATTTTGTGTTTAAAAAAACAACCTAGTTTATTTTAATGCGAATTTCTGAAAATGTTAGTGGTTACATCACCACTATTTTTTGCCTAGACTATCACTACATCCTAAGGTAGTTTTAAAAGTCGTAAGCAAATTTCTAGTTGTAACAATTTTACGACAATGATTTTTTAAAAGGGATTTTTTTTTGCCACAAAAATAAATAAATCAACAACAATTTTAAAACAATAGAAAATGCTAAGAAAAAAACATACAAATCTTACATTGTTTGCTTTTTACATGACTTCTCTACACACATGCCAAATTTCATGCGATTTAGTAGAATGGTATTTAAATAAAATTGATTTGTATGATTGGAGTAGACATTTCTCCAAAAAAAAGAAAAGAAATCATAACTTCTAAACTATTGATTTTCGCGGAACTAATGTTTTGTTTTAAATGGGTTGTTAGGGTGTCCTCTACCTGCAAAAAATCCTTGGACCATTATAAATGGACCATCCTGTATAATAAATAAATATGTTAGGATATTAACACACAGCACCATCTAGTTCCATAGTAAGCTGCGAGGCCTGTGTTATGGATACCAGATAGTTGTTACACTACACATATATAACTTTAAATACATACATATTATAAATATATACACTCATGACTGGAGTACAAACATTCGTGGTCATCACTCAAATGAATGCCCCCAGCGGGACTCGAACCCGCGACAGCTGGCACAGCGAGTATGGTCACTACAAACTGAGCCAAACTTGTCGTGTGCCAATATGTATGAAACAGTCTCTTTCGGAACTGGGTAGGTGATCGAGCGGCGCTACTACCCGCGCGCGAGCCCGTGCGCCGAGCGCCGGCGCGCGCCGCCCGCGCTGCTGGCCACGCCGCTGCGCGCGCCGCCCGCGCCACACGCGCCGCACGCGCCGCACACGCACTACATGAGCCCGCGCTTCTACCACATGGACTGACCAGGTATTGTATCGTATTCTATTCTTTGTTAAACGACTGTAATTTGTATACTGTGCTAGTGCTGTGCCATTTGCTCTGAAATCCTAAAAGCTTAAAATTATTGCTGATTATGTTCATAAAAAAATGGTATGTGTTATGAAGTTACTATAAATAATATTAATATTGATACAATTTATAATTATTTATGTACTTCCAAGTAGGTTAACATAGTAACATACAAACTTTTTATATTATACTAGCGACTTACCCTCGCTTCGCTCGGGTGCGTCTCTAGGTATAATACGGTTTTGTTTACAATTTCATGAGTTTTAATTTTTTTGCGTCTTGAAACCCTGATCCTTTTTCTAAAAAAAAAGTAGCCTAAGTTACTTCTTATAACATCAGCTATCTGCCTGTGAAAGTTTTGTCAAAATCGATCTAGACATTTCGGAGATAAACAGACAGACAAATAAAAATAGTGTTTTTCTTATTAGTACCATACATACTTTCATTCGCATTTAATTAAAAGCTGTTATTTTAACATTATATATTATATGTACTGTATAAATGGTGTAATTTATAGACTAAGGTGCTAAATAGACTTAATGTATAAAATAAAGTTAGAATTACTTTCTATTTATTACATCAAAACTTAAGATTTGAAAATGGTAATTTATTAAATGTATAACTAAATTAAGTAGTATATACATGTACCTACTTAAAATATTTGTCATATATTTGCTTTACAATAATATAATTTTCGCTTTAAAATTAAGTAAGGCCTTTATTATTGTTATATTATGTAATAATGTCCTCTAGACTGAGTACATTGACAGCGGCTGATCTTATTAAGACTTACTATATGTTCTGGTTTCGAGTCCCAGGTCGGGCCACTTGTGCTCTATAATACCTCCTGCGTAGTTGGCTGATATATATCAGGCCGTCAGTACAAGAACAGCCGTGGGTTAGGCTGTTCTTACTTCTTGTTTTTTTAAGTACTACAAAGTATTTTAAATGTGCTAAAGTTTAATTTACAAAAAACCTGGGTGCAGTTTTATTTATAAATAAAAATGCCGCTAAAAATATTGTTTTTCCTTTTAATTTTTTCAACTTGTTAGAAACGCAAAAATAGCCTAAGCCACTCAGTATAATTGCATTGCCATTGCTGCCATATGGCTTAGGCTGAATGAGATGCGATCGTAGACATTAACCCAAAATGCCCTAACTCACATTTATTTTTGAAAAATAGTTATAAGATGTCTATAACAAAACTTTAAAAGAAAATAAGCTAAAAACGCAAAAAAAAAAACTTTAGAAAAACTATTAATAAATTTTAAAATATATGAAAATATTTAACAGCCTTTTCTCCAAAGTACTAGCTACTTTTGCGCTGATTGTACACGAGGCCATGTATAATGTACATACATACATACATCTGTCTGAAGGACATTATTATTGTCTGTTATGGTAAAATTTATTTGTCTATGTAATATTTTTCTATATTATACTTTTTTCCCATTTTACTTAATTAATTTTCATATTGTCATTGTATATGTTAAGACGTATTAACTGACTATTTTTAAGCATATTTTGTTGTCGTCAAAATTAATAGTAGCACATTCCATTTTTAAATTCTGTAATTAAATATACGAAAGGTTAATAAAAAAAATAAATATATAGTTAACTTTTTATTTCTTTCGTACATAATCATCACATACACATATATACAAAACTTGGTTAATTACAGGCGAATATTCCTATATACGTTACATGTACATAATTTGATGCTTTACAAAGCCCATACGCGTACATAGTCGACTTGTAGAGAGGCGTCTTGTCCATCGTTTTGGTTTAGATTCCAAGTCGGCAGCCAGGAATTCCTTCCATTCCAGAAGTCAGCCGCAGCCTGTAAACATAAAATGAACAATAACATACATAATTTATTGATATAATATATTATGTACGTTATTGGGATTCAGTAGCCATAAGGCAAAAACGGAACTCCTATAGTTTCGCATATCTGTCTGTCCGTATGTCATAACCATTTCACTCGAGGATATAGATATTTGATACTTCATATATAACTTAAATTTAGAGGTCAGATGTCTGTGATGTGAACTTCTATATCTAGAAGTTCACATCACACAGCACCATCTAGTTTCAAGGTAAGCTACAAGGCTTGTGTTATGGATACCAGATAGTTGATACATTACATATATATAACTTTAAATACATACATATTATAAATATAAACACCCATGATTAGAGTACAAACATTCGTGCTCATCACACAAATGAATGCCCCCAGCGGGACTCGAACTTGCGACCGCTGTCGCAGCAAGTAGGGTCACTAAAAACTACGCCAAACTCGTCGTCAATGAATGAATTAATTAAAGTAAAAAAAAAGATGAAGATGGCGCACCATAGTGAAACTCAGGGACGTAACAATATTTCTTTTTATAAATTATTTAAATAATTTATTATAATAATAAGTTTACTTACAGTTGGAGAGCCGTTCCACCATGGCTTAGGTGTAGGATTTGTTACTCCATCAGGGAAAAAGCCGTTAGTTCCGCCTACAGCCAAATTTATGATGAGATAAAACTGAAAAATAATAGTTATATTGTTATCTAAATAGATTATGACGTACAGGTATATAAATCAGAAAATTATATTATTAAAAGACGTAGCCTGAATAGAGCGTTTGATATGAAGTAGTAAATTTGTATGTATTAACCTTTTGATCAAACGGCGCCATCTTAGACCCATATCGCCAAGGGTTAAGTATATTAGGATTACTGTTAAAACCGCCATACTCCCAAAATCCACCATTGCCCGGGGAAACGCGTCCAAGTTCCACATCATCAATGCTAAATGTTAAAAATTCTGCGAAAATAAGTTTATCGAGCGTAAGAAATTAGCGATCACATTTTGCGTGGAATAATGCGAAAGAAAACCCCATGAAAAATCGAAAACACGCGTTTTCCCAGATATAAGACTAATCTCGATTGATTTTTCGCCCCCTCATAACACAGCGCAATCGTTAAAGCCGTTTCCGAGATCGCCGGTAATAATAATACATATACAAGAATTGTTCGTTTAAATATATTAGATTATTTGCTTCAATTTTCAATAACTTGAGTTTTGCGTTTTTGACAAATTTGAAATTTGAATCGATTAAATAGATTACTGGACTAATAAATGTATATAGTTAGTCCAGCAACTAGATCAATAAAAATATATTATTCGTACATATAATTATTTGTCCGCAATTTTTTTTTAATTTAAAATTTAGAGCGTCTGGATGAAAGATTATTTATATGTAAGTTTTAATTTTCGATTATGTGATAGGCCCGACTTAGATAACGTAGGTTGAGAAGGCTAAGGCTTTAGCCTTCTCGTTAGGTTTTTTAATTTATTTTTAGGCCCAGAACCCCCAATATCATAATGCTTTATGTTATTCAAAATTTAGTGACAGTTTCGACAGAAAAATTATGGGTATCGGGTATTATTAGAAGAATTGGAAATGTCAAACGTATTTTTTAATGACACGCTTTAATTTTTGAAAAAATAAGGACAAGATAAATATATATATTTTCGAAAGCTCTAAATTAAAGATGGCGGGCCTAGATTTGTAAATACTAAATAGTAAATACACATACTTTTTATAACAGTCCAGTAACTGGATAGATAAAAATATATTTGTCATACAGTAACTGAATTAATAATAATAATATATTATTCGTACATTTACTGTATTAATAGGGCCAGCCATTATTTATAGAGAATGGTTTATTCTTTTATTTAACAAAAAAAATTATAAATTTTTTGATAAATCTCAAATAATAGGATCTGCCTCTACCTAGTATATTTTAGATATTAACTCTTTAATACATTAAAGAAGTTTGTACTATTAGGACATAGACCATAGTTATATTTTACAATATTAATTAATTTACAATATACCTTTTTGTAATACCTGCTTTGGACTAAACTCATTTTCGGTGTGCTCCTATAATATGAAACAAACTTCCTAAACTTATTCTTATAGGAAACTTACTTACTTATAGGAAAGTCAGGCAGCTAACAGATGTTAATACTGCTAGACTTGTTTATTTCAGCTACTTTCATTGCATCTTGACTTACGGAATTTTGTTGTGGGGTAATGCAGCCGATGTAAAATCTATATTTATTCTCCAAAAAAGGGCCATTCGGGCAATTTATAAAATCGGAGCTCGGGATACCCTACGAGATTTGTTTAAGGAAATTGGTATACTTACGGTTGCATCGCAATATATATATTGTAATATTATGTTAGTCCGACAAAACATTGTTATTTAAAACGCAGTGATATACACGAAATAAACATTAGAAATAAGGAAAAACTGGTATCGCCTAGCTTTCGCCTTCAAAAAGTAAATAGATCATTTATGGGGCAAGGTGTACGCATGTATAATAGAGTTCCACAATCGATTTTGAGCTCGCCATTTGAACAATTTAAATCTAAAATTAAAAATGTATTAGTGAATAAAGCTTATTATACAGTCACGGAATACTTCGAAGATATCAATGTTTGCAACTAATATCTGGTTGGATCTCACGTAGGATAAATATATAATAATTATTGTATTACAATATTGTACACAGTTATTATTTTAAAAGAGCAACTGTTGAGTTTCTCGCCGGCTCTTCTCAGCAGAACTGCCTTCCGAGCCGGGTGGTAGCTTCCTCACGGACTGACTACACTGACATTTAATTTAAAATTTAAAATGTAAAATTGACGATTCAAAAGTGCTTGTAAAAGTCTATTTGAATAAAGTATATTTTGATTTGATTTGATTATTCAGGAAAATCCCTCTATTGCGTCTTTTAAATATCAGGTAAAAACACATTTTATATCTCAAGTAACTTAGTAATCATAAACATTATAATAATATATTTTATTATTATAAAATAAGTAATTATGTATATTATAGATATTGTATGTATGTAGTATATTGTTTAGTATAAAATATATTATGTAGTATATTATTCTTATATATATTATGATATCTTTTCCTTTTTTTAACTTTATTTCCTTACCAGCTTACACTTTTATGCTCCGTTAAATGACAATCTTTCTCACTCCCCTAGGTTGAATGGAAGAGATCTCTAATAGAGATAAATCCACCTTTGCCTTCAATTTTCTCTTAATGTAATATATGTTTCTTTATGTGCAATAAGGAATATACTAATTTAAAAAAATCTATCATTAGTAATGTACGTTTTACTACACAATTTTTATTACAAATTGTAACATTTACCTGGTGTCCATTCAAGTTGGTAACGGTGGAAGTCACTATCGTATCCATTAGTGTTTCTCCTAATCCAATGAGCTCTTTCCCAACCGTTCAGTTCGGGGTAGGGCCCGTAATGTAGGGTAGAGCCAGCCTCCTGTGTACCGATGTGCTCACCATTTAACAACATGTTCTTATTACCGCGGGATTCGACCAGATCTATTTCACCAGAAGACGGCCATGTGCCATATACATTGTAAGCAGGCATGAGCCAAATTGCTGTGGATATAGAATCGCTTTATTTACTTTTTTCGTAATATTATAGAAATCCATTTTAATTTTACTTGAATATATAAACGTATATTGCCTATTGCTCAATGGTTAAATTTAAAAATATATTTGTGTGCTAAAGGCAATTTTGTAACAAATATTGTTTTAGAAGATAGGCTATATGACTATTGGAGAATCATTACAATCTATAATTTTTTTACGAAACAAAAGGGGAAAAAAAAATTTAATCCCGCAAAATTTCTTTAACTGGTTTTTTTCTCAGGGTTGAAGCTATTTCTTTTTAATATTTGGCGGTAAACACATGAAGTTCTGTAAAAATTGTAATAATTTAATTTAATGAAGAAATTTTTTTTTTTATTTTAATTAAATATATTATTCTTTTTGTTACCCCGTTAATCCTTAAATTCTAATAATAAATGAATATCAACCCTAAAATTGGCTAGCAAACAGTATAATTTTTATGAATTAAATAAATACCTGGCCACAGCCAATCACCAGCGGGCATCTTGGCTCGGACTTCAACACGTCCATAACGGAAACTAAAGGAGTTTACGGTACGGATACGAGCGCTCTTTATAGGATTCAATATATGCGTTGGAGTGCCCACGCGCTCACAGCCATAAAATTGTGGATTAGTACATCTAATAAAACAGATATTACAATATGTGTAATTATTTAAAATATGTAACTAGCGACTCACTCTCGCTTCGCTCGGGTTCGTCCCGAGGTACGTTTTAAGGGTAAGTATGGAATTGGTATACTATATATTATACCTACATGCATAGGTATTGTAGGTTGTATTGTATTATAACGTGTTCTCTCATGGGAGTGAGATTATCTCTCGCGGTAAAAAGTAGCCTATGTCACTCTTCAGCCCACAACTATCTCCACACAAAAAATCATTACCAATCAGTCACTGTTTCGACGTGAAAGAAGGATAAACAAATAAATACACTTTTATATTTATAATATTAGTAGTGAGGATCTCAATTTCTACCTATACAATCCAAAGAGATCTCTTATAAATTATGTTTATTTTATTTCCTTAATTTAAGCTTCCTTAAGTTAAAAATGCCACTTTAATAATAAAATAAATAACAGATATTAAAAGCGTAGGAAATATTTTATGCTCACGTAGCAAATGGAAGATAAGTAAATAAATAAGTACCTAGATATTATCATAACTACCTACTATATTACATTTCATGATTAATAGATCTATTTAAGATAACAAATAATATTGGTTTTATCTATATTTGTGGATTACCACAATGCATAAACATTAGCTTATTTTGTATCGGTAGAAAGGTTTTTATTTAGATAGATTTACAACCTGTCAGCAGGAGCTCCCCCTTCAATATTTAAGCGACCACTTGAGAGAAAGGCGCTTCCGAACTGGTCTTCGGTAAGTGATGGACGAATGAATAGTTTTCCACTATGAGTAAATGAATTTGTCCGATTGTTGCTATAGTACTGGAACTCCCAGTTCTGTTAAAACATATAAGTTATATTGTAATGTAATAAAATTATAGCTTCGGGATATAAGTAGATAGAGTTAAGCAGAGAAAATTGAATCATTGTTCGGGAACGGCCCGTTGGTCGTTCAATTGGGTAGGCGAAGAAAATGAGATAGGAAATACAAAATTTATGGCTGGCTGACCTATAATAGCTAATGTTTAAGGATTATGGAGATCTGGTTTCGAGTACGGGTTCATGTTTAAAATCTTATTGACTACTGCCGAAAAAATCTCCATTAAAACTAAGAACTCGATTATATCCTATCGAGATATCTGGAGGTGATTATTACACTCGTACAGCAGAAACATACATATTTGCAACAATACAATGTACGATATGCACGAAGGCTTGCAATTAGTTTCAATGCGAGTTATCACCAACTCTTTACTTATTTAGTTTGGTCATAATTTTTGTGTAAAGCTATAGATGCATAGCAATAGTTTTCTAATTAAATCTAGCATTATGCGCATATTGAGCGATAGTTGCGTATAACAATCAGTACCGAGAAGTATTTGTAACCGTGTTTACCCCATTCTACACGAATTGACGAAGTAAATTATGCCAGAATGGCACGCCTGTAAGCTACAGAACAAAGAATTGAATTGAAATACGACGTTGACGCGTTGCAGCTGTTGATGGGCACGTTGAAGGTTGACACTGAACTGCTCATTAACGAACTCGCGAAAAAGTCTGCTTTATATAACAAATGCTTAAAAGAAAATGCAGACACGTTTATATTAAAAAAAGGTATGAGATACAATTTGTAGTTATACACTAACAATTTTCATCATCAAATGTGCAATGTACCTTGGAATAGACTTGGAAAACGAGAGTGCTGAAAATTAAAAAAAAAATGGAATCTACCTACAGAGAGAATAATATATAGAAGTTATACGATTTATGATGTAATTTGTTACAGTTACTGTGTAAATATTTAATAGCGGTCTACGTTATAATTTGTTTTTTTGACATGCTGTTAATGCAAATAACATAACTGTTAACTTAACGTATTAAATATAGAAAAAAATGTGTTTATATATTAAGTAGTTTTTTTTAACAATTATACATATAATTCACCCAGGGTATTATTATTGGAGGTATAAAATATTTAGAAGAAAAGCATTAGAATTAAACATATTACTTACACCACCACCGGCTAAAGTGTTTTCATGCTGCCATTTCTCAAGATCGAACTCATCAAAATCGTCCGTAAATATCAAGGCTCCGGAGCAGACGGTAGCAGGGGCGTGTGTACCGCTCACAGTGGTCACACTAGGTGAGCAAGCCGAGGCTAGTGTAGCTAAGGCCAAGGCCCCCAATAAAGAATACCACATTTTGCTAGAAATAAATATGTTATGCTAAACTATACTTCTTTATCCAGCAAGCAACTAGCAAATATAACAAACACAAATTCAAAGCCGTTCTGTCGTATCTTTAAAAAACCAGTAGGTGTAGTAAATGCACCGTCAACACATTAGTCAATTGAAAACAACGGAATGGAAGTGTCTATTTAACGTAAATAACAAAGTATTATAGCATAGAACCAAGGTTTTTCCATTTCAAGAGAAACTATTCACATTTAATATTTGCAAATACTTTTAATATAACAAAAAAATACAGATACATTTGTCTGAGCACAGCCGAGCAACTAACTGGTTTTATGTTAGTGCTTGAACATTGATTGGCTATGAACCTTGTATTTTTAATTTGATTGGGGTCACTTCTATTCCTTAAATGAGTCTTTTTAGAAGAATTACAATTTAGACTATTAAAAACTTACCAGGTAATCACAAAATGGAACTTGTAAGATACGACATCCGATTTACTTTTATATACCACGACTATTGATAAAGAGTGAAGATTGTCGATATATTATTGGTTTTATCTTATTGGCAAGATAAGTCCATTACGAAATGATGTAGGGGCTCTAGATCTTAATTTAATTTAATTTAATAAGCAAATAAAGATTACCTATTAACTTTTAAAATATATTTTATTTATAATTTTCAATAAAATTAATTTTTACTTGATGATTTAGAGCAACTTATTAATGCTTATTTATTTGTACTCAACGATAGGTATATCGTGTAACGTTCTTTGATTAATTGTTACTTACCAATTTACATTTACCCTTAGCAGTGGTAATTTCAATAGCATGGTCACTATACATTTTCGAAGTTAAAGCGTCCTTTTTGGAAAACCCTATAAATACCCACCTATCTACATACTTCGTACTGGAAATACCCTAATCCTAAATAATGTAAAACATAATTTAAGAATAAGTAAATCCCCGACTCTCAATATACATTTGCATATAATATAACTATTATATATTTTTCTGTTATTGAAAATTAAAGATTTACTGTATATTAGCTAAAGCTTCACTTGGCTTCACCCGCGACTCTATTTTAAATAAATCAAAATTACTAAAAAAGGGAGATTTTTATCTGTATTTTTAAATTAATTCGATAACTATGCTATCAAACTACGACTATAAATGCGAAAGTTTGTATGTATGTGTGGGTTTTTTGTAACTTCTTCACCTCAAAATGGCTGGACGAACTCGAATGAGTACACAGATTATCTGTATATATCTATACTAATATTATAAATGTGGAAGTTTGTGAGTATGGATGGCTGAACGGATCTTGATGAAATTTGGGACGGAGATATATTATAGTCTGGAATAACACATAGGCTTTTTATCCCGGAAAAATGTACGGTTCGTGGGATAGGTTTGTTTTTGTTTTCCTAGAGGCAAACTCTAGCGAAGCGAGGGTAAATGTGAGTGTGTTTTTTTGTTTATTTGTTTTTTCTTCTTTCACGTCGAAACAAAGTGACGGATTGGCGTGATTTTTATGTGAACATTTTACCGTGGAAGGTAATCTCATTCCCACGAGAAAACACGTTATAATACAACCCAAAAAATATTTACGATCAGGATTACTTGAAACTTGATAGTAATGTTCTTCAATACAATTAAATCAATACTTGTTTTAGCATTTTTCGTAATTCATCTCATAAGAAGATAAAATAGGTGATGAAAGTTTGTATAAAACCTACCTTTTTAGCGTTTTCTTTGTAGATTTAGCGCAAGCGAAGCCGCGGGTTCTGCTAATATTATAAATACAAAAGGCGTCTAGAGACACATGCGGGTAAGTTGCTGTTCACAAATTGTGCCTAACAATTCTTTATTGAACAGCTATTATTTAGAGGCCATTGCGCAATTAAAGTTTTTAGATCCATTACATTCCATAGATTTATTATGTTCTTGTGCATGTAGATTATGCATAAGCAGATTGAAAGATGTAGAAATCTGATATAGCTACATATAAATTATGAGAAATAATGAAACATAAATAATGGGCTTTATATAGCAGCATAATCGACCTATAAATATTCATAATACTTTGTACTCGTACATATATATATAAAACCGCTTTTAAAAAATATTCCTATTGTCAGCAAAATTATTTGTCACTTAATAAGTAATAACATAACTTTTGACAAATTTACTAACAATAAGATGGAAAATTTTACAAGTGATAAATAGCATACATGTAATTTATAAGTAAAGCGAAAACGTTGCAATGGATTTATGGTAACAATTATTGTCCTATATACACATGCATTACGGTAATCTTCTGATGATATTTGTGATTTTAGCTATCTACTAAATATATATTTACCTACACCTCTTTTTAAGCATGTTTTCGCATACGAAGAAGTATGAGTTTTGGCATAGTTATAGTTTAAATGGAAAAGGAGTGCAGAAAGCTAGAAAAGCTACGTACCTATATAACAAAAGAATCTTAATAGCGTTTAATGAATCATTGATAGCGAGACTATTACTAGTATTTGTAAAATACATAACATAAGACATATAATTTTGTTTTGCAACTCTCTCCAATTCTATTCTCGAATTTTCTGAAATCTGAACTATCCATTTCTTCGGTTATATAAAGTTATGAACTGCCTATTGCAGGCGTTGGGTGCTTTTCTTATATCTACATCATTTACACTAAAATATTTGTAGTACTATTAAATAAAATCTTAACTTGCAGATGATCGTAAACAGTAATTTATTTGCCAGAAAATACTGGCCTATTGCAACGCGATTCGCTTCTTTATTTGGAGTGGCCCGAAACTATGGCAATATAAAGCGAGTACCAGAAATCCTCACATGTCAAATTATTTGTCAGCGCAGTATTACTTCAATTCAACAAGAGTTTTCAAAGACTTTCAGATCATTTGGATATAGGCAACATTCAAAAGATTCATACAAACTATTAGATTCAAAGCGTCACTTGAACTTTTTTAACGCCCCAACAAGATCTTTTATATTCGGACGTAATAGAGACTCACCCAAGAAACGAAAGAAACGTATTCCTAAACTTATATTAGTACAAAATCCTTTTACTTGGTTGATGAACAAAATTGATTTCGGTGTATTAAGATACGTTTGGGATCCAGATTTCCAAGAGAAAGAATTTAAATTTGGTACAAAACAGGTGATTATAAATATGGAAAGTGTATGAACTTAGCTTACTTCATGCTGTATTTGTTCTACCTAGCAATCATTCTTTATTCAAATGAGTCATGTGTAGTGTAGTAATAGATATTAATTTTCCTGTAATTTATATTAGTGTCATTGGGGAATTCAATTTACGTATTGTATTTGTAAATCAGGCACCATGCGTAATAGGGTCAATTAACTCTACAGGCAATATCTCGAGTGACTCAAGTTATAAGCGATGGTCAGTACAGTGAGCTAAATGGATTGCTTACAAAAGCTGCCCGGTTAAGTTTACTACGTGAACTAGATCGTAACTGGGGCTTAAAACAACGAGCATTGCTTGCACTTAAACACGAGGACATTCAGATATCTTCGCCACGCAAAGTTTATTTTATACGGATGGGTGGTATGTTTCCTTTCATATGTATTTGAATAATATTAATCTCTCCAGGATAATTTCTGAGAAATACGTGCGAATTTCCGAGAGTTTAATTGTTATCGTACACGCCGGCGTGTATACAGTCGGCGGTCCTCGAGGGGTTAAGAGACTACGAGGATGTTTCCATGTAACTATTTATCAAATCGGTAAAATTTATTATATCTGCTTGGGTTTTACTATCAATAAGTTTAGTTAATTGATTTTTTTATTTCAAACTAGCGGCTAATCTTCGCTTCGCTTGGGTTCGCCTCTAGAAAAACAAAAACAAATCTAACCCTCGGGTACCGTATATCTTTCCGGAATAAAAAGTAGCCTATGTATTATAACTTATATCAGACTACAATCTATCTCTGTGCCACATTTCATCCAGATCCGTTCACCCGTTCTGACGTGAAAGAGTAACAAACATCCATACTCACAAACTTACACATTTATAAAATTAGTATAGATGTTTATACAGGTAGATTTGATAAGATATAAAATAAAAATACTGATTCGATTATAAGATAAAAAAGTAATAAGTGTTTATTAAAGCAGCGTCAACGAATAATTAAAAACTTATTTTTGCAGGACTAAATGTATTCTGTTTATGTATTATGTATATCGTTTACATCTACTTAATCCTTAAAGTACCTAGAAATTGCGAGACAGGAATAATTAAAACTGAATTTTACAATACAAAAGTTTTAGTGGTCTGGTCTGATAAAATAAAACTCTAGGAACCACAACTCGACTTGCTAACGGCGGAAAGCCAAGAATGCAAATATTAGGTTCCTTTTTACGGCAAAATAAATTGCTTTCTTATATGTTCTTAATAAACAATGAAATATTTAAAGATGCTATAAAAAGAAAAAAATACCGTGACTTTTACAGTTATTCATTTGTTAATTTTCAGATAAAAAGTTTTGTGATGTAGATATGGCATTCTTAGCGTTGAAATGGACTCCTATAAACAGCATCGAAGCGCTGTTATTTACTGAAATATTTGCTCGTTTCCATCGTGAGTACACTCCACACTGCATACCCGAATGGACTATAGCTTACTTTAAAGTGACACGATTTGAAGTTTTGCGACGATAAAATAATTACCTACATATTTTATAGCATAAATTTGATATTCTAAATTTTTGAAGAATAAAATAAGACTAGTAGAACAAAATAAGTGATTTATTTAAAAAAAAGTATATAATATATTATAAAAACTTTTTTTATATATTTTTTATATGATTTATAAATTTAAAAGTAATTTATTTGGATCTTCGAGATATTCTTTAAGTTGGTTTGAGAATCGTGCCATTGTAACTCCATCAATCACTCTATGGTCGGCTGACCAGCTCACGGATAATATATGAGCTTTCACAACATTACCTTCAGAGTCAAATCTCGGCAATACCTAGAAACACCAAAATAACACATGTTTATTGTTTATATACCATATTATATACCTACTATAATATGAAACCCTTGGTATAGGTATTAGACAGATTCGAAGTTGGAACGTTTTTTATAATAATTAATATTAGAATATTGGAAGTTTCAGAGTGTCCTAGAATTTCACATGAAGCCAAACGATAATATTTTAAAATAGTATACAAATGACAATTTGTATGCTGAATGAATGAAAGAAACAAATTAAATAAGCTTATATATGATATTGTTTCTCCTTCAAGGGGAAGAGAAAGAATACTTAAAACATAAAAGAATATATTATTATTTTTATTATTTATATTTTATTCCCAAAAATTATAGAATAATTTAACTAATACATATAAAATTTCCCCTATTCTTTAAAGAAAGTAAACGATCTGTATGGTAAAATCGAGAACAGTAGTAGGTATAAACCATGGATGACAAATAAAGGTATAAACAGCAAATCACGTAGCGTATTTTTGACTTTGACATTTATTTCGGCGGATTCCGTTTATTTAATTCTTTCGTCTAAGATAAGAGCTTACTATTGAAACTTATAACTAACCTGAATTCTCCCGAGAGCACCAATTGATACTTGGGGCGGAAATATCACCGGCTTTGTATAGGTACCGCCAACCTAAAATATTAATTTATACGTATAGCAAAATTTTCATCTAAATGAATAATAAATAGTATATCTTCATAGATACAAAAAAATATGTAGATTTATAAACTTACAATGCCAATATTTGATATAGTGAACGTCCCACCCGTTAGTTCGACAAGACCAAGTTGACCTTTTGACCCTTTCTCTTGCAAAATGTTCAATTCTCTGCCTATTTCAATTATACTTTTCATTTGAATATTCTGTGAAGGTAGATACAATTAATTGCGTAAATATAAAACAAATCAAACTAATATTAAAAATGGGAAGAATTGTGAGTGTGTGCGTCTGTTACTTCACACTTTAACGGTTCAACAGAAATTAATGCTTGGGATCAAGATATCTTATATCCTTATTTCTGCGTTACTTTTCACTATATAGTTTTTGATATATTTAAAAGGAACAACAAAATAAGTACTTTCATTTTCTTATGACATTTTGATTAACTAGCTATAAAAATTAAAAAGTCTATTTTATTTATAGGCACAATGATACGTTAACATTTATTAGTAACCATAAATGATTGTACTTATACTATAAAAGATATCATATACCTACAAAGTTATTCTCCTGGTAATTAGGTTTGGTTTGCTCTCGGTAGGTACGTTTTAACGGTTACTATAGAATAGATAGACTGTAAATTATATGATACATATATAGCCTACAGCCTTCCTTAATAAACGGGCTATCTTATGCAACAATAATTTTTCAAATTGGATTTCTAGTTTCTGAAATCTCAGGCTAATCTTTGGCTAATAATAATCTTTATAATATTAGTGTAAATAAATTATTTTGAATATATGTAGGAAGTAGGTATTTTATGCATCTTGATGTGTGCAATTTTATAAATAAATTAGTAATATGCTTGCTTCTGGAGGCTATGACCTTTTGGAACCGGGTTAAAACATTTTTTAAATACAAAGTTCATTTTTGAACCAGCAGTAAAATACGTAGTAGATATAAAATAAAGGAAATATTATTTGAGATAGGTACAGATTATTTCAGTTTACTTTGTTTAAGGTCTTATTTTTTATTTCGAATATTTATTTCAATCTATACTAATATTATAAATGTAAAAGTTTGTGGGTATGGATGTATATTTGTTACTCTTTCACGCCAGAACGGCTGAACGGATCTGGATGAAATTTGGCACAGAGATAAATTTTAGTCTGGAATAACACATAGGCTCCTTTTTATCGCGGAAAAATGTATGGTTCCCGTGGAATTGGTTTTTTGTTTGTTTTCCTAGAGGCAAACCCGAACGAAGCGAGGGTGAGCCGCTATATATTTCTTTATTTAATATCTTAATATATATAAATCTCGTGTCACAATGTTGGTCCGGGATGAACTCCGAAACTACTTATCCGATCTTAACGTTTTTTTTTTCAAAATGTGTGATTTGTTCCAACTTAAAAGATAGGATAGTTTTTATCCCGATTATTTCCTTTTTTTATTGCAAAATTGACGATTTTCATATGTGTGCCACAGCAACGCGTGGCCGGGTCTGCTAGTAAAAAAATAATAACAAATCGATATATAATGCCGTGTTTTGAAATATTTATTTTCTATTCCTGATAAGACCTTATGATCTGAAGTCTTAACATAAAAAACTATATAAGTAGGTACTATGTAGATTATAGAGACCTACTTGTTTTTACTGTTCAGCTGAGCAGAGAAGGCAAAGCGTCGGTTGAACATAAAAAAAAGCAGTCATGAGGACTGCCGACAGAAGTGAAAACTTAAAACTATAAACAAACAGTTGTTATATTTGGATATTCAAATTAATTGTTTGATCTTAAATTATATTTTCTAAATTAAAATTGTTTATATTTATCTGGTTATGACATCTATCGGCACTCTGAGTGTTAGCGTTAACACGTCACGTGACCATGTCGATGATGACTTACATGAATTTACTCCCCATCAAAACCTGCCTATAGAAGTTTTCACTGCAATAAAATAGACACCCTTTTACATTTAAAAACCTTTTACATGACTCTCTGAGTCATCCTTTTAAATGTAATCGGATATAATGCTAAATACTATTTCGTACCTTAATTACAGGAACAACTAAACCATAAGGCGTGGCCATAGCAACACCAATATTATGACTAGCTTTATAAATTATATTTTCGCAATTATCATCTAGGCTACTATTTATTATGGGAAACAGCTTTAAACTTTCGGATGCTGCTTTTATTATAATGGGCATATAGGTTAGTTTGACTCCTTGTTGCATAGCCAGTTTTTTAAGATTATTTCTTGATTGTACCAATTTCGTTACATCATATTCATCACTGAATACAAAGTGAGGTATTTTCTGGAAAACAAAATTTATGAATTATAAAAAGCTATTACAAAATATTCAAAGACAAATTTCATAAATTCATATTTCATATAACTATGAATTTCAAATAAAATTTATAAATATTTATATAAAAAAATGTCTCTCCTAGATTTATGGAGCTTACTTTTTTAAAACGTTTTCATTTATATCTTACCATAGCTTCTGTCATAGATTTGACCATAGCTTTTGTAAAACCTGAAACTCGTACAACTTTGTCTTCTAAAAGAATTTCTGTTCTCGCGGCAGGTGTCGCCGCCGGTGTAGATGTAACTTCTGCTGATAATTCTCGATCTGGCACGACATTAGACTTATCTGCACTTATATTAAGATGGGACAATAAGTCTTCCTTCATAATTCTTCCATTTCTTCCTGTAGCGTTTACCGTGCTTAAATCTACCTTGAGAAAAAAACGTATTTATCACTAATTAATTATTTTTAAATTTTACATGTCAAAATATAATATGAATAAGCAAAAGCAGAGAAATGAGTAGATTTCGCACTCATTTCTCTAGACAACAGTCCCAAATGCTTATAAAAAGTTTTGGGCCTTAAAAGAAATTATGAGAAGTGACATGCCATTAAACTTTAGTTAGCAAAACTTGTAAATTCACACATAGAATGAAATATAAAGTAAATCAGTCAAAGAAGTATGGAGAGAAGTGCATTGATTGTTAAAAATATTAAGAAAAATATCTTATAAAATTATGAAAAAAAGACAAAGCCCTATTATAAAAAATAGAACGGTTGGGCTGGCTATGTAGCTCAGCTAATAAATAGTCCATAGACTCAAAGACCTTGAAACGGGCCTATCAGACACTAAGAAAGGGAGATAAACCAACTCAACGGTGGGCAAATAACAGTCGATGAGTTGAAACATTAATTCACGGGTAATACGGGTAGGTACACTTGGACCTCTAGAGGAGGCATTCACCTTCGATTAATGAAGCCTTCTTGGTAGTTATTAAATGCAGTGTTATATATAGTCTAGTATACTTCGTAATTTATAAATAATTTATCATATTTTGTAAGTTCTTAGTAAGATACAAATATAAATACTGTGTATTCGACGACACGTTTGACTCAGTTTGTAGTGACGCTACTTGTTGTGCCAGCGGTCGCAGGTTCGAGTCCCGCTGGGGGCATTCATTTGTGTAATGAGCACGAATGTTTGTACTCCAGTCATGCGTATTTATTTTATAATATGTATGTATTTAAAGTAATATATGTGTATTTAATCAACTATCTGGTATCCATAACAAGCCTCGTTGCTTACCATGGAACTAGATGGTGCTGTGTGTTAATGTCCTAACATATTTATATTTGTTTATATTTATATTTATTTATATTTATATTTATTTATATATTATGTGTACGGCCTTTTTACTTAGAGATTTCATTTAATCCATTTGATTTAATGCGCAAAAATTATGTCTACGATTTGATCTTTCCTTTACATATTCTGAAAGTAGACTGCGTGCCAGATAAGAAAATATATTTATGAGAGAAAAAAAACTACAATTAGTAAGTTACTTGTGAGATGCTAAACTTTGGTCTATCTAAGATTTCCGTTCAAAATGAGATATTTTTACATCAATCAAGAAAGTACTACATACACAATCAGCGATAAAAAATGTCCTCATCGATTGAGCGCTCATCTGAACATTTGAGCGCGGTTTTATTTTTTATTTTTAAATGCCGCTTTGTTATATAATTCTATCTAGTTGTTGCATGGCCATACTTATCTTTTATTTGTTCTAGATGGATGTTAAATTAATCAAGTTATTGAGCTTACATTGTGTAACCTTTATATTAATCGTTTCTCTTTTTGTTTCCGGTTTTGATATTTAAGAATAACTTTCGTTTTAAGAATGCTAAATATGTAAACTGCTTATATAAAATCCAAAAATGTCGCTCTAGCATGGAGATAATAAGTTAGGATTTTTGAATTATTAAAATGTCAAAGTATTGTATAGGTATATTTCCTAACTTTAAATTGTGCTGCGATTCTTCTAACGGCTGGTGTAGTCAATACTTTTATTCTTTGATTTTCTTCTTTTCCTATTGCAGGGATAATTTTAGTTGTTTCTTCATTCTCTTTTCCTGAAGAAGTTTCTGTAAATATATGAAGGCACCTTAAGGTTTTGAAATAGTTAAGAACAAATCGCTACATCTGTACAATAACGAGATTACCTTCATCTCCAGAAACTTCACATTCAATGTCGACTAGAGGTTGTCCAACTAAAGCAGTTTCGTCTACTTTGTGATAAAGTCGTGTGACCACACCATCATATCGACTAGTAATTGTCACTGCAGCTTTATCGCTTTGAACTTCACATATATTGTCAAATTGCTGAACTGTATCTCCAACTTTAACGAACCTGAAAAAAAATTAAATTGTTGGCCGTGAAAAACAATGAAACTTTTTATAGACATCGTCGTCTAGATAGAGTAAAACAAATTCGTCGCTTGTTACCCACAACCGCATCTGGCACCTTACAGTTCATTATTTAAAAGGGGATTGAGTTCACTTTTGGATGACGTCAAAATTATAGCTACATCAAATATATTTTTTTAAAGTTGGTTTTCTAAGTGACATATCGTATGATTCGTCCCTATAGAACAGCAGAACAGTAAAACGTGAATGAGGTAAATTATATGTAGGTGCAAACAGAAAGAGTGTATCTACCCCCAAAAGGAAACAAAAATAATAATAAGTAGTGGGTTATCTCAACATAGTGTTGGGATGGCGGTCTAATACTAATTCTACTAATTTACTAAGTCGGCCTCAACTTGTGTTGTAACTAGCTAGAAAGAGGGGGATATGGGCAACGCGAAGGTACCCCAAAGTCTGGTGCTAAGCGAGCAATGGAGTTCTGAGAGCGTCTCAAAGCTGCCGAGATACGCTTAGTAGACGATGCCTTATGTTTCTTTTGTTGTCCAATATTAATCGAAAGAAATTTATATACACTACCTATTCAGTGTTTGCCTTACGGTGAAGGAAAACATCGTGAGGAAACCTGCATGTCTAAGAAAACCTAGCAAGTTTTCGAAAGACATGTGTAGTCCGCCAATCCGCACTTTGCCAGCGTGGTGGACTATGGCCTGATTCCCCTTGTATTGAAGGGAGGCCCGTGCCTAGCAGTGGGACTTTAAAAAAAAGGCTGAATACATAGTATTAAAACAATTAGAACGAAATCAATTTTGTTTTTATACCAAGCTTTAACACTAAAAGAAACCAGACGTTTCACGTTAAACCAACGGCGGTGTGCTCCGACCCAGCCCCATACGACTTTTTTTCAGTCAACCCTAATATTATACAATATACATGTTACACAGGTGTTAAAATAATAACAGGTGACATTCATGTTCTTAGTTTCAATATTATTTATAACTTACCATTCCTTAATAACAACTTCTCTTATTCCCTCTCCTATATCAGATAAATTAAACGCTACGGTTTTATAAACGTTACTTGTGGTATGTAGCCATTTTAAATTTAAATAATTCCCTGTTTTGACTTTTATGTTTACATGAGAATTCTTCCATGGTGTATAGTGTATATTCTAAAAAATAAAAATAAAAAAATAATTTGCTAGTTTTATTTAATTAAGATACACAAGATAGGTAAAATGCAAATTAAAAAAAAAAAAACAAACTCGATTGCGTAAAAAGAGTTTTATAATAGTTGCGGGTCTTTCTACATAATATACATAATACTATATTCCTTTTTTAACTTGTACTCATCTTTTTAGTTCGCTTTTTACGCAGTCGGGTTTTTTAGTTTTCTAAATATTTTTTTTATTTACTACTTAGTTTTAGTTAACAGCATGGTGCAGGTGACATTAGACAACCCCTTCCTTGTTACTAATAACGATTATTCATATTCTTGATTTACAAACAGGTTCTAATATTCATTTCCTAAATATTATAAGCGTAAGGTAACTAAATCATTGATAAATGTAGTAAATCAAAGAAAAGACGACATTGACTTATACAAATTTTTCATGATTATGATGTGCATTATAATTATTTATTTGTTCTTCATTAGTGACTCATTTCTTTGTCCCTAGGTACGATTAACAGTAAGTAGAAAAACTGTGAAAACCAAAATAAAGTATCCTACGGGAACCGTACATTTTTCAGGGATAAAAAGTAACCTTTGTGCTATTCCAAATATCTCTGTGCCAAATTGTATCCAGATATGTTCAGCCGTTCTGGCGTGCAGCCCAGTCGAACTAGCTTAAAAAAAGGACCAATAATGCAAAAAAAATTACTGGCAATTTTCCTTCGAAATTCTGTCACTGGCAGTCTAAATTTAGGTTCCCGGGGTACCAGACCCGTTGCGTCATCTTGAATTTAAGGGTTGATTTTTGTTTATTGAATAACTCATTTATTTTATATTTTTTTCACGAAAAATCTTTAGTACAATAGTTGTTTGAAATTAAATTTCCTACAATTTAGGTCCTTATCATTTTTTTCCTAGGATCGATATTTTTCTATTTATACCTGAGAAAAGGAGGGGGCAAAATCTTATCATTGTATTATCACGTTTATTATTGATGTTTTCGTATTATTATTTTTTTCATTAGTTTTTCGGTTGATTGTCGTTGAAAATTTGATGTATGTATTAATATTGATATGGATTTATTTATAGGACTATTAATCTATACATATTATAATAAAATTCTAACCGAGTCGAATCTGTACCTTAAATATTTTTTGGAAAAACTTATTGAAATAAATTTATTATCGATACAGAGACCGAATCTATAGTTTTTAGAATTTTTGTCTGTCTGTCTGTCTGTCTGTCTGTTACCGCATCACAGAAAAACCACTGGAGGGATTTTGATGAAATTTGGTATGATGATAACTGGATATCCGGGTCAACATATAGGATACTTTTTACCGCGGAAGATTATCTCATTCCCACGGGAATACACGTTACAACACAACCCAAAAAATATTTATGATCAGAATTTCTTGAAACTTGGTATTAATGCTCTTCAATACAATTAAATAAATACGTGTTTAGTGTTTTTTGAAATTCATCCCATAAGGAGATAAAATAAGGGATCAAAATTTGTATGAAACCTAAGTTTTTTTGTTGTAGTTTTAGAGCGAGCGAAGCCGCGGGTTTTGGTAGTTATGTCAAATTATTTCGTTGGTGTAGTTCTGGGGACTAGCATATAGATTAATTATAAGCACTGTAAATCAAGAATTATTGGAAAATGGTAGGAAATTCTTTTTACACAAATCCCATGTAATATAACTATGATTTTTGCAGTCTCTTTGACTCTGAAAGAATTTTGGAGACTGTTGTTTCTTATATTTAACTGTAGACAGTTACATATACATTTTTTTTTTAATTTTTTTTTATGGTACTCAGTGATAAACGAGCAGACAGCCCACCAGATGAAAAATGGTGCCACGGCCCACCTACGGTTTATGCACTTAGGTTTTACGTAACAAAACTGCAGAACCGCCGGTACGTTATCACTTTAAGGACTAAGGCAAGAGGCATCTCTTGCCTGTAATTGCGCTAGCTACCTTATCCTTCAAACCGGAACACAACAATGCAATCATTGTTGCATGGCAAAAAATATCCATCTTATTTGAATGTAATCAATTTTATGGATTGTTGTTAGATATCTCTTAATAATTTTAGAGAACAATTATTATAATTATACATCGTTTAGCTTAAAAAAAAATAACTTCAATTTAGTTATTATTATATTTTCCGTATTATAAAACTAATAAACAGTTATTAATTTTTAAGTAGACATTTCATTTTGATTACTAATTTTAATTATTTATATTTATTTATATGGGCTGCTAACGATTTTTACATTATTTCGAATAATACCTATAGTAACCAAATAGAAAACTAGTTTCACCAATTAAAATAAAATTATTAAAATAGCATAAATACAGGCAATATTTATTACAATATATATTATATTTATAACAATATAAAATAAAACATTTAAGCTATTTTGCAAAACGAATAATAATAAAGTATCTCAAATAGTAATTATTGCCACAGTGATAACACTACTTTGGTTTGTGTTTGATAAGATTTGGACAAATTCTTATCTCATAGAAATTAATGTACATCTAGCGGTAGGTACATTTTTTATATACGTACATATATTAATAACAATATCTATACTAATAATATAAATATGAAGATGTATGTTTGTTACTCTTTCACGCCAGAACGGCTGAACTGATCTGGTTAAAATTTGGCACGGATTATAGTCTGGAATAACATATAGGCTACTATTTTAATCCCGGAAAAATGTACGGTTCCCGTGGGATAGGTTTGTTATTGTTTTCCTAGAGGCGAACCCGAACGAAGCGAGGGTGAGCCGCTAGTGTTAAATTTTCGATAACAATAAAAGATCCTACATGATTTACGAATGAGTTTATTATTAGAATGTTTAAATGCATGTTTATAGATAAGACTTTCTGATGTAATGGTCCTTCTAGTATGTTACTAGTTTATACAGGCAGGTAAGCAAGTAGACACAACGTATTTATTGTATAAATGTGTACTAATACATCATACGTACTATTAAAGTAGATATTCTATGCTAAATTCTGACCATTTATTAATCGGTTATACCCTAGGTAAATCATTTTTTAGTTTGAGAAACATTTTTGAAAGAAATAACTTACAGTGTGCGTAGTGAACCAGAGCTTATTATATTTATTGAAAATCCTTAAATTCATTAACTTTCTTGTAACTAGAGCCATTTTTATTCACCAACGTAAATAAGAGATTTTTTTAAATAAAGAACATGACGGCCACACCGTTCTAGCAGTACCAACACAACTGAGTCTTATCGAATACATTATCAGCGGGTCGCAACATCGATTAACATTTTTAAACATAATCGTACAATAATGTTTATATATTATACACTCAAAGTTTAATGCTTTGTTTCTTCATACGTCAGCTTACAGTGAAAGGTCAAGGTTTATATCATTTATTTAATACAGTATTTTGGTATTTTCGTTTAGCTATAAGTATTTATGCATTAAATAAATTATGAGTTGTTTATAAAAACTTACGAATAAATTTGACAGTTATCCTCATATATGAATTACTTGTGGCATATTTTTCTTAAAAATATACTTAGTAAATAAATATTTTTGTTTAAAAATTCAAATGTTACTTACCTGCTCTTTTTAGGATAATAGGAATATGAAATAATATGCATAATAAGCAATTGTTTTTATTAAAGACATAATAAACATGTTAATAAAGTGAATAAATACAATAATATATAATCGATAACGGTAATGTAATGCACGACAAGACGCGGGAGCAACCCATGAAAATCAGATTGCGAGTACACAATACTTTTTAACCGACGACTTCTATCCTAAATAGCTAACGTGTATCACAGAGGCGCTCTGCCAATATCTGCTATAGTTGCATTGTCTGTTAATTTACCTGAACGCGCCGTGTATGACAGCGCTCAACATAACTTGTAGACAATTTGTTTAGCTAACACTATCCCAAAACACAATAAGCACAGATACTAAATAATTACCATACAAGAGTTACTTTAGTTAATTCCGAAAATTAAAATGGACAATTAATAATAATAATAATAAAGTAAAATAAATGCATCTAAACACCTGCATTTAATTTCCTACGCAGAAGTCTATGTAGGTATATGTGGATATTTATCACATCGTAACTGCCTATAACACATATCTAACTATTATGAAGAATATACAAAATTTATATTTTACATCCATTACAAAATCAATATAGATAGGTACTAATAATATACCTCAGACTAAAAAATTATATAGAGGGCCAAAAAAATTTCTAACATAAGTAAAAAAAATGCGTTATTTTACTATTTCCAATGTCGTAGAGACGTTAACTTTCTTCAGGGAATAAGGAAAACTTTGTTAATTGTTTATTTACAATTTTCGAGAAGAAAATATGAATAATAATTAATAATGAATAATAAAAATAACAAGTTCAATAAGTTTTTAATTGTTAGCTTCGTTTTAATTGGTCTTTGTTTTAATTGGTTTTAATTTGTTTTCTTTACTAAAATAAAACCTTTATTTATTAACATTTATTTACTTAACAAAGTAAAGAGTATTATATTAACATTTGTTTGTTGTTTTAACATATTTTACCGATAATAATGTTTGCTTATTAATTTCAAATGTTTGTAGGTAAAAACAGATATTCAATGTTTTATAAATAATTTTTTAAAACCTATGTGTATGAAAAAAAAAAATTAAATTCAAACATATATAAAATTCAAATAATAAAATCCATTAAAAATATTATTTTTTCGGGAGATTACATCAACATCTAGAAACTCTACTAATACATTGGCATTTTTGCTTAACTTCATGTTTACAGTTTAGTGCTATGACACTGCGTCTATATTATTCCTTAGTCTGAGTAGTTCACATCTTACAAATTATATTGGAACTTTTTTTTTAATTTCAAGTAATGTTTGTTCTATTTCGATGTCTATGGTAAATAAGGTCTAAGGTAAATCTAAATGAGGCTTAACTTATTGAGATGACAATTAAGTTATACATGTTTAAGTTTAAATAAATACAAATAACTACTAACTTATGTAGGTATGTGTAGACATCTTATTACCCTCCATACTAATATAACATATAACTATAAACAAATGAAAGGTATGTCTTTCTACAAAATTTTTAGCTAAAATTATACTAAAATATTGCAGGACCTTGCTTAATTTTTATTTAACATGTATTATATTTAGTGTATTTTGACAAATATATTTATTTGATTTCTCAATTAGTTAACATATCTTAATTGGTTTGGAAGTACAGTCAAATAACTTTAATCACAACGCATTTGAAATATAGAAAATTGAATACTATAACAATTGATAACAGTGGAAGACTTCATTTAAATTATTCGTTATTACCTCTTTATCTTTCAAGTACTCTGGTTATTTTATAAGATTTTGATTTCCAATATTTTATTATTTTACAGTTATATAGAAGTTTATTGTTATTGTGATACGATAAGGCAAATTAGCAAGGAAGATTTACTTAGATAGGTATTAGCAATTTGTTACAGATTTATCTGTAGTTTTTGATTATACTTCGAAGTCGTCAAAACATTATGTCGACACGTGCAAAATAATAATAAACAGCACATAACAAACTAAAAAGATCACTAACAAATCCTACATATAGTAGATTAAACATGATTGTAACGAATTAAGAAAATCTGTCGCATTTAATATCTTATTAGATTTTATTTTGTATCTAGGTGTTTATCAAAATTTCACTAGCCTTTTCCAATGTCATTTTATTACATTATAAAAGCAAGGCCTACCTTTGTTATAATATAAAACGTGAACATTGAGAACAGTGCGAATTCACTATCCAGCCTTATATGTATAGTTAAGAAGCCAATAACACCGTTTACATGGAGCTTATTTATGCGTAGACAACATTAACTGTATCACAATACCGCACTTGTCTCTTGTTGTTCTATTACATCAGTGGTTCTCGTACGACCATGTATTTATAAATTTACACATATCGGTACACATTGTTCCGCTATATTAGACGAGTATCTAACGAGACAAGAGT
Source organism: Argynnis bischoffii washingtonia (assembly GCA_033884665.1). Lineage (NCBI taxonomy): Eukaryota > Metazoa > Arthropoda > Insecta > Lepidoptera > Nymphalidae > Argynnis > Argynnis bischoffii. The sequence goes on along the minus strand of CM066618.1, from coordinate 9,407,194 downwards.
AGACATAGAACGATATGTATTTGCAAAAAACGCCGTATGATAAAGACAATCAAATAGAAGAATGTTTACATTTCTGTTACCTAGACTTTAGTGTATAAGATATTTACCTTTTTACTTTTGTCGTTATTATACGGTGTTCGTTTCGGGTGTCGAGCGTTGAACCGTAGTTCGACAAGGCTTATACGTAAATATGAACACTATTTGTCCAACTAGTCTGAAACCGTACAGTTAGGAAGCAACAACAACAACTAAACACCGACGTGATATATTACGTTGATGTGAAATGACATCTAATAAGAAGAGCTAAACGTGTAACTCATTGAGTGTGATAATATGATTGTGTATAGTGAACATTTATCAAAAGCACAGCTGTCCAAAATTTAAAACGAATTGAGTGTCTTATGATTATAAAATATACATAATATTGATTGTGCAGTTCTGATTTTAAGTTAAAATTGATAGAGTAGTGCTTCTTCTCTCAATATTATCTTAATTTTTATACCATTAGCAGTATTTACTTTCCTCCATCTTTAAAATTCGGATTCCATTGCAATAGAGTTTCAAATTATTCTGTAAAGACTCGTTTTTAACATTAACCTATATTTTAGGGATATGAGAAACGACTCTTTACGAACTATACCTATAATATAACATTCAGAAAAATATTGTAACACGCCCGTATTCAACATTTAGTACATATTAATGACTGTTTTTGTTTAGACACTTATAAAAACAGCTCAGTCTGATTTTATTTTATTATTTCCTATAATAAAGTAACATAAACTTGCAAGTTCGAAATATTCAACGAGTTTCGTTGTAAACAATACGTCCAAAACTTTTTCAACGAATAAATAAGCACGAATTTATCAGAATTCTAAATATAATCTTTATGCGGAAGTTAGTTGCCTTTCGTTTAACACCGTATAAATTTCATATTGATATTAATTTTATTGAAATATTTATCCCGCGGTCTGTATCTCGCTATTAGAGCTAAAGTATTGAAATTACTTCTGTACCTAGTAATAGGACGTATGTCATTACATTATATTTTATTTTTTATTATCATAAATATACATTTTAATTTTAGACGTTTATAAAAACCGAAATTGTTGATATTTTATTACTCATACATACGCTATAAAACATTTAAGTCATGCAGAGGATCTTTTTCATCAAAATATTTTTTTCTTTGACTATAAAACAAATTTGATAAGATTGCTATTCAATTTTTAAATAATTTTTAAGTTTATTGAATTATAATAGATACTAATAATTATAATAATAAAGAAATCATTACATAATCATATAATTTTATTTTATCATTTTTAATACTTTTGCTCAAAAGCAAGTACAGATAACCACTTTGGATAAATACAAAATCAATATCAATAATAAGTATATAATATTTAATATTTTGTAAAACATATAAAATCTCTCTCTAAGTAGTCACTTACATTATTATTATTATGAGCGATATTTGCGTTTAACTTCTATATAATGATAATAATTTCTGCCTAAAAAAACCGAATTTGAATAAATACAAAAATGAATACAGTATTGAGTATGAAATTATTGAACGTGATGTTAAGATTAGGAGAAGTGTATAATTTAGTGATATAATTTAAGGATTTTCAACTTTGTCGTGCGAAATAAGACAAATAATAATACCTACTTAGCCATAATAGGTCCTAACTAGTTTAGTTAACATTTAAACCGTTTTTTTAAGAAGATCGGAAAATTTCACATTGAAGAAGCGAGACAGTATATTTTCTTTATTTAGAAAGTTGCTTTAAAATGGCTAAATAATTCTGGGTTCAGAATAGATGCGTTAAGTTGACAAATATTTTGTGAGTCATTATAAGCCAACAATTGACAGCGTTTAGCTATTTAAACAAAGGCAATCACTTCGGCTTTGTAATAAAACTGATACTTAAAAAATATTATCACAATGGTAATAATAATTTAAAATTAGCAAGTCAAATGATAATAATACAATGGAGCGCACTTGTAGTGACTAGTATTAAAGAATATGAGGAAGATGAGGAGTACAATTAAATTAATTTTAAAAAGTAAATGACTTTCAAAAGTAAATATTTTTATTGTAACCTCAATGTTGTACTGTTGTGCTATTGCAATTTTTATATAATTATTATCATAAACTTAAGTAATATTTTTCAAATACATTCACGACCACTTGCTCATAATTTAATAGCATAAATATTTTGATTGTTCTACTTTACAGATCGTAATCAGTCATTTTCTAAAGCGAAAATTTTGAATACTGTAACGAAATTTCAAGAGCGTTGAACTTTACGCAAAAAAAAACATAAAAATAAATTTAATCTAACTAAGTCTACTTTTCACACATTAATTACATTTTATTTTATTATTTAACACTGTCATTGCAGTTTTTGGTTTATTTCACAGGTCACTTATTTCACTTCCATTTTGTGAGCACTTATTGTTAGTGTTTCACATTAGAGCGAACGAAACTAGTCAATATATGAAGCTCATTTTTTTCTATAAAAAATACCCTACGTAAAACATAGTCACATCTAAAAATAACCATTGTTGAAAAGAAAGTTGATTATAGCGATAAACCTCATATTCGAAAATATAAAAAAATACTAAAACTAACACGTGCGTTTCACATTTTCATAGTACTCAGTTACATTTTAGAAGCGTCTTTGTACTACGAAGGGTGCGAAATTAACATATCTAATAGCAGAGATTTGAGGGTGCGTACTTGCTGGCAAAATTATATGTATACTACAGATAATATGTTTTATAATTTCTTTAAGTGATTTCGATTTGAAAAAAATAATATAACTGGTGCTATTTTTAATATTATAAAATATCCATACGACTATTAATTTCCATTTTAATGATGTTGTAGTTGTAAATTATAACTTTAAATTAACTATGTAGGATAACTCCGTATAAAATTAGATCAGATAACTTTACAGTCGATAGGACTTTCATCAATGATAAAACTTGTTACTAACACAATCCAATAAACAACCAAAATAGCCAATCTGTACGCACCATAAGATCTCATTACTAGAAGTCAGTAGTATTTATCGTTCGCTCGTTCTCTCGTCAAGTGAAGTGTGGTGTGGGCGTGGGAGATATGCAGGGGGGCCCAACCAGCGGCACCAGCTCGGGCTGGGGCCGCGGCCCGCGTCACAGTGGCTCCACTGGGCTTTCCGCGAACTTTACTTCACGGCTTCGTCGGAACGAAGTGCGCCGTGATGGACTACGCCGGGCGGGTTGCAAGCTCGCGGATGACGCCTGTGCCAGTAGCCGTGGCGGGGGTATCACGCTACGTCCAAATGGTGAATGTCGTAGGAATTGACGTGCTACTACTGGCTGCCAGTATGAACTCCCTGTAATAGATATAGTTAATGTTTTATTTGCCTAAGTTATTAAAATAAATGTACACATCTGTTTATATAAAGCTTACTTTAGTTCAGTATGAATACAAGATTAGATTAAATGAATCATAAGGATTTAAGTACATAAGTAACTTTTCCGTTTATGTATTTCATATGCTACGAAACTTTTTCATTATATGAACATTAAATTCGTATGGTTTTCACTATTTTTGTTTTAATTTGTTAATATGTAAGCGCCGTATTTAGCAAACTATGTCATTTTTCATATTCACCTTTTGTATGTACGGTTGTGGATCGTGTACGCCACGCAAGGCTACGTAGCCGACCGCGTGCGCCTTCATGCACCGCGTCTACACTGGCCGAACGCGTGAGATGCGCTGGCGCTCCCTCCGCCTCTGCACTCACCCCTGCGCCTAGGCCTTCACTTACAGAATATAACTTGTGCGTTATATCTTTACCTGTAATCATAGTTACATACTTATCATGTAAGCCTGTCAACTTATTATGCAATGTGTCAAAACAAATATTATTGAGATCAATGAAATTACTATGTCAGGATTTAGCTTTCACTGCGTTCAGTATTTGGATCACTGATCAGATTCTTGTTTGGGTCAAATTATTTTATTTCAATATGATTTTATATTCAAAAAAGTTAACCACCAAAATAAAAAATAAAAAACCTTATATTATATAAAATAACTATGTGATAACTTTAGATATTAAATGTTTTTAAAAGTATTCATGAAAACCCTGTATCCATAACAATTTTTTGTTTTCCTATAATAATGCAAACAGCAGGGTAGATAATCCAGGTAAAGTTTTTTTATCGCGCCTCACTAGTAGAGTGTAATAAACTAAACCATATTTCAATCGTTAATTTTGTGAAACTCTACTATTTTATTTCAGTATTTTATTCAAGCAGGGCTTAAGCAGAATGAAAGTACGTTAATTGTGTCAGGAAATTGCTACACGTTCAGCGTTCTAAGGAACAAAAGCGTTCTTACATTACAACACCTATTTTAGACATGCAAAAAAGTCTTTATAGATTTATTTAATAATTATTGTATTGTACTTTTATTGTGCATGCTTTTAATTTGTCTGCTTTATTTAGTGTGGCAATAAAAATATTTAAACATTGTTTAACCATCATTAGGAAAAGCCAGACTTTCTGAGTGGCATAAAAAGGTACAGAAGGTGCAAGTATTTTGAAAAGTGGACTGACCTATGAGACAGTCGAGTACAACCTTGAGAGCAGGGCGGTGACGCAGTACCCGTTCTAGACGCATGCGCGGCCAACACACGCACGTGCACACCTCCTCCGCCACCACTGTCACCTGCAAACCGCGGATGGAAATGCATTAAAGTCCCTCCTGACATTGCCAATGGTGAATGCTCTGTTACCGATGGTCAATTATAATTCTTGTTTGCGTAGAATATTTAGTAATGTCTTATTTGTTATTACAGGCATATGCAATGTTTGTTATACATATTATTTTTGTGTCCTAAAAATGTACTAAAAATTGCTGAATTTTATTGCTTTCCTCTTACGGAAGAGGTAGAGGGAACTATATATAAAACTAGTTGTAGCCAATTAAATCCATATAATAAAGTAGTATTTAAATTTTACAGTGATATATTGTTAGCAAAAATCTAAATGCTTTATTGTTTCGACATTATTCCAATTATTTCCTGAGATAAATCATCCATCACAGCCTCAATACATTATTCATGTCTAACTGTGAATTATTGAAGTTAAACGTGCAAAGAATCTTAATGAGTTTTGTCATTACCTCGTCACTACACGTTGAATGATTTTTTTTTAATTAAATTTGATAGTATTATCCTTCTTTGTCATATTTGAATATAGAATGATAATCATAATCCTTTGCTTTCAATATGAAAATTTTGTTATCTGTTAATATATTTTTAATAACATGGTTTTTACGCATTATCTCTTAGATTAATAATCATTCTTCTAGAACGAAATATAAGAAGAGATTGGAAAACAAAGTGAAGGATTTTAGTTTATACATTTTTTTTTAATAAAAAGCTGTCATAAGGACTGCCGACAGAAGTGAAAATGTAAAACTATAAACAAACAGTTGTTATTTTTGGATATTCAAATTAATTGTATGTATTCAGCCCTTTTATTTTACGTCCCACTGCTGGGCACGGGCCTCCCTTCAGTATGAGGGGGATCAGGCCATAGTCCACCACACTGGCCAAGTGCGGGTAAGCGGACTTCACAAGTCTTGTGAAAACTTGCTAGGTTTTCTCAGACATGCAGGTTTCTTCACGATGTTTTTCTTCACCGTTAAGACAAGTGGTAATCATGTTGGAAATGATTCGCATATGAAAATATTAGAGGTGCGAGACCCGGAATTTGATCCCGCTCCACTTGGATTCCCAAGCGAGCGCGTTTCCACTGAGCTACCACTGCCTATAATCACATTAATTGTTTGATCATAAATTAAAATTTGTAAATTAAAGCTTTATCTCGTTTTGACATCTATCGTCACTCTGAGTGTTAGCGTTAATACGTCACGTGACAATGTCGATGACGACTTATATGAATTTACTCCCAATTCAAACCTGCCTATAGAAGTTTTCACTTCAAAAATTGCGCGTTAGTAATAATTGACCACTAATTCATCTTTTTTCAAAGGTAGTGGACATTAGATTAAAATATAAAGATAATGTTGCTTTAGTCATACATATAGTCATAGTCATTGTCTTGATTTGGGTAAATAGTGAGTAAAATGAAGAAAAAAAATCCGATGAGTTTTATAAATATCACGTCTTACTGTAAAAATCTTTGCTTAGTTAAAATGGAAAACATAATTCCTTTTATTTTATGAGGCATCTCATTTCATGGTGTTTCATGTAATTTTTCACATTTTAAAGTAAAAAAATGAAAAACGTGTGGAAAGCAAAACATAAAATATTACTTACCTGAAAGACGTCGTCCGAGAGGTCACGGTTCGCCTCCCACTCGGGCGAGTCGACGAACTGGTAAGGCTGGATATAATGTAGATGCGTTTCGTCGCAACTTACTCGCATCCTTAGGAATAAGAAAACAATTTATATCCTTAGATATATTCGTGCCTCCATAGTAAATTTGCAGTATTTTAAATATTTATTATTGTGTAGGTAAGTTGAAAATTTCTACTAGTCTTTGTTCGGGGCTTCCTTCACTTAAATAGATACGCTAAAATATACTCCGTACTCCATTTCATAATTATACTAATTTCAACGGCGTAGAAATTGATGCCCTACAGCGTCCTCTATTGGCGAGTTATAGTCAAAAATATAACAAATAACTTTTCTTTTCTTTAAGTTTTCCATTTAAAAATATTTATATGAGTCAAAAGGTATAAGCATTCATTAAAGAACTTTCATAAATTGGCGGTTTTGTGAATACAAGCGAACATATTTATTTATACAGATAAGTATAAAATATTAGGTAGACGTATCACTCCGGATAAATTCTTAAGAGTTTAGGGTCAAGACATAAAATGCTGAACAGAACTCACCTCGCGTTTTATTGTATAATAAAAAAAAATATTATCTTGTACTTACTCAATTTCAAGGTATTCTCAAAAGAGAACTAAATTCGTGCTATATACATTATAAATGAAAGATCTTAAGTAATCATGCGTTTGTAACAATAATATTTTATTTCGTAAAGTGCGATATATGATCTATTATTAAAATTGCGTAATATAAGCAGCCATTCCGTTATATAAATATGTAGGTAACATGTGTGATATATGTACATCCCTATAATAAATAAAACAAATAGTTGGCGGGCTCGAGCAGCGGCATCAAGATTCAAGACAGCACCGAACGAACTTATAGCAAAATGGATTTTGACCGCGATCCGACTTGCGTGGGTGAAGGAAATTGCTTGCTTTGCCTGTTATAACTAACATGCAGCAAAATTCTTTATACTACAAAATATTTAAAAAACATATATCCAACTTTTGCGCCTCAGAATTTGATATAAGTTTGGTTGTAAAATATTGTGTTCGTACCATTTACTAATATATAGAACTTGTTTGCAGATATTCCCAACCGGGTAGGGCAGCAAGAACCAAGCCCAAACTATCATACTTTTATGTACTTACCAGTAATTAAATTTTACAAAACTATAACTATTCTATTGCAACTATTCTATTGAAACGTTCCTAATGGTGCAAACTACTTGTATTGGATCAAGATCCGGCTGCAATATTGCTAAGTTCATTGATAATAATCAATGAACTTAGCAATATTGCAGCCGGATCTTGATCTTGATCTTAATCGAAATCATTTTTTTTATATACAACAATATATTCGACAATATGTTTTGACCGGGGTGCCTATTAAAATGTGCCCGTTAGTATATTTAATGAAATAATAATTGACTTTTAGGAACAAAATCGATGCACTTGTTATTAAAATAAAGTATACTCCACTTCACAGAGATATACGTGAAAAGTGATAGGCGCCGTTGCGTACCAACCTTTTCGCAGCCAAGTGTAACCAGATAATATTTTGTTACATTTATACGTTCATGGCGTATATTAATTATTTATATATCAAATTATAGCATTTTTTTCTGTTCATGATAAAATACCTCTGCGTCTGTAAAAGTGGCCGCAAGTAGGGGTTACTAGCTGTTAAAGATAGATTAAAGTCAGAGAGAGTTAGCGCGCTTCATCAGTTGTCATTCTAACCGTGTTGTTTTGGAGCTTGTAATACACAATGTTGTTTTATTTAACGTTACATATAATTGGGATTGTTAAAGTAAAGGTTGAATTAAAAAATAAGTAGTTAAAGATAAATAACTGATACAGTTTTTCTCTAAAAATAAACAAAAATTTCCTTTCTAATATTTCTTTTTTTTTTCTTAGATACCTAGAAAACTTGATTAGGAAAACGAATTATTTATATTCACACAGTTTGAGTGATTACATACTTTCCTTTCAATAATATCGACAATCTTTCGTCGGCCGGAGTGACTTCCTCGAGCGCGTATGCTTCTCCCGGCTCGAGCTTCACGATTCTCGCTTCCCGAGTTAGCTCCTGAAAGTGCTTCTTATTCACTTTCAGAGGCTTGAACAGTTTCAGGTACAAATCAGTCAGCTCTAATGACAACGCCGGTGGAAGAAACCTGAGAAAATGTAGCTTAAAACAGAACACGAAACTAGGCCTGAGACGCTTAAAACCCCGATAAAATTCACCGCTCTTAATAACTATACCCATAATAAATATGTAGGTACCTAAAGAGTGTAATCTAATAGAAATATTTGCAGTCATCACTAAAATGAGTAGATAGAGAACTATATTAAATCTAATGTAACTATACAAGGTCACTAAATTTGGTAAGCTAGATATCCCAAGGATCTACAATCCTGTAAAACCTAGCTTTTGTAAAGTAAGTTGTAACTAAAACAATAATAATAATCAATCGTGTAAAATAGAGTCTAAAATTCTAATAAATTATTGCATAAATATGCTTTAACTTATTATTAATAGGTATCTATTATGTGAATGAATGTAGAAAATAATGCCAGGATTACCTTATAATTAAGAAGACAGTGTGAATAGAATTGACGAGGACCAGTGCAAGGTTCCAGGCTAGAACATCGGGCGCGCAAACTTCGGCGCCCGCCCACATGCCCATCAACACAGCGCCCGCCGCGGCCAGCGCGCGTAGTACCAGAATGCTTTGTTTGAAACTCTTCGGTGCAAGAAACGCAATCGCGAAGCACAAATTTGCTGCCTATGGAGATATTGGATCATAAAAATCGCTAAAATATGAAACGAATTCGAATGCAGCTATGCTAATTAATTGTTAAATACCTATGTAATGTGTGATGTATATGTTGTTTCTTTCTACTCGTGAAAACTATTTTTGGCTAATGTATCTATATATTATTAATTCTATTTATATGTAATATAATTAGCTGTATGTTTTCCATAAATAAATAAATAAATATAGACTGTATCTATGTACATATGTTATGTGTTATATAACTGCTTCAGTGGTCTACTAGCTAACATGTATGACTACAGATCAGAAGATTCTGGGTTTGAGCAATAATCAACAGGAATAGAGATTGCTCTTGAGCTTGCGCGCCGTGGCCCAAATTGGTTGGCGGTCAGGAGGACATTACTTATATAGACAACTAGCTTACCTGAAAGAGATCCTGCTGAGCGCTAGTCCATTTTGCGCAGAACCAGTGGTTGTCGTGGTCGTCCGTGGCGTTGGCGTTGAGTAGTTCGTAGTCGGTGTCGAAGGTGGCGTTGATGCGGGACAGGTTGTACGCTAGCGTGGCGTTGAGCCAGGGCGCGGCGGTCGCGGGTGCGGGGGGCGCGGGCGCCATGCTGCGCTCGCGCGCCGCCGCCCGCGCGCCACCGCCGCCGCCCGCGCGCTCGGCCTGCTCCTTGCCGCCGCTGGCGCGCTTCTCACCCGACACTAGACGATTCAGTTGGGCTCGCGCTTTCAGTATTACTAACTCCATCACCACTCCCTGTCCCACCTTGTCTCGTTCGCGACTCCACCCTACCTGCAATAATATATTTGTTTCGATAACTTCGTGCTATATACATATTTACTTTCAATATATCTAGCAAATCGGACTACTATACTATATACCTATGCGAAAGTTTTTTATGAAATATATTTGTTACTCCTTCATACTCAAACGACTTGATGGATGGATTAGAATAACTTTAATAAACAGAAGGACTATGACCATGAGTACCTAAGGCATAGGCTCATATTAGGGTCCTAAATACGCACCCAAGCGAGAGTAAGACGCTAGATGTAAGTAAATACGTTAGTTCAAATTTTTACTTTACGATTCTACTATCTAGTATTTAAATAATAATTTGAAAGAAACCAGTAACATCTTGAATCAGTCTTTGATAAGGTACGCGCTAATCGCTATTCTATCAGAGCGACTACCTTAATATATGGTTAAGGAAGGAAATCTCTGCAATTAAATTCATTTCATGAGCGCGCTAGTTTAAATAAAATTGCTTGAACGACTTTGAATTGGAGGCTTTACGACTTTAGAATCTATATATTTCAATAAACTGAAAGATAGAAGATAAGATTTTCAGTAAGTATTTAAAAAAATACAGTATATACAAGTTATTAAAAGACTTTAAAGGTTAGTAAAACTGGCAATAAAATTAAATTGCTGCATTTACACGAGCAGTAATTCTGTGTATAATATCTAAATTGTACCTACTTAATAAATTAAATTAATTATATTGCGTTTTACGTGCCTATACAAAATAATAAATTTTAATTGACGGAGTTTAAGTTTCTCCTTTTGTTTCTACTAGTATTTCCTTCTTTGGAAAAAGAAACGATTACCATAAAACATACCTAGATATACCTAAATGCACACTGTATCGCTACAATCTACGTAATACATGATTCTAAATCTAAATAGCTAATCTAATAACAATAAGCCGAGTCAAGGGTTGAATAGATTGTAACTGTGTAGCCTTGATTCCAATCTGTCATTGTTTCCGCAAATGTATATCAGAGGTGTAACAAAAGAGGCATTCATGTGTGCTGATTAGAAGTCACGAATGCAATAGCTGTTAAAGTTTCCATTTAAAAAATAAAATGTGTCAACTTAGTTATATTTAAATGTTTTATCATTTTAGTCATAAAATGTAACATAGAAAAGAAATCTGATTCTATACCTGTATAGATCCAATAGGAACGAATGCATCATATATTGCTAGAGCAAGATGCATTCGATGGCTCTTTGACACTTTATTTTTTTACAAATTAATACATTTGATAAAGTTTTTTATTTAGAAAATAAATGGGATGTACCATTTTGATCATTATTATTTTTTAACAGTCAATTTAGAATCTGACATGCTATCGAATTTAGATTGCGATGAAGGTTTCAAGAGCTTTTTATATAAAAAGACTGACGGCTCACCGTCGCTTCGCTTGGGTTCGCCTCTGGAGAATCAAAAAAAAATTATGGTTCCTATTTGTTTTTCTGATGTTTGAACTATATTATTGTAAAGTTTCATTCAAATCCAATCAGTAGCTTGTGTGTACTAAGCTGTATAAGTTACTATAGTTTTTTACTCCCCCCCCCCCCCCCCCCCCCCCGGGAATTCTTTAATTTTCCTCGATGAAAAGTATTTAAAATATTGACCGGGGATATAAAATAATACCACCATGCAAAATTTCATTTAAATTGGTCCAACAGTTTCGGAGATTAGCCGGTACAAACAGACAAACAGACAGAGAAATAAAAAGATTGAAAAAAATCTGGATTTTTTCTATTTCGATTCGACCTCTACAATTTTATTATATGTATAGGTGAAGAATACTTATTTTGATGATCTTTGTTTTGTTGGATGTATCTTCACCCCGAATAGCAGAATAACTATTAAAAAATCGGAAAAATTCAAGAAGAAAACATTGAAAAAAAAAACTATTGCATACTAAGCATCAAAACGTTCCTAGGGAAGAACCTGCACGAAGCGAGGGTGAGTCGCTAGTATACAATAGGATAGTAATTTTTACACAAATTGATGTGCAATGCATGTTAAACTTTATCCATTTGTCAACTTTTAAGCCATCCACTATAAAGTAAATTTAAGTTTCTATTTGAAAACAATATTAAATTTGTTGGCGGCATGCCTCTCTATTTATCTTATGTATGTACCGACGTGACATACAGAATATGTATTTAGATATAATAATGTATATAAAGGTTTGTGGAACATCAAAGACATATTGTTTTCAATATTCCTAAGAAAATACAGGGATCGGATATTTTACGGATCTATACACCTATTTATTTACTTTGTATTTAAATTAATATCCAATACATCAGTTTAGTTTTTATGGACATGTATGAAGATACCTAGATAAAGTTTTGATAATCCATCATGTTTTTAGTTTTTAGTTGGCAATACTTAGTAAACCATAATCAATTCATTATAAACTGAAAAATGAGAAGATGTTATTTTCGGTAAAGTTAATAAAAACAGAATGTACAAGTTAAATTCAATTGAACTATATTATACATATCTACTGTTTTCGTCCACCTTTCCGAAAATGTACAAGTTTAATTAAAAAACTAGATGTTAGTAAAACTGTCTCTAACTACTATAATAGTAATTCTACTAGGAAATCTATAAAAGAGCTGAAATATTTCACTACAAATAGAATAATAAAAACAAATGTTACTTGTTATCGAATATGGAGTGCATTAATTTTGGGCCTAATACATATTTTATTGCAAAAATTTGAATTCAGGGCAAAAATTGTGTTACTAATAGGCATAATTTAATTTAATCAGAATTTATTATAAATAAAATGATATTATTTAAATAATATAGTTTGATAACGAAAATCCTTCAATATCGAAGAATTCAAGTAAGTATGGGGAACAATGTATTTAGGTCACAATATGTTTGCGAGTATTATCCGGAACACTTCCGCACACATTAAGTCATCAAACGACGGGAAAGTCGCTCCTATATCGCAAGCTACATACTGTAACAAGCCACATTTGCATTAAATTGCATTACTTCCACACGTCATATCGTTGACACGACATAGCAGTTGGACTAGACTTTTGGTAAACTTCACTTTTACGGCACATGTACAGTGAGGCGTGTTTTATATAGAACAAGCAATAAACTTAGTACACCATTTTATTGCTCGACAGTCGTAGACTGAATGATTGCTGAAAAACCTTTGCAGTTTCAAACTTACGTAAAGAAATAGAGACGTGTCACGTTATTTATGTCGATAATAGAGCTGCGATAACGGTATCGTGTTTAAGTCAACGGCTCGTGTTATATAATTGCATTATAGCGTTTCTAAGTGCAAGAAGAAAATTCAATATACTTTAAATATAAAGCTTTTTTAATATTATGTTATGCAATTTGAATAATGTATTTTTAAAATGATTTATACGGAGCTAAATTTAAATCTACATATGTACACACATGTAAGGTTTTCACTAATAGAAAGAGCGATAACCTTGTATTTATATATATATATATATATAAATACAAGGTTATTGGTAATACGTCACGATCCCGTTAAAGGGTTATAGTACAGGACATTAGCTATCAAACGACCCCCAAAGCGCTTATGCAAAAGTGTATCGTTTTCGAATTATTATATTTTTTTCTTTTTTTATAGGTAAAGGGGAGTTTACGACTTTAAAAATTAATAAAAAAAACAATGTATTTTATTATATAATTTTTATTTCTTGCTGGTGCTCAACCTTGTTAATAATAACCAGTGACAAAACAAAAACAATCTTCAACATTTTTAAATTATAGCTCCAAAACTGTACATGTTTTGGATTTTTAATTTTATTTCTTTGAATAACTTGCAAATTTTCTCTAAAAATCTTTATGACACTTAATCTGCCGATTATTTTAAAAATAGCGTATCGTTAGCTATCCATCGGTACCTAAAAATTACAGAAAGAATTGTAAAGTCAAGAAATAATGACACAAACAAGGAGACCAGGTAGATAATTCTAACAAATGCTATTGTTAAGGAATTAAATCAGGATCATGGCAGAAACGACTTTAATGCAAATAGTTAAAGATTATTTTTTAATATGGTCAACAGGTAAAAAAGGAGAGATAAACTAGTCTGATTTTTAATTCCACGGAAATATGACAGCTGTCATTCTTTGACAATTATCATAAACCTTTACTGCTTTGAACTTTTTTAATATATAAAAACAAAAAATATGAACCAGAATTAGATCAAGTAAACTATATGTATGACATTGTAAATAGTCTTTGTATTGTGCATTCAATTCACGCTAACTATAATGTAATTTTTTTATTGTTAAATGAAAAAAACAGAGTAAAACAAAATATTTCTTAAATGAAAATATTTATAAATCATTATCACTTATATCATCATTGTCGTCATCATCATCCACTCGGATTATAAAAGAATCACACACTATCCATCAGATCATTAAGAGGGCACATTTTATTCTCTTCTTTAATAATATACTCTTACAAGAAGTACAGATTTTTAAACAAAAGGGTTTTCCTAAAAAAGGCTTGCAACCTATGGTTTATTGGACTGGGATTCCTGTTATAGAAAAATAATTTCCTTAATAATTATTGTAACTTCAATAATATGATAATAAAAAAATAATTACCATTTTAGAGTTATTAATATTTTTTTAAGTCTTAGTTTTTCTAATTGAAATCTTAAATTCAAGAAAGGTTTATTTTTTTATTTTGCTAAAATGCTTTCCGTTTTTAGTGACAATGTTTCAAAGTTGACAACACTTCTGAAATGTCAGAATTCCGTCGAATTGAAAATCAGACTTTAGGTACCCATTACTGATGATACTATGCGATAGCGAAACTAGATTATATTTTGAAAAAGTGAAAGAAATAAACGTATAATGACATTGATAACTACTAAAAAGGTTTTTTTGGGGATGAATTATTTTCGGGAAGTATCAATTTCAGACAGTGGAACTTGGGATACGAAACAATTAAATACTTATACATACACATTACACGTAGCAAGACTTACAACAAGGTTTAAAACATGTACTATGACTCTGGTCTCTGACTGCATAATATTATTTTCCTTCATTAACTTGTTCCCTTCATTTTTACCTTTTAATTTATTTAGCTACCGTTAAATTTTCGTAATTGGACTTCTCAAGTCAACCCTTTTAGTTGGCAATTTTTTTTATTATTGGTGGAGTCAATTCAACTGATTAACAATAAAACTTTGTTTGGGTCAATAAAACGTATGTTTTATAAAACTTGAAATGAGTATAAAAATCCAATACTTAGCCTCAAATAAAATGGAAAACTCCACTTTGTCTTTCCGTTTTAAAATAGTAATTAATAATTATAGTCCTACACTTCATATATTTAAAATTCTTTTGCCTATAATTCCAGTGACATTAAGCTGTAAAAATTGGGTTACATAAAGTGGGTAATTATCAAAATATTGACCGGTTTCGATTAGTAGTTATACTGTGACTTTTCATTGTTATGATGCAAATGTAATTTTCAAAATTGTTTATTTTTAAGATTCCATCATCATTGTGATTTAAAAACATAAATTATTGATTATAGAATTTGTTAATTTTTACGTAATTTAAAAAGCAGAATCTGTTTCATTGCTCTTGTTTTTTATAAAAAAAATTAATACACTTTTTTTCTAGTCCTTACTATTTATAAAATTATTTGAAAAAGAAAAAAATACTGAAGTAGATGTGTTAAGGTTTTTTTTTTAAAATGAAGCTTAACTACGACTTATATTAAGATGCTAAGTTGCAGTTGAACAAATAAATGAAATAATATATTTGGAAAGTACGTTTAATATGAATAGAATATGTGAAGCGGATGCGGAAAGATGTATCGATGCTTGCCGGTAACAGAGTCAATAGAGCTCTGTTTGATTAAAACGACAAGCTCTGAGAAAAGTCGCTCTTGACACAGCGCAGTGTTGGTACCTATCCACGTTCCATTATTTATTTTGGAAGTGACTAATAAGAGGTGCATCCTTTGGTGGTCCTGACTGACTAATGGAGCAACACACAGCATAAACCGCTAGTCGTAGAAACGTCAAATTCGGAGGACATATTCTTTATGCGATGTAGACATATCGGATATAAGATAATTTTTCGAAATTCACCCCCTAAGTGGGTAAAATAAGAGATTAGAGATTGTATGAAACTCTATCATTCTTATTGTGAAATACACAGAAAGTGGTGAAAGAAATTAGAAATTCATCCCTTAAAAGGGTAAAAGGAGGTAATAAAGTTTATATGGGCAAAGAATTATATATTTATGATCAGAACTACTTGAAACTTGGTATTAATGCTCTTCAATACAGTTAAATAAATACGTGTTTTAGCATTTTTCGAAATTCAATCCCATAAGGGGATGGAGGCAGTGGTAGCCCAGTGCTAATGCGCTCGCTTGAGAAACCGAGTGAATCGGGTTCGAATCCCGGGTCTCTGATATGTTCATGTTCGAATCATTTCTAACATGATTACCACTTACCTTACGGTGAGAACCTAGGAAGTTTTCAAAAGACACGTGAAGTCCGCCAACCCGCACTTGGCCAACGTGATGGACTATGGCCTGATTCCCCTCGTATTGAAGGGAGGCCCGTGCCCAGCACTGGGACGTGAAAAAGGGCTGAATACAAGGGATGAAGGATCAAGGATGAAACTTACAAAAGTACAAATAATAAAAAAAATATATTCACCTATAGACTATAAAATCACTTTCTTTAAAATGATGTCCACTTAGCCTTAAAGATTGTTATTTCGCCAATTTTGGTCGTCTTATTGCTTTAGCCCACAATTACTTCAGTTTTTGTCGTTTGGAAACAAATAATATCCATTTTCTTTGCATCCTGGCACTGCACAATTTGTTATTTTACTTAAATTTAAAAAAAAAAAATAAACTCCATGCACGCTATAGAGCTTTACAATATACTGAGGGCTATAGTGATCACGACATCTGTCGGGAGAAAAAGGCAAAATTCTTCTCCATTATTTTACGACACGTTCCAATTTTTCAAAGAATGAAAATAAATAAATAACAATATATATTTTGTGGCTCTTACGAAAGCTCTAAATTAAAGATGGCGGTTCTAGATTGGTAATACCCATACTTTTTATAGTAGCTCGATAAATAAAAATATATTAGTCGTACAGTGACTGTATTAATAATAATAAATTATTCGTACAGTTACGGAATTAGTAGGGTTAGCCATTTATTTTACAATAAAATTATTCACCTTATGATAATAATAAATACTCCTGACCGATTTCGGTCATGCAGCCAATCTCACTAAGACTAGCCAAATGCGCAGGAGATATCATAGTATACCCACAGACACAAGTGCACTTTCTACGGCTTTTACTTTCAAAGTCCGATGAGACGGTTTACCGGTGGTAGGACTCTGTCAAGCCTGAGGAGTCCGACTGGATAGGTACCACCCCCTTATCTATTTCTGCCGCCAAGCAACAATGATTGCATTGTTGTGTTCAGGTGTGAAAGATAAGGTAGCCAGCGCAAGTACAGGCAAGAGACTTTGACTCTATTTAACTAAAATTTAGAAGGTAGGTCTTTTGGGAACTTACTACTACACGAATTATGATAAATATAAACAAGTGGGTGAGTGTACGTACTCTTAAGGAAAATAAGTAATTTTTAAGGTACCGATAGGATATTTTCGACTTATTCTTTTGCCTTTAAGAAATTATATGAAAATATGAAACAAATTTTCTGTGACTTACATTTTACTGACTTATTCGAGAATTTGTATCTTAAAAGAGTACCTAAATGTAGTGAACTTTAAGAGTACATGACCATTGAATGATAGCGTTCGCTCGAACGTCGCCAATTCTTCAAGAATAAATAAATTTCCCATTATGGAATCTGCTCACTACATTGTCTTATATCATGACCGTGCTAGGACTGTGTCAGGCCATAAAAACTTTTAAGAAAAACAATACAACACGATCAGTGAGAGGTCAGGCGCAGGATCGACGACATAACATGCTCTTCGAGAGCCGGGGTGAGCCACCGTCCACTTCCCAACTCCGAGCTATTACTGACAATTTTTTTAACAGAGAAACGTCCTGAGTTTGGACCTCAGGACCTCCGGATCGACAGCCGTACATGCTAGCCATAAACCACCGAGGCAGTTATAAAATAATATATGTATGAAGCAATATTAAAATTACACACATAGTGGAAAGTTATGCTATACACATGGCGGTATTTCACCCCCGTGCCTCGGAGAGCACGTAAAACCCTCGGTCCTGCGCCTTAGCTCTCACCGGTCGTGTCAAGTAGTCGTCCCACAGGGGTATGAGAGTGATAGGAATAGAGAGTGCACTTGTATTTGGACGCACTATATCTCCTGCGCAGTTGGCTAGTCTCAGTAAGATTGGCCGCCGTGACCGGAATCGGTCAGAAGGACATTATTATTATACACTGTATGCTATCATCATTGCGTTTCTGATTAAAGACTTAAAAGATGGAAGAGAATAACAAATTTAGGAAGACAAGGAGAGAGAAAACATATTTGAGAAATTAAGATAAGTCATTTATAGATTTTATGAATACGATAATATTAATAAGAAATCTAGGGCTGATTAAACTATATAATGCCTTTGAGACATCTAACATCTTAGTCTCTCCCGTAACCATGATTGCTGTAAAGCATTCGAAACGTCGGAAACCAAAAATCTAAATAAATCCGCGAAAAAATCCGAAAAGTTTTATTTAAAATGTCAAAATCCGAGTAAATCTAAGAAAAGCAAGAAAGTTTAAGATCAAACAATTAATTTGAATATCCAAAAATAATAACTGCTTGTTTATAGTTTTAAGTTTTCACTTCAGTCTTCTCATGACTGCTTTTTTTTATAAAATTAGTATTTTAATCTCCATAAATAACAGATGAAGAAGTTGTCACTTTGTCACAGGTGGAGATAAAAAAATAGTAATACAAAATTGTATCTAAAGAAGTAAATCATTAAAAAAAACATGTTTTGATTAATGCAGATTTTAATAAAAGCTACTTATATTATGAGTTTCTGTTTATTTCGAAAGATTTGGGCGTTCAACAAACTCGTTTCAGTTCTCACGTAGAGGTGTTCATTCGAGACAATTTAGAAATTAGGAACAGAAGATAAATTGTACAAAAGAAAATAGTTACATAAATAGACGTGGAGTTTTGGATAGGAATTTGCAAGAAATTTTTGGAACATTAAGAGTAGCCAGTAGGTTTAGCATTTCTCACATAAAAGAAGACGACAATAAATGAAACTCTATATAAGAAACCTAACTCTATAAAATATGAATATATTATGATTTGAAATCCTGTGAAAAACGATTTCGATGAATGTTTCAATATATTCTGGATTTCTAGTTATTGTTATTATTGATCAGGTTCCTTCTATTTAATATAATAGTAGGTATATGAATAAATTACTATTTATAAGTATTTTGATTGATTAGTAGTATGTACTTAAGAAAGTGATATAAATTAGGTAAAGTTTATAATTTATGTCAATACGACAGTAAATATATAACAAAAATGGAAGATATGTGGATATGGACTATCTGAGATATTAGAATAACGTTATGTATACCTAGTTCTATGTTATGTATCTCCAATATAATTTTAGCGGAAATGGAACTCATTATTTATTGAATAAAAAGTTCGCAATGTCCATCTCTGTACTGCGAGCTATCTTTATGCCCATTAAGATTCGTTCAACGCTTTGGCTATAAAATGGGTTACCTAAGTCGGACGAAGAAATAAACAAGATTTAATTTTTTTTCTAACTGCTACTTCTACTAGTTGCAAAAAATCTCGCGTGTAAGAATTAAACTTATCATTATAAAATAAAACTAAAAAAATCATGTTATAGGTAAATCATATTATATGTAAATTAATGTATTTTATTATTTATATATGTATTTTTTATAATTAATGGATTTATTTATTTAATACTAAGTATTATCTAGTAATTTAACTTGATCTCAAGACATTTTTCGTGATTTTTAGAGTTCCTTACCCCAAAAGGAAAAAAGGAACCCTTATAGGATCACTTCGTTGTCCTTATATCTATCGTTCTGTGAAAACTCTTTTTCTCATGAACATCATATCATCAAGTTGAAATTAATACCAAATACTTAGATCTGCAATCCCTTGAAGCTCTTCCCTTGAAATTTGGAAAAAACCTATATCTTAAAGCAAAAGTAAAGGGAAGACCCTGAAAGCCTTAAATTGTGCCGTAAAATGATGTTACCATAATTTTTTTTCTTGTGATTATAAACCTAATCTTACGGAATCCTCAGAATGCTAGTCAGACTCGCAATTGTCCGATTTTTTTAATTCTTAGCACTAAAGTCCAATAACTCATTCAGAAGTTACGAGATCTCTACAATATAGGTATTCCAACGATTATAAACATGAAAATTTATTCTAGATGTTCGATAAACAATCCCTTCCCATCTCATAAGTTTATTTCGGTAACAGCTATGCATATTGCATATACCGTGATAAAAAATTGTAAAGTTAGTAGGCATTAAAGGGCAGTAAAAAAGGCGTTTTCTTTTTATTTTAAATATTGTAACCTATGTGGATATTATAATTTAAGAGTAAAGAAAAATATAAATTTAGACTGAAATAAATTCTAAGTGCTTAAACAACACGAGCGAGCACTGCACATCGCCCGCAAGCTACGAGTTCCTATCAGATGGAAATTCCTATTGAAACAAATTTTTATTTCAGCGCCTACAGGTTTAAATTTATTCTTCTACGTGTAGGCTAACTCTGGCTCCTAGTGGTAGAAATACGGAAGCATATGGCTTACGTATAAAATGATTTAACTATTATCAATTTATTTATCAAAAAATAAGAAAAACAGATTTTTGATTTTGATTTTATTTTAATGTGAAATTTATATGTCAACTACGTATGGGTTCATCTACATCTTAATTATTAGGTAATTAACACAATTTGAATAGTTAGGGACTGTTTCAGATTTTGTATTGTATGTGATTTAAAACATTCTAAACTTTAACTTTTTTCCTAAAACGACATATTTACTAAGTATTATCAATTTATTTATTTGAACACTTTATTGTACACCACAGTAATGAAATAAATACAGTAAACAATGTATCTAAAACAAAAGTGTATACAAAAGGCGGTCTTATCGCTAATTAGCGATTTCTTCCAGACAACCATTGGGTTAGGAAATACGAAAATATGGTGTGGGTGGTGTAAATATAATATACAATACAAATACTTATAAATACTATACAATTAATATATCTTAGGAACATAATATCTTAGGAATATAATATCTCTAAACTATACTAATACATGTTTAAATAATTAATATAAATGTTGCACAATGTCGACTTTTATATTTTAAATATTTTTAATGATTTGGAACGTTTTATACGAACAGGAAACTATTCCAGAGTTTTGTTTCTTGTATAGATAGGGGTGCTTGAAGATTTTTTTTTAAATGTACAAGTAATCTTAGCATCAATTCTCTGAAGGTCTTAACCTATTTGTATGAGTTCCTAGAAATTCAAACATTTCCTTCAAATAAGGGGGATATGTTGGATTAAACAATACACAGGACAAAAGAGAGAGAATGTGTAGATTTCGGCGACAGCGGATTGAGAGCCACTTGAGTTTCGTTCGAAATTAAGAAATGTGGTAATATTTACGCCAATTAAATATGAACCGATTCGCAAGATTTCGGAGTCGCTAAGTTTATTTAGATGGTCCTCGATCAGATTAATATAGCTTGCGGTTGAATAATTGAGAATCGAAAGGAGAAGTGAAATTGCTAACATAATTTTGGTAGAAATTCGAATTATAGAACGAAGACGCCGCAAGGAACCTGATCAAAGAAATAATTTCCTACTCACTTCTTTCATTTGTTCTGACCAAGATAAAGTTTGATCTATGTAAACACCAACGTCTTTAACTGTTGAACAATAAGGTATTACCTACAGTTCCATTCTTTTTATAAAACCACTAAATGATGTTATTTACTGAAGGGCAATTCTTCATCCGAAATGTTCTGGCCGGTACGGCGGTCTTATTTAAAATTAAATTGGCATGAAATTATACCACATTTGTCGCGAGAAACGTGAATGCACTTACTCATGTATTATAACAGAAGTAAGTAGATGTGCATTCGTAATAAACTGTAGCTGTGTTCGCATTCATTTTAGCTTAGTCATACATACCGAGGGTAAGTTGCTGGCACTGCCACTAGGCGACAGATTGTCGCGACCGCGCCTCCACGACCTACCAATATCTTCTTATATATCAACATAATGCGCTCAATCACGTTCTTTGCCATTATGAATAGTCGGACGGACTATTTTATTCGTTTCCTTATTTTCTTTTCTTTCAAATATATAAATAACAAGGAAAAATATACGTCATAGCAGGCAATTACTTTTAACAGTAAATACCTACTTTTTAAATCGGACAAAATAATTCCACTAAATGTGGAGGCCAGAATCTCATTTTGTAAGCAAAGCATTATGCAAACAGTCCTCGTATGAATTTCCGCTTAAGAACGTTCAAAAAATATCTACCAAGGACTGGCAGTTGCATACTTACATCACAACTTTTCTGTTTGTTTCTTTTGCTACATTTTTTAACATATAGGAGTACCTATTTAGCTAGTTAATAATTTTTATCGGAACCAAAACTTTCAATAAATTCTTGAAACTTTTAATTATTTATTTTATTTTTACAGAATGACAATGATATCGTATGATTACGTCATGGTTATATTTGTAAATGCAGTAAAAATAAATTTGTTAGTGTGAATAAAATCCCTGTCATTAGGAAAAACTGAATAACTTAAACAAGACGGACAATTAAAAGGATGGTGTATGTTTGTTACAGAAGTTCTTCTCTAAGACTATATGTAGGTATATGAACTAAAAATGTGGCAGGCAAACAGGTCAAGTATGAATTTTAGCGATTTTATTTCAAAAGTTATTGACATCATCTTGTGGTTCTACGTGACATTGGCGAAGTAAATTGTGCCTAACTGGCACTCCTAGAAGCCACGAAATAAAAGAATTCAATTGAATCATCTTATGGGAAGTTACAACAAAGCTTTTTGGCGCACGTCGTTATGTTATGTATGTACGTTATTTACTTTTTAGTAATATTTATTTATGTATTTTTTCTAAACAGAAGAGAAATATATTTTGATGGGGTATAATATCGAACTGAGGAACTGAGAAGAGAGTAAAAAAAGCCTAATAATAATTATTCTGCGTATTGCCGACCCTTGTTTTTTGAAATTGATATAAATGTTTACATACTATAACTATACACAAATATCATATTTAATTGTATGCGATTTTAAACTATTTGTCATAAAGCAGTAGAAACGGAATGTACCACCTGTTTTATTAAAAACTTTCCGTCGGTTATGAAATATGCTTTTACAACGAGGGTAAGTGCCATAATTAAAACGTTTTAAAATATTGAATAACGCAAATAAATTATTAGACTTATGTCGATGAGTTTAAAGATCTCATTTTTCATGAATGTGGGTTTTGTTATTACTAACTATTTAAAACTTTCATCGATAATAAAGAATAATCAAATATGAATAAGTATATTTCAATCCTAAAATTACTGTTAAAAATTAATAACATACTAGGTTCCCATCCTTGCTTCGCTCGGGTTATCCCTAGTGAAAAACGATAACAAATCTATCCCACAGGAACGGTACATTTTTCCGGGATGAAAAGCCTATGTGCTATTCCAGACTACAATCTATCTCTGTGCCAAATTTCATCCAAATCCGTTCAGCTGTTTTGACGTGATTGAGTAACAAACATCCATCTAGCCAATATTTAGCATATACATAGGTTGACCCGGATATCCAGCTATCATCATACCAAATTTCATCAAAATCCCTCCAGTGGTTTCTCTGTGATGAGGTTACAGACAGACAGACAGACAAAGATTCTAAAAACTATAGATTCGGCCTCTGTATCGATAATAATGTCTATTTCAATAAGATTTTCCAAAAAATATTTAATGTACAGATTCGACTTAGTTACAATTTTATTATATGTATATAATAGAAGATGCAACTTTCTATTTTACTGTGTGTTTTATTTAAATATAATGATATTCGCTATATACTCGTATATTAACCCCTCGCGGACGAATTCTAAGAAATCTGTGTGAATTTCCAAGAATTCAATTGTTATCGTACACGCCGGCGTACACGCGGTCTTCGAGGGAATAATTTATTGGTAAACTAAACTACGAAAAAGCTATCTTGTATCGGTATGCTAGTTTGAATAGACACGAGCTACTTTATACAAAATTAAATTACTTCAAAAACTTTTGTAAATAAATATATGAATTTTTTTTAGTTTACCTATTTTACATACCCTATTTGATGGAAAACGATAGAATGTATTTATATGTGTACTCGTTGGGAAAGGCATGAGATTGATGACGACAGAAGGAGCTTATCGACTGGAAGATAATGTTGTATACCCAATATTGCGTGACGAATCAAGAAGTAAAAACGCACGAAGTCTCAACTTATGTCCTTGCATCAAATAAACCTTGTTTGTTCGACTTCGGTTAAGTATATCTAAAACAATATCACGATGTAGCGTGTCTCGTGGCTAGGACTCTATTGGCGATTACGTTTCTATTTATAGTTATTTTGAACCGTCTATACGGCGCATGTTGTTTATATTTACCCAGTTCAATTTGTCAAATAATTCCTAGAAGTAGTTAATTTGATGGCGGTTATATTGGATTAATATTTATGTATTTAAAGAGAAGTAAGACTAAATGAGTTCGCATTTAAGTTACACATTTTAAATGTTAGACGATGGATAAAAATTATATCATCAGAGTTAACCTAAAAACCCAGATTTCATTTTAGGATGCAAGAAATATGAACGTCACATGGCAGCACTTGTTATATTTTCTGTAAATTTGCAAAAAAATAATGTTACCTGCATATCAATTCACTTCAAGAGTTCGAACTTAATTGAAAATTATAATAGAAAAATATTGATAATACTAAAAAAGTTTTCAGTGGAACCGATGAAATATTTTCTTAAATATTTGTGTAAAATATAAATATTATTTCAGTATAATGTTATGTGTAATGTCCTCTCTATCATAGGCATAGACTGATGGTATTACATCATGTAACAACAAATACAGGATCGACATCTACGAGTTCACGGACCGTAGCATAGTCTACGAACTCTACGAAGCTTACGTAGCCCATACCTAATCGGCGGTCATGTCCATCTAAGGATTTTTTTATCGACCCCGAGATGGCAGCGTCTTTAACCAGCGTGAGATGCGAGGCCGCTCACCTGAGCAGCCGAGAGAGCGTCTCGTCCCGCCCACTTGTGGCGGCGAATCTAGCAGGGCGTCGGTCACGGAACGTCCGCATATCTTGCACTTTCATGCCGTACCATCATAAAGCACCACAACAAGAGCAAGCGAAACTCGCGAGTCGCATAGTAGAACTCGAGTGATAACGGACACGCAAACGGCCAAGGCGCTTGGCGGGTGAGGCGCACTACTGACTGCCTCCGCTCCGACACACCGTCCGGCCGCGACACGGGCGCGGCCCGACCACGCACGCGCGTCCTCCCGCCCCGACACCCTCTCTCCGCGCCCTTACTCACATCTCGCTACTACCTACTTAGATATTATCAATAAAATTATTGTACATAAACTCGTCCTCTAACAGTCTAACCGCAACATATAAAATTCTACAACCGAATTGTCGCCATAACCTAAACTCGCTAAAAATATTACTTTAAAAGATAAGTAAAACTAATGTAATATAAAAGAGTCATATAAATAACTGTTAAAGCGGAAGTGATGTTACAACGTAAAAAGTATATTTGATCTCTGTAAATGAATCAGTGTCAGTTGACTGGTAGAATTAACACAATTATCGAGTCCGGCACGAATCCAGAAGTTTTTGGGTATCAAGATTAATACACAAATCACATGGTTCAGTGGTGACACAACGAAGGTTTTTCTTTGAAATTGATGAATATTAATGTATATTATGTGCTCATATTTTGTAAGTAATAATATATTTATTGCAGGAAAATGAAAGATTTATTTGTGTCAAAAACACCTTTTTTGATTCTGTAGTTTTTTAGCTTTTATATTAAACACAAAGACTAAATAAATATATAATATATGCGTGCCAAAGTTTTATTATTTTTATTACAATATAGACTTAAGTAAAATATTCGTATATAATCTAAATGCCATTTATTATTTAATGTTGGGGGATAGTATATTTTATTTATGAGGGCTTGAAATACCGGCCTCTGCGATTGAATGTATAACTGCGTGACGATTAGCGCCTGGCAGCGGTCCAGCAGTGGACGGGACCTTGCACTGACTCAGCCTTACCGTCTCCGGACTAAGTAGCAGATACTAAACAATTAAAATCTCATAAGAGGCGTGTCGCAGATAAATAAATCTTCCTGTTCAGTAATTGTCAAAGAAAAATTGGTAAACGAATTAAAATTCTACTGGCGTTGAATGGTAACCACCATTCAACAATATAAAAAGTAGGTAATATTTATCATTATTAAAGTTTATGTCTTAACATAGGCTACTTTTTATTCCGGAAAATGTACGGTTCCCCTAGGATAATATATTTTTGTTTTTCTGAAGGCGAACCCGAGCGAACCAAGGGTAAGCCGCTAGTGTTTAATAATAATAAAAAAACGTGTGTGTGTGTACATAACTATGCACGTAAGAAGTTATAATTCTTTGACGTAACGGAACAAAAATAGCTAAAAATTTCATCTCGTATGTCACAACACTCTGTTTGTAAAAGGAATGCAGCTAACTTCATCATGTCGCTTTCAGTGTCGCGCGCACGGCGCGGCGCATCGTAAAAATCTTACGCTCATATTTTTTTCTAAACGTGCCAAAAGACGTATAACTTTCAATAAGTAAAAAAAATATTATATTCTAAAACAATTTAACGATAAAAAGATGTTTATACGCCTACTACTAGTATAGTATAGTACTATAGTACACTAAACTGCAACGAAGTAAGTTTCCGTGATTATATTTATTTCTAAAAATAAACTTTAAATTTACGATGCAAAGTGCTAGTGCAGAATTTATAATTAATTGTTGTAAGACACATGTTTTGCTACTTGAGAAAATAGCTTTAGTAGTGAAATATAAGCTAACCAGTTAGGTTATTGATTAGCTTGTGCTTTATTTAAAGCTTTTTGTGACTAGCGCTATAGGCCATCTGATAACGTTTGAAACGTTAAATCGCATAAAGCTTAAGAATAGTGAGTGTGGATAAGACGGCATCGCTGATGCCAGTGCGGGCCGACCAGCCTTGACCACCTCGTAGCTCGGCTTGATATGATTCTTATCTTTCACCTATTGCAACGACCTCTTGAATTATACGCCATTATTATGTTGTTTTAGGGGGTTTGGATAATTCGAAGAATGTCTTGTAAGCAGGACTTGAAAAGTAGCTTACTTTTGTATTGGTAGTTAATTGTGATTATTTTTCGTAATTTTCGTGAAACTAAGTATGTATATTCTTACATTTATATAAAGCTTATATACAAGGCCGTCTTAGCCCATTCCGGGGCCCTAGGGCACTCGAGAATATGGGGCCCCGTTGGAAAATAAAAAAAACTGACTATGTACGACTGGAACTCGCGCGCTTTGTTATTATCGACTCGAGATATATATAGCGAGAACCAGACTCGCATTTGATCAATTTTTATTATTACTTGTTATTTTATAGAGTTCAAACTGTTGGTTATAGCTACCCTACGCTACGAACCTAAAAGAAGTATAAAATAACAAAGTCATTTTTATGCTATGATTTAATATATATTATGGTAAAATATTTTAATTTAGATTTCTATTATAGACCAATCGAAATGCGTTTATTTTTAAGAAAAAATAAAATACTGAAAACCTGATTTTAAAATGTTAGCAAGTATATAAGTAATAATATTCGTAAAATGACCTCTATGCCCAGCTACCCCCGAGAAATAGGTACCATCAATGTATTTTTCGGGAAAAAACGAAAAAAACGGTATCCTTAAGTTTTTAATTTGACGCTTATTATTTATACAATGTCATGTCGCCGTAAACATTCCAAATTTGCAATTTGACGAGTCTAGTCGTGAAAAAATAAAAAAAATAAAAATTCACGTTAAGTGTACTGGTTTCTTTTGTAGTTTTTCCCGTAGAATCCATTTACGTTATTATTTTTTTGGAACTTATCGATATTTTATTAATTTTTGATCGATTTTAGAGTTAAATTTATTGCTTTTTTTTAAAAAAATAATAGATTTAAGGTAATTTCAGAAAGAAATGTAATTCATTCACAGTCTAATCTTGTTTATTCATTAGTAAAAGTATAATAAGAAAAATAAGTAGATATTTACAAAATTTAGTCATAGTTTTGTTAAAAAATCATAAAAAATGTAAAAAATGAACAAAAAAATGTTGCTTAACTCTTTACGTCGATTTTTTCCTGAGATATTCGACTTTCAATGAAAAGGGATCCTTTTCTTTTTTTCATCAATATATAGGTAAGCATTTAATAGATGCACAGTAGGTACAAGTTAAAGGGTAATTTTAAAAATTTATCTATCACTTTTTTTTTCGAAATCGTTTTATATTAAATAGATTTTGCGGGAAAAACTACAACAGAAAACTGTACACTTTACATGAATTCCAATTTTTATTATTTTTTTACGACTATTCAAATTGCAAAGTTGGAATGTTTATGGCGACATTGTATAAATAATTAATAAGCGTCATATTACAAACTTACGAATACCGTTTTTTTCGTTTTTTCAAATTTTTCCTTTTAAACGTTCTGACATGATATGCTTGGACGTGACGTGACACTTGGACGTGAGTTCTGGACTCGAATCGACTACTAAATTGTAGTTCTGATAAAGATCTGTGATAAACAAAAGAGTTGTAACTTCTAGCTTTTCTCAATAATAAAAAAAAATGTAATAGTATTTTTTAACTTTTTAACTTTCTGGTATGATCTGCTGGAACTTGGACGTGAGTTCTGGACTCGAATCGACTTCTACATTGTAGTTCTGATAAAGATGATGATGATGGAAAAGTGTCGCTGAAAAAAGTGTCGTTGAAAAAAATTTCGCTGAAAAGTGTCGCTAAAAAAAGTGTCGCTGAAAAGTGTTGCTGAAAAAAGTGTCGCTGAAAAGTGTCGCTGAAAAAAGTGTCGCTGAAAAAAGTGTCGCTGAAAAGTGTCGCTGAAAAAAGTGTCGCTGAAAAAAGTGTCGCTGAAGTGTCGCTGAAAAAAGTGTCGTTAAAAAAATGTCACTGAAAAGTGTCGCTGAAAAGTGTCGCTAAAAAGTGTCCTGAAAAGTGTCGCTGAAGTGTCGCTGAAAAAAGTGTCGTTGAAAAAAATGTCACTGAAAAGTGTCACTGAAAAAAGTGTCGCTGAAAAAAATTTCGCTAAAAAGTGTCGCTGAAAAAAGTGTCGCTGAAAAGTGTCGCTGAAAAAAGTGTCGCTGAAAAGTGTCGCTGACAAAAGTGTCGCTGAAAAGTGTCGCTAAAAAGTGTCGCTGAAAAGTGTCGCGATGATGATGATGATGATGGAAAAGTGTCGCTTAAAAAAGTGTCGCTGAAAAGTGTCGCTGAAAAGTGTCGCGATGATGATGATGATAATGATGATGGAAAAGTGTCGCTGAAAAAAGTGTCGCTGAAAAAAAGTGTCGACTTCTACGTTGTAGTTCTGATAAAGATCCGTGATAAACAAAAGAGTTCTGACTTGTAGCTTTTCTCAATAAATAAAAAAAAAAAATAGTATTTTTCAAGTTTTTCAACTTTCTGGTATGCTCTGCTGGCACATGGACGTGAGTTCTGGACTCGTGTCGACTTCTACATTGTAGTTCTGATAAAGATCTGCGATAAACAAAAGAGTCAGAACAAGTCAGAACTTGTAGCTTTTTTCAATAAATAAAAAAAAAAATAGTATTTTTCAACTTTTTCAACTTTCTGGTATGCTCTGCTGGAACTTGGACGTGAGTTCTGGACTCAAATCGACTTCTACATTGTAGTTCTGATATAGATCTGTGATAAACAAAAGAGTTCTGACTTGTAGCTTTTCTCAATAATCAAAAAAAAATTAAATAGTATTTTTCAACTTTTTCAACTTTCTGGTATGCTCTGCTGGCACATGAACGTGACTTCTGGTCTCGAATTGAGTTTTACATTGTAGTTCTAATATAGATTTGTGATAAACAAATGAGTTCTTACGTCTAGCTTTTCTCAATAATTTGAAACAATTAGATATTTTTTTTTTTTTTACTTTTTCTAAGTTTGGATATGATCTGCTGGGACTTGGACGTGAATTCTGGACTCGAACCGAGTTGTAGATTACAGTTCTGATACAGATCTGTGATAAAAGGAAGAATTCTAGCCTTTTACAATAATTTGAAACGATGAAAATGGTATGTTTCGACTTTTCGAAAATTCGGATATGATCTGCTGGAACTTGGACTAGAGGTCAGAATTATTTCTGAAAAGTATCAGGAACTGTAGAACTCAGCTGCATGTGCATAGATTTCACATTTTTTTTTGATTTGTTGCAAAATGATCTGCTACGGGAAGTTAGCAGATCATTTTGTCAACTGACTTTTTTTAAGGTAAAAACGCCAGAACTATTTCTAAAAAGTATCAGGAACTATAGAACTCAGCTGCATGCGAATAGAACTCTCTTTTATTTTTGATCTGCTGGACAATGTTCTGCTAAGTTCACTGACATAGATAATGTTACCTTATACTGACTGACTTTATGTTTAAATTTATATTATACTAGTGACTCACACTTGCTCCGCTCGGGTTCATCCCTAGTTACGTTTTAACGTTTAGTATAGATTTCTTAGAGATATTTTCCCGCAGTAAAAAGTATCCTATATCTTGATACCAAACATCAAAATCTGCCCAATGATTTTCTCGTAATGCGTTCCCAGACATACAGATAGATAGACGAAAATTATACAAACTATAGATTATATTCCAATAAAGTATTCCAAAAAATATTTAATGTACAGATTTGACTCGGTTAGAATTTTATTATATGTATACAAAAAGCATCAATAAAAAATCATCAAGATTCAAGCGTGCTTTTATATTTTTTCTTGGCTTAAATTATTCTTTACGTTAAGAACGGACACTAAAATTACGAAGTTTAAAAATTTGTTAATAACGTATAGAAAACACTATACGTATTTTCTATTATTATATTTAAGATTTTAAAAAGGTAATATTAATTTAAATTATAGTTGTAGCGTATTTTTCTTTATTATTAGATATAAAATATTATATTTTCGATGCCGCGGTACCATGTAGACCCTTTGTTTAATTCATCACGTGGATAGTGACCGGCTGCTAGTCGGACGCTAGCTTCAGGTCCATGCCTTTCGGAGCCCCCGTGAGAATGGGGGCCCTGGGCCCGGGCCCCGAGTGCCCCTATGGTAAAGACGGCACTGCTTATATAATATTAGAAGTAGAGAGGGTATATTTTATAGTCATCACAAGCTAGTGAAGTCACGGAAAAAAGTTATCATATAATATGTTAGATTTTATTGTATTGTATTCAACTCTTTTTAACGTCCCACTGCTGGGCACGGGCCTCCCTTCAATACGAGAGGAATCAGGCCATAGTCCATCACGCTGGCCAAGTACGGATTGGCGGACTTCACGTGTCTTTCGAAAACTTGCTAGGTTTTCTTAGACATGTAGGTTTCCTCACGATGTTTTCCTTCACCGTAAGGCAAGTTGTAATCATGTTAGAAATGATTCGCACATGAAAATATCAGAAGTGCGAGACCTGGGAATTGAATCCGCTTCAGTTGGTTTCCCAAGCGAGCGCTTTACCACTAGGATACCACTGCCTAATATGTTAGATACTCGTATATAGGTAACGAAAAATAGAAGAATAATATTGGCTCAGTTCGTAGTGATTGGCTCATTTCGTAGTGACCCTACTTGCTGTGCCAGCGGTCGCGGGTTCGAGTCCCGCTGGAGGCATTCATTTGTGTGATGAGCACGAATGTTTATACTCTAGTCATGGGTGTTTATATTTATAATATATATGTATTTAAAGTTATAAATGTGTAGTGTATGAACTATCTGGTATCCATAACACAAGCCTCGTAGCTTACCATGGATCTAGATGGTGATGTGTGTTAATGTACTAATAAAAATGTATAATGTAAATATAGGTGGCACTTAATACTTGTAACTGATAGATAGGTAAACAAAAAAATTATGCGCACATAAGCTTGTGGGGTATTTATTTATTTATTTATTATTAAGCACACTCACAATACACATGTTAAAACAATTCCATACAATAAATAAAGAAAAAAAGAAACAGACATGCATATCAATTACAAGTCTATGTACACTTGGAACTCTTGGACTCATTATGGAATTATTATAGTAATTAATAAAAAATACAAAATTAACAAGAATTAGAAACAGCGTAATGTAAAATTTAAATTATCTTTAGATAGCTCTTTAAAAATGAGAAAGATGTTTGTTTCTAAACGACTTTTTTATTTAGTCTCTAAGTCGTAAACATTATGTAAGTTAGGCGGCTCTAAATACTTACTACCTAGTAGGTACCCTACTCAATGCCCATGTGTTGTACTGTGTATAGTAAGTTATAAAAAGTCTAAGCAAAGAAAACAATAAACACTGTAAATTAGTAATTTACAAGTTAGAAAACACAAAAAAATTAATCAATTATTTAGGCTTTTAGCCAAAAGTATTACTTATAAAAAATTTAATGTTGCAGTTCTGAATTCTGATATTGCTGCGTGCTCTTTTGTCAATGTTTACACATACATATATTTGAGACTAGCACTGCCGCGGCTCCGCCCGCGTTCATATTTCCAAAAACCAAATTCTTAGGTTTTACATATTAGTATACTCTTGTACAAACCAATTTTGTTGCGCACCGAATGATTGGCAAGTAAGTAATGGCAGTGATTGACAATGCCACAAAAGTTCCTCCGTTAATCTCATATTTGATTTAGTAATATTTCACTTTTTGTTTTAATTATAACATTTATAGTATGTCTATACTTCTGTTTTGTTTGTTTGTTTAGTTTTGGGTGATACACTTTCAAACTACTGAATTAATTTTATTAATAATCATTTATTTACTAATAGACAACTATTGATTAATGTTAATTTATCGCGAACCAGGGACGAGTTAGCGCTTGTTAGTAATCTTTTCTGAAATGATTTTCAAAAGAAGAAAAAGTTCCAGAAGTGATAAATAAGTATATGTCGGCGCGCCATTTATGATTGTGCACGGCACGTGCAACGGGCAAACCCCCACCACCAAAACACTATAAAACGGAGCACGCAATGCGGCTGGGGGGGCATTCGTTGGACGGCGGTTGCCCGGTGCACATGCTAAGTGAAGTTAATTATTGCGTAATGATAATAATTAAAGTGATGTTTTGTGTTACAGAAGTTTGCTGTTTCGTTTAAAAGAAGATGTCGGCCCCTGATCCTATATCAGAAGTGGGATCCACGCTCACTGCTACCTTCAAGTGCTACAGAAAAAAAAAATTTTTTGGTAAAAAAAAAAAGAAAAAAAAATGGTAAAAAAAAGGAAAAAAAAAATTGGCAAAAAAAAAAAAAAAAAAAAAGTAAGAGTCATTGAAGGGAATAATCCGGTCCTTTGACTCAGCTACAGGGACTTTGGTCCAGACTAGCACAATAAGCTAAAGGGGCTTATGCCCAGACTAGCACAATAAGCTAAAGGGGCTTATGCCCAGACTAGCACAACTCAGTCTAGTTTAAACTGCAGGGATAATAATCTAGTCCAGTTTAAGCTAAAGGAGTCAATACTAAATTTTAGTAGCCTTGAAGGAGTTGATGGGAACCGGACCAGGTCTTATTATAGAATGTGTTTCATAATCTTATACCTAACAGTAATAATGATGTGTTAAAGATAGCTAAGATTTAATACAGTTGAGGATTATGTTTAGTTTGTTAAAAAATATGTCAGGATGAACGAACATCTTTCTTGTTCATAGATGTACAAAGAATATGCGCGCACACGAGGACGTGCGCATGTCAGCATGGCCGTGTCGGCGCGCCATTTATGATTGTGCACGGCACGTGCAACGGGCAAACCCCCACCACCAAAACACTATAAAACGGAGCACGCAATGCGGCTGGGGGGGCATTCGTTGGACGGCGGTTGCCCGGTGCACATGCTAAGTGAAGTTAATTATTGCGTAATGATAATAATTAAAGTGTTGTTTTGTGTTACAGAAGTTTGCTGTTTCGTTTAAAAGAAGATGTCGGCCCCTGATCCTATATATATAATTTTAAGCAAATGCTTTTTATTATTTCTTAAGGCTCGGTTAATATGATTAAAGTCGTAAGCATTTTATTGCGCCCTTTAAGCCCTCCACCTTTTAAGAAATGGTGTCAAAAAAATCTAAAAAAGTTGAGGTACCTATAATAGTTTCTAAAATACTTTTTCGTAGTTTTTGAGAAATGGAATATTTTTAGTTACCCGCTATTTCAGTTTAACAACCATAAACTTGTTTTCCCTAAAATGTAAAAAAATAATATGAGACAAACTTATTTTTACGGTTCATAAAATGAGCCAATATTGTGAAAAGTAAATATTATTCGTATTTATTTTAGTGTTAACCTAACAAAATACGTAATTAAGATAAACAAACAACAACAATAAACAGTATTTTGCTATACGTAACCTATAGGTACCTAATGCGCGAGTTGGACTTGCATTTGCCCAATATTTACATTAAAAGATTTACAAATATTAATATTATTTATTAAACAATAAAAATTTACAAATATTTTCATTTGAAAATTGTTTCGGTCAAAATAATCTTACTTATATGTTACTAATTTATAAAGCTAAAAAGTTTGTTTATTGATAATTTGAACACGGGCGGGGCCGCGGGTGATTTAATAGTAATTCTAATAAAATCTAATAAAATCATAGGAAGGTCTTATTTTAAAAACACACGGCGACATCTATTGACGAATATCTAAATAACACATAAATAAATATTTTTGGACTTATTTTCTTGATGAATAAACGCTGCTGATAATTTTTTTTTCAAGATAAGCTATTTTTAATATTTAGTAAGTTACATTGCTAAAATGCTTATAGTATCATCGTGTATTTATTCTAACCAGTTTTTGTAATTTTCCCGCGGTAAAAAGTATTCTATATGTTGACCCGGATAACCAGTTATCACTATACCAAATTTCATCAAAATCCCTCCAGTGGTTTTTCTGTGATGCGGTAACATATAGACAAAAATTCTAAAAACTATAGATTCGGCCTCTGTATCAATAATACTGTCTATTTCAATAAGATTGTCCAAAAAATATTTAATGTACAGATTCGACTCAGTTACAATTTTATTATATGTATAGACAATTGAAAAATAATGCAATAAATTTACGACAATCATAATTCGACATGTTCGACATGTATACTATCAATTTTTCGTAGAAAGAAAAACTTTTCTTTCCTCTTACGAGTAGCTTCATTTTGAGGAGATGCAATTGACAACGGGACATCTCGTCAAAATGAAGCTACTCGTGAAGTTTTATCATTAAAAAAACCTGTGGTGGACTTTAGACTAGATAATTTATATTATAGTAAAATATTTTTTTTAAGTCATTTCAATTCCTTGTCATGCCAGCTGTAAGCAGTTGAACCGATGAAGTTAGGTAAAAATATAGAACGTGTCCTGAATAACATAATACCTACCATATCGGTTATGAGTTTCTGTAAGATTCAAAATAGGCATTACATATTATTTTTTTAATAACACTTAAAATAGTGCTAAATATTAACTTAACATGTGTTTTATTATGTCATTTGTTAACGATATGTTAATCTAGAATTGGATTGGATGGTATAACGTTATGATGTTAATATATTTATTTTATTTAGTTATATTCATTTAT
This sequence comes from Argynnis bischoffii washingtonia, assembly GCA_033884665.1. NCBI lineage: Eukaryota > Metazoa > Arthropoda > Insecta > Lepidoptera > Nymphalidae > Argynnis > Argynnis bischoffii. Next base: position 9,371,179 of record CM066618.1, on the reverse strand, counting down.
TATTAGCATTCACGTTTAAAGACCATAAAAAGATTTTTTATGGTTGTTTTTATATAGTAAAATAAATAGAATAAAGGAAAAATTGCAAAATTCCTTAAAGTTTGAAACAACAGCTTTTCTACTTGAAAGTTGTTTAGTGATTAGAAAACTTTGATCTAGGCCGACATGACAGTAAAGCTTAAATTGATCATTACAATGAAGTTTGGCTTTCTTACAATCAACAGACAGACTTTCTCAACATTAATAGTGCATAAGAAAATAAAGTACCCTATAGGTAATAATGATATTTTTGTTAGCGTGATTATTACATTTAACCTGGATATACCTACACAAATGATCTATGCAAGTCATAGCTAAACTTACCAAAAGCTTCGTATGCAAATTGCCACACACCTTCACATTCCTACTACAAGAGATCATAAATTATTATGAACATTTGCAACAAAGCTTGAGGCACGCTGACCTGCACACGTGTAATTAATTTCGAGAGCGTTTGAAACTTTAACACTAATATGTGCAACTACGTCATAACTTGAATCTCAATTAAATCATTGTAATATGTATAATACAGACAAAAGAGAAACGTAAATACAATTTTTTTCTTAGAAATACTAATTGGTTCAAAGGTTTTATATTCTTGCGTTTTTAAATCTATTAAACTAATTCTTTACAATTAAAAAAAAATATTTTACACATAACATATCTTTCACGGAATTTATCTTTAATCTATTTTAGGTAGGTATAGTGTATTAGCGAGTCACCCTTGTTTCGCTCGTCCCTAGGTACGTTTTAATTGTTAGTATAGAATAGACTATATATATGTACAATGTTTAGGTACAGAAAAGTAGGTAAATATTTAAAAAAAAACAAAAAAATACTTTTACTTTTTTTAAATACTTTTCACCCTCATAAGATATGTTTTTCGGGATGAAAACTATCCTATGTCATTCCCAGGGTCTCAAACTATCTCCGTACCAAACTTCATCTAAATCGCTTTAGCGGATTAAGCGTCAAAATTTTGTCCATCACAGACAGACAGAGTTACTTTCACCTTTAATATTAGTATGGATATATGAAGCTAGTTTTTTTGTGGTGCTGGTCTATCATCATCGGCTTGGGCTGATCGTTAATAAGTCTGTCCGTGAGTTCGCGACATTGCCTTTAATATATTATAATAAAAATAATTATTGCGAGTTTACCTTAGGAGATATATATTATTCCAGACTTATCTGTAGTCCTTTTTAAGACCTACAATTTTTAAGTATATTGTTTTGATGTAACTCTTAAGGTTTAGCCAGCGTTAGCCATATAAATTTCTAAGGACGACTAGATAGAACCAGTTATTGTTTTCCCGTGCGAATGAAAGATTTTCCTGAAGTAAAAGGTATCCTAAATATTGACCCGGGTAATAAGTTATCACTTCATAAAATTTAGTTATAATCGGTTCATTAATTTTTGCGTGAAACGCGCACACACAAACAGTCAAAATTTTTAAATTTCGAATTGAAAAAAAAAACAAATCTATCCCACGGGAATCGTACATTTTTCCGGGAGAAAAAGTCGCTTATTAGTTATTCTAATGTATGAACTATATAATTGTTCAGTTTCATTAAAATCCAATCAATTATTTTTGTGTACTAAGCTGTTTAATTTACTATAGTTTTTTTTAATTATCCCACAGGAACTCTTTAATTTTCCAGGATGAAAAGTATCTAAAATGTTGACCGAGGATATAAGGTACCACCATACGAAATTTCATTTAAATCAGTTCAACAGTTTGGAAGATTAGCCCGTACAAACAGACAGAGAAACAAAAAATTTGAAACAAATCTGGATTTGTTCTATTGCTCTTCTTACACCCTCTCTGACTCGGTTTTTAGCGTTTCTTTTCTATATACAGACCTTCGACCTCTACAGTTTTATGAAAGTATAGATAGTTTTTTTTAAAAGGGTTTTTTAATAATTTTTTAAATAACATTAATAGATTTTTAAATCTAAAAAAAAAAATAATATTCTTTCAAAGGTTACCTAAAACCTCGCCTTAGTATTAAATTTCTAGTTTTTAAGGTTTTCGAGATACTCATGCCCCTTTGAATGAAAGTCATAGTTATGCTCATTTTCTTCATATCTCAAGGTCAAAGCGGAATATGACAGTGAAACTCGTATGAATCGCTTTTCTACATCAAGCCCTTATTGACACATAAGTTTCAATATAGGTTGCCATTAGGGGGCCGGCTCGCTATACTTATCCGGCTAAACCCTTTCATCTAAATCGGTCCAGTAGTTTCGGAGCTTATTTGGTACAAAGAAATAAATAAACAAAAAATTTTTTCCTTTTTATAATATTAGAGCAGCTCACCTTCGCTTCGCTCGGTTCGCCTCTAGACAAACAAAAACAAATCTATCCCACGGGAACCGTACATTTTTCCAGGATAAAAAGTAACCTATTTGTTATTCTGATGTATGAACTATATTATTGTAGTTTCATTAAAATCCAATCCGTAGTTTTTGTGTATTAAGCTGTATAAGTTACTATAGTTTTTTAACTATCCCACGGGAAATCCTTGATTTTCCGGGATGAAAAGCATCCTAAATGTTGATCGGGGGTATAAGGTACCATCGAGCAAAATTTCATTTAAATCGGTCTAGCAACTTCGGAGATTAGCCCGTACAAACAGACAGAGAAACAATAAGTAGTATAGATTATAGTGTTTTTTTCAAGTATGCAAGGATGATGAATTTAAGTTTTAGATTAATTTAAGTTAATTTAAAAAAAAATCATAGATGGAAAGTAGGTACAGAAACATTTAATTAATAAATACTTAAATCATCTCAAGTATTTTTTTTGTACTTCGTATTTTATGACTATTTATCGGTTTATATCATTTTATTCTATCATATGTTATTAAATATAAGAGAATTTCGTAGTAAGCGTGAAGTAACGGCTTCGACTGAAATGTATCTTGAATAGATACGCGTAACATGTAGATGTTGACAGACTCAGATTGCTTCACCAGTGCATAACTAATTACAACATCCTGCCGCATACTCTATGCTACTAAACCAAGTAATTTATGATAGGTATATTAAACAAAAACATAACAATATTTTCTTATTGATGGACTTTAAATTATATAAAGTTTATTACTATAACAAACATTTTCGTTACTCCCTATTTTCTTAATCCAAATTCAAATTTAATTTTTATAATCCTTTAAATGTACATTAGACATGCCTATCTTAAATTGAATGTTAGTAAACGATTAGCTTCATGGCTACTTCTTTTAATGTAGGTAGTGCAGGCTGGTCATCGCCCGTGTCATTATTCACAATGTCTGGCAAATCTTCCCGCAGCTAAATAATGTTGTACCTACGACATAGAGAAATATCCAATAGGTTCTCAAACACGACATAGGTCTGTGAAGGTGATATCGTTACTGGCTAACTAGAAATTAATATCACCTTTAAAGATTACAATATGACACATTTTTTGTGCTGAGCTTAAGAATTTGAAAGAACTCCATCATTATATTTCAATACTAGGTAGGTATAGGTATAGGTCAAAGTCGCTGGAGCCCACTGGATGCGGATGGCACAAGACCGGTTGTCGTGGAAATCTCTGGGGGAGGCCTATGTCCAGCAGTGGACGTGTTTGGGCTGAGACGAAATAGGATAAGAATCATGGTAAAATATTATACTAAGGTTTTTTAATTTTATGCAAAGAACCTACCTATATAATATGTATTATGTACATACATATGTATTTTTGATATGTAAATTTATTTATAGCATTAAAAAATGAATTATTGTTATTATTTTTTCTACTATAGGTATTATTCACACCTTTTTTTATCACTCTTACAATTTGTCTATTCCACCTCCTTAAGGTTGCCTGGAAGAGATCGCTGTTTTAGCGATAAGGCCTCTTGTACTATCTCTTTTTATATTTTTCTTAAACAATTTTTTCTTTTGTAGGTGTACAATACAGAATATTTATTATTATGTATACACACGTACATATATATTATTTTTTAAAACTTTCGTGTTACTATTTAGTAGATCATTTATTAATTTGTTTAATAAATCTGGTTTTAATACTAATGGATATTGCATATTGCATCATCCAAATCCCCTACGAATACATTGCATCCCACAAACCCGATATTTTTAATTACAATTCCCAACAATTGTGATTGTAATCCGTTAAAGAGTATTTAGCACTGTAAAACATTTTTAAAATATTCAGAAATCAATATATTCCATATTTTTTGAAGTTATGCTTCTATCGGGACGTTTGAAAAAAATTATGAGAGTAAAATTTTTACGATGGCCATGGTAACCGTTGTTATTGCCTGACAAATGATATATACCTAATATTACATTCTTTTCTTAAATGACATTTTACATATGGGATGAAACCTTTAGCTATTTTTGTTCCATTACGCCAAAGTATAACTTCTTACGAGTGCATAAGTACATACATGCACATACGTTTTTTTTAAATTTTGTCTTTTTTGTTATGTCATACCATACCATGAAGAATGCCTACTAAAAACTTTGGAACGGCTTACACTTATCATTAACTAGTATTGACGTGAAACGTTTTAAAATCACACCGAAACGTATGAGCTATCCCATTTTTTTCCTTTCCTCAACTTAAATTTAAATGAAACCCAACAAGTTGTAGCACAGAACGACGAAATGATAAACTAAGTAGCAATAAATCAATATGTTTGGCACATCTAAAAGTTGGTACTTAATAATACATAAAGGTAAATTTAAGCCATGTATACGTGTACTGCGTACATAGCGTAATGGATAGTGAGGGGATAACTCAATCGGTTCCACTTGATTGATTGGTTCCACGCCCGTACTGAAGGCTGACGCGCACTCTATTTTAGCTATGGATAGCCTGATGTTATTAATAAAGGCCATTCTCAATTATTGTTATTAAGCTACGTATTATTACCTCTAATTGCAATTCTAGTGTATACTTAATTGTTGTTTGCTAACATTTTAAATTCAAATGTCATAAAACTACGTAGAATCATTTAAATATAAATAAATGTAGGGATTGTATTTTTTTTCAGGCCGTAATAAATTTACTGCTAACTCTTTCACATAAGCAGTTCTACTAAAATGAACGTAATAGCCATGTTGCTACTTGCTTTATAGTTTTATTTGTTCCACAATCGCGTTCACAATGACTCTACGAACAGCCATGGTATTTGCATAGAAATAGATTGAAAAGGCTCTGTTCGGCTATTATGTAATTTTTCCTTACGTTTAATATCACGCTAAGCTATTCGAAACTTCTATATAGCGAAAGAAAAAAAAATTCTGCAATTCAGAAATTTTATAAGTTTTTAAGGGTAAAATTTTATGAGGTCATAAGCGCTAAAATATAATTAAATTGTACTTCACATAAGTACCTACATACATTTTTGTAAGTATAAAATGTTGTTTTAAAATGATTCTAAACATTTTAAATGAAACTAAATATTATGTGTAAAGTGGGTGGAATAAAAACGAAATTATTTCGACATTTCTTTATTTATCGTATGACTAGTATTTATTTCAAGCAAGCAAAAATGCAAATACAAACTGGATTATTTCGTTAAAAAATCATTTGATCTTCAATAGTCAATTTTAAATTGAATTTAATTATTTTAGTGCCTTTAAATTAAAATTCGGTTTACGTTTATTATTAAGAGAATCTAGCAAAGTTAATGTAGATCAACTCTTAATATTTTGGAAATATTATTATGACCAATGATAGGTATATTATTCATACATATTCATATGCATACCAAAAGCAGTAGTAGGTACAAAATATTTTTTATGCGATAAATACAAACTTGACTGTATTGTTCTAAATTTGTTATAATAGGCTCTCTACTAGGCATGATGACTTGCATATACAATTGTGATTGTTGTAGTCTAAGATCAGAAGTTATGTCACCTTTCACTCTCTACTTACCGTTAGAAAGTATTTTATTAAACATAATGCCTACTTAAACAAATACCTCGCAGGATACCTAATGAAAAAATGGCTAATTTACTCAAAATAATGTAATACTTTATGTTTATTAATTTGCCACTAGCGACTCACCCTAGGTTGCTTCCCCATACAAACTGTCATCCTCATTTTGACCCCCTTAAGAGATGATTTCCGGGATAAAAACCATCCAATGTCCTTCCCAGGGTATTTTACCTTGCTAATTTTCTGAATTTTAAAGCCTGGTAGCAATGCTTTGTGACCAGTTTTTTGTAAGCCACCAAAACTTCAGTATAATTTATTAGACAACAAATATGTTCAAAAAAATAATTAAAAATAATAATTACAAGCAGGCTTGATGATATTTCACTAGACAACTCATGTAAATACATTTATGTATAAACTATGTTTAATACAATATGATTTTCATCCATTAAGCAGATGGGCGAGGGTCAAACTTATTCCAGATCTTGTACTATATGCGAAGGTTTATCTTCATCCGATCAATGTCTGAGGTCGTCATCAGTTTCCACTGCTTCACAGCTATGATACTTTGAGGATGTGTCTGGGCAGCTATCAGCTATAGAAAGGTCGTCAGAAGAACCGGTAGGCGCTTCATTGCTCGCGAGTGGTATCAACTCCTCATCTCCATCGGGATAAGAACTAGCTACTCCATTACGCTTTGCTATATTCACGCCAGTATTATCGCTCTCCTTTGTCCAGTAACCTGATAAATTACTGATAATTCCATAAATTACATAACACCCAAAAAATTTAGTGCAATAGAAAATGTAACTCTGAAAAGTATTTAATAACGCTAAATACTTTTACTTTATGCAATCCTTAGTAAGCCTTTCTCGTGAAATTCAATTTAGGTTAGCTATAGTACGAACGAACTACGAACTATGTCAAGTGATTTTTCTCGCAGTGTCAATGGAATTAACAAGACCATAATTTAGTTTTCACTTACGCAAATTTTGTTATGGCTGATAGCCAACGTTAAGCTTATTGCAATTACGTTATTAAGGCTTGCTCGTGTTATTCTTGGAAACTGAAAAACCTTTTACATAAGTTGAAGAAAAAAATTTGGTAACGACTAAATATTGTTATAAAAATAATATACTCGTATATATATAAAAAATATATTGTTATAAAAATATATCTACATAATATATATGTTACGGGCAACTTGATTAACTGGAAAGTATTAATATGGACCGATCATTGTGAATAATGACCAAGAGCGTCGATTAAATTGATAATGTGCTTCATTTAAAAAAATCAAGGTTTGAAATAGCTTGAATTTCTTACTTGGACCGGGCAGTATGAATACTTCCCTACATCTAGGCGGGCAATGTTATAAATATACTATATGATATTATATACTTTATGGTACCTACATAAATAAATTTAAAAAATCCGTCGTGCCGTGCCGGAAGGGCCCCGAGCGCACGCAGCGACGTGTTAGTTCGCAGTGATACAGAAATCAAACATTCTTAGCAATTCATTAAAAAAAATAAAAACCGACTTCCAGGCACTGAAAAGTAAAAAATAACTAAACGGGGGTTTTCATTTAAAATAGATACTTAATCAGATATTTTCGAAGTCGGTGTGCTTTGATTTGTATTGGCTGGCACCGACTTCGAAAAAATCTGATTAAGTATCTATTTTAAATGAAAACCCCCGTTTAGTTATTTTTTACTTTTCAGTGCCTGGAAGTCGGTTTTTTTTTTTTTTTTTTTAAGTTTTTATTTTTCCATTTTTAGTGTAGACGTATCATCAATACAAATTAATCAAGCCCAAACACCAGGTAATTGCTGTAAATCGTTGAGGAGTTCCCTCGACTATCTTTCGAGTCCATCATCAGATCGACTCCAGACCTTCATTAAATAGTAATGCTTTAAAATACCTAATGAAAATGTTAACAAACGCACTAGTCGCCGCTACAATTTTCGAAAGTTCCCCTCGATTTCTCTGGGATCCCATCATCAGATCCTGGTTTCCTTATCATGGTACCACTCTTGGGATATCTCCTTTCCAACAAAAAAAGAATTATCAAAATCAGTTCATAAACGACGAAAAAATGCCCGAACAAACATAAAAAAAAAAAAAAAAAAAACATATATACGGTCGAATTGAGAACCTCCTCCTTTTTTTGGAAGTCGGTTAAAAATGTCACAAAAGCTCGCCTTGCAAGAATGAATAATACTAATCTTAACAAAATACTTGCACAATCCTAAGACTTCAAATATTTCAGTTGATTTTTTCTAGATTACTAACTAATATATTTATCAAAATAAAAGTAAAGCAACTTATTGATGTTATTAGGTTTATTAATTGTTTAACTAATTTTGAGCTACTATGCTGATTTTTCTTGTACCTTTCAATAAAAATTATGTAAGTTTAATTTCATGTTGTAAAGAAAACACTACATTTCATATGTTCTTATATATACTAATGTACTAATATATACTAATACTAATAATATTATAAAGCTGAAATGTTTGTTTGTTTGGTTGAATGCGCTAATCTCAGCAACTACTTATCCGATTTGAAAAATTCTTTTTGCATTAGATAGCCTGTTAACTGAGGAAGGCTATAGGCTATAATCATCCCGGAAAAATGTACGGTTCTCGTGGGAAAGATTTGTTTTTGTCTAAGGACGAACCCGAAGCGAAGCGAGGATAAGTCGCTAGTGTAATTATATTGCCCAAGATAGTTAGTAGATAGTCATTATTCATACTGACCGGGAAAAGTGATTCATCATTTGGGTAAACTCACATTGACCACGTGATGCGGGCGTTACATATACAGACCGGTCATTATTATTCATTCATTCATTCATCATCATTTATTCTCATTGGTCATTCTATAAACTCTTCAAGTTGGTTAGCAAATAATTAAATTAAGTAAGAAATTAGTACATATATACATTGCTGCGCAATATATAGTATGTATCAAACAATAATAGTTATTAAGAAATAGTAACTTAAGATAAATATTAAGATTAATTATGTATATAAACTCATAGTTGTAACTACCTGATCTTTATTAGGATAACATACGAATAATAATGTTACAATAGTAGTATAATATAGCAATAACTATTAAATAAGAATAACCAGTATATACTTATTAATGAATGTAAACACAGTATAAACTAGACTAAAGCAAAATAAAATTGTATAAAATTAAGGCAAAACAAAAAGTTTTTTCCTAAGCAAATGAAAATTGTAACTACAAACAAATGTAAAAAATCAACATACCCTTCAGGTCATAAAATTGTAAAAAAAGGTCTCTGACCATCATGTCAGAGGAATTTCGGCTTTATATATAAAAAAAAAAACTTCTCAAGTTGCCCGTAACAACTAACATTTACATATACATATGTATATAAAAAAAAAACATGAACAAAATCTTCAAGTGATCTATATTATATTACTAGACCCATATCCATGTCAATATTTTTATATATATGGCTATTTCTTATATCATTAGTACTCACTTGGCCTTTTCTCTGGGGGTACCGGCTGTACAGTAGTCGGAGGCGGCGGTTTGTTTGCAGATCGCAATCTCCTCGGACTTCTGGCGAGAGCGTGCGATATACTCGGCAATCGTATATCTAAATGAGCACCCCTCTCAGTAACTATCTTACTATTCATTGCGTACAATTTTGTTGTGATGTCGCGTGCGATTAATGTCGTTACTACGGACGCTAAATACGGCTCTTTTACAAATAAGTATTCTAATGAACTGCGCTGCCAGTATACGTAGCGACATGATGATGCAGCTACTATTGAAACCTGTTAAAAGTAATATTTTGTTAGAATATTTGACATCTATCTATCTATCTCTAACAGGGTAAAATAACCTCTAACAGGGTAAAATAACCTCTAACAGGGTAAAATAGGGGATGAAAGTTTTAAATAAACGCATAGGTCAAACCCTTAGGGCTGGAAACTTAAAATTTCGTACACGTATTCCTCTTATAACGTAGGCATCCACTAAGGAACGATTTTTCAAAATTTAACCCTCAAGGGGATGAAATAGGGGATAAAGGATGGTATGAAACTTTTTATTCCTTGGATCTATTTGCACGAAATTTCGTATTTTTTTGTAATTTGATCGCGAGCGAAGCCGTAGTAAGTTCTGATAGTTTCAAATAAAACCACCTTATCGGATTATATTTTTTAGACAATTTATTTTCATTTCTGGTTCCTGACGCGACATTTCGAATGCTTTACAGCAAACACGACAAAATGGTCACAGGAGAGAATAACGTTCTTTACGTCTCAAAATTGTTATATAATTAATTTTTAAATGTTATAAATTCGCGAAAAAAATCCGAACAGATATTTTTGTTTCACCTGTTAAACGATCGATTCTTGGATTAACTAGTACATGGATGAATACATGGAGGTATTTAAAATAATTAGTGAGGTGTTATGACTAATTAGGTAATATCAATTAAGTGACGCTTCATTAGAGCACATCAACGTTTGCGGTTTACGAGATATTAACTAACCACTTGCTATTGTTTTAGGTTTAAGCTATTTCCATTTATCTAATATATGATACAATATGAATATTCATCTAAAATATTAAGGGCCCTGCTAGGTTTAACAATTATAACATTGTCAGTTTTTGTATCAGTACGATAAGTGTAAAATAAACATAAATAAATCTTTTAATATGCCACTGTGCTAGTTATATGTGCATGTAATTGATGAGTTTTTTTCTTATCATCAGACTCCGTGGTATCCTATTATTATATTGTATTCAAAAGTATAGAACATAGATAGATTATAGTCTGGAATAGCACATAGGCTACTTTTTATCCCGGAAAAATGTACGGATTCCGTGGGATAGGTTTGTTCTTGTTTTTCGAGGCGAACCCGAGCGAAGCGAGAGTAAGCCGCTAGTACAGTATATATACAAACAAAAAAAGTTAAATAAAAGCTTGTGATTAAGTTTAATTAAAAAGTTTATACTTTGCTATTTCTTTACAACAAAATAAAAATGTTGACTAATTATGAAAAAATTAATTGTTAAAGAAATACTTCTTAAATATGCCAAAAAATGTATTCTCGTCGTCGTCTAATTATTATTTACATTCTTAGGATACAAAATTATAATGAATAAGTAGGAGTGAAGGGACTTTACGCTTATAACTTATAATATTTATAAACCTGATATTTGCTAGGCGCCTGCTACAATCTCGTAAGTCATCCAATAATTTCCAAGAATTTTTCTGTTTGTTAATTGTGTAAGCAATTTGCTATTCATAATTACTTGCCTACCAAATAAAACCTATTTAGATTATGTGTAAGATATCGTATAACAAAAAATAGAAGGTTAAAGTTTTCGAAGTTAAACAAAATGGCTTATGTTTGTTTCGCGAAAATTTTTGTTGTGCATCGATAAATAATTGCTAAGCAAATGCTTACAGTAAATTGCTCTGGCTATATAGTTCATGGTAAACAAGCAATTTCACAGGTACGTAATAAGTCGATGTCGGACATAGTCGAAAGTGTTTAGAGTTCATCGATATTTAACCCAGTTTCTTGCATTTATAGGCACTTTGGCTTTTATATAGCTGTATTAGACAACAATTAGGTCACCGGAATAGGGTGGGCTTCGTGAAATCTTACCGTGACGTATGCGCTTAATTGATAATGAAAGCCATTTTATTACGCGTTAACACATATAAATTGATAGCTTTTAGAATTCATTTTCATATATAGATGATTTATTCGCATGATAAGGGGTAAAATATATTATTTTAGTAGAGGAGCTTCCTATATTACTATAATAGTACCTAGTGTAGAACGTACATTATTATAGAAAAATGTACTCTACCATATTCATCAAAGTAAATAAAATATTGTTAGTAATTATATTTTATTACATGCCTAGATTGTATTAAAATTGCATTGAAAGTATAATGAATGTACGGGCTATTGCATTCAAAATATAAATAATTGTGTATTTTAATGCGTATTCTAATCGATAGTGGGACATGACATCATCTGTAGGAAGCCAGTACTTTTTACGTTTTAACGACACCATGTAAGTAGGTTAAGTTATAAAACGCTCCCAGGTTTGATGTGCAAAGCCATCATTTATAATATTGCCTGAGAACGGACTTCGTCCATAAGGAGTAATAGCAGTAGAGTTTTCCATTATTTAACTCCCTAGAGGTTTAAACTTGAATATGGCAAACTTATATACCGCTACCGCAAAGATATATACGACAATATATCTTTGTTAATATGCGTTATTACCGTATTTGTATAGAATCTGTATTTGTTTACAAATTCATTTTTATAAAAAACTAGCGACTCACTCTTGCTTCGCACGCATTCATCCCTAGGTTGCTTCCCTATACAAACTTTCATCCCCATTTTCACCCCCTTAAGGGATGATTGCCGGAATAAAAACTATCCTATGTCTTTCCAGGGTCTTAACCTATCTTCTTACCAAATTTCATTTAAATCGGTTCAGTAGTTTCGGAACCTATTCAATACTAACAAACAAAAAAATCATTCCTCTTTATATTAGTATAGATAGAAACTACCTAACTTGCGTGTAGATATATTACATGTAATATATTAATTAAAATAGCCACTTTAGCCTAATTAGTCATATAATTTATAGAAATACTAAGTATGTATTGAAGCATTAAAAGGATTAATTACTACAGAACTTTTGAGTACAATTATCATATACATGGATGCTCTATATAGGCGTTATAGACCTTTGTCAATTGCGTTGCACGTAACATTTTACTTAAAGGTCAGGCAGGCGAAAGGCAAAAGAATTTTTAGCTAGAAAAAAGATCAAAGTCGACTACTACAGTAACCTTTTACTTTAAATCCTTTTTTTGCGGCTTTTGAGCGTGGCAGTTGGGCAGTTTGCTACGCCAATGCCGCATACAATGGAAACGACACTACAAAGATTGACCGGTAGACCTTTTCAGTAAAACGATGCAGATATTTTGTTGTAACAGTAAATCAAACTGTTCACTTAATTTGTAATTTATACATATACAGAAAATTTAAAATATTTTAGTAAAAGTAACGACTCGCTCTGAAGTTTATCTTCGTAAATATAGAATAAACATATACCTATTCTATACTAATATTATAAAGCTGAAGAAATTGTTACTTTCTGGAACTACTGGCCCGATTCCCAGTAAGGTTTTTTTTATTCATTTTATAGCCTAATATATAAAATATTACATAATAATACTTGTTCAAACTAAAAATAAATATTTACGCACTAAGTGTTAAAAATCACTTTCACACAAATAAAGTGTGTGGTTCGTGTAGACTGTAGTACGAGTATAATGTCATTATTCCACAAGTTTGTTGGTACCGGTAGCGGCAACGAAACATTAAAAAGGTTTAACAAGTGATAAGCTTATCAAAGCGCTACGTTAACTTCCTATCTAGATAGATGTACACAGCAGTTCCGTGACTCGATAAAGGAAAAAGCTCTACCTAAACCACTGATGATAGACTTGAACTAAATAGGTCATATAAAAAGTTTTTATACTAAAATCTTAATTTATAGTCCAAACTAACTTCTGCCCTCGAAATAAACTGCTTGTTTAATCTGTTTAATCCTCCACTACTAGCTTTATTTGGGAACACGTAGAATATAGAGCTCAAGACATATTGGAGATAGTATATTATTTGGATGTAAGTTTGTAAATATCTAATTTATATTCATACTATAGTATTACTTGTTCGATAAAAATATCTTTGAAATTTGAATTTTAACACTGTAAGCCAATTTATAATACTTTAGTATAACATCTTAACAAAAAGTAAAATTATGATAGCCGTAAGCATAATTTATGTGTGACCGTAAGCACTTGCATAGCTTAATATTCATACTTTACATTAAATATAGGCATACATATTGATTAGAAGCCAACAAAATCACTTGTAATTTAAATAAATTACCTATTATGATGATAGGACAACTACAAATGTATATATCGATAAACACTTGTTGCACATATTTTATTTAGTTTATTTATGTATCACTAGGGACTCCCCCTCGCTTTGCTTCGGGTTCGTCCCTAGACAAAAACAAATCTATCCCACGGGAACCGTACATTTTTCCGGGATGCTATATAGCCTATAGCCTTCCTCAGTTAACGGGCTATCTAATTCAAAAAGAATTTTTCAAATCGGATCAGTAGTTCCTGAGATTAGCGCGTTCAACCAAACAAACAAACTCTTCAGCTTTATAATATTAATATATAATATATATTTATGTATCATTTAATTTGCAAACATTAAAAATCTGTGTGATATTTTTATCTATGTTAATGCGTTTTAAATTTTAATGAAAAAAGCGATACCTATAAATAACACGGGTGGAAGAATCTATTAAATTTAAATAATCCCCCTTTAGAGGTGAAATTTTTATCTTCAAGAGCCTTCGAATTTTCCTATAAAATTAGTTAAAAGAAATATTTTTTTTTAAAGTTCATTTAGATTAATAGCAGGTTTTTTGTATAATATTATAAATAAGTAATAAATGTGCTTTTGAAAAATCACTTTTTAACGTTTACCATATTAGTAGACTTTAGGAAACACTATGTAAAATATGAATGTAAAAGAAAATAAATGAATATATAAATTTTTTACGATTATATTTCTCACCTTAAATTTTTCGTCGATTGTAGCTCTACTAGATTCAAATTCAGGAGAATCCAGAAACTCACAAGGCAAAATTGGATGTAGAAATTGATGTCCGCTCATTACGTTCACCTGTTGATTTAAAAATATAAAATGTCACGATCAACTTTATAATATACTATAAAATACCGACTTACTCTCGCTTCGCTCTGGTGCGTCATTAGGTAGGTTTTACATAGACAAAAAATTTTAAGCGTACCTTAGGAGATAGACACATGTTATAACGGACTTTTCTGTAGTTCTTTTTAAGATCTATAATTTCCTAGTTTATTGTTTTGATTTATCTTTAAAAGTTAAGCTAGCAATAGCCATGTAATCGTACGAAGATAGTTTTTTTGACAAAACACTCAATCATTTTGTACAATATATTATCTAATATATTTAAACGAGCAATTCTTGTATTATTATGGTCAAAACATGGTCGCCAATTTCGCACGCTCTGGCATATGCATCGTGGTCAAGCGGCCAAGGCGTAAGATTGACAATCACAGATATTCGAGTTAGAATCTCGGTCGAATACAAACTTTTTACTTTTGTTTTTTGTATTTCTTCAAGTTTTTAATTCTTTTTTTATTTTTAAGCCAAATTAAAAAAAAAAGTACTTTTGTACAAAAACTCCGAGCGAAGATCAGTCGCCCAGGTACTTTATTATTATGAATAAAAACTTTTACCTACTAAAAAATAAAATTGTATATCTTTGCGCAATTTATTAGCTGACATAGCTCACTGTGATCACATTAGTATTATCTATTTAGCAACAGCCCGAGCTCACAAAATATAGAGACACATTTTTAAACGTTTAAAAAGCACGTTCCCGTCGTTAGGCATTTTGCTAGTCATAAATACCGGGTGCTAGGAACATATGAAATTTATGCTATTATTATTATTGTTTTAACAAATTAGCTACGATAAGATATAAGTCTCTCGTATGACAATTGTAATTCGTAATGTCAACCTACATATTACATACTCAACTCGTTTTAACGTTTCACTACTGGGCATCGGCCTCCCTTCAATGCGAGGCACTGGCAAAGCGTAGGTTGGTATACTTCAAATGTTTTTCGAAAACTTTGCTAGGTTACATTTAAAGACATTTATTTCCAAAAAAGAACATAGTTTATCAAAATTATATAATAAAAAGGTTCTCCAAGACATGTAGGTTTCCTCACGATATTTTTCTTTACCGTATGGCGAACAGTAATCATGTTGAAAATGATTTGCACAGGAGAATATCAGAAGTGCGAGATTCGGGATTTGAACCGGCTTTACTAAGTTTCCTATTCCTCTAAAGGTAGTTAGTTATAAATACCGATAGAAATATTGTCAGTGAACTATGAGAAGATTTTAAAACTTTCCCTATTAATTTCAATTTATAGCTTCATAAGTAGTTTTATTTCTCATCTATATAACGTAATTTCAAATCTGGCAGCCCTGACCGCAATAGGTGTACATCGCAAACATTGGCACGTGTACCAGCAAAAATTGTTTTAAATTTCCCCACTGGTAACGATCTGTGAAACAAGCCTGCAATTTGCATAATTCTTAACCGTAACAGTGGCTTCACTTAAGTGATTCCACCAAGATAACGGTAATGCTAATTCGTAAATACTTCATCAACAAGTACCTACGTTGAGAGCTTGTTCATTTTTCATTAAGTTTTCCTTTCTTTCATGAAAGTAAAGTTTATGTAAAAATAGTGTATACAGTAAACCTACTAACTCTATTTAATAGGAAGCTTTAAAGAAAACTGATATCGTGTTTCAAATGGCCTTTTTAAGTTGTAACTTTAAATTTAAAACAATTACGTTAACGAGCTTTTTGACTGATATTCGAAATAAACTTTTGAATATGCAATTCAGTGTAATTTTAAATTGTTAATGTAATTTTTATTTAAAATTTAAATAACTTTTTCATATATACGTAACAATTTTTATCCCTACATGGCTATACATGGCTAACTCACTTTTGTCACGATTTTTAAACTATAAGTAATAAATATATTTGAAACTGACATTATACAGATGCCTTACCTGGAACTACTATGTCTTTTAGATTTATGATTCTTACTCATGAATAAAACTTGACTTAAGGCAAATAGCTTGAGGTCCGTTACCTCGGAAAGCTATTAAAAATGCTTGAAACTCTAAAATATAGAAGGATTTAAAATATACCTAAGCGACTTGAAGACCTTTAAACTTTGTGTTCATAATATTAAATATTCACTTAACTTATGGCTTTGGCTTCGTGCACAAAATGAAACCTGTATTTTAGTACATAGATACAAAATTACGTATATATATATATATTAGACTGTCCGTTATTTACACGAACTCTGTGTAAATTTTCAGATTTTTTTACTTTTACGGCAAAGTTATTATTATATTGAATTTATTATTATTAAAAAATATTAGTTTATTTCTAAAAATAGACAATTCTGGTGGTATTAAAATTAAAAAAAAAGCAAAATAATATACTGTGTAACAGGTTCTAGTTTTAACCATTTTTGAGACTTTATTCATTTGTACCTATACTTTTATGAGATTTCCTTTTAATACAGTAAGTGACTCAAAATTTACCCTTACAAGCAGTCCCGCTAACACATGGATTTTTTATTCACGCAAGCGCGTATATATCAAGTTTAGAGTACAACTTTTACCTTAAATATATGTACTTTTAAAACAGAGAATTAATGGAAAAACTATAAGATACCTTTTTTGTAGAGCGTTCAATTTCCTATAAGATAATGTGTCTCATTGCTATAAGTCATCTTGTTGGAGAAAAAAAATTGTAAAAAGGGGCAAAATCCCATGTAATTTAAATGGGAAATGTATTCCCATTTTAGTCTTTAGGCCAAGGTTTATGATTAATATTAAGGGATAATTTTGGTCTGAATTTTTTTAGACGATAAATTAAAAATTTAGGGGCGCGGCGTCGCAAAAACCATGTACTTGGTAAATAACGGACACCCTAATATATATACATATAAAGATTAGTTACAAATTAATATAAATATTAATATAATATCTATATATTGTTAAAATTATATTTTAATAAAATACATAATAGAATATTTAAAAAAAAACTATTAAAAAGTCCGTTTGAAATAATTATAGGAATACTAATATAGTAATATGTCATCTGCGGGAACACATACATACCTTTCCGGATAACAATAATCCAAGTCGATCAGTCTTGGTAAGATTTTGCATTGCGTAAGCTTCACCCGCGTGTAAGGACATAACGTGAGCGAAGTCAGGGGACACCATACGTTTGAATTGTAGTCTGGTCACCTATTGAATATTTCTTTAGGATACATTGACTTAGTTAAATGTTGCATGTGTCTGATTAGCATTGTCTATTACGTCGGAAGTCGCTGGTTCAGTCCCAAAATAAGAAGTTTTTATTTTCGATACAAATTGTACGGTACTCCATGTTACGAAAAATATATAAAAAGATACGATTTCTATTTCGGTAGGTTCTTCAGTTTTAATGGTGAATTTTTTGGTTTGTCCTTTTATACTAGAAGTACGACATGATTTGACATTCTCTTTTACTTGAAAATGCATGTTATATGATAATATAATGACATAGGCTACTTATTTACGGTTAAGTATTCGTAGGATATTACTTTGCTTGAAAAAAGTTACTAAGGCGCGTCTGAGTGAAGCTTGTTACTATGCCCGATTCCCTCTTTAATAATATTTTATCAATAAAAGCTTTTTTTTGTATTTTCTGGGATGGTTTATATAAACGTATTAAACATTTTTTACAAAAAAAAAATGATTCGATAATTTTCTCATTATAAGTTTCTGTGTTTGTGTAGAATATTAATATTAAAAGAACCTAACAGCAGAGAGAATAAGCCCTAACAATTCGTAATCAAAGTTAATTAACTACGTACTTAAGTGAGCTCAATTATATTATTTATAAGCATGATATTTATATTTTAAAAATGTCCAAATATGTATGATAAAATATGTACGATAAAATATGTACCTACATAATAATATAATGGTCCAAAATTTATTAAAAATGTAGTTAGAACTGCGAATAATAAGATAAGAAAATAACATCATTTTTTACCAACTGCGACAAAGCGCAAATTAAGTTTATTGTGTTTGGCTTCTATGTACATATATATGAAAATATGAATGTATGTATGTATGTCTCGCACATTGTCCTACAATCTTATGTTTTCACGTAATTATTAAACGGATTAATCGATTTTGATGATTCATACGTCGTTATATTCGTCTTGATAACGTGAATGTCCATTGAGACGGACGGTGTATGGATGTTATTAAACATGAAAATGGCTGATTTTAGTTGCGATTTTGTGTGGAAAAATGAAAATGAAAAATAAAATTTTGCCCAAACAATTAGGTACAAAAAAATATACAGCTTATATATTTAAAAGTAATTTAGGACTGCAAATTGTTAAATAAAACTAAAAATGTGTAATTGACCAAAATTAAAAAGCTGTGAACAAAAAAGCAGTCATGAGGACTGCCGACAGAAGTGAAAACTTAAAACTATAAACAAATAGTTGTTATTTTTGGATATTCAAATTAATTGTTTGTTCTTAAATTAAAATTTGTAAATTAAAAAAAAACTGTTTACATTTATTTGGTTTTGACATCTATCAGCACTGAGTGTTAGCGTTAACGTGTCACGTGACCATGTCGATGACGACCTACATTTATTTTTCTCCCCATCCAAACCTACCTATGGAAGTTTTACTTCAAAAATAATACATAAAAATAAAAAGCTAGTCAGAGTCATACATACTTACACGTAGCAAGCTAGCATAAATATGTATATCTCTGACTGTATAATACTATTTTCCTTCACCAAATTATTCCCATATTTTTAGTTCGCTTTTTATTCAGTCAGTTTTTTTTATTTTTAGAATTTTTTTTTTATTTATGGACATAACTTGATACCTTACCTTAAATGGTTCAAACAGTGTGTGGTAAACCTCTTCAAGTTCCGGGTCAAATTTGACTGGTCTCATTTCATATACTAAATAGACTACTTGAGCTAAATTCAAGAATACGAATCCAAAATTCCAGGAAAAGGCGTCCGGTGAACATATGACGTGCCAAGCCCAGACAGAGTACAACATAAAACCTGTCGCCAATTAAATGTATATAAATTAAAAACTATAAAGTATAAAGTATTTTAATTAATTTAAATTTAGTTTTATATGTAGGTACTGTAAAATTCCAAAAACTAACTAGCACTAGTCGGGTATACAATATTTCCTTCATTTAAACTGTTACCTTTTATTCAAGGTACTCTATATATATTATGTAATGTAGGTATGATTTGAAAAGTATAATTCTATGAAACTTACTAAAAATCAAAATAGTATGCATCCACAGTTGGCCTTTTTTTGTACTCGGAGCGCAATATGCTGCTACAAATAGCATATTTGAAAGCTGTGTACAAAAATATAGTGAAAAATATTTATTCTTTTTTTTGTAACGCTATATTAAATATATATACCAATACAGAGGTATACTAGACAAGCTATTGTTACCTGAAATAGTGGATGCTGGGGAACTCTCCATAAAGGACACCAAGGCCAGTACCATGGTCCTGAAGAATTTTTCGTAAATAAAAATTTAAAGTATATGCAACTCTAAACATAAAAGAAACCATTAGTATAAATATTTTATTCTGTACCTGACGGCATGGTGTAATTAACGGAACTGAAATCTTGTTGTAATGTTCCATTTTCTCCTGGCCACGTAAAATTATACTGTCCTATTTCCAAATATTCACTTTTCGCATCTGATAAACCTCTATGAGACATATCAAAATTTTAGTAATAATAATAAAATGAAAAATATTTTCCTATTATACTTATTTTAATTATTTTTATTTCATTCGCGCCAAAATCAATACAATAACAAGATTCCGTCAAAAACCTAATTCACACACAATACACATTGGCCAATGTTTGCGCAATATCCGCTTTTCCAAAAGGGTTACATACTCTATGGCTTTTCTTTTCTTTGATGTCACCACCTCGCTTCGGAACGCAGGCACACGCCAACGAACGATGATTGGCGTTCGCTAAGTCGTCCAGACAGGACCAACGAAACCCATTCGTTGGCGTTTGTTGGATCGGTGTGTAACCAGCATAATGTTCGTATAAACAACTACTGCCATCTATATTATATTAAAGAAAGCATTTAGTCTATGGCATTTATTTGTCATCTATGGTCTATGGCGTAAGATTATTGTATCATCCATGATTATTGTTGTGAATTGTCCCAACAAGCAAGTGATATCCTGAATATTACTGTAGAGTATAATTTACAAACATGACGTATGTAATAATTAGTTTTACGTAGTGGTAAATTAAAATATTTTAGTAATAATTAATATAGAAGAAATATTGTTTCTCTATGGAATTATAAAATTGGTATTGCCTAAACAAAAATTGGATACTAAATTTTGTCGAGATTCGAGATGGCAACTATAGTTCCTTCACTCAATGATCAATCACTCTTAGAAGGTGTGATGTGATCTTGTTAAAGAGATCTAATTTATTATTATTTGAAATGAGGTAGCATTGGTGAACAGTGTAGTATTAATAACATCTAATTATTATGCCTTAATTCTTCGTGTTAAAATAAATTTACCGGGATGCTGAACATGAATAATGCTTTAGTTGCAAATGGTGAGTATCACTATTCTTTCAAATTCACTATAATCTAGTGAGTCACTTTATTTTTGGGTTTAGTTCTATTCTTTTTACTATTAACATTATATATCACATTTCACTTAAGTTTGCAATTGTTAAAAATACCGACAAAAATGTTATTTGAAATTTTTAATCCAAAAACTGAATTAAGGGTTATAATTATTTTTTAATTACATTGACAAATTTGTTTTAATTAAAATGAAGGTATTTACTTGTTGAGTTTTTATATTGACAGCAAGTAAAATGAAATAAAATGGAAAACATACCAAAACATTATTTTTACAGCATTTATTTATTTCCATTCTTAATTCTATTGGTGTCAGAATTTATGTTCTACTTATTCTTTACTTCATTATTATTATTTACTATAATTTAGGCAAGAAATTTTCATAAAATGTTATGAAATTGCTACTATTTTTTTCTTAATCATTAGGTTTTTATTAACATTGGTCACTACAATATTAACATCCATCTTTGCAAATTTCATTGTATTTTAATTACTGTACTTCATTCAAACACAATGGGAAAGATATAATATATCGCTACATGTTCGGCAAAAAGGAACGCAACACAATAACTCATAACACCAGAATAATAGTATATGATGCATCTTATATTTCCACTATTTTATTGAGAATATTAGAATTGTGTTAAAATAATTTAAAAAAAAACATTTAAATCCCTTTTATATGTTAAGATTAATTTCAAACACAAATTAACATATTTCTGTTGGTAATATGTTATGAATGACTTGACAACTATAATATTAATTGTTCGTTTTATTGGTAGTTAGAATTGGTGATTACTGAAGTTCACCCTTGATTATGATTCATAAACAATGTAGGTCATTTCAGTTAAGAAGAACAGTAAAGGGATCCACTTGATTGTTATTTTATCAGAATGAGATGCATGAAATTAATGTTCATTCAACTTATATATTCCTTAATTAATATAATAGTAATAATAAGTAGACCAGTAACGATTAAAATTTTCAAATTCCTTTATAGATGAGTTCTATTGATTTCTATACCAATAGTAACTTGATTATTTTGAAATACTTTCCATAATATCGAAAATAAATGTAGCACTTACTCAAAGTTACTTATTTAAAAAAACAATCAATCTTAAAGTAAATGACACTTGTATTAATATAATATTACACAATATTTATTTATATTTATTTATTAATTCACCTTTTGTTATGCTGGGGATACTGTTGGGATAAAGATTAACACATTAGCTTCAATTTTAAGAACTTAGTGTTGATCTTTATTTTGTGTGATGATGGCATAATGTGTTTGCACAAATTGCATTATTAATATTTTAATATTATATTAATTGCTTCAAGAGCTTTATTTTGCTTATGTCTATTTTTTTTTGAATTGTGATAAGTTTTTGGTGTTTTATTTTTTTATTATATATAATTAAACTATTAAGTATATGTGTTTATTCAAAGAAATAATTTCAACTTATATAAAATTATTAATTATGATATACACTCAGAATAAAAAATAATATAGAGTACACCTGGGCAAACAAGCTTCACTCGGAGTTCTTTTTTGTTATATTGTATTTTTTAAATAATAATCTATATAACTTAAAGAGTAAAACGTTACTGATAAAATAAAATTTTTATTTTTAATTTGGCTTAAAAACAAAAAAAAAAATACAAAACAACTTGAATAAATATAAAAAAAAAACAAAAGTAAAAACTTTGTATCTGACTGGTATTCAAACCAGTTCACCTGTGATTGTCAATCTTGCGCCTTGGCCGCTTCACCACGATGCTTGTGCCCGAGCGTGCGAAATTAGCGACCATATCTTGCGTGGAATAATACGAAATAAAACCGCATGAAAACTCGATAAAACGCGTTTTTTTTTACATAAGACTAATCTAGATCGAATCTTCGCCCCCGAAAACCCCCACACACCAAATTTTTGCGATATCGTTAGATACGTTTCCGAGATCGCCGGTATAAATATACAAGTATTGCTCGTTTAAAGGTATTATTAAATAGATAGATTAAATATAATCTCATAGAATTAATCATGAAGCCAAATAATAATGATTTAAAATAGGTATATAAGAATACAAATATTAATTAATACAATGTTCATTGCTCTCATCTGTACATATAATAAAATTCTAACTCAGTCAAATCTAATCTAATGTAAGTATATTAAATATTATTTGTATTATTTTTTTTGAAGTAGTCATTATTATTGATACAGAGGCTTTAGAGGCAGAGCTTTTAGAATTTTTGTCTGTCTGTCTGTGTCTGTCAACGCATCACGAGAAAACCATGACAGATTTTGATGAAATTTGGTATGATGATAGCTGGTTATCCAGGTCAACTTCTTACTGCCGGAAAATATCTCATCTCGGGACGTACCCGAGGGGAGAGAAGGTGAGTTGCTAGTACGTAAATAAATCTTAATAAATAAAAATTATTAAATTAACGGATTTTATTATAACAAAGAAAAATAAATAAGCTAATATTACGCTATCTCTTTTTCAATGAAAAGAGAAATTAACGAATAATACCTATATAAAAAAATCTTTATTATTTGAAGAAGAAAAAAATTGAGAATAGTTGCATAAATAGCAAAACACGCTACTATTTTGGGCTTTGAAATTTTCTTGGTTGGGCTCTGTCTATATAATTCTTTATTCTGAGAATATACACAAGAAGCTTACACTCTCTACTGAGATGTCATTAGATTATGAACATTAACCATGAAAGAATATTTAAAAAAAGTATAAATACTTTTTCACATATCGATTTTTTTCTTACGCTTATTAGTTGTTTTATTTGCCATTAAATAGGTCAGTAAAATTAATTTGAAGATGAAATAGCTTCATTGGTAGCTTATCGGATTTAAGCACTACTTGTATTCAAGCATCACTTGTAGATATTTTTTTTGATCTACTGAAGTTTTAAATAAATGCTTAAATAAATAATTTGTGCTTTAACATAATTTGCTTTAAATTACATCTTCACTTCTTTAACAACTTTTTATACCAGTTACTAGAATAGCCTGTAGAATATTTAAACATACTAAAATTTAAGTACCTATTCTAAAACAAATATTTAATGCATATGACAAGTAATGGTTTACATATTTATCACCTACAAAAACCGTATAATCAATGTTTCTAATATTTTAGTACATAAAAGAATTATAAGTTTTTACTTATAATTAAATACTTTACTAATGTATAAGAAGGCTACAATTATTAAGAAAATCACGAAAATTTTTATAAATCTGTACTCTAGCATACAAATGTTTAACTCAAACATCTTCAAGTGTGTTTAATTTCTTTTAGTTAGCATAGCTAAACAAGATAATAAACTGAGCAAAGCAAACACGGTGTATGCTCTCGCCACACCCAACAGTTATCCCCAGTGAGGTATGCAGACAGCCTCCTTTATTTTACAGATGAATATGAAGTTATTGGTGAATCCCAATGGCAGATATTGGAAAACAATGCCGACGATCAGGTCATCAAGATTTATGGCTACAAGTACTCTAAATTTCATGCGATCATTTTTCATATTATTTGCATAATACTATGTGGGCTACCATACTTCGCCTTAGCATACTACCCTACATTGAATCGCTTCAAATACGTAAGATGCAGTTTGAAAATGGCTGAGGAAGTTTGTGGTAAGTGAATAATATCCACTTTAATTTAAATATTTGCATCTTCAATATTTTAATATCTAACAAATTGTATTTCTATAGTAATGGACGGCGAGGGCTCTTTCCACATTGAAACCGTAAGGGAACTAGATCTGAGCCTCTCCAACCAGCGGGAGAATAAGCTGCGTTATTTCGTATACCAGCACAGCCGGTATATTTGGCTAAATGATTATGGAGCCTTCATCAACGTATTGACGTTGAATGAAAAAGTTACCATCAATTTGTTATTGGAGAATATGGCAGGCATCAATAAGAGGCAACAAAATGAATTGTAAGTAACAACATTTAACTTTCTATAACAATGTTTTTAAATGATTTATTTTTCTGAAGCATTGTATAGATATCTGTTTTTTATTACACTCTTTTTGTGAAAATTTTCTCATAATTCAATATATATTTGTAACTTTCATTGGTTAATCTTACTAATCTGTAAAATCTGTATAAATATTATAAATGTGAAAGTTTGTGAGGATGGATGTTTGTTACTCTTTCACGCCAGAACGGCTGAACGGATCTGAATGAAATTTGGCACAGATATATATTATAGTCTGGATTAACACATAGGCTACTTTTTATCCCGGAAAAATGTACGGTCTCCTTGGGATATATTTGTTTATTTCTAGGGACTTGTGAAAGTTTGTGAGGATGGATAGATGGATGCTTGTTACCCTTTTACGCTAGAACGGCTAAGCGGATCTGGATGAAATTTGGCACAGAGATAGATTATAGTCTGGAATAACACATAGGTTATATTTTTATCACGGAAAAATTTACGTTTCCCGTGGGATAGGTGTGTTTTGTCTCGGGACGAGCCTAGAGCGAAGAGGGGGTGAGTCGCTAGTTTCTAATATTTTTATTTTATTTTAGGATTAAATTGTATGGAGGAAATTCTGTGGAAGTAGAGGTGAAAAGCTACTGGACATTATTTGTGAACGAAGTGTTCAATCCGTTTTATCTATTCCAAGTATTCTCTATAATTCTATGGTCGTTGGACGAATATTATCAGTATGCGACATGCGTTTTCCTCCTTTCTACCGGCTCTTGCATGATGGCGCTATATCAAACTAAACAGGTAAATACCTTTAAGATGGTTTTCCCATTTGATAAAGGAAAATTATTTTGTTATAGATTTCCTTATTTGATCTTTCTAAGCAATTGTTATCACTTTTGAAAATTTTCTTTAAAAAAAATGAGTTACGTTCAATCATCATATATTATACTTGTCTGTACCAATAACATATGCTATATAATATTTCTTTTTATTTCTTATCTGATAATGGTAAAAACTAGTGAAAATGTTCAAATTTCTTTTTGTTAATTATTCGAACTTGTAATTTTGAGCTTGTGAAGTTATTCCAATTCGCGACCTTCTAAATCCTTTACATAATATTATTAATACACACGAACAGACAGCTTTAAAAACTCTTTATGAATAATACTTCAACCCGAACAAAAGATTACTAATATGATATTACATTCACGATACAACGGATTGGCGTGATTTTTGGGCCAGAATTTTTATTATAGTTAATAAACTGGCTATTGTGAGCTATTAGTACATATCATTATTATCCCCTACTTATTGGCATTTTATATATTGCATTAACTAAAAGTAGTCGCCCAGTGATAATGCGATGATAACAAACTTGGTTGGAAAAGCAAGTAGAGCGAGTTCAAAATTCCGGATCTCGCATTTCTCGAACATGATTATAACAATTTCTTGAACACGAAAGACTCGCGGGGAAACCTGCATGTCTAAGAGAAGGTAACATTTTTTTAAGAAAACACATCTTTTGAAGTAACCTAGCCAGCAACCTAATTAATAACTGGCCAGCGCAATAAAGTTGATCCCCCTCATATTGAGGGGAAGCCCCGATAGCCACCTTATTCACGTCTCACTCCTGACTTCAGTTGGGGCTTTGCAGTAAGTATACTACTTAAACTTGAATACTTAACCAGTTTGTATAAAAATGGGCAATGTTCCTCAAACAGATGAGTATCAACCTGCACAAGATGGCGGGTTCGACGAGCACGTTCACAGTGACAGTGCTGCGGCCGACGCGCATCGGGCGCGAGGAGTGCGTGGTGAGCGCCGCCCGCCTCGTGCCCGGCGACGTGCTGGTGCTGCCGCCGGACGGCTGCGTAATGCCCTGCGACGCCATGCTGCTCACTGGCACATGTATTGTCAACGAGTCGATGCTTACTGGTCAGTTGTTTATATACTACCACAGATTATATACTAGTAAACGCTTCTATAAAAAGAAATCGGAGAGCTTTAATATATTTTTTTGTTTTCTTATGTAGATAATAGATAATGTATGTATTTCCTAAAATATGTGGAATATAGCAAAATTCGTCCTGATTTTAATGTAACCAATAACGCATATTTCGAAATTTACGAGACCATTATTTTACTTTCTTTAACTTATTTTTTAAACATATAATTTGCCTTTTGGGGGTCTATTTTTTTCCTTTGTCAATTTTACACGACTTTTTATAACAAATTGATTGAACTTATCTACATATTACATAATTACACTATCTATCGACATTTATTTGACTTACTAAATTTTCTTTGTTCTTGATGAGATCCTATGGCTATACCATAGCATAAAAATCCGTAGAAGTCTATTCAATTTAACATAAAATGCAAGACTAATAAAAAAAATCAGTTTTCATGGCGAACTATTTCGACGATAATGCACTGTAGTTCCAAGCGACAGCTTTTGTACCCGTCAACCCCAAGGCCTTTTCCCATTTGTCATATTAAATATATCGAGACGTTTTAGTTAGACGACTGTATAGATTAGTAGACAGAGATTATACTTCAATTACATCATGTTCTAGTAACTAATATAATAGGTATGGGAGCGTTCGGGATGGGGACCTTGATCTGTGTGTTTAAATTTAGTTGTGTATGTATGCGTGTGTGTGTACGTGTGTGTGTGCATGTGTGTGTGCATATGTGTGTATTTGTTACTTCCTAAAATTATGGAAAATACATAGTATTAGGCACCTAGGGACGCACCCGAGCGAAGTGAGGGTTACTCACTAGGTAACTATATTTTATAGCTAAGTAAATAAAATAAAACCAAAATACAAATAAAAAGAAGATTGATAATGATAGAGTATTACGCGGCGACGCTCATCATCAAAATTTTAATAGGTACTTTTAATGAAGTTATAAGGCCAAGAGTGAAATTTTATTTTTTTACTTTTTAGAGTTTTTTTTTTTGTATTGGGGGCTACTTAAAAATTTTATTTTTATTTGCTGCAAGTCTAACTATGCGTATATATTTCTCCGACTGCGTAATACTGTTTTATTTCGTCAACGTGTTTCTTTCTATCTTTTTAGACCTCTTTTTACGCAGTTGGTTCTTTTTTTATATTTTTTAATATAGGACTATGCTTATCGGCCCAGTTTTTAATTAACATTTCGTTACGCCTAGAATATTAGTAACCCTGTAGAAAAACTCCAATAGAATCCCATCAAAAGCCACATATAACCACTAAATATTTATTGGTTTCTATGTGGCTTTTGTCGCTTTTGATGGGATCCTATTGGAGTTTTTAAACAGGGAATAACAATTTGAGTTCTTTATAGAGGAAAAACCTGGGGTAGAGCGGTTTTATAAAAAAATACGGAGTATAGTTATCAATCAAAGTTTACGAGGTGGCAAGTACACCTATTGAACAAACATTGCCTTCATTGGATTATTACTTAATGCGTTTAAAGTTATTCTTTTATTATTTATTACCAACATTTTTCTTTTACTTAAGACATAAGCTTTGGCTTAACATTACAATCCTTCCGGGGTAGTCAGGACACAGTGAACCACCACCTTTCTTTTTATTTAAAAGAGTATACACAATCTAACTAGTACAAGGTAGGCTTTAGACCGCTCGGTGACGACGAAGATATTATGAATAAGCATGCGTATGAACTTATCTTGAAAAAAATTTGTAGTGACCACAAAATATAGCTGGCTTCCTCTTGTATGTATAAATGTAAATTTTATAACAATTTACATAGTATACTTTCGTATTAACATTTGTGAGGTCAAAAATAAATTTGATTCTAATATGCTGTGATTTTTTTTTCGTTAGAAGAATTGTCTGTCTAGGTCTTAATAACCAAGCATTAGAACCTAATGAGTTATACGTATTATGTAAGTCGTATGTAACTTTGACTCAAATTCAAGGAGAATCTAAACTATAAATAATAATATGCCTAATTCTTAAAGTAAGTTATGATGGTGGCATATAACATTACCAATAATTAGTTTTCTTCCTATTATACATACTACATAGATCTGTTGAAGTTG
The DNA here is from genome assembly GCA_033884665.1 of Argynnis bischoffii washingtonia. NCBI lineage: Eukaryota > Metazoa > Arthropoda > Insecta > Lepidoptera > Nymphalidae > Argynnis > Argynnis bischoffii. The sequence continues at coordinate 9,341,722 of CM066618.1, read as the reverse complement.
TTGTTTATCTTTATGATTCAACATCAGATAGCAGATTAGATATTAATTAACCCCGAGCCCAAAATATATGGGCTCTTAATATTGTGACAAATATTAAGCTAAAAAATACATGATGTATAACTACTACCCAGGTGCCTAACAGTAGCCAATGTATTACTTCAGGTCATAGTCTGTGGATTTAATTTCTTCCAAATCTATCCAGCCATTTCAAATTGATTTAGATTAATAAATTAGATATAAATATGTCCCCAACCGGGACTTAAATACAGTATCCGTATGTTTCAGGCGAAAGTGTACCCGTCATGAAAGGCCCACCTTGCATCTCCCCAGAAGCTTACTCAACAGATTCGCATAAGAGGCACACTCTCTTTGCAGGAACACACGTGATTCAAACTAGATTCTATGGAAACAATCAGGTACTTAATAAACTACTAAATAATATGTACTATGTATTAATAACCCGCGTCAATAAATTTTAATAGAATCATAAGTGCTACTCATATGTATGGAGAGTATCGAGTTTTTTTTTAATATATTTATATTGTGTAGTATGTACTGATTGTGATCACATGCCATTCTTAATGACATGTTTTTATTTTCAACATAATGTTAGGTACTTCGTAGATTGTACCTATTCTTTTTTACTATTAGTAAAATGAATTGCTTTTTATTTTTTGTAATTCATAATATTTTATGTATTATCAAAAATATATTATTATTATTGTAAGAATGTATTGCAATGCCTTTTTTTTTTAATTCGTGGGGTAACCCCTGATATTGCAATGCCGTGTCATAAGATCATTTAAATAATATAAAACTATTATTTGCTATCACGTGATTACTTAAGAAAATATTGAATTAAATATTGACGCGGGTTATACGATCAAGCGAAATAGTATATGTAGTCCTTTATAAGTGACCTATCTTTCAGGTGTTGGCTAAAGTAGTTCGCACCGGCTTTTACACTGCTAAAGGAGAGTTGATTAAAAGTATTTTGTTCCCGAAACAATTCGATTTTCAATTCTACAAGGACGCTGTCAAATTCGTTATATTCATGTTCTGCATTGCCGCTATAGGAATGGGATACTCGATTTGGCTGTACTTAGACAGAGGTGTAAGTATTTTTTACTAGATACACCAATAGCGTAGTATGACATTACATTTACATTAGAAAAATTATTATTATTGTACAATAGGATTACAATTACTAAGAACAGTCTAAGCGTTTCGTCTTTAGTCCATAAAAAGTTAACTGTTTAAAATAGGATTACACAAATAAATTAAACCAACAAAAAATAGACACTCATTGAAAGAAAATTTAGAATTGAAGGAAAAGCTTACAATAGTATTAAATTCGAACTAAATTATGGTCAAGTTCATTACTTATTAAATATTTTAGTTATAATTATTAAATTGCAATGGCTAGCTGAATATTTTAAAGTTTAATGTTATAATAAAAATAATATTTGTGTATTTTTTTGCATTTCTTATTTAGCGAATAGAACGACGCGACGTTCAAAAGATCGATAATAATAGAAAAAAACATATTACAGAGTCTAGTGGGAACAATAGTGCTACGCACATTGGACATCATAACGATAGTGGTCCCGCCGGCGCTGCCCGCCGCCATGACGGCCGGCATCGTGTACAGCCAGCAGCGGCTCAGGCGCAACAAGATATTCTGCGTGTCCCCGCCCAGGATCATCATCTGTGGCAAGCTGCAGGTCATGTGCTTTGATAAGGTGCGCCCTTTATAATTCTACTGATTGGATTACTATTAGTGCGTGCCTTCATATGTGTGTGCGTGCGTGTGTATGTGTACATGCGTGTGCGTGTGTGTGTGTGTGTGTACATGCGTGCGTGTGTGTACATGCGTGCGTGTGTGTGTGTAGGCTATTGTTAGGCAGCTCGAAACGAACCCTAGCGTAGGGAGGATAGGCCACTATTATTTAATAGAAAGTTTGAATAGAAAGAAGAAGAATAGAAAGTTCAGTAATTAAACTAAGTTAGTTTACTTGCTTTCTACAGTGTGAAGAGATTTTTTTTCCTTTTTTTTTCTTTTTGCTTTTTGAATTTAGAACTAAATTATCTTAAAATACCGAATGTTTGCTCTCATCGAATGCAATGAATCATTAATACAAATTATTCATTTAGAATTAGTTTATTAATTAAGAAGTCTTTAAAAATATGGATTTGCTATAAGGAGTTTATCCATTGCTTAGTCCATTATTTTTAACAAGAAATCAAATAACAAATATTTTCTTTATGTCCTACATATTACACTTTCAGCAACTAATTAAACGTGTCGAATTCTTTTATATACGACTAGCGACATCCATCTAACGCTCTCAACACATCGATTAAAGTTATTATGATCCTATTACTGTCGTAACCGCATCTTTATTGGAATAAAAAATACCCTATATACTTATTAATTATAGAACTTTCAGAATCGGATCATTAGTTTCAGCGAACACCCCCTACTTCCAAACCAACAAATTTTACCTCTTTATAATATTAGTGTAGACAATTTATTTTAGAAAATAGTAGCAGTTCATTTTTCATTGACAGACTGGAACACTAACTGAAGATGGATTAGATTTGTACGCAGTCATACCCCATGAGACCGGAGAGAAATTCGGTCGTTGTGTCGACGACATTGCTTCCCTACCAGTAAAGAGTCCACTCGTACAAGCGCTGGCCTCCTGCCATTCGCTAACAAGCATACAAGGTCAATTGAAAGGCGATCCTTTGGACTTGAAAATGTTTGAATTCACTCAATGGGTATGTATAATTATATTACTTTTATTGAACACTAATTGTTGAAGTGGGACTTTCCAATTATATTGATCAATTTGTTTTGTTGAATGTATATTTATTAATATTAGATGAAACTAAATAAATTTGTTTTTGCCAAATTTCGGTGCTAGTTTGGAGTTTCTATTGAAGTTCGGGCTGTGTTCGTAAACTTCCATCTTAATAGGGCCTCGCAAGATTGCTTACGCACTCAAAGATGTAATAGGATCCACCCGCATTTCCTATCAGACATTATTTTAATATATATCTAAATTACTTACGGACATGCAGGAAGACGTCCTATACCTCATTTGGTTGGGAAAAAAAAAAGTTCTGGGTCTACAACAGCGCCATACAAGTGACCCTATATAAAAGCTCATCGAAATCGTTTAAGCCGTTTGTTAAGAAGGAGACGAATACGAACACTTCTTTTAATATAAAGATTATGCACAATAAATGTTTTAGTATGTGATGAAATAATAATGCTTCATTTGTATACAGGTATTAGAAGAGCCAGGTCCAGAGAACACAAGATACGATAACTTAACTCCGGTCATAGTGAAACCGGCAGCTACTCATAATGTAGACTTGCAAAATTTAGATAATTACGATCCTTTCACTATGGAAATGCCTTATGAGGTGAGCTCAAAAATATCAAATCATTGTATTAATAAAGTAATACAAAATATTGCTTTTATAATCTCTTAGCACTTAAAGTGAAGTGAGATCTAATTAAATGTGAAGATAATAAAATTTTTACTTTGTTTTTTTTTTGTATTACGGAACTATCGACTCACGCTCGCTTCGCTCGCGTTCGTCCCTAGGTACGTTTCACGGTTAGCTATGTTTAGGTATACATAAATAGTAGCTTGCTACTCCTAAGATATTCATTTAAATTATATAGCGATTTACCCTCATTTTGCTCGGGTGCGTACGCTGTACGCGGATTTTGTTCACAATTTCATGGGTTTTAATTTTTTTTCGCGGAACCCTGATTATTTTTCTAAAATAAAAGTAGCCTAAGTTACTCCCTATAACATCAGCTATATGCCAGTGAAAGTCCCGTCAAAATCGGTCTAGCCGTTTTGAAGATTAGCCGGAACAAACAGACAGATAGACAAAAATTGTACATCCATATGCATTCAGTAAAAAGCAGTTATTTTAATATTACAAACAGACACTCCAATTTTATTTATCTGTATAGATTAACTATATAGTTTGGATAATTGGAGTAACATTTACTAATATGCGTACTTATTGAAAGAGAATATCAGAAAACCTAGTATTATATACATATATGATTGCAGATCGGTTTGCTGCGTAGATTCCATTTCTCGTCGTCCCAACAGTCCATGGGCGTCATTGCGCGAGTGCTCGGACAAGCGCAGATGGTGTACTATGTGAAGGGAGCACCGGAGAAGGTAATTTCAAGAAAAATGATATATCTAATTTTTATATGGTTTGTGGATTTTTATATGGTTTGATGCTATCATATCTATGTTTCTGAAAAAGAAATGACATGATATATTAACTAAAAAGGCATAAAACCTTAAAAACAATTATTATTACATTATTAAAAAAATTTCCATGCTCTAGGTTGGTTTATTTTTAAATTTGAATGGGAACCCTTGTGGATAAAAAAATCTGTTCTTTATGTACCAAGATCTCGCGTAAAATATCCAAAGTATAAAAAAAACAAACCAATTGATTACCTCATTTTTTTAAACTCATTCAGATATTACCAGTAAATTATTAAAAGTATATAAACATAATACATATAAACATTAAATATCTAAGGTTGCAGGAATGTGCAACCCAGCAACGTTACCGGACAACTTCAGCTCAGTACTTAATGAATACACTTCAAACGGCTTCCGAGTCATCGGCCTCGCGCACAAGAGGTTGGAGAGAAAGATGAAATGGGTGGACGCTCAGAGGCTGAAAAGAGACTCTATTGAATGTGATATGACGTTTCTAGGCTTTCTAGTCATGCAAAATAGCCTAAAACCAGAAACTGCACACGTTATAAAGGAATTGCACGCGGCTAACATGAGACAGATTATGGTTACTGGTAATTATGCTTTTGTTTTTTTTTTTTATTTTAATTGTTCTTAGATATTTGTAATAAAAGTCTTATTAAATTTTCCATTTGAGTTGATAGACTTAGTATATAAGAAAACCTGATAATTGACTATCGGAATATCCATCACTACTTCGATTAGCACTTGTTCGTGTAATCACAACTAGGTACATATATAATTAGAGTATATCATAGGTAAGTCATAATGTAGAAAGTGAAAAGGAGAAATAACACATTTTTTAAATGTTAAAATCTTGATTTCCAGAGTCACATTTATCAGAAATCTATTGAGTTTTAAAATTTATTAAAAACTAACGACTTAGGTACGCTCGGGTGCGTTCCTAAGTACATTTTCATAATTTTTCACGAAACACTAATACTTTTTCTAAAATTAAAGTAGTCTTAGTCACTACTTATAACATTAGCTAACTGCCAGTGTAAGTCCCGTCAATATCAGTCCAGTCGTTTCAGAGATTAGCCGGAACAAACAGACAGACTGACAAAAAATTAAAAAGTGTGTTTTTCGTGGAAGTACCTTAAATAATCTCATATGCATTTAGTAAAAAGCTGTTATTTTAACATTACAAACAGGCACTTCAGTTTTATTTATCTGTATAGATAGCGAGTGATATAGGTGTAATAATGGTAATAGTAGGCATAATAAGCGTAATAGGCACATTTAAATTACCAAGTAGTATGAAATATAAATACAGCATTTTTTTTCTTAGGGGATAATATAATGACAGCGATGTCGGTGGCGCGCGGGTGTTGTATGGTACAGCCGCACCAGAAGGTGGTTCTCATCACTGCCAACCAACAGACCGGGGACCAGCGACCTACTCTTAATATGGAGGTAGATTTGTACATAGTATTCCTTTTTTATTTTATTATATATATTTTTTATGAAAGATAATATATATTATGTAGATTACTCTTAGACCAATTAAGTTAATACTTAAAATTATGGTAGATATTTCACATCATAATTATTGTAGCTGCCAGTCTTAAAACTTATTTATAACTAGCGACTTACCCTCGCTTCACTCGGGTGCGTCCCTAGGCAAGTTTTATTTTTTTTGAGCGAAACCCTAATTCTTTTTCTAAAATAAAAGTAGCCTAAGTTACTCCTTATAATATCAGCTATTTGCCAGTAAAAGTCCCTTTAAAATTGGTCCAGCTGATTCGGAGGTTAGCCGGAACAAACAGAGACATACAAAAATTTCAAAAATTGTGTTTTTCGTATAAGTACGTATATAATTCCATATGCATTTAGTATAAAGCTGTTATTTTAACATTACAAACAGACACTTTAATTTTATTTATCTGTATAGAAGAGTTTATATTACCCATAATACAGGAGGGATATAGGCAACTTCATTAAAATAATTATTATTATTGAATCTCTCTATCAGGTGGTCGGTGAAGGTGGTCCCCCAAAGCTACCAATAGATGCATATGTACTGGCTATGGAGGGCAAAACTTGGGCCGTCATGCGCACACATTACCCTGAGCTCCTTCCAACTGTTATCAACAAAGGTATTGATAAGGTTTAAAACAAAGTTTATTTAGAAATACATATTGCTTTGTGTACCCTCAAAACATCGGCATTAGGTCTTATATATCAACTTAGTAGATAACAGTAAATCAATGTTCACAAGCCAAAATATTTGTGTTCGATATTTAAATTCAGTCTGGTTGAGAAAAAGCAAAACATATCGTTTATTTCCGCTAATAATCTAGAAAAGTTACATATAGATAAATAAATAAATAATGCTATTTGCGAAATCATAAAAAATCCAAATTTTTCGTTATTATAAATGCGAATGGCATCTAATAACTCAACATTATTTATTGATAGACGCGAAAACCAACCAAAACAACTAATTTTACAATATAATGTATTCCTAGGCATGATCTTCGGTCGGTTCGGGCCGGACCAGAAGACGCAGCTGGTGACGGCGCTGCAGGGCGCCGGCCTCATAGTGGGCATGTGCGGCGACGGCGCCAACGACTGCGGCGCGCTCAAGGCCGCGCATGTCGGCATATCGCTCTCTGAGGCCGATGCTTCTGGTAACTTCTTGTCTTATTACTAGCGACTCATTCGTCCTTAGGTACGTTTTAACGGTTAGTATGAAATACAAATCCTTGAATTTCTCGGCCTTTCTGTACTATAATATGCATGTATTATACAAATAAACCTTCCTCTTGAATCAATCTATCTATTAAAAAAATCGCATCAAAATCCGTTGCGTAGTTTTAAAGATCTAAGCATACATAGGGACAGACAGACAGCGGGAAGCGACTTTGTTTTATACTATTTAGTGATTAACCTAACTGCCTCGGTGGTCTAGTGGCTAGCATGTCCGGCTGCAGATCCAGAGGTCTCTGGGTTCGATTCCCAGGTCGAGCCAAGTTTAGTTATTGTTCTTTAGTAAAGAATAAATTCTAATAAGAAAAATGATGTGTCCAAATGAAGCCATTCCTAAAAAAATGAGTGCGTGTAATTTTCACGCGCTGTTGAAGTGAAACTCCTTTGGTGCTGTGGCAGTGCCGCAAGTAAATTAAAACCAATATAAATATAATAATTTTTATAAAATTATATGTAACAAAAATTTATTTTCATAAGTAATAATTATTATAAAATTATTAATAATAAATATATATTTAATAAATAATCATTATAAAAATATAAATATATATAATATTTTTCTAATATATTAACTTTCCTCTCTTAGTCAGGTCTAAAGAAGTTTTACTTCAAAAATATTGACATTTATAACCCTCTTAATTCCAGTGGCTGCGCCATTCACGTCGCAGGAACAAAATATACGCTGTGTGAAGCTGTTAGCGCTTGAGGGACGGTGCGCCCTCAGCACATCCTTCGCTATCTTCAAATACATGGCTCTGTATTCCCTTATACAGTTCTTCTCTATTCTTATACTTTACAATGTAAGTATTTACGGATTTAACTATTTTCTGTATTTTTTTGCTGCTTGGTTTTAGGTTAGTACATGAATACCACAGACTTTTTGTCTGTGTTTTTTAATGAGTTTTAGTGTTTTTTGTGATTTTCTTTTTTTTTATTTTAATCTCGCTTTCAATTTTGAGAATTAAGCAGTTTTGGAAAATTATAGAATTCATGCTAGAGCCCTCATGGATACTGAGTCTGGAGCTTTAAAAGTAATGGAGCTGCAAGTTAGTGATGCACTCTCAGGTCTCCTTTGTATGGGATGATGGCTTTATTGGTATAGGATGCCAGCTTCCCGATTGTTGCATGGCTGGTTTTTTCAATAATTTCATAAGTTATTTTTACATAACAAAATGTAATAATGTATAATGATTGTGTAAATTAATTGTATCTTTTTTTTTTAAAAAAAACATTATTTCATTATTATTTTTTTTATTATTAGAGTACATATTATTGATGCATAAGATAAAGTTACTTGAACTATATTTTTTTTAATAATACTTTCTTTAGAATTATAATGAGATATCTAAAATAGGAATTTATAAAAAACAAAGGGCACATAGAGGCACATAGATTACCGTATGGGATTTTTTAATTATTTATGCCAGAAACGCGTTTCCATGTAACAATAATTCAATTTTACTGTTACTTTCACAAAACTTTTAAATTCTGCAATAGATAACCCTGGTTAAATAACCTTGAAAGAAAAGATAGAAGCAACTCCTCACATGTGGAGTCCGCTGACAAAAGTAAACATGTACAATTATCTCCAATTCAATTCCAGTTCTACTCAATCCTCGGCAACAACCAGTTCCTGTACATCGACCTGGTGCTGACCACGCTGCTGGCGCTGTCGCTGGGCCGCGCGTCGCCCGGCCCCGTGCTCACGCGCCAGTCGCCGCCCGTGTCGCTGGTGGCGCTCGCCTCCATCCTGCCGCTGGTCATGCAGGTGCTGCTGGTGCTGGTCATGCAGCTCGCCTCCATACACTTGCTGCAGAGCCAGGAATGGTTGGTACTTATTGTTTAGTAGAATGTAATTGCTTTGTTATAAGTAGTAGTTTTGCGAATAGTAGACCTCGCGAGCACAAACTGCATTTTGAGAAGCTGAAGATCCCGAGCCGTAGATCCTTATCAGATCTTCACCAAATTTTTATGAAACCAACTTAAAGTTACTTACTACATTTCGACTTAAAAAAGAACCAACGAAATCACATCACATAAGGCGGAGATATCCAGTTTTTGCTTTTTGCCCCTTTTTGAAGGAAATGACCCGTGACCACGGCTGATGTCACTTATGAATTCACGCATATAAGTCACATAGTGTCATTATTACACAAAAATGAATGCGAAAATTTTAAAAGTCATATTGCCTCTTTAGTTTAGAGGCTAGCAAATCCGAATGTGCGTTCCTCTCATCGTTTTGGGGAGGCTGAGTATCGTCCAGCAATACAGCTGGACGTAAAGTGAAGAACACTGGGAAATGGTGGGTTTAGGGTTGCTCCTGGTATTTCCCTGATATTTCTCTGATCGCAAAGTGGATCGTGAATGCAACCGCCTGGTTGAGTGCGTTAATGATCCTACGGAGCCCCATTAATAATAATAATATCATTTATTTCAACCATCAAGGAATCATATTTTATTAGTAAAGACACATAATAAGCTAATGCTAGTAGCACACTTAACCTACTTTATCCTAAACCGACGAGGTAGGTTTCCGTAGCGTTTTTGTGGATGGTACTGGTTTTTACTTAACTACCTACTATACATGAATATGCAGGTATTATGCGTAATGCATTTCCCAACTTAAAACGGGTAGCATATACCGTTACAGGTCTGGAGATCCTGGGTCATTATTATTTACCGATTATCCGACTTAGACATGATTATCTTCTATACATATAATAAAACTGTGGAGGTCGAATGTCTGTATATAGAAAAAAATGCTATAAAAACGGAGTCACGGGGGATGTAAGAAGAAAAATAGAAGAAATCCAGTATTTTTTCATTTTTTTTGTTTTTCTGTCTGTTTGTACGGGCTAATCTCCGAAACTGTCGGACCGATTTAAATGAAATTTTGCATGGTGATACCTTATATCCCCAGTCTACATTTTAGATACTTTTTATTCCGGAAAATTAAAAAAAAATCGTGGGATAGTTAAAAAAATATATGTAGTAACTTATACAGCTTAGTATACAACAACTTATGCACCTAATTTAGTAAAATTTGGCATGCTAATACCTTTTACCGGAAAAATGTACGGTTCCCGTGGGATAGATTTGTTTTTGTTTTCCTAGAGGCGAAACCGAGCGAAGCGAGGGTGAACCGCTAGTTTATAACTATAACACCAGATCTAAGACATTATCTTGGTTCTATCACTTGGACGAGTCAAAACACCGTCAATACGAACGAACAACTTAGTTAAAAATTACCACTTGTTTTTGTTTATATTAAAATAAGTTTCTTGTTTTTTCACCATGTAACGGCGAACGAATTTGAGTACGTACATACAATACAAAAAAAAAAAAAATTAATGTCTTTCCATAGCATGGGTATCCTTTAGTACATACAGTATACATATATAAAGTATTATATATATATAAAGTGCTAAATTAATGTCTTTTTTCTAGGTTTAAACCAGTAGAGGGTGGACCAAACGTGGAACAAGTGATGTGTTGGGAGAATACAGTTATATTTATTATTACTTCATTCCAGTATTTAATTATGGCTTGTGTTTATGCCAAGGGATGGCCCTTCCGCCAACCGTTTTTTGCTAACTGTAAGTATGTTATTGTCACTATTTTTTAATAAGTATAAAAATAATATTATTAATATTAATGTATATAGATATTACTCTTAATCCTCTTTATTTTATAACCCTGAAATACAAGTTTTGCCGCCATTTTATAATTTTATACTATTTATTAATTTCAATATGTTAGTAATAATACAAAAATCCTATAAAAACAGAAAATGTAAAAAATAAAATTGGCACACTCATATCAACATTTAGAATCTTGTTCTATTAAATAAACAAAAAAACTAATGAAAACTATTAACAAAACATTCTTCAAAATACTACATCATAACAATTATAACGTTATTAATGTAAACATGTGGAGTGGCAGGCGTGTAAATAGCCGTGCCCTCTTTTGCGGTGTGGGAACAAAATTACGATCCAGCGCGTGGAGGACGCGTGGACCCAACACTGTCCTTAAAAAATCCTTAGAAACGTATATGGCGGATGATGCAATAACATTAACTATGCGGGATAAGCAAATCGCTTACCTGGTGCAGCTCGCTGATCTTCTTGGTGGCCACCTTGACAGCTCACTAGCACTTCACAATATATAGCGGGCGAATAGGCACGTAAAAAAGAAAGAGCGGTTATATGGGCAAAAACGGTGTACAGGTAAAGGCGCGGAAGGAAGAGAGCGCGGTATACAGGTCAAGAGAGCTGCCGTGTCATTGCGGGCCCTTTTATACGTTATGAGCCGCACGTGTCGGCAACAGCCAATCAGATTAGCGCCACAACAAGTAGCGCCCTCTGCGGGATTGCGACTGCAATCCGCAAGTCGAATGCTATAGATCATCCTCACCAAACACATTAAGAAAGACAATCCAAGGCCAGTGTTGGCCACACCAACATGAATGATACTAACAATTTTTATCATTTTAGATTACATGGTGGTGACATTAGTGACTCAGGCTGTATTTGTGACGGTGCTTTTACTCTGCCCATGGAAATGGCTGGCCGATTTCATGGAAGTTGAAGTTATGAAGGTGGAAGAAAGTGAACAGAATATATTTAGAGTGTATTTGCTGCTCATTCCTGTGCTGCATTTAATGCTGGCTATAGCTATTGAGGTATGTGTGGCAATATATTTTTTTAATTTTTTAGATATGTAGTTATTCATGTACTATAAAGATATATTGAACAAAATAAATTGAAATAGTGTGCTATGGGATAGCTTGCAACATAAAAATTTAAAGTATTTTTTAATTATAAATCTAGTGCGTGTGTATTGCAAGTACTATATATAAATCGTAGCAGGCGACTAAAACCATCTCTTATATCTCCATCGAACTCCAACTCTGCTATTATCAAAAAAGACACTTTGTTTTCCATTGCATGTAGTTATTGCGGTTTAGAGGATTAATGTAAATACTTTTATTTTAAGTAATAAATTATTAAACATATTTAAATATTATATGAACGAATAGGGTCACATAATAAACAAACATATTATATATACACGTGCACGGCACGCGACGGTTTCTGTCGGTGACGGAACGGTCTAGTGGGCAGAGTCTCATACTTTTTAATTCAAAGAATATTTTTTCTCCTGACACGGTCCTAGCGCGGTCATAATATGAGACGGTGTAGTGGGCAGACTCCTTTAAGTTCTTATCTTACATTAAGAGACTAGAGAGTCGGTAGTTAGAGCGTTGTTATAATATAGAGTTCACAATTTTACGCCATGACAATAAAAGGTTTCCTATGAAATCCTCATCTCTACTAATATTAAAAATGTTAGTGTGTTTGTTTATTTGTTTGTCCTTCTTGCAAGTCGAAACAGAGTGACAGATTGGCGTGATTTTTTATGTAAAGATAGTGGGAGGGCTGGAGAGTGACATAGGCTACATTTTAACGCGGGAGATTATATCATTCCCACGAGAAAACACGTAATAATACAACCCACAACAACTCATCATAACTATGTATATAATATATAGTCTATCTATTCCATACTAACCGTTAAAACGTACCTAGTATCTAGTACTCTATAAAAATGTGAAATTACTAATTTAATAAAATTTTCAGGCAACATTATCCGACCAAGAGCGTTTCGCAAGTCTGTTCCGGTTCCTTCGTAGGAGATGTTCGGATAAAGAGGAAGCAGCCGGCGAGGCGGCCAGTCCGCTGTGGCCGCAGCACTCGCTGTCGCACGTGTGCTGACGGCCACACAAACTCACTCAAGCTTATATGTATATAGCCTTCATATTGGTTCGGTAATGACTGAAGTGACAGTGTTAGTGGACGTTGGACGTTATAATGCCAATTAAGTTAGCTTAGAGTGTAAAGGTTCTTATATTTTATTTATTTATTACTTTTTAAGCGGCAACAGCAGCTTTAGTTCAGGCATTGAATCAAATTATAATTATGTTATTAATTAACATAAAAATCTTAAATTCTGTACTTAGTTAATATTTTTTTATAGATCATTGGTTTACTTTTTATTTGTTTATAAAAGTTTATACCTTTACACTATAAACTTACAATATTATATTATAATAGTCAAAGACTTACATTAGTTTGATATATAATTACTCATTAAGAATTTTGTGAGTGCTGTGTGTGGAAAAAACAAATTTTAAATTCCATATGTAATTTATACTGTGTGAAGTGAAACAACTATTTAATGTAAACAAAGTAGACCTAAAGGTATGTATCAATATATTTTATACAGTAAAAGGATTCAAGAATATACAATAGAGAATTTCAATAGATTTTAACATTTTAAATAAAACTATTTTTTCATTCATTTAAAACTACTAGCAATCTAAATTAACATTTTAACTTTTTAAATTACATATAAAACAATGATATTGCTTAAATAAATAATTAATATTTTTTATTTTCTTTATTGTAGTGCATATAATAATAGCAACATTAAATAATATGTATTATTAATTATTAAAGTTTTTTTAATTGTAATAATAAATACTTATTAAAAAAATGGAAATTTTTAGAATCAAGATCAATAAGTAAGGTACTTTGGTGTAATTTTAGATTTTTTTGAAATCATTTTGTAAATTTGTGGGTAGGCCCTGTCTGTAACAAGTATGTAATGACCTTTGAGACGTATAAAACCTTAGTCTCTCCCATGATTGCTTTGCTATAAAGCATTTGAAACGTCGCGTCGTCGGGACCTAAAAATCAAAATAAATCCGCGAAAACATCCGAAAAGATAGTTTTATTTGAAATGTCAAATATTTGCGTAAATCTAAGAAGGTTTAACAATTAAATGAAATCCGAAATTATTTTTATTTAAGGTTCTATTTGATAGCTTAAAGTGAATTAGACGTGATTATAATTTTTATAGAAATTGTTTTTTAATATTTCTTGGCATATAGGGTCGTAACTCGTAGGGATGATCACAGGTTAATAAAAATTACTTTTTTAGCATAAACAAAATTTTACTCCTAAAACAATTTATCCCAGCAGTTTCGGTTTGAATACACTTAACGCTTTTGTATTCATCATAAGTCAAACAACTTTTCGAAGTGTTTACTTAGAATAATAATATTTAGGCTAACATATAGAAACTAAGCCTCCAAGTATAATTAATGGAAATACTTAAATGTGTTTTAAATAATAATAATTAAAACAGTTTTATTTAATCGGAATTAGTAAATAAAGGTTGTATACCTAAAAAATATTATTTTCATTAAAAATAATTATTTTTAAATGCCAAATATATACAGATGAATTTTGTCTGAGTGACCACTCTGTCCTGTCATTAGACATTTTATTATTATAGTCCGTAAATTATACGTGAAATATTACAATGTAATGTGGGTGAGAGGTCCCTAAGGCTGTGTTGTTTTGCTTCTCACTCATCACCTTAATATTTCTAATTGTTCCTATATTGATACTTGAAAATTCAATGGCTTATGGAACAAGGGTCTGTCAAAATGCTTCTTACAAGTATCTTAAAGATATTATGTACTTGATACTTCATTTTGTCAAGCTTTCATATAAATATCAATTTTGTTTTATTTATTTAAATAATATAAAAAACCAATAATTCTATTGTTATGTATTTATGTATGTAAGTATACAAGTGATTTTCTTTTATTACTTAAAATATCATATACTAGCAGAACCCGCGGCTTCGCTCGCGCTAAACTACAAAAAAAAATCTCTTTGGCTTTATGCTAAAATAATTAGTAATAAATAATGTATGGAAGTCTGCCCGATTTGTTGACATTTATGATCACTGCTCCGCTCCCTTGGGTAGTAGCATGATGATATATAGCCTATAGCCTTCCTCAAAAAAAATTTTCAAATCGGATTAACAGTTCCTGAGATTAGCGCGTTTAAACAAACTCTGCCTCTTTATAATATTAGTACAGATAGCAAACGATTATTCACATTGCATGTGTATATATGTAATACAATATTCGTTGTGCATAGAATTTATACGTATTCAGCCCTTTTTGACGTCCCACTGCACTGCTGAGCACGGGCCTACCTTCAATTCGAGGGTGATCAGGCCATAGTCCACCACGCTGGTCAAGTGCGGGGCGGACTTCATATGTCTTTCGAAAACTTGCTAAAATCACTCAAATTTCCTCTCGATGTTTTCCTTCATCGTAAGACAAGAAGTAATGTTGGAAATGATTCGCACATGAAAATTTCAGAGGCGCGAAACCTGGGATTTAAACCCGCTTTAATCGGATTGCCGCTGCCTTTATATCGCATAGAATTTCTTTCTATGAAAAAACCCTGCCCTGCAAATTATGTAATATGAAAATACCCTAAAATGATCATGTCCTCTTTATTAAATGTACGTGATATCAACATTATTTTTTTTATAAGTTTTATAAAAAAGAAACTGGACACGTTACCTTTCATAGTATTCAATTAAAATGTATACATTTATTATTTTATTAGCAAATATAATTTGTTATTTTTATGTATAAAATTATTCTTTTTACTTTTGTTAAATATTTATTTCTTTGTACATATTACTTTTGCCCACGCTTGAACTGTGCTCATCATAGTACTTATTATAATGTTTTAAATTTAAATTGAGACCTTGTCCAGAAGGGGCGATTTCGCTGCGAAAAGTTTCGCGCGTAAATCGCGTGTACTTCGCCACTCTCGACTCGCGCCTGATTCGCGCGTATTGTGCGCGAGTCGATATACTAGAGACGCCTTGTTGCGTCCAGTAATAACGCCTGAACTCCAGAGCGAGTGTGAGCGAGTGCAACTCCATGTTTTCTACTGACTTAAATTCGTTCCCATGTGCTTGCGCGTTGGTACGCTCCTTCTGGACTCAACGGTCGCGCGTGATACGCACGAGAGAATCTCGGCGAATTCGCCCCTTGTGGACAAGCTAATATCTGAATACATTGTGATTAATTTTACTACTTAATTAGTATTAAGTAGCAAAATTATAAATAGGGTCTACCTACTATGGAATTTAATTACAAGAATATGTTAATGTAAATATAATTTAAATTGTACCAATAATAAAGAGCACAATCTTTTTAATGCTATACTTAAAAAAATATAATCCATGTCAATTTTTGATTTTGTTTTTATATAATCGTATGGTGTGTTTTAGAATATTTTATAGAAACATTGCCAAACGATAATATATAGTTTGGGAAGTTTGTATATAATGAAATAATTTTGTTTAGTTTGTGTTTATTATAACCAGCTTGATTACAATGATTTAGAAGGGAACAGCGTTATACAAATATTTAGAAGTAGATATTAATAACGACAAATCACTAAACGATAGATGTTTGGCAAAATGTAATATTGTTTTATTTTTTAGTGATTAAAAATAAACACTGTCGGTGACATTAAAGTACTTATATGTAGAGATACTTAACTTCACAAAATAACAACTTTAAAAGGAATATTGGCTCATACTTAAGTCAGTACTTAATTTTTTTTTAAATATCCCCTCTTCGTGATTTTTGCAAAAGTGTGAGTGATTTGTTAATTTAGTGTTATATTCCATGCAATATGTTTGTTTAACAATTTAGTATTTAATGGCTATGCTTCATTCCTAAATGTGTAGTAATTAGTGTTTTCTCTTAGTTTTTTGGTAAATCGATTAATCGATAAGAAATCGTACGGCAAAAATATTTCGAAAACTTGTTAATGATTGAACTGCATTATTGTGAACGTTTCGACTCTTGTTATTGTATGTTTATATTTCTCGAATATTTTGGAACTTGTTGACTGTTTTGTCATGGTAATGTAGTTCGATTCAATGTTTACCTAATATTGGTAATGTAGTTTGATTCAATGTTTACCTAATATTGAGACACTTTTAGATGGATGTGACCAAACGTAAGAAATAAACACTTTTAAATTTCAAAATAACTTTTTATTTAGTTTTAAACATTTGTCCCTTATATATTAATTTTATTGCTATTTTATAGCATTTAATTTGATTGATTAATCACACCACAAAAATAATTTAAGGAATAAATTATGTGTTTACAAAATATTTACTAACTTTAGCAAGAATTTAATATTTTAATGGCTACGGCAGATACTCTGAGTAGCCCGGCGGTGGAGAGTACTGAGGCGGTTGAATGTCCTTGACCTTCAGTTTTATAGGCATTTCGACTGGGGTCATCGGGGGTTCTTTCCACCTAGTTTAAATATAAAATTATATTTTAGCTATATTTCTTTTCACACTTAACACCCAATGTCTAAGTTATCCTGTCCTGAGCAAAATTTTAAAGCAAAAAAAATATCAATACTGACACAGGCTATACATCAAATTCCTAGATAATCGACCACTAAAGTCGTTAAACGGTTAACATTCTGAGCCATTTGCATATTTCACTGTTTAGAGACAGATGGCGAGAAGAGAATAATATCAATTTTGAAACTGTCATTTTTTTTAAGAAATATTTTGAAATGGTAATATTGAGCAAAAAATATTTACCAAGGCACTAAGCTTAGGTTGTGCGGTGGTTTTGGCTTAGAGAGTCGCTCAGTGCGCTCTTGTATCAGCATTTCTTTGTCGCGTACCGCGGAGCAACATGTACGTAGAGTGAAATAGTAAATAAGCTCCACTCCCGATAGCAGGGAAAAACCAAGGAACAATCCAGCTATACCGCCGAAGGACACTAAAAAATACGTATGTAAGAAGTTATACTTCTATGGCGTAACAGCACAAAAATAGCTAAAGATTTCATCCCGTATATATGTCGCAACTCTCTGTTTGTAAAAGGAATGATAAATGAATAAAATAATTAAATATTAGGCATATTACAATTATATATTTATAGAATATTAGTAGGGATATTCTTTATTGTACTTAAGAAACAAAATATTGTAATTGCATATTAAAAGATTAAAGCAAAGGTGGACTTATCCCTAAACAAGATTTCTTTCAGTCAACCCATGGATGTGAAAGATAGTGTTAAGTAGCAGGTCCACTAAGTGCCAGAAGATACATCAAAAAAAGAAAAAGACTGTTACATATATAAACCTTACAAGTATAATATATATATAAAGAGTAAAATACACATATACATACATATTATAATAATATTTTAATAATTATACAAATAAAATTACAGTAAATGAAGATATTTATCATGATGATAAATGAATAATTATATTATTATTGTGTCAAGGCAATGCTGCTTTAATCTTTTTTTAAAAGCGTTGATGGAGGGAATCATTTAGATAACTTTAGGAATATTGTTCCAAAGGGTCGCGGCACGTACAGTAAACGAATTCTGCATAAACCTAGTGTTACTTCTAGGAATATCCAGTATCGCTGTAATGCACGGCCGCCTGGAATGTTCTGGAGTAGGGATCAGCTTAAACCGGGAGTTGAGGTACGAAGGGGAATTCTGGTTATTAAGGATGTTGAAAAGAAATGAAAGGATGTGCATATCACGGCGAAGGCGGACTGTGAGCCAATCCAATTCAGCACGAAAGTTGGAAATATGGTCATATTTACGCAATTCGAAAATGAAGCGGATAGCAACATTTTGGAGACGCTTAAATTTGTTTAATTGCTTCTCTGTCACATTCAAATAGCATACGTCGGCGTAGTCGAGTATGGGCAATAAAAGAGATTTTGCAAGCATAATCTTAGTTTTGAAAGGAAGATAGTATTGGAGACGCTTAAGAGAATAAAAAGAGAAGTACATACGCTTACTAACCTCGTTGACCGGAGGTGCCAAAGATATGTTGCTCTCCATGAGGAGGCCTAAGTTTCTGAATTTATCATATAAGGAATAAGAACCTTAGTGTACAGAATCCCACGTACAAAATCCCAATTTATTCTATTCATAAGCCGGCTACTACCAATTAATAGCTTAAGATTTTTTGGTATTAATTAAGAGATCGAAAGAGCAAGTCTTAATTGCAGCGAGATCTCTGTTTAAGGTGTTCACAGCCTCAGGCAACTCAGTCAACTTGAAGTAACGGTATAATTGCAAGGCATCCGTCTACAGATGGAAGGGTGAAGAAATGCACGTGAAATGTTATTTATAGATATGGATAAGAGCAACGGTGAAAGTACGCCGCCTTGAGGAAGACTAGCTATGAGTTCCAACTTAGTTGATGAGTTATTATTGGCCTTTTTTTAGATTGAGCTGAACTAGTATTTATTTTATTGTTTCAGGAAAGAATATAATATTATATATCATTAGTCAGACAATAATAACGGTTAGATTACGTACAGTGAAAAATATACGACACGCATAGTAGGTATACATATAAGGTCATTCCTGTTTTGTTTCGTTCGCAGGCATATCGCATAATTTGTCATATAAACGGCGCCGTCTGTTTGTGAACGCTTGCTGTTATGTAAAATGACGAAGGCGAACTGTAGGTAGGTGGTTATAGATCACAGTACACCGCCCCTTTTTTGTAAATACGAATTTCGTATATAGCTTCACATATCACAGTTAAATAGGCAATATATGACCGTGGAAATCCAACCATTTTTATGTCAATGTGGCCAATCAACTATGAATATTTTTTATAATAAATGCTATAAAAATCAGCCGGTTATTAATAAATTTTATGACGTTATTTTAACAAGGTCGGAGAGGGAGACGATTTAAACCATCTTATTTTTTCTTGTTTTACGTTGGATTATTCCAATGCCCAAAATTAAGTTGCAAAAACTGTTATATATTACCCAATAAAATTTAGACAATCACCGTTTCGACATGTTCCTTATCAACTCACAATTTTATCTACCACTATCAAACATTTTGTAGGGAGAAAGATTGGGCGTCTCGTCAAAACGAAGCTACTCGTGAAGTTTCAATTTCATATTAATCAATAATCATTAAGAAAAAAGGGCGGCGTACCTCAGTACCGCATAGTCCTCAGACTGGGTTTCTGGGTTTAAAAAACAATGTGCCTGCAAACATTTACAAACAGCCGGCATCATTGGTATACTAACGAATTTTACAGTACAACATTGCGACGTATACAACATGTGTAGATAATTATTACAGTTTGAAGTTACTTACCTAAAAGATCAACCCATCCAAAAAGCACCTCTCGCTTATATCGCACCATCGGCCAAGACACAAACTCAATTTCTAAGGAATTTGTCGCTGCCGAGCCTTTGCTAGTACTAGACGACAAACAATCAACGAAGTAGTCAATATAAAAAGTCATGAATAAACGTAGTTACATAAGCTAAGTAAGTAGGTACTTACTCAATATCTGTAAGTTTTTCTACTTCATAAACAGTGTGGGAGCATCCTAATTCACAAAAACAATGAGAGATATCAGTGATCGCGGTTACATGTTTAGCGATGCATTCTAACTCCTTCACTGTGCAATATCTATAGCCTTCTGCAAAAAAATAACTAAATCCAAAAAGATACTACAACCTACACTTAAAAAACAATACAATTAAAGCTTATTACATTAACCATAACTCCTGAGTACACTAATAATGGAAGCATAATAAATGCAGTTTAAATGCGATCTAACTAATACCGCGAGGTTGGCTAATTCTAAAGAAAAAGTGCAATAAGCCCAGCGGTAACGCGCTTGCTCGGAAACCGAGTGAAGCGGGTTCAAATCCCGGGTCTCGCACCTCTGATATTTTCATGTGCGAATCATTTCTAACTTGATTACCACTTGCCTTACGGTGAAGGAAAACATCGTGAGGAAACCTGCATGTCTGAGAGAACCTAGCAAGTTTTCGAAAGACATGTGAAGTCCGCCAACCCGCACTTGGCCAGCGTGGTGGACTATGGCCTGATCGCCCTCGTACTGTAGGGAGGCCCGTGCCCAGCAGTGGGACATTAAAAAGGGCTGAATACATACATACATACATACATACAAATAACACCGGAACAAAAAATATGTTTTTTTTGTAGGAGAAAAGGAGAAATAACGAGAGAAAATATGAAACGAAAAAGGAACCCGTTGTGAAGATCATTCGAAGACAAAAGAGTTCGATACAAACGAAGAAAAGTTTGAAACTGATGAAGTTCGTTTCCTACCTTTTCTTTGTATGCTTTTTTTTACGATTTTTGATAAATTTATCAATGATCAAGATAATTAGATTCTAAACTTGGATTTAGAGCATCAAAATATATAAGAAACATAATCGTGTTCAATATACTTTTTTTTCATTTTCATAACTGCAATTTTTTTTAGGTTTTTGGCAATTTACTCGAAATTATAAGGGTGTATGAGCCAATCGGACCTCAAATTCGGATACAACGCGTCAAGATATATGTAGGTAGAGAGGTCTGGTCAAATGTACAGAACACTTTTTTTTTGGGTGCCGGTGTAATTCGTAGGCGTAAGGTTTATTTTTGATTACATATTGCCATTAAACGACTTAAAATGAAAATGCTATACTATATGTGTATTCAGCCCTTTTTTAACATCAAATTGCTGGGCACAGACTCCCTTCAATACGAGGGCGATCAGGCCAAATATAAAATTAGTCAAGATAAAAGACTTGAATGATAGAAAAATATGTAGAAAATTTATAGCGAAAAGAAAAAGACTAAAATAATCCAGTTCTAAACAATAAAGAGCACATACTGATAGCAGGATAAAAATGCGGTACACATTTGCAAAATGACCGACATCGCTGCATTCGACATTGTCTCATACAAGCCGAATACGTGTAAATATTGGACGTTTCTAGAATCTGCTCATCTTCGAAAACGCAACGCCGTTGGCGTATCGAAAGCTGGCGGGCATCCTTTGTCGTGTATGTATGTTTAACTGAAAAAGAAACTTTTTCTACGCGTCGATCCCAAGAGTGCTGAACGCTTTGTTCTAAGCCAGCTATTTCTTCTGAAGAATGTATATAAATCTGCAATATATCTATAAGTAAATCATTTTCGAAAATATGACGTAAAAGTATTTTAAATCAACACAGTTTAATACATACATCTATGGTAGTGTCGTTGCGAAGCGAATTAAACAAGAAGGACCACTTATCGTCGGTTTCGTGAATAAACGCCACTGCGAAAGCCTCAAGTTGACCCTGCCTAAAAAAAAATAAACGCCAATTAATACTAAAAACTCTTCAAAACTATTCTTAACTCATTTACTCAATTACTCAAATTACATCACTTATAAGTGATGTAATTTGAATAGTACCTACGATTTGAAACTTCATGAAATATTTGTAGTAAGTGTAAGTGTTATATACACACATATTGCTGTTTAGCAATATTATTCATTTTATTTTGTTACTTACCAAGGCCAAGTTTTTTCTGCATGTCGAGAATTAAAGGCATAACAGAACCCCATTTCCGTAAACACTGGTGATAATAAATCAGAACACTCTTCAGAATCGCCTTTCCATTCGCAATCATACACTTCATGTTCAGAATGTGATGCAATCTAAAAAAAAAACGTGTGTGTGTGTACTTATGTACGCACGTAAGAAGTTATACTTCTTTGGCGTAACAGAACAAAAATAGCTAAAGATTTCATCCCGTATGTCACAACTCTATGTTTGTAAAAGGAATGCAGCTTACTTCATCATATCGCTTTCAGCTAATCTCATTATTTTGCTTTTAGGCTATCGGTGTGCGCGCGCATCGTAAAAATTTTACTCTCATAATTTTTCCCAAACGTGCCAAAAGAAGTATAACTTCTAAAATCATAGTAAATATATGCCCATTATGCAAATTTGAACTATTTATACTGTTCTAATAAAGTAGAATAAAAATTCTCACGCTTAAAACTGCGTCTTTAGGTTTCAATGCTGGTTCAGGGCCATCATTCTGACTTCGACCTACCAGGTCGGGCCTTGTAGTAAATTCAGACGACCTTGCAGCTATGGATTGATAGCTGAGAGTTGCCAACCATCGTAGCATATCTTCAGCTTTTGCAGGAGGTTCTGAACCCCAAATACTACACACAATAAACAATCTAAATAAGTTTATAAAGTTGTAATTTTAATGAAATACAATAAATAGTCATATTCTTGAACGTACTTTTCAATATATTCTTGAAGGAACTCTTCGTTTACAGGATTTTTATTGCACATTGTGACGGCCGGAAAAGGAACATCCCAGTTATGAAAATCAGTATCTAAGCCTATGGAACAATGTAATTAAAAAAATATATACATCTGTAACACACATATATATATATATATATTACATTGAATACATTATATATATATATATATATATATATATATATATATATATATATATATATATATATATAAAATGTATTCAATTTAAAACATTTACCTGTAATAGTTGGATTAGTTTGAAATTTTTCCCATAGACTCACAATAATAATACAAGTAGCAACGGCTCCTATGGCTGTGAAACTGAACCACATAAACCTACGACAAAAACATTACACAATGAAGTTTATTATCACCTTACACCTAACTCAACTCTAACGGAGTAGAATATTGTAATAAAACACTCACTTTTCACAAAACGGTCGTTCTTTCTCTGTAATGTAACGAACACCGTGTAACGTAGATTTGTTGAAGAACTCAGTAGTTTGATGTCGCAAGCTGGCTGCCAATAATGATAATGGCCCGACATCGTCCGTTTTAGGCTTAGGACTCGTTTTCTCAAACCATTTATTACTTTTTTTAAGTTTTCGAGTACCATAATTCGGAGGACTTTTGGGTTGAACTTTCATTATACTTTTCCTACCCATTCTTATTTTCAATGTGGACCAAACGACTGATCGATAGAGCACTGTTGTTGTGAATCACGAAAACTTAGATTGTATCTACATTATCGACCTACGAGTATATTACATTACACTTAATGACCGACTTAATGTTTTGTATTTATGACGACGAATAGTGTATTTGTGGCTGAACTGCTGGCTTACTGGATTCAATTTTTACTAGCATAATACAAGGCAAATAATAATTTATTGTTATATCTTTACTTCTAGTAAAATTGTAGAGTTGTAATTACTTACATTCAATATCTTCAAAATCCTTATGCAAATAACCTTTATCATCAATTTAGACTACACCACCTCATAAGACTTTTTTTTTTAAATTTCTTGTTAATTCTTGAATTTTACGAAAACTAAATTGGTATGATAATTACTAAGTAGACTACTTATTTATTGTAATTTTTATCTCGGACATTAAAGGAAATTTCGAAAAGAAGCAGGAAGATATTTATAAAAAACTAGCAACTCACCCTCGCTCCGCTCGGGTTCATCGTCATCAAAATCTGTCCAGTGGTTTTCTCGTGATGCGGTAACAGACACACACACACAGACAAAAATTCGAAAATCTATAGAATTGGCTTCTGTATCCATAATAAAGTCTATATCAATAGGATTTTCCAAAAAATATTTAATGTACAGATTCGGCTTAGTTACAATTTTATTATATGTATAGATTTCTTTCCATGTAAGGACGTATGATATCGTTTTCGATATTGATACAAAATGCTAGTTATTTAATCGTTAATAAAAAAAACCGGCTTCTAGATACTAAAGTAAAAAATAACTGAACGGGGGTTTTCATTTACTATAGATCCTAAACAGATATTTTCGAAGTTGATAGGTGAAATTTCAATCTATATGACAATTGGAAGTAGGTTAAAAAAGACTACTTAGATCTGTTAACATACTTCAAATTTCATTTCCTTTTATTTTCTCAAAAACATTATACTCTATATCACAGAAAGTTTTACCGGACCACTTGGGGGCCTATCTTAATCGAATACAGTTTAAAGTAGCAAAATAAATCAAGCCGTTTCCGAGATTTTGGTGAACATATATTAAAAAACATACGAGTACAGACGAACATGAAATCTTCTCCGTTATAGAATTCAAAGCATTTATCTACTAACCCTAAAATTACACGCTTAAAAGTTACTATTATTTGGTTTCCTAAGTCAATATGGAAAAAATGTAAAAAATTGAAATACAATATTATTAAGAATAATAATCTATTAAATCACAGAGCGCTCATGCTATTAATATTTTTCTTGGGGCTACTGGATTCTCCAAAACTGACATTCGCTGGCATTAGAGGTTCTATTTTGATATCTAAATCTTGAAGAGCATCATCGAGTATTTTGATTTTTCCTAACAATTTTTCCGCCTGTAGATTATAACCTGGTTCAAGCATTTTTCCGCTAGGATTCAACTTAAATAGATATTCTGCCTGTAAGATATTTTGTATTCGTAAAAATAGCTAAGTAAATAAATAGGTAATATTTTATAAAGTAGGCAATATTTGACTGTCTCCTTGACGCCTTGATTACGAAACATATCTCTGCAGCATCAGTTACATTCTTACATGTGACCTTCTATATTGGCAATATTCTTGATATGTGTATTGTGTATTGCATCTATTTTCGTCTTATATTTTTGCACACCTACTATAGTATAGGTACCTATAGTAATTTTATTGGGGGGTGATATTGATTTTATTTTAATTCGGTACTCCTTTGCCCACTCATGTACAAATGTACGTCTATTTATTAGACTGTAGATATAATACAACGGTCACTTAATACAGGAGCATGTAAAATATTGAGCTTAAGCTGTCTCATTGGGATTTTCCAATCGATAATAATGAAAAGTAATAATAAATAAAATGACATAATCTAACCGTACTTCGTAGGGCTTCATCTAAAGTTGGGAAATATAAATTACTCACAAGAAAATCGATAGGGTCTTCCGGCCGTAATTTAGCAACTTCCAGTAGTGCATTTGTAAGAGTTGGGAAAATATTATTTACGAGATAATTTCTCATCGGTTCACCAGACGCTGCTAAAGCGGCCTCCTCTTCCTCTCGTATTAAAGAATACAGTTCGGACTGAAACAAATATTTAAAGAAAGATAATTAAAAAAAAAAATGATATCACACGAAAAATAAAAAGCTAAATCTCTGTGTTCTTACCCAATATTCCATTTTTTCTTCACGTTCTTCCTTCATTTTCTTTTCCAACTCTGTTTTCGCATTCTCTTCTCTTGCTCTAAGAGTTTCTCTTTCTTGTTTTTCTTCTTTTTCGGCTGCTTCAATTTTAGCTGCACAGTTGATACATTATTATTTATTATAATTATCTTAAAATTTTATAATCCGATCACATGATAATATTAATAACTACCTGTCTTATTAAATTTATGTATTTGCTTATTGTTTGATCCGCGTTACGCGGAGTAAAATATATATAAAACTATAGTGCTAATAAATTATAATATAAAGTGTACCTTGTACGTGGACTTAGCCGTAAAAGCGTTGCCGGGCCCGGAATCCTTAATCCTGCGTTGGCACTGATCACTAGGGGTGTTTGTGTGTATGTAATGTATAAATATATAAGCCCATAATTAATCCGTCCGAAAATACTTACTTTACTTTGTAACCGAAATAATTCAAAACAGGAGCTCTCGTCACACCGACTGAACAATACCGACTCCAAATGACAGATTTCATTCCAAACCTGACTTAGAACAATGATACCATATACATATAAAAATACTAAACACTTATAAAAGAAACGTACCGATAAGTTTTCCATATCGACATGGTCTACCCATTCGCAAAGCAACTGTTGAGTATGCGGTTTTCATTCCGTAATCCTCATGTTCTTTTACATTCACAACTAATGGATGTATGTCAAGTTCATCAAAGAAATTAAGAGGTGTAATATCGCGTGCATCACCCGCTCTAAATTCACTGAGACGTTTTAGAACAGCTTCCTCATCCATTCGAGAATCATTCTCAGGCTGACGCATTGCTTTCTCACATATAAAATCATCAGTAGCTTCCAATGAAACTACTATGTCTGTGAACAAATTCGTGTATAGATTCCAATTAATAAAAAAACATTACTATATATATCTATTATATGATAAAATGAATTTGAACAGATTAGAGTTGAATTTCTAAAAGTCACAACTTATAGCATTATAATGTCCTTCCGACAGATTTCGGCCACGGCCGTCAATATCATAGAGACTAGCCATCTACGCAGGAGATATTATAGTGCACAAGTGTGCGCGCAAACAACGTGCACTATATATTATTATTACTATTCCTGCCACTCTCATACCCCGGTGGAACGACTAATCAGTGAGAGTTAAGGCGCAGGACCGGGCTGTTACTGAGATTTACTAAACAGAAACAGTCAATAACTAAACTTGGCCCGACCCGGGACTCGAACCCAGGACTTCCGTATGTGCAGCCGTACATGCTAGCCACTACACCACCGAGGCAACATTAGCTACAGGCAGAAGGGGGACATAATTAGAAATTTCATCTAACCGCCTTGAACTTCTCAAAAATACGAATTTCACATTGTGTGAAACATTGTACATAGGTTTATTTTTTCGCTTAATTATATTTTTCTATCTATAAAAATTCTAAATGTTTCTAAAAATAAATTGTAAAAACTAAATCACAATATATAAATAAAACATTTTATACAGACGAAATTTACAGAATTCTTATATCCGAACTATGGATTAATAGCACAGCAACTGTTATTTCGTACCGTAAAAAAGAAATCACCTGGTAACAATTTACGAAGAACATTACTATATAAATCTACGTCCTCATCAAATTCTTCATCAGAATCTTCGTTTTCTTCATCTTCATCAGAATCTTCTTCTTCACCCTTTTCAAATACTAAACAAGCAAAACGTATATAAGTATATATATGTAGATACAAATAAAAAATGAAATGCTAATAATAAAGAAATATTTAAAAAAATATTTACAAATTGTGCACTGCGCGAGATTCGTAGGGAATCCGTCGAGCACCCATCCTCTATTCAAAGCTTCACGACTTAAAAGCTTTTGTCTTAGATATCTGATGTAAACAATATATTATTAATATTATTTTTCTTTACTGTAATGCGTTAGTAATCAATAATCATCAATTTTGGTGGATAACGATTGATTTCTAAAATGTATGGATATTTTAAATTATAATCTACCTATAGGGACACTTTTATAGTGACTTTATGAACGGGTATCTACTCCTCACTAATATGTAGAAAGGCTTATTTTTATTTAATTATAAAGTAATTTATACGTTAGCGAGGCAGTGGTAGCCCAGTAGTAACGCGCTCGCTTGGAAAACCGAGTGAAGCGGGTTCAAATCCCGAGTCTCGCACCTCTGATATGTTCATGTGCGAATCATTTCCAACATGTGCCTTACGGCGAAGGAAAACATCGTGAGGAAACCTGCATGTCTGAGAGAACATAGAAAGTTTTCGAAAGACATGTGAAGTCCGCCAACCCGCACTTGGCCAGCATGGTGGACTAAGGCCTGCTCCCCCTCGTATTGAAGGGAGGCCCGTGCCTAGCAGTGGGACGTTAAAAAGGGCTGAATATTTATACGTTAGTGAATTCGCATGAGTTATTTTGAACAAAACAGATTATTTAGTTAGATACTTGTACTTGTTGTGTAGGTACATACGATAAATTTTCCTCATCGCTCAAAGGCCTCCCAGACTTCAACAACGCAAAGGTTTGTTTAGCCAGCTCTTGCTCTTCTTCACCAGTATCATCTACTTCTGAATCGACAACCTCATTTTCCTCCCCAACTGGCGATATTAACGCGGTTTCACCCACTTCCCAATGATTTATACGCCAAGTCTAATAATATGTATTATGTTTCCTTAATGTATTAACATTGTGCTGTCTTTTGCTATGGTTCTAGAATTTACTCTCTTTTTATATATCATACTTAGGATAGTAAAATAATATAGTAGGATTCATAATCTTATTTTAGCATCGAAGCTCCCTCGTGTCTTCACGAGTTTGTGAGATTCGCGAAGTAATCTGTGTTCAACTGGCATTCATTAGCCATTAACAAGAATATTGAACTATTATATATTAAAATATTATTTTAGTTGTTTTACAATTAATGTATTGTAATTTGCACTAGAAATGATTGAACTTTCAATATTTTAACTGAAATACAAAAATACTGCTTTTCATAAAATAACGTTTAATTCATCGCAGTGTTCAGCTAGGTAGTTCATAAGATGTCAAAACTTTGTGCAAGTATTATATTTGTGCAGGTATTTAATTTACTTATTCTTATTAGTCGTTGTACAAAAGTAACTAACTTTATACAAAGATAACTATTTTATTTTATACTAACGACTCACCCTCGCTCCGCTTGGATACGCTCCTCGTTACGTTTTAACGTTTAGTATAGATTTCTCAGAGGTGAAATATTTTCCAGCAGTAAAAAGTATCCTATAGGATGACCCGGATAACCATCTATCATCATACCAAATTTCATCAAAATCGGTCGAGTGGTTTTCTCGTGATGCGTTCCCAGACAAACAGACGGACAGACACACATTCAAAAAATTATAGGTTCGGCCTCTGTTTTGATAATAATGACTATTTCAATAAGATTTTTCAAAAAAATATTTAATGTACGGATTCGCCTCAGAATTTCATTAATGTATAGATTTTCACTTACACCACAATGTTGGTACTTTTATAGCTTCATTGATTCGATTTTTTTTTTCAAAGTTAAAATATAGGTCGTAACTAACCAAATCTTCTAGCAGATCTTCAGTTACATTATCCGGTGAAATATAAACAAGCCCGTACGCTTCGCAGATAAGTTTGCATAACGTCGTTTTTCCCACGAGTGGAGGTCCATAGACAATTACCTTAAAATTTTATAATACGATCACCAACTGTTTAGTTTTATATTGTCTTATATATATTATTTTAAGTATGACGATTGCTTAATATTTAAAGCTGTATAATGTATATATTCCAATATTTTTAAATAAAACTATCTTTTCGGATTTTTTCGCGGATTTATTTATTGGTCACGGGAGAGACCGTGACCAAAATTGCTGTAAAGCAATCGAAACGTCGGCAAACAAAAATCAAAATAAATCCGCGAAAAAAACCTAAAAGATAGTTTTATTTAAATGTCTAATATTCGCGTAAATTTAAGAAAGTATTATCCAATTTTTTTTCCATTTTTTAATATAATTCAATCAATATTATAAAGCTGAAGTAGGTAATTTTTGTTTGTTTGAATGCTTCTTATCTCTGGAACTATCAGTTAGATTTAAAAAATCCTTTTTCATAGAGTCTGTTGTAAGGATCGGCACAATTATATGTGTAGTAATCCATTGGATAAAAGTAAAAAATATAAATAATATATTATGATATGCATGTTATTTTACACAATTTCACCGGCATTGATTGAAACATTGAGGCATCAAGAGATAATAAAGATACCTACTGGTAGCATTTTCTTATTAATAATGTTTAAATAATAAGCTTTTTAATAAATTTGACGTTGAAATAAACATTTTAATTACCTTAA
Source organism: Argynnis bischoffii washingtonia (assembly GCA_033884665.1). Taxonomy (NCBI): domain Eukaryota; kingdom Metazoa; phylum Arthropoda; class Insecta; order Lepidoptera; family Nymphalidae; genus Argynnis; species Argynnis bischoffii. The sequence continues at coordinate 9,311,335 of CM066618.1, read as the reverse complement.
AAGGTTTCAATGCTCTTTCTTTTTTAAATTGTTTCATCAGAATCGGAACATTCTCTGTAAATGACAATTCTGACGTCCATTGTAAACCCATTGTTTCAACTATAAATGTTGGTTCCATGAAAAGATTTAGTGTCATCAAGTCGAATATTCTTTGCTACAATAAAGTTATTAGAGAACAGTTTAATAACCTATTAAATTTTAATGCCTGCCTATTATTTCTTTTTAATGACTGCTTTCTATTTAAGGCGAATAAAAGGTCATACGTACGTCAATTTCTGGTATAAGAAAGGCATCCTCTTCAGGAATACATTTAAACATTCCAGAACCAATTAGTCGACCCAGAGGTTTTATAATCTACAAAAATATAATGATTTTACATAATTTAATCGGAGTATAATTATAATTGCGGAATAATATGTATATTTTTTATTTATTTCTTCACTTTCACACGGCTGGACAGATTTGGATGAATAATACTAGACAGATTATGACCTGGAGTAACACACAGTTGCAAGTGTCTATGAAGTAATAAAACTTAAATAGCTTATTAGTGCACATGAAGTTAAAAAGAGACAGAGAAAGTTATAATGATAGCTATAGCACAGATTGGTAAAAAACGTATTGGGTGGTACCTTAGAGTATACATAAGCTATGTATACTCTAAGGATGGTACATACATAGTACATACATATGTAGCCTAACCTAACCATGACAATGTATGCATAAATATTTAAATGTATGTAAAAAAATAGTAGGTACCACTTATCCAGAGGCATGCTTTCGTTATCTGATTAAAAAAGCTAAAAGCCCTTATCCATACCGAAACTCTAATCATATAGATATATTTTTTTTATCAAATACTTTCATTAGTTAAAAACTTTTATAATATCAATACTAGCGGCTCACCCTCGCTTTGCTCGGGTTCATTGCTAGGTACGTTTTACATAGATATTTAAAATAGTTATTTGCCAGCATTAGCCGTATAAATTTTAATATATTTTTTATAATTTTTCTGATGTTTTAATACTTATTATCCTATTCCGGACTAAGAGAAATCCAAAAAATGAAACATCATAAAAATTGGTCCAGACGTTCTTGGGTTATAAATGGTGTAACTAACACGACTTTGTTTTATATATACATATATAGATTGCAAAGGAAATAACCTCTCTCTGCTTAGTAACATTCTGTTCAACTGCAAGTATGTAGAGTTTCTTAGGAAAGTCCGAGACCAAATTATAAATTATCCTGTAAGGAAATCAAGATATTTAAATTCTAATTAAATTGACATGCCACTTGTTTTATCAGCTTTTATAAGTTACATCAATATCACTCGTATTAAAAATGCGAAAGTTTTTTATTTGTATGTCTGTATATTCATTAATTATTATATCACACCGATAATACCTACATAAACGTAATTCTACTTAAATATTAATATTTTATATTAAATTTAATTTTATTAGTGGAACGCTTTTCAGAAAAATATATTTTAATTTTCAGTCGCGAAGAAACTAAACTATGTATTTAACCTGTTTTCTTAACACATTTTTTATACAAATTCTCTCACATACTTAAATAAAAACTATATGCCCTATGTTCTTCCCCAGAAAGAAATTTAATTCCCAGCCTTTCATTAAGATCGCGCTAGCAATTTCTCCATGAGAACACAGGTGTATAGCTACAGTAGAGTCAGTTATTCAAATCTAATACGAGTAAGAATATAAATAAATACCAAAACTACCTACAACTTACCTATAGGTATAGTTTCTAAATAAACTGGATTATCTTATTAAACTATAAGTGCAATGAAGAAAAGTATAGGTTTGGTACACTTCACAATGAAATAGCTGGACGTTTTGGATAAAATTTAGTATGCGAATAGAGTATGACTTGGAGGAACACATAGGATACTGTTGGTAATAAAAAAATCCAAGATGTGGCTCTGACTGTAGATATATGTATAATATTACAAATCCATTTGTACGAAATAACATAGTGATAAACTAACTGTGCTAAATCTTGCATATTAATAAGAGGAATGACGTTTCCACCACGACCGAAAATCGGCAGCAGACGCTCGCATTCCCAAGCCTTTTGGAACCAATAAAATAAGACATCTTCGCGCCCTCCATAAGTTACTCCAGCCGTTACTACTATAGCTCTGTCATTAAAAAGAAAATAGTACTTTTAATACTAAAATACAAAAAAAATGTCCTCTTCAATAATTTCGACCAAGACTAATTTCACTGAGACTGGAGATGTTATAATGCATGCGTGTGTGCGCAAACGCAAATGCACTCTCTATTCCTTTCACGCTTAGACTTTGGTGGGAAGATGCTACCAAACTCTGAAACTTAGTGTCAAGTGAGAGTTCAGGACCCACAGGCTTTGCGGACATAGGCTTCACGCCTCCTCCGACTAACTAACCCCAATTCTACTATACAGCGGGCAGGCAAATTTCAATGAAACTTTTACCATCCAGTTTGAAGTAAAAATAATGACAAATAATTAATTAAAATAAAATCAAAAAAGGTTAAGATAATAATATACAGGGAGTAACATAGACAACCAGACAACCAACAACCTTCATTAGAACCACTACAACTTACCACTATGCAATAACGTAATTACCATAATATACAATATTAACCTTTTAAAATAAAATTTTAACTATAGAAAAAATAATATAAATTGAATGCAATACATAAGTATTTAATATTTTATGTTTCAGTCTAGTAAATAGGCTTATAAGGACAAAGTAACGGATTAAGGTCAGCTTCGTTCCTCATGAGTAAGACTTGAATAAAACATGACAAATACTGGAAACTCCATTACACTTACCGAATTTGCGATTTATATTTTCTAGCAATACCAATGACCTCGTTTTCGACGTCGTAATGCATTTTGTAGTTAGGATGTGGCTTTCTTTTCCTAAAATCTGTCTCTACGAAAGGCATGTCAGGAGTATCCTTAAAAATTATAAATAACAATACTTTTATTAATTGTAAGTTAATACGAAATTTTACTTCATAATTTCTCGAAATTAGTTTCCTATTATATAGAAATTCATTATTTTAAAACCTAATTGACCAATTAATAAAAATAAGTACCTACAACAGAAGCCATGACTCAATAATTCTTTTTTGTATTTTGTATTTGTAACTTTTTACAAAAATAATAAAAGAAATGTTTTGTATTTACCTACATAATGAAGTAATCGTTAGTAAAAACATTTACCGGGTCTAATGGTTTGGTAACGGCCCAAGTCATTACGGTAGATATTAAAATCAAGTAACGCCTTTTAGCTTCGTCTAAGTCTTCGTCATCGCCATGAGATCCAAGAGAAACTTGTTTATCTAACAAATCTTTTAATACTGCAAAAAATATACTTTTACATAGCTAAAATGCTTTTTTAAATAAAAGTACATGTGGAAATCGGCCATTAAGGATTTACATATATACATATGTAGGTACGAGCGTATGAATGATGCTTTATAGTTAGCATGCGACTTTATAACTTCTTAAAATTCGACGCTATGTATTATCGTTTGTAATTTGTACCGTATGTAAAAGCAGCAATATAAAGAACCTTAAGGAACACAAACAGCACCCACTTCTACCTTTTTTATTAACTGTATACCAATTTCGAACAATCCAAGCAGCTATTATGGAACTAAAGAAGGAGGAAGGAATGGAGGCAATGAAACTGGCGTCTAGAATGAATGTACTAATGGGCAGACGGAATCCTTAAAGCTTTACTTTATATTTTTTTGCGATAAGTAATGGATTTATCGCACCATGTGACCATACCCGCCCGAGTTGTGGACTATTTGTGATATTAGTGATAATATAGGAATGTAAACGATGTACCGATCTAACCTACTCTATTCAGCGCATTAAATAGTGAAGCAACATATCTATACTATATATTAATATTATAAAGCTGAAGAGTTTGTTTGTTTGTTTGTTTGGTTGAACGCGCTAATCTCAGGAACTACTAATCCGATTTGAGAAATTCTTTTTGCATTAGATAGCCCGTTAACTGAGGAAGCCTATAGGCTATATATCATCCCGGAAAAATGTACGGTTTCCGTGGGATAGATATGTTTTTGTCTAGGGACGAACCCGAAGCGAAGCGAGGGTGAGTCGCTAGTTCATAGTATATATTCGATCGATATTAATAATATTTAAATTCTGAAATACATATATTCGTTTTACACACATAACTGTCCTTCACCTTTCACACGCTATTCCGTCTATTAGAAGTGACATTTAACATATAAAATAACAAATACTTTATCTTTTAGTATTTGTTGCAAAAAGTTTCAAGAAAAATCTATGAAAAAACATGAATCACATTTTAACGTAACTAGCTTCAGACCCCTTACATTGCATGTAGTCCATTGCAATTTTTAATTCTCTTCTATCATAACTTATATCGAATATAACCGTTCCACAGGCGAGCATTTGAGGCAGACAATTGTCTTTTGAAACTATCCGGGCTACGTTGTCCAAAGTCTTAACCTTGGGGTCCGTAACGGTACCTAAGAGCAAGCAGGTTTTATGCAAAATTTGTATACATTAGTATCATACTTAGATATGCTAAACTGGTCAAACAACATCATTCAAGACAATACATTAACATTTAAGAAGTAAAAGAAATTTTAAACAAATCCTTCGTTACGAAGAACATGTTCTTCAAAATGATGAAAATATTAATCAAATCAAAAGGATCATTAAATAGATATTAAATAATGTGCAATTACCAATACCAAGCAGATATAACATGTTATTAAAATTACAGCTTTACCTATTATTTCGTACGGTTGGACTGGTGGTGAGGCCGACATTACATCGCCTTCTCCAAGCATCGTTTGTGACGACTGTTTATTAGATTCTGTCGCATTTTGCTCCAGCACTTTAGACATTTCTTTCAAAATGTATTCGCCGTTATATGAATCCAAATTATTAATAAAGTAACGTTTAGAAGAGAACTCGATATCATAGTTAGACGACGACCTTTCCGAAGACATTTTATTAAATCGGATCAATTTATGTGACTAAAAAATAGCAAAAGTCGCATTTGATAGCAAAAAAAATTTCAATTTTTTAATTGTCTGATTAAAACAGACAGTACGCATGCCACATATATGCCATGGAGGTTAGGTACTACTGGATAATAAAATGAATGAGACTTTATTAAGTTGAATAATAGTATTGTCAAATGTTTTAAGTAAAGAAATAAAACAAATATTTGATTTATTATAATATATTTATACTTTATAATGTAATAATCTTAAAATTTAAGAAAATAGAAATGGGTACAACATGCGTTAAATAAAAAAAAGTTAATTGTAATAACAATATCTTAAAACAGCGTTTATTAATAAACTGTATAAATTATTTGATTAATAATAATAATTTACTGAAAAATCAGTTTGTTAATCAAATAAATTATACTTTTTTAAAGGCAAAAAAATTATGATTTGACAAAATAGTTAATATGAGATATACAGCTTGGCATAGCTACAAAAATGACTTACCGGCTATAGAAAGATACATTAATAAGTGTTACGTTAAAAATATTATATTTTTATTAGTTACGTATCATTAAGGCAACTTTGCTTTTAATCAATAAACATCCCAGAATAAACCAAGCTTAGATTAAGTACAATAATAAAGTAAATAGCTTGTATAGAATATTAATCCTTAAAATACGAACAGGACGGTTGTAATACGATATGTACCATAAGCCAATAACTTACATTTCTATATTCCGAGCACCATCACATTTTATGGCTGAACAAGTATGAATACTTGAATAGGCACAAAGCGTTGTATATAAACTTTTAAATTCTACAATTCCATTACATCATTTTATTACAATAATTACACTATATTCAAGGGATAATGTAGAAAACACTGTTCACAATACTGAAAATGTAATAATATTTTATACAGAAGTAGAATGCACTAGTAGTGTTTGTTACTAAACAAATGAAATTAATTGTCAGTCTCAGAATAAAATAGATCATGTAAGTCTTCAATCCGACTATCGAAATTTTTATTCAAAAATATCACATTAATTTTTAAATAAAAATATGCTGTTTAGTTTTTTATAATTCAATTTTAAACATGAATCTATGGCACCTATGTTCTATGAATTCTAATAATACTGGTTATAATAAACTATTGTACTGTGTGATCTTAGCGTAGGACGGTTACATATAAGCATATCTTACGGTTATACTTGAATCATGAATGTAAACTTGGAAATGTTTCTTTTCATTAAAATATACTAGACGATTTGGACGTCTTAAATCAATTAATTAAATCTAGCAATTTTATTATGGATAAAGTTAAGAGGCCTATCACAAAATGTACTGAGTTCTTTATGTTATTGAGTTCGAGCGGCCGACGCATCGCTGTTTCTAGCATTTACTGCAGTCTTAATTACTTCTATGTAAAGTTTTATTATAAATTATTTAAAAAAAAAAGGTATATAATTACGTTTCTTTTGAACTGACGTATTTTCTGGTATAAATTTTACTTAGTAATATTAATGTTGTAAGGATATATTTACAGCTAATTCTGAACGTTTTTAGTAGTTTTTAAAATTTTGAAAAGTATTTTTTTTTTGTAGAAATCCAAAACATATTTTTAAATTCCGAGACCGCTATAAACTCATCCACTATATACGAGATAATATTATATATTTTTCATTTCGTTTGCTTAGTATAGTATTTCAATCCATGAGCTAGAAAAAGTGTCGTCGCGCATTCTATTAAAAACTTGCTTCGGAGTTTTGGCTTTATTTTAATTAATAATGAAAATTTTCGAAAAGCGAGGCCGCTATGAACTATAATAATAATTATTCTCCACCATACTATAAGTCAAAATTGTCGAAGTGTTTCAGTTTCACTGAGCAAGAACGTCAAAGATGGGCATTAAATTGAAAAATCAGTCAAAATGTAATAGGCCTCTTAAGCAACTTCCCATTCGAGTAAAACAATTGAGATGACGAGATCTTTTATTAAGTAAAATGCTAAATACAGCAATTTGATAAAATATTTTTCTTACAGAGGCATGCAATATATCAGCACCAATATAATATTATATTATATGCAAACTCAATTAAAAAGAACAAATCACCTTAACGTTTAAAGCCAATATAAATGTGGCAGACTTAAAGAACTTACTCGGAATAAGCGAAGTCTGTATTGCATATTTTACTATTTAATATTTATACTAGAACAAAAAGAAGATCAATAATTCATATAGGCTATATAATTTCACGTTTTCATAATTAACTTAAATTATAATAATGATTTAAGTTATTTTATGTTAAGCAAAATATGTTAGTTATGCACAAATATTTTGAATTCATGTTAAGGTATGAATCAAAACATTTGACTATAAATATGTACTTACTAATTTCTTAAACTATTTTGTAAAAATATTTTAATATTATAGGCGTTTTTATGGAATGTCATGTTTTTGTTAGTCTTTTAAGTATCTCTACAATGAAGGCACGTGCGATTAGGATTCGCTATGAAGACATATATGTAGGCGTAATTTTATAATGGGAAATGAAGCATCTCGCTTTTGGTTTCCTCCGAAACTTAAAAGTGAAATGAAAAGAAAATACAAATGTATTGGAATAATTGTAAAACAATTAAATACCAATTAAATTTAATATCTATAAGGCACTATGTCACGTTCCGATTGCTGACACCTGAAATTACTTAGTAATTTCGGAGCACCTCACGTTATTTTTTAAGGTAATATTTCTAATTCATCAGTTTAAATGTGCTTTATATCATTTCAATAACTTTTGTTTATAATTATTTAGACATTTGGGTAAAATAACCGCCTAATTACTTTATTATTACAGCAATAATTCACTTTTTGAATAACTTGTTTGAATTTTCATGACTATTATAATTAACTCGTAATATATTTTATTTTAGTAGGAAAAATCCTAAAGTTGAGTTGTGATTACAGATTTACGATGGATTATTGTTATTTCTTTTTCTCCTATTCCAGAAGGGGAACTTGGCTCAGAACTGACCAACCACGGAGAGAGAGATGAAATCGGTTGAGGTTTGGGAATTATTTCTTCCTTTCTCTCGACTGGTTTTGGTGAAGCCAATTTTGTCTGGGTACGCGGCGGCTCAACGACAACAATAGAAACATACTGAGAATTATTAGAATTTGTTTCGTTTATTATTTTGGGTGAAGGAGTAGATGGTATAGACAAGTTTATATTCGATGATTCGTTGATAATTTTGACTTCGTTTTCTCTCGCTTTAAGGATGTTATTACATTTAAGCTGTCCTGGAGGCAAATTCTTATTCGATAGTAAATAGCATTTAGTCTGATTGTTTGGCACTTCGTTGTCAACGGAATCCAATTGGTCTTTTTTCACTTCATTTTTAGAGTCATCATTGTTCAATTTTTCTTTAACTAAGCTCATCAAAAGATCGTTCAGTGGATTAAACTCTGCTACAGGTGAACAGTTGCATGGTGGCTTGTTAATGACAAGCTGAGCTAAATTATTTTTCTTGTCTTCAGCTTTGTCTGCTTTAAATAGAAATTTATTGCTGATCGCGTCTTCCTTCGATATTGTGGCCTCTTCTTGAGTCTCATCATTGACAAGTTTTTTAGATGAAGATTCGCTTACTTCAATAGTCTTATCAGGTTCCAACAAAGTAGACTTTTGAGATTTCGCGCTACTCTTCCTAGACAAAGTGTCAAAACCAGTTTCAACGGCCGATGCGGTAGTCTCCGCTGACGTACTGGGTTCAGGTTGTGGAGTTTCGGGTTTTGCTACTACTGTACTTTGTTTTTCTCTTTCTCTAAGCACGTGACTCTGCCTTCGAGCAAAACGTTGACTCGGTCGTCGTTCGAACTGGACTGTGCGACGTGCACGATTTTGTTGCGTTGTTTGATATTCTGTTTTTCCTGAATATTGAAATCTAGATCCCATCCTAAAGAAGTTTTGTCTTGCAGATGGACCTTTGACTGGGGCTCGTAAGCGGAAGAAAGTGTGATGTTCTACAGCACATTTCCAAAGATGTTTACAGGCCTTTTCATTGTGTAACCGAAATACGAAAGTATGTTCTTGTTCACGACCTTGATCGTCATCTTCGACGACAACTAAAGTCAATTTTTTCTTTTTAAAATCTAATTTGCTTATTTTAGGCCAGAAAAATAAGCCAATTTTCTGTGGTCCTTCAAATACAAGAATTCCTGTGGGGGTTAACCCTAAATGATATTCACACCCATCTTTGCCTAATACAATGTGCATATCAACACCATACATTTCCAGCCACTTTGCTTTGTTTAAATAATTTACTTCAGCTTGAGCAGGAGTGAGACCTTTATATTTTTTATATTCTTCAAGTATTTCTATTTCCATTTCTTCTGTTTGATTTGGTACAAATCGGAACTCTGACACGGTTGCTGGTGTGTGTATTGACTCGTCAAAATCACCCAATTCCGATTGTAAAGCTAGAGCTGCTAACTCCACAGCTGTTGAATGCGGGCATTCTAGCTTACTCTCTAAAATATCCTTTTTCAATTGTAAAAAGAACTGATACCTAGTTAATTCTTCTCTTAAATTGTTTGGTTCAGATGAATAAAATTTTACCTTAAGTCTTAAAGTATAAGGTGGACCAATTTTAACTTGTTTTTTAATCGTTTTTGTTGGATCCAACCAATGTTTCACATTATTTGTATCAGTAAATTGCAAGCCAAAGTAATCCTTTTCTATTAAATCTAATGAATAAAACACTTGTTCATAAAGATCGCCAGCACTAGCTTTTTTTGATAAATTTATGGATAAATCAGTCTCATCAAGTAACATTACCTTACATTGTATCAAATTTTTGTTTGTGGAAGCTTTTTGATTTTGTTTATTTCGCGTCTGGCTTGAAGATCTGCCCCGTCTACTTAAAAATCGTAACATCGTTGATACTTGTCAAACCTGTATAACAAATAAGTTATTATTAAAAACAATAATTATATCATCTATAATAATCTCTAGAAATCTCTAGAAACTAAATATTTACTTTTTTGGCAATGTAAATTCAATCTATAGAATTGTGTTGCACTTTTACGGACGTTGGTCAAATACAGTGATCACTTCAAAAAATATTACTTACAATGGAACTATAACTGATTAAATTATTACGAACTATTTAGGTAATAAGATAATATATAATATATTCATAGATTTAAGTAAAAGACCATAAAATTTACATAAAAATTACTATGATTACATGCTGCAATTAGCTTTTAAAGTATTGCTATCACATTCAAGATTGACTTACTGAATCTTTAATGTTTTTATATATATACAGCAAATCCTAGATTAACTATCTTAGATTACAAAAAAAATCCTAAATTAACACAAATGCTTCTTTTTATTAACCTAACTACTAAGTGAGCAGAACCGAGGAGAGATAAATCATAAAAATAAAACATATATTCTTAAATTATAATTGTTAGTATTGATTGCTGAAGTATTATATTTCAACATGTGTGCCCATTCATGATTATGATTTCCCAATGCTTTGTTTTATTATGGTTTATATATAAGTTAAAAAATTAGTCATAGATGGTTTATTATAAATACAACTTATAAGTTGTATTAAAATATATATATATTTAAAGGATTATGTAATATTTATATATGAATCCTATATCAACATCTTACTAATGATACTTTTAGAGAGAATAACAGCAATAAATATTTAAAACTAATGATTTACCCTCGTTTCGCTTGGGTTCTACTCTAGAGATATGTTTTAACGCTTAGTATGAAATAAATAAATTATATATAATATAGGTATATAATATGTACATATATACATAGGTATGATGAGCTATTGTAGGTTGGAATATAACGTGTTCTCTTGTGGGAATGAGATAATCTTCTGCGATAAAAGTAGTCTATGTCATTCTCCAACTATCTTCACACAAAAATCATGCCAATCTGTCACTCTTGTTTGATGTAAAAGAAGGACAAACAAACAAAATCAAAAAAAGAAAAAGAAAGAGTCAAACCTACAAATGCATTCAATTAAATAGTTTATTATATTAATTTTAAGGTTGCCTTCTTATTATAAAGTAGTATTAAGGAAAAAGAAAAGTGTAATTTTTACATTTTTCTGTGAATTTTTTCCAATTTTTCTCACTTCTTTTTCAACCTTCCTTAGACTTCAATGAATATTTGAAAAAAAATTAGCCAAATAGGACCAGCCATTTTCGAGTTTTGTGATAAGCTTTTTTGAGTTTTATGATAGAAGGAGATAAGCTTATTTTAAAATTTTTGACAATTTGTTAGCAACAGACTGCATATTTTTAAAGTGTTACAAATATACACCTAGATAATAATAATGATACAATATAGTATAAATAAGAAAATCAGATTCAAAATAATATTTTTTACTATTAGCTATTTGTTTACAAATAAAAGTATACATATGTGTGCCATGGCTTAAATCCAGCAGCATAGTTAGCATGACTGTCATCTGGGGTGGTTCTTAGTAATGTGATCTTTAAAAAAACATATATACTGTAAAGGAATAGAGGCTTTCCTTTTTTTCTTTGAATATCACAACCAGACTGATGTTTCTTCCAATTGGGTTTAATCTAAGGTTGATTGCCTTCTCCAATCTCAGCAAAAGGAAAGATTTTAAAAATTTGGTCTTTAAAGGTCTACTAAGGTAATAAACTTAGTGAGGAAAAATAATATCCTTAAACAAATACAAAACTTTGACCTTTATCAAGTTAAAAGTGGGCAAGTTAGAATTTATTTCTAAGCTTGCAAGTAGCTACAACACCTCTTCATTGTTAATTTAATTCTGAATTTAAAACTCATTTACAAAAATTTTATATGATTTTTATTACTAAAATATAATATAATTATATAAACCAGCAAACTTTCCAAAATCTATACATATAATAAAATTGTAACTAACCGGAATCTGTACATTATCGATATCAGAGGCCGAATCTATAGTTTTTAAAATTTTTGTCTGTCTGTCAGTCTGTCTGTCTGTTACCACATCACAGAAAAACCACTGGAGGGATTTTGATAAAATTTTGTATGTTTATAGCTGGTTTTCCAGGTCAACTACTAGTCACTGCAGGAAAATATAAAAATGATAAATCTATATTGAACGTAAAAACGTAAGTAGGGACGAACCCGAGCCGAGCGAGGGTGCGTCGCTAGTATAAAATAATTTTTAAGCTAAATTTCGAAAAGTTGAGAGAAAACTAAAATAATGGTACATTTAAACTGTACCTATATAAAAAATGTATATAATATTGATTATATATAGAAATAAAAACTACTAAATTGTATACCATGTTATATGTAGCTATGAAATATAATAAACGTTGATTTTAATTTTTAACCCGTAACATAGAACCAAATTGGGCGCAGGACTTTTAAAAGAACATAAATAAACGTCTTCGTGTTTTTTATGAAAAATGTAAATAATGTTTAAAAAATAATATATTAGAACTACATACCACAATGGTATAAATGACTTAAAATTCCATGCGTAGTTTCAAGCTTCCAAGAACATTCGATTACTGTAGAATATCACGATACAAAAAGTTAAGTTCACATTAAGCACCACTTCACTATTTTACAGACACAAAAAGCAACAAATTAAGTAATTCTTACTTGGATCACTATTTCGAATATTTTGTTATACATTCATGAAATAGATATAATACAAAACATCTCATAAAATTAAACAAAACACTTAATAAGTACCTAACACTTACTACAGCTGCAACTTTTGCGAATCGACACAGGTCAAATTAACATTCAACAGTGTTGCAAAAGTGAAAAATAAAAAACGTTAAGTTGCTACCTAAAAATCGGGAGAAATCGGGAGATTTTTATTTATACTCCATCGGTTTAGATAGTTTTAAAACTAAAGGCTAAAAGTAAACAAATCATAAAACAGGTACTTTTAGATGTCGTTCGTTCTCGTTTAAATTTTTTTGAAATCAAAATAATATAATTAATATTTATAATTTGAACTAAATTTTAATAGGTAATTATATAATTGTGCAATAAGCTGCTATTTATTATGAAATTGTAAATATTCATTGATGCCCTTGAGAATAATTTATCATTTAAATTATAATGTAAATATAAGGAATTGCAATCTGGCTACTGAATAACCCAAAACAGCAGACTTAAAAAACAGTTTTAGAAATGTGATGAAGTTGATAACCTTACAAAATTTAAGAACCCGGCAACAAATACGACTAACGTTTATCCATATACCAGAGGTAACTTATAGTTACTAGCTAAGAAACGCATTAGCTTTGATTTAATCAATTAATTGTTGTTAAATGTTATTTGTTTGCCGTTTTATATTCTTTGGTAATTAAAAAACAAAGTGGATATGTGCCTGGTCCGAGCCGTTTTAGTTTCTGTTGTTTATGATTCCATAACCTCATTTTCCAATTTTCTTCATGAATACTAATGACTCACCCTCGCTCCGCTCGGGTTCATCCCAAGTTACGTTTTAACGTTAGTGTAGATTTCTCAAAGTAAAAAAGTAGCAAAAAGTAGTCAGTAAAAAGTATCCTATATGTTGATCCGGATATCCAGCTATCATCATACCAAATTTCATCAAAATCTGTTCAGTAGTTTTCTCGTGATGCGGTCACAGATATACAGACAAAAATTCCAAAAACTATAGATTCGGCCTTTGTATCGCTAATAATGACTATTTCAATAAGATTGGACTCAGTTAGAATTTTATTATATGTGCAGATTATTTTACATTAGTTGAAAATGCAAAAAATCGGTTGACACGGTCGCTAAATCGGTTTTTCGGGAGACAATATCCAAACTCAGTAGGTCTCCCGATAAATCGGTAACTTTTACAACGCTGCATATCAACTATGAAGTATGAAGTGGTCAGCCTATTTATTGTCTCTTTTCCTCTTATTCTGATGACGTCAGTTGTGAGATATGTAACGTTTTACTTTACAGTTTACACCAGAGACAAGGAACAACAAGGTTTACACTTTACAACCACATTTTGCAAATTGCAATAGCATCTTGTTAGTTTTTTATACATATAAATCTATTTCTGATAATTTATTTAATACTAGCGACTCACCCTCGCTTCGCTCAGATTCGCCTCTAGACAAACATAAACAAATCGATCCTACGCAAACCGTACATTTTTCCGAGATGAAAAGCATCTAAAATGTTGACCAGAGATATAAGGTACCACCGTGTAAAATTTCATTTAAATCGGTCTAACAGTTTTGGAGGTTAGCCCGTACAAACAGACAAATAGACAGATAAAAAAATTGAAAAACTGGACTTGCTCTATTTCTCTTTTTACATCCCCCTGTCATGTTTCGTTTTAATAATTTATAGATACTACTACTAACTACTTCAATAGAAAGTACCTTCCTACATTACTTACTACACAAAAACTTAAATATTTATTTTTATTCATTTATTAATTTCGTAATAACAAAAATGGACACAAATATACTCTTTAATCTACTAACAATTATTGTATAAGTATATGGGTATTACCTACATATACTTATTTATTATATTATATTAAACACACTACATAGATTAGAAGACATTATTAATACAATGCCGTCCGGTTTACTCCGCTCTACCTCGGTAACATCAAGAAAATGTAGTTATAATTAAGAAAAACATTGACATCAACACCGGTAGGTGTTAAAACCGAAAAAAAAAATTGGCTATTTGACAATTCTAACGATAAAATATTTAATCTGTTGGAGACAGTAGCTTATGGGTCCACAATAATTATACAATATGTTTTTTGCATTAAAATAAATTGTAAATATTTCATTTTTGAAAAATAAATTTGAGTTTTTTTATCTGTGGATTACAAATACTGAAACGCTGGCGGCCATGTTTGTGCAGCGTGTGACGTCACCTTTCACATAACAAAACATCGTGTGTTTTATCGTTTGCACTTTGCTGAGAAGATCACTCTAAAATATTTTAATTAGTGCTTGTGAGAAGTTTAACGAAATGGAGCCGGGTTACACAAAAGCTGATAGTGCAAATTTACCAAAAATAGATTCATTTATGGTTGCAAATTTTTTTGCATGTAATCCTGACTTTTGCTCAGCCGAGTTTCGGAATGTAAAAACTTCCGTGTAAGTACCGAAATGAACAAAGTAATTATGTATAATTTATTGGTAAAAGTTAATGTGTATAGTTCTTAAGTCAAGTAGTAAAAATTTTATAAAATAATTTTAAATTACTTAAAGGTTATGTTGATAATTTTAGATCTTCGCGACAGTCGTATGGTGAATAATAAAAATAATACTTTTAAAATTAATAAAAATAATGTCATAAAAAGAATTGTTTTTATGACATGTTTTATGTACAAAATACTGGATTAAGTTTAATTTATTTTCAGTAAATCAGAGGCTAAATTGATTGCTTTTAAATACTTACATCGAAGTGATCTTCACAAAAAAAAATTGCAGATTTATCAGATGTAAAATTCAACTCTCAGCGTGCTAATTGTAACCACTGCTTTCGACGTTTAGGACATTTAGGGACGTGTATAAACAATTTGTCAGGATATTTAATTGTAGAACTTTTACACATAGGTACGGCACACGTCTTGTAGCTTGTCATTTTCATAAAAAATATTTATATTCTAAATATATATATATATATATTAACTTATATGAGCTTGCCAATGAAAAAGCTGCAAACTTTTAGCTTAAAATATGTTTAAGAGTTGGAGCATCGTAGCATGGAAAATATATAACATGTTATATTCTCCATGCATCGTAGTTAGCTTTACTTAGTTTATTGAGATATGACGTCACAGCCAGGAATGTCACGTGATGTGCTGTTTTCGCGCGACTTTCAAATTACTGAAAGATTAATATATTTTTTTTCCGAATAAATAACGCTTTTTTCAGAAAAAAATAATTGTAAGAGGTATAAAATGAACCTACGTATGCTTTAAAATATCTTTCCGAAAACTGTCAAATAGCCTATTATTTCGGTTAAAACCGAAAAAAAAATATTTCGGTTTTAAACCGTTTTTTTTTTGTTTGAAACGGATTGGTTTAATTGGTTTCAAACCGGCCTTACATCTATATTCCAGACTATAATCTATCTCTGTGCCAAATTTCATCCAGATCTGTTCAGCCGTTCTGGCGTGAAAGAGTAACATCCATACACACAACTTTCACGTTTATTATATTACTACGGATTACACGATGAAATTAGTTTATTTTATGCTAAATGAGTGATACACGCAAACTTTAGAAATTTTATTAGCTATGTTTAATTAATTGCCGACAACATTAGAAACAAACGCGTGAAAAATTGTTTAAATTTCTAGTAAAGCGCGCGCGATTCACTATTGTTTTTGTGTAATTTAAAATATTTAAACTAGTGAATTTATGCCGTAAACATATCAATATTAATGTTAGTATTCTTTGTGACTATTAAGATAATAATAAGTGTATAATCACGTTATAAAATTAGTTTTTTGATCCAATGAATTTTGATGTATAAAATTTGTAAAATAAATTGCCATTATATAACATGAATTTTGACTATTACTTTTTGATTTTGTGCCTGATGGTAAGTAAATCACTAAAGAACAACTAATAGAATTTCATATTTTTAGTTGTTTGTAGCATATTTCAATAGTTTTATAACATAAAATATGTTTATTTACAAATAATACCTATAAGCCACAGATCAAATTTGACATATTTGAACTCTCATTAAAAATCAGCTACGCTAGACATTGACACATGTCGATATGTGCTATCGATATTATAGTTTGTAAAATATAGCTTGAGTCCTGTAACAGATGTCATCCAAATGACGCCTATGAAGTCTAGTATTTTAATGTATGAAGAATATACGCGAAAAATATCATACTTCATTGGTTTATGAACATTAATAGTGACGTTCCTTTTGTTATCGTAACCAAAGTCTATAACTTACGGGTACTACATAATATACCTTAAATCGGAATAAGTTGTTACTTTTTAAATTAAAAATCTTTTTATTCACATTTTATTAATATTTTAATTACAAAACATCATACAGTACAGGTCATACAGTAATCCGGTTACCACCATACCACTGCCATTACAACTCAATCGAACTGATTTGGGCCAATATCAAAGGTTTGTGTTAGTTTCTGTAATACTCTTTCTTATCGTAATTTTTGTAGTGTTTATATTTTATTATACATTTATTACAAATATTTTTTTTTTCTAGGTCACGCAACCAGACATAATACAGCACCACCGTTTACTGCAAATAAAATGTTGACATTATTAAATGATGCCTGCGACAATTTTACAGCAGATGACTGGACGAAAGTTATAAACAAATGCAGAAATATTATGTTAGAAGATTGGGAGCGTGATGTTCATTTCGACAGTTTCATTTCAGAATTTATAATTAATCTGCAGGACTGCTCTAGCGACTCCGAATGTGATGATGGTGACGATGATTTGGGATGTGCACCACTGCTTAATTAAATACTTTATGAAATCTTTATCCCTTTTGTTTGATTTTGTTATAGTTACAAATAATTTTCCTATTATAGTATCAATAATATCAATATTTTCCTAATATAGTAACAATAAAATCGACATTTGAAGCAAGTAATAATAATATCGATATCATTGTGATGGATTTTCAACATTGCCCCAGTCCTATTTATGTCAATCTGACAACTGTCACAGGACTCTACAAACTATAACAATATTTTAATAGAAATATAATGTCATAGTGGGGAATAAAATGCAAAATAAAATACTCTTACTCTTAAAAATGTATAGTAGTATGTAAGAGCCTAAATACAAAGTCAAACATATTAGAACTACACTATAATGGCAACACAAAGACGTTCATCTATACTAATATTATAAAGCTGAAGAGATTGTTTGTTTGTTTGTTTGGTTGAACGCGCTAATCTCAGGAACTAATGGTTGGAATTAAAAAATTCTTTTTGGTTGGATAGTCCATTTATCGAGGAAGGCTTTAGGCTATATAACATCACGCTACGACCAATAGGAGCGGAGCATAAATGAAAAATGTTGCAAAAACGGGAAAAAATGATTCCTTTTAAGAGCTTCCGTTGCGTGCGCTGCGTAAACGGTTAAAGTTACGCAAAAATCGTGTATGACGGAATTGTTCCCCTTTAAAAGTTCTAAAAAAAAGTCCGCGACAGCATATGTCTATCTTTTAAGGTTGACTCAATATAACCCTTTTTATGGTAATGAAATTTGTTCTACAATAATGCATTACTTCCGAAGGTGTTTTTATAAACATTATATTAATCCTTATCCAAATAAATACGTTATTCATCACAAGTATTTAATTTTGAACAAAATTGCCCTTGACATTATTTGATTTCAATGAATATCTTAGAAGATATCATAGTTTTAAAATATACATATTTAACTTTACGCGGTCTATGGGTGAGCGCGCTCTCAACCCGATACAAGGCGAGGGCGGGGTGGTCGTGAGGGGGGAAGGCGCTGGTCGCCGCGCCGGTAGCTCTGCGAGCAAAGTCACTATTCCACGCGGACGAAGTCACGGGCAAAAGCTAGTCATAAATAAAAATGAATGGCTGCATGTGTTGCTAAGCGAAAAACTTGAGAACGGCTGGACCGATTAGCCTAATTTTTTTTTTCAAATATTCATTGAAGTCTGAGAAAGATTCTTATAAAGAGAAAAATTAGAAAAAAATCACAGAAAAATTAGAAATCACATTTTTCTTTTTCCTTACTACTATATAATTATGAGCGCAATCTTAAAATTTATATATACTACTTGAATGGATTGAAAAAATAATATATACTTAAATGGACACAGGCATTTAGAGTAAATTAAAATCTTTATCTATCTAGAGGATTCCCTAGATAAGAGGAAAAGGAGATGGAACAGTTGGAAATTCTGGAGAACAGCAAATTTCTTAAGAAAAAATTCTTTAAATCAATTAGTATTATGTTCATCTAAATATTATAATTATTGTGTTTTTCACATTATTTAACACATGAAGAAAGTGAAACTATAAGAGCTATATTATTGAAATTCTCATTGTCAAATTATTATTTACTAGTGAAACATAAAACTTAAGGGCCATATAAGTAGTATAAATGTGTAAATTGAGATAGATATTTCTCTTTTTAGGTATATACTTTTAACGTACATTATTATTTAAAAAAGATATCATGTGAGTTGTTTTTAAACATTACTTAGTTACGGGCATTTGCTGCATACAAAAATTTACTCTTTATTTCATAGAAATACAATAAAATATAAATTAAATTATACTACTCATGAAAAGAGTATTGCATAATATGAATAAATAATATATGTTGTTGTAAATAATTGTTACTTTGTCTTTTTATATTGCATAATATATTAAAATACTTTTAAAATATTTTTATAATAATTTTATTTGTTATATTTTTATGAGAATTGCACTTTATTTAATAGTTTTGAATCTAATTTGTCTAAAAAATTACATTATTTTATTGTATTTATTTTGATTTTTTTAAATACTTACATTTTATTGTTTAATAAGCAAATATAAAAATTGTTATTTTATTTATTTGTGTTTAAAGGTTTACGAAAATAATCGATAGTTTTTAGTGTTGTGGAGTACAGCATCACTACGCAGTA
Source organism: Argynnis bischoffii washingtonia (assembly GCA_033884665.1). Lineage (NCBI taxonomy): Eukaryota > Metazoa > Arthropoda > Insecta > Lepidoptera > Nymphalidae > Argynnis > Argynnis bischoffii. Next base: position 9,291,606 of record CM066618.1, on the reverse strand, counting down.
CGCATAAAAATATTATTCTTGATGTTCCTTGTCTCTGATATTATCACTTATCAGTACCTATAATGCTTAGTTTTTTTGAATAAAGTGTTTAGTTTTCATATATGTGATAATGCGTATTTTATTATTTTATAATTTGAGCTAAATTTATATACATAAACATTAATTATAATGCAACACCAGCGTCTATAAAAAATAACCTCAATTTTTATCTTATAAGATATCCATCCGAATTTGAATTACAGTGGCTTATTTTCAAGATTTATTGGTGCCTATTTTTAAAGAAAAGACTGTTCTGTATTTCAGTGTCAGTTTTATTAAGAATCTACACTTTATAGCTCGGGCGATTGTCTTGAAAATTGCGCGATGAGCTGCGCAAATACCTACAACGAACGAGCCGCGAGGACTATAAAGTTTTGAATTTGAATGTAACTAGCAACTAATATAAATAAATCAAAAAATGGTTTCATGCGATTACATTTATGCATAAAAGTATTTCAAGTTTAGTGCAAAGTTTAAACCATGATATTGTCATAAATCAATATAATACAACAATTACTACGTTTTCAGCTAACACTGTTATATTGTCAGCTTATTTATAATTTATCAATCAGAATGAATGTCAACAGATCATACATGTAGCGCCCTCCTTTGCCTTTCCTAATATTATCATGAATGACAAATAAAAATTATTATTGTTATCTGCAAACTATATTTTATTTATTCTATAGTCATTCTCATAGAGAAAGTGTACTTATAAATTATAATCTGTAGAAAGATCTTTCTCTCTGAAAAATTGTGTCTCATCTCATTCAGAAGGCAGAAATACTTCTTCAAAAATAAAAAACTTTAGTTTTGCTTTGTAGTAAATATAAAAGCTGAATAACAAGTTTTCAGTCGAGAAAACGTAAGTATCTCTAATATTGCTACGTGAAATTATTGCTTCGTATTGTATATCAAACAGGAAAGTAAGGTTATATATGACAAGTCGACAACTTGTTAATTGTTATTAAGGCGATGGCGACTTCAGAATATAATCGATTTACGTTTAATTTTCGTGGTTTTCGTAATTCTAGAGATTAATATTTTAACGTAAATTGAAACCTTAGTATAATCTTCACTAATTATTAACAAATTTAGATGCCAGTTGCTGATGAAATTCAGTCCTCATGGGCAGATGAAGTTGAAATTGATCAAGGAGCTCTACCCCCACCTTCTGAAGTAGTTGAAAATGGACTTAAAATTGTAACAGAATATAAGTATGATAATGATAATAAAAAAGTTAAGATTGTTCGCACATATAAGATAGAAAAAAGGGTTGTATCAAAGGTAATTAATTAGTCTTGGACATTTTATTTAATATTTTATAAGTAGCATTATTTTCTATTTTTCAAATTGTCAATACTATTTACTATGTATTGAAATGTTGTATGTTTTAGAGCATTGCTAAACGTAAAACATGGAATAAGTTCGGCGATTCTGCCAATGATAAACCTGGACCGAATCCTGCTACTACTAATGTGTCTGAAGATGTCTATATGCAATTTATTACCAGTAAGGAAGAAGCACAACGTCCAGATGAAGGTGATTTAGAGGCACTTAAGGTACTGTTCAAATTATACTTTTTGTAATACCATTTTAAAATGTCAAAAAAAGTTTTAACATAATATGAAATTTGAAAAGTAAAATTGATCAAAGCAACTCGCTTACACTTGCTTAATATGTCTTTGCTATATGCATTTGCTGATCTGATGTGATTTATGAAAATTTAAGCCATAAAGTCATAAATGGAGAAGGATATTTGCATGATTTTTTTTCATGATTATTAATCTATATAAAACTATAATTGTTTCCATAGGCCAGACCAACTAAGGTTCTCTTCAAGTGTCGTACTTGCCATGGAGAGCATTGGACCACAAGCTGTCCATTCCAACACACTGAGCTTGCTCAAGCAAAGGCTAGTGAAGCTGCTAAAGCTGCAGGTATATTATTGCCTCATTTGTATAAATATTATTTGTACTTAAGTAATAGTTTTCTTTTTTCTAAGTGCATTGTTTTTTAAACAAAATTACAATTAGTAAACAATAGAGATGCCGTGAATAGTTGTTATAGCGAATAGTCAAATACTGAATATTCTCCATTCCCTATGGTGAATAGTCGAATAATTTACCATTATTATTCAACATAAAAAAAGAAATATAATAAATAATGTATTTGTTATCAAATGATAATATTACGCTTGTAGTAGTCTTTTACCTAAGGTTGCAGAATCATTTGAAATTCAAGGACTCAGGTTATTATTTTTTTATTTGCTTATACAGTTTTACCATTTATTTAAGTGGTAGAGGAAAGTGCTATGAAAAGGAAAAGTTTAGAATGGGACAAATTAAATTTATGGCACTAGGAACCAAGTAGTAGATTTTTGTTTTGTATATTCTTACAACATTTACTCAGTAACAATATTGATGTAAATATAGTTTGGTTTTCAAAACAAAGAAAATGGCAAAGCGTGATTATTTCATGGATAAAAATATTTTATTCATTGTTTGTGAAGTTTGTTAATTAAATTACTTGAATAATATTTGACAGTTATTATACTGCTAACTGATCAATGGTTTAACTACCTAAAAGGTAAGTGCACAATAATAGGTACAAAGTTATACGAAAACCTTTTTGCTGTGAGGCTATTTTTAAAATGGTAAGTTTTATATGGGAAAACTAAATAGGCCTTGCAAGGGACGTTCTTTTTCTTGGCTATCCATCCCTTTGGCCGGCAGTGTACCTTGAGGATTGCTCCTGGTACTTCTCTGACAGCATAGTGGACCGTGGGAGTAACCCCTTTGTTGTGTGGTCTGCTTCGGCAGACTTGCCGTCGGGGCGTCGTGGTTGAGTGCGAAAGCGTGCATTAAGACGGGGGAGGTTCTGTATGATTTAAGTATGGCCAATTAAGTATGGCTTCTCTAGCCGGTGAGTTCCACATAACTACCTGTATGTATACCGGTGGTATACGTAAGTGCATTTCCCAACATTTAAACGCATCTGCCAGATTATGATTAAGTATAGTATATTATTTATTGGAGATGTAATTAATAAATGATTATAAATTATAAGACCTATAATAATTCCTAAGAACTTGTTTATAACTTGTTTATTAAATGTATAGATTATTATTATGTACCTTTCATGGCCATCAATGTCCCATTCAAGGCCACGCCGTCATTAATGGCATATCTTAAGAATTTTTAAATTTGACTTTTTTATTTACTTATTTATTAGACACACATTATAACATACACAGAAAACAGATAGAGTAGTACCTCAATTATAGGTGATAACAACAATCAAAAAATAGTATATGTAAAGGCATAACAACATTTAGAATATTAAAAAAAGTACCTTAAAGATTCACATTGTTACAGCTTACAAATAAAAATTAGTTTATAAAAATAATAATAGCTAAAAATCTAAATTGAAATATATATACGTCTAACGTAAGCACTTAGAAGGCGCTGAAATTTGGACAAGGTTAAGTAGTTTTTGGGCAGTTCAGAGCACCATTAACCAGTTTGTATAGGAACAAAGTATCGGTTAGCCAGTGTCAATTCCGAAATACGATAAACGTTCTTCATAATTAGGTAGCTTTCGCTAGGCCGAATCTGTATGAGAGATACCACATAAAACTTTTTTGAACGCCTTCCAACCTTTTTACATAGACATCGTAAAAAGGGGGGTTCCACACGACAGTGCAACACTCTAGGATACTGCGCACAAGGGCATTGTATAAGAATAATAGGGTTTGTGGACACCGAAAATCTTTGTAATTCCTTAAAATGAAACCCAAGTTCCCAAAAGCCTTTCGGCAGATTTCATCGATATGAACATGAAAGCGCAATTTTGTATCAAGGTAAACACCGAGATCACGAACTACATACGTCGATAAATTCTAGTGAAACATTGTTTACTTTATAATTGCTGCGCGATGTTGTTTTTCATTTTTAATTGTGCGATGTACTGTAATGCTATAATGTTTTGAAAAGATATTATTTTCGATTTATATTTTGAAAGATGAATAGATATAATTCGTTATATACAAAAGATTTTTTATTATACCTCATTCTATTATATTATAATTATATAACTATTCACCGAATGTCGAATAATACTAGCTATTATTATTCGGTATTCGACGAATAACAAAAAAATGCCGCATATCGAAAAATAGCGAATATTCGTGACATCTCTAGTAAACAAGTTTGCTGAGGAATAATTTAAAAAATTAATAATAGGATAGGGATATATTTTAAAGATAATATTAAATATTACAGAAGCAAAAGCTGCAACTTCGAACAAATATGTTGCACCTAATTTGCGAGAAGGAGCAGTTCGTAGACCTGGCCATGAACCCCCAGGTGCAAGAAGAGATGATTTGGCCGCCATTCGTATTTCAAACCTTAGTAACTTTGCTGTGGAAGCTGATCTTGACGACTTGGTTAGAGGCTTTGGACCTGTACATAAGCTATATTTGGCAAAGGAAAAGGTATAGTTTTTAATTATTTAATGAAATTTAAGTAAATGTGTATCTTAATTGAATATTATAAATTTCTTTAGTGTGTGAAATTAAAGTATCTTTTATTAATAATATATATTTGGAAATGGAAGGTTTTTATTATAAAATATATAAAAAATGATATTTTAGAGATGATTAAGAGTAGAGTTACATAGGATATATATTATTATTGTAACAAGCAAAGATTGGCGAAAGCTATATTGTAATTTTACTTTTTTTTATTGGTATGTAAATTAAGCTATGCTTTATCTTACAGGCAGATATTTAATGTTTTTTTTTTATTTCAGAGCACTGGTCAATGCAAAGGATTTGCTTATGTTCATTTCAAGTTTCGAGCGGATGCTGCTAAAGCTATTCAAACCTTGAATGGCTATGGTTATGATCATTTAATTTTGAATGTAGAATGGTCTAAGCCACCCCAAAATAACTGATATATTGGTATTGTAAAACAAGAAATAATTTGTCACACTACAGATTTTTGAATAAAACTGAATAATCCAAGTAATTTATGTTTTATTTGAATAATCATGCTCGTAGTTAGTTTCATATTCACCATAGGTAAGAAGTAAATATTAATTAACATTCTAAAATGATACTATAACTGCGTGAGTGTATTCTTTAGTTTGTTTAAAAGTGCTTGTAAAAGTCTATTAAAAGTAAGGATTGTATATGTGAATGTGATAATTCAACAGCGTAAAACAGATGTCTTAGCTAATATATAACATTTTACTAGCACCATCAAGATGGTCCTGTACTATTATGTTAAATGATGATGTTGAAGATAATACTAATTTCGTTCTTTTGTATGTCGCACCTATGTGTAAGATATTTAAATCTGCGTCTAGTGTTAAACAATTATCCTATACTAACAGTTAAATTATATAATAACATACAACTTATATAATCTTTATATATTATAACGTGAAGAGAAAATCATAAACTTAAGATGAAACGGATAATAATTTAGGGTGTTATTACACCAATCGATCGATGGTGGCATAGATTTAGATTAGTCGACGTTGATCGATAGGTTCTATCACATCGATGGATCGATGGTAGAATGGGTTAATCGAAGTCGATCGAGCTGCTTGATTATTCGGGAACCCACCTGTCCCTATTAACCGGATATCGGACATGCGGCGAGATGTAAAGCCGGACGCGGGACGGTGACTACTGACTATTGACTAACGAAAATCAATTGCCTGCTCAATTAGTTTGCGATCCTTAGAATGGAGAAATTTCCTAAGTCAGAAAGACAAAACTAAAACATTAGTGGTTATTTTTTATGCTTTGACTAAAAACAAAATAGTTACTAAAAAAAAGTCACGTAATCGAGTGAGAAAAAATCGTTTCCTCGACAAGTGACGTAGGAATTCCTAATTGTATTCAAGTATTGTTGGTATTATAATGTTATATCTCAGAATAAACTTTATCATTTCGGAGATATCTTTAAAAAATCAACCTTCTTAAAAGTTAGCTTCGAATTTCTTTTATAAAAAAAATGGTGGTCGATTAACTTGAAGCGCCCACACTTGCCAATATTTGCCAGATTGTTAACCGACTCCAAAAAGGAGGAGGTTCTCAACTCGATTGTTTTTTTTATGTATGTACACCGATAACGCTGAGACTTATAATCTAATTTTAGTGATTCTTCTTTAGTTTGATGAGGAATAGTTGCCATTTGGTCTCATAAAAATGTAACATAGTTTGGCCCAGAAGTTTTTATTTTGTTTAGTTTGACAAGCCCAATTTGACGTTAGAATCGGATTTTAGAGCCAGAATTTTTAGTGTTAGGTACTAATAAAAGCGAATCTTAGTTTGTCAGTCTTCATAATTTGCTTCTACTATTATGTCTACACTAAAAAGGGAAAAATAAAAACTTTAAGAAAAAAATGAAAACCGACTTCAAAAAAAGCACTAAAAAGTAAAAAAAATAACTGATTGGTAGTTTTCATTTAGGTACTATAGATATAGATAGTGCCATCCACGAAGTCGCGCGATTTCAACTGTCAGTAAAGATAGGGTTGCGTCTTCGTGGATGGCGCAAACTAAACCTGATCAGATCAGATTTTCGAAGTCGGTGCCAGCTGATACAAATCAAAGCACACCGACTTCGAAGTTTTTTGAAGTCAGTTTTTATTTTTTTCTTAAAGTTTTTAACTTTCAGCACTTTCCTTGCACTTGTCGATTTTGTTATTGGGGAATAACACACAGGGGTCACAGGTATGTTGTTTTTAAATATCACACTGTGTACGGGGGAGGTATGAGTTTTTTCATAAAGTTTATATAGAGGAGCACTGTAGAAAGCTAAAATTGATTGACTTGCTTTTTCTCGCGTAGTTCATTTTAAATGTATATCCTCTGCTTTTCAAAGTTTAAAAGTACTTAAATAGCCTATAAACTTCATCAATTTTATACTAATATAAGAACTTTTTGATAATATGAATCGGTTTATCTAGAACACTTAATTTTTTTTAATAATTATCATCATGGGATAATGAATATGAGAAAATTGATTAGTTATACAATTGGCGCTTAAAACTTTTCCTCTATATAGTGGAAAGTCATGGGCAAAAAACTGTTTTGATGTTTATGATTTGTTGGACCTATACAAGCAAAATAGCTATGCCCATGGTTTTAGGAATTCACGCACTACACACATAAATAAAACAGGTACTAAAAATCAGGAGATAAAAAAACTTGTTTACAGGAATAATTTAATTAAGCATTTAAGAACACGAAATCACAACATCCAACATACATCCAAATTTATATCAGAAAATAATTTAGTTTATGTCAATAATATCTATATACACATACAGTAAGCAGAAAAAGTTTGTGTTTATCATATGTTATATCAAAACAATTCATGGAAAAACTAAATAACAATGTGCTTTAGAAGGGCATATTTTCATCATCACTATTAGGACTATATGTATCATCAGGTAAGCGAACCTCACCACAAAACATCAGCTCTACATAATTAAAGTAATCTATAGCAATATTTGTGAGCATGGCTCCAGTTGTAACACCAAGGACTGTTCCCAGGATAGGTTTTTGTCCTATAGAACTTCTTAATATTGCCCATAAGAAAATGGACCCAAGGGGCCATAAACAACCACCTAGGAAAGCCCAAGAGAATCGTCTTGCTGGTGCTGCAGCCGCAATGTGAGGACGAGCCCATAGCCATAGTCCAGCACCTCCCCCAGCAGAAAGAAATAATACATCAGTTATATCTCGACGGGGAAATAACCTGAAAATAATGTTTGTCATAAATATTTTGAAATTATGAATATATATTCTTGTGTTATTTATACTAAAACTATTAATTTTATTATATATAATGTAATAAAATGAGCTTTTCAATGATAAGTAATTATTATTATACAAATTGAATTTATGAATTTGGCTTGTACGGTATTTTATAAAGCCTGATTCTAATAGGATTTTTATAAATAGAAAAAATATTAATAAATTTTAAGAAAATGATTGCAAATAAGTACTTTATCTTATACAACATGGATCTAATTTGTGTTATTAGGGTGAGTCTGTGAGCACAGCCAGGTGTTCAGTTAGGATTTGAGTAAAACGAGTATTAAGAGATTGGAGGACAGAAGATAGCTTGTAGTATAAAGAATAATTTTATACTGATAATCCATATACAAGCACGAATCTACATACCTCACCATTAAATGTGGGTTCATCACACCTACAGACAGAGTTGTGTAACTAACGAGACCTTGCATTGGTAAATAGTAAAACAAAACATTTTCTTTCGTGAGCGGCGGTATTCTTACTTGATTAATGGATTTATTTACTGTATCCACTGTCTTAGAAACTGTTGCCGGTACGAAAGTAAATTGTTGTTTTATGTTGTGGTAAATTTTCTCCAAAATATCCATCTTGTCTTGTTTTTTTCAGAGCTCAAATTTAATTAAACTTGAAACCAGTTCAGTAATGTTACGTAGCTAAGCATTATTTGGCAAGTGATAATCTATATGACGTTATTTAAACTATAATTTCACAATAACCAATATACATATTATATCGCTAGCAAATAGCAATAAGTTCAATGATCAATCAAAAGCTTGTCACAAGTCACAACTCACAGGTGACAAAAGATAGGGATGTACAATTCAGATATCAATAATAAAAAAGCATACGTAAATCGATTCTATTTAAAACAACTTACCATAGACGTTTTCTAGATGATTATTTTTTTCCGATACTATTCTTATGTTCTACACAATCATTGATTATGTTTATATTTTATTTGTACACTATGGTTTATAATTACATTGAATTTATGTTTATTTAAATAATATATGTAGTTTAAAAATTCTATTGGGCTACATAAAATTATTTCTTTTATGACTATCATAAAAAGTAATTTATTCAATAATTTATAAATTATCTTAGTTTTGTTGTTATAAATACGCAGAACCCGCAGCTACGCTCACGTTCAATCTACAAAAAAACTGGCTTTATGTTATACTAGCGACTCACCTTCGCTTCGCTTCGGGTTCTTCCCTAGACAAGAACAAATCTTTCCCATGGGAAGCGTAAATTTTTCCGGGATGATATATAGCCTATAGCCTCCTCAGTTAACGGGCTATCTAATGCAAAAAGAATTTTTCAAATCGTCTTAGTAGTTTCTGAGATTAGCGCGTTCAACCAAACAAACTGGTGGTAGGACTCTGTCAAGCCTGAGGAGTCCGACTGGATGGGTACCACCCCCTTATCTATTTCTGCCGCCAAGCAACAATGATTGCATTGTTGTGTTCCGGTATAAAGGATAAGGTAGCCAACGCAATTACAGGCAAGAGGCATATCATCTTAGTCCTCACAGTGACAACTCACCTGTGGTTCTGCATTTTTGTTATTTAAAACCTAAGTGCATGAACCGTAGGTGTTATGGGCGACAGGTACTGCTTTCCATCAGGTGGTCTGTCTGCTCGTTTGTCACTGAATGGCATAAAAAAAAACAAACAAACAAACTCGTCAGCTTTATAATAATATTATATAATTATATATAAGCATAGATAGCGATGGTGACATATGGTGGTAGGAGAGTAAAAAATACACTATGACACATTCTCATACCTACCAAATATATAAAAAAAAAACCATTAAAATCAGTCGCGCCGTTTCGAATAAGTGCGACTACAAACACCGTGGAGATTTTTTCTATAGATAGTAGATTTTATTATTTAGTTTCAGCAGACGTCAAACGTCAGTGTCAACTGTCAAGTTTCAAATATGACAAGATAAAAAAATAAATACCATATTTTAATATGTAATTAGTTATTTATTAATTTATATGCTTTAATTCTTATTATGTCTATATACATATTTATTGATATTCTGAAGTTTGTGATTTGCGTGTAATTCTGTAAAATCTATAAAAAAATATGATAAAATTAAAAACTATTTACGCTATATTTAAGAAATATTCGGACCTTTTTGTTAATAATAATTTGCAGAGGTCTAAGCGTAACTACTCATGTATTCTGGGAATAGAAACGTCGTGCGACGACACAGGATGTGCTCTTATTAATGATAGTGGACATTTATTAGCAGAGTCATTACATTCGCAAAATTTGGTACATTTGCGTAATGGTGGTATCATCCCTGATGTTGCTCAAGATCTTCATAGAAAATATATTGAGGCTACAGTGCATGAAACATTGAAGGCAGCTGACTTAACCATATCTGATATAACTGCAATTGCTGTTACATTAGAACCAGGACTTCCATTAAGTCTTGCAATAGGTATGAAATATGCAAAGCACTTAGCAAGGAACTATAATAAGCCCATTATACCTATTCATCATATGCAAGCACATGCATTAGTTGGAAGAATGCAACATGATATTTCATTTCCATATTTAACCTTACTTATATCTGGAGGACATTGTTTACTTGTTATAGTTCAAGATGTTAATAAATTTCAGTTATTAGGTGAAAGTATGGACTGTGCACCGGGAGAAGTTTTTGACAAAGTAGCTAGAAGAATGAAGCTACGTAATTTACCAGAATATTCACATATGTGCGGAGGTCAGGCTGTTGAGGTAGCAGCATCGAAAGCAAAAAATCCACATATGTTTAAATTACCTCTCCCATTAACAGAATATAAAGATTGTAATTTTAGTTTTAATGGAATAAAAACATCAGTACTTTATCATCTGTTTAAGAAAGAAAGAGATCATAATATAGAAGCAGACGAAGTAATTCCAGAAGTCAATGATTTATGTGCAGCTACATTAATGTCTGTTTCTCGACATTTGGTCCATAGAACTCAAAGAGCTATGGAGTTTTGTGATAGAAACAATTTGATACCTGTTGATAATAAACAGTTAGTAGTTTCTGGTGGAGTAGCATGTAACAGCTATATTTTTAATACCTTAACAATGCTATGTAATGAATTCAATTACAAAATTTTAAGGCCTAAGCCAAAGTTATGTACAGATAATGGAATTATGATTGCTTGGAATGGTCTAGAAAAATGGAGGAGAAACATAGATATAGTTACAGACTTGAGTAGTTTAGATATAAGAGCTATAAGTCCTATAGGTGAAAACCTTGTTGACCAAGTTATTGAAGCAAGAATACCAATAAAAATAGTAAAATTAAAGATGACATTATAAAAATACTTTTATTTTATTTTAAACCTAGCAAAAAATATTTCATGATTTATTTGTAACATTTTTTTATTTTTATAATAACATATTATTATTCTTATGATATATTTTGCTTAACCTAAATACTTTACAAAATAACATTTTCAATTCCTATCTTTTGATGTCTTTATATAAAGTATAGTAAATTATCAGAAAAAAATGGCTACCTACTTCTTTTACATAAACATAATAACAAGATTTCTGCAAACTTAGAATAATAATACGAAAATCTGGTCTAATTACCCAACTGCGCAACGCAAAGAAAGGTAATGTATTTATTAGTCTATGTATATATGTTCATTCCTATATAGCTTTCTAGAGACCAAACGCGTAGGCCGATTTAATGATTCATGTCGTTAGATTCGCCTTGATAACGCGAGTGTCATAGGCTATATAATAATAGGTAAAAATAAAATGACGTTTCAGACATCAATTTCAGACACCAATTTGTTTCAGACAGCAATTTGTGTCTAAATGGGGTATCAAAATAAAGGTTTTTAAGAGACGATCACAAAAATATATACAAAATATATGTTTAAAAGTAATTAAGCTAATTAAATTAAGATAAAAACAAGTTGACGAAGTAATATACTATTATGAAGTCGGAGACATACATAATATGTACCTAAGTACATCTCGCGGCAAGAATGAAACTTGTATCTCCGACTGCATAATACCATATTCCTTCGTCAACTTGTTTTCATGTTTTTAGTTAGCTTTTATACTGTCGGGTTTTTTATTTTTATAATATATGTTTTTATTCTTGTTCTTGAATGAGAAATACTGTGTGTGTTTTAGTACATTTTTTTTCTTTAATTTCATATAAATTATGTAAAGATATTATACTTACAAAAATAAAAAATCCGACTGCGTAAAAAATGAACTAAAAAGATGAAAACAAGTTGACAAAGGAACATTGTATTATACAGTCGAAGACGTACATATGTACATATTTTATAACAGCTGCTTGCTAAATAAATATACATAAATACCCTCGAAAAACATAACCCTTTTTCTGCCGCAGTCAGGTACCTAATTAAATTTACCTAAACAATATTATGTTTGCCATCATAATAACTTTGCAGTTTATTAGGCTATAATACAACAATAAGTTATTTTCTAATTTGCTTTAATGTTTTCATGATTCAATGAAAAAAAGGAAACTTTTTAGGATACGCGATTTCTAAGTGTTACATTTTTTTATCTGTCGTATGGAACCCTAAAAACAATGGAATATACCCTACTTATATATACATACATAAGACATCGATCACCGAATGGTGGAAAGCATTTTCAAAATTTCAAAAACAAGACAATGATAAGTAAAAAAAAAAAATACTATTTAGTAGCTAAATCCTCATATAAATATGTAATTTATACCTGGCGAGTCTACATCTTCAGCTGTTTTTATATCTTTTTGCTTTATATGTGCATCTCATTTTTCTACGACGATATTTTGTAATTTGAACTGAAGCTCAGTAAGGCGAGACAGGCCAAGCGTAGCGTGCTTGCTTTGTGTTTTGTGAAACTTAATAGAGAAATGCTAAAAACTTTTCATTTAAGAAACTTATCAAAAGTAAATGTACAATGGACTAAGAGAAAACAAGCGAGTAGTCAAAATTTCTCGCAAGATGAAGCTAAAAATTCTTTTAGTATAATGAGTTATGACAATATTCCCGGACCTAAAGTATATCCAGGCATTGGCACATTATACAAGTATTGGCCGTTTATTGGTAAGTGTTTTTTTTAATCGGAACCTCAAACAAAAGTTCTTTAAACTCACAAAAAAAAGAAGGAACTCTTTCATTTTTAAATAATAGAAGCATAGTGTGCTGTTATTCTCATACGGGATTTTATATATGTTGAATCTCACACTATTGGTCTGAGGGTATTTATTATTCTGTAACTTTAAATCAATAGCTGGTAAAAGTAGAAAAATAGCCTTGTATCAACTTTTGTGGATATTTATATATGTTTATTTACTGCAGAAAATTATACAAAAATGTACCTATAAACGAGCGTAAAGTGTAAATGTTATATACCTACTATTGTTAATATGAAAGAAATTTTATGCGAACAGGTGAATATCATTCAGATGCATTAGATAAGGCTGCATGGCTTAATTGGCGTAAGTATGGCGGATTAGTAAAAGAAGTGCCCGTGGTCAAATTGCTTCATATCTACGAACCCGAGTTAATAGAAGCAGTATTACGACAAAAGGAACGATATCCTGCAAGAAGAAGTCACATTGCAATGTTGCATTATCGCATGAACAAGAAACATGTTTATAATACCGGTGGACTTTTATCCACGTAAGATTTGTAATTCAATATTATTTTAGTATAGCGAACTGTCCTTACCCATACTACGCCCTGTGCTATATAAACTCACAAAAAATTCTGGTCCCCCTGGGGACATCATAGAAATATTTAATAATATTAAGGATATGATTTATTAAAAAGACGATTACATACCTATCCCGATTCAATGAACCTTAAAAATTTGTGATGATTTTTGGAGAGCATATATCAATTATTTTTGAGACGAAAAGTATTTTAATTTTTTGTTTATATATTTAATAGTTTATCATAACTTTGGTATGGAGTAAATATCTATCAGTGGGCTCAATACGAGGTAGATATTTTGATATTCTAAATATTTACTTTAATTTTTATTATTAGTTCGTCTTGATGTACCTACTCTTATGGTATTGCCAGATATACATTTGATTCTAAAATATACTTACTATTACTCCAGAAATTTCAGGTTCTATCCTCGCACGAGGGAAAAGTTTGTAATGTTTTTATTACAGATATGATAGCAATAAATAATACGGTCGCAGTATATTGTCCACACTGTGGACGTTCACGTAGATTAATTGACGACATTATGGAAATGCTGTCAAATGCAAAGGTTGTCAAAAATACCAATATTTAAAGAAAACGTTTTGAACGTTTTAGGGCACAGTAGTGCCACCTTTTGGCAAGTTATAGTTATACTCATTATGTACTCATCAACACGAGTTTGTTTGTTTGTTCGTTTGTTTGAACGCGCTAATCTCACTCTGGGATAGACTTGTTTTTGTCTAGGGACGAACCGGAAAGAGAAGCGAGGCCGTGAGTCGCTAGTCGTCATATAAAAGTACCTAACTATGACCGTCTCGTGTGCCTCACCTGCGCACACCAAGACGACTCTTACGTTTGCAATATTTACGCTCCTTTGGTAGACAACTGTATTGATTAGTAGACTATGGTACCTCCCAATAGAGGGAAGTTGTAAATAGATGTTTTGTTTGGTAATTGGTTAGATATATACATTTATTTACATTTAGAATTAGAGCCTAGAAAATTTTGAATATTAAATTTATTGTTTAACTATACATTTAGAAATGGCCCTGATTGGTGGCGCCTTAGGAGCACCTTTCAGAAAAAAATTTCAAATCCATTAAACGCAAAACAATATATAGAGGAAGCTGATACCGTTACAAGAAAGTTCGTGCAATGGATTATAGAACGACAAATAAGTCATCATGAAAATTTTTTAACTTATTTAAATCGCTTATATTTAGAAGGTAGGCATATCCTTCTTATTTTATTTTCTTAATTGTAAAAAAATATAAAAAACGGGATGAGATAAATATATAATAATTTGTTTATAATTCACACTAGCACGAGAATTATCTCACTGTACCTACTTTATGTGTAGGTAAAAAGTGTTTTCCCGCTCCGATCACGTTCATTTATATATTACAATATCTTTAATAGTTATATCCTATGTGTTACTCTAATGTATAAGCTAAGTGTAGCTGTGTTAAGGAAACTCTACGTTTAAATCCGTTTCTAACCGTAAAATATCATGAAAAATCCAGTAGTTGTCAGAAACAGTAATAACCATAAACAAAAATGCATCCATATAATATTCAAACGTCGATTTTTATATACATATTTAAAAACACAGTTGGTATATTTTTATTTTTGTATTCAATTTAAGCGTAAAAAATGAGAACATTTAAGTTCAAATCAATAAAAATAATATTTAATTTCAGTAATAGGAGTGATTGCTTTTGATGAGCATTTCGACAGTTTTTCGACGCACGAACAAAGCCCTCAAGCTCGAAGTAGTAAAGTAATCAAAGCAGCTTTTGAATCAAACAGCGGTATTTTTAAGTTAGACAAAGGTATACTATGGAGATATTTTAAAACACCACTTTACAAGAAGCTAGCTGATTCTCAAGAATACTTAGAAAAGTAAGTACTTACTATAATTAACGAATATTTTTAACGAACTTTTTAACGAAAATTTTGTATTATGATGGATTTCTTTTTATCTAATTGTTCCTTCCAGAATATCCATGGATATACTATTGAATAAAATCAGTTTCTATGAAAAGGAACAATCTGTAGACAAATCATTATTAAACTCCTTTCTGCATTTGCCTGATGTTGATATAAAAGATATACTGGGAATGATGGTAGATATGTTAATGGCTTCTGTAGACACGGTATGAAAGACGTCACAACGTTTACTTTACACATTATTTTAAGATTTTAATTAATTACCTCATTTTAGACGTCATATACAACAAGTTTCGCTTTGTACCACTTGGCTCGCAATCAATATTGTCAAAACAAGATATATGAGGAAGTATCGTTGCTTTTACCAAACAAAGACTCTGAAATCACTGCTGAAATTTTGTCTAAAGCAGTGTATGTTAGAAGTTGTGTTAAGGAAACTCTACGATTAAATCCTGTTTCTATAGGAGTGGGTCGAGTTTTACAAAATGATATCGTACTAAAAGGATATTTGATTCCTAAAGACGTAAGTTAATATTAACGATCTGCCTAATGGCCTAGAATAAATGATTTATGGACTAAATATTATGTCTACAGCAATGCTTTGCTGTAGCTCAGTCTGGTTATAGGTATAAAAAGTGAACTAAAAAGATAGGACATGGATAAGATAGGAACAAGTTGACGAATAAACATAGTACATATTAGGAAGTCGGTCTTATAAAACATTTGTAAACATACATTTTTTATCCATGTTGCGAGTCTTGCTATGTCAACTTGTTCTTATCTTTTTATTTTGCTTTTAACGTGATCGGTTTTTTTTATTTAGCTAGTTACAATTTTTTTAACAATTGCTACGCTAAATTATTTTTAAATATATTTGTAATCGTCTCTTAAAAACCTTCATTTTAATAATAAGTATAAGCTACGAGGTTTGGAAGAAAATGTTTTTCTTTTATTTTTTAATAATATCCATGTGACATTCTACACTCCATCCTATGACACTCATGTTATCAAGACGAATCTAACGACATATGAATAATCAAAATCAATTAGGTCGTTTAGTAGTTAAGGGGGAACATAGGGAGGGACATGCACACAGATCAAATTCATAATTCTCCTTGGGTTTCGCCGCTATGGGTAAAATGAAAGTAACATCAAAATACGCGAATTTTCACAAGACTCAAATATTCATGTGTAGTATTTTCATGACGATTATTTAACGGTGTAGAAGTTTAATATGTACTGTAGAGCCACCAAGTGGTAAGTTGTATGAAAATGGATAACATACAAATTACAGACTTTCTTTTTTTTTAAATGTATTAACACTATGGATTTAGAGTTTATTGCGTTTTTTTAGTACAATTAGTATATAATTAAGTTATTTATGAACTTTAATATTGTAAATTTACTTATATGACCGAAAGGTGTTATCATCTCCGGATAACTTCTATGATAATAATAGATCATATTTCATTTAAAATGTTACAGACAGTGGTAGTTACACAGAATATGGTAGCTTCTCGCTTACCGCAATATGTTAAAGATCCTTTACAATTTAAACCAGAGAGATGGATTCGTGATTCCGAACACTATGAAAATATCCATCCTTTTTTAAGCTTGCCCTTTGGATTTGGCCCTCGTTCGTGCATAGCCAGAAGACTTGCTGAGCAAAATATGTGCATCACGATAATACGGGTATAATTATTTCTTATGTTATTACTATATTTTGTACACAGTTCCAATGGCGATTTACGATGATAAATAGTCTTTGGAACTCTTATTTAGATCTTTTATAGGATAGAGAAAGTTTTGTTAAGATTGGTTATACCATTTTTCCGCCAATGAAAATTTACATAAAATCGATAAAGAGTTAGACAGACTGGTTTTTTTACAGATATTGTTAAAGGTAACTATTACTTTGTTAGAGTCGCATATTTTTCTAGGAATAGGTTAAGATCAATTCTCTTTTTCAGGCGTTGCGTGTTGGCTAGTGTTTCTTTGTCGTAGCCAAATCATGACGAACCGTATGTAAAATCGAAACTTCCATCATTGGAATAGTGGGAATCGAATCCACGACTGCGTGAATCAGAGACGTATCATTAGCGTTCATCCGTAATCGTTACTTATATTACACAAATAAATAATCAAATTATCTTAAAATATTACATGTTAAATTAATGAGGATGTTACTTTTTGGAATGGAAAGTGAAAGTAATGAAAAGGAGGGGATCCTCTAAAGAACTTTTATTATTACTTGATATTTATGCATAAAGAAATCTTCATTAAGTAGACTCGATTAGACATGACTAGAATGGTCCTCTTTTTGAAGTTACACTTACATACTTCTTTTGGGACGGTTGGAAAAAATTATATGAGTAAAATTTTTACGTGCAAAAAAGCGACATGATGAAGTTAGCTGCTAACTGTTTATTGCCATGGTAACCGTTTTTATAGTCTGACAAATGTTATTATATAATATTATATTCTTTCCTTAAATGATAATCTATAAACATATGGTATGCCTAATATGTTTTATTTAATTATTTTATTAATTTACTATTCCTTTTACAAACAGAGAGTTGAGACATACGGGATGAAATCTTTAGCTATTTTTGTTTTGTTACGCCAAAGAAGTATAACTTCTTACGTGCGTACATAAGTACACACACACGTTTTTTTTCTGTCTTATTTTAACGTGTATGAAGTTTTAGGCTTGACTAGTCTGTGTATATAAGTGAAGAGATTGTTTTTTGTTTGTTCAAACACTCTAATCTCGGGACCTACTACTCAGATTTAAAACATTAATTTTTGAACGCCCTATCGTCATGCGTCCCTTAGTAGTGGGGCAAACATGCATAGTGTTGAATAAAGTAGAATAAAAATATTTAAATAGTTATTTAAAGAGACAATATCATGTCCTATTTTCATTTCTGTTTCAGCTAATTAGACAGTTTAAATTAGCCTGGATTGGCGGTGACCTTGGAGTAAAAACTTTTCTGATAAATATACCTGATAAGCCGATATCATTATCGTTCACATCAAGATTTACATAAAGCTTATTATATTAATTGTTATTTAGAACAAATATCATAAATAAAAACATATTTTTATAACTTGGTTTATTTATTTTATATATTTATTTTAACACTGACATAACTAAACTGGTCTTACTGGAATTCCAGTGTAGAAAGAGTTTCACCGTCAATAGTTTCCCTGTTTATTGCGATATTTGGCAATACACGTTCCAATAAAATATCATGCACGCAGTCCGCACTCTTTTTTTTTTCTATACGTAGTCTTTCAATTAACATATTGGAAAGACGACTATGATGAGGATTTATTAAAAATTTTCGATTTGACTTATTGAGTGGGAATTTTGAAACTGTAACACATGGTAATAACCGAGTACTTATTAGATTTTAAACGGGATACCAAAAGGTATTCTCGTTAACATCGTACGTATGAAAGCTTTGTTTTCTATTAGATTCTCGAAGTTAGTAACATCTGTGTAGAGAGGCTGAGCTAGGTTTGGACAAGGGACAGCTATTTCATTGCCGTCATTATCAATGGTACGTGTACACAGAGGTATGCGAGGTATTAGCATTTTATATATAAATTTTATTATTAGTAAAAATTTGAATAGGTAGTTCTGGTAGATTTAAAGGAGTTAATGTTGGTGGTTCCGGAATTATAATATGTTCTTCGTCGATGATTATCTTTTCAGCAGAATTTTCGATTATTACTTCTGGTTCTTCGACAACTACTTGTCGGAGTACGGGCATTTTAAATCAAAGTAATATCGGTGCTTCAGGGATTTCCGGTAATTTCTTGTTAGTTATTTCTTCTACTGATGCTGATGCATTCTCATCTTCTTTGGATATTGTTTCAATCGATGGAATCTTTTTCTATTTTATTTCTGGTTGATGTGAAATGTAAGGACTGTTCTTAATAATTGAGCCGAATAAGACTTGTGGCTTGAAAAAAAGATTGTTTCCTTGATGCACAAATTGTGATAAAAATGGGGGGGGGGGGGGGGAAATGTGGTATGCTTGCATCTCAAGCTCTCTAGTGTGTTTCTCATCTTTAAATCTGACACCCAACCCACCACTTCGTGGCTGTGGGAGACTTAAAGATATCCTATTAAAGTCATCGATGTCGTCTGGTATGGACTTGCATGGTAATATAGTGATTGCAACTATCAACATGAACGCCCTTAGATCCCTTTGAAAAAAGACAATTAAATAGAATACATTCGTTATTGTAAGTATTTTAAGATTATGAAATTATCGATACAGTGTTTGAAATAACAAAATCTTACCATCTTGCTTTCTCGATCGGTTGTTACGAATTGGTATAAAATTTATGAAGTTCCTTTGATTTATACTAATCGTGTACCTATAGGACCTTTGAAACCAGTCTTAAGATATTTCGTCACATTATTGTCATTTTATACAACATAGGTCATGCAGTTTTAATTACTAATTAGAGTTCATTACTATTAAAGTTGTATGTTAATTGTTCTGTTACGTAATTTGATTTATAAGTGTCATCATATCACCGAGTAGAATTAATCTATACTAATATTATAAAGCTGAAGAGTTTGTTTGTTTGTTTGTTTGGTTGAACGCGCTAATCTCAGGAACTACTGATCCGATTTGAAAAATTCTTTTTGCATTTGATAGCCCGTTAACTGAGGAAGGCTATAGGCTATATATCATCCCGGAAAAGTGTACGGGTCCCGTCGGATACGAACCCGAAGCGAAGCGAGGGTGAGTCGCTAGTACAATCATATCGGCATTATTCTTCGTGACATTGGCGTAGTAATCTGTGCGCAACTGGCACAAATTAAATTACTTGAATCTACATATCAGCGTTCATCTCTATTTAATTAATATGAATAAGATGATAAGTTGCATTATTTGTAGTTGATTATTCATTACAAATTGTAATATTTTGTTCGGGGCGGCCGTGGCCTGAGCCCACAAAAATTCACTAGTGTAAGTTAAGTTACAAAATTTAATCAACTATTAAGCAAAATATTACAATTTAAAACAAATGATTAAAAACCAAATGCTAATAACCCTTTTTTGCGCTTCGCCGCGTTTGGGTAAGAAGGTGATTTTTAACAAATGAAGACATATTACAACTTATGATTTTTATATTACCTGAATAGTATTGATGTTAAGGGTTGATATGATTCTATGTTTGATCATGGTTGCAAATTATTTCGTAACAAAATGATTAGCATGTGTTAGTAGTAGGAAGCAAATATCCCTAATGGTAATGATTTCTAATTAGTAATTAAAATTGAATTACCTATTCTTTGAGTAACTAATATTGAATAATAATTATGAAAATATTAAATAATGAAAAATGTCCACTGTGAAAGTTTATGCGTAGGAATTAAAGTAATAATATACCTATTTATCAATCTATCTATATAAAATCAATGTATTTTAATGTTAATGCAAATAATAAAAATTGTTGTACCTCTTGATAATTTTCCAATGAGATATTTGTTAAAAGGGTTTCGATTCACCAAATTATTGGTTTCTAATGTAATGAATGTGATTACGGTTTTTGTTTTCAAAATTTTAGGCTTACACTTAGTGGTTTCAGAAACAATGAAAGTAAAATGCCCAGTTTTGTTAACATTCAATATGTCTAATGATGCTCTTCATGAAAATTCAAAAAAAAAATCCAATACTACATTAAACTAAAGTAGGTAGGTACTTTTCAAAATAAAACTATCTTTTCGGATTATTTCGCGAATTTATTATGATTTTTGGTTCCCGACGTTTCGATTGCTTTACAGCAATCATGTGTTATACTAATAATAATATAAGTTATTAATTATATAAAAATAGGATTTATACATATTATTGTAAATTAATTATTTGATTCTTTATGTTGGCATTATGATATAAATACTTATTTGACTTTTCTGACGTTGTCATCTTGAGTGGAAAAAGGGCGGGAACAGCGTTGTGTTTTGTAAAATAACTTTAGCAATGGCGTCATTCTTGATTGTAATGTCGTTTGATTCATTACTCTGACTCTGTATAAAAGTAATAAAAACTGTGTGCTGTTACACCGAAATTTTACTTGGCCTACCTGACCTACTTCTGAAATAGTCTCGTAATACATGGTCACGGGAGAGACTAAGGTGTTAGATGTCTCAATGGCATTATACAGTTGTTACAGACAGCCTACCTACTATTTTACAAAATGATTTTAAAAATTCAAAAATGGTATCAAAGTACCTTAAATATAACTATATACTTTGATACCATTTTTGAATTTTTAAAATCATTTTGTAAAATAGTAGGTAGGCTGTCTGTAACAACTGTATAATGCCATTGAGACATCTAACACCTTAGTCTCTCCCGTGAACATGATTGCTGTAAAGCAATCGAAACGTCGGGAACCAAAAATCATAATAAATTCGCGAAATAATCCGAAAAGATAGTTTTATTTTGAAATGTCAAATATTCGCGTAAATCTAAGAAAGTATTATTAGGTAGGTACTTTTTGATATAAATACATATATACTTTTTTAACACGCTTTGAATAGTTTTACCTGTGTCTATGTAACGTACCTAATCTTTGAAAGCGATATTCACCTACTTCAAAACTTCAGATTGAATTAAAACATAGACAATACAATGATTTATTAAAAAAAAAGATAATTTAAGAAAAACCCTAAAAGAAACACGCGTTTATAACAGATCAAACAAAAAAATGTATAATGAATTGTAATTTAAAAAACTAAAAGCCACGTTAAAACGTGAAATGATGAACCGAACTAAAAAGTAAAAATAATTTTTAGTGTAAGAATTAAGTTTAACGTGAAAATTAATGTTATTGCGAAAAAAGTGTGGGTTCTCGATATCAGTTGTTATATATATTCCATTGGTAAGATTTCTAAAAGTAGAGTTAGTATAAAAATATTGTACAAAGCACCCCACGCTTTTTTACCTTTTAGTTCGGCTTATCATTAAAGCGTGTTTCATAGTTTTTTTCATTTAAAAGTTATGGGTAATGGGTGTTAGTACTTAAAGTGGCAAAGAATACCAATTTATATGCGTACGCTACATTCCTATATATTTATAGTTTATACACACTATCCATGCTTTTTTTTCGAGAAATAAAAATACGACATAGGGGCTCCTCAATTCAAAAATAAAGTCACTGTTCCTTTTGCTATCATTGTCCACGGCAAATCGACGTGACAAAAGAGATTTGTGTAATCTATACTAATATTATAAAGAGGTAAAGTTTGTAAGTAGAGTAATAAATTCTATAAATTCTTTCACTAATAGGAAACTGTATTACCGTCAAGTGTTATAGGCTATTTTGTATTTCGACATAAATGTGTTTACTGTCGGTAATCAATAATAATTATTAATTGAAATCGAAAAAATGGTCCATGAGTTATTTTATCCGCTATTGTTTGGCATCTAGGGACTCACCCGAGGGAGTAAGTTGCTAGTTGCTAGTAGTTATACGAGTACACATGACGCTGACGACATGTTTGGCTCATTTCGTAGTGTTTGTTCTACTTGCTGTGCCAGCGGTCGCGGGTTCGAGTCCCACTGGAGGCATTCATTTGTGTGATGAGCACGAATGTTTGTACTCTAGTCATAGGTGTTTATATTTATAATATGTATGTATTTAAAGTTATAAATGTGTAGTGTATAAACTATCTGGTATCCATAACGCAAGCCTCGTAGCTTACCATGGAACTAGATGGTGATGTATGTTAATGTATCAATAAAAATGTATAATGTAAATGTATATAATTTTGAGAATTTTCATTTAAAACTTATTTGGTAGAAAACCTCCAAATGATAAGATAATTTTATAACTTTGCTTTGTATTCTTTGTATTAAAATTATTATTTTCTTTAAAAATAAAACCATCAACAATAATTAATAAACGATTAAAAAATGAGCTGCTTTGTAAATGATAACGTCAACTAGTATCGCCTAATAGGTTAATCAATTGGACAGGGGAGGGAGATGCGCCGACAGCATATAAAAGATGGCATTTTGTAAAGCACGTCACTTGGATTAATTGAAATTTAAGGTGAGTGCTCAGTACTAAATAATTTCACATTTATTTATAAGATATAAGATAAAACTAAAGTTTTAATTTCCAGATGTATATTCTTGGAGCTCTTTGTTTGGTAGCGGCAACTGTTGCCTTACCGGTGCTTCCTGACCCTCCAACTTTACCAGATTATGTAGTGAAAGTTGAAGAACATAAACTACATACAAATTTGCCAAAAACAGCAGAAGGTGTTGATGTTAAAGGAACAGAGGATCAAAAAGACGAAAATAAAGAAAACGAAGAACAGAAAGAAAACAAAGTAAATGTTTTAGAAGCTGTACCAAGTCCTCCAGAATTACCACCAATAGATTTAACATTTGAAAACATAAAAAATCATGAGAACGTACCAAAGGAGACTGAAGATGTACCGAAGGAGGCTGAAGATGTTCCGAAGGAGGCTGAAGATGTTCCGAAGGAGGCTGAAGAAATTGTAAGTGAAGCTGAAAACTCTGAACCTAAAGAAGAGGAAGCCAAAAAAGAAAATGAAGTAGAAATTAAAGTTGAAGATTCTAATGCAAATCCTGTAGTAGATTCAAGACCAACTATTGTTAAGTGGAAGATTCCAATGCCTCCTTTCCTTAACAATATAATTTCATCTTTGCCGTCTTTACCAATCTCAATTCCATATTTGTCAAATATTGGTTGGCCTTTCAAATTACCATCCTTTTTCCGTCAGCCCAGAATCATTTACCCAGGTTACGTTGTGCTAGAACAAATGTAAGATTCTATCTCTTTTTGTTTTTGAGTGAATTTGTAATAAAATAGTTTAGAAATTTCATTTGTCTTTATTTTATAATCATTATTTGTTCTATTAAACATTTTTATGTGTTATCTTTGCGTGGCTTACATTATATGTACAGTATGTATTAAATTTAAAACTATTAGCCAATGTTAAATTCGAAAAGTGTTAATTTCAAATAATACTTTTATACTATGAAAAAATCAATATTATAAAGTTATTTAACAGGAGATAATTCGAAACTACTCGCCAAAGACTATAGAGTAATTTTACTCTGTAATTTCATCTATTGATTGTAGTAATATACTGCTCTCACACTTGTAGAGAAATAAATAATACAAGATTATATTATAGCTAATTTTTGCCTGCGGTTCTTTCATGGCTCTTTGACACCTCTATCAAATAATAATATTCTTATTGAAATAAACTTTTACAAGCACCTTTAAATCGTCAATGTTACATTTAATTAATTGTCAGTATTGAAAGACTGTGAGGAAATATAAACAAACATTTTTTTAATGAGCTAACTAAAAATAAAAACTTAAAAAAAAACCGACTTCAAAAAAGCATTAAAAAAGTAAAAAATGACTGATCGGTAATTTTCATTTACTATAGACACCTAATCAGATATTTTCGAAGTCGGTGTGCTTTAATTTTTTTTTTTTTTTTTAATCTTTATTTTATTTTAAAGAGGGTTTGTTCATAAGTTGAACATGCCACCCTCATTGGAGCAACTACACAAAACTCACCGACGCTTTACAGCTATTTTATAAATCTTATACAATACTCTAGCTTCTTTTGATTCAGGACGACCTAAAATACAATTGCATGTTCCTAATTCAAATAAATTTGTTTTACTCATTAATTCTAATCTTTCGACCTCATTTCGGACACATTCCACTAGGACATGGTAAACATCTTCAACAACGTCACACTCTGAACAATTAGGAGATGGGATTTTACGTATCATGTAAGCAAAGTTATTCAATGGGATGTGTCCGGAACGAAGTCTGAAAGCTGTAACAAGATCATATCTGCATAAATTAACACCAACAAACCACGGAGACCGAGAAAGAGATGGCTGTATGGTTTTGTACCAAATTCCTTTTGTTACTGATCTTACGTCAAAATGTTCCTTCCACATTTCGTAACATTTTTCTTTTACTAAATGAATTAGATCACTAAAATATGGTAAACCATTAAATACTAAGTCAGAATCCACCGCTGATTTTGCAAGGCGATCAACTTCTTCATTACCATGCAATCCTATATGTGAAGGAACCCATTGAAGCTTTAAGACAAATCCCTTATTCACCAGTTTTTGGATAGATTTTATAATATCATACGCTATTGGCATCCCGCGAAAAGTACTACTACATTTATTTAGATGTTGAAGAGCACTCTTAGAATCGGAGAAGATTACGTAGTTTCCTGGATTTAAGGATTCAATATAAGCGATTGCTTCTGCTATAGCAATCAATTCAATGTGCATAATAGACATATTTGTATTAGTCTGTAACTTAACTGATATACCATTTTGTGTATCTAAAAAGGCCACACCAGCTCCTTCTCCGTCTTTACAACCATCAGTATAAATACTATAAAATTTACCATATTTTTCACTAAAATAGTTCGTACAAATATTTTTAAGCATAGTAGGATTATAATACTTTTTTGATTTGTTAATATCCTGTATATGACTACTAATAATATTAGACAAGTCCACATTGCTTGACCAAGTATCCAAAGAGAAACATCCCAAATTATTACTTTTATAAAAAGAAGTAGTTTTAAATTGATTATGAATAATGACTAGAAGTGGCTTGTTCTTGCGTCTCCAAAAACTAGTTCTACAGAGGTCACTTAGATTATCCAGTATATTAGCCAAAACATTTTGAGAGTAACTCATGGATTTAAACCAAAATTTGCCTGCTAGATAAAACCGTCGCACACACAGAGGCTGGAGATGAAGTTCCGATTCCATAACATGAATTGAAGTGCTTCTAATGAAGCCACCAATAATTCGCATAAATAAATTTTGTACTTTGTCAAGTTTACATAAATTTGTCTTACAGCTATTGGCAAATAGAAAGCTAGCATAATCTAATCGACTACGCACTATAGAAATATATAGTCTCCTTAAATGTATCGGATGGATACCCCATCCCGAGCCAACCAATACTTTAAAAACGTTATAAATCTTAAGACATTTTATTTTTACTTCATTAATGTGTTTACCCCAGCGTAAAGCATGATCTAACCATAAACCCAAATATTTTACTTCATCTACCACCTGTAGTGTACCATTATTAATTGTTAAGTTGACTATTGTATTTCTATTACTTTTTCTGAATACGCATACTTTGCTCTTTGATGAAGATACTTGTAATCCTAATGCTGAAGCAGCTTCTACAAATTTATTAATCTCTGCTTGTAAAATTTGTGTGCCAGTCTCTATATTTTTACATGTATTATATAACACGAAATCGTCGGCGTATTGAGATAGCATCACATTATTCAAATTTATATTTTTACACAAGCTTATGGTTGCAATATTGAACAATAACGGTGAAAATGGATCTCCCTGAGCTAAACCTCTTCCAGTTGACCTACATATCCATGTACCCTCCGTGTTAATTTTTAAATTTCTATGACTTAAAAAATTCCATAAATACACACACAGCTTACCTCCAGCATTTAAATTATCTAATACTTGTAAAAGAACTGAGACATCAATATTATTATAAGCATCTTCTAAATCTATGAAACATCCTATTGTAAATAGTTTTTTAGATAAATTTATTTGAATTCTTGATGCTAATGTAGCTAGGTTGTCCAAAGTAGAACGACACTTCCGAAAACCGGTCGTTTTAGGTAGAAAGATATTATTCCTTTCCATGAACCATTCTAATCTCTTAATTAGAATAGCATGAAAGGTTTTACAGACACACGAAATCATAGAAATGGGTCTAAGTGACGAAGGACAATCAAGACTCCTCCCGGGTTTTGGAATAGGGATTACCGTTATATCTTTCCACTGTTTTGGTACATTTCCAGTTACGAAAACTAAATTAAAAATTTTTAACAAAATACATTGCCCGTTATACGGTAGGTTTTTAACATAGAATATGAAATATTATCATTACCAGGACAACTGTCTTTATTTTTCAAGGAATTATGTAATTCATGAAAAGTTATTTCATTTTCCAAAATTGTGTTCTTGGATGAAAATGTGGGTTCGGCACAAGATGCATAATCAGGTGTAAGTCTTTCTAAAAGTTTTATGCAATGTTCCTTGTTAACATAAATTTTTGATATTGCACGTCCTTTGAACCACTTCATTTTATGCCAAACTTCACTTTCATCGGAAGCGTCATCCATAGAGGTGCAAAATTCTTGCCATGACTTAGAATCAGCCTTGCGTATCTCTCTTTGAGATTTCCGTATTTTAATGTACAGAATATCCAAATTACCCGGCACTGGATTGCGTCTAAAATTGGTCAGAGCTAACCGACGCTCTGCAACACATTTAGAAAGGCTAGGATTCCAATATGGCTTGGGAGAAAATTTGCTTGACGGATTAGGATTAATTTTAATATACGGAATGTGCATATCGGCAGCTATATTTAAGTAGTTAACAAAATTATCGTAACAAGCCTGTATATCCTCACAGTAAGAGAAGTCTTTAAACAGTACCTCTAGCATATTTTTGTAATTAGGCCAATCAGCTCTTTTATAATTACGTCGAGGTATAATAGGTAAACCGTAAAATTCTGTTGAAATTTTTATCATTAAATGATCGCTTCCCAACGAATCATTTAATGTTGTCCAATTAAAATGTAAAATGATATCAGTGGAAACTAAAGAAATATCTGGACTTGTTTGTCTAAGCTGACCATTGACTAAGCTTATACGAGTAGGACTACCATCGTTTAACGAAGCCAATGAATGCTCTTCGAGAGCGTCTACTATTTGTGATCCCCTTGTGTCAGTCTTATTAGACCAATTGGTGTGATGTCCATTGAAGTCACCTAGAATCAGTGTTTTTGTCTTGAATCGAGAAAATAAATCATCCCAATCTCTCTGTGCTGTGCGAGCTGAAGGTGGACAATATACAGACACAATATTTTCTATCATATTACAATTATATAATTTTATAGCAACAACTTGAATCGCTGCATTATTAACCTCTACTTGAAACTCAACCGCTTTAATTGACCTATGCACGAACAAAGCCACTCCTCCAAAAGAATCTACCCTATCGTTACGAAAAATATTGTAATCTTTTACCTTTAATTTAATGCTTGTATCGAGCCAGGTTTCGCTTATAGCAGCAATGTGAATTTTATCTTGTAAAAGAACATTTTGAAACGACTTCAATTTGGACTTAATACTTTGTGCGTTCCATTGCAATACATTCAATCTTATTCTCTTAGGTTCCTGATCCATTATTATTTAAAAATAAATCTATAACTTTTTTAATTAGCGTCCAATTTGGTAATAAATCTATCAATAGTAAAGCTGCCCACTCTAAACAACATTTAGTAATATTGTAAGCTTTTGTTTGAATTGAAATACCTCTTAAAAATACAATATCTTTTAATTTGCTTACGAGATCACTAAATGACATTATTTTTACTTCTTGCTCGGAAACCTTTTCGTCATTTGATTCAACCGTGTCTTCTTCCTCAATTGAAATTTCCTCTCTATCTTGCTTCCGTCTCTTATGTTTCTCCTTTGAGAGTTTAAGTACGCTAGCTGATGTCTCCTGAGATCTATCTACGTTATCTTGTGTGGGTCTACCAACTTTAGGCTTCGCAATTTCAGCAAATGATACTTTATTTATAGATGCCCTTGTCTCATGATTTGAGATATCGTTGGATGTAATATTTTCTAAAGAATTAGGAAACGGTGGGTCAATCTGTATACAAGGTGACTCAGGTGGGACATATATAGTCAAGGCTCGTCTATACGTGCAATTATACTCGGCCATCAGTTTCCTTATCCTTTTTTCTTTTAAATACACTGGACATTATTTATACATAGCAAAGTGATTACCTCCACAGTTTACACATTTATAAGATGTCGTCGCGCAGTTAGCGTGCTTTTCACCACATTTAGGGCAAGTAATCTTTGTTGCTGGGCATCGTTTGACGTGATGGCCTAATCTCCAACATCTGGAGCACTGGGAGACGGGGAACACGTACTGGTCTACATTAATTTTTAGGCCATCTACTGATACATAACCCGGTAAGAAAGCACCTCTAAAACTAATTCGAACACATCCACTAGGCACCCAACCGCTTCCATCCGTAGTACTACGACGCTTCAACCGGGACACAGAAATTATTTCCACATTATTAGGGCATGTGATCCGCGAAATAATTTCCTCATTCGACAGTTCTAGGTCTACGTCTCTTATTAAACCATAAGAAATATCTTTCTCCATCGCTCTGTAAATTCTCCATCCTTTTTTTAGAAACTCTTCACAATTCTCCAATTTATCAGCACAAATTTCACTACTTAAATCCAATCGAATTTTATAGGGGTTAATATATTTGAGTTTGTCAATCTCCATAATATCGTTATTTTTAAGTAACTTTGCCATAGCAAACTGCTTAGGTAATGTTTCCGTACTTATAATATATATTTCTATTTTATTGTACACCGGCTTTGTTTTTTTTCCTTTACCTACTATAGTCCATTCTCCTTCATCTTCTAGTCTCATCCTCTTTTCTGCCCTCAAATTCTCTTCCATAATGCCGACAGACATCGTATTAATATTCTCCTCTTGGTATTGGAACTGATCAACTGCTAACTCTTCTACATAGGGACTCGGAATACGATATTCCATTATTACATTCTCATTACAATCTTTCTCCATTGTGCAACACTATTTATTTATATTATCCGGCCGGCCGCGGGTAGTTTGCGGCCGGCAAGCCACGCGTCAACGAAAACGCAATATAATATTATTAAACTACACACTACTACCTCGTACGAGTGCCGTAACGAGACTGGTGCTTTAATTTGTATCGGCTTGCACCGACTTGTTTTTTTTTAAAGTTTTTATTTTTCCTTTTTTAGTGTAGACATAACAGTAGTAGCAAAGTATGAAGACTGACAAACTAAAATTCGCTTCTATTAGCAACACTAAAAATTCTGGCTCTTAAATCCGATTCTTGAAGTATTGGGCTTGTCAAATCAAACAAAATGAAAACTAATAGGCCAAACTATGTTAAATTTTAATGGGACGAAATGGCAACTATTTCGTATCAAACTAAAGAAGAATCACGTAAATCGGATCATAAATATCAGCGTAATCGGTGTACATACATGAAAAAAATACCAATCGAATTGAGAGAGAATGTTAAGTGAAATAAGTTCTGCATGGTTGGTATCCATTAAGATGATACATTTTATTATCAGTTAATTAAACCGATTATTTTACAGATTTATGATATTAGCAAGATGTTATCAATTTTTATAAAACGCTAAAAGTGAAGCCTACAGAAGATAGGTCAGAACCTCGATCATTAATTTTTTATTCCGAAGTTTTAAGACCTACTAAATAAAGAGTTACAAACAATAATTAATCCTATTTTAATGTTAGTTTAAAATAAATCATAGTGTTATAATATTAAAATTTATTTTCAGAACGCAGTAGTAAAATATAAATTACTGGGAGATGGTAAAATTATTGATAAATACTGTTAAGGCGTACCGAAGAGAAGGTACTAGGAGGTAGACACCAATTAAATAGATATCTAATAGTTAACTAGATTGTTTAAAAGAATATGTCTGTCTCCTATGCCTTCAAGTAGGCTAAAAAATTAAACTCCATAAAATATAAAGGTGTCATTAAGGCATCAACATTTCAATTCCTATTAATTCCTTTAATTAAGGTATTCAATAAAATTATATTACCTACATAAGAACATGTCTTAGATTTACGCGAATATTTGACAAAAAAATCTTTTCTGAGACGTAGTCCCTACCATGACTATGTTGTTTCTAAAGCATTAAAAAATCATTATTGGTTTCCGACATTTTGAAAATCATAATAATCCTTGAAAAAATTCAATCTGAATAACGATTAAAAAAAATACTTTTCATGTTTTCATTTAAGAGATTTAAACTAGCAAACATAGGAAAACAAATCTGCGGGAACCGTATAATTTTCCGGGATAAAAAGTATTTTTCATTAAAGGATATGTGTAATAATGTATTGTTTAAAATACTAACATTATTTTAATTATTGGGCATGTCTTACTCGGCAAATCTTTTACTTACAGTTTTTTACTTTAATGAATATTACAAAAGAATTATGTACATGACTGTAATAAGAATCTAGAAACTATTTATCAAACTGGCATAACGTAAGATAGTCATAGTCAGCTTTATGATTAAAAAAATAATTGATATGAAATGCCGTTTAAAGATGTGTTCATAATTCATTAGATATCAATGTAAACATTATTCTTAAAATTTAATGTAAACCACTCGAAACATCATGATCCGCAAAACGTAATATTCTCGTAAATTTAATTGTAAGGTACAATAATGTATAAAACAATCATGTATAATTGTAATAAAAACTATCTTATTTAAATAAATATTTAAATGTTGACAAGAAAACAAAATATGTTTTTTTGAAATCTTTATTTCATATATTCATTTTAGTGATAAAATACGAGGAAGGCAAATATTATTTACCGAATCCATCAAACCATGGTGACAATGTGGGGGCTGACGGAGGAGTTTTAGCTAATTCGTTCACAGGAGAAGCAGTGTTTGGTTCAATTATTGTAGATACTTGTGGTAAGATTACGTCCTGACGAATTCCTATAGGTTTCTCATTTGCATTTTTGATATCATCCCAGTTAAATTTGTGATGTCCTCTAGTAGGTGTACTATGACGCCCTCTATTAGGTATATCATGATGGTAATTTCTTTTGCTGTCGGTTATAGAGTCTGATACATAAGACGCAGATGGAGCAAACATGATTTTTTCACTTTCCTTTAAATATTGAGATTCACGTGGAGGATTTTGGACATTGTGACGTTCCGTCCACTGAACGGTTGGCGTTGCAGTAGTTTCATGTTGCGCTACAACTATGGGGTTGTTTTTGAACGGTGTTGAATGAAACTGATTTGGAACCTCGTTACGTCGTCTTGAAAACGCGAATTTAGGAGGAGGTGGCACCGAAGAAACTTGCGGCTCGTTCCAACTTTGCCCGTTTACCTCGTTTGTGGGATTTACTTTTGGATATACGTGTTGTGCTTCGCTGTCCACCTTCATGGAAAATATTGAGCGAGGTGTGGTAGTAGTAGGTCGCGAGTGTATATATCTACCGACGTCTTCTTCTCTCATTTCCACTTGTGGAGGTTGATCACGTCTTGTTTGCTCAAAATTATAAGTAAATTTTGACTCTGGTTTCACGTTCACATCTTGATTGAATATGTCATCAAAATAATCCATAGGGGAATACGTCTGAGAATCTTGGCTTTCACCACGGGGTTGATATTGGCCATTATAGTTTCTAAAATCAGCACCCAAAACTGAAGTTGCGGATATAAATAAAATGACGAAGGGAATCATGGTTCCTGAAAGTTATATTAGTAATTAGTAAAGAAAATAAAAGTTATATTATACAATAATTCACGAATATACTGAAGATAATGTCAATTCTGTACCTTACCTTAAATGGAGAAGGCTCTTTCTAATGAAAAATATTTTTCTGAACGTATATATAATGATTTTAAGCGACTTAAATACCTAAACTTGATTTATTACTATTATAGTAATGTGCAAATTAATTAACTAATTTTAATTATGTAATATAACTACATCGAACTGTAATCATTATTAAAGTATATCAGCAATTACTAGTTTTGGGTAATATGAGTTAAAGTTCACTAAACATCATTAACTACTTGTTATAACGAAATTATAAGTAAATCATAATATTCTGGTAGGTATATCAAGTAATTCTTCTATTGCCAATTGTTTTTTAAGGATAGATATCTAATATTTTCTGTTTTAAATATGTATAACATTTATTTACATACCTAATTAAGACGTGTCACGTTTTGCACTTTATAATCGAATATATTTTTTTTACATTATTGTATGGCATTTTTATGTGACTATAGATTTAAAGTGAATAGTACAAATATCTCTGTATCATGCTACCTATAAAGTCATGTGTTTTGGTTTTTAAAAAAACATAATAATATCGAAAAGTGAAACGAGAAGCTATAATAACAATTATAAAACTTATTTATGTTTATCTCTTTTTTTTCTATCGTACAAACATAAGTATATTATGTTTGTGTTATTATTTTGTGAATAATGTTACTACAAAGTATATGTCTTAAATGTAGTTCAGAATATGCCGTTTTAATCAAACACATAAAAATATAGTTTTATTTTATTTTTAAAATTCCATATATGTATACTCGTATGTGGCTTACAACTGAAATAAAACGAAGGAGTAAACTTTTTAAGTGTTTATTATTTTAATTGAAGCTTTTGCAATAAGTGTTAATGATATGACTTAATATAAAGAAAAAAATATTACTTCTATATTTTCTATTGTTAAATTTGTTGTGCACTTAAAATTTGTGTTGGAGTAACTAAAAACAATAATATAAGTATATGTAGTTTATTAAAGTTAACTAGATAAATAACGTTTTTAAATATATCCCACTTTAAAGTTGTAGCAACGAGATGTCATTATTATTTTCAAAATATAGTTCTTTTTATAAAATGACAAATCATTGGCTGCAACAGAGTATGTACATATGTAGGTACAATCACCAAGCTTAAGCTTATTATTTATAAAATATATTATAAATAGAACAACATTTTTAAAAGCGTAGTATTGCCGGAAAACATTCAATTTCTAACATACAAATAGCTACTTTTCCATATAAAGTATAGAGAACTTGATCATGATGCGCCTACGCGTACTCATTAGCAAGAATATGCTTATGTGACAAAGCGTGTCAAGTTCATTGCTCCTTCCATAGAAGCTTATTTCCTTTTTGGTATCTTATTTCGAATTTCAACAGAATTTTATAGTAATATTTTGACATCATACATTCTAACGTAATAGATTACTCTTAGCTGTTATTTTTTTCTAAAATGCAATGATGTATAAATATTATATACTTTATAATCTGTTTAAAATAAACGTATACCGTTTGTTCCTCTTCAATTCATGGCACTTGAATTATAAATAAAGTGTGATTTCCAGTTTTCCACCGTAGTCTTATTTATTGCTAAACTACACTTTGTTACGAGTATATTGAGATATTGTCAATATTACTATAACTTATTTTAAACAATTATATGGCTAAGAGGTTTCGTTCGAAGATCAATCGTTTTGTCTCTGTCAATTCATTCATGATTTTTTAACTAAAAATACTGATTAACAGGTGGTAACTTCAGCACAAACATAAATCTATCCAACTATAACCAATTTAATTTATTTCACTGGCCTTGGATCGTAAGGGGTCGCATCGTGTCCTACGTATCTATTGTTTTTACGTATTTGGAATCCTTGTCCTGGTGAAGTATTGTAATATATTACTCGTCGAATTCCGAAGGGATCTATATATCCAAAACTACCAGTTCGATCATCTGCACTATCAGTTTCTTCTTCATGATACTGTTTCGGAAGATAATAACGGAACCCATTTCTTCTAAACGCGACCCCATCATATCCTGGGAACTGAGGTGTATAACCATCACCGACACGGATTCCAGGCCTCCTTGTCCACTCATCAGCGTGTCTGTACGAATTGGGGTTATAAATGTCGTACCTTCCTCGAAGTGAGCTGTCGCTAGCATAATAACCATCTATTGTGTTTGTATTTGACAAATCGTAATCGTAAGGGTTTGGTGAAGGTGAAGCTTCATCTGCTGTAATAGGGGTTACTGTGGGTCTTAAGTCATATGTTGTTGATGAGTCAATCGAATTCGGTGACACTTCGACTCTAGGTGTTGAGGTAGGATAAGAATAAGTACGAGGCGGTGGCGTAATGGAAACCTCGGATGGAAACTGACTACTTGGACTTTGTGTAGAAGAATGTGGCAGCGGAGATGAAGTTGTTGTGGTAAAACGTGGAGTACCCCGAGGCGGATGTGGTGCCGGTGCTGGGGTAATGTTGAAACCGGAATCTGTAGGAGCCGTTTTCGCTATTTTAAGAGATTCCTGAAAATAAAAAATACTATTATTAAAAAAATATTTATTAAGAATGCTTTTAACTTGAAAAAAGAGTAATGGGTACATACGCCTATAGATCGATTCTCTCCTACGTAAACAGTTTTGGATTTATAAATTCTATATCCTTGGCCATCTGCTATATAGTCTTGTAGCCTTAAGTATCCATCGGCACCCACCCAACCTGAGGTTCCTGGAATTAAAGTATTAAAATTTTGGTAGGTGTACCATGATTCATAAATTTTGGCATCATTGGTATGATTTAAGTGAACTGACTCGTAGACGTAGGCGTAAATCTGATGATAAATAGTTTAACAGTTAACTTATATTTAAGTTTGATGTACGTTCACAAACCTGCTTGGAGCATTTATAAATTAGTCTACGTAGAAAATTATTAAATATGAGAATTTTTAATATCCCGGAATTAATTTCAATTAAAAGTACTATAAACAATAATCTTATGTTGCTTATTTTTTTCCATGAATTTGTTTAGGGAACAAAAGGCCATTTGTAAATAATTACCAACTACAGAGCCATCTTTGAGTCGCCGCTCCTTACGGTACTGCCCATTGTGTGTCTGGTAAAGGAAATAACGGTCGTCGTCTTCGTCTGTTTGTATGTGGAACTGATCTGGATCTTGCTGAGCACTATAACCGTCTAACGCAGCTAGAGCACTGTATGTGCACATCTGGAATGTAGAAAAAAAGAAAATAACTAAATATAAGTCCTAATTTAAATGATCAAAAAACGTCAAAATTATTAGAAATAATCAAAATAAGTGATAGCATATTAAATAAATATTTAATATGTATTTGTTTAAATTAAGGCCAATTTAATACAAACGTACACTTGGCATTAGTTTTATAGCCTTTTTTTGTATTGTTTTTGTAAATATTAATATTCAACGAGCGTGGGATCCTAAGATTGTGTGTAATGAAGTAACATTAGTGATGTCAAGGATGCAAAATTCCAGTAGTTTTGTTAATAAACGACCAGGGGAATCAAATGAGTTTTATCGTGTAATGAAGCAAATTTATAATTATATGTATAAAGATTTGTAGGTGCAGTCTTCCCGTAATGTGCATTATCCGTAAAGTCAAGCAATAGGTATGTGGAAAAACAATAGTGCACTACGAATTAGATGCACGGAACCAGTGCTTTTTTGAACAATAGCCAAAGTGTTAAGTAGGTTTTGAAGGTCGTCATTGTGTAAAAAAATCTATTCTAAAATATATAAATAGGTTTAGGTATACATATATGTATTTTAATTATGTAACTAAAATTTTGTATTCAGCCCTTTTTAACGTCCCACTGCTGGGCACGGGCCTCCCTTCAATACGAGGGGTATCAGGCCATAGTCCACCACGCTGGCCAAGTGCGGGTTGGCGGACTTCACATGTCTTTCGAAAACTTGTTAGGTTCTCTCAGACATGCAGGTTTCCTCACGATGTTTTCCTTCATCGTAAGGCAAATGGTAATCATGTTAGAAATGATTCGCACATGAAAATATCAGAGATGCGAGACCCGGGATTTGAACCCGCTTCACTCGGTTACCCAAGCGAGCGTGTTACCATTGGGCTACCACTTCCTCTTACTCTCTTCGGCAGTTGGCTCGGCAGTTCGTCTCAGATTGACAAAACTCTCGACTTCGGCAAACTATTGCAAGGAGGCACAAAAGCAAACTTTTGCAGCTTATAAGCGCTTAATTTATTGGTAATAATAATAGTTTTTTTTTTAAATTTTGAGCACAGTAAAAGAAAGTTTTATAATATATACATTTTATTATGTAAAAATATTTTTATAATATGTATATCTTTGAGACGTAGTTTTTTTTACAGCTAATGAATTAATAAGATTTTTTATCATGACTCATACTTCATACCGCATTGTTTTACTTAAAACCGTGTGTAAGATAGCAAAAACTTTATTCTAATAAGTAATTTAAAAAGAATTCTATTTTGCCTGTTATCGTGGGTTTTTCTACTTCTAACAATAACTCATGAGCTAAGTTTTCAATTTTCAATTCGTCATTTACGAGGAAGTGTCTAACGCCAATGCTCATAGATGCTAACTGTAGCCTTATACATGACTAGTGCCATAGAATAATAATACAGAGCGTTCATCAGCATAAAAATACGAGGCTGCCGTTGTTTCAACCTCGGGAACAAACGTGGGCCGATAACTAAGGACCTACGCGGAAACATGTGTGCATGACAGATTAGTTGACTGAATCTTCAAATGCTTACGTAAAACTAATAACAACAACATAATTATAATATTGTGTTGGTGGGTGCATAGAAAGGACACTGTCAATCGTCACTTAGAAAAGTAGCTTCTATCAGAAGGTTAAATTTTTGTACGGGCTATGTTTAAAATCTAGCAAGTGCGACTCGAAGTTCGGACTTGCGCACCGATGATTCCGTAAAAAATTTTTTTGTGATGTAACTACAAATTTATGGTTTTCGGATTTTTCCCTTTGTGCTATAAGACATTGTTTCTTGCAAAATTTCATGTTTCTAGGTAAACGGGAAGTACTCTATAGGTTTTAATTCCCTTGCGAGTGTCTAAATATGCGGCACAGACGGCCATATCTTTTATCTTGGGATAGTAGACTTGAATTTGATAATAATAGTATATTGGATATTAATTTCAATTTGATACCTTTACACGTTCCAGAGAAAAAAGGTCTTGACAGACAGAAAGACAGACAAACAAACGGACAACGAAGTGATCGGAATTGAGGTATGGAACCCTAAAATAATATGATCATGTTACTTTTTGGCCCACTTAAAATAAGGAGAGAGGAGGAGAGAATAAGTTATTTTTAAGAGAAGAAGAAAATTCTGACATTTGCAATCAAGCCCGCCCTGTTCTTAATCCACAGAAAGTGGAAAATAGAGCGTGATTCACTACTTTCTCTTGTGAGGAGTATAGCGTCAGTTTATATTATCACACAGTTTTTAAGTGCATTTTCTACATATTAAAAATATAGTTTGTTATAATCGGACTTCTAATAACGAGGAACTTTGTTTGTATGTCTGTGTCTGCATGTTTATTACTCCTTCATACTAAAACGGCTCGACATACGATTCGTAATAGACCTGAAGTAGCACATGAGTTACTGTTAAGCACCTAAGGACGCACCCGAGCAAAGCGGGCGTAAGTTGCTAGTATTTAGTATTTAGTTGCTAGTATGGGTAACTTCAAAAATTTCAATCAACAAACAAAAAACAAATTTTATAGTTAAATGAATTACCATGACGACATACACATGACACACACATGACGTTAGACAGTGATTAAGATAGGCTTAATGGGTATAGATCTCAAATCAGCACAATACAATAAAAATAAAACGCAAATAGTGAGTCATGTCAAAGGCGTTTGCTTTACTTAAAGCAACGAGGTAATAATTGTTGTTTGGAATGTAAATATTTTGATCCTATTATCATATTAATCGAGGGTACACAAAATTAAAATAAGAAAACTAATAGAAATCTATACTAATATTATGATTATTATAAGTATTATTATAATATAAAAATGATTATTATAATATTATATTATTATAAAACTGAAGAGTTTATTTGTTTGTTTGTTCGTTTGTTTAGTTGAAATAATCCGATTTGAAAATTTTTTTTTGCATTAGATAGCCTGTTAACTGAGGAAGTGAGGACTATATATCATCCCGAAAAAATGTACGGTTACCGTGGGATAGATTTATTTTTGTTTAGAGACGAACCCGAAGCGAAGCGAGGGTGAGTAGCTAGTAGTTAATATATTTTTCCTAACACTTTAGTAGGTACTATTATTATCATATAGTATGACTACCTATGGTTTTAACGGTTAGTTATTCCTGTACAAAATAAACAGTTCTGAATTTTTCGATTTTCCAGCTGTATTTTTGGGGTTTCCCTATTTTTTTTTTATTCATACCAACCCTGATAAAACCAAAAAGAATTATGTAAATCGGTCCAGCCGTTTTCGAGTTTTAGCGACACAAACGTACAGCAACTGATTTTTATATAAATACGTATATATAGATTTTATTATATGTATAGATATTTTTGTTTTTTTTTAACAGCAAATCCTTAACTTTTATTTAGAATAAAAAAGTACATAAAAACAATTAATTATATTTTAATTTTGTAATTTAAATAAAGTTTTGTATGTATGAAACACATAGATGATGTGCTCCTGACAAAATTTTTGATTACGGCAGCTAATTAAGATGGAGATTAGCCATCTGGAAGCTGGCTTAAAAATCCCATTTAGGGACTCAAACTTATGGTCTGTAGTCATAAAACAAGCGGATATTAAAAGGAGTTATAAAACACATAAGACAATGCACTTAATATATAAGTCTAGGAGTTCGATCTGGGTGGTTTGATTTGCATCCGCTAGGTTTAACAATAACAACATTATATACATAGATAAGTTATTATCTTTAAATAAAGCCAACAAAGAGATTATAAGAATTAAGAACTCCTTAGAACATTTTTTGATTAAACTTCTGCTCAAGTTCCATAATATAGTACATAATATTAGATGAAATAGATAGCCTAATTACTAGTTCCTAAAATATTGCTACAGATCGTGTGTAAATTCATTAAATTTAATCATATATATATATATATATATATATATATATATTACATTTAGCTTTTACTTATGTTACATAATGATATACATAACTTTAACATTGTATATTCGTTTAATCGTGTAATTGTCACTCAAGAATACTTAACAGTGAAATTGGACCGGAAGCCAGATTATGTCATGAGCCAACCATGGTATTGTTTCGAAACGAATGTAATGGACACGTGGATTATATTCAATAATTAGTGAGTGTCCCCTTTAAGGTCCTTGTACCTGTTGTTGCCTTGCGTAATCTACGCCTGAAGTTATGGTAAAGCACTATTCATTGTGACTCACCGACGGATTTAAGTGAACAATACTGTGTATATGCCGCATGTTATTCTATGGCAGAAATGAGGTCCAATTGTTTTATTTGCTGCCCGAAATGGTGGAATGTTTAGATTGTTTATGTATTTCGTAAATTTTGTTGGAATCCGTATTATTCTGTATATATTAGTTTTTATTTGCAAGGTAAATATAAGATACATATATAATTTGTCAAAAAGGCTTATGGAATTGAACTATGAAAACTTTGAATAATGGAACAATGCACCTAAATTAAATAGTTTCTTTTCGTTCGTTATTCAAACAGTTTGAAGTTATTATTTGTAAAAAGTAAAGTAAGCGTATAATTTCTTCGATTTTGAAACAGATTGTTTGCTTTAACTATGTTAACTATGTATTTTAATTAGTAACTATTGTTTCTATCAAGTCAATTTATTAGGTATTTTAGAGAAGAATAAATGAAGGGATTTGTGCAATTGAATTTGATTTGTAATAGATCTATACCACAGATCATATAATACTTTACTCTATACTGTATTATACAAAGTAACTCTTTTTACGCTTCAACTGCTGGACAGATTGCGATAAAATTTAGTAAGGGCATAAATTGCATCCTGGGGATGGACATAGGCTACTTTTAATCCCCGCTCCACTTACCACGCGGGCCAAAACTAGTCTATATAATATAAATATTATAAATGTGAAAGTGTGTGAGATTTTAACAATTTTAACAAAAAAGTTTACAAACAAACAAAAAATGAAAACAAATAATTATGGACTATATTCTATTTTATGTAATAGAAAGTACAGATTTAATAATAAAATAAAATACCCGTAATTCTAGAAAAATTACATAATTGTCATTAATAAAATTCTAAAAACTTAATTAGGTATGTTCATTTGATTCTTCGTAATGTCATAAGGGTCATTAAGGTTATTTAAAAGTAAAACTTTCAATCAATGTAGCATCAGTTAGCAGTTCACAGTTGTTCTGCATTCATCTAACCATACAAAAATTAAAAATGAAATTGGTAAGTTAATATAATTATATTTAACAATTTTCTTTTATTTATTTAATTCAAAATGTATTGATTGATATTTGCTATATTCTAAGGCATTTTTTAAATAATTCCTAATATTCTTTGCAGTTTTTGGTAAGCTTGTGCATCATTGCTGCGGTGACTGCTGCACCTGCTGTCAAAGATGCTAAAGATTTACATGCGATTCGAGCTCTTCCAGCTCTCGAGCATGAGGAAGTGCATGATGAATTCGGACAGTTCGCACTGCGCTACGTAACCGCTGAAGGCATTGTTGTGTCCGAACGCGGCCGCCTTGTTCCTTCTCTCGATGGTTCTGGCTACGTACTTGTCATTGAAGGTGAAGTTTCTTACATCGGAGATGATGGCAAGACTTATGTCACCAAATACAGCGCCGGGCTTGATGGCGTTAAGGTTGAGGGCAACCACCTACCTAAAGCTCCTGAACCAGTCGTAGAATAAAATATTAACGTTAACATATACTGGCAATGTTTCACTTATACATTTTCTTTATCATGAAGAATTCACAAAGTTGCGACTAATATTAGCAAATGTCATGAATCATGTTTACTTAAGGCGCACCGATGACCATAAATGAACATCAAATAGAGCGTCGTCTATTATGGGCGATATAATGAGTTTCTATGAGCATTATTTTAAGTTTATTTCTGCATTGCTTTTAGTAATATCCTTAGTAGTTATTTGTTTAATGTAAATTCACTGACCTTCATGCAAACAATGATCGGATAAGTCATGTACTCGAAGCACGAGCATCAGATAGGGTTAGGGTACCGTAACATGCATAGAATTTCTCTCATAATCTACAGATATATGGATGCTAACTTCCGCGTAGATGTTACAGTTTTTATGTGTGAAATTTAAACAACTATGTATTATTATAAATATTTTTAATTAAAAAAATTAATCAAAAAATCATCATCATATGGTAGCTTATATTATATAGTTTACTAATGACTGTCGTGATATTTGATATGTGTTTAGTGGGCGTCTAATAATAATTATGTAGTTGTTACGGTCTAGTACGATAGGTATACAGTTAATTCTAAATACACGAGGTTTCAGATTCAATGGACTATGGTCCTTCGAGCTTGTGGGCGCCACCCACATTGTGTGGGTTTATAAAATGCGCAAATCCGCATTGCACGCACAAATGTTACCTTGTAGGTCTTGTTTATCTATTTTAACGTGCTATATAAGTAAATCAAATTGTTTCTATATATTTTTATTACATATTTAATTGACCGTGAGAAGTTGTTACCTTTTAAAAATTAAAATATAAATATTTTATAAATGAAATTATACTGCCCTACCTCGGATTACTTCAATAAATTTTAGTTAATATTAGATCAGTCTTTCCGGAAATTAACAGGCGCAATCAAAAAGGTAGCGTAATATTATATACATAATTATTTACATACATAAGTCAAAAGTAAGTTACTTATGTTAATAATATCTTTGTTATGAAATAAAACAATATGTATCAGATATTACTCATACATAAAACAAGCGTAAACAAAATACTTGTAAAAGTTAACAAAAGCAACGGAATAATAATAAAGAGTGTAAAAGTCATATTATAGTGAATGTTATAAGCATTTCTAGTCGTAAACCTAAACAACTATAAAGTTTACAATTGATCCGTTGTGAAAATGAATTGAAATTTCTAATTGAATAGAAAATAATATATTTTTT
Organism: Argynnis bischoffii washingtonia; assembly: GCA_033884665.1. NCBI lineage: Eukaryota > Metazoa > Arthropoda > Insecta > Lepidoptera > Nymphalidae > Argynnis > Argynnis bischoffii. The sequence goes on along the minus strand of CM066618.1, from coordinate 9,248,315 downwards.
TAACAATGCGATAGATATAAATGAAAATGAGTTTATCGGTTAGTATTCTAGTCTAAACAATATATAGGTAAATAAAAATCCCCGGAAACATCGAAAGTGATGCACGCTGTAAGCCGCGGAGGTTCTCACGCGATGAAAGCAGCCTGACGTAATCGTGCGTCGCGCAAGGTTGCCAACCTTTTACAGGTATGCGTAACCCAAATGAAATGGTTTACGTGGGAAGTAATTCTAATTGGAACAATAATATTTTAAGGGAAAATAAAAATTCCGGTTTTTATTACGTATTTCGTAAACAAACAAAACACAAATTGCACATTTCTATTTACCTAACTTTACAATTAATCTTAGTGTCACATTTATATTCAAATTATTAAATATAAACAATTATGTTAGGATATAAACACACAGCACCTATAGTTCCATAGTAAGCTACGAGACTTGTGTTACGGATATCATATAGTTGATACGCCACCCATATACATATAACTTTAAATACATAGATATTATGAATATAAACACCCCTGACTGGAGTACGAACATTCCTGTTCATCACACAATGAACGCCTCCAGCGGGACTCGAACCCGCGATCACCGGCACAGCAAGCAACACTACTAACTGAGGCAAACGTGTCGTCAAATTATTAAAAAAAATATACCTATAATAAAAAAAAAATCGGTTTTCTCTTTAGTACTTTACTCTTATGAGGTATAGAGAAACTAATAGCATATCGCGAATATGTGCTGGTAGAGGTACATAGGTATATATAATACTCGGCGATAAATATTGCATATCGACCTTTGGAAAGAGACCATCGGCTAATTTCGGCTTCGTAGAGCGTTATATCTTTCGCACGAAACTCTAACAATCCGGTATCTATTAGGAGCTATTAAAACAGTTATGATTTTCAAATGACACATTCAAATAAAAACTTTTAATCATCTAAATTTTCAATCAATCCTTCCATTTCACTATCTGTGCTTTCAATGAGTTCAATATCACTGTCGCTATCAGCGGTATTTATCACAAGTCTATCAGTGTAATGGTCAAAACCGTGTTGAATTCTTCGATATTTATTTTCAGATTTAATTGCATGATCGCAAACCTTTTTCCATTCTTCAGCCCCGATCATGTTTACTTTTTCAGTCAATATTTTTGGATATCTGGATGATATGGTGGCAATCGCAATACAGTATGCCCATGCTCGGCAAGTAACTTGTCCACGGAAAATTCTGTAAACCGCTTCTTGCGCTGATATAATATCGTAACTCTGGGGTTTCGTCAATTTTGGGTCAACTGTAATTTCGTGTCTGTTTAACCAGTTGATCATTTCCTGTTTGATGGTGTTTGAATTGGGGGGTTTTTCTACAAATTTGTTGTGATAGGGTGCGTTGTCGATAACTAAAACTGGGAATAGAATAGAATCGCTGGGTATATTTGGGATTAATTGATTAATCAGCCATTTCTCGTAGTTATCGTTATTCATTTCATTGTGATAATCACCAGTAGTGTCCGTAGATTTATACATTAAAAAGGCTCCGGGTACAAAGCCTTTTTCGTTCCCCGCATGAACAATTATCAAACGGTGACCTTTTGAAATAGGTCTCTTTACCCCTTTTTTCTTATTGTCACTCCAAGTTTTTGCTTTAGTGTGGGATGTATTTATGTAAGACTCATCCACATAGATAATATTTTTTCCAGTTTCGCGAAATTTGCATATTTTGTCGAGGTATTCAAATCGTTTGAGACTTACATCGTGCTTTTCCATAAGAACTTTTCGATTGTTTTCCATTTTAGTGAATCGAAATCCCATTTCATGTTTCAAGTTTTTTCCTCAACGTCTTTTCAGACCCATTGTTAATGATAGCCTCAGATAATTTAGCTTTTAATGATTTCACTGTCGGCAGTTCATTAAATCGTAAGTGAAAATCGTACACCATTCTTCGAACAACATCATAATCAAAATCGTCCATATCTAAACGAAACTGTTTTTTTGGTCTCCGTTTTTTCGGAGAGCTGAACACAATTGAAGTGGAAGGTGTCTCAGTACTAACTTCGTTTAATACATTGTTCAAAGTTCTTCTTGAAATTCCAGTGGCATTTGCAACTCGCTTTTGAACCTTCTTATAATAATTACTTACATTTTCATTCTCATTTTTTTAAATCTGTCGGTCTCGGTCAAAAAATATTTATAAACATTGTAGATAATTTTGCGAGACTGACCTTGTAAAGGTTTGCCTCTTTTTCCTAAAAATGCCATCGTACAACTTTAAATTATTTAAATTTGCGAGTTTTAACAACTCTATATTATATATTTTGGACTGGACGCGACCGTACTCTACTGCAATTGAACAGTGACTGACAAACGTCACATAGATATTGTGTGAAAGATATAATGCTCTAAGAACCCGAAATTAGCCGATGGTCTCTTTCCAAAGGTCGATGTGCAATATTTATTGCCGGGTACTATACTTAGTGTTTCAATTAGACATGCTGGGAAAATATTTATATGATTAATACAAATATTCATCTTCGCGGAAATCGAACCCAATAATATGTTGAGGTCACACTCCAACGTAGTAGGCAGTACTAATCATAGATATATGTATGCCACCTAGAGCTACGACCGTCGAACGCCGACAATTAAGGTCAGATTAACATTAACGTTAAAATTGTTCGATACTTCTTATATACTTACATTTTTAGGTCAATACATACTCTGGCCGGTTTTGAAACGCCTTTTAAATGTATCAGTTTTTCGTAAAGTCTACCTTCATACAAAATTAATGTCGTTCTCAATTGCTTTTTTGCGAAATGTACCAAATATCAGTAAACTTTAAATTAGATATTGCTCAATAAGTATGGATTTTATTTTGATATTGGACATTATACATAGTTGTAATCGAAATTAAGCGATGATGACCCTGGTTGTCATTACATTATTAAACTTAGTCAATTTAAAAAAAAAAAAATTAAATTAAGCTTATTGTTAGCCATGAGTGATTCTATCATTTTGTATTTTATATATGGACCACGTGAACGGTCACGTGAGAAAATGACATGCGTACACATATTATTAGCGGCAAATTCAACACGTCCGATCGGAAGTCAATCGCTTAAACGGCAGATGTTACACCATTTTTTGCACAACATACGATATATACATACTTTCTAATGGCATTTGTTTTAAAGTCCTTGTTTTTTGAATTCAGTTGTTTTTTTATTCAATATACTTTTGAATATAGGCTTTAAATTATAGTAAAATGTAAAATAAAAGTTTTGACTTGTTCTTGCTGTTTATTTGCTTTTATTAAATGTATGCATTTTTTTTTGTAAGGAGAGAAAATTCTAATACAGTTCGATATTTTTTGTGCTTTTTCTTTGCTTAACGTACTTGCTTATTCTTAAATGATCATTCATGGATTTTGCTTCCTGCCATATAGAAACGCTGAAACCTATAGTTCTAGTAGTAGTAATACTGTAATATCGCTCTTTATCTCGATATTAAGAAATGCGATGTTAGGTAGTTATTTAGAAAATATATATAAATAATTCAGACCTTACGTGATAGAAGCCTCGGGCGAAAGTTAGTATGCATTGATTTCACCAAAATGGGTTTCTTATTCCACCGTATAAGGTATTCAGTTTACTTGTCACATTTTTATATTTTATGCATACAAAGGTCTGATCGAATTCTCGTAAAACAAAGCTAAATATTGTCTTTGCATTCCTTTGCGTATTCTGCATATAACTTTACACGTAATAGATTTTACTGACTGATTCTATATTTGTTCTTATCACTAATGGGTGTATGCATTTATAATATGGTCACAGCATTTAAGTGTATGACTCTTGTCGTTCGATATCAATATAAAAAATAATAATTTAAGACTACTATCCTTACAAATATTATTATTTTTATATTTATACAGAACAATAACTAAACATGATTTTGCATAGAAATAGAGTTTATATGTTGGAGAGTGATATAGGCTAATTTTAACCCAGTAAATTGTCAAATACCGGTGTTTGGTACTTATTATAGTGATATATTATGGTATGTTTTTAAACGTTACAGAGGACATGATAGATACAGTTAAGTTCAAACTATAATTAATAATAATCAAAATCAATGGGAAATGAAGAAATACTTTTGATATACATAATTTGTTAGTACACTTCGCATGGCAAAAAAATGCGTCTTGAAAAAAAGTTTAAAACATTACATTATGTAATTCATATATGGATTTTGTTATGGATAAGTATGTTTTCTGTATGTGTCGCGTTAGAGCATTCATTAGTTATGATTGTAACATATTCATTGAAATTTATATTGACACGTGGCATATTAAGGCTTGTTATTAATTTTATTTATATGGATTCAATTTTTTGCCAACTTTTTAAGCAACAGGTATGTTAATATATATATATACATAAACATTTATCTAGACGTAGGTATATTAACATAAATGTCCACTCACATCTGGTATGTTTCAAAGATAACTATTAGAATTATTGGAGGACTAGTTCATAAATTTGCAACGGTAATAAAGTTTCCTACCGCACGCCTATGTGATTCCTTCCTAGTTTCTATTGAACTGTTAGACGCTATTAGACGTATGAAGAATGTGAAATCTGGCATCCTGCGAAGTGCGATGCTAGCTGCGGAAACTTGCTATATTAGGGAAACTTGTGAAGGATAGTCTGTGTAGGTATTATCGATTGCCTACTGGTTGGTCACTTTCACCCACGCGGGAAGACACCACAACACCGTAGGTGACTACTGACTCAAACTTCGCCGCATTTACGTAAGCACTCGTGACCTGCTTAGATAAATATATTTGTATAAATAACTCAAAAATCTGCACTCAACTTGATATTTTAAATACGAAAGTGTCTCTGTTTAATTTTTTCTCATTTTAAGGGATAAGTTTCTTTTTCGATTTTAAAGTCAGAATGGGTTAGTATCGGTCCTTAACTTATGAAATGTGAATGATGTACGCATATGCCAGTTTTATAGGGGTCTAAGACATGGATGGAATTATTATTTTGTAAACAATGTTTGATTAATATTGCTATTAATTTATTTTACTTTTAAACGTACATATGTATAAAGTTGCGTTTCGAATAACCCAATGCCGTTATGAGAAAAATGGTTTCTTAAATAAATTTAAATTTGTAATTGAGTATTTGTACATTTATTTATCAATTATACCATAACGGAGTAAAAAGTAACAGTCGACAGTCAACATGCGACGCTTTTGGTAACTGTTGCATGAATAAATATCACTAGATTTTAACGCAAAGTACGCAACTGTTTATATATCGAAATTTATTTCAATTCATTGCGATTTCAAGATGATGTGATATATTAAGTTTTCCCAATATTAAACCGCGTTCCAAATTTTAAATGTTACAACTATTTAGAAATATCGATCAAAGATTTCGATAATAGTAACAATGTATGTTAGTAAATCAAGTGTTTCTGGCGTAAGCCATACAGTGTTGGGTTTCTTAAATTTCTAGTGTGAAATGATTTCAATTTAAAGTTTATAATATATCCTGCCATTACTTTCTGTGATATGATCATAGCAGTTGCGGTTGTCGATTCAATCATTGCATGGCATGAATTTAAGAGATCTTAATATTATATTAACTTGTTAGAGTCAGGTCATACTGTCGTTTATTATGATCTCTCTTTATACTTCATGGTATTCCATGAAGTATAAAGAGAGATCATAATCATGCTATTGCATGATAAAAACATCGTATTAATTTTACATATTAGTTAATATTTAAACTCACCTTCGCTTCGCTTGGGTTCCTCCCTAGTCCCCGAAATAAAAAAAACAAATGTATTCCACGGGAACCGTACATTTTCTGAGATAAAAAGAAATCTATGTGCTATTCCAGACTATAATCTATCTTTGTACCAAATTTCATTAAGATTCGTTCAGCCGTTCTGGCGTGATTTAGTAACAAACATCCATTCGAATTTTCGCATTTATAATACTAGCGACTCACTCTCGCTTCACTTCGTATTCCTCCCTATACAAAAATAAATCTATCCCATGGAAACCGTACATTTTCCCGGAATAATATATCTCTGAGCCAAATTTCATGCAAATACGTTCAGCTGTTCTGGCGTGAAAGAGTAACAAACATTCATGCATCCTTCATCACAAACTTTCACATTTATAACAATAATATGGATTTATGGGATTATAGGTTTTAAATATTAACTTATTCTTCAATTTGAATACATATGAACATTTCCTAATGACATTCTTAAAAGTATTCAAGATCAATTGAGAAATAATATAACCAAAATGGTCGTTTTTGAAGAGTTTTCATTGCGGTAATACGTCAGTGTTGTATCGACGATAACAAAAATATTAAAATAAAGTAGATTCATAATTGTTTGATCTATTTAACAGCTTGCTGATTTTACTTTTTTGTCTAAAAAAAAATGACATTGATTACCAAGACTGATATTCACACTTTTAAGTAAAGCCTTGAATTACTCAGGCAGATTTTAAGCAAGGTTTAGAGGTGTATTGTCTCGCTGTCAACGCTAGCCTCTATTGCGGTCGTATAACCGATAGCATTGTTATATAAATATATTTATTTACTTTAAAAAAATGTATCTTAATTTCAAAATCTAAATGTAATGCATAACACATTGGTATTGATGTCCTTAATTTTGGCTCTTGACCTAAAAAGATGTAATTTCGAATTTTCAATCTAAATATTCGTGATACAAGAAGTAGTACATACAGTATCCTATGTAATTTTAATGTAGTAGTGTTATAATTTTAATAATAATAAAAAAATACTTGTTTAACACTAAAAAAGCAGTCAGAAGTGAAAACTTAAAACTATAAACAGTTGTTATTTTGTGGATATTCAAATTAATTGTTTGATCTTAAATTAAAATTTGGAAATTAAAACTGTTTACATTTATCTGGTTTTGATATAAATCGGCACTCTGAGTGTTAGCGTTAACACGTCACGTGACCATGTCGATGACGACTTACATAAATTTACTCTCCATCCAAACCTGCCTATAAAAGTTTTCACTTCAAAAACGGACTACTAAAATGTTCATTCATAAAGAATCAGTGTTAATTTTATTTAATCTATACTTTTTATAAAAAATAATTCAACAATTACAGAGTTTCTGTACTTAGTACCTAATTGAATTTAACATAACTTTGTTTAATTCGAGTAATAAAGTAATAATAATAAAACGATTATATAAGATCATATTATGAAACTATGAAGTTCCATACTTCTGTAAAATTACTCTTTACTTTTTACGTTATCATTACATTATTTATAATTTATATAATATACATAATTTAATAACTACATCATCTTAATTTATAATTTATTTATTTATGAGGCTTATATATTTATTTATGAGAGTTATATAATATTATATATAAGTAGAGCAGTTTAAAATTACAATATTCAAAAGACTTGAAATTATTAGACCAGTGTACATAATGAAAAGGTATATAGAAAGACAAATATTATGTGGGTTTGTGCTTCGTCCTATCACAGATCATATAATACTATACGGTCCATATTGTCATAGCAAACCAAAAAAAAGGAATATTTTTATAGAATATTAACTAACTAAAACTTTGTTTTACGCAAAAATCAATAAAAAAAGTACATAAATAATCGTTTTTGGCGTTTCACTTCGATGGTTTTTTGACACAAATTGTATACGAGTATAACTCATACCCACATATTAAAGGTGTATATTAATAAAAAAAAGTTTTTGAGGTTTGCTTGATATGTAGTAGACTTCAATTTTGCTACTACATAAAGTTATCTTCTTTTGATCGATAAAAAGTCAAAAATAATTAATTGATATAAATAATAGAATCAATAACAGTATAAGAGAGAAAAGCAATAATGCGAACGGCTTGGCAATGATGTCAATACAATTATTTTGCGTGTTGTGTTTAAGTTTTGTTATTATATACTAATATTATTAAGAGGAAAGATTTATTTTTTGTTTCTTTGTTTGTTTTTTTGTTTGTATGTACTGACTGGGTTCCGAAACTACTGAACCGACTAGCTAGACTAACTAGTTTTTAGTCCAGAAATCATCCTTTAAGGGGGTGAAAATAGGGATGAAAATTTGTATATATATATTTGTACGGTAATATTAATTTTTTAGATGATTTTATAGAAAACTACAAGTGAGTTAAGTCATCGGATGTTTTTTTTAGTTTACATTGTATTATCTATTTTCGCGACTAATAGTAATGTGCGAACCTAATTGAATTGTTATTTTGTGCATACACTTAGCTAACTAAGCTGCATACAGCTTAAGTAAGTATATGGCATGATCTATCTTTACGTAAAAAGCTAATCATAGATCCTAATGTGATTTAATATATATAACAAGGACATACTATAATTGGTATGTTATTAATTATTAATACCTACAGAAATTACAGAAATAAAACATTTATCTGTTTTGTTACAGGCACATGGCTTTTTATCTATCTAGCACACATATTGTGAAAGGTTTTTAGTATTAAAATAATATGAAATTAATATCTATTCGCTCTTTACCATTTGACACTTTAATACCGTAACATACTATGTACATATACGTACATGCAGAAAACCAACAGGAAAATCCAGGGTCCATTAGAATCCTCTTTATGATCTTCTCATCTATATAGATGGATTATATTGTTTTGTTTATACCTCACATGCATCTTATATTTACATAGGGACATTGAAACAATAGTGATAAAAATATAGAGCTTAAAATACTAGTACGAATGAACGAAGCCAAAGGAAACAATAGAAGAAGTTATTCACAATGTTTGATTCTGTCTTTATACGAAGAATAAGTATCGTAATACATCTATGTACATAGATAGTACTGTTATACGTGGGTATTTTTGGTGAAGACCTCGTATTAATAATACGAGTAATCCATTGTAAGCACAGTAGTTGGGCCTTTGAATATAGGTACTATACGTTTAGCCAAGGTAAATAATAAGAGATAAATTACGAGAAAAATGACTAAAGTTTGCCCGTAGCTCCGCCTGCGTTATTTTATGTATCATTGACAACATTATTTTATTATATTTGATGAGACGTTTGGCTCAGTTTGTAGTGCCCCCACTTGCTGTGCTAGCGGTCGCGGGTTTAAAATTCGAGTCCCGCTGGAGGCATTTATGTGATCAGCTCAATTTTTGTACTCCAGTCATGGGTGTTTATGTTTATAATATGTACGTATTTAAAGTTATATAATATAAATGTGTAGTGTATCAACTGTTTGGTATCCATAATACAGGCCTCGTAGCTTACCATGAAATTAGATGGTGCTGTGTGTTAATGTCCCAACATTGTTCCGCTCCTAAGAGCTGTAGCATGATAAATATTCACCGAGGAATGTTATAAGCTATCTAACATTATTCATGAAAAAAAAATTTTTTTTCAAATCAAACTGATAATAATATAAGATATTAGAACGTTCCTCGTGTATTTTATCTTTCGTTTTTTTTTATACTATGCAATATATTTTCCTAAAATGTAAAATGTATTTTTGTGATACTTTATGTAATTAATCTATGCATGTAATAAAATTGTAACTAAGTCGAATCTGTACATTGAATATTTTTTGGAAAATATTATTGAAATAGACATTATTATCGATACAGAGGCCGAATCTATAGTTTTTAGAATTTTTGTCTCTCTGTCTGTTACAGCATCACGGAAAAACCACTGGTGGGATTTTATTGAAATATGGTATGATGATAGCTGGTTATCTGGGATATAGAATACTTTTTACTGCGGTAAAGTGTCTCATCTCTGAGAAATCTATACTAAGTTAAAATGCAAGTAGGGACGAACCCGAGCGGAGCGAGGGTGAGTCGCTAGTAGTATATAATAATGGAAGGAAAGGCGAGACTTGTAGGAGGATTCTGTTATACCGGAATATAATGCCACTCTTCGCACCTTTTTATCTCTTTGCCAAACCATCTCATTAATTTATTAATCAAAGAAAGAAGATCGAACAAACTAACACACTTATATGTCTGTCATGTTTAAACTTGTGTACTAATTTTATACACAATTTCAATATAGTTTGATTCATATTATATTTTTCTACGTATTTTGAATAAATAATATACATGTTGACTTGGCAACAGGAATACCAAGTTATAAAATGCAACATAACTGGCAATAAATGTAGGCAGCATTAGTCTAGAAGCATTATTACCGCACCGGCGCCATATTTAACTAGCGTTGGTTTCTTGCAATTCAATCAGAACCTACTTCTTGAAATTCATATATTTAAGTCGAGGTACCTATTACTTTATATTTTTCCTTATAAAAACTACTACCACTTGTTTGTTACTAAGATGCAGCTTTATTAGCATTAATAATTAAAATTATACTGTCCATCTATTATTTGTAAATAAGTGTCATAAAATACTCTAATCTCTAAGTTCTCCTATCTCTTTTAAGAAATAAATTATAAGGCGACTAAAGATGCAGGCAAAACATAACAAGTAATAAGATGGTGATAAGAATGAGTTACGTACCGAGTGTAATTATAAAAGCTTTATTACAATGAATACATGTATGTATAATATCATATATGATCACAATGTGTTGTTTGAGAAGCGTTTTCTCTTCTGCCCGCGGCCCCATCAAATATAAGGAATCTTTATAATGACGGGTTCATTTGTTATTTTAGAGTATATTTCTGTTAAACTAGATATATAATTGTACAATTATAGTCTTTGTAATATATGTTTTAATTATTACAAACGTAAAAATAATTTGAAGCTGATCTGTGCACTTGTATAGCCTTGGTGCCAATTTGGACTTAGCTTGTATAAATAAATGTTTCTTACTTGGAACGCCTTGCGAAATATGACCTAAATAGTTTCTGTTAGATATAACTTATATAATGTAGACTTCCACAATATATGATATAAAACAGTATTGTGGAAATAAAGTAATTTTTGTAAAAATAGGTGCGCCCGTAGGTACTTAAGTATGTTCTTCCAGTCATAGTCTATCTATATACTAAATTTCATTTAAATTCGTTCAGAAATTTCAGCGTGAATAAGTAACAAATATACCCGTGAATAAGTAATAAATATATAAGAAATATACACTTGTACAAACTTTCGTATTTATAATAGCCATATACATAATATATAGCACCAGCTTGCAAAAGTATGCCTGTATTTTAATGAAAAAAGATTCTAAAATTACAAATATTGAATTTCGTACGTCAAATAAGACGTAATTGAGATGTCAAAATCTTTCTAAGTGGAGCGTTGCGAATAGAGCACGTTGTGTCGGCAATAAGCAATTTAAGTAAGATGTTACAGGGAGCTAACTGCGAAGAGTTCTAGCGTATAGTATGCAGTAAAAAATGGTAAAAGGTATTTTTAAATATTTTATTTTATCTTTATTTCTTGTTAGTGGCTTACAAGCCAAATGTTACATTGATATTTCATTATCAATATAATTCAATTCAGTCTATTATTCGTTAACAACTCATTATAAATACAGGGTGGATTTTTGAGACGGGACAGTAAGGGCAGGTACCTTAACTGTTATAGTTACAGGAAAACGTTCCTAGAAGACCATCCATAATTTTTTGAGATATTCTCAACTGCATTCACAGATTTTAGAACCAATGTACAGTCAGCGAAAAAATGCTAAAATACCAAAAAAAAAAAAATATATTTTATGTCAATCGATCCTATTTCATGTAGAGATCAAAAGTCTTTATGGGACTATTTAAGGTATGAGTACTAGAAATGACAAAAATCGCCAAAAACTTTTACCATACATTTTGTACGGAAAAACGATTAATCAACACGAAATATTCTTTGTTGCCAAACGGTCCTTACTGTCCCGTCTCAAAACTCCACCATGTGTAATCATTTTAAATAACTTATTAGTAAGTCGAAAGTTCAAAACGTATTGCATTTGTTACATTCTATATGAACAAGAGTCAGCTTTAAAACTCAGGCCAAAGAATGTATGGTGTGTTTTAGTTTTTTATTAACACATTTTACTCCATATAAAATAATAAAATTTTAACATATAGTTATAATTTATCGCTAAGATGAGCTTTAATTCATAATGATACGGGTATTTGGAATTCAAGAGCAAGTTTTACATTTCACAAATTCGCTTCACAGAACGTTGACATTGGATTATATCTTTACGTGCGTAACCACATCTGTTATATTGTAGATAGATAAAAAAGCCATGATGTTTCTTTCATGGATAAGCTAGATTAAATTTTTATTTTCCCACAATGCTATACTATGTATATAGTTCGACTACTTTTATTAAAAAGGAATAAGAATAGATTATTATCAAACAAGAATATGACATAAAAAATAACTTTTCAAATGTTATATCGTGTGAAACAGATAATATACTCAGAAGTGTCTATTTATAATAGTAATTTTTTTAAAGCAAATAATTATAAAAAGTAATAATACAGACGTAATATAGAGTAAAATATTGCAGTACAGTAAAGTATTTGGTTAAATTTTGACTAAATTAATGAAAGATTGTATTGCACTATATGTAGAGTCGTAATCGCTATAAATAATTAGTTTGAGCAATTTCCTTTACGGACTTGCAGGGTTTTATTTCTTAGCAATAGGTAATATTACATAAATCTGTAATTTTGAAAGCAGGTCATACTAATAAATACCATTGATTCAGGTTTCTTATATTAGTGGGTGTATCCTAAGAGGCAGCGTGAGAGCGGTCGGCTATCGGCTGAGTCAAGTCATAGCTCACGTCTATATGTTCCGCTTAGGGTTGTGTCACATTATGCTGCTTAATATATATAGTTTGTACACTGTAATATTTAAACTATTTTAAGTATAAAATTTGTTTTTTATAAATTATATATTATGAAGTTTTGAGTTGTTTCGAACAAATGTTAAACTGTAAAAATATTTGTATTTCTTAAAAAAACCAATGTTTTATTATGATAATAAAAATATAAATAGCGTACAGTTATATTTCCTTAAAATAATACTAACATACCATTTAATAGTTTATTATTAGTTTGCGTTTAAAAAAAAACATTGTCATGTACGCTGATGTAATGATAAAACAACTTGGTAAATTGCGTGCTAAATTATGTTACGTAATTGAAGTGAATCTTAATTGAGTTTTAGAAAACATTTTGTATGAGAAATGATTTAATCTAGTTTACTATAGTTACAAGTAATTATACAATTTTGGTATTTAGATCATTTGACTTTTAAATGTAAGTTTGGTGATTTTGATAATAAAACGAATTAATTTGCATGAGTATGTGAGTGCCATACGAATAAAAACAAAATTAAGAAATATAATAGGAAAAGCTCTCATACTTTTCCCTGTTCTGTTTTCTGTTTTCCTCTAAGTACATTTTTTTCGTTGTGATAATAGCTTCATTATATGAGATATGTTTTCTCAAATCTAGTCACATATTACTAAATACTATCAAAATATTACAATTTTTTTTTGTAAATCAATTTACTAGACACTGATATAATTTTAGTTCTTATTCTTATTCATTATCACAAAATTTTCAGCAACGTTCCATCAATTGTAAGTAATGTTATATAATATTTACCATTTATTGTAAGTTAAATTTTAAAAGGTAAGGTCAGCCCTATGTGAAATGCTTGGACATTACGTAATTTGCAGGTTAGTGGCTCGATAAGTTGATCCACATTCGCTTTGTCTTACCTGCAAACTGGGCACTGCTTACTCGTTTTCTTATCCCGTAAACCAAGTCGTTATAAATTAGTTCATAAACATAAAATCTTTACAGTTACATAATTTTTTATTTTATATTCCCTTTTAAAATAAAAATACGTCTATTTTTATTTAGATATATGTATTATAAGTTATGAGAATATTTTTTGATTATATTAGTACGGATCTAGATGAAATTTGACACAGAGATAGGTTATAGTCTGAAATAGTATGTAGCTTAATTTTTATCCCAGTAAAATGTACGGTTCCCGTGGGGTAGCAAAGCGAGAACGAGTCGCTAATTAAAATAAATGTCAGAAAATAATTTAACTAGTGTAACTGTCGTTGGTTATTTAGTGTTATAGCGTCAGATATCATCGGGTACCATTATTTCATTCGTTATGTTAACAATCTCAGCAAGAATGCGCATTGTGTGCCAAACATATTGCTACTTCCGAACGTTGAGAGCATTCGGTGCAAGGTTCCTGTCACGCTATTGTTTAAAATCTGTTCACTGATACGGTAACAAGTATAGCTGGAACTGAAGGTTATTGTGCTATTGATCGGTTGTTAGTAATGAAGCTCGCTATTGTGCTTTAGTATGTGCTATTCAATGTACAGCATACATCTATTTTGTGACTATATGTATATCAAGCGCCATTGTTTGTAATATTGACTGGGAACTTAGGCAACCCAGCTAGGTGAGATATGTAATACATAAGTAGGTATATAATTTGCGAATTGTGAACATTTTTATATATATATTGTAGTTGTCAGTTTAATTAATTACGATACCATTTTTATATATCAAAGCAGTTCTTAATATTGCGACTAGCTCAAGGTTTATAGCGGAATAAAGTAATTTGTGTTAAGAAATTTACGGACCATAAGAGGATATTATCAAAATATTCGCAATGTTTCAAATATTATTAGCATATGTATAAATAAAAGCCGTCTAATGTTGACGTAATTGAAGTAAGGTTGCGACATTAAAAATAAGTCTGGTCTTGTATGTTGGTAACGTTGGAACTTCGTCCACTTTCACTGACAGGGTGATTGCATGAAAGTAAAGTGTATCTGGGACCGGCACTCGTTGATTCGAGAATTCGTGACGTAAATTGTATAAAGTCGTTTGTTTACTATAGCCGGACGTAGCCTACTTACATGTTTGTTTTTTTTAAATATTTATTTTTATAAACTAACATCTATATAACAAAGTGCAGCTTATTTTTTTAATTAAAAAGAAAAGATTAGTTGGTTAATACACTGATTTTTACGATATAAATAATTAATATTTATTTTAAGATTTTGCCAAAATTTAAAATACTTTCTTGAACTTAAAATTGTATTACATTTTAAATTAATTAAATTTATCAAGATCTAATAAAGTTATTTTAAATTTAAACATAAATAAAACTTTATTAATTAATCTAAGACGTTTATTTCTTTCTGACCTAATTAGTTATTAGGGAGTGTAATCACTAAACGTATTACGTATTAGTTACGCAACGTACTCGTATCTTATGCATAATCAAGCTATGGATCATATAAGTTATCCGCTTACATATTTGTAAGTGATTCAAAGCATGTCTTATATTAATATTCATGTATATGAATAAAATTGCCGGCGTATGCGGTATGACACCGTCCACCATACGTCAAACATTGCTATCTATATCGATTGTTTACATGCAAATGAAAATTATCTTTTACTAGCGATTTACCCTTGCTCCGCTCATGTGCGTTCATAGTTATGTATTAAATATATGTATAAAAATAGTTATTGTGAGATAGAAACATACGATTGCGGACTTGTCTGTAGACTTTTTTAAGACCTACAATGTTCTAGTACATTGTTTTGATATATCTCTTAAGGATAATTCAGTGTTAACCTACATGGTTATACAGGCAAAAATATCAATAACTATTGTTTTGGGGTCTATATTTTGTAAAAAATACGTAACAGTCATTGTTTTTAAAAATATTCTAATTTCTCTTTGGCTTTGTTCTTTTTTTCTTACATCCATAGAGATATATTATGTGCTTGAATTTAAGAATATCGGCTCATGGACTACTTGTTATTAAATCAATTCCAAGTTACTCGAGCATGTATGTATATAGTGTATATTAATGATATTAGGATGAAAAATAAAAATACCAAAAAAACAGTAAACAAAAATTATTAGGAACTTAACCAATCACGTTCGTTATAAACGTTTATGGCTCTCCCATATAATTCTTTACAGATTTGTTGTTTTTTGGCATAATAACATCGATATACTTTGCCGCCAGGCGGTTCGTATCTTGCGACTCTACGCGTAGGTGCTATATCTCCGCTGTATCCACACCAAGAGTCAACGCACTTATAACTCAATGTTACTAAGTTACCACCTGTTTTCAGAAGTATCTTTTTATCAATATCCATAGATTCTTTTAATTTTAAGCCATCGGGATAAGGCACATATTTATCATGATCACAATTAATTTGTTTCGCTTCACTCTGTTCACATATGAATTCCTCTTGGGACAAAACATTAGACTCGTTTGGCCTCGCTATGTTCCCAATATCTACCAATTTGGTGTGTGAATCAACTTCGTCCTTGTTATGGCATACTCGCCCACCGTCGGAATACGCTAAGCAATCGATCAAATAAAACAATTTATTGGGCAAGTTATTTGAAAGGAATAATAGTTTGTCTACATTTTTGTAATTATAATACTTTAGATAATCACATTTATAATTTTCTGGTGTTTCTAGATAGCAATAGTGCAGTGACGAATTTGGTGTAGCTATTTGTGTTATAGAGTGTACTTTTGCGTATTTACATTCATATATTGAACAGTTGAAAAATATAATATTTTTAATATTTGGTAAGTAAGGTTCGTAAATCGGTATATTGTAATTGATATTCTTTCGTCGACTTGTCCCAGTATTAGCCATTGTTTTGCATATTGGAAAATTATCCTGTAAAATTTATAGATTTTTGTTAGCAAAATTCAAATATGATTAAAAAGTAGTATACTCAAAGATGTGTTTTTAACTTATTTAATATTAGTAATCAGTAACCCTGGGTGCAAACCACACTATGGCAAATTATATTTTAATAATTTAAGCCCAGTGATATTTATTTTATATTTAAATTTTATTCATAATGTGTTTTTATTAAAAAAGTAAACAAATATAGTTATGTAAAAAATTTGCATAAGAATTTGTTACGTTTCGCACTTGTTCTGTGCATATCTTAAAAAAGCGAAAGGAAAATATTTTGATCAACCAAAACGAGATTTAAAATGACAGATTTATTCATGGTGATATATAGACTCAGAATAAAATATCGATAAATAGTTAGCTTATTTCAAGCATGTCTTAGAGTTCTTTGTTTTAGAGATGAAAATTTATTAACGGCAAATATTTTTATTCAAATCTTTCTATCTATCTTTTATCTATATAAATAAAAATCAATGTTTGTATGGCTGTACTCTATGCTTCCTAAACCATTTATCCCATTGTGATGAAACTTTGGCGAGTAATTATGAGACACTTGTTAAAGTTTGCAACCCAAAAAAAATCTTTATATATTTATCCTCCATGAGTTCTTAAAACATTCTTTCCCAGGGATGTACTCAAGCGAAGCGAAGTCGCTAATTTATTGATAAAAATTGCATGTTTATTAATTACCTCATCAAGTACACATACAACATCCTTATTGTAACGCTGAAAATATAAAATTTTTGACGATGAATATTAGTATTAACAGTTTAATGTGTCGATTAAACCGTTTTTATTTAAGATTTTATATTTTTTCCATGAAAAAATTAAATGTTTCTGAGTAGGCGTAGGCATTTAGAAAAATTCTTAAACACCATGATTGCAACTTGTTATACAACCTACATAAAATTATACGCTAAATTAAGTAATAGTCACCAAAACCACCTATCTAATCACCTATCACCTATAAAATCTTTATTTCGTTATAGCTTTATATTTTATAACTTTTTCTTATTAATTTATTTAAAACAATATTGTACTATATTTATCTGTTCTCAATTTGTTTGTAATCGAAAATATCTCTTTAACTTTTGTTATATATGTAACTTTTGTTACAGAGATATATTTCTAAAATTTTGTTTATTATGTTTTGTATGTAAACAAATTTTTAGAAAAATAGTCTAGTCAAATCTTGTACAATATATAATCTTATGTAAATGTGTTTTTAGGTAATACATTTTATAACAATACTTAAATATGTAAGTTATATAATTCAATCAGCTTACCGCGTACACGTCTAATAAAACACATTGGTAGATGACTAAACATAAAAAAGTGAAATTCATGTCTCCAACATTACATCATGCGTGCAAATTAAATTGTAATAGAAAAATAAGAAATCGAAGAACAATAAAAGTTTTAGTGTGAATCGCTTCATTGCGAAGTTATTAAAAGTTAATCGTAATTATCATTTCGAAAATGAATAAGAGACGATAAACCTTCAGCAAATGTATGTACCTACAGTAGAATGACTTTGTGATTAGACTTAGCCGTTTAAGACGCTTGTTTCCTTAATATATTATACTATTGCATATTTTCCTACAATTAATATCAAAGCTTAGCTAATTAGCAATGTTATATAAAATGCCAGATCTATGGTAGAGTGAAATAGAAGGTGATATGGCTGGTATATATACATTTAACAAAAATACATACCAGCAGAAGAAGCTCCTGTTTATACATTGTTCATCACAACTGTGGACACTGGATAACGAAAGATCTGAAAAGATTAATTAGTATATTATGATTTGTTGTACTGTATACACACATACACACACACACATGTATAGTAAAGTATTAATGGGATCATTACTCAAATGTAACAAAAAAAAAATTACCAACTTTAAAAAAGGAGAGTTACATAATATATATTCAGCCGACTTTTTCGTATGTATTACTATCGGTGAAGATCTGATAAGAAGATACTAAGATGACAATGGAATTCCGTAATAAATAGAACTAAATTATACATCTATGATTAAAACGTTTGGTATTGGTAGTTGTTATTTTACAATAAATCCACTATTTTAGGACCTGATGATTTGTAGGCGGTGAATTAAATTGTTTAACGTATTTATATATTTTTTATCTATGAATAATCTTATATAAATATGTTGATGATCTAATAATGAAATCAGAAGTTTCTTGATGAAACCGCTTAACAGATAGATGTGTATCAAATTGAGTCAATAGGACTGGTAGCGGCAGCTTTGAAAAATAGCTGCACCATATTGACTAGTCTAAGGCTTGATGGTGACTCTAGTAAGGAACAATAGAATTCATTAATGTATTTATGATTATCTTATATTATACGTATAATATTTATGAAGGTTCAAATGCAACCACGATTAAAAGATTGTTTGCGTTTGAACGAAATTAATCGATCCATTCCGATACATTTGCCAAATAATGTTCAATTAAAATATTTTTATTCTTTAAAAAAGTTACGTTTGACACATTTTTTTAAATTTATTTACATAAATATTAGAAAGACAGATATAGAAGGATACGATTTTAAGGCACCATCGGTTCGCAAGTAGCTTGTTTGATTTAAAGATTCCATTTTAAGCAATTTTAAACTTCCTTTTTTCGTATTTTTTTTTATTCAATTACATTATTGCTTATTAAATGACCTATGCAGTTTATTAATTAGATTTAGAAGTATTAAAATAGTATTTTGTTATCGTGAAAAAAATGTTATATGTTTTCGTGTCTTTCGTTAGAGGTACCATAAGTATCTTAAGAGTGTTGCGCTAGAATATATTGGTAATTCATAGTAGTGGCAGTAATGAGGTAGTCACATAGTCTCTATAATGAAACTATTGATCATGTGCTATTATTGTTACCTTCATCGCAAGAGTCACGGTCATGTAAAGATTAAAACCTTCATAACAATTAGTTACAGCTGATTTCTCGACAGGAACTCGTCAAAAGTATATTAATATTTAAGTAAAATCACTAATCAATAAAGTAAGAACTATCTTACAATTGATAAAGAAATGTGCATAAAAAATATTTAAAAAAAAAATTAATTAGATATTTTAAAAACAAGCCCTGATGAATGATATATAATATTTAATGCCAAGTATTCGGAGCTAAAGTGAGACTCTTTATGTTTAGACACTTCTAATATTTATTATTATTAGGTATTATTATCTCTCAGTTTGACGAGATTTTTTAGTATACTAATCTATACTAATATTATAAAGCTGAAGAGTTTGTTTGTTTGTTTGTTTGTTTGTTTGGTTGAACGCGCTAATTTCAGGAACCACTAATCCGATTTGAAAAATTCTTTTTGCATTGGATAGCCCGTTAACTGAGGAAGGCTATATATCATCCCGGAAAAGTATACAGTTCCCGTGGGATAGATTTGTTTTTGTCTAGTTTCGCTAGTAAAATATAAAATTTCCACTTTGTTAGCGGTATAAATTTAGTATTTCAAATGATATAATACACTTTGCAATACATTGTTGCAATTGAGCTATAATATTTTGTTTTAATACATACATACATAGACTGTGTTAAATTTACATCGGATAAAAATTACTTAAGCTTGCAAGCCCAGTGCTTTTGCTCTAGTTCCGACAAGGTTACGAGTAGGCGTTTGTACGTAACTGCCTTCGCGATATATTATGCTCGCACGTAAGAATGAGTATGTACTTACTGCTGTATCGTCATGACATGAAATATTTTTGACATTGAAAATGTAGGTGAGTATGATGGTCGTGGCATGACCGTGCATCGGCTAGCAAAATTAACATGGCAATTTATTGTAATATATGTTACTCTAAGAGATATAGATGTCCTTTTATGGTATCTTGAAATTAATAATAATTACTATATCATAGTTGTAAATAACCATAATATCGAGAAAAAAAGACTATGATTATATCAAGTTTGCGTATTACAGTCATAAATCCTTTACTTTTTTTGAGATTCCATGATTAAATCAAATATATAAAAAGGTTTTTTTTATTGCCTTGATTGTTATTTTTATTTCATTATTTCTGTTTGATAATTGAGGATATATTAAGTATATGGATATTAAAACAATAAAGACTATTAAAAATTTTGTGTTAGTAAGAAAAAAGTGACAAGAATATTTTGTGATACAAGAAATATACAATTTTTAGACAACATTTTACTTTTACTGATTACAAATGGAACTAATATTACGGTAAAGCATATTTATAGAAAGTGTGGCATACAATGGGACATTGAATGATAGTGAAAATGCTATCGTCCTGTGAATACTGATGCGATATTTAATGACGTGTATGAAATAATAGTGAACATATGTAATAGTACTATAATATATATCGAATGTATCGAAGTTTTTTTTATTATTTTTATTTTAATTTGCTTGAGGAAACTTACAACTTTATTTGATAATAAACATAAAATATTAAATGTGAATGTGTAGATGTAAAGTATATAAAAGTAATGAAATATTTTGTAAAAGCTATCCAAACGCAGATCTACAAGTGTGTGCAGATAAAAAGACAATAATGTATAAGCCCTTATTATGTATGTCACGATTTAGATATAGCTTTTTATTGTAACCTATTTTATATTTTAAATGTCTAGTCAGATAATCATCAGAGGTAATTCAAGTAATATAGTATTCTTCCAACAAAGTATGTATTGTAGATGCAAGTACGGTAAAAACCGACAAGACTTGCGATTAAGTAACGTTAATAACATTTTAAAGTGAAACTACTTCCAACTTGTATTATAAATTTTAAATAACCACTTAATCACTTAACATTTACAGCCGTTTGTACTTTTGTTCATTTTCTTACGAAACTGCACCTTTACGGTGTCCTATCAGAGTGTTATTTAATTTTAAGGCGAACTTATTAACATTTATTATTATAATACATCCTCTTTTGAGTAATTTATTATAATTCAATTTATTTATTCATCAATGTCCTATGATATGAAACATTCCACTGTAGAAAGAGTAAGTAATGCGGATAAGTAACTAGATAGCAGGGAAAAGCGTTAGTTGCGGTTAACTGGTCTAAATTAACTATATGACACCATTTATTAATTTTGTTTTTACAATTTTCTTTATTTTGTTAGTTTTGTACGATTTACCTTATAAAATGACATGTTAATGATAATGATATCAAAAAATTGCTTTACATTTTAAGAAGATACTATATATTTATATTTTCATTTTGTCCTAATAATTGTGACTTTGCAATGTGTAATGAAGAAAAGTTTTTTTCTAAAGATGAATACTATTTTGTGCTAAAAAATGTCTATTGCTAGTAAAAAAATACCAATTAAAAGACCTTATAGTCTCATTAAGTAATAATTAGCAAAAGATAAACATAATGTTCATTTATAAGTTTACACATTTGTTTTGTAAATACAAAGATATTATTTATTTCTAATCATTAATTTTATTGTGACATAAAATTACATATTTATTACATCATTATTACATAGTTATTGAGACCTTCAGTTTGCAAGGTCACGCTGCAAATTTTATAAATAAATATTTTTTTGTCTGAAATAAAAATATTTTTGCAGATGTATATAGGTATTATTTATTTTTTGTCGCTTCATGCTAAGCTTGTAATGTGTTGGACAAAAGATTAATCTTTTATTTTATACTAGTGACAAAGAAAAACAAATCTATCCCACAGGAACCGTTCATTTTTCCGGGATAAAAAGTAGCCTATTTGTTATTCTGATGTATGAAATATATTATTATAAAGTTTCATTAAAATCCAATCAGTAGTTTTTGTGTACTAAACTGTATGAGTTACTATAATTTTTTAATTTTTTGGGATGAAAAGTATCTAAAATGTTGACCGGGGGTATAAGATACCACCATGCAAAATTTCATTTAAATCGGTCCAACAGTTTCGGAGATTAGCCGGTACAAACAAAAAAACTGATACAGACACAAAAAAAAAAATGAAAAAAATCTGGATTTGTTCTATTTTTCTTCTTACGTCCTCCTGACTCGGTTTTTAGATTGTTTTTTCTATGTACAGATATTCGACCTCTACAGTTTTATTATATGTATAGATTTTTACCTATCTACCCAATTTAATCTATGTTTATATTAATTTACAAAAAAATTGAAGTGTCTTACTGTTTTAAAAACGGATATATATTGGTCCCATATACATATATTGAGCCCATGCTATTATTTTCGCTCTACACAAAATTTCAACCTTGATTTTGATTTTACATGTCTCTCTTTGTATTCGATATTCTTCAGAAGAGTTTTAAGAGCTTCAACGGAACTTTCGTCGGTCAGGAGATATGATTTGAAGGAAAGTGTGATACATATCTTGTTTTTCATTATCTGAAAGGTTTGTTTGACATAAATGAGTTCTGCATGAGTCAAAAATAATAGAAATATCTAACTTACTTCATTAGAGGTTTGGCTACATTATTAAAATATTTTATTGGTATTTTATGGGGTCAAATGAAAGACTTAAGTTGACATCATCCTTAGTATTTTTCGAACTTCTAACAGGTTTTAGGACTCCTTTATAGTTTTGTAAGAGATTGGTACGATTCCCGTGGAAAAAAAACTAAATCTTTTAATTATTTCCATATTAAATATTGGAAATATTGTGGGCGATGAACTGATTTAAAGAATGCAGTGATCTCGTTTCTTGTTTTAGCACATAATGTGTACATTGACTTCTCGTAGATGACATAATAGGCCAAAGTTGTAATATATCCGAGCAGAACATTCCATTTTAGTAATCTTCGAAGGAATGTACCGTTTAAAACATCCTTAAGTTTTAGACTAAAGAATTTTTAAAATTTAAATAGTGACGACGACACGACGTGACGACGACACGATTGTCAATGGCTTACATTTTCTTTATAATACAATAAGATATATTAAGATATTTTCCTCATGCGGTGCACTTATCGCCTGAGGAAAATATCCACTTTTACTGAAGGGAATAGGGATAATATAAATATGTTGATTGTAGCGATATCCAACCTCAATATATAAATATCTGTATATAAATATGCAGTATGATAGCTTTATCTAAAAAAACGTGTATGTGTAGTTATGTACGCACGTAAGGAGTTATACTTTATTGGCGTAACAGAACAAAAATACCTAATGATTTTATCCCGTATCCCCCATTCATCATGTCGCTGTTTGGGTGTCAGTGTGCGCGCGCATTGTAAAAATTTTACTCTCATAATTTTTTCCAAACCTGCCAAAAGAAGTTTAACTTCAAAAATCTAAATTTATATTAGTTATATATTAATTCGCTTACAAAACAATGGCTTTCATAAAACTTATAACTTTTAATATAGTACTCATTTGAAAATAGAAACAAACACATAAACCAAGTCACATGCACAAGTTAATGCTAAAATATTTGACTAGAATCGAATTTGCATTTCTTATATACATACTATTACTTACTATACGAGTATATACAGGTAATAAAATGAAGTAAAAAAGCTTCTATGACAGTCTTTTTGGTCAAGAATAGAAATGATATAAGTATCAATATATAATGCGAAAGACCAACCTTCAACTTGCATGTGTGGACTACATTATAGTAACGCTATTAATTCTGCTTAATTTGAGTTATTAGATATGTTGTTATATAGAGCGGAAATTAAAAATTTCCTTATATTACGTACATACATGCTTAAATAATCGAAGTAATAACGTGGTTATCAACTTCCTAACGGATGTGAATTTTACATTAAAGTGATTTGCGAATAATTACCCTTACGTCTTTGTTACTTAGAAAGATATCTACCATATAGGTTAGGGAAAGTAAATGGACAAGCATAAGTAGTTAGTGATCAATTTTAAACTAAGACCATTATTATAGATAAATAATATTATAATTCTACTAGCGACTCACCCTGAATCCACTTGGGTTCGTTCCTAGTTACGTTTTAACGTTTAGTATAGATTTCTCAGATATGAGATATTTTTCACAGTAAAAAGTATCCTATATGTTGACTCGGATAACCAGCTATCATATTACCAAATTTTATCAAAAAGTGTCCATTGGTTTTCTCGTGATGCGTTCCCAGATAGACAGACAGACAGACAAAAATTCTAAAAACTACAGATTTAGTCTCTGTATCGATAATAATCATTATTTAAAAAAGATTTTCCAAAAAAATATTGAAGGTTAGAATTTTATTATATGTAATAGTTTAAACTACATATACCTACTAACGTGATTTTCCTATGAAAAAAAAAATATAATTTAAAACTACATACATCAAAGTGATTTTTATATATTTTACTCGCATTAGTAAAAACAAAAATTACATCTCAAAAAATATTAGAGATGATTATAGAAGTTGAAAATAGATTGCATAATTAAAAATTATTTTAATTTTCTATGTTATATCTTGTAATTAAAACAACTTTGATAAAAACAGGAGATTAACATACAATAAACAAAAAGCCTTTTTTATGCTTGTGTTTGGTAATTAGGATTTGGGCAAGTACGTTCTGCTGTGGTTAATTAGCTCATTAGCTTTTTGTAAAGATGCGCAACCAAGCGAAACGGTAAAGCGTGTGTCACGCTGTACCGATTCTACTTAAGTATTAACGAGATGTCGTAGTGACCCACATTCTATTCGAATTTTAAGAGGGTACTACCTATATAATATCAAATACATACATATGTTAAATAAAAAAAATAGTAATTTTACATAAGTGTAGGGAATAAAGGGATTTGAACTTAAAAGTATACTGAAGAATGAACTTTAGTTAATAATTATATATCATTGCTGTTGTTAATTGGGATGTATGTACATACATATTTTTTAATAAAAAATCGCTACAAAGTATTAAAACCTTACTAATTATAAATTTTATAACTAATTATTATTTTACCATTTGTACCAGCTATTGTTTTGCATTAATTATTACTGGTACAAAATTCTATGATGATTTTTTTTGCTTCTTATTTTCATGTGAACAGGAAGGTATAATGACACTCTACATATTTTAGAAGAGATTAAAAATGGTTGTATCATGAAGGCTATAGTTTTTTGACCATATTAATATCATATTTATTATTCGAATACAATAGAATTTGAATTAAAGATCAGAATACTATAAATATTATAGCTTGAAGTATTTCGATAAAGGAGACTTAATTTTATTTTTAAAAAGAAACAGCAATCTATGTTATTTATGGTTAAAGGTCAATTTTGTTTCAAGTAGCTAATACAAGTATCATTTATCTCAAAAATATTTTTAATTGAATACAATCTATTTTTTTTAAGTTTCTTGTAAGTAGAATTCAATAAATCAAAAATCGTATTTTTTTATTCTATTTTCGAATTAAGATACATGATACATATATATATGTATTCTGTTTCCAATTTTTTGTTTTCAAAAAGTTAAATAACATTCTGATTTATTAATAGCTGTTAAAAATGTTAACTTTGCTTGTTAAAATGTTAAGAATAAATATTTTTAGTTCAATACCAATGATTAATATATAATTAATTAGTTTTTTACTTATATATAAAGTACCAACTTTGAAAGTAATATTCTATTTTTGAATGAAGACATTAACCCCATTCAGATTATTTGAGCGGTTATTTTAAAAAAAAGTTACATATCAGTCTGCTTCATTAACAGGTAGTTACATAAATGTTAAATATGTTTATAAGAATAATTTGAATGATAGAAATCTTTAGTTAAATGCGAATTTTTTTTAAGTTATTTTACAAACTACTCTAAAAGTAGTATTCTATTTATGATTGATGATATTAACACGTATTCAAATTGTTTATTTTAAAAAAGTTAAATATCATTCTGACTTATTAATAGCTAAATGTTAACTTTGCAAAAAGTAATGTTAATAAAAGACGTTCTTAGTTCTATACCAGGATCTTTTTAGCTTTTTAATTTTTACAAAGTACCAACTTTGAAAGTAGTGTTCTATTTTTGAATAATGACATTTACAGCATTCAAATAGTTTGTAAAGTTGTTTTTTGAAAAACTTAAATATCAGTCTACTTTATTAATAGTTAATATGTTTCTGAAAAATAGTTTTAATGATATAATTTAATGAATAAAAAGATATTTAATATTTATCAACTTCGAATTGGTTGTAAAGATTGTATTTTTAATAAGATAAATATATAATTAAAAGTAAATTACGTCAGTAGATTTCAATTTTATAATCATATTTGTAGGCATAGTAGTAACAAATATGAGGAATAAGTGAGCTATTCAATTATATTTATTATGAAGGTAATTTTACTTAGTTTGAAACCAATTAAATATTTCTACCCTTTTAAGTTTTAACTGCTATCATGCACGGGCCTCTGTTTAATGCGAAAGCGATTAGATCCTAGTCCACCATACTGACAACATTTTCCGTTTTTTTTTATATGAGTATACTAAACACCACGGACGAATGATTTTTTTTATCTTTTAATAAACGTATTGTTTGGTAAATTGAAGTGTTATTATTAATATTTATAGTTTGTAAAGGCTGGATGAGTCCTCTTCATAAGATCGCTTTGGAATCTTTCTTCATGGCCTCCTTATTTTGAAAATCAGTAAGGTTCTCTCCGATGTGCAAGTATGCTTATGTTATTTTTCTTTGCCATATTAGCATGATATTGAAAACTAGAGTCGCTTATTATAGTCTCAACGGTGATAGACCCAGAGCTTAAACCTGCTTAAGTCTATATTCAAAATGACCGTTCTGCAAATTAATTACCTCTGTATTACGATTTGTATATTTATTTGGAATATAATAATTCAGAAGGCCAGTATGTCGTAGCCCAGTGGTAACAACCTTGCTTGGAAAAGTAAGTAAACTGGATCAATCTCGCGTCTAACACCTCTGATATTTTCATGTGAGAATCATTTTCATATTAATTACTACTTGTCTTACGATGACGGAAAACATTTTGAGGAAACCTGCATGTCATCTCTATGACAAAGGTCCTCTGACCTAGCTAGTTTTCACAGGACATGAAGTCCACCAAACCGATTGACTTGACTAGCGTGAACTATGGTCTGATCCCCCTCGTATTGAGGGGAGGCCCGTACTCAGCAGTGGGATGTTAAGAAGGACTGAATACGAATAAAACTCTTATAAAAAGATAGAGAAACAAAGAGAGTACTTTATAGTCTTTTAATTTTATGAGTAGCGCACTGAAAATCGGTCTCACAGGCCCGGACTAAAATACGTTGGAATTTGACTAGTTAAAATAAACCAAATAGACGAAGTTATACGTTTATAAGTAGCTTTTGACGAGTTCCACTACATCTCAGCACTATTTACGTGTAAGTCAAAACAGCTCGATGTTACTAAATTATAGTACTGTCATCTAGAAGTAGGTTAAAATTGAGGGTAATAGATTCGATTTCATTCTTGTTATTTATTTATCAGATTTTTTCAAAATGGTATTTTTCACATTGAAATTAGATTAATTTGGAGACCACCTCGCACTCTACCTGAACAGAATTTAATTTTGCGATATTGGTCCGTTGAAATTTTACTATTTTCTCTGCTCTTTCTTGAAAACGACTAATAATTCTGCTTAATTAATAGTCAAATTTTATTAAGTTTATAAAACATTATATGAATCATAGCATTATTTATATGTTATTTTATCCATAAAGATTTTTCAATGCGAATTATTTTAAAATAATTTTTATTCCAGCAAGTAAGATTCTGTTTTTATTAAATTAAGTACAACTTACATAATTCGAATATAATGCCTATTATATTCGAATTTAAGTTTCTTATATAAATTTTTATTTTGTAATATCAATATAAAGAATTAATGAAGTCGTAAAAGGCTCTGTAAATTTCAATTATTCTACATATTTTGAAATACAATTATCGTTTCATGTTCTCAGTTTCTTTTATTTATTATTTTCTAAGCATTCTCCGATTAATAAGCTTGCTTTAAAGTAACAAGTTTTTTTTAATCAAACGTTACATTTTCTCTATTTTATGATTGTTGATGTTTATTGAAACTCGATATTGAAGCTACCAATTTCTAAATTAATTAAATTAAATAGTTTATGTATCTTTCCTAGTTAATAATTTGCAGTGTTTAGGTATCTATAACATATCCGTATTTTTATCAGAAAAATTTAATCTAAATGTAGAAATTAAAATATACACATATATCGCATAGTACTTTGAAAATTTCCAATTATTCCATGTAATATAAAATAAGACAAGGAAACTTTAAAAATTTTGCATTGTTGCATCTTTTCATATTTAAAAATATTTTTATAATTTCAAAAGATATGGATAAAGATTTTCTGTGCATTTTTAACATATATTCTTATTACATTGCTTATAATAA
Organism: Argynnis bischoffii washingtonia; assembly: GCA_033884665.1. NCBI lineage: Eukaryota > Metazoa > Arthropoda > Insecta > Lepidoptera > Nymphalidae > Argynnis > Argynnis bischoffii. Next base: position 9,219,162 of record CM066618.1, on the reverse strand, counting down.
GGCTTATTCTTACAAAATAAAGTCTACATTTTAATTCTTGGATATGAGAAATTAAACTTAGCACACTAATCTTAGAAAAGCAAATTAAATAAATATTAACCAATTAATTAATAACTCCTCAGCCAAACATTAGGAAATCAGAGGCGTGTATTTCTATTAAACTTATAATATACATTTCAGAATTGCAAATATCAAAATCTAAACAGCAATTATAATACTTCTCTATATGATTGAGATAGATGCAATGCTTTAGAATAAATTAAAAAAATGAAGCTTCTGTAGTATTTTATAATAATTTATTGTTAGTAGCGTGAAATGGTGCTCCTCTAAATGTAATTAGATAGATTATAATAAAAATTTAATTATTTTTAATATGAACATTAAGAATTCAAGTTCAAATATACGTCGTTTAAGTAAATAACTAGATCAATTTTGTTGTAGTATTATAATAAACAAATTATGTACATAAATGTAGTAGCCGGCTTTAGTAAAAAAAATGTATCATTTTTTCATAATAGAAAATAAACATAATGTTTATAATATATTATTCGATAGTAAATTGTTGAGGTATTTTCGCCCAGATTGTTTACTTTTTGTAATGAGAGAATTTTGAAAGAGTATGTGTATTATGTAGTATACGTATTTTTTAATTAATTTATTCATTATTTTTGGTACCCACCTGTGAGCGTCTTCAAGTTGCTTGTAATTACTTCCTTCAAATATGCTTAGAAATAGTATTTTATATTAATATTCATGGGGGGTTTGTTTTATTTAAATTTTACGAAAGTAGAACTAACACTGCTTTTGTAAACTAACAAAGAATATTCACAGCATGTTAAAGAGAATTGCAACAAAGGGAAATGAGGTGTGTCCTCAATACTTCCATTTAAACGAATTGTTAGAACAAAAAGATTAGGAGACAAAACGTCGTGTTCGCGATCGCATCGGGCTTGGAGTTTGGCTAATAGACGCGTGTTGCGCACGCGCCGACTCTCTTGATACTGCTTGCTATTTACCGCCAAAAACATGTGGAGATAGTATCCGTAGGCGAATCAAATTCATTCACTATTACGATGTTATACAATGCATTGTAGATGCAGTTTATGGTAAATTAATCTATAAAACCTGTTTGTGACGGAACTAGCTATATAAGCTTTCATAGTATAAGCTTTTAGGTGAATCTCTGTACTAACTACATATATTTTGTAAACACATTTAAAATTTTCTTTGCTCTAATATTCTTCATAAATTATTCAAATATTAAAATTATTTAAGTCTTTCCTTATTATTATATAATTCTATATTATGCGTATATTATATTGCCAGTTAATGCATATTGATGATAATAATAATATTCTCACACCCTTCAGATCTATATCACAACATCTCTAACTAACTTTTTGCAATCCCATTTGAACGACTTGATGTACCAGGATAAAAAGTAGGTAATTTCGCGCCTATAAAGTATACTTTTATGTAAAAAGCATTCAGTTTCCCGATTGCTAGGTAAAAAAAAAACAAAAGGTTATACTTTCGTATTTATAATATAATATCATTAAGTATTTTAATATATGATATAATATTTAAGTATTGTTTCGTTATTCTAGTAGGAAGTAGTACGTTGGGTTTGATTGCCAGGTAAGCCCAAAAGCGTTATAAGGTTTTCCGTCAGTGAATTGTCAATTGGAGCTTGAAGTAAGGAAGTTGGTGGTGTTAAAACCATTTACTTTTGAGATCTCATTAATCATTGGCATGACTTCCATTGAAATATGGGTATGAGGATAAAACTTGACCTGTGCTCGCACACAAACTCATGCACTATAATTTCTCCGCGGCTATACTCAGTTACCATTGATTAGTTAGAACATTATTAAAAAGGAAATGAGAGTAATGTTTTAATAGTATAAAATATCTTTGCAAGATAACAGTTTGTACCTCTTTTTAAGTATATTGCGCTTACGGAGGAGAATAAGATTTGATATACTTTAAGCACAGATGACAGAATACTTTACCTACCTATTAGTACAGACGCTCCACCCCATATAAAGAAATTGGCTTATTCGGGCTATTTTTGTTTGTTTAGATTGTCGAAATGGTTTATTTTAAAAATATATGTAGACTAAAATACAATAAATGTTTCTTTATAAATTTTATACTAATATATAAAGATAAAGAATTTGGTTGTTTGTCTGATCGTACTAATATAGAACGTGCTAGAACTACGGGTCCATTTAAAAAAAAAAAACTTTTTTTTTTCATTTTATAGTGTATTAACTGAGTAAGGCTTGAGGATATCGATTGACCTAGTAACATTGACAAATTAAACTTAGTAACTCAAATCAACCATGAGCGTTCACTAGAAATTATTACTGTTTCAGAAATAAGTAAAAACTAACCTATTAGAACTTGACCGTAATAATAAACTATTTACCTAGACCGGTTAATAAGGCAACTTGAATTTTGTAGGGGTTACCCACTTTTAAGCTTTAATATCTCATCCAACCTATACTTTTTGTTATACCACATCATTGTAGAATCATTGGATTCCAAAAGTATATTTTATGGCCTTCAGCCAGTCAAAGGCCGCCGAAAGTCAAACATCGATCTGATCTGATTAATCATTTTTTTCTTATTTAGGATGCTTTGACTAATCTAATGTGTGGTGCTTTTTTGACTGGACAGGTAAAACAAACAACATACGCGCGGAAAATACACCTAACGGGAAGTGCTTAACGTCGCTCATAGTCATGTGAAATATTATGGGATTTGAAAATGCGTTGGTGACCTTTAAAAGCTCCATATTATAGCGCTTAAGGGAATTTTCAGTAGGAAGATCTATCCAGAACTTGCGCATGCGAGACAGAAATTAACAAGAGCACGTATATTTGTGGGAGGTCAAGCATTTAGGATGTGTGGATGTGTATTCAACTCTACAGCGCGAACGCGAAACTCAATGGTGGCACCAAATGAAGCATATTAATGTTTTACTAAAGGTGGTTTTTCATGAAACTTACAGATACATTGTGAACCATTCAGTGCTAATATAATGAATGTTTTATTTCTGTCTATTTAAAAAAAAAAATAACTAATCCGCTAACTAAAGTCGCCATCTGTGTAGTAAAATATGTAACCACGCTTAATTGAAATTTGAAGGCATATATTGTGAGTTAAGCAGTCCCTAGACAGTTTTTATAAGCTTATGTAGATGGCGTTGATTTTATTTTATTCATGATTATTTTTCACTTTATTTATTGGTAGTCATAACTATAGTAAGTCATAACAATCTTTTTTATAGCTTTGCTAGTGGACATAAATGTTAATGTTTGCCAAAAAACTACAATAAATGTTAATTTTATTTTTATAACTTAAATCTTTTTGTTAAAATGAATGACTAAATATTTCCCATAGACCTTTGTCCTTCTCGTGGCTTTGATTTAAAAATGTATGCGTAAAGGTAATGTGCCTACTAGCGACTCACCCTGGCTTCGCTCAGGTACAAAGCGATATAAATATGTACTAACCTACCGTTGAAATATCAATGTTAAAATTGATAAAAATATTCTCTTTATAAGCTCTTTTTAATTCTTAGACCTGTTGTTGTAGTAAATTGTTTTCGTCTCGTATAAGTAGGACATTGTAAGATTGCGAAAAATTAATTTGTTTTAGTATATAATTTTACTTTTATGTTTTCAAGTCAATTCAAGTCTATTGTTAATGGCTTCATAACATACCAGATGAGTACAGATTATTTCGCCAATGTCACGCAGAATGGAAAAGATACGAAAGAATTTAAATAGGTAAAGTAATTATTATACTAGAAAAAAAATATAATGTATAAAAAAGGCAGTAAATCTTCTGTGAATTTTGGTCCTATATCAAAAGACAGCACAATTACATACATATATTAAAACTTTATTTATAAAGAAGGTGTTAACAAATTGTAATCTAATTCTATTACACTTCATATAATATTTACACAGAGGATTAACACAGTTAATATTAATGGGACGGGAGGCTTTTAGGGGAAGGCATAATATTGTTAGATATGGGAGAGAAGTCTAGGACAGCTAAAAAGAATATGAGAGGAAGTACTTTCATCAAGGCCACCTTCACACAGGTAATGATCCCTGACCTTGACCGATCTTATATCTGTCTTGATACTCAGAGTTTCCAGATATGTTTAACTAGCGACTCATCCTCGCTTCGCTAGACAAAAAGAAATCTATTTCTCGGGATACATTTTCTAGGATAGTAATAATAAGCCTTCCTTAATAAATGGGCTATCTAATGCATAAATAATTTTTCAAACCGGATTAGTAGTTCTCAGGATTTCAAACAAACAAACTCTCAAAACTTTGTAAAATTAGTATAGATGTATATTTAAATGAAACAATAATTTCTTTTGTTTAGCTGAATAATTTTTAAGTATAATTATTGCTTAAATATATTATTTGAAAAACAATATTTTGAGTTTTAAATAAAATTATCTTTTCTGATTTTTCATGACTTTATTTAGGTTTTATGTTCCCAATTTTTTGAATACTTTACAATGATAATTTTATTCATGGGAGAGATTAAGGTTTTATCGTCTCAAAAGTTTTTAATGTTGTTACAGACGGTATCCCATAAAATTATTCATTAATTTGGAAGAAAAAGAAACATCGTACCGAAGTACCTTACAATACTTGTCTATATTAATTTTAAATATTTCAATAATTTAAATAAGTTATATAATTCATTATTAAATATTATTTAATTATGGTTACTATTATTTTAATTCTGCCAATATAAAATTATTAATTATATAAGATATTTAGAAGTTAAAATAAAGTAATAAACAAAATCAAATATTCTTAGTCTAAGAAAATATTAATATTTTGAGCATTAAATAAAAGTAATTATGTATTTACGTTTTATTTGATAGCTTAAAATATCTGGCAGCTAAAATGGCAGTGTTTATTTTCTTATAACTATTTCAGTTAAAGCTAACATATAAAAATTTATCTTATAAATTATAAAGAATGTTATTCTTCCATACGAGAATTAGTTCGCAAAATTTCAAAACTATTTAATTTACTTTCATCTAAAAATTATAATACATACTTCATTCACTATTATATTCAATACAGTTGCTTTTATTCTAACGTCTTCTTGATTCTACTGGATAATAAAGCCATTTGAATTCATATCCTTTAAGACCATATTTTTCATCTCTTTCTGTTTCAGGTTTAGGAACTTCATCGGACAATATATCTAAAACGTCCTGTGTTATTCTTGGGCGAAATCCATTCTCGTCTGCTACATAATCAACCCTAGTTCTAACACCGTTTCTGCCAGTTACAAAGTAATATCCAACTTTTGTACCACTAGAATAGCCTTCTTCGTGATGACCATGAAATCCAACAGTATAGTTAAAAGTATACAAAAGTTGAGTCATATCATTTTTGTTCAAACCTTTTGGGAGACCATCCTTTTCACCAGGTTTCTTATGGTAAATATCTGTGTTCTTATCAACTAATTCCATTTGAGCTGCAATCAGAATTGGTTTTTCAGGACCGGCCTCATTTGTATTAAAAAATTGATCTGGATTTGCAGATTGTAAAACATCATTAAAGCTCTTTGGATGCCGATATCCATCTATATTGCTTTGTGGTTGTTGGGCAAAATTTCGACCTCCATTATTGTATTTTGGTAAGTTAGCTTTCTCTTGACTATTCATTGAATTAGATAGGCCTGAATTAGGAACCTGTAAATAATTTGGTGGAATACCAGAAGTTTTTTTATTATTTGGAACATTATATTCTTGTGGATAAGTTTGTCTGTTTTGTGAATTTTGTATATTGCTATTTCCTACAGAAAAAATTTGATCTGGGCCTAAATTTTGTGTATTTTTTTGCCCTGGATTTAAATTTTGTTGGTAGGTTTGATCTTCACTAGTATTTTGGAAATAAGTTTGTTGATATTGTCGTTCTTCATTTGATGTCCTTGCCCTGTTTACTTGATTGAATTGTTCATTACCCCTTACTGAATGTTGCTTTTCGTAAATTGATTGATTTGCTTCACTTTTATCGGGATTTGAATGTGCCTGCTGAGTAAATACCGATCCTAAAGAAGGATAGTTTTGTCTTGGTTGTTGGGAGCTAAATTGATTTTTACTATATGGGTTATTTATGCTGAGTTCAGATTGTGCATAATTATTTTGTGGAAGTTGTTGATTTTTTGTTTCAGTCATCAATTGTGGAACAACTGTCGTAGTAGTTGGTACACTACAATGAGAGCAAGATCTTGCAGGGCCATTATTCTCTGGTTTAATCTGTGGTATTTCATTAGAAGAAGGTTTGGATGAAGCTCCTTGGGACACCGATAACGGTATAGAATGACCTTGTCTCGCACCAGCTGAAGGAACCGCATGTTCTATTGGACCTTGTTTACTAAAAGGTTGACTTGGGTTATAAGAACTCACTGATCCTTGATTTGCACTAGTTCCAGGAGCTGTAGGATCTATAAAGAAAACGAATAATATGTTATACTTTCCTTACATCAATTAATCAATTTTATTTTTAAAGAAGATTACAAGAAGAAATAATAACTAAATTATAATTTCTCTCTTTTTTTACTGGCTTAGAGTTACGTTAACAGACGCAATACATTCTGCCAATGTCACGTATTGTGAGGAAGACACATATGAGTAATTTTGAAATTAACAGTTTTAACGTAAGATTAAAATTAATTTTTCTTACATGGCTTGACTCGTATGTTTTTCATAGATAATATTTTAAAATTTCCATTTTCATCTGTGGCATATACTGTGACATGATAAACACCATCAGCTGTAATGAATCCGAACTCTCCCATAATTATTCCATTTTCATCTGAAAAATAATAAGAAATAATTTATATACATAATTATTACAATATTTGCAGCTATACATTTATTCTAAACTAGAGACTTACCCTCGCTTCGCTCGGGTGCGTCCCTAGATACGTTTTAATTTTTTTTAGCAAAACCCTAATACTTTTTCTAAAATAAAAGTAGCCTAAGTTACTCCTTATAATATCTACCAGTGAAAGTCCCGTTAAAATTGATCCAGCCGTTTCGGAGATTAGCTAGTACAAACGGACAGACAGACAGACAAAAAATTAAAAATTGTGTTTTTCTTATAAGTATGTATGTATGTGTATTCAGCCCTTTTTAACGTCCCACTGCTGGGCACGGACCTCCCTTCAATACGAGGGGAATCAAGCCATAGTCCACCACGTTGGCCAAGTGCGGATTGGCGGACTTCACATGTCTTTTGAAAACTTGCTAGGTTCTCTCAGACATGCAGGTTTCCTCACGATGTTTTCCTTCACCATAAGGCAAGTTGGTAATCATGTTAGAAATGATTCGCACATGAAAATATCAGAGGTGCGAGACCCAGAATTTGAACCCGCTTCACTCGGTTTCCCAAGCGAGTGCGTTACCACTGGGCTATCACTGCCTCTTTCTTATAAGTACCGTATATAATTCCATATGCATTTAGTATAAAGCAGTTATTTTGACATTAAAAACAGACGCTTCAATTTTATTTATCTGTATAGATTATTAATTTCGATTAATAAGTAGTAAATAATCGTCTTTGCCTAAAATAATTTTGCAAATATTTATTTTTATAATTTTTCCTTATAAAACATGTTATTCTTGCTATGACTGCTTTATTGATTGTATATGGCCTCAGCAGCCATCAACTCTGTAAATCTATGTAATAACTATTTAATCGCGTTGTAATTTGTTTTCTTAACTTAACGTCTTTGAAAACACATAGATACTGGGATTAGAAATATTGCACCCACAAATTGTGAACTCATTTTTGTTTTCGTTTTCACATACAAATACATAATAATCATATATTAGTTAATGTTAACATGACTAAATACTATCACACTGTATCATGTTTTAGTCAAAAAGCAAATCCTCTTTTAAATTCTAATGTTTTTAATTTAGATTCAATTTACAACATTACTACCAATAATAATAAAAAATAATTTGATGATCATTTAAAATATAAGTGCCGTGTTAAACTTTCACAAAAATGTTTTAAAAATTATTATTAATCGACTTCATTTATTATTAAACTTAACTCTTTTAAAGTGACTTAGTGATAAAAATTAATTATGCTTAGTACCTATTTCGATTGCATGCTTTTTTTTTGTTAAAGTATATAATATTATTATTACAAATAATATTTATAGCTTAAAACACTAATGTTTTAAGCTGTAGATATTTTAGCACAGAACATAAAAAAATTAATTATTCAAAAATAAATGTATTAATCAAAAATTTCAAAAATAATAAACGTTTTTGAAGTTATTCTTCTTTTGGGACGTTTAGAAAAAAATATCAGAGTAAAATTTTTAAGAAGCGCGCACACCGACAGCCAATAAGCGACATGAAATTAGCTGAAAATAACATGTTGAAGTTAGCTGACAAATATTAATTGCCGTGGTAACCATTGTTATTGTCTATGTATATTGTGTGTTATTTTATTAATTTATCATTCCTTTTACAAACAGAGAGTTGTGACATACAGGATGAAATCTTTAGCTATTTTTGTTCTGTTACACTAAAGAAGTATAACTTGTTACGTGCGTACATAAGTACATATACACGTTTTTTATTTAATAAAACAAAAACAACAAAACTTTATTCAAATAGACTTTTACAAGCACTTTTGAATCGTCAATTTTACATTTTAAATTTAAATTAAATTAATTAAACATTACCTTTCTTCTCATGTCTATGTTGCTCTCCTTCAATAGTAAAGCCAAATTCGTAAGGTCTATTTTCATCTGTGTATTTGTCAGCACCATGTGCTTGAAAATAGCAGCTTATGACGTAGAAAAAAATAAAGATTATTTTTAATGCATTCATCTGAAAAAATACAAAAGTTATGTTATTTTTATGTCTCTCCATTCTATTTTTACGTTTTATTTTAAAAAGATAACCTATTTTAGACTTATATAGTACATCTGCATGCTCTAATTTATAATTAGTCTGGCATCAGTGATTCATGAGTAGTCCAGTTAAATAGACATCTCAATTTACTACAATTTGCGCGATTGTCAGATTTTTTTTGCATTAAAAACTGCATGATCGACAACTTTTTAACCGACTTCCAAAAAAGGAGGAGGTTCTTAATTCGACCGTATATATGTTTTTATGTTTGTTCGCGGATTTTTTAGTCGTTTATGAACCAATTTTGATAATTCTTTTTTTGTAGGAAAGAAGATATCCCAAGAGTGGTACCATGATAAGGAAACCAGGATCTGATGATGGCATCCCAAAAAAACGAGGGGAACTTTCGAAAATTGTATCGGCGACTAATGCGTTTGTTAACTTTTTCATTAGGTAATTTAAAGTACTACTATTTAATGAACGTCTGAAGTCGATCTGATGATGGACCCGAAAGACAATCGAGGGAACTCCTCAACGATTTGCAGCAATTACCTGGTGTTTGGGCTTGATTAATTTGTATTGATGATACGTCTACACTAAAAATGGAAAAATAAAAACTTAAAAAAAAAAACCGACTTCCAGGCACTGAAAAGTAAAAAATAACTAAACGGGGGTTTTTATTTAGAATAGATACTTAATCAGATTTTTTCGAAGTCGGTGCCAGCCAATACAAATCAAAGTACACCGACTTCGAAAATATCTGATTAAGTTTACGATACGATACGATACCTGTTTTTACGATAACCGTTTACAAGATATACGCAAAAAACCGACTTTTGCGTCGTTGTAACTCAACTAATTGTTTTAGCACATATGGTATCGGTGGAGATTTTTGATATTTCATTTATAAATTATAATAGAGAACCAAAGACGTATTCTAATTTTTAGCTTTATGCGAGATATTGTCAATTTATTAATATTTTTTAGTTAAAAAATACTATACAGTTATACCAACATAAGTATATTACCTATATACCCTTTCGATACAAGTCTCGTAAGATGGAAATTAAATATGAAAAAATATGTCACAATTAAAACATTAGTAATTTTCATTAACAAAATACGATAAAGAAACAGAAAAGTTACAGAAGTTTAAATTCACGTTCAGTTGAGAAGTAAACGTTACCTCGACAGGCGACACACGTCATCATTCCTTATTATCACGTAGTCTAAGTGAGTACAGAACGGATCGCATTTGTTATATTTCGTACAAAATATTTCTTTAAATATATGCTTGAATGAAAGAAATGACAATTTACTAACAGTTGATATTTGAAAAATAAGAGAAGGATTCGGGTGCGCTGACATCACAGGATTGAGCGGCCGGGGAATTCTAAAATGCAATATTATTCTCAGTTTTTGAGATATTATCTTAAAATGAAATTTGTAGCAAAATTTGGTATAGAAATGGGTGAATTTTTTAACAAAAGATAAGATTGTAGTAATTTTTCATTTGCTATGAACAATACTTTCGATTTTAAGAAAGGCTTTATTCACATAGTCATTATACAATATATATATTTATTGTATAAAAAACTATTCATATATTAATAAATAATCATTATAATTCAATTCAATTTGCAAATTATTAGAAAATTGATTCGCCTCTAGCATTATAGATATACATTCAAATGTATGTATAAGAATTACTAGTTCTTTCATTGGAACGTTATAAATACTTTAGTTATGCAATATCTGCCATCTAATTCAGTCATCTATCTATATATGTATATAAAAATCAATTGCCGTTCATTAGTCTCCCTAAAACTGAAAAACGTCTGGACCGATTTGAATATTTTTTTGTTTTGTTAGGGGTGTATCAGGGGTGGTTTAAGTATAGAAAAAAATAGGGAAAACCCAAAAAACAGCAGAAAAATTGAAAAGTTCAGAACTGTTTATTTTGTACCTATGTATATATAATATTGTATAGTGTATTTATTATATACTAACCGTTAAAACGTACCTAAGAATGAACCCCAGCGAAGCGAGGATGAGTTGCTAGTATAAAATAATAATAAAAATGCAATCTATTTCTCATAAAATACTCTTATATGAAATATTTTTACATGTATTACTTATGGTTGTATCACGAAGCTTAATAAAACGAATAAATTATTCTCCAGTTGTTTCCTCAAAATCAATAGTAATCGTTGATATTTGTATAGTAGAAAAAAGACATTCCATTCAATATAAGAAAAATGATCAAGTGCTAATATGATTCATACTCATAAAACTTGAATAAATTTAAAATAGCGTAGTTTGAATTGATCGTGAAGATTTCAAACACAAAATTAGGTAATTGCGAAGATTAGTGAATGATGATGAATGGGTTCTGTATATTAATTGTTGTATATTAATTGCTGAGTATTTTTAGAGACAAGGGAGAAAAGGGCCATTTTGTAACGTCATCTTATCTAAGTAATATTGTAAAACTAAATAATAAAAAAAAAACGTATTGTAAAAAAGCTGGTATTATTTCTTTACTAAAATCTAAATTTATTTATGTATACTACAAATTTTTCAATGTTGTTTTTAGATCATAACTGCAGAATATTGATGTATGTACCAAGATAAAACTTTTCTGTTTATTATTCTGGAAAAAGTCTGTGACAGAGACCATACTTCAGTGAAAACATAAAGTGTACGGTACCCTAAAAATAATATTGAATGAATTTTTAAGATTTATCATTTACATAATGCTATATAACTAATAGTTTGCCGATAACCGGATATTTGAACATAATAGTACAAGGCTTGGTTTTAAAAAAAAGCCATAAATTCACATATACATTCGGGTTGTATTGAAAATTTGATTTAAAGAATATTTATATATGTATAGGTATCGTCCAAAATGTTATTAAACTTTTAAATTCTTAGGTGATATAATGAAAAATAGAAATGAGATCAAGATCATACCAAGATATAAAAAAATAAGACAATGATTTTAAAACGAACCAGTTAACAAGAAAACTTTCCAGTAACTACGAATTAAGTAGTCTGGTGATTGATTTAATTATTATCAATAATGATAATCAGGGCTACAAACGGATAATAAAAAAAAAACATCCGACAATGATGAACTGTCACAGTTTCTATGTACAAAAACAAAGTCGGGTTTGTTAGAACACTTATAACTCGAGAACTGATGGACCGATTTTTATGATATTTGTTTTGTTGGATTTGTCTTCACCCCGAAGAGCAGAATAACTAAAAAATCGAAAAGAACTATTATACTTAGTGTCAAAACGTACCTAGGACGAACCTAGCTGAGCGAAGCGAGGATGAGTCGCTAGTATATAAATAAAGAAATAAACCTATCCTAAAATTATCAATGTTTAAAAGGAAAGAATAAAATCATTAAAGCAAATAAAGATATTTTTAGTTGTTTTTTTATTATGAGTATTTATAGAAACAGTATGTAGAAACTAATAAAAAATACAAGCTTAAACTACAGTCATTCTTTAACTTAAATTAAAAAATATGGCTGGACTATATTATAAGTAGTAAATAGTTAGACGCTTGTAATAAAAGTTCACTTAGTACGAGTGTCTTAGTTTTGTAGAAATGATTTTTGTATTTGGTAAATGAATAAATAAATAAATAAAATAAAAAAAATGATAGGTATATTATTTATAAAGTTACTGAATAACTCTACACTCTACATGAACCACCGATGTAATATAACAACAAATATATTATACTTAGAATGTAATCGCAACTATTCAATTTGCAACGGTAAGCCGCCTGTCCTTCGAGAATCGCAATGTTTGTTGTGCCTTTCTGCGTTAATTCATCATAACTTTGCATTCTTAGCCACAAAAGTTTTTTTTGGAAAAACCTTCACGAGTTATTGTTGGTACCATTATAATGAAGTTACTCGTGGTTTTTGTATAATACAATTATACTTTTGTATAATATAATAACTTTAAAAGTAAGAATTATATTTTTTGGATAAAATACGTATAATCGAATTGTGTACGTCTTCTTTTTGAAGTTCTACGAGACAAAGTTTAAATTACATCTCATTTCAGCATTATCAATGAACACACAACAAATAAGGTTTTCTTCATGTACATATAATACTTTCCCGTGCGTATCTTTCCCGTGGGAATATTTTTGTTGCCCGTTGATCAAAAGTGTTTAAATAACATATAAGTATTAATCGACACTTTTGAAATTTTGTATACCAAATTATATTTTACTTTACGTTTATTATTGAAGCCATATCCTCTACCTAATATTTTTTAAGTATTATTAAATAACAACCAATAAAGAATACCTGTCTATTTTAAAATATGCTGTTAAAACATACTTTAAAAATATTAACATCGTAAAGACAATTTTTATTACTAATACTGAAAAAAAATGCGTAGTAAAAAAATATAATATGAAACATAAAAGAAAAGATTTTTATCATTTTAATTCTAATTGAGTCGAATCTGTACATTAAATATTTTTTGGGAAATCTTATTGAAATAGTCATTATTATCGATACAGAGGCCGAATCTATATATAGTTTTTAGAATTTTCGTCTGTTGTCTGTATGTCGTTTGATATGATGATAGCTGGTTATCCGGGTTAACATGTAGGATAGTTTTTACTGTGGGAAAATATCTCATCTCTGAGAAATCTATAATAACCGTTATGTATAATCCGTTAAATTATTTATAAATGAATATATTATTATCTTTTACAAATGATTAGAATATTTATAAAAACATGATTCCAATATAAATAAAAACTTAATGTGAATTCGGAAAATAATTTGGTAATAAAGTGATTTTTATGGGCGGATTGTTTCCGTATTACGTTTTTGTACGTTTACGATGTAAGTAAACTGACAGCTGTTGTAAAATAAATAAATAAACATTACGGTTATTGATTTTGATATTTCAATTATAAATTAATATCTTATATTTTTATTATTTAAATAAGCGAGATGTATTAAGCGTTTTAACATCAAAAAGAATTTAATGACATACTTGCATACTATTTATGCTATAATTATAGTAATATTTAGAAATCAAAATTGCTATGATTTAATTTGTTTGGAATATATTGAAATTAAATAGTACGTATTAAAGTAATGTGTTCTTTATTAGAAGTGTTAAATTTAAAAAAAAAACACCGATACTGAGCTTAGGTAAGCTTATTTTTAAAAGTGAGTAATTTAATTAATAATTTTCTATATCACCAGTTAGATCATTGTAATTTTTAGAATTGTACTTAAAATTGAAAATTTGTAGAGTACCGTGCTAAAGACCTTAATGTAGACACATTAAAAGTTTAAGTTAAATCTAATGACATAAAGCCACATTAAACTTTATCAGCAAAAGTTATTGAATGTTTAATACAGATTTTATATTAAACTTGTGTCTACCAGATAGATTCATGTGACTACCAGAGCAGATATAAAATAAGTAAACTATTCAGTGTCATCATGTAATATATTATGCAAATATTCCATATTTATTAAAATAGTAAACACTTGTCACGGTGTACTGTGTCCAGAATTCCAAATCTGCCTAATCACATCATGGATATGACATAATGTTTGTCTAACATGCTAGGTGCTTTATTATTTTTGGCAAATACTATAAAATTGGTATAATTATGAAATGTATAATCCATTTTTCTTAAAAAAAAATTAAGTTAACTTTTTTCATGCAATTTTTCTTAAAAAAGCAGCATATAACAATTAAAGAGTTCATTTATGGAATTTATTGTTTATTTACTTACTTTTTTAATTCTGCATATGAGAGGATACGGTACGTTGCGCAAAAGATCACACAAGACTGTCGATTCTTTCGACAACGTAATTTATTAATACGTCGCCATAGAGTAGACAAATAAGTCAACCAGATATTATTTTTTAATATTTTTTTTATTTTTTATTCATTTTTAATATAATGTACTTATGGGTTTAAAAAGTATCTGATTTTTTATATACGTAAAAAGTATGTTTGAATATAATAATATGATAAAGTTTTTTTTCGGTAAAATATAAAATATATTTCAATGGTCTCTTAGAGGCACAGTTCAATATAAACGAAATAAATGTATCACATCTGTTAATTATTATTTACGTGCCTATTAAGATTCTTTAATCTATTCAGAATTATCGTTACTAGAGATCGTCGCGTGGTTGAAAATCAACCATAACTCATTAAGTTATATATTTATTGTCTTGCGTATATTACAATATTCTCAATTTGACCACAGACTTTAAAAATAAACAAAAGAGTATATATGCGTTTGTGTGTCAAATACATGGTAGTGCATGTAATGTTTTTTTTATTGATTTAATGTATTTTTTATGCATAATTAAAAAAAAATCTGCACTCCTTCTCTATATACTATAAGTGTAGGAAATTTCATACTCCTCCGTCCGCGCAATTTTCGTAAAAAGGGGTACAAAGTTTTCCCTTCACGTATTAATATAAAGATATCTTATATTATACAAGTGAATCACCCTTGCTACGCTTGGGTTTGTTCCTGGGCACATATATATACATACATAGATAGGATGAATTGCTGTTGATTGTGTTATAACGTGTTTTCCCGTGGGAGTGAGATAATCTCTCGCGGTAAAAAGTAGCCTATTTCTGTCTTTGGCCCTCCAATTATCTCCACACAAAAACACATGCCAATCCGTTATTCTGTTTCGACATGAAAGAAGGATCACAGATCACATAATACTATACTAGGAAGGACAAACAAACAAGCAAACACACTTTCACATTTATAATATTAAGTATGGATTTATTGCTAACAATGAAATATTGTATGTGTACCTACATACATAAAGCTCGACATGTAACTATTACTAATAATGAGATAACACATTTTTAACCTTTAAGGAAATGTTGTGAGATGATTCCTTTAATTTATTTTATCTTGGTTCAAAAGATTAAAAGGTTAATGTTTAGATATTGTTAAATCATTAATGATTCATTTTACTTTAGAAATAACCAATATAAAATAATCTGGATTTTTGTTCTATATATTTTGGTTAAGTTTGAAATTTAGTAGTCTCTTTCATTAAAACGAAGGAGGAAGGGGTTGTAGGCCAAAGTCGTAATTTCAAACATTGATAAATGCACAATAATGGACTTATTTTAATCCTTAATTCAATGTATTTAATGTAAAAGGAATAAAAGTTTCGGCTTTTACTTTGTCAAAATGGCTATGAATTTAAAAGTCAACTTAATTACCATGTTAAAAAGCACTTTTTAACGGTTAGTAGGGAATAGATAGACTATATATATGTACATAGCTATGATGAGTTTTATATCCCTTACTTGAGAAATGATTGATTTCCTTCACAAACTTTCACCCCCTTTTCACCTCCTTAGGAATGATTTCCGGATAGAACCTATCCCATGTCCTTCCAGTTTCCCAAACTATGTCCATACCAAATTTCATCTAAATCGGTTCAGCAGATTAAGCGTGAAAAGGTAACCGACAGATAGACAGAGTTACTTTCACATTTTTAATACTATCGATTCACCCTCGTTTCGCTTCAGGTTCGTCCCTAGAAAAAAGCAAATATATCCCGAGGTAACCGTAATTTTTTCATAAAGTAACCTATTTGCTATTCCAGACTATAATCTATCTCTGTGCCAATTTTTATCCAGATTCGTTCTGTCGATCTGGAGTGAAAGAGTAATACACATCTATCCATCCATTTTCACAAACTTTTTTACATTTATAATATTGGCACAGATTAATACGGACATTTTCGCCAATTATGAATGTTATATAAAAATTCACCTCTAACTGAAACCTAATCCATACTTAATATTTTAAATGTAAAAGTAACTCTGTCTATTACTTTTCTACACTTAAGCCGCTGAACGGTTTTCAATAAAATTTGGCGAGGACATAAATTGCATCCTGAGGACGGACATGAGCTACCTTCAATCCTCGCCCCGCTTACAAAGCAAGCGAAGCCAAAGCCAAAACTAGTTGCTATATACATAAGTTCACCCCTAATTGGTATTGTATCTTTTAAGTGAATTTGAAGGTCGCAACTTTAAAGTTGTGTAACTATTTTATTAAGATATCGTGATTATGCTTTGCATTTAACTTAAATTTTCATTTTTAACTGATTTCAAATATGTTATTTTATATTTAATTTTTGTAGTTTATATATTTTTCGTTTTCGTTTTTATTTGTTACGCGATATTTTCGCCAAACGTATATCGATTTTTCGATTATTCCTTGTAAAACCTAGTATAGTATTATATGATCTGTGCTAAAAGGAAACGAAAATATTTACAAGCATTTAATAACTTTAAATTTATGTCAAACTAGGGACTCACCCTTGCTCCGCTCGGGTTCGTCCCTATTTAAGTTTAAGTATAGATTTCTCAGAGAAGAGTTTTTTTCCTGTAGTACAAATATCCCATATGTTGACCCGGATTACCAGCTATTATCATTCCAAATTTCATCAAAATCTCTCCAGTGGTTTTTTCGTGATGTGGTAACAGTCAGACAGACAGACAGACAAAAATTCTAAAAACTATGGTTTCAGCCTCTGTATCGATAATAAAGTCTATTTCAATAAGTTTTTCAAAAAAATATTTAATATACAGATTCGGCTTAATTAGAATTTTATTATATGCATAGATTAAATACAAGAATATGGTATAATACAAGACAAGCAATAATAAAATTTACATACTTATTTTTTTGTAATGAACTAATAGTGTCTAAAAGTATGTGATTATTTTAAAAACACTTTCTGTAGCTAAGAGAATAGATAATAATTGTAGGAAAATTTCTCTTGGCACGGTGTTACTATAGGGAGTTAGTTCGTTGTACGATAATTGATGTAATGTGATATGATTATATACTATAGTAAGTAAGTAGTAAATATATTTTATATTTATTTTATAATCATATCATAGTATATCTATCCAATGTTGGTATTTATATTGTTAGTGTTCTCAGGAAATCACATCTTCTTTAGTATTAATACCTATTAGCTTTAATAGTAAAACCTCTTCCAATATATAAAAATACATTTAAGTCTGGTCACATCATTATTGAATACAATTTTGAAATCCCTGTAATACATTTTTTACTATAGTTATACAAGGACGCACACACGCACGCACGAACGCACGCACGCACGCATAAATTTGCATTAATAATAGTAGTCTGATTACAAAATTTATGCCATCATTAAAAAAATCTTTGTTAAACCGTGGTCAAAACGAAGATAAATACTTCTTTTCATAAAGGTCTAATTTTTATAGCGACAGCTGTGTTTATTATAATTAAATTCTAACCAATCATTAAAGGTCAACATCAAGTGTTAAGTATTTACTTTACAATTACCACAACGATCAAGGCAAAATGCTTTGAAGTTGCCAAAACTGTTTATTTTTATAAACGCTTTAGATATTTGTTTACCATTGAGAAGGTTGCATATAAATGTGATAAATAGACTGGAATCTGTAATGATTTATGAATACATAAGTCTTTCTAAAATCGATTGTGTAAAAAACTGGTTAGTTCACAGTCTAGGAAGTAGTCTAGCGTTAACAGGTATTAAAATACTATTATAATCATGTTGTTTAAACTTATATGATAATAAAATAAAGCTCAAGAGATTATTTGTTATTTTGCTAATTGCAACTCAGTGTTACAACATTTTGAATTTCGACTTTAAAAATAAGAATTTAATCCCTTTTGTTATATTATGACATAATTTATAATTACCTTTACGAAGTTACAATATTTTTCTTTGCAATACATCGACATTTTTCTTCCTATTCATTCCATAATAGAAAGTGTATGAAGTGTGAGTACTACGTATACGTCTGTAAAGATATCTGTAAGAATATTTTGATGGTAAAGAACAAAGTTCTGATTTTGCTATATAACTAATAGTTCTAATAGAATACCTTCATGTGGTAAACAGTAATAGATATAAAATTTAAAGGAACTAAGTCCTTCGCTTTATATAAATAATAGTTAATGAATTATTTCATTATTTGCGCATATAGATTTATGATGTAGGCATACAAAACGACATTTAAATGTTTCCTAGTACATATTATCGTCATATACATTAATTACAAGTGCGACTTATGATGTTCATCGAAATGAATCAAGCGAATGATCTTTACACCTTACACACTTATGTACATACTTGTATATTTTATAGAAAAAAACTACATTGGTAATTTAAGCTTAAAATGTTTTAAACATATTTGATAAAATAGTGATTAAGTATTTTATTATGAAGTCAATGAATTTTATAACACAGTAAAATAAGGTTCATATTTATTTATCGCGCAAGAGGTTTATTTTAACTGTTAGAGAATGACATAATTTGTGTAAGAAACATGCAGTTCAGGAACTGTAGACCGTCACGAACATTGTCAGTGTCATCACGAATACATTTAAATAAGTAAACAGAGATAATAATTTTATTCAGTATTTAGTAATCGATGTAATCGTTATTGAATTTTTACTTTTTCATTTTAAAATAATTATTTGTATATTTAGTAGAAAATAATTTTAATAAAGCAATAATGAAGCTTTTTTAACTTCAGTATATCTGTCTGCCTGTCAGTGCATCTGTCCGTTTGTCTGTATGTAACAGCCGTTTTACTTGGAGACTATTGGTTTTACTCGGATACTATACAGAGTAGAATTTAGATGTCTTATTGGATTCTTGTGGTTGTCAACAATGGTGAATTCAAATTATAAAAATTAAATAATACATGTAGCTGAGGGGTGAAAAAATGTATGAAATATTAATGAACTATATTATGTATTCAGGTCAGGCATGGTACTGTCAAAATGAGATAAATGTGTCAAAAAATTGTTTTATTAAATTAATTATAGAACTATTTTAATGTAAAAAAATATTTTTAAAAAACTATTGAGTTTTTGAGTTACACGCTTTTTTAATCGTTAATTAAATGACCCCTTTTGTTTTTAAATATGAATCGGAATATTCTAAATGTACAGGAAATAGTAGAAGATAAGTGAAGTAGTTTAGTTAGGGTTGTATAGTCTTAAGGCTAAAACCTTATAATATCCGTCATATCCGTCTGCCCGTATGTCACGGTCATTTTACTCGAAGACTTTGATATTACGTTAGAAATTTAGTTAGCAGATGTCTTAGTAAACTATTAGACAATTCTGTAGTCAAATAAAAAAATGAAAATAACACTCAATCTAATATATAACAGAGGGGTGAAAAAAAAATTATAGTATTAATTGTAATTGTAAACGTATAAGGTATTTCTAAATAGATTTTTAAAATTCAGTGCAGTATTCTAGGAGAGTTTATTTGTTTAAACCAATAGTTGCAAATTTATATGGTTCTAAAATGCTAAAAATTGTCCTCACCCCTTCTACCTCTTTAACTATGAGGTGAAAAAATATAAAATAATAGAACTTCCGAAATATTTTTAATAAAAATAACTTGAAGAATATAAGTTGAGAATATTTTAAGACATGGGATATTTTCCGTTATAGTTATTCATTACTATGGATAACTGAAACGGAAAACTATGAAATACGAACTTTTTGATGCAGTGAATAAAATGAGTACTATATAGGGGTTAATATTTTAATTTACTTTTAAAGTTACAAATTACTTTATTTAAATATAACAGAAATTTATTTTCCAAAATATTTTTGAGAAATACTATGAAATACGAAATTATTTTTGATTTCAATAAAATATGTTGATATTTTATTAGGTAAATTACTTGCATTCATGGTTAATCGATGTAAAATGGATTCATAGCTATAAATGATCGAAAACCCTAACAGTCAGTTTTATTGTCACATATTAAATTAATAATTGTTAAATCAAAATTTTTAAAAACCCAATAAAATAACCTATTCATTGAGGCCATTTCAATGAGCCTAAATATGATATATCTGTAGTATTTTAGGATAGAGTTGTGTATCTTGCAGATTCCAGATAACGCTGTAACAACCATATGTATATGTTGCAAGATCATTAAAGTAATGAGATAGCAAGTTTCGAATCGATCTGTGAAACTTTTCATATTAATTTATCGTCTAGAAAAGAGCTGATAGGCTGCAAACGGCTGAAGAGATTTTCTTGATTTATAGCACAAGAACACTCGATGAAGTCACCTTTTTAACAAAAAAATCTAAATAAAATGGGTTTATCCGGATCGGATATTAAATCGATGAAATTGATTTTTATTCTAACAAGTAATTATTAACAAAAATATTTTTGAAATGGATAAATAGAAAATAAAAAAATATTATAGCAATGTTATTGTAACCATAAATTGCATAACAAAATAAACAGGCGTTCACTTTAGGGTAAAGCAAGCTTTCATGATTCTCCTCCTCATATACTGCCAAAAATTTTACTATGGTGGATATCAATGAATATACCGATCAGCTCTTTTTGAATACATTTTCTACTGTAAAAATATAAGAAATATGTTATTTTTAGAAATATTTTTTAAATTAAATTAAAATGTTGTAAATTGGTGCCTGGCCAGAAAGCACATAATTTGATCAAAAGATATTATTATTGCCTTCTTAATTTATCATTTCTAAGAAAAAGTAAGGCAGAAAAAATTAACAGTTTACGTCCTTGCGGGATATAAAAGGATATAATATAATCTCCCGTTACTATGTATTTAATAATTTCACTTAGATACCTACAAACAACAATTATTTAAAATTATTTTTATGTTATCACAATGGTTTTTCATAATCATTAATATTAAAAATAATATGAAAATATGTGCTTATTTTTAAGTTAGCATAGGGATCGTCCAATAATCACGTGAGGCTCAAAAGGTCCCCCCTTTTTCAGATCAGAAGAAATCACGAAACGTCACAACGGGGGGCTGTAGTGAGATATCACGTGTATTTATATTTTCGTTGAACTTCAACGTTCGTCGTTCTTTCGTTGAATTCAGAAGGCTGGAGAAGTTCCCGCATTTTTATTATTCTGAAAATCTTTAAAATATGTACTTTGTACCAAAAAAAATACGCGTGATTTTAGATAGGGGTTAATGTTTAGTCTAAAACTTCACCAGGAAGGAGAGGGAAGTATAAAAGTTGCTAAAAAACGTCACGTGATAAATGGACGATCACTTAGCCAAAAAATCTATAATAATATTTTAAATGTGAAAGTAATTCCTTTTGTCTGTTATTACTTTACACCTAAGCCGCTAAATTAACTAGGTATTATGAAATATCTTAATATTAGTAGGGCGTAGTAACAAATCATGATGATTGATATTTAATTAATCATCATGATTTGTTTTAATTTTGTAGAATTGTCTATTCGTAGTGTTAGCAGTTAGACACTACAAGAAAATATCCACCATAAGAAGACTGACGAGTGCTACCAACCATAAAACATGTGTACGGCATTTGCTAGTACGCCTTACGTTACGTCATCGTAGAAGGGACCATAGTAATAAAATGTGGTCGTCCTATGCTTTATAGGAAAACTTTAGCTTCATACTGGTTATGAAGGTTTCTACATCGCTAAAGATGATAAAGCGTATGTTATCATATAATATACTGTACCATATACCTCTAGTTTTGATGGCCACAATGCACAGTCAAATCATTTTTTCTAAATCTCTTAGATTACAGTCAGGTACAAATTCTCAAGTTGATTGAAGAGAAAATAATCAAATCTTTTATCATTTTATGTAAGTCATTTATATGTTTATTCAAGTTAACATATTTGTCTAGATAGTAATTACGAAAAAGATACATATAAAAGACATCAACGAGTCTCTACAGCTGTTGTTATGTTTATAATTTATTTTAATTTTTTAAATTAAATTTTAAAGCTTATATATATATATATATATATATATATATATATATATGTATATATAATATATATATATATATATATATATATATATATATATATATATATATATATATATATATATATATATATATAAATATATATAAACTATGCTATAAAATAACAGATTACGTGAAAAATAATCACAAATCACACATCCCTTCCATTTTATATTTTATATTTCTTATATATTATAAACATTTGATAAAATATAAATTAATTTGAAATTATCTGATTATCTACAGTAAATCAAAACTCTTTTTCAGTTATTTTATACTTTTAGTATTTTTTTGAAGTCGTTTTAATTTTTTTTAAATTACTTTTTAATTTCGTAATTTTTAATTTTAAGTAATAACTGAAATAGTTTTTGAAATAGATAAGTAATAATTACAAAAACAATTTTCAAAGAGGGTTGACATCAGGCAGGTGGCCGGTCGGAAAATTTTTCACAAAACTAATAAGCAGTATGAACGTACTGCACCGACCTTAATTAATTTGGGAAATGGGCGGGAAGATGATGACATGATTATTTTGCAGTTCCAATAATTTTACATAGAAACGTGTCGAATGGATAACCTCCTTTTTTAAAAAAAACATAATAATATTATATTTTATTTTCAGTGTAATATATTTTTAAATAATAATAAAATCGCATACTTAGAATGCATATTGAAGGTCAAAGGTTGGTGTTAAACACATGAATTGTTTAACGTTATTCGTAGAGCCTTCACTACATGGATTGACATTTTGTTGTTTACGAAATATTTGCTATGTGAAATTTCTAAGACTAATGCATTACAGTTAAAGTGTAAATAGCCTTATTGAATGCTGCTTTTAGTAAATGATTGCAATGTTTAGAATTGTTTTCTTAGGGTATACTCATGAAATTAATTTTACAAATTATATTTTTTTCTTTCGTTTTTACGCGTTTATACAAAGAAGTTATATAGTTATTAATACTTTAATTTAATACAAAATTATGTTTTTTCTTAGGTAATAATTACTACCCGCAGATTTAATAATGTACAATCATCATGACTTTGATTATTAAAGAATATAAATATATAAGCAGATACTTAAAAAATTTTTATCTTCAAACAGACTCATTTAGTGATAAAAAATTATCATCCTTATGTACAGAGTCGTTAGAATCACTGAGAGTGATTGTGTACGTCTGAACGTGAAGGACCGTCATTGAATTCATTTGATATTTTTGTTATTTTGAATTTTTGATAAAATAGCATTAGTGATAAATAGTGAAATTATTAACAAATTCTTTGGTTCAATGCCAAATAAGATAATTACTATTTCTTGACCCCTTTAGATGCGTATTCACTTAAGTTATAAATATGTTACGTAAAGAGCAAAATAAACTCTTGACTAGTTAGGTTATTTATGATTATCACTTATACCTATTTTAGATATGTATATATGATGTATTCATCTCGTAAAGTAAAGGTTCAATTGATGACATACTGACTTTTAAATACCTGAAACCATCGGCAGTATATGTGCAGACATAATATACTTCGACCTTTTCATTAAGACATAAACATTGTTTTATAGATACATATTGTATTTTTAAAGGTCATTTTTAAAAAGCACGTAAGACATTTTAATTAAGTAAGGCTTATTTTAGTTGTTTTTCTAAGATAATTTGATGTAGTATTATTTTACACTCTCCCTTATATTCAGTTTTTATTTAAATATCATAATTTATTTCATTAGACACATATTCATTTTATTTTGATAAATATTGCCCTTTTATAGCTATACTGGTTTTATGTTTATTTATTATTCAAACAAATATGTCAAAGGATAAACGTGAAGCTGACATACTATAACTTTTAACTATACTCGTCCTGACTTCGTCCAGATGCAGTGATATATTATGCACAAACACATACCTACTTAAGTCCGAGTATTTATTATAGAAATTAAGAGTATTTGTTGTATTCAGATATTGGGAGTAATAATTCTCAAAGAATTTAATACAACTCAAGTGCTATTTGTCTTAGCGTGCTCCTATAGCACATTCTTATTTTTTGTTAGAAATCTTCATCACCTCATCAAAGTTGTATCGCCTTTGGACGAATGGTTAAGAAATGTATACGATTCATACAAAGAGATTTAATTTTGTATCTATAGATTCTTAATGAATTGAATACTTTATAACTCCTCATCTTTAAAACAAAGATAGTTAATTTCTTATTAAAATGTACAGTATCAAGTATAAACAAGGATTCGTTTTTATAAAGCTTACGTATATTTTATAAAGTGTATGTTTAGATATATTTGTCTCTATGTATTTTATTTTCTAATATTATGTAAGAACTGTTTTACGTAACTTGTCCTTATGCCATGATGTTCTATTGTTCACACTTCTATGTATGTGCTTAGATAATGTTCGCTGACATTCATTCGTTATTTATATGATGTAAATCAGAAAATACATAATACTGATATATATTTTTTACTTATTTTTTTTTAATGATCGATAAATTTTTAATTGTACATTATTATATGAAACTTCTCTATGTTTAGTATTTATAATGCAATATATCAAGAGATAATAATATTTACAATACACTATGATTAAAATAATAATAGATATTACATGAAATTTTTGGAATGCAATTCTGTTGCTAATACGTAGTTAGTTTTAAGCTTACGATATAAATTAAATAATAAATAAGTTTTAAAGATTACAACGTAACTTATTTACTTAGGTTATTCCGCTTCAGCTATTAAAGTTTATTAGTCGATCAAAGTTCAAGTCGATACATCACGTATTATTACTTAAATATTAATAGATTCAATACGTTTTAAATGCACGGACACAAAATGAAAACATAAATTATTATAAAATATTTATTTCAAAAAGTTTTGTTACAAGAAGTAAAAATACAAAAGATATCCTATGGCACTAGTAAGATAAAGTGATTCTCATCCATGCTTGTGCGATTTGCATTGTTTGAGATCGAGTATTTTGTTATTTTTAACGGTAAAGTTAATACAGAATCTCTGGTATATACCAAGATAACTATTTACACGTCATGGATATTATACCAGCGTATTGAAGTAGGGTTTACTTTTGTCCCAGGGAGGTTTTAGGTTGGAAACCTTCAGGGCCAGCGGTGAATTCGACAGAGTAGCGCTTGCCATCTGGAGCAACATACGAATACTGGCCAGTCACAGTGAGGGCAGCATTTTCTGACTGTGGGTTATCGAGTTTGCCCTGCTCTTGTCTCGATGTACCGTCACTAGTCTCATATCTGTAAGAAAAGAAGGTAATTCAGTTAATTGAAATGTAAAAGTAGAATTTTTTTGATATATTATAAATATTTATTAAAATTAAATAAAAATCTCTGAATCTTTTTTTTAAATGAGTAAATTTAGTTTATATGTCACAAGACACGAACAATAATGGTTTTAAGGGGATCTACAAAATATGAACAGAGCCATCCTCAGTATAAATACGAGAGTTCAAACGTGATGTTCTCAAAGTTCAAAGAGAGCATCTTTGTCTATGCGAAATCCCTTGAATAACGGTGACATATATACGGTTATTTTATATTGTTAGTTGCTTAAAAAATATATTTTGAGTGTATTAGTGAATAAGTGTTTTATTTTTTGTTTTTTTTTTATGTTTGATAATCGTGTGATTTACTATTGATGAAATGTATGGTTAATTTTGAATTACGTTAAATGATCAAAAGTTATATAATAAACAATTTAAACAAAAATTGTTTAAGGAATCAAACTGTAAATAGAATAACTATTAAATAACAAATTTAAATTGTATATTAAAATTTTTTACTCCATTTCAAATATTCATGTTCAAAATTTTAATAATCCTTCATCATAGAAAGGCGAAAAACAAACTATCTTAATTAAATATCAATGTAGATTGTTTTTGTTTAAGTGTTTATAAAATGATTCAAATATCAAAACCACCACCTTAATAATATCCTAACATTTTTATTAACACTATTACTCAAATAGCAAAATCGATACTCCTATTCCCAACAAAAAGTACATCATTTAAAACTAATTTATTTGTTTGTTAGAGAATTAAAAATAAATTAACACTCAATTTAACTTCATAGTATTATTAAGTTCATGCAGTCGTTTGTTTTTACTCTCAGTTACATATATTTTTTGTATTGACCTTTGAAGATATGTAATTAGCTATTCATTTTTGAGCCAAGTAATTTCATATGTAATCATTGAGACTTTTAGTTACAAGGATGTTCAGTAATCATTATTACTACAAATATTATGAATGCGAATATGTATTTGTTGATTTGTTCTCCGTTTGCATCAGTAATAGAGCTAACTTTTGTATAGAGATAGTGCATAGGCCAATGATATAGGTTCCTTTTCACCTCCGTTCATTTTTAATGGTTATTACGTCATGTAAGTTTGTTAAAACGTTACCTATTGACTTTATCATTATAGTACGGTCAATGTATTGGTACAATATACTGAGAGAATACGGATACAACCATACGGGTTTCATTCGTAGTGACTTGTGTTTGTATGGCCCATATATGTATCATGTAACTTTATACGTATTTCTCCTAAAGACCTAAAACCTAAAATCTAAAGACCTAACTAAAAGTGCTAAATATATACATAATTCAATATTGATTGAAAGTAATTATGCCGGTGTATTAACTACGTAATGTAATTTGTATGGAAACTTTCTATTTATTTCGAATAATTGTTATCATTTATAATTTTCAGTTATATTCATGAATTTAATACTTAAATAATACTTAAATTATATCTTATATATTTAAACGAGCAATTCTTGTATATTTATATCTTTATTTATTTATTTATTTATTTATTTATTTATTTATTTATTTATTTATTTATTTATTTATTTATTTATTTATACCGGCGATCTCGGAAACGGCTCTAACGATTTTGCTGAAATTTGGTATATGGGGGCTTTCGGGGGCGAAAAATTGATCTAGATTAGTCACATGTTTGGAAAAACGCGTGTTTTCGAGTTTTCATGCGTTTTTCTTATGCATTATTCTACGTAAAATTTAATCGCGACATCTATACAACTCTGTCAGTAACACTTAGTCACTTAATGTAAAATTATTTTTAAGCCAAATTAAAAAGAAAATTGTTCTTATCGCGACATCTATACAACTTTCTCAGTAACACTAAGTCATTTAATGTAAAATATACAATCTGTCAAGAACTCCGAGCGAAGCTCGGTCGCCCAGGTACTTTAAACCTAAAAATAGCAACTAAATACTAAGCAAGTTTTATCAATATCGTAATAAAACTTGTACTAGTTATATGGTTCGATAATCGTTGTTTTATTCCAATAAATAGATGCAATTTAAATAATTGCCATGAATATTATGTTTATTATTGAGCTTTTATGTATTTTGTTAGTCGTTAAATATTTCAATACTAATTAGTTTCTTACTAATATTTTTAATGTGGTAGTGTGATTATGAAGTTCTTTTTTTATGCAGAAACGAAGATATGAGTCGACGTGATTAGATAATTTAAGGGCTGGAGATATTTTTTGACCGAGTTCGTAAAGAAAGAAGATGGTCAGTTGTATGTTGGTATGTATGTATATATGTATGTATGTATGTATGTATGTATGTATGTATGTATGTTTATGTACGTGTTATGTACGTGTTATGTGTGTCGTAATTTTTTTTTCAAAAGAAGTCCATATCTAAGGGTGGAAGGTGGAATTAATTAATGTGATGAGAGTGATTTTGAAGTCGGTATATCTTTATTGATAAAAAGCCATTTTTAGTTTACAATATAGTGACAAAAGTTAATATTATAATAGTTGGGTTTCCTGTTATTGTTAAAAATGTATGTAATATGATGTAGAGGTACTGTGTTTGCTTTACACTCGTATATATTGTGTAAACTTTGACTACCGTTGTATTAGTCCTCACAGAATAATGAAACAAAAACAGTAGTGTTACCAACCAAATTACCAACAAATTAGCTAAAAACAAACTACGTTTGTTTTTGTTTATAGCTAATTTGTTGGTTTATTTACACAAATATAATATTATTAAATAGTATATTAAGGTAGTACAAATATGTAAATAGTATATGTTATATGTATAATATTTTACTTGCACTTTATTTCCCCGCTATCATTTTTTTCTACAGCAATGGGTTGGCTTGAAGAGGTCTTTTTTAGAGATTACCTTTGCAAACTAATTTTTATATTTTAAATTCTGTATTATTTTAAGTGTAAGATAAACTATAATAATAATATATGTGTAATAGTAAAATATAAGCATTTTTGATTCTTACGCGAAGCTGTAGGCGTCCGGTTGCACATCACTGTCGAACCGCAGGATCTGTACATCCTGTGGATTTTGCGGAGCTCCTGCGCATAGAGCAGCCAGTACACAAACGACTGTCACCTGTAGGATTGTCATATTCTTTAATTATGTATTCCTAGAAAATAAACATAAATAAACATTGTTTTTTATATGGCATCCATGTTAATTTCTTCTAAACGAAATACTTAATGTGCTAATAGAGTATTACTGTTTTTCCTTGTTATTATCCATTTAAAGTAGGTAACCGCTTAGCTTTATGAGTTATTGTTGTGACTAATTTAAGCATCTGTGGGACACCACGTAAAATCTGTGACATACTTTCACAACCGTAAAACACGGGTTTAAATTAAAACTTGTAAAAGATAACCTTTGAACTTTACTATTATTAAAATAAAAAAAGTATTAGAAACTCACGTATTTGAGCATGATGCTTAGTATTCCTCGTGAACACAAACTAACGAATGAGTAACTAGTGTATGATCGTCCGTTTTATATGCATTCTGAAGTGCAGCATTTGCAGAAGGCTGACATCATACGAGGATGGTACACGATACCACTCTCTGAAGACGTCTCAGTTTTTTTATGAACTCAACCCGAGCTAAGAGCATGCCTGTTAGCAAAGTATGTAATGGTTATTTAATTTGTAGGTTAACGTTAAGGTATCTAATTAAGGTTCTTTCTTCTTCTTATAATAAATTTAAAAGTTTAGATTTTATGATTTTGTCAACTCTGATAATTATGTAATTGACAAAAATTATACTGGATAGCGAGGAAATACGTTTAACAATTGTTTTTAATTATCACGCATTTTCTGATTATGAAGGTTCAATATGCGGAATAGTTAAAGAATCATATTTCCTTACGTCTTGTTGGCTCCCTGTGGTCTATTTGTATAGACACTGCTGGTCTTGGTACCTGAGGCTAACGACATTTAAAAAAAAAAAATATAAACAACTAGCGACTCGCGCTCGCTTTGCTCGCGTTCGTCCCTAGGTACGTTTTCACGGTTAGCTATGTTTATACATAAATAGTAGCTTGCTACTCCTAAGATATTCATTTAATAAATTATATAGCAATTTACCCTCGCTTTGCTCGGGTGCTTACGCCGTACGCGGATTTTGTTTACAATTTTATGGGTTTTAATTTTTTTTCGCGGAACCCTGATTCTTTTTCTAAAATAAAAGTAGCCTAAGTTACTCTCTATAACATCAGCTATCTACCAGTGCAAGTCCCGTCAAAATCGGTCCAGCCGTTTCGGAGATTAGCTGGAACAAACAGACAGACAGACAGACAAAAATTGAAAAAATGTCGTTTTGGTATATGTACCGTGTATACATCCATATGTATTTAGTAAAAAGCGGTTATTTTAATATTACAAACAGACACTTCAATTTTATTTATCTGTATAGATTGTGTGTGTGTGTGTTTTTTTTATGGGATTCAGTGACAAACAAGCAGACAGACCACCTGATGGAAAGCAGTACCTGTCGCCCATTACACCTACAGTTCATGCATTTAGGTTTTAGGTAACAAAAATACAGAACCGCCGGTACGTTATCACTGTGAGGACTAATATGCCTCTTGCCTGTAATTGCGCTGGCTACCTTATCCTTCAAACCGGAACACAACAATGCAATCATTGTTGCTTGGCGGCAGAAATAGATAAGGGGGTGGTACACATCCAGTCGAACTCCTCAGGCTTGACAGAGTCTTTGATAATATGTATATTATATTAACTCTTAAACTATGAAAATTTGTACTTGTGTCCCGTTCATCTTCTCTGCGTAATAACAAAAGAACAATAAACTAAAGAATCAACCTCTTACATCAACAGTTTGCACTTATTTTAGTTACTTATGGTATCTCATATTAACCTTAGTACAAAGTGGTAAAAGTAACGTGTACTTTTTCTTCAGCCCTTAGAACTCTTTTAATCAAATATAGATATACATAAACCTGTTGCTCTTTTGTTCTATGAAAAAAACTAACTAACTTATAAACACACACACATATATATATATATATATATATATATATATATATATATATATATATATATACAAATATATAATATATAATAAATGTATATATATATATATATATATATATATATATATATATATATATACATTTATAATAAACTAGCGGCTCACCCTCGCTTCGTTTGGGTTCGTCACTAGGTACGTATGTTTTCACGGTTAGTGATTCCCATACAAAATATACAGCTCTGAACGTTTTGGATTTTCCAGCTTTTTTTTTGGTACGTTACGTTACGTTTACGATTAGTATAGAATAAATAAACTATATGTCATATAGGGTAAAAATCGAATAGTTGCCTCAGTAGGATAGATACCCTGGTTTTCAATACGCTATATTAGAGATGTCCCTGACAATAGCTCTCTTCTGTAATTTGAAGCGCCTCTTCCCTTAGCGCCTTAGCGCCATGCCAGTAGTAGGACTAGGTGCACGTGTTTTGTCCATGTGAGCGGAAAACTTCCGCGGTAGGATGTTGACGAGCGTTGATTTTCTATTGAATATTTTTTTACGGCTGGCGCTTCAGTAAACTTTTTGCACCTACGCAGGCACTGAAATTTAAATTACACTACCTATTACCTTATACTGTTGAATTGCTTTTATTTATTTTTCAAAATATAAGGGCAAGTATTCGTACCCCATATACTTTTGCGGATAATCACCCTAAGGGCAATTAGTACAGGTAGGCGAAATGCCTTGCAAATATGAGCAAGAGTTTAGCACGTCTAAAAGGGGTAAACCATCTGCAGAAGTTTTAAATTTCAACGAAAAAATTGTCCAAAAAAAGAATAATAATATATTCGGCTTTAACCCTATATACCTAAATATGATATACATAGGTATATTTCCCGTGGTAAGAACAAGCCTATGTAACTCCAGCCCTCCAAGTATCTCCACACAAAAAATCACGCCAATCCGTCACTCTGTTGTGACGTGAAAGAAATACAAACGAACACACTTTTACATTTATAATGTTACTAGCGACTAGCGACTATCGATTAGCCACTAGCGACTAGCGCCTCACCTTAGCTTCGCACGGGTTCGTCCATAGGTACCTTTTAACTGTTAGTGATTCACATACAAAATAAACAGCTGTGAAGTTTTAGATTTTCCAGCAGTTTTTTTTGATTTTCCCTATTTTTTTATACTTATACTACCCCTGACACACCCTCAACAAAACAAAAAAAGAATTATTCAAATTGGTCCAGCCGTTTCTGAGTTTTAGCGAGACTAACGAACGGCAATTGATTTTTATATATTAAGAACTTTGGATACCTAAATATTGACGTATAGATGGTCATGTCACATGTAGCATCTCGTTATTTTAGTAATAGATTTGTTAAAAGCTGTAAACATCCATTAAAAATTAAATAATTTAACTTTTAAATAAGAGAATGTTTTGTTTTAAGTATTACATAAAGTACCCTTATTTATATATAGCTTAGAGTGAAATGTGTTCTATTTCTTTTTGTTTACATGTTTAGATGCTTGCAAATTAATAATAGGGTAGTGTGAATCTCAATAATTGCCTGCGCTTAAGAGCTAGAGAAGATAGAGAAAAAGAGAAATTTAAAGAAATAATTAATAAATTGTTCTTATGCATTATTATTGATCTTGCTTGCTCTTACTATTAAACACCTATTATAAGACTAAAGTGTCTTCAAAAACTATTTATATAACCTAGCATCTTCCGTAAAATGAATAATAATAAAATTTATAGTCGTGTGATGCGCGATAGCACATTAAATGATTTCTCTGAACAGTGAAATAACTTTATTAGAGATCTACGGTTTGTGTATAGTTAGTTATACTACTGGTACCTATAGTATTATATGATCTGTGGTTATATTATTTATTACCTACCTATAAAATATATAGCATGTCTTTAATAGTATTGTGACGAGTGCTGGTGAACTTTACTAAATAATTAAATATGTACTTGCCTTGTTGTTCTGTAGGCTAATTTGTTTGGTTGTAGATATTGGGGTTTGAGTCTTGGATATAGTATAAATATATATATATATATATATATATATATATATATATATATATATATATATATATATATATATATATATATATATATATATATATATATATATATATATATATATATATATATATATATATATACAATATACAGACTTTAGGAAATTGATTATTTGTTCTCTTGTCTTTTTGTGTCTTTGAAACTGAATGTATGAAATCGTAATTTCTGTGATTTATTTTCCTTCGTTCATGTGGAATTGAATTACAATCTAACTGTGAAAATTAGGGCAGAACAGTAAGTTTGCATGAGTTTGCGACTAGACACGCATTTCTTAGGAGTATGGCTAATCTGAGTGAGGTGTTCTTGGTCAGGAGGACATTAATAATATTATATAAGGTTTTATAGTTTATTGAATAAAATAATAGCAGTGAATAATTAAGTGGTTAAATATCGCGTAAATTATCACATCGTACACAGGTTATCGTACTCGTATTAAGACAAATTTATTTTTATAAAATAAAAAATAAATAAATATTACATGAAAAATAGTGACCATATATCGGAATTCTTTTTATTCTTGGAATTCATTTCAATTTCAATAAAAGAAGGGTAATACTTGTTCGTGTATATTGTATATATGGACAAGATATATAGATGGATCATACTATAGAATTTTTAGTTTCATGATTTCGTCTCCTTTTTACTCAGATTAGGTTTTGTTGTTGAAATTGAAATCGAAATACTTGATATATTTTTTAATTATTTTACTTTTATCCCTTTATCCTAGTGTTCAATAATGAAAATTAATAAATTTATGTTACTATATGAATGAGATAGAACAAAAGTTTACTGACATTAAATGTTGCTTTGGCAATAAATCCTTGTATTCAGCCCTTTTTAACGTCCCATTGCTGGGCACGAGCCTCCCTTCATTACGAAGAGAATTAGGCCATAGTCCACCACGCTGGCCAAGTGCGGATTGGCGGACTTCACGTGTCTTTCGAAAACTTGCTAAGTTTTCTCAGACATGCAGGATTCCTTACGATGTTTCCCTTCATCGTAAGGCAAGTGGTAATCATGTTAGAAATGATTTGCACATGAAAATATCAGAGGTGCGAGACCCGGGATTTGAACCCGCTTCACTCGGTTTCCCAAGCGAGCGCATTGTCACTGGGCTACCACTGCCAAAACCCTTATATAATATAAATTGATAGTAACAATAACCACGTATATTGTCATTTCATAATTAAATATTATGAAAATATACATAACATTCTCATGACTGACATTGCCGAAACCAATTTCGGTCACGGCGATCAATGCACTTGTTTGGCCAAACACCTCTATTCTATATCTAAACGATTCAGCCTCAAAGCCCGGTGAAGTGACAAATCGATACGTAAGTGACGATTCAGGCGGAAAACTCCACGTGCCCTTTGAGCTACTCTCCAAGTTTCCAAGGTGCTATGACACTAACTTCCTATTTCTATGCTTAAAAATTTCTGCCAGAAAAGCTCAATATAACTATATTCGGACTGGAACTCGAATCCAGGACCTCCTTATCTCCGTACAAGCAAACAGGTAACCAAAGAGTCAGTTATGAAGGTTTATAATAAACATGAACATAACTGAATTGCAAGTAAATATTAATTTAGGAATTTTTTTATTTAAGCCATTACAAAAATTTTAATCAAATACAACCGAACAATAACAATCAAGTATGTATAGGTCTAATATTTATTTTTATTCATACGCAGCCTTGACCTTTTTACGGCTCATAGTTTATTTGTTAAGAGCTTCATTCTGAGACGTTAAATGCAACCAACGTTAAAAAAAGGTAAATGTTAGTACCTGGGCGAGTTCTTCTTTGTTATATAGTATTTTTTAGATAAAAAGAAAAAAAAACTAAAAACTTGAATAAATACAAAAACAAAAGTAATAAACTTTGTATTCCGACTAGGATTCGATCCCGGACATATGTGTTGTTTAACTTACGCGTTGACCGCTTGACCACGATGCTTACAACCTAGTGAAAGAAATAATCGGCCATATACTGCGTGAAATAATGCAAAAAGAAAACTGCATGAAAACTCGAAAACACGCGTATTACCAGATATGAGACTAATCTAGATCGATTTTTCGGCCCCGAAAGCCCCCACATACCAAATTACAGTGAAATCGTTAGAGCCGTTTCCGAGATCGATGGTATAAATAAATAAAGACATAAAGATATAAATATACAAGAATTGCTCATTTAAATATATTAGATTTCTGCTATAAAAATATGCAAGTCAGATAGACCTATAGCAATAAGATGAATTATTTATATTTAAATAATTTTATTTTAATCACTTAAAAATGAAGCGATTAATAAGTTCATATAATATTAATTGTATCTATGTATAATGTACGAGTATATGAACGAAATAATTTATTGTTTGATGGTTTTAAATTTTTGGGCGCTTAATTTTCTTGGCAAATTCGTTTAGATTAGAATGAAATTGACTTCCTAATTGATTATGAATATTTTTTATTTTTTCGCTTGCTTACTTTTTTTTTAAGGAAATTTCTATTTTTAAACTAAAATAACTCTCCTATAGAGTTCAGCGCAGGCGGGTGAAAAAAAAGAACAGTAGGTAACTTTTTAACTAAAATATTAAAACCCACTTCATTACTAAATATTATAATTATCCGCACAATTATACTTTTTTTTTTCATTAGAATATAGAGTCAAACTTGAGATATTATAGTGATTACATTAAAAATTACATTAAAAAAAAACTTAACACAAAAAAATCCAGACAAGTGCGTGCGAGTCAGACTCGCCCACCGACGTTTCCTTTTGTTCCATTTGTAGGATATCTGTAAATAGATTTCCTACAAAGTACAGAACCTTTAATTTTCAACTTTTTTATTTTTTTGGAGTTTTTCCTTTATTTGTGCTTTTTGCCAAATTTCGTGATTCTAGGTCAACGGGAACTACCATATAGGTTTTCGACTCAAAACCTATAGGGTACTTCCGGTTGACCTAGAATTGTCAATTTTAGTTAAAAGCAAACTCTTATAACATAAGTTTACTTCCAATTCCAAAAAATAAAAATTCCAAAAAATAAAAAAAGTTGAAAATTAAGGTAAATTTTGGTACTTACAAGTTTTCGCGAATTTCGCTTTTTATCGTGTTGACTCAGGACTTTGATTTTTGTACACCTAATATGGACTATAGACCTCAATATCTGGTATAAGTTTCAACTTGCTAAGTCCACCCGTTCCTGAGATAATCGGTGGTGACATACGGACAGACAGACGGACAAGAAAGTGATCTTATAAGGGTTCCTTTTAAGGTACGGAACCCTAAAAATGTGTCTAGATTAGCAAAAGAGTGAAATGAGTTTAGTTCCCGAATTTGACACTTATGGGTTTCATATGCGAATCTGAGTTTTAATATGATCACCACTTGCTATAACGGTAAGAGAAAATATCGTAGTATGTATGAGAGGACCTAACTTGTTTTCGAAAGATGTGAGAAGAACGCTAACATGCATTTGGTCAGCGTGATAGAGTTTGTCTTAGCTCCCTCGCATTGCTCTATAAAAGCATATTGTTACATTGTCAACGACTCTACATGGAATATCCATGTATATCTTCTAGCCCATCAAAGGATATCAAGTGATTGAAAAATTAATTACAGTTACATTAGCTTTACAAGCAAAAATTTATGTATCTATATAGAATACAGTAACTGCTTAAGATCAGGCAGTCGATATATTTAGTAACCTCTGTAACATAAAAAATCGAACAAGTCTGAGCTCGACTCGAACACCGAGGGTTTCTTAGCATGTAACACAAAATGCATGCTTGGTTTTAGCTTACAAAGGAGAAACCCATTTTTGGGCCCTGATGATTAGGAACCAAATATATGTCAAAAAACCCCTAATTTTTTTTTGATTATTCTATTAAAATCTTAATTTTATTTGCAATGGCCAAGTTACGAAAAAATGCATTTTTCGATATTGCGTAATGCTCCTATAAACGGATATTATATCTTATTTATTTTGTAAAATGTCAATATAAATTAAATGATTTTATAGACCTGTTCTATTAAAAATTATAATCAATTTATTTGAGAATTGATACTGTGTGGTTTGCGTACATTTTTGTACAATTTAAGCTGAATTATATTTTAAGTATAAAAGAAAATCCAAAATATGATTTATTTTTAACGCTAAATAAAAACCTCCTTAGATGTTAAATATCTGAATATGAAAATCGTATGACATAATATTGTCATTTGCTTTTTGTATTTGTACGCAAGTAAATGTGTCTTAACCGAATCCTAATCTCTATCGAATTTCTTGTACTTCCGCACGTATACCGATTATTATTATGGATTGCATACGTAATAACTAATAAGTAATAACTTAAATAGGCGTAGGACGCAATTCCGACCAATAGATGTCAATACAAATAATCTAAAAGATTTTCCTGAGCTATGTTATAGTGATTTAAGTATCGTATCTTTGGGTACGCATCAAATTAAACAGGCCCGATCATATTATGGGAAATATGTAAGGGCGCATGGCTCTTATGTTATAAAAGTGCACAGAGGGTTATTACAGGAGCTGTCTATATCTGAAACTACATGGTTATTAAGAGGAAGAATAAAATCAAGACATATAAACAATAAAATATATGTATGTTGTTTACATTTTAGTTGACAGCTCTTTAAGTGGGAGAAATGCAATAATGCGATATTAATGCAACTGTATTGTGGGGAAAAGAACAGTGGGTTGCTGTGCCCGCACAATGAACATGATATGGTTTCTTGGTTGAGCACGACACCAAGATTTTATAACACCTGCACAATTATTAGACAATATTTTAGTATGTTAATCTGATGTCGATGATGATTTATAAAATAAATTATAGCATCTAAGTATTTCTTTTATTTCTACATATTACTGCACCAAGTTGTCTTATTAGAATGGGTGGCAGGTAGGTGCAACAGATTAGTCCATATTAAGTAAACATGTTTTGTGCGCTCAACTATAGTTTACAATTTAGATCTTATTATGATTTATCTAATTTAAAACACTAAGGATTATTTTTATAGTAGTTATACGTACAAGGCACGTACGCGCTTTCTAAATGCTTCAATAAAAAAACGCGGTAACATGTAGATATAATTATAGAAGTGTCTGTAAGAGACCCCGTGCGCACATCATTTACAAAAGCAGTTACATACTCTATGTCATTTACCTTATTGAATTTGTCATGTAATGATGTGTCAAAATATAACGTAAATTCTAACCTAAAAATAGCGTATTTAAAACCCGATTTAACTAACTTGGCCATCGCTGGAGCCCATGAAAATTGGCCCTATGACGTTTTTCTAAATGTGTTATTTTATGACTAATTTTCAAGCCTGTAACACCGGGCCCCAGTTTGTATGGGGATTGGTTTTGTCCTTTGTCAAGTTCCATTTACAATATTTATTTTATAGACGGCATAAATAAATTTGTATTTCGTAGTATAATTGTGAACACCAATGTGTGTGTATCCGAAGAAATCCCACACACACACACATATAAGGTGGTAAAAATCATATAAATCTTTCAAATACTTTTTCTTTGAAGTAGTATGCCTATTTCGGTTATTAATGATATGAGCTTAGCGAGAATTCTACTCACATTTGTTGGTAAAGAGCACCGCTTCTTAGGCCACGGCTGCCAGTCTCATTGAGACTAGCCATCTGCGCAAGAGATATTATAGTACGTGCAGACACAAGTACACTCTCTCTATTCTTGTCACTCTCATACTCCGGTGGAACGACTACTCGACACGACCAGTGAGAGTTAAGGCGCAGAACCAACGGCTTTACGTGCTCTCCGAGTCACAGAGGTGAAACACCGCCAACTTTCCAACTCCGGGCTGTTACTGAGACTTACTAAACAGAAAGACTCAATAACTAAACTTGGCCTGACCCGGGACTCGAACCCAGAATCTCTCGATGTGCAGCCGTACTTGCTAGCCATTATACCACCGAGGCAGTAAAAGCACTGCTTATAATAATTATATGGTTCCCATATGTATGTATACCTTAAACCAGCACTAATCGATAAAGATTTAACCTTTAGGGTTGTGGAAGGATACTAAAATTAAATAATGGTTGTATACGACACATTTGAGCATTTAATGTTTTGGCTCATCATTCATTTATATTTAAAGAAACGTTGTAGACCTCAGAAATAATTAGTTATTGAGAAATTTTAACAGGTATATGTATAATTTTGTTGCGGCTAAAATCTTTATGGGAAGTTTATGATTATTAGAAACTAATTTACAATATCTTGCAGCCCATTATACATCCTCCATAGAATATGATGACGCAAACATACGAGCTACTATAAAAGTACATATTAATATTAATGGCATATTCCGTGAGGTACATATTATATAGTATTGTTTTAATATTATTTCTGCTACAAAGTTACGATTTCTTAACATTTTTACAATTTATTCGAAGTCATAATATATACATTGTTTATTCGGTAAAACATGTATTTATTATTTTATTTACATAAGAGCATTTATTGATTTAAAAAGCCAGACATGTGTTGGAAGATTTGAGGAGATTCTTAAAAATTCTGAAACTTTATTTTTAAGTGGGTTAAACTTTGCACGACCGATCCATGCTGCCAGTACGTAATTTATACAATTGACAAATCTTCGTACATTATGTAGGTCTTCTTAAGTAAATTGTATGCATGATTGTGATTAACACCTCTGATGTCAAAGAAGTCTCGAAACGCATTGTCAATATAAAAATGATATTTATAGCCCAGGCTGAGACTTCAGAATATAAACGTTCGGGAATCGTTCAGCTGACCACACTAAGCTTCAGATTATCCTATCAAAATGATGAAAATTGTAAGTTTTCTTTTGTTTATTAATATAAATATTTACCAGTTTGTTTTATTTAAAATTTCATTCGCAAAAATTTAAATAAAATATTATGCCTATTTACTACAAAATATATGCAATAAAATAGCAATTGTACGTTCTTGTAAATTATAGTTCATATTAAGTTAGGTAGGAGTAGCTTTGGGAAATTACATAAGTAAAGAACATTAACATCTTATTGCTCAGGAAAATTAACTTATAACAAAAGTTGGTCTTCTGGCTATTTAAGGTTACGTCTTTTAAAATTAATGGCATTTTCTGTTAACAATATGTTATAATTAATTTTTAGACACTTTTCGCTATGGCTGCTATCGCTCTCGTAGCTGCATTGCCTCAAGACCAGCCGCAGGCGCAACCGGTCCAAATAGTTAAGCAAGATTCTGAAGTAAACATCAATGGATACAATTTTGAGTATGTATAAAAATATATATTTTACAACCACATTCAAATCACAATTTAAAAAAATAAATATATAACTTATTACGATTTTTTTTAATATTGAACTTAACATAGCATGTTAATAAACCTGAAGGTATATTTATTAACACCAGAGAATACAAGGTAAACAAACTGCATACGTGTGTATTTTTTTAATTTTAACATCAATACGATAATTTACCTTGTACATTAAAATGTTAATACATTTAACATGCAACTCGTTCATTATAAAGGCTGAATTATTATGGCATTAAGTATTAGTAAATTTTAGATAAGTACCTGGGCTACCAAGGCAGTGGTAGCCCAGTGGTAACGCGCTCGCTTGGGAAACCGAGTGTAGCGGGCTCAAATTCCGGGTCTTGCACCTCTGATATTTTCATGTGCGAATCATTTCTAACATGGTTACCACTTGCCTTACGGTGAAGGAAAAACATCGTGAGGAAACCTGCATGTCTGAGAATCCTAGCAAGTTTTCGAAAGACATGTGAAGTCCGCCAATCCGCACTTGGCCAGCGTGGTGGACTATGGCCTGATTCCCCTCATATTGAAGGGAGGCCCGTGCCCAGCAGTGGGACGTTAAAAAAGGGCTGAATACAGATAACTACCTATCTTTGTACGAGGTCATTCAAAATAAAACTTTACGTAACAATGTATTATTTTCCATTAAGATATCAGGTTAGTGACAAAGTTTGAGCCGATGTTGCTTTATTATATCATATTCTATTGTTATTTCAAGGTAAAAGCTATAATAATATACATATACAGTTAAAGATTTTGTATATTTTTTGTTTATTTGAACTTTGAATCTATGGAACTACCATTTCGATTTGACCATTTTTTATTGTATATTTTTATTTATAAGGGAATTCTGTAGACTATTTAATCTCATAATAAGACCCTTAAGAGCGTTGCAATTAAATAATATGAACGTAATAAGTGAAAAAGTTGCTGGTAAATACTAGTTTATAATAAATTCTATATTACAGATATGAGACAAGCGATGGAACTTCAAGACAAGAGCAAGGTGAATACAAGAACGACACTGAACAACAAGGACTATCTGTTAAAGGGAGCTACAAATATATTGCACCTGATGGTCAACAAATTTCAGTGACTTTCTTAGCGGACAAAAATGGTTACCAACCCTCCGAGACTACCGGCGAAGATAAACCAGCGCAAGCCTAGCCTTTAAGACTATGAACCACCAAATAACTATATAAGCTAACACCAAAAATAATTCAAAGTTATTCTCACACTTAATAGACCTAAAACTACATGTATATAGTAAATCTTTTACAATATATAAGTTCACTATATTCTTTTATTTTAATTACATCGCAAAATACAATTAACAACAAGAGGTAAAAAAATAAAAACTGAGAAGTTTTGATTTAAGGCCTTTTCGGCATCTAAAACAGACTTTGTTACGTCGAACTGGTGTTTGTTTCATTTTGAAATATCAAATGGCATGCGTGTATGTGTTTGGATGGCTAAACATGGTTAACAGTCTTGTTATAAAAATAATATGGTAATTTATTTTAGTTACTTGAAAATAAATTTATTATTGATTTACATACTTGTATTGTATCATAAATTAAATAAATGTACATATATTTATTTTATACTAACCATTTACCTTTATTCTAATATTTTATTTATTTTATATAAAAGTGTACGTGACTTATTTTTAGTTTCAAACACATAGTTTTCCATTCTTTATAGAAAATTATAATAATTTGATAAAAGGCTGATATATTTGCCAAAAAATTATGTATAGATTTTTTAAATACTATGAATATATTAAAAAAAAAATTAAATTTGGTATTTGTGTAATCTGTGCTAGATTCAACCTTAGCACCGCCCCTAGTTGCTCAGATTGTAAGAAATGCCGCCCCATTATCGAAATTTTGCATAAAATGGATAAAGTTCCGATAAATGCAACATAGCAACTATTATAGAAAGTAAGTTTATTAAGTTCCTTTACTTTTTTAAAATAAATACTACAACATAAAAAACAGCAAAATAGGTCCATAATATTATAAAAATATTTACGCGTGTTAAATAATGGTAGAGTTTTATATTAACTAGCGACTCAGCCTCGCTTCGCTTGGGTTCGTCCCTAGCTTGCTTCCCAATACAAATTTTCATCCCCATTTTCACCTTCTTAAGGGATGATTTCCGGGATAAAAAGTATCCTATGTCCTTCTCAGGGTCTCAAATTATCTTCATTTAAATCGGTTCAGTAAATCAGAGATTACCCCCTACAACCTCACAAACTCATAAACTTTACCTATTTATAATATTAGTGTTATAGATAAGGAGTGTCTACTTCCCTTTAATAGGACAAATAAAAAATTCGTCCTTCATAAAATATATAAATTATAAGGAAGGGAGAATAGACTAATAAATAAGTTAGTAGACTAAGTAGCTCGGCTCAGCTTGGCAGGTTAAGGTTATTTTTTTTGCATATAGAAACTCCTGCACCTAAAAATACTTTGTTATTCTTTTTTTTGCGTATAGAACCTCCTGCACATAAAAATCATTTATTTTCCATTAGAAAATAAAAATAGTGATAAATATAGTTGGACGAATAATTATTTTTTTATCAGTCTTTATTTTAAGTACGAATAGCAACAGCCTAATGATGTATAATGAATTATATGTTCTCAAATAATTATATTAATAATAATTAATTATATCTAATATATTTAAACGAGCAATTCTTGTATATTTATATATTTATTTATACCAGCGATCTCGGAAACGGCTCTAACGATTTCGCAGAAATTTGTTATATGGGTGCTCGGGGGTGAAAAATCGATCTAGATTAGTCTTATATCTGGGAAAACGCGTATTTTTGAGTTTTCATGCAATTTTCTTTAGCATTATTTTACGCAAAATATGTTATTAATTTCGCACGGTTATGTATAAGCTTCGTGGTCAAGCGGCCAAGGCGCGAGATTGACTATCACATGAGTGTTCGAATCCCGATAGGATACAAAAGATTTTACTTTTATTATTTTTTAGTTTTTTTTTGTCTTTAAGCCAAATTAAAAAAAAAGTACTTTTAACCAAAAATTCCTTCGCTCAGGTACTTTTCATTTAAAGAGGGAAATATATCCTAGGATTGACGTTCAAAATATGTCTAAATGTTTTACTTAAATAAAAGAATATTTTTTTTTTATTTTAACTTACACATATAAAAGATGTATTTGTAAAATAACTAGATTCAACTTGCTGTTTTATCCAATTGTAATTTTAAGTGAGAGAATAAGACAAAGAACAAAAAACATATGAATCATTTAAATTTTACAAATTTTAATCTTTATAAATAAAAAGGTTTTCAATAAAATACCCAAAATTTATATTATAATTTCATTGGTTTTCTGGTGATGCGACGCGAATTTGCGGCTTAAAGCCTTTATCATCTGCTGTGAAAGAGACGAGGTATTGTACGCCATCTGGAGCAGTGTATGAGTACGAACCTTTCACACCAATACCTTGGTAATTTCCCACAGTGATAAGTTTTGCTTCTTCTTGACGTGACACCCCATCACTTGTCTTGAATCTATTTGATGGATAAATATTTGTTTATGGATAATTATTTATTAAAATACCATCATGTAAGTATGTAAGTTATACTACTGTGTAATAATGTATATTTGTAATGGTCCTGCTTAAAATTTCTAATGAAGTCTTTAAGTAGAAGTTTAAGATCTCTGTATCAAAATGTGTTTTTCTTAATCAGTCATAATCCTTTTCAATTCATTCATAGCTATGAAATATAATTACCACAAGCCCTTAATAAAAATTTAACCTACCAGAACAACATAGTCTCCCAAGTGACTCAGCTCTTGAAATGAGAATAAGAAGTACCCTTAATAATATTTAAATAATTCTCATTCATTGTTAATATTTCAATGGTTGTACGAGTGTGAGTATCTTAGAAAATTTTATCATTTATTTTTAAAATATATAAGAAGTAAGCCTTGGCTTTTGAACGTTAACATATTTTAAAGCAGTAAAATTGATTTCTAAATTATTATTGTATGCAGATATATACAAATACCTTGTTTTATGTTACATAATAATGTTTTTTATTGTGCTTGGTTCATG
This sequence comes from Argynnis bischoffii washingtonia, assembly GCA_033884665.1. NCBI lineage: Eukaryota > Metazoa > Arthropoda > Insecta > Lepidoptera > Nymphalidae > Argynnis > Argynnis bischoffii. Next base: position 9,174,424 of record CM066618.1, on the reverse strand, counting down.
TTATATGAATGAGTGCTAATTTGAATTTTTACATGTGCCTTTGCTGCATCGGATTAATTATTATTATACATATAGTTATTTAAAATCTTGCTAATTAGTATAGATAAAGTAAAGAAAAAAAAACATAATTGTCCAGTGAACAAATACATAAATTATGTAAATATAGGTATTGTATTCAGCCCTTTTTAATGTCCCACTGCTGGGCACGGGCCTCCCTTTAGTACGAGGGGTATCAGGTCATAGTCCACCACGCTGGCCAAGTGCGGGTTAGCGGACTTCACATGTCTTTTGAAATCTTCCCAGGTTCTCTCAGACATGCAGGTTTCCTCACGATGTTTTCCTTCACCATTAAGACAAGTGGTAATGATGTTGGAAATGATTCGCACATGAAAATATCAGAGGTGCGAGACCCGAGATTTGAACTCGCTTCACTCGGTTTCCCAAGCAAGCGCGTTATCACTGGGCTACCACTTCCTTATAGGTAAATAAGTATTACTTACTCGAAATTATATCCATTCGCATTAATAAATTTTGTTTCGGATAATATTTGTACAGGTTGTTTGTTATCTTGAGCTGTTATCAACACCATCAGGACGGAAAAGAGAAAAACTTTCTGAAAATAATATTATATTTCTGTAAACAGTGATAACAATTTTTTATTATTGAAAAATTTGGCTGAATTAATAATGGAATATTGGTGCAAAACTGAAAGGGGGGTTAATTTATAAGATTCCAAGCAAAACGTTTCAGGTCTGGTCAGCTAGTTTTAAATATTTACACAAAACGTTACGTCAGTGATTATCAAATTGTTTCGCTAGTGAGTAGAGACCTTTATTTAGCTGCACTACAGAGTGACTGTATGTAGTATAAAATATATAATCGTTACTATTAACTACAATATAGTCAATAGTATTAATGCATGGATAATAGTGTAAAGTAAACAAAGTTAAAGCGTAATTTGTTATGTTTGTAGTTTTGTATTATAGAATTTAGATTTATTAAATTTTGACTATATTAAGTGATATGTGTGAAAGTAACTAAACATACATACTTGGCCTATTAAACTAACGTTTATACTAATGAAGAATAATTTTTGTACTTACCAAAGCGAACATGATGTATAAACTTTCTGCTGTTGATACTAAGAGAATGATAAAAAGTGAATAAATACTGCTCTTAAATACATACTTTGTTTGTTGAAGTTACAACAAATGTTCAAATATATTGAGAGTTAGTGTGTGTTAGTAAGTAAGGTGATAACATAAAAATTATGAAATTGCATGTCATAAACCGCGTTAACATAGGCACGTACAAGGACTTCTGAAAATTAAACGACTAGTCTAAAAGTAAATAAATAAAGTAAGCTTTAATTGGTGACTGTTACGTATTTACAAAATCAATATTATAGGTGTTAAATAAATTTTGAGAATGAATGTAATGAGAAAAAAGTAATTGACAATAAAAATTATTGTAATACTATTCATATTATCTACTAAATTATATATTTTTATAAACTAAACACTGATATAAAGCTTGATCTGTGATAGTTAAAAATAAATTAAATAAAATGTTAACATTTTAGATGATAGGATAAAAAATAATTCTTACTTGTTTCTGAATTGAAATTATAATCTCGTAAAATTTTCTTAAGGTCTCAAGATATTGTTAGATCATCTTTATAAATTATTTTTTTTCATTCGGTATAACTCACGTGACTGTTTGTCTTTTACAATATTTTTAACTGTTTAGATGGAAATGATTGAACTATAGTATAATATATTTATAGATGTATAGAGTTAAGTAGCCATGAATTATAATTTTGAGGGATAATTTTAGTAAAAAAAATTAGAAAATACATTCTTCAAGTACCATTCTTCAAGTTCCACCGTGTGGCATAACTCAAAACAATTAGGTCATTTCCTCTATCAAATCTCCGAAGTAGTAGTTATTAGCTGTAATATAATATATTGAATATTGACTAATGCACTTATGTTGCGGGCATTATTTAAATCTATATATGTAAGATTTATTTTTAATTCCTTCAATATTGGTAGGAAATAAGCTGAAAAAGATAGACAACAGTAAATTCCGTTTTTTATCGGATATATAAACTAATATAATGTGAACAAAATGATTGAATTCGGTGATCCGTTAGACGTTGCTCTATCCCAATTTAAATAAAATTCATGATATTTGAGTTCATACTATAAAACACTTTCAGTCTCCATAGTACTATGTCTTCTAAAATCCCTTATTCGGACAATTATAAATATTTAAAAAAAATGCCAAATGCGGCTTTCAGCGGCTTTCAAGTAAGACATTTAACAACGAACATTTTATTTTTATTTTATAGATAAAAATGTTATGAGACTACTATTTTTGATTTATGAAAACAAGTATAGAGAGAAAAGCACGTATAAAATATAATAATATAACAAAAAAAATATCGTTTTTATTACTTTATTGATTCTTTTCCCTTGAAGAGCAAATTAAAATCAATGTTTAATAATAATTTAGTTTAATAAATAATTATATTAAGTACAATCAAATAAATTATGATATAATTTCTAGTTTTCGTTGTTTTTAAGGTCTTTATGATATTTTTTTAATAATTGTTCTATAGCCTCTTCTTCCTGCCTTGTATGTCATCTCGTATAAGTGTCCCTTCTCGTTGTACCAGCGGACAGCCCCGTGTACGCTTAATGAGGCTTCACCTGCACCATTTTGCTGCATGGACCCTTGCTCTGTTCGAGAAGTTCCATCGCTAGAATTATAGCTGCAATAAAAAATAACTTTAGAATACTAATAACTTATTTAAAAACTAAAGTAATTTTTTTATGTTAGAAGTTAATTTAATAAAAATATAACTGTTGTACAGCTTTCTTCTCTTATTTTGTATTGCGATAAATTTTACTCTCGTTATTGATCTAATAATGCTAATGCATGCTAACTTGCAATAAAATTAATTTCACTTTTTATTTTTTTAAATAGTTCATCTTAATATATATAATTCTTCTGTACGTGTGTAAATCACCTAATTCCTCTTAAACGGCCGGACCTATTCAGTTGAAATTTTGTGTGTATACTTCTGCATGTATGTATGGGTCCCTGCAAGGTGGATTCACAAATGGACCCAGTAGGTGGCGCTGCAGTCGGTGTGTCACTGATCATCTTCTTAACGGCAGGGACGATTTTAAAGATATTTTTTTGTGTATGTTCGAGTGGGTCCCTACAAGGTTTGAATTCACAAATGGACCCGGTAGGTGGCACAGCAGTCGGTGTGTTAATTTTTTTTTTATGAAAGACTCCATTTTCCGTGTAATACATTTTTTTAAATTGTTGATTAAAAAAAACGATGTGTGTATGTATGTTTCCTGTGAACTCCAAAACAGCTGGAGTGATTTTGATGAAATTTTCAGGCAATCTTCAGATTAGCCCAGCGGGTAATCATGTGAATTTTGTTAGCGATCGGAAGTTTGGACGCGGGCGAAGTCGCGGGTACTGCTAGTTTCATATATAATTTGTTATTTTAGTTGTTTGTATATTTATTTCAACATGTAGAAAACGTGTTTCCTAACTTAATCACGAAAGGTGATACCTAGTTGGATTATATCCAATAATGTACAAAGTACAACCTTAATAAGTATGCGGCCGATAAAAGCCTACATACTACTCGTACGTCGTATACGTACATATATAAAATAAATAATACAGAATGAGAGGTTGTCCTGATTGTATATTGTTTTTTTCTTTACAAATATTGTAAAGAGTAAAGTTTATAGATTTGTATGTAAGTGATTAATTCCGGAACTAATAATAATTTAATTAAAGTACAAACCTATATTATTTCTAAGTAATATCGACCATTTTTTATCCCAATATAAAACTATTTCCTTGATCTGTCTGATTGAATTAAGTGTTCTTTTACTGTACCGGTTATTTTTCGCTTAAATTATTAATTCAGTAAAAATTGAAGTCAGAATTGCAATTTAGAAAATCGACACTAGCATCCTAAATCACGCTGTTTACGTCATTACGGCTTAAGAGAAGCCTAAAGGATCAAGGTAGTGGCTGGCATTGTATAACAAACAGGAAAAAATATGTTATAATAAAATCCACATTTCGCCATTAATTAATAATTGAAAAATAAACTTAAGTTACGACCAGGCTACTATAAAATGCTAATGTCCATCCTATTGTGCAAGTGTTACTGTTATTGAAATTATCTATTTAATTTTGTTTCATATTTCAATAAAAACTGACCCTTAGATTAGTACACACATGCACTACGATTTGTCTACGATCACAGCCAAAATAGACACAGAATTTATCGTGACTTCTTTCAGTACGAATGATTTTTTCTTAAATAATGAGACAATGCTGTTTCCATCAGGAACTAAAGCCCCCCAAATCTATTTCTTAAACAAAGCGAGATCAATAGTTGTGTAAAAATATAAATATTCAACACTAGCGACTCACCCTCGCTTCGCTCGAGTTTGTCCCTAGCTCGGATATAGTATGTTATCCTTAAGAGATACACGTATGCCATTGCGGACTTTTTTGTAGACCTTTTATAAGTGTAAAATACTGCAGTACATTATTTTGATCTATGTATCTCGTAGGGTTCATCCAGCGTTTGCAATATATGTAAGCGCAAAAGAGAATGTGTTTATTTACGACATCACATTAGAAACCTCTAAAGTTATCAGTGTTTCTCTACTATATTATGCATGTATTATATATATAAACCTTCCTCATGAATCACTATATCTATTAAAAAAACCGCATAAAAATCCGTTGCGTAGTTTTACAGATATAAGCATATATAGGGACAGCGGCAAGCGACTTTGTTTTATTCTATGTAGAGATTATAACTGAATCTATGACATCTGGAAGAATAGTCAGTATTATATAAACGTATGTTCTAATACTACGACCCAACAGTCTTCAAGAAAATCATTCTTAAATATATTCATCTTAGTATCTTTATCCTTATATCATACATTAACGTTATCTTTTTTTTGTGATATGATTTTTTTAACATTCTTGTTGAATATTTACATCTTAAAAAATGTCACTGTTGAAGAAAAAAAAATTATCGTTTTAAAAACTAAGAAGTTGACATCATCAATTTGCGATTTTCATTTAATGTGTATAGATAAATTTATCAACAGCGATGACTCATAGCTATTCAAATCCTTTAGAACATACATAATTGGCGCTCAATATCAAAAATTCTTACTTTTTTAATATAGTAAAAGAATACAGAATTTCGTCATTATTAATACTGAAATTCTTTAAAAATGACAAAGACAAAGACTCTACATGTTTTGTTTTATAATGGTATAAATATAAATAAGATTTTTATGGTAAGTTCAAATGGCACACTAATGCTTGTTATATTTAATTCTAACGTTTACCTATTTCGCTCACGTAAGGGCGTAAAAAGAAAGGTACCAATTTTTCACGATTGAACAGTGTAAGTATAAGTTAATGTGCCGCGAATTCTACATACAAAAATATTACATACTCCAATACTTCAAAGCATTTTGCACAAACAAACATTTAGATTTACAGCAACGTATTTATTATATTATACTTAGATATTATGAAAAATATGTTGTATCTGTTTTTATTTTGCGAGTTTCAATATTATTTGACATTGTCTTAACGAGATTTTTAGTATAATAAACTATGATGTGAAATGAAAACACAATCCGACGCAACTAGTTATATCAATTATATTGTAATTTGCTGCAAAACTCGTCACGTTTTCCAATTAACTGTCATATTATATCTAATTTGCCTTATCCGTAAATGAGTGATGGGAAATATATGTATACGAAAATGATATAAATATTTTAGCGTGGGTCTAGTCTGAGTACCAAAATTTACCCAATCAGGTTTAGCGAATATGGTAAAGTAAGTAATGGGGGTGGAAAGTATTATGAATGGCGGCCTACATGTATAATTGTTCTTTAAAAGGGCATTCGAAAACAATACGGGCGTTCAACTTATGAAAGACAAAGATATTACTTAAGTACCAAGTTTTTATTCAGCGAGTCTATATTTTACATTGTCGCTTGACATTCATTAAGCCTTTTATGGCATACAGTATTTAAAACGATGACAGACAAGAAACAAGTAGTTGTATAAGATGAGCAATTTGGTCACAGTTTCATTTTTAAGTTGTTTTTGTTGACTTTACAGTTATTTCAAGAAGTGCTGTAAATTTTCCACTGGGATCAAATGGCTCATTGTATAGCGTGTTATGAAACTTAAACAATGCGAGAATGTCTCTGTCCTCGTATGTCACCAATTTTGAGCAGACTAAAATATGTCTCAATATAGCCATATTTAATATAACAGTGACCCATTCTGACTTTGCTAAGGTGAAAAGTAATTCTTAAATGGTGCTGTGATAGAACTTTCACGGGTAAATCAAAATTTAATTGCAATCAGATAAGTAGTGTAGGAATGGGTTAATATAAGGAATAAAAAAATGTAAAAAAATGCAAACTGGCAAAGATTTTTTTATATAATAGATGAAGAACAGCTTGCTATATGAAGCATAAATGTTTTTATTGGTAGATAGTTAAAATCAAAGCTTCGAGTTCTTCGAATTCACTCTCACAACTCTCTCTCTCTCTCTATCTAAAGAAATTCAGTAAAATGAATTTTGGTTTTCGTTGATTTAACATTGATTACAAGATTCCGTAATTGTAATTCTGTTTATACTAAAAACTTTGCTATAAATACTAGTAGTTCTGCATATACCTACTAATTTAATTAAGTGAATTTAATGCTGTTATTTGGTTATTGTAATTGTTGAATATTTTTTTCATTGATTTAGATTTTAATAAAATATCTTGAAGTTTGCATGACTTTTATTTGCATAACAATGAAATTAACATGTTTGTTTATCAATGTACTTGATCTTAACATGTAACCTTTACAGTAATATAAAAAGCGACAAAAACATATATTAAGAAAAACTAAGCTTCCGTTAAAGGTATAATATATAAGCTTAATTGCATCCTATTGTAATTTTCGTTTACTAACAAAACATTAAAATATTTAAGATATATATTGTATAAACTACGCAAATACTTTACGTAATTATGTTTTAAAAAATAAGCCAAACAAATTTTAAAGTGCTATTTGAATCATCCGCGTCCAATTATGAAAATCGATCCATATTTAATTGTTAATGCACACATCTATACTGTTTGTTTTTATAATAACTGGAATTATATTTATAATCAAAATACGGATGCGTAATGGAAACCTACTTTAGAATATTTGCTTTCGCCAATAATAATGTCACATCACGTACTAGCATAATCGGACTATTACCACGTACGGTCAGGTAATGGCTTGTCGTAAGTACTTAAAATCACATATAATACTTACATCGGCATATCGATTGCATGGATTTTGTAATTTGAAAACACAAAATAAACATCCTTTACATGTATTTAGAATATAGAAAGTTTATTGGACGTTAAAATGATTTAGTTATACGTTGCATTGGTACCGGACATGATATATTTAATTTTTATACTGATTTATTGCGCATTAATATTCTTAATGCCTGACAGTTCATGTTTAGTTTATTATTGTATAATCTTATGCGGCTGCCGATCAAAGTAATTATCTAATGTTTTGAGAATTATCCACCTCGTATTAAAAGCATCCTTTTTATAAGATTTATCACAGTGACTAATAAAATTAAATTCACACGTTTTTTGTGGATACTGCAAAAGATGTAACCATTGTTCCAAAATATTTATGAGAAATTTGTTTAAAAATGTTTAATTGTAAGACAAAAATATTTAAATCACCATTTAGAGGTCAAAAAACCTAACAACGTTTCGAGACGGACATATTTTTTATGTGTGAACACGCTTACTTACGTATGCATATGTATGCAACAAGAGTCAGGAACGTAGGAGGACAGGTTGTTGTCCAGTAATATCTCGATTAGAGATTTTAACAGCCAATTAAAACAATTAACCAGTGTAAAAACCAACGGTTATCAAGGAATTTTTATCATTTATCAATAAGTTTTAATTACTATCCTATTTAGGCCAATCTATTTAAGCGCCGATGCCGCTTTTATTTTGTTAATTATAATTATATTGATGACATTTTTGCTTCAAATGTACTTGAAAAGTGGTTATATTTAAAATAAATTTGTGTCGGTAAAGTTAAAGAAGTCGTCGATTTTAATAAACATTTTTATTTAATAACAATCTGCAAAATCCAATTCAAGTGATAGATGTATAAGTCAAGTGGTCATTAAATTTTTATTTGAATTAATAGGTAACTTAATTACTTTCCCATGATTTGAAGTAGAGTCCCATAGGACTCTAATGGTAGCACAAGATAGAGAATTGAATTTATTAAAAACTTTTAATTGCTCTACAACTGCTGCTGGGTAATTTGTAGTTAACCCATCAAAACCACAATAATGCGCGCCTAATAATGAATGGTTTAGGAACACATGGAGGATAAACATGGAAAAAGAAAAATTCTTTTATTTTGGGCCAGTTTCGTCACAATTGGATCAATGGTTAACGAACAAACAATATACATTATTATTGGTAGGTAATATAGAATAACTGTAGTGTAGTGGCTAGCAAGTACGGCTGCACATCGAGAGGTCCTGGGTTCGAGTCCCAGGTCGGGCCAAGTTTAGTTATTGAGTCTTTCTATTTAGTAAGTCTCAGTAATAGCCTGAAGTTGAGAAGCTAGCCGTGTTTCACCCCCGTGCTTCGGAGAGCACGTAAAGCCGTCGGTCCTGCGCCTTAACTCTCACCGGTAGTGTCGAGTAGTCGTCCCGCCGGAGTATGAGAGTGATAGGAATAGAGAATGCACTTGTGCCTGCGCGTACACTTGTGCACCATAATATCATCTGCGCAGTTGGCTAGTCTCAATGAGACTGGCCGCCGTGGCTAAAGTCGGTCAGGAGGTCATTATTATGATAAATATGTACTGCTTTTATGATATTTTGATAATTTAGTTTTTTAAAATATTACTTCGTAAGGTTAAAGTTTGATACAGTTAAGTAAAACAGTATTTAATTTTAATCTGTCGTATATATATATCAGAGAAAGTTTTTTTAAATTACAACTTTATCTGCTAAATCTGAGAGACAACCATTTGTTTTTAGTGACAGTTTTTACGCAATTAAATTGTGCCATGACAGAAGCTGTTTAATTTAATGATATACCAAGTTTTCGAGTAAATTAACAGCCAAATTATAAATTAAAATCCAATAACAGATTTTAAATAGAAATGTATAAAGTAGTAGATTATTTTTGCATAATCTATATATGTAATAAAACACGGTCAAGTTCAAGATTGTTTAGTTGGACTAGTGTTGTTCAGTGGTCGACATTCGAACATAGTATTTTTTATTGATAATACTAAAGCTCGTCAATAGTTATTAACAAAAAAAAACTTTTGACAAATTGAGGAAAAAAGGCACTGAACTGTTTGTTTTTGCCTTTACATATTTCCTATATACAAAAAAAAAATAACTTTTCCAAAAAACTTTTATTGATAACACTAAAGTTCGTCAATAGCTACTAAACAAAAAAACAATAGTCGGTAAACAAATAAGAAAAAAGGTACTAAACTTATTTATCTTTGCCTATTTTTGAGCGATTTCAAAAAAGTAGAGGTACCTACTCAATTCAGAAATATGGGTCACGATATTTTCGCCAATGAATTTAAATTACTTTTTTTAAATGAATATTTTATACTTCAAGGGTCGTCTATAAATTTTATATTTCTTTCATAAAAAATATCATATAGGATGTAAATAAATGTTATATTTTTTTAGTTAAAAATTAAATATAAGTTGTACAAATGTCGTGTAGATCATGTATACTGGTTGTTGAAAAAAAAAAATGATCAAAGAGCTTAAATTGGATTATTGTTACTTAAAAAAGAAAATTTTGTATGTGTATTTTCTATGTACCAGAAAATATACTACTTTGATAAAAAGAATTCCATTTAATTCCATTTCACTGTAACCACCAGATATAAATAACCAGATAGACTTTAAATAAAAAATCGTTGTTACTGATTTTGGTCTCTGAATAAATATTTAAGCCACAAGTTTATTTTGAAGTCAGATAATATATTAATATACACGTGATAATATAAAATTTATATAATTTTATTTGTCATATCACGTGTATTATATAAATCTATAGAAATGTTGATGGCCTCTAAGTGATAAAAAATACTATGAAATCATTTTTATTTAATCTGCATATTATTTTAATGGTTCCACTATTTTTTTACTCTATACTCTATGACTTCATGAGACGTGAGCAGTTTGATCGATAAATATAAAAAAATATAATTTTAGAAATTATTGTTTGTCTGTGCATCATATGAAATTTGTTTAAACGTCAAAGAATAGGATATACATTCCTCTTTTTGTTATTATGTATAGATAAAAATATTTATCATGGATGGATATGGACATGGATACAAAAAAGGTAACCCGCGGAATAAGCAACGGAAGTGTAATAAACACTTTCATATACTTGGCATGATTATTACACTTGATTCGTACAAACAGTCCCGACAGAGTAGAGGGTAAAATCTTTATTAAAATTAGTATGAAGAGTATATAATGAATGTCATTTGTCAATCATACTTTTGAGAAAATATCTCTTATATTTTTGAAAGGTTTATGTAAAATTTTTTAAAACTATATGTAAAAGTGTAGCATGACTTTTTACAAAATTATTCATGAATATTAATAATCGCAGTTTGGATTTGCTTAAAATAGAAAAATCAATAGAAAAAAATATGGTCATCTGCACTTTCGGTCACAATTTGGTCTCGAATATTACAGCGGCCTATATGACCTAGAATTTGTTACACCTAAAATAAAGAGTAATAATTACATATTAATAATATCTTATGTATTATTATAATTAATAAAGTTATTATTTCTTACGTGATTCAACCTTCGTTTGTTGAAGAAACAAAAAAAAAAAAAGAAAATAAATATACATGTATGAATATTACAATAAGCTTTAGTTACATCATCAAGTTTTTGCAAAATATCTAAGTATAAAATTAAGTACTTGTATAATACATTTCACGTTTTCCGGGAACGATTGTACGATAAGTACTTGGCGGTGGATCTCAATATCGCATTTTCACCATCATCATATCAGTACAACTACATGTATACACATACATACAAATACATATAAATAGACGGTTACCTCGTGTAAAAATCGAACCTGACACCTGCATAAATCATAAGCAGTCGAACATGGTGCCATGAATATTCCCAATGAATATTTATAATTTGTTAAAAAAAATATCAAAATTCTTTTACTAAGCGAGACGTATCGGTTTTATATGAATTAAATTGTATATTATAAAAAGTACTTACTGAAATTTGTAGGAATTAGGCATATTTTCTGTTTCCATCTCATAATTTAAGACTTGGTGGCGTGACTGGCTTTCGATACTAGGGCTAGCCCCTAATATTTCCACCAATGCCGAAACACCCATGACCTGAATATGTTTGTAAATTATACACCGGTACTTGAGATGTTTAGTCAGATAATATTTTCACTATTAATGATAATTTAACGTTATGCAGAAGTCAGTTTAAATACCTTAGAAAAACAAAACAATTTTATTTAAGGCGCGGATGTTATGACAACATAATTATTTTTATAGGAAACCAGTTAGAATAGAAAAATAATAAAGAATTCGACCTTAACGACTTAGTAGCGTCTTTATTCTAATTGAGATTTGATTTGGGTATAGTGTCGATAAAAACTATTTTTATTTTACGATTTACCATCGAAAACATTAGAAAGATATTTTAAATAAAACTCTGGAGGTGTTGCTATTTGTGAAAATCGTTAACATAAACACGGATGACATACATTCATTGTATTGAAAGTGATTAAACATTGAGCACTAGACAAGTGAAGTTTTTGCAACATGTCTTTAAAGATATAACGTAATCAGTGGGAAGGTCGTCAGAACTAAAGTTCAAAACATTGATGTCAAATCATTAAATGTAATTGCAATTTAAGTATCTAATTATTATCGTTACTTATAAATGCACAGAATAATTACCAAAATTAACAGCATCTTGTGATCTCCGTTGAGAAGCAGGTGATTTCCTGGACAGGCTATACTCCGAATGTGTTAACGGTTTCGTAAGATCTCCTTATATATAAAGAGTCCCCGATGTGCGCGCTGGTTGGCCGCATACAGAACGCGAGTCAGGCCCGGCTTGAACTGAAACTGAGCCAATTCTAGCTGACCATTAACTTAAGATTGACACATGAATGGGCAGAGGATTTACCGCCTTCTTACGTCACAACTTACTGCGGTCTTCTCGTTGCTAGCTAAATGCACATTCGAAATTAGCACTCGTTCCCTATGAGGAACTTGTTCCATGTGCGGATTCCAAACAATGTTACTTTCAAGTAAATTCATGTGTTTATAAATGTATAACTAGTTTTGAGACCAATTGTAAGTAAAACATTTTGTAAGATTACATTTGAAGATTGTACCACAATTTTATATAACATTCTACACAATTGATTTATTTACTTTTTTTTATTAAATTACAACATTACTTTATCCAATAATGAGCAAAAAAAAAAATGTGTCGTGAATAAGTATAAGTAAACATTTTTTTTCAAATATATTCAAGAATTTTGTGATAAAATACATCACTTTTTACTGAGACAGTATTTATTGATGGGATTAATTGCTGCTATTTATCAGAATGAAACTATGAAAAATTCCTTAATAAGCAAAATATACCTTTTAAAATGTCATTTGTAAATTGATACTAATACGATATCATATAACTATATGACATTAGTATATATTTGTAGATAACTAATTCTTCAAACGGTTACAACATACTCGTATGTTAAATTCATACTACTATTTATCCAACTAGAAGGACGTCAGATAGTTTCTTATTTAACTACAATTTCATGTTCAGAATTAAGAACTGCAACAGTACTTTCACAGAATGCTATAATGTTTGTAAGTACGCATTCCTTTTTAAACAAATGTGGGTAACTGGCCTCTGTTATATATATGACTCATGCGCCGAAAGTAAGCATGTTTTGATACTGCTAACCTACACTTTACGGATTCCATAGACATAATCGCTTAGGCGACTCTATTAGTAGCTATTTAAGGAGCTTGAAGTAAAGAAATTAATCTATACTAATATTTTAAATGTGAATGTTTGAGAGTATGGATGTATGGATGTTTGTTACTCTTTCACGCTAGAGCGGCTAAACGGATCTGAATAAAATTTGGCACTGAGATAGATTATAGTCTGGAATAATATATAGGCTATTTTTTTATCTCGGAAAAAATACGGTTTCCGTGGGATAGATTTGTTTTTGTTTTTCTAGAGGCGAACCCAGGCGAAGCGAGGGTGAGCCGCTAGTTTATCTATACTTTTATTATATATTATGATAGCGTACAAAAAGCTTAATAAAACTTGACTGGAATTTATAAGCTGAATATTTTTATGGAATCGTGTGTTGTTTCGATGCATTGGAATTTCTAATAGAAATTTTTAGAAGTTGTATCTTAGCTAATTTAGCAATTTATAGTGTTTGTTAAGATAATTTTATTATATCAAGTCGTTTTCGTGAGCCTTAATGATAATTGTACATCTAGGGATCTCTATTTTCTGTACACATACTTACTTTTGTAAATATATACCTACAAGTATCAACTCTTGTTTAAAACTAGCGACTTATCCTTGTTTCGCTTGGGTGCCTCCATAATTACCCTAACAGTAGGTAAAATATGTTACTCCACACATATGTATAGTCTTATTTCATACACATTCATCTTTGTTGAGCGTGAAGAAGTCTCGCATTTATAATAGTACTGCAACTAATGACTACCGTTGACCTGTGTTACTCTAGATCATAGTGTATCTCTGTACTAAGCATCCTAATCCGTCCAGCTTTTCGAAGTATATATAAACTTGCCTATTTACATAGTAGTCTGATAAGATTTTTTTGCCTGTATGAGAATAACATTTTTATAAGGATAAAATCTTTTATAAGAAGTAATACGAGCTTTCGATAAAATTATTTCACTAGTTTCCAGAATTAGCGAACCTTTAAAAAATAAGCTAATTAATGTAATATTTAGAGAATTAATAAATACATATACAAATATAGCTAGATATATGTAGGTAATTAGGTATATAATAAAGTGACGTGAATCATTGTATCTGTAGACTATACCGGAACTAGCCAACAGCAATACCTAACTATTTTTCAATTATCTTGTAATAAATTATTTATACCTTTATGTATATATACATATCTACATGTGGTTAGCTTATTAACAGGCTCGATTAGTGTGCTGCTTTTTTATCCTTGTATGCTACTGATTTTAATATATGGAGATAGACGTAATCAGTAAGTTTCATTCAAATGTGTAGTTGGTAATTTAAAGACACTTTGCCACGTCACATTAAACTTTGTAACAGAAGTAGGTACATTTAAACGTTGTACGTTAACATAGATGCAGTGTTATCAAAATTGGATTTTTTTATCAAATCAACACGTCACTTTTCTTCTAATATTTCCCAATAATTGTCTAACTGTCAGATACATTATTCTTAATTGACTGTATAACTGTTCATATTTCTCATTTCCTGTTAGATTTAAAAACCGAAACTTCTAATTTAGTTAATCACAGTTTATAACTAATAGCATCGTCTTAGATCGACCAGACATGATTGATAGATTTTATGTCCCTCCCACAGCCAGGATTAGAATGGTTTCAAAGCACACTTTAAAAAGAATTACATATCTCTGTAGATTTTTTATTTGTACATATACACTTGATTTGAATTCTGTCTGCCACTATCTTATTTTTGTCCGAATTCAAAAGTGGTATTCGAATTGGATGCTATTTTTGTGTATATATTCGAGATATAATAGTCAATTGAGACTCGATGTTTATTACCTACTTTAAAATCGATAGATAAAATCGCTTTAAATACATCAAAAGCAATATGGTAACTAATGATTTGTTCAATGTTCATGTTATTTTGGGCCGACTTCAAAAAAGAAGAGTATAAAGTAGAATGAAATAGATATTTATGGCTCTGTTTGTGTCTCTTGTTTTAATTAAAAAAATAATATAAAATTATTAATAAGTAGTAAGTTATTTAAAAAAAAATTAATATCTTGTGTATCATCTACTTATCATCTACTTTGGTCATATTATGTTGCTTATTCATATAATTCATATATTATGTATACATATATTGAAGGGAAGACCTTGGCCAGCAGTGGAATATTAAAAAAGGGATGAAGACATGTTTTTTGACGACACGTTTGGCTCAGTTTATAGTGACGTAGTATTTGCTGTGCCAGCGGTCGCGGGTTCGAGTCCCGCTGGGGGCATTCATTTGTGTAATGACCACGAATGTTTGTACTCCAGTCATGGGTGTTTATATTTATAATATGTATGTACTTAAAAACTTGTATATGTGTAGTGTATCAACTATCTGGTATCCATAACACAAGCTTCATAGCTTACCATGGTACTAGATGGTGCTGTGTGTAATTAATGACCCAAAATATTTATGTTAGTTATTTGACAAACCTATAGACACCAATCAGATGGATATTTTAACTTTAATTTATGTAATATTTGAACCTTTTAAAGATAACTTATTTTAGTTTCCGGAACGAAAGTTTTAAGAAAGAATGCAATACATTTGGCACAATGATTTCACCAGTTTCCGGAATTGGTTTTGTCATAATGTACGAAAAATAGGGGAAAGAATGAATTTTAATATATATACATTAACTTAAATTGTTAAATACGTGATATTTTCATATAAATACGCGTAAGTATGGTAAATTGAAGTTTTGTACACATTCCTCGTATGACGAAGGCATCCACTAAGGAAGGACCTCCAAGGGGGTGAAATAGGGGATAAAAGTTCGTATGAAACTTTTTATTCCTTGGACATATTTGCATGAAATTTCGTATTTTTCGTAGTTTGATCGCGAGTACGACCTCAATCACGCCAGTACGGCTGAACGGATCTGGATTAAAATTTGGCACAGAGATAGAGTATAGTCTGTAAAGTACATAAGCTTTATCTCGGAATGTACGGTTCCCGTGGGATAGATTCGTTTTTGTTTTCCTTGAGGCGACACCAAGCTAAGCGAGGGTGAGCCGCTAGTACGTATATATCTAAGACTTATATGTTATGTAGTAAGTACGGATATAAGATAATAAAGAATTTACGGTGTATACGAAAGATCAATGAGTTCACGGATTAGGCTATAATTATTAATTTAACTTAATATTGAAGAGGCTATAATAAATATTCTTATGTTACTTAGTAATCAAAATAGAATAATAGACATAGGTATATTATATGTAAAATAAGTAAAGTTTTAGGATTGCTCAAGGATTTATTTTGATTGAATATTCATAAAATGTAAATGTTTTTGAAAATTTATGGTGTCTTTGATTTTAAAATATAACATATTATTTAATAATAATATAGTTATAAAAACTATGCGTCTTATTAATAATGTACTTAATATCATTATTTGTAATTATATCTTTCTAACTAGTAGCTACGCATGTGTTAAAATTAGGTAAGTTATTTCCAGTGATAAACGTGTGAAAGTGAAAAAAATATATAGAAGTAATAAAAAATATATAGAAGAATAATTAATATCAGATTGTAGAGTAATTGGCCTTATTTATATTAATTAACCATAGGGTCTCACTTTTAACTTTAGTACCTGGGCGACCGAGCTCCGCTCGAAGTTCTTTTTTGTTATATCGTATTTTTTAGATAAAAAAACTAAAAACTTGAATTAATACAAAAACAAAAGAAAAAAATCTTTTTTTTTATGTGATCAAGGGGGCAAACGAGCAGCAGGCTCTCCTGATGAAAAGTGATTACCGCCGCCCATGGACATCTGCAACACCGCAAGGCTTGCAAATTCGGAAAGACTGCTGGCGACAGCTATTTATTCCCATTGGGATTCGATCCCGGACATATGTGTAACTTACGCGTTGACCGCTTGACCACGATGCTTACAACCGATTGAAAGAAATTATCGACCATATTCTGCGTGGAATAATGCAAAAAGAAAACTGCATGAAAACTAGAAAACACGAGGTTTCCCAGACATGAGGCTAATCTAGATCGATTTTTCGCCCCCGAAGGCCCCCACATACCAAATTTCAGCGAAATCGTTAGAGCCGTTTCCGAGATCGCTGGTATAAATAAATAAAGAAATAAAGATATAAATATACAAGAATTGCTCGTTTAAATATATAAGATTATACCACTTTAGCTTTCACAAAAACTAAAGTAACATAAATATTTTCTTAAATTGTAATACATACACTTGCTTTCAAAAGGATACCCAGTTTGCATTAAAGTGAAAACAAAAATGAAATTTAAGGTAATGCCGTACCAATATTTTTATATATTTTACGTGAACAATATAAGAAAATGTTATCATGTAACGAAATCTAAAACTTGTGACTTAAAATGTAAAAGGCCAAAGTGAAAATAAATTTCGAGTATTCTAATGCACAACTTAATGCAAAAAATTATAAATATTTTTTTTTACATTTGAAATAATAATAATTTCCAAATTCACACACCATCATCATCTACCTATTATTTTCATGACAGTAGTTATAATTTTTATATAATATATGCCTAATATAATTTTTTCAATAACCTACGTTCAATAACTTACTAGGATAAAACATAGTTTATAATATTACTCTGCGTTTATTTCTATGTGAAAAAATAGAGTACTAATAGTAGCTTAAAATATAATATTATTTTTATAATGTGAGATAATATTTCGATTTATTTTATTTGAAATATAGTTTGAAATACAAAACCTTGTGTAATGTATTTGAATAGTATACGAAATGCACTTAACAGGTTTTAAGCATTTCACACAGGTCGGTATCAAAAACATTCGTTTCAATATCCAACAAAATTGAGAGATCCGTGTTGAAAATAAAAGCTACATATATTCATTTCTAAAAATATATTTAATAAAATGAAACAGTAATATAATCACATTATATTATGTATAGTACTAAATGTTATATCAACATTTATTATTGCCTATATGTTAATAAGATTTATGTCAGTCCTTCATAATGTCAACTTTGTCACAAGGTTGCGAGTGTAGAACGTTTTTACATCAAACAATACTCTTGAACCATAGTTAAGAATATTATTGTTAGGATAGTTGTCATGGGAAAGAAACCAACGTCAAATAGTATCTTGCAATTTTCAAACTTTTATTACCGGAAAATTATTTATTTCTTTAGCGACGAAGAGGATGAAAATATCGAAAGTCAAAATTATGTTACTTTGCGGAAATTAGTCCATGAATTTTAATTTGGAGTAATATGATTATTATTTAACCGTTGCTTCCATGTTTGCAAAATATTTTATCTCAGAAATAAAAAAGAAATAATGTTAGTTTACATAAAAGCTGTATAGCTTATTACCTGATTTTAACTTTATATATTAATGATTGACTTTGATATTGGAATAATAAAGCATTTTTTTTATCTTTCAACTTTGGGGGTCCACATCTTTTTTTAATTTGACTTCATCATTATGTAGCAGATTATAATATAAGATACATAATATTATTTATTTCTACAGTTATTTATTGTCAAGTCTTCGACAAAAATTATGCCATAGGAACGGATATACCTGAGGAAACTGTGCAGATTCTATTTAGGCTATTTTGCTACAATCAAAAAAAAATATTATTTATGCATTAAATCCGCGAAAAAAAAATCGAAACGATAGTTTTACTTAAAATATTTTTGCATTATTATTTTTAGATTTAAAAGCTATTAAAGTTAGTCAACCTTAAAACAAAAATACACTTCTTTTAGGAAAAAAGTAAATTTGTAAGCAACATTGATTTTAAGATTTTAGTTTCTTTAATTTTTTTATCTATAAAAATGACTCCACCGATACTAATGTACATTTTTACAGATTCTTAATTAATTTACTGGCCTATTTGGAGCTTGTAGAAACCGCATCATTTTAACGCCTCCGTGCGTGTTTCCGGGAAATCAATTGTTAAAATACACACGGGTGCGTATGCGCCTTTCAACACGTTAAATAAAAAAATGGTATTGAGAATTAGTTTATTTACTTAAAAAATATTATTGATTTAATATGCAAATGATGTTGCAATCATAATGCAAATAAAGTAATCACGGAGAATTGCAGTCAAGATGTGATAATGATGAATAGTTAAGATACAAGTATGTGATGTGTGAATACAAGTCCGGTTTGTAACTTCTATATATAAATAATATGAAACAATTTTAACTGCGGACATTCAAGGAATGTACTGAAGAACTCGTCAAATGCACGTCATACTTTCGTAACGGGGAGTTCTGGTTTTGTTGACGATAGCAAATTTTCAAATAAGCAATATATTTGTAACTTTGCACAATTTTTATCATGTGGTCATCGTTTTCAAGATTTTTGGGTACGGAAATATGTCATGTATATACATACGTTGACATAAAAAGTTGATATAAATAAATTCTTGTTAATTTATAAAGGTATTATAATATTATTATCCCACTTAAACAAGCTGATGATTCCCACCCTCTTTCGCAGTTACTGGTACTTGTAAAATATATAATTTGAAGTTAAATGTTTATAACTAAATATATTTTTCATATTTTCTACCAAATCTGTTGAACCGGCTAAGCTGAGGAACACATTCACTCATTAGATGTAATAATAGTGTGATATACTTAATATTAGTGTAAAAGTGATTTTATTAAATAAATAAATAAATTAAATAAATAATACTCAAGTATCTTTCTAAACACACTGGTTGTTCGTTTACTGAACGTGCGTGGCGCTTGTTTTCTCTCTAATGTCGTCATTGAAAAAGTAATTTTGTATTCTATAATTGAAATAAATAATATATTTGTTCAATTTACAAGATTTTTTTTGAATCTACTTTGAATTTACAGAATTTTTTTAAAAGGTCTTACACAATTTTATTGAAATATAGCTGTAATACATTATATATTAGTATCATTATGATTAATTCAATATAATTTAATGAAGTCTTAAAATTCATTGGTTGAATTGTCTTACGCTGGAGGTTATTAGCACCAATGGGTTTTTACGTTTCGTGTCTCTGAAATACATATATAATATTTATGAAACATAATATATAAACAATCCATTTTATACCTCAAAAGCTACACTTAATATATAAAAAGAAAATACTCGGGATATATAATAAAATATGATATTTTTGTATTTGAAAGAAATAAAATAACTGGCGAGTAGCTAATCTTTAACCGTGGTTTCTTATGTAATATTAAATATAAGGAAAAAAAAAATAATTTGCGAAAAAATCGTACGAGAAATTAAAATCAAAAGTCGTGAACTTTTTTAAATATATCTATTTTTTTTAGGGTTATATTCGAATATAGTTATTTAATTTTTGTATAAAACTTCTTTAAAATTGGGCAATAAAATAAAATTGTTTTGCAAACAATATTAGAAAAAAGTACAATTCACAATTTGTTCATTATTTTGGAATGTAGGTTATAAGTAATATGTTTCATAAAAAAACCTACTTGAATTTACTCTTACAACTGTTATTTCTGCTTTATTTTTCTGGGGATATTATATAAGATAATAACTATACGTAGGTACAGAACTAAATATGTATAAGTATATAACAACAAGATTTGTCACATTATATTTATATTTTTCTTAGTTTGAGTTTGCAGAATCTTGCCCTTGCGTCAAAGACAACATAGGTACAACAAACAAAGAATACTATTTCAAAAAACACTACCGGTAAATAATATAATTGCTTACAAATTAAAATTTAGGACATAACATAGAAATATTATTGAGCTTAGCATACTATTTTTACCATTTTAAATGATATTTAAATAAAAAATAGGTACACCAAAAACAATAGGGGTTAAAGTATGAAATTGCCGTTTTATTGTAATAGGTACTTCGAATTGCCATAGAACCTTCATGGTTTGTGATTTTTGAGTGAAACTTTTTTTACATGGTATCTATGTAGATCTTCTTTTAAAAAATGTGCAACATTCGATTATCGACTTTCAGTTGTTTTTCTATTCACCTTAGACAAGAAAGATGGATATTTCGAAAATTCGAGTGATTTTTGAATACGAGTTTCGACGCGGAACTAACGTAGCAGAAATAGCTCGCAATATCAATGTTGCGTTTGGAGAGGGGACTGCTAATGAACACACCATGCGATTTTGGTTTAAACGCTTTCGTGATGGAAACTTTGATTTGAAGAACGAACCACGTGGAAGACCGCCCCCACACAGGCGAATAACAATGAATTGAAAGAAATGGTGGAAACCGATCCGAGCCAAACTACCCAGGAATTAGCGGCATGGCTTAACGTTACCTTACCAACAATATTGACTCATCTTCATCAAATCAATAAAATAAAAAAATATGAAAAATGGGTGCTTCATGATTTGAATGATCTGCAGAAAGAAACGCGTATTGAAACTTGTGTTGCCTTGTTGAATCGATACAGAAATGAAGGAATATTGGATCGAATTGTGACATGTGATGAAAAATGGATTATTTACGATAACCGTAAGTGAAAAATGCAATCTCTGACCCCAGGTCAAACGCCGCAACAGTGTCCTAAAGCAAAGCTTACCAATAAAAAGGTAATGGTAACTGTTTGGTGGTCTTAGCATAAATGACCTTCCTATTAGATGACAGCAATGTATATAAAAAACGAATTTCAATTTTTCAGTACATATCGGCAATTTCATACTTTAACCCCTATTATAATAAAGTGCAACTTGCAATACCTTAAAAATACTAATTATTTATAGAATAAATATTAATATTACAAAAGTATGTTAGGTTACATAATAATCATTTAAAAAAATAGCTTAAAGAGATTTTTTTTCTTTTAAAGTTCCGTAGCCTACGGACCGTAGGTAAAAGACAATACCACCCGATGAGTGGGACTCGTGGGTTAACCACCTGTATGTATTCATGTTGTGTGCGTTACACTTTTTGTCACAATATCCCACAATCTATGCATTTTTGTGGTACATTTTACTGAGAAACTATCACACATTCACGTTTGGGTTTTGAAATAGTATTTTGTACTAAGTAACTAGATGTATTATCAATTATAAAATTTTTTTTTTCTTCTATTTAAAAAAAATATCTATTTTCATTAATTATTTTTATTGTATTACTAACGCCCTCTATAAGAGAACTAAGAAAATACTTTTATAGTTATTTTAACGCCATCTGTAAGAAAACTAAAAAAATACTTTTATAGTATGAATGGAGCATAACTTAACAATTAGCTTTCGCGATTACTATTCATAAGTCACAAGGCTTAAGGCCGGCGGCCATACACGGACCGCTCTTGCAGCCATAGTCAACAGCTTGAAGCTGCCATTGATAACTGCTGAAGCAGTTGATGCCAAATTCAGCAGTTGGTATCAACTGCTCAACAAGTCACAATTTCAATTTCATTCAAATCAGTAGCATCGGATTTTGAGAAAGAAGCACTACTACTACTTTTGCTCAGACAACGAAGACGTGAAATGAAGAGCGCTGGCGGAGGTAACTGCGTGAGAGCAGTCGACAGCTCGAACAGTCAGTGTATGCCTGGCGACTGCTTGACCGCATGATGAAATTTCACCGCGCTGACAACCGCCCGAAGCAGTCGCAACTGCTTAAGCGGTTTCGTGTATGTCTGTACATAAAAGACTGTAGTTTGCTATGCGGTCGCAGTTTGAAGCAGTCGATACTAGCTGCTTTAAGCTGCCTGTGTATGGCCAACCTAACATGAGATAAAGATATTGTAGATAAAGAAACATCTATCGGTTTAACATATGTAGCGTTTTCAAGAGTAAAAACATTTGAAGGATTAGCGTTATATAAATAATTCCCTTATGATAGATTAAGTAGTATCACAGATCATATAATACTATACTAGTGTAGTATTAAACATTCATTTATGTTAAAATGTAGAAAACAAGAAGAAATTTGTATGAGAACTTTTGTTTGGACAAAACTAGTAGCATTAGGAATCACGAACAAACTTCTTAGTTTTATACATTGTTATTGTTATTTTTATTTGGATGAAATAGAAATGAAAAAAACGATTTGTCGTATGAATTATTTACAGAAGCCTATGTCAATAATCGATAAATTAAAAGTTTATTCTCTTAAAAAAACTGCCTTCAAAAATACTAGGTAGAAACTTTGCGAGCCCTCCTAAAGCACCGCTTTTTTGCTAGTATGAATATATATGTTTGTAGGGATTGTATTTTATATATAGCAAGTACACCGCTTACCATTTCATGTGGTGATTGCGTGATTCCTCTACCTGTGGATGTGATGAGAAATATATATTAAAAATGCTGTGCATTTTTTAATATATATTTCTCTTTTTTAGTATATCTTATTTGGTGTGCAATAAAGTGTTTAACTAACAATATATCTATGTGTAAATGCATTTTCCAACCTTAAAAAATACAAAAGATAATAAAACATGAAACACTAATATTTTTATTAATACAAACGTAGCATAAGTTAGAGTAGACAGTAGATAAAGTGCGGAAATTTGTACTTTTTATATCTAAGATGAAAAACCAGCATTCGATTCATCGTTTTACTAATTTAAGTGATTATGTAACAGTTTTTGCACTAGATAGACTGACAAAAGCTAAAAAACACTTTTAAAAATACTTTTTAATTATTTTAACACCTGGTTTTATGTTTGTCATTTCATTTAAGTGAAGTTTTGATTCTAAATACATGTATCTATTTAAATTTACTGAATTTATCTATACATATAATAAAATTCTGAGTACCTTAAATAAGTATTTTTTGGAAAATCTTATTGTACCTTAAATATTTTTTGGAAAATCTTATTGAAATAGACTTTATTATCGATACAGAGACCGAATCTATAGTTTCTAGAATTTTTGTCTGTCTGTCTGTCTGTCTGTCTGTCTGTCTGTCTGTCTGTCTGTCTGTCTGTCTGTCTGTCTGTTACCGCATCACAGAAAAACCATTGGAGGGATTTTGATGAAATTTGGTATGATTATAGCTGGATATCCGGATCAACATATAGGATACTTTTTACCGCGGGAGATTATCTCATTCCCACGGGAATACAAGTTATAACACAACCCATATGTATGATCAGAATTTCTTGAAACTTGGTATTAATGCTCTTCAATACAATTAAATAAATACATGTTTTAGCGTTTTTTGAAATTCATCCCATAAGGTGATAAAATAAGGGATGAAAATTTGTATGAAACCTACCTTTTTAAAGTTTTTTTGTTGTAATTTTAGTGCGAGCGAAGCCGCGGGTTTTGTTAGTTCACAATAAATTGCTTCAGTTACTAAAATACTTTGTTGATAAAAATTACACATATTAATTTAAAAGACTGAAAGTTAAAAATATTAAATATTAAATTATGGTACTTGTTTATTTTTATTAGAACTTTTAGTTTCCGTCCAAAACTGTTAAATACTACTTACTACCATTGGACAATTTTAGAATAAAATCACTATCGTCAATACTTCGCCTTCGACTTATTTGAAAATTCAAAGAATTTTCGAATCACTAAAATTTGTTCAACATACATGGGGGATATATCCATCATTCATGCGTACACATATTGTAGCGGACCTCCTCCCATCTCCCTCTAACTTTTAAATTAGGAGGTGGAAAATACTGAAAAATAGAAATATAATAGAGCTTCCAAAATATTTCCGACAAAAAATTACGTTCAGTAATTTCCGTGATATGGGATATTATAAGTTCCACGTGTACAGCCGCAAAATCAATTTTGTTTCGTGCATATAACAATATAAATTTATTTATGACTTCAACAATATAAATATTGTAAATGGCTTTTTAACGCCTATTTAAAAATCTGATTCGGTTCTTAGATATAACAAATTGCGTTATTATTTCACAAATTGAATTATTTACAACTGTGGAGAAAGAGTTAAGTGGACCATTTTTATGCTTTAATATATTGATTATTTCTTGACTGTATAAGAAGTGTTTATCTTACGCTTTATTTGTTTTTGCTTTTGTAATTGAAAAATTATTGTAGCAATATAACTTAACGGTATGAATGAAATCATGAAATCCGTTCAAAATTTATAACAGGCTTTTTTATTTTCATGAAATATTTCAGTAAAACTTTTATTCTAACCAAAAAAAAAAACGGTTACGTAGATAAAAAAGTATAAGGATGATAAGGTTAAGGTTATTAGAGTTATAATTGTAAATTGATCGCCAACGTTGCAGTGAAATTAAAATATTAAAATTCTATTTTGTCAAAGTTATTTCAATTTAATTAATGATATAGTAAGCCACTAGAATAAGTTATAGCATCACTTCAAAAACAATCCAATAAGACCATGTAATAATAATAATAATAATGTCCTCCTGATGTGAATGACGGCTTTACGTGCTCTCCGAGGCACGGGGGTGCAACACCGCCAACTTCTCAACTCCGGGCTGTTACTGAAGCTTACTATACAGAAAGACTCAATAACTAACTTGGCCCGACCCGGGATTCGAACCCAGGACCTCAGGATGTGCAGCCGTACATGCTAGCCACTACACCACCGAGGCACCATGTACAATTTACATTTCACAAAGCTGCCATATAGAACCGCCTTATGCTCCCACCCTACTCGAGTGCATATTAAATCTCGTACCGACGAGTTCAATGGAGAATTAATAAAAATAAAAAAATAATTAAAGGTACTACTCATAGCGAAACCTTTGTTGTATCTGTGGAGATTGGTCTGGCTGTATACATCAAGTCTTAAAATATAGTACCCTGAGATACATATGTACATAAAATGTAGACTTGCTACTATGTCGTAAGTTAATTAATTTATAAATTTCAAAGCTTCTGGCGGAAGGTAGGACGCACGGCAAATGTCTGACCTGAACCTGCAATTATTCTGGTGAAATATATATAATACATATAAAATTACTAGCAGACCCGGCCACGCATTGCTGTGGCACACATATGAAAATCGTAAATTTTGCAATAAAAAAAGAAATAATCGGGATAAAAACTATCCTATCTTTTTAATTGGCACAAATCACACATTTTGAAACAAAATACGTCTAGATCGAATAAATAGTTTTGGAGTTCATCCCGGACAAACATTGTGACACGAGATTTATATATATTAAGATGATATCATACTATCACATAGGTGGGTAATGTTTTTATGTCCCTTTAGTACTCAAAGCTACATGTTAAATGGCTCAGCTCTCAAACAAGCATGCATCCATTCGCGCAGACTACTCATATAGAAAATTTAAGCTTTGCTAAACAGATGTCCGTAGGTCTGGATGCTTCTAGCTAGTAAGCTAGAGCTTGGAAACTTTGACAGATATCACTATATCTGTCAAAGTTTCCAAAAACAAAGTCTTGTCTATCTTTTTTTTTTATTGCATTATGGATAAATTAATTATTACATAAGGAATTTGTAGACGGAGGCGAAGCGTAAAATAAGCGGGAAATGCATAATCTGATGATATGGTGTTTTTTTTTAAATTCAGTTATATCCGGGTGGCCGAGCTTTGCTCGGAGTAGGCGCTATTTTTTCTTCGTAAAAGACACCTATAAAGATAAACTTAAAAAGCAAAAACTTATCTAAATACAAAAGATCCAAATCTATTTACGAGATACATAAAATAAATATACAAGAATTAGCTTGTTTAATATTTTTTTCTTCTACAGAAATATTTTATGTAAAATGTAAACGTAAATATTAATGCTTAACTTCTTGTAATTAAATAATAATTATGCTTTCAGATATAACTGGCGAATCACATCGTTTATGCAGTTTCCGGCACCTGAAAATATTTGATAGAAAGTTATCAATAGTCATTATAAAATTAAGATTTTATAGTACTTGCTTGAATGCAAGATATACAAGGCCTTTTTATTTATTTTTTTATTTTATTGTTTTATTTTGTTAGTACCTAACTGAAGCTTGGTTAAAAATCGTATTAAAACTAAAAGAACTTACTTATTTGGGCGGTAATAATGTGACCTGGATATTTTTATGTCTGTGGTTTTTGAAATTTTGTTTTAATATGGTACGTTAATTAATAGTATTTTTAGCTTTCTTAACACAAATAATGAAACAGATATAAAAAATCTGTTTTATTATTCAAAAGCAGTTACTACTGCTGGCTGGAACCAACTTCGAAAATATCCGATTAGGTATCTATAGTAAACGAAAACTCCCGTTCAGTTGTTTTTTACTTTTTAGTATATTTTTTTAGTCGGTTTAACTTTTTTAAATTACTTTTTTATTTGGTCTAAATTCGTAGAATCTTGCCCTTGCGTCAAAGACAACATGCAACAAACAAAGAATACTATTCCGAAAAACGCTACTTGCAAACAATATACTCGTAACTTAGAAATATTTTTAATTTACCTTACCATTTTTTCATTTTTTTCCATTTTAATTAAGGATTAAAAAATACACTAGATTTTCTTAAGTGAAACATGCAGCGCTTTAAATATTAATATTATTTTATTATTAAGCTATTTAAGCAGGATTGAACAAATCGATAGGACATGGAAGAAAAATACTTTAAATTTGAAATTATCACGTTTATTCAAAGGAAATCCTTCTTTATTTTAAGAAATAATAATAACTGCATTTAATTTAAAAAAAAAAGCTTATCTGAATAGGTAGGTAATCGAACCAACTAACAATGCAAGCAAATGTACGTCAATATTTTATCAAATTAATTGATAGCATCTATGGTAAGGATAAAATCTCTCGAACAAACATCGTATTTTAGAATTAAAGAAAACGAAAAATCTTACAATTTATACATATTGACTCTTAACACCATGGAAAAAAGCACAGGATATGGAAGAAAAGTGGCTTAAAGACTGAAAATATTAAGTTTCACCAAAAGTAAACATTATTTTATTTATTGAAGTGAAAACTTCTATAGGCAGATTTGGATGAGGAGTAAATTCATGTAAGTCGTCATCGACATGGTCACGTGACGGACGTGTTACCGCTAACACTCAAGAGTGCCGATAGATGTCAAAACCAGATAAATGTAAACAGTTTTAATTTACAAATTTTAATTTAAGATCAAACAATTAATTTGCACATTCAAAAATAACAACTGCTTATTTATAGTTTTAAGTTTTCACTTCCGTCGGCAGTCCTCATGACTGCTTTTTTAAATAAAAATAACTGCATTTAATTTTTTTAATGACCTAAAACGGTAATCGAACTGACTAAAAATGCAAAAAGGTACACTGTCACTATTTTATCAAGTTAATCGATAGAGTCTATGGTAAAGATAAAATATCTCAAACAAACATTGTATCTTACATTTAATGAAAACTGTGAAATTTCGAACTTGTGTGAATTCGCACATATCGATCCTAACTAACATCACAACATAAGCTATTTATTTTATAAAAGTAAAAAATCTTTTATAATTTCCTTAGATATCCACGATGTATTTATGTGCTTAGCTCCTTTAACGTCCCACTGCTGAGCACGGGCCTCCCTTTAACACAAGAGGGATCAGGCCATAGTCCACCACGATGCCCAAGCGCGGGTTGTCAGACTTATGAAAACTTGCTATATTCTCTCAGATATTCCGGTTTCTTCTCGATGTTTTCCTTCACCAATACATCAACAATATGTAAATGGAAAAAATATAATTTATGAAGTCAAACCAGCTAAAAATCCTCATATCAATAATTATTATTAATCCTCATTTAAGGTACACATATCTATGTAAGTATGCCTATATCTAAGCCAAGGCAAGTTTTAACATACAATTTGTTTTTGTAAATACTGCGAAACTGAAACCGATATAAACATCTCGATCATCTCTTTTATTTTTCTTTATTTGGTGTTTATGTTTGTTTTCCCGGTATTTTCTAAATCTTTAAAAAAAATATTTAAATGCAGTTATTTTTATTTAAAAAAATGAAACAATGTTTTCCTTGAGTGAAACTAAAGATTTTCAGTATTTAAGACACTTCTCTTCCATTTCCTGTGCGTTTATTTCACGATGTTATTTAGAGTCGATATGTATAAATTGTAAGATTTCATGGTTTTCTTTAATTCTAAACTACAATGTTTGTTATTGATTAATTCGATAAAATAGTGATGATGTCCTTTTTGGCATTTTTATTTGTCTCGATTTCCGGTTCTGATAAGCTTTTTTTTTAAAAATCAGTTATTTTTTTTTAATAAAACAATGTTTCCTTTGAGTAAATCTTGATAGCTTCAATATTTAAGATACTTTTCTTCTATGTCCCATCCATTTGTTCCACCCTGTATATATATGTATAATAAATGTAAATATTATAATAGATGTTTACAAAATAATTTTTAAATTAAATCTAATCAAAATAAATTAAAAACTTAGTTTGGACTTCCTTATTCTGTACTTATAAAACTAGTTCCATTATACGGATTATATATATATATATATATATATATATATATATATATATATATATATATATATATATATATAAATTTAACTAAATACAAAAAACGTGTAGGAGTTAAAAAATATAAGAATAAATTATTATGATGTAGTTTACTTATTCTCGTAGTACATGAAAATTGTAATTGCATCTTTATGTTTGTTTGCCCTTCCGTCCATATCCCATTCGGTCTTAGTTACTAAGTTACTAAACGTTTTCATTCAGACTTTCTTTAAGCAGTTTTTGACTATATCTGAAAGAAAAAACTTTAATGGTTTATTGATGATTACATTGGATGGTAATAACTGTTGTTGAACAGTAAAAGAATCTCTTAATATTTTGTTTCACGTTTCATTACTGTTTTGCTTATAGTATTGTAGAAATAAAAGTAAACTATTTCAAGTAAAATCTTAATCAGATTTATAAATAACATAAATAACAATAATATAAATAACATTTGATTTTAAAAACTAAGTAATTTAAACATGAAAAAATGAAACTAAACGATAAAATATATAAAACATTCGAGTTTAAAACGCCTGTTTAAAAACTGATGCGGTTTTTCGATATAACAAATTGCATTATTATTTTACGAAATGAATTAGGTTCTATGGTTACACTACTCGTATGTTTTATTAACTTTGTATTAGAATAAAATCATCAATCGGAACATGATTAGTAAAAATTGAGCTTATTATATATGCCCTTCTATACTATTTATATTCAGCCCTTTTTAACGTCCCACTGGTGAGCATGGGCCTCCATTCAAAACGAGGATGATCAGGCCATAGTCCACTACGCCGTGGTGGCCAAGTGCGGGTTGGTGGAGTGCACAATCTTTCAAAAATTTGCTAGGTTCTATCAGACATGCTGGTTTCCTCACGATGTTTTCTTTCACCTTAAAACAAATGGTAATCACGTTGGAAATGATTCGCACATGAAAATATCAGAGGTGCGAGACCTGGGATTTGAACCCGCTTCACTTGGTTTCCCAAGCGAGCGCGTTACCACTGAGCTACCACTCCATATACTATATTATTTATTTATTATTAAAATTTTTAAAAGTGATTTAGGAGAAGGAATAAGTTAATTATATATTTAAAATTTCTTGATAGTCATTATAAGTGTAAAAGTGACACATAATTTGTTTTTGTTTTCAATTAAATTATCAGAATATAAACACAATTTAATGTTTTGAAAGAAATCCTTAAATTTTATACTCATAGTTTATTACAATTTTTTTTTTATTTTTGTGCAATATTTGAATAATATATTTATTCTAAAAGAAAAAGATATGTTAGAAAAAATAAAATAAAGTATGTTAAGTAAATTTATTTGAGTCGTAATTGTAAAGGGTAAAAGATTTTTTTGTTAAAAGAAAAATATTGTTCAGCTTGCCAAAATAAGAATTGTTTTAAATAATCAGGGCATTATTATATTCTACTATGACGTATCTACGTTTTAGGTATAGTGTAATTAAATAACTCATCAGAGTAAAACCATCGATAAAACAAATATAGAAAATTGCACTTTATAGGTACATACATAATATGCATCACCAGACTTTGTAAAATAAATAAAACACATAGCTTTTGATACTCGTTTAGATTTATTTAAATTGTTTAGTGTTATTGTTATATAATTATGCACTGAAATATACATATTTTTACCATTTTAAATAAGGATCAAAAGATACACTAATTTTTTTTTTTTTAATTAATGCAAGACACATCAAGTTATTTATAATTTTCCTTTATAATATTATATTATCCGACCATATAGACCTCCCAAGGTACGTCTTGTGAACTTACTGCGACCTGTAAATCATGTGTATTGTGTATGTATTTAATTGAAAGAAAAACGTTTATATCTAAACTAACTTATTATTAGTACTAAAATCACAGATCATACAATACTATACTATTATTAAAACTGTCTGTACTAGTCAAATATAAGTTACCTCTCGAGGTTTTGGCATCGATGGGCTCTGGTATTTTGCATGATTGTTAGCTCTGAAATTTAGTTTTTTTCAATAAGTCTGTTATATTACCAAAACTAATTAATAGCTATCTGCTAATATGTATTTATTATTTAGATAGAAAATTGATGACTATGTATTAATATTTGCTCTGTATTAAATCGGATACTGTTCCAGGCTTCACAATAAAGAAAAATGCTGGATTAGTTGCGTGGGCTACATAATATGTAACCCACTCATACAAAATTGATAATTTCTCAGAATTGGTAAGCGTTAGGTTCCTGCGCCCCCAGGTATTTTCGAACGAATGTTCGAGAGACGCGCTGAGTGCAGCACAAGCGTCAGTCCTGGGCGGTTGTGTCACAGGACTTCAGCGAAGTGCATGGACTACAATTGTAGCGCGCGCGACCAATTACGGAAGTAGTTTTATCATGTCGAACTTTTGTGTTTTTATTAATTTTATTAGAAACTTAATTTAAATTCATTATTAAAACTTTGTTTATTAGTTTCGAATTGATTTAACATTAATAACTTTTTATTTTTTTGCGTAAAAATGCATAATCGATGAGCTGCGCAGATTGAGGCATGGCTGGCTGAAGATGATACCGAAAATGAAGCTTATGAAGCAGAGTCAAGCTCTGACGAAGAGATGAATAATCTACAAGAGCAAGACCATGAGACCAGAGAGATCAGACAAATGCTCTGAGGATGATAAGCCGCTTCAGCAACGCCCGCGCAGTGACTTTTATACCGGAGTTGACAATATATTGTGGTTAAAAACGATTCCTCTGAATAGGGGAAGAACGCGAAGTCACAATATAGTATTTGTGCCTCCCGGGCCTAAAGGAATAGCTCGACAAAAGCAAGGTATTGATGACTGTATGTCCCTTTTTGTTGATGATAAGATAATCGATGTTATTACCAAGTATACTACTAATAAATTAATTATATCAAGAATAAATATGCGAGAGAAAGAGATGCTAGACAGACAAATGAAACTGAAATCAGAGGCTATATTGTGATTTTGCTAATAATAGGAGTAATTGGATGAAGATAAACACGTAAAATATATAGGAATCGACGCAATTTATTTGAGTATGTCTGAACAAAGATTTAAATTTCTGACAAGGGTTTTACGCTTTGACATTATAGAAAATCGCCAAGTTCGTGCAAGCATTGATAAGCTAGCCTCTATAAGAGAGATTTTTGATTTGTTTATTACGAACTTTCAAAAGAACTTTGTTTCTAGTGCTGAAATGGCTCTGGACTTATTACTTGGCAAAAACATGAATATTACCATGGATAATTAGTTTTCTTTACTTCGAGTGACAAAACAACGTTTTTAAAAATGGCACTATTATGGCGACGGACGGTACGAAAAGACAAAAGAGAAGTACCTCGGGAATTGCGTGTCGCAAGAGGAAATCCACTATGTTCTTCCGAATTTGGATTCCATCCACCATGTACACTAGTGTCATATGTGCCAAAACCCAATAAAGTTGTCATATTGATGTCAATGATGCACAACGATGGGATAATCGATGCTGATTCTGGATACAACACTAATCTTTTATCGATAAAATTTACAAGCAGTGCAGATATTGGGTGAAAACGACCCGAAATTTTTGACAAATAGTTAACATAAGTTACAAAAGCCGGATTTAAGGAAACTGTACTGATTATATTATCATATATCTAATAAATTGTTTATGCTTATGAGTTTATTTATTTCAATTTAAAAATGGACTACGTATGTAGTCCGCGCGACTACTCCCGATACTTTTAGGTACACGAATACTGCAGGGTTAAATGAATATGTGAATGCCTCCAGAGTTGATAATAAATTTTAAATTGTGGTTTCTTCATTCAGAGTATTAAATAAGAATTTTTATTTAATATAGAATAATGAGATATTTTCTTTGTGAAAAGTAACCAGAAGAATTCTTCTTAGTTTGATTTCAAAATTAGAAAAAATATATATAATAATATACCGTTAACCTATCTATATGCCAAATTTCATTTAGATCCGTTCAGCCGTTCTGACGTGATTCAGTAACAAACAATCAAACATTCAAACATCCACCTAAACTTTCACATTTATAATATTAATAAGATTGTTTACCTTTCATAGTTTGAATTCGCAGAATCTTTCCCTTGAGTCAAAGACAACATACAACAAACAAAGAATACTATTCCGAAAAACGTTACCTGCAAAATAAGTAAATTGCTTTGACAAAAAAAATCATATAATATATAATCATATTTTGAATTTTTATTACCATTTTTGCCATTTTAAATATATAACTTTCTATGTTTTAAACTAAACTAGTTGTTGATATAATAAATGTGAATATGTATATGAATATAAGGTATAATAGTAAGGTATTATATATATATATAATGTTTGAGCTAAAACTAATCGAAATAAATTGGAAATTTAGTTTGGGGTTCCTTATTATAAAAACAATTCGATAAAACTAAGAAGATAAAACTCTTCATATGGAATATATTTAATTTAAAAGCCAAATGTGCTTTGCAAAATTTTTAAATAATATGATATTTATACAACAAAATATTAATTTTATTGAAAATATATTAACAACGTAACATTGAGGGGAACTATAAGATTGATATTTTTAATTTATTTATGTTGTCTTTTCAGATGTATACATACTGGTTTTCTTGAGTGCCAGTAGTTTAGAAATAATAATAAAAATGAGGAAAAGTTGGCAAAACAACAAAGGTTTAATCCTCTTTGTGGACCTTAAATAGTTTTTGTGTAGGTATATATTGTATTTGATATTTTTTTAATCGGAATAGGAGTTTTACGAAGAGTCGTAGTTAAGATTTGATTGATGAATACTAATAGGAACGAGGAGGTGGCTAAATACCAATCAGTAGTGCCATTCCCTACAGCTCGACAGCTGGAACCGTGAATATATTTCATACAGTTGCATGCTGTATAATCTCATGATATATAATAATAGATGTATTCAGCTGTTGAGTTATATAAAACTTTTTACAGAATAGCACTATAGACTTAGAAATTGTTTATTAAAACAGCGTCAAAGACAATAAAAACAAAACTAATATTATTGTAGATACTCGAGAAATATTAAAAAAAAGATAATTTGCTATAACCACTTCATTATAATATTATGTTTATGTGTTTTTTCATTCAAGCCCAATTTGAAAATTTCCTGGTCTAACCGACAAAATCGATGTCTAATATATGATATGATAGCTTCCGACAATCCTTATTTTTCCTCAGACATTAAAAATAGTCGTTAAATCTAATGATTGTATAAAACATGACTTATGAAAAATAAATATTTCTAAAATATATTTTATTTTTGTAAATTTAAATAAAACTATATTTTTGGACGTTTTCATGGATTTATTTAGATTTTTCCAGTTTTTAAAATGCACTTTTTTAATTTTACAATAAAAAATAGAAAATTTATATTTTAGCCTATTCTAAGAAAATATTATATTCCTGGCGACTCACGCTCGCTTCGCTCGTACTCGTCCCCAGGTACGTTTTCACAGTTAATATAAAATAAACTATATATTATATGTATATACACAGGTATAGAAAAGTAAGTATTTAAAAATTTATATATATAATATAATATAATTTATAATATACATAAACACATATGTATAACCCTCACTTGAGAAGTGATTCCCCATACAAATTTTCATCACCCTTTTCACCCCCTTAAGGAGTGATTTCCGGCATAAAAACTATCCTATCTCCTTCCTAGGGTCTCAAACTATCTCAATACCAAATATCATCTAAATCGATGCAGTGGATTAAGCATGAAAAGGTAACAGACAGAGTTACTTTCGCATTTATAATATTAGTATAGATTGTAATTATTTTCTTAATATTATTGTTAATCTTTTTAAAAATGATTCAGGTGTTTTAATATTTAAAATTTATTGATCGAAGTAATAAAAAGTTATAAACTTCACGTCATTTACTCGTGTAGGTAATTGAAATATCAGTGAAGAAATTCAATTTAACGGTTTGAATGAAATCATGGAATTTTTCAGTCGTTGTATATTACAAGGGTTTTTGATTTTATTTTTTATGCAATATTTCAACAATATATTTATTTTAACTGATGAAATTTTTAGCGAAAACAAAATAAGGTAGGCCTAATTTAAATTTAATAATAGTTAAATATTATTTTTAAGAGTGATTTGTTCTTAATAAATATAAAAAATAAGCATATTGCTCTGTTATAATGTTATAAAAAATAAGCATATAGTCACTATTTTTATTTAAATTACTAATAAGTATTAAATTATGTTCTTAAATTCGCCAAATAGTCAAATTATATTGTTATTAAATTTAATTTAGTAATTATATTAAATTCATATATTATCATTAATTATATGTTAAAATTTAATAAACTCTAATAGTCTTATTCATAAAAAAATACAGAATCTTTATTAGCTTGTTAATAAGCAAATTCTCAAAAAAAAAATATTCATAAACGTTTAATAGTGCTAAAACGCTATAATTAATCAATAACCGCTCTATAACTTATAATAGCTCGAAGCCTACTATAAACCTTTATAAAAGAACTAGCGGCTCACCCTCTCTTCGCTCGGGTTCGCCTCTAGACAAACAAAAACAAATCTATCCCACGGGAACTGTACATTTTCCGGGATAAAAAGTTGCCTATTGTTTATTCTGATGGATGAACTATATTACTGTAAAGTTTCATTAAAATCCAAGCAATAGTTTTTGTGAACTAAACTGTATAAGTTACTATAGTTTTTTAACTATCCCACGGGAACTCTTTGATTTTCCGGGATGAAAAGTATCATAAATGTTGACCGGGGATATAAGGTACCACGATGCAAAATTTCATTTAAATCGGTCCAGCCGCTTTAGAGATTAGCCCGTACAAACAGACAAACAGACAGACAGAGAAACAAAAAAATTGGAAAAAAATCTGGATTTGTTCTATTGCTCTTCTTACACCCCATTAACTTGGTTTTTAGAATTTTTTTTCTATGTGCAGACATTCGACCTCTACAGTTTTATTATAGTAAAGATAGAAGATAGATAGACAATATGGCCGCCTTGACTTCAGTGACAGATGATAATTTGATTGAACTTGAAGTTAGGTTATTTTATTTTGTTTCTAGTGACATTGCATAATTGTAAAATATTGTACATAAATACTTTAATTCATTTACTACTACACTACTTTACTTTTGGCGGAAAACTCTAAACAAATGTCACACACACTGATTCACGGAGCGTAGTGCCATGACAACATAATAAAGCGAAAACTAGCTTATAGCGAGAATTTAGTTGTGAGATGTTTATTGAATCGTTATGAATAAAAAAAGTTATGAAACGTTTAATAGGCCTAAAGAGTATTTTAGCTAATGAACATTGTAAACCTATATTAAGAGATTTTTATGAATAAGACTGTAAAACTACAAGACTTTTAAATGCCTTATATTCATAAGAATTATCCGTTGTGATTGTTACTAGTTTTGTATAATTTCAGTAACTACACTATAAATACTCGTATAACATTCAATGAATCAAGATATCACAATGCCAAACGTAAAGCCATATTGATCTTAAATGGTGATAAAGGTTTAAGAATTAAGAGCAAGGATAAGCCTAAGAAGATTACTAGTTTATTATATCAAGAGTTTGATGACGAGGGCAAAGTTTTAAACAAGCATGAAATGTATAATCTTGATGATGTGGTAATATTTTTCAAGAATTTTTTGGATACACGAATTTGTTATGTGGAATGTGATTTGAAAAATTGATACAAGAGAATACAGAGAGATATCAATATATAACTAGAAGTTATTGTTCATAGTAGTTATTATGCTGTTAAATTGACTCTGCAACATGGAAATGCACATCTGCTTCTATATAGATATATGTATCTGGAACTTCTTCAATATTTGATAAGAAATTAAACGTTTATGCTTAAAGAAAAAGTTTAGTTATTGTTTTAGGAAAATAAGTAGAAGATTGAACCATTGGCAGCTAATAAAAAAAATTATATAATTATTTGGTAATTTAAAACAACTTTGAAAATTTAAATGTCGTGTTTTTGTTGTTTGTCAAAAACCAAATGACTGCATTCACTAATAAAACTGCACTATAAAGTAAAAAAAAGCAGTCATGAGGACTTCCGACAGAAGTGAAAACTTAAAACTATATACAAACAGTTGTTATTTTTGGATATTCAAATTAATCTTCTTATCTTAAATTAAAATTTATAAATTAAAACTGTTTACATAACTGACGCGGAGTAATATGGAAGCAGCCGCAGCAGCATCCTAAAGATGTTGTTATATTGAATACGCAGGACTTTGGTGGCCCGATGGGTATGACTCACCCACAGACTGCTTGCGTAAAAAGATTGGTAGTATGCCTTAAACAAAGTTAACTTTACTGACGTGGAGCAGCGAGCGAATCTACGAGTTATCATATTCCCTCGGACCGCCAGTGCCCTACGCTCCCGTTCCAGATCCGCGTCATCGGACAGATTTTCCGTCACAATATGCCCAAGATACCTAAAACTGAATACCCGCTGCAGTTCCTGGCCATACAATTTAATTGGAGGAACACAGACCGGCACGCATACACTTGATTTACCCTTAAAAAGGAGTATTTTGTTTTTTTTTTGCGTTATACGCCAGTCCATGTTCCATCGCATATGATTCACATATGTTCAACATTTTGCGAATAGCTCCCAACGTTGGACCCGGCAGCACCGTATCGTCCGCGTAACTAGTATTGTTGACGCACACAATATCGATATGACAACTGGTATGAGTGCTGCTGAGCTCACCGATGAGGTCATTTATGTATAAATTAAATAATAAAGGAGTGGCCAGTCCACCCTGCCTAACGCCGCAATCCATACCGTAAGGCTCGGACAGAGCTCCGTCTCATCTCACCTGGTTCCGCTGACAGCGATACCATTCCTGTAATAACGATACTATTTCCACCGGCACACCTGCACTCTTGAAACTGAACATAGCTTGTCCTAGAGCTTACCATATAGGACAAAGGCTTTTGACAAGTCCAGGAAACACGCGTATACCGGTGTTTTCCTATCTGTATAGTATTGAACAGCCTGCTTAAGACATAATATGGCACTTTCAGTGGAAAGCTCACCCCTGAAACTGAACTGGGCTTCATGCAGCTTTATGTGTTTTATAAGAATATTACTTAGCAGGCCGCCCAGTACCTTGGCCATTATGTTCGCGAGCGAGATGGGACGGTAGTTATTTCTATCCGAGATGTCCCAGTTCTGTTCTTAATAATAGGAACCACAATAGTTTTAGTAAGTTACTCTGGTAAATAACCATGGCAAAGACAAAGATTATAAAATTGGGATAGGACGCGTGGCAGGCAGACCCCAGCATGCCTAAGATGCTCGATGCTGAGACCGTCATATCCAGAGGATTTACCTCTAGTCATACCATTGATAACGCGACTAACCTCCTTCGCTGTAAATATAACCTTAATCTTGCTGAGGCTCCCAGCACCAAGCGACCGAGACATATCTGTGTCATGCTGCGGTTTCACCCTAAATTGTTCGCTAAGCATATTAGCAATCATATGTTGATTGCTAATATCATCAACGCTCACAGTAAGGCCAGGCTTTCGGCTCATGTTTCCCGTCTCTTTCCAGAACTGCTTGAAATTGTTAGCAGAGTGATGGGAAGCAAGTGCATCCATTTTAATTTGTTCCTGCCTATCTTGACACCACTTTAGCTTTTGCTTAAACAATTCCCTACTTTCTTTCATGTTAACATACGTCTGACCCATATTAGGTTTTCCTGCATCAACCCAGGCCAAAAACCTCAGCCTAGTCTCCCTGCGGTAGCATGTTACGTAAGTATTCCATCCCGCAACACCCCTCCTACGTACCTTCACCTTTTTACACGTCGCTGCTGCTACATCGGACAATATTGTAACCAGTTTTAAGTACATATTTCTTACCAATAGCTTGTGCTCAACATTAGTACATATACCACCACAACAAAGACTCATTTCATCCGGGATATCGATTTGTCGTAGTTGATTATTACATAATTTATTATATCTCCGGGCTTGTTGGTCTGTACGATCATCCCATACAACCCCACTGAACACCTGTGCAGAGATCGTTGTGTGAGTATACGACACTAGATCCAAATCACAATCTATTATAAGGGGAAAGTGATCAGACCATTTCATGTAGGCAACGCTGCATTCGTGACAACGCAATGATCCAACCATCTCACACAACCATGGGCCTCACTAATAAAGGTAAACTATGTGTCGTTAATTTTCATAAAAATAGGTCTATACAAGTCCACTTCTGGTCATCACAAAAGTCCAATAAATGCTTACAAAAGAGTTCATTAGGATGTGCATTGAAGTTACCTAATACACCGAACAGTCACTATTTTCTT
Organism: Argynnis bischoffii washingtonia; assembly: GCA_033884665.1. Taxonomy (NCBI): domain Eukaryota; kingdom Metazoa; phylum Arthropoda; class Insecta; order Lepidoptera; family Nymphalidae; genus Argynnis; species Argynnis bischoffii. The sequence goes on along the minus strand of CM066618.1, from coordinate 9,134,337 downwards.
CAATAATAGCACTGATTGAACTTAAACACTAAGTGAAAGTAGGCAGATTATCGGCACAATCAGTTGGCATATAGACGCTAAATAACAAAAAAGATGCACCACTTACTTGAATTTTTACCGCAGATAAGCGAACATCACCACAATCTATAACCGAGACCTCGAAATACACTTTTTCTCCACAGAATAGCAACTCCACCATAAGGCATGCCTGTAAGGAGGCCCGTTGAGACGTCTACCGCAGATGTCCCTGTGCTCCCAAACTCCTTACTGACACCCGCTAGCTCTGGCAACTCATGAGGAAGTAGTCATGTCTCTTGTAACGCTATGATATCCGCTTTACCGCACAGATAAATCATGAATGAATAATAATAAATCATCTAAAGATCTTTTCAGAGACTTGCAATTAAAAGAAATAAATCTTAAATTTTCTTTTTTATCCATTAATGATGTCTACTATATAATGCCTCTCAGTCAAACGTTGTTGATGCAGTCAGGTTTTTTATTTATTTATATTATTTATATTTTTTATTTTTCGCGCCGTCCGCGTCATGAAGATTTAAGCGACATTTGATAAATGATATCAAAATCGGCCCACGCGTTTGGTCTAAATAGTGCCACAAACCCACATACATACGTATATAGGCTGATAATATTACCCTCTTTTACGTCGCGCAGCCGGGTAAAAATATGTATAGCTTATGTGTTAAAAATAATATAGGATGAAAAATTTGTCAATAATACTAAAAACGTCTAACTGACTTAAACTGAAAAGCTGTAAATGAATAAATTTGCAAAAATAAAAATCACGAATGCGTAAAAAGTGAACTAAAAAGATGTTAACTAGTTGATGCAGGAATGCAGGAACGTTTTTAACGAAGTCAGTTTTTTGTTTTTAAAAATATATTTTTTATTAATTTCTTTATGTTACAACTATTTGACTCGGTTAATAAAATTACTAAAGTTGGTAAATAGATGACTTAAGAAGAAGAATTAGACTCATGTAAACCGCCTAATTAATACAATATCTAGTTGTAAATATCGCTTCTAAATATGTATTTGTAAAAATTGATCCCAAAATGTAGAATCAGCTTTAAAGCAATTAAAGATTTTGCATATTACGATATCATAAAAATGTTTCACATAAAACTAATTCTGTAAATGTTGAGATTTGTTTTTGCAACAAGGACCCCTAAATTTATTTCCAATTTATTTCGATTAGATATAATTCAAAAGTTACTATATAAATAACTATTATTTTACTTACACAACTAGTTTCGTTTAACTTGCAACGCTGGTAGTCCACTTAAATTCCTTTTTTGCGTATTTTCTTATTGATCCTTTTCTACAATGGTAAAAATGGTAAGGGATTCCTTTGACTTGGATTTCGCGACAAAAAGCATTTCTGTACCATGTCATTATTATGTATTTGTCTTAACAATTTATATTACATATTTGCAGGTAACAATTTTCGGAATAGTATTTTTTGTTTTTTGTACATTGTCTTTGACTCAAGGGCAAAGTCCAAAGAATGAAGAGGGTAGGAGGAATATTCGCGCATCTGATGCAATTATAGATTAGTACGTATTTTAATATTTATATATTTAGAAATTTGTGTTCAGCCCTTTTTAACGTCCTTCTGGGTACTGGCCTCCCTTTCAATACGACGGGGATCAGGCTAAAACCCACCACACTGGCTAAGTGCGGGTTGGCGGACTTGTCCATGTTTTTCGAAAACTTGCTAGGTTTCCTCACGATGTTTTCTTTTATTGTAAGATAAATAGTAATCATGTTGGGAATGATTCCCACATGAAAATATATCCGACTTCAAAAATAGCTGAAGAAGTTTGTATTTATGTGTATGTTTATTACTCCTTCATACTGAAATGGCTGGACGAATTTGGATAAAATTTAGTATACAAACGGACTATTATCTGGGGTGACACAGAATGACGTGAGAGTAAGTAGATAGTTTTAAATAAACCACAACTAGTATTGTGATAGTAAAAAAAATTATCCAATAGAATTTTCTTATTAACTAAATTTACAGGTGAGAAGTCTTTCAATTTATTGAAAATCGATTTTTTCAAATATATATATATATATATATATATATATATATATATATATATATTTTAATTATATTTAGCAATTTTTTCCTAAATTACTATTAAATATATAAGTTGTATATATTTCCGTGATCGCCTCTTAAAACCTTTTTTTTTGATATTGCTCGCGATTGGTTTGCAAGATTTTTTTAGGCACAAATTGGCGCTTAAATTTTAATTAATTATTTATGTAATTTAAAACTTTTTTTATATACTCTTGCATTATAAAGACGATGATGCTTTTACGAATAAAAAAATATTTATTTGTTAGCTGTATGTATATATTTTAATGGTCTAAACATTTATTAACTCCCGACGCCAAAACGACGGGGTGTTATAACTTTGACGTGACGTGACTGTGGCATCGTAGCCTTGAACGGGTGAACCGATTTTGATTTTGTTTTTTTTTTGTTTGTGTTCGAGAGTGTTCTTAGCTATGTTTGATGAAAATCGATCCAAGATGGTCGAGGGTTTTTTAAATTTTCAATTTAATTTAGTTAAAAATAAAATGAAATTTCAGCACCCCCAAACATGAAAGTGACATTATACCGTATTCAATGATGTCGTCCGAAGAGTTGAAGGTGAGGAACCTTGTTTCTAATTAGTTAATAATTAAGGGTAGGTTATTTCATATATAATATGTAATGTAGGGTGGACTCAATTTTTCGCACTTAAACTCTAAATTGGTGCGATGTGCGTCCTGAATCCTGGCTTACCTAGCCAGCTCAACTCCACTGAGAAGAGCAGAAGTTTTCTGGGAACTTTACAGGCTTTGCAGAGTGATCTCATTGATAAGAGGATTTGTTTTTGTTGATGAACCACTGCCTCGCATTCCAGGAATACGTAGGTGACTGATTCTTCGGCACTGAAACATCCTCTGCATAGAGGATATCAGTCCCGCCGGTTATGTATAGGTGTTTGTTTAAGTGACAATGGGCCGTAATTGTCCCTATCATTATTTTTAGGTTGGTTTTGTTGAGACTGAATAGAACTTTTGCTAGTCGCAAATTTACTGAAGGCAGTGCTAGTTTAGATTGCCTGCACTTTGTGGTTTGTGACCACCTAAGGTTCTGTAGATCTTTGGCGGATCCAGATTCTAACTTGAGAGAAAGGTAGGGAAAGAAGTGGGTACGGGCCGATCACTCTCATCTCAGGTCCTCTCCTCGCAAGTTCATCTGCTGCATGATTGCCAAGAGATCCGCTATGTCCCTTTATCCACCGGAGAGTAACTCGATTAGTCGAGAAATTTACATCCAGGGCATGACACTGAGTAATTAGTTTGCTGTTGGTCTGTTTGCGTTCTAGTGCCATCAGTACGGCAGCGCTATCAGATAGGAATCTTATACAATAGTTTTCCAACCCGCATCTGTGCACTCCTCTTGCGACTTTTATTAGAGTGGCACATTCGCATTGGAATATCGAGCTGTATGTCCCTAGCGGTAAATGTATGTTGATATTGAAATCAAGAGAGTGTTCTACTGACCCATTATGAGTTTGTGAGCCATTAGTATACGTAACTCATTGGCATCTGACTGGTTACGTTCCTTTTCACTCAATTTTATGTGATATTTTTTGTTGAAAATAAATTGATTGGAGATTCTATCACACGGGGCAGCTATGAGTGGTTGGTATTCTATCGCCCTATCCAGGATGGATATGTGTCGACTGTAGTGATTTTTACCCCATAGTTCTAAGTGCGTAAGCCCGATAACAGCTATTGCTACCTTTACTGTATGTATAGATCTAGGGGTGAAATTTGTAAGGCTACCTCCAAAGCTGCTGTGGGGGTTAATTTCATACATCTACTAGTAGCCGATAATTCGGGCTTCGCAGGTCTTATCATAGAGGTATACGGACACAATGTTATTTTCAGGAAAAGACCCCACTTATTGCCTAGTATCTTTTTATATTGACAAAAGGAAATACTTGATTTGTTTAGTTTGTTGTCAAAGTGCTTATTCCAGAGTAACTTGCTATTTAAAATCACGCCTAAGTACTTAACTTCATTTTTAAGTTTTAGTTCTGTGTTGAAGAGTTTTGGGAGTCTGTAGGGAGAGCTCATGCTTAGTGTACCAGTTTTCGATTATTCTGAAAGCTTTCCTCATGAGGTCACATGAAGCGCTTTCAAATTTTCTAAATATTAAGATAGCTATATCATCAGCATAGCCTACCGTGTAGAGATTGTTTGCGTTGAGCTCTGTTATGAGCTCACTTACAACTAGGTTCCACAGTTCTGGAGATAGGACTCCTTCCTATAGACAGCCTCTATTCACAATACCCGACGTCGTCGTCGACATTCTTACATGGTAGAAATCCAACCAACTCACACGAAACGTAGAACTAAAGTTATACGTTTCTGAAACGAACTGCTAAGGTGTGGGACACCGTTTCATCAACCGTGTTTCCTGCCATCTATAATATAAGTACCTTCAAGGCAAGAGTGAATAGGCATCTTCTAGGCAAGCGCGCTCCAACCCAGACCTCATCAGTGCTTCCCAGCGTTGATTGTCGTCAAGCGCAAGCCCATCTAGCAATAAAAAAAATACCCCTTGTGGTGGTATTCACAGAAAACTATATAGCTCGTTGTTTTAGCATGTTATTTATCCATTCGGTGTGGGTTGGGGCTATTCCATTTGGGCATAACGCGTGGTTTATGCTAAAAAAGTTCGTTTTATCAAAGCGCCTTCTATATCAATAAAGGTACCTAGAGTCGGTTCTTTCGATTTCAACGAATTTCCTATCCGGGATATTCTGTTGATTTGTCTGCACTATAGGTATGTTGGTTTGGGTGTAGGGATTTGGTTAGGGATATCTGGTTTCTTATCTCTCGGTCCGCTAGCCTCTCCATCGTTTTTAAAATAAACGACGTGAGACTTATGGGTCTGAAAGATTTCGCCGTCCTGGTTTTGGAATAAAGATGATTTTAACTTTCCGCCATTTTAAAGGTATATAGCGGTATGCTATGCAGGCTGGAAACACCCTTTTACATTCACATATAAATTTCTAATCAATTCTTTTACAGACTCCGGACATCGATTACAAACTGTTGGCATCGTTAGTGGGATAATTTATTTATCCTTGATAAACATTTACATGCTACAATAAAATCATGTACTTATAATATTATTTTATTTGTCATAATTCCTAATATCATAGTATATAGTAATAATTTTTAAATTTAGAGAAAGAGAGAGAGAGAGAGAGAGAGAGAGAGAGAGAGAGAGAGAGAGAGAGAGAGAGAACTTTTCATCCCCTATTTTACCCCATTATGGGATGAATTATAAAAAATACTAAAATGTATGTTTATTTAATTGAATTTAAGATCATTAATACGAAGTTTCAAGAAATTCTGATCTTATTTTTCCCATATTGTAAACATGACAAACCCATTTTACCCGTCGGATGAATTTTGAAAAATTTCATATACGAATACGTATATGAAATTAGTATACAATAGTTTTATTTTTTATTTTGAAGGTAAATAACTATTCCTTTCCATATATTTCACATAAAAAAATTACAGAGATTCATAGAAATTTTATCCCCTATTTAACCTCCTTTTAGAATGACTCAAAAAACGCTAAAACGTGTAATCTTTTATACAGATTAATAAAATTGAAGTGTCTGTTTGTTATATTAAAATAACCGCTTTTTACTAAATGCATATGGATGTATACACGATAAATATACCAAAACAACATTTTTTATAATTTTTGTCTGTCTGTCTGTTTGTTCCGGCTAATCTTTGAAACGGCTGGACCGATTTTGACGGGACTTTCACTGGCAGATAGCTGCTGTTATAAGGAGTAACTTAGGCTACTTTTATTTTAGAAAAAGAATTAAGGTTCCGCGAAAAAATTAAAACCCATGAAATTGTGAACTTAATCGGCGTACGGAGTACGCAATAACGTACGTACGTAACGTAAATAGCTATATAATTTAAATAAATATCTTATATGTAGTAAGCTACTATTTATGTATAAACATAGCTAACCGTGAAAACGTACCTAGTGACAAGCGCGAGCAAAGCGAGTGTGAGTCGCTAGTTATTTATATAATTGTATTGAAGAGTATTAATACCTAGTTTCAAGTAATTCTGACCATAAATTAATTTTAATCTTTAGCACCTCTTTTTTCCCGTTTAAGGGATGAATTTTGATAATTCTGATATACGTATTGTTTAATTTTTTATTTGAAAGCTACATACCTTTTTCATGCATTTCACATTAAGAATGACAGATGATCGTACAATCTTTCATCCCCTATTTTAACCCCTTAGGTGATTTGGTATTTTATTGGTATTTTTATTTTCAGTTAGATAGTATCGATTAGTATCGCTAATAATGGCAATGTCAATAAAATATTCCAAAAAAATATTTATTGTACAGATTTGACTCCGTTGAAATTTTATTATATGTATAAAAAAAGCATCAATAAAAAATCATCAAGATTCGAGCATGCTTTTGTATTTTTTTCTTGGCTTAAATTACCCTTTACGTTAAGAGCGAACACTAAGATTACGAAGTTTAAAAATTTGTTAATAACGTATGTATATAAAAATCACTATAAATATTTTCTATTATTGTATTTAAGATTTTAAAAAGGTATTATTTAATTATAGTTGTACTTTTATTAAATATTAGTTATAACATATTATATTTTCGATGCCGCGGTACCATGTAGGCCCTTTGTTTAATTCGTCAGGTGTACAGTGACCGGCTGCTAGTCGGCCGCTAGCTTCAGGCTCATTCATGCCTTTCGGGGCCCCCGTGAGAATGGGGGCCCTGGGCCCGGGCCCCGAGTGCCCCTATGGCAAAGACGGCACTGGTCATATATAGTATAGGTCAAAAACTCAACCCTCTTTGGGCTTTGCCGCCGTCGGGTAAAAATCAACAAATAACAATCATAGTAACATAAAAGTTTATTATAAAATATTTATGAAAAGGAAAAACATATTATTATACATAATATTATACATAATATTATACCTATGCTATACACAACCTTAACGATAAATATTTTCTCAATAGATAGTTGTGATATTTTAACCCAGAAGTGATGCTACTACTTGAGGTGGAACAGCCATTCGTTGGAGTTCATCATAATCCTGTAAGGCAATACATATTATGAAAATTAATTATTTTCAGACTAGCATGTCTTCTTAAAAATGAGGATAATTGTAAAGTACATACATACAAACATATTTATGTACAAAACTTTAATTTAAAAATAAATAAGAAAAAAAGGAGGATGGCGGAGAAGAAGAGAGAAGGCATCCATATTGTGAGATATAAAAAACTTCAAGTAAAAAAAAAACTAAATCCCACGACATCAAAGCGTACTATCATTTGTAAAAAAACATAACATAAAAATATATTTCATGAGAAACGGTTAAATATAATTCTTATTAAATACTAGCGACTCACGCTCGCTTCGCTCGCGTTCGTCCCTAGGTTTTCACGGTTAGCTATGTTTAGGTATACATAAATAGTAGCTTGCTACTTCTAAGATATTCATTTATTTAAATTATATAGCGATTTACCCTCGCTTCGCTCGAATGCGTACGCCGTACGCGGATTTTGTTAACAATTTTATGGGGTTTCATTTTTTTTCGCAGAACCCTGATTCTTTTTCTACAATAAAAGTAGCCTAAATTACTCCTTATAACAGCAGTTATATGCCAGTGAAAGTCCCGTCAAAATCGGTCCAGCCGTTTCGGAGATTAGCCGAAACAAACAAACAGACAGACAGACAGACAAAAATTGTAAAGAATGTTGTTTTGGTATATGTAATGTGTATACATCCATATGCATTTAGTAAAAAGCGGTTATTTTAATATTACAAACAGACACTCCAATTTTATTATCTGTATAGATGAAGTCAATAAAAAATATAAATAATTACACTACTACAAGAAATATTATATAGAATATTATTAATAGGTGTCTCCTTAGACGTTGCGGGTAATAAATAACTTATGTTTTGGGATTTGTAATATTCTAGAGCTGTCACTTATCCGTCGTTCATCTGTTTGTCTACACGTTAAGTCTTAGTTAGTATCTATCTGTAAGAACCTTTATAGGTAGTCTGTAAGAAGTAAGATTTAAGTTAATATATTTGTCATAAAAATAGTAAACGTAAAACTTAGCATAAGTATACTTCAAACACTGAAGTTAAATAAAAAATAAACTGATCAAGTGCGAGTGAGATACGTGCACTGAGGGTTCCGTAACACTAAAATAGATTTGTGGCGTGTACTTTTTTAATAAAATATATCATATTATTATTATCTATCTTAAATACCATATAGGTTGAAAATCCGAGTTCAAATTCTAGACATGTGTTTTGGCCAGGTTTTTTATTTATTATTTAGGTTTAATGCTACAACCACGACGAGCTTGCATTTATTATATAATTTTTTTGTTACGCAAACAGTACGGCGTTATTTTATGTGCGGTGCCTAAACGATTATCTTTATAAGTGAAAACAATATATAGCAAATACGAGTATTTACTTCTCTAATAGTTATACAAAAAGCCCACAAATCAACTTTTATATTTTAGCTGATAATTAATAATTATATTAAAAACTAGCGTTGTAGCGTAGATTGCTTCCTTATACAAAATTTCATTCCCATTTTCACACCCTTAAGAGATGATTTCCGGGATTAAAACTACCCTATGTCGTTCCCAGGGTCTCAAACTATCGTCTTACTACAAAATCGGTTCAATAGTTTTGGAGCTTATTTGGTACAAACAAATAAACAAAAAAATAAATCTTTGCTCTTTATAATATTAGTATAGATATATTGTTTTTATTAAGTAATATTTAGCTGATTATTTTGACTACATAATATTAATCCATATAAAATAAATTATAATTATCACTAGTACGTAATAAAAAATAAATTTGCCCTTTACTGTATATTTGGTTATATAGTTTAGCAAATAATAAAAAATGAAAACAAATCTCGGCACAAAGCTATCTACTTATCTAGGGACCCCAAGTCTCCTACAATTTCATTTAGAGTAAACTCTTTGTTTCATTTTGTGCGTACACTTACCTCAACGGTAGTAGTTTCTACAGTTGGTGTAGTAAAATCTTCAGTTACTTCAGTTACTTCAGTTACTTCTTCAGTAACTTTTGTACCTTCTGAGTTATCTTGAGAGCTTATTGAAATTTGGTTATCCTGAATTGCATCGACTGTAATTTTAGCATTAGAAGCAGGAGTAACGCTATCTTTATTTATGTTTATAGTTGATGATGTGTCTTCAGGTCGACGTGTCCTAAAGTTACTTTCCATAAATGAATTTGAACGATATCCATCATTTGAGTTTGGAGGGTACTCATTTGCATAATTTCCTAAGTGCACTGAAGAAAATATAATTTTCCTAAATTTTGGTAAGCCTGTAATTGGAAAAAATCTAGAAGTACTTTTTATTAGTATTTCATTTTAATTATAACTATATATGTTGTTTAGCAGTAAATACATACATTTTTCTCGGTTCAAAAGAATAAAAGCCTATATTTTGATTATGTCTGAAGTATTTAACACCAATAGACGCTTCATTGTGATTTGTTTGTCCGTAAGACATCGATAAATTGCTTACAAGTAGTATTATACTTAAAAGAAATACCTGTAAAAGTAAAAATACAATTATCTATACATATAATAAAATTTTAACTGAGTCGAATCTGTACCTTAAATATTTTTTGGAAAATCTTATTGAAATAGACTTTATTATCGATACAGAGACCGAATTTATAGTTTTAGAATTTTTGTCTGTCTGTTACCGCATCACAGAAGAACCACTGGAGGGATTTTGATGAAACTTGGTATGATGATATCTGGGTCAACATATAGGATACTTTTTAATGCGAGAGATATCTCATTCCCACGGGAGTACACGTTATAAATCAACCCAAAAATTATTTATGATCAGAATTTCTTGAAACTTGGTATTAATGCTCTTCAATACTATTAAATAAATACGTGTTTTAGCGTTTTTTTTAATTCATCCCATAAGGAGATAAAATAAGGGATGAAAGTTTGTATGAAACCTACCTTTTTAAAGTTTTTTTGTTGTAGTTTTAGAGCGAGCGAAGCCGCGGGTTTTGCTAGTGTATATAATAAAAAAATAATGAGCATTATAAGTCAAATGATTTTCCTCACCATTTTCGTTTAATTTGTAAAAATTCCACACAAAACTAATCTTTACAGTTCTCAACTTAATTAGTTTAATTAGTAAAATTACTGCAATATAGAGTGATAAGTTATAGCAAATACAAGCACTATCGAAATAATATGCTGGAAACAACTGATCAATGACAGCAACACTTTGAATATAAGGTTATATTTATTACTGAGTCAAGACTTCTCGGAATTAATTATAATTTGTTCATGTTTGGGGTTCATTGAAGCAAACAGATTGTAAAATATTATTCTTAGTTTCATTTTGACTTTAACGACACGTTTGGCTCAGTTTGTAGTGACCCTTGACTGCTTGCTGTGCCAGCGGTCGCGGGTTTGAGTCCCGCTGGAGGCATTCATTTGTGTGATGAGCAGGAATGTTTGTACTCCAGTCATGGGTATTTATATTTATAATAAGTATGAATTTTAAGTTATATATGTATATGTGTAGTGTATCAACTATCTGGTATCCATAATACAAACCTCGTAGCTTACCATAGAACTAGATGTTGCTGTGTGTTAATGTCCCAACATATTATGTTATATATTATGTTTTAGTTTACTTTTTCTAGTACTGGCATGATTCTTCATCATACTTTTTTATCATCTTCGTCATCGCCTCGCATGTAACAACGAATGATAGAAGAGTCTGATTCATTGTACTTTAACTAATTTTTGTAACTTGTTTTCGACAAGTTAATTCAACTATAATTCAGTGATTTATATACTCTGCCTTTTGCGTGACCATGTCTGCTTTAAAGGATTCAAAACATTGGGAGAAATAAAAGCATTAAATAAAAAATAAAACCACGAGAAAATCCGAAAAGATTTCATTTTGTTTTTTTTTGTTAAATGTTTGTGAGGTACGTCTATTTAATAATATATGCTATATTTATATAGCCTAGGGGATTACCCAAGAATAACATAACATCTAGTTAAGTTGGCCTTGATGGTGGTTTAAGCATGCATGCAGGCATTTTAATTAAATTTATAAATCTATCACGGAAGATTGAATATAAAAATGTAAATAATATAGTTTTCGATCAAAATTTTATATTATTTTTGCACAATAAAATGAAATTAAGCCATTTTAATTAATATTAAATACGTAAATTAATATGTATTTTTTTTCTCTAGGTTTTTATTTAGGCTATTAAGTTTATTGATTCACTTTATACAAGAAAAAGGGCAGTAGCTTTATTAAATAGTACATACATTTTTCTTCCTGGCAACAAGTTGTCCTTGCTCGTATTAGTTTTGCCAAAGTTATCCGATAATTTATTCATATAACTTTTCGTTTTCGGTGACATATTGAATTAATTTTATTTTATTGACCTCTATATCTATTAAATATATATTTAATATCTATTAAATGTATATTTAATAGATATAGAAGATTTAATAATATTATTACTAAATAATGCCATAGCAATTAGAATTATAAATTGTGGCTGTGATTCAATTAATTATATGTGTATGTATGTAGATATATGAATGTAAAGTAATAAAAGTACCTGTAAATATTATTCCATTTAATATATTTAAATCATTTCCTTCCTTGCCACGTAGGATTTTATCATGTACATTAGAAACAATTTTGTAATAAAATTTGAAAAATGTATTTGGAGGATGCAGAACCTGACAGGAAATAAAGCTTATTCCGATGTAAACATTAGTATTGTTTTTTATAAACTCTTGATGGCCTTTTATGATGATTGTCTATTGTAGTTTTTATATTTAATATACATATACGTCACATCATCATTTGATAATCACTTGTGTGATTATTATTATACCACTTGTATTTTATAGCAGATTTCCTTATTATAAAAGTTGATACAACTACTCTATAGGATAAAACAATAATAACGAATCAAAATAACGTTTTAAAATTCACAAAAGGATTTCTTTATAACAGTACATATAAATACTGATACTTTGAATATTTATATTAAAATTTACAATATAGAAGTTGAAACAGTTTTAGATGGATGGAGTTCGGCTTCGTACGCGAAGGGCCCGTTCCCACTTGCAGCGCTGTCTTGAGCGCATCTCGCAGGTGTCGATTGGCCTCGTCAGACGAGTGATATTGTTCAATCTGTATCTGCCACCATCCATCTGAAGTAAGCCCAGCTTTACGCCTCGTTTTAAAGCCCTGAAGAATGCATATTTAGTATTATTTTCATATGACTCCGATTTGGGAAGCTGTAGTGTTCTATATTTAAAGTACCTAGAGTATATATAAATTATTTTTTAGATCATGTATTTTATTAAACTATTTAAAATTAAGAATAATTAATCTTTTTTTAAACATAAAGCTAATTAATGGTATTGTCTTAGATTATATGGAATTCTATAACCTAGTTTTGCAAAGATTCTGTCACTATTCCTTTACTCTATTTTTATAGATATCCTAATCTATACTAATATTATAAAGCTGAAGAGTTTGTTTGTTTGTTTGTTTGTTTGTTTGGTTGAACGCGCTAATCTCAGAAACTACTGATCCGATTTGAAAAATTCTTTTTGCATTTGATAGCCCGTTAACTGAGGAAGGTTTTAGGCTATATATCATCCCGGAAAAGTGTACGGGTCCCGTGGGATAGATTTGTTTTAGTCTAGCGACGAACCCGAAGCGAAGCGAGGGTGAGTCGCTAGTATTATTATATATTCGTATGTAACTCTATAAGAGTTTCTGATCTCATTAAAAATATTATAAATACGTTTCGCACACAAAAACAAAGTTTGTTAATATCTAGTCATTTATATAATGTAAAAGTGCTATTATAACAAATGTGCTAGTAAACGTTTTGCACTTTCAATTTAGTCTTAAGAAATTAGTAGAAGTGGACTTGAAAATAATAAAAAATATTGAAAACCTTTGAACGGAAGTTAATATAAATAAAACAATTAATGTAAGCTTTGTATAAACAAGTTACCTTGACACTTTTCGACTAAATTTAGGATCTTGAATTCTATATTCCATTTTGATAAATTTTGCAATCGTTCTAGTGGTCCAACCAGTGTTCTTTGTCAATTTCTTCAGAGCCGACAAAACGATAACCCCAGTGTTCAAAGAAGACCTTTTAGTTTTACCCATTATGTACCTAAGAAATAGTTTGCAATTTTTATTTAATTATAAAATAGATAGATAGATTTTATTTAATTTTAAAATAGACGTACAGTAGTACATATATAATTTATTGAATTAATTTTAAAATTAAGTGTCATTTGATAACTAAAAAAATTAATATAATTTTTGTTACAAGCTTTATGTGACATTAATCAAATTATTGATTTCTTTACTTCTGTCATAGATAAAATGTATCTTTTTTATGGAAATAGCATTATTTATGGTAATATATTTCACACTAATTATATTCTTTATGTTGAAGACGAATTAGTCAATAACAAATTATAAGAACAATATAGAATGTGCCCGCCTACCTTTCATTTTTACAAGTGTTTAATCTCACGTAGAAAATGGTAGCCCAGTGATAACGCGCTCGCTTAGGAAACCAAGTGAAGCGGGTTCACATCCCGATTGATTCATGTATCTATTTTGTGTGTATCATTTTCAACATGATTACTACTTATCTTACGATGAAGGAAAATGTCGTGAGGAAATCTGCATGTCTGTCTTCTGAGAGAACCTAACAAGACATGTAAAGTCCGCAACCGGCACTTGCCAGCGTGGTGGCCTTATCCCTCTCCTGATGAGGGGCGTGCCCCCCCCCCCCTTATTTTATTTTATTAAATTTACATTTTATTTTTTTAAATACAAAAAAGTTTATGTAACATATTTGAAATATTTTATAAATAATACCTAGGTTTAGTTATGCTTTTCTATATTGTTTGTAGTTTATATTTTTTGAACGTCCAGTTTGTGTTATTAAGGTCAAAGTTATATTTATTGTCATAATTATAATTTGATTGCCGAGCGCATGAGAATATGGGGAAATAAGGACGGGACAAACAGACGCGATTTCGTGAATTTTTATAGATATATTTTATTTTGTCATTCGATCGTCATGATTTCTTCACGTAAATACCTAATGTCATTATAATAGTTATTTTTTATATCGGGTGTTCGAAATCTTACAAATCTTATTATTTTTTCGTCACTTTTCAGCCGTTCAAAAAGGGTAAACTAACAAATATTTTCATTCTCATCATATGAGTAAGAATTACGTAATTACCTAAATTATTTATTAAAGTACAGTATAATATTTTAAAGAAAAACTTGCCTTAATCATGCATACATATGTATTTCAATAACTATTTTTATATTTAACTTATCATTTTACTTCAGATACTAGCGACTCATACTCGCTCCGCTCGGGTTCGTCTCTATTAACGTTTTAACGTTTATTATAGATTTCTCAATGAGATATTTTCTCGCAGTAAAAAATATCCTAGATGTTGACCCTGATAACCAGCTGTCATCATTCCAAATTTCATCAAAATCTGCCCAGTGGTTTGCTCGTGATGCGGTTACAGACAGACAGAAAAACATTCTAAAAACTATAGATTTGGTATCGATAATGTCTAATTCAATAAGATTTTCCAAAAAATATTTAATGTACAGATTCGGCTAAGTTACAATTTTATTATATGTATAGACAATTAATATTATTAATATGAGATTATTGAAATTTGCCTTAAACTGATAGATGATTAAAATAGTAGTAAAAAATTGTTAAAATCTCTTCAACTATTATCACGTTCGTAAGTAGAAAAACGAATAATATATTTGGTGGAAGAGAAAAGTGTTGTTTTGCTTTTATATTAGTCCAAAGATATTTCTAATAAAAAACTATATTTAAATATACAAATTCTTCATCATTAGTAAATATTTAGTATTTTAATAGGAGATTTTTTTTTAATGGGTAGAATAAAAAAAAAAGTGTAGAAAGTCTTTCATTTATTCCAGCTATTATTAACCAACAAGAGATGCGATTACTGCAGGAGGCACTGCACCTCCCGGGCCTTGTTCTATTGTAGGTTGGAAGCCGTTGTTATCAGCAATGTACGTGATAGTGTAGGTAATTCCATCGGGTCCTACCCACGAGTATGAACCTTTCACGGCAATAGACTCATCGTCAGCACCTGCATTTCTTAATTCACCTTGTTCCTCTCTCTTTGAGTTATCGCTTAGTTCATATCTGTAAATAAAAATTATTATTAGTGATACGATTTTGCCAAATAAACATAATCTTACAACTTTGCTAAGTTTTTAAAGTGAGGCTTATTTTAAAAAATATTATGGCATTAAAATAAGTTTTCATTTACTACGTCTCACATTATAAAATTCTTCAATTCGCACTACATTTATCGCTGTTTCTAAGAAAATGTATAGATAGTGGAAAAATATTGAAATTAATATCTTTATCGATCAATAAGCAAATAGCTTACCCGATAGACGTCTTTCTATATCAATTTGAATAAATTTATTTATTATTTTTAAGGTCATTAAAAATTATACAGAAAAAAAGTTTTTTTAGTTTGCCTCGAATTTCCCTTGGGCAAAATTTTTTTTTTCTAAAAACCTTATTTAAACTATTACAAACATTTAAAAAAAATGCCAAACCGGTCTAGCCTATCTCGAGCAATCCGCTTACCAACGAACATCATTTCGTTTTATTATATAGATAAGGTGACTTACGCGAATCTGTAAGTACCAAGACCATCGTTGTCAGACTCTAGTTTAAGAATTTGTACTTCATTGGGATCAGAGCGTGGTGCTTGGGGTGCTGCTCTTACCAGAACAACACAAACAAGGAGGATCGCCTAAAAATAAATAATGATCTTTAAACACAAAGTAAGGTATAACTGAATCCATAATAACATTCCACCCTTAGGGTGGTATAGCCTTTTCAATAAAAAGATTTTTTTTTCACTTCTGGTATTTTTGGCACTATATTCTCCGTTTAGAATTCGATTAATAATAACCGACACAGTCTCTAATACACTGTTGAAGAATATTTAAAACTTAATTATTCACAAAACAATAACGCACACTGTAACCCATGATTTATTCTAAAACGTTAATATTTCAAAATAATATATTAGAAAATTATTTTCACTCAAAATTACTGACCAGTTTCATTATTAGAAAATGTAAATAACAAGTGTCTGTGTATCGTCTTCACTTGAAGTGTTTACTTGATTAGGCTTCACGCATGTTTTATACTTTCCGAAATACTATATTACAACATACATATTATTATTATTTGCGATATTTAACTAGTTACAATGTTTTGTACGTTTGACCACTCCTACGATATGAAGGTTAGTTGTAGATATTTGAGGACATATGATGAGAGCCTTTTGCAATACCTTTAATTTACATGCTTGAAGTTAATAATTATTAGTTTGCGTGATTGATGTCAATTGTCAAGTTAATTTAATTTATTATTTATATATTTACTGTATATAAAACTTAGTAAGCATTGCAAATATTTACTGAATATTTTAGGGCGAAGGGTCTGGATTTATTTTGTTTATTTGGACGCGCTTTTCTCTGGAAATAACAGTAAGATTTAAAAATATATTCCATAATAACCGCTTTATTAATGAAATAAATATTTTAGAATCTTAATAATTATTCATAAATATACTACTAATTATATACGTAATTAATATAAGTCTGAACAATATTTTTAAGATATATGAATCATCGCTTTATACAGAAATTGAACCCGCAACACGACCTTTTGTATAAATGGAAATGTAATAACTTCTTCTTAGTAGGTACAATTTAATACTTTCTCAATAAAGTTATAATTCTTCATACTTTTAAGTTGCTATCTTTCCCTAAATATTATATTATGTGACATTTTCAAATGGTCCTAAAAAAGCAAAGTCTTTCGAAAAGTCCCTAAATATAAAAAAAAAACGATGTATGTAATAGTAGCTATAATTTCTCATTAAGAAATAGTCTTTTTAACAAAAAGATCTATATAAAATGCAAGATGCATTTGAAGGAAAATAAACCGGCCATTTAAAATATCTTATTGATATATGACTCGTCATCAACATCCTGAATATATCACATTAACATGATCTTCATATTTAGCAAAGTTATAATTAAAGATGGCTTTGACATTTTATAATAATAAATTCCCACTCATAAAATTATAGTCATCAATATCAATATATAAATGAGCCGATGATTAATATAAATAGAGCGATTTGAAAATAATACTTTACTTTGAAATAGAAGAATTCAGAGCAACATCGTCACAATGAAGCTGGTGAGTGACTTATTTTTATATATTATTTATAATTTTTTATTTATGGGAAAACATTGCATTTGTTTCTATAAGACATAATAATTTATATAAAACAGGTAAATTTATATATATAAGATTCTGAGTCGAATCTGTACATTAAATATTTTTTGGAAAATCTTAATGAAACAGCGACTCACCCTCGCACAGCTCGGGTTTGTCCCTGGTTACGTTTTAACGTTTAGTATAGATTTCTCAGAGAATCGATATTTCCCCGCAGTAAAAAGTATCCTATATATTAACCCGGAAAACCAGCTATCATCATACCAAATTTCATCAAAATCTATACAGTGATTTTCTCGTAATGCGGTCACAGCAGACAGACAGAAATTCTAAAAACTATAGATTCGGCCTCTGTATCGATAATAATGACTATTTTAATAAGATTTTCCAAAATATGTTTCCAATAATATATTTAATGTACAGATTTGAATCAGAATTTTATTATATGTATACATATTATTTATATTAAAGTAAATATGTTCATCGTATGGGAATTCGAAATCGTTTTCATCGTGTAGCTAGTGCAAATTTTACGCAGTAATATGTTGAGTTTATAAAATCTATAATTATTAATTCTAAGTATAAGCTTAAGTAACACTATAGTGCCGTTTATCGCAACCCAGAACTATATTTTTCTCTATAATTGAACTTTTTAAATGACATTTTCCAAATAATAACAGATATTTTTTTACATTAATGAAAATGTTTTATTTATTATTTTAAAAGATACAAATATCTATAAACAGTGTGTTTCTTTCAGTTCGTCTTCTTATGTTTGATCGCCGCTGCGTTCGCCGCACCACCTTTTGACGCTGAAATTTTACGTTACGATAGTAATAATATCGGAGTCGGAGATTTCAGCTACGCGTATGTAAACTTAAACAAAATCTTTCTTTTATGATAATTTTGATCGTATGGTTTCTATAGAACTAGATAAAATCAATAAATTATTTATTATTGTGTTTATTTTAGTACCGTGTGATGTATATCAAACAGCTTCCCATGTCAATAGCAAATTGCTGTCCATATCCATACTTAATAATTAATATTATAAAAATGTAAAAGTGTGTTTGTTTGTTCTTCTTTCACGGCGAATCAGAGTGACAGATTGGTGTGATTTTTTGTGAGGAGATTGTTAGAGGACTGAAGAGTGAAATAGGCTACTTTTTACTGCGGGAGATTATTTCATTCCCACGGGAAAACTTGAAACTTTTACTTGAAACTTGGTATTAATGTTCTTCAATACAATTAAATAAATACGTGTTTTAGTATTTATCGAAATTCATGTCATAAGAAGGTGAAATAGGTGATGAAAGTTTGTATGAAACCTTTTTAGAGCTTGTTTTTGTAGTTATATCACCAGCGAAGCCGCGGTTTCTACTAGTTTATTTATAATTGCGAATATTTTGAATACATTTATGGATAAATAGTTTTCTTTTTAGTCAGAGTTATTGCATTTAATATATTTTATTTTAAATGTTTTTTATTGATTTAGATTCGAATCGTCTGATGGAACCAAGCAAGAGGCAGTAGGAGAGCTCAAGAATGAAGGTCGGGACGGAGAGGCACTGAAAGTAAAAGGCTCTTACTCGTGGGTAGCACCTGACGACGTCCGTTATTTAGTTACATACGAAGCTGATGAATTAGGTTACAGGTCCAACATACAAAAAGACGGTGTGTCAAAAGCTTTGTACGTTTAAATTAAATGTTGACTTAAATTCGCTTTTGTTATAATTTTTAAATAATTATATGGTTTTAATAAAAAATAAAAAATAATTATTTTACTACTTTTTTTTATATTTATACACTAAATTTGCTATGATGATAACTAAAAATAGATACATTATCAATCAGAATAGATTTTTTGTACCATTTATTTTGATGAAACTTTTATTTTGTGACATAAACATTGTCATTTTCATGAATATACCATTAGAATAAACCAAAACAGACAGGAAAAATCTTTTTGAAATCGATTCAACTCTTTTTCGGAGATTAGCCAAAACGAAGAGGCAATTGAAGTTGAACGCGCTAATCTCAGGAACTACTGATCCGATTTGAAAAATTCTTTTTGCATTTGATAGCCCGTTAGCTGAGGAAGATTATAGGCTATATATTATCCCGGAAAAGTGTACGGGTCCTGTGGGATAGATTTGTTTTTATCTAGGGACGAACACGAAGCGAAGCGAGGGTGAGTCGCTATGTGTAAATAATCGTATGAGCAAGGCTATCTCGGGATAACTACTTTAAAGTCACAGACAGATACTTTAATTTATTTGATAAGTATAGATGATTAACATTTATATGGCATTATATGGCACCATATTTAGTTATAGTCACTATGCAAATTTTAAAATCGTTCAAGCTTAACCTTTTTAGAAACATTAATATGTACATATTATCATATAGAATCATTATTATTTTAATTATTTTTGTTTTGTGTGGCTAATAAGCAAGGGTATTCTCAAAACTAGTTTATTTATATTAATTGTAGTAGAAATAACTATAGATAATTTTGACTCTACTTGACAAGTATGACCGTACTATTAGCATTAGCGTTCATACAAAAAAGTTCTTGTCATGGCCAATGTCATAGCAGGGCAAAATATTTTACTTCATCGTCCTTAAGTATTTTTAATATCCTTACAAATATTATAATGTTTGTTTTTTATAGTTTTTTTTACCTCTTTGTGTCTGAATAAATCAACCAATCGTGATGGAATTAAGATTCAGCTTTTAGATAAGTAGATAGATATACATTTTAAATTATACCAATTAGTTCAGATATCTACATATAGCTCAATCGTATTCAAAGATCTTTTATTACTATGTTCGAGAATTTTCAGAAACAGTTTTCTCTGACTAAATTGATCTGTAACCTATTAAGGTATACTTAAACCTTGATAATTATATTTTCTTCGAAATTATTTGTTTTAACCGGCAACATCTTATTATATTAAACGATCAATTCTTGTATGTAAATATAAAAAAATATATCGTGTATCTCGGAAACGGCTCTAACGATTTTGATCAAATTTTGTACTTAGATAAGGTTTTGCTTTTAAAATTTATCTATATACGTGTCTTTCGTCAAAAAAAAACGCAATTTTCATATCTTTTCCGAAAAAAACGCTAATCACCCAGATTTTTTAAGGAAAGTAGAAAAAAAAGGATTAAATTATAGGTAAGCAAATAAATCTAAAACGTTATTTTTAACCTAAAAAAGCATAGGTTAAAAGCATAGGTTTTTATTAGTGTATCGGCTTGAAACTTTGTAAGGGAATTGTAATTTCGATGATAATATTACAATAATTTGACCCTGGCTCCTTCTCCTCCGGACCTGGCTCAAACCTGGATCTGGCTAGTCCAATCAAATATCAAATGAGAATGATAAATACTTAAATGATCATTTCAATCCAAGTTTATAAAATATTTATGTTGTTATTGACGCCAATTACGTACTACAACTATAACTCTTAAATTAAATATAAAGAAATCTCAACACAATAACCTATTCATCGAAGCCATTTCAATGAGCCCAAACACGATAACTCTGCAGTATTGTAGTAAAAAGTTGAGTTCTTGTAGATTTCAGATGACGTTGTAACAACTAGACCTGAGTCTATATCATTGCAATGACAATAAAGTAACGGGATACTATGTTTCAAATCGATTAGATCTGTGGAAGTTGTTCATATCTTTTCAGCGTCTAAAAAGGGCTGATAGTCTGCAGGCTGATAGCAAATGGCTGAACGGATTTTATTGATTAATAGCTAAGAATTTCGATCAAGTCACTTTTTAAAAGAAAAATTAAATCAAAACCGATTCATCCATTTGGAAGCTACGTTGCCACAGGCGGACACACAAATAGGGGAGAGTAGGGTAATTGAGAACGGCGGGTAATTGGGAATAGCTAAGAAACTAATACTTTCTCCCGCACTAAACTATCTCGCACCTGTTCAACGGACGCATCTAGCGCCCTTTAGTGCATGCGATAGTGAGTGCAAAAGGCCGCACGGGCGCTGTTATGGTAAGTCAAACAATTTTTTTCGCACTTCTGTTATATTTTTTGTCGTACGTTATAATAGGTGTAAATATCATATTTTTGAGTTCAAAGTTACCACATTCTCGTACTATTATTATTATTATCTTATAATTATTTACTCACCAAAGTTACTGTCGAGATTGGCGGCAATTTTAATTTATATTGACTACTTCGGACAATTGGGAACGACGTTAGGCGGGTAATTGGGAACGTTCCCATTTACCCCTTGCATTCTTAATTAACCTAAGAGCTACTCATTGATTGTGTAAAAACAGAAAAGACAAAGTGAGGGGAAAGCTAGAAAAGAAAAAATGTAACTAAAAAAAAAAAAAAATAACATTAAAAGAACTATACAAGAAAAAGAGTCAAGGGTAAAGGAGTCAGAAATTCAAAGAAGGCTTGATAAGTGAATGAAAACGAAGAGGAGTTTTATTGTATAATGTACAACGAGAAGTATGAATCCCCACCGATAGAAGATTGGATCATGTGCACCATTTGTAAACTCTGCGCACATGAAAAATATACTATTGGCGAGATTAAGAAAAGTTACATGTGTGATATGTGCCACACAAATTAATTGTAGTTTATTGTAAAGATTTGTATGTTTCCTAACTACCCTAAACTGTTCCCATTTCCCCCGCGGGATGGTCCCAATTACCCCATAGGGTATGGGGTAAAAAGGAACGGCAATGTTTTTTGTTTTCATTCATATTTCTAATAAAACGTTAATCTTTCAGATTTTTTGTTTTAGTAATAAGTAGATAGATAAACAAAGTTTACGTTGCAATGAAAGTTGATTATGTTTGTGACTTTGTTCTATTATTTTTGAGCGTTAGAAGTTAAGTGTTCCCGATTACCCCACTCTCCCTTACATATACACACAGATACACAGATACACACGCTAATCTTATAACCTTCCTTTTTGTTAAAAATGGAATTTATGACATCACCCTACTATAATTATAATGCGATAGTTTGTATGCGTATGTACAATATACCTAAAGGTATATTGTACATGAGATCTGGAGTTCCGCCTAAGCTGCCGTTAGTAATAAAATTTAAACATTACAGGGCTAAACGCCGTTGATTAGAGGGTTTTTTGAGGTTATGGCGAAATCCTTACGTGATTGGATCAATCTGATCTTGGATTCTGATTCAGTGACCCCAAAAACATACAGTAAACGTAGTCAAACGCCTGGGCTAAAAAAGTTTTTTTTTTTTGTGTTTGTGTATTATTATTTAACAGCGACACTGTAACGATTGAGAAAATTAAAGCAGGACCTGTATAAGAGTTACTTTCCCTACTGAATTATTATTCGTTGGCACAATAAGTACAATATTCTAATAAGTTAAGCTAGTAGGTACTCAATGTAATATTTCGATTAATTATATGTATATGTACCTCTTTTAAAACTAAGCGATCCCGGATTACGATGAACTGAATTACTTTGAATTTTGATGAAAAATAGATTAGGGTTATCGAAATCATAAAAATACGAGTTTAGCATAATTTATTTAAATTCAAATGATAATAATAATTTTTATTTACATTTTAATTACTTACAATATAACAAGAGATTATTTCAAAACAACGTTAACTTGGTAACTAAGGGATACGTAATTAACCAAGAAGGCTAGCGACTACTGAGTCAGGTACGGCGCCACCAGGCCCTTCTTCGATTTCAGGCTGGTAACCATTTTTATCAGCAATATAAGTAACAAGGTAGGTCACGCCGTCTGGACCAATCCAGCTGTAGGAACCTTTAACGACGACGTACTCATCTTCAAGACCCTCGTTTATCAACTCTCCTTGTTGTTCTTGTTTTGTGCCGTCATTTTGCTCAAAACTGTTAACAATATTTTAATTATTATGAATCAAATTCATATATCCTTAAAATTGTTTTATAAAAATATGGAATATAATATGGACGTTAATATAGTAAATTAAATATGTTTATTATACTATTATGCCATGATAGCGGTTTGAAGTAACTTAGTAATTTAATTCATATAAGACGTGTGACCGATTTTAATACAATCTTCTTTTTGAAGTTCAAGTTTTTCAAAAATTACAGGATCTACCGTTATTAAATAGTATCGTTTGTGGTTCAATTTTTACAAGTTCTATTTAAAGTTAAAGTTTAGCTTTTATTATATATCTATTAATTATTAATTTAAAATTCTTGATTTCATCGAAATAAAACCTTATTTCCTTAATTAATTTGTAATTTAGCAAGTTATTTAGTAATTTGTACTATACCTTAAATCTTTTTCAAAGAAACATATTTCTTATTTAAATTAAGATACTTACTATCTTTGATCATGTATCATAAGTAACCAAACCTTTACGATATATTATATTTAATACAAAAAAATTTCATCCAATAACTGGACTGGAAGACGTAATGCTCTACATATGCTATGGTAGCACTTTTAAGTGTTCGCCTAATATAATTTTAGAAAAATATATGAATAGAATTTACCTATGTCTATATAAAAAATATCTGTTTCAATTTTTTATGTATCTATAACACTAAAGCTATTAAATAAAAAAGTAAATTGGTTGACAAACAGAGGGAAAAAAGGTACTGAACTATGTTTTGTATTTGCCTAATTATCATTATTAGATTATTTTCCACCGACTTTAAAAAGGCGAAAGTGCTCAATTCGGCTGTCATATAATATGGATATGTTGGCAGTCTAGTCTAATGGTGCCTTTGAGGTCAACTTTTTTCAGCAGTCTCAGAAAAACATGAATGAGGAACCTATATGATTTTTGAAAAAAGTTAAATTCCACTTGCAAACATTGCAAAAGATAAAAAAATAACTAAAAATAAAAAAGGGGGTTTAGTTTTTCGCAAATGTCTCAAAAACTAATTCAGATTTACACAAATCTAAAAAGGTTTAAAAAGAGAAGGAATCTTTCTAAAAAAAAGTCTTAATATCCGGAAATGTAGGACCAATATTTATAATTTTCTCAGAGGGATGAAAATATGGTCTAAAATGGTTGCTCTAGCTTGCGCAAGCCGCGCCTAGTTTGAACGTTTTATCAATATAATAATAATATATAATATGTTGGGACATTAACACACAGCACCATCTAGTTCCATGGTAAGCTACGAGGCCTGTATTATGGATACCAGATAATTGGTACACTACACATATATAACTTTAAATACATACATATTATAAATATAAACACCCACGACTGAAGTACAAACATTTGTGTTCATCACACAAATGAATGCCTCCAGCGGGACTCGAACCCGCGACCGCTGGCACAGCAAGTAGGGTTGCTACAAACTGAGCTAAAAAAATTATTTGAACATATTAAATATAATATTTAAGAAATCAAAAAAATCAGGGCCTTACTGGATAGAAATAATAAGATTAGTAACTAAAAAGTAAAACAGTACCTACACCAACTTCAAAATAATTTAATAGTAATTATTCTACCTTCATAGATGGATTTTTTATGTGGGACCACTTTTGAGCCCTATTCAAAAAAAAAAAATGAAAATCGATTTACAAGTTACGGAGGCATCGCGTGAAATACAAACTAAAAAATATGAGAAGGAGAATAAGTTAAAAACTGATTAAAATTAAGAGAAGTTGTTTAAGAGAACATTATATTAATTTTGTGTAAATAAAAAATACTTACGCGAATCTGTAGTTACCAGTGCCAATATTGTCATTATCATAGCGCAGGAGTTGAACGTCGTTTGTCTCATAGTTCACTCTCGGGGGAGGAGCGGTGACCGCGAGGGCCACGAGGGAGAGGACAATAAGCTGCAATGTAATCACAATGTGTACATTATTTAATGACAATCCCTCGCGTGATAACTGCTAACGAAGAATCAAGTTATTTGTGCTTACAAAATCACGACCTCGTCAAAACTATTAACCACCTCTCTCCATTTGAAATACTGAGATGGGTAAGACCCATGTAGTTGCCATTTAGTATGCGTCTAAAAAGTTCACAATTTATTCAAAAGAAAATACGAAAAAAGGTACTTTTAATTTTTTTTTCAGGGCCGAAAAGATTTCCAATGATCTTAAAATTTGATTTTGATTATTTAGATGTATAATTTAAGATTTGCTATAAGAGGTGAAGTTAAAAAAATAAAATAGATTAAAAAAAATATCATATTATAGGTATTATATTTTTAAAAGTTAAAAAATGCTTCATAAGATACCATTAAAGGTTAAAAAATATTTATATTGGGAATAAACTTAAAAGTTTGCTAAACAATTCTAAATAATAATAATCATGTCAATAAACACACGTTTCTTATCACATATTATATGTTAACATATTCATGTTATCATTTAGGTTTCACAATTAAATATAAAGTGGTGTACTATAATTTTGTCAAATATTGCACTAACACGCTATTATCTACCACTCACGTAAACAATGAATAAAAACAAAGAAAATACTGACCAGTTTCATGTTATAAACAGGTCTTTCGACGGCGATTCGAGAAAGATTGCAAAGTTGAATGTAAGTTCCACCTTTATATCTGTAGCAGATGACTTATTTATAAAAGTCCAAATACCTGCCCAATATGCAAATCATAGTTCTTCGGTGAAGGTAAACTACTTCGTTTTTTTTTTATATATGTAATTCAAACGATGCGTGACAACATTAATTTGAGAATAAACTTTTATTTTAACAAATAGTTCGATCAAGATATTTGGAATCTGGTTTTAAAATAAGAATGCATAGGAGATTTGATTTTTACTCGACTGCGGCGAAGCCCAAAAGAGGATTATATGTTTGACGTGTGTGCAAGTATGTATGTATGTCCGATCCTATGTTCTCTCGTAATTACTAAACTGCTAAGCCGATTATGATAATTCATACGTCGAATAACGCGAGTATCATTTATAGACAACATTAAATATCAAAATGGTGGATCTAAGGTCTCTATCTATGTTCCTTCGTCAACCTGTTCTCATTTTTTTAGTTCGCTTTTTATGCAGTCAGGTTTTTATTTTTATAAATTAATTAACGCATTTTTTTGAGTTAGTACTAAAATACTATAAAATTAAATAATATAAGATTTATTTTGCTTTGTCTTATAAATCTTTGTACTCTTCCAAAAAATAAACACTGATTGATATCTTTAAATTTGATTTGTTTATGTACTTGAAGGGGATTCATTTTATAGCGACTAAAAATAAAAATAAAAACATCAGATGGTACTTTACATTGTAACTATCTAAAACCTTAGTTTCTTGAAGTGGTTATCTTACTCCATACTAATATTATAAATGTGAACGTTTAGATGGATATTTGGATATTTGTTACTCAATCACGGTAGTACAGCTAAACGGATCTGATTTAAATTTGGCACAGAGATAGATTACGATCTGGAATAGCATATGGGCTACTTTTTATTTCAGAAAAATGTACGATTCCCGTGAAATAGTTTTCGTTTTTCCAGAGGCGAACCTGAGCAAAGCGAGGGTAAGCCGCTAGTTTTTGCTATAAAGCATTCGAGGCTGAGAATAAAGTTAAAATAGATTGCGTAAATATATATTTTTATATTTCAAATATAAAGTCAGAAAATTATAATAATATTGTTAAAAATAAAAATAAAATTAAAAATTTTCAGTAAACTCCGACACAAAAAAATATAGGTTAATATTACTATTTTGATGATGAGTGTCGCCGCGTCGGGGCATCGCTAATATTTTATCAATATCAATCTTCTTTTTATTTGTATTCTGGTATAATACTAATCGTGCTGTGTATTTAAGTTTAGTTTATTTATTTAGTTCATATGTTCGAAGTATTTTTTTTTGAAAACTCTAAAACTATTAAAGCGATTGTAAAGTTTTAGTATGCTCATACTTCAGACTAAAGAATTATATTATATAAGCAGAACCCGTGGTTTCACTCACGCTAAAACTACAAAAAAATCTCTTAAAAATAGGTCTTATACAAATTTTCACCCCCTATTTTACCCCTTCATGGGATTAATTTAGAAAAATGCTAAAACACGTATTTAATTGTATTGAAGAACATTAATACCAAGTTTCAAGGTTTTCTGATCATAAATAATTTTTAGGTTGTTTTATAAAGTGTTTTTCTGTGGGAACGAGATAATTTCCCGCGGTAAAAAGCAGCCTATGTTACTCTACAGCCCTTTAACTATCTCCACACACAAAATCATGCTGATCTGTTACTCTGTTTTTAAGTGAAAGAAGGACAAACAAAAAAATAAACAAACAAACACACTTTCACATTTATAATATTAGTATGAATTAGAACAAGTTACGTTTTAACATTTAGTATAGTTTTCTCAGAGATGAGATATTTTCCCGCAGTAAAAATTATCCTCTATGTTGACCCGGATAACCAGCTATCGTCATACCAAATTTCATCAAAATCTGTCCAGTGGTTTCCTCGTGACAGACAGACAAAAATTCTAAAAACTATTGATCCGGCCCTTAAATTAGAATTTTATTATATGTACAGATTACAAAATAAATATCAAAGTGAAAAATAGTAGCGTGATTTGCTGTTTATGTTACTGTTCTCGATTTTACTATACAGATCGTTTACTTTCTTTAAAGTATAATGGAATCTTCTAGTACATGTATTAGTTAAATTAATATACTATTTTTAAGAATAAAATATGTATAATAAAAACGATATTATATTCTATTAAATTTTTAAACATTTTTTTTTTCCCTTAAAAGAGAGATAGCATTATTATGTTATCTCTCTTTCAAGGGAAAAAAATATTTTAGCTAATTTTTTTACTGTAATAAAATCCGTTGACTATTTTTATTTATTAACTTATAACTCAATAATATACATTAAACATATACAAGCATATTGTCATTTTTATACTGTTTTGAACCGTTATATATTATTTTGAAACATTATTGTTTGGTTTATACTTAGTTTTATTAAACTTATACACTTCATATTAACTTCTATTATATTCTATCTATATTATTCTTTAGTCTGTGGTCTTTAGTACTATTAACCACATTCATATATAATTATATTATATTCATTTTGTATAACTTTAAAGTTATTGTAATTCGCAAAGTCTTATACTATTTATAATATTTACATAAAAGTCGTGACTTATACTCGTCGCACAGGCGCACTCCTAATAACCCATGTAAAAGACAGGTTTGACTTAATGATGATGTCCTACTGGCCAAACTCACTGAGACTAGCCATTTGCATAAGAGATATTATAGTACATAAGTGTACACATAGACACGAGTGCACTTTTATACTCTGATGGGATGATAATTGGAAACGACCAGTGAAAGATCAGGCTGTGCCTGACCGATGGCTTTACGTGTTCTCAAGGGGTGGAACAGTGCCATCTTCCTAACTTCGGGCTGTTACTGAGATTTTCTTAACAGAAAGACTCAATAATTGATGTAACTTGACTAGACCCGGGACCCAAACACAGGACCTCCGGATCTGCAGACTTACATGCTAGACACTAGACGTATTTTTATTTTCTAATGGTCAAGGAGAGTTCTAATGTGATACGAGGAAAAGTTCAGTGTCCTCATTAATATTTCTAGTTTGCGACCTTGGACGACCGTCGTTCGTATCACCACATTGGATAAATTGTACCGAAAACAAGAATTTCAAGTATATTTTCTTTTCAATGTCACCCGAGTCTAAAATATATTATTACCAGAATCATAGAAGAAATATTTTTTTCGAAAATGGGATACATTTTTATTTAGATGAATTACATAGCATTTTAGTTTGAATGATAAAACTCTACAGCACATAATATAATTGTAGGTTGTATTCAAAATTTTATCACTCAGAAGGTATGCCTGAGCGTTAAAAACAATTAATTCATTTATTTAAAGCATTTCGTGTATTATAACAATATAACTTGTATATTAAAGAATTAATTTTAATAAAAACACTTTAAAATTAGCTTTATAAAGGCTCTACCCTTAGAGCTTTTATTGGTATGGAAGTAGACTTCATTCTTGTTATATACAAAAAAAAGAATCATTCATGAAAGATATCGCATAATATACAACTACCTTAATAAAAAACCTCTTTTTTGAAGTCAACTTAAATAGTTTTACAGTCTTAAAGTCTAATTATCTCTATAAACAACTACGAATAAACCAATGCTGAAGAAACTAAATACTCAAGTGGTAAGTCTATTGCTAGAAGAAAGCCATCGTTAGACTTAAGCTACGAGCTACGAAACGCTTTCCGAATTTGATTGCAAAAAATTTAGCGAACATATTATATCTGCTACAGAATCGAGATAGTATATCCATTACTTACAAGCGCTTAAAACACGACAACGTTTAAAACAGCTGTTTTGCCAGCTGTATTACATAGAAAAAACATATAAGTAATCCCATTGTAACTCACATCAAGGAATCTACGCTCTCATTTCATGTCACATAAAGTTCATTTATGTTTAATAAATGATTGAGATAAATGTTAATTCTTCAGATTATTTAATGATTAATTAACACCTTACTTATTTATCTTATCTTATTTACCTTACCTTACCTTTTCCGCTTTTAATTTAATTCAATTTTAGATATAAGTATTCAATATTTATTTAAATTCATGACCCACATCGTATTAATAGTAAATGGAGTAACACTTAAGGCAGTGATCAGTACCAAGTAATGTACTAAAATAAATTATGAATTAATGTGTTATGTGTAATAATAGTGTAACTGACTTACACCACCGACATGACAGCGAACTCTTAATTGCTTTAGACTTAGAGTTGTAGGCGCAACTGCTAGTATAGTATATACTTTTTATTACATATTAATACCTTCTTTGAAAGCCATTAGAGTCATTCTTTCGATTTGGACGAATTTTGGTCAAAAGTTATCTTTTATCATATAACGAAGTTCTGCCAATGGAAAAAGATTATTTTTTTTTCAAAATTTATGCAAAATTCAATATTTATTATTTTTTTCATTCTTCAACTTTATATTTCAAATATTTTGAAAAATGTTATAGATACAGAAACGGAATTTTATTTGTTTTAAAGGGGACACCTGGGGCTATCGAAAAAAAAATTTAGAAAAAGAAAAATTTGTCACATTTTGATTTTTTAAAAAAGTGTCAATAATGACGCTCGACATTAATTTTTTTTATAATACCTTGTACTTATCTTAAAAGATTTTCAGAACTGTGTTTTTTTCAAAAATGTGAATTTTTGTTATAATAAAAAAAACTGTTAAGCAAAGTTAAGGAATCGTGTAATTTCGTTTAACGTTAACTATTTCGGCGGCTTATAACGTCTAAAAACGATAAGAATTTTATGATTTTAGTTTTGTATATTTTAACACGGTCTATAAACTTATATTTACTACCTGTTTTACACAACTAACAACGTTATATAAGTAATTTTCAATGGAATTTTTACGAAATTTTAATTTGTCTAAGTACATTATGTAAGTTGGTCGACTATTTCTCGTAAACTTATAAAGCCTACTTAGTTGTGATAGTTTTCCTTTTAACTGCTTTGTATACTACTGCGATTTTTTTACATATCCAAAAACAAGCACTTAGCTGGCAGGGGAAGGGGGAATGGGGGAGAGGGGAGACACTTGACTCTAAAAAAATAACACTTTAAAGCCGAATACTTCCCTAACGGATCCCTTAATTATCCCACACCATGGAATAGACAAGGAAAGAAGCTTCCCCATTTTACATATAAAGGAGGTAATTTTTCAATTTTAATTCATTTTTTTTAAATTTTATTTTAACTCTTTTTTATATTTATCACATACTTAGTTCTAGCGGAAGTTGTTTAAATATAAAAATAAAGCCTAGGAATCCAATTTCTAAAAATCACAGCCGAATCCAAATAAGTTGTATATATATTCAATTATATATTCAAAACCTATATATAAATAGAATTACGATTAGAAATGAAAATCGTTTTTGAAACAGATGTCATAAAGTTTTATTGAGTCAATCTTATTGCATGTGAGCAGAAAGAATATAGAAAAATTTTTATTAAGTAAATTTCACTATATTAAAATTAATCTCACATAAGAGTATATAAATATTATATACAGTAAATGAGTATTGAGATATGTACATTGTCCAGTTTTGATTATTTGGAGTTTTCAGCCAACGAAAGATGTAAGAACAGCAGGAGGTATCGCACCACCAGGACCCTGCTGAATTTGGGGTTGGAAGCCGTTTTCATCAGCGATATATGTCACAGTGTATGTGACACCGTCAGGAGCAACCCAAGAATACTCTCCTTGTACGGAAATCGCTTCATTTTCAGCGCCTTTGTTTTTCAACTGACCTTGTTCTTCGTGTTTGGTACCATCAGATAACTCCCATCTGTTAATATGATTAAAATATGTATAATAGAAAAGTTTTTAACAAAATTAAAAGAATAATGTTTAAGGGCCATTTTCTTTCACTCAACTTTAAAATTATTTTATCTTCACGTTCTAAATAGAGAATTTGAATGTAGGATGTAAAAACCAGAGTTATTCATTAGATTCTGAAAACTATATATCACTTAAGTGACATTATTTTATTACTACTAGCTATTTAATCCAGTTTTAATGGTTCCTGTAGAATAATTTAAGGGAGCGCGAAGAGTAAATTATAATACTCACGCAAAATTATAAGAGTCCAGGCCTGAATTATCAACGTCGTAACGTAAAATTTGTACGTCTTGATAATTTTGCGGAGCTGCCGATGCAGCTGCTACGAAAACAAGGACTAGGAACTGAAATAAAAAATTCTTAGTTAATATTTTAAAAACATTGTTCACATAATTTGTGATTATAATTGTATCTAACCAGTTTCATTGTGTATTGTTTTATTGTCGACTGTCTTCTTCAAAGATTATTTAGCATGTGGGATGATTACGTATTTAAACGACTCTCTTATATATGAAGGTATTTCTTCTATTACCAAATTGCAACACAGCGTTTCGACCGTCCTGATGCCTATTATAATACGAAGAGCAATATACACTATTGAAATATGTTTGGGAACAATTATTATGACCTATGTCCTCTTTTATATAATAGGATCTAGAAATCTAGAATATTATGTAAGTCAAATTTCTTGACTTTAACAAATGTGAACTTGTGGTCGTTCTGAAGGAATTTATGAATTAGCTATGACTGCTATATAAGTCAATTAGTATAATTTAATTTTTATGGTTTCAGAATAGTTTAAATTTTATATTACAAAATATGTAAAATTACAGATCATACGTCATAATACTATATTAGAAGTAAAATATTATAAGATACAAGCTACCCTTTCTATGATAAAGATAATATCATGTAACAATTTGGGTTAATTTCGCGGAAGGTGTTCACAGACTCGTACAAATTTTTTCATTAATTAGCGGCCTGTATGATGAACGCTCTTAAATATAATGTATGTAAATTAGAGCGAGGCAGAGGTATATTAATATGCATAATTGTGAATGGAACATTGATTTCAAGGTTGTATGATTTACTTTTTATAGACCGATTCTTATCTTCTTTTATTTTTGGTTATCTTACCTATGAAATAATATCGTGATAAACTGTCAGGCAGGTATCCATAGCCTTAACCAGTGAATTCAGAGATTTGAATTGTGGAATATTTTTTTTTTATAGATTGGGGTAAAATTATTTGAAATTCCATCCGTATAAAATTTTTTTTTTAAAATGACCTCTAAACATGACACTGGAGGAGGAGGAGTAGTTTTGATAAGAAAATAAAAAGGAGACATCTATGTTTTAGGAGTTAATTAATCTTATTCTAAAGGAAATATTTTGGGGAAAACACTGGTTTTTAATAAAACATCTTCAATGTTATAATCTCAACTCTTTGAAATAATTGAACCAATTTTAATATGGATTTCACAGTTGGATAAAGAAATGTTGATGATGATGAATGGTTGTAATTTTTAGTTGATCTAAAACTTAACCTTGTAATAGCTATGAGTTTATACGCATAAATTTAAACAGCATGACGCAAAGTTTGAAATGTGAAATAAAAATAAATTATAATTATATGTATAATTTTTATTAAGAAAATTATAACAAAACTTTATTATTTCACTACAATTTACTTAGTAATATTAAATTTAATAATATTTCTAGGTAAATTGTATTCTTAACGTAATTAATTATATGACGTGTACACATGTATGTATGTATCACCACAGATTTAAAGTTATATGTATATACGTACTTCGTATTATTTGTAATTAGGAAAAACTTATAAATTGTTCAATAATTTATTATGATCGTGAAGCATTGTTAATTTTTAAGACTGTTAGAGCTTTTCCCAGCTTAAACATAACCTGATGTAGAAACCTGCAATGCAGTAAGTGTTTACCTATTATTATCATCTTATAAAATTGCTATCATTTTATACAATTGTCACCTAACCACAAGGTTATAAAAACTATGATTGCATAAAACATGCAAACATTTTTTTAAGTTTATGATGATGATTGAATAAAAATGAATCAAGTAATGTATAAAAAAGTACACTGTTTTAGTGTTGTAATATTATAATGAAAAGCAAGTGAAAATGATGATTTGTGATCATGAACATGGTACCATGAAGTCAGAGACATTATGTATGTATATACACGAAGCAAGACCCGTAACAATTATAAAACATGTACATTATTATGTCTCTGTCTGCATAGCAAGGTTCCGTCGTCAACAACACAATCGATTCCTTTTTTATTTTTTTAATTAGGTATTTTTTATTTATAGCTTTTTTAGTTTTGACATGTGGAGTTTTATTTAGTTATTAAAATTTCTTATCCTAAATCACATCTAGACATTACAGATACATGAATTTTGTCGTAAAAACCTTAATTTTAATACCCCACTCGATAGGTTTTGAAGAAAAAAAAAATAAGTTACAAATTGGCGCCTAGAATCCGCAACTTTGATTTTTTATAACCTTTATTATTATCAATCATTCGTTTAATTAAGAAGAATTCAAGGACGTATGAATCGTATAAATGAATGATAATATGATGTATATACATACAGATCAAACACAGAACCTCCTTTGGGCTACGCTGCAGTCGGGTAGAAAAATTATTAAGGAAAGTAACAAGGTAATTATATTATTTCATCGCTCTTAATCATTGTTCTAGGGTTATGAGAGTTCCCATCGACCCAGGCTAATGATTTGGCCTTTACGTTTGTTAGTAGCTGAGCCGGTGCTATTTTGATATTATGGTTGATTACAAATATAAAACAATAAAATGAAATCTTATTTAGTTAACATTAAAGTTCATGCAAAATGTACATGTCATATGTTCATAAAAGTTCAAATAACAAATTTTATGTTGATTATTATGAAGAAAAGGCCAAGGTTTTATTTAGCGCTGAATAATAATTTGTGTCCAATTGGTTTCTAATGAGCCTTAAATAAAAGAACATCTTACTAGAACGTGAGAAAATATTTGCTAATGTGATTTAAAGAGTTTAACAAATTGGCTAAGTGTTTCTCCACACTCAATGCTACAATATTATTGTTACAATATAATTAATAAAAAAAACTTGCGTAAGTACGATTAAAAAAAAATATATTTTTCTAAGATGAACAACTGAAACATACATGCATTCGCGTGTGTCACGTATTTTCCTTTCCTTCAGTAGTGGTTAGACTTTAAGCGAACTTTCGCTTCAACTATAGTGCCCCGTGAGCATGCCTATTAGAGCAGGCTCCCTCTGCTTAAGTATGCTTCAGCCCACAAAAACACTCTCAGTCAGGAGTAAAATCCTCTCGTACACTAGTCTTGTGAGCGATACCTCACGACGCATTACTTGCAGACATCGAATAAGCGTACATGGTATTCTTCTTTAATATTCCATCAATTAACTCTTGGTCCTTAGAGTCAAAGTACTAAGAACTACTCAATAGACATAATATTGCAGTTTTAAATGGCGATTTAGCGGTGGAATGTTGCTAATATTCTTTCCGCAAGTGTATGCAGACATGTAGTAATTATTAAATGTACATTTGTGTTGTAAATACTTTTGAACTTAATTGTTTTTTTTTTTTGGGATAAATAGTATATAATATGAAATTAAAAGAAATATGAAACTGTTGAGCCACAAGCACGTTAAAGTTATGAGACTAAAGTTTGATAACTTTAAGAAAAGTCTAAGAAATTAGAAAAGCAATGTACTTAATTGGCAAGGTACGAATTGTTTCATAAACAAAACAAATTACCATCGAAATTTTATTGACCAGCTGACTTTTAAATTATATGGTTGCAAAATTAACAGAAAATTGTAAGTGATGAGCCCATCATCGTGGTAACCGGTCGCGTTACGTCATAGAATGTTGAACCCACGACGTACGCCTGACCTCCGACACGCGCTTTACCTTCCTTAATCCTGCTTTTTAGGTTAATCTTGACAACTAAGAGAGATCTACTAACATATCTTATTAAATTTTACAAGGTTGTTAGTTAAAATAATAATTTATTTATCTATCTATACATATAAAAAAATTCTAACTAAGTCGAATCTTAATTTTTTTTTTGAAAAATCTTATTGAAATAGATATTAATATAGATACAGAGGCCAAATGTATAGTTTTTAGAATTTTTGTCTGTCTCTCTGTCTGTCTGTCTGTCTGTCTGTCTGTCTGTCTGTTACTGCAGCACAGAAAAACTGGAGGGATTTTGATGAAATTTGGTATGATAATAGCTGGATATCCGGGTTAACATATAGGATACTTTTTACCGCGGGAGATTATCTCATTCCCATGGGAGTACACGTTATAGTACAACCCAAAAAATATTTATGATCAGAATTTCTTGAAACTTGGTATTAATGCTCTTCAATACAATTAAATAAATATGTGTTTTAGCGTTTTTTGAAATTCATCCCATAAGGAGATAAAATAAGAGATGAAAATTTGTATGAAACCTACCTTTTCAAAGTTTTTTTGTTGTAGTTTTAGCGCGAGCAAAACCGCGGGTTTTGCGTGTATTATAAAACTTTTAGCAATACATTAGAACCTTAATACCACTTGTTGTATAGTCTCTCTGTACACTAAATTTAATCTTATTTATAACTTTTCATATTTGTAAAATAGCCATATAAATTGTGATATGTTTTTTTTTTTTGTTTTTTTTTTGATGTTTTAATACTTGTTTATTATAAAATAAAATGTACACATTATACATTTCCACTACTGTTTGAATATAATACTCATAATTCACGACAATATCAGTTTTTATAAACAGTTCTGGGTTTCTTTAATACTCAGTGCCTATTTTATTATTAAATTAGCAGAACCTGCGGCCTCACCCGCGTTCAATGTACTCGTACAAAAAAAAAATTTTGGCTGTATGTTATATAGCGACTTACCCTTGCTTCCCTCGGGTTCGTCCTTATGTATATATTTATGCGTGCGGGTGTACCTCTTGAGACTCAAGCGCAGCGCTGGATTTACACTAGCGGTACTTGGGGATAGTGCCCAGGGTGGCAAATTTTTAGGGTCGGCAAATTTCAGAGGGTGGGGAAAAAATCTCTTCGCGTTATCAAAAGTCCTTTTTTTATTTTCGAAAAAATTAACAAGCACATTTTTCGAGAATTTGAAATTATTTATAAATTACTTTTTTGTGTTTTTTAAAAAATATATTAAAATTAAGAAAAAAAACTTATTTTGAATATTAATAAATTTAAATTGGGCGGCATTTTTTACTAGACCAGGGGCGGTGGTAAGGTTGAATCCGGCACTGCTCAAGCGGTTAATTACGAAGTACGAACTGTTGATAAGCGTAATTAAAATTGTAGGCGCGCATAAAAAAAAAAAAGAAAAGCGGGTAGAAAATAAAATTATAAAGATATACTATTGGCGGAAACAACTCCTCAGTTTGTCAACAGTTTTTTTTTTAGTAGCTATTAATGACTTTTAGTGCTATCAATAAAAACGTTTGGAAACAGTTTTTTTACATATTTAGCAAGATTCAATATGTTTATGATTGAATTTCAACTGTCACTGGGCGAACATTAGTTACTATAAACTAGTTTCGTTAGTCCTATGTTTCATTTTATTTGTTATCTTTCATACATAAATTCTAAAAAAAGTACTTTGAGTTTTCCAATTTCCCAGGTAATTTTTCCAATTAATATTTTATATTTTAAAATTAGCTAATGCTCTTAAGTGATTCTTTTACAAATGAATAGCATTTAATGTTTATTATATATAATATACTAGCGACTCACCTTAGCTTCGCTTCGGGTTCGTCCCTAGACAAAAACAATTCTATCCCACGAATCGTACATTTTTCCGGAATGATATGTAGCCTATAGCCTTTCTCAGTTAACGGGTTATCTAATGCAAAAATAATTTTTCAAATCGGATTTGTAGTTCCTGAGATTAGTGCGTTCAACAAAACAAACAAACAAACTCTTCAGCTTTATAATATTAGTATAGATATTATATATTTATAATATAATCAACTTAAATTTATAAATACGTTTAGCTTTAAGTTATTTAAGATAAATTTAAAATAAAATGAAATAATAAATGAATATTGGCTTTCTTACGTAGTTCATGTGAATGTATTACGCGATATGTAAAAAAGTAAACAAATCGTCAGATTAGTTCAAGAGATTAATATCGTCAATATATAATCTGATTATAGTCGTAGATAAATTGATTGATATTTAGTCGATGAAAAAATTTGCTACACTTCACTTGGTGATTTATGAATGTAGTAATGGTGATCGGTCATGAGAAAGATAACATCAAATTGTTCTCAATTCAATCAGATCTTCGTAGTCTAAAAAAACGAAAGTGCATAACTTTTTATCAGATAGCCGCGA
Source organism: Argynnis bischoffii washingtonia (assembly GCA_033884665.1). Taxonomy (NCBI): domain Eukaryota; kingdom Metazoa; phylum Arthropoda; class Insecta; order Lepidoptera; family Nymphalidae; genus Argynnis; species Argynnis bischoffii. The sequence goes on along the minus strand of CM066618.1, from coordinate 9,095,865 downwards.
TTATATAATATGAATTGTTTGAATAACATGCGCGCGTGAACTATAACATCGAAATAATGGGAGTGTTTTACACGAACAAAAGATACCTATACCTTTTTGTTGTAGACCAGATTGAAGACAACCATAGTTTCATATTGAGTAACGTTAAGATATACGAATTATAATTTACAAATACGTATACTTTATAAAATAAAACTATTCTGCGAAGACATAAATATATTGGCAGGGTCGCACCTAATAGGTGATATGTACGTTGTACATACTCATACGGTACTGTCAATCGATTAATATATCAATCTATAATAATATTATAAAGTGAAAGTTTGTGAGTATGGATGTTTGTTACTCTTTCACGTCAGAACGGTTGAACGGATCTGGATGAATTTTGGCACAGAGATAAACTATAGTCTGGAATAATACAAAGGTTACTTTGTATCCTGAAAAAATGTACGGTTTCCGTGGGATAGGTTTGTATTTGTTTTCCTTGAGGCGAACCCGAGCGAAACGAAGGTGAGCCGCTAGTACCTATATAAAAATTTCGTGTCACGGTGTTTGTGGTCGCACTCCTCCGAAACGGCTCGACCGATTTTAATTTTTTTTTGTATATTTTGTAAGAATGAGAATAGGTCGTAAAGTATTTTTTATTCTACTCCTCCTCCACCCCCCATTTTTATCGTGATTTTAGTATTTTTGTGTGAATATTTGCCAAATAGTATTATGTAAATACATAGAGACGAACACGAGCGAAGCGAGGGTGAGTCGTTATATAACATAAAGTCGTGGATTCTGCTAGTAATATTCATATATTTTAACTGAAAAGACAATTTTGTGACGATCTTTTTATATTAAATAGCGTTTGCCTGAGGCCCTGCCTTCATAATTCCAATCTTTTTTTTAATTCTTTAGTCCTTTGAGGCTAAATTTCAATAAAAAAAACTTTTTTAGCAAAAACCTTTAAGGTAGACTCCTAAATTTTAAGTTTGTAGATGATTGTCAATAGTACTTAGTTAATAATTTCAAGAATCTATATGTTATTTACTTACATCGTTTTTAATTTTGTTTAGATAGTATCTAATGAATAATGACATCATGGGTGTAACAAGATGCAGTCTGTAAATACGGAAACTACGAGTACATACTTTCAGCTATATATATATTTATTTGTAATGTCTTACATTTTATTTTTGGTCATGAGTACTTTTTATATCTTTAAATTCATGTCAGTATATTCATAAGTTGTAAGTAAACTTATACCTTATAGGTAAATGTTTATATAATATACCAGCGACTCATCCTCGCTCCGCTCGGGTTCCGTTCCATTTTAACGTTAAGTATAAATTTCTCAGAGATGAGATATTTTCCCGCGTTAAAAAGTATTCTACATGTTGACTCGGATAAACAGCTATCATCATACCAAATCTCATCAAAATCTGTCGAGTGGTTTTCTCGTGATGCGTTCTTAGACAGACAGACGAACAAAAATTCTAGTAACTATAGATTTGGCCGCTGTATCGATAACAATGTCTATTTCAATAAGAATTTTCAAAAAATATTTAATAATATACAGACTCGACTTACAATTAGTTAGAATTTTATTATATGTAGGTATAGATAGATCTATATTAATAGCTGAAGAGTTCGTTTGTTTGTTTAATTAAACGCGCTAATCTCTATAACTATCAGTGGGTTGTAAAAAATATTTGCATTTGATAGCCCAATTCTCGAGGTAGGTTTTAGGTTATTTAACGTCACTCTACGATTTTTAGGATAAAAACAATTATAATAAATAGACACTTCACGAAGAGCTGCGGTAAAAGTTACATCTAAAAATTAATGCACTTTTATTTGTTTGTAATATAAGTACCTAATCCTTAACCATTCATCTGAATGCGATAATATTTTGTAAGTTTTGCGTAAAGCTCTATCATTGTGACGCACGAGTATGTGATTCCGTCGAAACCAGCGTGGGTGGCTAGTACTTTATAAGTTACTAGCGATCCGCCATTGCTTTGCTCATGTTTAAATTTTAGGCTTTACATACGTCAATTTTATATTAATATCTCACAGGAACCACCACCACCTGTATATATACAGTTGGTATGCGTAAATGTATTTCCCAACATAAAAAAGGTAATGAAGGAAAATCAGTAACGTGTTAGTAGTTACGTAAAATAATATTCTGACATGTAAAAAGGTGGACAAATATTAAAATAAATGTGCATGCATGCAGCATCTTTGTTGTTTTTATTTGACTTGTTAATATAACTTTTTGTTTATTTCTGTGTATATAAAAAAATTAAAATGATGCAACAACTCTGTCGAGTTCATCTTCTGTAAAACAAAGTAGCATGAAACAGTACACTCTTCGACGATCGACGTGGCTGCTCGTTTCTGAAATCATGTATTCCTCTTCTTCAGGCGCGTACCTATCACTATCAATAGCACATACCTAAAAAAATAATAAATAGTAAAAAAGGCGATTTTAAATACTAAAGTTTTTATGGAAAATTATATAAATCTATACATATAATAAAATTGTAACCAAGTTGAATCTGTACATTAAATATTTTTTGGAAAATCTTATTGAAATAGACTTTATTATCGATACAGGAGCCAAATCTATAGTTCTTAGAATTTTTGTCTGTCTGTCTGTTACCGCATTACGAGAAAACCATTGGACAGATTTTGATGAAATTTGGTATGATGATAGCTGGTTATACGGGTCAACATATAGGATACTTTTTACTGCGGGAAAATATCTCATTTCTGAGAAATCTATACTCTATACTATACTAAACGTAACTAGGGATGAACCCAAGCGGAGCGAGGATGAGTTGCTAGTAGTAAAATAAATTAGTATTATAGGAAATGTCACCGTCCTATGCGCATTTTTAGTGGATTTTCGTTTAAATATTCGACAATACTGTAATATATACGTATTATGTAGTCTCCATTAGATTAACCTCTGTCTGTGACTTTTAGTAGGTTATTAATATAATAATTTAATGGGTACTTTATTATGTTTTAACATTTACATATTATAAAAAGATGTATTATACATAGGTAATAATATTTAAAGTTCAGAGATAATAGTCGTGTATTTGAATCTCACCTTTTTTTTGTTTTTGTTATAGCATGCTAATTCTTCAAAATGATTATTTAATTTTGCTTTAGGAAATCTAAAATAACTACTTAATTCGTTGTAACGCCCTAAATGCTGAAATAAGCCAAAATATCCTATTGATCATTTTAAAATATATTAAATAAGAAAAAAATAATAATGTTTAATATTTATGCTGTACAATGTACAGATTTGTGTAGTTATTATTATTTAAACACAATATGTATATATAGTTAAGAAAATCAGAATAATTAATTATGATTAGCAAATATAAAGTAAAAGCAAATTATTTTACTTCAGGGTCTACGATACCGCTTTTCCTTACAGTATCTTGTGGAAAATCGTTAGGAAATATTCTTCTGAGTTCCACGTCTTCGCTATAATATACATCAATAGTTATGAATAAATTATCTTATAAATATTTACTATATATGATATGTTAAAATCACTTACTAGGTATAAATTACGCCATCACTTTGCTTCATTGAGCAGTGAAGGACCTATGAAATGGTTTCAAATTATAAACTAATCAATCGTTAGAAAATATTAGCTCACATTAGAAAACAAAATTACGTACAATGTAAAATATGAACCATAATACAAAGTGTAGCATAATGTTTTGAGATCACTGTATTTTAACTTTAATGTATATTATACTTACACCATATTGTTTCCATATAAATTGTATAGTTTTACGACACAACGTATAAATTCAATTTGCTTCGTGGTCTTGAGGTGTGAAAGCAATTTTTTACTATTAGTTTTTGTCTGTAACTTTTAAATTACTGATTTCATAATTTCCATAAAAATCTAAACTACATTTATAGGGCAATCTTTGGACAATGTTTTATATAGTATAGTATCATAATATTATATTTAATAAAAATATATACGAGTACCTTCTGCACACTATTTTTAAAGGCATATAATAAGTGCGTATATATTAACGTAAGTGCCATCGATTTTGTATACTCTAAGCTACACTTACGCAATTTTTACGTATATTATTATTATTTGTATTTGTTGATCTTACAAATTTATAGATATAATTAATATAGAAATTCTTTAAACTGTTTTGGACTCCTTTATATCGTTGTAAAATAAAACTTTCATTGAATTAACAAAAACATTTTATTTGATCTATTAATATAGTTTAAATAATTCGTCTGTCGTTATATCTGATGTCGTCTTCGTCAGAGTGCGGCTGGTAGCCTCTTGTATCTGCTACATACTTTACATAGTGGTAAAGGCCTTGTGGATCTAAGTAACCGTATTCACCGCGAACCACCAAACTTTGAGTTCCGCTAGGGTGAGAAATGATTCCTCCATCCTCTTTTCTAAACGTCCCGTCTTTATTTTGAAACCTTAAAATTTTAAATTATTCGTACAATTTTAAAAGGTTTCTTTATCTATTAGATTATTTTAAAATATTTCCGTACAAAATTTATATAATAAATCTTTATTAATGTGTTTGGTATTTCAATGACACCAAAAGTTTTTTTATACCTATACATATAATAAAATTCTGAGTCAAATCTGTACCTTAAATATTTTTTGAAAATTCTTATTGAAGTAGACTTTATTATCGATACAGAGATCGAATCTATAGTTTTAGAATTTTTGTCTCTCTGTCTATCTGTCTGTCTGTTACCGCATCACAGAAAAACCACTGGAGGGATTTTGATGAAATTTAGTATCATGATAGCTGGATATCCGGGTTAACATATAGGATACTCCTTATTGAGATAATCTCATTTGCACGGGAATACACGTTAAAACACAACCCAAAAATTATTTATGATCAGAATTTCTTGAAACTTGGTATTAATGCTCTTCAATACAATTAAATAAATACGTGTTTTAGAGTTTTTTGAAATTCATCCCATAAGCAGATAAAATAAGGGATGAAAATTTGTATGAAACCTACCCTTTTAAAGTTTTTTTGTTGTAGTTTTAGCGCGAGCGAAGCCGCGGGTTTTGCTAGTTATTTCTTTAAACATATCAGTCATCTTAATAAATCATACTTAAAAATCGTTTAGAAGGACCGGTTAGGGGACTAAACAAATTTTATGACTAAACATAAAATTATAATTCTGATTGTTTTACTATGGCACGTATTAAACCTATACATATAATAAAATTCTAACTAAGCCGAATCTATACATTAAATATTTATTTGAAAATCTTATTGAAATAAACATTATTATCGATACAGAGGCCGAATCTATAGTTTTTAGAATTTTTGTCTGTCTGTCTGTCTGTCTCTTACCGCAGCACAGAAAAACCACTGGAGGGACTTTTGATGAAATTTGGTATGGTGATAGCTGGTTATCCGGGTCAACATATAGGATACTTTTTACCGCGGGAAAATATCTCATTTCTGAGAAAAAATACAAAACCTGCAATGTTAAGAGTATACTAATATATAAAACCTAAGAATTTGATTTTTGGTCATCCGAACGCGGGCGGAGCCGCGAGCAATGCTAGTTTTTAAAATTATTAGAGTTTTTGAACTTAATTTCTTTTGAAATATTTTACTTACTTTCTTCTTGTAAGTAATTACTTATAATATTTGCTCATAGTATGTACATTGTACATACATATATATTGTCAAGACCTGGGAATACAAAAAAAAAGCCCTAAATCTTTTTTTTTTTTAATTCATGGTCAAAGTATTGAAAGAATTTTTTTTTACTCAATGATTTCTTTCTTTAGCAACTAACAATTTACCCTCGCTTCGCTTGGGTTCGTCCCTAGTGAAAAACAAAAACAAATGTATCGCACGGGAACCGTACATTTTTCGGAGATAAAAAGTAACTTATGTACTATTCCAGACTATAATCTATTTGTGCCAAATTTCATTCAGATCCCCTATTTCCCATTATTCCCTCAATTTGTAATGTTTTGTAAAAATTTTGTGTAACTGACACATTATACTAGCAGTCTGATCTGGTATAGCCCAACTATTTTTTTAAATTGACACTTCAAAGACTAGGCGGTGGCCTTCTAGGGGATCGCATTTCGAAACACCTTGATACAAGGTATGAATTTCATTTAATGCCTAATAGCGTATATATCAAGTTTCAAATTCTGAGCAGAAAAATATAACTTCCCACACAAAGTTTGATACTCTTTTTGCACTTGAACTATTAAGAATTTCGGTCCTTAAAATTCAACGGCTTGATCTTAGTATTACTGAATATGAAATAAAAAAACTGTAATTTCGGGATAGAAAAATTAAAAAAAGTACATATATACGTACTCAAAGCTATAACTTCCTAAACCATTATTGTTAAAAATCAGCTTTTTAATTTGATTCTCAAGGCCGTTGGACGCAGAAAGCTTGACAATTGCTGCATAGTAGACGACTGCGATGAGGCAGATGCGCGCACCTTTTACCTGCGTAACATATACAATATGTCAAGGCCAACGGTTCATAAACGAACATCAACTTATTGGAATACCAAATAAGAAAAAAGATATTATATCAAATCAATATAAGGATTTACACACGGATATGAATAATATTTTTATTGTTATGGACAAGACCATGCGTGAGTCGTGATCACTAATCTCGAGGAACTCTGATATTGATTAACAGATCTTTAGTAAGATTTGTTTCCTTAAAACATTTTCAATATAATTACATTATAAAACTATAATTTATTAATGTAATACATAGCGCAGAAAAAAAATATCTTTACGAAAGAACATTAGAAGTAAACTTACCATTATTTGAATTTGTTTTTCCCACTGTGTGTATAAGTAACTGCGGTATTAGTTCAACTGTCCACACTTTATATCCAGTTCCTTAAGAATGTCAAGTCTGGACCTCATTCCTTACAAATAATGCGTCAAGGACTCTATCAAGTCATTGACATCATATATTTCTTATGTAAATACAGGAATGGCTGTTACAAATTATTATTAACAAAAAAACTCGTAGCAAACCTGCTAAGTGTACCACGAGGCAATTTTATAGTTCGACTATATAACACGAGGATCTTATTTTTTATTGTATATTTTTATTAATAGCACATTTTTGTTTGAGTCTTAAAATCCTAATAATTTTTAGAGAAAACAACAGAATACGCATAGTGCTATGAATAATTATATATTTTTGTACAGTATATTTTATTTAATGAGCCGATGTTTAGGAAACCATTGCAAGTATTTTCTTGACATTTGAAGGAAGCGGAACAAGGATACTCACGACGTGTCTATTCGGCAACTGATACATGGTGAAAATATAAAAAATAAAATATATGCCAGTAACATCATTTATTTGTTATTTTAGTTGTAATGCACGGTCTTAGCATTCAATAACAAAATCTATTAATGTTTTTATAAACATTTACACATATAGTAAGTATAATAATAAAATATGCTCAAGCCTTATTAATTATACTCAATAAAATTAGAATATATGAGAAAAATTTAGAGAGAAATAGTAGAATTAGGAGAGAAGATCGATATACCCCATCTATCTTATTATTTTAGTATCAGTCTTAACTGTTATGTTTTATTTATTAAATTTTTGTTAAGTATTTTATTTCATCATACAATATAAACATGCAAGATTACTTTACTCTATGTAAAGGCTGCCTGCACGAGGCATGCGCATGTTTCCATTTAATGCAAAATTACTAAATATTACATACATATATAATTATACATGACCCTATATTTTGGTTGTTTGTTTCGTGCTGATATTAAAATGTTTAGTTTTTATATCAGCTAAATAAAATAGTGATAGGTGTTTACCTATCATTGTTTTATCTATATGCATAGATTAATAATTAATTTATTCGCAAATTAATGCATATAAATAATGTGATGTGTAAATTAAGTCATTATAAAACATAATATTATTAGAATTTTTATGTCATTGATGTCAGCATTTGGCATAAAAGTAGAGCTGAATATTTTAGTAATTTAAGACAATGGCTCGCATAGTAACTGGGGCAAGAATTAAAGGTAGCCCATATCCTTGATAAATGAACATATTATGTGTGTCATGCCTTTTATAAAAATCTGTTTTACGAAATAAACAAACAGAGTTATTTTTATTAATGCTAAGAATATAGAATGTGGGTTTATTTTATTATATAATTAAAGACTAAGTATTAAAATTAAATTAAATAAACATTATTAAAGAACTTCAACAGTCCTTGAACTTTATATAATACTGGTTGTATCTGTCTAATATTGAGTACTGTCGGTATAAAGAGCTTCAATTGTATCTGCCCAGCCCTGTTTCAATAATACTGGAGTTGCAGGTGTGATTCATGTACGAAGATAACGAAATAAATTGGTATATATATAAGTATCAAGGTTTCAGGCTTATCGAGTAATGGACGATACCGCATAGCACTCATTTTCTTCGGATTTATATTTTATCATATTGGCTGTACCTATCTGTAGCCTACACCACAAGAGAATAGAGTGTGGTTGGAGATGAAAATTGGTAATATATGTCATGGGTAATTAAGTAACACTCATAATTCCAATTTCAATTTAATTTTTCGCAGCAAACGATGTCGTTCATTAGCCAAGTAGAGATGCCACAACTGCTGGACCCTTAAAATATATTGTAAAATTAAAACTTTTCAAGTTATTTTAAGCATCTGTATTTAAATCAAATTTGAAAGATTTCTTATTATACTTAGAAAACTATTAAATATCTACAACAAATTTTTACGATCGAACGATTTTATAACCTACAAGCAAATAGGTAATTCTCGTCATTTGCTTACCCACTTTTTCTAATAACCTAGTATAACTTAATCATATAATATTCGTTATCACTTTTCCTAGTACTTACACGTTCAAACATAAGCAATACTTACACGTTTAAAAATAATTACTTAAAGTTTTATGTACCTGATGTGTTATAAGATGATTCACGTGCCACCAGCCGCAAGGTGACAGTAAATACCATGTCAACAACCGTTGTGAGCATCTATTGCAAAGTGTTGCGACTATATGAATAATTAATAAAGGCGTAAGCAACATTTCAAACAAACAGACAAACAAACAAACATACGTGATCTTTACATTGAACTAATATTTTAAACGTGAAAGTTTGTATCTAGATGTAGTTGTTACTTTTTCATGTTGAAATGGCTTGACGAATTCGGATGAAATTTAGTCTTAAAGACTTTACTCTCAGGTTCCTAGGAACGCACCAGACAAAAGAGAGTGTCAATCGTTAGTAGATATTAAATTATAATTTAAAGAAACAAATGATAGATACCAGAATTCGGTTTGTTAGATCTCTATTGCCTTGAACTAGTTGAGGAATTAATAATCGAAATCCGTCCTTATCTGCTTTGTACATCCATGTTTCTTCATTTCCATCAGGTGTTATATAAAATACTTTGCCTTCTACTAAGATATACTGAGTAGGGAGACCCTCATCCATAATAGTTCCTGTTTCAGATCTTGCTATGCCATTTGAAGTTGAAAAACTGAAATGAAATATGATTTTTATATGATTTACAATAGAGCGAAAGCGAAAGTTTAAATGTTTATGTGTATGTTGTTACGCCTTCATGATGAAATGGCTAGATACATCTATAATAATGACCTTCCGACCGACTTCGGCTACGGCGGCCAGTCTTATTGAGAATAGCCATCATCATCATCATGTTATAGTGCACAATTGTACGCGCAGATACAAGTTGACACGACCGGTGAGAGTTAAGGCGCAGGACCGACGGCTTTTTGTGCTTTCCGAGGCAGGGAGGTGAAACACCGCCAACTTCCCAACTCCGGGCTGTTACAGAGCCTTACTAAACAGAAAGACTCAATAATTAAACTTGGCCCGACCCGGGACTCGAACCCAAGATCTCTAGATGCGCAGCCGTATTTGCTAGCCACTACACCACCGAAGCAGTTATATTTAGATTTAGGCTAGATATATTTACATGAAATATAGTACAAAGATAATATACTATGACTTTGAATAACACATACGTACCAGAGCGAAGTGAAGGTAAGTCGTTAGTGTGTTATTATAATTTTAATTAAAATATATTTAATTTTAATTATTCAATTATAATATTTTAGTAGCAAGCTAGTTTTTTTAGACTAAGTTAAGTATATCAAAAAATACAAACAGTTCTAAATGTCTGCAAATGAAGCTCCCTGTGTATAGTAAATGAAGCCTATACAATTTAGGGTGTGCCAAAAAAAACTTTTTTTTTTTTTAGTTACCATGAAAATATAACGAAAAAAATATTCTGATAAAGTTTGAGATCTTAATATTAATATTAAGAGGTGGCTCATCGTGATTTTTAATTTTCCATATAAATAACAAGGGATTTTTTTAAGTTTTTTTTTGGAGTAATAATGTGCACAAACGAATTATTGTCTAGTCAAATTAAAAACATATTCTTGTAGGAAAGTAAACAATCTACAAAAAGATCTAATATGATTTTTTGCTTAGTCGACTCATTTAAAAGTTATTCGAGGTTAAAGTTCAACCTCAAATGGTAAAATCACTTTTACAATTTTTCATACTCTATCACAAAATAATGGTTAAAAAACATAAAATATCATATTTTTCGTGACTTTTATCGTTTTTATCCCACTAATTTATAGAGAAAAATTTATATTCTTTAGCACGATTGAAAAAGAAGCGTTAAAAAGAAATTTTTAAGTAGTTAGAAGTACTGTATAGATTTTTAATTTTATTATTTTGAATATTTGTTAATTCGTAATTTAAAATAAAGTTATTAGTATTAAAAAACATTTTTTTTTGCACACTCTACTATACATATAGTATAATGTAAATAAGAAGAAATTGTTTCTTTTTTATTTACCTAAATGCGTTTTTCTCTGGAACTAAGATAAACTCTTGTTGCATTTTATTTGCATTTTATAGCTTACTTATTGAAAAAAATACATGCTACTTTACATCAAGCTACGATTCTTAGAAACCAATTATATATAAATAAATTAACTACATATAAAATATATTGAGAGTCCAAAAATATTTGCTTTCGAAACTTAGTCTTCTTCTATACTATAGGACATAATTTATACATATAATAAAATTGTAACTGATCGCTGTCTGTTTATGGTAAATATTTGAGAAAAACTATTATTGTGGATCTTATATATATATATATATACTACTGAATTGAAATAATCATCAAGGGGCGAACCGGACCGAAGCGAGGGTGAGCTGCTAGTCTATACATATAATAAAACTATAGAGGTCGAATGTCTGTACATAGGAAAAAATGCTAAAAACCGAGTCAGGGGGGTGTAAGGAGAGAAATAGAACTAATCCAGATTTATATATTTATAAAATATAAGTAAATGAAGTTACACATTAAAATCCGGGCAAGTGCGAGTCGGACTCGCTCACCGAAAGTCCCATACAAAATTGTAGGAAATCTGTTTAACTTTAATTTTTAACTTTTTTTTATTTTTTTTGGAATTTTTCCTTTATTTGTGCTGTAAGGACCTTGCTTTTTGCCAAATTTCGTGATTCTAGGTCAACGGGAACTACCATATAGGTTTTCGACCTAAAACATATAGGGTGCTTCTGGTTGACCTAGAATTGTCAATTTTGGTTAAAAGCAAGGTCCTTACAGCACAAGTACAGAGAAAATTCCGAAATATAAAAAAGTTGAAATAAAAGTAAATTTTGGTATTTACAAGTTTTCGCGAAAATCTAAATTTGCCCATATCTGTTAATCGTGTTGATTCAGGACCTTGATTTTTATACTTCTAATAGATACTATAGACCTCAGGATCTGGTATAATTTTAACTTGCTAGGTCCACCTGTTCCTGAGAAAATTGGTGGTGACACAGGGACAGACGGACAGTCGGACAAGAGAGTGATCTTATAAGGGTTCCTTTTTTACCTTTTGAGGTACGGAACCCTAAAAAGTACATTTATTTACAACTCGGTTCCAAATCAGTTATACAGCTCTTTTCGATACTTTAGGGACATTTTTTTTCTTTTTTAAAAAAAAAATGTCTGTTAATGAAACGTTCAAATCCAATCGTTTCAAAGACTACCCGGTACAAATAAACAGTCTGTTTTGTGTGTGCGCGTTTCATACAAAAAGTAATGGACCGATTTCTGCGAAATTTACCTAAGTGATAACTTATTACTCGCGTCAACATTTAGGATACCTTTTACTTCAAGAAAATCATTCTTTCCCACGCGAAAACACAGTAACTGGTTTTATCGAGTCCTCCTTAGAAACCTTCCGCTGGTTAAACCTTAAGACATACATCAAAACAATGTACTCAAAAATTACAGGTCTTGAAAAGATCTACACAAAAATTCTCGATAGTATATGTCTATCTCCTTAGATACACTCGCAATATCTATTATTAGCTATATCTATAATAAAACTAACTTAATCACATCGATGTGCGCGTTTCACGCAAAAAGTACTGAACGGATTTTTACTAAATTTTGTATAGTGATTACTTATTACTCGGATCAACATTAAGGATACCTTTTGCTACAGGTAAATTTATCATTCAAACGGGAAAATACAATAACTGGTTCTATCGAGTTGTCTTTAGAAATATATGGCTAACGCTGACTAAATCTTAAGAGATAGATCAAAACAATGTACTAGAAAATTGTAGGTCTGTCTTCAAAGGTACATCGTACTCGGTATAATTATTTTCATTATTATATATTACTGTTTCAATATACATTATCTAACTATGCTAATATAATATTATAAATGTGAGTTTGTGAGTATGGATGTTTGTTACTCTTTCACGCCAGAACGGCTAAATGGATCTAGATGAAATTTGGCACAGAGATAGATTGTAGTCTGGAATAACACATAAGCTACTTTTTATCTCGAAAAATTTACGGTTCCCGTGGGATAGGTTTGTTTTTGTTTTCCTAGAGGTGAACTCGGGCGAAGCGAGGGTGAGCCGCTAATAATATAATAATTCTGGGAGTAGGACAAATATTATAGATATGAGTTTTTTAATAATAATTTAATTTTTACCTGTAATTATAATTTCCTTTTCCGTCAGTGTTATATTCATATTGTACTATTTTTGCTTCTTGATCGCTTTGTAAAGGGGCACCTTGCGTTAAAATGAATAGAGCTAAAGTAAAGAGTAAACAGCGCATGTTTAAAGAGGTAGCACAGTAAAAAGTCGACAGTGATTTTACTTAAATAACGTATAATATTATTAGCTGAACTAAAATATTGAAAACACTATAACAGGAAGTATTTATAATAAAGTTAATATTAAAAGCAACTATGTTTATCGAGTGGTTGTCTTTGAATTGCTTTATTAAAAACAAACTAGATATATATATAGCACTAACAACTCCCAACCGGTTCGTACGCATTTCAATGTCTTTTCGTAACTAAGACTTAAATTTTGTGAATGACCATCCAACGCATACCGTCTATCGCACGGCATCTAACAAAGAACACAAAAAAACTATTGCATCAACAACTATCCGCTATGCATTCAATGATTATATCTGATCCCTTGATTTTCGTTTTATCTATAATAATAAACTAATAATAGCTTAATATATAAGCTGAAAACTTTATAACTGTACCTATTGAAAACTTTTCAATAACATCCAAAGGTCAAGGGCTTTAACAAAGCCTATAAATCCTTTTCTAGCCGACTTCAAAACAGCCAAAAAAAATTGTAAAAAAGAAATCTTAGCAATGAAAAAATGTATTACCAAAACTCAACACTTAATGTTATATGTTTATAAAATAATTGTAAAAAAGTATTTAAAAAAAAAGCTTATATTTAAACTAGCGACTCACCCTCGCTTCGCTCGAGTTCGTCCCTAGGTACGGTTTAACGGGTAGTATAGCATTGACTATGATATATGTACAATGTACATACATATGTTTTGTTATTATTAGAAATGGGCTTACTCTTGACTTTAATCTTAGCTCGAAAGCACAGATAAGGTCTACGAAATAATTGGTTCCCCATCCAATCTTCCACCACCCTTTTCACCCCTTTATATATAATATGTTTTCCGGGATGAAAACTATCTATATCCACACCAAAATTCATCGAAATCGGTTAAACGGTTAAGCGTGAAAAGATGACGGACAGGAAGACAGGCGGGCAGACAGTCAGAGAAACACACAGACAGAGTTCCTTTCACATTTAATATTAGTATGGATATATAAAGCTGGCTTTTCTTGTGGTGCTGGTCTATCATCATCGGCTTGGGCTGAACGTTGATAAGTCACTCAGTCGCGAGTAGTTAATAAAAACAGTAATTGCGAATGTACCTTAGGAGATATACATATACTATTGCGAAATTGTCGGTATAACTTTTTAAGATTTACAATTTTCTAGTACATACATTGTTTTGATGTATCTCTTAAGGTTTAGCCAGCGTTAACCGTATAAATTTCTAAGGATGACTCGACTATCGAGAATTTTTGTGTAGATCTTTTCAAGACCTGTAATTTTTGAGTACATTGTTTTGATGTATGTCTTAAGGTTTAACCAGCGGAAGTTTTCTAAGGAGGACTCGATAAAACCAGTCATTGCGTTATCCAGCGGGAATGAAAAATGTGCCTGTAGTAAAAGGTATCCTAAATGTTGACCCGAGTAATAAGTTATCACTATACAAAATTTAGTTAAAATCGGTTCAGTACTTTTTGCGTGAAACGCGCACATCGATTTGACTAGGTTGTTTTATTATATGTAGATAAGAATAGATATTGCGAGTGTACCTTAAGAGATAGACATATACTGTTGCAGTTTTTTTTTGTTGACCTTTCAAGATCTACAATTTTTTAGAACATTGTTTTGATGTATGTCTTAAAGTTTAGCAAGCGGAAGGTTAAAGAGGACTCGATAAAACCAGTTATTGCAATTTCCCGTGCGAAAGAAAGATTTTCATGAAGTAAAAGATATCCTAAATGTTGACCCGAATAATAAGTTATCACATCACAAAATTTTGTTGAAATCAGTTCATTACTTTTTGCGTGAAACGCGCACAGACAAAAAGACAAACAGACAAAAAATTTAATAACTATTGTTTTGGGGTCTATATTTTATACATATATATACGTATTTATACGTTACAGTATTTTTTTTTTAAATATTACATGTACAGACTTCGCTAAGTTACTGCTTTATTATAGTATAGATGCTCTAAAAAGACGAAAATTACTTAACTTTAAATTAAATCAAACCCGTCAATTTATTAAATTACACAAGGTATATGATATAAAAGCTCGTCGTGAGATTTATCTATTTTATAAAAACATATTATTATTTAAATAACATTTTGTTTCTTGTTTATCTTCACAGGTAAATCATATAAACTGTGTGATGTAATAAAATTTTGTGTTTCCTTTAATTTAAAGTTTATTTTCTTCTTTTCAGAGTATTTCAATAAAAGCTTGGTTTAAAAAAATGTTTTTTTTTTTTAATTATTTTATATTTTAGCTATTCGTATTTTTGTTAGCAAACCCTTTCATTAGATATCCATATCATGGGGTGCATCATGCATCATGGTGCATAAAAAACGTAGTCCGCCATCTTTGGGTCTCTGCCATATTGGATTTAGAATGACATCACTTAGCTAACCATGTATTGTCATTCAAACTTATTGTGTATGTTAAATTTCAGCTCAATCACTACTTAATTACTAATATACTAATACAGTAAGTTAAATAAAAGCTTGTAACATAGGATCAAGTTGTGAATAAATTCAAATAAATAAAATTATATTTTTGTTTTTTTTCCCGGATTTATTTTGGTTTTTGGTAAAACAAGCAAGTAGAGTCTGTAAAGCATTTGAAACGTCGGGAACCAAAACTCAAATAAAATAAACGTCTGTGTACTTATGTACACACGTAAGAAGTTATATTTCTTTAGCGTAACAGAACAAAAATAGCTAAAGATTTCATCCCTTATGTCACAACTTTCTGTTTGTAAAAGGAATGATAAATTAATAAAATAATTAAATAGGGCATATTAGGCATATTACAATCATATATTTATAGAATATCATTTAAGGAAAGAATTTAAAATTATATATCATTTGTCAGACCATAACAACGGCTACTAAGGCAACAAACAGTTATTAGCTAATTTCATCATGTCGCTTTTTGGTTGTCAACTTCAAAAAGATAGTTTTATTTAAAAGGCGTAAATCTATGAAAGTATTAAATACAATTATTAGGTTACTTTCACGTTGCTCCCCATTTTTGAGATTCAGATTTTGATTTTAAGTATAATTCCAAATATCCATTTTAAGTATAATTTGCCTCTTAGGATAACAACGAGTATAATAAAAATAAATCTTTTTTAAATCTTAATTTTTTTTAATAATTTCCTTGGTTAAAAAAGTCTTGAATAATTAATTAAAAAAAGATAAAGTAAGTTAATTCTTAATCAAAATACGAGCATAATAGTCGTACTAGAACTTAATTAGCATCTATAATAATCCGCAACCTATAGTTTTATGTCGATGATCTATAGATCATAATATTCTATAAGATAAGTATACGTAAAAATCAACTTAACTTATAAAAATATAATGAAAATTCCTAAGTTAAAAATTCTGTATAAATTAGTATGAATAACGTCCTACCCTTATTGTGTAATGAAAATTCCTAAGTTATAAATTCTACATAAATGAGTATAAATAACATCCTAACCTTATTGTGTAATACGAAATGACAGCCAAATAAAATAGTAGTATATGGATGTATTATAAAATATCAAACTATTGTATAATTTGAAGTGTACGGATTGTCTCTTGGGGAATCGTCCACCCATTATAGATTTATGGTATATCGAAATATCTACTCGTTGACATTTGTCGTAATTTCCTTATGCGTGTAACACTTGTCAGATGACTTCAAATGGATGGGCTATCAATTTGAATAAAACCTTTTATATTGCAAACAACAATGTATGTAAATGGTCACAGACTATAGTCTGTTTTATACATGATGAATATCTGATTGACCCCATGTAAAGGTAGCGTTATGTAAGTTTTATCCACCATCGAAACACAATCTGTTAACAGTAACATACTCGTATGTGTATAATATTGTGCTTAAATTGCATTATGATAATGAATTGAATTTTATTTGTGGTGTTTTTTATTTGACCGCGCTTACATAACATTACTATTGGTTTCCTAAAAGATACATAAAAATTGATAATTAATAGATGACTGCTAATTAAGTTATGTTAAGTAACTTTTTTCTTACCTCTACGTACTTTTGCAACTGTTTGTTTTTTATTTGACTTAGTGAGATGGCATTGAGCCTGGTTTTATTTTAACTAAATTATGTTATTTCTTGTACGATAAATTATTGTCATATTATAAGAAATACAAAGCTGAATCATCCGACGTAATAAACAGACATACCCCAGATGTCGCACCCGTTGCCATTTCGGTTCGATTGAACAGCTTCATTAAATAATAATGAATTTCTTTGAGATTTATGTGTAAATATATTTTAAAAGGTTTTTAATATGGAAAGTTCTTAATTAATGAAAATATATTAATGTAGTATTCAGCCCTTTTAACATCCCACTGCTGGGCACGGGTCTTCCTTCAGTACGATAGGCCATACTCCACCACGCTGGCCAAGTGCGGGTTGGCGGTGTTTATACATATAATAAAATTCTAACCAAGTCGAATGTGTACATTAATTGTTGTTTGGAAAATCTTATTGAAGTAGGCATTACTATCGATGCAGAGACCGAATCTATAGATTTTAGAATTTTTGTCTTTCTCTCTGTCGGTCTAGGAATGCATCGCGAGAAAATCACACAGGACAGATTTTTATAAAATTTAGTATGATGATAGCTGGTCATCCGAGTCAACATATAAGATACTTTTTACTGCGGGAAAATATCTCATCTCTGAAAAATCTATACTAAACGTTAAAATTTAAGGGATGAAACCGAGCGGAGCGAGGGTGAATCGCTAGTATATATTATAAATATAGTTAAATTTATGAAAATTACAATTTATTATATACTAATAGGTCAAGACAAGACTTCGACCTTCAATTGCTCAGTTTTTATACGTTTCGTATACATATAATTACGTACTACAATTATTCTAATATATTTCCCTATATAGAATAATATATTCAAAACGAGTTAAACTGTAATTAATACCAAACATCAGTTTTTTGGTAATTTTATTAATGCTATATATATTTTGTATATTAATTTATTTTGAAACTAACGACTTTCCATCGCTCCACTCGTGTTCGTCCCTAGGTACGTTTTAACGGTTATAATAGATTTCTCAAAGATATTTTCCTGCAGTAAAAAGTATATTATATGTTGATCGACTCACCCTCGCTCTGTTCGGGTTCGTCCCTAGATAGTTTTGTCAGTTCCTATAGATTTCTCAAAGATGAGACAATTTCCTGCATTAAAAAGTATCCTGTGTTCGGCGTCTGTATCGATAATAATGACTATTTTAATAAGATTTTCCAAAAAAATATTTAATGTACAGATTCGACTCACTTAGAATTTTATTGCATGTACCTATAGATAAATTTTTGTTGTTTACTTTGTAGTGACATCTATGTTAAAATACATGGACGCCAATAGCATAGCTACAATGAAGGCTTCATTCGTCATTGGTTTCGTAATATTTATTTAAACTGATGTTAAGAACTTTTCTTTAACTTAACAAGATGGCGCTGTACCGTACATTTTATTATATTGCAAATTGCAATGGAATGAAATGAAAACCTAATTGTAAATTAGTTTATTAGTTTTATAATTTCAATAATTTTGATGTATGTTAAAGGTAAATTTCATTATCTAATTTTATGTACATCGTTTATTTAGAATTTCTGTATTGTATTATACTTTTACCACAGACATATATTTATTTATTTATTTTATTAGGATAACCAACAAAAGTTACATTATTACATTCATGATTATATTTACAAATTAAAGATAAATGTACTTTTTTTTACAGGTTCTCACATCATGCATTAAATTAAAAAACAAAACTTCATTAGTTCCTAAAACTGTGTCATTAAATTAATATAAATAAATCATACCAAAGTCAAATAAGTACAAATCATAATTTATTAGTAATAAAATCATAATCAAATAATAAAAGTATAACAAATGAGATATATCAGCTATAAAATTCATTAAATATATATATATATATATATATATATATATATATATATATATATATATATATATATATATATATATATATATATTATTCCTAAACTTAACTGCCTCGGTGGTGTAGTGGCTAGCATGTACGGCTGCACATCCTGAGGTCCTGGGTTCGAGTCCCGGGTCGGGCCAAGTTTAGTTATTGAGTCTTTCTGTATAGTAAGCCTCAGTAACAGCCCGGAGTTGGGAAGTTGGCGGTGTTTCACCCCCGTGCCTCGGAGAGCACGTAAAGCCGTCGGTCCTGCGCCTTAACTCTCACCGGTCGTGTCGAGTAGTCGTCCCACTGGAGTATGAGAGTGACAGGAATAGAGAGTGCACTTGTGTCTGCGCGTACACTTGTGCACTATAATATCTCCTGCGCAGTTGGCTAGTCTCAATGAGATTGGCCGCCGTGGCCGGAATCGGTCAGGAGAACATCATCATCATCATCATTCCTAAACTCAGCTCGAGAGTTGTGACATATATCTAGCTCTGTTATTGTTTTGGAAAGATAATTATAAATTGATGCGAGTCGTGGTATAGGCGAGTTTTTGCCTAACTGGGTTCTAAACATGTTAATTTTAAAAAGATCACATTTATAGATGTCAGTGAACTTAGCAGACATTGTCCAGCAGATCAAAAATAAATGAGAGTTCTATTCGCATGCAGCTGAGTTCTATAGTTCCTGATACTTTTTAGAAATATTTCTGGCGTTTTTACCTTAAAAAAAGGTCAGTTGACAAAATGATCTGCTAACGTCCCTTAGCAGATCATTTTGCAACAAATCAAAAAAAAGTGAAATCTATGCACATGCAGCTGAGTTCTACAGTTCCTGATACTTTTCAGGAATAGTTTTGACCTCTAGTCCAAGTTCCAGCAGATCACATCCAAATTTTCGAAAAGTCGAAACATACCATTTTCATCGCTTTAAATTATTGTAAAAGGCTAGAATTCTTCCTTTTATCACAGATCTATATCAGAACTATAATCTACAACTCGGTTCGAGTCCAGAACTCACGTCCAAGTCCCAGCAGATCATATCCAAACTTAGAAAAAGTAAAACAAAAAAAAATCTAATTGTTTCAAATTATTGAGAAAAGCTAGACGTAAGAACTCATTTGTTTATCACAAATCTATATCAGAACTACAATGTAAAACTCAATTCGAGTCCGGAACTCACGTTCATGTGCCAGCAGAGCATACCAGAAAGTTGAAAAAGTTGAAAAATACTATTTTCATTTTTTAAATGATTGAAAAAGACTACCAGTTAGAAATCTTTCGTTTATGTCAGATCTGTATCACAACTGCAATGTAGAACTCGATTTGAGTCCAGAACTCACGTTTAAGTTCCAGCAGATCATGTCAGAAGTCGAACGTTTAAAAAATAAGACTATACTATTTTCATCGTTTCAAATTACTGTAAAGGCTAGAACTCTTTCGTTTTTTACAGATCTATATCAGAACTACAATGTAGAACTCGATTCGAGTCCAGAACTCACATCCATGTGCCAGCAGAGCATACTAGAAAGTTGAAAAAGTTGAAAAATACTATTTTTTTTTTATTTATTGAGAAAAGTTACAAGAAAGAACTCTTTTGTTTATCACAGATCTTTATCATAACTACAATGTAGAAGTCGATTCGAGTCCAGAACTCACGTCTATGTGCCAGCAGAGCATACCAGAAAGTTGAAAAATACTATTTATTTATTTTTTTAATTATTGAGAAAAGCTATAAGTCCGAACTCTTTCGTTTTTTACAGATCTATATCAGAACTACAATGTAGAACTCGATTCAAGTCCAGAACTTACGTCCATATGCCAGCAGAGCATACCAGAAAGTTGAAAAAGTTGAAAAATACTATTTAATTTTTTTTTATTTATTGAGAAAAGCTACAAATCAGAACTCTTTTGCTTATCACAGATCTATATCAGAACTACAATGTAGAAGTCGATTCGAGTCCAGAACTCACGTCCAAGTTCCAGCAGAGCATACCAGAAAGTTGAAAAAGTTGAAAAATTCTATTTATTTTTTTTTTTTAATTATTGAGAAAAGCTGCAAGTTAGAACTCTTTTGTTTATCACAGAACTTTATCAGAACTACAATGTAGAAGTCGACTAGAGTCCAAAACTCACATCCATGTGCCAGCAGAGCATACCAGAAAGTTGAAAAAGTAGAAAAATACTATTTAATTTTTTTTTATTTATTGAGAAAAGCTACAAGTCAGAACTCTTTTGTTTATCACAGAACTTTATCAGAACTACAATATAGAAGTCGACTCGAGTCCAGAACTCACGTCCATGTGCCAGCAGAGCATACCAGAAAGTTGAAAAAGTAGAAAAATACTATTTAATTTTTTTTTATTTATTGAGAAAAGCTACAAGTCAGAATTCTTTTGTTTATCACAGATCTTTATCAGAACTACAACGTAGAAGTCGATTCGAGCCTAGAACTCACGTCTATGTGCCAGCAGAGCATACCAGAAAGTTGAAAAAGTTGAAGAATACTATTTAATTTTTTTTTTAATTATTGAGAAAAGCTACGAGTTCGAAATCTTTTGTCTATCACAGATCTTTATCAGAACTACAATGTAGAAATCGATTCGAGTCCAGAACTCACGTCCAAGTTGCAGCAGATCATACCAGAAAGTTGAAAAAGTTGAAAAATACTATTTTAATTTTTTTAAATTATTGAGAAAAGCTAGAAGTTAGAACTCATTTGCTTATCACAGATCTATATCAGAACTACAATGCAGAACTCGATTCGAGTCCGGAACTCACGTCCATGTTCCAGCAGATTATACCAGAAAGTTGAAAAAGTTGAAAAATAGAATAGAAGTAGATAAATAGAAGTTCGATTCTCGGTTCAGGAAAGGTTATTAAAAAAAATTAAAAAGTTATTATTAATTTAAAAAATAAAAAAATGTTTCCGATGGGTCTGAGTGGGTCTGAAGTTGAGGGGGGGTGAGGCACAGTGGTGCCATAAGGTAAAAGACTTAGAAAATACTTAAATATTAATATATTACACTTATTTTACATTATTTTTAACAAAAATTTAGCTAAAATAACAAAATTCAAAATTATTCGGTTCTCGTTTCGGTATTGCCCCGAGGTTATACATACTAGAGTTGCTCTCACTATGTATTACCTGAGTCTTCGATTACTCATCTAACTTTTAACTTTGAGATCTTACAATACATTCATTTCTCTTTTCTTATCCTATTTTCTTTGGAGATTATTTATTTATTTATTATTTCTAATAAATATAATATTATTTCTAAAACCTACGTATTTACAATATTTATATTGAATAAAGTTTTCAATCGTTAATACTATCTTTCGAAATATTTTTTTCTGTTCCTTATTATTTCTAAGCCCGTAATAATAGCCTACAATAGCCCATTTTTCTGTAACTTTTTAACATTCATAATTCAGTAGAGATAAAGTGAAGGCCAATATAAAAATGTCAACCAAATCGGCGTACGATAAAATTGCTTTAAGGCAAATTTTATTAGATGTTGCTTGCCGTGCTATTGATGATGACGGACGTCTTCTTCCACCTTCCCATGCGGTATATAGAAAAATTTCAAATATGATGGCGGATAAAGGTTCGGTGAACACGCCCAAGCACATTTATACTATTATTAATAATAATCGTGCTGGCTTTAGAGATCTCATCATGGAGGTTTTCGGTATTCGAGAGCGAGAATTGAGTATCTCCGTAAATGATGGCAATTACAGCGACAAAAAGTGTGCAGACCAGAACCCCGATACGCTGACCAGTTTAACTTCAATAAAGATAAACCTGGTAATTTCGTAGGAGAAATGGCACAATATGAAACCTCAAGAAAAAATATATGGCAAGCGTATATATTGGAAGTTGCGACAAGGATGAGCAGACGTTGTAGCTGAAGCTTTGTGGGTGCAGCACCATTTAGACTGTGTATTTGTGTTCAAAAATCACAATGTATACTTGAGTGCCATTTCCAAATTTTCCTTAACGATAGAAGGATACTGTCGCGAATGCCACGCAAAAATCCATTGTACCCTGTTAAAAGAGCCAACGAAAGGGGTTGATGTCGTTCTCCAATGTAACGTGTATGGCATTAGGCCAGATTTACATTCTGGAAAAAAAAGGCCTTGAGAGGTGCTCGTCGCATTGAAGTGGCAGATTACCTCATCGATGGCGGTAAAGATGCGGTGACATGGCGTCGAAAAGAAGCTGGTCGTATAAAAAAATTTGGAAGTAAAAATCCACCGATCTTACCGAGTAAGGAAGTTGTCCGGAACAACTGGTAGAGCAGATTATATATTTATGCAAAGAACTCTTAAAATTGCGCATCCGCATAATTTGCCACCAAAACAACATTTGCAAAGTCATACATAAAATATATACTAATAATATATGTAAATTAAAATAATATAAATACAAAAAAAAGTATTATAATATAACTATGTAAAGTACATCCTTAAAATTTATTTAGGCTTAGTGTGGAAGTGAAAACTAACAACTATTTAGGTTAAGGAATTAAACTTATAACTTACTAGCGACTCACGCTCGTTTCGCTCGCGTTCGTCCCTAGGTACGTTTTCACGGTAAACTATGTTTAAGTAGCTTAAGTACTCCCTATAACATCAGCTATCTGCCAGTGAAAGTCCCGTCAAAATCGGTCCAGCCGTTTCGAAGATTAGCCGGAACAAACAGACAGACAGACAGACAAAAATTGTAAAAAATATTGTTTTGGTATATGTACCAAAGTTGTGTATACATCCATATGCATTTAGTAAAAAGCGGTTATTTTAATATCACAAACAGACACTCCAATTTTATTTATCTGTATAGATAACAGTACATGTATTATAACAATATACATATTTAAATCTATGGTAATTAATTGATCAATTAATAAATTTTTTTATAAAAAAAAAACAATGTATCATATAAATTGAAATATATTTTCTATAATTAATCTAAAAAAAGTAAAATATTGAATACAAGAGCAATTTTAAATATTGATAAATTACGCACTCTTCAAATAACAATTTTACTATTTTTTTGTGAGGCTTATTGAATAGTACAAAATTTAAAGCTCAGGTTGGTTAGCTTAGTTATTATACTTTTCCCTCCTGATATGTGTTCACCTTGCCGTGGAGCTCATTAGCGTTCGGCAATCCAGACGTAAGGGCGTAAAGCCAATTGACACACTGGGAGCACTTTAAGCACGCGGTATAATATGCGGATTGCTCTTGGTACTTCTCTGATAGCAGAGTGAATCGTGGGAGAAAGCCGGTGGTGGGTGTGGTCTGCCTCAACAGGTAACCGTCGGGGTGTAGTAGTTGAGTGCTTAAGCGAACCTTAAAAAAGGAGTTATACTTCTAAAATTTTTAGGGCCATGATTAATAATTAATCATTAAGGTGAAAGATTAAGTATTAATTCAGCAGTTATATATTTTAATGTTAAGTACCTGGGCGACTGAGTTTCGCTCGGCGTTTTTTCGGAAAAAATATTAAAAAAAACATTTTTTAAAACAAGTTTTTGTTTAAATGCTCTAAAAAGAAGAAAATGAACTTTACATTAAACCCATCAATTTATTACATTACGCAATTTATCTATACTTATATACTTATTACTTATATAATATTATAAAGCCGAAGAGTTTGTGTGTTTGTTTGGTTGAACGCGATAATCTCAGAAACTACTAATCCGATTTCATAAATTATTTTTGCATTAGATAGCCCGTTAACTGAGGAACGTTATAGGTTATATATCATTCCGGAAAAATGTACGGTTCCCGTGGGATAAATTTGTTTTTGTCTAGGGACGAACCTGAAGCGAAGCGAGGGTGAGTCGCTATATATGATATAACAGATTATTGCTAGGTTTATCAATTTTATAAAAAAACATTAAATAAATAAATAAATATGTTGGGACATTAACACACAGCACCATCTAGTTCTATGGTAAACTACGAGGCTTGTGTTATGGATACCAGATAGCTGATACACTACACATATATAACTTCAAATACATTACGTATCTATACAGATAAATAAAATTGAAGTGTCTGTTTGTAATGTCAAAGTAACAACTTTTTACTAAATGCATATGAAAGTATATAGGGTACATATAAGAAAAACACAATTTTTAAATTTTTTGTTTGTCTTTTTGTCTGTTTGTTCCGGCTAATCTCCGAAACGGCTGGACTGATTTTCACGGGGCTTTCACTGGCAGATAGCTGATGTTATAAAGAGTAACTTAGGCTAATTTAATGTTAGAAAAACAGTAAGGGTTCCGCTTAAAAAAATAAAAACGTACCAAAGGACAAACCCGAGCGAAGCGAAGGTGAGTCGCTAGTTATAAATATAAACACCCACGACTAGAGTACAAACATTCGTGCTCATTACACAAATGAATGTCCCCAGCGGGACTCAAACTCACGACAGCTGGCACAGCAAGTACAAACTGAGCCAAACATGTCGTCGATTATTTTTTAACATAATATTGTTTCTTGTTTATCAACACAGGTAAATCTCGCGACAAGCTTTTATATCATACACTAGTGACTAACCCTCGCTTTGCTCGGGTTCGTCCCTAGATGCGTTTTAATTTTTTTGAGCGAAACCCTAATTTTTTTCTAAAATAAAAATAGCCTAAGTTATTCCTTATTATATGAGCTATCTGCCAGTGAGAGTCCCGTTAAAATTGGTCCAGCCGATTCGGAGATTAGCCGGAACAAACAGACAGACAGACAGACATACAAAATTTTTAAAAATTGAGCTTTTCTTATAAATACCGTATATTTGTAATTCCATATGCATTTAGTATAAAGCTGTTATTTTGACATTACAAACAGACACTTCAATTTTATTTATCTGTATAGTACAGATTACATGAATATTTACTGTAAAAACTGTTTTTGGGGTAGGTATTTTCCCTATTTTGCGCCAATGAAAATTTTTACTATTTTTTTGGAAATGAAATAAGTATAAATGAGTATGTACCTATTAAGAAAGCGGATTTGTTAACGAAACCAGAACGCTAAAACAAGTAAAATAGTAAACGGAGCCAATTTAATAAATAAATAAAACAAAATATATTAATTTTCTCTTTATTAATCTCGTAAAATCTTATCAAATAAAATACATCACAGTAGCATTATTATAACTAAGTATATGTCACATGTCCAAGAGGCGTAAGTCGTTCGAAATTCTTGCCGGAATCGTATTTAAAGAGCCTTAACCGCGGAAGGGTTGTTGGAATTGGTTTTCGGGTTGGACAGGTTTAGATTGGATGTATTGGATAGCGCGTGCAATGGCTTCAGGGATGGGAGGGGGAGTAGGCAGATGAGCTCCTTCAGCACGGAAACCTGCAAACCAAAGACAGATAAAGATTATTTTTGGTATTAAAAATTATATATGTACAGTTATGACATTAAAATTTATTTTTCTTATCATAAAACGCAAGAAAGCTATTGTGAGAGACTAGTGTAATGTATCTATACATTACACTAGTCTATAGTCAAATGTATAGACATTTATAATAAAATGCTAACTGAGTCGAATCTGTACCTTAAATATTTTTTGAAAAATATTATTGAAATAGACTTTATTATCGATACAGAGACCGAATCTATAGTTTTTAGAATTTTTGTCTGTCTGTTAACGCATCACAGAAAAACCACAATAGATTTATGATAAATATCAGTTTGGCTTCCATTGAACTTTTGTTATTTATGGATAAAAAGACTTACCGTTTTCATCAGCTATGTAAGTCACAGAAATGGGCAGGCCCTCAGGTGACGTGTAACTGTAAGACCCTTGTGCAACTTGCGCCTCTGAGTCTTTGATGCCACGGTTCTTCAAATAACCTTGCTCTTGTGCTGCGATGCCGTTACCGGTTTCATAGCTAAATAATGTGAATAGAATTAGTACGAACAAAATTATTTATAATTTATATTGTATTCTGATATTAGGTACCTATATTTTTATTTACTTTTAGCTTTTAGAAAGAATGACTGTCAGTGAATTCAAATATAGACATTAAGTGTAAATTCTCTTAATCGTAAACACACCGTATATAAAAATTTATTTGTAAACTAGCGACATACTCTCGCTCCGCTCGGGTTCGTCTCTACTTACATTTTAACGTTTAATGTAGATTTCTCAGAGATGAGATACATATTTAAAAGTAAAACGGATTAAAACCGGAGTTAAACGTATTCTATATACCCGGATAACCAGCTATTATATTATCATATCAAATTTCCAGTGGGTTTTCCATGATCGATTACTCATAGACAGACAGACAAAAATTCTAAAAACTATAGATACGGCTTCTCTACCGATAATTATGTCTATTTCAATAAGATTTTCCAAAAAAATATTTAATGTCCATATTCGGCTTAGTTACAATTTTATTATATATGTATGATGATATGTAAGTTGAAGAGATTAATTAATTTATTGCTTTATTTTACTTAAAATAACTGTTGGTCTTGGTTTTTGTTGACCTTAGGATGTTCTGGTAAGCGACTACATGTAGAGATATTATCCTGATTATGCTGTTTTAAAGTTAAAATATTTTTATAGTCGGCAAAATGTGTCATCGTAATATTCAATTGCCTTTTGAGTCACTTTTCTGGAATCGATAGCGATCTTTACTTAACCATATAAAGCCTGCAGAAAAAATCATTTTACTTAACATATCAGTTTAAATGCACATTTTGCAAAATACAATATTTGATAACTTTAAGCTTATTTAGATTATAAAACTTCTTTTAAAAAAATATTACTTTTGAAAATATTTTATCTTTAATTTATTTTAATTCTAATGTATAAGACCTTGTAACGGTTATTTACATTGTTTTCGTAATATGTTGGGACATTAACACACACCACCACCACCACACACACAAATGAATGCCCCCAGCGAGACTCGAACCCACGACCGTTGGCACAGCAAGTAGGCTCACTACAAACTGAGGCAAACGTGTCGTCATAATTAGGATCATGTGTTTTGTGTGTTAAAATAAAAGTGCTTTTTCGCTTATTAACACTACACATAATAAAGTTATATAATTAATTGTCAAACACCTTTTAAATGACGGTGTTTTATGGTACTAGTTTCAAAAGACTTGATTGCATTTTGGAACTAAGTTGTAATCTTATTAGCATAGACTTCAACATACATATATTTACATATGAGATCACATAGTGATAGTGTGTTAAAGCCTATTCTGTTGCACAAGAAAGGCTTGGTCCTATACTTGAGCTCTATGTCACAGAAGACCCCCACCTTAATATTAACTTACTTGACAGTAAAGGAATTTATTTTATAATTTTGCGTATATAATTACCTATTTTTGGTATAATTTTGTGGAATGAAATGTTTACGATAGTACGTAACAAAAGGGCGTTACGTTAAAGGGCGTCTATATTTATTACGTGCCGTTATCTTAGGTCATAGGTACACGTTTATCATAATTTTCTAAAATTGTACCATAAATTAATACAACAGACGGCGAACTCTTACTTATTATTTATTAAACTTTAAAATGCGCATTGTGAAGCTTTATTATGCATCTAAAAAATTAGCTCTAATAAAAATTTATTAATTAAAAAAAATGATTTACTTTACATGTTTAGTAAATTTAATAATAAAAGTATTTTTTTACCTGTATTGATAAGAACCATCTGGATTGATTTCTTGGGTCTGGCGGATAATGGGGATTATTTGAACCTGATATTGTGGCTGATTTTGGTATTGAAATTGAGGTGCTGCGTAAGCCATGGCCACGAGGGCAGATAATATTATAAACTGGAAAAGAAAAGAAAATATATTGTAGTGGCATATATTTTGTTTTTAACTATATAATATTTAAACTATTTTTTCAATTGGAGGATGAAAACTTCATAAACAACAATACAATATAAAATTACTATTATATAATGTATTGTAATTGAAGGCTTATAATATTGTTATAATTAGTCTTTATGTTATAATTAGTTATTATGTTCCACTTTTATATTTAGTCAGTTTCATCTGATCAATGTAATACTAGGTTATAATCAAAAGTAAAACAATTACAAATCAACATCATTCAAACGAATTGTGAGAAAAATGTAACATAATGATTAAAAGATTTAAGTAACATTTTTGAGTAATATCTTAATACAGACAAATAATGAGAATCTCGCCCGATTGCTAATATAACGGCCATAAATAACCAAATGCCATAACATTCATTTGAATTTTTATACGCTTTAACGTTGCCATTTAGATAGAACTGATGCATCTATTTACGTAATTAAATAACACAATCTTTGACCGCCTTTTCACATAATATATCAGTTTCAAGTTTAATTGTGATGTGGTCTTTATTTTTATTATCCTTATATTGGGAATAAGAACCTTTACTAAAATATTACAACAATTTTAATTTGTTATTCTTTAGTTTTAAAATAAAATTATTAATAATTATTTTTCATGTACCTCATATACTTTATTATAAGAATGTTAATTGAAGTTAATATTTTGATCCTAAATAGTTTTATAAAAGCTTCTTAATTGAACAATGTTACCCGAAATATTTTTTTATCTTAATTTATAAACTTACCGATTTCATTTTTTATATTGTTTAATTTAATAAAGAGATGTGTTGATCCTCGGTGGATGTGTTATGCTGGAATGATTTTTCAGATCGTCGCTGTGGCTTTTATACGAAGCAGCGTCAGCGCTCTGCGTGAAATTGGAGTATAGCGTTTCGAAGGCGCAGGCGCAAGTCCCAGGTACATCAAAGAGCCGCCGCATCTTTGCCATCGCTTCATATTTTAAACCTTAAAAAATATGAATCACACAAAACTGAAATATTTTTGCAATTACTTAAACGTGAGTTGCTTATTCATGTACAGTTTAAATTAATTATGTTTCATCATAAATAAAAAATAATGGATATTTTCATTAACATGTATCATGCACTATCATGTTTTAAATCCAAAAATGGACATATTAATGATGAATTACCATCATAATTGTCTTTTTTTAATATTTATAGTAAATGACATTAAGTAAATTAGTGCTATTTTAAGAAATAGACGGAAGCTATAAAAAGGTAGTGAAAAGATAAGGTAATTTGCTCTTCACCTTTGGAAGATTTAAACTAATAGAGATTGTTTTATACTACAACAACATTCTGCGAAATCATCTTTAAGGTTAAGATTCTAAATAAGTAGTAAAAGAATGTTGAAATATTTACCACTGCTTTCCAAACATGTAATTATTATTAAGTATTTGCATAAAAACCTAACTTTTTAATGTAAATTTTACAGGAAACCAATCTCATAGTGAATAAAGAGAATACATTTGTCGACATTTTTTTTTATTAATGACAAAACAAAATAAACAACTTGTACTTAAATTAATAACGGAATAAATATTAATTTTCTAATTCTTTTACTATCTGCGAAATTAATTGACATATATTGGAAATATTGTAAGTTTGAGAATATCTAATAAAATTGAAGAAGAAAGAACATTTAATAAAATTGTAATTAAGCCGAATCCGTACATTAAATATTTTTTGGAAAATGTTATTGAAATAGAAATTATTATCGACTGCCTCAGTGGTGTAGGGGCCAGCATGTCCTGAGACGTCCTGCACATCCTGAGGTCCTGGGTTCGAGTCCCGGGTCGGGCCAAGTTTAGTTATTGAGTTTTTCTGTATAGTAAGCCTCAATAACAGCCCGGAGTTGGGAAGTTGGCGGTGTTTCACCCCCGTGCCTCGGAGAGCACGTAAAGCCGTCGGTCCTGCGCCTTAACTCTCACCGGTCATGTCTCGTGTCGTCCCACCGGAGTATGAGAGTGTCAGGAATAGAGAGTGCACTTGTGTCTGCGCGCATACTTGTGCACTATAATATCTCCTGCGCAGTTGGCTAGTCTCAATGAGATGGGCCGCCGTGGCCGGAATCGGTCAGGAGGACATTATTATTATTATCGATGTAGAGGCGGAATTTATACTTTTTAGAGTTTTTGTCTGTCTGTCTGTCTGTAACCGCATCGGGTAAAAACCACTAAAGGGATTTTGATAAAATTTGGTATGATGATAGCTGCTTATCCGGGTCAGCATATAGGATACTTTTTACTGTGGGAAAATATCTAATTTCTGAGAAATCTATATTAAACCTTAAAACGTTAGTAGGGTCGAAACCGAGCGGAGTGAGGGTGAGTCGCTAGTTTAAATATAAATTTCATTAATATACATTAAACGTATACACGTTTACGTTTAAATGTATTATCAACCGCTGAGTTTCAATTCTTAAGCTCTAGAATTTCGTGCTTAGCGTCACAAGCTGTGAAAAAATCTTATCATTTACATATACTATAGTTTTCTAAAGGTACATATAATAAAATTCTAACTGAGTCGAATCTGTATCTTAAATATTTTTTGGAAAATCTTATTAAAATAGACTTTATTATCGATACAGAGACCGAATCTATAGTTTTTAGAATTTTTGTCTGTTTTTCTGTCTGTCTGTCTGTTACCGCATCACAGAAAAACCATTGGAGGGATTTTGATGAAATTTGGTATGATAATAGCTGGATATCCGGGTCAACATATAGGATACTTTTTACCGCGGGAGATTATCTCATTCCCACGGGAGTACACGTTATAACACAACCCAAAAAATATTTATGATCAGAATTTCTTGAAACTTGGTATTAATGCTCTTCGATACAATTAAATAAATATGTGTTTTAGCGTTTTTTGAAATTTATCCCATTAGGAGATTAAATAAGGGATGAAAATTTGTATTAAACCTACCTTTTAAAAGTTTTTTTATGGTAGTTTTAGCGCGAACGAAGCCGCGGGTTTTGCTAGTATTTAATATTATAGGACTATAGGATTTGATGTTCCAGAATAAATATATATATATTTAAAAAAAAACATTCAAAGGAAGAATTTTCATATAATATCATATATTCATTGAATTTAGCCTAAATCTTCAGAATAAAAGCTTTAAAGTTTTTTTTTTCTTCATTTGCTGCTTTTATATATCGTACAATGCAGATTGATATTCCGAAGGAGCTTTAACATTTGTCTTTCAAAAATAAGATATATAAACGGATCAATTTTCGTGTATAAATCACGATGTACATTTATTTTGATAAACTTTCGATCGAGTTGTTTGGTTGTTGCTTTTGGACTATTCTCAGCTTATTATTAAAGAATAAGACTTTTTTTGTAACGATTTTTTTGATGCCAGAGTTTCTAGTGTGTGTTTCTACGCCATAATACAATCAATTTTAACTTCCCGTGCTATAGCTATTTTTAAGTGCAAAACTTTTATATCTATACATATAATAAAACTGTAGAGATCGAATGTCTTTACATAGAAAAAAATAAATGCCAAAAACCGAGTCAGGGGGATGTAAGAAAAGAAATAGCACAAATCCGGTTTTTTCTCAAACTTATTGTTTCTTTGTTTGTTAGTCTGTTTGTACGGGCTAATCTCCGAAACTCTTAGACTGATTTAAATGAAATTTTACATGGTGGTATCTTATATCTCCGGTTTATATCTTAGATACTTTTCATACTGGAAAATTAAAGAGTTTTCGTGGGTTAGTTAAAAAACTAAAGTAACTTATACAGCTTATTACACAAAAACTACTGATTGGATTTTAATGAAACTTTACAATAATATAGTTAATACATTAGAATAACAAATAGGCTACTTTTATCCCAGAAAAATGTACGATTCCCATGGGATAGATTTGTTTTTGTTTGCCTAGAGACGAACCCGAGCAAAGCGAGGGTGAACCGCTAGTCTAGGTATACATATAATAAAATTCCGAGTCGAATATGTACATTAAATATTTTTTGGAAAATCTTATTTAAATAGTCATTACTATCGACACAGAGGCCGAATCTGTAGTTTTTAGAATTCCTGTCTGTCTGTCTGTCTGAGAACGCATCACGAGAAAACCACTGGACAGATTTTAATAAAATTTTGTATAATGATAGCTGATTATGCAGGTCAACATATAGGATACTTTTTACTGCGAGAAAATATCTCATCTCTAAGAAATCTATACTAAGCGTTAAAGTATAACTAGGGACGAACCCGAGCGGAGTTTTAAAATAGTCGTTTAATATTTTTCTTAATTATCAGATTATCAGCCAATTAGGCACTTCTTGAGCATGATTTTAACTTTTATCTTTTGTCACGTGTGTGACGGCTTTTGTCAAAGAGCTTTTTGACTTAGATGTAGAATCAGCTTTTGTTTGCTTATTATAAATACCGTCTTTCTCATTTAAGAAAATTTAGTAATGAATAAATTGTTAATAACTTTGTGCTCAAACTATAGATATTTTTATAACGCTGTATGATTACCGAATAAATAAATAAATAAAGCCATAGGCATGAACTAGTAAAGGATGGAAAATATTTCGCATTAGGTTTTTTGTTTTTGGGTATACTTAGTAAAATTCAGTTTACTTAAAATATGATTATTTAAGGTATTTTAAACTAAGTAATTATATGTGAAATTTATACCTCTAAGAGCTGTTGTAGAGAAACAAAACATGTTCTCATACTCGGGTCAAAGGTCGTAGTTTATTTGATAGATGGCACAAGAATGTAATGAAGTAGTTATATAATAAATATTTCGATTATTGTGATTAAACGTAAAGGATCAGTTCATTGAATCACCAGGAAGGAAACAAGTCAAAAATTTGGAATAGGAAATTTCCCTAAGTTTTAGGTCCTTAGATTCCCACAATTTTTTGACCTTATAATTCTGATGTTAAAATAACTGTTGTAATAAGAAGTACTCAACCCATTGTTTGAATTAACTAATTATTATATTTCTTCCGGTGTATGTTTTTATTTACCTGCCTTATTTCTTAAAATTAATTTGGTAAAAATAATAATAGGTTTAAATGATATAGTATATGAAAAGATAATTTACGTGATTATAAAGTATGACATTATTTAGAGTATAATAAAACTTCTTCAGAAATACTATACTATTTACATATGTACTTGCCCTGATTGTTTTAAAATTAAACTGAGCCGCTGGAAGGCTAAATTTTTTTGTATGTTTTTGTGTGTCTTTACTGAAATGGATAATCTTAGTGATTTTTCATTTCAGCAAAATTTCCTATTATTTAGAAGGAATTAAAATGGCGCGGACAATGCCGAGTAAGATCGCTAGTTTTATTATAAACTTTTAGAGTAAACATTGATATAATCTATGATTTCTCAGTTTTCATCACCACTTAAGGCACCTCGTGGGTTCAGAATATTATTAGCGTAAACAATCAAATATACCATTATAAAATGTATGCCTAGAGCGGTTAATTTAATGTTCCTTCACAACGAGACGATTACAATAACTTCCCATTACGCTGTAACATGATATTTTTGATCGTTAACACAAAGGCCAAATTGTAACATAATAAATTATTTTTGTTATTTCCAATTCAGGATCCGATTGGTGAAGATGTTAGATAGTTGTAAAAGTATACTCGTATTAATTTTATGAATTATTTATTTTAAAACAATATGTTTTTTTTTTAACTAAACCTTTGGGAAGAACATCAAAGAAGTAAAATTTACAATCAATAGATCAACAACTTGGTTGATTAATATATTTTTTGATAAAAATAAAATAAAAAATGTTCAAACATGATCCTGTAATAAATTTAATTGAGCTATTAAAAGATATTCCGCGTATTAGTCCTTCAAAAGATTCATAATTTGCTGTTATTATTAAACTTCGAGTCTTTGCTTTATCATGACCTTTTCATTGTTATGGGCGATCTATCTTGTAGGCACTCTATATCAGAAAATATATTAAATTTATTTTTAATATTTTTGCCATTTTAACTGTGACTGATTATAATTTATCTTCAACAATTTATATAATGAAAACCAACCGACACGGGATCGTCTGTAAATTGTTTTAGACTAATTATAATTTTTTAAATTCCATAACATCTTTACCATTTTATTTTTTTTTAGTTTTCATAAATATTTTACACCCTAATAAAAACAAAACACGTTACAATTTTTTTGTTTGTTAGTTTTTTTTTTAATTTAACCTAAATGTTTAATTTATAAACAAAAAACCTAAATATACATTAAGATCTCGGAAGGCTAGCACTTAGCAAAGCGGGCGAGTGGTGGCTAGTCAAATGTAAAGAAATTTAGAATAAGTACTATAAATACCGTAAATTTGATTGTTACATAAGAGAAGTCACTCTAGTTTAGGACTATTACGCATTATGTGCAAAGGATAAAGCGTAATGTCCAATTTTAATATAATGTTTTTATATTCCATCCAGTAATGAAAGAGCGTAAAAACATTTAAGCATCATAATGATTAAATCGTATCTTATAGGTATTTGAAACTTAAGTTAATTTGTAAAATTACTTTAATTTTCGTAACACGCACCATTCCCAAAGTTTATAGTCACATATGACATTTACGAGCAATATAGAATGTCAAAATATAATATTTGCGCGCAAGAATCAGTTTAAGATTGATGAGTTTCTGTATATTATATATGTATATAGGCGATCGACATCCTCCTATAATTGACTTATAATAATAATTGACCCCATTAGTGATCAGTTTTGCAAGCTTTTGAGATAATTAAGAATTTGTATAGAACACTCTGGTTTAAATTTTTAAGTTAAATTAGAGACAGCTTGACTAAAAACGTATATATTTTGTGATTTTACACAACGATGGTCGTTTGTCGCGTTGGAATTTTGGTTTAGTTTCTACATCGAAGATATAGATTCAGTTGTGCAAGGTGCAAGGTAATCATAACTACTTTTCATACTTAATTGCTTCTAGACTATTGAAGAGGTAAAGCGTAGCTTATACACATTATTCGAATATCAAGGAAACTGAAAAATGATATGAGATAACTTACTCCTGTCAAACCTAATTAATTTAGCCATATTAATTTTATTTTGGACTAGCGACTTACCCTAGGTACGTTTTAATTTTTTTTTGAGCGATACCCTAATTCTTTTTCTAAAAATAAAAGTAGCCTAAGTTACTCTTTATAATATCAGCTACCTTCCAGTGAAAGTCCCGTTAAAATTGGTCAAGCCGTTTCGGAGATTAGCCGGAACAAGCAGACAGACACACAAAAAGACAATTTTTTTTTAAATTGTGTTTTTCTTATAAGTACCGTATATAATTCCATATGCATTTAGTATAAAGTTGTTATTTTGGCATTACAAACAGCCACTTCAATTTTATTTATCTGTATAGATTAAATAATGTTTCCACGAAGAATGTATTTAATTCGATATACGTTAATTTGTATATTTATATATATGTAGCTACTATCCTAATTTTTATTAAAATATTTCTTGCCTTTCATGCATTTTTTATTCATTTATTTTATTTTATTTTTTTATTTTAATTATTTCATTTATTTGGTCAAACTGATATTATTATTTTATTTAATATTATCTTACTGTCATATAATTTATATTATTTAGGTATAACTAATTTATATATTTTAAATATACGTATAAAAAATATCATATGTGTGTATGTATGTATATATATATATATATATATATATATATATATATATATATATGTATATGTATATATAATTTTTATTTTTCCTAACTTTGTTATTTGTTCACGCCCTTCCACTTCACACTTTGCTAATTCCTACACCTAAAAGTTGCCAGGAAGAAATCGCTGTTTTAGTGATAAGACCGCCTCTGCATTTTCCTACTACTGTATTGTTCTTTTCTTATTTCTTCCTATTTTGTATGTGTAATAAAGAGTTTTTATTATTATTATTATTGTATAAACAAGAGATGGTCATGTTGTAAAAATAACTAACTAGCGCTTACAAGGAATTTACATAATACAAATTAGTACAAATTATACATGTAAAGTTATTTATTTACGTACATAATTTATCTAAATCAAAAAACATCTCATAAATTATTCTACTATTTATTTCCTATGGTTTTTGTGTTCATAATACCTACGTATTTCTTTTTAGTTGACAACTTTCAAAAATATTTTTCGCTTCCACTTTATATGAGTTTTGTCTTAAAATGTAATTTAAATTGACTGAATAAAATGTTTACATGTAAATTATTATAGTTGTCAATAGGTACATACTAATATTTGATTCATGATTAAGACGTGATTCAATTAATTTAATAGATTTTTTATAAATATTTGAAACATAAAACTTCTTTTATTCAACTTCTTCAGGTTGAATATGATCTCGATGAAGAATGAACCTTAAAAATATGAATTTTAATGGAAATTTATTTTGGATTAAAAGTGAAACATGACATGGTCTAAATAGAAAAAGAGCTTTCGCAAATCAAAAATTAGCCACTGGAATTATACGTCACATTCCTACGGTCGTTTACATGCAATTATTAAAAAATATAAATGCACGTAATTTCACACTACACTTACATAATATATAAACGAGCCCTTAAGAGTGTGAAAATATGTTTAAGCACAATGTAAAAATGCAGCTGCACAAATGTCATGAACCGTGACATCTGAAGTGAGTTCGTGATGCATCTGCAATCTAAAATATGCATACTAAGATACTGTTACATTACATTACCTATATATTGGTAGATAGGTTAATCAGGATTTAAGCTTAAAATTGCTCGATATATCCAACTACTATTATACGACCAAAAATGTTGTCTTATCAGACTATGTATTAATATATATAAAACAAAGTTGTGTTAGTTACACCATTTATAACTCAAGAATAGCTGGACTAATTTTTATGATATTTGATTTTTTGGATTTCTCTTAGTGCGGAATAGGATAACAAGTATTAAAACATCAGAGAAATAAAAAATAAAACATATCAAAATTTATATTATGGCTAACGCTGGCAAATAACTATTTTAAATATCTATGTAAAACGTACCTAGCGACGAACCCCAGCGAAGCGAGGGTGAGCCCCTAGTTATTTTATAAATATGAAAAGTTGTACGGCTGGAATAAGATTAAATTTAGTATACACAGAGACTATATAACAAGTGGTATTAAGGTGTGTAACAGTAGCCTATGTTACCTGTTAGGCCTAGTTCTAATGTATTGCTAGAAGTTTTATAATACATGTTGCAAATAACGTTTTGAATATTATATGTATTTAAGACAGGACTTATTTTTAAGTTAATAAAGGTGACTTTGATTCTCTATTAATTATTATAATATTTGTCAAATGGATAAGGTAAGCTGTAATCTCTTATGTAAGGCTCCTTCTACATTTTAATTAATTAATTTTATTAAGTAATAATGCCTTTACTTTTGGACCTAGCGATTTAAATTACTAATTCAGTCATTGTGATTTCATAATAAAAATAGCCAATATAAAAATAGATTTCAGAGTTAATGTAGCTTTCTATTATTAGAAATAGTTTCGGAGATTATTTCATCCATCCGAACATACACCTTTTATATCTTTATTTCATTTGTTTATTATTTTAACATTGGAATAATGTGTTCATTACTTTTTGTACTATGATTTTTATAAATCTTTATCTTAAATACATATTGATAAATAATTTAATCTAAGACGAAAGCATATTAACTTGAATAAAATGGGTACTGACGTCGTGTAAAAAGAATACAGAATATTTGTGTGTCAGTTATAATACTTTTTTCTTTAAGAAATATAATATAATACTAATATTTATTAATATAATAATAATAATATACATTCTTTACATAAACATTAAGTAACATACGACCTCTAAAGTCTAATATAATTTTATTAATTGAAATAAAAGTTTTGAAGGTGTATATATTCGTCTGGGCTATTCTATAAAATTTAATTAAAAATCTAGAAGAGCCATAACCATTCAAAATAAATGCCTTATAAAACCATAACAAGGTCAAATAAAATAAGGCATGTCATGTAATGTATTTCGATGTTTCATATTTTATAGCTCGATTTATCTATATAAAGGTCATGACTTAATAATTTTGATCCAATATTTATTGATATACATAGTTAAAGAAATATGATTATAAAATAAAACTATATATTTGATACAAAACGAGTACATTTATTATACAGTAACATGATTATTAATAATGTAATGATCGGAAGGATGGACGTTTTGGTGTATGAAATTATGAACATGAAATATTCAGGATGTATTTGTTGTACATATTGTGTAGCTTTAGAGTGTAGACATATAGTATATTTTATAGCTACAAAAAAGATATGGTAATATGACGAATATGAACTTAAACTTAATAAACTTAGAGCTTCAATTTATAAAATAAAACTTTATCACAAAAATTGTACGTAAATACCGCTTAGTAACAAAAACGGGTACTTGTTTTAAAATAACCTCATGTCAATGAAACATATAAAAGTTATTGTTTACATTTAATTTCAGTATTTACCTACAGGCTTACTTACTACAAACATTTTCTACGAAGTTTTTACAATACATTTTCCATAGATCGTACCCGCTTTTAAATTATAATTAATTGGCTATAAAGTAAGGTAAATGGCTAGAGTGCTGGAATTGGCAGTTTTAGGTTGTCCTTTTTTATTGTGATGATTATTTATTAACGTTTTCCTCTGAACGACTGGGCTGGCTGTTGATTTTGAGGCTGAGGGTTGGCAGCAATATATTCTAATGCCCTTTGGATCGCTGGAGGGATTGGTGGTGGAGTTGGAAGATGAGCACCCTGGAAAATAATATATAAATGAATAAGAAATGTAATTACTATTCGTAACTATATTATTGTACTATTGTAATGTTCTATTTAATAAAACCAATATATATGTGTATGTACATTTTTACAAAAAATTAAGTACTAATTTTATTTGTGGGTACAAAATCTTAATATTGCTTAAGCTGTACATAATCTATCTAAACTTATAATTGCTTATTGAACCTAGCGCTAATGTTCCTTCACCTATACGTGATGTAGCATTCGACATGATAATAATGCATTTATGAGACAATACCTGTCATACAAACAGATGTATATTTTGGTAAAGGATATGGTAATATTATGCAAAGGACTACTCTTGTTTCTAAACTTGTTATACGAGTTATGTAAGTACATACATATGTAGGTACATCGAGTGCATAATAATGACCTCACTATTACATAAGCATGGAAGAAAAATATATAAATTATATATAATATCATCTAATGAGTTTTTAAAAAACGACTCGTATCCCAAGAAATAAGTCAAATTGCTTATAATTTATATTGAAAAACTATATAAATTAATCGAGAATCGAACTGTAAAGTTTACGTATTTTCAAAATATTATCAATATTAGAATTCAAAAATATCTAATTGATAAGACAACACTGTCTTAACTAAATTGCAACATTTAAATAGAATTTTACGCTTTTATATTAGGAGGAGATGTGATTTGTGTATTATATATTTAAATAAGAACGATTTAGATTCCGGTAATCGAGCTAGCATTGCGCAGATGCTATAAACTATGAATGACGGTCAATTGGACGGCGGTGACAGATAAA
This sequence comes from Argynnis bischoffii washingtonia, assembly GCA_033884665.1. Taxonomy (NCBI): domain Eukaryota; kingdom Metazoa; phylum Arthropoda; class Insecta; order Lepidoptera; family Nymphalidae; genus Argynnis; species Argynnis bischoffii. Next base: position 9,055,032 of record CM066618.1, on the reverse strand, counting down.
ATGAAATAAAGAAATTCATATTTATATTGACTGCTTAATGTTTCCCATTTCCCAAGACAGGTCACGGGTCAGTATTTGATATTTTGAGACGACATTTACACATACTACATTGGCTAACTTACACCCGCGCCTGTTTCACACAGTCGTCTTCCATAGGTCTTTACGCAATATTGATGATTCAGGCACACAAGTCACTAGTACTTTCCAAACAATTTGTGTTATGTACTAGAAACCACTCCCAAGCGCTTTGATATTACGATAAAGAACTTGTTACTAAAAGTTTACCACCCACTTTGTATACTTTGGATTCCAAGAATTGTAAATCACAATAGTTATCACTTCTTAAAATATTTAACTTCTAAGAATAAAATTATTTTGTAATATGTGTGTGAACATTTCAGGTTTTGTTAGTCATAGAGCTACGTAACTTCAGTAACTTAGTGATGGTCAATATATTATTAGAAACAAAAGCAGGTCATCGTCAAGCTGATGAGATTTATTGCATACTAGCGACTCACCCTCGCTCCGTTCGGGTTCGTCCCTACTTGTGTTTTAGCATAGATTTCTCAGAGATGAGATATTTTCCCGCGGTAAAATGTATCCTGTATGTTGACCCGGATAACCAGCTATGACAATACCAAATTTCATCAAATTCCCTCTAGTGGTTTTTTGTGATGCAGTAACAGACAGACAGATAGACGAACAGAAAAAAAATCTAAAAACTATAGATTCGGCCTTTGTATCGATAATAATGTCTGTTTCAATAAGATTTTCCAAAAAATATTTAATGTACAGATTCGGTTTAGTTACAATTTTAATATATGTATAGATAAAGACATCGATAAGGCGAGCTAAAGAGGATATATTTTATTAGTCTTTCTGCACACACTTTATGATCCCCTTAATTTGATATCTTTATGCTATAACTTATAGCTTTTCCGTTCAGTAGGTCAATGCTAGTTACGTAAACGCAAATATGAATTTGGAGTGAACTATTCGCAGCGATATATGAATTATAAAAAATAGGCGTCTTGCAAGTATTATGGCCGGAGTTGGTTAATAAATTTTTATTGTTCACGAAGAAAAATGTATTTTAACTCAGATATGTTTTATTCTTCGTTTTATATTACAATAAAACTACGTTGTAAGGTGTTTTATTGTGCCGGATTCCGCGACACATCTGTCAGAACTACATTGCGATTATAAGTAAGATGTCAAGGATTTTATATGTCGGTATAGGGCAGGATGAGTAATGTTTTAGATGATAATAAATGATTATTTTATTATTGTGCAATTACAATTTTGTTTTTATTTCTATATGATAGATTTATACGTGTATATCATATTCTATTAATTAGTATTATAAATGTGAAAGTTTGCGAAGATGTCTATATCTTTGTCATTAATTAACAATGACTTGTAAACCGTAAAACGGATTTCAGTTGTAGAACACAGATAACCTATGTTCTGGACTATATTCTGTATATTCTGGACTATATATGTATGTTTATATGGATGGACCTATAAACGGTCCTTATAACGGGAGGATTTTTCCCGTCAGGATAATGTTTGAGAACTTAAAGGTTAACATTGTTTTCATTTTGAACTTAATATTTTTTTGTTGCAAGTTGCAAGGCAAAACCACGTTTCATTCGAATGAATCTGCGAGCAAAAGCTTTAGCCATATTATCTTTTAGTACATAAAAGATACGATTAAAAATGCGTAAAAATAAGACCTCACCTGTGGCTGGAAGCCATTTTCATCAGCGATGTACGATAATGCAATGGGTGTACCATCAGGTGCCTTGTAACTAACACTCCCTTCAGCTACTTGTATCTCTTGACCTTCACCTTTGCCGAAGTTTTTCACATATCCACTCTCTTGGGCCGAGATCTCATTGCCGGTTTCGAATCTGAGTAACGAAGATAATCTTTTAAAACCATATTTTGTTTAAATTTGAAAGCAATAACCTATTGTTTAAATAAATTGGAAAAAAATTGTTTTATGATAAGGATAGATAGATATCAATAGTCATATAATGTAAAATAGTTTTACTCTCTTAGTTTAGGAAAAAATATAGAATGCGAAAAATAACAAATTAATATTAAAATCACAGAGAAATTTCTATTAAAAAAAATTATAACTATTGTTTGATGTAAAAATAATTTATATATCTTTAGAATTGCCATGGATTTTAGTATCTTAATTTGACGTTATATGGAGGTTATTTATTACTTTAGAAATGTTACATATTTAATTTGTATTTGTATACGTAACTTATTTCAACGCCTACTAATCTACAAATTTGGTCACATACTTGCTTAACTTTTATTGATTCAACTATTTGATGATATCTGCACACTGCATCTAATATAACGTAATATTAAAATGTTGGGTAATTTTGAAGAAAACTTCAATCTCATCTTTAGTTAGGTGCATCGCCTATAAACATGTATTGATTTAATCTTAAATTTGTGACATAGTAATTGAAAATAATAAATTTCAAATTGACATAATAATTGAAAATAAAAAATAAAAAAAAAATAACACGGACCTATCGTCGGTCATCCAGGAAAATCTTAGTTTTTCCAAAGTTATAGTTGTCCGACGTTTAATAAATTAAATCCAGTTTCAGTCTCAAAATATTATACCAAATATTTTCTACATAGCAAAACAAAATGCAAATTTAGTTTATATACTGAGATTAGTAATTATCTATTTATTAGAGGGAAAATAACCAATGTCCGTCACTGTAGCTACGGTCACCGTAGCGTAAAAGCTAGCTTTGAGACTTTGCTATTTTGAGACGTCTAAAACCTTAGTATTTCCTGTGACCATGTTTACTGTTAATCATATGAAATGTTGGGAACCAAAAACCAAAATAAACCAAAAAAAAATCCGAAAAGATACTTTTATTAACATTAACGAAAGAATTGAATGAATAGAGATTGTTTAGATTAGATACTAATTAGAGATGTCAATGAAAATGCATTCGAAATTATTCATAACTAGGAAAAAATATACGAACAAGTTTTTATTAAATAAAAATATAATACGTTTAAATATGCTTAATCTTATTTGTATATTAATTCTACTGAACTGCAATGTAGATGATTGCTTCACTTAGATAATGTTCATTGAGTTTTTTTGGCTAAGCATTGTTCATAAATAAAAATCTAATTATTACATTACATATTTTTGTTAGTGAAGTCAATTCATTATTTACTCACGCCCATTTGTAAGAGCCGTCTACATTTGGTCCATCGGATTCATATTTAAGTATTGGTATAGGATCATTTCCTTTTTGTGCTTGCGTTACGAAACAGCATGCCGCTAAACATATAAAAAGAAACGAGATCTGAAATGAACAAAAATATATTTATATTATTTACAGGATTTTCTATAATATTTACTTGAATCGAAATTGTGCTCAGTAAAAATAGTCTCTAGCAAAAAATAATACATTTTGCTTTTTGCTGCTAGTCGCCTAGCCCAAGGAAAGTTGTCGCTTTCCTATAATGTTTAAAAGTTTTAGGTGTTCAGGAAAAATTGGTCATATATTTTCCATATTTATTTTCTTTTTCGACTGTCTATTTGGAGTTCGGAGTTGGTAATTGGTTGTAGAATCGGTTAGTAGAAAAATGACCATTACAGAAAAGTATATAAATTTTGACACTGAATTTATTAGTATCATTTAAAACTTAACTTTTAGCATTCAATGAAGTTTACAATTATATACATATTGGTAATTTAATGTTCTGAAAAGCCTTATACAATTTTAAAGCAAAATAACCAAAGAACCAAAGCACAAATTGTAAATATTAAATGAAAGGTGTTAGCTATATAATTTACATCTAAATTATATTGAAATCAATTTTAGAATCTATTTGGATATTAGTATTTTCGTAATTGCTTGCTTTATTCCATGCTTTTATTTGATGTACTTTTAGATGATGATACTAAGTAACTTTTCTTTATTATGTCTAAATGTATTTTAAATGTTATTAAAATCTAATTTAAGGTTTAGGTAGGTTTTAGGTACCTTGTATATATACATATATAATATAAAAAAAATAAATTGACAATTTTATAGTAAAATATTTGCATTCCTATACCCAGAATTTTGGTTTACGATAAGTTCTGTATTACTATACAAAAAATACACAGGTGTAAGCTAGGTTTTATTTTTGGCAGTTACTTTTCTAAGAAACATAGTGTCAGTCTACAAACCAAGTGAGCCTTGATGACAATTGAATGCAATAAAATTTTACCTATATTATGTATCTTAATTATAGAAGAGAAAACTTACGAAAGCTTGTTTTGTACGTAATAAATTAAATAAGCACATTTACTCATATAACAATAAACCACGTGCGTAAAATTTTCAACCGCTTACGATGTTTTTGCGGTTCGATTTCTTGAAATTTCCTTTTTACTATTGCAAATTCTAGTAAGATATATAATGGGTATTTCTATTTTGTAAATAAAATTATTGAAAAAAATGTACTAGACTTTTAAAACTTATGGTTAGATTTTTTATGGCTATATTATCTACTACATTTCGAGCGATTGTAGAGCTCATGCACTAGATAAGTGATGCATAATTTACCCTCTGGTTAACCTCTCTAGGTTACTCTAAACATGGGGCTAACAGAAATTATTTTATATTTTTAACTCTCTTCTTGAAGTATATTAAGAATTTCAAGTAGTAGGTTATAAAAAACCGATCTATCAACTAAACATAATACGTAGGTACTTATTACTTAGAACATCCTTGACATATAAATTGACAAGATTTAAATTATAACTAACTAGCCACTTACCCTCGCTTCGCTCGGGTGCGTCTCTAGGTACGTTTTAATTTTTTGAACGGATCCCTAAATTCTTTTTCTAAAATAAAAGTAACCTAAATTACTTCTTATAATATCAGCTATCCGCCACTGAAAGTCCTGACTAAGTCAATCCAGCCGCTTCGGATATTAGCCGAAATAAACAGACAGACAAAAATTTTAAAAATTGTGTTTTTCTTACAAGTACCGTATTTTTATATGCATTTAAAAAAAGCTATTATTTTGACATTACAAACAGACACTTCAATTTTATTTATCTGTAAAGATGATTTGAATGAACATTAATTACATAAATATCACACTAATCATATAAATGCGAAAGTTGTGAGCAAGAGAATGTGTTTATTACTTTTAAACATCGTATTGGTTCATTAGATTTAAGTGTTTTGACTGCAAATAGCCTATTTTCTGTATTAACAAAATTATTTTACTGTTGCACCTACCATCGAGAACAGAGCTGCTTGCAAAAATTAGCACGATTAAAAAATGAATAAGATGTTACATTTAATTAACTTTCCTATATCATTATTTCAATCAGAATGAGAAAGTACAAAATACTATTAATTGAATTACAGAACTATAATAATGTCAATCATAATTTTAAACCCTCAATACCAAATTGCTGTTTAAAACCAGAATAAAATAAAAGAACCTACCACCATCCCTAATACGAATTATAAAAATATGTTATTTTATAATTTTATTATTTATTTTAAATTACATAAAATGCTTGCAAAATTTTTAAACTTTATTACAATTTTAAATCAATTACAATCATTTATTATTTATTATCAATAAAGCTCACCATGATGCTCTTAGTAGAACAAAGGGCGAAGTCAGGTCTGGATGTTATAAGATGCACTACAAGTATGGGTACAGTGACACTGCCTTAGGTTTATATACCAGCTTCTTTACCTCTGAACTTAGAACGACCTGAGCGCATCCCGATGTTTCATCTACGCACATAAACTAACTTATGAATATATGTATTTATTGAACGCACACATTAAAAATATATTTTAAACAATAAATAATGGAAATCCATTATAGGCAATTACAAAATTTATTCTAAACAAAGAATCTTGGATTGGAATTGGTTATTTCTTAATAATTTTGATTGACTGTAGAGGAAGGTAAGGTTTTTTGTGTTGAGCGGAACTTTACACAACTTGTTTGCTAAGGTAAATTATAGCTAAATGTTAGTTTATAGACTCAAATTTAATAATTATAAGTCTTTTGAAATGATTTCTATTTATATTCAGTTTTTTTTTATTCTTATATAACTAAAATTTCTACTACAATTATCATTACTTATTGGGTATTTTAAAATATTGCTGTTAACGGTAACATGAGAAAATAATTTTATGGATTATTAACTTTTAACCGAGACTAAGAACCGTTCACTTTTTTCAACAAAAAAACAAACAATCAACAGATTTATAATAAATTAGTATAGACTATACGTATTATATACGATACTTCTTCAAGTGTGTGATAAAGAACTTATAAGCTTATGGCTAATAAACATTCTTGTCAACGTACATAATATTATAAGTGTCATTCATTACTTATAAATCAAGCAGACCATGGAAGAAGATACAACGCACACCAATATATAAGTATGTGGGTAAGTAATAAACATTCGCGTCTATTAGAAGGGATAACATGATGATTAATTCCGATTTAGTTACAATTACGAATACTTGTTTTATTACATATTATTATCTCCTTTTGTATTTAGATATGACAGAATTGTTGTGTTGGAAAAAAATATTAGAATATTTTTCCAATCATACATAGCTTTCATAAGTCTAATATATATTTTTTCAAAATTAGTATTTTTGTTTTGGTATAATATTGTATGTTTTCGAATCGAAGTAGTACATGGATAACTTATTTTATGTTTTTATGCATTTCCAGATATACAGAGAAAATGTGCCGACTAAATGTCATGTGCTGTCTCTTCATTTCACCTGTGACCAATAGGTCGTTGTCTACTCAATAATAAAGTTTATATTGACTATATTATTAAACTTGTATAAAGATCACCAGTAAAAGTTCAACCGATGTCATAATAGAACTTAAGATTTGTTAATGAAAAGGGAAATAAGTTATATGGCTTAACCTTGCTTAGCTTGCGGCAGAGTTTTTTACTTAATTTACAATGTCCCAACATACTTACTATTATTATTTCTATATGTGAAAACGATATAAAAAGGAGACTTCAATTTACAATAAGTATTATGTTGTATATTTCGTATTTTAAAATAATAACTTTTGTCAATAATAAAAATACCTTTTAAATTAATTAGGTAGTTACATAAAAACGATAAATAATCGAGTTTACTCTCATTACTCTCGCTGCACATGAAAATGTATTTACTTTGATCTTTGGCCTTCACTGTTAGGGGCATCTAGTGGTTTGCAACATACTCCATACATATGCATTTAAAAATAGCCATTAGGAAATTACATAAATTTTCTCGCAATTGTATATAAAAGTATATACTTATTGCATTAAATCATCATAATCAAATATTTTACATATTTATTACTTTAAAGATGCTTAAGTTTCCATTACCAGGTACTGACGCGCATGGCTCATATATAAGATAAATACTATGTCAAATTCACTATTATAAATAAACGAAGACGTAAAGCATGGAAAATAATATAATATAAATATTTCTGCCAAAAAAGATTAATTGACTACAAAATCACTTGAAAAGTAATTATTTGATTTTAGGGGTGTACATTTTTCTTCAATAATTTCTATGGTATCACTCGATATTTTTACTATTAAGAATTGATTTTGATTTTTCTTATCTAATTATTTAAGCTCATAAATTGAAAAATCCACCTAAGGGTTAAAATTATGTTTTTATTCCATTTGCTGTAGAAGCCCATGGAGACAAAGTACTAAGTATTTCTTAAAAGACGTAACACTTCGTCTTATCGCCTCTATAGGCTGGCGCGCGCCCAAATAATCGGCATTGCTATTCAATGGGGGAATGTAGCTAGCATCCTGGCCACTATTCCACGCGGCTAATACTTGTACAGTAATAATTAAGTGTACATTTGATTTGTATATATAATTAAAGATATTTGTAATTTTATTTATTGTAAATAAAAGCCTAAGGGTGGAATTTAAATATTTTTTTAATATTTAAAATTATTTTGAACTCGATGCACGTTTATAGTTTAAAAGTTATTAAATATGTTAAAATTAAATGGTTATTACAAGAAAAATAAATATTATTGCAAGTTCGTATCGTACAGTAATATAGGAATTTGTAACATCTTATAACTGACTAATAACCTTGGCTACCTAGGTGCACCAGAATAAATAACACGTTGGTCTGATGTCGCTTGAAATAAGATTAAATCCACAAATCAAAAAGCACATTTTTTTATATTTATGATTGTTGTGCAGTGTAAAACGTCGTATTGTTAAAGTAATAAAAGCGAGAAAAAGGTTTACTAAAACGAGTACGTACTGTACGTATTAGTAAAGTTAAAAAGTAAAAAATTGTTAATGAAATACATAAATAATATTTGAAGTGTATACTGTTTTAAGTATAGTTATAAATATATAATGAAAGATGACCAAATAACAAATATCGCAGTGATAGTTCATTGTCGATAGCAATATTAAAATAAATGGGTTCTTTAACCGACTTTCACAAAGGAGAACATTATGTTTGGCTGGTGTTTTTTTAATAAGTTTTATATGAGATGGCGTTGACAACAGTTTTTAATTCTAACGTCTTATTTATTATTATCACCTACGAATCTTATCATACACATTTGTTTTAATTTGACAGTGATCATTTCATAATAGTAAATGTTAAGTCTCTATTGTAGAGACTTCGTAGACTAATTAATGGTTATTATATGTAAAAGCTTTGATATATTTACTTAAAATGAATTTAAAAACACTTCTTGTATTGTATGCAAAAAGACAGACGCCAAAGAACAAACTAAGATCAATACATCATAAACTAAGTCGACTATTTAAACACATTTTTTTTTCTTAGTTTTGTAAATTACGGTTTTATCTAACTTCTATCAACAAAAACCTTATGTTATATTACTACATACATAATATTTTCAAATTTCATAATTAAAATTTAATGATATAGTATAAAATATTTAAAATACTGTTAAATTTACAAATATTTTTTTTAATATTACTTTAGGTTACATCGAATAAATATTATCATAAGAGAGAACATTAAGTTTTAAGTTAAGTTTTTTTGTCACTTGTCATATTAAATTCGAATTTGTTCAATGGACAATCTGGCTGTAGGAACCACAAGGCTACATACAATACTTTATCAATTTTAATTAATAACGTGAATTTAGGTATAAATGACAGTTTAAAATTTAAAAAACCAGTGCTTAATGTTAGTATTTAAGCATTTAAGTAATAGAAGAACAATAAGCGTATAGAAGCAGCAAACTTATAAGTTAAATAATATACAAGTCCATGTAATTTAATGAACTTACATAAAAAAAATATTTTACGCTATCTTCGCGAAAAAATCATGTAAATCTGGTTGGATAGTAAACGTTGGAAGAGAATTCTTAAGCTGGTGCGATGTCTATCTAATACTACAAGATCTAAAGCTGAAGAGTGTTTGTTTGAACCAACTTACCTTTGGATATAGTAGTCCGATTGAAAAAAAACTTTTTGCCATTTAAAGCCTATTTATTTCATCACACTATGACCTACAAAGGTAGAGTAATTCTACAAAATTAATCGACGCGGCGGAGCCATGATAAAATGCTAGTAGTTAATACGATTATTCTACGTTTAAAATCAAAACTACGGCAATACCTAATGCCATTTATGAAGGATGATTTGAAATTATACATTAAAATAAAATTTGTATTTGGACTGTTACCAATACGAATTTACGAATCTATACTAACATTATAAATGTGAAAGTTTGCAAGTATGGATGTATGGATGTACGTTTGTTACTCTTTCACGCCAGAACGGCTGAACGGATCTGGATGAAATTTGGCACAGAGATAGATTATAGTCTGGAATAATACATAGGCTACTTTTATCTCGGAAAAATGTACGGTTCCTGTGGGATAGGTTTGTTTTTGTTTTCTTAAAGGCGAACCCGAGCGAAGCCAGGGTGAGCCGCTAGTGTTAAATAAAACCGTAACATAATAACCTATTCATTAAGACCATTTCAATGAGTTTAAACAGATATCTCTGTAGTATTTTAGTAAAGAGTCGAGTATCTTGCAAATTTTAAGTGACGCTGCAGCATAAGGCCAAGGATACCACATCGTTGCAATGACATTGAAGTAACAAGATAACAATTTCAAATGCCTTAGATCTGTGAAAATTTCTCATTTCCTTTTGCCGTTTAGAAAAGAGCCGATAGTCTGCAAACGGCTGAATAAATTTTCTTGACTTATAGCTAAGAACACTCTCGATTAAGTCACCTTTCAAACAAAAACAAACTAAATTAAAATCAGTTCGTCCATTTGAGCACTATGATGTCACTGACAGATGTACAGATACACACGTTAAACTTATAAACGCTCTCTTGCGTCGGGGGTTAAAAATAAGGAATGTTGGGAATTCATACTTAATTTCAAAAACAATAATAACAATAATGAAAGTAGTGCTGTCATGTTGCAGATATATAGGTACATTATGTCGCACTATTTTCGAGGTAATTATTATTTAAAGTATTTTATTATCTTAGAAGTCGTAGAATCGATTCCTGTATGAGACTAATATTTGTATGAAAATTAAAAAAAAAAAAACTAAAATAAAAATCAATGGCTAGTAGAGTTATGGTTACTATGGTAGTTAAAACGCACTCTGTGCTTCACAGTGCACACTGCCAGAAAAAGAAAATAAGAAAATCGTAGGCCTACCCTTTAACAAAAAACAAAATCAGTACACATGGAAAATGTGGTTAACATGTTACACTTTATTTACCAAAATATGCAAATAAATAATAATCTTTATTCATACATGTACATTTGTTCCGTCAATAATAGCTAACTTAACACTTCTGTCAGTGAAATATTACATTGCATAGTCTAGTAAACCTAATGAGTGAATATAACATGTGATGACAGTTTAATCGAATGTTCCCAAATGAAGCGTACTCATTAGGTCTTATTTCACAAACACATCATGCAATATCGTTTGTCCTTAAAGGCCATGGATATATTTAGAAATACTATACAAGCTTACTAACTGTCCATAAGTGATCTTTGAATCCTGTTTAGCGTGTGGTATTTGAAGACACTAATAAAATAAGTACAATCACCGTAATGGGAATAAATTTACATTAAGTAAAATAATCGCAGTTGCGTTTGAGTTCCATAAGAATTATGCTTGCTGCAATTACTGTTGCTCCTTATTCTTGCAACTTTGAAAATTATAAGGCTATATCCTTGAATAAATAGGTTTTATTTGGAGTACTTTGCATTTTAAATATGGATTTTGTATAGAAAGAGAATAGTAATCCATTGACCAAAACGTATAAATAAACGTATAAACGTAGATAGTTTACTCTATATAAATCTACTCACTAGTTTATTGTAATTGTTTTAATTATATATAAACTATTTTACAGTAAAATAAATAATGCTTAATATCTAAAAAAGAAACTTTGAAGAAATAATAGGGGAACTGCAGCATATTTTGAATATCGGTTTGTTTTTTTGGCAATAAGTAGAAAATAAAACACTAGAGAGAGAACACTAGGTTAGGAACACTAAAGATGCATTAAATGATTGAAAAATTATTAAACTATAATAATACAAACAATCAAACAAAACAGAAACTAGAAACCTTATCAAAAATTCGATCAAACTAAAAATCCTGTAAAATATAATTTTTTACCAAAAATATATTAGCTAATTATTTACTCAAAACACTGTTAGTGTCTATTATGGAATGCGTTTTTTTTTTAAATAATAATCGGACAAAAATTAATAGTACAAAAGAAAGTTTTTAAAAACAACCTTTTATTTAAATCCTGCGAAAAGAAGATAATAAACTTTAAATTAAATTAAACCTATCAATTTATATATTACACAATTTATGTCATATAAAAGCTCGTCGTAAGATCTTTTCAAAATATTATATTCTTGTTCCTCTACATCACACTAATTTCTTTTTAGAGTATTTAAATAAAAGCTTGTTTTTTTAAACGTTTAAACATTTGTTTAATGTTCTTTACTTTTTTTTTGTATTCATCATACATGTGGTGGTGGTGCATCCACATATTGCATTTAGAATAACGTCACTTAGCTAACCATGCATTGTCATCCAAACTAAACGTGCACGTAAAATTTCAGCTCAATTAGTTGAGGATAACTGTTTTAAAATTCAATTACAAGATTTGACCTAAACAAACAAACATTGAACATTAAATAAAAGCTTGTAAAAAGCTCTTTTTAGCATTCATAAAACATTTCATGAAAATAATTTACGGCAATAATCCGGTAAGTGCATTTTACAAAACTAAATGATGAAAAACCCTTTGTACTGATGCATTACAATACTTTTGCTGTATGTTTATTTCACTGCAATAAAAGTGTACATATATTTTCGTGAATTTAATATCATTAGGAAAAATCTGAAAGAAAATATTAAGGTGTATATCTGTCTATAGATTCCGAATCGTTCATAAAAGCAAAAAAGTCTATGGACTTGTTCTCATCTTACTTTCAAATTGTTATAGGATTATATTTTTTATAAGTATTATTAATTTATATAATTTATATAATCTAAATCACAAGTCACAATATAAATATGACTTAGAACATTTAGGACATTAACATTAGGACTTGTTCTTATTTTACTTTCAAATTGTTGTAGGATTATATTTTTAACCGACTTCCAAAAAAAGGAGGAGGTTCTCAATTCGACCGTATATATGTTTTTTTTTTTTTTTATGTTTGTTCGGGCATTTTTTCGTCGTTTATGAACCGATTTTGATAATTCTTTTTTTGTTGGAAAGGAGATATCCCAAGAGTGGTACCATGATAAGGAAACCAGGATCTGATGATGGGATCCCAGAGAAATCGAGGGGAACTTTCGAAAATTGTAGCGGCGACTAGTGCGTTTGATAACATTTTCATTAGGTATTTTATAGCACTACAATTTAATGAAGGTCTGGAGTCGATCTGATGATGCATCCGAAAGATAGTCGAGGGAACTCCTCAACGATTTACAGCAATTACCTGGTGTTTGGGCTTGATTAATTTGTATTGATGATACGTCTACACTAAAAATGGAAAAATAATAACTTTTTAAAAAAAAATAAAAACCGACTTCCAGGCACTGAAAAGTTAAAAATAACTAAACGGGGGTTTTCATTTAGAATAGATACTTAATCAGATTTTTTCGAAGTCGGTGCCAGCCAATACAAATCAAAGCACACCGACTTCGAAAATATCTGATTAAGTATCTATTTTAAATGAAAACCCCCGTTTAGTTATTTTTAACTTTTCAGTGCCTGGAAGTCGGTTTTTATTTTTTTTTAAAAAAGTTATTATTATAAGTATTATTAATTTATATAATTTTTATAATCTAAATCTAAATCACAAGTCACAATATAAATACAATAAAGGGCAAAAAATAGAAAATGTTTTTATAAATCTATATTTCATTTAACATAATCTTCGTATTTTAATTACTTGTATTTAATATAAGATTGCTAATAACTTCCTAGATTCCACAAACACTAAAGATGAGAATAGATAATTAAATAAATCTATACAGATAAATAAAAATGGAGTGTCTGTTTCTAATATTAAAATAACCGTTTTAATACTAAATGCATATGGATGTATTCACGGTACATATACACAAACATTTTTAACAATTTTTGTCTATCTGTCTGTCTGTCTGTATGTCTGTCTGTTTGTTTGTCTGTTTGTTCCGGCTAATCTCCGTCACGGCTGGACCGATTTTGACGGGACTTTCACTGGCAGATAGCTGATGTTATAGGGAGTAATTTAGTCTACTTTTATTTTAGAAAATGAATCAGGGTTCCGCGAAAAAAAATTAAAACCCATCAAATTGTGAACAAAATCCGCGTACGGCGTACGCACCCGAGCAAAACGAGGGTGAATCGCTATACTATATAGCTAACCGTGAAAACGTGCCTAGGGACGAACGCGAGCGAAGCGAGCGTGAGTCGCTAGTACTTATAATAAAAAAAAAAAACATAAGATTGAACACCTCTGTCTTGGTCTATATGTCTGAAAACTAGATTGTTATTTTGATATATATTTATTACTTATATAAAATTATGGAATAACGTCGTATATAAATATAGAACACACTGAAAAAAATAATGTTCGGCGTCAATTATGATTTATTTGTTTGTACAATTAAATTATTAACACATTAACATTAACATTATTCTCGTAAAACATCTACTTCGGTTTCATTTACAAGGAAAAATGTAACGAAAGTAAAAATATAAAAAAAGCCGATACTTAAGTATAAGTGAAAAATGTTGCCATATTTCTCATAGTATCAGAATTTTTAATTTAAAAAAAAAATTTAAGCGTAAACAATAAAGTATTAATCATGACGGAATCGCATCGGTACGAAATATTACAATGTCGTCGATAGATTGTTTGACCTTAACAATTTTATTATCATTCTAGCTTCTAGCAGTGGCTACACACATGAACAATTAGCTACATATTCATTAAGTTTACTGGATAGACGTAGAGAATAGATTGAACAATACTATCATGAAATTGACAGAGAGAAAGCGAACGTGTGGCCAGTACCCGTCTTTTTTTCCAATTTAAATTTTAAAAATGGAATATACAAAACTTATAATAATATAATGGAATGCAAAATGGTATTCATTAATTGTATTTTAATACAGAAAACTTCTAGTCGCACATTCGTTTTGTCTTTGTCGCTTTTCCGCCATTTTTAGCTGACGGCTGGCAAAGAAACACTTAGTCCACTCTCTATGTCTATTGTCTATGGTATATTGTTTCTAAGTTATGCAATGTCTAAGATTAAATCAATTCAATCGGTCAAAATAAAATTTTGAGTACATACTTTTTAATCAGCAAATCGATTTGTTTAGCTGTATTGTCAAAAAGTAAATTTTTCAATTATATTAAAGTTAATTTACGATTGACCGAATTTAAGCTTTATCTATAGTAATAAATATGTAAAATTAGCTCTATCTGTCTGTCAGGTTACAAAAGCTTTGCACGCAAAGGCTTAAACAGACAAACAACATCACTGAATAGATTTCGATGAAATTTGGCCTAGGTATAAATTGTAGTATGAGGACAGACAAAGACCTTTCATCCCTGTTTCGATCACCATGCGAGCGTAGTCGCAGGCAAAAACAAGTTATAAATACATATATTAAAAGTGTAAAAAGTGATGAAACTTGTTTCATTGTCTATTGAGATATGAAATCCTTTACCAAACTGACAGCTCAAAAAACACTCCTCAGCCAACATGCATTGCAACACTTATTTCTCTTTGATAAATAAAATTAAATAAAATAATCTTTACTAACTATATTACAGCTTTTTTTTTTCGACTTACACAACTTTCTTATTTTATGTATAAGTATTCATCGTATAGTCAACGATATTCTATAAAGTTAAAGTGTAAATATGGCTTATAATCAATAATACTGTCATGAGGTAATTAATTTGGTACTATTTATTTGAATTATGATAAAGCTAGGATGTTAATAGTAGAACTTTTCAATGTACTGCTATTTAGTGAACCTTCAAAAATAATCTATCTATACATATAATAAAATTCTAACTAAGTCGAATCTGTACATTAAATATATTTTTGAAAATCTTATTAAAATAGATATTATTATCGATACAGAGGCCAAAAGTATAGTTTTTAGAATTTTTGTCTGTCTTTCTGCCTGCCTGCCTGCCTGCCTGTCTGTCTGTCTGTCTATCTGTCTGCCTGTTACTGCATCACGGAAAAACCACTGGAGGGATTTTGATGAAATTTGATATGATAATAACTGGTTATCCGGCTCAACATATAGGATTCTTTTTACTACAGGAAAATATCTTATCTTTGAGAAATCTATACTAAACGTTAAAACCTAAGTAGGAACGAAACCGAGCGGAGCGAGGGTGAGTCGCTAGTACATATAATAAAATTGTAACAAGGCGAATCTGTACATTAAATAGTTTTTTTTTAAATCTTATAGAAATAGACATTATTATCGATACAGAGGCCGAATCTATAGTTTTTAGAATTTTTGTCCATCTGTCTGTTTGTTTGTCTGTCTGTCTGTTACCGCATCACAGAGAAACCACTGTAGGGATTTTTATGAAATTTAGTATAATAATAGCTGGTTATCCAGATCATCATATAGGATACTTTTTACTGCGGGAAAATATCTCATCTCTAAGAAATCTATACTAAAAGGTAAAACATAAGTAGAGACTATTTTATTTTATTTTTTATTAGACTCAAATTTTGCAGTATAATGATCAAGATTATGGTTTATGGTATTATCATATTATACATAGTTTGATTTTATAAACATGTTGTATGGCTAGCACGTACGGCAGCAGATCTGGAGGTCCTGGGTTTGATGGAATTCCAAGTAAGTTATGGATGTGAAATTCTCAGTAACAGGTCGGAATATGGAAGTTGGTATTGTTTCCCTTACCACTATACCACTTTCCACTTACAGTCTTTCTGCTCCTGAGCTCTTTCAGGTCATATTGGATTGTCCAAAAGAAGTTTAAAGAGAGATAGTTCACTTAAGTTTGCGCGAATACTTGTACAGTGTACAATATAATATTCCCAGCGCTCATTCCTCATCTCATTCAGATGAGGTAACATAGATTTATAAGAAATAGTCAAATCTTTTAAACAGTTGGACAGATTTTCTTTCAAATGTAGCAATGTAATCAAAAAACCGAAAGAACAATTTACTTAGTTATTCTTGAGTTAAAAATTTTTACAAAAAAGTCTTGACATATAAAATAAAGAAGCAAACTAACAAAAATTATTAATTTTTTAAATATTAGCCTATATTTTAATTAGACTAAAATATAAAAGTTGTTTTCAGAATGCAAATTTGGAAAACAAATATCATTCAGATCATTTTAGAAGTTTACATGTAAAAATAACAAATAGATTATTGTATGAAAAGGTAAAAGCCAAAAAAAGAACATGTATTATTTATCATTTTAATACGAAATTAGTGATAAGTTACATAGCGATATGTACAAAAGTATAAAGACTATGTTGATACAATAAAAGTACTAGCTTTTAACAGTTGAACATCATGTTCTAACACAAACTAACTAACAATTTTGTTAGTTTAGATCACAAAATGAGTATTATATTCAAAAAAGAGTCGTTGGCCTTAAAATTGCTGTATCTAAGAAAAGAAATATACTTAAAATTACTTATATTTAGATCAATATAAGGATTTAAATGGCATTGAACGACAGTCTGATCAATATAACAATTACTAGCATAAAAGTACATTTCCATGGTTTTGCTTCTTATCGACTATCTATTGTTTTAGTTTTGTATTAATTATACTATAAACGAATGACTTTAAGTATGCTCACAGAGCACTGCAGGTTACTAGTCATATTCTATGACACCACTATTACTCTATTGCTTGATAGAAATGTCTCTGGCTTTACTGTCAGGAAACACTGTACTTATTGTTGGTGGTAAAAACCTTTGTAGTCGAGGGCTGCTTTGTCTTCGAGTGACCGGGCGGACTCAGGGTTGTTTTTAAGTTCCAAAGCGTTACGCTCCTGAAATTTTGAAATAATATGCTTGATGTAAAAGTATATAAGAAATATATGATCAGGTTAGTATTAATACTTTATTAAGATATCTTAAGTACGTATAGAAGAACTAGCTCTTTAAGCTGTTTGATGTATTGGATTTTAAATGTTTAGTTTAAATTAATGTAATATTATTCTACTTAAAAAAATAAAAGCATTTTAATAGAAATATCTATTATATATATAAATTTCGTATTTAAAATCACAAACAAAGAGAAACATGGTCGAAATAAATCTTGCGATTAATAAAAAAGCACGCCGTCATTTAAATAATATTATGATAAATAAATGAAATGGTATTACTATGAGTATTGTATTAGGTACAATTAAAATAAAATCTCTTCTCTAAATGTTTTAAGATGGATATTCAAAAAATTACCTGATTAGCCTTAATTCCAGCGTAAATCAAGTCAAGACCCTTTTGGATTTCAGGAGAGATTGGGGGAGGGGTTGGGATGTGGTCACCCTTAACTCTGAAGCCATGTTCATCAGCAGTGTACTCTATGGTGATGATCTGGCCATCTGGTGCGGTGTAAGAGTAAGAGCCTTGTTGTACTAACGCTGAAACTTGGTCTTCGTTTTCACCAATTGATTTGAGGTAACCTTCTTCTTGAGCGTGGATGTTGTTACCGGTTTCATACCTTCAAAAGACAGAATTAGTGTTTTAGGTATTTTAAATATGTCATATGAATATATATACTAGCGAATAAATCCTATTTTATTTAAGTAAAGGTGCTTAATTTAGGCGATACCCTAGGTAAGTTTACAATAATCCAATATCCCTCGTGATTAAACCGAAATAAAAATGTTAAATAAAATACCCCATGTCACTTTCTACTTCAAGGCAGAATATTACGTCGATTGCTTAGTTGCTTCAGGAAAGACAAAACAAGTGATAGGCTTTTACAGCTATAATATCACAGTAAAGAAAGTCTCAATTTTTAATATAGCACATTATTTATAACAATTAAGTAGCTAAATTTAAAAAAAACTTGTGGCAAAATAATTATATACTAATGATTAGCCTAATTTATGTTGAATATACATATTTATGAATGTATTGTATAAAATTATATTATTTTATAATTATTTGTATTCATTAGTAAAGTTATAGGCATATAGCATGCGTAAGAAAAGTATGTAACGACGTTATGTAATGATAGAATAATATAGTTTTTAAACTGAATTCATACACCAATTGTGTATGAATTCAGTTTAGTTTTTTTTATTAATTTTATTATAGCAATCGTTTAGAAATTGATTATATATAGTCATTACACTTCCACGCTGACAAAAGCAACCGGATTTTAATTTACGTCATTTACGTGCCAATTATATTCACTACTAGCGACTCACGCTCGCTTCGCTCGCGTTCGTCCCTAGGTACATTTTCACGGTTAGCTATGTTTATATATAAATAGTAGCTTGCTACTTCTAAGATATTCATTTAAATTATATAGCGATTTACGTTACGTACGTACGTTATTGCATACGCTGTACGCGGATTTTGTTCACAATTTCATGGGTTTTAATTTTTTTTCGCAGAACCCCGATTCTTTTTCTAAAGTAAAAGTAGCCTAAGTTACTCCTTATAACAGCAGCTATCTGCCAGTGAAAGTCCCGTCAAAATCGGTCCAGCTGTTTAGGAGATTAGCCGGAACAAACAGACAGACAGACAGACAGATAGACAGACAGACAGACGCAGACAATATGTACCTTGTATACATCTATATGCATTTAGTTAAAAGCGGTTATTTTAATATTACAAACAGACACTCCAATTTTATTCATCTGTATAGATAACGACTTATCCTCGCTTCGCTCGGGCGCGTCCCTAGGTACGTTTTAATTTTTTGGGCGGAACTCGAATTCTTTTTCTAAAATAAAAATAGTCTAAATTGTTCTTTATAAAAATAGCTATCTGCTAGTGAAAATCCTGTCAAAATCGGTCCAGCCGTTTCAGAGATTAGCCGGAATAAACAGACAGACGGAATATTTTAAAAATTGTGTTTTTCTTATAAGTACCGTATATAATTCCATATGAATCTAGTAAAAAGCTTTTATTTTAACATTACAAACAGACACATCAATTTTATTTATCTGTACAGATAATATACGAAAGTGAAACTCATAATGAAGTCATATTTACGTAATGGGAAAGATACTGGTCTTAGGATCTTGTTTAATTTATAATTGGCTTAATTTTGAGAAAACAAAATTATGTTACTACTCAAATGTTTAATAAATAATAATAATTAAGAGCTATAAATATAATTCAGTGTAAAATTAAGAAAAACATTAAATAAAAATTTAAAGTAAATCTCTTAGGAAAGATATATATATATATATATATATATATATATATATATATATATATATATATTTTATTTATTTTATTAAGTTAATAATTTCACTACAAGAAATATATAATAATAAATAATATACCTGTGTATATAAAAAATAAATAAAATGAACACTTACGAGGTTTTGTAGCTGCCATCAGTGCCTTGTTCCTTGTCGAAATGGATGATAGGAATGAATGTAGTGGTGTCTATTTGAACCTTTGGTCTGAAATCTTCAATCGGTTTCGCCTGTCTGTATTCCTGTGGTTGCTGTCTGTATTCTTGTTGTTGCTGCCTGTAGTCTTGTTGTGGGTAATTGTTGTAATTCTGCTCAGCGGTCTGTTGGTCATCTAAACCCTCAGGCTTTAAGGAAATCTTTCTTTGAGGAATAGCGACTGTGAGCGCTAGAGCAGCGGATAAAACCACCTGAAAAATAAACAAAAAAATCTCATCTATACTTGAATACCATTAATCTTTACAGGATAATTTCTAAGAAATCCGTGCGAATTTCCGAGAATTCAATTGTTATCGTACACGCCGGCGTGTATGCGGTCCTCGAAGGGTTAATACATAATTCATTTATTTAATATATAATGCTCTTTTCTGTCTAAGGATCAGAATGTAAGAACGTACATCACGAATGTGCACTACTTGTATTTTACATAAAACTATTTGCCCCGAGAAAATGATACATGATTATTATGAAGCATAATAAGCTAAAATGATGTCAGATAGTGAGGAGCTTAATCATATTCTTGATGTCGTAAGATACCTTATCTCGCGGCCGGATACAATAGGTACGGATTGCGACACAACGCCGCTTCGTTACACCGCTTGGACGAAAGCAGGTCCCGGTGAGACATGAACAGTGAATTGGCTACATGAACACTTGTTGCATTGTATTATTTCAGATCTCATCTTTAGCTACATGTTAACATAGACATCGTCATGCATATTTTACAGTTACACAACAAAGTCACTTAAAAGCAAAAACGTGACTAATATGACCTAACAAACTTATTTGAAGATACGTTTTAAACTGATTCAAAGTTTCAAATATGTTAATGGTCTATAGTAAAAATAACTGTACACAGTTTCGATACCATATTTTATTGTCAATTAAAAAACAAAGTAAGAAATAACCTTCAAATTCTGCAATATTAGTAAAAAAGCTTTGACCGAATGCCCATTTCATTTTGAATATTTAAAAAAAAATGTTTATCTATAAATATATTATGATTAATATCATCATCTATCTTATATATGCATCCTATTAAAATGCACATACTGATTGAATGCCAAGAAAGGGTCTAAGGCTTATATGTCAAGGTCGCGAATATTATTTACATATTAAAAGTGTAGGCATAAGTTATTTATGATGACACCGATTGGGTAATAGGTAAAACATCTACTAAGATTTTGCAATGCAAAAGCGTAGGATGAATCATTAACACTTACATAAATAAAAAATAAACCGACCAAACTGTAAGATACACAATAATCGAATGTTCAAACTTTGTCAGGCAATAAGAATTCCTTTCAAATATTTTTGGCAAAGTTCGCCGACAAAAGTAATCTATTCAATAATGTTTTAGAAACAATGAAACTGTTAAAATTTATCTAATTATAAGATGGAATATACATATGACTGATAGTATTAGACTAGATAGACTAGATCGCAATCAACAAGATGCTAATGATAATATTATAATATGTTTTCATAAGATAAAATTTAATGACCCACAAAAATTTATTATGCAATTAGACTAGATGAACAAGTCGTAAGCGTTTGTATAACAAAACATACAAACAGTTACATATGAGTTACGGACTGTACAAGAAATGCCGGTGTTTAAGACCGCTAATAAAATTAAATCAACTTGTATCGTACTTAAATTAAAATTAAAGTTTTTCATCATTCAACACGTAATATCGTTAGGATATTATACGTAATATTTACGTGTAATTAGTACTATTACGGAACGTTTGTTATGAAAAGATTACGATGATAGTGATATAAGATGTTTTAGAGTTCGCATTCAATGAAATTGTTAGGGGTTTGTTGTGTCAATGTTAAGAGTACATTTTTTGCAAATAAAAAAGAAAAAAAACAATATAGACGACATAAAAAAATTATAATCTAGTAAGAAATATCTAACTTTATAATATGAGGTTGAATAACATAGCAAATTTAAATACATATATAAATAAATAAATCATTAATTGAAGTTACAAAACTGTATGGAAAACTTATTGAAAGTGAGACCAATGTTAAAAGTGAATTGAGACCAAAAGTCGCGACCCAGCAAGTCTACACAAGTATAGAATGCCACACTTAGGTGCAGGCATTCCGACATTATGTCAAAGTTCAACAACCGACTCGTCTACCGACCCTATTAGCTGGCGCATCTTGCAACAGATGATTGTTCTCAAATAGCAATATTTCAATAAAAAGCCGCTCACCCACTGACCTATATTTTAAGGTTTGTCACAAGGTGAAAAGAAAATTCGTCAATATCTCCTTACCAATGGCAGATGAATTACTATAATGAATTTAGTGAACTTACCAGTACTTTCATTGTTGTTTTTGTGATTTTTTTTTATGCGACAGCTACGCACGTGGTGTCTCTAAACTATGTCAGAGTGGTAGTAGTGCGCTCACTTATATACTTCACCCCTGCCACTTACTCGCGCTCTGCCCTGGGCCATCACACTTTCATACCCGATTTGTCGCTGCAATATGCTGAATCTGCTACATCAGGTCATTTTGAGATATTGATTTTAGTTGATTTTTTGTTAAAATAAAAATAAGATAGATAAAAAAAAAATCACAGACGATGTGAAAATAAAATAATAAAAAGGATTAGCAATAAATTGGGGAAAAAATATTCTTTGTAACTAAAAATTAAATAATTAAAATGACAAACGTTTAAATATTTACCTAGTTTCTAGTAACTATTTTAAATTATTCTTTTTCCTTATACAATTACAAGAATTGATGTCAACCTCATATTACTAACTAGACAAAAAATTTCATTGGGTATTATTAGTAGGTATAGTAATAAAACACAAGATTTTATAGAAGTCTGTAGTTAAATAATGAGGCGCATTTTTCGCTCATTAGTATAGCATTGTCTTAGTATCATTTATTTTAACTCGTGCAAGAAGTAAAAAGGGTTGCTAATTGATCTTAATTCTATGAAATTAAGCTATTTTAAAGTATTTCTATTACTCATCTTTTGTTCCATCTTTTTCTCATTCTTATAATCAAATAAACTAAAATGTTATATCGATTTCATACTCATAAAATACACGCAATACTATTATGATAGCAAATATGATTACTGTTTCATAACCATTAGCTCAAACTGTTTTATCAACTTATTTTTGTAGCACTAGTACTAATATAACTAAGTTATTAAAACGACTCTACTGGGCCAGGTTTAATTGTTGGATTAAAGCGTAATATTTCCTCTATCCTCCTTCAATCTTTTAAAAATAAAGAGGTGACATCCACCAGTTCTCCCTATACTCGGTATCAAAAAGTGGATAACGAGATACTAAGGCACTAAGTTTTTAATATGAGGTAATAAATAATATAACATATGATAATTAGTTACTGTTAGTATAAAATTTACAGCAAGTGGTATTAGTTCGTGGTTTTCTGTATTTCGTTATTCTTACAATTATTGTTCATTACGTTTTATTATATAAAAATTGGAGCTAAATAATTGGCATTTTAGCTTTGGACTAAATTAACTTAATCATTCTCAAATTTGAGTTGATTTGATTCGAGATTATTAATATTGAAAACAAAATGGTACAGAATAGGGGTGTTTTCGTTTTTATTATATATTAAAAATAAAACTGTAATGAAAAAAGCTTTATATACGTGGGCAAAAAACGTGAATTCCAAAGGAACACTCAGATGGCAGTGACATCGTTTAAACGCCATTTACGACAGATGACAGATGAGAGTAATTCTAATAAACATTTACGTGGCTAAAGGTTAAGATAGACCAACTAACTGAGTCAGCAGAAAGTCATTATGTAATGTAATGCTAACTTATATTTACTTCTACGCTGATATATTAAAGAATTATGGTTTGTATTTTATATATAGGAGGTAAATTCCAACGCTAATGATGCGATTCTAAAACTCATTCAATTTAGTTTGTATAATCTTAGAACGCATTTTTAACACCTGTGTGCAATCGTATGTAATGCTTCATGTAAGCAAAAAGTAGGTATCAATAAAATCCGATTCGATAAAATATCAATATTCATTCTTTAGAAGTTAATAAACGCACAAGTTTTTTTAATTAATAGGCACGTACATTGTACATTGTATTTATGTTATTTAACCGTTCTAATAAAAAAAAACATTAAAGATATTTTTGCTATTGTATTATGAGCTATGAGTATTTAGTTCAGTACAATATGTTATTTTTTAACACTTACGTGTTATCTTCGCAATGTAAAATGATTTTTTATTCGTAAAAATTAAATTTCTTCGAAGAACAACCCGAATTAAAGCCGTTTGATTTCATTATATCATGCATGATAATATACTTTATACTATTTCGTCTATGGTGATACACGGGAAGTTTTGGATATAGCTAGTTTCATTAATATATCTTTGACAGGTAGGGAATAAGAGTTTTGTAATAATTTGAGTGTTTAAGTCTTTAAGTACAGCAAATGAAATTATTTTGAAGTTTGTATTGTAGGAACAGTTGTGAAAGGCATCAATAGGTGGCGATGAAGTCATTATCGGATATCATAAGGGTTTATTTAAAATGTTTAATCATATTTTTTTTTGTTGTACTCGTAATTACTATTTTAATATGATTAGTGTAAAATAATAAAATTAGTACCTAGGCGACCGAGCTTCGCTCGGAGTTCTTGAAAGATTGTATATTTTACATTAAGTGACTAAGTGTTACTGAGAAAGTTGTATAGATGTCGCGATAAGAACAATTTTCTTTTTAATTTGGCTTAAAAATAATTTTACATTAAGTGACTAAGTGTTACTGAGACAGTTGTATAGATGTCGCGATAAGAATAATTTTCTTTTTAATTTGGCTTAAAAATAATTTTACATTAAGTGACTAAGTGTTACTGACAGAGTTGTATAGATGTCGCGATTAAATTTTGCGTAGAATAATGCATAAGAAAAACGCATGAAAACTCGAAAACACGCGTTTTCCCAGACATGTGACTAATCTAGATAAATTTTTCGCCCCCGAAATATACCATATACCAAATTTCAGCAAAATCGTTAGAGCCGTTTCCGAGATCGCCGGTATAAATAAATAAATAAATAAAGATATAAATATACAAGAATTGCTCGTTTAAATATATAAGATAATAAGATAAGATTAATGCTTCATCGTAGTACATGTGTTTATGTCTTAACTTTAATAAGAGGCTACTCAGATTTCAATTCATATCGAAATATACATACTCGTAGGTAATTAACAACAGTTGTAGTAAGATGGACGGGTTACATAACGTACCATAAGGTTACCGACATTGCGCGTGGCGAGCAAACGGCCTGCGTACGTTGTTTCGCATCATTAATCTCACCTAGGAAATGCTCTGCTGCACTTTGAATGATGGTTTCCTTCTTCTTAAAGTAAACTATCTTTTAAGAATAACATTTAACATTACGATACAATTCTAAGAAATCCTCTTTTTTTGTCCAGCAATAATTTGATAACAGGTAAATTGATTTCCGGGATTACT
Organism: Argynnis bischoffii washingtonia; assembly: GCA_033884665.1. NCBI lineage: Eukaryota > Metazoa > Arthropoda > Insecta > Lepidoptera > Nymphalidae > Argynnis > Argynnis bischoffii. The sequence continues at coordinate 9,029,257 of CM066618.1, read as the reverse complement.
TCAGTGACATTGCGAGCTGTTACGAAAAAATAACTAAAAAATTTAGACCAGTTCTTCTTGTACATACTTTAATAAAAATATTATATTTTTTACTTTTATTACATCAGCTTACATAAAGATGAACTTTGATAGGCAGAGTGGTACTGAGTTAATAATATTCTATTTGCTATTATGTTTAATTCAACATTTTATTTAATCTTTTGGATTATACTAACTGAACCAGTCAACATTTATTTCATTTTATTATCCGAATGCTACAAAATTAGCATAGTAGTTGATCTGCATGTAGGTACGTACATGTATGTCTGACCCTATGTTTCTTTGTAATTCGTAACGGCTTTATGGAGTTGATTAATTAAACGTCGTTAAATTCATCTTGATATCTTGAGTGTCATATTAATTATGAAAAATTAAAATAATGGATTTTAGGCACAAATTTAGGTGCTCTAACCCCTCCCGGACAAATTCTAAGAAATCCTTGCGAATTTCCGAGAATTCAATTGTTATCGTACACGCCGGCGTGCACACGGTCCTCGAGGGGTTACAAAATTCAAACAAACCTTTTGGATATTAAAATGTTAAGATGCGGTCACAAAAATATACCTACACATCTTAATTTAAAAATAAGTTAACATAAAAATAATTTGTAAATAAAACTGCAATCTTTAAACCAACCAAATTACATAAACAAAAAATCCGACTGTGTATAAAACGATCTATGCAGTCGGAGACATCATTGTTTATTATTATGTACATACATAGGTACGTCTACTTGTTTGGATCTTATTAGATCGCTTTATACATAGCCGAATTTTTTGTTTATATAATTTAGTTTTATTATAGTATTAAAATCATTTCAATTTTAGCATTCTACATGTCGTCGAGGAACCATTAATCCGTAAACATTTTAAGCAAATACACTTAGCCTTAGATCATGCACGCTGGCTAAAAGTATTTACGATGTCACTAATAAATCAAACATAGTGTTTGATTTGAAGAATACTTCTAGGCCAAAATTGTATTTTTGAATTAATTAATTTACATAGACCATACCACATTGAACTACAGCAACTTACTAATCTGTTTCTATTTGTTTGGTCGCCCTGGTCAGGTTTCGAAACCACTGTAACGATTTTAACGGAACTTTTACTAGCAAGTAAAATTGCAAAAGTTTTTATAAAAACTCGTTGAATTGAGTCTGATTTTAAATACGAAAAACAGTTACGATAGTATAAAAAATAAATATTGCATTATACTAGAGAAACTCCGTTTAGTACAAAATAGCTGATAAAAGAACCATAATACATATTTTTCCGTCTCAAAATCGTGCTCATTTTCAAAAAGAAGTCCTAACAAAAATATATTATTTGATACTCGTGCTAACATAGTTAAAGTACATCAATCTTACACAATAGTGAGAGGAGGAACGAGAGCTTCTCCGCCGGTGTGCGTTAGAGGCTCAAATTGATCTTGACATTTGATATAGATATTTAAATAACGATAGGTGGCTCGTAACAGATGCTAAACTTTCTTTTTGTTATTGATAAAATATTATTACAAGAATTAGTTTTGTTTTTACTCTACAATTTTAAAAAGCACTGACCCTTTTTTGTTATTTTGTGTTTAAGGGTTGTTTGAGATATATTAAAAGGGAAAAGGAGTGTCAAGTTATTTGACTATATATTTAATAAAAAATTTAAAAAACCGACTTAAAAAAACACACTAAAAAGTAAAAAAAATTACTGATTAGTAGTTTTCATTTACTATAGATTGTTTAGACTTGTATCGGCTGGCATCGACTTCGACAATATTTGATTAGATATCTAAGTATAGTAAATGAAAACTACCAATCAGTTATTTTTTACTTTTTAGTGTTTTTTTTTTGAAGTTTAGTGTAGACATAGTAGTAGCAAAGTAAGAAGAAAGTATTTTAATAAAATATTCGCTTAAGCCGTTTAAGTTTGATGCCAATTTTTACATCACGATTGACAAACTAAAATTTACTAATATTAGTAACACCAAAAATACTGGGTCTAAAATCTGATTGGGCTTGTCAAATCAAACAAAATAGGCCCAAAATCAAAGTATCTACTGTTAGCCGCTGAAGAGTTTCACCTATCGACCTTCAGATCAGATCAGGTCGACGATACTAAACCACTGCACTATCAAGAAATAGAAACATTTGTAAAGTTTCAAGTCAATATGACAATTAAAGTAGGCTAAATTTATAATTAGCTATTTTTCCAGGCTTAGGGGTAGTACTTATTTTTGAAAATTAAACGGAACGAATCTGGAAGTATACACTTTCAAACAAAACAAAAATTGTCCAAATCGGTTAATAATTGACAGACTTCTGAAGTAACGAACATAATAAAAAATACAGCCGAATTGAGAATATCCTCCTTTTTGAAGAAGTCGATTGAAAATCTAAAAATACAACAGTTGATAATAACATCCGAATAAATTTTACTTTGATTAATTGAATTACTTTAAATTTAATGACTTTTTTTGCTATCTCATACAAACCTTCCTTCTCACATATATAAATGTTAAGTACACGTAAAATAGCAGGCAAAAAGTAGTTTGTTACTTAATTATAGAGTTTATTTAAGAAAAAAATAAGATAATATAAAATGATAAAATATAAATAAGATACTTGACTATTATAATACGCATGATCATTATTATTCTTAATTTAAATTTTTATTTTTGTGTACATGATGATTATTTCTTTTTTTTTATTATCTATTTTCTTTATAAAATGAAATTATTTAAATTATTTAGATTTATTTTTTGATTCTTATATTATTACAGTTATGATTTTTTGTACTTTTAACTGTTGAATGTAGAAATGCTATGTACACTTGTAATTTACATGCATATAAGATATATTATTATTGTTATTAATTTTAAAAATGCTGTGTATGGATGTTGTAAGTGTGCTTCTTCTAATTTAAAAAAAAATGTAGTCAGTGCCGGATTCAACCTTAGCGCCGCCTCTGGGCACTGTAAAAAATGCCGCCATATTATCGATATTTTACATAAAGTCGATTAAGTATCGATAAAGTTTAATTTCTTTTAATTATTAATTCTACGAAAAATGCAAAAAATTGATTTATATTTTAAATTTTTCGAAAAATGTACTAGTATTTTTTATTAATATTTTTTTGAGTGCCCCTAGTGTAAATCCAGCGCTGAATGTAGTAGGTATACTTTGGATTTATCATTATGAATCGTAGAGAAAACTTCATAAAGCGTAGGTCCTGTCAAGGTAAGAAATAATAATCAATGACACCTACGCAAAATTTATAATATAAAGAAGACAATTTGTATTTTACTACATACTAGCAGTACCCGCGGCTTCGCCCGCTATTAAACTACAGGAAAACACACTCTTTATTTTGTAACTAATAAATAATAATTTGATGGCTGTAATGATTTTCAAATACAACCATGATTTCGAATCGTGCATCGAGGGTCCCGTATCGCCGAATATAGTGTTGTTATTAAACATAACATACTTACATAAAAAAAAAAAATTTATGCTTTCGCAATACATACACATTATTTTCAAAAATAAGTTTTTATTTCTTAAATAGCGACTCATCCTCGCTCTGCTCGGGTTCGTCCCTACGTTTTAAAGTTTAGGATAGATTTATCAGAGGTGAGATATTTTCCCCCAGTAAAAAGTATCCTATATGTTGACTCGTATAACCAACTATCATCATACCAAATTTCATTAAATTCTCTTCAACGGTTTTTCCGTGATGCGGTAACAGACGGACGGACGGACGGACGGACGGACAGACGGACGAACAGACGGACAGACAGACAGGCAGGCAAAAATTCTAAAAGCTATAGATTTGACCTTTGTATAGATAATAATGTCTATTTTAATAAGATTTTCCAAAAGATATTTTATGTACAGATTCGGCTTAATTACGATTTTATTATATATATAGAAAATGTTAAAGAAAAAAAAATATATTTTATATTTAAAAGATCGTAACTCAAATTATCCAGTATCTTAATAAATATTTAACGTATATTCTGAAAATTATTTTTTGTTTTAAAGTATTTAGCAAACTCCACCACCTATTTTTTGCACTTATCTCTATTTTATCTTTCCTTTTTTTGGATACAACTCGCATACAATGTTTACAACTTAAGAATCAATAATCAATAATCATCAATCACTCAGCTAATATGGTTTTCTTAGCAAACATACTAACAGGCTAACGTCTACCTTATTTTTAAAGACCTAATTTTATGTATACCTGAAATTTACAGCCTCCCCTCCTTCCCCTCCTTTTTTAAGTTTTCTATATTAAGTGCCATTCTTTTTATTTTTTATATCTTTCTGCCGGCAGCTACTCTCGCTTGGACTTAAAAATTTGCTCTCTTTTAATTTCCATTGACATGAGTTTACATGAGTTTATATTTTGTGATGTCGAATTTGTAATAATATATGTAACTTTATATTATAATCACTCTAGATTCACTTCCTGAAAAGCCTGCTACTTTTAACGACTGGCCTTGAGATTCATTAATGGTCATTGCAAAGCGAATTTTAAGGGTGAATTGCAATCGATTAAATTCAAAGAAATAGTCAGAGGGTAGGGAGTGGTCCTCGAGGTATGAATTCACATCCATCAAGCAAACACAGTAGCCACTATAATGTTTGTATGGAGTGTTACTAGTCTCGTTACATAGCTTAAGTGGTTTTTTTATTACAGGTATGCCAACTTTCAGAAGAAGTTTGTGTAAAAGGAGGTATGGTGGGTTAACACTGTTAAGGAGCTCACAGGATAGTGTACTCCTTTATTCACATACATATGTACATACATCACTGAGTCGACAGAAAAACTTAGGCAGTAAGTTATTAAAAGCAATTGCTGGTATAAGTCAAGTTTAGTATAATATGGAACATGCCCTCTGGAGAAATGGATAGTATTTTTGTATAGGGAGTCTAAATATACAAAAAATATTTTGAAGAAAATAAGGAGTCAAAATTTATGGAGACGTAAAGTTACAAAATTTTCATATTTTTTCCATACATAAATAAGTAATTACTGAAGATTAACATACTTTAAAAAATAGTAAACGTCCTTTTTAAATAACAATTAAGATTTCTTGTTTCGATTTTTTAATAATTTCACTTGAAATAATATTACAAATAAAATAGTCCCACATTTTGACAAAGCTGTCAGTTTCTTTGTTAAATATGGTTTCTATGATATTAGATATAACAGAGTATCACTTAATAATTAAAATGCACTTTATAGCTGCAGCCGCGCGTATTTTTTTCTTATAAAACTAAAAAAAAAAACAATGTAAGAAACTGAACAACTGAACGTCAATCTGTCAATTCTGTCAATATTTTTGAAGATCTCCCTACTATTTTCTGTCTCAGTCACTCATTTTATATGGAGACTTTTATACCAAATTTTTCACTTTTCCATATAAATATCTAAACATTTTCTTTAATTCAAACCTCCTAACAATTACAAGCACAATAAAAAAAGAATTAGCCAAATAAGTGCAAAGTGATTCATCCATAATCATCCATTCTGAAGTGGTGTGCTTACATAGCTTAATAATTTTAACTGAATTTAAGGAAAGAAGATATTTTATGATATTCTTAAGTGTGGAAAATCAGTTTAAAATAAGCTTTAAGGCCATTTTTGGTGTTAGTGTACATGTTAAGTTTTATTTTTGAAATCAATTTTTAAATATACTTTCGAAACGAAACACGAACTTTAATAATTAGAAAATAAAAGCAACTTTAATATCTGTAAATGTTAAAATTATAAAAATAATCGTAATAAAATGTTTTGTTTTTTGTTTATCTAAACAGAATATTTTATTGTATTACAAGAAAGAATAACTGAGGAAAATGCTCTAATATTTGCGTATTCAGTCATTCAAAATTTCGACTTTTCAACCGACTTTCAAAAAGCAGGAGATTCTCAATTCAACCATTATATACTTTTTTATTTTTTTATGTGTATTCGCGGATTACTTCGTCGTTTATGAACCGATTTTGATGATTCTTTTTTTGTTGGAAAGAAAATATTCCAAGGGTGCTTCCATGATAAGAAAACTAGGATCTGATGATGACATTCTAGAGAAATCGAGGGCAACCTTTGAAAATCGTAGTGGCCACCTGTGCGTTTGTAAATTTTTCCGGGACAGATAAGGACATTACACCTAGATGGGTTGTGACTATCATTAAGGGTCTGAATTAATGACGTAATCGAATATTTAAAAAACAATCTTTCTTCTTACAAATTACCTGCTAATTATGTCTACACTATAAATGGAAAAATAAAAACATAATATATAGCTTTTATTCTGCCTGACTCCCGAAGGCAATTGCTTTTTGGAAAACAATTTAAAAAGGTGACATAATGCACATTGTTTTCATACGCGTAAGTTCGAATTTGCATTAACAGAATTAGAATTTACGATTTTTGGTTTTTTTCAATTACGAAGTCACTTTTTGAAGAGATATTTGTTAGGAACTGCTTATTTATGGTTTTTTTATATTAATGCTAGCAATACCTACTACATTTTCACATTATAATTAAAGTTGAAGAGTTTTTAATTGATTAAATAAATAATAAAATTTATTTAAATTTAAAATTTATTTATAGGAAAAGAACAATATTTTTAACCTTAACTAGGACTTAGAAGTTTTGTCATAATTTATAGTGTTTTATCACATTTTTATTTTATATTTTATTTTGTTATTTGCGCAATAGTAATAGTAAACCCACCAACTCTATTTAACCCGTAATTTATACATTTTTGATTATTTAAATAATTAAACATTTCATTTAAATTATTATTACACTGTCTACAATTGTTGAATTTGCAATGGATCTATTAATTTGATATGGTTGTAGAGATTGATTCTTCAGACTGAGGAATTTTTGTGGTGGGTTGTTCAGCCTCTTCATCAGATGTTCGATTAGTAGTTTCTGCAGGAGCAGATTGTCCGACGGCTTCAATTGCACTCGATTGCTCAGGAGCTGTAGTAGAAGATTGAGGTTCAGAAACTTCAGTTGAAGGTTGTTCAGATGTAGAAGTAAAAGCCTGTTCTGCTGAAGCTGTTGGTCCCTGTTCAGATTCAGTAGGCTGAACAGGTACTGGCGTTGAAGCTATTTCACTACTCACATCTACATTAGGTGTAGTTGCATCACTGGAATTTAAAGCTTTGGATTCTGTAGCTGGTTGTTCTGTTTTAGTAGATTGAACGTTATCTTCACCTGCTTGTTCAATTTTAGTATCAGATTTATTTTCTTCATTTGTAGATGGTTCAACTGGGGATGCAGCAGTTTCTTGTACAGCTACATTTTCTGGAACTACAGCAGGCTCCTCTGGAGAAGATGAAAATTCAACAGGAGAAGCAGCAGTATCTGTTGAAGATACAGCTGGCTTATCAGAAGGTTCTACAGGCTCAGATTTTTCAGCTTTCGTTTCAACAGTTGCCGAAGCGGATATTGAGCTATCAGATATCTTCAAAGCGCGTCCTGATTTTTCTGCAGAGCTTGGAGAGAGTGGTATTGCTGCGGGCGATTTGGGAAGATGATTACCAATCGGCCGGAATCCATTTTCATCGGCAATATACCTATTTAAAAAAAAAAAAACAAATTTCATTATATTTTTTTAAATCAATATTTTAGTCTTAGCTTAGCTTTAAGTACATTAAAAGGTCTAACCTTACTATTTCTTCATTGCCACCCGTACGATGCATACGTAAATACACACAGTGATGCAACTTTAAAGTTTGATATTCCATATAATTTTTTTATTTACTTACTTGAAATCTATTATTTAAGTTCAACATAGTTCAAATTTACCTTAAACTGATAACAGTTCCATCAGGTGCAGTGTACGAATAAGAACCTTGTTGTACGTGAATTTCGTCACTATAATCTTCATTTTCACTGGCTTCATTGCTGCTTGCTTTAGTCTTGGGTACGATTTTTTCATAAGCAATCTCTTCGCGTTTGATTCCATTTCCAGTTTCGTAGCTAAAATATTTAAAGACTATGTTAATATTTTAATTTTTGGTTTAAATTTTATTATATTTAAAACTAAGCACTAAGTACTGACATAACCGGTGACTTTTTAAAACTATAGGTTTTTTAATATGTAAGGAATGCAAATGTCTTAAGATATTAACATGTGGACAAAAGACAAAAGATGCGAACTATTATCATTATCTACCATAGTGAATAAACAAAATAAATATATGTTTCTCATATTTCCAACAAATTTCGAATAATTCTGTCTACTGACTGTTAACATGTTTGTAAAAGAAGAAAGCTACCAATGGATGGCGACCCGGCATCATTTTTGTATTTTTGCCAGAAACATCCCGCAAGCAAAATTTTTGATGAAGATGTGCTTGGATTCATGTGCATTCCTGAAGTTTTGACATAAGCTCCAGTTTTATTGGTCTGAATGTATTCCTTAATAGTACTGGAGTCACTTACTAACAATATTGTGGCATGACAGATGACTAACTTGGTACTTGGTATTTGATGTAGATTAAATCTAGATCAAATGTAATGTCTGAGAAATTTATACTAAACGTGAAAACGTAATTACGGACGAACCCGAGCGGAGCGAGGGTGAGTCGCTAATAAAATTATAAATACAAAAGGCACCTAGAGAGAAGCTATCAGAGCAAAACGTGGGTAAGTCGCTAATTATTAAGAATCCTTAATTCACAAAATATGTAATTCTCAAAATATTTAAAAATATTATGCATGTCAGTTTAAATATAACCATAAAGGTAAAATATGAGTATTTTATATTTTACACGAAATTTTATAGTATCGGAATCAATTTTACTGGTTTATACATATGTATATCGTATAATTTTATGTATTATTTAAAATTGGCATATAATAATTTGAAACTTATCTTACCTGAATTTGTAAGTTCCATTGGGTTCAAATTCTTCAGACTGAGAAATAATAGGAATTACCGTTGGCTGTTGCTTTTCAGGAGGAACATCAGTCGGCGCGGCACTGATACAAGCCAAAAGACAAAGGAATAAAACTATTATATTCTTGATATACATCTTAATTTATTGTTAGTACTTCCAAAAATCACTAATGAATGATAACTCCAGACTTCATGAGCACTTATATGTAAGACTCATCTATTTACACTATCCTCCCCCCGCCTTCCGGTGGAGCCTTAGCGTACGCTAAAAACTTCAACCTTACCGGTTGACTGAGATGTTCTTCAGAAAATTGCACAATCGACGAGGTGTCAATAATGTGACACGAAGGGTGACGATCGAACGCGATTAAACTGATAAATACTCCAATCAAGGCTTGAAAATTAAAGTAGATACTTTAGTTTTCAGAGATGCGTTAAAGCTAACACTTTGTTCAAAGTTAGATAACAACTGCTGTGTTAACTGTAATGTTTAATATTTTTGTGTAATTTATTAATTTGTAATATATTTTACAAAGGTAAAATTTTAATATAGTAGGTATTGCTTTAGAATTTAAATATTTTGTATTTTTTTGTAATTTTTAGTGTTGCCCTATGTCCAGAAACTTTCTGAGATGGAATAGATTATATTTTTACTTTATACATAACATTTTTAGCACATATTTATATTTTGAATATGAAACCAGGTTACCGTAGGTCATATTTTGATGTAATTATGCCACTTAGGTCACGATTTGACATCTAACCTAAACATAATGTCTACTATTTATGTTAAGCATGGTAAAAATATTCAATCAGTTAATTAATAAAAATTTATGTAATTTCCTTATATTAACTGTATTTTAAGACTGATGTCATGGCTATAATAAAATTTGTATTTCTCTTAATGTTTTTATTCTTGTTTGACTTGTATTATATATATTAGAAATAGCTGTGATTGTACATTGAGTCATCTTCATTACTATTTTAAGCGTGTTACTGATATGTTGTAGCGTATTAAATAAAGTAGTAAAGTTATTGAAAATGTTAATTATTAGCGCGTTGTTGTTTTTAGTGTTTACTAACACTATATCTTGTAGTGCTTCGGAGGATAACTCGAGTAAGCAAGGCAAGGTATTAGAAAGTTACAGGTACAATCACCCGCCATTGTTTGAGCCAGATTCTGAAAAATTTGAAGTAAGAAAAACACGAGATATTGAAGATATTAAGAGTGAAAGTTATGAAACAGTTGCAAGACCACAACTTGTAAAATTGCTCTCTAATGATAGACCTCATAATCGAACCAACGTAGTGAAAAGACGCAAAATAATAAAACAGCAAAGCCCTTCATATGAAGAAAAAATTGAAGTAAAACAAAATGTACAAAAAATTGATGTAGTAATGAAGGAATTTATAACTGAAAGACCCTTAAGTACATCGCCGAGTCCTAAAACGGTTGTCCCAAAGACATTTACAAAGCGGCCCCCTGAATTTAACCCTATTATGAAGAAGTTCAGACAGCGGGATCCTGTAGTAAAAATAGTAGAAGAGACAAACTTTGTATATGCTCATAATGGCAACTTTCATTACAGGTACTGTTTTTAAGTGATATTTATTACAAAGTTTTTTTTATTAAGGATTGCATTTTTTATACTTGTGTAACATTTTAATTTTGTGCATTCCCTTTATTTTGTGGTACTTTTTAATGTTTTGTTCTAAAATTTATGAATTACCAAAATTATGACCCTACTTAAATACTTTTATTATAATTATATTTATATAAAATAATGTTTAAAAATGGAGCATTACTACAAATTTTTAGTTTTCTTTTTTAATTTCAAGCTAATATGCGGAGCAGAACTGTCTTCGCGCTTAATAAATTTTTATAAAGTAATTTTTATACGTACTGTAAATTAATAATATATATTTTTGATACTTTATAAAGTTTGGGATTGGGATATAATATATTCCAATCCATTATTAACATCCTATTAAGTTTGTTTAACGCTTGTGTTTATAAGCGTTGTAATTCTTTAAAATCTAAATTAAGGGTTGAAAATGTTTTATTTTTCAGTTTTGAAGGCGCTGATGGCACGAAAGTGTCAAGCGCAGGTGAATTGAAGTCTTTCAACAATAATCAAACTGGTGAAGCTGTTGCTGGAGAAGTCTTTTACACGGTAAGCATTCTGTTTAAATTAAGTAGCGGAGACATCCGTGAGTTTATAAATTAGTATATAAATATGTATATTGTCTTAGAGTGTTCCTACACACCCTTATACTTGTATATATTTTTATATAAAAATAACCTTTCTGGGAACTTCTGTAATATTACATTACATTACATTATATTACAGAAGTTCCCAGAGGAGGATATTTTTTTGTGAATTAACACAAATGATACAAGTAGGTATCTTCGCAAATGATTTTAATTTATAATGTGTAGTGATAGCCATGCAATAAATAGATTAAAAACGTATATATTAAAATATTTGATTACAACTAAAATTTTGTTACAACATTATTTATGAATATAATGTTGTTAACTAGCGACTCACCATTGCTCCGTTCGGTGTTCGTCTCTAGTTACGGTTTAACATTTAATATAGATTTCAAAAAGATGAGTTATTTTCCCGCAGTATAAAGTATCCTATATGTTGACGCGGATAACCATACTAGCTATCATCATCCCAAATTTCATTAAAATCTATCCAGTGGTTTTCTCGTCATGTGTTCCCAGACAGACAGCCGAAAATTATAAAAACTATAGATTTCGCCTCTGTATCAGTAATAATGACTATTTCAATAAAATTGTCCAAAAAATATTTAATGTACAGATTCGACTCTGTTAGAATTTTATTACATGTATAGAATATAGATATAGTAGAGTAAGTACAATAAGTAAAGTAGGTACACAATATAATTTTACCATTTTATTAATTTGCTTATGGATGTTAATAACATTGAATAATAATGCTAATTGTAGTATTAAATGCTATTAATATCGTTGAGATGTTTAAAATCAAAGGTTTAAAGAAGTCACGTCACGCCCTTGAACTATAAAATTAAATCCTATTTAAAGTGTCATCTAGAATATTAATGTATATATTTTTTGTAACAACAACAAACATAAAATCTGGGCAAGATTTGTTTCTGAATTCCGGAGTATTGTATAAAAAACTATTAAGTTAATCATATTTTAAATATTACTTTAGTTATAATAATAATATTCTTTTTAATATTATTCATCAGTTTTAATTATATTTATTTCGTGTTTCCCTAAAGGTCATACAGTGAAAAGTATATTTTTTGACGTATAATTTAACTATTCGGTTGATTCACAGCTCTAATTTTTGAAGAGCATATTACCACGATCAGACCAGATCTCGCGTTTTTATTTTATATTAGTAATATGTAAGCAAAATAGGCATGCAAGGATATTATATGTATGAAATTAAGCGCGGTATGAAAATGGGTATTATATACTCTACAAAGTCCATCTGCCTAAAAAATATATTTGTTCTATAACTAATTAAAATTTCTGTATATATTTACAGGACAATGAAGGAAATGATTTCACCTTAACTTATACGGCAGATGAAAATGGATATAGGCCACATGGCGCACACTTACCCACACCCCCACCAATTCCTATAGAAATCGCCCGAGCACTGAAGATACTTGCTACAAAAACAGAACCAGAACCCGTAACTGAAGCAACAAGGAGGAATAAATCACGTACTTCGCTGTAATATTTCCTGTAATAATACTTCAACCGCCTCATATATAATTAATTATATATTACTTTGTTTTGATACTTGACCATGTACATTTTTGTTTGTTTTTTATAATTTTATAATAAAACCAATAAATAATACCAATAAAACCATATACGTTTAATAACTGCTTTATCCTATGAATATATAAGATCCTATTATTTTAATGTTTTATGTTGTGTTTTTCATACTTTTTCTGAAAATTAGTTTTCGTGACGTAATATGTACACTTTGTAGTTCACAAGACTTATCATAGTTATTCCATTCATGTATATTTACATTCGTCTAGAGGTAAAACAATTAAATTGATTTGTCTATATGAATATGTAAATAAGATCAGCGCTGCACTTTTTCACAGCTAAGGTGTCAAGAGTTCCTGTTTATCTATTTAATTTTTTTTAATTCGAATTAAGTATAAAAAATATATGCATACGTAAGCTATAACTGCGCGCAATATTCATAAGATTTAAATATAGGTAACAAGTAACCCTTTCTTCGCTTCGCTCGAACTATCCCTTATTAGAATCCTACACCGTGCCTTTTATGCATGACATGCACTTACAGACTTACTGCTATTAATTTAGATATTATTCTAGATCACATATCATTGTGGGTGTTGTATTGTACATGCATGAAAGCCTGTAACGCTTCATTACGCGTATATAGAGTTCTACTGTAGGGTTCATCGATAAAAATCTAACAGCCGTTGCCCGTTGACAAAAAGCACGAATCACACGATGGGTTTCCGCAGTTACGAGAGATTCTCTAATAATGTGTAATTTTCGTATAGTACAATGTAATCATTTTTTGTGTTATCACAATTATATCAAAAGCAATTTAAAAATTACTAAGGATAAGATTTGTAATACAATAAATAAAATATATCTTAATAACTCCACTTCTTTATGAACATTTTTAATAATAAACTACGACAAAGTATATGACAAAAAAAATATAAAATTAATTAAAATATTATTATACATTTTGTTTCATTTGTAAAACAATTTGTACTTCTTGAGATATCAATCAGTAGATAAATATGCTGGAACATAAACACAGCACCATCTAGTTCCATGGTAAGCTACGAGGCTTAAGTTATGGATACCAGATAGCTGATGAATATATATAGTTAATGAACAAGTTTTATATTAACTTTTGTAGAATGTTTCTTGGGTTTTTTTTCCAGTCGAAATCAAAATAACGATTCTGATTAAATCACCTATTACTATTTCTTATTAAATTGTATATGTCAAACTAATTAAAATAAAAATATTTTGTTCGCCTACAAGTTGATATCCGTTTAGTCTTCTCATCAATGACCTTGTGCCAGCGTTCACTTTAACAAACAGGTTACTCACGCATACCTGTAATATAAAACTCTTTTCACACGAATACTTTAGCCGTGCTTTAAATATACGAATAGTATTATGAAAAATAAAATTAAATATTAGACATTAAACATATTAGAGACTAGCGACTTCCCCATGCAAACTTTCATCCCCATTTTTACCCCCTTTCCGGGATAAAAATATTCTAATAGTATCCTATGTCCTTCCCAGGGTCTCAAACTATCTTCTTAACAAATTTCATTTAAATCAGTTAAGTAGTTCCAGAGATTACTCCTAACAACCTCACAAACTTTACCTCTTTGTAATATTAGTAGATATACATAGTCTGGCCATAAATACTGTTACAATTAAAAATAAACAAAATAATACATTTGAATTTGAAATCTGTTATTTTTATATGATTGTTCATTGTGTTTTCTCATTTTCGCGCCCATACATTGTAAAATATTTTGTGATATTAAAATGGAGTGGGGTGATAAAAAGAACCGAATCGCTGTGATTGCATTACACAAAGTAGGTATGGAGCCAAATACAGTTTTTAAACTCTCCATACACTTGGTATTAGTCAAATGTTTGTGTACCGGGCTATTTATAAGTACAATAAAACCTCCTCTGTTTGTGACAGGAAAAGATCTGGCCGTCCACGTAGTGTTCGTACGAAAAAGGCGATCAAAGCAGTAAGGGAAAGAATTCGAAGAAATCCTGTCTGAAAGCAAAAGATTTTATCTCGAGAGATGAAGATACTCCACGTTGAATGTAGAACCACGTCGCGTATTTTAAAAGATGACTTAGGACTTGCAGCTTATAAGGTACGCAAAGGGAGGTAACAGAAAAAAGTTGTTTACGGATGATTTTTTTTTAATATTGCTCATATTTTAACAAACAAAATTACCGTATTTACATATGTTCAAAGCTCTAAGGAAGCTTCCCAATTACTCAACAGAGTACAATGTGGGCATTATCCGACTGCAGTGATGGTTTGGTGGGTTGTCAACTATGAAGGAGTGATTGAGCCATATTTTTGTAAAAAAGGTATCAAAACATCGGCACAAGTGTATCAAGATACCATCTTGAGAAGATAGTTAAGCCTAAGGGCTTGTTAAGGCAATACCATGTTCAAGCTCCTTTCAGCAAGACTCGGCGCCGGGTCATAAAGCTCAATCCATGCAATCTTGGTTAGAAAATCACGTTCCGGACTTCATCAGAGCTGAAGACTGGCCGTCATCTAGTCACGATATTAATCCAACGGATTTCGATATTAATCAAACGGATTATGATTTATGGTCAGTTTCAGAGAGTATGGCTTGCTCTAAATATCATATAATTTGAAGTCCGTAAAACGATCCATACGATTGGCAATGAAGAATTTTCCCATGGAAAGAGTGCGTGCTTCTATTGATAACAGACCTCAACTTTTAAAGGACTGTATTGCAGCTAATGGAGACCATTTCGAATAAGCTTTATATATTATATTATAATGGTTTTATATTAATGTATTATACTAATATACTGTAATAGTAATAAATGTTACGTGCAATAGAAAATATGTTTTTTTCTTTGTAACAATATTTAGGGCAGCACTATGTAGATAAGAATTTGGAAGAATTTCCATAGCACCTTCATTAAGTATCCATCCTTGTTTATGCCAAATTATTAACGATGATTATTAATTTAGCAATGTTGTTAATAGAAAACAGAAAAATATTGAAACTTAGTGATTTACCCACGCTCCCTCCGCCCGGGTTCACCCTTGTTGCGTTTTAACGTTTAGTCTAGGCCAATGTTTTTTTTTATTTTAATTAAAATAAACCTATAAATCTCTAATAGGTATACCATTTATAGTATTTTTAATCGAAACAGAATAATTTATATTCTCATTGAACAATCAACGTATATTGATTGCGAGTGTGAATGGATTTTAAACTAAAGCTTACTTCGATGGTCGCTTTTGCTTTCCACTTGCAATTGCGTTATAGGTCGTTGCGTCTTGGAAAAATACTTTCCTTGTATTTGATTGACAGTATATTTTATATTCTATCCTAATTTTTTTTTTTTAGAAAGAATGTTCTTTGATAGTAGTTTTTTACCTACTAAAGAAGTAAAAAAATCTTCTGCAAAATTTTCTAGCCTTTTTGTTACCATGTCACACTTAAACCACTGAAAAAAAATCGAGCATTGCAGCAAGGACTCGAGTAATTATAGAAGTAGATAAAAATGATCTTTTATATCCGCCCTCTTTCCAAGCGTGCGAAGCTACAGACAAAAAATAGTATTTTATAAATCTTCTAAATTGGCACTCGTGGATTTCGTTGAATTATTCACAACACATAATTTAATCTATTCTATCATCCTACAGGATGCCATTTAAGATTTGCCTTTTATCATTATTTTATTAAATAAAAAAGCCAAATTAACCGTAATTACACATTTTTATGTTTCCTATTGATCAAACTTTAAAATCGACTTATCAAATTTTGTAATTAAAGACTCAATTTTTTGCTGTGCGTTTATAGGTCGGTCAGGACAAGGTATTATTAGGTACGAATGTGTATTATAATTTTGCTATATGGAACTTTTTAGCAGCAAATAATTACTTTATGTTATAGATATATACTTACATATATTTTTTACATTTATAAAAATATTATTATGACGAGTTAGTAAATAATTGAATTTTCGTAATTGACTTTTAAAAAAGGGGCATATAAATGTCATTGTAGTCACTTAAATACTCAATTTGTTAATTGATTATCAACGCTGTTTAAGATGTATAAATTTGTATTATGTGACATGTAAACTTAGAGTCTTGTTTATAGCGATGTCTAGTATGTCGAGGTCAAACAGAAGCCATCCTCGCTTGTAATTGCTTTAATATCCTGGACAAGTTTTATTGATTTTCATTGATCACAATTCTATCTTAAATTCTTGTGTCATATTTGAGCATTGTTTTAAAGCTAAATATTAAAATTAATAGGAAATGACCTCAGCAATTAACACCTTTACGACATGAGTTTTGTCAACAGTGATGCTAATAAACTGTTTACATCATTCGTTTAAATTTATTCACTGGTTTGTTATTAAAAATATACAAATTACAATAAAATAGAACACATTAATTTGCAATGCATCTTTGGCACTGAATTTGCATTTATTTAATAAATAAATAGAGTAAATATTTCTTTTTTCATACGAATCTTAACTATCACAGTTCATATATTGAGCATTATTTTTATATATTTTTTATTGCTTTGAGTATAAGAAAATCGAGTACCATTTTGTCAATTGGCTTTTTTACAATGTATATACATTAGGATTCTAAAAAATATTTGGTGGCAAATTTCCAAAGTGGTACAAGCGTAGGCCTTCATTGATTAATATTGTGGTGCGCATGAGGTCATCAGAGGATCGTTACATAGTTTTTCAGGTCCTAGACGGCGGCGGAGGAGGCAATGAAGCGATGTAATCCAACGCCTTCTGGATTGCTGGTGGAATTGGTGGAGGAGTAGGCAAATGCGCACCCTGAAAAATATTATAATCGATTGATTATATCTTTATAAAAAAACAAATTAAAACAATTACAACAAAGTAAAACAAAAACAAATCTATCCCATGGTAACCGTACATTTTTCTGAGATAAAAAGTAACCTCTGTGCTATTCCAGGCTATTCTATCTCTGTACCAAATTTCATCCTGATCCGTTCTGGCGTGATTGAGTAACAAATATCCATCGAAATTTTCTGGCGTGATTGAGTAACAAACATCCATCGAAATTTTCGTATTTACAATATTAATAATGGAATAAATCTTTAATCATGGATTTTAGAAGCGACTTACCCCCGCTTTACCCCATTGCGCCTTTGGGTGCTCAATAATAATGTAAATGTTACTCCAGTTTATAATGCATCTGTGCACTAAATTCCATTTAAATCTGTTCAGCTATTTCAGCGTGCAATAGTAACACATATACACACACATATAATTCGATAATTGAGAATTGGTGACCAAAAGACTTCGTTAATACAATATAACGTGATATTGTTACGAGCTTTCGCTTGTGCACGCGTAAAATTTTTAAGGTCACATTATATAATTATAATATAAAAGCTACCTTGACATCGTATTGCAATATAACATCCTTCATATTGAAGCTCAGAATGTAAGCTCATCGAATCGAATTCTTACTAAAATCATACGTTCCTATGACATTAATTTATTGTTAAAAAGCAATTGTGATAAGTTTTTGGTTGTCATATAATCATTTTATGATTAATATATATATATATATATATATATATATATATATATATATATATATATATATATATATATATATATATATATATATATATATTGTAATTATTCTGTAATAATGTGAATTTAAGTGATATTTTCTTTCTGTTTCTGAATAACTAAAATATTTAAGAGTAATAATAATAAACTGTAAATAATATTGCATATATTTTTATTACCTCAGGTCTGAAGCCATTTTCATCGTCAGCAGTGTAGGAAAGATTTATAACTGTACCATCAGGGGCAGTATAACTAAAAGTGCCCTGTGCTATAATGACATCGTTGCTGTCAGGACTCGACGCCTTTTTGAGTGTACCGGTTTCATCTGCCTTAATTCCATTTTCTGTTTCGTAGCTGAAATATGAATATATACAACAATTAAAGCTGAGTTTTATTAAAAATTGTTCATATATCAGTTCCCGCTTTAGTTCTCGCCTTATAAAGAACATAACCACTGCTGAACCGATTTTAACTCATAATAGCGCATGATTAATCTTAAAAAAATTATTGAAGAATGGACGAGGTCAAATCAAACTGAGGGAGTAATAATAAACATTAGGAAGTAATCTGATGAATTAAGAATATGTTTTTCGTTTTATATGAAAATAAAAATTACTTTTTATTTTCATATAATTCAAACGTATCAGATTATCAAAATTTTTAAGAATATTCGTAGTCAAAATATTAAGGTCGAAAGGCAAATAAGATCGAGTGAACATGTTTATAGCCCGGTAGGTTAGAGTTGTATTATTTTACTATGATAAAAACATTATCGTAAAAAAAAAAATTTTTGGTTCTATATGTTAGGGCAATAGACTGGGATCTAAAAAAAAATTAGTTCGGTAGTTTAGGGTTATTCTTTTGCAAGTAAAAGATATAGGAGGTAGGTACATAAAATTAATTATTTTAGGGAGTCTCTATTAATCCAGTACCTGTATGACTAATATATAATTATTTGTCCAGCTGTTTTATTTTGTTTTATTTTCATTTTAAATTTAGATTTTGGTTAAAAGATTATTTATTTGTAAGTTTGTTACATTAATTTATGTTTATGTAACAAATCCGACTTAAATAACATAGGTTGAAAAGGCGGAGCGAAGTGTAGCCATCTCGTTAGGTCTTTTTTTTAATTTCAAACTCAGAACCCCCATGACATAAATATTGCTTTATGTTATTTAAGATTTGGTGACTGTTTCGACAGGTGTGTCAGGCAGTATCAGAAGAATTGGAAGTGTCAAATGTATTGTTTTTGACGATCGGCTCCAATTTTTGAAAGAATGAGAACAAGACAGATATTATATATTTTGTGTCTTTCAAAAGCTCAAAATTTAAGATGGCCGTCCTTGATTTGTAAATACCCATACTTTTATCTTATCATCATTGTTAATTGATAATATAAAAAACTGTTTTTTTCTTAATAATCAATAGCCGGACTAATAAAAAAACGTGTGTGTACTTATGTACGCACGTAAAAAGTTATACTCTTTTTCTAAAAAGAAAGGAGCTAACTTCATCATGTCGCTTTTAGCTAACTTCATCTTGCCGCTTTTTTACTGTCCAAACTTTTTGAATTTTTTTAATTTTTTCCAAACGTGCCAAAAGAAGTATAACTTCAAAAATAATTTTAGTCGTACAGTAAATGTAAAATAATTATAATTTTTTCGTAAAGTTACTATTTCAATAAGTTCAGCCAATATTACATTTTATCTAATCTTATATATTTAAACGAGCAATTTTTGTATATTTATTTATTTATTTATACCGGTGATCTTCGAAACGGCTCTAACGATTTTGCTGAAATTTCTTTCGTATAATTCCACAAACGATATGGTCGATAATTTCTTACGTCTAGGCATAAGCATCGTGGTTAAGCGGCCAAGATGCAAGATTGACAATCACAAGTGTTTTGTTAAGTTTTTTTTGTTTTGTTTTTGTATTTATTCAAGTTTTTAGTTTTTTTTAAAAGATAAAATTATTTTTTTGGCCAAAAACTCCGAACGAAGCTCAGTCGCCCAGTTACTTAGAAGATAGAACAATAATCAAAGTGACAAATAATAGTCGACTACGCTAGAAGTCCGATTAATTATAATTATTATCAGAAACTTAACAACAGCCTAATATTAAAGCACATAATCCATTATTGAAATTTTATTAATAATTGGCAAGAACGCTGGAAAATTTTGTATAAATAATGTAAAAAAACAGTTTCTTTTTTTCATTTTTAGATATTTAAATGAACATAAAAATTATTCATATATATTCCTAGAAAAGTCTTTCAATACTGGATCTTCAAGTACTTATAAACATGAACTTGAGTCGTGAGTAGGATTATATTAATATACTAGCGACTCACGCTCGCTTCGCTCGCGTTCGTCCCTCGGTACTTTTTCACGGTTAGCTATGTTTAGGTATACATAAATAGTAGCTTGCTACTCGTAAGACATTCATTTAAATTATCTAACGATATAACCTCGTTTTGCTCGGGTGCGTACTCCGTGCGCGGATTTCGTTCACAATTTCGTGGGTTTTAATTTTTTTTCGCGGAACCCTGATTATTTTTCTAAAATAAAAGTAGCCTTAGGTACTCCCTATAACATCAGCTATCTGCCAGAGGAAGTCCCGTCAAAATCGGCCCAGCCGTTTTGGGGATTAGCCAAAACAAACAGATAGACAGACAGACAGACAGACATACCGACAGACAGACAGACAGACTGACAGACAGACCGACAGACAGACCGACAGACAGACCGACAGACAGACAGACAAAAATTGTAAAAAATGTTGTTTTGGTATATGTACCGTGTATACATCCATATGCCTTTAGTAAAAAGCGGTTATTTTAATATTACAAACAGACGCTCCAATTTTATTTATCTGTATAGATTTTAAAGAGAAAAAATTGTTATCTTTTATGCATACCTGTACACGTAAGATCCGTCAGCTTGTTGATCAAAATCTTGCTTAAGAATGGCTATAACTTTATCCTGTGGTGCTGCAGCTGCGATGACTACCACAGCAAGAAGTAATACGAGTCTCTAAAAGATAAAAGAAAAGGAAAATTGGAAATCTATTTTTTATTCTAAAAAAAAATGATTGTTTTTGATTTTTTTGTATTAGTGTATAATAAAATTCTAAAATTAAAGCGATTATCTTGTGAAAATAGAAATTTATAATATTTCTAATTTTGATGTGTAAAATAAATCAACCGCCACAAATTTCATTTTTATGCATTTCTCTAGTTGTACACAAAGTGAACCTAGAGTGACATTACTCCCGTATTACAACCTGTCTACTTCTGCCCGCCTATTCATTTGGAAAAACGCATTGTTCTTAAATATTTAATTTAACCGATAATAAAAATATAGTTATACACCTAACTT
This sequence comes from Argynnis bischoffii washingtonia, assembly GCA_033884665.1. Classification (NCBI taxonomy): domain Eukaryota; kingdom Metazoa; phylum Arthropoda; class Insecta; order Lepidoptera; family Nymphalidae; genus Argynnis; species Argynnis bischoffii. Next base: position 9,007,507 of record CM066618.1, on the reverse strand, counting down.
ACTAATAGGTACAATAATGCCTTGCAAAAACTCCAAACGCTTATACAAATAATAATTTTTTTCCGACAAAACTTACAGGCAGCTATATATATACAGGATTTAAAACTATGACCTTTGATGTAATAAACAGTATGTATTCAGCTCCTTTTAATTTCTCACTACTGGGCACAGGCCTTCCAATACGAAGATAATCACGCCATAGTTCACCACGCTGGCCAAGCGCGGATTCCCTATTAAAAATCTCCAATAGAATCTCATCAAAAGTGACAAAAGAAGATACATAGAAACCAATAAATATTTATTGGTTTTTATGTGGCTTTTGTCGCTTTTGATGAGATCCTATTGGAGTTTTTCAATAGGGTTGACGGACTTCACATGTCTTTTAAAAACTTGCTATGTTCTCTCAGACATGCAGATTTCCCTGCGAGATTTTTTTTTCACCGTAATACAAGATGAAATCATTTTTTTTTTATGAGATTCAGTGACAAACGAGCAGACAGACCACCTGATGGAAAGCAGTACCTGTCGCCCATAACACCTACGGTTCATGCAATTAGGTTTTAAGTAACAAAAATGCAGAACCACAGGTGCGTTGTCACTGTGAGGACTAAGATGATATGCCTCTCGCCTGTAATTGCGCTGGCTACCTTACCCTTCAAACCGGAACACAACAATGCAATCATTGTTGCTTGGCGGCAGAAATAGATAAGGGGGTGGTATCCATCCAGTCGGACACCTCAGGCTTGACAGAGTCCTACCACCGGTACATGTTGAAAATGATTCTCATATATAATTATTACAAGGAATATATAATTATTACTAAACCCGGGATTTGAAATCACATCACTTGTTTTCCCAAACAATTGCGCTACCATTGGGCTACCACAATCTTATATTATAAGCAGCACCAGATTAGAGTATAACAATATTAATTTAGTAAAATACGAATTTATTCACGACGCCTGCTTTATTTGTAAAGCCAATATAGCTTAACACCGATCAATTTATTTGCTAATATTTACTTATAGGAAATTAAATTTTATATAGTTTTAATAATCTTATTTTAACCGAGCAATCTCCTTCGTGTTTTCTCTGTTCTACGTGAAATGAAATTGGTAATCTGTGCTCAACTAGCACACTTTGAAGCCATTAACAAGAAAATTAAATTGAACAAGTGTTTAAATAAAAACATTACTGAAAACATTATTAGATATACTAAATATATAATTAATATCAAATTTAACATTGACAGAAAACGCAGAACAATAGTTCAATAACATTTTAATTATTACCATTGGATCTGAATCTTAGGACCTCACTATCTACAGCCCTCAAAGCTCCTTGCTAGACGCACGAAGTGGTTATATTAGACGTAAAGTTTTATTAATAACTAACTAAATAGGGACCAAAAATAAAATAAATCCACATTTTTTTTAGTTGAAGTTGAATTCAGCCCTTTTTTTAACGTCCCACTGCTGGGCACGGGCCTCCCTTCAATACGAGGGGAATCAGGCCATAGTCCACCACGCTGGCCAAGCGCGGATTGACGGACTTCACATGTCTTTCGAAAACTTGCTAGGTTTTCTCAGACATGCAGGTTTCCTCACGATGTTTTCCTTCACCGTAAAGCAAGTGGTTATCATGTTAGAAATGATTTGCACATGAAAATATCAGAGGTGCGAGACCCGGGATTTGAACCCACTTCACTCGGTTTCCCAAGCGAGCGCGTTACCATTGGGCTACCACTGCCTTTTTTTTATGCCCGGATAGCTCAGTCGGTAGAGCATTAGACTTTTTAAAAGTTAGTGTCATTTAAAATTTCAAATATTCGTGTAAATGTAAGAAAGTATTACATAAGTTGTTCCTAACATTGAATTTAAAAGGTGTTGCTTTTATTATTACATTGAAAAGGCTCATTAAAATTTTGTCTTTCACTCCAAATCTATTTTACCATTTGACATTATGACGCCGCTTGCTACCTCCCTGTTGAAAAACTCGAATAAGATCCCATCAAAAGCGACAAAAGCGACATAGAAACCAATAAATATTTATCGGTTTCTATGTGGTTTTTGTCGCTTTTGATTGGATCCTATTGGAGTTTTTCAACAGGGCTGGTGCCCTAGAGCTTATTCCAGGGCTGGTGCTAATTTTGGTAATATTTTTAGCCATTAAAATTATTGAGTATTAATATAATTTTTATAGTAATAATTTAAAAACTACTACCTATATATTATAAGTTATAAATATAACACTTGCTGACGTAAATAAAATATTATGTTTATTTTTGAGCTATTATATTTCTTAAGCAACGTGAAGAGCTGGTCATGAGAAGTAGAATAAAGTGCTATTTATAAAACATTTTTATTCATATCGGAATTCTACCTGTTTTTCTGTGTATATATTAATTCCTCCATAAATTTACATATTTATCGTTTTTATTTAATCATTAATTATGAAATCATATAAAAATGAGATTTGTATAGTTCTATAATCAACTAGTTGATATTAGCTCACTCTATGGATATGTATTCAAAATTTTGAGGTAGAATATCGAATTCTCAAACGAAATAGTTTTAATAGATTAAGTAAGATGGAGTTAGTGTACTGTATAAATGTTTAACATTAATTTATTTCTTTTGTGTTTTATCAACGTTGGTTCGAGTTATAATCTTAGATATTATCTATTTAAATTAATTATTAATTAGTAATATTGAAACACCAGCCAATTTAATATCCTAGATTATTACTTATTAGCGGCTCAGCCTCGCTTCGTTCGGGTTCGCCTCTAGACAAATAAAAACAAATCTATCCCACAAGAACCGTACATTTTTCCGAGACAAAAAGTAGCCTATTTGTTATTTTGATGTAATAACTAAATTATTGTACAGTTTTACTAAAATTTAATCAGTAGTTTTTGTGTACCAAGCTATATAAGTTACTATAGTTTTCTTAACTATCCCACGGGAATTCTTTAATTTTCAGGGATGAAAAGTATCTTAAATGTTGACCTGGAATATAAGGTACCACCATGCAAAATTTCATTTAAATCGGTCCAACAGTTTTGTAGATTAGCACGTACAAACAGATAAACAGACGTACAGACAGAGAAACAAAAAATTAAAAACAAACTGGATTTAATAATTTCTTAGATTTACACGAATATTAGACATTTAAATAAAAGTATCTTTTCGGATTTTTTCGCGGATTTATTAAGATTTTTGGTTCCCGACGTTTCGATTGCTTTACAGCAATCATGGTCACAGGAGAGACTAAGGTGTTAGATATATATAATGCTTTTGAAACATCTAACACCTTATTTAAAAGACTGGATTTGTTCTATTTCCCTTTTTACATCCCCTGACTCGGTTTTTAGCATTTTCTTTTCTATGTCCAGATATTCGACCTCTACAGTTTTATTATATGTATAGATAAAAAAGACCTTTATCTAAGTAAATGAGCAAGGATTCACCTCGACTTAATAATTATGGTTACATCCGTTTCCATAGGATGTCTTTTTAAAAATAAATACGCTAATGATTTTGCATATTAAAATGTCACGATAAACCGGAATGCTAATAATGTCATAATTTATAACAGTATCATAATAGAAAAAAGAAGTAAATTTATCTTTTTCCAAAAAGCCTCTTATGTACATATAAAACTTAATAACAAATCTTATGTAAATGTAAATAGTAACTGTAATGTAAACTTTTTTTTGCAAACACTTTTCATTTACACATAAGGTATAAATACATTTTGAACATATGCCTGTAAAAAATAAAATCAGGACAATAATACCAGGTTTGAATTGTCGCAGTTACACTCTAGTCTACTCTATTATTACTATTTAGACTTTACTTTTGTAAAGACTTTACACCATTTTCTCCACGGGAGCCTCCACTATGTACATAATGTGATACACAAATAATCCCGAAATGAACCTTAAACCTGGAACTATCAGCGAAATAGGCAGGATAGTATATATCTACTGACTTATGACCATCTTCGAAATAGACAGAGAAGTATAAAGTGATAAATACACATATTTGTAAAGCTTTCCTGTACATACATACATAGTTTCAATCGTTCTTCGTTGCCTATTATTTAAAGTGACAAACAAATTATAATCTCACAGAATATACTCGTTTATTAAAATAATGCTATATAATATTATGTATCTTAAGAATTATTACCATATTATTAAATCTTTACATGTTTTTAATAATGTTATAATGAATATATACAGTATTTATGCAGATGTCTGCATAATACCAAAGGTTTTGTAAGAGTATTGAGTTGTGGGAATATGACACAGAATTTGAGCGTTACCTCGAAAATACAATGTCCTACGTGATAAAACAAAAGGAATGCGTCTAATTAAGCGCTCACACGCCTCAGAGACGGACTTTGAAATTTGGTAACAAATCATTAAATACTTTCTTATAATACTTTCTTAGATTTACGCGAATATTTGACATTTAAATAAAACTATCTTTTCGGATTTTTTCGCGGATTTATTTTGATTTTTGTTTCCCGACGTTTCGATTGCTTTACAGCAATCATGGTCACGGGAGAGACTAAGGTGTTAGATGTCTCAATGGCATTATACAGTTGTTACAGACAGCCTACCTACTATTTTACAAAAATGATTTTAAAAATTCAAAAATGGCATCAAAGTACCTTACAATATTGGTTGATTTTAATTCTAAACATTTTAAAATTTAAGTTTTTAATAAGTATTATAATTAAATATAGCAATATTATTTACTTAATTTTTGCTATTATAATAAATATTACAATTTTCTTTATTAATTACTAATCTTATTTAGTGTATTTTATTTAAATAACAAATCATTATTTTTTAACTAAATAATACATTGAATCTACTATATATTTGTTCTGCGATTGAATGCAGAAACAATATAAATTGGTGGATGGGTAGGATTTAACTTTTTAAAATTGTCTAGCATTCTTAAGGAATAACCTACTTATTAGAAAAAGTATCATGAAAAACGAGTAGCAATAGGCGATGATACGATGTAACATAACAATAAACAAAAAATAAAAACATACACCCGCAGTAAGAATCTTTTCCTTTTTTAAAATAAATCCGCGAAAAAATCCGAAACGATAGTTTTATTTAAATGTCTAATATTCGCGTAAATCTAAGATAGTATTATGTCGGTAAAATATGTACTAAACTACACAAGTACCTATTATACGAAAAATGTGCTTGCATTTTTTTCTAATTTTCATGCAGCAATAGAGCAAAGAATCTACGCGCTGTTATATACGGGGAAAGTATATAAATCAAAGAGTAAGATGGGCCCTTACTGTATAAATTTTATGTCAAATTACTCCTGAAGACTATTTGGTCCATTTAATAATATATAACCTGGGATACCTTCGTCACTGTTGTTATATTTTTGGATAAGATATTGTAAAATTGAATTTATGTAGCTTAGGTGGTAGCTATTATTTACTCATTCTTCCTTAAGAGAGAGGAGAGATGCCCATACAAATTTAGATAAAATTCAACCTAAGGTGGAATAATTTTGCATAATTTTTAAGTCAGTGTATCTTTTTTTTTGAAGTAATTTATTTTATGTTCTTAATTTAAATTTTGATCTTAAATGAAATATACCTATTCATTATAACATTCAAGCAACAATCTGGCTATTTAAATGTACACGATGATGTAATGTAAAAAAGAATTTTTTTTACATGTGAGTCAATTTAATTTATCAAATATTTAGAATTTTTATATTTTCATGGTGATATTCTGTAAGCCTCTAGCACTAAGATTGAAATAGGTAGACAATGAGATTAGCAAAGGTTAGCTTGGATGTAATAAATGCAGCGACTGTTGCGTAAGCCGCGACAAACCTCTCGCCTTGCACATCTGCCATATGCAAATATGCAATGAAAAATATGCAAAATTTTACCTAACGTTTATGTTATATTATTTAAATTTTAGGACAAAGTATACTATTACTTAAATATTTGTTAAATACTCAGGTTTAAAAAAATATGTTTATTCTAAATTAGGAAAAGCAAAAATTACTTTTCAAAATTTCTAACAATAAGTGTAGTGTCTCATATGGAAGGAAGGAGTTTTCTTTTATATGTATTTTTTTCAAGTATAAGTTTTTAGGTTCATCTAGTAGTAGTAAGTTTGAATGTATCGTATGTTAATGCTCAAAAGGTATCTTATGTTTATAATTAGTTTTCAAATTTTTACCACAAAACCATCTTTTGTAAAGAATAAAATTTAATTAATATTAGAAACTTAAAAAAGTACAAAAACTAAGTTAATACAACGGTTTCTTGTTATATATAAATCAATATTAAACTGAAATTGAAGTAAATAAGTATGTGTCTTTTGTTTGAAATAAAACTATTCATAATTTATGTACATCTTATAATATTTACTTCAATTTTTACTATTCAAAATCATATGTATATAAAATCTTTTTAACTTTAAATTTTTAAATTAAAAAAAAACATATGATTTAAAATTATTCAGACCTCGTAAGAGAAACAAATAAAGGCCACTTACCATTTTCATCATGTTTCCAAGTCAAATACTAAGGATGAACAATATATCCTATGTGGTGATTGCGGCGTATGCGCCGGATTGTACTTAGCCTCTAATCATCTGTCCCTTTTATAGAGACTCAGGTTTGTCCATTGCATACAAGCTGGGGGAGCCTACATTGACTACAAAAACACAGTGCCGGACTCGAAATCAAATTAAATTTCTTGTAACTGACCAAATGTTTAAATAATAAAAATTATTTAAAATTACCTATAAAAATAATTATTTAAATAATCTTAAGCATTCTTCGCGATAGTGTATAAATAAATATATATATATATATATATATTTATACATTATGTATTTCATAATTTTATAAATTCTAGAGTTGAAATTGTATATTTACCGAAGTAAACTGAAGACAATGAAAATCCCTTACACTTAAGATAATGAAATAAGCTGTGTTTCTTACTTTTGATAATAAAATTATTTCATTCCGTAAAGCTGACACGACGAAGAAAGAAAAGATTCTTTACTTACTACTTGGAAAATCTTCGAATTTAGGCTTATTTCGTTCTTTTATTATGTATCACCAGCAGTTGATAATATGAATTCATAGTATACTCATCTTAAATCCATCATTTTTACTTCCATATTTTTCAATTACATGAAAACACCGCTGGAAAACCAAATGAGACTTTAAAATATTTTTTAGTTAATTAATTTTTACCTATAATGTTCTCGCGAAATGTACAATGAAGCAAATCAAAAATAAAAAAAAAATAAAACCTTAAGACCTGGTTTTTATTACATTGGAAAAAAAAATTCAAAAATGTTTAATTTATTAGCATCGAGTCGTTTCACTTTCCTTACATTTGGAAATAGTAAAGATATTTTAAAATAAAAAATAAAGTTATGTTATCGATGTAAGATACTAATTAGTATCTTCGTGTTACAGTTGTTACAGTGTCTCATACGTGTTACAGTTAATAAAATACATAATAAGCAGTGTTGCGCTGAAAATATAAGCAGGCTGTGCCGATCGTGCAAATGACATTCTAGCTAGCTATGTTTCTATCTTTGACTGTAATTGTGAAATTTACGCTTGGCAAATTAAAATATTTACTCAAGAGAATCATATTTTAAGCATTCTTTAAATCTAATTTCTTTTTTTTTTAAACTTCAATTATATTTTCTTTAAATTAAAAATAAAATGAAAAAAGTTTCTAATCCATCGTGCATGAGTCTTGTTCACGGCTACAATAGAATAACTATAAAAATGCTCGTAAAACTAAGTACCTACTGCCAAAGTAGTACAAGCGCTTTATGTCAAGCCCATTACTATTCGCAATGAAGACGCCTCTGCAAAATTCAATTTTAATAATTTTTGCGCTTTATAGTTTTAGCAATTTTATAAGATTTTACCTAAGGAAATGCGTATGGTATTTTCCTTTAAATCGGTCTACTATTATTATTATAACGTCTGAATGTGTGTATGTGTATGTTTGTTACTTCAGAAGCATCTGGACGGATTTGGATGCTTAGTAAACAGACAGACATATCTCTACCTAGCAAAATATAGGCTACCGTTAGATATTAGAGACGCTCCCGAACAAAGCCAGGGTAAGTCGCTAGTCCTTTCCTTGAAGTTTTACTAGGAGAGTTCAGCTTAACTACATAAATCAAAAAGTAGAATCGATAGAAAATGATATGTTTACAATGTTAAAAATATTATTTACTACAAGTCAAATGTTTTTGTTCGAATTTATGTGAAATTGTTATAAGTAATGATTTTTTATATTGAAATCTATATATATAAAATTCTCGTGTCACAGTTTTCGTTGCCATACTCCTCCGAAACGGCTTGACCGATTTTGATGAAATTTTTTGTGCTTATCCGGTATCTATGAGAATCGGCCAACATCTATTTTTCATCCCCCCAAATGTTAAGGGTGGACCACCCCTAAATTTTTTTTTTTTATTTTTCAGACAAAATTTTTTGTTTTAATTTTTTTATGATACAGCATACAAAAATACCTACAACCCTAAATTTTCACCCCTCTACGATCAACCCTTATTTTTTAATAGCAATTTTAGTTATTTAATCATAATAGGATACTTTTTACTGTGGGAAAAACTCTCCTCTGAGAAATCTATACTAAACGTTAAAACGTAACTAGGGACGAACCCGAGCGGAGCGAGGGTGAGTCGCTAGTATTATATAAAATGAAACACATAGACATATTATGGATTGTGTTGCTCCTGTTGATGTAATATGTTTATTCCATGTGACTTCTACTCTATTTATGTTGTATAATTAACCTTACATTACAGATATATTTATTATTCAAGCACTTAGGATTTATAATAAAATAATTAGTACTCTATATTATAACAGTCTATTGGATTGAATATTTAAAAATATGAGTACTTCATGGTATTTTATAACTAGTTAGGTATCTTTATAAAATCGTCGTATTGAAGATAAAATATTTTTAGAAATAACGTAATTGGTTTTATTTTAAAGTGATAAAATAACGGATATAAATACCGAATAAAAAACTATAAAACAGTTTACTTCAAAATAGGTTTTTAAACGTCTTTACATAAGACGCAACAAGTAGGCCATGGATATCTTGATGACTCTAAAAAACATATAATATTATATGTTAATGCAATTTAAATTTTTATACATAAATATTAATAAAATTCGAATTTTTCAACGATGCAGACGTCTATTTCTATGTTTTTATTCTAATTTAAAAATTATCATTTTGTTTAAAATAGTATGTCTGGAAAATGATTTGTGTTTACACGAGACAAGTTTCAATTAACTATGTTTTATTAATTACATCTTGAGATACGTCATTGACACAAAGAAAATGTAAAGAAATACATAAATAAATAAATAATAGTAAATACATAAATACATAAATGTTGTGTATATTAAAAATTCTTCAATTTCAAGGTATGCCCAAGGTATGTTCAAGGTATTCCCATAACAAAATGAATCATATAAACGGGCTTTGACAAGATGTTATTCTACTATTAATAAAGAATAGATCTATGCATATAATAAAATTCTAACTAAGTCGGATCTGTACATTAAATATTTTTTGGAAAATCTTATTGAAATATTCATTATTATCGGTACTTTTTAATTTTCGTCAGTCTGTCTCTCTGTCTGTCTGGGAACGCATCACGAGAAAACCACTAGACCGATTTTGATGAAATTTAGTATGACGATAACTAGTTATCCGCGTCAACTATAGGATACTTTTTACTGATTTTTTACTTACCTAACCTAATCGTTAAAATGTATTTTATAAATATGTAAATGACAAATATTGTAGAATGTCTTAGCCCAGGTATTAAGTCATTTAGCTATTATTTAGAATTTCTATTCTATTATAATAATTGTTGAAGAATAGAAAATTTATGAGTATTAAAATGACATCGTTGTCTTATAGATATTTTAAGATACATAAGTATTTATATTCTTAAATGATTGTAGAATGATTTCATATTTTATCAATACAAATGATTAGCTTAATGTGTTGCTAAGCACAAAACACGAGAACGAAGCCCGTGGAAGGTTCTTATGAAGAGAAAAATTGAAAAAAAAATCACGGAAAAACATAAAAATCACATGTTTCTTTTTTCATACTACTTATATAAACTACTTGAATGCATTTGTAGATTTGACACATTCTCTTTGTACAATATACAGTAACTGTCAAACTGTTTGACTTTAATTTTCTTATTTGTTTGTCCTTCTTTTACGTCGAAACAGAGTTACGGATTGGCGTGTTTTTTTGTGTGGAAAAAGTTGAGGGGATGGAGAATGACATAGACTCCTTTTTTTCCGCGGGAGATTAATCGCATTCCCGCGGGTATATATATATGTATGTATATATCCATACCTCGGGGCTCAAAGGGCGTAAGCACCAAAACTTGATTTTACAGGAGAGCCAAAAAACAAAAAAATAATATTATTTTCGACATAACTTTTATGATTTTTGGCCTAAATAAACCATTCTAAGACCAAAAGTTTATATTTTTCTTGATGCAGAAAACTGTAAAATTATATTTCAAATAGATTTAAAAGTAACAAAAATAGCTTTCCGGAAAACTGCGTGTTTAAGGCATTTACACTCCAAAAATCAATGGATGTGTGATGAGTGATGGTTGTAACCGTCAATTTGCCTACTAGTTCTATCAGTTTATAGATAATTACTTTGTTTTCTTCAATTGATTAAACACTATTTGACATTTAATTGCAATTTTATATGGACTTTATTAACTTAGCATACCTAAATTTAACTCAGATAACTAATTATATAAATAAATTATGTGTAAACATAGCTACAAAATAATACTTTCTAAACTTTTCCGTTTTTTTTTTACTTTTCCTTTATATTAGGTTACAGTAAATTTAAATCTACCAGCCGTTTCTATCTAACAGCTTTTATTTTTCGTACACAGCTTCTTGATACTTTGGCATAAGGTAGGCATGCATTTACGAATTTAGCACACTGTTGATATCAGAAGGATAAAATTATTGTGATAAATCTTCGTCAAAAATACGTGTTTTATACAATTCGGAGTATGTTTGCTTTATTTGTGGAGAATATGTCTTTAAAAATTATAGAAAATCAATGAAAAAAACTGCTTATAACTTTATAGTAGGATTTCAAAGAACAATTGTGTGATTTACAAGCCATAGATACCCAAAAATCATTGTTAAAATTGTGCTGTTGCGTTTCGGACAATGGTCAAGTAGAAAAAGAAGTTCCCTGAATTTCAAAACCCCTATGTTTGGCGAGAACCTATAAACTACCATCATGACTGTTATTTTGACTTTGATAATCTAAATAGTTTTAATTAAAATAACCGTAGATAGATTTATCCTAATTTACTATCTGCTAAAAGACCCGCTTTGCTATCTAGCACAGCTCAAAAGTCTATACCACCTTTTACCATCAACATGAGCAATTTGTTAAGATGCTCATTACAAATGGAAATTATTTTGAGTCTATTGCAAAGAAATTCCTTTAACTAAATGCGGAAAAATTAAAAGCTGAAATATTTAATAGGCCACAAATTAAACTGCTAGCTAAATTAAGTCAAAACAATAAATTAAACAGTCTAATGCATAGAAATAATTTGTGTCAGTAATTAAAAAAACTTTCTTTGTAAATACTAAAGTACTAAACTATCAAAATTTTGCCCAAAAATATACTTGAAAAATATTGGTTGCAACATAACCGTAGAATTTCATTATTTACACTCTGATCAAGACCAATTTCCTGAAAATCACTTCCACTTAAGTGATAAACAAGAAGAAATATTCCATCAACACTTTCAAACTATGCAGGAACGATACATATTACTGCTACTGCAGGGCAGATTACTGCTAAACTTTTGAACAAGACCCACAAGAAATGTGAAATTCATTGCAAAAATCTTTTTTGGCGGCTTTCGCAAATTAAATTTATTTTTATAATGATTTCTTTGAGTTTTTTACAAAAATACACATAAACCATTTTTCAAAAAATAAAGCTGGATGAAAACGACTTTCATTTTAGAGTCACAATGGCAAATAGCTTCAGAAAAGCTACTTAAACTTTCGAAAAAAAAGTTAACCTAAAAACTGTTCAATAACTCGTTTTATTCATTATAAAAATAGTCTAAATAAAATCATAAAAATGTCGTTTACTACCCTCACATTTATTGATCAATATGAGTGATTGCTCTTATGACCCAAAACTACAAATATTTCGATGTAAAATGTTGGGCGTAAAAACATTTGTATCATCTACGGTGTCGCTTACTACCCTCACATTTATGACCATTAACAGTGGTTGCTGTTACGACACAAAAACTAAAAATATCTGTTTAATTTTCTACAAAAAATGGGGTCGTAAACGCCATTTTGGCGAATTGGAAGACTTTAAATACACAGATCGATAGAGGAGAAAAAAATTAGTAGGACTGCATTAAAAAGTCAATTTCGCCAAAATGGCGGTTACGCCCTTTGAGCCCCGAGGTATCGAATTATGCTAACCGAGCGAAGCGAGGGTGAGTTGCTGCTAGTTATTAATATAATTAAGTAATAATAATAACATGATTGTAAGATAAGTGTTCACTAAAATCTCTGTGATTCTAATTATAGTTTGTATAGATAAAGAATGATAGAAGCATATATCGCATATAATCGCCTTTAATTACTTCTCACTCACGTACTTTAGCCGTCCCTCACATTCGTTATATGGACCACAAAAATAATAGGTATAGTGTTATTTACTATGTTACTTTATTTTATAACTTTCGAGGTAATTGAAAAAATTGTATTGCTAAATTACTATTAGATAATAGAATTGATATTTTTACCTTTAATTAATTCAAATTTAATCTTAAAACGATCAGCAATACTGGGAGTATTACATACAAAATACCTACATTAAAAAAAATGTTATGTAAAATTATTGTTAATTATTTTTTATTAAGTTTAAAAGAGTTATATCTAAATAGAACATTATTTTGTCATGTTTTTTTTTATAATTTCATTACCAAGATACAAATACATCGTAGTCGCTAACAACGTAATATGCTGATGGTTAACAAGTTCAATAAAAATCAAGATAGGTTTTTTAACATATTTTTTAATATGAAGTATTCATTTATAAATTAATAATTTTTCCACTTTAAATTGTTTGATTGCATACTTATAACTTAGTAAATTGGGCTTATATTTTTTTCTTCCTTATTTTAATTATATTTTTTTCTTAATCCATTAAAATATCATTAGAGTATTTACCAAAGCTCCGAAAGACCGAAGGTTATAATTTTTTTATATCTGACTGCTAGTTCCAGTGATTAGCGCCTTTCAGCAAACCAAAAAACAAACAATCGCTTCAGTTTTATAATAAAAGTAGAAATTATAGAAAAAATGATATATGTTTGGTTTTCCAGAATAATAAATACTTAAGAGCTTTTATTTAATGGGCAACTTATTTCGTTAATACAATTATATTTTAGTCGATGTGCAAAGATGTTATCTGATTTCTCTAACAAGCCAAAATTTAAACAATAAACCTATTAATGTATTGTTTTCGAGTACAAAAGGTAATTGTACTAAACATCTATGCGAATTCCTTTGCAAAGACTAAACTTATTCGCTATTTTGAGATTAGAAACATGTATGTGATCGTTTCACACAGTTTAATTAGTTCTGTACGTCTTAACTATTGTGCGAATTTATTATAAATTGTAACATTTTATTTTATTTCTTACTAATGGACCCAGTAAGTCCTGCTTCAGGCATGATTTGAACGGAAAATAAAAAAAAAGTTTATGAATCTCGATAACAGCGCTACCTACCCAGTGCAACTATTGTTAAGAACCATTCAATTGACCCCATAAATACGCATAAAAAATCATCAAAGTCGGCCAAGCTCACAGATTTAGAGTTGGATCTGGGGTCAAGCTGCTTAGGAGATTAATGACGAACACAACGTAAAGCCGAAACTAAACGAAACTATGTTCATATAATTTATTTATTTAGCAAATTGGCATGATGACCTCTTATTTTAAGCAAGCATCATAACAAGGCACGCTGTTTAATCTAATTGTTTAATCTATTGTTTTTTTGATGGGATACAAAAAGACGCAAGTAAAAAATTTAAAATATTGGATGTTATTCATGCTGGTGTCAGCATGAATGGCATCCAATTTTATGTGAGAGTTATGTATCTGCTTACAGATTTTATTTAAGTAGCAGAAGAAACGTGATGTGATAACCGCCGAAGGTATTTAATTTATGTGAATATATATTAATACATATTATTTAAAGTAGCTGTCCTCTAAAAAAATTTATTTTTAGCTGTTAATTTCTGTCAAATATTAAATAATGGGTAAAATAGTATGCACATAACATATTTTTGCACAGTTACGATTATTGCATTCCATTGGCTGAAGAGTACTATAAGATACTTTTTATATTTGTATGTCTACATTACAATGTTCTATTGATCTGGTATTAAGACTGAATTTGTAATAAGACACAACATGTAAAAATTTATAAAAAACTAGAAATTTTAAAAACAAGGAAAGAACTACTTGATAGTAGATTACTCAGATAGGATTTAGGAATGTACGGCTCTAGATCCAGAGATCTAGTCCCCCGATCTGGAGGTTCGCGTGACAAGGTTCGGGCCAAGTTTAGTAATTGAGTCTTTCTATTTACTCCTGCATATTTAGGTAGACTCAGTGAGAATGGCAGCTGCAATCGGTCAGGAGAATATCATAACTTAGATAGAATAAGATACTTATGAAGTAAGAATGAATACAAAAGTGAATTAATCAATGTTAACAAATTAACTATTGTTATTTTATTACTAATTGTAATGTACTTATTCTATGCTTGGACGTACATTAAGTAAAAAAAACTGTATTTATGTTAATTTAAGGTACCTATAAGTATAATATAATTCAGTCTACGAGTCATTAACATGACATCAAATCAAAGGGCATCAAGTATTTACAGCAAAAAACAAGATTAATTCGCGTTAATGAGAAGGATGCGCATTGCACACAATCCATTCACCACAACTATTGATAAATTAAAGATATAAAGTAATTTGATTTATAATTTTAAAACTTAATTTTTATTATATAACACTGTTTCCCAGTATAAATTAACGAAATATGCAATTAATATAACGCATAATATCAATTAATTAGCGTCTATTAAGTTTTAAATCCGTCTTATATTAAATCTTATTGTTTAACTTATTGTAATAATAATTAAAATAAGAACAAATCGAAATTAAAAAATATATATTTCTTTATTTTATTTAATACATTGTAGGCAAGGACAACGTGGAAACCTATATTCGGAAGTAATGTGCGTCCGAAAATCGATTAGGTAGGTATATCGTAGTCGTTTGATAACATTTATAAATCGGAATATGATTTATATTCGGAAATAATTAAAAAACCTGCTTCTGGTAGATACTACGTCAGCAACATTGTGATGAATCCTGCAAAGGTATACTTACGATATTTAACAAAACGCTGACATTTCGACAACCATCTAACGATTACTAAGAGCGGCATGACCGTGTGGCATTAACATTACCTACATTTAACATTAGAAAACATATTCAGCCTCTTTACGCATCCACACGTTCTTTAAGTTTATAAATATTAAGTATTTAATTTATTTAACCTACAAAAATAAATGAGAAAATTATATACCTAGTTGCCAACTCGAAAGAATTGATCTTTGAACTTATACCTTCATACCTACATTGCGAATTACGATATTCAGTTAGATAATTTGAAGAATATTATCTTATTATGAAATTAGAATTTAAAGGTAAATTCCACATTCTTGTTATATTTGTACAACATAATAACGATCGTGAGGTTTAAAGAAATAATTGTATGTGAATGTGCTAATTTGAATGTTCTATATAATGGTAGTTTTATCTACCACAGACATCGAAACTAAAATATTATTTATAGTAACAAAATCTAAAATTTCGCTTATTTGTTCACTTTTATGGTTTCTTGTAATGTAACGTAACTTAAGTAACACCCTCGTGGTATCGTACAAAATGGAATATATACATATTCTATATGATATAAATTTGTTTATAGGAGGGCCAAATTTCAACTAGAACTGTTCAGCGGTTTGCCTGACATTGATAGATTATAATTATCCAAACATCTTCACAAAAGGGCTCGAACATTTTTCTATGGAAACTGGCAAAAGTCACCCGTCACAGTATGAAACTGGTATAGTAAATAGCGGTCGTTAGATCTTAAGATACAACCTATTTATTTCACAAAGAACTAAGTAATTCAGTTAACAAGTGGATAAGATATAACGTAACATACTAAAAATGGACACCTTAACTGTTTCTTTATCTTCTTGGTGTTTTATCAACAAAATACCTAAAATAAAGCCAATCATATAAAATCTAATTTATTCTTTTAGCCAAATATTATATAATATATAGTAGGGTTTATGAATTTAAATCTTCTATATATCTATATACATAATAATATATTTAAAAAATAAAAAATATATAAAATAAATAAAAATAAAACTAGAATATTATTGTTACTTTAAAATTAAACTTTATCTAAATAATAAATATACATATATTAAATTGTAACTGATGGCTGTCCGTACATGGAAGATATTGGAGAGAAGCTATTATTGAGGGTCTTTATTAACGCATTAGTACAAACAATCATTTTTAGAATTTTTGTCTATTTATCTGTGTATTAGTGCGCGCTAATCTCAGAAATGGCTTAACCGACTTGATTGTAGTTTTTAATAATGTATTGTGGGAAGCTTCACTTAACATTTATTATTGTTTCATTACAATCGGTTCATAAATAAAAAAGTTATATTAATTTAAAAAATCACCTAGATACGAACCCGAGTGAAGCGAGGGTGAGTAAAGTATAAAATATATTTATTTGAATATATATATATATATATATATATATATATATATATATATATATATATATATATATATATTACAAATTTTTACGTGTATTATCTAATAGTAATCTTAAGCAATCGGACTCGCGTTAAAGAGGGTCCCGTACACTATTGAATTTAAAAAAAAATATTATTTGTTTAGGAATTTAAAAAGTGTAAGTGACGTGGTTTGTTCTATTTTCTGAATTCTATTCTCACTATTTTGGTAAGTATGGTTGCAAAAATTAAATGCGTTTTGTAAGTTTCAGTATAATATGACTAATATAAGGAATAATCAAGTGTTTCAACAAGACTCGATAGATTTGGTACTCAAACGACAACTAAGGTACAGAACCCTAAACGATGATGATAATATAATTGCTGTTACCAAAAATTACAGAAAGTTACAAGTAGCTTTTTACTTTTGCGTTCCTTATTTAAAATTTAAATATATTATTTATTTTGTTAAGTTACTTTTTTCTTAAATCATTTAAATATTGTAACAACCCGTTAAACAGTTTAACTAACACTCTTTATTTAACACTGGCGACTTACTCTCGCTTCGCTCGGGTGTGTCCCTAAGTACGTATAAAATAAATATAAATAGTTATTACGAGTGTACCTTAGTCCTCAGGAAATAGACACATACTATTGCACAATTTTCAATCGGTCTTTTTAAGACCTACAATTATCTAGCACAGTGTTTCGAGTTAGCTATGTAAACTAAGGATGACTCGACAGAATCAGGTATAGTGTTTTCCCAAGGTATGAAAGATTTTCCTGTAGTAAAAAGTACCCTAAATATTGACCGGAGTAATATGTTATCACTACACAAAATTTAGTTAAAATCCCTTCACTTTTTTGGGAATTTCACACAGATACAAAGTCAAACAGACAAAGTCATTGTTTTGGAAATATATTTCATGTATAGATTTTGCTAAGGTACTTTTTTATTATAATAATAATATAATGTCCTCCTGACTGATTCCGGCCACGGCGGCCAATCTCATTGAGATTAGCCAACTGCGCAGGAGATATTATAGTGCGCAAGTGTACGCGCAGACACAAGTGCACTCTCTATTCCTGTTACTCTCATACTCCAGTGGGACGACTACTCGACACGACCGGTGAGAGTTAAGGCGCAGGACCGACGGCTTTACGTGCTCTCCGAGGCACGGGGGTGATACATCGCCAACTGCCCAACTCTGGGCTCTTACTGAGGCTTACTATACAGAAAGATTTAATAACTAAATTGGGCCGGACCCGGGACTCGAACCCAGGACCTAAGGATGTGCAGCCGTACATGCTAGCCATATTATAGATTATAGATTTGCTTAAAAATAAACGTAGTATAATATGTTAACATAAGGGCAAAAATGTTAACATTAGGTATGTTGATATTTTGACATCGCGTCCTACGAAACGCATTATTATAAATTTAAATGATGGACTAACATTAAAAATAATAAACATATATAGTTTTTATGAACCCATATAAAGTTGATATAACCCGGATACCTATAGAATGTCATTTGTGATTTATAATGAATAATCTTGAATAACTTATAATATATTACCTTAGCACTAGTGAAATATTCTTCAGAGATTTTTTTTTGCGCATTATATCTGGTGTGGCCAACACTGGTTTGTCTTTCTTAATGTGTTTGGTAAGGATGATCTATAGCATTCGACTTGCGAGTTGCGGTCGCAAAATATAAAGTAAAAAATTAAAGTAAAAAAATCTTTTTCTAAAGTATTGAAATAAAAATACGAATAAGTGTTAAAAAGGAATCGTACAAAAACTGTAAATATGCCTGCGTGGAGGTCACTATGTGACCTACACCTCCTTTGCTACTTAAGTGATATCATCACAATGATTGATTATTTTATAATAATAACTAGTTAAATATTCTAAAAACTATGCAAATGGTCAAGTTAAATAAATTAAGAAGTCCAATGTAAAATGATATTTTTATACACGACGACGATATGGACGACACGTTTGGCTCAGTTTGTAGTGACCCTACTTGCTGTTCCAGTGGTCACGGGTTGGAGTCCCACTGGGGGCATACGTTTGTGTGATAAGCACGAATGTTTGTTCTCCAGTCATAGGTGTTTATATTTATAATTTGTATGTATTTAAAGTTATATATCTGTACTGTATCAACTATCTGGTATCCATAACACAAGCCTCGTAGCTTACGATGGAACTAGATATTGCTGTGTGTTAAAATCTCAACATATTTATTTATTTATTTATATAAGTGAGAATAATATGTGCCATGTAGACTTGCAGTTAAGTGGAACATTACATTATACAAAAAACTCTCTATAACTAATAATAATTATTTTTTTTCAATTTCATTTCAATGGGGAAACGAAGATATAAGTCATATAATATATTCGGTATTTTGAATGTATTAATTAGTATGCTAATTTTTATACATCAATATTTTGATGTTCAAAACGTTAAAGACAAACGAGAATATCTACCAAATTGTAAACTAAAATGTAGAGCATTTCTTCATTGTGTGTTTTAAAAAACTATGGTTAGTATTATTCCGTACATAATAATGATAACCTACAAAATATCAATATCGGTACACTCAACTAATAAATAATTTTGTGATTGACAGAGGTCTTAAATATTTATATTTATAGCTTAACAGGTTCGACTTTAAGTAACATAACCACAGTTCAATGGAAGCATTTTAATAACGTTAAATTTGATATCATATAATTTTTATAATACATTTTATTACAGCTAAAACAATTCTTTAAAAACAATCGTCAGCCATTTCTTTTATATTGGGATATTCATATAACAATAATAGAGTATAAGTGAATCCCTACAAGCGAACATTATTTTCAGTATTTTTGGGTCGTTTGATTTTAGTAAAGTTGGGAAATACATTTACACATACTGTATATATAATGTACATATATTGTACATTTAACCATCCCACTGCTGGGCACGGGTGTCTTTTCAATACATGTACCACCTGTACCTGTGGTAATTATCTTCTTCTTCTTCTTCGTGTATTTCATTACTGAAGGTCGTGCTTGTCCTGAAGCGCTTTCACGACTTCACGCCACTCTGTCCTCGGCTTGTCTCAGGGCAATCGGAATATTGAGTCCCGTTATATTTTGAATCTGGTCGAACCAGCGGGTAGGTGCTCGACCGCGTGATCTTTTGCCTTCAATCTTCCCTACTACAACCAGTTTGTCCAGATTGTCTGGTTGTCTCCGGGCAATGTGACCAAAATAAGTTAGGACTCGTTGGTAGCATATAGTGGATAGTCTGGTAGTAATATTCAGTTGGTCGAGAATAGATTTGTTGGTTCTTTTTGCTGTCCACGGTATACGCAACATTCTTCTATAACACCACATTTCGAAAGTCTCGATCTTCTTTCGGTCAGCTGCACGGATTGACCATGATGAGAACCGTACAAAAATATTGAGAATACCAAGGCTTGCACAAGTCTGGTCTTGGTGGTATTCGACACTTTCCTGTTTTGCCAGATTCTGGTTAACTTACTCATAGCTGCCTTGGCCATCTGCGTACGTCTCCGAATTTCTTTATCACAGCCTCCCTGATTGCTTATAAGTGATCCCAGGTACACAAACTCATTTACAAACTCCAGGTCCGCAAGTTCTCCGGTTAGTGCAAAAGTTCCAGCTCGATCTACTACCATGATTTTAGTTTTCATCTTATTAATGGAAAGACCGACCATCTCACTTGCGCGCTCGACTCTTCTAATCAGTTCAGCCATTTCTGGTCCTCATGATATACTCGCCATAGATGTTAAAAAGAAGAGGGGATGAGATGAGAAGATGCATCCCTGTCTTACTCCTTTTTGTGGTTTGAAAGGAGCGGATACCACGTCATTCACTCTTACCATTGACTTCCCATTCTTATATAGGGCTGCGATCAGTGCTATTAAATACCCAGGAACACCCATTTCTAGGAGAATTCTCCATAGACAATCCCACCTCACGCAGTCAAACGCCTTGGAGTAGTCAACAAAACACATAATTATCGGAACATTAAATTCCCGGCTCTTCTCTATGAGTTGTCTAATGTTGACAAATTTGCTCCCGAGTCCCGCGGCCCTTGATAAAGCCAGCCTGCTCATTAGGTATTTGCCGCTGTAGGTAAGGTTGTAAGCATCCATTAATTATGTGGAGCATGATCTTACTACCATTTGATATGAGGGCCACTGTTCGGTAGTTTTCGCATGTCTTTGTCGAGCCTTTCTTGTGCAATGGTATCAAAAGAGACTCCGTCCAGTCCTTGGGCCATTTGCCCGAGCTCCAGATCTGATTACACAGGTCCTTTAAGATCTTGACACCTGTGTCTCCTAGGTTTTTCAGTTCTTCAGCGAATATACTGTCTCTTTCGGCTGATTTATTTATTTTAATTTTTCTAAGAGCTTCCCTGACTTCAGATTCCAGTATTTCAGGCTCTAGAATTTTACTCAGAGTAAATTGCTCAGAGAATCCCCTGTCGTCCTTGTACAGGCTTTGGCAATATGACCGCCACCTTTCCATAACCTGGTCAATCTTCGACAGTAGTGCACCCTTGCTATCTTGGATTGCCCAGGTTTTGGGTCTAAACTCTCTTGTGATGCTTTTCACTCGTAGAAACAGATCTTTGGTATGCAGAATCTTAGCCTGGTCCTCAATATCTTCACATATCGAGTTCAGATATTGGTTGTAATCTCTACGGCATAAGCGTTGAACCCGCGCTGATGTGGTGTTATATTGAGCTTTCTCAGAGTGTCTTCCGGTTAGTAGGTTCTTTCTTTCATTAATCGCCTTTCACGTTTCTTCTGATATCCACGCTTTTATTGGACTGCAATAGTTTTGCTGTTGGATGTCTTTTCGTGTGTCGAGAATAATGTCCTTTATTGTTGTCCAATTCGTGTCTATGTCGATGCTGTTATCTAACTTTAAGTGTGTGACTTTGTTGTTAAAGGCATCTTTATAGTTGTTAAATGTTTCTGGTTAGGTTTCTGGAGTGGTAATTATATGGTGACTTAATTATTGGTTAGAAAACCCAGTACTAATCAGCAAAATGAACGAAACTTGTCCACTGTCTTAATAATTTTAAGGCGCTACAGAACCCTTTACACATATATATATATATATATATATATATATATATATATATATATATATATATATATATATATATATATATATATATATATATATATATATATATATATATATATATATATATATATGTTGTATATGTATTCAGTAATAAAGTGTAAGTAAGCAAGTGGTAATCATGTTAGAGTGGCAGTGGTAGCCCAGTGGCAACGCGCTCGCTTGGGAAACCGAGTGAAGCGGGTTCAAATCCCGGGTCTCGCACCTCTGATAGTTTCATGTGCGAATCATTTCTATAATGATTACCACTTGCCTTACGGTGAAGGAAAACATCGTGAGGAAACCTGCATGTCTGAGAAAACCTAGCAAGTTTTCGAAAGTCATGTGAAGTCCGCCAATCCGCACTTGGCCAGCGTGGTGGACTATGGCCTGATTCCCCTTCCGCATTGAAGGGAGGCCCGTGCCCAGCAGTGGGACATGAAAAGGGCTGAATACAATCATGTTAGAAATTTTAGCGGGATTTGAACGCGCTTCACTCGGTTTCCCAAGCGAGCGCGGTACCACTATATATATATATAAATCAATTTCAGAAAATTTACATACGGGATCAATGCTGTTTACTAAATATTTTACAGAAAGTATTATTGTTCAAATCCAAATTATACAAATTATAAAGCTAAAGTTGCGTACTTAATAAAAAAAATGCGGCATGAAATACTTGTGAATCAATAAGTCTTTATGAAATATATTAATATTACTATAGGTAACGAACAAACATAAGTCATAAAGAATGATAGTGTAATATAAAATGCAGTACCTCTGTGATGCGTCTCAAATGTTAAGGTCATTCAGGACCACCGCATAGTATCACGGTTTTGTATTCGTGATGAAGAGCGCTTCCAATGCATCAATTACTATATACTACACTGATACAGTTAGGTACTAAATGGATGTAAGCATACTAATTCATTTAATGTATATTTTTGATATTTAAGTTCATTTATTTCTCAAAAGATCATGCACTATTTTCTACATAAAGATTTAAAAATAAAAATACTCGCCATTAAATTCAACAAAAAGTATTTTTATTTATGGATCAAAATTATACATATAGTTCTTATATTTCATGTATGTAAATGTTATGCTCCAAGGTTTAGGTTTCTTTTGTGATGTTACGTGAGGTTTTTGTTAATTGTGAACAGATTTTCATAATACTTTTTTAATTAATAGCTTATTAATATAGGTGTTCCTTAACTATGGACGGAGTTTGGAATAATTACTTTGAAATTGATTTTGAAATATATTTTAGCTAAAAACTAAAAAGTAATTAAGTTTTAAGTACTTTAAAGAGTACAACTTTTTTTAATTAGGTAATATAAATCCAACCCCATGACACTCAGAACATAAATAAATAATCTAAATTAATATTTTATAAAGAGGCAAAGTTTATACGTCTGTCTGTTGTTTGTTTGTTTGAATGCGCTAATCTCCGGAAATACTAAACCGATTTGAAAAATTGTTTTTGCATTAGATAGCCCATTTATTGAGAAAGGCTATATATCATCATGCTACTAGCCCTCATAAAAGTGGATGTACTTGCTGTTAGTATTAAAATATATTATAAATCTATAAATAAAAAAAAACAATATAGGTACATATATTAAAAAAGATATTTTTTATAATATACATATAACACCGTAACACATAGTTCCTTTGCTAAGCTGTCAAGCAGACGATCAAGGTTAGCTGATATATTAATATTAATACATAAAATTACAATTTATTTACTTGGCAGAATGTCAGCCTAAACAACAAAGTAGTATAAAACTTAATATAACGAAATAATAATATCGAAATTTAATGGTATTATTGTATGTATATAACACTCTTCAATAGCTTTAACTGGTATTCAAAATTTCGTCATTCAAATTCGTTCAGCAATTTAAGCATGAAAAGCAGACACTTTTCATTTGAAATATTTTGGCCTGCGGGCTTATTGTGAACCTTATTTTAAAATAAGAACTACACACAAATATTTTTTTTTAAGTTATAATGCGATATATATATAGGGTTCGAGTCCCGGGTCGGGCCAAGTATAGTTATTGAGTCTTTCTGTATAATAAGCCTCAGTAACAGCCCGGAGTTGGGAAGTTGGCGGTGTTTCAGCCCCGTGCTTCGGAGAGCACGTAAAGCCGTCGCTCCTGCGCCTTAACTCTCACCGGTCGTGTCGAGTAGTCGTCCCACCGGAGTATGAGAGTGACAGGAATAGAGAGTGCACTCGTGTCTGCGCGTACACTTGTGCACTATAATATCTCCATTACTTTTTGACAATAGTGTGGTCACCGATTTGGACGCTGTTTTTTTCGAAAGTAGATTAGAAAAGGAGAAGATCCTGAAAATTTTAGCTCGATACGATTGAATCCAGCCGCTGGGGATTTTTTAAAATTTGAAAAAAGTTGATTTTTTAGTCATTTTCAAAGATTCATACCACAGCTCTTATACAACTTAGAGACTATCAAGACAGATTTTTTTTCATGCTATATTTTTAAGAAAAAAATACCTATTTTAAATAAAACTATCTTTTCGGATTATTTCGCGAATTTATTTTGATTTTTGGTTCTCGATGTTTAGAATGCTAAAATCAAAATAAATCTGCGAAATAATCTGAAAACATAGTTTTATTTACAATGTCAAATATTCGCATAAATCTAAGAAAGTATTATAAAAAAATACCTAATTGATCTGAACCCGCCTTGGCTGTGGGTTACTAACTGAGCCACTGTTCCAGCAATCTTTTTCCAATTTTCAAAGTGCTCTCAAATCTACAATTTTTGGAGTAGAAGGATAATCAAGGGCTCAATTTTTTTATAAAGTATACTCTATTGATTTCCATTCTAATTTTCTCTGATTGTGGCTATGTCTTAGAAACACAGCCATGTACAGCCAATCGATTTTTCAAAAAATCGCTGGTTTTAGATAACCCATAACTTTTTTTTTGTCAACTCAAAAACTTGAAAATTTTCAAATATTTGAATATTTTCAAATAGCCTTAAAAAATCAACTTTAGTTTTGACCTGGTTACGGAGCCATACATTTTTAAAACTGTCAAATTTATAACTCAATGTGTTGTTTTTCGGACTTTTATCATCAGGGTTATAATTTTTACGGTATCAATTATAGTCCAAGCGAAATGCAGTTTGGGAACAAAATATCGAAAATTTGAAGTTTTATGATTCTGAAATGTTAGCAGATATATAAGTAATAGAATTTCGTAAAATGCCCCCGATGCCCCGCTACCCCCGAGGAATGGGGGGGACGCAAAGCCTTGAAAAATAGTTTTTTTTTATTTTCCGCCTTCTATCGAAAAATGTTTTATACAAAAATTGTAGATTTAGTAAAAATCTATAACTTTTATAGATATAATACTTTTTACTCAAAGTTTTCGAGATATTTGCAAAAACCTCGGTTTATTATTTTTATTGTTTTTTTTTATTTCTAAAATAATCTTTTGATTTTCATGAACTAAGGAAATGTTATCTTCAAAATATATATAATAAATAGAAAAAAATTGAAATTGAAATGTTTAGCGATTTCCGAGAAAAGTATGCTTTATGTTCTCGAGAGGCTAAAAATCACCCCCAACTTCAAGTGGACGTTTACATTTAAAAATGTTTTGTTCAATTTTTAAATAGAGGTCATTCTTTTCGTCTTGAACTCTACTTTTTGAAGAAATAAAAACATTGCATGGTCGCACTATAAGAACACTCTTAAAAATTGAAAACATTGAAGAAATCGATAATTTTTACTGTGTAAACTACATTTTTTTAATTACCATTGAAAAAGTGTACTTTTTTGACCAAGTTTTCGTAAACTGATTACACCAATGTATTTTTCGGGAAAAAATAAAAAAAAAACGGTATGCTTAAGTTTTTAATTTGACGCTTATTATTTATACAATGTCGCCATAAACATACTACGTGTTTGACCTATGTCCTCACGCAAGCTTTCCAAAGGACCAGGCTTCTTTGAGCTTGCAAAATTCTAAGATGTACAATAATAATAATAATTTTCTTTATTGCCCACGAAAAAAGAAATAAAAAAATACAAAAAAAAACGTGTGTGTGTACTTATGCGCACGTAAGAAGTTATACTTCTTTGGCGTGACATAAAAAATAGCTAAAGATTTTATCCCTTATGTCACAACTTTCTCTTTGTAAAAGGAATGCAGCTATCTTCATCTCGTCGCTTTTAGCTAATTTCATCATGTCGCTTTTTGGCTGTTGGTGTGCTAATCGTAAAAAAAATACTTTCATGATTTTTCCAACCGGTGGTGGTTTCAGGTGGAGGAGTAAGTTTTCATGTAACTGTAGGCGGTGTACTTTCTTTAACTATATAAATGCATATAGATAAATAGATACATATGTACTACATATATACATGCATATATACATGCGTCACACATACATAAAAAAGTCGACCAAATAATATATAGAACAATAGAGAGAAAAATATTAATAATAAGTATGATATTAGAGGATAGGACTAAGGAGAAAAGCTTAAAGAGATAGACAGTAATATTATAATAAACTTTTAAATTAATATAAGCTTCTAGCATATCTAATGCTTAAAGGAATGGAATTCCACGGTCAAACAGTTCGTATAGTAAAAGAATTTGTGGAACAGGAAGAGTGAGTATTTTAAGAAGGAAGTTCTGAAAAGAGCAAAGTGAACAAGTATGGGAAACCCAGAAACTCAAAACGCTCTTTCAGATAGATAGATAGATAGGTGCCATTTGAGCTTTTTTACGAAGACCGAGATTATATTATTTCTTTTTTAATTGTGTGTGCATGTTATAATTAAAAAATTAACCATAATAGAGGATGAGGAATATCAGCATTCTATGTCTCTTTAAGGCTATAAATAGTTATAATAAATAGTTTTGTTTTTTATTCAAATTATACATACATATACAAATGTAAATTTCCGAAGATAATGAAAAGCTTGAAATAGATAAAATCAATATTAAAATATATTGAATTTGATGGATATCTTATGAAGAAGCATTAAGTCACTCATTTGTGAAATTTGCATAATTTTAGATCTTTAAAAAAATAGATTACTCTGTAGTAATTTGGACACAAAAATGTTATACTTCTATTTTTTAAATTACTAAAGCGCCTACAAAATTAATGTGATTAATTTTATAATCTGTTAAATGTGTATTTCTGACAGGCGTGTGAAACGAACGTGTTAGACGAATAAGTAGCGTTTCAAGGGTCATTAAAAATTAATAATGTTAATTAAATTAGTTATATAATTTTTAGATGAGTAATGAGAGTAATGAATTGGTCTTGATGTGAGGAGCATTGATAAGATTTTTTAATTTATATATTAAAATAGATTTTCTAGGATTTATAAGGTCGTTGTATAGATAAATCTTTTAAGAACCAGTTATTTCAAATTTCGTTAGGATTGCGTAATCATTACATCTTGATGAGCACTCTATAACAGCGTGGGTTCACCTGGCTCCCTCCCGCCTTGAACTAATATCTCGCTTATAAAAACCAAGGACACTCATTGTTGAAGAATTGGTCTGATCAATCTCTGATCAATTTAAATTTACATTCATTTTATCGAAGCTATTGAATTATTTTATAAATTGTAAATATGATATGTATATTGAATGACTTTATTTCTCAAAAAATAATATTTAAATTACGTAACGAACGAACGAATGAACGAACGTTACGAACGGTAAGCCGGGTAGCCAATCGCTCGAACTTGGAGTAACTTTTTCTCACCCAATGACGGGGTTGCTCACATAGTTCTCTCTTACATTAGAGAAGTAACAGTGCAGGTAACAGCACCCGTTTGGTTAGAGATTTGTGGAAATAGAGCTTTTGATAAAACTAACATAAAATTCTAACTGAGTCGAATCTATACCTTAAATATTTTTTGGAAAATCTTATTGAAATAGACTTTATTATCGATACAGAGACCGAATCTATAGTTTTTAGAATTTTTATCTGTCTGTCTGTTACCGCATCATAGAAAAACCACTGGAGGGATTTTGATGAAATTTAGTAAGAAGATAAGCTGGATATCCGGGTCAATATACGTTATAACACAACTCAAAAAATATTTACGATCAGAATTTCTTGAAACTTGGTATTAATGCTCTTCAATACAATTAAATAAATACGTGTTTTAGCGTTTTTTGAAATTCATCCCATGAGGAGATAAAATAAAGGATGAAAATTTTTACGAAACCTACCTTTTTTAATTTTTTTTGTTGTAGTTATAGCGCGAGCGAAGCCGCGGGTTTTGCTTGTAAAGAATAATTCAGACATTTCGACTAGAAATGACGTGAATGCACATTTAGCGTGTGAGCTGTATATTCTATGGTTGATTGCCAACGCTACCCTTGAATGTGACTAAAAGTAGTTTTAAATATGAAAGAAAAATAAAACACAATTTGCATAGTATAAATAATGTATAAGTTATTTAAAATAGTATGTTTATCAAAAATAAAAGATAAGAAAATAAAACAGTGTAAATCTTCAGTGTCTGAACTCCATCTTCAAAGATGAAATGTTTGGAAGAAGATGAAAGTTATTATATATATATATATATATATATATATATATATATAATAAAAAGGAGGAAACAAGTTTATTAAGAAAAATAGTATTACGCGGTCAAAGACACATGAGTTACTTACTGCGAGTTTGCAACCGAATGCATAATAACTATTTGTATTCTTTAACTTTTTCCCTTTTTTTTGTTCGAATTTTACGTAGTCGTTTTTTTTTTTATATTTTATATATTTACAGCTTTTAGTTTTGGCCAGATATATATTTAAGAATTTCTTATCCATACCACAGATCATATAATACTATACTAGTGTATACTAATATTATAAATGTGAAACCGTGTTTGTTTGTTTATTTGTTTGTTTGCTTGCTTGTTTGCTTGCCTGCTTGCTTGCTTGTTTGTTTTTTGTTTGTTTTTTACCCGACTGCAAGGAAAGGGTTATGTTTATCTTTGTATGTTTGTTTGTTTTTTTGTTTGTAATATTCTGTATTCCCTCATATCTTCCAAACAACTCGATGGATTTTCTTAATTAAGGTATCCTTAGATTCGCCTTATTAGTCCAAGTGTTCTTAGACAGGTGACATAAAAAAAATTGGAAGCTGCTAGATTCCATAATGTGAAAAGAAAAAAATGAAAATCGGCGAACTATGTCAAGTGAAGTATCGTTGAATAGGTATTTTAAAGTCATTTTTAGGTTTCTTTTATCATTTTTCATTTTAAATAACAATTTAGGATATATAATTTTTTAAAGTTTGTTAACAACCATTCTCGCTAATTTTCCTACTTAAAAATACTTAAAAACCTGTAAATAAATAAATATATTATTATAAAAATAAAAAAAACAATTAAATAAATACGTGTTTTAGTATTTTTCGAAATTCATCCCATAGGGGGTAATGGGCGAAAAAAGTTTCCACGAAAGCTACTTGTTTGTTTTTTGTACTTTTAGCGCGAGCAAAGCCGTGAGTTCTGCTAGTAATATGTATGTTTAGGTTATCACATCTTCAAACGCTTCATTTTGATATCCCACTCGATAAATTTGGAATGTTCTTTAAAGATGCTCAAATTGGCGCCTGGACATATGTACATACATACAGATCAAATATAAAACCCTTTTTTCGGCTTCGCTCTAGTCAGGTAAAGGAGGGCAAGATGAGACAGTATGTGTAGTAAGTAGATAAGTAGACAACTTTGCTTGGATATGCCTACTAACATCATTAGTATGTTTTCGTCTCTTTAATTTCACAGTTGATATAAATTATAAAATTGATTGTCATTATAAATATTAAAATACCTTAAAAGTAACGTAAAAGAAGCTGATATTAATTTATCAAAGTCTGATCACACACAGTTCTCCATTAAATTATATGCTACATGGTCATTGAACTAATCAATTTATTTATTGTATATATAAAGTTCCGTGATAGACCGGACGACATTTTACGATTACAATGTTTATTTATAATGTCTTAGTCACAGAAGATAGAAAAATAAATTATTACGTATAATACAAAAATATTTAGAGAAAATACAGATTTTTAATAATGCTTTGAAACCGCAATATGATCTCATATGCAACTTGTTATGAAGCTCATTAATATAAAACTTGCGTCGGTTTTTTTTTATTTTGCGAAAACCAGAGACAGCCACTAGACCAATATTTCTGATATTTGTCAATCAATCTATTTACTCAAGCAAATTTTCGAAACGTTTATGAACTATTTTATTCCTATAAATTAGCTTAACATATTCCGAAGATCAATTTTCATGTAGGCTGTAGTAAAGGATTTGTTCGGAATTGAATTGTATCCGCTACGTAATTATAATTGATGTTTACGTAAACCTACGAGTATATTAATTTTTTTCCTAGAAAAAATTAGAAGTAACTTAAAAGTTACAATTTTATTACATATTGTTAAAATTGGCCATTTAAAAAAAATGTACTTTTTATTAAATAAATGAATAGACAAAAGTCTCGATTAAAAAAAGGAACCAGATAAAACCGTGTGATCGCTAATCATACATGACTTGCAGCTATAATTAATTGGTCAGAAATTTTTAATTTTTTAAGTAAAAAAAGCAAGGAGACAGTTTAAATAAACTTGGGCAATATTCCTACGACTCATGATGCCATTTCGATTAATCAATTGATTATTTAATAATAACGATGCTTTTTTTCATGATCTTATCAATACAAAAAACTGTTTGAAGCTAAAAAACACCATACACGTATTTATAATACGTACCAGTTTTATTAGTATACATACATAAACTATAAGCATGAAGCCAACAAACTTTACACGTTTACACTCCGACCCCCAACGGACTCTATTTAATGTTCGAATTCTATTATAAGTCCATTGCCCCTTAAATATAGTAATAAATTTCTTAAAGAGAAAACACTAAACTCTATTATCACATCGAATTTTTTGTTTCATATATTCACTATAATTTTAGCATGATTGATATTTTAAGTATAATTTGAACCCAGCGGCTTTATTTGAAATTTTTAATTATTATTATTAACACATACGAGTATAACAAAAACTTAATCATAAATTAGTCTTTAGGTAAAATAACGTGTGTACACGTGTCCATGACGTTATTGGAAGAATCTTCCGTATTATCTCGTAAAGACGTAATAAGCGTTTTATGGTTTTAGAAATAATTAGTAAGTTTTTTTAAACGAATTCTTATTGTACCATAATACTATATTGTAGACAAATCATTACAAAAATTTGGTTCATAGTTCATTAGTTTAATTGTGGATGTGGCAGAAGTATGAAAGCAAGATGGATGCAGTAAAATGCGATCTCCCAGAAGACTGTGCAATGTCAACTTACCTAATAGAATCCACAATGAACAGATTTCAATGAATGCAAGCGTGATAGTTAAAATGAAGAAAAAGGTCCTCAGATGGTTTGGGCACGTAGAAAACGAATGAAGTAAGTATACTGTGGAAGAGTGAAAATACAAGATAAAATATGGGGAGTCTTCGGAAGACTTTAAAAGACCAAATGTTTGTAATATACTATATATATATAAAATATTTAAAGAAGATCAAGTTAAAAGTCTGAAGAGACCCTTCTCACCAAGTAACAAACTATCTCTATGTAAAAAAGTTACATCTAATCAACGATTTCAAGGACGAATCAACAATCTCCGATTCTACAAAAAAAAGCTCCTATATTGAGAAAAAAAAGAATAAAACTAGAATTAGTATAATAAAAGATACTTTCGTATTTACATATATCCATACTTAATATTGTAAACGTGAAATATTATACATGTGAGAGTGTTTGTTTGTTAGTTTGTTTTTGTTTGCTTGTTAGTTCTTCTTTCACGTCGAAAGAGAATGACAGTTTGGCGTGATTTTTTTTGTGTGGAGATAGTTGGAGGTTTGGAGAGTGACGAACTACCTTTTTCAGCGAGAGATTATCTCTTTCCCACGGGAAAACATGTAATAATACAACCCACAACAACTCATCATACCTAATATATATATATATATATATATATATATATATATATATATATATATTATACTAGCGACTCACCCTCGCTTAACTCGGGTACTTCCCTAGGTTGCTTTCCAAAACAAAATTAATTAATTAATTTAGTTTTAATTTTTTTAGCCTAAGTTACTCCTTATTACATCAGCTATGTGCCAGTGAAAGTCCAGCCATTTCAGAGATTAGCCGGAACAAACAGACAGACAGACAGATAGACAAAAATTGTAAAAAACGTTGTTTTGGTATATGTACCGTGTATAGATACATCCATATGCACTTAATAAAAAGCAGTTATTTTACAAACAGGCACTCCAATTTTATTTATTTCTATAGATAACCATTAAACGTACGTACCCGAGAGTAAAGTCGCTAGTATTTAATAAAGTGAAGATTAGTAAGGATACAATGTTTCATTCGCTGTCAATTTTTTGTTACTCTACAAAAACACTTCTAACGAACTGATAATATATTATTTATTCTTTCTCCAAGTTTTTTTACATGTTATTTTGAGCTTTTTAATAATATGTGTTGTAATAAAAATGACAGGTAGGTACACGTTCTGACTACGGATCATTGTTGCTTAAAATTATTAGGCATATTTTAGCATAATAATTTAAATTAAGTAAATATCAGGGGGCAGTGGTAGCCCAACGCGCTCGCTTGGGAAACCGAGTGAAGCGGGTTCAAATCCCGGGTCTCGCACCTCTGATATTTTCATGTGTGAATCATTTTCTAACTTGATTACCACTTGCCTTACGGTGAAGGAAAACATCGTGAGGAAACCTGCATGTCTGAGAGAACCTAGCAAGTTTTCGAAAGACATGTGAAGTCCGCCAATCAGCACTTGGCCAGCGTGGTGGACTATGGCCTGATTCCCCTCGTCTTGAAAGGAGGCCCGTGCCCAGCAGTGGGACGTTAAAAAGAGCTGAATACAAATATCTTTTACCTAAAACATAACTTTAATAAAAATCTATACATATATTGACATAGACAGTATTATGGATACAGAGGCCGAATCTATAGTTTTTAGAATTTTTGTCTGTTTGTCTGTCTGTCTGTCTGTCTGTGACCGCATCACAGAAAAATCACTGGATGGATTTTTAGGAAATTTTGTATGAAGATTGCTAATTATCTGGGTCAACATATACTTTATTTTACTGTGGGAATATATCTCGTCTCTGAGAAATCTATACCTACTAAACTTTAAAACGTAAGTAAAGACGAACACGAGCGGACCGAGGGTGAGTCGCTAGTAACAAATAAAATTCCCAATCAATGATAACCTGTTTTATAAATATTTTGGATCAGTAAATAATAGCAGTTTATTGTTGTCTATCAATAACTAATTAGATTACCTTTTTACACTGTTTTTATAAAATAAGACAATACTTGCTTTCTTTTAAAAGAATTTTCTGTTTAAATATTATTCACAAAATTTTCTTAAGTTTAAATGGAAGTTTCATATTTTGTTATCGGAATATATATATATATATATATATATATATATATATATATATATATATATATATATATATATATATATATATATATATATATATATATATATATATATTCCGTTTTCCGATAATTTTATAAACAGAAATATTTTTAATAACTGTAGATGAATATTCTGAATTTACTTTAAATATTTCATCTATTTTTCATTTAAAATATACGAACGAATCAAAAAGGAGAGCATATTAAGCAATATGCTTAAGTATGTTCTTGAAAATACCATTTAATGATTAATTATGAATGTGAATAAATTTAAATACATAAAATAAAGGTATTCTAATTTGTTTATTGTGAACCATCTGGTTATTTAAATGTTATGGCTTCCTGATGTTGATTTGACGTGAGCATCATTTTGGTTTTACTCATATAAACTCCATATAAGCTTTTTAATCAAATTCATATATTAAAAAGCTTATCTATTCCGTTACCGAGAAAGTTTTTAAGGAACTTCACACGTTAAAAATAATAATTGTAAAATCAGACAATTAGGCTTCTATATCACTCAAATTCAAATGCAAATTTAATGTTTTCAAGAAATATTTTATATAAAACTTTGAGTCCGCTACAGTGTTATGCAGCGGCAAACAAAAATTGTAAATTTAAAATGTATATTATGTAACCATTTAACGACTATGGTTTTGTTTGCTTTACTTTATAAACAATCTTGAAATTTAAATACTGCAAAAGCATTACTAAAATGGATGATTATAACAACTAGAGCTTTCCAAGTTCTTAACTATATTATACTATATTATTGAATAGGCTTACAATAGTGTTACATTTGTATATAAACCGATAGCTAGATAATGATATAATAATTCACCAACTTTTCAAAATTGTATAACCATGTAAAATCTGTACATATATAATGTCAAAAGAAAAAAATAAGTAAATACTATAATACAAATATAGTATTTAAGGAAACGTAAATAAAAGAAAGTACAATTGATTATAAACTATTTGTTTTATTTATATATGACTTTAAAATGATACAATTAGGACATATCACAATAAATTTATGCATTTGTACACATTTATTAAGTTAAATCTACTTCGTCAGATGTATATTTTTATTATAATGGTGGTAAAACCTATTATTAATACTTAGACGTTAATAATTTAGTTTTTGAGGGCAGATCTTGCGATGTAGTCGAGGGCACGGGCGATCTGGGGTGGAATTGGGGGGGGTTGGGGGATAGCATTACCCTGTAAGTAGAAAAATAAACAATTTGAACGATGTAGCATATTAAAATACAATAATTAATAACAAAAAACTAATAAAGCATTTAAAATATAATTTGCTATGCTTTCTATTATGCACATGTCAATTTTCACACCTATTAGTATATTTTATGGAAATATTACAGTAATAACTCAATATTAAACTTACGCTTGGCTGGTATCCGTTCTCATCGGCGATGTAGGTGATGGCGATAGGTTCACCTCCAGGGGCAGTCCAGGAGAAAGAACCTTGAGCGACATCAGGGATTATGGGTGGGTTACCACCGAAGTTACGGGGAACACCCTGGGCTTGAGCGGCGATACCGTTGTTGGTTTCAAAGCTGGAATATATTAAATAAAATTATATAATTGTCCTGTATTATATTACATAGTAAATATTGTAATATTTATTTATTTATTTTAATATACATGAACAGCTTAGATTACTTAATTTGTAAATGTTACAATTTATACTAAGGTACATTTAGCAACTTAATATTTATCTAATGCAAAATGAACTCTAATACTAAAGCTAAGCTATCAAAATTCGATGAAACACTGCCCTCCGTAATAGTTAAACTGTATGACGGTAGGACAGTATTCCTCGTGTAAACTCGCTCCCTCGATACTAGAGTAAGCAAAACATTAGGAGTAATGTAGATGATATGTACTTACAAGTAGCTGTAGCTACCGTCAGGGTTGATTGTATTGTCGTATTTAACGGTTTCAGCGAAACGGTCATCAGAGGCAATCTTGGCAACGGCGACCACAGGGACGGGGGCTGGTAGAGCGGGGGCCGCGGTGATCTTAACGGGTTCAGGAGACGCGGTCACGGAGGCGACTGGGGGAGCTATGCTAGCGCTGGCCTCAGCAACAACCGCAGGGCGTGGAGGGAAAGGAGTGGAGGATACATAGGGTTTGTAAGGATTGTAGTTCTGGTTCTGGTAACGGTTGTAGGTGTTGTAGTTGCCGTAGGGGTTGTATTGGTTGTTGTATTGTCTATTGTACTGGTTGTTGTACTGGTTGTTGTATGGGTTGTTGTATCTGTTGCTGTTGTATTGGTATTGATCCTTCTGGTATTGCCCCTTGTTAAGTTGAGCGGTGGCAGCTGCCAGCACGCATGCGAATATGACTACCTGAATTCACAAAATTAACATAATTTAATTATATCAATTACAATATTATCACATCGTGACCACACACGAATTTACTATATTATTATTATATTGATTTAATTTTTGATAGAACTATTTATAACTTACGGCGAATTTCATTTTTATTTTTGTATGATTGCCTAGCTTCGTTGAACTAGTTTGAATGCGGATAAAAAATCCGCGCAGGCTTATATATCAGCGATAGATCCACCCACTTTAGATGGTGAATTGCAATAAAAT
This sequence comes from Argynnis bischoffii washingtonia, assembly GCA_033884665.1. NCBI lineage: Eukaryota > Metazoa > Arthropoda > Insecta > Lepidoptera > Nymphalidae > Argynnis > Argynnis bischoffii. Next base: position 8,971,114 of record CM066618.1, on the reverse strand, counting down.
TTAAATAATTTGCTTCGAGAGTGAAGAATTATATTATTAAAATAACACTTGGTCTATCCACACTAGTTTTTTTTTATTTTAAAAGGTTGATATGGGGTCATAAGTATTGTGAGCTTTTATTTATGCGTTATAGTTATCACATAAATTACAATTTAACACAACTAACAAATATTTATATGTATATAGTGCATGTTCGAAAATATATTTTTATACATAATATATCAAGAAAATTAGTATTTTTTTTTCATTATAACAACAATAAAAAAACAAGATTTATATATTAATAATATGTACTATTGTACTACATACAAGAAAGAAATATTGTATTTATTAATATATTAAAAAAACAACTATTAATTTTAAAACGTTAGTAAATGAAACTGATTTATTTATTATTTTTCAACCGTCTTCCAAAAAAGGAGGAGGTTCTCAATTCGACCGTATAATGTATATATATATAAAAAAAAAATTATGTGTGTTCGCGGATTACTTCGTCGTTTATGAACCTATTTTAATGATTATTTTATTGTTGAAAAGAAGATATCCCAAGGGTGGTATTATATAAGGAAACCAGGATCCATCTGGATGGCATCCCAGAGAAATCAAGGGGAACCTTCGAAAATCGTAGTGGCGACTAGTGTGTTTGTTAATTTTTTTACTAAATATTTTAAAGCACTACTATTCAATGAAGGTCTGGAATCGATCTGATGATGAAGCCGAAAGACAGTCGAGGGTACTCCTCAACGATTTACAGCAATTACCTGGTGTTTTGGCTTGATTAATTTATAATGATGAGAACTTTATACCTAGATGGATTGTGACTGTCATTAGGGGTCTGAATAAATAGCTTTATCGAATATAATCCTAAAAATTTTTTCTTAAAAATTACCTGCTTATTACATCAATACTAAAAATGGAAAAATAAAAACTGAAAAAAATATATAAAAAACGACTTCCAGGGACTGAAAAGTAAAAAATAGCTAAACGGGGGTTTTCATTTAGAATAGATACCTAATCAGATATTTTAGAAGTCAGCGCCAGCCAATACAAAATATAAAAGTACACCGACTTCTAAAATATCTGATAAGGTATCTATTTTAAATGAAAACCCACGTTTAGTTATTTTTTACTTTTCAGTCCCTGGAAGTCAGTTATTTTTAAGTTTTTAAGGGTATATATAAAACATTCACAAAATGAAATAATCTTTTAGAACATACTGTAAATTTTATAATTTTTTTACAGAATAAAACCGCTTTATGTAGCATTTACTAAACATGTAGCAAAGTTTAATATTAAATAAGTCATGCAATTTTTCAAGAAATATGGGATATTTACCATGATATAAAGCATTTTTATGTACTCCCTTTTTCACTACATAGGATAGGAATAGGAGATTTTATAATAGCCTATGCAAATATCAGCCTTTTTGATACAGTGATTTGGTCTGGATGATGAAATCAGAATAAGCAGCTTTATATACTATACACAATATTACTTGATGTACATACAGTCTCCATCCAGAATATTATGGACAATGGGCATTCCATCCCCAGAGTGTATCAAGTTGAGATATATGTCATTTTGAAGATCATAAGAATACCTTTATTTTATTCTATGACACCAATATCGAGACTCGTGCAGAGAAAGAACTATGAATCATTTAATTTTATGAAATCCGTGAAAGCCTAAAATAGTATAACGTATGTATATAACTTTAAAGGTCATAATAATAGTTTTATTTTATTATATGACGCCAAAAGTGAGACACTTGTAGGAAAAAACTATGAATTATTTTATTTTTTAACGAAAACTAAATTATTTTCAGGTTATTCATACTTTTTCATACATTTCCTTTTATTGACAGAAATTGACAAAACACTTTGACACAGACTTGATTGACAAAGACTTGATTTTTTAACTTTAATTGTGGCTAGTTTATATCGACATTCCAGCTGAAACACATCCACTGCTGACATAGGCCTCCCCGAAAGATTTCCATGACTGTCGGTCTTGTGCCATATGCATCCAGTAGGCTCCAGCGTTTTTGACCAAGTCGTCGGTTGGCCTTGACGGAAGCCTGCCCACGTTTCGTCTTCAGTTACGTGGCAGCCACTCAAGAACTCTTCGTTCCAAATGACCATCCATTCTTTGAGCGATATGCCCCGCCCACTGCTACTTGATCTTAGAGATTTGGCAAGCTATGTCGGTAATCTGAGTCTTTCTGCGTATCTCCTCATTTCTGATTTGATCTCGCAGGAAAACTTAAAGCATAGTCCTTTCCATTGCTCTCTGGGTGACCTTGAGCTTTCTAATGAGGCTTAAGACTTTTATCTTGAGAAACTGCGGTATTTGAGACGAGAAGATGTTGCGTAGCTTCCCGAACGCTGCCCATCTAAATTTGATTCGTCGACTCACCTCCTTCGCGAAATTGGTCCTACCTAGTTGGACGGTTTGTCCCAGGTATACATACATATCTACAATTTCGAGTCACCACCCATAAAAACTGGAGTGGTTGCAACATGTTTATTAACATAATTTTCGTCTTATCCATGTTTTATTTTAGATGACCTCGCTAAGAGACTATTGAGGTCATTGAGCAGTGTACTAAACTCCTGCATGGTATACCATGGCTTAGAAGCCATGACCATGACATCGCCGGTAAATCAAAAGTGAGTGATGTACTCGCTTTTAATGTTAATGTCCAGTCCGTTCTAGTATAGGACCTTAAAAACCTCTTCCAGTGCAGCGGTAAACATTTTCGGCGAAATGACAGTGCCCCGTTGTACTCCTTGCTGCAATTGGATGGGTCTCGAGTCCCCCGGCCCTATAATCGAACGGGTCGATATACCGTAGTCAACTTAACACCGCTGGAATAATTGCAGCATAGCCCAGGATAGCCTTGATCGTATCAAAGGCTTTTTCGTAGTCCACAAGCGCCAAGAAAAGAGGCAAGTTACACTCCTCAGTCTTCTGTATAACCTGCTGCAGCATATGAATGTGGTCTAAAGGTACTAAAGCCTTTACGGAAACCAGTTTGTTCGGCAGGATAGAACTAATTAAACTTGCATTCAAGACGGTTCGTAACACGAATTCTCGAAACAACTTGTAGACATGGATCAGAAGCGAGATGAGTCTAAAACTATTTAGCAAGACATCGCCCTTTTTACAGAACAGTACAACTACGCTTTTACTCCATAATTGTGAAGGTTTCCTTGGAGTGTGATAGAATTAAGTAACACCTTCAGAAATTCAGCTGTAGTTCCGCCTGCACCCAGTGTTTTGTTGTTCTTAATTTGTTTTAGTGACGTCCGGGATTTCTTCGGTATAGTGTCAGGTTAGCCTGGCCCTTAATCCAGTCTTACAACAGCTATTAACATCAATGTGACAACCCATCAGTCTTGTCCAGACTGATGGGTTGTCACATTGATGTTAATAGCTGTCCATAAAATCTCTCGATCTCTCCCATAAATAAACTTAGGAGTAGATGATACAATCCTACTGTCGTCGGTTTATAACTTTACTAGCCGGCTTTGTCCAATAGATAGATCAAAAAACCTCGAAAACCTTTGAAGCGTTACGCCTTTGGATGACTGTAAGATCTACTCTCTCCTTTCTGCAATGAGTTTGAGAGTAGGATCAGAGATATTTTTAGGTATATTTTTAGAGTGTGTTTAAGTACTTTGACCCAACTGATTGGACAGCTTTGAGGAACCCATCGTTAAAAGTAGCCACATCGCTGTCGCAATCAAAGCGGTTTTGGAGTTTCAGCTGAAAGCTTACGGGGTTTTCGATTTGGTATGGCAATGGTAGGAACGCGGACTTTGTCAGTCGGAGTCATTTGGAGTCGTTCAAGCTTTTCATAGTCACTATGCTGTACAAGCCATCACAAGAGACTTGTGGACGATAAACCCGACATCGCCTTAGGACTGTTGGTTACCCGGAAATAGAACAAGTTACCAGATCTGAGCGTTATCGAGTTGCCCCCCTCTCTTCGAATTTCCGATAACCCTACAAAATTCTTCCTCATTTATTCATTCAGCTATACTGTACAGAGCTGCAAAAGTCGCAATATGTACGAAGGTGTGTAAAGACAGACGGCTCGGTACATATAAAATAATATGTATAAAAATATTGTACAATCTAAATTATACATACTGTTTTACTTTCATGAATTTAATAAAATTAAAGATTCATAGTTCTTTCCCTGCACGAGTCTCAGTGTTGGTGTCATACAATAAATTGAAGCTATTTTTCTGATCTTAAAATGACATATGTCTCAACTTGATACACTCTGGGGACGGATCCCATACAAAGTTACCCATTCTCCTTTATCATCAATATATAATATACATATGTATAATTTATTTTATATATTTTCATATATACTGTATTAGCCATATATTAAATTCTATTCGATATAGTTTATACTTAGTGAAATAAACAAACAAAAATACTTGTTTTTACTTTTATGTAATATATTTAAAAAATATAACCAGTATTATAATAGAATGTTCCAATACATTGTTATTATATACTTGTTTTTAACGGCGGAGCTCGTTAATCTTTCGTTATACGTTATCTTTCTTTTATATACATAAACTAGCAACTCAACCTTGCTCCGCTCGGGTACGTCCCTACTTACGTTAAAACGTAGGTAAAGCTTAGTATAGATTTCTCAGAGATGAGACGTTTTCCCGCAATAAAAATTATCCTATATGTTGACCCGGATAACCAGCTATCACCATACCAAATCTCATCAAAATCCCTCCAGTGATTTTTCTATAATGCGGTAACAGACAGACAGACAGACAAAAATTCTAAAAACTATAGATTCGGCCTCTGTAGCGATGACAATGTCTTTTTCAATAAGATTTTCTAAAAAATATTTAATGTACAGATTTAGCTTTGTTACAATTTTATTATATTACTAGCAAAATCTGCGGCTTCGCTTGCGCTAAAACTACAACAAAAAAACTTTAAAAAGGTAGGTTTCATATAAATTTTCATCTCTTATTTTTTCTCCTTATAGGATGAATTTCAAAAAACGCTAAAACACGTATTTATTTAGTTGTATTGAAGAGCATTTATACCAAGTTTCAAGAAATTCTGATCATAAATATTTTTTGGGTTGTGTTATAACGTGTATTCCCGTGGGAATGAGATAACCTCCCGCGGTAAAAAGTATCTTATATGTTGACCCGGATATCCAGCTATCATCATACCAAATTTCATCAAAATCCCTGACAACACACAGACAGAGAGATAAAAATTCTAAAAACTATAGATTCGGTCTCTGTATTCTAATTAATCTAAGTTTTTTTAATAAAATGCGCGACGACACTTTTTCAATCTCATGAATTGAAATACTATACTAAACAAACGAAATGAAAAATATATAATAATATCTCGTATATAGTGGTTGAGTTTATAGCAGCCTCGGAATTTGAAAATATGTGTTGGATTTCTACAAAAAAAATTCTTTTCAAAATCTTAAAAACTACTAAAAACGTTCAGAATTAGCTGCAAATATATGCTTACAACATGAATATTATTAAATTAAAATATACGTCAGTTCAAAAGAAACGTAATTACATACTTTTTTTTTAAATAATTTATTATAAACGTTTACATAGAAGTAATTACAACTGCAGAAAATCTCAATACCATACATCTCAGTACATTTTGTGACAGGCCTCTTAAAGAATATAATTTTAGTACTATTCAAATTATTTTAAAAAGCACAAACGAAGAATAAAAAACTATTTTAGAAAGTTTTATTAACTTTTTTTTACTATTTTTGAAACGTGCATTTCTTATTATATATTTCAAATTATGAAAAAAATGTTTTTGTGTACTTACTGTTTGTAAAAGGAATTCAGATAACTTCATCATGACTTTTTTGGGAGTCAGTGTGCGCACGCATCATAAAAATTTTACTCTCGTATTCTTTCCAAATATGCTAAAAGAAGTATAACTTCTAGAATAGTATTGTATATTTACATAAGTATTAATGAATATTAATTTTCTTTTATATACTTATCTATACTAATATTATAAAACTGAAGAGTTTGTTTGTTTGTTTGTTTGGTTGAACGCGCTAATCGCTACAACTACTTACCCAATTTGAAAAATTCTTTTTGCATTAGATAGCCTGTTAACAGAGGAAGGTTATAGGCTATATATCATCCCGGAAAAATGTACGGTTCCCGTGGGACAGATTTGTTTTTGTCTGACGAACCCGAAGCGAAGCGAGGGTGAGTCGCTAGTATAATACTTTTAGTACCTTTTATATTTTACTTCGTTTTTTATATACATGCATACTACTAAATCTGTAATTAACCCATTATATTATACTAGCGACTCCCCCTCGCTACTCTCGGGTTCTTAGTATGGAATAGATAGACTATATAATATATTATATTATATACATAGATACAAAATAAACAGTTCTGAACTTTTCGATTTTCCAACTGTTTTTTGGGGTTTCCCCTATTTATTTATTTTATTTAAACCACCCCTGCCAACAAAACAAAAAAAAGAATTATTCAAATCGATCCAACCGTTTTTGATTTTTGGCGAGGCTAACGAAGAACAGTTGATTTTATATACATAAATTAGAAACAACATATAAATACCATCTAATAAAGTAATATCATTTTTAGCGACTTTTTAACCGACTTCCAAAAAAAGGAGGAGGTTCTCAATTCGACCGTATATATATATTTTTTTTAATGTTTGTTCGCGGATTTTTTCGTCGTTTGCGAACCGATTTTGATAATTCTTTTTTTGTTGGAAAGGAGATATCCCAAGAGTGGTCCCATGATAAGGAAACCAGGATCTGATAATGGGATCCCAGAGAAATCGAGGGGAATATTCGAAAATTGTAGCGGCGACTAGTGCGTTTGATAACATTTTCATTAGGTATTTTAAAGCACTACTATTTAATGAAGGTCTGGAGTCAATCTGATGATGGACCAGTCGAGGGAACTCCTCAGCGATTTATAGCAATTACCTGGTGTTTGGGCTTGATTAATTTGTATTGATGATACGTCTACACTAAAAATGGAAAAATAAAAAACTTTAAAAAAAAATATAAACCGACTTCCAGGCCCTGAAAAGTAAAAAAAACTAAACGGGGGTTTTCATTTAGAATAGATACTTAATCAGATTTTTTCGAAGTCAGTGCCAGCCAATACAAATCAAAGCACACCGACTTCGAAAATATCTAATTAAGTATCTATTCTAAATGAAAACCCCCGTTTAGTTATTTTTTACATTTCAGTGCCTGGAAGTCGGTTTTTATTTTTTTGAGGCAAGGTTTGGTTTGCATGATGAGTTTAGATTAAGTAATAAAACTGTTTATTTACTTTATTTCATTCTTAAAAAGCTTATCTAACTAGAGAAATTATTGTTGATCACCAAAGTTGATATTTAATATAGCTACATACATCTCAAGGACATCTAATGTCCAATGCCCGTGGCTTTGCTTAGAAACAAAATTGGCAAGTATACCCTATGATTCATTCACCCGCCTATCTTTTTTTGACAATAAAAGAGATTTATTATAAATATTTCATTTCAAATGTGCAATTAAATCTGGTTTGACTTGTTTGAGAGCTTGTTGAACATTTCATAATTTTGCCCATTAAAATATCAAGGAGACATGCGTAAAATAGAAAATTGTTATTTTTTGTGCAGTTCCGTTACGCTAGGTGTATTTTAAGCCTCCAAGGCTTACTCTAAGCTCTCAATTTATGGACATAATAAAACTAAATTAGTATTAATGAGACAAAAGAGAATCCATATTTGGAATAAACTTTATCTTCACCACACCCATGCATTTAGTTGTCATTGAGTCATTTTCAATATCAACCTTTGAGGTCAAATTATAATAAGTACAGAATAATAAGCTGTGGAATTAATTATCATTTATCAACAAAGTCTTAATACTTACTCTTTATAGAGTCAAGGTCTATTTTGACTAGTCGAGTATTTGACGAATGTCTGCGAAACCCAAGCATCGGCCTGAATTTTTTTTTTTTTGTAAATGAATAAATAATGTACGCAAGCGAAGCCGCGGACAAACGTTCTAACTGTAACACATATATCTGTGTAGATATTTTGCAATAAAATTGGTTTCATTATTCAGATGTAATGATTTAGCACTACATCTATATTGTGTAACTAATATATACATTTTATGAATATTACACATATTTTTCATTCAAGGTTTAACATAGCATTCACAAAGAATATATGAACGGATGTAAAGTTAAGCGGATATAAATATATTTTTTTAATATTCGTATTTATTTTATTCATAGTATGATTATATGTATAATGAACATTAAAATGAAAAGAAACAACCATAATACGGTAACAATGATAGCGATCACGATTTTTTTATTACTAAATATTTGTTACAACATTATAACAAACATTATTTTAATATTTCATTTTTTTTTAAATATCCCATTCATTGGGTTAATATATATATTATGTTTCATGCAAGTAGATTATTTCAATGTTCCCGATTTTTTATTAAGTTCTCTCAATTTTTGTACAATAAGAATAATTAAAAGAAAGCATTTAAAACGTCAATAGTTTAAAGAGATTTTGAAAACAGTGTATGACATTTTTTGCAATTAGTTATAAACTAGCGGCTCACCCTCGCTCCGCTCGGGTTCGTCCCTACTTACATTTAACGTTTAGTATAGATTTCTCAGAAATAAAATATTTTCCCAAGGTAAAAAGTATCCTATATGTTGACCCGGATAACCAGCTATCATCATACGGAATTTTATCAAAATCCCTCCAGTAGTTTTTCCGTGATGCGGTAACAGACAGACAGACAGACAAAAATTCTAAAAACTATAGATTTGGCCTCTGTATTGATAATAATGTCTATTTCAATAAGATTTTCGAAAAAAATATTTAATGTACGGATTCGGCTTAGTTACAATTTTATTATAGGGTAAAAGCCGGATAGTCGCCTCAGTTGGATAGTTGCCCCGGTTTTCAATACGCTATGTTAGAGATGTCCCTGACGTTAGCGCTCTTCTGTAATTTGAAGCGCCTCTTCCACAGATCACAGGTCCATGTCAGTAGTAGGACTAGGTACACGTGTTTTGTCTGTGTGAGCGAAAATCTTCCTCGGTAAAACGTTGACGAGCGTTGAAATAAATTTTCTATTGAATATTTTCTGTTATCGTTGTCGGTTCAGTCAATTTTTTGCTTCTACGCATGCAGTGAAGTTCAAATTACACTACCTATTACCTTATACTATAAAATAGCCTTTTTTTTCAAAAAATAAGGCCAAGTATCCGAAAAGGATAGTCGCCCCATATAATTTTGCGGATAGTCGCCCTAAGGGCAATTAGAGTTGCAATTAGGCGAAATGCTTCGCAAATATGAGCAAGAGTTTAGCATGTCTAATAAGGCTAAACAATCTGCAAAAGTTTTAAATTCCAACGAAAAAATTATCCAAAAAAGAATAACGAAGAAGAAACAAACATTACTAAGGAACTAGAATGGAGACAAAGAAATAAAAAGATTTTAAGACGGTAGAAAATAAATCAGCTGATAAGGAGATGAAAATTATGAAGAAAAGAGGTCGAAACAAAAGTAAAAGATCAAAAAGTATGTCGATTTCTCTATCAGTGATACAGTATGTGAAAACATATATTTAATTAAACTGAACGGAGAAACAAACAAATATAATTTATAGTTACGAGAAAAGTGAAAATAAGAGTGAAATAGAAAAGTAAAAGTGAAAAAAGCATTATAAATACAAAAATAGCCAAAGAAAAAGCTACTAAAGGAGTACAAAAAAAGGAGTAAGAAATAAAAGACGATAAGAGACACTGAAAAGATACTAAGAGAGTTACAGACATTAATACAAAAATATAAAATGCAAATGAGAAAAGTTCAGTTGATGATTATCGTAAATGTTTTTAAAATTACAATAATACTAAATCAGACTGGCTTGTGCTTTCAGGAAACTTGTTCATCATTCAAAGTATATTGTGTAACATGTGAAAAATTGAAAGTTCTGGCTTCGTATTTGATTTTAATTTTTTTTCAAAAACCCACTAATTTTAATATTTGTACCAAAGTTGATTGCCATATTATTTTTATCTGTATAATTAATTATTATTTATAACTTAAATTTTGGAGATTTTATATGTATTTTAAAAATTGTATTGATTAGTATTTCGATTAGTACCTACTTAATAAATTGATGTTAATAATTAATAATGGTTGATCACATAAATTTGCTTTAATACAAAAAAAATCGAAGCAATTTCATAATGAGTCTTCTATTCTCACATGAGGCAAATATGGGGGATATTACAAAGCATTTTTAACATGAGGCAACAAAGCATTTTTAACATGAGGCAACTATCCGCCACACAGGGCAACTATCCCTTTTTGTAGAGGTCAAATAAAACAGGATTTACTGAAAAACAATATTCAGATTCCGTTCAATATTCGATTCAGAACAATAAAGATTCAGAACAATATTCAGATTCATTTAGTCACAATGAAAGATTAAAGACCTATGTTTTATTATACACGGAACATGTTGTAAGTAGATACTTAATTTTTATGTAATTTAAGATTTTCAAAAGGTAACGCAACTATCCGGCTTTTACCCTATGTATAGATAATTTATATTTATACATATAATAAAATTCTAACTAAATCGAATCTGTACCTTAAATATTTTTTGGAAAATCTTATAGAAATAGACATTATTATCGATACAGAGGCCAAATCTATAGTTTTTAGAACTTTTGTCTGTCTGTCTGTCTGTCTATTACCGCATCACAGAAAAACTACTGGAGGGATTTTGATGAAATTTAGTATGGTCATAGCTGGTTATCCGGGTCAACATATAGGGTACTTTTTGCCGCGGGAAAATATCTCATTTCTGAGAAAAAATACAAAAACTGATTGGAATAAAACCACGATGATACTACATACATTGTAGCAAGGTAACTTGCTAAATATGGCAAAAATTATTAAAAATAGCTTATATTGAAAAAACAAACAATAGCGCTATTTCATTCATTAAAAAATTTATTTCAATAATTATTTATTTTTGTCTTATTTAGATATTCGGCAATAGATGTCACCATGTGTTTTTAAAATACATAGTTTTAATCCAAAAAAAAATGCATGCACAAATTAGACTTTTCTATGATTTTATTAGAATTACTACTAAATTACCCGCGGCCACGCCCGTGTTCAAATTATTAATAAACAATCTTTTTGGCTTTGTAAATTAGTTACATCTATAGATATATTAAAATTGTAATTAAGCATTAAATATTTTTTAGAAAATCTTATTGAAATACACATTATTATCAACACAGAGGCCGAATCTACAGTTTTTTAAATTTTTGTCTGTCTGTCTGTCAGTGACTGCATCACAGAAAAACCACTGGAAGGATTTTGAACAAAATTTGGTATGGTGATAGCTGATTATCCGGATCAACATATAGGATACTCTTTACCGCGGCAAAATATCTCATTTTTGAGACAAAATACAAAAACTGGTTAGTATAAAACCACGATGAAACATTTTAGCAAGGTAACTTACTAAATATGGCAAAAAATATTTAAAAAAAAACTTATCTGTGGCATAGTCAATCACTCCCGTTATTTACCAAGCATGCGATGCGCATTGAAATTATTATATTATATAAGAGTATACTAATATGTAAAATCTAAGAATTTGGTTTTTGGTCATATGAACGCAGGCGGAGCCGCGGGCAATGCTAGTTTAAATATAATAAGGAAAAGCATTTAAAATAAATTATATAATATAGCATATAGTGTTGATGCAAGACATTATAAATTATATATGAGATTGACCGGCTATGGTGTGGCCTGCTCGTAGCGCAGATCTCAATCCCAATGAGCGCTTATGGGACGAGCTGTTACCCTTTTACACCTGCTCAAAATCCCGCACCTACCTGACCCACTCCTTCCTGAATCGAGTGATTTTGGGTTATTCTATTGTTTTGTTGCTAATGTATGATATTGAAGGTCATGGCTAAGCATTATGTGTTTTTAGAAAGCTAACAGTGTGTACTTTAATTTAATTTAAGTTATATTTGCAAACACAATTTAATGAAAAAATATATAACATCAAAGGGAAAATGTAGGTGGTATGCGATTTATAGAAATCGCATACCACCTAGAGCATAGGCTCTTGAGAATAAAAGTGATCCAACATATACCACACAAACAGATGTAATAATATGTATATAAAATTATTCTGATATTTAAAACATTTTTTTGACATTAATTGAATTGAAGATAAACACAAAAAATAAAACCGTCCGTTCCTGAGTCCGAACTTTCTAATGTATTTCTCCGAAACTACTAGTAGTTTAATAAAAAAATCAATAATGAAAGAAATTCAAGAATATACCCCACTATTCTCTACTGAAAAATATACCAAAAACTCTTCCTTTAAATTTCTTTAAAAATCAATAATCTACGGAAACTTCTTGTATTGAAGGGATACCCATGCCCAGTAAAGGGAAGTTAAAAAGCTCTAAATACAATAATTTCAATAAGTGTTCTAAGCTTTTTTGAAAAATGTATATAGCAGTTTCAATATTATTTAAAGTACGTATAATTAGGGTATCTGCAGGCTTAATAATTCTTTTTCTTAATCACTTCGAGCTGTGCAAGCCTTCAATTTATGCATTTAATATTAAAATTTTATCGTTTCCATTATTATTAAAATTAAGTTAATATCTGATTTTTAAGTTGTTTTTTTTTTAATGAATTTAAAGTGTAGCATTGGAATTTGTATTATTAACTATATACTCTAGTTTCAAATAAAACACACGTCTTAAGCTGCTTTATTTAAATCGCATCCTTGTTTGGCATATTTGAATAAATGACAAAACATCAGCCTCCATAAATTTTATTTCTTATATTCATATCACGGAAACTGTATCGATCTTGTTTTTTTTGTAATAGCATCCTGCTCAGTAGAGTTTAGCAGACCCTCAAGCTTCATTATTATACATAGTAATTCTTTTAATTGACTGACTTCAAGTGAAGGAGAGATGCTCATTATACATTTTATGTAGTTAATATAGATACATTTAATGTAGTTACGTTACACGATGTCTTCGTTAATTGTAAACTAATGTTCAAGATCATTTTTGTCTACTATATATCAAAATGACAAGCAAATTAGACCTGTGAGGGTGCATGTTTCTTGAAGTGTCTTTATTTAATCGATATTACTGCTTGTCCACATACATGTTCACCAGAGGAGATTAAGGAGGCAGCGTACTAGACCAATTTTATAATTGATATGCCACCGAAGCGATAGAAGAAAAACATACATACATAGCGATAGCCCGCTACGATTTTAAATCACTACAAAAAAATCTAGGTATATTCCCTTTTATTATTGTATATAAAAAAAATGATTTTGATTAAATACGCTATGAACGTAGGTATCTTGCAGCCGGATCTTAGTCCATAAGGAACGTATTTCACATGTGATGGCATGTATTGGTAATTTATTAATTTATCTTGTTTAAATAATCTAGTGTTTGATTTTCTCAACATTAAAACGTAAAATAATAAATCGTTAAAGTAATAAATTTTAGACTATCACCGTTTTGACATGTTTCGTATCAAACCACAATTATATCTACCACTATCAAATTTCGTAGAAAGAATAGTCGGGCGTTTCGCCAAAATGAAGCATCTCACGAAGTTTTAGCTTGTTATTAATCATTAAAAATCCGTTGGGGACTAGTTTTTATTGGAACTATTATATACATAAAGTATACAGGGTGGAAAAAATCGATGGGACATGGGAGAAAAGTACCTTAAATATTGAAGTTATCAAGACTTACTCAAAGGAAACATTTCTTTATTTTTAAAAAAAGTTTACCTGAACCGGGAATCGAATCAAATAAAAATGCAAAAAAAAATGCCGTCATAAATTTATCGTATTAATCCATAAGGTCTATGGGAAGGATAAAATCTCTCGAACAAACATTGCGTCTTAGAAATGAAGAAAACGATGAAATGTTACAAATTATACATATCAACTCTAACATCGTGGAACAAACGCACAGGACATGAAAGAAAAATGTCTTAAACACTGAAAATATCAAGTTCCCTTAAAGGACACATTGTTTTATTTTTTTAAATAAGATTAACTGCATTTATTTTTTTAAAAGAGGTGACCTGAACCGGTAATCGAACTAACTGAAAATGCAAAAAGGTGCACCGTCACTATTTTATCTAATTAATGGATAGAGTCTATGTATTGTATTGTATTCAGCCTTTTTTAACGTCCTACTGCTGGGCACAGGCCTCCCTTCAATACGAGGGGGATCATGCTATAGTCCACTACGCTGGCCAAGTGCGGGTTGGCGGACTTCACATGTCTTTTGAAGACTTCTTAGGTTCTCTCAGACATGCAGGTTTCCTCACGATGTTTTCCTTCACCGTAAGACAAGTGGTAATCATGTTAGAAATGATTCGCATATGAAAATATCAGAGATGCGAGACCCGGGATTTGAACCCGCTTTACTCGGTTACCCAAGCGAGCGTGTTACCATTGGGCTACCACTGCCTATGTTACTAAACTACAGTCTATGGTGAGGTTGAAATGTCTCGAACGAAAATTGTATGTTACGATTAATGAAAACTGTGAAATCTTACAACTAGCACATATCAATCCTTATACATCGAACATTATCGTGTTTTAATTCATATTAGGCACCCATTTGTTCGTACATTGTACGTTCACCTTGTCGTGATGGGGGACTCATTCGTGTCCGACAATCTAGCCGTGCGCGAAGTCAAGAAACGCACTGGATGGCGGCCCACCTCGATGGATGATGTACCATGTGGGTTACTCCTGGTACTTCTCTGATAGCACTTATGGCTTTTACCTATTTTTTTTATACTTACACCACCTCTGACACACCCCCAACAAAACATAAAAAATATATTTAAATCGGTCCAGACGTTATTAATTTTTAGCGAGACTAACAAACAGCAATTGATTTTTAAATATATAGATTTAAAAGCCCCCAGTAGTGGGGCTTATTAGCCGTCCGGATATCCAGCCAGTCGTGAAGTCAAAAAACGCACTAAGAGGAGGCCCACTTTGGTGGGCGGTGAACCATGCGGTTTGCTCCTGGCATTTCTCTGACAGCAGAGTGGACCTTGAAGAGTAACCTTGGTTGCATGGTCTGCTTCGGCAGACCTGTCGTTGTGACGTCGTGACTCGTGGTTGAGTGCGTACGCGACCTTGCAACGCTCTTTTAAGACCGGGCAGGGTTTTAGTGGGTTGTACCAGCTTTTCTAACCAGTGAGTCCCACATAACCACTAGAATGTATACAGGTGGAATGCGTAAATGCGTTTCCCGACAAAAGAAAAGGTAAATCGTAAAAGTACTATCATTCGATTGTTAGAAAAGCACAAACAATATACTAGAAAATTGTAGGTCTCAAAAAGACTTTTTAGAGAAACATTTTTAATAGCATAGGTCTTTCTCGTAAGGTACAGTCGCAATAACTATTTATATCCATTTAAAATGCACCTAGTGTTTTGAAGGAGGTCAAATGGCGTATCGAGGAACAACAAGATCGCAGAAAAGCCGTGGAAGACCAACGCCGACGACCAACAGTAAGGTTTAAAGAAGGTGACCTCGTTTGGGTGGAGAACCACAGTCAAAGCAATGCTGAGAAAGGGGTTACCAGAAAATTTGCGCCGCGTAGGGAAGGGCCGTATAAGATTTCAACAGCCGTCTCTCCAACTACTTGGGAAGTGGTAGATAAAGACGGAGCGGTTAAGGGCAGGTACCATGCCAGTGCGTTATCTTTGTATCAAGGGACTTCTAGGTCTGACGCCGTCACCCTGCGTAAGAGAGGACGTCCAGCCAAGTCTCAACCTCATAGTGGCTGTGACTTGGAGGGGGAGGCTATAGCGAACGACATCTGTCCACCACAAGAGGATGCCATACGACCCCCCCGTCGTGCGCGCCGACCGCCGGTTCGCTACAGCGGACGGGAGGGGTAGTTGAGTCAGGTTCGGGACGCGCATTACGCAAGGCACGCCACGCTCTCTCTTACGCTATTTTTATGTAAAGATATTATTTGAAATTAAAATTGTTTCGTAGTAAATCTAAAATTGTAGAGTATATACATTAAAGTGCTAATTAACAATTTGAATATTATTGACCTTAGCTATACTAGTTTTAAATTAAACTATCTTTTCGGGGTTCTTGCGCATTTATTTTTATTTTTGATTTCCAAAGTTTCAAATGCTTTACACCAATCGTGATCACGGGAGAGACTGATTATCTTCTTGACCAGATAGTTTTATATAAACTGAATATGAAGATATATCATCCGTATAAAAATCTATGAGTGAAATTTTAGTCATTCAGACATGATACTATTTAATTGCTTATTTTATGACGCATCACTGGCTAGACAGGTTTCGATAAGAATCGTTGAGCTGTTGTTAGTCGTTAGTATAACATCAGTAAGTTTAAATTAAAATCTAGCTTAGATTTCTTGTTTGTTTTGTGATTTTAGTGATTGCACACACGTAACTTAGATGCATGCATGGCATAAAAAGTAGCAAATATATACATATAAGAAATATCTTTTAACTACTCCGTAGATTTAGTGGGTAGTATTTATGCTATACACGGCTGCAGATCAGGGAGCGCGTTCTAGGACTGCCAAATAAAGTTAGAGTGCGCTTGTATTTGAATCACAGTTGGACAATATAATACCTCCTACGCAGATGGCAAGTCTCGGTGAGGTTGTCTGCCGTAGCCGAAATCTGTCGGGAAGACATTATTATTATATGGACTATCTTTTTTTGTTTTTATTTCAATAAACTAGATTTTGCTTTCATCTCTACTCGTCGTTTTAGGTACGTCTATAAATAAAAACCTATGTGTTTATTGATAATATCAGTTATCTCTATTTGGAATCTCACATAGAGTTACTACAACGTAGAGTAAGAAACTTACACATTTACTTTACTCTCTACTGTATAACTTATACAATAAAAGTGTAAGTAAAATATTACTGACAAACTTATACATTTATTATACAAATAGAAATATTGGAAATAATAGTCTACTACACTTCTTTTAAATACATAAAATAAATAATACACTATTATTTTCAAATTCTAAGTCTACTGTTGGCCGTTTTTGTATAAAAATTGTTGATAGGTGTCAATTTAGTAAGAATTTAATAAAACAATCAGTATTTCCAGTGCCATAAACATCTTTTAGTTTTGAAATTTGATTGCAAATTTCAAATAACGCATATTAAAAACTTAAAATACCAAATAGAATAAATAAGCATATTTAAGTTTTTTTAAATAGTTAATATACTGATTCCATGTATTTACCATTTTATTATATGTAACTGAATAGGTATTCGCACATATGTGATATTTTTTAAATTTGGTTACTTACAGAATTGTTAAAAAACTGGCCAAGTGAGAGTCGGACTCGCGCACGTAGGGTTTCATACCATTATCTATAAAAACGGCAAAAAAATCATGTCTTTTGTATGGGAGCCCTCCTTAAATATTTGTTTTATTTTAATTATTTATTTTTAAAGAGAATATATAACTAAATATTCTGTCAATATTTCAAGCGTCTACCTGTTGCCTTTATCAATATGGAGCTAAAATGAGCAAAAAAATCACGTTTGTTGTATCGGAGCCCCCTTAAATATTTTTTTTAATTATTTTTTTTAGTATTTGCAGTTATAGGGGCTACAGAAATACATCATCTGTGAAAATTTCAACTTTCTTTCACGGTTCATGAAATACAGCCCGGAGACAGACAGGCAGACAGACGAACGGACAGCGAAATCTTAGTAATAGGATCTCGTTTTATCCTTTGGGTACGGAATCCTTATAAAATGACAACCTCAAGTAAAGCTCAGAAAATTATTTTACCTAATAAGTATTACTGTCTATTCTTTATGTAATAATCAAACAATTGCTTAATAAATCTTTGTAATCGTATAACTTAAGGCTACTCATAATAAAATTACGTACATAACTTCATACTTTATTGGCAGAGATAACGAAATACCACGATCTACTATCTCTACATACTTCTTTCTCTTCTTTCATTGTTGTAATTCTCTTCATACGCGGTCATCGCTAGTTCTTAGACTTTTGACCAGACTTTCTTGTAGTATCAGAAACACTTGGTCTTCAAAAGTCCTCTATGATCTCCCTTTCCGTCACCTTCTAATAATTATTCCACAATATATACATATATTTTGACCATTCTTTCGACATTCTTTCTACTTGTCCAAACCACACTCTTCTTTATTCTTTGTATGACACTAATATAAACTTGCCATTCTCCGAACTCCTTATATCTCACAGATAAGCTGATAACCACAAAGTCTTCTGAGAGATCATATTATTTCTACTATATCCATTTTGCTTTCGTACTTCTTCTGTCACGTCCGTTCTCTTCCGTTGCGCTGCTGCATGACAGATTTACCAACACTGTGTTTCTTAAAGCTAACAAAAATTATAAATAATACAAATTTTTGAATCTTAAAGTCTTTCATCTCTTAATAAAATAATTAGCGCTAAAGTATTTTCTTTTTATTATTATTATTTAATTTTTTTTATTATTATTATTTAAATAAAGAAATAAACTTTTCTTTATTCCTTATTCCTTTATGTAAAACTATCAAGTTTTCTAACTAACTAACTTCTAAATTTACAGTACTTTTCTTCCATATTCTATCCATTTGTTCCGCCCTGTATATAATATGTAAATCCAGTAGCAAAAAACTAGCTAAAAAGTCTAAATACCTGTGCTTTACCCATATTAAACTCGCTCATTTTTTTGAAAAATTGGCAAATAATCATATTAAATAAAGAAAAGATTTTTTTAATTAAATTGTATTTTATTCATAATTCGTATAATGTATTTCGTGGAACTATAATAAATTACGGTAAGTGTGCACCAGAAGGATGAAAACCATTTTCATCGGCAGTGTAGTCAACTCTGTAGGTGAGACCATCTGCACCAATGTATTCGTAGAACCCAGATACTCTTGTGCCTCCAGCTGAGTCTGAAGCATCCACAATTCCACTTTCCCCTGCACTTATTCCATTTTCTGTCTTAAAACTATATTTATAGTTATTTCCACTCGTATCAATGTCCTGTTCGATGATTCTAGCATAGCCTTCGTTGTCATAGTTTTTAGCATAAGCATATTTAGGCGGTAACGCTGTAGTCGAAACGGCTATAACAGGACGAGCTGTTGTGCTCGAAATAAACCTTGAATAAAACATAGTATATAAGTTATATTTTAAAATAGTACTAAAAAACTTAAGCCTTAAGCCTACACTTAAATGCAAAAAAAATATGGAATTTGTTATATTTTTCTTTAAATGATTGACGCCTACAAATTACAAAGAGCATACTTTCTTTAATGACAAATTGATAACAATATTTAGCATAGATTATTTGCACAATAGAATTGCACAAACTGGATAGTATTTTAAATATCTTAAAAAATGTAATAAACTGTATTTAAATTAACTTAAATTTACACGTATTCAAATTACAAATATAAAATTTCAAATTATAAGTTAAAAGTACTACGTTTTCATAAAAATACTTTCCTAATAGGCTAGATTAAAAAATATATAACTTTATAATCTATCTATCGCTTATTATCGTCTTGTTTTCTCTAATAATCCCTATATGATTACAACATTATAAGAAAAAAAAAACTATAAACTCATAGAGTACCTACGCCATTCACCACTTACCAACGAAATTAACAAAATACATATTATTATCATATTCTAATACCCTCTATTTGGCGCATGAAGTATCCCTAAGATAAAATATAAAATAATGCAGATTCAAACACATGACCAGCGTGGCGACCATCATGGCATTTCAAGATATGTAAATCTCTGTTAAATCCTTCATTGTTGATTACAATAGATATCCCGACGAAGCGACAAACGCTTCTGCATTACAAAGTTTATGACGTACTACAGACTTACTCTCGCTTCGCATCTCTAGATGCATTTTGTACTTATAGAATTATATACAGATAGCGCCAAGTTTTTGGATTTTTTATTACTAACAGTAGCCTATAAGTTACTCCGGAGTAACTATGGTTTATGTGTGTAATAAATTTCATTTAAATCCGTTAAGCCGTTTCACCATGAAGGAGACACAAAGATACATACATACACATAAACTTCCGCATTTATAAGAGTAGTTTTAATACATCAAAAACAATATACCTGTTATCTTTGAAGGCTGCAAATGGTGGAGCAAGCTGTTGGTATAGCGGCTGGTAGCCGTAGCTAGGGTAGTTCGAGTTATATCTATTCAAATAGTTATTATATCTGTAGTTGTATCTGCCAGGATTTACTAGATTATACACGTTTCTTCTGTCATCATTACGCTCTGGGTGGTAGCTTCCATTGTCATCAGCTCGTACTAAGTTTAAGAGGCATAGAGCCAACGTAGTGAACTGTAAATGATAAGCGAATTATGAGTAAGCGTCTAAAAGAATCTGCTGATATATGTTTTTTTTTCCAATTGTGCTCTTTCTTCCGCTTGCTATTATTCCCTATCTATGAATTTAAGAACAATTATTGTTCCTGCATAAAGAACCCTTACTTTGATTTATAATTTACTAGTTTTTATTTCTTATTATTTCAATGTATTGCTATGTGTAGCGATGCCAACATATTCATAGTACATTTTTAAATATATATTTTTTATAACAAATGCTTAATGACATAAAATACCAATTTTATTTTGAGTTTTTTTTTATTTATTTGATACTGAGGTCTTCTCATGATGACTATAGTTTTCCACAGTTTTAAAAAATGTGAAAATAACAGAAACAGATTAAAAATTAATTTATCTTTACCTATCTATTCTAATATTATAAAGCTGAAGAGTTTGTTTGTTTAGTTGAACGCGTTAATCTCAGGAACTACTAATCCGATTTGAAAAATTTTTTTGCATTAGACAGCCCGTTAACTGAGGAAGGCTATATATCATCCCGAAAAAATGAACGGTTCCCTTGGGATAAATTTATTTTGGTCTAGGGACGAACCCGAAGCGAAGCGACGGTGACTTGCTAGTGTACATATAATAAAATAGTAACAAAGCGAAATCCGTACATGCAACAATTTTTAAAAGCACGACTGAAGATTGATTTATGTATTCTGTACAGAATATAGAACTCAAAACTATAATAGTTAAAAAATTTGTCTGTTTTTCTGTTTATTATTCACACAAAAATACTGAAAAGATTTTAACTAAATTTTATATAGTAAACTTATTACTCGAGTGAATATTTAGGATACCTTTTACTATTTACAGAAAAATCTATAGGTAACTAAAAAAACACAATAACTGGTTCGGCCGAGTTGTCCTTCGTACAAAAATACACAAAAAACTATTAGTAGCAGAGTTACATTAACAATAACAATTTCGTAAAATATTTAACAATTTAGTTGAACATTTTCATGATAAAATGTAAAATTCTGTTCTGGTGCAAGAAGTTCCTCCTAGTCTGCTTCTGTCTGTTTCTTCGCTGACTTCTTCTAAACCACGCAACGGATTTTGATACGGTTTTCACTAATTACAAATTTATGTTATCTTTAATATATAAAATTCCCGTGTCACAATGTTTGTCCGGGATGAACTGCAAAACTATTTATTCGATCTAGACGTATTTTATTTCAAAATGTGTGATTTGTGCCAATTAAAAAGATAGGATAGTTTTTATCCCGATTATTGCTTTTTTTATTGCAAAATTGACGATTTTCATATGTGTGCCACAGCAATGCGTGGCCGGGTCTGCTAGTTACTATATACATTTTTCACTGCAGGATAAAAATTGTATTGTGAATATCTCCGTTGTATCAATCCCATAGAAGATTAAGTAAAATACGGCAATAAACCAAGTGAAATGCATGGTTTTAAACATTCCAATTTTACTTTATCCATATTAAGAATAATTATGGGAAATCGAGAAAGTAGGCATATTAATTTTGAACAAATCCAGTTAATATAGAAGAATTTATTGATTAATAATTTATGAACCAAAAATTACGCCGACTTTTAAACTCTAAAGTTTAAAATAGTACAGTAGTATAAAGTTTACAATATGTGAAAATATAGCAAAAGATACTTAGTCTCGAAATTTTCCAAATTCAGAACCCCCTGCTTCCTCCCCCGAAATCGGTTAAAGACTGTCATATCATATCTATTATTATTATTATATTTACACGTATATTATTATTATCTGCGATTACCTTAAAAATGCACAAATTATATTGTTTTAAAAATATATTTTAAAAGTGCTTCAGTCGCTTTTATTATAAATGAGACCTTTCACTTTCAGAAATTTAGCCTCTTTGATCTATTTTAGTATTTATAATAATACTAGCGACTCACCCTCGCTTTGCTCAGGTTTGTCTCTAGGTACTTTTCATCAGTTGGTATGGAATAGATAGACTCATAATATATATATATATATATATATATATATATATATATATATATATATATATATATATTGGAAAATCTTATTGAAATAGATGTTATTATCGATGCAGAGGCCGAATCTATAGTTTTTAGAATTTTTGTCTGCCTGTCTAGAAAAGTAGTTAAGTACTTGAAGTCTAAAAAACTTGAAGTCTTCTATCTTTTTGAACCCTCTGTATACCAAACTTCATCAAAATTGGTTCAACGGTTTAAGCGTGAAAACTTAACAGACAGACAGAGTTACTTGCGCATTTATAATATTAGTATGGATTATTATTTATCTCAATAGTTTATTTTTTCGTAACAGTAGGTATACATAATATTTTGACATTCATATTATTATATTAAAATCAGAAGAACCAACAAAAAAATTAAATAAAAATCTTACTTACCACAAAGGATTTCATTGTACTAAAAACCTTGTGAGTCGAAATGTTACAAGACAATGATAGTTCGATCATTCCATCACTTGATTTTATACAATCATCGAAATCTAAAACAGACTATTTATTGCAAGAATAGGAGCGCCCAATATGTAGATAAAGCAATTTAATGTTTGTCAGGGTGACATTGAAAGGAACTTATATGGAGCGATGTGTGGTATGTTGCGCCACCTACCGCACCCATAAGAAAGACCATTTGCGAGACATAAAATTAATTTACCTACGATTAAGTTTCCGGCATCTCAAACTTTGTTTTGATAATATTATAATATTATAGTAGTTAAAAATTCTCAGTTCGATTTGCATAAGTCATTTGGTAGGTAGCTCTTTAAATTAGTAATCATTACCAGCTTATATTTAGCTTCTTAAGCATATTGTTCAATAAAACAAAATAATATTTTTAATATTTTATTATAATTTAAAATCTTCGGTCATCACATATATTCAGGGTAAGGTATCATATTCCATATAAATTAATATCATTCGCTCACATCTTCTACAATCCTAACGAGAACTTCATATTCTAATTTTAATTTATTATTTTTAGAATTGGATATTGTACTTAAAACTTTACTTCCCTTAAAATTGTAAAACGTCCCTAATTTTTCGCCTTCTTCTAAGTTTAAGTATGGTGGGTACCTGAAATAAGAAAATAAAAAAGAGTTATTAAAAAAGTAAATTTTAATAAAATTATTACTTATATTAGGTAGCCAAATTTTGTAACATAATAAAGTTCGAACTAGAAAATAAGTAAAAAATAGCAGATTCAAAAATAATAAAAAATATGAGCTTCCAGTAAAAGATATCAATTTCCAAGCTCCGACATATAATTTTAATACAATAATAACTAAGTTTGTTTTTGTTAGATAGCTTGTTATCTATTATAACAAAATTGGAATAAAATCTAAAAAATAGCATGTTATTTATTCTCTTTTATAGCTATTTACTAATAAAATTATTGTACGTTATTTTACTGGATTATATTAATAACTAGCGACTCACCCTCGCTTTGCTCAAGTTCGTCCCTTCCACCCTCTTAAGGAATGATTTCCGGGATAAAAATATCCTAATAGTATCCTATATCCTTCCCAGGGTCTCAAACTATCCTCTTACCAAATTTCAACTCAATCGGTTCAGTAGATCCAGAGATTACCCCCTACAACCTCACAAAGTTTACCTCTATAATATTAGTATAGGTAAAATACAAAATTCATAGTAAAATAATATTATATTAATAATAAAATAAAATTATTGTACGTTATTGTATTGGATTATATTAATAATGCTAGCGGCTTACCATCGCTTCGCCCAGGTTCACCTCTTGAAAAACAAAAACAAATCTATCGTACCGGAACCGTACATTTTTCCGGAATTAATAGTAGCCTATGTGTTATTCTGATGTATGAGCTATATTAATGTAAAGTTTCATTAAAATTCATTCAGTAGTTTTTGCGTGAAATAGTAACATACGTCCATATATCCATACATCCTCACAAACTTTCGCATTTATAATAATAATGGATAAATAACAAAATATTACACAAAAATTATAGCTTAAGACTAATTAAGTATATAATGTAATTATAGCACAGTACCTACTGCAAAGTGTTTATAAAATGATTTATTACATAAACGAGTTCAGATCTGAGTAAAGATTAGAGAGAATTAAGAACTAATAGAAAGATTTTTGTGAAATTATACACTATAAATTATAATTTAGAATTTCTATTAAACTCCATTTAACGTTGTTTAGTTTACGTAAACAGTGCGAGGGCGGAATGTTATTTCAGATTACTGACTTTCTTATGACCTTGCTCCGGAACAATATAAGAATGTGAATCTTGAAAACTTTATAAAGACACTTGATCACAAATTATACCTACATATAAAATATTACTAATGTTATACGAAAAATAATAATAATGCTTTATCTCGCCTGCTAAAAGTTTTATCAATTGCCTGCAATAAATCGATTTTATTGATAAAGCAGCTATTATATATTATGACTTACAGTCAAAAATTATATATAAATATTATAATGTATACTATAAATATAATATACTATAAATATTACAATATATACTATTAATGTATGCAATAAAGTACTACAAAAATTATATCATATGTTTCATCTGCTTGTTTTTTCGCTTTGTCTTATATTAAAATGTATCTACTTGAAACAAAACTTAAGATCATACTTTGTAATACTATCCCGACCTATTTTGGCCACAATGGCCATTCTAATTGAGACTATCTATCTGTGGAGGAATTATTATAGTGCACAAGTGTACGCGCATGGTGGAATAACTACTCGATGCAACCAGTGAGAGTTAAGGCGCAGGACCGACAGCTAATCTCTAGAACTACTGAACTAATTTGGACGCGGTTTTTGCAATTATGGTCTGCTCTGTATATACTAAAATTACCTTAGCCCTTATAGGAGCTTAAATATATAAAATCGGTTAAAAATGTAAAGATCTCTATAAAATTCATAAACCTTAATTTTTAACAAATATAATTGCTATTAGTCTATAATTAAAAAAGTATTTTTTACATAAGTACTATTTAGATATATCTTTATATAAATAATTTTATATAAAGATTTAGAACAATACTATTTTATGACTGTAATAAATGTTTAATAAATTCAGTCATTGTTAGGAACGGTCGCTCTCTTAATATAGGATAGTTTAGGCTATAGTCCATGACGCTGGTCAAACGTGCGATTTTATCATTCTAATCTTCTTTTTATTTCTATTCTGGTTTTAATTTTAATTACTTAGTGGTTCTCTGACGCGGCGATGCTCATCATCAAAATATTAATCGGTAGATACTTTTAATAAAGGTAAAAGGCCAAGAGAGATTTTTTTTGTGTCTACTTAAAATTTTTAATTTTATTTTTATTTTATTATTTTTAAATTACTTACGGACACTAAATCTAATAGATTACTCTCATTGAGATTATTCTTATGAGCACAAACACGCTATATCTTCTGTAAGTTTCTGAGGAATTGAGCATCCCGCTGACTATTTAATGCTACAGCATCTGCCATAGTTAACTAATGTCTTAGAAATACCACCAAAGTAACAGTACACCAAATTTAAAATTAATCTGATCTGTGAAAGTTAATAAGACCCTTTAGTCAAGTAGGAAATGAGTGACGATTATCAAACGCCTGAACAGATCTTCATAAATGATACCTATGAATCATCACGATCACGTCAGCTTTCAAACAAAAAAAAATTACAACAAAATCGGTCTATTCGTTTAGGAGCTATGATGCCACAGACAGACACACACATACACATACACATAAACAAACAGACACGTCAAACTTATAACACTTTTTTCCTTCGGGGGTTAAATAAACACATAATGCCCTTTCATTTGATACCCCACTTGGGTAGGAATATTTGAAAATGTTCGATTATTCATCCTCACTTTCACTCCATATCTAAAATGGCTGAACCAATTTTGATAAAACATCTCTAATTGTAATATACACATCATGCCCTTTCATTTGATAAAACATGTTTAAGTTTCACACACACACACACACACATACACACACATAGCTGTCAAACTTATAACACCCCTCTTTTTGCATCCAGGGTTAAAAAATTATTATATTTTTCTACAGCTCTTATATTTACGCCCGTCGAAGATTTGTTTTCTGCTTTCCAATCTAAAAGATTCTCAACTTATCGTAGATTCGAATTAACAATAATTTTAATTATAATATACTAAAGAAAAACGGTGACTAAACCAACAAAATTTGAGTTGCCTTCGATAAGCAAGCGCCGCAAGGCCGCTAGCCGGTTCTTCGAACCTCGTCCTTTTCTTACAAAAAAAAGGAGGCACTATATACTATAAATTATATCCATACTAATGTTATAAATGTTAAAGTGTTTGTTTGTTTGTTTGTCCTTCTTTCACGTCAAAACAGAGTGATGGATTAGCGTGATTTTTTGTGTGAAGATAGTTGGGGAGCTGAAGAGTAACATAGGCTACTTTTTACCGCAGGAGATTATCTCATTCCCTCGGGAAAACAATTTATAATGAAAGCCAAAAATTATTTATGATCAGAATTGATTAAAATTTATCATCATCATCATCAAAATCATTGCTATAGTAAACGAGATAATAGCGAAAAATCAATTGTTGTGACCTTGAATAACTTACGAGGCAGACACGAGATTTTATGAGACTTTTGAGACAACTTTAAAAACACCAAAATAAAGGTGTATACAATTTTACAGCTTATACTGAATAATAAACTTCTCAAGAAAGATTTGAAATTTTTGAGAATGAAAAATAAACCATACCATATACATATTGTGTAGTGTGTACAGTACAAAAATTCATCATTTCATTCATTCGCTACGGATATCAGAATAGGCCGCTACAATCATAGAACTCTTCTAGGATCTTCTAGGATCAAAAAAAATCGACGAATGTGCAATACAACTTAATCGCAGAGGCTATTTACCTCATGTGCAATTCCATACACGACCTTATAATGTACTCCTAACTGATTTCGGCTATAACGGTCAATCTTACTGAGACTAGCCAGATAGCCAGGAGACATTTTAGTGCATAAGTGTACGCGTAGACACAAATGCACTCTCTATTTCTTTCTTCCTTGAAGGAGGTACACAAACCTATACTGTAACTTACTGTACTTTTTTACAAAAAGCTATTTTTTCTTTCAAAATACCTTCTTGTGCTCCTTTTGGGATATCTTGTAGAAAATATTGTTACAAGCACCAAAGTACAAAAATGTGGTATTACGTGATGGTGACATCAAATACAAATTTTATTGATAGTAGTTTCGAGGAAGAATATACTTAATTGCTGCAAAAATAATTTATAAATGACATCTAAAGATATCAGATATCAAAAACAATTATTGTACTGGCTAAAAATTCACCAAAAATTTATAAAAAGAACGTCCTACATTGTTTTTTCATTCCATATGTTATGGACCTATTATTTGTAGCTGGAAAGGCGAATACATTTTGTTGTTACACAGTATATAATAAAAGTAAATTGATATACAAATGTATAGTTATATATGTACTTATCAAATGATAGAAAAAAATCCAAATGATTTTCAATTATACAACTTTCTCATTTTCATGTTAATCTTAGAGTTAGCGTATGACGTATTGCGTCTAAGTATAATCAACGGTACAATAAACGATACCAGTACATTAAATGAGTAGATGAAAAATCATTGATATTTAATAAGGTTGATATTGGAGCCTTTCTTGACAAAGTAGGTATATAATATGATAAAATATATTATCTACTGATGATAATGCCAATTCAGGCTTATCAAAATATTTAGCTAATCTATACAAATAAATAAAATTGAAGCGTCTGTTTGTAATGTCAAAATAACAACTTTTTACTAAATGCATATGAAATTATACGTAAAACAAAAACAATTTTTGTAATTTGGCTTTGTCTGTCTGTTTGTTTTAGCTAATCTTCGAATTGGCTGGACCGACGGCTGATGTTAGAAGAGTAACTTAGGCTACTTTTATTTTAGAAAAATAATCACAAAAAAATTAAAAATCCTGAAAAATTGGAAAATGTTCACGGAAAAACATAAAATCTGTAATTTGTGGGACTGCCACAGTCCAATAGCCTTTGACAGAACGACGTCTTCGTTCCAAAGATCGTTTCAAGTCATCAATTACATTATACGTGTCTTTATAGATTTCGTTTTTTACATACCCCCAGAGAAAATAATCTAAGGGTGTAAGATCTGGTGACCTCGCTGGCCATGGCACAGGACCATGCGTTGCAATAAAATTTTCACCAAACTGCTCAATCAACATCTCTTCTACTGTACGGTATTGTTTAATAAATTATTCAACAAAATACAAAACAGTACGCAAACGGTTAGCAGTAATCAACGAAACGTAGAAAAAACTTAAAATTATTGGCGCCAGGAATTGTGTGGAAAATATTCTAAACGGAATCAATAATATTGTAATGCTAAATGCAGTACAATCCTTGAAACGTCCAATCCAGCTATATATTGAAAACAACGGCTATCATTTTGATCAATTGATCTGTTAAGGTTTACTGAGTAAATAACAAAGAACAATAAAAAACATTTTGTTAAAAAGGAGCTCTTTACTTTAGTTTTCCGTATGTCATGACTTCCCAGAATGCGTTCCTCATTAGCAACACTATCGAATAACATATTTTAAAGATACTTGAGTGTATTTGTGGTTATAGCGATTTTTAATAAGTAGTAAACAATTATGTGGTATTTGATGTGTATAAGAAAATCAGTATAAAATCAGCTAAAAGGAATCGTCGTGGCTGGAGGAATAAATGTGCAGATATTGAATTAGATAAAAATATGCCTTTGAAAATAGCTCAAGATATTTTTTGTCGAATAATAAAAATAAAAGCCGCTTGATAGAAATGTTAAAAATTAAATTATGTGACAACAATATTTTTACATGCGCAGAGGAAAGCGATGAAGACAATTTAATTATTGATACAGCAATATTATATTAATACGAAATATATTTTCTTAAACCATCCAGAGGCAAAGTCCAACACAAAATATTTTCCTCGAAAAGTTTAAAGAATCGTTTCCAATATGTAAAGGACACATTTTTTTACATGCCTTTACGATACAGCATCCGCGTTTTTCAACAAAGGTAAACTTAAATTTGCCAAAAAAATTCAGCAACGTCATAGTTTTTACGAATTAGCAAAAGTATTTAAAAATATGAACGGAGACTCCGACGACTCGAAAATGTATGGGATAAATTTTTGGCGATTTCTGTCATTTCTAGTACTCATTCCTTAAGTGGTCCCATAGTTTTTTGATCCTTACATGAAATAAAATCGATTGACATAAAAAAATTTTTTTGGTATTTTAGCATTTTTTTCGCTGACTGTACATTTTTTCCAAAATCAGTGAACGCAGTTCAGAATATCTCAAAAAGTTATGGATGGTCTCGTAGGAACGTTTTTCTGTAACTATAACAGTTAAGGTACCTGCCTGTATATTGCTATATCAATTTTTTTTTTTCAAATGCAAATCACAATTTTTGATAGGTAAACTTTTTTAAATATATTATAAGCTAAACATATCTGTTTGAATTATTAAATTTCATTCACTGTAACTGAAATCCGAGGTTTTCATAATTTTATCGCCCCAGGCACTCCACTAATACATAATATGTAGGTTACTAGAGCACTGAGGGATATGTCAACTCCGTACTTACTACTTAGTAATCTTTATAGCGAACTGATTTGAACTGTGCAGTTTTTATAGTACTTTTAAAATATTTTTATAAAATGGTAAATTACTTTAAATATTTTAATCAGTTTAAAGATGTTTTAAAGCTTTAAATTGATACTGAAAATGAAATTATAAAAAGATTGTTAAATTATAACGAAAAAATTATTAAATATTGCTAGAACTATTTAGATTACAAAAAAAAATCGTAAATATTAGTAATTTATATATTAGTAAGAATATAAAAACACTACTGAACAAATCAATAACTAAACACATTAATGTTAGTTTGGTTAGAATACACTAGTCTTTGCGATAATTTTTCATAGGAAATACCTACATAATATTATGTTTTAAAGAGCCTCGGGTTTTTAATCGAAAAATTATTATTTTTTAATTGAATCCATTAACTGAATGAAGATTAAAGTCTTTTAATTCATTATTTTACCTATTCATGAGTGTACCACGAGTCGTGATCCTCATATCTAAAACGATTTTATTACTCTGACCTTTTAAAGTGTTAATATGCACAAGTCAATTTTATATAAAAATTACAAAATACATAATCCTGATGATTTATTTTTATAATAGTTCATAGCTAAACTGAGAATGTATTTGTTAGATTTCTATTAAAATAATTAATTTACAAGAGGCTGATCTAAAATTTATTATTTTAATAAATTGTAACAGAATTAAACTCAGTATAAAAAAATAATTAATTAAAAAAAAAATAGATAGAGATTACATAAATAATATTGAACGCTTTAATAAAAACTAAATATTTAAGCCACATTTTAATTCTAAATACAATAAGTATTACCACGAGATTATCTTTTTAATATGAATTTCAGATTTTAATATTAAATAGTGCTACTGTTTTTACCGTAAAAGTTGTAAATTAGCATTTATTTCAATTTTTATAAATAATCGTAATAATAATAATAATAAAATTAAACAGGCAATTACCGAATAACGTCATAATTACCAACGTCCATATTTTATTGTACAAGGTATAAATATATAAATTTATTAGCCAGTTATATAATTGTTTATGCATAAGGAAATTATTATAAACTTTAAACTTCATTAAAATTTATATTAACTATGGCTTGATCATTTCTAATAATCTATACTATAATAAAATTATAGAGGTCGAATGTCTGTACATAGAAAAAAAAATGCTTAAAACCGAGGCAAGGGGATGTAAGAAGAGCAATAGAACAAATCCAGTTTTTTTTTAATTTTTGTTTCTCTGTCTGTTTGTCTGTTTGTATGGGCTAATCTCCGAAACTGTTGAACCGATTTAAATGAAATTTTGCATGGCGGTACCTTATATTTCTTGTCAATATTTAGGATATTTTTCATGCCGGAAAATCAAATAATTCCCGTGGGATAGTTAAAAAACAAAAGTAACTTATACTTATAGCTTAGTATACAAAAACTACTCATTGGATTTTAATGTAAATTTACAATAATATAGTTCATACATCAGAATTTTAAATAAGCTACTTTTATCCTGGAAGATGTACGGTTCCCGTGGGATTGATTATTTTTGTTTGTCTAGAAGCGAACCCGAGCGAAGCGAGGGTGAGCCGCTAGTTTATTATAAAGTTCCGCGACGAGATAGCGTCAGATGGCTCTGTTATAATTTAGTCAATTATAATTAAAACTAAACAGGATCTTTCAAAAGTATATTGGAATGTGCTTGAAATGCATATAAAATGGGAAACCGGTAGATGGCTCATTTGGAATTTTAATTAATTAATAAAAATCACTTTTATTGGTTTATTTAAAATTTCCTAATATCTTTTAGCGAGCAATATTAATTTGTTATATAATATTTTTCTCATTTAATTTACTTAATGCATGATACATATAAATGGATATTCATCAACGCGGATCTACGATGATTTAAATGAACTAATCTCTATAAACAAATCTTTTTCTAGTAAATCACATCCGATAGTAACTGCTCTATTTTATATTTATTTCCAAAAAAACCTCGAACGGCGACCTCGAACCGGAACATGTAAAGGTCGTCTAACTAATAACTGATGATAGCAACTATGTATAGTAAATTCACATTCCTCAAAATCATATAAAATAAGCGTATAAATTATGTGAGACTTAAAATTGTGAAATACTTAGAATATAACTATAAAGTTAATTAGCTTTTCTTTGACGAAGAGCTTTTAAAAGTTTCGCAAAAGACCGACCAGTGAAGTTAAGGTGGCCCAGTGGTAACGCGCTCGCTCGGGAAACCGAGTAAAGCCAGTTCAAATCCTGGGTCTTGCACCTCTGATATTTTCATGTGTGAATAATTTCCGATATGATTACGACTTGTATAACGGTGAAGAGAAACTTCGTGAGGAAACCTGTATGTCTGAGAGATTGTAGCAAGTTTCTGAAAAACCAAAAAGTCCGCTAGCCCGCACTTCGAATGCATGGTGGTCCCCTTTGTACAGAGCATGATGAACTGTACTGTGAGTGAAATAAAATTAGAGACAAGATAAATATAAGATATACTCACTGCATTGTAGATACTGTTTCCGAGACATTTTTAGGCTCTGGCTCCATAACTTTGCATTTTAAGGTGACCTCCTCATCTGTCTGTATTTTTTCTAAATTATTCGCACTCCACTTTCCAAGTATAGCATCACTAATACCGCCAATATCTGGTGATATGTATTTAGTAACAAAGGATGTTATCATCCTGTAAATGAAGGGGAATCGAGGAGCATATATCTGGTGCCCTATGTACTCATTGGAATCGCCTCGTCCTAAATGTTTGTATGTACCATCGTACGGATAAACTCCTCGTTGATAAATATATGTATATTTTCCTTCATCTCCTGGTATGTATTTACCTTCATCTAAAGGTCTGTAATATTTCCCGTCATCATAGTAGTCATAAGTTTTAGGTTTGTACTTTCCATCGTCAAATGGTGAGCATTGAACTATCGCCCATATTGATATTACGATCACCTGAAAATATGTTAAATGATTTATTTATTAATAGCTCTCCATAAAAACTATCAAATCTAGCTTTTAACTCTAGGTTTATTTTTGTTTAATCTTATTATATAAATATAAATGAATGATCGTATGTTTGTCCTCTATATCTTCCTAAACCATTGATTGTAATGAAACTGCGGTAGGTCATTCTATGTATGACTGGAAAGGTAATTGGTGTAAAAAGATGGGTTTTTAGGTGCCCCTTAACCATTCAAGCATAGACACGCACCCGAGCGAAGCGAGAGTAAGTCGCTAGTCAAATAAGAAAAATACTTTATTATTAACAATTTCTTTGTCAAAGTAATTGCCAATGCATATAATAATAGTTATTGATGTTTATAAAGAACTATGTTGATGTTCATTTAAAACTAATCTGTACTATAATAGTATAAAGAGGAATTTGTTTGTTTCTTTAAATTATGAAACTACTAAGCTAATTTATTGATATTTTTTTTAATAAAGGATAGCTAGCTATATTATACAAAATATATTTTCTACTAGAGACTCACCCTCGCTCCGCTCTGGTTCGACCCTACTTACGTTTTAACGTTTGATATAGATTTCTCAGAGATGAGATATTTTCCCGCAGTGAAATGTATCCTATATGTTGACCCGGATAACCAACTATCATCATATCAAATTTCATCAAAATCCCTCAGACAGACAGACCCTCAAAAAAAACAGACAGACAGACATAAAAATTTTTAAAAACTATAGATTCGGCCTCTATATCGATACTATGACTATTTCAATAAGATTTTCTGAAAAAAAATTAATGTACAGATTCGGCTTAGTTAGAATTTTATTTTATATATAGCTGTCACTTGTTACAGTCGAGAAAAATACAACTTATTCTCTTTGCTCTGCCTAAGCGATTTTTTAAAGGTGAAAACATTGTATACTTAGTAAAATTGCCTTGCCAAATATTAATTTTCCCATCATCATAATTTCTTATTTATAGTATATAATTCTATTATATAGTTACGGAGATAATGTACAATGAAAATAAATCACGTCTTGCGTGCAAAGATGTCAGGAAATCGCCGATATACATATGTAATATTATGTAGTTTTTTTTTTTATGAACAAGATTAATGAAAAATGATATAAAATGTTAAAGTGAATGAGTTTAATTAGATTTTTAATAATAATCATATTAAGATGAGGTTAGTGATAAAGAAAGCAAGCAAGCATGTAGAGTTGCAACAGTTATATCTTCTCTAAATACCGCACAAAGAAAGATATTTCATAGCATATACATATCATGTATTCGTGTATATATATATTATTGTTAAATAACATGTTTAAAATAAAAACAATTAAGTTTAACGTGACCGACCTATTACCTAAAGTACCTACAGTACAATAAAATTATTATTATTGTCCTAAAATATCGCGAGAAGAGTGACATTTGCGAACATTATAAATGTAAGTACATTATATCTATAATCTCAGAATATCTGAAATCTACAATTATGTTTACTATTATAATATGACATACAATAAAATTGTAAAGAGTGAAAGAGCTTTCATGAAATATTACTTTAAAACTTTTATACATCCATATTATCAAGCAAGATACGTTATTTACGACTGTGACTCTTATAAACTGAAAAACTTTAATTAAAATACTTCATCCAAAATGAAACATGTAAACTATTAACAAGCTGCTTATATTAATCCAACTTTAATAGAAACGTTGTAAATGACCAACTTATATGCATTTCACCAAAAAAGAGATCGGAAGTGTAGATTCACTGTCGTCCATCCTCTAATATTAGACTGTAATATAGAAAAGTATTAAGGTTAAAAATTAATATAATAAATAACTTACAAATTTTCCTACTAGTTGCATTGTCTCAAAGATATATATTTAACTGGAGAATATATTAAATTATATTTTTTCTAATAATACTTTTTCACACTTCGACCGGTGCAAGTTGTTTACTCCACAGGTTTTGTTTAAGATCTGAAACTAGATCAGATAATATGTCATAAGTAAGCAGTATTTTTGTGCGATAACATTCAATATTCGTCAAAAATATCGTATTCCTCATTGCCTTCATTAACATTTAGATGTATAATAAATTTCATTCGAAACATACCAAATGTGGATCAGAATCCTAAAATCAGGCGGGACGAGGTCAAACAGAAGAATTTGCATAGCTCATGACATTATAACAGCTAACGGCGAGTATGCGCCTAGGCATCACACACTTCTGCACCAATTTATTTTACCTGACACAATTTTATATATCACAATACCTCCTAAACACAGTAGCTCAGAGACGACCGACTTACAGGAGAGTCGTATTTCTCATAATTGGAATGTATGAGAAGCCACTTTGCATAACAATTTACATAAAATAAAATTCTCCCAACATAAAACACAACGTTATAGGTATTAAATTCTGCATACCTTCGACCTCATATTGAGCATTATCATACATATCATTGGCTTAATTACGCTCAATGCAATAATCATCCAAGTAATATAATAAAAGATGGTATCTTATGACCGTGCATTTACAATACTTGAATAAAGTTACTTGAAACGTCTATTTACCTACTTGGTCAGCCTTCACATCCGGTACACATATGACATTTCGATGAGAATAAAAGCAAAAGAAAATGAACTGAAATGTCAAATCATTGTTCACAAAAATAAATGGCTTGACGCACTTCACGGATTTTAAACGTTAATGGGCTGAGATGTGTATCATTAATTTCTTATTAATAAAGTCGAGATCCGTTGTTGCTGTGTTTTATAGTAGCTGGCCAAAACGTCACAATTAATAAATAGATATTAAATATCGAACTGACGACGACATTCCGGTTAAGCTAAACGTAAAATAATGTTTCTAACTCCTTTATCCAGTCTAAGAGCAGGTATAACAAACACGAGAGAATATGAATTAAGTTTTAGTCATTAAAATGGAATCACTAATATAAAATAGGTGCTTTAGGGAAAAAAATAACTAATGTTAATTATAAAATTATTCGAATAACCGCTTATATTACAGATATAATATTAGAAACATCTAATTCTTTGGGGCCTACATCAAATAAAAAAATAGTGAGGCAAAGTTATTTCCGATACAGAAGTTGTAAATTAATATTGCCATAAAATAAAATGGGTATAATTAGATACATTACAATTTTAGAAATAAAAGAAATCTATTGCAACAAAAGGTAATAAATACGCTGATGCTGATGACATAAAATTTTCGAGCAGCGCTAATTTTCAAATACATCTAGCTCTCTAGGATGTTGAGTGGGAGCAAGGCAAAGACCTTCCTTTAGTTTACATCTTATGAAACAAAATTATGAAGACCGTCGATGTCTGATAGGAAGTATGTATGCTGGTACTGCGTGATATATTACAAGTCGTAGGTTTTATTTTTGCAAGATTTCAATGATTATTGACTGCATAATTAGTAACAATTTTTAGTGATAAAAACTTTAAAAAATTGAGTTCAAAAAAAAGTAAAAAATAACTGATTGGTAGTTTTCATTTACCTTTGATTTAATTTATATCAGCTGGCCGTCATAAATATCTGATTAGATATCTATACTTAATGAAAACTACCAATCAGTTATTTTTTTACTTCTTAGTGTTTTTTAAGTCGGTTTTTATTAATTTTTAAAGTTTTTATTTTCCCACTTTTAATGTAGACATCCATAGTGGTAGCAAAGTAAGAAGAATGTATTGTAAAAATTCAGTAGGTGAAAAACCAACCATCCCCTATTTCTACACTTAGAGGTGTTCTTTTTTTTAAATGGCACCAATTTTGAGGTTAACCCAATCTACTAACTGACTAAAATGTAAAAAGTTATGCGTGGTCATAAAAAAATATACGGGTCGAATTGAGATCCTCCTCCTTTTTTTCGTCGGTTAAAAAGAAACCGCGCTTTTAACGTCACCATCCTGTTGGATGTATGTACATACTCAGAAGATAAGAAGAAAGTAAGAGTGAATGAATATTCCACTATTTATTGGAATCAGAGGCAACTAGTAATATAAACATAAAAAACCAGTACCGTGAAACAAGCGCCACGTAATAGAGATTCTTTAAAAATATATTTATATATATTCAATGCTGGGCCATTCCAAATATATAATAATTACTACCATTAATTAAAAAAAATGTAAATGCTTAATATATTATATATAAATTATTATATAATGTTACTTTACGATAAATCTAACCTTTAAGAATTCTGAATATTTCACAAATATTTAAAATATACGTTTTAAATGTACAAATTCATGATTCTGATTCTACTGTATATTACTTATAACAGTTAAATTAAAAGTTTAAATAAAAACTAAAAAAAAACCGACTTCCAGGCACTGAAAAGTAAAAAATAATTAAAGGGGGGTTTTCATTTAGAATAGATACTTAATCAGATATTTTCGAAGTCGGTGTGCTTTGATTTGTATTGGATGGCACCGATTTCTACCACTCTTGGGATATCTCCTTTTCAACAAAAAAAGAATGATCAAAATCGGTTCATAAACGACGAAGAAACGTGAACACACATAAATATATATATTTAGCCCTTTTTAACGTCCCACTGCTGGGCACGGGCCTCCCTTCAATACGAGGGGGATCAGGCCATAGTCCACCACGCTGGCCAAGTGCGGATTGGCGGACTTCACAAGTCTATCGAAAACTTGCAAGGTTCTCTCAGACATGCAGGTTTCCTCATGGTGTTTTCCTTCACCGTAAGGCAAGTAGTAATCATGTTACAAATGATTCGCACATGAAAATATCAGAGGTGCGAGACCCGGGATTTGAACATTGTTATATATATATATATAT
Source organism: Argynnis bischoffii washingtonia (assembly GCA_033884665.1). Lineage (NCBI taxonomy): Eukaryota > Metazoa > Arthropoda > Insecta > Lepidoptera > Nymphalidae > Argynnis > Argynnis bischoffii. The sequence goes on along the minus strand of CM066618.1, from coordinate 8,932,955 downwards.
ATATATATATATATATATATATATATATATATATATATACGGTCGAATTGAGAACCTCTTCTTTATTTTGGAAGTTGGTTGAAAAGACGCAGCATGGGTCGTCGCAGGATCGCTTATGCACTCAACCACAACGCCTTTGGGGCGACAGGCTTGCCGAAGCAGACCACAACCGCTAAGGAGTTGCTCCCACGGTCTACTCTGCTATCAGAGAAGTAACAGGTGCAGCCCACATGGTACATTGATTGCCGAGGTGGGTCGCTTCCCAGTGTCTCTTGACGTCATGAGCCCCCCACCACGACACAACACATGGTGAACACACATTGAAAGAAAGTGAGCTACGTCGAGGAATAACACATTAGAAATGAAATTTGCCTAAAGGTAGCGCTGATTATTTCCAAAATATGCATACATATATCATATTATATCATAGAGCAGATCCATTACTTTTCGACAAAAGTAAGCACGCGTGCGTCACCAATTTGAACGTTGATTTTTTTTCGAAAGGAGCTTAAAAAAGAATATGCTTCTGAAAATTTCAGCTCGATACGATTAAATCAAGTCGCTGGAGATTTTTTTGAAATTCGAAAAAAGTTATAAAGGTAAAAGTTATAAATCGATAAAATTCATACCTCAGCTCCCATATAACTTAGAGATTCAATCAAGACGGATTTTTTCTTTCTCAATACTACATTTTTAAGAAAAAAATACTTAATTGATCTGAACTTAAATGCGACTTGGCTGTGGGCTTCGGAACTGAGCCACTGTTTAAGCAATTTTTTATTAATTTTCAAAGTGCTCTCAAATCTACAATTTTTGGAGTAGAAGGATAATAGAGTGCTCATATTTTTTGTGGAAGTATATTTTCTTGATTTCCATTCTAGTTTCCCTTGTGATTGTTGCTATTTCTTTGAAATATAGCCACATACATTCGATCGATTTCTCAAAAATTGCTGTTTTTGGATACCTATAACTTTTTCCTATCAACTCGAAATCTTTTGAAAATTTCAGGAATTATACTTCATTCCATCTTTAAATAGCCTTAAACATTTCAACTTTGATTTTGACGTGATTTCGGAACTATGATTTTTAAAATGTCAAATTTTCAACTTAATATAACTTTTATTATCAGTTTTATAATTTTACAATATCAATTAATACTTATTCGAAATCTTATGGTAGAGGAGGAGGCTAAATGGTTATAAGTAAAAATAAATAATCAAGATGTCAGATTTTTTTTATTTGTTAAATTATTAACAAAATCATATTTTTTTTAAGTTGTTTTAAAAATATAGTAAAAATTAGTTTCTTACACATTCACACATTCAACAATAATGATATCATGTGTAAGATGCCACTAATAAAACTTCGAGATAGTCCTTGCATGTATTCTATATTCAGTACTTTTGCAACATTAACTTAATTTCTTCTTCTAAGGTCCTATAGTCAGCACCAAGTATGTCTGTCCGTGTGGAAGCGACCACTGTCTCGGAAAGCATTTCTGCTAAGAAGAGCCGAACAGTTGCATAATAATAATAATAATAATTTACAGTATTATAGTAGGGAGCTCAAGAGGTGATTTGTGAAAAAGTAATGTATATATATAATTCAAAATGCACCCGAGTATAGCAAAGGTAAGTCACTAATAATACCGCAAAATTATACGGCAAATATGCAAAGACTATGACTGTTTTGTTTTATGTATGAGTTAAAATAGTTTTTATTTGCTATTGCTAGTATTACAGAAAACAAGGACTTTTTGTGATTCTATAATGTCAATCTGCAAAGGCTAACAACTAAAGCTTCTTCAGTTTCCGCCTGTTATAAATGAGGAATGTAAATAATAGTTCACAAGGCTGTTGATACGTATACTTTTATTAATGAACATGATATTATGTACTTCAATAGAACTACATTAATTTGTATATTAGGAGAGTAAAAAGCATCTTGGCTGAGATTCTAATCTACGTGCTTCTTTTAAATCATGCAATAAAATTTTCGAGTATCAAAAGTCGTCCATCCTTCGAATTAATATTAAGGTGTGCAAATGCAATGGAGAAAGTCCAATAAAAAACTATATAACAATAGCACAAAGAGCTTCAATAAAACAAACTTTTTAAGTTTTTAACCATAAAAAAGTATATCCAACATTAGTAAAAATTTGAAATAAATGAAGTATGTAATTATTTATAGTGCGTTTATAATCCGATGTTTTGTAGTCAATGCTAGCCAACACAAGACAAAGAACAAGTAGATACTGTTTAGATACCACACAACATTTTATATTCACATCTATATGGAATAGTCTTCGCCTAGTGGTCGAAGTTCAACCATAATATCATTATTAAGAAGAATATATACATATGAATTATTAATATTCCTCTCCTCTCCTCTCCTCTCCTCTCCTCTCCTCTCCTCTCTTCTCTTCTCTTCTCTTCTCTTCTGAAAAGAAAGGATAATTGCATAAATCTGGGCAAATATAATTTCACGGTTCTGGTGCCACGGTAGTACCATCCTTTTCTCGAAGCAATAAAGGGCATTTTCACCCCCTTTTTTGTTTTAAGACGGTAATATAACGATATTTTAAAGTATAAGAAAAGCTATAGTATAAAGTGTTTTGTTTTTGTGATTGTTATTGTTTAACACCTAGTTCAATTAATTCCTATTTTGCTAATAAACAGGTACACAATTAAAATATTTAATATTTTAGTGTTTTGTCGTAATTATTATAATAACTTATTTCTATATTAATGTAGTTAGTTGACTTGACCTTTTGTTTTATTTAGACTGGTCAATTTTACAAATACTACTTGCTTACTACTTTTGGGGTTTCACGTAGGTACCTACTACAGTAAAAAACTGTCATGCACAATTTCGACAAATTAAAGCATTCTAACTGCGGAGATCATTTATTTCATATACAAATCCATACATAATCCACACGAAAAATACAATATATAACAGGATTTAGTTAAATATTTTCAATTTCTATATTACTTTCTTGCTTTATACATGGTTTGTAAAAATTAAACATTTAAAATAACTAGCGACTCACCCCCGCTCCGCTCGGGTTCGTCCCTACTGACGTTTTAACGTTTGGTATAGGTTTCTCAGAGATGAGATATTTTCCCGTAGTAAAAAGTATCCTATAAGTTGACCCGGATATCCAGCTATCATCATACCAAATTTCATCAAAATCCTTCCAGTAGTTTATCCGTGATGCGGTCACAGACAGACAGACAAAAATTCTTAAAACTATAGATTCTTCTTCTGTATCGTATAAGATTTTCCAAAAAATATTTAAGGTACAGATTCGGCTTAGTTACAATTTTATTATATGTATAGATTAAAGAGTAATAATTGAATGAGAGAGAGCAATGGAAAATACATATTATAATACATAAATAAATAAATCTAAATACATATATACATATATGATATAAATTACAATAATAGTGTAATAAATCCTTAAAGTGGTTCATATATCATATTAAACTAACTTTGAGTCATTCGTGTATTAAAATTAAAAATAATAGGTATGCATAATGCATGTACTAAAATGAAAATGCAAATTAATTAGTACTAGTTTGTACAGTTAATTTGAATGCCAAAATTAATATGAAGTAGTTGTCAGAGAGTTACAGGAATATTATTATTATAAGATACTTTTGAATGTACAGATTCGGCTTAGTTAGAATTTTATTATATGTATAGATTAGCACCATAAATAAGGTTCAATGACACTGTTTTTTCTCCCTATGTAAAAGTTTGTCTGTAATCCTAAAATAATCGACCAAATTTTATTTTCTTAATTCTAAAAAAAGTAGCTTGTTTAAGTATAACTTGATTTTGAATTAAGAAGCACCTACACTACATTTATGAAAAATTAATAGTGATAATAAATAGTAACTTTAATACAATATTGATCACAGAAAAAATCAAAAGAACTTATAGCAAGTTTTTACGGGTTACTAGGAGTAGAAGAGGAAAGGAAATAAAAACCGGAAAAAGAATCAACTAAGATTTTATGAGACTGTAATTGTCTTTTGCACTTTATCTTATGGCTACCTCATAAAGTACAACCGAAGTATTATAATAATCTCTAAACGCACGAGCCCACCTGACCTCATTCAAATGTCAGGAAAATAAACCTTAGACCCTGATGATGGCACCATATTAGCTACTCATAAAATTTAACAAATGGTCAAAATATACTTACTGAATATTACCACAAAAAATTGAGAATATTTTTGGACCTTGCAATTTTGATTGGATTGGATTGATTTTAGTATATTATTATATTTTATATTATTATATTTTATATTATTATACAGAGGACATATCTGCCAAACCAAACTCAGTTTTAACTGTTATTGTGATCATTATTTATTTTTATTTACAGACAATCATCAGATCAACTGTTTAGCATAATATAAATTTCTAAGGACAACTCGACAAAATCAGTTAAGGTGTTGTTTTAAGGGAATGAATGATTTTGAGAAATGTGGTTAAATGTATCTTAAGTGTTGACCTAAGTAATAAGTCATCACTACATAAAATTTAGTTAAAATGGGTTCAGTACTTTTTGCATGAAATGCACATAGGTATACTGACAAACAGATAGAAATTTTAATAATTATTGTTTTGGGGTCTATATTCTGCAAAAAATTCGTTACATTCGTTTTAAATATATATATATATATATATATATATATATATATATATATATATATATATATATATATATATATATATATATAATGCAATTAAACAAAGCGATTAAACAACCAAAAAACAAACCATTAAATGGTTTGTTTTTTGGTTCCATATTCATAATATTGTATATAAGTTTTATAAAATGTTTGTAAATACTTGAACTGAATTACAATATTTGGTGATACAAAACTTCGTCAGACTAGCACTTGTCAGAGCTTTAGATTTAAAGATCATAACTATGTTTAAAAATGGTTTCGGCTAAATATTACTAATATATATAGCTGGAAAAGTTTCTTTTTTTGGTTATTTGAACTCGCTTTTCACTGGAATTACCAGTCGTATTTTGTAAAAACCTTCTTGGATATTAGAGCCTTGAGAAAGGTTTATGTAACCCGAATGTAAGAAACAGAACGATGTACATAAATAAGATAGACGAGCGCAACTGCGACCAACTCTAGTTTGTATATTATTAAAATTACATTTCAATATATTCAAGATTTACCTCCTTTTTAACATAAAAATACTATCTTACGGTACTCCAATTAAGTTGTTGGGTATATTTTTATTTTGTTTATTATTATTATCTATACATATAATAAAATTCAGAGTCGAATCTTTACATTAAATATTTTTTTGGAAAATCTTATTGAAATAGTCATTATTATCGATATAGAGGCTGAATATATAATTTTAAGAATTTTTGTCTGTCTGCCTGTCTGTGACCGCGTAACGGAAAACCCAGTGGAGGAATTTCGATAAAATTCGGTATGATGATAGCAGGATATCCGGGTCAACGTATAGGATACTTTTTGCTGCGGAAAAATATCTCATTTCTGAGAAAACAATACTAAACGTTTAAACGTAACTAGGGACGAACACGAGCAGATCGAGGGTCGAGTCGCTAGTTAACTATATCTTTCTCGAAATATACAATTTCAGTATTATGAATCTTACGGGCTTACGCCAAGTGATACTTTTTACTATACAAGAATCTTTCATTCCCTTGAGAAAGCGCCATAATAGATTTTGTTGAGTCGTACTTAGATATGGTTAGCCATGTGCTGGCTAAACCCTAAGAGAAACATCAAAACAATGTACAAGAAAATTATAGGTCTTAAAAAGGTTTCCAGAAAAGTCTGCAGTAGCATAATATGTCTAATTCTTAAACAACACTAAACAACTTTAACAAAAAACTATATATCTAGGTAGTAATAAATATAATAATATTAAGCTCCTGAATGATTTTTTTAACCAAAGAGCATATTCGCTAAATTGTTGTAACATTTTTGATGATTAAAATAGTTGATGAATAATCAATATAATTACTTACTTGTTAAAATATGGTTCTATGAGAAGTTTTGTTTTTAGTTTTAATTTGCTTTTGTATCTTTCTAAATTTTAAGTTACAGGAGCTATACAAAATTGTATTGGCAAATTACTATGTGGCCTATCTGACTGTGGACTTTAAACAACGCATTTACATCCAAAAAAATTAAAGAGTGTCTGTATGAACGTATACACGTGCAAGATGTAAAACTTCTGTAGGTTATCGATACTCTTTATGAAATTCAATTTATGTTTTATTTATTTTTCAATTAGAATACGTGAGATACTAAAAATAACGCATATTAGGCATATTACAATCATATATTTATAGAATATCATTTAAGGAAATAATATAATATTATATATCATTTATCAGACAATAACAACAGTTACCATGGCAACAAATTTACGTACATTTTTTTCGTAACGTATTCACCAGCTTAACCCCCAAGTCAAGCGTGCGTAAAGAAGTTTTACTTCAAAAATAAACACACGGTTGGATACAGGATACAAGTTAGGTAAGGATAATTCTAACTATTATAACTATACAAGAATCAGCTACTTACATCCAAATTTTTTCTTACAATAAAACTAGGTACTCTATTAAGAATGAGTAACCATAAATGTCTAAAGCGCAATGACATACACGATTATAAGATTTATTTTACAGAAGAGATGGTCTCTTGCTGAAGGGATGTCTCGATATTACGACTAAATATGTACCTAGATTATTCAATAAGTCTTGTCGTGCCATTTATTTTTTAGAATAGCAGTAAAACTAAAGTTATATCAATAAGATTTAATTATCAACAAAACATTTTTAAAGCTTGTTTTTTTTTTTTGTCTACGAAGACTAACTTTATTGCAAGACTTTTTAATTATTTTTATGGCGTCTTTGATAAATCGTGATTATCGCGTAATTCTGTACTACAATTTCTAACGTAATTTAAGCAAACAAGAATGCCTGGATAAGAAAATTTCTGTGTTTGGTCAAGAAGCACCATCCTTGAGGACTATAGAACGCTGGTACTGCTATTCAAGTGAATTTGGACAGAACGATAGTCCTTGGCCAAGTAGACTTGTCAAAGTGACAGTGGCAGGAACGGAAGCTCGTGTGGAAAAATACGAGAAGAGAGGCATATAACAAAGCAATTTGAGGATCTTTTGAACATTCCTATAGTGACGTTACATGAAATTGTAACTGAACATATATACGTAAAAAAGTTTTGTGCGCTTTGGGTACCCCATACGCTAAACGTCGAATGCACAAAATGTTAAAAAAGATCCAATGGCAAATCTAAGGACGTATGTATGGTTATACTGCCATTTTTAGGTCACCAGAGCCTCTCGATTTTCTAGCAGGGAGCACCACGCTAGCTATTCGGCCACCGACGTCAGCTATTCATACGCACCACCAGCGCGGGCTGGTGAGGTTGGCAGTTGGGTCGGTTAAAATGTTACTTCCGTTCTCCCCTTGCCCTCAACTACGTAAAAAGGAACATTATTCATCTACCGTAACAAAGGTTTAACAACGGTAAAAGTCGGTATTATATACGAGTATCTATTTCCTTTTTTTCTACAACGGTTGACTCTTATTAGGTATATTGTACTTTAAAATATATATGTATAGATTAAAGTTTTTTCACGGCTTTATTCCTCCCGTGCCTGTCTCTGTGTCAACCGGAATCTAAAAATGCAAATGCGGAAATTATTTCGAGAGCACTAAGAAAGATAATGTGAACACAATGCGGAAAATTATATATTATCTATTTTTCTTATTAGCATCTCATATAAAGTCTATTAATTAACGCAAGATGATAAGACACGTAAATGATTATATGTAATATAAATATGTTAGTTAAGTTACTAATATATTAAATTATATTAGTAACTTAACTTGCTGTTTTGTTTATCTTTACTTTTAAAATAATACGTATATATAAGTATAATAAAATAGTCACGAAGTCAAATATGTACATGAATTATTTTTTTTAAACTATACATAATATGTACATATTATGTATGGGTACATACGTATCGTGCACAAAATTTAAACCCCAAAACAATCGTTATTGTTGTCTGTTTGTCTGTACAGCTATTTGACACACAGGTGTCTGTGTGCATTTCATACAAAAAATATTAAATAGATTTCTAAATTTTGTATAGTGATAAATTATTACTCGGGTCAAGATTTAGGATATCTTTAATACAGTAAAATTTCTTATTCCCACAGGAAAGCATAATAACTGGTTCCGCCGAGTTGTACTTCATACAATAATTTCTATGATTTATTACACATCAATGCCAAAAATTGCAATGGGACCCTAGTATTGATATGTGCTAGTTGTAAGATTTCACAGTTTTCATTAATCGTAACATACAATTTTCGTTCGAGATTTTTCAACCTTACCATAGACTCTAGTTTAGTAACATAGGCAGTGGTAGCCCAATGGTAACACGCTCGCTTGGGTAACCGAGTGAAGCGGGTTCAAATCCCGGGTCTCGCAACTCTGATATTTTCATGTGCGAATCATATCTAACTTGATTACCACTTACCTTACGGTAAAGGAAAACATCGTGAGGAAACCTGCACGTCTGAGAGAACATAGCAAGTTTTCAAAAGACATATGAAGTCCGCCAACCTGCACTTACTGAAGAGAGGCCCGGCCGGCCCGTGGAACGTTAAAAAGGGCTGAATACATTACACAATCTATGCATTAGTAGCACGGTTAAAAATTAATATATTTAACAATTTTATACGGTAAAATCTCTCATTTTCATGGGGAAATACAAAAGTTAGTTCAGGTGAAAGTCGCTCATCTATATACATACTCGTAGTATAAAACTTTGGTTTTCTTTAATTGTTAAGATACATTGTTTGTTTGAGAGTTTTATCTTTACAATAGACTAATGATTAGTTCGATAAAATGGTGAAGGTATATTTTACCATATTTTTAACCCACGACGCAACGATGTTTGTTTGTCTGTCTGTGTGTGTGTATGTATGTGTATCTGTCTGTGGCATCGTAGCTCTCAAATGGATGGACTGATATCGATGCGGTTGTTTTCATTTGAATGCCTGTTTCCTTGCGGTTGTTCTTAGCTATGTTTGGTTAATATCAGTCCAGTAGTGTAAGAGTATCAACTCTTTTCCAAAATTATTTACTTATTAAGGGTTGTTCCTTAAACTATAAGTATTTTTAGCGTAGCGGGTTTTTTAAATTTTTAGTTTAATTAGTTAAATTTAGGTTCAGATAAGTTTAAAATAAATAAATAAATGCAGTTATTATAATTAAAAAAAGAATGTTCCTTTTGAGTGAAAGTCGGTAACATCAATACTTTAGGGACGTTTCTTCCATGTCCCATCCATTTGTCCCATCCTGTGTATTCACAATATTTTGTCTATTCATCGTTTCATTTGTGAAGTAAATTATCCTTAATTGATACGATTAAAAAGTTGATGAACATGCATGCGTATAAATTTCTGCTATTAGATAGATACATAATAGGTCAAATAAATAAAATAACAGAATCGGTAGAAATATAGTTATATTTATAATAGGCAACCGAAAAGTATTATTTAAAGGTAATAACAATTTAAATATTTACTAAAGACTAGATTCTTAAGGTAAGTGAGCACCGCTGGGGACGAAGCCATTCTCGTCAGCGGTATAGTCTACTCTGTAGGTAACACCATCTGGGCCGACATATTCAAAGAATCCCTTAACTCTAAGGCCTTCACTTTCGTTATCGATCTTCTCAATTCGACCAGCTTCCTCTGCAAGGATTTTATTTTCGGTCTCATAAAGGTAGTGGTAGCCATCGGGAAGTACATCAGTTTCTTGACGAATAATGCCGTATTTGTAATCGTAATTGCCAGTATTGACTTTAGGAACAACCGGTGCTGGTACGACTGGTTTTGGCTTAGCACTAGAAGATGATGTAGGAGGAGCGGGACTGGAGGCTGGAACTTGTGGTACTACTGGAGACACTCTGTAGAGAAATTATTCAAGCTTAATAATCAGGCTATTTTTATAAATGCAATTCACGCTGAAATGGATAAAATGTGGTTAAAATTAACTACACAGATTAACTATTACGTGATGTAACATATAAGGCTACTCTTAAGCACTTAGGAACGTACATGATCGAAGCCAGGGTGAGTCACTAGTAATTATTAAGGTCCTTTACTATTAAAATATAGTTTACATAAGCGACTTACCCTCGCTTCGCTCGGGTGCGTCCCTAGGTACGTTTTAATTTTATTAGCGAAACCCTAATTCTTTTTCTAAAATAAAATTAACCTAATTTACTCCTTATAATATCAGCCAGTGAAAGTCGCGTTAAAATTGGTCCAGCCGTTTTGGGGAATATGCAGAACAAACAGACAGACAGACAAAAAATTTAAAAACTGTTTTTCTTATAAGTACCGTATATAATTCCATGAATGTAGTATAAAGCTGTTATTTTGACATTACAAACAGACACTTCAATTTTATTTATCTGTATAGACTCAAAAAGTATTTAGGCCACAAATTGTTAAAAAAATGGCATAATAATAAAATTTTGCAAATAATTCCTGTATGTCTTGGAAGCTACTATCTAACCTTATAACATTTTTACTTTAAAAACTTTAAACCTTTAAAAAAACAGCAGTGATTACACACGAATTACCATTGTGATTTACCATTTAGCTTGGATAGAACCCATGGATTCCAAACCAGAATGTCGTGATTAGTTTAAATTATATACCTAACGGCGTGTATAATATAAATAGCGACGATAGTAAATATTTTTAATAATTCCTTACTTATTTTTGTCATCCTTAGAGGGCTTCGCCGACCCTGATTGTGTCTTATCCCTGATAAAATATGAACAACATTATAATAAAAGTATAACATGTTAATTATGCTGACAATTTCTTTCATTGTTTTCGGTTATTATATAAATGTATCTTTCCTATTTATAATTTGTTACCCGCCTCGCGACGAGAAGGAGGGTAATATGTTTATCAGTGTATGTATGTATGTATGTTTGTTCCCATGTGGCGTTTTAAACGCGTGAGCCGATTTGGATGATTCATGTGTCGTTAGATTCGTCATGATAAATAGTTAAAAATTGAAATGGCAAATTTCAGGCATCAATTTGTGTGACTTTAAAAACAAAATTTCTTCCAAACTATTCGAGTGGGGTATCAAAATAAAGGTTTTGAAAAGGCTATCAGAAACATATATGTTTAAAAGTAATTTAGGATAGAAATTTGCTAAATATTTCTTCAAATATCTAATTGGCAAAAACTAAAAAGCTGTAAATAAAAAAAATATATTATAAAAATAAAAAACCCGACTGCATAAAATCTAACTAAAAATGTGAAAAGAAGTTTACGAAGGAATGAAGTATTATGCAGTCGGAGACATACATGTGCATACATCTTGAGGCAAGAATAAAACGTACTAAACGATAATAATGTTATCAAAAATTGTTTTTATTATAACTGACAGAAATTGGTACAACAATATTTTATTACAACAAAACAATTGAATCTCGGACAAGATGTCTTTCTACAATCGTTAAACAATAGATAATTTACGAATTGTATTAGAGTATAACGTATTCAGCCCTTTTTTTTAATCCACCATATCCACCAATAGTCCACCATGCTGACTAAATATGGATTGGCGGACTTCACGTATCTTTCCAAAACTTGTTAGATTCCCTCAGACATGCAAGTTTCCTCACGATATTGGCCTTTACCGTGCGGCAAGTCATCATGTTAGAAATGATTCTCACATGAAAATATCAGAGGTGCGAGACTCGGGATTTGAAGCGTATTACCACTGGGATGCCACTGCCTAAATTGTATTGATACGACAAAATTCCATCTATCAACGAATGTATTGATATTGTAATATTTACAAAAGAGATGTAATAGTTAAGATATAGTTATCTTACACATATTGCTATAATATATGTATAATAGTATCTAAAACTAACCCTTGCCAATATTAGCGTAGTACTCACTTGGAAGTGTCGTTGTCAGGAGCATACTTTCCGCCTTGTCCACCCTTGCCGATATCGTCCTTGTTGCCAACGTAACCACCACCCGGACCTCCCCTGTCAGAAGAGCCGGAATAGAAGCCTCCAGCATTACCTCGGTCACCACGATCACCGCTAGAAAGTTTTAATTATTAAAATTTCATAATTTGAAAAATAGTATTTACCCCTTTGATTAAGAGTAGTATACTTAATTTAGAAACTTATTTGTTTAGATGTGTAATGTGTATACATTACATGAAATAGGCTACAAAGAACATACAATTAATATGCTTATTACTTGACCACACCTTGGTAAAGTCGTCAATAATTTACCAATTATGTCAGTGTCATTTATAGGTTAAATGAATATTTTAACACATCAAAGTTAAATGTTATGTGATGTGCTCAACTGCCAACCAAAACGTGGGTTTTCAAGACATAAACAAGAAAACTGAATTATGTGTCACTGGTCGTTTCAATTAAAATTTCTTTAAACAGAAACCTAAAGTTTATTCGATTGGTATTAAGTAAATTAATTATCATATGATTATCCGTGAACTCCTTTAAGATTTTAATTCATGAATAATAAGTCCAAGATATTATGTATAAATTACTTTCTAACAATAAATGTGCATCGACTTTAAATTACTTAACTATAAGTATTAGCCTTAGGGATGGATGGTTCCCAAAGATATTTTAAAGAGGTTGAAAATTTATTTCAAATTAAATTTTAGGTAGTTGAAATATTTTTCTTTAAAAATAATTAAGGTCTATATTAATTATTAAAAATAATCAACAATGGCGAAAAACACACACACACATAACAAAGTGAATGGGTACCTCCTTCTTTTAAGAGTCGGTCAAAATTGTTGAAAAGAAATTAAAAATACTTCACAATTCTCTTTAAAAAATTCTATGTTTTAACGAATAACTAATAATGTACAAACACATAACATTACTTACTCGTAAGTACCAGATTTGTCAGGAATGTATCGTCCAGAACTATCGTATTTACCGGGGTTGTAACGCCCGGGGTCATAACGACCAGGATCGTAACGGCCGGGGTCGTAACGACCGGGATTGTAACGGCCGGGGTCATTTGCTGCAGGTGCATTGGGCTTCCTGGAGTAACGTAATGTATCATAGGCATTAACTGATGCTCCAGTCGATGCACGAACTGCTGGGAAGGCACTCGGAGTCACACTGCAATTTAGATTTTTATTATATTGTATTGCATTTTTTTTTCAAATTTTTAAAATTTTCGTGAATTACACTTAATGAAAAAATAATTATTTATACAATCTTTCGACCTTGCCTATTTTTTGTTAACCTGATTTTAAAATTTAACTTACCCCGCATTTTGAGCGGCACAGGCGACCGCAAAAGAAATGACCTGTAAAAGTTATTGTACTTAAATTATTATATATATAAATATTCAATTTTTGAATAGAATTAAATGAAAATTAAATTAAATTAGAGTATTTTTACTAAATTTTATTACATCGTATGCAACGCTACGTACCAGCAGAGCAAACATTGCTGTTATTGTCACACGGCCACAATGAACTTGAATGTTGTCGTCTCTTAGATCTATGCGTTTATATACCTTTTTTCTAATTTATAATGTGATGCTCCTGCATATTCATCTCATCTATAATATTAGTTATTGATTATCATCGCTTCTCAAACTGTACACTATTGATAATTAGTTTATGTTCGGTCGATTTGTGAAATATGCTATTGCCATGTTAAAATATTTATTGTACCTCTAAAAATTACAAACTATTGTGAATGAAAAATGATAATTTATCCAAAATCATTGTTTTTATTAAATTCATATTAAAAGACGCATAAAAGCATATTGCAACAAGTTACACTTTTACAAAAAAACTCACATATTATTTTTAATATGAGAACACCTCAGAGGAAAGTTAACTATTCTTAATTTAGACTGCAAAGATTCAAAGACATATTTGGTGCAGCAAAATGTTATAGCCTTAACTACTATAACATGTTGCTGCACAAAATACGTATTTAAACTTAAAGATAATCATACACTATTAAAATTATAGTGAAAATCAATGTTTCAACAAATATGTTATTTTAAATGTTTGGATATAAAACCTTTTTAAATTTTCTAAGTCTGAAAATTTAGATTTCTTACAAAGATGCTATTTTAAATATGTAACTTGTTCGAACACTGTGCTATTAAGCTTAACTGCACTATTTTTTGTAAAAATTTTTATAATTTTAATGAATATTATTAAGATATTTTGTAAAGTACTCTTTAAGTTTTATCTAAATTATTATGCTTTTTTGCTTTTAATAATAAAAAGAAAAAGGCAGCAGTAATCCAGTGGTAACGCGCTTAATTGGATAGCCAAGTGAAGCGGGTTCAAATTCAAGCAATCATCAATCATCAAGAATCATTTTCAAAATGATTTCTTGTCTTGCGGTAAAGAAAAATATTGTGAAGAGAAAGAAAGAATTAGTTTTCAAAGACATATTAAATCCGCCAAGGTGAAGAAATGTCTCATAGAAGAAGTCTATTGTTATTTTCTTAAAACAAAAATCTTAGGGCATCCTTTTTAAAATGACTATTTCTGAATTTATTTTTTATAGTCTATAAGGTATAATTACCCCCTAAATTGTACAGTATCATACCCAATAAGGATTAATAAAGCGTAAGGTACAAAGCTTGACTGTTATAAAGAATTTAAAGTGTTCTTTTAATATTTGAGAAGCTAAAAATGACATTAAAAGTTGAAACCAAGAGACTCTAACTCTATGAATTTTAGACATTCACTAAAAATATATAATACGTAATACAACATGTTAATATTTCTTTACCAGGAAATATGCGCATATCGGTAAACGATAAATTCATTCTAATTTGCCATTGTGTTCAAAATTTATTACACTATCTATTTTTTGATATAATAATTATATGTATAGTTATTAAAAGATTTCAATAAATCATATTAATATATTAATCTAGGCAGTGGTAACGCATTCGCTTGTGTAACTGAGTGTAGCGGGTTCCATTCCCGGGCCTCGCACCGCTGACATTTTTATGAGTGAATCGTTTCCAGCATGATTACTAGTCTTGCGGAGAAAAAAAACATCGTAATGAAACTTGCTGTCAACCCCCCTAAGTCGTATTTGTTTATATGTTTTACGGTTTAAAAAAAAATCGTCTCGAAAAAAAATGAGAGGTCCACCACATACTTCGGAATCTTCTACTATCATAGTAATAATATTTTTATAATACTTCTGTCACAGATCATGGAAAACTAGATAAAAAATTGCCTATTTAATGTAAAATGTTGAAACTTAATACTGTTTCCAAAAATTAACCATCAAAGAAGGAAACATCCATAAACCACTAGCAAAAATAGATATTTAAATTATGTTTTCCATTAAATTAATATCTAGAGCTTGATATGCATATAAAACAACAAAAGTTATTAAGAAATAATACGTTAATTTTCATTCTATGCTGTTGGTTAGTTAATACCTAACTAGTTATGTTTTTTTTATTTTAAGTAAATATTCATACATAAGAAACATATTTTTATAAATCTAATTCTTGCATCTAAAAAAGCTTATTGCCCTTTTAATAGGGGCTTTATTTAAATTAGTGCACTGACGCCTATAACTCGATTTAGAAATGTATAATTCATAGAGCCACTGGACAGGGTCAGCCTTCATTTTATAATTTTTCATATAATCATTTTATTACTATGAAACCTTTATAAGCAGATACTATAATAAAGATAACAGTTTAATGGCACCCTATTTAAAGTTTTAATAAATTAATGGAAGGGTCAAGTACACACGAGTATAATATATGCCATATGTTAATTAGATAAACAGTTAAGTAATGTCGTAAATATCTTAATTATATTATCTAACTTAAAATTTTATATACAGTAAAGATCAGATTTATAACAATTACATAAATATTATTTACTAGTGACTGACCCTCGCTTCGCTCGAGATCATCCCTAGGTACGTTTTAATCGTCAGTATAGAATAGATAGACTATATGTTATATAATATACAGATATCTAAGATATTATTGTAAAGCAAAAGTTTTACAGGTATAATAGTGATATAAGTAAAAAGTTCATATAGACATGATCTCATCTCATTATATATTAGGATATAGAATAGACAAGTTCATGGTTAATCAAAATGTTTACAGTTATATTATTATATATGGACCAAGAATCATAAATGCATCATTTGAATTGCAAAGTATAAAATTATGTCGTATGCATTTGAAAACCGAATTTTAGATATATTAATTTTGACATCATTATAAAATAAAAATAAAACAATTTTTGTATTATATACAGAATGAATTTTTCAAGTGGGTTTGCATAAAGTGCTAAATCCTAAACTATGAAGAATAGCGAAAAGTACTCAAAGGAGTCTCGGGCCCGAATTTCATGAAAACTAAAACTGCATCATTGAATTTTTGAAAAATCAATTTTCCTAGCCAGGAATCGAACCTGTTGATTTTGAAAAAATGTATGCATAACAGGAAGGCATTCTGGGAAGTCATGACATACGGCAAACTTAAGGAAAGAGCTCATTTTTAACAAAATGTTTTTTATTGTTCTTTGTTATTTACTTAGTAAACCTTAACAGATCAATTGTTCAGAATGATAACCGTTGTTTTCAATACATAGCTGGATTGGACATTTCAAGGATTGTACTGCATTTAGCATTACAATATTATTGATTCCGTTTAGAATATTTTCCAAAGATCGTTTCAAGTCATCAATTAATTGGGCATTACAATATTATTGATTCCGTTTAGAATATTTTCCAAAGACCGTTTCAAGTCATCAATTACATTAAACGTGTCTTGATAAATTTCGTTTTTTACATACCCCCAGAGAAAATAATCTAAGGGTGTAAGATCTGGTGACCTCGCTGGCCATCGTAGAGGACCATGCGTTGCAATAAAATTTTCGCCAAACTGCTGAATCAACATCTCTACTACTGTACGGTATTGCTTGAATAAATTATTCAACAAAATACAAAACAGTACTCAAACGGTTAGCAGTAATTAACGAAACGTCGAAAAAACTTAAAATTATTGACGCCAGTTCACTTTCCGTTCTAATTTCAAATGTTAACTATTTTTTTCTTCTACTGTGGCCTTTGACCACGAATAAAATAGAAATTTGAAATTAGAACATAATGTTGTAAAGATGAGTGCGCTGCAGGTGTGTCTAATAATAACTATTGAGCATCATTTCGAACAAGATACAGGTAACATTAATTATTAAAGAAATTACTATAAAATGAAGCAATTTATTAAAATCAAAAATTTTTCATAAGTTTGCCGTATGTCATGACTTCCCAGAATGCGTTCCTTATTAGCAACACTACCTCGCTAGTCCATTTAAGATTTAATTCAGACTTTCTAAACACTATTTATTCATATTATTAATTTAATTATTGTTCGGGTTTAATAAGTACCGTGCGGTTGAAAACCATAAATATATAAATAGTGGTATAGTAATAATACTAGTGGCTCACCCTCGCTTCGCTCGGGTTCACCTCTAGACAAGCAAAAACAAATCTATCCTTATATTTTTCTGGGATAAAAGTAGCCTATTTGTTATTTTGATGTATGAACTATATTATTGTAAAGTTTCATCAAAATTAATTCAGTACTTTTTGCGTGAAAGAGTAACAAACATACATCCATACATACAAACTTTCTCGTTTATAATATTAGTATATTATAATATTAGTATATAATGTAGATAATTTTATGACTTACAATTTTGTCTAGACTATATCACAACATTGTATAAAATAAAGTCGCTTATAGCTGTCTGTCTGTCCCTATATATGCTTAGATCTTTAAAACTACGCAACGGATTTTAATGCAGTTTTTTAATAGATAGTGATTCAAGAGAAAGGTTTAGGTATATGTATAATACATGCATATTATAGTACAGAAAAGCCGAGAAATTCAAAGATTTGTATTTCATACTAACCATTAAAACATACCTAGGGACGAAACTGAGCGAAGCGAGAGTGAGTCGCTAGTTTTTGATAAAACTTACCATTTTCGAGGCAAAATCAAAAAACTGAAAAGTTTGATCTTTGACCTTGAATAATTTATTTTGCAAGACTATTTAAGATAAACATTTGTATTATACATTATATACGTGTAACTCTAATGGTTTTTGCAGAATAGCTCGCTGATGGTAGAATTTTTCCTACTTACTTGACACTTACTTCGCTCGCGTCGCTCTGGTTCACCTCTAGGAAAACAAAAACAAACCTATCCCACGGGAACTGTACATTTTACCGGGATAAAGAGTAGCCTATGTATTATTCCAGACTATAATCTCTTTCTGTGCCAAATTTCATCCAGTCCAGCCGTTCTGATGTAAAAGAGTAACAAACCTATCCCACGGGAACCGTACATTTTCCGAGATAAAAAGTAGCCTATGTGTCATTCCAGACTATAATTTATCTCTGTGTAAAATTTCATCTAGATCCGTTCAGCCGTTCTGGTGTGAAAGTGTAACAAGTGTGTTCCCATGGGAACCTTACATTTTCCGGGATAAAAAGTAGCCTATGTGTCATTCCAGACTATAATCTATCTCTATGTACAACTTCGTTCAGATGCGTTCAGCCGTTCTGGTGTGTAAGTGTAACAAACCTATCCCACGGGAACCGTACATTTTCCCGGAATAAATAGTAGCCTATGTCCTTTCTCAGGCTCAAAACTACTTGTGTACCAAATTTTATTTAAATCGGTTCAGTAGTTTTGGCGTGAAAGCGTGATAGACAGACAGACAGAGTTACTTACGCATTTATAATATTACATATAAAAATATTAATAAGAAGTAAGATATGACACTTATTGACATGACACTTATTTTAAATTTTAAACGAACAGATCTATACACATACAATATAACCCGGACTTTTGTCAATAGTTTCCTTTTTTTACAATATCACGGGACAATTTTTACGGTATATTATAATTTCCCTAAGCACCTTCAGTGACATTTTAATTACCCTAGTTAAATTATCAATAGTTACAATACTTGGATATTGTGAGAAGCATCGGTCCGTTTTGATTTATCGATACATTGATCAAAAAATTTTTAAACCAAAAAGTAAACATTAAAGCATGCTTGGAATATATATATATATATATATATATATATATATATATATATATATATATATATATATATGTTTCTTTATTTAATTTTTTATTTCATTTATTGTGAATATATTTTAAAGTGTCAAGGTTAATACCTTTACTTAATTACTTTAATATAATTTAATTACTTTAATACGCTGTAAGCATGAGATAGTAGGGTAGAATAGAATTTTCTACATGTCCCCAATATATCGATATCAGACGGGATTCGGGAAACACATTGAAATTTTGTTGCTTGAAAATTTCGACATAAAGTTTTTCGACAAGAAAGTACTACAATCCATGTAAAGTTTTTCACATGTGTAAAATCTAATAAGACTATTTTTGAAATTTGAAAATACTACTTTTTAGTCATTTTAAATTTCGATTTACTATTTTTATTTTATTTTATTTTACTTAGTATATGATTCATATTGTGCATCAAAAAAGATGTCTGAATCTGACCAATCAGCAACCATTTAACAATTAAATTGATTAAAAAAACTTTATTATAATAAAGATTTTTAAGTGAAATTGATTATAATAAAAAAAATATACGGTCGAATTGAGAACCTCCTCCTTTTTTTGGAAGTCGGTTAAAAAAATAAATAAATAAGCTAACATGATGCTAAAGGAAAGAGAACTAAAGGTTAATAAGAACTTTAGAAAAAACAACTTCCAGGCACTGAAAACTAAAAAATAACTAAACGGGGGGTTTATTTAGAACTAGCGACTCACGCTCGCTTCGCTCGCGTTCGTCCCTAGGTACCTTTTCACAGTTAGCTATGTTTAGGTATACATAAATAGTAGATTGCTACTCCTTAGACATTCATTTAATTTATAAAGCGATTTACACTCGTTTTGCTCGGGTGCGTACGCCGTATGCGGATTTTGTTCACAATTTCATGCGTTTTAATTTTTATTCGCGGAACCCTGATTCTTTTTCTAAAATAAAATTAGCCTAAGTTACTCCCTATAACATCAGCTATCTGCCAGTGAAAGTGCCGTCAAAATCGATCTAGCCGTTTCGGAGATTAGCCGGGACAAACAGACAGACAGACGGACAGACGGACAGACAGACAGACAAAAATTGTAAAAAATGATGTTTTGGTATATGTACCGTGTTTTAATATTACAAACAGACACTCCAATTTTATTTATCTGTATAGATGTATAGATAGATACCTAATCAGATTTTTCGAAGTCGGTGTGGTTTGATTTGTATTGGCTGGCACTGTATTTGACTTTTTTATCTATATAAAATGTAAACCGATATTGGTAAATGATGTTCTAATATAATAATTTTCACAAGATTACAATTAATAAATTGTTATATTAACTCGGGCTCAAAATTATAATAGGCCCAAAACAATTTTGCAGATCTATAAAAGATAGGATAAATGACCTAGTAACCGAAGGTCACTGCGGTGCAGTGCTTTAAAGGTATTTAATATGTTTCTAGTTCATTTTCATCTGATTTTTAATGTAACCAGCGGTTTTTTTAATTAGTAGGTAACTAATATAAATTATCATTTGTTCTTAAAAACAGACAAATCTTAATAACGTGTTGAAGGAAATATATAAACTGTCATTTTTATGAGTATGAGCCCAAAGTGTTTATATATACATTGAAAACAAATTATATGCAGTTTTTATTATTCACGGCAGCCATCCTCGATGCGACTATGTTATAAGAAATTCCTATTTTATGGAAATGTATATCCGCGTCTATTATTCTAATTATATCTATCTTGATGCACACGTAATCTACTTATGAATAATTTTACTATTAAAAGTGTCAAATAACGTTGATTAAGCTACAATTACACATTTTGTACTCGCAATCGCAATCATATCATCTATCAATTTAATCACGCATTAGGACTGAGAATATTATAGTGGTAATTAATTTCTTGAAATGAAGTAGATAGTATGAGCTCAAAATATACCTACCTCCTTTACCACGAGCTCAAAAGCTTGCTGCTTTAAAATATTTAGTTACTTCTTAAACTTAAACCTAAAATAAATTAGAAAAATATAGAACTAAATTAAAGATTAATAACATAGAGAGAAGAATTTAATTAAATAAATAGAATAAATAGAATTTCACTCCAGGCTTCCTTTGACCACAACTCAAGAAAATGGGAGCAATTTTATTTTGTAAAATCTTTGAAAGGGCACATAGTGAAATGGAGTGAAGTGTTAGTGCAAATGAGAACGGTGGTGTAAAATAGTGCTCATAAACAGAATTAAGCCAAAACTGTGCGTAATATTAATATTGTAGAAATGCATAGCATGTGGATTAGGCCTACTGGGATAGAGTACCACGATAAAAAAACGCGCCAATTACTCTACCTCAGGGGCCGGTCACGAACTCGCCGCTATAAGTGGCAGCTTAGCGCGGGGCGGCGAGCGATAAGAACAAATGTACTAAAATGTTGAATCACGCCATGAGATACCGCACTCGGCGGCAACGCGAGCGATTTTTGCCGAGCGAATCGCTGCATGCAACGGCGCGCGACGCATGGCGCGGAGGAAACAAACGTATGCGCAACCCAATGTGATGCCACGACACAGAGCGGCGAGGGCAGCGGTAACGCAGAGACGAACTGAGCGGCGACTTTCAAAAAAAATATTTTAGACGAATTTGTAGAGAATTCTGCGGAATATGAACACAGAAGTTTTTATTAAGGAAACTTTAAGCCGATCGCCTATATGTATATCCAAACATCCATGGCATAAGTTTATAAATGTAATAAAAAGGTTGTAGGAAGAAATAAAATAAAATTTTCCAGAAAATGCACTTCACTTCGTGCACTCCTTCCCTCTAATTCAAAATATCATGCTTAATATATGAATTGCTTTCGAGGCAAAGCAGAGCCACTTTGGATAATGCCATTACTGAATACGTCCACCTTGATTGCAGTCGCATAACGCTATTGGGCGTACGTGGCTTGCAGACCCCGCTGCCGCATGCCGCTAAGGCCAGAAGTCGTAGCCGGGCCGTCAAAGTGATGTGGAAATAAGTTTTTTAGCTAAAACGCATGTTGAAGTACATTTTGCGGCGCTCGTATGCCAAAACTATCGATTTTACAAAAAAAAATTATTACATAAATTGTAGGATTTTTTTAAATTTAATTTTGTATACAAATGTTTTTATCGTAAAATGAGTGGGCATCAAGATATTGTCAAAAAACTGTTATTAGGCGCCATTTATCCAATATGGCCGCGCAAGCGGCAAAGATACGAGGTGACAAAATTGAAATTCGAAAAAAGCACATCGAAATCTATAAATCACCCTTTTTCAAAACTCCCGGAAATCTTTTCAGGTAACCTTTTTTTTGAGCATCAAATACTATGGAGTGCGTATTTCTATTGGGACCACTCCTAAATGTAAATCCTGCTTATGTATGACGATGGCGTAGAACGAAATTTTCTAAATAATATCTTTGCATTAAAATGAATCTAACCTGGTAGTAAATAGATTAGGCCTTAAAATTCTGAGTTGAACATATATATTAAATATTTTTTGAAAAATCTTATTGAAATAGTCATTATTATCGATACAGAGACCGAATCTATAGTTTTTAGAATTTTTGTCTGTCTGTGACCACATCACGGAAAAACCACTGGAGGGATTTTGATAAAATTTGGTATGACTATAGCTGGTTATCCGGGTCAATATATAGGATCTCACCTGTCAATCTAGACGTACTAAATGTTAAAACGTAACTAGTTTTATATAGAGCTCGTTTTACACGATACCCACTTCTTATATTTTAATTATAGATATGCTAAGTTGTAACATTTTGCCCATGCCTTTGCCTACATAAGTAAATAACAAGATAATCTCTCTATTCAAATATCCATGCGTACCAATTTTCACAATGATCGATTGAACGGTATAAAAGTTGAAGCGTTGCAAAGTAGTGTTGCCGAAGTATCGATAGTTTCACTGTCAACTATCTATACTTCGGCAACACTACTTTGCAACGCTTCAACATAGTTACTATCGATAGTTTTCATCTAAAAAAGCCCTACTATCGATAGCTATATTGATATTATCGATACAATCGATATTATCGATACAATCACTATTATCGATACAATCGATAGTATTTATACTATCGATAAATGGAAATGTGACAATACTAATGACAGACCACAATACTATCGGTACTATCGATAGTATGGGTGCTCACAAATTATAAACTATTGATAGTATCAATACTATCGATAGTTTCAGCTATCGATAGTAGCGCGTATGTGTGGTAGTAGTAAAAGTTAGTTTCTTTTTTTTTTGTTTTGAAAAGATCTTTTTTACTTATGACTTACTTATTCTAATATCGATTAACTATCGATATGCTATCGATAGTCGACTATCGATCGGCGACACTATTGCAAAGCTATCTAGTTAAATATATCAAAACTTCAATGTGTCGATGAAAAATCTTCAATGCTTTCAGAAATTTTTAGTTTTTCACAAAATAACATTTGCATTTTTATTTATGTACGTACGTATTAAACATGACATCCTATAGAGTATTCACACTTTTTAATGTTAATAACACTAAGATGTCAATGCCACTCCGGTTGATTTATTAGATACTAAAAAGTGTGAAAAACATCTCAGAAGAATTTATATACTAATTTAGGAATTCCATAGCTAAACAGCAAAAATAAACCCATTTAAATTTTATTATGCCACGGATTATTTCGGAGAAGATAAGTCTCTCCCGTGACAATTATCACAATCGTGTGGAGTATATTTAGATGTACCCTTCAAATTATGGAGAATTTTTTTAGGATATTGTTATTTAGGTCTATAAATGAAGTGTTATAAGCTAAGTTACACTTAACCAATAACACAGTAAAGACCTCTAAATTTTCAATAAGGCTATGGAAAGATAAAATTATCGTAGAAGTTAAAAAAATACTTAGCAAAAATTCTTTTGGGAAAAATAGAATATTGAGTATTTTAGAGATATGGGACATATTTTATGGAATCACACTTTAAAACGCTAAGAGCAATATTCCCAAGCAATATTTTTTTTCTAAACATTTTATTTAGGCATTGACGTGTAGGATAATTAAAATTAATAAACTTTCATCAAATTGGAATTCTACACGTTAGTTATAAATTGCATTGTTTAATATAAATCAAAAAATATTCATATATAGTTTTAAAAGATTATAAAAAATGTGTAAAAAAATTAGTAGAATACAGCGCCTGAATGCTTATGTAATATTTATTTTTTTAATGATACATTGCTAATTTATAAAAACTTACTATGTTAATATTCAATAAATATCCTCTCTTATATTACTTGTACAAAATAGAAAAAAAGGAAATATTATTTTCCTACAAATTACATATTTGTAGATAAAAACAATAATATGTTGATTTTCTTTGACCTGTCTTTGACGCTGAGCTAAGATCAATACGTAGGTACTTGATAAAAGTTTCTTAAATAATCATTATATTATCTTAATTAACTAATTTGAAATAAAAAGTTGTGTAAAAAAACTATCTATAAAAAACTGAACCTCATATAAGTTGAAAATAGAACACATACATATAAAACAAATAGTTATAGTTTAAGTTTTGAAATGATGATTCTTGGTAAAAAAAATAATGCAATCATGTTTATCCAAATATTTGCTTTAAAAAACTATACGCAGTAATTTTTGGAATGTCCTGTTTCTCATTATTAGATTATCTATATTTATTTAATTTGTACGCCGCAATAAATCTTAAGAAAAGATTTGTATTAAGTACCTTAAAGTAAAAATTATTAAATATAAATCACTAGCGGATCATCCTCGTTTCGCTCAGGTTCGCCTCTAAAAAAACAAAACAAATCCATCACGGGAACTGCACATTTTTCCGGGATAAAAAGTAACTTATGTGCTATTCCAAACTAAAATCTTTTTTGTACCAAATTTCATCCAGAACCGTTTAGCCATTCGGTCGTGATTGAATAATAAACATCCAAACATCGATCTAAACTTTCACATTTATAATATTAGTAAGATTGAATATATGTCTTGTTGTATTTAATTTTATAGATTTATATGTATTACGTGCACAACTTATAATTCAATGTGCGATATATTATATTTTCATCTAATTTTACAAAATAACTAACAAAATATTCTAGAAATATTCCAGTTGCGTGTTTAAGATTTTGAAATTTTTATTTCTAAGGAACTTTAAATATTATATGCTGATAATTTAATCTCTAAATCAAATAAAAATTGATTGATTAAATTATAAGTACGAGAGAATCTATAGATGATAGACAAAGTTATCAAATATAGAATTAACGCAATGAAAAAAGAAAATAAAGCCAAAAACCACATAGTTTAAGCTAAAGCTTCCCACTAACTCTTATTTTTTTAACGTTGAGAAATGCATTTATAAGTAAACAAGCAAAAACCGCGGCTTCGCTCGCGCTAAAACTACGACAAAAAAACTTTAAAAAGGTACGTTTGATACAAAGGAGAATGGGCAATTTTGTATGGGATTCGTCCCCAGAGTGTATCATGTTGAGACATATGTCATTTTAAAGATCAGAAGAATAGCTTCAATTTATTGTACGACACCAACACTGATACTCGTGCAGGGAAAGAACTATGAATCATTTAATTTTATTAAATTCGTGAAAGTAAAACAGTATAATATTGATTGTATAATATGGGACATTGTAGGGTTATTGGAAGTTCGAAGAGAGGGGGACCACTCCATAGCGTTCAAATCTGGTAACCTGTTCTATTTCTGGATGACCAACAGTCCCAAGGTGGTGTCGAGTTTATCGTTTACAAGTCTCTTATGAACAGCACAGCGACTATGTAAAGCTTGAATGACTCCAACTGACTTTGACTGACGAAGTCCACGTTCCTACCGGTGCCACACCAAATCAAAAACCTAGTAAACTTTCAGCTGGAACTCCAAAACCGAAGAAATCCCGGACGTCACTAAAACAAATTAAGAACAACATAGCACTGGTCGCAAACGTAATTACAGCTGAATTTCTGAAGGTGTTACTTAATTCTATCATACTCGAAGGAAATCCCCACAATTATGGAGCAGAAGCGTAGTTGTATTGTAAAGAGGGCGATAATGTCTTGCTAAATAATTTTAGACTCATCTCGCTTCTGATTCACGTTTACAAGTTGTTGCGGGAATTCGTGTTACGAGCCGTCTCGAATGCTAGTTCAATGAGTTCCTGCCTCCCGAACAAGCTACTTTTCGTAAAGGCTTTAGTACCGTTAAACCACATTCATATGCTGCGGCAGGTTATACAGAAGACTGAGGAGTATAACTTGCCTGTTTTCCTATCGCTTATGACTACGAAAAAGCCTTTGATTCGATCAATACCTGGGCTGCGCTGCAGTTATTCCAGCGGCGTTAAGTTGACCACGGTATATCGACCCGTACGACTTTAGGGCCAGGGGACTCGAGACCCATCCAATTACAGTGAGGAGTATAACAGGGCACTGTTATTTCCTTGAAACTGTTTACCGCTGCATTGGAAGACGTTTTTAAGGTTCTGTACTAGAACGGACTGGGCATCAACATTAACGACCAGTACATCACTCACTTTTGATTTCCCGGCGATATAGTGGTCATGGCTGAGACCATGGAGGACCTCATTATACTGCTCAATGACCTCAATAGAGTCTCTTAACGAGGTCGTCTAAAATAAAACATGGATAAGACGAAAATTATGTCAAATAATCATTCCAGTTTTTATGGGTGATGACTCGAAGTTGTAGACATGTATGTATGTATACCTGGGACAAGCTGTCTAACTAGGTAGGTCTAACTTCGAAAAGGAGGTGAATCGACGAATAAAATTCGGATAGGCAGCATTCGGGAAACTACGCAATATCTTCTGTGTGTCTCAAAATAAAAGTCTTTGACCAATTTGTGTTGTCAGTGATGACATAAGGCACAAAGACGTGGCCGCTTACAATAAGCCTCATTAGAAAGCTCAAGGTCACCCAGAGAGCAATGAAGAGGGCTATACTTTGGGTTTCCCTTCGAGATCGAATCAGAAATGAGAAGATATGCAGAAAGACCCAAATCACCGACAAACTCAAGTGGTAGTGGACGGGACACATCGTTCAAAGAACGGATGATTGTTGGGAGCGAAGATTCTTGAGTGGCTGCCATGTACCGGAAGACGAAACGTGGGCAGGAATACCTCAACGTGTACCGATGACTTGGTCAAAAACGCTGGAGCCTGCTGGATGCGTATGACACAAGACCCGCATTCGCGGAAATCTTTGGGGGAGGCTTAAGTCAAGAAATATATGGTGACATATAATAAAATAAAGCTATTATTATGACCTTTAAAGTAATGTACATACGTCATACTGTTTTAGACTTTCACGGGTTTGATAAAATTAAATGATTCATAGTTCTTTCCCTGCACAAGTCTCAGTGTTGGTGTCATGCAATAAATTGAAGCTATTCTTCTGATCTTCAAAATGACATATGTCACAACTTGATACACTCTGGGGACGGAATGCCCATTATCCTTTTCATCCCTTATTTTATCTCCTTATGGGATGAATTTCAATAAACGCTAAAACACGTATTTATTTAATTTAATTATATTGAAGAGCCAAGTTTCAAGAAATTCTGATTATAAATATTTTTTGAGTTGTGTTATAACGTGTATTCCCGTGGGGATGAAATAATCTCCCGCGGTAAAAAGTCTCCTATATGTTGAACCGGTTATCCAGCTATCATCATACCAAATTTCATCAAAATCCCTCCAGTGGTTTTTCTGTGATGCGGTAACAGACAGACAGACGGACAAAAATTCTAAAAACTATAGATTCGGTATCTGTATCGATAATAAAGTCTATTTCAATAAGATTTTCCAAAAATATTCATGGTACAATTTCGACTCACTTAGAATTTTATTATATGTATAGATTAGTAAGTACACTAGCTAGAAAAGTCATTACTACCCACTAAACATAACGGAATCTTCCCCATCTTAATGAGACGCCGCAGGATCACATATGCACGCCCCGACAGCAGGCGTGTCGAGGCAAATTACGACAACCATGGGGTTGCTCTAACGGTCTATTCTGCTACAAAGTAGTATCTGAAACAACCCACAATGCACACCGCCCACCGAGGTGAGCCGCCTCTCAGTTCTTTTCTTCGCGTAACTAGGTAAAGAAGAGCTGAGCATCGAAATACGAACGCATATAATTAATTTTGCTATTAATATGTTTTCTTTCCTCTCCTAAAACTTCGATTCCTACTGAAGTCATAATTAAGACAGTAAAATCCTTGAATATATACGAGCATGAGAATAGGTATAAAAAATATTCTAGAAGACAAAATAAATTGAGATATCAAAATTGCATTACGTAAAGAATGAAACAGATTGTCTAAGATCCCGATCTTTATGTTGGACCAATTATTCTTTTTCCAGACGAAGTATATTTTTTTAAACAATATAGCATATTTTTTTTTATTTTTTTTTCATAGTTGGGGAATGCATTTACGCATACCACCTGTACCCCCAGGTGGTTATGTGGGGCTCACCGGCTAGAAGAGCCGGTACTACCCACTAAACCCCAACTTTCCCCTCCCCTCCGCCTTAGTGGGGCGCCGCGGGATCGCTTACGCATAACTACCGCGACACCCCGGCGGCAGGCCTGACGGCCACCAAACCAATGAGGCTGCTCCACAGTCCACTCTGCTGAAGCAGAGAAGTACCAGGAGCAGCCCCATTAAAACCTCCCCGCCCACCGAAGTGGGCACCCCTCAATCGGCTGCAGAGGACAGGGAGAGCGGCAACGACACACCGACACTCCTCTTCCCCTGCAGCCCCACCGCGTCTGCCATCTAAGACAGTGGCAGCCCCGTCAAGGCCGCGGGGGGCAGGGAGAACGGCGCACCGAAATACCGGCACTCCTCTCCCACCGCGGCCTTCCCCTCTACCGGTTACGAGGCTGTTTTCACAGTCCCGCAACCGGTCCCCACCCTCCGGTCGCGAGACCGCCGAAGCGGCCCCGCTCCCGGTGGCCGCAACTCCAGAAGCCGAAGCCTCAACGGAGAGCGGCCCCGTCCTGCCTTGGTCCGCGCCGGATTTCTCCGGTACCACCCGCTGGGTCCAAGCGGGTGGCGTTCCCCGATCCGCCACCTGGGGACGCACCCGGTAGGAGTTGGCTCTCCCCCGGGGAACAATATAGCATATTAACAAACATGACCCAGGGGGGTTGTCACCAAAAATTTGCTCTCGGCTATTTTTAATTAAAAAACCTCTGGTCTGCAGATGTTTTGGTATAACTAACTCCTACTGAAAAGTATCACATATAAATAAAATATGACCTATACATATTCTACTCGGGCAGTGTCATAGGGCAACTTTTTGAATAAAAAATATAAATCAATATTTTCTTTACTCTTGCAAAGATAAAAAAAAAAATAAGAGAAGATGGTACCATAATATTGAAAAATATATTATGCCTAAAAAGAAATACGAATACTTTTATCTTACAAAAAGTGTTCGTCAATGTTACACGTTGGAGTTTTGCCACCGTGAATATGTAGTAATTAAATCAATTACCAATTTGCACACCCGCTTTTTATAGTAGTGGATTGCAATCTTGTGGACCGATTAAAATTTACTTATACTCATTTCTATTAAAAATGTAGAAAAAAAAATCTCCATATAAGCTGATAAAAAGAGTAAAAATAACAATTCATCCCCTTTAAAACTTCATATACCAATGCTCGAAGTTAAATTGAAGAATTACTACATTGATTTTTAGGGTATAGACATAAAGTTTATTCATGATATTTAATTTAATAGATAAAATGTGACTATTCAGAAAATAAGGAATTTCATTCACATCCACAATTACCTTAATAGACCTAGTACTTAGTTATATCAACCGAAGGTGTGAACATTGATGGTTAATTTTGTCTCAATAAAAATATTATAATAAAAATCGACATAATTGACTTTGAGTAATTATAATAACAAAATACTCCTTCCTTGAATGCGGTTAATTATACAATTTAGTTGTAAAAATAAATGTTATAATAAAATTAAATTTATTTTTTTATATTTATTTTGTTATAAAAAATTATATTCCCCCTGTAAACAATTTTTGGTAACATTAATATCTTTCTCATGCTAATAAAATAAATAACTACTATTTTTATTTTTCACAAAGTTCCTCTGAAATGAAAACATCCTCAAGACCAGTAAAACACTGCAAATATTGTTTTATCTACAGTACCTTACATATGAATAAATTAAGGAATAACTTCTCAGCGCGACTTCTCATCCATTTAAATATTTCTTATACATAATGTCCTAACAAAATATCTCCCTATTACAAAAAAAATCTATTCATCTATAGATATAATAAAATTGTAACTAAAAAGAATCTGTACATTAATAATAAAATAAATAATAAATAAGTATGTTGGGACATTAACACAGAGCACCATCTAGTTCCATGGTAAGCTATGAAGCCTGGAATATCGATACCAGATAGTTGATACACTACACATATATAATTTTAAATACATACATATTATAAATATAAACACCCATGACTGGAGTACAAACACCTGTGCTCATCACACAAATGAATGCCCCCAGCGGGACTCGAACCCGCGACCGCTGGCGCAGCAAGTAGTTTCACTGAAAACTGAGCCAAGCGTGTCAAAAATATTTTTTTTGAAATCTTATTGAAATAGACTTTATTATCGATACAGAAACCAAATCTATAGTTTTTAGAATTTTTGTCTGTCTGGCTATCTGTCTGTTACCGCATCACGGGAAAACCACTGGACAGATTTTGATGAAATTTGGTATGATGATAGCTGCTTATCCGGGTCAACATATAGGATACTTTGTACTGCGGAGAAATATCTCATCTCTGAGCTAAACGTTAAAACGTAACTAGGGACGAACCCGAGCGGAGCGAGGGTGAGTTGCTAGTATAAATATACAAATATGTATCATCTCATAAAAGTATCTATTCTATAAGAGCTTTAAGTCGCGTCTACTTTATTTTTATGTCATTTTTTAAATCGATGTACATATTTAATTAGCTACTAGCTAGCTACCTAAGCTAAAACAAATTAAATGATTTTTTCTTAATTTTATACAAATATAATAAATTATGAATGAATAAACTAAATGTATATAATTAACAATAATATTAAAAATGTTCTTGTTGACCTTC
Organism: Argynnis bischoffii washingtonia; assembly: GCA_033884665.1. Lineage (NCBI taxonomy): Eukaryota > Metazoa > Arthropoda > Insecta > Lepidoptera > Nymphalidae > Argynnis > Argynnis bischoffii. The sequence goes on along the minus strand of CM066618.1, from coordinate 8,901,454 downwards.
ATTGGAGCCGCCAGATATAAATCACCGAATCTATTTTATAAAGCCTCCTATACACTGAAGATGTCCGCACCCACCGGCCTCTAAAACTAGTTTCGTTTGCTTAAATGTCAACGACTATTATTACCACTTCCCAAGGGGTCAGTGGGGTCGCACAGACGATCTGCAGTCATAATCGCAAATCAAGTCTTTGAAATGTACGAATTTTAAAAGACGGACGGTCTTCAACTCTTTATTACTAGTAATACGGCACAGAAGGATCTGAAAAATTACATAATGCTTATTTTCTCACGATATTGACTGATGTAGATATATAAACAGCAGTTGTGAAAGTGTTCTGTAGTTCACAGCAGTTCAAAATACAAACTACTTTTTTCTAAAATTTAATGTTTACTATAAACGTCCATTTACAAGTTACAAACACTATTTTCGTAAATTAGGTTACGTGTCCTTGTTCATTTATTCATAGTGTAATAGTTTATTTAAAATAACAATTTAATTTGATCTTTGGACAATTCGATAAAATTTTGAAAACAAAAGATAGATATCATGAGAAAGAACAACGAAGAAAAAGAATTAACCAAAAATGATGAGCGTAGAGGAACAGTATAATTTTTTTTAGTTTTGTTGAGTTGGAATATCGACTCCGTGAAGAGCAATAGCGTTAATTTTTATCATGATCAGAATAATTGTCTGATCTCAAAGATCAATAGAATATTGAACAAAGTCATATTTATAAGCATGCCCTTTGTGATGCAATAGATTATATTATAGACTAGCCGCTCACCCTCGCTTCGCTCGGGTTCGCCTCTAAACAAACAAAAACATTTTTCCGGGGTAAAAACTATTTAAGATGTTGACCGGGAATATAAAATACCATCATCCAAAATTTAATTTTAATCGGTCTAACAGTTCCGGAGATTATTAGCCCGTACAAGTAGACAAATAGACAAAGAAACAAATAAATTTGAAAAAATCTGGATTTGTTCTATTTCTCTTCTTACATCCCTCTGACTGACTGACATTTTTTTTTCTATGTACAGACATTCGACCTCTACAGTTTTATTATATGTATAGATATAGATTTTTGGAAATATAAAAAATGCTTCACCTTTTAAGTAGCTAAAGGCAGAGGGAAACGAAGACAACTACAATTTAGAACAACCAAATTTTTTGTTGCATTTCATTCCATATTGTCCCATTATTTTTTTATAAATATGAAAGGTTTTTAAAATGTTAAGAAGTTCAGATGCTTGTATGTTTGACACGCAATCATTCGTATACCTACTGTTGAAGTTTAAACATAGTATAAGCATAGAACTTCGCGCATAAGTAAACTATTTCATGGACTCGTAATTTTTTTTTTCTCTTAAAATATTAGTAAAATATTATATATTTCATTATTAAAATTTTAAATATTATATCTTTAATAATTTATTATTAGAACACTTTATTTCTAAACTTAACACAGATAGCGACGTGCAACATAAAAGACTGCAGGCATTTATAATAGTTTCTACATACTACCAATTTACAAGCATATTCATTTATATTGCTGGCTTGCATAATATTTTTACGCTTATTACAAATTCTAAAGTTAGCGCCATCTAACGAAGTATATAAAAATTAAGATGTATAACATTTGTAATGAAATCAATGCTAAAAAGGAATTTATTTTTATGATTTACTATGAATGAGAATTAATCTTCTATTACAAGAATTTTTCGATAGATGGAGCGAGTAAGAAATATTTAATTTAGTATACGTATACCGTAGTATTATAATAAGAAATTGAAGTATTACTATAATGTTAAAAAAAATGTATTTTATCAATTTTCCCATTATTGATTTATTTCTTATTTACATTTTTATATTTTATGTTTATATTATGTATATTATAGGCTATTTTTTATTTTTTTAATTATCATTATCATATTTTTCTATAATGGAATCTTAAAATTATGTATATTTTTATTGGTTGATGATGATTAGTGGATGGGGGGTCGTTTATAATAAAAGTTCAAATCTCATATAAAACTATTTAAATTATGTATAAAATTGTATGTACAAAAATACAAAAATGATGTCAAAATGTAAATCGCTCTTTTAACTACCACACATCAGTTAAAGTTTCCTTAAAACCACGTTTACATTCATATAAACACAGATCACATAATACTATACTATATAAAAATAATTTACTAATTTTATTTTTAGCCTCTTTAACAACATTAACTGATATGTAGTAGTCCTGAACAAAATAGCCCCTTGTTAGAGTATTAGTTATAGCTAGCCATCTCCACTAAACGTGATGGTTGGCTTCTTAAATAACTCTTTTGATGTTAACGTTGAGGTTGGGGCGCAGCAGTGGCGAGGTAGTCCAAAGCGCGTTGGATGTCAGCGGGGATGGGAGGAGAGGTCGGCAGATGCTGTCCTTGGGGTTGGAATCCATTTTCGTTAGCCACATAGGTCAGCTGTATAGAGCCACCCTCTTCACTGGGGTAACTGAACTGTCCCTGAGTTTGAAGAGCGAGTTCCTCGGCGCCAATGTTTCTAACTGCCCCATTAGCGTCGGCCACGATTCCATTACCAGTCTCAAATGAGTATTGGAAAGAACCATCGGGATCACTGTTACTTTCTTGACGTAAAATTGGGATTGGCTCAGTGGGTGCTTGAGGAGCAGCAAAAGCAACTGCCACAAGGGCAAGGATGATCTGAAATAAAATGAAAATTTATTACCAGTTACTAAAAATAAAGTATTTTTTGCTTTCGTTATCTCACTTGCACTTGCGATATCTCTAATCCTGTACTAGTAATAGAGTGAATTGTCGTATTGTTTAGAAATGTTTTTTCTTCTTAAAAAATTATTAAATTGGAAATATAAATGAATATATCACTAGATTTCTGAAACACAGCACTGACACTTACGAAGGTTCCCATGTTGATTTTAAATTGGTGAATGCAATAGACAATGTTGATCTAAGAGTGTTATCGGTATATATACCAGTCACCGCCTCCACCGCTGGATTGCATTGCAACACATACTGCGTCAAAATAATTCGACAATATTATGTGAGAGCTTACCTATTCATGCGCTTGCTATATTACTCTATACATAAATTTAATATGGTTTTTAATTTTGTATTATTTTGTTAATATTAAAATATTAGGTTCATTTTCTCTCGTTAAAGAAAACTGTATGCAGTTAAAAATAAAACTTAAAAAATTATAGAATGATATTTTGACTTTCTCTTTACACTGATACCTGTTTTAAATATAAGAGAAATAGAAATCCCCCAGGTGGTTATGTGGGGCTCACCGGCTAGAAGAGGACCAATTATTCTTTTTCCAGACGAAGTATATTTTTTTAAACAATATAGCATATTTTTTTTTATTTTTTTTTCATAGTTGGGGAATGCATTTACGCATACCACCTGTACCCCCAGGTGGTAATGTGGGGCTCACCGGCTAGAAGAGCCGGTACTACCCACTAAACCCCAACTTTCCCCTCCCATCCGCCATAGTGGGACGCCGCAGGATCGCTTACGCATATCTACCACGGCGCCCCGGCGGCAGGTCCGAAGACCACCGTCTGGTGGGACCCCCGAAGGAGCCCCACTAAGGCTGCAGAGGACAGGGAAACGGCATCGAAACACCAAGCCTTGCAGCCCCACCGCGTCCGATCGCGGGATCGCCGAAGCGGTCCCGCCACCGGCGGCCGCAACATCGGAAGCCTAAGCCTCGACGATGAGCGGCCCCGTCCTGAGCGTGCCTCTAACCGTGGTTGAACTAACCTCGGTTAGAGACACGTCCCCGCTGTTGGTCCGCGCCGGATCACTCCGGTACCACCCGCCCCTCTAAGCGGGTGGCGTTCCCCTATCCGCCACCTGGGGACGCGCCCGGTAGGAGTCAGCTCTCCCCTGGGACTCATACTACCCCCATACTAACCCCATACTAACCCCAACATGTAGTGTTTGGTCCCCGGTGGAAGTCCCCTTAATTATTTTTTGTTAATTATATTTTCTATATTCTCTATCGCGAAGAAATCTTCACATCTTCCTAAAAATAAATAACTCTTAAATTTAAAAAAAAAACCAACACAATAACCATTATTTAGATTATTTCAAATAGCCTAAACCCGATACCTCTGCAGTATTTTTGGTAAAGTGTTGAATATCTTACAGATTCCAGGTGAGGCTGCATCTATCTTCTGGCCTCGGTTGCCATATCATTGCAAGTCATTAAAATATCGAGATACCAAGTTTCAAATCGATTAGATCTGTGATAGTTTCAAATCGGTTAGATCCTTTTACCGTCTGGGAAAGAGCTGATAGTCTGTAAGCGGCTAAAGAGATTTTCTTGATTTATAGCTAAGAACACTCTTGATCAAATCACCTTTTAAACGAAAAAAATAAATCAAAATCCATTCATCCATTTGGGCGTTACGATGTCACAGACAGATATACAGATACACAGACACACAGATATACTCGTTAAACTTATAACTCCCCTCTTTTTGAATCGGGGGTAAAAAAGGTTAGTGACAGTGATACGTATATTACAACATACATATTATACATGATAAGCGAGCAAAAACCTCATAAACATTCAGCTGTTTTAGGGCGAACAGAAACAAACAGATGAAGAATTACCTATACTTTTAATGGTTTGGTGTCAGTGGCAATAATGTTTATAGGCGGTATTTATTTGCTTAAACATACTAATAATCTCTTTCAGAAACCAAATATACCAACCAAACCAAACCAAATATAAGTAGTTTTTTTTTATAATTTTTATAAAAACATTTTTTTTATACAAAAAAAAATGAAAAGGATTATATTTATCGCATTAAACATCTGACTTTCTTTAAAATATTTTTAAAGAAATAAAATAAAATTATTTGCTGTGAAAAAATTTTAGTATTGAGTTTGAGATGTTATAAAAGAAAAATCTATACATATAATAAAATTATAACTGATCGCTCTCTGTACATAGAAGATATATGGGAAAAACTTTTATTAGGGGTCTTTATTAACGCAATAGAACCCAAAACAATGATTTTTATAATTTTTATGTCTGTGCGTTTGTACACGCTAATCTCAAAAAGGGCTTAACCGATTAAGGTGCGGTTTTCACTTAATATTTAGTATTTGTTTTATTTTAATCGGTTCATAAATAAAAAAGTAATGTCAATTTAAAGAATCACCTAGAAACGAACCGGAGCGAAGCGAGTACTACTAGTACATAATATATTCAAAAATTTAACGAACGCTCTTTCTTTATATAAAATTTGTTTAACATAGCGTCGATAATTATATTTAGGCATTTCGTTAAAGGTTACACAGATCGAATTCAAATATACTGCTGTTATTGCTTAAACTTTTGCAAGATTTTTAGCTATTATCGTAACTGATCCTATGAAAGAAATACAAACAAACATAGTTTTATAATACATTTAATAGTGTTTTAATATTTCATTGTTTTATAATAAAGCACTACAATACCCGTGTAACATTTATTTTAATGACGACCTTATTAACTATATAAAGACACTAGCGACTCACCCTAGCTCCGCTCGGGTTCGTCCCTACTTATGTTTTAACGTTTAGTATACATTTCTCAGAGATGAGATATTTTCCCCCAGAAAAAAGTATCCTATATGTTGACACAACCAGCTATCATCATATCAAATTTCATCAAAATCTATCTAGTAGTTTTCCCGTGATGCGGTAATAGACAGTCAGACAGACAGACAAAAATTCTAAAAACTTTCGATTTTCGAAAGATTCAGAAGGATTCGGTCTCTGTATCAAAAAATATTTAATGTACCTACAGATTCGATTCGGTTAGAATTTTATTATATGTATAGATAATATGTATGTTTTAATATGTAATATATGTATACATACATATGTATTACAGAAGTATATATAAGGCCAAAATATAAGGATTTTTTTTTGTGCACTCTTATATTTTTTTAAATTTAGTAATTGCATTGGCAATACAATGAATAGTGAATTTCTATGGGGTAAAATAAATACTTTTATCTATAGTAATATTATAAAGCTGAAGAGTATGTTTATTTGGTTGAACGCGCTAATCTCAGGAACTACTAATCCGATTTGAAAAATTCTTTTTACATTGGATAGCCCGTTAACTGAGGAAGGCTAAATGCTATATATAATATCAAAAATTGAATAATGTACCGTTTCTATTGGGAAGATTTGTAGAAATTATTTGCAGAAATTGCGCCATAACAGATCAATCGGTTTAAGTGAAATTCGGAGTACACCTAGCTTGCTTCTTGGATTACGCAAAACATGCTACTTTTCATCAAGTACCTATCATGGTATCATCATATATATTTGTGTATCCAATTCAAACTTTTTTTTAATTTAAAACCATTGACCGTTTATAAAGCTTTATTATATACATATTATTATTTAATCAAACAATTGTGGAGGCTTCTGTTAGTAAAAAACTTTGTCAAAAGGTGGCACCTGTAGAAAGATAATCACTTAAAATACAATATAATTTGAATATCTAAAAAAAACTCTTGCTAAATCTTTTATTAAAATATAATTATCGGGGCAACATATATTTCGTACTGTCATGATTAATGGTCAATGTAAAAATCCTCTCCTTAATTTCAAGGTAATCGCATTGAAATCAGATAAGAAAGGTCAATTGATTATGACAACTCTTCAACTGTCGAGTATGTCAAACTTCAACCAAAATACTAACTACCAAGTTAACTAGGTGTATACTAAAGAGAATTAGAATTATTATAGGAATAACTGATTTTAAGGACACTACTGAAAAATAACATACTAAGTAAATTTTGGTGCTGTACTCATTTTGATGGAAGTTTTCTTATAAATATAATACAAGTATGAAAACCATAAGGTTAAGCTACTGTATACAGATAAGGAATTCTCTTCGTTTCCACTGTCAAATAGTCGTAATATTGTATTACATATACATATGTAATAGAACGTTTGCACCCAAACATACGCCATATTTTTTTTCTTTTTACTAATTTCAATAAATATACTATAAGTACCTAAAAATTATTAGAATATATTCATTAACATTAGCTCCTTACTCTTTCGAATGTACTTAATAAGAAAAGAGAATATCATGTACAGCATCTAGTACATTAGTGTTCATAAATTATGTGTATAACTAACTAAAGTGCTCCAACTATAGGTAGTTACGGATAAACACTCTTCAAAAATACATAATATGTATATATAGTATAATGGCATTTAATATAAATGTTATATCTACACTTATTATTATAATTGACCTTTAGCTAAATTGCCTAAGCGGATGAATTCTTTTAAAATTATATTTATTCACAGAATTATCTTATATTATAATATATTTTATTTGGATAGTAGTAGATATTATTAAAAGTAAAGAATACATAATAGAAACACACGTATAAAGCAAATTTACACAAAATCAAATTTACATATTATGTCTAACATAAAGTTTAATTAGGTACTAATTCTAATTTCAATCTACTTTTTTTACTGTTTTTTTATATTTCATCAGTACACCAGTTCAAATTTTATTTCTTATCCAGTAACTATATCTTAATATTTAGTATTAGAATCTTACGTTTCTTAGAAGGAAAGGGTAACTTAAACGTGGCTTGAATTTAAGTATAAAGCCCAAGCTATATTTTCTACATATTAAAAGTATTATCAGTATAAACTAGCAGCTATTCCAAAGAGCTTTTATTATTCCTGATAAAAAGTCGGCGTCAACGTTGTTTTGCGAAATTAGTGTTGACATAAACTTTTTTTAATTTCACAAATAAACTTCCTCTGTTTTAAATTTCATTTAACTCGAGATATATTTATATTTTATTTATATTGCAGGTAAAACAAAAAGAAAAAACTACTTAAAATTAACGTAAAATCGATTCAATATTCGACCATATTTCATGATAACATTATATTTTACTTTTTGAGCTATTTTATTTACAACTCACGTCAGTCTTATTTGAAGAGGTCTTACACCGTATATACATTGATATGTTGATTATAGGTTAAGGGCTCGATCGAGACGAGGTCATGGCAATACCTGTCTGGTTTTTACAACTTCCATTTTGAATAACGCAGTTTCGCAGGTTATGATCACCAAGCATCATCTTCAAAATTTTTACGCTTATGTAAACTTTTGTTTATTAATATTTTTTAAATAAAATGTATTAAAAGAAAGAAGGCTTGAGGAACATAATATAATTTATTGTACATTATAAAACATACTCTTTTTCTTGATGTATTAAGTTTTTTCAAATATGATGTATTGTATACCTATTTATTATTGATATCGATTATTTATATATTTTATTTCATTTTTTTTATGGCGTGATAATTAAACTCATGTTCTATTACGACAGAATCCATACTAATATTATAAATGTGAAAGTGGTTTGGTTGTCCTTCTTTCACTTCAAAACAGAGTGACGGATTGACATGATTTTTTATGTGGAGATAGTCTGGAGAAGACAGTGGTTGCCCAGTGGTGGTAACGCGCTCGCTTGGGAAACCGAGTGAAGCGGGTTCAAATCCCGGGTCTCGCAACTCTGATATTTTCATGTGCGAATCATTTTCTAACATGATTACCACTTGCCTTACGGTGAAGGAAAACATCGTGAGGAAACCTGCATGTCTGAGAAAACCTAGTAAGTTTTCGAAAGACATGTGAAGTCCGCCAATCCGCACTTGGCCAGCGTGGTGGACTATGGCTTGATTCCCCTCGCATTGAAGGGAGGCCCGTGCCCAGCAGCGGGATGTTAAAAAAGGCTGAATACATAATACTGTAAAATATTTATTGCATTAATATAAAAATATTTATATTTTGCTTATATAGTATTTCTCACAATGCGCAACGTGCCCATCTTCATTGTTATTTACTTTTTTCCTCATATTATATATATTTTTAATTTTAAAGAAATAAGCAGAGATAAAGATTCGCGAGTATTCCTATAGAGATTTCATTTTTTTTTTCTTAAACAGATGAACAGATAAATTCTTTCTAAGAATATTTCTGTTCTATATTAATATAAATACAATACCATTTACGTGTTTATTATTAACTAGCTACTCACCCTCGTATCGCTCAGGTTTGTCCCTAGGTACGTTTTCACGCTTAGTATGGAAAAGATTTTATATTCAATTTTTTTTCGTGAATTTTTCTGATGCTTTAATAGTTATTCCGCTATTTGGGGTGAAAATAAATCCAACGAAACAACGATCATAAAAATAGGCCCAGCCGTTCTCTAATTATAAGTGTTGTAACAAACCCGACTTTGTTTTATATAAATATATAGAAAAAAAATTTATTTATTTGAGTTAAACTAAATTTTGTAATCGAACCAATAACCTTACGTCTCAGAAATAGCAATAGAAAAAATCCACAGAGGAAGTATATTAAGTATGCCAGTGCCTCATTATTTTTTTTATTAACAATTAACTATGCAGATAGATAAAAATTTTAAATAGCTTTCTTTAGCAACGTTTTTATTTTATACTAACTTCACATCTTTTCACCTTTTAAAACGATGTAAATTAGGTAGAGCCCTAGTAAAAAGCCGTTATTTTGACATTATAAACAGACACTTCAATTTTATTTATCTGTATATATTATATAACTTAAATAAAATTATACAGAAATTTATAAACAGGATGAATTTAAAAAAATATATTGCTATGAATTTACATTTTATGGGTAGTAAAAATATATTAACTTTTTTACATTTTAGCGTACAGCCTGTTCCTATATTTTGTGGGTTAAAATATAATTATGTAAATCCTTCGCATATCACCTGAATATTTCTCAATTGAATTGTTGTATAGTATAAGACGACGTCAATAAAACTTCGAGATATTCCTTGTATCTGTTTTTATATTCAGTACTTTTATAATCATCGGTACATCTGTCCGTGTGGAAGCTACCACCGGCTCGGAAAGCAGTTCTGCCGAGAAGAGCCGGCAAGAAACTCGACAGTTGCTCTTTTAAAATAATGAGTTACATAGTTTTTTTACAATAATTTTGGTATTACAAACATTCCATAACTAAACACTACAGAGTGCTACTGACATCTCTCTGCAAAAGCGCGGGAAAATAAATTAATAACCGCGTCCTTTTTATTTTTTTAAATACATTCCTATCGGCCAAGGTCACATAACTAAATGCCTTAAATATAAATCATTACAAATTAATCAAATATTACATTATTTTTCATTAAAACGCTCATATTTATAAATGCAACCTTACAATAGAAATTTTTAAAATAACTTACGAAATCACGACTTTTGTTGCAATACGTGAATTAAATTATAGACATATTTTGCAAAGACAAATTGTACTTTAAAGTAACAAACAGTACATCCTTATCTAACATAAAAATTGTGGCATAACATATTATATAATAAAACGAATTGTATCAAGATAACCTTTACTTATATCAGCTTATTAGAAAAAAACATGCTATATCTATAAGTTTTATCTGTCTGGGAACGCAGCACGAGAAAACCACTGGACAGATTTTGATGAAATTTAATATGATGATAGCTGGTTATCTGGGTCAACATATAGAATACTTTTTATTGCAGGAAAATATCTCATCAACATAACTAGAGATGAACCCGAACGGAACGAGAGTGAGTCGCTAGTATAGTAATAAATATATAGATCTGCTTTAAAATCCACTTGGAAGTTTCCACGCGTATGTATTATTGTATTTTTTTCTAAATTAAATATATGTAACATGATTGAACAAGACGTTTTTGTTATCTTTTTTATTATTATGTAGTAGATATTTTATAATAATTAGCTAGTTTTAGATGGAGGCCAAATATGGACGTTACAAGAGTCGTCTATTTCCCATTTGACATAATTAAAAAAACAAGTGTTCGCCTAGTGGTCGAAATTTGACCATAATTATTAATAAAAATTGAGTTAAATGTATAATGAATACAATTAACCTAAATTTGTATAGAAAAAACTGTTTCCAAACTTTTTTATTGATAACTACATAAGCTAACTAACTACATAAACTACATAAGCTCGTCAATGGCTACTAAACAATTAAAAAAAAAATCGGTTGACAAACAGAGGAGAGAGAGGTGCTGAACTGTTTTGTCTTTGCCTATTTACATTCAGACTAGCGACTTACCTTCGCTTCGCTCGGCGTCTCTACGTACGTTTTAATTTTTTTTGAGCGGGACCCTGACTTTAAAAAAAATACAAAAGTAGCCTAAGTTACTCCTTATATTATCAGCCATATTTTATACATAAAATTACTTAAGATAACTTAAACCTTATTTATAAATTTTAATGTTTTAATTATTTTTATTATTATTATTATTTTGTATAAACGTAACGAACTGTTTTACTTATTAGCCTGTATTGGCTTTATTTCATACCGTTTAAAATTGTTTTTTTTTTCTCATTTTTTTCTGTACAATTTTTTAACTTTATTTTTTAGTCATTTTATTTTCTTTATACTATCAGTGCATGTATGTAATTTGTTGGTCAGTGCTATGGACACCTGTAAGTGACTAACATACTAGAACTTGTGATTAAGAATGAATTTAAAATGTATTTGTGTGTTATGTTGTTGGTGTTCTTAATAAATAAAAAAATAAAAAAAACTTCAGATTCTAACAACAAAATCTGGTCTTTTTGGAACCAATTGATCGCAATTAAACACAATGAACATAACACATGCTACGATAAATAACTTATTTCTATAAATAAAATCAGTGAATATCTTAAAATCAGTAATATATTTGGTGTATAAAAATATAAAATAATAGTTAATGACTGTTATATTAGTATTGTACTAATTTGTACACTTAGTATTAGAACACATTACTGACAGTATTAATCAATTTATTGTGCGTTTTCTTGTGGTGGAGCAGTGGCTAAGTAGGCAAGGGCGCGTTGGATGGCCTCTGGTACTGGAGGAGCAGTTGGCAAATGAGCTCCTAGTGGCTGGAATCCGTTTTCGTCAGCAATGTAAGTCAGTTGAATGTTAGATCCATCTTCACTCGGATACTGGAATTGACCTTTTACTTCCAAAGCATCAACTTCTCCGACCTTCTTTAAGTCTCCCTTCTGATCAGCACTAATACCATTGCCAGTTTCGAAAGCATATTGGTATGATCCGTCAGCGTTGACTTGACTATCCTGACGAAGGATGGGTATGGGTTCTGTTGATCCTTGAGGAGCAGCAAACGCCACCGCAGCGAAAAGTGCTATCAACATCTAAAATAAAAACAAAACATATTAATTGCGATCAATGTTTTGAAAACATCAATTCTGAGAATAAATGAATCATATTATTAATAAAATGTTCACCATCAATATACTTATAATTAGAAAGGCACGAATTCAAAAAACACTTACAATTGATTTCATTTTTGTATATTTACTTGTTAAAGAATCGAGTGAAGATACTGTTATTGACTGATAATATCATATCCTGATAATTTAGGTATTTATAGTAGGCTCTAAGTAACCACCTCCCTGCATTCCTTGTTTCGCAATTCTTTAACGCTGTCGTAAAATCTATGAAATAAGTAAACAGTGCATGCATTACCTCGAAGCGTATATGTCAACTTGATGTCGACGTAATAACGTCAACAAAGCTTACGGATTTTCATTTGTTCAGTAGTGACCTTAACGCCAGCGAATGTTTATATCGCTGGAGTCAAATTATTTTGATCACACAATTCATTAGTGCGGACTACGGTCGTTACACATAGTTTTACCTTTCGTTCAACATCATTGAATTTCATCAGTCTCAGCATACACATTATGTTGCGCTAATTTAAAGACGATTTGCGTAAAACGTGATTATGACCACTTCAGTTCAGATAGCTTAGATTAAGTCAACCTTGGTACACGAAATTAAATAAAACTCATTTTCTTAAGCAAAAGGAGTATGTATGTATGTATGACCGATTCTATGCACCCTTGTAATTACTACACAGCCAAGCGATGTTGATGATTCATACGTCGTTTTTCATCTTGATGATAAAGGCGCGAACGCGAGTGATAAAGGCTACATGAATGTTATTAAAAATCAAATTGCAGGATTTCGGGTGCCAATTTGTGTCTTCAAATTTTTTTTATCAAAGCCTATTGAGTCTATCGAGTGTTATCAAGAGGAAGGTAAGAGCCGATTACAAAAATTTGTATATACGTTTTATATGTTTAAAAGAAAAATAGGATAAAAAATTGTTAAATAAAATTTCAAAAAATAAAAATACTGGCCAAAGCTAAAAATCTGTACATAAAAAATAAATTATAGAATAAGAAACCCGACTGCGTAAAAAACGAACTAAAGAGATCAGAACAAGTTGTCAAACATAGCATTATACAGTCGGAGACATACATTTTTTAGTTGTCTTAGTGTGTCAACTAAGTCACATCTTTTTAGGTCGTTTTTTACGCAATCGGGTTTTTTGTTTTTATAATTTAATTTTTTTATATCAAAAGACCATACATGACTATAGTGAACTAGCTCGAAATTGATCATCGTGACCTTAACGAGGTCTCTGGTTTGTATAGGAACAGTAAAACTCAAGCTGTATCTTTACATCTGCTATATTGATTAAAACAACCGTTATCTTAGTTTTTTATTCGGGCTAATACTAAACGTCACATACATACGTCTACATTAAAACGTCTCCTGTCTGAAACGATGAGACTTTTTTGATATTAAAATATAATAATGGAAGCTGTGAGAAATATGATTGTTCTAGAGCAGCGGTTCCCAAGTTGTGGTCCGCGGAACCCTAAGGAAGGGTCACAGGGGTTCCTTCCGAGTTCCGTCCGAGAGTTGAATAAAACGTTTTTAGACATGAAGCTTAATTTTAATGCTATTATAATTATTAAATATGTGAAAAAATAATAATTCATCATATTAAATAGGCTATATATTTGATACAATAAATAGTATTATAATAAGTATTAATATTTTTCATTAATGATTTGCTTTTTCAAGTCAAACGAGAAAGTATTCTAACTACAACACAATCAGTTTAGTTATTTTGAAAATGGGGATCCGTTAAAAAATATGATCAATTAGGGACCAAAAAAAATTGGGAACCGTTGTGCTAGTTACGTTTAAGTCAACATATTATAAATTTATTAGCAACAAAGGTACACAATGATGTTCTCCTGACCGATTCCGGCCACGGCGGCCAATCTCATTGAGACTAGCCAACTGCGCAGGAGATATTATAGTGCACAAGTGTACGCGCAGACACAAGTGCACTCTCTATTCCTGTCACTCTTATACTCCAGTGGGACGACTACTCGACACGACCGGTGAGAGTTAAGGCGCAGGACCGACGGCTTTACGTGCTCTCCGAGGCACGGGGGTGAAACACCGCCAACTTCCCAACTCCGGGCTGTTACTGAGGCTTACTATACAGAAAGACTCAATAACTATACTTGGCCCGACCCGGGACTCGAACCCAGGACCTCAGGATGTGCAGCCGTACATGCTAGCCACTACACCACCGAGGCAGTTAAAGTTAAAGGTACACAATAAAGTACTATTGAGTTAAAAAAAAAAGATAGATTATACTCATCAAACAAATAACTACATAGATATTACATAGATTTATGAAAAGTTTTAAGTTTAATTTTTAGTCTTTCGGAAAATAATTATTTAGTTAGAAATAATTATTTACTTTCTTAGATATATTTGAATCTTTCCGAATTTATTCGTGATGTTATTATAATTTCAAAATTGCGTAATATTTTAAATACACATTTTATTATACATACACATTGTTTTGCACATACTAGCAATTTTGCACCTGAAATGAATTAATTATGTTTTAAATTTTAGTAACATATTTTTCAATTAGGAGTGTGTATGCTAATGACTTTTCAATAGTTACATGCATAATCTTGTAATCAGAACAACATAACATATGATTATTCTGATCTAATAAGATTTATTATGAGTACCATAGAAGACCATAATTTGGAAGTCTTATTGTAACCAAATTTAAGGAACATTGCGACACTTTTTATTCTAGACACCAACCAGAACACGCATATGTATCAATACTTGCAATATTATGTAATATCATAATCATTTGAATGAATAGATATTCAGACAACAAAGGATTTCTCTCATATTGGTTATGTAAATGGCAATACATTATAGGCAGTATCATCAATAGAATGACTTCAGGCGAATTTTGGTTGCATTAACCTCTATTTATTGGGAGTTGTGTGTGTCACTCAGTTTTGGAACATGTACTTTGTACACATGCATATGAAGTGATGACACATATTATATAAATATATATACAG
Organism: Argynnis bischoffii washingtonia; assembly: GCA_033884665.1. Lineage (NCBI taxonomy): Eukaryota > Metazoa > Arthropoda > Insecta > Lepidoptera > Nymphalidae > Argynnis > Argynnis bischoffii. The sequence continues at coordinate 8,886,097 of CM066618.1, read as the reverse complement.
AAAGCTTTGACATTTCTTTTTTATTCATTGTTTTAAATTGATGTTACATAAAATATATGTTAACTGCAACGATCTCAGGTGCAGCACGTGAGCGTGAACGTTAACATATAGAATGTTATTTCTATAAAAAAATTAGGTAGTCATGATATTGAAAAAATAAATAACAATAAGTAATCGAGTGAATCAAATGTAAATAGTCAATTCTATGTTTTAAATACATATAATAAAAACATTATTAGCGTAACAGCCACTCAAAATTGATTTATGTTATTCGACAGTTTGAAAAACGTTAAAAAATTTACAACATATTATTAAGAAGCTGTGAACTATGTGAAGTTTATGGCGATGGCTCACGACCTTGACAAGTGAAGAGAAAGTGAACTGACGACTCGTTGGGTAAGTGAGGTCGTTGTGAGATTCACGTGTTTCTTGTACGCGAGACTTGTCCGTATAATAGCACTTTTCCTCTTAATTGTTAATACAGTGTCAACTAGATTTATCTGCATTTGGTATATTAAGTGGTTATACATAATAGTTTCTTAGATTTACGCGAATATTTGAGTTTTATTTTTAAAATTGGGCTACAAATACAACATATGTAAGATCAAATTATTTATTTGATATCATTTTAAAAGCTAAACAGTATAAAATAAATTATTCATACATTTATACTAAGATTTAATTATTTTTTACGTTTTCATATCACAATCAAGTAACTTAAGTATTCTGAGCCTCTTATGGTCATAATAAATTATGTATCAGTATCGATGATTTAATTTATAACAGTTTTTATTGATTTGATTCTGGTGCTTGCGGAGGAAGGGTAGCTAGATGGTCCAATGCTTTCTGGATCTCCGCAGGAATTGGTGGCGATGTAGGTAAATGAGCTCCTTGGGGTTGAAACCCGTTTTCGTCTGCTACGTACTGTAGCTGGATAACCTGTAAATAAGTAAATTTTTGTAAAATCTTATTGGTAGAATATCATACGTAACAGTTAAAATTTACTATACACAAAAAATAAGAGGAAAACAAGGAAAATAAATAAACCAATAAGGATGGTAGAGTTTTTGCAACGAGACGCCTGCAACTTATCGTACACTAATGCAGTGGCAAAAATAACCTTAATTTTTACCCAGGCGTTTAAGTATATCCTTTTAAACTTAATTGGAGATCTGTTTAATCTTAAGTTTTACCTGGCCATCAGGTGCAGTGTATTTGTACTGTCCTTGAGCAGCCTGAGATTCTTGTTCAGGAATACCCAAATTTTTGACAAAGCCCGCCTCCTCAGCGCTTATTCCATTACCGGTTTCATAACTGATATAGAAAAAAACATATTTGTTTAAAAAAAATTCAACTTTGCCTATCATTTGTCATCTATATAATCAATAATTATCATCGTATTTCATTTATACCTTAATTGACTCAACAATTTTAAATATTTATTTGAAATATGAACTAAATAAATAAAACAATTTTAAAATAGTAGTGAAGTTAGTTCGTTGTATTTTAATAACAATAGATATTCATTAGCTGCAATTTTTCTGAAGGGAAGGATAACAGTATTTGCTTTGTCTCTCAAATTTCAAAAACTGATATAAATATTACAAAATGTAAAAGAACAAAGTAACAATCAAATATTATCTCAGGTTTGTTTTTCTATCCGTGACCTAAGATTTCTAAGAAATATGAAATCTACAATTTAATATGAACTACATTTTTATTACTACATTTTTATATTCACTTTAGAGATCATGGAAAAAACAAAATACTGACGTTTAGTTTAAAGAACTTCGCTCAACGTTTGTCGGAAAAGATTAAAAGATTGTGTTTTTTTTTCAGAATAGACATTTATGTAGATAAACTCAGAAAGCAATACCTTATCTAAATACGATCCAAATCGTAAGAGCCGTTTTCAAGACTCACAAAATAAATTTATATATACCTATGCAAGAATTGTACATTTAATATTATAACATATCAAACTTACCTTGACATGTCAACAAATTACAATATACAGTTAATAATATGATATTGCATTATCGTGACAAATGATAGAAGAAAACATCTAATCATTCAAAAATATGCGTATTTTTATTTTGGTTCGTAGCCAAATGACAATGACAATTATGAATAATTTCGTCATGTCTGTTTATTCGTCTTTATGCCACAGATATTTTCCTCCAAGATTATTGACACTATCTACAGTAATAATATAAAGACGGACAATTTAAAAGTTTGAATTTAGGTAAGTACGCTACCTAAGGACGTAACCGGACTAAGCGAGAGTAAGTCGCTAATATACTATATAGCTAAAATTTACATGGTAGGTGTCTTTTATAAACTAATGTTTAACAATAGCCGATTTTTTTATTTCCTACCTCAAAAGAAACTTTGCAAATTGGGCTAGTAGTTTCAGAGATTAGAGCGTTTAATGAAACAAAAAACCAAACAAACTGCCCTTACTTCTTAATTACTAGTATATATTAGTATAGATATAGAAATAACAATGTTTCCAATGACTATACCTTTAATTTAAGGAAAACATACTAACTTCCATTTGTAGGATCCATCAGGATTGATGATCTGTTCCTGTCTGATAATGGGAATGGGTTCCGTTGTATACACTTGTTGTTGATGCTGGTCTTGTAGTTGGGGATGTTGATGATATAGAAATGGCTGCAAACTGCTTATATCTGCAGCCGTAACCACTATTATCACAACTAAAAGGTACTGAAATAATGTACATTACGTTAATGATATTCATCTCATCATTATTCGAACTTAAAATAACACAATTGATATAGGTATAGGAAAAATGTATCATAATAACAACGAATATTGTTAATATTAAAACTTACGATGTACTTCATTTTGTTCGAAAACCAAGTGCAAGTTGGGAGCTTACAAAAACGAAACAAGGAATGATGCACTCAGAATTAACCCCACGTATTTATACGACTTTTTACCGCATCACACAGCGACACAGATTCAAAATTCATACTTTATGGCGGTTTGCGACAAAGGATAAGTATTGTGGGGTCTCCCTTATTAAGCTGTTTCATATGGTGGTACTCATCTCTTGGATGGGAACTTTAAAAATACACCTTATCATCCATAGAATAAAGTTGCAACAAATAAATTATTTGGATTTAATTAAAGTTTCTTAAATCAAATTATTTACATTTGATATGTTATGTCTCAGGTTTACCGTTTACAGCAAAAATATTTTATAATAATACATTTATAGCAAAGAGTCTTACACTATTAAAGTACATAGGTCTCTACAATCTGCTTAGTTAGAATAATACTCTATATAATATTTTTTGTACAGTTTTCTTTTTTACGTAAATGTTCATATCATTTAAGGTAAATAACAATTTCGTTATTTATAATAAAATTATATGTATATTTTGTTTTACTTATAATATATCAGTAATTTAATAGTAATGTACTATAGATATTAATTTATAAGTGAAATTTAAGTAACATACTCTTCATACGACAAGACTCTTCATAATTTTTAGTCATTTCTCCTGTCATATGTGGGAAAGTATTATAATATTTAATGTCTCACGTTTTTGATCTTATCACATTTCTGCAAAACATGCAAGAACTTTCAACATAAGGGAATGTGTCGTCTGCAAAATATAAGAATATTTATAAAAAATCTTAATACTTTAAAATATATACGCCTAAAAATATTAATACATTTTTTAATTGTTTATTTGAACGTGTACGTATAGCGATGAATATTGATAACTATATTACCTATTTTTTTAGTTTATAGGTAATTACATATGTACGTATGTATGCAAATAACGATATAATAATTTATTGTAACATTAATATACGCAATGCAAAAATCGAAAATAATTGGTTGAATCTAGCAATAAAGAATTCACTTTTTTATTCAAAAATACAGATGCCTCTAGACAAACAAAAATAAATCTATCCCACGAGAACCGTACATTTTTCCAGAATAAAAAATAGCCTATTTGTTATTCTGATATATGAGCTATATTATTGTAAAGTTTCAATAAAATCCAATCAGCAGTTTTTGTGTACTAAGCTGTATAAGTTACTATAGTTTTTAACTATCCTACAGGAACTCTCTAAGATGTTGACCGGGGATATAAGGTACCATCATACAAAATTGCATGTAGATCAGTCGATTAGTTTTGGACAATGCCCGTACAAACAGACAAAAAAAAAAAACTGGATTTGTTCTATTTCCCCTGACTCGGTTTTTAGCATTTTTTTCTATGTACAGACATTCGACCTCTACAGTTTTATTATAGGTATGTATAGATACTATAACAACTTTGGTTATAAAATTATCGAAAATATTATTATTATAATGCTTTTTAGTTTAAATTGAGTTATAATAAACAAAAGCTTTGTTAAATATAAACTTTAAATAAAGTAAACATAAATTAAGAACGTTGGCTTTCGAATCTACTTTTTGGTAACTACATTTCTATGTACATATATTGAAGCAAAGAGAACAGTTCAGTACCTTTTTTTCCCCTGTTTCTCAACCATTTTTGTTTGACTTTTGTTTTTTTTGCTTTGTAGCTGTTTATTGACAAGCTTTAGTGTTTGTTATTATTAAAAAAATTAATACATTTTTTTATATGAGGAAAACATACATATCATACAAATTTTAAATAATGACTATGGTCGAATTTAGCCACTAGGTGAACACTAGTACACAAAATCTGACAAACTGTCAATATCACAATGATAGCATACCTGACTGGCATACTCAACATGTTTTTGATAAGAAATTGAATGAAGAAAAAAAGACAGACTAAAGAAAAAAACCAGAAATTTTATTTCCAAAATGCTCAGCAACAGTAACACCCATGTGTTATATAAGCCGAATGTTTGGAATTAATTAGCAAAAGATAATTATTTTCGTTATACATAAATTGAATACAATAAATAAATAGACCAACTGTTATGAAATATTTTAAATTTCTTTCAACTCTAATAAATAAGAATATTATGAAATAATGTGGTTAATGATTTCGTGAATTTAACCTTAACTCGTAGGTGCATCACTGCAGACAGTTTTCTGGAAACCTGTTACATGAGTGTATGACACACTTCAACAAGGTTTTTTTAAAACAAAAATTTATTGATCTTGCTTCATCGCCCTATCATACATACTAACAAAATATTGTCCTTTAACTGTTATTCATTTTTTGACCGCTATAATGTTAATTTGCATTTGTTTCAAGAGCATTAACATATTCGTTTTTATTTTTAAACTAGTATTGCCCGCGGCTCCGCCCGCGTTCAGATGAACAAAAACTAAATTCTTAGGTTTTACATATTAGAATACTCTTACATTGCAATTTTTGTATTTTTTCTCAGAAATTAGATATTTTCCCGCGGTAAAAAGTATCCTATATGTTGACCCAGATCACCAGCTACCACCATACCAAATTTCATCAAAATCCCTCCAGTGGTTTTTCTGTGATGCGGTACCAGACAGACAGACAGACAGACGGACAAAAAATCTAAAAACTATAGATTCGGCCTCTGTATCGACAATAATGTTTATTTTAATAAGATTTTCAAAAAAATATTTTATGTACAGATTCGGCTTAGTTAGAATTTTATTATATTTATAGGTGACCATATAATTTTAATGACAAAAACTCTATATCTATGTAACAAATAATACCTATATATTTTAAATTTTGTAGAAATATTTCTCTCTCTAAAAAACTAAATATGTGGAGTTCTTTTTTAATTTGAAATATTTGACATTTGACACAACTATTCATATTTGATGTGCTGCTTTTTACTCTGCAAGATTAATCAAACTTTTTTTTAATCTAATGTAGTACCTTTAAACGAGCAATTCTTCGATATTTATACCAGCGATCTCGGAAACGGCTTTAACGATTGCGCTAAAATTTGGTATGTGTGGATTTTCGGGGGCGATTTAGTTCGGGCGAATGATTAGTCTTGTGTTTGGGAGATCGCGTGTTTTCAAATTTTCATGCGGTTTATTTTTTCGCATTATTCTACGCAAATAAGCATCGTGGTCAAGCCGCCAAGGCGCAAGATTGACAATCACATGTGTCTGGGTTCGAATCCCGGCCGGATACAATGTTTTTACTTTTGGTTTTTGCTTTGTATTTATTCAAGTTTTTTATTTTTAAGCCAAATTAAAAAAAAATGTACTTTTGATGTAAAACTCCGAGCGAAGCTCGGTCGCCCAGGTACTAATTATAATGCACGTATATATATTAAGAGCTAGCGAGTTGTCCGTGAGTAGCGATGTAGTCCAGGTAGAGGCCATCCGTGTAATAAATTTCATCCTAATCGCTTTAGCCGTTTCAACGTGAAATAGTAACAAACATACACACACGGACAAGAAATTTAGCATAGATTATTATCAGATAATATTAATCATTTCAGAATTATCTATTTAGAATTATCTACAATTCGTATTAAGAATTTTATAAAAAAAAAACTGTTTTCAGTAATTTTATACCTATGTATATTTTATTGTTCGTCAAATTTTATACAGTTAAAAACATAGTCAATCATTTTACATGAATTTGTACGATTAAGTAGTAATTTTTTGAAGTCCCTTTGCACCATTATTGTAAGCAACAGATCTATAAGCGTTATAAGGATTATAATAATTAGAATCAGTAGAATATCTGACATCATAAGGCTTTAGAGGATTGTACTGTCTATGTGCTAGATTACGGTTATAAGGATCGTACAGATTATAACGAGGGTCATATGCTTGTGACCCTTTTATATTATCTAGTAAACCAGCTGGAACAACTCCTCTTCCGTCTGCTGGTATATGAAAACCAAGAGGCCTGAAACCTGTAAAAAAAAGGTAGGTTTGTATGCAAGTGACATTCAGGGCATCTGTTACAATACTAATATAATATGAGAAAATTTTCTTTCTATTCAGAAGAAGAAATCAAACTAGAAACTAACCGTCTGACCGTATAGGGCACACCTATTGTTATTCACCACCATTGTGCAGTATGCACGACTATGAATAGGTAGTTGTATTTTTTTTTCATATTTGTATTTTAAAAAAAAAATAACTATTTACAAATACATTGTTTTATAATTGATAATTTATAACTTAAATGTCGAAACATATTTACAACGAGATGAATGAGCTCGTACGTACTCGTACCTTATCAAGTTGTTTTTTAAAAATTAATTATAAGCAAGTAATAAAATCTTCTCTTGTCCATATGTCGAGAAATATTATTTTAATATAAATTAAAGCCAAATTCATTTTACACGTATCTATATTTTATACATGTATATTTTTAATTTATGTTTAAGATTACCTATAGCACATATCAAATAATAGGTACTATACTTGCTATAGTAAGATATGGTATATTATTCGGAAGACAGTGGTAACCTAATGGAAACGCGCTCGCTTGGAAAACCGAGTGAAGCGGGTTCGAATTCCGGGGTTCTAATATTCTCAAGTGCAAAATATTTCCAATATAATTACCACTTACCTTACGGTGAAGGATAATATCGTGAAGAAACGAACATGTGTGAGAGAATCTAGCAAGAAGCTTTCGAAAAACATATGCTGTCTGCCAACCTGCACTTGGCTAGCGTGATGGACTATTCCCTCGTATTGAGGGAATGCTCGTGCACAGTGGTGGAACCTTAAAAAAGGACTGAATACTACAATTACATGGTTCTATTCTACTTACCATTTTCATCTGCTACGTAGTTTAATTGAATAGGAGTACCTTCTGGAGAGACATAGCTGAAACTACCTTCTTTAACCTGTTCAAAATAAACATTTTCAATTGGAATAATTGATATATTATATTAAAACCAAAAAAAAATATTTTGGTTGATTATGATTAATTAGCGACTCACCCTCGCTTCGCTCGGGTTCGTTCCTTGGTTGATTCCCCATACAGACTTTTATCCCCATTTTCACCCACTTAAGGGATGATTTTCGAGATAAAAATGTCCTTCCCAGGGTCTCAAACTATCTTCTTACCACATTTCATCTAAATCGGTTCAAACAACCTCACAAAATCACTAACTTACCCTCTTTATAATATTAATATAGACTAATAAACTATGATATGAAAACATATGTATTAAATTAATCTGTTTCATCTTTAAAAAAATCGGCAGAACTTACTTGGTTATAAAAGTACTATAAACTGTGTATTTAAAAATAATCTTATGTATGTTGCTGTGTTTTATATATATTTTTATGTTATTCGTCCGATTGTGATAAAACTTTTGGAATTGTTTAGTACAGTGTGCAATGCATACATCAACCATAAACATACCCATCGCGAGCTGATATATATGTATAAAATAAAAACATCTAGCCCTCGTATATTATATTAATAATTTAATATTATTTTAATAACTTACTTGAGCCCCTTGAGGAGCTCCAGTGTTGTCTATATAGGCACTCTTTAAATATCCAGTTTCTTGAGCTTGTTTGCCATCTCCCGTCGTAAAGCTATAAATAATGCAAGCTTTTATAATAATCATTCTTATTAAGGACATATAATTAACATTAAAAGTACCGCGAATAGTAGACCTTGCAAGTACAAACAGTATTATAAGAAGCTATTCTACTCATCACGCTGAAGATCTTCATCAATTTTTTATGAGACCAACTTGAAGTTACTATCTTTTAATTAAAAAAAAAACATCGAAATCAGACCTGATAAGGCGGAGAGAGGGAGAGGAGATCTATCCAATCAAAAATCGCCGAGACAAAAAAATCTATAAAGTCGTAAACCCTTTATACGAAGTTTTGTAAGTTTAGTAAAATCCAACATATAGAGGAGTACCAACAAACTGACCGAGGAAAGCAAATTTTGCCAGACTTTAAACAGACGCTTCGCTTGCTCGGTCAATTAAGCAATTAAATTAACTTTATTTGTTAATTTAGCACAGTGGCAGCAATGATTAATTATTCAATACTGTAATGTTTGCCAGATTTTCAGTGAAGGAATCAATAACTTTCATACTTATATTATAATTCTGTTTGTCCGTTTGTTAGCATGAAAAATGCTTAAGTTGTTATATATATTTCGAGTAAGAACATAGATTGCATCATAGAGATGGACAAATGCTACTTAGGCTTTTTATTACTGTCTGAATTACCGTAAACGGAACCGCGGGAAATAATTTTTATAGATTTATGTCACATTTGCATAATGTAATGTAAAATACTCGTAGATAGCGACCTAAAAGGTCGCAAAATATATTTATTAGCAAGGAAAAACTATAGCAATCGAAGAATATTCTAAAATCTACGCCTAATATAATATATGTATAAAATATAGACATTAAATATTTATACGGAATATATGAAAATATATTAATTTTTATCTATTTTATAAAATTTAAAGCCTAAAGATTAAACACATAAGATACATTTCTATATAAATAAGAATTTATACATCGATTATATCATGTCTATAGTCTTTATCATTCTATACTAAATACCTGAAATCGTAGCTGCCATCGATTCCCTGGTTACTTGAGTAGCTTAGAATAGGTACAGTGGCACTGGCTGGATTATAATAGGGACTATAACGGGAAGCGAGAGAGTTACGATCTGCGTAGTATGGATTAAGTGGGGACGCCACTCTTGCAGGTACTGCTTGTGGATCTCCAAAGGTACTCGTTAGGACGAGCACAGTCAAGAATATTGAAAGATACATCTGTAATAAAAAATTGGTGCAGGTTGAAAATATCAGTCCTTTAAGGCTAATTAATATTTAAGTTACATTATGCATGTATGTAGTATATACATAATATATACAATTTTCTAAAATTATAAAACTAGTAATTGTCTATTTATAAATATTTATATCATTTTACAAACCATATGTGTACACATAAGTTAAAGTACCTAGGCGGCCGAGCTTCGCTCGGAGTTCTTTTTTTTATATCGTGTTTTTTTGATAAAAATACTAAAAATATATTGAATAAATACAAAAATAATAAAAGTAAAATCTTTGAATCCGACCGGGATTCAAACCCTGTCCGGGTTTTCCTGTGATTATCAGTGTTGCACCTTGACCGCTTGACCACGATGCTAATGCTCGAGCGTAAGAAATTCTCGACCATATTTTGCGTGGAATAATGCGAAAGAAAACTGCATGAAAACTCGAAAACACGCGTTTTCCCAGACATAAGACTAATCTAGATCGATTTTTCGCCCCCGAAAACCCTCACATACCAAATTTCAGCGAAATCTTAAAAGTCGTTTTCGTGACCGCCGGTATAAACAAATAAATATACAAGAATTGCTCATTTAAATATTATGTTAGATACTAAATTAATACCTTTAAAACTTACAAACCTTAGAATTTTACCAAATTAAGTTGCTACTGTTTATGTACTCACTTTGCTACTGTTAATATAGAATCTGATTAATCCATTTATATGCAGAATTGCTCATATTTTTTGTAATGTCTTCAGCGAAACGTGAGATTTACACACGCCCCTATTATTCAATTATTATAGTATCAGTTTTAACAACGTTACACTTAAAATCATACAAGATAAAGCTCGAGGCCTTAAAAGATTATCGTACTCTTAAAACTATAATAAATACAAACCAAACCTTAAAAACAGACATAGTATTATGTAAAATACTACTTATTTTTATATTAAATATATTCTGAATAAAGTCTATATTATAAAATAGTATTATTTCCTTTATTTAGATTTATTTACAGGAGAGGGAAATAAGTAGAAAAAGTAAATTTTTTGATAATCGTTTTGTGAAATAATATATTCCCCAAAGAATTTATGACCAAGTGCTGAGATAGGTTTATCCACAAAATAGGACCTAGTGTTAAGACATGATGAAACTTAGTAATTTTTTAAAGTTACATAATACTATCTATAGACTATAAATATAATACATGTATAACTGCCAATTAGCCAGTTTATATTATATGTAATCTATAATAATTAAGTTATATCCATAAAAACGCAAGTTTTATGAATATTTTTGTATCATATAGTACGCAATATTACGGTACGAAAGATATAGCCTTATAAACCCTCAAGGGTGATTATTTTATGAATTACATAAAAGTAATATAGCTATTTAGGCAAACTTAAACGATTCCTTAGTGAGGTCTTTATTTAATTAACTCTAATTAATCTAAAAATATTACTGGAGTTTCATAAAACTAACTATATATATGTAGCAAAAAGTAAAACTAATTATATGTATGTAGCAAAAAGTTGGAATAAAAGATCAACAGGAAGAAGTTTTGGTACATTATTCTTTTTACGAAGGCTAAAAAACTTCATTAATCTTAGCATAAACAATAGTGATAACAATCTTACTGTCAATTAAATAGTGATTGTACATCTTATTGCTCTTAATTATAAAAGACTCATTTACATTTTTAACTAGGTTTAACTTTGTATTTTTACGGTTAACGAGGTAACATTGCCCCCCCCCCCCCCCTGAAATATCTGCGTGCGATTAAAAATAAGTCTTCGTCTATATTTCTCCACAAATGAACGTATATGTATAGTGGTTTATTGTGGTATCTAGTATAACCAGAAATTTTATAAACTAACCATATATGCAGTTTCCTGATTCAATTTCCGTAGGTATAAGGAATACACACACAGGAGCAACTTCCGAAACGAACGTGAAGAATGGTTTCTGAAGAGAAAATACGTGTACGTATGAACTATATTGAACAGTTTTTATTGTACATTCGGTATCCAATTTAAAATTTAAATTAAGAAAACGTGTATGAATGGCGAGCTTAAGGATCCTTTCTTAATGAAATGTTATTAATTATTATTACTACTTTGAGTGTTCTATGTTTTTATTGCTATGCTGAATTTAAAATCAATATTTAAACTCGATGTGTAGATTCGTCTATATTTTTATTTATCTTCTCAAACTACGTTTTTGTTGCATATTATTTTAAACATTTTACAGATATGTTTTCTGGACATAAAGACGCTGTTGACTTCTGCTTTATGAAAAGTACTGACTACAACATATTTCCTTATCTTACAATTAGGTAGTAAAAAAGTAAGTTTAACTCAAATACCAAAAATGTGCGTAGATATATAAATAAAATTTACGTAATACAAATACTATTTCCCATCATGATTGGTCACTTAATAATCTGTACATTTAACATTTAGTTCAACTACTATGGACGTTGAATATTAAGATGACATCGCCAAATGGACAAATCTGCTTTGAATGCGAGATGACTACGCCTGAACCGTAAAGGTCACGAACAATGAGTAGACATATCCACCTATTTCCACATATTTATACTAAGTACGAATATGTAAATTTAGAATATTGAATTGTGTACTTACTATATTGCATTGCTACTAAGCTGCCTTCGCTTCTCTCTGGTGTGCCTAGACATATTTGCAATAATTTAAATTTAATAAAATACACAGGAACAATGTTTAGGGAATAGTAATAGGGATAAAAATAACTGATTGTTAGTTTTCATTTACTATAGATACCTAATCAGATATTTTCGAAGTCGGTGTGCTTTGATTTGTATCGGCAAGCACCGACTTTGAAAATACATACTTGATTAGGTATCTATAGTAAATGAAAACTACCAATCAGTATTTTTTTACTTTTTAGTGCTTTTTTTGAAGTCGGTTTCTATTTTCTTCTTAAAAAGTTTTTATCGCACTTAGCAACACATAAACCATATAAAAATATTATATGAAGCATTTTGAAATGCATTACTGATTAAAGCATTACTGTACATAATACATAAATACTAACTATACATAAACATTTTAATAAGGATTTTTAAATGTATTATTTACTAAAGGATTTGTATTAAATTGGTAATTAAAACCAAACTTTGAAACCGATTCTATCAAACAACACATACAAAAACACAACATATGTATAATTTAAACAGTTTTACAGTTTTATAGGACTAAAGAGATGAGAACAAGTTGACGAATGAACATGGTGTTAAAAGTCAGAGATATACATACAGGTCAAATACATAATCCTTCTTTGAACATCGTCGCAGTCGAGTAAATATAAGAAAAAAACAATCGCCTTGCTGTAACGCTACTGTCACAACATGAGTTCAATCATAGAAGTAATATACCACCATTTTCTAACATGATTTTTTTATCTTAAATATAATATTTTCACATATTACCTTTATTCCGTAATCAAAAACTATAATAAACATTTGTATATACTACAATAGAGATGTGCTCGAGTATTTGACAGCAGATTTAATTTGATTTGCTGCCTTTGAGTTTAGAGAGCACTGAGCTGATCTGATAATGGGCCCAGGTGATAAATAGTGGAGCTTTCTAATAGCTACTAGTTAAAAACTTCGAATTTGGGATGACTTGATTCCTTTTTAACCGACTGCGCGACGCAAAGGAGGAGGGTATGCATGTATGTTTGTTCTTTTTTGGCACTCTAGAATTCAAACGCATGGGCGATTTTGATGATTCTTACATCAATTGATTTATCTTAATTTTGCAAGTGTCACTAAAGAAATGGCAGAATCAAAATTCAATGTGGCGACAACCAGACGCCATTGTGAAAAAGAAAAAAAATGAAAGTTTAGTTCGTCTACTGGTTTGTTGGTAAGTTAGGTATCAATGAATAGGTATTTGAAAATTATCTTTAGGTTTCTCTTATCATTTTTCATTTCGAATGACCATTTAGGATCTATAAGGATTTAAAGTTGGTTCGCAACCAGAACCATTCTCACTTAAATTTTCAATGCTTATAAAGCTGTGATAAAGTTAAAAATAATGATTACACACATTACTCATGTGTTTGATCTGTATGTATGTATGTACTAGCGGCTCACCCTCGCTTTGATCGGGTTCGCCGCTAGGAAAACAAGAACAAATCTATCCCACGGTAACCGTACATTTCTCCGGTATAAGATATCAGATTTTACTAAATTACGTACATAAGTTGTTGTGTACTAAGCTGTATAAGTTCCATAGTTTTTTAACTACCCCTTAAAACTCTTTAATTTTCCTGGATGAAAAGTATTTAAAATGTTGACTGGGGATGTAAGGTAGCACCATGCAAAATTTCATTTAAATCGGTTTAACAGTTTCGGAGATTAGCCCGTACAAACAGACAAACAGACAGAGAAACAAAAAAATTGAAAAAAAAGACTGGATTTGTTCTATTTCTCTTTTTACATCCCCCTGGCTCAGTTTTTAGCATTTGTTTTCTATGTACGAGGGGGTATATATATACATACATATGTATGTACGTATATATGTCCCCTCGTAATTATTACTAAACCGCATAACCGATTTTAATATTTCATACGTCTCTACATTGATAACACATGAAAACTAGTTTATACACAGTTAATAAAAAAGTTAGTAAGTAACCAAAAGTGAAAAAATCATAAATGTTTTTAAAATTTTATAGTTTCATCACAAATAAAGTACAAAAAAATTTAATGTTAGTTTTTGCATTACTCTGTTACGCTTAATCATTTATTATGTTTTTTTTCTAAGATTCATTTTATATCTTTATTTGTAATTTGATTAAATTTTAAATTCATTTTTAAAACAAAAAATAGTAAAACATAAAAATATCTTTGCAAGTTCTAAGAACCATATATTTTTTATATTAATTTATTATTCCTATTTTTGAATACCTGAAGATTTATTAATCACTTTAAGAAAATTAATAAAATCATAGTTATTTTAAACGACTTTTATTTAACATACTTTTAAAATAACATTACATAGAAATGACGTACAAAATTTATTAAAAATGGCACTAAGAATGAACGTGAAACTACACTAATTGTCTGAGTATCAATTATATCAAATCACTTAATATGGCAGATATTATGTAAATGATCGTATTGCTTTTAATATTTAATATTAAAACAATCGAAAAAATCATAAAACTTAATTATTTTAGTACTACTTTATCTTTTCAGCGTGATAATTTATCTCCGAGAGGCTGGTTTAGGAATAGACTCGCCTTCGGGATGGAAGCCGGTCTCGTCAGCTACGTAAGTGATGGTATCTTGCTTGCCTTCACTGTTGATATAGGAGTATGACCCGCGAACAATAATAACGAAGTGAGGCTTATTCTCCTCATCGAGAACTTCCTTCAATTCACCCGTTTCACTGCGGGATATGCCGTTCTCGGTTTCGAAACTGCAAATTTCCCATTCATTTCATAAATTTCACATTTTAGTTATTTAAACAATAAATAAATAGGAAAAGTAGCTAGTTTTGATCATAAAAAATAATAGCTTCATACTACTGCATTCGCAATAACCAAAAATTACCAAATTAAGTTACATTTGTTTAACGACAATTATTTATCCATAGTAAATAGATACATATTATATGTATGTATTTCATGTATATATATGTATTTCAGATTGTACATATTTACTACGAATAAAATATGTATTAGAATTTCATTTTAGCCACAAACTAGTCCTCTAATTAAACTGTTATGGTATTTTTTTTATTAAGTTGCTGAATCTTTGCACCGTCTTACCTATAGACGTAGGGTCCTTGAGGTTGCTGGTCAAATTCAGCACGCAAGGTCTTTGGTGGTTCCTTCTCATCTACGGGAGCAGCGGCAACAAGGGCCACAAGGGCAAGGATAATAATGATCTAAAACACAAACCCTTATTAATATTGGCCCACTTTGAAATACAAAAAATAAGTTAAAACTACATATTTACATGCGTACCATTTTCATGGTGAATTGAAATGGTATCTTTTCGTTGCAATCAAAGGATCAACTGATGCTATAACGTCCGAAACATATGCTTTTATATCCACCTCACGGCAACGATAGACTAACGTAATATTAAATGGTAAATAAACGTTGAGTACATGTCGACTACATATTTGCTATGTAATTTTTTTGAGTAGTGTCGTAGATTTTTATTTATGCAATGTATTTATATTTATCAAATATGATCTTTCTTGATTGACAATGAGTCGATGATTCTAAAAAATGTTACAGAAAGTTGAATGAAAATCAGTACGGCCTCGCTAATTTATTACAATTTGTCCGTTTTTTATTAAATTTTTCCGTAGTACTTTTTGCAATTCTTAAGCATTATTTTTGAAGAAACAGAAAATTTATTTAAATTTTTTTTCTAAATTAAAAGTAAAGCTAATAAAATGAGGTAAAATAAACCTTTTTTTTTTGTAACACCACATGAACAAAGTCACACATTAACGGTTTCGTTTTAGGTAAGTACCTATATAAACTTTTATGTGGTGAGCCACATCTATTTCAAGCGCTTATCATAAGCGATATTAAGTTTTAATGTTTTTTTATTATAGCTTCTAATTGACAATAATAACAATTTAACATATTAATTATTGTTAAACATATTAATGACAAATATTAAATATGTTCTGGCCTCATAACAAAACTTTAATAATGTGAAAACTCAATAATTACACGATTTAAATTCATCTACTTAGGTATATACGAGTATGACATGTTATATTTGTGGTTTATAATATTAATTCGCTCTATATTAAAAATATATTAATATTAATTAATTATAGAACACATGTATATTTTACATAATATTAATTCCTCAGCACCATAAAATAACATAAACTTTCTACTTGATAGAGTTGTCAGTAAAAAAATAATAGCAGCGCCATCTAATTTTAATGATCGAATTATAAGAATCTTCTAATCCTAAATCAAAATCCTATAAAACTATCATTTCGAAATTTTGTTTCAGTATTGTTTTTTGGTTCCCTACGTTTCGAATGCTTTACAACAAACATGATCATGGGAGAGACTAACGTTTTGGATATCTCAATAGTTATTATATAGTTGTGTAACAACCAACAACTGCCCACAAAATTATACAATAGGAAATAGCAAGAAATAGACAAATGGTACCGAATTAAGTACCATATTGTACAATAAATATGGTAAAATATTTGATAGCTTAATTTTAAAACATTTAAAAAAATTATATAATAGAATATTAAATATTATTTTTTTTTTCATTGCTACTATTATAATTCTTACAATTGAATTTTTTTTATAAATAATTTTTATTTAGTGTAGCTATTACTATAGTTATAAATTTAAAAGTTCAAAATATTAAGCAACAATACTTTCTAAGTTTATTTAAAAGGATAGAGTTGTATTAAGACATAGAATTTTATTTTCAAAATATGTATTGAAATTTCTTATCCCCCACGTATAGTATATGTACAAACAATATCATAAAATATTACAATGAAACTGGTTAATATTTGGAAACTCTGTTAAAAATAAAAAAATATATTTTGATGTTTATATTTTTGAAACCTTTTATTGTTAATAAAGATTAATTTTTATTTCAAAAGTTCACCATAATATTTTACTATACTTTTTGATAAATCCATTATACGTAGCTCACTCATTCATCATCTCTGCCGCTCGCGACGCCATGTCGGAAAAATGACACCTAAAAACAGTTTTTTGACATAATCTCCTTTGCCATTCATATGAAAATAGTTATGTAATGAATAAAACTAGAGAAGATTTTGCATAGTTTATTTAATAATATTTTTCTTGTATTTAATAAATAGTTGCTGCATAGTAGACTCAACACTTGTAATACTTAACCATAGACAAAATTACGTTTAGCTGTCATTTGCGTTTTGTTATTCCATGTCAGATGCGTTTTTGTTATACCACGTTTTATAGTGACTTGTATTCTCATTGACGTTTTATATCACGTCATACTGAAACGCGGTCGAACGGGATAAAAAAAGTATCCTAAGTCTGTCTCCTGGCTCTAAGCTACCTCCCTACCAATTTTCAGCCAAATCGGTATAGCCGTTCTTGAGTTATAAATAGCCCCATAAACAACCTTTTCACTTTTTGAAGGCGAAAGCTAGGCGTTATCAGTTTATTCCTAATTCTAGTATTTACTCCGTGTCTTATATTTTAAATAACAATAAATGTTTTATTGGACAAAATAATATTGTATATATTGTAATACAATAATCATCTACTTATCCTACGTGAGACCAGACATTAGTCCCACACATAGACATCCTCAAAGTATTCCGTAATCTATATATAATAAAATTAAGCCGAATCTGTACATTAAATATTTTTTGGAAAATCTTATTGAAATAGACATTATTATCGATGCAGAGGTCGAATCTATAGTTCTTAGAATTTTCCTCTGTCTGTCTGTTTGTTACCGCATCACAGAAAAACCACTGGAGGGATTTTAATGAAATTTGGTATGATGATAGCTGGTTATCCATATCAATATATAGGATACTTTTTACCGCGGGAAAATATCCCATTTCTGAAAAAAAAATACAAAAACTGGTTGGAACAAAACCACGTTGATACTATCTGTACACAGTTTAGCAAGGTGACTTACTAAATATGGTAAAAACTATTAAAAATAGCTTATCTTGAAAATCAAATTATCAATAGCACTATTTTATCCATTAAAATAGCTATTTTAGATAATAGACATTTATGTGTTATTTAGATATTCGACAATAAATGTCGCCATGTGTTTTTAAAATACGTAGTTTTAATTCCAAAAAATGAATGTACAGATGTGACCTTTCTACGATTTTATTAGAATTACTACTAAATTACCCGCGGGCCCGCCCATGCTCAAATTATCAGTAAAGCAAACTTTTTGGCTTTATAAATTAATAACTATACATAATATAATAAAATTTTTACTTAGTATAGGCCGAATCTCCCGTGACCATGATTGCTGTAAAGCAATCGAAACGTTGGAAACCAAAAATCATAAATCTGAATTTGTTCTATTGCTCTCCTTACACCCACCCCCCTGACTCGGTTTTTAGCATTTTTTTGACAGACATTTGACTTCTACAATTTTTTTATAGTAGAAGATTACTAGAAGATTCCTATAGATTACTAGTATCATGTTAGTAAAAATATTTTGTATGCCTAAACAACTTTCAAATTAAAATATTTGTAAATTTTTGTTGCTTAGTAAATAATGTTAATATTTTTTAATCTTTTAATGTAAGAATTGGGCAAATGTAAATCCAACTGGTGCATTCTAGGTTTCGTATAGCAAAATACTGTGTTATTTTTCTTACTTACGTGTTTTCTTAGGTTAACACTAAAATAAATACGAATAATATTTACGTTCCCACAATATCTACTCATTTTATCAACCGTAAAAATAACTTCGATTCATATTATTTTGTAATATTTTATTGAAAACAAGTTTATAGTTGTTAAACTGACAAAGCGGTTAACAAAAAAAAACCATATCTCAAAAACTATGAAAAAGTATTTTAGGAATTGTAGGAACACCATTTCTTGGAAGGTAAAGGCTTAAAGGACACAATAAAATGCTTACGACTTCGAATAATATTTGCTTAGAATAATATACTTATTACATTTTCTGTTAAAAATTGTTTTGGAAAATATTACTAACTAGCGCTAAACAATCCCTGTTGCGCGACAAATTAATATTAAGAAAAGTTGTCATAATGTAATTTAAATAATCAGCTACATATTAAATTAATCAATAGCTGTCTATTAGTAAAAAATAATTAAAATTAAATTTGTACTTTGAAAGTTTATCGCCCAAAACTAAATAAACAAACAAAACAGAAGTATAGACATACATAAATATTATTGTTAAAACAAAAATTGCAATACTACTAAATCAAATAAATTATTAACGAAGGAACCTTTGTGGCATTGTCAATCACTGCCATTATTTACCAATCATACGGTGCGCAATGAAAGAGGGATTTGGTTTTTGATCATCTGAACGCGGGCGGAGCCGCGGGCAATGCTAGTAGTGTAATAAATAAGCATTATTTAATACTATTTTTAATTTTATGCCTATATATTGCTATGCAACCGTAAGTATACTGATTTTCTTAAAAGTTCGCGGAAAGTATTCCGAGCGCCTGTGTTATAAATAGCCCATATAGCTCTTTTTTGAAGTATATAATATGTAGATTTCATATCTGCTGTATTACCACATGAGTAAAGAAAAGGAACAGAGACAAAGCTTCATACAACCGCGCTATGATAGGTGCACTACTACAAGCTTGAGGCGCGTGTGTGCGCGAGCACTGGTGACTTCGTCGCGTACAGAAAAAAACCGGTTTATACTGGCTCGGTGTGTGCTCAAACTCAGGGCTTAGTCGTCGCTGCTGGACGCTGCGCGTCGTGTTTGTTGTTGTTTCACGGTTTGAAAACGTTTTAATGCGTGTGCAAGAATGTAAATTTAATATGACATGCGAGTACTTTTCATTAGATTATTTAAAAAAAAATGGTTGGATTTAGAATGTACCTTTACCTTACAAAAAACAAACAAGTTATTTAAAAAGAAAAATTACAAAAAATAATAATATTTAAAATAAGTAATTTGCAAAAAGAAATTATGTCATAGTTATTTAATAAAATGCTAATAAACGTTTTGTTTATTTAATGTTATGTTCCTGTGTCAACCCTACCAGAATAGGTAAACATTTTTTCCGCTCCTTAGAAGCTTTGTCTCTGTTCCTTTTCTTTACTCACGTAGTATTTAATAAAATAAAAAAAATAAAAAATACACAACAAAATACCATAAGACAAAATGCTATGGAAGTAGCTAAAGTAAACAAAAACAGTATCAATGTCTACGAGAGATGGGAACCGCATTCAAGGCCTAAATCCAATGTTATTCCCAAAAACACCGTAGAATCTATAGCTCACTCTAACGCGCCACTTACTCTACTTAACATAGTGGTGTAGAAATGAGTTTTTTGGCCGAAACGCTTGTTGAGTCGACTTTGCAGTGCTCGTACGCTAAAGCTATCTATTTTACAAAAAAAAAACGGTTATTACATAAACTATAGGAAATTTTCTTTTCGCATTATTTCGCGGATTTATTTTGATTATTGGTTCCCGACGCTTCGAATACTTTACAGCAATCATGGTAACGGAGAGGGAGAGCCTCGTCCTAAGGTTTTAGATGTCTCAAAGGCATTATATACTTGTTACAATTTTTCTGCATGAAACATTCGGCATAGTACAAAATTGTACTTAGTAGATCTAAGCTGTTGTGGTAATGCTGTAAAAGTTAAAATTAAAAATTAAATACCTACAGTGACTTTTAAATGTTTACTGTTTACTGACTTTTAACTTTTAAAGTTAACTAACCTGACTTGAGACTTAATTTATTGTTATTTTTGAGGAATAGATCTACAGTTTTTACAGTTCCGTTGTCCGTATTAGCATATGACTGAAGTATCGAGTGTCTCCTGTGAACCGCAAGACAATACTGCACTTTAATTACGAAAACTAAAATAATAGTGATGTAATTGAGTCCACATAAGATTTTACGAGTGTGGAATCTTTAGATATCTCTTAAAAATTGAGACTTTAATATTCACCGAGCCCGAATGGCAAATCTCGCATTCAAATCGGTTAAAACCGATTTGTACGATACTCTCATGAACTGAATGAATGAGAAATAAAAGGCAAATCGCGATTTGTGTCGAGTGTAAACAAACGTTTGGCGATAATTACCTTATCGTATGACATACTCGTAGGCGAGCTTTAGTTTTTTGGTTTAATATTGTAAATATGTGAATGTGGTTATCATCTAATGATTATCGCCTACGATAATAGCATAGGACTTCTCGCCCCAAAACGTGCAATAAACTTTCTCTATATAAATGGCGCTCATTAGAAGAATTGTCGCTAGGCTATAATAATAAATATATTAATTTTCTACTTTAAATAGAACCACCGAACCGATTCTGAAAGTTTTTGAAATTCTCTTTCACTAATAGGAAGCTACATTACATACCGCCAAATTTTATGTAAAAGTAATATTATTTATATATACATAAAATGATTTGTCCTGACTGACTGACTGACTGACTGATCGATTAACGCGCAGCCTAAACCACTGATCGTAGAAACGTGAAATCTGGAGAATATATTCCTTATACAATGTAGGCATCCGCTAAGAAAAGATTTTTCGAAATTCATCTCCTAACCTCGTAAGGCCCAACGACCTAATTTAATGACAAATATATGTAGACATTTCGGCCCAAGATAGTTTTAAAAATCATGGGATTGCAGCCCAGTGACCTAATATTATGACATGATATTGAAATATATTTTTTTGATTTAAATAAGCCCGCCAATTTAAATCTGCCGTCAAAAAATTATCAACCTTGAATGCATCTCTAATTTTGGCAATGTCAACTTGACATTTTAGAACCAAGTTTCTGTCTTTTTGATGTTTCATCTCGTCTGAACAGAGGCCTCGTGGAGATAAGTAAGTAAATCTTTTCATATCTTTATAATCATCACATGGTAATATCTGAATTGTATTGCTAATAGTTGTGGAAATGTTATATTTTGTTTTCACGCAATTCTTTGAATTGAAAAGTTATTTCAATGCAGTAATATGAGAATGTTAAAACTATGTCCCAAAATAAGGTCGGTGGGTTTTTATTGTAAATTTTTGTGTCATAATTTTAGCACATTAGGTGTTACTTTAATGCTATTTTATTTAGGCTATGAACGACGATGCCTTAGAATATCAGCTTAATCTAGACCTATTCGAGTTTGAAGTTGATAAAGACAACAATGATATTGATGACGTGGATTATAGACCTCAGGACTGAAATCGTCAATCGGATAACTGAGCCGAATCATCTTCTGATTCTGAAGACGAGCTTTCAGTTCCAAATTCTCCTGCGATGTCTAATTCTTCTGTTACGCGAGGAAGAGCTTACAGCGCCGAGGTGGCCGTCGAGGTCGAGGAATTTCTTCGATTTCTAGACAGAGTAGTAGACGACTAAGTTCATCTCGTAGGAGAGTGTATCATCAAACGGAAAGTGTAGATAATGAGGATATTGGAAGTTACAATGGACAAAATGGAAGGTGGACAGAAAAGGATTTTAATCCTGGTATAATTCATTTTATGCAGCCATCCTATTTATCTCTTAATGACGAAGCAATTAGTAAAATTGATTACTTTACCACCTTTACTTTACATTAGCATTGACTAGTAGTAAGGACATTATTTTGCTATATGATTAATATATATTTTGTTCCTAATAATGAGACTGTTGTAGAGATATTTGTTACGTAAAATTAATAAGAAAGGTTTTAATAAAGTTTTCATTAATAAAATATGTAGATTACATTTTTTTAAACTAATATTATACTTCAAACTATGGCCCGATGACCCAAAAAGAGGACAAATTATTTCAACATAATTTTTGAATGAAATAGTTAACTTAGGCATAAGAAGTATCATTTAAAAAAAATAATTCAAAAGCTTTTCATTTAAATACTTTTTTACTAATTCAAAGTTTTGGGCCGCTACTACTTGCACCTATTTTTAGTACATTGGGTCGTAATTTATATCGACCTAAATTTAGGTTGGGCCTTACGAGGCTAAAGGGGTAAAATAGTTGATATAAGATTGTACGAAACTCTGTCATTCATAACGCGAAATGCACAGAAAGTGGTGTTTAGCTTTAAGATGAAAAATTAGAAATATATGTATAAGATTTTTTTCGAAATTCATTCCTTAAAAGGGAAAAAGGGGGTGATAAAGTGTATATGGGCAAACAATTATTTATGATAAAAATTACTTGAAACTTGGTATTAAAACTCTTAAATACAATTAAATAAATACTTATTTTAATAATGTTAAATAGGGGATGAAAGTTTGTATAAAACTCTGTAATCGATGCACGGAAAATGGTATTTACCTTTAAAATAACAACTAAGACAATAAAAATATCATTTTTTTTTTCGAAATTCATACCTTAAACGGGTAAAGGAGGGTTGTGCTTATTATACGAGGAAAAAATTAAATAAATATTATATTAAATAATACAATACAATTAAATAAACATGTATTGTAGTTCTTTTTTTTTTTTTTGAATTCAGTCTCTAAGTGGGTAAAACTTGGCGCTGAAGTTGGAGTTGTTGAATATATTTAAATAGAGTAATATGACTCAAGTTCTCTGTAAGTGCACACTTACTGTGTAGGATGTAAAGTAGAGAACGAAAATTATTCCGAATCCTTTGATAAACTTTTCGTCTGGCCACAGCAGCGACAACTATAACAGACCTAGAGCGCGAGAGAGAGAACCTAGCTAGAGAGTATCCTGCTATCTATATCCTCCTTCTGAAGGTTGGCACATGTGCAATAAAAAAGTTATATAACGGGATTAGACTGTGAGTAATTCATTAAAGATTATAGTGGCCACTGTACTTGCTGGATGTGCTCGGGGGCAATCAGAATTTATACCTCGAATACCACTGTTAACTTCTGACTACGCCTTTGAATTTAATCTATTGTAATTCCTTCTTAAAGTTTGCTTTGCAATGACCTTTTATACAACTCAGGGCAAGTCCTTAAAAGTGGCAGGCGTAAACTTAAGAAAGGATTGCTTCTCACAAGTACATTTTAGCAGAACTAGACAAAACATCCACCATGGTACATTTGCGGTTGGTTTTTTTTTAGTGTAGACAACTTAATTGATTCTAGAGTTTGACTCTAGACATAATATTAAAAATTCGATATGACAACAAATAAATTCAATGGAAATTAAAACTGGGCAAAATTTTTAGTCCACGCGAGCGTAGCCGCATTCAAAAAGCTACAGCAGAATAAGAATGGCAATTTATATATTTCACTTAAAAAAGAGGGAGAGAAAGAGGGTGGGTGACTGTAAGGTGTACATAGCATTGGGTCTTTAAAAATAACGTAGACTAACGTAACTGTTAGTATGTTAGTCAAAAAACCCATATTAGCCGAGTTACATGATTCTAAAGTCTTAAACATTATGTGCGATTGTATCGTTGTATTATCTTCCTCTAACTTTGGAAAGATGGAGAGTAGAAAAATGTGAAAAAAGGTAGTGGAGCTTGCTAAATACCTAAAGTGTAAATTTATTTATAGAATATACGCGTAACATCTTTTAGGATACTGGATATTTTGAGTTACGGTCGTTAAAATGAAATTTGTTTTCCTTATTTTTGCAAGTAATAAAGTTTGATGGGAAGCCGCGGGTTCTGCTAGTATTACGATAAAAATGTGTCTACTTTTTTAAAATAAAACTCATGGTCATGGTTATGCTTTACAGTAATCATGGCCTCTCCCGTAACCATGATTGCTCTAAAGAATTCGAAATGTCGAGAACCAAAACTCAATCTAAATCCGCGATAGTAAAATATTCACGTAAATCTAAAAGTATTATGTAATCTGCGCTCAATTGGCATGCTTTGAAGCGATTAATAAGAAAATTGAATTGAAAAAAGTATTATGAATTTTATATAAATATATAGTAAGTAACGTTTGGATCAGTTTGTAGTGTTGTGTGTAGTACTTGCTATGCCAGCGGCCGCGGGTTCGAGTCCCGCTGGAAGCATTCATTTATGTGAAGAGCACGAATTTTTGTACTTCAGTCATGGGTGTTTATATTTATAATATGTATGTATTTAAAGTTATATATGTGTAGCGTATCAACTATCTGATGTTCATAACACAAGCCTCGTAGCTTACCATGCAACAAGATGATGGTGTGTGTTAATGTCCCAACATATTTTTTTTTAAATATTTAAAATTAAATTTACTATTTATTTAAGATAACTTATTTTAATGAGTTAAAAACTTAATTACTATATACTTGTTAACTACAATAGTATGAAGACTATCACAGATAAATATTTTAATCCTAAAAATATTTTTAAAAACCCATACAAATATCAATATGATTCGTAGATAGGTGCATTTTAAGTAATAAATACAGCTTACGTTTAATACTTGATCGCAATAAAGAAAAAAATATATAATGTCTCCTACAAGTCTGTTTATATTATCTTTTATACATATTTTTTTCAAAACTTGTAAATTAACTATTAGTATTACATAAATGTCCCTTATTCTCCGAAGAAAGTAAACGAACTCGAATGGCAATAACAGGAAATCGGAAATAGTAGCATAAACAACAATATTTGCGTGGTGTTGCTGTTTATGGGGCTATTTTTAACTTTGTCATTTTCTTTTTTTTTTGACAGAGTCCATCATAATATAATTTTTTAGCTAAAAATTGATAATCCCGAGTTTTTCAATAAGTTCTCACTTATCTTCAACCGATAGCAAATTAAAACATCGAATCTAGAGTTTGCCTATTTCTCCCACCGCTTATTCGATATATTGATTCATTTATCGATTCACTTCTGCTAGAATTCAAACATACAATATATTTTAGTCCTAAATATCGGATAAATGTAACTTCTTTTGATTGACCGTAAAAATCGCGATCAGATTTTTTGATTACCTATTTGATAATAAGGTGTAAGAAAAACATTCTAAGAAAACCTAATATTATTATTTGTATTTACGTGGATTGGAAAGGGGAACCTGTCTGCCCTTGCTTGTGCCTAAAGGTTAGATCAAGTCAAGGCCATATGTGATCATTATTAATAATTTTAATGTATTTATATAAAACCTTTTACAGAACGCTATAGAACATACTTTTACAGAAAAAAAGAATCATCGAAATCCGACTACACTGTAAAGTTATACGTGGTCAAACATAAAAAATATACATATATTACACGTATCGAATTGGGAAACTCCTCCTTTTTTTCGTCAGTTAAAACAACAATTTTAAATTGAGTAAATTTTATTTAGTACAAAACTATCCAAACATAACAAATACCACTTAATATCAAATATACAGATTATGGCACAGAGTATGAACCTTAGATTACCTTCATTCTCTTCATACTCTTTTAAGCAAATGTTAATTTCATCACAATCTTTGTAACGTTAAGATAATTCAAATTTAAATCTATAATCAGTTTGTCATGTATTTATCTCCTGGAAACTTGTTTAGGAATGGAGTTACCAAAAGCGCGGTAACCATCCTGATCGGCCTCGTAGGTGATGGTCTCTTGTTCGCCTTCGCTGTTGAGATAGGTGTAAGATCCGCGAACTACAATGACTGGATGGATTTTGTTCTCCGCATCCGGGACTTCCCTGATTGTACCTTCCTCCTGTCGTGAAGTTCCATCGTCAGATTCGAATCTATAAATTACATTTATGTCTTTTAATACTTTTTTAGATTTATGCGAATATTTGACATTTTAAGTAAACCTCTTTTCGGTTTCTTTTCTTGCAAATTTATTTTGATTTTTTCCCGTGATCACGTCTCGGGTACCGAAAATCAAAATAAATTCACAAAAAAATACAAAAACATTATTGTTGTGTTTTCCTAAAATATTATTTTCCAACACATTTTTGTAATAAATCAAGTAAGCTATAACGCAAATACAATTTCTTAATTATTTAAAATTGAACGTTTTAGTGAACAGCTTTAATCTTTTGAAAATTGACTATCTTTATTAGAAATAAATCAAAATAAAACACATATACATGTAGAAGCAGAAGCCAGTATTTTAAAAATAAAATGTATAGAGTTCGAAGTACCAAGCAAGTGTTTTAATATACATGATACATATGTAGTGTTGTTCACAGTTTAGTTCCAAATTCTAATAACAAATTAAAAAGAAAGAATCTTACCTGAAAGTGTATCCTTTTCCGGGAGTCTGTTCATTTTCAGAGCGGAGAATTATCACTTGTTTCCTGAGCTGCTCTACGGGGAGTGCAGCAGCGAGGGCCACGAAGGCGAGGGCAACAATGATCTAAAAATAAACATTATCATTGGAATTAGAACTTCTTCAAAGTCAGCTACGATTTTTGCTTCACCGAAATGAAGGTACATTACACTATATTTAAACATTTAAGTCTATGTTAAACAAGTTACTAAATTCAAACTAACCACTTTCATGTTAAATTGATTGAAGGTTTAACTTCGTTGCTATCAAAAGCGCGATTGATGAGTAAACGTTCGAAGCGTATTCTTTTATACGTTTTTTTCGATTGTGACAATCTGTCGTAACGTCAAATGCCAAATAATGGACAAAACGTTCGGGTCTTACGCATGTGTTATATTTTTGTGTACCTATGTAAAGATTCACAAAAGGCAACAACTCTAATTAGAAACATATCACATAAATCGAATCAAACATTTTTTTTAAGTATCCATTGTGTATCTTTGACGATATCTATGAATAAGATACTTATTGTACAACTTTAAAGATTTTATTTAAACATTAATAACTACATACCTATGTATTAAGCCATAGAGATTATTACAAATATTTTTATATTGCATTGCAATGAATGAGCAAATATACGAGGACACGATTCCGGTTCCTATGAACAATGGGCACGTTCGTAACAAATTTGAATATTCATATAACTCTACATTACTTCTATACATTAAGTTATAAAAATCATATAAAAATTCAAAAGTGTCATTATTCGTCTGTATGCTTGTATTACTTTCACGTTACAAGTTTTTATGAAGAAAACCACCAGCGTACACTTCAAACGTATAATAATTATTGATTTACATATAAGAATTACAACACACTGCATATATCACTGCTTTATACTAGAATTTACACAACACTGTTTCAGCATAATTACACAGTAACTCTTCCTGAACAAGAATCAATCCCAATCATAGAAAGCACTCCTTATATATTAATTTTAATTTCCATCAACCCACCTTTTTAATAATTTTAATGTAACTTCAACTACTTCCGGCGTAATCTTTAAATCATAGTAATCAATTAATGTCTTTAATTTATAAAAGCATACTTAAAATATAAAACATAATTTCATTGAAACTTTAGTTAATTACAAGAAATATAGGTTACTTTAAATATGTCTAACAATATTAGCACTAAAATTAATGAATCATAACACTCGGCCATCGACATGCGTGCTATCTCCGGAGCACGCAAATCTCACAACACTCGGCGTAAGGTATGTTTACGATTCTCTATTATAATTTCAAAACAATATTAATAATTACAGCATGTAATACAAGCAAAAAAAAATATATCGTTATATATAAACATTAATATAAACCAGATTATACTACACTAGATTAAACTTAAATACTTTTATTTTTCAGTATCACTGTTCTCCGAGCTTGAGGAGCTGTATTCAGAACCAGAAGATTTGTCTAACTATTGCCTGAACATTGCGAAACGCTTTCATATCCCATGGTACTAAAACCGGGAGCATAGTTAGAGATTTTATATGGAACAATAAATAACTTCCCTTCATCTATCATTTTAAATAATATAACGAATACTATTGTTTTATTGCCACTTATTAATACCGCTAATAAATTCTGCATCGATTTAGTTAATCCTAATATTAACTTAGTTTAAATGGAATGAAATGAAATAAACTTAATTCAAATAGACTTGATTCAAAAGCATTTAATGTAAGCATCAGTGAAGTCTGTCCGTGAGGAATCTACCACCGGCTCAGAAGCCGGCAAGATACTCAACAGTTGCTCTTTTAAATATCGAAATTACATTTATTTTATTAATATATCATGTAGATAGCCCGCATATGAGTCAATAATACTCAATTCCACACATTTTCATCAGCAAGAAACTCTTGAACCGTGTAATATGCTTTGCCCAATAAAACATTTTTAATTTTATCCTTAAATTTTTGAAAAGATAAATCTAGGACATTTTGTGGAATCTTATTATATCTGCGTATACTCAGGCCCACGAAGGATTTATTCACCTTTTGGAGCCGAAGTCTAGGTTTAACAAGCTTATTTCTATTCTTAGTGTTTCTTGTGTGTCTATCTTTAGATTTTTGCGAACAAATAATATGTTAAACTGGCTTACACGGAGTCGTAAGATTGTACATAATAAAATATTATACATAATTGAGAATCATAAATAATAATAATATTTTAATTAAAAGTCATTGATAAATTTATATAATTAATGGGAGATAATTTGACTACTTTTAAATTAATATGGAATGTCTATTGATTTTGCTTTTAAGTTATATTGATGTTAAAAAGTTAATATCTTAAAATTAAACTTATTTTCGAATTACTAATTTTGTAATAAATTCCAAAAAAAAAAAGTAAATCAAATAGTTAAGACATTAATAATTCTCAAGTTATATTATTGCATTTAAAAATTCTGAAATACGGTTGTGCCATTTAATAAAAACTTCCGGCTGATTCATATAAAAAGCAAAAGATAACCGTTGGAGGGGAGTTTTTGGGGAAGACGTTCATTACGACAGACCAGATAAGTATTAGTTGTGAAAATAATACTAAATTTATGTTGGCAAACTTATTGATCAAAATAGTGTTGAACTTATGTGTAAATAGTGGAAAATAAAGCGCTTTCCTGTGATTAGTTAATAGTAGTGACATAAAGTAATCGTTAAAATGACATTGAATTTTGTTGTATTAAAGGGAAATACGACAGTTGAAGTAACATTATAAAACGTTTAAAGTAAAAGAGTGATAAAATAAAGCTTATTATATTGATTTACTGTGTTCTTATCTTCCTCGTCTTGAAATTATAATGGTTATTAATACAATCGTTTAACAAATATATTACACAGTATAATTGCGAATCACGAGCTCTTAGATCATAAATAGCCCGTACTGCTCTTTTTTTTTTTAATAAATACCGAATTAATTTGCGCGGCACTGCCCCAAAGAAGTATTCCGTACGATAAAATACTATGAAAATAACTAAAATATACAAGTCGGGCAGTGTTAATATCCGTTAAGTTTTTTTTTTTTAATTTTCCTAACTGCATTAATTATATAACTTAAATTAATTATATAACTTAAATTAATTATATAACTACCAAAGCCTCTAATGACGGGCAGATATTCATTATTTTTTAAGGTCCAGCACATTAGCCATAGAATATTTTATGATACCAAAATTTATAAATGCACTCAAAAACTTGACATTAATTTAATTTAATATACCACACACATTTTTAATTTTAATAAGTAAATATACTTTTCGCTTTAGATGCAATTTACCTACACACAATTACGTTGTTATGTCCTATTCTACTTACATTTCACAATAGGTTTTGTATAATTATTATATGTATGACCTAGTTCTTGATAATTAAAACACGTGAATTTATTTTGTCCATTTGTATTACCTGGTAAAATGTTATGACCATTTCTAAAATCTCGTTTCATAAAGGTATTACTATATCTGGTTAAACTGTGGTGAAGCTAAATAATTTAACAATTCTTCTGGTTCACTACATTTAAGAGCTTGAGGTCTATTACGTACAGAGTTATTAGTTATTCCGAAAATAATACAATCAACTGCCTTTCGTCCAGCAATATCATATCTACTTAATAATGAAAGTTTATCATAAAAATATTCTCAAGTTTTTACCTTTCGGGAATGCCTTTCTAATTTTAACTAACTTTTGAGCTTTGGTAAAGATTCATATAATTGAAAGAATAACTTAATTTCTATCTCATTCATAAATTACGGCACATTCGTTAACTTTCTTTAGCCATCGCTCAACATTTTGTAATCTATTATCTTGATGAAATTCCGGAACTACATAGTAGAGTTCCTAGTCTTACTTGCATTATCTCGAAGCGCTGCTATAAATTTCTTCAGGTCTTCGGTTGTTAGGTAATCGGATAATCGTTTAATTTTAGCTGGTACTTTAGCATCACCAAAAGATGACCTCCTTTGACGTCGATTGGGCCTTTCTGGAGTAAAGCCCTCTGATCCATCTCAGTCACATGGGGCATAACTGAAGCTGTTGCAATCGAGTCCAGTGATCCAACATAGACCACTCAATCCAGTGATCAAACATAGATCACTCATTCCAGTGATCAAACATAGACCACTCAATCCAGTGATCAAACATAGACCACTCAATCCAGTGATCAAACATAGACCACTCAATCCAGTGATCAAACATAGACCACTCAATCCAGTGATCAAACATAGACCACTCAATCCAGCGATCAAACATAGATCGCTCATTCCAGCGATCAGACATACATCACTCATTCCAGTGATCAAACATAGACCACTCAATCCAGTGATCAAACATAGACCACTCAATCCAGTGATCAAACATAGACCACTCAATCCAGTGATCAAACATATACCACTCAATCCAGTGATCAAACATATACCACTCAATCCAGTGATCAAACATAGATCACTCATTCCAGCGATCAGACATAGATCACTCATTCCAGTGATCAAACATAGACCACTCAATCCAGTGATCAAACATAGACCACTCAACCCAGTGATCAAACATAGACCACTCAATCCAGTGATCAAACATATACCACTCAATCCAGTGATCAAACATAGATCACTCATTCCAGCGATCAGACATAGATCACTCATTCCAGTGATCAAACATAGACCACTCAATCCAGTGATCAAACATAGACCACTCAATCCAGTGATCAATCATAGACCACTCAATCCAGTGATCAAACATAGATCACTCATTCCAGCGATCGGACATAGATCACTCATTTCAGCCAGCAAACCCATCTATCCATCTAGCGGCCACCAGCCTAGCTCTTTCGGCATTTAATATAAACCATGTATTAAAAAACCCGATAAACAACACATGGCTCACTCCTATCGGATCAGTCCAGACCCAATACCCATTACAATTGATTCATAAGTTTTTAACCACCATCATCATCATACTAATATTCATTATGTGAAATATAATAAACGTTTCCAACCGTAACTACGTATTAACGTTCAGCTCAGACACGAGACATTTTTCTGCAGTTAAAATTTCAAATTCAAATACTAGTTATAACATAATAGATTTAAATATTAATGTTAACAATGTCCAGCCAAGCTCAGCCTTAGAGCATGGAACAATACGATTTAATAACAATTCATAAATACAATATACTCAAAATTACATGTTAGACTTTATCCAAAACATAATCATTAATAGAATAATAAGTCTTTTCTAATAAAAATTTCTTCAATCTTCGATTAAATATATTAATTTCATTAACCTCCAGAATACATTTAAGTAAATGATTATATAAAAGTGGCCCAGTACAGAAAATACTCTTCGAGAAAAGGTCAGTCTCACATCGAGGGTGGCGAAGTAAGGCCCCCATGTCTTACACCATAACAATTTTCAAATAAATATAGATCATTTCTAACATAAATAATAGTCTCACAAATGCACACACTTGGTAACGTCATTATATTGTAATTTCCAAATACATAGTTTGCATCTTTCTATTATTCGCAAATTAAATATTGCTCGAATACATTTGCTTCGAATGCTAATTTATCTACCGAATTACCCCAAAAAAATAATAATACAACACCTTAACAAAGGAGCAACATAAGCATGATACACAGTTATTAAGGTTGAAACATTGACCGTTTTGGCAAACACGTGGAGTGCAAAAGAAAATTGTCGTACTTTTATGCTTACCTCCTCAATATGCTTTTTCCAATTTAAATTATTACCAATATTGAGACCTAAAAATTTTGTTACATCCACCTGCTTTATTTCCTTACCCTCAAAATTGATATCCAAAGCATTTAACTTATTTTTCCTGTTTTTAAAGAACATTAAATTAGTTTTATCCAAATTGTTCATGAGCTCTAAAACATTTCCTCCAACACCATAGTGAAAAATTTATTTAATAAGATATTATGATCAACATAATCAAAAGCCTCCGTTAAGTCCATAAATAAAGGACACGACATAACTAAAGAAAGTTATAAACAGCCATATTTATACTTTTGTTTTTACGAAAACCAAATTGATCCTTTGTAAATATTTGTTCCTTTCGGAGAAATCATTCAATGCATTATAAATTATTTTCTCAAACACTTTACTTAAAATAGGAACAAGCAAGTGTCCTACATATTGAACCCGGACAACCAGCCATCATCATACCAAATTTCATCAAAATCTGTACAGTGGTCTTCCCGAGATGCGGTAACAGACAGACAGACAAAAAATCCAAAAACTATAGATTTGGCTTCTGTATCGATAAAAAACGTACTTCAATAAGATTTTCCAAAAAAGAAATATTTAATGTACAGACTTGGATTAGTTACAATTTTATTACATGTATAGATGTATATATATACAAAAAAATAAAATAAAAATTAAATGAATTAATAAATCAAATAATTGTGGGCATCATGATAAATACATGAAGTCTCACGTTATCTTGTAATCTACGTGTTACATTACCAGGGAGTAGCCCTGACCACACACAACACGTATTGTATTAAAAGACGTAACATGATAAAACGCGCAGAGAGACAGCAAGACGAAGATGGCGAACAGCACTTGTGGATCGTTATAGCAAAACGTTATTATCACCGCCTGAATTCAACTCAACCCCATTTCACCATTACACGGCTTTAAATACAAGTACCCGCAATCACGCCAGAATGATCAAAAAGCAACTTATTAGAAATAATACATTCTGTTATATTATTAAATATTGAATATAAGTTTAACATTAATTAAATATTGGATATGTAATTATGCATATAATTTATAACTGTAATAAATAGTAATTATTTATACAAAATAATAAAACACACGAGTGAATTGGAAAGATAATACAAAACCCGTTCGGAAACAAAACGCTTATCTGTTTTAAGATATTTGAAATATAATTTAGTATTAATTAAATATAGCAATTAAGTAAATATAAATAACTAATTAAATAGCCGATTGATGCCTACAGCACTATTAATACGATTCTATTTAATAAAAGATGTGTTTAGAAATATGTTTTGTAACAATAGTATCCTGTCATGTATACCTCACAATGATACTCACGTAAAAAATAAATAAAATAAAAATGCATCATTAACATAAATATACTTTGTAGTTCATTTTTCATAATAAAATAATTAAGTGCCACACAGTAGGTTATAGTAATTGGTTATAGACAAAAACGTGGTGGATGCTATCGGAGAGTAGCCCCGATCGCGCACCGACACTTCCTGCACTATGTCCATATTATGCTATAATGTAGAAATACTACCAGGGAGTTGCCCTGGCCAAGCATTCTCGCACATTAAAACACAATTTACGCATAACATCGTCAGAGAGTTGCCCTGACCAGACATTTTACGCAACTACCGTCCTGAATGACGCTTAAAAATTTCACGTGGGCGTAACTTATAAATTATAATTAAAAATATATATATATATATATATATATATATATATATATATATATATATATAAATAATTCTTCAATAAAATTGAAAATATAACATAATAAAATAATTGTCAAAGACATTAACATTCCTGTTTCCTTTTTTTCTTGGGTTGTGTTCCCCTTCTGATTATGAAGAAAACCACCAGCGTACACTTCAAACGTATAATAATTATTGATTTACATATAAGAATTACAACACACTGCATATATCACTGCTTTATACTAGAATTTACACAACACTGTTTCAGCATAATTACACAGTAACTCTTCCTGAACAAGAATCAATCCCAATCATAGAAAGCACTCCTTATATATTAATTTTAATTTCCATCAACCCACCTTTTTAATAATTTTAATGTAACTTCAACTACTTCCGGCGTAATCTTTAAATCATAGTAATCAATTAATGTCTTTAATTTATAAAAGCATACTTAAAATATAAAACATAATTTCATTGAAACTTTAGTTAATTACAAGAAATATAGGTAACTTTAAATATGTCTAACAATATTAGCACTAAAATTAATGAATCATAACATTTTAATATTAACTTTGCTCCGCTGCTTAATTTTCGTAATTTGATTATTTTTTTATTTAAAGACAAAGTGCAAAATTCGTGCTCGATATTAAAGTTAAACATACATGTTAAAATAAAAAGCAACCATGAAATTGCTAAATATACATTAAATTACTGTTATTATGTAGTCACACGATATTAAATGAAAATAATATATATATCGAAGAAATTCGCATGAGATAATTTTTTTTTATGACATTCAGTGACAAACGAGCAGACAGATCACCTGATGGAAAGCAGCACCTGTCGCCCATAACACCTACAGTTCATGCACTTAGGTTTTAAGTAACAAAAATGCAGAACCACATATGCGTTGTCACTGTGAGGACTAAGATGATATGCCTCTTGCCTGTAATTGTGCTGGCTACCTTATCCTTCGTACCGGAACACAACAATGCAATCATTGTTGCTTGGCGGCAGAAATAGATAAGGAGGTGGTACCCATCCAGTCGAACTCCTCAGGCTTGACAGAGTCCTACCACCGGTGAATGGAATAAATCGCTCAGTTAGCACTCGCTCAATTATAAATCCGTCTGTTGTGCTACGAGTATCTTTTCATTTATTTTCGTAAGTCATGTTTGTGCTATGCAATAACGAATATTTGTATTTGTACCGAAGCTAGTCTTTATTTAGGCAGAATCGTAATGTGTTGCGGTTGTGTGACGGCTGCAAACCCTGAGTCTTTCTGTCAAAAATTGTGTTTCTTTATCACACAATGTCTAGTGGCACCCTGAAATGATTACGATGTGAACTTGTGTCTGCGCACTCTACTATACTATAATAATATACCCCGTGCAGCTGGCTAATCTCAGTCAGATTGGTCGCTTTAACCGCAATTAGTTAGGATTGTGAAGAAAACCACCAGTGTACACTTCAAACGTATAATAATTATTGATTTACATATAAGAATTACAACACACTGCATATATCACTGCTTTATACTAGAATTTACACAACACTGTTTCAGCATAATTACACAGTAACTTTTCCTGAACAAGAATGAATCCCAATCATAGAAAGCACTCTTTATATATTAATTTTAATTTCAATCAACCCACCTTTTTAATAATTTTAATGTAACTTCAACTACTTCCGGCGTAATCTTTAAATCATAATAATCAATTAATGTATTTAATTTATAAAAGCATACTTAAAATATAAAACATAATTTCATTGAAACTTTAGTTAATTACAAGAAATATAGGTTACTTTAAATATGTCTAACAATATTAGCACTAAAATTAATGAATCATAACACTCGGCCATCGACATGCGTGCTATCTCCGGAGCACGCAAATCTCACAACACTCGGCGTAAGGTATGTTCATGATTCTCTATTATAATTTCAAAACAATTTTAATAATTACAGCATGTAATACAAGCAAAAAAAATATATCGTTATATATAAACATTAATATAAACCAGATTATACTACACCAGATAAAACTTATGTTACACAAATACTTTTATTTTTCAGTGTCACTGTTCTCCGAGCTTGAGGAGCTGTATTCAGAACCAGAAGATTTGTCCAACTATTGCCTGAACATGAATCCAGGGCTGCATTTCATCTAATGCGAAACGCTTTCCTATCCCATGGTACTAAAACCGGGAGCATAATTAGAGATTTTATATGGAACAATAAATTTTGGGGTTAATTTTTTTTTTTTTTTTTTTTTTTTTTATAACTTCCCTTCATCTATTCAATTGTCTATATTGTCGCTATAGGATTGACGCGAGCTAATACGGTACCCATTTTAAATATTATAACGAATACTATTGTTTTATTGCCACTTATTAATACCGCTATTAAAACGTTAATTCTGCATCGATTTAGTTACCCTAATATTAACTTTTACTTGAAAGTTTAAATGGAATGAAATGAAATAAACTTTATTCAAATAGACTTTTTACAAGTACTTTTGAATCGTCAATTTAATGTAAGCGTCAGTGAAGTCTGTCCGTGAGGAAGCTACCACCGGCTCAGAAGCCGACAAGAAACTCAACAGTTGCTTTTTAAAATATCGAAATTACATTTATTTTATTAATATAACATGTAGATAGCCCGCATATGAGTCAATAATACTCAATTCCACACATTTTCATCAACAAGAAACTCTTGAACCGTGTAATATGCTTTGCCCAATAAAACATTTTAAATTTTATCTTTAAATTTTTGAAAAGGTAAGTCTAGGACATTTTGTGGAATCTTATTATATATGCGTATACTCAGGCCCACGAAGGATTTATTCACCTTTTGGAGCCGAAATCTAGGTTTAACAAGCTTATTTCTATTCCTAGTGTTTCTTGTGTGTCTATCATTGTTTTTATAATTTGAAGATTTTTGCGGGCAAATAATATATTACACAATATATATTGCGAATCACGAGCTAAATAGCCCGTCCTGCTCTTTTTTAAAGAATAAATACCGAATTAATTTGCGCGGCACTGCCCCAAAGAAGTATTCCGTACGATAAAATACTATGAAAATAACTAAAATATACAAGTCGGGTAGTGTTAATATCAGTTAAGTTTCTAATTTTCCTAACTGCATTAATTATATAACTTAAATTAATTATATAACTACCAAAGCCCCTAATGACGGGCAAATATTCATTACTTCTTTAAGGTCCAGCACATTAGCAATAGAATATTGTATGATACTAAAATCTATAAATGCACTCAAAAACTTGACATTAATTTAATTTAATATATCACACACATTTTTAATTTTAATAAGTAAATATACTTTTTGCTTTAGATGCAATTTCCACACAATTACGTTTAGCGTTTACGAAATCACTTCACCTAACACTAGATTCAAATTCTCTGTTTGACATCTTAATTGGAGTCTGTTCATTTTGACTACTTATTTCGTGCGTAAGAAGGGGTTTTCTAGATCAATCATCAATAGGTTTTGTACAATTATTATAAGTATGACCTAGTTCTTGACAATTAAAACACGTGAAGTTATTTTGTCCATTTGTATTACCTGGTAAAATGAAACACGCAACGAGACAGCAAGACGAAGGTGGCGGACAGCACTTATGGATCGTTATAGCAAAACGTTATTATCACCGCCTGAATTCAACTCCACTCTCATTTCACCATTACATGGCTTTAAATACAAGTACCCGCACTCACGCCAGAATGATCAAAAAGCAACTTATTAGAAATAATACATTCTGTTAAAAATATTGAATATAAGTTTAACATTATAAATAGTAATTATTTATACAAAATAATAAAACACACGAGTGAATTGGAAAGATAATACAAATCCCGTTCGGAAACAAAACGCTAATCTATTTTAAGATATTTGAAATATAATTTAGTATTAATTAAATATAGCAATTTAGTAAATATAAATAACGAACTAAATAGCCGATTGAGGCCTACAGCACTATTAATACGATTCTATTTAATAAAAAAAGTGTTTAGAAATATGTTTTGTAACAAAAATGTTATGATCATTTCTAAAATCTCGTTTCATAAAGGTATTACTATTTATAAGCGAGGAACTTCTCGAGTTCTCTTTAATCTGGTTAAACTGTGGTGAAGCTAAATAATTTAACAAGTCTTCTGGTTCACTACATCTAAGAGCTTAAGTTCCATTACGTACAGAGTTATTAGTTATTCCGAAAATAGTACAATCAACTGCCTTTCGTCCAGCAATACCATATCTACTTAATAATGAAAGTTTATCATAAAAATATTCTCTTAAAGGTTCATATGTTCGAGATTTACGACTTAACATTTCTCCTATTAACCTTCCAAAGACTAACTTTTGAGCTTTGGTAAAGATTCATATAATTGAAAGAATAACTTAATTTCTATCTCCTTCATAAATTACGGCACATTCGTTAACTTTCTTTAGCCTCTGTCTTTACAACTGCATACTTTAAGTTCATGGCTATCACAGTACACATATGTACATACATGGCTGAATCATACAGTCATTTACGTTATCCAGGCATCCTTACATGGGTCATAACTGAAGCACTTCCAATCGAGTCCAGTGATCAAACATAGACCACTCAATCCAGTGATCAAACATAGACCACTCAATCCAGTGATCAAACCTAGACCACTCAATCCAGTGATCAAACATAGATCACTCATTCCAGCGATCAGACATAGATCACTCATTCCAGTGATCAAACATAGACCACTCAATCCAGTGATCAAACATAGATCACTCATTCCAGTGATCAAACATAGTCCACTCATTCCAGCGATCAGACATAGATCACTCATTCCAGTGATCAAACATAGACCACTCAATCCATAGATCACTCATTCCAGTGATCAAACATAGACCACTCAATCCAGTGATCAAACATAGACCACTCAATCCAGTGATCAAACATAGACCACTCAATCCAGTGATCAAACATTCCAGTGATCAAACATAGTTCACTCATTCCAGCGATCAGACATAGATCACTCATTCCAGTGATCAAACATAGACCACTCAATCCAGTGATCAAACATAGATCACTCATTCCAGTGATCAAACATAGACCACTCATTCCAGCGAACAGACATAGACCACTCAATCCAGTGATCAAACATTCCAGTGATCAAACATAGTTCACTCATTCCAGCGATCAGACATAGATCACTCATTCCAGTGATCAAACATAGACCACTCAATCCAGTGATCAAACATAGATCACTCATTCCAGTGATCAAACATAGACCACTCATTCCAGCGAACAGACATAGATCACTCATTCCAGTGATCAAACATAGACCACTCAATCCAGTGATCAAACATAGACCACTCATTCCAGCGATCAAACATGGACCACTCAATCCAGTGATCAAACATAGACCACTCAATCCAGACAGCAAACCCATCTATCAATCTAGCGGCCACCAGCCTAGAACCTTCGGTATTAAATATAAACCATGTATTAAAAAAAAACCGATAAACAACACATGCAATCTGCAGTGAACGGCTCACTCCTATCGGATCAGTCCAGACCCAATACCCATTACAATTTATCCATAAGTTTTTAACCACCATCATCATCATACTAATATTCAATATGTGAAATATAATAAACGTTTCCAACCGTAACTACGTTTTAAGTTTTTAACCACCATCATCATCATACTAATATTCAATATGTGAAATATATTAAACGTTTCCAACCGTAACTACGTTTTAACGTTCAGCTCAGAGATGAGACATTTTTCCGCAGTAAAAAGTTCAAATTCAAATACAAATTACTGCGAATTTGGGTTATAACATAGTAGATTTAAATATTAATATTAACAATGTCCAGCCAAACTCAGCCTTAGAGCATGGAACAATACAATTTAATAACAATTCATTATAATAATTACAATAAATACAATATACCCAAAATTACATGTTACGACTTTATCCAAAACATAATCATTAATAGAATACGTCATCATCATTAATAAAATAAGTCTTTTCTAATAAAAATTTCTTCAATCCTTGCTTAAATATATTAATTTCATTAACCTCCAGAATACATTTAAGTAAATGATTATATAAAAGTGGCCCAGTACAGAAAAGGGTGGCGAAGTAAGGCCCTATGTCTTATACCATAACAATTTTCAAATAAATATAGATTATTTCCAACATAAATAATAGTCTCACAAATGCACACACTTGGTAACGTCATTATATTATAATTTCCAATTACATAGTTTGCATCTTTCTATTATTCGCAAATTAAATATTGCTCGGATACATTTGCTTCGAATGCTAATTTATCTACCGAATTACCCCAAAAAAAAAAAAAAAAATACACAAAGAAGCAACATAAGCACGATACACAGTTATTAAGGTTGAAACATTGACCGTTTTGGCCAACACGTGGAGTGCAAAAGAAAATTGTCGTAATTTTATGCTTACCTCCTCAATATGCTTTTTCCAATTTAAATTATTACCAATATTGAGACCTAAAAATTTTGTTACATCCACCTGCTTTATTTCCTTACCCTCAAAATCGATATCCAAAGCATTTAACTTATTTTTCCTGTTTTTAAAGAACATTAAATTAGTTTTATCCAAATTGTTCATGAGCTCTATAACATTTCCTGTAACACCATAGTGAAAAAGTTTATTTAATCAACATAATCAAAAACCTCCGTTAAGTCCATAAATAAAGCATACACAGGAACTTTATCATTTAAATTAGTCACGACATAACTTAAGAAAGCTATAGACAGCCATATTTATACTTTTGTTTTTACGAAAACCAAATTGATCCTTTGTAAATAATTTATTCCTTTCAAAGAAATCATTCAATGCATTATAAATTATTTTCTCAAAAACTTAACTTAAAATAGGAACAAGCAAGTGTCCTACATATTGACCCGGACAACCAGCCATCATCATACCAAATTTCATCAAAATCTGTACAGTGGTCTTCCCGTGATGCGGTAATAGACAGACAGACAAAAAATCCAAAAACTATAGATTTGGTTTCTGTATCGATAAAAAAAAGTACTTCAATAAGATTTTCCAAAAAAAAAAGAAATATTTAATTTACAGACTCTGATTAGCTACAATTTTATTACATGTATAGATGTATATAAATATAAAAAAAAATAAAATAAAAATTAAATGAATTAATAAAATTAAATAATTGTGGGTATCATAATAAATACATAAATACAACTGGAACGAGTCTCACGTTATCGTGTAATCTACGTGTTACATTACCAGGGAGTAGCCCTGACCACACACAACACATATTGTATTAAAAGACGTAACATAGTATCCTGTCATGTATACCTCACAATGATACTCACGTAAAAAATAAATAAAATAAAAATGCATCATTAACATAAATATACTCTGTAGTTCATTTTTCATAATAAAATAATTAAGTGCCACACAGTAGGTTATATATAGTAATTGGTTATAGACAGAAACGTGTTGGATGCTATCGGAGAGTAGCCCCGATCACGCACCGACACTTCCTGCACTATGTCCATATTATGCTATAATGTAGAAATACTACCAGGGAGTTGCCCTGGCCAAGCATTCTCGCACATTAAAACACAATTTACGCATAACATCGTCAGAGAGTTGCCCTGACCAGACATTTTACGCAACTACCGTCCTGAATGACGCTTAAAAATTTCACGTGGGCGTAACTTTATATATATATATTATTCTTCAATAAAATTAAAAATATAACATAATAAAATAATTGTCAAAAACATTAACATTCCTGTTTCCTTTTTTTCTTGGGTTGTTTTCCCGCTTCTGACTGTGAAGAAAACCACCAGTGTACACTTCAAACGTATAATAATTATTGATTTACATATAAGAATTACAACACACTGCATATATCACTGCTTTATACTAGAATTTACACAACACTGTTTCAGCATAATTACACAGTAACTTTTCCTGAACAAGAATGAATCCCAATCATAGAAAGCACTCTTTATATATTAATTTTAATTTCAATCAACCCACCTTTTTAATAATTTTAATGTAACTTCAACTACTTCCGGCGTAATCTTTAAATCATAATAATCAATTAATGTATTTAATTTATAAAAGCATACTTAAAATATAAAACATAATTTCATTGAAACTTTAGTTAATTACAAGAAATATAGGTTACTTTAAATATGTCTAACAATATTAGCACTAAAATTAATGAATCATAACAGGATATATTTTTAGTCAATTCAAAATTCCATACAGAATAAAAAAATATATAAAATTTAGTTCATAATCAATTCGTAAAGAAGCTTCGTAAAATCTCAAGACAATCACGCAAATCAGCCTAGATATATTAGAGTAATATAATATAATAAATGTACATATGTACATAAAAAATACCACCCGACCACATAACCTTCTCTATGTTTCTTTAAAAGCTACAGATTATCCGAGGGAAAGAAGAGGAAAAATGTGTGAAGGTTGTTTTACTTTATCAATAAGTTTAAAAACCATCCCTTAAAAAGTAATAACAATACATGTACATTGTTGTTGACCTTTATATACAACTTGAGACTCAATTTATTGTTATTTTTGAGGAATAGATCTACAGTTTTTACAGTTCCGTTATCCGTATTAGCATATGACTGAACTATAGAGTGTCTCCTGTGAACCGCAGACAATACTGCACTGTAATTACGAAAACTAAAATAAGATTTAACGCGTGTGGAACCTTTAGATATCTCTTGAAAATTGAAACTTTAATAATCACCGAGCCTGAATGGCAAATCTCGCATTCAAACCGGTTAAAACCAATTGGTATGATACTCTCATAAACTGAAAACAAAGTCATACGAGATTGAATTTAGACAAGTCGAGAAATAATTGGCAAATATCTCATTGCGATTTGTGTCGAGTGTAAACAAAACGCTTGGCGATAATTACTCTCAGTCACCTCCCCGGCTGAGCGGGGGAAGCAGTGCCTCCCTGAATAGGGCTGCTTCGTCACTCAATGTGCTGCGTAATCCGTGTTGTCACCTAAATTTCAACACGAAACCCACCACTCTCCTCGAGTCGCCTATGTGCAGATATCAGACAAAGCCCAGCTTGCAATACAGCCAGAACTCTCTACCTCTGTCCGTCGCCATAGGATTTTAATAATCGAATGGCTTATTCAAAAGAAGTCATCTACGCAGGATATATTAAAGTGCTTAAGTATGCGCGCAAACACAGAAGCACTTTCTCGTCCTTACCCTCCCTCCAGTGAAACGGATACCGTTATGACTGGAGGATGGTTGGATGCAGTGTCTGACCGAATTATAGCTAATATCCCTGCCTCATATCGCCGCCCTTAAGGCCTTCCACAATGTCTAGCTGCCTCGCCACCAGTGGTGGATTGCCAATGAGGCCGAGACAGACCCTATGCACTATGCGTGGAGCAACCACAAGGCT
The DNA here is from genome assembly GCA_033884665.1 of Argynnis bischoffii washingtonia. NCBI lineage: Eukaryota > Metazoa > Arthropoda > Insecta > Lepidoptera > Nymphalidae > Argynnis > Argynnis bischoffii. The sequence continues at coordinate 8,841,443 of CM066618.1, read as the reverse complement.
TGAGTGCTGAAACAATTAAGCCCCTCTCTACCAGGTTAAGCCCACGAGCCGATGTGGTTAACGGGCTGTGGCCGCTGCGTGCAAGACAGCTACTTGGAGCCATTGGTGAGAGTTCGTAGGGTATCAACGATTTTAACTACGTATTCCGCCGCCTGTAAAGGCCAACTGGCTGGAATCCGACGCTGGCATCCTACTACATCCCAACATTAAAGCACACTTATAAGTATTTGTTTCTCTTAGGATATCAAAACCAAACCACGAACCGTGAGGATGCGTTGTAGTCGAGCAGATTCATTGTGTTGCGTTATGCGTATGAGCGTGAATCAATCATCAGAAATTTTAGGCGTATCAGAAATTTTTGGTCAAAAATTAAATAGGGAACAAATAGAAAAGAATAATAACAGTAGAAAAGAATAATAAATTAAGGAATAAAATAACTATCATCAGTATGTCAGTACATTTATACATAACTTTAAGATAAAAGTAGCTTATTATAGACGTTTTAGGCTGTAGGCTATAGTCTGGTGGGTAAGTCACAGACTGTATTCAAAATGATTTTTGATAATATTTATTTATAATTTGTTAAAATGAGTGATTTATAATTTATTATTTACATTCTCACGGAAGTATCATTCACATTGATCTGTTCAAAGTACGCAACACGAAGGTCTATGTAATAATTTGTCACAGTTGCTTGTTTATCTACATTTTTTCTTTAAAAAATGCTGTTAATGTTTTATTGCTCGTCATTCCTGTCAAAGGAAGTCACATAATTCGTACATGTATTCAATAGCACGTATATAATATAGTTTTTATTTCTCTATTAACGATGGAAAGCAATAGGTTAAATTGATTAACGGTAAATCCTGATAATCTATCTAGATAGGAGTAGAATTCAATGTAAGCGGATAGCCTTAAATAAATAGAGTACTTTTAATCCAGGAAATTTAAAAATGAGATAGTTTATGTATCGAAGTTTACCTATATGAGTTACTAGCAGTACCCGCGGCTTTGCCCGCGTTCAAACTACTAAAAAAAAACTTTGCCTTTATGTTATAACTAATAATAATAATTTGATGGCTGTAATAATTTTCAAATGTGTAAATATGATTTTGACACGCGCATCGAGGGTTCCGTACCGCCGAATATTGGTGAAATATTGGTTGATTTTACTAATATCTTTATTCTTTACACACTAAAATATTTTTTTACGTTTTCACAATATATAATATGTACTTTATTACTTGAAAAAATAAGTTCGCCTTTCTTAAATTTATTTTGGAAATCTTATGAGATATTTGACGCAAATTCTGTACAATAATTTTCGTTTAAAATAGTTAGCAAACTCCACTATCTCAATTTTTGGCACATTTGCCTACTCCATTTTTCTAAAGTTAGTACAATGATAAAGTACTAAAGAAAGTACAATGATACAACTCGCATACAATGTTTACGACTTTAGAATCATGTAACTCAGCTAATATGGAATTTTTAACTAACAGACTAACATCTACGTTATTTTTAAAATCTCTATGTTATGTACACCTAAAACTTAGTCTCCTTAATTTTTTAAGTTAAATCATCCGTTACATATCATATAAAGTGCCATCCTAATTTTTTATAGCTTTCTTCCCTCTACTACACTCGCATGTAGATAAAAGTTTCTCAGTTTTAATTTCCATTGAATGTATATGTTGTCATATGGAATTTGTAACATTATGTGTACATTTATATAATCTAGATTCAAGTAACTTAAACTACGCTAAAAAAGTCACGAACAGGAAGTTATATAGAATATAGAATTAAATAGAAGAAAGAATAGAAGAAAAGAACTTCTTTGTATACCACATTGGTGGGTTTTCTGTCTGGTTCTGGGCTCTACTAAAATGACCATATGAGAGGCAATCCTCTCTTAAATCTATGCCTGCTACTTTTAATGACTGATCCTGAGATTTATTAATGGTCATTGCAAAGCAAACCTTAAGGAGGAATTACAATAGATTAAATTCAAAGGCGAAGTCAGAGGTTATCAGTGATATTCGAGGTATGAATAGTGTGATTCCCCACGACTTCGAGCACATACAGCAAACACAGTGACCACTTTAATGTTTTATGGATAACTCGCAGTCTATACCCGTTACATAACTAAGGTGGCTTATTCATTACAGATGTGCCAACCTTTTTTTTTTATGAGATTCAGTGACAAACGAGCAGACAGACCACCTGATGGAAAGTAGTACCTGTCGCCCATAACACCTACAGCTCATGCACTTAGGTTTTAAGTAAAAAAAATGCAGAACCACAGGTGCGTTGTCACTGTGAGAACTAAGATGATATGCCTCTTGCCTGTAATTGCGCTGGCTACCTTATCCTTCAAACCGGAACACAACAATGCAATCATTGTTGCTTGGCGGCAGAAATAGATAAAACCTTCAACCTTCATAAGAAGTGTATGAGAAAAGAAGAAAGGGGTCTGGTGGTTTAACATTGTTAAAGAACTCCACATGAAAGTAAATTGTTTCATTCGTTTAAATAAAACTATCTTTTCGGATTTTTTCGCGGATTTATTTTGATTTTTGTTTCCCGACGTTTCGATTGCTTTACAGCAATCATGGTCACGGGAGAGACTAAGGTGTCAGATGTCTCAAAAGTATTATATAGTTGTTACAGACAGCCTACCCACAAATTAACAAAAATGAATTCAAAATATTGAAAATTGGCATCAAAGTACCTTACAATATTTGTTAATTTTAATTTTAAACATTTTATAATTTTAATTTTATACTTGAAATAAGGAGTATTATTTATATAATTTTAGCTATTATCATTTCAATTTTTTAGAAAACTTATTATTGCATTATTGTTTAATAATCTATATTTTTAGTGTTACCATTATTATATTTATAAACATAAAGGTAGATAAAATATTAATTATTCTGTGACGAGAAACACCTGGCCGGAGAGCTGCAACATGTCAAGCAAGTTCTGCGAGACAACAAGCTGCAAGTGCCGCGCCTACGTCACAGGGACCGAGTGAAACCAGCCACAGTCGAGCGCGTCCCTGCAGTCCTACCTTACATGAGAGGAGTCACTGACAAGATTGGCTACATCCTAAAGCGAGCTTCAATTAAAACTTATTTCAAGCCGCCAAAGAAAATTAGTCAATTCTTACCACCTGTCAAGTGCCACATCCCTCTACAAGATGCAGGAGTTTACAAACTTGATTGTGATTGTGGACTCTCTTACATTGGACAAACAAAGCGATCCATAAGAACTCGGGTCAAAGAACACATAGCTGATGTGAAGCACCGCCGTAATACAACATCTGCTGTCTGCAAACATAGTCAGGATCGCCCAAGCCATTATATTCGCTTCGATAGACCCCAAATCCTCGCGAAAGAAAATCGATATCGCCCTAGAATGATTCGGGAAGCCATAGAAATTAAAAAACATCCAAATTTCAATAGGGAAGATGGCTGGGTACTACCATCGTCGTGGGATCCTGTTATTAATATTATAAAATCTAATAATAAAATTAAACATAACAGACAGTTAGATGTAGTAAGTTCTTACTGTGTAGATCAAAATAACAGGACTTCAAATTAATATTTTACATTTGTAAATGTAATTCTTGATTAATTTTAATTGTATAAAGTAGATATAAAACAATAATGTGGCTTAAATAATTAATATTTTATCTACCTTTATGTTTATAAATATAATAATGGTAACACTAAAAATATAGATTATTAAACAATAATGCAATAATAAGTTTTCTAAAAAATTGAAATGATAATAGCTAAAATTATATAAATAATACTCCTTATTTCAAGTATAAAATTAAAATTATAAAATGTTTAAAATTAAAATTAACAAATATTGTAAGGTACTTTGATGCCAATTTTCAATATTTTGAATTCATTTTTGTTAATTTGTGGGTAGGCTGTCTGTAACAACTATATAATACTTTTGAGACATCTGACACCTTAGTCTCTCCCGTGACCATGATTGCTGTAAAGCAATCGAAACGTCGGGAAACAAAAATCAAAATAAATCCGCGAAAAAATCCGAAAAGATAGTTTTATTTAAATGTCTAATATTCGCGTAAACCTAAGAAAGTATTGTTTCATTCGTTTACGTCACTGAATCGACAGACTTATATTCTATTTCTGACCCTTCAAAGTACTTAAGCAGAATTTTATTAAATGCAGTAGTACTGTTGGTTTTGGAGCTCAGTGTAGCTAGCACGTTCACAAATACAAGTCAAGACTTTTTTTTGTATACCTATTAGAAATAACAGGATACACTCTAGCTAGGTTTTCTCTCTCGCGCCCTTTAGGTCTATTATTATAATTGCCACTGCTGTGGCCTGCCGAGAATTTGTCCATAATTTTCCTTTGGATCAGGAATAGTCTTTGTTCTCTATAAAATATCTCACTCATTAAGTTTGCACTTTCGGAAATCTTGAACAATGTTACTCTGTTTAAATATATTTGGGTGACATTGAGTGGGAGTTTAAACGCAGCGTAAGTCGTTTTACCGCCATCTAAAAGTACAATAGCGTTTCCAAATAAGGCCAAAGCTAATGTAATCCCCCGATTACTTTTTAATTTAGCCAAAAGCAATTTTTATTTTAAAAAAAGCTTTTTGAAGTATTTAACTGTTTCGTTAATTAACCGTCAATAGCATTAATGCTGATTTTTAAGTCAACTCGACTCGGATAATATTTTTAGCACCTCAGGAGACGAATCTTGAATAATCTGATTGATACCACGTAATGCTTATTTTTTATCTTGATTACTCAATTTTAACAATAAAAATATCAGATTTTCTAACTAACTTTACTACCCATTTTACCCTTACAGTAATGAAAAACGGTTACGTGCTTGTCACAGACTAAAGAAGTTTATTAGATTCAATAGTGATACAGGACAGAACTAGATGTTGCCAGTAGATTGCAATATTTATTTATTTATTTTGGAACAGAAACAGAAAACAAATTAAATAAAAATCACAACTACGTATTAAAAAACTAAAAATATCATTTTAAATTTGTTTTCCAATTACATCTGTACACAACATTTAAATAAAAAACATATTATAATTATGTAAACGAACTTAACAAACAAAAAAAATGAATATTACTATTGGATATAAACATTAAAAAACAGAAAGAAAATAATATTTACATTTCATAAAAAGGAGAAGAAACAGAGACAAAGCATATCTATATAAAATAATAATAATAATTTAGGAACTATAATTCATTTAATTTTTTCTTGAATGATAAAAATTTATTATTAAAAATGTCGTATTCATTATTTAAACTATTATATGTTTTACACATTCTGTGTAAAGGGTTGTTTCGGGAAACATTATTAGTTGCCGAAGGTATATTAAAGAGTTGTGGCTGACGAAACGAGTGGGTATAAATTTTAAATTCTAGTTTTTCTAACAATTTGCTGTTGGAATCGCCATTGGCTATTTTATGGAGGATACACAAATCTGATATAACACGGCGATCTTCTAGGCTTTTAAGTTTGTATTTATGAAGTCGGTCAGTGTAAGTCGGTAACTTACGTCTGAGACCTTCCCACCTGCTTAATATTTTTAGAAATTTACGTTGTATAGCCTCGATTCTGTTAATATGAATGTCATAGATTGGTTTCCATACGGAATAGCAGTATTCAAGTATGCTTCTTACCATGGTGACATACAAAATTATCCACGAGATTGAATTTTTGAAAGGTTGGGCAGTTCGGATGATAAAACCGAGTGATCTATTTGCTTTACTTATAATATAATCGAGATGAGGCCTAAAAGATAAGGTTGAATCACATAGAACACCTAGGTCTCGTACTACTTTGACTCTTGATATAATAGTACTTGCTATGTTATAGTCGAACGATATTAGAGCTTTATTTTTTGTAAAAGAAATAACATAACATTTATTTTTATTAAGCTCCATCAAATTTTCATCACACCATTTTTGGATAGAGTCGAGATCGTGCTGAAGAATATTACAATCTGATCTTTTAGTGACTAGGCGATAGATTTTTATATCATCAGCATATGCGAGGCATTCACTATTTATCAAAGACAGTAGGTCATTGATAAATATCAAAAATAATAAAGGGCCTAAGACAGATCCTTGTGGTACACCAGAGGTGGCTAGAAATGGAAATGATTCATAGCCGTATAGAGCTACTAATTGAGAGCGGCTATCCAGATAAGAGCATAGCCAACGATAAAGATTACCATGTATTCCTAAATGGCTAGCCTTAGATAATAGTATTGTGTGATCTACTCGATCAAACGCTTTGGAGAAATCAAGGTATATTGAATCTACTTGAGTTTTTGTATCAAATGCCTCACTTAAAAAAGTGGTATATACTAATAAATTGGAAGTTGTTGAACAACCAGATACGAAACCATGTTGTTTAATGTCAAGGTGTGGTTTTATATGAATTTACAGTTGTTTATAGATCATAGTTTCAAAAATTTTAGCAAAGCAGTGTAGGATAGAAATTGGTCGATAATTTCTGACATCACTCTTATCGCCTGATTTATATATAGGGGTGATTTTAGCAATTTTCCATAAAGATGGAAATATACCGCTTAAAACTGATTTATTATAAATAATTGTTAATGGGATTGATAATGCAGAAGAACAAATTTTTATAAAAATTGGCGGAATACCATCAGAGCCCGATCCTTTAGAGATATTAATTGATTTGAGTTGAAGTTCAACTGCGTCTGCAGAAAATTGTACATTGCTTATAGGGAAAATAGATGGAGAGAATTTTGGTGTATAATTAATAGATGATACATTTCTATAAACAGTTGAAAAATATTCAGCAAAAAGGTTAGAAATATCAATACCAGATTCAGCTACTCTATTATTGAAATGCAGTTGTTTGGGGATATTATTAGTTATTTTCTTATGTTTAGTGTAACGATAAAAAGCTTTAATATTTTTAATTAAATTATTTTCTATATTTGATATGTAAGATTTAAAACATATTTCAGTTTGTTGTTTAACTCTTGTTCTTAGGAGAGCAAAAGTATCATAGTCTCTTGGATTATTGTAAATTTTGAAACGTGTATGATATTTATCTTTGCTTTTAATAAGTTTAATTAAGCTTTTTGAAAACCAAAAAGGGTATCTATGATTACGTTGTTTAGATTTTGGTGTGTATTTTTCTATTATTGTATATAAATTATTGTAAAAAAATTGCACAAATTCATCGCAACTAAGGATATTAGCATTACTTTCCCAATTAATTTGTTTCAATTCTTTAATACATCTAATATAATCAGTTTTATAAAAACACATTTTGGTAATTGGAGTATTTTCAAGATGATAGGTAGCGCTGTCATAATTAAATATAACCTCAAATGGAGGATGATGACAATCAAAGCGGCTTATAGGCATAGCTTTAACTGAATTAAATTTGTCAGGTTGATCGGTCAATACAAGATCAAGAATTTTGTTGTTAAAATTCGTAAGTGAATTAAGTTGTTTTAATGATGTTGAATTAATGAGATCAATATAATTTATGGGATGACTTGGTGAATTAGACCAAGTCAAATTAGGGAGATTGAAATCACCTATGATACATGTTATACAGCTGGGAAACATGCTGACAACCCTATTACATTTATTTATAAAATCATCAAAAATATTATATGGTAAGTATTTTGGAATATATGCAGTACATAAATTTAAAGTACAGAGACTATTTAGTTTTATTTGTAACCATAGATCTTCTAGTATGTCAGATTTCCACTCATGCTTAATATCAAAATAATTTTTTTTAGAAATAGCTATAAGTACGCCGCCACCTCGATTTTTATTAAAGCGTTTTGAAAAAATTTGATCACGATCTCTTCTTATTACCTCATACCTTTTGTCAAAAAATTCTGTTGAAAGAATGGAGTTGTCAAGCCAAGTTTCAGTAAGACATATTATATCGTAATTTTGACTAATAATATTATTACAAATCTCAGTTATTTTAGTTTTCATACCACGAATATTTTGGTAATATATTGAGAGAGCCATATTTAAAAATTAATGTTAAAAATAATGTAATAGAATAATAAAATTAACGAATACAGTTAACGCTATCCATATTTTTGATATGAATAAATGGGGAGTTTTCATCTTTTCTAACATAAATACGGCAGTTTCGAACCCATGTGTACTTATACTTAAATTCTTTAGCCTTTTGACGAGCTGCCGCATGTAGTGCTTTGTTAGCAGGAGAAAGATGCTCCGAAACATAAACTGGTTTCTTATCTTTGGACATTCCGATCAGAGAGGTATTAAGCTTGTTATCTGGATGAGTTTTGTTATATCTGTAAACTGCTGAATAAAATTCATCACGTCGTCTAATATTTTTAAATTTTATTATGATTGAACGTGGGTTTTCACTCTTTCTGTTTTGTTTAGCTACTCTCGTGTAATGAACAATGTCATCATCTGCTATATTGTGACCAATAACATTGGCACATTGTTGAATTATATTAGGGATATATTCATTATTATGTTCGGGTATACCATTGAATTCTAAGTTTTCTTGTCGAAGATGTTGCTCTAAATTATTCATACGATTAAATAAATTATATACATAAATCAGTAACCATTGTTTGAAGTGCGGTGTTTTCATTACGTAGACTTTTATTATCATTAGACAACTCATCAATTTTCAACTTCATTTCATCATGCATTTCACTAAGGAAACTGACTGATTTGCATAAATCATGAACCTCCTGTGATAGAGTAGATAGTTCACTTTTTATTTACATTTATACTTTTTATTTATACTTTTTATTACCTTCGAAAGCATTGTTGGAATTTCCATTTTTATTGCTTCCAAGACTTGGTATCGAATAGCTGCAATGGCGTTGTCATCTAAGCTTGTGCTGGTGGAGATGGAAGGAGAATTAAATGATTTTGGTTTACGCGTAGTTACATTTGAGTCGTGAGATTCAGATAAGACATCTTCCTCTCCTTCATCGAAGGCGAATATCGTTCTAATTGGAGTATTTGTATTGCCAATTTTAGGCTGCTTATTTTTACAAGCTTGGCACTTCCAGATATTTTTAGTATCCTTTGAGTTAATCTTCTTTTCGGAGACATTAGCACACACTGCATCATAAGTTTGGTTACACAGACAACATTTAATATATTTATTGTTATTTTTTTCAAGCATCCTGAACAAATTCGCGATTCACAAGACATACCTAGTTATATTTTATTAGATTAATTTTATAATTTATATTTATTTTTTCAACTGACACATTAACGTCAATCGAATATCGAAATATAAGTAATATATGTATAATATATTATATATATATAAGTTAATACAATTATTAATGGTTATATTTTGATACAATTTCAACACACCCACTTATCAAAATAACATACACATTAAAATTAAATATTAATTCAGCTAAAACTATGAATGAAACATGAAAAAAAAAATTACAATTCTGTGATGCCTAATTTCTCTAAAAACTTATAATGTTTTTGACTACTCAAGCTTTTTGTTAAAATATCTACAGGCATATCATTTGTATTCAAATAATCTTTTAGTACATTTTTTTTCAACAGCGGTTCTAATAAAATGAAATCTAACATCAATATGCTTGCTTCTTTTATGAAACATACAATTTTTTGTAAGCTTTTGAGCACTTTGGTTATCATTGTATATCAGTGTTGGTAATTTACTTCTACAATTTACAATTTAATTCGGACAACAGATTTCTCAGGTAAATAGCTTCTTTATTTGCCTCACAAATTGCTATGTACTCTGCCTCGGTACTTGACAGAGCAATAGTAGGCTGCTTTATACACTCATATGAGATTTTAAACATATATCCAGTATAAGATTTTCTGTCTAAACTATCAGATGCCCAATCAGCATCAGCATACCCAATTACATCCAGATCATCTTTGACATATTTCAAACCAAAATGTTTTGTTTTCTTTAAGTACTTTAAAATATATTTTACATGTTTCCAATGAGTTTTACTTAAATTATTATTGAATTGACTAAGATCTCTAAGACTCTGACGTTTTCCTAACACAGTAGGTTCATCAGGGGTATGCAGTACATCTGTATTTCTGTTTCATCTGGTATGTATGTGACATCTGAAGAGTTGATAACAGTTTTCTCGTCCTCTGTGGTATTATCACTTTGTTCTTCCTCAATTTTAGCTTGGATCACATCTGAACTATTTTCAGTATCTTCCATGATAATAACATCTTGGCTGGTGATGATTTTATTTGACTTGGGATTGTATAACCTGTAGCCTTTTATATTGTTTTCATACCCCACAAAAATATGGGTATCTGCCTTCTTATCCCACTTAGCCGTCTTGATTTTGGGAATGTGAGCCATCGCAGTGCTTCCAAAAATTCTAAAGTGTATAACATCTGGCTTCTTGCCTATCCAGAGTTCATATGGTGTCTTAGTCAGATCAGATGCTAAAGTCCTGTTTCGCAGATATACAGCTGTATTAACGGCTTCTGCCCAAAAACGTTTCTCAATTTTGGCATCAAACAACATACATCGAAATAAAACTATCTTTTCGGATTTTTTCGCGGATTTATTTTGATTTTTGTTTCCCGACGTTTCGATTGCTTTACAGCAATCATGGTCACGGGAGAGACTAAGGTGTTAGATGTCACAAAAGCATTATATAGTTGTTACAGACAGCCTTCCCACAATTAACAAAAATGAATTCAAAATTTTGAAAATTAGCATCAATGTGCCTTACAATATTTGTTAATTTTGTGTAAATGTTTAAAAAAATGTTTAAAATTATTATTTCTTAGTCTCTCTTATTAGTCTCTCCTGTGACCATGATTGCTGTAAAGCAATTGAAACGTCGGGAAACAAAAATCAAAATAAATCCGCGAAAAAATCCGAAAAGATAGTTTTATTTAAATGTCTAATATTCGCGTAAATCTAAGAAAGTATTAAACATACATCGAGCTCTTTCCAGCACTGTTCGGTTTAAGCGTTCATACATCCCATTTGCTCGGGGGTATAAGGGATAGTTTTTTGATGGGCTATCCCTGCCCTTTTTAAAAAACTTTCGAACTCTGAATAGCAAAATTCTCCTCCATTATCAGTCCTTAAAACTTTCAATTTTTTTCCTGTCTGTCTTTCAACTAAAGCTTTAAACTCCTTCAAGTCCTACCAGTTCTGTACTGGTATACAGTACTTTTAAAAAATATTATCTATTAATTGTGACATATTAAGAATTAATTCAGAAAAGTCCTATCCTACTAAGTATTACAGACGTAAAATTTTATATACGTAATTGAATATAATACTTAATTGAAGGTAATTAATTTCTGAATGTTTTTTACTTAAGTTACTTATCGGACTGCTACTTTAATTGCGAAAGTTTTTATGTAGTTAAGTATGTTTGTTACTTTTTCACACTTAAATGGTTGAACGGATTTAGATGATGTTTAGTACACTGATAGAGTACGACCTGAAGTAATACATAGGCTACTAATTGGCATCTAGAAACGTACGCAAACAAAACGGGGGTAAGTCGCTAGTAATATGGTATAATGAATTATAAATTTCCAGGAGATAAATGCTCTAGGTTAATGTTAATTTAGCAACATTTCAGTTCTGAGCTTATCAATAGATTGTTTAGGGCTTATCAATAGACATCAATAGGATAGTGCCCAAGTTTGCTAAGAAAAATGTATTTTCATACAGGTATTGTATCCAAGGGCCCCACGGGCAGGACTTAGCGAAGAAAATAATTAAAGTTAATTCAACAATTATATATTGTACAGTTTCAAAAATATTTTCAATGTGTGTTAAATCAAGAACCTATGATGGATAATTTATATTGAAATTTCAATTATTGAGGTCTGTAAATTATTTTACAATATTACGAGTTCATTTGAGATTCATTTAAATCAATTGAGTAAATCCAAAAATAAATACAGTTTAAACTACCATAATTCTTATGTTTTAGTCTCAACAATTATAACACGTATATGCAAAATAAATTACAATTTACACATACATACATACAAAAAAATATTTATATTCTTTATTGAACTTAGAACTAAAAACTAAATAACGTAGAAGTAACTTTATTAAACCTTCTTCTTTTACCTACTTTTATGTTTAATTTTAGTTAAAATATTTATCTTAAATCTTTCTTCTTTCCTTTAAGGAATCCAAAAATGATATAGAATTCGCAGTTTCGTCTACAATGAAATATATTTTAAACAGTATTATGTATTTTTGGAGGCACTATCTGAATTGTGTACGTAACTCTAAATACTTTGAAAGTCAAAATGTCGTGAGAAGAAAAATAGAGAATAAGAAAGTATACGTAGTCGTATTTTATCACTAAAACGAAAAACCAGTGGTGACGTACTATTGTATAAGTTTCTTTTAAATATAATAACATTTTCATTGATTTAATAATATTACTTATTTTAATGATGCAGTACACTCCGAGCAATGTCAAGAGGAATATTTGTTTTTATTTATCTATACATATAATAAAATTCTAACTGAGTCGAATCTGTACCATAAATATTTTTTGGAAAATCTTATTGAAAATGACTTTATTGTCGATACAGAGACCAAACCTATAGTTTTTAGAATTTTTGTCTTTCTAACTGTCTGTCTGTCTGTTACCGCATCACAGAAAAACCACTAGAAGGATTTTGATGAAATTTGGTATGATGATAGCTGGATATCCGGGTCAACTTATAGGATACTTTTTACCGTAAGAGATTATCTCATTCCCACGGAAATACACGTTGTAACACAACCCAAAAAATATTTATGATCAGAATTTCTTGAAACTTGGTATTAATACTCTTCAATACAATTAAATAAATACGTGTTTTAGCGTTTTTTGAAATTCATCCCATAAGGAGATAAAATAAGGGATGGAAATTTGTATGAAACCTACCTTTTTAAAGTTATTTTGTTGTAGTTTTAGCGCGAGCGAAGCCGCGGGTTTTGCTAATTTCGTTATAAGACATAAAAGTAAATGTCATTGAGTAAGTTTTTAGATTTACAATAATAGATTAATATAAAAAATATAATTAATTAATCTTATCCCATATAGATTTTTCTTTTTTATTTTGTAAAATGTATCGTATTTAAGTTAAAAGAAAAGAAACGACAATTTAAAATTGAGTAAATTTTATTCAGTATAGAAATACCAAATCATAACAACTATTAATTACAAAATGTACAAAATATGGCACAGAGTATGAACTGGAAATTACCTTAATTTGACTATCGAGTAATTATCAGTCCATTATCTCCATCAGGCAAATATTTACTTTTATCACATCAAGAGTTAGTATGTGAATGCTTATCTCCTGGAAACTTGTTTAGGGATGGATTCACCAAAAGCTCTGTAACCGTTCTCATCAGCTTCGTAGGTGATGGTTTCTAGCTTGCCTTCGCTGTTGATAAAGGTGAAAGCTCCGCGAACGACAACGACCTTGTGAGGTTCCTTCTCCTCATCTATGACTTCCTTGACTGTACCTTTCTCCTCACGTAAGGTTCCATCATCGGTTTCGAAACTGTAAAATACATTTACGGGTATTATAATACTGTCTTATCATAATATAGCAATCGCCAACAACTTAATTTTAAACACACTAATAATAAAAGTGACTAAAGCTGAAGAATAAAATATTAATAATAATACCAATTTATTTATTCATAAATGATAAAAAAAAACCTATATAAATTAAAAAAATAACAAAAATATAAAATAAGGAAACATAGTTCATAACCAATTTTTACATAAATGTTTAGATACTTTAAAATAGACTACCACAACGTAAGCCATAGAAGGTTAATAATAATGTTTACTTAAAACCAATTCATAACAGTAAAATCTTACTTGAAGTTGTATTGCCCATCTGGACTTTGCTCATGTGATGAGTGGAGGATCTTTGATGGTTCCTTGTACTCTAGAGGAACGGCGGCGGCGAGGGCCAAAAGAGCGAGAGTGGCAATGATCTAAAAATAAAAAATAACATCCCGATAAAAAATTAAATTAAAAATATTTTATATTAAGCTTAAATAAAACAATACTAAAATTAACTAACAATTTTCATGGTGATTAGGTTTGATGTCGTTGCTACCAAAAGAGCGACTGATGTCCTAGCGTTCGAAGCGTATCCTTTTATACATTTTTCTCGATTGTGACAATCCATCGTAATCTTAAATGGCAAATACACGATATAATAATTTCTGCTCATTTGGACTCAGATAAATGCGAATAAGTGTGCGTCCGTAGAGCACCTGGTTTAAAGTTCCATAACCAATAGCAAAAAAATATGTAAATAATTACATATTATAAATTAAGTATTGAAGTTCCACGCTGCATAGAGTTTATGTTTATTCGGGCTAATCTCAGAAACCATTACAAGTATTTTAATACCGTTTTGAATAATAGAAAGGGATAGTAGGTAGATGTGTAGGAAAATTATAGGCTATAATTTACTAGTATTAATATAATTAAAATATTTGAAACATTAACTTGAAATATTTATATAAAAATACTTATGTAATAATAATTCTAAAATACTTTTTCATAGTTTTTGAGATATGAAACACTTTTAGTTACCCGCTTATAAACACAAAAAGTTTGTTTTATTGATAATTTGAACTCGGGTGGTGCCGTGGGTAATTTAGCAGTAATACTAATAAAATCATAGAAAGGTCGTATCTGTACAATCAACATTTTGGAATCAAAACTACGTACTTTGAAAATACTACATGGCGACATCTATTGACAAATATATAAATAACACGTAGATAATTTTTATTTTTGGAGTTATTTTAATGAATAAAATACCGCTAATGATAAAATTTTTCAAGACTATTTTTAATAGTTTTATGCCATATTTAGTTACCTTGCTAATATGTTTATAGTATCATCGTGGTTTTATTCTAACCAGTTTTCGTATTTTAAAAAGTATCCTAAATGTTGACCCGGATAACCAGCTATCGTTATACCAAATTTCATCAAAATCCCTCCAGTGGTTTTTCTGTGATGCGGTAACAGACAGACAAAAATTCTTAAAACTATAGATTCGGCCTCTGTATCGATAATAATGTCTATTTCAATAAGATTGTCCAAAATATTTAATGTACCGATTCGGCTTAGTTAGGATTTTATTATATGTATAGATAAAGGGTTTTCTAAAAGTTAAATAGTAACCACAGAATTATCTATACCTGAAATTGTAGTAACTTACCTCTCTCTCATGATATCTTTTAAAAAATATTACACTGTACTAAATGTTACAGACGTAAAAGTTTATATACGTAGGTAATTGAATATAATACGTAATTGAAGGTAATTGATTTCTGAATGTTTTTTACTTAAGTACACTTGTACAAATGAAAGGATTATTCCTGACACATCGATATACTATGCCCTTAACGAAAAATTAGGGTAACAATTATCGGACTACTACTTTAATTGCAATTTTTTCATACTTAAATGTTTGAACGGATTTGGATGATGTTTAGTACACCGATAGAGTACGACCTGAAGTAATACATAGGCTACTGATTGGCATTTAGAAACGTACGCAAACAAAACGGGGGTAAGTCGCTAGTAATATGGTATAATGAATAATAAATTTCCAGGAGATAAATGCTCTAGTTTAATGTTATTTTAGCAACATTTCAGTTCTGAGCTTATCAATAGATTGTTTAGGGCTTATCAATAGACATGAATAGGATACTGCCTAAGTTTGCTAGGAAAAATATATTTTCATACAGGTATTGTATCCAAGAGCCCCACGGGCAGGACTTAGCGGAGAAAATAATTAAAGTTAATTTAACAATTATATTGTACAGTTTCAAAAATATTTTCAATGTGTGTTAGATCAAGAACTATTATGGATAATTTATATTGAAATTTCAATTATTGAGGTCTGCAAATTATTTTACAATATTACGAGTTCATTTGAGATTCATTTAAATCAATTGAGTAAATCCAAAAATAAATACAGTTTAAACTACCATAATTCTTATGTTTTAGTCTCAACAATTATAATACGTATATGCAAAATAAATTACAATTTACACATACATACAAAAAAATATTTATATTCTTTATTGAACTTAGAACTAAAAACTAAATAACGTAGAAGTAACTTTATTAAACCTTCTTCTTTTACTTTTGTAGCCTTTTATATTGTTTTCATACCCCACAAAAATATGGGTCTCTGCCTTCTTATCCCACTTAGCCGTCTTGATTTTGGGAATGTGAGCCAGCGCAGTGCTTCCAAAAATTCTAAAGTGTATAACATCCGGCTTCTTTCCTATCCAGAGTTCATATGGTGTCTTAGTCAGATCAGATGCTAAAGTCCTGTTTCGCAGATATACAGCTGTATTAACGGCTTCTGCCCAAAAACGTTTCTCAATTTTGGCATCAAACAACATACATCGAAATAAAACTATCTTTTCGGATTTTTTCGCGGATTTATTTTGATTTTTGTTTCCCGACGTTTCGATTGCTTTACAGCAATCATGGTCACGGGAGAGACTAAGGTGTTAGATGTCACAAAAGCATTATATAGTTGTTACAGACAGCCTACCCACAATTAACAAAAATGAATTCAAAATTTTGAAAATTAGCATCAATGTGCCTTACAATATTTGTTAATTTTGTGTAAATGTTTAAAAAAATGTTTAAAATTAAAATTAACAAATATTGTAAGGTACATTGATGCTAATTTTCAAAATTTTGAATTCATTTTTGTTAATTGTGGGTAGGCTGTCTGTAACAACTATATAATGCTTTGTGACATCTAACATCTTAGTCTCTCCCGTGACCATGATTGCTGTAAAGCAATTGAAACGTCGGGAAACAAAAATCAAAATAAATCCGCGAAAAAATCCGAAAAGATAGTTTTATTTAAATGTCTAATATTCGCGTAAATCTAAGAAAGTATTAAACATACATCGAGCTCTTTCCAGCACTGTTCGGTTTAAGCGTTCATACATCCCATTTGCTCGGGGGTATAAGGGATAGTTTATTGATGGGCTATCCCTGCCCTTTTTAAAAAACTTTCGAACTCTGAATAGCAAAATTCTCCTCCATTATCAGTCCTTAAAACTTTCAATTTTTTTCCTGTCTGTCTTTCAACTAAAGCTTTAAACTCCTTCAAGTCCTACCAGTTCTGTACTGGTATACAGTACTTTTAAAAAATATTATCTATTAATTGTGACATATTAAGAATTAATTCAGAAAAGTCCTATCCTACTAAGTATTACAGACGTAAAATTTTATATACGTAATTGAATATAATACTTAATTGAAGGTAATTAATTTCTGAATGTTTTTTACTTAAGTACACTTGTACAAATGAAAGGATTATTCCTGACACATCGATATACTATACCCTTAACGAAAAATTAGGGTAACAATTATCGGACTGCTACTTTAATTGCGAAAGTTTTTATGTAGTTAAGTATGTTTGTTACTTTTTCACACTTAAATGGTTGAACGGATTTAGATGATGTTTAGTACACTGATAGAGTACGACCTGAAGTAATACATAGGCTACTGATTGGCATCTAGAAACGTACGCAAACAAAACGGGGGTAAGTCGCTAGTAATATGGTATAATGAATTATAAATTTTCAGGAGATAAATGCTCTAGGTTAATGTTAATTTAGCAACATTTCAGTTCTGAGCTTATCAATAGATTGTTTAGGGCTTATCAATAGACATCAATAGTATAGTGCCCAAGTTTGCTAAGAAAAATGTATTTTCATACAGGTATTGTATCCAAGGGCCCCACGGGCAGGACTTAGCGAAGAAAATAATTAAAGTTAATTCAACAATTATATATTGTACAGTTTCAAAAATATTTTCAATGTGTGTTAAATCAAGAACCTAAGATGGATAATTTATATTGAAATTTCAATTATTGAGGTCTGTAAATTATTTTACAATATTACGAGTTCATTTGAGATTAATTTGAATCAATTGAATAAATTCAAAAATAAATACAGTTTAAACTACCATAATTCATATGCAAAATAAATTAGAATGTATATATACATACAAAAAAATATTTATATTCTTTACTGAACCAAAGTTCAAAACTAAAAACTAAATAACGTAGAAGTAACTTTATTAAACCTTTTTCTTTTACCTACTTTTATGTTTAATTTTAGTTAAAATATTTATCTTAAATCTTTCTTCTTTCCTTTAAGGAATCCAAAAATGATATAGAATTCGCAGTTTCGTCTACAATGAAATATATTTAAAACAGTATTATGTATTTTTGGAGGCACTATCTGAATTGTGTACGTAACTCTAAATACTTTGAAAGTCAAAATGTCGTGAGAAGAAAAATAGCGAATAAGAAAGTATACGTAGTCGTATTTTATCACTAAAACGAAAAACCAGTGGTGACGTACTATTGTATAAGTTTCTTTTAAATATAATAACATTTTCATTGATTTAATAATATTACTTATTTTAATGATGCAGTACACTCCGAGCAATGTCAAGAGGAATATTTGTTTTTATTTATCTATACATATAATAAAATTCTAACTGAGTCGAATCTGTACCATAAATATTTTTTGGAAAATCTTATTGAAAATGACTTTATTGTCGATACAGAGACCAAACCTATAGTTTTTAGAATTTTTGTCTTTCTTACTGTCTGTCTGTCTGTTACCGCATCACAGAAAAACCACTAGAAGGATTTTGATGAAATTTGGTATGATGATAGCTGGATATCCGGGTCAACTTATAGGATACTTTTTACCGTAAGAGATTATCTCATTCCCACGGAAATACACGTTGTAACACAACCCAAAAAATATTTATGATCAGAATTTCTTGAAACTTGGTATTAATACTCTTCAATACAATTAAATAAATACGTGTTTTAGCGTTTTTTGAAATTCATCCCATAAGGAGATAAAATAAGGGATGGAAATTTGTATGAAACCTACCTTTTTAAAGTTATTTTGTTGTAGTTTTAGCGCGAGCGAAGCCGCGGGTTTTGCTAATTTCGTTATAAGACATAAAAGTAAATGTCATTTAGTAAGTTTTTAGATTTACAATAATAGATTAATATAAAAAATATAATTAATTAATCTTATCCCATATAGATTTTTCTTTTTTATTTTGTAAAATGTATCGTATTTAAGTTAAAAGAAAAGAAACGACAATTTAAAATTGAGTAAATTTTATTCAGTATAGAAATACCAAATCATAACAACTATTAATTACAAAATGTACAAAATATGGCACAGAGTATGAACTGGAAATTACCTTAATTTGACTATCGAGTAATTATCAGTCCATTATCTCCATCAGGCAAATATTTACTTTTATCACATCAAGAGTTAGTATGTGGATGCTTATCTCCTGGAAACTTGTTTAGGGATGGATTCACCAGAAGCAGTATAACCGTTCTCATCAGCTTGGTAGGTGATGGTCTCTTCCTTGCCTTCAGTGTTTATATAGGTGTAAGATCCGCGAACGACAACGACCTTGTGAGGTTCCTTCTCCTCATCTAAGACTTCCTTGACTGTACCTTTTTCCTCACGTAAGGTTCCATCATCGGTTTCGAAACTGTAAAATACATTTACGGGTATTATAATACTGTCTTATCATAATATAGCAATCGCCAACAACTTAATTTTAAACACACTAATAATAAAAGTGACTAAAGCTGAAGAATAAAATATTAATAATAATACCAATTTATTTATTCATAAATGATAAAAAAAAAACCTATATAAATAAAAAAAATAACAAAAATATAAAATAAGGAAACATAGTTCATAACCAATTTTTACATAAATGTTTAGATACTTTAAAATAGACTACCACAACGTAAGCCATAGAAGGTTAATAATAATGTTTACTTAAAACCAATTCATAACAGTAAAATCTTACTTGAAGTTGTATTGCCCATCTGGACTTTGCTCATGTGATGAGTGGAGGATCTTTGATGGTTCCTTGTACTCTAGAGGAACGGCGGCGGCGAGGGCCAAAAGAGCGAGAGTGGCAATGATCTAAAAATAAAAAATAACATCCCGATAAAAAATTAAATTAAAAATATTTTATATTAAGCTTAAATAAAACAATACTAAAATTAACTAACAATTTTCATGGTGATTAGGTTTGATGTCGTTGCTACCAAAAGAGCGACTGATGTCCTAGCGTTCGAAGCGTATCCTTTTATACATTTTTCTCGATTGTGACAATCCATCGTAATCTTAAATGGCAAATACACGATATAATAATTTCTGCTCATTTGGACTCAGATAAATCCGAATAAGTGTGCGTCCGTAGAGCACCTGGTTTAAAGTTCCATAACCAATAGCAAAAAAATATGTAAATAATTACATATTATAAATTAAGTATTGAAGTTCCACGCTGCATAGAGTTTATGTTTATTCGGGCTAATCTCAGTAACCATTACAAGTATTTTAATACCGTTTTGAATAATAGAAAGGGATAGTAGGTAGATGTGTAGGAAAATTATAGGCTATAATTTACTAGTATTAATATAATTAAAATATTTGAAACATTAACTTGAAATATTTATATAAAAATACTTATGTAATAATAATTCTAAAATACTTTTTCATAGTTTTTGAGATATGAAACATTTTTAGTTACCCGCTTATAAACACAAAAAGTTTGTTTTATTGATAATTTGAACTCGGGTGGTGCCGTGGGTAATTTAGCAGTAATACTAATAAAATCATAGAAAGGTCGTATCTGTACAATCAACATCTTGGAATTAAAACTACGTACTTTAAAAATACTACATGGCGACATCTATTGACAAATATCTAAATAACACGTAGATAATTTTTATTTTTGGAGTTATTTTAATGAATAAAATACCGCTAATGATAAAATTTTTCAAGACTATTTTTAATAGTTTTATGCCATATTTAGTTACCTTGCTAATATGTTTATAGTATCATCGTGGTTTTATTCTAACCAGTTTTCGTATTTTAAAAAGTATCCTATATGTTGACCCGGATAACCAGCTATCGTTATACCAAATTTCATCAAAATCCCTCCAGTGGTTTTTCTGTGATGCGGTAACAGACAGACAAAAATTCTTAAAACTATAGATTCGGCCTCTGTATCGATAATAATGTCTATTTCAATAAGATTGTCCAAAATATTTAATGTACCGATTCGGCTTAGTTAGGATTTTATTATATGTATAGATAAAGGGTTTTCTAAAAGTTAAATAGTAACCACAGAATTATCTATACCTGAAATTGTAGTAACTTACCTCTCTCTCATGATATCTTTTAAAAAATATTACACTGTACTAAATGTTACAGACGTAAAAGTTTATATACGTAGGTAATTGAATATAATACGTAATTGAAGGTAATTGATTTCTGAATGTTTTTTACTTAAGTACACTTGTACAAATGAAAGGATTATTCCTGACACATCGATATACTATGCCCTTAACGAAAAATTAGGGTAACAATTATCGGACTACTACTTTAATTGCAATTTTTTCATACTTAAATGTTTGAACGGATTTGGATGATGTTTAGTACACCGATAGAGTACGACCTGAAGTAATACATAGGCTACTGATTGGCATTTAGAAAGGTACGCAAACAAAACGGGGGTAAGTCGCTAGTAATATGGTATAATGAATAATAAATTTCCAGGAGATAAATGCTCTAGTTTAATGTTATTTTAGCAACATTTCAGTTCTGAGCTTATCAATAGATTGTTTAGGGCTTATCAATAGACATGAATAGGATACTGCCTAAGTTTGCTAAGAAAAATATATTTTCATACAGGTATTGTATCCAAGAGCCCCACGGGCAGGATTTAGCGGAGAAAATAATAAAAGTTAATTTAACAATTATATTGTACAGTTTCAAAAATATTTTCAATGTGTGTTAGATCAAGAACTATTATGGATAATTTATATTGAAATTTCAATTATTGAGGTCTGCAAATTATTTTACAATATTACGAGTTCATTTGAGATTCATTTAAATCAATTGAGTAAATCCAAAAATAAATACAGTTTAAACTACCATAATTCTTATGTTTTAGTCTCAACAATTATAATACGTATATGCAAAATAAATTACAATTTACACATACATACAAAAAAATATTTATATTCTTTATTGAACTTAGAACTAAAAACTAAATAACGTAGAAGTAACTTTATTAAACCTTCTTCTTTTACCTACTTTTATGTTTAATTTTAGTTAAAATATTTATCTTAAATCTTTCTTCTTTCCTTTAAGGAATCCAAAAATGATATAGAATTCGCAGTTTCGTCTACAATGAAATATATTTTAAACAGTATTATGTATTTTTGGAGGCACTATCTGAATTGTGTACGTAACTCTAAATACTTTGAAAGTCAAAATGTCGTGAGAAGAAAAATAGAGAATAAGAAAGTATACGTAGTCGTATTTTATCACTAAAACGAAAAACCAGTGGTGACGTACTATTGTATAAATTTCTTTTAATTATAATAACATTTTCATTGATTTAATAATATTACTTATTTTAATGATGTAGTACACTCCGAGCAATGTCAAGAGGAATATTTGTTTTTATTTATCTATACATATTATAAAATTTTAACTAAGCCGAATCTGTACATTAAATATTTTTTGGAAAATCTTATTGAAATAGACGTTATTATCGATGCAGAGGCCGAATCCATAGTTTTTAGAATATTTGTCTGTCTGTCTGTCTGTCTGTCTGTCTGTCTGTTACCGCATCACAGAAAAACCACTAGAGGGATTTCGATGAAATTTGGTATGATGGTAGCTGAATATCCGGGTCAATATATACGATACTTTTTACCACGGGAAAATATCTCATTTCTGAGAAAAAATACAAAAACTGGTTGGAACAAAACCACAATGATACTATCTGTAAACAGTTTAGCAAGATAACTTACTTAATTATGGTAAAAACTATTAAAAATAGCTTATATTGAAAATCTAATTATTAATAGTGCTATTTTATCCATTAAAATAGTTATTTTAATTAATATATATTCATATGTTATTTAGATATTTGGGAATAGATGTCGCCATGTGTTTTTAGAATATGTAATTTTAATTCCCAAAAAATGAATGTACAGATATGACCTTTCTACGATTTTATTAAAAATACTACTAAATTACCTGAAGCCCCGCATGTGTTAAAATTTTCAGTAAAGCAAACTTTTTGGCTTTATAAATTTGTAACTATACATATAATAAAATTGTAACTAAGCCGAATCCGTAAACTTTATATTTTACCTAAAATCTTATTAAAATATTCATTATTAGCAATATAGAGCGATAGATAATGAAATTTAGTACGGTAATAGCAGGTTATCCGGCTCAACATATAGGATACTTTTAACCTCAGAAAAATATCTCATTTCTGAGAAAAAATACAAAAACTGGTTAAAATAAAAGCACGATGATACTATTAACATTTTAGCAAGGTAACTTACTTATATATGTTAAAACTATTAAAAAAAGCTTATCTTACAAGAAATATCAATAGCGGTATTTTATTCATTAAAATAGTTATTTTAATGGAAATTTATTTATGTGTTTTTTTTATATAGATATTTGACAATAGATGTCACCATGTATTTTTAAAATACGTTGTTTTAATCTAAAAAAAATGTACAGAAAGGTCTTCTTTCAATGACTTTATTAGAATTACTACTAAATTAACCGCGGCCCCGCTCGTGTTCAAATTTTTAATAAAGCAAACATTTGGCTTTATAAATTAGTAATATTTTGTTGGCCGAAACAATTTTCAAATGAAAGTATTTGTAAATTTTTATTGTTTAGTAAATAATGTTAATATTTTTTAATCTTTTAATGTAAAAATTGGGCAAATGCAAATCTAACTCGCGTTTTATAGGTTTCGTATAACAAAATACTGTGTTGTTTTTCTTACTTGTTTAGTTAGGTTAACACTAAAATAAATACGAATAATATTTACGTTTCCACAATATCGACTCATTTTATCAACCGTAAAAACAAGTTCGATTCATATTATTTTATAACATTTTATGAAAAACAAGTTTATGGCTGTTAAACTGACTAAAAATATTCCATACCTCAAAAACTATGAAAAAATATTTTAAGGACTGTTATATCTCAACTTTTTTTTTGACGTCATTTCTTGGAAGGTAAAGGCTTAAAGGACACAATAAAATGCTTACGACTTCAATCATATTAGCCGAGCCATATGAAATGATAAAAAGTATTTGCTTAGAATATTAAATTAATCAATAGCTGTCTATTAGTAAAGAACGATTAAAATTAATTCCGTAGTTTGAGAGTTTATCGCCCAAAACTAAACAACAAACAAAACAGAAGTATACACATACATAAATGTAATTGTTAAAACAAAAAGTGCAATATTACTAAATCAATTAATATGAGATTAACTGAGGAACCTTTGTGGCAATGTCAATCACCGCCATATTTACCAATCATGCGGTGCGCAATGAAATTGGTGTATATGTAAGAGTTTACCTACTAATATGTAAAACCTAGGAATTTGGTTTTGGTCATCTGAACGCGGGCGGAGCCGCGGGCAATGCTAGTTTCATATATAAATTCATCAATGAGCATTTTTATACAAAACGTTATTTCATTATAAGACATAAAAGTAAATGTCATTTAGTAAGTTTTTAGATTTACAATAATATATTAATATAAGAAATATAATTAATTAATCTTATCCCATATAGATTTTTCTTTTTTATTTTGTAAAATGTATCGTATTTAAGTTAAAAGAAAAGAAACGACAGTTTAAAATTGAGTAAATTTTATTCAGTATAGAAATACCAAATCATAACAACTATTAATTACAAAATGTACAAAATATGGCACAGAGTATGAACTGGAAATTACCTTAATTTGACTATCGAGTAATTATCAGTCCATTATCTCCATCAGGCAAATATTTACTTTTATCACATCAAGAGTTAGTATGTGAATGCTTATCTCCTGGAAACTTGTTTAGGGATGGATTCACCATAAGCTTTGTAACCGTTCTCATCAGCTACGTATTCGATGGTCTCTGACTTGCCTTCGCTGTTGATAAAGGTGTAAAATCCGCGAACGACAACGACATTGTGAGGTTTCTTCTCCTCATCTAAGACTTCCTTGACTGTACCTTCCTCCTGACGTGAAGTTCCATCATCGGTTTCGAAACTGTAAAATACATTTACGAGTATTATAATACTGTCTTATCATAATATAGCAATCGCCAACAACTTAATTTTAAACACACTAATAATAAAGTGACTAAAGCTGAAGAATAAAATATTAATAATAATATCAATTTATTTACTCATAAATGATAAAAAAACCTATATAAATAAAAAAAATAAAAAAATATAAAATAAGAAAACATAGTTCATAACCAATTTGTACATAAATGTTTAGATACTTTAAAATAGACTACCACAACGGAAGCCATAGAAGGTTAATAATCATGTTTACTTAAAACCAATTCATAAAAGTAAAATCTTACTTGAAGCTGTATTGCCCATTTGGTTTTTGCTCACGTTCTGAGCGGAGGATCTTTGTTGGTTCCTTGTACTCTAGAGGAACAGCGGCGGCGAGGGCCAAAAGAGCGAGGGTGGCAATGATCTAAAAATAAAAAATAACATCCCAATAAAAAATTAAATTAAAAATATTTTATATTAAGCTTATATTAAATAAAACAATACTAAAATTAACTAACAATCTTCATGGTGATTAGGTTTGATGTCGTTGCTACCAAAAGAGCGACTGATGTCCTAGCGTTCGAAGCGTATCCTTTTATACATTTTTCTCGATTGTGACAATCCATTGTAATCTTACATAGCAAACACACGATATAATAACTTTTGCTCATTTGGACTCAGATAAATGCGAATAAGTGTGCGTCCGTAGAGCACCTGGTTTAAAGTTCCATAACCAATAGCAAAAAAATATATAAATAATTACATATTATAAATTAAGTATTGATGTTCCACGCTGCATAGAGTTTATGTTTATTCGGGCTAATCTCAGAAACCATTATAAGTATTTTAATACCGTTTTGAATAATAGAAAGAGATAGTAGGTAGATGTGTAGGAAAATTATAGGCTATAATTTATGAACATTTTGCGAAAAGGCACTGATATGATAAATTAATATAACAAATACGTCTGAATCTTTAGGAAGGCAAAGGTAGGTCACTAGTATTAATATAATTAAAATATTTGAAACATTAATTAATATAATGTATAATTAAAATATTTGAAACATTAACTTGAAATATTTATATAATAATACTTATATAATAATAATTCTAAAATACTTTTTCATAGTTTTTGAGATATGAAACACTTTTAGTTACCCGCTTATAAAGACAGAAAGTTTGTTTTATTGATAATTTGAACACGGGTGGTGCCGCGGGTAATTTAGTAGTAATTCTAATAAAATCATAGAAAGGTCGTATCTGTACAATCAACATTTTGGAATTAAAACTACGTACTTTAAAAATACTTTCTGCATGGCGACATCTATTGACAAATATCTAAATAACACATAGATAATTTTTATTTTTGGAGTTATTTTAATGAATAAAATACCGCTAATGATAAATTTTTTCAAGATTAACTATTTTTAACCAACTTCAAAAAAAAGGAGGAGGTTCTCAATTCGACCGTATATATATATATATTTTTTTTATGTTTGTTCGCGGATTTTTTCGTCGTTTATGAACCGATTTTGATAATTCTTTTTTTGTTGGAAAGGATATATCCCAAGAGTAGTCCCATGATAAGGAAACCAGGATCTGATGATGGGATCCCAGAGAAATCGAGGGGAACTTTCGAAAATTGTAGCGGCGACTAGTGCGTTTGTTAACATTTTCTTTGGTATTTTAAAGCACTACTATTTAATGAAGGTCTGGAGTCGATCTGATGATGGACCCGAAAGATAGTCGAGGGAGCTCCTCAACGTTTTACAGCAATTACCTGGTGTTTGGGCTTGATTATTTGTAGTAATGATACGTCTACACTAAAAATGGAAAAATAATATTTAAAAAAAAAGTCGGTGCCAGCCTATACAAATCAAAGCACACCGTCTTCGAAAATATCTGATTAAGTATCTATTCTAAATGAAAACCCCCGTTTAGTTATTTTTTACTTTTCAGTGCCTGGAAGTCGTTTTTTTTTTTTTTTTAAGTTATTATTAATAGTTTTATGCCATATTTAGTTACCTTGCTAATATGTTTATAGTATCATCGTGGTTTTATTCTAACCAGTTTTCGTATTTTAAAAAGTATCCTATATGTTGACCCGGATAACCAGCTATCGTTATACTAAATTTCATCAAAATCCCTCCAGTGGTTTTTCTGTGATGCGGTAACAGACAGACAAAAATTCTTAAAACTATAGATTCGGCTTCTGTATCGATAATAATGTCTATTTCAATAAGATTGTCCAAAATATTTATTGTACAGATTCGGCTTAGTTAGAATTTTATTATATGTATAGATAAAAGGTTTTCTAAAAGTTAAATAGTAAACACAAAATAATCTATACCTGTTAAATATCGAGAAATTGTAGTAACTTACCTCTCTCTCATGATATCTTTAAAAAAATATTATCTATTAATTGTGACATATTAAGAATTAATTCAGAAAAGCCCTATCCTACTAAGTGTTACAGACGTAAAAGTTTATATACGTAGGTAATTGAATATAATACGTAATTGAAGGTAATTGATTTCTGAATGTTTTTTACTTAAGTACACTTGTACAAATGAAAGGATTGTTCCTGACACATCGATATACTATGCCCTTAACGAAAAATTAGGGTAACAATTATCGGACTGCTAATTTAATTGCGATAGTTTTCATTTAGTTAAGTATGTTTGTTACTTTTTCACACTTAAATGGCTCAACGGATTTGGATGATGTTTAGTACACCGATAGAGTACGACCTGAAGTAATACATAGGCTACTGATTGGCATCTAGAAACGTACGCAAACAAAACGTGGGTAAGTCGCTAGTAATATGGTATAATGAATAATAAATTTCCAGGAGATAAATGCTCTAGTTTAATGTTATTTTAGCAACATTTCAGTTCTGAGCTTATCAATAGATTGTTTAGGGCTTATCAATAGACATGAATAGGATACTGCCTAAGTTTGCTAAGAAAAATATATTTTCATACAGGTATTGTATCCAAGGGTCCCACGGGCAGGACTTAGCGGAGAAAATAATTAAAGTTAATTTAACAATTATATTGTACAGTTTCAAAAATATTTTCAATGTGTGTTAGATCAAGAACTATTATGGATAATTTATATTGAAATTTCAATTATTGAGGTCTGCAAATTATTTTACAATATTACGAGTTCATTTGAGATTCATTTAAATCAATTGAGTAAATCCAAAAATAAATACAGTTTAAACTACCATAATTCTTATGTTTTAGTCTCAACAATTATAATACGTATATGCAAAATAAATTACAATTTACACATACATACAAAAAAATATTTATATTCTTTATTGAACTTAGAACTAAAAACTAAATAACGTAGAAGTAACTTTATTAAACCTTCTTCTTTTACCTACTTTTATGTTTAATTTTAGTTAAAATATTTATCTTAAATCTTTCTTCTTTCCTTTAAGGAATCCAAAAATGATATAGAATTCGCAGTTTCGTCTACAATGAAATATATTTTAAACAGTATTATGTATTTTTGGAGGCACTATCTGAATTGTGTACGTAACTCTAAATACTTTGAAAGTCAAAATGTCGTGAGAAGAGAAATAGAGAATAAGAAAGTATACGTAGTCGTATTTTATCACTAAAACGAAAAACCAGTGGTGACGTACTATTGTATAAATTTCTTTTAATTATAATAACATTTTCATTGATTTAATAATATTACTTATTTTAATGATGCAGTACACTCCGAGCAATGTCAAGACGAATATTTGTTTTTATTTATCTATACATATTATAAAATTTTAACTAAGCCGAATCTGTACATTAAATATTTTTTGGAAAATCTTATTGAAATAGACGTTATTATCGATGCAGAGGCCGAATCCATAGTTTTTAGAATATTTGTCTGTCTGTCTGTCTGTCTGTCTGTTACCGCATCACAGAAAAACCACTAGAGGGATTTCGATGAAATTTGGTATGATGGTAGCTGAATATCCGGGTCAATATATACGATACTTTTTACCACGGGAAAATATCTCATTTCTGAGAAAAAATACAAAAACTGGTTGGAACAAAACCACAATGATACTATCTGTAAACAGTTTAGCAAGATAACTTACTTAATTATGGTAAAAACTATTAAAAATAGCTTATATTGAAAATCTAATTATTAATAGTGCTATTTTATCCATTAAAATAGTTATTTTAATTAATATATATTCATATGTTATTTAGATATTTGGGAATAGATGTCGCCATGTGTTTTTAGAATATGTAATTTTAATTCCCAAAAAATGAATGTACAGATATGACCTTTCTACGATTTTATTAAAAATACTACTAAATTACCTGAAGCCCCGCATGTGTTCAAATTTTCAGTAAAGCAAACTTTTTGGCTTTATAAATTTGTAACTATACATATAATAAAATTGTAACTAAGCCGAATCCGTAAACTTTATATTTTACCTAAAATCTTATTAAAATATTCATTATTAGCAATATAGAGCGATAGATAATGAAATTTAGTACGGTAATAGCAGGTTATCCGGCTCAACATATAGGATACTTTTAACCGCAGAAAAATATCTCATTTCTGAGAAAAAATACAAAAACTGGTTAAAATAAAAGCACGATGATACTATTAACATTTTAGCAAGGTAACTTACTTATATATGTTAAAACTATTAAAAAAAGCTTATCTTACAAGAAATATCAATAGCGGTATTTTATTCATTAAAATAGTTATTTTAATGAAAATTTATTTATGTGTTTTTTTTATATAGATATTTGACAATAGATGTCACCGTGTATTTTTAAAATACGTTGTTTTAATCTAAAAAAAATGTACAGAAAGGTCTTCTTTCAATGACTTTATTAGAATTACTACTAAATTAACCGCGGCCCCGCTCGTGTTCAAATTTTTAATAAAGCAAACATTTGGCTTTATAAATTAGTAATATTTTGTTGGCCGAAACAATTTTCAAATGAAAGTATTTGTAAATTTTTATTGTTTAGTAAATAATGTTAATATTTTTTAATCTTTTAATGTAAAAATTGGGCAAATGCAAATCTAACTCGCGTTTTATAGGTTTCGTATAACAAAATACTGTGTTGTTTTTCTTACTTGTTTAGTTAGGTTAACACTAAAATAAATACGAATAATATTTACGTTTCCACAATATCGACTCATTTTATCAACCGTAAAAACAAGTTCGATTCATATTATTTTATAACATTTTATGAAAAACAAGTTTATGGCTGTTAAACTGACTAAAAATATTCCATACCTCAAAAACTATGAAAAAATATTTTAAGAACTGTTATACCTCAACTTTTTTTTTGACGTCATTTCTTGGAAGGTAAAGGCTTAAAGGACACAATAAAATACTTACGACTTCAATCATATTAGCCGAGCCATATGAAATGATAAAAAGTATTTGCTTAGAATATTAAATTAATCAATAGCTGTCTATTAGTAAAGAACGATTAAAATTAATTCCGTAGTTTGAGAGTTTATCGCCCAAAACTAAACAACAAACAAAACAGAAGTATACACATACATAAATGTAATTGTTAAAACAAAAAGTGCAATATTACTAAATCAATTAATATGAGATTAACTGAGGAACCTTTGTGGCAATGTCAATCACCGCCATATTTACCAATCATGCGGTGCGCAATGAAATTGGTATATATGTAAGAGTTTACCTACTAATATGTAAAACCTAGGAATTTGGTTTTGGTCATCCGAACGCGGGCGGAGCCGCGGGCAATGCTAGTTTCATATATAAATTCATCAATGAGCATTTTTATACAAAACGTTATTTCATTATAAGACATAAAAGTAAATATCATTTAGTAAGTTTTTAGATTTAAAATAATATATTAATATAAGAAATATAATTAATTAATCTTATCCCATATAGATTTTTTCTTTTTTATTTTGTAAAATGTATCGTATTTAAGTTAAAAGAAAAGAAACGACAGTTTAAAATTGAGTAAATTTTATTCAGTATAGAAATACCAAATCATAACAACTATTAATTACAAAATGTACAAAATATGGCACAGAGTATGAACTGGAAATTACCTTAATTTGACTATCGAGTAATTATCAGACCATTATCTCTATCAGACAAATATTTACTTTTATCACATCCAGAGTCAGTATGTGAATGCTTATCTCCTGGAAACTTGTTTAGGGATGGATTCACCAGAAGCAATATAACCGTTCTCATCAGCTTGGTAGGTGATGGTCTCTTCCTTGCCTTCAGTGTTTATATAGGTGTAAGATCCGCGAACGACAACGACCTTGTGAGGTTTCTTCTCCTCATCTAAGACTTCCTTGACTGTACCTTCCTCCCGACGTGAAGTTCCATCATCGGTTTCGAAACTGTAAAATACATTTACGAGTATTATAATACTGTCTTATCATAATATAGCAATCGCCAACAACTTAATTTTAAACACACTAATAATAAAGTGACTAAAGCTGAAGAATAAAATATTAATAATAATATCAATTTATTTACTCATAAATGATAAAAAAACCTATATAAATAAAAAAAATAAAAAAATATAAAATAAGAAAACATAGTTCATAACCAATTTGTACATAAATGTTTAGATACTTTAAAATAGACTACCACAACGGAAGCCATAGAAGGTTAATAATCATGTTTACTTAAAACCAATTCATAAAAGTAAAATCTTACTTGAAGCTGTATTCCCCATCTGGACTTTGCTCACGTTCTAAGCTGAGGATCTTTGTTGGTTCCTTGTACTCTAGAGGAACAGCGGCGGCGAGGGCCAAAAGAGCGAGGGTGGCAATGATCTAAAAATAAAAAATAACATCCCAATAAAAAATTAAATTAAAAATATTTTATATTAAGCTTATATTAAATAAAACAATACTAAAATTAACTAACAATTTTCATGGTGATTAGGTTTGATGTCCTTGCTACCAAAAGAGCGACTGATGTCCTAGCGTTCGAAGCGTATCCTTTTATACATTTTTCTCGATTGTGACAATCCATCGTAATCTTAAATAGCAAAAACACGATATAATAATTTCTGCTCATTTGGACTCAGATAAATCCGAATAAGTGTGCGTCCGTAGAGCACCTGGTTTAAAGTTCTATAACCAATAGCAAAAAAATATATAAATAATTACATATTATAAATTAAGTATTGAAGTTCCACGCTGCATAGAGTTTATGTTTATTCGGGCTAATCTCAGAAACCATTATAAGTACTTTCATACCGTTTTGAATAATAGAAAGAGAGAGTAGGTAGATGTGTAGGAAAATTATAGGCTATAATTTATGAACATTTTGCGAAAAGGCACTGATATGATAAATTAATATAACAAATACGTCTGAATCTTTAGGAAGGCAAAGGTAGGTCACTAGTATTAATATAATTAAAATATTTGAAACATTAACTTGAATATTTATATAATAATACTTATATAATAATAATTCTAAAATACTTTTTCATAGTTTATGAGATATGAAACACTTTTAGTTACCCGCTTATAAAGACAAAAAGTTTGTTTTATTGATAATTTGAACACGGGTGGTGCCGTGGGAAATTTAGTAGTAATTCTAATAAAATCATGAAAAGGTCGTATCTGTACAATCAACATTTTGGAATTAAAACTACGTACTTTGAAAATACTACATGGCGACATCTATTGACAAATATATAAATAACACATAGATAATTTTTATTTTTGGAGTTGTTTTAATGAATAAAATACCGCTAATGATAATTTTTTTCAAGATAAATTATTTTTAATAGTTTTATGCCATATTTAGTTACCTTGCTAATATGTTTATAGGATAACCAGCTATCGTTACACTAAATTTCATCAAAATCCCTCCAGTGGTTTTTCTGTGATGCGGTAACAGACAGACAAAAATTCTTAAAACTATAGATTCGGCCTCTGTATCGATAATAATGTCTATTTCAATAAGATTGTCCAAAATATTTAATATACAGATTCGGCTTAGTTAGAATTTTATTATATGTACTAGCGGCTCACCCTCGCTTCGCTCGGGTTCGCCTCTAGACAAACAAAAACAAATCTATCCCACGGTAGCCGTACATCTTTCCGGGATAAAAAGCAGCCTTTTGTTTATTCTAATGTATGAACTATATTACTGTAAAGTTTCATTAATACCCAATCAGTACCTAAGTCTTGTGAATTAAGCTGTATAAGTTACTACAGTTTTTTAACTATCCCACGGGAACTCTTTAACTTGCATGCAAAATCATTTAAATCGCTTTAACAGATTCGTAGATTAGCCCGTACAAACAGACAAACAGACAGAGTAACAAAAAATTTGAAAAAAATCTGGATTTGTTCTATTGCCCTTCTTAAAGAAGAAGAATAAATAGATTATTTATTTTAAAAAGGGTTGTTATTATTTAAAAAAATCTAAAAAAAATATAATATGCTTTCAAAAGTTACCTAAAACCATAACTAAAATATTAAAACACGTATTTATTTAATTGTATTGAAGAGTATTAATACCAAGTTTCAAGAAGTTCTGATCTTAAATATTTTTTGGGTTGTGTTATAACGTGTATTCCCGTGGGAATGAAATAATCTCCCACGGTAAAAAGTATCCTATTATGTTGATCCGGATATCCAGCTATCATCATACCAAATTTCATCAAAATCCCTCCAGTGGTTTTTCTGTGATGCGATAACAGACAGACAGACAGACAGACAAAAATTCTAAAAACTATAGATTTGGTCTCTGAATCGATAATAAAGTCATTTTCAATAAGATTTTCCAAAAAATATTTATGGTACAGATTCGTCTCAGAATTTTATTATATGTATAGATATATCAGAATAAAACATAGGCTATAATTTGTAAAAGGTATAGTAATATATAATTGAACTACGCGTGCGGAGCCACGGGAAAACGCTGTTATATTATGATTTTGTTATAATCCATGGGTAAAAGTCAATTATGCTAGCAAGTATGAAAGATTAACTATAGCACGCGGCTTCTCTCGTATAATATACGCATGAAATCTGTAAAAGAAACTTATGCCGTTATTGCCCTAAAAGAGGATTACCAGTGCCAGTGAAAGAACATTTAAAATTAATTCAACTGTTCTAATGATTAGCGGATACAAATACATAGATATTTTATAAACTGGTTATTTATGCCTTGATATGTTTCAAATATAGACTAATTAAAATATGGAGATAATTATTATGTACGGAATATCTTTTATTGAATACATAATAATTAATTGTAATCAAAATAAACTAATGATGTTTTTTGTTATTATTAAAATACTAAGTGACTTTAAAGTTATTGCAAAGGTTGTCTAAAATTTGCTTGTTATTTAAACAAGTTAGTAATAATTGGAGTTTTACATTGTACGTTTTAAATATTTTTGTACTTTCTTCAAGTATTATTATTACATTGCGATGTAAATAATAAGTATTTCAGTGGGTTTAGAACATACATAGGTATACATTGATACAAAATTTAATAGCCAACTTCTTAAATTTTATAGGATTTATTTGATGATATCAGTTATTTATTATTTCTTACTAGGTATTTTTAGTTAAATGGATATACTCATTGGCCATCCTTACTTTTTCTGCCTACATACTTTATCTCTGATGACTTTGGATTTTATGTTGTTTTTTTATTATTATATAAATATTTTAAGTTAATGTTTCAAATATTTTAATTATATTAATACTAGTGACCTACCTTTGCCTTCCTAAAGATTCAGACGTATTTGTTATATTAATTTAGCATATCAGTGCCTTTTTTCAAAATGTTCATAAATTATAGCCTATAATTGTCCTATACATCTACCTACTACCTCTTTCTATTATTCAAAACGGTATTAAAATATTTATAATGGTTTCTGAGATTAGCCCGAATAAACATAAACTCTATGCAGCGTGGAACTTCAATACTTAATTTATAATATGTGATTATTTATATATTTTTTTGCTATTGGTTATGGAACTTTAAACCAGGTGCTCTACGGACGCACACTTATTCGCGTTTATCCGAGTCCAAATGAGCAGAAATTATTATATCGTGGATTTGCCATTTAAGATTACGATGGATTGTCACAATCGAGAAAAAAATTTATTAACAAAAATAAAAAGCCCGACTGCGTAAAAAGCGACCTAAAAAGATGAAAACAAGTTGACGAAAAAATATAGTATTATGCAGTCGGAGACATATACATGTACATATATGTTTTATACTAGCTGCGAGCCTTGCTATATACACATGTCTCCGACTGCATAATACTATGTTTTTTCGTCAACTTGTTTTCATCTTTTTAGTTCGCTTTTTACGCAGTCGGGTTTTTTATTTTTGTAAATATTTTTTTTATTTACAGCTTTTTGTTTTGGTCAGTAAGACATTTTTAGTTTTATTTAACAATTTCTTATCCTAAATTATTTTTAAACATTGTTATGTATATTTTTGTAATCGCCACACAAATTGGTGCCTAGGTTCCGTCATTTTGATTTTTAGTAATATCTACATAATATGTAGAATCCTCGCCAAACTTTTTGGCCGCCCTGAATTTGGCGCTTGCAAGGCCTCGCGCAGATACATTTGAATGGACAATAGTTAACGCATCTATACTTATATTATAAAGCTGAAGAGTTTGTTTGTTTGCTTGGTTGAACGCGCTAATCTCAGGAACTACTAATCCGATTTGAGAAATTCTTTTTGCATTAGATAGCTCGTTAACTGAGGAAGGCTATATATCATCCCGGAAAAATATACGGTTCTCGTGGGATAGATATGTTTTTGTTTAAGGACGAACCCGAAGCGAAGCGAGGGTGAGTCGCTATTTATAAATATATGCTAATAAAATAATATTGTTATTTATTACTTTTTTCTTATACAATGATTTGTTTTATTTAGTTTTTAGCCGACTGCCAAGGAAGGGTATTGTAATAAATATAATTATAATATCTATACAGATAAATAAAATTGAAGTGTCTGTTTGTAATGTCGAAATAAAAGCTTTGTACTAAATGTTTATGGAATTATATACGGTTATTTTAAGAATAATTATTATTATCGTAGACTGATGATGATGTATTATTTTTCTTAGTATTATGGTAATGATGATCATGATATACCTTTTAGAAATCCTTGTGTCTATTTTATTGAGCCCTCTAATTTGATATCCATATGTAGTTCTAGCTTTTGCCCGCAACTTCGTCCGCATATGTGGTAACACTGTTAAGAGTAACACAATTTGATCTCTAATTAACGATTCTAACTGATCACCAAATTCACAGGTTGTTCCAATAGTGCGAAGCACTGTCACATAATTATCAATAGTCTGACCATCAATTCTCAATGTTTAAAAAAAATGTATGCCGCTCAAACAACACATTCTTTATTTTCTTTACAGTACTTTTCAAATTTTTTAATTACAGCGTCATAAGTCGACGTTTTAGTTGAGTAAAATTGCTATTGTAACAAATTCTTCTTTTTTTTCCTTTTCAGTTGCTAAAAGATATTATTCCAATTTCTGCTTTCAATTCCTTCAATTTTCTGCAATACAACCCGAAAACGATAACTCAGCAGGTGGTTTAAACTCCATTGTAACTTATTTTCGCTATTACAACAGCTGTTTATTCACTTTATTAAATAACTAGGTTTACACCTGATACCATGTTGTATTAGTTAATTAGTTATTATAGTTTATTATAGTAGTATTTGTTAATATAGTTAATAATTTATAAGTCTACAGTTTCTTAAATCACTTTAACTCTAATCAGTCTGTGTGAGCAATGCAATAAGATTCTAATTTTTTTCATAACTCTTAACTCTCCATCTTTCACCCATAGACGCTAACAGTGTTACCACAGCATATATCCTACTGAATCGAATTTGATGAAATTTGGTACAGAAGTAGATTAGATCTTGAGAAAGGACATAAGACATATAAAACTGATATATCTACGCGGACGAAGTCGCTGGCATACTCTAGCTAATTTATCTCTGTACCAAATTTCATCAAAGTCGCTTTAGTGGTTTGGGCGTGATAGCTTAACAGACAAACAGATAGACAGAGTTACTTTCGCATTATAATATAAGTAAGGTTTAGTAAGGACCCGAAAAAATTTTTTTTTGTCATTGTATTATTTTTTAGTATTACAGTTATGACAATCATGATATACCTTTTTGAAATCCTTGTGTTGAGCCCTTTAATTTGATACCCATATTGCAGTATTGCAAAAAAAAATTGATTTTCGCATAAGTCCAATGGCGTCGAATAGCCGCCATGTTTGTTTTTTTTAACGTCACCTATCTAAGAACACTCGGGCTTCTAAGACGAGTCTAACGATACCTCAAATAAGTAATCCGTTCAGCGGTTCTGGAGGTATGAGGTAATAAAGAATATTACATACGTACATACAAGATACGCGCGAAAAACCTTACTTGACACTTACTTAACAGTCCCTTGACCCTTACTTGACAGTCGGGTAAAAATGTATAAAAGAATACGCTTCGAACGCTAGGGCATCAGTCGCTTTTTTGGTAGCAACGACATCAAACTTAATCACCATGAAAATTGTTAGTTAATTTTAGTATTGTTTTATTTAATATAAGCTTAATATAAAATATTTTTAATTTAATTTTTAATCGGGATGTTATTTTTATTTTTAGATCATTGCCACCCTCGCTCTTTTGGCCCTCGCCGCCGCCGTTCCTCTAGAGTACAAGGAACCAACAAAGATCCTCCGCTCAGAACATGAGCAAAGTCCAAATGGGCAATACAGCTTCAAGTAAGATTTTACTGTTATGAATTGATTTTAAGTCAATATTATTATTAACCTTCTATGGCTTCCGTTGTGGTAGTCTATTTTAAAGTATCTAAACATTTATGTACAAATTAGTTATGAACTATATTTCCTTATTTTATATTTTTGTTATTTTTTAAAATTTATATAGGTATTTTTATCATTTATGAATAAATAAATTGATATAATAATTAATATTTTATTCTTCAGCTTTAGTCACTTTTATTATTAGTGTGTTTAAAATTAAGTTGTTGGCGATTGCTATATTATGATAAGACAGTATTATAATACCCATAAATGTATTTTACAGTTTCGAAACCGAAGATGGAACCTTACGTCAGGAGGAAGGTACAGTCAAGGAAGTCCTAGATGAGGAGAAGAAACCTCACAATGTCGTTGTCGTTCGCGGATCTTACACCTATATAAACACTGAAGGCAAGGAAGAGACCATCACCTACCAAGCTGATGAGAACGGTTACATTGCTTCTGGTGAATCCATCCCTAAACAAGTTTCCAGGAGATAAACATTCACATACTAACTCTTGATTTCTAACTCGCGTTGTCATAAGATTTCATACAATGTGATAAAAGTAAATATTTACCTGATGGAGATAATGGACTGATAATTACTCGATAGTCAAATTAAGGTAATTTCCAGTTCATACTCTGTGCCATATTTTGTACTTTTTGTAATTAATAGTTGTTATCATTTGGTATTTCTATACCGAATAAAATTTACTCAATTTTAAACTGTCGTTTCTTTTCTTTTAACTTTCATATGATACATTTTACAAAAAAAAAAAAAAAAAGAATGAATCTATATGGTATACGATTATTTATAAATTTTTTTATATTAATCTATTATTGTATATCTAAAAACTTACTAAATGACATTTACTTTTATGTCTTATAAGGAAATAACGTTTTGTATAAAAATGCTCATTGATGAATTTATATATGAAACTAGCAAAACCCGCGGCTTCGCTCGCGCTAAAACTGCAACACAAAACTTTAAAAAGGTAGGTTTCATACAAATTTCCATCCCTTATTTTATCTCCTTATGGAATGAATTTCAAAAAACGATAAAACAAGTATTTATTTAATTGTATTGAAGAACATTAATACCAAGTTTCAAGAAATTCTGATCATAAATATTTTTTGGGTTGTGCTATAACGTGTATTCCCGTGGGAATGAGATAATCTCCCACGGTAAGAGATAATCCTATATGTTGACCCGGATATCCAGCTATCATCATACCAAATTTAATCAAAATCCCTCCTGTGGTTTTTCTGTCATGCGGTAACAGATAGACAGACAAAAATTCTAAAAACTATAGATTTGGTCTCTGTATCGATAATAAAGTCAATTTCAATAAGATTTCCCAAAAAATATTTATGGTTCAGATTCGACTCAGTTAGAATTTTATTATATGTATAAATAAATAAAAAAAATATTCCTCTTGACATTGCTTTTAAAGTTTTATTAAAATCCAATCGTTAGTTTTTGTGTACTAAGCTGTATAAGTTACTACAGTTTTTTAACTATCCCACGGGAACTCTTTTATTTTCCGGGATAAAAAGTATCCCAAATGTTAACCGGGGATATAAGGTAACACCATGCAAAATTTCATTTAAATCGGTCCAGCAGCTTCGGAGATTAGCCCGTACAAACAGACAAACAGACAAACAGACAGAGAAACAAAAAAATTGAAAAAAATCAGGATTTTTTCTATTGCTCTTCTTACACCCCCCTGACTCGGTTTTAAGCATTTTTTTTCTATGTACAGACGTTCGACCTCTACAGTTTTATTATAGTATAGATAGATAAAGGGTTTTCTAAAAGTTAAATAGTAACCACAGAATTAGAACCACTCTCTCTCATGATATCTTTTAAAAAATATTATCTATTAATTGTGACATATTAAGAATTAATTCAGAAAAGCCCTATCCTACTAAGTGTTACAGACGTAAAAGTTTATATACGTAGGTAATTGAATATAATACGTAATTGAAGGTAATTGATTTCTGAATGTTTTTTACTTAAGTACACTTGTACAAATGAAAGGATTGTTCCTGACACATCGATATACTATGCCCTTAACGAAAAATTAGGCTAACAATTATCGGACTGCTACTTTAATTGCGAAAGTTTTCATTTAGTTAAGTATGTTTGTTACTTTTTCACACTTAAATGGCTCAACGGATTTGGATGATGTTTAGTACACCGATAGAGTACGACCTGAAGTAATACATAGGCTACTGATTGGCATCTAGAAACGTACGCAAACAAAACGGGGGTAAGTCGCTAGTAATATGGTATAATGAATAATAAATTTCTAGGAGATAAATGCTCTAGTTTAATGTTATTTTAGCAATATTTCAGTTCTGAGCTTATCAATAGATTGTTTAGGGCTTATCAATAGACATGAATAGGATACTGCCTAAGTTTGCTAAGAAAAATATTTTTTGATACAGGTATTGTATCCAAGGGCCCCACGGGCAGGACTTAGCGGAGAAAATAATTAAAGTTAATTTAACAATTATATTGTACAGTTTCAAAAATATTTTCAATGTGTGTTAGATCAAGAACTATTATGGATAATTTATATTGAAATTTCAATTATTGAGGTCTGCAAATTATTTTCAATATTACGAGTTCATTTGAGATTCATTTAAATCAATTGAGTAAATCCAAAAATAAATACAGTTTAAACTACCATAATTCTTATGTTTTAGTCTCAACAATTATAATACGTATATGCAAAATAAATTACAATTTACACATACATACAAAAAAATATTTATATTCTTTATTGAACTTAGAACTAAAAACTAAATAACGTAGAAGTAACTTTATTAAACCTTCTTCTTTTACCTACTTTTATGTTTAATTTTAGTTAAAATATTTATCTTAAATCTTTCTTCTTTCCTTTAAGGAATCCAAAAATGATATAGAATTCGCAGTTTCGTCTACAATGAAATATATTTAAAACAGTATTATGTATTTTTGGAGGCACTATCTGAATTGTGTACGTAACTCTAAATACTTTGAAAGTCAAAATGTCGTGAGAAGAAAAATAGCAAATAAAAAAGTATGCGTAGTCGTATTTTATCACTAAAACGAAAAACCAGTGGTGACGTACTATTGTATAAAATTCTTTTAATTATAATAACATTTTCATTGATTTAATAATATTACTTATTTTAATTCTGCAGTACACTCCGAGCAATGTCAAGAGGAATATTTTTTTTATTTATTTATACATATAATAAAATTCTAACTGAGTCGAATCTGAACCATAAATATTTTTTGGGAAATCTTATTGAAATTGACTTTATTATCGATACAGAGACCAAATCTATAGTTTTTAGAATTTTTGTCTGTCTATCTGTTACCGCATGACAGAAAAACCACAGGAGGGATTTTGATTAAATTTGGTATGATGATAGCTGGATATCCGGGTCAACATATAGGATTATCTCTTACCGTGGGAGATTATCTCATTCCCACGGGAATACACGTTATAGCACAACCCAAAAAATATTTATGATCAGAATTTCTTGAAACTTGGTATTAATGTTCTTCAATACAATTAAATAAATACTTGTTTTATCGTTTTTTGAAATTCATTCCATAAGGAGATAAAATAAGGGATGGAAATTTGTATGAAACCTACCTTTTTAAAGTTTTGTGTTGCAGTTTTAGCGCGAGCGAAGCCGCGGGTTTTGCTAGTTTCATATATAAATTCATCAATGAGCATTTTTATACAAAACGTTATTTCCTTATAAGACATAAAAGTAAATGTCATTTAGTAAGTTTTTAGATATACAATAATAGATTAATATAAAAAAATTTATAAATAATCGTATACCATATAGATTCATTCTTTTTTTTTTTTTTTTTTTTGTAAAATGTATCATATGAAAGTTAAAAGAAAAGAAACGACAGTTTAAAATTGAGTAAATTTTATTCGGTATAGAAATACCAAATGATAACAACTATTAATTACAAAAAGTACAAAATATGGCACAGAGTATGAACTGGAAATTACCTTAATTTGACTATCGAGTAATTATCAGTCCATTATCTCCATCAGGTAAATATTTACTTTTATCACATTGTATGAAATCTTATGACAACGCGAGTTAGAAATCAAGAGTTAGTATGTGAATGTTTATCTCCTGGAAACTTGTTTAGGGATGGATTCACCAGAAGCAATGTAACCGTTCTCATCAGCTTGGTAGGTGATGGTCTCTTCCTTGCCTTCAGTGTTTATATAGGTGTAAGATCCGCGAACGACAACGACATTGTGAGGTTTCTTCTCCTCATCTAGGACTTCCTTGACTGTACCTTCCTCCTGACGTAAGGTTCCATCTTCGGTTTCGAAACTGTAAAATACATTTATGGGTATTATAATACTGTCTTATCATAATATAGCAATCGCCAACAACTTAATTTTAAACACACTAATAATAAAAGTGACTAAAGCTGAAGAATAAAATATTAATTATTATATCAATTTATTTATTCATAAATGATAAAAATACCTATATAAATTTTAAAAAATAACAAAAATATAAAATAAGGAAATATAGTTCATAACTAATTTGTACATAAATGTTTAGATACTTTAAAATAGACTACCACAACGGAAGCCATAGAAGGTTAATAATAATATTGACTTAAAATCAATTCATAACAGTAAAATCTTACTTGAAGCTGTATTGCCCATTTGGACTTTGCTCATGTTCTGAGCGGAGGATCTTTGTTGGTTCCTTGTACTCTAGAGGAACGGCGGCGGCGAGGGCCAAAAGAGCGAGGGTGGCAATGATCTAAAAACAAAAATAACATCCCGATTAAAAATTAAATTAAAAATATTTTATATTAAGCTTATATTAAATAAAACAATACTAAAATTAACTAACAATTTTCATGGTGATTAAGTTTGATGTCGTTGCTACCAAAAAAGCGACTGATGCCCTAGCGTTCGAAGCGTATTCTTTTATACATTTTTACCCGACTGTCAAGTAAGGGTCAAGGGACTGTTAAGTAAGTGTCAAGTAAGGTTTTTCGCGCGTATCTTGTATGTACGTATGTAATATTCTTTATTACCTCATACCTCCAGAACCGCTGAACGGATTACTTATTTGAGGTATCGTTAGACTCGTCTTAGAAGCCCGAGTGTTCTTAGATAGGTGACGTTAAAAAAAACAAACATGGCGGCTATTCGACGCCATTGGACTTATGCGAAAATCAATTTTTTTTTGCAATACTGCAATATGGGTATCAAATTAAAGGGCTCAACACAAGGATTTCAAAAAGGTATATCATGATTGTCATAACTGTAATACTAAAAAATAATACAATGACAAAAAAAAAATTTTTTCGGGTCCTTACTAAACCTTACTTATATTATAATGCGAAAGTAACTCTGTCTATCTGTTTGTCTGTTAAGCTATCACGCCCAAACCACTAAAGCGACTTTGATGAAATTTGGTACAGAGATAAATTAGCTAGAGTATGCCAGCGACTTCGTCCGCGTAGATATATCAGTTTTATATGTCTTATGTCCTTTCTCAAGATCTAATCTACTTCTGTACCAAATTTCATCAAATTCGATTCAGTAGGATATATGCTGTGGTAACACTGTTAGCGTCTATGGGTGAAAGATGGAGAGTTAAGAGTTATGAAAAAAATTAGAATCTTATTGCATTGCTCACACAGACTGATTAGAGTTAAAGTGATTTAAGAAACTGTAGACTTATAAATTATTAACTATATTAACAAATACTACTATAATAAACTATAATAACTAATTAACTAATACAACATGGTATCAGGTGTAAACCTAGTTATTTAATAAAGTGAATAAACAGCTGTTGTAATAGCGAAAATAAGTTACAATGGAGTTTAAACCACCTGCTGAGTTATCGTTTTCGGGTTGTATTGCAGAAAATTGAAGGAATTGAAAGCAGAAATTGGAATAATATCTTTTAGCAACTGAAAAGGAAAAAAAAGAAGAATTTGTTACAATAGCAATTTTACTCAACTAAAACGTCGACTTATGACGCTGTAATTAAAAAATTTGAAAAGTACTGTAAAGAAAATAAAGAATGTGTTGTTTGAGCGGCATACATTTTTTTTAAACATTGAGAATTGATGGTCAGACTATTGATAATTATGTGACAGTGCTTCGCACTA
Organism: Argynnis bischoffii washingtonia; assembly: GCA_033884665.1. Lineage (NCBI taxonomy): Eukaryota > Metazoa > Arthropoda > Insecta > Lepidoptera > Nymphalidae > Argynnis > Argynnis bischoffii. Next base: position 8,797,140 of record CM066618.1, on the reverse strand, counting down.
TTGGAACAACCTGTGAATTTGGTGATCAGTTAGAATCGTTAATTAGAGATCAAATTGTGTTACTCTTAACAGTGTTACCACATATGCGGACGAAGTTGCGGGCAAAAGCTAGAACTACATATGGATATCAAATTAGAGGGCTCAATAAAATAGACACAAGGATTTCTAAAAGGTATATCATGATCATCATTACCATAATACTAAGAAAAATAATACATCATCATCAGTCTACGATAATAATAATTATTCTTAAAATAACCGTATATAATTCCATAAACATTTAGTACAAAGCTTTTATTTCGACATTACAAACAGACACTTCAATTTTATTTATCTGTATAGATATTATAATTATATTTATTACAATACCCTTCCTTGGCAGTCGGCTAAAAACTAAATAAAACAAATCATTGTATAAGAAAAAAGTAATATATAACAATATTATTTTATTAGCATATATTTATAAATAGCGACTCACCCTCGCTTCGCTTCGGGTTCGTCCTTAAACAAAAACATATCTATCCCACGAGAACCGTATATTTTTCCGGGATGATATATAGCCTTCCTCAGTTAACGAGCTATCTAATGCAAAAAGAATTTCTCAAATCGGATTAGTAGTTCCTGAGATTAGCGCGTTCAACCAAGCAAACAAACAAACTCTTCAGCTTTATAATATAAGTATAGATGCGTTAACTATTGTCCATTCAAATGTATCTGCGCGAGGCCTTGCAAGCGCCAAATTCAGGGCGGCCAAAAAGTTTGGCGAGGATTCTACATATTATGTAGATATTACTAAAAATCAAAATGACGGAACCTAAGCACCAATTTGTGTGGCGATTACAAAAATATACATAACAATGTTTAAAAATAATTTAGGATAAGAAATTGTTAAATAAAACTAAAAATGTCTTACTGACCAAAACAAAAAGCTGTAAATAAAAAAAATATTTACAAAAATAAAAAACCCGACTGCGTAAAAAGCGAACTAAAAAGATGAAAACAAGTTGACGAAAAAACATAGTATTATGCAGTCGGAGACGTGTATATAGCAAGGCTCGCAGCTAGTATAAAACATATATGTACATGTATATGTCTCCGACTGCATAATACTATATTTTTTCGTCAACTTGTTTTCATCTTTTTAGGTCGCTTTTTACGCAGTCGGGCTTTTTATTTTTGTTAATAAATTTTTTTCTCGATTGTGACAATCCATCGTAATCTTAAATGGCAAATCCACGATATAATAATTTCTGCTCATTTGGACTCGGATAAACGCGAATAAGTGTGCGTCCGTAGAGCACCTGGTTTAAAGTTCCATAACCAATAGCAAAAAAATATATAAATAATCACATATTATAAATTAAGTATTGAAGTTCCACGCTGCATAGAGTTTATGTTTATTCGGGCTAATCTCAGAAACCATTATAAGTATTTTAATACCGTTTTGAATAATAGAAAGAGGTAGTAGGTAGATGTATAGGACAATTATAGGCTATAATTTATGAACATTTTGAAAAAAGGCACTGATATGCTAAATTAATATAACAAATACGTCTGAATCTTTAGGAAGGCAAAGGTAGGTCACTAGTATTAATATAATTAAAATATTTGAAACATTAACTTAAAATATTTATATAATAATAAAAAAACAACATAAAATCCAAAGTCATCAGAGATAAAGTATGTAGGCAGAAAAAGTAAGGATGGCCAATGAGTATATCTATTTAACTAAAAATACCTAGTAAGAAATAATAAATAACTGATATCATCAAATAAATCCTATAAAATTTAAGAAGTTGGCTATTAAATTTTGTATCAATGTATACCTATGTATGTTCTAAACCCACTGAAATACTTATTATTTACATCGCAATGTAATAATAATACTTGAAGAAAGTACAAAAATATTTAAAACGTACAATGTAAAACTCCAATTATTACTAACTTGTTTAAATAACAAGCAAATTTTAGACAACCTTTGCAATAACTTTAAAGTCACTTAGTATTTTAATAATAACAAAAAACATCATTAGTTTATTTTGATTACAATTAATTATTATGTATTCAATAAAAGATATTCCGTACATAATAATTATCTCCATATTTTAATTAGTCTATATTTGAAACATATCAAGGCATAAATAACCAGTTTATAAAATATCTATGTATTTGTATCCGCTAATCATTAGAACAGTTGAATTAATTTTAAATGTTCTTTCACTGGCACTGGTAATCCTCTTTTAGGGCAATAACGGCATAAGTTTCTTTTACAGATTTCATGCGTATATTATACGAGAGAAGCCGCGTGCTATAGTTAATCTTTCATACTTGCTAGCATAATTGACTTTTACCCATGGATTATAACAAAATCATAATATACCAGCGTTTTCCCGTGGCTCCGCACGCGTAGTTCAATTATATATTACTATACCTTTTACAAATTATAGCCTATGTTTTATTCTGATATATCTATACATATAATAAAATTCTGAGACGAATCTGTACCATAAATATTTTTTGGAAAATCTTATTGAAAATGACTTTATTATCGATACAGAGACCAAATCTATAGTTTTTAGAATTTTTGTCTGTCTGTCTGTCTGTCTGTTATCGCATCACAGAAAAACCACTGGAGGGATTTTGATGAAATTTGGTATGATGATAGCTGGATATCCGGATCAACATATAGGATACTTTTTACCGTGGGAGATTATTTCATTCCCACGGGAATACACGTTATAACACAACCCAAAAAATATTTAAGATCAGAACTTCTTGAAACTTGGTATTAATACTCTTCAATACAATTAAATAAATACGTGTTTTAGCGTTTTTTGAAATTCATCCCATAAGGAGATAAAATAAGGGATGGAAATTTGTATGAAACCTACTTTTTTAAAGTTTTTTTGTTGTAGTTTTAGCGCGAGCGAAGCCGCGGGTTTTGCTAGTAAGCTATATTACTATTGTTTCATGAAAATCCTTTCAGTAGTTTATGCGTGAAAGAGTAATAAACATACGTCCATACATCAAAATTTATGTTTATACATAATATTAGCAGAATAACAGCTAGATTCAACTATACACATTCAAATATACGGCGTAAGTTTAGGCGGCGCGACCTGATAATTACTAATTATTGTAACAGACTTCAACGCGTGTGAGGCTCTCTTAAAAATAATATATAGGTTTGTTTAACTTATTAGAATATTTGTATACCTTATTTCTACAAATAAACAATTTCTCTATTACTCATTCAAGTTTTTAAATTACAAATAAAAACCTTTTAAAGTTCATATAAAATATGAAAAAAAGTCTTTTTTTACCCGACTGGGAGGAAGGGGATTGTTTTTCGCGCGTATTTGTATGTATCTAATATTCTTTATTACCTCATATCTCCAGAACCGCTAAACGGATTTACATATTTGAGGTATCGTTAGACTCGTCTTAGCAACCCGAGTGTTCTTACTTCTTAGATAGGTGACGTTAAAAAAAACATGGCGGCTATGCGACGCCATTGGACTTGGCGAAATTTTTTTTTTTTGTATACTGCAATATGGGTATCAAATTAAAGGGCTTAACACAAGGATTTTAAAAAGGTATATCATGATTATCATAACTGTAATACTAAAAAAAGATTTCCAAAAATAAAAAACCCGACTGCGTAAAAAGCGAACTAAAAAGATGAAAACAAGTTGACGAAAAAACATAGAATTATGCAGTCGGAGACATGTGTACATAGCAAGGCTCGCAACTAGTATAAAACATATATGTACATGCATATGTCTCCGACTGCGTAATACTATGTTTTTTCGTCTACTTGTTTTTATCTTTTTAGTTCGCTTTTTACGCAGTCGGGTGTTTTATTTTTGTAAATATTTTTTTTTAACAAATCTGTTTATAGTTTCCAATTTAAAAGTAACTTTGTGAAAAAAACAAAAACTGCTTTATTTCCTTTTTTTATATAATGTCCCAAAAATAATTAGAATAAAAAAGTTAAAATTAATATTATATGATGACTTTTGTGGAATATTTATGTAATCTAAAGCCTATTTCAATCATGACATTGCTCTCGGACGCCGCATTGCGAGAGCAATGTCATGAAACATAATAATAATAACGTAGTAAATCTTAATGCCAGCCTAAAAATATCGTCTATGCCTTACTTCTGTATATTCTATAATTTTATATGATAAATTAATACATCATTATAATAGTCTATAACTATTTGTTATTATAAAGTATAATAAGAACTACTTTATCTACGTAATTGTACTTATTGATATCCTTAGATACAAAATAAATTTTTTCATCTTAATGTTTCAGATAAGTTAGGTATAGATTCAATGAACATTAAGATCGATGAGTGATAAAGAATTAAGAAAAAAAAATGGAGACTGTGACCTTAACTAAATGTCATGAACCATAATAGAATCCGCTCGAGAAGCGCCCTAATGATTACGCCAGACGGTCAAATAGGCAATATTTAAATAAAGACCGGCTCTACTTTATTTATCTACTGTTTTAGTTAAGTTATTCACATTACATAAGCGATATATTTAGCAAAATATTTGAGATGAGCATAATGTACTCGATTTTTTTTCTTTATAAAAATTGTACATATCTTTTCTAGAAATATAACATTATCACAAGAAAGAGTAAGTATTCAAATTTAATATTTAAAATCCCCATGACAAAATTATGAGTTTATCAGAGAATCATCACACACTATTATAATACATTCTCAAGTCTATAAATATCTCCTCGAATACTACTAAATGCTTTTACTCCTGCCTAAATAATCGTGAACAATGCATTAGGCTTGATGGCAAGCGTACTTCTTGCTCTCGTATCAGTGCTGGAGTCCCTCAGGGTGGAGTGCTGTCTCCTCTACTCTTCTCCATTTTCATAAACACTCTCACTAAGCATCTTACATTATCCTATCATCTTTATGCTGATGACTTGCAGATTTATACGGCTATTGAAAATATTAATTTCAATCTCGACATAATTAGTACCTGGAGTCATGGAGTCATTTGGTTTGTGTATAAATCCAAGTAAGTCACAAGTAGCAGTGTTTGGCAATTCAAAACAATTATCTAAAATACACTTTCCTCTCCTCCCTCCAATTTCATGTAATAATGTTCGTTTAGAATACAGTAGTAGTGTGAAAAATCTAGGAATCATAATGGATAGCACCTTCTCGTGGACACCTCAAATTGCTTAACTTAGCCGTAAGATATTCTTTGCTATCGGCACTTTAAAAAGGTGGAAAAACCTGCTGCCGGTTAAAACTAAAATTTCTTTAGCTTACGCCATTCTGTTACCGATACTTGATTATGCTGACTTCTGTTACTTAGATCTATCTCAGCAATTACTCAATAAGCTCGAGCGCCTAAAAATTCTCATAATAAGATTTATTTTTGGACTAAGGAAGTATGATCACATCACACAGTATCGGACACAACTGAAATGGCAAACTGTACACAATCGACGTAACTTACACTCACTTTCTCTTCTATATACTGTCCTCTTCTATCCTGATACTCCTACTTACCTCAAAGAACGTTTTGCGTTCCTAGGGCTAGTTCTCAGCTCTCTCAACAACTTCGCTCCCGCAGTGAAAGGTTACTCGAAATCCCATTAAGCCATTCCAAATCCTATAGTGAGTCTTTCACCGTTAAAACAGTGAAACTTTTGAATGAGCTTCCAATTCAAATAAGAATGTCGAAGTCGGTGAGCATATTTAAAAAACGTCTCAAAAGACACTATTTATGACAGTAGGTTATTCTGTAATTAATGCCGTACTATGTAATTTGTTTACGCATTTATGTATTATACTTATATAGACATTATTATATTATTATGTATATGTATGTATAATAAATATATATATATATATATATATATATATATATATATATATATATATATATATATATATATATATATATATGGTAAAATTTGTACTTTATAAACATATGTAAATGTTTATGTACGAGTATGTTTATTTATATTTAGTTTTAATGACTTGCACTTTATGCACCTTTCCGCTCTTCTCACTTATTTTCTTGTATCCATTTCTATCGGTTGCCTATAAGAGATCACTTTTAGTAATAACGCGGCCTTTGCACAAATCTTTAATTGATTTTTTTTTGTAAATATACCATTTTCTTGTGCAATAAAGTGTTATAAATAAAAATGAATATTATAAATGTACACGAAAGTGTAAGTGTGGGCAAAGGAGTACATATATATACATATATACACTGAAGCGGATAAAGTTTTGCCAAACGGCAGCTAGAGACGCACCTGCGCGAAGCGAATGCAAGTCGATAGAAATTAAAATGAAAAATGATCTTATATTAACTTAGGAGAACCGATTCTTAGCGATCTTTAACATATGGATAGCAACCATTTTTTTCTTTTTAGTAATCGTTTTGAGTTAGATTTTCTTAGATTAATAAAGTTTAATGTAAGTTTATTAAAAAAACTACGTAATTGTAAAAATATAAAAAATTTGTTGAACCTTTTCTATGGTAACTACTTGTATTTAATGCGAACTCGACATATTCTTAGCATCTCTCTGGGCGATCGAGCTTCGTTCGGCGTTTTTTTTTTCAGAGACCTATTTAAATGCTAAACCTTATGTGAATACAAAATTTGATTAAATCATTAAAGCCCATTCCGACATACACGAGTAATCTATATACTAAATTGGTAGCAACATTAAGCTACCGGCATTGCTTGGACTTGGGTATAGTAAACATGTACCAAAATTCAAATACATTATTGTTATACAAAAAAGAAAATAATTGTACGACTACGAAATTTTCTAATCTCTGCATCTAGGTATTTGGGTAAAAGCTAAAAAACTTGGCGGGAGACATTTATTAAATATAATAGCCAATAACCATTATGAGAAAACTAGCTTTTAAAAATCACATTAAATTCAAAGGATACCAGATACATAAATACATAGTATATAAATACTCAAAAATGGCTTTTTAAAATAGTTTTTTTATACAATATTTCATTTGCTTAATTATATTTATAAATGTTTCTTAAATATACCTTTTTATTTATCACTCTACTTAACAAACTTATTTATGTTTGTTGTTATGTTATTGTGTGTTTTTTATTGATTTTTATTACTCTCATTCGATACCATTTAATATTTTAAATTAGAATATTTATTATAAAAGTTATTCAAAAGCAATTTTACGCTTTACTACGTTATTGTGGGCTTACATTTAAAAATATAAGGGTTTAATAAAGTTATTAAACGTAATATGAAATACTTGTCAGTCAATTTATTTGCTTTAAAAATTTAACATACAAACATTAAAAATGTACAAAAATATGGCAGTGAGCATCAAATCATAACAAGACATAAAACTGAGTAGATGATGAGTTGCGTCATTAATCTATAAATAAAGAATCAATTTAAAAATTAATATAAATTGATTATTCATTGCAATGTGTCATTTAGTTTTTATTTCCTGGATGGGGATTTGGGGATGGATTCACCCTCGGCGTGGTAGCCGGTCTCGTCAGCGTAGTAGTTAATGGTTTCGGGTTTGCCTACGTTGTTCAAAAAAGAGAAAAATCCACGAACAACAATCACTGAGTGGGGCTTATTCTCTTCATCGAGGACCTCCTTAATATCACCTTTCTCATCTCGTTGAGTTCCATCTTCAGTTTCGAAACTATGGAAGAAAATAAATGCTCTTATAATGACATTCATACAACACGTGTAGATCTGTACATATAGTAAAATTGTAACTAAGCCGAATCTGTACATTAAATTTTTTTTTGCGAAATCTTATTGACATAGATATTATTATCGATATAGAGGCCGAATCTATGGTTTTTAGCATTTGTGCCTGTGTGTCTGTCTGTGACCGCAACATGTCCTCTGGAGGGATTTTGATGAAATTTGGTATGATGATAGCTGGTTATCCGGGTCAACATATAGGATACTTTTTAATGCGGGAAAATAATTCTGTAACATTTTGTTTTAGCAACGTTTACTATTTAGCGGAAAAAGAGGAAATTAGGCACACAATATACTTCTTATATTAAGAAATAGGACACAACGACCAACGTATAGCGTATATATGTTAATAGACTTTTAATTTGAAGAGTTATATAAGAAAACAAAAAAGTCATAATATCAAACGAAAGGGGCTACAGATGTAAATGCTATACTATATAATCTTTTAAAATTATAAGATTAATAACTGTAAAAGGTAGGTTAAATTATAAGATTCTCATTCGGTCTTGACTTTTTTTCATAATTACAAGTTGTGGCAACTAAAGAAATTTAATATAAAAAATGAGACATTCAATTATCAGGGACACTATAATAAATACTTACGAGTAAACGTAGCCTCCCTCGTTGTTTTTCTCGAAATTAGACCGCAGGATCTTTGGTGGCTCGTACTCAGCGGGTGCGGCGGCGGCGATAGCCATAAGGGCGAGGGCGACAATGATCTAAATAACAAATTTTTAATTTCTGTTAAATCAATATTATCAAATATTAAAGCAGTATTAATTAAAAAATAATAAAATTTACCTACCACTTTCATGTTTGATTAGTTTGATTTGATTCCTTGAATCTTAAGACAGAGACTGATGCATTTGCAATCGAGTCAAATTCTTTTATAGATTTTTCTCAGTGGCGGAAGTCTAGCTTAGTCAAACTTTGTATCAATATTTTAGCTCCAATCAAATTTGCATATGTGCACACGTGAAAATCTGATACAGATATTAGTGTGGGATAGATAGTGCTGTTCGATCGCTGTAGCAATGTGTGCATCACGCACTCACTTGAAGGATCTATATGTTTACTTAATAATTTGTCACTACTTGAATGGTACATAGTGTGTAATACGTATGTATTAGGCCAAGGTATACCTAGATGTAATTTTTTTTGTTTAAATTTAAATTACAAAATAAAGTTCAAACAGAATTTTAAATAGCCTTGGTCAATGTTTGACTCAATAATTTATTATTAGTCATCATTCTAAATGTGACCTATTAAGTGTAAAATATTTTATTGAAATAAATATATACCATAATTAAACATTAATATACTCACTAAGATTATAATTTAAAACCGCATTTAGAGACATTTTAGTATGAAGTAATCGAATTTACATGAAAACGTTATTTAATGTGAACTTGCACTTATAACATACCATAATGCGTAAACGTATTTTGTAGTTAACCGTATATAGAACATACTAGAAACCATTAATATTTGTAACTATTTTTTTTTTCATTATTACATTAAAAATTAAAAGGTAAAAGCATCACTACTTATTTCTAATAATATATTTTAATTATTATTATTTACATAATCTTTTAAAAAATAGATCAACTTGCGCGCTCTCAGATTTTTTACTTTGTTGATGTTACATTAAAAATATATTTCATGGCTAAGCACAGAAAATCTTACCTTATTTGTACCCCACAAGGTACTTGCAATGTGATATCTTATGTATAAATTACTCAAAACAGTATTTATTTATGATTATTTTAACGAAGAATTTACATTGGCCTCGTTTCGCTCGTGTTTGTCCCTGGGTGCCTAGCAATAGCCGATAAAGTAACTTAACAGCCTTTTTTACCACTTCAATTAAAGTTATTATAATTTCTGACAGCATACACATTTCAACGAAATATAAAGTAACCTATAGCACTCGGTAATGTAGTTTTCCATTAGCTAAAGAATTTTCAAAATCGGATCAGTTGTTTTAGAGCTTACCCCCTACATATAAACTTACAAACTTTACCTCTTTATAAAATTAGTGTAGATATCAATCGTAAATTTTTCTTTAGGGTAAATTTTTCTAAATTTTTCTTTTTTTGACAAAAAAGGAAAATATACAATTTAGTCAAGTTCAGCTTAATTAAAATATAAAAAATAGAAAATAAGTCACCCTTAGATTGCAAGCATAAAGAAAAAAATATATTATTTTTTACTTTGTAATTATATTTTTGGTTGATTTGTGTATTTTGGAAGTTTTTTTTTTATTAATTCTTATTTTATTTATTTTATTGGGATTACTATAGTGACCGTTAGTCAATTCAATTCTATTGTTCAATAAAATAAATTTTAGCTCACGGGAGTGCCCTTTGGGCATTATTTACTTTGCCAATGTCGCGTAGAATGGAAAAGAATGACTGTTATTATTGGTTTTAAGCTTTAATAAATATAGTGTAACATAATCCTAAATATAATAAAAAGTTCCATTGTTTATCCTTAGAACCTATCATTAAGCCTTAATTTGGTGAGTGGTGCCTTTATATTGTAGAATTACAACCACCAATACCTAGGATTATATTTGATTTATCTCTATTCGTTAAGGGGTTCCTTCGTCTATCGACGGATCTCATCGGCATACCCTGGTCGTTGGTGTACTTTTTTTACAAAATAACTACTACCAATATCATATATTTAGAATCACAGTGAATTTACTCCACTTTGTTAAGGAGTTCTATCGCCTATCATCATCATACAAATATTTGTTAAACCATAGTGCGACTTTACCCTATCAAATAAAAAATTACGCCGTAAGACTTTGAAGTTATCGATACATAAAAACATATACAACAACAAAAAATACTGGTTGAGCATATAACCTCCTTCTTTTGGAACGTTAGTTAAAAGTTAAATTCGTTCATGATATATATAAAAACTTATGAGTGAATGAATTTATTTCTCAATGCAGTAACGTCTTAACAAATTTCAATTCAAAATGAGGAGATGGCATACATCCATTTTGACGTCCCTGGGGAAACCCATCATAGGGTTACCGGCCTTCAACAGACAGTGAACCCCGAGACGTACTTACTCGAACCCACACTCATCGTGATCTTGAGAAGTTGTAGATGCGCACACGCACTACAAACGGCCCCGCAATGTAGCCTAAATCCTGAGTTAACATATTCTGAGGCTTATTAATTAACAAGGCTGCGAGTTCAAAACTTATTTGAACAATTATTGAGATTCATTAATAGATTTACGCTATCGCTATAGGATTACTTCTTAATTATTTTCAAGAAAATACATTATTTAAATGAAGAAGAAAATTTAAGTATAAAACGTAAAATTATTGATTCAGAAGTACATACATATCAGGAGCTTTTGCTAATTCAGTAAATAATTAATAAAAATTTTAAATGTCAAACTGCTAAAAACTAGCAAATTCACATAAAATATAATTATCATTAACAACATAAACCTCCATGCATAATTTAAGATCCAAACGTTAGAAAAACTTGTCCCGCCATCGTCGCTTTGCAAGACGCAAATAAAAGTGATGTGCTCTTAACCTTTCCAGAGGTCGGGTTCGATCTTTATTTCGTGAAATTATAATTCAAGGTCGTCATGTTTTTTATTCGTTAAATCAACAGTTTTTTTAACTCAACAGTAAGCAGACTGCTAGATTATATAGAAAAAACATACGAACACCATGTATTACACACTAACCTATAATAAAACTATTGACCCGTCTTCTCATAATGTATACGTTTTATTTCTCAATGTGATATCAAATAGTATACATACCTATTATAATATATACCACTTGGTGGCACCAACTTTCAAAGTATCTAATTAGGTATCTATAGCAAATGAAAACCCCCGTTCAGTCATTTTTACTTTTTAACCGACTTCCAAAAAAAGGAGGAGGTTCTCAATTCGATCGTATATATATATATATTTTTATTTATGTTTGTTCGGGCATTTTTTCGTCGTTTATGAACCGATTTTGATAATTCTTTTTTTGTTGGAAAGGAGATATTCCAAGAGTGGTACCATGATAAGGAAACCAGGATCTGATGATGGGATCCCAGAGAAATCGAGGGGAACTTTCGAAAATTGAAGCGGCGACTAGTGCGTTTGTTAACATTTTCATTTTCATTCACTACTATTTAATGAAGGTCTGGAGTCGATCTGATGATGGACCCGAAAGATAGTCGAGGGAACTCCTCAACGATTTACAACAATTACCTGGTGTTTGGGCTTGATTAATTTGTATTGATGATACGTCTACACTAAAAATGGAAAAATAAAAACTTAAAAAAAACCGACTTCCAGGCACTGAAAAATAAAAAATAAGTAAACGGGGGTTTTCATTTAGAATAGATACTTAATCAGATTTTTTCGAAGTCGGTGCCAGCCAATACAAATCAAAGCACACCGACTTCGAAAATAACTGATTAAGTATCTATTCTAAATGAAAACCCCCGTTTACTTATTTTTTATTTTTCATTGCCTGGAAGTCGGTTTTTTTTTTAAGTTTTTTTAGTATTTTTTTAAATCGGTTTGTTTTTTTTTTTAATTACTTTTTTATTTCTTAATTTTTAGTTTTAAGTAAAAACTAAAATAGTTCTAGTAATAATTAGTAATTACAAAAACTAATGCATTTTTAGTCACACGTTTTAGTCCATATCATATAAATTATTGAACCAATTTTGATGAATTCTGTACTATGCCCTAAGTTGAAATAAATGTAAGCAAATAAAAAAATAATGATCATAAAGTTCAACGCCAATTTTTTGGCACTTGAAGAGTAACCTACAAATGTATAGGGTTTTTGAAATTCACATTACCGAACCACTACATTACACAAATTACTATCATCGGACGCGAGACCTTGTTAAATATTTTCATTTTTCGAAAATTCGTAATAATCAATCAGTAGATAATTATAATCAACCAGAAAACAGTGCTACATACTGGATTTAAAAGACTACGCCACCTACTAGGCACAACCCAGGTGGCATTATGGGGTCTTATAGCCCCATAGTACACAAGAGAACCATCAAACACTGCAGCTGTGTGAAGGTGGCCCACTTCGGTGGGCGGTGTTTTAGTAAATGGGGTTGCTCCGACTACTAGTGTAGCAGAGTTGACTGTGGAGCAGCCCCATTGATTGGGTGGCCGCTTCGGCAGGCCTGCCGCCGGGGCGCCGTGGTAGTCATGCGCAAGCGATCCTGCGGCGTCTCATTAAGGCGATGGACAGGGATATTGGGTTTAAGTGGGTAGTACTGGCTCTTCTAGCCGGTGAGCACCACATAACCACCTGGGGGGTCAGGTGGTATGCGTAAATGCATTTCCAAACAATAAAAAAAAGGTCAAGGTACAACTTACCCTTTACGATTGTTTAATAAGTTAAAATTTTGAATGTGTCATAGGACAATACATAGCATACGAAATGCTCACTCACTTCGTCGATATAATTAGATACTTATATAAAAATTCATCGATATTGAATTTAAACAACAACTACCAAAAGGATTTCCGTGAGGAGTTATTTTTGTTTTCAATATTAATTAGTTGTTTTTGAAGTATATTTGTATTTAAGTATTTTTATTCATTTTTTATTTATTAAGAGTTTTCAAATAAAAATCATAGGTAGTAAAATTTGCGAAAAGCATGATCTCTAATTGATCGTTATAGGGTCTGAACTCGTTAATTTTCTTCAGGGGAAATCCCCTTGGATAGAAGATAAGAATAACAAGATAATATATACATTAGATTAAGAAAATAGATTAAGTGATTTGTTTTAACGTTGGGAAGTGCTTTTACGCACACCATATACAAACATACAGGTTACATCGACCACAAAAATCATTACTATCAACTAAAGCCCAACGGAACTTCCCGCGTCTTAGTGTCGCAGAATTGCTTTTATAACGCCCCGATGGCAGAACTGCCGAGGCAGACAACAACAGTCATGGAGTTGCTCCCATAGTCCACTGAGACCGGGGACAATTAAAACAGTTCATGATTGCAACAACGTCAATTTCTCGAAAACCATGATACCTACCGTGTGTGACGCATCATTCGTTTCTTCATCGACCATGTGCTGTTTCGTGGTTTAGTGCGGCTCAAGCCAGCGAGCCACACAGTCGTGTACAGGACGCTTCAACGAATTTTGCGCCAAAAAGTAAGTATTCATTATGTTTTAATTTTTGTTATTTGCCTATTTAAATCTTATTATTTGACAGTTTTTCTTATTTTGGAGTCTTCTTTAGTTATTTAAGAGTGTTTTTATTACTGTTGATTAATGTTAAAGTCAGTAGTAAGTCAAATATTGAGTATTAAAGTAGAAGATGTGAGATGGGTACGTTTGAAACAACTTGTCTTGGACGTTTGAAACGTTTCAATTGTCCCGTCGTTTCAACGTCATTTCTCGCATTTTTACCCAACTGCACAGAAGTAAGATTATGTTTTCTAGAGTGTGAATAATTTGTTTGTAAGTTTGACGTACCGATTTTTTTAAAGTATAGACGATGAAAATATAACCATTTAAATCGCTTTTAACTCACAATCGCTATTATAAAATTATATTTAATAGGCAACCCAATAACTCCGACGACCCTAAAATTAAGCCCGCGACATTAAGTTTCATGTATTTTTTTTTTCATTCATCTTTTCTAGAAATGCTGAGAAAACGAAAACACGTTACAGATAGAAGTTCCAAGAATATATTTGCATATCAGCGAGCATATGATGAACTGCTATCTGGTAAATCATTGAGGAAAGCTGCAAAAATGTTCGATTTAGATCACGTCTCATTAGCATGATATAAAAAAAAGAGAGAAAGCGCGCCTGAAAATACTCCTGTCGAAGATATAGCAATAGCACAAGAAAATGAGATTGTCACGTATGCAATCAAGTCTGCTGATATTTACTTTGGGCTAACCGCTAAGGACATGAGAAAACTTGCATATCATTTGACAGTTCGCTACAAACTTCGAAGGCCTGCTTCATGGGACGAAAATGAGATTGCCGGAGTAGAGTGGTTCCATGGATTTTTAGACTATTGCCGTGACAATGGCATCGTCATGCTTTCTTTCCCTCCACACTGTAGCCATAAGTTGCAGCCATTGGATCGCACTGTATATGGACCTTTCAAAAAAGCCGTGAATACGGCATGCGGCGGGTGATTGAGGGCAAATTCTGGAAAAACAATGACTATATACGACATTCCAAGCATAGTCACCATTGCGTTTCCCCGAGCTATGACGCTAAGTAACATTCAAGCTGGATTTCGAGTTACTGGAATTTGTCCATATAATAGTCAAGTATTCAGTGATTTGGATTTTGCACCCTCTTATGTCACGGACAGACCAAACCCGAATATGCAATAATGGAGATTAGTTTTTATAAACACTTACCTATTGTTGACTAGTTTTAGGGTTTTAATTTCCAAAAAAAAATTATTTTTAAGTGCCAAATATTAACTAAGTTGATTGATCTTCTCTGAAATTAAATTTCACAAGAAGAGTCAAAAATATTATACGGGTCAATAATTGATTGTTATAATTGAAACATTGTCATGATTGGAACGAGCTTTTTTGTATGAAACTTGATTACCTTTTTTTCTTCCCCGTGTATTGCTATTACAGCATAATAAGATACTAAGTATGTCAATTATTTGAAATAGTATTCAATAGTACAAATTAGATCACTAAACTTATATAAATAAAAGATATTTTGAGTTATTTATATTGAAGATGTTTTTGCATTTATAATTTTCGAAATAATAATGTTACGTTGACGGACTTGTCAAGATCTCAATAAACAATGTAGTTGTAAGATATATTGTTAAGACTGAATAAAAACCTTTAGTATTTCCTCAAAAATTTTCAGTGTTTCAATTATTCCTACATACTGTTTCAACCGTTCTTGGGGTGGGGTCAATAGAACCACTGTTCCCGGTCTTCTTTATAAGGTGATTGTAGGTTAACTATTCGAAATAGAGTTATAGATTATGTTTAATTTAGGAGCTAGATAACGACCCTTTCAATTATATAAATATGGGGGTTGTGGATATTATAGATACTTCACTACACACGGTTTAAGTAAAATTGTTTCATTTGTCCCCGGTCTACCCTAACTCAAAAAACTATTTACATGGGCTGGATCCATTTTGCATAACTATGTCCAATTATTCATGTTCTTATAACCCATTGTAGAAGATCACTCAAGATAGCCGATAAGAACATAACTAAAAATTATGTGTATCACATATTATGATACTATGACATAGCGATTTTACATGTCTTTAGTTGATAAAATTTAAAAAAAAACTAAATTCAGGCAGGCGGTGTATTTTTGACTAGCGACTCACCCTCGCTTCGCTTCGGGTTCGGCCCTAGACAAAAACAAATCTATCCCACGGGAACTGTACATTTTTCCGGGATGATAAATAGCCTATAGCATTCCTCAGTTAACGGGCTATCTAATGCAAAAAGAATTTTTCAAATCGGATTAGTAGTTCTTGAGATTAGCGCGTTCAACCAAACAAACAAACAAACAAACAAATAAACAAACAAACAAACAAACAAACAAACAAACAAACAAACAAACAAACAAACAAACAAACAAACTCTTCAGCTTTATAATATTTGTACAGATTACTTTGAAAGTTTCGCTGGACAATGTCAAAGCAAATCGAATAGATTCTTTACATTTTAACGATAGTTTTATTGATACATGGTTTGGTTTAAGAATTAGTATTACCATAATAATGCTCATTTAAATTTCGCCACAGGTATAGCAGAAGCTAACGTCAGTTGTATCTTAATAGGCCTTAACTTTTCTTAATAATAATTACATGCGTCCTGCAGATCTGTATAGTAATCATACTACCAAATGTAAATTGGACTACACACTAGTATGTGTGACGTACCCGAGCAAAGCCAAAGTACATTGCTAGTTTTTAATAAAAAAAAAAGACAGTTATGTATTTAAACAAAAAAGTATTTGAAGAACTATTAACAGCTTCCTTCCCTCTCTATCAACTTAGTAAGCTTAAACTTTGTGCACTTTACTGCCGTACTACTTCATTATAAGTTTTCCAAAACTCAACTTTCCTTATCGCACAGAGAGTTTTTTCCTGTATTTTTATATATTCCATCATTATGCCCATTTTATGAAATTATCTAAATCATATCCTAAATATATACTAGATTAAATAATATTTGTACCTACTAACTAAAAACCTTTAAAAAAATGAATCATTAAGAGAAATTTTGTATGTTAAAATAGAAACAAAACTAAAAATTCAAATGCTTTTTCTACTTGCCCCTTAACCAAAGAAAAGCTATTCAGCTACTACAGAGGTTAAAGCTTATTTCACAAAGTAACCTACTTTGATTCTTGTCACATTATTTTTCATTAAGGCAATTTGCAATCCAAAAAAACATGGGACGGAATTGGAATGGCATATAGTGCAAATAGGGTCATAATTCTTTATTGTTTTACCAATTGCTTAGTTTCCTGCGAGGAAGAAGTCTTTTTGAAATATTTAGTTGTTTACTTAATAGCCTCTAAATCAGTATCGCAAATATATCAGAATATAACTAACTCATTGCTGTAGGTTCATTGCAAATATATTATTAGGATATGAATAGTTTATTACTTTGCTTGTGCAAGAAAATCATTTCTTGGTTTTTATTTTTATACTAGCGACTTACCCTCGCTTCGCTCGGGTGCGTCCCTAGGTACGTTTTAATTTTTTTGAGCGAAACCCTAATTCTTTTTCTAAAATAAAAGCAGCCTAAGTTACTTCTTATTATGCCAGCTAGATGCCAGTGAAAGTCCCGTTAAAATTGGCCAAGCCGTTTCGGAGATTATCCGGAACGAACAGACAGACAGACAGACAAAAATTTAATAATTGTATTTTTCTTATAAGTACCGTATATAATTCCATATGCATTTAGTATAAAGCTGTTATTTTGACATTACAAATAGACACTTCAATTTTATTTATCTGTATAGATTATAAATGCTAAGCATGTGTGTATATCTGTTTTCAAAACGTCTGTAGAAGTGTCTTTCAGTAATATTTTCAAAATGGCTACCATTGATCACTATTTAGAGTTAAAAATAGGGTCATTGTGAAAAATTGTATCTTTGCTTACTGCTTCTTTATTAAACAGGCCTGGACACATGAATATACATACATATGTACATATTCACACAAATATTCACATAGTAAGCGATTCAAAGCATGTACTCTAGCTTAGTATATAATTCCAATAACCCAACAAAAATATAATATATCCTTCCATCTTCTCAATTAATGGAACAATATTTTTTCATTCACCATTTATTGCCCCAAAGGGAGATGTTAGTGCTAAACACATTATCGCCTATAAAATTTTATTGTAAATAACTAAAGATACAAACTGGCTTGGGTTTGAAAAAGATATCTAATAGGATATTATATTATTACTATGTAATATCCTTATACAAAAATCTATGGCTTTTTGTACAGACTTAAATAGGATCAATTCAATCAATTCGGATGTACATTCGCTGTACCAAATATCTTTATCTATCTTGAACAAATTTTCGTGACTCTTTTAATGAATGGATAAACAAAAAAAAAATTAAAGATATTTTTAAGTGTTCTTTGTTAGTAAATAATTATTTATAGTTATTTACCGGCTGCTTACTTTTGGTATACGTCATTAAACTCCTTTATGCAAGTACACTGCCCAAGCATTTTGAATTTGAAATGACAATAATATTATTTTCAATTAATTTTCCTATACAAACACAATATACACTACACTTAGATAATGTAAGAAAAAAATTAGGTCAAGTCGCTGGATATATATCGTATAAATACCCAAAGCATTCCATAAAAATAACTTAATTATATCCGACCATATCGAAGTATCGACCTCTCTTAATTTTCTTCCGGAAGCATTTCAAAAGACCATCAATGAGCTGGCAGGTATCAGAAAATAGTTTCTCTACAAAGTAACTTGGCAATTTAAGTTTTGAAAACTAGCGTTGACTTGGCGTTCTAAAGGCTGGTTAAACTGCTATATCCCGAAAGGTTCTGTTAAAAGTGGTGTAAGTAATAAGTTTAGGTTTTTGAATCGATAAAACTTCATAAAAATCTATTTAAATTAAATGAAAAAGTTATTATATAGCGACTCTTGCTTCGTTCTGGTTCGGAGCTCGATTTTTTATTTATGAACCGATTCAAATAAAACAAATACCAAATGTTAAATGAAGCTTACCACAATACATTAGTGAAAACCGCACCTAAATCGGTTGAGCCGTTTCTGAGATTAGCGCGCACAAACGCACAGACGAACAACAAAAATTCTAAAAATCATAGTTTTGAGTTCCATTGTGTTATTAACAACGACTATTATTGGGAGAATAATAGTTTTTTTTTAAATATCTTCTAGCGTACAGACAGCGATCAGTTAGACTTTTATTATATGTACAGATTATACAAATGTTTTTGTGCACAGATATTATTACTAATAATATAGTCAAGTCAAAAACACCATATTAAAAGCACAACTTTTTCCTTAAGACTTAGATAAGATGACATTTTGCAATCGTCATTGTGAATAGAAAATAAAACATTGTTCATACACTCTTTTGTTTATCCACTGCTGTCTTCCTGACAGTTTTCGCTCATGGCGGTAAGCAGCCTCGGTGGTCTAGTAGTATGAATGTACGACTGCAGATACAGAAGTTCGATTCCCCGGTCGTGTCATGTTTTAATATTGAGTTATCTGTTAAAAAGTTCTCGATAATAGTCCCGAGTGTAAAGTTTGGCGGTGATACGCCACTCCTGATTTCTCATTAGTCAGATTGTTGCCCCAGCAGAGTATGAGAGTGACAGAAAAAGAGAGTGCACTTGTGTCTGTGCATACACTTGTGCAGTTGCCTGGTCTCAGTGAGAGTGGCCGCTTTATCAAAATTGTTCAGGAGGATATTGTCACTTTCATGTCAAAATATATTTTTAGGATTCCGTACCCAAAGGGTAAAACGGGACCCTATTACTAAGACTCCGCTGTCCAGACAGACAGACGGACGTCTGTCTGGGGTTATAGATAATGCTACGCAACCCTTCGTGCGCGTGTCCGAATCGCACTTGGCCGATTTTTTCCTGTATATTTGTTTACCACTAAAGATTATAAAAAGTCTATATATCTAAGATGGCTCCTATAAATTTCGTATAATTTTACTATACCATATGACCTATTGAAATAACATTTCTGTTATTAGAGTCATGTTTTTTAAATCAATAGACATCTCCAAATAAGTAAAGAAATGGATATCACTAATAAAAACTATTGTTTTATTAAAGTTCTATCCATATTAGCGCTTAGATATATCATTATTACCTATAATTAAGTTTCTTTAGACAATTTCAATACCAGAAAGTCGTTTTGTTTAAGCCCGTTGATCACTTCACGGTAACACACTTACTATTTATAGTTAAACGCTCTTTGCATCTAACTTGCACTAACATTAGCCAACTCACGAACGCTCTAATTTCTGTAATTTTGGTTGGTTCGAGTCGATTCCATTTCGCGATACTTAGCTATATTAAGTTCATTAATGCTAATTTACCATAGTTGTAAGCATTTAGTGGAAATCGTGTTACGTGTAGAGTTTATTTTATATTTCGCAATAGAAACTTGATATAATTATCTAATCTTAATGCATCTATTGTTTTAACTTTTGACTTGACTGTAATATGAGGTACTTATGAATATAACTTTTCGTGTAGGAGTTGTAGTAAGCTTTGGATATTATGAATAGACTGGGGTGACTTAGTAATACTACCGTTCTCTCGCTTCACTAAGACTCTAATTCGAAAGCAACTAAGCTTCTTGAACTATTATACTCCAATCAGTTCAAAATACTTTTTACCTATTATATTCTTTAATTAACAACGTACTCTCGATATAAAGAAAGGATTGTTTTGTTGCATCGTAAAGGTTGGCAATGAACAGTTTTGTTTTTTTTAATGTTATTCTGGGATAAAAATATATTTATTCAGCCTAACTTTCTGTAGTAAGTACAATAATGTGTATATTATCTATTTAAGTGCAATAATGTATAGAATTTTAATGGAATATTAATGCAGATGCGTATTTTTTTCTTAATATTAAAAAAACATTCAGGATGCCAATTATTTTGGAAAGGAAAGGTGCTTCTATTAGCTTTTAAGTGATGCCATTTGATAGTTTTGAGGGACTTTTATTTAAAAGGATGTGTTAGCCCCATCATTCCTGAATTTTTCACATTAAGAAAATACATCTAAAATATTACCTATTTCATATGTAAAACATAAATTTGTCAAACTATACATCGAACAATGATCAGACAACTTCTCATGATGAATTAAGAAGTCTTTTGGTATTAGTTATGTTTAATATACGTTTATGTTACTCGATCTTTTTGAGCGCCATTTTACAATGTGAAGGCATTAGGAAAAATGAAATAAGACGAAAATAACAAAAAAAATTCATGCTGAAGTCATGGGCATAATAGTTTTGAATACACAGTTGTTTGCAACACAAAATAATAGTCACGACTTTCAAATATCTTCTATTATTAGTGACCTCAAAATTTTGACCGACAGGAGAAAGATAGATATAGACATTCCTTTTGCATTTCAAAATTATAACAAAGGAATGGTAGGAATGGATCAGGCAGGTCGCTGTGTACAGAAGTGCCACACGAGGCAAACAATGGTGGGTTTTGCTTTGCGTTAGCATGTTTACGTATATATTGGACTAGCTTTTGCCCGCGACTTCGTCCACGTGGAATAGTGACTTTGCTCGCAGAGCTACCGGCGCTGCGGCCAGCGCCCTCCCCCCTCACGACCGCCCTGCCCTCGCCTTGTATCGGGCTGAGAGCGCGCTCACCCATAGACCGCGTAAAGTTAAATACATATGTATATTTTAAAACTATGATATCTCCTAAGATATTCATTGAAATCAAATGATGTCAAGGGCAATTTTGTTCAAAATTAAATACTTGTGATGAATAACGTATTTATTTGGATAAGGATTAATATCATGTTTATAAAAACACCTTCGGAAGTAATGCATTATTTTAGAACAAATTTGATTGCCATAAAAAGGGTTATTTTGAGTCAACCTTAAAAGATAGACATATGCTGTCGCGGACTTTTTTTTAGAACTTTTAAAGGAGAACAATTCCGTCATACACGATTTTTGCGTAACTTCAACCGCTTACGCAGCGCACGCAACGGAAGCTCTCAAAAGAAATGATTTTTTCCCGTTTTTGCAACATTTTTCATTTATGCTCCGCTCCTATTGGTCGTAGCGTGATGTTCTATAGCCTAAAGCCTTCCTCGATAAATGGACTATCCAACACAAAAAGAATTTTTCAATTCCAACCAGTAGTTCCTGAGATTAGCGCGTTCAACCAAACAAACAAACAAACAAACAAACAAACAAACAAACAAACAAACAAACAAACAAACTCTTCAGCTTTATAATAATACTCCTGTCGAAGATATAGCAATAGCACAAGAAAATGAGATTGTCACGTATGCAATCAAGTCTGCTGATATTTACTTTGGGCTAACCGCTAAGGACATGAGAAAACTTGCATATCATTTGACAGTTCGCTACAAACTTCGAAGGCCTGCTTCATGGGACGAAAATGAGATTGCCGGAGTAGAGTGGTTCCATGGATTTTTAGACTATTGCCGTGACAATGGCATCGTCATGCTTTCTTTCCCTCCACACTGTAGCCATAAGTTGCAGCCATTGGATCGCACTGTATATGGACCTTTCAAAAAAGCCGTGAATACGGCATGCGGCGGGTGATTGAGGGCAAATTCTGGAAAAACAATGACTATATACGACATTCCAAGCATAGTCACCATTGCGTTTCCCCGAGCTATGACGCTAAGTAACATTCAAGCTGGATTTCGAGTTACTGGAATTTGTCCATATAATAGTCAAGTATTCAGTGATTTGGATTTTGCACCCTCTTATGTCACGGACAGACCAAACCCGAATATGCAATAATGGAGATTAGTTTTTATAAACACTTACCTATTGTTGACTAGTTTTAGGGTTTTAATTTCCAAAAAAAAATTATTTTTAAGTGCCAAATATTAACTAAGTTGATTGATCTTCTCTGAAATTAAATTTCACAAGAAGAGTCAAAAATATTATACGGGTCAATAATTGATTGTTATAATTGAAACATTGTCATGATTGGAACGAGCTTTTTTGTATGAAACTTGATTACCTTTTTTTCTTCCCCGTGTATTGCTATTACAGCATAATAAGATACTAAGTATGTCAATTATTTGAAATAGTATTCAATAGTACAAATTAGATCACTAAACTTATATAAATAAAAGATATTTTGAGTTATTTATATTGAAGATGTTTTTGCATTTATAATTTTCGAAATAATAATGTTACGTTGACGGACTTGTCAAGATCTCAATAAACAATGTAGTTGTAAGATATATTGTTAAGACTGAATAAAAACCTTTAGTATTTCCTCAAAAATTTTCAGTGTTTCAATTATTCCTACATACTGTTTCAACCGTTCTTGGGGTGGGGTCAATAGAACCACTGTTCCCGGTCTTCTTTATAAGGTGATTGTAGGTTAACTATTCGAAATAGAGTTATAGATTATGTTTAATTTAGGAGCTAGATAACGACCCTTTCAATTATATAAATATGGGGGTTGTGGATATTATAGATACTTCACTACACACGGTTTAAGTAAAATTGTTTCATTTGTCCCCGGTCTACCCTAACTCAAAAAACTATTTACATGGGCTGGATCCATTTTGCATAACTATGTCCAATTATTCATGTTCTTATAACCCATTGTAGAAGATCACTCAAGATAGCCGATAAGAACATAACTAAAAATTATGTGTATCACATATTATGATACTATGACATAGCGATTTTACATGTCTTTAGTTGATAAAATTTAAAAAAAAACTAAATTCAGGCAGGCGGTGTATTTTTGACTAGCGACTCACCCTCGCTTCGCTTCGGGTTCGGCCCTAGACAAAAACAAATCTATCCCACGGGAACTGTACATTTTTCCGGGATGATAAATAGCCTATAGCATTCCTCAGTTAACGGGCTATCTAATGCAAAAAGAATTTTTCAAATCGGATTAGTAGTTCTTGAGATTAGCGCGTTCAACCAAACAAACAAACAAACAAACAAATAAACAAACAAACAAACAAACAAACAAA
Source organism: Argynnis bischoffii washingtonia (assembly GCA_033884665.1). NCBI lineage: Eukaryota > Metazoa > Arthropoda > Insecta > Lepidoptera > Nymphalidae > Argynnis > Argynnis bischoffii. The sequence continues at coordinate 8,773,081 of CM066618.1, read as the reverse complement.
CAAACAAACAAACAAACAAACAAACAAACTCTTCAGCTTTATAATATTTGTACAGATTACTTTGAAAGTTTCGCTGGACAATGTCAAAGCAAATCGAATAGATTCTTTACATTTTAACGATAGTTTTATTGATACATGGTTTGGTTTAAGAATTAGTATTACCATAATAATGCTCATTTAAATTTCGCCACAGGTATAGCAGAAGCTAACGTCAGTTGTATCTTAATAGGCCTTAACTTTTCTTAATAATAATTACATGCGTCCTGCAGATCTGTATAGTAATCATACTACCAAATGTAAATTGGACTACACACTAGTATGTGTGACGTACCCGAGCAAAGCCAAAGTACATTGCTAGTTTTTAATAAAAAAAAAAGACAGTTATGTATTTAAACAAAAAAGTATTTGAAGAACTATTAACAGCTTCCTTCCCTCTCTATCAACTTAGTAAGCTTAAACTTTGTGCACTTTACTGCCGTACTACTTCATTATAAGTTTTCCAAAACTCAACTTTCCTTATCGCACAGAGAGTTTTTTCCTGTATTTTTATATATTCCATCATTATGCCCATTTTATGAAATTATCTAAATCATATCCTAAATATATACTAGATTAAATAATATTTGTACCTACTAACTAAAAACCTTTAAAAAAATGAATCATTAAGAGAAATTTTGTATGTTAAAATAGAAACAAAACTAAAAATTCAAATGCTTTTTCTACTTGCCCCTTAACCAAAGAAAAGCTATTCAGCTACTACAGAGGTTAAAGCTTATTTCACAAAGTAACCTACTTTGATTCTTGTCACATTATTTTTCATTAAGGCAATTTGCAATCCAAAAAAACATGGGACGGAATTGGAATGGCATATAGTGCAAATAGGGTCATAATTCTTTATTGTTTTACCAATTGCTTAGTTTCCTGCGAGGAAGAAGTCTTTTTGAAATATTTAGTTGTTTACTTAATAGCCTCTAAATCAGTATCGCAAATATATCAGAATATAACTAACTCATTGCTGTAGGTTCATTGCAAATATATTATTAGGATATGAATAGTTTATTACTTTGCTTGTGCAAGAAAATCATTTCTTGGTTTTTATTTTTATACTAGCGACTTACCCTCGCTTCGCTCGGGTGCGTCCCTAGGTACGTTTTAATTTTTTTGAGCGAAACCCTAATTCTTTTTCTAAAATAAAAGCAGCCTAAGTTACTTCTTATTATGCCAGCTAGATGCCAGTGAAAGTCCCGTTAAAATTGGCCAAGCCGTTTCGGAGATTATCCGGAACGAACAGACAGACAGACAGACAAAAATTTAATAATTGTATTTTTCTTATAAGTACCGTATATAATTCCATATGCATTTAGTATAAAGCTGTTATTTTGACATTACAAATAGACACTTCAATTTTATTTATCTGTATAGATTATAAATGCTAAGCATGTGTGTATATCTGTTTTCAAAACGTCTGTAGAAGTGTCTTTCAGTAATATTTTCAAAATGGCTACCATTGATCACTATTTAGAGTTAAAAATAGGGTCATTGTGAAAAATTGTATCTTTGCTTACTGCTTCTTTATTAAACAGGCCTGGACACATGAATATACATACATATGTACATATTCACACAAATATTCACATAGTAAGCGATTCAAAGCATGTACTCTAGCTTAGTATATAATTCCAATAACCCAACAAAAATATAATATATCCTTCCATCTTCTCAATTAATGGAACAATATTTTTTCATTCACCATTTATTGCCCCAAAGGGAGATGTTAGTGCTAAACACATTATCGCCTATAAAATTTTATTGTAAATAACTAAAGATACAAACTGGCTTGGGTTTGAAAAAGATATCTAATAGGATATTATATTATTACTATGTAATATCCTTATACAAAAATCTATGGCTTTTTGTACAGACTTAAATAGGATCAATTCAATCAATTCGGATGTACATTCGCTGTACCAAATATCTTTATCTATCTTGAACAAATTTTCGTGACTCTTTTAATGAATGGATAAACAAAAAAAAAATTAAAGATATTTTTAAGTGTTCTTTGTTAGTAAATAATTATTTATAGTTATTTACCGGCTGCTTACTTTTGGTATACGTCATTAAACTCCTTTATGCAAGTACACTGCCCAAGCATTTTGAATTTGAAATGACAATAATATTATTTTCAATTAATTTTCCTATACAAACACAATATACACTACACTTAGATAATGTAAGAAAAAAATTAGGTCAAGTCGCTGGATATATATCGTATAAATACCCAAAGCATTCCATAAAAATAACTTAATTATATCCGACCATATCGAAGTATCGACCTCTCTTAATTTTCTTCCGGAAGCATTTCAAAAGACCATCAATGAGCTGGCAGGTATCAGAAAATAGTTTCTCTACAAAGTAACTTGGCAATTTAAGTTTTGAAAACTAGCGTTGACTTGGCGTTCTAAAGGCTGGTTAAACTGCTATATCCCGAAAGGTTCTGTTAAAAGTGGTGTAAGTAATAAGTTTAGGTTTTTGAATCGATAAAACTTCATAAAAATCTATTTAAATTAAATGAAAAAGTTATTATATAGCGACTCTTGCTTCGTTCTGGTTCGGAGCTCGATTTTTTATTTATGAACCGATTCAAATAAAACAAATACCAAATGTTAAATGAAGCTTACCACAATACATTAGTGAAAACCGCACCTAAATCGGTTGAGCCGTTTCTGAGATTAGCGCGCACAAACGCACAGACGAACAACAAAAATTCTAAAAATCATAGTTTTGAGTTCCATTGTGTTATTAACAACGACTATTATTGGGAGAATAATAGTTTTTTTTTAAATATCTTCTAGCGTACAGACAGCGATCAGTTAGACTTTTATTATATGTACAGATTATACAAATGTTTTTGTGCACAGATATTATTACTAATAATATAGTCAAGTCAAAAACACCATATTAAAAGCACAACTTTTTCCTTAAGACTTAGATAAGATGACATTTTGCAATCGTCATTGTGAATAGAAAATAAAACATTGTTCATACACTCTTTTGTTTATCCACTGCTGTCTTCCTGACAGTTTTCGCTCATGGCGGTAAGCAGCCTCGGTGGTCTAGTAGTATGAATGTACGACTGCAGATACAGAAGTTCGATTCCCCGGTCGTGTCATGTTTTAATATTGAGTTATCTGTTAAAAAGTTCTCGATAATAGTCCCGAGTGTAAAGTTTGGCGGTGATACGCCACTCCTGATTTCTCATTAGTCAGATTGTTGCCCCAGCAGAGTATGAGAGTGACAGAAAAAGAGAGTGCACTTGTGTCTGTGCATACACTTGTGCAGTTGCCTGGTCTCAGTGAGAGTGGCCGCTTTATCAAAATTGTTCAGGAGGATATTGTCACTTTCATGTCAAAATATATTTTTAGGATTCCGTACCCAAAGGGTAAAACGGGACCCTATTACTAAGACTCCGCTGTCCAGACAGACAGACGGACGTCTGTCTGGGGTTATAGATAATGCTACGCAACCCTTCGTGCGCGTGTCCGAATCGCACTTGGCCGATTTTTTCCTGTATATTTGTTTACCACTAAAGATTATAAAAAGTCTATATATCTAAGATGGCTCCTATAAATTTCGTATAATTTTACTATACCATATGACCTATTGAAATAACATTTCTGTTATTAGAGTCATGTTTTTTAAATCAATAGACATCTCCAAATAAGTAAAGAAATGGATATCACTAATAAAAACTATTGTTTTATTAAAGTTCTATCCATATTAGCGCTTAGATATATCATTATTACCTATAATTAAGTTTCTTTAGACAATTTCAATACCAGAAAGTCGTTTTGTTTAAGCCCGTTGATCACTTCACGGTAACACACTTACTATTTATAGTTAAACGCTCTTTGCATCTAACTTGCACTAACATTAGCCAACTCACGAACGCTCTAATTTCTGTAATTTTGGTTGGTTCGAGTCGATTCCATTTCGCGATACTTAGCTATATTAAGTTCATTAATGCTAATTTACCATAGTTGTAAGCATTTAGTGGAAATCGTGTTACGTGTAGAGTTTATTTTATATTTCGCAATAGAAACTTGATATAATTATCTAATCTTAATGCATCTATTGTTTTAACTTTTGACTTGACTGTAATATGAGGTACTTATGAATATAACTTTTCGTGTAGGAGTTGTAGTAAGCTTTGGATATTATGAATAGACTGGGGTGACTTAGTAATACTACCGTTCTCTCGCTTCACTAAGACTCTAATTCGAAAGCAACTAAGCTTCTTGAACTATTATACTCCAATCAGTTCAAAATACTTTTTACCTATTATATTCTTTAATTAACAACGTACTCTCGATATAAAGAAAGGATTGTTTTGTTGCATCGTAAAGGTTGGCAATGAACAGTTTTGTTTTTTTTAATGTTATTCTGGGATAAAAATATATTTATTCAGCCTAACTTTCTGTAGTAAGTACAATAATGTGTATATTATCTATTTAAGTGCAATAATGTATAGAATTTTAATGGAATATTAATGCAGATGCGTATTTTTTTCTTAATATTAAAAAAACATTCAGGATGCCAATTATTTTGGAAAGGAAAGGTGCTTCTATTAGCTTTTAAGTGATGCCATTTGATAGTTTTGAGGGACTTTTATTTAAAAGGATGTGTTAGCCCCATCATTCCTGAATTTTTCACATTAAGAAAATACATCTAAAATATTACCTATTTCATATGTAAAACATAAATTTGTCAAACTATACATCGAACAATGATCAGACAACTTCTCATGATGAATTAAGAAGTCTTTTGGTATTAGTTATGTTTAATATACGTTTATGTTACTCGATCTTTTTGAGCGCCATTTTACAATGTGAAGGCATTAGGAAAAATGAAATAAGACGAAAATAACAAAAAAAATTCATGCTGAAGTCATGGGCATAATAGTTTTGAATACACAGTTGTTTGCAACACAAAATAATAGTCACGACTTTCAAATATCTTCTATTATTAGTGACCTCAAAATTTTGACCGACAGGAGAAAGATAGATATAGACATTCCTTTTGCATTTCAAAATTATAACAAAGGAATGGTAGGAATGGATCAGGCAGGTCGCTGTGTACAGAAGTGCCACACGAGGCAAACAATGGTGGGTTTTGCTTTGCGTTAGCATGTTTACGTATATATTGGACTAGCTTTTGCCCGCGACTTCGTCCACGTGGAATAGTGACTTTGCTCGCAGAGCTACCGGCGCTGCGGCCAGCGCCCTCCCCCCTCACGACCGCCCTGCCCTCGCCTTGTATCGGGCTGAGAGCGCGCTCACCCATAGACCGCGTAAAGTTAAATACATATGTATATTTTAAAACTATGATATCTCCTAAGATATTCATTGAAATCAAATGATGTCAAGGGCAATTTTGTTCAAAATTAAATACTTGTGATGAATAACGTATTTATTTGGATAAGGATTAATATCATGTTTATAAAAACACCTTCGGAAGTAATGCATTATTTTAGAACAAATTTGATTGCCATAAAAAGGGTTATTTTGAGTCAACCTTAAAAGATAGACATATGCTGTCGCGGACTTTTTTTTAGAACTTTTAAAGGAGAACAATTCCGTCATACACGATTTTTGCGTAACTTCAACCGCTTACGCAGCGCACGCAACGGAAGCTCTCAAAAGAAATGATTTTTTCCCGTTTTTGCAACATTTTTCATTTATGCTCCGCTCCTATTGGTCGTAGCGTGATGTTCTATAGCCTAAAGCCTTCCTCGATAAATGGACTATCCAACACAAAAAGAATTTTTCAATTCCAACCAGTAGTTCCTGAGATTAGCGCGTTCAACCAAACAAACAAACAAACAAACAAACAAACAAACAAACAAACAAACAAACAAACAAACAAACAAACAAACTCTTCAGCTTTATAATAATACTCCTGTCGAAGATATAGCAATAGCACAAGAAAATGAGATTGTCACGTATGCAATCAAGTCTGCTGATATTTACTTTGGGCTAACCGCTAAGGACATGAGAAAACTTGCATATCATTTGACAGTTCGCTACAAACTTCGAAGGCCTGCTTCATGGGACGAAAATGAGATTGCCGGAGTAGAGTGGTTCCATGGATTTTTAGACTATTGCCGTGACAATGGCATCGTCATGCTTTCTTTCCCTCCACACTGTAGCCATAAGTTGCAGCCATTGGATCGCACTGTATATGGACCTTTCAAAAAAGCCGTGAATACGGCATGCGGCGGGTGATTGAGGGCAAATTCTGGAAAAACAATGACTATATACGACATTCCAAGCATAGTCACCATTGCGTTTCCCCGAGCTATGACGCTAAGTAACATTCAAGCTGGATTTCGAGTTACTGGAATTTGTCCATATAATAGTCAAGTATTCAGTGATTTGGATTTTGCACCCTCTTATGTCACGGACAGACCAAACCCGAATATGCAATAATGGAGATTAGTTTTTATAAACACTTACCTATTGTTGACTAGTTTTAGGGTTTTAATTTCCAAAAAAAAATTATTTTTAAGTGCCAAATATTAACTAAGTTGATTGATCTTCTCTGAAATTAAATTTCACAAGAAGAGTCAAAAATATTATACGGGTCAATAATTGATTGTTATAATTGAAACATTGTCATGATTGGAACGAGCTTTTTTGTATGAAACTTGATTACCTTTTTTTCTTCCCCGTGTATTGCTATTACAGCATAATAAGATACTAAGTATGTCAATTATTTGAAATAGTATTCAATAGTACAAATTAGATCACTAAACTTATATAAATAAAAGATATTTTGAGTTATTTATATTGAAGATGTTTTTGCATTTATAATTTTCGAAATAATAATGTTACGTTGACGGACTTGTCAAGATCTCAATAAACAATGTAGTTGTAAGATATATTGTTAAGACTGAATAAAAACCTTTAGTATTTCCTCAAAAATTTTCAGTGTTTCAATTATTCCTACATACTGTTTCAACCGTTCTTGGGGTGGGGTCAATAGAACCACTGTTCCCGGTCTTCTTTATAAGGTGATTGTAGGTTAACTATTCGAAATAGAGTTATAGATTATGTTTAATTTAGGAGCTAGATAACGACCCTTTCAATTATATAAATATGGGGGTTGTGGATATTATAGATACTTCACTACACACGGTTTAAGTAAAATTGTTTCATTTGTCCCCGGTCTACCCTACTATTAGAGAAATACCAGGAGCAACACACATGGTACACAGTGTAGTATGTCTCTTGCCTTGACACCCGGCTGGATTGCCGGACACTAATGAACCCTCCACCATAACAAGATAAACACACATTAGGTATAAGATTATTAGGATTAAAAGATATCTTAAGTCTCTATTCTTTACTTTACGGAAAAAATAATAAGACGACACATTTTCTGAATATTAATGGGGTAAAATAAAAATCTATACTAATAATTTTGCTACTTTTTTATGACACACTAAACTAGTTTTGTTTATATTAGGGCATTAAATTAAAAAATTAAAAAGGTAGGTAACCTTCGGTAACATTTGCCTCAACTCTAGCGATTCATTTGTACCTATGTTTATGTAAATGAAATGTTTCACTATTATTTTATTTATTACTTAATAAGAAAAATATGTAAATCTATTTTTTTTTAATAATTCTCATTCTTTTGTTCCAAAATCACACACTTTATGAACTCGATGAAGAACGTTTACGTTCGAAAAAAAATCACTACCTATCTAAGAGTATATTTTACACTTTATAACATTATACGTCTACTCAAATGCATACTTGCAACTATTGTTACTGTGCCCTTACCTTCACTAGACTTGGTCAAAGTCACTAGGTCTGAACCTGGACGAACAGTATTTGTAAGCCCGCTTGCCCTAAGATTAATATCGTCGATCGAGCCTGCAACTCCTTGCGATCATTCATACGTCGGTATAGTAATGTTTTTAGTCCCGTAAAATGTCACATAGTTGAAAACACCAACATCTGCAGAAGAAGGTACTTAAATTTGCAGATAAAGCATACCAAGTTCGGATGCAGAATGGGCATACTCCAAAAGTTCAGGAGGATTTAACGTTTTGTAACAACACCTCATTAATGCAAAACCCAATCCGGCGAGTAAATGAGGAACAGTTGGCTAGCCTGGTGACAGTGGTAACGATTCATCTTACTCGTATACTCGTCGTATACTCTGATTCCCTCTCATTGTCGAGCTTTATGCGTCGCAAATGGTTTTCGTTAAGCATGATATACATAAATTGTTACTGTTTTGATAGCGAATAATAATCTATAAACGATTTTTTGAATAACATTTTTAACGATTAACAACTTTTATTGAAATTATCTGTTTATATTTTTCAGATACACCATCAATGTCCGACTCGACCAAAGTGTGCCACTATTCAGAGATGGAAATGGCGAATGCGTCGTAATAAACACGTCTCTCCGGGTCAGGGTTCCTTTAAGATGTGAACCCATTAATTCCAAAAAGACAAAAAAAATATATTTTAAATAAAATATAAGTATGTACTTCGAGTCCACATCATCCGAGTCGACCAAGCAAACTTAATAAGTTTTTAGAAAGTTTACTAATGATTACAGATTTCTCTTGAATTCTTTTAATTCTCAATATTCTTCTCCTCATACTTCTTTGACATGCTCTAATTTTGATTTTTGTTTGTTGCATAAAATTCCAAGTTTGACAAACGTAAATTAATAATGATAATAATAATGATCCATGAACTGCTTATTTTGATTGACATATCACATTTCAGAATTTTTTAATCTCCAAAACTTTTTCCAAGCATTTGTGATTTCTAGACTTTGTTTAAACAGTTTAAGGGTAAAAAAAAGAATCCGTCGAAGATGAATTTGGGGAATTACGCCCACTAGCTTTTCCTGATTCCTTTCTGAACGAAAGAATAGACTGTGAATTTAACTCCGTTAGTACTTTTAAGGGTGACAAATTCTTCTCTTAGCTGTAGTTGAATGGGATCCCATGATTAGTATACCTACAGTGTCTTTACGTTTTTAAAAGTAGTTGTTTGAATTAATGAATGCCTAAAATGATTTGCTAACGTTAAAAAACAGCCTCAGGAAAGTCATGTAATTTTTTTTCTTCTCCGACTATTCACTTATTTTATTGATACATTAATACAATATACTCGTATAAAATGGCGTTTTAAGCATCTTTGAAAGACCTTTATATTTATAATTTCTGAAATTTCAGCACTTCCTTTGTATTCTAAATTAGAAAAAAGCATATGTGAAATACATGCGAATCAAAAATGATCGTTTTCTTTTTACTAAAAAGAAAAAGTAGAATACGTTTATTGTGTTCACACTTCACATAACCTGGTGCCTTGAAGTTGTATTGCGTTACGATTAGGCAACTTATTTGTATTTCAAATGCATATTTTATAATGCAAATTTGTCTTCGCCAATAGAAATATTTCATTGATAAATTATTATTTTTATTTCATTAATAGATTGTATGCCTAGCAACAAAAATGACATTTTACGTAGTGTAATTCGATTTTGCCGTAGATACACCTCTAAGCATTTAAATTACAATTAACGAAACCATTTTATGATGTCACAAAACTACTATTTGAATTTATGAGACATTGTCAAGGTCAAAGTTAATGTTTAGACGAATTACAAGTTTCCAACCGATTTAGACGAGCTACGAGAGAAAATATTATTTCATGAATAATTCATAGCATTAACGTACTAATCTATACAGATAAAATTGATGTGTCTGTTTGTAATATTAAAATAACCGCTTTTTACTAAATGCATATGGATGTATACACGTATGTACATATACCTAAACAACATTTTTTACAATTTCTGTCTGTCTGTCCGTCTGTCTGTTTATACCGGCTAATCTCTGAAACGGCTGAACCGATTTTGACGCGACTTTGCTTTGCTTTCACTGTCACTTTCACAGATAGCTGATATAATAAGGACTTTTATTTCAAAAAAAAAATAGGGCCCCCACGGAAAAAAAAATAAAACCAAATTAATTAATTAATTTTGTTTTGGAAAGCAACCTAGGGGCGAACCGGGGCAAACCCGAGCGAAGCGAGGGTGAGTCGCTAGTAGCAAATAAAATATACGATATTATCAAAGAAACATTTTATTAAAACTCATTCACTTAATTCTAGGACAATAATTTAAAAAAGCAGCGTTCAAAATCACCAAGTGAGACGCATCACGTGGTCAGTTTTTCTTTTAGATGATTTTATAAAACCAAGAAACTGTAGCTCCGACACGGCTCTCGTAAAACGAACCCTGCAAGAAAAAAATGACTTTCTTAAATAATTTCTTAGATTTACGTGACATTTGATATAAAATTATTTTACCAGATGTTTTTGCAGTTTTATTTTTATTCTCATTTTTATTCCTATTATTATTTTGAATTGATTCAGATTTTAAAAATTTAAGTACACAATGATAGTAACATGAATTAAATATTTTTAAATTGTATCATTTACAATAGACAAAAGCAAATCAAAAATACGGGAACCGTACATTTTACTGGATGATATATAGCCTATAGCCTTCCTCAGTTAACGGGCTATCAAATGCAAAAAATTTTTGAAATCCGATTAGTAGTTCGTGAGATTTGCGCGTTCAACCAAACAAAAAAACAAACTCTTCAGCTTTATAATTTTAGCATAGATAGCAACCACAATTATAAATATTTATTTTATTTTTAATATCGTATGGTACTCCATTGCCGTTTTCTACCAATTTATTCTATATTTTCCTAGGTCACCTTCCGCAATAACTGTGATTTTTGAAACGTCAAAAACCTAAATCTTTACCGTGACCATTTTCGCTGCTATTGCATTTTGCATTCGAAACATAGGCAATCAAAAATCTAAATAATAATGAAACCGCAAAGAAACCATAATGAGTATTACGTGGCGATAATTCTAGGTTAGCTGTAGGTGTAGAAGAGCCATTAAGAGTATCAAGCTCCAACGAATGCATATCTTAGCACAATAAATATAAGTGTAGCGACACTCACATGTTCACAAATAATAGATACTTTTTTTATATTTTAAGGAGATAAATTATTCGAAACAACGCAGATATCAACTGCATCTCATTGCAAAATATATTTTAGGACGATAATAAATTGCCCATGTAATTGTTATTCGAATCCTTTGTACTCTTTTGTACTCTGGATAACCATGTGAGCTAAATCACATTTGATAAATTCACAAAGAGACACTTAACTTTTTTATAAACTAGCCCTTACACACTGCTCTGCTAGTATAGTCTATTTATGCATAATTTCTCCGCGCCTAAGGGTCGGAACGTGATGTATGGCCTATGGCCATTTTCCTCAATAACTCGGCTGGTACTTTCAGAAATAAGCGCGTTCAAACAAACAATAAAAAGTGTTTATAAAAAAATAGCCTTTATAATACTACTGTAGATAGAGATTAATATTATTTCTTAATAAAAACGTATGAATTTAAAACAAAAAAAAAACAAAAATTAAGTGTCTGCGATGCTAACTTTACCAATACCTAGATACATACATTCCAGTGTGTTCCTCAAATGTCTTTGTTGATTAACATGAGGTTTTTTTTTATTATTTATACCTTTGATTCACTTATTAATAAATATGCAACTTATATTTGTGTCAATACCTGTAGCATAACAAGCGATACGTGCAACACTTTACAATAAATTAAAAAAAAAAAAAACCGACTTCCAGGCACTAAAAAGTAAAAAATAACTAAACGGGGGTTTTCATTTAAAATAGACACTTAATCAGATATTTTCGAAGTCGGTGTGCTTTGATTTGTATTGGCTGGCACCGACTTCGAAAAAATCTGATTAAGTATCTATTCTAAATGAAAACCCCCGTTTAGTTATTTTTTTTACTTTTCAGTGCCTGGAAGTCGGTTTTTTTTTAAGTTTTTATTTTTCCATTTTTAGTGTAGACGTATCATCAATACAAATTAATCAAGCCCAAACACCAGGTAATTGCTGTAAATCGTTGAGGAGTTCCCTCGACTATCTTTCGGGTCCATCATCAGATCGACTCCAGACCTTCATTAAATAGTAGTGCTTTAAAATACCTAATGAAAATGTTATCAAACGCACTAGTCGCCGCTACAATTTTGAAAGTTCCCCTCGATTTCTCTGGGATCCCATCATCAAATCCTGGTTTCCTTATCATGGGACCACTCTTGGGATATCTCCTTTCCAACAAAAAAAGAATTATCAAAATCGGTTCATAAACGACGAAAAAATCCGCGAACAAACATAAAAAAATATATATATACGGTCGAATTGAGAACCTCCTTCTTTTTTTGGAAGTCGGTTAAAAAATACCTACATTTATAATAGCATAAACGGCAGCAAAAATAAGCATTTAAAGAAATATAATTTTTTTGTTCAGTCATATTTAACGATATTTTTAAACGGCATCCTGGATGAACAAATGATAAAGATATTTTATTTTCGCATTATTAATATGCCTATATGTAGACAGCATATACATATTAAACATTATATTCGTGTTAAAAATATCTTGATAAAATCAAGGTCAGTATCAAGTTTTAAATTGACAATGTATAAACAACAGCTAAGAGGATTTCAAATTCACTTTAACATTTGGAATATAGATTTTGTTCTTCTACCATTTTTTAGAATATATAATTAAATAGTTAAAGCTTTAACTGAATATAAAACATTAAAAAATTAATAGATTTTTTACATTAGACGATTCTGTTTTATCATAAAAATATTATAATCAAAGCCTATTTTATATATTTTAAGTCAGGTATTTCAAAAAAGAAGTCAGACTGCTATATTATTCTTTTAATATCTAAATTATTTTAATATGAAAATAATTGATACTTACTGAACACTAACATCTTCATATCGGTCTTCGTCTTCTTGGTCTGGACGTAATACAGCAGCGAAAGCTTGAAGCCAATCATACAGATTTATGTGCTTCCCGCACTCGCGGTGAAGTTTGTATGCAATGCATACATCAGGCAACAAGTCCGATATACTTTCCACTGACGGTAACAAACAGCATGTACACTGAAAATTAACGTATAGTTACTTACCAATACTTTAAATAACAAAATTGTAACGCTACCTTGGATATGAATAAATATATATTTTTTAAAATAAAACTTCTTTACGCACGCTTGACTTGAGTGATAAGCTGGTGAATGCGTTACGGAAAAATGTACGTAGGTACGTTTGTTGCCATGGTAACTGTTGTTGTTGTCTGACAAATGATATATAATATTATATTTTTTCCTCAAATGATATTCTATAAATATATGATTGTAATATGCCTAATATGCCTTATATTTAGTATCTCACCTATCCTAATTACATATTTAAAACATAAATTGAATTTCACAAAGAGTACCGATAACCTATAGAAGTTTTACTTCTTGCGCGTGTACACATTCATATACGCACTCTTTAATTTTTTTTTATATAAAATGTGTTTCATGGCTATTTCCTATGTACTTACCGAATAGAACAGAAATCAAATTTATGGAAATTTGCCTGGAAATTTTCGGAACTAACGGATTATTATATTTTTATCATATTAATAGCAGTCAGCATTTAAACAAGTTTCATTTTAGTGAGTACAATAAAACCAAATAGCTTAAGACTTCACACTGTAAGCGTTCGTGTATAAAGCGTCTAGACCATAACAACATAACAATAGAAATGCACACAGCACAAGTATATAAAATCATTATATAAAGTAGAAGATATTCGTAAATCTCTATGAGATCTACAATGATCATAATAGCGCAATACGTCATATGCGGGTAAATCTGTTTGATTAAAAGCGCAGCGTTGGATATCAGCACGCATAATATTACAATCAAAAATGGTTAAATGTTTAAAATTGACAATATACTGTTTATTTATCCAACATGCGAAAACGTGAAAAGACGTAAAGATAATTATTATTATATCACACAAGCGATCTGCACTAGCCCAATTCTCTTAAAATATGTCACTTTTCAAAGAAGTGTAATTAAGGCTCACACGAGTTCACAAATACGTGTTAGTAGTCGCAGGAACCAACTCATTTTTTAAGTCACTCTCACAGGTTAACATGGAAATCTTTGGGAGAGTCCTATGTCCAACATTAAACGACTTCCGGTTGAAAGTACGACGAAAGACTACTTAGCATACATAGCTATAAGTTATGCACGTATTCCCTCAATACATATAACTTTTTTTAGTAGACATGGAAAGCCAAATCCATTGACATATTAGGATTAGCGAAAAATATTTGAAGCTCTGCCAGGACCGAATCTGATAAAAATTAAAACTAAAGTTAATTTCGTTGTTTCCACGTTAAAGAATTCAATTCTTAATTAAAAATTGGACTAACAGTTAATACTTTCGTCTTTCTTGGTTACTTTCTTTCTTTCTTCTTCTCTTCTTACTATCGAATGCTGTACTCGAATACAATTGTCGAATGCGTTTTGGCCCATGCCCACTCGACTCGACTTAAATATTTATTACAGGCATCCAACATTTAATTTTACACGTCCTTTTCTTAAATATGAACTAAATATTTAAAAAGCTTAATATTTAATATAATATACTTTAGGTCCAAATAAATTTTAATATCTTTTATTACATAATTCATTTATAAAGTATTTTTTAAATTTAAATTCATAAACATTAAAAGCAGATCTCATATACATATTCATCTTTAAGCTGGAGACCGGTGTCATTATTCAAAAGTAAACGAAATGAAACAAGTTTCGATATGTACAAGAATAAAATTCCTATATATATTCCAAAGACTACTATTTTACATAAAGTACTTAAATCTTTTTTATTTAATTTACATAAATAATATATTCTCTAGTTATATTATAAAAATAATAATTGCTTGTTGAACAAATATGGAATCTAATAATCTAATATGTTAACTCTACATATTACATTATTTGATTCCATAATAATATGAAAAATTAAATACTAAACGATACATGGAAAAATCAAGTCAATTGAATCTACATAATCGATACAGATAAATAAAATTGAAGTATCTGTTTGTCATGTCAAAAAAACCAGACAAGTGCGAGTCGGACTCGCCCACCGAGGGTTCCATACAAATTTGTATGTACATAAACATATTATCGTACCTATTTAGAGTTATGTTTAATTACAAATTTTTAAATTAAATAAGCAGGTATGCATAACAGTGCTAACTGTTAGGTACTACATACAACAAAATTATTAAGTATCTATATAATACTTTCTTAGGTTTACGCGAATATTAGACATTTAAATAAAACTATCTTTTCGGATTTTTTCGCGGATTTATTTTGATTTTTGTTTCCCGACGTTTCGATTGCTTTACAGCAATCATGGTCACGGGAGAGACTAAGGTGTCAGATGTCTCAAAAGTATTATATAGTTGTTACAGACAGCCTACCCACAATTAACAAAAATTTTTGTGTAAGTCCATGATTGCTGTAAAGCAATCGAAACGTCGGGAAACAAAAATCAAAATAAATCCGCGAAAAAATCCGAAAAGATAGTTTTATTTAAGTATCTATACTTCTAAAAAAGGTTTTTTTTAATTCTTCGTCAAAAATCGAAAACTATACATCATAAAAATAATTAAAAATCTTTTTAAGCTTGTGCCCAAGAAGCCTTTTCATACGATACCCCACATGACACGGTTAACTCAATTCAAAATTTGGACCGCCGTTCCTTGCATAAAGACTCTGTTTTTTTATGATTTAATTACAAATGTAATGTTTACAGATTTTTCCCTATTACTTGTAGTATATGACGGTATTACTTACCAAATTTGATAGTTCTAAGTCAATGGAAAATACCCTATGAATTTTAATTCCCTTGAGAGTGTCGAAACATACATTTTTGCGGCATAAACGGCCGTATCTTTTTTTTACGTTAACTTAGAAGTTTGATTTTTTCACAGCTCCAAGAGACTATAGACTTAAGTATATCTTTTTAATTTCAACTCGATACCCTCACGCGTTCCCGAGATAAAAGGTCTTGACAGACAGGCAGACGGGCGGACGGACAACAAAGTGATCCTATAAGGGTTTCGTTTTTTTTAGGTACAGATCCCTAAAAACAGTTTTGTACAAATTGCATATGACATTATATACGCTACTTATAAGAAACCACTATTTTAAAAAAAGTCTATTAGTTTATTACGGCGATCTCCAAAACGGCTAGACTGATTTTGAGGGGACTTCCACTGGTAGATAGCTGATGTTATAAAGAGTAAGTTAGGCTACTTTTATTTTAGAAAAAGAATTAGGGTTCCGCTAATAAAAATTAAAACGTACCTAGGACCAAAGGGCACATCCGAGTGAGGCGAGAGTAAGTCGCTAGTATATATTATAAATAATCATTTCTTAAACGTATTTAAAATAGAGCTATAAAGTTGATAAGAGCTGTAAAGCTGAATAGGGCCTTGATAATGATAAAAATTCAATATTAATTTCAAAATTCTTTTTCAGTAAAAGCATTTAGCTAGAAAAGTAATAAAATATTTTTATTGAAAAAGAATTATAAATAGTCAATATGTTTTGAACACATTAGAAATTAAATGTCCTCTCTATTTTTCATAATAAGACTCACATTTAAATGTTTTTTAATTATTTATAGCCCATATGTGAATATTCTAATTAAAAACCAATAAAGTTAATTCTACTTTACGACTTTTACTATATTAAAGAATAAGAATAGAGTATATGACGTATTCATATGTATAATTGAGTATTTAATCTGTGAAATAAATAAAATTGAATGTCTTGTCTGGTCTTCTCTGGAATGTTTGTACAAGGAAGTGTGATGTTATTACAAAATTCATCAGAACTTTAATATATTTTATTTGATTAGATAAATATAAAATATATTTAAGAAGAGGTAAGTATGTAGTACAATTAATAAGATAATAAAATATTCAATAACAACTCGTATACCTTGAACCTTCAACATTAACAAATTATAAATTTATAGAGAAGATAGAAATATGTAGTTAACTTCTTAGCAAAAAAACTGTTATTCAGTTTTTAAAATAGATGTTCTTTTTTATCATTCGAATTTTATACATAACAGAAAAAAAACGTTTGCGTGTACTTATGTACGCACGTAAGAAGTTATACTTCTTTGGCGTAACAGAACAAAAATAGCTAAAGATTTCATCCCATATGTCACAACTCTCCGTTTGGAAAAGGAATGCTAACTGCACTTCATCATGTCGCTTTTTGGCAATCGGTGTGAGCGCGCATCGTAAAAATTTTACTCTCATATTTTTTTACAAACGTGCTAAAAGAAGTATAACTTCAAAAATAATAATTCAAAGCAAAAATAAATATTTGTCAGAGTATTGATAATGACGTCAAGAGCATAGAGCAATAAATATAAAAACTAGTGATGGGCCGAATGCGGCTTGAACCAACCAAATACGAACTTCGGCCGAACATTCGGTGAAAATAAAAAATTCGGCCGGAATTCGGCCCAACTTCGATTCCATTTCACCGCGCTTTCTTGAGAAACACGTCGTGACCCTTTAATATTTAAAAATACTTAATTTTTCTGAGTGGAAGTGATTAGTGAAGAAAAAACGTATATTTTTTTAATTAGGATTGCTTGTTAGACGAATACTAAGTTTATTTCAATGTGTCTATTTAATTTAGTTTTTGAGACTGTTTAATTAAGAAGAACTAATTTAATTTTTTATTGCGTACGTGTTAAGGTTTACACGTTCCTAACTAAAATAAATGACAATGGAGACCGATCGGAATCCGTTAATTTTTAATAGAAAAAAAAATTAAAAAGTGAAGTTTAACGTCTTTAAAATGTTATCAGGTGATATAAAGAACAAAAATCCGTAAAACGCCCCCAATGTCCAGCTACCCCAGAGAAATGGGGGGATGAAAGGCGTTAAAAAATATTTTTTCTTTAATTTCTGGCTTACTGTGACGTCCTAACGAAAAATGTTCTCAACAAAAATTGTAAGTCTAGTAAAAACTACAATTTTTATAGATTACACTTTTTACAATAACCACAAAGTTTTCGACATATTTGCAAAACACCCGTTTTTCAAGTTTTTATTTTTAATTTCTACATATTTTTTTTTTATTTTTATGAAACTAGGGGAATGCTATCTTCGAAATACATATAATAATCATATTTTTTTGAAAGTGTAACATTTAGTCGTTTCCGAGAAATTTATGTTTTTACTTTAAGTGGATGTTTACATTTAAAAAAAAACCGTTCAATTTTCAGGTATGGCTCATATTGTTTTTCGTCTTAAATTCTTCTTTTCGAAGAAACAAAAACATTGTCGTTCCAAAATCGATCAAAAATTAAATAAAAAAATAATAATAATAAAATAAATAAAAGTACTGGAAAAAATACAGAAGAATGAGTATCCTTTACGTGACTCCCAAATTATTATTTTTTTCATTGTGTAAACAATAAGCGTCAAATTAAAAACTTAAGTATACAGTATTTTCGTTTTTTCCAGTATTGACATTGGTGTCAAGTCAGTTTATAAAAATGTGGTCAATACACTTTTTCAATGTATATTAAAAAAATGTAGTAGTTCACAAAGTAAAAATTATCAATTTTTACAATTTTCTCAATTTTTATGGGTGTTTTTACAGGGCGACTGTACAAAGTTAGGGGTGATTTTCAGCCTCCCGAGACCATATAATATATATTGCTCGGAAACAACTAAATGTCGAAAATATGCTACGCGCGTGGATGATTGATAATAAATCAACTTCTTGGTCTTTTTAACTTTTTTTAATATAATTAATTTTTTTCCTTTCTTCAACGTGCCACGGTGTATATAACAGGCATTACATGAAAAGCCTAACTGTCCGCAATGACTATGCGTCGGATTGTGTATATTGGCTGTAAACACGAGTTGCCGGCGCCAAGTGGTCATTTCATGAACTACCTAGGCGGATAATGAAATTTGAACATTTTTCACTAAACGCCGACGCTTCTGGAAGTACCTAGGTATTTCATGAAATGACGAAATCTGCGAAAAGACTACGACATATATAAGACTTAACTTCATTTTATTGTTATGACGGACATGTTTTTTATAAATTTCAGTCAAAATAGTGCAAGTAGGTATTTTTTTTCTGTTGCCGAATGTTCGGCATTCAAATCGAATTTCGGCCCATGCCTAATAAAAACACTTCATTTCCCTATACAACTCAAATAATAGGGGTTAAAATATGAAATTGCCGTTTTATTGTAATAGGTACCTACTTCAAATTGACAACCTTCATGGTTGGAGATTTTTGAGTGAAACATTTTTTACATGGTACCTATGTAATTCTTCTTTTAAAAAATGTGCAACATTCGATTATCGAATTTCAGTTGTTTTTTTTATTCAGCTTAGACAAGAAAGATGGATGCTTCGAAAATTCGAGTGATTTTTGAATACGAGTTATTATTAATGTTGCGTTTGGAGAGGGGACTGCTAATGAACGCACCATACGATTTTGGTTTAAACGCTTTCATGATGGAATCTTTGATTTGAAGAACGAACCACGTGGAAGACCGCCCTTGTGTTACCTTGTTGAATCGATACAGAAATGAAGGAATATTGGATCGAATTGTGCCATGTAATGAACAGTGGATCTTTACGATAACCGTAAGCGAAAAATGCGATGGCTAACCCCAGGCCAAACGCCGCAACAGTGTCCTAAAGCAAAGCTTACCAATAAAAAGGTAATGGTAACTGTTTGGTGGTCTCAGCATGGTGTTATTCATTATTGCTTTCTCCGATCTGGTCAAGCAATAACGGCAGATGTCTACTGTGCCGAACTCCGAACAATGATAGCAAAACTAGCAGTGAAACAGCCCCGACTCATGAATCGATCTTCACCAATATTGCTGCATGATAACGCGAGATCTCATACAGCACGAGAAACCGTTTTAACTCTACAGGAACTGCAATTAGAAACCATTTATCACCCTTCGTATTCGCCTGACCTTGCTCTAACGGACTACCATTTTTTTCGTGATTTGGACAATTTTCTTCGTGATAAAAAGTTTTCTTCTCAGGAGGCAGTACAAAATGCTTTCACACAGTTTGTCGAATCTAGATCACCAGAGTTCTATCGTAAAGGCATGACCTTCCTATTAGACGGCAGCAATGTATAGATAATATTGGTAATTATTTTGATAAAATAAATATGTTTAATTAAAAAAAAACAAATTTCAATTTTTCAGTACAAATCGACAATTTCATGATTTAACCCCTATTATTAGACAATTTAATAAAAAATATTCTATGCACAACGTTGAACACTTACAATTTATACATATATATATTTTCAAAGAAACATATTCAGACGCTATACATGTATATGTTTAGTCAAGGCCGCAGACAGGAACTCTTATCATACCTATGATGATTCAAAGTTTAAAGTTATGTAATCATTTTATTTTTTCAAACTCGTATTTTAGTTAATAAGGAAACAAGTAGCTTCTATAAGACCTTACTCATAGGCCACACATACGGATATACTTATTAAAGACCTTACAAATATAAATATATCCCAAACTCAATTGAAAAATATATAATAACTATGTTCAAAATTGGTCTGTCTATTGGAACGCACATGAAAAAAATTGCTGAACGAATTTGTATAGGATTTCTTATTGTAATAATATAAATGGGCTATTTAGCTAAGATTAATTTTAATTAACAGAAAAAAATTAAAAATATGTATTGAGCTTCCTTTTATAAGTGCTTCAAGTAGATCGGGGTTATATATTTTACGAATATGACTAAATAGAAGCATTCTTAAAAAGGACAGAAACTATTAATGTGTGTTTATTAGGTTCTATGGACTCTAGACAGTTTACGCATTTACAACGCTATAACATATACTCGTAAAATTGCTTTTGCCCGCGACGTCCGCTTTATCTACAGGAACAGTGATTTTCATCTAATCTTAAGTCTTATATTAGTAGCCTTGGTAATTGCACTGGTTGTTTTGGGCTTTAAGAAAAAACCTTGATGAGCCAATTTTAATGAGCAATTTATGAGTTGGCAGATCTAATGATTATGATGTGGTTGAAATGCCGTTTCAGTTATCCGTGCAGTTCAGGTGAACCTACTAATTTTATATTGTCTCCTAAACTACATAAACAATGTATTTACTGTAAGAGACAAATTTTTATCATTTGACATCTCTTTCTATGAAATAATTTATTTTTATAATGATTAATTAACAGTAAAATCTCCAAAAACATTAAAATAAGATATGTGGTGGGCTTTTTGTATAACTTTTACATGTCTACGATCTATATATTAGCAGATAGTGTTTTCACTAATATTTAAACCTAAACCGTTTACTCAGCGCACGCAATGAACGCTATTATATATTTTCCTCCTCGCTAAAAAAACCGTGACAACTCAACTTAAACACACCATCTAATAATAATTTATAGTCTATAGCATTCAAAGATAATGTAACTATGTATCAGAAAAGGAATTATTAAAATCAGTTCAGAAGTTTCAGAATTAATTGATTACAAAAAAACTATTTTTTCCTGTTTTTAATATAAGTATAGATATGCATAAATACTAGTAGTGAGTCCGATGGAATTTCCCATCGGCAAAATAAACCAAAGGTTAAACCTTTTATTTAAAGTTTAAACATTCATTTTCATATTTTAACAACCAAAGTGACGAGTTTTATGCTCACACGTTTAGTGCTCATGTTTGTTTTATAAGGAACTTTTGAGCATTCCATTTCATTTTAATATTTCACTCTCGACTAAGCTTTAAGTTGTGCTTTGTCTGTCACTGAGTCAATCAATAAATTTAATTTACTATAATTACTTTATTATTCCCTAATTCCTTGCGGAAATTTAAAAATCACATTTTTTATTTGAATGCTAATATTGTGTAACAATTTATTTATGACTAGCGACTCACCCTCGCTTCGCTCGGGTTAGTCCCAAAACTTGCTTCCTAAAACAAACTTTCATCCCCATTTTTACCCTCTTAAGGGATGATTTCCGGGATAAAAAGTATCCTATGTTCTTCCCAGGGTATCAAACTATCTTCTTACCAAATTTCATTTAAATCGGTTCAGTAGATTCAGAGACCCCCTACAACCTCACACTCACAAACTTTACCTCATTATAATATTAGTATAGGTTAAAACTGTTGAACCTCTATAATAATTGTTAATAACTTGTCAATTTGTTTTTGATTGAACTTAATTAATTTTCCCCTACTTTTAGTAGGTTTCAATTCTCTTGTTATTGGAGTCAATCTGTGCTTAACTGGCACTTTTGAACGTGCCAGTTAAGCACAGCGCCAGAGCACAGATTTTTAGTAGGTTAATAAATATTATTTTTGTACATACCTAAGTGTGGTAACCTGGCAAAAATGGCTTCTTATAATTTTTATTAGCAGATTTATTTAAAATACTTTTATATGATCCCTTAGGCAATGTTAATTTAACTTAGTGTTTTTTGTTTTTTCCTCCAAATATGTATGAATGTAAATACTTATGCTAATTATGTCAAAAATAAGACCCAGATGGGATTTTTTTATTATATATGATTATTAGAGTTAACCTTTTTAATAAATAAATAAATAAAATTGTCGCGATTTTACTTTTTTCCCCGATGATTCGAATGCTTCAGAACAAACATTTCCATGAAAGGATGAAATCCAAAAATATAAAAGGTTGATTTGACATAAAAAAGCATAGTATTCTACTCCCTCCGTTTATACAATTATTATCCCGTTTACAGAAGTAAACGATCTTTTTCGGTTAATAATTTGTCAAATTGCTTAATTTATATATACATTTAAAATATTCAAATAGGTTGCTCAATTATATTTAATTAAGCACATCGTACGTGCAAAATACCGAAAAAACTGGTCCTGTAAAAAAATTGGAAAAAAAATTGACATTGACAGGATATTTGCATCTTTGAATCTATATCACTATCTGGAACTAAAAACAGGTAGGAATAATAAATAACAATCCGACCTGTTTTTCACTCGAAATAAAATAGTCCAGAAAAAAACTGTAATGTTTTTCGAATGTATTTATTCATTCGTAAACAGATGGATGAACAATAATAATAATATAATAGATATCGTTGTACAGATTATATAGGTAAATTAGACTTATTTATGGTAGCGATTATTAATCAGTAAATAAGGACTGTCTCTATGTATGTATGTACCAAATTACATAATATCTCTTGGTAAACTATATTTAACTAGCTTTTGCCCGCGACTTCGTCCGCGTGGAATAGTGACTTTGCTGGCAGAGCTACCGGCGCGGCGGCCAGCGCCCTCCCCCCTAACGACCGCCCCGCCCTCGCCTTGCATCGGGCTGAGAGCGCGCTCACCCATAGTCCGCGTAAAGTTAAATATGTATATTTTAAAATTATGATATCCCCTAAAATATTCATTGAAATCAAATGATGTCAAGGGCAATTTTGTTCACAATTAAATACTTGTGATAAATAACGTATTTATTTGGATAAGGATTAATATCATGTTTATAAAAACACTTTCGGAAGTAATGCATTATTTTAGAACAAATTTGATTACCATAAAAAGGGTTATATTGAGTCAACCTTAAAAGATAAACATATGCTGTTGCAGACTTTTTTTAGAACTTTTAAAGGGAAACAATTCCGTCATACACGATTTTTTCGTAACTTTAACCGTTTACGCAGCGCACGCAACGGAAGCTCTCAAAAGGAATCATTTTTTCCCGTTTTTGCAACATTTTTCATTTATGCTCCGCTCCTATTAGTCGTAGCGTGATGTTATGTAGCCTAAAGCCTTCCTCGATAAATGGACTATCCAACACAAAAATAATTTTTCAATTCCAACCAGTTCCTGAGATTAGCGCGTTCAACCAAACAAACAAACTCTTCAGCTTTATAATATTAGTATAGATTAATCTGTCGAGAGTCGCGGATACACCGGTGTGCCAGTTAATAATTGATTTCTTAGAAATTAACCAGGAGATATTAAAGAAGGTATAACAAAGCAATAGAGAGACAATGATATAAATACATGAGAGATAGTATAAAGGTTTTCTTTTTTATCAGACGCACGAAACTCCAAAAATAATTGTATAACTAAGTGGGACAACCGACAGGGAACATAAATATATCTACACATAATATTAAACGAAGTCATTGCTGTGTCTGTCTGTATCACCGCTTACTTCTTTTAAACCACGCAACGGATTTTGATACGGTTTTTCACTAATAGAAAGAATGATAAACGAGGAAGGTATATAATTTTAAATGTTTTGTACAAAACGGCTGAGGCTTGAAGGTGTTTGGTCAAAAAAGCTGTTTTCGTACTATTATATGGCTAACGCTGGCTAAATCTAAATCGTACATCAAAATAATGTACTAGAAAATTGTACGTCTTAAAAAGGCCTACAGAAAAGTCTGCGATAGCATGTGGCTATCTCCTAAGGTACGCCCACAATAACTATTTTTATCTATAAAAAAAGTACGCTGAGTGAAGCGAGGGTAAGTCGCTAGTCTTACAATATTATTAATGTACTGACGCCTGATACGTTACACTAAGCAATTCTACCGTACAGAATTAATGCATGAATTTTAGCTAGCCATAAAGAGACAGAATCTAAATGAGTCACTTTAGCAAATTCCAAATATTCAACATATATCAATATAAATTCCCTCATGTTTTATTAATATACAAAAAAACTACAATAAGTAGTTAATATTTAAAAATAAATAAAAAACCTTTAATAGCTTTTTACGCCGAAACAATAACGAACTCTACCAACGAACAAAATAATGTTGTCAAAAATCTTGCTAGTCTCCGCCTAACTTCACACACATCAAAATAATTAATTATTATTTTTAAATGTTCCTATTTTCATTTAAATATTATATTCAATGGTTGTCGTACATTGCACATGGAATATTTTGAACTAGCGGCTCACCCTAGACAAACAAAAACAAATCTATCCCACGGGAACTATACATTTTTCCGGGATAAAAAGTAGCCTATTTGTTATTCTGATGCATGAACTATATTATTGCAAAGTTTTATTAAAATCCAATCAGTTTTTGCATATTAAGCTGTATAAGTTACTATAGTTTTTTACCTTTCCTACGGGAATCCTTTAATTTTCTGGGATGAAAAGTATTTTAAATGTTGACTGGGGATATAAGGTACCACCATGCAAAATTTCATTTAAATCGGTCCAACAGTTTCGGAGATTATCCCGTTCAAACAGAGAAACAAAAATTTGAAAAAAAACTGGATTTGTTCTATTTCTTTTCTTACATCCTCTGACTCGGCTTTTAGCATTTTTTTCTATGTACAGACATTCGACCTCTACAGTTTTATTATATGTATAGATATACCAACATATTCACATACTTCGAAATTTATATTATAAAATACTAGCGTTATCTCGCGGTCTCGCCCGCGTCCTGTAATTTTGTACAATTTCTGAAATCGCGCAGGTCGTAGTGTGATGTAAATAAATATAGTAAATCTATACTAATATTATAAAGCTGAAGAGTTTGTTTGTTTGTTTGTTTGGTTGAACGCGCTAATCTCAGGAACTACTGATCCGATTTGAAAAATTCTTTTTGCATTTGATAGCCCATTAACTGAGGAAGGCTATAGACTATATATCATCCTGGAAAAGTGTACGAGTCCCGTGGGATAGATTTGTTTTTGTCTAGGGACGAACCCGAAGCGAAGCGAGGGTGAGTTTAATATAAATAATAACACGCTACACATCCTGCCTTTTTTTCTCTTGCTAATCTAAAAATCTAAATAATCAATGGGAGGGGACGGAACGGGACAGCACGGACCGTGACCGGACCGTAATCGGACCGTAATCGAATGGAACGTAACCGGAACGGAACCGGCACGGAACGGAACGGACCGTGCCCGGACTGCAAACCGAAACGTAACCGGGTTGTTACCGGACCGTAACCGGCACGTAACCTGACCGTAACCAGATCGTAACCGGAGCGTGACCGGACCGTGACCGGACCGTCACCGGACCATGACCGGACCGTAACCGGACAGTAACCGGACCGTAACCGCAACGTAACCGAACCGTGACCGGACCGTAACCGGAGCGTGACCAGATCGTAACCGGACCGTGACCGGACCGTAACCGGACCGTGACCGGACCGTAACCAGAGCGTGACCGGACCGTAACCGGACCGTCACCGGACCGTCACCGGACCGCAACTGGACCGTGACTGGACCGTAACCGGAACGTAACCGGACCATACCGGAGCGTGACCGGACCATACCGGAGCGTGACCGGACCGTAACCGGACCGTCACCGCACCGTATCCGGACCGTGACCGGACCGTAACCGGAACGTAACCGGACCGTAACCGGACCGTCACCGGACCGTAACCGGACCGTAACCGGAGCGTAACCGGAACGTAACCAGATCGTACCGGAGCGTGACCGGACCGTAACCAGACCGTGACCGGACCGTCACCGGACCGTATCCTGAACGTAACCGGACCGTACCGGAGCGTGACCGGATCGTAACCGGACCGTGACCAGACCGTAACCGGACCGTAACCGGACCGTCACCGGACCGTCACCGGACCGTATCCGGACCGTAACCGGAACGTGACCGGACCGTAACCGGACCGTGACCGGACCGTAACCGGAGCGTGACCGGACCGTCACCTGACCGTCATCGGACCGTAACCGGAGCGTGACCAGACCGTAACCGGACCGTCACCGGACCGTAACCGGACCGTGACCGGACCGTAACCGGAACGTAACCGGACCGTCACCGGACCGTCACCGGACCGTAACCGGACCGTCACCGGACCGTAACTGGACCGTCACCGGACCGTCACCGGACCGTCACCGGACCGTCACCGGACCGTCACCGGAGCGTGACCGGACCGTAACTGGACCGTCACCGGACCGTCACCGGACCGTCACCGGACCGTCACCGGACCGTCACCGGAGCGTGACCGGACCGTAACCGGAACGTGACCGGACCGTAACCGGACCGTAACTGGAGCGTGACCGGACCGTAACCAGAGCGTGACCGTACCGTAACCGGACTGTGACCGGACCATAACCGGACCGTAACCGGAGCGTGACCGGACTGTAACCGGACCGTCGCCGGACCGTAACCGGAGCGTGACCGGACCGTAACCGGAGCGTGACCGGACCGTAACCGGACCGTCACCGGACCGTAACCGGACCGTGACCGTACCGTAACCGAAACGTAACCGGACCGTAACCGGACCGTCACCGGACCGTAACCGGACCGTGACCGGACCGTAACCGGAACGTGACCGGACCGTAACCGGAGCGTGACCGGACCGTAACCGGACCGTCACCGGACCGTAACCGGACCGTGACCGGACCGTGACCGGACCGTAACCGGAACGTAACCGGACCGTCACCGGACCGTTACCGGACCGTCACCGGACCGTAACCGGACCGTGACCGGACCGTAACCGGACCGTAAGCGGACCGTCACCGGACCGTCACCGGACCGTAACCGGAGCGTGACCGGACCGTAACTGGATCGTAACCGGACCGTCACCGGAGCGTGACCGGACCGTAACCGGAACGTGACCGGACCGTAACCGGACCGTAACCGGACCGTCACCGGACCGTAACCGGACCGTGACCGGACCGTCACCGGACCGTAACCGGACCGTGACCGGACCGTAACCGGAACGTAACCGGAACGGAACGGAATGAAACGTAACCGGAACGGAGCGGAACGTACCCGTAACCGTACCGTAACCGGGCCGTGACTGGACCGTGACTGAACCGTCACCGGACTGTGACCGGACCGTCACCGGACTGTGACCGGACCGTGACCAGACCGTGACCGGACCGTAACCGGAGTGGAACGTTATAGAACGGAAGAGAAGAGAAAACGTCGGGACGAAGAAGACAGGCGAAGAAGGAAGGCGGTGAAGAAGGCGAAGAAGACAGGCGAAGAAGATTGGCGAAGAAGACAGTCAAAGAAGATTGGCGATAAGACAGTCAAAGAAGATTGGCGAAAAAGACAGTATTTTTGGTAGGTATACGAGTTGTCTTCTAACTTTGAAAAGATGGAGTAGAAAAATGTGCAAAAAGTTGCGGTAGTGGAGCTGTATATAATATTAGTTATAAAATAAAGCAAAAAATTTTTTTTGTAGTCTGAACGCGGGTGAAACCGCGGGTTCTGCTAGTAGACCATAAATGGCAAAAGGAACCTCAATTCGGACGGACAAAGTAGATCCAGTCTAATTGACCACACGTTCGGCTCAGTTTTTAGTGACCCTACTTGCTGTGCCAGCGGTCGCGGGTTCGAGTCCCGCTGGGGGTAATCATTTGTGTGATAAACACGAATGTTTATACTCCAGTCATGGGTGTTTTTATATTTATAATATGTATGTATTTAAAGTTATATATGTGTAGTGTATCAACTAACTGGTATCCATAACACAGGCCTCGTAGCTTACCATGTAACTAGATGGTGCTGTGTGTTAATGTCCCAATATATTTATTATTTATTATTATTAATTAGCGCGTTCAAACAAACAAACTCCTCAACTATATATACCTATTAGTATAGATTAAAGAGTATAGCCGGATAAGTATAGCGGACCGGGCCCCGATGGCAACCTGTATCGAAACTTATGTGTCAATAAGGGTTTGATGTAGAAAAGCGATTCATATGAGTTTCACTGTCGTACTCCGCTTTGACCTTGGGATATGAAGAAAAATGAGCGTAACACCAGTTCCGTTTAAAATGGCATATCTCGGAAAGCTAGAAACTTAAAACTAACGCGAGGTTTTAGGAAACCTTTGAGAGCATATTACATATATTTTTGTAGATATTTAAAATAATTACAACCTTTTTTTTAAATAAATCACGTCAATCCGTCACTCTGTTTCTACGTGAAAAAAGGACAAACAAACTAAGAAACACATAGAAACAAACATTTATAATATTAAGATAGATATTATTGCTGCGATCGTCGTAATGGCAACCGCACAGTGAGATGCTGTTCTCATGTAGCAGCTTTCATTTATAAACTATTATATAGTTGGTATGTATTCAGAATTGTACGTCTTGCTGAGCTACTAACAAATATATTTGAGACTCAAAATATTTACACCTGTAATTGATAACAGCGATGATGATTTAAATTTTCTAATATTATTTTTTATAAAGAATGTATTAAAAATATATTATAAAATAAATGGATAGTTTTTTCTTTATCTTTTTATAATGATTATAATTAATAAAGTGTTAATATAAGCATAATATGTGTCTTTGTTACGTTCTTATTCTTTATATATTTAGTGCGCGTCGAGTTTTATTATTTTTCGAAATGATGCACCAATTTTTTTTAAACAATATTTTTAAGAGTATTAGTGTATATCAAATACTATAACATACATTTTTTCTGTTATTGTAAGTCTCAAGGAACACCGAAATAATCAAAATTTTATTTTTATTTATTTTTTAAAAAAGGGTTGTAATTATTTCAAAAATCTTAAAAAATATATAATATGCTCTCAAAGGTTACCTAAAACCTCGCGTTAGTTTTAAGTTTCTAGCTTTGAAGGTTTCCGAGATATGCCCTTTTGAACGGAACTCATAGTTACGCTCATTTTTCTTCATATCTCAAGGTCAAAGCGGAGTACAACAGTGAAACTCATATGAATCGCTTTTCTACATCAAACCCTTATTGACACATAAGTTTCGATACAGGTTGCCATCGGGGGCCGATCCAACAGTGGTATCCCAGTGGTAGCGCACTCGCTTGGAAAACCGAGTGAAGCGGGTTCAAATCCCGGATCTCATACCTATGATATTTTCATGTGTGAATTATTCCAAACATGAATACCATTGTCTTACGGTGAAGGAAAACATCGTGAGGAAACCTGCATGTCTGAGAGAACCTACCAAGTTGTCGAAAGACATGTAAAGTCCGTCAACCCGCAGTTGGAAAGCGTAGTGGACTATGGCTTGATCCCCCTGGTATTGAAGGGAGGCCCGTGCCCAGCAGTAGGACGTTAAAAAGGGCTGAATACAATAAATTAAATTTTAAAAAGTAACTTACCTGTAAATAATGTACAGGATTACTTAAAGCTGTATGCAAGGCGCCTCGAGGAGATCCCACGATTTGTTTCTTTATATTAGACACGTCACTAAAGAACAATATCTCGTGGAAGGTCTGTGTATGCGGCGGAAGAAGACCTTTACTGAAAACTTCCTCTAAATAACTAACAAATCTCGATCTTATCATTTCAAATTCTGACTGAATCTTCTCTACTCTGGTCGCTTTCAGTAATTTCTGAAATAAAATTATTTTTGTCTCACAAATATTGAGATTACTATAAAGACATTGTTGTAATGGTATTATAAAAGATTAAAGGCAGTGGTAACCCAATGGTAGCGCGCTCGCTTGGAAAACGAAAAGAGTGAGGCGGGTTCGAAATACGGGTCCCGCGATTCTGATAATATTATGTGACAGAGACAACTCGCCTTACGACAAAGGAAAGCAGAAGCAAACCTACCTAATTTCGAAAGACCAGTATAATGGTCGCCAGTGTGGTGAAATATGGCCTGATGTCCAGCATTGGGACGTTAAAAATGGGTGTGTTGTTTTTGAAATTATTGATATTGATATAATTTCTCTCTTTGGTAATGGCTAGAATGTATGGCTCATTCAAAAGTTCTGGATCCGAATTACAGGTTAGGCCAATATATATTTTTTTCTATATTCAAGAAAGAATATCGATGGAGTTAAGTGCGTGCCGAGGCAGATCGCGTAAAGCTGGCACAAAAATCAGTTTAAGAAAAAATGTCTATCGTTGATTTAAGATAGCTTTTTTTTTCAAATATTAGCTCATTAGGACATTGTTGCTTTATCAAAATTCAAAGGACAATGAAAATGTTTTATTTTTCGAAAACACATTCTCTAATGGTTAGATTTTAGTAAGAATCAGGCAAGAAAAGCCGGTGTTGAAAGCTAGTCTTAAATTTTACTATATAACTCGTGTGTAGATATAAGACTATATAATAATAATATTTACCTCTTTTAATTTATACCTATTGCCAGGTATGTTATCAATATCCATATTACCATTTTCAGTCTCTACATCAGTGCGTATGGACGATTCGCTGTTTGCGTTTTCGATTTGTCTTAAGAATGTCAATAAATGTATTCTGACACTTTTGGCAAAATCTAGGCCCAAATCGTTGAGGGATATATTTATATTAGTTTTCAATGGTGTACTCCTTAAAGGTTTCACAGGAGATGTTATTTGCAATGTTGTATTTATTTCCTTTAATGCTGTCTTTATACTCTCAACCAACTTGAGTTGCGACTGAAACTGCAATAGTTGCATGGATTCCCGGAATGCCGGCGTATTCGTTATATTTTGTGAGGAACACTTTGTGTAGATTTCTCTTACCTGAAATAAATTGTAAACTACATTTATATATATATATATATATATATATATATATATATATATATATATATATATATATATATACAAGAAAAAAACCTGTGTGTGCGTGTGTACATAAATATGTACGCACGTAAGAAGTTATACTTCTTTGGCGTAACAGAACAAAAATAGCTAAAGATTTCATCCCGTATGTCACAGCTCTCTGTTTGTAAAAGGTATGCAGCTAACTTCAGCTAAGTAAAAACTTTGCTCTCATACTTTTTTCAAACATGCCAAAAGAAATACGACCCATCGTTCCTCTTTTCTTGCGACAATTATGTGTCCCTCATCTCATTTTGTGTCATATTAGAGTATAGATTATTATATATTCATTGTTTGAATTTACATCCTCATCGCTTTATACCTTTTAATACTAAATAATCTTCAACTTTTTGTAGCCAATAATGTTTTTGCATGTGTTTATTTTTCATTAAATACCGTGATAGAGTAGTAATTCATAATGATGTCCTACCGAAAAGAAACCACTCTATCACAGTGTTTTCTCGAAAATAGCCCCAAAACAAACAACATTACGGGCATGAAAACAAAGAATAAATGATCCAAATGAAAATTAAGTGTATTTGCAAAAAAATATATAACTCTTAAATAAAAATATTGTTACTTGAAAAACTCGAAAAACTGAGAAACACCAATTCATTGTCGCAAGAAAAGAAGAACGACCCATATAACTTCAAAAATAAAACAATTTTTTTAGCGAAATCAAAATAGTTCATAATTTATATATAATATTTAAAAATCTTAAGTGTGTAGAAAATAAATGCATGCACTTTGTTCATACATCAATTCAATCACTATTACGAAACGGCTCGACGGATTTCGGCGTTTAGTATACAAATAGACTTGGAGTACATTTACTTATAGTATATTGGAAATTAAAAACTTACTGTTTTCCCAAATATGTTCTTTGGTAGATCCTTAACGAAGGTAGATAACAATCTTACACACATATAAAAGCTATGCACGTAGTCGTGGAGTTTGTTCATTTCCTTTGACAAAACTTCTCGAAAAAAGTTATCATCTTCAAAGAGGCCAATTCTGGTTTCACAATCTTGAGCTTCTAGAAACGGCCTGAACGATAGAAGTTGTCTTATATTTTCCAAGTCATCTGACGTGAGATTCATCACAGAGCCCTCAATTTTGTTACGAGAACAGCATAAGGACTTTGTATTGTCACCATAGAAGTGATCTATCATACAATACTGAAAAACATCATTATTTTAAGCATCTTAATTACTATCTATCAAAATTATTTCACAACTAATAAGATGTAATTATCAAAAATCGGTCAAGTGCGGGTCATATTCGCACACCGAGGGTTCCTTAGTACCAGATAACATATTTATATTATATGTATTATGTATTCACTAATAAACAGGACTTTATATTAAATAATGCTACAAAATGCTAAAGCGACTCAATCCGTTTATACTACATCTATACTATATAGTAACATAAAGGGGCAGAGTTTGTTTGTTTGAACGCGCTAATCTCAGGAACTACATGTTTGCATTAGATAGCCCGTTTATTGAGGAAGGTTATAGGCTATATATCATGCTACTACCCAAGGGAGCCGAGCAGTAATCATAAATATCAACAAATCGAGCAGACTTCCATACATTATTGTAAAACTATATATATTATATATAACCCCAACGAAGCGAGAGTAAGTCGCTAGTAATACATATAATCAGTTTAGGTTTTATATTATAATCATTTTACGGCTTATACCATAATCATTTTTAGGTCAATCCTATAGTCGCATAAACTTTCACTATTTATTATTAAAACAACTTGTATATTACAAGCAGTTTTTACAATAGAACAAAACAAAAAGAAGTCATAAAAAAATCTTACTTATGGTACTTTCTATAGTTTTTTTTTATATTTATTAGGAAATTCTATATCTATTAGCAAAAAGAATATCACAAATGACATTAGACAAACCGTTCCTTTTCACTTATGAATGTTTATATGATTTAAAAAGATTGATGTAATATTTCTGCTCTAACGTAAATATTATGATGAACTAAATCATTGAAAGCTATAATAAATTAAATAAATGGTACCTACAACATGTATCTATTATTAAAAACATTCGAAATATTAAAAAAAATGCAATTTGTTACGCATGTAACGTAAGGTATTGGTGATTTGGCGATTATTGCTACGATAAATAATTGATATTCATTATATGGAAAGTACTTATCATACGTTATTTAAATGTGTTCTTAAATAACAATTTAAGAATATAAGAACTATATTATGTACCAACGTTCTACGCAAACATATTTTGTTTATATTATGTTTTTTTTTTTGGATTGATACTAAAACGTTGTTATTAACGATATTTTAAAAAACAATTTTCTTTGCGATTTTACTCTGAAAATGTTTATCGATAAAATTTATTGAATGTTTGTCATGACACTTCCCATTTCATGTGTTATTGACAGGGGTTACCCGCACTAAGCTATAATGAAAATAGTATACCCAGAATCTTTGGGACTTAAAAATGTGTATTTAATAGTTCCAAATTAAATAGTTCCAAATTAAATAAATAAAATAAGAAAGTTTTAAGTGTATTAAAAAATACAATGTTTCCATATTTAAATATGATTTAATATTTTTACTTTTTTAGGGTTCCGTACCCAAAGGCTATAACAACAAATAATAAAAATAAAAATACTAGAAACTTTTTTTTTAACGTTCGTAATCGATAATCGAAGTTAATATACTACAAACATAGAGTAAGGCATATTAATAAAAAGTACACGTACGACAGTACGGAATCTTTAGTGTGCAAATTTGACTCGCATTTGACCGATTTTTGTTATAAAATATAATTATATATATATATATATATATATATATATATATATATATATATATATATATATATACATAATTTCTAGTTTCATAGAATAGTTATTCAACAAACCTTAATACTCTGAATAAGTCCTGTAACAGAGAAATCATAAAACAGAAACACATCTGTTAACAATTCAAAAGCTTTACCAGACAAGTGGAATGGACTTGTTGGACTTAAAAATATGTTCTCTAAAACCTGCAAATTAAATTAAGCCAAATGGACCAAAAATTAAACCAAAAAAAAAATTATTTACTCTCAAAAAAAAACAAAATTAACAAAACATTAATTGTTTACAAAATATGTATGCATAAAAAATGCTACTCAAAGAACTTATATAACATATAATATTTGTTTAAATGAAAATGAAAGAGATTGACAGGTGTAAACAAGACACACGAAACTAAATCATCAAAAGTGTTAAAAAGGCAGATAAAAAATTTGCAAACATCACAATTTATTTGCAAAAATATATAATAACACCACTGATTTATAAACTTACTTGATTCATGTAAACATGTGATGGATGCGAATGAAAGACTTTGATTAATAATTTTGAAGAGACATGGTACGGGAATGACTTGTGAAGTGCAGACACCGATGTTGCCACTCCAAATATTAATACTATTGGCAAAGATTTTGCATACGAACTGTAATTCAAATCATTAAAGTCTCGATATATTACATTTTCTCATATCGTATCCCATAATGAGATAAGCTTTCTAAACAATTTTAAAAATTTAATATACACATATAGGACCATCATATCACAGTAAACTACTTCAAAAGTTTACAGAAATAAGATTTAACATTTAAATTAAAGCTTTAATTTTTGTAAAGAAACATTTTGTTTTATAAAGCCACATGGTAGACAATGGCTTTTGATTTTAATGGATGTGCTGTTAAATGCAAATGTTATGAAAAAAAAAACAATTTTCATGGTGAATGCCTTTGAAATTAAAGCGCTGTTAAAGAGTATCTAGTGAATGATACCCGTCAATTCTAAACTCATCTCCCAACTATCATATAAAAAGATGTACAACAGTCAGTTGCACTTCACCCGCACCACCTCCCGCACAAATGCACGAGTCTTCGTTAGAAGACTATAAAATGTGTAACATGACTGATGAAACAAAAGGGAACCCTCAATATCTATTGATTTAACCCCCATGTATATTCAGCGATTTTTAATGGAGCGAAATTTATTTAAATTTTAAATGACAAACCCCGAAAATCAGATTTTAGACTAAATATGCAAATATGTACAGCTGAAAAAACTGTACAATTATTATTTATAGATATATAAACTAGTACCTACCAAAGTTGTACATGATGATTTAATTTTATTTGAACTTTAGAAGATTCTGACTAAAGCCCTTGACAAAAGACAATTAATGTTAAGAAAGCTCCACCATTGGACTAGTTTAGAAAAAGAAACCATTACTTGATGCTTCAGCTGTACTTGCAAAGTTTATCTAATATCTGGATTTTGCTTTCTATTTTTAAATTCAAATTAAATTCTAAATATACTGTTTTTACCTTATAATCATGACAAAGTCTTGCAATATGTTACAATTAAAGCTCTCAAAATCTGGTATTATTATAACTAAAGTCTTCTTTGGAACAGCACTTTTTGTTTTCTTTGGCGATTTGTGCATATATTGATACCAATTGTAAAGGGTCTTCATAGTACATTGACTTTTCTTCAATTTTTTTTGTTCTGTATTTTCATCTATACTTTCATTGGCTGAGTTATCCTGAAAAGAAAATTGTATTGTAAATTACAAATTTAATATTATTTTATGATTATATTTAATATGTTTGGCAACAACTATAGCCTAATGGCCACAAACAAACAAAATTTTTTAAGACATTTTTGTACATAAAATTCATGCATAGTTTAAGCATTACAAAATTCTGAAATATTGCCTTAAAAAAATAATATATTTATACAATAGTTATTTTTTTCATTAAACTCTTTATTAATAACATACACTAATAACTATAAAAAAATAATGTGCTCAAGATGGCGGAGATGGCTTGCCTCAATATGGTGGAGATCACTATCCTCCAAACCCTAATAAACTTTTAAAATATACTATTTATCATATTAAATGTACTAATAATGCAACAAAAAATATATATGACTAAACTGATAAGTTAGAATATTCTCAGTGTCTATTATACATACACCTTCTTAAATTAACAATAAAGTTTAATGTTTCTACTGTCTCACATCAAAATAAGTGAAAGAAAATAAATATTATTTTACAACTTCCTCTAAGTTTTTAACTGTACTTAATCAAATAGAAGTTATTACCATCCGAAGAACGACCGTCTGTAGTTTAGTATATGAAATGTGGCCCCTGTAGGTGTGAGTGGTATTTTTGGATAGGGGATGTGATACCCTGTTAAAAAACTCCAATAGGATCCCATTAAAAACGACAAAAGCCACAGAGCGTTTCTATGTTTCTACGTTTCTATGTGGCTTTTATCGTTTTTGATGGGATCCTATTGGAGTTTTTAAACAGGGTAGGGAGTCCAAATATATAAAATTTTATTGAGAAATAGAAGGAATCAAAAGTTATGGAGACTTAAAGTTACAATATTATTTGCAAGGGAAACCCTGGGGGAGAATTCAACAATATGCCTTACCAATAGATCTTGTCCATTTATTAACTGCCAAACAGAACTTTCAACCACATGTTTTATTGTTTGAGCATCTTGAGAATTGACCATCGCCACATGAGGTGTAATTTCTTCTCTGAAATTATTCACCCATAGGTAAAATTACATATTACATTGTAGCTTAATTAAATCTTCGAATTTTTATTGCCCACAAATTCAAAAACATCTAAATGATCTCTTTACTATAGAATACCTATTTTCACAAAGATTTAATGGATTGTGATAAGCAATAGCTACATTTGATAATTTATAGTAAGTTTTTAATTCAGAAATCCATATGATATTTCGAAAAACTTAATGGATAATGGCAAAACTTATATTAATTCGTACTTTACAGTATACTTAATGAAGTGACAAAACTATATAAAAGATATATATTAAAACATACCTTATTTTATTAATAAGTGCTAAAAATTGGTTTACATGATCAGGCTGATTAACACCAGTTAACAGAGTTGCACTGGGAATTATACCTTCTAAACTATCAAACTCCTCTCCTTCATTAAATGTTTTTACATAGTGCACAATATCATTTATTAAGGCACTATAAGTTTGTTCATGGAGGTCCTATAAAATAGAATATAACATTTAAAATAACAAGACCCTTTATTGTAGACCATTCTGATAAAAAGCATCGTTTATATGCTAACCTGTAACTGTGTTTCAATTACGGTCCAATTGTGCTTAAATGTTTTGTACCAACGGTCATTGTATATAGTTTCGAGTGTAGGTTTCGTTTTCTTCTTAAAACTTTTCCCCTTCTTAAATCCATTTGTAAATAAAAATACACCCTATAATAAAATAAAGAAATAATATAAATGATTAATACGTATTATAGAGACGCGAAAACATAAAAACAATACAATTTTACCTTAGAAACTGAATCAGTACTTTCCATGACCAAACTTAAAAGCGTAATGATAAAAGATCTCTAATATGATTTTATTTTAAACAAAATATAAATTAAAATGCTTGAATTTTACTGAAATAATATCATACTTTATTCCACGCTTTTAAAAAATAATTCATTTACAAAGAAGTGCTTCTTTTAAATTTTTTGAATATTGAAATCATGAATGACAAATAAATTGAAATGTCAGAACTCAGGTGACAGATCACAGATGTGTAACCTACATTGACATTTGACATTTCCCTATTCATCTACTGTCTATGATTGATAGGTAATACTTCAAAGTTTAAATCTACTTTATAGCTTACCAAGACAACATACAATTATCTAATTAGCCTAGTGTTTAACCTTACTCAAAAATTAGAAAAACTTTGGTAAAAAAAATATTATTTTTCGTGTTATACCGAATTTAATTTTTGAGAAAGCTATTTAAAAAAAATATATTAATTAACTAATCACTTTAGACGTGGAGCAATTGCAGATTTCGGAGGAGCATTTTAAGCAATTTATTAGCATAGAGCAGAATGCAAGAAAAATAATTTACACGCTAACTTCTTTCTGGTAAAGACCGACTATAAGAATTAGATTTTGGCAGCTGTCAGATTGTGGTAAAGATGTAAATAAAATAATCGGTAGCGAAAACATCCGATTTTAATGAGAAATCGGTATTTATTATTTATTTACAACTAGCGACTCACCCTTGCTCCGCTTGGGTTCGTCCATAGTTACGTTTTAACATTTACTATAAATTTCTCAAAAATAAGATATTTACCCGCAGTATAAAGTATCTTATATGTGGACCCGGATAACTAGCTGTCATCATACAAAATTTCATCAAAATCTGTCCAGTGGGTTTCTCGTGATGCGGTAACAGACAGACAGACAGACAAAAATTCTAAAAACTATAGATACGGCCTCTGTATCGATAATATTTAATAAGATTTTCCGAAAAATATTTAATGTACAGATTCGGCTTAGTTATAATTTTATTATATGTACCTATAGATGTTAAGAGATTTAAAAAATTAAAATCTATAATTCTGTTCAGTATTTGAGTTCAAGACTTGGCTAGTTAGTTTACCAGTAAAGTAAGATTTTAGAAGAATGAGACATGTTGACCATACAATATAAAGACGGTAACTTGCATCCATACTAATATTATAAAGCTGAAGAGTTTGTTTGTTTGTTTAGTTGAACGCGCTAATCTCAGGAACTACTAATATGATTTGAAAAATGCTTTTTGCATTAGATAGGTAGTCCGTTAACTGAGGAAGGCTATAGGCTATATATCATCCCGGAAAAATGTACCGTTCCCGTAGGATAGATTTGTTATTGTCTAGGGACGAACCCGAAGCGAAGCGATGGTGAGTCGCTAGTATAGCATAAAGAAGATATAAGTGATTAGCCGAATATAATGTAACATCTATGTAAAAACTAGCCGTCAAACCTTGAACTCAAATATGTTCTTATTAATAAATTTCAGGATTATGATGTGATAGTGAGGTAAAATGGTTGTGACATACAGACAAAAGGACATGTTGAAGTAAGTACTAAGGGTTCCATTTTTGTCTTTACGTACTCAACCTTAAGTGAAATATTTCAATAGATAGGTACTTTATAGTTTACTTTTAATACATTATTTAAATAAAATATTTTAAAAAATTGAGTCATGTCCTAGGTATAACTTCTGACTTAACTAAACCTAACTTTAACGAAAACTAATTTAAATGAAATAAAAAGTGGTAATGTGTAACAAAAACATGATTTATTCCTTGTTTTATGTATATAATCGTACATATGATTTCATTAAACTAAAACTTACGCTTACTTTTATTATAACAATACTTTATTTACAAAAAATATCTTAATTTATTATAACGAGTTAGACAGATTTCTAGAATTTAGTATGAATACAAGTTAGTTCAATAGGCAAAATAGTTCCTACAAAATAAATAAATCTCAAGAGATAAGCAAAAGTAATGTACCTACCACCTAATTTTCTGCTTTACATTAATTTCTTGGATTATGCATGTTAGCAATAAAAATTATTCCAATGAGGCACTCCAAAAGCGTCAAGATTTTAAAATATTGAAGAATTTTTTTTTTTTAAGTAGGAAAGTATCGTACATAATTATAAAACTTTTCACAAAGTAAAACCATTATACCACTGTAATTTCGAACGAATATCTCTAGATCCATCATTTATACAAACTCAATTTTTTCTTCTGAAAATCAAACAAATTATAGTCTAACAAAAGAAGGTAAAGCATAAATAATGATTTCTAAACAACCTTTTCAATGTACTAAAAAAATTCTTTTATTCATATTTTTGTTACTTTATAATTATTATTAGTGTAACGAGATATTGACTATTACAATCTAGCACTTATTTACCATTCATATACATATAATTTATTTTTTGTTCATAATTTAAATCTATTTTTTATTATATGTGTCACTGCGTAGGAGAACGTGGTGGAAGCGCAGATTCTTCAGAAGGTGAATGACGTTCTCCTTCAGTACTGAATTTGTACTCTCTTTCTGTCGGTTGATGGTCAGATCCTGTGGGCGTTGTTCGACCATCCTGGTTAGTCGTAGCTGCTTCAAGTGGGGGGCCCGTTGGACCAAAGGACATGCCCTCACTATATGACACGTCGCCTGTTCCCACGTATTCGGATGGTTGATAGCTGTAACTGTTCAAACTGTAAAATATATCTCATTGGTAATAATTATCAATATGTACACATCGGCATATTTCATTTCATTCT
This sequence comes from Argynnis bischoffii washingtonia, assembly GCA_033884665.1. Classification (NCBI taxonomy): domain Eukaryota; kingdom Metazoa; phylum Arthropoda; class Insecta; order Lepidoptera; family Nymphalidae; genus Argynnis; species Argynnis bischoffii. The sequence continues at coordinate 8,732,247 of CM066618.1, read as the reverse complement.
AACAGTTTGATTTGTTTCCACTAGTGATCGCCCCGTGGTCGAAAATCAACCATAATTCGTAAAGTTTGAACCTTATTTACGTTATTTTGTAAAAGTTATATACGAGTAGGTTACTGTAATATTTCTAAATAAATTGGCTATAAAATGCGAAAAGATTTTTTCAAATCGGGTCCATGGTTCCAGAGATTAGCACGTACAAACTAACAAGCAATCTTTTTAACTTTAAGTATTAGTATTAATTTGATGAAGTAATATCTTATCTAACATCACGCTTCAAAAGCGCAATGATTAGGTATACATAAAAAAATTACGTGAGCGAAGCTGCATTATAAACCAATTACCAACTTAATAAATATTAGCTTTTTGCCGTCCTCTCTATATAAATTGTATCTAAGCCAAATCTCACACACATCTGTACCGTACGCGCAATATTCTTAAAAAGGATACAAATTTTGCTCTTCACATATTAATATATAGATTTCTCCGGGCGGTTTGTTTGTTTGTTTGAACGCGCTAATCTCAGGAACTACTAATCCGATTTGAAAAAATCAAATTTTACATTAGATAGCCCATTTATAGGCTCATGCTACTCTCCAAGGGAGAGGAGCAATAATCATAAATATCAACAAATCCGGCAGACTTGCACACATTACTGTAAAACAGATTTTTATAATCAAACAAATTTAACGCAGATAAAACCACGGGGCACAGCTAGTGGTGTATAAAACCAATAAAAGGAAAAAAATGATTTCATAGTATAGTGTATGGTAGTTTTATAAAAAACTCTAAGTAAAGGAAAATCCTAGTTCCTGATTCAGATTTCCGTAATTTTGTTGACAGATGCCGCTACTTACATTTAATCTATACACAATAAAATTCCAACTACGCTGAATCTGTACATTAAATATTTTTTAGAAAATCTTATTAAAATAGACATTATTAGCGATACAGAGGCCGAATCATAGTTTTTTAGAATTTTTGCCTGTCTGTCAGTTATGGTATGGTGATATAACATATAGAATACTTTTTACTGCGGGAAAATATCTCATCTCTGAGAAATCTATAGTAAACTTTAAAACGTATGCAGGGACGAACCCGAGCGGAGCGAGGGTGAGTCGCTAGTAAATAATAAGTTTATTTATTCGTAGGGTATAGAGGCCGTCTAATTTTGTACTAAAATAATATTGTTTCATTTTTAGTATAGCATATTATGGCGTATAATTACCTATTAGGCCAGTAAGAAATATCCTCAATCGTGTGATGAGCGTATGGTGCATAAGCATGTTGATAGTACGGGGAATGATGTTGCGTAGGAGCTTCATATTGTATGGGATATAACGACGCAGGTGCAGTCGCGGGTGCTGAAGTACTCGTAGGGGGTGGCGGAGCGTACTCGATGGGAGCGGGGTACGCATGTGGTGGAGTACGGTATGGAGCGGGCGATGCGTTGGGTTGCGGTGAACTGCTGCCTTGGGTTGAACTCCAGTAGCCGCCCGTACTCGCCCAAGTGTAACTACCGCCGCCATTTGCTGACGCTGCTGTAGATCTCTCTGAGTTATTATAAGTAGCTGAAATATAAATTTTCCTATTGTAATATTATTTTAAATTTAGATTAGAATTAAAACAACAAAAATATTATATTGATCTATAAAACTAGTAAAGTCATTTTTGGTAACATTGAATCCAGTGACGTAGCATACATTACGCCCCCCGGGGCGGAAGTCAAATTCACCGCCCTCTTCTTTGGGCAATTATATTAAGGCCAAAAAAACGGGACCATTCTCGATTAATAATTCCGGCAAGCGATTTTATTTTTTAAATTATTTTTTTTTACTACTGGATAGGCTTGCCCTTGACGACAATCAACGCTGAGAAGCACTGATAAGGTTTAGGTTGGAGCGCACTAGCCTAGAAAATGCCTGATCACTCTTGCCTTGAGGGTACTCATTATAGGTGGCAGGAAACACGAATACTGGACGGGTGTTCCACACCTTGGCCTTTCGTAAGAGTAGGTTGGATTTCTACCACGTAAGGATGCCAACGCTCGACACTTTTCGCAGTTCTGTGGTAGAACGGTGAAGGAGGCACAAGGTTGTAAAGTTTCTGAGCGCACACATCAAATTATATCCGATAGAATATCGATAGACAGGCATTGCTGTAGACTAAGCATTGTCGCCTGCGTTAGTGATTGATCACCTATGATACGGAGGGCATGACAATCTATACAGCCTAAAGCATCGAGTTGGTACTTGGCAGAGCCATTCCAGAGGTGGTAGGAGTACTTCGTAGCTTAATGCACCTAAATCTGATAAAGAGTCAGGCGCTGCTCAGGTGTGAAGCACTGTTTCACCTTGTTCAGGATACCAAGTTTTTTGGCTGCTGTTTTGGCCTTTGACTAGATGCATTTCCCGAAATTGAGATTGGGTGGAATATCTGTGCCTAAGAGCTTAATGTAGTCATTGATCGGGATGGATGATGGATACACTTTGGAAAGTGGGAGCCAAGGTAAAGATGCTCCTTTTTACGGTGAATAAACACGCTTGTGTTTTGGTGACGCCAATTCAGTTAAGTATTAAACTTAACTGAATTGGCGTCATCTTAATCGGACACCTCCTTCAAAGTTAAGTCAATGCGATTCACCAAAGCCTCTCTTTGTTCAAAAATCTCAGTAGCACAGTTGTCTAAACTTAGTCACTAAATAGTATTCACTCAGTGACTTATTCACTCATTGACTTATTCACTCAGTGACTTATTCACTCAATGACTTATTCACTCGATCACTTAGTCACTCAGTCATTTATTGACCTAGTCACGTAGTCACTTAGTAACCCAGTGACTTAGTGATCCAGTGACTTAGTGACCTAGTGACACAGTCAATAAGTAACCAGTGACGTAGTGACCCAGTGATTAAGTGACCCAATCGATTAGTAACCTAGTCAATTAGTGACTTAGTGACACTGTCGTTTAGTGGCACTGTCATTTAGTGACTCAGTCAAATAGTGGCCCAGTCACTTAGTGACCCTGTCTTTTAGTGACAAAGTGATTTAGTGACCCAGCCAATTAGTGACCCAGTGTATTAGAGACACAGTCACTTAGTGGCCTAGTCAATTAGTGACACAGTCAATTCGTTACAAAGACATTTAGTGACTAAGACACGTAGTGATGAAAACATTTAGTGACCGTGTCCCTTAGTGACACAGTGCCTTAGTGAACCAGTCAATTTGTGATCCAGTAAATTAGGGACCCAGTCACTTAGTGACCCTGTCTTTTATTGACGAAGTGACTTAGTGACCCAGTCAATTAGTGGCTAAGAGACACAGTGTCGTAGAGACCCTGTTCCTTAGAGACCCTTTCAATTAGTGACCTTGTCAGGTAGTCACTTGGCTACTACACTATCATCAATCAACGCACACTACGACTACATGATAACATATGGAGTGAAGTCGTAGACTGTGAGCAGGCGAAGGAGTCGCTCCCTACCATTAACACCAAAACGACAAACCACCTGATCAATCTCAATAGACCTCAACTCAGGCAGATAACCGTGGTCCTAACTGGCCACGGACCATATAATAAACATCTATTCAATATAGGTATAACTGACAGTCCACTTTGCAGGGCCTGCATGGGGGTAGAAGGAACGGCTGCACATGTAATCCTATATTGCTCAGGTGTAGCGACGTACCGAGCCCAACACCTTGGCACCCCTAGTACATTCCCGGAGGCTCTCAGCAAGACGAAGAGATTGCTGAGATTCCTGGAGGAACTGGCGTTGCGTATGAAGATTGGTCCAGGGCGGAACGGATTATTTTTTTAACTATTTATTATTAGTCTACAAGAAAAATGGCTGAGCTTCGAGTAAAATTCAATGAACGAAGGATAATGATGATGTCAAAATTTTAGAGATTTCGTTTGAGCCATTTAGCTATGAGATCCTTATAATTTAGTAAGTAGATAATAAAATTAAATACTTTTTCTTTGCCAGGTTTTTTTTACTTTTTTCCCACCATTATATTTCAAAACTAAAAAGTCTTTGGTAATCTTAGCTCAGTAGCTTAAATAGGGGGCGGCATGAACAGAATTCCTATTCAGCAATGAAAATTACTTCGCAATAACCCGATAGAATGTGTTGGTAGTGATTTTTGTGACAAATTATTAATTCTCTCCATTTCATGAAATTTTACCGCCAGCCGGGCCGCTCAAATTGCTTGCAATATTTGTATTAAAACCACTTCTTCTTATCCTATAAAGTTGGAATTTTACATGTTGGTTCAGTTCGATGGCTATAACTCTTTATGATAATTATGACCTGATTCTCCATTTAAGATTAGCTCTAGATGAAGCAACTAGGAGTTGTTGTTCAGACACAAAATTTTATATTCTTTCTTTTATTATAGTCTGTCCTAAAGTCCAACATGACTTGGTTGTAACGTCCAAGGCTTGCTTTAAATAAAAGATCTTATCAGCAGTCAATAGCACAGATATGAAATTATGTATACGTATTCAATTATGATAATAGCCCGTTTAAAAGTCCACCATGGCCTGGTTGCTATACTCAGAGTATGAGAGATCTCGTCAGTAGTCAACGGCGCAGACACGATTCTGTATACGCACTTAATCATGATTCAGTTGACTTAAATAGTGCACCTACACGATGATGTATAAAGTAAAAAAATAGATAAATAAATTAATAATAAAAAAAAAAACATTTTTCAAAAGAAGCTTTTATTTTAAAGCCCTAAAAAGAAGAAAATAATCCTATAAAATCCTTTTTTTTTAATATTCTTTTACTATTAATTTATAATGTATTCTTTGGATTTGGATAGCCTTTTTACCTTTGGATACATGCATTTACAACTTTCTTGTCCGATTACCGATTTAAAAAAAAGAAAAGTATTTGTTAGGATGTGGTCTAACGGTTACCCAGATTTACAGTGACTAATTTTTATTCAGTTATATTAAAAACTATAAAAGATACCAAGTTAACAAACTTACAAGGTGGCGACAAAGTTCGGGGTCGTGAAGGTGGTCTAGGTGGGTAAGGTGCTGATCTCCTTGAAGAAGAATTGCTACTACCATAAAGTGACTGGGATGTTACAAACCATCCACCGACTGAAAAATAAATACAGTACGTATATAGCTTGGCAACACAGATTACTATTAAATAAGCAAATTAAATGATAAGCTTAATGGAATAACATCAATTAAAAATAGGGTTATGGAAATCGATGTACAAATGGCGAAGAAACCATTTATTTATAAGAAAATAAAATTCAAAATATATTGAAATTACAAATATACTTAATTAAATATACAGTTTATTATTGTACAAATAATGTCCGCGTGTAATTGTGGCAAGAATGGTAGCTGCATTGCCCCGCTGAATGAAAATGCCAATTCTTTCGGCGAAAAACGAGAATATTAATTAATACCTATACCTAAATATTTTGATATTCTTATAAATAAAATTAAAAACTTTATAATGACTAAAATAATGAATAAACTTAAAGCCTAAAGTGGTGAAGGCATACGTTCAAATAAGTTTTTAATTTGTATACGTCTTGTACCAGGCATGCACATTGTACACAGTATACAGACAGACTACACAGTACTATCTGTTACAATTAATACTCACATTGGGGATATTGATGCGGGGAAGAACTTTGTTGCGGGTAATGGGGTCCAACAAAATCCCTTTGATAGTAGCCTTCAGGCCTTTCTTTCGCATCCAGAAAAGCCTTAGCAAATGGATTATATTTGATTTTCAGTGACGTCACTTCTTCATTTTGATAAGCAGTTACTGCTATAAATTGCGTTTCAGGAAACGGATAAGTCATGATACGGCGAAGATCAGTACCAACTTTCACTAGGTGTACTCGAGGCTCATATTTATGTAAAGAGTTCAGCATTATCTAGAAAATAAAAAGGACATTGTTTAATTTTTTAACTCATTCAATTTTAAAACAAGAGTAAAAATTTATAATTAGTTTTTCAACCGGCTTCATTATCTGTTAAATGGAATAGTTACAATAAAAAAAAAATTATAATCGACAAGCTTCAAGGCCGTTAATTAAAATTACACTAATGTGTCATTAGAATATTGATAAACAAAAAATTGAATGAAAGAAGATCAGTAAATATTACGGTGAGACAATAATTATTACAAATGATAGTGCGTATGGGCACCTGCTAAATAGTTGGTAAAGCTACAGATTTCACACCGATCCGTCAACATATGGATCTGGATGTATCAGATGTTTGCTTTCATATTCATTCGCACCACATATGAGCGTGAGAAATAACTTCTATGAAGTAGCGGTAGCCACAAAACTGTAGCACTATAACACCTCGTATAACAAGCTTTCTATTATCAAAAATTAGTATTCTGTCAGTTCTGGGTACTGTTAATTATGCTCTGTTTTAACTGATGAGATGAATACAAAGAGAAAAGACTGAGCAAATAAAGAAGCATTGGTAACTAAACAAACTAATGCGGTATTGATATGGACAGACGACTACATTTGTACAAGGATTAGTATTCGAAACCAAATAAGAACTTGGTTAGTTGTTGACATTATTACATATCTAGTAGTCTTTAAGCAAATGATATCTAAAATTTATATATACATTATTCACATTTGAATGAAAACATAAATTATCCATGACACGATTGATATGTTTACCGAGTCTGACAAAAAAAAATTATAACAAATTTTGAAGAATAAAAAGTTTAATTTATATTTTTAATTATGTACGAAACCATTTTTAAAAATATGTAAAGAAGAATGGTATAATTGTAAAATAACAAAAGCACTACCTGTCCATTTCCATTTGTCTTGTTTGTTAATTTAACTTTAGCAAAAGATATAGGTTCTTTCATCCAATGTGCACCAAAATTTGGACTCTCTGGGTGTATATAGATAGCATTAGAGGGTGGCACTTCAGCTTTTCCACCAGGAACCTTCGTAATAAAAAAATTAAAATTAATTGTAACAAAAAGTGTATCCTAATAAAAAGGCCAAAATTTGTTAATATCCAACTATTATTACATTTTGACCTTCTTTTAGTTAATAAGTTCTAAAATTATATTAACTCTCTTATCATGTGATACTACTAAAATAATGTAAAGTTTAACTGGGGTCAATATTAAAACCTGATTCTGATTTTGTAGTTACAGCTGTTAGCTTGCAAACAAAATATGCGAAAGACGAGTCATAAAATCAGATTTGCAGTTGTAAAACGAGCTGTACTTACCCATTCGCCGTTAACGTATTTCCAGCGGTGAGTGTCAACTTGAACAAACTCAAGAAGAACGGTGTACATGGCCGTCGGGTCCAGCCCACTGGCAGTAACTTTTACTACAGGAAACATACGTCTAAAACAAAAGATAATACTAATTTAAGTTGTAAAGTAACAGAATATCTACTATAAGTATATCCTTTACAGCGGTATTCAACTAAATTAATTTTACTTACAGCAGACTAAAATAGGATAATAGCTTTTTGTGCTATTCATTAGGTATGTATATAGGTACTTTGTTTGTTTTGTGTTTTTTTTTATTAATGATTTATTGTTTTTATTTTAGGAAAAATATAATTTTTCAATTTATTCATTACAAAATGTTTATTCCTACATACATAGTAGGTGATGATCAACATTTGCGAGTGCTAACAGGGTGCTGAGGGGCGGCCAGTTTTCAGCTATTAACACTGTAGGTCTTGCTCATTAACGTAGGGCGTCTAAACATTACCGCCCGAGCCATGCTCTACCCTTGACGCAGTGTCTATCTTGTTTATAACTAGATTTTAATCTTATGTATTGTCTGTCTGTCTGGGTATAAGTAATATAATGTCTTTCAAAAAGTTTTTGGTTGACTTATTAAAATTAACGTTAAAAAAAAATACTATTATATTTTTCAATAATTCAAGAAATGTAAGCTATATCACAGATCACATCTATACATATAATAGAATTCTAACCAAGCCGAATCTGTACAATAATTATATATTTTTGGGAAAATGTTATTGAAATACATATTATTCATACAGAGGCCGAATTTATAGTTTTTAGAATTTTTGTCTATCCGTCTGTCTGTTACCGCATCACGGAAAAACAACTGGAGGGATTTTGATGAAATTTCGTATAATGATAGCTGGTTATCCGGGTTAACATATAGAATACTTTTTACTGTGCGAAAATATCTCATCTCTGAGAAATCTATACTAAGCGCTAAAACGTAATTAGAGACGAACCCGAGCGGAGCGAGGATGAATCACTAGTAATACTATAACTTCAAAGTTATCCTCCTATGTAATTTGGATAAAATAAGTTATAATAATATTTTATTTTTAAAATAATTTAATTACAGACAATATGATAGAAATACGTCTTGTATTATATTATGTGACTACATATTTTTTCGCTTTACTAATAAGTACCTGGGTGACAGAGATTGGCTCGGCACAGGCGCTCATTCAGTAGATTATCATCATCGGTGACAATGCAAGTACCATAAAAAATTACCACATGGAGCTATATGACAATGGTGGATTTGGTGAAAGATTGAGTTTCTTCAGAAAATACTATCTGTCTATATAGAAAAAGTTAAAAAGCAAAACTTAATCCATATCGTAAGAGCCATTACCGAGAAACATGAAATAAATTTATATACATATGCATGTATATACAATAACTTCTCATTTAATATTATAAGACAAGATGAAATAGCTTTTATGCTCAGATCTGACTTTTTGTCAGATATAGCCAGATTTGATAGTAACATTTTACAGTTAAGTACCTAAACGGTAGAGGTATTAGAGATCCAAAATATTAAAATGTATTTTTAAATAATCATAATAATATATCTATACCAATTAATCGTATAAAATTAATAAAGTTAAGAGTCTCTTACGACATAACTAAAAGAGTCAAAAGGGCAAAGGTAAATCAGCCATATGTACGTAAACATCTTTAGAAACCATCTTTCTTTTTTTATTAATCCGGCTATATTAAAAATGTGAGTATGCTTACTACTCAAGTTGTTCTTTATAATATGTAATGTAAAAAAATTGTCATGATTTTCGGATACTGTAGAAGTAAATGTATGAATATACAAATTCATAATCATCAGAAAAAGCAAAAATAAATCAAAAAGAGTAAAATTATTATTTAGTGGCGACTTTAGTTTGGTATATAGATAACGTGTTTTAACTGATTGGTAACCCAAGGAAAGTACCTGGTAAACTGAAAAAACTTGTTTATCACCATCGTCAAAATACACAATCCCTGAAACAAATGACAGTCAGAGAAGAAATTAGGCTGCTAATGTTATCTGCAAACTTTTAATAGTCCACACTGTCAATTAATGTGTGCTTTCGCGGCCTCTTCCTTACTCCTTCGATCCTGTATCGAGCAGGTATTCTTTTATAAGGTCAAAGATATCTTATATCATTCTGAACCAAATTCTTTAACCGCCTATGCAAGTTCCATTAAAACTGTTCCTGTGTGATGGAGTTTGTATGTTAATGAATACAAGCAAATAAACTTTTTTTTTCACTATTTGGGAGTTTATCAATTAACTATATGGCTTTATTAAAGCGTAGCTATTTAAAAACTTAGCAGCTAACTTAACAATGTTTCCCTTTTGAGTTATCTTGTATCTATGTGAATAATCCAATTGAAAGTATATTTGATTTGTGCAACAATTATAGTGTCATTATAATAAATCGATGGTGTACTCATCCAATAAAAAAATAAAATAAAATAATGATCCAATGCATAGTACTAATTGTAACTAAGTTGAAGTAATGAATAAGCTAGAAGGATTACGTACAATTTTATAACTTGTTGTCATTCGTAAAGGACATAATACACTGCTATTCTTTGAAAATGTACATGGTCTTTTGACTTATAACCTATTTTTGACCAATCTTAAAAATAAGATTTCTTTATTCGAAATTCTATGGTTTGTGCGAAGAAGTAACAAACTAAGTATGCGTACATTAAATCACACACATATACTTTTTACACACAATATTAGTGTCATTGTAATATGGTTAGAAAAAAGTATAATTTTTGTAATTTTTGCACATAAAATTAATATTCATCATCAACACATTAAGCCATCATACAAAATCAAAAGACTAAACGTTATTTTAAACGTTTAAAGCATATTTTAGGTAGGTACCTATGCTTTATACGTTTTAAAAATATATATTTTATATGGTTAAGCTTAGTTTTTATATTTTTTATTTATTATTACGATGTGTTCATCTACACAATTTCTTTGCATTTATATAAATCTTTACATTTAACTGTTAAAAGAAAGTTGTTAAAAGAAAAAGAAAAGCCCTAATAGTTTTATCTACCCATCTTCTAAAAGTACCTACTAGGTAATGAAATAACAAATAGTATTATTTTATTAATATGTAATAGTGAAAAATATAAAAATATTGTTTTATTAATGTCCTTAGTATATCTTAGATACAATAAAAAAAAATAAAAAATAACTACACTTATTCACTAGAAGACCTTTACCTTTTAATTCATCGTAAAAACACAGCAAGTTAATTAGTCTCTACACATTTAGAACAACTTAATGCTTCACTTAAATATACAGCAATCATACTCAGGCTATAAACTACATATATTGTAAGGCATATTGTTCGATTTTATTTCTTACTCATTTGCTTCAATGTTGTTGCTGCATTTTAATGTTGGCTGTTCTTAGTATAAAATAGCTAATGACTCATATTATTCTGGTGTATTGAGTTATTTATTGTATTATGAGAACTAATTAATGTTTATTTAGAATAATAAATATATAAGATATAACTAACTCGAAATATAAACGAATTACATAAGTTTACATATTTTAAATGTTTAAAAATCGATAATGAATAATTTTAGAGCTTAAATAAATGTTAAATACATTTAATTACTTACCGTCCATTTTTAGTGACTATCATTTCATTCGTAAGAGTTTGAAAGCGGACCCAAAGCTCTCTATCATCAAGCGCTACGTTGACCTCTCTCTCACGGCCGCCGCGCGAGCCGCCGCCGCCCACCGTGGGCTCTACTGCACTTAAGATATGCGATGCTGCCATTGTATCTGCAAGAATGTTTCCGATTATTTTAACTTATACTTAAGCGCACTAAGAATACTATTTTAATGCTATTCTAAAAATATTTATAATTCTATATTTTAAAGCATTCTTACGCGTATAAAATATTAGCGTTTCCCGCGTCTCTATCCGTGTCGTTTAGAAATGACAGATTTTTATACAATTTCGAACCCATTTTACCCTTTTAGGGGTTGAAAGTTCCAAAAATTCTACCTTAGCAGATACCTACCCTATGAGAAAACTATCTGCCGAATTTTAAATCATAGAATAATTAAATCTAATCTACAATAGATACAAAGTCATGATGAAAGGCGAGTTACTTAATTAGATACACACGAATTATATCTTTACCGAATTTTCGACACTTATATAATCAACAACTTTAGTCAGCGTTTACTTATTTTCATTTTCAATTAACATAAAAGATGACACTGTAATTTACTTCCGTCATGCCAAACTTTCTACGGTAGTGTTTTAATTCTATACCAAGCGTATGAATTCTTAGCAAGGAAATTAATACGCCAGTTTCAAGTAATTCTGATGAAATACTAGTTTCGTTATTTATTTATTAAATGTCATGAATAAGAAATAATTGTTATTTAAATGTTAATAACTAACCTAACCCAAACAATTCTTTGTCGACAAAATGTTTTTATTAAAAGTTAATTGATAGAAGTAGGTATATTTTAAGTACTTCAATCACAGAAATGCTTATATAATAACATTTAAAGGAGAAAACCCAATTCCCATAGTGGGGTCTGGTATTTACGGGGTTGAAAATTAGTCATATATTAATACATTTAGAAATTACTCTTGAGTCCAATTTTCACAGACCCAAGCTATGGCCAAGTTAGTTAAATTGAATGTTAAATATGCGATTTTTAGGTTATATTTTAAATTATATTTTGTCAAATGACACTTGATTACATGACAAATTATTTACATAACGTAAATAGTGAATAAACTGGCGCGCGTCTTTAGTCCAGTCAAATAAGGTCTGAAATCTAAATGTTGACACTCAACTGCATTTTTGATATAATGTAGTTATATTGATACAAAAACAATGTGTAAAAGTTTTCGTGTCTGCAACCCCCGGCAAGGGTTCAAAAAAAATTGTCAAAAGTGTTTTTTCGCAATTACTCGAAAACCGTAAAAATTAAACAAAAATGTTTTGTGAAAATGAGTAAAGTTTAAAATTTTGCATAAAAAAGGTTTTATGACTTTTCATCTTCCGGTCAAAATTAACCGAATTAGGGGGGTTTTTAAATCGATCGACTTATTTGACTGGACTATCTTATCTTGTATGTCTGACGACTATAATAAGTATTTTTTATCTTGTAAGATCAAATGTATCTAATTGATTATGTATTGTAATCTATAGTATGAGCGTAAAAGACCCATTCATCCTAAATATGTACATAAATGTTGTCTACCATACATGCTTATCAGGCTTCTTGGTGGAGAAATAAATAGATGTTTAGATTATAATTTATTTTTGTTACAATAACAGCACAAAATAAAACAAAGCTGACAGTTTGAGGCGCAATCCATTACTTACGATTTAAAGTATTTGTTCATCTTCAAAAAGTATATCCTTATTATATTAGAACGGTGCGTTGATATTCCTCAATTATTGCTTAGGTTTCTGATGTCGATATTCAGTCATTATTAAAGCAAGATACAGAACAAGGGTAGTAGATACAGTGTCCAATGTCCAAGCAAGAGACAGTCAGTAAGCAATCAATATCAAACCTGGGATGCGATCAGAGATACAAAAAATTCGAAAAAACGGTTAAAACACACTTATTTCCGTACCAACTAATACGAAAAGAGAATGACATATTTGCATATTGACATTTGTTGACGAAAGAGGTATTTATTATTTTAAGATAATAGTTTTGTCTTTTAATTTATTATTTTGTAGCCTGCGTTGAAAAATAAATCAGATTTTAGATGTTCGGTTTGTTTATAATATTACACGAAGCTATGATTGACAAATGAATTGAAATACGTTAATTTCACTATATAAATATACATTGAGGTTTCATGAAATAAATATGGGAATTAAGACAATAATAGTAGGAGTTTTATGCAATATCGCAAATTCCATTTTTTCTTCACTTGGCCATTACCGCTAAAACTAAGATTTTAGTAAGATAAGCAAAAAAAATTAGGATATTTTGACACATGTTTGATAGTAATTCAATAAGACCCTAAAATGGGTTTCTCTTTTCCTTGTTCAATAGTTTTGTTAAAATTGCTGTCATAGTATCAATAGCAACAAACTAAAATATTCAGAAACGTATGTAGCCAATATAAACTGAATATTATATCGAAAGTTTAGCTCACGAACTGCCCCCGAATGTTTATTGTACCTATTATCGTGGAGCGATACAGTTCAACGTACCAGAAATCAAATTAAACTAAAATTTTGTCAATTTTTTGAACGCATTTAAAAAAGAGCTGATATCACAATTTAGTTATAAGTTTACGTTGACTGTTATACTTTATAGTGCGTATCAAATCCGCATATTTAATTCTGGCATAAGCATCTGATAGTCAGGTTAAGACAAAATAATTAATGATTTCCCGATACTTTTAACATTGTTCAGTCAATGGGATGGTATTATTTTATAATTATACATTCTTAATATGCATTTAATGAAATAAACGAGAGCTTAAAAATATTATACAATTTTCTTATTAATTATTATGACTATAGTTCTACACAATTATATCTTAATGAAATACAGAATGTGATGCAAATTCTACTTACAGTTTAAATTATTATTATACTATCTATACAGATAAATAAAATTGGAGTGGCTGTTTGTAATATTAAAATAACAGATTTTTACCAAATGCATATGGACGTATACACGGTACATATATCAAAACAACATTTTTTACAATTTTTCTCTGTCTGTCTGTCTGTCTGTTTGTTCCGGCTAATCTCCGAAACGGCTGGACTGATTTTGACTGTATTTTCACTGACAGATAGCTGATGTTATAGGGAGTAACTTAGACTACTTTTATTTTAGAAAAAGAATAAGGGTTCCGCGAAAAAAAAATTAAAACCCATGAAATTGTGAACAAAATCCGCGTACGGCCTACGCACCCGAGCAAAACGATGGTAAATCGCTATATAATTTAAATTAAATGAATATTTCAGGAGTAGCAAGCTAATATTTATGTATAAACATAGCTAACCGTGAAAACGTACCTAGGGACGAACGCGAGCGAAGCGAGCGTGAGTCGCTAGTTAGGAAATAAAATATAAATATTGGTCCTTTTTTTATGATTGGAATTTTCTTTTAACCTCAATTGTTCAATACTTGCTTTGATATTGATCTTCTAATAAACCTGTGTATCAATAACAATAACAATTAAAAGCGACTCGACCCTGTTTAAAAACTCCAATAGGATCCCATCAAAAGCGACAAAAGCCACATAGAAACCGATAAATATTTATTGGTTTCTATGTGGCTTTTGTCCAGCACGGATGAACAGATTACGCGATCGAGGGGAATTGCTTCACCATTCTCCTTTCTTCCTCCTTCACCTACTTTATTATTTATTTTCAAATTAAATGGATAAAAATATTAACCAAATACTCACATCTATATAGTTTTCAAATTTAGAAAGCCCATTTAATATTTTTAAGGTCGATAATAAAAGTAGAGAATTTTGTTTTATGTAAGAAAAATATAAGGTAGATAAAACAAACTAGAAAAACAAATCTAAAATAAATATTAATTGCTTTATATTTAACGTTCATATTTCTAGGATTTGCTACTTGCTATTAAAATATCAATATCTGAAAAAAAATAGCTATTCCATTATACAAAATATGCTGTTTGTGAAAGATTTATAACATCATATAAATACAGCATGTACTAATAAATTTTTATAAATCTCTACCTACTATATTTCAAAAAAATTATTAAGTTTTTCATTTATATAATGATACTATGTAACTTATATTTTGCGGGAACAAACGAGCAGACGTCACCTGTTAGCTGTTAATAAGTCTGTCCATTGAAATTTGCAACAGATCTGTGTGCTGCCGACCTTTTAGAGACCGGTAATCTCTTCTTTAAAAGTTGCAATATTGTAGAACTAGGAAAAACTTTAGAAGAGAAATTATTATTTGATGATATTCAAATAGATGGCGAAATGTGCAATGATAAAAGACTTACGGTATTTAAGTTATTTCTATATCTATACAGATAAATAAAATTGAAGTATGTATTGTATTCAGCCCTTTTTAACGTCCCACTGCTGGGCACGGGCATCCCTTCAATACGAGGGGAATCAGGCCATAGTCCACCACGCGCGCCAAGTGCGGGCTGGCGGACAAAAAAATTGAAGTGTCTGTTTGTAATGTCAAAATAACAGCTTTATACTAAATGCATATGGAATTATATACGGTACTTATAAGAAAAACACAATTTTTTTAAAAATTGTCTGTTTGTCTGTTTGTCTCGGCTAATCTCCAAAACGGCTAGACAAATTTTAACGGGACTTTCACTGGCAGATAGCTGATATTATAAAAAGTAACTTAGGCTACTTTTATTTTAGAAAAATAATTAAGGTTTCGCTCAAAAAAGTCGCTGGTATGTAAATATGGATAGTTAGAACTTAAAGATTCTAAATAATAGATTTTCTGTAAGTATGGGAAATCGATAATACAATCTAGGTACACAATATATAAAAAGTAATCTTGCGGTATTTTTTTGAATACCAAAAAAGTTCAAGTTAGGCTCGATTAAAATGTCCCGCATAATTAGAATATAGATACGAATACGAAGAGAATCCAACATTTTCATTGCAAAAATTAAAAAAAAAACCGACTGCTTAAAAAGCGAACTAAAAAGATGAGAACAAGTTGACGAAGAAACATAGTATTATGCAGTCGAAGACATACAATACACGTAGCAAGATTCGCAGCTGCTATTAAACATGTACATATGTCTCCGGCTGCATAATATACATATATTTCTTCATGAACTTGTTCTCATCTTTTTGGTTCGGTTTCTTGACTGTCTTTTGGTTTTTTGGCTAGCTGGTTTTTTTTTATATTTGTTAATTATTTTAGTTTTGATCAGTTAGACATTGTTAGTTTTATTTAAGAATTCTTTATCTTAATTACTTTTATATATTTTCATATAAGTTGTATATATTTTTGTAATGACGTCTTAAAAACCTATATATTGATATTCCACTCAATTGATTCGTATGATTTTTTTTTAAATACTCTAATTGGCGCCTTAAATCCGTCATTTAGTTTCTTAATGCTCGGCGCCATCCGGCCTCAAGGTATCTATACTAATATTATAAAGCTGAAGAGTTTGTTTGTTTGTTTGTTTGTTTGTTTGGTTGAACGCGCTAATCTCAGGAACTACTGGTTGGAATTGAAAAATTCTTTTTGTGTTGGATAGTCCATTTATCGAGGATGGCTTTAGGCTATATAACATTACGCTTCGACCAATAGGAGCAGAGCATAAATGAAAAATGTTGCAAAAATGGGAAAAAATGGTTCCTTTTGAGAGCTTCTGTTGCATGCGCTGCGTAAACGGTTAAAGTTACGCAGAAATCGTGTGTGACGGAATTGTTGTCCTTTAAAAGTTCTAAAAAAAATCCGCGACAGCATATGTCTATCTTTTAAGGTTGACTCAATATAACCCTTTTTATGGTAATGAAATTTGTTCTAAAATAATGCATTACTTCCGAAGGTGTTTTTATAAACATGATATTAATCCTTATCGAAATAAATACGTTATTCATCACAAGTATTTAATTTTGAACGAAATTGCCCTTGACATCATTTGATTTTAATGAATATCTTAGGAGATATCATAGTTTTAAAATATACATATTTAACTTTACGCGGTCTATGGGTGAGCGCGCTCTCAGCCCGATACAAGGCGAGGGCGGGGCGGTCGTGAGGGGGGAGGACGCTGGCCGCCGCGCCGGTAGCTCTGCGAGCAAAGTCACTATTCCACGCGGACGAAGTCGCGGGCAAAAGCTAGTTTTATATTTATATACTTTTTTGATCTTCAGCCGTAGCCTAGTTCATGAAAAACACCGAGGATAGATTAATTATACTACGTAAAAAAAAAACACGCCTCCAGACTCTACCTCTTAGGTGTTGGAAAAGAGAGTTAATAATTCATTAATAATTATATTGTATTATCAATAATTCAAAAGATTATAAAAAAAATCAAAGATGATTAAAAATTATGGCGAATCATTAATACTTATGTCTAGTTATGAATACTGAAAAACAGAATATTCGTCTCGCAGCGCTGTAAAACCTTAATTAATTGATAAAATTTAAAAAGTTTCTAATGAAAATTATTCCTTAAAAACCCCTCTATAAAAATTGTCTAATATATTTTTTTTTTTTGCAAAATTATCAGAAAAAAGTTATAACGACTAATAGAAAAGATTTTCTCAAATTTTCATTGATTTTCGCTTATAACTTTTTTAATTTTGGTTCCACGACTAAAAATTACTTGACCAAAGTTGTAGAAAATTTTATTGGCAAGCAAAAATGTCTTAATAATTTTTTCGTGAGACCTATAGTTTGTCAGATAAGCCATAAAAACCATTTGTACCCCCTTTTCCAAGATGGCGGCCGTGGGACAAGAGTTGCATCCCCACAAACTTGGATTTAACTTAATATCTAAAAAATAAAATTGCGTCCTCTGACAAATGCAGCCCCAAATGTAACTTTTCAATGGACTATAACCCGAACAAATACTATGTCAACTCACAGCAGATTTCCCTAATAGACACTGTAAAGGACCATGGAATTTCATTAGATGCTAGTTTGCGATACAATAGTCAAATCTTAAATAATGTCTCAAAGGGTTTTAAGTTGTTGGAATTCGTCCTTAGAAATATTAAAGAGTTTAAGATGGCGTCCACTAAAATTAAATTATTTAATATACTCGTCCGTCCTATCTTAGAATACAACAGCATAATCTAGAACCCATATTATGACATATACATCAAAAGGTTGGAAAGTGTTCAAAAACGTTTCCTCTATCAACTTTCTTACAGTGATACTATGGCTAAAAATCTCCCTAACTATCACAATAGACTTAAATATTACGAGATGACTCGCTCGTTTGTCATAGAAAAATACAAGATATTATAAGACTCTAAATTAACCCATTTGAAAATTGATTGTAGTGAATTACTACAACTTATAAAATTTAACATACCCTCTCTTGTGATATTGTGAATGTTCTTTGTTTATGCATATAAAAAGGGCGGCAGTGTGTCGAGAGATCAGTTGAATTTCGAAGTTAAGTGAAGATTGCGAAGGAGTACGAAAAAATCGAAAATTAAAAAAAGAAGTTTGAGTGAAGTTATTGTGAAAGTGTATTTAGTGGGGAAAATTAGTGTCCAGTGACTGAGTTTAACCAGAAATGTGTATATATTGCATGTTAGTGAATCTCCATAAGTCATTCTTGTTAACCAAGAGTAATAAAACATCAATAGTGCAAAAGACGTGCTTTAATTTTCGATCCCCGAACTCATAGAACGTAACAATATATAAATGAGCAAGCTATAGCAAGATCTTCTATACGTGAAGGAGCACACATATTGTAAGTCTTAATTACTCTTTATGTTCTTAAATTATGTAAAGTGTGTATCTTTTGTTGGAGATCCTTATCAAAATAAAATAAAATAATGAAGAATCATCAAAATCAGTTAAGCCGTTTAGTAATTACGAGGGATCATAGATCGACCCTATGATCCATATACATACATACATACATACATACGTATATACATACATGCTTATGTAATACATATGTAATTTTACAAATACAAAAAAAAAAATTTTCTATTCTCTTACGAAAATATATCAGTTTATCATATTTTAAACCCCCTCCAAAGCGCAATTCAAAAAAAATTTAAGAGGTCGCTCAAAATTTTTAAAAATTTCCAAAGACGTTGAAAATCGTTTTAATTTTTTTTTATTTTTTCTACTATAAAAATGATTAGAATTCTGAAATTTTCAAGTTGATATTTTAACATTTAAAGGTCGTTCAAGATTTTTTTAAGTTCCCTAGTAGAGCACCTAAGACCTTTTCAAGTGACTTCTGATTATGAATAATATTCATGTTCAGAGTACACAAGAATAACATGCCTTTCCTTTAATAGACAACAAGAAAAGGATTTTGGACGTGTACTAAGTATACATTTCATTAGAAGATAAATCATATTTATACGGTGCATGTTCAAGCAAATAGCTTTTTCTAGTAATAGCATTACATTTAAGTAACAGATTGCGCTGTAAAGAATTAGATGGCGCTGGCTTTGACTGTAAATGTAAATATTTCATTCACACTTAGAAATTTTTGAATAATAAAAATATCATGTAATTTAAGATAATTAAATATGCAAATTAAAAACCTAAAAGTGAGTATAAGTTAGTTTTTATTATATAATACACTCTAGTTAATTATTGTAATACACTAATATTCCAAAGAGTATATCATTTTCCGCCCATAAACTCATTCTATGCTAAAAATCACGATGATACGTTAGTCTGTAACTGCATGAAAAAATGTCAACAAACACACTTTCGCGTCTATTAATATGGATTGGTGAATAATTATTTTTTACTACAAAAAAGTTTATCGGCCTTAAAACCGCTTAAAAAAATATTTTACTATTAAATGTGTTTTCGTGAAAGCATATGCAAAATCATGCTCTGGTACAATGTATTCGTAATAATAATGATAATAATCTATTGATTTAAAGTCTTTTATAACTTATCTAAATTATAACGTAATATACGCAAAAAACACACTCGAATTTAGTACCTTCTTCTTTTTTCAAGTTGCTCTAAAACTAAACACATTACACTATAATTAAAGAAAATCTTTTAGTTCCAATTAATCGCTTAATAATTGAAAGCTTTTTAATCTGTTACTATTTTGTATTCTGTTGATTGCCCTGACTTAACTCATTAAAGCCCATACTGAACCGTCAGCTAAATTGGAAGGGCTAAAAAAGACTGTATTATTTATGATATAACTAGGAATTTACATAAGTTACAATTAAAAATCGGACCAGTACGAGTCTGACTCGCACACCAAATTTTACGGAGTATGACACTTCAAATTTAAGTTTTGTTTTAAAATAGATACTAACTTGTACGTTTAAAGTAAAAATATTTATCCATCTACAATATTCATTTTACTGGCGGCATAAATAAGTTTGATACGCATGTTCTTCAAAATAATTTTCGTCCTAATACGTCGTCGTAAATACTTATGAGGACTTAAAAAATGTTCACCCCTCCCTCAACTACATGTATAGAATGCCACTCCTGTTTTTTTTTTTTTTAATTTTTGGATTTTGATTACGTTATTATCTAGCAGTGTTTATATAAGACACCCACATATCTCAGTAGCTTTAAGTCTTTTAGTAAAATTGTTGACATACAGTAGTAACAGATGGACAGACGGACATGGCGAAATTGTAAGGGTTCCGCTTTAGCCATTTGGTCATGGAACCCTGAAAATGATTTTTAAATGTTACTTTCTTATGAAAAGAAAAGGGATTTATTGTATGGTAACAGAATTTCCAGAAAATCAGAAAAAAGTCCTTTAGAGACCCGTCAGGTAAAACAATAAAATATCCAAAATTGACATAAAATTATTTTTATAGAGTAACTACCATCCAATTCCAATTTATCACTATTAAATCAATCTGATAATCCTGATGACAAATAGTCTTTTTTTTCATGAGACTGAAAATAATTACTGTCTGTAGTTTGGTATATTTATTTCAATAATTTCAAATATTGGTTAGAGGTCTTCGAAAGATAGCATTTACAAATTCTTTTAACATTCATTTGTATGTATTTGGTTTTAGTACTTTAAACATGACCTTCGTTTTTATTTCTTTATTTAAATGTTAACATAGTAGAAAGGTTTTGATAGTTATAAATATTTAGAATAAACATATAGCATCTAAACATTAATTTTATTATTGATATTAATTTAATAGTCAAGTTTCTTTGTACAGTTACATTAAAGGTCTATAAAGGATCGTATCGTAACTCTTCAACATTTAAGTTTTACACAACAAGAGAGCCAACGTGCGGTACTTACGTATAAAGGCAAAGTAATTACAGCACTAGCCAACTCAACTCCAGCGTCATTATTCATCGTTTTACGACTCCATGAGGTATAAATATTAAAGTTGAGTCGTATAGATGAATTGCGAACATTTTCTTTTTAATGGTAAGGTTAAATATGATGTTCGTCTAACTATTGGTCCGGACTGCTCATCTAACTCTGTGATGACCACTACAAAATATTCATAGCGCACCGTACGTAAATATTTATCGTTTTTTAATTGCGCGTAATTACATCGATTCGTTATCGATGCCGGCAGGGCCCTAACTCCTACCCCAATATAACTCGCCTCGATCACCACAAGTGGAATGTCGCTTAATCGCTTTGCAGTGCCGTCGTTTTACTGATCGCTATAAAATATTAAAGATAACAACGAGTGGCTCTGAATGTTGCCTCAAAAGGTACTCGGGACCGTGATTGAAGGTTTATGACAGTCACTTCGAGAAATGTGAGCGTTATGTATGATGTTGACTGTAGAAGCACCAATTGTCTGCGTGGTGTAGTAGGTTGTAGGGATGTAGCGCTGAAAATCTTCATCAAATAAATTAATTATAAAAGGTTATATTTCACTTTTATTCTATCTATATTTTAAATAACATATTTATTACTTTATATTATTACCAATATAATGCGCGATTACTATTTTATTTTTACAATTATTTGATATTTGTCACTTCTATTTTCAGATTGTAAATATCTATTGACTTAAATAGGTATATGTAAGAAAATTAAAGTAATGGTCAATTTTTAATAACTGAAATGTGTAGAAATTTGTGTCCTTTCCACCTTTCTCAAAATAAAGTTAACAGTGTGGTGACATACCTACATATATCTGTAAGTTATGGAAAAATGTGAACATATGCCGTTTCTACATTATTCTTTATTCAAATTGTACTTCTAAGGCTAGATGTGAGCAGAGAGGTGCTAATTACCAAATGCAAGACCGAATAGATAAAAATTGAAGCCATTGAAACAATATAGCTCGTGTTGTCTTTTCCAATTTCAAAGTTTGCAGAACGACTACGTAATGAAGGTCGAGGAGGCTATGCAAATGAAATGATGCCGAAAACTCAAGTAAGTATTTTTAATGGTCTTGCGTCATCCACGTTTCAAACTTGAATTTTTATTATCACTTTGCCGGTATACAACCGCCAGCCTTGATATGTTAATCAAACAATAGACTAAAATCAAATAACGTAACACATGATCAATAAAGTTTTTTAACAAATTTATTTCAACGAATTTCCTATTAATAATATGTAAAATAATGACATGGTTAGTATTTCAATGTCTAATAAAACAACGTACACAAGAGCTAAAATTTAAACTACTGAAGAAGGAGTGCTTTCACATAAAATTGTGCGCGTTGAAGTCATTTATATGAAAGCTTTTGTTATTTACTAAAATCTTTCTAATTATTTTGATAAAACATTATTACGTAACGTTTTTAGTTTTCACTGTTATTACATTATATTAGTCTTATCAAAAGGCATAGTTGTTAATCATTGTATTTAACAATCACCGGTTGCGCGTGTGTTTTACATTCACAAGTCAAGGGACGTCCTATTATTTAGACATGGTAAGTTTATATCCCCAAAATATTCAATGTAAATATTCAAATTCGGAAGCTGATAACCGCAATCAAACTTTTTTTCGGGGATACATTTCAATTAAATTTTATTCCTCAATTCTGAGGTTGTCATAAAACTTTAGAGTTTGACGAGTGAAGCCCATTGAGGAACTCCGAATTGATATTAATTCAAATAAGTCGGGTTAAAAAGTCAGGGTTTTATGCATGCTGTAAAAGTTTATTGGTGGGCTTTGTGGTGAGGCGGACGCGCCGATAGGCCTTCGTGCCCGATGACGGAACTCGCCGCCGCACCGCACCTTTGTGCCGATCCTGCCGCTCTACCCATATTGCGCCCGCGTATTGGCTACTTCATATCGCCCGTCACTGCGATGTTGAGCTAGAATTGCTACTGATTTATTATATTAAATCATAAATGCGACAAAAATTCGAAATGTAGAATATTTATAACCACAGAATTCCTCTATTAGTAAACAAAGTACCTGGGTGCTTTTTTTTTCAATTATTTTTTTATTTTGGATCATATCTATAACAATTGTTTTTTTTTCGGAAAAGTAGGTATATAGGTAAACTTAAAAAGCAAAACCTTATCTAAAAACAAAATTTGATCCAAACCGTAGGAGCCGTTTCCGAGATAAACGAAACAAATATATATACATCGTAATATCTATTCCCAGACTTCCTTTCTTATTTAAAGTCCTTGAGCGTATACTCTATCAGCAATTATATGTACACTTTTAACATTCTATATTCTTTCCAGTCCAGCTTCCAACCTGGGCACAGTACTGTTACTGTACTTATTAAGGTTTGCGATGATATTCGACATGTATTCGATAATCTTTTTGACGATTTCTCTAATGCATTTAACACAGTAAACTTCGATACCCTACGAGCTATTCTCAAGTCCATAAATATCTCCTCGAACGCTACTAAATCGCGAACAATGTATTAATGGCAAGCGCACTTTTTGCTAGTATTAGTGCTGGGGTCCGTCAGGGTAGAGTACTTCCTCTTCTGCTCTCCTCCATTTTCATCTAAGCTCTCTCACTAAATAACTGACATCATCCTATCATCTTTATGAGGGTGACTTGCAGATTTATACAACAATAACCGTAAATGATATTGCTAAGGCCATTGAAAATATTAATTCCAATCTCTATACCATTTGCTAATGCTAGATGCTCCTAGAGTAAGTAATTTGATTTGTCTATAAATCCAAGTAAGTCACAAGTAGCAGTTTTTGGCAATTCAAAACAGTTAGCTAGAATAGAATTTCCTCTATATTTTATTTAATAATGCCCGTCTAGAGTACTACAGTAGTGTGAAAAATCTAGGGATCATAATGGACACCACTTTCTCCTAGACACTTCATATTGTTCAACTTAGTCATAGGATGTTTTTTGCTATAAGCACTTTGAGAAGATGGAGTAACTTGCTGCCGATAAAAACTAAAATTTCTTTAATTCCTTCTTTTACCGGTACTGGGCTATGCTGACTCATGTTACTTAGATCTGTCTCAGCAATTACTTAATAAGCTCGAGCACCTCCAAAATCTATAAATATAATAAAACTGTAGAGATTGAATATACATAGAAAAAAATGCTAAAAACTGAGTCAGGGGAGTTTAAGAAGAGAAATAGAACAAATCCAGATTTTTTCAAAATTCTTGTTTCTCTGTCTATTTGTCTGTTTGTCTGTTTGTACGGGCTAATCTCCGAAACTGTTAGACCAATTTAAATTAAATCATGGTCACGGGAGAGACTAACTTAACCTAACCTAACCTAACGTTTCTCGTCGTTTCGATTGCTGTAAAGCAATCGAAACGTCAGGAAACAAAAATCAAAATAAATCCGCGAAAAAATCCGAAAAGATAGTTTTATTTAAATGTCTAATATTCGCGTAAATCTAAGAAAGTATTAGGAAATCTTAAAATAAAATAGAAATTACACGAGAAATAATATAAAAGTTTTTAATACACAGGAAAATGTGATAATATCTATACATATAGTAAAATTCTAACTTAATCGAATCTGTACCTTAAATATTTTTTGGAAAATCTTATTGAAATAGACTTTATTATCGATACAAAGACCGAATCTATAGTTTTTAGAATTTTTGTCTGTCTGTCTGTCTGTCTGTTACCGCATCACAGAAAAACCACTGAAGGGATTTTGATGAAATTTGGTATGATGATAGCTGGATATCCGGGTCAACATATAGGATACTTTTTACCGCGGGAGATTATCTCATTCCCACGGGAATACACATTATAACACAACCCAAAAAAAATTATGATCAGAATTTCTTGAAACTTGGTATTAATGCTCTTCAATACAATTAAATACATACGTGTTTTAGCGGTATTTGAAATTCATCCCATAAGGGATGAAAATTTGTATGAAACCTACCTTTTTAAAGTTTTTTTGTTGTAGTTTTAGAGCGAGCGAAGCCGCGGGTTTTGCTAGTTTGATATATAATCTTTAGCGGCACGGTGCAACCTCTACAAAACTAAGTAGGTATAAAAATTTTAAAAAACTTCTTGACATTTAAGATTGAGATACTTACATATGTAGTTAATATTCAATGTCTTAATATTTCCGAGTATAAGTTCATTTTAATAAATTTAGTAGTATATAAAAATCGCACGCGTAGATGGTAGGTAATATTGACACTCCACTAAATAGAAATTTACAAGTAGTTATTACGTAGGTAGGACCGACCCATAATAACTACTTATTGTAATTTCTAATAGAATAAAGGTTACTTTTAAAGGTTAAGTAGGTAACTGTTATTATGTTTATTTACTCATTCTGTTAAAAAATGTTAAATAGTACAACTGTTTACGATTCCAAATTATATTAAATACGAGCGACTTAACCTCGCTTCGATCGGATATGTCTCTTACGAAGATTTTGTTCACAATTTCATGCGTTTTAATTTCTTGCGGGACACCCGCATTCTTTTTCAAAAATGAAAGTATCTTAAATTACTCCTTTTATCGTCAGCTAACGTCACAACAACAACAAAGGCAGTAGTAGCCCAGTGGTAATGCGCTCGCTTGGGAATCCGAGTAAGACGGGGTCGAATCCCGGGTCTCGCAACTCTCATGGAAATACCTCGGAGCTCCTCGGAAAGTATATAGCATACCTGCGATTTAGGATTTGGAAGAAATGCTTTACAGTCTAAGCGATGCTTCAAGACGGGTGGGTAAAAGGATAAGTCTCAACAAGACCAAAATTATGTCAACTTGTCATGTATCCCCGTGATCAGTGGTCGTGAAAGGTGCTGTTCTTAAAGTTGTGCAGGAATAATATCTTGGCCAAACTATACAACTCGACCGGCACAACTTTGAGAAGTAGGCAAACCGAAGAATACGCTTGGGCTAGGTTTTTGGGAAGTTATATCATATTCTAGAGTCATCGACCCCACAATCCATTAAGTCCAGGGTACTTTATCAGTGCGTCCTACCAGTAATAACATACGGAGCCGAAACGTGGATACTCACCGTATGACTGGTCCACAAATTCAAGGTCGCGCAGCGAGAAATGGAATGCGCGATGCTTAGGGTTTCTATGGCAGACG
This sequence comes from Argynnis bischoffii washingtonia, assembly GCA_033884665.1. Lineage (NCBI taxonomy): Eukaryota > Metazoa > Arthropoda > Insecta > Lepidoptera > Nymphalidae > Argynnis > Argynnis bischoffii. Next base: position 8,705,785 of record CM066618.1, on the reverse strand, counting down.
GAATTCGAAATGAAGTCATTCGCCAGAGAACTAAAGTAACCGGCATCGCGCGCAGAATTATCTGGCTCAAGTGGAAGTAGGCCAATCATATCTCCAAACGTACTGATGGTCGATGGAGCCGAAACTAGAGTAGGACCCCCTGCAGCACAGGACAGATGGAAAGGTGGCGGGCAGTGAATGGATGCGAGCTGCTCATGACTGGGATGGTTGGCGCTCATTGGGGGAGGTTTTTGTTCAGCAGTGGACGGCAATAGACTGATTAGTTGATTGATATGAAATCCGACAACCCGCATTTGGCCAGTGTCGTGGACTATGGCCTGATCCCCATCGCATTAAAGGGAGATCCGTGTCAAGCAATGGGACGTTTAAAAGGTATGTATACATCTGCCAATAAAAGCTCCGTCAAAATCGGTCCAGCCGGTTCGGGGATCAGCCGCTACAAATAGACAGACAAAAGTTTTAAAAATTATTTTTTTCTTATTAGGAACGTAACGGACTTTTATATGCATTTAGTAAAAAACTTTTATGTTGACCTTACAAACTGACACTTCAATTTTATTTTTCTGTAAGTACAGATTTTGTAATAAATGAGACCATTATTGCATTTTACTCTGACTATATTTTATAAGGGCTTTTTTAATATAGTAAAAACACATAAGTTATAGGTGCATATACTTCTGTCCTTTTTATTTTTTCATAATACGTAGGTATTTTTTTCCTAAACATCGCTTGCGAAAAAAAGGAAAACAATTTTAAAAAGAACGAAGTAACTATAAGGGAGTACGAACCAAATATATACGTCTCCTAATGTTGACACTTTGTTTATCACTGAATTTTATTTATATATAAATACATATATATATATATATATATATATATATATATATATATATATATATATATATATATATGTATGTATATATATCCCCAGACTGAATTTCGGGCGGCCAAACACACGGAAATTAACAAAAGAATTTGCGCTGTACCTACAAATATTATATAAGAATATGAATATAATTCGTAAAATTATTAATTGTATAGTAAACGTAAGTAACGCGTGCGTTAGTGCAATTTTATCCAAATATTATATCTAGTAACGATTTAATTATAGTGCTATACCTACTAGTAAGCTTAAGATAATTTAAACTATGGATAAAAGACACATCTGAAAGTTTTATTTATGACATATTCACATTAGAAATCGTTGTGCTAAAAATTTTTTTTTTAATTTAACATCTAGCATCATCTATCATGTACAATTCTGAAGGCGTAACTATAATATTAAACAAAACTTTTAGAATAGAAACATTTTAGTTTTCACTACATTGTAATCCTATTTTACAAGTGAAATAGAACAGACTTATCACGTGACGACCTGGAAATTAATACACTAAATAATGGAAATAAAGGACTAATAAATTTTGATATTCCGTAAGGATTCCTTTATCACATTTTAAATATAAATTTAATTAATACTCATTTCTACGTAACGTACTAAATCATATACCTACTTGAAACTCTGTAAAATGGTAGGTAGGTATGCGTAGATACCGACGTCAATTATATTACAAATACTTACGCACCTCAAGATGAAGTTAATTTAACAAATTTTGAACAATAAGGATTAAATATATGTATGCAATTTTATTAGATATTTTGCAGGATTTTGTCAACTCTTTTAATATATACCTACCTATACGTTTAAACATATTGTAAATTGAGCTTCTTTTAATCAGCTTCTTTTTTTAATATTGCCTTAAATTACAATTAATTACCAAGTATTACCATAATAATAATTTTAAGATGTTTTAATACAACATGGCACATAAGGAAAATCTCATTATTTCTTGTAAGTATTAGCATCACATTTATTTTACAATGTAGAGTTTACAAAAAGTTACTTTGTAGTATATTTTAGCCTTTAAATTAATAAGATAAGCCAAAACTTCAGTACTATCTGAATTTTATATTTAAAGATTAAAAACTTATCCCTGTAAACTAACCTTTATATTTATTCCGGTATCCTATATTTGTCTTATTCAAATTGTTTCAGAATTTTTAACATTTCAGTTCACTTCACACTTAACGCACTTTATGGTCCTGAAAATCTAAACAATTTGAATCTATCGATCCGTTAGGTAATTATAATACACAAAAAACTTAAAAATATGATTAGAAGCTAGCTGTCTATTTGTCACATTACACAAATCAGTGCTGACGTGCCAACTGCATGACCAACTACCACAAACTCGACCGCAGTACACCTCATTAGCATGTATACAAAATAATATACCCTCTTCATCTTCAAACGCGTCACTCAACATTCATCCATGTTACATGGCCCTACATCATCATTTTCCATGTCATTTTTTTGAGTCATTATAGAAGTAACGTGCAGCAATGAGTCTTAAACATATTATACAAAGGTTTGATTTCGCGTTAATGGGCTCTTTGAGTTATGATTACTGGCGATTCATTCAGGCCCCGCCCCTAGTATATTGACAGATAAACCGATTGGTGGCGATGTCTGACCGCTTTTGTGACAATCCTGCGCAACATCAATGCTGTTAGTCAACTAAATAGAGACTCAATAATTCAATAAAATTTGACGCCGAATTAATTTTATATACCATAGCGGAAAATGTGTTTGATTTACATTCTAATTCGTTTCCTATTATACTAAATTTCTCATTGATAAAAAAATATAAATAGAGTCTATAACTCTTTATACTTAATAGAAGACTTTATTATTATTATTTTTTATTAATATATGTATCATTCTATTTTAAATTAGGTATTTTATACATTTTATTTTGTCAATATTATACTTCTAAAATCATTCAATAAGAATAATTGTACAAGATGGGAGCAAAAAGAGTTTATATAAAATAATATTCGAATTGAAAATATTGGCGACAAAGTTGATAGAATTGTTACCTACTCCATCATCATATGGTCTATAAATTGTACTACACTTTAAAAATGTTATCATTATCAATAATATTTTGAACCTTTTAAAGTTTCCAGCACAGATATCACAATATAATATAGACTACAGGAACTTTTGTGATAATGATTCTTTTATCGCGGCAACCCTTTCTTATCTATTCTTTAATGACCTAGTAAAAGTTCAACCGAATACAGATACAGGTAATAAGAATAGGTACCTATACATTACATTTAAAACACGTAACGCATAAATATACCTATTTATATGTAAAACTTATTTATATGCTATATTTACTATTTAAAAACCACCCAATTGAATATTACATATGTAGGTACCCAATTTCCTTTGTAGTTTGGTAATGAAGCATAAAAGAATTATAATTCATATCTTTGGAAGTAGCTGCTTACTAGGTTTCACTTAATACCCATACATAAAAAAATTTTTGTCGTAAAAGCCATATTTAAATATTACTCGATTATGTAGATATGCGATATCACTCCAGTGACTAAGACAAATCTTAATCTCGAAACCATTTTAGATCCATCTTATTTGAGAGACAGAGAGTACCAAAAGATATAGACATAGGTAGGTACATAAATAGATATTTCCACTCGATAAATATTACCATCCTTCAAAAGGTTCGGTTACAATTAGGTACATATCTAATACTAGTCGGTCCGGGCAGTGTTAATGTAAAAGATTTTGTTATGTAAAAAAAATAAATGAATTTTATATGCTCTTACACCAGACCAGGAATCGATTAAATGTTAATAATATTTTCTATAAAAAAATTGACCACCTGTACGATGATGAAAATATTGAGCTTTTCCATTTATAGAATACTAGCGAGTAGCGACTCACCTTCGATTCGTTCGGGTTCATCTCTAGGTACCTACGTTTTAACGGTTAGTATGGAATAGATAGTTGTTTTGTGAAAATCAAAAACAAATGTATCCCACTGGAGCCGTACATTTTTCTGGTATAAAAAGTGACCTGTGAGTCGAGACTATAATCTATCTCTATGCCAAATTTTATCCAGATTATATTTATAGGCTACCTTTAGGTGCTTGTAGCATAGCTTAATTAATAGAAATGAACCTGAAAATATACATATCTACATTTTTAAGTAATATTAAAATTCCAGAAATAACAGAGGTAGGTACTATTATATATCAAAAAATTAGATATATCGATTAAAGTTTTTTTACCTTTAACCTTCAAATATATTGTGAATAATACAATCTAATTGATTTTACATCCAAAAAATCCAAAACTCATTATATATTTAAAATGCCGTCACCACCACAATTTTTTGAAATTACCATGTGAGATTTACTTAATAAGTTAACTTTATTAATTAATTACTTATGACTTAAAATATATCTAAAACGAGTAAAACCGGTTAGGTGTAAGGAAATTTAGTTTAAAGTTATCTGTAATTAAAGTTATCTGCAATTAAATTCTCTTAAAAACAAAATATTGCTCTTTTGATATACATATCTATATATTATGTATATTCATTCTTTATATCCTGATTTATTTCGTAATAAAGAGGCGTAAAAAATTAATGTGACTATTTTTGATACATATGTATACATTTGTATATGTGTATATATTTGTACTTATTAGGGATAGCCTACAACCATTTAACAAGACCCCCGCTTTACACTTAAACGAGTACATCGGAGAGCTCTGACTGTATATTAACTTTATAAGTTAAAATTAAACTCAATCATGGCTTCATTTTTGACTATTAGGTACTTCTGGATATTTAGCAGATTAATGATATTAGTTTTATAACGAAAATAAAAATCCCAATGAAATCAATCTCTCGAGAGTACCTGCTCGAGTAATGTGTACCAAAAAAGACTCATAGAAGTACTAACTTCTGTATAAAGTAATATATATTTTTTTTAAATAAAAGGTGTAAAAAATAACCCAAATGTTTATTTATTTTCAAATTATTGTATAGAACTAATGATATATGTTTTATAGAGATAATGATGTAAATTGTATACATTCGAAAGTTCTTTTGTTTCAATATATATACTATACTCTTCAAGTAACTGCAATTAATAAAACCTATAACGTATTTATATCGAGATAAAAAAAAAACTTATTTAGTGTAAATACATTTTTGGATACAGAAGAACCCAAACCACAATCAGGATATTTTTTGTATACCTACTAAGTAGACAGACTAGAACCATTAAAATTTAAAATTAATATTTTCAGTCTTAAATGGTTAGAACAAAGTGTGATCGTTCTCGGGATGTGTAATACCTCCCGAGGAGAGCCTAGCCAGCATTCCGACATACCAAACTCGCCTCACCCAGTTACGGTCTACCGGCCAAGTGCTAATTGGAAAAGGAAACCTCAAACAACGAACGAGCTCAATGCTCTCCACAGAAACGTTTCATTTTTAAACACTCCGCCGTTATAGCAAATCGCGGAGGTTAATATATACATATAGACGGTCTATTAGCTATAGTCCGTATGAAATCATTCTACGTATAGATCTAAGCATTTATATTTGAAACGTATCAAAATTATAGAGAAATATATGTGATCATTTGAAATATCAATGTTTTTGTGAATATTGTAAACGACGAGAACTTTTTAAAATACATTTACATTTACACTTTTTTGCAATATAATGATTACTCGTATTACATTAAATAGATTTATTCCCACTCAATGCTAAAAGGAAAAGAAGAATTCTGCGAAACTCTACATTTTTTCAATTTATTACTGTATTATAATGTAAAAACCTATCTCATCTCTATATATAAAGTTACGTGACGATTCATAATCGCTCAGGACAACTGATGGACGTTACTTGTTCAAATTTGACGATTTTGATTGAAATGCAAGCCCTAAAGTAGTGGCAAAGTTTATATTATGAGAAACTAATTTTTGGGTGACATATTAAAAAAAGCAACAAGCAAAGCCGAAGCAAGTCACTAGTTAATAATAAAAATTATATAAGCAAAGTTGACTACAAGCTACCAACTCGATATTCATAGAACCCGAAATTACTGCATCCATTTGTAAATACGTCCAGTCCTTTCTGAGAAACTTTTAAACGTCGTAACCTTTAATTTAATAAGTTCATTTTGTTGGGACAGTTATATACAAAAAACTTTTCTAAATAATACATATATTTGAAATTGTACGTATAAGTAGGTACATTTAATTTTCGTAAAGTATTTTTTATGAACATAAACAGTGCACAAGCTTTTATGAACATACAGTGGAAAATGAATCAAAAAATTGCATGAAAATCCTACATTCTTGACGCTAGAAATATTAAAATAGGTATTAAATATTGTAATTTTGCAAAAAAAATCATTAAAATTAATAACGAAAGCGATTGTGACTACAAAGTGTGATCAGAGCATAAAGAAATACATATGTAAGAAACGTTATTTAGATATCAATAGAAAGTTCCAGTGGACTCGGATCAGGTATCGAATATTCGTTCTAGATTTATTGAAATTTATTATTGTTTAAAGAAATAACTATAAATAATATGAGTTTCTAACTTGTACAGAATATGTCTGACTTTAAAGCTAGAGATATTAAGGAAATCAAACAATCATAATATTTTACTTACAAAGAACTAATCAAAATGTCGCGGATCTTGACATATTTTACTAAAATGTATGTTGCCGCCAACAATAAAAGGGCAATAAATAAGATAAAGTTATACCTTGTTGCGACATGAACATGCACTACACCTTTGATATTAACGACAAAATAATGACGCATATACGCCTAATTGATTTCGTAAAACGACGTTCAGTTAGTTGACACCAGCTGTGAAGACGTAAGGCAACGCACGCGCACGATACCTTCACGTAGCTACACTCCAGCTCAACTCTGTTTATTCGGAGCCCAGTGCTAACTCCTCCGTTTAAACACTACGTGCTAGCAGGGCATGAATTAACTTTTCATATAAATAAAATTCACGCTACTCTAACCTCCTGAAATTAACACCTTGTAAATACTACTTAGTCTCGTTATCTCATAACATATCTGGCGGTAGATTGAACGATTGGGTTACATCTTATGAAATTATGTTTAGAAACTTAAAATACATAAGTATTTAAAATAGTTGCTTATGTTAGAAGCATAAAGTTAGGTATATCACAGCTGTTGGTGTATATTTCATTTCATACTTGAACGTGGGCACAAATCACGGATTCGATTCCCGTATAGAAAGATTTCCTTTTTTGGTTTGTTGAAAACTACTTTATTTCTTATGTCACTCTACGAGGCAAAGTTTGTGGATGAAGAAAAAACTTATCATATTTCTTAAAAAGTTTTAAGTCATATACATACATAAATAATACCTAATACTTATTTGCTCAAATTACATAGACCAAATTAATGCTCAGTCATGTTCAAATTACTTTCGTCATGTTTTCGTAAATACATAGTCCGTAACATCGATATTTAGGTACTCATTTTCATCATCATTAATCGTAGACAGCAAAAATATACATACATAAAATAAAATATTTAAAACCGCAACTAGAGTTATAAAAATTTATCGTCATTAGCATGAGCATTAACAGTACGCTAAAGGTAACAGTTCCAAATTTAACGTGATAGATACAAAGTCAATATTTACAACTATTAACTTTAATGTTTAACTCTCAATTTACCTAAGGAAAATAATTAGAAACTCGACAAAATTGAAATTAGTAGGTACGTATGTGTCTTATCACATAGATTTTACTTTACGAATTGAGATTCCACTATTATACCTACTACATAGTTAAAAGTAAAAAATAAAATAACAATTGTATGTAAAAGTTATTCTGTATGAATATGATTAATACATTAAATAATCGATAAGTATCTATATTTATATTATTTCTTCATTGTGGCTCAGAACAAAGCAATATCACATAACTTCATAGATCAAAGGCACCGACAAAAGGTCTTTCTTATCTTTTGCAGTAAACGAACATTTCTCTCACCGTGTCGGGTTTTCTGTTAGCTCTGCCGACTGCCTACCTCTACGTTTCCGTACGTAAACTTGTAAACAGCGTCGCGCTGCATCTCCGCCATGCTCGTCCACTTTTATGTTTAAACATGTGCTTAAACATGGTGTCATGAAACGTGTTCGATAATTATTGGAAGGATCAATAACGCTACAACTATTCGTGGTTGGCAAACAATTATGTTTTACGACTGTCGCCTCTCGGACTACGTTTTAGTTTCTATTTGAATCTTAATTTTAAGTCAGTTTACTTTAAATACGCTTTCAAGACTTATATTTACCTTATTCTAAGCGAATGTAGGTATGTATGTATGTATATTTTCAAACGAGCATGATCTTGCCATTTTTCACTGCGTCCACGTACTTACCTTACCGTCTAACGTTATTAATTTTCTAACAGTTAGAATCAAATATGTATTGGTCAAAAATGTATCTGTCCGTTTTTTTTATTTTACATTTATAAAAAATATATTTATTTAAAATATGTTTAATTATCTAAAATTTACATTAATTATAAAAAGGTATTTAATTCCGCCAAAAAATATTAATTTACAATTTTTTTTTAAATCAAGTAATTTATAGGTATATGAAGAAACAAAAAATATGTAGATATAAATTTTGTAGTTTAAACAAGGAAGATAAAGATTTGTAGGAACTTTGTATTTTAAACACTTTACAAACTCAATCCATAAAATTCCATCATTTACCACTTTAAATAAATTTATCTTTTGCAATCATGGTAACGGAAGAGGCTTTGCCCATTGCTAGCATTCGCAACGTCAGGAATCGAAATATTTTTATAAGTAGTAGTGTAATCTTTCGTGTGTTTGAAGACCAAACATGAGAATGATTTGTTTACTGATAAATCGTAGGCCTAAGCTGTGTTGTACAATAAGCTCCTTCCGCAGTTTACTCATCATAAAAATGCTATATTGCTAAAAATACTTCGTGGGAGGCATTATGCAAATTGCTCTACCTGTAACCCTAGCAGCGACCAAGGTAAATACATCTTGTCCTGTCTGTCTCCGGTTTGCTTAGGTTTACGACCCGTGTGTAAAGTATGATTATTTCTGTACCTATTAGAGGTGCCGAACCATGATTGACAAAGAATTCTAAGTTATATTATGTAAACAAAAAAGTATTACTAATGAAAAAAAAAAGAAAAAATTGGACAAGTGCGAGTCTGAATTTTGCACCGAGGGTTCCGTGCCATCAAATATTACATTTGTTTTACTCATGTAATTTGTAAAGTTTTAAACTAAATTAAAATATTTAAGCTAGCACAATATCTACTTATTTTATTGACCGCAAAAATAAGTTTGTATTTTATAGCATTTTTTAAAGATATGTACTATGAAAAATGTCGCCGAAATCCCAAAATATCCCATATTTCAAAAACTTATCCGACTAACGTATCTTCTTTAAAATAATAGCTTCCCTATAACTCTCACCGGTCGTGTCGAAGTATCATCCCATCGGACTTTGAGAGTAAAAGGAATAAAGAGTGCATTTGTGTCTGCACGTACACTAGCGCAATATAATATTTTCGGTGCATCCGGCTAGTCTCAGTGAGATGAGCCGCCGTGGCCGAAATGAATCAGGAGGAGATTATTACATTAAAGTAGGTAATTGTTATGAAAAGTATTTTGAATACCTTAAAACCTAATTTTTTTCAGAATTTCCCACTTCATATTCTTAAAGGAGAATGGGCAACTTTGTATGGGATCCGTCCCCAGAGTGTATCAAGTTGAGACATATGTCATTTTAAAGATCAGAAGAATAGCTTCAATTTATTGTATGACACCAACACTGAGACTCGTGCAGGGAAAGAACTATGAATCATTTAATTTTATTAAATTCGTGAAAGTAATAAACAGTATAATTTAGATTGTACAATATGGATTATGGGACATTGTAGTGTTATTGGAAATTCGAAGAGAGGGGGACAACTTGATAGCGCTCAAATCTGGTAACCTGTTCTATTTCCGGGTGACGAACAGTCCCAAGGTGGTGTCGGGTCTAGCGTTCACAAGTCTCTTGTGAAAAGCACGGTGACTATGTAAAGCTTGAATAACTCCAACTGACTTCGACTGACGAAGTCCACGTTCCTACCAGTGCCATCAAGCCATCAAGTCCAAAGCCTCGTAAACTTTCAGCTAGAACTCCAAAACCGATTTGATTGCTACAACGATGTAGATACTTTTAACGATGGGTTCCTCAAAATTGTCCAATCAGTTAGGTCAAAATACCTAAACACACTCTAAAAATAGACCCAAAAAATCTCTGATCCTACTCTCGAGCTCATGGCAGAAAGAAGAGAGATGATCTTACAGTCACCAAAGATGTAACGCTCCAAAGGTTTTCGAGGTTTTTTGATCTATTGTTTGGACAAAGCCGGCTAGTAAAGTTCAAAACCGACGACATTAGGATTACATCATCTACCCCTGAGTTTATTTATGGCAGGGATCGAGAGATTTTATGAACATCTACTTGCATCAAAGCGACAACCCTGCAGTCTGGACAATGATTAAGGGCCAGGCTAGCCCGACACTATATCGAAGAAATTCCGGTTGTCATTAAAACAGATTAAGGACAACATAGCACCGGTCGCAGGCGGAATTACAGCTGAATTTCTGAAGGTGTTACTTAATTTCATCATACTCGAAGGAAAACCCCACAATTAGCGTGATTATATTGTTCTGTAAAGAGGGCGATAATGTCTTGCTAAATATTTTTAGACTCATCTCGCTTCTGATTCATGTCTACAAGTCGTTGGGAGAATTCGTGTTACGAACCGTCTCGAATGCTAGTTCAATAAGTTCCAGCCTCCCGATCAAGCTGGTTTCCGTAAAGGCTTTAGTACCGTTAGACCACATTCATATGCTGCGGCAGGTAATACAGAAGACTGAGGAGTATAACTTGCCTATTGCTTATGACTACGAAAAAGCCTTTGATTCGATCAAGACCTGGGCTGTGCTGCAGTTATTTCAGCGGCGTTAAGTAGACCACGGTATATCGACCCGTCTGACTTTAGGGCCGGGGGACTCGAGACCCATCCAATTGCAGCGAGAAGTACAACAAGGTACTGTAATTTCGCCGAAACTGTTTACCGCTGTATTGGAAGACGTTTTTAAGGTTCTGTACTAGAACGGGCTGGACATCAACATTATCGGTGAGTACATCACTCACTTTTGATTTGCCGGCGATAAAGTGGTCATGGCTGAGACCATGGAAGACCTCAGTACACTGCTTAATGACCTCAATAGTCTCTTAACGAGGTCGTCTAAAATAAAACATGAAAAGACGAAAATTTGTTAAATAACCATGTTGCAACCACTCCAGTTTTCATGGGTGATGGCTCGAAGTCGTAGGCATGTATGTATACCTGGGACAAGCCGTCCAACTCAGTAGGACTAACTTTGAGAAGGAGGTGAATCGACGAATAAAATTCGGATGTGCAGCATTCGGGAAAATACGCAATATCTTCTCGTCTTTAATATCGCAGTTTCTCTAAATAAATGTCTTAGATCAATTTGTGTTGTCAGTAATGACATAAGGCACAAGACGTGGCCACTTACAATAAGCCTCATTAGAAAGCTCAAGGTCACCCAGAGAGCAATGAAGAGGGCTATGCTTTGAGTTTCCCTGCGATATTGAATCAGAAATGAGAAGTTACGCAGAAAGACCCAAATCGCCGACATACGGAAGTGGTAGTGGGCGGGACACATTGCTTAAACAACGGATGGTTGTTGGAGACGAAGAATTCTTGAGTGGCTGCCACGTACCGAAAGACGAAACCCGGGCAGGAATCCAATTCAACGTAGACCGATGACTTGTTCAAAAACGCTGGAGCCCACTGTATGCGTATGGCACAAGACCGGCATTCGTATAAGTATTTGGGGGAGGCTTATGTCAGCAGTGGATGTGTTTTGGCTGAAACAACGTTACAAACTAGCCACAGTTAAAGGAAAAAAATCAAGTCCTTTGAGTGTTTTGTCAATTTCTGTAAATAAAAGGAAATGCATGAAAAAGTGTAAATAAACTAAAAGTAATCTTGTCTTCATTAAAAAATAAAATAATTCATAGTTATTCCATGCAACTGTCTTACTTTTGGTGACATACAATAAAATAAAGCTATTATTATGATCTTTAAAGTGTGGCATATTATTTTAGACTTTCACGGGTTTGATAAAATTACATGATTCATAGTTCTTTCCCTGCACGAGTCTCAGTGTTGGTGTCATATAATAAATTGAAGCTATTCTTCTGATCTTCAAAATGACATATATCTCAACTTGATACACTCTGGGGACGGAATGCCCATTCTCCTTTAGTCGATCCTCAAAATACCCCACAAGCTTACTCGATTTTTTACTTCTAAACTTTTTTTCAAAATTTCAGCTGTATAATACCTATAGTCTCCGAATAAAATGGCTGACATATAGACAGACAGACATAACGAAACTATGAGAGTTCTGTTGTTGCCTTTTGGCTATGAAACCCTAAAGAATTGCAGATTTTCTTCAGAACGAAAGACACTGCACTTATTGATAACTACAGACCTTCACCAATCATAGGATATTTTAACAAAAATCTAGCGATGATGCATATTTTTACAATATATACTAAGTACAATAATTACCTAGTCTTCTTAGAAATCTTACGTTGTATCTAGTTAAATCTTTCATCTGCACAAATATATAAAACTACTAGCGACTCACCCTCGGTCCGCTCAGGTTCGTCCCTAGTTACGTTTTAACGTTTAGCTCAGAGATATTTTTCCGCAGTAAAAAGTATCCTATATGTTGACCCGGATAACCTGCTTTTATCATACCAAATTTCATTAAAATCCCTCCAGTGGTTTTCCCGTGATGCGGTAATAGACAGACAGACAAAAATTCTAAAAATTATAGATTTGGCTTTTGTATCGATCATAAAGTCTATTTCAATAAATTTTCCAAAAAATATTCAATGTACAGATTCGGTTTGGTTACAATTTTATTATATGTATAGACAAAAATTGAAACGCATTATTTTTCATTATTCTGGCCAGTATTGTATTATTGTTCTGGCCAGTTTGATGTTTGGAGTTTTATTTAGCTACTCCTTATGTCGATTTTCGAAATTACTTTTAAACATATAAGATGTATATTTTTTTGTGATTGCCTCTTAAAACCTTTTTGATTTGAAGATTGATTGATATTGATACACTACTCGACAGGTTTGAAAGAATTTTTTAAAGACACAAATTGGCGCTCTAAATCTGCCATTTTGGTTTCTACTTATATAGACACTCGCGTTATCAACACGAACATTACGATGTATGCATCATCAAAAATCGGTTAAGTAATTAAAAGGAAACATAGGATCGGACATACATTCACATCAAAAACATAACCCACTCCCCTCTTTCTCCCTTCTTTTGAACTTTGCCAGATTCGGACAAAAACTTATACGGCGATGACAGTAGCATTTAGATAAATAAAACACAAGTTAATATTAATGCATATATTTTCTTTTATTAACATTGAAAAAAATAAACTGTTTAAGTGAAAATTTGCATAATTGAATTGAATCGACGTCCGCACTACTCTCAGTATCTGCACATAACAACTTGCTTGAGAGCTGACCATAACATTCTTATAACATACACATTTAACAAACACGTAGAGTAGTACGATAATGCCTAATCGTGATATACAATAGATTACAATCTTTAATCTTCTACAACCCTTAATCACGTACAAATTTATACAGTCTATAACGTTATACCCACTGCCGCACATAAATAAGCCCATATATAACTCCTGCTCGTCTTATCTTCGGACATCGGAGTATACACACTATTAAATAGCCAAAATATAATAATAATAATAACGAATGGGCTACGATGTGAACTATTAGAAAAATTTTGAGCCCGATGACCTTAAAGCAGCCATCTATATTATCCAAATGCTGTTAATATCACCTTACATGATGAAAACTGCGACATTCCATAATCTATGATTAATTTTGCAAACATACGCAAATGCCCATAATTGTTTTATATTTGGATACAACCCAATGTCTCAGTTTCATTAGTATACGGATCACCAAATTTGACTTCTCCACGTTCCTTCATGTTCAAAGTGGACGTTGCGCGTTTAATATCAGCCATAATATAATTAATTCTTTATAAGTAAAATCACATTAGACCCGTCTCACCACGTCTTAGAAATATAATTGAATTAATAAACTAGCAGAATATTACAATATCGTGGCTTACAACTAATGTCTTAGCCAGCAATGTCTTATTTGAAATTTTATATCTAAAAATGAATTTGTTAATGTGCGTTAATTTCTTTGATACTATTGGACCAATGTTGGTGAAACTTATATTTTGTTTCGATACTTTTAAGTACTCTGCATTCGAGAGCATATATTCAGAAAAACAACATAGTTGGCCATCATTTTTATAAAACCAACATTGTTAAAATGAAGTTAGTCTTAATATTCGTACTTGTTCACACAATCAAGTTATTCTAAAGGCGCATTTAAACGCTTCTCGCCTCGAATATATGAAATACGCTCCATGTAAATGAGCCTTAACCGAATATTACTAATGACATTTTTTCAACATTAGTTATAAACTGTGGTGAAATAGGTTCTATATAAGGAACGCGTCAAATCTAGAAGGCAGTGAGTGATGTGCACGATACATATATTTGCAAGGACGCCAAAGCCCATGCGACGTAAAGCCTTGAGGCTAGCAGTCGCTGTTATAAAATAATAACTACTTCTATTTAAGCCGTTGACATCAGCGAGGACATACATAGTAACAATAGACTTTTGATAATTGAATCATCAAATCATCTCGAGGCGGCCTATGACGTCACAGACCATTTTAGAAACTTACACAACTCCGATATAAGATCTGCGCGCGAATAACTTGATATAAATTGCATAAAATGCAATGTTGTGACAATATATATGCAACTGTAATTAAAATAAACCTAAAACATGGCTGTCATAAAAACAATTTAACCATTTTATTCACGCCCATTTCCATATATCGTCTCTAAATATCGAATACTTTCATACAATTACAAGCTTCGACACCAAACATTGTTTGAAAATGAGTCAACTTTTATTTCATATATAACAATGTTATTATTTTAAGTAAATAAGTTGTTAAGTTTAATAGTATGGAAAAAATATTAATAACTTGTTTAAATGGTAAATTCACTTGCAAGCTCCCAGCTCTTAAACCAGGTTTAATAAGTAAAATAATAATAATTTCAAACATACGGGATAACAACTTAAATATAGTAAAAATTTGGGGAAAACTAGAAATACATATAACAATCAATTATTATTTTTCAAAGTAGGATTGATCAAATATTCCTATAGTATGTTTCACTATTCAATGTAAAATATAAAAAATCTTAAATGTACCAAATATTAGTATAGAAAAGAATACCAGAAATAACTTCAAATTTTGTTCCCGAATCGAAATCTACACAACAATTTAAAATTACCCAAATAAAGTAAAACAAATTTATTTCCAGTAAATCAACACGCACAGTCTTAGTTGCGACAACAATGGCGATCTTAATATTAGTTAATTTAATGAATTATAGTACTATCTAGTAGCACAAGGGGTTATATAGAGCGGACCCCGCGTAGCACTCGGTGTCTCAATACCACATGAGTGAATGTCCCTACAGAGACAACGCTTTATATGACCGTGCAACGATGGGCGCACTACTACTTAAGGTCTAACATTGTCAACAGCTCGAGCCAGAAAAATCCGGTTTTGTCAACTGGCAGCGTATACGTAAACTCGTCGGTGAGTTGTTAGACACACAGCCCCCTTATGTAATAGTAGAATCGATGCACGGTTGTATGAGACACTATCCCTGTAGGGATATTTACCCTATGTGTTCAAAACTGCAAGCTGAACATCTGATATGTGGTTCATCTTAAACCATACTTGAGCAGGGATCTTAAATTTAACATTCAAATTAAAAATAATCCAAAATTAAAAAATATATATATTAGTGTTTCTTTTGTTTTGGTATTAAAATATTGCTTTTCCGAATTCTAAATTTATAACACAAACAGTTCAAATTGACCCATGAGAAAGTTTGAATCCTGCTCATTAAGCCTGTAGCACACTTATACCAGATGATCAAAAGCATATGGAATAGACGAAAGCAAAACTAATTCATTCGCGTGCTATATGTTAGCTAGGTGAAGCAAGTTTTGTAACACTCGAATGTGCTAGAGGCCTTACAATCGAAAACAAAGTTTGAGAACCACTGATTTAGCATGTAAGTTGTCTATGTAATACCTCAGACTAACAAATGAGATAGAGAGAGAGAAAGAGTAACGAACAATAGAATAAATGTCAAACTCGCGATTCCACTCCTCAATATTTCATGGAGACGGAATTTTTTACGCTTATAAATTTAATTCGTTATTAAGTCTGCGCGTTTCATCACTTTCTTTACACACTTACACGGTCTCCAGATAAAAGCATCTAAATCGTCCACGGAAACCATTGATGTCTTCATTCTGTTAGTCTGAGGATATTACATAAAACACGAGGCCACGTGTGTTACGTAGTATGAACCAAAAGTAATAACCTACTTCACTTATTCGAAATTTAACGGAACTACTTTAAAGCTTGCGTCAAATTTTTATCTGTAGCAAGTGAAACAATAAAAAGACAGTATACTTTCTTAGATTTACGCGAATGTTTGGCATTTTATATATAATTATTTTTAGTAATTTCATTGCGGTTTTATTTTGATTTTGGGTTGCGGTTTTATTTTGATTTTGGGTGAAACATGGCCACGGCAGAACTTCTCTCGTTCGTTGTAAAGCAAACGAAACGTTGGAAATTTTTTTTTTAAATTAATGCATAATTACGTGGATACACGCTATCTGTAATAACTACAAACAAACTTTTGCAACATCAAAAACCAGTCTCTCTCGCAACCTGATTGCCCTAAAACCAACACACATCCGCGAAAAAATCCTTAAAAAGACACTTTAATTAAACAAAAATTAATAATCGTGAACTAAAAATGAAAATAAATGCGTGAAAAAATTATAAATAAAAGATTTTTACCATCAAACATTCACATGAATGTAACAATAAGAAAGTAATGATCAAAAGCTAGGTTATGACTTTCAGTTATATGAGGCCATGTAGGATACCTAGGTAGATCTAGTCTCTGGACGAGGTGTCCATAGGGCTGGCGGGCTGCATGGAAGGCGAGGGCGGCGCGGGCGGCGCGGACGGCGCGGGCGGCGCGGGCGGCGCGGCGGCCAGCGGCGCGCGGGGCAGCAGCGCGCCCGCGCTGGGCACCGCTGGCTTTACGAAGCGCTCGCTCGCTCGTCGTGCCTGCTAAACACATATTACAGCTGTAATCTATATTAATACTGTAAAGAGTTTGTAAGGTTATAGGGGGTAATCTCTGGATCTACTGAACCGATTTAGATGAAGTTTGGTAAGCAGATAGTTTGAGACCCTGGGAAGAACATAGGATACTTTTTATCCCGGAAATCATTCCTTAAAGGGGTGATAATGGAGATGAAAGTTTGTATGGGGAATCAACCTAGGGACGAACCCGAGCGAAGCAAGGGTGAGTCGCTTAAATATTTCTCATCGAGCCTGATAAAAACACCCATAGATATTACTGCTCTATTACTTTAATACATTTCGTCGCACAGGCCAAATACATATTACATCTATAAAAAAATATTTTAATAACTATTGATATAAAATTATTAGTTTCTACTTTCTACCTGTGGGTCTGTTTGGTTATTTCGGTGAATACGTTCGACTTTACTGTTTTTGCTATAAGTTAGAATTTTTTAAAGCTCAAGCTGTATCTTTGGATTAACTTAGTTAAATTAAAATTTAATTAATTGCTGTAAATGAGAAAAAAAACAAAGAGACAAAATCTAGTAGGTATACTGTATACCAAAAACTAAGTACGTATCTGACAGACACATAATCATTCAAAATTTAGGGTATTTTCAATGCATTATAATAAGATTACGATTTTGTAATTTAAAAATAATTAAGTGTATGATTAAGCACATTAGGTTTATTTAAAGAATTGAATTAAACAGAAAAAACTGCAACAGTAATTAGCCCTGGACTATAAGAAAAGTTTCACAATAGTACGTCCCTGGGTGCACAAAAGCATCTGTGTTATATCAGCTCAAAGTCTATCTGTACACTAGGTTACATTCAAATTCATCTAGCTGTTTCAACGTGAACAAGTAACAAACATATAAACACCCGCGCGCACACACAGACACACGTACGCAGATGCACAAAGAGGTTTTGATAACGTGTCAAAGTGGCTTCATAATAATCTTCTTACTTTAAATACAGATAAAACTAAATATTTATTATTTACAATGAGAAGCACTAATGCACTACTTACTAATCAAAATATATACATATAATTTTGCAACGTCTGCTGACACTGTATGCACTTGTTCTACATTAACAAAATCAGAGTACCTATCTATACTAATATTATAAAGCTGAAGAGTTTGTTTGTTTGTTTGGTTGAACGCGCTAATCTCAGGAACTACTGATCCGATATGAAAAATTCTTTTTGCATTTGATAGCCCGTTAACTGAGGAAGGCTTTAGGCTATATATCATCCCGGAAAAGTGTACGAGTCCCGTGGGATAAATTTGTTTTTGTCTAGGGACGAACCCGAAGCGAAGCGAGGGTGAGTCGCTAGTATAGATATAAATAAATATCTAGATATTACCACAGCCTATAAATCAAACAGTCATCCGTCGAAGCCGTCTAGGCAGGGCAGTCGTGCGGGGTGTGAGGGGTGAGTCGCGGGTAGGCCAGCCCGAGCTGCATACGCTGCTGCCGCCCAAATTAGTTAGTAGCTCGGGAAACGACTTTAAGGGCTATAGCGTGTTTGTTTTAATTTGTAAGTAATTAAAATGGTTCATACTACTGGGCTGTGACTTACATTATATTATATAAAACATTGTAAAACTCTGTTTAAATTTGTCTCCGCGAAATGCCTTAATATAATATATCGAATATCGAAGTTTTTCATAGAAAATTCATAAAATTTTAAAGTTCTTCATCGCAACGAATACTCGTCCTTATTCCTTTCCCATAAACATGCTTTACGTCTCATTAAAACAGTAGGTATACTGAATTACCTTTTACCCAATTCCTACAGACAAGAGAAGAAAAGATTTGGTCTGTACCAAGCCACGAACTAAACATGCCTTTGCTAATAAGTTTTATATATTTTTAGGAGCATTTTTGTATAACAAACTCAATAGAGTTTTGGATTTATATAGCACTAGCAACTCACCCTCGCTCCGCTTGAGTTCGTCCCTAGTTACGTTTTAACGTTTAGCTCAGAGATGAAATACTTTCCCGCAGTAAAAAGTATCCTATATGTTGACCCGGATAACCAGCTATCATCATACCAAATTTCATCAAAATCTGTCCAGTGATTTTCCCGTGACGCGGTAACAGACAGATAGACAAAAATTCTAAAAACTATAGATTTGGCTTCAGTATCGATAATAAAGTCTATTTCAATAAGATTTTCAAAAAATATTTAATGTACAGATTTGGCTTAGTTGCAATTTTATTATATGCATAGATAAGTCATAAAAAATGTAAAATAATAATATCGGAATTTCTTCAAAATTTGAACTACACACAAAATATGACACAGAGACACAGAAAATATGCTAGAAATATTAAAATAACGTTAATTAAAAATTTTTATACATTACACAATATACATAGATGTAAGTCTAGCTAGTTACATGAGTTTTCATACTTGCCATTTTATTTATAGTCTACGCTTATATGTAAGTTTCAAAATTTGCTCTGTTCTAAACCTTTGTCACAGTAAGAAATGCATGGTAAAACGATAATATTTATAGAATATAATTTAAGGAAAGAACATAATATTATACTTATATCATTTGTCAGACAATAACAATGGTTACCATGGCAATAAACATTCGCCTCGCCCGATCACACTTTTCGTAACGCTCTCGTCACGCATTCACCAGCTTACTTCCCAAGTCAAGCGTGCGTAAAGAAGTTTTACTTCAATAACATGGTAATTGCACCATGAATATAAAATAAATAAATGAAATAAATACACATGTTATGTGTTACCTGCGAGTTAAAGTGCAACGCGGGGCGCGGCAGGCCGGGCGCGGGCAGCAGCGGCGACGCGTACGGCGACAGCGGCCGCGACCCGCCCGGCGACGACACGCTGCGGGACCGCGCCTGCGGAACATACGACACACCGACCCGTCAACAAAAATAATAATAATAAGCCAACTTGTGACTAGCTGTTTGTGAGTGACAAAACCACGGACCTGAGACCTCCCGGGGGAAACAAAATCTGTCCCCCGCCTCTAGCTGGTCTTCTTTGGCCGTCCAGAGCAGTGATGTAAAATAAAAAAAAACAAAAAACGTGTGTGTCTACTCAGAACGCACGTAAGAAGTTATACTTCTTAGGCGTAGCAAAACAGAAATTGTTAAAGATTTCATCCCGTATGTCAAAACTCTGTTTGTAAAAGGAATACAGTTAACTTCATCGTGTCGCTTTCAGCTAACTTCATCATGTCACTTTTTTACGTCGGTGAGCGCGCGCATCGTAAAAAGTTTACTCTCATATTATTTTTTTTCTAAGTGCAAAAAAAGTATAACTTCAAAAAAAGACTGTTTTCTT
This sequence comes from Argynnis bischoffii washingtonia, assembly GCA_033884665.1. NCBI lineage: Eukaryota > Metazoa > Arthropoda > Insecta > Lepidoptera > Nymphalidae > Argynnis > Argynnis bischoffii. The sequence goes on along the minus strand of CM066618.1, from coordinate 8,685,078 downwards.
TCACTATATTGAAAAAAAACATGAAAAAAAAGTTTGTGTCATTATTTTTTTCCAACTTTATACTATATATAGATATGTTTTCTATTTTCTTACATTTTACTAAAATTACAATCGAATTAAGTGGACTCCTAATCTCACAGTTTTGTTCAACTTTTCTTTTTATTCGCAACATTTTAACATTTTTTTGATTCTGAAATTGTACACGCACGAATCCATCACAGATAAAATAAAATAAAAATAACAACCAAACAAAAATAGCTCAAAAAAGGCACGGACGTATGTCTGTGGGTATTAAGACTTACTCAAATAAAAAAAATCGAATTAAGTATAATGATCAATAAAATAAAAACTTATTCTTCCTCTGTGTCAATGTCAGTACCGCTTTCAGTATCAGTGCAAAACTAAAAAAGTATGGTAGGTTCAAAAATAAACAGAAAACTATAATATGAACTCTTAAGTATTAAATTTAACTTTGTAACTATTATAATTTTGTTATGCCCATATGTGTCAGGCATTTCACTCAGAGACTTTCTTATATTTAGTAGAAGCGTATCTCATCTAAAACGCTATGAAGTGATGAAGAAAAATTAGAAAATCACATAAGCATGATAATATTAATTATCCCACACTCTTTATTAAAATATTCATTAATCCATGCACACATAAAAAAAGAAACAAATTTAGGGAATAATTCTCACTATGTTACTTACACTCAATGCCTCATTGAACTGCCTCTCCTCCTCCATTTCTAGAGAAGATTCACTTTCTGATAAATGCCGGCATAAAGCTTCACGGCGCTCCACCTTTATATGAAACATTCAATTTTTTTTAAATAATTTAGCGATTTTTATTTGATGTATAATATATTAAATTCATATTAAAAATAACAAAGAAATACTATCACTCTGTAATTATTAGTCGTAAATATTTTTAAGGTGTTTTCATAATCTGCAATTTAACTAAACTAGAATAGGGCACCAACAAATTTAATTGTTTTATTTTTATTATAAATTAAGTTGTAAAATAATGCATTTAAGAAGGTTATGGGACTTAATATACAAACTATACCATAACAATAAAACCCATCAAAAACATAACATGTAAAAAAATGCAAGTCTCGCAACACAGTTCTTCTACTGCAAAAAGGTTGTTTGTGTATTCTAATGTAAAACCAAGTTGGTTAATTTATTCAGTACCTATCTATGGAAGCAACTATCCAACTTTATCATAAATTATTACCTATTCAGTTAAATAACAACATTTTATAGTGACAGTATCAAAATAAGACGTTTCTTTAAGAGGATTGTGAAGCTAAATAAAAAAGTAAATTTTCATACAAAAAGCGATAACGTTTTTCTCCCCATGACTTTCATAATTTTTGGAAATGTTGTAGATATAATGAAAAACTAGGTAGGTCAGTGCGTTTTTATTTTAAAGAAATATTGCGTATGATAGAAGTTATTAGCATCTAAATATCTGTATTTTTGACTTAAAAACTTCCTCGAGCATTTTCTTTTTTTAATGAAACTGAACTGAAATACTAAAAAAGGAAAACGTACAGACCTAGATTAAGGCGTACTGAATCTAATGAGACCAAAGTTGTCTCATTTCGTAAATGTTTAGGGGGGGTGAAAACGTTATCGCCCGAAACAATATTTGAAACAGGAAATGTAGGTAATTGCCTCTTAAGATTTGCAACTCTCTCTATCGCACCATACGGGTTGGCAAAGCGAACAGATAGCATTTTTTTTTTAAATCTACTCACGCCGCGTATCGACACTTCACAATCCTCTTAATAAATTCTTGGTGGATTATTGTACTATAAAATTGTATTTAAAAAGACTTGAGTAAAATGTGAAATAGATTTCTTTATATAAATGAAAAAATATAGTATATACCTCTTGTTGTAATTTTCGATGCAAACGAAGATTTTCTTCTCGAATGTGTTTCTCTTCTAATGCAAAGCGTTGTATCTTCTCTTTGTTTTCGTTTTGCGAAACCGCCAACTGATTCCTGTACAATAGATACATATCATAATATATTTGAGCTGAGACCATTTTTGTATTATTTATTACAAAGTTATATGTTTTATATAATATAGTAGCAGAACCCGCGGCTACGCCCGCATTCAATCTACAAAAAAACTCTTTAGTTTTATGTTATAAAGCGACTCACCCTCGCTTTTCTCGGGTTCGTCGCTATGTATTCATACAATATTGTGTCTAAATCAATCCAAAAATACTAAAATCGCGATTAAATAATGGGGGGAGGTGGTAGGAGAGTGAAAAATACTTTACTAACTATTTCCACCTACCAAATATACAAAAAAAACAAATCATTAAAATCGGTCGAACCGTTTCGAACACCGTGACACGAGATATTTATGTATTATATTATGTGCAATAAACAAAAGTGATACATTACCTTAATTTAACAACTTCTGAGCGCAGTGTTTGTATGTGGTTACTTAAGTTAGACGCCGTATCACCATTGCTGATGTCCCTGGCAATGTTGACCATTATTAATCATATAAGTATATATGTGTAATTTTTTCAAGAAATCTTTAACACATTTCATGTAAAATAGACATCTTGAAACAATTTACAATGTAAAATAATATTTTAAACAGTATTATTAGAAATTAAAAACTTAGTGATTGAGTGCAACATGGGCATATTTATTATTTCTTCACAGTAAATTATATTAATGCTCAAGACTTGTTTTGTGTTAAATTTAGATCCAAACTTACATCATAAATTAAAACAGAGTAGTTATCAATGTATCTATGCAAGCAATAAATAAATATTTCACCTAGGACTGGCCGGATCAGAGACAGGCTGGTCAAGTCTTATTTGGAGAGAACGTTTCTCTGCTTCCAATTTATCCATTCTTTTCCAAAGTCTATTTACCAATGCCTCCTGCTCTTGTTCTAAAGTATTTTCTAATTCTACCTATGAATCAAAATTATAATTATCAATAAAAGTTAAATTATCAACAAATGTCTAGTGACCTTTACTTAGCTATATTGGTCAATAGGATTGTATAGATTTAAAAATTAACAAATTAACATTGTATAATATTAAATTGTAAATAAAACCTAACTATGTATGTATGTACATATTTACTTCATTATTTTTTTTTACAATATCTATATAAATTAAAGGGAGATTCCACTATCAATATTATAGTGTGTGGTTTTTTTAAATAAATAAAATGATAAATGCTTGTTTGCGTAAAATTACAAATCCCCCAGTTCTACACAAATTGTTTAAAAATTATACATATTGTAGTGTTTTTACATGGAAAAAATTATAGCAAAATTACCTTCTCCCTACGAAGTCTTTCTAAATTAGTTTGCTTTGCAAGAGTTTCTGCTTCTAATTTTTCAATTTTACGCATTAATTTATTCACCAAACATTCTTGTTCCTGTTCTAAAGTCTGCTCCAAGCGACATTTTTCTTGACGTAACTGTAACAACAACATTCTATAATAGTTTCTAAACATATTTCGTGTTATAAAAAAATCCATCATCACCACTACCATTAAAAGTATAAACCACAAGACAAAATTCATAACTTAATATAACTATAACACAGTATACTTCTTGTTTGTATTTAAATAAAGCATTAAGTAATAGTTTTACATAATTCTCACATTTTACAAAATAATAAATAATTTCATTCACTATATAAACATATAAATAGCTTTTTTTACTGCACTATAGTTAACACTATGATAACCATTTAATAAAAAAATCTTACTTGGTTCAATTTACGAGAAAGATCATTAGTTAAGCACTCTTCCTCCCTTTCATAATGATGTGCAAGTGTTTCCTTTTCTTTCTTTAGAGCTTGAATTTTTTTCAACAATGTATTTGAAATATACTCTTCTTCTTGTTCTGCTTTTGCTTGCTAAAAATTTTATATTGATACAAAAGTGCAAGATTAATATTTTTAATTATTATTATCGATACAGAGACCGAATCTATAGTTTTTAGAATTTTTGTCTGTCTGTCTGTTACTCCATCACGGAAAAACCTTTATTTTCAAGTAAAATTTATCATTTTATATTATTAAATATGTTAAGATTAACATTCTGATTTTCAAAGATTATTAAAATATGTATATTAGGTACAGTATGTTTATGATTAGTTAAACAAATTACAAACAGAAACAGATCCAGCACCACAATTGATAAAATAATATTCTGGTTATAATTTTAGTTGTTAGTTTAGTTTATTGATCTTTAAAAAAATTGGAATAAAGGAGTTTTAAAGTGAGTTGCAATAATGTTATTAACTAAAATTAATAATAAAAAAAAGAATCAATGAGAGGACAGAAAAGCTAACTAATTATTCTTATTGAAAAAACAGTATTAGAGCAAGAACTATTTTAGCCATCTAAATGAAATATAAAATAATCTTAATAAATTAACATGAAACTCTCTAGCTGCTAATGTAAGTACCTATGTTGATTTCAACAAAGAAAGATAAACATTCAAAGTAATATTACAACATATATAAATTGATAGATAAATTATAAAGCATTTAATATAAAACAAAGTGATATATTAAATTCTTTGTATTTACTATGTGAGAGGCCTTAGTAGAAATCTATAGATTTTATTTCATTAAATTTAATAACTCACAATTGAAACTGAAGCTTGTCGCAATGCCCGATTTTCCTCTTGTAATGCCTTGACTCTTAATTTATAGGTGTCAAGCTCCACTTTTAAGACTCTAAAAATGATACATCATTTTAGAAATAAAATCTTTATAATATATTTTTCAAATAAAATTAACACAGCTACTTTAATCTAAAATACATTATTACATTTAATATATCTCCTTACGTTGAGTACAGTTGAAGTAATAATTTTACTGATAATATCCAAATTTGAAGCAGGAATTGCCATACAGAACAGCAAAGGCTTCTTTTTATGTTTTAAATATACATATACTACTGGTTGGTTTATGCACAAAATTATTATAAACTGTATAACTGTATACCTGTTTTGTTGTTGAAGTGATTCAATCCTTTTTTGCAACTGATCTCGGGAAACAGTGCTGGGAGGAAGCATAGCTCCGCCATCAAGAGAGCTTGAATCACTCTCAGACGCTGAATCACCCATTTTGTTTCCTTAACGGTAAATAATATTAAATATAATATAAATTATAAGAACAGATATTTAAGAAAAAGAATAAAAATACCTGGAGAAGCCAGTGTATCATCCATTTGCACAGATCTTAAGGATATGGACAGCGACAAAATGTCATCAAATAAAATAAAGCAAAGCAAATATTTGTTTGGCCCCAATATTAATCATTAAATTTGTATTATTTCCGTAAATTCAAAAGTCTTTTCTAGTCGAAGAAAATAAATAAGTATTTCAATAATTTAGCCAATATGAAAAAATTAAATCTCAAATTTTATGTCTATACGTCTCCCAGTCATTCCAGACATTCCACAGATCACTATAAACTATAAAGTCTATCAGCTAAAAGATGTTCTACAATCTACATTTTTATTTTTTAATTCAATAATTCAATATTTGTGTGCCATATAGCTTTTTACTCAATATATCGATATTCAAGTATTAAAATTGATTATTTTATTAAAATAAATAACATTAAATGTAAAAGACAAAACTTCCTAGATGTTTCTATTAAATCAATTTAGTAACGAGCTAGTACAATTTTCATTTTCTTATTAGTTTTAGTTGCATTATAATTTTAGTCGTCATATTAGGGGTTTCACCTCGAAATGAGAGATAACACCTGGAAATTTGTATACAGCATACATCTTCATTTTGGCGTTCTAAAAGCTGTCTCAAAAGTCTTATAAAATCTCGCGTGTGTGTCGTAAGTTATTCAAGGTCAAAGGTCACAAAATTCAGTTTTTCAGATTGTTAAAATTTATTATAAAAGTTGTAGAGTATAAAATTTGCGACAAAATTTTATGATTACACAAAGTAGGTAAGTATTATTAAATGAATATATTAGGCATATGTAAATAAAATAGTATCAAATACAACATATTAACTAATAAATAATACAAATTATTTATTTTTAATGATATTTTAATGGTTTAATATCTTTTTACAAGTTATTATTCACCTAAATTCATGGTTGATCTTGCATTACAATGTGTATGGCTGAAGCTTAACGCTGCGCGCTCTCCGCCCTCATCTCAATAACGGTGGAGCGCACGAAAATATGCTTGGAATAAAGGTGTCGCAAAATGCTTTACAATGTTTATTAAAGATGTTAACATCGTTGGAGCCTAAGAAACCTAGATAATCGCGAAAAACCAATTTTGTAAATTTTGACCTTGAATAACTTATGACGCACACACGAGATTTTATGAGACTTTTGAGACAACTTTTAAAATGCCAAAAGAAGGTGTACACGAGTTTCTAGCTTCTTATCTTTCATTCCGAGGTTGATCTCTGTCTTTTTGCTTAAGTGACTGGCCTATTTGTAAATAGAAAATTACGTTAGTCATACATTGAATGTCAAAATTCATCAAATTAAAATTGAATGTTTACATTCAATTTTGATCATTTATATTCATTGTGTTCTTATTCTATGCATAGAAATATTAATATTTAATTTTAATCGAGCCTGAGTGTTTACCTAAATGTCAGTTTATGTATTTTAAATATTGTTTATTAGTGAAAATTATTATCAATTTAATAATATAAAGTTAGGCTAGTTATAGTTTTCAGTTTTTATTTAACTCCTATTAAAAAATGTTAAAGGCAACATTGTTAAAATACAAAAAAAATATACTTGTAAAAAAGTGACACACACGCCATAATGTAAATTGCTTCTTGATTTGGCGTTTGAGTTGAAATTTTTGCATTTTGATGCTAAAACTTACTGTTTTCTGTATACATATGGCATTTAAAATGTCTGTAGTAAATATTGGTAAGGAATAGCTCAGTAAATTTAGTTGATTGACCGTAATATACCTTGTAAAAGAATATTTAGGTTTGACCAAAAAGATCGAAGCCATTCCATTTCGCTCGTTTAGAACGATTTCAGATTCGTTTTTATGTTATTTCGTCTTTTGTATAGGTTTAAGATATGTTTTATAAAGAGTGGAAAAGATAGTGATTGTGAAGTGATTGTTTAATGTCGTCGCCATAGTTGAGGTACTCGCTTGATCCACGAAGTCATTGCTGCTGTTGTTGTACGTAATGGTCAGGGTGTACGAGTGTATAAAATAACTGTCATTGAAACATTTGATCTTCGAAACTTTAATTTTTATCTTGACTTTTGTTATAAGCATATTTTTTATTAATTATAACTCACTGATTGAAGTACAAATTTTGTAAATATGAGTCGAGTGCAATAGCCAAAATTTCGTAATATATATAGGCTCAACAATAATTTACAGTGACATTAAAATAATGTTGATTATATCTCTCTAATTCTAAAAATCTGCTAAACCTTCTTATGTGTATAAAAATAATGTTGTCATACATTGCATGGTTGTTGTTTAGCTTTAATTCTGAATACATTATTTTATCTATCAGGTTAATTCCTTGCAATGGCTCAATTCTACCAAATAGTTGGGCAAGGACAATCATTAACTCTTGAAGATTTGCAAAGATATTGTCCCAATCTAATATGTTCCGATGGAATAATAGTCAATCAAGATGATCAGCAATATCCACAACAACAGGTAGGGTGATATGTTATAAAATAAAATGTCATCAATCAATCATCATCAACTTATAAGTTAAATTTCAAAAATTGACCAAAAAATATATTTGTTATTAAGGTGGTAGTTCAACAAGCTGAGCAACCTAGTGATATAATTGTAAGCGATGCTGTACAGCCTCAGCTAGTAGTTGGTGATGGATTGCAATATCAACAGCAATACATAATTCGCCATGAACCACCTCAACAACAACGTGCAGATTTTCAACAACAACAGCAGCAGCAGCAACAACATCAACAACAAGCCTTACATAGACATCAGGTAATTACAAATATATAGTACATTTGTTGGAGCAAATATTGATATTATAATATATGTATCTATTAAAACCTTAATAAAGTGTTTGTGAAGGAGTTTATTTCATCGTGTTTAAACCTCCAGATTTAAGCAAAAATATTGAAACAAAAAAATTGTTTTAGTAGTGCAAATGAAACAAAATTAATATTATATATAAATCACATATTATAATTTATACAATGTTGCATGGATAATATTATCCTTTAAACAAAGAAATCAGTGGTAAGTATTGACAACTATCAAATTTTTAAACTTAATAACAATATTGGCATATTTTTCAAAGTTTAGTTTTATGATTTCTAAACCAATCATGTTAACCTTTATAAAGAGACTAGTGTATGTTAGTACATAAAAGTTAAATAAACGTCAAATGGCAATGAAATGTGTGCAAATTATGTAAGGAACACTGCTGATAGGCATTATTGTTTACAACTAATTTATTTGTAGGTGTACTACACATCTGATTTGCCTATGGATGCACAAGTTGCGCTGCAACAAGCTCACCAGATCATTGATGCGTCACAACGTCCACAACATGTATGTCTGTTGCTTAGATTAAATGTCTCGCATTGTAAATAACATTGCATATGCTCAATGCATGTTAGACATTTATAGTGAAAAAATTCTGTTTCATACTTTAATTTGGCATGGGACTACCATTTTTGCTGTACTTAAACCTGCTTTTCTATGTTTATATTTTATATTTAACACTTTTATTAGATCATCTTATAATTTTCTTGAATTTGAAAACCAATATACAAAACATGTGCTTTGATCTACTTTATATCTTTGAAGGTTCTATTTCTAATTGATAATAAAGGGATTATGTTAGTACATAATAAACTAGTGACTCATCCTTGCTCCACTTGGGTTTGTCCTTAGTTCGTTTAGTATAGAATCCTCAGAGATGAGATATTTTGCCACAGGAACAAGTGCCCTATATGTTAACCTGGATAACCAGCTATCATCATACCAAATTACATCAATATCTGTCCAGAGGTTTTCTTGTGATGCAGTTACAGGCAGACAGACAGACAAAAATTCTAAAAACTATAGATTTGGCTTCTGCATTGATACAACTGCAATAATGACTATTTCAATAAAATTTTCCAAAAGAATATTTAATGTAGAGATTTGACTTGGTTACAATTTTATTATATGTATAGCTTTCACAGCGAGTAACAAATAGTAAAATATTAAAGTAACTTAATAAACGATGTATAAATTACACGTAAATTGTAACTAATAAAAAATAACATTAAGTTTATTTAAGTTTTTGAAAATATAATTTGTTTGTACAATAATAATAATAGACAAACATAATATATGTATAAAAATAGTATAGCTTTTGTCTGTCACATATTAGATCTAAATAATTTATTGCATTAATGTAATTAATATTACAAAAAAAAAAACAGTTTTTTATATTTTTTTGTTTTATTTTTAGTCAGTGTAAAAACTTAAAAGCTATGAGATTAGTGGATTTACCTAAATATATATGTTTAATAAAGTGAAGTTTAATATTAAACTTCACTTTAATGAAACATAGATTAATTTTATTAAACATGGATAACTTTTATTAAACATGCTGCATACTAACAGGACCTCTTCTGTTCATTATAAACATTGTAACATTTTTTAACTCTTTGCCAAATTTGTTATAAATGGTGGCGGCCAAGAAATATATTTTGGTTACATATATGAGTTTTTTTCGTTTTTGTTATTTGACAGACAAAAACAATTAGCATTTTGACTGAATCTTAAATTAATAATTATTGTCATTGACAAATCAATATATTTGTAATGTGATACATATAATTTTTGAAGTCATTTTGGTTACTCCACGTTTTATTCATGTTTTTACATATTTTTTCAATTTTACTAGTTGGTGAGTCCTGCGCATGTACTATCTCAACCAACTGTGATACACCCCGCGCAACCTCCACCACCTCAACCACCACCTCCGGCTCAACATGGACCCCCACAAACTGTTAGTTTTCACCATACCATTAATTAATATGAATACTAATAGTTTATATCACTATGGAAACAAATATTCATAAGATAATTATTATAATAATGGGTATATATTTATAACTAGACATCGGATTATATACACTATCAAAATGCCAAAATATGCACTAAATAAGGGCAAAATATGCACAAGATATGCACAATCAAAACACTAATTTTATTAAAATTTACACTTATTTTCTCTCTAAAGTATATATACTCTTATTTCTTGTTACAATATACAATTACTTAGATGTTTTTTCTAGATTTCTAGAGCTTTGTGAGGTTGTCACTTAATATTAATTTGTTGGCTGACACTCTCTGTTACTCCATCCGTCCACTCTGGTAATTTTAATTATAATCCACAAATAGACCATTCACTAGATCACCATTACAAAATTATTTTTGAACCACTGCTTGTATGCTTATACTAACTTGATATTTTATACATAATCGTTATATATTAATAAGAATTAAGGGAGAAATAAGAACTTGGGGATATATTTAAAAAAAAAATTTTTTCAGCCCCCGCAACAACAGCAGCAGCAGCAGCAGTTATCTCGTGCGTCTCCTCAGCTTATGCAGCACTTGCAACACCAACAGCAGATCCATTTGCAACAATTGCAACAACAACAACTACAACATCAGTTACAACAACAACAACATCAACACTTGCAATCTCAGCAAATACAACCTCAACAGATACAACATCAAATTGTGATGCACACTGCCTATGTCAATCAAGCGGTGAGCTATAATTATAATTTTAGTTTTTCATACAGTCACCAATCAAACACAAATCTGATTGTCTATTAATAAATGGATTAGCTACCTATTATGGAACAAATACAACGGAAAGTTAGATAGACTAAAAATAATCTAATAACTAAAAAGTGGTAAGAAAAGTTATTTATGCTACTAGTTAAGATTAACTCTTAAATAATTTAAATAATAATAACACTAATATTCTTTTATAACTAGATATTTCAATTTAAAATTTTTAGGGAACACCAACACGACAAGCACCGCCTAAGTTGCTCAACCAGGCGCTGAGTAACCAAGGCGGGGTGACTTTGGTGCGGACCCCACGCGCGGTGCGCCCGCGTCGCCCCGCCATGCGGTCGCCGATGCCCACCCCGCCACTGCAAGTGCCCCCTCGCCTGCTGAACCCTCAAATTCAACAAGTAAGCATATAGATTTATTACTGGAATCTAGGATAAAGTCCATTTACTGAATTAGTGAAGCGTAGAATAGCAATATTTACTATCGTTGCTTTAGTGCTTATTTTTTCAAACAGCCAATACTTTTCGTACTTTACTGTAGAGAGTTTATTTGTTTTATTTTAAAAACAAAGCTTTATTTCTAAGATATATATATATATATATATATATATATATATATATATATATATATATATATATATATATATATATATATCTTTTCGGCTTTTTTTTAAGTAAAAGGTGTATTTTATACCGACAGAATTATTATTACATATAACAAATTATTGTAGAAAATATTTGTTGTCATTGTTCAGGCTCATGGCACTTACTGTCAATGACATTCACTGTCGTTATACTTATAGTTATATGGTCGTTTCATTTCTCTTAATTCTAAAAAAAAGATTTGTAATGGTATTTTAGTGCCTCTGATCTATGTCAATATTTGTCTATGATGAATGAATATTCTTTAGTATTACTTTGAAAGTGCTTCATTGTTTTTCTATTCTTTTTTTACATGTAAATTCTCAGTAACAGCCCTGAGTTAGGAAGTTGGCGGTGTTTCACCCCCGTGCCTCGGAGAGCACGTAAAGTACCGGTCTTGTTGAAGTATCGTCCCATCGGACTTTGAGAGTAACAGGAATAGAGACTGCACTTGTGTCTGCGCGTACACTATAATATCTCCCGCGCAGATGGCTAGTCTTAGTGAGATTGACCGCCGTGGCCAAAATCTTTATTTAACTGTTAACCTCTTTGAAAAGGTTCATTATTGTTTGGATATTGCTTACTTTCCCGACAAAAAATAGTTTTTTTTTTTTTTTTACTTTTTCACTTGCCTTTATAATAGAGGTTAAAGTATGAAATTGCCGATTTATACTGAAAAATTGAAATTAGTTTTTTATATTTAACATATTTATTTAATCAAAATAATTACCATTATTATCTATACATTGCAGCCATCTAATAGGAAGGTCCTTTAGGCCTTTGCGATAGAACTTTGATGATCTAGATTTGACAAACTATGTGAAAGCATTTTGTACTGCCTCCTAAGAAGAAATTTTTTTATCTTGGTTAAATGGTAGTCCGTTGGAGCAGGGTCTGGCGAATACGGAGGGTGACGAATGGTTTCTAATTGCAGTTCCTGTAGAGTTAAAACGGTTTCTCGTGCTGTATGAGGTCTCACGTTATCATGGAGCAATAATGGTGAAGATCGATTCATGAGTCGGGGCTGTTTTACTGCTAGTTTTGCTATCATTGTTCGGATTTCGGCACAGTAGACATCTGCCGTTATTGCTTGACCAGGTTGGAGAAAGCTAGTGTATTAACACCATGCTGAGACCACCAAACAGTTACCATTACCTTTTTATTGGTAAGCTTTGCTTTAGGACACTGTTGCGGCGTTTGACCTGGGGTCAGCCATTGCATTTTTCGCTTACGGTTATCGTAAAGAATCCACTTTTCATCACATGTCACAATTCGATTTAATATTCCTTCATTTCTGTATCGATTCAACAAGGCAACACAAGTTTCAACACGCGTTTCTTTCTGCAGATCAGTCAAATCATGAGGCACCCATTTTTCTTTTTTTTTTTATTGATTTGACGCAAATGAGTCAATATGTTGGTAAGGTAACGTTAAACCATGCCGCTAATTCCTGGGTAGTTTGGCTCGGATCAGCTTCCACCATCTCTTTCAATTCATTGTTATTTACCTGTGTGGGCGGTCTTCCACGTGGTTCATTCTTCCAATCAAAGATTCCATCACGAAAGCGTTCAAACCAAAATCGGACGGTGCGTTCATTAGTAGTCTCCTCTCCGAACGCAACATTGATATTGCGAGCTATTTCTGCCGCGTTAGTTCCGCGTTGGAACTCGTATTTAAAAATCAGTAGAATTTTCGAAGTATTCATCTTTCTTGTCTAAGCTGAATAAAAAAACAACTGAAAGTCGATAATCGAATGTTGCACATTTTTTAAAAGAAGAACTACATAGGTACCATGTGAAAAAAATTTCACTCAAAAATCTCAAACCATGAAGGTTCTATGTCAATTTCAAGTACCTATTACAATAAAACGGCAATTTTATACTTGAACCCCTATTATCAAAACTTTAATCTATATAGATAAATAAAATTGAAGCGTCTGTTTGTAAGTTCAATATAACAGCTTTTTATTTGATGCATATGAAATTATATGTGGTACTTTATAATACAATATTCATGGAAACTTTTTTAAATTACATAATAATTTTAACAAAATATAATTTAGAGTTCAAATCCCGGGGTCTCGCACCTCTGATATTTTCATGTGCGAATCATTTCTAACATGATTACCACTTGCCTTACGGTGAAGAAAAACATCGTGAGGAAACCTGCGTGTCTAAGAAAACCTAGCAAGTTTTCGAAAGACATTTGAAGTCTAATCAATTAAGTCAATCCGCACTTGACACAAATCAAGTCAATCCGCACTTGGCCATTGTGGTGGACTATGGCCTGATTCCCTTCGTATTGAGGGAGGCCCGTGCCCAGCAGTGGGACGTTAAAAAGAGCTGAATACATACATAATTTAGAGTAACAAAATCATAAATGAAACATGTGAAAATAAAACTATCTTTTCCGATTTTTTCGCGGATTGTTTGATTCAAGGATAGATAGACTGTCTCTCCCGTGACCATGATTGCTGAAAAGCATTCGAAATGTCGGGAATCAAAAATCAAAATAATATTAATATTATCATCTGAACTACAATATAAAGTTTCTTTTCGATACGCCATACGACAATTAGATGTAATACAGTTGATAAAATTGTGTTTATAAAATAAGTACCTGGTCGACCGAGCTTCGCTCGGAGTTCTTCTTTGTTATATCGTTTTTAGATAAAAAAAAAACTAAAATCATTAATAAATACAAAAAAAAAAACAAAAGTAAAACGTTGTATCCGACCAGGACTGACTGACTCGGACACCTGTGAATGTCAATCTTGCGCCTTGGCCGCTTGACCACGATGCTTATGTCCGAGCGTAAGAAATTAGCGAACATATTTTGTGTGGAATAATGCGAAAGAAAACCGCATTAGATCGATTTTTCGCCCCCGAAAACCCCCACCCCACATACCAAATTTCAAAATTTCAGCGAAATCGTTAGAGCCATTTCAGAGATCGGAGATATATATATATATATATATATATATATATATATATATATATATATATAAAATTGCTCGTTTAAATATATTAGATGTTTAAGAAATATGAATGTAATAGAGCCCACAAACGCCAACTGGCGGTCGAGGTATGGCGACGAATGGTGCGGGAGTGGTTCGCGCGCGCGCCGCCCGGCCCGGCTCGCCGCGCGTACTCAACCCGCACGCTGCACACGTGCAACACCGCCCCCCGCGACCCCGCACACCGTTGCTACAGGTTATTGCTATATTCTGTACCTTAGAAGCATAACACTGTAACTCTGTTATTTACGAGTTAGTATTTTTTACAGTATACTATTGTATGTGTCCTTTTCTATAATGGCATAACACTGTTTGTGGCAAAATTATTAAGTATTTAATAACATTGATAGTTAATTTTGCTACAAACAGTGTTATGTAATTATAGAAAAGGACACATACATACAATAGTATATTGTAAAAACGGAATTAGTGTTATACTTCTCAGGTAAAGTATTATCATTTATGTGTAATTGTTATCTATACTATCTATACTACTATTACTGAGGTAAAGTTTGTAAGTTTATATGTAGGGCTAATCTGTGAGAGTACCGATCGGATTCTGAATTTTTTTATCACTAATAGAAAATTAAATGCTGTAGGCAATTTTTTTATTGATAAAAATGTGTTTACTGTCAGAAATTATGATAATTTTTGTCGAAATCGGAAAAGTGGCAGTTAAGTTGTTGTATCTGCTACTGTTAGACAGTTAGGAATGTTTCCGTGCGAAGAGATGATAAGTCTAGTGTATAATAAGGAATGGTAATAGGAAATTTATGTGTATTATTATTTATCACTTTAAAAAGTAAATCACTTATGATAACAATTAAGATCTTACTCTTTCTAATATATAGCAAAATCAACAGCAGCAGCAACAACAACAACAACAGCAACAGCATCAACAACATCAACTAACACAGCATGTCCTCAATCATCCACAACAAATACAGCAGCTCAACCAATTAAAACTAACAACTCAACAGGTATGTATTTGGAATACATAACTTTATCAATGCTCATTTGTTATGTGTATAATCTAAATTTGTTTTCTAATAACACCGTGTGACACGATTTTTCTAACATGAATAATGTTACCTGTTTAGAATTACTTATTCAATTATTATCAAAAATGCCTTGTATTATGGGTATCCATCAAGTCGTGTTTCTAAGTTATAGCGCGAAAACTATTTTGATCTACCCTCTTTAGGAAACAAAAATAAATAGTTTTTTTACTGTTTTATTTTCATATTGAGCAGTGTTAAATGAAAAAAATGTGTTTTTTAAACTAATAATTAAAATAATTTAGTAGATTTTTCGTAAATAACTAGATTTTTTGTAAAAAATATGGATAAAAGTGACTGTCGTAAAGGTTTAAATCACCAGAGTAAGTTTTGTTATGTTTTTGGAAAATATATTATCATTAAATCTCAAGGAGCCCAGTCGAATTAAGATGTGACATTGCAAAAAATTTTCACTGGTCACTGGAAGTCTAAATTTAGATTTTCTGGGTACCAAACCCGTTGCGTAATTCGCCATCTTGAATTTAAGGGTTGATTTTTGTTTATTGAATAACAAGTTTTTTTTTTCAATTTTAGACAAAAAATAGTAATTACAAAAGTTGTTTGAAATTAAATTTCCTACAGTTTTGGTTTTTATCAATTTTTTTTTAGGATCGATATTTTTCGATTTATACCCGAAAAAGAGGGCGTGAATTTTTGTTTTTCGCGTAAAATTGAAAATAAACGAGTTGTTCAATAAAAAGAAAAGAGCAGATTACTTAGTGTTAGTGCTAGTTGGTTCATAAATTCACAAGATTTTACAATTCCTAAGAGGAAAAGCTAGTTTTTCGTTATTTTTGCTCTAAATAAAAAATACTATTATATATTATAGTATACTTATACCTTATATATGTAGTTTTTTTTTCGTCAAATTTGCGCTGTTTCAGTTTATAAAATGTAGCAATATTAATATAAGATAAATATTTCTAAATTAAAATCAATATGTAGATTAATTAATATTCATACTATTTTCCTGCTTTTTTTATAAAAAAAATATGATTTGTCATAACTTTAAAATGATACGTAATACACGAATTTCGTTTATATATTCTGCTTTAGCGTGTCAAAAATAATGGAAAATAGCTATTTAGATCAATGTTAGAAAACAAAAATTTGTCACATAGTGTAATTAGTTTATGGTTGAATGGCAGTATGATATTAAATAATTGTCTGTCAATTTTTCACATGTATGTAATGAATTTTCATAGCTATTTAATTTTATACTCCTTGAATTCTAAATTAAACACTTTTTCTAACATTTACTTTCAATTGTTATAAAATACTATTTCAAATTTCAGCAGCAGATTTTAATAAATCAACAAAATCAATCGCACGCGCAACAACCGGGGCGGATAATAACACCACAAGGCACCATAGTGACCCAAACACTGCAGACTACAATGACGCAGCATCACACCGTGCAGACAAATCAGAACGGACCACTACCTCAGCAGACCCTCAACTCAACTCCTCAACGCGCATCCCCCCATCCACAACAAGTACAGCAAGTACAACAAGTACAACAACAAGTGAAAAAAGTCACTGTTCAACCAAACAACGCAAGTGAAATGGATCTAGAAGAAAGTATAAAGGCAGTGATAGTCCAAAAAAATCCAGTCACAGAAAATCAGAATCCACCCCAACAGTTTCAAACTCCTCCACCCTTAAGGCAAAACCATACCAGTCTAACCCCCGGACCGAGTATAAATCAGCAACATCAAATCAACTTCAACCCTCAACATGGCTTCCAGCAACAAATAGCGTTCGACCACTCGCATTTACAACAACCGCCACAACTACTAATGGAACCGGAAAATCCAGAGGAAGAAAGACAGTTTATTCCCTTGTCGAATGGTCAAAGAATGTCAGTAGCGGAATACAGACGGATACAATCGTCACGTGTAATGTCGCAACAACAGCATCAACAACAACAGCAACAGCAGACAAGGTGAGCTTAGTCTAATCTCAAAAGATATTTTATTCAAATAATTTTACTAAAACCTATTATCATAATTAAATTTTACATTCATACTGATATGACTCAAATGCTATTTCATGAAAATGCCAAGCAATGCTTAACAGCTGTTTACATTTTCAAAATCAGTCCTAATACAATACATACAATGAGATAACAATTATTCTGGGTAACTATAAACAAATTTAACTAAAGTATTAAATTGTATGGAGTAATATGTATTGCTTAATAATATCTTTTATAATTCTAACGTTACTGGTTGAAGTGTTAACTTAATGTTGAATGTAAAATTTTTCTAATAGGAAATATCAAATCTAAGAAATACATTCTGACGTTTCGCAATTTTTGTTAAGAATTTTTGTTCAAACGCTTATACATGACTTAAAATAATGAGTACTAAAATATAAAAAAAATATTGGGCTATTTACATAACAATCAGAAGATGTAACATTTCTGTATAATAATCTAAAGATGAAATATGTAAAACTAATTAAAAACAATATCTTAAATGGTATATTAAGTTGATGATATCACAATGTTACGTTATTAAGCTATTTGTAGTAGTGTCGCGACAATTTCAGTTTTCTGAATATCCGAACAATCGTTGAAAATATTGGAATAATGTAAATAATCGAATCACTTTTTTGGCGGAAAAAGGGAATATGCGTGATTTTTTTTACACAATAGCTTACTTCATTATATAATTGTAAAAAAATATCCAGCTCTAAAAAACTGAAATTGAGTATAATTTTTTTTTTTTAAATATCATACCGATACGGATACTTCAAACGACGTCATGGTTTATAATAAAAACCAGTATTGCCAATTTATCGATTTTGACGACTTTTGCTTAAGCAATTTTTAATATTGTTTTATTTTATCGCTCAAAAAATATGACTGAAATTGTATCTAGAGTAAAACTGTGCTTTGCATTAAGGCGTTGGGGGTTGGGACTGATCATATTATTCTATTTAATTGTCCCATATTGAAATATACCTACATGACATCCCTCCTCAAATTTACCGCCCAGTTAACACTAAATGTTTATTAGCCCTTGTGTTTTACCTATTTATTAAATAATTTGTTAAATTCCCTCCAGTGGTTTTACCGTAATGTGGTCACAGACAGACAAAAAATCTAAAACTAGATTCGGCCTCTGTATCGATAACAGATATTTTAATAACATTTTCCAATAAATATTTAATTGTAGCGGACTGAAGTTTGTTACCAATTCATTTTGTTATAGGGAAAGTGGACGTCAAACGTTAGTGAGAAGTAAAGAACAACAAAGACCTGTACAAAGAGTTCCTCCAATGCAAACACAACCACAATCTAATCATCTTCCAGGTTTGTGATCCATCTTTTGTATATAATGTCTATAGAAAGTTAAAAATATAAACAGGTATAGTGTGTAATGTATTAAACATTGAAACGAATTAAACATTGAACTCACTGTGAAAAATATTTTGTTAATTTATATCTTTGATCAACAATACTACTAAGTAACGTGTCACGTACAAAATCAAAGCTAAATTCTGTCCGCGCGAATATGTACTTATACAGCTACATTTGTATACTAACGGACCAAGACAAACTCTTATAATAGTTTTATTTTCAACCTAATCAACACCATAGCACCTTGTAATAGAGTCACAAATCTTCAAATTATCTCATGATAATTTGAAGATTTGTGACTTTATTACAGTTACGATCATTTTGTAAGTTTTCATAATATTTATTGTAAAATCAACCTTATATTTAAAAAATCATAAAGCACTTTTTCCTGTTGTTGCTTTGTGAGCTAAATCGTTGTTTTGTTTCTATTTGCTTCTTTGAATTTCGGCAAACGTTCTTAGCGGAATTAAAGTGCGGATTCAAAATTTCATTTTTATATTATTTCCTACGTTAAATCTTAAAATATTGACTTAATCTACATGTACTTACCGAAAAAAAGACAATCCGTCTGAAAAATTTCTTCTTCGCGCATTATTTTTGCAACTTTTAAATTTACATATTGCGGCATTGTAAACGTGTTTACGCTTGCAGTGTTTCAATAGAATTGATCGGAATATACGTTCACTTTGCAAGTGAGCTCATATTTACCGAGACGGATTTCTTACACCGACCCCATATCTAGTAGTATTGTTGAACGAAGATTTATATAAATAAAAATTAAATGCTGTTTCTTAATAAGCATATCATTTGAGAACGGCTGGACTGTCTGACAATTTTTTAAGTACTCGTAATTTCTTGAAATTGAAACAGAACAATGTCTCTTAGTACAGCTGGTACATATATTTATTTAAAAGAAATTTAATACAAAAATATTCAGTATATTTTTAAATCCATAATTAAATAAAATTCCCATGGATTTGATGATCATAGTTTGTACAGCAATGGTATATAACATATAGAAAAACAATCGAAATAGTTTTATATTTATACATGTTTGCATACAAATTATTTACCATACCATACCATACCATTTATACTGTTGCAGTAATTATTATTTATTTATAATTGTTACAGAAAACAACGAGGCTATGAGCGGGCCGTCAGAACAATCATCTGAGCCGCAATCTGCTAAAATGTTAATTTTTTTACAAAATGGAGAACAAAGACTCATTACTTTTACATTACCTAAGGAAAGCTGTACGCTTCAAGAAGTCTTAGAGCAGGTATAATTTTCATAAGGAATCGATTAGTTAGAATGATTAGTCAGTAGATTGAGCTACTTGTTGATAATGCCTCATTTATTTGCTGATAGTTTATTCAAAATATTTTTAGTATCAAAGTTTTCAATAAATGTATACAATAAATGGTATGATGTGCAATAATACATACATACCATTCAAAAACTGAAAAGAAAAATTCACATGAGGAATTTCCTGTAAAGTATTGTTTCAAAAAGTTATTTGTGAATTTGAATTTTAAATACAAAAATAACCTTTGAATTATTTTCAACAGTACAGTGTTATACTCAAAGTGTCTAGCCAAACTTTTATGGCGAAACTGCCCCCAATGGAACCTATGTCGTAACTAATGTTATATTGTAGAGTACACTAACAGTAGTTGATCGATATTAGCTCTATATTTTAGTTAATTAGTCTCAAACTACCTTCTTACCACATCTAAATTGGCCCAGTAGTTTTTGAGTTTATTTGTTACAAACATACAAAAATACAAATCTTTCCTCGTTATAATACTATAGTGTAGAAGTGTATATTATTTACTTGATACTTTGTTATTTACTGATACGGGATACTAATTCAAATATATCATCAGTCAAAGCTTACAGAATTTTTAAAAAACACTCCTTTTAAATATCCTTTATATATCCTTTCATATGTATTTGTTTCAGGTTAATGTTCCTTTTACGGAAGAAACTAATATACAGTGTATGCAAAATACTAGTAGTGAAATAGATTACTTTGTATCTGTAGGCTCCACTACGAGGATTGAGGAGATGTTAGAAAATCATCCAGTAAGTATACGAGGGTTATTTACATTTTAGTATTATTATATTTACATTGCATGTAAAGTATGCAAACAGTTGTAGCTCAGTAGGCACTCGCTTGGGAACTGAGTGAAACGGGTTCGACTCCCGGGTCTCGCACCTTTGATATATTAATGTACGAATCATTTCTAACTTGATTACCACTTGTCTTGCGATGAAGAAAACATCGTGAGGAAACCTGCATGTCTGAGAAAACCTAGAAAGTTTTCGAAAGACGTGAAGTTCGCCCACCCGAGTGAAGCGGGTTCAAATCCCGGAACCTGCACCTCGGATATTTTCATGTACGAATCATTTTCATCATGATTACCACTTGTCTTATGGAAAAGGACTATATCGTGAAGAAACCTGCAAGATGGAGAGAACCTAGCGAGTAGCGAGTTTTCAAGAGACATGTAAAGTTCGCCCCGCAATTGGTCCACGTGGCAAATTATGGCCTGATCCCTCTTGAATTGGACCCGTACGCAACGGTGGGACGCTATAAAGGACTAAATACAATAATGTACTCTTATATTAAATTGTATATAAAATAAAAATATTCTTATACGTTTTTATTTTATTACAGATGCTAGTTGGTGATATTAGTAGTAGAAATTCCGAAAGTGTATTATCACAACCGCCAAATAGTGAAATATCAACTCCTGAAAAGGGGCCGTGCCCTGAAAATGGTTTGTATCTTTTTTTAATAAATAACGAAATATAGAATTTTAGTTTCTTTAAGCATTGTGATTATGAAGGTAATATTTTTTTTTAATTTTGTTTTCTTCTGTATTATTACTATCACTTTATTGGAGCTACCTATAGTACTGGACATCTCGTTTCATTGAGCATGTGGGAGGTACAAACAAAATGAGAGATTTTACTTACAATGTCAGAGATTGACTTACATTGCTTAAATGGGACAGACTTAGAGATTTCATTAATAAAATTAAATTCTTCGTCTGATAGAAACCACAACGAGTGATTATAAAAAAATATTCTATAACGGATACGAATTCCGTCACTGTTTGCGTTTTTATTAAAAGAAAAAGAAAATTATTTCACAATAGACAATGTATTAATAAAAAAATAATTGAATTCACCTCTTTTTTTAAAACGGTTTAAAAATAACACATTCAATGTTTGATAACAATACGTTTGGCTCAGTTTGTAGTGACCCTACTTGCTGTATCAGCGGTCGCGGGTTCGAGTCCCGCCGGGGGCATTCATCTGTGTGATGAGCACGAATGTTTGTACTCAAATCATAGGTGTTTGTATTTATAATATGTATGTATTTCAAATTATATAATGGTTAATGTATCAAATATCTATTATCCATAATACAGGCCTCGTAGCTTATCATGGAACTAGATGGTGCTGTGTGTTAATGTCCCAACATAATAAAACATAAAAAAAATGTATGTAACAGTAAGCAACAGCCCGTCGTCGCCCGAGCAGCGCTCGCCGCCGCCGCGCTACGTGGAAGGCATGCTCGCCGTGTGCAAGCTGTGCGGGTACACCGGCTACGACTTCAGCCGATGTGAACGGTCACTATACTGTATACTATACACACACAACTAGTACTAGTAGTAATACATTAACTGCCTCGGTGGTCTAGTGGCTGGCATGTACGTCTGTAGACCCAGAGGTTCTGGGTTCGAGTCGCGAGTCAAATTTAGTTATTGAGTCTTTTTGTTAAGGTTGATGGTGGTCGGTGGGTCGGTGTTTTTTTATGTTTTGAAAGTTTATCCATTTAAATTTAAGATTCACCGAGTTTTATGAAGTTATAAAATTAAGGATAGATGAGTCCTCGTTACCGATTTAGCTACATTGGCTAATCTCACTGAGACAAGCCAACTGCACATGGGATATTATAGTACACAAGAATACGCACACACACAAATACACTCTGTATTCCTTTCACTCTCACATTCCGGTGGAAGGATTACTCGACACTTGCGGTAAGAGATCAGGAGCAGGACCGACGTGACACTCGACAGAGGGCTCTTTGATGAAACATCGCTAACTTTCCAATACCGGGTTGTTACTGAGAAGTCAATAAATTTACTTAGCCCGAATCGGGACTTGAACCCAGGTCCTACGGTTCTGTAGCTAAGCTAGCCACTAGACCATCGACGCAAATAAAAGATGGTCACACACTTGATTTAACATTATAATACGCTCAATTTTAGTCGACTAGACGGAAGTTACTTTTGTAAGGTGTTCATGCACCTACCCTTAGATACGTAAAAAATACTAATGATTCATATGAATATATAACTAATTATTATAATCTTCAAACTCTCATATGATGCCACGATTGCAATAATTAATTTCCATTGCACAAGAATTGCAAAGATCAAAACATGTAAGAAACTTTTAAATACACATTGCGGCATTGAAAAATGTTTCAATAGAACTAATCGGAATATACGTTCAGTTTGCAAGTGAGCTTATGTATATGTAAGAAATAAATTAATAACACGCTCTTAATCTGTTTTAAATATCATAAAATATTTGTCATATTAATAATATTTTTACAATTATTGTTAAAATACATACTGTAATATTATATTTGTTATACTTAAAATCATTACAATTTAAAGAACTTTACTTGTTTATATATTATAAACATAATTTATTTTATTGATTATACTCAAAATTTCAATTGTAATTGAGCATTTCGTTACAGATGTAAAAGAGTATTTACTGAAGAACCAAAAAGTGTCCTTGCAAGTAAAAAAGTAGAACAAAAGAAAAAGGATCCTGAAAAATTAATATTAGAAAAGCAAATGTAAGTAACAATTATATGGGTACTAGAGACTCACCCTCGCTCCGCTCGGGTATGCCCCTAGTTACTTAAAAAATGGGGGGGGGGGAGGTAAGAGGGTAAAAAATATTTACGACCTATTCTCATACCTACTAAATATAGGAAAAAAAAACTAAAATCTGTCGAGCCGTTTCGGAGGAGTGCGACCACAAACACCGTGACACGAGATTTTTATATATTAGATTAAATTAAACTTTAGTATGAATAGGTTGATTCATTTGAGTAATTATTTTAAAGTGTCTCGGTATGCTTGTCAATAAAAGCCTTATTGTGATTAGATTAGTTTATCAACTTGACATAATATATAAGTGTATTAATAAGTGAAGTGTATTTTTATTCATCGTAATTTAATTTTAATTATGTGTACACCTTTTTTAGCCCACCAGATGGTATTAAACTGAATTTATTGAAGACGACTGTTAAAAGTTTAAATAATAAAAATGTAAGTATCTGTATTTTAACCATAAGACTTATAATAATTATTCTATATAATCATAACAAATATGACTAAATAAAACTATCCTTTGGGATTATTTCGCGAAATAATCCGAAAAGATAGTTTTATTTAAAATATCAATATTCGCGTAAATCTAAGATAGTAAAAAAGTTAAATATGACTAACTGGAGTACTCCTTTTTTATGATGAGAAATGCATTTATGTATACCACCTGCATACATATAGGTGATCGGTTATGTCGGACTTGCCGGCTAGAAAAGCCACGTACTACCCACTAAAACCCAACTGAACCTCCCCCGTTTTAATGGAGCGTGGCAGGATCGCTTACATACTCAACCGCGATCCCCCGACGGCAGGCCTGCCGAAGCAGACCACACAACCAGGGGGTTGCTCTCATCGTCCACTGTGCTGTCTGACAGTAGAAGTACCAGGAGCAACCCGAGCAACCCGCATGGTACACCACCCACCGAAGTGGGCCATCTCCCAATGTATCCCTTGACTTCACGCCCGGCTGGATTGCCGGACGCTAATGAGCCATCTGGGGGTACTGGAGTGCTCCTCGCTCAGCTTCTCTAAGTTTATTATTAACTTTAAAAAAAGAAAAAATACTCAAAACGTGTGATTCTTTTGGACTTGTATGCTATGCTATGTGTACCTGGTGGGATGATTTTGTTTTTAGTCTTGAGTGGTAAATCCAGAGATAAGTGCCTTGAAACAAACATAATTAATGTGTAGTAACTTTGACATAGATAAGAAAACGGAGGAGTTACTCAACAGTTTTAAAATTATTATGTAATATATTTATATAATAATAATTATTTTATATAATAATATTTTTTTATATAATAATAATTATTTTTTATTTATATAATAATAATTATTATGTATATTGTATAGGTTGTTCAAGACAAAAAACCAACGAGAGTACGGAAGCCTAGAGGGAAGCAGCCTGACCCTGAACCAGTCATATTAACTCTAAGTTCCGACGAGGAAGACTCGAATAGTTCAATATTTAATCACCATGTAAGCATTGCAAATTATTTTTTTAGTATGTTTGTAATCAGCCATTTTTAATTTCGCTTTGGACACGGATCTCCCTTTAATATGAGAGGGATATCAGTCTTTAATCCACCACGCTGGCCAAGTGCGGGCGGACTGAGCATGTCTTTCGAAAACTTTCTAGGTTCTCAAACAATATTTTGTTTTATTTGTAGTACCTGGGCGACCGAGCTTCGCTCGGAGTTCTTGAAAGATTGTATATTTTACATTAAGTGACTAAGTGTTACTGAGAAAGTTATATAGATGTTGCGATAAGAACAATTTTCTTTTTAATTTGGCTTAAAAATAATTTTACATTGAGTGACTAAGTGTTACTGAGACAGTTGTATAGATGTCGCGATAAGAATAATTTTCATTTTAATTTGGCTTAAAAATAATTTTACATTAAGTGACTAAGTGTTACTGAGACATGCATAAGAAAAACGCATGAAAACTCGAAAACACGCGTTTTCCCAGACATGTGACTAATCTAAATCAATTTTTCGCCCCCGAAAGCTCCCATATACCAAATTTCAGCAAAATCGTTAGAGCCGTTTCCGAGATCGCCGGTATAAATAAATAAGTAAATAAATAAATAAATAAAAATATAAATATACAAGAATTGCTCGTTTAAATATAAAAGATACCACAGGGAATTTTCTTTATTAGTGCTTAAGTGGTAGTATTTAAGTGGTAACGCACTAATTACAATAAGCAACATAAGCAAGGGAATTAAATTAAAAATTTATATTAAAATATAATATTGTATAAAAGTGAAATATAAATGAACATCATTATAATAATATAATTCAATATTAGTAAACTAAACGGATATTATTTATTATAATTGTCAATAATAATTTTCATTATGCTGTATATAAGTATTTGCTAAAGTAACACCTCACACGGTGTAAAGAATATAAAAAACATAGAAGAATATAAATATTAAGGGAAATATAATTTTTAATTTTTATTTGTATAGCAAGAACAATTGGTAAACACAAAGGAACCTTCCCTAAGTGAAATTGAAGGCGGCAGTTCAGACGGCGGTGGAATTGATAACATGGATGGTGAGTTATTCCATTTTAAATATTTATACCTTTATATGTATATGTGCGTTGTAGTTGTGGTTTCACTTGATTGAAAACTGTTTTTTTCAACACATCTAGAGACTTACTGAAAAATGTGTGTAAATTATGGCAATTAAAGTCTTTTGAAATTCTTACTTATTAATAAAATATCACTATAACACATAATTCCTCACTAACATGTAATATAACAATTTTTAAACGCGTTTTGAAAGTGTACCAGTTATAATTTATATGTGCGCGATCCTAGGAATCGTCAAACTTCCTGTAAAATATAATCCATACATAACTAATAAAAAAAATTTAAGCTCATCATTGTTATTGAAAAAGAGTTATGTACATGGAAAGAGGTTTTTCTAATTTTTATTCAATATTTATTTCTATTGATATGATTTTTTGGAAATAAGAAATTAAAAATTATGTTTGTAATTTAAAATTTATTACTTAAAAGTAAAAAATATATATTTACGATGAATTTATTCTGCACGGTATATTGCATTGTATTTAAGGACGCAAAAGTCATTTTTTTATCACTGAATTAATAATCCTACCCAAAAAATAAATGTTAACAAATCGCAGCTATATTCTCCGACCTATTTCGGCCACGGCGGCCAATCTCACTGTGACTAGCCATCTGCGCGGGAGATACTATAGTGCAGCGCATTTCTCTGTGTACTCGCAGACACAATTCTCTAATCCTTTCACACAAAAATTCCGATGGGATGATAATTCAACACTCGCGGCGATAGTGAAGGCGAAAGACCGACGGCTTTACGTGCTCTTCGAGTAGTCTCCTTAGGAGTGTTTTCTTTTAATTTATATAGAACTACCTTTAAGTTTTCGTCTATTGATTAAAAAAGGAATTATGAAAATCGATCTATAATCAGCGAAGAAATCGTGCAATATATTCACAAAAACGACAAACTGACTACGTCCTCTTTTTAAATGTGTAAAAAAGTAGTCTCAAAGTAGTCTCTAACATTGCCTACATAAAGTGCGTAGGATTCAAAGATAACATTGCCATTACTATACATATATTATAAATATGTATTTATATAAAGTTATATATGTGTAGTGTATCAACTATCTGGTATCCATAACACAGGCCTCGCAGCTTACCATGGAACTAGATGGTGCTGTGTGTTAATGTCCCAACATGTTTATTTATTATTTATAACTAGCGAATCACGCTCGCTTCGCTCGCGTTCGTTTCTAGGTTTGTTTTCGCGGTTAGCTGTGTTTATACATAAATAGTAGCTTGCTACTCCTAAGATATTCATTTAACTTACATAGCGATTTACCTTCGCTTCGCTTGGGTGCGTACGCCGTACGCGAGTTTTGTTCATAATTTCATGGGTTTTAATTTTTTTTCGCGGAACCCTAATTCTTTTTCTAAAATAAAAGTAGCCTAAGTTACTCCTTATAACGTCAGACAGACAGACGGACAAAAATTTAAAAAATGTTGTTTTGGTATATGTACCGTGTATACATCCATTTGCATTTAGTAAAAAGCGATTATTTTAATATTACAAACAGACACTCCAATTTTATTTATCTGTATCTATAGATGAATTACCTTGAAAAAAATAAAATACTAAAATGTAAAGCTGCGGAAGAAATAAGGAAGTCTACGAGCTATATGGCTATCAGTTTTTTCCGCTTAGGTAGTAAAATATTTGCTACAATATTAAATATGTAAAATATTTTAAAAAAATCAAGAGGGATTTGAGTTATTTATATGGGTACAAGGAGATTTCAGACATGCAAAAGAAAAGAAAAAAGTATAGCTCGGATCTGATCAGATTTTTCATCCGCATCCTTCAACACTGAAAAGGTTCTAGCTGTTAACTAGAAGATTTTGGTGCTTTTGTGGACTTGAAAAGGCTTCTGATAAGGTGGACAAAAAGAAATTAGAAAGAATATTCTACTCAGATATAATACGAGCAAGAGATCTACTTCAAGTTGAAATTATTTTTACTAAAAAATACACAGCTAGTGTGCAGATTGCGTCATATTAACTTGATTTAAATCGTCAAGGGAAAGTGCCTTGTTAACTCTCAGTCACCATCATGAATTCTGATTGATTGAATAAAAAACTGATCTTAAATGCGGCTAAAACTAGGTTTTGGTATCGAGAGGAAATAAAAATAACAGGACAAATTTTAAAGTTTTAGTAAATTGTATGTTACTAAAACAAGTGAATAAAATAGTTTTTTTGGGAAATCTGATTTGCAGAAATAGTAGATGTCAAGGGGATACAGGGAAACGTATTGCACTGCAGGTAATTTGGTAAACGTACTTCTATCCGCAGGAATAGATGCCGTAAGAAAATCCGTCGTCCTCATCGTAATGTAGATATACCAGATATGATTTATGAGGTAATCATCCACTCCATTTAAGCCTGTTCACCGTAATTAAACACCAAATAAGTATTCATTATGCCTTCATATTTTACTCAAGAACAGCCAAGCTGACGAAACCATAACTTTTCCATGACAGAACGGGCATACTTATCGCACATCAAGATTTCTGAAGGCTTGAAGGTCAATTGAAATTTTACAATTTACATTGAAGTAATTTTGGCTTACATGTCTAATATTACCCAAAATTATATGTTTGAGACAATTTGTTATGGTTGGACAATAATTTGTTAAGAAGGGCTATAGTACAGTACAGTATTCAGTGATTGTGATATTAGTGATATTTTGAAGGCAAATGCCAATTGTATCGAAAAAGATATAAATTATGTTCGAATCCTATACACAAAATGTACGGTCCAAAGTTAAAATTGACTTTGGAGTGACATTAGACCATCATCTTTTCTCACTTTAAAAAGCTCTTTTATCGGGTTATATAGTCATTATATTATAGTCGTTATATAGTCGGGTTATATATTCAAAGTTCTTGGATCTTTTACTCAAAGTTACAAGACGCGAAAATATCAGTAAAATATCAGTTCTCCTGTAGATTTTTTTAATATATTTTTTCTTTACTACTTATCAGATTATAAATTTAAAAAAAAACATTTAATCAGAGTGTGGCCCAAAGTTACAACGCTGGTCTATTATATTACATAGAATGACTGTATTTTAAATGCTTGTTTCCCTATAGAATGGTAAATATTTCTTAAAAGGAGTACGTATGACTATTTACATTCAGTCTGAGGTTAAGCAATTTATTATGATATCTCTTTTGTACCTGGTTTTTTGCTTCTATTGTGTTCGCATCTTACCTGTGCAATGTATTGTACATGTAAGTTAAACCAGCTAAAGGAAAAGTTGAGAAGGGGAGGTGCATCCTATGGCAGGCCTGACTGGCTGATAGATCAACACACAGCCACTGGTCGTAGAAACGTGAAATGAGGACGTATTCCTTATACATATGATGTAAGCATCTGATACGAAAGGATTTTTTGAAATTCATCCCCTAAGTGGGTAAAATAGGGCAAAAAAGATTGTATGAAATTTTGTGATTCTTAATGCGATATACACAGAAAGTGGTGTTTAGCTTTAAGACAAAAAATAAGAAATACATTTCTTTGATTTTTTTGAAATTCATTCCTTAAAGTGGTAAAAGGGGGTAACGTTTATATGGGCAAAGAATTATTTATGACTAGCTTTTCCCGCGACTTCGTCCGCGTGGAATAGTGACTGCTCGCAGAGCTACCGGAACGGTGCGGCGGCCAGCGCCCTCCCCCTCACGATCGCCCCGCACTCTCCGGGCTGAGAGCGCGCTCACCCATAGTCCGCATAAAGTTTAAATATGTATATTTTAAAACTATGATATCTCCTAAGATATTCATTGAAATCAAATGATGTCAAGGGCAATTTTGTTCAAAATTAAATACTTGTGATGAATAACGTATTTATTTGCATAAGGATTAATATCATATTTTAAAAACATCTTCGAAAGTATAGCATTATTTTAGAACAAATTTGATTACCATAAAAATGTTTATATTGAGTCAACCTTAAAAGATAGACATATGCTGTCGCGGACTTTTTTTTCGAACTTTTAAAGGGGAATAATTTCGTCATACATGATATTTGCGTAACTTTAACCGTTTACGTAGCGCACGCAACGGAAGCTCTCTAAAGGAATTAATTTTTTCCGATTTTGCAACATTTTTCATTTATGCTCCGCTCCTATTGGTCGTAGCGTGATGTTATATAGCCTAAAGCCTTCCTTGATAAATGGACTATCCAACACAAAAAGAATTTTTCAATTCCAACCAGTAGTTCCTGAGATTAGCGCGTTCAACCAAACAAACAAACAAACTCTTCAGCTTTATAATATTAGTATAGATTATAATTACTTGAATCAAATTAATTCTTCAATACAATTATATAAAATACATGTTTTAGCATTTTTTGTAATTCTATTTCATATAGGAGTAAAATGGGGGATGAAAGTTTGTATGAAACTATGTTATTAATAAGTAAAAAAGTACAATAAATAAAAATAAATACTTACCTGTAGACGATTTAAGACTTTTAACACTTTCTGCTAAATGATGTCCACATAGCCTTAAATATTAGGTCTATACCTATTAATTTGTCGTTTAATATGCAGAAAGTTAGCCAATTTTTTATATTTTTTTTTTATTTCTATCAATTAAAATATGCACCTATGCCATTGATGCATCTCTGCCACCGCAGTGATAATTTTTCACTGCCCTTATTGAAGGAGCCAGGTGTACGGGAGCCAACAAACTATTCAAAGGCATTTTGTCCTGCCTCCTGGGTATTGAATCTTTTCCCTGCCAAGAAGTTATGCAAATTTTGGAAAAAGTAGAAGTCTGTCGGCGCAAGGTTTAGTGAGTATGGTGGATGACGTAAAACTTCCAATCCTAGCTCTTGTAGCTTAGAGAACGTCTGTTGTGCCGTCGAGCGTTGTCGTGTAGGAGTAGCGGGCACAAGCAATTAACTAAGGCTGGCCGGAGATTTGTGTCCAGTTCTTCACAGTATACATCCGCAGTACCAAATGGCACCAGCATGCCATTTGGTATGCTGGTGCCATTGGTAGCTGTTATGAAGTATACCAGTACTAGTCCACTAAACAGTGAACATTACAAGTTTTTGTTTGGGGCATTTGTCGCCAAATACCCTGTTCATTGGTATTAGACGAAGTTAATGCTGATTCTAATACTCTGAATCTGACTTCTGATCAAGCAATCTGTTCACACGCAACAACACTGTATATTCACATATTGGTAAAATAAAGCCACTTACGAGTACTTGACAAAACACGGTGTTGCGCCTGATCATTATCGCTCGCGTCTCGTCCGCATCTGAGTCAAATTTCAATCTATCCTATCGAACTCTTTTCTTACTACCCTTACGTTAATGATAAATAATAATTTAAATAATTAAACATTTATTTCTTGCTTACCCTACGGTATTCGCGACAGCATTGCCTAGGTGCGGAACCAGGGTCTAACCACATGATGACCGCTTACGATTATCAAAAAGAATCTATTTTTCATCGCAATGACAATGCGGTTCAAAATTTCTTCATTTCTGTGTCTCAATGCGTTCGTTGCGCTGGCAATCGTTCAGTTCGTGCGACAGCCAATTATCAAGTTTTTTTACCTTGCCAATTTGACGCAAGTGGACCAATATTGTTTTGATGCAAACATTGAAAGCTGTTGCTAACTCAGCCGTAGATTGAGTATCGTCAGGTTCCACTATCGCCTTTAATTCGTCGTTTTAGTTTTCGGGTGACCACGGGATTCATTTTTCAGATCAAAATTTCCATATGGGAATTGTTCAAAGCAATAACGAGTCGTGCTTTCGCTTACAGTTTTACTCCGTATTCGTGATTAATGTTGCGAGCCGATTGTGCGGCATTGCTACCGCGACCGAACTCGTATTCTATAATTACTCGTATTTTTATTGTGTCCATATTGATGAAAAAATACAAATGCAGTAAAAAAATACCCTAATCAATAAACAAATGACTTAATTTGAAAATAGAACTCCTAACTTTTAAAAACAAATTCTTTGAATTTGGTATTTATGGCCGGCCATTCATAAATATTGTAAAATGGCAACTTCATAGGTATTATAAAGATTGTAATATCCCCAATTTTGGTCGTCTTATTGCTTTAGCTACAATCTCTTTAGTTTTTATCTTTTGGAATGATATCCATTTTTTTGGCATCTTGGCACTACAATTTGTCATTTTAATTAAATTAAAAAAAACAATCTAGGTTATAGAGCTTTACAATATACTGAGGATCATAGTGATCGCGTTATCTGGCGGGAGAAAAAGGCAAAATTCTTCCCTTATCCCTCTCTCATTATATTCTTCTTGTCTTGAAGAGCCCAAACCACACGAACTAAAAAGTGATATTTTTTTTCTACTATATTAATATAACATAATATAATTAAAATAATAATCATCAAAAAAAAATTTTTTTATAATTTATTTTAAAAAGTTACAAACTTACCACATTGTAACATCGATTTTAAAATATCAATGTTTTTGACGGCAGTCGACAACACTATAGTAGTCATTTATAATCTATGCTTGATACGCAGCGCAGATGCGCTTGCTGTCATGGTGGTTCTCGTGTGTAATGTGTTCTAAATATTAATTAAAAATGCTAAAATTCAGGAATTATAGTACTCTTAAAGGTATTTTTTCTTCGGTTTTCTACATTTGCAAACTTCTAAAGTTTATTGTACTGTTTAACAAATCTGCTTTACCATTGCAAGTATTATCGATCGGCCAATGTAGACTTAAAGTTTTATGTTTTTAAAGATCTGTATATATTAATTTTTTAAATTTATTTCCCATAAAAATTATTTAATATAAAGACGTATTTATATTTTGAAAAATTTCCAACGCAATTTTATGAAATTTCGGCAAATTAAAAAAAATATTGAGTAATGTTCATTCCATGATAAACACCTAGAGAATATCTATCTAAAAGCCATAAAGGTTTTCATTTGTTATAAACTATTGAATAGATACTTGATAGAATTGAGATGTTAAATTGATATTTAACTTGAGAGTGATATAGGGTGTATAATATTTTTTAATTCAACCTCTGCAAAAACAAGACAATTATAATATCTTGCTATTGTAAATGCTTATGACAAGGACAGTTGTTTTTATCTGCTCATATAGTATTTGTTTTACAACACAGCTAAGTTTCGAAACTGATTGTTCCATTTTAACTTTGCATATTCTTTTTCCAGAAGCCAGTAGAGATGAAATTTCTCCAGCTCTGCAAGGGGTTGAAGCCTTTCTTAATTGTAGGACTATCAGAATAGGTTCATACAGGTATACACCAAAAGAAAAGGTGAGAATTAACTTTTATAATCAATGCAGTTTGGCCTTTTAGAATTTATGTATGATATAATATTTTTTAATCATACATTTTCAATTTTTAGGTACACATATCAGTAAAAGGAATAAAAATTGTTGCCCCATCGTTGAAAAATGAGTCAAAAGATGTGGCTATTCAAATCCAATTTAAAGAAATAGTTAAAATATTAGTACATTTTGGTAAAGGCCTTCCTGTTATTTTTTTGTATACTATGAATAAATGTGGTATTTTTATAAGAAAAGCTTTAGATATGGTTGAAGAATCAGGTTAGTAATCAATGTCTGTTATTTTTGTAAATAATTGATTTTGCTGTTTATTTCTATTTAAGACAAAAAAAATATTTTTAAAGAATACTTAATTTTAATAGATTAAGATTCTCCATAAAAACAAATACATTCTAGGCTACTTATAAAATAATATAATTTTATACTGCTCCTTGTTTTGTTGTGTTAAATGTATCAATATTAAACATGAAAATGATCTACAGGTCTATATTATAATCCCACATCTGATGAAGATCCTTATAAAAGAATAACCCTGTTACCCGAAGTAATAACAGATGAAACAAAAGCTGCCTTAAAAACATTATTTCATAAGGCAATAGATGAGTTAAATGTAAAAGAAGCAAATGAAATTCTCGTCAGGACATGTCCTAAAGAAAGTAATAATGTTTCAAAATTAACTACTAGATCAATGAGTGCTTCCATTTCTTCTGGACCAAAAAGGTAAATATAATAAAATAATTGTCTACTGTATGTATTGTAATCAGCTTTTTTAACAATTCACCACCACTGCTGAGCACGGGCCTCCCTTCAATACGAGGGGGATCAGACCATGGTGCACCACATTGTCCAAGTGGGGGTGTTGACTGCACATGTATTTCGTAAACTTGCTAGTTTCTCTCAGACATGTAGGCAAGCGCGGATCCAGGGGGGGGGTCATGGGGGTCATGACCCCCCCCAAAGCCGAATATATTTTTTAAGAAGTTTGAAGTTTGAGAACAGAAGGATTAGGTAATACAAAATATTTATTCGTTTTTGAGTTTTTCTTTAATTTAAATATGCGCTACAAAGTATAAAACTACTTTTCTTTCTATCATGGATAACTAGCGGCTTACCCTCGCTTAGCTTGGGCGCGTCTCTTTAGGTAGTAGAGTAGGTACGTTTTAAATAGATATAAATTAGGGATGGGCCGAAATTCGTTTTGAATTTTGGCAGCTTGAGCCGAACTTCGGCATTCGGCCGAAATTCGGTTTGAATGCCGAACATTTGGCAATAGAAAAAAAAACCTACTTGCACTATTTTGACTGAAATTAATAGAAAGCACGTCATGACCTGTCGGTTTGGAAACAAAAAAAATAAAACCTAAAGTAGTACCTACATCTTTAAAACGTTAGCACGTTATCTATACTAATATTATAAATGTCAAACTTTGTGAGTATGAATGTATGGACGTTTGTTACTTTTTCACGCCAGAACGGCTAAACGGATCTGCATGAAATTCGGCACAGAGATAGATTAAAGTCTGGAATAACACATAGGCTATTTTTTATCCCGGAATAATGTACGGTTCCTGTGGGGTAGATTTGCTTTTATTTTCCTAGAAGCAAACCCGAGCGAGGTGAGGGTGAGGCGCTAGTATACCATAATTATGATACTTTTTACAATAACCTCAAAGTTTTCGAGATATTTGCAAAATTACCCGTTTTTCAATTTTTTCTTGGTTTTTTATTTTTAATTTCTACAATATCTTTTTGATTTAAGTGAAAGTAGGGGAAGGTAACCTTCAAAATACTTATAACAACAAAAAAAAATAATTTAGTTGAAATATTTAGCCGTTTCCGAGAAATTTATGTTTTATGGTCTCGAGAGGCTAAAAATCACCTTC
Organism: Argynnis bischoffii washingtonia; assembly: GCA_033884665.1. Lineage (NCBI taxonomy): Eukaryota > Metazoa > Arthropoda > Insecta > Lepidoptera > Nymphalidae > Argynnis > Argynnis bischoffii. The sequence goes on along the minus strand of CM066618.1, from coordinate 8,649,442 downwards.
AACTTTGTACAGTCGTCCTAAAAGTACAGTAAGCCGGAAATTGAAAAAAACTATTTTTAACGCCTTTCATCCCCTTATTTCTCGGGGATAGCTGGATATCGGTTGCATTTTCGGTTTTTTGTTCCTTGTATAGGTACTTGCTAACTTTTTAAAGACGTTAAATTTCAGGTTTTAATTTTTTTTTCTATTATTAATAATAAACGGATTCCGATCGGTCTACATGGTCATTTATTTTAGTTAGGAACGTGTAAACCTTAACACGTATACGATAAAAAATTAAATTAGTTCTTCTTAATTTAGCAATCCCAAAAATCGTTGCCTAATTAAATAGACAAAATGAAATAAACTTAGTATTCTTCTAACAAACACCTTAATTACAATTCGTAAATTGAATTAAAAAAATCACAATTTTGGTTCACTAAAAACACTCAGAAACATTAAATATTTTTAATAATAAAGGGTCACGTTTCTCACGAGAAAGCGCGGTGAAATTGAACCGAAGTTCGGCCGAATTTCTGCCGAATTTTTTATTCTCACCGAATGTTCAGCCGAAGTTCGTATACGGTTCAAGCCACATTCGGCCCATCTCTCAATTATAAAATATAAATAGCTATTACGAGTGTACCTTATGAGAAAAACTTATGCTATTGCAGATTTTTTTGTAGGTCTTTTTAAGACCTACAATTTTCTAGTAGATACATTGTTTTGATGTATTTCTTAAGGTTTAGCCAGCGTTAGCCATGTAAATGTCTTAGGATGACTCGATAGAACCCTGACACCCTGAAGAAATGGAATTGTTTTCTTGTGGGAACTAAGATTTTCCTGTAGTAAAAGTCATCCTTAATGTTGACCCGAGTAAAGTTATCACTACACAAAATTTGGTTAAAATCGGCTTAGTACTTTTCGCGTAAAACCGCACACACAAACAGACATACTGACAAAAATTTTGTTTTGGGTTCTATATTCTGTACACTATACGTTAGAGTCATTGTTTTTAAACAAATATTTCGTGTACAGATTTTGCTAAGTTACTGTTTTATAATATGTATATTTCAGTCTTTGACCCCCCCCAAAACCTAACCCTAGATCCGCGCCTGCATGTAGGTTTCCTTACAATGTTTTTCTTCACAGAAAGACAATAGTAATCATATTGAAAATGATTTTACTCTATTAATTAATGTCCAATTAAAATGTGCTTTTAGAGCAATCAAAAGAATAAGCTACAAAACTTTTAAATTAAAAACATTAAGCCAATTTTACTAACAAGTAATTAATATACCTTTAATTAGCTTACTTCACGTATAAAAATGTTCCAAAATTTGTTTTTTTTTCAGTTCTAATCCTGCTGAAATTCGTCAAATATTAATATATCCACCTGGCAAAGGTGGAATTCCTATAAATACAGAAGATTACATGTGCCTAGCTCAAGATCAATTTTTAAATGATGTCATTATTGATTTTTATTTAAAATATTTAGTTCATGATATTTTAACTCATATGCAGAGAGAAAAGACTCACATTTTTAGCACTTTCTTTTATAAAAGGCTGACAACTAAACCAAGTAAAGTGAACAGAAATTCAAATCCTCACGAATGGGACAGTAGTTTAACTCCAGCTCAAAAACGACATGCGAGAGTTAAAACTTGGACAAAGAATGTGAACATATTTGAGAAAGACTTTATTGTAGTTCCTATTAATGAAAATTGCCATTGGTTTGTGGCCATCATTTGTTACCCTAGTTTAGATGGATGCAGGAGTATGATAGATAATAGAACTGTTACTCCTCAAGAGAATAAAAAGAAAGGTAAAACATGAAATTTTTATAAATTTTTGTGGCTAACTTTTTTTACCATAATTCAGTAACAATTTTATTTTAATAATAATATTTTTGTTATTTTAGAAAGAAGATCTTCAATGCAAATAGGGAGTACAACAATAACACCTCTAACGAAACAAGAACAACTTACATTAAATTGTGATTCAGACAATCTCAGTGAAAGGGATGAAGCTGAAGCAGAGGTAAGAAACTTTAGTTCAGTATTTGTTTATCATAGAAGCTAATGACATAAATATATGTTTTAAATTTAAACTTACCTGATCCCATGGTGTATTGTATAATAATTACAGAAATAAAATAATTTTTAATTTTAGGAAAGTGACTTAGATATGCAATGTGACTCAGATGAGGAAGAATCAGAAAAACAACCAGAAAAAAAACCAGAAGTACCTTTAATAAAAAAAAATGATCCAATAAAACAGTAAGCTACAAAATTTTTTTTATAAAATTTTAAAATATAATATTTTTATGCTATAATTACTTTTGTATGTACAAATTCTATGTATGAAATAATTTCAGGCCATGTATACTAATATTTGACTCGCTAGCGGGTGCATCTCGGTCAAGAGTTGTAGCGACGTTACGTGACTATCTCACATGTGAATACCAGGCAAAAGTATATAAACAATCCATATTCACTATTAATTCTTTTGATTCTTCAGACATATGAAATCTTTTTTTAATTTTACAGATCTCAAAAAACAAAATTTTTAATAAAGATAGTATCAAAGGGAGTTGCCCCAAAATTCCACAACAAAATAATTTTACAGACTGTGGATTGTATTTATTACAATATGTTGAACAATTTTTTAAGGTAATTATATATTTTTTTATATCAAGGTATTATGTTATGTTTCGCTGTCCTTTTATTTACAATATTTATATTTTCAGGATCCTGTTTCTGATTACACACTGCCAATTAAACAACTAGCAAACTGGTTTGATGAAATAGTTGTTACACGGAAACGTGAAGAAATTTCTAAGTTATTAAAAACATTAATGCACAAATATAATCCAGACTCGCATTTACATTTACCTGACATTAAATTTCCTACATTAAATGGTAAATATTAATTTCATAATAAAACTAACAACTTACTCTCGCCTTTCTCGGGTGCGTACGTAAGGACGCGGATTTTGGCCACAATTTAAAACTTTCAAGATTTGAATTTTGTTTGCACTGAACCCTAGTTATTTTTCCAAAATAAAAGTTACCTAAGTTACTCCTTAACATCAGCTATCTGCCAGTAAAAGTCCCGTCAAAACCTGTCCACCGTTTTGGAGATTAGTCAAAACAAACTGACGGACACAAAAAAAATAAAAAACGATTTTTCTTATAGGTACCATTTATACTTTTAGTACCATTTACTAAAAATCTGTTATTTTGATTTGAGTGTTTTTACACTAATTTTATTTATTTGTATAGATTGTACAAACTTGTAATTTCTAAAGTAGCAATTTTATAGATATTATGTGTTGTTAGCAGAGTTTAGAGTATAAACCAAATTACAATAGTCCTATACAAACAAGGGTAGATTTTAAACTTCCCTATAAACTTCAATATCAAAAGTGGATCATGTTTTAAGTGAATGGGGATTTTACAAACATAAACAGCCAATACCCTGTGCATTGTAGGTGGTACAAAGTGAGACGATTAAAAAACGTTTTAATCTGGAATGATAAAAAATGTTATTGAATATTGTTTTAATACAGCCTTTTTTATAGGTGTATTGGTTGAAACTGAAGAACAACAAGAAGACAGTGCAGATGGTGACAATAAAGGTTCAACAAGTTTGAAAATACAAAAATGTGATATGAAAGATGCAGAAGGGCCCATTATTTATGTAAAACAAACATCGACTGGTGAAATGTTAGTTAAACGAAATTTTGTTGATACTTCTGACACAATTCATGTGAGAAAGAGAATGATAAGACTCACTAGTGATAGTGAAAATAGATCTGTGATGCAAATTAAGCCGAAAGGTGATAATCTTATACCTATTAAGGTGCACACTGACTTGGTTAAAGACATTCATAATACTTATATAGTAAATAAGAGTAAAACCCTAAGTGATAAAAAATATGGTGTAAATAATCAAAATATTTCCAGTGTGAACTGCGTTCGGCAGAATGTTAGTGAAAGTGACAGTAATTCATTTATCAAAATGAAGAGGATAAATAAACTGGAAGATGCAGTGACTGAAAATAAAAAATTAAAAAAAAACGAGTGTTAGCACTGTTGCTGGTCCATTTATCCAATATGTTAAATTATTATTAATTTAATAAAGTGTATAGTTGTGTCAAGGACTTGTAAATATTAGTTAATGCTATTTACTACATGTATTTAATACTGTATCTGTTTTATAAACATAATGTAAAGTTTTAAATTTAATGTATTATATAGCTTCCAGAAATACAAGACGATAGTAAGTTAATAGCTACATGATTTTCTTTTGTCACTAATGAAATTTTCTATTTAAATATAAGACCCTAGACAAATAAAATGAAATCAATAATGCAAAGTTATTTCTGAATACTGCCTTATAATAATTATAACTATTTAATAAACCACATTTACCTTGATAAAACTGATGTGAATCGGTGACTGTTATACATATTAAATGACTGGCGACTCATCCTCGCTCCGCTCGGGTTCGTCCCTACTTATTTTTTAACGATTAATATAAATTTCTCAGAGATGAGATATTTTCCCGCAGTAAAAAGTATCCTATATGTTGACTCAGATAACCAGCTATCATTATACCAAATTTCATCAAAATCCCTATTGTGGTTTTTCCGTGATGCGGTAACAGACAGACAGACAAAAATTCTAAAAACTATAGATTCAGCCTCTGCATCGATAATGTCTATTTCAATAAGATTTTCCAAAAAATATTTAATGTACAGATTCGCCTAAGTTACAATTTTATTATATGTATAGATGGCGAATTTGTAAAATATGTAATATAAACATTCAATAATTATTTTTTTATAAACAATTTATACTAATTATAGTTCAATCATGATTTATATTTTCCATCATAGATGCAAGTGTAGGTAGCAATGAAACAGTTTCGAATACCATTTATATTATTTACTAGCGACTTAAAGAGTTCGTCCCTAAGTTTCTTCCCAAAATTTTTTTATTTTTTTATTTTTCGTAGGACCCTATTTTTTTTCTAAAATAAAAGTAGCCTTAGTTACTCCTTCTTATATTAGCTATCTGCTAGTGAAAGTCCCGTCAAAATCGGTCCAGCCATTTCAGAGATTAGCCGGAACAAACAGACAAAAATTGTAAAAAATGTTGTTTTGGTATATGTACCGTGTATACATCCATATGCATTTGGTAAAAAACGGTTATTTTAATATTACAAACAGACACTCCAATTTTATTTATTTGTATAGATTTCTTAAAATCGTATATTTGGCACATTTGTATTGCACAAGGTGAATTTGTAGTGAGTTACAAACAAGTCTTATCTATAGGGTATGCTTATTAAAAAAATAGTGAATGTTTAAACATTAACGATAGATATCTACGGAGCTCATATTATATGTTATAATATGAGATCATATTCGCGGTTCTTGAGATTACTGATCCGTATCCACGTAGCCATATTTGCGGATATATATTTTTAACGATTCGATACATCACTGGTTTAAACTTAAAACTACTTACAGGTAACAAGACTTTCAACAAGTAAACACATATAATAATAGCGACTCATCCTCGCTCCGCTCGGGTTCGTCCCTATAGTTACATTATAACGTTTAGTATAGATTTCTCAGTTGTGAGGAATTTTCCGGCAATAAAAAGTATCCTATAATATATTGATCCGGATAGCCAGATATCATCATACCAAATTTCATCAAAATCTGTCCAGTAGTTTTGTCGTGATGGGGTCATAGACATAAAAATTCTAAAAATTATATTTGATTTTAGCCTCTGTATCGAAATTTTGGATTTTTCTGTTAAAATACCTAACGTTTTTATGAAATATTAAAATATGTTTAAATTGATTGTTATAAGACTTACAATATCAGAATAGTGTGTAGTTAACTGATCTCTGAATTCTTTTCAATTTGAGAAGGTAGTTTTATTTTTTAATCATAGTGATGTGGCATGATGTATCTTCATTATTACTTTACCGATTCGTTTTTAGAATACATGTAGACATTTTTAACCGACTTCCAAAAAAAGGAAGAGGTTCTCAATTCGACCGTATATATATACGGTCGAATTGAGAACCTCTTAAACCTATATATATATATATATATATATATATATATATATATATATTTATGTTTGTTCGCGGATTTTTTCGTCGTTTATGAACCGATTTTGATAATTATTCTTTTGTTGGAAATGAGATATCCCAAGAGTGGTCCCATGATAAGGAAACCAGGATCTGATGATGGGATCCCAGAGAAATCGAGGGGAACTTTCGAAAATTGTAGCGGTGACTAGTGCGTTTGTTAACATTTTCATTAGGTATTTTAAAGCACTATTATTTAATAAAGGTCTGGAGTCGATCTGATGATGGACCCGAAAGATAGTCGAGGGAACTCCTCAACGATTTACAGCAATTACCTGGTGTTTGGGCTTAATTAATTTCTATTGATGATACGTCTACACTAAAAATGGAAAATAAAAACTTAAAAGAAAACCGACTTCCAGGGACTGAAAAGTAAAAAAATAACTAAACGGGGGCTTTCATTTAGAATAGATACTTAATCAGATTTTTTCGAAGTCGGTGCCAGCCAATACAAATCAAAGCACACCGACACCGCCGGTTTTTTTTTTTAAGTTTTTACATGTAGAAATTTCTTGAAATATAGAGTATGTTATAAATAACAGAGGTTTAACCATAATCGCCGCGCTAGGCTGACGTTGGTGATAATACACAGGAAAATGCTCCTGCCCATATTCTAGATGATGTACCTTTGTCGCCCTTTATGACACCTTGGTAGGGAGGTGCTATATTCTTATTCTGTGTCAGAGAACATATGGTGCATATATTTATCTTATTATTTATTTATTAATAAATACTTTATTGTACACACAAGGATGATACATAAAATGAAAAGAAAAAGAAAGGCATGCAAAGGCGGTCTTATTACTATCTCTTACAGACAACCTCTGGTGAAAGGATTAATAAAACCGTAAACAGGACGGTACAAATAATATATATATTCATGCTCAAATATATACATACCTACACTCCTCCTCTACCTCTATTGTTTTATTGTATGTATAGATAAACAATTCACGAACAAACAATTATTTATAGCGAATAATTAAGAACAAACGATCCTGGAGGCCAAATGAAATTTGTTAATTAAACAAAAAATAGGTACTTTGACGATAGAACAAACGTATTTTGTAAAAGAACAAAAATTAATGAATATTTAAAGACACATAATAACAAGAAAAATTATAAATTTTCATATAGGGGGCTATTTTGAAATTTGAGGGTACATTTTTGTTTTCTTTATTTATAAATATACAATGAACAAAAACATATTTATGGCGAACAATCAAGAACAAACGATATGTGAAAGTAAAAATTAAAAAAAATAGAAAAAGAAAAATTCTGGGGGGCCAAGTTTAGTGAGCCCATTATCACCCTGAAAAGAAGATATTCATTATTCTTTGTTATTCAGATACGTAACCATTTCAGTGTGTAAAAGTTTCATAAAATTAATTTGTTTCTTTTTATTAACCTTTAAAAATACAAAAGGTATGCGCTAAATAAAATTTGAATGTCTTCGACAAGCTTATTCGTAAAACCTAGGACTTATTTAAGAAACAATGCAAAATACAACAGATTTTCAAACCAAAGCAACGTTCAACACTTTAATTTATTTTATATTTGATTTGAAAGTGTTTTAGTGCTTTTTTAATAAACTTTGAACACAATTTTTTACGTAATATCATTCTATAGTCTGTGGTTATACATTAGTCATCTATATCTATATCACGACTCTTATTGTTCCTTGTCTCTGATCACGACTGCGGACAAGTTGACAGTTGATACCACCCCTGTGGTTTTCCTAGCTGTGTGGTTGACACTAGGGATGAGCAAGTGAAAAAATATATCGATATTTATTGTATCGATATTTCTAAACAGTATCGATAACTATCGAGTGAAAAATATAGATATATCGTCAATTTTCGCATAATTATTCATACATATTTCTAAAATATTCAAAATACCTAAAAAAAGAATAGACATGAAGAAAATAGTATTTTTTATTAATGCTTGAGCCTAAAAAATTATATACAAGCTCACTTGTCAAGCGGCTTCTATTGTCCAAAAAAAACCTCGCTCATTGATGATATTGGTTTAATATTATTAGTGTTTTCATGCACGCAACCAATAGTCCTATTGTCATAATATTGCATTTCATAAAGATTGTGGTGGGATTTTTAAAGTTAACGATGCGTGATTAGCATGCAAGGAGTATCGAGTAACAATAAACATGAAACCAGAGTTGCGTTAAAACATATCGAAATTGATATGAATTAGATACCCTACAATAAATATCGATATATCGCGATGAAAATATCGACAATATATATCGATAATTTTGTGAAAAATATCGATATTTTAATATATCGATACTTTTTGCCTAAGCCTAGTTGACTCTTGACAGTATTTTTATTCATCTAGCTGACAGACAACCTAAGAAATAAATCAATTAATCTCTCGTAATATTAATTTCGGTCACTTTAAATACCTAACTTTTGCAATGCGTTCAATGGAGATTATTATTTTGGTCACTTAAATCTTAATCATCTGTAATCTATATCAAATCAATTTTCAATGGCTGACAAAGAACGTCTTGGACGAATTAAAGTTATGTATTCATAAATGTTAAGAAATATTTAATTAACATAATATTTCCACTAAACTTTTATTTTCATATTATTTTTCATGTCGTACTTACTAATACTACATATACATATTTGCTCAGATAATCAGTGGAAGTTTCTAATGTATTCTTTAGGATGAGCCATAAAATATTATATTACTTTCTATAGACTATACACATTGCATTCTAAGTTTGTTAATATATTCCTAACAAGTCTCAGATTATTTAAAAAAAATATTTAGAAAAATTGAGTATTAAATTTCTTTGCAGCTGGTGCATTTTTGGCATCTATTGCTGGTATATCTGCTTTTGTTGGGTTTAGTGCCACTTTATCAGCAGCTAAGAAAACTGATCCAAAATATTTTAATAAGGGTAAGATATTTATATTTCTTATTATTTTGAAAATTAAAATTGTGTAATTTCTTTTTTAAGTAGTTATGCCAAATGATTGTGTTTATTTTACTTAGAATATTTTTTACTTCAGGACTACATGGCAGTATTGAACTAGCAGATGCAGGTGCTATACTTGCTTTAAGAGCACTGGGTTGGGGTACTCTTTATGCCATTGGTGGAACCACATGTTTATGTTATGGAATATGGAAATTTTCTGGTGCTAAAGATGTAAGTGAATGTAAGAAGTAAAAACATAATAAACATTTCATTTATTTTAAGAGTAATTAAAGTTAGTAAAAAGTATTTCTTTTAGCTTAAAGATTTTAGAATAAAAATGGGAAATTTACTGCCAATTCTGCCCAGACACAATCCTCCACAGTCAAGAACAGAATTCACTGGATTAAATGATTTATTAACTTATTTATCAGAAGATTATGGCAAAAAAAAAGATGACACTAGGAATTAGAATGGTATATGGACTGAAAAGATGAAGATCATGTATAATATTGTTAGTTTATTTATTAAACATTCTAATTAGTTAAATCTTGTTTTATTATAAACTCTTCTTTATATGCAGGCTCAATATTGCAACTTTCTTTACAGGTGTATATAGCTAGTATGCCCCAGTCTATACTGTTCAGTTCTATACCAACATTGATATAGTTAAGTAATTGTGGCATTATCTGCAATGAAGATTATATATCAATAAAAATATTGAATGATTAATTTAAAAGTATTGAGTATTCCATTGGAGACCATAAGGTATTATCATATGTTGTTCAAAAGAAATCTCGTTAGAAAGTGTAGATTTTCAATAAGAGCCGTTTATAAATACATCACGCTAAAATTAGCTTTTTTTGACGTGACGTTCATCAGGGTTAAAGTATGAAATTGCCAATTTGTACAAAAAAATTGAAATTCGTTTTTTTTTTAATATTTATTTAATCAAAATAATTACCATTATTATCTTTACATTGCTGCCGTCTAATAGGAAGGTCATTTATGCCTTAGCGATAGAACTCTGGTGATCTAGATTCGACAAACTGTGTTAAAACATTTTGTACTGCCTCTTGAGAAGAAAACTTTTTATCACGTAGAAAATTGTCCAAATCACGAAAAAAATGGTAGTTTGTTGGAGCAAGATCTGGCGAATGCGGAGGGTGACGACAAATTTCTAATTGCAGTTCCTGTAGAGTTAAAACGATTTCTTATGCTGTATGAGGTCTCACGTTATCATGGAGTAATAATGGTGAAGATCGATTCATGAGTTGGGGCTGTTTCACTGCTAGTTTTGCTATCATTGTTCGGAGTTTGGCACAGTATACTTCTGCTGTTATTGCTTGACCAGATCGGAGAGAGCTATAGTGAATTACCATGCTGAGACCACCAAACAGTTACCATCACCTTTTTATTGGTAAGCTTTGCTTTAAGACACTGTTGCAGCGTTTGACGTGGGGTCAGCCATTGCATTTTTTTTTATGGTTATCGTAAAGAATCCACCATTCATCACAAGTCACAACTCGATTCCAATATTCCTTCATTTCTGTATCGATTCAACACGTCTCAGCAACAAGGATCGGCTTCCACCATCTCTTTTAAATTCATTGTTATTCACCTGTGTGGGCAGTCTTCCACGTGGTTCGTTCTTCAAATCAAAGTTTCCATTACGAGAGCGTTTAAACCAAAATCGCACGGTGCGTTCATTAGCAGTCCCCTCTCCAAACGCAACATTGATATTGCGAGATATTTTTGCCGCGTTAGTTCCGCATCGGAACTCGTATTCAAAAATCACTCGAATTTTCGAAGTATCCATCTTTCTTGTCTAAGCTGAATAAATAAACAACTGAAAGTCGATAATTGAATGTTGCACATTTTTTAAAAGAAAAACTACATAGGTACCATGTAAAAAAAAATTCACTCAAAAATCTCGAAACCATGAAGGTTCTATGTCAATTCGAAGTACCTATTACAATAAAACGGCAATTTCATACTTTAACTCCTATTACATACATAATATATTGACATGACATGACAAATATTTACAGCATAAAAAATATACTCACTTGAAATTCAAATTGCCTTTCTCCATTACAATATTTACAGTTGGGAATTTGGGTTAAACTATTTGGTGAATTTCCAGTAATCCATAAAGGAGCACCACCCCTATCATATCTCAAAACTTGGTCCGGGTGTCTAGCTATTCTCTTTGTGAATTTATTAAAAACTTTGTCCTCAGGCAAAGTTCTTGTGTATTCTTCTAATTCACTTTCACTTACATTGTTCATAGTACCAGCTTTCTTTTCTTGTATCATTCTTCTTAATTTTTCCATTTCTTTATTTGGATCTACATCATTTGCTTCTTCCTAAAATATTTTTTTTGCATTATAATACACTATACTTTTTAAATTAGTATCAACTATTAAATATTATTAGATTTACCTCATCTTCTTCATCAACTATTAATTCCCATTCTTTAAATAATAAACTTTTTCCAGCCTCTGTTGTAGTAAAATTATATAAATAAGGCTCATTTTCCTGAAAATCCAAAGAATTAATAAGTTTGCTAAATTATATATACTTTGATATAGTACACATTTTTTGCTTTAGAAACTCAATAATATATAACAATTAAAAAAATTTTTTAGAATAGATTAATTAAGTTATTAGAAAATGATTAAGAAAATTATTAGAATTGAAAAGAAATTATTAGAATAATTATTGCATCAAAGGTAAAAAAGTGGTGCCAACTTTACAGGTGACTCTAAAAGGATAGATCATTATTGTAGTAGACAATATGCATTTTGATTTTGCAAATAATAAGTTGATGCGCATTTTATTTGAGTATTCACATTATTTTATTTGGTTTTAAACAATTTCACTGTGATTTCACATTTTTTTTTGGGTCAATAACTACGAAAATTTTGATTTTGTGACAATCTAAAATCATTTTATCCTGTATCCTGGTATTTGCTAAAAGGTGAAAAGAATCGTTAGAAGGGGATGGTGATATCCGCCATTGTGGTTAGGTTAGGAGTTAGGACCTAGGTTATTGTCGTCAGATCTAGATTAGGTTAGAACAGTTATAACGCACGAGCCGAGCGAGCGAAGAAAGCGTGCCGCGGTAGTGGCCGGCGAGTGCCATAAACGACTAGAAAACTTGAAAATTTGAATTTTATGCAAAATATAAATAAAAGCAGGACAAAGCATAACCTTAAATTGAGATTTTTAAAAATTCATAAAAAAAAACGATGCAATTCCTCCACTTTTCCTTTTGGAGTGATCTACGCCCTCTTCCCCACCCCTCTCCATCCTCAAATGTCAAATATATAGATATGTGACTACCCTTATTCTAAAGTTCTTCCGTAAATTAAATTTTGACAGATTGAAACAAAAACCTTTTGTAAGTTAGGACACTGTTCTTTATGTCCTTTTTGCCAATCCATAATTTGATGTTTGCGACTGCAGTAGAAAACTTTTTTGCATTTTGAGCAATGTGATGGCCCCTTTGCACCACAAAGAATACACAATTTAGGCCATTTCTCCATAGAAAAGTTCTGAAACAATCATACAACGATTGTTTATTTAGCTTACTGTTGGTTGACTAGAACATGTATAAATTGACTTTACCTCATTTACATTTTCTTTATATGGTTCAAACGAATAGTAGTCGTTTTTACGCCGTAACTGACAACGTAATACCAATAAATTATCTGTCGAATTAGTTTTGCAGCAAGAACCTTTTTTACAAATAAATACAAATATAGTGCGATGGAAACAGTCGTTATTTTCTTCGTAAGGCGCATATATCTAAAAATTTATTTAAATATTAACAGTTTATTTATATAATATTTAAATAACATTAAACCAATGTGTTATTTTACATACTTGACATAAAAACACAAGAGGATCACTGCATACTTTACAAGTTAGTTCGCTAGGCGCAGGAATAAATTTTAAATCTAACCATGCTGGTTTTCCTCCAACTTTACTTGGAAAAAATTTTGGATGTAAGAGCCAATTATCTTTATCTTCCAGAAAACCAATATCTACGCTTTTATTATTCATATTTTAATGGATAAAATATTTTAATCTTTAAAAACAATGGTGTTGAATGTTGATAATATGCTGTACATGTCACCCTCAGACTTCGCCACAGAAACTTATTTAATATTTGTCATCCATGACAGAAGTCAGAAACTCATTTCCACAGATTACTCATTTGACATTTCTCATCATAGATAATTACATAGAAAATACTGTAGTCTCTTTAATCTGTGGAGAATATAATATATTTTTCATTTATGATTATTAGGCCTAGCACGCACGAACGGCTTTTGTTTTTCTGTTACTGTCAAGCCACTTTCAAGCAATAAAAAGATGATAAAAAGCATGGAGGACTGTATTTAATTGAACATTTACAATATATCTGACCGTGTCCTTATTATAGACTTCTCAACAAGAGGGATAGAGAAAGAAATACACAATTTGACCTTTCTTAAAATCGCAATGAAGCCGTGTTTTCTATAGAATTACTATATTTATATATTAACTATTATAGTTATAGTAGGTTTACTGATTTATAAATCAGAAATACCGTTTCTTTGTAATATTTATAGTAATTACTAGTGACTCACCCTCGCTTCGCTCGGGTTTGTCCCTAGCTTGCTTTCCAATACCAAATATCATCCCCATTTTCACTCCCTTAGGGGATGATTTACGTGACAAAAAGTATTTTATGTCCTTCCCAGGGTCTTAAACTATCTTTTTACCATATTTCATCTAGATCCGTTCAGAAGATCCAGAGATTACCTCCTACAACGTCACAAAATCGCAAACATACAAACTCACGAATTTTACCTCTTTAATATAGTCTTTATTAATTTATCCTTATCTCCATCTTCTATAACCTAACTACTCCCTTTTTCTTAAAAGAACCTTTCAATTTCCTAGGATCGGATTCTGGTATTCAATTTAAGTCTCAGAGTGACAAGCGTCTGAAATTACCACTTTGCACCTGCACTTTGAGGTCTATCACAAAATGTACTGAGTTCTATAGTATTGAGTTCAAGTGGCTGACGCGACGCATTGCTGTTTCTAGCATTTTCTGCAGTTGTAATTACTTCTATGTAAATAACTTCTATGTAACTTATATGTAAAGTTCTATAATAAATTATTTAATAAAAAAAGTATTTAATTACGTTTCTTTTGAACTGACGTATATTCTGGTATAAATTTTACTTAATAATACTAATGTTGTAAGGATATATTTACGGCTAATTTTGAACGTTTTTAGTAGTGTTTAAGATTTTGAAAAGGTTTTTTTTTTGTAGAAATCCAATACATATTTTAAAATTCCGAGGCCGCTATAAACTCAACCAGTATATACGAGATATTATTATATATTTTTCATTTCGTTTGCTTAGTATAGTATATCAATCTATGAGCTTAAAAAAGTGTCGTCGCGCATTTTATTAAAAAACTAGCTTCGGAATTTTGGCTTTATTTCAACTAATAATGAAAATTTGTGAAAAGTGAGGCCGCTATGAACTATATTAATAATTAATCTCTACCACACAATAAGTCAAAATTGTCGAAAAGTCTCAGTTTCTTTGAATAAGAACGTCAAAAATGGGCATTAAATTGAAAAATCACAGTGAAAATGTAATAGGCTTCTTAAAGGTGTTAAATAGATTTATAGATTTTATATATATATGTATGTTAGTTTTTAAGGTATATATACTATGGGCCTCTGTTTACATATTTAAGATCTTTTTGTAAATATTGCCTGAAATAAATGAATAAATAAAAAAAAATAAAAAAATTAAAGCTATACAGCTATGGAACATGCTTCCTCGCAATATTCGCCATTCAAAATCGCTAGATATTTTTAAACGTCGTCCAACTAATTACTGTCTTTCTATGTAGAAAAGTAAGAATTTTAAAACAATCAGTTTAAACTTATTTGAATATTTCATAAAAACGTTAAGTATTATAACAGAAAAATCCAAAAAACATTTGCCTCTGAAATACATTTTTCTTTGAACTATGGCGATAACGCCATGTTAATTACAGATCATAGATGTAGACTGTTAGCTATTTTTGCCGCTTCAAATAAACTAACTACATTTAATGCAAGTGAACAGCGAATCCTTGTATCACGACGTGCACGCCGATTCGATTCGATCTTTTCGAGGATCGGATCGTGGGCATACGATCCAAACGATTTTTGGATCGGTTCGAAACCATGTGATTAGAACTGCAGATCGATTCAACTCTTCAAATATTGGATCGTGGTTCAAACATTGTGGTTTATTCATTGTAAATATCTATGACTACGAATATTTACGTATACCTTCAATTATCGTAAGTGCATTTTAAGATAAAAGTCTTCTTAGGTTAATGTAATTTCTGTTGCGTTGAATTTTAGGTTAACCTCCCAACCCTTTTTCGTTTGAAATAAAACTATACATCTACTAAAATTGTAGCTAAGCTGTAAATCTGTACATTAAATATTTTTTGGAAAATTTTATTGAAATAAACATTATTGTCGATACAGATGCCAAATCTATAGTTTTTAGAATTTTTGTCTGTCTGCCTATCTGTCTGTCTGTGACCACATCACGGAAAAACCACTGGAGGGATTTTGATGAAATTTGGTATGATGATAGCTGGTTATCCGGGTTAACATATAGGATATTTAAATATTTCATGATATACAATATCTTTGAGAAATCTGTACTAAATGTTAAAGCGTAAGTAGGCCGAATCCGAGCAACCTCTCGCTGTGCAGCGTGGTTGACGCCATGCTGCGCGACGAGAGGTCCTGGTCGGCGATGGTCTCCTTCAGCGAGGCCGTCATTTCACTGAAATAGACGGCGGAGAGGGAACGCGAAGCTAACGCCTTAGCAGACCCAATTCGTCGCCGTCGGCTAGGGGACAGGAGGCGCCGTTATGCGCATCTTCTCCCGCCACCCTAGAGGAGCTACTGCGGGGGGGTCTCTCCCTGACTCCCCTGTACGTCATCGGGGCGGTCGGGATGCTCTGTGAATCGAGGGCATCCTGATTTAGGCGTGGCAGGCCCGCGAGGTACGGGCTGTCCGCAGGGGTGTTGTAGTGTATGCACAAGCGATCCTGCAACGCCCCACTGCACTGCGGCGACGGATTCCGCTGTGGGTTTTAGTGAGTAAGAGTCTCACAGTACCTTACCCATTGACGGCCGGTAAGGTCCCCATGATGGGTTTCCCCAGCGTCAACAAAAAAAAAAAAAGGCCGAATCCGAGCAGAGCGAGGGTGAGTCGCTAGTGTCATATATTAATATTTAAATGTTGTATTTTCATGCGGTTTTTATGGATCGATCTCATGAAAATCGAATCAAATGTATGGGATCGATCCACAGATCGGATTGAGACGTAACGATCCATTACGATCAACAAAATCGGATTGAGTTTAAAAAAAGCACATCCCCAATCACAATATGAGGGTTAATGTGATTTCATGTATTTGATCACTTTTTCCATCAATGATTACTATTTGCTAGAATCTGTGTTTTGTTAATCTGTCTGTGGTTTGTTATCTTGTATCATGGATGACAAATAAAATCTTGTATCTTTACGTAATACCTATACGTAGTCTGTAACGTTATTTATCATATTACCTATATAGTATGGAGGGTAGAAGTAAGGAGGGTCATCTGTGTATATGAAAAGTGTCCGTCAAAATGTATTAAATTAGGATGGCGCCACATTTGCATCAAGGTAACTCTTAAAAGAAGCGCCAAATATTGTTAGAGTAGGCTTTAAAAATATATATTTTTAAAAATCCGCATAAAGTGGGAAACAATATATGATTATTTTTTTACGTATCATTTAACGATTTAACGTTTATTTGTGAATATCAAAAAATAAATTAATATATTAATAAGAAGAAATAACTATGTTATACAAAATAAATAAGTACATAAATATAATAAAATAAAAATAAAAATTTTCAATAATTAACTACTTTAGTCGATAATGACATTAAATTTTTTAACTCGGCATACTTCAATTCATCTACGATTGCTACATTCATACCATACCCTGTGCGTCCACCAGCGCGATTGTGGAGGATTTTGGAACTGTTATTTAGCGCATACAACTGGACACTTTTTCAACTTTTCTCCCATATAAGATGACCCTCCTTACTTCTACCCTCCATACTATATAGGTAGGGCATGGATGACATGACATTTGACAATTGACAAATAAATAACTTACGGGCTTCATTGCATGTTGTTTACATTTCTAAGTTATAGATTTTATTTATAATTTTAGAGAAACAAACTGATCTTTTTATATTAGATTAAAATATTCAAACATCTTTTTATAATGAAAATGAAAACAAATGTATCTGAACTATTTTATGATGCGCGTTCTAACCATACTTATGTTAAAGTGTGCGCGCCAATGGTTAGATACAGTAAAATACAGTTTAGAACTTTAGTAAAGAAGTAAGTAACATTAAATTATTTTATACTAAGAAAACAAAAGCAAACCTATTCCACGGGAATCTTAAATTTTTTTGGGATATAAAAGTAGCTTATGTGTTATTTCAGACTAAAATCTATCTCTGTGCCAAATTTCATCCAGACTCGTTCAATCATTCTGGCGTGAAAGAGTAAACATCTATACATCCATACTTACTAACTTTCATATTTATAATACTAAGTATAGATTATTCACCACAATACACATGATTTATGAAATGGTAATACGTCAAAAAAAAATCTTTGTTTCAGTTTTGGCGTTGATTTATGTTTTACTCCTATGATCTTAGCTGATTCGTTTTGCCAAAATGCTAAAGCCAGGACTAATGAATTTATGACAACAGTCAATGACACACCTCTGATAGTCCAATTTGCTGCAAATAATGTTGATGATTTCTTAGATGCTTCAACATTGGTATACCCTTACGCAGATGGTGTTGATTTAAACTGTGGGTGTCCTCAGAGATGGGCAATGAAAGATGGATATGGTTGTGCCTTGCTATCCACTCCAGAATTAATTCATGACTTACTAAGAAGTGTAAGGAATAAGTTTCCATCCACTTTTAGTGTATCAGTTAAAATAAGGATCTTAGAGGAGCTCAAAAAAACAATAGTAATGTGTCAGCAGCTTGAGAAATGTGGAATTGATTTTATGACTATTCATGGCAGAACACCTATTCAAAAAAATGGTGAAGACATTGATGAAGAGACACTTAGAGAAGTATGTGACATAATAAATATTCCCATAATTGCTAATGGTGGTGTTAAGACTTTAGATGATGCAGATTATTTGTATAAATCAACAAAATGTGATGGAGTAATGGCTGCTGGGGGAATACTTAATAATCCTTCACTCTTTAGTGGCTCAAGTAAGACCCCACTTAGTTGCATAAAACTTTGGATGGATATAAAAAATAAAAGTATGGATAAAATAACATTTCAATGTTATCATCATCATTTAGTATTTATGCTTGATAAAGTGCTGTCTAAAAAAGAAAAGAAAGAATTTAATTATTTAAGTACATTTGAAAGTGTAGATAACTATTTAAATACAAATGTAATTAATTCATTTAATTGTGACATATCACACAATATAAATTATACATTAGATGACTTTGTTACATGTAATTTTGATAATCAAATAACAACTAAACATTGTAGTAAATGTAGGGGATGCGGTAAAAGTATTTATTATTGTATTTGCAGTCAATATAATTATGATTCTAATAATGGTACCTACTTTTCATCTTTTGTGAAAGATGATGGTCTTGATTATATGGATTGTAATATATTTAATGAATCAATTTGATAGTGAATAAATAGTCATAAAAATAAAGGATAAAGTGATATAATTTCTGTTATTATTATTATAATATATGTTATACAAAATTTTACCTCAGCCATCTAGTTACAAGGCATGAAGTTGAAATTAATATCAAATACTCAAGAGTTGAACTGAACGAGTGTTGTCGCAAGTACTGTTCTTACTGAGGAGAACATTCAGCGTAACTCTAGGGCTTTCTGGAGATTTCTTAAAGAAAAGAAACAGAATACTTCTATACCTAGTCTAGTATATCATAATAAAGATTTAGCATCAAATAACATTGATATTGCAAATTTATTTGCTAAATAGTTTGAGTCTACGTTTAATATTTTGAACAAAAGTATAGTTTGTGTACTTACAGCTCTTTCACCGCTGTGTAACACTATCTAGGATAAACTTTGATGAAAAAATTATATATAATAAATTAAAAAAACTGGACATACATAAAGCTTCTGGTCTAGATTTATTTATTTATTTATTTATTATGGAAACAAACGGTATTAACAAAAAATATTTAATAAATTTTTTTAGTAAAACTTAACCAAAACAGTTTCCAAAGTTACAAAAACACATATATCAAAGTTAGGAGAGAAGATGCAAAACATAATTGAATTAATAATATTAAATAAAACAAAAATCTAACAAATTAAAAATAAAGAGATAGAAAGAGACCATAATCAAATAATAAATTACATACATAATAAACAATCAATTAAACTAGTTAATAATAATAATAAATAATGCACTTTATTATAGAATTATGAGATGGAAAAATTAAATAAAACTATAAATATTAATAATATTTTTATGCAACGAAAAATAGTCAAATTACAGTAATGCCGGTACTGATCAGGCGTTCTTCGAAATTACTGTTATTTAATGCTAATGAATAACTGAGTCACAAGTTATTGAAAGTGGCTGCTTTTACCTATTATATAATATTATTTTTTATTTTATAATATTATTTATTGTATATGTATAATATTTAATTTATTTACTATATAATATTATTTATTATGTATGTCACTTATATTAAATGTACTAAAGTTTATAAGCATTCTTTTTTCATAAGCGAAATGTCATACAGCCGGAGGCGAACACGGACGACGCGGGTACCCCGTACGAAAAGCAACTGCCGACTGCCGCCCGGCCCCCGCGCAGTATCTCACTCGAAAATTTTCTTATAATTTCTGAATATTGGTCCAAAACAGAGTTGATATTGATCTTTAAAAAAAATGTACGTGTAAAATATCTATTTTGAAATGATCTATCAAATGGTGTTAACCATACTTTTATATGAGTTATAAATTTATGTGTTGATGCAAAGAATACGAAAAAAAATCATAATTACAGCAATACTTTAGAATTGTATTTCTTTAGTAGTGATGACCTAAAAAACTATATTATTCGTGTAATATGACCTCAAAATGTTGAAGAGAGATGTAATATTTTTTTTATTATTTTACATTTATTAAATACTAGCACATTTGCTTCTAAATATCGTCGTAAAACGCGTTTTGGTAGGGGATTGCCCTTAAGTTGTACATAATGTTAGATTTAAATCTGTTAAGAGAGAGATGAAATATGTCATGATTTATAAAAAGTTTATTGTAGGGTAGACCGGGGACAATAGTAACAATTTTTACTTAAACTTCGATTGTGAGGACACAATTTAGATTTAAGAAACGCAAAATGTAAATTAAAAAACTTAATTTCCTTACCTACAGGATTTAGGAAACATATACTCAAATTGACTAAAACGTAAATTTTAACCTTAAAGTGAATACTGATGAGTGTTACAATTGACCCCTACACAGGGTCATTTGTAACACATATTTAATTCAAAATAAAACGCAAAATAATTAATTAATCATTCTTTTTTATTAAATAATAAAAACTATAACTCTTCTTTGGCACAATTTTTTATAAGGCACTAGAATATTGTGATAATTATTGAAAAAATTAACACATAAACTTAACTGTCTGTCTTCTCGGTAAAATCAAACAAAATAACATAATTCTTATATCACTGAATTAACCCTGTTTGTCTCATCACAGTAGCATAGTATTTAACAGAAAAACTTATAATTTAAAGTCATAATCAACCATAAATATTCTGTATACAAATCAAGCATGTTACAATTGCCCCGTGGTACAATTGACCCATGATAGGTATTATTTTTACCCGACTGCGGCAAAGTCAATAGGATAGGGTTATGTTTAGTAATTATAACAATATCTGAAAACTTTAATAACTTTATGAAAATTAGTCAAAGCAATAAATTCTAACAAATTGTTTTTTAATAAAATACTTTGAATTCATAAAAAATCACATTAGGTACGCTTTACGTTCTAAAGTAATCCTAACCTATATGAATTCTAATTAGTATGTTTAAGCTAAGGTTCGGAACAACTAATTATTTATTTCGGTGCATTTAACAAGACATTCGAAAATTATATTTGAAGTTCACCGTGGTTTAAAAATCAATTTACGTATTTACAATTCATATAGATACTTTATAACGTAGGTAAAAAAATTATATATTGTTTACATTTTTATTAAAAATTAGACAAATTTTGATTCGACAAAAAGTAAAAAAATTCTTATAACGTCTCCGTTCCATTGCAGGGTCAAAATATTTCAGGGTTATTTTATGCACTTTACGCACTGAGCATGTGAAATATTTAGCCAAGCACGATATACGACACAAAAGGATACTGCGTAGGCTTGCTGAAGAGCAAAGTATTGTGCATAATTATTATTACAGTCAGCATGCCACACACTATCTTTTTACCTTATACGCTGTGCTCGGGCAGATAGCACCAATGAAATTTAAATGAAATTTTACAGTAAAATTGTACAGTCCAAAATATCAATCAGATTCGCAATTATGACATACCTACATATGCGGTTCCCTCCTGTTCTGTGCATTCTACATGAGCCCAAAATTTGCAGTCAATGCACTGAATCCATTACTCATTTGGTCTACTAGTAGTGTAAGACTC
Source organism: Argynnis bischoffii washingtonia (assembly GCA_033884665.1). Lineage (NCBI taxonomy): Eukaryota > Metazoa > Arthropoda > Insecta > Lepidoptera > Nymphalidae > Argynnis > Argynnis bischoffii. The sequence goes on along the minus strand of CM066618.1, from coordinate 8,627,482 downwards.
CGTACAAACTAGGCAAAAGTATTCTTCATTCTCTTCATCGTCTTCTTCCATAACATTTTTTAATGTTTTTTTTGAGACATTACGCTTAATTTTCTTTTGCTTACCTTCTAAACAGTTTAGATTTTTCTTTGCTTTTTTACTTGCCTTTTTTCTTTCTATTTCTTCAGACTTATGGCCTCCTTTTCAGGTGTGTCTGTGTAGACGGTAGAGTATCTTTTTTTTCTGCTTCGGTTAGATGTTTTGCGTGGCGGCGCTTTCGGTAATGGGCGCACAGTTTCTGGTGAAAATATTTTGGGGCTCGTGGACTTTGAAGTCGAAGGCATAGATAGTAGATATGATGTTGGCGTTGGCAGCGGGCATACATTATCAATGATACATACTTGAGGTATTGTGGAGGGATTATCTGGTGGCGACTGTGAATTGGTAATTTCATCAAGCGGTCTTGTACGTGGTCTAGGAATAAGTTCAGGTGAATATGAATGTGAAATACCTAAAGGATCTTCATAAGCCGGAACGTTTTCTTTAGTGGCTTCATTTTCCTCGGGTATCGTATTAACGTTCATTTCTTCTACTCCTTTGGAATCATGTCGAGGAGTTGTTTTGCCAGCTGAAACGACATTATCAGTAGGGTCTTCATGCGATGGTGTAGATTTTGGTTGAAGCCGGTCAGTTACATATGAAGACCCGAAATCTATATCATCAAAAATGTCCCGGTTGAGGGGATAAATTCCAGTGCATCGAAATCCTGCTGTAATATTACGAGGTGTCAAAGCAATAGGAAACGCTGTGGCCACAATTGATGGAATATTATATATTGACATGGTTTGCCCGGGGTTATTTCTGATCCATGAGTCACATGCAGTATTAATTGATTTTTTGAGAGGACCAAAAACTGCTTTGCTTGCTCGTAAAGAATAAGGTCCCTTGATCCTCGATCTGTTGTTTTCTTTCGATGTCTTGGCATCTGTAAATAATGAAATGAAATTTTAGATTGGTGCAATGCATGTGTTTTTGTTCTTTTTTACATAACAGTTACTATGTCATGTCCTATGATAAAATTATAACAATCGTTCAAAATCTCATTCAAAGTTTCAGCGATATATGTATGTATATCTATTATATTTACTTTCATTTAGCTGCTTTAAAACATGTTGTCGTAAGTATCTACATATAACAATAACAATTTCCTTTTTTTCATTTTTTTTTTTTTTTTTTTTTTTATGGTATTCAGTGATAAACGAGCAGACAGTCCACCTGATGGAAAGCGATACCTGTCGCCCATAACACCTACGGTTCATGCACTTAAGTTTTACGTAACAAAACTGCAGAACCACAGGTGCGTTGTCACTGTGAGGACTAAGATGATATGCCTCTTGCCTGTAATTGCGCTGGCTACCTTATCCTTCAAACCGGAACACATCAATGCAATCATTGTTGCTTGGCGGCAGAAACAGATAAGGGGGTGGTACCCATCCAGTCGGACTCCTCAGGCTTGATAGAGTCCTACCACCGGTGAACCTTGTTGTTCCGGTTGACCTATTTCATAACAATTTGCTCAAACTAAAGAAAACAAACCTTGGCCGAAAAAATCCATGGAGAAATGTAAACCATTGTGAGACATAGGGCGTTATTTTTATGTAGTTAATTAATTATCTGTCTGTACCACTATTATTTTAGCAATGTTCTTAAGACATTTATGTTTAGATTAACATTTATGTTTAGATTTTAGGAGTAAGTAATTCTAAATATTTATTTACATATATCTTGCAAGACAGGGAACTTGTAAGGGATAACTAGAGATTACACTACGTCATCTGCAAATCGGAAATTGGATAATCTTGAGTCTGCTATTGGGAGGCCTTTACCATGCCATTTGCCATTCGAGTTTTTAAAGATGTTTTCTAATATACCTAATGCCCTGACTGATTTCGGCCACGGTGGGCAATTTCATTGAGACTAAGCAACTGCGCAGGAGATATTATTAAACACAAGTGTTCACATACTATTCCTTTCACTCTCAAACTTCGGTTGAATGACAACTCGACACGACCGGTGAGAGATCAGGCGCAGGATAGACGGCTTCACTTGCTCTCCGAGGCACGTTTTCTAATTCCAAGATACTCAAAAGCTTTGGTGTCCCATTGCGAACCTAACCTCCTTTTTGATATTTGTTTTGTTATTTTTTAATGTACATAATCTGATAAGGTATGTAGAGTTTGTTTGTTGTTTGTTGTTTTCGAGTTTCCTAAGGACTGGCACTACTGGACTATAGCAGCGTTGGTTCCAGCTAGGACTATTTTAGTTCTAGCGGAGATAGTCTGAATAGAGAAACATCTTAATACCGTGATACTACATATTGAATCATAAGACGTTCTAACAATATTTCGATATTAGGATGATAGAAGATTTACTGTATACAAGAGCTGTAGGAATTACGATAGTATCAATATCCGAAAGTGTCAGTCACGATCTTTAGTATAAGAACATTATAGGTACTTAAAGTTATCATAGCATTTATTCACATAATAAAATTATAAAAATAAAAAGAACCCGACTGCATAAAAGCTAATTAAAAAGATGAAAACAAGTTGACGAAGGACTAAAGTATTATGTCGAAAGTCGGAGACATACTTACATACATAAACTGATAAACACATTACCCTCTTTGTCTTGCGCAGTCGGGCAAATAGTAAATTAGCGAAATCTGTACATGAAATATTTTTTATTGACTGTAACGTAATGTCAACATAATAGACCCCAAAACAATAGTTATTAAAAATTTTGTCCGTTTGTCTGTTTGTCTGAATGTCTATTTGCCTGTATGTCTGTTTGTGTGTGCGTGTTTCACGCAAAAAGTAATGAACCAATTTCAACTAAATTTGGCGAAGTTATAACTTATTACTCGGGTCAACATTTGGATACCTTTTACTGTTACAGGAAAGTCTTTCATTCTCAAGGGAAAACACTAAAGGGAAAACTGGTTCTATCAAGTCGACCTTAATATGGCTAACGCTGGCTAAACCTTAAGAGATAGTACATCAAACAATGTATGTACTAGAAAATTAGGTCTTAAAAAGGCCTACAGAAAAGTCTACAAAATCTATGTCTATCTCCTAAGGTACACTCGCAATGCTGATTTTATCAATATACATATATAATAAAACAGTAACTTAGGGAAATAGATGTGCGCGTTTTATGCGAAAAGTACAGAACCGATTTTAATTTAATTTTGTGTAGTGATAACGTATTATTTGGCTCAACATTAAGGATACCTTTAATTACAGGAAAATCTAAAATGCAATAACTGTTTCTATCGAGTAATCCTTAAAAATTTATATGCCTGGCTAAATTTTACGAGATACATTAATAATAATGTCCTCGTGACCGATTACGGCCACGGCGCGGCGGCCAGTCTCATTGAGACTAGCCAACTGCGCAGGAGTTATGATAGTGCACAGACACAAGTGCACTCTCTGTTCCTGTCACTCTCACACTCCGGCGGGACGACTACTCGACACGACCAGAGAGAGTTAAGGCGCAGGACCGACGGCTTTACGTGCTCTCGTTCGGGCGTAAACCCCGCCAACTTCCCAACTCCGGGCTATTACTGAGGCGTAGGTACTATAGAGAGAGATTAAATAACAGGACCTCCGGGTGTGCAGCCGTACATGCTAGCCACTACACCACCGAGGCAGTTAGTTAGAGATACATACATTAAAACAATGTACCTACTAGAAAATTATAGGTCTTAAAAGGCATACAGATAGTTTCGGAATAGTAAGTAGGTATATGTCTATCTCTTAAGTTACGTATTAACTATTATTATGTTTATTTCAATAAGATTAAACGAAATATAATATTTGTGAAGGAAGTTTATATGTTTACCACATAATTGTGTTCGTTGGAGGATAATCCTGATGTTGCATACAAGCTAAAATGTAGTTTTCAGATTTATATAAGACATAAAAAAGATAAATTATAGATACATGACCTTAGTTATACTATTTATCATATTTGTTAGTTATTCTTACTAAAAAAAATTACACTGTTTGTGAATAGGTAAAACAAAATATTAATTTTTCAACAGCACCATCAAACTTATCTTACGTAGAAATCTTGTAATACGCTTAATTAAATAAAAAAAAACAAGTGTAATTAAGATCTTATATTTTAAAGCTTAAAAATATAAGATGACATAAAGTTGTCCGTTAGTAGTTGGTTCTCAAGAGGAGCAGGGCGACATGTAAGTAAACCTTCGCGCATTACATTTTACTTTCTTGAACAATCATGACATGTGAAGCGCGATATTTTTTTTCACATTTCACATATTTTGTCCTCATATTGTAATTTGTAATTTAAGAGTTTGTGGCAATACGTGTGTGTTTGTTGTTAGTAAATAATAATAGTGAGTTTCATAGTTTCCGTTTGTACTTCTTCCTTGGTGATAATTATATGAAATGTACGTATTTATATGTATTACTAATGTTTCAACATTATTATTTTTTAATTTGATAACTTATTTATAAAGAATAAGATAAATAGTATGAATAAAATAATATTTTTTTAAAATAAATGTTAATTAATATTCAAATTCGTATTTATGGTGGTAATCCACCAGATGATAATTTTACACATATATATTTAAAAATTGTACCGTAACCGAGTTTTATAGAAAGCATTTATTTTAAGTTATTTAACATATAGTATTTTAATTTATAAAAAAACACAGTATGCACCGACTCTATTTCTTTAATTAGTTTAGGTATTCAAAATAGAATTTTAGTTACTGAATTCCACCTTAATATTTTCCACCTACATTTAGATTATTGTTCGTTGGTAGGTAGGTATACCTACCACAAAAGTACCTGTAGGTTCCTAAACTTATTATGCGCTACAACTGCTTATGATAATTATATTAAAATAGGAAAAATATTAGGAACTGTCATAAAAATCGCTTAAAACATACCTATGTCATATTATAATATGCTAGCCACTTCTCAAATGTAAAATGTACAGGCAAATAAAACAGGCAATGAAGACAGTAGTAAGAATTACCGCGCTTAATAAATTTTGTTAATAGCGTTATTATTATTTTTTATTAGGGAACTAGCTGACAGACGTACATTACACTTAACTTACTACACATTTCGACTTCGAACCCGTGGTTACACTGGTGTAACTACTGAGCATATTCTGTTGGTCAGTAACCAATTAATGGTTACAGAATCTATATTAAATGAAAAATTTATAACTAAACTAATTTCAATGATTAACCTACTTAATAATAATCGAAGGCTATTGTTTTCTTAGTATATTGGTCATAGATGTTACACCAGTGTAGACACTTTTTATATAAATAGATCCTGTTCGTAGTGTTTGCTTGTGATTTTTCAGTTCATACAAAAATTATAATATAGAAAGACGCACTTTCAATTTTTTCGAAATTTACCAATTTTTCGAGCAAAGTTTTCATATTTTTTCCTAAAATTCTTCTTTACACTATAAGAAACGTTTAAATAAATATATACTTAGCTAAAACGGTCCAGCTGTTTTCAAGAGCTGCGCTTACCAACAAAATTGCATTTTATTAATACTATAGACAAAGTTATTATACTTACTTAGTAGTTACCTTCCATACAATTATAGATTTTAATCATAGAAGATTAATATTATATTATTTATTATTAGGAATAACTTAACACTAAGATTAGAACAAAGAATAATATAATTTACTTTAATATATCACTACATAGTATAAAATAAAGTCGCTTCCCGCTGTCTGTCTGTCCCTATGTGTGCTTAAATCTTTAAAATTCACAATGGATTTTGATGCGGTTTTTTTAATAGATAGAGTGATTCATATAAAGAGTGAATACATGCATATTATAGTACAGAAAAGTGGAGAAATTCAAAGATTTGTATTTCATACTAACCGTTAAAACGTACCTAGGGACGAACCAGAGCGAAGCGAGGGTGAGTCGCTAGTTAAAAATAAATTAAAGTAAGTGAAATACAAAAAATGCTATCTTATTTAATTCACACTGCTCTTAAAAACCAAAATAATATTTGTAGGGTTCCGTAGCTTACTCTTGACACTCCCCTAGGAATCAAAACCTTCTTATTCTTCTTCTCTATTAAATAGGCTTCTTCCCGTTAACCTAGAATTATGAAATTCTGCAAGAAATAATTTTGCAGTCCAAGTAAAGGGAAACATTCGAAAACCGTAAATTTGTTTGTTGTATTACAAAAAGAAAAAACTTTCCCGAATATAATATTATTATTAAATAAATTTGCTTATTTTAATGTTTCACGCTACGGAACTCTCGGCGTGCTACTCAGACTCGCACTTGTACCATTTTTTCTTAAATAGAAGTATAATCTGTTTAACTTGTTCCAAATACTGGTTGGATACCTCGTCTTAAATATTCGTTTATTTGAACAGATTATTTGCTTCTTGACTTTCACGTAAGGTACTACTTAGAACCGTTGTACTGATATTTTACTTGATTACTTATTTTTTCTTACATACTACTTGGTCGATATATTTTCCATCTATCCAATAATTAACTGTCGCCAAGAATCTAAAAATTATCCGTTTACTTTAACATTAGATAATGATATTCTAAATATTACAATTGGAGATATACCTATTTCCCCATTACCTTATACCCATTGGTTTATTATATTGATATGAGACAATATTTAGGTACCTGATTTAATAAAACACGTATATGAATACCATGCAAAACCAAATTATGAAGTGTAAATTATATAAAATAGATTATATCTTTATTAAGCCACTGCTTGCACTGGTTACACGCTTGTGTGGACTGAATTTAACTCGAAACCTTTCATTTAACCAAACATGATGTGACTACAAATGAAACGTTTCGTAGAACTTAGAAGAGGTCGCAAAACCTAAAACGAGGGTTAAACCTTTATGGCGACTGGAAATGACACTTTGTAATTTTGAATTTTTATTCTATTGATATAACTTTTAAAACAAAAAATTCTATTAAAATCAAGCGTCCATTAGTTTGAAAGCGAGGAGTGATTAAACAGAGAGCCAAACAAAAATTGGGTGTTTTTGAGAACTGGACAACCCCTAAACACTCTTTTACTTTTTCCTAAGTAATTATATAATTATTAAGGAGATTAAAATATAATATTACAATAAATATGTGTATTATTTTTTCAATACAATTCAATTTTGTTGTTAATAGCCTCAAAGCGAGTAAGTTGAGTAGGTAATTATATTTTTTTATTAAGAAAACAAATAAAATATTGTAACCTAATGCTTATTAGATTACAAATAATGCTGTAGATAAATGCTTTGGTTCATAAATTCCAACCTTTGTGTTGTTAAAGATTCTCATTCATATGAGAAGAGTTTGTTCTATTTAAAAAAAAAAACTGTTTTGATTAATTATACCATGATGTTTGTTGACAGATGGGTGAATGGCTCTCTCGCGAAGAATGGTGCGACGTATATTTGCAATGCGACGGTCATATATTCAGAGCTCATCGTGTAGTTTTAGCAAGTGTCAGCAATTTCCTAAGGGTATTTTCTTATTAATTTTACTATAGTAAAAGCCATCGAAAAAAGAATAATTTTACAAATAGTTATTTAAGTTATTACAATATTTTTATGTAATAGCTTAAAGAATTTATATTAACTTAATAATAATTTTGTTATAGGAAGCACTTCTGTCATATTCAATAGAAGAAACGCCAATTTTTATAGTTTTACCAGAGTTCGATCGCAATTGTGTATCTTCAATGCTATATTATATTTATAATGGCGAAGTTACTATTCAAAGGAGTCAATTAAAGATGTTTTTAGAAATCATAAACGCGATGCAAATTTTTATCGACCATAAGTATTTGCCAAATATTAGCGACCTCGTGAAAGGTGATGATTTCGATATACAGTGTCTTAAAGGTGACTTACAAAGTAGTGCACATGTTATGATAACCGATAAAGAATATAAAAGGTGCATAGACCTAAATACAAGAGTAGATTTACATGAAAGTTTATACAATACAATATGGGAAAATAGTTATTTCAATAAGAATATGCCACGGAATGTGCGTTATTTAAACGAAAGTTTCTCCGATTATCTACAATCTTTACACGATCACCGACAAAGGCAATCATTTTGTCGGGATTTATTTATTGAGACATGTCGTCTAAACGGTAACAGTAACGGTGATGTGGAAGGCGCGTTGGCAATAACAAATGAGTACTATCGTGAACCGACATCTCGTCACTTAACGACTGCTAATGCAGGACATCTCGGAACTAACCACATAGTCACGAAAAATTCTCACATAAAAGAGGCTGAGATTATCTCAACATTAAAATTAAACCAAAAACAATCTAAAAAAATTTATCTGTTTGCTTCTATGACTCATAATTTTTCGGAAAGAAATCAAAATATGTCGAACATGCATAAAATAATTGGTCCGACGATATTATCAGATACATCGCATGCACAATGTTTAACGATTGATAAGGGAACAAAAAGAAATCATGAGAATCCTATTTCTAGAATTACAATCTTAAATAAGGTAATGCAGAGCCCTTGGAGACCAATAATGCCAAATAGCTATAGGCCTTTACATAAGAAGACCAATAATTTATCTGTGCTTAGTAAACCAACAGAACTGTTTAAGGTAATTTAAATTTTGTTTTTAACTATTTAACAATAAAAACTAATTAATATTATCTTGCATCATAAACTATTATATACTCGTATTTTAACTAACATATTTGATTATAAGTTATTTTATCATATTTCTCGTTTAAATTATGTTTTCTAATGTGTTCATTTTCAAGTCCCGATCAGTAGTTGACAAAAATTTTACTGCATTATACACGTATTTCTTACTTAAGCAACTAGCTTGGTCGTAAAGTCCAACCTTTTATCCTGTTGAAAGCGACCCCGTGATCTTGTAAATATCATCAATGAGATATTATGTACCTATGTTTGTGCTCACCTATTTCCGACCGCCTTTATTTCCGAAATCTGATTTATTGTGCTCAATATATAGGGAAAGTAACACATTAAGGAAAGAGGTTTAGAGTCTTAGGGCCCTTCTCATTTCTCAAGTTTAAAAAAGCGATAAAACTTTTTGAACAAAAAATCTTTGTAACTGTAACATGTTTATAATTTTACAAACTATTAATAATATCAGTACTTTTAAAGATTAACTTACTAACTGAAATCTTTTTTTTTAGATTTTTTCTGATAGCGAATCGTCGGAATCACATGAAAAACAGCATTCACGATATAAATGTATGGAGTGTCACAAATCATTTTCGCAATTACGGAACTTCAAGTACCATATGTCAGTTCATCGCGGAACAAAAGAGTTTGCTACAACATGTCCCGTATGTGGGAAATATTTCAACGATAAGGGATATCTGAGTAGTCACATGAAAATTCATAAGTATGTAAATATTCCTGAAAAGAATAATGATTTTCATTTAATTTGTTTTTATTTAGTATGTTTCTTTTTGTATTTGGTATTCTTTCAGAAATCGTAAGGAGTACAAGTGTTCTATCTGTCCAAAATCATTTAATCAAAGAGTTGCATACAACATGCATATGAGAATTCATACAGGTATTAATTAAAATTGATATATGTATTTTTATACAAAATCGAATAAGGGAAATTCACCATTATAAAAATCATAACTATTTATATGTTTACTTTTAATAATTCAGTCTATACATTATTCTATATCTGGTATTTTCTTTTGGTATTGCAATTGCAAAGTTACGTATTTTACTAGTTTTAATCGAAGTTTCCTAAAGTAATAATAATGAATTTAAAATAAAACGCATATCTTGTGTTTTGGTATTGTGTCAGGGAAGTTTCGATAAATAAAAACTTTTTTAAACCGGTACATTGTTTATCAAATATAATATGCGAATATTAAAAGATTCACATGATCGCACGCCTATTAATCTTAATAATGCGTTAAGAGGCAAATTCGACGAAAACCTGTTTTTATACAATATTTTTTTCTTGTAGTTCACCGTAAAAATCGTTATGACTGTAATGTAGGTGGCATTATGTTTAAGTTTCTATATTTATCCTTGTTTTGTAAGATTAAGTATTAAACTTAGTACCTGAGCGACCGAGCTTCGCTCGGAGTTCTTTTTTGCTGTATCGTATTTTTTAGATAAAAAAAACTAAAGGCTTGAATAAATACAAAAAAAAAACAAAGGTAAAAACTTTGTATTCCGAGCGGGATTCGATCCCGGACATATGTATGTGTTGTCTAACTTACGCCTTGACCGCTTGACCACGATGCTTATTCCCGAGTGTAAGAAGTTATCGACCATATTCTGCGTAGAATAATGCAAAAAGAAAACCGCATAAAAACTCGAAAACACGCGTTTTCCCAGACATAGGACTAATGTAGATCTGTAGACTTTTCGCCTCTAAAAATCCTCACATACCAAGTTTAGCGAAATCGTTAGAGCCGTTTCCGAGATCGCTGGTATAAATAAAAAAAAATATAAATATACAAGAATTAAAAAGATATAAATATACAAGATTTAATAACGTAATAATCAAAAAGTTCTTTAATTTTTGAATTCACATTTGATTGATAGAATAAATAAATTTTCTCCTCATTCGTTTATTAAATTAAAAACTAGTTAAATGTATTTTGTTAAACATTTTAATTATTGATAACATTATGAAAGGTGCGTATCGTTATAAGTAAAGATTTGATTGTTTCCATAAACATCAAAAAAATTGAATTGAACTTTAACACATTATTCGTGTTATCTGATTTTATTATTGTCGATTTTAATATACTATCTTCTTGTTACAGTCCGGTATAAAGGAAAATCTGTGCAACGTTTTTCAGGATCAGCCGACAAAAATATTTTATAAAATATCAACTTTTCTTATTGTAGGAATCATAAATATTTCACTTCAATCGATCAAAAATCTAAATTTCTCTCATGACAATTTCTCAATAAATTGTCTCGTACGATTTTACTTTTTGTTAAGTATATGTAGGTACTATTAGTATTATTCTTAACTAAACAATCAGAAAAATCTCTTTTACATTGGTATGACAGGTGTGAAGCCGCACGTATGTGAGGAATGCGGGAAAGCATTTTCTCGCAAGATGCTGCTAAAACAACATCTCCGTACGCATAGCGGGGAGCGCCCCTACGCGTGCTCGCATTGCGATAAGCGATTTGCGGACCGATCAAATATGACCCTGCACTTGAGATTGCATACAGGTGAAAATTATTTGTTATTAAATACTAATCGCTCCGGGGTCAAAAACTACCTTAATTCATTAAGTTTGAATAACAAGGTTCAAATCGGATCTGTAGTTTTAGAGATTAGCACGTGCAGGCAAACAAACAAATTCTTCACTTTTATACTTTAGTATGAAATTGATAAAATCTATAGATTACCTCACATCACGTTAGATTTCTTCTAAGACTGAAGTTCCATGTCAACTTTAACTACGCCAAAGCTCATACTTCTAAGATTTAATTAATAAAATATTTCTAGTAAAACAAGTAATTATTTTTTCTACTGATTTCATTCTTACCAATTCATGTACATAATATATTAACTATAATAGAAGTCATATTACAAGCATAATTTCGATTTTTCTTTACAGGAGTTAAGCCATTCGAATGCTCTCTTTGTTCCAAATCGTTCACAAAGAAACATCATTTAAAGTCGCATCTAAACTTTCACACAGGAGATAAACCCTACTCGTGTCCGCGATGCAAGCTAGCCTTCACACAGTCATCTAATATGAGGACACATTTAAAAAAATGCACTGCCTCTTAGTTCTATAGTTATCTATATAGTTAATGTAAGTTATTGATAAAAATATAAAATGAGAAAGGTCAGCAGGAGCTTGGGGCGATAGAAACAAAAGTGTTACACATATGATGTTTATGGGTTGACAATTGACATATTACCTATACAATACGTATGGGTAATATGTCGTTTTTTATATTTATTTTAGTAAACTATTTATATTATATTTTATAAAATGTATACTATTCTTTAATAAATTTTATTAGTACTAAAGTCATCGCCCATCTTTGATTGGGATTTTAACCTCGAGCAATCGCTAACTAACTAAATACCTAAATTATGTAGATACTCGTAATTTACAAAATTGTAATCAGAAATTGTCAACAGTTTTAACTCTTTATAAAATGTGTTTGTTCTGTCATAAAATGCTACAAAGTATTTACATTGTAATTATTACCTTCTGTATTATATTTACGTATATAATATTAATAGTACCTGGGCGACCGAGCTTCGCTCGGAGTTCTTTTTTGTTATATCATATTTTTTAGATAAAAAACTAAAAGCTTGAATAAATACAAAAAAAAACTCGATCTCGGGCATATGTGTTGTCTAACTTGCGCCTTGACTGCTTGACCACGATGCTTATATCCAAACGAAAGAAGTTATCGACCATATTTTGTGTAGAATAATACAAAAGAAAACCGCATGAAAACTCGAAAACACGCGTCTATCAACAAATCGAGAGTCAATCTAGATCGATTTTTCGTTCTCGAAAGCCCCCACATACCAAATTTCAGCGAAATCGTTAGAGCTGTTTCCGAGATCGCTGGTATAAATAAATAAAGATATAAAGATATAAATATACAAGAATTGCTCGTTTAAATATATTAGAATAGATTTGATTTGCACATATTATAATCTATACATATAATAAAATTGTATCTAAGCCGAATCTGTACATTAAATATTTTTTGGAAAATCTTATTGAAATAGACATTACTATTGCTACAGAGGCTATAGTTTTTAGAATTTTTGTTTGCCTGTCTGTCTGTTACCACATCACAGGAAAACCAATGGTGATTTGATCAAATTTAATATGGTGATAGCTGGTTATCCCGGCCAATATTTAGGACACAAAAACTGAATAAAACCACGTTGATACTATAAACATTTTAGCAATGTACCTTACTAAATATGGCAAAAAACCACTAAAAATAGCTTACTCGTAAAATACGTACTCGTAGTTTTAATCCTAAAAAGTTGAATTTATAGATAGGACCTTTCTATGATTTTATTAGAATTAGGTACTACTAAATTACCCGTGGTCCCGCCCGTGTTCAAATTTTCAATAAAACAAATTTTTTGGCCTTCTAAATTAGTATATTTGTAATATTTTTTTTGACCGAAACTACTTTCAAATGAAAATATTTGTAAATTTTTATTGTTTAGTAAATAATGTTAATGTTTATAAATCATTTAATGTAAAAATTGGGTAAATGCAGGTCCAGCTCGCGCATTACAGATTCCGTATAGCAAAATACTGTGTTGTTTTTTTACGTATTTTGTTAGGTTAAAACTAAAATACAAATTTACGAAAAATTTATTGGAACGAAAAATACGAATAATATTTACGTTTTCAAAATATCGACTCATTTATCAACCGTAAAAATAAGTTCGTTTCATATACCTAATTTTTTTACATTTTATGGAAAACGAGTTTATGGTTGTTAAACTAATAAAGCAGGTAACTAAAAATATTTCATATCTCAAAAACTACAAAAAAGTAGTTTAGAAACTGTTATACCTATTTTAATTTAACCATCTTAGCCGAGCCATATGAAATAATAAAAAGCTTTATGAAATAAGTAAATAATCCTAAGCATATGCTTATGCTTAGGATTATTTACTTATTTACCTTAATTATTTAATTCTGGAACTTTCACCTTCCGCAATACTTTCTTTTGAAAATCGTTTGGGAAAATATTAGGTACTATTTAGCGCTAACCAATCCCTGTTTCGCGACAATTTAACATTAAGAAAAGTTATTATTATGTAACTTCCTTTATTATTAATTTCACTTGTAACTAACAATGTAATTAAATCTTGGAAGACAATTTTAGCCTAATGAAACTTTGTATGGCAGTGGTAGCCCAGTGGTAACGCGCTCGCTTGGGAAACCGAGTGAAGCGGGTTCAAATCCCGGGTCTCGCACCTCTGATATTTTCATGTGCGAATCATTTCTAACTTGATGACCACTTGCCTTACGGTGAAGGAAAACATCGTGAGGAAACCTGCATGTCTGAGAGAACCAAGCAAGTTTTCGAAAGACATGTGAAGTCCGCCAACCCGCACTTGGCCAGCGTGGTGGACTACGGCCTGATCCCCCTCGTACTGAAGTGAGGCCCATGCCCAGCAGTGGGATGTTAAAAAGGGCTGAATACAAACTTTGTATGTACACATAGGTATGTTATTCGGATGACAGTACTATAATTTGGTATCGTGGAGCTGATCTGGTGATGCCGATGGTGTCTGGAGTTGGATTATGGGACTGTTCAGTCTCAATAAGTTAATCGTTTTATAATTTTTACTGTGTGATAAAATAATGTTTAGTAGTTTTTTTAATGCATCATGTTTTTATATGTCATGATGTACTTTCTGTCTTTTAACTTTTAACTTTATTTAATACTAATGATGGTATTATGTCAAGCTTGTCTAATTATATAATAAATGGTTAGAATAAAAATATCATGTCTTGTTTTCTTTACATTGTATTCTTTTTTTAATTAAGGTTTTAGGAATAAAAAATAAAACTACGATTCTAATTTTTTTACTTCTGTTTTAATTTGTTTGGTGTTGTAAAATAATTGGTTATCGAGGTGTACAAAATTACAGGCCTTTACAGTGAGTATTGAGTTTTCTGGCATATTAAATAATTATATTATGACCTTGTCACAAGGCGTACGAACTCTTTGTATTTATAAATATCGTAGCAGAAGTTATCAAATACAGTGATATATTGCTTACTTTGCCATACCTACGTAAGTAAGGTATTGTACTTATATAATGTAAGAACGATCTATTCTTCTTAGGTCTTAGGTATTTTATACAATATGGTTAGAAATTTACGATTGTATAATGACTGATTATTACTAATAAATTTATTAAACTGATACAGAAGTTTAGAGCGGTATCTATTTACATTTCAACAGAAGATAACAGAGGGCGCTTGGATAAATTGGTTAAATTTAGTTCTAAATGTTTATTGCTTACCATTTTCAATTTTACAGAAGAATAGTTATATAAGTTATTATGATTAGATTTTAGACAAGTATCTAATTTTTTAATGAAGTGCGGATTTTGTGCGTTCTGGTTCTCATATAAATATCCTTCTGTTTATATAGAAATATAATTTGTATGCCTTTTATTACTTAAACTGAAATACAAAGTACAAAAATACATAAGTTTCTATAAAATCCAAGTAAAACATGAACAATACAAGGAATGGTGAGAAGTCATTAACAAGATTATGCAATAGCAATTATTTGTAATAATTTATATTAACTGTTACATTTTATATTTAAACGTATTTATAGGAAGTGCCGTATATTTTAATCTAAATGATTTCGACGTTAGTTAATTTTAAAAAGTACGTACAAAATGTGAAAGTTTCATTTCATTTTCACTAAAAATAACTTTTAAACAGCAGTCACACTGGCATCGACAATAATGCGTACTTAATATAAATATTACATATGAATCGAGTCAGTATTAAAACTAATTATATATTTTAATAACCACAAATCAAACATAGTTTAACAAATGAACCCTTTCAAACATGATGAAATTTTAAAAATGCGATGCAACAAATATAACTAAAGTACGTTTTGACATGAATACACAATATTCTTTAGGTATAACGTCGAAATCATAACATTTCGAATATTATTGTATAATATTTGTCTATAATATTAATAATTTGACAAAATTATTTCCAACGGCATTCGTTACAAAAATTTAGCTCTGTAGGTAAATGCTTGGTATAAAATATACAGATAATATTTTTTTAAGTGATTGCGTGTAAAAATCTTATCTTATGAACAATAGAAATATACAAAAAGCTATCGCTTGATTCTGCATTAGATGTAAGTTATTATATCTTACTAGTCGGCGACGCGACGGATCGAGGATACACTTACGCATAATGTGAACCATTGTTATACATTTACATTCGCCAATCGTCACATTACATATTTATCTCAGCCTTTTCGAATAGGAGAATCATAATTAATTATCGAAATTTGGAATATAGAATAGTAACTAGTAAACTCGGTGAATAATTACATGTAGTAAATGTCGGTCAGTACGTAGGCGACTGACTCGAGCGACTACTACTCTACGATGTGAAGCACCATTTGTTCTAGCGTAGGGATAATGTACAAAGTTCATCCATTCTACTCTAAATAACGTTACAATTAAAGTGATGCATATACGCGCGTACTTTCTCCAATAATTCATTAGGAACAACATTTTAAAATACTTTATGAACATTTTGTAAGGATAACTTAAAAATTAAAAAAAAATATCGACGCGCTTTTGGCACTTACCCTAATTTGAGATAAAACTTCTAAAAAAATTCGAGTTACAATAAAAATCACGATAATTTCACGTTGAAGTCTAATATTAGTCTAATATTATATGTAAACACAATCTGCAACGATTGCATTATGTTGTATTCGATGAGAAATTAAATCAAAATGTTATAAAACAGCTGATAAGACCTTCTTTGGTGAAATTTAAGCAATTCCCGTAAAACACGATAAATTGCATCTAAACAAGTAGAAAAAATATTGAATAATTATATAGTTCCTGCCTGTAATAATACCATTTCACAATGATACTGATACATTACCTATGAAATATGTATACGCATCTATTTACACGATATTTACAAGAAATAAAAAACATAAATTATTTTAAGTCGATGTTGAAACATCCTATTTACAATAGAATTGAAAAAAAAAACAATTGAGCATTAGCGTAAGGGTAGGCTGAGGACCTTATTAAAGTACAACAATGCTTAAAATACTAAATTGGATGCTTTCTATGTAAGTACTTAGTACTCATACATATAATGCGTTAAAACTAAATATTTATACATGTTTACAACTTAACGTTCGTATCATAATCTCATAGCCACTGAATAAGAGCATTGAATGTGTTAGTCACTCGATTGTCTTAACACATTAAACGAATACTTTATTTTAATCACAAGACTGGAATCACATGATGCGGCGGGGAAATACGCGTCCGACGAGAGTGCGCGGCAACGAGGGCGGCGTCTGAGGCTGCCAGCCTCAGGTACACTCGATGATGAGAGGCTGGCTCGACTCTATGACGCTCGGCCTGGTCTCTCCGCCCGCAGAACTGTAATGTTGTTGCTCGTGATCGGAGTTCGTAAGCAGCAACGACCTGTACTGGCTTCCGGGGCCGGGTGAAAGCTGCCCGTGACCTGAGGCCAGATGCGGCGTGGTTGAGTGCGCTTGCCCTCCCATCATAGCCTCGCTGTGTGACATCGCCACTCGCGCCCCACCGGCTCCCACCAGCCCTCCTTGCGATGCCGAGTGCACCTCGTATGCTTCGTGCCCCTCTCTATCGTGGCAGTCTTTGTCGACATTACCTGCAAAGTGCACGCGAAAATGAAATCGGCCGCGTACAGCGAGAGCGCAAGTGAAAGTTGCGGTTCACCTAACGAGAGAAAGTGCATCGTGCGCAGTTGCTCTCGCGGTTTCATATTGTTTAATACCATTTTGAATAAGAAAATATTATTTAGTAATTGATGATACGAATAAAAATATTGTGAATTATAGTGATACAGTGCAAATAATCATTAACTTGAAAGTGTTTGATAAATGTTACGTACCTATACATTCAGTGTTTGCAGCATTAGTGATTGCGAGAACCTCTTCGATGTTGTTTGGTTTGCAGCTAGTGGTTTTCCAATGAGTACGAAGACCTGACGCACTAATATATTTTTTGTCGCATCCTTGACAAACGTAGGGCCTATCGTTGGTGTGCAATCGTTTGTGAAGTTTTAAATGTACAAATTGCGTGAATTTCTGCATGCATAAATCGCAAGCGTACGGCTTCTGGCCTGAATGGAGACGTAAATGTGTCTTTAAATTGGATGTAGACGAAAATCGTTTCTTGCAAATATCGCATTGGTGAGGTTTTTCACCTGTGTGAACTAGGTGATGTTTTTGCAAATGAGCCAGTTGTGTAAATGATTTATTACAAACATTACATTTGAAAGGTCGTTCACCTGAATGCGTTCTTAGGTGCACCTTTAAATTCGATAGTTGGCCAAAAGTTTTACAACATACGTTGCATTCGTAATGCATTTTCCCGTCCTTCTTTTTCAAAGGATAAGGTAAACTTCTATAGCCCCGTGAAGATTGTGAATTAGGACTCATTGGTGCGACCATTAAACTGCACGTACCATCTGGGCTCATACTGCTATGTTGTGGTACAAGTTGACCATTCACATTTGAATTTTGAATTAGGCTCAATTGGGAACAATTTTTTAGCGTTATAACGCTAGTTGAGGACGGAAAATGATGATTGCTTTGCCCATTTTGACTTCTCTCGTACTGATGTGAAGAAGACACTGGAGAATAGGTGCTAGGTGGGGAGCCCAACTGCGTTATTATTGTGGAGTTAGGCGGCGAGTATAGGCTATAAGAATAATTAGGATAATGACTTTCATATCTTGTTTCCCGTATTTCTCTGATCTCTCTAATCTCCCGAATTTCCGTTGTATGAGGGATTGAATGTGGAGGCGATGAAGAGTAAACAGAAACTGAATTTGGTGCTGGTAATTGCTGTGGTAATGGTAGTAGGGATGGTAAAGGTGTTAAATTTGAACTAGAATCAGGACTACAGGCATTACTATACCTTTGGCTTTTTTTATAGGAATATGCCATTTCTGTTGGTGATGAAGGCGGTGGAGTAGCGTTTGGTTGTCTTCTATTTGGATCATTGTTGTTTGTGTCAATTCTATTTCCTGTTAAAATAGTTTCAAGGATTCTAGTATCAGGTGGTGAATATCTCATGAATGCCGGTTGTGGAGTTGGTGAAACTGTTCCGTCTTCATAGTATGGTTTGGTTATTGGAACCACTGTATTTTGAGACGACTCTAGAACAATAACAGTAGATGTAGCAGGGTCACGACGAGGTGGCGATAAATTTTGAGGTGGACTATTTATGACTTCTTCGGTTATCATTACCTCCTTTTCACTTTCACAGTCCATATCTTTGTTAAGAGCGTAAGCTCTGGGCATTTTTATCTTAACTTTTCTATATTCATTTCTGTGCATATCCTGATCTAATTTTTGAACTATAACAGATTCTTTCGGTTCATTGGTTTTTATTGAAAAATCTAACACATAATTTTCTGTGTCAGAGTCACTTGAGTCTTCTGGTGGAGTGAATTCGTCATGGTATCCATTACTGTGGTAGCCTTCATCCGATCTCACTGAACCATCGTTAGGTGTTAACTGGTGTTCGTAATGTGTTGGTACACAATGTGTAAAGCTGGGCGATTTACTACCTAGTTTATCTGGAATATTTGGTGGCATCAGAGAAGGTCCTCCGGTATCTCTCATGTGAATGTTTTGAGCCGGTGATCGATTACTGTACAGTCTAGGATTGTCGAGTTGATGAATAACAACATGTGATGTGCTTTCCTTGTGTTGATGTATGATCAAAGTCTGATTGTCTCTGTGATGCGCTTTTACTGGCGATGGTGGTTGCATTAAATTATTTGGTGACGATGATGGGTGTTCATTCATAACAACATCTGATTTCTGATGAATAATATTTGAAGGAATGTCAGATCTTACAACTATTCTTTCATTTTTAATCATATTCCTGAGTTCATCCCGTGACTGAACATTATTATTTTCATGTAATGATTTGTCACTTGCTTCACGCTTTCTTCGCCTACATGGAATTTCTGCCTCTAAAAGTTCTTTAGCATTCGTGAGACCAAGTACATATTTCATATGATTGAAAGCGATTTCTGGATGCACTGGTGCAGGTGGCAATCCGTAAGCTTTCTTTATGGTTTCTTCTTTACCTGTAAAATATTATTATGGTAATAAAGTCTTATTTATTACTATATTATTAAAAATAAAAGATATTATGTCGCTCTTAATAGCCTTTCTATATAAGTCATGTATTTAAGATATATAAAATATATTATGAACTCACAAATGGAGTATGTTGCTCTTTCCGGATCAATGTCATAACCAAGCCTTGTTGCAAAATCTTTGCAATACCACACCATAAGTTCTTCGTTTGGCATAATATCCCTGAAAATAATAGAAAATGATAAATTCACAACAATAACTTTCAATTAAATTTAAAGCACGTTTCAATATATGTGCCCACTTACCGGATTGTGTAAAAGTAAATATATTCTTGATGTTGACAAGCAACGAGGTTCATTACGGAGAGTGAGTATGCTGACGCCACATACCGCATCCAGTTTGCAACGCTCGTGTCTGAACCATCAAGGTAATAGTAGTCGCTATCTTTGAATATCTGTAATTATTAATAGGACGGTATTTACTAAAATGATTGTATGTTTACAAGAAAGTAGTTGAATATGGAATTAACTGATATATATATTTAATTTATATGATATACATATGTTAAATGGAGTACGTAGCACGTGCTCATAGTATTTACAATACGCGTGCAGCTGATAGAAACATGCTTACAACGATTAAGACGGAAAGTCAAGGACGAAAATTCTTATTGTTGCTATCTAAGACGACAAAAATAACAGTGTGTAACGATTTTTCTAAATTAAGAGTGTTTAGTTCGCTGTTTTTATTGAAACAATTTCTTTATTTACATCTTGTCACTTTTTAGCGTTATTGAGTTTTTTTTTATTGATACTGTGTAATGCCTAAAATGTATATGAAAATGAGCTCTTAACTTGAAAGGTAAACTTGAAACATGTGTTACATATAAGTACAGAATTACCATCACCATAGATGTAAATAAACCTAATCTCACCTTAATATTTCCATAAGTATGATGTCTGACAGTTTCTTGTACCTGGCCCAAAATAGAGAGGAATAGGTTAGTGAGAAATAAAGAAGGGAAATTAGGTATGTATATATAAGATTTGCAGGCCTTTAACAATTGCACAAAAAAGCCCAAATTGTAAATATTTAGGAAACGTGTAAAAGTGTATTTTAGTTAGCTTTCTGGAAAGATAGATCAAAGCCATAACCATATTGATGCTGATAAAAGATCTATAGGGTATAGAAAGCAAAGTTAAGGTTTTATAAGTTTATACCTATAGTATAATTTTACTAACCCTCCAATAATATCGCCAAGATACTTTGTCATTTGGTTTATTTGGAGTCCGCGTTCCTTCAAACGGACCAAATCTTGTGCCTCGTGGAATAACTCCTGTACTCCACACACCTTCTGTCTGTAGATCATATAAATCTATTAGATTAAAACTTTCTTTAACAGACGACACAGAAAATTATAAAATTTAAATAACCAATCGCAGTTATTTACCGGTGTGTTAGGTGTAGATAGTACAGCAGATGGCCTGAGAGCCAAGCTACGTGGTAGAGTTCTTTCAGCCCTGTTCGGAACTCCGCGTTCACACGGTACATCGGGAACTATGTATACTGTTAGTCTTTCAAATTCTTCTTCACGCATGCGCGTTACATCGTAGGATTCTGAAACACCTACAGCACCAACAGCGCCCACGCCGGGACTTGCTGTACGCCCAACTGTTGTTGTAGGGATTTCTTCACTTGTTGACTGAAAAGAACAAATGTAAAATGCTTGAAATTCTTGTTGAATAATAACTATTTTAGCTTTTCAATAAAACAAAAATATTTATAAAAGTGTTTCCAAATATAAAAAGTTTCTTCCTATTTGTTTATTCATAGCGCAGCGCGCGAAATATGAGATAAATTCACTAATTAACTTTACTTTGTTTGAGGTGGTAAATGTGGAACTGTCATTTTCCAAGCCGAAAATATGCAAATAAAATGCATTCCACCCTTTGTACCCGTCTGCATTTCTTGACGGGCTGACATATATTGAATCTTGTCAGGCTATTTTGAGAGTCTATTTTTGCTAAGTTAGTAGACGTCGTCAGAGCAGTTCGATAAATGGGCGGTGCTACTACTGACCTAGTTTCGTTATAAGTGCGCACTTTCCTTTGCGCACTTCCCATTTGCCTGTTTATAATTTCCGCAAATTAAATTTAACTAGTCCTTATAAAAATGAAAGATTAAGAAAAAAATAAGAAAAAAGAAAATTAAGTTACATAATTACTAATTAATTCAAATTTTTCGACTCACCAGCCTCATTTTGATGCTTAAATTTGCTGTACGGGTATTAACAAATTATGTACCTGAAACAATTGCGAATATTATTATTTTTATAGCATTTCATAGGAATATTTTAACATATCCTAGAGAAACTTTTTCTCCTTTTACTATACATATATTGAAGTATATAATTTATAATTTGTAAATACAACGTTAGTAATCCATATTAATTTGATTAAAAAAATATTTTGATAAAAAAAAATTGATTAAAAAAATATTTTAGAACTCACTAGGTGTCTTCTTAATACTTCTTTTTTAAATTACCTGAACTTGTATCAATTAAATTCAAACTTAGTAACTAATTTTATAATTTTAGAAATACGTAGAGTAAGGCTCTATATTTAATAGTTATCTATAGTTACGTTTGAATCCTTGTTTTAAAAATTAAACTACATATCAACATCTTTTTTTTATAAACATAGAAATTCCAATTTATTCTGACAGACTGACAAAATTTTTAAGTCAATGTAGCTCCCACTGTTTATTTAAATACAGGTATCCCATAAACACCATAAATACTTTAAAAATATTTAGTGAATAGCTTTCACTCCGTAATATCATTGTAGTATATAATACTCGTATATTTACCAAATGAGTGCATATGTTAAAAATGTTACATTTACAGTTTAGGCATAATCTTATATTTTCCAGATCTGCTGTCATTACTAGTATTACTTTCTTATTTCAGTAATTTTATTAAAATTACCAGGCCCATTTAAATATTGTTGGCATACAATGCCTATAGTTTAAGCGTTGACGTATGTAAATCTTTAATACATAATATTCTTTCTGTGCCTCTTTAGTATCATGCTTAAGATTTTTTTTTTGATATCTTTAAATTAACCAATTTTCGGCTTTTAGGCCTTTACTATTGTAATAAATGTAAATAAATGAAAATCCTAATTAGACTGACGTTATATTATAATAATTATAATCTTAGATTAATATGGAGAGTTAGATTCCATCAATACGTACATATTATAATGTGTTATAGTTTATCAAATGCAGGTCTTACTGATTAACTACTCATGTCATTTGTAGGAAATGTATTGCAATTAATTAATACTCTAGTTACGTATAATAGTTACATTTAATTTTATTATCTTGATAAAGCCAGAAGTAAGAGGGTAACACACGTGACCAAACACGAGTCGTGCCATGCGTCTGCGCAAAGTCAAATCACACGCAACTATCTCTTGTGTCCCTTATCGTTCACTTATGACAATAAAGTACATACGTACATATATAAAGATAGCATTTGATTAGCATATTTTTCCGGATTTGTAAATTAATAATAATAATTAATAATTGTTATTATGAATTAAGTAAATATTATTTTAATAAACGATGTTATTTATAAAAGAGTATGCGATATTATACGAATTACAAATAAGAATAATTTGCGATTTACTAATTTAAATTTCAAAATTATAATTCAAAATTAGAAAAATGTAGTAGTTACATAGTAAATTGAAAAGTACATAATATGTCTTTATTGATTAGTTTTGTAAATATTTTTTTATATACATATATTGAATGAAATTATAGTTTATTAGTGTTTAATTTTTAATCTATTTACCTTATTTTTGCCTGCTCTATGAATATATTATTTATATATAACATTATAAGAGATATAATTTTTAAGTATTTTTACCAAATATCTATTTACAGCAGTACATAGCCGTATACATTCGTGTTTTGCAATGTTGCATTCGCAACAATAAAGCTTGTGTGTTTTAATTAAAGCCTAATAAAGCTTTAAATAGTTCTATTTACTGTTTAGTCAAAAGTCTAGTAAGTTATAAAAGTACTCTTTTTGAATCACTAAAGTTTATGTCTATAGTGTGAGTCATTAAATATAATAAATACATACTTATATTATAAAGAGGTAAAGTTTGTTAGTTTGTGACGTTGTAGGGGGTAATCTCTGGATTTACTGAACCGATTTAGATGAAATTTGGCAAGAAGATAGTTTGAGGCCCTAGGAAGGCCATAGGATAGTTTTATTCTGGAAATCATTCCTTAAGGGGGTGAAAATGGGGATTGAAAGTTTGTATGGGGAAGCAAGCTAGGGACGAACCCGAGCGAAACGAGAGTGATTTGCTAGTTCATATATTTCTATTACCAATGTTATGTTTTCTTTTATATTATAATGTACAAAAGATAGTAGAAAGTTATTTTAAATTATTGTGAAATTTAAAATAATAGTAAACATGCAATAGCATGTTGCCAAGAGCCAAATTGATTTGAAAAGTTATAAAGTGGTTTTTGGTTGGGAACATGTTACATTTCTTTCTTATTTTATTAACCGACTTTAAGAAAAGGTGGTTATCTATTCGACACGTATGTATGTAATATTATTGGAACTGCAAAATATTCACATATTATAATCTATTAAGGCTTCCAAACCAATATACAAAATTTTATAGATGTATGTATGTTTGTTCACGCATTTCTCCGAAACTAGTTATCGGATCGTGATTATTCTTTTTTTATTTGCTTACTTTTATTTCAACTTAGGTAATAGTAGAGATTTCATAAAAATTAGTTCTGTGGTGTAACCAAAACTGAAATAGTTTTTGTATAATTACTACTTATTACAAAAAACTATTTCAGTTTTTATTTAAAACTAAAAATTACAAAATAAAAAAGTAATTAAATTTTTTTTTGCCGAAGTTAAAAAATATATATTAAAAAGTAAAAAATAACTGAATCCTCCGTTCAGTTATTATTGCCAACAGTCAGCCGACAATGCTTTAAGATATTAATATCTAATAGGTAAATATGACAAGGCATAAACTCTTGATTAAAGTTAACATATTTTCATCAATTAGTGATGTATTTATATGTTTCGAAATAGATTTGCTTTGCTTTGCATCGGCAATAGCTTTGAATATATCTTATTAGGCATCCATAGTAAATGAAAATTACCAATCAGTTATTTTTTACTTTTTAGTACTTTTTTTTGAAATCGGTTTTTTTTTATTACTTTTTTACTGTTATAATTCTATTTTTATTCTAGGGTATTAGGATATGTTACCTTTTTTAGTTCTTAGTAAATTATACGATTCCACCACTAATTTTATTTTATTAATCACATTATTATTTCAAAAATAGCTTTCACTTAAATTTCCATAGGCAAATATAGGCAAAGTTATAAATCTTTTTTCCATGGTATATTTTTTCTCTATTTGTGCGAATATTTGTTACTTTATTTAATTATCACTAATAAATTTTTATTACATATATTTAAATTATCTTATATATATTATTAATAGTGGTCCAAGTGTTACGTAAAATAGGAAATGAAAATATTGCATAATAAAGTGCATATGACAGCTGCGAGTTGAAGAATAGAATTATAGAACGTGTATAGCGCATCGGCGCCCGCGCAGTAGGAAGCAACCTTGGCGGCTGGCGCATCGCACTTGAACTTGCCCTTTATGCCGCGTGTACGCTCATCTTTATCTCTTGCTGTTAACATATTCTCAATAATAATTTGAGATGAACATAATAAGTAAATGAGATCTTAATTAATTAAAAATATAGTTTTTTCTCATATGGGCCCTTTAGTGTTAGTTATTTAGTTACTTATTTATATTTTATGGACACAATAAAATATTAGTTTTTTTAGTTATTTTTGTTATTGTTGTAGTGGGAGGAAGTCTTTAAATATGGCCATGATATTGCAAATAGTATTCATTACGTATGTGAGTGCAATGAGAGCCTAACCTTGTAGTCTAATAATAATTTGATACGTAGATGTTTCTACTGCAAATAGATATATCGGCTACATCAGGAAGATAAAGATTGTATTTAACTTGTCGCAGAAGTGGTGTAAAATGTGATGTCAATAATAATTGAAGTGGCTATTGATTTGTTGTATTGTAGCTATAATTATAACACTGTAGGTAACTTTATAACATATCATAGATTTAATATAAGCGTAAATGAGCGTGCACTTAGAAAATATTGTATGTAAAAATATGTTGCTCAAATTTTATTATTTCCGGGTATTTATTCTGTATATTACGTAAAGTTTTAAAATATTCTTAAATTATAATTATATGGTTAACAACTTTTATTCTGATTTCGTTTATTTATTAAATCATCCACGAGTATATCTTATTTTAGTGTAAGCATGTTTAAAACTCAATCTTTTCGCATGATATTGAGTCAATTTAAAGAGTTTTAACACTTAAAAACATCACGAGCACTTTTGACGTCACTATTTTTGTTTCCATTGTTATTACATAAAAGAAAACTAAGCACCATAAATACATCAGTCAATACTTACAAAAACCATCATTCAACGCTATCTTCTACTAACTTCAATAAAAGTATAACTCCTTATAAAAAAGCTTTGTTAACTGTCTTTGGTGTAATTTGGAGAAAAGGAGACGAGGACCTATGCTAGACCGGTGTCGAGCGACTTGAGGTACTCCAGCAGTATGCGGAGCGTTAACAAGGGCACGAGAGGTGGAAGCCAGCGCTCCGCTCTCATGTCGGAGCGTCGGAGGCGAGATGCTGCGGCAGCTACGCGCGAGCGGTCCCCCGCGGGCGGCGTGCTCGCTGGCGGCGCGAGGAGCGCATTATGCAACGCTCGCCGACCTGCCCCACGTCTAGCTACGGAGCGCGTCGCACTAAGCCGACGCTGCGCTATGCCGACCGACCTAGATGCACTTTTACAACGCCGAGAATGCAATCGACACACATATTCGCGTCTCGTTCCGATAAACGCATCGACGACGAAAGCGGCCCGTGATGGAGAATGCGGACGAATTTGACAGCGAGTGCAGTGAGTACGTCACGTTCACGCCTAGTGTTCTCCAATTAGACGAGAGCGGGACGGCGCGGTGCAGTGCGACCGAGCGCTGCATTCAAGTTCATTACTTCCGTAGTGTGGCGGCCGCGGCGCGCCCTGACCGTGCTCCCGATCCGCGCTTGCACTTTATTGACAATAGCGTGTGAACTTAGGAACTTATATGTACTTTCTATAATTAATTTGCTTCCGCACAAATTATATGCGTGCCTTTTAAATATTACACGTCACTTGATTAGAAATTATGGTTCCAAATCTTAAAAGTTATTTACATAATTACGGTTTTAATTTTAATATTTCTTTTATTACTATGGACTTGAGTACATTATTACTTAATAAATGAGAAGAAACCATAGGTACATTTCATAGAAACAGACATTAATTTAATGTATAACTATTAATAAACACGTTAAAAACAACGTGCGAAAGGGTAGCGTGAGAACGGTAGCGAAAGCCATGGTAGGGCGGGCGGGTGCGCTCGCCTGCGCCTCCCCGGAACAAGCTTTCACTCTCGCGGGTCGACGACACAGGCTTTACGCACCCTTACCTCTGTTTCTCGAATTTACAGCACCATTTTCCTACATGAACTCGCTCTTATCGAGGTTTCAGGAAAGAGATAGTGCAATATTTTATTTTATGAAAAGTCGAAATTTAAATATGGTAGGGGCAATGCGTTTCGCCTCCACTGTCGACATAGCCACACCACACCCTGCCGTCCACCATTATCCAATATTGATTTCACTATTTACAGCCTTTAATCTGTTAACAGCCTCAAACCCTATGAAATCTGAATAATAGACATCGTAGCTGCAGATGTAGGGGTTGTACAATTACATTAGATGAGAATTACAATGTAATATAGAAACTTATATATATACATATATGGAACTGAGATATGCTTAATTGAATTACGAAAAAAATTCAAATTAAGTACATAGTTATGTTATTCCATGATCTATTAACTGACTGAAATTCATAGTAAGAAAAAAATATATTAATTTAACTCTTTCATTGGTCGTGAGCATATATCTTGAAGTACGTAAAATAAATATAATTTGGCTGAATGATGGTATTGTGACAGTTTGACCGATTAATTAAGTATTGGCCTAAATTATTACACTCCACTCGTTACATCACGGGCCCATTTCACCCCATTATGGAGCATGACCTACCCCTACGTCTGGTTCCTTGTAGACAGGTCTGAAGCTCGTACCCGTCAATATCGATTAAGATAGATGTTTACAAATGCTGAAAACTGAACACTATACTAATATTATCTATATTGCTTTTATATTGTCATCAGTTTTGAGCATAAATTTTATTTTTAATAATAAACTAACACATATTTTGACTAATAAATGCGGTTTTGCTTTTTGAAAAACACAATATTATTAAAAAATATTGTTTTTGAAAATTAATGGAAAATAGAAATTTGTAATTGTAATTAATGTAGTACATAATTGAAGCATTGTTTTATTACATTAAAGAATATCTTATTGTAAACAAACAGACACGACCTACGCTACGTCTAGCTTTTGGCAGACAAATTGAAAATATTTTATAATAATCTTACCTTTAATGTTTATATTATGAAGTAACACTTATCTATACATATAATAAAATTCTAACTAAGCCAAATCCGTAACTTAAATATTTTTTGGAAAATCTAATTGAAATAGATATTATTATCGATGCAGAGGCCGAATCGCGAAGTTTTTAGAATTTTTGTCTGTCTGTCTGTCTGTCTGTTACCGCATCACAGAAAAACCACTGGAGGGATTTTGATGAAATTTGGTATGATGATAGCTGGATACCCGGGTCAACATATAGGATACTTTTTATCACGGGAGATTATCTCATTCCCACGGGAGTACACGTTATAACGCAACCCAAAAAATATTTATGATCAGAATTTCTTGAAACTTGGTATTATTGCTCTTCAATACAATTAAATAAATACGTGTTTTAGTGTTTTTTGAAATTCATCCCATAAGGAGATAAAATAAGGGATGAAAATTTGTATGAAACCTATCTTTAAAAAAAAATTGTTGTAGTTTTAGCGCGACTTTTGCTTGCTAGTTCACTATAATTTGCCATTGTATGCCAACTAAATTAAAATCCCAGTCGATATAACGATCGAAATAGATTGTTAGAATTTTTTTTTCTTTTACAAACAATTATTTTTAAAGTCATAAACATTTAAGAAGATTTTGTTTATATTATATTTCAATATTATTTTTAACAAATAAATATAATATTTACATCTATAAACTGCCTAAATTCGGAGCATATTGAAAATGCAAAATATTGTAATTGGCCCTCAATTAGAGCGTGAAAAGTGAAGCGCATCAAAGAAAATGCAGTTTTCCAACGTCGGCGGAGGCTCGAGCGGTATCAAAACATTGAATCTTCCGGGGTGAACGGCCTCGGCTGCGTCGTTCCACTGCGCTAGCCCCCGCCGCCCGGCGCCGCGCGTCGTCTCGCTCGTCCGCGAATAAATCGCGCCACGCTCGTGTGTGCGGCAAATGCGTTTACTGTATGAGTATTGGGCACAGCGGTCGTTGACATCACACCAATTTTCTTTAGGCATGTAATTTCAAGTTTTAAAGGCTTCATCTCGATTGTATTTAAACGGCTTAATAGCTCTCAATTATATTAAGTATTTAGGTACTTAATTTGTTAACTAATGATTTTTATAGTGTACTTGTTCCCTTTGCATTATTAACTGTTGTCATATTTATAAATAGCGACTTACCCTCGCTTCGCTCCGATGTGTCTCTAGGTACATTTTATATAGATAAAAATAATAATTGTGAGCGTACCTTAGGAGATATACACATGCTATTGCAGATTTTTCTGTAGGCTTTTTTAAGACCTACAATTTTCTAGTACATTGTTTTTATGTATCTCTAAAGGTTTAACCAGCGTTAGCCATGTAATCGTAGGAAAACAGCTTTTTTTGGACAAAACACCGGCTAGGCTCAGTTATTTTGTACAAAATATATACAAATTGTGTACATAAACCTTCTATTAGTTATTGCTCTTTCTATTAGTGAAAACCATATCAAAATCCGTTGCGTGGTTTAGAAGAAGTAAAAGATTTGTATTGTATTGTGTTACTTTCTTAATTAAATTCCTTTAAAATTTTGTACAGAAATGGTTAAATATTAAAATTTTGTCTATTTTTATTTTGCTAAAAGAATTATTCTAACATTTAAATGTATTCTAACATATGTTTGAATTACAAAAAACAGTTTGAAATACAAAAAAATTGAATAACTTAATATAAAATGTGTAACGTATATGGTACTCATTGAAGGGAACAGGCTTTATTGATCTCACAGAGCTGTATGGTGTACAGTTTGTCTATGTCTGTAGATGCAGTGCCCACAGCCTACAGTGCAAACTCGATTTCCCCCTTCTTGGGGTAGGCTTCAATACTCATTCATGCCTTTTTCCTGCTCTAGCCGGGTGCAAGCGCATAATTCGCTCCTGCTCGTGATGTTTCCGTGTTGACGCCGGTACATACGCGCATGCACTAGACCTAACCCAATGCAGCGAATTTTGCGTAGGGTCGTTGTCCTCGCCTGCCTATATCCGCACCCAACTTAAGTACTAGCTATCACGAGACGGCTCTCAAATCTGTTTTTACGCAATCAGCTGTAAAATCGTTATTTCTTGGGCTGTTTGTTTGTATGATATTTTACGTTTTAGAAAAATGTGCAATTTTCATAGACAGCCGTCATATAATTTAAGAATAATAGAACTGGTAAGAACAAAAGCCGTCCTAACTAAAGACCCTTTGCTTTATGACTGGTGACTATAAAAGAATCGCGCTAAAAAATGCCATTTGCACAAATTGCATTTTTTGCATGGCAAATTCAAAGGTTCTTTGTAAAGTTGAAAAACAATATCATTAAAAAATGTACAAGGTCTCAAGGCAATTTGTAACAAAACATTAAGGGTTTTACTAGAAGGCACTTTAATGTTTTTACTTAGTTTCTAGAATTTATTGTGGCATAATGACGCAATTATCGTAAAATAATTTTGTTTTATATTTCAATATGCAAAAGTAAATTTCATTTTAAAATATTTTGAATGTAGATAGAACATAAATAATAAAATTTAATATTTTTTTCTCGAGAACCAAATTATGCAGGTTTTTAACTTTTACCCAAGCAATTTAAAATAAAATTATTTACAATTCCAGTGCTTAGAAGTGTGAAGTACTAGTCTAGAATGTGGCTAGGGTCAAAAGCCGCGCAGTATGTCAGCGCTTAGTATTCCGTGAGTCCGGGCCCGGCCGGCTAACGGGACCCGTCTACACCGGCCTTTACTTTCATCGATCCAACCGACCACGGTTTACTTTCCTTTGTTACTTATTTTTAAATATAATTCGATCAATTTGATGTATGTTAATATTAATGTGATATCACAAGTTAATTTTAATTTTTAAATATTATATTTTATGTACTATTTTATGTATTAATATTTATTCGAAAAAACAAGTATTTTATGCTACAAAATAGTTCTTATTATGATGTCCTATATTATGACCCGCATTATTCAATACCACTGTGACAAAGCGGATTCATAATTATCCATGGTTAACAAAAAATAACAAAAGGTAAGAAGCAAGTGTTTGCTCATATCGCAGGTAGAGGATTAAGTCCGGAAAAATAACAACGAAGCTTTTGTTAAGGAAGTACCGTTACAAGAGATGATTTCAATCAACAAATTCATGTGCATAAAAATATTGTTCCCAATTGCAATTTGCGTATCTTATAAGTAATTTAAACTAAATAATATATACGAGTACGTATCGAGAGTGATTTTGTGCCACTAAGGAACAAAGTTGGCTAGAAATGTTTTCTAGAAAATAACAGTATCATAGTCTTTTCTGGAACCTGAGTCATATATCCTTTTCAAATAGGTTTATAGCTTATGCAGTGCACAGTTTACATACATAATTTTATGTTGCAATAGTGAATGCAAGTATTATCAATACTTATACCTAAGAATAAAATTGTAACTTGATCATATATAAGTGTAACTCTCGTCTAATAGAACTGGATTAATTTTATCATTTATTTTCATTTAATTCAATGCCTAATAATTTGTAGTAGTGTATTGTTATTGTTGTAGAATTTTATGGTAAATAATAATATATTTTTACCTGGAAATTATATTTAATATCTGACATTTTTTCTCAAAAAGTTCTGGTTTTATATTACCCTTAGACAGGAAGATCAAATCATGCAACACATGAATTGATTCAGAGATATTCCATACGGTACCTATGGAATCTGACTACCGTTAGGTAGAGTCGATAAAAAATAAAATAGGAGGGTGAAATCAGAGCCCAGCGGGTGTCGGCCTCTGCAGGGCTTTAATATTCATGTGTTCAGAAGTCACATTTTAAATATAATTGCTTAAAACAATTATTAGTGACATTGCTTATATTCTTCTGAGAGAATGTATCGTAATTTATCTGAAAGAATGTACCGTATATTTATATTGTATCGTAAGCACGTGAATCCATTCATTGAATGTCATCTAACGTCAAAGTACGGGTATGACACGCTCCGAAGGTATCGCGTGTAGAAGACCTCTTAAGTATTTTCCTATTGCGTAATGTCATTATTATCTATATAAAATGTGCATTCGGGGTGTCAACAGAATGAACGGTATTGTATGGGGTATGGTATATGATTCTCTATGGTGCGGTAACCGCTATTACGGCCGCCGGAAATCACGCTCCATACGCGTTTTATTTGAATTACATGTATGTGGGACGCTGTACTATAATATAAAACACTTTCTGTGACTCTGTTTCGTTGACTTATTAAGAAGCATTTATATAAATGATGTATCACTTAAGTAATAAAAGGTATTTATAGAAGTTCTGTATGGGATCATTGAAGTAAGCTAATATTGAAGTAACGGTATTTGAGCTAACCAATGTTTATACCACTTCGAATTTAATATTGTTAGCTCTAAATCTTTGTGTATATCTGTATTTACATATGTAAATATACATGTGTAACATGGTTTAAAAAAAGGTATTGGAACGTAAAAGTCTTTGTTACATAATAGATGCAAGTGCGCCCATGGCACACCGAGGTACCGTTGGTCGAACAGGTTCCACGCTGCGCTGCCCGCGCGTCCCTTCTTCCCGCGATGTTTACGAAGCATTTACTTTCTACCCATCAAGGACCTTCCTGATACTCCCACGTAAGTGTAAGTGAACTTGTCGAGTAACCAGATTTTAAGTTGTTTTTATACGATTCTTTCTCTTGACGCATTGTCAAACTAGAAATACTAGCTTATATCCAAGTGCTAACAACACTTTATGTGTAATGCCTACAGATTAATTACTCTGCAAGTAATTCATAGTCTTCATAAAATTTTACGTATCAATCAACTGTTCGATATTGCATTTTATAATAATACATAGATATGTACCTACATATGTTAATAAGTATTAATAGTTATATTAAGTTACATAAATATCACACAAAATCACTTGAAAGTAATTAAGCACTTTAAATAATAGTAAAAATGTGTAAGTTACTTTTATTTATCTTTTAATTATCCGATACAACAAGCCATACAATTACAAAGTGCGAAATAATTATTGTTTTTAAAAGCTCGCGTTATATTTCTGTTTCTTTTGTTTTATTAAAAGAATGCAATGTGACTGGTAGTAATAGATACCTATGTGAAATTAGTTAATATTATTATACAAATAGCGGATAATAATTTTATCTTTCATGTAATTGTATTTTCAAATATTATGGGAAATTATAAGCTTAAACAAAACTTTAATTTTATCTGTATAAATATTTTCCAAGTTTATAAATATTTATCTATACCAAATTGAATTTGCAATGATAACACTCGTTACAAGGTCATTTTTTTATACGTCAACCAGAAATGATGTTATATATTTATTTACTAAAAGCTATAGTATTTCACGGTATTATGCTAAAAAAAATACCGTACTAAAATTATGGTAAAAAGCGCGTGTAGCTCGCAGTTGTATAGGTATATTTACTAAATTAACAATTAAAATTAAATATGTAAGGCGCTATATAAATGCTTAAAGTTTTGTAACTTTGAAGCTTTTTGTACATTAAAGTGAAGTTACATTATAAAAGCGGTTTTGAATATTTAAAGATATACGTGATATAGCGAAGATTTAACTGTATAGACATGAAGAAATGAGGAGAGACTGAAATTAAACTTTATGGTGAGTAGTGTAAATACAAAATCGCGCAAGCGAAAGCAGTCAGGACGGCCGCGGTCGCGAGCTCGCGGTTCAATGACCGAGTTTTCACGGGTTTGTCAGCTTGCTATTATATCATCGACCGAAGTCAGTGTCATTGCCGAAACTGCGAGAAGCGTGTATGCCAAATTGAATCCTTTCTCTTTCGATATTAAGCTTACTTTTGTTTAAACTTAAAGAAGCTTTTTGGCTCTATTTACTACATTTGCCCTCCATTTATGTATTGTGTACGTAATTTTTATGTATTAGCCTTCAAGATGTTTGTGTTCGTGCATATTTTACACGATCACGTACGTCTTTCTACTGTCAATTATTTTGAGATGATTACCAGCAGGTTTTTGTGAGTCGTCCAATTTAGCAAATAACTTTGTTATTACTATGTCATATATGCACTTTAGTAAAATAACAGTTTTATATCTAAATTTAAGTTTTACATACTTAACAAACTAAATAAATATATGAAATATATTACTAAATTACAATTTTAAATACAAATAATATTTAGCTAGAGTAGTTTGAAATGAAATGGTAAAGTAATTTTAAAATAGATAATGTTAAAGTAAAACTTAACAGAAATTTTTTAAAATCTGTAGCAAGTAAACTGATAATATAAAATAGTTTATTTATAAAGTTAACTATATATAATTAAAGTTTGTTTACAGTCGCACGCACATGCCATTATGTGAGTGGGGTGTATTACGTAAGCCCTCACGTGCGAATGTTCGCCTTGAAATTGAACTTGCTGAGTTCAAGGTTCGTTTTTTTGCAACTGCCCATCAAAGTGTGCGCTCGCGCAAATGTGTATATGTATGTATATGTACTTGGCCCATGGGTGTTTATGGTAATTATAGCCAAAACTCACTCAGAATGATTATTACTTATTTATTGAAATGAAACTTAATGAAATGAAATATAATAAAAAAAAATAACTTATTAACTTAATTTGTTAATCTATACTAATATTAAAAGAAGGAAGGATTTGATTGTTTGTTTGCACCGACTAGGCTCCGAAACTACTGAGCCGATTAAGATGAAATTTGGTAACGAGATAGTTTAAGACTCTGGAAAGGATATAGGATAGTTTTTATCCCAGAAATCATCCCTTAAGGGAGTGAAAATGGGGATGAATGTTTGTATGGGGAATCAACCTAGAGACGAACCCGAGCGAAGCGAGGTTGAGTCGCTAGTATTACATAAATTGGAATACATTAATAATGTTAAAGACTTGACAACAAGTTTTATGTATTTAAAATATTTTAATTTTTGTTATATCTTGTGCTTTATCCAATACGATTATCAAAATATAATTTAATTTCTTACTCTCAGTATTTTATTACAGAGTGGATTATTATTTTTATAGTAGTAGATTTATATTTTCTAACAAATATGCAAATAAATATATCATATTACAATTATTATAAAATTATATTTAATATAAATTTTAAAATGTAAAAAGTAAAAAAAAATATATGTAAAATCTAATTTACGTAAAACCATATATTTTATTTATAAATTATAATTATAAATGTAATTTTGTTTTACTTATCCATTCTATGAAGTTCTCTCAAAATGCATATCCATTTCTTAAGGATACGCGCGTTGATGTCTTTTTAACGTGAAGAAAGCAACCAGCTTTACCATATTATACATTAACTAAAAATACTTAATTAAAATATAGTTTAATAACTTACCAATTGTCTCATAATAATCCAGGCTCGAGCCGCCCAAAAAATATCCAGATCGTAAATAATCCGTATTATTTCACTAAACTTAAAACTACACTTCACGTCACTTAAAAATATTATTAAATATATAAGTCTTGCATGAGATCTATGTTGCTTTCAGTCTGAAACACGTTAAAGGATCATGATGGAGCGGTGTTAGCGCACCGATAGCTCCGGTTAACTGATAAAGTGTGGCTCAGTTCATGGTCGGAGACGTCCTTCCCGCCGCTGCCTACGGCCCGTACCGACTACCGCCGTATCATACGCCGTGCCGCCGGGCTCCGGACCGCCGCCTGCGCTTCTTCCGTACTCGCCGGGTGAATGAACTGCTGCGTGCGAGCGAGACGACCAATGCCACGGTCACACGACCACTTCTATCTCAGCAAGGCAATCTAGTACAAGTGTCAAACGATATATTATTTTATTCTATGTACATATTTCCCATTTCTCTATAAATATGTATATGTATGTTGGTGCATATGTAATAATAAAATATGCGAACATATCATTTGGTAATATTTAAGTTTTTTAAATGTAAAAAGAAAGTAAGCACAAAATATTTACTGATGAGCTAACAGTAAATATTTTTTTTGAGTTTTATTACTTTCTCATATTAGGTAGTATGTAATTATATTAAGAGTGAACTTAACTGTGATACACGGTTTAATGTAAATACGGATAAATGAAATAGAACAAAAAAAACTACAAATATAATTAAATAAAACAAATCTTACGTTTACATAAATTTAAAATTCGATTATTGATCTATTCTATTTATTTAGAATTTATTATTCTTACTAGCTCGTATACAATTATTAATATGTATTAGATGCTCATTCGAAGTATGATTGATTAAGTTGTTAACAGTTTTAGTGTATGTATGTATATTGGTTTTTAGGTATAAATACGAGTAGATACATATATTATAATCACGATTTAATTTTAGGCTTAGTCCAAGTTAGTAAAAAGTTTACAGGTTCCAAAATTTGGCATTTAAATCCACATTATTTCTATATTCAAAGTAAAACTATAATATTAACCACTAACGACACACCCTCTCTTCGGACGGGTTCGTCCCTAGGTAAATTTTAATGGTAAGTATAGGATGGACTATATATACATATATGTATAATGTACCTACATATATAGATATAGAAAAGTAGGTAAGTATTATAAAAAATAAAAAAAATATATCCCTTACTTGAGAAATGATTAATATTCCATTCAATCTTCCATCCCTCTTTTCACCCCCTTATATATGATATGTTTTCCGGATTGACAACTATCCTATGTCATTCCCAGAGTCTCAAAATATTTCCATACAAAATTTCATTACGGAAATTTCAAACACGGAAAATACAGTAAATAATATATAAAAAAAAAGAAGTTATTGCACTCGTAATAACTCTTCCTTAGGAGATAGATATATGTATATTATTCGGACTTTTCTGTAGACCTTTTTAAGACCTACAATTTTCCAGTTCATTGTGTTGATGCATCTCTTAAAGTTTAGCCAGCGTTAGCCATATACATTTCTAGGGACGACTCGATAGAACCAGTTATTGTGTTTTTCTGTGGGAATAAAAAAAATCCTGTAAGAAAAGGTATCTTAAATGTTGACTCAAGTAATAAGTTTTGTTTTTTTATGAGATTCAGTGACAAACGAGCAGACAGTCCACCTGATGGAAAGTAGTACCTGTCGCCCATAACACC
Organism: Argynnis bischoffii washingtonia; assembly: GCA_033884665.1. Classification (NCBI taxonomy): domain Eukaryota; kingdom Metazoa; phylum Arthropoda; class Insecta; order Lepidoptera; family Nymphalidae; genus Argynnis; species Argynnis bischoffii. Next base: position 8,589,694 of record CM066618.1, on the reverse strand, counting down.
TACGGTTCATGCACTTAGGTTTTAAGAAACAAAAATGCAGAACCACAGATGCGTTGTCACTGTGAGGACTAAGAAGATATGTTTCTTGCCTGTAATTGCGCTGGCTACCTTATCCTTCAAACCGGAACACAACAATGCAATCATTGTTGCTTGGCGGCAGCAATAGATAAGGGGGTGGTACCCATCCAGTCGGACTCCTCAGGCTTGACAGAGTCCTACCACCGGTAAATCACTACACAAAATTTTGTTAAAATTGGTTGAATACTTTTTGCGTGAAACGCGCACATCGCTTTGACTAAGTTAGTGTTATTAAATGTATAGATAAGAATAAGTATAGCGAGTGTACCTTAGAAGATAAATATATACTATTGCAAACTTTTCTGTAGACCTTTTCAAGACCTACAATTTTTGAGCACATTGTTTTGATGTATGTCTGAAGGGTTAACCAGCGGAAGCTTTCTAAGGACGACTCAATAAAACCAGTTATTGTGTTTACCCATAGGGAAAGAAAGATTTTCCTGAAATAAATGGTATCCTAAATGTTGACCCGACTAATAAGTTATCACTTCAACAAATTTCGTTGGAATCAGATCATTACTTTTTGCGTGAAACGCTCACACACAAACAGACATACAGACAAACAGACCAAAATTTTAATAACTATTGTTTTGGGGTATATGTTGTGTAGTACATAATACGTTACAGTCATTGTTTTTGGAAAATATTTCATGTACAGATTTCGCTAAGCTACTGCTTTATTATAGTACTAGCGACTCACGCTAGCTTCACTCGCGTTCGTTTCTAGGTACGTTTTCATGGTTAGCTTTGTTTATACATAAATAGAAGCTTGCTATTTCTAAGATATTCATTTAAATTATATAGCGATTTACCCTCGCTTCGCTCGGATGCGTACGTCGTACGCGGATTTTGTTCACAATTTCATGGGTTTTAATTTTTTTTCGCAGAATCCTGATTCTTTTTCTAAAATAAGATTAGCCTTAGTTACTCCTTATAACAGCAGATATCTGCCAGTGAAAGTCCCGTTGAAATCGGTCCAGCCGTTTCGGAGAATAGCCGGTACAAACAGACAGACAGACAGACAAACAGATAAAAATTATAAAAAATGTTGTTTTGGTATATGTCCCGTGTATACATCCATATGCATTTAGTAAAAAGCGGTTATTTTAATATTACAAACAGACTCTCCAATTTTATTGATGTAGTTGTATATGGATAAACCTTCCATATTTTTTATTTTTTCATACAATTATTATATTTTATTCAAACACGAATCAGTTAAATTGGTACGAGTTCACAAAAGAGCCAGATGGTGTTCCACTGACATGTGATGTCACATGGTACTCATTTTGGTAATCACGCTTAGAAATACAATGGTTGAATGTGGAATACATCAGATAAGAATAAAGGTTTACTGTTAAGTAACAGAACTATAACATATGAAAAATAACAAAGGACAATATTATGTAACTTTGATCGCAGTCTTAATCGCGGTCCTCGATCAGATTTGCTTACCTGCGGAAACCCCTGGCTTTTTTGCTCTCAAAGGGTGGCCATTATAACATCACGTAAAAAACATAACGGTTCTTCATCCACTCTAGCACACATTGCGATGACAAAAAAACATATAAATCAATACTATTACTGTGTATTACGTTTACAGTAATGAGCAAGATTTAGTGGAGAGGAATAAACCATTGTTTTATAGCGTTAAGTTATCTTTATCTATAATTAATGTGTTAATTTATATATTGAGTCAAATTAAGCTACTACCTAGCTGAACCTTGAGATAACAATATTTTAATATTAACTAATGTTTATAAAAGTATTTTTGAAGTAAATATAGTAACAAAGAAATCTTAGTACGAGGACTCAAACAATTGTCTAATTTATTCAGCCTAACTGTTTACTTCGTAAAGAGGAGATAACAGTTTTATTACACAGTAGCTAAAACAAAAGGAAAAAGTTAAGCTTATTTAAATATTTCATCCTGAGCAGGGTTATTTAATATATAGATTAACTTTGCGGGGCTTATGGATACAATGTAGCGGGAAAAAGCACATAGGAATTAAGAATACTTTAAATAAATAGGTACTGTAGAAAAGATAAATAAATAGCTCAACTATTGAGATTATTTTGTATATTTTTACATTAAAAAAATCTTTTGTGATACGTATTAGATTGTCATGACTAAACTTTTGATAGTAAATACTATGAATATTTTTGTATTATCAAGTCGGGCATTTTACGTGCAGAACCAAACACGTTCTTAAATCCGTATTAATATTAAAAATGTGAAAATTTATGAGTATGGATGAAATTTGGCACACAGATAGATTATAGTCTCAAATAACACATAGGCTACTTTTTATCCCGGAAAAATGAACTGTTCCCGTGGAATAGGTTTGCTTTTGTTCTCCTCCTTGAAGCGTGGATGGGCTGCTAGTAACAAATAATAACTAAATTATTTAATTTATTTCAATAACTAATTTTGAAAAAGCTATTTTTGGAAGTTTAATAAATCATAATAAATCACTTAAAATAGGATAGGATAAAAAGGAGCCCGTTGTAGCAGCTTTTCATACTGTAGGCGAGATGCATACCTAATTTTATCATGATTCTGATTGGTTGATCAAGGCATACATAGGTACTCGTCGATCTCTGAAGAGAAAAGAAATAAACAAATACATTTTCAATAAGTATATTAAACATAAATCATAATACATATTTTTTTAGTCTCAGGATTCATTGTGACTATACCAGAATATTTATATTTTATACAGCCAAATGAGATTGTATATCATGTCTCAGGATTACTTAGAAGATACGATGTTTCAATTTTTTTTACTATCTACCTAGTATATCAATTTATAAACATCAGTATCCAAAACTAAGTATCAATTGCAAACTTATATAAGCAATCTGATATATGTATGTTTATAATAATGTAATTTATATAAAAAATATGCTCATATAAATATTTTTTAAATGATAAAGTTATTAAACTTTTGAGTGTGCTTGTTGTTTCTTCACGCCGTGACGGAACAATAGACATAAGTTAAATTTGTAAAGGGGGACAGATAATATTTTATTTTTCAACGACGTACCGACCACGTGAGCATTGCCACGGACAAAAAAAGGTATTTTATTCAGTAAAGGAACCTACAAATTTCAGTTCATTAGGACAAAAAATTGTGCCATTATTGCTGACACGCGAATCAATCGTTAATAATTTATGAAGAACCTAATATATTATTATACTCAGCAGCATTAATGAAAAATAAAAAAGTAATCTAATTTATCCTTGAACGTTTCTAAGTCGAATGCTAGAGCTGTGTGGGTAGGTGGGCTACAAATATTGAGTTAGTAAAAAAAGACTCGTCCAAACTCGAGCCGGCAGGACGCGATCAGCGATTCGGGTGCAACGTCCTCGGCCTTGAAGCTAGATGAACTTACGTAACCGGACATCAAGCTTCCACCGAAATATTCCTTGATTTTTTGCAACTCCCACCGCCATAATTAATATCTTGTCTCGGTACGTACATAGGGGATTATATTTTATTTGGGAAATTATGAGAATTTAAATAAAGTTTCATTATATTTGCACACGTCATATGTACACTTTACAGTGTACTATTTTGTTGTTCTTAATTATAATTTTACTTTTTAATTTTATTTATTATAGTGAAATCCCAAATGAAATTTTACTATTTAAGAAAAGTCAAGAAGCATTTTTACAATATTTTATTAAAAATAATATTATATACAGGTATCATAAGATAGAATACGTATTTAAGTATAGATTTTTTAGTTTCACTGTATTTTTTCTTGCTCATTTTTAACATCATCTTCTGGCAGCTTAATTTTTAGTTTAGTACACAATTAATAGTGTATATGAATTACAAATTACAAACTAAATTCTCTTTAGGATTTGAATTTAAAAACCTATTCTTAGTGGTTAATTACGTTGGTGGCGTTGATGGACCAGTCAAAATGGAAAGTCAAAGTACTAATCAAAATGATTTTACTTTGCTTTAAGGTTATAATTTCTTAAATTTTTAATGGAAATTTAAGAAGTATGTTATGTACGCGGGAAAATAAACTTAAACTAAATAATTAGCTTTTGAGTAAATACATTTAAAAATGTTAAATAATTTTAAGTTACAGTCACCTAAAATATATATACATAGTAATGTATACATAGTATATTTACATTCCATGTATCTTCGAGTATTACATATACATACATATATGAGTCACATATGTATCATATAACAATGAGTACTGATATATATTTCATTATGTTCTTTATTGAATTCCTTTTATCGTAGGAGGAAATCTATCCCACAACCATCAGTTAAATGTTGTTGGCATAACAAAAATGATATTGATCGCAGTACATACACCATGATATAAACTCAAAGGTGATGTCATAACCAAAACCGAGGTTGCACAAAAAGAGCCATTGTATAAGAGTCGTGAGGCTAGTTGTGGCTGCGGACGTGCGTTGAACTCTTTTGAGTGCTACAACCATTAGCCAATTATAAGGGGTTAACGACGTTTGAATTGCTTTCAAAATTCTATGAAGAATTATTATTTTGCATTTCTGAAATCTCCTAGAAATAATTATTACCTTTGTATTTGGATATTTAAACTCTCATATTCAGAGTTAACTAGTATTGAAGGTAATAATAATGTTATGTTTTAAAATAAACATGGTCTAAATATGTCATAAAGTATAACGAAAATATATGACTTCAGTTATAACAATATTGTATGGTTCCGTAATATAAAAAAATACAAGATAATATACTTGTTTATTCTTTTGTTCATAATATGTGGTTATTAAGACTGTTAACGTTTACTCAGCTACGCGGTGGAAGATAATAACTGTGCACCCGCATGATAGTGAGGTTTTTGACATTTACAGCAAAGTAGTTACTAAAACTCAATCTTGGTACATAAATATTTAAACATAATGCCTTATACTATTAAATATTTGTTTTAATATAGTCTCGTAAAATCGATAAAAATATAAGTGTTTTTCACATTTTCTTAAAGACCCGACGATAGCCAACTAATTGCAAGTAGCACACATTAGAAATATTTTCTTAGATAAAAATTGCAATACTTTAAAAACTTGTTTCACAAGTATCTAGGGTTATATTTGATGTTATTTTTTTTAATATTTTGCATTTTCAGGTTAAAAGTAAAAACACATGTAGGTACACCTAGAGCTTTAATAAGCCTTTTCAAATATTTGTTAATAAAAATATTATTGCGCAATAATTATTAAGGATTAAAAGACTTAAAATAACAGTTATAAAATAATAACCTTTTGAATTAAGACCTTTTGAGAGAATTATGTATTTATTTCGATTAAGAAATTAAAAAAATCACTGTTGAGATATCAAGTAAGAAGTACCAAGTTTAAATTTGAATGCCAATCTTAGATAGTAAAAAGTTTGTAATTGAATTAAATGTTGTTTTGTCACTCCATTTACATATTATTATGCAGAAACTAACTATTTTTATAATCTTTTTGATAAGCTTGAAAATGTAATTGACTTCCTAAGGCTGCTTACACTGGTTAATGGGTAGCCTTCAGCGAACGTAAGCTATGCACTTAATATTATATATGTAATTTTTCTATACAAATCACGAAAAGTAATTTAAATTCTTATAACAAAAAAAATATTCTTAAATGTAATCAGCCAGTAAAATCTTTCGTTTTCGCAACGATTAATTTTAATTCAAATAGCTATATTAGTAACAGATTTTTATTAATTTTATATATTATTTTCAACATTTTGCTAAAATACAATTATTGTTAGTCTTTATTATATTATCCATTTTCATTATGCAGAACATATTATATTGTTTTCTTTATTGTGTATATCATAAGCATTTATGTTAAGATATTTTATAAATTACATATTAATATTCCGTGTTAGAACGCTACATTACTGTCTGCGTTAGCCCTTAAAGTGCTAAGATTCTATTTCTAAGCTTGTTTTGCAATAAGCGTTAGCAATAGCTCGTCTAGTGTGCGGCAAAGTTCGATCACCCGCAGATCAATACAAAAAACTTGTTTGATTTGTGTATGCCACTAGCATTTTCTAGTTGACATTCAAAGTTATTCCTCTTAGTAAAAAGTTAGTTATATTAAATTATTGCCCAATGTCTATGTGCATAAAGAATTTAATACGTGCTATTGTCTATTTTATTTTTTAATTTACAGCTCAGAAGCTGGCTTTAGTTGAGATTTTGAATGTAAATTTTATAATAGTGACATTAAGAGCTGGAAATTTTATGTGGTTTTTTATTAGCTTATAGGCGTTGAAGTTCTAATGTAAGTTTTTAGAAGGTACTATAACTAGAGATATTGCGTAAGAGCAGTAATATAAAGTACTTGAGTAGAATTTTTTATTATTTTTTCAAATTAATACTGAGCGGATAAATTAATATTTAGTCAGTTTAATTTTTGATTTGTTATTTATGATCAAACAAACTAAACTATTGTTAAATAAGTACAAATTGCAATATCATATGTGAAAGAAGTATTCTAGATATAATATTAAATGAAAATATTATACTAAAATATTGAAAATTACTTAAAAGCTTTGGACGCGATGAATAAATGTTTAAAAAATATATACAATACAATTACTGCAGGGAAAGTCGCGGCAGAGGGAGAACTCCGAGAACTTTTGAAGAATATTTAATACATAAGAGCGTCAAGTTAAACATTTGGAGACTCCTTGTCGAAACTATGCAGAAAATAATGATGGCATGAAAAGTAAGAGGGGTATGTAGAGATTGAAGCACTTTATTTTATTAGGCCACCTGATAGGGGATGTAGCGTAAGTGTGTAGTTAAAAGATTAAGCCGTTTTAGATTAAAATAGTTTACATTTTTACCCGCGACCGCCACGCAGACGGTATATGCGTTTGGGGTAAGAGGTGTTTGTGTGTCTGTTACCATTTTTCTCGGAAATCGCTTTTGAAACGGTTTGCTTCATACAAGTCTAATTCCTGAGCATTTTCTTAGCTAGATTTGTGTAATACACATCGCCAGAAGACTCTACAGTATACACATGTTTCTTCAAAACGCTTTGTTTTACTATTCAAGTAATAATAAGGTAGTTTAATATTTAAATAAATGTATTGCATTTACTACTAAAATTAAAAAAATGCACAAATAAAACTTAAATTAAAAATTTAAAAATCCCATGGCGGAAAATTGTGACGTGGAAATAACTTCAGAGAAAAAATTTCAAAAACCCACGACATTCTGCTGTCCATTCAGTCGTCGCGCGTAACCTGTATTGTAGAATACACATTAATTAACAATAAAGCTACTGGCACATACTACATAATATTTTGTATAGTCTACAACATAGGTTACGCAAGACGGCGTAATGTCGTGGATTTTTGAATTTTTTTATTCGAAGTTTTTTTCATGTCACAATTTTCCATCGTGGGTTTTTTAATTTCTTAATTTATGTTTTATTATAATTTTAATTACTGTATATAATTGTCAAATATTTTATCTTACATAGAATTAACTCATATTTTATTGGATCTACGAATAGGTAGGTTCTTTTTGCAGCATATTTATTAAATTAAATATATATGATGATATAGGCTATAGAAAAGTAAGTAAGTAAGTTGGTAAGTACCTACTGTAAAAAAATTCAATCATCTTCAAGTGCTGTCAAATTGAAATCATCGCTTATTTTACCTTGATTAGTGAAAACATTATATTCTTTATTTCTTACCAAAATATTTTTTATTATTTTATATTCCTTACTTGAGAATCATGTATTCATCATCATCGTTGATCATCAATCATGATTCCCCATACAAACTTCCAACCCTCTTTTCATCGCGAGGCCCGTGCCCAGCAGTGGGACGTTAAAAAAGAGCTGAATACATCTCTAACCTACGCGTTAGTCTAGAATAGGGTTACTTAAACTTATGGCCCCATGTACCCCTGTTGAAGCTCCCAGATAACGGCGAGCCCAAAACACACCTACCCCCTCTCCCGCCCCCTCTCCGTAAGAAAATCTACCATTACAAGAAAATACTGTTTTTTTTATTGAAGTTATACTTCTTTTGGCACGTTTGGAAAAAGTTATGACAGTAAAAATTTTACGATGCGCGCGCACACCGACAGCCAAAAAGCGACACGATGAAGTTAGCTGAAAGCGACATGATGAAGTTAACTGCATTCCTTTTACACAGAGTTTTGACATACGGGATGAAAACTTTAGCTATTTTTGTTCTGTTACTCCAAAAAAGTATAAATTCTTACGTGCGTACGTTATAAGTAAACACACGCGTTCTATTTAATAAAAGTTAACAAATACAGTAACATAAAGAAATATGTTAAAAGTATTAATGTGACGAGTGGGCTTGTTTCTTGTCACAAATTGAGTCGATTTTAAGAGACATTTTGGACAATTTTAACCTCAATTTTTGTATTTTGTTTTTATCATGACCAGGTGTGAAAACCCACTTTCAAATAAGTATGTCTTTGCGAAGGGTACATGGAAATTCACTGCTTTGCTTTTGTGAGAGTTCAGGATAAGTATCCTTCCTGTCTAGCTGCCCAAAAATCAATTAAAGACATTCTTTTTAAATTTACTTGAAGAGTTTTTTCTGCGGGCATTTCTACTAACGACTACTATTGCTTAATACTCAAACCAAAATTTATGCTCTCGGTTGTGACCATAAATGGGTTTCGAATCCAGCCTCACTTTCTGTTCTGAAGTAGTACTCGCCAGCTATCCAGCCGCCATTACATAAATTTTGTCGCGAACCACCTACCCTCAAATGGTGAACCCCTAAGGGTTCGTGTACCCCAGTTTGAGTAACCCTGGTCTAGAAGATGATCTAAATACATGCTTCATGTAAATTCTGCAAACATCTAAAGCTCTTTACAAACTTTTACTGGAATAACATAGATTAATTGTAAAATGCAGCAAAAGATACACTGGTGGTAATTGTTACGTACAGGATTGCAGGCTTAATATCAGAATGAGTCAGTGGCAAAATCTTACAGTCTTATTTCGAAAAAAGGAATTGAAATAGACATAAAACATAGATGAATCAAGATATTATTTAATTACCTAGTATAAAATCGTACCCATATATACAATACCATGTGATTTTATTCTATGATATAATCATTAAAGTAAAAGTTTTAGTGATATATTTTGTATTATTAATTTCGAGTAATAAATGAGCATCTTAATCTCTCCAGGATAATTTCTAAGAAATCCGTGCAAATTTCCGAGAATTCAATTGTTATTGTACATGCCGGCGTGTATGCGGTCCTCGAGGGGTTATGAGGTAGGTTCTTGTGGCACTACAGAAAATTTTGTAATTGTCCTTGATGGACCCGTAAATAAGATAGTCGAGGTATGGCTGACGAATAGCGGCACCCAGGCAGCAGTTGCATCAAAGGGTTCATTCTTATTCCTATAAAACTAGTATCAAATCATTTAGTTGCTTGTCACTTATTTCATCTGGCTTAATAAGGCTATTTAAAAAAAACGTATTAAACTTCTTTTTAGAGTTCGTATGTAGCCTAATTTAAACTGTACTTTTAAGTTCCAAGCTGTTTCTTAGTTATATCATTGAAAAAAGATATCAGATAATGCCATTTATATAAAACACACCATAAATCCATGCCTTATATTCGACCTATCTATCCATAAATAAAATTCTAACTGCGCCGAATCTGCACATTAAATATTTTTTGGGAAATCTTATTAAAATATCCATTGTTACCGATACAGAGGCCGAACAGTCTACAGTTTTTAATTTTTATTATTAGTATACTATTGTATATTTTAGTTTATAGAATTTATAGATTTTTTGTCTATCTGGGAACGCATCACGAGAAAACCACTAAATGGATTGTCATGAAATTTGGTATGATGATAGCTGGTTATCCGGGTCAACATATAGGATACTTTTTACTGTTGGAAAATATATCATCCCTAAGAAAAATATAAAAAAAATTGCTTAGAATAAAATCACGCTAAAACTATGAATTTTAGCAAGATAACTTACGAAATAGACTAAAAAAAAATTATAAATAGTTTCTCTTGAAAAAGCTATATCAATAGTTAGGTATATTTTAATCCGTTGAGAATCGCTGGCACGCCGGCGTGTCGTTAACAATTAATTTCTTAGAAATTATCCAGGAGGTGGTATATAAAAATAACTCGAAAAATATTTAGTTAGGTGTAATTTAGAAAGCCATCACTAGATGTCACCATGTGTTTTTAAAATACGTAATATTAATTCCAAAAAAATAGATATGATCTAAATAAAATGTAAATAAATATGATCTTTCTATCATTTTATTAGAATTATTAGCATCATCCGCAGCTCCATTCGTCTTTTTCAAATGAAAATATTTGTAAATTTTTACTGTTATTTAGTAAATAATGATAATGTTTGTAAAGTAAATTTTTAAATACATATAAAGTGCCAGTCCAACTCGCACATCACCGGTTCCATTTAGCTATATACTGTTTAGTTTTTACTTACTTTGGAATTTTATGTTAACACTAAAATAAAATACGAATATTTACGTCTTCAGGACATTTTTTACTTATTATTGAAAATAAAGTTTGCAGTTGCTAAACTGTCAAAGTGGTCACTGAAAATATAGCTTATCTCAAAAAAAAAAAAACTACGAAACATATATAATCTGAAAAGCAATTTTCGTTTAAAGATTTCGGAATATCTTCAATTTTTTAGATTATTTGGCATTTTTTAAAGGTAAACAAGGAAAGTTTATTTTTTAAATACTACAATGTATAACTAACTTTAGTTATATAACTCGGCTGATCTAGCCCATATTTGCTGAACTATATGAAATGATAAAAATGTTGCTTAGTAACATTTACGTTATGTACCTACTCCTGAAACCATCACTTGCCCGATTTTTATATTTGAAGATGAGAATAAAAATTTACAAATATTTATGTAATATTAGAATATAAACAAAAATGTTTTATTTTTAATCCGAAAATTGTAATATAACTAAAATAAATAGGAGATTAAAAAAGGAACCTTAGTGGCAAGTTTTATTTGTTATCCATGGTGGCAAGGCAATGCCAGTCACCGCCATTTTTTTATTTAATCTTGCGGTGCACAATAAATTTCGTACATTTAAATAAGTAAAATCTCAAAGTTTGGTTTTTGATATTAGTAACATAATTGTTAAAATTACTTCAATAGTTTGGGGGTTTATCGCCTACAAGCAAATAAATCTTTTCTCTTTATAATATTTGTGTAGGTGTAAAGATTACAGTCATACTGTGATGTTGTTGTTAAAAGGGAAAATGAAATATTAAGAAATTAAAGGAGTAACAATTGTGGCATTGCCAATCACCACCATTTTTTCTTGATATTGCGGTGGATAATGAAACTGATAGGTATATATTAATATGTAGAACCTAAGAATTTGGTTATCGGTGGTCTAAACGCGGGCGGATCAGCGGGAAATGCTAGTTTTTTATATAAAAAAGCTACAATGTTCTTAAGGATACAACATCAATATTAGCAGATGTAATTTAAAATTTATTTGAAATACAGCTTACTCTTGCCATTTAATATGCATTTATATTTTAATGTGTCTTTTTTGCTTGCTAAGTGTATTTCATTAGTTTCAGAAGTATAGACTTGGTACTCGTAGTATTTAATTTTATGTGTCGATAGAAACACGCGACGCATGCATTGACACATTGGCCCCGTCTTATGTTAGGGAAAATATTACATAGGTATTGCCTTTAGGATAATAGCGAAATTTATACCAATGCCATGACCTGCTTAATGAAAATTTTAAATTTATGTAAACACAGCTGTCAGTAGAAATTACTATTTAAAATATTGTTCCATACTATACAAAGTTTTTTTTTTTTGGTTAAATTGCGTAATAAAACTCGAATTTATATAGGTATTCATTATAATTAAAATTTTAAACTGCTCTTATTACAATAACCTTAAACCTATTTATTTAAAAAAAAACACTAATGAAGTTTAATTATAGTGGTCAATATATCGCGTAACATACACAAATAATAACATGAACTCGAACAGAGTACCTCCTCCCCCAAAAAAGATACTCAAACATGTAAATATAACGTAAATGACAGTGACCTCTTTAACAGTGCATGAGTAAGTGAAGAAATTCTGCATTCTTTATATGCATAATTTAAAAATCATATTTTGAACAATTTAAATGCTCATAGTCTATAATTTCTTACCATTAAAAAATCCTGTCTTATTACTAAATACTAACAATGCGTTTGGACATATTGTCGAAAATTATCAGTTGCTACGCAAGGACCCAAATTTTACCACGCTTATATAAAGAATCTCATAAATTATAAAATGATCTTCATAATATTGTATTATGTATAAAAATAATTGCGAGAAACTGTTCAGGGTGCCTAGTTTTCTATTCGATGCTAGAGCGCACGGCGGCGCCGAGTGCGTTGAGTCAAGGTAAGTGTGCCGACGGCCGGGTGTGACCTAGTGTAATTCCCCCACTACTGCTGCGTTCTGCACTCACGAAAGTTCAATGAACCTCGAGCAAAATTCTTACAGGCATAAGCGACTGTTACATTACCGGAAAGCTGCTGCTATCATCTACATACGCGGCGAAATGGAGGCGGTGACGTTGGCAGCCAATCAATGGTTTTACCTGGCATGTCCCCGTTTGCGTCACATCAGTGTAAATGATTCACTTAAACTGAAAAACTATTTCGATATCTCAAATATTTGAATTATTATTATATTGGAAATTCTTAAACACTTCACATTAACCATACCTAATACTAGTTTAAAAATTCAATATCAAAGTGTACGCCTAAGTCTACAGATACAAAAATCAATATTTACCGAGTAATATCTAGAATAGTAGGATGTCGAGTACAAAAAATGGAGGTTATTTTTTAAAAAATGTTTAAGACATTACCTCCATTCAATTTTATTAATTTAGTTTGTTGCTTCTTGATGCCTTGACTCTGATCCGATCAAGATAATTTGATAAAATTTAACATACACTTACCCTGTGGTGGAAGTTCACATTTTTCATTTCGGTCGGTTTACTAGTATAGATTTTATAATAAAAAAAAAATGATTTTTATTTTAGATCCATTTAGTCTATATACATATAATAGAACTGTAGATGTCGAATATCTGTACATAAAAAAAGTTAAAAACTGAGTCAGGGGATGCAAGAAGAGAAATAGAACAAATCCAGATTTTTTCATTTTTTTTGTTTCTCTGTCTGTTTACCTGTTTGTACTGGCTAATCTCCGAAACTGTTGGACTTATTTAAATGATTTTTGCATGGTGGTACCTTATATCCCCGGTCAACATTTTAGATACTTTTCATCCCGGAAAATTAAAGTGTAATAGTTAAAAAACTATAGTAACTTATAGTACTTAGCTTAATATACAAAAAATACTGATTGGATTTTAATGAATCTTTACAATAATATAGTTCAAACATCAGAATAGCAAGTAGGCTACTTTTTTCCCGAAAAAATGTACGGTTCCCGTAGGATAGATTTGTTTTTGTTTGTCCGGCGAACCCGAGCGAAGATATGCCGAAGATGAGCCGATAGTTATATTATAAATCTCCAAATACCTTCAAATTTTATGTTCACTCATAAACGACAAACTGAATCACTATGTACATTTACAAGATGTATAAGTTTCTTGGATTTACCGATGACTTTATGAAACAAGCAGCATGACTAAGACAAAAAGAAAAGGGGGTAAAACTTGAATCGCCACATAACGTTAATTCAGTTTATTATGTCACAGAGCGAGTGATGTTTCGTGAATCATAGCCGGTCGCAGCCGTTGCTCCTGCGCATATATATTCGTATGTTTATGTTTACACCGTTACTTTCAACGAAAAAAATGGGGTTTCCAAAAAAATATTTTTTAATGATTAAGAAAATTTAATATAAATAAAGATTACGATATCTAGTGATCTGGTGAAAATAAAATCGAAAGGTTTTTTCGAGAAGTTTCGGCGAACGAAAGGGCAACCTTTGCTCTAAAATGCTGATATGGTCACGTTATGTATAATGTTCGTTTTCAATTTATTAATATGTTTTTTCTAAGTTAATCAAAGTCTAAGGTGTAAAATCAGTTCATGAACTTCTAGAATTTCTTCAAGCAATTTAATTTATCAATTTTTTTTAAATTAAATAAAAATGTGTAGACTGGATTTGCCTGGATTAAAAATATGTCTACCTATACTTAGATTTTATGTTTACCTAATCTAGCTATGTAAACAAAAACAAATGTTCGTATTTTTGCCCTCTCTATGCGTTCTTAAACCATTCAAGTTTAGGGATGTAAGTGTCTAGTGATTAATAAACATTGATGCAAAGAATTGCTTATTTTTTATCACTAAAGAGTTAACTGAATGCCTATATGTAACTAGTTTATTCTAATGTAGAACTTGTTTGTGACTAAACGTGAGATTTAAATAAGCCCGAGTAAACAGCCACAGATCCAAAAACGGAAAATGAAAGGCTGTACGAATTTGGGGTTAACGACCCACTAGTAAGTTGCCAAAAACTCGCTGTAAACTTCATTATCAACGATTACTTAATAGTTGAATACTAAAGTGATCTTTATTTTCAATTTGTTTTTTTAATTGTACTTCACTTGATTTTAAGCTTTTAATTATTTTCGTATTTATTTAAGCGTATTTTATCCATTTTAAGATTAAATTATTAACCTTTATGTTATGTCCATGTTTTGTTTAAAATAGTTTTGAGACATTAATTTGAAACATTATTTAGTCTAATTTTATTACTAATACTATCATCACTATTACAAAGAAATAGTATCAGCATTCATTTACTATAATTTTCTTTTGTTTATTTAATAAAGGGTCATTCATCTTTTATAGCATAACTATTACCACAATAATTGAATAATGTAATAAATTACAAGCGGTTAAGTGAAGTGATACAAATTTTATTTAATTTTAAAATGTTATAAATATTATTATACTAGTGACACGCCCTCGTTTCGTTCGGGTTTGTCCCTCGATGCATTTTTATGATTAGTATGGGTATTCCACGGGAACCGTACATTTTTCGCAATAAAAAGTAACTTATGTGCTATTCCAGACTATAAT
Organism: Argynnis bischoffii washingtonia; assembly: GCA_033884665.1. Lineage (NCBI taxonomy): Eukaryota > Metazoa > Arthropoda > Insecta > Lepidoptera > Nymphalidae > Argynnis > Argynnis bischoffii. Next base: position 8,574,481 of record CM066618.1, on the reverse strand, counting down.
CTATCTCTGTGCCAAATTTCAACGAGATCTGTTCAACCGTTCTAGCGTGATTGAGTAATAAATATCCATCCATTTATCCTCACAAACTTTCACAATTATAATATGAATATAGTTATATAATAATAATGGAATAATGGGATGGGATAAGTTACATATCTTATTCGGACTAAGCTTGATTAGAGATTGTATTTGGAAAAATCTTTTCTTAGCGGTTTCAAAGGGTGTCAATTTTTTTGCTTTTTATGTAATATAGATTAGTTTATCTAATGTAGATTACCACAGTGGGGTCAACTTAAGCATATGGGTGACATCTGATTATTATTGTAAATAAAGTTTGTCGTGTGCTACCTTCGAATAGTGTGATTATTATATCAGTGGAAGTGCGTCGATCAGCGAGAGCGGCGTGCGGCGTCCGGCGTAACGGCGCGATCGGGGCCGTTGAACGCGGGTGGCCTTATTGCTGCGAACTATCGCAATCGAGAAACGTCGTACTTTCATTGTCACCTCACGATGCACTGACATGCGCTACTCCAACACTATCTGATACTACCTTAATCGCTTCTTAATATATTCTAGCGCCGTCTCTAGGTGTTAATTGTTTTTGAATGTGAATCAAACTGATTATGTGTAGAAATCTTACGCTAATTTCCTATGTAGACCAGATCATTATGTTTTCAGTCAATCATGTCTTAAAAGATAAAATGACTTAAAAGATAAAACTAACTTTTATGTTGTGTCTTTGTCATTGCTTAAAATAGTTTTGTTATATGAAACATTATTACGTTTTATTCTTTTATTACCACTATAAAGTATAACATATATTTTATAGGCTTAGGTAAGTTTATTTAATAGAGGATTATCAAAATAGCGTAACTTTTACTAAAATTATTGAACAATATAATTAAATTTAAGCGACTATATCAAATTTTCTTCAATTTGAATATCTTATAGGTATTATCATATAAGTAACCAGAAAATTATCATCTCTTCATCGGACTAAGCTTGGTTTGAGTTTGTATTTAAAAAAAATCCTTTTACAATGACTATATATTTATGACACAAATTTTAACTCAGATATTTGAAAACAATTTTGTAAGTTCTGAACTAGTTAAAACTCTAATCAACGAGTTTAGCTTTCTTGGGTTAACAGATATTCGTATTCTTTCATAGTTTTCGCTATAAAACTCATATTATTATTTTATTTAATATTTAAATATATACAAGTAATAACAGTAAAAAAGTAACTTCTCTAACAATGTGTACATATATACAGGTCCTTTTGCCAGCCGACATTCATTTAAAATTTGATTTAGAAGTCCTAAGTAGGTACATCACGTATTATTTTAGTAGATACTTTTCATACACTCGAAAGAGTCTGAACATTTTAGTATATTTCACACGCTCACGTATAGTACGTTATACGTAAAATGGCTCAATACATGTAAAGAATTAATTTTCTTAATTTAACTATTATAAAGACTACTTAGACTTACAAATATGTATATACTTATATGTGCTAAACAATTATATATTATAATAATATATTCTGTTTCATATTTTTCTATGAGATTTTTGTGATTATAGTTAAGGTCAGCTACGGCGCTGTCGACGGCGATAGTAGTGCATGCTACGCTGCTACGCTGTCATTGACCTTAGCGGTGTCAAGTGCACTACGATATTGCGATGCATTCCATTAATTATTACATCATGTAAATCATTCACATAATTCCGGTATGTTTTGTATGAAAGTTTCAAGAAATGTTTGAATTTTATATTGGTATTCATAATTTATAGTAGGTACCTTATTAGGGTATTGATTGAGTTAATATCAATATTTTGCCGATCGTATTGTACTTATTATACGCGATTTAAAAAAACAACTAACTTATTCCTTAATAAAAGGAAATTCATTATTTTTTTATTATTTTTGTACAACTATTGCATAAAATACTATAAACATGTAGAATAATAAATTAAGAGAAGAGATCAACATCAGATCTATCTATCAACATCACATATGTTAATGAAAATGTTTTAATACCAATGCTGTACATAATAGAGTAACTTTTAAATCAATCCCTAACTTTTCTCTAAGTTCGAGTTTATAAGTGAAAACCACATCGTTGTACGGACGTCATTCCACTTTTCTGCGGCGTAAGTGGTATAATGTGTCCATTTTATATAGAACTACGTAAACATTGTGTAGATCTCTAAGTCTATGACATTATGATATATTGAGAGGGTGAGGAAGTTCTATGAGCGTGGTACTGGTGTCCGTAGAAGCGAGGGACGACGCGCCGCCAATGCATTTTCGCCGTTGCAGTGTACAGTAGGTAAGTGTGTCAATGCACTCTAATTCCCCCTCTATTTTTGCAACCACTTATGACAAGTTCAACCTGTCTAGTTTCTGGAAATAGCATGTGGCACAGACTTGTCATATCCAGCCAGAAGTATATACCATTTCGGTCATAATCCTTCAATTGTTAGGAAAACATTAAAATCTATCAATATTATTAAAAAACTAAGTTAGATAAATTTATTTTAATATATAAAAAATATTTCTTGTTTATAGACTTATCACATTTTATGAGTACCAACGAAAATATATGTACATCTTTTATATCTAGACAAGACAAAATTTTTAGAAATTTAAAATGGAGTGAAATCTCCAAGACTTATTTTCCGTATTTAAACGAATGTATCTAGATACATAAATCGTTTAATGTATTTGATTTACCGATTACCTTATAAATTATGGAAAAGATTAAGTAACAACAGACGACGTTGTAAGTAATCTGATCTGAATTTAATCGGTATCAATATGTCACAAAGCGAAAAGAGATGGACCTGTAATAAAGTTCCTTTATTTCAGTACATAATATAATGTAATTCTATACTTATAATATTATACTGTGCTTTAAGATTAAAACAGTTATTTTTAAGTACATAAAGTTCCATAGACTGACTTACATATACTTTAAGCCTGAAAGTGTTCTCTGTATCCGTTCTAGTTAATGAAGATTATGAGATGTGATTATAAAGTGCATTTAATGTAGACAGCATATTATCGCAGTGGCGGCAGACGAGTTCGATACCCTGTCTCGTTTTCATTAGCGTGCGCCACGGAGCGTGATTACAGCGGAAAAACTTTCTTACTCCGCATTAATGGCATTAGGAAAAAGTTGAAAATATTTAACCTATTTTCGGTAAATAGAAAAATTAATTGCCTAGAAATTGTATTTTATGAACTTAGTCACGTTGACTTATATTGCTTATGTTTTATTACATATGCAAAATTGATATAATGCATGTATGTTGTTTAAGGTGGTTAAATTATATTTTAGTTAGCTGGTTAGCTGTTGGAACTTTACATAGACTCGCGGCGTCAGCGGCAGGTGAGCGCGCAAACGCATCGTTGAGTTTCCTATCCGTATCTAGGCGAGTGACAGTAGTGGCTTGCGAAAGTGCACATAATTGGATCGGTGCTTTAGAAAGGGGGTTATGAGTTTGTAAGTGCAACGAACCCGCGTGCATTTTCTCGGGAAGATGCAGTTCAGTCGGCAATGGAAAGCGTTGGTTCCAGGAATCAACGATACATCGGCAGCGCCCCGTCATGGCTCTCTCGCCACGCACTCGATATGGCGAAAAGTGAAAATAAATTAACACACTAGTTAACTTATCTACTAAGCATACCGGCCCATTTGTAGGTCTATGAAAAATCTTAAGTGATAATACATACCTACATTAAAAGGAAATTTACAATGCGTTCAAGGTTTTTTTTAAATTTTCAAAATAATTTCGGAATCAACTACCTAATATGATAACTAATTTCGTATATTAAGTTCAATTTTTACTTAGCCTACCTATAATTACCTAGATAGGTGAGAAATCAGTATAGATATCATAAGTATGTAATTTTTCTTTAATATTATCTTTAAATATAACAAATTAATTAATGGTACCTATTTATTTATTATAATACCTATACAAATTGCTATCTAATAATTAATTAATAAAATTATAGTAAAAAATGTTATTAAAAATTAGCTTTTATAGGCTTACGTTAAGCTTTATCTAAGTTTTAGCTTCTTTTTAGTAGACGCTTGTTTTTAAAAATGTTAATTTATTACCTACTTTTTTAAGTTTACAATTCATGGTGTTAGTGCATTATTTAAGCCAACTGAATCAATCAATCAATAATTGGATGCGTGTACAACATTTCGTAACTACGCTCTTGACCGCTGAAAAGATCTCTCGATTGGAGCCAACCCTGGACGCAGCAGCCAAGTCATGCTAGAGTTTAGAACAGGCTATAATAATTGAATACATATTTAAAATTTTGTGCCTAAATTGTAACTCGTTGAGGAGTTGCTTCGTCTGGAGCCTATTCTAGATGGAGAATCAGGTTATCTTACTAATATTATAAATGGAAAGATTAGATGGATGTTTGGATGCTTGTTACTCAATCACGCCAGAACGGTTGAACGGATCTTAATGGAATTTGGCACAGAGATAGATTATAGTCTGGAATAGCACATACTTTTTATCCCGGAAAAATTACAATGCCCGTGGGATAGATTTGTTTCAGTTTTTCTAGAGGCGATTGTAGGCATTAGACAGCCCGTTTATTGGGAAAGGCTATGGGTTATATATCATCGTGCTACTACCCAAGGGAGCAGAGTAGTAATCATAAATGTCAACAAATCGGGTAGAATACCATACATTATTGTAAAAGTATAATTTATAACTAGCGACTCACTCTTGCTCCGCTTGGGTTAGTCCCTTGTAACGTTTTAATGTTTAGTATAGATTTCTCACAGATGAAATTTTCCCGCAGTAAAAAGTATCCTATATATTGACTTGGATAACCAGCTACCATCATCATAATTATATCTAAAATTATAGTAGGTACATTTTATAAAATTTTGGAATAAATAAATAACTGAAATTTAAAACATATTTACATATATACATAGAATAAGGAGTTATCAAGGACATAAAAGACTATCATGATAAAAAAAAACAACTACATAAAATATTAAAGTTACTTTATAAATTGAAAAGCAAAAAACAACTAAATGAGTGTAAAGCTAACTGGGGTAAATGTATGCGGAATAAAAAATATCTCTTTCAACTAAATATTGTGAAACATGAAACATGACACTAAATCACATACATATGTTATGTTAGTACATAGACTATAATACTCTTTTCAATTTCAAAAAGAACTTTAAAGGAGACGATGCCCATTTACACATGAAATCTATAGAAATAAAGTAACTCCAGACTGTTTCTAATTTTTGGATATAACATGCTTACTTTAAATTAGTTTCGTTTGTATATCTCATCTCCTCAGTATTTAAAAAAAAAGTGTGTGTGTACTTATGTACGCACGTAAGAAATTATACTTCTTCGTGTAACAGAATAAAAATATCTAAACATTTCAACCCGTATGTCACAACTTTCTGTAAAAGGAATGCAACTAACTTCATCATGTCGCTTTCAGCTAACCCCATCATGACATTTTTTGGCTGTCGGTTTTGGCTGTCGTTTTTGGCTGTCGGCATCGTAAAAATTTTACTCTCATATTTTTTTCCTAAATTGCCAAAAGAAGTATAATTTCAAAAATCAGACTTATGAACGACTGAATATTTGTTTCTCATTGAAGTAAGCAGACAATAATAACGCCACTAAAAAGGATAATGTAATTGTAATTTCTAATAGACAGCTATGAAATTATGTAATATTGTGAAGATAGTCTAGTTTTCAAACCACATAATCTTAGCAGATGATATTCGAAAATGTAATTATCTGGCTAAATTGAATCAACTTCTATAGACCAATAAAAAGTTTTAACTATTATGCATTAATAACGCACCTGCTAGCCAAACGCGATGTAACGGGGCTAAAGGGTTACCCGGCCATATGCTTCAGTCCAAATAGCGGATATGGGTTAAGTAATCACAGGCCTTTTTTATTTTTTCTACATCCTTTCTATTTAACCCCTTTCATCAAAAAGTCCCGTAACTGAACACTTTGTTGCATAAAAAAGTCAACATTTGCAAGCTTTAGCGGTACCTATGTTAATTGAATTGCTGTCAACTGTTGCCGTTGACGAAAAGGAATTGTCATTTTATTGATACTTTTTTTTATTTACTTCTCTATTAATTGAATTTTATTTATCACTCTGCCCGCAGCTTTGTTCACTGCAGCTTGTAATAGGTACATCAATTAGAAGAAAACCCTAAAAAAGGTTATGTATATATGTCACTCAGCAAATAACCTGTACCATTTACGAATTTCAATCAAATCCTTTAAGCCGTTAGAGCGTGAGGTAAAGGAGCGTGACGTAACATACTAAATACCACTTTGAATTTATAATGTAAATAAAAATATGCGATAATATCATAAACCTATTAAAAAATGAATAAGTGAGAAAATTTCGTTGCGTCCCTAAAATATATAAAAAACTAACATATAAAAGTTTAATAAAAATATAGATTTTATTGCGAATTATTCTTAACAAGGAAAATATATATATTCTAACATTTTTAAAGCATTTTTACCGCAAAGGCTACTTAATTTAAATTTTGTACACAAAATTTACATTACACCTCTCTCATTATTCTAAACCTCAAATTCGTCACAGTCACTAGATTTATGATCTGTAATATATCATTTTGCCCTTTTGTTTTGGTGGGTCCTTTCATTCCGAGAAACGAGTATTATGTACTATTGATCCCGGTTCACGCTAGGAACTGTTACTTTGTAACGGGACCAGTATCACAGCAAAAGTGCTTTTTGTTAAAAAAAAATTGTGACGTCATAAAGGATCACACGACAACACCAGCATCCGTTATTCGTACAAAGGCGTCGTAAACAAAGAAGCTTCATTTTGACCACAAAGTAGCTGCTCACTGTATTTTGTATAGAAAGTGCAGGCCCTAAATCAATCTGAAAACAAAACACATTTCTAACTTTTGTTCTGTTAATGTAAATAACAATTGATTAATTAAAGTTTTCTTCAAAGTTTGAAAGTTCTAGTTAGTACACAGAGCTTGAGTTTAATTAATTTAATACATAAATAAATAGTATGTAGTTTTTTGTAAAATCTAATAATGTAATATGTGTAACACCTAAAGTAAGAGAAAATTAATAGATGAACATTGAACATTCTTTCCTAATAATACCACATTTTAAAAAATGCATATGCTTTATCTATAAATAACTTTCCAGTTAAAAAAGCTTTTAGGATTTAAAAACGCTGCCACAAAAACGGGCCCTCAAAAATTGTTGGGCATTATTAAAAGTGAACGCATGCCTCGGTCCGTCTAGTTCTAAAAAAGGGAAAAAGAAAGACGAGTCCCGTTACTATTCTGGTATCCTGCTGAGTAACGATGTACTTAGTAGAGGAATGGGAGAGATTTGGAATGTCCATGATGGTGTATGAACCGTTCGATTACAAGTATAAAAAATTAAACACTACGACTAATAATAATATGTAGTGTTATTAAGAAAATTATAATGTTTAGTTACGTATTTAAAAATAAAATCTTAAATTCGTTTACTAACTTACTGCCATACAACGCACAGACTTAATCACTGGGTCAACAAACATGAAATTATTATTAGAGTTATTATTCTATTGCGTTATATAATAACAAAAGCTAGTATTAAAAAAGGATTTTATAAAACTTCTGCATGTTTTTATGGAAGAAAAACCATATTGCAATCTTTTCAATAAAGCTTTATTGTGTTGTATGATTTTATTAATGATGGCTTGGTTTTGAAATATTTTTGTTTTATTATATATGTAATTTGTAAATGCTTAAAGATGATTATAAACATTATATTTTTATAGAAGAACTACCAATTTACTCCAGATTTGCTCAGGTTTTTTTTAGCTTGATACTTCCTGATAATACTGAAATATGACTTTAATTAATTATTATCGTAGTATTGTTCTCAGTAATAACATTAAGTTTTAACAAATTTTGATCAGAAAAATGTTATTACCCATACAAATATTTCAACCCCACGTATAACATCTAAACTTGTAGTTGAATAATTACATTGAAAAACATTTATACATGTAGGTATTCAACCCTTTTTAACGTCCTACTGCTAGGTACAGGACTCTATTCAATGCATGGAAGATCAGGCTGGCTAAGTGCGGGTTGGCGGAATTCACATTTCTTTCGAAAACGTGCTAAGTTTTCTAAGACATGCAGGTTTCCTCACGATGTTCTTCTTCACCGTAAACATGTTAGAAATGATTCGCACAAGAAAATATTATAGGTACGAAACTCGGTATTTGAATCCGCTTCGATACCTATACATATAAGATATTATATAAGATAACACACTTTAGGACACCTCCAGTCTATTTCAATATTGGAGGAACATTGTAATTAACATTTTTATTAAAACAGGAAAAAAATATTTTTGAGACCCCTGTGTTTTTTTCGCCAGTTCTTCTCAGGACTGAGGCTTTTTTCTGAATTGATGGGCGACGCATAGGTTTCAGTAAAACTGTTATAATTTAATTTTGTTTTTAATTTATATATACTCAGATATATATTTTTTTCTGATTCATTAGTATTTGGATCAAACTGTCAGATTAATAATTAAGTTTTAAAAAACTAAAAAAAAACACACTTTTGATGCATTGAAATTTTTAGAACTCGTGAAGACGAATCATATGAGCCTAAACTCATGAGGTTTAGGTACTATTAGCCATTCAAGAGTTCCACTATTTACCTCTCGACTGCATCGTCAGGTTAGCTTTAAGGTACCAAATTATGGTATAATTCTGAAAACATGATTTTTATATCTCTTATTGTTTCGTCATATATATAGTTGTATAAGAAATTACAAAATACTTTAAATTATACAAATAATAATGTTCTCCTGACCGATTCCAGCCACGGCAGCCAGTCTCATTGAGACTAGCCAACTGCGCAGGAGATATTATAGTGCACAAGTGTACGCGCAGACACAAGTGCACTCTCTATTCCTGTCACTCTCATACTCCGGTGGGACGACTACTCGACACAATCGGTGAAAGTTAAGGTGCAGGACCGACGGCTTTACGTGCTCTCCGAGGCACGGGGGTTAAACACCGCCAACTCCCCAACTCCGGGCTGTTACTGAGGCTTACTATACAGAAAGACTCAATAACTTTGACGACACGTTTGGCTCAGTGTGTAGTGACCCTACTTGCTGTGCCAGCGGTCGCGGGTTCGAGTCCCGCTGGGGGCATTCATTTGTGTGAGCGCAAATGTTTGTACTCCAGTCATGGGTGTTTATATTTATAATATGTATGTATTTAAAGTTATATATATGTAGTGTATCAACTATCTAGTATCCATAACACAAGCCTCGTAGCTTACCATGGAACTAGATGGTGGTGTGTGTTAATGTCCCAACATATTTATTTATTTATTTATTTATAACTAAACTTGGCCCGACCCGGGACTCGAACCCAGGACCTCAGGATGTGCAGCCGTACATGCTAGCCACTACACCACCGAATTATTGTCATCTAAACTATATATACATGCAAGGTTTATTTCGATACTACAATTTCAAGTAGGTTAAAATTGACTTCTAAGATTTATTACATTATTTGTTAGTTACAAGTGAAGCTATGAAGAGCATGTTAAAAAGAATACCTGCACAGCTTTTAACACATTCCTATATCTTATCTTACAATATAAAATGATTTTTTTTTGTATATTTATATTTTATAAGGTTATTTCATGTATCTTGGAAATGGCTCTAACGATTTGGATCAAATTTTGTATTTATATAAGGTTTAGCTCTTTATTTTGTGTGGTGGTTTTTCTTTTATGAAAAAATCAATTTTTATATATTTACCGAAAAAAAATTCGCCGAGCGACTAACACACAAATACTTTTGTATTACTTATGTTAGAATAGATTAAATAATATTTTAAAGTTTATTTATTTTTTATACAATATAGTATTGCACGTTTTGTATCTAGTACTTTGCTTGTTACTTGTCAACTAAATTGATCTAATAAAATAGGTTACCTAGAGGATATGCACAACATTTAGAATTCACATATTAAGTTTTTGTAATATACTAAGCTATATGACGGATGTATTTAAATTTGAGATCTTGTAGTAATTTTCTAGCGAAATGAATTTTAATAATATCGAGAGTGTATTTACCGTTATGTTATGCAAGTTAGCTCTAAGAGTGCTTACATTCAACCATTTCTGAGGATTATAAATGGTGATAAATGTACTTTATATATATTTCATTTAAAATTATCTTTCATAAATTAAAATATATATTATATTATACAGTGTATATGTTAGCTTGTATACTTGCAAAGTAATTGCAGCCGAATAGATTAAAGGTCCTAAATACGCATATTTTACTTTATTGATTTTTTTGCAAAAGTTTATTACTTTTAAAGTATACATCAATAAATAGTATAAAACAAAGTCGCTTTCCGCTGTCTGTTTGTCCCTATGTATGCTTAGATCTTTAAAACTACGCAACGGATTTTGATGCGATTTTTTTAATAGATAGAGTAATTCAAGAGAAAGGTTTATATTAGGGTGAGTCGCTAGTTTAAACTAAATGACTCATGAATTTAACATGAAATAGAACTTACCAAGAGTATAGATGTGTTCATTACAGTGTAATTCAACACGTGGATATTTCGACTGACTAACTCATATCTCAATAAATATTCAGTGCAACAGTGCACCTTGATAAAAAGTCACAGTCATTATATAAATTAATTACTTTGTTAGAAAACTAGCACATATTCGTTCCTCTGGATGCCGTTTGCGATACGCGGCGCTAGTGGTAGCTTGGATTGCTAGTAGGAAAGTTGCTTATGACGTCGGAAAGTGTCACGTTGAACCATGGTGAACCGCGACCGGAGTCTTCCGCGGTGCTTGGCCTACTCACGAATTGTCATTCTATCAATCCGTCACCATGACTTTATCTTTGCCATCTTATGGTCACACTTCGCCTTAAAATATGCTGCGCCTTACCGTTGGTCGTTCATGTCAATCATTTTGAAAATATGATAAATCGATTTCTTTTAATAGTGTAGGTGTTTTTATGATTGAGCAAATAAAAAATATTCGACTTATGTTATCCAAGGTAGCCAACGTTAACAAAAAAAATATTAAAAGTAAGCCCGACAGCCATCGTTAATATAACTTAATTAACCGATAGAAGTAATTCGTTAACTTTCCATTACGTGATATTTAATTAGCATTTTAATTAAGACTATTTGGGAGTTGAAGTTGGTTACTTATTATTTTGAGTTCGCTTAAGCATATTTGGACATGTTCTTGAATATAATGAATGATTGTTATTTTTTAGATAAGGCTTATTAATGATAATAGTTACAAGTATAAGAACTCTTTAGTACAAGTAAAAAATATAGTAAATTGAAACTATATAGGTTTAAATCATAATTAGTAGTAGACACAATTATATCTGTTAAGACTTAAAATTGTAAAAATATAGGTGTTAGGTAAAAGCAATCTATTTTAATAAAGTGAAACAGCGTGACTGTTCGATCAGGCATCGCGTTTCGTAACGCTTGCTGGCAAAATAGAGGTCAATGACAAGGCCTAGCTTGCATCAACATCATTCCGATTCGATCAATAACTTTTTTGTTTAACAATATTAGTAAATACTTAGGTGTGTTTCCTGGAAGTACATTAATAAAGGTACCATTACAATTGTAAAAGAAATCAAGTGATTCGTATTATAAAATTATATGAAACGAGTTTGGTTTCGTGTTTTTGCGCTTGCGCATCCGGCGTTTGTGATACGCAAGTCGAAGGATTTCTTTGGTATTATAATAATAATAATATTTGAAAAGATTTTTTTATTCCCTCAAACAAATATTTTATTTGTTTGTATTTTATTTGTTTGGTAATATATTGGATAAATGTGGAATATAGATCATAACAAGACATTCGATACCTAAAACAGAATGAATAGGAAGATGTGATTTTATTTTTAAGAGCAAATATTTATTGCTGTTATTAGTAAAGTATGAATAGTAAGCTTGCGGAAAGGGGGCAGGCGGTGGGGGAGCGGTGCTCGGTAACCAACGAAACGAAAATTTGTGAGGTCAACGAACGTGAGTGGCCGCGCAACCAAACGTTAGGTTGATTCACTTTTCATCTGTGTGTGCTTTGCAATATTATGATTAAAAGGAAATATAAAACTTGTTTCCTAAAGTTTGCTGATATATTATTATTATTATATTAATTTAAATAGCAGGTAAATCTCATATGTTATTATAATAGTAGATCAATCCGTTACCCTCATTATATTTTTTCAATAATTTATGTATTGTATTTAATTAAATATTACGTATTATGTTATAGAAAAATTGCTAAAAAGTTACGTTGACTCACGTCATACTATCAACTATTTTTATATATCACTAGTAAATTTATCTATGACTTGCCTCTATTTTAACAATAAAATATTAGCGCAAAGAAACCGTATGGAATTAATTACATTTTTCTTTCTTTGTTCGTTTTCCTTTCTCTTTAGAAACAATGTGTATGTCACCTGTTTAAATATTCAACTCGAAACATACAAAATATTTTGTAACGTGAGAGGTAACGCCAAAAACAGGAGTTTTTACTTTTATCAAGTCAACAAACCTGACAGACATTGCAATAATGAATGTTAAGAGTAATATATAAAGTGGAAATTTAAGTAAAGAATGTTATTCTTGATAAAAGTTATAAGTACTTAGTATATCGAATGTTAGTGGAGGGCAACGAACTCGTATTTGGCGGGAATTCTGCGGCTATCTGACAACATTGTCCGATTTGAGCGAAAGATCTGATTGACCAAATATAACGTGGTACATAGTAGACCTTATGGCTGTTGAGATAAATTATATTATTGGATTTCATAAGAAAACAGAATTTGCAGTTCCTCCACGTGGCTTGAATTGGTTTCTTAAAATTCTATTCTATATAAAATTTTGGGCAATAAGGTGAAAATATAACAGACCGACCGTTTTGATTAAACGTTTTAATTTATCATTTTTCTTTTATTTTTAATTTTAAATTTAAATTTTACCTATGAAATATAAAAACAAAGAGTTTAAGGAATGTCATTAAAAGTTAAACTACTTTAAAAATGTTTTTTAGAAATAATTATACTAAAGCATAGTAGGTATCTTAAAATGAATCTTAATTGAAATTTATCATCTAAATCTTGAAATGTGACATTGACAATATGCCTTGATATTGTACATAATATTTCGTTCTTTTATATGCACTGAATGAAAAGTAATCAAGCGCAACCGATCTACAGAACACGTTGATGTCGTTTGTATGGGATGGGTGATGTTGAGCAGTGTGTTGTTTTTGTGATACTGTACCATCTTATTGTTTTCGTAATAGATGTTGAAATATAATCCATACTATAATAAAGCAGTAACTTAGCAAAATTTGTATATGGTTTTTTTTTAAAAACAATTACTGTAACGTATTATACACACAATATAGACCCCAAAACAATAGATATTTACATTTTTGTTTATTTGTCTGTTTGTCTGTATGTCTATTTGTCTGAATATCTGTTTGTGCGCGTTTCACGCAAAAAGTAATGAACCAATTTCAACGAAATTTGGTGAAGTTATAACTTTATTACTCGGGTCAACATTTAGGATACCTTTCACTTCAGGAAAAATTTTCATTACTACGGGAAAACACAATAACTGGTTCTAGAGAATCGTTCTTAGAAATTTATATGGCTAACGTTGGCTAAGCCTAAAGAGATACATCAAAATAATGTACTAGAAAATTGTAGGTCTTAAAAAGGTCTACAGAAAAGTCCGTAATAGTATATTTCTATCTCCTAATAAACACTTGCAATAACTATTTTTATTATATATTATTATATTAAAGGCCATTGCCTTCGCGCGACATTTCGCGACTCACTGATTGACTTATCAACGTTCAGCCTAAGCCGATGATGATAGACCAGCACCACTAAAAAAGCCAGCTTTAAATATTCATACTAACATTATATGCGAAAGTCCTCTATGTGTCTGTCTGTCCGTCACTTTTTTTTATGCTTATTTCGCTTAACCGATTTAAATGAAATTTAGTATGGAAATACTTTGAGGTCCTGGGAAGGACATAGGATAGTTTTTTTATCTCAGAAAATATGTCATATATAAGGGGGTGAAAAGTGGGGTGGAAGATGAATGGAAAATCAATCATTTCTCAAGGAAGGGATATATATTTTTTAATTTTTTATAATACTTACCTACTTTTCCTTACCTTACATAGAGGTACATTGTACATTACAACAATATACATATATACATGTACAATATACGTGTATGTATATTGTATATACAGTCTATTCAATGCTTACCGTTAAAACGTACCTAGGAATGAACCCGAGCGAAGCGAGTGTGAGTCGCTAGTTAAATATAACATTTATTTTTTTTGTATCTAAGTATACGAGTAAGTCTCCTGTTTTAGCATAAGGTTTTTTATGAAATTAGTCTTCAATTTTGCTTTGTTTTTTTTTCAGTAAGTATTGAAAAAGAACAAAAATGTTTTTTTGTATATTTTTTATATATTGCATTTTTTCCATTATCATACTTTAATATATCGTATCAAATTTTTGTCTTTTTTATTTTTTAAATGCCATTTATTAGATGTTTTTCTTACTTTATTCCAAGTGTAAATTAATTAAGCGTAGTAGAGCATTTAAATGAATTTAAAAAATATTATATAAGAAAAAAGCTTTAATGAAATGACTGAATTAGAAATTATACTACTAATATACTACTGATTTCAAAGGAAAACATTCACAAATAGATTATTTTAGATTTATTCTAGGTTTCATGAATGTCATAGTGCGACAGTCACGAAAAAGCTTCCGCATTGCGCAGTACGGTTATATTCTATGCAGTTATCCTCTCATTATATTATATTCTCTTTTTTTATGAGACTTTCAAAATGTAATTACATATAATATAGTCGTGACTAAACACCTTTGCATATAAAAGTATAAAGCTACGTAAATTACGGCATGACATTATATGTATCTCTTACATCGTACTTACAAAAGAGGAAAGCTCGCACATCGTCCGCGTAGAGGTAAAGATTGGATAAAAAAAGGTTACGTTTATCATGCCATAATAAACGAATTGAATTACATTCAGTGTTTTTCACAAAATAAAGGGATTTCACTTTAATATTGGTTCTATATGTTATTTTTTATATTTTCGGCACAAAATGTATCCTTGATTTTGACTTGGATATGAGTTGTAATAATTCTTATTCTTATATATAAAATTTAATTAAATTATAATCCTATTTTTTACCTTATTCTATTGTATAAGGCAGTTGTAGCCTAGTGGTAACCTACTCACTCGGAAAACCAATTAAAAAGATTTCCCCCTGGTCCACCTCGCAACTCTTGTGAGTGAATCATTTTTAACTCGATTGCCTCTGGCCTTATGGTAAAAAAGACCATCTTGAAAAAACTTGCATATCTGAGAGAGCCTAACTTGTTTTTGAAAGATATTTGAAGTCCATCACCAGGATATAGCCGACCACACTTGGCCAGTGTGGTGGGCTATATCCTGAACCCGCTTGCAATGAAAAGAGGCCCATGGCCAGCAATAAGACGTTAAAAAGAGCGGAACGAGACATAAAAGTGCATTAATCCAATATAACAGTAGTTTGGGTAAAAAAGTTTGGGTGAATTTTTAGAATGTCTATTGATACATGGTAATATTCTAGATATACATATATGTATTTCAGGACACAGAAATATTCCACTAGGGAGGCGTATTATACCTATACTATATTATATATGTGCGTATAATACAGAATATTATTGAAACGATATTTCCTATTATAGTTCTTCCTATAAAATATGTTTGTTTATAGTTTGCTGACTGTTTATAATGAAAAATATATATTTATTCAGTTGTTTAATTCTTTTTAAGGTGTATACTTTAAAAGGAAAACATTAAAATATGAGTTGCACATCATATTATGGCGAAGATATGGTAAATATTTTTTGTATTTTGCAATAGTGCATTAATTATATTATTTTGCTAGTTTATAGTTAGTATCATTTCATGCAGTCGTGTCTTTGATATAGCTTTTCTTTGCTTTCTAATAAGTAAAACAGGGCTTCTGAATCAAAAAGCAAAAAGACATTTTTGATTTCTTTTATATTTCAGAAGACTTATATTCTAATGAAAAATATAGTAGTCTTATCAATTTCTGACTTTCGAATTCAATGCTTATGCAGTACTTAATTCCGTATTTCATATCAAACTCATTGAAAATGTCAAACGTATTATGAACTTGATGAACTTTCGCATATATATTACTAGTCTTATTATGTGAATGTGAAACATCACAGAAATAAATTGTGCCCTACTACTACCTACCTATTTTAAATGTCATCAAACTAATTTGATTTACCGTTCATCTCTGGATACTATTGCTATAAAATCTCAATAGGTTTAATTTTCTCTCACAGGCAGCTATTATATTATTTATTCATGACTGTACTTGAAGTTTGTTTGAAGGCAAGCTATTGTTGTCATAATTGCTTAACGATAATAATATATCCTGAACAATAAAATTATGCAGTACTGTTGCAGCGTACCAAGCGTTGGCGGCATCTGTCGCTATCGGCGGCTAGCGGTTTGCAAGGTTCAGGTTCACTTGGGTTCATTGCCATAGTTTTGTAACCCTTCTTGTGTAACTCGCTCTCGGTGGCCCTTCGCTCGCCTCTCACTTGTACTCGATATCTCGCTGATTTTCCGCATTACTGTGATGTATATTATGCATTTATAGCGTTTCCAGCATGAGATTTTATGTAATTTCTACAAGTTATATTGTAAAAACAGATTTTATCACTGCTTTTTACTATAGTACCAATAAAATAAAGTGGTATTATGTTGTTGTCTATAACATAAACACTTTTGCATATAAACAACTAAGTAAATAATAAGATATTATTTTAAATTATAGAAACATATTATGTGTAAATATCAAAAAATACAGAATATACAAAAAAATCCATTCCGGAAGGTTTAATTAAGCAGCATAGGCTATTCCGCGTCTAGCGGACGTCGACCCCGCAGCCTTTCGAGAGTATCGAACCGCACGGATTACGTCACCGCGCAAGCCTCACTCCCACCATCCAGCATCCGTGGAGACTACGCTGCTACGTTCTTGCTACATTTTGACACTTCAAATGTCAATAATATGTACAATCCCTCAACGATAGAGAAGTTAAGTACATTAGTGATGCAACCTGACAATAAATACTTTTGTCCAAATCTTTAAATTATGATGACCGTTATTATAATGAGACAACTACATTATGATATAGGTTCATATTATGCAGCAATTTTGTCTATAATTCCTTTTTTAAATTAGTTTTGCTTACATCTGGCTTTTGTATATTTTTAAATTAAATAATAAATAAGTCATATCGTACATGCCAATTTTTTTTCAAGTGTCAAATTATGATAATATTATGGAATTGGTAGAAACATATACCCAATAATTTTTAGATCTTGTTGATATCGTTAGAAAATTTTCATTTATTTGTTAGTAGGTACCTACTTTAAAAACTATTTGATGGTCAATTTATAATAAGCAAGTAGTGAAAAATGAAGAAGAAAAATATAAACAAAAATCATATATTTTTTAAGCCCTGTTTCCTTACATTTAAAAAATTACTGCAAGAATTACAAAAAAAAAAATAAATAACTTTTGTTCATATTTTGTTTCAATGTTAACGTTTTGAAATAGGTATATTTTGTAGTAGATTAGTGAAGAAAAAATAAAATCATTTGTCATTAAGGCAGTTAAAGCAAGGTTATACATACATATATGTATAATTTACTCATAAGGTTTAGACGTAGGGGCGTAATCGATATCAAAATATGTTCTTTTAAATTGCATGCAATGCAATGCAAGCAATTATAATCACAAAAATGTCTTACGTTACTGTTATGGATTGAACGACTTCCCCAAAAGAATTTTTTAACTAATATTCTATTTTTTTAGTATTATAATCAATTCCTGTAGAACTTTTTTATTACTATATACTTGACATTTTCATTGAATTAAAACAGAACCACTGCTAAGAAAATTGGTAAAAAACTATTTATTCATTTATTAGTTTTATGTCTAAGTATTGTTATTAAGAAAAATTTTATATGAGTGTTATTTTTTTTATAGGTACTGCATATTTGTATGCTTGAAAATTAAAAGTTTTATGTTATAGTGAATTGATAATGTGCAATTTAAATGGTTCTTTGTCACATGTATAAGAAAAGTAAGACCTACACATTTTATACATACAATAATATAAAAATGACTTGTCATAACTGTTATATAACTGCCCTTTTGGAACCGTTAAAATAAGAGAGCTTTTTAGATAATGTATGTTAACAATGGCAAACCACTGGCAAATGGTTTATGAAATTAAGAATGGCAAAGTCAAATTTATATAGAAAACTGCAGTTATATTATTAACTAGTGACGCACCCTCGCTTCGTTCGGGTTCGTCTCTAGGTTGATTCCCCATACAAACTTTCATCCCCATTTTCACTTCCTTAAGGAATAATTTCCGAGATAAAAAGTATTCTATGTCCTTCCCAGGGTCTCAAACTATGTTCTTACCAAATTACATCTAAATCGGTTCAGTAGATTCAGAGATTACCACCCTACGACCTCACAAACAAACTCATAAACTTTATCTCTTTATAATATTAGTACATATATATAACTATATTATTTTGCTTAGATAATATAATTAATGAAATACTGGTCAGTCATTGAATATATGTATACTATTAATTAAAATCAACGTTTGTAAACTTAACTCTTGAACATGTGGTGGTCGGCTTTAGCGTTTACTAATTAAATGGTAATTTCTCAGTTAAATTATTTAAACGTATATTTTGAGTGTTGCCGCTTACGTTCACTCGATAAAATAAACATCTGCGACGTGGTCATCGACCTGAACTTCGTCGGCAAGGCCATTTCCTTACACAACTCGCCACAAAAAAATCGACATATTTTACATACATATATCCCGATCACAACTTTGCATCTATTTTAAAGTCTAATGTAAATATACGTATAGTATAATTTGTCTATATTTAAAACGGGACCACTGTTGAATCGTGGAGGTCACTGTTCTTCGATGAACTTAGCGCATTTATTGTGGCTACGAATTTTGTAAAGGCGAGCTTTGTTTTGAATAAATATAATGGCAACTAAGCGGTGTTCTCAATACGGTGAACTCGCGATCGGTCATATAGTAATAGTGAGCGGCTCAGACTCGGAGCGAGCAAGCAACAAAAGTACTTTCTGGCAAGTAACGGGACTCCGCGGAGAAATGCTCTACGAAATCGAAACACGTGTTACCGTTAGCCGGCCTAGCGGCCCTCGCCCTAGCAGCCCGTCGGGATAATCTTGCTAGATCATGACCTTTCCCTCTCTTACCTGGCTTTGTAAAATTACTATTAATCGTTTATTTAGTAAATTTTATTTCATAAAGTTTGTAAAGTTTTTTTAATATACGTTTTTTAAGTTTAAAATTATATTCTTTTAACAGTTGTATTTATTTATTTATCTATTAATATTCATGATTATTATATAAATTCCAATTCCAATAACTTATGATTGGGTACATTTACAGGAAATAATTTTTATATAATACTTTCTATGATTTTTTTAAGAATAACTAACAGCGTCCTCTGTTGGAATATTTCGTAATTTAAAAGGTCCATATGATGTCAGTTGTTATCATTTCATATAGTTTAGCCCATGCATTATAGGTGGCGCTAGTCAATAAAATAATAATACAACAAATAAATGGAAAATTTAAATCAAAAGAATATTTTGAATATTGCTTTACTATTGGAAAACATTATAATACCAAATAAAATATAGTATAAACATGGACTTTTGCGAGAGACCAAGGCACAAAAAATTAATCATTGTAGACAGACAACCAAAAGTTAAAGTTAGGTAGTAGGTTTATCTTTTTAATCTTTATAATTATAATAGTAAATGTGCCTAGTGTGATTTTTTACCTACTTGATCGCGTAAATGTTAACGTATATTTGATAGAATTAAAACCACGCCATCTATTGATAAAGAGAGATATAAACATTTATAACGATTTTACATTCTTGTGATGATTCATGAATGTGGATGATTTCGTGAATGTATTGCTCAGCCCATTCTCAAGGTCGTGATTTGAACAAATTCATTTAAACTAGCGACTCACCCTCGCTTCGCTTCGGGTTCCTCTCTAGGCAAAAATAAATTTATCCCACGGGAACGATACATTTTTCCGGGATGATATATAGCCTAAAGCCTTCCTCAGTTAACGGGCTATCTAATGCTAAAAGAATTTTTCAAATCGGATTAGTAGTTTCTGAGATTAGCGCGTTCAACCAAAGAAACAAACAAACAAACTTTTCAGCTTTATAATGTTAGTATAGATTAGTCGTTAGCTAATCAATGTTTCCAAAAATATAGAATTATTTTTGCGACCTATCAACTTCGTGTCTTCTCCATTCTACGTGATGTTGGCGAAGTAACTGTACTCAACTGGCATCTTCTGAAGCCATTATCGAGTAAATGAAATTGAATTGAAAACAGAGTTAAAATATTAAATATAATTAATGTAAATGTTATTGAATCTGATCATATTCCAAAAGGAATTATGACTATTCTTATGAATAGACATCGGATTATATGCATTTGCATATGCAAATGCAAAAAAACGTTATTTTTTAGCGTTATTGGATATTTTAGTTCTTTTTCGTTGATAGTGCTTATTTCAGTAGCTAAATGTGTGAGGCGTGTTTTATTACCGTGAAGAGACTAGGAACTATACTCCTTCCTATGTGCAAGTCCTTGGAAATATTGAAAAAAAAAACATCGAACGGGTTAACACTCTTCTAAGTTGACTATTGGAAAAGGTCCGTGGCAAATTAAATGCTGTTCTGTAGGAATAAAGATGTCTTGAAGGAATAAAGAAAGTAAAGTGTTAGCGTATTTATCACCCTACAAATTAATATTAAGTGATAACGTCACGAAGCTTTAGAAATCTAGAAAAATATGTAATTGTATATTGTCACAAGAATTACGAGTAGGTATATACTTTAGAGAGAGAAAATAAATGTAAATTTTGATAACAATTAGTATTTTGATTGTGCATATTTTGCCCTTTTTAGTGTATACTTTCATTCATATTTTTGCATTTTGATAGTGCATATAATCCGATGTCTACTTATTAACATTATGTATCGTGAGCGTAGTTTTGTTAGATATCATTATTACGAATGATTAAGAGAATTAACGACCCGATAGCATATTTAGAAATACTAACTAATATTAACAGTCCGTTAAAAACTTTTATAATCTAACGACTTTTTAATAGCTTCTAACAAAGTGTGCTGAAATTAACCTTTACTCTCTGATGTTGTCGCCATGGTGTTTTTTCCCTATGGCAACTCTAGTGTGAGGCGCCTTCTGCAACTTTTACGAAAAAAAAAGGAATGGCGGTAAATACGTTACTTCGTGACATTTCTTCAGGCGTCAGCACGAAAAATATAATTTACTTTGCAATAGCAGCTGGCACGGTGAGGACATTAAACGGTAGTGGTAAACTATAGGTTTGGAGTATTTTATATAAAAATCATATTATTGTGTCGAGTTAGAGAATATATGTATATAAATGTAATAAAGTGATTGTTCCAATACTTTCATGTAAATTCATATAATTGTTGTTAAATGCGTTGGGATCACGGAATAGGTAAAAAAGGCTGGAATGGTAATGTGGGCGTGACAGCGTCGCCGCAACTATGGTTAAACAACCTTACTTAAACCGATTCATGCGTGCACCGCTTGTAGTTCGTGTTTAGAGTGTGTCGGGTACGAAGCTGCGATAAATAGTGTTATAATGCCGTCTTGTGCTATTATTACTTGCAAGACAAAAAGTCAAACTTCGAGTATCGATCGAGGAGGTATATCTTTTCATCGGTAAGTCAAAAATAATAATGAATATCTCTTTAATTTCAAAAATGTAGCAACGATTACAAAATTCAAAACAAACGATACTATTGTAATAAGCTAAAACAAACAATATACATTGCTCGCTATGCATGCGCATAATCAAAGCAACGCGCGATCGTTGTCTGCAATGGATAGCGTTCTCTGCGAAACCCACACTTTTCATTGCTTGCTTTGCGATGATTCACTTTTGTATATTATAATAGTGATGGCTTTTGTTGTAAGACAAAATAATCGATAAGGCAATGATTTTTGTATAATAATGTGATTGAATGCTTTCTATGGCAAATTTAAAGTTTATATACAGGTTTATTTTAGAAATAAGAAAAAATCAATTTTATATATTACCTAAAAATATCTCATGCGTGATTTGGTAATATCAAAAAATACTCTATAATAAAATTCTAACTGAGTCGAATATGTATATTAAATATTTTTTGGAAAATCTTATTTAAATAGTCATTATTATTTTTATATGATTGTTCATTGTGTTTTCTCATTTTCGCGCCAACATATTGTAAAATATTTTGTCATGTAAAATGAGTGTGATAAAGAGAACTAACCACGTATGTAACATTAAAAATACATTTATTATAAGTTAAACATTGTTTTATTTTATTTTTAAATTGAATTAATCTAATTCGTTTATAAAATGTGTTTTTAATAACTGTAAAATAACAAATATTATATAAAATTTATTTTAATACACTGACATAAATTATCGACAAAAATATCGTTAGCAAATATTATATAAAATTTATTTTAATACACTGACATAAATTATCGACAAAAATATCGTTAGCATTTTTTATTTTCAACCACTAGTCATTTTATTTATTTTACACAACACAGACGCAACACTAATTATCTATGTGTTGACCAATTACAGGGCTGCGTTAAAGGTTGCGTATGTGTGCGAATGCTTGTATTTATTTGAGTTGCGCGTGTAGTAAAAATATCAAGAAGGGATGAGTGGCGACAGTGGTTCCCATACAAATTACGCGTGTTTACCATTCTACTACCTTTCATCAATTCTGTGGTTGGGATAGTTTATAGATATATTTGAGTTATACTGTTTCTTTTCTTACTAATTCTAAAAGAGAATACCAACTTCTTGCTAAGGTTGAAAAATGTGATAGGATAATTAATGTGATTAAAATGGTTGGTTGGTTTTGTTTAGAAGTATTAGAAGTGCACATGCAAGTTTGAACTAAAATTATCTATACAGTGAGTTAATTTTTGCTAAATAGCTATTTAACGCAAGTTATTACTCATAAGTCTCGCACGCATCATAGAACATGCTACGTTCACCTAATGGAAATGGCATCGGGCAGCGACAGGGTGGTTCCCTAACAAATTTATCAAGTCGCGGAATATATGTAGAAGATAACTTAGCTAATACAGAAGAACCATTTATTACTACACGGAAGAGAAAGCAACCAGAAATAGATACAGATATAAAGCGGGAAATAGATATCTTGCATCAAAAAATGGATAAAATGATGGATTTTCTAACAGAATTCATAAAAAATCAAAATGAAAGTATTAAAAAACTATCGGAGGACATATTATCAATTAAAGATCAGATGAATAATATGCAAGTCACAACTGAAAACCTTGTACAAGAACAAAACTCAATTAAAACAAAACTATCAGACCTAACAAATTCATCAGAAAACCAAGATAAAAAGATTGTTTCTCTTGAATCTACAATGCAACAAATCCAAGTAACTTTACCACAACAAAGAACATACGACAGTGAGGATATTATGTCAGAGATAAGTGAACGCAAAAGTCGGGAAAACAATATTATTTTCAAAGGTGTACCTGAACCACTTCTCACAGAACACCGTGAAAGACAAGACTCTGATAAGTGTGAAGTCATAAACATCATCAAAATGATTTCCAAAGATATACCAGAACCAGTAAATATATATCGCCTGGGAAAATACGATGCTAAAAAATGTCGCCCAATAAAAGCTGTTTTTCTGAACCACGATCCCGTTAAATCTATATTACGTTTGAAACGAAATGTACAGCTTAATGACATAAGAATATTCTCTGATTTAACACCAGCACAGCAGGCTTATTTTAAAAATGTAAAAAATCAGTTAGATCAGCGTATTAATAATGGCGAAGAAAATCTGACCATAAAGTATAAAAATGGTGTACCTAAGATTATACAGAAACCTTCAAAAAAGTCCAACCCATTATTTCCAGAGGCGAGACAAAAATGCTAAAGGGAAATGAAGTGACCTATGAAATAGCTAAAAAATACTCAGATATAACAACCTCTAAAAAATCTTTAAAATTCTTTTACACTAATGCTAAAAGTATAGTTAAAAAGGGTAAGTTAGATGAATTACAATGCATTCTACAGTCTTTTAAATATCAAATACATATAGTTATTATTACGGAAACATGGATAAGGTCAGAGGATCAAGCAAAAAAACAAGTTCTGCCAGGTTTTACACATTATTATAACTACAGAGAAGTTTCAAGAGGGGGTGGAGTGTCCATTTTTATTCACAACAGTCTAAAGCATAATTTAATAGAACACCATTATATACAAGAAAATCATTATTTGTGGACACACATTAATAAATATTGTCTGGACATTGGAGCTATCTACAAAAACAACCGAAAGAATGTTGCAGAATTTCTCGAAGTTTACTCTACTCAATTGTCTAATAAAAAACGAGCTGTAATTATGGGAGATTTTAACTTTGACCTTCTCTGCCCTGATAAACCGAGTAAGGAATATATAGATGCACTTCAAGAATATGGTCTTGTAGCGTTAAATAAAGTAGACTCAGACTATTCTACACGTGTTACTTCAGAAACAAGAAGCATATTAGACCATGCCTGCACAAATCTACAAGAACATTCTTTCCACCTAGCTATTATTGATTCGGCTATGTCCGATCATAAGCAAATTTATATGGAAATAGAAAAATATAAGCCCAATATACTGAAGAAGATACAATATAATGCATTGAATTACGAAAACATTTATAAAGCCGTTGAAACATATAATACACACGAAATATTAGAATTTACAAAATTAGAATCAAGACTTATCACTTGCATCAAAGAAAATAAGGTCCAGAAGGTAAAATTTCTAAATCCACCGAGAAGCGACTGGATAAATAAAAATATAATAGACAGTATAGATAAAAGGAATCTGCTATGGCAACATTACAAGAATAATCCAAAAGATAAAAATATAGAAAAAGAATTTAAATTAGAAAGAGACAATGTTATGGAAAGTATCCAGAGAGCAAAAAGTCAATATTATTTAAAATCTTTTGATTACGCAAGGAAAAAACCGTTAAAAATGTGGAACTTAATTGGTAGCTTATGTAATAATAAAATTAAGGAAGACTTTGCTCCTTCAAACATTGTTACACCTAAAAGTACGATCTCGGATCAACAACTAATTTGCGAATACTTTAATGACTTCTTTTCTAACATTGGTAAATTATTAGCACAAAATATTCCACAAAAATATCATAACAATACAATTTACACTCTACCAAAAGGACATAATATATGTCATAATTTAAGTGAATTGACTCCAGCTATTCCTGAAGAAATTGAAAAAATTATTGATAACCTAAATTCTAATACATCGACAGGCTTTGACGAGGTAAGTACGAGGGTAATAAAATTCATTAAACCTCTTATTCTAAGTAACCTAACTAAATGCATTAATCAATGCCTTGAAATAGGTACCTTCCCAGATAGCTTAAAAATAGCTAAAGTTACCCCCATATTTAAATCTGGCTCCAAAACTGATCCTGGAAACTATCGTCCTATATCAGTTTTACCCGTATTATCTAAAGTATTTGAAAAGGTGATATACAATCGTCTTGAATCCTATCTTAGTGCTACAAAAATTTTATATGACAAACAATATGGTTTTCGACCAAAGTCTAGCACACTGTCAGCGACAATCGACCTGATAACAAAAATTAAAATAAATATTGATAAAAAATTAATTGCTCTAGGTATTTTTATTGATTTAAAAAAAGCTTTTGATACAGTTAGTCATGAAATACTTCTGATGAAATTGAAGAGCATAGGTATCACTGGTAATGCCCATAAAATGCTTAAATCATATCTTGAAAATCGATATCAAATAGTTAAAATAAAGGAGTATCAGAGTAGACCTTCTTTAATTACATGGGGAGTCCCGCAAGGATCAGTTTTGGGACCTCTTTTGTTTCTTATTTATATAAATAATATACAAGAAATCGGTTTAAATGGAGATATTACCCTCTACGCTGACGATACCAGTCTGTTTTACTTTGGTAATTCTATCGATACTATTATAGAAAAAGCACAGAATGACCTTAATATACTCAATGAATGGTTTCAATATAATTTATTAACAATCAATACTAAAAAAACTAACTATATTTTATTTTCGGCAAAAAATAAAAGAATTAATAATTATCAACCTCTTAAAATAAATAATGAAATAATTAATAACGCTAAAAGTGAAAAATATCTTGGCCTAACCCTTGATAGTCATCTTACATGGAAGCCGCACCTAGAAAAGTTACGTGGAAAGTTATTATCTCTCATGGGATCCGTTCGAAATTTTGTTAGATGTCTTCCGAAACAAGTCAAATATATAATATACAATACATTAGCGAAACCTCATATTGATTACCTTATCGAAGTCTGGGGTTCAGCCGCTAAATCTAATATAAAACCAATTCAAATTGCTCAGAATAAACTAATTAAAATTTTATTTCAATATGATTTTTTAACATCATCAGAGAAAATCTATAAAGAAACCAATATATTGAGCGTGACGCAAACATATACGTATAATACGTGTATGCTAATAAGAAAAATACTGAGCGGAGATATACATTCTAACATAAAATTCACTAAAAAACAACAAATTCAAAAGCTTTTTCTAAGAAACGCAAACAACTTAGTCTTATATACCCCGAGAACTAACTACGGCAAAAGGAATCTAATGTTTGAAGGAGCACAGTTATATAATAAATTACCAACAGATATAAAGGAATCAAAAAAAATTACAACTTTTAAAAAAATGCTCAAATACTCCATTAAAAAAAATATGAAGTAAAACGTAGTCTTTGCCATTTCCATGATTTCTTTATTCTTAGTGCTTTGCTATGAACTGACTTGTTAACTTGTTTGTCGCTTTAAATATTATTTTTAAAGATTACCTACATGCTGTGTATTTCTTGCAATTAATGTAACTTGTACGTACTCGCATTTAGTGAATGTTATAATATTTAATGTGTTTTCTCATGTAAGTGAATTTGTTATTCTTAATGAGAAATAAAGATTCTAAACATAAAATGGTTGATTTGATACTGTGTTTTCTTGTTACTAACGAGATTTATTCGAAAAAAATATAAAAAAATCAAAGAATTTAAGATCTGTTCGTTAGAATACTGACTGGTTTTTCAAAAGAGATACTTGAACTTCAAAAGTATATAATATAGCGGTCCTGCTGATGACACTAGTTTGTTGGTAATTATAATTATAGTACCTAAGTATAATAATCCCCAAATATCAGAAAAATTAATTCCTTCAACAACCCTTGCAAAACGTTGCTTCTTCTTTACCTTGACCTTATCTTATGTGGAGTCGTCACAGAAGGTACCATTGCTTCACACTTCGCTATCATTCGTTCTCCTAGAATTCATTTCTATTTTATTAATATTAGACATTATAAATGAAAAATGACGGATCCCAGTTATAATGAATGGATTTGAATGAATTTTTTGGATTTTAATACGATAAACTAAAAAGTTTACTCTTTAAAAATTATCGCTAGTTTAAACATTCGTAAATTTAAAAAAAGAAATCAAATTTCTAGAAATCTCCACAAAACATACAACTACATCTATTTGAAGAGTCGACATATCGGAATTTTTAAATATTTTTTAAAGAAAATAATAACTGTTGTAGTTTTTGAGGTTATTTATATAAGATTTAAATAATATATAGATATAAATCTTTTCTCACCCACGCCTCGCTCGGGTTCGTCCCTATGTATGTTTTAACGGTAAGTATAGAATAGACTTTATACATAATATATACATATATGTACAATGTATAGAAAAGTAGGTAAGTATTATAAAAATTGAAAAAATATATACCCCTTACTAGAGAAATGATTGATTTTTCATTCTATGTTCAACCCTCCTTTTCACCCCCTTATATATGATATGTTTTTCTGAGGGGAAAATTATCCTATGTCATTCTCAGGGCCTCAAAATATTCCCATACCAAATTTCATCTAAATCGGTTCAGCGGATTAAGTACAGCGGTACAGACGGACAGACGGAGTTATTTTCTCATTTAATATTAGTATGGACTATAGTATTATGTGATCTGTGGTATGGATATATAAATCTGGCTTTTTTAGCGGTGCTGGTGTATCATCATTGGCTGAACATGAACAAGTCAGTCAGTGAGTCGCGGCATTGCCTTTAATAATATATACTATATAATAATCTATACTATACTATCTATAAAATCGGTTCATTACTTTTTGCGTATAACGTGCACTCACAAGCAGACATACAAACAAACTGAAAGCAGACAAACTATCTACTACCTACCTACCTACCTTACCTAGCATAATATGTTACAGTTTTTGTTTTTAAAAAATATTTAAATTGTTTTAAAAAATATTTAAAGATTTCGCATGTCAGATAGACAAGGTTCTATCAAGTCATCCTTAGAAATTTATTTGGCCAACGCTGACTAAACCTTAAGAGATATATCAAAACAATGTACTTAAAAATTGTAAGTCTTAAAAAGACCTACCAAAAAGTAGAGAATAGCATTTTTTTTTCTCCTAAGATACACTCGCAATACCTTTTTACTTTACTTTTTACTTTTATCTATATATATATATATATATATATATATATATATATATATATATATATATATATATATATATATATATAATAAAAACAAAAAAGTATATATATATATATAATAAAAACAGTAACTTAACGAAATCGATGTACACGTTTTACGCAAAATGTACTAAACCGATTTTAACTAAATTTTGTGAAGTGATTACTTATTACTCGGGTCACATTTAGGATACCTTTACTACAGGAATATCTTTCATTCCCACGGGAAAACACAATAATTTGTTCTATCGAGTAGTTCTTAGAAATTTATATGTCTAATGCCGACTCAACCTTAAAAGATGCGTCAAAACAATGTACTAGAAAATTTTTGGTTTTAATGAGAGCTATAGAAAAATTTGCAATATCATAAGTCTTTCTCATAAGGTACACTCGCATTAACTATTCATATTTATAACATACCTAGGGACGCACCCGGGCGAAGCGAGGGTAATTCACTATAATGTGTATTTTAATTTAATATTTTTTTTCATATTTTTTACACATACATGTATATAATAATTTCGGGTCAGTCCTGTGTTCATTGCGCGTCCGTTGCCTAGCGCGCATTACAGACGAATGGATATTGGATAATATTTATCGAAGATTAATAAATAGTATGTTATTTTGGATATTAGAAGTAACATATTTAATATATAATACATAATAATAAACGAAAATTAAACGTGATATATTTTACGTTAGGTTTACGTAGAATGATCGTGTAGAAAATAAAAATCTCGACGTCTTATTATTTTATCTATAGTACTACACTTGAAAGGAATATACTTTTAGCTATAAGAGTGTTATTACGTAATAATCACAATAAAAGTTGCTATGATTTTAACGAAACATTTAACTTAAATGCTTAATTAATTCATATTGATAATATATAACTTAACGAAATTAAAGTGGGTGTAAAAAAATTTTAATTATATTTTCATACTGCACAGTTATGTATGTGTATCATTTATGTAATATGTATAAGCAACCCTTCAACATAACAAAACTATATACCCATTAATCATTCATTTGTTATGTAAGGGTAAATACAGACACGTAAAAAGCAAGTTACTTTTTTATTATTTTTATGTTCTTTATTTAAAAAATAAGGGAATTGATTGGCTGCGCAGGGTTCCGAGCGACCCTCAAACTCGCGCAGCGTCCCTCTAAAAATCGACCAATGAAAGCAAAAGCACCCTTAGAGGGTCCGCGCCCTTTCGCCTTCAACAAAAAATTATCATTGAACATGCGATGCCAAAAATATTTCGTTTAATGCCAATTTTATGCTTCCATATGACGAAATTTGGTTTTAAGAGATATTTTGTCTTTGTAAATATATCTTAAAATCATTTTTAATATTAAATATGTTTTAAAGTATATGTTTAAATGAATGCTTACAAATACCGTTCACTAATTATTATATTTTCAACAAAAATTGTTACATATTGTTGTTATATAATTCTTACATAGAAATAAGTTTTATGTCATAAGCTAGCGACTCACTCTCGCTTCGCTCAGATTCGTTCTTAGGTATGTTTTAACGGTTAGTATGTAATAGATAGACTACGAGTACATATACATATTATTTTTTCCAACTTAAACTTGACGCATTCTTGTAAATGGTAATTAATCTTGTAAATGTAATGGTATTAAAATGGTAGGTCCGCCACTATTGAAAGTAATCTGAAGAAGTGATTCCCATACAAAATAAACAGTTCTGAACTTTTCGATTTTTCAGCTACTCTAATGGGTTTTAGCTATTTTTTTTATACTTAAACCGCCCTGACACACCCCTAACAAAATAAAAAAAGAATTATCAAATCAGTCTAGCCATAATTGAGTTTAAGCAAGACTAACACACAGCAATTGGTTTTTATATATGTACATGTATAGATGTACAATATTTTTGCGCGCAATTAAGTTCAAATCTTTGTAAAGAAGTCTACAGACTTGATTTCGCCAGCATATGATGTGATCTGATTTTCTGCTATTATCTATTACAAGCAACTAACCCTTGCTTCGCTCGGGTTCGTCTCTAACTTGCATCCCAATGCAAACTTTTATCCCTATTTTTACCCCGGGATTTTCAGGGATGATTTCTGGGATAAAAAGTATCCTATGTCCTTTCCAAAGTCTCAAACTACCTTCATACCAAATTTCATCTAAATCGGTTTAGTACATACAGAGATTACCCCCTATAACCTTACCAGCTCACAAACTTTACCTCTTTATAATATTAATATAGATTTATTAAGAAATCTCTTTTAATTTTTTTTACTAGCATTTTTTTATAAGATGATTTTTTTTATTATTATTTCTACTTTTAATTTTGACATTGTAAATGTTATTATTTGTTATATTAAATAAACAAGAACCTATTGTTTGATATCATTAAATAAACTTTATCCGTGAATTAAATTTAATTTCGCATTTATTTATTAAATTTAATATGATTAATAAATAAGTTATTTTTGCAACGTCTTTCAAACGACCTAAATAAGTTATTCATGATATGAAGTCTCAAAATCAAACCTTAATTCATTTTGTAAACAAAGTGTAATATTTTGAATAGATGTGTGGGTACTCTTATGTATAAATAGAATTGAATTTTTCTATAATTTACTTTTGTATTCAGAAAACACCCTCTTATTAAACACCAAATATTAGAGATGATCTCCTAATAAACAAACTCAGCATGATTTTAACTTGTCAGTCAGTTTTGTCAGCTCTTAATTTGTGTATTGTAGGCAACGAGGAGTGTGTGATACAACTCATGATTGAAGAGCATTGTCAAATAGGCAAAAAGTTGTCATTTTTGTTATATCGCGGGTGCTTCCGCCCCCTCGATGTGTTAAGGGTCGCAAATTCGTGGCGCATGCGTAGTTGTTTCCTGTAAATTGTACATTTAAATAATTTCTATGAAATGAAATGGTATATAGCATTGGCATGACTATTATCTTTGGTTAAGATTTGATTAAGATCTTTGGTTAAGATTGGTTTTTGGTTAATTTTATGTAATGATCAGGTTTATACGGTAGATTAAAGATTTAACTCAAGATTTATTTATAGGTTGGGATATTCTCATTTACCTATAACAATATAATTAATCAATAAAATGTATTATTTAATATAGTACAGATATATATTTTTTATAACTGATATTGAATTACAAATATAATAGATATTCATATTCTTTTTTTGAAAGATATTGTTAAAATTGTTCTTCATGTTATTATTTTTAACGAAATTATTTACGTGGTTACTCTCGTCGGAATACCGGATCTAGCCAGATCTTTATTAGCTACTGCCGCTAACAATTCTTTTTTAAAGGTTTTTGAATGTTTAAAAATAACTAAACTTACGCCTATCAATAGATTACAACTTACTTTAAAATTAACATGTAAGAAAACATTTTATATCATTGAGTAGGTATTATTTATTTAGTAAATGTAATAACTAAATCTGCTATCCAGGTCTACTTAATTATATGCTGCATCACATTGTATTAATACTTAAATTATAATTAATTCATTTCTTTACCTTGTAATTAAATTGATATACAAAAATACTTATATTAAGTATATATAGGTTTTTTGCTTATAAGGTTCACCGACTATGTATTATAATAAGGAATTTAATGGCACTGGTTTTTTTCTTTAAATTGGTATGACATGCATAACATTAATACTAGAAGCAAACACAAAATTGTAATGCCTGTGGCTCGACTATAGAGAGTCAGTAATTCTTTTTATGGACAATGTATACGCTCGTACTACATACAGGATCCCAGAAAATGTTGGAAAAGCTTCTATCGTCAAATTCAAAAAAATAATGTTAAAGAACGTTTGTGTGCTAAAGGCTATTTATTATACAATAAATGATTTTATAGAAGATGGCACGCCTTGGGAATGACGTGGTCGCCTCCAGGCTACTTCAACTTTATAGAAATATTGTAAATTATAATTTAATATTATAAAAAATATAACG
Organism: Argynnis bischoffii washingtonia; assembly: GCA_033884665.1. Classification (NCBI taxonomy): domain Eukaryota; kingdom Metazoa; phylum Arthropoda; class Insecta; order Lepidoptera; family Nymphalidae; genus Argynnis; species Argynnis bischoffii. The sequence goes on along the minus strand of CM066618.1, from coordinate 8,541,447 downwards.
ACATAATATTAGTCCCGCTGAGTTTCTTTCGCCAGTTCTTCTCAGGTCTGAGACTTCTCCTTTCCCAAACTGGTAGTAAACTCATTACGTTCAGTAAAAAATTGTAAAAATTTAATGCTGAATAAAATATTTTGAATTTGAATTTAGACCACCCTGGAGGTACATATTAGTTAAAAAAGGGTAGTGAAGTTCGAACCACGGTTCATCGGTTCAAGACGAACATATCGCGTAACATACTCATAACATACGGAATACGGATAAAATATTCGTAATATACTTAATAAGTTCTACCTAGTAAAATATAAAGTGCTTTACGAATTTGATAATATGTATAAAAAACAAATAATAAGAATTGTATTGCTTATACGATGTACATACATATGTATATACTATTCAAAAAATATATAATAAAAACTAAAATTTGTGGCACGTGAGCTTATTCTCCATGAATGGCATTCCCATTAAATTAAGCTTTTTTCATCGTATTTATATTTTTTTATGGCTTGGTTCTTAGTTTTTTTGTTTGGTCAACGAGGGGTCAGTTTTTTTGTTCCTTGCTTTGATTGATTGACAGACAACGGTCATTCGCAAATTCACGGCTACATCTGCGTGATAATTGGACCAGGGTTTGAAATTGCATAGAGTGTAAAAAAATGTATTAATTAACCGTGATTTATGGTCTAGAAATTAACGAATGTATGAACAAACAATATTAAAAATTTAATTTAAATATTTATCACCGTAATATGTTATTCGCCTTGCAGTTATTATTTAGGCACATAAATAGTAATTAATAATATTGAAACAAGATGCATATTTTCAGTATTAGTTATTTGTTTGATATTTTGTCGTATTTTTTTGTATTAAAAATATACAAGCTATCTCTAAGTGTACATAAACATGGTTTTTATTGAAACATTTTTGTGATTTTTGTATGCCAAACCTTATTATCGAGTGCTTTCTCCCATTGTCCCCGTTGTCAGACACGCGTCCAATCCACGTTTTTATATTAGTTCACTTTTTGCTTCACTTCTAAAAAACCTCCCCAATGTACAAATAGCAGGGACCTTTGATCTGAGAGCTTATTAAATGTAAATATTTCATGAAATACAATCGTGATGTTTTTTCTTCGTTAACAATTTGATGATTAATGATTGATAAAATTATTTAAAAAAATCCGCATATCGTCGATATTGGTAAATTAAAAAAATGTAGAGCATTAAATCTATGCACAAACGGCCTGAATTTAAGCCATAGGGTCCATCAGGTAGCAATAGGGTAACCATGACATTTACGTCTGACCCACGTCAAAGATTCATTTGAAATGGCTAAAGTTTTTAAGTGATTATATTTCAGTGTTTATTACACATACAACATCTCAAATTCTTAATTAATGAAAAGAGAATTTCAGTTACTCTATAAATTTATGATATAATTATTAATTAAGCTTGATGAGTTCCTACTATTTAAAGAAAGTGAGATATTCTGCTTAAGATTATTTTTAATACTAGATAGCATTCAGCAATTAATATAGTAAAAAATGAAAAGTTTGCTTGAGAGTTATTTATGTATAGTAGGTATGATTTATGTTAATTTTAGAATATTCGTCTACTAAAAATTTACTTAGATCAATTCATAAAAAATATATTTTACAAGTTTCATTTTTTTTTCTAATCTATTAAGCTTATGTTATCTTTATACAAACTATATTTTGACCGTCTTTTTTGTCTTAATTTTTATAATATAATAAATTATAGAATTTGTATCATTTTCAATATAAGTTGATGGTGTTGTTAGTACAAGTATTGTGTCCACGAGCTGACCAGCAGATGTGCATGCCGGCTGTTTGCATTCACTCAGCGCATGCGTCGCACGAACAAATATGGCCACTGTCATTATGACCAATTTTACTGCATTTTTGCAACCAAAATAGGGGCATAAATAATAATTTATTTTAAGCCCCCATTAATAACGCTTATTTTCTCAATTTCATAATAAAGCATATTAACTTAAATCTTTAAAAAAAATAGTCATTTGTCACAATTACTTTATTTACTAATGATAAATAGAAATCAATTATTAAAATAAATTTACTATCAACAATAGTAGAAATATTATACAGTGTTAAATCGTTTTTAGACATAATTATTTTAATATAATACAATATTAGTACATATTACCTATGTATTTTACCGTTTCTTATTATGTAAAAAATAAACATGTAAATATGAGTAAGCTCCTTTTTTGTGTTTTTTGTTATATCTTGCTCGACACTTAATCATAAAGGCTTGTCGAGTTATTCTTAGCCACATTTGTATTTATATTTTTATTGTGAACTTAATATACTGTCATTAAAAACTTTAAATTATTTTCCCTATTGTACTTGAAAAAACATCATACAGTGATTCATATGAAATAACATTGGTATTTACATATATACATTTACAGTAAACTACTTTTATATTACTAATATTTATATATTAATACGTGAAGAGAAAACTTTGAACCCCTTTTTAAGCATATTGCATGTACGGAGGAGTATGAGCTTCGGCATAGTTAAAGTTCATATATAGAAGGACTGCAGAAAGCTAATACCCGCGGATCCGCTCGCATATTTTATTTATATATATATACATATATACTTCACTGCTAAAAGATGTAGTATGACGTTATATAACCTTCATCAATATTATACGAGTACTTACATAATATACCTATAGATGAAAAATTTATTTGTCTATACGTCGTGCAAATCTCTAAATCTATGGGCCCATTTGAAAATTCTTTTGGACTTTAAGTTATAGGTTATCTATATAACTTTGAAAAATGAACCTCAATATCGATAAAACTTAATGATCACTAGATTTTATAAAATGGCATCGTTATTTATTACTTTTGTTTTTACATGATAATAGGACCTCACAATTTTATATAATATTAGCGACTCACCCTCGCCTCGCTTCGGGTTCGTCCCTAGACAAAAACAAATTTATCCCACGGGAACCGTACATTTTTCCGGGATGATATATAGCCTATAGCCTTCCTCATATAACGGGCTATCTAATGCTAAAAGAATTTTTCAAATCGGATTAGTAGTTCTTAAGATTTGCGCGTTCAACCAAACAAACAAACAAACTCTTCAGCTTTATAATATAAAAAAATATAAGTATAGATTATATATCATGTTAAAACAATAATAATAATTAATAGGTTAATGTTTTTTAATCACATGCATGGAATTTTGTAAATTTCTAAAGATTAGCGAGAGTAGCATTTTCTAAGTGCCTAATTTCAGCTTTGTCTGTAATATGTAGAATAAAAAACAGTGACCTTCTTGTTCTTTTTCTTGTTCTTTGTTCCTTATATATTCTCCCGATTCGTATAATTTTAATATATTTGGACATTTTTCTCAAAAAAGTGCAAACAGTACATTATTATTTATGGTAAATAAGTCTAGCCCACCCCCGTTCATGCGCGTCGACCCCTGGTCTACGCAAAATTCACCACGCAGTTCTTCGTAAATCGTCACACGCAGCACGTCTCTATAATATATATTATACGATATTTTAATCAATTACAACAATATAAGCAACGTTGTAAATCATTCGGTTTCCAATAAAATAGTAAGGCTGGTAGCGCGAAACGATAGGTGATCAAGTGTTTGTGATTGATGCCAAAATGTTTTCGTTTATAAAAATAAAGAATTAATGTTTTATACTAGAGTAACTATGTGGTGATACGCTCGATTGCTGTTTTCTGGAGGGTGACTCTAATTTTACATGAAGGGTGAGCTTCTTATGTATTATGCAGAATTTAAAAAAGGTATATAATGTTATCAAATCTTACCCATTTAAATTATGTATATGTATGTTATATAATAAATAAGTGCTTCTACACATATATATATATATATATATATATATATATATATATATATATATATATATATATATATATATATATTATAAAAATGTATCTATATAATAATTTTGATTTTATAAAATAATAAATATTTACACTTAAAGATTTTATATAAAAAAGTTATATTATGATATAATTGTTATATAAATAATAAAGTTGAACTAAAAATATGATCCTTAAAATCAAATTATTTCTTTTTAAATCAAAATAACATCATTAGAATAATAAAGCATAGATATATTAAAATTAAGGTTTTCTTATTTGAAACTTCACAATATATTGTGTTCATAGAATATATTTCGCTTTTCTATATCTCTCTTACATATTTTTATATTACCTACTGGAAAAATAAATATATAAACAATATGATACTTAAATAGCAATTCCAACTTTCTTATGTGTAGTTAATGGAAATGTGTATACATAAAATAGCAAGTATAAAGAATTTTTTTTTATTTTATTTAACATTTTATATAAATTAAAAAAAATAACTATATGTATCTTTAACAAGTGGAACAAGAGGAGAGTGATAATTTAATGGTTGATTTATTTCACTTTATCAATTTCTCGAAAAAATCAACAATGAAATAATTCCTGTGTCAGTGTCCGGTCGGTCAGCTTTCAACCGGTTCAATTACACGGTTTAAATAGATATCTACACTATAATTGCTTTTAGTGCAATGATTTTGTGACCTACTTATTTTAAAAAGAAAAAAACAAAAATATATAGCGCTTTTTAAGCGCCATGACAAACACATTGATATCTATACATATAATAAAATTTTAACTAAGCCGAATCTGTACATTATATATTTTTTTGAAAATCTTATTGAAATAAACATTATTATCGATACAGAGGCTGAATCTATAGTTTTTAGAATTTTTGTCTGTCTATCTGTCTGTCAGTTACCGCATCACAGAAAAATCACTGGAGGGATTTTGATGAAATTTGGTATGGTGATAGCTGGTGATCCGGGTCAACATATAGTTTACTTTTTACCGCGGGAAAATATCTCATTTCTGAGAAAAAATACAAAAACTGCAATGTAAGAGTATTATACTAATATGTTAAACCTAAGAATTTGGTTTTTGGTCATCTGAACGCGGGCGGAGCCGCGGGCAATGCTAGTTAATATATAAAGTGGTATTAAAAATTTCTGACGAGGAATTTTTTTATCAATATTAAAAGAAACTTGTTTATTAATTGTTATTGGTTATTATATCTATCTGTGTTCATAATTTTATATACACTCAATATACCTATTTCATAATTTTTAAGTGAAGCAAAATTGATGAGTATTATATTGCTATTTTTTATTAGATACATAAAAAATCTTTCTCATCATTTACCGGTGGTAGGACTCTGTCAAGCCTGAGGAGTCCGACTGGATGGGTACCACCCCCTTATCTATTTCTGCCGCCAAGCAATAATGATTGCATTGTTGTGTTCCGGTTTGAAGGACAAGGTAGCCAGCGCAATTACAGGCAAGAGGCATATCATCTTAGTCCTCACAGTGACAACGCACCTGTGGTTCTGCATTTTTATTACTTAAAACCTAAGTGCATGAACCGTAGGTGTTATGGGCGACAGGTACTGCTTTCCATCAGGTGGTCTGTCTGCTCGTTTGTCACTGAATCGCATAAAAAAAAAAATCTTAATTTTAATTAGTAGTATTTTCATACGAAGGATTTTTTCTTAAATCTATCCTATATTGGATTCCTAGGCATATAAATTATCCGAAATATTGAGACACACACAAAGCGTTATTTTCATATACATATTATTTAAATCACCTATATCATTTTCACTATCCCGCGAGAACCTCGCTGTTTTCAGCATACAAAGTACAACCTATTTTACTCGTATGTCAAGAACTCTCTGTCAGTGCAATTTCGTGATTAATTTTTCAAATTTCATTGATCAATTTATGTTTAAATTTATTTTAAAAACTCATAGGTATCGAATTTACTCCATATCATCTTCTAACGAAAAATATCAATCAAAACTATAAGTGATCGGACTACCATATAAATGTGAAAGTTTGTATGTGTGTTTATGTTAGTTACAATTTCAGGCTGAACGGCTGCACGAATTTGGATAAAATTTAGTACACAGATAGCCTCAGAGCAACACATAGGCTATTAAGCACCTAGGCATGCACAAAACTGTAAATATTCTTTTGATTCAGAAAAACTAAACTGCGGCTGTTGCAGAGTGCAGTGTGTGTGCAGCCGCAGCGGCGGCGGCGGCCGCGGCGGTGGCATGGAATACGTCTCAGGTCACACATGAGCCGGAGTCGACTAAGTCTTCGCCTCTGCATGTGCCGAATGGCACAATCAACGGCGATGTGGTGCCTTACACGAAGACTTGTAAGTTATCATTTTTGTTGTTATTAAGGAGTATAAATTAAAATCGGATTTCGATCGCTTATTGTCCCTTGTAAAGGCTCAATAACGCTTAGGCGTGTGAGAGTCGTTTCATTCTAAGGCATCTTCTATACGGCAAGATCTGTTTCAGGATAGTAGTAAAACATGGTCCGAACCTCACAGGAGATGCCCTTACGAAAATTACTCCCTAAGAGCTTAATGCTCAACTTTTAGGTAGAATCTTTTCTCTGCCTCCCCGCCCGGTGACGCTGTCAAGGCTAATAGGGCCAACAGCAACTTCACATTCACATTCAGAAAAAAAAAGATCGCTGATGACTTATTCTAGTTCTGCAAAAAAAGAAGACTGGTACAATTATTTACACATATTATTTCTACTTTAATATTTTATTTATTTTATTGGAAATATATATACCATCAACTTATCATAATGACATCAACTTATCACAATGATATGTATATGTGTACAATGTACATGCATTTCGGTAGGATTTAACTTAACAGGTGTATACATACAGCATGTCACTTGCATTTGCAAGTTTGCATGCAATTAAAAAAGCGTTTGTTACATGCAAACTAAGAAGAGTATTGAAATAGTTAAACGTATGTAAAAACTAACATAATAATACAGTGCTAAAAATACTTTTACAATACTAACTACTAATAATGCCTAAAAATTTTTAAACAAGGTATAATCATCACAGCAAATAATATCCATTTCACTCTTAGATTAAATTAGTTTGTTTAAAGGAGCATATTTCCTTACATTGTTCCTGGAGTGATTCAGTTAGAAGATGTTGTTAGTGGGGTATCTAGGGATAGGTCTTTGGACATTAATGTCAATCAGCTGTATAATATCTGAACAACATATTTGCCCTGGAAAGCGCTTGTAAAGCGTTTTAATGTTACTAATGTTAATAAAAAGTATATACTATACATTAATTTTATTGCGACAGTAAATCTTGTCACACTAATTCTAAGTACATAGCGTAGGTATGTACCTACCTCTACCTATTTCAAATAAATTTTTACTCAGGGAAATCTCACGATAAGTACTTATAATGTAATAAAATTATGGGTTTGATTAATTTAAGGTTTATTTTCTGTCACTTAGCTTATTAAAATAAAAGCTTATTTAAAAAAAAGCTTTTACTATTAATTTTTGACAATTAACGGCTCTTACTCGTTAATTTGCAATTTCGAATTTTGAATTCTAATGATAACATACATAAAGATTTGTCTGGGTATCCATGTTCTAACGATATAATCGATGCGATGAGCGATGAATCTTGTGGGCGTTATCAGGGCTCAATGCGGGCATAAAATAAAGTATTCATTACTTAATACAATTTAATAAGAGAAATCACAATTTTATAAAGTTAAATGATAATTCTAATAGTTTAATCGAGCAGCGGGTTCTGAACACCTATCTGACTTCAACACACAACACTCCAATGATCCTCCATGATCAACCAACATTACCAAGCCACATACCTCCAACGAACGTCGTGATGGCGCCACGACCCCGCTCAAGGCTTCGCCTCGGCTGTTAATTTGAAATTGATTCGACGTAACATAACATAGCGACTACAAATAATAAGGTTTTAAATTGCAGAAAAGATAACAAATCAAATTATAATTTACTAGCAACTCACCCTCGCTACGCTTGGGTTCGTCCCTACTTACGTTTTAAGATTTAGTATAGATTTCTCAGTGGTGAGATATTTTCTCGCAAATATATGTTGACTCGGAGAACCAGCTATAATTATACCAAATTTCATCAAAATCCCTCTAGTGGTTTTTCCGTGATGCGGTAACAGACAGACAGACAGACAGACAAAATTTTTAAAAACTATAGGTTTGGTCTCTGTATCGATAATAAGGTTTATTTCAATAAGATTTTCCAAAAAATATTTAATGTACAGATTCGACTCAGTTAGAATTTTATTATATGTAGGTATAGATTTCTACTAAATCGTATTCCTCTGACATATTATATTTGCAGTCATAATGTTAGTTATACCTACGCAGTAATGGTGCCATTGCACGATAATAGATATAAACTAGCGACTCACCCTCGCTCCGCTCGGGTTCGTCCCTACTTACGTTTCCGTTTTAACGTTTAGTATAGATTTCTCAGGGATGAGATATTTTTCCGCAGTAAAAAGTATCCTATATGTTAACCCGGATAACCAGCTACCATCATACCAAGTTTCACTAAAATCCCTCCAGTGGATTTTCCGTGATGCGGTAACAGACAGACAGACAGACAGACAAAAATTCTAAAACTATAGATTTGGCATCTGTATCGACAATAATGTCTATTTCAATAACATTTTCCAAAAAATATTTAATGTACAGATTCGGCTTAGTTACAATTTTATTATATGTATGGATAGATTATTGAAACAATATCAGTTACTATATTATAAGTAATCACTAGGCTATAAGAGAAACTGCTAAAATACTATTAATTATTGATTTTTCCTGACAAATAAATAATAAAGGCACATTTATATGTATTTTAATAACACATATTATAAGTGCCGAAGCAATTCCGTCTTTAAAGTGAGGTCTACGGAAAAAGACAATTTTGATCTAATTAGGCTACATTATTACATTTTATCTTGAAAAATGAAAGGTTTCTTGTGGAGAAAGAGATACCATTGAGATCGCTATTATTCGAGGACGGGAAAGAAGAACCAAAAATCAAAATAAATCCGCGAAAAAATCCGAAAAGATAGTTTTATTTAAAAGAATCAAAAAAGTCAGAATGAAAATACCTTTAATTTTTCTTATAGAAAACAAAGATTTGGGTATAATTATTCTAACTGTAATTTTAATTGTATATAATTATCGAATCTCATTTTAATACCAATTACTTAAAAATAGGAAAAGCGAGAATTATAGATGTCCGTATATTTTTTTGCTAACTTGATCATTGAAATGATTTAAATAGTTACATTAAAACTGGTTAAATATTTAATATTAAGCTGAATATTTAAATTAACATGTATATTTATTTCAACTGATAATTATTTTTTAATATAAATGATCAAAATATAAAATTATAATTTTATATTTTAAGCTAAATATTATTCAATTTGCTTTTATAACATAAACTAATATTTTATATGATTTATTTTTAGAGAGTTTCCTATATCTAATAATTTACTGATCAATATATTTAAAATAAACTACCTACTGATTCTCATTAAACAGGCACCACCCATTTTCCCGTTTAGGGTGCCGCCCTATCTTATTAGAATTAAGGGTTCAATTTATACGTTTCTTGTTAAGTAGTTGCTTCGATTCTATTGTAGATGGCGTTAGTAGCGTTAAATGTACTGCCATCTATTATTATATTTAGTATTTTTTTGACAGTTTATATTATTAGATCATTCAATTACAAATAGATGTCGCTTACTTTCATAATATGTACTATGTAAAGTAATTTATAAGTATGAAAAAATTTGTTTAGAAACATATATTTTTCTACAATAAATATATATTATTTAAAAATAAAATATAAAATTATATATAAAATTATAAATATAAATTTACATTATTTCAGGCACATTCCATCGCGAAAGTTTATCGAGAGGTCACAGTGAGTCAATCCTAGCTTTGCAGTTCTGAGTATCGGAAATGACTCACAAGGGTATTACGCCTAAATAACTCGAAGAATGACTATAATACTAAAAATAATTTGATATATATTACTTTGCTAGTAATATATTTAAAATTTCATAATTAAATGTTAAGACGAGTTTTAAAGGCAACGATTGGGAACAATTCTAACAATTATACATATACTTTGTTGAATTGAAGTATAATTTATTTAATGTAAATTACCTGATTGAAGGGGAAGTAATGTACAATGGAATAAGTTACTTTAAATTTGACTTGATTCACAATATGCATGTTAAAAAATAATATCGGTAACTAGTAACGATGTTTATAAGGGGGAAAAGTAAAGAGAAAGTAAATGTGACAATCAGTCGGGTTTTTTTTTATTTTGAAAACTTGTCTTTCTAGTGAATATTCTATTGTCAAACAATTTTGGTGCATAATCATTCAAGGATTAGATGACCGACAATGGGCCCAACAGGCAAGTTCGTCACCATTTGACAAGTCAGCGAAGGGGACTTCCTTGACCGCTCAGTAAAAAACCTCGATTTTTAAATTTCACCATACTCTGCTGAAAATTACTTATTATTTATATCACAAATGTAACAACATTAGTCCCTTCGTTATATATTTTTAGGCTTAAATACTTTTAAAGTTGAATGGGTAGAGCAACATTTGATATTTTTATTTTTATTATGAAAGAAAAAAATCCCTGGATGAGGAGAAAAAGGTTGCCTTGAATCCTAAGACGAGAATTGACACGGTTATCTATACATACTCGTATAATAAAATTGTAAGCAAGCCGAATCTGTACATTAAATATTTTTTGGAAAATCTTTTTACTATCGATACAGAGGCCGAATCTATAGTTTTCAGAATCTGTCTGTCTGTGACCGCATTACGGAAAACCACTAGAGCGATTTTGATGAAATTTGGTATGATGATAGCTGATTATCCGAGTCAACTATTATACTTTAACTATAATAGGATACTTTTTACTACGGGAAAATATCTTATCTCTGAGAAATCTATACTAAACGTTAAAACATTAGTAGGGACGAACCCGAGCGGAGCAAGGGTAAGTAGAGCTAGTAATAAATAAACCTTTTACTATGTTGCAAATAGATTATTACATTACAGTAAGGCACAATATTTTAAATTAGGATTTTTGGTATTTGAGAGTCTATTTTTCAGAAGTTGTCTATTTATATTAGTAAAATTAAAGATTATTAAAAAATTACAATTTATTGTTTTTAGAAGAATCTATTATAATCAAATTCCCAATACTGTCATTCACAGTTGTGTAACCTAAAGTTATCTCGAAGTTGTAGTTAAACTCGCATTCCAGAAAAGTGGTTTTTAACACACATGTTTATTAATTTAAGATGACTTAATTTCATTCAAAATTTTTCTTATACTTAATGCAAGAAATGACAAAATAATGTAGACATATGTATATGAACATTTATTTCTCTAAATGTTTCCTTTATTACTTTTATATTCAATTAATTTAAAAAAAATATTTTTGATCGCAGACCACTAGACAATAATACTATCCTATTTGTTATATTGAATTACATAGAAAGAAAATATCAAGTATACAATATTAGTAAATCGATTAAATTGAAAGCAACATTTTTAAAATCTATTTACTTATTTGCTTAAATAATCTAAATTATTGTTTTGATTTTCATATAGCCGTCCATTATATTTAAAATACTTCTTATTATTATTTTAGCATGTGCTAATACTTCCAAGCTACTGTGTGTGGATTCATTTCAATATATATTTTTAACACGTCCACTTCACATGGCACGCGCTTTGTATGGCTGTGCGTGGGGTTGAGAGCTCTAGGCGCGTATTTTTCGATATACTAGACTGATAGATACGTAATTTATTAGCTTAATTAAATATTCTTAAAAGAACCTATTTCCTTTAGTACAACACAAAAGTCTCATTAAAATTCATCTAATTGCTCCTTAACTGTTAGCTGTAACTAACGATTAAGCTCTAATCAACTGTGAATTTACCTTCTATTACATGCCCGAAACATTTTTTTTAAAATAAACTTACTAAATGTACATCTTTAACCCCTTTAAAATTTTATTATATATATTAATATTTTGATTATGTTTCTTAACATGTGGTAATTTATAACAAAATTAGAAAGAAATATTTTTGTAATAAACTTGAATAAAATATTATGATCTATTAATTGGTTAATGCAGCTAGTTTATCAATAATCTTGATAAGAATATCGTTCGTTTGGGTTAATATTATAGTATAGTTAAAAAAATAGTTACTCTAAAATTGCTATTTATATTAATTTACAAGAATTAAATACAAATAAGACTTTAATTATAATAAAAGTAAAAAAAATATAGCATAAAGACGACGGCTGTGCGACTCTACGTCGTTCCCTTTCTTAATCATCGAGCGTTCTCTACACACTATAGTCCTACACCTCGTCAACAAGTGACATATTTTGGATTGGGGTAAAGCAGGCGGCGCTTTCGGGCGGCACACACGTTCCGTTAGCTTCTCTATTTTAAAAACTACTTGCTTTACTATATCCGGGAAGGGACGGACCACATCACCGCGCGTCGTCGACTCCTCACCACTGCCACTCATTTTCGATGCAGTCGACCTGCGTACGCGCTGCTGGTCGCAACGCGCGCACGCGCGTTCCTCGCATGCACTTAATGAATTTTGATAGTTGATTATTTGTATCATTAAACTATAAACGTTCAATGAACTGTAACTAAAAAGTGCCTTTTCTTCACGCGGAGGATGGATGTTACGCAGAGGTGATATCAGTGGTGCGGTTAAGATATTTTAGTTAACATGAGCGGGAGGGAAGGCGGAAATGCAGTTCCGTCTTCGAGTAAGTATAGTATTTTTTTAATATGAATATCTAATAAAGAATCTTATTTCTATTGGTGTTTTATAATAAGTTTTTTTTTATTTGTTTGTTATCTCATTGAGCACGTGTTTACGGGATTTGTATACATAAAAGTAATTTCGTAGATTGGAACTTGTAGCCTTATCGAGCGGATGTGTCACTCGTAGGGCCTGGGAAGCCGATCATAGAAATTGTTTACAACATCATTGAAATTATTCGAATTGAGGTTAATAGTCTTGTTCATTGACGTCGCACATATGCGTGCCATGTTTACTTCGTATCATGTTCATCAACAACAATATTTATTTAATTATAAGTGCGTGATAATTAAAGAATATTATCGTGTTTATTGTTTGAAGAAAGATTCATTTGTCAATTGATGAAATACTAGCAATAAATAAAATATTTTTACGTTACTACTAAATGACTACCTACATATATGTATTTTATAAAAGGTACTATGGAATTTAAATTACTTTTTTTATTGTCTGGAGTGACACGGTTATCTTAAAATACATGAGGCACCTATTGATTTACTAAAATAAAAAAATCGATGGTATTGCAATCTATGTTACGCATCGTGCCGTAAATTATTTACTATACTCGTTCGATTCCTAAACGGAACTTTTACGGAACTTAACGGAGTTACTCGCAGGCGTAGCGCATCCATGCGCTAGAGAATTATTAACAACTTTAAACTCTATAACTAATGTATATAGAGTATATATTTTAGCAATGTTTACATAGTTTTCTTTTAATTTGTGAGAGTTACAGAAGGTAGTGTGCGTATTAGATCGACTGCATATTCGAAGGACTACAACCTCCGTATTCCGCCATTCTTCTATTACGTGTTTTTGTCGTTGACATACCAAATGAATAGTGAAGAGCATCGTATCGATATGTTTACATCGTTTCAAATTTGTTGATGCAATCATTATCAAGGTTTGGAAGTCCCCTATTGCATGATTAAATAAGAGTATAATTGAATTTCAATGAGCAGTCGTAACACTTTGGTCACAAACGATGCTACACGGTTGTAGTAAATAAATGTAAGACATGAGAGCGTTATTTCCAAAAGGAATTGTTATTCATAGAGAGTGACAGAAGAAATGCCTATTTGGAATTTTTAGAAAGTCGATGTTAAGTAACGCTACGTCCCTACGACAGGGTCCGAACCCGTAGCCAGTCAATTAAGTCTGAATAGTGGTATATTTAACCGTCTCTTTCACTCTTGCCTAAAGATCCCGAACACAAGCGCCACTTGACAATGATTCATGTTTAAATTCCATACCTGCGATTGATAACAGCAAAAAAGCAATGAATGGCACAATATTCTTAAGAACTACTTACGTAGAGGAGGATTTTTCGTTTGTACGCCTTTTTACTACTAAAATAACTTAGAGTATTAGAAGATTTTTATTGGGAATTTTTAAGTAACTTTACATTTTGACATATTTATAAATATACAAATAACTAAGAACCATAAAATAACGGAATACTAAAGTATGTGTATTTCTATTTAAATAAATTCTTATTCAATGCATGTCAATCGAGACCGCGACTCGTTTTCGTTTATACCTTATAGTTGTTTTAACTTATGCGTAATACATTATTTGATCTGCGCCGCCCTAACGAGTAATTATAGTGAAATATTTTTGAACGGATATAAATTCGTAAATTGATCTATCGTGTTTATATTTTAAAGTAACAAGATTAAATATTTCATTATTCCGAAGTGTACATAATAGCCATAACATAGGATTATTAATAAAAATGTTGAATTTACTTAAGTTTTTGATATTGGATTATAAATAATAATTATATTTAAAACTTGTTTATAAAAAACTAGAACTTACGTCAAGAAGAGTTTTGTAACTAGACTAAGGTATTGCTGTATATTCGAGTAAGGCTCTATATTTTATCTTTTTTAACTTTTAACTTAAGCAGTTTGAAAATTATCTTTTCTCAAATATATTTTTAGGTATGCGTAATTAATAAGAGATTAATAAGATATGTTTATATTTACTTACGCCACAGCTAGCTCTTTCATCTCATAATGTTTAAATATTTCCTACTTTCTTTCTTTCTCTTTATCCCTCAACATAAATCCTCAAAATCACCATTCGTAAATTATTACGAACTAGATTTGATACAATTTATCCAATTGCTCATCTAATTTTAAATCCATTACTTATAGTTATCATTCTTTACTCGTGTAATTTTTAATAAAATGTTTGGTATTTGTCATAGAATTGATTTAAATTTATTCAGTTAATAAGGAATATTAATAAGATAAAATAAATAACTTCCGCTTAGATTCTAATATCAATGACGAAAAGTTCATAATTAATACTAACTTAGTTATAATTAAAATAAGATATGTATATCCTCGAGTCGTAGTAATTTCCGAACCGTGTAAAAATATGCAGATCCCTTTCCTGCTTTTGAAATAAAGTAGCTTAAATTAACTCGCACTCGAAACAGTTTAAGATAATCGCCTAAGGAACTTACAATAAGACAAGAATGCCAATATATCTTCCTCATGCTGTAAGTAAATATTTCACATACGAATATTTTTAAGGTTACTTTCATTTGTAGATGAACAAGCAGGTATTTCTTTATAATTTGGAATTGTAAAGCATTGTATGTTAATACACGTATTTTGTTCTATTATAATACGTCGTAGGTAATGTTTGTTTATTTAAAAAAAAACTGATTTTAAAGAACTCTTAATAATGTCATTTAATAAAAAATATTATGTCGTATATCATTTTACATACGGCATAATAATTTTATTATGAAAATTATGAGCTTCTATATAAGAATTTTATAAATATTCTCCAAAATATTATATTGTACCTATGAATGAATGTTGATTCATAATGAATGTAAAGGTTTTCATAAAATAATTAAACAAACCATACATATGAATATCGGTGTTATATAGCCTGAAAATGATACTAGGGAATATTTTATCTACAAATATTTGAGGGCACTGTCTAATGGAATGCAATCAAAACTTAAGCAGGCATATGAAGTTGAAATTCCTAAGTGTATGTTTTAGTGGTAGGGCGTAGATGCGGGTGGGCGGGGGGTCGCGGGTGCGGTGCGGGCGTCGACTCACGCGCTCCACACTGAGTAAACATAACAGATACACGAGTCGGATGCGCCTGCGCTACCGCCGCTTGCACTTCTCTATATTCACAATGAGGGGGATAAAAATACTCTACTATTTTGTTGTTTATTGTTAGCTTCTATAACAAACTTCTCTAAAGTACCTAATAGTTGCTACTATTACTTAGTGATCATTCCGAAATACAAGTTAAATAAACTCAGAGGTCATTTACATTCTTCATTTTATGAGAATAATGGACAATTAATTTATCAATTTAATTAGAAATAAAGTATGAAATTATTTCTAATATTTCTCCTAACACACTTATTTCATAAAAATATGATTTTTGCGAATAATATAACATTTATAACAATTTATATAAACAAAACAAATTAAAATTATTGAAGCAAAGTACATAGTGCCAAAGATTTTTAGGATATCTAGTAATTGTATGTTTAATGTATATTTATTTATTTTTTCGTAATTGAAAAAATTTCGTAAGCTAAATGGAATTAATATTTTTCAATTTTTATACTTCTCTGCTGTTTTCTACTTCTAAGCCTTTTATATTCTCATAACTATGATTCACTATGATAAAAGCATGAATATACTCATAGCTTTTATTATACACTTAAATCGAGACCAACATAATCATTAGAGGAAGCATGTCAATCCCTTTTGTATGAATATACCACTTCTCTTTATTTCGGAATGTTTTGTACAAATATTACTCCTTTGAGTCCATTACATTAATACGAGAGTAGCGAGTAAATGTGCTTGTACATACATCTCATTCAACCTTTAAACTAAAAAAGTTAAAACTTCTTGAATGAATTCCCCAGTAAATAATACAATTATAGTACTTATTTTTAAATAGAACGAAAAATAAAGGTTAAGTGTTATGTGTGTAAGACACTCAAGTAGACATTAGATTTATCAATTATAATTAGTTGATAAAAAGAGCTAAGGATTAAATTATACTCTAGGTACTGTTAAAAATTCTAATATATTTTTGTATGGTATTTATAAATTGTATCTTAATTTAGTTATTCTTATTTTCTGTTAATTATAAAAATTATAAACAAAACCAAAACTCATCTCGGAGTAAATAATGTATGAGGCATATTAATATCGGAAGAGAGCTGTAAAACTCAAATGTTCCTACTAAATTTTTATGTCTATATTAGCGATAAAATATTTTCTTCAATGTAAAGCTCATAGTAAATATAGACGGTGTGTTTTGACTGGCTATAACGGAGATGTTTTACGCAAATAAGTTTCATTTTATTGATCAATTCAAGTGCTCTAACGTATTAAGTCATAATAATAAAAGTTCTATTTTATAAATATTAAATACTTAATGTACGTAAAAATGCATATGACGAAATAGCGAAATATAGAACGAGCGTTTACGCTTTCTCATTAATATGGTATAGGGAATAATAAATATCGAGTATCTACTGGTGTGCGGTTGATTCTTGACGACATGGCGTCGGGGGGCGAGGTAAGGCAAGGTGCAGTGTTACGGCAATGAATGAAGAGGTACCAGAAACGCAACCTAAATACCGCACATTCTTCGAGTCCCCGCCGTCGCCGCCACGTGTGTTGCCGCTTCTACCTACCGCCGCTACTGCCCGAAATAATAAGCTTACCCTAGCACACAAATATATTAGGATTAGCAAATAGACAAATAAAACTGTGAAATTCGTTTACATTTGCGTAGATAAACAATGTGTCAATATATTCCCTTATTTTTATCATTCTTACACTTTCAGTTTATCTTTGATAAATTTTATTTAATTAAATAACATATGTATAGAATGACACAATAATAATATGAATAAACTTTATACTATTTTTATATAATACTGTCGAGGATGTGTGTAATTAAAAAGATTAAAAGAATGTCTTGATCTAAGCCATCGCATACAAATCGTTAGGTATATTGCAAGTAAATAATAATTTGTATATTTAGATAGGTACTTTTAAAATTTAGTTTTTAAATGTATTACTCATGCTAATTTATAATTTTTTTTGTCATAGCATTTTTCTCAGAATTTAAAACATTCGTGCTAAAAATATTTTCCGGAAATACTTATGTAGATTAGTCATCATTCTTAGATTTGTATATGGCGCAGTTTTCCATTGCTAAATATTTATCATATTTATGAGGTATTTAATTAAAAACGCATATCTGTATTATTAATCCTTTAAAAATGAGGTCTTCAACCTTAACAAGTATAGTGAATTCTTTCTTTCGGTTCCCACGTTATTTTTTGTTAAGGAGCCGATAAGGGGAGTAGTATACCCTTTCTTAGCCCTGTAAATGATCGTGGGCCCTTATTTATTGCTAATAGATTTCCGAACAGTGAAATGTCTAAATATGTATGCTTTTAAAGAGGGGACGATCCACTTAATGCAATCACACGACTAGTCAAATGTGTACCGTTTTGAAATTCAATTACAACTTTCTCTAAGTTCCTTCAGGTGGTTTTAATTAATTATGTTTCACAAAATAAAATAGATAAGCTGCATGATAAACATAAAAAATGCAATGGTTATATTAACATTACATATGCATGTATTGCCCTACTTCACTAATTGCTTATCAGTTATTACATTATTACGATATTTTGGAATAAAAAGTTACAAATGTATTTGTTAGAGATATTTTTGCGGGGCTTTTTATTGCCGATTGTGGTTTAAGGGATAAAGGATTAAAAAATTGTTTACATAACATATAATAATTTAAGAAAGGAATTACATTTATTTATTTATTTATTTATGGAAAACCGGTGGTAAGACTCTGTCAAGCCTGAGGAGTCCGACTGGATGGGTACCACTCTCTTATCTATTTCTGCCGCCAAGCAACAATGATTACACTGTTGTGTTCCGGTTTGAAGGATAAGGTAGCCAGCGCAATTACAGGCAAGAGGCATAACATCTTAGTCCTCACAGTGACAACGCACCTGTGGTTCTGCATTTTTGTTACTTAAAACCTAAGTGCATGAACCGTAGGTGTTATGGGCGACAGGTACTGCTTTCCATCAGGTGGTCTGTCTGCTCGTTTGTCACTGAATGTCATAAAAAAAACATACAGCTTATTATATTACATATAAATAAAATTAATAATATATAGATACATTAGCCGAAAATAGTTTTCACGAGTAGAAAGAAACACAATGCAAAGATAGATCAAGTCCTATGGTAAATGGTACCTATTTACATGACTAACAATAAGCTCAATAGTAAAATAATAGCATATTTTTAAAAGAAATATGAGTTTAAATATCATATTTTATATATTAAAACATGTTTTTTATATTATAGGTGCGGGGAATGCAAGCGGTAGCGGTGTGATAGGCGTAACACGGCGGGGTCGCTGCAAATGGTTCAATGTGGCCAAAGGCTGGGGTTTTATTACCCCCGACGATGGTGGTCAAGATGTTTTCGTACACCAGGTGATTGTTTAATTTATTTAATACTAGGTTTTGGTGGCGACTACGCTCGTTTGTTAAGTGGGGCGGAAATAAAAGTTTGCCTTTGCCCATCTTCATGACGCAATCCATGTCATTGCAAAATTTCATCGATATCCGTTCAGTGGTTTAAGCGTACAAAAGGTAACAAGCAAAGATACAATTACTTTCAAATTATAGTATTAATATGAATTTCTGTTTATGTAATTATTACGTTAGTTTTGACAAAGAAAATAAAACTCAGAACTTGTAACATAAAAACACGTACTTACAGAAATGCACTATTTACTTCTGTAAGTATGAGTACGAGTACTTATTTAATTTAAAAGTAAAGTAACAAAGAATGAGTATTTTTTATATATTTAGTGAAGTTATAATAAGTACTTTCATATTTTTTAAAAATAACGATTGAATTTTATGAAGGTATATATGTATATACTATAATATAGATATTGCATATACCTATTATTGAAAAATTTCTAGAGTTTTGTGTAAACCATATCCATTGAGAAAACACACTACGTATCTAGCGAGCGAGCTGATAGCGTGCATGTTTGTTTGTTCACGTTATCAACTCCGGATGTTTTTTCTATACATTTGTGCCACCAAATTTATACTTCGGTCCTTTACAACAACGCTGGCGTCAAAAATATTAGGTCAAGACTACGATACCAATTTCATTCATTATTTCATTTACTATAAATTAATCAATATTTACTGTGATCTAGTATTTTATAATATAAATCCTATAATACATAGTGTTATCTTCGAAAATGCAATATTGTTATCGTAACTGAATGCGACGAAACAACTTACATCTTTCCAGTTTTTGTTGGAAGAATATCAAATATTACATCTTGTCTAAACTAAATGGCCAATTACCTCATTCGTGTATATTTTGTGAGAAATAATGTGAAAGAAAACTGCATGAAAATTCGAAAACACGCATTTACCCAGACATAAGACTAATTTAGATCGATTTTTTACTCCCGAAAAATACCAAATTTCAGCGAATCGTTAGAGCTGTTATGTATTACGTATGACTTATCTCTAAAACAGATCTCTTCCAGTCAACCTAGGAGGTGAGAAAGATTGTCATTTAGTGCAAGATAACACGGAAATAAAGTAAAAAAAAAAGAAATCATAGTATATATAAAAATAGCATACTACATATAGTCTTAGTATTTTCGCTCTTACCTTTTCGGGCGCCAGCAGTGCGTGAAATGCAATGATAAGTCATCAGATTGGCTTGGTCTCACAGCTGGCGCCCCTCAAGGCAGCGTACTATCACCATTACTGTTTTCTATTGTCATTAATATTATATCACGTTGTTATTTTTTTCTCCCTTCCATCTGTATGTAGACGACACTTAACACTCCATTTAATTAAAAATATTTTATTTTTAATGATATTGTATTACCACGTAAAAAAACTGGAGTTATAAATGACATTGTTTTATTTCAGAGTGTCATACAAATGCCAGGATTCAGATCGCTTGGTGACGAGGAAGTTGTAGAGTTCGAATGTAAGGAATCAGACAAAGGACTGGAGGCGACACGCGTGTCTGGGCCATCTTCCGTCGATTGCCAGGGTTCACATCGGCGTCCCTTGTCGAAAAAACGATTCAGGAAGATACGGTATAGAATATTATATAAAACGAAACTATTGTTCATATTAATTACTAGCGACTCACGCTCACTTCGCTCGCGTTCGTACTTCCCTAGGTACGTTTTCGCAGTTAGCTGTGTTTATACGTAAATAGTTGCTTGCTACTCCTAAGATATTCATTTAATTTATATAGCGATTTACCTTCGTTTTGCTCGGGTGCGTACGCCGTACGCGGATTTTGTTCACAATTTCATGGGGTTTAATTTTTTTCGCGGAACCCTGATTCTTTTTCTAAAATAAAAGTAGCCTAAGTTACTCCCTATAACATCATCTATCTGCCAGTGAAAGTCCCGTCAAAATCGGTCCAGCCGTTTCGGAGATTAGCCGAGACAAACTGACAGACAGACAGACAGAAAGACAGACAGACAGATAGACAGACAGACAGACAGACAGACAGACAGACAGACAGACAGATAGACAGACAGACAAAATATGCATCAAAATATGCATTACAAAGTATACATCCATATGCATTTAGTAAAAAGCGGTTATTTTAATATTTATTTAATTATTTATTTTGGAACAGAAACAGAAAACAAATTAAATAAAAATCTCAACTACGTATTAAAAAACTAAAAATATCATTTTAAATTTGTTTTCCAATTACATCTGTACACAACTTTTAAATTAAAAAAAAACATATAATTATTTAAACAAACTTAACCAACAAAAAAAATGAATATTACTATTGGATATAAATATTAAGAAACAGAAAGAAAATAATATTTACATTTCATAAAAAGGAGAAGAAACAGAGACAAAGCATATCTATATAAAATAATAATAATAATAATTTAGGAACTATAATTCATTTAATTTTTTCTTGAATAATAAAAATTTATTATTAAAAATGTCGTATTCATTATTTAAACTATTATATGTTTTACACATTCTGTGTAAAGGGTTGTTTTGGGAAACATTATTAGTTGCCGAAGGTATATTAAAGAGTTGTGGCTGACGAAACGAGTGGGTATGAATTTTAGATTCTAGTTTTTCTAACAATTTGCTGTTGAAATCGCCATTGGCTATTTTATGGAGGATACACAAATCTGATATAACACGGCGATCTTCTAGGCTTTTTAGTTTGTAATATTACAAACAGAGACTCCAATTTTATTTATCTGTATAGATATATTTTTAATTTAATGAGTAGTCCACTCACATTCATTATAAATTATATAATTGTTAGTTTTATAAATTGAAGAAAAAAATATTTTAATCTTTTAGTTTACATTTAAAATATTTTTTAGTATCAAACTAATTTTTTTTAAAGTTATGATTTATCAAGAGTAAATAAATGTATCATATAATCTTATGAAATACTAGCAAAACCCGCGGCTTCGCTGGCGCTAAAACTACAACAAAAAAACTTTGAAAAGGTAGGCTTTTTATTTTATCTCCTTATGGGATGAATCTCTAAAAACGCGAAAACACGTGTTTATTTAATTGTATTAAAGAGCAATTATACCAAGTTTCAAGAAATTCGGATCATAAATATTTTTTGGGTTATGTTATAACGTGTATTCCCGTGGGAATGAGACAATCTCCCGCGGTAAAAAGTATCGTATATGTTGACCCAGCTATTATTCTACCAAATTTCATCAAAATCCCTCCAGTGGTTTTTCTATGATGCGGTAACAGACAGACAGACAGACAAAAATTCTAAAAACTATAGATTCGGTCTCTTTATCGTTAATAAAGTCTATTTCATTAAGATTTTCCAAAAAATATTTAAGGTATAGATTCGAGTCAGTTAGAATTTTATTATATGTATAGATTTATAAATATTGAATGTTTATAAATATGCGCTAGTTATAATAGTTACATATTGTTATCTAAGTTAATCGTTGATTCGAATAGAAATCTAATATAAATATTTCATCATTTCTAGATGTTACAATTGTGGTGAATTTGCCAACCATATAGCTGCTAAATGCGGCATGGGCCCACAACCAAAGAGATGCCACAATTGCAAGAGTGAGGATCATCTGATAGCTGACTGTCCAATAAAGGTAGGTATTAAGAGCTAGGGCAAACCATGTGGTTTGCCCTCTACATTTTAATTACAATGACAAAGTTAACCAATAATTTTAATGGGATCTTTAACTTTATTATTGTACTAGCGACTCACCCTCGCTTCGCTTGGGTTCGTCGCTAGGTACGTTTTAACAGGAAAACAAACACAGGTATAGAAAAGATTCCCCATCTAATCTTCCACTACCTTTTTCACCCCTTTATATATATATATATATACCCCTTTATATATTTATATATATATATATATATATATATATATATATATATATATATATATATATATATATATATATATATATATATATATATATATATATATATATATATATATATATATATATATCATCTCATGTCATTCCCAGGGTTTCAAACTATTTCCGTACTAAATTTCATCTTAATCAGTTCAACGGTTAAGCGTGAAAAGGTGACGGACAGACAGACAGACAAAGTTACTTTCGTATTTAATATTAGTATGGACATATAAAGCTGGATTTTTTGTGGTGCTGGTCTATCATCATCGGCTTGGGCTAAACGTTGATAAGTCAGTCAGTGAGTCGCGAGTAATGAATAAAAATAGTAATTGCAAATGTACTTTAGGAGATAAACGTATACTATTGCAGACTTGTTTGTATTACTTTTTAAGACCTATAATTTTCTAGTACATTATTTTGATGTATCTCTTAAGGTTTAGCCAGCGTTAGCCATATACATTTCTTAGAACGACTCGATAGAACCAGTCATTGCGTTTTCCCGCGGGAATGAAAACTGTGCCTGTAGTGAAAGGTATCTTAAATGTTGACCCGAGTGTTAAAGCTACTATACTATACAAAATTTAGTTAAAATCGGTTCAGTACTTTTTGTGTGAAAACCGCACATCGATTTGACTAAGTTAGTTTTATTATAGATATAGATAAAAATAGGTATTACGAGTGTACCTTAAGAGATAGACATATACCGTTGCAGATTTTTCTGTTGGCCTTTTCGAGACCTACAATTTTTTAGTACATTGTTTTGATGTATATTTTAAGGTTTAACCAGCGGGAGGTTTCTAAGGAGGATTCGACAAAACTAGTTATTGTCATTTCTCGTGGGAAAGAAAAATTTTCATGGGTATCCTAAATGTAGACCCGAGTTATCACTTCACCAAATTTCGTTGAAATCGGTTCATTACTTCTTGCGTGAAATGCGCACACACAAACAGACGTACAGACAAACAGACAACATTTTTAATAACTATTGTTTTGGGGTCTACATTGTATACATAATACGCTATAGTCATTGTTTTTAAAAAAATATTTCATGCACAGATTTCGCTAAGTTACTGCTTTATTATAGTATAGATATACATAAAATTATGAGTTTAAAGTTATTTCATGCGTAGTAACCACAAGAAATATCAATTACTATATTAGGAATTGTTCTAAATTAACTCGATTAAGGGATAAAAAATTGTTACATTATAAAACTTATTAAAATACTAATAATTTGTAAAGAAAAAATTATAAAAAACTGGATAAAACCACGTACTCTAATTTGGTCGTATGTTTTAGGTGGAGAAGAAAAAGGATGATTCGCAATCAAAGAATTCTAGTAGTTCACAGGGTAGTGTACCCGGCAGCCCTCAGCAGCAGTAATCCTGTAATATTCTTCGTTAATGTTTTTAATTTTTACTTTGTGGCGGGATTAATATTTAACATATTAGTACCGAAATCCAAAAATTATAACAGCTTTGGAATATTTACATGAAAGTAAGTAAGTAAAACTATCTACCTCATTTTTACAAAGATCAAACTTTATACATTTTGAATACAAGACTGATCAGTGTAACACCGTAAAGTACAAAACTATTTTACTCTTAGATTTTATGGTTTAAGTTTGCAAATGTAACATAGTACAAATTTTATGTGTTCGAGTGTTCGATACCTATATTATTACATAATATTGTATACCCAAAGTTGCGTGTGTTTGTATGATTATTATTAATTTTGTTGCTATATTCTATTACAACCGACTTAAAGTTATATTTTAGTTTAAAGTTATTTTTAGTTAGAGTACGATATCTGGCTATGAACGTAATACAGGCGTAACTTAGTAAGTCTTTTTGTTATTATTAATATCCAAAAAGTACTTCCGATATGAATTTAAACGCTTGCTAAACTTGTTTTTTCAAGCCTCTGCGCAATATTACTCGTATTTAGAGGACCAGCTGGGTGCTGATATGAGCAAAACCAGTAAAACATTTTAATTGCAAATATTCAAAAAAATGTTGCATTAATTTGTGTTCGTGCTCAATTACTTTGATCGAGTATATCTTATTTAAAATAAAACACGTATAAGGTAAATTAAAATATTGACAGGATTAAATATAGAGTCAATAGAGTTGAACTCTATGTGCCAAAGCGAAAATGCTGTTGCAATAAATTTATTATATTAGATTATAAAGGTTTATGTCAATTAAGTACAGGCTTGATTCATTTATTTATGAGTAACTACTTTTTTTTTCTTTTTCAATAAAATGGTAGTACTTAAGACACTAAAAACCTAAGAAATTAGAATTTATTACCAAATTAGATGTATTTCACAATTTACTAAGAAGTAAATAATATTACTGCATATTTTTGCCATGAACAATAATAACGTGAGCCCATCGATTTATATTAGATCTTAGAATAAGATAAATAAGGCAACTACTAAAAACAAAATATTAGTACAAACTATTTGAATTTCAATCGTTTTTTCCAATACATATAATTTTTATAATTGTTTTTAACTTTTAATTTATATAGTTGCCAACATATTTTATAAAGTAGAATATTTACCTCATAGTAAAAAACCTACCTCATATTATTTCATATATTAAATATAGCATAGATTTAAGTTAAATGTTCATTGTTAAACCATTTATGTATCGAGAGCTAGAAATGTAATAATAGTTTTTCAAATTTGTGCAGAATATTCCTAACACATTAAGAATGAACGAAATTACTTATAACAGCCTGTTAGAGGATCTAAGCGCAAGGTATCAAGATTAATAAAAATATTACAAAATCGTGTTATGTCGCAAAAAGGCATGTCAAAGTTAAAAATAGATTTCATTTTAAGTTCATATTTTCTTAACACATTAACAACTACACTCTGTACTTGCCAATACTTTATCATCACAGCTTTCAAGCTTATTATTGTTGGAACTACGCAGAAGGTAAGAAAATGAAATAAATAAGATCTAAGCACGACAGTTACGCCACATATTTTGAATGTAAGTACACTGTAATTAGACAATACACGGAATTTTTATCATTATAAATGCCTACTAATTTACATATCCGTAGCTCGTGAGCTCTTTGCACGTGATGACGGCAGGCACACTTGGTAACACAAGCGAGGAGCATTCAACACTAAGCAATATTATATAAACTATTCGAAATTAGGTATTACAAATACGGGTTTTTTAATTTTTAGTACGTAGACATAATAATGTAGCTATTTATAAGATTTTAAAGACTATTTGAAATCATCTACCTCATAATTTAATAAAGTTTATAGTTTATTGATAAGTAAATATTATAGACTTATACAAATTCTGATTATTATTATTTTCATTTTGCTTTTGAATGATAAATAATTGCAGGTTTTGTATTTCTTATGTTTAGAGTTTAAATTTTGTTTTTTTTTTATTTTTCAAAGAAAAATAAAGTATAAAATGTATTTTGATGTTTTATTTCCACTAGTCAGACAAAAATGTATTGAAAAAAAAGAAATATGCTCTATCAATCGAGTTTTAAACAAAAACGGTAACTTGAGTATTGAAAACATGTTTGTTAATCCAAATATTTAATTTCTACAGAAGCTTTTAATACCTTAACTGCCTCACAAGTCTAGTGTTTAGCATTTACGGCTGCAGATCCGAGTCCGAGAAAGATAGAGTTACGAGTCTATCGAGAGAATATAATTGGTCCTGCGATTGATCCAGTGAAACGACAATCCAAAATGACAATCTCAGTCATTGTTCTGATTCACAAAATTATGATAGTGCACACACGCCTGGTTTACTATGTGTCCTGCTCTTAGAGCTAGTCAGAGTCTGATTCTGGCGGGCATTGGTTGTGCTGACTAAAATTGTCTAATTTGAATGTAAATTGTATATCTAAAGTATATATACAGTTAGTACAGTAAGTATCTATTCATTATATATGTATAACATTATTTTATATTTCACCAGTTATTGCAATTTCTCGTGGGAAAGAAAGATTTTCATGAAGTAAAAGGTATCCTAAATGTTGACCCGAATATAATAATAACTTATCACTTCACAAAATTTCGTTGAAATCGGTTCATTACTTTTTGCGTGAAACGCGCACAGACAAAAAGACAAAAATTTTAATAACTATTGTTTTGGGGTCTATATTGTATACATAATACGTTACAGCCATTTTTATTTTTAAATATTTCATGTACAGATTTCGCTAAGTTGCTGCTTTATTATAGTATAATTGTATATATAAACAAACTTTTTGGCTTTATAAATTAGTAACATAATATTAGTAATATTTTTTTGGCCGAAACAACTTTGTTACGCAACCCTAATTAATTCATGGGAACTACCTCACGTCGACCACCAACATCGCACTCTTTTCGTATAAACTTTTATTGTTAAAGACTGTTTCGCAATTCTAATGCATGGGAACCACCTCACAATTTGCGTCAACCACCAATATCGCATTCTTTTCGTATTTCAACATAACTCTCGTGAAGTGACAGTGTTGTAACATCCGAGTGCACCTTATTGTTATAAACTTTTCTTCATTCATTGCATTTGTCACCTTAGGATAATAAGTTTATAAAATTAGTATTAAAGTATTTTATAAGTAAAGTTTTCATTTCATTTGCATCCTCTGACTGTGACTTCTATAACTACTTTCAAATGAAGATATTTGTAAATTTTTATTGTTTAGTAAATACTGTTAATTTTTGTTAATCTTTTAATATACAAATTGGACAAATGCAAGTCTAACTCGCATATTATAGGTTTCGTATAGCAAAATACTGTGTTGTTTTTTTACTTATAATTTTGTTAGGTTAATAATAAAATAAATACGAATAATACTTACTTTCAACAATATCGACTCATGTTATCAACCGTACAAATAAGTTCGTTTTACATTTTATTTTTACATTTTATGGTTATTAAATTACAAGTTTATGGTTATTAAACTGACAAAACGAGTAAATAAAAATATTCAAAAAGTGCAATATTACTAAATTAAATATGACATTTACTTTTGTGGCATTTTCAATCACCGCCATTATTTACCAATCATGCGGCGCGCTACGAAATTGGTATATGTAAAGTATATTAATATGTATGTATTCATTCCTTTTTAACGTCCCACTGCTTGGCACGGGCCTCCCTTCAGTATGAGGGGAATCAGGCCATAGTCCATTACGCTGGCCAAGTGCGGGTTGGCGGACTTCACGTCTTTTGAAAACTGCTAGGTATTTTCAGACACGCAGGTTTCCACACGATGTTTTCCTTCACCGTAAGACAAATGGTAATCATGTTGGAAATGATTCGCACATGAAAATATCATAGGTGCGAGACCCGGGATTTGAAACCACTTCACTCGGTTTCCCAAGCGAGCGTGTTACCACTAGGCTACCACTTACTATACATATATGTATATACTCATATGAAAAACCTAAGAATTCCGTTTTTGGCCATCTGACGCGGGTGGAACCGCGAGCAATACTAGTATATTTAAAATATGCTATAAATAGAAAACAACCAAATGAGGAGTCGTACTATCACACAAATGATGAATTGTAACTATTCAATAACAATTCAATAACAATTCTAGAATTTAAAATATAGAGAGCTTTCATATTTTTATAACTATACCTATGAGGACCTATATTGCGTCATTTATTTAAATTTTTAGGTTTCATATAGATTAGGAAATAAGGGAGTGAGAATGTTTAATTGCCATATATTTATTACTGACTATATGTATTGCTCACAATAACTTCACAGATATCATGACGTAACTTTTTTTTTATTAATTAGAAAGTAGGAAATCAGCTGCTTACGTTATATTTTCGTTACTGGGTCACCAAATTCTATTTATATTTACTATTTTTTTTATTTTTTAGGCCCACTTTAAATACGGAGAAAAACAATGTGAACGGGTGCACAGACAAGTGCGACATGATTGATCCTATAAGGTTACCATTTTTCTTTTTGGTACGGTAAATAAAAAAAAAATTCGTGTGTTCACGCATTGTTTGTTTACCTGGTTAAATTGAATCATTTATTGTAAGCAGTTGCACATCTATATAATAATAATAATGTTGTCCTGACCGAATTCCGTCACAGTGGTCATTATTACCTATAATTGGTTGCGAAGGCATAAGGAGGCGCACTCTTTACAGTCATTATTATCATACTTTTTTTTGAAAATTTGATAGTCCGATAGGACGAGAATTTAATACGAGATGTGAGAGATCAGGCTCAGGATCAAAGGCTTTGTGTGATCTTCGGGACACAGGGGTGGACTATCGTCAGCTTCTCAACTTTGGACTCTTATTGGAAATTTCTTGACAGAAAAATCTATCTAATCTCTATACTTAATCCAACCTAGAACTCGAACTCATGATCTCCTAATCTGCAGCTGTACTATCCATTAGACGTATACGATATACTAGCGATTAGACAAAAGAAGCAATCCCACCAAAAACATAAAATATAAAAAAATGCAAGTCTCGCGACGCAATTCTTCTACCGCAAACAGTTGTAAGATCTATTGTAAAACGAAGTCGTTTAATTTATTCAATACCTATCTATGAAAGCATCTATCTAACGACTTTGTCATAAATTGCTACCTAATTAGTTAAATAGCAATATTTTATAGTGATTGATTGATATTTATAGTGACTGAGTGATTAATATTAGATATCTTTATTTCTTTAATAAATAGAATGACTTGGTCATCCCTAGATTATAATAGGTGGCGCGTGAGTCATATTGGATAATTTGAGGAAGCGCAGGTTGGTGTGAGGAAGACCAAGTAATTTTACTTAGCACGTTTAAGTTTCTTAATTAATTAGGATATCTTAAATGCTTAATTAGTACATATGTTAATTTTAAATAACTTGTATCAAAATATTTAGTTTTTAGTTTCTTTTTTTATTTTTGTACAAGTAACAAAAGGGAAAATAATATATTTAAATTTAGGTAGTATTTTTTAATTATCTATGGTGATTTTATATTAAATGAATAACAAATCTTGAATATGTAGTAGTTAGTGTAATACGTATAATAATGACAGATTCGTCACAATCCTTGGAGAGCGTGGTCGACGGCGAAGGATGTCACGTTTTTCAGGCAAACCGGGTAAAGATGGGCGCCCGAGGATGCAGCAGTGCGGGGCTCCCCGCTTGCCCTCTCTCTCCACCCCCGCCCGCGCACCCCTCGCGCAGCCCGCCCCCGCGTCCCGCGCTGACGTAACGCTGCCGTGGCCGCCCGCCCTAGTGTGTGCCGCGCCGCGCTCCGACCGACCGGGCATCACTCACGCGCCCACCAATCTTTAGTGCAAATCATTTGACGTTTCACTTTCTGGACATCAGATTCGGTATCGAGCTCTGTTTAAAGGTGCATAACGAAGCTGTGCACGCGCTCATGTGCTTTCCCCTACCTTAGGATCCTTCCGACCGACTCCCTGACCGGATGCATCGATATCATTCCTCAATAACTTCTCGTTAACAGCGTTGCAAAATCTCCTTTTCAGCGCCGTTTAGAGTCTTAGCATATCGATTAATGTTTTTAGGTTTTCGGGCATTTACTTTATTAATAGTAAATTAAACTGTAAGGGATACGTGTTATGTTTAAAATATATCTGTCAAGAAGGAAATGAATATAATCGGCTTTAGTAATCTAAACCATCAACGCATCAGCATCACTAACTATTGCTTGTGTCTAATAGGGCTGTCTAACAATAATGCTATTACTCCAATTTGAAATTCCGATCGAATTAGATTCTGTAGCTTTGTAGCATAATAGAGTAATGTATGTGGAAGTTTATGTAATAGAGAATAGAACAAGACTACATCAAAGTTATCTAATGTTTAATGTATCCCAATAGTTAGATTTTTCTTACTCCATAATAATAATATGTATTCATTATCCGATCGAAACAGATATATCTTAACCACTTGTAAACCGGAATGTGATGTGTATATAGATCGCCGATGATTTCCAAAAATTAAAAAATTGGACAATAAAATTGGCATTAATGTGCTTATGGTAAGTTACACGTCTGATCCAGACGAAGGTAGTTGACGACAACGCTTTTTAGATATTAGAAGCATCACTTATACTATACTTCAAGCTGCAGAACCATTCATTCATAATCATGGTCGTAGTTTAATAGGTATAGCGTACAAATGGCATTTATTAGAATGAATGATAGTATCATCATAATAATATCAAGGATGTTTTACATTTCAGAGGCTAATAATATCATTGACGAGGAAATTAGTTGAATGTTAGTATAAGCATGAAGAATATACTTTGTAGTTTTTGTACTGCCATTGATCATTAATTTGATATTTCTTTCATGATAACATATTATTTAAATAATTGGAAAAATGATGACGATATCTCAGATTGGGGAGCTACTATAGATGTATCCTATAAAGTTCTTATCCAACTTCGTTCTCGCATTTCATTTCCTAGAGTAATCTCGCCTGCAGTTCTGTTCGCATGGTTGTTCTGCGCGTCTGGCTACATCCTAGCTATTAAAATACTCACCACCTTTATCAAATAAAATGTGAAATATAAAATCGGACAATGTAAAAGAAAATAGAGTTATACATACATTATACTATTTTTTATTAAATAAATAAATATTTTTAATGAAGTAGAATAGGCCTAATCCAAAATTTCTATTTATATCGTGAATAAAGATTTTTACATTTAATTTTATTACCAGTATCGAATCGTCTTATTGCGTTATATTTTCGCAATCCATATGCTTATATAAGATTAATACAAGTATAAAATATATAACTTGTTCAACTTTTACAATTTGAACAAATCATATCTGACGTTGGTCTCGTTGAACATGTTTTATTTATTTTAATGGCTAATATTTCTCATATTACGTCGTAGGACATTTATTGTATACATACTCACAATTGACTAATAGAAGGCTTAAAAATCATAAGTTAATTTAACTTTAAAGGTTTATGCTACCAAACAGGACTTCTAAGTGCAATTTAGGTTAAAAGAAAGCGGGCACGTGTAAGAAAAGATCTTATTTCATATATTTAATGAGTCAATGCATCAAGCAAAACGAGTTCGCGCTGGCAAAAGCTCTTCGCTAACGCCTTTATGAAAATAGAGGAAATAATTATGATGAAAAGTAATAAAAGCTTTTTACATATTTGTAAAAGAAATCTACTTATCTGATTCCTTATTTATTTATGCAAAACATCGGCTTCTTTTTTATTAAAATATTTAACACTTGTCGCGATATTGGTATATGTTGTGCACTCCTCACTTCTTACACATGGCAACTTTATCGTAGCCTTTGTAAGTGTAACGTTATTTCATTCACTATTAAACACAGCACGATTATAAAATACTATAGGAGGAGAGATTATATTACAGATATTTATGCAAATTTAAGTATAATATTTTAATTGAAAAGCAATTTATTATATTTAAAAAAAATAAAAAAAAAACTTCCACTTTATTCTAAATGAAAACCCCCGTTTAGTTATTTTTTACTTTTCAGTGCCTGTAAGTCGGTTTTTATTTTTTTTTAAGTTTTTATTTTTCCATTTTTAGTGTAGACGTATCAAATTAATCAAGAACACCAGGTAATTGCTGTAAATCGTTGAGGAGTTCCCTCGACTATCTTTCGGGTCCATCATCAGATCGACTCCAGACCTTCATTAAATAGTAGTGCTTTAAAATACCTAATGAAAATGTTATCAAACGCACTAGTCGCCGCTACAATTTTCGAAAGTTCCCCTCGATTTCTCTGGGATCCCATCATCAGATCCTGGTTTTCTTATCATGGAACCACTCTTGGGATATTTCCTTTCCAACAAAAAAAGAATTATCAAAATCGGTTCATAAACGACGAAAAAATCCGCGAACAAACATTAAAAATATATATATATATATATATACGGTCGAATTGAGAACCTCCTCCTTTTTTTGGAAGTCGGTTAAAAATAGTGTCTGCTGCTATTGCTAAAAATTCTGATTGAAATAGATTTAATAAGAATTTATTTAGAATGGAAATTACAAATAAAATCAAAAAATATAAATTATATCAGTATTTTACTGATTAACAAGTTTGAGCTTGACTTGCGCACCGAGGTTTATGAACAACCAAACATTTCTGCTATGGTTTAACTTACGTAATTTGAAACATACGTGCGTAGTTAAATATAAAATAAAATATCTACGTATCCACAATACTCATATTATCGATGATTAAATAAAAAGTTTATATTTCATAGCATTTCTCGCAAAGATACTATGAAAAACAAAGTTATTTTTGCTGCCCACATGCTCAGGTAAATGTAGTGTCATCTCTACTTTTTTATTTCTCATAATTTGACTACTCCACTATATTAGGTTGTTTCCAAATATAGCTTTATTGGCAGTTTTATTGTACCAAAAGTTTCTAGTTAAAATGTCCGTAGTAGGTATACAAACGGACAAGCATGTTCTGTTTTTGCTATGGAGCCCTAAAATGATATTTAATTTTTGAAGCTCCTAAACTGATAATAATGTTTTCAAACAAAATATAGTAAATATAAAACATGAGTAATGGACTATTTCGAATACATAATACTCATAAGAAAGTTCAAATATTATAATATTATAATATTCTTAATAATTTGGAAAATAACTTAATAAATCCAATAAAAGGCAAATAAAAGCTGGTTTTCAAACAATTATAATAAAAATATTATAAATAGAATTAATATTATTTTTCTAAGTAAAATATATTGATAATTCGGGTTAAACCTACAGAAATCAATAGCAAGAACCTGCGATACTCGTCTATCGTAACTTATCTAAAAGGCTGGTCATAAATATATTTATCTGGACTACGTGTTACCATAAATTATTAAACATTATTGGTTATATATTATTTTAACTATATTACTGAGACAGTCGATCATTTAAATGTAAGCTAAGGATTTAGCATTAAATAAATTCGATAAATTACATAGATATTACAATATAGTAATAGTTTAGTCCAATTTTAAATACAATTGGTTTAGAACGAGTGGGACTCCCGTTCCCGTCCATTACGAGAATTTAAATGAATTAAAAGCTTCACGGTTTTCGTTTTATTTTTTTAATCTAAGCCTATTTACAACTTATGTATTAACGATGCACACATGCATTATTTAATATTTACAATAAATGTTTGTACTATATATCGTAAGTCAGGGAGAGTTGCCTATAGTTTAAAAAAGATCAATACTAATAATATATGTAAGATACTACGTAAAATACGCATAGTTTATTTTAATTCAATGTTTATTTATGTCATTCAGATTAAATTTTAAACTATTGTGCAATATATTGTAGATTAAAAAATGTTTTTTTTTTAAATAATAGAAAAAAGGCATCTCACCCAGACATGTGGATTAGTTGCCTATAGATGTCAGGGATAGATACCCACGAGTAATTAGTACATAATCAGACGTTACACTTTAGGCATTCCGCTGAATTTTCACTGCAGTCTTCATGAAACCACACTGTAATCAGTCGCATTTTCGCAAAGTGGCGTTATAATACTCTCCACAAGTGTGAGGGTAATTTATAATTTTTATACTTTGCGTAGTGACGCAAATATCCTTTTTTTATGCATTTACACATACTGTACACTATTAACATATATATATACACTATCTACTAGTATTACACTACCTGTAGTTGGTTATGTGGGACTCACCGGCTAGAAAAGCCAGCACTAACCACTAAAACCCAACAAAACCTCCCCCGTCTTAATGAATTAATGAATGGCACCTCGACGGCAGACTATAATAACCATGAGGTTTCTCCCGCGGTCCACTCTGCCGTCAGAGAAGTACCAGGAGCAATCCGCATGGCACACCGCCCACCAAAGTGGGCCATCTCCCAGTGCGTTCTTGGCTTTGCGCCCGGCATAACTGTATGTATTCAGCCCTTTTTAAAGTCCCACTGCTGCTACTGCCACGGGCCTCCCTTAAATACGAGGGAGATCAGGCCATAACCCACCACGCTGGAATAGTGCGGGTTGGAGGACTTCACTTTTGTTTTGACAGACATGCAGGTTTCTTCACGATGTTTTCGTTCACTGTAAGGCAAGTGGTATCATGTTAGAAATGATTCGCACATGAAAATATCAGAGGTGCGAGACCCGGTACTTGAACTCACTTCACTCGGTTTTCCAAGCGAGCGCGTTACCACCGAGCTATCACTGCCTTAATTAGCGCCCGGTTGAACTGCTGAACGCTAATGAGCTTCCCTACTACGACAAGGTGAATGCACGTTGGGGGGGAACCAATTAATATACTGGGCATCTAACCCCGAAATATCACTGGGCATTTTTCACTTTGAACATTGAATACACCCTAAAGTATTTACAATACAAAATGGTGGAGTGTTAACAAAACAAGATCACAATATTAAATTATGAAACAATTTAATACTATTTAACTGAAGAATTTAGTAATAAAAATTACTGCAAACTATCTAAAATATTATATTCTAATGTATATATTATATATACACTTACCTTATTTTACATATTAATACTAAAATATTAATTGAAAGTAATAAGTACATATTTGTGTAAAAATTTCTACGCTGAAATTAACTTTCGACTGACGTATTATGAATGCGTTCCGGATCACGCAAACTTTTAATTTTAAATTTAGTATGCATCTCTCCCTTATAGGCGTCTCTCCCGGACGTACCGTATACAAACGATACTTTTTGAATACAAAAAATTCAGGGCTCCTGCAGGTATTTCAATACAAATTATTAAAAAATATCTCTCGAATATCGATATGTTTATTATTTAATTGTATTTAGATGTACAATTTGTGTAATTTATTGTCAAAAAGTATTCCTGAGATTTAGATATATCGAAATAATAAATATTAAAAATTCTATTATACTAATCGATAGATTGTGGTATAAATATAAATATTATGATTAATATTTTTAATAATCAAGATTATTTTTTAATAATTATTTTCAAAATGATTACCATTTTCTAATACGGTGAAGAAAACATCGTGAGGAAACGTGTATGCCTGAGAGGACCTAGCAAGTTTTTGAAAGACATGTGAAGTCCTGAATAGAAATTATTATTAATATAATTAATAATAATTACATACCCATTTTATCTTATTTTAGCACATAGGGCTGTTACTTATAGTGGATGAACTTGAGTTGAGTACGTACGTATACGGGATTAACTGCATTATCTGTAAAGTAGATAGCAATGATTATATATTAATAACATATGATAAACTATTGGGTTGCAACTTGCAATTTATTTTCAACCGGCTTCTTCAAAAAGGAGGAGGTCGTCAATTCGGCTGTATTATTTTTTGTTTTGTTTTTTTTTAACTTTGTTGTATTGGGTTGCAACTTGCAATTTATTTTCAACCGACTTCTTCAATAAGGAGGAGGTTGCCAATTCGGCTGTATTGTTTTTTTGTTTTGTTTTTTTTTAAGTTTGTTGCCTCAGAACTCCGTCTTAGTAACCGATTTGGACAATTTTTATTTTGTTTGAAAGTGTATACTTCCAATTTGGTCCCATTTAAATTTGATAAAAAAATACCACCCCTAAGAGTCAATTTTTTGACTCTTAAGCTTATGAAAATTTTACCTACTTCTAATTGTCATATTGACTTAAACTTGTTAAATTTTTGTGAAAATCAAACTTGTTGTGAAAGTGTTTCTTTTTCCGTTGATAGTGCAGTGGTTCGGTATCGTTGACCTGATCTGATGGTAAGGCCATAAGGTGGATAGGTGGATCTCTTCAACGGTTCACTTCAAAAAAAAAGAACTCTAAAAAGTAAAAAAATAACTGATTGGTTGTTTTTATTTACTATAGATATCTAATCAAATATTTTCGAAGTCAGTGCCAGCGAATACAAATTAAAGCATACCGTTTTCAAAAATATTTGATAAGGTATCTATAGTAAATGAAAACTATCAATGAGTTATTTTTTTAATTTTTAGTGCTTTTTTTGAAGCAGGTTTTTATTATCTTTTTGAAAAGTTTTTATTTTTTTTATTGTGTTACTTATATTCTTTCATATACAATATACAAAACGTATCCTTACATGTTTTGGGTCGAGTTGCACTGAATAAATAACAACAATTATGTATTTTGGTGAGTCCTAATATAAATGTAGTCCTAATTCTAGTTCTGATCTTCTCAAGTTTTGGAAGGAATTTTATAAAAATGATGGGAAGAGAATATTTGGATCATAACATGTTGTTTTCATTATTACTCGCAATTTAAAAATGATCTATGAAAAAAAATAAAAAAGTGTTTTCTCAACAAATAATTAATTATTATAAGAAATCTAAAAAAAAAATTTTTTCCAATTTTTCAGATATTCGACTAGACCTAAATAATATTTACCGGATATGCAAATGTAGACTACAGTAGTAGTAGTCCAAGCGAAATGCGGTTTGGGTACAAAATATTGAAAACCTGAAGTTTTATGATTTTAAAATGTTAGTAGGTATATAAGAAATAGAAATTCGTAAAATAAACCCGATGCCCCCCGAGAAATGGGGGAACGCAAAGTGTTGAAAAATAGTTTTTTTCAATTTCCACCTTACTGTGATGTTCTATCGAAAAATGTTTTCTACAGAAGTAGGTCTAGTAAAAATCAACAACTTTTATAGATAATCTTTTTTACAATAACCCCAAAGTTTTCAAAAAATATACAAAAAACTCGGGTTTTAATTTTTTCTTGGTTTTTTATTTTTTATTTCTAGAATAATCTTTCGATTATCATGAATCTAAGTTAATTTAATTTTTTTTTATTTAAATTAAAAAAAAAAGAAATGTTTAGCGATTTCCGAGAAAAGTATGTTTTATAGTCTCGAGAGGCTGAAAATCTCCTCCAACTTCAAGTGGATGTTTACATTTAAAAAAAAATTGTTCAGTTTTCAATGTTTATTGGAGAAGTCGATAATTTTTACTGTGTAAACTACATTTTCTTTAATTATCATTAAAAAAGTGGACTTTATTGACCAAATTTTTATAAACTGATTATACCAATGTATTTTTCGGGAAAAAAACGAAAAAATGGTATTCTTAAGTTTTTAATTTGACGCTTATTATTTATGCAATGTCGTCGTAAACATTCCAACATTGCAATTTGACGAGTCGTGAAAAAATAATAAAAATTGGAATTCACGTAAAGTATACTGTTTTCTTTTGTAGTTTTTCCCGTAAAATCTATTTATGTTATTATTTCTTCGAATTTATCGATATTTTTTTAATTTTTGATCGATTTTGGAGTTAAATTTATTGTTTTTTTTTTGAAAAATTAGAATTTAAGGGAATTTCAGAAAGAAATATAATTCATTCATAGTCTAATCTTGTTTATTCATTAGGGGCCGTTCATAAAATACGTCATGCTAAAATCTCTTTTTTTTTACCCCCACCCTTCTTCGTTTATTATCATGCTGTGTCTGTTGGCATATAACAGTAAAGGAATAAAAAATAATACTATAATTATCAACTGTGACAACGCTCTCTCTTCTCTGAACCGCTATATAGATTGTACCAATCCTTCAGGCTATGGGCCCAGAACGTTAAAAAAAATAACATAATTGCGTCTATTTGCACTTTTAATTACAATAATAGTAATTGGGATTAAATTCTATAAAAAAATATTAGATTTAATATAATAATAGTAATAATAATAGTAATAATGCAAAAATAAAAAAAAATGGCGTCGTCATTGCTAATTAGTATTCCCGTCGAAAAACTAAAGGACTTAGACGGTTACAATCATTGGAAGTTCACACTGAAAATGATTTTAAATGCACGAAGATCTTTTTGATTGCGTAACGAACTAAGATATTAAAGACGAAAAGAAGAAACAAAAAACGTCAGCAAAAATTTGTTTATCCGTCGGTCCATGCGCTTTAGCTCACGTACGCAATGCGAAAAGTCCGTATAAAGCCTGGCAAAACCTTGAGCGCGTTTACGAGGACAAGGGACTATGCAGACGACTAGAATTGCTGAGATTGCTATTTGGCATGAAACTGTGTGAGACAGAAGGTATGCAGAGCTACTTATTAAAAACTACAGAACTTGGGCAACAGTTGTCAGACATTGGATCCGGACTTGATGATGAATTCTTAGCTGTTATATTGCTCCTTGGTCAAACAAAGGACTTTGACTCTTTGATAATGGCCTTAGAAAATTCTAATATAAAACTCACAAGTGAGGTAGTCAAATCAAAGTTACTATAGGAGCAGCAGAGGCGAGATGATAAGAGTCAAGAAAGGATCAATGCATTAGCTGCTAGAAAAACTTCAAAGATCGGGTGCTTCAAGTGTAAAAAGCCTGGACATATGAAAAGGGACTGTACCAGTAATACAAAAACGTACAAAAACAACACCGTACAAAAATCAACTGGGAAGACTTCTGAGAAGTCTTTATTGACTGCATTACGTGTCAATCTGCACAGTAGTATGTGGTGTATCGAATCCGGGGCCACTCATCATATGTGTAATAATTAAGAACTAATCTATGATTTTCAGGATGTAAAGCCACTCGAGGTAAACGTAGCTAATAGAGACAAGTTGACAACAGAGGGTCATGGTAAACTAAAGGTACAATAGGTAAATGGTACTAAAACTATTAATGATGTATACTTTATTCCTAAACTTAGTGTAAATTTATTATCAGTAAGTTAATTAGGTAGGAAAGGTTATAGTGTCATTTTTAGTAATTTAGGTTGCAAAATTATGGACAATGATGAGATTATAGCTACTGGTATTTGAAGAAATGGTGTCTATGAACTTGACATTATTAATACTGTAAATATGTATAATAGGAAATGCAATAGGAAACAAGAATCAGGGATTGCTATAATCTGGGTCCGTGAGAAGAGCGAGGTTAGTGTATTGTCAGATAATAGCAAGGATTCTGTATTGGCGGTTGTGCAGGATTCAGCTTCACAAGACCTGTAGCATACGTGGCTTGGTCATCTGAATACACGGAGCATGAATTTAATGAAAAATGGTATAGTGCCAGGTATGAATTATAAAAATACTACTTTTATTTCTTATACTGCTTGTCTTGAAGGAAAACAGACAAGTTTACCTTTTCCAAAGAAAAATCAAAGCAGGGCTACTGAAAATTTTGGACTAGTACACACAGATGTGTGTGGTCCTATGCAATCAT
This sequence comes from Argynnis bischoffii washingtonia, assembly GCA_033884665.1. Classification (NCBI taxonomy): domain Eukaryota; kingdom Metazoa; phylum Arthropoda; class Insecta; order Lepidoptera; family Nymphalidae; genus Argynnis; species Argynnis bischoffii. The sequence goes on along the minus strand of CM066618.1, from coordinate 8,500,848 downwards.
CTTCTTGGAGTGGAGCAAGTTACCTTGTAACATTTATTGATGACTTCACAAGAAAAACTTTTATTTACTTTCTTAAAAGAAAAATTGAAGTATTTGAAAAAATTTAACTATTTAAAACTTTTGCAGAGAACGAAGTAAGTAGAAAAGTAAAAGGTCTTAGAAGTGACAATGGATGTGAATTTAACTCTTTAAATTTTCAGGCCTATTTAAGTGACAATGGGATTAAACATGAGACTACAATTCCACACTGTAGTCAGCAAAATGGTGTTGCAGAGAGGGCCAATAGGACGATTATGGATAAGACCCGCTGCATTCTCCAGAAGGCCAGTTAGGAGAAACGGTACTGAGCTGAGGCTGCTAACACGGCTGTCTACCTGAAGAACAGTTCACTTACTAAGGCAGTCAAGGGACTAACACCGGAAGAAAAATGAACTAATAGAAAGGTGAACGTAGACTATTTACGAATTTTTGGTTGTGTAGCATATGCCATTGATGAAAATGCTAGAAAATTGGATGCTAGGAACAAAAGGTATATTTTGTAGGGTACTGTGATGATAGCAAAGGCTATAGGCTCATAGATCCTTCTTGTCCGAAGAAGTGCATTAAAGCGAGGTATGTGAAATTCATGGAAAACCAATTTTTAAATAAAAATGTATCAAGTAACCAAAGTTGTGTACAAACTACAAATAAAGATACTGTAGTAGTTTTAGATTGAACTTGTTCACAGAGTTTTGTAGGTAGTGCTCTAAATTCTAATTCAGTACAATTACCTATAAAAACTGTTCAGTTGTCTCCGCAGTCAGATATATCAATAGATGATGATTCTATGTCTAATAATACAGGCGCGATAAATACTCGTAGAAAAACAATGTTTGATCTGGGTGAAACAGAGGGTTTGGTAGCCTCAGATGATTCGGCCGACCGCACTTATGTTCCAGGCTTATCAAGCATTGACTCTGAGGACTCTGGGGAGCTATCATTCGAAGAAGCGCAAACATCTGAGTTCGTTGGATAAGCAGAAATGTCTGAGGAGGGCTTGCCTGTTAATGTGGAGGAGGCACTGAGATGCAGCGATTCAGAATATTGGCAACAGGTGATAAAAGATGAGTATGACTCTATTATCATAAACAAATGTTGGACTCTAGTTGATTTAGCCATAAGCCTGTTAAATGCAAATGGGTATTTAGCAAAAAGATAGGGCTTGATGGAAATATCTTAAAATATAAAGCTCGCTTTGCGTGCGTGGCTAAATACTTTAATATGGGATAGATTATCATGAAACATTTTCTCCTGTAGTCCGATATTCAACTATCAGAATATTGCTAGCACTAGCTGCTCAGTATGACATGTTGATTGAGCACCTGGACGTTAAAACAGCATAATTAAATGGAATTTTAAAAGAAAATGGAACAACCGGAAGGTTTTGTAATTGATAATAATAAGTATAAGGTTTACAAGCTTAACAAGGCAATTTATGGATTAAAACAATCTGCTAAGGCATGGTATGAGAGAATTAACGATGTTTTAATCAATAAATTACACTTCAAGAGATTTTCTTCAGAACCATGTGTGAATATATACAATGATGGCAATGAAATCTTGTATATAGCTATTTATGTTGATGATATAATGTTATTTATTTTATTCAAAAACTTCCCAGAAAGCAAAGCTCATCAAAGAAAAGTTGATGAATGAATTTGAGATGAAGGATTTAGGACCGGCACATCAATTCCTAGGTATGAAAATTACCAGATTACCTAATGGAAGCTATACTTTGAGTAAATCAAGCTACATAAAGAAAATATTGGTAAAGTTTAAAGTGGCAGAGAGAGAGAGAAGTTGGATTAAAGTTATAAATAGAGGGAAATGTGAATAATTGTAACTTTGATTATAGGAGTTTGATTAGTTGATTAATGTATTTATGTATCAGACTTGATATTGCTCCTATTGTTAGCTACCTAAGCCAATTCAACGATTGCTATGGAGAGATCCATTACAAAGCTGTGAAAACAGTTTAAGGTATATAAAAGGAACGATATTAGATATATATACAGCTCCAATACATAACTTTCGAGATAATTTCATTTTAAATCACGATAACCGATGCGTGAGGGTAGACGTAGACACAGCACACAGACGCACTCGTGACGTAGATCGCTCCACGCGCTCCATCAGCGCGCTCCATAGACAGGGCGATAAGAGTATTAAATTGAGAAATTTGAAAAAAGTGTCTGTATTAGTTCACTGCTAAATGGCGACTGAAGGAATAACATAACAATAAATACATGAGAAACAGTATTTTCATTTGTTACTGAATCGAGATCGCAGGGTACGTGGAAACGTTACTCTCTCAAGTATTGGAAAATCAAAAAGAAAAAACAGTTGTACTGGATCGCAACGCCGCTAGAGCCGCGTCACAGAGCTTGCGCTCATGTAGAAAAATAATGAACGGCGAACGTTACATTGCTTTAGACCCCCGTCCCTTCTCGCCACATCTTGTCACACTATGCAACGTATTTTATGAACGGCCCCTTGGTTAAAATTATAAAAAAAAGAAATAAGTTGATATATACAAAAATGAAAAAAATAATGTTGCTTAACTTTTTACGTCGATTTCGAAAAAAATAAATAAAAGAAAAACTATAATTGATAAATTTTTAAAATTACCCTTTAAGGTACTGTACCCTTTAAGGTGCATCCATTAAATGCTTAGATATTGATGATAAAAAAGAAAAGGATTCCTTTTCATTGAAAGTCGAATATCGAATATCTGAAGAAAAAATTGACATAGAGTTTTTTGCAAATATCTCGAAAAATTTGAGGTTATTGTAAAAAGTGTTATCTATAAAAGTTATAGATTTTTACTAGACCTACAACTTTTGTGGAAAACATTTTTCGATTGAACGTCATAGTAAGCCGGAAATTGAAAAAAACTATTTTTCAACCCTTTGTGTCCCCCCATTTCTTGGGGGTAGCTGAGCATCGGGGGCATTTTACGAATTTCTATTCCTTATATACTTCCTAATATTTTAAAATCATAAAACTTTAGGTTTTCAATATTTATTTTTCTTTAAAATAAATGCCTTTTCATTGGTCTATAGTGGTAGGTAGTATAAATTTAAGCATTGTTAACTGTTTTTATGTTATAAATTGTTTTTTATATAATAGCTTTATTTTAAAATTTACGCTGTAAGGATCTATCCACTTTGCTATCCACTAGAGCTATCCACTTTGCTAGAGTTAGAGAACGAAAAGTACCGCTACATTTTCAACGCGTTTTATTTAAAATGCTTAATATAAATAGTAAAATATTTACTCATGCATCAGAACAATATAAAAGACACATTACAATAAATTAAATTTTCGCATACTGCATTAGAAGTTATATAACTTATATATAACTAGTAAAATAAAATATTCAGTCATGATTAAAATTCTTCATAATGTTATTTCTTGTGATAGTAATTATATAATTAATGATTTCAAATGTAGATTACATTTAATCCGACTCTCTTCGTATTAGAATTAAATGCTTTTATTATGTAGAATTAATAATCTTAATATAGAATAGTAATCTCATTGCAGTATAAAACAATATTATCTCAGATAAATTGGTATTGGAGCAGTGGTAGTATTGGTAATGTGCTCGTTTCTTGTTGCTCGAAAAAGTTAAGTGATGTGGGTTCAAACCCAGGTCACGCACTTCTTAGATTATGACATGCGAAATATTTTCAACATTATTATTATTTGCTAATACGGCAAAGGAAATATATCGTGAGAAAACCTGCATGTCTTAGAGGAATTAACTAATTTTTAAAAGACATAAGTCCGCCAACCCGAATTTCATAAGGTGGACTATGTCAGCTTTATCATTCTCGCAATGAGAGCCAAATTTCTGCAGCTAAATTTCGAGAACTAAATACGAAAACTACATATTTTCAAACGCAGTTCATACTTTTAAAAAAAGGACTCATAAGACGTAAATAAATCTCAAGATGTGAACTATGTTGTAATCTCGCGGTGTTACCGAACGAGCGAGTTACGAGCACAATTTCAAATGTTCGATCGCCAACGAACTTCGTCGTACTAAGGTAGACACATAATGTACAAAAAAGATTATCGAGTCACAAGTGGATGTACTTGCTCATACGTCTATTATAAAATTGTTGATAAGCTTTCTTACTCGGCTCGATAACGATGACACAATATAACAGTGTTAGCTCGTTACTATTAGCAAATCCACAGATAAAGCCGATACCAGGCATAATTCTTCACTTTTTTTAATTTACGTTTAATTTCCAATATCGTGTTAATCCTTTATTTGTACCTTAATTTTTTATATATATTTAATTTTGCTAAAAACTTCTAAAATGACTTATTTTATACTAAAATTTAAACAAAAAAAATGTGTAAGACGGTAGCTTGTGGATTGCGGGTGTGATAGGGTTGATTGAGGACTGTAAGCGAAAATTTTAAAATGGTTGGTTTTTTTTTACATAAAAGATACTAATAGTTATTGTATATTTTAATAATATCAATTAAATTCTTCGTATCGATTTCTGTCACTTCGGCTAACCTCACTGAGACTGGCGGTCTGTGCGATATATATTATATCCATAACATAATTTTGATAGGACGAAAAGAGATCAGGCGCAGGATAGATTAAGATGCTTTTCGACGCACGCGGGTGTAATAAAATCGACTACCTAATTCCCAGTAGTTACTAAAAGTTTAGAGTTAAATAAATATAAGATATAGAAGGTATACAAGTGCTATAACTTTCTTAACGGCCATCCTACGGAAAGCTACTTTTAATGACGGGGATAAGTATTGCATAATGCCTCTGCATGGCGTTTTACAGACATTTCCATTTTTCATCTTGCATCTTCACTTTTCCGCTATACAATATCCTTCATGTTGGCAAGCGTACTAAAGAATAAATTATACACATTAAATTAAATTAATATCATAAATATGTTTGAATATAGGTGATTTTATTCCTTCAGTAGGATGTGATGTGATATGAAATTATTACTAACGCCCAACCACAATAATATTTTACTAAAATAGTTTGTACAATATATTAGTGACATAATAAATATAGTGCGAATACAAAGCAGGTACAAACTTGGCAGTATGCTTATCATTCATTTGACCCACTCATATATATATATATATATATATATATATATATATATATATATATATATATATATTTGCTAACTATTTAGCTAAAAATTGCAACCAATATCCTACTACCTAACGACTGCGCTATAGGATATTACCGGCGAATATCGGTTAAAATGCGTGCAACCTTCCTTATAAAATTAAATCGCAACAAATACTATTATAGCCAATATTATATACATAGGAGCCAAATTATTATCATTTTTAAAATATAATTAAAAATTTAAATGTAATATTTACAAAACACCTAAGGTTTCACTTTATTATCTAATAATGTATATATTATATAAAGTTGCTTGAGTGAATCATCTACGCTGAGGCAAAACCGTTCGAACTATAGGATTGATATTTTGAAAGTAAGACTTATGCCTATGATAATATAAGTAAACGCTAGAAACACTTATTTAAAAATCAACCATAGAGTTTTCCGTGAAAATAATATTTTTTGCCCTGATTTACTTTAAACCTTCATATATTTATCTTCGTTACAATAAAATATTATTCAGTAAGTCTGCTTTTTTGTAGTTTTCCTAGTCTCTTCACGGTAATAAAACACGCCTCACAAATTTAACTTCTGAAATAAACACTACCAATGAAAAAGCACTAAAATATGCAATGACGCTAAAAAAATTAAATTAAATTTGCAAACATGCAAATGCATATAATCTAATGTCTAGTTATAAGCATTGTCCTGAATTAACTTGGTAATTGGTTTGTGATTTTTTTAAGGCACAAGGTTTCATTTTATTATGATTGAGTCTTAGAAGGGGCTTCTTTTTTGGACTTCAATCATAGAGCATTTCTAGTATATTACATGTAGATAACAAATATATCTATGGTGGATCACTGAGCATAGTAGGTATAACATATACGTAGTATATTGATTTCATAATATTGTGTAAAAATAAAATTAAAACTATTTGAGAAGTAATCATATAGTATTCAGCCCTTTTTAACGTCCCACTGCTGAGCACGGGCCTCCCTTCAGTACGAGGGGGATCAGTCCATAGTCCACCACGCTGGCCAAGTGCGGATTGGCGAACTTCACATGTCTTTCGAAAACTTGCTAGGTTCTCTCAGACATGCAGGTTTCCTCACGATGTTTTCCTTCACCGTAAGGCAAGTGGTAATCAAGTTAGATATGATCGCACATGAAAATATCAGAAGTGCGAGACCCGGGATTTGAACTCGCTTCACTCGGTTCCCCAAGTGATTTCTGATATAATTTCATGATTTCTTTATGGTTAACAGTATAGATACCGAAATTGAAAAATGTAAAGGATTATTTATCTGATGTTGTGATGACTTACAAAGTAATATATTAAGAAACTAGCGGCTCACCCTCGCTTCGCTCGGGTTCGCCTCTAGACAAACAAAAACAAATCTATCTCACCGGAGCCGTACATTTTTCCGGGATAAAAAGTAGCCTATTGTTTATTCTGATGTATGAACTATATTACTGTAAAGTTTCATTAAAATCCAATCAGTAGTTTTTGTGAACTAAGCTGTGTAAGTTACTACAGTTTTTTAACTGTCCCACGGGAATTCTTTAATTTTTCAGGATGAAATGTATCTAAGATGTTGCCTGGGGATAAAAGGTACCACCATGCAGAATTTCATCTAATTCGGCGTAACAGATTTAGAGGTTAGCCCGTACAAACAGACAGACAGAGAAACAATTGAAATTGAAAAAAATCTGGATTTGTTCTATTTCTCTTCTTACATCCCCCTGACTCGGTTTTTAGCATTCTATTTCTATGTACAGACATTCGACCTCTATAGTTTGGTTATGCACTTTTGGACGAAAGTCATAGTTACGCTCATTTTCTTCATATCTCAAGCTCAAAGCGGAATACGACAGTGAAACTCGTATGAATCGCTTTTCTACATCAAGCCCTTATTGACACATAAGTAATAAGTGTAAAGCAATTGAAACGTCGGGAACCAAAAATTAAAATAAATCCGCGAAAAAATCCGAAAAGATAGTTTTATTTAAATTTCGATATAGGTTGCCATTAGGGAGCTGGTTCGCTATACTTATCCGGCTAAACCCTTTCATCTAAATCAGTCCAATAGTTTTGGAGCTTGCTCGGTAATAACAAATAAACAAACAAAAAAGTTTTCATTTATAATTTTATAGCGGCTCATCCTCGCTACGCTCAAACACAGACAGATTTATCCTACGCACTTTACCCGCCCAACGCACAGTACCCTCTCTACACACTTTTATTATCTTATGCACTTTTCCAGCCCTATTAACTTTACCCGCCCTACGCACGTTACCCGCAATACACACATTACCTGCCCTACGCATATTATCCGCCCTAAGTAGATTACCCGCACTGCGCACATACCCAGGAGTATATATAATCTCACCGGCTCACCCTCGCTTCGCTCGGCTTTGCCTCTAAACAAAAATAATGTATCCCACGGGAACCGTTCATTTCTTCCGAAATAAAAAGGCGCTTATTTATTATTCTAATGTATGAACTATATTATTGTAAAGTTTCATTAAAATCCAATCAGTAATTTTTGTGTACTAAGCTGTATAAGTTACTATAGTTTTTTAACTATCCCACGGGAATTCTTTAATTTTCCGAGATGAAAAGTATCTAAAATGTTGACTGGGGATATAAGGTACCGCCATACGAAATTTCACTTAAATCGGTTCAAAAGTTTCGGACATTAGCCCATACAAACAGACAAACAGACATAGTAACAAAAAATTTGAAAAAAATCTGGATTTGTTCCATTGCCCTTTTTACACTCCCCTGACTCGATTTTTAGCATTTTTTTTCTATGTACTGACATTCAATCTCTACATTTTTATTAAAGTATAGATAGATAGATTATTTAAAAAAAAAAGGGTTATTATGAAAAAAAGTCTAAAAAAAATTTAATATGCTTTCAAAGATTACCTAAAACCTCGCCTTAGTTTTAAGTTTCTAGCTTTGAAGGTTTTCGAGATATGCCCTTTTGAACGAAAGTCATAGTCACGCTCAATTTCTTTATATCTCAAGATCAAAGCTGAGTACGATAGTGAACTCGTATAAACCGCTTTTTTACATCAAGCCCTTATTGACACATTATTCTCGATATAGGTTGCCATTAAGGGGCCGGTTCGCTATACTTCATCTCAAAGCGAGCGATAGTGAAAAGACGTGCTGCCGTTTGCTCCAAGTTTAAAAATATCGTTATAGGTGTAAAAATGCAATATGTACTCATTTAACCAGTTATTATTGTGCCTAGTGTGTTTACTTAAAAATACAACAAATTAACATTCCTAATATAAGTCCCTTTTTACGTGTTAAAAGTGAATCAATAGTTTAAATCCAGTGTTTTGTGTTAAAGTGCCACGACGATATACGTTCTTAGTGCGGTAAAGGTCATTGCAACGACGACAGTTCAATGCCCTGTATCATATAAAAAAGCTTAGTGAGTTATGATTACTAATTTTTACCTCTCAGTAATAGTAAATCGTGGCGCAGTTGTCATAATGGCAAATTAACTCTAAGAAACGCAAACGCTCCTGCAGGAACTGCGATCAAATCTCAGTTGTGATTCTAAAATATTATTATTTTTAGTTGATTTATTTTTTATTCTACTTTTTTTCTTTATGAAAAAATTGTTTTAGAAATATATTATTTGTAATTATAATATAAAAAATGGCATCAAGAATATGTGCTGCTTGTTCATCGGCTATACTAAAAAAAGATTATCTTGTATGCTCAAAATGTGAAAATTCTTATGATTTACTATGCGCTAACTTAACACCCAAAAGATTTAATCTAATGTCTAAAGATCACAAAAAGGGGTGGATTTGCCGTAGATGTCAAACTAAAACACCGCATGAACGTAATATTGTAAAACCATTGAACGCGGAAAGTGACACAACACCTTTCCAGGCCAGTGATGAGACCTTGAACATTACTTGTCGTAGTAAACATCTGGGAAACATAACCAATGAGCAGAGACATACTGCAGATCAGGAACTGGACGTTATTCATTCTCTTTCACCAAATAAAAAAGTTCTACAAGACTATACTAAGAATTTCTCAAGCGAAGAGTTGCGGTCTATAGTAAGAAACGAATTTAGCTTGGTTTTAAAGGAATTCCAGGACACAATGTTCAAGAAGATTGATTCTATATATAAGGAAATAACAACGCGAATAGAGCAAGTAACAGATTCGATGAATTTTATAGATCAAAAGTATGAGGAAATTCATATACAAATAGGAACGAAATTTGCAATCGTGAATGAATTGCAAGCGGAGAATAAGAAGTTACAAAGTACTATTGCAGATCTTACTGGAAGACTAAGCCAAATGGAACAGCATTCAAGAGCTAACAACGTTGAAATACATAACATACCGGAACATAAATCGGAAAATCTAGTGACTATTGTGAAACAAATATCAAATACTACTGGCTACAAATTGGATGAATCTGATATTCATCTCTGCACTAGAGTATCTAAACTAAATAAAACCAGCTCACGTCCACGCTCTGTTCTTGTTAAGTTTAGTTGCCCACGGGTTCGCGATGGTTTCCTCGCCTCTGCGCTTTCTTTTAATAGGAAATTTAAGGAAAGAACTCAGAAATTAAACACGGGACATATTGGGATTGCTGGAGACAAAATACCGATTTATATAATGGAACATCTCTCACCGGCTTTGAAAGCCCTTCATGCAGCAACTCGTATAAAAGCCAAAGAAAAAAAATACAAATACGTATGGATAAAAAGCGGGCGTATCTTTGTGCGCAAGGATGATATATCTGAACATATATTTATAAAAAACGTGGAAACACTTGATCGTTTAAATTGATCTGTTCGCAATTAGATATTCCGTCTGATTGACTCGTCAAGATTTGTGCTTTTTTTTTTTGTTCTATTTGTTACCTACAATGTTCGTTCCTCTAAGTTTCTATTATCAAAATGTAAGAGGCCTTAGGTCATGCATTAAGGATATATATTTAAGGCTAAAGAATGTTTCATATGATGTAATAATTCTCACAGAAACGTGGTTAAACTCTACTATCAGTGATTCAGAGATATTCGATGCAGAATACATGGTATACCGAAGAGATCGTATAGGCTCTAAACTAGGTGGAGGAGTTTTGATAGCAGTCTCTAAAAAAATTATTTCTTACAGACTGACTGACTGTAACAGTGAATGCGAGGATATTTGGGTTAAGATTCAACTAAATGAATGTAAGCAAACTATAAAAATTTGTGGGGTTTACTTGCCGCCTCCATTATCACAAAATACATTAAAAAAATTTCTTGACAACAGTAATCGAGTAATAGATGAGCATGTCACGACATATACTTTAATCTGTGGTGATTTTAACTTGCCTACTTTGACGTGGAGCACGGATTTAACCAGTTGTAAATCGATTCCAGTCGTTAACACTAAATGCACCTTACATAACCAATTGAATGATTTTTTAACTTTAAATGATCTTAACCAATACAATCACATTACTAACGGCAATAATAGAATTTTGGATTTGGTTTTATGTAATATTAAAATAAGCGACTTAACTGAATCACAATCTGCTATTAGGAGTGTGGACACCCATCATCCTCCTCTTGAATTTTACGTAAATGTCATATGTAAACAAAATCATGATGCATATGTCGACAAATTGAATTACTACAAAGCGGATTACAATAAAATTATAAAAGAATTAGAAATGGTTTCATGGGCAGATGAGCTTTTAAAATATGATTGCGTAAATGATATGGTGGATAAATTTTATGCCATAGTAAATAAAATAATTCATACCCATGTACCCAAATGTAAAAAGTCTGGTACTAAGTATCCTGTATGGTACAACTCTCATTTAATACGTCTACTAGGAAAAAAATATAAATATCATATTAGATTTAAAAAATATAACAATCCACTTGATAGATTGGAATTCCAATATCTCCGCGATGACAGCGAAAAACTTATAAACTATTGTTACTCTAATTATATAACTACAATTGAATCGGCAATAGGTGAAAACCCTAAGTATTTTTGGACGCATTTCAAAAATAAGCGGAATAAAATGTCTAACTATCCAGCACTTATGAAACTAGGAAATAAGCAATCAAGTGATAAAAAAGAAATATCTAATCTTTTTGCAACCCACTTTGCCACAGTATTTGAGAAAAGATTAAATAACACTAATTATGATACAAGTCCTATTAATCCGTTAGGGGACATGCCAAGTATTTACATCTCACAAAAAAGTATCATCGCTAAAATAAAAAGACTTGACAAAAAACAGGGAGCTGGGCCAGATAATATCCCACCCATCTTTTTGATTGCCTGTATGGATCCCATTTCTATTCCGCTGTATATTATTTTCAACACCTCGATAAAGAAGGGCAAATTTCCTGAAAAATGGAAAGAGGCAAGAATTGTACCTATATTCAAGGATGGTCAGAGGGAGGATGTTCGTAATTATCGACCTATTTCAATTTTATCAACTATGTCTAAACTATTTGAATCACTTATTTATCCTTTCATCTTTGACCATGTCAGGCACCACTTGTCTGAACGCCAACATGGATTTATTGCCAAAAGGTCCACAAATACTAATCTACTATCATATGTAACAAATCTCATAAAGGCAGTGGATGATAACAAACAAGTAGATGTAATATATAGTGATTTTTCTAAAGCTTTTGACAAGGTTGATCATGATATACTTTTGGAAAAACTTAAAAGCTTTGGCATTACAGGTTTGTTTTTATCGTGGTGTGGGTCTTATCTTCATGACAGGAAAGGATGTGTAGTGATTGACGGAAGCCACTCAGAATCTTTTAGTGCTAAACTGTCTGGTAAAAACTGTATCGTCTTACTCTCCACCTGATAACGACTTTACTGGTGTTAGACGAGTATGGCAATACAAGTCAGCAGATTGGGATGAGATGCGACACTTTTTTGCATCCTTTCCTTGGCGACAGGTCTGCTTCTCTTCTTCGAATCCGTCGAGCTGTGCGGATGCTATAACTGATGTGGTGCATCAAGCGATGGAATATTTTATCCCGTTCTCTGATGTACCCGTTGGTGGCAAAGCTCGCCCATGGTTTAACGCCGAATGCACCTTTGCTGAAAAGCGTAAGCAATCGGCTTACCTTGCCTGGGTTGATGCTCGAGACCGCAAAGCTCCGGATGTAAGATCCAAGAAGAGAGCCTTTAACTTAGCCGCCAAGTCCTATAAAAAGACATTAAAGAAGGCTGGTCTTGACCGAATTACACATTTTGGCGCAAAGCTCTGTGCCCAACCATCTGGCAGCAGAGCTTTTTGGTCCCTTGCCAAAGCGGTCGAGACGAACTTCTCTCGGTCCTCACTACCACCGCTGGTAAAATCTGATGGATCCCTTGCTCATACGGCAAAAGAAAAGGCGACTTTGCTTGCCTCTCTTTTTGCCCAAAATTCATGTCTAGACACTGGCAATGCTACTCCACCACATCTACCTCACTGCGGGATTACAATGCCTGAAATTACCATAACTAACAAGGAGGTAAAGAGAGTATTGTGTCGTCTAGATGTGAATAAAGCCAGTGGTCCTGATGGTATACCAGCGATAGTACTTAAAACATGTGCTCCCGAGCTGTCTCCGATACTGACACGTCTGTACCGCCTTTCTCTTAAGACTGGAATAGTACCTAAATCCTGGAAGCTTGCCAACGTGCAACCAGTGCCCAAGAAAGGAAGCCGTGCTGACCCTGCCAATTATCGTCCGATCTCGATCACCTCCATACTCTGCAAGATTATGGAGCGTGTATTGAACACCCGTCTTATGGCATACCTAGAACAGAACGATCTCCTCAGTGATCGACAATATGGGTTTCGCCGAAATAGGTCGACTGGGGACCTTCTAGTGTATGCCAATCACATCTTAGGTGAAGCTCTTGAGCGAAGCGGGGAGGCGATTGCCGTCTCTCTCGATGTCTCAAAAGCCTTTGACAGGGTCTGGCACGCTAGCCTTATAAGCAAGCTTTCAGCCTATGGCATATCTCCTGGCCTGATCGGCTGGATTAAAGACTTCCTGAGCGACCGATCACTCAGAGTTGTGGTTGAGGGTTGTTCATCACAACCCTTAAAGACCAACTCAGGAGTTCCACAGGGGTCTGTTCTCTCTGCAACCTTGTTCCTGCTGCATATCAACGATCTGCTTGTGCCCGGTATCTATGGGTACGCAGACGACAGCACTGTTGTAGAGAGATACCTGCCGAATCCTCGGGCCAGTAGAGATCAAATTCAGTCCGAAAGAGAGGCCATGGTAGAGCGGTTGAATCTCAAACTCAGGACAGTCTCCACTTGGGGCGATGCCAATCTTGTGAGTTTCAACGCCACCAAAACACAGGCGTGCCTGTTCACCGCAAAAAGGAGTCCTTTTACCTTGACTCCTACTTTCCGAAATGTGCCTCTGGAATACACTGACCGTCTGCAGTTGTTGGGGATGGATATTAGCCCCAACATGAACTACGGCCGGTTCATCGAGTCTAAGGCTGATATTGCAGCGAGGAAAGTTGGCATCCTTGCAAAGGTCCGACAGTATTTCACGCCGGGACAGCTTCTTACTTTATATAAAGCTCAAGTCCGGTCGTGTGTGGAATACTGTAGTCACATATGGGCTGGTGCTGCGAAATGCCATCTGTCAGCCTTGGACTCGATTGAGAGGCGTGCTCAAAGGCTTATTGGTGATCCTACGTTAATAAAGGCTAACTTACAAAGCCTCGATCACCGACGTAGGGTTGCCAGCCTTTGTGTATTCTATAGGTTACATTTCGGAGAGTGTGCGCAGGAACTACACTTCTTAATTCCCCCATCCCCTTTCCATCATCGGACAACCCGACGAACGGCTAGCCTCCATCCTTATGTCGTGGACATTCCACCCGTCCGGACGAAGCGTTTCGCTACGTCATTTATTATACGTGCGGCTAAGGATTGGAACAACCTGCCTGCGTCGGTGTTTCCGTCCGTTTACAATATGGGTGTCTTCAAGGCAAGAGTGAATAGGTGGCTACTGAATTAGTGCGACTTACCATCTACGACTGCGCTAGCACTTACCATCAGGTGGAGCGTAGTCAAGCACTAATTCAGAATACGATAAAAAAAAAAAAAAAAAAAAAAAAAAAAAAAAAAAAAAAAGTGCTACATCCGGGGTCCCTCAAGGATCAAACCTGGGTCCACTATTTTTTATTCTATTTGTAAATGACCTGGCTGACTTATTTACTTCATCAAACGCGTACATGTTCGCTGACGATCTTAAAATAGTAAAGGTTATTAAGAATGAATCGGATATGATTTTACTACAAGAGGACATCAATAGATTAATTAATTGGTGCAAATATAATCGAATGTATTTAAATTCTTCCAAATGTATCCACGTTACTTTTACTAGAAAGAAACAACCAATGTTAACTTCTTACTATATTTCAGACCAAGTGATAAAAAGTTGTAATACAGTTCGTGATTTGGGAATATTTTTTGACAGCCAATTACGATTTGATAAACATATAGATTCAGTCGTAACTATGGCATTTAAATCACTCGGTTTTGTCCTCCGTCAGTCCAGGGAATTTAAAAATTATACTACCATAATAAAATTATTTAACTGTTTTGTGAGAAGTAGATTGGAATACTGTTGCCAGGTATGGAATCCCTCATATAAAGTGCATATAGACAGGGTTGAAAGAGTTCAAAAGCGGTTTATTAGACACCTAGCATTCCGTTACAAGATCCCACAGGAATTTGAAACATACCACAAAAAACTTAAATATTTTGGAATGCAATCGCTCTATGCTCGTAGATCTATACTAGACCAAAAATTTTTATATAAATTATTTAACAATGATATTGACAGTCCACATTTATTACATGAACTATGTATAAATGTACCTCACGCGCCACCTAGGCACCAACGTGCATATTTTACATATGGTGCTTGTAAAACTAAATTAGGTAAGAACGCGCCGCTAGTTCGCATGTCGATTGCATATAATTTATGTGCGACCCGTGAATCGGACTTAGACATAGGTCACGATAGCCTGTCAGTGTTTACCAAAAAATGTGAGAATTGTTACAGTACGATATAATATTTGTAGTAAATTGTGTATTTATCCTTAAGTTTTATTTTTATAATTATTACTATTAAAAATGTTATGTAAAGTCTTCAATATCTCTAATATAATGTCTGTCTAGTCTTAAGATATTTTTATAAAATACGAAGCATGTTGTGTTCTCCTATAATTGTGAGTGCATATAGGTTAAGTTTTGTGAATGTATTAGTGTAAGTTTTTTGTGTACTAACGTTGGAGATCCTTATAAAATAAAATAAAATAAAATAAAATACTTATCCGGCTAAACCCTTTCATCTAAATCGGTCCAGTAGTTTCGGAGATTATTCGGTACAAACAAATGAACAAACAAAAAAGTCTTTCCTTTTTATTATATTATAGCGGCTCACCCTCGCTTTACTCGGGTTCGCCTCTAGACAAACAAAAACAAATCTATCCCACGGGAACCGTACATTTTTCCGGGATAAAAAGTTTCCTATTTGTTATTCTGATGTATGAACTATATTATTATAAAGTTTCATTAAAATCCAATCAGTAGTTTTTGTGTACTAAGCTGTATAAGTTACTACGGTTTTTTTAACTATCCCACGGGAACGCTTTGATTTTCAAGGATGAAAAGTATCCTAAATGTTGACCGGGGATATAAGGTACCACCATGCAAAATTTCATTTAAATCGGTCCAGCAGCTTCGGAGATTAGCCCGTACAAACAGACAAACAGACAAACAGACAGAGAAACAAAAAAATTGAAAAAAATCAGGATTGGTTCTATTGCTCTTCTTACACCCCCCTGACTCGGTTTTTAGCATTTTTTTTCGATGTACAGACATTCGACCTCTACAGTTTTATTATAGTATATATAGTAGTAAGAAATATAGAAAAGTGTATTTTAAAGTGAAATATTGATTCTACGCACTAACACATTAAACTGCATATGAAATTATTTAAATAATTAAATAAATAATAGTTAAATATTTTCAATATTAACATGTTTTTATAATTAACAATTGAACTAAATCCGTATTTTATACTATTATAAATGTGAAAGTTTGTGAGTATGTATGGATGTTTGTAACACTATCATGCTGAACGGATCTGTATGAAATTTGGCACAGAAATAGATAATAGTCTGGAATAATACATAGGCTACTTTTTATCCCAGAAAAAAATATGGTTACCGTGGGATAGGTTTGTTTTTGTTTTCCTAGAGGCGAACCCGGGCGAAGCGAGGGTGAGCAGCTAGTAACTTATGAAACTTTTGTATTCTATCTATCTAGAATCCGTTTGTGCGAATCACTGCATATATTCATTGTGGTTATTATTTAAAATATTCAGAATAAATCAAGGGTTAAGTTACTCGGGAGTAGTAGACACATATATTTTTACAAGCTTTTATTTAGTTTAACCTGTCGGGGTCTGTGTAATAGAATCTTGCAAGTTAAATTTGACTTACTTCCCAGTATTTGATTGAGCTAAAATTTAGCACACTAGTTTGGTTCCCAATACATTACATGATTACCTAAATGCCACCATTTTTATCCAATATGGTGCAAGTTACAAAATGGCGATTTATCATTTTCTTAGACACGTCTACGGTTCCTACGGTGCCACGATTTGAAGTCGGAATCGCATAGATCTCGATGAGATACGTCGTACAGTTAGAATAAAATCTTTCGATATCTCGCTTAGTCTCCGAGATATCGATACTCAAAAATCGAAAAATGTTATTTTTTTACTTTTTTTAACGGTATTTGATTTATGTTGCAATTTTTATTACTGACGTAAGTTAATTAATTGTAAATTTGGTTGTTTTTACCAAGAAATACACTCTAGCTGTCAAAATTGGTGGTGCGTTCCGGGTATAGATTATTTTATCTGTAGCGAAATCATTTTATTAATAAAATTTAACATTTTTTTTTATCTGTCATTTATCAATTTATCATATTATTTTACATCGCAAAAATCGCACAGCTGTCTCTGTTTTTTTATGTATCAAATTTCATAATAAAAAAAATTATATAAAATTCCATCCTTTCAGATCTTCGCGTTTCGATATCTCGAAAGCTAATCAAGATATCGAAAAAATGTAATCTTAAGTTTCGTTTTATTTTTTCAAAATTATGTCAATTACTTACATCAAAAAAAGTAAAAAAAATCATTTTTCGATTTTTAAGTATCGATATCTCGGAAATTAAACGAGATTTTATTCTTACTTTTCGGCGTATCTTTTCTATGCGAATCAGCCTTCAAATCGTGGTGTCGTAGGAACCGTAGAATCCCTGAAAGGGCTTGATGAGCGAAACACAATAAGAAAAGTGAAGTCATTGTAAATCCAATTATAATAATTATAATAATTTATAATTTCCATATTCAACCATATGATAAGGATATCAAATGAAAGGGCTTATTTGTACAGATAAAAAAGAATATAATATTTAAAATAGGTAAATCTCGCGACAAGGTTTTAAATCATATAAATTGTGTAATGTAATAAATTGTTGGGTTTGATTAATTTAAAGTTTATTTTTTCGTTTTTAGAGTATTTAAATAAAAGTTTGTTTTCAAGAATGTTTTTTTGCCATTAATTTAAAGTACTTAGTCAATTTTAAGTGAAAATAAAGCAGCATACCTATAGCATTAGCATTAACTCTAGGAATAAAGTTTAAATTATAAATTAAAAATGCACCGATACGAAAATTATTGATTCCTTAAAAAAAATGTATCTAATTGGAATAAATTTTCGTTTGAATTTGAATGCGTTGAGAGTTGTCGGAACATTGAGTATGATATATTTCACTTACGCGCATGACGTTAATCATTACTTAAAACTAGATGAACAAACTGCAAGTGAAGCGTTCAGTGTCCGTTCAGAAATTCTCGTCGAGGATCAGATTAGTGCCGACTTTAGCCAAGCCCCGGTAGTAATTCCCGGCCCGATCAATGACTAAAGTACCACTCGTATTATCTACTAGTGTATCGACAGAAACATGTCGTCAACTGACTATCTCATTTATTCCTAATCATAGGAAATCTCAGATAATCCTGATCGTTAGCTAATAGCATCATAATCAGGTTGCTTTATCGTTTTTTTTACATGTACCAAAATTCAAGTCGACTGGCTGAGTGAAATAGAAAATATTTCGCTTTATGCCTATGGAATTCTTACACCCATTTTGAAAGGAGTTCATATCCATATTTATATACTATGCGTATATCAATTTTAGCTATGAGGCAAGCCTATTAAATTTAAAATGTAATAGAAAACACTATGAATTATATAATCTAAAAATTATATCTGGAATTTACTACCTACCTAATATCTAACAAATTATGTCAGTATTATTATTTTATTTATACATATATGCCTGCAAACCTGCTTAATAGAGCATGAATAGTAAAAAGGTAATCCCTAAAAGCTGTTAAATTGCATTTATTATGTTGATATTATAGACAATATAGCAGGATTTTTTTGTGGTAGGAAATTTTGGTAATTTTTATTTAACAAATAATCACGAATCCTGTTGTGAGAGCAATGCAATATTGTTTTAATTATTTTATAATGAAATTACCTTTAATAATCTATATTGAGCCTTTCATTTAAAAACGGTATTTTTATAATCTTCTGCAGTAACAATATACATTTATACCATATTTGGTATTATTATCATAAAACATTAAATATTTACATATTTGTAAAACTTTACAAATGTCTCTATTTTTTTGTTTTTGATTTAGTATTATCTTAGTCTTGACAAGTAATATGACTATATTATCATTTTTATTATCATGTTTTTGTCTACTTATTCCTTAACTAGCGACTCTCCCTCGGGTCGCTCGGTTCGTCCCTTGGTACGTTTTAACGGTTAACATGGAATAGAAAAACTTTGTGAAAAACAAAAACAAATCTATTCCATTCCATCCATCTCTGTGCCAAATTTCATCTACATAGATCCGTTCAATTGTTCTGGCGTAAAAGAGTAACAAACATCCATCCATCCATCCATCCTCACAGATTTTGAAATTTATAATATTAGTATGGATTAAAAGGATTTATTACTACGCACTTTCATTTTTCTCTATAAAAAAAATATAAAAAAATTGTACAAGTGTAAACTGTACTTAAATTAATAGGAAGTTTTTCGAATCTTATGAATGTATACACGATACAAAAAGTATTTTCGTCCAATAAACGAAGTTTTAATAAGCACCTAAAGTTATTGAATAAAATGTAGCACAAAGATTTAATGATGCCGAAATAAAATACTTTCCATGAGTACATATGTATACAACGTAGATTTCCCAAAAAATATCCAATGTACAGATTCGGCTCAGTTAGAATTTTATTATATGTATAGATTATCTTAAAAAATATAAATTTGTTATTAATAATTTTATAATAATTATTATATTTATGTTTAAATTTAATTGTGGTATCTGTCACAGCGCCTAAGAAATTTTACTTCAACCGCGCATAAAGGTTACACGCACCATTCATTTTTTTATTTTACTTTAAGTGTCTACAAATATATATTTTTTTATTTGTGTCTGTAAGTAGGTATTCATTTAATATGTTTTTATTTTTCCATTTTAAGTGTAGACGTTTGCTACCAATAGGTAGCAAAATAAGAAGAACGTATTTTAATAAAATGTTCGATTAAGCCATTTAAGTTAGTTTGATGCGAAGATAAGCATAACTCACTTTTAGTGGTAACACTAAAAATCAAGCGCTAAAATCGAATTCAGACGTGTTGGGCTTGTCAAATCAAACCAAGTAAGCCCAAACTCCTATGTTCTAGTAGCCGTTGAAAAGTTCCACTATCCATCTTCTGGCCTCAATATCAACTCTATTAGAAGTACAAAGACTTACAAAGTATCAAGTCGATATGACAATTAAAAATATTTAAGTTAAAATTGGATCTGTTATCATTTTCGTACCTCAAATTTCGTGGTATTTCCTGCTTTATGTATGTCAAAGGAAATTTAGGGGACCACCTCGGGACTTATCTTAGTATATTATACAATGATACAGATGAACATAAAAATTTCTGCCTTTTTAAGCTTGGTTAAAAACTTAGATAGAGCCTTATTCAGATTAACTTGCAAAAACCAGGTGTGATTACGTCGTGATGATCAAAATGCTTGAAGGTGAAAAATTAAAGTTATAAAAATCAATTTTTTACACAAATGAGTTGTGAATCATTAAATAATAATATTTGTACCATAAATTGAATTGACCATATATTTTATTATGCACATTGTTAATTTTGAGATTACCAATTAATAATAATAAGAAAATTTAACCAACAGGTTATACGCATAAAGTATTATTTTTCTTTTTTAAATTATAACTAGCGACTTACCCTCGCTTTGCTAAAAAATAATTACTGTGAATGAATTTCAGGAAATATACACATACTATAGTGGACTTATCTGTAGGACTTTATAAAGACCTACAATATCCTAATACATAGTTTTGATGTATCTTTTCAGGTTTAGCTAGTGTGAGCAGCTATTTTTGAATTTTCCCATGAAAATGAGCAATTTTATCGCACTAAACTACTAAATAATGTTAATTTTTAACCTCGCTTCTGATAGTAGTATTTGTAAAATTAATGATTTCATTAAAATTTTCGTGTAAACGACAATGCGGTGGAACCAGTTAATAATTTTTCCGTGGAAATGAGATATTTTCCTGTAGTAAAAGATATCCCAAATGTTGACCCGAGTAATAATTTATCACTACACAGAATTTAGTTAAAGTTCGAGTTTTTTTGCGTGAAAAGCGAACAGATATACATACAAAGATACATACAGACAGAAATTTCAATAACTACCGTTTTAGTGTCTATATTTTGTTTACTATACGTATCAGTCTTTCGCTCGTTCTTTCTAATGGGTACGTAATATATTTCCACATACAAATACAATTTATCTAACCTTTCTTCCCTTACACTTGAGCAACATTACATTTTTTATTTAATAATACTAAAATTTGTGGGTTACTTTGACACATACTCATGAACTAGATAATCTACGAAATTCCAAAATGCAAATCTTAAGATGTTTATAATTTTTTTAATCTTGGAAAAGTGAGTTGAATTTTTTTTAATTACATGATAATTATTATTAAAGTTGGGAAAAAATTATTGATATGAGAAGTGAAATTCGTTTGCCGAAATATACACAAAAAATAATTTAATAGATTGTGTAAAAGTAAAAAGCACGCGTCCTTAACTGATATAATGATAAACTTTTACTAAAATTACAGTATTTCATATAAATAACCTTTAATTAAATAAAACAAAAAAATAAAACCTATAAAAATGGATAAGTAGGCTTCTTTTTTATTTAACAATTTCATATAATTTAAAAAAATAATAATTGATGTCATTTTTTATATACCTTTATATGTAGATAGTTTCTAAAGAATATATTTTTGTCTTGAATACATGAAATTTAATAAATTGCCTTGGAACTTAATAAATTTTGTCTACTTTATTGAATACATTTAAGATTTAAGTACAGAGAATGTAATTTTTAATAGATTCCCAATAAACAGCTTATTTAAAGGGTAACTATATTTATTTTATAATATCTGCTCTGAATATATATTAATTGATCGAAATTTCAAGATGATCTTACCGGCCTTTTGTTGTCTGTCTGTTAGTAAATAATAAAATACATAAAACCCTTAATTATGCTATATGCATTATACTAACCTTGTAGGCAAAGCAATAAATTAATCAAGTTTATGAAAATTGTATTGTTATCTCTTTTTATTACGGCATGGAATCATATTAAAGCCAAAATACTTATCGAAATCAAAAAAAGATAATATTATAAAATACCAGCAAATATTCAAAGAATATTATCAAACATTTGTGTGAATGGTGAATGAAATATCAGTGCTGAACTCTAAGAGCAATCTAAAAACATTACAAAATAGTATATTAAATGAGACAGACTATAATTAAATAAATATTAAGGAGAAGATCATTGATAAGATCTTCCACTTTATGCTTAAATCGTGTAATATATATAATATGTTCATTACGCTCGTAATATTAAAATTAATAGATAGCAAGTTTTGTCAGAGTCTAGAATGAACTATTAAACCACTCGGTGGGCTACAGTAAGCATCCAACAGTCATGGACCAAAATCGAATGTCTCGGGCAGAGTGCGCGCGCACCCCCCTCTCATGCCGCACCGCTCCGAACGCCCATTGATGATCTTCTTAATCTCAAAATACTTTATGAACATAAAATGTATAAAACTTAAGCAACGATATACTCGTGTATTCAATATAAATTAAAAATGTAACTTTAGAGATAGTAATAAAATCATAGTGATCTATAGATATTTGAATATATTGCGAATTTTAGCAACGGTGGGCGCTGGCCGTCGTATTTGCTACGTTTGGGCGTCGCTGCGTCTCGGCTTTCAGCGGGCGGACGGTGCGCGGCGGCGGCCGGCGACCGTGCGCGACAGCCGCCACGCACGCTCGCCTCACGACCCAGTCCGTTCTGACGTTTTACAAAGTTGCCGGTGTCACCGTGTCGACCTGCTCGTTTTACTGTGCCGCCGCAAATTTGATTGTGCGCATTTGTTAAGAAAATCGGTGTTGTAGAAAGTAGCGTGAGGACGAAAGTCGTCAGGTATAGCCGCGGTGTAGACGAGATAGAGTTTTTGTGGCGGTGCAGAGGTCACTCGGGCGAGCGGCTCGGGCTGCGGTGCCGGGAGCGCTTCAGAGCAGCTGGCGGTGTTTACACGCCGCGCCTGCACCCGCGGCGCCCGTGCGCTTGCTCGCTGCAACAGACACCCCTCATATACTATTCGCTGCTGTGAATTTTTAACTTAACGAACGAGCGATTTTAGAGGTATTTAATGCTTATTCAACCTGAATCTCCACAGTGAGCACAGTTGTAGCGCACATTGTCACAGTGTCACGAACCGCTCAACATACGCATCGAAACCGAATTGTCATAGTTCATTTGACTACGAGTGATATTACGAATATATAAGTATGGGTGCTAAAGAAAGCGTGGAGGCTGCTAAATTTTCTGCGCAAAATTGGAACAATTTCGAGGTTCGTAGCACCCTTAGATTAATTTGCACATGGAGTGTTTGTTTTCCCTACGTCCTGGTGTATTTATGTAATGTGACCATAAATAAATATTAAATAAAATTAATTACTTCAAATAAATATTAAAATTGTATGCACATTAAAGCAATGCAACCCTATGCATGTACACAGTTTGATTAAAACTAATGGCTAAATATTTAATAACCCTTGTTTTTAAAGTGATGATCGGCACGTACGTTTGGATTTAGTATTAATTCACGTTATTTAACTATGTATTTTGCGTTCTTAAAAATATATATAAAAATAAACATAAATATAAAAAAGCAATAAATGTTGCATATAGTATGTGTAAAGATCATTTGTTGTATGAATTACTTTAGAAATTCTTTAGAAGAAGTTATCTGGTACATAATTGAAACACGTTATGTGTTCAACATTTAGTAGCATACTTTCAAAAATCGTTTATAAATTAAATAAATATGTCATCTGCTGCATTACACTTTAAAAATAAAAAAATATGTTTACATCAACATTTAAATTTAGGATTAAGACTGGAGTTTAAATCGAACTTTATCACATAAAAGTATTTCTAGTCTAGTCAGTTTTAAACTGGGAAGCCAAACTGGGCTGACCCACATATTGTAATGCGGCTCTTGAATTTTAATAGCTATTTAAAAGCATGGATTAGGCTTTGGACATAATATCAATGTAATCACATTTTAAGTCTACAAAAAGAGTCAAAAATAAGTCCATAAACAGCATGGGGTGCATTATTATGCATATAGATACGTAACACCTTACCTTTAGTTATTATGTAGTTTGATAAGAAGCATAGAACCTTAGATGATGCAATCAGGGCCATGTTATTAACTTACCTACTTGATTGATGCTTGACGCCTGCAGATTAAGGTCACCAACAACTACAGTTCATAGGGCTTCAGACTCAAATGCAATAATGTATGATAAGATTTTTGCTGGAAATTATATATTCTATAATAAACTTGACGTGTATTATTATTTGCCTTCAAGTATTTTTAAATTGAAGTGTAGAGAAAACGATTTCAATTTTATCAGAGTATTACTTATGGATTCGAACATTTTTGTGTCAAATTATATAAGTACTAATAGTTTAAATAGAATTAGAAGTATGACGTAAGTAGTTTCTTTTCATATCTTCATATCGCGGTCAATAAAATATAAAATATATACAGGTTGTCCTAATTGTGTGAATAGAATATGACTCGTCGATGTAGACGTTTATACCTACTTAACTTGTTTTTTTCAAGTTAAGAAATATAGTATGTTGATCTGTAGGACTTTAAGCGAACTGAATAATACTCGTAAGTTTTTAGTGTTTTTTCATGCATGCCCACTTCATTTAACATAACACATAAATACCATTTATTAATAACACACATGTTGACTTTAAATAAAATACACATTATATCATCCGTCACTACAATGTGTGATATTGCGAAAAATATATTGTGTCAATCACTTTGCAATGTTTTAGTTGTAGTGTTGAATGATAAGCATGTTTTTTCTGCAATTTTAATAATGCTTAACTTACAATTGTATGGTAATAATAAAATACATTTCTGTTTTATTTTATTATATTTTTTTGTAAAATACTTTGAGTAAGTGTTAAATATTGTTGGTAATTCATAAAATATATATAAAATCGTTGTAATATATATTTGATGTCGTATAGATGTATTGCACAATAAAAAATATAAACACATTTTTAAATAATCATATTATTAATGTACAAAGACAGTATTATGACGTTGAGTATACTTGCAGCATGGAGTTGTGAAACATCAATACAGACACGGGACGCAACGCTCGCAGAGTCTTAACCGTGGACACTCCCTTTCGCGTCCCGATGGCACCTGGTGACATCACGGAACCACGGGTAATTGTTACACATAACTAGTGCATTGTGCACATCATAAGCTTTTAAGAAAATTAAGTAGTATATGAAAAATACGCGCTATAATAGACATGTATTTGCATAAGCTATAAACTCTACTCTATACATAAATTACTAGCGGCTCGCTCTCACTTCGCACGAGTTCGCTCCTAGCAAAACAAAAACAAATCTATCCCACGGGAACCGTACATTTATTCGAGATAAAAAGTAGCCTATGTGTTATTCCAGACTATAATCTATATCTGTGCCAAATTTCATCCAGATTCGTTCAGCCGTTCTGGCGTGAAAGAGCAACAAACATACATCCATACATTCTTACAAACTTTCACGTTTATAATATTAAAGATGTTTGGTATACATAAGCTGAATATTTTAATAATTAAAACAATCGGCGCAAATATAATATGAGTTTTAAAAATGAAGTTATTATATAAGTAAAGTAACACCGCCCACAGCCAGATAAATGTCACCTATTTTCTCCTGGGAAATATTTTCCTCAGAGGACTAAAATAGCAAAGTATATATTATTGTAAGCTATACCTACATAGTATATAAACATTTTATTTTATATTTCCTTTATTTAACTATAATAAAAATATTAATAACATTATGAAGAAAAATAAATAGTTTATAAGAAAATTGCTATCACGAAAAATAAGACTTTATAATAAGATTAAACTATGTTAAATAGATACTGTTATCACTTTACTATATGACGATGCAATTCCAGGCAGCGTAGTAACGTGCGCCGAGTGCGGCCAGCGCACGATGGGCAACAAGCTGTCATCGTGTTCGTGCGCGCCCATCCTCCGCAAGGCGTACCGCTACGAGGACAGCCCGTGGCAAAACTCCCGCAGACGAGATGGACATCTTTTACGGTACAGTGTTTCATGTACTGACAAATTTGTGAGAGACCCACATGTTTTTCTATAATTTTATACCTACCACAATCTATAATTTTCCTAGACAAAAAGTTGGATGTCTCGTCAAAACGAGAATTTAGCTTTATAGATATATTTTTTTAATCTAGGGTTCCTTATAGGTTTATTAATTAATATTACAAATGTGAAAAATTTAATGATGAAGATTTTCAATCGATATCAAAGCGGAGGAGGTATTCAATTCAGCTGTTTGTTTTTGCATGCATTGGATAACTTAATGTTGTTTTAATGTGGAACTTATTAATAGTAGAAACTACCAAAAAAACTTTAATATTGTTTAATTTCTTCAGGTCAGAAACTATTTATATTTATCATTCTCAAAAATAATTATAAAGAAATGATATCATTAAATGATAGGTATATTAATTATTTTTTAAAGTGTTTGAAAGATGTTTAAATTTTATTAGAAGACAAAGCAAGTGTTAGATTTTTTTATTCCTCTATAAACATACATCGATCAAGAAGAAATAAGTCTATTTTAATGAAACTTTATTGATGATTGTACATATTATTACTATATGACTTAAAACCATAGCTGTGTCACCTTCGCCGTAGTCTACACTTAATCCAGGCCAAAGATAGATAATTTCAGAACACACATTATATATATTTTTATTGCGCTTAAACTTCTGCCGTTTAATAATATATTTTTAATGTAAGTATAAATTTACGGAGGCCCGTGCCCAGCAGTGGGACGTTAATAAGAGCTGAATACAATTTTAGAACTTGTGTATGCTAGTTTTATTATTATTTTTACTTATTAGCTCGTGATGGATTTCTACAAACAGAAAATAAAATTCCAGAACTTATTAAAAAAATGACGAATCGCGATTCATGTGAAAAATAAAATATTATGAAGTATAAAAAGAATTAGAAGTGTTAGAAACAATGTTATAATTTTATATAAAGTACTAGCAATGCACGCGGCTCCGCCCGCGTTCAGATAATAAAACATATGCCAATTTCATAGCGCACCGCATGATCGGTAATAATGGCGGTGATTGACATTGCCATAAAGGTTCCTCCGTTAATCTCATATTTGATTTAGTAATATTGTACTTTTTGTTTTAACTATAACATATATAGTATGTCTATACTTTTGTTTTGTTTGTTTGTGTAGTTTTGGGCGATAAACTCTCAAACTACTGAATTAATTTTAATCATTTATTTATTAATAGATAGCTATTGATTTGTTTATATTTAGCAGATTATTTAAATTACATAATAATATTAGTTTATCGCGAAACAGGGATGAGTTAGCGCTTGTTAGTAATCTTTTCAGAAATGATTTTCAAAAGAATAAAAAGTTCCAAAAATACATACACAATTAAGGTAAATTAGTAAATTCTAAGCAAATAATTTTTACTATTTCATATGGATCGGCTAATATGATTAAAGTCGTAAGCGTTTTATTGCGTTCTTTAAGCCTTTTCCACCTTTCAAGAAATTGTGTCAAGAAAATCTGAAAAACTTGAGGTTTAGCAGTTTCTACAATACTTCTTATCAAAAATTATCCTGTAGAATATATGTTCCGTAGCTTATGAGATATGGAGTATTTTAAGTTAGCTTTGCGTTTAATATATAGCGTTTAATATAAACTTGTTTTCCATAAAATGTTCAAAAATACGAATATAATTTTTTTACGGTTGATAAAATGAAACGATATTGTGGACACGTAAATATTATTCATATTTATTTCAATGTTAACCTAACAAAATACGTAAGTAGGAAAAATAGCACATTATTTTGCTATACGGAACCTATAATGCGCGAGTTGGACTTGCTTTAACACAATTTTTATATTAAAAGCTTTACAAACATTAACATCATTTAAGTACTAAACAATAAAAATTTACAAATATTTTCATTTGAAAATTGTTCCGGCCAGCAAAATATTACTAACTGTTACTTTAATTTATAAAGCCAAAAAGTTTGTTTTATTGATAATTTGAACACGGGCGGTAGCCGCGAGGTAATTTATAAAATCTTAGAAGGTTCATATCTGTATATTAAATTTTTTGGAATTAAATCTACGTATTTTAAAAACACAGTGCGATATCTATTGCCCAGTATCTAAATAACTCATAAATAAATATTTTTGGAGTTATTGTTTATTCATTAAGAATAAAATAACGCTACAGATATATTTTTTTTTCAAGATAAGCAATTTTTAATACTTTTCGCCATATTTAGTAAGTTACCTTACTAAAATGTTTATATTATTATTGTGATTTTATACTAACCAGTTTTTTAATTTTTTGTCAGATACGAGATATTTTTCCGCCGTAAAGTATCCTATATTATGTTGACCTGGATAACTAGTTATCACAATACTATCAAAATTCCTAAAGTTGTTTTTCTGTGATACGGTCACCGACAGACAATCAGACAGACAGACAGACAAAAATTCTAAAAACTATAGATTCGGACTCTGTATCGCTAATAATGTCAATTTCAATAATATTTTCCAAAACATATATCATGTAAAGATTCGGCTTAGTTAAAATTTTATTATATTTTTATTGATAACTTGAATACGGGCAACTTAAGGAATCCACTCCACGGAATAGGAACCGCGGTTAATTTAGTAGTAATTCTAATAAAATCATAAAAAGTCATGTACATTCAATTTTTGAGAATTAAAATTACGTATTTTAAAAACCCATGGCGACATCATTATCGAATACACATAAATAAATATTCTATAACGCTTTTGATATGTTTTTCTTAAAGATAAGCGATTTTTAATAGTTTTTGCTATGTTTAGTAAGTTACCTTCCTAAAATGTTTATAGTATCATCGTGGTTTTATTTTTAACCAGTTTTGTATTTTTTCTCAAAAATGAGACATTTTCCCGCGGTAAAAAGTATTCTATATGTGAACCCGTATAACCAGCAATCACCATACGAAATTTCATCAAAATCACTCCAGTGGTTTTTCTTGATGCGGTAACAGACAGACAGACAAAAATTCTAAAAACTATAGATTCGGCCCCTGTATCAACAATAATTACTATTTTAATAAGATTTTCCAAAAAATATTTAATGTACAGATTTGACTCAGTTAGAATTTTATTATATGTATAGATTACTGAACACCTATAGTATATTATGTTCGCAACTGATAAGTCGTAAGTGCTAATTAAGTCCCAGTAGTTTTTTTTTGATGCACATATTACCTTTAAAATAAGAAATAAAAGATTACATAAATGTTTAAAGAAACGTTATACGTCCATTATTAAAAAAAACCTAATTCTATTAGTGAAGAAAATTCTCGTCAAAATAAGACTTCGAGAAATATGAAAACCTAATTAATATCTAATAAAACAAACAATCAGAATTTTAACAGTTCTTAGAATAGTTGGAAAAGTAAATATTTTATAAAATTGTGTTATTTGTGAGTCTACGATAAGCTACATACTCCTATGCACGTCCACTACTAAAATATGTATAGTCCCACATGCGACGTGCACGCAATCCCTGTACAGACAAGTAGGTCATACACGAAAACAAAATAATAATTGAGTAATGACCTATCTGTCTCGTGAGCTCTACAACTTGCGCATAAATGCCATACATATTTAATGAAAACATCACTATCACTGTGTCGTATAATATGGTAAAGGTAAAATTAAAAATATAAAATCATTCATATTTTTATTGTGTTATTGGGCGAAGTTAAGAGTAAATTAAAGAAAATCATGAACACAAAACATATTTCTATGATTTTGACATTATTTTTAATATCCAATATTCTTTGTAAATACGCTAAATGTTTATTAATTTCAGACTTTGGGCTGAGGTATTTCACGTGTCGGCGAGCGGAGCTGGCACAGTAAAATGGCAGCAGGTGTCTGAGGACTTAGTTCCGGTGAATATCACCTGCATACAAGATTCACCTGAGTGCGTGTTTCACATCACCGCTTATAACTCACAGGTTGACAAAATACTCGACGTTAGACTACTACAACCTGGTATGTTATTATATTATTTATTGATATGTTTTATAGATAGAAGTAAAGTAGAAATATTCGGTTAAAGTTAATTAAAACCTAAGCGTAATATAAAAGTACAGGCAACAGTAAGCACACTCATGTAGTTGCGTTCATTATAAAAACATCAAAATGTATTACAAATGTAGTTTACAAAATTCGCGCTTGTGTTTTGATATTTTAATGTTAATCCAAATGTTTTTCTCGACTACATAGTAGTGAGTTTTACGACCAAATGTGAAAGTAGCAATGTCGGCCGCTGTAACCTAGTTTTGAATTTACACTAGATGGTGCACGGATAATTGACCGAAATTCACGTATATGTGAAACTGAATATTGAATCTACTATTTCATTTAAAAATGTCATAAGCTATAACGTATTCCGATTTTTAATTCTGTCTTAGAATCGATGATACACTTTGCGTCGTAATAGATATTACATAGGTACATTATTTGGTATAATGACCAAAGTTTTATATTGGACACATGTTAAATTAATTCCTGTTTTATAGCTATAAATAAATATTATTTGATTATTTACAGCTTTAAATCATCGTAATGCTAACAAGCAGACACTCATATTTTCTGTATTTCAGCGTATAATTGCATAAAAAAAATTCTTTGATATTACTAAAAAATTAAATATTATTTAATTATATTGTTCTATATTACAAGGTTTTGTTTAAAATTAAAAAAAAAAAATAATAGTAAAATTCAATAAAAAAAAAATCCTTTTTAGGTACTCGTATCGGCCAGGCATCAGAATGCTTTGTCTACTGGAAAGATCCGATGACCAACGACACATGGGGGCTAAACTTTACGTCACCAATCGACGCAAAACAATTTAGAGAATGTTGCGTAAGTTACATAATATTATTTAAGTTCAAACATTTCACATTTCACATTTCTCATTATTATTGAATCAGTTTCGTAGACATTTTCTTAGATGAAACTAGATAAAAATGCAAATACTGATTGTCATTGCTTATTTTTTTATAAATTAAATATTGTTTTACCACTAAAAATTAAATCTTTTTAGACACTAATGAATAAAACATTTTTGGTAGTGTTTAAAGGTAAAGATTTATATAATATTTTTTAAATAGGTACGTACATATATCATATATATTCCATATGTATTGCTGATATTCCCAAATAATCAAGTTGGACAGGGAAGAACAACAATAAAACACGGTACAGTAGATTCATCGTCGCAAAATCATTAACATGCGGCTGGCATTTTGTGATTTTAGTCACCGTCATTCAAATTCTCACGCAAGGCCTCCTCGAGCTACAGTCTGAAGCTGGAGCCGCCTGGTGCTAAGCAGAAGTTCAAAACTAAAAGGAAACCAGTTTCTACGCCAGCCAGCCCAAATCGATCCAGGTAACATAAAATATATACGAATACGAAAAAATATATATAGGATAAGATACATCGAAAAGTAAAGTCGCAAATTGAAGTCACTTTATTTTTTTTATATTTTGTAAAGTTAATTAAAATACAAAAAAAATAAGATTAAGAATATGTTCTCAATGTGACCCTAATGTCACGTATATCTAATATTAAATATTAAAATTATTATTATAATAGGTATAAATACATTAAAATACGCCTACAAGTAACAGAATAAAAAATTTTACATACATTAAAATACTCGTTTATTTTACTTGAAGTCATACATAATTAAACATACATAATTATGTATAACATTGTTTTAAGTACTTATTGATTTATTATACCATTAATGTCGACTAAAGTTTATTTTAATTTTATTAAATAATACAGTACGTAGCTAATATTTATACAGTACATATGTCAAAGGCAGTGGTAGCCCAGTGGTAACGCGCCCACTTGGGAAATCGAGTGAAGTGGGTTCAAATCCCGGGTCTCGCACCTCTGATATTTTTATGTGCGAATTATTTCTAACTTGATTACCACTTGCCTTACGGTGAAGGAAAACATCGTGAGGAAACCTGCATGTCTGAGAGAACCAGCAAGTTTTCGAAAGACATGTGAAGTCCGCCAACCCGCACTTGGCCAGCGTGGTGGACTATGGCCTGATCCCCCTCGTACTGAAGGGAGGCCCGTGCCCAGCAGTGGGACGTTAAAAAGGGCTGAATACACTTATGTCAAAAAATGAGTCACATTTGAATGCTGTGTATAGTACACATTATAGTATTTATGAATATTATTTATTTGTGCAGCCTCACCTATGGCCGTGAACCGCAATGCACTTGTATGACACAAGAACAATATGCTAGATTAAGGGCTCAGGATCCACGTTACCGTGAGTAAAGCTTAAACAACATTCGAAAGAAGATAATTAATCATATATCCATTCAAAATTAATATCAAAGTAATAATTATAACTCTACCATAACATTTATCTACTCAATTAGTTTAATTTGATTAGTTAGGTACATATTACAATAAAATTTTACTTACTTATTTCCACTTTTCAATTCAATTTTCAAAACGTGTCAGCTGAGCACAATATTTCCAATTTTATCATAAAGTTTCATGATATCAATAAAAATCCAATTAATTATAACATATCAAAAAATATTCAAATACTTATGATATTCCTTATAATAAAAATAAAATTTATTATAAAAGACCAAAGCACACATACTCATAAAGTCAAACTCCACACACAAAAGGTTTGACGATGAAGAAACTTGTGTTCTTTTGGGCTAGGATCATCCACTCTGCCGCGTACAACTACACGTGCCATTGAAACAGATGCGGGAGGCGCGGCGCGAGCGGACAAGGTGGCTGCTGCCACCTCATCCACTTCCCTCTACGACAATGTCACCGGCTCGCAGCCGGCAGGCAACACACAAGCTCCACCTAAACGTAAGTCAATCATAATAAATAAAAAAGTCACACGTACATGATACACGTACATGATGATATACTTAAAAGCAAAGTAGTTAAAAGAAAAAGCACTGTAACTATTATTAGAAAAAGAAAAAAATAATATCCGATTAATATATGGCGTGCCAAATTCGTTATAATTTTGTTTGATTTCGGAAGTCGTACGCGCGCAATGCACGCAATTATTCTATTTTGTAAAAATAAAATCTCTACTGATATTTGAACTTAGCTGAAATTAATCTATGAATAATATGTATATACATACATTTTTCTAACTATTTACTTTCACTTTTACCAATATTTAACACTCTGGAAAAGGATTGCTTAATTAATAAAAACAAAATATAATTATAATATTATGTAAAACTCTTTACGTTTTGCAAAGAATGTGTTATTGTCTCTATTAGTAGAAATATCGTGAAAATTCATTTTGAAATAAACAAGTAGTTCTATTTATTTTAACAAAATTTAATACATAATAAACATAACTGCAAAATTCTATTCTTTGGTTCGTAGGATTGTTTTTCATCAGTCATCAGTCAAAGACTAACAAACATATGGAATTATTTTTTTCTGTTTCCACAAATAGGCTTAAGGGCTGAAGGGCGACATAAGCATGTTTTATTGCATTACATTAAATACTCTACGAGTACTTTGTATATTTTAGCAAGTTATTGAAGGACATGAATAGAGCTATTACGGCTCAAGAGAGGATACAAACCTTCTAGTATATTAAAACTATAAACTTCTATTAATTGAGTAAAATATGGGTCGTTTTATAAATATTTTACTATTTATTCCAGCGGCTGCTCGTCAAACTGAATCGCAACCACCTTCGCGACCACCGAAATCACAGGAAACCTCAACCATGACAACTAATACTTCGACTGCCCCCAAAACTGTTACTGCATCTGTGGGCACTCATGGCACTAGTGTAAGTTCAAAGTTCAAAGATGTACCAAGGGGCTATATTTATATCTGTTTATATCCAGAGAAGGACCAAAGAACTAAACATAAAATGAAATCAATATAGCTTACCACTGCTTTATATTTGTATATTTTCGTAGATTTTAATATTCTGTTCTTATAAATTTTCATATTTATACTTTACAATATAAACAACAATAAAAGCCTTTTGTCGAAGAGTTATAAGAACTCTTTTGTAAAAGACTGAGCATCTTTGTAATTTAGGTTATGTAGCCAAATAATAATATTTTACATGTTGCTTTAGTAAGAGGGTAAATACTCTGTTGTTTAGAAGATTTCCAAGGAAACAAGAAGGACTATAAAGGCTACATTTAAAAATAATTATTAAAAAACTTTAATTTACACACATAGTTACAAATCCATTATAGACATAATCCGTCCAGACAGCTATTTCAGCTATCAGAATATGTATTTAATATGTTATTCTATAATTTTTATTATCCTCTTCAGACTAACGAAGAATGTCAGACTAGTAGTGGACAGACAAATCAGCACGGACAAGATCTCAAGTCAGAGGGTGTTCAAGCGGGTGGTACACTGACCTCTTCCAAGTCTTCGGCTACTTCCACACGCTCTAAAGAGCATCTACAGCACATGCCAAAGAGTGCTGATTATGGAGAAGGCAATGAATCTGTAAGTATTTTTCAAAATTTAGGTACATATCTATACAGATTAATAAATTGGAGTATATGTTTGTAACATTAAAATAACCGCTTTTTACTAAATGCATATGGATGTATACACGATACACATACCAAAACAACATTTTTTACAAATTTTGCCTGTCTGTTTGTTCCGGCTAATCTCCGAAACGGGAATTTTGACGGGACTTTCACTGTCAGATAGATGCTGTTACAAGGAGTAACTAAGGCTACTTTTATTTTAGAAAAAGAATTAGGATTTCGCAAAAAAAATTAAACCCCATGAAAATGTGAACAAAATCTGCGTACGGCGTACGCACCCGAGCGAAGCGAGGGTATATCGCTGTATACTTTAAATGAATATCTTAGAAGTAGCAAGCTACTCTTAGTGTATAAACATAGCTAATCGTAACAACGTACCTAGGGAAGAACGTGAGCGAAGCGAGTATGAGTCGCTAGTTATGTATATACGTAGGGTTGCCAACCCCAAATTTAAAAAACTAGGATTCGAAATTGGGAAAACCAGGACCATTCAGTTAAAAAAGTAGAGTTGCAATAGTGAAATTAATATGTAGTGAAAATAGGTGAAATTAATTTAAGTAATTAAAATAATCATATATTTTAATAAAAGTATTTGAATAACATTATACGAGTTGAAAACTAGTATATATGTTAGTATACTATATAAAACAAACACTTTAGTTTGTAACATTTTTTTTTAAATTTAGGTTAGTTACAGTATCTAATAAATTCTAATATTACAAACTCATTATTTTTAATATAATTTTCGACTGGATTTAAAATAAAAAAAAATTACAAAAACCCAGGACTCTGCTAAAAAACTATTGAGGACATCCCAGGACACTACAAAAACTAGAAAATGTCCTGGGAAAACAGGACGGTTGGCAACTCTATATATAACTCTATGTAATGTGTGATATAACATTTTTTGAACATATCAAAATCAACTATTATACACTCGTATAAATAAATCATTTTGAAATAGATCCTTAGTTTGTATTGCCTTAGTCATAAAATAAAATAAAAAAAATTAAATGAAATTGCGGCTTTTTTATTTTCCCGCGCTTTTTACAGGCATTTATTGACGATTGATGGTTGTGAACTTATTGTGATATGGCTATATTTATGAATCTAATGTTAAGTTTTATAAAATAATAGTCAATAAATTTTGTGGATTTAAATACATAATTTTACAAGAATTTCGTATTTCATATGGAATTAGTAATGGTACGTAATTTCGTAAATTTTTCTTTTGTTTTACTTAATATAAAAATTACTAGTATCTTGTCATATAAAATTAATTTCGAAATATATTTTTAAAATATTAGATATATAATTTCATTCCAAATATAGTTACTAATAGTTATATATATATATATATATATATATATATACGAATATAGAATAAATCTGATCTGATATTGCTCATATTAAAATAATTAATGTAATACCATAAAATATTCCTTTCTAAAAATACTACTTAAAATATGAACTAAAGCAATGTTGCATGACAATAAAACAAAGCGTGTTATCTATAACTTAATTACAAGATTGAAATACAATATATAAATTAAATACAATAATAATACTGAGATATGCAACATAAATATCCTGGACATTTTGTGTAAAGCAAAAAGCATATAGAAAAATGTTTACTCGTCAATTATTATGCGGTATCCGAATTTATTAGTATTAAACATTTATTATATTACGTAAAAAATTAATAACTGTTTAGTGAACAATAACAGTTACTGACTATTGAACGTTGTTCATATATATTATGTAAGTTATTTGTACAATAAATATTGAATATTTATCTTTTTCAGTCTCGCGAGCAAGATCGGCATACGATGCATAATCACAACGTTATCAATAATAATACAAGTGGATCGCGCCGTACAAAATCTAAAAGCACTGAAGACATGAATATGGGTAAGCAAAATTAAGTGTATAACTAATTATAATAATTTTATTAAATAATAAAGAATATGACAAAGTTTTCACTGATTGAATAAGTACCTATAATAAGTCGAAAATAAAATTGCTATATATTGCATGTTTGGATAAAATCATTCTAGGCCTAGATGTTTTCACAAATAAATACCAAAACATATTCACAAATAAATACGGTTCACTCTTGTGAAATGACTATACAGAAGTTTTTTTTGCGAAAAATGGAGAACAAGTTTGCTTCTAGGTTCTCTCTTGACTCTTTATACACATTAAGGAGTATACGGATATAAAAGAATAATACATAAAAACAAAGTATTTCATAAAAAAAAAAAAAAATTAATAAGTAAAATACAATTAGGGCCATATTTTTTATTATTATTTTAGAAACTATTATTAAATGAATTATACTGCCTTTCGTTATGTAACTATTACGTACTCTTCCTTCTGGGATGTCAGAAAGGGGAGCCAAAATATTATATCATCTCTATCTATAATGGGTACATCATAGATAACATATTTCCATCTCTTCAATATAACTTCTCTGATTTAATGGATATTGTGGCTACTTTTGCTGTTTATCGATTAAATAGATTATAAATAAGAATTCTCAAATTTCTTTTACTTAACAATATATTACAGTAAAATATCATATTTCAAAGTAAATTGAAATCAATGTAAATGTGAAATATGTATTTAACCTAGATTCGAGTACACTAAAACGAATGCTCAAGCCCATGCCATCAACGGAAAGCCCAGTGACATCACCAGAGATGGGACGTCGTCGGTACGCGGGCGGCCAGTGTCCCCCGACCTGCGGGTCGCACGGGCATCGGCACCAGCACATGCACCACGGACACTACGCACACGTGGTGAATAACAACAGCCGACAGGGATCGCAGCGATATTCCTCTGCAAAGTGAGTTATACATATATTGTCTTAAATATTAAAATATTTTATGTTTATTTGGTTATATGGTTATAGTGGTATAAATGGGAAAATATTTTCTTATAGAATGTGGTCAAAAAATATATGTACATAATCGTTATTCCATCGTGTTGACCTTAAGATGAATTTGTAAGTAATCGAAAGAACGCTATTTACTCGTATTAAAAAAAAGGAGTTCAATCTCTTTCTCTGTCTTGACATTAAGGGTCATTATCCCTAGGGACTAGCTAATCAGAGTGCGTTTACAATTAACAGTACAGATAAAATTGTAGAAATAATTGTCAGAATGTAATGCAACTGGTCAATGATAAAATTTACACGCACCGTTAACTGGAGATTCATATAGACTGCACTATTGACGTAGTGGTTGAGAACCTTTTTTTGACATTTTATGTGGGAAGTACATTTACGCATACTATCATCACACATATCGGTAGTTACATGAAGCCTCACCGGCTAGATAAGCCAATACTACCTACTGAAGCTCAACGGAACCTGTCCCGTCTAATTGGCGTGTCGCAGAATCATTTACGCACTAAACCACGATGCCCCGAAGGATGGCCTACCGAGGTAGAACTTTTCTTGAGCGACAAAACTGAATGCCCCCGACCACGCATCTCTCTTTTCCTTGCGCTCTAACGGTCCGCTCTACTGTTAATGAAGTACCAGGAATAACATCACATGTCTTGTTACCATTGACCGAAGTGCTGACGTACAGTGTGCTTTCCGATTTCCTAACATAGTCTATTAACTCATGCGGAGTTTAAATATGATGCGTACATTTATTTATTTATTTCCCACTTCGAAAAAAGAAAAAGTACTCAATTTTGTACTTTTCCGTGTGTCCGTAATGATCTTAACCTATTTTAATAAAAAAATAAATCCTACTTAATTTCAGGAATAAAATTTCCCCCTTAACACTTAAAATAATTTTAACCTGTACTTTTTAAGCATTAGAAATAATCATTATTCTAATAATATTATATTTTAATATTTTATTACAGTCGCGGCGTGGGAGTGGGAGCAGCGCCCAGCGGGTACCCCGGGCGCGGGCTGTACCTGGAGCTGGGCGGCGGCGAGCGCGACCTGTCGCCTCCCTCCGACAACGTGATGTTCGACAACCAGTGCTACGCGACCACGCCCTCGTCCTCCAACGGCAACTCCGACCAAGAGCCGTGTCAGCGACGCGATAGAGATCCTCGACATCACCATGGAGTAAATATGTTTTTAA
Source organism: Argynnis bischoffii washingtonia (assembly GCA_033884665.1). Classification (NCBI taxonomy): domain Eukaryota; kingdom Metazoa; phylum Arthropoda; class Insecta; order Lepidoptera; family Nymphalidae; genus Argynnis; species Argynnis bischoffii. The sequence goes on along the minus strand of CM066618.1, from coordinate 8,461,971 downwards.
TTCGTAATATATTCATAAAATAATCAATAAAACATCAAATAATCTTACATATTATATATAACATATAACAATAATTTATCTCGGGATAATGCATTGTTAAGATCAAAGTTAGATATTAAATACATACAATTTTAATGATATTTAACCTCCGCGTGAGCATTTGTAATGTTAAGTATTTCTTACACAAGACAGCATTGATAGGCCAATGGATAGCACACTCGCTTTGAAACTGAGAAGCAGGATTGAACCAAGTTCTCGCACTGCTGTGATTTTTATATAAGAAATTTATTTCCCAAATGATCACCATTTGTTAATACATTGAAGGAAATTGTCGCGAAAAAGCTAAGTTTTCATACAGTTTTCATTAATAGGTAGAGGGGTTCTTCAGGAATGTACTTAGTAGTGGGCTATTAAATAATACAAGATACTGTAAAACATAATTTAAAAAAAAACCGACTGCTTGCGTAAAAGCGAACTAAAAAGGTGAGAACAAGTTATTGAAGAAACATAGTATTATACAATCGAAGAAACATACACTTAGTAAGACTCGCAGTTAGTATAAAAGTTGTACTTTTTTTCAAGACCCAAATTTGCGCCTCAGATTCGCCATTTTGACTTTTGATAATATCTATGTACCCTGTGACGCTAGTGTTATCAAGATGAATCTAAGAACGACATATGAATCATCAAAATCGGTTAAGCTCTTTAGTAATTTTGAGTGAACATAGGGTTGGACAACCATACATAAATACACATACGTACAGGTCAAAAATATAACCTTATTATATGTATTATGACATTTTTGTATTTAGATGAAAAAAATCGTTCTTTCTCATGAGACTTCCGTGATATTATAAATTCGAAAGGCATCTAGGGATGCTATCTAGGACTTTAGGTCACTGGTAATTAATAAAAATCACACATACAACTTCACGCTATATTATATATATTCACGCTATATATATAACAGACTGCCAAGCACTACGATCTGTACATAAATATGTGTCACTTCTTCCATTGGTATCATTCTATTCAGACTTCGCCGGGGTATCTTTAATTTCACCAACAAGTATTATCCTTTACTTACTCATTTCAAAATATAGTTCATTTATAATGAGATTACAATTACATTTAGACTTAATGAAAAAAAAACTTTAATAAAGACAATTTAATTTTATATAATGATTACAACCATAAACCTTAGTGATCAAGAAACATTACATACATATTCTTTGAAATTACGTGTAAATATATTAGAATGGTGGCAAACTATTAAATTTTAGGTATGTTCCCCCGAATTCAATTTTTTATTTCATATTTAGGTAAATAATAATCACAGGTACGTAAATCATATAAATATATTAAAATACAAACATGTATAAATTAGTTCTATTAATTCTTTGTGTTGTTTTTACATGATTTCATTTTGAATGGTTAATTAAAATACTATATTATATATTTTCTTATTTAAAATAAAATATTTTAGTGATAGGCAGTGGTTGCCCAATGGTGACGCACTCTTTTGGAAAACCAAATGAAGCGGGTTCAAATCCTTTCAAATCCTCCAAGTCTCGCAACTCAGATATTTTCATGTGCTAATCATTTCCAACATTACTAATTGCTTTACGGTGTAGGAAAACGTCGTGAGGAAACCTGCATATCTAAGAAAACTTAGCAATAATTCGAAAGACATATGAAGTCTGCAAACCCACACTTGGCCAGCGTGGTGGACCTTGGCTTAATCTCCCTTTATATTAACCCCCCGAGGACCGCATACATGTCGGCGCGTACGATTGAATTCTCGGAAATTCGCACGGGTTAAAATTTTACATGTTGGTTCAATTCCGATGGAAATGCCTTTTTTTAATAACTATGACCTGATTCTCCATTTAGGATTGGCTCCAGACGAAGCAATTCCTTAACGGTTAACAGTACAGACACGAAATTTTATATACGCATTCACTTATCACAGCTCGTTCTAAAATTAATCATGGACTGGCTGCTGCACACAGGGTATGAGAGATTTCGTCAGCAGTCAACGCCACTGACATGACATGTTGCATATGCATTCAATTATGATTCGTTATCTTATATACACTCACAACCTGATTTGTAAACTAAAAAAATAGATAAATAAATAGTAAAAAAAACATTGTTTAAAATAAGCATTTATTTTAATGTGGTAAAAGCTAAAGGCAAAGCTTAAGGAATGGTAGCCCAGTGGTAATGCGCTTGTTTGGGAAACCGAGTGAAGCGGGTTCAAAACCCGGGTCTCGTACCTCTGATATTTTCATGTGCGAATCATTTCTAACATGATTACCACTTGCCTTACGGTGAAGGAAAGCATCGTGAGGAAACCTGCATGTCTGAGAGAAACTAGCAAGTTTTCGAAAGACATGTGAAGTCCGCCAACCCGCACTTGGCCAGCGTGGTGGACCATGGCCTGATCCCCCTCGTATTGAAAGGGAGGCCCGTGCTCAGCAGTGGGACGTTAAAAAAGCCTGAATACAAAAGCTAACATATAAAACTTTGTTTTTAAAATGTATTTTTTTTTTAAATTAATTTACATAAGTCATTTAAATCGTAGCAGAAGCCGTGCCTGTCGCGCCAGGCGTCGCAGTCGAGCGCGACGCCGGCGCCGGGCTCGCCCACGTCGCGCCTGCTGCTCGAGTACGAGATGCACTTGCGCAACACCCTGGCGAAGGGCATGGACGCGGAGAGCTACAGCCTGCACACGTTTGAAGCTCTTTTGAGTCAGAGTATGGAAGATTTAGGTGAGTTTATGTTTGGTATTTGGTAATGATTTAATTAGTTTCATTCATGTCGAAGCAGTAGTAATAGCAGTAGTAATGTAATAAATTTAAATAGTTATTTTTTTAGTATTAAACTATTAAACACTTAGCATAAGATGTTTATTAACATGATGTAAATACAGTGTAAAATCAAATTAAACTTTAAGCACTATTTTAACTTTAAGTATAATAATAATGATGTCCTGCTGACCGATTCCGGCCACGGAGGCCAATCTCATTGAGACCATCCAACTGCGCAGGAGATATTATAATGCACAAGTGTACCCGCAGACACAAGTGCATTCTCTATTCCTGTTACTCTCATACTCCGGTGGGAGGACTACTCGACATGACCGTGAGAGTTAAGGCGCAGGACCGACGACTTTACGTGTTCTCCGAGGCACGGGGGTGAAATACCGCCAACTTCCCAACTTCGGGCTGTTTCGGGCTGAGGCTTACCATACAGAAAGACTCAATACCTAAACTTGACCCGACCTAGGACTCGAACCCAGGATCTCCGGGTGTGCAGCCGTACATGCTAGCCACTACATCACCGAGGCAATTAAACTTACACTTTAAATACTCACATGACGTCTCTCGTAAGGCTTATAGTAGTTTATTGATTAAAAACACCCACATCAGTACTTAAAGGTTAAAAATACATTAGCTATGGTAGTGTATAATTTTTTTTGTTAATTATTTAGCTCATTTATTACTACTTATATACAATGTACATATATAGTTTAACACTAGCAACCCACTTCCTCATGTATCTTTTTGCAACATTCCACAGTAACTGCTTAATGCACTTAGATAAAAAGTAACCTATTTATTACACAATTGAAATATATAAAAACAAAGGTATTATATTAATTCATTTGTATTTAAGAGAGAATATTGCACTTGTTCTTTTCAGGATTTTTTTTATATTTTGGCAAGGAAAGGCTGATTTTCACAGATACATCTTTGAGTATTGAAAATTATTTTATTTCTCATAGATGGTTGAGTGAAGTACAACACATCATTTCCTATCTGACAAATCATCTATCTGACAAAAAATACAGGAGTGGTTTTCTTCGAGCTTGAAATTATGATACTAATAATGTAGTGGGTACTAGTACTTTAGTTCGCGTTTATTTAATGTATTTCTATGATAAGTTTTTTTTAACAACGTGGCATTGTCTAATACATATTTAAGTTTTGTAAGTTTGCTCGCATGAGGCATTTGTTTCTTGTGTCTATACAAATATCATAAAAAGTCAGCATTAAGAGTAAATAATTTTTTTTTACTCCTAGAAAAATGCTTGAAGATAATAGTAATTAGGAGTTACTTATAACTTACGTCAAAAGTTTAAAAGAATTTATAAACATAAATCAACTGCATTTAACATTTTTTTCTATTTCACTTTCTTCTAAGCTAAGCTAAATAATATCTTTTGTCTCGTCCTAAATATATTTTATTATTCGAAATTCTTTTAAAATGTAATTTATGATGGTGATAATGTTTTATTAATGTTTTTATGTATATTGCACAGAATACAACGATAATTTGCCACCTTCGAATCAACGTAGCCCATATCCGCCTCGTAGACGTAAGTACATTATATAATTTTACTAAATATATTTGTAACAGGCTATTTCATATTCATACCTAAATCTTTTATGCAAAAAGCAGGAAAATAAATGGTTTTAATAAACACACATTTTATAAATCGATAAATAAGTTTAGGTTAGCATTTTTGTCATAGTGAAACACCTAGAAAGAAATGTTTCCCTTGCGATAATCGCTATTTTTCTTAAATTACAATATTATTTAATTATGTATATTTCATGAATATAATATTTTATTTACATTTAATACTATAAAGAGGTAAAGTTTCTTAGTTTGTTGAGTTGTAGGGGGTAAACTTTGGATCTACTGAACCGATTTAGATGAAATTTGGTAAGAAGATAGTTTGAGACCCTGGGAAGGATAGTTTTTATCCCGGAAATCATCCCTTAAGGGGGTGAAAATGGGGATGAAAGTTTGTATGAGGAATCAGTCTAGAGACGAACCAGCGAAGCCAGGACGAGTCGCTAGTTCTTTTATAATTAAAAAGTATAAATTATATTTTTTGATAGTTTATGAGTAATTATGATTTTAACAAAGTGAAGCTGTCGCGATGTTGAGAAATCTCTTATTGATGCAATTCCTATGGGATTGAAAAATTACAAGTTGCAGTGTCATCTTAAAAATATTAAGAGAAAAAAGCTTCATATGAATTAAATATTATGAAAATAATAAAAGTTCCACAATTATGCAAAATTAATACATCATACATCAAAAAATTAAATATTACAAGTCTGGCTCGCGCACCTAGGGTCTTTGATTGTGATTTTTTGAAATTAAGTAAAGTTCTTGATCAGTATGATTATAGTCGAGGTACTTTAGCGGGATAACTCTTTGTTTACTTTTCCTTCATTTAGTATTGTTATGAGATCTGCCATAGTAAGAATATTCTATAATAATTATTTATTATAAGCGTTACACGTCATAGCATTAGTAATCGAGCATTAACTACGAATCTCTTATACGTACCTATATTTCATTAATCTTAAATTTAATACTTTTTAAAATCAATACTGAACCCATTTATGCTGGTAAGTGAAGATTGAAACGAGATATATGAAAAAGTACAGTTAACTAACTGTACTGTACACTGTAGTGCTAGTAGTGGAATACAGTGACCATAATAGTTATTTACTCTGCAGAGTAAATAACTATTATGGTTAAGTTAAGCTTTTTTTAAAAAAGCAATAAATAAGATGTTGCAAGTGATGAGCTTTAAATTTTAATTCCTGAACCTTACTTGTATCTCGTAGAAATAAAAAAGTTTCAACAAATTTTTTGGAACATAGCATGGGTAGCCTTTAGGTTTCATATAAAACTTCTATCTGTCTGTTTAAATTACAACTGTTTTTTAAGCTACATTAAAATCCATGCTCTAGGGTCCCAATTTTGATCCAGAGATCAATTTTCTAACATGCGGAAAGTCATTAGTATGTTATGCATTTATATAGAGAAGTCAAATCTGTATTTGTCTTTATTTGAAAAGTCTTATTATAGACGGTCATTATTACTGATACGTAAATGTGTGTTAAAAAGTGTGTTATTTTTAATATGCGAAATTTTGTCGAATATGTTTTGTGAAATTGTTTTCGCTCGCTCTAGCTCCCAATATTTTGGCTGTATTATAATATAAATGCCATCGGTAAATAGCAAGAAAATTTTAGGAGGGAAAAAAGTGGAGGATGTTGATCTATACATATAATAAAATTGTAACTTAGGCGAATCTGTACATTAAATATTTTTTTGAAAATCTTATTGAAATAGACATTATTATCGATACAGATGCAGAATCTATAGTTTTTGAATTTTTGTATGTCTGTCTATCTGTCTGTCTGTATGTCTGTCTGTACCGCATCACGGAAAATCCACTGGAGAAATTTTCATGAAATTTGGTATGATAATGGCTGATTAACCGGGTATAGATATAGGATGCTTTTTCTACGAAAAAATATCTCATTTGTGAGAAATCTATACTAAACGTTGAAACGTAAGTATGAGAGGTAAGTATGATGATATAAGGATGAACCCGAGAGGAGCGAGGGTGAGTCGCTAGTTATTTATAAATAAACATCGGTCTTCTTTTCCCGTCTTTAGAGAATTTGTATTTTTATTACCGATATCAGGGTTAACACGTATCTACTACTAATTTCTTTGATTTCATGTTTTCGGCTGTTTAACCCCATATTTCCAGTTAATATTTATATAAATATAAAAATTATTTATTTTAATATCTCTTTTCTATTATAGCATAGCTTTTAATTTAATGAGTTTTCCTGGGGATTACATAGCTCATCCTGATTGTTTTACCATGCTTCCAATCACGTTAAGCTATGGTCCAATATTTCATATCATTATCAAATGACAGCAATATGTCTCAAGCATTTTATTAAAGTTAGGGATAATCTTAATTGAAATTTTTTGTAGTGATTATCACTTTGTCTAAAATAAAAAATCAAGTTAATAATATTTAGATTTATTTTCTTAATAAATATGAGTTATTAAGTAAATTTGACATTATTTCTAAAAATAATGATAACAAAATTTCTATATATAGGACCAGCATCTCAGTGTTCTGGTGGGGGAAGCAGATCTTCTACGCTGCCACTACCACACCGCCTTGGCGTAGAGAGACAGCACAGTGCGCGATCCGATCGAGATGGATACTATAGGTAAGTACCGTAAATCTTATAATTATCGTCTTATCTCTAATTTTCGTTTATCTTGATGTACTTTATTGCAATTAAGGTAATACATGTTAGCATATTTCAATATACACATTTCAATACTCTATTTCTTTAAAAATATGTTATGTATGTCATTCTACGCAACATAGACCATGAACCTGGGTAGAATATTTTGAACTGCTGCTGCTCCGTTTCTACGTGAATGAGTTATTACCGAAATCATATTGTTTCACACATAAAGTTATAATAAGAATGGAAAAATCTTACCACCGCGATATGGATTTAATCAAACCGTGTTTTTGTATCATTAATTTTATATTATCTTATAAATCGTATAGGTGTATAGCCAAATCACATACCTTCAAGAGAAATCTCACCTCAATTAGATATTTGTGATGCTTAAAATAATTTATATTTATAAGTAAAATTAATAAAAGACACTGGTAGCCCAGTGGTAACACGCTTACTTGAAAACAGATTAAAGTGGGTTCAAATCCCGGGTCTCGCACCTCTGATATTTTCATGTGCGCATCATTTTTAAAATGATTACCACTTGCCTTACGGTGAAGGAAAACATCGTGAGGAAACCTGCATGTCTGAGAGAACCTAGCAAGTTTTCGTAAGACATGTGAGGTCCGCCAATCCGCACTTGGCCAGTGTGTTGAACTATGGCCTGATCCCCCTCGTATTGAAGTGAGGCCCGTACCCAGCAGTGGGACGTTAAAAATGTCTAAATGCAATGATAACAGTAAGATTTAAACATGCTTTGTACAATTGTTTATTTTTGTTAACTTATTGTATATCATGTTGGTGATTAAAAATAAATAAATAAAAATAAAATAATAAAAGATAGAATACAGAGATAATAGAATAATCCATCAGTAATTTCGCAATCGCATCGTTAGATCTGGAGATTACCTCTAAATACAAATTAAATAACATAACTTTTTACAATATAAGTATAAACCATAGAGTTATTTAATAAGAACTCTGTACATACTATAATTCTGATGTATGTATGTATTTTTTAACGTCCCACTGCTGGGCACGGGCCTCCCTTCAATACGAGGGGAATCAGGCCATAGTCCACTAAGCTGGCCAAATGCGGGTTGGCGGACTTCACATGTCTTTCGAAAACTTGTTAGGTTCTCTCAGACATGCAGGTTTCCTGTTTTCCGTCACCGTAAGGCAAGTGGTAATCAAGTTAGAAATGATTCGCACATGAAAATATCAGAGGTGCGAGACCCGGGATTTGAACCCGCTTCACTCGGATTCCCAAGCAAGCGCGTTACCACTGGGCTACCACTGCCTTTTATACTGATGTATGATTTATAAAAAAAAAAATCTGGTCCCGTCCAAGGCTGTTGAATCCAACTTCTGCCGTCCCTTTTTGCCTCCCTTGCAGAAATCAGATGTATCAATAGCTCACTCCGCCGTAGAGAAAGCAAATTTATTTGCAACTCTGTTTACAAGCAATTTACGTCTAAGCGCTGGCTCTAAACATCCACTAACTTTGCCTCACTGTGATTCTTCGATGCCAAAGATCACAATTTACACGAAAGAGATCCGTAGAATACTGCAAAATCTTGACGTGAATAAGGCCAATGGACCTGACGGTATACCTTCAAGGGTCCTAAGGCATTGTGCGTCTGAGTTGTCGCCTGTACTGACTCGCTTATATCGCCTCTCTCCCGCACAGTGTCCAATTCTCGGAAGCTTGCCAATGTACAGTCAGTACCTAAGAAGCGTATTCTAAGCTCTATAAAATTATGGAAAGGATGCTTAACAGTAAGCTGCTGTCATACCTTGAAGCTAACAATCTCCTTCGTGACCATCAATATGGGTTCCACCGGAGACGGTCTACTGGGGACCTTCTTATGTATGTCACGCATTGCTGGGGTGAGGCCATCGAAAACCGTGGTAAAGCTCTAGCAGTCTCACTCGATATCTCGAAGGCATTTGATAGAGTTTGGCACGCAAGTCTACTGAGCAAGCTTCCTGCTTACAGTATCCCCTCCGACTTCTTTGACTGGGTATCTAATTTTCTAACCGAATGGTCGATCAGAGTCGTCGTTGACGGCTGCTCTTCTAATTGGATGACTATTGATGCCGGAGTTCCACAGGGGTCTGTTCTCTCTGTAACTCTTTTTCTGCTACACATCAATGACCTACTTTCACCAGGTATTGTTGTATATGCATATGACAGCACAGTCATAGAGAGCTATGTGTCCGGTGCAAAAGACGGAGGGGTAACAATACGTTCTCTGAGAGAGGCCATGGTGGAGCGTACAAATGCGACCTTAAGTCTTGTCTCACAATGGGGTGAAGATAATCTGGTTGTTTTCAACGCCGCCAAAATGCAGGCCTGTATGTTCTCCGCAAAAAAGAGTCCGTTCAGCCTGACTCCTACGTTTTGCGGTACAACTGTTGAGGTTTCCGACAGTCTGGAACTTCTCGGCATAAGGTTGAGTGCAAATCTTAATTTTGGCGATAACATCGAAACAAAGACACAGTCTATGGCTAAAAAACTGGGTATCCCTAACAGGGTTAAGCGATATTTCACGCCTGGACAGCTTCTCACTTTATGCAAAGCTCAAGTCCGATCATGCATGGAGTATTGCAGTCACCTTTGGAATGGCTCAGCAAAATACCAACTTACCGCTCTTGACTCGGTGGAACGCAGAGCCAAAAAGCTAATCGGCGACGAAAAGCTATTGAAAACTAAGCTACACAGCTTAGCACACCGTCGCCAAGTTGTTTATCTGTCGGTTCTCTGTACATTAAATATTTTTTGTAAAATCTTACTGAAATAGACATTATTATCGATACAGAGGCCGAATCTATAATTTTAGAATTTTTGTCTGTTTGTCTGTCTGTTACCGCATCACGGTAAAACCACTGGAGGGATTTTGATGAAATTTGGTATGATGATAGCTGGTTACCCAGGTCAACAAATAGGATACTTTTTATTATTATAGGATACTTTTAATTTCGTCAGATTGGCATCTGCCTGGTTTTTGTATTAAAAGATCAGAGCAAAAATTAACATATTTTTTTAAATGGGTAATAAAATATTACTAGCGACTTACCCTCGCTTCGCTCGAGTACGTCCCTGGACACGTTTTAACAGTTAGTATATAGACAATATTTCTTTAAAAGATCTTGAAATTATCCCCTATTTTAAAAGAATTATTTGAAAAGCTGTAAAAAATTTTATTTCTACCAAAGTTATAGATCATAACCAATTTTTATGTCCTTAACTTGAGAAATGATTTTTTCCCAAAATGAACTTTCAACCCCTATTTCACCCACTTCAAGTTTCATTTTTGCGGCAAAAGTTTATTATGTACGCAGTTACTGCACACCGATTCATCCATCCTTGAAGAGGGAACAAATATTTTCACTTTACAAACTTTCGCATTTTTAGGGTTCCGTATTCCGCCTTATTTCCATTCTACCTCAAAAGGAAAAAAGGAACCCTTATAGGATCACTTTGTTCTCTGTTTGGTTGTCTGTTTAGACCCTTTTTCTCGTAAATTCGCGGAGGTATCAAGTTGGAATTAATATCAAATACTCAAGTCTGCAATCCCTTAAGAGCTGTGAAAAAATTAAACTTCTAAGTCAAAGCAATCAAAACATACGGCCGTTTATCGCGCATATCATAAAGTAGTTTCATCCCAATTTCTTTTTGTGTTATTAACTTATTTTAATATTTCATGCTACGGAACCCTCCGTGTGCGAGTTAGACTCGCAATTGTCCGATTTTTTAAATTATTAATATAATTACGTAAGCTTCAAGGTTAATCTTAGGATTTGAAAAACGTACAATTTTTAATAGAGAGTAAAAACATAACGCCCAAAGCCACTTTTGCCAATAACTCAACATTGCATCTCAACGCTACTTTTGTTCAATTTTTTCGAAAATTAGCCATTCAAATCGCAGTCAATGTGCACAGCTAGTATATAAATATTATTAAAGTATGTAAATATTATTAAGAAATTTTGAAATTGTTAATTGACACTAGATGTTACATAAAAATATTTACAAAAATTAAAAAAAATTGAGTGCTCAAAAAATGAATTAAAAAGGTGATGGATAAATTGACAAAAGAATATAGTACCGACATGATGAAGTTAGCTGCATAATGCATTCCTTATACAAACAGAGAGTTACGACATACGTGATGAAATCTTTAGACTTTAGCTATTTTTGTTCTGCTACGCCAAAGAAGTATAACTTCATTCGTGCTAACATAAGTACACACTTACGTTTTTTAACACACGTATACCTACTAGATACTTTGATAAAAATATTCCTTTATATACATCACTTTATGTACGAGTAGTACGTTATCTGTAACACAATAATTAGGATGATATGAATGTTTCATCTTTCTCATTAAAGAAAACAATGGAAACATAAAAGTAAGTCAGCGCATCAACAACTGGGTCGTCTTTATATACGATATTTAAAGAAAAATCACTACAGAAATTTTTACTTCATAATTTTCGTTAATCTCTGAAGAAATAAGTATTGGTTTTTTTTTTAGTTATCACGTCTCAAAAATATTGATGTTATTCTTAGTACTAATTAGTTTACAACTGTAAACCACCTACCTGTACATATAATAAAATTTTAACTATGTTGAATCTGTACATTAAATATTTTTTGGAAAACCTTATCGAAATAGTAATTATTTTTGATATAGAGGCCGAGCAGAGGAGAAGAAATTTGGTATGATATTAGCTGGTTATCCGGGTAAACATATAGGATACTTTTTACTGCGGAAAAATATCTCATCTCTCAGAAATCTATACAAAAATTTCAAACATCCTAGGGACGAACCCAAGCGGAGCGAGGATGGGTCGCTACTTAACATATAAAAACTATTAGGTACCTATAATAATTTCATTGCGCTTGATAAATAGTGGCAATAATTGACAATGCCACAAAGGTCCCTCCGTTAATTTCATATTTGATTTAGATTATTTGATTGCACTTTTTGTTTTAATAATAACATTTATAGTACGCCTATAGTTCTGTTTTATTGTTTGTTTAGTTTTATATACTTTATATATAAACGATAAACTCTCAAACTACTGAATTAATTTTATAATCACTTATATACTAATAGACAGCTATTAATTAATTTATATTTAGCTGATTATTTAAATTACATAATAATAACTTTTCTTAATGTTTTGTCGCGAAACAGTGATTGGTTAGCGCTAGATAGCAATATTTTCCGAAACGATTTTCAAAAGAAAGTGTTGGGGAAAGTGAGAGTTCCAGAAGTACATAATTAAGGTATATAAGTAAATAATTCGAAGCAAATGCTTTTTAATATTTTGGCTCGGCTAATATGATTAAAGTCGTTAGCATTTTAGCGTCCTTTAAACCTTTCAACTTTCAAGAAATGGTGTCAAAAATCGGATAAAGTTGAAGTATAACAGTTTCTAAAATACTTTTATCTAAAATTATATTGCAGAATACCTATATGTTAGTTTTTAAGATATGCACTAATTTTAGTTACCCGCTTTGTCAGTTTAACATCCATAAACTTGTTTTCCATAAAATGTTAAAAAATTATATGAAACAAACTTATTTTTATGGTCGATAAAATGAGTATATTGTGAAAACATTAGTATATTCGTATTTATTTTAGTGCTAACTTAGCAAAATACGTAGAAGTAAGAAAAACAACGCAGTATTTTGCTAAATGGAACCTTATAATGCTCGAGTTTGACTTGCATTTGCCCAATTTTTACATTAAAAGATTTACAAACATTAATTATTATTTACTAAACATTATTTAATAAAAAATTACAAATATTTTCATTTGAAAATTGTTTCGGTGAACAAAATATTCCTAAAATATTATTAATTTTGAACACGACGTCAGGGATGCGGGTAATTTAGTAGTAATTCTAATAAAATCATAGAAATGTATGTAGGTATATGCATTCAATATCTATACATTCAATATTTGGAATTAAAACTACGTAATTTAAAAATACATGGCGACATCTATCATTGAATATCTAAATAACACATAAATATTTTTGGAGTTATTTTAATGAATAAAATAACGCTATTAATAATTTTTTTCAAGATAAGCTTTTTTAATAGTTTTTGTCATATTTAGTAAATTACCTTGCTAAAATGTTTATAGTATCATCGTGGTTTTATTCTAACTAGTTTTTGTATTTTTTTTGCAGAAATGAGATATTATCCCGCGGTAAAAATCATCCTATATATTGATCTGGATAACCAGCTATTAGATACCATCCCAAATTTCTTCAAACTCCCTCAAGTGGTTTTCTGTGATGCGATCACTGACAGACAGACAGACAGATAAACATTTAAAAAACTGTAGATTCGGCCTCTGTATTGATAATAATGTGTATTTCAATAAGATTTTCCAAAAAATATTTAATGTATAGATACGGCTTAGTTACAATTTTAATATAGGTATCTATAGATGCAACTAATTTATAAAGCCAAAAAGATTGTTCATTAATAATTTGAACACACGCGGGGCCACGGGTAATTTAGTAATAATTATAATAAAATCATAGAAAGGTAATCTAATTTGTACGTAATATTTTTTTGGAATTAAAACTACGTATTTTAAAATACATGGCGACATCTTTTGCCAAATATCTAAATAACACAAAAATAAATAATCATTAAAATAACTTTTTTAATGAATAAAACAGCGCTATTGATATATTTTTTTTAAGATAAGCTATTTTTAATAGTTTTTGCCATATTTAGTAAGTTACCTTACTACAATGTATATAGTATTATCGTGGTTTTATTCTAACCATTTTTGTATTTTTTCTCAGAAATGAGATATTTTCCTGCGGTAAAAAGTATCCTATATGTTGACCCGGATAACCAGCTATAACCACACTAAATTTCATCGAAATTCCTCCAGTAGTTTTGGTATGATGCGGTAACAAGACAAGACAAGACAGACAGACAAAATTCTAAAAACTATAGTTTGGCTTCTGTATTGATAATATTGTCTATTTCAATAAGATTTTTCAAAAAAAAAATTAATCTACAGATTCGACTTAGAATTTTATTATATGTATAGTTTTCTTTAAAAAGTGACGTCGACTTGTGACGTTAAGTAAAAGTAAAGAAAAAAACTCAAATATCGAAAGTTCTATTTGTCTAAACATAAATACGAACCTACGCACACTACATAAAGAACCTACTTTTTAAACGAAACAACGTGCGTTTTATTTTTGTCATCCGAAAAGCAAGAAACAAAAGAGATTTAGAAAAAGCGCAATTCAATTTCGAATTGTGTATTTCTTTTTATGGCTACTTTTGAGATGCTAATTTTGTATCTTGAGTTTTTGTATATCAATTCTATAAACTTGTTTGTTTTTGCTAATTGAAAATAAATCAAAGTCATCTCGCTATCAAAAGAAAAATTAATAAAATTAAAAAGTAAATTATAAAGTAATTTAATTTTTGCGAAAATTTAATTGGGTAAATACTTATATTTATATTTTTTTTTCTATGAATATACTCTATTAGCACTTGCACTTTATTTTTATATTTTGAGATTGTAATTTCACAGTTGTAAATGAAATTGTGTCTGCTCGTGATTTTCAAACACTTATTTCAAGCAAAATAAAGTGGTTATTAGCACGATATCAAAGTCCGAACAAAAATTAAAAAAGTTTTGCCTTCTAATCTAAGAAATAAACTGTTTTTTGGATACCTACCTAGGTAAGCCTATTTTAACGTGATTTTATTGATGGATTCAGATTATAGCTATACACTATGCTCAAGCTTGTTTTTATCTTCGAAAATAGTTTTTCTCCCGGGCAGAAGATAATCGGCTTTTTCTATTTTAAATGGATTTTCACTAGCACGAAGTACATTTGGGTGACAATTTTTACTAGTAACAGGCTATATAATAAATATATATATATCGTCTGATAGGGCGCATCACAAGATTTTATCAAGTATATTATACAGACAGACAGTCCTTCGGTTCATTGAATTTGTCGTCTGGTTAAAGCATACGATCCGGTCTTTAGTAAATTGATCCTTGCGTAGTTATATATATATATATATTACTTCAAAATAGTTTGTAAGTATGTACGTAATCTTACTTTGATTTACTGTAATAAATAAAATACATATCAATTGTAAAGAGTACTATACTCTCTATTATAAACTTTTCATAGTAGTAGTGGTTTCGTAGTAATATATTTTTGTTAAACTGAACAACATGTAACATAAAATTTAATTTATAAATATATAAACTAAAACTAATAAATAATATTCTTACTTAAGCAATATTTTTATAATAAAGATCAAAGTTGAGCATTCTTTTAACTCAATCGATCAATTAATGTCACGGTATATTTCATTCCTACTATTAAGAGAAGCCAATTTAATTCTTCATAACTTTCCAAGACTCAATATTGTATTCTTCAGATCGTTTTTATTTATGTAGACTAAAGTTTAAGTTTAAGTTCATAAAGACAATTTATGTAATTTTATTTGTAAACGTATGTAATAATAGTGTTGCTTTATATATTATTTTTTTAAATAATAGCAAACTAAATTAAAAGTATTATTCTTAATTAATTTTAATATTATCATTAAATTACATATAGAACAATAATATGGTTTGAATAATAAATATTTTATTTTTCTTTATATTAATAATTATAATAACAACAGCTAAAATCAAATAAATAATATGCAATATTAAATTATAAAACTTATAAAAATCATAAAAATGTTTAAAATTAACAAATATTACAAGGTACTTAAGTTTACGTACTAAGGTTAAAATCAAAATAAAATATCAAATATTCGCATAAACCTAAGAAAGTATTAAAAGACAATGTAACATATTTGAATACAGCTAATATTAGAAAATTCTCTTATTTTGGCCCTAATATTTAAAACTGACATTCTTTCTCGTATAAATCGATTGTTTGCATTTTAATCTACGTTTTGATTAAAACACGGTATTGTTCTAGCGATCGCAACGAGCTGATGCGGGAGCGCGAGAGGGAGCGGGAGCGGGAGCGGGGCTACCTCAGTGATCATAATACGAGGTTCGTTCATGTTTTATTTACACTGCAGAAACTACGCAATTTTTACAGTCTTTAATAACTAGCTTTTAGAATTTATTATAAGGATTCTCTACCCTATACACATTACACAACTATATCATCTATTTACTTTACGTGATTCAGTCTCTAATGTATGAATTCTTTTTTATAGAGACCGTATACGAGACAGAGATCAAGGCTACCTTAGTGATCATCAGTCAAGGTGAGTGGAAAAAATTTTTAAAATATATTTTTAGATAGTACTTTAAAAAGGCTGTGTTAATATAAGCACAGATCATATAAAATGATATAAGTCAATAAGCTCAAAATGAATCATTTAAATGAATGAAATGACGATGATGTATCGTTTTCACAAAGACTTTAAAACTTATACTTACTTTGACTTGAAATGAAAAAAATATATTTTAGAGAGCAAAAATTGTTTGCTTAAATTTTATTTATTACTAGTAACTTGCATCCTTAAATGCTCTTTGCATATTTACGCGAGCTATTGAAAGGGACAATTTTGTTCGAGTTAAGTTCGAGCCTATTTACGCAAAATGTCCATAAATTATATCCCTAATACTTCCTAGATAATCCCTCTTTCTATCGATGATAACCGTGTGAAATTCAAAAAAAGGCAAGTCAGTCAATGAGCGCGACTGAAAAGAATATTGAAGAATTTATCTGAATACCTTCTCTGAATGTTGTAATAAGTATTGAAACTATGAAAATCCTTGAACTAATGCGAAGCTTAAAAACTTTACGTTATCATTCAGTTTGCTTTTTCGTTATCCAACATAAAAGGGAGAAGCTGGAGTGCGCAATATGAAGGAGCATGGGTATAGGTAACATAATGACGTCGTTTTGTTATCTCCGTACTCAACTCGCAAAATAGTGAAATATTTCCAGAAATTATGTTATGTAGGTAATTAGATAGGTATGTATAAATAATAAAAAGAGTCAAATAAAACTTTAAAGTATACACAAGGCTGGCTAGAAAAACCATGAATTATTATTATTTTATTGATAGAGTTTCTATAATTCCTTAGAAGTACATCAATATTTATTTTTGTGTATGTTAAATTGATTTAAAAATAAATATTATATAAAGGGATTTCATTGATAAACTTATACAACAGGAGTGACATATATTTTACAAAAAACCTCACGTGCGTTCTACTGTTTCTAGTTGAACTTTGATCTTAAATTTTGCATCGTGAATCTCCGTTTCAGAATCTGCTTCATAATATTTGACATTTTAAAACCTAAAAAAGCAATAGATCTAAATATAGAAATATATTTTTAGTTTTATCTTTCAGTTTTAATTTTATTGTGTCTTCTTTCGGACTAGTGTAATATAATTTAACAATAATCTAGTTTAGTTATTAAATAGAAGAATGTGATGACATAAATATGTATATTTCTTTAAAATTATTGGAAATTCGGCAAGCCGGTAGATGGATACCTTCGCGGTCGCGGGCGTAGGATGATGACATAGCGTGTAATGGGCAACGTGGGAAATTGGCAGGCCATTAATTATTATAATTAAAATAAATCATCTTCTTAATGTGAAGAAATTGAATTGTTTTATTTAAATAAAAAAACAGGAATATAATGTATACAAAAAGGGGTAAACACAATAAGTAGATATAACTTTTTGTCAGAGTTTTCATATTACATTATTAATAATACATCTTAATAACTCTTAATAAATACATAATAATAAATAGTTTGAGAACTAATTCTAAATGTCAATTTTGCAAAGAAACACACAAAAATAAAAAGCATTATAAATTGCATATCTCAAGAAAACCATAAAAGGCTACCTAATACTGTAGGTACATTTAGAAAAATACCATACTATTTCGAATTCTATTAGAAACATGCTCGTTTTATAGGACACTTTCCGCTGCGAGGCACTACTTGGCCGCTTATCCGAGATTTCCCCTGTTTAGATGAACAGATGGATAGTATAACATTTGTATCACAGGCTACGCAGTTAGGTCACCTATAGTTCGCTTAGGTGGTAACGATATATATATATATATATATATATATATATATATATATATATATATATATATATATATATTACGTACAAATAATAAATTAATAGTAAAAAACGTTTTTAAGAGCAAGCCTTTTTTTAAATGCTCTAAAAAGAAGAAAGTAAACTTTAAATTGAATTAAACCCAGCAATTTATTACATTACACAATTTATATGATATAAAAGCTTGTCGCGAGATTTAACTATTTTAAATATTATATCCTTGTTTATCTATACAAAAAAAAAATATTTAAATAAAAGCTTGTTTTAAAAAATGTTTATTACTATTAATTTATTTTTTATTTTTTTAGTTTTATTTTAATTTAATTTAATTTTAATTTAATTTAGGCTGTGTTGACTCAAAAGATATGGTAGCCTCTGTTGCCGTACTAGGAGACCTGTATTACGGCATACAGCGCCTATCCCCCAAATATGTTTTATCAATAATTATAAGCCATTTGATACAAATCGAGTTTTTTTTTTTTTTTTACATTTTAAAGGGTCTTTAGTAATAAAATCTAGTATTTATAAAGTTAAAAACAAATATAAAATGATATATTGTGTATGTATGTATGTATGTATGTATATATATATATATATATATATATATATATATATATATATATATATATATATGTCTATATATGTGTGTGTGTGTGTGTGTGTGTGTGTGTGTGTGTGTGTGTGTGTGTGTGTGTGTATGTGTGTGTTTGGAATGTAATGTGAATGGAAAAAATCATTAATTAAAAACACGTAAAATGTCCTCCGTTTCATCATAGGATAAATTAAGCAAGTAATTCACTATTTTCAATTTGCATGTTTTACTATTATCAGAATAAATTTTAAGTTTTTTATTAACTTGATTATAGATAAAAGGTCCTAAATAACTATAAAATTTGTGGATAAACATAGTTTTAAATTGCCTATCATTGTTACATACTGCAAATTTTCTTCGTTTATCGATCTTGGATGGATCAAATTTTAGCTCAGAATGTTGCTTTAATATAATATTAAATAAATTTTATTCGTATTCTTCTCACCAAACCCCTTTTCTTTTATACTACGACGGTGGCAATCAAGCATACGGCCCGCCTGATGGTAAGCGGTTACCGTAGCCTATGGACGCTTGCAATACCAAGGGCATCACATGCGCGTTGCCGACCCTTTAAAACCTTTATTTGATATCCATATCATGGGGTTGCAAAAAACATATTTGAGAGTCTCCCATATTGGATTTAGAATGATGTTTAGTCAAATTTAACTTGATTACAGACAGACAGACATACACCGACACAGGCAGGCACTAAATAAAAGTTTGTAATGATAAATCACCATTTTGCGATGTCCGCCATATTGGATTTACAATGACGTCACGATGCTTACTGTGTTTTGCTTACCAAACCCTTTCATTTGATACCCATGCCATAAGAGCCAGTATGGAAATGATAAATCGCCATTTTGTAATTTCCACTATGCTGGGATTAAAAATGGCGGCATTTAGTAATCGTGCATTGTATTGGAAACCAAACTAGTGTGCCAAATTTCAGCTCAATCGGACACTGGGAAGTGGGTCAAATTTAACTTGCAAGATTCCATCACACAGGTGAAACTAAATAAAAGTTTGTAATAATGAAATTATTTTAATATTCTATATTTATATAATGCTTACTGTTTTTATATATACATACATCATTAACTAAAATTATTGGACTTACATAAGTCATATGAGTAATGTTAAACCGAAATTAAGATATTAAACACTATGTTATGTTTTTCTTTTAAAGTTTAAATGAGCATCGAATTAAAAAAAACAAGCTACGAATAGGTATACTTAAATATTAAATTTTAATTTCTTTATCAAAACTACTACTCTACCGAAAGTGAAAGAAATCCTTGAGCTATACGTTATGTAAAAGAAAAATATTTCTTAAAATTAAAACTAATACAATTTTAAATTAACAATCAAACAACTTACTATCGCAAATAACGTTTCAATTCTATCTAATAAAATTGCATTAATATTAAAAATGCAATTTTAAAATATGAAATACGGTTGAACTACATGATATAAAAGCTAGGCACGGAATCGTTCTCCTGTACATTTCCTCTCATAATACCAACACTGTTAAACTCCTAATAGATTCGAAGCGGGATTCAACCTGACACGAAACTGTTGTGACTCCAGGGGATTGTCGAAATGTCCATTCTGAATTAGGTTACCTAATGGAAGAAACGGATTGATTTTCTGTTTTATCCGTACATTTGTTATTTTTACACATATTGCCTTCTTCTTAAAATTTAATACTGTTTTTAGACTTTTAAAACTTTCTGATTTTTATAACTTCAATCGAAGTGGAATTAAGAATTTAATTAAGGTTATTTTAATAAATTCAACAAAAATAATACCTAATATTTATTGTGTGACGACAAATTTAAAGAATATGTCTCTACATACTAGCTATTGTGATTCAGCTCTCATCCTCCTTTTACAATTATTATAAATGTCTTGTCTCGAAATATACTTGTCTTGAAATATACAAATAGTTAAAACCTCCTCGTTTCATAAAAACTGATAAAATTAGAACAACACCATTAAAAATAAATCCACCCGGACATGCGTACTATGAGGATATTAAGTTTAAGTTTTAAGGTTATCACTACATAGTATAAAACAAAGTCGCTTCCCGCTGTCTGTCCCTATATATGCTTAGATCTTTAAAGCTTTTTTAATAGGTAGTGATTCAAGAGGAAGGTTTATTTGTATAGTATATGTATAATATAGTAGAGAAACACTGATAATTTTAGAGATTTCTAATGTGATGTCGTAAATAAACACATTTTTTTGCGCTTACATTGCAAACGCTGGCTGATAGATCAAAATACTGTATACTATATCCATTTTACTATATCCAAGCCAGGGACGAACTCAAGCGAAGCGAGGGTGAGTCACTAGTTCATTTATATTTCTGTTAAGTTTTTATACTCTCGTAAGGAATCAGATGTTCTTCGAATTCAAAAACGGTGTAGGAAAACCGTATTTATTTAAACAGGGAACATGTGTAAAGTCATATCATTACACTCCGTTGTGAGAACTGTTGTGTTAAATGCATTGAAATAGCGCATTATCTCGAATATCTCTTATAAACCATCTCAGGTTTTTAATGTAGCGCTATATTGAATGTTCACCTTTACGACAAAGTTCCTGAGTATTGTTTTCTTAACGTGTTTATAAAACCGGGTTATAGGTGATCTGGGAGTTAATAGTTAATCTCACATATATACTCATTAAATGTTATCTATTGAATGAAGCTTTTACATTCTTTTTTCTTTGCTTACTATATTAAATTAAGTAATTAAAATTGTATATATTTTTTGAATCTTCACTACTGTCGTCTAAAGAAAAGAAAATATATAAAATAGTAGATTGGCTTGATTTACTTAAATTGTTTTTCACGTCCTACTATTTAGGACACGAACAACAATATCAGGAAGGCACTTCTTATTTATAATGGACCTGCTAACTTAATCCTTGTAAGAAACAATTGCGCAAATATTGACATATAGATGTTACCTTATCTTAAACATATAATAAAATTCTAACTGAGTCGAATACCCTAAATATTTTTACCCTACCCTAAATATTTTTTGGAGAATCTTATTGAAATAGACTTTATTATCGATACGGAGATCGAATCTATAGTTTTTAGATTTTTTGTCTGTCTATCTGTCTGTCTGTCTGTCTGTCTATTACCGCATCACAGAAAAACCACTGGAGTGATTTTGATGAAATTTGGTATGATGATAGCTGGATATCCGGGTCAACATATAGGATACTTTTTACCTCGGGAGATTATCTCATTCCCACGGAAACACACGTTGTAACACACCCCAAAAAAATTTATGATCAGAATTTCTTGAAACTTGGTATTAATGCTCTTCAATACAATTAAATAAATACATGTTTTAGCGGTTTTTGAAATTCATCCCATAAGGAGATAAAATAAGGGATGAAAATTTGTATGAAACCTACCTTTTTAGAGATTTTTTTGTTGTTTGTTGTTAAAATAAAACTTATGTTGAGATTGTCAACGCATCATCAATAGAAATTTCTATTCACATAGTTTATAACGTTCTCATTAGCTATTTCTTTCTATCTCGATTTCATCAAAGGATTTTGGTATTATTTTTTTTTCAAATATTAATATAGGTATTTGAATATAAGCGTTAAAAATAAATTTCATTTCAGCTTTGTAAGTGCTTCCCGTTGCGCGTCGTGCATCGGTGAATCCGCGCGATCAGCATGGTACCGCCATTCGGACGGGTGGCGCGGGGCTCCGCCACCAGGCCCCCGTCGGTCGCCCTGGGACTCTCTTCCCAGCTTACGACATGAAGGCAGCCTCAACGACTCAGGATATAGAAGCAATAGAGCTGACAGCTTTGAACAGCGGTGAGTGTCATATCAGAGTTTAAATTATACATTACATGTTTCATTTGTATCGTTACCTATTATTATTGAGTCTTATTAGGTAAGTGAAAGCTGTTCATTCGCTTATGGTTTCCTTAGGTGATTTCCAACAGTCACAGACTATCTACGAAGCGGGATATAAGAAAAAATGTGCTGACAGCTTATTACAGCGGAAAGCGCTTCTTTAATATCTCATTCAAATGTCATCGCAAGTCTATTGTCTAGGTTTATGCAGTCAGCAAGAATTGTTTCATTCTCGAATGTTACAGAAACTTCTTTAAAGTATACTGTGTTCGACATTTTATTATTAGTATTAAGAAGTATTTTAATATAATACTAAATTTTCTGCTTATTTTACTTTTTTGTTTATTTATTTATATTCTTTTTTGGTATCTTCCATAATTCATTTCAAGAGTAATAGAATTTTATCTGCGTGTGAAAACCTCATCACGTTGTCTTAATAGTAAATAGGAAACATGTTTTACTTTGTCTTTCTTAAATCTTAATTAAAAGCTTGCTATAGAAATTAAATTGAAGAAAGTGTGAATTTAAAATCTTTTATACTATATTAATAGAAGTATTAATGATATACAGTACAGTACATAAAGTTGCATGAAGATGTAACTTTATGTAACTTTTGAAAATATGTATGGTATAAATATGTATTCAGCCCTTTTTTTAACGTCCCACTGCTGGGTACGGGCCCGCCTTCAATACGAGGGGGATCAGGCCATAGTCCAACACACTGGCCAAGTGCGGATTGACGGACTTCACATGTCTTTCGAAAACTTGCTAGGTTCTCTCAGACATGCAGGTTTTCTTGCGATGTTTTCCTTCACCGTAAGGAAAGTGGTTTCATGTTAGAAATGATTCGCACGTGAAATATCAGAGGTGCGAGTCCCTGGATTTGAACCCGCTACACTCGGTTTCCCGAGCGAGCGCGTTACCACTGGGCTACCATTGCCCTTATGTAAAAGCATGTAAATTAAATTAAATAACATCATCATCATATAAGTCATATTCGTCACTTGTATATGTCACGTAAGTATGAATAAAAATTAATATAATTAACAAATATTTTATAGAAATACTAGCAGAACCCGCGGCTTCACCCGCGATCAAATTATGAGAAAAAAAAACTTTTTCGCAATACATAGGTACTTTATTATTTGTGTTTCATATTATTTCTTAAAGATATTGTGGAAAACAAATTTAATTTTAGCGATAGTACCTACCTCAAAATACCGAGGATTTTAAAAGATGTTAAACGTAGGTATAATCTATTAATAATTATCATTTTAGGTATTTAGCAAGCTCCACTGCCTCTATTTTTTGCATATTTTTTTCTACTCCATCTTTACAAAGTAAGAGTAAGAGGGCAATGATACAATGTTTACGACTTTAGAATCATGTAACTCGGCTAATATAGGCTTTTTAACTAACAGGCTAACATCTATGTTATTATTAAAGACTTCAGGTACATCCATCTTTTAAGTGACATAAGTACCTGGGCGACCGAGCTTCGCTCGGAGTTCTTGAAAGATTGTATATTTTACATTAAGTGACTAAGTGTTACTGAGAAAGTTGTATAGATGTCGCGATAAGAACAATTTTCTTTTTAATTTGACTTAAAAATAATTTTACATTAAGTGACTAAGTGTTACTGAGACAGTTGTATAGATGTCGCGATAAGAATAATTTTCTTTTTAATTTGGCTTAAAAATAATTTTACATTAAGTGACTAAGTGTTACTGAGAAAGTTGTATAGATGTCGCGATTAAATTTTGCGTAGAATAATGCATAAGAAAAACGCATGAAAACTCGAAAACACGCGTTTTCCCAGACATGTGACTAATCTAGATCAATTTTTCGCCCCCGAAAGCCCCCATATACCAAATTTCAGCAAAATCGTTAGAGCCGTTTCCGAGATCGCCGGTATAAATAAATAATAAATAAATATATAAATATACAAGAATTGCTCGTTTAAATATTAAGTGACATAATATATAAAGTGCCATTTTTATTTTGCTTTAGCTTTTTGCGCACGGATACGCTCGCGTGGAATAAAAAAATTAATCAGTTTTAATTTCCATGAAATTTATATGTTATCATATAGAATTTTTAATATTATGTATTCATTTATATAATCACTAACTAACTTAGTCTACGCTAGAAAACCAACCATAAATATGTGGTATTGGTGGATGTTCTGTCTGTTTGTGGGTTCTGTTAAAATATCCCTGTGAGAAGCAATCCTCTCTTAAGTCTATGCCTGCTCTTAACGACTGGCCCTGAGATATAGTAATGGTCATTATAAAGCAAACTTTAAGGAGGAATTAAAATAGATTAAATTCAAACGCGTAGTCAGAGGTTATCAGTGGTATTAGAGATATGAATACTGATTCCCCCTGAGCAGATCCAGCAAACACAGTGGCCGCTCTAATGTTCAATGAATTACTAACACTCTAATCCCATTACAACAGGATACTCCTTACGTAGGTTTCAGGTTTGTTATAGTCGGCATTGCTGTGGCCAGCCGAGAAGTTATACATAATTTTTCTTTGGATTCGGAATAATTTCTGTTCTCTACTTTATATCCCACAGAGAAAGTGTGCACTTACAAAGAACTTGAGCCATGTTACTTTGTTTTTATATTCATCTAACCCCAACTTCACTGCCCAGTTTCACCCTTAGAGCTGAATTTTTCAAAATTCTAAAATACATACGTATTTATTTAATTGTATTACAGAGTTTCAAATAATTCTGATCATAAACAATTTTTTCCCCATATAAATAGTACACTTCCCCCCCCCCCCCTCCTCTTACCCTTTTAAGGGATGAATTTTTAAAGATATAATAATATTTGTATCGTTTTATTTTTTATTTTGAAGATAAATACTACTTTCTGTGCATTAATTACAAAGTTTCATACAAACTTTCATCCCCCATTTTACTCCCTTATGGGATTGAATTTCGAAAAATGCTAAAATACAGACTTATTTAATTGTATTGAAGAATATTAATATTAAGTTTCAAGTAATTCTAATCATAAATAATTTTTTGCCCATATAAACTTTATTACACCTTTTTACCCATTTAATGGATGTTAAATGGGTAAAAAGGTGTAATAAAGTTTATATGGGCTTATTTTTTATCTTAAAGCTAAATACTATTTTGTATGTATTTGACATAAAGAATGACAGAGTTTCATACAAACTTTAATCCTCTATTTTACCCACTTAAGGGATAAATTTCGAAAAATTCTTTCATAGCGGATGCCTACATCATATAAGGAATATGTCCTTCAAATTCACGTTTCTACGACCAGCGGTTTAGACCTTGCGTTGATCGATCTATCAGTCAGAACAAAGCGTTTTATTAATATAATATAGATTAAAAACATATTTATTATTTATATTTTAAATTATAAAATAAAATGAAAAATGGAGAGTCTGAGTGTATAAGTGATACCTATCGTTTGCAGTCGAAGTTGACCTATTTCAACGTAGTTAATCTCACAAAAAACAAATACTACATCGTTGTTTTATACAAAAACTTAATGCACCTATCTTTGTAGTCTATGAACAAGTTTTCTTTTAATGATGATATCATTAGATGGATCCAATTTCAAGTACATGCTCATCGTGGAACTCTTTGAATTGTATGCACGTTAGCTGCAGCTATAATTTTGCGCTATTATCGAGAGTGTATACCCTACTTATCTAAGGACTATCCATTCACATACATGAATGTATATATTAACCACATAGATTATATTCCCTATTAATTTTGAGTTCGTAGTTTTACCTTTATTACATTAACCTACAAATTTTGCACGTCATGCAAAATAGTTCATGCCGGTTAATCGATGACTGATTATAACATCCCCGCGCAAGTGGAAATTAAGCTTGGAGAGCAAGTGTAAGAATTTAACTCTTATCAAAGGCCGATATAAGAAACCCGTTCGTACTTTACCATATTTATTTCACTATCACATCACTTATCAATTATTTAATACAATCACAATTTATATTATAAGAATTTACATTTTGACACCTTTAACTTTCAGCATTACTTCAATTCACTCTAGAAAATACACTGCCTTTCTTTTTACAAAATACCTCTTTTATACCTTACAATTTTTTCATATCCACATATTTAAATTAAAGGGTATATGTTTAGACTTTAAAATAAAAATCATAATTCATACTAAATCCGGTTTTTGGTGCTAACATCTCTACAAGCTAGGCAGGAAATAAGTACTTCATTTGAATCTAAATAATAGTGATAACAACATTTATTTTATTCTCATACTAGTAACAATTCCTAATATTGCTAACACAAGTGAAGCATTCAGTCTAAAAATATAATAAACTAGTAGTATCCGCGGCTTTGACCGCGTTCTAACTTACAGTCACAATTAAATCTAAAGAGTGTCTGAAAATATGTATAATCAAAATCGCTGCAGACGTTTTGGAGCCCATAGGGAACATACACACATGTAAGTGATATTTTCAGTCGATAAAAATGGCAAAATTTACTAATAATAATAAGCAAAGGAAACTATCATCTATAGTATAATAAAGCAATAACTTAGCGAAATCTTTACATGAAATATTTTTTAAAAACAATGACTAACGTATTATGTTCACAATATATACCCCAAGACAACAGTTATTAAAATTTTTGTCTGTTTGTCTGACTGTCTGTATGACTGTTTGTGTGTGCGCGTTTCACGCAAAAAGTAATGAACCGATTTTAACTAAATTTTGTATAGTGATAGCTTATCACTCGGGTCAACATTTAGGATACCTTTTGCTACAAGCACATTTTTCATTTAGTCGTTCTTAGAAATTTATATGCTATTTTTATTCACTAGTCGCGACTCACTGACTGACTTATCAACGTTCAGCTCAAGCCGATAATGACAGACCAGCACCACAAAAAAGCCAGTTTTATGTATCCATGCTAATAATAAATACAAAAGTAACTCCGTCTGTCTGTCTGTCTGTCCGTCACTTTTTCACGCTTAATCTTAATTTCACTGAACCGATTTAGATGAAATTTTGGTATGGAAATATGTTGAGACCCTGGGAATGACATAGGATAGTTTTCATTCCGGAAAACATATCATATGTATATAAGGGGGTGAAAAGGCGGGTGGAAGATTGAATGGAAAATCAATCATTTCTCAAGTAGGGGATATATATTATTTTATTTTTTATAATACTTACCTACTTTTCTATGCCTATGTATGTGCATTGTAGGTATATATATATATATAGTCCATACAATACTTACCGTTAAAACGTAAATAACGGGACGAACCCGTACGAAGCGAGGCTGAGTCGCTAGTTAAAAATAAAAAAGGATTCTTAAATTTTATATTTTTTTAAGTTGAATACTTCAAATTAAACTTTATGAGATAAATTGAAATAAATGAGTATGTTGACGGTTGCTTCGCAAAACTACCTATACGAATATGGTGCGTTCGGTAATCTATATTTAGCTTTTGCAAATAAATTGTAGAAACATACGCAACTGTACATCTTCAACCTAACTACAAATTAATAAAATAACGTATGTAAAAAGTTTTCATAAAATAAAAGATTTATATACGAATATTTTAATGTCGTACCTTCACCCATGAAGTGCTTTTTGCACGATTTTTATTAAAAATATCTTAAATATGTGTCTTTTTAACCGACTTCCAAAAAAAGGAGGAGGTTCTCAATTCGACCGTATATATTTTTTTTTATGTTTGTTCGGGCATTTTTTCGTCGTTCATGAACCGATTTTGATCTCTTTTATTGTTGGAAAGGAGATATCCCAAGAGTGGTACCATGATAAGGAAACCAGGATCTGATGATGGGATCCCAAAGAAATCGAGGGTAACTTTCGAAAATTGTAGCGGCGACTAGTGCGTTTGTTAACATTTTTATTAGGTATTTTAAAGCACTACTATTTAATGAAGGCCTGGGGTCGATCTGATGATGGATCCGAAAGATAGTCGAGGGAACTCTTCAACGATTTACAGCAATTACCTGGTATTTGGGCTTGATTAATTTGTATTGATGATACGTCTACACTAAAAATGGAAAAATAAAAACTTAAAAAAAAAAAAAAAAAAACGACTTCCAGGCACTGAAAAATAAAAAATAAGTAAACGGGGGTTTTCATTTAGAATAGATACTTAATCAGATTTTTTCGAAGTCGGTGCCAGCCAATATAAATCAAAGCAAAGCGTACTTATGTACGCACGTAAAATTTATACTTCTTTGGCATAACAGAACAAAAATAGCTTAAGATTTCGTCCCGTATATCACAACTGAACTAATTTTACTATCTTATTCTTACTAGCAATGTAAAATGTAAAAATACCTGACGCAATTATGAGCACTTTATTTCTATTTCCTTTTATTTACATGTACATACATAATATGTTGTGCCACCTATATAATTCATGTTTTATAACTTGACTTGTTTATGCTTAATGTAATATAAAAGGCCTCTTTAATAGTATCGAATTAAAATGGCGATCTCACGCATCCGGACGAAAAATCATCAGGAAATACCGTGAATAATAAATTTTAGCCGTGAATCTCTCAACAGATCAATAGTCCCGCAAATCGCAATGTTTCGTTCTTCGCTATCTAACTTTACACGATAAAATATAAACTTTTACAATCATCGGCATTTAATAAAGACGATAATTTTGGTCAAAGCGAAGTATTAACTACATTGTATTTATTTTAGAAGCCAAATAATATTGTACAAGTAAGTAGGATGGCGACTTTCTAAACGATCTTCAATTCAATGGATTGTCGGTAGCCTTTAATTCCTTGATCAGCCTTCGTGTTACGTAATAAGAAGATAGCTGGAACTGAAATTCGAAACTCAGATTACTGTAAAGCTACACGAAACCCAATTTCATAGATTCTTGTAACTACAGAGTCCATGTACAATTTTGATTTATGATGTACCTACATTATATAGATGATCTAAATTTTACTAAATGACGTCACATAAAAATAATATTACTGGAGCTAAAAACGTATTTTCACAAGTTGTAAAAATACCCTTTATTACTTTTTATTTTGCTGTAGCTGTCACGTACTAAGAACATTACCCCAAGTTTTATTACGAATTTTTCCTTGTACGGTGTGATTTTATAGGACCCACACAATCTTTTATGAGGAAAAACGTTGCAGATACTTACACTACTATATTGAGTTTTCAACAGTTAGAAGGCTGCCTCCTTAATTAAAAACTTATATTTTTATTGAGTTTGTTCTATGTTCATATTAAAAAATAGCAATGGTCTTTTAAATATATTTCTAACATGTATAAAAGATAACTTTCGTGTTATTTTACTGAACAATATGTATTCTATTTGGTTACAGAGGTGTTTTCGATCGACAAGATAGCGTTAGGTCTGAGTACACAAGCGATCGGGAGTCCTCCCGTTATGGCATCGTTCAACAAGCCTCCATTGATAGCACAGATTCAAGAATTTGCTATTTAACTTCAAGTGAGGTAAGTGGTAATCGTTTTTATATATAATATTATATTTATATTCAATAAAAGTAAGTTATAGAACTAGAAATAAGGTATTAAAACAAAAATATGCTTAAACTTACTTGTGTTTAAAAAATATAATGTTTATATGGAAAGGATAAACATATAGTACATATAATACACATTTTAAAATTCACAATTTAAAAAATGTTATAGTATATTCTTTTAAGTTTAAGAATAGTAGTGTTTTTTGAATAATTTTCCGACGCTACTTTTACATAATTCTGGACACTTCAAACGTAAAATCTTTATTTCTGGCTTAT
The DNA here is from genome assembly GCA_033884665.1 of Argynnis bischoffii washingtonia. Classification (NCBI taxonomy): domain Eukaryota; kingdom Metazoa; phylum Arthropoda; class Insecta; order Lepidoptera; family Nymphalidae; genus Argynnis; species Argynnis bischoffii. The sequence continues at coordinate 8,431,434 of CM066618.1, read as the reverse complement.
TTTCTAAAAACTATTTCAATTACTCATTTATGTTTTCAAATAGCTTTTTACCCAACACAGAGTTATTAACTTCCAACAGCACTTAACCTATGGAGAAAAGTAATGGCTGCTATGCGGTAAACTTTAACATTTTATGTTCCTTCAATAGAATGTAACGAGGGATAAACTCCCACACATGTACATACTTTAGAAATTAGCCCTCGTTCTGCAAAACTTTTAGATTGCTGACTTTTTATACTTTTACGGCTAGACGCTGAAATTTTCACTAAAAGCGAAATGAACTTCAAACAAAACTCTATGTTTATTATTATTTATTAAAAAGACATTCATTAAGAAGCAATCGTATCTTAACTGGTCTATTTAGTATAATGTATATTAGTAATTATTTTTCTTGGAGAGATCATCGGGTTAAATCATATTAATATTACATTTTATTACGATAAAGTTGCCATACCCCTCCACAAAAGTTATGGTATAAATTAATGCTAAAAATGTTTCTGCTAATGTTTTTTTAAAAGCTACTGCGAAAAAAAAATATAGCATTTTTAATCGTCGATTCATGTATAAGCTTGTATATTAGTACATATATGTATTTAAATTATATCTGCCACTACTTGCTTCGAAAACAGTTCTGTAATAAAGAAAATAATTAACTTCATTTGAAAAGAATTAGATCAGAAAAATCAAGAAGTCGTAATGTCACTGAGTATTGTGTTTAAAATTGCCTACCACTAATGCTTGAAGCAATTTGAATGTATGTATGTCCAAGTCTGCTAAAAATATTGCAATACGGATCTTCCAAGCGGTAACGCACATTAAATCACAAAAAAATATATAATTTCAAATCATTCAAAATATCAATACTAATATTATGAAGCTGAAGAATTTGTATGTTTGTTTGTATGTATGTTTGTGTGTTTGGTTGAACGCGCTAATCTCAGGAACTACTAATCCGATTTAAAAATTCTTTTTGCATATGATACTCCGTTAACTGAGGAAGACTATAGGCTATATATCATCCCGGAAAAATGTACGGTTCCCGTGGGATAGATTTATTTTTATTTCATATTATTATATATTTGATTTAATTATATATTTTTTAAATTGCAAGGATACCATTTCTCTTTTCATCCAAATTAATGTATAATTTTGTGGGTAGCAGAACCCGCGACATCGCTCGCCTTCAAACTACAAAAAAAAACACTATTGCTTTATAAATAACAATTTAATGGCTCTAATAATTTGATGGCTGTAACCATTTTCAAATGTGTGAGTATGATTTTGACTCGCGCATTGAGGGTTACGTACCGCCGAATATGATGTTGTTTTTACTACCATATTTACACAGTAAAATATTTTTTACGCTTTCGCAATACATACTTTATTATTTGCAAAAATAAGTTTGTGTTTCATATTATTTCTTATCTTATCGTAACTCAAAATATCCACTATCTTAAAAGATATTTAACGTACTTAAATATATTCGTTAAATGAATTTTCTATAAAAGTATTTAGCAAGCTCTATTTTTTGTACATTTTTTTACTCCATCTTTCGAAAGTCGAACACAGTAAAATCATAAAACTCGCATACAAAAGTTTACGAATTTAGAATCATTTAACTCAGCTAATAATATGGGCTTTATATATAAAATTTACACAATTTTCAATTGTCGCGCTTTTTTTTAAATTAAATATGACTGAAATGAAATACAGCTGTAGTGCAGCATAGGGAATTTCAGAACAAAACCGGCCTACGTTACTTACATCACGGCAACTAAAAGTCAACTTTCTGGCTGTCACTATCAATGTAAATTTATTGATGTACGCCAACCGATTTTTGAGGGGGATTGCCAGTGTCGGCACTGACACTGAGAGCACTGTGTCGTCACTGATACTTACAAGTGGGGATGCGTTCATAGAGAATGTATGAAAGAATATTTCGCACTGTACCGGTACTGTGTTGGAACTGTGGCTTCACTGATATGTGTAAATCGACGTTAAAGGTCGAGTGGATTTTTGAGACGAATCTAACGATACTGTTACTACAAATAATGATTAAATAAATAAATAAATAAATATGTTGGGATATTAACACAACACCATCTAGTTCCATGGTAAGCTACGAAGCCTGTATTATAGATACCGGATAGTTGATACACTACACGTATATCATTTTAAATACATACATATTATAAATATAAACACCCATGACTGGAGTACAAACACCTGTGCTCATCACACAAACGAATGCCCCCAGTGGGACTCGAACCCGCGACCGCTGGCGCAGCAAGTAGTTTCACTGCAAACTGAGCCAAGTGTGTCGTCGTAAAATTAAAAATAAATGTAAATATTTTTTTCTAAATTTTACAAAACTACTATATTTTTGTAAGTTTTTAAGAAAGGTACTATTTTTCCAAAAAAAAATATCGCAAGCTCAGTCACCGCATCTGTAATAACTCTTAAATAAAAAATAAAAAAATATCCAACACAGTAACCTATTCATTGAGGCCATTTCAATTATATATATCACTAGCATAACCCGCGGCTTCGCCCGCGATCAAATTACAACAAAAATAAACTGTTTTCGCTACGCATAATTTAATATTTACAAAAATAAGTTCGTATAAGATTTCGTGTTTTTGAAGATATAAGGAACACAAATTTGATTTTATCGATCGTAACTCAAAATATCCAGTATCTTAAAAGGTGTTAAACATAGATAACATATTCTGTAAATAAATGTTCACTTTAGGTATTTGGTGAGATCCACTACCTGTATTTTTACTCATTTTTCTACTCCATCTTTCCAAAGTTAAAGAAAGAGAGTACAAATGATACAATCGCATACAATGTTTACGACTTTAAAATCATGTAATATGGATTTTTAACTAATATACTAATAGGCTAACATTTACATTATTTTTAAAGACCCAGTGCTATATACACCTGAATAAATAGATAAATAAATATATTTAAATATTATGTTGGGACATTATACACATAGCACCATCTAGTTCCATGTTATGCTACGAGGTCTGTGTTATGGATACCAGATAGTTGATACACTATTCGTGCTCATCACACAAATGAATGCTCCCAGCGGGACTCAATCCCGCGACCGCTGGCACAGCAAATAGGGTCACTATAAACTGAGCCAAAAGTGTCGTTAAAGTGAAGCTTACAGTCTCCATCCTTCTCCTTCTTTTTTAATAAACATATCATAGTGACTTTAAACAATAATAAGGTTTTACATTTTAGCACAAAAGGTAACATGTAAAATTAAATAATAATTTATTTCTACTAAATCCTCCTCTAACATACATATCTACAATAGATTAGCTTTAAAGACCACCGTAGGCGACTTTTGTAGATATTGTACGGAAATTTTCTTAACAAACTGGTTGTAAAATGACAAATAAATCTTTGATATTTATAATAATTGTATACGAAAATATTAAAAATCGTTGGACTTTGTCCGCTTTCAGTTTACAGTTAAAAAAGAATGTTAAACAAGTCATGTATATCAAACATCGAAATCCATAGCCTACCGATACAAAGGAAATTTTTAACGAACATTAATCCGTTTTTCGTGGAAACTGTTTTTCTGAGATAAAAATTTAAAAGCCTTAGTATTATCCGTACAGTTGTGAAATTCTTTTTAAATGCATTTTAATATAATGATAAATATAATTCAAATAAAAATTCAAAAGGCTTATTCAGCATAAAATTATTACAATTATTCACTGAACGTCGTATGTCTACCGCCAGTTCCGAAAGACGAATGCCTTAGTGCTTAAAAAAACCGGCGAGAGAAATTTATAGAGACAATTTTTTTTTTAAGAAATTATAAATTACAAAATATATTCTCTGACAATGAAACAGCTATTTTATCATTGCCAATGCAATTAAAGATAACAAACTTCTAAAAGAACTGTTTATTTTTATAAATCTATGAAATAAACGTTTTTTGTCAATGTTGTAAAGGACATCTCTGAAAGTGGTTTTTTGATCATCGAAAATTCTAACCAGGATAAGTGTTAATTTTGATAGACCTCTCAAAAACTAGCTTTTCTGATTAATCACACATTTTTAAACTCCTCCTGATGAAATTTTTAGAAAAATTGATTTTAATTTTGGTGTAAATTGATATTTATAAAATAAACAAATCTTTATAATTACAAGCCTTAGAATGCGAACGTGCCATAAAAATAGCAAAAAAAATATCAAAATTTTACATGTTGTCAATGTAGTCTTGAACAAGATTTCATTTACGACAGTGTAAACATAAGCTAATAAATTGACGTCGAAAAAAATTATTCGTAAAAAAAAATTTAAAAAACAAACTTTTATTGAAATTCTCTAAAAATAAGAAAATAAACTTTAAATTAAATCAAACCCAAGTATTTTTCATTACACAATTTATGATATAAAACCTTGTAGCGAGATTTATATATTTTAAATATATTCATTCTTGTTTATCTACACAGGCTCGTGTTTGGAATTATGTTTTATTTATTGATTGATTTTATAACCTTGATTTTTAATTTTTTCTCGAATGATCAATGATTCGTTTTGGTGCCAAGTCCTTACAAGATAACATTAGCATAGCTTTTTCTAATTTTTTTCCAATTATGCAGCTACAATACTTCCAAATGCTATCTTCAATTTTCCTGTTGGCTTCAAAGAAACGCTATACTATCTTACCAATAGAGGGATCAGAGAGCGCACGAGTAGTACCTATTGTCGCTTATGTCAATAGTCCGATATATGACAATTTCATATTTAACTGATAGATGTACGTTTAATTTCCGGGTTGTCATTATCAATAAAAATATTAGAACTATCAATAAATATTTTATTATTTTTCTTATAAATAGAGGGGTCTGAAATATTATTTTAGTGGATTCCATTCCTATATTTTCACGTTTTCATATGAATATTCTTTTATGCTAGTTAAAAAATCTCGGAATAACAACCAATGCCTATATTAAAAGGGAACATGTCTAAAAGAAATAGAAGCTTATTTAACATTTTCCGTGATCTTGTTGTAAAACAGACATAATTACATTGCCCATAAAAAGAATTACTGATTTTCTATAACCTAGGTATTATAAGTTTGTGCTCGCTTCTTAGGAAAATTGTTTATATTTTCACGAACATACATGACATTTTTATATACTTATTGAGAAATTAAGTCAATAACCTATTGGAATAAACGATTGCTTATCTCACAATCATGAGTTTACAAATTGTTAAATACACCTGACTTATCGAAGACATCTCAAGTGCACCGACGAATCAATTTACACGGGCTAGCGGTCCCTAATCTGGTTTCCAATTATATCCTGGATCTTAATCTATTAAGGTTGGCCTTTTCAAGAAAATTTCTATATACAAAGAGATAGCTAATATACTAACTACGACGCTGTAATTTCAATCAATTTTATTAACATGAATAGATATATAATTAATACCCTGTAGCTAAATATTATCGGAGAGTCCTTGTAGTACAATAATGCATACAATTAAATCCTTGATAATAAATGAAGAAAAAAGATGATTTAATTAAAAAAAATTATACATGTAATAAAGCAGTAACTTAGCGAAATCTGTACATGAAATATTTTCAGAAAACAATGACCCGAGCGAAGCGAGGGTGAGTCGCTAGTATATAATAAAAATAGTTATTGCGAGGGTACCTTAGCAGATAGACATGTACCATTGCAGACTTTTCTGTAGGCCTTTTTAACACCTACAATTTTATTGTAGATCTTAAAAAGGCGTGGGAAAGTAAGATTTTCTTCACGTAAAAGGTATCGTAAATGTTGACCCGAGTAATTAATCACCGAGTAAAGTTATCACTTTTCTAAATTTCGTACGAATCAGTTCAGTACTTTTTATGTAAAACGCACACACACAAACAGACAAATAGACATACAGACAAACAGACAAAATTTTTATAACTATTGTTTTGGGGTCTATATTGTATACATAATACGTTACAGTCATTCTCTTTTTAAAATATTTCATGTACAGATTTTGCTAAGTAACTGGTTTATTATAGTATAGATTAAAGGCAATGTCGCGACTCACTGACTGACTTATCATTAGTTTATTTAGACTAGCTAACTGCCGCGGTGGGGTAGTAGCTAGCATGTACATGTGGGTTCGAGTCCCAGGTCGGGCCAAGTTTAGTTGTTGAGTCTTTCTTTAAGTAAGCCTCAGTAACAGCCTGGAGTTAGGAAATTGGCGGTGTTTTACCCCCGTGCCTCGGAGAGCACGTAAAGCCGTCGGTCCTGCGCCTTAACTCTCATCGGTCGTATCGAGTAGTTGTCCTACCAGAGTATGAGAGTAACAGGAATAGAGAGTACACTTGTGTCTGCGCGCACACTTATGCACTGTAATATCTCCTACGTAGTTTGCTAGTCTCAATAATTGACCGCCGTGGCTGGAATCGGTCAGGAGGACATTTATATAGTCTGTTCTATACTAACCGTTACTAACCGTTAAAACGTAGGTATCTAGAATTATATATTTATTTTTATGCGGATACTTCAATTAAATTGAAACCATAAAAATATCAGTCACGTTGTACATCGACCTTTGTATTGGGGCATGCGGCATGCTTCTAACTAATACGTTATACGACTCACTATTTACTGATTAAGACAAAGCGTGACATCAGACGCCATCAGAAAACCTTAAACAACGGACTTGTCGTGTAATTTGAGTTTGATTTACTTATTGTGAACACTTTACTAATGATGGAATTAGTGTTACATTAAAAGGCAGGCTAAAAGACATCGTTACCTCACTGTAAATTGATACGACTCAATATGAGAAATAAGTGATACTTTAAGAGTGTCATTTTCAGCTTACGACAAGTTTTGTTCAATAATTAAGTTTCGTTTATCAGCAAAGTTAGGAGACAGCTCCACAAAATTATATACGAATACATAGACTACAAGGCTCTCTATCTATTCTGCAAGAAGGGCTTGGTAGTACAAGACAGGCACATTATATTTAATGTTTTCATAGCTTTTGGTATTTTTCTTGGTTTTTGTGTCAATTTATATATATGCTATACATATCTCAATTCTTTATACATCCTTCTTTATACAATCGATATATTAAAAATGTGGGCAAAAAAATGAAACCAAAAAAAACTTAACTACTTATTACTAGTTATGAACCGTCGTCTTAACTAAGTAAATATATTGAATGAATATGACCTCAAGCGATCAAGTCGTTCAGAAGTTCGACTGTCACCACCAGATATGCTGATTATAAACATTTAGAGGTAAAGTGAAGCTTTTTAAAGTTTAGCGTCTATACTGGAAAGCCTGGACTGCATCTTTATATACCTACATATATACATGCCACTGGCTATTCAGTTACTTTGGCGATAAATCAATAACATACAGATGCAAATGAAATATTTTTTCATATCTTCTCTGATTTTCTACTTTTTATGTTAAAGTAATTTATAAACACCTATTATAACTGTACAATATTTATTATATACTTCTCAATATGTAATATGGATACAGAATGGATATTTAATTAAGTAAGTACAACAAAGTCGAAACGCTTCAGTAGAAAGGTCTGGGAGATCGTTCGAGGTCGGAAGTTCTCGGCGGAGTATGCGCACGACGCGGCGCTCACCGCTGCGCTGTAGACAGCCCCAATCGCATCCTTAACGTAAAAATAATATTTTGAGGTTAACTTTCTACACTTATCACAAAATGAACTGATGCCAAACGTGCGTTTCGAACGCTCAGGTTCGTTCAAATATTGACGTGTCGAATGTCGCGAAAGAGAACTTTGAACCGAAAACTGAGACGTTTTGTTTGTGTAAATACAAAGCTTTTACTATCAAGTGCACGGACAAAGAAGATATCATCATTCTCGCTGCGATTCACATAAATGGATGTAACTCTTCATGGTTGTTACGATACAGTTAAACTGTAGGCTGATAATAATAAATCTCTGTTACAAAGTACCGTGTTGTGTAAACATATCCCGCGTCAATTTTAGGGTCTATGTCATGTTAAAGTGAATAGTTCTTCCCATGTTGTTTAAGATAAATGTTAAATATTTAAATATTAAAGTAGAGTTCCTGCTTGTACGTTGCTTAATCCACCTGTGATATTCTTTTCTAAGTAAGCGTTGACATTTATGTATAACTACTAAACTGCCAGTTTCTATAAACAATAACATTCGAGTAGAATCATCGTCACCGGATAAAGTAGGCTTAATGTTAGGAATTGACAAGAAAATAATATAAGAAATATAAATTAATAGTCATATAAAAATTCTTTATGTATATCTACTGTTGGACTTTGTAGTAGCTGTTCTTCATTCAAATATATTATAGAAGATGTGGAGCCAAGTGCTAGTAAAAATGTTTATTTGATAACTGCATGGGGGCGATCAAGTCGAAGAGTGCTGTTTTTATAAAGGTAAAATTGTATTCTACGTACATATGTAGATGATTTCATTCTTCTTAGCAGTACTGTCTCTATATTAGAAACGTCCTTCTTAGAATATTAATAATTAATATTTTTATTTTTCAAATGGATTTGTAACTTCTGTCAATTGTTTACAGATATATCGAACTATTTACTATAAAAATCCGTCGCTTTGCAGTCATCCAGTATATTGCTTAATATTTCACAAATTTATAATGACTCTAGTGACTAGCTAACTAACTTTCTATGGTTTAAAAGGAATAGCTTTGTTCGCATGTTTAACAAAATTGCATAAGTCAACATATTATGTATGTATAATGTGTTTATAGTCTTAATAACATAAATCACCTCAAAATCCTTAATTAAATTATTAAAGGACTACATTTTAATAATCTCTACGTGTACTAACACGTAGCTACAACATTTATAACTCCAGAATGGCTGGACCGATGTTTATAATCTTTGATTTATTAATTTGTCTACGATACGAATAGCAAAATAAGTATTAAAACATCGGAAAAAATCATTAAAAAAAGTTACAAGGTTAACGCTGGCGAAGCGAGGGTATGTCACTAGTTGAACATGAAAATGGGAAAGTGAAGGGATAGTAAAAGTCCGAAAAAATAACTAGAAAAATTTTTACTTTGCGCATAAGAACATCAAAGAATGTAAGGTAAAAAAATATTTTACTTTTCTTTGAAGTCACAAACTCTAAGTGACTAGAGCTCCACTAACGTGAATAAATGAGCAGAAGAGTCCCTCATCTTCCTCACATGCCACTCATCAACTGACGAGATCCAGCCAGTAAATTTTATTACCATAATAAAGCTTGAAAACCATTTCTTGAGAAATGATTTTGTATTGTCAATTCAATTAATTTTAAATGCTTAACGAAATTAGTAATTATGTACGTTATTTACTATTATGAAATATTCAATTAACTATTTCAAATAAGTTAAATTGAATATCCAATAGTTATCGTTTTGATACTCTTTCATTAAAAACGAACTTAAGAATAAATTCTAACAAAGTAAGTAAAGAAAGGCACGAAGAAGTAAAAAAACATTTCATCGTCTTATTATCGTATACTTCTTTTATCTGTTAAATATAGCTCTATCTTACCAGAACTGCATGTTGAGCCTATGGTAGCTCCTGGCAACTGACTGTTTTAAAATAAAATACAATTACAATTTAATACGTTTTATTCCAATAGTACTACGTTCGCTTCGAAACCAAATGAAATTGGTTCAAATCCCGGATCTCATAAGTCTGATAATTTTCCATTTTAACATGATTTCCATTTTCCTTACGGTGAAGGAAAATATCGTAACGTGAAATCCTCTACATGCCAAAAAACTTAACAAGTTCTAGAATGACATTTGAAGTTCGCCGACATGCATTTGGTCAGCGTGGTGGACCTGATTTGTATTGAAGAAAGGCCCGTGCTCAAAAATGAGGCTATAAAAAGGGGCTGAATTCAAAGTACATATATATAAAAGGATTTTTGGCAGGCAGATTCCTCATAGAGTAAAAAAAAGTGGAAGATTATATAAAAAAAACTGATTAAAATTATTAATACCTTGCTAAATAAAATACTAAGATTCCTTAATTTCTTATTAAATAAATACTGAATTAAATTAATTATATTTAAAAAAAAGAAATCGAAAGAATATAGCATATAAATGAAATATAATAGTTATATTCCATGATTTATCTATGCATATAATAAAAGTGTAACTGGTCTCTGTCTGTACATGGAAGATATTAAGAAAAACAATATAAAAAATTTACGCAATTGAACCCAAAACAATGATTTTTAGATATTTTGTCTGTTTGCCTGTGCGTTTACGCACGCTGTTATTTGGACGCGGTTTTCGGTAATCTATTGTGGTAAGCTTCTCTTGTCATTTAGTATTTGTGTTTTTTGAATTGGTTCTTAAATAAAAAAGTTATGTCATGTCGTCAAGTTATGTATGTTAAAGAATCACCTAAGGACAAACCCGACAAAATAAAACAAAATCATTTTTAATATTAAAAGACGTAAATTAATAATAACTTAAATTATTATACTTAGCGACAGTACAGTATGTATATGTATATGTTATAGTCAAAGTCCGATACACAGTCTCTTCGCGGAAGGACTTGTTTATCCTAGGTTTGGCCAAAGCCATCAGGCAATCCCCGAAATACATTTCAATTTCGCCCTTTGCCTGAAGTATTTTTAGTCAAACCCAGGAGCTCCTAACTTTTCAGTCAAACGTCGAAAGTAAATTATTCTGTTTCGGTTTTGGCCTAGTCAATCCTAGAAGCGACTGCAAAACTCGGTCAAACGTTGATCTGAACATGTTTAAACAGGTTCATAATGTCTCTCGCGGTGTTCCGACCGATTGTTTTGTCATTTCATGTTCGTTCATTGAGCGTGCGGGCGTGTAATTGTGTAAAATTGAAGATGAGTGAATCAAACGGTGTTGTTGTTACTAAAAACGTGGATAAAGAAGCTTTAAAAGTAAAGTTTAAAGAGAAAATTTCTAATTTGAATAAAAATAAGTGTTCATTTCACATAAAAAACAAACAGTTGTATGAGCAGATTATCAGTGAGGTAGAATCCGCTAAAGTAGCTGAAAAGAAAACGTCTTTGCAGTATCGCCGTCTCAAACGCTACGACGTTGTTTGTTTTGGGGACGAAAAAAAATTGATTAAGCCATTGTCAGATACAAAAAAGACTTGAGAGCTAAGACTTGAAAGCTGCTTAAATGATAAAATGCTTCCAAATATACGAAGATAAGACACTTCATACCTATATCGGAGTTTGACTCGTCAAACCCCGATTTAATAAAATTGTGTTTTGACGTTTGCCTGACCAAATTAGTCTCTCCCAGGTTTGACGAAAATTGTTTAGTCAAAGGCCGAAAATTTACATTTGTTTGGGCTTTGATTAAGTCATTCAGTCTGACCTGAGGATTGACCAGTCCAACCTAGGAGCGCCGGAGCTTCGGAGTTTGCCTATAACATATATACAAATTGTTATTATAAGCAAATGCCCTAAGATAATAGGTGATTAATTTCCTTGTTAATTCATATACAAAGTTTGACTAAGAGTAAATTAATACGGCATTCTAATATATTTAATATAAAATATTTCTAAATATTATTATTTACCATAAGATGAATATATTGTTCGCATTACTTAGCTTTATATTCCAGTTTCATTAAGAAATATAGGGATAAAAGTTACAAATGTACATATTTTAGTTTATTAAAGACTTATGTCATTGTAAATATACGTAATATAAAGATTAATAATACTATTTTAATATGTATATAATAATGTAATAAATGTGTAAAAATGTATACGTAAAAAATTAAAAACATTTAGAAAGATTTAAAATCTTTTTAAGATTCACAACTCTATTAATCTCGATTCGTTTTTATTATTCTTCGTGAAAAGAGTTACGGCCTCATCTATAAAATTCTTTTAAGAACCTGTTATTCAAAATATAATTTCATGCTCAAACATAATAAAGTTTGAAGCAAACACTATTATGCGAACTAAAAAATTGCACTTTGTTCGACACTCAACTCTGTGTAACGGGATATGGAGGCCGATGTTTATTCTTGAATGCCACAACCCCGTCTGCCTTACGGACACTGAAAATTGTGTCAGGGTCGCTTTCTATTGATCTCACTTCTTTTACTGCGACAGTCGGCCCGTCCCCTGTCTTTTTCGACTAGAACGATACTAATTAATAAACGGATATAATAATTTTTCTCAGTCTATTCCATAAAATAATTTTTAAAACAAAGGCCGTTTGAAGAACATAAATTCAAATTAAGCTTTTGTTTGGCCGTCCAAAAATAAATTTTTGATTTAGCGAAAGTGAATCTTTTGTAACATTTGTCTCACATAATTTATTTACCATTGCTTCGTTAGTTTATAAAAACTTTCTTAACATTAGTATGTTAATGTTAATTTTTCACTTTTTCATATTATAAATAAGAAAAATCAGATTAACGAAGAGAAGGTCCCGTTATCGGAATTTACAGGACAGACAAAAAAACTTTGGTTATATAGCTATTAGTCTACATTTTACAAATAAACATAATACGACGAATAGTATAATCTGGGAGATAAAATACGTATATCGTAATCTGTATACATACAGATTACCCAACTTTCGTACATTTTCTTTTAATATCTAATAGATATTATATTATTTGGTATTAGATATTATATTATATTATATTTATTAATATGGGAAATCCCTGTGCAAACTGACGTTACAATCACTCACACCAGATCAGATCTTATTTACATAGATAAACAAAACAACCATACTTACCTCATTGATATCTCGGTGCCATCTGACTATAATATTGGAGCTAAGGAAATAGAAAAAAAAAGCAAATATCACCCGCTAAAAGTCGAACTCTCCAGGTTATGGAACACCACCGTCACAACTATCCCGATCGTAGTAGGAGCCACGGGTGCAGTGACGAAGAGCCTTAAGCGGTATTGTGACAAATTAGATGCAAACATTAACATCCACATACTACAAATACAAGCAACATTACACTCTTCCACCATAATTAGTAAAGTACTTGGGGATACCGTTTTCGTAACACAATCATCGCAAGCACATCAACAACACATAGCACAATCAAACACGCAATCAACGCCTACATACTATTTATCCTCATCTCAATCAACGACACAATCATCACCCGATCGGCACACATTTGCAAGTCTTGCAAATGTGTGCAACACAATGTCATACTCAAGAACCAACCGATCCATCACAACCTTACTTACAACATTAGCTTCATATTTTAAATGGGGGGATAGAACGGGATCAATTACACTAGGTATCCTTTTTCCTGAGGGTCTCGGGACGGGATATTTAGATAAACCGACAGAGTCGTGAAAAAGTCGAAAAATTTAAATAATAATATATAATAATATTATAAATGCGAAAGTAACTCTGTCTGTCTGTCTGTTTCTTTTTCACGCTTAATCCCCTGATCCGATTTAGACGAAATTTGATATGAAGATAGTTTGAGACCCTGAAAGGCCATAAGATAGTTTTTACCCCGGGAATCATCCCTTAAGAGGGTGAAAAGGGGGGTGGAACTTTGTATGGGGAATCAATCATTTATAGGTATGGTGAGTGAGACTATATATGTATATATGTACATCTATCTCTGTTGTAATTCCTTTAGCTCTTTGTAAAGGCACTCCTTCAGATTTTCTTAATGAAAATTCTAAATTTATACGTAAAAAAGATTGAACCCAATCTTATTTTTTACACATTTACGCATACAATCTGTAGACGTAAAAGTGGTTATGTGGGACTCACCAGCTAGAAAAGCTAATATTACCCACTTAAACCCAACACAACCTACCCCATATTAATGGGGCACTCATACACAACACCCCAACGGCAGGTCTGCTGAAAGAGAATTCAACAACCAAGGATTCCCACAGTCTACTCTGCAGTTAGAGAAGTACTAGGAGCAATCCGCATGGTACGCCATTTCTCAGTGCGTTTCTTGGGTTCGCGCCCGGCTGAAGTGCAGGACGCTAATGAGCCTAGATTAGGAAATAATTTAATACTATTTAAGTGACTAATTTAGGAAAAACCATACTACCAGCTATCTTAAAGATTATACTCTAACATTCTAAATAACTATACTTACATTATTTTACGAATAAACACCAAAATATTAATTAAAAGTGCATAAATTGCATATAAAAAAGTTCCACACTAACATTACCTTTCAAATGACGTATTATGGATGCGTTCCGGATTACGTAAAATTTTCATTTTATTTTTTAGACTTAGTAGGCATCTATACCTCATAGGCGTCTCTCCCTGACTTACTCTATCGCTTGTTGCATATCTCTTTACACTATTCACGCCATTTGGTCCATTGTAATACATTTTTAGCTTATCATTAGCTTGTATAATTATAATTATACTTTATTATTATAAAATAATATATAAATTATAATTATAATTTATATATTATTTTATAATAATAAATATTATATTTTGTAACTTTTCATTTTATTTACTTTAAAGTTATATTAATTTAAGAAATTAATTTATTATAACGTTACAACAAATACATACAAATTGATAGTAAAAAATAATAATACTCTTACTACTTAAATCAATGGTTAAGATAATATAGTCATTATTATCTTAACCATAGATCGGATTTAAAAATTGGAAAGTAAGGACAAGAAGAAAAGTGAATAAAGCAAATGTAAATCCATACTAATATTATAAATGTGAAAGTTTGTGAGTATGTATATATGTATGGATGTTTGTTACTCTTTCACGCCAGAACGGTTGAACGGATCTGAATAAAATTTGGCACAGAAATACATTATAGTCTGAAATAACACATAAGCTACTTTTTATCCCGGAAAAATGTACGGCTCCTGTGAGATAGGTTTGTTACTCTTTCACGCCAGGACGGCAGGACAGATCTGGATGTGGCACAGAGATAAATTATAATCTGAAATAACACATAGCTACTTTTTATTCCGAAAAAATGAACGGTTCCCGTGGGATAGGTTTGTTACTATTTTTTAACGCCAGAACAGCTGGTCGGATCTGGAGGAAATTTGGCATAGAAATAGATTATAGTCTGGAATAGCACATAGGTTACTTTTTACCCCGGAAAAATTACGGTTCCCGTGGGATAGATTTGTTTTTGTTTTTCTAGAAGTGAACCCGAGCGAAGCGAAAGTTAGCCGCTAGTATGACATAATATGCAAAATATTATTATTGTAAAAGTGTTTACGCGCTATTACATTTTACATAAAATATTGAAAACATTTCATAGCAAGCACTTAACTATTATCTAAAACTACGACAGTACTGTTATGATTATTAAAACGTCGTAAATCTTTAAATAAAATGGTACTTATATCGATAAAGCTATTACCATGCCTGTGGGCACTCGACCCTTTTTCTTTGTGTCCATTCCTAAGTACAAAGTTAACCTTCTTTTTAATATGTACGAAATTATATACCTTTCTTTCCTTTCTTCAGGACACCTTCTACATTAAGTTTGGAATTATGGTAGTATTATTACGTGTCCGTTTGTGATTTCAAGGACTATTATTCCATTTACATATTCCATTTCTTTCGCCAGTTCTTGTCAGGTCTGAGGTTTCTTCTTTCCGAACTGGTAGTAGACTCATGACGTTCAGTAAAAAATTGTAATAATTTAATGCTGAATAAAATATTTTGAATTTGAATTTGACATAATTCTTTTTTAATATAGAACTAGTCATTTGGCCAGGATAGTTTGGTCAGTTATGTAGTGACATATGAAATACATATACGAATATGGTTACGTAGAGTGCCTCTAATTGGTCCATCAGAAATATCGATTGAAAAATCACTACACGGTATTTTAAAGACGTAAGGGCCTGTGCCAATTGAAAACAAATGTAGTAAAAACACTAAAATTCACAACACAGATAGCACCGTCCCGTTTTTTAATGTTATATCCTTTCACCAAAGGTTGTCTGGCAGAGATTGCTTTTATCAATAAGACCGCCTTTGCACGCTTTATGTAAAACTTCAACACAACTATACTTGTACATTTTTATATTTATATTGTGTGCAATAAAGATTAAATAAATAAATAAATAAAATAAAATTCTTCCGTCTCCGTTTCGTAAATCATTAAATAAAAGTAACGTAATTTTTATTAATTAATTATGTAAAAAAATAAGTGTCATTGTTTTCTAATTTGTACTATAATTGCAATATTTTTGTATACGATTAGCAATATTTATATACTCGTATATAGACAAAAAGTATGGCATATCACATTTCATATCTAGCTTTACCTATTTCAACATCTCACTGATGAGGTCGATGGGGAACAGTCTATAGTCTACCACGTTAGCCAAATGTAGGTTGGTTGGTTGGACTTCACATGTATTTCGAAAACGTATATATTTAAACGAGCAATTCTTGTATATTTATTTATATCTTTATATCTTTATTTATTTATACCAGCGATCTCGCAAACTGCTCTAACGATTTCGCTGAAATTTGGTATGTAGGGGCTTTCCGGGGCGAAAAATCGATCTAGATTAGACTCATGTATGGGAAAACACCTGTTTTCGAGTTTTCATGCGGTTTTCTTTTGCATTATTCTACGCAGAATATACTCGATAATTTCTTACACTTCGACATAAGCATCGTGGTCAAGCGGTCAAGGCACAAGATTGTCAGGTGTCCTGGTTCTAATCCCGGTCGGATACAAAGTTTTTACTTTTTTTGTATTTATTCAAGTTTTTAGTTTTTTATTTTTAGGCCAAATTAAAAAGAAAATTATACTTTTGACCGAAAACTCCGAGCGAAGCTCGTCCGTCCAGGTATCTAGAAATTAGTCAAGTACAAAAATCGCGACATCTATACAACTCTCTCAACTTAACACTTAGTCACTTGATGTAAAATATACCATCTTATAAAGTGCCATGACAGGTAACATCTTACTCCGGTTTCATAGATTATAATTACGAATTTTAAAGCTTTTTCCCGCTACCAGTATTAATATTTAAGAATAAGAACTAAATACATCAAAAAGAATTGCAATAGCTACCTACTGACATCTGCTCATTCCTTCCGTACTAGCAAATCCTACTTATGTTCATTATGTAAACTGTAAAATAATTATGTTCAAAATAAAGTATTTTACAATCATGACAAACAAAACAATCAATAATTTGTTTATTTAAATGACTGAATGATGATGAATATGATAGAAAAGGCCTATGTTTAGCAGTGAACGTTTTATAGCTGAAATGATAAATTCTATACCAATCGGAAACGTCCCCTAACGATTAGGATGAAAATTTTATTATATCAGTTTACGTTTTGCTTTTTAAGTTATATAGATTATCATCTAAATATACGATATAACAAAAAAGAAGTCAGAGCGGAGCTCGGTCGCCCAGGTACTTCATGTCTTTAAAAGAAATATCTACGTCAATTACTGTCAAGGTCGTCTATCGTCGTTAAATGAAGACTAGTCACTAGACTAGCCTTAAGTATAGTTTCAATTAAATCTGCCCAATTTCTTTGTATGGGATGGAACATCTGTATTACTTTGATACCTTGTATACTGTGCCTTTACTTATGAAAATACATATAAGAATCATCACAGTATAAAATACATTAGTAAATAGTATTAGAATATTTGTCATATCATTTATTCCCGTAATGCATAAACTAAGGGTGCAAAGATTTAATTACGCAAAAGTACTTCTTTATTCAACGAAATAGAAATGTACTTTACCTTTATTATCACAATTAAAAATGCACACAATGAAAGTCAGATTTCTCTTCATGGTTTTAAGTTAATGAGGACTGCAGATTTTTGTTTGCAAAATTAACGAACATCGCTAATTTATACTGCAAATGTTGACAAAAACATTTTAGGGATAATATTTGTCTATGACAAAAGTATATCAGAATATAGGCCAGGGAACGGTAGCCATACTTTCTTTTTATTGTTTAATATGATTTAATTTTAAAACAAAATTTATGCATAGAAATTTCTTTTTTCAGGTAAGTGAAACTACGATATTCTTTTTATTGAAATGGTATGTAATTTACGACATTTATAAATAGCACAAAGTAACACTGATACATCAAAAATATTAATCAAGCCACGTCCAAGTGAAACTTACGAAGGCTAAAAATTCTTTCAGTAGTATATTGTGGCAATGTTTCGGCTAGGCTGGTAAAAGCTTTTAGAAATATACGGTACGATTTACCTTTCCTAATGGCAATAGTAGTGAAGTCGTGCCGTAATACGTTTTCTTTTTTCTTATTCTTAAATCCCCGCCAAAAATAAACTGTGTACTGAATATTCATGAGTATGAAAGAGCATTGTTAAGAAATTCAATAAAATATTCAGTCCAAATACATTTTAAATATAGTTTTATTTTATATTTCTTTTATCTATCCCATAAATATTATAAATGCGAAAGTTTGGATGGACGGAAGTTTGTCTATTTGTCTCAATCATGCCAGAACGGCTAAAAGGATTAGGATGAAATTTGGCACAAAAATAGATTATAGTATAGAATAGCACATAGGATACTTTTTATCCCGGAAAAATATATGATTCCCTTGGGATATTCATACCAACCGTTAAAACGTACCTAGGGACAAACCCGAGTGAAGCGAGGATGAGTCGCTAGTTTATTATAATTCGTAAAATACAATTTATATTTAAAATATAAATAAAGTTATGCACTTTATTTGATTATGTATTTACTTCACACGACCTTGGCATAAAGTTTATAGTACAATACACGATGCATAAAGTTAAAAATGTATGAAAAAATTGCAAACTCATAACGTCTTCATTAAATTAAATACAAGAAGAAAATTGCAGATTGCATACGCTGCAATATTTCAGTCGTATACAATAATTAAAGCATTCAATGACAGACAGTCGCTATTGCGCAATACATTTGACGAGATTCTCCATTTGATTCCGCGCGTCATTCCTTTGAGATTAAATTTAGCCTCGTCACGTAGCGCCGCTTCCGCCCCCTAGCGCTACTCGCTAGCCGTGATTGCAGGTTGCAGTCGCCGGTCGCAGGTCCGTGTCGATGTAAGCAGCCGCTCTGACGCTAGCGCCAGCCTCACCCGTGCACCGAGCAGGGAGGCAGGAGGCGGACCGCTCAAACCTCACGCTTGCGCTTTACGACCAGCGCCATATTATTCTCTTGTAACGTACTCTCGGCTCGTTTGCTCGGTCACTTATCTTTTAACGTATTGAAGAGACAACCTTACGTGAAATAATTTACATTTATTGTCATAAAAATTATTTTTTACACAAATGGAGCTAACTATTAGTAGTCCTTGGCCAATCTGAAATATTACACAATAGTTATTCAAAGCGGTAGCAGTCGTTTATTAGTTTTATAAGGATATGAAACATTGTCTTATATTCAAACTAGTCTCCAATGAATACAGTATAAACTAGAAGCTTACCCTCGCTTTGCTCGGGTTTGCCTCTAGACAAACAAAAACAAATCCATCCCTCGGGAACTGTATATATTTCCGGGATAAAAAGTAGCCTATGTGTTATTCCAGACTATAACCTATCTCTGTGCCTAATTTCATGTTCTGGCGTGAAAGAGTAACAAACATCTATACTCACAAACTTTCACATTTATAATATTTATACAGATAAATGTATGTCTACGTAGGTAAGAGTCAGTATGTTTACTTAAAGCAGCAAGTGTAATAATAAAAGGATATTATAACGTTTATTGAATGTATAAGTGGAGTCACATGAATCAAGTTGACACTTATATTACTAGTACTTTTTATGTTCAGTGCAGACAGTATATAAAATATGAAGATTGTCTATAAAAATAATCTGGCAGTTTACGTTCCTAAGTAATACTGAATAAAATTTTGATTTAATATTCAAGCATATATATAGTTTGCATTATCTCTTTTTTTAAGTTGGTTAAAACCTTATAGTTATGAAAAATCGCCAACTAATTTTGTATATAATCTGAATAAATGAAATACATGTACCTATATAGGTTACTAAGTGAATTATTTCCTCAAGTTTCATAAATAATTTATGTATCAAGTACACAAGATAAACAAGTGAAAATAATATTCATTTAAAATGTTTCTTTCAAAATATTATTCATTCAAAATATACCTATATGAAACCATACATAAGCTTAGATTTTTTCGTTTAAGCATCCTTTATGTTTATTGCGTTAACTTTTGCTGTATTTTAAAATAAACTCAGACGTCTTAAATTCAACCTAATTAGTCCTTTCCTTAAACATCTTGCTTTATATATTAAAAGGCTGGCATATTTCTCTTGAAAATTATTCTAATATTTATGATAGTATAGCTGCTACCTAGTTTAAATTTACCTATTATGATTGGAAGAAAGATTGACTTAAATAAAAACTAAAACAAATGAAAATTATGAACATAAAAGTAATAATATATAATTAATGCGAATATAAATTATTAACAAATTAATATACATTTTCATTTTATTGATTCTTAATTTTTTTATAATTCGTTGAATTTTTTGATACCCTATTCATTACTATTTAGTTTATATATAATTTTTTACTAATTTGATTCAATTAAATTTTAATCTTTTAATTCGTTTTTTTTTTCTAATTCTTTTATAAATGGCACATTTATATTTTACGAAGATGAATATGCAAAATTGTAAGTAGCAGTAAAGTAAATATTATCACTAAAATTATGAGAGAAGTGTCACCGTTAAAACCCTTAATTAAAATAAAAACTTGATAAAATATGTAAGTCGACATTAATAAATCATACAAATGACGTGTCCTGTTAATGTTATACCGAATTAATAACGGGGAAGGTGCATTTACTTTTTATTTGCTCACAAATACAAGCGACATTTGATTATTCCTCTCTAAAGGCAAACAGTGGAATGTTTACATGGCAAAAACTTATTTAAAATTTTATGTCTGCGCTACAACTTTCTCTGCTATAATACTTTAATACCGTTTTGGCATTTAAATTTGTAGCATTGTAGAGTTTTTTAGTACGGTTTTACTTTAAGAACTTATATGAACATGTTTAGGATAAATACATTATTATAAATATATATACAAGTATTTAGTATATTATATTATAATAAATTATATATTTATTAATTGTTTTATAATTTTTACTCAAAGATAAAGGATCTTCAATAAATATGTCAATTTATTTATATAATAATTAAATCAAAAAATATCACAATAATAATGTACTTGATGTTTTTAAATATCAGTATTCTAATATGGGCATAATATTAAACAACGTAGCTGCCTGCGTAGAGCGTCAATTATGTAAAGACGTGAGAAATATTCGTGATCAAGAAGCCTCATTAGAGATTCGATAAGTTAAGCATTTGTTCATTTTAAACGAATTTAATGAAAGGCTTGGCCGCCGTTGTGTAGTACGAGGCTGGTAGCACGGCACACGGGCGCCGCGGCGCCGCCCGCCCGCAGGCGCGTGCCCCGAAGCCGACCGAGGACTTACGATCGTTCCGCTCCGAATCGTAACGAAGTTCGACGATCGCGGCCACCCTCCGTTGACGCGTGCCGGATCCAGTCGCAGTGAGAGCCGCCTGGGCGTTGGAACACTTCTCCATGTGCCCAGTGCTCGGTTATGTAATTCAATAAACTTATTTATTTATCAACTAAAAATATCCTCAGGGACGTTTGTGATTTAAATCTCATATTTCGTTATCGCTACCCTGTTAGATTTAATATCCGATACAGTGTTAAAGTGATGTGTACCTCCGCCTATCCTCGCGGCAATAGACATCGGCACAGGTTTATCGTTTTGTTCGAAAATGTTATTTCAATTTCATTTTAATTAAAATTATTGCACAAAGGTTTTATTGTTATCTTGTGTTATTAAAGCATCGCTACATAACTTTATATATGAACTCGTAGAAAAACGTCTATTCAATAGTTGCAAGGAATTAATCTTATTCATACAATCAACATATTTGATTTGTTACATACCTACCGGTCGGTGCTCGTTGTTGCTGTTCCAATTAAAAGAACAAATAGTACAAGACAAATAAGAATTTGGCGCAATGCAGGACGCTAGTATGAAAAGTTCATATATTCGCTCGTCGCTCATTTCAAATCCGTAATTACTTTAATAGATGCAATTTTATGTATACACATATATATCATTCACTATCATCATATTCATTCACAGATTGCCGTAGCAATGTTACCGTATACAGATTATTAAAATCCATAAATAATGTTTCGTAAAATCAATGTAAAACATTCATCCACTTTATGTTTTTAAAATTTTGTTTTATTAAATATTAAATGTATATAAACTTTGATGAAGTTAGAAAATAAACTGATATTCTAAATATATATATATTGCTGAAATTCCTTTAACAGAGCTACATTCTGCATAGAATTAATACATCTGCATTATTTGTTCAGAGGCAAAGAGCTACACTGTTGCAAAGCTGTTTCTAAAGTAGTCCATCTTATATTGGACGACAATTTTAGCTGACATTTTCGCTAGATCAAGGTGAAACAGGATTACATCCTAAATAAGAGGAGAGCTTTCAGAACTTTAAACTAATGTAGAATCAGCAAACACAAGTGCCAAACATTTGTATGATGCAAAGCTCAGCGACAATACTTGACCTAAAAGCGTACACAGAGAATTCTATCTAATCTTGAGGTTTATTTTTTGCATTGAACCTTCACCTTTAATCCAATTTGTATTTCTCATATGTATATTGTACTAACATATTATTTGTTTTTTATATTATAAAAAATATTTCTTAAGTTATTCACAACATCTTCATGGTTTGACTGGTTGTGTTGCCTGCATTTTACGTATATAGCTTGTTCTTTATTTTCTTACAAAGACAAGAAAGTTTTCATTCTTAGCTAGGTAAACCAATTTGATATTTGAAACATGTAATCTCTTTTAATTTTACATTATTATGCTTGTTCAAAATTAATAATAACGTAAAAAACTGTCCTATTTGTATCATTGAATTAATTGATAGGTAATATCTATAGATACATATAAAACAAATTAAGGTAGGCAACATTGATTCACGTTGGATTAATTTAATTTCCAACTAAACCTAATGAACGTTAATAATTATCGGTATAAATAATTGACGTAAAAACAATAAAGAGGCGCTCTAGCGCTCAACAAAAATTGTCGTCATTAAATTATGGAACACATTCGTAAAATTACGCCTATACAAAAATACATCTAATTTTACCGAAGTTTTACCTTCACACGGTGTAACAAAATATTGTTTAATGAAAAATACAAAAAATAATCGATTTTGTTGTCGATTTTAAAAGATATTATAATGTACATCCCCTATATCGAATTACAGGGTTAAAATGAAACTGCCGTGTGCTTTCATTTATATGTACGAGTAGCTTGCTCCATGAATTATTCTTATTATTCTTACCGTAAAATTTTCTTGAAAAATTAATTGTATGGTCATACATTATGGGGGCTACGAAAACAAAATAACACTTTTTTACATAAAATAAGTACGATTAAAACTTTATATGACTCCGTAATATATTATATTAAAATAAGAGTTCAAAAAAATTGAGAGTAAATTCCATTATGGAAACTGTTATGTTTAATTTCGATTACCAAAATATACAGATGCCATTGTATTTTATTGGTTTGTAATTTATTAATCATTTTTATTTATAGGACATTTACATTGTTTTATTTATCTTTAATATATATTGATGAGACTAATATATCACTTAAGCTGGATACTAAATTGATATTAAATTGCTTTGGCATTTGAGTTCAATAACCATAATGCTCGTATATAAATCAAGATATTAATGATTTTATTTTTGTACAACTTTAAATGAATATGGCTGAAAATATATTTTCTTGCAACTTATTTATATAAAACTATTACAGTTTTAACCATCTAACTTAATTCTTGTACCCTTGATAGATATTTATTATGTATTTTTATATAAAACTGAATTTCCACTCGTTTAAACTTAGTTGAAAATAAAATTTTATTTAGGCCTCCACCTTATTGTCTTGTTAGCACACTTCAAACATCTGACTCTATCTGAATATTAAAATAAAATTTAGTGATATAATTTATTTATAATAAAAATAAATTTAATGTTACAAATAAATCAGTTTAAGGCTACATGCGACGTAGACACGATAGACCAAATGCAATGTCGCATTACTGTGGTGCATCACGCCCTACTTCCCTTGGGACGCGCCGGCTGTTAGCGTAATTAAAACGTGACTAAACTTCAAGAAATACATCATTCTCACGTCATGAATGAGCACAAAGTAGCATGTTATTAGTTTATTTCACAAGTTTGCCTCGGGGCTTAAAGACGAAATCTACATTTATTTTATCCCTTGTCTTAAAATAAAACATTGTAGGTACATACATATATTTTATGACACATAGATGTGAAGAAATGATGTTATTATTGAGACAAAAAAATGTGTTATTGACAAAACAATATAGTATTCAAAAATTTTCCATATTTCATTTAGGAATATAAATATTATAGATTTAAAATACATTACGGACAGTTTTCTCTATGTCAGTCAGTCTAAGGTCAGTTTCCATATTAGTACAACACGCCAATATTAAGCATAATTGACTTTTCTGACGTCACGTTTGATAACTAGAAATTTAATATTTATATTTCAGAAATAATAATTACTAAATATCATGCAGTAAGTTCTGCATAGTATTTTATCGACTCCAGACCTTCATTAAATAGTAGTGCTTTAAAATACCAAATGAAAATGTTAACAAACGCACTAGTCGCCGCTACAATTTTCAAAAGTTCCCCTCGATTTCTCTGGGATCCCATCATCAGATCCTAATTTCCTTGTCATGGTACCACTCTTGGGATATCTCCTTTCCAACAAAAAAAGAATTATCAAAATCAGTTCATAAACGACGAAAAACTCCGCGTACAAACAACCTTTTTTTGGAAGTCGGTTGAAAAATATCCTTTAAAAAAGTGTATACAAGCCACTATAACCAGTTATACAAAATGCTATAACAAGTCCAACAAAAGATTTAATACTTTCTTTTTTGTACTTACGTGGATTAATTTTATTAAGTCAGTTTTTAATATCCGTACATGATTTTTAAAGTTACGAAATAATGTTGTGTTCTCTCCTGACCGATTCCGGCCACGGCGGCCAATCTCATTGAGACTAGCCAACTGCGCAGGAGATATTATAGTGCACAAGTGTACGCGCAGACACAAGTGCACTCTCTATTCCTGTCACTCTCATACTCCGGTGGGACGACTACTCGACACGACCGGTGAGAGTTAAGGCGCAGGACCGACGGCTTTACGTACTCTCCGAGGCACGGGGGTGAAACACCGCCAACTTCCCAACTCCGGGCTGTTACTGAGGCTTACTATACAGAGAGACTCAATAACTAAACTTGGCCCGACCCAGGACTCGAACCCAGGACCTCAGGATGTGCAGCCGTACGTGCTAGCCACTACACCACCGAGGCAGTTACGAAATAATTATTCAGTCATCAAATAAAAATCTTCATGGCGTAAATAAAGACCCTTATGGTAAATTTTATTTATACGCTGAAGATTCCCTCATTTCTAAAGCTTTGAATTTAACCTTTTTCTTAAGTATCTCAAAATATAATATGAATACATCTTATACACATATTTTTGTCATATTTGTCATATTTATTTTAAAATGTATATGTGTTAACTAGCGACTCACCTTCGCTCCGCTCGGATTCGTCCCTACTTACGTTTTCACGTTTATTATAGATTTCTTAGAGATGACATATTTTCCCGCTGTAAAAAGTATCTTATATATTAACTCGGATAACCAGCTATGACTACACCAAATTTTATCAAAATCCCTCCTGTGGTTTTTCTGCGATGCGGTAACAGACAGACTGACAAAAATTGTAAAAACTATCGATTCGGCATCTGTATCGATTATAATGTCTATTTCAATAAGATTTTCCAAAAAATATTAAATGTTTAGATTCGGCTTAGTTACAACTTTATTATATGTATAGATAAAAGAAGTACAAAATATTCATAATTAAGTTTGACATTAGAAAAGTCTTTCACGATTTATTTTTGCTTCGCCACAATTCTTTGACAGCTTGTTAACGTTCTTACCAGGCCAGAATAAGCTACTTCCAATGCAGACCGCTGTCCGTTCTTGTACTAGTTATTCAACTATGTTTATGTATAATAACTTTTATTGACATAATTTTTATTGTCATTATACAACAATATTCACATTTTGACATCGTGTTTGAGTGGTCATTAAATATAAAATTTCGATTATTTTATTGTGATAAAATACTCATTTTACTTTTATATATAGGTATTACGCTTATATTACATTCAGCTCAACATTTAGAACGCTTTTAGTAAAATTTTCGATCGATTGCACCAAAATCAAACAGATACATCAGATAAACTCACTTTAAGTGTTGTTTTATATTTTGAAAGGATATGAAATGAAATGAAATAAACTTTTATTCAATTAGACTTATTACAAGTGCTTTTGAATCGTCAGTTTAATGTAAGCGTCAGTGAAGTCTGTCCGTGAGGAAGCTACCACCGGCTCGGAAAGCAGTTCTGCTGAGAAGAGCCGGCAAGAAACTCAACAGTTGCTCTTTTAAATATCGAAATTACATTTATTTTATTAATATAACATGTAGATAGCCCGCATATGAGTCAATAATACTCAATTCCACACATTTTCATCAACAAGAAACTCTTGAACTGTGTAATATGCTTTGCCCAATAAAACATTTTTAATTTTATCTTTAAATTTTTGAAAAGGTAAGTCTTGGACATTTTGTGGAATCTTATTATATATGCATATACTCAGGCCCACGAAGGATTTATTCACCTTTTGGAGCCGAAGTCTAGGCGTAACAAGCTTCTTTCTATTCCTAGTGTTTCTTGTGTGTCTATCACTGTTTTTTCCATAATTATTTAGATTTTTGCGAACAAATAATATATTACACAGTATATATTGCGACGCAACCGTAAGAATACCAAATCCATTTTATATTAGGAACAGCTGTTACAGCTAAGTATTTGTTTGAAATTTTTGATCATGTATGCCAATGTTCAAATTACGAAACTTAAAATATAAATTAAACTTTATTTAAATATAAAATATTGTCTACAAATACAAAAAAAAATTATCCTCTAAAACGCAACACTTAATTCTTCCAAGAATTAACAGAACGAGGAGGGATTAAGGTTTGAGCAGCTTCGAAAAACTACTACGTTTAGCGCAGCATTCAAGCGCGAGATTAGAGCGTCCGGTATCGCATGTACGGATAATTTAATTTAACGCTCTAAATGCGGACTACCACTTACAACTCGATTATTAAATACGAGGGATACAGCTTCAATAATATAATATAAATTCATTTCCAGTAGAACTTAGGGATAAATTTTTGCACAGTTTGTTATATTTTGTTTATAACCAATGACATAGTATGTTTTAATAACACAACAAATAGCAAGAAACTTTATTAAAAATCATCATCAATCTTGAAATTATCAACCTTAAGAAATTGAATATATTCATCGATTCTTAAATGTAGTAGTGGAAAGATTAGACTATTCCAAAATGATTATGAACTATATGACATTTCAAAGATGTAAAGTGTAAAAGCAACCGACTAAAGTAGAAGACGGGAAGCGGGAACCGAAAGAGAAAACTAATTTTCGTTAGTCGTAATGAGGTGACGCTCGAGCGCCGGCCGCTGACGCCGCTCCTCGCCAATGATGGTGGAGACGCACCGCGTGCCGCCGCCCCGATGTGCGCGCGCGCCCTCGCCCCACAGCAAGCCCGTGTCTGCCTCCGCGCCGCCCTCGCTGGCCGGCAGCGGCACCGTCATGCACCTGCGTCGCCGCCGCCACAAGACTGTTCACTTTGGAGAAAATCTCCTCATGCAGGTTTGCGCTGATCGTGCACATTTGGCAGCGCTCGGAGCGAGAGTGCCAGATATATCTTTTTGCCATAAATCGCACACAGGCCTCTCTAAGGAAGATGCGAGATTTTGTTGTGTGGCGCACCACTGTTGCTTGGCTGCAGGGGCTCTTGTAGCACTGACGTCAAATGGACGTCCGAAACCGCATAGAGAGCGTAGCGCAGATTCACATTCAAGTGGCGGAGAAACCGCAGACAAAGGAGAAGGCGGTGGCGGATCGGTATCAAAGGAACCGAAGCGTAAAATGAAACATCACCACCACCATCACCATCACCACCACCACAAAATACACACTTGTCCTTATCACGATGTTGCACCTCCTCCCGAAGATGAGCCTGAGCAAAAATCACTTGTGCCAAAAAAGACCGTATCGCCTTATTTATACATACCTAGCAAATTAGAACCAAATGTGCAACAATTATTCAGTTTTATTGAAAGTGTATTGAGTGCGTGGGCTGCTGAGGAAGGGCTCACGAGTACTGGGGAATATTCCGAACCAGATGAACGTATAGTTCGTCGACGTAAACTGAATAAATATAAAAAACGTACAGATGTTCTCAATATACGAAGGATCGTTTACGAAGTGTCTATTCTACAAGGCGCAAAGCTTCTTGGTAATGTAAGATTCCGTCATTATCACTGGAAAGGGACTGCACAAACTTGTAATGAAGCATTTCTTCGTAAGGTAAGTGCTTTCAGATAGATTTTATTTAAATAAAACTATCTTTTCGGATTTTTTCGCGGATTTATTTTGATTTTTGTTTCCCGACGTTTCGATTGCTTTACAGCAATCATGGTCACGGGAGAGACTAAGGTGTTAGATGTCACAAAAGCATTATATAGTTGTTACAGACAGCATACCCACAATTAACAAAAATGAATTCAAAATTTTGAAATTTAGCATCAAAGTACCTTACAATATTTGTTAATTTTAATTTTAAACATTTTTATAATTTTAATTTTATACTTGAAATATGGAATATTATTTATATAATTTTAGCTATTATCATTATAATTATTTCAATTTTTTAGAAAACTTATTATTGTATTATTGTTTAATAATCTATATTTTTAGTGTTACCATTATTATATTCTATGTTTACTTTAGAAAATTAAAATTAATTAAGAATTACATTTACAAATGTAAAATATTAATTTGAAATACTATTATTTTGTTATGTTCTTACTGTGTAGATCAAAATAATACTTTGATGCTAAATTTCAAAATTTTGAATTCATTTTTGTTAATTGTGGGTAGGCTGTCTGTAACAACTATATAATGCTTTTGTGACATCTAACACCTTAGTCTCTCCCGTGACCATGATTGCTGTAAAGCAATCGAAACGTCGGGAAACAAAAATCAAAATAAATCCGCGAAAAAATCCGAAAAGATAGTTTTATTTAAATGTCTAATATTCGCGTAAATCTAAGAAAGTATTAGATTTTATTTGTTGAAAAGATTATTTTCTTATCCGATTACAATAGGTACTTACTCGTATGTATTCGTACATACATTCTTAACAATAAGTGTGGTAATGTTAGGTTACAAATAATATTTACGGCAATAATATATTTAACCAATGCCCTTATTTTTATTACTGAATATACATAGACCTACTTGACACTTTTAGAATATATGTAGACATTGTCCACTGTCTGTAGGTTGTTTTTAAGGCCCCACTTATGTACCTGTAAAGCTCTCAATAGGTTTCACAATAACCTTTACAATAGATAGGTTGAAGATAAAAGCCAGTAAAATATAGCTAACATTTTGACCTTATTTTAGATTCCTCTTCGAGGCTGCAATTTCCTTTTCTACTAATGAGGCCTTTTATTTTCTACTCTATAGCACTCCCTAAGTATCTTTTTACATTTTTTTTGTTTATTTTTTACGCCACAGATCTGCGATAAATATGAATCATAAACAAAAGGAATACATATATACCTATATAGTATTGCAGGTTTCAATATTTAAAAATAATGTTTCTATTAAAATTGTGATGAATTGCACATTTCTAAAGATCTTAAAATAAATAAAACCTCGCGACCGCTCTTTTTTTGCATGCACAGTTACTATGTTAGGATTAATCTATATCTATATATACATAAAGTGCTTTCTCCTGACTGACTGACTGATCGATCAACGTACAGCCTAAACCGCTGGTCGTAGAAACGTGAAAGGAGGACGTATTCCTTATATGATATAGGCATCCGCTAAATTCATCCCCTAAGTGGGTAAAATAGGGGATTAAAGTTTGTATGAAACTCTGTTATTTTCAATGTGAAATACATACAACGTGGTATTTAGCTTAGATAAAAAATAAGAAATATATTTATTTATTTTTTTTGGAAATTCATCCATTAAATGGATAAGAGGGGGTTATAAAGTTTATATGGGCAAAAAAAATATTTATGATCAGAATTACTTGAAACTTCGTATTAATGCTTTTCAATACAATGAAATTATTAGATGTTTTAGCGTTATTCGAAATTAAATTTCATAAGGGAGTAAAATTGGGATAAAATTCCATAATTAATGCACGGAAAGTGGTATTTAGCTTTAAAATGATAAATAAAACGATACAAATATTATTATTTATTTCAAAATTCATACCTTAAAAGGGTTAAAGGGGGTTGTGCTATTCAATACAATTAAATAAATGTATATTTTAGAATTTTTCAAAATTAATCCTTTAAGAGGGTAAAACTGGGCGGTGAAGTTGGAGTTGTTAGAATATATTTAAAAGTAATAAAATATATTATACAGTAGAGACCAGAAATTATTCCGAATCCAAAGAAAAATTATGTATAACTTCTTGGCTGGCCACAGCAAAGTTTTGAAGGTTGGCACCTGTAATGAAAAGTCACCTAAGTTATGTAACGGGATTAAAATGTGACTAATTTATTAAACATTATAGTGGCCACTGTGTTTGCTGGATATGCTCAGAGGGATCAATATTCACACCTCGAATACCACTGATAACCTGTGACTATGTCTTTGAATTTAATCTATTGTAATTCCCTTTTAAAGTTTGCTTAGCAATGACCATAAATATATCTCAGGGCCAGTTGTTAAAAATAGCAAACATAAACTTAAGAGAGGATTGCTTCTCACAGAGATATTTTAGCAGAACCCAGAACTAGAAAGAACATCCATCAATGTAGTATATTTGTAGTTTATTTTTTAGCGTAGACTAAGTTAAGTGAATCTCGAGTGATTACATAAATGAACATAATATTGAAAATTCTATATGACAATATATAAATTCAATGGAAGTTAAAACTAAACATTTTTTTTTGTCCACGCGAGCGTAGCCGTGGGCATAAAGTTACACCAAAATAAGAATGACACTTTATATATGTAACTTAATAAAGAAGGAGAAAGAGGGAGACTATAAGTTTCAGGTGTACATAGCATTGGGTCTTTAAAAATAACTTAGATGATGATATAGCCTATATACGTATATAGCCTATATACGTATATAGCCTATATAACGTTTGTTAAAAGTCCATATTAGCCAAGTTAGATGATTTTAAAGTAAACATTGTTTGCGAAGTAAGAAACTTTGGGAAGTAGAAAAATGTGCAAAAAATATAGAAAGTGGAGCTTGCTAAAAAATGTACATTCAGAATATCTATTTTATTATTTTATTCTATTTTAAGAAATAATATGAATAAATAAAAATATATAATAATAAAATAATATATAATAATAAAATACGCACTTATTTTTACAAATAATAAAGTATGTATTGCGAAAACGTGTTTTTTATAGCATGATCGCGGGCGAAGCCGTAGGTTCTGCTAGTAAAAAATATAATGGTTATTACGCCATAAGCATGTTCGATTTCTCGAGGGGTGAATGCTTAAAACAATTTCAATATTCGTAATGTTCGAAATAAAAGGTTGAAGTTCCCATTAAAATGATTTATATTTTGTAATATACGTACTGAATCAGAAAATTACAATTAATTTCAGTAAAACAAAATGATTTACAAGCAACGTAATATGAAGTTTGCGATACATTAGCTACCAAACTTTTGTTAGAAACGATTTAGCAATGCAAAAGTTAATTTCGAAACTATGACTTCTACCTTCAACAAGGCTAACTTTAAATAGTAGTCATTTCATCATAAAGTTGATGTATAGTTTCCTACGGAGTTTTGTACTAACAATGTAGGTACTAACTAGTAGGTAATAAAAATCGCTTGATTTTTACTTTATTTCTGTTTTAAACTTAAATAAAAAGTGATATTTTATAATAAGGTTTATTCTCTTACAATAATGCTATATATGCATATTTACAAAATATCTTATACATAAGTACCTATATTGTACCTTTTGTTTATAAAATTATAGCAAAAATATTGATTTTAAGAAAAAATGTCTGTCAACTTGTTTAAGTCCATGGGCAGAAGCAAAACTTTATGACTAATTTCACTTGAATGCCTTAAGTAATGATGACAATATATGTGTTCCATCGAATATATTATTTATTCTGTTATATATATTATCGTAATCTATTCATAATACGAAATTTCATTACATGGTCAATCTTTTATTTAATTTAGTTACGAAACACATATCTTTTTGTTTTAAAAGTACGTAGATGCCAGCTACGTTAAGGGCCATTGAGCGAAGTGCTCGGCGTTGTGCCCCGCATGTTCTTAACAGTAAAAAGCATTTTTGTTATAATATAATGTCATTCAAAACTTCATTTCTACTGCCTCTCCTTAAATATCTGAATATAGTTATCTTATCAATATACTAAATGTAAAAGTCTATAGTACCTGATTAATAGCTAAATTATATCCTGAGTTTATAGTTTATGTGAGTACATGTGAGTTCTGGTAATACCTGTCATATCTTGGTTAGAAACAGTTTCGTGTCGACTTTGCCGCAGTTTGTGTTTATATCTAGCTACAGCCGACAAGAAAGGTAACAATTTTCAGTGCTGGAAATGAGGGCGCGAGTGCCGGTAAATTGCGTTATGCTCTGAAATATAGCAAGAATATATAAACGTATGTTTTTCTTCTTTGTAATGTTTTAGTATTAAAAAAATATTGTTTAAGTATGTATTCACGACGGTTTGTTGAAAATTGTTTTATTATCAAAGGTACTATAATTTATTTTTAGATATTATTCAACGCACGCAGTTTTATGAAGTAATTAAATAATTCATGTCTTATATAGAAATGGTTTGCATAATCATTTATAAATACATACAGCTATTGTATAACATTCATCGATAACCGTGGTAAAATGTGAATATTAATACCGTAGGCGACGTCAGCAGATAGATGTTTTACGTAAAATGTTTTAAAACATTCCGTTTAGATTTAGTGCAGCAACACTAACACCATTTTGAATATGATTGAAATTTGAAAAACATGAAAGTAATATCTGATGAGATCTTAGCAAAATATATTTCGCTGCCACACTTCGTTTCGCTGAGTTTTATACATTTCTGCAATCGTTAATCCCAACGGTGGTAAAAAATGTTGCGGCTAAGTAAATCCTCCTACTTGCAAGCTTTCCTAGCGTAAACAAGTTTAGCTCTATTCTGCTTAGTTATGTTTTAACGATTCGTTTTACAAAAACGCTAGCTACGTATAATATTAAGGTAATTATTAAGAGTTTACAAGTCCTATGTGCTCTAATACTACGAGTACTTTCAGTGTAGTTATATAAATATTTTTCTATGACTATTAGTCACTGTTATCATTATCTAGGTGATATTTTAGGCTAAAAATATATATTATTGAAATAATATAGCTAATGGTAAATATAGCTTATGTTAAGAACTTCTTATAAAAATACCAAGAGACTTTATTTTGTTCCCCTATCCTACATTGACCTCTAGCTCTACCTTACCTACAGTATAAAATGAAAATCCTAATAAAAAGTCCTCCATTGCGGTTTAATTACAGCCACGGCTGCTAATATCATTGAAGCTACATGCGCAGGAAATATTATAGTGCAAGCGTGTATAGTCAAACAGATGTCCTCTCTTTGTTCCTTTCTCTCTCATAGTCCAGTGGGACGATAATCCTACACGACCGAAAGGAGATACGAGGTACAAGGGTAGCAAGGCACGAGGAACAAGGCACACCGATAAAATTGTTGAAGTCCACAGTTGGTAAATTATAATTTGCCAACGTGGCTGTTAAACAAGAACTCAGCTGGACTCAATATAATAACTTAGCTATTAAATAAAAGTGTTAAATTGAATTTTCTACACCTAATAAAAAATACGTTTACAGTATTTAATCAGAGCTCTGACGGAATTACTTCTTTTGGTATAAAGTAACTTAGAAATAATGTATGTGATAAAACACACATTCACACAACTTCACGATATATCCTTTATAAGATAGGTAAAGAGACCAGAGTGCCAAGCGCTACGATCTCTTTATAATATGTGATAAAGCAGCCCTGTTAAAATTAGATTTGGCATTCCGGAGAGAAGGTATACCCATAAACAGACAGGCATTTTTTTTATAATTATTCATAATCATAGACATGTAATAAACTTCAATAATGTTTATAATTTAATATAATATTTATTCCCTCTAGTCGCTTATACGTAACATCATCGTGTTTTTTATAAATACAAATATAATACAAGTAGTTAAACGAGCAAAATGTATAGACAAAATTACACATTTATATATATATATATATATATATATATATATATATATATATATATATATATATATATATATATATTAAATTTTTATTTTCGTTGGTAGCCATTCACTTTCACTCAATTTTAAAATCGATATAAAGCTAATGTATCAAAGGCAGTGCTTATCCATGCAATAGTATTTATATATTCACTGTTGATTGAATGCTTTTCTATCAGAACAAAAAATGATACACTGAAAATAGTCAGCAATTTTTGAGCATGATTGGAATTTTAATGATGTTTGATCTAATTCAATCTATTATTGTAACAACGCTGTCGAATAACTTTTTTAACCAATCTATTGAAATTATACTATAAAAAGTTACTTAAAATAAATTTACAAATGCTTTTGTAATTTCATTTATAATTCCATATTTTTTCATGTACTTAGATATCAGATGATGATCGCATGTCGCTGACCACAGCCGTGTCTGATGAAGAAGACCCCGGTGAGAGCGCAATGAACTCTCCCTATAAGGGTAAACAGACGGGAGCCGCGGCTGCCTCCTTCAACTGCACTGGTGCTGTCAGGAAGGCTGGGTAAGAAACGAAGGATAATATCAACATTCATAAAATGAACGTTTTTTTTCTCTCCTTTCATGAATATACATATAAATATAGTAAATAATAATTTGCATGACTTTACTAATGATCTAATGCATAGGCAATGTATGCCCAAAAATGATGATCTATGCCTAAAAACTCAAATTTAATAGGGAAGGTATTTGCTAAAAGGGAGTTTCCGAAAATAAAATTTTTTTGGCGGTGAAACGAAAGTTCAAAATCGTTGCTTATGTTTTAGCTTTTTAGTGACTGTATTTCAATATAATCAAGAAGACATGTTTTTAATGTTGTATGGGTAAAGTTACATAATTACAAAATATTTTAATCAGTATAAAGGTTCCTATAATAAAAACATAGAAAATATTTTCCGTGCGAAGTCTTAACAGAATGTCTTTATCAAGATAAAACAGTAATATTGAAAACAAAGAGATATCCCTTCATCAACTAAGCGATTGCATAATTGTGCCACTACAAACAAAAATAAAAGTACGTATACTAAAAGCACCTGCCTTTCTTAAGGCTTAAATTATTGTAAAAGGAAGGAGGTTGGAAGAAAAACAAAAAAAGTGATGTCTTAGAAAGTTGAGTTTTCCTGAGCCTACAGCGTCTTTTATATTCCTTAAGGCTACAATTCCTGTCCCATGAATCCTAAATGACCGGAGGGAAATCTTAGCCGTGACCCATTCAAAGACGCTGTAAAAATACGAGTGTCAAGCACGATGCTCCTGCTTCGATGAGTTTCATAAGAAAGGTAAAATTTCTTTCACCTGGTATTAAGCACAATTTTTAAAAAGAAAGCTGCTCATTTTAAATGAAGTACCTGGGCGACCAAACTTCGCTCGGAGTTCTTTTTTGTTATATAGTATTTTTAGATTAAAAAAACTAAAAACTTGAATAAATACAAAAAAACAAAAGTAAAAACTTTGTATTCGATCGGACACCTGTGTTATTCAATCTTGCGCCTTGGCCGCTTGACTACGACGTTTATACCCGAGTGTAAGAAATTAGCGAATATTTTGCGTGGAATTATACGAAAGAAAACCGCATGAAAACTCGAAAGCACACGTTTTCCCAGATATAAGACGATTTAGATCGTTTTTTTGTCCCTGAAAACCACATTATATACCAAATTTCAGCGAAATCGTTATAGCCGTTTCCGAGATCGCCTGTTTAAGTAAATAAATATATACAAAAGAATTGCTCGTTTAAATATATTACACATTGTATAATATCGATCGTAATAATGAATTGAAAGCAGTCTTGTCCTTATTAGAAATATTACAAAATAATACTGTCTTGAATTAGATAGGATATACATTTCATGGCTTTTAAATACGATAGCTGAGCGCGTAGAAAAGAAAACACACGATAGAGATTGGTCGTTAACAGCCTACGAATAAATAATAAGTAAAAGCTGAGATTTAAATAGTTTGAAAATGCCTATATTGCTTATCACATCTTTGTGTAATATATTTTATTATATTATATATTAGTATAACGAAAAACAGAAGAAGAAATCAATATTAAAAATCAATTAGAGATAGCAATGTACATATGTATATATAAGCATATGTAATATACTATACGAGTATATATACGTAATATACTATACATGCATACCAGATGAAATAAATACCAATTTATTTATATTGAGTACTAAGCCGCACTACGGAAAACCGCGGGTGTGTTCTACCGATAAAATTTTATGTTTCAAAGAAATCAATACAAGTGGCCGCACTGACGATTTTTTGCCACGAGTGATTTTAAAACTGTAACTACCTATATGTAGATCTATATCTGAGCACGGTAAAAAACCTCTCTGCAGTTCTCATAAAATTTCGTAGATCCGCAAGCTCCGTTATCCAAGAGCAGTTTTTGATTAGTTTTAGTGCCTGCTCACCGTAAAGTGCATTATTTTTTTTAAATCAATAAAAAGGCTATATAAAACGAGAGAGTATTATAAGTCTAAGATGAAACTATAGTGAGTTAACACTATTTTCAGGATGTTCTCGTGTATTATACTCTATTTTTATAAAAGAAATCTTTTAAGTTTAGACTTTAGAATATTTTTATATATGGAATTTAGCCCGTATTTACAATATTTCATTAATTTTTCTTAATTTCAGAGAAAAAACACAAACTGAATTTTAAATATTATTTAAAATTCAGTTTGTGATTTTTTACCACCCTTAGCACCTTATTTACTTTTGTTACCTACTCCAAACATAGTAGGTACTTCATTCATATTGATTCAAATTTTTTATTTTGTCTGTGAATTTGATACAGTCCTCGCGCCTTAAGCTCAGCTTTGCATTAGTGTGAGTGCACACACATAGTGTACGGAGAGGTACGGCTTGTGGCGTAGCGCGTCCCGCGCATGGTTTAAACCGGTTTATACTGGTTTTTACAGCGCGGCCTGAGCCGCGGCGCGTCCCTTACGTGTCATCTCCCTGCCCTGCACTTTCCGCATTTCACCTCTTGTACCGCTTGCAGCTTAACGTATAATATTATTCTGTTGTTGTGTTTGAATTATTATGTTATTATTATATTATTATATTATTATTATTATTTTATTATTATTATCATTAGTGAAATAGCTTCTACTGTAACTAAATTGACTAAACGAAAACAATTAAGCAATAAGAAAGAAATTATGTGCAAATTGAACGAATATTTTAAATACGTAAACGAAAAAGATATGTCAAAGATATTATAATGTCAGCACTTCCTTTTGATAAAATATTGATTTTATTTTTATGTGATTTTTTAACTATCCTTACTTTTGGCTATCACTCACACAAATGCAAAGCTGAGCTTACGCCTCGAGAACTATACTAGATTTAAAAAAGTTATATACTCTACAACAATGTCAACATAAAAACTGTTTACTATATAATGTGTCTGTTCTTTAATAAAAAAGCACTTTATAATTCCGTGCCAGCAAGAGAATATCGACAAAAAAATCGATACCGCTGTCATGTTCGCAGTATACTTTGGCATACTGAAAAATTCAAAACACTTCTATTTTCTGACAAAAACTTATTACTTTTAGTATGTGAAAATTGTATATGCAAAAGTCGCTTTCTGAATATTGATAATTTTTATATTAATCTCTAATTATATGGAGTCAATAAAATAATGCAAAACACAAATGTTTTCATTTATATAATGGTTGGTAATTTTATTAAATTATTTTTTAACTCCCGAGGTGTGCCTATCATATATCTCTAAGGAAAGTAGTTAAGATTTCTAACAAGTTAACAATTTATGTTTATTTAGATTTTTAAGCGTGAAGAAGTGGTTACTCCGTAAGAAGCATCAGATTGAACTAGCTCGCAAACGAGGTTGGAAAGGTTACTGGGTGTGTCTGAAAGGAACAACTCTCTTGTTTTACCCTTGTGACTCCCGCGAGGGCCGGTCTGTGGAAGCTGCGCCGAAACATCTCATTATAGTCGATGGAGCTATCATGCAACCTATACCTGAGCATCCCAAACGTGATTACATATTCTGTTTGAGTACGGCCTTCGGCGATGCTTATCTCTTTCAAGCCCCATGCCAGGTACGCCTTATGACTATTTTTAATTATCCTTGTTACGAACAGTTTATTCACTTCAACTACAATTTATTATGTTTCCAAAGGTGGAGCTTGAAAACTGGGTAAATAGCATACATAGTGCATGTGCTGCGGCATTCGCACGTCATCGCGGCAAAACTGGAACGCTCCACCTACTTCAAGAAGAAATTTACCGCCTCGAGAAAGCCATAGAATCAGTAAGTGTAACAAAACAACTGTTATTATTAACCTTATTATTATTAACCTTCAGTTAATTTATCAATAGGGTCTAAATATCGAGACCTAGTTTTAGTAAAGCACTCACTTTGAAATAGTTATGCGTTAAGCGGTTTTAGTACATTGAGCAAAAAGTGCTGAATACAATGCAGATACTGAGATATTATGCAAGGCATGACCCCACCGCGCCGCCAGTAGCATCAGCCTGAACCAACAGAAGTATTGTTTGACTAGTGCGGATCACTACTTTGGTAAACTAATATCTATCTTTCTGATTTTGCACTTTATAACGCCAACCTAAGAATCAATTTCGAATAAAAAATAATGTTCACAGTCTTTGCTGTGAGACTGAAAGTGTGTGTATTGTAGCAAAGCAAAAGGTAGCACTGCTCGTGGAAGATTTTATTACTTGTTCCTAACTCACCTTCGATGTAACAAAAGTTGAAAAGATGTATGTAAATAAAACTATCTTTTCGGATTTTTCGCGGATTTATTTTGATTAATGGTTCCCGACATTTTGAATACTTTACAGCAACACGGGAGTAACTAAGGTTTTAGACGTCTTAAAGGTCAGTACCTGCGTGACCGAACTTCGCTCGGAGTTCTTTTTTGTTATATCATATTTTTTAAATAAAAAAAATAAAAACTTGAATAAATACAAAAAAAAAGTAAAACTTTGTAGCCGATCGAGATTCGAACTCGGACACACCTGTGATTGTTAATCTTGCACCTTGATCGCTTGACCACGATGCTTATATTTGAA
Organism: Argynnis bischoffii washingtonia; assembly: GCA_033884665.1. Lineage (NCBI taxonomy): Eukaryota > Metazoa > Arthropoda > Insecta > Lepidoptera > Nymphalidae > Argynnis > Argynnis bischoffii. The sequence continues at coordinate 8,391,562 of CM066618.1, read as the reverse complement.
TGTAAGAAATTATCGAGCATATTCTGCGTAGAATAATTCAAAAGAAAATCGCATGTAAACTCGAAAACACGCGTTTTCCTAGACATAAAACTAATCTAGATTGATTTTTCGCCCCCGAAAACCCTTTACCAAATACCCCACATACCAAATTTCAGCGAAATTGTTAGAGCCGTTTCCAAGATCACTGGTATAAATAAATAATAAAAGATATAAATACACAAGAATTGCTCATTTAAATATATTAGATTATATACTTGTTACGGACAGTGCCTACCCATAAATTTATAAAATGATTTCAAAAAGAAATGAAAAATGGCACCAAAGTACCTTTCCTTATGAAATTCATAAATTATTCTAATTCTACTTATTAATTTGAAAAATATTTCACTTTCTGTCTGCATTTAAAAAGAAGAACTCATACGTACCGTTACTAAAGTTCGTAGATACTTATAGTGTCAGTGGCGTGTGATCTATAACGTTCCTCGTGCAAATCGAGGTAATTTCTGATCTGCATCGCTTACCACAACACGCATCAAGCCTTTGCCACAGATTCTGATAATTACATATATAACCACAGGCAAATGTATGCATTTCGGGCACTTCCGCTGTATAAGCTCTAGATAAATAAGGGTAGAAATACAGAACTGTACGCGCATATGTCGCACAAAATAAATATCGTTCAAAGCGAAGCAAAGAGAATTTTATTGCGAAGTCAATCGAGCTCTCTGTAAATCAGGATATTGCGTTTTAGATGGTGGATATTTTCATTATCAACTTATTTTAAATACTAACAGCGTCCATAAACATTTATAGATTTTATATTTAGAAAAAAATCGTAACCTATATTTCAGTAATAGATAGTGCATATACGGTAATATTTCATTACCGTATATGCAAACATTAGCACATTCATATAATAATTTAATAGCTACAGTAATACCAATGTGACCCAATACCTCTGCTGACATTTACATTGCATAATTACTGTTCAACGCGATCGATCCTCTACATATCCTCCATTTTGATTACAGTCATATCAGTTTATCAAAGCAATTAAAATTTGATATTTATTAGTGAATATTGCAATTATAATTTTGATTGATTAAGGAATACAACTAAGACTGTAAAATGTGTTTATTGCGGGAAAATAATCGCAGGCAGGTGGCGCGCGCTTATTAATATTCATGACGTACCTCGTGCCCTGGTACAGATTGAGGGTCGTGTCGTCAAATGGTGTCATACTACGTTAACTTTACCACGGCATGACATACAATTTTCCAACTATATCTTTACTTCTACCATAGGAACATAATCGTAATAATTGTAATAACTCAACATTTTAACTTTTATTACTTTTTACTAAAACTTAATCGCGTATTTGTTGCTTTTACACAATAGTATAAAAATATTTAACAGGATCACAAGTTAAAACATATGGCTGATTTGCAACAGTCCGTAGTATCGGACCTGGAAACAAGAGCACAGTTGGCTGGACAGATGCTGCAATGGGAGGAAAATCTTGAAAGATTGCATTGCGAACAATTCCGCCTTCGTTGCTACATGGCTAGCCTACAGAGCAGTGAGCTTCCTAATCCTAAGGTAAAAGAAAGTTATATCCTTTTATATTTCAGTTCTGTAATATTTATTAAACGTAGTTGCAGAGACGAGGATTAAACTTAGATACAAGTTTAATACATATTTGGATTTCAATCTTAATTAAGCTCAAAGCACATAACAAAACATAAAATGAATTTAGTTCTCAATTAAGTTTTTTAATGAAAAGCAACCTCATCAGAGAATGTTTCATATGCCGGATCCACGCGCTTGTCATTTGCCACAAACTTTAAGTCTCTACAAACACACTAACGTGTGGCTGGCATCACCAGCACTTTCCGCAAATTTCCTTTGATCTGTACACTATCGGTACGGCCACAAGTGCTTGCAAACTTACACAAGCTAAGCCAAACGCCCTCTGTACATGTTTGAATTTGTCGAGGCTTGACAAGCGTATGGATTCGGCATAAGGGAAATAAAAAAAAATATAAAACTTATACGATGACAAGATTAGCGTTATAATTAGCCTCGTATAATAAGGATATTTTATTTTGGAAAGCTTCTATTGCTCACATGTATACTAGTAATATTTAGGGTTATGTATTTATTCCGCAAAGGAATTTATTGTTCTAACTGATGCGTGTAAAGTTTTAAATAAATTGCTATTGTGATTATGTAAGCACCGACGAACATGATAACTTCGGTTGATACTTAAGAAACTTACAAAGGAAGCTTATATTCCAACCACTGCGTGTATTCATGAATAATATTTCTATTTCAATTCGACCCATCTATATGAATCACAAAATGTTGTGAAATGATTCTATCGAGTTGACAGAAAAGTTATATTTGTTAGGTTCGTTGCCCAAATTGACAGATTCGTTGACCGGGAGGAGGAACGTATCTGTTACGGCGACCCGTGTCACGCCTCTATAAATTGCCTCCTAACAATTGAAATAAAAATACTTGTGTGTGTTGGAATTATAATGATTTAAAAGCAATATCGGATCGAATAGGATTTTCTTAACCTAATTGTTTTTAATTTCACTCCAGGCATAATTTAATTTATTTCAAATACTTATTTAAATTTAAATTATCTATTAAAAACAGGGAATTAAACTGAAAATATGTTAAGTAGATATAGGTTATTTATTAGGTTCGATAACGACTTTTATATGCTCTAAACGCAAAGTATATTCAATTTTAGAAATAAAGGCACTCAGTATGTAAACTTGTTTCACATCAAAATATTTTACATACATATTTAAAGGATTTAAAAAAATACTAACAATTTAATTTCATTAACATAATAATACTAATAATAATTAATTAATTAATTACAAATAATAATAAAAAAAACATACTGCGCAATATTCAGTTGAATCGGTCCTCTAATGACCGTTAAGCTTGCGAAAAGTACTAAGCCGATATGTTAATATTTATTGACGGTATTTTATAAATATTTTACACACATGGGAAATGTTGAAAATATCCCCGAATACTGTTCTAGCCCGTTTATTTGGATATTTGAAAAACTTACGCGAAATACTGAGTGAAAATTTCGTTCCAGTCGTTATTAACGCACGTGTCACGTGGAACTAAGAGCACTCTGAACAAGCTGGGCGTATTCACGGTGTCATCATTTCATGCTTTCATCTGCGCTCGCTCGCCGTCTCTCCTGAACAATTTGCTGGCGGGCAGAGGCGCCACCAAACGTAGGGCCCCTAATCTCTCTAGGTCAAATTCGGGCTCCAGTCGACGTTCTATGCAGGTTTGTGCTACTTTTTTTATTAATTTTGGTACAAAAACAAAAAACAATGTAAAAAAAATACAACTATTAAAGATATTAAAAGGTAAAATATCATTTTAATAATATTTAATATAACTTGATACAAAAGGCATTTCTCCTATAATAGATACAAATGGTTATTAAAATCTGACGCAATTGGACGTTGCTTTAAAAACACTGATGTTTTATCAAATACTGAAGAACGCGTATAAAAGGAAGTATCCATTATCGTGAAAAATTGAATTACAAAGGCAAACATGGTGCCTCGGACGTCGTGCCCAATTAGATTGAGTCATGATTACTGCTATCTACAAATTTTATACATTTTCCTGTAATTATTGTTTCAATTTTTACTCGAACAAATTGTATTTATTTGAATTTTTACAAAAATTGAATATAAAATAGAACTTTTTTAATATTTAATATTATAAAGAGTCGAAAGCAATTTGATCGTAAATGCCGAGGTGGCGTGCTACTTAATATAGGAACTTCTAATATACCAAGTCACGAAAAGCTACTATTAGTCTGTTACCTGCAACCAACTGCCTGTCATTAGACATTTCACTCTTGTTACCAGAATAAATTGCAAATACGGCTCTATTAAGTAAAGCTATAAATTATGCTTAGGACAAACACAGTATACGTAACTTTGGTACCTAAAATTACATTGTATTTTTTTACGATTCACTAAGCGAAGCTTGTAATAACTTTCGCAAGACACATTCTAAAATTAGATTATAAAACCAAGTAGTAGACTTTTAAAAAAGTTTGTATAAGATCAATAAAATATTACAAAAACTGTTAAAAATAGAAAGGGTCATATAATTTTATATTTTATTGCTACAGAAAATAATTCAAATAATTTATAATATTGTCAAGAAAAATATATAATGTTACCTTTAGAGTGTAGACAGTGTATTTCAGCACGAAGAAAAGTCCTTTTGTCTATTAAACCAAAGTTTTTGTTTTCTTTCTTTTTAAATATAGACTTGGACTTTTATGTGGGTATTCTTTTGTTCCATTGTTAAGCAGATGTCGCGTGAAGACGGCGAAGCCGCGGTAAGGGTTTCATTACCCGAAGGTACCACGGCGACGGTAGGTGTGCGCGAAGGCATGTCAGTTGAAGAATTCCTTGCGGCTGCCTGCGCTCGCCGCTCACTTAACCCTCTAGAACACTTCGTGCGAGTCAAGAAACGACGTGACATGGAAGACCATAATTACTTTGTACCACACAGAAGTGATCTCATCGAGACATACGTAAGTTTCATTACGGGCTCGTGAAGTAATTTGTTTTACTGTAAATATTTTTATAAATAAGACTTTCAAGTTAAATTGTAGCTTTCAGAAATAATTTTTTATATAACTTTGTTAACAACAATTATACCAAAACAATAAATTGTAATTGAATATAGTCCAAAATTTGTGTTCAATAATGTTTTTCGACTAAATAATTTTTGTCCAGCTGCACACACACGAGGTGGTAGAAGTTTGTGCTAAAATTTTATACCAAGTGGAGCTTCAGCGCACTACTCTTGAACAAATGTGGGGCTTCAGCGTCGAAGCCGAGCTCATAGAGAACGCGGAACGACAAGACGAACTTTGCTGTTACGTTAGTCGTGTGGAGGACAAGAGCGTCGCCATGCAAAATGGTAAGATCCCCTTAAAATTAATTTTGTAATTTAAAACAATTTTTAATATATGTTTTCATAGTACACTTGTATTGGTTTTGAGAATGCTCGCTTTAAATTGGAGGTTCTAGAAACTATAGTTTGAAAAATATATTAGACTAGCGGCTCACCCTCGCTTCGCTCAGGTTCGCCTCTAAAAAAAAACTATCGCTCGGGAACCGTAAATTTTTCCTGAATGAAAAGTGGTCTATGTATTATTCCAGACTATAATATATCTCTGTGCCAAAATTCATCCAGATCCGTTTAGCCGTTCTGATGTGAAAGAGTAACAAACATCCATACTCACAAACTTTCACATTTATAATATTTATACAGATATCCCTTTACTTTTTTATACAACATATATTTTTATATAACGATAATGGATGCTCACTTTCGTTCCTCAGATAATTCAGTGTATTTTTATAAAAAAAATTATGCAATCAATATTTGCCAGGTATTATCAAAGGCGATGAAATAATGGTGATTAATGGCGCGATCGTATCTGACCTAGATATGATGTATTTGGAGAGCGTTTTACAAGAGGAACTCTCGTTGGTTATGATGATGAGGTAAGTTTTTTTAACCGTCAATTAGCATTTTATGCAATTTCATCGATCCGCAGGCGAGTTAACCGCTGTTCATTAATCAGCGGTCTTCGTGTGCATTCGTTAGCATCGATTCGCATAATTCGTTGCGCCGGGAGAGAGTTCGTTATGAATAAAAAGGCTTCTAGTGGCTTTGTGAGAGCTGGGAACGTAGCAGGAAAGCGGGTGAAAAGTAGCATAAGGATCTCAACACCCGTGAAAACGTTGTATACGATCGTCATAGAATTTTAAATTGTATTATTTATTCCTTTGTTCAGTGGGGTTGAAATAATAAGATTTATATAATGTCTTTGTATACAATATCGCCGGGTTCAATTATAATACGTCAAAGATGCGTAATAATTGTCGAATGAAATTGTTTATATTGGCCATATAAGGTTTATGGAGCACAGACGGAAAACAAACTCAGTGTTTACAATAATATAGAATATTTCTATGGAAGTACCATATCCAGAAATATTTTATTTATGAAAGGGCAATAGTACATTTGGGTTCTAATAAAACGGAAGCATGCTGCTGGTTCCTAGTGAAGCAGAGCAAAAGTCTCGAAGGGTAGAAGACTCGTATCGGCATTTCCCGCCCTTATACACCTGACCTTTCGACCGCGACAAGTTTACTGAAGCGCTCGCAACGACCTACATGTTCTCTCACTAGGCTAACCAAGTGTCTCGTAAATTGGATACTTGTCTCTTAATTTTTTTTTTTTCATTTCTATTTAGTTTAAATTTTTTAGGTTTTATGGTGCCTTTTATACTTGGATTTTCAATTAACTCGGAAAATAATAGTTTTGCAAAATTTGGGGGCAATATTATTTTATATGAATTTTTGAATTGATCGCATAATATATTTTGTATCCAATCATATGTTCTTTTACTATCGATTTATTTTTTATAAAAAAAGTTAACAAGAAAGAAGGTGTTTTTTTTCTTGTTTTTATATTATAAGTCAAATCGAATATATTAAACCTAATGTATAAAACATTTGTTCTTGGAAATATTGCTTTTAAATCGCTATAGACTACAAATTTTAATTATTAAATAATAAATCATTTTTAGTGCCTGCTAAAATATACTGGCAACCCTACCTACCTGCGGCCCTCGCATCCCTCGCACCGCCATTGTGCGCGACCGAGCCTCTAACATCGCGCGTGAATCTGCCTTGAATAGAATAAACACTTGCTACATTTTTTCTTAGTAAATTCTCTTGCTATATGCACTAAATATATAAAACTACTATCTGATTATCATCAATTATAAGTCGTTAATTCTGGTAAGTTTGCCATTCAAAAGTTTTTCGTCACAAATTATCATACCTTTCACCTTTATCGTAAAATTAATGATCTCTTAGAAGCCATTGAAAATAAGAATTGAATCGCAAATTAATTATGTATTATTTCATACAAATTGAAGATTATTTTGTTCATCATAAAACATGGTAACATTTTAGACCTAAAATTATTTTTTCGGTATCCTTATTTTAATACCGTCCAATTCAATTACGAAAATCCTCACATTTTATCATAAAAAGAAAATTAAAATTTATTTCCTCCGAATTTATACTCGCTTGATACGGTTACACGAGAAGGATTTGTATAAAAAAATAATAACAGAAACATCAATATTTTATTTTCTTTCATATAATTAATTACAATCACAGATACCTTAAGGAAATCTTCTATTGCGTTCCTTGATTACGAATAGTATAATGTGCCTCACAAACAAGCTTTAACTACTTTTTTAATGTTTTTATAAAACATTGCGTGATTCTAATTAACTTTGAAAATATTATATTTAAAATATCCTCTATTGCAAATTAAAATATACGTTAATTTTTATTTGTAATGTTATTTTAAGCACCAATCGATGATCGATTAATAAAATTCGTCCGATGTAACAGATTTATCGCATTTTCGTAATTTTTAACGTACCTAATATTTTTACTTTAATTTTAACCTATTCTTTTTGTGATCCAATTCCAATACTAGAACGTTCTAAATGCAGAAAGCATATGTTTTACAGTGGATGTGATTTGCATACAAGTCGGCGTATACGCAATAAGGAAATAGATAGTGCCATATACCCGGCCACAGTTATAACATTGTTCTAGATTTTACTTATGTAATCCGGAAATTTTATAGTTAACAATTAATGTGTACTTATGTACCAATATTTTAATATTAAGAAAGCCGTCACGATGATTGAACGAAGACTTTAATCCAATTCAAAATATATTAATCATTACTTTCTACGAAAACTGTTTCATTAAACTATCTAAATTTGACCGTAAATTAAAAGTAAATCTTGAATACATTTCAAAATACTGAAGTACCTAGTAAGCTAGAGATAGCTTGGGTATGACGTAGAGTGTAAGCGCTGCACTGGCACAGGTCGTCGCGGACGGAGCCGCCGGAGCTGAGCGGCGTGATGCGCGCGGCCACGGACGATATAATCGATTCGCTGGTGTGTCCGCCGCCGCCCAGCGAGCCGCCCGTCATCTCCGACGACATGATATCCGGACTCATCGTGCCTGCGCCTGCCTGGAGTAAGCATAGTTTATTTACCGTACATTGTACATTCGTAAATTATCGTTACTACACTGCCTAAAGTATATATACTTTAACTTTCTTACTTACCGTCATAACACTTTTAAATTTACAATGGTATGTGCAGGAGTAAGCATATAACCTATTTACTACAACATTTTTACAATATCGTTACTACATTTATAAAATGTATAATGTTGTGTGCAATGATATCATTACTGCTACTTACACATTTTCTTAGTGATTTCTCTTGCTGTACCATGTATGCACTAATTGAAACTGTCACTTTCAAAAAATCATTATTCTTTTTACTTTAACAATATTGAAATATCACATGAAAATAAAAGGTTATGGTCGCGATAAATCCCGTCTTTGCCAATATGAATACTTACGAGCCAGACTACGCAGCCAGAATTTTTAAATATGAAATATATATTTTTGTCATGTTATATGTGGCTAAGTTCGGTAAGCATAGGACGTTAAATAAGATAGATAATTTTACCACATCGACTTAACGAAAAACCTTTGTTTAATCTAAATGGTTTTTTTTATACTTCATATCTATTAAGGGTAAGACTGAAAATAGTTGTAACCTGTAATTAATGATACTATAAAAACCGAAAGAAACTTTAATGACTGCATATGTATATTAAAGTTTAGATTTGCAGTGGTGAAACTAGTTAAAAATGTATATTCGAGCTTTTTCTTTTCAAACAAGCTTGTAATGAACCAGGAGAAATTCAGCAATTCTCCACCATATTAAATTTGCTCGTTGCATGGTACACTTGTTTTTATATTTTCAACATGCAACTTTCAAGTATGGAGGCACTAAATCCTGCGAACTAACGAGGCGTCATGTTGTTAGAATTCAATTAAGTTATAACGAACATGTGTGTACACAGACATGTACTCTGACGAGAAATTCATGTCCAAACTTGCCGCAAGCACGACACCTTGTTGTCACGCGGTGAAACACCCGCTACATAAATTTTCCACTCTCCGTGCCCTACGTACTTAGTTTTAATAGGTTGATTTTAATAAAAACTTAATTATGAATTTACTAATTTTATATAACGAAAGACTTACATTTGAAATTTATTTATTTATTCATTATGAAAGCTTCCAGTTTGATACTCGACATACATAATTTATTTGCCTATAAAATATAACTCAATATTTTCATGCTCTATATTGGATGACACATCAAATTAATAGACAAAAAATTTCAATTTATTTTGCGTGTCGTGTTACAATTTACAACTCTATTTATATCCATTTTGGTTATGTTTGATAGCTTTCAAGCTTTTATGTAACAATCATTATGAATAATAAATTCATTAATAAATCGAATATCGACAGAGACTTCAATTAAATTTAGCTTCAGATCACGCAGGCCATTAAAAAATTAATTTGAGCAGTTTAAAAATTTAAATTCGACTTACAAAGTGTTCATCAACCCAATTTTTCATGCGTTTACAATACGAAATGAATTTTTCTATTTATATCTTCCTCGCTATAACTGCTTAATAAGTAATTTGAATTTTTTGGTCTACGTAATACTTGGCATTGGTTGTGATATAGCAATATTTCGTTAGCTTCAATATTATGGCTGTCAGCCAATATTGTTATGAGTATATCGAAGTATTACAATTAACATCATTTCAATTTGCGGTTATCGATTTCCGATACTATCCTACCTACTACCAATTATAAAAGTTATATTAATTGTATGATTTACAATACATGATTTTTGAATTGATACTATAAAAGTTATTCAGTGAAATATTTTTTTTTTAAATGTATGAGTATTTTAGTAAAAAAACATATCTTTAGACGAATTGAACAACAAAAATATAAGTAAAATAAAGATTAAAGTAGGTACTTACATATTCACAATATCGTTATTTTTGAGGTCGTTATATAAGTATTTATTTTTTTCAAAGTGCATTCAAGATACGTTAAGTGCATAAGTACTGTAAATATGCATGAATTTTAAAGAATATCACAAGAGCACTTACATCGTTTTGTTGCAAAAGTTAATTACAAATGGAGGCGCTTTGTCTTACCAAATCGGTATCATTGTGACAGTGTGGTCATTATTTGGAACAGGCGGCCTGAAATTGCTACGCTCTTGAATCGCCCGCTGTGATTTATTTCAGTGTGAGTGTTTGCAACACAAAAGGTAATTATAATGTCGTATTGGTTAGACATGCGAGGCGCTTGTTTTACGATACTTGATGCTACCGTAGATAGAATGTGAGCTCCAAACAATAAGCCATATCGACCGCAAAAACTCTACTATTGCGCGTTACGATTGCTCCTACATTCCAAACAATGCAAAGCAAAACCTTTTTCCATTTTTATTTATGGTAGCATTGAAAATTCCTGCCGCTTTGATGCGAATCCTGCACAAAGATAAACTTCATGAAGATGATGCATAGGAAAAGGAAGGAAGACGAAAATCTCATTTTTTTCTGTTTTCTTTAAATAATATTTTATTTATTTCCATTACATTTATTGTTCTATATAGATTTTTTATATAATTCCTGGTGATATGTATAAATAGTGTTTACGTACACGAAATAGGTTGCAGAAAATTCAAAACTCAAAGTAAAAGCACTCATCGCGGCCTCCAAATAAAGGCCGCGACCCTTTCCCTAGGCTATTTGCTTGCCCCTGATGTTGACTTTCCTCGACCAAAAAACTCATTGTGTTACTTCTTATCACAAAGCAGACCCGGTATGAAAGTTGTAATTTACCCGCTGTCGTTGAAATCTGCTGCGTTATCAAAGTTCCAGAATAAATCATTATATTACGTCTTTCAACTCTGTTACCTTTGGTACTTGATGGCTCGGATGAGTGTAGCAATAAGGCACGGCTTAACATTGAATTTAGCGTTACACGATTGAGTTTAATCATCTCTTGGAAATGCTACTAAATTTGATTTTTAATATTTATTAAAAAGTATAGCACAGTTGTATTAATTTTACTATAGAAAGTAATAATATAGATAATACAGTCACAACCATTTAATAATAAAAGACGTTTTTATTTCAATTTTACGTAGTTTTTTTCATATTTAGCAAGAAATAAATAAAAATACATTTCCATAATTTTTATGAAATTATATTCAAATCATGTTTTCACAAGATAAATTCTAATTTAAGACAGATCTTAAAGACAACAAGCCTTATGCCTAAAAAATTTTCAAAATCTAGGCGTTAGTAACTGTTATATCATTAAAAAATACAATAAAACAAAAAAAAAAGAATATATAAAATTATTTATTCACGTCCAATTTTTATAAGAATAATCATATTTTATCCTACTAGGTAAAGAGCTGTACAGCCCTGAAACCGATGCACACGGCGACGCGACAAGCACAGGCCCGCCGAAGGTTAGCTCTCGAACTAACTCCTTCGAGATCGAGAACCTCCTCAAGGTGCTTATTAAGGAAGACTTCACTTAAACGCTTCTTTGCTCACTCGTGCACCCTTCACCCGCTTGACTCGGTGTTTCAACAATCTCGTACCGTCTCCCCTTCACCACTTGAGAGCGCACGCTTCAATACGCACTTCAATTCTAAATGATTAGTTAATTAAACTCCTACTTATGAATGTGATAAATTCACTTTGAACAACTTAATAATATTAAAACAATTAAAGACAAACACATATTCTCTTCTATATATCATCAAGCAAACTTTGTGATAAAATTCTTATAATCTTCTATAGCTTTATTTTACATATACGTCCTTTTACAACATACAAAAACACATTTTCGTATAATCAAACAACGAACGTATTGAAGCTGCCTTTTTAATAATAATATGCATGCGACGCACTCATAACAGTCACAACATCAACGCTTAGCAATAACAGCTGTTACCGTGGCATAATAGTATGGGCGTGGTGTGTGTGGTGTGCGGCAGAGCGCGGAGCAGGTGACGGGCTGGTGCCGCTCGCCGGCCGACACGCGCCGCGGCAGCCCCACCGGCAGCACCAGCGCCGCCGTCACGCCCTCGCGGCACCTCTCCGACGCCGACAAGCTGCGCAAGGTGCTCCTGGAGCTCGTGGACACCGAGCGAGCGTATGTTAAGGTCAGTGAAGGTACCCCATTGCACTGTGATGATAGCTTTCCGATGTGGGTTTGAGTGAGTAATCTCACAGTCCCCGCCCGTAATGACAGGGGGCATGATGCGTTTCCCCACTGCCATTAAAAAAAGGATGTTTCTGTTGTTTGTTTATACGTGAGTCTATCAGTTCAGTGTTTACAGAACTCTGAATAGTACTAAAACTTTTGCAAGTAAGCTACGAGGTTATTATTATAAATTAAATATTGTGGACCTAATGTAGTAAAAACCGAAAATTTTAGTCGTATTCACGTGATTATGCTTATTATAATATATTATTATTATACCTTCTTTATTCTTATAAATTAGTGTGTCTGACATAAATTGATCTTTTATATTAAGGCAAAAAAGTCATTATGAGTTTAGTACAATAATGTATATACTCGATATTATTAATTACTAGCGACTCACCCTCGTTTGGTTTCGTCCCTAGGTTGCTTCCCAAAACAAAATTAATTATTTCATTTGGTTTTAAATTATTTGTTTGGTGGGACCCATTTTTTTATCTGAAATAAAGGTAGCCTAAGTTACTCCTTATTACATCAGCTATCTGCCAGTGAAAATCCCGTCAAAATCGGTCCAGCCATTTTAGAGTTTAGCCGGAACAAACAGACAAAAATTGTAAAAAATGTAGTTTTGGTATATGTACCGTGTATACATCTATATGCACAGACACTCCAATTTTATAAATTTCAAAAAATAATACAAATTACGTAAAAGAATAATACAAATTACGTAGATTAAGTAAAATCTAAGATTCGAAGCGAACCTTTAACAACTTAAATATTTAAACGACTTTAAATAAAAGTTCATGTAAGTATCTTTCTTAACATCTTCGCCCTTATCTAAGATATTTGTGAGTTCCCGGCGCCACACCTCGAGGACGCTTTGTATGAAGATAAGATAATAAGGTGGTCGATCGTTTCCGATGTGGGGTATCTAGAGATCTAAGGTGATGAAAACACGTCGTAATACTCATCCGACTGAGCCTTCACGGCCGATTACCTGATCGAGTTTAAGTCGTGTAAAATATACGTACCATTTTGACGAGTGTTTGCCTCGCATCCCAATATTTGCTGCTAAATTGATAACTCGGGTTATATCATTTGAAATTTTATTTTTACTCTTAAAAATAACTCGCACACATATTTGCGCATTAATATTTCCATACGTGAATTTCTTCTTTTAAATCTAGATTAATGTTATTGTTTCATGAGTATATAGCCTACATATATGTACTTATTTATTAACATAATAAATTCAATTTATGGAAAATATTTAACGCATAAATATCTGTATTAATATTAATGAAATCAATAATATATTATTCGGGAAAATGTATCCCAGTTCTTATGCGGCTTATATAAAAGTCAGCTTCTTTATAAGTATAATAAATTGCGAATGATAGTAATAATATTATCTTTCTTGGTCCCCGCATACGGAGCAACTTAACGAAGTTGTGGACGGGATCGTGAATTAAGTTTAGAAGCAATTTGCTCTAACTTGTAATAGTGTTTACAGCATTGCGCTTAATATTGTTGCCGCATATTGATTTAAATATTTTCTCGGTTCTCGAAAAATATACTCTTCATTTATCTAAAAGCTGATTTTATTTATAGCTTATCCTAAATCTACCGTAATCTGCAAAATTATAGCAGGCAAAATAAATTTATAAATCCGAAAAGTTGAGCGGGTATTTATAACTTTATGGATCGTACACCTGTGTAACTGTCCAAGTGTCAGTCTGTTTAAAATATTTGTTCGACCATTGGGGCCAAATATTAGTTATGTAAACTTGTATAAATGCTTAACAAGAATTTATTGATAATTGCAGCATCTAAATAACTTATTGGAGAACTACTTGGAACCTCTGAAGAAAGAAACTTTTTTATCAAATGCCGAAATCAACGCTCTGTTTGGAAACATTCAGGAGATTGTAACTTTCCAAAGACAATTCTTGCAAAACTTAGAAGAAGCGCTTGAGGCTGAACCCAACTTCAACCACTTCGAATTTTCAAACCAATTCAAGGTGATTATTTAAATTATATTAAGAGCATAAAAAAATCTAAATTCTTCTATGGACTGTTGTTTTAATGTTTTTAATTTGTTATTATTTTTCAGAACGTTCTCTTCGCCGTTGGAAATGCCTTCCTTTATTACGTCAATCATTTCAAATTATATAGTTCCTTCTGCGCTAGTCATAGTAAGGCACAAAAAGTCTTACATCCGAGTAAGTTTTTGAGTACCTACTAAAATATTTTTTGTTCATGAGTATTTGCTATATTTTAAAAAATCTTTCACTTGGTCTAGATGAAGGCAACCAGGCACTTCAAGAGTTCCTTGCGGCTCGTAATCCTAAACAGCAACATTCATCGACTTTAGAATCATATTTAATCAAACCAATACAAAGGATTCTTAAATATCCACTGCTGTTACAACAATTAAGAAATTTGACTGATGTGAATTCTGAAGAACACCTTCATTTAATAGGTAAGGAATCACTGAAATATCATAGATTTTCCGCAATATCGGAGCTCAAAGTACTTACTGGGTTAGATAGTCGACACAACGTTTGTCGTATCAACTACACTTATATTTATTTTTACTTACGTACGTATTTTAACTAGCAACTTCAGACTTATACAATTATTTAACTACTAGCGACTCACCCTCGATTCTCTCGGGTTTGTTTCTAGGTGATTATTTAAATTGACATAACTTTTTATTTATGAAACGATTAAAAAAACAATACTAAATGTTAAGTGAAGCATAATACATTAGTGAAAACCGCACTCGAATCGGTTAAGCAGTTTCTGAGATTAGCTTTGTCAGTGCGTTTGTGCGTACAAACGCACTGATAAACAGAAAAAAAAGGGTTAATAAAGACCCCAATAGTTTTTTCTGTAATATCTTCCATTTCCAACATGTTTGTTATATGTTTAGAATCCTTAGTAATATTATGAATTTCGAATGTGTGTTTGTTGGTTTGTCATTAATTCATGCAGTAGCGTATCGACCTGAATGTAATTTTTTGTAAGTTTGAATGAAAGAGTGACACTTTTCAAGTTTTCTGTGGGATATTATCATGTTTCATGATAAGTTAAGGGACTAACATTTCTATATTACCGATTAATATTTTTTAATCTGCAGAAGCGTTGAAAGGAATGGAGAAAGTTGCAGAACACATCAACGAGATGCAACGAATACATGAAGAGTATGGAGCTATATTCGATCATTTGTTTAGACAACATCAAAAATCTTGTAAACAACCTATTGACCTTAGCCCAGGTTAGTGCTTCAAATATAAATTGCATAATCAAGTTATAATACCGTATTTTAATTATTCTTCATTATATGAGGCCATCGTTACTTTCAGGTGATTTATTGTACTATGGAGGTGTAGAATGGTTGAATATATCCGACTTTTTAGGAAAAATAAAGAAAGGACTAGAGTTACATGCTATGTGTTTCGTATTTAAATCAGCTGTTGTCTTCCTCTGTAAAGAAAGACTGAGACAAAAGAAAAAGTTAATGGTGAGTAATCGATCATGTTTTGTACTTGTTGCAAAACAGTTTTTTTTTAAGTAACATTCTAAATATATTTAAAAAAAAATAAGTTTCCTATCGCATAACGATTATACAATTGCAGGGTGTATCTTCTAAAAATAATTCTAACGAAGTAGAAATCATACGATATCAAGTTTTAATACCGGTTACTGAAGTGCAAGTGCGAGCCTCTTCGGCTAAAGATATGGATAGTCATTTCCTTTGGGAGCTGATCCACTTGCGCAGTCAGCTTCAGCGCCGCTCGGAAAAAGTTTATGTGCTGTCGAACAGGTACTTTATTACAAATCAATCATACAATAAAAATAAATTTAAAATCAAGAAGACAAGACTATTATGGTTCATACTATAAATTTTGATTCTATAAACTATAAATATTATGTTAATGGCAATATATCAAAATTAAGAAGGTCTTTTGATAGACATTATATTATTCAAAGGACATTAAAACATATTCATAAAACCCATAAATACCACACCAAACTCCTTAGATGAGTTAATTTCTATATAGAACATAAAGTTATATTTCTTATTAGTATTCTATTAGAGATAATGTCCATAACTGTAAAAGGCATTTTGGCTAAATCCCATGATTAAATAATATACAATATTGCACTACATATGCATATACTCGAATATAACATGTACATGTGTCACACAGCACGGCGGACTTCCGCAACGCGTTCCTGAAGACGATCCGACAGATCATCCGCGAGTCGGTGCGCAACATGTCGCTGCCGAGCGCGCGGCCCGCGCCCGCGCCGCCGCGCGCGCCCCACGCTCCCCACGCGCCCCACGCGCCCCACGCGCCCCACGCGCCGCACACGCTCGACCGCCCCAAACACCAGGTACGTACACCTTACCGACTTCCCGCCTATCTCGCAGAGATTAGTCAGCGCAAGAGATATTACAGTGCAAAAACAACGTGCATTCCATTATATATCACTCTTACACTGTGAGAGATCAGGCGCAGAAGTGTACGCAACACAATATGCTGTCTGAGACACGGGTGTGAAACACGCAAAAACGCGAAACTGTCAAATGCAAGTGTTTTCAAAAAAAACCAATTGTCATGGCGAATGGTTTAAGTTAAAATGCTGTAAAACCATCTCGTGGCAAATCACAGTTATACCCGTTAATCCTAAAACCATTCCTAAATTTCATATGAAATTAAATATGACAGTCGATATCGCGTTATTTGTTTCGTTTCAGCATGCACGCCCCGCCCCGTACGATTGGCACGTTTAGATGCCACCATTAAACGATTTTTACGATGGAATAGTAGACTGTAATACTGCATTGCAATTTATGCTATTCTACATCAAAAAACCAAATCCAAGTTATTAATTATTTTTATTTATACTTTTTCCGTCCCTAAATGCCCTTAGCATTTATAATATGATAGAAGTTCTCAAAAGTAACATTTTTTTTTACTGATACACAATACCGGTAGCTTATTTTCGTAATGATTACAAATATAGACTATAGTCTTCCCAGATAAAACGTCTTTCTATTGGTATATGGAATTTCCCGAACAAACGGAAACTCACCTAATAGATGGAGGTGGACTAATTAATTTTTAAAATTAGAGATATATAAAAAGGCCAATTGAAAAATTGTTAATTTAATATAAGGATTTTGATATTTAATATGCATTTTTAATTACGAGTATTGCTGCTGTCACAAAACTTTTCTCATTATCTGATAAGAAAGTTTAACGTGGAACTTTTTTGTCATTGGGGTAACTTTTTTTACTTGGAAAGAACCATAGAATCGAATTACAGTCTTGGATGACTTGTCTTATGTCATTGTAAATTAAAAATATTTTACAATTTACTTTAGCTTTTTTAACCGACTTCCAAAAAAGTAGGAGGTTCTCAATTCGACCGTATATATATATATATATATATATATATATATATATATATATATGTGTGTGTGTGTATATATATATATGTGTATATATATATATATATATATATATATATATATATATATATTTATAGTTATATATATTTGAGGGCACGTTTGGCTCAGTTTGTAGTGACCCTACTTTCTGCGCCAGTGGTCGCGGGTTCGAGTCCCGCCGGGGGCATTCATTTGTGTGATGAGCACGAATGTTTGTACTCCATTTATAATATGTATGTATTTAAATTTATATATGTGTAGTGTATCAACTTTCTGGTATCCATAACACAGGCTTTGTAGCTTACCATGGAACTAGATGGTGCTGTGTGTTAATGTCCCAGCATATTTATTTATTACTTATTTATTTATATATATATATATATATGTTTGTTCGCGGATTTTTTCGTCGTTTATGAACCGATTTTGATAATTATTTTTTCTGTTGGAAAGGAGATATCCCAAAAATGGTACCATGATAAGGAAACCAGGATCTGATGATGGGATCCCAAAGAAATCGAGGGGAACTTTCGAAAATTGTAGCGGCGACTAGTGCATTTGTTAACATTTTCATTAGATATTTTTAAGCACTACTATTTAATGAAGGTCTGGAGTCGATCTGATGATGGACCCGAAAGATAGTCGAGGGAAGTCCTCAACGATTTACAGCAATTACCTGGTGTTTGGGCTTGATTAATTTGTATTGATGATACGTCTACACTAAAAATGGAAAAATAAAAACTTTAAAAAAAAACCCGACTTCCAGGCACTGAAAGTAAAAAATGACTAAACGGGGGTTTTCATTTAGAATAGATACTTAATCAGATATTTTCGAAGTCGGTTTGCTTTGATTTGTATAGGCTGGCACCGACTTCGAAAAAATCTGATTAAGTCTTATTCTAAATGAAAACCCCGTTTAGTTATTAATGTAATGTAATAGTTTTAATGTATCTTCTTATCAATATGTGACACTGGCAAAAAGTTCTACAACTACTAACGCAATACTAAGCCAAAAAAATTACCATTTTCATTTTATTTTTTCAAATTCACATTTTACAAATAATTATCATTCAATTATATTTTCATAGTGTAATATTAAATTACTGTTTTGAAGAATTAAGAACAAATGCAAAATTAATTTTAATATTTTATAGGTACAGGTCATACAAGGATCTCAAACTCTTGGAAAGACGAAAAAACCTAAAACTACTGGACAACGATTATCTGCCGGAAATATTGAGGTAAGCTGGCAGCTACATAGTATCCCCTTAAATTTTTACGATATGTTACTATTACGAGACTGTAAATTAAATAAAAAGGAGTCTTCGTCTTAAGCCAAGATAAAAAAATCATTATTTCAAATTTTAATTAAATTCGTTAATCTATATTATTATTATAGTGAAGAAGTAGAACCAAGCGCTCACTAACTCACAAAGTTTCGAATGTTTCATGTTAATGTGATTTTGAACATTACCAGGTCGGTGATTTATCCAGAGAAAACTCACAAGATGCTGACGAACCGCCTCCAATGTCTGAAGTATCATCCGACGAAACTACATTTAGACAAAGGAGCAAAACGCTAGGCGATACAGCAGGTATCACATGATGACTTTGGGTTATAGTGATTTATTCACATATTATCTACTAAACATACGGGGCCAAAATGCTAAATCTTCATGTTTATTGAACAAAATCTATATTATAGTTTTTAAGATACACAAATACAAGATCCATTGTATTTAGTATTTTTTTTAGGCTGTTTAATCTCGGTATCTTTTAAAATATACCAGTGTGAATGAAAAAAATAGTCACAGATAGTTAATAGTTGAAATAAATAGTTAAGCCTAAAATCAATAAACACGCACATACTAGTAACACATATTACCTATTCAATTAAGAGGAACGCCATCTGCATTTGTGGATATTTGTATGACAGTAGAGAGCGTGAAGCGGCCACCGCCGGCCGCGGACACCGACAAGTCGGAGGGCGGGTCGAAGTCCGAGGGCGAGGACGAGCCGCCGCCGCCGCCCGCCAAGCGAGGGTTAGGCCGCACTCCCAACCACCTCACTCTCAGGTACTCACATATGTATGACACACAGACATTACCTACACCATTCGGACTCTATGCGCCAAATTGATCAACGTAGGTCCGCTTGTTTCTCATACATATGTCGCTAGTATCCTTTGATTTAATAAATGCGTTAGAACATTATCCCGTACACCATGTGATTTCATATTAGATTTTAATTCTGACGAAACTGAGTACATTCTGCACCCAGTGCTATGTCTTATATGATATTAACTAACTTTTTTAACTCATGATATTATAACTCTTGAGATAGACATCTATGTAGTACCTAAAAATATAAACAATAGATGTTTGATATATATTAAAAATATTAAATATACTCTAAATTCTCTTACAGCACAACATCTACATTGAGCGCTGGCAGTACTGGCAGTCAAGCCCGACTCATCCAGTCGTCTCATCAACCTACACAATATCAACCGACGATGGTCAAAGAGTTAGGTAAGCAAGGATCTCAATCGCTTAAATCTTCCCCAGAAAAGAAAAGTTCGTCATCTTCAGAAAAAAAGATTAAAGTGATCCGTTCCGGCAGCGGCAACAACATCAATAGGGAAAGGTCTCCAGCAAGACCCGTCGACCACATCTCACCAGATAGAGACCGTGTTACTAAAGTCATCATTTGCAAATCACCCAGTAAATCTAGTTTGAAGCACGGCAATAAGACCCTACATAGATCACCGCGAGGCAGCTTCGACCAGTCTAAGTCTCCTCGAGGATCGATGGACAAATCCCGCTCGCCTCAACAAAGCTTTGACGGCACTAGATCACCTCGCGGGAGTATTATGAAGTCCAGGGAAAGTAGTCTCGATAGAGCAAAATCACCAAAACCTGCGCCTAAAAAAGGCATAATGCGAACTCCACAGGCGAGCTTCGACAAATCCCCGTGCAAATCTCCTAACACAAGCCGACGGTCGTCTAAATCAAGTGGCGAGAAATTAGCAAAGCTCGGAACTAATTCTTTGGACAGAATGACTCATTACTCTCAATTAGCGAAAGTTGAAGATAAAGCTATGAAAATGGGTATCGTCGTTTCTAAATCTACGGAGTCTATTGCCAAAGCCATCGAGCACCCTACGTGCGTTGAGTGTTACCTTTCGGGGAAGAAGCAGAGCAGGAGCTCTTAGCATAAGGGGAAGGGCAAGCAGCCCAAATCTCGTAGGAAATCTTTAACGTCTCAATCTATCCTCGTATCATCAGATCGCAGCAGTATTGAGACCTTAAACGACTCAGGCCACGAGCGCGGACATTGCCCTTCCTCTCGACATCGCCAAAGAAATGATTTTGATCAAATTCACGTTTAAATTCTTCACAAAACTCAAATTATCGTTACGATATTTTTTAAAGTGCTTCAGTAAATTAATTATTTTTAAGAATATATTATTTTAACTTAACATAAAGTATTTAACATAATATCGCTCTATTAAAAGAATTTAAACTGAAACCTTTTTAATTCAAACAAAATGAAAAAGGTATGTCTAAAATTGAAAAACTAAAAAAACTAATTTTATGTCTTAATTCATATTAAAATTTAAATTTAAATGCACTAACATTGACATAATGCAAAAACAGCATATGCTTATAATCTGAAAACTGATTCATGACTGAATGATGGTGAAGGTGAAAGCGGAATATTACAAAGCGATGACAAAGTTGCTAATGCTCGGTCGGATAAGAATAGGCAATAAGTATGAGATATTAATATGGAATTGACTAGACACCGAATAAAGGGAAATACATTAAGTGATTAGATAGTTAATTTTAAAATTCCTAGATTTATTTTAAGGGTAGTTTATCTCACTACGTATAAAGTAGATGACACCAATAAATTTAATCGTAGAAAGTACCTACTCAACTACGCGATAAGCTTGACAAAACCGGCAGGTTCAAATTACGTATACGTAATTATTACTATATACAAATAAACAATTCAATTCAATGACCCCCATTTAGGGACTATATTATACTCGTAGATTAATAATATATGTAGACGTACTCGTATTTGTAATGGATCCATAATAAGTAAAATCCTTAACTCTAGACTCCAAGTGCTAAGTGTTACATTTAAATGGCTGTGGAATCGAACTGATGTAAATCCTTAATCAATTTTTCGTAGTTTCTATCTTATTAAATTATTTCACTTATAATATTATTCTTATAATAAATTTCATAAAATATATCACTATTGTTGTTATTATTATTACGTAATTGCCACGGATTTGTACCATTGAGTCTTCCATTTCGATATACCTGTACTATACTCGTATGATGATTTATTTTTTATAATTTATTCTGTGCCTGCTCAATTAATGTTTAAGTTGACTATCCATTAATCTATTGATGTCGTTATAATTGTATCGTAACTACTTGTGCGTATAGAAATTTTATCTCTCGTTTTGTATCACAAAACAACAAAAACATGTATAATGAATAGGTTAATTATGCAAAGCAATTTTTCGCATTTAATAAAAATATCTTACTATAGTTATATTATAATCGATGATTATATGTCTATAATAATAATCTGTATGCATGCTGTTACAAATGTAATACTCAATTATCGTACTAAAATCTTATAATAGGCTAGCCATAAACAATTAAACTACACTAATAAAATTAACTATGGTAAAGTAGATGAAAAAGTATAACTTAAAATAGCTAAATACTTAGCATTTAGACTTGCACCCTATTCGTTTGATGGCCTGTAGATGTTGCACTAATGGAACTCCTGGCAGTTAGTGTCGTGAAGTAATACCAACTAGACTAGCCCATAATATATACTCACGTACTGGTGCACCTTAATATAATAAAATATTTAATCGTGACATAGCTGTGAAATTATAATCATCAATATTAATAATAACAATAGATGTAAAACCGCCGAAGCTTCTTGAATGTTCGATGACAATGTTGACCTCCGAAACTGTAAACTAGCTGCTTTGAAGGGCACGACGTGAAATGCTTTATTTTTTAATATTTTGTTACGTGACAGGCCCAAGTTACAACTCTAAATGCAGCTGAAATGAAATTGCAATAATCTATAACAATACCGTTGCTCATTTTCCTAAAAATGTTAAGAAACTTATTACTGTAAAGTCTATGTTCAAACGAAATCAAATTGCAATTTCTTTTCACGTTTCACTTGCCAACGGCAGACGGGGCGACGTCGACAACATTCATCAAACATTCAACTCTTTGAGCCGTGGTCCCTGGCGCTAGTTGATCCAAATTGTTCCGAACATATATAAAGAGAGACGAGAGTGATAAAGAGTTCGGTGTTTGGTGTGTTGTAGGCTCGCCCGTGTGGAAACCGCGCGAGGTGGAGGCGCCGCCCGCGCCCACCACGCTGCCGCGCAGCCAGCGCCCCGCGCCGCGCGCGCCGCACCTCTCTGCCAGCCGCAAGTCCCTCGCGCCGGACCACCGCCACTAGCCACTCCACCCCCATTCCCACCCCCACTCCCACCCCTACTCCCCGTCCCACTCTCACTCCCGGTCAGCGGTGGATTTGCTCAATGAGCACGCTCCGTAATAGAACATGACCCCCCTACATGAAATTGGATTTGCTCATCAAGCGCACACTCAGTAATAGAACCTTTGCTCCTACATGCGATGGTCATCCCATGCTCACTTGTAGATTTTCTCATCAAAAGTACCCTCTGTAATAAAAAAAATTGTCCCTACTTAATAAAAGTATGCGATAAATCATGTGTATCAATGCAAATTAACTTTTTTTACACTACTACAACGTTGAACTCAACGCTGTTCGTTGCTTCGTTTTTATCTTTCACACTCGATTTGTTGCCAAATCCACCCCTGACTTTTAAAGCTCAGTACACTACATATTTACCGATCAATCTTTCGTCTATCACAAGACGCTCATGTTTGTGACAATTCCTCTAGAGGTATTCAATGAAATGATATTCACAAATATTTTTTCAGTTCCAAGCGCTTCCTCCTTCTCGACCTTTCTCCTCGCTTCCAAAGATAACATTTAATGATCTCATGTTAAACTGCTTGTAACTTTATATTTTTTGTAGTCAATTGCTATCGATACATTTTCATAAATTAAGGAATTCCAAAAGTCTAACAAGACAAGTTGATATTGATACTACTTTTTAAAAGTTGAATAAATATCATTCAACTTACATAAGTAGATCATAAGTTAGTCAGCATTTTTTTTATTTATGCTAAAACTTTTTGATTCTTATCTAAAATATTATCACAATGATCTAGAAGAATGATCAATAGTCGCATGGATTTGAAAACTACCATTTTGCACAATATCTTCGTTACGTAATAATAGTCTTGTTTGTAAAGAAATTGCTATTTGTCGCATTCAATTAGCTTAAAATATATAATTATTATGAAAGGAATTAACTATGAAATGTTTTGAATATACTGCATGGAAAAGCGTTCGCTGAGTTCGATTCTAATATGTAAATGCAAGCTACAAATTAACCCCTGCAAAGAACAACATTGTAACTTAGTATTGAGATAATTTAAAAATTGAAGGTACTTTCTCATATATTTAAAGTCGAAATTCAAAATTGCGTTACAATGTTATTCCTTGTAGGTGTCGAAATATGGATAAATATTACTACCTATATTATCTATCTAAACGGTTGCGACAGAAGCGTAGAGTGAGAGGTAGAAGACGAAAACATCTTAAATGGGTTCTGAGACAAGTTGCACTCATTTTGTTTATTAAATCAATTCAATTTGTTTTAAATATTGTAACAGTAAGATAACGTAAATATCGTACATTTTCATTTTTAAAGTTAAAGCTTTTAAGCTCAAATACGATCAATTTGTTTTGGTTTTCTTTTAATTTTAGTTTGTTTTATGCTCAAATATTATACCGTTTTTATATTCCGAAATGTTTATATTCTATGTAAAATAAGACTGTATGAGGATCGTATGCGGTATATGGACATGTTGAGTATCCGTGTCGGAAAGAAACTTTCAGTAGAATATATTTATGGGGGTTTGTACCTACATACTATAGTATCTATAGCATTTTATTGGATGTCCGAAACATTGCGAGTGTGCGACCGCACCATCCTAGTTTCACGTGAGGTTAACATTCATTCGAATATCACCACCTACATCTTAGTAGTCGTTAAGTTTTATTTATTCATATTAGATCTAACAAAATTCTTAATTAAGCCAATCTCATAAAAATAAATGACAATATCAATAGAAATGAAATTGAAATTACAGACTTACATTTTATTACATTTATTTTTGATATTTTTTGTTTAAACAATGTTGATATTTAAATATGTAGTTACGAAAAAAGTCATTCACCAAATTGAAGACGACGACAGATAATACTCGTTTTTCAATAGTTTCATTCAAAACTACAATTTTAAATATAAATATAAAGAGTTTAACATCCGATTAATTAAAGAAGATATTTTATAATTACTTTCTACAGCATATTTGCCAAACATGACTTTAAATGAGGTTTCTATACTGTATTTGTGCCAAACTGGGTACTCATTGTGCCCGCCCGTGCTTTTTAATACTCACTGTTATCATAGTACTGAATTATTATATATGTATATCGTGAGAGTAGCTAGCTGTAATCTATTTGCGTTTCATTTGGTCACATCGCAACGCAATCACTTAACTACCCTATAGTTGAAAATGCACTTTACCTTATGGAAAAAAAATACACTAGGTAGTTTTGATAATAATTTCTCTTCGTGATCAAATTCGAAATTTCTATCATAGGTTAGGTGAATTATATAACATGTATCCATGACTCGGTTCCTTTCATTTACCGAAAGATAAATAGAGTAACTGTTTCGTTAATGTAGAGATATTGAACTGTGGAGTTATTTAAAACCATGATACAACTGGGAGCTGAACTGTGTGTTTGTGTCACCATGTTATAATCATTTTAATTTATCTTAAAATATAATCAAGTATCACGATTATTTGCTATTAATGTCATTATTTTTTACTATCGTTAAAATTAGTAGAGTTCGAGTGTTGTCGTATTTTATATGCTTTTGTTAGTTTTTATTAATCAAAAGTTTACTATGATGTCGATGATTGAGTAAAGTACAATCGTACACGTAATAATTATAAGTTGGTACATATCATTGCAACTCTAGACACGTTCAGGTGGTAAGTTATATTATGGTTTTTAATAATAATACATAAAACGTTTTACAGTCATTTTGAAATTTATTGTATATTATGTATCGATACTATGTAGATATTGTAATTATTTATTATTATTACCACACATTACACATATTACAATTATATTTCAAATTTTAAGTCTCAGTTCCAAAATTGTTTTTGTGATTAATTAAAATAAAACCTGTTTATTAATATACATATGTTAAAATATTCGAATTTAATAATTACGAACTTATACAATCAATTTATAGATATTGTTATACTAAGAAAATATAATTAATAAAATAAATAAACAAATATGAGTGAATAATGAAATGAAGAATGAACTCATTAATTGCGATTGTATTTCATACTTCAATGACATTTGAACGTTACGTAGGAAAATGGATGAATATTTAGAAAGACTTATTGAAGTAAAATACGAATGTAACTAATGTTATTATAAGTATTATACTTTTATAATTTAACCTTCTATAGTTTGCTACTTGGGTTGATCATCACCTTTCCTTCCGTTTTGTCAAACTACTTCAGATCGCACACAGGAATAGTTGATGTTCAAGCATTTAACCAACAAATGTGACAACAAACGCGTTATGGTTTTTATTACATCGAAGTACAGAACACAAAAGCTAGTGAAAGATGAAAGGTCTTTTATTCACAAATTCATTTTATTGAGATGCCTAAATTAAAAGTGCCTTTACGTATTTTGGGGATGCCGAGTGCACGACAAATTCAATCAAGTATTGTGCTATCGGACAGTGGTTTGTCAAAATATTAATTGTGTTCATTTTTTCCTCGTTCTTGTAATTTTGGTAACTCTCCGGTTTAATTGTAAATTAATGTATACATGTTTGTTTTTGTAAGTACCGATAAGTTCTTTTTGTGACATTATATTATGGAAATTACTTTTTATTGCTTATGAATAAATATAAAATGTATATTGTGTGTGTTTTAATTTTTTTCTACAGAGAAAAGACCTTAAAAATTATTATTCTTTTAATACCAATTTTAAAATATTTTGTTAAATTTATGTGATTGACTAGCTTGCTTGCTCCTAGACATACGCCAAAATCAGTGGTTACTTTCCACTAATCTTATATATTTAAACGAGCAATTCTTGTATATTTATATCTTTATTTCTTTATTTATTTATACCAGCGATATCGGAAACGGCTCTAACGATTTTGCTGAAATTTGGTATATGGGGGCTTTCGGGGGCGAAAAGTTGATCTAAATTAGTCTTATGTCTGGGAAAACGCGTGTTTTCAAGTTTTCATGTGTTTTTCTTTCGCATTATTCTACGCAGATTAATATGGTCGATAATTTCTTACACTCCGACATAAGCATCGTGATCAAGCGGCCAAGGCACAAGATTGCCAGGTGTTCGAATCCCGGTCGGATACAAAGTTTTCACTTCACTTTTTTTTGTATTTATTCAAATTTTTAGTTTTTTATTTTTAAGCCAAATTAAAAAGAAAATTTACTTTTGACCAAAAACTCCGAGCGAAGCTCGTCCGCCCAGGTATTTAGAAATTACTTAAATTATTATTATTTTTATCATTTCGAAAATCGCGACATCTATACAACTCTCTCAGTAACACTCAAGTAGTCACTTAATGTAAAATATACAATCTTTTAAAGTGCCATGACAGGTAACATCTTACTCCGGTTTCGTATATTATAATTACGAATTTTAAAGCTTTTTTCCGCTACCAGTATTACTTTTTAAGAATAAGAATTAATATATAATATATCAAAAAAAAAATTGCAATAGCTACCTACCGACATCTGCTCATTCCTTCCGTACTAGCAAGTCCTACTTATGTTCATTATGTAAACTGTAAAATAATTATGTTTAAAATAAAGTATTTTACTAAAGTGTATCAATAATTTGTTTGTTTAAATGTCTGAATGATGATGAATATGATTGGAAAGGCCTATTTTTAGCAGTGAACGTTTTATAGCTGAAATGATAAATTCTATACCAATCGGAAACGTCCCCAAACGACTAGGATGAAAATTTTATTAGGGGGAGGTCCCCCAGTAGCGGACACTTAAGGAATAATTGAAATAAAATAACAAAATTCATGTGAAGAGTTATTTTTTTTAGTTATAAATGTTCGTTATTATATATTTAATCAATACAAATATATAGAGAGGCTCAAAGATTTTCTTAAAATATAAATTTCTTTATGGATAACTAATATACGAAATAACACGTCTCCAAAAAGGTCCTCTAATATCGGACAGTCTTCTTTTTTAATCCTAAAGATAATAATACATTATGTAAACAAATAATTAACCAACACATTATTAAAAACGAAAATAAAAACAAACATACAATCAGAATATATATAAGAACATTGCATGAGATCACTAGGTTTAATAGTGTGGTAAAGTCACAAATATAGCTAATCGAATCATTTTCTACAATTCATTGACTACAAGCAGGGCAAAGAATTCAATCTTCATCGTTTTCTTCTTGACAGATTGTACAAGTTGTTGTTTTTTGAGCCATCGGTGTTTCATGTGACTATCTATCTTCACTCTCCAATTTTGCTATCGGCTTACTGGACTTTATATATATATATATATATATATATATATATATATATATATATATATATTTTTTTGATTCGTCAGTTTTCTTGCCTTTAAGCTGAATAAGATTTTTTATTTTTATTTACTATAAGTGCATTTTATAAAGGAGAGGATGTTAAAATCACTTTTCTCCGCTTTTCTTCGTCGACTTATAGTTTTCTTTGCCGCAATATTTAGAACCGGTGATAGCTCACAACAAAAAAGAACTCCGAACGAAGCTCGGTCGCCCAGGTACTAAACGTAAACCATACATAATACTCATACTTGTCAATGTGTTATTATTAATTTGTAAGTTTAAGTCTCAGTAAGATTTTGAAACTTGATGCATTTATATAAATAATAATTAGCAATAAACTATTAAAATAAATTATCAATAAAATTCATTTTCTTTTTTGTTGAAGTTAGTTTTTTTTTAATATTTTAAGTAACTTTTCTTCAAAAATAGTTTTTTGTAATACCTGAATATGATGATGATGATGTTCTCCTGACCGATTCCGGCCACGGCGGCCAATCTCATTGGGACTAGCCAACTGCGCAGGAGATATTATAGTGCACAAGTGTACGCGCAGACACAAGTGCACTCTCTATTCCTGTCACTCTCATACTCCAGTGGGACGACTACTCGACACGACCGGTGAGAGTTAAGGCGCAGGACCGACGGCTTTACGTGCTCTCCGAGGCACGGGGGTGAAACACCGCCAACTTCCCAACTCCGGGCTGTTACTGAGGCTTACTATACAGAAAGACTCAATAACTAAACTTGGCCCGACCCGGGACTCGAACCCAGGACCTCATAATGTGCAGCCGTACATGCTAGCCACTACACCACCGAGGCAGTTTAATACCTGAATATAATGAATTAATAACTACTATTACTATCCACTTTATTAAATACCTACTTAATTAAAAAATTATTAAC
This sequence comes from Argynnis bischoffii washingtonia, assembly GCA_033884665.1. Taxonomy (NCBI): domain Eukaryota; kingdom Metazoa; phylum Arthropoda; class Insecta; order Lepidoptera; family Nymphalidae; genus Argynnis; species Argynnis bischoffii. The sequence continues at coordinate 8,362,041 of CM066618.1, read as the reverse complement.
TTTTACTATTTTCTATATAATTACATACACAATCACGTCGAAGAGGAAACATCAATAAATCCCCTCACATTAATAATTTTATTATAGGAAAAATTTCGATATAAATCGATGGTAATACAAACGATTTACTTAATCGATTACACATACATAAATATGGTCGACTATTGAATTGTTAAGGAAGTAGAGGTAAGGTTTTGAGACAAATAAAGCAACATTAAGGTTTAGTAAAATGTTTTATTTTAATTGTACATCGACGTCAATAAATCAAACTTGTAAGTGATTTTGGAATGATAATAGTACAATTTGCTATTAAAACAGGATCTCTAAATTGATATGAATGAAACATTTAAAACATAATTTAATATTTACAATAATGTCATCATGATAATAGGTAAGTTAACGTTCACTTCTATTTTAAATTGTCCTGATGAAAATTAACTAGAATTATTTTTAGGCATCGACGTTAATCGTATTCATTTTTTAATTATCTTTATGTTACTAATCATATATTTTTTTAATTCTTCTTACCATTTTCCAAAAGAACTAAAACTATTATATAAAAATTAGTCAATAAATAGTGGAATGATGGTTTATATCCTTTGTACTGTTAACGCGAACTATTCATATACTCCATTTGACTTCAGACCCCTCGCACAAACACATAGACGATCACAAACAGTTATTAGAACTAAAGATTAAGTCACGCTCGACACTAATATAATTCCAAGGAATAATAAATTCGTACGAAAACTATGATGGTAATAATTATAATAATGGTAAAGCTAACTCTGGTGGTAGACAAAATTGTAGGATAGTCAAACGGGAAGCTCTATATTAAGTAAAACACTTAAAATATTTTATATTAGGTTCTGTACAACTCTCTACAGTATAAATTATAAATTCCTAACTTAAATAAATAACAATAGGACTATCTAAGAAGATGTATATTGTATATACATTATATTATGTGGCACAGACTACATTTTTATTGTAATATAACCGAATATAACCTACTCAAGATCTGTGTCACCCAGACTCAAATAATTTTAAATATAATGATATAAAGAGATTTAATTGTATTTTTGATTAAATATTTCTCCTAATGAATTTGAGCCTGAGAGATTTGGTTATTTTTTTTTAATTTGAAAAGTTAGATTAAAAGTTTAAAATGTCTACGCGGCAAAAGTTAAGGGAGTCAAACTCGTCGGACAATTAATAACTATGCCTATTATGAACTTATATAACAATACGTTCTGAGATTTATTTATTAAAATATCTATAAAAATGGTAATTAAAATATTTAATACTATATACCTATTGTAAAGTAAGATAATTTTATTTTAAGATGGTATATTTTATAATGTCCGATGAATATGACTAACAGTCGTGGTGCGATAGAAATACTAGATATAATGTGGTGAGACTTGACTAAACTTCAATTTTGACTATTATCTACGTAACTACTTTACAGGATGTCAACACAATATCTCGGTGTCATTAACATCATACCTTCCATCAAATCAACAAATTCTAAAAATAAATTAGTTCAACAAAAAATATAAGATAATCTCATAAATCTATAAATTCACACAAATGAAACTCTTAATACATAACAAATGACTTTGTATATATCTATTGTGATTTATGTTAGCCACACTTCGACTAAGTTTATAATATTTTAAATATATAATAATACGCACGCTATTACATGTATATGTTAAATAATTTTAAATAAGTTTATTATCACATCTACTCATTAATGAAATTCTCGGTTTAAAAGAGGTTTCATTACTCTATTAACTATATGGTGTTTCATCAAATTAGACTAGAATAAAATTCTTCCACCTAATTTCATATTATAATAATTACATAAGGCACTCCTTTAATTTTGCTGATTTTTTTTTCGAAAGAGGTTCACATACAGACAAATAGATTATAGATTCCTTTCCTAAAAACGAAGACCAATGGAAGTTTATTGTTAAAATTGTATTTAAAAAGCATTTTCAAGTTATCTCTATTTGTAATTGAAATAAAAAAAGAAATATTAACTTTAATAACTGATTTTCCAAAAGAAATTAATCAAATTTCTTTTTATTTAATTACACTAAACTGTCCAGTTTAAAGATAAAGAAAATAAATCACCACTAAATTAAAGGAAAATATCTTATCTTTTGGATAATAGCAATATACATAATATATTAAAAGCTTACATTTAAAATAAGAAGGTCCAATTTTGTCAACATAAAGAGTCCTTGTAACATGCTCAAGATTGATCTACCCAGTATTTGTAGCGGTAGCGGAATATTTAGAAGTAGGGATGTAATTGCGTTTTATTTCGCAATTACACTAAACACATTTATTTCAAGTTTATTGGACCCTAGCATTTTTTTTCAAAAAAGCTGTCTTATTTATAATTAATCTCTTTAAAAATTTATCTACCTAAATATACTTAGTGACTTTTATTAATAATTTCAAAATTTTGCATATTACCGCGCGGCGTCGTTAAAGCCCCATCAGTTAAAAATAAATTATCATAAAAAGAATTGAAAAACGAGGATAGAACAATCCTAAAACTCAAATATTACAAAAAATTAAAACTATTATTATTATTATTTCTTTTGATAATTAATTTTATTATTTTACTGTTTTATTACATTATTTATGTTAATATGATATATATTTAAGTATCTATAACAGGAAATTTATAAATTGTTCATTTACATATTTTTGTAGTTCGATTACACTAACAATTTATTAAAATAATATGTCATTACAACAGATTTATTTTTCTGCTCGTTAACTAATAATATTCAACTAGGGTTCCTATAAATTTCGTTAAACTCTCTGACAGAACGTTCACATACGTTTCGTTGAGCTTATTGCGCTTAGGTCGTTATCGCGACAGGGTCGTGTATATTTGTCTAAACGTTGGTCCCTAAAATTGCTATTGTAATTATGATATCGATATCAATATTCAGATTCGGGATGAGGGACGCCACGCGAGCTGCGGCCGGGCTCTCCAATTAAAGGCACATTGAAACGTGTTTTTTTTTTATTTTCCTACTCGTTCCCATTCGAACCCACTTTATCTGTTAACTTTTTTTTGTCTTTTAAGGTTTTTCTAAAACTAGTCAAAGGGAATAACTAATTTTTCCTATTATATAATATTATATTATATCATATGTATGTATATCCATTAAAAGTCACCCCACTTAATCTTCTGTTGACATCGTACACTTTAAAAAATTTTTGGTATCACATCCTAGTTCTAAGATATCGAGATATCTTCGACATCGCTACTTCATTTTGGCAACGTGGTGGTGGAACTAAAAAAATCTAACTACCTAAAAGGCGAAATCGCCTAAAATTAGCACTAGCGAGAGGAAAGTAGTCCTCAAAAATTTTCTTCGCATTTGATTTCTCGAGATGTGGTCTGCGAAGTCCACTGCAACTCGGGCGGACCGTCCCATTCATGGAACGATTCGAATACAAAGTTGTCGGACGAGTCTTCAACTTCATGAGCGACCTCGGCTCGACTGAACGCCTCAGCGAACTTACCTATTTCGGTGGAACCGAAAGCTTGTTGAAAGGCCGGTAAAGGTACTACTGGAGGCCGTTTCTCTTCAGGAGGAGAACGTCGTTGCTCAGTGAACATCTGCTCGCGTACAGATCTCACCGCCTCCGAAGGAATTAAATTTCGATTAGGAAGCTCTGAAGCGTTAACATTTTTTGGCCCATTTTCCCCATTGTAAACTGAATCATCATATGTTGGATAAGGAGTAGATCTGCCATCTTGTGCACAAAGTTGGGGATGCATTGGACCCTGAAAATATAACATATTTTAGAATCAAACGCAAACATAATGATAAATTTAATATTTTCGCTAATATCATTAAACTATATACATTCATTCTATAAGATTACCTTCATTAAGCGACAGTCAGATGCGTAGCGCATCGGCTCTCGCGTGCACACGTTTCGGGAAGCCCACGAGCCGTTCATTGCATTAGGCCCAGTCCAGCCTCCACTCATCATGCTCATCTATTAATTATATTAAAATATTTTCAGTCATTTTTTGTTACTAGTATGAGATTTTTACTGTTCGTATAAATTACCTGATAAGGAGACCACATTTGCGGGTCGCAATACCCAGGACCGCGACCATTTATCCCACATTCTAAAGGTGGCTGAAAATAAGAAAAATAGTTTATGTTAAATTTTTATTAATTTATTAAATAAATAATAAGCTTAAAAAAAATTTGGTGCAATTTTCATGCACATTTTAAGTGTTTTAAACAAAATTCAATTTAAAATATCTCCATTGTGCATTCTTAAAATTTTCCTACAAATTACCATTAAATTTAAAGTTCATTGATAGAGTTGATTTATCATTAAATCAGAAAATTAGATTACGCTTATGATGGCAGTCATTAATAAGCAAATGCATTGCTTATTAATAATGCATACGAGTATCTCAGTCGCCGGTCGGTTATGAATCATTTGGTTTCAACTATCAATTCTTTTAGGTAATCCAAGTAAAAGTTTAGAATATATTAGTAGATTTTTATAATACAAACGTCAGTTTTTGTCCGCAGCATCCCTAGATCGGTTTACTTGTATTCTTTCAAGTTGAAAGTATCAACATTCTTTGGCAAGGCGACCGATTGATGAGGTCAGACACTTAAGTGTTGTTTTAATATCAATGAAGTTAAGCCTACTTTTGGAAACACAATACTAGGTTAAAAAAATTATTGTAATGTCCTTGTTAGTCCAGGAAGGACATGGAATAATTTGTGTGCCAAGTTTCATCCTTTATTCTACGCTTTTCCATAATTAAATGACAAACATTTTTATAAATGTTGACATGTATAATATTCATAGGATATTTGTAAAAACTTAAAGAACGTAGTCTAAGAAGGAAGTGTTTCGCAAGTATCGATTCAGTAGAGTGAAGCAAACGGCGCGTTACATAGCGGGCTGATGACGATAAACAAGCAATCGATAACATTCACCTGGCACAATCAATGCACGTTACTAACGTCATAAACTTGTCTTAAATATACATTACCTTCATTTTCTAATGTTAAACAAGCTATTTCTTGAGGATATTATTTAAATGATTATTTATGTATTTAAGTTAATTATAAAATAAGTATTTAATATTTAAATAACATAAATGTAATAAATGAGCTATTTAAATACAAACTGTGTACGTAAACAAATAATAAACACACACACTATAATTTTATTATAATACTATAATTTGGAAAAAGGATTTTTGCGCTATGTATGTACATACATACGTATTTATATTATACATATCTACGTACCTAATGTCTAGTGTTATCAAATGGAACTTTTTAATTGCATGAAATTCAAAGGTTAATTATTTATCCATTATACATGGGTCGGTAATCGAGTGTGAAATATAGTAGTGTTGCACGACGTCCAATCCTGAATATTTAGGTCAGTGTCAGAGGACAGTCTACATTTCTATAATGTCCACATTCGTTTACACAGTGTGCTATCAATCGTACGCACCGCAATATAGAGTTCACTTTCAGGTAACTTATCTTAATTCCAAAACTTGGTGTTATTAATTAATTTCCGATTTTTAGCTGTTTAAATGTCATACATGGCAAATATCGGAAAAACTTTTGGTTGAAATCATCGATGTAGGCTTAGGGCGCTGGTCGGTCATTGACTTGCTGCGATATACATTACATTTAGGATACGTTATTTTTTATTTTATTACAAACACATTTATTTAGGCCGAAGATATCATAATTAATATTCATATATTAACAACTAAAGGTGCAAGATCTCCAAATAAATATTACCAATAAGTTCTCACTACCTCTTTCACGTGAAGTAATTATTTAGTAATATTGACAGGCATTAACTTAATTAGTGAACCAATTCTGTGGCTCTAGCAGTAAAATTGCGATATTTACCTACTTAGCTATGCTCACAAATCTCGTATAAAATTTTAGTCTACACATTCAGAACTCGATAGACGAAAGTTTACTAATATAAGATTTTGGGAGACGGAAGTAGTTTCTAAGTGGTAGTATTACGGTGTTATATTATGAGACAAGCGCGGCACAAAGGCGCTAATGAGGGCGGCGGGCGGCGCGGGGTGGTGGCCCATGAAAGCTGTCAGCGGTTGATTTTTCCGAGTGTCGTGGGCGCGCTGATCGATAAGTCACGTGGTTCGCGCCGCGCTCGCCGGTTACCGCTCGATAGTTAGCCTCCGCAAATCTCCCGCCACTACTCTAATGTACCGTATGACTAGTTTTCAGCGTTCGAAGCATTGCGTAATTACTTACATATTGCTTGCAAAATATTTTCCTTGTTTTAAGAAACACAAATATGCTTGAATAACTTCAAAATAATAAAGAATTCATTTGGGTTATTTATGAAGGTGCTTGACTAAGCCCTGTTAGCGTAAACCGTAATAAACATAAGGTGTTTGTAATATTCATATACACGAAAGTTTTACGGAGTTTATTGTTGGAAAAGTTTTGCTTTATCGTTACACCCAGTTTATCCCGAATGCTGACAGAGAGTTCCACTGTATATTGAATATTTTATTAATAAATAATTCTATAACTAATATATATATAACGTTCATATTTACTTTATATATTTTTTATTGAGATTACAGTTTAAAATAAAAAATATATTAAGGAAATCATGTTAAAAAAATAATTTTAATTTATACCTATTACATATTTATTAAAGTAACATTAAAATATAGTGATTATGTAATAATATAATTCATATAAAAGATTTTTTTAGTATAGTTTAGAACACCGTAAGGAGTTCTAGGGATTTTCAAGATGTGACGGATGCAGTACTGCAACGCAGAAGTGCAGGGAGTGACGGACATCGATCGTGCCGCGCCGCCCCACCCCTTCATCACTAAACGTTATCTCATATATACATACATTACACCTACTATATATGTATGTACTATGTACTATACATGGTGCTAATCGTTAATTTAACCATAATGATAAAAGATATCAAATATTATTTTTAATATTTGTATATAGTAATAATATATGTGTATTTTTCTGAAAAACTAATAAATAAATAGTTTTTGTTTTGTGACTTTAGAACTTTATTAATTTAGTAACTATAATTTGGTAACCTAACTTTATTTAGTATCAAATTAGGAAATCTAACAAGGAAAAATAGAGGTACCTACAAAATAAAATAGTTATAAATAGCACCGTAAACCGCAGCAAGCCTTCCCTTCTACGTACGCTCGGTTGTATAACCATAATTACCTAAACACTAAGCTGTACGCTAACTTTATGTTTATAGATAGTTGAGAAAATTTATGAATTAATAAAAATAATACCTACAGAAGTTTATGATTTTTCATTTTTTACTTCTTATACAATAAATAATACAGTCTCTCTGATAACAGTACATATAGGTAAAAGTAAGCAATATTGAATATTTTTTACACCTATCGCTTAGAAGACAGAAATATAACAAGTCCCTTAAATTAAAAAAGGAATTTAATGGGAAGATTTATTGGAATATGGTGGTACGAGTATATTACAATAAAGAAAGTGCTATGTAAATTATTTTTTCTATAAAAATAATAATTAATATTTTAATGTAAATAAATTTTGTGTCATGTTGAAATTAAAGATATTGAAAATTATTTTTATTTTGCCCAAAAATAAGTTTTTTTTTAAATCAAACCCAAATAGCATATGACTCCATCAGTCCATATATCTTTACGAAAAATCACGTCTATAAGTTGCTCCGTTTCTCTATATAAAATATATCTGAAGAAAAACTAACAACCTACTGTTTATAATACTAGGAAGGCTAGACATACATCTATACTACTATTATAAAGAGGCAGAGTTTGTTTGTTTGCTAGTTTGTTTGAACGCGCTAATCTCAGGAACTACTAATTCAATTTGAAAAATTATTTTTGCATTAGATAGCCCGTTTATTGAGGAAGGCTATAAGCTATATATCATATACTATATCTACTCCATACTAACCGTTAAAATGTACCATACGTACGTACGTAGGGACGAACCAGAGCGAAGCGAAGGTGTCGCTAGGCTATTTATAAATTTGAAGCTATAATGATGATAAAACTTACTGTATGTGGTAGAGGAAGATGCGCAGGATGCGTGCGTAGCTCACGCCGTGCCAAGGCTCGCCGCGTGCGCGCTTCTTTCAGCGCGTAGGCACCATAGTCTGTGGCGTACAAATTGAGAACTGATATGCAATATTATATTATTAAGTTTAAACCTACTTACATTTAGTTTTTTAAACTCACTTTTAATTATGTGTATCAACCCATATGATATAGCTGGTATGAAAAAGTAATGTATACTATATTAAATCTACAATCTTGACATCTTATTTATTGAGTTTTTTAAGTTATTAGCTCTCATCTCATAAAATAATATAAAAATAACACATAGATGGTTACACATTTTATTTTCATCATATTATGTTTACCGCCCCGATTATTTGAAAATAAACTTCTGAGACATGTTTTTCTTAAATTGAACAAACAGGAAGTAATTCTGATAAATAATAATTTATTATTCATGGAATATCAGGCAGACACATGTCGTTCGAATGCATTGATAAAAATATTTAGATAGCATTCATTATTTCCTGGCCTCTTCTCTTTATTTATACTTGAAATATAGAATAAATGAATACTGTAGAAACAAGCATTTCACACATCATTGATCTGAAAAAACTCACGCGCTGTTCACATTTTCCTTCCGAGGCATCCCTAATGTAAATGACAAAAATTAAAATACAAATTGCTCACTGCCAAGCTCGCGCTTAATCGCGTGACTTAGAATACTATTTACATATTCTTTTATTTATGCGACTGTGACGTAACTTGTTAGTGTAACTTAAATATTTAACGCAGACCATACCATTTATATAAAATTTAAAAAACAACATTGTGGTAGAAATATTAACATTACTATTTATTAAAATAGTGAAACAACAAGACGTTAAATTAAAAAGGGGATGAAGAACGTGACGTTAGTGTAGATATACCTCAGCGTAAGGCATAAAGTTTAAGCTACATATATGTATATACCCCTATAGTGACATAGTTAGAAATAGACGCAGTCGCATTCACGTAGCCTGTAAAGTTCATAGCGAAAAGCGACGCGGGTGTTAGCGCCCCGGTCAATATGTAGAGTGGCTGTGCGCCGTGCGGGCAATCAATCCCGCGCGGGGTGCGGGGGACCACCTGTGGAGTGGCCGCGCGCGACCGCCTCGACGCCCCGCGAGCCGCGCGACCCCCGCGACCCCGCCATCGACACGTGAGGCAGACGTCGCGCGTTGAGAAATCCGCCTAACGTAAACATTAATTCTTCCTTCATTCTTCATTGTTCAGAATGTCGCCGCGCCACGCGTGCGGATTCCAATCCTCCGCGTATTGGTAAACAAACTTTGGCTCAGCGCTCGCGAAAGACTTACTCATGTACATTCTTGGCTGTTTACAATTCAGTTATACGTTCGAGGAATAGGTAGACGGAGTAGTTTAATTTGGTTCCTTTATAAAGTTCAAATTTTAAATTAATATTTTTATTGTTTTAATGAAACTTATGTAGCCAGCAGGCTTTAGCAAATAATACATTAATTTCTTTAACTGTACTTTGTAAGAATATTTCTAGAACTATGATAAGGATGGTAACATTACTGTAAAACAAATACTATTACAAATCTCAAATTAATTTTACTTTAGCCATCATTAACAAATTTCAGACATCATTGTCTGAAATTAATGATAATATCATTATTATGTCTTTTTCATTAGGTATATTTTTAGTTTAAATTATATGGCTATTAAAATATATAAATAAGTTTAACATTGTGAACTTCAATATAAAATAGTTATAAAATTTAATTTTACTATAATATTAGTTTAGACAATCAACTTTTCAGTTATCCTTCCAGTTTTACGTAATTGTTATTTATCGTATAAAAGGTAATTTCTTGTCAGTTTTCTCAATTGATTAAATTGATTTTTTTTATCATGCACAAGGTAAAGGGTGAAGCTACAAACTATTGCAGTAATTCGTAATATGTTAAACAACCAATCTCTTACCGAAATAACTTTCATATTTTACTTTTGATATTACAAATTTGTTTATTTTCTCTCTATGAAATATTTTAAGTATTTAATGTTGAACATTTATGTAATTATAATGTACCATAAAAAGTTTTTGCTGAAAATTTCAGAATTCTTCTATAGCATATTTCTACATATAATATTATAAATAATGTATATATATCTAAAAGATTACCAACCCATAGGCATGGCATGATCATTGTGGTGCATGTGGTGCGCGGGGTAGTCATAGCGATAGTAACGCATGTAAGGATCGTGCGCGTGCGGCGGGTAGTAGGCGTGCGCGTAGGGCGCGTAGGGCAGCGGGGCGTAGCCGTAGCCGTCCCAGCCGGCGCCCGCGCCGCCGTACTGCCCGTGCGCTGGCCCGCGGTACTCGCCGTAGTTGCAGCAGTCCATCGCTGCCTGCGCCTACGCAGCCGGCAACGCGCCCGGCCATGCTCGCCCGCAACCACGCGCACTCGCACGCATCGCACTCGCGCTCTCTTGTCCTACCTAACTTTCCAATCCAAATGCATTACAAAATAATTATTCACCCCTCAAAAACTACATCGCCCGGTTAAACTTTCTTATAAAAAAATATTTAAAGCAGTCAGGCCGCTCGGAAAAGTTCAGATCGGTGCGACAAAATCACGCCGAGATCGAGTGCAGTTTCACGGCGGGAAACGGACGCGGGTGCGACGTTAGCTAGCGAAAAGAGGTCGGTCGAGTTTGCCGGCTTGGCGGATCAGTGGCGTCGGGCGGGCGCGGGGGGAGGGCCGCGGGGGGGGCGACGCCCGCTCGCCGGCGCTCGGCGCAACGCGGCGCTCGACGGACGCCGACTGAAGGCGGCGCGGAATCGATACGCCGCCGCCGCTCTACCCGCTCTACCCGCTCTACCTGCCCGCGCCCGTATTGCGCGCGAACTTTGTCTTCCTCCACGAAATTTTATATTTAGAACCATGGTGAAACAATTGATCAATACTTTGCACTATTAATTAGTACACTTTCGCCACTCTTTCAGAAGGTCACTTCTGTGGACAAGTTCTGGTAAATGTTCTGACGCTTCATAATTACGAATTAATTTAACTGAAAACTGTTTAATACAAAACATGAAAATTTAAAAATAATTAGACATTTATTTAAAAAGAATCAAATTTTTCAACACTTAACAACATTTATTCAACATTTAAAACCTAGAAATAAAACTATAAATTATTTATAAAAAAATCCTATAGCACACGTTTAACTCTAACTAACTTAAAAAATAATGTACAAAATTTAAACAGTAAGAAAGAATTAAATGATTGTTAATTTTATATACATATATGTATGCACTTTATAATATATGCGCAACGTAACTATGTAGATAGTAGTTACTCGTAGTTGCAAAGTTTTATCGAATTGCGCGTAGGCGGCACTGACCCACATAGTAAATATAGTTATGCAGTTGAACAGGCACCACCCGTCGTTCTTCAATAAGATCTCGTCATTGCTAACTTTTATTGGGCATTATACATTAACAAATAAAATCTTGTTAGAAACGCATACCGCTCATCTCCTTCACGTTCCTCTAAGCTAAACAATACTTGGTAATAATGTAAATTGGCTCTTGACAAATTATTTTATTAGAATACGATTAAAAGAAATTTTAAACATATTTGAACTTTTCATTTAGATTTTTTATAATTTCTATCAGAAACCAAAATAGTAAAAAAACATCGATATACATATGTCTGTATATTCCACATATTGTCAACCTACACAGTTCACAGCCTCACTTTCAGTCGTTGATCAATAAACATTTCTATTGATTCTCTTGTTACCTAGTGTAAGCAAAGTCTACTGTTAAAACAAAAAAGGCTATTTGTGAGCATTGCAGATAATAAAGAATTAAAGTAGAAGCTCCAGTACGTATCTTGTTTCATATACAAATTTTGATTTCGCGCCAAACAACTGTGCACCAACTGATATAAAACCAGGATTCGTCGCGCGCATTTTAAAATCGAAGTTCAGTTACATGATTAAGTTTTTATCATAAATAAAAAATAAAGACGAATTATAAAAGTTACTGGAAACTAGATACATTTTAAAAAAGAAATATTAATTAACTGATTATAATTAAATGTATCTTATTAATAACATAAGTCTCTTTTTAATGATTTAATGAAACTTAATAAAACTTTTTTCTTGAAAAGGCCTAATTACTATAAATACCTATTTAGCTCATTTTTTTTAATTTGCTTTATGGATTTATTTTACAATTTAATCTTAAACATAGATAATTAATTTATATGAGAAAGCATAAGTATCCAAATGATATGCTATAGTGTGGAGAAGCCAGGCGCGGGTTATCATGCAGATTGCGGCGAATCAATAGGGCGCCTCGGCCACTGACGGCGGATGACGATCAATAGCGTCCCAACGGAGCTGTCTCCGCATTAAGGGGCTTCCTCGAACGCCTTCACATATATCTACAAGCTATCTACACTCCGTACATCACTCTACTTCCATACAAGCGTAAGAGCTTCTTGTTTGCGTCTAAGTATACACGGGAAATTTGTTTCTGCGAGTACTTCAATATAAAATAAAAGTTAACTGCTTAATTAATTGTACTTATATATTGGCAAATTAAATAATTAACACACATATGTATTAGACACTTATTAATTTACCAGTCTTACCTAATCTTTGTATAAGGCAAACTTTATAGAGTCGACTTTGTGGAATTTAAATCTATAATACAAAGGTCGTTCTAAAGTCACTAGAAGGATGCATCAAGAATTTTTCATAAATGATATGCAAATATGTGATTCAACTGAAAAGAGGTAAAAGTATTTTCAATTTTTATAACAAAAGTGGTTTGTGGGTATATCCAGTTTGTAAATTTTACATCATTACTAGCGGCTCACCCTCGCTTCGCTCGGGTTCGTCGCTAGGTACGTTTTACATAGATATTTAAAATAGTAATTTGCCAGCGTTAGCTGTATAAATTTTAATATATATTTTTTTAATTTTTTTGATGTTTTTATACTTATTATCTTATTCTGGACTAAGAGAAATCCAAAAAAATCAAATATCATAAAAATTAGTCCAGACGTTCTTGAGATGGTGTAACTAACACGACTTTGTTTTATACTTATATATAGATGTATTTTCTTTTTTAAAATTTATGTATGTATAAATGAGCTCGCAATATACCTACCTACATAATTGACTATTGACATTATAGAGGGCTTTAATTACACATAGAATAGTAAAAGAAATAGTTTTTTTTTTTAATTTGTTACTTATTGTTGATAAGCAAAATGTTTTAAAGTTTACTAAAAAAAAATATAAAAAAAATATAGATATACAATGACAATTATAATTACTATGTGCTAACTTGATTTTATATAGATAATACCTCTACATTATCGGTTACTCAATGAGTTTATCACAGGCGTGTTACTTTTTGAAACAGATATAGTCGTGCCAATGTCAAAATATCGACAAGTATCAATTAGTGTCATATGCAAAGTAGCCATCAGTTTTGTCTGCGTTCGTCACATGAAGTAGATTGAAGTAATACACATGGTGAAATGTTTTTAAACAAAACTTCTATTGCAGCATTTACAACATTTAATAACTCTACCATTCATAACTTACTTATTGATATTCTATATTCAACAAAGCGAAAAAAAATGCGACAAAATGTCTATAAAAAATAATAATCTATACTAATATAATATTATAAAGAGGTAAAGTTTGAGAGTTTGTGAGGGTGTAATCTCTGGATCTACTAAACCGATTTAGATGAAATTTGGTAATAAGATAGATTGAGACCCTGGGAAGGACATAGGATACTTTTTATGCTGGAAATCATGCCTTAAAGGGGTGAATATGGGGATGAAAGTTTGCATGGGGAATCAGCCTTGGGACGAACCCGAACGAAGCGAGGGTGAGTCGCTAGTAAAAAATAACAACGGTACTTATGAAGGATTCTGAGCTTCAATACCCTTATTAAAAATCAATAAGCTTAATAAAAAGCCTCATTGACACTATTACAGCTCATAGATATTGACTTGCTAACTAACCATCCCATATAAAACCAACCTGACGATTAGATGTCTACGAACGTACATAATACATATGTATGTATTTCTCCTTAGTTGTACTTACACAATTTCCCTCACACGGTAGACAGAGAGGACGTTTGGTATGAATTTTTACTCTATTCTTTTTTTCGCGTCTTGACTGATTGGTATTAGTACTTTTAACACTTATATATTTATAATTAATTATTGTTATTTACTTATGGATTTATAAGATAATGAACTTATAATAAAAAATGTATTGATCAAAACCGAATGAATTTTTATAATATTACCATTCAAAAATTAGCACTTCAGAAATCAAACTTACAATTTCTAATTCAATTATCTATATTATAATGAAGCAGTAACTTCTCGAAATCTTTACATGCAATATTTTATTGAAACAAAGACTGTAACGTATTATGTAGACAATATAGACCTCAAAACAATAGTTATTAAAAAATGTTGTCTGTTTGCCTGTATATCTGTTTGTCTGTGTGTCTGTTTGTGTGTGCGCGTTTCACACAAAAAATGATGAACCGATTTTAACGAAATTTGATGAAGTGAACATACTACTCGGATCAACAATTAGGATACCTTTTACTTCAGGTAAATCTTTCTTCCCACGGGAAAATGCAATAACTGGTTTTATCGAGTCCTACTTAGAAACCTTCCGCTGGCAAAACCTTAGACATACATCAAAACAATGTATCAAAAAATTGTAGATCTTAAAAAGGCCTACAGAAAAATCTGCAATAGTATATGTCTATCTTCTAAGCCCTAAGGTACATTCGGAATAACTATTTTTCTTATGTATTTTTTATTATTTTTTATAATACTTACCTACTTTTCTATACATAGTATATATAGTCCATTCAATACTTACCTTTAAAACGTACCCAGTCTCGCTAGTCTATACTAATATTATAAAGAGGAAAGATTTGTTTGTTTGTTTGTACCGAATAGGCTCCGAAACTACGGAACTGATTTAGTTGAAATTTAGTGAGATGGTAGTTTAAGACCCTGAGAAGGACATAGGATAGGTTTATATCCCGGAAATCATCTCTTAATGGGGTGAATATGGGGATAAAAATTTGTATGGGGAATTTTATTGAAAAATATTTCAAATCGTAAGAATTCACTGTTTTCGTATTTTTGCCTTTGTATACACACAATTACCCACCTGGACACCAAATATCAACTTTCTAGGTTATCTGGAAGTGGGTTAGGTTTTACTACTATATGTCAGTCAGTTAGTGATAAAAATGCCGATTTTTAGACGTTAATATCTCAATAACCACTTGAGATGTATGTATAAAATTAAAAGTTCTAGTTTATGTAAGGGGATTTAATAAATGAACCAAATTTCATGTGTTTATGTTAAATAGATTTAAGAGAGTGAGCTCAATAGTGGCTCCAAATGGTTCGTGTAAAATAACACACGGTGCTGCGTCGCCAGTTCCTTTGGCTTGAACTTGGCTGGATACGCTACCGCGTGTCTTAATAACAACTACGAAGGGTTTTTATTTCAGCAAGCTTTGTATATAACTATGTACCTACACTGTACATTTATAATATGTATGTATGTTCATCTGTTCCCGCATATATTCTAAACTATCATAATTTGACAAATGAGATACCGTTAGATGGGTCTTGATCGTCAGTTGTTTATTGTTGTTCATATGCTATGTAAAATTTAGACTTAAAGTTATGTATTAAAATAAAAATATTTATAGAGCGTGATTTAATCAGTAGTCGAATTTTAGTTTTTAAACCTATATCTCGTTTTCTTTTCTGCAAATAATCTAGTTTTTCACTTAGTAGATACAGAATTGAATGAATATACATCACAAAAATTAATATAATATTAATATCAAAACACTAGAAAGATCGAAAAGTAATTTACAAAATGTATTTTATCATCATCATCATCATATTCAGCCTGCGTTCATCCACTGCTGGACATAGGCCTCTCCTATGGCACGCCACTGAGCTCGATCTTCAGCTCTACGCATCCAACCGCTGCCAGCCAGTTTACGAATATCGTCGCTCCACCTAGCTGGAGGGCGTCCTACACTACGTTTGCCGAGCCGTGGTCTTTTTTTTTTTTTTTTTTTTTATGAGATTCAGTGACAAACGAGCAGACAGACTACCTGATGGAAAGCAGTACCTGCCGCCCATAACACCTACGGTTCATGCACTTAGGTTTTAATTAACAAAAATGCAGAACCATAGGTGCGTTGTCACTGTGAGGACTAAGATGATATGCCTCTTGCCTGTAATTGCGCTGGCTACCTTATCCTTCAAACCGGAACACAACAATGTAATCATTGTTGCTTGGCGGCAGAAATAGATAAGGGGGTGGTACCCATCCAGAGTCCTACCACCTGGTGAAGTTACGTCTCCACTCTAGAACCCGTCTACTCCATCGGTTATCGGTTCTGCGGCAGATGTGACCAGCCCACTGCCACTTCAGCTTGTTAATTCTTTGGGCTATGTCGATAACTTTGGTTCTCGTCGGATCTTTTCATTTCGGATCCGATCCTTTATTGATAAATGTATTTACTAAGCTTATATTTTACCTTCTTCAAAATATGTTAATCAAACCGACGGGGTCGTTAACATTTTTACGAATTTATTTTTCAGTCTCGTTCGGAAATTGCATGGGACAAATTGCGGCTAACTTTGAAGCTCGACATTTCGAGAACTCAGCGTTTACATGAAAGCTCTACTTAATTTTTAAAGAACTTTGTAACGATGCCTCCCACGCTGAGGTTCATGAAAAAACTAAATATCCATATTTCTATTTACCAAGAAGTAAGTTTATTACATACGAGTGTACGTAGCTTAGTAAATAAAATACTATATTATTCACTTTAAGAATGCTAGAAGACGTAATTTTAAACTATGACAAAAAATATCTAAATAGCCTAGAGATATAACAAAAAAGAACAGATGTAGGGAAGTAAAGTGCATAACAATACAATATAATAATTAATTTTAACAGCTGATGATCAAAGTGGAGTCTCCGACTTAGTGTTGCCCAAAATCGGTCTTGGTCTTGCAGTCTTATAGCAAGACCAAGACCAAGACTGACCGTGCAAAATTTGAGCAAGAACAAGACTAAGCCTGCCAGTTTTTGGCGTATTAGTTACTATCAGTGCATTTTCGTTGAAGGGGGAATTTACACAGCCTGAATAAGTAAATAAAAAATTATATATTAAATATAGTATGAAAAGAAACAAAAATATGAAAATAATAAAAACGAAAAATAAACTATATAGAATAAAGCGTAATAAAATTATATGTAGTATGTTACCGAGAAAATGTTTATTTTATTTATTTATTCATGTACCAAAAAAATACATATAAAATAGAAAACAGTAACCATGTGTACAAAGGATAACTTATCTCTTTAAGAGATCTCTACCAGAAACCCTCAAGTGTGAGAAAAGAACAATAATAATAGTAAGGTATTTTCTTAATATTTCAAAAATTACAGTCCGAAAAAGAGATCTTATAAACTAATTTAAAATCTAACTTATAATATTATTAAGAAACAAACTGACTCCCTTGGGACACGGTAGATATCTCAGTTGGTTTGAGCATCGGTACGAATCGCTTAGGTCGTGGGTTCTCAAACCCCACCCGGTGTCAGTTGATTGTTCGAATATCTCATTAAATGTTTAGACATTTATTATTTGGTTGGTCTTTACTATGGCTATGTTAATTCAAGCTCAAAATGTACCTACTCCGTTACGTTGTTCTAAGATCTAAAGTAACGTTTAATAAATAGCAATAGATTAATAGGTAATTGCGAGACTTGCAAGACTCTTGCTGTAAGTCCAAGACCAAGACTGGGAGCACAATCCCAAGACCAAGACCAAGACCAGGTGTATTTACGCAAGACCAAGACCAAATCTCGTCTTGTTCTTGCATTTGGGCAACATTACTCTGACTGTATAATACAATGTTTCTTCGTCAACTTGTTACATCTTTTTAATTCGCTTTTTAAGAAGTCCGTTTTTTATTTTATTATTCGATTTTTTATTTACAGCTTTTCAGTTTAGTTAGTAGACTTTTCGAGTTTATTTAACAATTTGTTAAGCTAAATAATTTTTAAACATATAAGATGATGATTATTATTGACACTTGCGTTATCAAGACATATCTCTCATGACTCATGAAGTATCATCTTATCTTATGTATTTAAACGAGCAATTCTTGTATATTTATATCTTTATTTATTTATTTATTTATACCGGCGATCTCGGAAACGGCTCTAACGATTTTGCTGAAATTTGGTATATGGGGGCTTTCGGGGGCGAAAAATTGATCTAGATTAGTCACATGTCTGGGAAAACGCGTGTTTTCGAGTTTTCATGCGTTTTTCTTATGCATTATTCTACGCAAAATTTAATCGCGACATCTATACAACTTTCTCAGTAACACTTAGTCACTTAATGTAAAATTATTTTTAAGCCAAATTAAAAAGAAAATTATTCTTATCGCGACATCTATACAACTGTCTCAGTAACACTTAGTCACTTAATGTAAAATTATTTTTAAGTCAAATTAAAAAGAAAATTGTTCTTATCGCGACATCTATAGAACTTTCTCAGTAACACTTAGTCACTTAATGTAAAATATACAATCTTTCAAGAACTCCGAGCGAAGCTCGGTCGCCCAGGTCTAATCGCTTAAGCCGTATAATTCCGAGGGAACGTAGGATTGAACATACATATGTACATATATACATAGAGGTCAAACACATAACCCTTCTTTGGGCTTCGCCGCAGCCGGGTAACTCTGTAACTATTAAAAACAAAGAGTTTTTCCGTCACGGCGTTTGAGGAACACATGAGGCAGTAAGACTAAGTGATATAATATGTATTAAATAAAATATATAAGTAATTATGTAATAATACATACCTACATACCTAAAAAATATCATAGCCTCAGGTTAAATAACTTCGATTCTGGGCTCTGGCATGAAACCAAATTGTATGTCATCTACGAAATGTAGTAAAAAGAAAGTTAATAATACTTTGTAAAATGAAACTTCATCATGGACAAAGCGCTCATTAATTAGGTACTGTTGATAAATATTACTTTACACTCTTTCTTCTTTCAAAATATAATTGAGCAGTACCAGTGGCGTAACTAGCCTTTTTCGGGCCCAATGGAAAAAAATATGAAAGTATGCCTATTTTGAAAATCAATGTTGTTCATAAACTAATACAGTTTTCGAACTTCTCGCTTTTTTCAAAGCGCTCTCACGGAAGAACGGGTAGTGTATTAAGTTTAGTAAAAAAGCTGATCTTAGAGGACCATTCATCGTTTTATAGAATTTAGGTACGATCACATTCCTCGTGGTCCTCGACCCTCATAATAAAAATAATATGCGGAAATTTAGGGGCACTTATTTCTTGTAGTTTTTTTAAATTTCCATGAGGGCCGACCTCGAATAGATGTTTTAAAATAAAAGAATCGTTTGTTGCCCGCTAAGGCCCCCTTGAATCAGGGGCATTGGTTACATTGGCATAGCTACGCCACTGGGCAGTACTGAGTTAACCAAGAAATTAAAATTTTTATTAAAAAAAACTTTAAAATAATAAAAGACATTGTTCATTGTGTTCATATTATCTCAATATTTTGCAGGTCTATTATCAAAAATTAGATTAGATATTTTATTTTAGAACGTCACAACCTAGAACATTTAATACAAAGGCATAATAAAACAAATGTTAATAAAGAAGCATCTTTTATTTGTAACATAATTTATAATATAAATCTTGTAAAATTTCGAATAAAATATTCAACAATATTAACGTAAATATAAAATTATCTACTAAATATATATTATTTTCTATATTTCACTTTATCTTAATTTCTAAATATTTTTAAATAATTTATTGTTTTCACTAATGGCCTTCTAACACATTGTCGTGCACCTTACAAAAAATAAACTTATGAAAATTATGAGTGAATAACTGGACAATTCGCCTTAATTATATCCCTAGTACATTGTCAAGTTAAACACGCTCAATATTTCTGAAACACACGGTAACAATGTACAAGGTAAACAAATCATCTCAATTAGCTTCTTAGAATTGAGTTACAAAGAGAATAAAAATATAACAGGCACATTGTTGTAAGCACCGAATAAATCTAAGGCAATGCAGAATCAATAACATACATACATACAGAATCACATATATAAAAGGACACAATATTGTCATTTAACGGGTTGTTTGTTATTTAATTTTAAATTAAAATGTCCCCAAAATTGGTTCGAATAATATAATTAAAATAAATTCTCCGAATACAAAACAACAGTAAACTGTTGGAATTCAGGTGAATCTCAGATCTAAAGTAAGTAATGAAAAATAATAGGTTTAAGAGGCATGGGCGTAGCGAGGTACGGGCAAGGAGGGGCAGTTGCCCCCCTTAGAAGAGCGGTCGTTTGCTGGTAAACTAATTCTGATGAGTTTCATAGCTTACCACGCTTCTTATAAGACCTGAGAAACTAACAGGCTTGAAGGCTGGCTTGTGAAATTCAACAATACGGGATGTGATCTGTGATATAACCGAAAAAATCGAAAAAAATCGAGCCTAAAATCGAAGGAATAAAAAAACAATTAAACAGATTAAAAAAATCCTGCTATTTTAATAAAAGCAAAAGATAATATGTAGGAGTTATAAATAGTCAATCATTTTTCATCAATAATTATTAATCGAATAAATCTATACTAATATTATAAAGCTGAAGAGTTTGTTTGTTTGTTTGTTGTTTGGTTGAACGCGCTAATCTCAGAAACTACTAATCCGATTTGAAAAAATCTTTTTGCATTAGATAGCCCGTTAACTGAGGAAGACTATAGGCTATATATCATCCCGGAAAATGTACAGTTCCCGTGGGATAAATTTGTTTTTGTCTAGGGACGAACCCGAAGCGAAGCGAGGGTGAGTCGCTATCATTTAATAAAAGAAACTATTCCTTCTATCCATCCTTACATTCTCCATGCAACTTGCTATCTTCACACACGATCAACTTAGGTTCATTTACCCTTCTAGGGTAAACAGGTGTATATGGTAACACTTCTCTCTTTACAATTAAAAATAACCTACAATAACTTGGTAACGATAAAACAATTAATAAATTTAAACTTAATTAACATTTTGGCACAAATTACCAAAATTGTAATAATATGTATCATATAAAATATCATCACTATATTGATTTTTCGAAATTTATTGTCTATTAAATACTGTTCATAAAAACAAGGGCGATAACAATTAGTAAATATATATTTGTTATATTTTAATCGCTCTTCAATTAATAATAATAAAATAATATCAATAATATACAATCTGTATGTGTTAATACTGAGATTTTTTTCTTGTACTCTTCGAATCTCGAAAGGTATCTACTTAATTGACATAATTCAATGCACAGATTGAATCTCTTTATCATAGACTTTCTTCTATTTTCAATACATTTTTTTGTTTTGTTCTATCTATTAATGAATAAGTCCAAAATATTCAATTAATATCCGTCAAATAATGTTATAGTTCCCGTCACGTAAAAAAAACGCTGGCTGTTTACCTACGCACTGAGCGACTTATAAACAAAATTGGTGTTATGTAAGGGGCGCGACGGGGGAATGCTCTCTGAATAAAATCACGCTTCGTTCGCTCTCATAGTACAGTCGCACGACGATGGTTTTACATAGGAAAGAAAATTTATGTATAGTGTCTATTGTTTTATGAAGAAAGAATCTGAGAAAGGGTCAGCTGATTATTTTAAAACAATGTATGAAACGGACTGCAGAAGCTACGAAAACTTCTGAGACTACAGTGAGATTGTAAAAAATGCGAACAGTTCAGAATTGTTTTTCGAACTCCCTGATGATTACTGAATGATGGGCCTTAGTTTTAGTTTTCTGATAACAACCTACTATAAATTTTAAGATCAATATAAAAAATAATGCTCAAGTAAACATTATCTATTTTTTTAATTCCAAAGTACTAAGTAGCCAGTACCTGTTATGATTTTACAATAAAACAATTACACTTAAAAAAACAATTTAGCCTAGTACTTTAAGACGACTGTACCAATGCGCATGCGCATACACATCCCCTCCACTACCTCTCAGCGTTCTTTTTACGTGACGGGATTTGTACCTAGATAAGTCTAGGCACAAATCCCGTCACGTAGAAATTAATTTTAAATATTAATTATTTCATAACTGCTTGTATATTGTTCAAGTTACAATAAAAAAGTTTGCAAAGAAATTATAGAGCATTTGTTTTTGACATATTTTGTCTATTCCACAATTTTTCACAATTTCTACCATGACCTTTGTTCTGACAACATAACCTAGTCATGTAAATACTTCCGCTCATCTGTTCAGTATATTGTATAATATCTAAGTAATAAAAATATATTTTTTTGTCGCTACTAATATAGTAGACTAAAGTTTCTTATAATTTTTCATCTTACGTTTAAGTTAAAATATGGAGCACCATTTTAATACCTAATTATAGCTCCCAATTAACTCAATAACCAAGCACTCAATCACTCATAACATCTATTTTGGAGAGATCTCATTGCAACCAACAAAATATTGTATATATATAGTTGCTGTTAAAATATCCTAATATCAAATATTATATTTATTTAATAAAATAATTTATTTTGTTTACTAATAGTTCGGTAATAAATTTTGTATAAAAAATTTCAAGGCACAAAATGTAAATCTAAGGCACTTCTCGTACTAGTTGCGTTGGCCGTGGCTGGTCCACATATGCTCTTTGAAGGTTTCCCTCATAGTGAACGACCTTGGGCAGAGATAGCAACAAAGCCTGTTAGTTAGATCTGAGTGCATTAATCTCACGTGGTACTTGAGAGCTGACTGGTTTGAATATTTCATACCACAATGGGGACAGTCCCCACATATAGCTGCATGGTTTGACTGGTGACTGACATTTTGTGAAGTTGACGCCCCAGTGGCCAATACTGGAGCTGTTGACATTCCCGCTAACAACAGTAATGCTTGAGATTGCTCTTGACTGTACTCTGAATCAGTGCCGTCTTGCTGCTCTGATAACAAAACTTCTGGTTCATAGTCCATGTCAGATTTCGGTGAATGTTTCTCAGATTTCACTAACGAATCCTCATTTGTTTTCACTGGACTCTTAGTTAGGGTTTGAAAATTCATAGAATCCATGCTGGATTCCTTTTGACGAATGACATTTTGCATATCAGGTATATTTGAAACTTTTTTTATGGTGTTGGCACATACATCACTCTTTGAAGGGTTAATTCCTAAAAATCACAAAAGTTACGGTTAATATTTATTTTCTCATTGCAGTAAATAAATGTGTATGTGTTGTTAAGATCCCTATTTGTGTATTAACATTTAACATTATATCTACCTCATAATATACATTTGTAGAATATAACTTCCTAAAGTTATAATAAAGGCACCACACCATGTACACAATGACAATCTCTTTCTCTTATTGAGCAGTAAGTGGGTTTACTTTTATGCTATTCACATTTTATAACCAATATGAAGACAATTTTTGATATTTTTTTAAGTTAGGTAATAATAATTATATATGAAATACTAGCAGCTCACCCTGGCTTCGCTCGGGTTCGCCTATAGGAAAACAAAAAAAACCTATCCCACAGGTACCGTACATTTTTCTGGGATAAAAAGTAGCATATGTGTTATTCCAGACTATAATCTATCTCTGTGCTAAATTTCATCCAGATCCGTTCAATTTTTCTGGCGTGAAAGAGTAACAAACATCCATACTCACAAACAAACACATTTATAATATTAGTATAGATAAATTCAAAAAATGAAAGAAAATATGGCTTCTATGCTATGAGAAAAAAAATGGTGTCAATGTTTGAATAAAAGGCTATACAATAAAACTTAATTTGACAGGGTCAAATATTGTAATCATAGTGAAAATGAGCATCATCAACCGTGTGTGTGATTACTGGTGAAATAATACTTGATGATATAGTACAAATAGACAAAAGTTTTGTATCAAGCTACATATAAGCTGGAAAACATACCTATATGCAATAAAAACTAAATTCAATGAAAGCTATACTGTTATTCTTGAATGAGTTTGACATATGGATAAACATCAGACATAAAGACAGAGAGACATAATTTTTTAAACAGTATATTATACTTTTGTTGCTGATCAAATACATTCATCCGTTAAATTGACATAACTTTTTTATTTATGAACCGATTGAAATAAAATAAATACAAAATGTTAAGTGAAGCTAACCTCAATACATTAATGAAAACCGCACCTGAATCAGTTAAGCTGTTTCTAAGATAAGCGCGTACAAACGCACAGACAAACAGACAAAAATTCTAAAAATTATTGCTTCAGGTTCTATTGTGTTAATAAACAACCCCCAATAATAGTTTTTCTCAAATATCTTCCATGCACAGACAGCAATCAGTTAGTTTTATTATATGTCATAAATTAAATATACATATTTAACCTTGTGACAATATTATTATATAAAACTAGCGACTCACCCTCGCTCCGCTCGAGTTCGTCCCTACTTACGTTTTAATGTTTATTATAGATTCCTCAGAAATGAGATATTTTCCTGCAGAAAAGTATCCTATATGTTGATCCGGATAACCAGCTATCATCAAACCAAATTTCATCAAAATCCCTCTACTAGTTTTTCCGTGATGTGGTAACACAGACAGACAGACAAACAGCCAAAAATTCTAAAAACTATAGATTCAGCCCCTGTATCGATAATTATATCTATTTCAATAAGATTTTCCAAAAAATATTTAATGTGCAGATTCAGCTTATATATGTATAGAAGACTAAAATTAACTCTTCATCATACATTCTATAAGTTTTACAATGTTTCTATTTTACAATGTCGATTTTAGATTTACTGTTGATAAGCACCAAATAACTTTAACTTACCTGAGATTAAAGATCTGGCAAGCATACTATTCTCATAATCTGGAAGACTATCATCATTTTCAGAATTTATTGATTGATTGTGTACAGGTGAAATCCTATCCTCCCATTCTGTTTTAATTGTAACTGGAATGTCCTCTTGTATATTAACCTATAAGAAGATTTTGAATTGAACACTTCTAGCCATAAAGCATGATTGGAGTTTTTTTATTTGTCTGTAATGCTAAGGCATATAAACCATGATTAAGTTGTGAAAATTTATTAGGATTTAATATTTATTTTATACTAGCGACTTACCCTCACTTCACTCAAGAGTGTCTCTTTTATTTTTTAAGCAGAACCTTTTTTCTAAAATAAAAGTAGCCTATGTTTCTCCTTATAACAACAGCTATCTGCCAGTGAAAGTCCCGTCAAAATCAGTTCAGCCGTTTCAGAGATTAGCCGCAACAAACAGACAGACAGACAAAAATTAAAAAAAATGTTTTTCTTATAAATGACATATGTATATAACAACTTCACATGCATTTAGTAATAAGATGTTATTTTAAAATTACAAACAGAATTTTATTTATCCTTACAGATGACATAAAGTTGTATTAAAATTTAAACATTCTTTATGGATACAGATATACACAAATTGTATAGACTCCTGTCAATTGCACATACCAAAATATGTTTAATTATAGATAAAGTCATAGCTCAACTACATATGTAAACTAACCTGACTTGTATTCTTCCCATTAGCAGTCACAAGCTGCTCAGTTTTACTTTCATTTTTCTTGTCTATATTATTTTCTGGTAAATATAATGAGTTATCAGCCTTTACTTGGGATCCATTATTTTTGCTGTATATCTCACTAGTCTCCACAATTTTACTTTTCTTATGACTATCACCAAGAGGTATTTCATTGGGCTTATCAGAAGTGCTGCTTCTTCTTTTCTTCAGAGCTGGCATTTTCGCCTCTTTGTGTGAAACACTAAACTGTGGTTTAGAAGATATTGTTAACTGAGTGTATAGTTTATTTGTTGCACTGGTTGAAAAAAAATTTTCACTCTAAAATGTAACAAATAAATTTTAGTTCAGAATTCAATTATTGTAATAATAATAATAATATATAATAAACAATGATATTATTTTTTTTTCTTTAAGAACAAACTTACCTGTTGAGTTACACCTGTTAATCCCTTAACTTGAAGTAAAGCAGCAGTGTGCAAAAAAGATGACAGTTTGCTTTCCTCAATGAATACTTCTCCTTGATACATATAAGATAACAAGCTGAGAATATCATCTGCTGATACATCTTTTAAAATTATAACTGGATGTTGACATGGATTCTCCTGAAATATTTTTTTCTCACATTAATTACATTATTGGCAAAAATTTAATTTACGTTTAGTTAACGTTACGTTACGCATGTGGAAGTAGTTTAAGTATCACTTAAAAATTTGGTAATATCTTCCAGATAGTGTTGTTAGTATAAACGTGAAGGTTATAATGCCCCAAGTCATTCACCTTGAACACATTCCTAAAGTACGGGCTGCATGCTGACAGTATTACTTTATGGGCCTTGATGTTTCTGCCTTCACAAGTCAATGTAACATCGACCAGATCTTCAGAACACTTTAGTGAATCCAATGCACTCACTATATTTGTTTGGAAGTTATTCCAACGTAAACAAAACTGGTCTGCCATTACTATGTTTTCGTTAGATAAATCTGAAAACAAATTTACAATCACTAATTTTTATTTTCAATTGCAGAAAATACACAAAAATAACAATTACTTTTACTTCCACGTACCAGTTCACACATAACTATACAAAACATGTATATTTTCAATATCTACTCTCACAATTTTTTTCTAACACATTTGTTTTATCAAGACTATTTCGTACGAATAAAAATAAAGTGCATGACCTCCAATGACACAGTCTTCTTTCACTTTTTATACTATAGACAATTTAAATGTTTTTAATGCAATTTGCATGCATGCACTTTTGCAAAGACTCGGATACTCGATAAAATTAGTTATAACTCACATGAACAAAGACCTCTATAATAAGATAATTAAGAGTGATTATCTAATTACTCAATAATTATTAACGTTATATAATAATAAATATGTACAAATTAAATAACAACGAAAAAACTATTGCTTTCGATTTTTAGAATCTCTTTGGAATCTAGAAAGTTCGAATCGAATCGATAATAATCTTGTGCAGGCACATCATTATTTAATTATTGCCATTCACATAATTCCCCTTGTTTATCGGGAAATTATTTATTTAATATTAATTATCGTAATAATTGTTAAATAAT
This sequence comes from Argynnis bischoffii washingtonia, assembly GCA_033884665.1. NCBI lineage: Eukaryota > Metazoa > Arthropoda > Insecta > Lepidoptera > Nymphalidae > Argynnis > Argynnis bischoffii. The sequence goes on along the minus strand of CM066618.1, from coordinate 8,334,531 downwards.
ATAATATACATATTTTTTAAAATAAAAGGGTCAATGGGAGGCATAAGAAAATTTATTAGCACAACAAGAATTTAATTAAAGTGTATATTTAATACATACAAGTATTTTTTTAAGATTACATAACAATTATTTAAAGCTATTTTTCTATTTACATTTCAAAATATAATAATACTTATTATGCATTTCTAAATGTACCTCACAGGCTCAAAAAAGTCCGAACCTTCGAAAAGCTTGCATAGGGACATAGACCTAATACGTAGCCTCTCTTAGCCCCACAGGAAATGCCTAAGGATAGTCATCAGATAATACGTAGATACTACGGGAAATATGAAAAAATAAATAGGGGTTGTGAAATGGAGTCTGGATGGATTAAATAACGGTTATTGGATGAGACTACAAGACGTCCGTCTTCTTAACAGACATCATATTGAACATTTGGCTGACGGTGACCACCTTCTACAGGCTGGTCCCAGAAATTCGTTTTTAATATGAAAGTTTATTTTTTTTTATATTATTTTCAAATCAATAATAGTTTTCGGTAGGGAAATTTATATCTTTATCTGGCAATATTAGTATTGTCTTAGCCGGTAGATTCGCTTTGTTGGTGTTTTCAGTTTTAAAACGTGCCTACTGCGTACAAAGAACGTATTGGAATTCAATATTCTATAAAAAGCCCCTCGTTAGATTCAGCAAGATTAAAAGTTAATTGTGAAAATGAGTAACGACCCTGAAAGGTTTGATTCCATGCTTCTAGCAATGGCACAACAACATGAAGGTGGTGTAAAAGATGTAAGTCATTCTTCTTAGTATCTTACTTTATTAAAAGAGTCTTATAAAATAACGTTTTAAATATTCAGTAATTTTTAATCATTACTAATTAATCTCTTTTTCTTTTAAAAGTGAAATACTTTTATTTTTTCAGTTACTAGCCACTATTGTTAGCTTCTTAGCAAGAAAGACTGATTTCTTTACTGGAGGAAAAGAAGGAGAATGGGAAAAGGTATAATATATTTATATAACAACAAACTATTTCGTTAATCTATAATAATAAAACTTTGTTATTGTTTCTTTAAAAATATGCTAAAAGTAAAAATAACAGAATTAAAATCCATTCATCCTATCAATTCGTAAACAAATATTAGGTTAGCAAGTGAATAATAATTTAACTGTATAAGTAACTGACTTACTTAATTGTTACTGAATACAATGGTGTCATTGAAATATTATATTCCTATTATTTAAATTTTCAATTAACATTTTCAGGTTATTAAAGATACATTTTACGCACATGCTAAAAAGGCACGGGAAGAAGCTGATAAAGTTAAGAAAGAGAAAGAGGAAGCTGAGAAAAGGCTAAGAGATATTCAACAAAAAAAAGAGCAAGAGCGTCTGGCTAAAGACTTTGAACCAGCAACTGTCAAAGAACTTACAGATGAAGAGGCTGCTGAAATGCAAAACGATATAGATAAAGATAAACAACAAAGTATGTATTATGAATATTTAACTTTTGTTTAAAAATCTAACTCTAAAAAAATCAGACTTGTGAGTCTGAGCTAATACAGAGTGATAAAATATATTCATTAATTATTTAAATCTGCCACTCACTTTGCTAGATTTTGGTACTTGTTGTTTTACAGAATAGTATAACAATCCCATCAAATTTGATCCAAAAGTAAAATGAACCTAAAAACATTAGGTCCTAATTGATTTGGTTGATAATAAATTTATTTTCTTTTGTAGTTCTAAATTAAAAATGAATTTGCATTGAAAGGCCTGGTCAAGAGTAAGCTAGCTAAATTCCAACTAGAACTACAATGGAATTAGTTATTTATAATTTCATATAAAAAATATGTTAACTACTGCTTGTTTTTAACAGTTATTAAACTAAGTTAAAACATATTTTTTATAATTTATGTGATTGGGAACCAAAAAATCTGTTTATATTACACTTAGAGCTGCAAATACAAACATTGCTAAATAAATGACCTAAATCTTTTTATTTCATGAGATAGGGCGAAGAACAATATGGCCCAGGACTACAATCCTATACTATTAAACAAGCAATATTTGTATAAATATTTGTAATCAATCACATTCTCGAAAACAGCTCTAATGATTTCGATAAAATTTGTAGTATAGTTGTTTACGGGGGCGAAAAACTGATCTAGTAAGGTCTCATATCTGGTTGAATTCTTTATATTTTCACGTAAAAAATTTTGTCCGCGCAATATGCGTTAAAGCGTTGGCCGCCTATGCGCAGGTAAAAAAAAGTCAGACAAAGCTCAGTCGCCGAGTTATTGATATTTCAAAGAGTTTAGTTGTTTAGCACTAGCATTTTTTTATTTTACATCTGTCTTATTTAGAGAGTGAAGATGGAAGTGGTGATGCAAATGGTGATGCTGAGATGACCGAAGAAGACGATGATCCCAAAGAGAAAGGAAAATTGAAACCTAATTCTGGTAATGGCTGCGATTTAGAAAATTATAGGTGGACTCAAACTTTGGAAGAGGTGGAGGTGAGTACTGAGTCTGAAATTATTAGAAAATGACTTTTTTTTTTCAGGTATTGATCCATTAATTAATTTTTTTTGGTATTTATGCTTAATTTCAACAACTTTAAGGTCATGATAATGAAAAGTCTCATAGTGTAAGAAGTAGATTAAAGGAGACCTATGCCAAAAGGCATACCGCAGTCTGAGACATTCTATAAAGCTTTGTGTTTATATTTATATAAAGCTATTTTTCAGTTAGTTTTTACATAAATATGTTATGTGCCGTTTCTGTTGTGTTATCCGAAAATGTGTATGTGTAAAATATGTTATGTTATCCGAAAAATATAGGCATTTTCAGATATCATCATGACTTAGTGATTAGTGAAAATCAATTGCTTACTTGCTTGGTGTATGGTTAACTTGAAGCATACACACAATACTTTGACCATAACAAAGTATGCCAGAGTTTACCTTTCAGCACCTTGCTGTCTTTACATGACAATTTTGTATTATTTGTCTAACAGATACTTTTTCTTGCAGTTTATTAAAGAAAAAAATCATATATGTAACAATTAAAAGTAAAAAAATATACTTAATAAAAATCCCTGTAAAATTTTTCTAGCCAACTTGTTTTTTGCATTATATATTTAAGTAAACAGATAGACACCTGAATGTGATTTCAGTGCTATTTTTTTTAAAGTACAGTCAAACCTAGATAAGTGAGACTTCAAGGGACCACGATCCCTTTCTCGTTTATGAAGATTTCTAACTTATAGAGTTACAGGAGTGACCTTTCTCATTTATAGAGGTTCGAAAAAAATGCAATGGGTCTACTGCAAATGTCTAGTGATAAACATGTATTGTATCGGTATTGTTCATCAGAATTTGAGTAGAAACTAACATTAGTTCCTCGAAATTCAAAGAAACAGAAACAATATTAGGTCCACGAAATTTAATTAATAAATAGCAGGTGATAAATTCGCTCGACTGTCAATTATATAGGTACAGGCAATTTTGGCAGTCTCAGTTATTGAGGTCCACAAATAAAAAACGACTTCTCTTATAGAGGTTTCTGTTTCTCTGTTATGGAGGTTTTAGATTATTAAAATGATGGGACCTGAGAATTATTGTCACTTACAGAGTTTCGCTCACTCAGGTTTGAATAAACTTTATAATATGCTGCTTCTTTCAAAGTGTTCCCATAGATTATTTTAGTACATATCCTCTATCTTTAATCCTCTCTGTCTTATCTTGACCAGAACATATGTATATATATATAATTATAAATTTTCTTGAGTTTTGATGTAAGAGGTAGATTCCAGAAGTAGGTACAGGCATTTTGATAAAAAAAAATTATACCTAAATGACATAGGATATAATTTTTGTTATGATATATAAATTTATTTAAAGTTTTTTTGTTGGTTGGTTTTTTATAACAATTCTTATATAAGTTATAAGAATAATATAACAGCTAATATAACATAAAATATTTTTTGAATTATAACAAGATAAAAAAAAAAAACTAAAGATTCCCATTTTATTTACTTTGGGCCATTCAGAGTAATAAAATTAATTCAAGTAATTTATAGTTTTAATGACATTGGGTACGGGGGAGTATTGATTGTGATAACATCAGCAATATTTATTTATTGAAAATAGTTAATTAAAATTTAGTAATTTTGATATGTCAAATTAATGTTTTCAGAACACACGTGACAACACTACTTGTCTGGTCAAAAGCGAAAAGCATGTTCAGGGATTTCCCAAAATAATTGAGTCATATTATTTACGTAAGCATATGAGAGGGGAGTAAGAGCATTGCTTACTTTTGCTGACAAGGGGGAGGGAGGGGTTAATAATTACTAAAATTCTACTTACGTAATACTTGAATGGTCCCTTTTATACTATTTTATTAATTTTTTATTTAATAACATATTGATAGTTATAAAATTCTAATAACATTACATTCATTCTTAAATAACAAAAAATGTATATTTTTCTACGGTGCGTACACTCTTCCAATTCAGTATCACCGACGTTAGACATGCACGATGTTTCCGACGTATTTTCTGCAATGGCGATACGAAAATAGATAAGAAATAAGAATGCTTATAAAAGTAAATCAGAGTAAAGTTTTTCTGTTAAAAAATAGTCAGTAGAAGCTGCGAAGTTGTCTCCATGTCTCGCAGAGCACGTGTACCTGTTTAAAAACTCCAATAGGATCCTATCAAAAGCAACAAAAGCCACATAGAAACCAATAAATATTTATCGGTTTCTATGTGGCTTTTGTCGCTTTTGATGGGATCCTATTGGAGTTTTTCTACAGGGATAGCCGTCGGTCCTGCGCCTTAACTCTCACCGAACTTTGAGACTGAAAAGACAGATGTCACTTGTATCTGTGCACACAATCACTACAAAGTATAAAACAAAGTCGTTTCCCGCTGTCTGTCCTATTCCTAATTCTATGTATGCTTAGATCTTAAAAACTACGCAACGGATTTTGATGCGTTTTTTTTTATTCATTATATATTTTTATACATTATAGATTCAAGAGGAAGGTTTATATGTATAATACATGCATATTAAAGTACAAAAAAGCCGAGAAATTCAAAGATTTGTATTTTATATTAACCGTTAAAACGTACCTGGGGACGAACCCGAGCGAAGCGAGGGTAAGTCGCTAGTTGAGCAATATAATATCTCTTGCGTAGTTGTTTAGTCTAAGACCACGGCGGCCAATCATGGCCGCCGTGGTCGAAATCGGTCAGGAGGACATTATAATATTACGTTACTTTTCCATATATAATATCTACTCACTACTATAATTTAAAATTTCACAAGGTACAACGAATTCGTCACGCGCTGATTATTCAATTATATTACAACCATATTTTGCGCTGATAATATTATTTTATAGGATTTTTTTCTGTTAAATACTGTATTATATAAACGAGATGTTGCATCCAAAAACAAATGTGGGTAGTGATAAATGGAAGAAATGTAAAAAGAGACGTGAGAGGTAGGTAGGTAGGTATTTAATATTTAATCGCTGTACATTTTAAGAAAAAAATGTAAACAATGTTTTACCTAGTTTTTTTTGTAACACAAAAATATTTACATGGTTTGTAACATCAAGATATTTGTAGACACGATTTTTTTGAAAAAAAAAGAGCAAAACAGTTTTTACGGTGTTTAATTATCACAGTTTTCCATAATTACGCCATACGGTATATATGTATATAGTACAAATGTATTCTATATGTTATTAAGTAGAATATAATTAAAAATTATAAAAATGACCTGATTACAACATAGTACAAAGTGTTATAACATAATAATTTATTCATATTTTATTAATGGGATACATAAATACTAATGCTTGTTCAAACAAAAAAAAATTATATAATCAAAGGATTAAAACAATAATATTATGTTTCACTAAGATTTTTTTATATTGAACTGAAATTGAAATCTTTACAATGTCAATATACTATAATTTTGTATTTAAACACTATTAAGTACCTAATAATAAATATTGTGTATTTAAAATTACATTACTTTTGCCTACAATTATCTTATATTGATATAATAAACAATTATTGCACTAAAAATTAGTAAGCAGATTTTTTAGAATATCTGCAGTATTATTTAAATTAATATTATCTAAAAAAATTATACTACTTATGACACGGAATCAACGGCTTTTTGCTTGTATTAAATTAAAAATGCCACGAAAGATTCACGTAGCAAATAAATTTTCTTATGTTATTTTAATAAATATAATTAGCTAAAAACTTTCCACTGTACAATTACTAATAGTCTTCATTGAAAACCTAATTTCGTATTCATTTTGTCAGCCTTTCTGTAGTTTCGAAAATCCAACACTAAAATCTATATAGTTGGTAAAATATGCCTTAAAATATATCCACTTCTTTCATTCTACCTTTTTCCAAATTTATAATGTTTCTTGGTCTCGCTTTGGATCATTTTTTCGTTTAAATTATTTTCAACGACTTCTTTATTATAGAGGAAGTCGATTTTATTCTTGAAGCGTTTATTAAAGTTGAAAATAGTTTTCTTTATTATATTCGATCTTCTTAAGAGTACTTGTACATACCAGTCTCCCGGCGCATCCGCACTGTAATAAAAATAAATTGAAATGAACTTATTAATACATATACGCAATTTGCAAAAAGCTGTTTGAATAAAAAGTAATATATGAATTAAATCGATTATAAACATAATATTATGTAAGTAATATCAAAAAATATTTAATCAGTTTGCATTATCAAACCTACATCACCAAAAATCTTGTATTTATAAACTTTTCTGGCTCTTATTGTATTTATAAACAATAACATTTTTTTTACGTTTAATAGTGATGATTTTGTATAATCGTTATAATATAATATTTTCCATACTGGCAGATCTATTAACCATCAGATTTCCGTAAAATATGGTGTTTTAAATTCTTATAAACACACTAGCGACTCACCCTCGCTCCGCTCGGGTTCGTTCCTACTTACATTTTAACGTTTAGTATAGATTTCTCAGAGATGAGATATTTTACCGCAGTAAAAAGTATCTTATATGTTGACGCGGATAACCAGCTATCATCATACCAAGTTTCATTAAAATCCCTCCAGTGGTTTTTTTGTGATGCGGTAACAGACAGACACAAAAATTCTAAAAACTATAGATTCGGCCTCTGTATCGATAATAATTTCTATTTCAATAAGATTTTCCAAAAAATATTTAATGTACAGATACAGCTTAGTTAGAATTTTATTATATACAGTATAGATAATTATTATATAAGAGTCGATTTTTTTTAATACGTTTTAAAATAACTGCCTTCGTGCTGTAGTCAAGAACGGCTGCACATCCGGAGGTCTTGGGTTCGAGTCCTGGGTCGGGCCAAGTTTAGTTATTGAGTTTTTCTATTTAGTAAGACTCAGTAACAGCTCGAAGTTAGGAAGTTGGCGGTGTTTCGCCCCCGTGCCTCGTAAAGCACGTTAAGCCGTCGATCTTGCGCCTTAACTCTCACTGGTCGTGTCGAGTACTCGTCCCACCAGAGTACAAAAGTGAGAGGAATAGAGACTGCGCTTGTGTCTACGCGCATATTGCATTATAATATCTCTGGCGCAGATGGCTAGTCTCAATGAGATTGGCCGCCGTGGCGGAAATAGATCGGGAGGACATTGTTATTATTAAAATAATTAAAGTAAATATATTATACGAACTTTCAACAAAGCATATAGCCGCTAGAATGCAGGCCGAGAACAAAATTGTCATCGATATAACGAGAACTGTAATTTGATGCGAATGGTTGCAGCAGCACGACTTCGGTTCTTTGCTGGGGCGATGTTTCGTAAATCCATTTACCACTGTAAAATGGGTTGAGCTGGCTACAGACGCGGCATCAGGTCCTGCATTAGATCCCCGCTTCACATCAGACCAAAATGTGTCTGTTGGGTCTCGAGACTCCTCAGGGATCGATACCACGGCATTGGCCATTGTAGGTTTCTTTTCTATGCCCATATACCGTGATTGAGTTTGGGAAATACCACACTCTTGTAAAGAATTCTTGCCATTCATTCTCGATAAATGCGCTGCATTTAACAATTGTGACCCTGAAGATACACTCTGGAAACATAAGTATTTGGTTATATGAAGATAATAGTAAAGTACGTACTCTATTACTATACAATGGTTTTCCATAATGTTTGTGGCGTAATTTTTATTATGTTAAATTGAATGCTTAAAATGTACAATGTACATGTGTGAAGATGTAATACCGAATACAAAAAGTGGGGATTGCCGGCTATACCTGAATTCGTTACTCACATTTCGGTCGTATGTCTACTTATGACAGTTTTTGTCGGAATCCGGTTAAACTCATTAAGAATATAATAGTAAAGGCTGGAATATTAATGACTAAATTAAACATCCGGATCATTGTTCTTCGTCGTTAGTTGTATCCTGCAACGCGTTCGCGTATTTTTTAGCGTCAAGGTATTGTATAGGTATTTTGATTTACGAGTCGCTATTTATTTATTAACTAGCGACTCACCCTCGCTACGCTCGGGTTCGTTACGTTTTAACGTTTAGTATACATTTCTCAGTGATGAGATATTTTCCCGCAGTGAAAGTATCCAATATGTTAACCCGGATAACCAGCTATCATCATCATATCAAATTTCATCAAAATCTGTGCAGTGGTTTTTTTCGTGATGCATCCCCATACAGACAGACAAAAATTCTAAAAACTATAGATTCGCCCTTTGTATCGATAATAATGACTATTTTAATTAGATTTTCCAAAAATTATTTAATGTACAGAATCGACTCAAAATTTTATTATATGTGTAGACTAGCGACTCACCCTCGCTTCGCTTCGGGTTCGTCCCTAGACAAAAACAAATTATCCCACGGGAACCGTACATTTTCCCGGGATGATATATAGCCTTCCTCAGTTAACAGGCTATCTAATGCAAAAAGAATTTTTCAAATCGGATAAGTAGTTTCTGAGATTAGCGCGTTCAACCAAACAAACAAACAAACATACAAACAAACAAACAAACTCTTCAGCTTTATAATATTAGTATAGATAATTCGCAAAGTAAGTACCTAAAATAGGACTATCCGTAATTAAGCTTTCTTATCAATAGCTCTTGATATTTCAGTCTTTTCCATTTAAACTTAGACCGTGAAATATTAATATTAATTAATTAATTAATTATTCTAAAGAGACTATTTATAAACAAATCTTTTTATATGTGCAATAAAATTGAGTATACATTATATTATAGGGTAATAAGACGGATGTACATGTAAATTGTGGGCGATATAATGAAGCTCGGTTTAGTATCTTACGTGTGTGCTGTGATTACTCGACGAGCCTTGGCTTGAGGCGGAGCCTCCACGGGAGCGCGCGTCGCTAATGCTTCCATTATTACTTGCCAACGACGGCCGCGGTATATGCCATTCTTGACCTGAAATCTGTAAAACACATTTTTGTATACATGAATTTTATTGTCAGCACTTCCAAGTATAAAGAATGATGCACCTTAAATATTTGGCTATTTATAAATAGCCTAAGGAAAGACAAATAACTTATTAATATAAATTAGCAAGGGTTGTAAACTATGACATCGTTAGTTATATCTCTATTCGGAAGGAAAGCTTATACAAAAGTTCATGTTGGAGGCAGACGAAGTGTTATGCAACTTAATTGTGCAGGTGTATCAAATATTTGCGGAAATCGCTGCAGATTTCTTCCTAAACGTATTGTTAACTTAAGTTTTTAAATGGTCACGCTACCATTATTTAATTTTCGTGTCTGAAATAGTCTTGCGTATTTTTTACACAAAACGATTCTTGTGTTAAACTGGGACTCCAGCGAATTACATAACATGCTAATCTTGCTGTAGGCGCATTACTGTTGTGCAAATTAAACATGGTATTTAACATTTTACCACTTATGACATGTCACCTTATGGCAAGGTAACTGGCAAAGGTCTGTGGTAACCTATTACAGCAATGAGCAGGTATTCCACGTTACGTTAATTTGTGCTGCGTACCAGTGTCGGGTATGTTTCATCAATTTCATTTTTAGGTCAAGTTTTGTTCAGAGTTCGATTGATTTTGTCAGATACGGTGTTCAAGGTTCGCGTTCTCTTTATTTGCGGTCTTGTTTTGCCGACCTCTGGCGCAATAAATCTCGCGATTTGCTTTCGGCTTCATGGTCCTCTTTGTTTTTTCATAAGAATGTTGAATGAAAATTAATTTGTTCATGTTATTATGGAATTCATTAAAATCCCTACTGTATACTATTTGGGGGCATTATTTATTTGATCCTAAAAATTTTAAAATCGAATATATTTAATTTGTTGAAAACATATTGCAAAATATTTTACTAACCGTAGAACCGGTTTTATTTCTGGTTAGCTATCGTTGTACACAGTCTCATAAAATGCTTTTGCTAAAAGTACATTTATCACTTTCGCTTTTTGTATAAACAACAAATATTAGTATATTAGATATTAAATATTTATTATAGCATACATTTGTATGCTTGTTATTCTGAAACGTGATAAATGAATATTTTACCTATGCCCTTTAAAGAAATAAAGGTATGTCTACACCAGTGCGCTTTCGTGTTCATCTTGCGTTTTCATCTAACGCATACATGAGCGCCATAGCGCATGCAATGACGTATGCGCTAAATCTAGTTCAACAACAGCGCATGCCCGTAGCGCTGATCCGCCACTGGTGGGTTCACGTGCGACATTCCGAGAGTTTTATAATATATTTTATAATTTATCTTCTCTATGATGAGTGTTTTGTTTCGTAATTTTTGGATCCACTATTTTCGAAAGCTTGTTGAAGGTGGCTTTAGACATTCGTGTGAAGTTTTTAAAAAGGATATCATTGTTTAGCTCTAAATCTTTCAATAGGTATCGTGTTGTTTCGTTTCATTAAATAATCTTTCATCCAGATACTCCTTTTCTTGCCTTTTTTTCCTTGTAGCTAATACCACAGTCTATAAATCAATAGTCATCCGACGAAGCCGTTTAGACAGGGCCATCGTGCGGGGTGTGAGGGGTGAGACGCGGGTAGGCGAGCCCGAGCTGCATACGCTGCTGCCGCCCGAATTAGTTAGTAGCCTCGGGACACGACTTTATTAAGGGCTATCGCGTGTTTGTTTTAATTTGTATGTAATTAAAATGGTTCGTACTACATGATCTGTAACGTATATTATATAAAACATTGTAAAACTCTATTTGAATGTGTCTTCGCGAAACGCCTTAATATAATATATCGAATATTGAAGTTCTTCACAGCAACGAAAATAAAAGTATTCGTACCTATAAAGAACTTCGATAAGTGACTAAATAATAATATTATACTTTAATTAAATTATAAAAAAAACTGACAACCCTTCGTGCTGCAGAGTACGCCACGCGGTGTCAAACGGCTTTTAGTCAAACATCAAAGGCAACAGCTCACTGTTATTTTTTTGTACACTGTGCTAATACTAAATATGCCGCACAAATAGCTACAAGTTCACACCTGTCCATCTTGACGGCTAACCAGGGCGCACAGGTGTAGACGGTAAGCTGCATGCGTCTTAAGGCAATTAAAAATTGCATACGCTTGACGCGAGACGAATTGAAAGTTGAGACGCAAGATGAACAAGACGCAACAAAGTGCACTGGTGTGGACATACCTTTATAGCATCATATTCATATGATTAGTACCTACCTTTTTAAATAAAGCACTGAGACGCATGCGCCATGAGCACGTGCTTTTAAAGGATGTGCGTCTACGTCAAATAGATTTTAATTGCTATCAGCACGTGTTGCAGACACGTATGTCAGCTCCCATGTGAACAAGTTCAATTTATCTTATTTGTTGCATGTGAGTTAGCACGTGAATCAGTGCATTTATAGTTTTATCGTAGGTACATTGTTTAATATATTATTGTTGTCATGTAGATCTTTTTTTTTAAATTACCCATATAATACATTCTTTATAGTTAGTAAAAACAGGGTTTGAAAGACTTGTAGTTATTTAAAGTTCACCTAATACATTTAAATGAAAGAAATCATTGATTACTTTAGCTCCATAAAAATATTTCCTACCCACTTCAATTGCGATACCTGCTGTGGTTGGCTTTAAGAACGATGATCCAGTTAAGAATGTAACGACAGTTGCATAGTTAGGTAACATGTTCGGTTCATCGAGTCAACTTACGCAATAGCAGCAATCTTGACAAATCTAATTGACGTAGCCCGCTATGTATCAGTAACGGTTTATTGTGATTATTACTCCCATTAATGCTTGTATTTGTTATATTCATATAAATTAACATATCGTTAGCGTAATGCCTACTTCTTTTAGAGACTTACTTTCTTTATTCAAATGATGATTATAAAAATGAACTATTAAATCTGGCTTTAGAGGAACTGAGGCACACGTTTAAACAATACCTGCTACACTTACCATGATAATCAGTTAACGACCATCTAGACTGTTCTCCTTTGGAAGAGAAAGTGTACTGTTCCATGTCTCTTCTTGGAATGCTTTCGGTAATGCAAATGTTACAATGGATAACGGATTTGGTACACCTTTAAATATTTTAATTTCATTTCTTTTTTATATTGTAATGCATTCTTAATGCTCACAGACTGTAATAATTGAAGTAGAAAGTTTTTATAGAAATAAAATGTTACAAAAACTAAAAGTGCATGTACAACCAAAATTGTTCAAGCGAACTCATAAATAAATTTGCCGTTAGAACAAGTCTGACAGAAGCGAAACGTATATTTGTGCGTCCAATTATAATATTTTATACACGATTTCATGAGGACGTCGCGACATAACTCATTGTTAACGCTGGTCACAAACACTGGTATGATGATTATTGTCGTCCTTGAACTCAATTGGCTGTATTTATGAAGCTATCAGGAATCGTGTCAATGCAAATTGCTTTGGAAGCTGTCTGACTACTGCCTGACAATGATGAAGGTCTACCTGAGGCACGGTTTATGTTATTTTAGTATTTTTATATTTTAATTGTTTAATGATTTAAACATTTTATAAATATCAATAATAATAATTCATTTGCCTCCAACTCAAGGTTCTCGTGAGATTAGGTGGTCTTGACCGAAACATCAAAATATAAAAGAATAATTTTAAAATAAACAAATGAAATAAAAATTCATAAAAACCAATCAATACCATTAAAATCGTCAAAAACATTCTGAATAAGTACCTATTAATTATAAATAGATTTTCAAAGTTCAACTGAACAACGACGCGTTTATTAACTCTGACGTGGAGTGAGATGTTACGATAGAAAAAGTGGCCATGGAATAGGATCTATCCGGATTCCTCTTTAGGCATTATCATGACATCATTTACTGACGTTTACAATTTCTGTTATTATTTAGGTAGAATCGTGCTTGTTTTTGTCGTCGCTTAACATTATTAATCTGATAGCGATGTTGGCGTAGTGGTTAAGGGACCGGTCCTCTGATCCGAAGATTGCGGATTCAATCCTCGTACAATAAATATGGACAAATATTTGCGGTCATGCAGGTATTTATTCTGGGTCTGGAAAATTGTGATTTTGTCTTGGTTTTTTAGAATCCCATCTCGGTACCATTTTTAGTGGCGGGCATATAGTATTTTATTTTGAAATAATTGCGATAAATACTAAGAATATTTAAATTACCCAAAACGTTACATGGACTTCCTACACTTTTTATGTTAATGAAGAGTACGTGAACTTTTTCGTTATTAGAATTAATTTCAATGGCAAAGTAACCTTGGCAGTTTGAGTCTTTGTAAAATACCATACTTCCTGGCTATCACGTTAACTAGTTGACAAATATTGAGTCGCCATCTGTATCTTGTGTCAATTGAAATTAAGGACATTGTGTTTAAAATATAATATAGTCCTAAAATTTTAAATTTATATGTGAAAAAACTTTCATTTGATCAATTTTGTTTCTTTTTTTTTTGTTACTTTTATTGGAATACTAATGACTCACGCTCGCTTCGCTCGCGTTCGTCCCTAGGTGTGTTTTAACGGTTACCTATGTTTATATATAAATAGTAGCTTGCTACTCCTTAGATATTCATTTAAATTATATAACGATTTACCCTCGCTTCGTTCGGATTTTGTTCACAATTTTATGGGTTTTAATATTTTTTTTGCGGGACCCTGATTCTTTTTCTAAAATAAAAGTAGCCTAAGTTACTCCTTATAACATCAGCTATCTACCAGTAAAATTCCCGTCAAAATCGGTCCAGCCGTTTCGGAGATTAGCCGGAACAAACAGACAGACAGACAAAAATTGTAAAAAATGTTGTTTTGGTATGTGTATCGTGTATATATGCATTTAGTAAAAAACGGTTATTTTAATATTACAAACAGACACTCCAATTTTATTTATCTGTATAGATAAATCAACTTATGAGGAAATTGATTTTGATATCTTTCAGATTATGATATTAGGTACTCCATTTATCTTTTGAAAAAACTTTATTTCAAAATTTTGAATAATATTTTATTCATATCTTACATTTTTATAATTACATATTCCTGTAAGACGTTTAGATTTAAATGCTTAAAGTATACTTACTAATGTAAACTAACACAAACTAACAAGTTTAGTTTAACATTTTTTTATTAATCGCTTTACAAATATATCTAAATTTGACATGCGTTGCTATTTATAATAAGTTACACAAATCATAATTTACACAATATCTAAAGAGTACCTAATACCCAATAGTACCTCCAACTCTCTAACATACGCAATAGGGCTATTGGTACACGCATTGTTCCTAAACGTCTATATGTTTCTGAACAATTATTGTTTCTGACAAAATACGCTGGTAGTTTCAATTTGCATGAATTTCATAATCACTCAGTTGCTTTGGTCTGTGCTCTACAAACGAACGTAAATAACTACTTTACCCTATCTACAAAATATAGAAATACAAATGTAAAAACCAAAGGACGAACATTTATTATTTACGTTCTAGATCTATATTTTTTCTTATTTGTTTTTGTATTTATAAAATCACTATTTTTAAGTGAACTTTCCAAAAACTGTTAGTATAACGTGATTTCTATGTTTATTTATATTAGGTTAGTCTTTACAAACCAATCAATGAACTTTACACACGACTATATAGATAATAACAGTTAAAACCAGGTTCGCTAATACATTACGTACAATATAACTCGCGTCCGGCGCACGACGCAGCGTGCGCGGCTAATCGCTTGCTTAGCTCGGAACCGACTGACTGCGCGAGAGAGCGCGGAAAGCGGGGAGCGGGGCGACCTAACATCGGTACTCTGGACGCGGGCGCACCACAACGTTACACACTCCCCCTCTAGTTCGAACAAAGCGCCCTCGCGTTCGGGCTAGCAATCAAATCTACGCGGGCGACCGCGTCTGCGCTTTTCTCTAACCGGAGCTTCGACATCACCGATGAATGGGGTAATATCAGAGACATGATAACGTCCTACGTGCTCACCTCTAGTAACTCCCTCTATTTGGTAAGTAGTAGGGCTTACTACTTCGCGGATGCGGTAAGGGCCATCTCTCCGGGGTAAAAGCTTGGTAGACTGTCCAGGGCCGGCATCATTCATCCCTTGCGTCTTCAACAAAACCAAATCACCTACCTTGTATTCTGGAGGGATGCGTCTGCCTTCATCTGCGTACTTCTTCTGCAGAGACTGGTTACGCTCGTGGACGTCACGGGCGTCAAGCAAGACCGTCGATAACTTACGAAGGTAAGGAGTGATATTGTGGACGAAGTTATCGCTGTTTACAATAGTCTTCATGTCTGCTACTACATCAGATGGCGCTCGTAGTTCTCTCCCAAAGGTAAGGGAAGCTGGTGAAAATCCAGTGCTCGCTGTAACAGCGGAGTTCATCGCAAACCTTATGGCTGCGAGGTGAGTATCCCATGATGCGTGATCCTTTCCCACCAGTATCGCTAACTGTGGTTTAAGGTCACGATTTTTCCGCTCAACGGGGTTTGCTTCTGGATGATACAACGGCGTCAAAGACTGTTTGATACCCATCACATGACAGGCCTGCTGCATCACCTCAGCAACGAACTGGACTCCGTTGTCGCTGATCATCCTACGTGGGACTCCATACCTCAGGAAGACTTCGGCTATTAACGTCTCAGCGCATTCCACGCTGGTGGCTTTCTCCAACGCAAATAACTCAATCCAATGGGAGCACGTGTCTTCCAAGATTAAAATCCAACGGTTACCCTTTGCAGTTTTGGGTAGTGGACCGAACAAGTCGACTGATACCACTTCGAATCGCCGGGTGGGTGCAGGTGTCTGAAGTAGTCCCGCAGGTTTTCTATTATCCACTTTGTAACGCTGACAAGCTGCACAGCGTTTAACATATTCTGTAACAAATGATTTCATCCCTGGCCAAAAGTACCGTGCCCTGATGCGTTGTAGGGTACGTTCGGCACCAAAGTGGCCTGCTGTAGGAGCGTCGTGGAACTCTACGAGGATGGCCTCTCTCTCGTGTTTAGGGACCACGAGGCAAGCGGAGTCGGCGTCTTCAGATTCAGGAGCGCACCTGTACAACACACCATCAGACATCAGGTAGCCTCTCTCTGACCATCCTCTTCCTCTGAAGGGATCATCAGTAGTCTCTAGGTCCTCGACGATGCTCTTTAGTTCCAGGTCCTTAAGTTGGTTAGAGCGCACATCCTCAGGTGTCCTATGTGGCATATCTACGGTCACTAAGCATACCTCGCAACCAGCTGGGTTCTCCTCGCAGCAAGCTGGGCGGCTTAGTGCGTCAGCAATCACATTCACCTTCCCGGGGGTATATTGTATCTGCAAGTTGTAGGCTTGAAGAGTCAGCGCCCATCTGGCAAGACGACCACTGGGAGACTTAAGGCTCATCAGCCAACGTAGCGGCTGATGGTCGGACTTAACCACTACTTCCGAGCCTTCCACGTAACCCCTAAACTTTGTCACCGCCCAGACGACGGCGAGAGCTTCACGCTCGGTGGTGGTGTAGTTGCGCTCAGCTGGCGAGAGTAGGCGGCTGGCGTACTCTATGGGTCTTTCGTCGAGACCCTCCCCCTGCATCAAAACTGCTCCGAGACAGTAGCTACTGCTATCTGTCCGGAGGGAGAAAGGCTTAGACTCGTCAGCCTGGCGAAGAATGGGAGCTGTTACCAGGAGCTCTTTGATGTGGTCGAAAGCAGCCTGCTGCTCATCACGCCATCTCCATCTGCTGTTCTTCTTGAGCAGGTCAGTCAAAGGTCTGGCGATTGCAGCGTAATTCGGTATAAACCGTCGAAACCAGCTGGACGTAGCCAGAAAACCTTTGAGCTGCCTCTCGTTCTTCGGGGCAGGCATGTCAGCAATGGCTGAGGTTTTCTCTGGGTCTACTTGTAGACCACCAGGAACAATTATGTGACCAAGAAATTTCACAGAGTCACGGGCAAAGCAGCTTTTCTTCCGATTGACTCGAAGCTCGAACTTCTCGAGTCTGTTGAAGACTGCTTCGAGATCTGCCATATGATCCTCAAAACTCGGTGACAAGATTATTAGATCATCCAAATATCCAAGAATAGTCACAGGCCTACTTCCTTGGAGGTCTGGTGGGATATCGGAGTCGTCACTTACCTTGTACCCTCGGGTAGACACACTCAGGTTTGACTTGAAACGATCTATTAATCTCTGAAACGTGGCGCCTGAGTTGCGAAGGCCCATCGGCATCCTCTTAAACCTATAGGTGCCGGAGGGTGTAACGAATGCCGTTTTGTCGCGGTCCTCTTCTGCGACACTAACTTGAAAGTAGCCGGAGTGGAGGTCTAGCGTCGTCATGTAGCTGGTCGTCTTGGCTGCATGTAGAACGTCTTCCATACGCGGGAGCGGGTACCTATCCGGTTCAGTCACGGTGTTGAGTTTACGGTAGTCCACGCATAGGCGGACTCCGCCATCCTTCTTCGTGACCAAGACGACGTTGGCAGCCCACGACGACTCGCACTCCTCTATTACATCTGCGCGCAGCAGCTTCTCAAGTTCGCCGTCCAACAAGTCTCTCTTACCTTGCGACATCCTATAAGGCGGTGAAGCGATCGGTTCCTGCTTCTCGTCGACCCGAATGTGGTGAGTGGCGTAAGTCGTTGGGGGTCCTTCGGCGGCGAAGCGCTGACTTCTTGTAGTTATGAGCTGGTTGAGCTGCGTCCTTTGAGCAGATGACAGCTTCGTCCCTTCATCCTCTCTCAGCGCCAAGCCGGTGGTGTCAACCTGCATCAGCTCTGCGTCGCTGGTGGGTGCGAGGCTGAAAGACTTCACAAAAGTAAATTTCTGCCCAGGGGAATTACTAAAATGCCAACAGTTACGTTGGAGGTCCACTAATATACCTGCTCTAGTGATAAAATCCTGTCCTAGAAGCGTCCTATTATTCGCCTCTGGTATCACTAGGAAAGTGGTGGGGATAATGCGTCCCTGAATGGTGACGTTCGTATCACATGATAATAATTCACGTACCTGCTGCGTTCCATCGGCGAGGCCGAGGTTACGACGTGCTTTCACGAAAGAAGTCCCACTGTCTAATAATATTTTATACAATCCGGGACTAGCGAGACTCTCTGTAGCTCCTGTGTCCAGTATTGCAACACCTACTAAAGACGCTACTCCTATCTTAACTGTAGGGTGTGATAAGTCAGACTCATGCGTGGTGGCGCTTTGGAAACTCACCTTATCTGCAGAAGGCGTGCTTTTACACGTCGGACACTTTGAACGTATTACACCTTGTCGACCGCAGCCGTAACAAGACAGCGGTGCCTTATTATCATTATTATGGTCACCCGATTTTATTTTAATTTTGCATTCATCTATCGAATGACCAAACCGTTTACAAAGAGTGCAGCGCGGTCTAACACGTTTTTTATTTAAATCTTTACAAATGTTCGAACTAGAGTCGGGCACAGCACGCGAAGGGTTAATCGTATTATGAGACGGTATCAGAGATGTATTATTATGACTTACCTCGCCCAGCGTCTCCTCAACATACCTTGCTCGCTCAAGCAGACAGTCGACGCTACTTACACTATCGCGTGACACTCTTTTACGTAACTTACGATTTAAAAGGCCGTAAACTATATCTAATTGCATAATGTCTGGTAACTTATAAGGTAAACGTGACATTTCTGACCGCACTCGCGATATAAAAGAATCGACACTCTCGTTATCACTTTGTTCGCGCGCAAATATTTCTCGAAAGATCCGGTGGGCGGGGCGCGGGGCGCCGTACATGAATCGCAGGCGGCGTATCGCGTCGTCCCAGGTCTCCACTGTAGATTTCACGCCTTGCCACCACACTGCAGCCTCTCCAGTCAGCAACATAGGTAGACCTCGAAGTGCGTGTTCATCGGATACACTTGCGCACTCTTTGTAGATGAGCACGCTCTCGACGAATGCTTCTAGGGCTTCGGCACTACGGGTGGCTCCGTCAAAGCGGGCTGTGCACCGGGTGAAGTTGCTGTGCATGCCGTGCATACCATGCACGGTCGATCCAGTGTGTGCAGCGGTGGGTTGAGTCGGTCCTGCAAGGTCATCACTCGTCGGTGTCGGCGTCGGCGTCACGACGCTTCTCATGACATTGGATAACAATCGTGTGAGCTGTTCCTCGGACATAGAGATCATGTTACTACATGCCGTAGTCGAAATCGGTGTAGTTGTTGCCGCGGTGTTCATGCTCGCGGGGCTAGCTACTGTGTGACTTTCCTCATCACTACTGGATATATCGTTTTTATCTTCGTTTGCGTGCGTGCGACGTGTTTTTGGCGGCATTTTCTCGACAATAACACTCGTAAATAGTACAAACGGTAAAACGGCAATAAAGTCCAGTAGGTACACACACAGATTACTCGATTCGTGACTAGGTATAACACTGTTCACGTGGATTTCGTTCGCACTCTCGTTAGTTACTTTCCGATTCGTAAATCATAAGTACTTGCCGTAAAGAGCACGTGCCGCGGGTTGGGCGTCATTTATAACGTGATTTCTATGTTTATTTATATTAGGTTAGTCTTTACAAACCAATCAATGAACTTTACACACGACTATATAGATAATTACAGTTAAAACCAGGTTCGCTAATATATTACGTACAATATAACTCGCGTCCGGCGCACGACGCAGCGTGCGCGGCTAATCGCTTGCTTAGCTCGGAACCGACTGACTGCGCGAGAGAGCGCGGAAAGCGGGGAGCGGGGCGACCTAACATCGGTACTCTGGACGCGGGCGCACCACAACGTTACATTAGTTTATTATAATATGTGTTTATATGTTTGTTTATATACTGTAGCTACTAGCTATGTCAATATTTTTATGGTTAAAAATGTAAACATTGCAAATCTAAATTACGACCCTGAACTGATACTTGTACATTATTAAATTCAATGTTATTGACACCGATAGATCATGAATTTTAATGAGTCAACACGATATTTCGAAATACGAAGATAACAGGATTTTAATTTGCCTAGGTAATATACCCATTATTTTATTATGTGCTAGATTTTCATTCTTTTCAGTGTAGTTCCTTTTATAAAATTTAAAAAATACATTGTCCAGTGATCTGGTTTGATGCTCGTTCAAGTCCGGGTGTTGTAAAATGTGAAGGCCGCCCGTCCAAACCAACTTAGTTGTCAGTCCCTGTGCCATTTCATTTACTTTGGACCAACTGCTATTTAGCCGGTTTCACAACCTTGCAATTTATATAGGTATATTGTGTTCTGAAAGCTCCCTAATAAAAAAGAACAACAATAAATTATATTCGCCCCATTGTCCTTAGCAGTCATCTTATGTTTTATAACACCTTATTTTCTTATAAAATTCTAACTGAGTCAAATGTGTACATTAAATATTTTGTTGGAAAATATTATTGAAATTGTCATTATTATCGATACACAGGCCAAACCTATAGTTTTTAGAATTTTTTCTGTCTGTCTCTCTATCTGGAAACGAATCACGAGAAAACCACTAGACAGATTTTGATGAAATTTGCTGTGAAGATAGCTGGTTATCCGTGTTACCATATAGGATACTTTTTACTGTGGGAAAACATCTCATCTATGAGAAATCTGTACTAAACGTTAAAACGTAACTAGGAACGGACCCGAGTAAGGCGAGGGTGAGTCGCTATTATATAGAACATATTTTTATACAAGTTTAATGTAATGTTCTATAGTGTATATTTTTTCATATAAATAATCCAAAATAGTAAATCAAATAGTAATCATAATTGATAAAAAATTCGTTTAAAAATAGTCTATGATTCGTACAAATGCCTTTTGATAAAGAATATATTTATAAAGTATGCGGATCTGTTCAAATTTGGTCAAAACTAAAAACGGTGTTTCATATTAATCCGGTTCATCTAATGATTATTGTATGCTTATTATGTTATATTATGTTACTAAATGCAAACAAAGGTATTAAATTTATCTTATTTTTGCATACTAATGAGCTTTTAGTAATGAAATGAAGTGAGATATTTGAATTAATTAGATAACCGAATAATATAATATTATAAACTAGCTTTTGCTTCCGGCAGCGTTCGTTATTAGCCTCCTACTAATATTCTGAACGGAAAAGTTTGTGAAGATGTGTGAATGTAAGTTTGTTATTCTTTCACCCAATAACAACTGAACAGATTTCGATAAAAGTAACATAGCATATGCATCAGAATTGTGGCTGTATAAACTGTATGCTCAATCCACGGTATAGACGATTACTAACACTTTTTTGCTAAAACTTAGTTTAAGTCGAGATACCTGATGTATCTATTTATTTATTGACACTGATTGATAGTGTAACTGTAATCTTTATATTGAAATTTGAAACGGATCTTAAGCGCTTTTTTATAAAATAACAAATTTTCATTAAAGTATGTTTATAGGAATTATTTTTATCATTCTACCTTAATTGTAAATGACATTTTAAAGTCATAAATGTTATTTGTACTTAGTAATATATATTTTATAAAAAATACCTGCATGTCTAGTTTATCTACTACAGAAAAAACTAATATATTTTAATACATATTTTTTATTATCAATATTATTAAGGCACACAGAATGATATCGAAAAATATCATCCAAAATGTACCGTAAACCAAAGAACAAATATATAATTACGTTTACATTACTAAAGGTATAAAGTGTACTTCAATTATTATATTATATATTGTCTGACTATATTATTAAATATGAACTATGGCCAGCGGCTCTGCTAGCGTGTGTATTTCAATTTAGTTCGCAAAAAATTCATCCAACATCATATAAGAGCGCGTAAAAGGAGCTTTTCGAAGGAGTATTAAAGCTGTATTTACTACAGTCCCATCGAAATCCCTCTAGATGTCGAGTGGTCTCAATTAAAAACAAAAGCCTTAAATTGTTTAATGTACATGGTAGACCCCTATAAAATTTTATCTTATGAATAAGTACTAGTTCCAGCTGCCCTCGTGTTCAATCAGCTGATATCACCAAACTTAGAAATACTAATACACATTATAAAATAATTTAATTCTGATTAAATTCAAGAATCGCTGTGTAAGAAGATCAAAAACCACTATATTATGGCTTGTATTCATATCGTAAATGTCAAATATGCACTTAAAAATGTGCTTTCAAACTTGATTCTCGCATTTTGTTAATACATATGATTATTATGAGAGTTGTAAACATAATAACAAAAAAACGTAAACATAAGAACAAAAAACGAAAATACAATAATTTAAAAACGGTTATTTCTTACTGAAACGGAAGTACTTAGTGTAATAGTCCTTATATCCTCGCTTCGCTGACAAACTGGTGCAATTAACAAAGATGGAACGATTGTAGATCTGATTTTTGATACGCGTGGGTAAAACGGCTATAAACTAACTTTACTTTTAATTAAACTAACTTTATGTCTTCAGTTATGAAACAAGATAATTATTTTAGAGACTGTTAATTAAATAAATTATCCAAATAAGTGTTTAATGTAATTTTAGTTGGTTGGTATGATTTCAAAATTATCAATTAAATTTATATAGTAAAGATCTAATTTTTAAGCATTTACTCATTCATTACGGTCGCTTACTAGACGTTATTGAATTTCACGTTCAATACTTTACGAATAACTCTAATTATTACTAATCGCTAATATAACTTACTGAGCTTTTGACATCCATGGTTTTCATGTCACCTGCATAAGTGTTTGTATAAGATGCACTTGTTATGTCACTGAACACTGCATTCACTTGGTCCACATGTCTACCGGATTTGCATTCGTCTCTATAAGAATTGTTATTTAGGCCTCTCTCGCCCTCTCCGTGTGGCCGGCAACGTCGAACGCGCCTGTTCCAAGCGGCAAAGCGACTAGAGTCGTACTGAACGTGTTGCAACAATCTCCAAGGCTTATATATGAGATTGTACGCTGCTGTATCTTACGATACAATAAAATTTTTAAACCAATTTCTAAATAAATTTCAAAAATTATCTTTATAAAATTTTAATTTAGTAGCTTGCAAAAATTGCTCAAGACAATAATACCTTCCGAAAACTTTAAAGTTTCTTAACATACTTTAAATACTTAACTAACATTATTATTAATAAAAATGAAGACTATAATATTTGCTCTATACGTTTCATAACATATTATGTTTACGTAATATTTGCCATTACTTTCAAGACATAATATGGCGACTTCGGTCGATCAAGTAGACAACAACAGAACTCGTCCACAGGGAAAATAATCGATTGATGATCCAATAGTATAGCTTCTAAATCGCGTTACCCATTACTGAACGGGGAGTCGTGACGCACCCTTTACTCCACTGCTGGTTGTGTAATACCAAGCGAGGACACACCGTCCATGTATTGAATCATGCGGGATTCGGAAGGCAGTACTTACAATTCAAGACGATGCGTCGATTAAAAGGATGTACGTGCTTCGCCCAAGTTCAATGATTAATTATAATTATATAACGAGCTTTGCCTCTTTCATTGAAGAAATTCAGCTCTATATTTAAAAAGATTTTAATGTATATTGTATATAATAGTAAAGTTACCTATGAATGTCCTAATGAGTTTAAACGATTTGTATTATTTCTACCAGTATTGGATATGCCTATTATATATTATACACAAGCAAAATTTCACATAAGAATAACATCTTAAAAGTATAAAAAATAGGTTTAAATACGCTAAAATAGAAAAATTCAACTGTGTCGTCTTCACTATTTTAATGACATTTAAAAAAAACAAATCAATAGCATTGTCATTCACCAAATAGGTTTAGTAAATTACAAATAGCACGTACATACCTACTTACGCACGATAAAAATTAAAAAGATAAAATAATTAATTGCGTTGGTAAAAAATGAATTAATTAGTTATGCCTAATTAACAGACAGATGTTCTCCATTAAGGCTTATAAGTTTCGAGTGGCAGAATCATAATAATATAATGTTAGCAATTTTGGCTGACAACATAATTAATAGTTACGGTGACCGTAGTTTACGATTACCTTAATATTTATATCAAACAATTTCTTTGGATAAGTCAAACTTACTTATAATTAACAATATAACAAGTACTTGTCTTAATCATCATTAAATGCGACCTCCAATCTGATAGTTTTAGAGTAGTTTATGTTATAGGTAGGAACATGATGATATAATGCATGTATGTTTCGGACAAAGCATAATCATGTAATTACAAGTAACATTTTCTCTATACAGATGAGTTGAAGGCTTTGACTTTTAATTTAAATCTGGCATTTAAAGCTATAAGTTCAAAATTAAAATTTTATATAAAACTAAGCGGAGATTAAGATTTAGAAACATTACTTTTTTATTTGTCTATACATAACTGAATTCATGAAGCTGCCATGCTCAATCAATTACATTAGCTATGTGCAGCATATTAAACATAATTATATTATTTTGAATCGATCGCTTTTTACTTCTTTTTATTGATATGTATATTTTAAACATGTTATTAGAAGAAAAATTTAAAAGATCATTCTAAACTTATCTTAGCACTGATTAATCTATAGTCTAGCTAACATCCCACCACGTATTTATTTCATGATGATTTTTGCAATGATATCGTATGCTCTACTTAAAACATGGCAATAAATATTATTTATGTATGCTGATATTCCGGCTACCACTTTAGTGTCTCTGTAATCGGCGTGTAATCGTGTGAAGGTATTATAACATGACGCTATTGAGCGCAGTTACTGCAAGGTTTTTATAAAAAGTAATTCGTTAAAGTAACAAAAGATTGAAGGCTTACTTAATTTCTCAGTCGCACGCTCAGCTTCTTCGTAATTAGGATTGTGTGCTTGTATAGCATCAATGAGTTATTGCTTAATATCGCGGTTATGATCAATGTGTAGGCGCTATATCCAACAACACATAAAATTGAGACCTATTTTAATATGAGTTATGACATATATTGTTATTAATTAATTAATTATATTTATTTGGTAGTGATTTTGAAATAAAAGATTTTTATTGCCTTAGCTAATTCATTATTAATATAACAAAGGAAAAATGTTAAATTTTTTGTCTTTTTATCAATTTAACGAGTTCAAAAGTAGTCTTCCTGTAAAATAATATGAAAACATTTTTATATTTGCTTAAACTGTAACTTGTATTCGAGCAGCTAAAAAGTATCCAGATTTAAAACATTCAGCTAGCGACAGTGGCTCGAGAGCGGGTCGAATGGCCGATCCACTCCAATAGTTTTATGTCTGGCAGTGTAATAATATTTAATTTTTATTACTCAGATAATTTAAACAACTATAGCTAGAAATCATAAAGTTATAACATCTTATCCATATTCTACACACTAAGTATTATTGCAAACTACATATTAATGACTAGTCATATAGCCTTAAAAACCCAAGTGATTTTTGCTCATCATTATTATTTCCTATTAATATCACAAGCATTAAAGAGGTTTCATTTATTTATTAATTTTATTATTAGAAACGTCACAAGCGTTTGCCTGCGGCGTCGCGCGTGACTTATAATGATTACTAGTTTACTATATTACTATTAATTGATATGTCGTTCTGAACTATTATGGATCTCTTCATGGCTACTAGATATTTTTTTTTAGTTTGACCTCATTGGATATATTTTGACTAATCCCATACATAAATGTGTGGTGGAAAGTTTAAAAAAATAATGTAGGTACTTAATAAATATAAAATGTATTATTCAATTTTATTGTAAATATTTTTGTAATAAAGATAAGAATATTCGTAAAACAGTTGAAATAATAAATTTTAAACGTCATTAACCCAATAGTTACATTTCTATTTTATTTTTTTTGAAATCAACAGAGGTATTATTATATTAATAGGTACCTATAAATTTTACTTATTTTTTAGCTATGCCTACTAGAACACAAAATTAAACTTGCAGGTTGCTATGACTTGTAGCAATAAGGAGTTTGCGATAGTACTTAGTATAATTAAAGGGCGAGGCTGTTTCAACTTGATCGAAACAATCATCGCATGTGAAAGGTATTACCTATGCTCTCCGCTTTAACAAAGATATAATATACTACACAAAAATATTATAGAGAAAATCCATAGCGTAAGACCCTTCTTTCTTCAGGAAATTTTATTTGTATTTAATTTATTTAACTTTGTTTATATTATAAGCATACATATTAAATTGCCATATTAGAAAAGCCTCATTTTTAATATATATATATATATATATATATATATATATATATATATATATATATATATATATATATATATATATATTAAAAATGAGGCTTTCGATTCGTTACGTTTACGTTTGTACCTAGTTAGGTTTTAACGTTAGTAGTTTTGTTGTGATGCGTTTCCAGACAGACAGAAAAATTCTAAAAGCTATAGATTCGGCCTCTGTATCGATAATAATGATTATTTCAATAAGATTTCCCAAAACATATTTGATGTGCAGATTCTACTCAGAATTTTATTATATGTGTAGATATTGTTACGTTACGTTGATTATTAAATAATAATCAATAAAAATAGCTAACAGGTTTAATTATACAGAAAAAATATTAAATACTCTAATATGTATTATGTATGCTTATGTAATGCGTATGTAATGCTTAAAAAATACAAAAGAATATATTATTATTATATTAATTTTTTTTTTCAATAAATTGCAAATTAACGACAATACCTATGTAAAATTTCTCTTGTTCTTTGAATATAGTAAGCAATTATGAGGATAGTAGCATAAACAACAAAATTAGGGTCCTATTTTTGACTCCGGCTTTTTTTTTTCGGGCTCTGTCTATGTAATTCTTTAGTCTAAGATAAAAATCTGCACAAATAATGTGTTTATTTTCGTGTAAATATCTCATCATCATTACTTAAGAATATTTTTAAAGGACTTTTTAGTTTTTTTTACCCAATAAACATAATATCAATTTTATTAATTCATATAACCTTGAAATTTGTACTTTAAGGTAGATCATGTTAGCTTCATATGATCAAATGCCGAAAACACTCTTCTCTGTTTTGTGAATCATTGATTTCTCTACATAAATAATCTGTCTTTGTATACTCCTACAAAATATTAAATTACTGTTATAATTAGTAATGCGATTTATATACATAATAATAATTACTTATGTATGTTAGTAGTACACAAAACTTTACCACTTCTTTAACAGAGTCTCGTGTCTGTAGTATCTGGAAATGTAAGTAGTTGCGGCTTACATTATGTTGAAAGCAACAATAACATATACCCAATAACATGTAACAAACAATTATATTGAAATTATTAATGTTAATGCGTTAATGATATATAAAAATGCCCAGTCCGGTTCAGGTGTCTATAAATTCATGTGTACATCGTCCTTGCGAGGAATGCGAGGTCATCACGCCTTCGTGGTCGGTCGCGTTCTTTAGAGTCGCTTCTCTCGTAACAAAATAATTGTTGTTTTTAAATATATCGATCTGTATTCAACGTATGTCTATATGACGTCAATTTTCGATTTTTACCTTGCTCTCGACGTTTAGCGTATGGTAATTGCAAGGAACTTCAACAAAATTATTTATTAGTGGCCATTCCTTATGTCCTTGACACTCAGCTATATTAAGATTACTGAAGTTGTGACGAGGGATAATTCAGTGCTAGCTCTGCCTACCTTGCTAACTCAGTTTAGATGTAAACTTAAAGCGTTTTGGAAATTATTTCTCTCGTGGCCAATGTAAAGAAACATAGTTATTACATGGTTTTTTACACTACATAGTACCCTAAAATTATTTTTTAATTATAAAAGTGAAACGATATTAGGGTATATGCTATGATTATTTTTATAACGTAAACGATACGACCGCGCCAATTAAACATTCCTTTACAAAATATTGAGAAATAACATTGATTGTCCTCAACTCCTAAAATCCATAAACTTGCGGGTTCCAAGCCGTGCGCATATGCGAAATAAATGTAAATTTTAATTAATTTTAATTTTCTAAAGTACACATAGAACAATAATGTGGCTTACATAATTAATATTTTATTTTTCTTTATAGTTATAAATATAATAAAGGTAACACTAAAAATATAGATTATTAAACAATAATACAATAATAACTTTTCTAAAAAATTGTAATAATTTTAATAATAAAAGCTAAAATTATATAAATAATATTCCATATTTCAAGTATAAAATAATTAAAATTATAAAAATGATTAAAATTAACAAATATTGTAAGGTACTTTGATGCCAATTTTCAAAAATATTGAATTCATTTTTGTTATTTTGTGGTTAGGCTGTCTGTAACAACTATATAATTAATGCTTTTGATACATCTAACATCTTAGTCTCTCCCGTGACCATGATTGCTGTAAAGCAATCGATACGTCGGGAACCAAAAATCAAAATAAATCCGCGAAAAAATCCGAAAACATAGTTTTATTTAAATGTCTAATATTCGCGTTAATCTAAGAAAATATTAAATTTAGTTTAGTTACAAAAATTGTTAAATTAAAAATTAAAATTCAATAAAAAAATATTGTAATTTATTTTTTTATTATAAAGCGACAAATAAGACATCTTTCTAATTAGTGTGGCCGATGATCTTTAAATACTTGTGCAATCTATTAAATGAAAGATATATCTATTGAAAATAGTCATGTGATAAAGACCGCATAAATAACTTTATTGAACTGACCAATATCCAATGGGATAAAATGTAGCTTATGTCACCTTTCGACTCATTAATTAAATACACAAAAAATCGTCACTACCCCTTGCTATGTCATGGAATAAACCAAACCAATTTACACGTGATAGAAGATACTATATTTATTTGTTAACGTCTTCTAAGTTTTTGTTTATTTAAGATTTTTTATCCGCGATATGATGAAATAATTCAGTTATTCATACGGAAACGTTTTAAAGGTTGATCGGAATAGATCGCACTAAGCGTAAATCTCGAGATTAAAGATTCTAGAAAGTACTTTTATATCGCTGCCATGGAAAGTACATTACTTTTGTTGACGTCATTCGAAATTATTGCCTCAGTTCCTGATTATAAGCTCACTTTTCCTTACGGTAGATTGTAATGTCATTCGATTTGATATGGTGATCACGGACTATACGCATATTAATTTACCAATGTAGGTATGTCATCATTTCTTCTACCTCAAGGAAATATTTATTTATGTTTAATTAATAAATAAATAGCTTGATCGTGTTCTCTATATATGTTCGTTATTGTTATAACCAATAAAGTGTCAGCGTAAATACTTGTAAGTTGTCAAACGTACCTAACATTATGAGGAAGAATTCTATTTATATTTTATAACATTAAATTAAAATTGTTATTATATGGTAATAGCAACATCTCGATCCTTCAGGTACGGAATTCTAAAAAGGAAATCATGTTACCCATCAATCACCCATGCCATAAAAATCGCATTGAGTCAAGAAACAAATACTTAAATATTTTCTCACCATTTTTTTTAAATTTATTACAGTATATGTACTTGATTCAGCCTAAATGATTAAAAAAGTCTCTACGTTGCAAAATCACACTATAATACTACAACAATTTCCTTATATTTGTAGGTGACAATTTCCAATCCCTTTGGTCTGCAAGCCTATTTCGTGGGAATCCCTTCTTTGTGCTAACTAATGGTAATTTATCTTCAGGAAACATTACGATATTTTCAAAAATATTACGAAGTATTAAGTAGGGATATTGATTTTGTTAGTAATAGACAATAATGTGGCCCAGGATTTCCTGTTTAAGTATTTACTTATGACTACGCCGCGGATTATAAGCTACCGTTTATTCGGTAGGCATTTCATTATAAAGGTTATGCATATTTTGACGTCATACAAACGATATTACTTAAGCTTACGCCCATTTTACCCTTTACGAATTAAACTTAATTTTATGATATAGGAAACCTCGTTAATACTATTGCATTACTACTACTAGTAGTAGTAGTCATATCCGTATTAATGATAGTTAAAAAGTATATACATATGTACAGTTTACAGTGAATATATTTTGGAATATAAAGTCTGCCTGCCTGCCTGACCTTTTGGTACCAAAACCAATTTTACCTTACGAAACCTCTGAGCATTTGCTCATTACGGAAGCTATCTGGCATAATTTGTACGGTAATATATGTAAGAGAAGATTCAGGCAGACTTCTAAACTTCTTCATGTTTTTAATATATTTCTTATGATTCTCAAGATTATATCACTTATTTTCCTCCTAAGCAAATTTTCCTAGAAGATGTATTTATTAATTATTTAGTAGGTAGTAACAAATGTAGATTTTATAATTCCCATTGCGTAAATTGTTATAGGTACTTATTTTATTTACTCGCTGACATAAGTATCTAATGTAATTATGTATTTTATAGGCGATATTAAATATTTTCGTCACTTCAGTTTTATAATTACACATACTTATAAGAATATATTATTCCATTAATATTATAAATTCGAAAGTTTGATGGATGGATGTTTGTTACTCAATGACGTCAGAACGGCTGAACGGATCTGTCATCTGGATAAAACTTGGCACAGAGATAGATTATAGTTTGGAATAGCAGATAAGTTACTTTTTACCCCGGAAAAATGTAAGATTCCCATGGGATAGATTTGTTTTTGACTAGGGACGAACATGAGCGAAGCGAGGGTGAGTCTCTAGTGATATATAATATTCTATTGTTATTTCTTTGTTCTTTTGTTTCTTTTTGTTTGTTTAATCAAATCTCTGGAACTACCAGTTGTCTTACTAGAAAAATGTTTTTGCATTGTATAGCCTATTTAGAAATAGAATTAGATAAGGTAGGCAAGTTAGGTAAAGTACGCGGAGTATAGAGAGAACGTAGCAATTATATTTAAATAATCGCGGGAAAAACAAGTCATATTACGAAAATATTTTTTAAATAAATCATTATTTATAGTTATTACTGTATAAAAAATGTTTGTAATAGTTTCTAAATGTATAGAAATGTTTGGTAATGTTAGTTAATAAATATTTCACTAATTATACAGTTACGAGTTCCTCTACGCCAAGTGCTCCGCCCACGAGATCTGACTGTGATAATAAACAAGCGGCACCTCAAAGTTGGTATCAAAGGGCAACCACTTATCATTGACGGGGAGCTAGACGCAGACGTCAAAGTCGAGGAATCCACTTGGGTGCTACAAGATGGACGGAATTTGCTCGTCAATCTGGAAAAGGTAATGCTAATCCTCAAAATTCAAATGCTTCAACCTATTTGTTTCGTTTTATTAATTCAAACAATTATTACATATAACTTATCCAATAGTATTTAAAATAGTAATTATTTTTAAATAGAAAAGTCAGTACTACCCACTAAGACCCAAAAAACCTCTCTCGGCTTAATGGGGCGTCGTAGTATCACTTACGCACTCAAACACGACACCCCGACGGCAGGCCTCCTGAAGCAGACCACAACAACCATAGGGTTGCTCCAACGGTCCACTCTGCCGTTTGAGAACTACTAGAAGCAACCCGCATGGTACACCGCCCAATGAAGTGGGCCACTTCTCTGTGTGTTTCTTGGCTTCGCGTCTGAATGAACTGCCGGACGCTAATGAGCCCTCCCACCCCAAAAAGGTGAACGCACGCTGGGGTGGATTATATTATTGAACCAAAACCAATCAAAGATTTTGGTATATTTGTCTATTTTTATGCTAAATATATCTTAAAATAAAATTGTTAACAACGCCAAATCTGTACATTAAATATTTTTTGGAAAATCTTATTGAAATAGACTTTATTATCGATACAGAAGCCAAATCTATAGGTTTTAGAATTTTTGTCTGTCTCTCTGTCTGTAACAGACAGTTACCGCATCACGGGAAAACCACTGGGCAGATTTTGATGAAATTTGGTACGATGATAGCTGGATATCCGGGTCAACATATAGGATACTTTTAACTGCGGGGAAAATATATCATCTCTGAGCTAAACGTTAAAACGTAAGTAGGGACGAACCCGAGCGGGGCGAGGGTGAGTTACTAGTATATTATAAAGTTAATTGTAGACTCCTGCTTCGTCACTGTAAATGAGTAACTTTGAAATGTATAATTAATTATTCTTTTGTATACGCCAGGTAAACAAAATGAACTGGTGGAGCAGACTTGTGACCACAGACCCCGAAATATCTACAAGAAAAATTAATCCAGGTAACAAGACAATAAACAAATAATAATTTACATACACGATTTATGAGCTTATTTATTAAATGGAGGTTTTTAGTCCAACAAATATAAAACAAAATACATATATAACTATGTGACCTCTCAAAATATATCATCGATTTATGTCACGTTGTTACTATTATATTAATATTAAAATTAACATCAGCGTTTCGCTCATTTTAAATAATATATTAAAGTCGACGAGTGAAGGAGAAAGTTGTAATAGAGAGAATTTGACATTGATTTTTAGATGTTTTTAGGCGACTTAAGTCTAACTAGATTTCTAATGATGACTTTGAATATGTATTTAAAATAAATACCTTAAGATTAAAACTTTACGCCCTTCAAATAATAAACATTAGTTGAACTCAAAATTAATGCAACTTTTGCATACATTGTAAAAACCCCGGATTATAATTTTTTTATCGATGTAGTCATATGAAATACCAGTAGTGTTATCGTATCTCAAGTACTTCGATCTTCAAGCTCAAGTATGTATCTGTTAGACATAAATATGATTTTTGCTTATTAAAGCAATCATCTTAAAGTCAGTTTTTTTGTAATTGTAATCTGTGGTTCAATCATTCAATTAAATATATATTTATAATCAATATAATTTACCAGTTATTCAAACAGACATGAATTTAAATATTATTATCTCACTTTAGCTTAACGATAAAGATATAAGTAAAAAAATGACTTTCAATGCGGTACAAATCACTCGAATAATAAAAGCTATGTATTTAAAGAACGATTTGATTATCCAGAAATTGGTATTAATTTACGGAAGCCTTAACAGTATTATAGATACTTGTATTATATTTCTAATATATAAATTAGATCTTATAGAAGAAAAATAATCGGTAGAAAATGCCTAGTTTCCAATACAGTACCTAGATTAATGACCACATATACAATTAGTGTAGACTATGAATGCTCTCATACATACTGCTCTCTAGTCTATTTTTTACAGTACCTTTATAGCATTTAAGAGGATTGTGAAGCTGTAAATTTCCACACAACAGCGATAACGTTTTTCCCCCCATTAACATAGTGTAATTTTCATAATTTTTGGAAATGTAGATATAATGAAAAACTAGGTAGGTCCGTACGTTTCTATTTTAAAGAAATATTGAGTTATATATTTATGACTTAAAAACATCTTTGAACGTTTTTTTTTAAATTAAACTAAACTGAAAATTGTCTTATTACGTAAATTTTTAGGGGGGTGAAAACGTTATCGCCCGAAACAATATTTCAAACAGGAAATGTAGGTAATTGCCTCTAAGATTTGCAACTCTCTCTATCGCACCATAAGGGTTGGTAAAGCGAGCGGTATGAAACAGATAGCATTTTTTTAAAACCTACTCGCGCCGCGTATCGACACTTCACAATCCTCTTAAGTGAATCCCGTTTCATAGAATAATGATGACTGGTTGTTATAATGAGCACCATAGACTTTGCGATATGTTGCATGAATTGATTATCAATTTAAATGAAATACCAGATGTCCTAACGGTAGGGCCTTCCGTGAGGATTTCCTACATTATATGTCCTAGTTTAGTTATGTTCAAGGACATCTAGACAACTATCAAGTTTTAAGTTGCGATTATTAAATGTAACGTCCGTCTTAATTGAATATTGCCTTTCTAGGTGTATCATTAGAAGATAATATGAAGCAGGGATTAAGTAAATGTTGTAATATTTTACTAAGTTTTATGAAAATGTGGACCAGAATAGGTCAATTCTATTAGATTAAATATGCATAATATTAATCGGCAAATTACTTATTCCTGTTATATCTCATACCTTTTTTGTAGTGACCCTACTGCTGCGCCCGCGGTCGCAGGTTCGAGTCCCGCTGAGGGCATTCATTTGTGTGATGAGCACGAATGTTTGTCCTTCAGTCATATATGTTTATATTTATAATATGTATGTATTTAAAGATATATATATATATATATATATATATATATATATATATATATATATATATATATATGTGTAGTGTATCAACTATCTGGTATCCATAACCTGGCCTCGTAACTTACCATGGAACTAGATGCTGTATGTTAATATCCCAACAATCAACATATTTATTATTTATACTAGCTTACAGAGTTATAATAATAATACAGCCTTGCATTTAACGTTCCCACTGCTGGACACTGGCCTTTTCTCAATGTAAGCGGAATTAGACCAAATTCGTTTTGATGGACTTCAAATGTATTTCCGAAAACTAGTTAGGTTATTTCAGACATACAGACTTCCTCACGGCGTTTCCCTTCACCGTATTGGCAACAACTCTCTGTGTAATTTATATTTTAAATGAGATTTGCGTATAAAATCCTATTTGATATGGGACTCGTCCTATTATGCTACTTTACACCAGTGATCTATTGGAAGAATAAAAAAAAATATATATTTCAGAGCCTTCGAAGTTATCAGACCTGGATGGAGAGACCAGAGGTTTAGTTGAGAAGATGATGTATGATCAACGGCAAAAAGAAATGGGCTTACCCACTAGTGAAGAACAAAAGAAACAAGACGTACTTAAGAAGTAAGTAAACCATGTCACTAATTTCAATGTCACTTAGTTATGCATTAAAGTGATGAGCTTTAGTATAATAATTTAAACGAGCAATTCTTGTATATTTATTTATTTTTTATGACAATAATGATTTATGACTAAATTCTCATAAACATTATCTACAAAAACTTTGCATACTTATGTTATTTTTAGTTTAGACAGCCCCCGTTTTCTTATTATGAGACTTACATTTAAGCATTATGTATTGTAGAACTTGCGACATCAGCTTACAGTCGGTACTACTTAATAAACAGTAACAGTTCTAATTATTTTATCGTCTATGGTAGACTTTGAAGTTTGATCCATTGTTTATAGACATTATGTAAACTAAATAGCGACTTTATCGGTTTTAAGTTGTGATACTTAGAACTTCCACAATATGGTAACCGTCTTTTTTTTTACAATATGAAACTCGTAAAATCTATACATTTAATAAAACTGTAGAGGTCGAATGTCTGTACATAGAACGCTAAAAACCGAGGCAAGGGATGTAAGAAGAGAAATAGAACAAATCCAGTTTTTTTCAATTTTTTTTGTTTCTCTGTCTGTTTGTACGGGCTAATCTCCGAAACTATTGGACCGATATGAATGAAATTTTGTAAGGTGTTACCTTATATCTCCGCTCAACATCTTAGGTACTTTTCATCTCGGAAAATTAAAGAGTTTCCGTGGGATAGTTAAAAAATTACAGTAACATATACAGCTTAGTACACAAAAACTACTGATTGGATTTTAATAAAACTTTACAATAATATAGTTCATACATCAGAATAACAAATAGGCTACTTTTTATTCCGGAAAAATGTACGGTTCCCGTGGGATAGATTTGTTTATGTTTGTCTAGAGGCGAACCCGAGCGACGCGATGGGAGGGTGAGCCGCTAGTATAAAATATGTATTTTTTGTTGAATTAAGAATTAGTTTCTGACAGTTAATTTATTTTCAAACTGTATGATATAACTTTGTTTTATAATTATAATTAAACTTACAAGACAAAAAATAAACCTCTCAATGCAGGTTTCTTATTCCTTTCTACAATTTAGTAATATTGAGCGGAAATAAATTATTAAAAGATTTTTAAAGGACAACTCCGAATTTATCTACAACGATCAATAAATAATAATTTTATTATATTATGCCATATTAAAGTACTTTGCAATTACTTTCCTGATTGACCAATGGATTCAATTGATAAATGTGACAGTCTGAAATGTTCCTTGTAAATTCAGTATAATAATATTTTATTGATAAGAATAATATCTTACATGGATACACTGAAAGTCTGAATTGGACCTATAAGAAAAATTTTACTTGTAATTTGTATTGCTGACAACATCAATGTTTCTAACATTATGTACTAATATGCTATCGCTTGAGAAAGCAATCATATTTATACCAAGAAATAATCGTGTGGATTTTACAAAGGCAAATTTTTTAAAGGCCTCCTAAATACGGAAAAATAGTTCTTCTTCTATATTTTTTTTAACCGCGACTCTTCATCTTTTCCAAGATAAAGAATTCCCATTATAAATATACATAGTATATCGTGCAAATAATCACACTACCACATGAGTATGGTTAATAGTTTCTGTATATATGGGATAATTTCTTAACTGCGTACTTAGTCTAGTGGCTAGCATTAACGGCCGCAGAACTGAAGCTCCTGGGTTCGAGTCCCGGAGTTCGAGTATTCCGTTAAGAAATCCTTAGTAACTGCCCGGAATCAGAAAATTGGCGGTGTTAGACAATTGTGCCTCGGAGATTATGTAAAGTAGTTGGTCTTGTGTCTGATGTCACGTTTCAATAGAAATGTCGTGTCGTGTCATGTCGTCCCCTTGGACTTTGATAGTTATATGAATAGAAAGTGCACTTACGTCTAAGCCCATACTTGTACATTTATAATATCACTATTTATAATATCACTGTGTACATTTCGCCTGTCTAAGAGAGAGTGTCCGCCATAGCTGAAATCTGTACATGTATATCAGTAATTTAATTGGAATTATAGATATAAACTCTAATTTTATTTATAAGTATAGATATTTAATCACAAATAAACGAGCAAATACGATTGCACTGTAAGGATTGTTTTGTTGCCTTGGACGGCATACATTGTACTTTTTCCGCAAAACTTATCTTTAAGCCAATTTAATTAAGTTATGATAAAATATGTATATTTTTTTTACAGATTTATGGAACAGCATCCGGAAATGGATTTCTCGAAATGTAAATTTAATTAAAGACGAAAACATGAAACCTTATCAATATTTCAATGTCGATTGTTGACCAGTTGTTGTAGGCTTTTAAAAATATTTTAAGCTCCGTTGTGTGTATAATACATAACAGTGTCGATTATTTACAGCATTAGTTATAATTTAATGGTTAAATTAACTAACCGTTAAATGTTTCAAGTTTACAATTGATATTTCACCGTAGAATTACGAGGAAAATAATTATTGATTACTGTAAAATCTTCTTCGTGCATTTTGAGATTGCCTACTAGTCAATAATAGTACTTCACATCTCAAGCTGTTCACGACTTGTATTTTTTTTTCTATTGTAATGTTTAACAAAATAAAGAAATAAATATTATACTTACTATTGTTTTATTTTATTTATAAAATAAATTAATTTATGCTAAGCCTTAATGGAAATTATTATTTCATCACATACATACTGGCTACTGATGAGGTAAAAAAATATAACTTCGTTTCTACTCATAATATATTCATATTTATAGTGATTGTGATAAATATTTAACCTCGAATATTTATTGTCAATGTCAAATAGGAATTATTATGTACATAACTATTATTTTGTTCTCACAAAATAGTTTAAGACCAAACTGAAGACGGCTAATATAGAACGATTCCTTATACTCGGCTGATGTTCTCGTTTTGGAACTTAGATGAAAATAAAAATGGTTTTAAATTATTAATTTAAGTTGACAAAAGTCAAATAATCAATTTTTAGGGTTCCGTAACCAAAGAACAAAAATGTGTTTGTTCGTTTTTTTAACCGACTTCCAAAAAAAAGGAAGAGGTTCTCAATTCGACCGTAAATATATATATATATTTTTTATGTTTGTTCGTGGATTGGCTGTACCTATTTTCACGGGGCTTTCACTGGCAGAGAGCTGATATTATAAGGAGTAACTTAGGCTACTTTAATTTTAGAAAAAGAAATAGGATTTCGCTTAAAAAAATGAAAACGTATAGAGGGACGAACCCGAGCGAAGCGAGGGCGAGTCGCTAGTTATACATATAATTCCTACTTTTATATAATTATGATTTATATTATTATCATAATGTAACAGTAGTTTCTTTAAGATATTTACGCACGATTAATATGCACGGTTATACACTATCTACTTTCTTATATAGGCTAAACGCTGATTACACTTTAGAAATAAGCAGTAAGCACAAAGCTTACCTGTAGTTCTATGTATTTTTTTTATATATACCTATGTAGATCTTGTAATTCGACTAGCATAGTTCGTACTTACTGCACGTCTTAGATCTATTCCGATTTCCATCGTTATAGGTGCTGACACTGGTGAATGAGAACAGGAGGCCAATTCTGCGACGGGTGTTTGACTTTGTGGATACCGCTCTGAACCTCTAGACGTGATGAGCCTTGACTCCGAGCACATATAATACTTACGTGGTCGTCCTTCATAGTTTTATTTCTTTTGGGTTTTTCTAGGTAAAAATAATAGTAATTACGATCAAATAAACTGAACCTTAAACTTATGTTTACAAATAGATACCTACTTCAAAAAAATTACGCAGCACAATATGTGAAAAATAGTTTAATTCTAATGGCCAACAAGAATGTAATAAATTTAAAAATAGAGATATGAAGCAATTGCTCGCATTAATTTTAGAGACATCATAGAATTTGACCTCTATGTATGTATTCAGCCCTTTTTAACGTTTCACTGCTGGGCACGGGCCTCCCTTCAGTACGAGGGGGATCAAGCCATAGTCTACCACGCTGGCCAAGTGCGGGTTGGCAGACTTCACATGTCTTTCGAAAACTTGCTAGGTTCTCTCACGATCTCACTCATGCAGGTTTCCTCACGATGTTTTCCTTCACCGTAAGGCAAGTGGTAATCAAGTTAGAAATTATTCGCACATAAAAATATCAAAGGTGCGAGACCCGGGATTTGAACCCGCTTCACTCGGTTTCCCAAGCGAGCGCGAAGATAGAGAAGTTGAAAGGAAAACGTCTAAGTTGGTATGGACATGTTAAGAGGAGGGATGAAACGCATGTGACGAGAAGAGTGATGGAAATGAATGTAGGAGAATGGAGATGTGAAAGAGATGGATGATGAGATGAGGAGTAATAGTAGAGAGTGGAAGAGGAAGACTTGCTGCGACAATCCCAAGTAACTTGGGAAATCGGCGGGGGGAAGAAGAAGATACAATAAATGCACCTATCTTAATAAATAAAAAAATTAAATTATTTCTTATTTAATTTCAAATCTATAGAAATTATTCAGATAGTAACCTGCTTTTAGAGATCTGAAATTTAATTGGAGTAAAGACGTAAAAAATGGCAACAATTTAATAAGAAAGGGGAATTACCAAACTAAAATTTGCCCTTGCTTTGAAAGTACGAGTGTGAAGAAATGATTATAAACATTTACAATACTAAAAATATATTTTAATTAGAATAAAAACAGAATTCATTCATGGAAAACAGCCATGTTACAACGGCAATAACAACCACAGCTGGTCAATGAGGATGATTAACATTTGTTGAGCCGTACCATATCTGCTATAATTAATCAGGAATGGCAGAATCTTTACAATAATAATGAATAATTAGTGCTGAAAAGCTCGCAAACAGTTAACTTTCATTGTCTGTGTCATTTGAGAGTTCTAGAGATCTCTCTCTACATTAGCGCCCCTCGCGATGAATTAAAGCGCGGTAATCGTCATTTTCGGGTTTTAGATTTTATTCAATATATTTTTATGTACCTATTTATTGTTTCCGTTAGCGGGCAATCACTAACGGGAAAGAATTTTGTCATTTCTCCCTCTAGATGTCGCGATCACTATAGCCCTCAGTATATTGTAAAGCACTATAGCGTGGATAGTTTTTTTTTCACTTGATTATAAATAATTTTTTGCCCATATAAACTTTATTACCGCCTTTTACTCCTTTAAGGGATGGATTTCGAAAAAATCTAATAATTATATTTCTTGTATTTTATCTTAAAGCTAAACACCACTTTCTGTGTATTTCACATTAAGAATGACAGAGCTTGGTACAATGTTTAGTCCCCTACTTTACCCACATAGGGGATGAATTCCGAAAAATCCTTTTTTATCAGTTCCTTACATCATATAAGGAATATGTCATCTAAATTTCATGTTTCTACGACCAGTCAGTCAGGACCATTGAAGAATGCACCTTTCCTTCTCAATTCTTTCTTCAGCTGGTCTAACTTCCAGGTACAGTACATTCCACAGATAAGATACGAATTACGAACACAATAGAAGCAAAAAATCTGGTATAAAAGAGGTATAAAATAAATTGCTTAACCTCAGACAGAATGTAAATAGACGATACGTGTGGCGCCCTCTTTTCGAGAAATTTGTTCTACTCACTGCTCACTACCAAGAAAATGTAACTACTACGTTTTACTCACTACTTTCTATCGTGTAGAATGTAGATTTTACTTAAGTCTACGGTCAGCAATCAGCATCGTTGTGTCGTTGTGTATTTCATGTGTGAAATGTGAAATGTCAATGTCAATTGTCAAATTATCAACCCTAAGTTTTTGTTGAATGTCGCCACGACGCGATTTAACAATATAAATATTAAATAAACTTCATGTAATTCGCCTCAATTAAATATATACTAATAGAGATTATTTCTAAAGTGTAATTATGGTTAGAACGGTTTTTTCTCCTGAGTACTGTCTCCAGTATTTAGAACAATATGCAACTCACGAAAGTTTTGTATTGGGTTTAATATTAGGACAGGTACAATAATTATGCCCATGTTTTCTTTAATCAATTAAAAAATTTCAATTATAATAAATTGATGTTAGATTACAGAAGCACGAGAGAATGTAGTCCATTTGGCTCGTACACCGGAGGAGAAAACAACTGATAGTACTTCCGAAGTAAGTTATACATCTGATAAACTTGAACCTGTTCGTAATTTACTGGGAGTCTCCGAAGCTTGGGTTGCTGATCATGCTAAACATGTTACAAGAATGTTGCCTGGGGGACTTTTTGTTCAAGGTATGTAAATCGTGCTTATATAGATCTTTTAATAAATGGTCTAACAAACACAGGTACATATAATAAAACATAAATTTATTTTCAGGAATTTTTATAATCAGTGATGAAGATATTTTTGAAGATCCTAATTATTTTAGCAAAGTGAAATCTATATTAAACTTTACACATAAAGCATTAAGTGTTAACCAATATATGTTTGGGAACTGTCCTAACTTAAATCAGAAATTGGTGTTGCACATGTCAACAAATACTAAAATATTGACATGTAAAAGTGTTGATGTGGGATCAGGGAAGACTACATCAATCAAACCTGTTGAATGGAAATTTTTACCTAAGCCACAGCAATGGCAAAGATTAGACTGTTATTATGAGTTTGATGAAGTCTATCCAGTCATAGTTAAAAAGAGTGGTATATCTGTGAAAGAACAGTTTCAAGTGAGTATACATTATCATATTATATTTAGGGATATCAATCATTAGAAAAAACCCTATATAACATATTACATCATAGATATAGATACCACAATAGTCCTAACTCTCTATCTAACTTTAACTGTATGTATGCTATTTTAAATTTGCAGCAAATTTTGGAATCTGCTCATAAAACAATCCAATCAAGTGTCATGTTTATTGATGGTGAATTAAAAGATGGATCTGAGGCTTTAGAGCAACTTGTAAAAAAGAAGAAACCCAAGAGCAGCGGTAAATCTGTCCAGGATGCACCTAAGTCAATGCATGTTTCTCTTTTTGTGCCCTTTGTAAGTTTTTATTTGATATGGTTTAAATTATACTTTTAGGGATTCAATATACTAGATATTATTATTAGTTTGAATTAATATCTCTTGTTTTTTAGTTTCAACATTTCCTAACAGTTTAATAAAAAATACTTTTTACAAATAATGTTTATGAATATCAAAATTAGATAGCTAAAAACTAATCTTTATTAATTATTTGTTAAGTATTAAAAGACTAAAAATATGGTAATTTATAAATTAACTATTTTAGGAAAACAGTCTTCCAGAAACAGTAGAATATTTGGAATGTGATGGAAGTATACATTTTAGTGGTGTAGTCTCGTCCAGTGTGTTTATGTACCCCAAGGCCACGGTTAGTGAAGCAATAACAGCAATCAAGCAAGATATCATCAGATCTTTGGCTTCACGTTTTACAATGCATTGTGATGCACTTATTGATGATAATTTGTTGCCAGAAGGTAAAAATATTATATATTACATAAAAGAAAATATTGTCTGTACTTGTAATTTACAGGATTCTTCATACAAATTTTCACCCCCTTAAGCGATGATTTCTGGAATAAAATCCTATGCCCTTCCCAGGGTCTCAAGCTATCTTCTTACCAAATTTCATCTAAATCGGTTCAGTAGATCCAGAGATTACCTC
Source organism: Argynnis bischoffii washingtonia (assembly GCA_033884665.1). NCBI lineage: Eukaryota > Metazoa > Arthropoda > Insecta > Lepidoptera > Nymphalidae > Argynnis > Argynnis bischoffii. Next base: position 8,291,489 of record CM066618.1, on the reverse strand, counting down.
CTACAAACGCACAAACTCACAAACTTGACCTCTTATAATATTATAGTATAGATAAGTAAATAGATGAGATAGCTGATATCACATCAGCTATCTCATCTATTATATTATTACTCATACCTGTTGAACTTTTTTTAAAACAAAAAATCATTTAAGCTAAGTAGTTTTAATGAAATAGTAAAACTTTTATTGTCAACAATGCAACATTGCACAAAAATCTATTTCCATTTTGTTTCATAAATTTAGAGAAAGACAACTTTATCAAGTGTCTTTTTTATTCCAGAAAAGGTTTGTTTCAATGAGCCACCCCGTCGTGTGCTTGTGCCAGTTGGTTCTCTTTACCTCTGTGACTATCTTTTCCCTGGTGAAGCTCCAGCTGAAGCTTTGCTCTCAGTCAAAGAACTTTTGGACTTGCAAATCACTGAAAGTGACGTTGTTTGCGATATTGAAACACCAGCAGGTAAATGAAGAATAAATGTTATCATTTATTATTTAAATTTGTAAGCATTAATTTACTGTTTCTTCACATTATTAGATACCTCAGAGTTTGATGCATTGGACCGTGATACCAGCAGTGAGGAACTTCTAGCAACACCTCAAGAAGCTAGCCAGTTTATGTATATTACAGGGATATGCTTCGCAATGTTTGTCCTTGTAGTGTCAATCATCATACATTATTATGACGCGATTATTCAATTTATTAGCCAATTCCTCTCAAGGTCTCAAGTTTAAATTAATATAATAATATCATACTGAAATTAAGATTTATATTTTGTGTTGAAAACGGTTGTATTTCTATTTATACTCATATAAAAAATATAAAGATAGAAGCCGTTATTTGCTTCGATTTTAATAACATGACGCACCTGTTTTGTACAGATATTGCTATATAACTTAGTTTTTAGTACTCAAGAAATAAATAATTATTTTTATATATTTTGGCGTTTTTTATTTTTATACCCACCAAATAAATATAATTGAATCCTAAATAAAAGTTCAAAGCATGTTGTACAAAATAAAAATATTTTTTTAAATATCTTGATTACGCATCATTATTAATAGCCTCAACCGCAACTATTTTAAAATTGACTTTAATGAAAATTTAAAATTATGATAATATGATTTTTTTATATATCCAATGACACTTAAAATGCTAGTATGAAATTGTATTGAATTACGAAGAAAGCAACGCGATATCCTATTTAAAATTCAATATTACAATATTATAATTATTATATTAAATAAATACAAAAGTACTAAGGATAAATCGTTCTTATTATAAATATCGTATAATCTATCGATTTTACAACGCCATCTGTTATCATATTTTGAAATGACTAATTTATTCGGTAGATGGCATTCACTGGAACTGTCAATGACTACCTATAATGCTATTCATTGAAAAAAATCACTCTCATCCATTGCCATCGCACATGTGGAAAATATTTTTTCATTAACTGCTATGTGTGTGACAAAGACGTCCGATGAACGTAGATAAAGGTACTCCGCTCTTATTAATGGTAGCATCACATTATCGTTTACGATAGGTACCTAGTTGCCGTCTGTATCGTACGTATGAGTTGTATTGTAATTGAACTAGTTTAGTTAATTTTACAACATTGCTGTGTAGTGTTGTTTACTGCAACGTTTAATATTTTGAATTAGTGTTGTGACTCATGTGTTGATCGTGTGAAAAATATGCATATATTTTTTCATTTAAACAGATAAAATGAAACGACCTCACTTCGTACATGGATAATTATTCAAAAAACCGGTTTTAATACAAGTTTTCTGTGAGATAACTAGTTATTAGTCTGTCTAACTTTGTTTACAATGGCGTTTTCGTTAAATAAGCTTAAGAATATTTTGAATGTTAAAAAAGACAATCAATTGGCGGGAAGTGGAAGTTTAGATCCAGAAATAGGTTTTAAACTATCATTGCATCCAGTTAGTAAAGTTTTGTACGTGACTGTTATCGGCGCCCGGCATCTCCCGTCCTTGTTTGGACTCAGTCGCGCTCATGGCTACCTTGTAAAGGTAACTTCCAGTTTCGTTTCCATAACAAGATAGTATCTTTTGTAATATGTTCATTCATATTTATGAACACAAAAGATTTTTTATTCGATTTCGGCACAAAAGCTAATTCTATTATAAATATAAAAAATGTAATTACCTAATTAGTTCTGTACCTATTGGTGACATTTAATTAAATTTCTGGTAAATATTTTTTTAATCTTAATTTAAGAAATAAAATACCTTACATAGCGCATTAAGATCCAGGATATTGATGAACTTAGTATAGTTTTAAATTTTTATAAAATGGTCACGAAATGTTTATTACAAAAGTATAAATTAGAATACAAAGTACATACCTAGTAGCTTCAAAGTTACAATTCTTTATTTTTTATACTGTGTTTCATATCCGTCTAATTATTTTTCTAATTAAGGCCACAAACGTTTAACCAACGTAATTTAAGTTGATTATGCAGAAAACGGGTGTTAGTTAATATTAAAAAAACTTTTTGAATAAACTTTATTTTCTCCTGAAGTCATTGAAGTAAATACATAATACCTATGTAATATTTTAAAAGTTTATATTTATACCTATATTTGAGAAAATTATTTTTTTATAGTTTACGTTATTCAACATTATTTTTCTCAACCTCTACCTTCCGATCATTAGTAAATAATTAAGTCTGTACTTATTATATCGTTATAATATATGCAACGTAAATTACGTCGTATCTTTTCGTTACTTACGTCTCCACAGGACTAGAAAGAAAAAGAAGTTAATGTATATGGAAAGAGATAAAAGCTGTCAAACAATAAATTGACTTGTAATGCATCTTTTAATTTGGTTTCTGTATGCACAGTCTCATAAGGGTCTTAGAAACTTCAAACTTCATAATAATTAATAATCTTATCTATATTATACTTAAAATTTGATCTTGACTAATTATTATCCATTAACACTTCCTTATTATTATTTTCACTTTCACTCATATAGTATATTTTTTTTCTTATTTTAAACTGAGCATTCTTCTTATCAATTTTATTATCACATATACTAACCGTTCACTTAATCTGTGCCGGTCCATCCATACATTCATTCCTAGTTTAATAAGTTTCCTGTCAGTCTATCCTATACAATGTAGGAAAAACAGAGAATAGAGATTATAGTTCATACTAAAACGTAATAAAGTTAGATCCAACATGCAACTGTATTGTTCTTATCTTTACTAATAGGTACCTTCACTTAAGATTTAGAAAATTTTGGTTGACGTATAGTTGTATTTAGAGCCACCCAAATGTGCATTTACGTTGTCGTGGTGGAGGGCTCATTAGTATCCAATCTAGCAAGAACAATCTAGCTGGGTGCGAAGCCAAGAAACGCGCGGCTCTCCTCGATGGGCGGTGTCCTATGCGGGTTGCTCCTGGTCTCTGATAGCAGAGTGGAATGTTGGAGCAACCCCATGATTGTTTTGTCCTGCCGTCGGGGCATCGTGGTTGAGTGCGTAAGCGATCCTGCGACGCTACCTTTAGATGGGGGAGGTTCTATTAGGTTTTAGTGGGTATTACTGGATTTTCTAGCCGATGACCCACATAAACACCTGTATGTATAAAGGTAGTATGCTTAAATGCATTTGCGAACATAAAAAAATGGTTGAATTTAGAGTGAGTTTTATAGAATTTGCTGTTGTTTGTAATTTCTAATAGAATTTAAATAAAACTACTTTCTACCTTCGATTTTGTTAATACATAGTAGATATAAAAGTTTGATGAAGGTTCTAGGATAAATTATAACTTCTCTATTGAATCGATAATAATTAATTATTGTGCCTCCATGGATACCAACAGAATTTTCATAGAGCTCCTTTGCCCACTTGAGCAGTTTCTTTATCCAGGTAAAAAGATAAATTATGGGTTTTACTTATTAAAATACTTATTTATACATATTTAATTATATTCGATTAAAAATTATTAATAGGTAAGTAAATACAGAAAATATTTATATAATTATACCGATTTTCGTATTGTAGTCAAGAGATACCCTCTATGAGCTCTACCAATTAGTTTAGTGAAGTAAGTGTAGTGGTTAGCTTCAATTGGTAAACCTAGAATATCCATACTTATATTATAAACAAGCAGACAAATAGACAGAGAAACAAAAAAATTGAAAAAAATCTGGATTTATTCTATTGCTTTTCTTACACCCCACCATATTCGACCTCTATAGTTTTATTATAGTATAGATGTGAAAGTGTGTTTGTTTGTTTGTCATTCTTTCACGTCGAAATTGATTGAGCGATTGGCGTGATTTTTTCTGTGTAGATAGTTCGAGGGCTGGGGAGTAATAAAGGCTACTTTTTACCACGGGAGATGATCTCATTCCCACGGTAAAACACGTTATAATACAACCCAAAAAACTGTTTATGGTCAAAATTACTTGAAACATGGTATTAATGCTCTTCAATATAATTCAATAAATAAGTGTTTCAGCATTTTTCGACATTCAATTCATAATGGGGGAAAATACGGCATGAGTACGGCATTAGCGCGAGTGAAACCGCGGGTTTTGCTAGTAAACCTATAACGCTTGATTTAGGTAACGTCAACAGGCTTAATTCAGGTAGAGATCTAAATAATTGTCGAATGTTACTTTTATAGTGAAGGCAGTGGTAGCCCAGTGGTAACGCGCTCGCTTGGGAAACCGAGTGAAGCGGGTTCAAATCCCGGGTCTCGCACCTCTGATATTTTCATGTGCGAATTATTTCTAACATGATTACCACTTGCCTTACGGTGAAGGAAAACATCGTGAGGAAACCTGCATGTCTGAGAGAACCTCGCAAGTTTTCGAAAGACATGTGAAGTCCGCCAATCCGCACTTGGCCAGCGTGGTGGACTATGGCCTGATCCCCCTCGTATTGAAGGGAGGCCCGTGCCCAGCAGTGGGACGTTAAAAAGGGCTGAATACATACATACTTTTATAGTGTTTAGCATGGTTTCATTAAGACTATACTCGTATATGAATAGCTCAAACATTATCAGACTCACGCAAATTTACCCATTTAAGAAAACCGTGAAGATTTGCAATTGTTATAAAGTACAACATCCTGCTACTTTGTTTCATCCACATATGGTTCAATTTTGCGACTACGCGTGTTTCAGGGCAAAGTAATGGTGTGACTGTTGGTAATTATTTCCTTTTTTTGCCCTAAGCTATTAGGGTAATTAGAAACGGAATCGTGATTACTTATGTATACTTAATACCTATAGTCTCATGATGTTTTTGTTTCGACTATTTATAAAATGTTTGTGCATTTTCATGTGTAGCCTGATTCCTGCGACACCTATTCCCATAGGTCACTTTTTACCTGACTGCGGCGAAGCCCAAATGAGGGTTATGTGTTTGACCTGTATGTATGTATGAATGTCCGATCCAGTGTTCCCTCGTAATTACTAATCAGCTTAACCGATTTCGATGATTCATACATATTAGATTCGTCTTGATAACGCGTCTGTAGTACTGTTGTGTGTGGTATACTGGTGTCCTGAAAAAAATTTTTTTTGAGGCTATGACAAAAATATATATATATACAACTCATATGTTTGAGATAAATTTGGGTCTTGGGATGAGAAATTGTTAAATAGAATTCTGAATTTCTAACTTGCCCAAAACTAGAAATTTGTAAATAAAAAAAAAACAAAATTATGAAAAAAATGTGTGTGTGTATTTATGTGCCTACGCACTCAAGAAGTTATACTTCTTTGGCGTAACAACAAATAGTAAAGTATTTATCCCGTATGTCACAACTGTTTGTAAAAGGAATGCAGCTCACTTCATCATGTCGCTTTCAGCTAACTTCATCATGTCGTTTTTGGGCTGTCGGTGTGCGCGCGCATCGTAAAAATTTTACTCATAATTTTTTCCAAACGTGCCAAAAGAAGTATAACTTTATTCATTCACACAATTCACAATCTGAATTAATATTCTCTGTACGTCAAGTAGGTAGGTATATCTTATTTAAACTGCATATCAAATAACCAAGTTACAGCCACAGATACTCAAGAGAATTATTCAATAATCATATCTTATTATAACTAGAATAACTACTTTTTAGTATACTTTTTTAATAAAATTTATATTTTCTTGTCACAGAAGAGTTCGTTCAACGCGATGTCATATGCCTTTAATTAGTGATTATCGATATTTGTTATCGAAGCCCTGTCATAGTTACGTTATCATTCCCTTATCGTCAAATGCGCTCATGGACATTGAAATATGACTTTACTTTCACATTTATGACCAACGTAATGGCATTTAACTATAATTCTAGTTAATATTAGAATATTGTCGAGTAATATAAAAATCACTCATTATGATACATCATAATGAGTGAGTAAATAAAATATATGAATTGAAGATTTTTATACGTTTCATTACGTTAATGTATATTTATTGGTTTATTTATATAAGTTATGCATTTAAAATTATGTAACGAGGAATAAATTATAAAAAGTGTTAAATGCTCTATTGTGAAATCTTATTGAACGAATGAATCTAAATTCTCGACACTCGGCATACTGCGTCTGAGCTTGAATAAATTATTCTAATGTAGTTCAACCGATGTGGAATTGCGATCATAGCACAGTTCACAGGGGGAAATGTTGCATTAACAGCTGATAGTTGATTTGGCAAAATTTTCACTTACGATAATTGTCATTTACCTACTGTAATTAAGGACTGCCCCAAATGTTCAATTTTACAAAATTTTGGGCAAAATTTTTGTGAGTTCAATGTTTTTTGTTCTGTGGCTGATAGGCGTGCCATTTGGGCAAAACAATGGCACCATCTATCGTACATTGATGACACTATGTACATATTACCAGAGAGAGAGGTCGTTAGTTATTTATATTTAGTCTTGTTAATAGTCAATTTTCGTCATTATATTTTTTTCAAATTTGCGCATTTACAAAAAATTATGATTTTCACTAATCACGTGACTCATAAAGTGGTGCAATAAATAATTATTAATTAAGTAATAATGCAATGTTATTCACGTCTAAACTTGCGTGCAGAATGCCCTATTTAGTAAGAAATATTATTATATTTTTAGACTATAATTAATTAACATCAATAAAGTATATAAATATAAAACAAAATATTTATTCTGAGAATAAAAATTAAAATAATCAAGATGTTCTGATGATGGACCAAGGTGGTGAAAAATGATACTATATGTACAATGACTTAACAATAAAACCTTAGAATTGTGGGCTCTGACGCTCATTCAATTAATTTTGACGAGTCCCATGGATTATACATATGGTCAAATGCGTGTTTTCTCAAAGTTAAAAACTATATTCAATTGTTTAAGAAGTACCTATTTAAAAGTTTTTTTTTGAAAATGCTTATCAATGATACATATGCATAAAGAGTGGTCACAAACTTTAGAATAATGCAATTTTAAAGCTAAATAAGAATACAAAACAAATAAAATATCTAAAGATTGAAGATAAAAAGAAAACCTAATTTTATATTATAAATAACGGGGCGAAGCGCTAAATCGTTCGCCCTGCCTACTTCGTTTTGCAAGATAGTGTAATAGGGATTGATGGATAATACAGCTTGTGAGTAAAGAAGATATATCTTATGAGTAGATCTCTTTTATATTTGGATGTTAAGGTAAAATTTTCGTCTAGTTTTAGCGGGATAAAAAAATGCAGACAGGTCCACCGCGGGTTCAATGTTGACTCATGGGTTGCACAATGCTTATTTTAAACGTCCAATAGATTTTTCATAATTTTCTTATTTAACCATTGTATTGTTATTGTTCACATGAACCTCGAAATTTAAATAGAAGAAAAATATACCTTCGAAATATATATGTATGTTAGAACCAACAATCCCTGAATAAAATGTTACAAATGAACAGACGAACTAAAAATAAATTGAAACGCTGTATTTTATATGAAACAAACCTTTTTAATTCTAAGCTCCTAAACCAATATTTATTTAACTTTGAGTCAGCGACAAACGAACTAGAAGCTTTCATTTTGCTTTTAAGCTACTTTTAGGATTGATTTTTAGTTACAATACTAACTACCCGTTGGTTGTTTTATATACTAGTAGTATTTAAAAAAAAACATTCAATGGTAAGTTAGTATTTTTACTAAAACTCATCTTAGATGTGAATTCTTTTTTCTAATTGAAATGAGATTAACTTCCAGGTATAGAGTACCAATATACAATAAAAAAGTGTCATCGAAATCAAACCATATATAAAAAATATATAGCTCCGTATCGACTTGAAAATCTTTTTTCTTTGGTTAAAAATAGTTTATTACACAACTAGCGACTCACGCTCGCTTCGCTCGCGTTCGTCCCTGGGTACGTTTTCACGGTTAGCTATGCTTAGGTATACATAAATAGTAGCTTGCTACTCCTAAAATATTCATTTAAATTATATAGCGATTTACCCTCGCTTCGCTCGGATGCGTACACCATACGCGGATTTTGTTCATAATTTCATGGGTTTTAATTTTTTTTCGAACCCTGTTTCTTTTTCTAAAATAAAAGTAGCCTAAGTTACTCTTTATAACATCAGCTATCTGCCAGTGAAAGTCCCGTCAAAATCGGTCAAAAAAAAAAAAAAAGAATTAGCCGGAACAAACAGACAGACAGACAAAAATTGTAAAAAATGTTGTTTTGGTATATGTACCGTGTATATGTATCCATATGCATTTAGTAAAAAGCGGTTTAATATTACAAACAGACACTCCAATTTTATTTATCTGTAAAGATGTATAAATTTATATCACATATATTGAAGAAGTATGTATATACCTAAAGGGAAGTTTAATATATACCTATAACACATACAAATATTTGTATTTGTTATAGGTACATATATATTGTTATTATTTGTATACAATTTACAGTATCTCTGGAAATTAGCTTTCCATCAAACCCCGGTACAAATTTTTATTCGAGAATAGATCTTTGTTTATACTACATTGAAAGATAAACTTCAGCATAAGATAGTTTATGCATAGTAATATTTTAACTACCGATAAATATTATGATTTCAGGTTAAAATATTTCCTGGCGATAGTAAATTTGAAACGTTATTACAAGAAAGTTCATGGCCAATATGGAATGAAGACTTTAAATTTCAATTAAAGCAAAAGGATGTGAAGAAATCGACCGATAAGGTTGACCTACAGAGTTTACTTGCTGGTCATTTCTTATCATTAACTATATATGCCATATTAGAAGCTCCAAAACAAGAATCAGACAAGAGGAAAAATGCTAAAACACTTGATTCTAAGGCACTTAAATCGTTGAACGAAGAAGAGCAAAAGTCAAAGACTGGCAGTCTATTTGAGAAAACTCTAAGCAGTTTTAAGTCAACAAGGACGGAGGCATTATCTCAAAAATCAATATTAGAAAAAAGAAGGACAGTTGGTGCGGCGACGTGGAATTTTGATTCGAAATTATTTCAAAACGATCTCAAGAACGGCTTAATTGGAACACCCGATATCTGGAGGCCTATAAATGCGATCACCAGTGGCCTGTCAGCTGCTGACTCTAGGGTAAGTAAAATATTTAATTGTAAACCTACGTTTATAACAACAGATGGAGTAAATGTAAAAACAGTCACTGTAACTTTGAAGATTAACGCAGCCATTAACTTTTAATGGTCCCGTAAACGTTGTTTTTTCTTTTCAATGACATCATAATGAGTAGTTGGAGCAGTATTTTTAAGCGTTATAATTTTATGTTTTACTTGAGCTTCCGTCTCTATAATTTATAAGCATAATATCCAAAAAAGGAACCCTATATATCAATTTTTATCTCTAGTTATTATTTTCTTAAAAAAAATATTTTGTTTCATTAAATAAATCAAATTTTAATCGTATATTGTTAGATATATTTATTAGAATTACTTCAATTGATTTCGTCTAATGTTCCGTGGTCTCTAGATTTTCACAATGTGTGCTTTTTGGTAAGTTCAAACTCGTAAAATTATTAGGTGCTGACGTGATCCAAAGACCAATACCTATCAGAACCTTGATTAGTGCTCATTACATCTTTTTAACCGACTTCCAAAAAGGAGAAGACTCTATGTTCGTGTGTATCTATTTTTTTAGAACCTAGTAGGTATACTTTAAGACTATTAAGGTCTTAAAAAAGTTTTTAAAAGAAAAACGCCTCTAACAAGTAATGTTCATTTACTTAAAACTATCTTTTAAACCATTATAAAAATTAACACTATATTTTTTCATTAAAATATTATTTTAAATGTGAAAAATACCTACCATAAAATAAGACTTAAATAATAAAATATAAAAAATGGGTAAAAATATTTTTTGTATATAAACATACTAAATTTTCTTCAATTTCCGTACATTATATATGTATATTTCCGTTTTTTTTATTTTTTCCCTTTCCCTTCCATATATATGTATGTATGAAAATATTTTAATTTTATTGATCTAGATATGGATCACTTTTGAACGAGTGCGATAACGTAGCTTAATATTGCAGCTAAAAATATATTTATTAATTTAATTACCTACGTTTACCTATTTACTAAAACAAGTTATGTGTTATCAAATCTAATATCATAATTACAACCAATTAATCTCAATCATGTCTTGTTTATACTTGATGACGACAGTAGAGAAAAATTTTACTCAACTATTAAATAAAAAATAAAAGACAATAACTAGTATCACTAATATACAGTAGAAATATTTAAATTTATTACATAAAAAAATATATAATATTTTATAATACTAAATACTAAATTTATTGTATTTTAAATCTAAAAAGAAAATTTGAAACTAACATCCTCAATACATATAAAACTGCTTTTATGTAAATGATATAAAATTACATAATAGATACTTTCATTACATAATGCTACTGATAAGAACACACTTGACACTGGTAACAATTTTTTTTTAATACGTGATTCATTCGGCTGATTGACTTCATATTCTCTTATGTGTAGGATTCAATTTCTGACAATAGAATAGCTTTGACCTCGACCGATCCCAGTTAGAGTATGTGCCCTATCATTATTACGCTGACGTAAGACATTAACCTTGATGCATCTTTTTATAAGATTTGAAGATTTTCATAGCAGTTATATAATTAACCGTGAATTTCTGTGTTGTAGTTATTTATGAACGTTATATTTAGTTCTAAATTATATAAAATAGTAGCGACTTACTCTCGCTTCGCTTGGGTCCGTCCTTAGGTACGTTTTAATTTTTTTGAGCGGAACCGTAATTCTTGTTCTAAAATAGAAATAAGCCTAAGTTCCAGCCATCCATTGATCCAGCCGTTTTGGAGATTAGCCGAAACAAACAGATAGACAAACAGACAAACAAAAATAACATCAGCTATCCGCCAGTGAGTCACGTCAAAATCGGTCCACTTGTTTTGGAGATTAGCGGAAACAAACAGACAGACAGATAAACATTTAAAAAAAAATGTATTTTCGTTATAAATACCAATCAGACACTTCAATTTTATTTATCTGTACCTACCTATAGATTTAAAAAAAAATATTATAGACGAACAATATTTACGAAAAACAATTATTTTTTAAATTAACAAAAATTCACAACTTCAAAATCACCAAAAAGGATTAAAATTTTATATTTAATAATTATGGAGGGATATATTTTATTTAAATTTATATAAGACAATAGACCCTTGAGATAAAACCTATTGATTAAAAAAAGTAATGAAAATTGATTAACATTTGTCAAATATATAATAAACACACATAAATTATAAACCCAAAAAATTGCAAAGAGGTACAGATAAAGAGTTAAGTACAAACAAAGATAAGTTTTTAAAAATAATGAAATGTATGAAACGAAATCTTTTCAGCCTTGTAGGAAAAATAATCTTTGAAATCATGTCAATAACGCCATGGCCATCCATTATATAAGCATTTAGACTTTAATTGGTATAATGGTATTTGTAATACTTCAGTCAAATGTTACTAAAAGCTTATATCGCTTTCGTAGGATTTTCATTTTGGGATTATCTATTAAAGGAATATGATTTAGAAAAGCTTTACTAATTTACATAATTGGCAAAGTTTTAATGGTAAAACATTTATTAAAATACCTTATTTTTTAGTATATTTTAGGAAAATCACAGCTCTATTAAAATAAAAATAGAGTGAAATATGAAATCAAACAAAAAATTGTAAGTTTTGTAACATAATCGCAAAACCTACTTAAGATGATTGCACAATTTATTTAAAAAAAATTATAATTTTGATAATTAAATTATATAGTTTTAAAAACCAAGAGAAGCGAGTTTAAATCCGGGGTCTTGCACCCTTAATAGGAATTCTCACGCGCGAATCATTTTTATATGATTACCTGCCTTACGGTGAATGAAACCATCATGAGGAAATCTGCATGTCTGAGAGAACTTAGCATGTTTTCGATTTGTGAAATCTGCCAATCAGCACTCGGCCAGCATGGCCTATGGTCTGATCACCTCGCATTTAAGGGCAGGCCTGTACTTAGCAGTAGGACGTTAAAAATGGTTGAATACCATTAATATGATTGTATATTGCTACTTTCAAAATTAAAAGTTGCTTGTGTTTAATAATAGATAGAGTATCTATAATCAAAAAAGAGTATCTATAATTAATTCAATTTTTAAAAGGCATCCTTATCCTATTTTAATATTTACGAGTATATTGTGAATTTATAATTTTAACAATGAATATTTTATCACAACAGAGAGAAAATAAAAAAGGACAACTTGAAGTGACGCTTCTTTACACTTCGAGCGAAGACGGGTTAAACGACATAGTGCAGCTCACTGTTAATAGATTGCGATGCTCAGTTCAAACCATGCAAGAGCAAGAACAATATAAAGGTAAGTCCTTGTGGTTTGTAGCGGTCAATACTATGACTTTGAAACTGATACGTGTGACTTACAATATACTCGTACATTGCGGTCGTTAACAATGTTAACTTTAAAACATCTTATATTATGAGCTCTCTATACAATCCTGAAGGTAGAACCTTCTGGTAGTTGTTTTATTTTACAGTAGCGGCTCACCCTCGCTTCGCTCGGGATTGCACTAGGAAAACAAAAACAAATCTATCCCACGGGAACCGTACATTTTCAGGTATAAGGTATCAATTAGCACGCCAAATTTTACTAAATTTGGTGCATAATTTGTTGTGTACTAAGCTTTTTTAACTATTCCACGGGAACTCTTTAATTTTCCGGGATGAAAAGTATCTAAAATATTGACCGGAGATATCAGGTACCACCATGCAAAATTTCATTTAAATCGGTCCAACCGTTTCGGTGATTAGCCCGTACAAACAAACAAAGAGACAGAGAAACAAAAAAATGAAAAAAAAAAACTGGATTTGTTCTATTTATTTCTCTTCTTACATCCCCCTGACTCGGTTTTTTTGCATTTTTTTTTCTATGTACAGACATTCGACCTCTAGTTTTATTATATGTAAAGATTTGAAAACCTGGGGGCCTACGATCAACTTTTACATCGCGATTTATTTTCAATATAGTTCAGTTTAGGTTTTGAAACTAAATTCCTAGTTTTCGTAAAATCAACAGTATTGTAAGTTTGAACGTAATTAAATCGAACTGGGTGCGTTATTATTTAGGCTGAGGCCTAAACTGAATGTCTTATAAAGCTCATGTACGGAATGCTGAGACGATTCATTTTAGGTTCGTAAATTGAGTCGCAATAAGAGTTGATGATGGTATTAGTCTTCTGATATTCTATCCTGTCTTGATTACAAATTCATCGACGTTTATTTATTTTAAAAAAAACTGAAGTTTCAAAATACGTGAAAACAAAAAAAATATCAAAGATAATATAAATAATCTTTGATGGTTTTTATTTTTATATATTTTCTCTATTCTTCTGCTTTTTTGTTTTCAAAAGTTTTATAAACATTGAATACAATATTTTATTTTAAGGAATAACGGTTAACAGTATCATAATTATTCACAAAGTCACTAATGAAGATAATATTCTATAAACTTTTAATGGTGTTTGCACGTGATACGTGTTGCAATACTTATTTTATTCGTATTATATTATTGTGTATTTTACTTAAAGTAAATTGAGTTGTTTATTAAAATACAAATTATAATTATTAGTGTATAAGTTGTAATGGTAAAAATTCCCTTGTCAATAATAAAAGAATGAAGGTTAAATTCTTAAGCTACATATGTAGGCAACGACAGACCTCTTGAACTCCTTCAAATTTCAAGATACGAATTTAAGAGACGTCGTTAAACCCGACGGGAAATAAGACTAATCTTCATTATGGAGTTTCAATACATGTAAATCCTTACTTAACCCACAGTTTATTTTATTGTATCAGTTTATTGTACCCATTGGATGCTATCAAATCGCCTTTTGGTTTTATTTAATCTTATAAATAAAACGAGTTCGACAGATGTTTTCCACTACAAAATATTTTTTATTTCGTGTATTTTTGAAATCTTGGACCTGGATTTCGATAATAGTGTACGGTAACAGTAACTACTGGGATCAATAATAGATATCAACTTCTCTGTCCCATGAGTCATATATGACTCATAGAAACGTTTTCTGATAAGCCCATGAATCATATGTGACTCATTTCTCCATACAACTTCAGGTGCATTTTTCTCCATGAACGTGATACGATATCTTTTGTATCAGTTTCTGAACTTGTGGGAAAATACCTTAATTCTAACCTAAAAACAAAAAATATAGTGTTTTATTTTATATCGGATACTATTGATGTGCGAAGTCAAAGGAATTCAATAATAAACAAAGAACAAAAAAACCATTTTTTTATTCATAAAACATCTATTTCACCACATTGTCATCAATCAGCATGTTTTTCATTGAAGTAGTCAAGACAGAAAGAAGAAAACTTCTGCTTCTTCTTCTTCTTCTTCAGAAACTTCTCTACCTACATGCAAAACATCATTATTTCACTCTGTCCCTAAATTTGATGAAGTGTGCTCTGAATGAAATGGAAATCGACGTGAAATATTTTCTAAATCCAGAGCCGAAGTGCCAGCGAATGCGTAAGAAAGGGGTCACTTACATTTGGGTCACTCCTCACAATAAAGTTTTGGATAACCTCAGTGTCTTCACTCTCTTCATCGTCGGAATCGGGCTGATATTCTTCATCGCTACCACTACTAAAACCTTCTACATCCGAATCTTCCTAGGAAATACAATTTCTTCTGCCGTATATATTTTACGAGCCATTGTAAAGAGAAAATTCTATTTCGATATTTCAATCACTTAAATACTTTTCGCAAATACCCGCCAAATCACTCAAACAGACTGTAATTTTTTACTGATACCCTCAAATTGTGAAAATAAAATAAAAAGTAGCTAATAATTATGTAAAGGATATCTGTAATCAGTCAGAGACAATATAAACACGAATTTTTTTAAATGTTCATATATAACTCATTGGACGTAGACGATAATAACCACTACACTACGGTCATGAGTCATATATGAACAAAAAAATATAAAAAAAAGGGGGGAAAACATATAATTATCTGTTTATAACAATATATTCTTGCATTTTAAACATAATATTATTATTTTCTGAAAAAAAAATTTTGGACTTCAGGCGGCTACTGGGACAGGGAAGTTGATATGAACCATCCAGATGAGTACACAAAAAAAATCATCCATATCGATCAAGCTGTTTAAGAGTGCGAACACGCTCACCGCTTCATATATCTAACTAGCGACTCACGCTCGCTTCGCTCGCGTTCGTCCCTAGGTGCGTTTTCACGGTTAGCTATGTTTAGGTATACATAAATAGTAGCTTGCTACTCCTAAAATATTCATTTAATTGAAATTATATAGCGATTTACCCTCGTTTTACTTGGGTGCGTACGCCGTACGCAGACTTTGTTCACAATTTAATTTTTTTTCGCGGAACCCTGATTCTTTTACTAAAATAAAAGTAGCCTAAGTTACTCTCTATAACATCAGCTATCTGCCACTGAAAGTCCCGTCAAAATCGGTCCAGCCATTTCGGAGATTAGCCGGAACAGACAGACAGACAGACAGATAAAAATTGTAAAAAATGTTGTTTTGGTCTATGTACCGTGTGTACATCCATATGCATTTAGTAAAAAGCGGTTATTTTAATATTACAAACAGACACTCCAATTTTATTTATCTGTATAGATAACTATACAAAGTAACGCACTATATTTATTATTTATACATATAATAAAACTGTAGAGGTCGAATGTTTGTACATAGAAAAAAACAATGCTAAAACCCGAGTCAAGAGATGTAAGAAAAGAAATAGAACAAATTCAGTTTTTATTTTAAATTTTTTCTTCCTCTGTCTGTTTGTCTGTTTGTTTGTTTGTACGGGCCAATCTCCGAAACTGTTGGACCGATTTAAATGAAATTTTGCATTTAAGATGTTGACCAGGTATATAAGGTACCACCTTATATACCTGGTCAACATCTTAAATACTTTTCGTCCCGAAAAATTAAAGAGTTCCGTGGGATAGTTAAAAAACTATAGTAACTTATACAGCTTAGTACACAAAAACTACTGATTGGATTTAAATGAAACTTTACAATAATATATTTCATACATCAGAATAACAAATAGGCTAGTTTTTATCCCGGAAAAATGTACGGTTCCCGTGGGATAGGTTTGTTTTTGCTTGTATATATTTCTGCTGTTACATTTTGAATACATCAGAAAAATCATGATCTGTTATTTTTACAATTTGTATCATAATTGAAACATTACTATACCTAATTTAAGTAATCTTACCAAATATATAAATAAGGCTTCAATAAAAACTATTTATAAAATCAAGTTATTATTGTTGGACTTAAATATAAATGAATTTAAATCTTATAAAAGATATTTTTACAAAACTTTTAAATTAATGACTATTTTAAGAGAACGTTCAAAATATTCAAATGAACTTTATTTACTCTGATTGTTTTAAGCATTTGCTTGATATATTTTTTCTTAAAAGTTATATGAATTCTTAAAAGTTATATGAATTCTTTTAACTTTTATTAAATAAGTCATTTAACTTTTGTTAAATAAGTCATTTAAAGTACATGTTCGGCAATAGAAGATAAGAAGACAAATCTTATACCTTTACAAAACTACTAGTAAAACGGGACAAAAATATATTGCCATGAATAACTTTGAATCTAAATTCACGTGACAAATGTCTATAGCCGTGTACATGCGTAAGAATGGATGCTCGGTTGCTGGGGCCAGTGGGCCGTGTAATGCTGTTTGCTTATTAAGGAGGAGAGAGTAGTTGAGACGATTGCGCAGTGAATCATAAACAGTGAATGACGACACGATGTTCTAATATCTAAAGTGTTGCAAGGAACTTGTTAATTAAAATTATTAAAATAAAATAACGATGTACTCTAACGTAGGTAACTAACTAACTAATTCTAATAAAATTATTAATTAAATTAAATAACTAATTCTAACTCTACTGTAACGTAGGTCTGCCTAACACACTCAGTATTTATACATCCAATACATCTATAACACGGTAAATACTTATATATGAATAATTACTAATATGAATATTTACCAATATAAATATTTTACTCGAGCTAAACACGAACCTGAAACGAAACGAAACGAACGAAATCAAACGACCTCTTTAGGATATGGTCCCTTGAGTAAGTATGTATAGACAGGGAATTGTACTTTTGTAATATTAGTCACAACCGTCTTGGTGGAATACAGCCTTGATGTGACTGCCTCGTGGTTTAACCAGGAGGGTTACTCCAATGGTTTTATCATGCACGATCAGAGAAGAAGGTCAGAGAAGTAACGGCATTGCGTACTTACTGACGTCTACTGAGTCATGTGACTCCTAGTGAATCTATTGAGGTTCTAAATTGCATCTCTTGACTTCATGCCCGGCTTGATTGCCGGGCGCTACTGCATAAACCATTACAAGGTTTTGAAGGAGTCTCACCCAATGCCCCAAAAAGCGAAAATGCGTGAAAATAAAAAAAATGTATTTGTATAGGTATACGATATACATAATATTTGTTATTTCACTATTTTATCGTTCAACTTAATTGCTCTAAGAATGTACAAGAACCCGTGTACTTTGACGTAACTAATTTTTATGGAACCTTGTCACATATTTACTATATTTTTCACTGTTCTAAGGTAATCATAATATATACTAAATATCTACTTAAAAATCCTTTTTGAGTCATAGCTTTTACCATCCGAGTTTTTAACACGAAAAATATATGCAGTTAATTAAGATGCTTGTCATGGTCACTGTTACTACGTGCAAACCACGTACTGGTCTGATATATCTATGTGTGTATGTATGTACCCTATGGACTCCAAAACGGCTGGATCGATATTGATGAAATTTTTATGCAATCTTCAGATTAGCCCAGAGTGTGATCCTGTGAAGTTTGGTAGCGATCGGAAGTTTGAACGCGGGCGAAGCCTCGGGTACAGCTAGTATATCATTAATTAAAATAAATTTATCATGTCAGGTTCACGACGAAGACTAGCTTCAATTACAATTCTAATAGGGTTACATAACTCAAAAGAGTAGTAGAACTTGTTGTCTCTGGAGAGACCATTATTCTAACACGTCTTTAGGGTATGATATTATGTTAATGTGGATTATAAGGACATAATACCGTATGACAAAACAAATGTTTTGTAATTAAGTGTTTGTTAGTGTATTATGTAATTAATTGTTTAAATAGAACTTTAAAAAAAAGTATTGCAAGGGACATGTAGGACATGTATAACGCTGTACTTTTAAATCGTGGGTCTACGTAGCGTTCTGTATTTTAAACATGAAATAGTTTTGTTAAAGAATGATTGTTTCGTTTCAGCTCCTTTATATTTGAAGGCAACAATTTTGGAAGCAAATAAAGCAGAATGCTATTGGAAGAGCGATAGATTTGCACCGACTATTTCCGCCAGATGGGATCCCAAATCGGCAACAGTAAAGCTAAACGTATTTAAAGCAAGTTTGAATAAAGTTAGCGTTTACATTAGTCTCGGATGCAAAACTAAAATGGCCAAAAAGGAAATACTTGGCAAGGCGCATATTGATGAGAAGTCACCCTACACGGACAGTTGGAACGAATGTTTACGACAGCCAGGAATACCTAAAACGTTTTGGGTCAATTTTGAATAATAAACTTCCTAATTACAAAGAACAAACTTCAAAAGCATATAATATTTACTACATTTATTATCCTTTCAAATATTAATATTTTTTATAATAACAAATTGTATTAAAAATTATCTTAAATTTAGAGTGTATATCATTTAATTTACTTATCTCGATACATTTTTAAAATAATATTGTTGTAATGATGAAAATTATTATGACTCTGATTGTGATATTTAAAAAAATGACCAAAATGACATTAACGTAAGCTTATAATATTAATTTCATAATTATTTAATCAATGTATGTCACCGTCCTCTATTTCACTATAAAGATATTTTAGCGAATTAGTAGCCTAAGTAACTTTTCAGCACGTAAACATTGTGCAAAATTCATGTCGATTTATCACTATTGTTTATCACTATTGTTTCATTAAAGAAGAACCAACAAGAAACAAATCTATCTTTTCGGATTTTTTCGTGAAATTATTTTGATTTTCCCGACGGGCGTTTCGAATGTTTTACAGCAATGCAATCAAAATGCTTTACAAAAATCCGCGAAAATATCCGAAGAGATCGTTTTTTTTAAATGTCTTCTTAAATGTTTTCGCGTAAATCTAATTCTGTATTATAAGAAAAAAAATCAATAAATATACTTTTGCATTTACAATATTAGGTACTAAAGAGTAAGGATTACGTCAGGCATTCATATCAAAGTGGTTTCAAGAACTTTTATAAACGAAAAGACTTATTTATGACATCGCAAAATTTTATTGTAAATAAGTAATGTATGTTCAAATAAAATATATTTAAATTGTATTTGAATATTGTTTTTGTTTCCACAATTTATTTTGAAAATAAAGTATATTTTTTAACCGACTTCCAAAAAAAGGAGGAGGTTCTCAATTCGACCGTATATATATATTTATGTTTGTTCGGGGATTTTATATACTTAGTACAAAATATATAGTACGAGTAGCACACCGTGCTCGTTGCTTGGGTGCTTGGTATAGGCTATTGCTTTGCTTTTTATTATATTGCTTTGGGTGGTTGGATAGCTTTGAAATGATGAAAGTATCAATATAAAATCGGTTCAGTATTTTCAGAGTTTGTTAATTAAATCGAACAAATATTTGCTCTTATTATTATATAGTAGGTATCTGGGCGACCGAGCTTCGCTCGGAGTTTTTTTTGTTATATCGTATTTTTAGATTAAAAAACAACTTGATTAAATACAAAAAAAATATTAGTAAAAACTTTGTATCCGACCGGGTCTCGAACCAGGACACCTGTAATTGTTCATCTTGCGTCTTGGCCGTTTCACGATGATGCTTATGCCAGAGCGTAAGAAATTAGCGACCATATTTTGCGTGAAATAATGCGAAAGAAAACGGCGTGAAAACACTAAACACGCATTTTCTCAGACATAAGATTGATCTAGATCGATTTTTGGCCCCCGAAAACCTTCACAAACAGAATTTCAGCGAAATCGTCAGAGACGTTTCCGAGATCGCCAGTATAAATAAATAAACAAGAATTGCTCGTTTTAATATATTAGATTGTTAAAGAATAGAATAAAAAAAAATATAAAAATATTAATATTGACATAGAAAAGGGAAATCGCTAAGTAAGCATATAATGTTGTAATTGAAATGTGCAATTTAAATAGCTGTGACAAATCTAAAATGAACCTTGACGAGTTAACTATGAACTCTTTTCTTAATTCTGGATCCGTAACTACTAGTTAGAGAAAGGAATATTTCAAAATTTGTATGTTCACAGGTAAATCATTGATTTGCTAACTTATGTTAGTAGATTGTAGTAGATTGTGCATGAGGTTAAATTGTTTTTTTTACGAATATCACAGATTACATAATACTATACTAGTACAGATGCTTCATCCCATACACGCTTACGCTACGTGATTATATTATTGGATAGCGCTAATTTGAGCTATTTTGTTTACTTAAATAGATAATATACCTACAATAGATATTGATACACAAACTCGAATTAGGTACTTATTTTTTATAAATATATTTAAGCTAAAATATGTTAGATAACTATTGTAAAATTCATCTTGCATTTAATTAAATAATTTTCAGTTACTTTATATGGTTTTTAACCATGGTAAATAATTTATAATTATCTATGAAAATAAAAAAAAGACGACTGCGTTAAAAACAAACTTACAAGATGAAAACAAGATATAACATAGTATTTTGCAGGCGGAGATATTATAGTACATATGTACAATGTACATACATAATATATTATTTGCTGCGAGTCTTGTTAGGTTCAATTTATTTGTCTTTTGTTAATTTTACACAGCCTAATAACAAATCGATACATATCTAGAGATTTTTATTCGAACAATTTGTTCCTTGTTCCTTGTACTAATATTAAAAGTTTCTAGAAAAGTAATTTCCTCTAATCCTATCCGAGAAAAGTTACTTAAGCCCGAGTAATTACTACAGGATGTTATCCTCTTCGCAGTTAAAATTGCACATCGCTTACAGG
Source organism: Argynnis bischoffii washingtonia (assembly GCA_033884665.1). Lineage (NCBI taxonomy): Eukaryota > Metazoa > Arthropoda > Insecta > Lepidoptera > Nymphalidae > Argynnis > Argynnis bischoffii. The sequence continues at coordinate 8,269,751 of CM066618.1, read as the reverse complement.
CGACATGACATAAGCCCCTTAATTTAGACTAACTTTTACTTATGGTTTCGCACGTTTCTACTCTTCGTTAATTTGCAGCTAATAAAGAGTCACCACTCGTGTATTCAATTATATTTATATTTTGACATTTTGAAGCAAAGCTTGAAGAAATATAATTACGGATAGAGGGTATCTAACAATAATGAAAGATTTAAAAAAACTTTCAAGAATTTTGTGTTGTAATTTACATTAGGTAACTATATGTATGTACTTACATTTTAACGTTTTGTATAGATTTCTCAAAGATGCGATATTTTCCCGCAGTAAAATATGTTGACCCGGATAACCAGCTATCATCATACCAAATTTCATCAAAGTTCCTCCACTGGTTTTTCTGTGATGCGGTCACAGACAGACAGACAAACAAAAATTCTAAAAACTGCAAATTTGGCCTCTGTATCGGTAATAATGTTTATTTCAATAAGATTTTTCAAAAAAAAAAATTAATGTACAGATTCGACTCAGTTAGAATTTTATAATGCATGTTTAGATTATAATTACTTTCAAAACTTTCAGTTTTTTTTAATTTTCATTGAAGTATCTAAGGTAGTTTTAGAGTAAAAAGTCAGAATGTAAACTATATTTATTTTTAAGCAGGTGCTTGCAGCCAATGGCATTACTAGCGAGCATAACCTACGCTTTATAATAGACCTCTCCTTATGTAGAAGAAAAGACGAAGAAGAGAAGAATGAAGAGGAAAGAAGACCTCTCGTCACGGAGTAGGAAACGACTCCATGACGAACTAAGCTTCGAAAAGTTAGCATGAAGACGCATTCATACCCTCGACTGTGAGAATATGCAATATTGATTATAATAGTTATGTAATAATCTGTAACATTGTCTTTAATATTAAAAGAATTGTAATATATTTTTTAAATTCAAATTATCCTTTTAATATTGCACCTTGATTTTTTTGTTTTGGAAATTATTCAATAATAAATTAAGTAGGAAGTGACTATTAATCCAGTTACTGTACGACTCGCCCTCGCTCCGCTAGGGTTCGCCTATAGACAAACAAAAACAAATCTAACCCACGGGAACTGTACATTTTTCCGGAATAAAAAAGTAGCATATTTGTTATTCTGATGTATGAAATATATTATTGTAAAGTTTCATTAAAATCCAATCAGTAGTCTTTTTGTACTAACCTGTATAAGTTACTATAGTTTTTTTAACTATCCCACGGGAATCCTTTAATTTTCCGGGATAAAAAGTATCTATATAATTTCATTAAAATCGGTTCAACAGTTTTGGAGATCAGCACGTAAAAACAAACAGACAGAGAAACAAAAAAACAAAAAAAAAACTGGATTTGTTCTATTTCTCTTCTTACATCCCCCTGTCTTTAGCATTTTTTTTTCTATGTACAGACATTGGACCTCTATAATTTTATTATATGTATAGATTTGTCCAGATTAAATTATCACTTGAGTTTTACGTTTTTGACAAATTGAAAATTTGAATTGATTAAATAGATTAGTGGACTAATAAATGTAAATAATTAGTCCAGTGACTGGAATATTAAAAATATATTACTCTTATAATACTTATCGGACATTATCCGAAAAATTGGAAGTGTCAAATGTATTTTTTTTGACAACACGTTACAAATTTTAAGAGTGAGAAAAGAGAAATTTATTTTGTGTCTATATATTGAAAATGGCGATTCTAGATTTGTAAATACCCATACTTTTTATAATAGTCCAGTAACTGGATAAATACAAATATATTAGTCGTACAGTAACTGTATTAATAATAATAAATTATACGTAGGTACAGTTACTGTATCAATAGGTTCAGCCAATTAAGTATCTATTTATTTTATTCTTTCATTTATCTACATAAAACATAATCAATTTTACTTCTATTTTTTTAAATTAATAATCACTACATAGTATAAAACGAAGTCTCTTTCCGCTGTCTGTCCCTATATATGTTTAGATCTTTAAAAGTACGCAACGGATTTTGATGCGGTTTTTTTAATAAATAGAGTGATTTAAGAGGAAGGTTTATTATGTATAATACATGCAAATATGTGTAGTAGAGACACACTGATAATTTTAGTTTCTAATGTGATGTTGTAAATAAACACATTTTTTTGCGCTTACATTGCAAACGCTGGCTGAACCTTACGAGATAGATCAAAATAATGTACTACAGTATTGTACACCTTTTTAAGGTCTACAAAAAAGTCCGCGATGGCATATGTCTATCTCTTAAGGATAACATACTATATCCATTTTACTATATCCAGCTAGGGACGAACCCGTGCGAAGCGAGGGTGAGTCGCTAGTATTACTATATAAGCATATGTATAGGTATCTATATATCCCTATCGATTAAGGATGTTCAATAACAAGGTAGTTATTAACCGAACGAGTCAACTGAAGAGCAAGCAGTATCAAATAATTGATTTTACGAGCAATATTGTATCATAAAGCTCATATTTCTTAGTTCTATTACGTCGAAAAGGTTTTTCTTCACAGTCAGCGACATTTTCACTTAGTGACATCTCATGATTCATTATAACTGAAAGCTTTGAAACTGAGTTTTGAATTGTTAATCCATGTAGGATTGTTGAAAATAACATAAGATCAAAAGCATGATAATTTATGCCAATTTTTTTAGTAAACTAATATTTATCTATTCTAATATTATAAAGAGGTTTTATTCGTTTATTTTTTTGTTTATTTGTTTGCTTGCTTGCTTGTTTTTATCGAATAGGTTCCGAAACTACTTAATCGATTTAGATGAAATGTGGTAAGAAGATAGTTTGAGACCCTGGGAAGGATATACGATAGTTTTTATTCCGGAAAATGGAGGTGAAAGTTTGTATGGGGAAGCAACCTTGGGACGAACCCGAGCGAAGCGAGGGTGAATCGCTAGTTATATAATAACTTATCGTTTTTACTATATTATAAAAGTAAATAAAGTAGTAAGTAAAAAAAATAACATAAACTAATATAAAAAAGATTTTTATTAATTACGACTCCTCCAAGTTTGAACTTACCACAATATTATTTCTTAGTTACACAGTAAGCGTGAAAAGTTTAGTTAAGATGATTTATGCAAGGCATAAATTATGCCACATTTCCAAGTTTCTGTCTTTAACAGTTTGATGCAAGTTTTAGTTAAATACATATTGTCGCTAAAAGTAATTATAAAGACTTGTTATGAAGTTCTCGTACCTAGATATACATATAAAGAAAAGATGAAAGGAAATTGTAAATAAGGTAAAATTTAAAGGGACTGTTATAATATTATGATAGATTTGCTTGTGACATACAAAACAAACAATAAAATTTGTTCAGCGATTCTCAGAAGTAACACAATTTTAAAGCTATGGGTTTTGCCTTAACTTTTAAAATAGCAATAACGTAATTATAATACAAAGGAATTAATCGATTCAAATTAAAAATGTTAATAAATGAAATATAAAAATGAATATTTGACATTTTAAATAAAACTATCTTTTTGGATTTTTCGCGGATTTAATTTGATTTTTAGTTCCCGACGTTTCGAATGCTTTACAGTAATTAAGGTCACAGGAGAGCCTACTGACAATACTTTAATTTGTAGTACGTACCTACCAATTTACCTAAATGCAGATTTACTATCTATGTATATCGCTTTTACAAAATATACCTTAAACGTATATATAGTATGTGCACAAATACCGTTCACCAGTAAATATTCATAGAAAGATCCCATATTCTATACTTCTCTACCTGGGAAAGACATTATTCACGTACCAAAGGACCTATTCAGTACGCCGAACCACGGCTTAAAATATTATAGTTTTACAGTGGGTAAGTAAGTAGGTATTGTGATTTGTGAAGATGTTTATTAAAGGCTTAAAAAATGTTTTTAAATGGATCTATAATATTTTTGAGCCGATTTTCCTGGATAGATTATGGTAAGAAATAAAAAAAAAATAGGTATACTGGGCATTTGAATGATCAATGCAACTTATGCAGGAATATATTTCGTGGTCTCCATTGTGGCATGGAATACTAGTGAGATACTTACCAAATGTCACAGTATTAAAGGTTATTTAACTACTTCAAAATAGAATTCTGCAAATAATGCCATGTCATATCAAATAACAAATAGGGAATTCCGGAATAAAGAAACTATAGTACTTTCCGTTGTTTTTTCTAAATCAATAAAGACGTATTTTAAGCTTTTGCGGTGTCTCTACGTTGGATGCCGATTGTTAGAAACCTCTATGAGACCAATATTTATTCTTCTTGTTTATTAATCACAGTATGTGTACCATATCTTTTCATGGGTTCTGCAATTTTCACTCTTGCAGAACTTTTGATACACAGTTATCTAGTGGATTATACCTATGTATGTGAATTGTGAAGCATACTTTTAAATTCATGTAGAATTATTTCGGTTAATTACGGTACCTTGTACCTACTTAATTTTCTTTCAATTAAATTTATTCAAAGTAACTTTTAATTAATGAAGTGTTACATGAATATTAAAGGATTCATCAGCAATGTAATAATATCAAGTAATAATTAACATATTAGTGCCAGCACTACAATAAAGAATGGTTCAATGTCAGAATAGGTCTTATTAGGTTTCCTAAAAAATCATTTATATTTTCATTTTAACATGAGTATCTATTGTGATTTATATACGTAATATACCTACCATATTTTTTCTTAGTGCAATGAAGAATATTATAAGTAAAATGAATGAGTATTTATCCTTTTTATTTTATTTATTTATATTTGGAACTTTTCAAAAATTAAATTATTTATTAAAGAAACAAAAGTTGTCGTCTTTCTCGTGTTTATTTTACACTAGCGACTCACCCTCGCTTAGCTCGGATTCATCCCTAGGTTGATTCCCCATAAAAACTTTATTTCAAGATTAATTCCGGGATAAAAAGTATCCTATATCCTTCCCAGGGTCTCAAACTATCTTCTTACCAAATTTCATCTAAATCGGTTCAGTAGATCTAGACATTACCCCCTACAACGTCACAAACCTAGTGCCTAAACAAATTTTTATTATTATGTGTAGATTAATTTTATCATGTACATATTGGAATAATAAGTTGCCTTCCGTTTCTTTCATGCCAATAAACTATATCTAAGTAGGAATGTATTTGCGAGGCCCCATTAGTAGTAAAGGAGGGGAAATTAACAAACACACTCTCACATTTAGTATAATATTACAGCCAGGATGAACACATATTAATCAGGATGATGATGACGAGAATGATAATAATATAGTATAGACGTGATACACTTAAACGAGACGAATGTTTATATTAGATGACGGTTAAGTTTTCTATATTTATTAAGTTTTTTGTTTTGTAATACATTTACTTATTATTGCCACAGTCACGTTAAGACTTAGTGTCGCTAAGTATTAGCAAGGGCAGATTTTCTATTTATTCTGTAAGTAAAACATCCGCAAACTTTAGGGAGCATGAGTACTTATTATAATAAAATGGCTTATATGAACTTTCCCACAAGTGATTCAAGATTTTACAATACTAAGCTGTTCGGTGCTGAGATTTAAAACAAAGTAGTTGTTAAAGCAAAGTATATTCTCGAAGTTTATTAACTAACTACACTAGCGTGGCTATTTTTAACTTTACTTTACTTAGGGGGGAGAAACCGCCCAGGGGGAGAGCTGATTCCTACCGGGCGCGTCCCCAGGTGGCGGATCGGGGAACGCCACCCGCTTAGCCTCGGAACGGGTGGTACCGGAGAAATCCGCGCGGACCAACAGCACGGTGGGGCCGGTCGTCGTGAAGCTTCGGCTTCCGACGTTGCGGCCACCTGTGGTGGGACCGCTACCGCTACCGAATTGGGGGAAGCCGGCTGCGGGACAGTGGTAACAGGCTCGCAACCGGATAAGAGGGAGGCCGCGGCGGGAGAGGAGTGCCGGTATTACGGTGCGCCGTTCTTCCTGCCTTTCGCGGCCTCGGTGAGGCCGCCATCGTCAGATAGCGGACACGGTGGGGCTGCAGGGAAAGAGGAGTGTCTGTGTGTCGTTGCTGCTCTCCCTGTCCTCTGCAGCCGGATATAGGTGGCCCGACTTGGGGAGGCTGGCCGTCCACTAGTCTGGCTCGAGAAGGCCGTCAGGGGTGGTCGAACATCTCATTTCCTGACATTGAGACGGGCCTTGACAGGCACTCGCCGTCGGGGTTCGCGGAAGAGTCTAACGGTATCAGTGGCCCCGGCCATATGGCGACAGAGGCGTATTTTTGTCAGGTTTTTTTGTGGGTAGGCTGCCGCGCGCTTACCACCTTTGCGCGGCAGGAGCCCCACATAACCTACCTCGCTTCCCCATTGGCGAGCAGGTACCCGTAACAGGATTTTTCCTGACTATAAAAAAAAGGGAAGGAGAAACCGTCTGGGCGTCGTGGTTTAGTGCGCAAGGGACAAGGGAGGTTCTGTTGGGTTTTAGTGGGTAGGTAGGTTGTATAGTGGTCCCAAATAACCTGCTTACTGACACCCACAAACTTTGTATGTATGCAACCCTGCAGGTGTTACGTAACTGCATTTACCAACGTTAAAAAAAGGGAAGAGAAACGCCCACAGTCATTTTAAATTCATCAGTCATGTTAAAATAACTACCAGGTGATGTGTTAGCTAGAATTTAAAGTAGTTTTAAGTGCACATGGTTTTATGTAGAAATAATAGCTCTAACATACTAATAATTATTGCAAATCCTTGTTATCACAATTACAAAGCTTCATGTTGTGTCGGTCATTAGAAAGTAAACCAGAGAAAATAAATTACCTAGTTCTACTTTAATAATGAAATAAGACTACATTAATTACCATTCCTAATAAATCCGGTTGATGTTGGTAGCAATAGTTTAGATCATTTTTATCTTTAAATCAGTATTACTATTATACCTAATATTATATTCTGCACATGTTCTCATTTTCCCAACCGAGTAATATATCACGGGAACTATTCGTCATTTTTCAGCCATAGAATGTCATAAAGCTTAAATTATGATGTTGTATATTAGAACTCGCTAATCTCAAGAAGTAGGTACTAGAACGTATTAGTAGTCATTTTATATTTTTTTGGGTAAGTACTGTCTGTAACAATAATTATATAACGACTTTTGAGACTAAACCCTTAGTCTGTCCCGTGACAATGGTTGCTGTAAACCATTCGAAACGTCGGAAATCAAAAATCAAAATGAATCCCCGAAAATATCCGAAAAGATAGTTTTATTAAAACAGTTTTTATAATTACGCGCTGGATGTCATAAGACACAATATAAGTTAACAGAGCAGAGCAGTCGAAATATCAACCAAACTGGTAAATTACTAATATGTTTAGTTATATATATAAGCTATTATAGTTTATAATATTACTAGCAACTCACACTCGCTCGCTCGGGTTCGTCCTTATTTATGTTTTAACGTTTATAGATTTTTCAGAGAAGAGACATTTTCCCGCAGTAAAGTACCCTATATGTTGACACAGATAACTAGCTATCATCAAAATCAGCCAAATTTCATCAAAATCTGTCCAGTGGTTTTCTCGTGATGCGATCCCCGACAGACAGATAAACAAAAATTCTGAAAACTATAGATTCGGCCTCTGTATATATAATAATGACTATTTCAATAAGATTTTCCAAAAAATATTTAATGTACAGATTCGACTCAGTTGATGTATAGATATAATTTTGTTTCTTTATAGATTTTTTTCTAGAATTAGTTTTTATATCCATTACTTATTAGGATGGTCTTCTTAATTTAATGATAATTTCTTTTAGTAGAGTAGGTACCATTACGCTCTTTCATTTTTATATTAATTTAAATTAAATTGCTGTTTTGTCAGTTTGTATTTTTTATAATCAAGGTAAATAATTTAGCCGTAAGCGAAAACTGATGTCTGAGTGAGGAATAATTTGCATCGCTAACCCAAGGCATCGTAGGAATGAGATCCAATAGTAGGTACCTACGTGTAACGGTATCCAATTGGGCCTTGAACTCTCTCGTTAACTTTAGATCTACAATGTTCATCAAAATCAATAACAATATATGTACCTAATTGCGAATTGCTACACATAATAGTCAACATTAATATTTTAAATTACTTTTACAAGGAACAAATATGTCAGGTTTCCTACAACTTTTATCACTTGTCTTCTAAGAAAAAAAAGATGAAGCGGCATCTATTACCTCGGTCATTAACATAAAGTACCTTTATATGTATACATAGGTACTGTAGGTCATTACACTCGCGTTATCACTCCCCATGTTTAAACACTCAAATGATTACAATTTTAATCAATTGTTGCGAGAGTCGTTTTTGTAAAAATCACATAATTTTGGTATTAGCCATGTTTAGTATTAAATAAAGTATATAATCAATGTATTTGTGTTTATGGATATATTAGATACATATATTTCTCATTAATTTCTTTATTGTGTATAATTTTAGAACAGTTTTTCTCACTCCATGGTTTGGCTGAAACACTTTTTAGAGATAAATTCTTTGCTTACACTTATCTCTGCATTATTAATTGTAAAAACTGCAGTAAAGTATATATCTATACTAATATTATAAAGCTGAAGAGTTTGTTTGTTTGTTTGTTTGGTTGAACGCGCTAATCTCAGGTACTACTGATCCAATTTGAAAAATTCTTTTTGCATTTGATAGCATGTTAACTGAGGAAGGCTATAGGCTATATATCATCCCGGAAAAGTGTACGGGTCCCGTGGGATAGTTTTGTTTTTGTCTAGGGACGAACCCGAAGCGAAGCGAGGGTGAGTCGCTAGTTTTAAAATATAACTAAATAGATAATTCTAATAATGAGACATCGTATAAGCTTGAAATAATTAAATAGGTCATGTTCTAAGTGATTAGGTCAAAATGTCTTAGAATTTATAACGCTATTGCCAAATTTTTAGATAATATTGATAATATCTATACCGGCTACTATTAACCTAAATAAACATTACTGTTTTAATTTACAACTATATAATAGAAAACTCAAAATAATTTGAACATAAATTTTGTTGTCTTAATAGTTTGACTATCTTTTAGTTAGGGACTAGAACGATTAAATGCTAAATAGTATGCGCGAGCGCAGTTCAATATTGCTCTCGTTAGAAGTCTGTTGCTTCCATGTTGAGTGTATGAGATATCGTAAATCGAAATATAACGTTTGAAATAAGTGTATTCATGAAATAAATATTCAGCGCCTTATAGTAGGTAAGATATTGTATTTACAGATATTTATTAATAAATTTTAGTAACTTTATTTGATAACGTATAAAAATTTTAACGTAGTCATTAAAATATATCTAAAGAGATGAAGATCTATTAAGTGGAAATAAATCATATCCAAATCTTTGGCTCGGCTTCTGTAGAAGGAATAATTAGGAAATTATTTTTTATTTACAGCTTTTTTTAAATTAATTTGTAGAAAAAATAAGCTTTCTGATTTTAAATGAATGCGTGTTTTTGTGATATTTTAAATTTTACAATTAAATATATTATATCTATATATTACTCTTTCTGTAACACTAGCTAAGCACTGTATGTATTTGTTAGGCATTATAAAATTACTAGCCTTCTTGGATTACCTCAAGAAAATTTATTCAGGTTAAGATCTTGAAAAACTTTGATTTACAGAATCGAATAGAGATAGGTTTTTAGGAAGGAATTTATTTCAAGCTAAGTTTTTCTTTTTCTAAAAACTTGAAAATGTTGCATTCAATGTTCAACATTGAATTTCATTATAACTATATTGTTTATAAAAAAACGATTAAGTATATACTCATAATTCATCTATAGATAAAGAATATTTTTCACATTATATAAGTAATAGTTAGTTTTAAAATATTTATAATTAAATGGTCAGTGATGAATATTGATATATTATGTACTGTATGTACAATGTATATGTATGTATATAAAAATATATGTATACCTATTTGTTTACGCCTGATTGACATTCACGTGTGCTAAGAGATAGTTTGAGTGTGAATACTGATATTATGTCAAAGAATCGCGAGCGAGTCCGGGATAGGCTACTAGTATCTTAGTTCATAGCACAGAAGCAAAACACGCAGACGTGCATTTAATAGAATTTTAAAAGTGCAAATGAAAACTTTATTCTTCCAAATTGTTATAAGTACCTACATGTATAAGTTTAATTAGACTTAGGAACCTATGACCTATTTAATTCTTTACCAATGCATATCCCATGAGAACTTTATGTTTTACTAATAGGTATTGAGAAACATGTTCATCAATAACCAGTCAGTGTCGGACCACGTCATTTAATCTATAGCTTTAAGTACAGCTGGCTTTGAGTAAAAAAAAAAAAAATGTAATCGCCAAACAAAAAAAAATGTATAAAAAGGGCACGGGCAATTAAAGCCTGTGGATGTAATGTAACTATAAAAAAAAAATAGGTGTTGAGAATCGCATGCTAATTTCAAATTTGCAAGAATTGTTTAAATAGCTTCGTATGTCATCTGTACAAAGCTATAGCTCTCCATACTTAACATCAATATTAATTTAAATAAGTTTAGCCATCATACGTCGTACTTTTCACTACGCTATTTTGCTATAAATAATTAGCATAATAATGATAAATAATAATAATTGTATACTAGTTGTACTTAAAAATATAGTATACGAAGCTGCTATATTTATAAGGTGTTTATTCAATTTTTTTTAAACTGAAACTGAAATTAAAAAAAAAACTTGTCCGTTCCTTTAAAATGTGGACAGGTCATTGACCACAAGAACGACACGTAATTTGGTCAAGATAATATGCAAATGTACCGTCAATTACCAAGTTATTCAAAAATTTTAATTGGCTTTGAGGGTAATTCCTAAATTAATTAAAAATACTTGTCTTGGTTATATCACGACAAAATCTTATCTATACATAAAATAAAACTATAGAGGTCGAATGTCTATACGTAGAAAAAAAATAGCTAAAAACCGAGTCAGGGGATGTAAGAAGAGAAATAGAACAAATCCAGATTTTTTTCAAATGTTTTATTTCTCTATCTCTTTGTCTGTTTGTACAGGCTAATCTCTGAAATTGTTAGATCGATTTAAATGAAATTTAGTATGGTGGTACTTTTCATCCCGGAAAATTAAATAGTTCCCGTGGGATAGTTAAAAAAATATAGTAACTTATACAGCTTAGTACACCAAAACTACTGATTGGATTTTAATAAAACTTTACAATAATATAGTTCATACATCAGAATAACGAATAGGCTTCTTTTTATCCCGGAAAAATGTACTGTTCCCGTAGGAAAGATTTGTTTTTGTTTGTCTAGAGGCGAACCCTAGCGAAGCGAGGGTGAGCCGCTAGTCTAACAAATAAAACTGCTTTGAAATTACCACTCAATGGCAGCTTTTTAAAGTATTTTTATGCTTTTAGAATGTTTTTAAGTAGGTATTTTCTAACTAATTAATGTAGTGCAATTATTACAAGTCATAACTACTATAATATTTAGAGGGTTACATGACGAAAGAGACTTTTTCTGTGAAATTATTTGCAACATTATTCTATAACCAATATAAAAAATGAAAAATTTTGATTTTTATGATAATTCGAACTCAATAAATATTTAACTGATTATGTATTTTTATGTTTAATACAAAACATAAAATCTATATCTATGCAGATAAATAAAATTGAACTGTCTTTTTGTAATATCAAAGTAATAGCTTTTAAGTAAATGCTTGGCTGGACCGATCTTAGAAATTTCACTGGCAGATAGCTGATATTATAAGGAGTAACTTAGGCTACTTTTATTTTAAAAAAAGGATCAGGGTTCCGCGCAAGAAAATTAAAACCCATGAAATTCGAACAAAATCCGCGTACTTAGTTTATTTTTGTTGTTTTGTTTGTTTGAGAATTGTTACCAATTTTATGGTACGCATTCCAGGCGTCTTAGGTACTCACGCGAGCAAAGCGAGGGTAAGTACCTAAGACGCCTATTATAAATAAAATATATGTATACCGTATGATCTTATAAACTTCTCGATTTCTTGAATCTGATCTTTATTATTGTAATTTCTTAATTTTTATTACAAAGTTACCTTTTATAGACTTAAGAAATATTGTCAAAGACTCACAAACCTTAAACGTATGGTAAAAAAATGTGTTATATCAAATAACATTGCATATCAGATACTAGATTACATTATTTGTTAATATAATTAGTTTGAAACAGTTTAACATAAATATTTTCATATTACAAATATATATTGATCATTTTAAAGCATAATACATTCCATAGATCAAACCAATTCATAACATAAACATACCGCTTTTTTATATCTTTAGTTAGTTATTATGTATGCTGGAATAGAAATTCATTACATGAAAAAAATTGGTTTTGGTAAGATGTCGTGGAATAAAAATAAGTATAATTCGATATTGATGTTATTATAATACGTTGTTAGCTCAGTGTGACATATGAACTAGAAATGCTAACTAAAAGAGTTGCAGATTTGATTTCTTAAAGGAAAACTGGTAATGGATATGTATGAGTCTTAGTTCCATCATCCAGAACTGCTTTGATATTAGAGGAAAGCAGATAACGTACGACTTTTTTTATAAGTACCGTAAATAACTTCTAATGCATTTAGTAAAAAGTTGTTATTTTGATATTACAAACAGATACTTTAGTTTTATTGATCTGCATAGTATCTGCATAGATTTATTACCTATATTTTAGTATTATTATATTTGTTATTTATAAGAATAAACGAAATATTTATAGTTCATCTGTTAGGATACCAAAATTTGCATAGAAAAATGTTTCATCGGAAACAGTGATTCATTCCTTATTAGATGTCTCACCACATGCCATCAGAAGTTTTGAATGCTATAAAATTTTACCAAACGAAAATATAAAGATAAAAACTTTAAGGTAAGACGTTCTCTCTATTTTCGCAATAAAACGTATCCTATATGTTGATCCGGATAACTAGCTATCATCATACCAAATTTCATCAAAATCTGTCCAGTGGTTTTTCCGTCATGCGGTAACAGACAGACAGACAGACAAACAGACAGACAAAAATTCTAAAAACTATAGATTCGGCCTTTGTATCGATAATAATATTTATTTCAAAAGATTTTCCAAAAAATATTTAATGTACAGATTCGGCTTAGTTACAATTTTATTATATGTATGGATATTTATCTAAAATGTGTCACGTTTAATAAGATATTGCTCGACATATTCATGCGAATCACTGAAACAAATTAACCTAGTTTTTATCTTTATATTTTCGTTTGGTAAAATTTTATAGCATTCAAAACTTCTGATGGCATGTGGTGAGACATCTAATAAGGAATGAATCACTGTTTCCGATGAAACATTTTTTATTCAAATTTTGTATCCTAACAGATGAACTATAAATATTTCATTTATTCTTATAATTAACAAATATAATAATACTAAAATATAGGTAATAAATCTATGCAGATAAATAAAACTAAAGTATCTGTTTGTAATGTCAAAATAACAACTTTTTACTAAATGCATTAGAAGTTATTTACGGTAGTTTTAAAAAATTACAATTTTTAAAATTTTTGTCGATAGTATAGAATATACATAGATACATATTAGATAAATAGTAGTACTAGATAATGTTGTTTTAAAATATAACTTAGGCTACTTTTATTTTAGAAAAAGAATTATGGTTCTGTTAAAACAAATTAAAACACCTAGGGAACCGAGCGAAGCCAGGGTAAGTTGCTAGTAAATAATAAATACTTCGTCAGACAGTAAAGTTTGATTATGCGATATTACAATAATATTATTTTTCTTGTCTGTTCGTTATATTTCTGTAGGTACTAAGAAAATGTTTAGCTAAGAGAATTACATTTAATTATTTATAGTAGTATAAGTGATCAAATAGAAACTAAGCGAAATATAAAAGATATTTTTATTTTAAGAATAGAAAAATAGCCGTCAGCAAATTAAAGTCACTAAAATGTTTAATTAAATAAGAAAGTCGAGTGGGACTTCTATAGTCTCAGATCTAATTAATAAATCGTAAAGAAACATCATTTTTAGTCAAATAACGTTTAATGAACTTAAAATATAAATATTAAGTACTATAGATTTTATTAATGACTAGGGACTCACGCTCGCTTCGCTCGCGTACGTTTTCGCGGTTAGCTATGTTTATACATAAATAGTAACTTGCTACTCCTAAGATATTCATTTAAATTATATAGTGATTTACCCTCGTTTTGCTCGGGTGCGTACGCTGTACGCGGATTTTGTTCACAATTTCATTTTACATTTTTTTCGCGGAACCCTAATTCTTTTTCTAAAATAAAAGTAGCCTAAGTTACTCCTTATAACATCAGCTATATGCCAGTGAAAGTCCCGTCAAAATCCGTCCAGCCGTTTCGGAGACTAGCCGGAACAAACAAACAGACAGATAGACAGATAAATTTAAAAAAAAAGTTGTTTTGGTATATGTACCGTGTATACATCCATATGCATTAAGTAAAAAGCGATTATTTTAATATTACAAAGAGACACTCCAATTTTATTTATCTGTATAGATATTTCCGACTATAGTAGCTAAGCAACCAGTATAATATGCTTATAATAGTATAATAATTGTTATAACTAATTCAATAAAATTAATAAAACGACAGATAACTGCAAGAATTAAAGTTCATTTACACTGTGAGAGTCTCGCGGCGAATTTCAAAAGATCGGAAAAAAATTGAGGCTTGTGTAAATGATATATAATAAAGAATCACCCGTACCTATTTCGATACGGGCAATAACTACGTAAATAAAAATTAACAATAATTTGTGTTTTGATTAACTCTGCTCTTCTAAGACTGGGAGAGTGATAAAACTAAAAAAGTAAAATTTCAGTTCGAATAAAAATTCTAAATTCAGATTTTGTGTATTGTTTTTGGAATATTATGTACCTAAGAATAATTTAGTGTAAAATGAAAAAACAGATATTTTATTTTTAAATGTATGGATTTTTTCTACTGTACATAATATAAACCCTGCATCCTAAAGGTAGTTAAGATTGTGTAAATATATAACTCTTTTAACGTTACTATTGACTGTTATTTAACGATTTCCTTGCATTTTTATAAATAACATGAAAAAAGTTATGCTACACAGAGTTTCTTGAAAGAAGAGCTCGCAGTAAACTAACGTGACTGCAGAAGCTTGCGATATAATAAACTATCATAAATGCCTGTTACGTGTAGCTTTATGTAACATCTGCCTAAAATACACCTAATATACTCGTAATCTGAAAAGTTTTTTTTGGCTGTGTTGCTACAACAACTTGGGGATCATGAATTCAAACAGTAAAGGATTATAATAATCTATATGATTAATAAGATTGAGAGATTTTATACAAAATTTTCATAAACAATCGTTTTATAGAAAGCAAAAAAGAGGCATATGAAAGTGGAATATGGGAGTATTTTGTTGGTTTTAAAGTTAATATATAGTAAAAAAGTCTTTACCATCATATGATAATATTGAATTAATGAATAATGTTGTTATCAACTGATAAATTATTTCTATTATGATGTAATCGTACAATGCTGATGATAGTCCACAATTTCACGGTCGTAAATTAATTTTCATGTACACATCTTTTTTATGTTTGAAACCAATAAAGTTAATTAATACCTAATTTATGCAAGAGGTGACTACTATTTCGTCCAAGGCTAGTCAGCTTTGGGCAGAGACGCGTAGATTTACGAGCGCGCCCAACCAACTGCGACAAATAATAACCAATAGACTATGTTATATTTCCGGCAAGTGTGTGAATGATTTATATAATATTATAAAAGAATATTATTAAATATATCCTTTTACGATGACATTCACATAAATTTCCTTTATTTTTTTTTATCAGGCCTCCGTTTTTTTTTAATATTGTTAAAAACAGGTTTTTTTTAATATTGTAGGTTGATATATCTAGTTATTTTATATTTAGGGTAAAAATAATTTAAAATATAAATCAAACATAAATAAAACATTTATTTTATTTATCTATATTAGTTAATAGTTACATATATAAAGATGAATGAACTACTGAAGGCTCAACGATCACGCCGAATGTCTTCATCAGATCTTCACCGAATTTTTATGAGATCAACTTAAAATTGGCTTCAAATAAAAAAAGAACCACCGAAATTGGATGTCATAAGGCGGAGATATCCAGTAACCCCCTTTTTGCTATTTTTTTAGATGGTTTTTGATTGGAGGCGTACCTTCAATCAAAAATCCTCGGCGACAAAAAAATTCTATAAAGTCATAAAACCTGTATATGAAGTTTCGTCTAGATAGGTTGTATAATAAGACCTGTAGAGGAGTACGAAGAAACTGATAGAAGAAAACAAATTTTGCCAGACTTGAAGCAGAAACGCTTGGCTCGGTCAATTATCTAAAAATAACATATTATGCTATTTATTTATATATTATACTGTAATAACAAGTTTTGAGCTAGACCTAGCGACGCACCCGAGCGAAGCAAGGGTGGGTCACTTATATACGACATTTTATTACTAATAATTGATAGGTCATAATTTTTTATGCGAAATCATGTCACCGTATTAATATTACTTAGTACTATTATGATATTTTTAGAATTTGATGCAACCTGTATTTAGTAAAATGGACAGTGAATACGTAAAAATTGTGCCGTATGTACTTACTTATATATCTTTAAGGATTTTTGTTTAAAAATATAAAATAAAAATAATATTTTCTATATAAAGTATCGATTACAGTAGCATATAGTCGATTTTCATCACATAAACCATATAGTGCCATGTATTTTGTCTGTTAAAAGTAATGAAAAAATATATTAGACATATCTATATCTATACATATAATAAAATTCTAACTGAGTCGAATCTGTACCTTAAATATGTTTTGGAAAATCTTATTGAAATAGACTTCATTATCGATAGAGACCGAATCTATAGTTTTTACAATTCCTGTTTGTCTGTCTGTCTGTTACCGTATCACAGAAAAACCACTGGAGGGATTTTGATGAAATTTGGTATGATGATAGCTGGATATCCGGATCAACATATAGGATACTTTTTACCGCGGGAGATTATCTCATTCCCATGGGAATACACGTTATAACACAACCCAAAAAATATTTATGATCAAAATATCTTAAAACTTGGTATTAATGCTCTTCAATATAATTAAATAAATACGTGTTTTAGCGTTTTTTGAAATTAATCCCATAAGGAGATAAAATAAGGGATGAAAATTTGTATGAAACGTTCTTTTTTAAAGTTTTTTTGTTGTAGTTTTAGCGCGAACGAAGCCGCGGGTTTTGCTAGTTTTAAATAAGATCTATAACTCAACCTTATCAACGCAATATTATACCGCTAGCATTAGTCGTATTTTAGTTTTGTATATTCTACGTAACAATGTTTAGGTTAAATTTAAAATAGCTTGAGAATGTATTTATATTCTGTGATTCATTGAATATTTAGAAATAAATCAATGTAAATATAAACAGAATAGTTGGTAATTATTCTTACGTAAAATTCAATGACTTTAAAGAAACAGTTCAAACCAATTATTGTAAATAAAAAATAAAAAACTTTATTTAAGTAATTGGATTAAAATAATATTTTTATCCCGACCAGGCATACATTTTGTTCAAAAAACATGACCAAACAATCTAAATAATAAATATCTTACGTATTTATATAGAATTTAGTATAGGGGCGGAACATCAACAAAAAAAAAAGAGATAATAATTTAATAAATAATAAGTATACCGCGATAAAACTGACTTTCTACGGGCATATGACTGCATAAAACTCTAAAATTTTGCTTAAACTTGGCCTTATTATTATACAATATTCAGAGACATATTAATAACACAATATCACGGGTACATGAAAATTTACGAAAGTTAGAGGATGAAAGGCAATAGAAAAAAGAACTTATAATCAGCAGGAACATTTTTGTCTGAATCAATCGAGTGGGGTATCAAAACACAGGTTTTTAAAAGCCGCATGCATAAATAATATACAACGTATATGTTTAAAAGTAATGTAGGATAAGAAATTGTAAAATAAATCAAAAACTGACCAAAACTAAAAAGCTGTAAATAAAAATTAATTTACAAAAATAAAAAAAACCTGCTACTGCGTAAATATCAAACTAATAAGACGAATACAACTTTTTAATTTTTAATTAAGACATTTCTTAAATTATTGATCAAAATATTATATGAATAATAATAATAATAACTTATACATTTATCAAAAGCAAGTGTTACTCAACACTTGCTCTTAAAAAGTGTATAAGTATTTTTGCCGACTTCACTCAGCAGAATGGGACGCCACACCAAAATAAATTAAAGTATAAAAATTGACGATTCTTTGCAGTTCTAGTTAAAAGTCTATTCGAATAAAGTATATTTTAAGTTTGAGTATGCATCAATAAAATGAAAAATGAAATAAAAGTTCAATTAAACTTAACTTCATTTAAATTTCAAACTTGCTCTAACTACTAGGTAGAGCTAATTTAAAGAATAACTAGTTTTTCAAATCATATTTTATCTCTTAAACTTTATAATACCTAGATGTTATATTGTAAACTAGCGGCTAATTCTCGCTTCGCTCGGGTTCGCTTCTAGGAAAACAAAAACAAATCTATTCCACGAGAACCGTACATTTTTCCGGTATAAGGTATCAGCATGACAAATTTTACTAAATTAGGTACATAAGTTGTTGTGTACTAAGCTGTATAGGTTACTATATTTTTTTAACTATCCCACGGGAACTCTTTAATTTTCCAGGGTCACAAGTATTTAAAATATTGACCGGGCATATAAGGTACCACCACGCACAATTTCATTTAAATCGTTCCAACAGTTTCGGAGATTAGCCCTTACAAATTGACAAACAGACAAAGAAACAAAAAAAAAAATGAATAAAATCTGGATTTGTTTTGTTTCTCTTCTTACACCCCCCTGACTCGGTTTTTAGCATATTTTTCTATGTACAGACATTCGACCTCTATAGTTTTATTATATGTATGTATAGTATATACAATTGTTTAACTCTTTTGCAACAGGCACGCAGCTTAATAACACATAGACTGTAAAAGGAATATGCCAAAAATATTATTCTTATCTCAGTTTCTAGAAAAACTAATAAATTTCCTTAAAGACTCAATATTTTTAGGTACCTATCTTTGATGTCGTCGAGATTAAGTAGAAACAGTTAGACTCGTCTAATAATAGACCTCCATCCATGTCGACTGTAACAGGACACTTATGGTATGTACATATATGTTTTTGGTTGAATAATTTTCATCTTGACCTACATTGCTTTTAAAGGCTAAGGTAATTTGTCAGGCGATGTTTTGATATTTTGAAAAGAATTATGACATTATATGACTATTCTATTCTGTATACGGTGTGTGCAGTGAAAAGGTGTTAACAAGTTGCCAGCTCCCACTAATTGTATTGTTCTTGTTGCATTGTTTGCTGCAACTAGAGACTTTTAGAGCGTAAGGGGTAATATATTTTTATAAATGCAGCATTTAATATTCCATAGTAGTATTTATGTATTTTTAGGAACAAAATATGGAATTGCCTATTACGCCAGCGGACGTTTGCGTACAATGCGAATATTAGGATCTGTCATACAAAACTTTTGCTTGGTCTGGTAAACCTTTTGGCAGAATGGTCCTAACGCTTTGATTAGCACGTAGAGGAAATATGTTTCTTGATATGTCAATCCATGCATGCTTTCTATTTTTAGTCATAAAGAGATATAATGATGGCTCTAGTATGTATATTTTATGTATTATTTACGTTATAATAGTAATTATTTTACTGTTAATGCTTCGTATGCTCGGAAATGCAAATTTTAAATGTAATCATTTTTTTTTGAAGAATTTAGTTTTTTATTTTTTATCTTATATAATGAAACTCCTAAAGTAATAAAATGCTATATTTTCTAGAGGATTTCAATTTTGTTGCGTTGTGTATTTTGTAGATATTATCATAAAAATAGTTAAATAAATTCAATTTGTCGCTATATGATAAATGTTTCCCGGCTGCTAAGTAATTTCACAATGAAAGTAGGCGTTGTAGATAATAGTGATAAACACTTTACAAAGACACTAGAAACATAAATAATTCTGGTTCTTGTAAAGTTTGCACAATTAAGATTATCTTTATAGAAAATGTTTATTTATTTAATGCTTCGAATAACAGTATTGTTCAAGCTTCTTAGTCACTTGATTTGTAAAATAGATTTACTTGGATCTTACAAAAATCTAAAAACCATATATTTTATAATATGGAATAGGTAATTTAGAATTGCTGAAAGACTGTAAATATTTTATTAAACTTAGCAACGTTGGTATCAATATCGCTATTGAATTACGACAAAGTTCACAAACTTTTCTAAAATCGGTACGAATCAAAAGTACGAAATCTGTAAACACTATAGAATGAAAATTCTGAAGTATATTTTAAAAACATTATTTTTTGGCATTGTCTTGACCCTTATTATTACTAACTATACTATAAATATTCTCAATTTATATTTTGGCTATGTTTATTTTTCCTATTAATAATAACGAAGAAATATATGTTATTTAATACATATTTTTTTTGTGAAACATTATCAAAATCGGCTATGTGGGTTTTTGGTTTAGAGGTTCAGATATTCTGATATGTATGTATGTGTAAAAATTTTAATAGACTTAAAACCAATACATACAAGAAATATAATCAATTCTTATTGAAAACAAATCAGAGTAGTACAGTAAGAACTAGAAAAAAAGTAAAAGTAAGAATAAGGAAATAATTAACAATTAATTATTGTAACTATGTACATACATTTACGCCAAAAAACAAATCATTATTAATAAGTTTCTCATAATACGCCTCAACAGATGTCGAGTCCTGGCAACTGCTCATAGCTGGAAGTGCTGGATATGATGCGGTTACCTTCATTTTTATTATTATCTGTGATCATAGGCATGGAGTTATCTCGAGGACATCACGTAAGTTTGACCTTGTTTATCCGTTCTACTTTATTTCCTATTGTTGATTTTCAACATCACTTTTATACAAATGTTATAGATTTTAGTTTAGTTGTTGATTTAGCGAATAGCATTTCATTTTTACCAAAAATGAATAGCTATGGCCAAATCAATATACGTGTTGCCTGTTATATGCCATCCAATGCAACTATTGTATGGTAAATTGAATGCGTTGACCTGGTTATCCAAACAACGCATTATCAAACGTGTCCTTTTATATATCACTACAATTACACCGTTTAACGATTGAACACCGTTATCATTGCAGATAGAAATTGATTCTGAGCAGGAAGGTATTGCAAATTTGGAGAGTTCAAGTAAAATCGGAACAAATGCACAGCAAAATAGTAAGTTTCATTTCATTTCCTAAGTCTTAGTAGAAGAATGTAAGTAATGAAATATCCATTAGGTACCCTATTCTTTTTACTACGTTGTTAAAATTTTTACATTTTCAATTTTCTCACAGAATGAATCTGGCTTGAAAGCAGCTTTAATGTATTTTTAAGTGCTGTTTCAATTTAAGGTTTAAAAAAATCTTCGTATTCTGAATGGGCACTCTGGAGTGCATGCCTCGGTGGACGCAAAACTCGGCGTCGACATTGTTTGCATCGTCATATTTGCGGCGATTCTCTGCGGATAGAAGTTGCGAGGTATTTTTGTAATTTATCAGATTTTTTTAAATGTTCCTTTTTTTAAGATATTATATTAGGTGGTCATTAGTTTATTTGTGTTGATGACTATCTACGATTATACAGATTCTTTGTTTATAAATATTTTTTTTGAGATAAAATATTTTTATCTCAAAAAAAGACTGGCCAC
The DNA here is from genome assembly GCA_033884665.1 of Argynnis bischoffii washingtonia. Lineage (NCBI taxonomy): Eukaryota > Metazoa > Arthropoda > Insecta > Lepidoptera > Nymphalidae > Argynnis > Argynnis bischoffii. The sequence continues at coordinate 8,247,799 of CM066618.1, read as the reverse complement.
ATTACTAAAAGTAATGTAACTAGTCTTTTTATAATTTGATATTATCATAGAATGCTATGTTTATAAAACTAAGTACCTAATCATAGATATGAAAATTTAAAAACCGTGCAATTTATTCATTAATTTGAAATGAGAATAATAATTATTGCTAATTGCCTAAATCATATTTGGAACGTGTTTTGTTTATAAATATAGAAATCGGTTGATTTATGGTGGCTATGTTTACAGTTGCCGCCAATCTCGTCAAGTAAGCAAGCGGAATCACACACGTGGCCATGATGTAGAGCGAGTGAAAAATGTTTACAAACATATTATATTTAATGTATGTAAATAATAAGATCGTAATATTATTAAGTTTTAATAATAATTAATATAATGTACTAGTGACTCTATAAATAACTAAAGATTCAGTGCCTTTATCGATATCGATAATAATGACTATTTCAATAAGATTTTCCAAAAAATATTTAATGTACAAATTCGTTTCAGTTATAATTTTATTATATGTATAGATAATAAGAAGTAGATATAATCCAAGTATGCAATTTTACCAGTGTTTTTTATTAGAATTATTTTTTTATACACTTCTACAAATCCAGTCCTGCTCTGTTATCATAAAAGTTATAAAACAATTGATTCAAATGAAAGCGCAAAAGTAGTATCTTTGGGATTTAAGCTTCAAAAATTCTCCTAACATTTCTTTTGTTAATGAAAGAGTGACGTTGACTAATATTATACATATGTATAAACATATATTAAACTAAACAAAAACAAATCTATCCCACGGGAACTGTACATTTTTCTGGGATAAAAAGCCTATGTGTTATTCGTGACTATAATCTAGCTCTGTGCCAAATTTCATCCAGATCAGTTCAGCCGTTCTGGCGTGATTGAGTAACAAACATCCATCCAAACATCTAAACTTTCACGTTTATAACATTTATTGTACGAGTAAGATGTACCTACATATTTCACCTATTTATTAATTTTCTATTAATTATTATTAGGAATTATTATATTCATTAATAGCAATGTGATATCAAAATAGATAGATGTACATATGTAATTACAAGTACCTGGGCGACCGAGCTTCGCTCGTTCTTCGAGCCTTCTTTTTTGTTATATCGTATTTTTTAGATAAAAAAAACTAAAAACTTGAATAAATACAAGAAAAAAGAAAATTTTTGTACCTGATCGAGATTTGAACTTGGACACACCTATGATTGTCAATTTTGCACTTTAGTCGCTTGACCACGATGCTTATGCCTGAGCGTAAGAAATTATCGAACATATACTGCGTAGAATAATGCTAAAGAAAATCGCATGAAAACTCGAAAACAAGCAATTTCCCAGACATGAAACTAATCAAGATCGATTTTTCGCCCCCGAAAGCCCCCACATACAAAATTTCTGCGAAATCGTTAGAGCCGTTTCCGAGATCGCTAGTATAAATAAATAAAAATATAAAGATATAAATGTACAAGAATTGCTTGTTTAAATATATTAGATAATATTTGAGCTCATTAAAAAAACATTTATTTTTCGGCCACTAAAATTGTAAAGAACTTAACGAGAAGTTTTCCCAAACAATAACAATGGACAGCGGACGGTACGCTTGAATCTGATGATTTTGATGAAATTTGGCATGATGATAGCTGGTTATCCGGGTCAACATATAGAATAGAATACTTTTTACTGCGGGAAAATATTTTATCTCTGAGAAATCTATACTAAATGTTAAAACGTAACTAGGGACGACCCGAGCGGAGCGAGGGTGAGTCGCTAGTTCATAGCTAAAATGAATACTCGTTTATCACAAGAAGAAAGGGGTTTCATTGTAATTCATTTAAAATATTTAATAATATAGTGAACGAAATAACACCTAAATATTAAGTTAAATGAGATAAAAATGAATTTCTTAACTTTATTTAACTTATTTTTCCTTTGTTCTGGCGATTTATAGCCTGAGTTGCGCCAACTTGACGCAAAAGATGTTCAAAGGAAATTTCGAGGGTTCTCTTCTTGGAGCAATTGGACTTCTTGTTCTCGAAAGTGTACAACTGTCAGAAAGAGGTATTGTATTTAACTATTTACTATCCATTTATATTCACATGTAAGTGGGATATGTTGAGGACCTACGTATTATGACACTTTTCGTTATTCATAAGGATGCTCTGTAAATAGTAAAAACTACTTACATCTACAAAATTTCAAACACAATAATCTTATTCGAAAGTAGAAAGTGGAATATTACATAAAAATCTTATGTATCAAGATAATCAATATGATTTACATTAATTTTGTTATAATCATATATTTAAATAGCAGTTTGTTTTTCTTTCAGGTATTGTCTCGAAACGTCTGTATGTGGTCGGAAGGTAATTAGGCAGTCCGCTTATTGCTATTTGGAGGGCAGTTACTGTCAACTTTGGATTCGCAACAGAATGCAGCGGCGAAAGGACCCAGGTGAAATTGCACATAGGTATCTAGCTAACAACTTTTACCTATTAACCTATAGAGAGTTTAGTCTAATATAGCACTAATAACCATAGTAAAATTGGAATCAATTGCAAAGCTCTAAAGATGAATGCGTAATTCTATGTAGAACGCCTAATTAACAACTTGCATAGATAAATTTATATGTTGGAGGAATTTAATATAAAGTTCTGCCAAAGCTTGTATAGTAGGTACAATTTAACAAAATGCTATAAAAATATAAATATTACATTGTAAATATCATTTAGACTTTTTTATTTTATTTATATCTACGTATTAGCTATTACCTATTTCTGTCGCAAATGTTACATTATGTATTTTTATAAAGAGTTTGACTAACACAAAGAACATTCCGTGCCACCAAATAGAATAGTTTTACTTATGTAACTTGTTAGATATTACCTTTATTTTTTTATTTTCGTAATTTGACTATAATTGTCTAGCGGCTCATATAATATCTACATTTAGAATTTCAATTTTATCGAATAAATTGGTTGAAAGTCCTGACTTCGAAACCCTAAAATATAATTTTACGTCGAAAGAAATAAAAAAATTGATTTCTGTAATTTAAAAAAAAATGAATAAATGTACAGTTTTTTTCCTTACTGATTATTATAAATAATTGGAAAAATGTGTATATGTTTAAATGATTTTAATTGTTTATAAGAATTTAATTTCTGTTTTATATTATTAATTATCCGACTTTCATAAACACCAAGTTCAAAATGTAAATAATATTTTTAATTTTATCGCTGCATCGTTCTGATTTTCGAAGAGCAAATATAATTCCATTCGCGGAATTACACTTGGCAACCAAAAGCATTGTGATATAGGCTTAATGGGCAGCGCCAAAATTAAGCTGTTTATTGATTACGTTCCATGCATCTACTTAAAATAAATTTATTTTTAATATATAGCATATTTAAAAGATCCCGGGTCACTTTGCAAGAAGTTAACTTCGAAAGCACCTTATGCGACCTCATTAAGAATTTCAAAATAACTAAAAACTGGTGCTTTAAGCATGAACTTTCCGTTCATCTCATAAAAACTGAATTGATCACGTTCACTAACCGAAGAGCACCCGGACTATATAAACTCTCGAAAGTCTTCAACACTGAACTAAAACTTAAAGATGAAGTCAAGTACTTGGGCGTAGTTCTAGACAGCAAACTGCTCTAGAACAAGCACCTAAACTACAAGCATAATAAATCTACTATAGCTTTCTATTAATGCAAAAAGATACTAGGAAACAAATAGGGCCTCTCGCCGAAAATAACGATGTCATACACTGCCATAATAAGACCAATGCTAACCTACGGAGCCCTGGTTTTGTGGACCAGAAGGAACTCCGGACCACAATCTTTAAACTGGGACACTTTCAAAAGATGGCACTGTCTGCTACCAGTAGGTACATGAAAACGATCCCCACAGCAGCAATAGAGATTCCAAACAAGAGAGGTTCCAAACAACACCTTTGGACCTATATATACAGCAAGAGGCGACTATGGCTGCCATAAGGCTCATGTACCTAGATCTATGGGGAACAGCCCACACCTCCATTCTGCATAGAGCAATAGGGCATCAGACATTGCTACCCCGTATGATAGAATATACAACCAACACATCTTTAACAAAAAAATACAAGATATACATGAGAGAAGAGAAATTAGACCACTTAGCGGCCAATGAGCTACGTATTTATAGTGAAGACTCCAAAACAAAAAAGTGCTGGGGAGCTGGTGTATTTTTCCTCGAACTCAACATTAACACATATATACCATTAGGCATACACAGTTAGATTTTTCTTATCATATCATAACGGAAGCCGCAAGAACTGTGCATAGATGTGGGGTAAATAACTATAATATAACAATTCTCTACAACTGTGCGGCTGTTCTGCAGACGTAAGAAAATAAACAAACCAATAAAAAACTAATAACTGAGTGCCACCATGCGCTAGATATAATATCATTTACTTGGCAACGATGCTGTTAATGAACTAGCAAAGAGGTGAGTGAAAATGGAAGTAAATGACCCATACCCGCTTCTTCCCTTACCTTATTCACAGGTTCGCACCTGGATCCGCCAAAGATCCACGGACACTCTAAAATAACAGATGGTCGCAAACTGTAGATTGCATGCAGGCAGTCTTGATTAGCTCTGCCTGCAGTAAATCCACGCCTTACAAAACGACGGTACGGATACGACGATAACGGGCCACTGTCCCTTGAACAAGCATTTATTCAACACTGGCGCCACGGACAGTCCTCTGTTTACACGGTGTTTCAGAGCTGAAGGATCAGCCGCTTATGTAGTCCTGAAATGCGTAGCGATAACGCGATGAAATCCTTGGACCAGTGAGGTCGAAGCCTGTAGAGTTCCCAGGAAACTTCTGCGCTATTGGGCGGAGCTACGCTGACTAAACTAGCCAGGATTCGACCAAATGCGAGTCTAAGTACGAAAAATGAGTCCAATTTATATTTACATTTATAATATGCGTGAATATTGTAAAGGCTGCATAAAAGAAAAAAAAAAAAACTAATAAAGTCTAATTTCTTTACATCGAAATTATTAATAAATCATATTGTCAATGAAGTACCGAATTGAATTTTAATACTTAATGCATATACCTACGCGTAAATTACTATAGAAAAATTCTTAACTAAGGACTTTACTTGACGACAAAATTTTAGGAGACATATAAAAAAAATAATGAATGTAGACGTATCTAGAGTCGAACACCCTGTCATTTGAGTGTTCCAAAAGTACTATTTAAATTTCTTTACAATATTATGAAGGGCCTCCACTTTAATTTTCTTTTAAAATCTCGCTCTGTTTGTAACATTGAATAAAAAATTATTAATTATACAATTGGATTATGAGAAAACGATAAAGTTTTAAGGCAAATCCAACTAACCTTTAGGAAAATTAATTACCTCTATTTATGAATGTTTCTAGAGTACACGGTTGCTGATACAATACCTCAGCCGGTGCCAGCTATTCATCCGGAAGATTCTCGGGCACTCTCCAATATAATACTGTCTTGTGGTAGACTGGGGCGATACCGCTCTGCTAATGCCCGAATTCGAGCCAAAATGAGGGATATGGTCCGCATTATAGGCGGCAGGCCAGCGCCACCGGGCAAGTGGATATGGCAAGTGGCTGTATTAAACCGATATAAGGTGTAGTATATTTTTTCATGTTTCTAAAAACCTAAAAGTTTAAGTTATATAACTAGGATAATAAAATATATATTGATTTTTCGAAAGAGAAAGTACAGTTCAATGTAATATAATTTTTGTATATGATTAAATTATTTGCATAGGTACATAGTACGTATGTACTATCAACTGTGTAGTTAAAGTATTAATATTACATGTATCCTCGGAAACGAGCATTCATACATAATGATATATTCCGATCACATTTACGTAAAAACGTAGTGAGAATAACATATGGATATATTTTACGGAATTAAAAGCCATATTTCACATTAGCATTTAGTTTTATTGTGTCGAAAAATGAAAATGTCTATATAAAAATTGGGTTTTACTGCTTTAATACAATAATATAACGTAAATATATTACGACGATGTTAAGCTAGTGTGCACAAAATTGTAAATAAGCAAAAATATTGTTATTTTAGGAAGCTTTCTGCGGCGGTACACTAATAGCACTGCGGTGGGTGGTCACAGCTGCCCATTGTGTAAGGAAAAGATTATACGTACGTCTTGGAGAGCACGACTTACTCATACGGAACCACGGAGAGATTGAGATGAAGGTGACTGAAGCTGTGATCCATCCGCAATATGATCCGGATACTGTAGTCAATGATGTCGCTCTGCTAAGGTAATTATTACATTATCGAATTTTTCGGGTAATTCTTTTTTGAATTGTATAGAATATTCCTTACAATTAAATGTTGTTTGTATCACATCCGTTATGTATAAACTAAAATCATGACAAGTAAGTAGCACTTAAACCTAAAACCATACAATGAATAATGCATAGTCACATTCTTTACGATTCTAATAGTGCGTGACGCTGCTTAAGTTACATACAACAAAGGACCTAATGGATAAAATCAAACTATATATTTCACTGTGTTTGTTAAACGCATACTTTAATTCAAAACTATCATAACTCTTTGTGTAACCCTGTGTTTTATTTAAAATTATAAATTATATTTTATAATAATTTCGTCTAATGTTGTTATTATATAAAAATCGAAATCAATAATAATAACCATTTGTTACTGAAAAGGCTTGGAAACGGGTAAGCCTAATATATATGTATCTAAGAACTTAATATTTCGGTTTCATGCCTAATGAACCGGTATAATAAGGGTTACGTTTAAAATAAACTCTCTATACGGTTAGGGTTAAATATAATTTAATCGTTATTAACCGGTTATTAACACGCCAATGGTGACGTCAATTTAATTAACCGAAATTTTTAACCGACAATTTTTTTACATACAATTGGTTTACTTTTAAAAATGTATAATATTTGATAGTAAAATTATATATATATGTATACCTATATATATACAATACTGACTAAATCGCTGGTCGTAGAAACGTGAAATTTGGAGGACGTATTTCTTAAATAATGTAGGCATCCGCTAAGAAAGGATTTTTCGAAATTCATCCCCTAAGAGGGTTAAATAGGGGATAAAAGATTGTATGAAACTGTTATTCTTAACGCGAAATTCACGGAAAGTGGTATTTAGCTTTAAAGTGAAAAATAAGCAATATATGTATAAGATTTTTTTCGAAATTAATCCCTTAAACGGGTAAAAGAGGGTGATAAATTTATATGGGCAAACAATTATTTATGATCAGAAATACTTGAAACTTGGTATTAATGCTCTTCAATATAATGAAATAAATACGTGTTTTAGCATTTTTTGAAATTAAATCCCACAAGGTCCCCCCTTGAAATTTTGTATGAAACTCTGTAATTAATACACGGAAAATGGTATTTACCTTTAAAATGAAAAATAAAACGATATAATTTTTTTTATCAAAATTCATCCCTTTAAAGGGTATAGAGGGTTGTGCTGTTTATATGGGGAAAAATTGTTTATGATCAGAATTATTTGAAACTTGGTATTAATGCTCTTCAATGTCATTAAATAAACATATATTTTAGAATTTTTCAAAATTCAGCCCCTAAGGGGGTAAAACTGGGCGGTGAAGTTGGAGTTGGGTAATTATATTTATAAAGAGCAACAAAACTCAAGTTCCCCGTAAGTGGACACTTACTGTGTGTGGTTGTATGTGTTTATATAGTAGAAATTATTCCGAATTCAAAGGAAAATTATGTATAACCAACTTCTCGGCTGGCCACAGCAATGACAACTATGACAACAGACCTAGAGCGCGAGAGAGAAAACCTAGCTAGAGAATACCCTGCTATATGCTATATTCTCCTTCTGAAGATTAGCATATCTGTAATGAAAAAGTCACCTATGTTATGTAACGGGATTAGACTGTGAGTAATTGATTAAACATTAGATCTGGATTATAGCTGGATTTGCTCGAGGGGAATCAGAATTCATACCTCAAATATTACTGATAACCTCTGACTACGCGTTTGAATTTAATTTATTGTAATTCCTCCTTAAGATTGCCTTACAATTACCATTAATATATCTCAAGGCCCGTCGTTAAAAGTGTAGACTTAAGAGAAGATTGCTTCTCACAGGAATATTTTAAAGGAACCCAGAACTAGACAGAACATCCACCAAGAATATATAATATTAAAAATTCTATATGACAACATATAAATTCAATGGAAATTAAAACTGAGCAAATTTTTTAGTCCACGCGGCTCGTAGCTGCCGGCAAAAAGCTATAGCAAAATAAGAATAGCACTTTATAGATGTAACTTAAAAATATGGATGTACACGTGATGTCCTTAACAATAACATAGGTGTTAGCCTATGTTAGTGAAAAAGTCCATATTAGCCGAGTTACGTGATCTAAAGTCGTAAACATTGTATGCGAGTTGTATCATCTTACTCTCTTACTCTTACTTTAGAAAGATGGAGTAGAAAAATGTGCTAAAACTAGAGGCAGTGGAGCTTGCTAAATACCTAAATTGAAAACTTATTTACAAAATATACCTACGTTTAACATCTTTTAAAATCCTGGATATTTTGAGTTACGATCCCTAATATTAAATTTGTTTTCCATTCTTTATAATATGAAACGCGAACTTATTTTTGCAAGCAATAAAGTATGTATTGCGAAAAAGTTTTTTTTCGGGTTCTGCTAGTCGATCATAATTTGTTTATTTTTCAACTCATATTTATTTAACAATTTCATATAAATCACTAAAAGTCAACATATTTTTGCGCAAATTCTTTTTAAATTTAAAAACACACTACAATCGTGTATTTTTTTAATATAATCAGCTTCTATCAGTCTTTTGAGTCTAGAAACTTTAATAGAATAAATAAAAACAGTTATCATGTTTACAAAGTGTTTATATAAACCGGTTATGGAACGAAATGATTATGGGTTTCGTTCTCAACGAAACCTTTATGCAAAACCGTTATTGACTGATATTATATACAAACCGGTTCCAAGCCTTGGTCGCTACATCCCTCTACTGTTGAAATTAAGTGTATTTAAATATCATTATTTTGTCTTTGTTAGTGTGCGAATTAATTAAAATTATAACTCTTAAATTAAATTAAAAAAAAAACCGAACACATCAAACCTGTTCATTTAGGCTATTTCAATGAGCGTAAACACGATAAATTTGCAGTATTTTAGTAAAGAGTTGAGTATCTTGCAGATTCCAGGTGATGCTGCAGTATCAGACTTAGGTTACCATATCATTGCAATTTCATTAAAGTAAAGGGATATCAAGTTTCAAATCGATTAGATCTGCGGAAATTGTTCATATCCGTTTACCGTCCAGAAAAGAGCTGATTTATATGCTGTTGATGATGTTGATGCTAGCTAAAACACTCTCACTTTTATCTTTCAAACAAAAACAACTAAATTAAAATCGGTACATTTGTTTGTAGCATCGTAGCTACAGACTAGGATACACAGATATATACGAGGGTAGGATACATAGACATATAGATGCACACGTTAAACTTATAACTTCCCTCCCCTAGTAAATCCCCTTTTTGCATCAGGGCTTAATTAACCCTGAAATTCTTCGGGAGACCTAAATATACAAATCGCACTGTGTTTTGTTGAGTTTGGGCTAATCTCAAAGACAACTGTACGGATTTTCATACGGTTTTCACTAATTAGAAGAGGGATTCTTTAAGTAGGTTTTAGGCTATAATTCATAAATATAGTGCCAACAGTAAGCTACTGTTATGATTATATTTCTATGTTAAGTCGGAAGAAATCGACCTTTCTGAGAACTTTCGTAATATTTTAAACGCAAAGTGTATCAAGGGGTGCTAGTTACTAGTGGGTCACTAATTTAATATGAAATCAGATCTGTTCCTCTGTAGCATTTAATGGTCGATCTACTCGTAATGAGGCCAAAATATGGCGCATGTGAATCTTGTTTTATTAATTACATAATACCTACATATTTTATATTTCTATTTATAATTTAGAGGATATTTCCTTTTAAAATAACCTACATAGGTAAACATATTAATTATATATCAGTTTAATTACTTTCAATTAAATTATATAATACTCAAGGGGATGCAAAGTGTACCTACTGTTGAAGACTATGCAGTACAAATATTTACGAAGTAAAATGTTTAATTTCCTTTATTACGGACATTTTGATTGATATCCTCAATCTAAGTAATATTATTGCTTTTATTGAATCAATTTCTGTTTTATGTTTTATGAAAGTATTTATATTATATTGCTTACTGTAATTGTACTTTTTAGGAACCGTCTTGTGAAAGGAAGATACTAAATAAAGCTATTTGGTTTTATATTGATATATTGCGGGGTCTTTTACGGGAGTAATTCGTATCAAGTATGGATATTAACTTATAAATTATTTTTTATTAACTAAATCAAATTTTGATATTATTTAATAACTTTTATCTATACTATAATAAAATTGTAGAGGTCGTATCTGTACATAGAAAAATAATGCTAAAAACCGAGTCAGGGGGACGTAATAAGAGCAATAGAACAAATACAGATTTTTTCAATTTTTTTGCTTCTATGTCTGTTTGTCTGTTTGTACGGGCTAATCTCCGAAACTGTTGAACCGATTTAAATGAAATTTCGTATGGCGATACTTTATATCCCCGGTCAATATTTTAGATACTTTTCATCTCGGAAAATTAAAAGTGCGTAGTGCAGATACTCTGCGTAGGGAAGGTAAAGTGCGTGGAGCGGGTAAGGTGCGTGGGATAAATCTGTTTTTGTTTAGAGGCGAACCCTAGCGAAGCGAGGGTGAACCGCTAGTTTTTAATATCTTTATTAAAATGATCCTTACTGTCAGGAAATGATAATTTGTTTTATTGGTTTATGTTTTACTAATGTCTCCGCGCATGTAGTTCATTTATGTATTACTAAATCTTTAGAAAATATATATGACACTCTGTATAAGCTATATTACTGTAAAGTTGTATCAAAATCCGTTCGATAGTTTTTGCGTGAAATAATAACATAACGGTATTAACATTAACGGTAGGACAGGATAAAAAAAAAATTGATTTGCATAGCGACAATTCGTGGGTTGGAGAGTAATGAAGAGCTGTCTGTCTGACTGTCTGTATTATTGATTTGATAATGATATCAAGATTTACTCAAAGGAAATATTCCTTTATATACATACATTAAAGATATTAATAACTGTATTTCATTATTTTTAAACAAGCTTGCTTTAGCCGAAAAAACCGAACCAGCAAAAATTGCAAAAAAGCACAACGTCACTAAGTATTTTATCGAACTAAGCAATAAAATAGTGAGTATAAATTAAAACTATAGTGAGAATAAAATCTCTAAAACAAATATTATATCTTACAAGTAATTGTAAATCTTAGAAATTAAATTTTTTTACAATTAATTTAATTTCATTAAATAACTAGCGACTCACCCTCGTTTCGCTCGGGTTCGTCCCTAGGTACATTTTAACGGTAACGAGTCCGTCCGTATTCTATAGATATACATAATAAAATTGTAACTAAGCCGAATCTGTATATTTGAATATTTTTTGGAAAATCTTATTGAAATAGACTTTATTATCGATACAGCAGCCAAATCTATAGTTTTTAGAAATTTTGACTGTCTGTTTGTTACCGCATCACGAGAAAACCACTGGACAGATTTTGATGATATTATAATATATTAATATATAGATATTATAATATATATATATATATATATATATATATATATATATATATATATATATATATATATATATATATATATATATATACCAATCCCATTGATTCCCCATTTAATCTTCACCCCCTTGTACATGATATGTTTCCGAGATAAAAATTATCCTATGTCATTCTCAGGGTCTCAAACTATTTTCATACCAAATTTCATCTAAATCGGTTCAGCATGAAAATATGACGGACAGACAGACAGAAAGAGTAATTTTGCATTTAATATTAGTATGGATATATGAAGCTGGCTTTTTTTGTGGAGCTGGTCTATCAACATCGGCTTGGGCTGAACGTTGCCTTTAATATATAATAAAAATAATAATTGCCAATGTACCTTAGGACATAGACATACCTATACTATTGCGGACTTGTCTGTAGACCTTTTTAAGAACTACAATTTTCTAGTACATTGTTTTGATGTATCTCTTAAGGTTTAGCCAGCGTTAGTCATATACATTTCTAAGGACGACTCGATAGAACCAGTTATTGCATTTTGCCGTGGGAATGAAAAATTTGTCTCTAGTAAAAGGTATCCTAAATGTTGACCCGAGTAATAAGTTATCACTACACAAAATTTAGTTAAAATCGGTGCAGTACTTTTTGCGCGAAACGCGCATATTAATTTGACTAAGTTAGTTTTTTTATAGGTGTAGATAAGAATAGGTCTTGCGAGTGTACCTTAGGAGATAGACATATACTATTGGAAATTTTTCTGTTGGCTTTTTCAAGACCTACAATTTTTTTGTACATTATTTTGATGTATCTCTTACAGTTTAGCCGGCAGAAGGGTTTTTAGGAGGGCTCGATAAAACCAGTTATTATGATTTTCCTGAAGTAAAAGGTATCCTAAATGTTGAAGTAATAAGTTACACTTCACCAAATTTCGTTGAAATCGGTTCATTACATTTTGCGTGGAACGCGCACACACAAAAAGACAAACAGACAAAAATTTTAATAACTATTGTTTTGGGCTCTATATTGTAAAATCGTCAAATCAAAATACGTTACAGTCATTGTTTTTAAAAAATATTTTATGTCCAGATTTCGCTAAGTATGCTCTATTATAAGTATAGATTATTTTGTTAAAAGTACTTTTCTTCTACGTCCCGTTCATTTTACCCTGTACTAAGAACCTATATGCATTTAAAAATATTATTTTTATATCTTTCATTATTAGCCTTTTTAGTTTTTCCTTCCAAAATTAACAACTAAAATGATGAGTCATTTATTACGTAATGAATCCAACGAGTAAGATTCGGAGAAATTCGGAGTAATCCTCCAACCATTTCAATTTTCCATTTTTTCACAGGATGTAAATAGCCAAAGAACATAAAAATAATACGTTTCGCGCTCTAGAATTTAGTGGTTTGTAAAAATAGGTAATGTAAAGTAAAAAAGTATATAAACGTATGTAATAGGTAATTCCATGGAATTATGCCTGAAAAATTAAATTAGACTGAATCACTCAAAGTCAAAAAGGCAATGTAATTCTAAGAATTTAAAATAATGTTTAAATTATAATACGTGATAGAAAAAAGGTATTAAAAAGTAAAAAAGATAATTTGCGTTAGTAAATAATTCTATTGGATTAAGCGTGATCATTCAAACACGGGCGTCCGAACCAAGTACAGTTACAAAATTGCGCCTTCAATTTAAATATATAAGTAAAACAAATATAATAAATGGATTTGTTTATACAAGCCTACAAGTTAATAAAACTATGATTTAAATTTTATATTAATATATAAAACCCTTCAACCCTCATCAAACGAAACACGCTTGTTCAATATATTCAGCTATTCAATAGGCATCATCTTCCAATTTATATTATGAAAAAGGTATCGGTCGTTTACGGAACAAATATTTTATCTTTACTATTAGTATAATAAACACCATTGCTTGAAAATTAATTAAAAAATATCTAAACCCTCTTAGACATTTCTTAGTTTTTTATTAGGGATTCTGTGAAAAATGCAAATCCGTATGTTTGTAAAAATCAGGCGCTAGAATAAAATGTATACTTACCTTATCGACTTTACTCACGATCGCATTTATCCATTGAGTAGGATGTACTTGAAATTTAAAATATGATTATGCATATAATGTACTCCACAATAAGATACGCTAGTTTTACAAATACCTTATGACCCTTACAGTCCTTACAAATATTTAATACTAGGGACTCACCCTCGATCCCCTCAGGTTCGTCCTTACTTACCTCTTAATTATCATTTAGTATAGATTTCTCAGAGATAAGATGTTTTTCCGCAATAAAACGTATCCTATATGTTGACACGGACAATTAGCTATCATCATACCCATCAAAATCCCTCCAGTGGTTTTTCCGTGATACAGTCACAGACAGACAGACAAAAATTTAAAAACCATAGATCGAATCTGTATCGATAATAATGTCTATTTTAATAAGATTTTCCAAAAAATATGTACTGTACTAATTCGACTTAGTTATAGAATATAAATTTAAAAAAAATAACAAAATTCGAATGTTGTGCCGCAGCGGAAAATGTCTCTGAATTACAGCTTTGACCAACAACCTAAGTAAAAAGAGTCAATATACGTTTCATTTGGGTTCATATTTATATTTGTATGGACATAGGTTTGAAAAAGCGTAGATAAATAAACTAAATATTGAATTTATGTAAATGTAGACCTAATAACTATAAAGTGAGAGCATAAAAAATATTTATTTTTAAGTTAATAGATTAGTTTCTCAGTTATGTGCGTGTATTTAAAATACTATCTTTTCGGTTTTATTTTGTGCACACCATCTGTAATATACTTACTAATAACTAAGACTTTTAAAAGATCAAAAACCTTACTTACCATGTTTGTTGTAAAACGTTTGAAATATTGAGAACAAAAAAATCAAGATTAAACTGTGAGAAAATTCGAAGAGATGTTTTACTTAAAATATTTTCAAATTTATTGAATATTTATAGACTACCATCACCAGCGCGACCAGATTTAGGTCACGGTATAGCCTGTCTTCCGAAACCTCATCAGATTCTTCCTCCGCATTCAACTTGTACAATATTGGGATGGGGGAAGAAGCGCGCTACTGATGTACACGGCACAAGAATTCTTCATGAAGCTCAGGTACGAAATCATTCAGTAGAAAAGCATAATTTATGCACTAACAAAACCATCGGTTCATATTTTATTAGTTTTGTTATGTTACGATTCCGTCATCTTCTTCATATATTATCTTAGATATTTTACTTTTAGTTACCTATATATACCTCAGTAATATAAAATACTGTATGTTTATTAGTTTTTTTTTTCTGTTTCATACATATTACATATACATATATTAAGCAGCCGGAGACATAATATATATAGCAAAACTTGACTCGTCAACTTGTTTTCATTGTTCCTCTAAGTTCTTATTATTATGGAGATATTATAGTACGACTGTACGTAAGATGTCACAATATATTAGCCGGACAAGTATTATTCACTGTCTGATCGATCCTTACGTAAATAATTTGTATTGTAAGAATACCTGTATTTGACGTTCAATTTATGGGAATAGAGCGGCAACGAGTAGAAGATAAACTGGGCTTATTGAGTATAATATTGAAATTAAATAAAATGTCAATGTTTTGGAAAGTAATGTTAAGAAAATAAAATCATCGTTATTAAATAGTAAATAGTACAATATTATAGTATATTATCATTTTTTTCATTATATAAAATATTCACACAGGTGAGTTTCTAGATGCCTAATAGAAGCCTAGGATTAACTTTAAGTTTCATACAAATCCGCTTAGCCATTTTAGCGAGAAGGACTTATAAACTTTCGCATATACCTACTCGCATGTACTTATAATACTAGTCCGATTATAATTTATATATTTTTCATACTATGATAGGTGTCTACAATACAACAGGGTGTATGTCGACGTTCGTATTGGCAGTACGCTATCACGGACAATATGGTATGTGCGGGTCGCGGTCACAAAGACTCATGTGCCGGGGACTCAGGGGGGCCACTACTATGTAGAGACCGTACAATGCGATATGTTCTACAGGTAAATAAAGCTCATAAGTTAGCTATTAACCGTAGCTTCACATAACTAAATATTATTTCGTATCTCGTCTTTTTTATTTATTGTGTATCCAATTTTATCCATTAACAAATATATATAAATATAAAATATCAAATTTTTTTGTATATTAAAATTATCAGTTCATAAAATTTATAAAGTGTGTCAGCTCCATAGATTACATGGATTACAGTTCATGATATAATAAAAATATGTATATTAAAAAAAGCAAGTTGAAATAACTTGCTTTTTGCTGATACAATTTTCTATATTACACGAAATTGGATATCCAAAGTCGAAATAAGATTTATATTCAATGTAATGACTGACTATTGAATAAATATGGCAGCTCACATTAATTTTATTGCGAAAGGCGTGTATGGCACCAAACAATATTAAGATAAAAATGTGTATTTATGTTTAATATTTGCATGTTGATCTAATAAAATGTTTCTAATGCTATTTTTTTAGTACAGTTATATAGACAGTAAATTTTAGCATACCTGATGTGCTTTTGTACTTTTTTTCGTTTAAAAAATATCAAAAATTATTGTTCATTAGGCATTTTCAACATATTAAAATAATATTATACATTTTAATAAAGGGTCTAAATTAGTATGTAGGGGGTAATCTCTGAAACTACTGCTCCGATTTTGAAACTTTACTTTGCTACAAGGATCATTTGGCGCTTAAAGTCTGATTTTTAATTCAACGGGATTCTGACATTTCAGAAATGTTGTCAACTTTGCAACAATGTCACTAAAAACGGACAGCATTTTAGCAAAATAAAAAACAAACCTTTCTTGAATTTAAGGTTTCAATTAAAAAAAATAAAAATTAAAAAATTATTGATAACTCTAAAATGGTGATTTTTTTTATTCTCATATCATTAAAGTTACAATAATTATTAAGGAAATTATTTTTCCATTACAGGAATCTCTGTCCAATAATCCATAGGTTGAAAGCCTTTTTTAGGAAAACCCATTTGTTTGTAAAATCTTTGCTTCTTGTAAGAGCATATTATTAAAGAAGAGGATAAAATGTGCCCCCTTAATGATCTGATGGATAGTGTGTGTGATTCTTTTATAATCCGAGTGGTTGATGATAACGACAATAATGATATAAGTGATAATGATTTATAAATATTTTCATATAACCCCTCGAGGACCGCATACACGCCGGCGTGTACGATAACAATTGAATTCTCGGAAATTCGCACGGATTTCTTAGAAATTATCCTGGAGAGATTAAGAAATATTTTGTTTTACTCTGTTTTTTTTCATTTAACCATTTACATTATAGTTAGTGTGCATTGAATGCACAAAACAAAGACTATTTACAATGTCATAAATATAGTTTACTTGATCTAATTCTGTTTCATATTTTTTGTTATTTCATATTAAAAAAAATCAAAGCAGAAAAGGTTTATGATATCTGAATTCTCAAAGAATGACAGCTGTCATATTTCCGTGGAATTAAAAATTAGACTATAGGTGACATTGACATGACGGCGTGGGTGTGAAATTAGGGGGTTTCTTTTATAAAAAAAAACCTCCTAACCTCTCTAACACCACTTCATGTTTTGAGATATTTTTATTGAAATAAAAGCACGAAATGTTCACAACAAAAATCAACCCCAATTTTTCTCAAAAGTGACGCTTTACAAGATGGTAGTACTAGTTCTGATTTCCGCCACGTGCCAAATGATCCACGT
The DNA here is from genome assembly GCA_033884665.1 of Argynnis bischoffii washingtonia. Classification (NCBI taxonomy): domain Eukaryota; kingdom Metazoa; phylum Arthropoda; class Insecta; order Lepidoptera; family Nymphalidae; genus Argynnis; species Argynnis bischoffii. Next base: position 8,230,170 of record CM066618.1, on the reverse strand, counting down.
AGCACTGTACTAATCTATACACATTTTAATAAAATAATAACAAATAGAGATCTGTACATAGATGACAATGACTTTTATTGATCCCAAAACAACAGTTATTGTAATTTTATAAATAATATATTATGTGCAGATGAAACCAATAAAATAATAATATATACTTTAATTTTGTTACATTAACTAACTCTTATTATTTAATTTTTCTTGCCTGTAATGTAATAAATTTACAAAATATATGTATATACTCGTATTTACTAGTACGACCCTTTTTCTCAAATGTCTTAAGATTATGGGCACTTTACGCTGAAAGTCTTCTGTAATACAAATTTCATTTTATATTAAATCTATTCTACATTCTAGGGTATAACAAGTTTTGGCGATGGCTGTGGCAAACGCGGCAAATATGGAATTTATACAAGGACAGCTGGTTACGTCACCTGGATGCGTGAAATTATGACCAACAAATACTTCGACGATTGACATCTTTGGTTAAATAATCGATATTGTGTTGTACACTATTGTACACATGCATTAAGAAAATGTTTTAAAGTAATATATAGTAAGTTTGCTTACTTCTACCCCGATGCAGTCTATTCGGATTTCCTTCAACAATATTAAACTAATTAAAGCCTGCTTATTTATTAAGAGCCACATTAATTTATCTTCTGCCGCAACTTGAGGAGTATTAATGGTGTAAAAGCTTAGCAATTGCGCAGTTTTTTAGTAAAAAATGTTGCCTACTTCGTTGTAAATGTATAACTGTAAATATTTTACTTTTTATTTTAATTTTAGTATTCTTCAGACTTATATACTGATACATCTATTGATATATCATATCAAAGCTTATCAAGAGTACCTATTCATTAAAATTAACGTGAATCCAACTTAAATTATTTTCAAAAGATTAATATGGAGTATAATTCACGTAATTTCAATATAAAATAAGCAGTGAAATTTAAATATCACTATATTATGATATATAAAATATAAAATATAACAGGACAATCTCGTATTTTATGCAATATTTACAACCTGTGTCCGCCTGAAATGTGGTACTCGTAGTTCTGGAATGCTTCAGTAGGTTTAAAGAGCAAATCATGTAATGCTGGCGTAGTAGGTACACAGACTTACGCTTTACAAACTGGAACCGGATTTCATGAATCGTGGACTCAAGTATAAACATATTATGACAAATATTGATATCCTATACTTTACTAGTATTGATTTTGCCATTCTTGCTTATCAAATACCAAAAGTTATTAGTAAAATTATATTATTAGAAAATATTGAGAATGTATAAGTTATTTTTAGGTAGGTTTTCAATTTCGGGCAAAATGATTCGTGAAATTTATGAAATTCCTAAAATTTACTCTCAAGTGAGGAAATGGTGAATCTATCACCATTTCATTTCGCTATTTCTTCACCTAGCATATACAAAAGATTTTAATCCCAAACGGAAAAATTCTGAATCTACGTGAGCAAAAATTCTGGCTTTGATAGATTCTTTTAAATGTAATTAATAGTAATTATGTAAAAAGTTACCGAATGTACATAATATAACAAACAAAATTAGAATTTTAATATAAAGTATTTAATAGGAGAAGTTCCTATACTTTAAGTTTTACATTTTAACTTTGATTTTCAGTACAATGCTACAATTTTCTGAGTAGACCGGTTTTCTTCATTTAAAAAAAAAGTTATATGAATGTTTTAAGATTTTTATAAGAATGAAACTATTTCAATATATATAAGAAATATTTTTTGTAATAAACAACATGTTCGAAAATTCATGTACATACATATTGATATAAAATTAAAAACAAATAAATAGAATACTTTTAACAAAATGTTTCTTTAAAAATCAAAAGTATAGTGTTTTGACTATAGTGATTAGATCTAATTTCGCACGTTTATATTTCTGAGTCAAAAGAGTCTGGTTCGTCTTCTTCGCGAGCTACGTCGTTTAGCCATGGAATTAGATGCCAAATACCTGTATATTGCGCAGACTGCTCGCCCCCGCGACGACGTTCCTCCTAGAAATATGCATTATGTAAAAAATAAAACTAAGTGTATACATTTATAACAAATATTTGTGTAGTAAAATAATTAAACTATATCTTTTTCTGTATTTATTGTTTTTATTTCTGTTATTACAATGAAAAAAAAAGTATAAATAAAGAAAACCCGACTGCGTAATAAGCGAACTTGTTTTTACGCAGATGGTTTTCTTTTAATTACGCTTTTCTTTTATTTTATTTTTTTATTTACAGCTTTTTAATTTTGGTCAGTTAAACATTTATTAGTTTTATTTAACAACTTCTTATCCTAAATTAAGTACTTTTAAGCATTTAAGGTGTATATATTTTTGTAATCGCCTCTTAAAAATCTGTATTTCAATAACCGACTTGATTGATTTAGACGAAATTATATTTTCAAGACGTGTGTTGGAAAAAAAATATGTTGGCGCCTTAAATCTGCCATTTTGATTATTAATCACATATTAATCACATAATATAGTCCTATGACACTCGCGGTATCAAGATTAATCGAACGACGTATAAATTATCAAAATCGTTCGAGCCGTTTAGTAATTACAAGCGAACATAGGATCGGAACTACACACATACAGGTCAAACACATAACGCTTCTTTGGGCTTCGTCACAATCGGGTAAAAACGCAATCTTATTATAGCTTTTCTAAAAAATGCCAAGCGAAACTCAGTCGCCTCGGTACTACACTTAAATATAACCCAAACCTATCATTTCCCGAGTTGAACCTTTATAGCCATTCTTAGAAGTGCCTTAGATATCATTTGCTTTACTTGGCTCTTACATGGTTGTTACAATCAAATAGAATAAGACAATCAAATAGAAAAGTATAAACTGGTGTAATTTAAATTATTGTTTTTAATAGTGATGTAATACTTTCTTAGATTATAGATTATATTCTTAGACGACACGTTTGGCTCAGTGTGTAGTGCACAGCAAGTAGAGTTACTTGCTGTGCCAGCGGTAGCGGGTTCGAGTCCCGCTGGGGGCATTCATTTGTGTGAGCGCGAATGTTTGTACTCCAGTCATGAGTGTTCAGATAAATAAAATTGGAGTGTCTTTTTGTAATATTAAAATAACCGCTTTTAAGGTTTGAATACTTTACTTGATAGCAAAAAATATCAAAGATTCCCATTATTTCAGCCAGTTGCAAATTTAAAATTTTCTTGTAATAGTATTTGTATTCAGCCTTTTTTAACGTTCCACTGCTGGATCTCTCGGACCTCACCCCCCCCATGTTACTAGTACGATTAATTTTGCTGGACCAGTTAAACCTGGCTATGGAACCAGATAAAGTTTTACTATCTTTCATCATCATTCATCACTAAGAAACCAAAAGGTTGGTTGGTGCTTGATATTTATTTGAGATGTACTGATGGCTAGGTAAGATGTTAAAACTCATTTTCCCTTTTACGTATCAAATTAAGTCTAATTAGACTAATTAGTAATAAATCAAATAAGATTTTTGTTGCAGACGTGTAAAGTTACACGATAGAATTCGAATTTCACGTTCGTTGATTCAGCTAGATCAGTTGAATGTTTTTGGCCGAGCGTGAAACTGAAGTCGGCTTGAGAAATTACCTTACGATTTTTCTCTCAAACATTTTTATAAAAGAAAACTAGTAATAATAATGCTGAGTTTGAAATTACAAGGTCGCAGTGAGCATATTATGATGAAAAGTTTTTAGTTACGACTTTTTAATTATAAATTTCAGTTTTATATCCTTAGTGTCCTAGTAGTTTACTCTACTAGGATTACATTAGTAGTAACATAATAATGTGCATTTTGTTTGGAATTTTGTCTATATCTGTTAGTAATACTGGAATTATTTCTAGCAATAACAATAATAATCTTATAAAATATATACAGTTGAAACTTAGAAGAGTACCTTCAGTAAATCACATATAATATATGTATGTATACTTATAAAACTGATATTTATAACAAAAAAGCTATGAGAAAATAAAATTACCTGTGAATAAAACGCTATTAGTTTTCCACCCATTAAAAGCAAGCTACCGTGAACTGGGTCGTCCTCCTCAGCAACGTATGGCGGCAATGATAAACAATATATATTTTTGACGTTTGCCTCATTAAACCGCTTTGCCTTGCTAAAATTGAAATATAACATTAGTCTTGTAAAGCTAAGATTATCATTAATCATGTGTATATTACATTATTCGCACCTGTAGCCGATATTACCAGGACATGAATCTGAGTAGACTAGTCCTTTGTACAACATAAGGGGATGTGTGGGAAGCTCAGTAATACTATACTTTGTGTCGTATCTGTGAAAATTGTAATTGTTATTATAGGTTATTTTGGGATAATTATGTTCTCCTGGTCGATTTCGGTCACGGCAGCCAATCTCACTGAGACTAGCTGAGATATTTTAGTGCATAAGTGTACGCGCAGATACAAGTGCACTTTCTATTCCTTTTACTTTCAAAGTCCGATGGGATGATACTTTGGCACGATCGATGCGAGGGTGAAACACCGCCAACTCCCCAACTTCATGCTGTTACTGGGACTTCATACGGCAAAACTGAATAAACTAAACTTAGCCTGATCCGGGACTCGAACCCAGGACCTCCGAATCTGCAGCCGTACATGCTAGCGACTAAACCACCGAGGCAATTTATTTGCCGATCGATTTATCGAGGCATTTTGATGAACACTATCAAGTTGGTAGAGAGGAGAATTCAAAAAGTAAAAAAATACAAAACGGTTTACACTATACCTCCTTCCACTCCTCTTCATTTTATAAAATGAAAAATAGTAAAATTAACATAATTCAATAACTTTTCAGAGTAGATATGTGTTAACTTACATAAATACTCTACCCAAAGTAATGTCATTCATTTGATTGGTGAATAACGTGAATAAAAGTTTTGAGTTTACTTTCGTGAATATAAAATTTAATTTCTTTGTAAAAATATTGAGGTTTAAACTAATTTTTTGCATTTAAATGAAAGAGTGTTCGAAGAATTAGAACTTTGAAATTTTAAACAGAGGTCGCAACTGTAATAATAACTTTAACTTTCGATCAATTTTAATTAAATACCTAGTCTCCTGGTCTCCATACAAATTGCCCTGATAATATACAATATACTTGTACGATTCAATGCGAATAAAATAGAGCAGCTGCAAGTTTAAGGTGAACTATTCATGCATTAATTCACACATTGGGTTATTTGACATGATTACGTTTTCAAAAATTATAAAAGTTAAGAAATTTTAATATCAGTCAACTGCAAAAATGCTGACTGTTTTAAATATTCATGCGTGTTTCTATTAGATTTTACCATAGATATTTCATCTGCTTTTTATAAACATACATACATGCAATTGAAATTGAATGTAGGTGTATACAAATCATTTCACTGATTACGATGAAACTATGGTGAGTTATTGTGTACACGTCTACGAAAGTTTTTGACTGAGGAGGTACTATCGTGCGTACTATAATTTGAGATTTATACTGTTAAAATATTGGTTATATTATATTTGCGTATTTGTGTGTCTTTGTACCTCAGTGAAGCTTGTTTATAGATATAAATATTGACGCAATAAAAAAAATCACATTTTAATTCCATAGTTTAACCATAAAACATGTAGGTGATTACATAAAACAGATACCTATCTAGTCCCCACCCTACTGCAGTTACTGTGGTACCGCCTAGGTCAGCCGCAAATTGATGTGACATTATAGATATCGGTTTCCATCCATTACACGTATTCAGCATTGAATTTACCACTTGTATAATCCCTTAAAAGTAATAATTAATTAGTAACAAATTTTATATTAAATATTGATTTATCGATGGTCATGGTAATGTGGATTTCATTAAGTTTACCTAATTTGCGGGAGCTATGCAATCCGGAATGAATTGGCACAGTCTTCATACGTGAATTTTGCAATATACGAGTATATCACATTAAAAACACAATGAAATGAAATAAAAAGTAACCCATCCCCATATCCCAGGACACGATTTATCAATGTGCAAATTTTTATCGAAAGCCCAACGTTTTATGAATGGCTAAGTAATAAACATTTAAACTTCCTCACATTCTTTCATTTAATTATTATTACTATTTATAATATAACTTATGAGTAGGATCAATAATTACCAATATTATAAAGGTGTCTTCGAGTATAATTTTTAGGGTGGAATTGCGGATGTATAACACTTTTTAATACGTAAGCTATCCTCCCAGGAGACCTCCAGTTGTTACTGCAGTAGGCAACAAAAGCTGACCTAGTGTCTACAATAAAATTCTTATGGTAACGATATAAGCAGGTTGCAGCACCTACTAGCCAGTGGGAGCTGATAGAAGCGCAATCGCAACGCACCTAGAAGAAAATAATGAAACCAAATTTTAAAATGGCATTTATATTAAGAACTGTCCTATATTTTTCTAAAACTTTTATCGGATGTTGTACGTAGCATTTGCTTTTTGTTGTGTTAGTAAGAGGCAAGACATGAAAATCTCATTTCGTTTTTCACCCTCCGAAAAGTAAAAGGTTGACTGACGGTGGCGCATTTGAAATTTATTACGAAGTTCACAAAGCGCTTTAGGGGTGTGTTGCAAAGATTTCTTCTTACATTATTACATAAATATTTTCATTGAGTACATACTATGTATTTTTTCATTACATTTATTACATTATACCTTAAATATATAACAATTTTTACAACGAAAATTTTGAAATTCCGAATAGTCTATGGAAGTTGTATGAAAATTCTGTATTATGAGAAAATGTTCAGTTTTAATAAACATCGGAACAATTAACTAAGCAAACTTGGTCCTTTGGTCCTTTTAGGATAGCGGATTTTCGGAAATTGTTAATATAGTTTTAAAGTTTTTATTTATTATTGGCACAAGTTGCGGGCAAAAGCTGGTGAATATAAAGTATTACTACTAAGATATCATATACCATACTTATAATTATAGATGGTAGATTCTTCACGGACTTACAGACTGTGTCTTACATTTAATTTTAATTTTTAAAATGTAAAATGTTGCTTCGAAGCTGCTTGTAAAAGTCTATTTGAATAAAATATATTGGAGGAAACATTAAAACATTCTACAATATATGTAAAATAATACTATACTAATGATTTTTTTTCTCATATGCTTTGATTTTTTAAGTTTCATAATATAGGCGAGTTGTGATAGCTTGTCACAATTGTCCTTTTTTTATTTTTTTTCTGGAAAGGCTCTTTCTTTGTATTGTGGTGCTATGTTGTATACTGAATTGCTAATTTTTGATTTCAGAATGCTAAATAAATATATACGAAAGACATGGCTATACGAAAGTGTTATGAGCTGGCCTTTAAAGAAGTCACATTAAGAACTCATAGTTTTAGGAATGCTGCATTCTCTTATAATCTCAACTACAAATCCTTGCAACGTAAAATAATCCAAAGACATTCATTCGTGATGGCCTATCTGGTTCAGTAGTAACAGAACATGACATCTTCCAACAGATCATCTTTTCTGAATAATAACGCCAAAGAGTTTGTCTACAGCCCGTAGTTCTCTTACCACTAGGTATAATGTTTTTTCACCAGAATTATTGAAGCCGTTTCCAAACTCCGCCAAGAAAAAGAAACCACAAGAATAGACCCAAGACCAAGTATGCTGTGCTTACTAACACCCCAACTAAAAATGAAATTGCTACCATAGAAGTCAGTAAAAGTTTAAGCCAGAAAAAGCGTGCTTTAACTGAAAAAAAAGCCTAAAACATAAAGAAGAAGATTAATAAGAACAGAAAAGTTAATGATGAAAAGTGTGAAGACGAAGAAAATACAGAAAATAATTGTATTTGCTTGTGATGCGTTGAGTCTTTTCCGATAGTAAATCAAAAGAGTAGTGATATAGCTCGAACACTAAGGCTGGTGAGACCAGCCTTGGGTCGACCTTCCATACATCTGCTCTTCTTCTCTGATACATTGTGTGTCAGATTAGATTTTAATTTTTATACTGGTTTTAATTTCATCGATATCAGAAAACTAAACCAAAGTAAACATAGTCTATTATATAAAATACGGATACTTTTTATGTCGATGTTACATGTTATTTTAGTTTGTATAGATATGTCAAAGTATGATTAAAATATTTCGTTACATAACAAATGTGTAATTCCAAATACGTAGTTGTCACAACTTACCATGTTATGTCACAACTTACCTCGGTATTAGGGGACTTGTGACACGGATAGTAGTTTTTATTTTGTAAAGTTTCTCAGAAACATTAATACTCGCATTGAATTTGATGACTGTTTCTTACAGTGTATGAATTGAGCTATATTAAATTACAGAACTGTTATATATAGAATGTTTCTTTACTGAGATAATTTAGTTTTAAGTAAAATTGTCACAAACCTCCTCGGTCTCCCCTATCTAAGTTACATTTATTCCGAGCAATACCGCTCTATCTACTCATTAGCGATTTGCAACAAATATGTTTTCTATTTATTTATTGTTGTAGTTTTAATAAACAGTAAATATAATACTTTCTTAGATTTACGCGAATATTAGACATTTAAATAAAACTATCTTTTCGGATTTTTTCGCGGATTTATTTTGATTTTTGTTTCCCGACGTTTCGATTGCTTTACAGCAATCATGTTGTTTTGTTACAGACAGCCTACTCCGATGCATTGAATCTTGATGTTAAAAACCTTATTCCATCTTGTGCAAAGCCGCCTAAACTTTATGGACTTCCTAAGATACACAAGCCGAACGCTCCGCTACGTCCAATTGTCAGTCAAATAGATACACCGACATATAAATTGGCCCAACTAGTAGCGAAAGTACTCTCAACACTCAGAGGAAAAACATCAGCGTTCACAAAGGACTCTTACCATTTTGTTAATGAGATAAAACATCTACAGCTCATGGACAATGAAACAATGGTTAGTTTTGATGTACAGTCTCTATTTACCAGCTTACCAGTGGAGGACTGTGTCAAAATAGTATCAAGAAAGCTACTCGACAATAATATGCAAGAAGAATACACTGAACTTTTAAAACACTGCCTTACATCAGGCTATCTATTGTGGAATGATGAATTCTACAAGCAAGTGGATGGAGTGGCCATGGGTTCGCCTGTCTCCCCCGTTGTAGCTGACATCTTCATGGAGGCCTTCGAGGAGACTGCTCTAAACACATCACCTGTGACCCCTCGTTTCTACAAGCGGTACGTAGATGACACATTCACAATATTACCATCTGACAAAATATCTGTATTCTTAGAACATCTTAACTCCATAAACCCTAAAATACAATTTACAATGGAACTGGAGTCTAATAATTCTTTAGCTTTCTTAGATGTATTAGTTATACGTAACCCAGATAACACCTTGAGTCATACTGTGTATCGAAAGAAGACCCATACAGATAGGTACTTGAATGGTGAATCTCACCACCACCCTTCACAGTTAGCTACCGTGGGAAAATCTTTGTTTCAGAGAGCACAAGGGATCTGTGACGAGCAACACCTGGCCGGAGAGCTGCAACATGTCAAGCAAGTTCTGCGAGACAACAAGCTGCAAGTGCCGCGCCTACGTCACAGGGACCGTGTGAAACCAGCCACAGTCGAGCGCGTCCCTGCAGTCCTACCTTACATGAGAGGAGTCACTGACAAGATTGGCTACATCCTAAAGCGAGCTTCAATTAAAACTTACTTCAAGCCGCCAAAGAAAATTAGTCAATTCTTACCACCTGTCAAGTGCCACATCCCTCTACAAGATGCAGGAGTTTACAAACTTGATTGTGATTGTGGACTCTCTTACATCGGACAAACAAAGCGATCCATTAGAACTCGGGTCAAAGAACACATAGCTGATGTGAAACACCGCCGTAATGCAACATCTGCTGTCTGCAAACATAGTCAGGACCGCCCAAGCCATTATATTCGCTTCGATAGACCCCAAATCCTCGCGAAAGAAAATCGATATCGCCCTAGAATGATTCGGGAAGCCATAGAAATTAAAAAACATCCAAATTTCAATAGGGAAGATGGCTGGGTACTACCATCGTCGTGGGATCCTGTTATTAATATTATAAAATCTAATAATAAAATTAAACATAACAGACAGTTAGATGTAGTAAGTTCTTACTGTGTAGATCAAAATAACAGTATTTCAAATTAATATTTTACAATTGTAAATGTAATTTTAATTAATTTTTATTTTCTAAAGTAGACATAGAATATAATAATGGTAACACTAAAAATATAGATTATTAAACAATAATATAATAATAAGTTTTCTAAAAAATTGAAATAATTAAAATGATAATAGCTAAAATTATATAAATAATATTCCATATTTCAAGTTTAAAATTAAAATTATAAAATGTTTAAAATTAATATTAACAAATATTGTAAGGTACATTGATGCTAATTTTCAAAATTTTGAATTCATTTTTGTTAATTGTGGGTAGGCTGTCTGTAACAACTATATAATGCTTTGTGACATCTAACACCTTAGTCTCTCCCGTGACCATGATTGCTGTAAAGCAATCGAAACGTCGGGAAACAAAAATCAAAATAAATCCGCGAAAAAATCCGAAAAGATAGTTTTATTTAAACAGTAAATATATTAAAACTATGTGTTAATAATATGTTGCAGTCTTTAAAAGCTTTGTTTAATTAACTAAAATACGCAGTACGTATTAACAGCAGGGTAAAAAAGTTAAGTCAAATATAACAAGAACTGTAGTTATATGGTCGCTACTTAAAAAGTGCTGCCAAATGTCGTTATTTTATTTTGGCATGAATAAAGAAAAATAATTAAAATAAGTTTTTTAAAATTCCATTATCAAACTATTAACTTAATATTTTTTATGGTATATGGTACATTATATGACAACACAATAGTAACTACATAACATACCTGCTCTGGTTCATACACATATACAGCAACGAAAGGATAATCGAACCAAGATGCTGGCTGGCTAATATACGAAGTTTTTGGTAAAACCGTATGCTCCACTCTTTTTGTATTTCCTTTTCCTTCATTTCTACTTTTCTCATTACGATCATCTGAATCAAAAACTTTACGTACTTTTATATTTGAATGAGATCTAATATATTGACTGTTATTGTGTTCACAGCAATTGTCAATTTTATCCAAATCAATCTTTTCTTCATGAACATAATCTTTGTTTATCATTGGCTTATTCTGTTGCAGTATTAACGGTGGTGTAAAAGTGTCGCTGTCGTATATTTCAAAAAATTTTATACGATCATATGGCGTTGTGTGCTGCTGTGCAGCAATTGTCCATAGTGTCTTATTTAATATAATGGGGGATTTAATTTCTAAGTTACTTAATGGCGTATTGGAACTGCTTTTATCCGGTACGGTTACAATCGGCAGAGCTTTATGAGCTAAATCCATTTTATAAACTGCATTGAAGAAATATATTATTATATAAAATTCATTACAAAGTAAATAAGCATTTAAAATAAACTAAACGAGTTTAATCTTACCTGAATGCTTAATAGCTTTCGTTGAGTGCCTATTTTTAAACGATGAAGGAAAGGAGTTTTGTGAAGTAGGCCTGCAAGTTGCTTCATTTATTCGAAATAAAAAGAAAGGTTGACGTATAAATGCAATTTTATAATCATCGGAATGGTTTCTTTTTGGTTTAATCCTTTCTTTGTTATTCTTCCTGTCATCTGAATCATCTAAATAATAAAATTCTATATAGCTTGGGGTTGACCGCCTAATATTTAGTATTAGATGTGTCGTTAGAACTAATTTATTACTTTTATTTTTCGAAAACGAGTTAATATGTTTGCGACGACTTGTTTTATTATACAATTCTTTATTTGTAGAAGACTTTAAAATGCTTTGTGTTTTTAATTTGTCATCTGATTCAATGAAAATTTTGGTTTTCCTCCAAAGCATATTTATAACTTCATATTGCTTGCGGCTTTCTCTTCCCACTTGCCATTTCCCTGAGGATTTTAGAGGCGTCCTATTTGAAAATTTAGTTGATTGAAATTGAGGTAAAGTTGAGTTTACTCCTTCAATATGTATTATATTTTGATTTAAAAAGATAATTATTGAAATGGCTTTTAGAATTCCAGCTTTTCCCATAATTTCATGATTAATGGAAATAATACATATATAAACATTATTTCTAATTGTTACATTTGACATTTACAAAAGATATAGATTATAATTAATTTTAATAAGCATCAGTTCCGGAATATGAATATACATATTTAAACGTGTATCTTATCTTATCTTATATATTTAAACGAGCCATTCTTATATATTTATATCGATATATCTTTATTTATTTATACCAGCGATCTCGGTAACGGCTCTAACAATTTCGCTGAAATTTGGTATATGGGGGCTTTCCGGGGCGAGAAACTGATCTAGATTAGTCTTATGTCTGAGAAAACGCGTGTTTTCGAGTATTTATGCGGTTTTCTTTTGCATTATTCTACGCAGAATATGGTCGATAATTTCTTACACTCGGATGTAAGCATTGTGGTCATGCGGTCAAGGCGCAAGTTAGACAACACATATGCCCGGGATCGAGTCCCGGTCCGAATACAATGTTTTTACTTTTGTTTTTTTTTTGTATTTATTCAAGTTTTTAGTTTTTTTTTTAATCTAAAAAATACGATATAATAAAAAAGAACTCCGAACTAAGCTGGGTCGCTCAGGTAATAATATATATATGTCGGAAACTTTGCGATAGTATCACACCTACTTTTTCTTGCTTTCTGTTTACCTAATACTGTGTATTCTTTTATGGATGTACATTGTATATATATAATTCCTGTATTAAATGACCATGATTATAAAGGTATTGAATAGAATTTTTTCTTTGTTTTTATGCTGAAAAATATTGCATTCAGTCCATAAAGGACAAAACCAATCCCCATACAAACTGGGGCCCGGTATTACAGGCTTGAAAATTAGTCATAAATTAATACATTTAGAAAAACGTCATAAGGTCAATTTTCATGAGCTCCAGCGATGGCCAAGTTAGTAAAATCGGGTTTTAAATACGCTATTTTTAGGTTAGATTTTACTTTATATTTTGACACATGAGACATCACTAAATGACATAGAGTATGTATTTGCTTTTGTAAATGATGAGCGCATGGGGTCTCTTACAGACACTTCTATAATTATTCTATAATTATCTACAATATTTTACCGCGTTTTTTATTGAAGCATGTAGAAAGCGCATACGTGTCTTGTACGTCTAACTACTATAAAAATAATCTTAAGTGTTTTAAATTAGATAAATCATAGTAAAATCTAAATTGTAAACTATAGTTGAGTGCACAAAACATGTTTACAAAAATTAATTATAATCTATATCTTTTGTAAATGTCAAATGTAACACCTTCTAACCTATATATATTCTAATACCCTTTCCGCAATAAATCAAGGTTTGTTATTATATTTAAAATTAGAGAAGTTCTCTTTCGATGTCATGAACAGGGAATCCTCATAACCTTGGCTTGGATCCCTAGTCATTCGAGTATTTTTGACAATGAAATTGCTGATAGCTGCGCAAAATCTGCAACGGTTAGCGGCACTTTAAGTCATTATTGTAATTACTCCCACGACTTGCGTTCTTTGTCTAAAAAAATCTTTACACTTCCTGGAATAAATTTTGGAACGTTTCTAAAACAATTAAAAGTAAATATTATGCTTCAATCCAACTGGAGGTTCCAGTCTCCCCGTCGTCTCAGCCGAAACACGTCCACTGTTGGACATAGGCCTCCCCCAAAGATTTCCATGACAACCGGTCTTGTGCCATCCGCATCCGGTGGGATCCAGCGACTTTGACCAAGTCGTCGGTCCACCTTGTGGGAGGCCTGCCCACGCTTCGCCTTCCGGTACGTGGCCGCCATTTGAGAACTTTGCGTTCCCAACGACCGCCCGTTCTACGAGCGATGTGCCCCGCCCACTGCCACTTGAGCTTGGATATTCTGTGGGCTATGTCGGTAACCTTGGTCCTTCTGCGTATCTCCTCATTCCTGATTCGATCTCGCAGGGAAACCCCGAGCATAGCCCTTTCCGTTGCTCTCTGTGTGACCTTGAGCTTTCTTATCAGGCCCATCGTGAGCCGCCACGTCTCTGGTGGTCCCCGTGGTTCTTTCGATTTCGCCGGGCTGACCGTAAAACCACCTCAATTATATGTAGGCTCCGTCTGGGCCATGCGTGTACTCCGGTACATTTAGCTAAATTAAAGATTAGAAATAGCTCTATCTGTGAATGTGGCTTAGATGAGGGTTCCACTGATCATATTCTTTTTAATTGCCCCAAATTGAAATGACATGACATAATCCCTCCTCAAATTCACCACCCAGTTAACACCAAATGTTTATTAGCTCTTGTGTTTAGTCCATTTATTATAAAATTAGTTAAATTTATAGTAGATAATAAAATAAATTATAATATATTTTCATTTTCAATCATTGTGCCATTTTTGTATTACGTAATTATTTTCTATTGTTGTAGGTTTCTCCTGTAGACCGATCATTCATTTATATTTTTAATTTCATATTAAAGCCACTAAATTTTAAAATTACCGCTCAATCTCATTTGTGTCTTCCTGACAAAACGTGACCAACCAACCGTTCTCTTTTTGCGCTTAGCAACAAATTTAACCATTCTTTTTTATTTATAAAGATATAAATTACTTATTAATAATACATACAGTAATAAATATTTTACCTTGAGAGTAACAGTATGTTGCTTGAGAATGAAGATACTTTAGAAGAATAAGGACAAACCGAAAGTAAATATCTTATATTGATAATATGAATACTATAAGATATAGAAATAAAATAATTCCATAAGTTGAAAGATTTATTACTGTCTGGATTAAAACAAATATACCTATTGTTATAGCCAAATCAATACCCAATTTATCACTGTTCAATTTTGTTTAAACATTCGATTTCGCTAATATTTGGTATGTGAGGGTTTTCGGGGGCGAAAAATCGATCTAAATTAGTCTTTCGTCTGAGAAATGCGTGTTTTCGAGTTTTCATGCCGTTTTATTTCGCATTACTCCACGTTAAATATGGTTGCTAATTTCGCACACTCAGACATAAGCATCGAGGTTAAGCGGCCAAGGCGCAAGATTGACAATCACAGGTGTCCGGGTTCGAATCGTGGTCGGATACAAAGTTTATACTTTGTGTTTTTTTTTGTATTTATTCATGTTTTTAAGCCAAATTAAAAAGAAAATTGTACTTTTAGCCAAAAACACCGAGCGAAGCTCGGTCGGACAGGTATATTTATTTTAATTGAGTGACATATGTACATAATATATCATAGTTGTATAAGTTCTTTATTAGCAAGCATTAAAAATATCAAGTATTGCAATAAAAATATAATCTGTACCATATTAAGCAAGAGGATTTAAAATGAAATGAACTATTAAGTTGTGTTATGTTTTAACATAGGTTGGTAACTTACCATAGTACCATACCATATTTATTATTAGTATCTTAAAAGAAAAATAAAATATTTACAATTAATATTAATTCATATGATTTGTATGTCATTTGTCTGTGATATATAAACAAATATATTTCGTATGGGAATTTCAACTCGAGTGAAATTAAGTTTAAGCGCAGCGTAAGCCGCTTTACCCTATGCAGTGGATATACCAGTGGGACTATTACCATTATCTGTCACTCGCTGGTTATCAGAGCGGTTTGCACGTGAGGTAGCTCATTTGATGGACTTCAATGACCTATGTACTTTTTATATAGAAAGTGGCGCCACAAATTTTTCTCAACTTAAACTTAGCGCATTGTTATAGATGATAGGTCCACCACTAACACTATCTATTAAAGTAATCCGAAGTAGTGATACTCATTCTACTAATGTTATAATTAATGCGAAAGTTTGTGAGGATGTATGGATGTCTGGGTATATAATAATTACATTACGGGATATAAACGCGTGAATTCGTAAGTGGCTATATACCTTATTCCCGACGTTTCGAATGGGTTGCACCAGCTTGAGGTCACGGGCAGACTGGCAGTATACGGCAAATTTAAAAAGTAATATGGACTACTGCATGAATTTTAATAAAACTTAACAATAATATAGCTCATACATCAGAATAATACATAGGTGACTTTTTTCCCGGATAAATGTATAGTTCCCGTAGCATAGTTTTTTTTTGTTTTTGAGGAAAGGGTGAGCCGCTAATACAAAATAAACAGTTCTAACTTTTCGATTTTCCAGCTGTTCTTTTGGGGTTTCCTTATTTTTTTATACTTAAACTACCCCTGATATACCAACAAACAGTTTTAGTAGAATATTTTGAATTTTGAACAGGTTTAGTAGAATATTTTGAATAAAGTAAAATCAATTATCTAACTTTACATTTGTAAATAAAATAATTAAATATGTTTATTTTTAGACTTTGCTGTTGAGAACGTCGTTTTTACATATGAAACCTGCTGGATATTTTTATTATGTTCTGTAGAAAATACAAAGAATATATTTTTTTATAAATTGCACGTACGTATATAGAAAGTTTTAGAAATAATATGTTAATTAAAATACATATATAATCTTTTTAATTTAGACTTATTTAAAATTAGAATTTTTAAAATATAAAATAATGTTAAAACATAGACCTTGACATAGATAATAATTCATTTTATAATTAAGTCAAATTTGATGTATTCATTATTAACATTTCTTTAAAGTTTTAGAAAAAGTTAAATTTCTTGTTATTTTAAAGTTTGTAAAACTGTTACAAATGTAAGTGTCACAATATGTATATGTTAATGTATAATGTATATATTTTATGACCAAAATAATATTTGCTCGCGGCTCTGTCCGCGTGGTATGTCATTTTGAGGAAGACCGATCTTGCTCAAAAATGGCTTTAAAATCCAAAAAGTAAATAAACTATTTTAAGTTCCTTCAAATCTATTTTATTAAAATTATGTTTAAAGTTGTTAAAGTAGATAAAAAGTGAAACCAACAACTAAAGATCCATATAATATATACAATATACATAAATACGTTATATGTAATGATATTGGATATAAATCAGCTAATGTACGAAACAAGAAAATAATTCCTGTTTGAAATCAAAATTTTTATTCAAGTATTATTTATCCTTAATTAATAAGTTGTTTATTAAATGATAAACTTAACTATATCCACATATTTTTTTTGTTTCACATATGGATATTGTTTTACTATACCTATAATCCAGATCATATAATACTATAATAGTATTACAATCTACTTATATTAATGAAATGAAACTATTCAAATAGACTTATGCAAACACTTTTGAAGAAGATAAAGGTTTTTGGAGTTTTAATTTTTAAACTTTTTTTAAATGGAGTTTTATTTTTGTGAGAAAGTGTGTGTAGTGTCGCCCACACACGTTTAATTAATGTAAATATTTTTTGTTTTAAAACGGTACTTTATCTCCTCTAGATGGCGCCATATTGAATTTAGTTAGTTTGACGCATAGCCTATAATAACCAGCGGTCGATCAAGACATTTCTAACGATACCTCATTTATTGAAATATCTTAGGTAGCTATTCGGGAACAAATGAATATACAAATTATTACAAATATCATACATACTCGTATGTACATACAAACACATCTTATTGAAATTATAACCCTCCGTAGTCGGGTAAAAAGGTATAAATGATTACATTTAATATACAATGTTTAGCATTACAAGCAGCATAATTAACATTTATATTATAACACTAGCGACTCACGCTCGCTTCGCTCGCGTTCGTCCCTAGGTACGTTTTCACGGTTAGCTATGTTTAGGTATACATAAATAGTAGCTTCCTACTCCTAAGATATTCATTTAATTTAATTTATATAGCGATTTACCCTCGTTTTGCTCGGGTGTGTACACCGTACGCGGATTTTGTTCACAATTTCATGGGTTTTAATTTTTTTTCGCGGAACCCTGATTCTTTATTTAAAATAAAAGTAGCCTAAGTTACTCCCTATAACATCAGCTATCTGCCAGTGAAAATCCCGTCAAAATCGGTCCAGCCGTTTCGGAGATTAGCCGGAACAAAAAGACAGACAGACAGACCGACAGACAAAAATTGTAAAAAATGTTGTTTTGGTATATGTTCCGTGTATACATACATCCATATGCATTTAGTAAATAGCGGTTATTTTAATATTATAAACAGACACTCAAATTTTATTTATCTGTATAGATATATTTATATAATTATTTATTTTATATTTATATTACATTAATTTATAATAAAAAATTGACAATTGACTAGTATAGGCTATTTTTACCGTAGATAGCGTAGACATGTTTGTATTTTATTTTCGTAGCATTCATATGTATATGGTCATTACGTTTAGATTATATTTGATTTAGATTTTAAACATTGTTTACATTAAGATATGTAAACACTGCAAGGTGTTTTTGATACGTTTTTGATGTGGAATAAATTAATATTTTTGTAATTTTAGTCAGATGTAATCGCAAACGTAATAAGCGTAATGGCAATATTTAAATGTTGAGTCAAATTACATGCCAGTCACGTTTGCCTAAATGAATTTACAATTTGGTTAAAACTCGCAAAATTATTAATAAAAATCGGTCAAGTGGCTTCACAACACACGTTATGTATTTTTAAGGTTCCGTAACTCAAAAGGAAAAAAGGGACCCTTATAGGATTACTTCGTTGTCCGTCCGTCTGTATGTCTGTCAAGACCTATTTTCTCAGGAGCGCGTGGAGGTATGAAGTTGAAATTAATACCAAGTACTCAGATGTGCTATCCCTTGCTGTGAAATAATCAAACTTTTCTATCTTATCTAATTTATCTATTTTAATAGATACAGTCTATTATGCCGCATATTTTAACATACGCAAGGGATTTATTCGCGGATTTATTTTGATTTTTGGTTCCCGACGTTTCGAATGCTTTACAGTTTACAGCAATCATGGTCACGAGAAACGTTTAAAATTAAAATTAACAAATATTGTAAGGTACTTTGGTGCTAATTTTTAAGTTTTTTCAATTCATTTTGTTATTTTGTGATTAAGCACTGTCTGTAACAACTATGAGAAACAACTACCTTTGAGACATCTAACACCTTAGTCTCTCCCATGACCATGATTGCTGTAAAGCATTCGAAACGTCGGGAACCAAAAAACAAAATAAATCCGCAAAAAAATCCGAAAAGATAGTATTATTTAAAATGTTAAATATTCGCGTAAATCTAAGAAGGAAATCACGCAAGGGAATCTTATCTGTAGGGTACTTTTCGTTGACCTAGAATCATAAAAAATTGGCAAGAAGCAAAAGGCGATAACCGTAAATTTGTAGTCACAAATTTTTTTTTGCGATTATATTCCGTAACATGAAACAATAAACTTATTTTATTGTTTCATGCTACGGAACCCTCCTGACATCTCGGGTTCGAGTCCTGGGTTGGGCCAAATGTAATTGAGTTTAATGTAGTTATTGAGTTTTTTGTCTAAAAATACTCAGTACTCTGACCCGCATTGGGAAGTTGGCTCTGTTTCACATCTGTGCCTCGGAGAGCACGTAAAGTCATCGGTCCAGCGCCTGATCTCTCCTCGGTAGTGTGGATATGTCGTCCCACTGGAGTATGAGAGTGACAGGATTAGAGAACGCCTTTTATTTGAGTTTATACTTGTTCACTATAATATCTCCTGCGCAGTTGGCTGATTTCAGTTTGAATGGCCGCCGTGGCCAAAAATGGTCAGGAGATTATTATTATTAGCTTTAAATCATGCACATAAATAAGTAACGCGGATATTAGGAAATAATGTAAATATTTATGTATTCTATGTAATGTGTATTTTTTTAAGATTACAAAATGAACTCGGTACCTATTGCATTAAATAAAGCGGCAATGCGCAAATATGAAGATCTGGAAGTCCCTTGCGAATTAATACTTGGAAGCTATGTGTGGATCGATGGTTCTGGCATAAATTTACGTTCCAAGGATAGAACATTCGATTTTGTACCCAAGACACACAAAGGTACATTGTTCTTATACTATAGTACCTTTTGATCGCATCTAGTTTATAGCATAGTTTATTAATGTACATAAAATTGGTGTCTCCGAAGGATCGTAGTGCGACGCTAGATAGCCTATATATAACTTTTCTCCATAAATTGGCTAAGAAATGCATAATCGTTTTGGTTGATCGTTCGATCAAAAGACCAATCAACTTGTGATTTCAATGATTCAAATATGCGAATTGCTTGTATTTTCTACTATTCATATAGGTAATAAAATTATATCTCTATCTTATCCCTGGAAGCCTGCGAAACAAGTATTAAAGAAAACATATTTTCATTTCATTTTTATTTTAGTTTGAATTGCGAAACCTTTTGACACAGTAGTTGGAATCAAGTGTAAAGTAGTGAGTGGAAATTTAAGATTTCTATTTTAAAATACATACATATATCATATCTATAATATATGACAGTCAAAATAAAGCAATAGTAAGTCTTTAAGCGATTTCTCTTAGTAATTAAAAGCATAGTTATAAAATTTTCACGTTTACTTATCTTTATATTAATTTAACAGATTTACCAATTTGGTATTTCGACGGCAGTAATACGGCACAAGCCACTTCTGACAACTCCGACACTTTCATCTTCCCGCAAGTGATATATCACGATCCGTTTCGGCGAGGAAACCATATACTAGTTTTGGCTGACACCTACCAATACAATTATCAACCAACTGGTGAGACATCTTACCTCTATTCATATGCTAAGCTGTTTTCCTTTCGATATTAGTTAGGTTTAACTAGCGTTATGGAATGAAATTAAAATAACTTTATTCAATTAAACTTAACATACAAGTATTTTTGAATTATTAAATCTTATTTCTTACTAATATTATAAATGTAAAAGTTTAGATGTTTGGATAGATATTTATTACTCAATCACGCCAGAACGGCTGAACGGATCTGGATGTTTGGCACACAGATAGATTATAGTTTGGAGTAGCACATAGATTACGTTTTATCCCGGAAAAATGTACGGTTCCCATGGGATAGATTTGTTTTTGTTTTGAGGGTGAGCCGGTAGTAAGGAATATGTAGGAATTACTATTAAAACTTTAAGCATTTAAATTAATTAAAGCCGTGAAACTGTAATTTATCTGATATAATTGGTCATTGTTATTTTTAGCTCATGAAAGTATCAATAACATCAGTTAATTACATTTTCCGTTGCTGAAGTGGAGCGTACTGGTAACGAATGAGGAAATATTGTGTTAGTGCTACCTACGCGATATAGAGCTTCGTTAAAATTAGAAGTACTATAAATCCTATTGGAAAATAATATCATTTTTGAAGTTATACTTCTTTTGGGACGCTTGGAAAAAAATATGAGTCTAAAATTTTTTGAATGCGTGCGTACACCGGCAGCCAAAAAGCGACATGATGAAGTTAGTCGAAAGTGACATGATGGAGTTAGCTGCATTCTTTTTACAAACAGAGAGTTGTGACATACAGGATGAAATCTTTAGCTATTTTTGTTCTGTTACGCCAAAGAAGTATAACTTCTTACGTGCGAAAACAAGTACACACACACTTCTTTTTTTATTATAAAAATATATAAATCAAACTTATTTTTTATTTATTAGCTACGAATCATCGAAAGAATTGCACATTAGTGTGTGAGAAGGGTGAAGTAGAAGAGCCTTGGTTTGGTTTTAACCAGGAGTTCTTCTTGACCACGACGGATGGAAGGCCCTTAGGATGGCCTCCTGGCGGTTTTCCTGCGCCTCCAGGCCCTTATTATTGCGCAGTCGGCGCGAATAAAATAGTTGCTAGAGACCTCATGGAAGCTTTCTATAGGTAATTAATTTAATTGTTTATTTTTATTTTAGATATAATTATGGAACTCAATAGTCGCTATCTTTTTAGGTAAATAAATAGGGTAATTACATCATCATTAAACGTTTGGTGAAATTTAGTAGTTAATAGCAAATTTAACTTCATTTTTTTTAATAATAATACATTAATAATAAATTTGTTTTTAATAATAATACTTTTTCATAATAATTCCTTTTTTTTTGGAATATTTTTCAAGGATAAAAATGTGATCAATATTAGATACGTATAAAAATACGTAATTCTATTTTGTCACTTTGCCGTCTCTTTGATCGCGTGATATAATTTATCTATACATTTCGTTTCATCAACATATGGAGTCGCTATTAGAATAATTGTATCCAGCAGTCGATGTTATTTTTTTACGATTTGTCGCCCTTGATTAAATAAATCCTACTGATTGTAATAAAATTAATTAACATTTAATGTAAAATATTTCCTTTATTTAAATGTTACTTTTTAACTATAAAGTAGAACTACTATACCTTGATAGAAATAAAATGAAACTTTATTCAAATAGACTTATTACAAGCACAGTCAGTATAGTCAGTCCGATAGGATATATTTTTTCCAATTAACAATATTCTATTTTGTTTTTTCTCTGAATATCATACACAATAGTGATTCCCAAATTTAATTAAATTGTTTAAAAAAATTTTCACATCATTGCTTTCTTAAAATATTATTTACTAGCGACTCACTAGTTCGTCCCTAGGTTGCGTTTCGAAACAAAGTTAATTAATTAATTTAGTTTTAATTTTTTTTTGTGGGACCCTATTTTCTTTCAAAAATAAAAGTATCCTAAGTGATTTCTTATTATATCAGCTATCTGTCAGTGAAAGTTTTGTCAATATCGGTTCAGCCATTTCAGAGATTCGCTGGAACAAACAGACAGACAGACAGACAAAAATTGTAAAAAACTAATCTCCGAAACGGCTGGACCGGTTTTGACGGGACTTTTCTTAGCAGATAGCTGCTGTTATAAGGAGTAACTTAGGCTACTTTTATTTTAGAAAAAGAATCAGGGTTCCGCGAACAAATTTAATGAAACAAATTAAATGAAAACCCATGAAATTGTGAACTAAATCCGCGTACGGCGTACGCAATAACGTACGTACGTAACGTAAATCGCTATATAATTTAAATGAATATCTTAGAAGTAGCAAGCTACTATTTTTGAATAAACATAGCTAACCGTGAAAACTTACCTAGGGACGAACGCGAGCGAAGCGAGCGTGAGTCGCTAGTTATTAAATATGTCTCCAACCGCTGAAGACGTTTACTTTAAAACACCCAAAACTTACCACATTTAATGGAAGATACATGAGTGTTTTCTATAATGTAGGGCTTACATTGTAATTAATGCTATATTTTCCTATACTATACTATGCTTTATTATACTATACTTATTATATAAACACTTTACACTACAACATATTAATGTTCTTTAGCTTCGAAGTATTAAATATTCTACTGTTTCTGTGAAATGATCGCGTTAGCATATCCTATTGATGTCGAAGAGAAACTGCTCGGTTTCCAACGATTCTGTTCATTAAGTAATTATGTAGGTAGTTCAAAAGAAACGATTGTATCCACAACATTTGATAGTAATAAGTGCTACGATTCAATATTAATACTCACTCTTGCGCCATTAGTAAGCATTATTTTCGGTTAATGTCAAAAGGTGTTCTTGTTTGTTAAAATGTTGTAAATGTGGAATTTCATGAACAACTGTTTTAACTAAATATAGAATATTAATTATTCAAAACAATAGAGTAATTATTCGAAAATATTTCACAGTAAATTCTATTTTGGGTTATTATTTCCTATAAATCCGATATAAGCACCACCCACCGCGCCCGTACATAAAGAGGTATTCATAAAAAATTTTATGTTCATAGGTGTTGTCTTTATGCGGGTGTACGAATCAACGGTATAAACCCAGGGGCCACACCTTCCCAATGGAATTTTCAAGTAGGTTCATTATTAAATCCTATATTACATTACAGACGTTTTGATGGCAGATATTCGTAAAACGTTTCATAATTCAGAATTGTTGAAGAAAATGAATGGTAGAGAAAGACAAAAATTACCATTTTTTTTAAATTATTATAGCAGATAAGGAGGAATGATTTCTTCGTAATTTTTATTTAAATATTTTATTTGTTCGAAGCTTGAACCCGTAACCTTCCTTGAATATTTTTATATTCGTAGATAGGTAGATTCTAGTATTTAAGAACGTTTACAAAAAAACCAGTGTACAATGGAGTTTATTATCCTTTATATCACGTACTAGAGACTTTGTATCAGGGCAAGTAGGTAATATATTACCGTACTTTAGTTGGAATAAAATGAAAGAACTATAAAGGTTATTCACAGATATTTTACATCCTATAAGCCCATATAAATAGAGATGAAATATTTGTAGAAGTAGATATATTTTGATATTAATTTATAAAAAGAAAATGGTATAATTATACAAATTTTAAATTTAAGTTGGTGAAGAAAATTAATTAATATTTTATTTAGAACATAGTTCTCCAGTGAAAATTTTATAGCAAATATGATTTATCATATCCAAGAAAGTTTCGTCATTTTTGATATATTGAGGTCGAAAATAGTAGCTGTTAAATTCTTTGTTTATTAACTCGTGTAGATAGTTGGAACGGTATCAGTAAAATTTGAATAGACGTATGACATAGAAAATCGTTTAGTATTGTCCAATTGAGAATAAAAAAGTGAATAGATAGGATGCAGAGTATATTATGTGAATATAGTGAAACATTTATTCAAGTAAACCTTCTTTAGGTGTAACTGTGGGGTAAGTCAATACATTGGAAAAATGAGTGTCACGGAAGTGAGAGTCAAATTTATTATTAATAATTAAAAAATAGTATATATTTATAATAATTATCTATATCTACAGATAAATAAAATTGGAGTGTCTGTTTGTAATATTAAAATAACCGCTTTTTACTAAATGCATATGGATGTACACAAGGCATATAATATACCAAAACAACATTTTTTATAATTTATGTCTGTCTGTCTGTGTGTTTATTCCGGCTAATCTCCGAAACAGCTGGACCGATTTTGACGGGATTTTCACTGACAGATAGCTGATGTTATGAGGAATATTTTATTCTAGAAAAAGAATCAGAGTTCCGCGAAAAAAATTAAAACCCATGAAATTTTGAACAAAATCCGCGTACGGCGTACGCACCCGAGCAAAGCGAGGGTAAATCGCTATATAATTTAAATGAATATCTTAGGAGTAGCAAGCTACTATTTATGTATACCTAAACATGGCTAACCGTGAAAACGTACCTAGCGACGAACACGAGCGAAGCGAGCCTGAGTCGCTAGTTATTTATAAAAATATATATTTATTATTGTATTCAGGCTTTTTTAACGTCCCTTTAACTTCCGAAAACTTCTCTCAGATAACCAGGTTTCTTCACTTTCCCAAGCGAGCACGTTACCACTGTGCTACCACTATTTATTATTAATAATTACATATGGATTATTACTTATAAAAATGAATATTTATTACTAATAATTTAATGAAAAATATTAAATTTATATTTTTATTTGTTTTAATTTTAATGCGGTATCTGCCACAGCGCCAAAGAAGTTTTACTTCAATCGCGCGTAGAGGTTACACGCACTCATTTTTTTTTGGAATGTATCTTTAATAACTTATCTACTTTACAAAATGTTTAAAGGTTGGGCCGTGCCCGGGAATAAGAGCGGCTGACGATTTATGGATGGCACGCCACATTTTAAGTAAATTGGCAGAAGAGTATGGAACTGTAGCTTCATTCGAACCTCAACCGGTAGCTGATTGGCCAGGAAATGGGACCTTTGTGTATTTTTCTTCGAAAGACATGAGGGAAGAAGATGGAATTTTGTAAGTATTGGGAACTAGCGTTTACCCGCCGTTTCACCCGTAGTTTATGTATAATTTCTCTAGTAAAATAGTTAGTGGTCTTATAAATAGCCTCTAAGTTCTGAATATGTGTAATTTTTTTAAGGAGAACATTTTTACTATATTTACAGTAGATATGGATTTCTTAATATTTTCTAACTTAAATTTAATTTGTTAAAAATATTTATATTTCTAAAGTTACTTGATGTTTATATTAAAGAATAAAAATTACTAACTAATATCGCCTCCGTGCCAACTTCCGGGAAATCAATTGTTAAAATACATATGTCTGAATAATTTAAAATAATTAATAGTAACAAAGAAACCTTCTAAATTTTGTATAAAGTGATTATTGTTTTCTCGTGGCTCCGTCCGTGTCTTTTAACATGAATATTGTAGAAGTACCTCGCTCTTGCAGATCGTAGCTTGAGGTAAGATACAACCTTCTGCAATAAATGGACTATAAAACTGTCTCGGTCGGTTTAATTCATTCAATCCATTTAAAAATAAGTACCTAGGTGATCGAGCTTCGCTCGGAGTTCTTTTTTGTTATATTGTATTTTTTAGATAAAAGAAAACAAAAAACTTGAATAAATACAAAAAAAAAAGAAAAACAAAAGTAAAAACTTTGTATTCCGATATACTCTCAATATTCTCGGCTTTTAATAAATTTTCACTACTGTGAATTGTGATAAACATAGATTAGGTATGTCAGTATTAGACGTTCGGCATTTGTAGATGTATTCAAAATTCTTTATTCAATAAGAATATTTAAGAAATACACTTATTGTTTATAAAACACTCTACCAGTAATGTTGTTTTTCAAAATGTCTTTGTCCTCAGAAGAACTGCTGAAAGGTCAGTGGGTCTTTGGAGTATGGGAGAAATTAAAACCAACTCCAATAGAATTTTTTACATCAGTTTAATAATGTGTAAAAAACCTAAAAAAATTACATGACGTGAGTCAACTTCCTTTTTCTTCCTCTTTTAAAAATAGGCGAAACGAAACAACAAATAAGAACTCTTTTAGTGTTTCGCCACATCACCCCCCCACGGAGTAAAAAAGGAACAATGCTAAATCAACTTACATAAAAATACAAAATGACATAACAAATAATAGAGTACAATTTGATAATAAAATAATATTTTGAGCAAATTTTATAGGATAACTAGTTTTAATATATAGGTAATTGCAATACGTATTAAAATATTTTGAAATAAAATCTATATAACAATTGTTGTATAAAAAATATGAATCAATAACAATAATATTTAAATATTGTTTGTGTTACACTCCACTATGATACTATACTTTTTCAAAGTCTACATTTATAAGTACTCCAATTGAATAGAATGGAACTAATCCGTCGCCTGCAGGATTATCGCACAAATACAATGAGCGATAATTTTAAACAATGGCGGCTTGACATCCATAAATCGAAGAAAATTATTTTATTTAAAGTAACATGTGACGAAATATTTAACATTTACACTTTTCTCACATGAACAGTTCACTTTTCACGACGCTCGTTAACACTTTAACAATAGAAACATCTTCCAGGCATTATATGCGAATGGATGAGATGGCGATCTAAATATGTTAAAACTGTTACATACTCGTATATTTGGAGTGTGATTCGTCGTATAAGCGTTGTTCTGGAGAGGGTCACCACTTTGGAGTATGGGAGAAATTAAAACCAACTCCAATAGAATTTTTTACATCAGTTTAATAATGTGTAAAAAACCTAAAAAAATTACATGACGTGAGTCAACTTCCTTTTTCTTCCTCTTTTAAAAATAGGCGAAACGAAACAACATATAAGAACTCTTTTAGTGTTTCGCCACAGGTCTATGGCTCTTTTTATATTATAATGGAAAAAATATAGCTATTGTGGGCTTACCAAGGAATATAACGCGAATCTCTTTCCTTATATGAATTTACTTTTACATAATTTATGTACAAATTAAAAATTCAATTCCAATTTCGATCCTTAACCGATTACAATGATAGTAATTATCTGGCACGAACCACTTTCAATTACATAACGAGGCCAGACTAACAGTGCAGTCAACGATTAAGTGTAAACAACAAAATCTTGAATGTTCGGAGCTTGTATTCATTTCACACATTCATATATACGATGGCTATCGTAATATTCTTATTGCTAAAATTTACATGAAAGCTTTCCTTCTGTCGTCGTTGTTTAATGTTTTATATATTGCATGGTTATTTAATTTTGGTTGGATGTTATGATTTATTTTTGATTAAAATGCAATTTATTTTTAAGATTATATCATTTTTATTTATATCTCTTTGTATTTGATGGGCTCGAACGAGCATGCTCCTTTGGAAGGCTTGCGTGGGGACAACAAGTCCAACACGTAGAGGCTGCTAAAGAGATTCAAGTTTGTTTAAGTTTCAAGTTTGTGACGCATCAGTCGGGATCCATCTCTTAGTAACCTATAGGGAATTGCTTAAACATGGACTTCTGATAATGCATAGAGATACGGAAAATATGAAAGACTAAAAGGGTCTATGGAATGGAATTTGGATGAGCTACAAAATTTGGGCTATTGCATGAGACTACCGGGCGTCCGCCTTTTCAACCCTTCCACTCTCAGATTGAATATTTGGCAGACGGTGACTCGCCTCCCACTAGATAGGCCTCCAATAATGCGGCATAGCACCTTGGGCGCAACATCGGCGAGGTCGGTTAAGGGTATCGAGAGGTGTGCATCGGTTATGCAGATTGATGATATTGAAATGTGAAGCATATCTTCAGATGAATTTATAGCAAATATAACTGTAATGTTTATTAATAGAAGCTGTTCAACATTAATATACGTGTAGTATTATTATATGAAATCATTTTAGCGGTATCTGGTTACAAGTCCACTTTTGGGACAGATGATAAGCGATAAACTGTCACATGATAATGTAGTATGTGTGTTTTCAATTAAGGATATTGATAAATATTTTAGGCATATAAAGCATTCGTGCATTTTGCTTTTGGTGGATGTTGACATTTAGAATTATATTACCTAATGTCAGAATAGCGTTTGAATTGAAGATTAACTAACGTATTTACTTTCAATTTAATTTCTTACTTTTAAATTTAAATCTCAAACAAGCACTCATTAATTATAATAGTAAGTAATTTGAGAGATTAAAACAAAAAATATATTCCAGTCAACTTAAGAACCTTTTAAAGCTGAGTGTCATGTGGGACCACCCTTGAGGTTTATACACTTTCATTAAAAAAAGAATTATGCTGATCGATTCACAAATGTACAGATGAATTAAGTACCTCTTTTTTAATCAGTCAAAAATCATGATAAGAGCGTTCATTAGTCAAGTCGCTATTGGCACTTAAGCACAGTGCAAGATGAATGTGGTTTCACAAAATAAATGCTTATCATATTTACTGTTTGTTTTACAAGATTTTTTTAACTGTCTCTATCCAGCGACTTCCCTTTTTGTGTATATACTATACATGTATAAATTAGTCCTCGATTGATAAACTCAAGTATATCTCGTCACCTTGTGCTAATTTAAAAAATAACTAAGTATCAATACTTAATGTACTTTACAACAGAGAATTTGTTTTTACTTCTATTTTAAATATATAGCTTTATTTCTAATATTTATATATATACTCATATATAAATAAAATACATTTTTTTACTAAATTGACGTAAAATTTGTATTTAATACCAATAGAATTAATATTTAAAAGTCAATAATTTTGTATTACAAATCCTTTCAGTAAATTGGTCGCTTAGACAAATAAGTACTCAGACGACAATATAATAAATGATCCAGATAATATTTACTTATATATATTTTATGTGTTGTTTATTAAACAGAGTAATAGAAAGAGCGATAGACAAGTTGGCACGGAGACACGGCGCTCATATAAATGAGTACGACGCTAGCAACGGCGCTGACAACGCGCGACGACTCACCGGCAAACAAGGCTTATCCCACATTCGAGATTTTACGGCGGGTAATGTATGCTTTTATTCTTACTTATACGAGGCAGCCAGTGTTTCACCGCGGCTCCGCTTGCATATTTTAATTATACATATGTAATTGGTCCTCTCTTAAGTTTCACACCATCCACTATTTTTCGTCCGCAGAGGATGTAAATGCCCAAAATTTTGAACTAGAATAGTCGGTATATGTATGTGTTTAATAAGAAAGATTGTTTACTGTAGCTTTAAAAATAACTGGTTTTCATGTAAACTTCCACACATTTCTTTAGGGTTGAATTTCCGAAATTTTCTTCGTAGCGGTTACATATTTACCATGATTTTTATATGTAGCAATTATACTTTTTTTCTTGAAATTGGCTTTTATGTATATAGATTAAAATAGCGTTATATTAAAATATTTACTCTACAATTTATATGGTTATTTGTACAATAAGAAAACCCAGAACCATTCCAAATGATGTGTAAGACTTTGTTTTTTAGCTAATTTTCAGTATGGCTAAAACTATTTTAACGGAGCTTGCATTGAATAGATTGCATAGCGAAAGAAGCATCGACTGATTTCATCTTGGAAAATAAAACGGTGTCCTCCGGAATAGAGCATAGAAGATATACAACTAAATCGATTTTAATGGGTGTCTTACTGGCGGGTAGAGGATTGGCTGAAAGTTACAGTTCATTTATATATACAGTGAAGCTACTGTTAAATGTTAATTTACATATAATTAAAGTGTCCATTATATTATTAACAAATACTTTCTACGCACAGTTCTACAACAATAGATTTTAATAAAGAACAAGTTTTTTATGGTCTAATCCAAACTGGATATATTTATTCCTTTAAAATGCGTATTATTTTACGAATTATTTTCCATAACTTTTTTTTGGTGGCATTTTTGACAATCATGGTCTCTACCGTGACCATGAGCGTTATAAAGGATTCGTCGTAGAACGAACGTTAGGAACTAAAAATCAAAATAAATGCGCGAAAAAATCAGAAAAGATAGTTTTATTTAATAATATCAAATATTAGCGTAAATCTATTTAAGTATTAAGTTTACCTAATTACGAAATATCGGGAAAACAAACATAAACATGAAAAAAAAAATATGAAATGGTGGAGACTTTAGCCTTTTGTTAATTTCAGTTACGTCACGTTGAATAGATTCAATTAAAAGAAAATTATATGTTTAAACTTGATTCATGTAAGTCAAGTCGCTGAGGATTCTTAGCCGATTTGACTTCTTCTTTTTTATTTTCCTAAGAAAAGCATAAAAGGTCTTTCGCTTCTATTATATTAATCAACGTGTTCAGAGTTATGCAGCAAATTAAAGAATATTTTTTGAAAATAAATATAAATAAATATGTTGAGATATTAAACCACAGCACCATCTAGTTCCATGGTAAGCTACGAGGCTTGCGTTATGGATACCAGATAGATGATACACTACACATATATAACTTTAAATATATACATATTATAAACATAAACACCCATGACTGAAGTAAAAACATTCGTGCTCATCATACAAATGAATGTCCCCAGCGGGACTCGAACCCGCGACCGCTGGCACCGCAAGTAGGGTCACTACAAACTGAGCCAAACATGTCGTATAAGTATACATTGTAGATATTTTATAACACTTTGAAAAAATATTGATTTACGTTTCCTGAGAAAATCGATGTTGATGTTTGAATTGAAAATTTTTATTTATTTTTATTTATTGAAAGATATTGTCTTTGTTGAAAAGATTTATATTTATCGTATATCATATTTCAATTAATTCGAATGAAAACATAATCAAAAACATAAAAAGAAGGGAAACAAGTTAACGACGGAAAATAGTATTATGTAGACGGAGATATACATGTATTGTTCTTGTTGGGAGTCTAGCAACATGTTTGTAAAGTGAAACTTGATATATTTAATATACTTTTCTTCCACATGGAACGTCCCGCTCGTTTGTTCCATGATTTTAGAATCGATATGTATGTAATACAATACATTATACATTTAACCTTTTATCTCTTCCATTCTAAAATCTTCCTACTAATTGTGGAAGATGTTTTAAAAAGTTATTAAGTTTTGATGGAATTATTATTGGTTATTATAAATGGTTCCATAGAGCCTTTTGATCCCTACATGAAATAGGATCGATTGACATAAAAAATTTTTTTCGTATTTTAGAAATTTTTTTGGCTAACTGTAAATTTTTCCAAAATCTGTGAATGCAGTTCAGAATATCTCAAAAAGTTATGAATGGTCTCCTAGGAACGTTTTCCTGTAACTATAGCAGTTAAGGTACCTGCCCTTACTGTCCCGTCTCAAAAATCTACCCTGTATACACATACACCCTTTTAATACTTTTACATTTTTAATTAAGACCTTTTTATTAACCTTTTTATAAATCACGTTTTTGTATAGATTTGAAAAAGAAGAAACTAGTGACAAGAAAGAAGACGTATAATTTTAAACATGAATTTTATTTCTATTTTTAATAAAATAAATTAAAATATACAAATTTTGCTGCAACGGTCATAGTACTTTTCTTCCAAGTCCCATTCGTTTGTTCCACATGTATAAACATATTTTAGTAAATTCTTAACTTATCTTTTATTTGAGTTGATTAATTAAATACTATTTGGGCACATAATATAATCTCTCTAAACACTAGCAAATTCTAAACAGTTGGTTTGCTGGAGTAAAATTATTCATTAATAAATTAATTTAATTAATTTAAATTTTAGAGTAATATCGCAAAATTAATCTTTTGTATCCCAAATGACTATTTGTGTATTCAAGGGAAGATTTATTTTTCAGTATATTAATTATTAAAGTTAATATTAGATATTATATGAATGGACTGTTAGATTTTCTTTATTCTTTAAACATGAGGTAGGTCTTTTGTAGTATAGTAGATAAATAATGCTTTAAAAGGCTACCTTTTCTGTCACCCGTTCTTAGATCTTCCTACTAATTGTGGAAGATGTTTTAAAAATTTATAAAGCGCTGATGGAATTATTACAGAATAGTTACTGAGGTTGACTTACTGGTGCTAATATCAGTATGTTTGAAGAAACCCTTAAACTAACCGTTGAATTGAGTGCCAGTCAAACATGCTCTTTCATTACTTTCATGCTTCAACTACGTTTAATTTGTGTGTTAGGCTTAATGACAAAAAACCGGCCAAATGTGAGTCGGACTCGCGCACGAAGGGTTCCGTACCATTATCTATAAAAACGGCCAAAAAAATCATGTCTGTTGTGTGGAATGTAATTATTTATTTTTAAAGTGAATATATAACTAAATATTCTGTGAATATTTCAAGCGTCTTCCTGTTGCCGTTATTATATCGAGCAAAAACGAACAAAAAAATCACGTTTGTTGTATGAGAGCCCCCTTAAATATTTATTTTATTCTGTTTTTAGCATTTGTCGTTATAGCGACAACAGAAATACATCATCTGTGAAAACTTCAACTGTCTAACTATCACGGTTCATGAGATACAGGCTGGTGACAGACGGACAGACAGACAGACAGACAGACAGACAGACAGACAGAAGGACGGACAGCGGAGTCTTAGTAATAGGGTCCCGTTTTACCCTTTGGTTACGGAACCCTAAAAACGTTTGTGTGAATAATCTGGACACGTGCGAGCTGGACTCGCGCATTAAGCGTTCCATACAAGCTTTTATGTAGAGTAAGTAGGCATTTACAAATCACCGCCGAATAAAAGTCGAGTGTGTTCAGCACACTTATCGACATTGTCTTGACTTTACACGGTCCGATACACCTACTACTATACTCTTATGCCGAAGAAGATGCTATAGGAAAATTTATTAGAACCGAAGCTTTAAAACTACGGATCTAGTAAAAAAGATTTTTTATTTTTACTAGATCAGTAATTTTGCCCTTTGACTTAGTCCTTCAATATTGAATTTTAGTTAAGCGCTCTCAGTAATTACCAAATGAATAAAAAAAATTTGAATTCTTAAAAATAAGCGAAAGAACTTTGCTTGGCGTAGGGGATCGTTCAATAATCCATTGACGATAACGCAAGTACCACAAATATTTATTAGTTTGTGCTATATGATATTGAGATTGTGCTATGTGCTACACAGTATGAGAGAAGATAGAAAAAGGCTCTAATAATTAGTTATTAAAAGTGTTTTTGTTTAGTAATTGGTTTTTTTTTTCAGAAAGGACCCTTATATAGATAAACTTGAAAAAAAGCAAAACCTTGTTTAAACACCAAATTTGATTCAAATAGGTAGAGCCGTTTCCGAGATACACGAATTAAATACCTAGGTATATAAGAATAACTCATTTAATGTTACAAAACAAGATAAAGAAAACGAAGCTTACGTATTTTAGATTAGAGAAGCTTAGTAAATGCTTTTAACCCAATAGGAAAATAATTTTCAAATCCCAGGCTCGACGCTAATCTGGCAAATGCGATGGGTTTAAATACACATTAACTATTCATCGACTTGTCACGTGAAAAATCCTTAATCTAAAATCTAAAGTATCATTAATTTACAAAATTATTTATAATATATTTTTTATTAAAAATATAAAATAAACTTCAATGCTCGGTTAAAATGTATAAGTAGTGGGTATGTGTTACGAGTAAGGTACCGCTTTGCATTCATTCATGTTTCAATTGCCTGCAATGAAACCATTATAAAATATATAAAATATAGTATACCTATGTTTAGTTAAATTATAATTATTACATTTAATCACCTTGCTTCATTGGCGAGGGAGTTAAATAAATTAATTGATAGTAGCATGCTATTGCGTAATTATATAGTCTGGTCTATTTAGACATTCGAAGCTACATAAACTTACAACAAGCTAAAAATTGGTGAAATCGTTCAAAATGAAAGTTCCTCATCTTTCCCCTGTATGGAAAAAAAATTATTCAAGGTCAAAGGTCAAAAAAATGACGGCAAAACGGTACGTTTTATCATAAAAATACTTCAGACAAAAATTGTAGATCATAAAATATTTATAAAAAATGTATAAATACTTTTTTTCTTACGAGCCACCGTTTCTGATATTATAACGATTGAAAAATTTGTAAAAGTTGTAATCGTCATAATATGCACACGTTTCCACGCCACCTATGAGGTAGTGTACTTTGCGCGTTTTTTTTAACGTGGTTTCCCCAGTAGGCCTGCGTTGTAGGCCTTCACTCTTATTTTTTGGTTAAATTTGACTGGACTTTTGATTATAGCAAAACATAGTAACGCTTATAACAACCCTCTTTTTGCGTCGGGAATTAAAAATAAATACAATGATAAAACAGTGTAATAAAGTACGAGAATAACAAACGTTCATTAAGTTATAAACTTTTACAGTTAGCGACCCCACAGACATTTTATGGTCCGACAGTTTGGTCGGGTTCGGTAAATTCAGAACTTTGGTTGCGTTTAGTAATATACAAACGTCCCATCGATCATTGTTAGATTTTATCTTACAATTAATTTACATAAGTAAATTAAGTATAATGATAAATAATGTTTCCTAGGTGTGGCAAATCGAAGTTGTTCCGTTCGAATTCCGCGTCAGGTATCGGAAGACAAGCGTGGATATTTAGAAGATCGTAGACCTGCCGCCAACGCTGATCCATATCGTATTATTTCTATAATCATGCGAACGTGCATTTTTGATGAGTGATGAAAGGAAAATTAGAATGGTTTGTACTATTAGTTTGTTTTGTATATTAATATATATTTTTTATTTTACACTTTGTTTAAATTTTGCTCTTACTTGTGACGTTAATTTTACCAATATGTACACGATGAAGACATATTATGTATTTGCATGCTTGGAACATTAGGGATAAGAGGAAGGGATTAGCTGGGAATTAGAGGAACACTTGAATCAAAGTTAGAAGAATTAACTGGTAACTTGACATATTGTTTTGTATTTTTTTTTAAATGATAAAAGTATGTATGGAATAAATTGTTTTAATTTTTGATAAAAATGCTCTCAAACATCTTTGCTATGCATATTAGGCAGTACACATTGATAAGCGATATAATTAATTATAACTCCATTTTTATGAAATATCTTATTTATTAATAATTATTATTGCTATCTATAAATTTAAATTACTTTTTTTTAAAGTAAGTAAGCGACTTCATATATGAACCAAATTTAAATTAAAAAAAATGATACTAAATTAGCATCGTTATGTCGCGAACTGAGGTATCTCTATGCCAACATTGTCTATTCCACATATGGGGCATATGGGAAATAATACAAACAGACGATTTTAAATTAAATGAATATATCATATGAATTTAAAATAGTACTACGAGTAATATACATAATATATTTCACAAATGTTGTATCAAATAAAGGCTCTATCCTACATATAATAAAACTAGCGAAATTGTGTTAGCTTTTGTTACAAAGCTTATAAAGGGTTAATTGGGATAAGTATAATTCAAATCATCGTTTTTATTTTAATCTCAGTTCTTTTATTTTAGTCTAGCTTGCTAAACAATTCTTTCAATGGATCAAAAGGTTAAAGAGAGCTCTAATTTGAAAGATTTGTACAGTTCGATGTCCTTATAAATATTCAAACCCGCCACCGCTGCTTGCGACTAGTTTGCTTTATTGCCAGGTTTTATTTAATATATTGGATATATTAAAAAAAATATAATTAATAATAAATTATGTTCCGACATTTTTCGTAAAGACGGAATAAGGAAACCAACATTTCAGACACAACCTATTTTCGAAAGACGTATGAAGTTACCAACCCTTATTTCTCCTCGTAATCTTCAATGCGAGAAAGGCCCATGTCAAAAAGGGCTAAATAAAAATTCCGCCATTGGCATTTGAAAATAAATGGTATTTTCAAAATCAGCGCCGTGAGAATCTTCAAAGTTTACATCACACATCTGTTTTAAATTAAATTAATATTTTATTTTTCTTTATAGTTATAAATATAATAATGGCAACACTAAAAATATAGATTACTAAACAATAAAGTTTTCTAAAAAATTGTAATAATTATAATAATAATAGCTAAAATTATGTAAATAATATTCCATATTTCAAGTATAAAATAATTAAAATTATAAAAATGTTTAAAATTAAAATTAACAAATATTGTAAGGTACTTTGGTACCAATTTTCGAAATTTTGAATTCATTTTGTTATTTTGTTGATAGGCAATCTGTAACAACTATATAATGCCTTTGAGACATCTAACACCTTAGTCTCTCCCGTGACCATGATTGCTGTAAAGCAATCGAAACTTCGGGAACAAAAAATCAAAATAAATCCGCGAAAAAATCCGAAAAGATAGTTTTATTTAAATATTATATAATTATTAAAAAAAATCATTACATTTTATAAAACATGAAAGTTACATTTAATAGTTTAAATTTAGATAAAGCTTGTAAAATATTTTGCAGAGCAAAAGTACTTTTGTAACTATGGCATTAATGTAAATTTCTTTCCATATGTTTTCCGACATTAAAAACGCATAGCTTTTATTAAACAAAGCGCTTTTTATTAAAAGAGCGGCTCTAGAGGTTGCATACTAGACGGAATAAATTCAAATGTTTAAACGTACAGGTTACGTTTTATTACATATAAACTAACATTATATGGAGCAAACATTTGTTTGTATAAACTTTGAAACTATTGAACTTATTTTATTTTTTAATAATCCTTTCACTATTGGCAAGTTACATTATCCAAGAGTAACATGTATTTTATTTCCATAATAAAAAATTTTGCAGCTTACAGCTTAACAAGCTTGAAATATACCCTGAGCTCAAGGTATAATTATAGGGTCCAAGATATTGTTGTTGATGTTATAATATTATTTTAAGTTGATATAATATTATTTTTAGCTGAAAAGTTATTGTTATTGAAATCTTTTGTTAAGCACCTAGAATCAAGTGTTCGAGTGCGTCGAGCGTAGCGAGGGTAAGTCGCTAATAAAAATTAATTAACATCACTATTTTTTTATTATACGTACTTACCTACGAGTATGTATAAATAATAATTCACTCAAGTGATATTTAACTATTTACATACATATATTGACCTTTCATATCTCATTCTATATGAGGTAGAATATAGAGTCATCCTTCATCCATGTTTGAATTTTTTGTATAATACTTATCGGGTATTATCGGCGGCTTATAGCTCATGTTTTAGCTAGGCAAGTGAATTCTTTTCCGATAAATGTTTTAATACTTAATAATTTAATAACATCGAGCTGATCTGAAGGTAAAGCAAGGGATGGATAGTGGAATTCTACAAAGATAGAAGACGAGTCCTAGGGGATGTATAAATGAAAGTGGACTTTAATTTTAAAGTTGGCTTAATAATCATCATGTTAAGTACGCATTTACATTAAGAAGAAGGACAACGATGTTATAAATATATTATTTAAATTGATTTGTCGACCATCGTGTTAGCTATGGTTCTAAGACGCAAGTCGGCGTGTACTGTCGCTCGCCGTTGCTCTCGATAGTGAGGCTGCGCCCGCGCCCCGACTGTGCCTATTATTGGTTATATCGGAGCGCAGAATAATCAAATACTTGTAGTTTTTGTTTGTAATTTTCTTTACTTTATTAGCATCCGTCATCCAGCTGGACGTGAAGCCAAAATACGCACTGAGAGACGGCCCACAACGGTGGGCGGTGTACCATGTGAGTTGCTCCAGTTACTTCTCTGATAATACAGGCAGGATACTTCTCTGGTAACAAGCAGGGTAGGCATCGGGGCGTCGGTTGAGTACGTTAATGATACTGCGATGCCTCATTCAAATAAGGGAACTTCCTTTGGATTTTAGTATGTAGTTCTAGCCGGTGAGTCCCGCCTAACCGCCTATGCAGGTGGTATGCGTAAATGACATTCCTAATATTAAAAAAGGTGGTCTAGTGAGATATTATAAAAGTTACTAAAGAATTAGTGGAATGTGCAAAAGCTTTAGTAGGTACTTACTGTACAAACTGGTGCTGCGGTATTTTTCATCAAAATGAACGGAGCATACCCTGTTGGTTTTCACAGACACCCAGTCATACTCTTGCCTTTCTAGCTAAGCTACAGCTATCCACTTCTTTTGCCGAATTAGATCAGCAGCGAAACTAAAAGAAAATAAAATAAGCAAAATACATACATTTCAATGTTTCATCAAGAAGAAAAAAAAACTTTCTAAATTAGATCAAAAACTGATTGACTTTATTTTGCATGGTATTGAGCATTTCAATTTGACAACGTATTTAAACATCTTGGAATATAATTATAATTTTGCTACTACTTACTAGTTAAAAAATATTCCTGGTCATTTAATCTTCTAAGGCTTCTATATCACTTCACAAAATATGCTGGTATCATGATTCACAGCTGTAGTTCACAATAATAAAAATTTAAGCGTACGCGAAAATTTAACATATGCTCGTTTGCAAGAATAATGACCGAATGATGACTCACTGAACACGACTCTTAAGTCCCGCCTACTTGGGCACGACTTTTGTTGGGTCATTTTTTTAACGCACTTACATTTCCTAACTTATTATTTATTCGTAGGTAGGCGCTAATTATTAAATTTTGTAGTATCATTATTCGTAACATAAAACAATTTTTGCAGCCTGATATACCTTTTGTACGTATGTTTTCGCAATTAAATTATTATATGCTACACCGTATATCTAAATAATTATAAACATTTCTGTTGTAATATAATAACATGTATTTCTAACTTTCATAGGAAGACCCTTACCCTATTAATTTCAATTTATTATTTTCGTTAGGCACTCTTGACCTTTGGAACGAGTGCCTTAAAAGTAGAGGCTAAGTTACGTACTTAGCTTATAAACATAAATATATATAACGGGCGGTAGTCGAATACGTCATATCTTCTTTTAATTTCCCTCAAAGTTACCTTTTTCATTAGATTTGTAAATGTTTTTTTATCACAAATAGTATTTTTCAAAGTAAGTTTTTAGTAAATTTGAAAGTGAATAACAAAATAGTATTATTAGTTTTCCCTCCAGCGGATGTTTTCCGTACATTACGGACAGTGTCACAATAAAACTGAGTATAATAAATGTACTAACGTTTTTATCAATTTACTATAAACTAGATGAAGATGAATAAGATATAGGGATGGCTAGTCAAACAGTCTAATATGTTTACCTGATCTAAATTGTGTCGACCTCAACTCAACCTCAACTTACCTAACGGCACGTGTACTTTAATCCCTGAGCCAATTTACAACAGTCAAATAAATATTCCATTCGACCCTGTTAAGCTACAAGTATTATTCTTAAAGTGAGGACTTCTTATGATCCTCTTTATAAGTTTCGAATAATATACATATGTGGATTACGAAATTAAGTGAAAGTTCATTTAATAAAGCTTTTTTCATAGCAAAGCTTTAACAAATTAAATTATAAGAAATACAAAAATAATAATTAATGAAACTATTTGATAACATCTTTATTTTCAATTTTATAACAAGAAAAACAGTATTAAATCATCTAATTTAATTACAATAATTATCCTATTATATTTTTCTATCTTATCAAAACCAAATATTTCTTCTTTTAAAAATTTGTAACTAAAGTTAGTATTCTCTTTTA
Organism: Argynnis bischoffii washingtonia; assembly: GCA_033884665.1. Classification (NCBI taxonomy): domain Eukaryota; kingdom Metazoa; phylum Arthropoda; class Insecta; order Lepidoptera; family Nymphalidae; genus Argynnis; species Argynnis bischoffii. The sequence continues at coordinate 8,189,658 of CM066618.1, read as the reverse complement.
GAATTAATAACAAAAGAAACAGTATAAGTCAAATATATCTATAAACTATCTCAATGCATTACATTACAATTATATGATTTTATATGAAGCATTGGAACAATAACTTTATTAGATTTATATACATAATATATTTTCTAACTCGGTACAAATAATATGATTTTATATAAAACACTTCAAACCTATAGTCTTACCACTACCGTTTAGTGTCCTCACCGGGCCAGCAGCTATTGTAAACTAAAAGTATATGTTACGCGCCGCTAGTTCAGTCGAAGACATCAAGCGCCTTTGTGCAACCTCTGTGGTGTTCGTCTACGCAGGTGTCAGGCACGACAGTGCCTGTGACAGGACATCACAGGCAGTGACAGGACGTTTGGGCGGAACGTATGATTTTCTGTTGTGTGTATAAATTTTATTAATTACTGATAATATAACGATTAAAACAGGAAAAGTGTTTCACTGTTTCACACAAGTGTTCGTGCTGACGCTTAAAGAAATGTGACAAAGTAACGTATTTACCGCCATTCCTTTTTCGTAAAAGTTGAAGAGTTGCCATAGGGAAAAACACCATGACTACAACGTTTAAGACTCCAAAAACTAATTTTTTTAAACGTACCTTACTAACTTATTTTTTATAACTTATTAACTTATATTTAGTTATTTAAAGTAACTAGGTTATGTTTAAAAAAATGATGAAATTGTGTTAGCAGAGTACGAAGTAAGCTAATTTAAATTTGTGTTATATTCGCACTTAGTGAGCTTTCAAACATGAATATGATTTAAATTGAATTTGCCTTTACATCCTTTTATTGATCAGTTTTATCCTAGGATTTATAAGGTCCTGGAATGATTTTGAATATGAAAGAAACAACTAATACTGAACAGTATATTAGTCAAATCAAATTATGAAATTCTATTAAATAAGTACCTGGGCGACCGAGCTTCGCTCGGAGTTCTTTTATGTTATATCGTATTTTTAGATGATAATCTATATAACTTAAAAAGCAAAACGTATAAAATTATTTATTATTCTTAAAAATTAATACTGGTAGCGGGAAAAAGCTTTAAAATTCGTAATTATAATCTACGAAATCGGAGTAAGATGTTACCTGTCATGGCACTTTGAAAGATGATACATTTTACATTAAGTGACTAAGTGTTACTGAGAGAGTTGTATAGATGTCGCGATTTTCGAAACTGACGAATTTCTAAATACCTGGGCGGACGAGCTTACAATTTTCTTTTTAATTTGGCTTAAACACTTGCTTGCCGCACACCTTGCTTAAGTATTCGTTCCCAATGAACCAAACGCAGCATCAGATGATTTGGATATAGATGAAATACTCCACCAAGATTTCCGGCTTGATCCACCTCTCAAAGTTGTAACACCTAACGAGGTAATTAAACTCATCAGACAACTAGACAATGGAAAGGCACCGGGCTATGACCTGATTGATAAGAAGGTCTTGACAGAGTTGCTCCAAAAGGCAATAGTTTACCTGACTAACTTATTCAACTGTATTTTAAGGGTTGGGCATTTTCCTGCGCTCTGGAAAGTTTTCCAGGTTATAATGATTCATAAACCTGGAAAACCACCCCAAGAATTGTCTTCATATAGACCTATAAGCTTGCTTCCAACCACTTCTAAGCTTCTTGAGAAGATAATATTGCGACGAATCTCTCACTTTATGAATGAACATGTTGTAACTCTAGATCACCAATTTGGGTTTAGACCTAAACATGCCACAACTGAACAAATACATAGAGTATGTAAATACATAAGTGACAGTCTTGAGCAAAAGGAATACTGCTCCTCAGCGTTCCTAGATGTCCAGCAGGCCTTCGATCGTGTGTGGCACAAGGGTCTACTTTGCAAAATAAAACAAACACTGCCTCACATCTTCTACCAAACTCTCAAATCATATCTCACTGACTGAATATTCCAAGTGAAAGAGGCAGAATACACATCAGGCTTCTACCATATATACGCTGGAGAACCCTAGGGGTCAGTTTTTGGCCCAGTCTTGTACACTATTTTCACTGCATACTTACCACAAACACCAGGAGTCTCAATTGCGACGTATGCCGACGACACGGCTATACTAGCCTCTAGTAAATGTCCAGTGGAAGCCTCGAATATACTGCAGAAAAGCTTGAATGACATAAACAAATGGTTTGACAAGTGGAGAATCAAAGGGAGCGCAAATAAATCAGTTCAAGTTACCTTCACACTACAAAGAGGAATTTGTCCCCCTGAGAACCTGGGTGGCAAAGAGCTTCCTCACAATGACTCAGTCAAATACTTCGGACTATACTTGGATCGCCGATTGACATGGCGCAAATATATCGAGACTAAACGAAATGAGATCAACTTAAAATATAAAGGGTTATACTGGCTGCTGGGCAGAAACTCTAAACTATCCATTGACAACAAGCTGTTAATTTACAAGGCCATAATAAAACCGATCTGGACTTATGGTTTGGAGTTGTGGGGAGCTACATGCAACTCCAACATAAATAAAATTCAAAGAACTCAGAACTTCATACTTAAACAAATTGGCAACACACCCTGGTTCATAAGAAACTCAGAGGTTCATGAACACTTAAACATGCTGACAGTAAAAGAGGAAATCAAGACATGTCTAAAAAAATATAAAATCAGATTGGAAAACCATCCTAACCAGCTGGTAGTCCAACTTATATTACCTGACTGCATAAATCGGTTGAAACGACGCAGAATCCTTAAACTCGGCAACACCAAATAAACCACTGTAATTAAAGAAGGCAAAAATTCCTACTGAGGAATACCTTCCCCTGTCACTGACATTCTTACACCACATTGCCCGACCGCGCAGCTTGTCTTTCTGGGGGACTTTAACGCCCATCATGAAGATTGGCTGTTCCCATACCAGAAGACGGACCATGCTGGGAGAGAAACATGGAAGTTTGCGGTGTCACTTGGACTCTCCCAGTTGGTTGAACAAGCGACGAGGGTACCCGATATAGACGGCCACTCAGCTAATTGTCTGGACCTTCTGCTGACAACTGACCCAGATAGATATAACATCCAGGTTTCATCCCCACTGGGTAGCTCTGACCACTGTCTGGTAAAAGCTGTCTCGTCTTACTTTCCACCCGATAACGCCTCTACTGGTGTTAGACGAGTATGGCAATACAAGTCAGCAGATTGGGATGAGATGCGACACTTTTTTGCATCCTTTCCTTGGCGGCAGGTCTGCTTCTCTTCTTCCGATCCGTCGAGATGTGCGGATGCTATAACTGATGTGGTGCATCAAGCGATGGAATATTTTATTCCGTTCTCTGATGTACCCGTTGGTGGCAAAGCTCCCCCATGGTTCAATGCCGAATGTACCTTTGCTGAAAAGCGTAAGCAATCGGCTTACCTTGCCTGGGTTGATGCTCGAGACCGCAAAGCTCCGGATGTAAGATCCAAGAAGAGAGCCTTTAACTTAGCCGCCAAGACCTACAAAAAGACGTTAAAGAAGGCTAGTCTTGACCGAATTACACATTTTGGCGCAAAGCTCTCTGCCCAACCATCTGGCAGCAGAGCTTTTTGGTCTCTTGCCAAAGCGGTCGAGACGAACTTCTCTCGGCCCTCACTACCACCGCTGGTAAAATCTGACGGATCCCTTGCTCATACGGCAAAAGAAAAGGCGACTTTACTTGCCTCTCTTTTTGCCCAAAATTCATGTCTAGACACTGGCAATGCTACTCCACCACATCTACCTCACTGTGGGATCACAATGCCTGAAATTCCCATTACTAACAAGGAGGTAAAGAAAGTATTGTGTCGTCTAGATGTGAATAAAGCCAGTGGTCCTGATGGTATACCAGCGATAGTACTAAAAACATGTGCTCCCGAGTTGTCTCCGATACTGACACGTCTGTACCGCCTTTCTCTTAAGACTGGAATAGTACCTAAATCCTGGAAGCTTGCCAACGTGCAACCAGTGCCCAAGAAAGGAAGCCGTGCCGACCCTGCCAATTATCGTCCGATCTCAATCACCTCCATACTCTGCAAGATTATGGAGCGTGTATTGAACACTCGACTTATGGCATACCTAGAACAGAACGATCTCCTCAGTGATCGACAATATGGGTTTCGCCGGAATAGGTCGACTGGGGACCTTCTAGTGTATGCCAATCACACCTTTGGTGAAGCTCTTGAGCGAAGCGGGGAGGCGATTGCTGTCTCCCTCGATGTCTCAAAGGCCTTTGACAGGGTCTGGCACGCTAGCCTTATAAGCAAGCTTTCAGCCTATGGCATATCTCCTGGCCTGATCGCCTGGATTAAAGACTTCCTGAGCGACCGATCACTCAGAGTTGTGGTTGAGGGTTGTTCATCACAACCCTTAAAGACCAACTCAGGAGTTCCACAGGGGTCTGTTCTCTCTGCAACCTTATTCCTGCTGCATATCAACGATCTGCTTGTACCCGGTATCTATGGGTACGCAGACGACAGCACTGTTGTAGAGAGATACCTGCCGAATCCTCGGGCCAGTAGAGATCAAATCCAGTCCGAAAGAGAGGCCATGGTAGAGCGGTTGAATCTCAAACTCAGGGCAGTCTCCACTTGGGGCGATGCCAATCTCGTGAGTTTCAACGCCACCAAAACACAGGCGTGCCTGTTCACCGCAAAAAGGAGTCCTTTCACCTTGACTCCTACTTTCCGGAATGTGCCTCTGGAATACACTGACCGTCTGCAGTTGTTGGGGATGGACATTAGGCCCAACATGAACTACGGGCGGTTCATCGAGTCTAAGGCTAATATCGCAGCGAGGAAAGTTGGCATCCTTGCAAAGGTCCGACAGTATTTCACACCGAGACAGCTTCTTGTTTTATATAAAGCTCAAGTCCGGTCGTGTGTGGAATACTGTAGTCACATATGGGCTGGTGCTGCGAAATGCCATCTGTCAGCCTTGGACTCGATTGAGAGGCGTGCTCAAAAGCTTATTGGTGACCCTGCGCTGGTAAAAGCTAATTTGCAAAGCCTCGATCACCGACGTAGGGTTGCCAGCCTTTGTGTATTTTATAGGTTACATTTCGGAGAGTGTGCGCAGGAACTACACAACTTAATTCCCCCATCCCCTTTCCATCATCGGACAACCCGACGAACGGCTGGTCTCCATCCTTATGTCGTGGACATTCCACCCATCCGGACGAAGCGTTTCGCTTCGTCATTTATTATACGTGCGGCTAAGGATTGGAACAACCTGCCTGCGTCGGTGTTTCCGTCCGATTACAATATGGGTGTCTTCAAGGCAAGAGTGAATAGGTGGCTACTGAATTAGTGCGACTTACCATCTACGACTGCGTTACCACTTACCATCAGGTGGAACGTAGTCAAGCACTAATTCGGAATAGTATAAAAAAAAAAAAAAAAAAAAAAAAAAAAAAACATCTGCTCATAGTCAAGAAGACTGATTGCAAGAACAAGAAAAAAAATTGGCTTAAAAATAATAAGAAAAAACTAAAAACTTGAATAAATACAAAAAAAGTGAAGTAAAAACTTTGTATCCGACCGGGATTCGAACCCGGACACCCGGCAACTTGTGCCTTGGCCGCTTGACCACGATGATTATGTCGGAGTGTAAGAAATTATCGACCATATTCTGCGTAGAATAATGCAAAAGAAAAACGCACGAAAACTCGAAAAAAAGCGTTTTCCCAGTCATGAGACTAATCTAGATCAATTTTTCGCCCCCAAAAGCCCCCATATACCAAATTTCAGCAAAATCGTTAGAGCCGTTTCCAAGATTGCTGGTATAAATAAATAAAGATATAAAGATATAAATATACAAGAATTGCTCGGTTAAATATATAAGATAAATAATATTATTTATTAGAAATAATCATTTATATCAATAAAAATCGTTTAATTTCTCTTAACGTCGACGACACGTTTGGCTCGGTTTGTAGTGACCCTACTTTCTGCGCCAGTGGTCGCGGCTTCGAATCCCGCTGGGGACATTCATTTGTGTGATAAGCATTAATGTTTGTACTCTAGTCATGGGTGTTCATATTTATAATATGTATGTATTTAAAGTTATATATGTGTAGTGTATCAACTATCTGGTATCTATAACACAGGCTTCGTAGCTTACCATGGAACTAGATGGTGCTATGCGTTAATGTCCCAACATATTTATATTTATTTATTTATCAAATTTAATATATTGAGGTATAAAAACTTTATACTCAATTTTCTCAAAATGGCAGTTGTGTGGCTTGACACAGTATTGCAAATGTGCATCCAATTAGAAATACCTTCTACTAACTGTTGATGAAATTATTCTCATTAGTGGTTACCTTATAGAGGTCAAGAACTTTAGATTAACTTACAAACTCTTATAAAAGTCATTAGGAATTAAAGCCTGAAAGCCAACATTAACACAAAAGTTTCTGATCAACTGCTTACCGTTAATGTTTATTTAGTCATTAATTGTATATTGTAGTATCTGTTTTTAAGTGCACAAGTACATGAAACATACATACATATCTTACTAATATTATAAACGTGAAAGTTTAGATGTTTGTTACTCAATTACGCCAAAACGGCTTAACGGGTCTAGGTGAAATTTGGCACAGAGAGAGGTTATAATCTAGAATAGAATATAGGCTACTTTTTATCTCGCAAAATGTATTAGATAGATTAGGATAGATTTGTTTTTGTTTTTCTAAAGGATTTACCCCTATAAAAACAGCACCTGCCCCACGCAAGGGTGAGCCGCTAGTACTTGCATAAAAAAGGTACAGCAAGCTAATCGACATGCTGCCAATTGCCATCAATTTTGACCGAGAATCTGGTTTATATTTGACTAATTTTATAACATAAACTAGCAGAACCCGCGACTTTGCCCGCGATTAAATTACGAAAAAAACTTTTTTTCGTAATTTAATCTTTTAACTTTTCGCTACGCATACTTTATTATTTGCAAAAATAAGTTCGTATAAGATTTCGTCTTCTTAAAGATATAAAGAACACAAATTTAATTTTAGCGATCGTAACTTAAAATATCCAGTATCTTAAAAGATATTAAATGTAGATAACGTATTCTGTAAATTAATGTTCATTTTAGGTATTTAGTAAGCTCCACTACCCGTTTTTTTACTCATTTTTAGGGTTCCGTACCTCAAAAGGTAAAAAAGAACCCTTATAAGATCACTCTCTTCTCCGTCTGTCCGTGTGTCTGTCTGTCCGTTTGTCACCACTGATTTTCTCAGGAACGGGTGGACCTAGCAAGTTGAAATTCATACCAGATACTGAGGTCTATAGTCCCTATTAGGTGTATAAAAATCAAGGTCCTAAGTCAACACGATAAAAAGATATGGGCAAATTTAGATTTTCGCAAAAACTTGTAAGTACCAAAATTTACCTTAATTTTCAACTTCTTTTGTTATAAGACTTTGCTTTTAACTAAAATTGACAATTCTAGGTCAACCGGAAGTACCCTATAGGTTTTGGGTCGAAAACCTACATGGTAGCTCCCGTTGACCTAGAATCACGATATTTGGCAAAAAGCAAGGTCTTACAGCATAAATTCTTAAAGCATAAAATCTTTAGAAAAGAAATTGTAATTTTAGGGAATAAAATATTCTTCTACAAATTTTATTAAGGGTCTAACGCTGTTTATGTATAGCTTTTACGGAGGTTTTTATACAGCCGCAAGAGTGTAGATAAGATAAAAAAAATATTTAAAATTTTCAATATATTTTTGTAACGACACAAGTTTTACTGAGATAAGACAAAAAATATAAGAAGTAAAATGTTAAAACAAGATTGCTAAAACATGTTATGTGGTCAAGGGTTTTTTGGGAAAGCCTTAAGCAAATACAAGTTTTAATCATATGATAACAAAATCGATAGGTAGTTGGTAAGTATAAATATTTTTTTAATACTAAGCAGAAGAGGCCGGTCTTTTTTATACCTATCTTACAATGATATACGAGGGGTGTTCAATAAAAAGTGAGAATAAATATGTTGCCGGGAACTTTAATTAAATGTTATTTTATTTTTCGATATAGTCTCTTTTAGCATAATACAATTGGAATATCGTTTTTCTAAGTTTAAAATTCCTTTCTTAAAAAACTCTTCATTCTGAACACCTAAAAAATCCTGTACTGCAGCGACTACTGCTTCATCATTTTTGAATCTCTCTCATCTCAGAGACTTCTTTAACCTTGGAAATAGATAGAAATCACTGGGGGCAAGGTTGGACAAATATGGAGGATGCTCAAGTATTTCGAAGTCAGCTTCTCGAATTGCAGCCATAGCAACGGCGGACCTGTGAGCTGGGGCATTATCTTGATGTAACAAAAGATTTTTTTATTTTTACTAGTTTGCTTCGTTTTTTTTGGCGAACTTCGTTACGCAAGTTTTATTTGTTTTACACACAAAGAACCCATAATAATAGCTCCACCGTCGAGATATTCTATTATGATCACCCCTTTATTATCTCAGAAAAGAGAGCCCTTGTTCTTTCCAACGGAACGACTCGCCTTAAATTTCTTAGGGGTTGGAAACGATGGTATTTTCCGAGTATTTTTTTTCTGGATCATAAAGGTGAAACAACGTTTCATCTATGGTTATAAATCGAGACAAAAAACAATCAGGATTTTTTAAATAAAACGATCTTTACGGATTTTTTCGCGGATTTATTTTGATTTTTGGTTCCCGACGTTTCAAATACTTTACAGCAATCATGATCACGGGAGAGATTTTATATGTCTCAAAGGCATTATATAGTTGTTACAGACGGTCTACCCGTTGTGATCGATACATCAGATTACAATGACAAAATTAAACAACTTTTGTCGGATAAAAGTACATATAAAAAGGTCAAAACAGACCCAACCACCAGTGTTTTAAATAATAAAAAAAAGTTTAATAAGAAACAATCTTGACGTTAAAAATCTTATTCCGTCTTGTGCAAAGCCGCCTAATCTGTATGGACTTCCAAAGATGCTCAAACCCAACGCTTCTCTATGTCCAATTGTGAGTCAAATTAACACACCGACTTATAAATAGGCCCAACTGGTAGCGAAGGTACCCAACAAACGAAGTGGATAAATATCATTGCTCACAAGGGACTCTTACCATTTTGTTAATGAGATAAAATACCTACAACTCATGGAAATTGTAATAATGGTTAGTTTTGATGTACAGTTTCTATTTACCAGCTTACCAATAAAGGACTGTGTCAAAATAGTATCAAGGAAGCTATTGGACAATAGTATGCAAGAAGAATACATTGAACTTTACAACACTGTCTTACATCTGGCTATCTATTGCGGAATGATGAATTCTACAAGCAAGTGGATGGAGTGGCCATGAGTTCGCCTATCTCTCTCGATGTAGCTAACATCTTTATGAAGGCCTTCGAGAAGACTGCCCTAAATACATCACTTGCGACCCCTCGTTAGGTTGCGACAAGCGGTACGTAGATGACACTTTCACAATATTGCCATCTGACAAAATATCTGTATTCTTAGAACATCTTAACTAAATCCTAAAATACAATTTACAATGGAACTGGAGTCTAATAATTCTATAACTTTCTCAGATGTATTATTTATACGTAACCCAGATAACACCTTGAGTCATACTGTGTATCGAAAGAAGACCCATACTGATAAAATAAAACGTTTACCTTTTTAAGTCTTCCGCTAGTGTTTTTTAAGGGTTGTTTCATGAAAATGATGCTACTCTTAAGTATTCCCCTTATGGCTTTATTTATTTTTTCTTTCGAGAATAACTCAGTTTCTATCTGTATTATTTAATATTATAAAGCTGAAGAGTTTGTTTGTTTGTTTGTTTGGTTGAACGCGCTAATCTCAGGAACTACTAATCCAATTTAAAAATTCTTTTTGCATTAGATAGCCCGTTAACTGAGGAAGGCTATAGGCTTATCATTCCGGAAAAATGTACGGTTCCCGTGGGATAGATTTGTTTTTGTTTAAGGATGAACCTGAAGCGAAGCGAGGGTGAGTGGCTAGTATAAAATATAGTAACTTACCCTTGCTTCGCTCGGGTGCGTTCCTAGGTACATTATAGATATGAATAGTTATTGCGAGTGCATCTTAGGAGAAAGACTTATGCTATTGCAGATTTTTCTGTAGTCCTTATTAAGACCTACAATTTTATAATACATTTTTGATGTATTTCTTAAGGTTTAGCCAACGTTAGATATAAAAATTTCTAAAGATAACTCGACAGAACCAGTTCTTATGTTCTCCCGTGGGAATAATAGATTTTCCTGTCGTAAAATATATTCTAAATGTGGATCCGAGTAATAAGTTATCACTACACAAAATTTAGTTAAATTCGGTTCTGTTCTTTTTATTATTTTCTTAAAATAAATATTTAAAAGTTCCGATCATTGTATTTTCTGCGGTGATTTCTAGAAACTTTGATTTTTTTTAATTTACAGTTTTTCATAACAGCGGTAATTTTCAATAAGTAAATTTTTTAGTTTCTGGTATTAAACATCGAAAGAAAAAATCATTCTAATCCATTCATTATAACTGGGTTTCGTAAATTTTTATTTATAATGACTAATTGGCCAGAAGAACGTGACTTCTGAAGAAGGAAATGCTTTAGCTGTGGTATCGATATTGCTAAAATAAAATATCTGAGTACGTGATTCACTTCCGTAACAGCCGTTCCTTTTACAAAAGCCGTAATGCCAATTCTTTTTTTTTCCACTCATAGCGCGCCTAAAGACGTTTCACTTCTATTATTATTAATTATAGCGGCTCACCCTCGCTTCGCTCGGGTTCACCTCTAGACAAACAAAAACAAATCTATCCCACGGGAGCCGTACATCTTTCCGGGATAAAAAGCAGCCTTTTGTTTATTCTAATGTATGAACTATATTACTGTCAAGTTTCATTAATATCCAATCAGTAGGTCTTTTGAACTAAGCTGTATAAGTTACTACAGTTTTTTTAACCATCCCACGGGAACTCTTTAACTTTTCAGGATGAAAAGTATTTAAGATGTTGCCCGGGGATAAAAGGTACCACCATGCAAAATTTCATTTAAATCGCTTTAATAGATTCGTAGATTAGCCCGTACAAACAGACAAACAGACAGAGTAACAAAAAATTTGAAAAAAATCTGGATTTGTTCTATTGCCCTTCTTACCCCCCCCCCCCCCCCCGCCCCCCCCGGACTTGGTTTTTAGCATTTTATTTCTATGTACAGACATTCGACCTCTATAGTTTGGTGTGCCCTTTTGAACGAAAGTCATAGTTAGGTACACTCATTTTCTTCGTATCTCAAGTTCAAAGCAGAATACGACAGTGAAACTCATATGAATCGCTTTTCTACATCAAGCCCTTATTGACACATAAGTTTCGATAAAGGTTGCCATTACGGAGCTGGTTCGCTGTACTTATCCGGCTAAACCCTTTCATCTAAATCGGTCCAGTAGTTTCGGAGGTTATTCGGTACAAACAAATAAACAAACAAAAAAGTCTTTCCTTTTTATAATATTAAAGCGGCTCACCCTCGCTACGCTCGGCTCCACCTCTAATCAAACAAAAACAGATTTATCCCACGCACCTTACCCGCCCAACGCACAGTACCCGCACTATGACTTTTAATGCCCTATGCACTTTACCCAAACTACGCACGTTACCCGCCCTACGCACTTTAACCGCCCTATGCACTATGACCGCCCTACGCCCTTTGACCTCGCTACACACTTTGACTCCTCCATGCACTTGACCCCTACGTCCTTTAACCTCGCTACACACTTTGACTGCCACACGCACTTGACCCCCCCCCCCCCCCCCCCTCTTTTACGCACTTCAACCGCCCTACCCACGTAGCCCGCACTAAGCACTAAACCGCCCTGAACGCATTACCTGCCCTACGCACATTACCTGCCCTGCGCACAATACCCGCACTACGCACATACCCAGGAGTATATATAATCTCACCGGCTCACCCTCGCCTCGCTCGGGTTGCCTCTAAACAAAAACAAATCTATCCCACGGGAACCGTTCATTTTTCGCTTATTTGTTATCCTGATGTATGATGTATGTAGAGTTTTATTAAAATCCAATCAGTAATTTTTGTGTACTAAGCTGTATAAGTTACTATAGTTTTTTAACTATATCACGGGAACCCTTTAGTTTTCCGGGATGAAAAGCATCAAAAATGTTGACCGGAGATATAAGGTACCACCATATGAAATTTCATTTAAATTGGTTCAATAATTTCAGAGATTAGCCCGTACAAACAGACAAACAGACAGAGTAACAAAAAATTTGAAAAAATCTGGATTTGTACTATTGCACTTTTTACAACCTTTGACTCGGTTTTTAGCATTTTTTTTTTTCTATGTACAGACATTCAACCTCTACTATTTTATTATAGTATAGATAGATCAATTATTTTAAAAAGGGTTGTTATTGTTTAAAAACATCTAAAAAAAAATATAATATGCTTTCAAAGGTTACCTAAAACCTCGCTTTAGTTTTAAGTTTCTAGCTTTGAAGATTTTCGAGATATACGTTTTTGAACAAAAGTCATAGTTACGCTCAATTTATATCCCAAGGTCAAAGCGGAGTACGACAATTAAACTCTTATGAATCGCTTTTCTACATCAAGCCCTTATTGACACATAAGTTTCGATATAGGTTGCCATTAAGGGGCCAGTTCGCTATACTTATCCCGCTAAACCCTCTCATCTAAATCAGTCCAGTAGTTTCAGAGCTTATTCGGTACAAACAAATAAACAAACAAAAAAGTCTTTCCGTTTTATAATATTATAGCGGCTCACGCTCGCTTCGTTTGGGTTCACCTTTAGTCAAACAAAAACAAATCTATCCCACGGGAACCGTACATTTTTCCGGGATAAAAAGTAGCCTATTTGTTATTCTTATGTATGAAGTATATTATTGTAAAGTTTCATTAAAATCCAATCGTTAGTTTTTGTGTACTATGCTGTATAAGTTATTACAGTTTTTTAACTATCCCACGGGAACTCTTTTATTTTCCGGGATAAAAAGTATCCTAAATGTTAACCGGGGATATAAGGTACCACCATGCAAAATTTCATTTAAATCGGTCCAGCAGCTTCGGAGATTAGCCCGTACAAACAGACAAACAGACAAACAGACAAACAGACAAACAGACAAACAGACAGAGAAACAAAAAAATTGAAAAAAATCAGGATTTGTTCTATTGCTCTTCTCACACCCCCCTGACTCGGTTTTAAGCATTTTTTTTCTATGTACAGACATTCGACCTCTACAGTTTTATTATAGTATAGATTACTATGCAAAACGATTTTTTAAAATGTACATGGATAATATTTGGCTATTTTGTATAATGAACATATTATACCCAGTTATAGTAGCCCAGTGGTAACGCGCTTGCATAGGAAACCGAATGAAGCAGGTTCAAATCCCGGATCTCGCACCTCTGATATTTTTATATGCAAATGACCACATGATTACCACTTGTATTATGGTAAAGGGAAACATGATGAGGAAACCTGCATATGTGAAAGAACCTAGCAAGTTTTCGTGCAATGCAAGACATGTGAACTTGTGAAGTCCGCCAATCCGCACTTGGACCGCGTGGTTGACTATGGCCTGATCCCCCTCGCATTGAAGAGAGGCCCGTGCCTAGAAGTGGGACGGTTAAAAAGGGCTGAATACATACATACAAACATAGACACATTATGTGTCTTGTACAACACTAGACATGATTTCAGTGTACATTTTACACGATTTAAAAACTAAACTCATCATAATTTTAATATTTGCGTATATATTGCCTATATATCCTATATATCCTTATTATATAAAGACATGAAATCTATCTATATTAATAAAAATTAAAGTTCAATTGAGCATCCCTTCCTTTTTGAAATCAGTTAAAATGTACTGCTACATAAGACCGAAACCGCATAACGCTTTTAAAGCGTCTTGTTAAAGCTAGTTTTTAAGAAACGTTTAACATGAAAAGCTGAGCTACAATAATACCTATAAACCAATACAACTTTTGATCTTTTTTTATTTTTTAAACATACACTTCGAAAGTTTGATAAAAAGTTTAACAAAGAATTCTGTATAGTGAATATGTTTCAGTGCGGCGTGTTGGTCTGATTTGTTTCAAAATATTTCTCTATATATTTTCAAAGGATATTTTTACGTAGGTAATAAAATATTATAAAAAAGCTAAGGTAATAAAATGATCAAATACATTCTGCACTGTAACTTTTGATTGTAATAGTCAATAAAAGGCCTCTGAAAAAACCATTAAAAAGTCTTAAAGTTAAGCAAGCTTAAAGGTACGATCCTAAAGTAAAGAGTTCAGCAAAGATTATAATTCACATAGACAGAAAAAGTGCCGATAGAAGCTTTTTGTGATTTTCGTAATTGTAGTTTGCACTTGCATAAATTTAAAGACAATAATACATATATGGATTATGTTGGCGTCCTCATAATACAATAAAGAAACTTAATTCGACCAGTGTAATATGATATATTATGAGTATACGGTCGGTTCGTGCCTTTTCTTTTCGGTACTGGGTCAAACGTTATCACGTGTTGGATTTTACAGCTGTCGCACCGATATCTAGTACGAAAGTTCTGAAATATAATAAATTAGTGACTCACCCTCGCTTCGCTCGGGTTCGTCCCTAGTTACGTCTTAAGGGTAAGTATAGAATAGACTATAAATAAATACATATGTGTATTTCAAAATAAAACTATCTTTTCGGATTATTTCACGAATTTATTATGATTTTTGGTTCCTGACGTTTCGATTGCTTTACAGCAATCATGGTCACGGGAGAGACTAAGGTGTTAGATGTCTCAATGGCATTATACAGTTGGTACAGACAGCCTACCTACTATTTTACAAAAATGATTTTAAAAATGCCATTTTTAAAAATGATTTTAAAAATGCCATTTTTAAAAATGATTTTAAAGATGCCATTTTTGAAATTTTATAAAATTTTATAAAAAAGTAAAAAAAAAAGTTTCGTAAAAAGTTTCTTTTCATTTCCACCTGGATTTTTTTACGTCGCTGTCGTCTATGCATAATGAACTGTGGAAGACAATTTGAGCATTTAACACAAAATGTAATCAGTTGTAATTTTTAATAAATATCTTATTCTTACTGTTTGTTTTTGTTTCAGTATTCATTACATTTGAACTACTACTTAGATAATTCTGTAGCCCCGCTGAGGTTGGCGTAACCCGTCAAACAGATTAAAAATAACAAAGCAGTGCTTGCGCCCTCTTTCACATCACAATAAAAGCACAAGACAGGTCTTCATACAACGGTGTTTTAACCAAATACATTTTAAGTTCAATTTCTTTTTCAATGGTACTAAGGTACGGAGCTCTTAGTGCGCAAGTCCCACTCGCACTCGACTGGTTTTAAGAGGAACTCAGGTTGTTATTAAGTTATCTTCTAAATAAAACATTTTAAATTTTGTGTTTAAAAAAACAACCTAGTTTATTTTAATGCAAATTTCTGAAGATGTTAGTGGTTACATCACTACTATTTTTTGCCTAGACTATCACTACATCCTAAGGTAGTTTTAAAAGTCGTAAGTAAATTTCTAGTTGTTACAATTTTACGACAGTGATTTTTCAAAGGGATTTTGTTTTTGCCACAAAAATAAATAAATCAACAACAATTTTAAAACAATAGAAAATGCTAAGAAAAAAACATACAAATCTTACATTGTGTGCTTTTTACATGACTTCTCTACACACATGCCGAATTTCATGCGATTTAGTAGAATAGTATTTAAATAAAATTGATTTGTATGATTGGAGTAGACAATTTTCCAAAAAAAAGAAAAGAAATCATAACTTCTAAACTATTGATTTTCGCGGAACTAATGTTTGTTTTAAATGGATCGTTAGGGTGTCCTCTACCTCCAAAAAATCGTTGGACCATTATAAATGGACCACCCTGTATAAAGCTAACTTTTTTGTGGTGCTGGTCTATCATCATTGGCTTGGGCTAAACGTTGATAAGTCAATCAGTGAGAAGTGATATTGCCTTTAATATAATAATCTATACATATAATAAAATTCTAACTGAGTCGAATCTGTACCTTAAATATTTTTTGGATAATCTTATTGAAATAGACTTTATTATCGATACAGAAACCGAATCTATACTTTTAGAATTTTTGTCTGTCTGTCTGTCTGTTACCGCATCACAGAAAAACCACTGGAAGGATTTTGATGAAATTTGGTATGATGATAGCTGGATATCCGGGTCAATTTATAGGATACTTTTTACCGCGGGAGATTGTCTCATTCCCACGGGAGTACACGTTATAACACAACCCAAAAAAAATATGATCAGAATTTCTTGAAACTTGGTATTAATGCTCTTCAATACAATTAAATAAATACGTGTTTTAGCGTTTTTTGAAATTTATCCCATAAGGAGATAAAATAAAGGATGAAAATTTGTATGAAATGAGATAATCTCCTGCGGTTAAAAGTATCCTATATGTTGATCCGGATATCCAGCCATCATCATACCACATTTCATCAAAATCCCTCCAGTGGTTTTTCTGTGATGCGGTAACAAACAGACAGACAGACAGACAGACAGACGGACGGACAGACAGACAGACAGACAAAAATTCTAAAAAGTATAGATTCGGCCTCTGCATCGATAATAATGTCTATTTAAATAAGATTTTCAAAAAAATATTTAATATACAGATTCGGCTTAGTTAGAATTTTATTATATGTATAGATAGATAAAGGTATTATACAGCAAGTAAAAAGAGATTCTTTGATATACGAGATAAATAAAATGTATTGTGAAAAATGATTGGCTTTAATTTTGGGTATTTATTTGAATGTACATAGAATTATTTACATTACAAATACGTATTTGCCTACTCTCTGTTTCTTGCTCTTATGGATTTATTTTCTCTCAGTAAATAAGCCAATATCTTAATAGTTTCGATTTAATCTTGCGATACAAGTGATTCTGTATGATAGAAATTTAATAAAGAGTACTAGAAAATATTAGAAAGACGTATTTTATCGAAGAAAAACGTATTTAATATAAGTGTAGTTATTTATAATTTTTATCCAATTCACCTTATTATAGTTAAAAAGGCAGTAGTAGCTTAGTGGTAACGCGCTCGCTCGGTAAACCGAGTAAAGCGGGTTCAAATCCCGGGTCTCGCACCTCTGGTATTTTCATGTACGAATCATTTCCAACATGATTACCACTTGTCTTAATGGTGAAGGAAAATATCGTGAGGAAACCTGCACGTGTGGGAGAACCTAGCAAGTTCTCAAAACACATGGGAAGTCCGCCAATTCGCTTTTGGCCAGAGTGGTGGACTATGGCCTGATCCCCTCGTACTAAAGGGAGGCCCTTGCCTAGCATTGGGACGTTAAAAAGGGCTGAATACATACCTTATTATAGTATTCATTGTATTAATTATCAAAATCTAGTTCAGTTACATATCGCCATACTGCCTAGTTACAAATTGCAATAGACATTTTATTTACTTGTAAAATTGAGCATTAGAGACTTCAGTTGCCGATGTATATCTATAGTTATCTAAATTTATACATATAATAAAATTCTGAGTCGTATCTGTACATTAAATATTTTGTGGAAAATCTTACTGAAGTAGTCATTTTTATCGATACAGAGGCTAAACATATAGTTTTTAGAATTACTTTGTGTGTCTGTCTGGGAACATCACGAGAAACTGGACAGATTTTGATAAAATTTGGTATGATGATAGCTGGTTATCCTGGTCAATATACAGGATACGTTTTACTGCCGGAAAATATCTCACCTTTTTTGAGAAATCTATACTGACCGTTAAAACGTATGTATGGTGATTTGCTAGTTAATATATAAAGTTGAAAAAGTTGTTCTTTTTTTCTTTTTGACGCACTAATTTTTGAGACATACTAGTACGATTTGAAAAAGTATTTTTTATTTTATAGTCTATCTTTTAACCCCTGACACAAAAACAGTCGAGTTATAAGTTTAACGTGTGTATCTGTCCGTCCGTGAGTCAAAATATTTAAAAGATAGACTTTTTTAAAAAAATATTTAATTAAATATTTCCTTACAATTTAACACTTAGTCTATCTTATGCTAAAACTGAGGTGATGTGAACACTGTCGCACGCCTGCTCGCGGATTATATAGTGCTCCTGCGGGGGGGCCGCGACTGGATACGACACACGTCAATATTGCTGGAATTCTCTAATTGTCTATAAAATTAATGTTTCCTTCATAACCCATTGTCTTTCTGTACTATCGAATTCTTATGGGTCCATGGTGTGGTCACTGGAATGCGATCTAATTGTCTATTGTCTTTATTATACTTAAAGATTATATTTTTATTAAGTACTCTGTTCTGGGTGGCTTGACTGTCCCCCTCCAAATTCGAAGTCCATGGTTTCAAACAGACCTT
This sequence comes from Argynnis bischoffii washingtonia, assembly GCA_033884665.1. NCBI lineage: Eukaryota > Metazoa > Arthropoda > Insecta > Lepidoptera > Nymphalidae > Argynnis > Argynnis bischoffii. The sequence goes on along the minus strand of CM066618.1, from coordinate 8,171,189 downwards.
GGATCGAAGAATTTTAATCAAAATAATTATAATAATTATTAAAGTCAAGATACTAATCCAACTATATTGTATAATATTATGGTTTCCTTCTTCAAAATTAAAATTCTCTATTTGCTTTAATTGTTTTAATTTAGAGTTAATTTTTGAAGCGTCATAATTTAATTCTATTTCAGTAAAAGTCTCAATGTTCTGAGTATCAATATTTGCAATAATTATCTTCTCATTTGATTCCTATGTTTGAAATATATTTAATCCAGATACTTTAAGTTCACAATTTTCACCATAAAGAATATTAGATTGCTTAGTCCACACCGTTTCTTCATGTTTATTACATTTAATATAAACTTCAGTAGTTTTATTAAAATACATATAAATTGCTGTAGGAGAAATTTGGAGAATCTCTTGATTAGGACATTTAATATTTACTGTTTGACATTTATTGCTTTCCTTTTTATACAAAGTCTCTGTTTCACAAGAATCTATTTTTATTAAATTTCCTTTGCAAATTAAATTATTTAATTCCATGCAATCAAAAACTTCATATATATCTTCGTTATCAAATGCAAGAGTTACCTTTCGCATAATAGGATAGGAACAGGATGGGTAATTATGGATAACGGGTACAATTTTTCGACTCTTAAATATCTTATTCTTAACTAAAGGAATATTAATCATAAAATAAACAATTTCATTTATAATTCTACTCTTTACAGTTAACAAAGGTTCTAAATCATTTATATTACTAGAAATAAGTAATTCTTTTGGAATACTATGTAAAGTTTCTAATAATAAATGCGATTGTAATATACTATAGTGATACATACTGTGTTCTGCAAAGGTAATCGCAGTTGTTAATCTTTCAGCTACATCTTGCAAAGTTTGAGCTTGTAACAATAAAGAGATTGCAACCTTTTGCTGTGCCTTACTATTTAATACATTATTTAATTGGTTATTTATTTCTATCTGAATATTCGTAATATTTAAAATTTGTTTATTATATTCTTCTAAAGAACTATCAGTTATAGAAATCTGTTTATTATAAGCTACTCTTAAAGTCTCTAAATTATTTTGAATATTAATTAAATCATTATCATCTAAATTTCCAGTAATTAATTTAATAATTGAACCTAATCCATTAATTAATCCTCGTTTAGTGCGAATATTTGATTGAATATTTAAATGTTTACATATCTCTTTAACATGATCTAAAATAATATTAATTCTTTGATAAATATATTTAACATCGTCTATTTTAGATTTACTTAATGCATAATTAACAGAATTTTGTAAATTATCTAAATTATACCTAATAGGTTTTATATCTAATTCATGTATAATAGTCCAACCGTCCTTCTATTATCCGGGTAGGACTTAATTCAATGATAATTACATTTTCATCGGGTTCTAATTGTCTGAACTTGTATCCGAAGACACAGAGTGCTCTGTAACAACAAGTTCTTCTATATGATATATTTTACCATTACTTAATTTATATTTGTTATGAGGTTCAATACTAATAATTTTATATGGACCCAAAAATCGACTTTTTGTTTTATGACGTTCCGCCATACTATTTTTAAGATACGCGGTGTCACCTATCTTAAATAATTTCGGGGCCCTAATGTTTTTATTAATTCGTTCATTTCTTTGCTCCTTTTGTTGTTTAAGTATATTATGTATTTTTTTATTCAGTTCTTTAACAAAATCACGTTGCTGTGCCGTATACTGCTGAATTACAACTCTTAAATTATCGAAGCTACGCAACTTAGGTTTTCTACCGAAATGAACTTCAAATGGAGTTAAATTTATAGAACTATGTGTAGTATTATTATATGAATGTGTAATAAAATATATTTTTTGATTTTGATCTAAATCCGACTCTCTTTGTAAACGATATAATTCCTGTAATGTACTATGGAGTCTTTCTACATCTGCATTAGATTTATGATGTTGTGGGGAAGTTATATGATCCTTTATATTATAAGTTTTAAATAATTCCTTAATAATTTCACTACAAAATGATTGTTCACCATCATGAATAATTTTATTAGGTGCTCCTATAAATGCAAATATTTCAGATAAAGTATCATAAACTTTACTTTTTTCTGTGGGTTTTACAATAGCATATTTAGAGAATTTATCAATAATTGTTAAGTACCATTGTCGTTCTAAAGACATAAAATCAATGTGCCATACATCCATAGGTTCGTAAGGGGTTTCTGTATCTAAAAATATAGTTCTATAAGGGTGCCTATTATACTTTTCCTTTTTACATATTTCGCAATTCGTAATATATTTTTTAATTAATTTTCTCATATTTTCAAAATAATATTTATCGCGAAGCTGTTTATATACACTTTCTATACCAGCGTGCCTATTTTCTAATAAATGATACTCCTTAATTAAATTTAATTGTTCCTCTTTATCATCTATTTCTACTAAATTTTTCGTATATCTAATTGGCTTAAACTTAGTGTGATCGAAATATTTTCTATAAACTTCCGAAACTTTATAATACAATTCGTCATTAGGGATAATAAATGCGTATTTTTCTTTACTTAAATATTCTAACATAAATTCTTTAATTATTTCTTCTTCATTATCGGGTGGAATATAAAAATAATACATACCGTTTTTACGTTGCGCGTCTTTATAAGGTGCAACTTCGAACACTACACGTCTTAATCTCTTAGGTGGATAAGTATTACTAATGGGAATACCTTCATCGCTGTCTTGTTGACAAGAATGCACTGTATTTAACGATTCATTGTTTTCAGGGGAAGAATGGACTATATCACTACCGCATTGTGTTGAATTATTATCACTATGTGGAGTGACATCTAATGACATTTGTTCATCACATTGCGCTTGTAATGATTCTACACTAATATGATGCAATTTTATTGCATCTGAACGCTCGCAAAAATTCTGTTCAGTATTTTTCGAGTTATTATTTTCAAAATAATTATCATGATGAAAAACTTCTTCAGCAACCATTCCTTTTCCTAAATTAATTTGACCTTCCCTTATATTGGGGGCGGTTCTCATTGAAATATCATTTGAATTTTGTTTATTCATTGGTTTCGATTGATTTTGTTTAAAAAAAGGATGTTGTGGTTTATTAAAAACATTATTATTATAATTAGGGTGCCATGATTGCTTATTATAATTAAAATTAGGCCTCATTTGAAATCTTTGATTATTAGAACGTTGTGGATTAAAAGTATTTTTAGGATAGAAAGTATTTTGAGGATTGAAAGTATTTTGAGGATACATTGATTTATTATATTGAGGATAGGAATTTATTACTCGCGGAGGTGGTAATAAATTCGAAAACTTTTGTTTAATATTATCAAATCTACCTTCGGCCTCTAATTGCAATATTTTTGTTGCAGTTTCATTAAAATTACAATTTGAAACATAAATTTGATCGTGATAAGGTAAACTATTTCTCAAAGTATTTTGCGCGGTATTTATATAAGGTTCCATAACTTCTTCGACTAACATTTTATCAGTATATTTATCTAATAATTTACTCTTAATAAAAAATAATTTTTGTTTTAACTCGAAAATTAAATCCTTATAAGTAGTTTTCTTTTTAACATTCGCTAATTCTATTAGTAATGTATTAAATTCTCTATTATCGCCACATTCTTGTTTTAAAACCGATTCTATATTAAACCATTGAAAATCGTGATCAACCATACTAATTGTAATAGCCGCTTTACCCTCTAATTTACTTAATAATAACATTACATTTTGAGGAGTTTCTCCTCCCGCAATAGACAACCATTGTTTAGCACAATTAATGTAATTACATAATGTAAATGCATCGCCGTTGTATGACGGGACGAAACTAATTAAAGTTTTTGGATCCATGATTTTATTTAATGTCTGTTCTATGGAGACTTGTTGAAAATCAGGGACTCTACTGTCGTTGGATAGACTACCTATCGAACTTTCACTACCCTCGATACTAGAAGGAGGGTGATTCACATCACCCAATAACTTAGATTTAAATACAAATTTCGGGGGTTTGAGGTGGAAAGGAATTTTGAAGGATTTATGCAAAAAGGTACTCACATAAATTGCAAAGCGATTACCGCCTTCAGCATGTCCTTCTCCTTATGTCCAGGTCCTCTCCCTTTATTTTATTTGACTTATTTGTTTAGTGGGTCGCTAGCTGAAAAATCTTGAGAGACTGCGCGTAACTTGGCCGGAACGGTTACTCGATTTTGAGTTTTATCGCGACGGAATAACGGCGAGTTTCGCGTGCTAGGCCCCTTAGTTGGGCGCCAGTCAAAATATTTAAAAGATAGACTTTTTTAAAAAAATATTTAATTAAATATTTCCTTACAATTTAACACTTAGTCTATCTTATGCTAAAACTGAGGTGATGTGAACACTGTCGCACGCCTGCTCGCGGATTATATAGTGCTCCTGCGGGGGGGCCGCGACTGGATACGACACACGTCGATATTGCTGGAATTCTCTAATTGTCTATAAAATTAATGTTTCCTTCATAACCCATTGTCTTTCTGTACTATCGAATTCTTATGGGTCCATGGTGTGGTCACTGGAATGCGATCTAATTGTCTATTGTCTTTATTATACTTAAAGATTATATTTTTATTAAGTACTCTGTTCTGGGTGGCTTGACTCGTGTATGTGTCTGTGGCATCATAGCACCTAAACGGATGAACTGATTTTTATGCAGTTTTTTTTTAATTTGAATATGTTTTTGTTTGAATCGCTCTCGAAAGAATACTCTTGTTCTTAGTTATCAATTATAAAATGTATTTAGCCGTTTGCAGGTTATCAGCTCTTTTCTAGGCGGTAAGAGGATACGAACAACTACCACAGATCTCGTGTTTAGGCTCATTAAAATGGCCTCATTAAATAGGTTATTGTGTTGGGGGTTTAAATTTTTATTAAAGAGTTATTGAGGAAGGATATATATATATATAATAGGCTATCTAACATTACACTACTGTTTTTGGAAGCGGTGCACTTAATTAATATAAATATACTACGCAAAAGAAACCGCGGGCAAAAGTGACGGTGTGACATCAGCAAATATGAAGATGCCTATGAAGAAGTGAAACGCGGGACTTGTTTACGAAGAGCCGCGGAAATGCATGATATTAATCGCATGTCGTTGCAAAATTATGACTGATTATAAGAAGGCTGTTGTAATAACGTTAGATGTTTCCGTTTATTAAAATTTGTTAAGCATTTTGTCCGATTCTAAAAACACTGTTATAATAACATTAGATGTCCCAGTGCTATAGGTATTAATTGTAAAAATTGAAGTGATGTCAGATTTTAGTTCATTTGCTATACCTAAGACAATTAACTATGTTTGGAAAAAATGTCTGAGAGAACCGAGCAAGTTTTCGAAAGACATGTGAAGTCCGCCAATCCGCACTTGGCCAGCGTGGTGGACTATGGCCTGATTCCCCTCGTATTGAAGGGAGGCCCGTGGGACGTTAAAAAGGGCTTAATACAGGAAGAAAATTATATTAAATATTTCTAGCAATAAAATTCATTATAGACCATTTTGTTGTATGTTTGTGCATGTCACTACCGACCCCAAACACTGTCACAACCGCCCTTGGTATGTGGCCGGTTGTGACACTTTCCTATTTTTTTTAATTGCATTTTATGAGTAAATACATCGTATTTAGGGACAATATATTAGTGTTTTTACATAGACATATGTACAAATTACGATAAAAGTTCCTTTTCTACGAGCTAACTAGTAAATAAACAAAATTATTGGCGATCAAACAAAAATTGGCACAACTGCACCCAGTCTACCCTACTTACTGTATATTTTTATTATATATTTTATAAAATAAAACTTACTAATATTATAAATGTAAAAGTTTTGATGTTTGATTTTTGAATGGATGTTTGTTACTCAATCACGCCAGAACAGCTGAACTATAAATAATAATAATAATAATAATGTACTTTTAACCAAAAACTCCGACCGAAGCTCGGTCGCCTAAATACTCTTGTATTACCTATATTATGTAGAATAAATTATTAAAGTGAAGTAATCGAAATACTCCAACTTTATACTCCACCAGTCAACTGAAATAGATGTTTAGCCTCAGAATGCAAGACTATATACTTTCTATATCGACTATAAACTTGTATACACCTTCGCTTTGGCATTTTATATGTTGGCTGTAAGTTTCATATAATCTCGTGTAAGTCACGAGATATCAAGTCAAGGGTCATCAAATTCGTTTATTTTTAAGTAATATTTTATAGGATTTCATTTCATTTCATTTCAATGAAAAAATTATCTCTCAGTATTTTTTTTAGAGAACGATGCATTTATATCAGCTTTGGCTTACCTTTTTGTAAATATGTCTCTTACTAACCTTCCCAGCTTCATAGAAAGAGAGTTGAAAAAACCCTTGTGCGAAGCCAACAGAGTTGATAGTATTATATTTTTCTTTGCCATTTAAAAAATTCAATTGAATGAAACGAAAGGCATAAGTTATTTTTGTTTGCCAATGTTTACGAAAGAGAGCAATAACATGTAAAGATGTGGTCTGGTTTTCATCAAATATTTAGTAGATTTCTATTTCTGTTCATGAATGGTTTTGACGTACCTTTGTTTTTCGTCATGTTTCTTTGTTATTTTATTTTATTTTTATACTAGATTTTGCAGTTTTTTTTTTGTACAGTAAACTGTAAATGTTCAATAATGGATGGTCTTATACTTGATAAAACACTGTGATAAAAAGAAGACTGGGTCACTAATATCTGTAACCAAAACATACTTAAATAATTGCACTGCATAAAAGAGGGATGAATGACAGCCAGATAAGTGCGTGTTACTAGCCACTATTACTGGAGGTAGCGGATTAGACCCCGCTAGATATGAATCTTCTTGGCATTCTATAAGGATTCTATATTCCGTAGGGGGAGCACTCACCTCCTCCCCCCCCCCCCTACAACTTGCGTTTACCTAGTCTGTGGTTTACCTAGTATGTGGGTTATTCCTTGAGGAGGGATGTATCGGGTTATGTCTGATCTCAGGATGTAACCTATTTTCTTGACAAATATCGATGTCTGTTTAGCGGTTGAAGCGTGAAAAATAACAGACTTTCACACTTATAATATTAGTATGGATGTATGCATGTATATTATATAATTACTTTTTAAAAATAAATATACACTGACTTTAAAAACAGTTATTTTAAAGGGCTGGATCTTTTTGAAATTTATGTGTCCTTAATATAAAATTTTACCAAACAAAATAAAAATATTATCCAGTCTAATTAAATACCATCTTTTTTTAAAAGTCGGTGAAGTAGCCAAAAATGTAGTCGATAACTCACTAGATTCCCTCTTCTTGCAATTAGGGAACTACATAAGGAATAACTAATTTAAAAAAAAATAGTTTTACAGCACTAAAACATAAATGTTTAAAATGTATACGACATTTACTCGGTATTTGTGATCAAAACGCATTTCCCGGTATGTTTTATGCATGAATGGGTGCTCCCATTTAATTATAATGAAATCTTTAGTTTTAAATGCATTGTTCTCTTCATGTAGGTTCTAGAAATAAAATCAAAATAATCCATTTAATAAAGAAAAGCAAAAGGAGAAATAGTTTTAAACAGCGGCTGCACATCCTCTCCTTTTCAGCGCACTTCTCTAGCATTCAAGGATTGCACTCTAACCTCTATTCGGTCCACCACCACCTCGAGACCGCTAACCCGAATTTACTTTTTTCACGGACACGCAAATTCAGAGCCCAGCGGATGACCAGTATTCGCTTGAACATAATCTGCTACCAACGTGTCCTTAATTTGGAGGTATCAAACATCTCGGTTCTGTGGTGCTTGGTTAACACAGGTTTCAAACCAGCAGTTTATGCATGCGTTTGTCGTTTACAAAGCGGTAACCGGGAGACGACTCATTTGTTGAATTACCTAAGCGAAAAAACTGACATCGTCCAGCATCGATATCCAATCGCTCAACTGGTATTTCTGAGAGAGTTTAATGCCCACCACCAGGAGTGGCTGTTTCCATTCTTAAAAACTGATCATGCTGGGAGAGAGACGCGCAACTTCACACTATCGCTAGATCTCTCTCAGTTAGTTCAGGAAACCATTCGGATACTGGATGTTAATGGACACACACTTAATTGCTTGGACTTTCTGCTGATAACTGATCGTGATAGGTTGTTGGTCTCAGTTTCTTCCTCCTTGGGAACCTCAGACTATTGTCTAGTGAAATTTGTATCCAACTTTTACCCTCCTGCTCCAGACTCCTCGGTAAAGAGGCGGATATAGCAATACAGTTCAGCAGATTGGGACGAGATGTGGCATTTCTTTGCCATCTTACCCTTGGCGACAAGTTTGTTTCTCTACCAACGATCCGTCGACAAACAATGCCTGTTTAAATTGCAATAGTTGCATGTTCTTAAATGAGAAGTTAGTGTGATCTCTTTTTTTCGGCATAAGATTAATAATTCCTATTATTACTTAGAATACTTTACAAAAAATGAAGGTATGTTATGTTTTTATCATTGATTTTATAGAAGTTTAGTTTATACAGGGTTATTGGTAATTCGACGTATACCCGTTAGGGGGTGATAGAAGTGACTATTTGTGATAATTTTAACCCCCATAAGCATTATGCAAAAGTGAACCATTTTTTAAGTTATCATGTCATGTATGTATCATACATGACATGATAACATTAGCTTTTTTCAGAATAAGTCAAAAATGCAACATAAAAATTTATTTAAAAAAAGTATCAATTTTAATCTCATTTTCTCTTTTGATTTATAAAAAACGAATAAACACCGATAATTTATCAATATTAAAACACCAATTATCGGTCCAAATTAAAAAAATCGAGATGAAAAACCAAATTATTTAATTTTTTTTTTGAAATTTTTTTTCACTAAAATGCCTTAAAACCAAAAAAAACGTTATGAAACTTGGCTTGCAGATTATTTTAAAAACAACCATTTTCTTAGCTCTCCAAAAATGCCAAACAACTAGGAACTTATTTCAAAGAAATTGAAAAAAACATCACAAAGGAAGCAGGCGGAAATTCGTATTCGAACTAAACTTAAGGTCGTTCTTTAAAATTTCCATAAAATTAATTAAAAACAATACCCAATGTAAACAAAACAAAAATTCAAATTTAAAATAAAATTAAGAACCAGTACTTAACAGTTTAGTAGTTATAACATTTATTTAATAATAAATAACAATTAAGACATTTTGTAATTTAGCCTAATTAAAGTTCTTGCTCGAAGTGACTTCCCCTAGTGCGTACGCAAAGTCGCATTCTTTTTCTGAGTTGTCACTAACTATGGAAGTAGTCAAATTATTCCGCATCGCATTTGCTGCATTTATAATTCTTGTTTTGAGTTTTTCCGCGGATGACACAGGCGAGACAGTAATAGAAATCAATCGGCGTTAAGTCCGGACTCCTCGCAGGCCACAGAATGGGTCCTCCTCGCCCTATCCAATTATTAGCCAGATCGAATAAAATCAAAAAAGAGTAATTTAAATTAATATATATTTTTTATCTGTAAAGATAGCTATAGTGTTACTTAATACTTTACCTTAAAGTTATAATAGCAATCTAAATTAAAAAAATATTTTTTTAAATCACATATAAAACAATAATATTGCTTTAATAAATAATTAACATTTTTTATTTTCTTTGTGGTTAGACATATTATAGTAATAGCAACACTAAATAATATATTATTAATTATAAAAGTTAAAAAAATTGTAATGTATATAATAATAACAGCTAAAATTAAATAAATAATATTTAATTATAATACTTATTAAAATGTTTTTTTAAATATGTTTAGAATTAAAATCAACAGATAATGTAAGGTACTTTGGTGCCATTTTTGAATTTTTTAAAATCATTTTTGTAAATTGTGGGTAGGCACTATCTGTAATAAGTATATAACGCCTTTGAGATGTCTAACACCTTAGTCTCTCCCGTGACGATGATTGTTGTAAAGCAGTCGAAACGTCGGGAACCCAAAATCAAAATAAATCCGCGAAATAATCCGAAAAGATAGTTTTATTTAAAATGTCAAAAATTCGCGTAAATCTAAGAAAGTGATATAAAAGTATACAAATACGACTATGGCTGGTTTAAATCTCTTCTCGACAGCCTTTAATGAAAGGATTTATCTGTACAAAGAAGGGACGGTACAAAGTTCTATTAATTCATCTTTTGAAATAAGTGAGCTATAGAAATATTTTGTTTCTAAAATTAATTACAAATAAAGGAAATGTTTGATTAAATCGTCATTTATTTTAAATATTTTAAGTGATATTTTGATGAACAAAAAAATATAGATAAAAAAATACACAACTTAGTTTCTCATGCATTTTATTTATAGTAGATATTTTATTTAGACTTTGTCACATTACGTGTTAACATTTTAATAAATACTTACATACATTACTATAATTTAATATTTACATTTTATTATTACATATTACATCATGAATTTTTAACTAGTATATGATAAAATAAGGAATCCACTGACAGTTTTGTCACTAACAAATCGTGACTACTACACTGTTTATGTAAGTTCTATGAGGAAGTTCACCTTGAAGATATAGATTTATACTTTGTTATCACGTAGCACATCTGTAAATTCTACAACATTACTGTTTGGAAAAATATATAATTCACTAACTCTTTCATCACCGATAGGTAAATCATTGTTGCTAAATCTATTTGATCTTCCTGAATGTTCTTGACTAATGTTACGGTTACCATTCTTACAAATTTCACGTTCCATTTTTGGTGGGCGTAGTATTTCTTTATCTGAATGACTATGTTCTCTGGCACAATTACAAGAACTTCTTGCTTTTAAAGAATCTACTGGGGTAATATTTATTGATTTTCTTGTAGAGTAAACGCTCCTCTCATTTGTTGATCGAATTGATAAAACCCGAGTTCTACATGACTGTCCGTCCTAAAACAAACTTTTGGTTTATTATCTAAACTATAAATTAAGTAAAATTTTATGTGTTTCTTTATTTACCTCATAACTATCATGAGTGAATCTGTTCTGTTTTTGCCTAAATGTAAATCTTTGTTTGAATTCCTTTTTAAACTTTTCCTGGAACAATAAATATAAAAATTATAACGTTGCCACAAATTAAACTGTAATATATATTAATAGTATGTGTGCACGTGAGCATGTGTGCGTATCCATGTGTTTGACGCACGCGCGCGTTCTGAGTGTGTGTCTGTGTTTTTTCTAGATAACTCATAAAAAGATTAGCATGAAGATATAGTATTTAATTTAGAATACTGATTATAATATTAAGCTTTGTAAAAATATAATTATTACTCAAAGTATTTTTTTTTCAAATGTATATATAGGTAGTAAGAAAAAGAAAGCATTATTTTAAGAAGTAAAACATTCGGTAGAGATCAATATTTTCACAAAATTATACATCTTTATTTAGTTTTACAGTTTATACATTGTGTTTGAAAATAGTTAAAAGTTTATATAACAAAAAAGTCATTTATAATCGTTTAGAAGTATATTTACATAAAGTAAACGAAGCCATTAAGCGGAAAGACAAGTCATCATGTTTCACGTCAACGCCAGCCCCTAAATATTACTCTTTTCATTTTTTGGCCCTTTCACAGTTCACTTACTCTAGACATAAATAACTAAAAAATAACAAATTGAAAAGACTCGAGTAACATCGTCTATTTTCAATATTATTTTTCACAATATATAATAAAAAATACCAAAGCCTTTCATACAAATAAATAAATAAATATGTTGGGACATTATTTTTGAGTGTAATGTGGTTATGACCAATATTATTTTTTGGTAAAACTGATAAATTAAGTAAACATAGTATTTTAATAAACTTGTTTAGGATATATATAGTAATGCAAACATTTTAAAAATTGTCAAAGTGGCATAAGTTAGTGGCTTACGTACATGTAAGCCAGTAGAGTATTTTAAAATTGAGCCCTCTTGGCCGATAAGGTTTGTCATCTCATAAGTATGAAAAAGAACTATAAAAATCCTTTCAATAACAAAACATTTCTAAATTTCATAAAAAAGAATCACAATTTTTTTCTGAACTTTTCGAGATAAACATATTAGGTTCTTCAACGACTACGAAAGCCTATTCATAACTCTGCAACTATTGGCGTGAAGAAAAAAGACATTGAGAAACATCTATTCAGAATTTTATAGACTAATTAAGATATACCCCACATATTTATGTAGACTCAAAAAGATTTTTTCACCCTCTCAATTACGTGTATGCAGTGCCATCCTTATTTTTATTTTTTGTAATTTGACTACAGAATTGTCTAGCAGTTCATATGAGACACCTTACTACTAAATTTTAGCAATGTAGCTCCAATAGTCTTTGAGTAAGTTTGCTGTGGCATACGAACAGTCGAACATAGTAAAATCATAATGGTTCCATTTTAACTTTTTGGCTACACAATTTTCAAGAATAGCCTCCAGTATGCTTGCAAATAATGAAGACAGGTGCCTTTTTTATAAATAAAATTCGGGCTACTGGCTGCTTTAATTTTATTTGATAGTTTAAATTCATGATATCATATATTTATAATATGTACTTATTTTAAGATATATACGTATACATATAGTGTATCAACTATCTGGTATCCATAACATTAGCCTCGTAGCTTACCATAATGTTAATGTCCCAACATATTTATTTATTTACATTTTCTATGTCACTCTCAAACATATTGAATCTCTAAGTTAAATACAACCGTCAAAATATTGGTAAATAAGGGCAACTATTACTTAATATCTATTTTAGTAAGAGAAATTGTTAAATCTTATATTAGAATCCCAGGTAATTCCTCAAAGACCATGTCTTTACCCTAATTGTCTACACCAAGAATTGGAGGCGGGATCGCTTTTGCATGAATTGGTATTTTGTTTTAGTGTAGGAATGTAAACGTTTCCCGTAGACATTTCACAAAATGTAATTGTATATTTTTAACGTCGTAAACGTTTATTTATTAATTGTATACCACTTTCGTGGCAACTTGCGTAATCTAATAAATTATACGTCCACTTTTTCATTTCCTCAATTACTTTTCCATACTTTTGTATCTGTTTTTACATTATATAATTATTTTATATGTTATAAACACATTTAAAAATAACAAATGAATACTTACGTTGTATATAGCGTATATAAACGGGTTGTAGCAAGAGTTACTCATTGCCAGCCAGTCAAAGCAAAAGAAAATTACGTTTATGTATCTGTATCTGTAAACATAACTTTTATTAATATTTACATTCTTTAAACATATTTATTTTAGAATTATTTTATGATAAGCGAGTTAAATCTTGGCTTGTTTGAATAAATTTAATATAGACAGGGAAGTAATTTTGTAAAGAAAATTATAAGACGTAAGTTAAATTATCAAGCACTATCATTATTACACGTTTCGTTAAGAAATCTATTATAATCTAAACAATTCTAGTTTATAGTGTTTTTTCAAAACCTTTTTACTTTTTATGATTTAAAAAAAAAGTTACGACTTATAGTTCTTAAATTGACGAATTATTTAAAAAAAAAACATTATGGTGTTTAAATATACATTATGTTTAATGTTATTAAAATTGTTTTAAAAATACTTACTCATTAATAGATGGAAAGAATGATTGAAGGAGCATATAACTTTGCAAAGGAAGCCAGCAGAGTGCAAATAACGCAACCACCAGCACCAGCATTTTTATTACCTGTATTTCAATGTATATATTAAACATCTAAAAAACTAAAATAATAAAGCTAAAGACATTATTTGTTTGCATGAATATGCTAAACTCTGGTCCTGCCCATTTAAAATATTATTTTTACATTGTGTCGCAGGCTTTATTTTTAGCGCTTAAGGTTATACGCTTTATTTATCTAACATCACGCTAGGACTCTTAGTAATGAAGCATGTATATATTAAAAAAACTAAGCAAGACGAGCAACGGACTTATGCTCTAACCCTTACCTTCTTTCGTAGGGTAAATTTTGTCCCCAGACGGTATTTTTCTGCACATAACTCTTTTTCTAGTTCACCATTAAGTCTCCACTTTCATGTAATCTGAATGCTGGCTGTGCTTTCACAATTTGGGGTTGCGCATTTATTGGGAGCTAGTATTTTCGCAAGTGTGAGTCATTGGGGGTCGAAATTTACCCTACGAAGGTACTTATGTCACTTTTTAATTTATTAATGTTTATTGTTTTCATTTATTTTAAACAAACTGACGACACATTTGAATGAATCAGATAAGAGAGATACTATAAGATACAAATGATTCATAAAGATTCATAAAGATGATTAATTCCAAAAGAAAACTGATTTTTCTGAATCTTCTGAAGATTCAGAAAAATCAGTGTTCTTTTTAATATTCCAACGAGTTTAATGATAATATTCTATAATATCCGAACAAGATACTTATAATAAAATATAAAACGAAAAAAAGAAGAAGCAAAAGAGAAGAGGCTAACGTTATCACCTTATTTTGCTAACTTCTTATTAATTTCAATGAAATTTAAATAATTTAATGACTGATTTTTATTTAAAATATATCAAATATTATTATTGTTATTATTATATAAGTTTGGCCATTTAAATTTATTCTATAAGAGCCTCCATTTATTTACATTAAAATACAAAAAATACCTCCATTTAAATACAAAAAAAAAAGACATGAAAATGAGTACAGTTTCCAAATGAGGTGGCAATAATAAAAATGGATCGTTGAAAAATGTTTAAAACAAAAAGACAGGTTGTTAAAACTAATTTAACAAATTTTAACGAGTTGGATCTACGTTTCGTTTAAATTATTTATAAAAAAAATTCAGAAATATATAGACTAGCAGATTAGTTAATGACAAAAATTGATTGACTTGTATACTACTGTGGTGGACTGTTTTAAGGTTTCTAAATGAAACTCCAATCCATCCAAATGAAAAAGCCAGCATCATGTTTCAAAACTTATATATTTTAACTAGATTTATTTACAATTTATTAGAAAACGTTTATTTTCAACAATTACTCATTTCGTTTATCCAGTTAATAATCACGGAAAGCATCTACCCATGTTATCCGTTTTTATGTTTCTCTAGTCTTTCCACTTTTATTTGTGTTTCTTTTTTTCCGGCCTGCATATTCTCGTGATTTTTAACTGGCTGATTTATAGTCCTTGATTTTTAATTTTAGATTAGGTGACGGTCCGATTTGGATAACGTAGGTTGAGAAGGTCGAAGGTCGTCTTGTCACTAGGTCTTTTTTTTTAAATTTTAAACCCAGAACCCCTGCTATTATAAGTGATAGGCTAGGCCTAGGCCGAGGCCTAAGGAGTTTCCTAAAATTATTAAATATAAATAATTTTGGGAATACTTTCTGATAAAAAAAGATAACCTTCTTTTTATTCTTCATTTGATTCGCATCTCGTGTTTCCTGCGCGTTGCCAGGCGCACGCGCCCCCCACAATTTCATAGCCATATGAGCGTACGCAAATGTTATTACGCATAATGGAATAATGTACTGAAACAAATAATAAAATAAAATAAAAATCCTTTATAAATATAAATAAATAAAAATTGTACAAATATTATTATGATTTATAAAAACATTCCTAACAAATATCTCTTAAAAGTACCGTCAAAATATGACGTTAAGTTAAAATAAAGAATAATAAGTTCTGATTCTCTAAATACGAACTTACGCACATCACATAAAGTTTTGTTTTAAACAAAATAATGTCCCGTTTTTAACTTTGTCTCCCGAAAAGAAATGGCCTTCGGGTGTGATTCAGAGTAAAAGCTACATGGAGTATATCGTTATATTTATTTTCTTTTTTTTAAATGGCAATTTAATAATATTGCAGATTTTTTTTTCATGATTATTAGAAATGTGTAAACTTATTGTAAAAAATATAAAAATAAATGCCAAATAATAACAAAATCCTAAATTATACCAAAGAGTAAAATCAGTAAAATTTGTCGTATAATAAATACCTCGACCGGTGCGTGAAATAATAAAATAAAAATCAAATAATCCTTGTTATATTTAGTAGCATATATTAGAAAAAAACATATCAATTAACATTTTTACTTATCGATTCTAAATATCGGTTAGATACTTCGCATAAATCGTGTTGCAAATTCCTAGTATAAATAGTATTATGAAATCAGAAGTTAATATTTAAACCTTACCTGGAAAATATACAATAATAGTCTGTATATTGCTAGCGAATGTGATCCAAATTCAGTTGGAGCACAAAAAGGTTTTTCGTAAAACACTCTGGACACTGCAATAAAATGTTTCAATAATGTTTCGAGTAGTTAGCTAAGCCTTTTAAATTCTATCTAAATTGCAACTATTTAAAAATTGCTATTTATTGTTTTTTTTATTATTTAAAGTATGGCATATATTTTAAAAATTCTTTCAATAATATCTTTTTCTAACGTTGGGAAATGCATTTGGGCACTATGTGTTGGCAAGATCGCTTACGCAATCAACCACGACGCTCGAACCACAGGCCTGCCGAAGAACAACAGCCATGGGGTTGCTCCAATGGTCCACTTTGCTATCAGAGAAGTACCAGGAGCAACTCGCACGGCACACCGCCCACCGAGGTGGGCCACCTACATGTGCGTTTCTTGGCTTCGCGCCCGGCTGGATTGCCGGGCACTACTGAGCTCCCCCCACCACGACAAGGTGAACGCACTTTGGGGGGGTTTTAATAATATCTACAGGATCTCTTAGTAACATGAAATATTTTTATTGACGTATAGGTAGGTAGATAATATGTTTATGAGCGTTTATGACCATCCGCGGGCGAAAACTAATAAACAAAACCCAAATGAGTTTAATATACACTATACTTATAAGTCTAATTTCTTTTATATTTAAATTAACATTAAAGAAATTAAATAACATTTCACATTACATAATTAAAAAATACAAAAATAATTTTGCGCTCTACACGCTCTACTGTTGCATACAAAATATGACCAAGAAATGTTTTGGCTGTACGACCTCAGATTAAAATTCAACTCAAACTCAACAAAACAATATCTGCATCTTTTGATATGATGAAATAATAGAAGCTAAAAGTTATTGTTAAAATTGAAGGCAGTGGCAGGAAAAATATATATTATTAGAAAAAATATTAATAAAAATAGATATTATTAGAAAAATACAAAACAACAGTGTATTTTAGTAAAATTATTAGGTACCTAATATTTATACATAATAATATATAATTAATTAAAAATATTATTCTTATATTTTATAGGTATTATAGGTAGATCATTTATTATTGAAATTACCTGGGTCTTGTTCGTCTACCATAATGACTTCCCATGACATCGCCATAGGCGCAGCAAGTGATAAAGCGAAAACCCATATAAACACTATAATGACCTTGGCGATACGTTTGGATGTGTGGGCACTGGAAAGAAAAATCTTATAAGTTTCAACGTATCTCATTATAGATATTACTAAATTATTAATCATATTTTTTTATTTTAAATGCTTCCTATTCATATGTACCTATATCGCGGTGACTTTGGCTCGGTCAGGAATAATTTCGTAAAAAAATTTAGGTTTTTTTGTAGACAACTCGCTAAGTGAGATAATATGTATGGTATTAAACCATAAAGTATTGAATTCCCAACCGATTTTGGTTATAATTAAATACAGTATAGGAAAATTATGTGAATTTCGGCTGGGCCAAAATTTGCGGAAATTTGGTTAGCTTTGTACCACCTATGTCTGGTCCTGGATTTCACTAAGTATCTTTAAATTTCACGCTTATGGTTAATTTTAATCTCCTAATTTAGAGCTTTGAAGAAGTGAACTTACGCCATAGATAAAAATTTAACAAGATGTTTAGGGTCGCCTTAAAATAAACTAGAAAATTTGCATAATGTATCATTTTACTGATCCTTTTAGAACAATATTTTTGTATTTAACAATTAAAATTATTCTTAGATCTACCTCGAGCCATTTGTTAGGATCTCAAGTCATTTGATGCTGGCGTGTGCGTGGATTTTATTGTAGAGAATACTTTAATAGTATGATATTTCAGGACTTAATGCTTGTAACGGTTGATTTATGTGGATATGTTAGCATTCATTTTTTTTTAAACTAGTAATTTACCCTCGCTTCACTCGAATGCAATGGGTGAGGGTTTATCTGTCATACGTTTAATTGCTTTATTTTAAACCGTTTAGGTAGTGCAGGCCAATGAAACAACTTAACTGTTACTTTTCCTCAGATTTCAGTGAAAGTTATTATAATTTGATTGAAAGAATTTTTCGAATCGGAAGTAATTTGAGGGATTACCCCCAACATCGAAACCTACAAACTCATAAACTTAAAAACTAGTGTAGAATGTATACTGATAATCTTTTAATCCCAATTTTCTATAAAAAATTTCGTCCTTTTATTTTAAAAGTTTATTTTAAAATTGATAATTTTTTCTATAAAATGTAGATGCACTGTTATATAATATTTAAAGTTAATAGCACTAAATAATCTCGAGGTCATAACTCAAATCCCATTATATAATATAATCCTATTAATTAATCCATACTAATATTATAAATGCGAAAGTAACTCTGTCTGTCTGTCTGTCTCCTTACCTACCGATTAGACGAAATTTGTCATGGGGATGTCATGGAGATGGGGGATGGTTTGAGACCGTGGGAAGAACATAGGATAGATTTTACCCTGGAAATCATTCCTTAAGAGGGAAGGGAGTAAGGGATATAAAATGGTAATAATATATAAATACTTGAGAAATGATTGATTCTCCATACAAAGTTCCACCCCCCTTTTCACCCTCTTAAGGGTGAAAAGGGCGGTAGAACCTCTTAACCGCCATAACGGACGAACCCGAGCGAAGCGAGGGTGAGTCGCTAGTAATGTTATAAATGCGAAATTTTGGATGGATGTTGGTTACTGAGTCACACCAGAACGTCCGAACGAATCCAGATGAAAGGCACAGAGATAAATTATAGTTTATAATAGCATAAACATTACTACTACTAGCATAAACGTTACTTTTTATCCCGGAAAATGTACGGTTCTCGTGAGATAATTTGTTTTTATTTTTCACAGAACAAGGGATCGACTGCCTATTCCATACTAACTATTGAAACGTACCTAGGCAATAACCCGAGTGAATCGAGGGTGAGTCGCTAGTTTCTAATAAGGGCTAATTATTAAATTAATCGTAAATAATAAATTAGGCCACTTCTTGGTCAAGACAAAGGAAGGCGTTGAGAGCGGTAACATACGGTACGTTATTGGCGAGATTGGAAAAATGGAATAAGTCACTACAATTTCTTCGTCTACATGAAAAGAAAAATTATCAAAATAATCTCTACACACTACACCAACTCTCATTATATATAGAAAAAGCCTCCCTTTGCTTATATAGCTCAAGCCTACATATGTATATGTATAAGCAAATTATGACGTAACTTATTTCCATCATAATAATGATACGGTAATTAAAACTGTCTGTCACTTATTATTATTACTATAACTGTCATTTTCCTTATTACATGCGTATATTACAGAATTACGAACAAACCTTCGTGGATAATCTGGATCAACGTTAATGAATTTTGTTTGGCGTTCACTAATTTATTACTTACTTAGTAAAGCTATTATGCAGTTACTAAAATAGATTATTTAGAAAACTAGAATGTAATTCACTTAAAAGGCAAGATTTAACCACAGAGATCGCTTAATTCACAGCACTAAACGAAATAAACAACGTCGTATCATTAATTTTGTTATTCAAATTAAGAATTTTAATTAAACGTGATTGCGAAATTATTACGTTTACTCATTTGTATTGTGAAATAAATATAATTGAATATTACTTAAACAATCAATTGGAGTAATACATTTTAAATTAAGAATAATGATATTAAAATCTATAGAAAAAGAGGAAGTAAAAGTAAGATGCGAATTCTGGAGTGTAGAAGAAAGAAAATAATTCTTTCTTGTATGCTCCTGATTCCTGAATTTCAAATATTTTCATGTTATTTTCTAGCTCGCTAGCCCCGAGTTAGGTCCCACATAAAGCCATAGGTCCTGTGTGTCAATCTGATCTTGTACAGTTATCATCTAACTGAAATTTGCGATAGAAAGGAATATGGAATTTACTTGTGTACTATAATATCTCAATTGGATGGTCTCACTATGAACTGTTGAGATCAAAGAGACCCATTCTTTGAGAGATTATTTTATCACACAAGAGTTTCATAAAGTTATTTAGAGATTACTTTGTAGATTAATGAGAATCTAAAATTGGTAATCAGTTTTATAAGCTGTTGTTTATTGGTGTAATTTAGTTGAGTTAAAAAATGGAAGTGAGCCACATGAGTCAGTATTATATATGTATGTATGGGACAATCTTATCACCTAAGTAAAGTAAATAATATAAATTATTTCTTAAATTACTTTCAATGAATCAAAAAACGTTCGTTTAAGGTACATACCTTAGCGGGGTAATAATAGCTCGATGTCGATCCACAGCAATAGCAGTTAGAGTAAATACACTAACGTTAACACTCAGTGCTTGTACAAATGGGCAGAAAGCACACATAAAATGTGGAAGTAGCCATCGCTGGAGTAACGCTGCTTGGAACTAAAAATTATTTTCAATATTAACTACGTATTTTATACAAAATAAATATTTTTTAAACAGTAATAAAGTTTAATTGAAAATCTGCCTTTAGTCATAAATATTAAATGTAGAACTTTTATCACATTATTTTTACACAATAATTGTTTTTGAATTAATTGAATTTTGAATTTAATTTAAAACAACTAATAATATAAAATGAATGAAAATATGTTACTTACTTGGAATGGTACAGCAAATAACCCTATGACGATATCAGCTAAAGCTAAATTAGCGATGTAGCAATTAGTTACGCTTTGCATCCTACGTGATGTTGCGACTACCCACATAACAAGCAAATTGCCCACGACCGCTAAAACTGAGATGGATCCATATAGAAAGGACAATAATACGATCATGCTCGTCGGCACATCGTATAAAGTATCTGTAACAAATTTTATATTATATTCCTATTTATTTTTTGTTCGGACCATGATTCAAAGAACAAACGTATCATCAGAAATGTTATCATTTCTCATTTCTCGTAATAATAAAGTGTTCAGTGAAAATTATTTAAAATCAGTACTGAAATTGCGCAGTTTTATAATTGATAATACAAGTAATGAATAGATTCATCGTGAATCTTTGCGTGAATTTATAAACAAATAAGTAAGATACAAAATACTAAGTTCTCATAGAGAGTTTATTTTCACGTTAATCAGGTAAGTCTTTAGTAATGTAAGAGTTCAGCCCTACTCTTTAAATAAATAAATTGACATACCATATGTGTCATAAGTGATATTGTGGCCCAAATATTCCTCGATTGTGATATTTCTTGTCCAATCTGTGTCATCCTCTCGCGTATTTCTAGTACTGTAATAGAAAAATTGTTGATAATATCCATATATAAAATATTGCCAATAAATGCGATACATATATTGAGTTAGTTACCCATACAATACCATTACCGCTCTTCCTACAGTTTCTTTCAAGATAAATTTTCTTTTTTTATTCAATGTATATCTAAGTAAATGTATGAGTTGGTGGAAAGTGACTTTTATACGAGTACACCAATCCATTTTTCATATAACATAATATTTGCTAAAAGGTATTTCAAAGTTCGCTTTTGTCGAGATAACCATTGTTTTTGATATATTTTATAAAAGGATAAAGTTTCTTCCTTATAGTCGCAATTATTGAATATTCAAAGGATTTTCTGTTTTTGCAAGTATTACAAAATGATTAACTAGCACCCTCGCTCCGCTCGATTTCGTCCCTACTTACGTTTTAACTTTTAGTATAGATTTCTCAGAGATGAGATATTTTCCCGCAATAAAAAAATATCCTGTATGTTGACCCGGATAACCGGCTATCATCATACCAAATTTCATCAAAATCCCTCCTGTGGTTTTTCCGTGATGCGGTAACAGACATACAGACAGACACAAATTCTTAAAACTATAGATTCGGCCTCTGTATCGATAATAATGTCTATTTCAATAAGATTTTCCAAAAAATATTTAATGTACAGATTCGGCTTAGTTACAATTTTATTATAAGTATGTATAGACAAGAGAAGTTACAGTTTCAAGATATTTAAAGTACAATAGTAAGACTATATTAAATTTTGAGTTACACCCCAGAAATACGTTGGTTTCAACAAAGGTTAACATATTTACAACGTAAATTCTCTTCTTAATAAAAGTCCTACAGATCTAGAAGATGTTTGTTTCAAATACTATTTATTTAATATATTTAATCGAGCAATTCTTGTATATTTATGTATTCAATCATTCGTTCGCTTGCTCGCTCGCTCACTCACTCACTTTGATGTTTCGCACCTTTAATGAACCACTTATCGATTGGCATATCAAGCATGAGTTGGCGTAGCGGTAAAAGCTCGGAGTAGAAATTTGATCATGGTAAGTTCGATTCCCCGTATTCAGAATTTTTTTCTTTTTCTTAATTTGTATATTTATCATTTTTCAATTATGCAAAGAAATTAATATTTTATTTATTTATTGTTTTTTTTATTTATTTGTATGCAAAAGGCATAGAAATAATAAAAAAATGGGATTTTGGACTTTTAATAAACAAGGGATTGTAATTAAAGCGCATGCGAAAAAACTTTGTATATAATAATTCAAAATTCAATATAATATATAGGTACTTCAAATATTTAAATAAACATTATTTAGTCGAAAAATATGTTTTTACAAATATAAGAGTTAGATATATTTTATTATGGATTTTTGTGGCAAAACTACAATGGTAATAAAAGCTTTTACACTATTTTCATTATAGCACGATGCGGTTGGCACTTGTCAGTACAATATCAATTAGGAAGAAGCAACGGAAATGTTAAAGGTTTTTTTTTTTAAAATCTCAGTTCTTAAAAAAATTTAAAATATCCTTTATTCCAAATTTATATTTCACTTTCAAATTATATTTAAACATAACTCTCTCTCTCGAGATCAAAACGTGACAAACAAGACAGATAAACAAAATAATAAATATGGTTCATCAGTTACGTAGAAAATTGGTACGTAATTTAATTGTTTTGTTCCTAAATTGCTACTTAGTAACAAAAATAAAAAAAAAAACACACAAAAAGTATTTCCCTTATAATAAATATCGATCATCCATCGTACCAATAATATACCATCACTAAGAGGTTACATGCATAACAAATCGCACCGTTTTTTTTATATTTTGAATGTATTTGAATTTTGAAATTTATACCATACGTTAAAAATATTTTGGGTTAGAGCGGAAATATGACGTCAAGTTTGTTAATCATAGGAAAATTCATTAGTGAAAAGAAACGGTTTGTCGAATGCCACTCGCGCCATGCCACAATGAAAATAGTATAAATAATAATAAGTAGCACTTTCAGAGAACGCTGATTGAGCGATATATTTTCGGACTTGTTAGACAAAACCGTGACAGCTCGGCTAAAACGCACAATACTAGTATATTATAATCTAATATCTTACATGAGCAATTCTTGTATATTTATTTATTTATTTATACCGGCGATATTGGAAACGGCTCTAACGATTTCGCTGAAATTTGGTATGTGGGGGTTTTCGAGGGCGTAAAATCGCTCGTTTTCCAGTTTTCATGTGGTTTTATTTTGCATTATTCTACGCAGAATATGGTCGATTATTTCTTATACTCGGTTATAAGCAATGTGGTCAAACGGTCAAGGCGCGAGTTAGACAACACATATGCCCGGGATCGAGTCCCGGTCGGAATATAAAGTTTTTACTTTTGTTTTTTTTTCTATTTATTTAAGTTTTTAGTTTTTTTAACGAAAAAAACGATACTACAAAAAAGAACTCCGAGCGAAGCTCGGTCGCCCAGGTACTCGCTGTTTATCAGTAAAAGTATTACTAAAATGTTTATGTTTCAGATTTTATTGATTACATACCAATAAACATACAAATCTTTTCGATAATATTAGTAACGTATTGATATAGATATTGGTACAGATATTGGTACATAGATATGGCTTTTATTGCATCGTAAACAGCTATAAACACAAAATATTCAGTGCACAACTTTGATCCCCGTAGAACTTTGTTATACGTGTTAATTGGATACGTGACATAAAAATCGATTGAAAATCAGAATGTAGCGTTATTTTTTGTTTGTATATAGTACATATATATATATATATATATATATATATATATATATATATATATATATATATATATATATATATATATATATATATATATATGTGTGTGTGTATATAGCACGTATATACGAAATTTTAGAATTAGAAAATTAAGACACCTATAGTACAAAAATAGTTACATTATATTCAAGAATATTCTTATGAGCTTGGGTTGTAATGTCATTACTTGTAATATAGATATTGCTTTTACGTATACGACAGTCACGTAGAAGAGTAACGCTAATTTAATAACAGAGCGCTTTGTTTCATCACTATTTCCGCTACCACTATCACTTGATTTGTACTTTAATACGAGAAACAAGTTTAGTAGTAGACAAACAAATAATACTTTTTCGTATATTCAGGCAACAGTTAACACCTAATTGATGACTTTACAAATTGTTACCCGTATGGTGTAACGATCGCTGTCGATTCGTTTCTATAAATATTGTATTTATCTCTCTACACCGGTGGTAGGACTCTGTCAAGCCTGAGGAGTCCGACTGGATGGGTACCACCCCCTTATCTATTTCTGCCGCCAAGCAACAATGATTGCATTGTTGTGTTCCGGTTTGAAGGGTAAGGTAGCCAGCGCAATTACAGGCAAGAGGCATATCATCTTAGTCCTCACAGTGACAACGCACCTGTGGTTCTGCATTTTTGTTACTTAAAACCTAAGTGCATGAACCGTAGGTGTTATGGGCGACAGGTACTGCTTTCCATCAGGTGGTTTGTCTGCTCGTTTGTCACTGAATCTCATAAAAAAAAAACTCTCTACATATATGGCAATGTTTCATTAACTGTCACATATTGTCATGGATTTGAAGCTATCTTGATAAAATTTTGCTTAAGTATGGTCTAAGATTGTCTTACCGTCACAATATACTATTCTACTTCATAACATGCAACACTCTAAGTATTTTTTATTCCTTTAATTTTCTAAAATTTTAAATTGTGTATTCTAAGAACTGTGTAACATAAAATGTATAAAGTTAAATATTACTGAGTATAATATTATACCTTACTTTAGATCTTTTTTTAATTAATATTTTGCGACAAAGTATTTAATCTCTTCATATAATGTCATTTGTACAATAAGACGTCGCGTTGACAGACGTTCTTACACCTTGAAATATTTTTTGCCACCAACTTTTTGCTTTATACCTTTTTTTATAAAATAAAAATAGAGAGTCTTAAACTTTAGGAATAATGAAGAAAATAGACTATATTTTCTTTTGTATGATAAGGAGTTTCTTTTTCATTACACTATGTTGTTTTTCATGTCACAATAGAAAACTATAACATTTTAGAATAACATTGTGAAACTCCTGAGCCCAACAGCAATTAAGTTTTTTTTACCTACCTGACTATCTGAATTGTACCTTAGAAATTAATATCTCTGGAACGACTGCATCGATCTAAACATCTACGGACTCAGAAGAGAGAGACATAGGCTAATTTTAATCCTTAGAAACATAAGCGGATTGTTCGAATAGAATAACAAAGGCTTGACCGATTTTAAGGGCATTTCCACAGGCAGAAACAGAGTAAATAAGCTATTTTTATTCTATTGACATGCGAGCGGAGTCGCAGGATATGATTATTCTTTAGTACTTCTGATTTAGGTTCTGGATCTAAAATAGAATAGTGTATTCATTGAGTGTATAACGTTTGTTATAGAACCATAAGAGTTATGGAAGATGTAATACACAGTGTACTTTTATTCAAAAGTTTTATTTAGACTATAAACTGTTAATTTGAACAAAAAGTAAACACTTTTACATTGCTAGATTATTTTTGTTAGCCAAATTAAAATTATTTAATGTGAGCAAAAGACACTCACAGGCTTTAGAAATATTATTTTTTTGACATTGTTAAAATATGAAAGGTGAAAGTGTAGCTAAAGTATTCTTAACAATTATTGTGTAAACCAACCATTTCAGCGTAGAATTGTAGGAAGAATGCTACTGGAGCTCTTAGAACTTCGAATCCATAGGATAAGGGTTTCTGCTAAAAAAGGTATGAAGGAAATATTTAGAACAAAGAACTTCCAGAAGACACCTAATTATCTTAACAATTATTTTCCTTAATTACTTATGCTAAAATATAAGCTTATGCCAAAATTGTTATAGACTCTTTTTTAACCATATCATAGAAATGAACTTGTATAAATTGCTTAATATGTATAATGGACAGACACATTTAATCGAATGGTTTGTAAGCTAATAAATTTTAATGCACTTGATCTACTTCCTCAGAAATAGTTTGGGTTTACGAAAGACTGCTCCACGCAAGAGCTAGTGTTAAGCTGATAAAGAATATGAGCTTGGCTTGATACAGAATATACTTGGCATACTCTGATTGAGTACACCATAAAACACTGATTAAAAAACTGCATCACTATGATATTAAAAATAAGGCAATCGACCTTCTGACTTCGCATTTAAATAATACAATACAGAAGGCTAATATAAATGGCAAGGGATCCCTGGAGTCCCCTGAGCTAGGGGGCTTAGCTCTACATAGGTCAATCTTGGGCCACTTTCAACCTTATTTATATAAGTGATTTGAACTTATTTGTGCAAAATATACATAAGATAGTATTTTAATCTTATGGTCCTTATTATTTTCAATTAAAACTAAAAGTTAAACTGCACTGCAATTATAGACTCTTGATTGCAGTATTCTTTCTTGATTCGCCATATTTAGGGGTTAGCGAGTCGAGAAAAATACAATAATTTTCGTAATATATTATCCAATGGGTTTTTAAAAGAACCATTCGTGCAATTTATAACGCTGGTTTTGGAGTATTTGTGTGATATTAATATTAGGAAATTTAAATATTTACACGTTCTTCTCAAAACGTAGTACCAAATATATTATGTAACTAGCGGCTCACCCTCGCTTCGCTCGGGTTCGCCTCTAGACAAACAAAAACAAATCTATCTCACCGGAGCCGTACATTTTTCCGGGATAAAAAGTAGCCTATTGTTTATTCTGTCTGTCTATTGTTTATAACTATATTACTGTAAAGTTTCATTAAAATCCAATCAGTAGTTTATGTGAACTAAGCTGTGTAAGTTACTACAGTTTTTTAACTTTCCCACGGGAATTCTTTAATTTTTCAGGATCAAATGTATCTAAGATGTTGCCTGGGGATAAAAGGTACCACCATGCAGAATTTCATCTAATTCGGCGTAACAGATTTAGAGGTTAGCCCGTACAAACAGACAGACAGAGAAACAATTGAAATTGAAAAAAATCTGGATTTGTTCTATTTCTCTTCTTACATCCCCCTGACTCGGTTTTTAGCATTCTATTTCTATGAACAGACATTCGACCTCTATAGTTTGGTTATGCCCTTTTGGACGAAAGTC
Source organism: Argynnis bischoffii washingtonia (assembly GCA_033884665.1). Lineage (NCBI taxonomy): Eukaryota > Metazoa > Arthropoda > Insecta > Lepidoptera > Nymphalidae > Argynnis > Argynnis bischoffii. The sequence goes on along the minus strand of CM066618.1, from coordinate 8,143,429 downwards.
ATAGTTACGCTCATTTTCTTCATATCTCAAGCTCAAAGCGGAATACGACAGTGAAACTCGTATGAATCGCTTTTCTACATCAAGCCCTTATTGACACATAAGTCATAAGTGTAAAGCAATTGAAACGTCGGGAACCAAAAATCAAAATAAATCCGCGAAAAAATCCGAAAAGATATCCGGCTAAACCCTTTCATCTAAATCAGTCCAATAGTTTTGGAGCTTGCTCGGTAATAACAAATAAACAAACAAAAAAGTCTTTCATTTAATTTTATAGCGGCTCATCCTCGCTACGCTCAAACACAGACAGATTTATCCTACGCACTTTACCCGCCCAACGCACAGTACCCTCTCTACACACTTTTATTATCTTATGCACTTTTCCAGCCCTATTAACTTTACCCGCCCTACGCACGTTACCCGCAATACACACATTACCTGCCCTACGCATATTATCCGCCCTAAGTAGATTACTCGCACTACGCACATACCCAGGAGTATATATAATCTCACCGGCTCACCCTCGCTTCGATCGGCTTTGCCTCTAAACAAAAATAATCTATCCCACGGGAACCGTTCATTTCTTCCGAAATAAAAAGGCGCTTATTTATTATTCTAATGTATGAACTATATTATTGTAAAGTTTCATTAAAATCCAATCAGTAATTTTTGTGTACTAAGCTGTATAAGTTACTATAGTTTTTTAACTATCCCACCCGAGATGAAAAGTATCTAAAATGTTGACTGGGGATATAAGGTACCGCCATACGAAATTTCACTTAAATCGGTTCAAAAGTTTCGGACATTAGCCCATACAAACAGACAAACAGACATAGTAACAAAAAATTTGAAAAAAATCTGGATTTGTTCCATTGCCCTTTTTACACTCCCCTGACTCGGTTTTTAGCATTTTTTTTCTATGTACTGACATTCAATCTCTACATTTTTATTAAAGTATAGATAGATAGATTATTTAAAAAAAGGGTTATTATGAAAAAAAGTCTAAAAAAATTTAATATGCTTTCAAAGATTACCTAAAACCTCGCCTTAGTTTTAAGTTTCCAGCTTTGAAGGTTTTCGAGATATGCCCTTTTGAACGAAAGTCATAGTCACGCTCAATTTCTTTATATCTCAAGATCAAAGCTGAGTACGATAGTGAACTCGTATAAACCGCTTTTCTACATCAAGCCCTTATTGACACATTATTCTCGATATAGGTTGCCATTAAGGGGCCGGTTCGCTATACTTATCCGGCTAAACCCTTTCATCTAAATCGGTCCAGTAGTTTCGGAGATTATTCGGTACAAACAAATGAACAAACAAAAAAGTCTTTCCTTTTTATAATATTATAGCGGCTCACCCTCGCTTTACTCGGGTTCGCCTCTAGACAAACAAAAACAAATCTATCCCACGGGAACCGTACATTTTTCCGGGATAAAAAGTTGCCTATTTGTTATTCTGATGTATGAACTATATTATTATAAAGTTTCATTAAAATCCAATCAGTAGTTTTTGTGTACTAAGCTGTATAAGTTACTACGGTTTTTTAACTATCCCACGGGAACGCTTTGATTTTCAAGGATGAAAAGTATCCTAAATGTTGACCGGGGATATAAGGTACCACCATGCAAAATTTCATTTAAATCGGTCCAGCAGCTTCGGAGATTAGCCCGTACAAACAGACAAACAGACAAACAGACAGAGAAACAAAAAAATTGAAAAAAATCAGGATTGGTTCTATTGCTCTTCTTACACCCCCCTGACTCGGTTTTTAGCATTTTTTTTCGATGTACAGACATTCGACCTCTACAGTTTTATTATAGTATAGAAATATAAATTTTCAAGAAGTGTGACACACAACATTAACACAGAAGCAAATACAAACGAGTAATATCTTTGATTTGGTTATAGTCATTATCTATACATATAATACAATTCTGAGTCGAATTACATTAAATATTTTTTGAAAAATCTTATTGAAATAATCATTATTATCGATACATATTATCTTTGTTTTTAGAATTTTTGTCTACCTGGGAACAAATCACGACAAATACTGGACAGATTTTGATGAAATTTGGTACGATAATAGTAGGTCAACATATAGGATACTTTTTACTGCGGGAAAATGTCTTATCTCTGAGAAATCTATACTAAACGTTAAAACCTAACTAGGGACGAGCTCGAGTGGAGCGAAGGTGAGTTGCTAGTTCAAAATAAAATCAAATTTTATAGCTGCTAATATTACTTGATATAATAAGTAACTTAAAGTACATATTTTTTTTACTAATAAAAATAATCAGTAATAGTTAAAAATACAAAAAAGCGATAGAAAACTTCGATTTGATTGAATGTTTTGCATAATATGATTGAATACTTTTTAAACAAAAATTTACGTACATTATTTACGCATGTATGTACATATATGGGTATTTACTTATGTATGTATTTAGGATATGCATTTGTGTTTAGTAAGTACACCGCCTATCATATCAAATAAATTCTCCTACGCCCTAAGGTTGCCTGGAAGAGATCGCTTATAGCGATAAAGCCGCCTCCTGCGCATAATCTATTGTTTATACCATCTTTTGTATATTTCTTTGTGGTGTACAATAAAGTATCTATCTGTCTATATGTATATTGAATTTTTTTCAGTCATTATGTCTGGTAATATCATTTTCTTAAGATTATTAAATATTAATAAGAGTTATATGTTTTTAATAATTTTTCATCAATTCATCTAATTATATTCAGATTTCGCAGCTGTGTAATATTCCTTTGAGAATCAAATGATAATGAGTTCTACAATAATGAATACCATCTTTCTATCATAAAACACAACACGTTAGAGCAGCATGTTTTATTACTTCTGTTACCTTTTGTACTGACGTAGTACTAGTTCATTATAAGTAAACACATCACAATATTATACATCTATACAGATAAATAAAATTGAAGTGTCTGTTTGTAATGTCAAAATAACAACTTTATACTAAACGCATATGGAATTATATACGGTACTTATAAGAAAAACACAATTTTTTAATTTTTTGTCTGTTCGTTTTTTAACAATAAGGTAACGAATAACTTAGGCTACTTTTATTTTAGAAAAATAATTAGGGTCTGTTAAAACGCACCTAGTAATTTTTATAAATCATGCCCCAAGATGAGATTTGGGCTACTTATAATTCAGTTATTTTTACTAATATGTTATTGTCATTCCTATTTGATTAAGTATTATAGATGATTTCTTCGTATACGAACGGTAGTAGGTATAATTTAACACTGATCAAAATAACTCATCGTCACCCACGTCAAGTGCAATGGCAGTTGATATATATTAAGCAAACATGACTTAACTTTTATTGTCATTTTTCTAAATATCTATTAAATGATTGTTAAAATAGATTTAATCGAGTAGTAAACATGTTTACAATAGTTTTCATTGTTATCTTTTATTGATTTTTTTAAAATTATAAGTACTAATATTGTAAGTTGTAGTTGTGATTTTATGTTATTGGTTATGTTGGAACCGCAATAAGATTAATGAGACCATAGCCAGAGTAGAGACCAGATAGACCAGAGATTATAGCAATAATTAAATAACAAAAATAATTAACAAATTAAATTCTCATTGATATTTAATATTTAATGCTGATTGTCGATGAATTACAGATTAATTCACAGAAGTCTATCAATACCATTGAATAGCTGATAGCACTACAATCATGGGATGTATATACTTTTAAATAATAACTAGCAACTTATCCTCGCTTCGCTCGATTACGTCTCTAGGTAGTGTGCCTTAGGGCTTACGGATACATTCATACTATTGTCGACTTTTCTGTAATCTAGTCTCTGTAGGCTTAGAAAGCGATATCTATGTTTTCTAAGGACAGCTTTACAGAACCATTTCGTGTAGTAAAAGGTATCCTAAATATTGGCCTGAGTAATAAGTTATCACTGCACATAATTTAGTTAAAATCGATTCAGTACTTTTTGTGTGAAATCCAAAGATATGCAGACAAACAGATAAAAATTTTAATAAATATTTTTTTGGGGACTAAATTCTGTACACAATACGTTACAGACATTGTTTTTAAAAAATATTTCATTAGTTAATAAAAATCCTCTTACATACAAAGATTCCCTTTATCCTGTGTAGTATGAACTCTTGGAATTAATATAAAAAAGAAACTATTTCTACGCTTGTAACGATGGCAAACGTGTGCCTGATGGTAGTAAGAAATTTACGATAGTAATAGCAGGAGGTGATATATAGACGAGAGCCTTAAATGGTACTCATATTACGAAGCGAAACATGACGGAAGAGAACTTACATTTTACTACAGTTATTCTATGTACCTAGGCTTTGTTACTTTAGAATATCTCTTATCGATTGTAGCTATCTACACGATTATTATACTCGTAAGGAGGTAAATTTTGTAGGTTGTAAGCTATCTTACTAACTTGTAAGATGTAGGCGGTAATCTCTAAAACTACTGATCAGATTTTGAAAATTCTCTCACTAGTATGAAGCTTCATATTACCGCTAAGTGTGATAACTTATTTTTCATTCCGATAAAAATGTGCTTACTGTCAGAAATGATAATAAAGCCGTTGATTTGCTTTATCGGCGTGTATCGGCTTTAACGGTTTGACATAAAGCTATAAAATATATTGCAATAAGACACCTAGGAACCCGAGTGAAGATAGGGTAAATCGCTAGTTAATAATAAACTTATATTGCCTTAATTGTATTTCATAATTATATGTCATAAATATCACATCATAGAAGTATAAATAAACACTTTCTATATACATTATTAGCAGCGGCTTCGCTCGCGATCAAACTACAAAAAATACGAAAATTCATGCCAATATGTCCAAGGAATAAAAAGTTTCATGCCAACTTTTATCCCCTATTCCACCCCATTGGGGGTCGAATTTTGAAATATCCTTCCTTATTGGATGCCTACGTCATAAGAGAAATACGTGTGCGAAACTTTAAGTTTCTAGCCCTAAGGGTTTGGCCTGTGCGTTAATACATCAATCATTCTTTTAAAGCAATTAACTTTTTCACAATGCAAGTATTTGGAACGCTTCATATAATCATAGTAGAAACGGAGAACAAATATTATTTCGATATAGTCAAGCGATGATAACATTGTTATATATTTTAAATTAACATACAACAACTTCCGGGAAAATGTAATATTTCCATGGTAAATTTCAAAGGCGCTCGAGGGTTATGGGAGAAAACAATGAACATAATCATTATTCATAGTCCACGCTATTAAGGATTTAATTTATCTTATTCTTCTTAAGTTTTTCCGTTTTTTTATATATGATATTAAGGGTTAGTATAGAATAGATGAAGTGTAACAAACAACAACAGTGAAAACACAAACAAACAAACTCTGTGTCTTTATAATATTAGTATCCATAAGCAAATAAGCGTTTGAAAAACTATATCATCTATTATAATCTAATTAAAATACTCTAATTATGTACAAATAAGATTAAATTTTAATAATAATAAAAATGAAAGCATTTAATATAATATTAACATCCTAAATAAATATAATGCTTTTAAAACTCTACTAAAAAGGAGAATTGTAATAACTTTGTCATGTATATTTGCATGTGGTCGATGAAGAATGAATCTAGCGTTACGCGTTTGGTCTCTAAAACGCCACATAAGAACAAACATACATATGTACATACATACTCGTACATACATACTCGTACATACATATATATCTTATATATTTAAACGAGCAATTCTTAGCGATCTCGAAAATGGCTCTAACGATTTCGCTAAAATCTATACTAATATTATAAAGCTGAAGAGTTTGTTTGTTTGTTTGGTTGAACGCGCTAATCTCAGGAACTACTGGTCCGATTTGAAAAGTTCTTTTTGCATTTGATAGCCCGTTAACTGAGGAAGGCTATACGCTATATATTATCCCGAAAAAATGTACGGGTCCCGTGGGATAGATTTGTTTTTATTTAGGGGCGAACCCGAAGCGAAGCGAGGGTGAGTCGCTAGTTTGGTATATGGGGGCTTTCGGGGGCGAAAAATTGATCTAAATTAGTCTCATGTCTGGGAAAACGCGTGTTTTTGAGTTTTCATGCGTTTTCTTTTTGCATTGTTCTACGCAGAATATGGTCGATAATTTCTTACAGTTGGATGTAAGCATCTAACTGTAAGAACAACAAGTGGTCAAGCGGTCAAGACGCAAGTTAGACAACACATATGCCCGAGATCGAGTCCCGGTCGGAATACAAAGTTTTTACTTTTGTTTTTTTTTTTGTATTTATTCAAGTTTTTAGTTTTTTTTATCTAAAAAATACAATATAACAAAAACGAACCCACCCAGGTACTAGACTGATAAACTCATTACCTTCAATTGTGTCGCGCAATCGAGTAAAAATAGCTGAAGATTAAAGCTATGGAAAACAATGATTAGGAAACCCTTACGTCTTAATTCTTATTTATATTTTAAACATTATTTTTCTTCTACAAAAGTATACTTAAAGATGTAGCACATACTTTATCAACTCATAATTATCACCTTAAAATATTTACATTTCCTTATCTCTTTTAGGCAAGAAACACTGCTTTAGATACAATTGTTTAGTTAATATTGTATCAGCGTAATAACCACGTTTAAAATTAGTGGCGGCATTGTATGATACTTAAATTATTGATACGTTCTATGAGTTCGGGGATCGGAAATTAAAGCACACCTTTTGCACTATTGATGTTTTATTACTCTTGGTTAACAAGAATGACTTATGGAGATTCACTAACACGCGCAGTATATACACAGTGAGGGCCTTACCATGAACACTAATAGCATGAATACTATAATCTTACTTTGAGTTTTCGTACCATGACGTCTTAAAAGCAAGGTTATTATAAGCTTGAAATATTCTTACTTTCTTAGCAGTTTTGTAACGTTACGACACCAAAATTACTAAGAAAATGGTAATATCGTTCATTCAATTCGTACCATGAGGTGCATTTTCAACCGACTTCCAAAAAAAGGAGGAGGTTCTCAATTCGACCGTATATATATATATATATATATATATATATATATATATATATATATATATATATATATATTATGTTTGTTTGCGGATTTTTTCGTCGTTTATAAACCGATTTTGATAATTCTTTTGACAAATAGCATTCCTACTTTTCTGTCATAATTAGCAATCTTGTAAAAGTTGTTGATACGCGACGGATGTGTTATTATTTTCAAAATTTATAATATAAAAGGTAATTGATTGTGCCAGATAAATTGAGTAAAACCTATTATTTTCGTAAATCTGTCGATTGATACATGTATCGTGTAATTTTAATATGTGTATACTTTGATTCTAGAAGTGTAATATTTTCGAAATACTTAAGATTTTAAAAGCTTATAACGCAGAAGCTTGTAGTACACTAAATCTCGTTTTCAGCTATGTTTCGAATATGACCTTTGTGACGTCAATTGAGTAGAATTTACGAAGCAATATCTATTATAAAAATGTAAAACAAACTCTGTAACGAGACTTTTTGATGAGAATTTACATATGCGAAGGAAATGTAGTAAAGAAAAATACTTATAGAAACTTTGTTTCTAGTTTAGTAATTGCTTTAGTACTTTTATTGTTAGTCTTTCCTTTTCGCATTTTCGACCCCCTACTCGCTTCACTTGATGCCTTCATTACAAAATATCAAGGTTTAGGTATGAATACATATAATAGAATAATAAACAGATAGATAAAAGTACTTTCGCATTTATATTATTACTATAATTTTTTATTATATTATCAAAAATTTATGTAAAAAGGATGGAAAGATTTCTATACGTATTATAATACATACCCTTTAGATATGGAATCCTAAAAAAATATACAAAAATTATAACAACTGTGTATGTATAATAATATTTTTATAAAATAACAAAATATGTAATAAAGGAAACTCAATTACAGTACAATAGCAGTAATCAACCACACAGTTCTTGCTTGATCAGCAGCAGAATTATTAGGCTACGTGGAGGTATTTTCTCCAGTGATTCAGGAAAAAGCAGCACTTAAAATCCTAAAAAAATTGTTTTAATTAAGTAAACGTTTTTAAAGTGTCTATTATATTTTTGTAATTGTATATATATATATATATATATATATATATATATATATATATATATATATATATATATATATATATATATATATATATATATATATATATATATATAAGTTATATTAAATTGAAATAAAAAAACCCGAAAATATTAAGCATTTTTTTCTTGCCTCTCCAAATAGTTCCTTTGCGAAGTACTCGTGAAATTATGTAGGCTAGAAAGTTTATTTAATGAATAAAACGTTTCAGTACACCTTACCTTGTTTCTTACTGTTAATTCATATAGTACAAATCTACACTTAATATTATAAAGCTGTAGAGTTTGTTTGTTTGTTTGGTTGAACGCACTAATCTCAAAAACTACTAATCCGATTTGAAAAATTCTTTTTGCATTAGATATCCCGTTAACTGAGGAAGGCTATAGACTATATATTATCCCGGAAAATGGACGAATGCGAAGCGAAGCGAAGGTGAGTCGTTAGTTACTAATAAAATAGGTTCAATTTGTTTTATTCTAATCTAAGAGCTATCATAAACAAACTATCATCTCATTGACTTAAATTTTCGCTCGTCGTCAAACAAGTAAACAAATAGTCAGGCGGTTGTCAAGTAAATAATTTGTTCTGAATTTTGTGTCATAATCTAGCCGTAATTTATTTTATTTTCTTTTCTAATAGTTTTCCTAATATTTAAAACTACACTAAAATATTTGTATAAATAGTATAAAAAAGATATAGGATTAGAAAGATATAGAAGATTGCGTATATTTTGTGGAAAACATGTACTTTTGATATTAAATAATATAATATTTTTCTTTAATTTTATTCTAGGTAAGTACTAATCATATTAACGAACGACTATCGGTGTGACAGGGATAACGCTTTACAACTTATATAGCACTATTTCTTTTCTTTTATAGGAGGGAATAGACAAATCATTCGTTCTGTCGCATTACTAAACAATTTTAAAATAAGCTTGCTTTTTAAAGGCCATGGTACAAATAAAAGTAAGATTATTGTAATCTTAAAACAAAACAGTCTTGAAGTAAGAATGTTTTAAAATAGATGATGGTAAGGGCCCTGGTTAAACTCAGTCACTGAACTCTATTTTTTACCACTAGATACACTTACACTATAACTTCACTTAACTTTTCATCACTATTCACTTTTTCGTACGTTCTTCTCAGTCTTCACTTAGCTTTGAAATTCAACTGATCTCTCGACACACTGCCGGCCTTTTTATATGCATAAGCAAAGAACATTCTAGTATTCGAAAATTCGAAACCTTTCTAGTAATTTCGAATGTTTTGTTCCTCCCTCACTCTTACACGCGGCAATTTACAATTAACTGATCTTGTCTAAATTCAAAGCTTCTAGTAATTTCGATGCGTCTCTGGATATGTTTTGACAACTGTCTTAGGATGTATAAAGCATGCTTCAGACGTGTCTTTTTAATTATTATTTTAGTGTAATGTTGTTACATACTCTCCATTATGCGACATTAATTTAATAGATACTAAGAAAAAGTTTCAAAGGTACGCTTTTCTTTATTATGAAGAGATTTTCATGATAATATATCAAACTTTTACTAGGTATTTTATAATTATTCCTACGAAATCTAGTTCAGTAGTTAATTTAAATAGTGCTAATTAATTTTTTTTATTACATAATATAGGATAGTTTTGTTAGAGAAACTGGTATTTTATGATCCTATTATAATTTCCACAGTAGGTAATTGAAATTTGCGAATTATTTTGAAACAAGAGCAATTATGTTATCAGGTACTTGTTCTGATAAGGTCGACTAATGAACTAGTACTCTCCGAGATAATATCTTAAGAAAGATATTTACCCATTATATTATAATACATAAAAGCAACCCGCGGAGAGAAATTACAATAATGATAGTAAAGAGAAATAATGAAAATACGCCGCTAGATACATTGTATCAACCACACGTGTTGGAAAACGACAAACAATCTCTCATATTTTCGTGTACGAATCATTTGTCCACTTGTCTTACGATAAAGAACAATATCGTGACGAAACCTGCATGCCTGAAAAAGCCTAGCAAGTCCGCTAACAAACACTTGATCAGCGTGGTGGACTATGGTCTAATCCCCCTCGTATGGAAAAAAGGCGCATGCCCAGCAGCGTACATCGTAAAGTAGCCTGTTCAATCTAGGCTGCAAGCTATCTCCTTGCTGAATTACATTCAACCCCGTTCATCCTTTACCGCACAAAAAAGCAATAAACATCCACATTAATTTTCTTATACAAATCTTTTGTAACATATCTTTCTTTACTTATAAGTGTGCTTTATAGCTTTGTAAATTACCTGTTGGGCTGTTGGGTCTGTGAAGATAATTATGATAACTGATTTTCACTTTCTCCTAATACCAACATGCTTGTAGTATACTATACCGAACTAAATCAGAGCAATCCGCTATATAAATAGTGTAATATGTCATGTAATTTGTGTAGTTTAATATGTGTACTCACATGCATATTGAACATGTCACTATAAGAAAAAACTGAGTAACATTCGGAAGGTGTGGCAAAGGTTGTTTGCAATAAGGTAATAAAACATGCAAGTTGTAGTCCAATACGTTCTAATAGATTTTTCTTTGCGGTTGGATGCGTAGAGATCGAACTCAGTGGCGTGCCACAGGAGATGCCTATATCTAGCAGTGGATGAAAGCACGCTGATTATGATGACGATGATGGTGAGATTTTTGTTAATCGATTTTATTTGTAGATCCGCATTTTGGTTTATTAATTTATACTATCTAAAAATGCTGTGAGAAGCATTATTAAATTATTAATATCTACAATTTTTTAAATAAAGATATTATGTAGGGTTGCCTTGGTATAATTATAGGGATGTACATAAGTGATCAGAAATCAGAAATATAAAAATCACAATTAGGTCGTTTGGTGTCCCCAAATATTAATTTTATTACTTCTATGATAAACTATGATGAACCCGACCGAAGCGAGGGTGAGCCGCTAGTATATTATATGTATGACGTTGCACATAACTAAGACTGCATAATTATTGACATTATACAGCCTAAGAGATGATGTATTTTATTTGTTTGAATACGCTTATATTATATCCAAAGAGATATGGGGCTGTAGTTCTACAGCCCCATATCTCTTTGGATATTTTTTATCAACAATTATTCGTTGTGTAAGCTACATATATGTATATACATTTTATATTAGGAGGTTAAAAATACTTATTGTTTCAAAAACAAAGGTGGTTCTTTGCATGACATTATGTAATCTTTCAAGGTTTTCTTAGATATTCAATGATTTTGACTCTTTTACATTATTGGCAAAGAATTGTAAAACTCTGCTCCTTATATATATATATATATATATATATATATATATATATATATATATATATATATATTATTGTTTAGGTAAGCTTAAAAAGCTTTTCAAGCTTACCTAAGCAAAAACATCTATCATCAAAAAATAGTCACTATTTCATCAAACTAATCAATAGTCTATGGTAAGGAAAAAATCTCGCAAACAAACATTGTATCCTACAATAAATGAAAATTATGAATTGTAAGATGTAATTAGTACATTGACTGAATTAGTTCGATAAAATAGTAACGGTGTAAATATTTTTTGCGTTTTTTAGTTTGTTCGATTACCAGCTCAGATGAGCTTTTTAGCTTTTAGCTTCTTATTTTAAAAATAATATAAGTCGTTATATAAGGATAATTATTAAAAAATACCATGATTTTTTAAATAGTAAGAAACAATATTTTCTAGATATACGCGAATATTTGGTATTTTAAATAAAACTATCATAAGGAGTAAATTATATAATGACCAAAGCATACACAATATCCAAAATAATTATAATTTATCTAACAATCCATTCAAAGAATGAATGTAGACTCACCTCACATCTAACGATACTGAAAAACAATTTACGTATGTGCTGTTTACACGAACAAGAGATTTTTTTCTGTTTTAACTGTATGTGCGTCACGTAGAAAAATGTCTTACATTAGCAGTATCGTACTCTACAAATAGAATATGGTCATTATTAGCTCCCGTATTGTCTCTGTACACTACCGCTAGTGTGCCTTGAGAGTTTATCTCTAAAATTGATATTCTAGAGTAAGATACTACAATATATAGTACAATATTAAGTTCGACCGAGGTTTCCTTGGTTTCTTGTCAGTATTGTAAACATATTGTATGAAATTTACCTAAAATGATGAATAGAATATTGCGTCACGGTGCCTTTCTTATACGCAAGAAATAAAAGGGAATGGTATATAAAACTTTATTTTTATATTATTTAAGAGGAGACGGAGAGGGAAGAGGATCTATTTTATAATTAAGAGGAGTAATTCGAGCATACCTAAAAAATATATATTAGTTTTTTTGAAAGATTTCCCTCGCCTTGCAGATTTTCATAACAAAATTTTACTGATTATATCTTGAAAAAAAAAGGTTAAAGAATTTTGCATGTTATACATGTATGTAATTTTATATATTTATAGATCAAATCTACTTAGAGTACATGATATATTGTATTATTATAGGTACATAATATTTTGTTTTAATATAAGCACCGTAAACAGAATATCACTGAGAAAAGTAATATTGAGACCACAGGATCTTCAGTAATATACACGGAACAAAGAGTTATATAATGAAATAAGAAAATTGCATCGTCGTCACTAAAATAGCTAAGAATTCTTATATTTTTTTTACATTTTAATGTATGTTGTCATTTGATGTCATTGAAAAAACAAAAACAGATTTTTTTATATAATAAAATTAAATAATATTCGTTGGTAAGCGGATCGCTTGAAAACGGCAGAACCGATTTTGCAAATTTTTTTAATGGTAAAAGTCTGCATAGAAAATTAGAAAATTCGAGAGAAACTGCAAGTGTTTTTTTTTTCTTGTGAACAATTTTTGTATGACTTCAAAAATCATAAATAAGTTTATTAAGATTGTGACAAGACGGTGTCTATCAGATAAACTCGTATAAAAATAATAATAAAATTATGTTGACATTTCAATGGCGCTTGTAAACTGGAACTGAAAGTGAAGAAATATTAGTTTATTAGCTATTACATTCAATTTAACAGTAAAAATCCGCAGCAGTTCAAGACGACTTGACCAAAGTACAACCAAAATCACAATACTTTATCTACACACATGTTTTGAACATATTTTTATGTGCTTCAATTGTTAATAATCAATTGACTATTTTCTCTTGGAGGTTGATTTGAAACTAATTGAAAGTAGGAGTTATAATGTAATGGTTGATTCATAACATATTTTAGATTGTCAAAAGGTATGTTACTAATTATGAAAAAAAAAGTTTTAATATGACTAGCGCTTTGCTAGGCGTACGTAAAGGTAGGCTGCTTCTATTGAGCTTCAAAGACCTTAATGTATACATATATAGCTTTTACGCTTATAAATTAAATATTTAGGTTATATTAAAACAAATGAATAAAAAAGTGTAATGTCTTTTGTTTTTTATTGGCGGGGAGAAAATTTATCAAAATAAATAAAAAAAATGATGAAGAATGTATGGAATTAAAAAAAAAACCCAAAACCATTTACAGACGATCCTTCGTCAGTAATACTCGTAGTAAGGCATGACAAATAAAAAATCGATTTCATTATATACATACATGAATATATCGATTTAAATAAAATGTTTTGACAATATTATACCTTTTAATAGTTATTACCTGTAGCTATGCTCGCGTGGCAGGTGGGACAATAAAAATACACATTATAATCTAAGATATAAGATATATCAATTTCCCTTGAGTAAGCGTTTACAGCGCAGCGTTAGGATATAACGAATATACTCACCCACGCATTCACAAACTTTTGGATTCATAATATTAGGATGATAACTATTACATATAGTGGAATAGATTCTGTAGACTTATTCTTAAATAACATTATTCACAACTGAAAATAGGACTACTTAACAAACAGTCTAACGTCTAGCATATACGGCTGCAGATCTGGAGATCCTGGGTTTGAGTCCCAACTTCCAGGTCAGGTCTGACCTTGAACTAACTTATAGAGTATTTTGTTAATAAATTCTCAGTAGCAGCCTGAAGATGGAAAGTTGGCGTTGTTAAACCCCTGTACCTCGGGGAGAACATTAAGTCTTCCGCCTTAACTCTCATCGGTCGTAATGAAGTATCGTCCCATCGGACTTTCAGTGGGAAAGAAATAGACAGCACACTTACATAAGTGTACATATATCTCCTGCGTAGATTACTAGTCTTAGTAAGATTGGACACGATGGTCGAAATTAATCAGGAGATCACTATTATTACTTTACTTGTGATATCTCATTCTAATTCAGCGACGAAACTTTTTATACTGGTAGATAATGTAATTTAAATATAATATATAATAGAACTTGTTAAACTAATAATAATTCGAAAAATGTAGTGCGTTTTACTATAGCAAATATACGATGTCAAAGAGCATAGTTACCTATCAGAACGTATTCATAACACTATAACCGTATGATTAGCAGCTTTGCTGTACCAGTTTCAGCAAAGATAAATAACTTTTTATTAACATTTAGTGATGGTATTTCGAGCGCAAATAGATATTTACTTTTGATAATTATTGAGTTTTTTACATCATATGTAAGTTATCTATACAGATAAATAAAATTAAAGTGTCTGTTTATAATGTCAAAATAATAATTATTTATTAAATTATGCATATGTATAGTATACACGTTACTTGTAAGAAAAAAAACTATTTTCAAATTTTTAGTCTGTCTTTCTGTCTGGTTGTTGCAGCTAATCTCCAAAACGGGTGGGCCGATTTTGACGGGACTTTCACTGGCAAATAGTTGATGTTATAAAAAGTAACTTAGGCTATTTTTATTTTAGAACAATAATTAGGGTTCCGCGCAAAGAAATTAAAACATGAAACTGTGAACAAAACCTTTGTACCAAAACGCACAGGGTATATTATATAATAACAAATAACAAAATAAATAAATGTGATGTATTTCCCTTTCAAATAATAATGTATAAATTACTTTACACGTTTCGACAGATTAAGGTAGGTGGACCATCAATGCCATACAAATAGCTGGAATACTTTTGTACATGAACAATAATGAATCTCTACATATAATAAACAATAGTAATAAAGCGAAATATGTACATGAAATATTATTTATAAAAGTGAAATAAGTATAACGTGTACAAAATATAGACTGTCTCTATGTCTGTTTATCTGTTTGCTTTTCACGTAATTAGTACTAAACGGATTTTAACTAAATTCTCCATACAAAAATATCAATGATTTATTTACACTAAAACTAATTTAGTATTCGTAGCATATTTAAGAATAAATAATTTAGTGCAGTAAAATCTTTCATTATTACGGGTAAATTTAGTACAAGCACACGTCGCTCATCAAAACGAAGTCGCTGTTTGTTTCTGGCTAGTTCTCCGCTTACTTCTTCTAAACCACCCACCGATTTTAATACCGGTTTCATGAATAGAAAGAGCGATAAGCGCGGAAGGTTTGTATATACAATTTATAATTATATTTTGTACAAAACGGTATTTTGTCAAAAAACTGTTTCGTATGCTTACATGGTTAACTCTGGTTAAACCTTATGAAATACATTAAAACAATGTACTAAACAGTTATTGTAGGTCTTAAAAATGCCTACGACACGTTTGGCTCAGCTTGTAGTGACCCTACTTGCTGTTCCAGCGGTTGCGGGCTCTAGTCTCGCTGGAGGCATTCATTTGTGTGATGAGCACGTATGTTTGTAAACTAGTTATTGGTGTTTATATTTATAATATTTATGTATTTAGAGTTATATATGTGTAGTGTATCAACTATCTGGTATCCATAACATAAGTCTCGTAGTTTACCATGAAACTAGATGAAGCTGTGTGTTAATGTCCCAACATATAAAAAAAAGAAAGGTCTGAGATAGCATCTAACCACCTCCTAAGGTATGGGTAACATACCTAGGGACCCACACGAGCGAAGCTAGAGTGCGTCGCTAATTGCATATAAGTGCATCATATATGTAGGTTGAAATTTGGAATAGTAAAAGGTAACACTTTTTGATATGGAAAAAAGCTATGAGGAAAAATAGAAATAGTTGAAGAAAAAGTAAATGCAAATAGGTCTATGTATGTAGAAATAATGTTTATATATTTTATATTTCCGTTTTGTATTAACATGTATGCGTGTAATTTATTGGTCAGTGCTATAGATACTTGTTAATGACTTACATACTAGAACTTCTGATTTAGTATGGTTTGAAGACGTGACTTAATGTGTCATAGTAAAACTATCAAAAACGTGACAGGAAAGTGAGACAAGGGGAGACAACATTACATTATGAATATGTTAAATTTTTGATGGACAGTAAGACATATTTATGTTAAATCTGTCAGAGTCACACGACCAAAATAGTAAATTAATAATACAATCCTTACAAGTGTTTAATTTAATTTAATATATAATGAGTTTATTTAAAGCTACCAATTTTGTCAACTTAACAGTAAAATAAATGTCTTTCGCTAGCTTCTTTCTAACGAATTTTTCTTCATTTCGCAAGTGATATTAAAAAAAAGTTGGACAACTTATGCGACCAATATTGTACTTGTTAATATCGAGAAGATAAAATTTTTGAGACGACACCACCCTAAAAGATATTTGATGTCTTTGAAATAACCCTTTTCTTTAATTAAAAAACATTACAGAATCCCGTAACAATTTACCAATAATACTAGCTCAGGAGACGTGATATACTCGTATTTAAAAATTAAGCTTAGAAAGTTTCAGTATGTACATTATTGTAATCTTTATTTTATCCACTTAACTTTATTATTTTTATGGTTGTTTGTTACAGTTACTAACTTTGTTACAGTTGAGACTGTTAATTATAAACGGTGCATAGTGTAAATGAATGTTTTAATTCTAAAGGAACCGAAAATGTCCATAAAAGTCTGAAAAGAGTATTGGAATATTAGTTACAAAATACATATTTCATTACGAAATTATGAGTTATCATACATTCTGCTCATTTAAAAGTTCTATATAAATGACTTAAATGTATGATATAGCAAATTGAAAGTTTTTATAAATTTATGAACTATCATCAACAGGGGCTATAACTTTTGATCTGTCTGGTCTGACCAGTCGATGGACTAAAACATTGGGTTTGAAAAGAAGTTAGATCAAGAATACACTGCAGACATATTTACATTCAGTCTAGCTATTTAAAAATAGATGAAAATAGAAAAACGAGAGAACTAATACCATTAATATATTATTTTCATATCGTTATATATAGAGGTTACAGGAAAATAAGGGTATTTGTAGAACAAAACTTTAGCCTCGGTTAGACTTAAGTATCACTCAGAGCGAGCGGAAGGAATATGGTAGAGCCGCTACGCTTATTGTAGCGTTAAGCACTCAATCTCTGTCTATCAAGGAAGGCATACAGCATCGTTATATCTCAACTCTCAACTTTAGACTAACCCTCTTGTATTATTTTATCTATAATGGAAATCAAAGTAGGACTATAAACTAACTCGTATATCATGGCGAAATTTTATATGGAACGTTTAATATCAAACATTACATTAAAAATAGAACCTGGCAAGCTCTTAATAAATTGATTTCTTCGATTTCTCTGCACTAGTATGACTGCCCAATTATAAATTGCATAAAGAGTTCAGTAAATTATCATTTGTGTCTGTGTCTTGAATTAATATGACATCGGTGCTGCTTTGATAGTTTTAATTTTTACTGCTAGTATTTTTTTACTAAATATTCATGGGATTTATAAAAATCAAAACTCGGATATGGTTTTGTATATCCTTGGTGTCCTTGGAATCCTCGGTGACATTGACTGATTTGCTCTGTGTTTGCCTATTGCATGATTTTTTAGGTAAACAGAAACTGTTAAAAATGTACCTGCCTGTAATTTAACATTTTCTATTTTTATATGTATGTTTTTTTTTGGTAGAATATTAATAAATTAAAAAGAAATAGTAAATGAATCTTTTGTTTCGAAGTTCTCTTTAAATATAGAAATTCAATTCAATTCAATTTTCTTGTTAATGGTTTCAAAGTGTGCCAGTTGAGGAAAGATTTCTTCGCCAATGTCACTTAGAATTATAGAAACGTACAAAGATAACACGGAAACGTATTAATAAATTCAAATATGGGCAGCACTGCAGTATCTAAACTTAAACACGGAATAGTACCTAGTGGTTTGTAAATCCTTAAATACCCACGGTTAGATATATATACTCGTATTTTATTGACATTATCTTTACTATCGCGTTAGGTAAATTATAATTTATACATTACTAAAATATGGTTATATTATCATTATTTTAGGTATTTTAGGTAAATTTATATCTTCACTTGACTTCCGAATTCCTAAATTGAGTTAATGTTCTTTACATATAAATTATATGATTCTTATTAAAATATTAACAAACTAAATTCATAAGCAAATGTTTACAAGAAGAAAAACAGAAAATTCATAATATTTCAGTTTTACGAAGTTATAATACTCTAACCCATTTATACTTCCAAGATAAATAGACATTGAACTCTGCGAAATCGTTAACACGTCACGACTATTAAATAAATCCTTTAGAGCTTGTGAGCTTCTAATTTACTATCTTTGTTTGCTTATCTGAGTGGTTTTCAAATACAAAAATAGTATATAATGACATTTAAATTATAAAAAAATTTAAAACTTACCTGGTGTCCATGTTAGAAGTTTTAGACTTCAGCTAAGTGGTAATCTTTTGATAAATTTTCTTTGTTCTTTATACGATGAGGCCCTTTCTCGTTTTGTTAACGATTAGGCACACAAGAAGCACACTGTACGACAGTCAACTTAGCATCTGTTTGTAAAGCGATTAACACGCCTGTTCCCGCTACCAAAGTTGTCATTTTCATTTACAGATTTTCAACCTTGTTGATTTTAGCAAATTATTTTATTATATTTATATATTTCCGTAATTATATCACATTAACAATAAATATTTATGCACAGGCACCTTTTAATTAGATATGCACCGCCACATCTTTGTAACCACTTTTTTTTTTAATAAAAAAAGAAAAATATGAGTAATTTTTCTATTTAATATTTTTTAAGTTTAAATATCTATTATTAAATATATATTTTTAATTACATTTTGAATACGGATATTACGCTTAATAAAACGTTCAGAAAATACCGTATAAAAGTTTCAGGAGCGTGAGTGCGAGAGACGTAAGGTAGCTACGCTCTTTCCTAGACGAATGCGCACTCCGCGAGCACCCACCCTGCACTAAAATACTTTTCAGAGGTTATGGTGTGTATATACAATACTTTATCCACATTATGGATTGAATTTAAGTTTATGATATTATAAAAATGAACTATGTACAGGTCGTCTCACAATTTTTTTAGTTAGTAAATCGTGTGTAAAATATTTTCAGTAAATTTAATAATTAAAATAATAAAAAAATATCGCAGAACAACTTAATTATTTATAAGATTTGTGAAAAAAATTAAACATGCAAACTAAGCCATTAACTTGAATGACTCCTTTGGTTCGGCCGAAATGGTTAAAAGAAAAATGTCTACGTTGCAAAATCTGACTATTATTTACAATAAGTAACCTACAAATATGAATGATGGTTCCACTGCTGTACGGGATTTACGTTAAGGAAATGGTCTTGCAATGATGTCATATAAGTTGAAGACATAGATTTTATCGTATTTTTCATGTAAACTAATTCCTAACTGTAACCAATTTTATTCTTTAAAATATCAACGCTTAGTCATAAAAAATATTATTTAAATACTACTTTTATTAACAATAACTACTTTTTTGTAAATAGTAATTCATTTTAAATACTATAGAATCCATAGCATTTAACTAAAAAGAGTGTAATATCCGTATAGTTTTAGCAAGTATCAAGTTGCATAGCGGTAAGAAAAAATGGGTGTTATAAGTTATAAGACCCTGATTGCGCCATAAAATAATATTATAGTAATAGGTAAGTAGTAAAAAAGGCATGAAAGGCAGGGTAGGAAATAGGAATATGCGAAAATCTCGTCATTTTAGCCTTCTTTCTTAATACTCTCCGTCTGGGTCCCATGAGGAACAAGATAAAGTTAATGGACCAAAAGAAATCATAATTTACTATTTTCCTAATTAATGTTTCTAAAAAAGTAACTTTCAATAACTATATTTCATCTCGTGGCATATTGCAATTTCAGTTTGAACTCGATGTTGCCATTCTTCGAATTTTATAGTATATCTAATGGTAAAATGATGATTTTAGTTCTAATATGATATCAAATAAGAACGTTACGCTATGTTTAACATGATCATGCTAATTGTACACAAACGACAAGGACAGTACTATTTTAACAAAAATATATTTTTAGGAAATAATCATTTCATATTTTCATAAATAAAATATTTTTTAAATTTGGAGCGTACGCCTACTTATAAAATAAAATCAATAAACCTAAAATATTTCAGTATGTATAATAATTAATTAATTGAATCGTCTGTATGTGAGTTATTATTATTTAAGGATAATATTACTGCTTATTATTTAATAATTAATTAATTGAATCGTCTGTATGTGAGTTATTATTATTTAAGGATAATATTACTGCTTATTATTTAATGACTATTTTTTTGTTGAGCAGAGGATATCTCGACAGCGCGGCAGCGTTAATCGTTTTTGATGGTTGAACAATTTTTATCCTAATATTATAATTATAATTATCCTAAATACATACATACTCGTATATATACGACCAATTGATATATTTTCTAAGTATTTTCTTTTCTTAAAAACCTTTTCCTCCGGTGGTTGTCCATTGGGAGTACGCTAGGTTTAAAAACTGGATGAAGAGGATTGAATCCTCGGAGATTTTCATAAACGAATCTCGTTTTCAACATGATCATTATTTGCTAATATAGTGATCGTTCAAAAAACGATTGACCCGTTGGTCAATTGTTAACGATATCGTGAACCGACCTCGACTCATTCGATGCCCGCCAACCCTCATTTGGCTAGCGTGGAGGACTATAGCGTAATCGCCTCGATTGAGCGAAAGCCATTGCTCAGTAATGGAATGTTAAAATAGTTAATCAAAAAATTACTATAATACTTTTGAATTGTTCCCTAACATATTAAAATATTTTTACTTTAGAGCATATTTTACAGGGATATATACATTAAATTTCCAAATATCCCCTGTAAAATATGCTCTAAAGATACATTTAAAATAAGACAGTTCTCTAATAAAATAAAGGGAAATAAGAATCTAAGTCTAAATGAGACAACTTTAGTAATTAAGTATGCCATTTTCAAACTTTGTTTTTAAAATTAAAAAGAATACATTTTAAGGGCTTTCATAAAAATGATTTTGAAACTTATTAAATCTACCTTGCAAATGGATACAAGAAAAAATACTATTTATTAGTTTTTTGATTTTGAAAATTAATAACTATTAAGTAAATATTTTGGTAATCAAAATTTTTTATATTTTATGTTCCATCAAAACACTTATATTAATTTACATATGCATTATTTGTATAACAATCCAAATACGAAACGTATACATATTTGTCTAAAAAATATAGTTATCTTATTGATGTATATGGTATAAACATATGTAACTAAAACGATAGTGAAATATTTATCATCACTTTTTAAATATTACACAATATATACAGTACAAGCATTGCCCGTGGCTCCGCCCGCGTTCAGATAATCTAAAACCAAATTCTTAGGTTACATTCATACATTCGTAGGTCTACAGCATAAACTTGTTTTCCATAAAATGTTATAAAATAATATAAATCAAACTTATTTTTACAGTTGATAAAATGAGTCGATATTGTGGAAACGTAAATATTATTTGTATTTATTTTAGTGTTAATCTAACAAAACACGTAAGTAAGAAAAACAACATTTTGCTATACGCAACCTATAATGTGCGAGTTGGATTTGCATTTGCCCAAATTTTACATTAAAATACTAAAAAATATTAACATTATTTACTAAACAATACGAATTTACAAATATTTCCATTTGAAAATTGTTTCGGCCAACAAAATATTACTAATATGTTACTAATTTATAAAGCCAAAAAGTATGTTTTATTGAAAATTTAAACACGGGCGGGACCGCGGGTGATTTAGTAGTAATTCTAATAAAGTCATAGAAAGGTCATATCGGTAAATTTTTTTTGGATTAAAACTACGTATTTTAAAAAACATGGCGACATCTATTGTCAAATATCTAAATAACACTTAAATATTTCATTAAAATAACTATTTTAATGAATAAAATAGCACTATTGACATTTCTTTTAAGATAAGCTTTTTTTTAATAGTTTTAACATAATATGTATATAAGTAAGTTACCTTGCTAAAATGTTGATAGTATCATCATGCTTTTATTTTAACCAGTTTTGTATTTTTTCTTAGAAATGAGATATTTTTCTGCGGTAAAAATAATCTTACCGAAGAACCTTTAAGAGATAACCAGCTGTCATTATACCAAATTTCATCAAAATCCCTCCAGTGGTTTTTCTGTGATGCGGTAACAGACAAACAGACAGACAGACAAAAATTCTAAAAACTATAGATTCGGTCTCTGCATCAATAATTGAAGATCAAACGAACTTACCAAGTGAAGTTCGATCACAATTATGTGAGCAGCTTCATTCGACGCGATTTGGATTTACATATTGTAGATGTATTTCCAACTATCAGCCTAGCACGGAATTTAAAGTATTTTTTATTTTTTTTTATTTTTTTTTTAATAGCAACACTTGTTTTCAAATACCCCACTTCCTAATCCCCACCTATTCATACTTCCTCTTTGCAATATTTCGTGTGGCTCGTCATTTAGTTCAAAGATTTTTTAATTGTCATTTTATATTTGTCATTTTTAATTATTAAAACTAGGGCCGGGTAAATACGAAATAATTTTCTTTTGAAGGTAGAAATGTAATTATGTTAATAGGGTGGGTTTATATAAATCGCGTCGAATGAAGCTGCTCACATAATTGTGATCGAACTTCACTTGGTAAGTTCGTTTGATCTTCAATTATGTTTCGCAGCTTCATTCTTTGCGATTTGGATTTACATATTGTAGGATGTTCAGAGAAACATAGCAAATATAAAATGTAACTATGAATGTAATATGGAAAGAGGTAAGTATTAAAAGACATGTAAGTATGAACATAAGTTTTATTTATAATTTTTGTATTTAATTCTTTCTATACATTGAATTATATTTTAATTCTTAACATTTTCAGAGGAAAGTACCGAATTAGCAAAATTATCAACAACAATTTCTTTATTATAAAATCTGGCAAAAGTTGCAGATGATTGACTCCAACCGGCAGTCTTTCTAATTACATCTATATTAACACCAAGTTTGTTGGCCATAGACGTAGCTGCGTGTCGCGTACTATGTGCGGTAAAAATAGAAGTGTTTATGCCACTTTTATTAAGAGTATCTTTTATCCAGTGGCTTAAGGTCTGTGAAGTTAATTTTTTGTATGGTTTTTTATAACTAATAAATAAAAAAATATTTTTAGAATCACGTAAGAAGCTAGTTTTATTTATGTAATCTAACAAACACTTTGCTGGGCATATACATTGTTTTTCGTTATAGAATGGCAATTTTAGAATAGGTTGAAATGAATTTGGTCGAGATGTTTTTACAAGATCAGGAATTTTTATCGTAATATGCGAGTCATGTACTTCAATATTAGGGATCTTTATCAAAGCTAGAGTCTGTACGCGATGTGCTGTGACTAGAGCCAACAAAGTTAAAACTTTTTTCGAGAGAATTTCAAGATCGAGACATTCATGTGGCCATTGTGCAGACAAATAATTAAGAACAATACTAGGGTCCCACGTAATACTATATTTAGGTTGAGAAGGTCTCGTTCTGAAAACTCCTTTCATAAATTTTTTAATACAATCATCCTTAAGAATATTAGGAAATAATAGCGATAAGGCAGATTTGTGTGAATTTATTGTTCCATACTTAACGCCTTTATGAAAACATTCACTCATATAATCTAATATAATAGGAATAGACATATAAGAAAAATCGTGATTTTTATTCTTACAAAACTCTAACCAAGACTTTATGCAACTGTCATACTGCTTGTAAGTATTATCTGAAAGTGAATTCATTAGAATATCTACGGTTCTAGATGTTAGACCCATTTTTAAATATGTTTTCCTGACAACTTCGCGGCTACTAAGCACAAGGTCTGATGAAGACTGTGTGATGATCTGAAAGGAGACGTCAGTAAATTAACGTTTGGCTCAAAATATATACACGGTGAACAAATTAATTTATCAAATAAGGGGAACCACGGTTGTGTAGGCCAGTATGGAACAACTAATATACCTTCTGCTTTATCTGATATTATTTTACGCAAAACTTTCAAAATTAAAATAAATGGAGGAAAGGCATAAAAAAATATATTTTTCCAGGACACAGTAAAGGCATCAACCGCTAGTGCATCGGGATCTCTCTTCCAAGTAATATATTTTTTACATTTTGCATTACACCGACTTGCAAATAAATCGATATCAAAATCACCAAAATTTAACAAAAATTTTTGAAATGCATAGTCTGCTAATTCCCATTCTGTGTCCTGAAACTTTTTACGAGATAAAGAATCTGCTTCTGCATTATCCTTTGTATTTATATATGATGCAAAAATATACAATTTATGCGTCTCACACCATTTCCAAATATCTTTGCTTACTTGATAGAGATGAGGATATTGCACACTTCCCATTCGGTTTATACACGAAATGGCGGTTGTATTATCAATACGTAAAAGAATTTCTTTGCCATATAAATTTTTTGTGAAGACTTTTAATGTGAAAAAAGCTGCTTTTAATTCTAACTCATTAATGTGTAGACAACTTTCCTCCAATTTCCAAAATCCATGAACTTTTTTATTACCACAATAACCACCCCATCCAGTAAGAGAAGCATCAGAAAAAATCTCGTAAGTCGTAATTGTTAAATCTAAATAGACAGTAAGAATTCTCTATATTAGTTAACCACCAATTTATATCTGGTTTTAAACTATCAGGTACATTAATTATTTGATCATAAGAAGAATTTTTAAGTAGACACATATATTTATGGTACTCAAACTGTTTTGTATGTAACCAAGAATATTCTACTGCAGGACAAACAGATATTAACAGACCTATAAATCTCGCAAAGTCACGTAATTTACATTTGGTTAATTTGACAAATGTCAATAAGATTTCTTTTACTTTATGTTTTTTATCATCGGGTAGTTGTAAAAACATATTTTTTGAATCGTAAACAAAACCTAAAAATTTACATTGTTGTTTAGGTGTTAAGGCACTTTTTTCAGTGTTAATGATGAAACCTAATGATATCAACAATTTTTTAATGTTATGAACATTATTCTGACACTCTTGAAAAGTTTCTCCAAAACATAAAAGATCATCGAGATAAATTACTGTCAAAATATTATATTTACTACGAATGTATTCTATGACAGGTTTTAGAAGCTTTGTGAATACATATGGTGCAGTGCACAAACCAAACGGTAAACAGGTGAATTCGTAAAGACAATCGTTATACATAAAACGTAAAAACTTTCTGTGATATTTATTTATATTAATTAAAAAATAAGCGTCTTTCAAATCTAAGGATGCCATATAACAGTTTTTAGTTATCAACTTTGATGCAGTGCGATAATCTTCCATCTTAAAATGATCTTTTTTAATATATTTATTTAACTTTTTCAAGTTTAAAATTAATCTTTTTTCACCATTAGACTTAGGAACTAGAAATATTCGTGATAAAAATTCAAAGTTTTCATGACTACATTTATATATAGCTCCAATTTTTAATAATTTTGCAATTGATTTCTCATAATCATATGATTCAATTATAGAGTCAGAGTATATGGAAGGACAGTTTACTTGAATTGGTAAAGAAATAAAGGGAATTCTATATCCATCAATCCACGACAAAACTGTAGGATCATGAGTGATCTTATACCAATTAGACATAAATAACTTTAATCGGCCTGCGTACGGTACCTCATTTATTTGCGAGTCGACCTGCGTATCTGCGGTGGTGGTTGGTGTGAAGAGGGTGGCGGTAGTGGAGGCGGTCGCTGCACCCAGTGAGTCTGCCGTTGCAAACTGCTGTTCTGGTGACGTGGAGGCAGGACTGCGTACGACCTCCCTGCATCTTGCCTGCCTGTCGTCTTCTGATGCAGGGGCTTGTAGTTTAAATTATTCTTGCTGTTAAAAGATTTATTATTAGAAAAATTAGTCCTAGAAAATGGCCTTTGTGTCACCTTTAGTGCTTCAGCTGAGCGTTGTACAGTTTTTGCTGTCTTAAGCTTTTCTGACATGTTATCTCCGAAAAGAAACTTGTCAGCTTCAGAGTTTACCAATGTATCTTTTAAGCTAGTATTGATGGATGCAATGACAAACTTTCGTCTTGTTTTTGTTTCGTCATGATGCATATCACATAAAATTTTACAAACATCGCTGACAGGTTTTAAAACTTTTTGTTTTAATACCTGCTCACAATTTGTAGAAATAATAATTTCAATGGATTGACCTAACGCAGATATAGCATTGGCGAATCGTTTTTGTCTGTTCATTAAAGACGTGTCTCTTTTTATAAATTGTTCTAGTAAAGCAACTTTTACTTCAGGATTTAAAACAGGCGGTACGAGTAACTCGCAGTTACTAGGAACTAAATATTCCTTAGCCAATAGGTCTTTTTGTTCCTTATTTAAACCTTTCTTTAGAACCTCAATCCATCTGGCAGCTATGTCCTTATGTATAGGTTTTCCTAACGTGGTGTCTGGTTCAGGTGCATTCCCAAGTATTTCTAAAATACCCTCATCTAGCTTATCGTCAACAGTTTCAATTGGTTCTATAACTGGGTCTGTAGGAAAAAACTGAAGACCATCTTGATACTCAGGATTGGGCGTCTCCGCTGTATGGGACGAACAGGGTGCATCACATGGTGTGAGTACACCTGTCATCTTGTCCGATTGTAGAAACTGGTCTTCACCTGGACCTGTGAATATTCATCACATATTACTGAAAACGGTCTCAGGATCGTTGAATGTGGCAAGCATGATGGTAAAAACGCATCAGCTCCCTTATATGATGGTAAAAAACGCATCAAGTTAAGTGTGACGGTAAAAACGCATCACTTATATTTATACATTTGAATTTTTAGTATATCAAATTTTTAACGGTAAAAAATTAAAAAGTGAATAAAAAATAAAATCATAATTTTATTGCAAACAATAAAAATTTGAATATATTAATTGCTAATTTTTTATTTACATTTACCGTCATTCTTTTTTAGAAAAAAGTACTTACTTTGACTATCTTCGTCTGATGAAATTATTCTTCGACGATTCTGCAGTTTACTTTCCAATTTCCTTATCTTTTTTCGAATAGATTCTTCACTTTTGTCACGTTGTCTTTTCTTCCCCATTTTGGTTGACTCGAGTTTTGATGTGCGTAGGCTTCAGCACGGAAAAACATAATGACGAGCCACACGAAATATT
Organism: Argynnis bischoffii washingtonia; assembly: GCA_033884665.1. Taxonomy (NCBI): domain Eukaryota; kingdom Metazoa; phylum Arthropoda; class Insecta; order Lepidoptera; family Nymphalidae; genus Argynnis; species Argynnis bischoffii. The sequence goes on along the minus strand of CM066618.1, from coordinate 8,115,607 downwards.
GCAAAGAGGAAGTATGAATAGGTGGGGATTAGGAAGTGGGGTATTTGAAAACAAGTGTTGCTATTAAAAAAAAAATAAAAAAAAATAAAAAATACTTTAAATTCCGTGCTAGGCTGATAGTTGGAAATACATCTACAATATGTAAATCCAAATCGCAAAGAATGAAGCTGCGAAACATAATAATGTCAATTTCAATACGATTTTCCAAAAAAATATTTAATCTACAGATTCAGCTTAATTTTATTATATGTATAGACTAGCAAAACCCGCGGCTTCGCTGGTGCTAAAACTACAACCAAAAACTTTATAAAAGTAGGTTTTATACTAATTTTCATCCCTTATTTTATCTCCTTATGAAATGAATTTCAAAAAACGCTAAAACACGTATTTATTTAATTGTATTGAAGAGCATTAATAATAAGTTTCAAGAAATTCTGATCATAAATATTTTTTGGGTTGTGTTATACTCCGCGGGAATGAAATAAAAAGGGTAAAAAGTATCTTATATGTTGAATTTCATCAAAATCCCGCCAGTGTTTTTTCTCTGATGCGGTAACAGACAGACAGACAGATAGACAAACAGACAAAATTTCTAAAAACTATACATTTGGCCTCTGTATCGATAATAATGTCTATTTCAATAAGATTTTCCAAAAAATATTTATGGTACAGATTCGACTTAGTTACAATTTTATTATATGTATAGATATATGTCTTTTTTATTCTTTATTTTTAGAATGGTTTGATCATAGAGATCATGCCACCCTTATAGGAACAACAAAAAAATCTTATTTATTCTACTTCTTTAATACTACACAATTGCACAATTTAATACAGCATCCTTGCTTGATTCGATAGCGGTGAAACAAGAATGCTGTTGCAAACAAAAACATCTGTGTTATTAAACTTAAATCTTTTAAAGAAATATATTCTGCTTGCCTTATTATGACCACATTAAAATATGAATTAATAAAGCCTAGAAGACGAAAGGGCATAAAATTGAACTTTGACATTTCTAAGATATTTCGAGGTCTAAATATTTTATAGTCCGGTCAAAATAGACATTCATCCTTGCATAAATTCCAAAGAAGCCGAAAATTTATATGAACGTTAGGGATACCATTATAATGAAATTGTGAGAAGTCCCCATCAATCCCATGTGTGCAATAAAATTTATGCAAGGTCAAAGTTCGTGTAAAAATGGGTTTTTTGGATTTTTCAGCGAAACAATTTCAAATTAGCGCAATTTCATTGCGCACCGGAATGAAAGTTTTCCTGTAACTATAACAGTTAAAGTACTTGTCCTTACTGTCTCGTCTCAAATATCCATCCTGCATGTATAGATTTATGTAATCACTAGATTCACTTGAATGAGTCTACGCTAAAAAAGTTGCGAACAGAAAGTTGGAATTTAATTAAGAACTTTTCATCCCTAATTTTACGCCTTTACGGTATGAATTACAAAAAAATCTAAAACATCTATTTATTTAATCAAATTGAAGATCATTAACATCAAGGTTCAAGTAATAAAAATAAAATAAAATAAAATAAGCCTTTATTACTGCACAAAGTTTTAAATTAACTAATAACACCTTAAAGTACTACATGACATAGAAAAATTCGTATTTTACTACTAATCCTATTATTAAATATAAGTTTTATGGTTGGCAAACATCATTCCCCTGTAGCAGCTTGTCTTCCGACAAAGGCCTCCTCTAAAGATTTCCATTTTTCTCTATCCTTAGCTATCCTGATCCATTCTGGACCAGCTATCTTTTTAATGTCATCTTCCCACCGTTTCAACTGTCTTCCTCTCTTCCTTGTACCATCTCGTGGGTACCATTCCGTTACAGACCTAGTCCATTTATTTGTTTTTTCTCTTAACATATGACCTATCCATCGCCATTTTAGAGTTTTCGAGACTGTTTGTACATTTTTAAATTTAGTTTTGCTTTTGATTCCTTGTAGTTTTATTCTGTCTCTTCTCCGAACTCCAATTACACTCCTTTCCATTCCGTTTTGACATACATTTAATTTGCTGAGTAGCCGGTCCGTCAGTGCCCATGTTTGGCAGCCATACGTCAAACATGGTAGAATGCACGCGTTATATATTCTTCTTTTATTTTCTATAGGCATTTCGTTGTTTTTCATAACTTCACTTAGAGACCAGTATCTTTTCCAGGTATTTGCCACTCTTCTATCTATTTCTTTTTGCATAGAATTTGATGTAGATATCAGTTGCCCTAAGTACACATATTCGTTTACATATTCTATTTCATCGTTATTTATTCTTATTCTGTATGTTTGTGTCGAATTTGTCATTATTTTGGTTTTGGATGTATTCATTGATAGCCCGGCTTTAGCGCTTCCATCAGACAACTGTTGCAACATTTCCTCTAGATTTCTTGGGCACTCGGAGAATAAGATCAAGTCGTCCGCAAAACGAAGATGGCTAAGCTTTTCGCCGTTGATATTCAGTACATTTTGCGACCACTCCAAGCCCCTAAATATCATCTCCAAAACAGCCGAAAACAATTTTGGTGAAATCGGGTCGCCCTGACGAACACCTCTGCCTATCGGAAATTCCTGTCCCGTTGTTTCTAGCCTTACGAATGCAGTGCTCTTTGAGTAAATATTTTTCAGAAGTCTTATGTACTTTGATTGTACTCCCTGTCTATCTAGAGCTTCCCATATGAATTGGTGTTCTAAACAATCAAAAGCCTTGTTGAAATCAACGAAACCTAAATAATAGTTTTTATTGTATTCCTGATATTTTTGGATCACCTGCCTTACTACATGGATATGGTCTATAGTCGAATAGCTACATCTGAAACCCGCCTGTTCCTTTGGTTGGTTCTCATCAAGTGTCCTGGTAATTCTAAACAGTAGTATTTTGGAAAAAACCTTGTAGATATTCGAAATCAGACTTATTGGCCTATAGTTTCCAATATCCCCTTTGTCCCCTTTTTTATGTAAAAGTATTATTGTTGATTTCATCCAGTCATGTGGAATGTACTCGGTTCTCATGATTTCATTAAACAACTCTGTTAAATACGGAGCAATGACTGACGCTGTGTTTTTGAGAATTTCGTTCGTGATTTGGTCTGGGCCGGTAGCCTTCTCAAGGTTCAAGTAATTCATATTATATATTTTTTTCCTATATAAACATTACAACCCCCTTTTATCCTTTTAACAGATGAATTTCAAAAAAAACTGTATACTGTTTTATTTTTTTATTTTAAAGCTAAATACCACTTTTCATGCATTTCACATTAAGAATGACAGAGTTTCATACACTTTTTCATCCCCCATTTTACCCTTTTAGAGAATGAATTTCGAAAAATCCTTTCTTATCGGATGCCTTCCTCATATAAGAAATCATCCTCCAAATTTCACGTTTCTATGATCAGCGGTTTAGGCTGTGCGTTCATCAGTCAGTCAGGACAAAGCCTTTTATACATATAAACATTTTATAGTGATGCGAACGTTTAGACATTTCATGCTTAAACTTTTTAGCTCTGCAGTATAAGTAATCATATGGTTTTATTAAATGAGAATAAAGTTCTGAAAATATTTATTAAGTTGAAAAATAATGCTTAGACAAGATTTTATTCTATAGTCATTGAAAAATAAAAATTTCAAAAATTGTATTGAAATGAAAATATCGTTATCACAGAATCATAAAATGTAATTCCCATTTTTTTTATTTAACGATTGTATTCTTTAACGATAAGATGACACCTTGTACATTGGCCTTAGGTCTATGATTAGCCTTAGGTTATTTAAAAATTGTTTAACTCTATTTCTAATAGTCAAAAAAGTGCTTGAAGGTTCATTCAAACTTTAAATTAGAACAATTTTTCTAAACTTTATTAAAGTGGTATCCATTTGGTTAAAGTAGTTGTAATTTAAGCTTAAATTAAAGATACAGTTTTTAGAAGCAAAAAAATTGGTATTTAAAGATTTTATCTTTAACAAATTATTAGACAATGTGAGAGCACGAGCTTTCGCAAACATGCATAAGAATTCACCATGGTTTCATCACATTTTGTTTCAGTCTCCAAGCATAAGAATGAATACGTGCAACGCTAGTATTTTGATTTTTATATGAAGACAGTCATGGACTTTTTTATGTACAGATTTATCGTGTAGCCAACGAATAATAAATTATATTGTGTGTTGTTTTCAATTAAGCCAAGTGTCAATTAACTTTAGCGAGATTATATACTTCCAAAGATAATCTCTTGTGATTGACTTTGTCCATGCCATGCCACAAGTAACTTTTTAATACTTTTTGTTACCCAACGACTTAAAAACGTATGATTATACTAGCGACTTACCCTTGCTTTGCTGGGGTGCGCTCCTCGGTATGTTTTTTTTTTGAGCAGAACATTAATTGTTTTTCTGAAACGCGTTCATAAAATATGTCACGATAAAATCAGCTTTTTTGACCTGATTGTGTTCTAAATATAATATATATATATATATATATATATATATATATATATAAATAGTTTTTATTGACAGAAGGTCCACTACGTTTCTTTGAAGTTTCTTTTTAAAAACAGTCAAAATAAAGCGCTATGTGCGCTTTGACTGGCTTTGATTTTGACTGTTTTTAACAGTATCTATTTTGCTTCTTTTGAGGAATACCTATTTAACCAAATATTTAGTATTTCATTTAAATCTAAAATTAAAAATGTATTAGTGAATAAAGCTTATTATACAGTCACGGAATACTTCGAAGATATCAATGTGTGGAACTAATATCTGGTTGGATCTTACGTAGGATAAATATATAATAATTATTGTATTACAATATTGTACACAGTTATTATTTTAAAAGAGCAACTGTTGAGTTTCTCGCCGGCTCTTCTCAGCAGAACTGCCTTCCGATCCGGTGGTAGCTTCCTCACGGACTGACTACACTGACATTTCATTTAATTTAAAATTTAAAATGTAAAATTGACGATTCAAAAGTGCTTGTAAAAGTCTATTTGAATAAAGTATATTTTGATTTGATTTGATCTATATCTATACATATCATAAAACAGTAACTTAGCGAAATTTGCACATGAAATAGTTTTTTAAAACAATGACTGTAACGTATTGTGTACAGTATATACATAGACCCCAAAACAATAGTTATAAATTTTTTTGACTGTTTGTCTATATGTCTGTAGGTTTGTGTGCGTTTTACTTAAATAAAACACTGAATCGATTTTAACTAAATTTTGTGTAGCGATAACGTATTACTCGAGTCAACATTTAATATACCTTTTACTACTGGAAAATTTTTCGTTTCCACAGGAAAACAAAATAACCGGTTCGAGTCATACTTAGAAATTTACATCGCTAACACTGGCTAAACATGTTAGGTTTAACAAGGTTTAACTTAAAAAGGGCTTCAGAAAAGTCTCCAATATCAAGCAAGAGTCTATCTCCTAAAGTACATTCGCAATAACTATTTATATTTAAAACATACCAAGGGCGTACCCGAGGGAAGTGAGAGTAAGTCGCTAGTAACCTATACTTTAGTTTTAAGTGTTTTTATCTCTATTGTTTAACTTGAAATTCATTAGCAAAATTTCAAATTATATGCCTATTAGGCAGTTATAATATGTGATCTTGCTGAAATACCAACGTAACAAAATTACTACTATTAAAGAATTTCAAATTAATTTATGTGTATGTATCTTTAACCCTAATTTAGTCTCTTCATAAACATATGGGTATATTTACAAGAAAATTGCTTAAACCCATGCTTGGGCGGACGCAATCAATTCAGTTAACTGGTTAATTACTACTTGGTTTTAAAATTTAGGAGCGCATATAACGATATGTAACAAGTCATAATTTTCTGGCATGCAATGCTTCAATATAAAATGAGGAGGATATTTTCTTATTTTGTGCGTGACGTAAATAGCATGCAATTGAAAATCTATACATATAATAAAATTTTAACTGAGTCGAATCTGTACCTTAAATATTTTTTGGAAAATCTTATTAAAATAGACTTTATTATCGATACAGAGACCGTCTATAGTTTTTAGAATTTTTGTTTGTCTGTCTGTCTGTTACCGCATCGCAGAAAAACCACTGGAGGGATTTTGATGAAATTTAGTATGATGATAGCTGGATATCCGGGTCAATATATAGGATACTTTTTACCGCGGGAGATTATCTCATTCCCACGGGAATACACGTTATAACACAATCCAAAAAATATTTATGATCAGAATTTCTTGAAACTTGGTATTAATGCTCTTCAATACAATTAAATAAATACGTATTTTAGCGTTTTTTTGAAATTCATCCCATAAGGAGATAAAATAAGGGATGAAAATTTGTATGAAACCTACCTTTTTAAAGTTTTTTGTTGTAGTTTTAGCGCGAGCGAAGCCGCGGGTTTTGCTAGTCTAGTATAAAAGTCATATACTCACAAACATTTTTGATTTTGTCATACACTATAAAGTATGGGTGTGTCAATCTCACATCTCATCAATCAGTAAACATGTTAATAAAAATTCACAAGCGCTATTTTTGAAGTAAAATATTTTTGAAGTAAAATGAAGTAAAACAAATTTTTGAAGTCAAGAACCGTGGACTTTGATTGAAAGGTGATATTATCAGTTAGAATACGCAATGAATGGATTTTATTGTAATATATATACGTAGCACATACCCTTTCATCTAATATAACACGTGATGGTAAAACTTTTGTAACGAAGCTCTTTCGCGCACGTTACTCGACACACTTGGAGAATGAGAGCTAGACAAAAAAAAATGTAAATTTTTTACCGTTACGATACTTTTTATTTTTTACTAGGAGCACCCAATGTGACTTCAACATAAGCATCAGTCGATTATAAGTGTTAAGGAGTGTATCTTATGACAGGGTACTAATAAATAATGAGTACTCCTTGATGTTTGTTGTCCCTTAGTACTCGTGACAAATGTACCAGGCGATCATAAGTGTTAAGTGTGAATTTTGTGAGTTTGTGTGTACGATGTATATTTGAAATGTCTTTAACCATTTGAAAGGTAAATGATTCTAGATGGACATAGGCTATAATATATTATGTATGTATGTGCAAATTAGCCTAAGTTGTGACGATATTTATTTCATCACCATTCAACTAAAAATCGTTGAAACCTTGTGGAAAAGTTCTTATTACGTGAAAATTTAAAATAGCGCACGAATCATAAATACACGGATAATTTCAAATACACCTATTAAATTATTATTATATTTTTTTTTTTATGTGATTTAGTGACAAACGAGCAGACAGACCACCTGATGGAAAGCAGTACCTGTCGCCCATAACACCTACGGTTCATGCACTTAGGTTTTAAGTAACAAAAATGCAGAACCACAGGTGCGTTGTCACTGTGAGGACTAAGATGATATGCCTCTTGCCTGTAATTGCGCTGGCTACCTCATCCTTCATACCGGAACACAACAATGCAATCATTGTTGCTTGGCGGCAGAAATAGATAAGGGGGTGGTTCCCATCCAGTCGGACTCCTCAGGCTTGACAGAGTCCTACCACCGGTAAAATATATATTAAAATTATCAAAAAGGATATAACTAGTAGATCAATAATTAAAACTCTATGTATGTATTGTACATACTCGTATGTTTAAACATATTTCATAATCATTTAACGAGTTGTTTAGGTCAATAAGGAATTAATATGAAAATTACCATATTGCATAATACACGCACCAGTTAAACAAAAGGACAAAAGCGTATGGGTCTCGCGATTTAGTACTATTGTCCAGAGGTGATCAGTGGTCCGTATCGACGCCATGAATTTGGTATTTATATTACTAGCTCTTCAAATTGCTAAAATAAAAGGTAAAACCTATTCGACAATTATATCTATAGTTGACTAGCATTGCCCGCGGCTCCGCCTGCGTTCAGATGACCAAAAACCAAATTCTTAGGTTTTATATATCAGTATACTCTTACATTGCAGTTTTTGTATCTTTTCTAAGAAATGAGATATTTTCCCGCGGTAAAAAGTATCCTATATGTTGACCCGAATAGCCAGCTATCACCATACCAAATTTCATCAAAATCTGTCCAGTAGTTTACTCGTGATGTGGTAGCAGACAGACAGATAGACAGACAAAAATTCCAAAAACTAGATTTGGCCTCTGTATCGACAATAATGTCTATTTCATGATTCATATATTTTTTTACATTCATATTCATACATTTTACAAGATATCTAAATACTAGTGCCCCACTTTCACTTCTCTTAGGCTTTTATAGTTATTTTGTTATTTAAGTATTTTTCAACAACCTCATGTTATCATAATATCTTTACTCATATTTGGGAAACCCATTTATAGGTCAGGATTAAAGCATCTGCCCCATACCATGATTGTTAGAGGCAAGGAAAGTCATATTTGTAATTAAAATACTTTAAAGGGACTCAGAATAGTATTAGGTAAAGTATATTTCCTCGCCCTTCATCTGCATAGCAGAATTACGTTTAATTAAATGAACCTCTAGATCGCGAATTCAATGTAACACATTATGAAAATAAATGTCAGAATAATGTCAAGGTCAAAGAGAAATCTGAAATTTATTTTTTAACTCTACATTATTAATATGTAGTTTCAATTTAATTTTATTTATATAACATTACCATATGAAATAGAAAAAAACAATTGAAATTAGAATACAAAAACTCATATTTTGTATTTAAAACCATTAAATGCTTTAAGTTACTTGACAATTTGTTACTACTCGTAAAACAAAATTATAATATGTCAAAGTTAAATGATGAATATTTGTTAAAGAAAAATTGGTTTCAATACAGTCATATAAGGCAAAAAACTACTTTCGGAGAAAAAAGCTAAAATCTCGAAGACACCTTTTTTATAGTATTTTGTATTTTACCCCAAAAATCTCATATAGTCTCGAGTCTACGTCACAAGTAATGAAAATGGGTTCTTTGTAATAATACTCGTTTCCTTTATTAAAAATTAGCGACTCACGCTCGCTTCGCTCGCGTTCGTCCCTAGGTACGTTTTCACGGTTAGCTATTTTTAGGTGTACATAAATAATAGCTTACTTACTACTCCTAAGATATTCATTTAAATCATATAGCAATTTACCCTCATTTTGCTCGGGTGCGTATGCCGTACGCGGATTTTGTTCACAATTTCATGGGTTTTAAATTTTTTCGCGAAACCCTAATTCTTTTTCTAAAATAAAAGTAGCCTAAGTTACTTCTTTTAACAGCAGCTATCTGCCAGTGAAAATACCGTCAAAATCGGTCTAGCCGTTTCGGAGATTAGCCGGAACAAACAGACAGACAGTCAGACAAAAATTGTAAAAAAGGTTGTTTTGGTATATGTACCGTGTATACATCCATATGCATTTAGTAAGAAACGGTTATTTTAATATTACAAACAGACACTCCAATTTTATGTATCTGTATAGATGAGATTCGATAAAAGTTGTAGATCATAAAATTTACCACAAATCTAATCAAAAACAATAGTTGATACCATACCATACCTCTTAGTATACTTGTATTATCCTGTTGATGGCTTTTCTTCTTCGTCATTTATGTCTCCTTTCATTTATTATTCTTACTCTTTATTGTTCTTACTAGTTCTACACACCATTCCATTCATTCTCTTTATTCATCAGCCTTTCAAAAAGACCTTACATCTATTCTTAATTTCACCCGCTTTATACACGAAACATTCTTCGCCTTTCTTTTTCTTGCCTTAGTTAGCCGGTAAAGGGTCGAGTAACTTCAAAATATTAAAGCGAATAAGCAGATGTATTTAGTTTTTAATTAATGGACATAATCATTTTCAACCGACTTACAAAAAGGAGGAGGACTTACAAAAAGGACAAACCTCCTCCTTATAATTATTATATAATTAATATATATATATATGTAAATACAGGGTGAATTTTAGCGAAAAGTACTCAAAGGAGTCTCGGGCCTGATTTTCATGAAAACTAAAACTTCATCACTGGATTTTTGAAAAATTAATTTTCCTAGCCAGGAATCGAACCTGTTGGTTTTTCAAAAAAAACACACTGTATCATTACACCGTTCGATAATGTTGCTAATAAGGAACGCATTCTGGGAACTTATGGCATACGGCAAACTTAAGGATGAAGCTCATTTTTAACAAAAAATTTTTTTATTGTTCTTTGTTATTTATTTAGTAAACCTTAACAGATCAATTGTTCAAAATGATAGCCGTTATTTTCAATACATAGTTGGATTCGACGTTTCAAGGATTATACTGCATTCAGCTTTACAATATTATTGATTTCGTTTAGAATATTTTCCAAAGAAATATTGAAAATTCCATATTGAAAAATTAGGTGGTATTAAAAAAGCATGGCAACAATTAAGTGAACCCTTAGATTGGATCAAAAACATGAAAAAAAGAGAATCTGAAAGAAACAAGACAAACAGAATAGAAATACTGAAAATTGCAACCGACTACTACCGCGAGCTATATAGTGATGAAGGATTAATGACTGAACCAGGCCAACAAACTGTCTATGAGGGCAAAGAGGAGGGTGATATCCCAAACATAATGCGAGATGAAGTTATTAAAGCAATTAATTCACAGAAAAGAGGTAAAGCACCGGGCGAAGACCGCATATCTAACGAACTTCTAATAGGGACATCTGTTAAAACTGTAAACATCATCACACAGTTATTCAATGAAATCTTATATACAGAATACATACCTCATCAATGGACATCGTCAACCATAGTACTTCTACACAAGAAAGGAAAGAAAAATGATATCGCTAATTACAGACCCATCAGCCTGATGTCCAACATTTACAAAGTATTTTCTAAGATATTAGTAGATCGTTTAACAAAGATTTTGGACGAAAACCAACCCAAGGAACAAGCAGGATTTCGAAGTGACTTTTCAACGCTCGATCATATTCACACCATAAAACAAGTTATACAGAAAAGTAATGAATATGGAATTACTTATTATCTGGCCTTTGTAGATTATAATAAAGCCTTCGACTCACTCAAACACGCGATGATATGGGAAGCGTTAGAAACACAAGGAGTGGATAAAAAATATATACGACTCATTAAGAACATATACACAAGCATGAAAGCCAGAATACGAACAGAAAGAGTGGGTGAAGTTTTTCCTATAAAAAGAGGAGTCCGACAAGGGGATCCACTCTCACCTAAACTTTTCTCAGCAGTTCTTGAATATGTATTTAGACGTCTCGAATGGAGCAAATATGGACTAAATATCAACGGAGCTCAACTAAACCACCTGAGATTCGCAGATGATCTAATACTTATTTCAAGCAACGCGATAAGCCTACAAGAAATGCTCGAACAATTGGTACACGAAAGTAGAAATGTTGGATTGTCAATGAACACCTCAAAAACGAAATTAATGACAAATGTTGAAAAAGTCCCTATCATAGTCAATGGTACAAAGATAGAATATGTTGAAGAATACACGTACCTTGGTCAAATAATATCTCCAAAAGACCTCACTACGAAAGAAATTAACAATAGAATCAATTTGGCTTGGAAAAGATACTGGTCTCTCAAGGAAATAGTGAAAAATCCCCATGTACCACTTAAATCTAAAAAGAAAATATTCGATTCGTGTATTCTGCCCATTATGACTTACGGATGCCAAACTTGGAGTTTAACAGAACACAATATACGAAAACTAGAGACCTGCCAACATAGTATGGAACGAAGCATGCTCAATATTAAACTACGAAATAAAATAAAACTAAAAACAATCCGTAAAAAAACCGGAGTTACGGATGTGACGTATTTTATTAAAAAACTGAAATGGAAATGGGTAGGTCACATGATGAGGAATAAAAAAGATAAATGGGCGAAGGACATAACCGAGTGGTATCCAAGACACTACAAAAGGAAGAAAGGGAGACAACGTCGTAGGTGGGAGGACGACATTAAAAGAACAGCAGGCATTATGTGGACAAGGAAAACACATAATCGCACTCTGTGGCAAGCTTTAGGGGAGGCCTATGCTGGAACGCAAGACAATCTTCGCGAAACTGGTGTCTAATAATAAAGTTTTATATTAATCAAATATGTACATATATATATAAGGTTGTTGAATAAAGGCTATTATTATTATTATTTTCCAAAGACCGTTCAAGTCATCAATTGCATTATACGTGTCTTTATAGATTTCGTTTTTTACATACCCCCAGAGAAAATAATCTAAGGGTATAAGATCTGGTGACCTCGCTGGCCACGGCACAGGACCATGCGTTGCAATAAAATGTTCGCCAAACTGCTGAATCAACTCTTCTGAAAACTTTCTCTTCAACTGAAAAATCTCTTTTACTGTACGGCTATTATGCGCTGAGGCTCCATCTTGTTGAAAGAATAATTAGTTGGTCTGGGCTAAGGGCAAGTTATCCAGGTCTTCAAAATCCATTTTCAACTCACAAAATTCAAGTTTCAAGTAGGTATTGCTTTAATAAATTATTCAACAAAATACAAAACAGTCACAAACAATTAGCAGTAATCAACGAAACGTCGAAAAAACCTAAAATTGTTCGCGCCAATTCACTTTACGTTCTAATTTCAAATGTTAACCTTTTTTCTTTTACCACGACCTTTGACCACGAAGGAATTAAAAAATTAAATTAAGGAAAAATTTGAAATTAAAAAATAATGTTGTAAAGGTGAGTGCGATGCGTGTGTGTCTAATTAATTAGGTATCTACTCTAAATAAAAACCCCCAATTTGTTTTTTTTTAATTTTCATTGCCTGGAAGTCGTTTTTTTTTAGTTTAGTTATCTATTCTAAATGAAAGCCCCCGTTTAGTTATTTTTTACTTTTCAGGGCCTGGCAGTCGGTTTTTTTAAGTTTTTATTAATTTGCGCTGTAATAATTCATACTGTGAATTATGAATTGAAATACATACTACAAATTAATCATTATTACATATTTTAAATTAAAGCCCCTAACCACAATGAGTTTGTGTTTGTTCGGGCTAAGCTCAGAAACTAACGTACAACTTTTCAAACGATTTTCACTAATAGGAAGAAAGATTCTTTAGAAAAGCTAGCTTTACTTTATATACATATTTGCAATAATAAGATTCTGTTATCATAATATGTTCGTTAATAGGTCAACCGGTAGCGGCAAGTATTCTTAGGAAAATTATCTTGAAATTAAACACTAACATATTATCCTGTATTTTTATAGTGCACGCTGAATGTAACTTGTCTCCTTGTGATGTCCTGGAAATATTTTCTACGGGACAAAAGCCTGGTCAACCGATCAACACTGGGTGTACTAGCGATCTTCATTGGCGTAAGCTAGACCGACGCTTACAAGCTATTGAACAGCCAGGTGAATAAACAAATATATAATTTTGCTATACATACGAATAGTACATAAAAATTAACTTAATTACTATAAATAAAAGATCATCACTGACCTGATACCACAGAATTCATACTTAGTTCTCTTTATGCGCCATCCAACCTGGGTTCGAGTCCTTCTCGGGCAAAACATTTGTTTTGAACTTAAGTGTGAATATGATCATGATAAACAAGACAAGTAGTAAGAAAATCAAACAATGGCCGGACTTGCGACTTTTATCAGGTTATTATTTCAAAAAATATTTATATAGTTTAAACCTTTACAGTTTAATTACCCTGTGTATGTTGAAATAAAATCGAAGAAGTCGTTAAGAACTAATCAAATGTAATAAACTTGCATCGATACATATAAAAATGACTTAATTCACATACCATCACGCTCTCTTATTATCTGCTCTTTGTACCTAAAGTGCAAATTTCGTTTGAGTACCACGTTATTTAATTCTATGTTTTCAAATATGAAACTTCCAAGTTATCAATTTATAATTCTTATATTTCGTAGTATATTTTATTATTAATTATTTATAACTGCCTCGGTGGTGTAGTGGCTAGCATGTACGGCTGCACATCCTGAGGTCCTGGGTTCGAGTCCCGGGTCGGGCCAAGTTTAGTTATTGAGTCTTTCTGTATAGTAAGCCTCAGTAACAGCCCGGAGTTGGGAAGTTGGCGGTGTTTCACCCCCGTGCCTCGGAGAGCACGTAAAGCCGTCGGTCCTGCGCCTTAACTCTCACCGGTCGTGTCGAGTAGTCGCACTGGAGTATGAGAGTGACAGGAATAGAGAGTGCACTTGTGTCTGCGCGTACACTTGTGCACTATAATATCTCCTGCGCAGTTGGCTAGTCTCAATGAGATTGGCCGCCGTGGCCGGAATCGGTCAGGAGAACAACATCATCATCATCATCAGTATATTTTATAAAATATCAGTCTAAAGTATGGTTAACAATAAACGCAGATGTCAACATATTGCCATAAGTCAAAGAGGGACAAAAAAATTCCCAGAAAGAAATTGATACTAGAACATTATTGAATTTATAAATACTAGAATGTTGTTTGTTTTTGCATATAAAAGAGTGACGGTGTGTCGAGGGATCAGTTGATAATTAGAGTTAAGCGTAGATTGAGAAGAAGAACAAATTGAAATAGTGAATAGTGAACGCACACGCACGCACTCACACACGCACACACATTTGGCAAATACTGTAATGTTAGGTTTAGTTGCATGAAAATAGATAATAACATGAGCTATTTAAATCACCAGACTTCTAGAATTCTTGACGAATTTAGAGTAGAGAAAATACTAAGCTTTATTCAAAGTTATATTTAGTTTTTATTTCATTAACCGACCCACTTAAATAAAGGATTTTTTTTAATTTTATCTCTATTTACATATTTATATAATGTAGAAAACGTAGAAAGGTTAAATTTGTTTATTGTTTTTATTTAAATATTTTAATTCATATATAGATACCATAATTATAATTATTGATACAAATACCAAAAATGTCATTTTTTAAACTTATTTGTTTTACTAGTCTCGGAGAAAATTTATATCTGGGTACCCCTTAGTTCAAGGGGCTATTGTTAGACCGTCATAATGTCATTCATAATATTGTATGGATCGTATAGAGGGTGGATTTTTGAAGCGGGACAGTAAAGACAGGTACCTTAATTACTATAGTTACAGGAAAACATTCCTAGAAGACCAGCCATAACTTTTTGAGATATTCTGAACTGCATTCACAGATTTTGGAAAAAATCTGCAGTCAGCAAAAAAAATGCTTAAATACCAAAAAAAATTTTATGTTAATCGATCTTATTTCATGTAGGGGTTTAAAAGACTCTATGGGACCATTTAAGGTATAAGTACTTAAAATGACGGATATCGCAAAAAACTTTTCCTATACATTTTGTACGGAAAAACGATTAATCAACTCGAAATATTCTATCTTGCCAAGCAGTCCTATTTTCTTCTGTGATCAAAAGTCTATTTGAGGCGAACTGACGTTTTAGTACAGAAACTACGATAAGTCACAAGACTGCGTTAACTCGCAAGCATTTTATGTAACGAGCATAAGATAAATTTTTCAGTTTAATAGTTAACATGGTGTGGGTATATCCTGAAGAGAAAAGAAAGTCATGATATAAACAAGAGTATATTGGCGTGAATTTGGATGACATCAGAAAAATTAAATTGTAAATAATCAGGATTACCTTCTAAAAGTGGCACCGCTTTAGTTCAGCGTTGATATTAGTTTTTCTTTACTAAAACTTGTCCTAAATTGGATAACCAAATTAGAACCGAATTTTCGAAATGTTGATCGTCTTGTATATAAAAAAAACTTATACTTATATTAGTGTAAGGTACTGTGTACCTTATATATAATGTACTAAGTGAATATAAGAATATAAGGGAATATCTCGAAGTTTTATTAGTGTCATCCTACAATAAATAAATCTCTATCACATTCACCAGTAAATGTTATTGCGGCTTTCGTGATCCTGTACCAAATATTAAATTCTTTGTCATTATATGCCTTTGATTCCTGTTTCTCTGAGTTCTTTTTCTTCAACATAAATTTGACTATCTTTTCAGTTGACTGAAGCTGATCAAACCAATTTATGCTTTTAGCAACACATTCCACAGAGTAACGCGTTTTTGAATTTAGAGATGCGTTTTTTTATCAATTTGTCTATCTATTTGGCATATGGATTTATTATAAAATAAAAAAAATATATAATAACAAACATTAAATGTTAATCCTTTCTCTTTTTATAATTTTTCATTCTCGCTCTATGTACACAAAGTTGAAGTCGAATTATAATTATATAAAATGTAATATTAACTAACCAAAACAAAATAAATACAGTTACTTCAGAAGCTAACTTTGCGTCCATAATCCGTATCATAAGAGTCCGGTCGGGACCATGTTAATAAGGAAGTCCGTCTTTCGTACATTTAAAGAGCTCTATCTTTCAAGCAGCTATGGAAAGCTATTTTAAATGTATACAATGTATATGTAATGGTAGATACTCTAAAATATAGTAAAAAATAAAATATAAATTCAAACTTTGCAATAACTTCTCGCTTCGCAATTCCGATTTACTTTAAATGCCTTAAATATTTTCAAGAAAATTATTATATGTTCATACAATACAATTTGATAATTGTTATGTTTTCATTGGTAAATCTAGGTTTTATATTGATTAGTTCAGTAAACCTTAAGATGGCTTGAGATTGAGAAGTATGTACATATGTGTATGTATGTGCATACTCAGTTATATTCATAAACGCACACGAAGTCACAGGTAAAAGCTAAGCGAAATATTAAAGTATAAAATTTTCTACACACTTATTTTCGTGTTCCTTTTAATTCAGTGTGGACTATAAGCTTTGGACAGTCACGATGGCGTCAATGTACTAAAGGCATGTGTAGATGTGACGTGTCCCATCGATCGCTAAAGTGCTGGAGAGCTGGTCTCACCACCCTTTCACCTGAGTTAATCGTACCAGCTGATTTATACACTATGTAAGTAATAAAAACTTTTAAAATACTGGCAAATGATTAAATACTAATATGGAAGATATTAGTTAAAATAGAACATACCGCTAGAATCTGCAACTTAGCATGTTCTAAATATCTTCGGAGATCAGAAGTTTTCAACAAAAAAATCCTATAAACATGTGAACAAAAAAAACAACGATAATACTTATATTTATACTAATATTATAAAAATGTTATGTTTGTGAGGTTGTAGGGGTAATCTCTGGGTCTGTTGAACGGATTTAGATGAAATTTGATAGTTTGGGACCCTGAGAAGGACATAGGATACTTTTTGAGCTTAAAGTTTGCATGGGGAAACAAGCTAGGGACGAACCCGAGCGAAGCAAGGGTGAGTCATTAGTGTTTAAATAAATGTAATAAAAAATTAAAAATTTTCAGAGACCTCGGCACAAATAAGCTCCGTACATTGCATAAAACCACTTTTAAAGGAATGCGGTCTTTAACGGAATTAGATATGTTTGACAATCACGTCGAATTCTTACCTTCAGGGATTTTCGATTCCCTTGTTAATTTACGGATATTGTAAGTATCTTTGCGTATTTGATTAATTTTATACATGTTCATCGCACAGGGAACAAAATCAGGGCTTACATTGAATCCCCAGACGCAAAACCAAAATTCACTTTTAATTTTTCGCAGTAAATTTTAGCAAGCATTCAAGAATTTTTAATTTATCGAATTCTTCCTGTTCAATAAATTTAATCTCTCGAAAGATTTTTCTACCGTATAAATAATAATCTGTAAACTTGATGAATTTCAACGTTTGAAGTAAAATTTAACTTTGCATTAATAATCAATAAATTTTTACATACCTATCTAATTTTTGCAGACGTCTACAGCAGAATTATTTGGAAGAAATTGATAGTGAAGCGTTTAGATATACAAAAAAACTTTTTCATGTTGATTTATCTAATAACTTCTTATACACTCTCCCAGAGCGGCTCTTCGCCAATAATTCTTACTTAGAGACCATCGATATTTCAAACAACCAAATTGTTTATATACCTTCATATACATTTGTTGGACTGAAATCATTATTGATCTTGGATCTTTCGAAAAATAAAATACTGCAAATAGAAAATGGCACATTCTTGTTGACGAGCCTTCAAATATTAAAATTATCAGATAACAAAATAAGCAATATCACTGACAATGCATTTGAGAGCTTATTTTCTTTAGAAACGCTGTTATTAGATAAGAATAACCTACAAAATATCCCTGTCAATTTATTTTGCAATCTAAACTGCCTAACTTTTTTGGATTTATCAAATAATCACATAATAAGCGTGAGTTTATTTTTATATAATACAATTTCATAACTTTAAGAAATACAGATGTTTATTGTAGCAGCATTTTACATGACGTGATATACTTTTAATATTTTTTATTATAGTCAATAATTAGATATTCTGTAAAGTCAAATGAAGTTTTTAGTAATTGCCATTAGTTTATAAATAGTATTTGTATTTATTCCACTATATTTTATTTTGATCATGCACCTAACTTTACCATTAATAGGTAATTTATTTTACATAACTGGTGTAAATAATTAAACTGGTATAAAAAATTAAATTAAATTATGTCATTAAATAATATATCACTTTTTAACAATTTCGAAATAAATGTTAAATATTTCAGTTGACAGGCTTGGAATTTCAAAATTTGAGGCAACTCCGCAACTTGGATTTAAAAGGAAACTTTATATCTCACATTCCAGACAATATTTTTAACAACTGTACGGACCTGGAGAAACTGGATTTATCTAAAAACAAATTACGCTTCTTGAATATTTCAGCTTTCCACGGTTTAAAGAATCTTACGTCGCTTATACTGTCTGACAACCAGATTTACGAGGTTCATTCTAAAACCTTCGCCACTCTAAAAAATCTTACTACTTTGTAAGTTATAGTTAATTAAAACATTTATAATTACTGATTATAATCAAACATATATTTCAATTAAATCACATAAACGATTTTAAATCTCTCTTAAATATCAATCATAAGTGTTACAGTAAATATATTATTTACGAATTGAATAGACCCCAAAGCAATAATTATTAAAATTTTTGTCTGTTTGTCTGTATGTTTGTTTGTCTGTTTGAGTGTGCGCGTTTCACGCAAGCGCATAAGTAATGAACCGATTTCAAGTAATTTGGTGAAGTGATAACTTATTACTCGGGTCAACATTTAGGATAGCTTTTACTTCAGGAAAATCTCCGCTGGTTAAGCCTTAAGACATACATCAAAACAATCTACTGAAAAATAATAGGTTTTAATAAGGTCTACAGACAAGTCCGCAATAGTGTATGTCTATCTCCTAAGGTACATTCGCAATTGCTATTTTTATTATATGCTAGCCTTTTGCCCGCGACTTCGTCCGCGCGGAACAGTGACTTTGCTCGCAGAGCTACCGGCGTGGCGGCCAGCGATTTTATCGGATCGGTTATACACGATTTTTGCGTAACTTTAACCGTTTACGCAGCGCACGCAACAGAAGCTCTCAAAAGGAATCATTTTTTCCCGTTTTTGCAACATTTTTCATTTATGCTCCGCTCCTAATAGTCGTAGCGTGATGTTATATAGCCTAAAGCCTTCCTCGATCAATGGACACAAAAAAGAATTTTTCAATTCCAACCAGTAGTTCCTGAGATTAGCGCGTTCAACCAAACAAACAAACACTTCAGCTTTATAATATTAGTATAGATTAAAGGCAATGTCGCGACTTACTGACTGTCTTGTCAACGTTCAGCCCAAGCCGATGATGATAGACCAGCACCACAAAAAAGCCAGCTTTATATATCCATACTAATATTAAATGCGAAAGTAAGTCTGTCTGTCTGTCCGTCATCTTTTAACCCTTAACCGCTGATTTAGATGAAATTTGGTATGGAAATAGTTTGAGACCCTGGGAATGATAAAGGATAATTTTCATCCCGGAAAACACCTCATATTTAAAAGAGGTTGAAAAGGGTGGTGGAAGATTGAATGGGGAATCAATTATTTCTCAAATAGGGATATATACATATATTTTTTATAATACTTACCTTTTCTTTTTTATAATACTTACGTTTTCCTGGGCAAACTTGATAGATCCTACCTTATCTATGCTTCAAGCTAAGATGAAAGTCAAGAGTAAGCCCATTTGTAATAAAAAAATCTATGTATGTACATTGTACATATTGTTGGCAAATGAGAAAGTCTAGATTTTGCATCTGGAAATCGACTTACTGTAAAAAAATTTACTGAATAGCCATTTTTTTCGAACGTTAGGAAATGCATTTACAATGGCCTCCAGCAAACTAGCCCAGTCGAATTAGGATTTGACGTTGCAAAAATTCTTACTGGCAATTTTCCTTCGGAATTCTTTAGGTGGTCACTGGGAGTCTACATTTAGATTCTTGGGGTACCAGACCCGTTGCGTCATACACCATCTTGAATTTAAGGGTTGATTATTATTGACGCGAAAAATAATTATTGCAAAAGTTGTTGGAAATTAAATTTCCTACAATTTTGGTTCTTTTAATTTTTTTCCTAGGATCGATATTTTTCGATTTATACCCGAAAAGAGGGGGTGAATTTTTGTTTATTGAACAACTCGTTTATTTTCAATTTTACGCGAAAAATTGAAATAAAGTTGTTTAAAATCAAATTTCAATTTTCACGTAGGATCGATATTTTTCGATTTCTACCTAAGAAAAACGGAGTGGTAAGATTTTACTAATATTCTTTATGCACTTTAAATGTAATACAGAAGAAAGGTGAACTTATCTCTGAAAGAGATCTCTTCCAGTGAACCCCTGGATGTGGAAGATGTTAGCGGGCAATATAGTGCAAAAAATAAATACACTAGAAATAACAGTAAAAATCACATATACATATATTACTTATAAAAATATATACTTTTACATATATATGTATTTAAATATATTTAATATAAAAATATGAAAACAGGAAAATGTGCTGATTCATACTTGTCTATATTTGTGATAATAATAAACAGTTTTTTAGTTTGGATTTAAAAATATGGGCAGATGGGCTCTCGTGGATGGATTTGGACAGTTTGTTCCAGAGTACTGCGGCATGGACAGAAAAAGAATTTTGTCGGAATTTAGTGTTGCTCCTAGGAATATCAAGCATAGAAGCAATGCAAGACCTCCGGGAACGTGTTGGGATTGGTAGTTAGCTAAAACGGGAACGAAGGTAAGGAGGGAGGGAATTTCATCATTGTATTATCACGGTTATTATTGATATTTTCGTATTATTATTTTTTCGGTCGAATGTCGTTGAAAATTTGATGTGTTGATAATGTAATTTGCTACAATTATAATGCCGATATTTTTTTTAAGGTTTATAATTTTGGGATGCACGCTTACGATAAAGGAAAAGAGGGGTGTAAATAATCAGTTTTATCACATTACAAGCGACTCACCCTCGCTTCGCTTCGGGTTCGTCCCTAGACAAAAACAAATGTATCCCACGGGAACCGTACATTTTTCCGGGATGATATATAGCCTATAGCCTTCCTCAGTTAACGGGCTATCTAATGCAAAAAGAATTTTTCAAATCTGATTAGTAGTTCCTAAGTTTTTCGAAATTTTAACAATTATGTTTGTTTGGAACGTTTAACCGATGATCCGGTCAAGTTTTCGTCATTTAAATTCATCCTCATAATTGTCGACGAATTCATCCGGAAGCTCAAGATGAACTTTTGTAATAACTATTTTTCGTGTATAATTGTAAATAAACGAGTTATTCAATAAAAAAAAAATCAATACTTAAATTCAAGATGGCGGATGACGCAACGGGTCTGGTACCCCGAGAATCTAAATTTAGACTTTCAGTGACCCCTTTCTAAAGAATTCCGAAGGAAAATTGCCAGTAAAAATGTTTGCAATGTTTGCCTCTTTTTTTGAGCTAATTCGACTGGGCTAGTCAAAGAAGAAATTATGATATTAAAATAGAAAGTTTTAAGACGCTGT
This sequence comes from Argynnis bischoffii washingtonia, assembly GCA_033884665.1. Lineage (NCBI taxonomy): Eukaryota > Metazoa > Arthropoda > Insecta > Lepidoptera > Nymphalidae > Argynnis > Argynnis bischoffii. Next base: position 8,093,646 of record CM066618.1, on the reverse strand, counting down.
CACAAAATATATACAACTTATATGTTTAAAAATAATGTGTGAGAACAATTTTTGTAAATAAAATTTAAATTCGATTATTTGAGTTGTATCATGTATATGTAATTATCCCGGGGGAGAGCCAACTCCTACCGGGCGCGTCCCCAGGTGGCGGATCGGGGAACGCCACCCGCTTAGCACAGTGGCGGGTGGTACCGGAGAAATCCGGCGCGGACCAAGGCAGGACGGGGCTGCTCTCCGTTGAGGCTTCGGCTTCCGGAGTTGCGGCCACCGGGAGCGGGGCCGCTTTGGCGGTCTCGCGACCGGAGGGTGGGGACCGGTTGCGGGACTGTGAAAACAGGCTCGTAACCGGTAGAGGGGAAGGCCGCGGTGGGAGAGGAGTGCCGGTATTTCGGTGCGCCGTTCTCCCTGCCCCCCGTGGCCTTGACGGGGCTGCCACCGTTTTAGATGGCAGACGCGGTGGGACTGCAGGGGAAGAGGAGTGTCGGTGTGTCGTTGCCGCTCTCCCTGTCCTCTGCAGCCGATTGAAGGGTGCCCACTTCGGTGGGCGGTGTGGTTTAATGGGGCTGCTCCGGGTACTTCTCTGGTTCAGCAGAGTGGACTGTGGAGCAGCCTCATTGGTTTGGTGGCCGTCAGGCCTACCGCCGGGGCGTCGCGGTAGTTATGCGTAAGCGATCCCGCGGCGTCCCACTAAGGCGGAGGGGAGGGGAAAGTTGGGGTTTAGTGGGTAGTACCGGCTCTTCTAGCCGGTGAGCCCCACATAACCACCTGGGGTATAGGTGGTATGCGTAAATGCATTCCCCAACTATAAAAAAAAATGTATATGTAATTACACTTCAAAAAATTTTAATCAAACTATCTTTTCGGATTTTTTCAGATCTATTTTGATCTATGGTTCCTGTTATTAAATTTAACAAGTATTGTAAGATATTTCGGTGCCCTTTTTCTGTTTCTACTAAATTGTTCTATAATTTTGTGGGTAGATACTGTCTACAGACAGTATCTAACAAATATATTATATGTATATATGTTTTGAGACTTCTAAAATCTGAGTTTCCCGTGACGATGATTGCTGTAAAACACTCAAAACGTCTTTATCTTAAATGTACTTTGTTAATATTATGTAATGTATAATTTGATTGCTTATATTATTATTACAATTAATTGATTGCTGAAAGCAATAAAATTGAACAGATTCGATACCGCACGACATATCTACCTTTGTTTTACAATTTAAACCTTTTTATACGTATAACTAGCATCGCCCGCGGCTCCGCCCGCGTTCAGATGACCAAAAACCAAATTCTTAGGTTTTACATATTAATATACTCTACCAAATTATAACAATTTCATTGCGCATTGCATGCTCGGTAAATAATGGCAGTGATTGACAATGCCACAAAAGTCCCTCCGTTAATTTCATATTTGATTTAGTAATATTGCACTTTGTGTTTTATTAATAACATTTATAGTACTTCTATACTTCTGTTTGGTTTGTTTGGGCGATAAACTCTCAAACTACTGAATTAATTTTAATCATTGATTTATTAATAGACAGCTATTGATTAATTTATATTGAGCTGATTATTTAAATTACATATTAATAACATTTCTTAATGTTAATTTGTCGCGAAACACGGATGGGGTAGTGCTAGATACTAATATTTTCCGAAACGATTTTCAAAAGAAAGTGTTGGAGAAAGTGAGAGTTCCAGAAGTCCATAATTAAGGTAAATAAGTAAATAATTCTAAGCAAATGCTTTTTATTATTTTGCGAGGCTAATATTATTAAAGTCGTTAGCATTTTAGCGTCCTTTAAACCTTTCACCTTTCAAGAAATGGTATCAAAAATCGGAAAAAGTTGAGGTATAACAGTTTCTAAAATACTTTTATCGAAAATTATATTGCAGAATACCTATATGTTTCGTAGTTTTTAAGATATGCGCTAATTTTAGTTACCCGCTTTGTCAGTTTAACATCCATAAACTTTTTTTTCATAAAATGATAAAAAATAATATGAAACAAACTTATTTTTACGGTCGATGAAATGACTATATTATTAAAACGTTAGTATATTCGTATTTATTTCAGTGTTAATTTAGCAAAATACGTAGAAGTAAGAAAAACAACGCAGTATTTTGCTAAACGGAACCTTATAACTTGAACTTGCATTTGCCCAATTTTTACATTAAAAAATCTACAAACATTAACATTATTTATTTTACTAAATATTATTAAATACAAATTTACAAATATTTTCATTTGAAAATTTTTTCGGCGAATAAAATATTCCTAAATATGTTATTTATTTTGAACACGTCGTCAGGGATGCGGGTAATTTAGTAGTAATTCTAATAAAATCATAGAAATGTATGTATATAAATTCAAAACCTGTACTTTCAATTTTTTGGAATTAAAACTACGTAATTTAAAAACACATGGCGAACATCTATTATCGAATATCTAAATAAGACATAAATATTTTTGGAGTTATTTTAATGAATACTTTTTTTTCAAGATAAGCTATTTTTAATAGTTTTTGCCATATTTAGTAAATTACCTTGCTACAATGTGTATAGTATCATCGTTTTTTATTCAAACCAGTTTTTGTATTTTTTCTCAGAAATGAGATATTTTCCCGCGGTAAAAAGTATCCTATATGTTGACCCGGATAACCAGCTATCACCATACCAAATTTCATCAAAATCCCTCCAGTAGTTTTGCTATGATGCGGTAACAGACAGACAGACAAAAATTCTAAAAACTATAAATTTGGCTTCTGTATCGATAATAATGTCTATTTCAATAGGATTTCCCAAAAAATATTTAATCTACAGATCCGATTTGATTAGAATTTTATTATATGAATCTAATCTAATCTATCTAATCTAATATATTTAAACGAGCAATTCTTGTATATTTATATCTTTATTTATTTATATCGTCGATCTCGGAAACGGCTCTAACGATTTCGCTGAAATTTAGTATGTGGCTTTCGGGGGCGAAAAATCTATCTAGATTAGTCTCATGTCTGGGAAAACGCATGTTTTTGAGTTTTTATACGGTTTTCTTTTGCATTATTCTACGCAGAATATGCTCGATAAATTCTTACACTCAGACATAAGCATCGTGGTCAAGCGACCAAGGTGCAAGATTAACAATCATAGGTGTGTTCGAGTTTGATTCTCGGATACAAAGTTTTACTTTTTTTTTTGTATTTATTCAAGTTTTTTTTTAATCTAAAAATATGCTGCAACAAAAAAGAACTCCGAGTGAAGCTCGGTGGCCCAGGTACTAGATATTGAATTTTAGATGCAAAAAGGATGCAAACCGAAACTATAGGTTCGGCAAGGAGCAATTTCTCATAGATAAAATAATACTGAAACATGCCACCACGTGAAATAAAAATTTAAATTTAGTCAACAATGCTGGCTTACTCCAATCTTGTAAATTTATGAAAATATGGAAGATGCCATTTAAATTGCAGAACAACTTTGCTTATTGAAATGATGTGATAACATTTAACACCTACCAAATTAAAATGAGGACTGGCATTATCCAATTATCTTGCATTCGATGAAGTTAGATGAGGTTGAGAAAAATCAATAAAATTTATTTTGCATTTTCACAGGTATATTTTATAAAAGTTCTAGCGTCTTACCTTCGTTTCGCTCGGGTGCGTTTCTCGCTACGCTTTAAATATATAAAAATAGTTATTGTGAGTAAACCTTAGAAGAAAGACAAAGGCTATTTCAGCCTTTTCTCTAGGCCCTTTTAATATCTACAATTTTCTAGTACATTGTTTTGATGTTCGTCTTTAAGTTTAGCCAGCTTTAGTTATTAGTTTTAGTTTTTTAAAAGATACATATACGAACCTTCCTTGTATATCGTTTTTTCTATTAGTGAAAACCATTTGAGAAATTCTTCATATTTTTACAATACTTTGCAAAATGTTATAACAATAACCGTTTACACTGCGGCTTACCTTTTCCTATCTTTATTCCGAGGGGATGGCGATCTTACACATCCACAAAGAGATCAGGCACGATCTTTACGCATTCTCCAAAGCTCTAGAGTAATTCTATCAAATTCCTGTTTACGGCTACCACTACAAATTACTTGACAGCCAGTAATAATTTTAGGTCTAACTTAGAACTTGGGACACTAGATTGACGAGGCTTTGAAACTTAGTTTTTTTATTTAAATGAAGCATTTATTATAAGTATATGATACAAAAATAAATTTTTAATGTACAAAAAATTCAATATAAAATTTTATTTTGGTACAAATAAAGCGTCTTTAATTTTTTTTAGATATTTGGATAGCAACATGTTTCCATCACTCCCGTCACGAACTTTGGATTATATGCCGAAGTTAGCAAACGTGAAACTGTCGAACAATCCTTGGCACTGTGATTGTCACGCACTTTATATATCTGCGTGAGTAAAATAGTCAGAAATTATTAATTAATTTTATTCGTAATTACGTTATCGCGAGTAGATAACATACATTATTTGTCTAGTATCGGTTTATCATATAGGAATGTGATCTTTTCTTTGTCCTATTAAAAAAACAAACCCAATCTATTTTTTTTAAAAACAGAAAAGGTCACAGTTGGACCAAAATTCAAATAGGTACTAATTTCAAATCCCAAAAAAGAAATAAGAAACAATAATAATAATTTATTTCAGATGGGTACGCTTAAATGAAATGAAAATATGGGATTATTTGCCTACGTGCGTGTCACCTTGGTATCTAGAGGGGCACTTCTTAAAAAAACTAAAATTCCCTGAATTATGTTCGGGACAATGGGCCAGTATGGTTAATCTTTCACCAAGATTGCCGATGCAGCAACTCTTATCTCTCAATGTAAGTATGAACAGGAAACCTCAAGGCAGCATAGAACATGTAAATGATGATATTGATGAATGGAAATGAAAACTTTTGATATATTTATTATATAGTTATGGTGTATATTAAATTTATAATAAATCTCGATTAAAAGTACTTTAATTTATTATTCATTTAATTAATACTAGGTACGTTTTAACAGGTACAGAAAAATAGGTAAAAGTATTATAAAAAATATAAATATCCTTTTCTTGAGAAATGATTGATTCCCCATCCAATCTTCCACCGCCCTTTTCATCCCTTTATACATAGTACCTGGGCGACCGAGCTTCGCTCGGAGTTCATTTTTGTTATATCGTATTTTTTAGATAAAAAAAACTAAAAACTTGAATAAATACAAAAAAAAACAAAAGTAAAAACTTTGTATTCCGACCGGGACTCGATGTCGGGCATATGTGTTGTCTAACTTGCGCCTTGACCGCTTGACCAACCGCTTGGCCAACTTGACCGCTTGAAAACTTAAAAACACGTGTTTTAACAGACATGAGACTAATCTAGATCGATTTTCCGCCCCCGAAAGCCCCCATATACCAAATTTCAGCGAAATCATTAGAGCCGTTTCCGAGATCGTTGGTATAAATAGATAAAGATATAAAGATATAAATATACAAGAGTTGCTTCTTTAAATATATAAGATATGATATTTTTTCCGGGATGAAAACTATCCCATGTCATTCCCAGAGTCTCAAACTATTTCCATACCAAATTTCATCTAAACCGGTTCAACGGTTAAGCGTGAAAAGGTGACGGACAGACAGACTTACTTTCGCATTTAATATTAGTATGGACATATAAAGCTGGCTTTTATTGTGGTGCTGGTCTATCATATATCCTACCGGTGGTAGGACTCTGTCAAGCCTGAGGAGTCCGACTGGATGGGTACCACCCCCTTATCTATTTCTGCCGCCAAGCAACAATGATTGCATTGTTGTGTTCCGGTATGAAGGATAAGGTAGCCAGCGCAATTACAGGCAAGAGGCATATCATCTTAGTCCTCACAGTGACAACGCACCTGTGGTTCTGCATTTTTGTTACTTAAAACCTAAGTGCATGAACCGTAGGTGTTATGGGCGACAGGTACTGCTTTCCATCAGGTGGTCTGTCTGCTCGTTTGTCACTGAATCGCATAAACAAAAAAATCATCATCGGCTTGGGCTGAACGTAAGTCAGTCAGTGAGTCGCGAGTAATGAATAAAAATAGTTATTGCAAATGTACCTTAGGAGCTAGACGTATACTATTAAGGACTTTTTTGTAGACCTTTTTAAGACCTACAATTTTCTAGTACATTGTTTTGATGTATCTCTTAAGGTTTAGCTAGTTAGCCTAATATACATTTCTAAGGACGGCTCGATAGAACCAGTCATTGCGTTTTCCCGTAGGAATGAAAAATGTGCCTGTAGTAAAAGGTATCTTAAATGTTAACCCGAGTTTTTTTTTTTTTGTTGACGCTGGGGAAACCCATCATGGGGACCTTACCGGCCGTCAATGGGTAACCAATGAGGTTAATCCGAGGTGCGATTATTGCTAGTTAAATGTTAACCCGAGTGATAAACTCACTCACACTCACTCACTATACAAAATTTAGTTAAAATCAGTTTAGTACTTTTTGCGTGAAACGCGCACATCGATTTAACTAAGTTAGTTTTATTAAAGGTACAGATAAGAATAGGTATTGCGAGTGTACCTTAAGAGATAGACATATACTGTTGCACATTTTTCTGTTGGCCTTTTCGAGACCTACAATTTTTTAGTACATTGTTTTGATGCATGTCTTAAGGTTTAGCCAGCGGAAGGTTTCTAAGGAGGACTCGATGAAACCAGTTATTGTCATTTCCCGTGGGAAAGAAAGATTTTCATGAAGTAAAAGATATCCTAAATGTTGACCCAAGTAATAAGTTATCACTTCACCAAATTTCGTTGAAATCGATTTATTACTTTTTGCGTGGAACGCGCACAAACAAAGAGACAAACAGACAAAGAGACAAACAAACAGACAAAAATTTTAATAACTATTGTTTTGGGGTCTATATTGTATACATAATACGCTACAGTCATTGTTTTAAAAAAATATTTCATGTACAGATTTCGCTAAGTTACTGCTTTATTATAGTACTAGCGGCTCACCCTCGCTTCGCTCGGGTTCGCCTCTAGACAAACAAAAACAAATCTATCTCACCGGAGCCGTACATTTTTCCGGGATAAAAAGTAGCCTATTGTTTATTCTGTCTGTCTATTGTTTATAACTATATTACTGTAAAGTTTCATTAAAATCCAATCAGTAGTTTATGTGAACTAAGCTGTGTAAGTTACTACAGTTTTTTAACTTTCCCACGGGAATTCTTTAATTTTTCAGGATCAAATGTATCTAAGATGTTGCCTGGGGATAAAAGGTACCACCATGCAGAATTTCATCTAATTCGGCGTAACAGATTTAGAGGTTAGCCCGTACAAACAGACAGACAGAGAAACAATTGAAATTGAAAAAAATCTGGATTTGTTCTATTTCTCTTCTTACATCCCCCTGACTCGGTTTTTAGCATTCTATTTCTATGAACAGACATTCGACCTCTATAGTTTGGTTATGCCCTTTTGGACGAAAGTCATAGTTACGCTCATTTTCTTCATATCTCAAGCTCAAAGCGGAATACGACAGTGAAACTCGTATGAATCGCTTTTCTACATCAAGCCCTTATTGACACATAAGTCATAAGTGTAAAGCAATTGAAACGTCGGGAACCAAAAATCAAAATAAATCCGCGAAAAAATCCGAAAAGATATCCGGCTAAACCCTTTCATCTAAATCAGTCCAATAGTTTTGGAGCTTGCTCGGTAATAACAAATAAACAAACAAAAAAGTCTTTCATTTAATTTTATAGCGGCTCATCCTCGCTACGCTCAAACACAGACAGATTTATCCTACGCACTTTACCCGCCCAACGCACAGTACCCTCTCTACACACTTTTATTATCTTATGCACTTTTCCAGCCCTATTAACTTTACCCGCCCTACGCACGTTACCCGCAATACACACATTACCTGCCCTACGCATATTATCCGCCCTAAGTAGATTACTCGCACTACGCACATACCCAGGAGTATATATAATCTCACCGGCTCACCCTCGCTTCGATCGGCTTTGCCTCTAAACAAAAATAATCTATCCCACGGGAACCGTTCATTTCTTCCGAAATAAAAAGGCGCTTATTTATTATTCTAATGTATGAACTATATTATTGTAAAGTTTCATTAAAATCCAATCAGTAATTTTTGTGTACTAAGCTGTATAAGTTACTATAGTTTTTTAACTATCCCACCCGAGATGAAAAGTATCTAAAATGTTGACTGGGGATATAAGGTACCGCCATACGAAATTTCACTTAAATCGGTTCAAAAGTTTCGGACATTAGCCCATACAAACAGACAAACAGACATAGTAACAAAAAATTTGAAAAAAATCTGGATTTGTTCCATTGCCCTTTTTACACTCCCCTGACTCGGTTTTTAGCATTTTTTTTCTATGTACTGACATTCAATCTCTACATTTTTATTAAAGTATAGATAGATAGATTATTTAAAAAAAGGGTTATTATGAAAAAAAGTCTAAAAAAATTTAATATGCTTTCAAAGATTACCTAAAACCTCGCCTTAGTTTTAAGTTTCCAGCTTTGAAGGTTTTCGAGATATGCCCTTTTGAACGAAAGTCATAGTCACGCTCAATTTCTTTATATCTCAAGATCAAAGCTGAGTACGATAGTGAACTCGTATAAACCGCTTTTCTACATCAAGCCCTTATTGACACATTATTCTCGATATAGGTTGCCATTAAGGGGCCGGTTCGCTATACTTATCCGGCTAAACCCTTTCATCTAAATCGGTCCAGTAGTTTCGGAGATTATTCGGTACAAACAAATGAACAAACAAAAAAGTCTTTCCTTTTTATAATATTATAGCGGCTCACCCTCGCTTTACTCGGGTTCGCCTCTAGACAAACAAAAACAAATCTATCCCACGGGAACCGTACATTTTTCCGGGATAAAAAGTTGCCTATTTGTTATTCTGATGTATGAACTATATTATTATAAAGTTTCATTAAAATCCAATCAGTAGTTTTTGTGTACTAAGCTGTATAAGTTACTACGGTTTTTTAACTATCCCACGGGAACGCTTTGATTTTCAAGGATGAAAAGTATCCTAAATGTTGACCGGGGATATAAGGTACCACCATGCAAAATTTCATTTAAATCGGTCCAGCAGCTTCGGAGATTAGCCCGTACAAACAGACAAACAGACAAACAGACAAACAGACAGAGAAACAAAAAAATTGAAAAAAATCAGGATTGGTTCTATTGCTCTTCTTACACCCCCCTGACTCGGTTTTTAGCATTTTTTTTCGATGTACAGACATTCGACCTCTACAGTTTTATTATAGTATAGAAGATAGATGCATAAAGTATTACCAATAAAAAGTAATAACCTTTTTACACGTTTTGGTATGTAGTAATAAGTAAAAAAAAATATGATTGCTTGTAACAAGTGACGAAATTCATCTATTACTAATTTTACTTTATTTTTATTACTTTATTATTTCATTTATAAATAGAAAAGCCAAATATTTTGAATTAAAACTTTAAAATTATTATACAAAAATCCTTTAAGGTGTAAGAATAATAATATAGATAATAATTTATAATTCTATCCTTTCCCCCTTATCTATTTCTGCACCGGTGGTAGGACTCTGTCAAGCCTGAGGAGTCCGACTGGATGGGTCACACCCCCTTATCTATTTCTGCCGCCAAGCAACAATGATTGCATTGTTGTGTTCCGGTATGAAGGATAAGGTAGCCAGCGCAATTACAGGCAAGAGGCATATCATCTTAGTCCTCACAGTGACAACGCACCTGTGGTTCTGCATTTTTGTTACTTAAAACCTAAGTGCATGAACCGTAGGTGTTATGGGCGACAGGTACTGCTTTCCATCAGGTGGTCTGGCTGCTCGTTTGTCACTGAATCGCATTAAAAAAAAAACAAAAAAAAGAATTATTAGGTACTAGCGACTCATCCTCGCTTCGCTCGGCTTGGTCCCTAAGTTGCTTCCCCATACAAATTTTCATCCCCACTTTCACCCCCTTAAGGAATGATTTCCAGGATAAAAACTATCTTATGTCCTTCCTAGGGTTTCAAACTATCTTCTTAGCAGATTTCATCTAGATTGATTCAGTAATTTCGGAGCTCATTCGGGACAAACAAACAAATATTTCAATATTAGTATAGATTAATAACTCTTATATTAAAAATATAAAAAAACCTTCAACACATATTGATTGAAGCCATTTTAATGAGCCTAAACACGATAACTCTGCAGTATTTTAGTATAGGGTTGAGTATTTTGCAGATTCCAGGTGACGCTGCAGTGTCAGGCGTAGGTTACCATATCATCCTTAAAGTAACGGGATACCAAGTTTCGAACCGATTAGATGTGTGGAAGTTATTCATATCCTTTTACCGTCGACTGATAAAGACTGATAGCAAATGGTTGAACAAATTTTCTTGATTTATACCTTTCGAACAAAAAGAGCGAAACTAAAATTGGTTGATCTGTTTGGGCACTACGATACTACAGACAGATACAAAGATACATAGACACACAGATAAACACTTTAAACTTATAACTCTACTCTTTTTGCATCGGGGGTTAAAAAACAATTTAATTTTTCTTTAAGAAATCGAGCTCTGAAAGAGTATAGTTTAGATAATTATTTTTGGCTTACTCATTACTCAATATCTCATCTCTGAGAAATCTATACTAAACGTTAAAACGTAAGTAGGAACGAACCCGAGCGGAACGAGGGAGAGTCGCTAGTATACTATAACAATAGTTCACGAATTCTTATTTCTATAGCAATAATTTATAAAAAATACAAAATAGTTCAATGTCCTCGATAATAGTTTTATGTTTTTTGAAGTTAAAGTATGAATAGTTGTACCCCACTGACCAGATACTTCCCGTGTATCAAGCTGAACTGTTAACAATTATTAAGGCATTACAAACCATCACACAAAATAGTAATCTCAATAAATCCCAGTAGTACTCAATGTAAATCTCTGACTCAAACTGGCTACACCCTATAAAGAGCTACAGATAGTCTCCATTGATCTACGAGTGTTATATAGTAAATTGGAGCATGTAAATTGTATACTGTAGATCCTTTGTAGAAAGAGAATGGACGAACGAGGTGGCTAAAACGTAAAAAGGAACCAAAAATGAGTTAAGATGCAGCAAAAATAGTTTAGTAAGAGTCAGAATCACTGTATGGTTTTATTTTGATATGAGAAAGAAATTATAAGATTTAAATATAAGAGACATAACATAACAAAACATTTCTAAGCTAAAATATTTGAAAATATATAACTAATTATTACAATTAAATAATTAATTTTGGTAAGTAAACTCTTATCCAAGATAGCTGTTGAAATAAAAATACTGTCACTGAAGATTTAAACTTTCTAATTTCTTAAGTGCCCTTAAACAATACTGTTTTCCGACCCAGTAGAGAGGTATCTTCTCCACTAAAAACATTAAAAGTTGTATACTGATTTTGAAGAAGGAGATTGTTTATTCTCATTTTTGAACTTACACGCTAGCATTAAGGATTTTAAATCGTTTTAAATAATGATTTCATTTTCTAATAGAAGATTACTACTTAAAGACGATTTATTTGTATTTAAATTAAAAATTTCTTCGCGGGGGACAACAAAGGACAAAACTCAATAAATTTCGTTTAGTAACAGATCGTTTTTCATTACATTCCCATCAATGAATTCTAATGAAACTTAATACATAAATGTGTCTGCTAATATTCCGAGAGCTGGTGAATATTTTAGGGTAGGTTTTAGACGCACTACAGAAAATTTTGTAACTGTCCTTCAAGGACCCCTTAGTAAGATATTGGAGGTATGGCTGGAAATGATAAAAATGTTCTTGAGGTAGTTTGGGATTTTTGAGAGTAATATAGGTACTTAAAGACCTGCTAGATAATCAAGAAACAAATATAGGTAAGGAAAACGTTTTATATTATACGACTAATATTTTTATTTGGCTCCGAAATTTCTATCGAGAGCCCGCATGGGCACTGGAAGTCACGTGGTCTCGCGAGAGCCAATCGCACCACAGTAACCTTGACCGAAAGGTACAGCCAATATATGCTCTCTCTCGCACTTCAAGCTATGCATGGTGCTGTTCTCCCGGACTTTCTTGATCATCTAGCAGGTAAAAAATTCTATCAAATTTATCTGGCTTTTTGGGAATATTTGTCTTTAAGTACCTATACTACTCTCAAAAAATCCCAAACTGCCTCAAGAACATTTTTTTCATTTATTTAAAAAACCATTTTGCATTGACTGATTGGTCTGGCGTTTAAATTTTTTAATTCCTTAAATATCTAACTTAAGGATATAAAAATTTCAAAACGCCTCAAAAGCTTTTTTATAATAAAGAAATTTCCCTTAAAAAAATTCAAGGGTTGCTCGGGTGCCGCTACATGTCAGCCATACCTCGACTATCTTATTTAGGTGTCCTTTAAGGACAATTACAAAATTTTCTGTAGTGCCTCGAAAACCTACCCTAAAATGTTTACCAGCTCTCGAAGTATAACAATGCATTCCGATATGACAATTTGAAGTAGATTTAAATTGACTCTCAAGATTTGATTACATTATTAGTTAAAAATGAAGCTAATGATTATTATTATAGTTTTAATAAAATAAAAAAAAACTCGCTTTTGATGAATTGAAATGTTTTGGGACTCGCGAAGACGAATCATGTGAGCCCAAACTCGTGGGGCTTACTAGGTGCCACTGAATAATTTCACTATTCACCTCCTGGCTGTATCATCAAATCAGCTCTAAGATACCAAATTTTAGTACTGTCATTTGAACTACAGGTACATTCAAAGTTTCATTTTGATACGACAATTCGAAGTAGATTAAAAATGACTTTCAAGATTTGATTGAATTGTTTGTTAGTTACTAGTAAAGCTAATAAAATCGTTTTAAAAATAGCGTATTAAAATAAAACATTATCAGTTATAGTTAAAATATTATTATATCGTTATTTTTTTCCATTTTTATAAGTAAATACTCATTTTAAACGTAAATTTAAAATTCGTAATTGGTATGTAGTGTCTATATCTCCTGAGTGTTTGTTAAGGACAATATAACAAGTATCAAATTTCATCGCAAAGATATCATTCGATAAATTGGAAGTTAATCATCGTCATAACACTATCTAATAAATACAGGCGTACAAGATAATGTATAAAAAGATATGTAGTTTTGTATACGCTTTTACAAAGAGTGTCGCCTCTATTTCCTTAAAAAAATAACCTAGTGATTTATGTACTTAAAATAGTTGAATTAATTTTGTAAACTGTACTTATTATACAAGTTATCATCATTTTTGTCTATGATGTGACATTGAGCCAATATTAACCATGGGACTATTATTGAAAAATTTACTTTTTAATGCCTTCATATTTGGCTATCTCCGCGTCACGAAAGGTATTTATTATTACATTTTATTAACAACTAGAGACTTTCCCTTGCTTCACTCTGGTTCGTCCATAAGCTTGAATGATTAAAGAATGCATAATATGCACTAGGAACAGCTGTAGGCGTATACAGGATAACCCACCAGAGATTCATCACAATCGGATCAATGGTTTAGGAACAGATAAAAGACAAACATACGAACAATCGTTTTAATCTTTTTATCATGTAACTTGAAAAGGGATTTCTTTAAATTTTATTAAAGTAACTTCGCATTTCAGGTTGTAACATTGATGGTGTAACTAATTGGCTTTTACCAGTAACTAAAACAATATTGGATACTTATAGTGGAAATATTTTTGACAGATCAACTTCAGATATTGTAGGTTTGTATATAGAAAGTAAATAAACGTACAAAAATTATAAAACTTTAAATCATCAAACAACTAAATAGGTAATTTCATTTACAGGAATATCAAATATATTTTATAATGAAGGGCTTAATGCTGGACCGTACGTTACCGTGGAATTTACTAATAACAATCGTCTCGTTGTTTTTACCAATAGTAACTATACAATTTACGAAGAACTCGAAACAGCAATGTCTTTTACTTTTTCGGTAACATTAAATTGCTTGGGTGGAACGAGACATATTTTGGCAAGTAGCTTACCATTTTCATAGATGACACCATATTAGCACCTTTCTTTTGTCTTGTTGGCCTAGTGGCTAACATGTACGGCCTCATTTCCGTGGGGCATAGGTTAAAGACCCGGCAGAGTCAAGTATAGTTGTAAGGTCTTTGGTCAAGAAATTCTCAGTAACAATCCAAATTTGGAAAGTTGATGCTGGGTCACCATTGTGCTTCAGAGAGCACATAATGCCATTGGTCCTGCGCCTGATCTTTCACCAGTTTTAACGAATGGGCGTCCTATTGGAGTGTAAGAGTAAAAGGTGTAGAAAGTTGACTTGTGTGTACACATACCTGTACCGCACACTTGTGCACTATAATATTATACCCACAGTTGGCTGGTCCAGGAGGTTTTATTAAAATCAGAATATAACTTTAAGGGTTCTATTTTTTCTTTTACTAATTTTACCCAAACATCAAAAACAAATCATTACATATAACGCCATCAATCGACTTTTATTTGAACTAACTTTTCTTTGCTCCTAGTGAGATCCCATACTATACATAAAATACCATTCATAATTATATTGAATCGGATCATAACCAGAAGTAGCAAAATATATGAGTAAATACTATTTAAACAATTTTCAGGTATTTGAAATAAATGTATCAGACACGAATAACAATGATCCTCAATTCAAGCCAACAAGCAACTATGAATTCACCATTGCCCCACCTCTACCACCAGGCTTTTTAATAACAAACTGTGTTAACGATATAATAGTCAGAGATATAGATCTGACGACTGAAAGAATTGACTTTGCAATTGAGGGTAGTCCGCTTTTTGAAATAGTCTACGACGAATCCTCTTCGGTCCCCAAAGAATTTAAAGCAATCTTGAGAACTACAACTTTCATTAGATCAATACCTGATCCGATTATCCTCACAGTAACAGCAACGGTAATCTTTTTCATTTTTTGTAACATGTTTTTTAATTAATTGAACAATGCTAATAAAGTTTTCATTTATAGGATGTTGATAGAACTAATGATCCTCGACGAACCGCTACTGCTACTGTGAAAATATTAACGGATGGCGACTTTAGGTTTCCAGACGAGCCAATTTTCTCACAGACTTTTTACTTAGCGAGTTATAATAGGGACGATGGATTTATTCTTCAAGATTCCATTTACCTACGTCAAGGCTATGACAAACAAGTTGTGTTTAGCTTTCAAACACGTAAGTTTAAAATAATAAATATAAAGTTAATTTTGTTAATTTGTAGTAAATTAAAAAATTGTTATAGTTTGATCTTGCTCTTTATTGCTGGAATCAAATAATATATGGTGACACCTCACTCTATAGTCGACACTTACACTTACTTATCTCTATGTGGAAATCAAATCTACTAATATTGTAACACTGATTCGAAGCCTACATAACAGCGCCATTGGTTTATTACAAGCTTTTATTTAACTTGCAATGTTTGTATTAATGTTTTTTCGGGTCAATTCTTACAATTGAATTTTAAAGCAGTTATCCTCATCCGATTGAGCTGAAGTTTTGCATACATATTTAGTTTAGATTACAATGCTGGTTAGATAAGGGATGTCATTTTAGATCCAAATTTTTTTATGCACCATAATTTTTGCTGAGAAGAATACGAATAAATACCTAAAAAATAAAAAATAAACTTTAAATTTAACCCGTTTAATACATTAAATTATTTATATGATACAAAAGCTTGTTTTTAAAAATGTTATTTTTTTAATGTTAATTTAATTTTGAATTAAAATTATATTTAAAAGTATTAATTATCTATACTAAAATATCTCTAGTACTGTTTTAATTGTTTTTTTAGAACACTCACAGTATTTTGAGCTAGAAGTCAACGAAAATCAAGTTACATTTAAAGCAAATACCCTGCCTGAGGAATTATATAAAGAAAGACAGATCTACATCATTGTTAAGGCAGAAAGACAATATACTAGTGGAGCTACAGCTACTGTTATACTTCAATTGCCAGATGGTAAGTAAAATTTGAATTTGGTAAAAAAATAGTTGTGAAAATTTTAAATTATACCCAACTATACGAGGCAAATATGAAATTGCATTGCATTGTACCTTAAATATGCATCGGCGAAAAGGGTTTTCCCGGTACTTGTACTTGTCTTATCTTTTCCCGGTTTAGACACCATACATAAATATATAGAATAAAATTTTAATAAACAATTAAAAATAAATCCGATAAACAATAAACATATTTGTATATTGGAAAAGCTAATCAAGCACTGTAATATTTATTACTATTATCATTTGTGATAAAAAAATATTTACAATGTAACAGTGCAATTCATCGTATAAGTATTTGACAAAATTGTCTTAGATAATTATTATAGATAATTTTTTATGATTTGCTAGTAATACATTTTTATACTTTATTTCAAACATCACTATTTACGTTATTTTTATAAATTCTGTTTGGTTAGTTTCTCTGGCTACACCTAATACGACTTATGTTAATATTACCGAACTATAATATTGACCGGTAATCTTAGAGTAAGTATTGGTTTAATAGTTGAAATCGGTAAGTAACTAAATTAAAATCCATGAGCTTTGCTTAGCTAAAAGAACGAAAACCACAATTGTAGTAAAAAGCTTAGGTATATTTTTTTTGTACTACAAACACGTAAGTATTTTCTAACTTTATTATTTCACTTTATAATGGCATAAAATATTGTGAGATCATAATTTAATATACACATATTGGTAATATTCAAAATTTTGCCAATGCACTTCATTTTAAAACCAAGCGGAATAATTAGGGTAAATAATGCAATAATTCAAGGCAGTGGTAGCCCAGTGCTAACGCGCTCGCTTGGGAAACCGAGTGAAGCGGGTTCAAATCTCGGGTCTCGCACCTCTGACATTTTCATGTGCGAATCATTTCCAACATGATTACCACTTATCTTAACGGTGAAGGAAAATATCGTGAGAAAACCTGCATGTCTGATAGAACCTAGCAAGTTTTCAAAAGACATGTGAAGTCCGCCAACCCGCACTTGGCCAGCGTGGTGGATTATGGCCTGATTCCCCTCGCACTGAAGGGAGGCCCGTGCCCAGCAGTGGGACGTTAAAAAGGACATGAATACAAGGTACGAAGCATATTAAATGTTATGTTCGATGGAAGGTAAGTTTCTTTTTTTTAAATTACTTTATTAACGTTCGTAACATAAATGCCATAACCCAATAATTTCTTAGATACAACAAACATTGTTGTAATTATTACATCACATTTTTGTGACTTTTTAGGATATGGATTAAAATGCAACAAGAAGTAAGTAGCGAAAACTATGTGTGATATTTGTTTTGAAATATTGAACAACAATATTATTGATGATGATGTTCTCCTGACCGATTCCGGCCACGGCGGCCAATCTCATTGAGACTAGCCAACTGCGCAGGAGATATTATAGTGCACAAGTGTACGCGCAGACACAAGTGCACTCTCTATTCCTGTCACTCTCATACTCCAGTGGGACGACTACTCGACACGACCGGTGAGAGTTAAGGCGCAGGACCGACAGTTTTACGTGCTCTCCGAGGCACGGGGGTGAAACACCGCCAACTTCCCAACTCCGGGCTGTTACTGAGGCTTACTATACAGAAAGACTCAATAACTAAACTTGGCCCGACCCGGGACTCGAACCCAGGACCTCAGGATGTGCAGCCGTACATGCTAGCCACTACACCACCGAGGCAGTTATTTATTATATTACAATATTATTATACATATAATAGTACATACTTTGAAAAAGCTTCTTGTTTTTATTCAGATTGCGCCTCATCCTGACTGACATTGATGAAGGCGGTATCATTACTAGGTTGAGGATTTATTTTATTCATTAGCATTTTAGTTCTCAGTATCTATTCTACCAGTTCTATATAATTCGGTTCGAGCTTTAAAAATGATAGAGCAATAATAAAATCTTAGTTAAAAATGTAGAAGTTCATATTCATAGTTTTATATTCACTAATTATATATTGTGGCTGCAGCTTTTAAATATTAAAACCAAATATTAATGTAAAACTGAAGTAGGTACGTATGCATATTATACATATATTGCGCGTAGCCCGAAGGTAGCATAGCAATGCCACTAATTTGTTTTCCATATATACAAATTACGAAGAATTGTAGACAACTAATTACCGACATGTATTATTAATTATGGGCTGATCTGCGTAGACTTTTTAGGGAAAAATATTCGAAAAAATATATTTTTGGTGGCCTAAAATTTAAATAGTTATATTCATGTATAATATACAAACATACTATATCCGCGTTATATCAGATGCATACGACAACTTGCTGCGTACTTCCCGAATTGATTTCACAATATTATTTTGTAAAATAAATAAATAATATAAAATACAAAGTTATAAATAATAAAATGAAAATGTGCCAAACAAGGGTCGTATCTGAAAAGTAAATTTTACTTTTTAACCTAGTACCTAATAATTAATTTTTGTCTAATAAACCTCTAACAATGACAAGAGGTCTGATACACGTTTCGCTCAATAAATCGGCATAACATTAGTGGTGGAATGTAGCATTGTTGCCATTACGCAGATATAATTTATACAAGAAATATCAGTTGTATATTTTTAATAGAATTTATTTCTGTTTTTTTTTCTTATAAATACATGTTTAAAAAATGTAAATAGTATCTAAACAAGTACTTAAAAAAAAACTTAAAATTAAATTGTTAATCACAAAAACAACAAGCTTTTAGATAATTAATATTTTAATTTAAAAAAATACGAAGTACGTAAATTTAAAAAGTACGAAGAAAGTATGTTTTAAAAATATTAAAAGAAGTACCTATAGGCATTGGTAGTCCATTGGTAAAGAGCTCGCTCACTCACATTAAGAGGAGTACCCAGCGATCGGACTATAAAAAGAGCCGAATGAAATGTGTATACTGTAAATACATTAAAAATAAAATTGAAATTTACAAACACACATAAGGTAAATACTTATTAATTAATATTTTAATAAAAAAATTAAATTTTGTAAGAGTCAAATGAATTGTATAAATATACTGCACTAACTATATTTGCTTTGTTTGAAATATTATAATAAATTCTAAAATCAATAAAATTCACATAAATCAATATAAAACTACACACAAATATTAATAAAGTTGATCTATTAACATCAAACATTAAACAATACAGCTGATCCGATATTTGTTTATTCGCGCAATAAATATTATCTCGCAATAAATATTATAACCAGGCATCATAATATCAATGCCTATATATTTGGAGTTATTTTACTCTTCTCCTACGAATAATTCCATAAAAAAGTAGTAATAATAACTTTCCGTCTTAGCAGACATCATGGAAGGCTCTATACGTAGCCGTGATGCGCAAGTATGAGCAATACTTATACTTTAAATACCAATTGTATAAATGAGTAAAAATTAAATAAAACATAGCTTTCTTTGCAATTTCAATGTGGTAATTGCAAAAAATACGAATACAATTTTTCACAAAATTTTCGTTTTGTTCATCTTGTTGTATAGCTTAACAAAGTACGAGTAGAATCTATTAAGATAACGTCGTTGGTAACTTTTTGTGATATGTTCGTACTTACTATTCTTCAAACACAAAATTATTTATACACTAAATAAACAAAAAAATATGAAACAAGTAATAAGATGTTTAATTACGATTACGATCTTGGAAAACGTGAAATGAATTGAATATATATTTTTATGTGCGAATCATTTTCAACATGAAATGAAAATAAATTGTTGAATCTTGCCTTACTGTGAAGGAAAACATCGCAAAGAAAGAATGATGTGCATTGCATGTGAAGTCTATCACATCAGATTATGGCCTGATCTCCTTCACATTAAATTGAGTGTCATGCCCAACAGTGGGACGAATACAATTATGCGCTGCACTCAAAGAATCTATGAACATACATACATATTGCTTATTTGTATAATACGATTATTTGGATCAAATACTTTTGTTTTGAACTTTTATCGACCGGACACCATACTAACTTATCAATACTTATTCAACACAAGTGACTTACGCTCGCTTCGCTCGTCTGCTTGTGGCTACAGGTACGCGGAGTTTGTTCACAATTTCATAGGTTTTAATTTTTTTCACGGAATCCTAATCTATTTTCTAATACAAAGGTAGCCTAAGTTACTGTCTATACCATCAGCTATTGCCAGATGTAATGCCCATCAATTAGACGGAACATACAGACAGAAAAACTTTTTTTTTATAGGCACCGTATATACTTTCATATTATGTATTTAGTAAAAAGAATTATTTTGATATTACAAACAGATACTTTGTTTACACAAATTACAACAGCTTTATTTGTATAGTTTTATATTCCATAAATTTGGATTGTAGAATTTGCGCGGTTACTTTCACTATTCCACTTGTAGTTACTTAAATTATTATATAATATATTAATATTAGAATTATACAATGCTCATATATAAATTATTTCATTAAATATTTATATTCGAAAATTACACTGTATGACAAATTTTAAGTTTTGTTTTCTAACATTGATTTAAATAGCTGTTTTCAATTATTTTTGACACGTTAAAGAAGAATCTATAAACTAAAACGAGCTCAGAGGGAATCAAAGAAAAGACAGCAGTTGTCTAATATGTCACTTTTATTCTCACATTTATCCATTTATATTCACTTATCACTTCACTTCACATCACTATAAAACACACAATTCACTTATTATTTAGCGATGTTAACACTATGACGACGCGAGCAAAAATCAATCCTTTACATGTCTAGCAATCCTTTTATACCCTTTTGGTGAATATAAATTCAAACGTCAAAATCAAAAATGACATAACGGTATGTAAAGTTGACGTTTGAATATACATTTACCTTACAAAATGTTTTATAATTAATCTCTATAAGTCAGACAATTATTATGTATGTTACAAAACGAAATTCGTGTATTAAGCATCATTCAAGTTATGACAAATCATATTTTTTATAAAAAAAGCAGGATAAAATAGTATTAATATTAATTAACCTACATTTTGATTTTAATTTAGAAATATTTATTTTATATTAATATTGCTACATATTATAAACTACAACAGAGCAAATTTGACGAAAAAAAATATATAAGGTATATTATATTACTATATAATATAATAGTATTTTTAATTAGAGCAAAAATATCGAAGAACTAACTTTTCCTCTTAGGAATTATAAAATCTTGTGAATTTATAAACCAACTAGCACTAACAACTAACACTAAGTAATCTGCATTTTACCTTTTTATTTTTATTGAACAACTCGTTTATTTTCAATTTTACGCGAATAAAAAATATTCACCCCCTCTTTTCGGGTATAAATCGAAAAATATCGATCCTAAGAAAATATTGATACGAACTAAAATTCTAGGAAATTTAATTTCAAACAACTTTTGTAATAACTATTTTTCGTGTAAAATTGAAAATAAACGACTTATTCAATAAACAAAAATCAACCCTTAAATTCAAGACGGTGGATGACGCAACGCGTCTGGTACTCCGAAAATCTAAATTTAGACTTCCAGTGACCCCCCTCAAAGAATTTCAAAGATTTTTGCAATGTCAAATCCTAATTCGACTGGGCTCCTTGAGATTTAATGATAATATATTTTCCATAAACATAATAAAACTTATTTGGGTGATTTAAACATTTACCACAGTCAATTTTCTCCATATTTTTTACAAAAAATCTAGTTATTTACCAAATATCTACTAAATTAGTTTAAAACACACATTTTTTTCATTTATAGCTATTCAACACTACTCAGTATGAAAATTAAACAGTAAACAAACTTTTAATTTTTGTTTCCTAAAGAGGGTAGATAAAAATAGTTTTCGCGCTTATAACTTAGAAACGTGACATGATACCCATAATACAGGGCACTTTAATAATTGAATAAGTAATTCTAAACAGGTAACATTATTCATGTTAGGAAAAATCGTGTCACACAGTGTTATTTTTGTAAACATTGCGATCAAACAATGTTTAAATATTAATTGCCTTGTAAAAAAATTGCCAACTCTTGGGAACTTTCGTGCAATTATTCTGCATTTCATCATTTAACACTGCTACAGGATTTTTATGATTTTTTTTATGCAAACTCAAATAGTTTAAGGCTTTATATTTCAAGTTTAATATTTTAAGTTTTTATATTTCCTTGATTGTTAAGTAATTATTCTCATCTTTATCCCAACCGCTACTGGGCACGGCACTTCATATTATAATTTCATTCTACAAATTGAATAGGCTCTTAAACTCATTTGACATACACAAGTCAAAAAATATAAAATGCAAGGTAAAGATTCTAATTTAGAAACGCTAGTAAAATTATACTATGCTTAGCTCGCTAAGCCCAAATAGGCTTAAAAGCTCCTGACATGGAATGGCCGGCATGAATAATGGCCACTTGCCTTGCCCGCTCTATTCTCTTAAATGCGTGTACATTTACAAAATATTGAAAACATTTATAATTCAATATGCCGAATGTTTTTTTTTTTAATTAAAATTCGTTTTATGGACTTATGTCCATGATTTGGTCAATTATTTTGTTACGTCAGTAACTTAAGGGAAAACAGCCTGTAATAAATGAACAGAAAGACAAAAGTGGTACTACAAAGGCTGTTTTTAATCCGGTCGCACGGTACGAAAAAAATAAAACAATTTTGCTTAACATGGAACCATGTTAAATGTAAACGAACTCAATTATTTTGACTACAAAATTTAAATATCTAAAACGAACTTCAACGTGTTATAACTTAAAACAACTAATATTCTTTAAATTCAGCATTTAATAATAAAAAGAAACTTTAAAATAAAATAAGCATAAAGGTATATCCAGTACCTAATTCTAACATGTGTAAGTGCTTTTTAATAAGTGCTAGAATTGATGTTAAAAAGGAGCTTTTTTGATTACTAATATTGGATTACGTGTGAAGTATCTATTACCACTACTTATATAAAATATATTCTTTCATAAGAATATTGTACTGAATTAGTGGTAATCACCATCATATTTTATTTTCTCACAGAAGACGACGTTGAATTTTTTGATAAAATTCTTTATAACGGGCAAATTGAAGATGGTGTTGCAAATCATGAAGTCATTACAATAACAAGATATAATGGTTCGGGAATACTATTATTTGGAGGTACGTAAAATCATAACAAATGTGTATTAAAAACATATTTTTGTTAATGATCTTTAATTTAAATATTAAGATCTCAATACCAATGCACTGAGTTGTTAGATTAAAAAATTCATACTTTAATATTTATTTTGAAACTAGTGACTCACCCTCGCTCCGCTCGGGTCCGTTCTAGACGTAAGTAGACGTTTTAACGGTTGGTATGTATTTTTCAGAGATGAGATATTCCCCGCAATAAAAAATAATCCTACATATTGACCCAGATAACCATCATACCATCAAAATCTGTCTAGTGGTTTTCTCGTGATGCATTCCCAGACAGGCAGACACACAGACAAACAGACAGTCAAAAATTCAAAAGATTATAGATTCGGCCTCTGTATCGGTAATAATGACTATTTCAGTAAGATTTTCCAAAAAAATATATTCAATGTACAGATTCGACTCAGAATTTTAATATATGTACCTATAGATTTTGAATACATTACTACTCATGAAATAAAAAAAATCTATTTGGAGTCAGTTGAAGGACGTACTTTAGGGTATTCGCTATGCAAAAGCGTGTCGTGAATTCATGTTTGTAGTTTTTTACCGTCCTTTAAATAACAATAACCAGACAATGCCGTTTACCATTTCGCGTTTTCTTTAGTCATGGTCATAGTCGCGATCGCCAAATCCACGCTTTAATGAACCGAACGTACCAAGTTGGAAATTATAGATTAATTTTGATATTTGATCTGTACAATTTTCTAAAATATATATGTAGATACTAACGGTTTTTATAGCAGTCTCCGAGAATTTCTATATGGAGTCTACTAAAAAATTAAAATCTATCAGGCAAAAACAAAAAATCAAAACAAGTATATATATATATTGTATATATTTTTCAGAATATGCATCTTCTTTTGAGGCTACGTTATTAAATGACCAAATATCAGTCATTGCTAGAGCTTCAACCACTTTGCCTACCGAAATATCACACATTGCTATCGCTCTGCAGGCTGGTAGAGCTAACGCTGTTCTAGTATTTAAAATTATTTCTTCAGGTTTGCTCAATTTATTTTTATAAATTATTTTACTTACATTTTTCCATTAGAGTAAACTTAGTACAATAATATCTTTATTGCATTTACCTCGGGTAATATATATTTTTTTTATAATATTAAGACAAAACAAAATCAGGTACTTACTAAAATAAAATATTCATCCAAATTATAACCGAAACATCTAGCAAAATATATTTTCAAATATTTTACGATATACAGGATCACAGATTGAAGCAACTGAATCTTTTGATGAAGTTCTTTACCGTGGAACACTCAATAATGGCAATGTAACACATGAAACTATCACGTTATCAGAATATAAGGGTTCAGAAGTATTACTCACAGGAGGTTAGTAAATTGTTACTTCAAAACTTACTTTACATAATTATTTTTGGCAGGCACGAAGAAATATTGTATTGATTATAAAAACCAGCAAGACTTTATGTTTATAATGTAATTAATATTATTGAACAAGGATTTTAAAATTGACTCTGAAATAATTTACATTAATTTTATAGACTACGCTTCGTCTTTTGAGGCATCATATACAAACGGTATAGTATCAGTACAAACGCGCACTTCAACCACTTTCCCAACTGAGCTCCCGCATATTGCGCTAACGTTACAAGCTGGATCAGCAAAATCTGTATTACTGTTGAAAGTTATCTCCTCAGGTCAGTTTCTTCAAATACCTTTTCAGTTATATTTAAGTACTCTATATATGCTCTAATTTATGAACATAGTAGATTCTCAAACAATATATGTACTTTATTTCTACTCTCTCTTCAGAACCTGAAATAGAAAGTTTTGATAAAATTCTGTACAATGGAGACCTGAAAAATGGTATTGTCTCTCACGACGTCATTACACTATCAAATTATGACGACTCTAATGTACTACTTTTAGGAGGTAAGAAAACAATATAATAGATAATTGAACTTTTTAAATATATATTAATTATCCTGAAAAAATACTTTATTTTGTAAATCCTACAGATTATGCTTCTTCTTTCGAGTCTTCGGTATCCGATGGCAAGGTGTCCGTGCAAACGCGCATATCAGCTTCGCTTCCATCGAAACTCACGCATGTTGCACTCACTCTACAGGCAGGAAACGCCAAAGCAGTATTGGTACTAGAAGTCTATGAGTCAGGTATAGTTATGTTATCATATTAAAGTATCATCATTAACTACCCACATCAGAGGTTTCCTACCATTATCTTGTTGCGTATTTAATTGTTGATATTTTGCAGTCTTTATACCTCATCAAAATGTGGTTAAAATTGGCACTTGTGAACTTAGCGAAAGATATAAATTGACATAAGGTCAAAACTGAATAATTTAGACTAGGTACTCATCTAACTTTCTCGGTGGTACATGCATATACAACTGCAGAACCGGAGTTATTTGGCTTTTCTGTCGCGAAATTCTCATTGACACCCAGGAATCAGTAAAGCCGTCAGTCTTGCGCGTTAATGTCAAGATGTCGTCCCACCGAAGTATGAGAGTAACAGGTATAGAGAGTGCACTAGTATCATTAGTATCATACTTGTATGCTATAACATCTCTTGAGCCAAGTCTAGTCTAAATGAGATTGGCCGCTGTTTAGTATAAGAATAAAAATAGTTTATATGTTTGTAACTAGATGGCGTTACTGGTTCTCTGAATCGCGCTATCGTTTGGTTAGTTCGGTTTGTATAAGTATCGTGACTTACAACTTTTTTACCATTAAGAAATATACAATACGACGACGTGGCCGAAATAGGTCTGGAGGACAATACTTATCACCTTATGTGAACCTATAAAACGGAACAAATTATACATATTTATTATTTTTTATTATAATACATTTCTTTACAGGCTCTGAAACCAATATTGAAAGTTTCGATGAAATTTTGTACAAAGGAAATCTAAATAATGGTGTTGTGTCTCATGATGTTGTTTCATTATCAGATTATACCGAGTCATATATAATTCTCTCTGGAGGTAAGATAAACAGTATTGTTAAATTTTTGTTTTAAAAAGTTCCATTTCCTATTTGCCAGATACATTTAAAGCTCGTATTATGTGAACCCTACAGACTATGCTTCGTCCTTCGAATCGTCGTTATTAGATGGCAAGGTGTTGGTGCAGAAGCGGATATCTGCTAGTCTTCCTGCCGAGATCACACATATCGCACTCACTCTACAGGCAGGAAGAGCTAGAGCAGTGCTGGTACTAGAAGTTAGAGAGTCTGGTATATTTTTATAATTTGCTATATTTTTTATGTCAAAAATCGAATTTTCAATACGGCATTTAAGGATTTGATTTCGTTTATTTCAATTTTTCAAAAACAAATAGTAGTAAGAAAACTTTCATTCAAAGATGTAAAGACCTACTGGGTCAGGAATCAGTGATAGTACCGCACAGATAAAAGGTAGTAAAAACATTTATTCGTCTACAGTAAAGATGTATAAGACTGTGCTCATATAGTCCGTTAAGTTAGCCCAAAAAATAAGGGTAGGTTAACAAAAATTCGCATACAGCTGAAAATTGGTACGAATGTTCGGAACACCATTATAAATGAAATGTAGAGATTTCATCGATCCCACACTTGCAAAAAAAATTATTCAAGGTCCAAGTTCGCAAATATGGGTTTTTTTGCGTTTTTTAGCAAAACGGTAAGTTTTATAATAAAAATAGATTGGACAAAAATTGTAGATTATGCAATTATCTATAAAAATTGTCTCCGCAATTTTTCCCCTAAACATCACTGTTTCTGAGATATAATGGTTGAAAAAGTTGTATTCTTCATATTGTGGGATCGATGGGGACTTTTTACATTTCATTTTTTATTTATTTTTTTATTTTGGGGCATTAACACACAACACCATCTTATCATTTATAATAGTGTTCCGAACATTCGTACCCATTTTCAGCTCTGTGCGAATTTTTGCTCTTTGACATGTCTACTTTGACCGGACTAATAACGAGATTTTAGTTACACGAAATTAATACAATGAAGCAAATATAGATACATACATTTGTAACGTGAAATAAAATTTTAAGGTTCCGAAATTGATGTGAGTGCAACATTTGATAAAATTCTATACACTGGGAAATTGGAAGGTGGAAATGTTTTACATGAGACAATTACGATACGAGATTTCAGTGGTTCAAATATTCTAATTGTCGGAGGTAAATTGGTGTCCCTATATTCACTAAAATATAAATTTAAGTAACAAATGCACTTACAAAGCTATTTAATAATATGATAATGATCTTTTACTTCCCTGCAAGCTCATAAAGATTATATCGTAAAATTTCAGCCCATGCGTCGCTTTTCGAATCGTCGCTATCTAACGGTGTAGTGACAATAAGAGCACGCGCATCTGTAGAGTTTCCGACAGACCTTACACACATTGCGCTTACTCTGCAAGCGGAAAGAGCTAGCTCTGTACTGCTGCTAGATGTCGTTGTAACAGGTAATAAACATTTTTTAATACTAATCAACATACAACATACAACATAGTATAAATGAACCTGTATTAATAAACCTGTATTAATAAACCAGACCAAACCATGCGATGGTTATTCTTTAATTTAACTCATATTCTTTATAGGATCTGAAATCGATACAATTGAAAGTTTCGACAAAGTTCTGTACAGAGGAAACCTAAAAGCTGGTGTGGTGTCTCATGATGTTATTTCATTATCAGATTATATTGAGTCAAATATACTTCTCTCAGGAGGTAAGATAATAGTATAGTCAGATCTTTGTCGTAAAGAGTTTCATTTTCTATTTGCCAGATTTATTTAAAGCTCATATTATGTGAACCCTATAGACTTTGCTTCATCCTTCGAATCGTCGTTGTTAAATGGCAAGGTGTTGGTGCAGAAGCGGATATCTGCTACTCTCCCTGCCGAGATCACACATATCGCACTCACTCTACAGGCAGGAAGAGCTAGAGCAGTTCTGGTGCTAGAAGTTATAGAGTCTGGTATACTTTTATAATAAGCTATATATTTTTTTTAATTTTACAAATCGATTTTTCAATCTATACTAATATTATATAGCTAAAGAGTTTGTTTGTTTGTTTGATTGAACTCGCTTATCTCCAAACAAAACGATGGTTATTTTTTTAATTTAACTCCTATTTTTTACAGGATCTGAAATCGATACAGTTGAAAGTTTTGATAAAGTTCTGTACAGAGGAAACCTAAAATCTGGTGTTGTGTCTCATGATGTTATTTCATTATCAGATTATACTGAGTCAAATATACTTCTCTCAGGAGGTAAGATAACAGTATTGTCAGATTTTTGTTTCAAACAATTTCATTTCCTATTTGCCAGATATATTTAAAGCTTGTATTATGTAAACTCTATAGACTATGCTTCGTCCTTCGAATCGTCGTTGATAGGCAGCAATGTGTTTGTGCAGAAGCGGATATCTGCTACTCTCCCTCCCGAGATCACACATATCACACTCACTTTACAAGCAGGAAGAGCTAATGCGGTGATGGTGCTAGTAGTTCGTGAGTCTGTTACATGTTTTATATTATGCTAAAAACATTTAATTATTTTAAATTAGTCTTAAAATCACATACAGGTTTCTTTTATACAAATTTTGAATTTTTCAAAAATGTTACAGATTGATCATCCATTCTAAAAAATAGAGACATATTCTATTCAGAGAAAGTAAAGTAAATACATATGTATAAGACTTTAAATTTACTTCATCTCTCTTTTTCTTCTGATTTTGCTTACATCAAATAAGTAGTTTTGTAATTATATATTATTTCTATTCTCATTTCATTACCCAAAACTTATAACATGTGAAACAACATATTGTGGAATAAAAGTTACAGATTCAGAAATTGATGTGAGTCCAACATTTGACAAAATTCTATATACTGGAATATTGGAAGACGGAAATGTTTCCCATGAAACAATTACGATTCGAGATTTTAGTGATTCAAATCTTCTAATTGACGGAGGTAAATTGGCGTCCCTATTATATTACAGTGGTACATAGCACATTAGAGTAAATTGTAACAAATGCCCATAAAGCCATTTAAAAATAAGACAAGGACTCTTTGACTACCCTGTTAGCAGCTTATAAATATTAAAAAGATTATAAGTAATTATATATAAATATTTTTCTTTCATGCATCATTTTTAGTTTCTGTTAGTAATGTCAGTTTTAGCATATCAACTTGTCTTAGCCCTT
This sequence comes from Argynnis bischoffii washingtonia, assembly GCA_033884665.1. Classification (NCBI taxonomy): domain Eukaryota; kingdom Metazoa; phylum Arthropoda; class Insecta; order Lepidoptera; family Nymphalidae; genus Argynnis; species Argynnis bischoffii. Next base: position 8,064,061 of record CM066618.1, on the reverse strand, counting down.
TAGAGCCTGGGTAGACTACATTTGATGGAATACTAATTTATAACAGATTATGCTTCTTCGTTTGAATCATCAATATCAAATGGTATGGTGTCAGTACGCGCGCGGGTGTCTTCTATCTTGCCATCTGATCTCACTCAAGTAACACTCATATTGAAGGCAGCGCGCGCTAGGTCTGTGTTGTTGTTGGAAGTTGTTTCAGGTAAGTTTATTATTTTACTATAAAAAGATCTCTAATTACTACTTCGTAATTCGTCATAGTTTTAGTGATTTTACAGGTCAAAGCCCAAAAAGAGGGTTACTTGTTTGATTGGCATATATTTATGTGACATCGTCATGTTATTGGTAATATAAAAGTGTATTACCAATAACCTGATGATATCAAAAAAATATTATTGTTTATTTTGTATGGCCTATGGCTTCGCTTAATAAATGATAATATTTTAGATTCCAATTTTTCTTCCCAAAATAACATTTATTTAAGAATACATTAACTCTTTGAATAAAATTGTTATTTGCAATGTTTTAGCAAATACGCGGCCAAGAACACGAGTAGATAGGTAGAGTCGTCAAATACGTTTTATATGTATACTGTTTGTACACAGTTCTATCTTATCACGGATTATGGATTCAATGCAGCATATTTAATATTGTTTGATAACATATTTTGATTATATCTGTTAGTAGTTCACACGCTTTTATCGTGGTCAGTTCTCTAAGACCTTTGATTTTACTCCTCAAATGATTATTGTGGTTTTCGTTCTTAATATTATAAGTTATGCAAAGCACTAATTTAAAGTCTTAGTTTTAGATATAAATATGCATAACACTAATTATTACTTTCTCTATTTTAAACAGGATCAACGCCTGAAGAAATTGAATCTTTTGACAAAATTCTTTACACAGGGAGAATAACAAATGGCTTAGTATCACACGAAACTATTTCTATATCACAATATAATGGAAATATATTACTCTTAGGAGGTAGATAGAACTTTTTTTTTAACAATTATATTTTTATTTAATTACATTGAATAGATGTTTTTTTTTTATTTTATGGAGATGTAAATATTGTCAAATAACATTACAGAACATGCCTCGTTATTTGAGTCATCTCTATCAAATGGCGTGGTATCAGTGACGGTACGCACCTCAGCGATTTTCCCGAATGACCTAACGCATACTGCCCTCACTCTACAAGCAGGACGAGCTCGCGCCGTTTTGCTCCTGGATATTACTATATCGAGTAAGTTCATACTTTGAGTACGTTATTTATAAAAACTATTTATGTAAATAATTATGGATAGAATTATATCACGTGGCTTCCTTAGCACTAAATCTGCTGAAATACCACTAGTACCTATTTCAGAAGATTTGGTGGGTTAATCGTTTTTTTTTTTTACAAATAAGCGGCTAAATAAAATATTTTGTCTTTTAAAAGTTAAAAATAAATATTATTAATATCTTTGTATGTTAAATTTATTTTGACTCACAAAAATAAGTGTGTTTATCTATTATTAATAATAATAATTAGTAAAGAGCCAATAGTTTTTATATAATCGTCTTAATTGACAGAAAGATACAAATATTAATAAATGTTTTTAAAATATTATTCTATCAATTTTATAAACATTACAACTCTGATGCATATTTTAGGCATTGGCTATCATCTTAGGTTTCTCCTTCCACATTGCTAATAGATATTTTATATGAAATTAATTCCAACCTAATTTACATACCCCATGCCTTTATATAGTTTTATTTTCTTCAATTTCTAAATCAATTATAAATAACCAATTGTTTGACAACCTTTAAAAAACAAAAAGAGCAGTCAGTCAATAATTGCATGGGAAATAGTACCTACCATTCGGGAGGTATAGTAGACTTTTGATGATATTTAAGAGTATACAAAATTATATCAGTTTAAAAATAGCGTATACATAGAAATTGGCTGTAACGTAGGTTTCATATTAGTGCAAGAATCAACAGATCAATCAGATCAATCAGAAAGTCAATAGTTTCAGAGATTATTCCCTACAACCAAAGTTGCAAACCTCTTTATAATATTAATGTAGATAAGGAGATGTTTCAATATGAAAACTGCTACAAAAATTAATCAATATTCCACGCGATATTGAAAGTTTATCAATTTCTTATTAAAACCTTATTAACCTTAAAAGACATTTTATTAAGCAATGTACTGAATTGGAATCTTTTACAATGCACCCCAAAAAACCAAAAAACACATTTTTGTGATTATCCTGTTAGTAAGCAATTATTATATAAGACTTTAATAGGCTTAGTTTACCCTATATTAGTTACAACATTCGCTGTATGTATATAGGGTAGACTGGGTACAGTTGTGCCAATTTTTGTTTGATCGCCAATAATTTTGTTTATTTACTAGTTAGCTTGTAGAAAAGGAACTTGTATCGTAATTTGTACGTTTGTCTGCGTAAAAACACTAATATATTGTCCCTAAATACGATGTATTTACTCATAAAATCAAATTATAAAAAAATGGGAAAGTGTCACAACCGGCCACATACCAAGGGCGGTTGTGACAGTGTTTGGCGTCGGTATTGACATGCATAAACATAGACCAAAATGGTCTATAATGTCTTTCATTACTAGAAACATTTAATATAATATTCTTCCAAACATAGTCAACAGCCTTAGATATAGCAAATGAACTAAAATCTGAGATCACTTCAATTTTTATAATTAATACCTAAGGCACTGTAACATCTAATGATATTATAACAGTATTCTTAGAATCAGACCAAATGCTTAACTTTTAATAAACATCTAACGTTATTACAACAGCCTTCTTATAATCAGTCAAAATTTTGCAACGACATGCGATTAATGTCATGCATTTCCGCGGCTCTTCGTAAAGAATTCCCGCGTTTCACTTCTTCATAGGCGGCAAAGGCTTCATATTTGTTGATGTCACACCGCACTCTTAAGGTCGAAAGCAAACGTATTTTGGGCGTCTAAAAGCAATATATATATATATATATATATATATATATATATACGCACCATTTCAGAAACATAAAATCGATATGACTGTGCCAAATAAGTTATGTAAAAAGTAATCATTCGTCATTAACTATTAATTTTCAAATTATAATAAAAAAAATAACGAGAAAATCTATTTGTATACAAATAACAGTAATTATGAAAAGAAATCGAACAAAAATACTTACTTTTGATTGTTGAAAAGCAATGTGGGCTCCTATTTACGTTAACGTCGCGCGCCGACTGATGCAATACTGGGAAACGTGTTTAGACTTGCAAGCCGCATCTCTCTTCTCTTGCATCCTCCCTCGTATTCCGTATAGTTTCGCTATTATTGCGACTGTCACTACCGTACCTTGGCACAACTGTACCCAGTTTACCCTACTATATAAAAATAACGTATGTAAAATGTAAAATAAAATTTACAATATAAGATATAAGTAACAGTATTGAATAGTATTTGAAATTTTCATGTGTACCAATTGAATTTCACGGCTCATGACGCGAATTCTTTTTCAACTTGAATGAGCACATTCGCCGCATAAACCGCAGAAGCTTTACTGTGGAATTCTTTGACATAATTCACAAGTAAATTACAAATATTAGCATTGATAAGAATTTAAAGTCATATAAGTCATTGCAGGTGGATGGTTACAAAAGGTCTAAATTACAATGAAAATATAATACTTTTTATTTATCTACTTTAAATTCAGGCCCAGATTTAAATAGGAATAATGTCTCATAATTTGTATTCAGCCCTTTTTAACGTCCCACTGCTGGGCCCGGGCCTCCCACTGCCGGACATAAAAATAGGACTTAGCATAGTTGATTGAATCAAGGTTACAGTAACTACTTTTGTATTATATCTATACTCAAACATTTGCCTACAATAAAAGCTCCTGTTTAAAAATTAGGATTTCCTATTCTAACAAAATTGCTAAGTAAAAATTTGCAGGCACCTCACACAAAGTTTTATTTCAGACAATCTGCCTTCAGTTACTTTCAATAAACCGTCGTACTTCCTTTGGGCTGATGTTGATCAAACCGGTGTTGTGGGACGAGTTCAAGCAACTACGAACAATGGTGATACGGTCACATATTCCCTTGAAGTAAATGATGGTAACTATAAAATCTATTATACGTTAAATGCGTGTAATCTAGGTATTGTCTGAAATAGAAGTGCTCATTATAGCTAATATAACTTACTAGGATTTCTATTGTATGTTTTTTTGTTAATCCAGAAGATTCACTCATTAAATTAATCTCACTTACTTGTTTCTTAGTATTTATAATAAGTGGAAAATAACGTAAGTACCATGTATCTATAAAGTTTTTCATTACAATCTTTGTCCAGACCCTCGCATTTATAGAAGTAGGTACCTACTATAATTACAAAAAAGAAATAATATTAAAGAAAACATTTTTATAAACAAGCTTTTATCTGAAGAAACTTTTATTGAAATGAAGAAAACAAACCTTGAAATAAATCAAACCCTATTTTTGTTATATTATACAAAATAAGTACGATTAAAAGTTTGTCGCGTTGTTTATCTAAAAAATAAGCAAAAACGCGACAAGCTTTATCATCACAGAAGAATATTATCGCCATAAATATATCTAATATTCCGAAAGTTTACTAAAAGAATATTCAATCACAAAGCCTTTTTCAAAACAATATTATTACTATCCCAGAATCAACTTGAAACCAAATTGTAGTCTGTATGTAATAAATTAAATCACATAAGTTCAGTATTCAATACTTATTCAATTCATCGTCGTTCGTCAAAATCTTTCATCAACTTTATCTGGTAATTACCAGCTTTATCTGGTAATTATTGGTACATTAATAATGTTGTAATCCACAATCCATAAATAAACAATGTTCACTACTCTATAGCAGCTATACCAATAGAGAATACTGATGTTAACATGATAGACCCCAGCTTTACGGATTTGGGCAGGAATAGATTTTAATGACATGATAGGCTTATTATGTTTGGCCTTCTGACAACGTTAGTATAACATCTATTAAGGCACGAAATATCTACATAAATGAGTAATAAATTTATTAAAAACTTTTAATGATACAGTCATCATATAATGAATTCAAAATCGTTTTTATTCATTTGTCTCACCATGTATATGTCGTAGTCTTTTCGCAGAATTCGTCATTTCATGAAATACCTAGGCACTTCCGGCAACTCGTGTTTACAGCCAATATACACAATCCGACGCATAGTCATTGCGGACAGTTAGGCTTTTCATGTAATGCCTGTTATATACACCGTGGCACGTTGAAGAAAGGAAAAAAATTAATTATATTAAAAAAAGTTCAAAAGACCAAGAAGTTGATTTATTATCAATCATCCACGCGCGTAGCATATTTTCGACATCTTGATTTGCTCTTTCTACGCTGCCCTGACTTTGCGGATGTCGAGGTCTGCCGTGAAATTTCAAATTTTGAGGTTATGTTTACATTAAATAAACTAAAGTGTAACATTATATCCCGGAAAAAGTTGTTGTTTTAACTGTTCTAACCTAACCTAACCAACCTAGAAGATAAGAAAAGGTTTTGTTATGGCGTCGATTTATCATAATAATGCTAATTCTGACATTGACATTTAACATAACCAAGTACCAGTTTTACTGATAGAATTGATGTTAAATACGAATAAATCGTGATTTTAAGTGTTAAAATAAATATTTAAGTACAATAAGGATTGAAATATTTTAAGGATTTTTTTAAATAAGGATATAAGGATTTTTTTCCTTTCTTCAACGTGCCACGGTGTATATAACAGGCATTACATGAAAAGCCTAACTGTCCGCAATGACTATGCGTCGGATTGTGTATATTGGCTGTAAACACGAGTTGCCGGAAGTGCCTAGGTATTTCATGAAATGACGAATTCTGCGAAAAGACTACGACATATATAAAACTACTTCATTGTTTTAATATTAATTTGGTGAAGGTTAAAAAATAGGCAAAATACTAAAAGCGGGTATATAAATTGTAATGAAATCTTTAACGAGTTGTTTTTTTTAATATTCAGCTATAATATAAAAGCAATATTATCTTTCAAACTGTACCTACTAGTAATTTAAAATATTTTTTCGTCAATAAAATCTGTTTCTATAAATATATATGAATGAGAACTAATACTACTTTTAGACCGATTATTCAATCCACTTAATTATCAAAGCACTAACACTGGCATATTAAACACTTGATAAAAAAATCTATTTATCATATGCGTTTTTATAATTTTGACGTCCCAGTTAATCTATATCTATACATGTAATAAAATTCTAACTGAGTCGAATCTGTACAGTAAATATTTTTTAGAAAATCTTATTGAAATAGTCATTATTATCAATTCAGATGCCGAATCTAGTTTTTAGAATTTTTGTCTATCTGTCTGTTTGTGTATTTGTCTGTCTAGGAACGCATCATGAGAAAACCACTGAACGAATTTGGTATGATAATAGCTAATTATCCGGGTCAACATATAAGACACTTTTTACTGAGGGAAATTATCTCATCTCTGAGAAATCTATACTAAATGTAAAAACGTAACCAGGGGCGAACCCGAGAGGAAAGAGGGTAAATTGCTAGTTAATTATTTTATTGAAACTATCATGCCACTAACAAAATTAATTTTCGTTTTTACAAATTTTGATATTGTCTTTTTAGTAAAACTATGTTATACTTGGAAGCGTGCTTTTTCTATATCAGCTTATTTAATCTTACACTAGCAGAACTCGCGGCTTCGCTCGCGATGAAACTACAAAAAATACGAAATTTCAAACAAATATGTCCAAGGAATAAAAAGTTTAATATAAACTTTTATCCCTATTTCACCCCCTTGAGGGTTGAATTTTAAAAAGCAATCTTTTTTGCGGCAAAGCAATCAAATCCTACCTTAGTGGATGCCTACGTCATAAGAGGAATACGTGTGCGAAATTTTAAATTTCTAGCCCTAAGGGTTTGACCTGCGCGTTGATACATCAGCCAATCACTTTTGCCTTTTATATATATAGACTAGCAGAACCCGCGGCTTCGCCCGCGATCAAATTTATTACTTTCAAAAATAAGGAAAACAAATTTCATTTTAGCGATCGTAACTCAAAATATCCAGTATCTTAAAAGATGTTACGCGTATATTCTGTAAATAAATTTACATTTAGATATTTAGCAAGCTCCACTACCTGTATTTTTTGCACATTTTTCTACTCTCCATCTTTCCAAAGTTAGGGGAAGAGAATACAATGATACAATCGTATACAATGTTTACGACTTTAGAATCATGTAACTCGGCTAATATGGGTTTTTAACTAACAGGCTAACATCTACATTATTTTTAAAGACCCAATGCTATGTACACCTAAAGCTTACAGTCCTTCTCCTTTTTTTTTAAGTTACATATATAAATTGCCATTCTTATTTTGCTGTAGCTTTTTGCACGTAGCTACGTTCGCGTGGACGTATTTAATGAGTAAAAATATTGCCTCTATCTCGGATCTTTGTTTAAACGCATCACATGAGGACAAAATAATGCACTGATCATCAAAACTTCACCATATTATGGATATCGAGCCCCAAAACTAAGCATGCATGATAAGCAGCAACATTTAGATTTTGTGATTATAATGGCAAAAGCCATACCAACAAGAAAATAAAAAAACCAACAGTAAAAATAATACTTATAATAATAAGACATATCGCTCTAAAGTCTAATGAATCGTTTCGTTACAGATCACTTAAGAAGTCGTATTACAGTCAATAATGACGGGGACATTTCACTTTCGGACGTGGCTCAGGTGGGCGTTTACAGCTTCAGTGTTACGGCGACTGCACAAAATAGCCAAGCCAGCGCGTCTGCTCCGGTAAGCAACATTGTTCTTTGAACTTTGTTCCAGAAAAGATTTATATTATGTGATTACATTTAATAAAAACCTTTCTAGTTTTTCTCGTTCTTAAAGGCTATCCATTATTTTTGCTCTGAGTAAAATAAAAAATAATAGTTAATATTGCATTGTCTTTATGAATAAGATTAAAGTTCTTGTGCAGTGAACTTATTATATACCTATAATTTTCATTTAGTTTTCTAACATTAAACAACATTCCATTCTTCATGATAGGTATATCATACATGTAAAATTTTAACTTTGGTTCCATTTAATTTATTAAAAGAGAACTCAAAGACAAAATAGTTTGTCTTATTACTATTTAGATATTCAAAACAATTTCTCTGGAAAACAACTAATTATTCATTTCATTCAGGTATATAATATATAAACGATTGTTACTCTTGTGATGTGACTCTTGAAAAATATCATAATGCTTATTCTTTAATTATTGTTAAGCTATATAATATTTGTTTTAATAAAAACAGGTAATATTACGAGTTGATGATTTGCCACAATGTCCCATCAGTAAAGGTTTGCAACCTTTAATAGTATTAGAGAGACTTGAAGAAGAGCCTCATCAACATCTTGTTACGTTAAACCGGACGGAGTATCCCGACTGTCGATACAGTTTATCTAACAGCTGGCCGGTGGATCAATCATGGTTATACGCAGACAATGACGGTTTACACGCTAGGGCCATCGACCGTGAACACAAATCAATCGCCTTTATGACTTTATCTCAGATCCAAGTGGAATTAAGACTTCATTGTGACAGTGACGAAGCACCGGCTACAAAACGGTCATTAACTGCAGAGAGTCTCGAACTCGGGCCTGATAACTATGGCTCTAATAAATGGGTCCTGGCCGATACTATTGAGTACGACGAAAGGCGTAGCTTTGTGAACCTAATCGTTAACGATATAAATGATAATTCCCCTATATTTATAGGGAAGGAAAATGAGCCAATTTACATCGGATATCCTATACCTGAAATTGAAGATGTAGTTCTACCCCGTGCCCTAATTGAAGTAAAGGTAATATTTATTTTGTGTCATTCCAATGCTATTGCACTATCTAAAGTTTTCATTAAACGTTGCAATTAAAGTAACAGAATCAACTTCAATGTTTTTTGCTGTTTGTTAAATAAAACAATCTTTTCGGATCTTTTCGCGAATTTATTAAAATTCGAAAAAATAGTTTCATTCAAATATTCGTGTGAATCTAGGTAAGTTCTATATATTTTGATTTTTAATATTATATTGTGCCAAATCCACCATTCATCATACGCTAAGTCAAAACAAAAATGTTTACAACGCGAAGAGCATTGTGTCAGAAGGTAAACTTATTGTAACTTTGTTCTAATATTTCATATGATAAATATTGTTATGAACTCGCGACTTATCTACGACTGCGTAACTTTCGCAATTATAATAGTATTACAAAGAGCTGTTTCTTCCTTTCATGACTTTACCCGTATTTATTTTATTTCATGTCATCTCTTTCCCTTTCATATCTATACATGACTTTTTCTTTGTTCTCTTTTCACGTAGCAAAGGATCGACCTTATTTTTTGCATTAGATATAATTTATGATCTAATAAAATATTAACTTCCTTATAAACCAATAGCTAATTTTTGAATCATTTTTTTTCTATATGCCATAAACATTTTTTTTTCATGGTAATAATAGCTGTTTTATAAAAATGTATGCAACTTTCTACATAATAGGTACTAACGGAAATTTCAAATATAATACTAATGTTATCCTTGAATGAAGCGTCGTAACTTTAGATTAAGTTATTAAATGTTATAATATAATATGTATAATATCAAAAAAAGTTAAATTCAATAAAGTATAGTCTCTTATCCCAAGAGAATTTCTTTGACTCAAAACAAACACATTACACACCCAAATAACTTCTAGACGAATCATCTATCAGAATATTTCGAAAACATACGTCTAAACACGTGCGCATTTAATCTCAGTAGGTAATCACTTCCAAGTTCCAACCCATTAAGTAGTTTCATGCTGTTACATACATTTAAAAAAATGTTCGGCTTTATTATCTCTCTAATCTATGAGGTATTTTCCTCTTAAAAACAGAAATTTTGTACATTTTTTATACCACATGCCAAAGAAACCTAATATTTTCCTAAGATACAAGCAATAGTAACCTAAACCCACTAATAGAAGTTAAAATTAGTTTAACCGTTTCGAAGAACATCTATAGAGAAAGAGAAACACACGTTAATGCAGGCCCTTGTATATTGCAAATAAACATAAGAGTTCAAAGTTTGTGAGGATGGATGGATGTTTGTTACTATTTCACGCCATCACTGAACTAATCGTTCACTGAATCGTTCGGTTGAACGTATCTGAATGAAACTTGGCACAGAGATAGATTATCAGTCTGAAGTTACACACAGATTACTTTTTATCCCGGAAAAAATGTACGGTACCATGGGATAGATTTGTTTTTGTCTTGGGATGAACCCAAAGCGAAGCGAGGATGAGTCCCTAGTATAGGATAATTGCATTAAAATTAAAAAAAAATGTTATATGTACTAATATTAAAAAGAGGTAAAGTTTGTAAGTTTCTATACAGGGGATAATCTCTGGAACTACTCATCTGATTCTGAAAATTCTTTCACTAATAAGAACGTAGGAAGCTACATTACCACCGATTGCTATAAGTTAAAGTTATAAAGAGGTAATATAATACAAGTTTGTATGTACGGGATAATCTTTGGAACTACTGATCTTTTTTAATAATGAAATGTTACATTACCGCAGAGTATTGGCAAAAGAAAACAAAAGAAATAAGTGAAGAAACTGCGTGTTGCATCTATACTGTCAGTTTACATTTACCATTTTTGCCCATTAAAAGCCATTTTTCACATTTGAATTTTATAATAATCAATAATATACTGTTGGTAATAGAAATAACTTTACTTTTAAATTATATTAATGTTTATAAAATTCACAGGCAACCGATGCTGACATCGGCGAGAATGCAGCCCTTATTTACTCCAGTACAGAAGATGTTCTGGCGGTTGCGCCTCTTACAGGCTTAGTGCACGTGCGTAATAATGCTCAATTGCAAAACAACTCGCGCCTAACGGTAATCGCCACAGACCAGAATGGGAGAGGACTAAGCGGCAATTTGGATTTTGTGGTAAGTGTGTAAATATATAATAATAATCAGTAATAAAATATATGTAGAAATATGTTACACGACCTTTAGTATTTATTAAAAATTAACAAACTACGTAAACTATTACACTATAACCACGAATTTTTGCACTAACTGGAGAAATACGAAAATCGGAGTAGCAAATATGTTGAACCTGAATTTAATTAAATTAGTTTTAAGCGTCATCAAATTTTTTAAAACTCTATTTTAGCCGGAAATCGAGGACATTGTTTTAAAAAAAAAATATTCACAAGCTCGCTAGTAAAGTCGCATAAAAGGATAAAATTCTGCGAACTTAAGGCGATTAGTGTCCCCGGTGGCCTTGTGTGTCTGGGCGGGACTTAACGCGCTGCAACCGCGCAGCCCGCACGAATACATCGAACAATCCACGCACTATGCACCCAGAACACCGATCAAAGAATACGCCACATAAGCGCGCGGCATAGTTTACTGCCTACGAGCGATACAATCCGAACAGATTCAGAGATGCAATGCTAGAATTATCGTACTATATAATATAATTAATTATAATCCTACTAATAGTATATAATATTGTCTAAATTATTGAAACTGTAAAATATTCACAAATGATAATTTATTAGGCCTTCCAAGCAAATATACAAAAATAGGTGTATGTATGTATGTTTGTCCACGCATTTCTCCGATACTAGTAATCAGATCGTGATCATTATTTTTTTATTTGCTTACATTTATTTTAACTTAGGGAATAGTAAGGATTTTATCAAAATCGGTTCAGTCGTTTTTATTATATGGATTAAAACTTGTAACTAAAACTGAAATAGTTTTAGTAATGACTACTTATTATAAAAACTATTTCAGCTTAGCTACTAGGGGCGTTTGGAAAGTTCGTAGCCTAACGTAGATCGAAACGTCCTATATTTTTTATACTACCCTGATTTTAAAGCTACATTATTCAATAATAAAGGTGTAAAATTTAATTCGTTTATTTGCATTCGTTGCGATTCGACAAGCAATTCCGTCCAACAGGTAGTGACGATTTTTGAAAATGGGAAAAATCGAGTATCGTGCAGTAATCAAGTACTTGAATGAGAAAGGTTTAACACCAAAAGAGATTTATAAAGATATGTTAAAAACTTTAGGTGAATCAGCGCCTTCATATGCTACCGTAAAAAAGTGGATGGTGAAATTCAAACGTGGTCATGAAAGCGTTGAAGATGACCCACGTAGTGGTCACCGTTAACGTGGTTGACCGACGAAATCATTGAAAAAAATTTTGACAGGATTTTATCTGATCGGAGATTGACTGTTAAGGAGATAGCTGACACTATTGTCAACTCAACTGAATGAACGCATTACATGCCAGTGAATTACAATTTTCTTAGGTGTCTGCGCGATGGGTACCTCGGCTGCATTCAGTTGAACAAAAAAGCGTTCGAGTGACGATTTTCCGCGCCTGCTTTGAGCTGTTTGAGGCTGATTTATAGGAATTTATTAGAAGATTTGCGACCATGGATGAAACCTGGGTACATCACTATACTTCAAAGAAAAAGACCAGGATCCCCTATTTCAAAAAGCAAATGTGGTTTTATCCAACGGAGAAGAAATGGCCTCAGTTTTCTGAGTTCAAAGGGTATAATTATGGTAGGTTACTTAGAAAATGGTGAAACTCTAAACTTTGCTTATCATTGCAATTTGCTGCGACGTTTAAAAGAAGAAAATGGCCAGATTTGCTGAGAAGAAAAGGTTTGGTTCACCAGGATAATGCGCGTGTACACACATCAGTTGTAAGCAGAGATCTATCACTGTGGCTTTGAATCGTTACCTCACGCACCGTATACACCTAATCTGGCTCCATAAGACTTTTATCTATTTCAAAAGCTAAAAAAGTACTTAGGAGGTCAAAAATTTTCCACAAATTAAGAGATGAAAGCGGCTGTCGATGTACTTTTTGAGGGCTTAGATAAAGACTTTTTTAAAGCCGGTATAGAAGCGTTGCTAGGCCAATACAAAAAATGTATTGAACTCAGGGGAGAAGGTATTTAAAAATAAATAAATTAAAAGATTATAGCTTTTCATTTTCCTGGTCAGGCTACGAACTTTCCAAATGCCCCTCGTATTATATCATAATAGATATTCAAACAATGTCGGCTGGCACTGATTTTGAAAATATCTGATTAGGTATATATAGTAGATCGACAAACCGCGTTTAGCTATTTATAACTATTTAGTTTGTTTTTTTTTTGAAATCGGTTTAATTTTTTTAATAAAATGAAATTCACAATAATATGACATGAAATTTTTTAAAAATTTGTAAACTTTAATTTCTTTACGTAATCTTTGTTACACTTGCGTTTTTAATTTTTACATTAAACTAGTTAAAATATTCTACAGCGTCTAAGCGCGTACTTCACCACACATTTATCTGTCTGCGAGCGATTATTCTTTGCACGCCCACAAATAAAAATAATTGTCACGCATGCATAAATACAACGTAAAATAAATAGTCGATTGCTAACGCGGATAGAGCAAAAAGTGACAAAGCGACCCCGTCTGAGCGCCAGCGCGCGACTGCCGCCCGCGCCCGCGCAGAGCACCTCTACAGCTTTGAGATTCGAAATTACCATTTTCGATTTTAATATAGGAAAATAGTAATTGATTTACATAAGCCTAGAGGGGTATAAAGTACAACAGATAATTTATTTTTTAGTCTTTATATGTTGCAAAAATTCGTAGCCGTTTAGGAACAGTAAGCAATTGAAGTCAAAAATATACCATTTAAAAAAGAGAAAAAAGTAATAGATATTTTGGTACTACGTTAAAAAAATTATTGTTGAAAATATTGTTGAAGAGTTGATGATTCATATATATTTTTTTCACGCATTTCGGTCAAGCCATAAACGAGAAGTAAGGCTTTAGAAAGTACCTCTTTGACGGCACTAATCGCCTTAAGTCTAGCGTTAAGTTAAAGGAAACTCAGTGAGCTCACAAGTTTTAAAGAAATAATGTTACATTGTTTCACGTAAATGAAATTAAGACTTTTATTTTAAACTTTTTTTTTTTTTTTTTTTTTTATTTATTAGGTTTATTTACAATCACTTACAATAATAGACACAAATATAAAACTAGAACTAGGAACTAGGAACTAAATGTAGTGATTACTTACAAATAAACACAGCATGTTCTAATGGAATAGAACCTTTGTAGCCCTGTCAACAGCCCTTTTGTTTCTTTTTTTACATTTATTGCGCACGATGAAACTTATCAAAATAACAAATAAAATATATTTAATACTTAGAGACTAAGGTTATAGATGTCTCAAAGACATTATATAGTTGTTACAGACAACGTACCTACAAAATAACAAAATGAATTCAAAAAATTCAAAAATGACACCAAAGTACCTTACAATATTTGTTAATTTCAATTTAAAACATTTTTTTTAATTTCAAAAAAATTAATATTATAAAAAATGTTTAACATGACTTTACATAATAAATAAATTACTATAGTAATATTGTATAGCACTACATACTTAATACTTACATAATTAATAAATAAAATACTATAGTAATATGTAAAACATTCGAAACGTCGGGAACCAAAAATCTAAATAAATCCGCGAAAAATCCTAAAAGATTTATATAAAGTTTTATTTAAATTATATTTATATGATGACCTAAACTATCAAGTTTCGAAGATATTTGAATTAAAATGATCATCATATGACATTAATTATTGAAAATAAATATTATGCATCTATTACCTACTTAAGCAACAGTACACAAACACTACACATACATGTGCATAGCAAATGTACACTTAGTAATAACAGGTTGGTATGTTTCATATTGAAAATTAATGTAAGTTAGTTGAAATAAATATGACCTAAAAAGTTAAGTAGATGTCACCAATCTATTCACAACCTGTATTGTGACTTATAGATCAAAACCCACCATGTGATTTGAAATTACTATGAGTGACAAAAAATACTATTTTCTTACATCGGCTTAGTACGTTTGTATTTATTAGTTTTTATTACTACTACTATTAAACGTTCCCTCAATTTTTATACTATCTTATAGTATAAAATTTTCATGTTATATAATAAATCTTTGATTTTTTTTAACTATCTCGTTGGTCTAGACCAAGCTAGTCTAGCTGTACATGCTAGACGCTTGGAGCAGTTGGTAACAGCTAATAGCAGCGAAAATAATCAAATAAATTAAAAAAGTCCTTATGCATTGACTTTTTTAAAAACATAAAAAAAACATTAATTATTAAAACATTCATTGTATTAACTCGCTGAGATATTTTTTATATCTATTTGATAATAAAAGAAACAAGTTTAGAAATAACCAAACCAGTTTTAAAAGCGTGATATTAAGTATAAAAATTTAGTTTAATTTATTTAATAGACCCACTTTCTGCCTGCAAGTTTGCACGCACATTATATAATACATATTTTTAACTTAATTCATTGATAATTCTTATATATAAATATAAAAATTAATTGAAATGATTATAAGTTCGAAAATAAGCTTTAAAAAATTCTTCAAATCCTTCAGTCTCGAATAAGGAAAAACATCCTAAAGGAAAAAGACGCCTCAAATCTTTACTAATGTCTTTCCCAAATAAAGAATATGTAAAAGTGGCCTTACATAAATTAAAAAAAAAATGTTAAATGTACGACCCCAACCAGAATATTACTTTGTCAGACTTTTTGCCTATGGATTTGCACGAGTACATTTTTACGTATTTCTATGTCATTACGTGGGAATCACTAGACTTAAGCTTAGGAGCTTAAGTTTCTAACAAATGGCTATTTGCCAACTAAACATTTAAAAAATACAGTATGTTTATTCCGTATAATATATTAATTTCCTCTTCTATATATCAAATCAACGTTGGAGCGAATTTTATAATATTTTTATTGTACACATATTATGCATATTGCATATTATGTGTATTAAGTAGCTAATTTTTCATAATAATTATTCAACTACCTGAGCTCGTTAGTTTATATAGCCTAACTTGAACTGAGGCTCATGTTTAGTAGTTTTAGAATGAATAATAAGACTTATCTATATGTATTATTATAGAATTTCACCTTCAACAAGAAGGAAATCAATGTTAAACCCTTAACTAAACCAGTTCTAATAGCGGTAAAGCCACTTCAGCCGACAATATTACACATTTTAAAAAGTTGACAAAACTGGTTTTTGTGCCAAAAAAGACTAACCATAAGCGTCACTTTGACCCCACGCGACTGTTCATGATTAGGTACTCAAGTAACGCCATTTTTGGTAGGAATGGACAATAGAGCCAAGGGTAATAAAACCAGGTTTGCATATTACCTACTACTTGCACAAGATCTAGTTGAGAGTGTCTGATAACATTCTCATGTTCATATATCTTGTTCATCACAATATAAAATATTCACCGTTAGTCACCATATTAAAAAAACCAAGGTATTTTTAATTTAAAAATAAGTTTCAAAAGGATATTTTATCTTACTTATAAATGTGAAAATTTAGATGGATGTTTGGATATTTGTTTTTTGAACGGCTAAACGAATCTGGATGAAATTTGACATAGAGATAGATAGTCTGGAATAGCCTATAGACTACTTTTTATCCTGGAAAAATTTACGGTTCCCATGGGATAGATTTGTTTTTATTGCGCCGCTAGTATAATATATCTTAAAATTTATCAAAACTACATTAATCAATTGATAAATTAGATTACTAATACTGACATTTTATATGCTTGGAAAAAACAAATGCATCCAAAGGCATGTACACATTATTCTTATCTTTGTTTTATCAGGTGCAGCACGTCTTGCAATCTACACAAAATATATTACGTATATGTTGGTGAAAGGCTCTTTTATCCATTTTTTTAATGTATATATTAAGATAAGAATGTTTTTAAGATATTTTTTTTTTTACTTATTAGCGTCAATGCAAATCTAACTATATTAATATGTTTATTTGTTAATAACAGTAGCCTGCTATTATTTCCTTATTAAATTTTAAGTGACCAGACCATTAGGTTAAAAGGTTTTACTTTTCTAAATTCATAAACACTTTAAATCGATGAAGCAAATGAGTATTAAGCTCTATAATAATATATATTTAGGTCTATAATAATAATATATTTAAATATTATAGAATATAACAGAAAATACATGTACATAAGCATAAAAGGACTCTATAAAATGCTCAATAAATAAAATTTAAATATCGTACTCAGTTTTTAATTTTTCAGAATAAAGGAACAATGATTACCAAATTTTAAGTGGTTGACCTCAACCGTTTAAACATTACATATTATTTACAGTAGAGTTAACAAGCAGTTTGACACTCACTGTTTTTAAAATAAATATTGTTTTATATCTTAATGTCAAGTCTAAATAAGATGACTAATTTTTTGTCCCAGCTTTCACGATTATTATTCATAAAAGACTTTTGAATTTTTATATAGATTTGTATTTTAACTTCATGTAAGTTAAATATTGTGAGAAGTAGCTAACTTCACCTAATTTTTGAAGTTATACTTCTTTTGGCACGTTTGGAAAAAAATATGAGAGTAAATTTTTTACAATGCGCGCGCACACCGACAGCCAAAAAGCGACATGATGAAGTTAGCTGTACTGCTTTTACAAACAGAGAGTTGTGACATACGGGATGAATTCTTTAGCTATTTTTGTTCTGTTACACCAAAGAAGTATATTTTTTTACGTGCGTATATAATGTAGTACACACACACATTTTTTAATAACTTTTCCATTTATAATTTCAGGTGATGCTACTAGATAAACATCATATTGCTGTTGTGACTATTCAAGATGCGTTTTTAAATGATGAAAATATAATAATAGGTAACCTAAGCACAGCTATTGGATATGAATTAAAAGTATTAAGAACTGTTGTAGTATCTGAAAGTAATGAAAACACTTTAAGAAAAAAACGTGCTGTAACAAGTGGATCTGGTGCATCATTGCAGCTTTATGTCTATGGGGTGGAAGAAAATAAACCAGTCGATGTTACTAAACTAACTAGGTAAATACATATTTTCTTAATAATAACACGATATTTTGTCGAATTTCTTTACCTTATGATGTTAGAACCACAACAAGGCTTAATGCCGTCTATACACGTTAAGTATTATCAATCGTATATTCTGTAATGCCAATATACGTTAAGCAATAGCCTAGCTTACAAGCATTTATATTACGCCTCGTTAGCATAAAAAGACAGGACGTACCAATCGGAACTCTAATTTTAAATTCCATGGCGAAAGAGAACTTTGTTTTTAAATTATAGATTTTTAACCGACTTAAAAAAAGGAGGTTATCAAATAGACACGTATGTATGTAATATTATTGGAACTGCAAAATATTCACATATGATAATCTACTAGGGCTTCCAAAAAAATATACCAAATTTTATAGGTGTATGTATGTATGTCCACGCATTTCTCCGAAACTTGTAATCGGATCGTGATGATTCTTTTTCCATTTACTATAAATATCTAATCAGATATTTTCAATATTTAAGAAGATATATACATGACGTGTTAACCATATACTACGAACATCATGTTTATTGGTTATTAATCTTGTGGAGCAGTCATCATCGTTATTTCCTCTCATATACATATTACACAGAAGCTTTGATACATATACATTATACAAATTATAGAAAATTAGTCATTCACATATTAAAAATAATTGAAAATTTCATTTATAAATTGTTTTAACTATTGCGATAATAAGCGTTAACTTTAGTGTGAATTAACTATTAACTTTATTACTTTGTACATAATATATAGAGATGCAAATAAATGTATTTTATCTATCCTATTCATATAGTTCCTGCGTATAAATTTAAAGTTAT
Organism: Argynnis bischoffii washingtonia; assembly: GCA_033884665.1. Lineage (NCBI taxonomy): Eukaryota > Metazoa > Arthropoda > Insecta > Lepidoptera > Nymphalidae > Argynnis > Argynnis bischoffii. The sequence goes on along the minus strand of CM066618.1, from coordinate 8,045,056 downwards.
ATCTAGGATAGTATTATGTGATCTGTGGTTATATTATACAGAGGTAAAGTTTCTAAGCTTCTAAATTTGTACCTACGTTAGGGATAATCTCTGAAACTATTGGTCCGATTCTGAAAATTCTTCATTAATGGGTACTACATTAGTAATTAGTATCTACATTACCGCCTAGTGCTAAAGGCTATTTTTTATTCCGATAAAAATTGTTTCTCTCAGAAAATATAATAACTTTAATTGAAGTCGGAAAAGTTGGTTGATGAATTGCTTTACCGACTACCGGGACGGTTAATCTATACAAATAAATAATATTGAAGTAACACGTAAAATAAAATTGTAACTAAGCCGAATCTGTATATTACATATTTTTTGGAAAATCTTATTGAAATAGTCATTATTATCGATACAGAGGCTGAATCTATAGTTTTTAGAATTTTTGTCTGTCTGTCTGTGACTGTATCACGGAAAACCCTATGAACGGTTTAGCCGGTAATCCGGGTCAACATAGAGAATATTTTTTATTGCGGGAAAATATATCTTTTTTATGAGAAGTCTATACTATACGTTAAAACGTAACTAGGGACGAACCTGAGAGGAGCGAGGGTGACTTGCTAGTGTCAAAATAAATTAATAGTAAAAAAAAACTTTTACTAAAATGCTCTAAATTTTTTTAGATTAAATCAAATAATTACATTACACAATTTATACGATATAAAAGCTTGTCGCGAGATTTACCTATTTTAAATACTATATTCTTGTTTATTTACACAGGTATAATAGGTAGGTATAACTAATTTTTAAAATTTTTGTGTTTGCCTATTTGTTCCGGCTAATTTCCGAAACGGCTGAACCGGTTTTGACGGCACTTTCGCTGGCAGATAGCTAATGTCATAAAGAGAAAATTTATTTTAATTATTTAAAAAAAAAAACGATTTTAAAACCACAAATAGGCACTCAAAAGGGAAAAATAAATTAATATAATTATTATAAGCGCTACCTACTCATCAATTTGAAGTCGGTACCATCCGACAGAGAGTGGTGAAAAAAAACTAGAGCAAAAGCATACTTACTATTGTTCTCTTTCTTATTAGTAAGGAGAATAAATTTAATAATTTAGCTTTACACTTATAATGATACAATTATTTTAAATACACCAGCAATATCTTATTTTTATTTTAATGTTTGTATTCAGCCCTTTTTAACGTCCCACTGTTGGGCAAAGGCCTCCCTTCAATACGAGAGAAATCAGGCCATAGTCCACCACGCTGGAAAAGTAAGGATTGGCAGACTTCACATGTCTTTCGAAAACTTGCTAGGTTTTCTCAGACATGCAGGTTTCCTCACGATGTTTTCCTTCACCGTAAGGCAAGTGGTAATCATGTTAGAAATGATTAGCACATGAAAATATCAGAGGTGCGACCCGGTATTTGAACCCGCTTCACTCGGTTTCCCAAGCGAGCGCGTTACCACTGGGCTACCACTACCCTAATAAAAATAATAAAATCATGATAATTCTTTTTTCAGTGATGTCACTAACAGTAATATAGTGACAGTAAATGTAGCGAGTGCACTATCACTTCAAGATCATCTCGACACTATCGAAATATGTCCAGTTCAAGGCATAGGCCTCTTAGTGGCTACCATAATCCTTGCAGTCCTGTTAAACATATTAATTTTAGCAATAGCATTATGGTTTTTCTTAAAATGGTAAGAAAATTATTGTGAATTTTATTTTTATATTTATGAACATAATATTACAAACTTAAAAAAATATTTTTTATTGCAGGAGGAAAACACAAAACTATGAGCAATTTAGTGATCGTAACAGTGTGTTATCGCCTAATGACACTGTTGAATTTCCTAAAATTGAAAATATAACAAAACCCAGACTAAATATTAGTGAACTAAAGAGAAGTGAAAGGAGACTTCAAGAAATGCTCGATATACCAATTCAAGATGTTAGAATGGAACCTGAAAAAGCAGGAAGCAACCAAATAGAACCACCGACATCACGTGAAACAATTGTGAACTTTTCCACACCTGAAAAGCCTATAGTTATACAGTCAATCGATAAACTGAAAGACAATGCCGATGAGTCTGAAGAGGATGATGAATTCGGGGAACAACAAAAGCAAAAACCAAGAAAATCTGTTGTTACGTTCAACGAAAATGTAGAAAAGATCATTCATTTAGAAGATGGAATTGAAGACAGTCCTGATTCGGATATAGAAGTTTTTAAATTTTGATTTTCATAATTTATAACTAACTTATTACTTTATATTATCAAAATATGTCTAACCGTACATGAATTTTCGATTAAATTCAATTTGCTCAATCCAGATATTTTTTCCTTAAAATATGTTATCAGTTACTTAGTTACAAAAAAAGAAACTCAGCGTGCAGGAGTTAAATTATCCAGTCATTGTCCTCTTTACGGGTGACCCTAAGATAACATCAAACATTATGAGTTTTGCCTAATACTTAAGTGGAACATCTAAGTAGGTGGTCAAAGGTAGGTGTAACAAGCCTTAAACTTAAGAATAATAACCTGTAACTGAGTAAATTCTAGCGAAGTGAAAAATTTATGTAATAACTAAAAAACTGTTCACTTCCAAGATTTGTTGATATTTATGGAAAACACGAATGTCGCCTTTTTAAAATTCTAGACGTATTCGTCAAAATTTATGAATCTGATCTAAAAACCTCAGTTCCCAAACATTTTATCCGGTTGCTCTAATGTGGTAGATAAAAAGCCTGTTATTATTATTTAAATGAATACTTTATTAATGAAAGTTTTAAAAATGTATCTCCTTAAATATTTAGGAAGTTTTTCACAAACACCGCTAAGCGCTACGACACGCAAAATGTTAATGTTATGACCATACTCGTTTTTTTACAGTTATTCTTTTGGCACAGTATTTTAATAGGAATTTAATATACAATTCAAACTTTGAGATTTTACTAAAATTTAAAATGGAAATAAAATGCCCTAAGAAATAAGATAATAGAGTTCTAATTTACCAAAATTTAAATATTCTCATTAAAAAGTCAAGAATAATAATATTGATTAGTTTATATGATATTTCACGATATTTTTTTACATGTTACATATATCTGTTTATTAGAATAAAAATTTATTAAATATTTATTTCTTTTCATCTAAACACGTAATAAAATAGAAACAAGGCGAAACCTGAACCTGAAATAATTTAAAAAAAAAACAATGACTATAACCTATAGTATACACAGTAATAACCCCAAAACAATAGCAATTTAAATTCTTATTTGTTTGTCTGTTTGTCTGCATTTCTATTTGTCTGTATATTAGTGTGCATTTTACGCAAAAAGTATCTACTAGATTTTAACAAAATTTTGTGTAGTGATGACTTATTACTCGATTCAATATTTAGATTACATTTTACTACCACTTCATTACCACGGGAAGCATAATAACTAGTTTTGTCGAGTCGTCCTTAGAAACTTACATGGCTAACGTTAGCCAAACCTTAGGAAATACATCAAAACAATATACTAAAAAATGTTCAAAAACCTAAAGTAATAACAGGATAACTACATATTTCTATTTATTTAAAATGTACTTAAGGACGCACCTGAACGAAGCAAGGGTAAGTTTCTAGTATTATATAATGTAGAAAACAAAATTTAGACCTAACAATACACTTTACAAAGAACTTATAAGTTATTTAATAAAAACGATTACATAAATATAACAATAATAGGTTAGCATAAGATACATGAGTTTGGCGGATGATAACTTTTAAATAACATGTTCATTGCTATCTAAGCGACGCCTACGCCTTACTTTTTTGCTGTACAGAATCTTTTCTTTTATTATTTAAGATTGATCGTGGACAGCTGCTATTAATCTGCTATATGTAATGTGCATCGCTATCGTAAAATCACAAGATAGATGATCTTATTGTTCTATTTAGGGTTCCGTATCCGGAGGATCGAATAGAGGGTATGCTTGCTATAAGTATTTAAGGCTATCAGTGCCAAGCTTACGCTGTCTCTCTAACTTTAGAGGGTTTTATTAATAACTTTATTAACTACCGATTCAATTTACAAAAAAAATATTTATACTAATTGCTTTATATGAAAATACATTTTATTAATTCAGATAAAAGAAACAACCAAAATTTAACTTACGCAAATAAAAATTATAAATGGCATGATTATAACCAAAAGCAGTAAGAACGCACTTAGCTGGCCGGATTGACTCATAAAAATGTTTTATCTTCTGTGGAAAAAATACAAAAACATTCAAATACCTATAATATATTTATAACTTTCTAAGAATTTATTTGATGTTTTATTTTATTATTTATTAGGTACTTCGAGTAAGGGAAATCCACTCGGCATATAGAACTTTGTAGTGTGCTCTTCGTCAAATTAAGCAGCAACTTAATTCTCAAGAGATGCTTACTATCGCTATACCTACACTCTTCATCTGCATTATAAAGATTGTTTTCAACTTTAATAATATTTTACAAATAGATGTAACATTTTTTTTAACAGAATTTAGCTAGCTTTTTATGAATTTAAATCTGAGCTTAAAAAAAAACAAAACATCATCTATTAATTATATATTGTACTGAAGATGGTAAAAAATGGCGTTAAATATTCCTTACTTAATACTCAGCGATTTAATTTAAGATTTTTCCTGTGGGAAGTTTTTAGTTGATATTTATTATGACTGTGCGTTATCCGTCAGTAGTTTATATTATAACTAATTATCTACTTAAAAAAAACGTGTGTGTGTATGTACTTATTTACGCACGTAAGAAGTTATTCCTACTTCTTTGGTGTAACAGAACAAAAATTGCTAAAGATTTCATCCCGTATGTCACAACTCTCTGTTTGTAAAAGGAATGCAGCTAACTTTATCATGTCGCTTTTTGGCTGTCGGTGTGCACGCGCATCGTAAAAATATTTTTTCCCAAACATGCCAAAAGAAGTATAACTTCAAAAACTTACATATACATTACATTACAAACATAATATTACACCTACGTATTACGTTTGTATTAAAATGATTATTTATACATAATTCGCATTTTTAATCAACTAGGTACCTAACAATGCCTATGTTATTATTTATACCTACTCCAGCTCATGATCAATCTGCGTATTAGAGCCAAATCGGTCTAGCCATTTCAGAGTGAAGAAGTAACAAACAGAAATATAATTCAACTATACTGTACACGCGGCTTTGCCCGCGTTCAAACTTCCAATCGCTACCATATTCACAGAATCAACCACTAGTCTAATCTGAAAATTGCCTTCAAATTTGTTCAAAATAGCTCTAGCCGTTTCAAAGTTCATAGAGAACACACGTACACACATCGATTTCTACATACATACTATTTATACGGGTAGAGTTAGTTAAAAAAATCGTCAAAAATATTGTAAAATAATGCACGCCCGACCAGCAGCATTACAGACATAACTCTACTGCTCCCACTTCCAAATTTTATTTAAAAAATCAAATACATATAACATAGCTTATAGAATTTTATATATCTAATAAGTAAAGATTGGCACCCGCATCTATGCAACAGTATTATACAGGTACTTCATATCTATGTCAGAGTATTACTGAATGCCTTTTAGCTTTAAGAAGCTTGTATAATAATTTAGTACTAGAAATACGTGGGTAAGAAGGTGATTAAATCAAAAAGAGACGACTGGTTTTAATACTCTTAACAAATTAATTGATTTTACGTCTCTATATCTATTTTATATTTCTTAACACGTACTCAAAAGATTTTATTTCATAGAATGGGAATACAGTACAGTAATATAACCTTTTTGTTAATTAAAAAGTTGGTTCTCACGTAGCAATTACCACATACTTAATATTCCTTAATTTTCTGTAACTCTTCTTCTTTTATTTAAAATTTTCTTTACAGAAAATGACCTAAAGCATTACTGGAAAATATAAATCTTGTATTTTAAGGTATTTTATATTTTCAATTTGCTGTCCATTTGCATGCCAAACGCCATGCAGGATCAACAACAGCAAATGATCTTATCCCTTCGCTATACCTATATTATATATATATATATACGCTATAGGTATATATGACGATACGTTTGGCTCAGTTTGTAGTAACTCTACTTGCTGTGCTAGCGGTCGCAGGTTCGAGTCCCGCTGGGAGCATTCATTTGTGTGATGAGCACGAATGTTCGTACTCCGGTCATGAGTGTATATTTATAATATGTATGTATTTAAAGTCATATAACGAATTTCAAAAAACGCTAAAACACATATTTATTTAATTGTTTTGAAGAGCATTAATACCAAGTTTCAAGAACTTCTGATCATAAATATTTTTTGGGTTGTGTTATAACGTGTACTCCCGTGGGAATGAGATAATCTCCAGCTATCATCATACCAAATTTTATCAAAATCCCTCCAGTGGTTTTTCTGTGATGCGGTTACAGACAGACAGACAAAAATTCTAAAAACTATAGATTCGGCCTCTGCATCGATAATAATGTCTATTTCAATAAGATTTTCCAAAAAATATTTAAGGTGCAGATTTGGCTTAGTTAGAATTTTATTATATGTATATATTTATACACACACAACATATTTATATCTATCTATACATTGAGGACAGAAGTTACTTATACTGCTATGATTTCTTTTAGAGCAAAAATTGTTTTCTCCGCTACCAAAAGGTAGCTTGTTAAATTTTGAGAGATTGCCAGTATAATCCAATTATTCAGATTACTCTCAGGAGTTGACGAAGCAATTAAAAATGTACGGGGAGTCACTAAAAGTGGTTTAGTTACTCCTTAATAAGATTTACTTATATATAAAAACGCAGTGAGCAGAATACCAACCACAGTATAAGAGATGAGTCGCTGACAGTTCCTAGTTTATAATAAAAAATGTATGTACATTTTCATATATGTTGTAATTTAAAAGCTCAGAGTACTAACGTAGCTCATAATTGTTTCTTGGATTGGTTTATTTTAAGGACAAAACTATTAAAAAGTCATTTGATATTATACAGCACGTATAAAGAACAAATTAATGAATCAAAGAAATAATAAAATAGAACTAATAGTAGTAGTAGTGCAAACTACATATTCATTTTTTTATATTATTATTAAAAAAAATCATTTGTAAGATCAAATCGCCATTCGACTTAAATGTCTGGAATTAGATAAGGGATGAGAAAATTGTGAGTATTCTAGTTCAAACATTTTTTTTTATACGTATACGTAATCTATAAAAACAATATAGGTATACTAACTAGTACATGTGCAGAAATCATATTTTCAAAATGTATGAAAACCATGTACGAATATATCACTAACATCTGCTGGTGACACATTTATGAGTAAGTGTTCATTCACATCTTAAAATTAAGACTTTCATGATGAGACAACGAAGGAAAAACGTGTCTTGCGTACTCAAAGCTTGTATTTGTTTAGTTGCAGCTGAATAATAAACAGGAATTAAAAACAGTTATTTTTACCAAAGTCTAAAAAGGAGTAAGTATTTAATTTTAGTATATGTTCTCCTTTTGTCTATGCTCCTAAAAATCGCGCCCCTGACTTAGAAATAATTATATGGAAACTAATTTTAAAGTAAGTGTATCTTTTTACTAAACAGTATTTATTAAATCCTCCAATTCCATTTAACGGAAGATAAAATCAAATGTTAATAAATAAACATTGTGAGCTTAATTAAGAACGCATATACGAATGAAATCCGTGACTTTTTTGTTTTAAAATATGATAAGATACGTAAAAATTTTTTTTTCTTGATTAAAAACTGTATCGGGCTCGTTGGAAGTATGTAGGCGTAGGTCGAATACATAGATTCCTTATGAACCTGGGTCCATTAAATTCGGCTTGTTTAACTTATCATCGTGAGTTGTGCTCTGTGTTTGAGTTTCCCGCCTAATACCTGCTAACTGCTCCGCTAACTATTATTAACATTTATCGTTTCTATAGTACTTTTTAGGTTTAGATTGCAAAATAATTTTCTTGGAAAATCACTCAAAACTAAACTAAAGTAATAAAGATTAAATTTTTCAGCAGGCATAATTTTCAAGATAATTATTTACTATAACTTAAGGCCCCGACGAGGGATTTCTTATTTTATGAAGGGCAAAAGAGAAATAGGTATTTAAAGGGAATTATGATTACAACAAGCAATTGCATTATTGAAAATAAATATAAAATGAAATAATTTCTTATATTAGAAATGAATTATTTATTAATCTTTATAAATAGAATTCTTGTATATATCTTAAGTGATATTCCTTTAAGATCTATCCAACTGATCAAAATACAAAATAAAAAGAACATATTGAAATCACTCGTCCACCTAAGACTTTACAACTTTAACTGAGCATCACACATAAATAAATTACAATTTAATTCCATTTATTTTCATTTTTCTAAAACATTGAAAACATTTTAGAAAAATATGCGATATACACAGTTAACCTTAAGACTGTCTCGTTTCTACTTGAATATTAAATTTTTATTTATCCTGTCGAGAGGCACGGGCACACCGGTGTGCCAGTTAACAATTGATTTCTTAGAAATTAACCAGGAGGTGATATATTACCTAGTACTTACACATATTTTTAATTTAATAGCTATTATATAACAGTAACAATTTAATAATCATAATATATGTACTTTATATTCCGTATCTTGCGATTGTAGAAGTCAAATCTACTCAATCGTTAATTGACAATCAACAAACTGAACAGATACAAGACATAAAAGGTAGGTAAGCATAACAACTTTGTCATAATTTATAGCTTATTTTATTTGGTCAGTCGTAAAACTCTTAAATTAAATTGGCTTTAATGATTGATGAACTAACTCTTGTTGTATGTAAATAACTACCAAGGGCTCTATAACTTTATATAACTTTATTAGTAGATTTTATAACTCAAATGCCAAAATAATTGAAACTAAAGTTATTTTTAATAAGCATACTGTTTAATACTTCAGTGTATATAATAATTATTATAAAATAAGTGTTTCCATATCACTATAAAAGGCTTATACTTCCTAGAAAACAAATTTGCGTCTCACATATAATTTAAAATTAATACTACAGTTTGACATGGAAATGACGAAAATGTGATAATTAAATTGCCACATCGCCATAGACGAGGACATATGATGTTTATAAATAAATATTATGCTATCATAGTTCCGCTTTGCAGTATTAGGAGAATTATTATCACTATTGTTTTACACGTACATACAATAACAAAATAAAAAAAGAATAACGACAATAATTTAATCTATACATATAATAAAACTGTAGAGGTCGAATGTAGTAGTAGTGTACATCGAAAAAAAGTCCTAAACACCGAGTCAGGGGGATGTAAAAAGAAATAGAACAAATCCAGATTTTTTTCAAATTTTTTGTTTCTCTGTCTGTTTGTATGGGCTAATCCCCGAAACTGTAGGACCGATTTAATTGAAACTTTACATAGTGGTACCATGGTATATCCTTGGTCAAAATTTTTGATACTTTTCACCCCGGAAAATTAAAGAGTTCCCGTAGGATAGTTAAAAAACTATAGTAACTCATACAGCTTAGTACACAAAAACTAGTTATTTGATTTTATATATTATTATTTTATATATTTTATATTTTTTATTTTATAAATTTTGAATAACAAATAGGCTACTTTTTATCCCGGAAAAATGTACGATTCCCGCGGGATAGATTTGTTTTTGTTTGTCTAGAGGTGAACCCGATTGAAGCGAGGGTGAGCCGCTAGTAAATTAATTATAATAATGAGTAAATAGTAAGAGAAATTAATAACTTCAGGATATATTAATTATTTGATTATAATTTACTACCTCGGTTATCTAGTGGCTAGCGTACAGATGCAGATCCAAAGGTCCCGGGTTCATATCTCAGGTCAGGCAGAGTTTAGCTATTGATTTTGTTCTGTGAAGAAATTTTCAGTAACAGCCCGGAATTGAGAATTTGACGATGCTGCAACATTTGCTTTGGAGACTAAGGCTGATCTCTCACCGGTCACCGGTCAGTGATAGGAATAGAGATTGAACTTTTATTTGTGCAATATAGCTCCTGCGCACATGCCTAGTATTAATGGTACTACAAATGAGGATATTATTATTATTAACTTAAAATTAAATCTAGATTTTTAATTTAATAATTCATTTAAGCTCAATAATAATTAGGTAATATTTTACTTAATTATTATTGAGACTATCTTTAATTTCTTTAGTAAAAAGCAGAAAAAATAGTGCCATTATGAAACAACAAGACGGTCCGTGTATGAACACTTAGTAGGATTAAGCCATTTATTACTCAAACAATAAGTAACATCATTAGCATTAAAATCATTGTACTACTTCGTTCCCAGAAAAAAAAATACAATAATAAAATTGCACCAAATCGGTATAAAATTACAACTAATATAAGGAAGTAAGAACTCAAAATCGAGTTTTACTGATATCTATACTAAAATTATAAAAAGGTAAAGTTTGTGAGTTTATGAGGTTAAGAGGGGTAATCTCTGGATCTTCTGAACCGATTTAGATGAAATTTGGTAAGAAGATAGTTTGAGACCCTGAATAGGACATAGGATACTTTTTATTCCGGAAATCATCACTTAAAGGAGTGAAAATGGGGATGAAAGTTTGTATGAGGTATCAACCTAGGGACGAACCTGAGCGAAGCGAGGGTGAGTCACTAGAATTTGATAAAACATATAGGAACTAAAGGTAATCTAGTTTTTATTAATGCTGACAATGATAAATACTTGATTTACATCATTTATATAAAAAATATTCTATACATACATTTAAAACTTGATTAGAATTGGTACCAATGTTAATCTCTTTACCTTTAGGAATTAATTTAAATTTTTAAATTAAAACTAAATAAAAAAAATCTGTACACGATATAGATTTACGTATGATAAAGTCAATCATGGATATCAGAAGTAAACAAACTTATCTTCTACCTAAAAGTTTTTTTATTATTCCCTAAAAGGGACAAGAAGGCACAAAAAATAATGTTTCTTGTATGGGTTTTTTTAGTTTTGTATTTTTTATTTATTAGCATAAGAATAAACAGTTACCTATAAGGATTCATAAAATATGTAGACATCCTTTTAAAGGTAGGGCAGATGGCTAAGGGTTATAATGAAAACCCAAAAATGAAATAGGATTTTTTTTAAGTTTATCAATGTAACTGCTTATGTCCTCTCCAAGATTTTTTATTTTATCAAAAAAGAAAAATGTAACAGTTTCAATTTTATTTGAAAAGCTGTAAGCCGTTATATATATAAATTACCGTTAGATATTAACAATATCATAAATAAGGGTATCAATAGAAAAGATACAAACTAGTTTTTAATACAAAATGTTAATGTGGGTGGACTAACCTCTTCATCATTGTCGCATATTAGGTCATTTACCCCAATTTATTCGGCCATATAGGTATTCATGCAGTAGCCCAGTGGTAACGCGCTCTCTTGGGACACCGAGTAAAGTGGGTTCAAATCCCTGATATTTTCTCATGTGCGAATAATTCCAATATGATTACCACTTGTCTTACGGTGAAAAAAACATCGTAAAGAAAACTGCATGTCTGAGAAGTAGCAAGTTTTCGAAAGACATGTGAAGCCCGCCAACCCGCACTTGGCCAGCGTGATGGACTATAGCCTGTTCCCCCTCGTATTGAAGGGAGACCCGTGTCCAGCAGTGAGACCTAAAAATGGGCTGAATATATTTTCTTAATTCAATTTGGAATTTTTCAATGAAAACATTTCGCGAATAAAACGGAACCAAAAGAAGTGCTTTCCTCCACTTCCCTTGGAACCTTTTTATGAAATCCTGATGATGCAAAAAATGATAAAAAAAATTTATTAGTTAAGACGATGGTGCTTGAATCCGCTAACTACTGCAGTTTATTTAATGGTTCCACTATATATGACTGGGTCCATTGCGAATAAATGCTATCTACTAATATAATAAATACAAAAGTTTGTGACGATGTATGGATGTTTGTTACTTTTTCACGCAAAAACTACTAAATGGATTTTAATGAAACTTTACAATAATATAGCTCATACATCAGAATAACACATAAGCTACTTTCTATCCCGGAAAAATGTACGGTTCCCGTAAGGTAGATTTGTTTTTGTTTTCTAGAGGACCGAACCCGAGTGAAGAGACGGTGAGCCGCTAGTAAATAAATAGAGAAGCTTTACATAGTTATTCGTTAAACGTTTTTTCTATTTAAACTAAAGTTTATATCAATACTAGACTTAACTATATTAAATACTTAAATATAGCTTCCTTCTGTATATTCATAGAGGTGCACTCGTATAGGTTGGTATAAACACTTGGGAAAAATCCAACGTCCCATACAGACATATAATGTGCATACGTACGTCTACATTCTATATTATGTAAAATTCTGTAAATAATAATAAAGTAATATCGAATATAGGTTTATTTGTAAAAGTTAATCATTTAATTTTGAAACTACTAATTAAAATGACCTTCACTTGCCCATACCTACATAATATGTAGATATTATACGCAAAAACTTTATTGCAACGGATTCGAGTAATCTTATTAATTTATTGTTTCCTAATTTATATTCTTTGACCATTATAAAGAGCTCTGACATTAAAAAAGGAAGTTTCTGTAATAAGAAAACACTTTTTTACATTATATTACTAGTTTTAGGTTACTTAAAAATGTTTAAATGACTTCATTTAATGTGGTTATCCAATTAAAAGAATACCTATGCAGATTGAAAATAAACCTGTTCTTCTCTTTAAAGCCAATATGCAGAAAACTAGACTTAGACAAAAATTCTTTGCAAGTTTTAATAGTCAAATGAAGTAAGTAGAGGTATAAATCAGAATAAAATATGAGGAAAACTATTAATTATTTATAAAAAAAAAATATGTAAGTTATTTCTTTTGTTCAAAATGAGAATTTCACTCTAAATACACTTAGTATATACCTACTCGGTCAACATTGAGTGAATATAATTCAGTAAATTATGATGTAAACCCTGATTACTTGAGACGAGGACATGAGATTACATGAGAATTTGAAGCAACAAATAAATGCTAAAAAAATATTAACTTCATTCTGAGGTTTGACTATAATCCCTTTTTGAATGGACTAATCTATTTTGGCAAAAAATTAAGTTGTCGACTGTTTTTAATGTTACAGAATAATATTAACTTCAAGTTACTTCTTAATCATTTTGCTATCTTAAGTGATAAATTTAATGACACATTAAAAATATTAAAGCAAGATTTGCATAGAAGTAGGTACAAAAAATAAGACCATTTTAACCTTATTTAAAGAAAAGAAAATTGCAGAGGACAAACAATAAATAATTATGAGTTAAACTTAAATAAGTTAAAATCCAAAAGAATGAAGACCATAAAATGATATTGTATTATAAGATCGCTGTTAGATCTCGTATTTATTGACTTGTACAATACATTTATATTTTAAACTTTGTGAAAAAATCCTCTACAAAAATAAAAATAAACTTTTGACTTCATAGGTCTAATATATTTTTTTAAGTCTTACTTACAACTTAGCTATTTTATTTTTTATTTCCGATAGTTTCTTGTGTGTAAAAATGATTTAAAAATTGCTGTAATGATTATAAAATTTTAAGATGAATTCAATAATCTAATTAATAGTCACTTAATGTTGTAAGTTTTAAAATACCATCCAAAGTCACTTAATATTTTAAATGTTATAAATAATCCTATAAAAAGGGATATTCATTATAAAAACGATATTATAATTTTTATAAATCCTACATCAAATTTTTTATTACTAAATTAAGGCTGAAAAATATTACAGGTGCATGTGTTGAAAAGTATTAGAACTCTTAAGAAACTTAAATAAGTTCCACAAATCCGAACCGTTTAATATAACATAGTATTACGTGTCTGTATATATTTTGTAGAAAACTTTTTGAAGTGAAACTTCTTTAGAATAGTTGTGATTTGAAACTCGATGAAACGAAAATGCGACACTAAAAAGAGACAAACACATACATATATAGGATTAAGCCGGCGAGAGAATGAGATAGAATATATTGCCATGTTGCCATGGTGACCGTTGTTATTGTTTGACAAATATATAATATTAATATTCTTTCCGTATATATTCTATAAATATATGATTATATTTACCTAATATGCCTTATTTATTTGAGACAGAATACATTACACAGGAAGTGAAAAATAATAAAATTAATTACTGAACAATGTGTAATGTATATTTATGTCAAATAAAACGTAAAATAACTTTTAAACTTGGTAAAAATATTGTAAAAAAAATAAACCTTATAATTATCCTAATCCTGATACTCTATATTCATCTTATTCTCTCGTAGGTTACTTTTCTGAAATTTCACTTCTACCATGTGTGTTTTGCACACACACGCACATTTGATTTTTTTATTACTTTTTTGCTATACTGAATTTACTGAATAAATTATTCCTATTATATATTTTTGATCTAAAAATAAAATCTGAAGCCAAAGTACAAAGTCACTTACAACGGAGATGTTTACGACATCTTAATTCCTCGTGTTTGTCTTATCTTAACTGTTGCATATACTTGAGATATTTGGCAAGTCCTGTTCCACACACACATACATAAAATGCTTTTTAATATATTTAAAAAGAAATAAAACTGCAAAAGATCACCGACTTCTACCGTTAAGGATTGGGACATTTCGATACACATAATATATCGAATTATACCTACCTTTTTGCATGCAACATTCCACAAAATAACAGTTAAACCATTGAACTAATTTTATTTACCTAATGTCGCATTCACACTAAATATGTAAATCGCTCGAAAATATTGCATATATTTTAAAATAATATCGTGTCATTACCAAGGATCCTGGTACATCGCTAATACATTATTCATTTTTCTCAATAGATTATTCGCGTATTAGTCATTCAAACAATTTTAATTGCATCTACAGCAACAAAGTCGTTATTTTAATAATTTAATACATAAAATTGCTGATAAACAGTAGAGAAACTCGTTTACCAATTACCATAATATATAAGTTACAAAAACTTACTGTTAGTCACAGTTCTATAAAAAGAGATGAAATAAATCAACACGTTTTACAAATAGAAAAGAAATATTGTAATATAACTAAATCTTTTTGGACATTGGACAAATAGAAACGAAGATTTATTTAAGCTATATGTTTTTATCCAACAAAAACGGTTTTATTTAAAACCAATACTTAGAAAAAAATAAAAAGTTTACAAATGTCAAGCAGAGTGTGTGTGCTATACACATTGTATAATTAACTTTATTAGCTAAAATCTTCTCAATTTTCAAAGCCATCCTAATAACTATACATAAAAAGAAAAAAAATCTAATATCAAGCGTGAATTTAACATGTCATGTTTCATAGCACCAAAAATAAAATAATCTAGTTTGCAAAAGTCGTTTAGCCAAACGAATGTTTCTAACAAAATTAACTATGTATCCCACGGGAACTATTTAATTTTCCGGGATGAAAATGATCTAAAATGTTGACCAGGGATATAACGTACCAGCATAAAAAAAATCATTTAAATAGGTCCGACAGTTGCTTAGGTTAGCCCGTACAAACAGACAAACAGACAGAGAAACAAAACAATTGAAAAAAAATCTGGATTTGTTCTATTTCTCTTCTTACATCCCCCTGACTCGGTATTTAGCATTTTTTTCTATGTACAGACATTTGACCTCTACAGTTTTATTACATGTATAGATAGATGTACTTATTATCGTTAAATGTATTTACAATAGAGATAGATAACAACCAAAATTCCTACAATATCTCTATTAATTTACATACGTACACACATATTTCAAGATATAGAAATATTTTATATAAATTTTAAATAAGATAACTAGCAAAATCCGCGGCTTTGCTCGCCCTAAAACTACAAAAAAAAAACTTTAAAAAGGTAGATTTCATACAAATTTTCATCCCTTATTTTATCTCTTTATGGGATGAATTTCAAACAACGCTAAAAACGTATTTATTTAATTGTATTGAAGCGCATTAAAACCAAGTTTCAAGAAATTCTGATCATAAATATTTTTTGGGTAGTGTTATAACGTGTACTCCCGTGGGAATGAGACAATCTCCCGCAGTAAAATGTATCCTATATGTTGACCCGGATATCCAGCTATCATCATACCAAATTTCATCAAAATCCCTTCAGTGGTTTTTTGTGATGCGGTTACAGACAGACAGACACATACAGACGAAAATTCTTAAAACTATAGATTTGGCCTCTGCATCGATAATAATGTCTATTTCAATAAGATTTTCCAAAAAAATATTTAATGTACAAATTCGGTTTACTTACAATTTTATTATATGTATAGATAATAATATATTTATCTCACCTAGTAATTGCCCTGTCTAACTCAATAAGTCCCTTTTTAATATAAAAATAACTAATGTTCATCTCCAGAACGAAAGCTGCTGTCAAATTATAAAGCTTTTGAAAGCATTACAATATCTATATACCTATTTGTACATGATTAAATTAGTTTCTTTTTTTATACAAAATATTATGGCTTCATTGCTCAATTTTCATTATTTATATTTAGGTACTTGCAATACTGAGTAGACCTCCGGCCGTTTACATAATTTATTTAGAGAAAAAATTAAAAATATTCTTGTTTAATTTTCAATTATCAAAATCTTTGTAATTAGCTCTACTATATTATAGTATTTTAGTAGTAGTTTTTTTAAACGAATATAAAATTGTCATAAATACTAATTTACACTAATTGATGTTTCATTTTGTGTGTTAATGAATTTTTTAACATTAATTATTATTTATTTACGTAATAAATTACAATAGTAATACTAACACATTATTTGTTTTGCAAAAAGGTTTTTGATTATTTATAAATAAAATAAATATAAATAAAATAAAAGGTTATTTATAAAAATAAAAGGTTATATATAAAAAAGAAAGCTATCGTGTTTCGGAACACCACATTTCGTAGTATAAGTCGATTTCAATACAAACAATTGAAATGCCATCAATCTTGCCATACATGTCGCCCTATCCTTCGTGTTTTGATTAAATAATATATGTCCGCATAACATAATATTGATGAATGACAAAGTCAAAAAACAATGGTCAAAATTAGTATTTTGTTAAAAAGAAATCTAAAAAGTAAACATTTTCATATAAAATCAGCTTTAGTTAAAATAGAAAACAAAACAATGTACAATTCTGGCATTAATAATTTCTAGATATTAATTTTACTAGTTTTATTTACTTTTTTTATACAGATTGTTAAATAATATTGCATAATTCACTTTTTACTGATAAGAAAGATACTTTAATAAAATTCTTTATCATAAAGTATCTTAATACTTATAAGAGAGATTGATTCTTATAAGAGGTATATATATATATATTAGCTGGATTAAAAATGTATAAGAATTTTTACAATAGCAAAGGTTTGCTACCTTACCACGTAATATAATTAATTGTTCAATATCCTATAATGCAATTCTAAATTTTGTTAAAATTAGCCCCGTAACATGTTCCAGCATTTTTTACTATTTCCTACTGTTTCGAATTTCACCACCTCCACTTAAAAAATTCTTCCTGTATAATACGTAATACTCGAAAATGCAATATTATCTTGCTTTTATGGCACTATTATACCTGTTACGACTGGATAAACTATAAAAAACGGGGAAAGTGTTATGCCAAATCAACCCTCGTAAACTACAGGAAAGGGTTATAATATTGGAAGCTACTAACAATTCTAATTACGTAATAAAAAAAACAGGTTTTACATATAAGGTGCTAAGAACATCTTTTGATTTCATTAAGACTATCACTGGTCACCATCTAAACTACTTTACTTCTACTTTAGTCACCATCTAAACGAAACGGTTCATATATAAATTGTAATCACTTGTATACTGTTTATTACACTATTATAAAGAAGCAGTTTGTAAGTTTAGATGTAGGAGGTAATCTCTGAAATTAATGATCCCATTCTGATAATTCTTTCACTAAAAGGAAGCTACATTACCGCCGAGTGCTACAGACTATTTTTATTCCGATATATTCTACTTTTTTTTGATATAGGATATTTTTTTAACCGGTAAAAAAAGGATTACTGCCAGAAATTATCATAATTTAATTGTAATCGGAAGAAAAGTGGCCGCTGAACTAGTTTATTAGCATGCCTTGTCTAAATGGACTGAAATAAAGCAATAAAATTACTACTATATGATAAAAAGACGCTTAAGGGTAAGTCGCTAGGAACATAATAATATTTAAACCTACCACGATACTATTATTAAAATTCTGATTTGATTATTTAGCTTATGAAATATTATATTTTATTGCACAGTTCTCGTTTCCATATCAGTATATGGAAATACTTAAGAGTATTTTATATGTCATCCCATATCTAAATCAGGAGGTACGCATGATGTTCATGACTGTAAAACTATGTATCTCTAAATGTACCTAGCAATATTGAAATGACTACAATGATTTTTCTTATAATAAGACTTATTATATGACAATTGATTCATCATCTCTTTAATATACGATTATCAAGTTAATGTAATTAACACTGATTATTATAAATATATTATATTATTTAAAATTATATTATATATTATTTAAAACTTGGTATTAATTCTCAGGCAGTGGTAGCCCAGTGCTACCGCGTTCGCTTGGGAAACCGAGTGAAGCGGGTTCAAATCCCGGGTCTCGCACCTCTGATATTTTCATGTGCGAATCATTTCTAACATGATTACCACTTACCTTACGGTGAAGGAAAACATCGTAAGGAAACCTGCATGTCAAACATGTGAAGTCCGCCAACCCGCACTTGGCCAGCGTGGTGGACTATGGCCTGATCCCCCTCGTACTGAAGGGAGGCCCGTGCCCAGCAGTGGAATGTTAAAAAGAGCTGAATACATACAATTTTTTTCAATACAATTAAATTAATACGTGTATGAGCATTTTTAGAAATTCATCCCATAAAGGGGTAAAATAGGGGATAAAAGTTTGTATGAAACTTATCTTTTTAGAATTTTTTTATTGTAGTTTTAGCGCGAGCGTAGCCGCGGGTTCTTCTAGTATATTATAAATAATTGTATTGTAAGTATGCGATAGTCTATCACTGAAATGGAGATCTTATTAGCCGAATGATCGAAGTTAGGGATTTACTGTATAACAAACCGATATTTATGTATATGTTATAGAAATTGTACGGTAACAAAAGTCTTCAAAATTACTTAGTTTTATCTCGCACTACTTCACATAATACAGAAGTATAACGATTTCAAAAGTCTTGATATTACGAATCTTCGTTACCTACATACCTATATTATCTTTAAAAAAATTTATTATGTATTAACTCGATTTAGATTCCTTTACTAAAAGTTGACAGTGAGACAGTGAGTGAATTAAAATATAATGTAATATTTATATTGTAATCGTGCTCTTTAACAATGGCATTGAATATTTTTTATTCATAACGGTTTTTAAGGTGCGGAGTTTGTTGTTGAGACAAGGTTGAGAGTATTTGAAATTTCTTAAATGAATAATAAACTTAATGTTCATATTTTATCCTTTTAATTTAAAAAACTGAACATGCTTTATACTTGATAAATTGAAAGGAAAGAAAGAAAACGTGGGAAAAGGAAAAGAAAGAAAGGTATAGAAAGAGTCGTTCTTCGGACGTTCTAGCTAGCTACTTACCAAAAGAAAGAAAACAATCCGAGTACTGCTACCTTACAACGATATTATGTATTCTCTTAGAGAATAATAATAATATCCTCCTGACCGATTTTAGCCACAGTGGCCAATCTCACTGAGACTAGCCAACTGCATAAGAGATACTATAGTGCATAAATGTACGCATACATATTTGCTCTCTCTATTCTTTTTACTCTCAAAGTCCGATGGAACGATACTTTGACACGACCGGTAAGAGGCGCAGGATTGACGGCTTTACGTGCTCTTCGAGGCACGGGGGTGAAGCACCGCCAACTTCCCCACTCCGGGCTACTACTGAGAATATCTTAACAGAAAAACTCAGTAATTAAACTTGACCTGACCTGGGACTCGAACCCAGGACCTCCAGATCTGCAGACGTACAAGGTATCCACTAAACCACCGAATCAGTTAAGAGGATAATACTTCCCCGGCCGCGCAAGCCCTTTCATGCTAACGTTAGCTAGACTCTTCTAGTACTTTTGCTGGTCTTATGTAAAATGTCAATTTTACTGTTTATGTGAACAAAAATTTTATCGTGTAAATATAACAATTTTACATACACGTCATACCATAAATATAACAATAAACAATACGATCTTGGACGGTTGCTAATTTATTACATCACATAGGAATTCTGGGTTAAAATATTTTTTTCGTATTATATTTTTACTTTAACCTTATTTGTGTGTTGGAGTTTTTATAAAAAGTACAATATTATCTATATTTTACTTTTAATATATTACTAATTGTATTACTAATTAAATTCTCATAATTCTATTTAATTCTATTTAAATCATCTCATAATTCTATTTAAATTCTAATTAAATTCAAGTCTCATATCAAATACAATGCTATGTTCCATTGAGCAAGAAATGTCGCTCAAAATGTAATGCAATGTAAAGGTTCTAGAAAAGAAGGCGCTATATTTTATCCTCATAATGATATTTTCTAAGAATAATTTTATATGTACACGTTTTACAAATTTCAAGTTCAGTGAGGCTGGTAAGACTAAAGGAGAACTAAGATTTTTGTGGTTTACCGCATAATACCAAAGTTAAATGGTAAAATTAAATACACGCTAAATAAAGTTTATCCGTGTTTATACCTTGACTTTATTTCTTTACTATCTAACTACCTCTGCGTGACTCACATCTATACTAATATTATACATGTGAAAGTTTGTGAGGATGGATGGATGTTTGTTACTCAATCACGCCAGAACGACTGAATGGATCTGGGTGAAATTTGGCACAGAGATTGATAGTCTTACAGACTTTAATCAACTTCAAACACATTTTATTCCGGAAAAATGTACGGTTCCCGTAGGATTTGTTTTTGTCTAGGAACGAACCGAAGCGAAGCGAGGGCAAGTCGCTAGTAAAGAATAAAATACATATGTACCAGCTCATTGCCAGCGTTATCTAGGCTTAGAAAACTTAGAATTTTTAGAAAATAAGATTATTTAACATTTTAAGAAGTTGTCTTGTATTAAATTTCTTTTGTAATATTTAAAAAATATATTAAACCTTTTTATTTATTGGTATTCATTGGTCAACATGCTTTTATTTATTTGTCAACCGAAACAGTCTCAGTCAGATTGATAGTTCGATTTAACATTTGATATCAATTCTTCACACTGCGCTGGAAGTTGATTTTGTAATTTAAAATAAAAGTTGTATAATTATTCAATTTTCTAACTACTATACAAAGTTTTTACAGTGAAACATTATTGAAAAACAATAACATTGAGCTTCCTATCTCTTAGTTTCGACACAGTCCTAATAAGCTTATGTTAGGATAGCCTTAACATCAATTAAAATGTCACCGTAGGGGTATGCGACAACTTGTGCAATAAGTGTTTGTATGCAAATAACATACCATTAACTTGACAGTTTGATTACTTCTACTTATCCAAATTACACCCAAAATGAGTAAGCTTAAACACTTAACAATAATAAACAATTCCTATTATAACCCATAATCTTTTAACTTTAATGATAATATTATCGCATAGGATTGCGGTTAATCAATCTGATATTTTAACATCTAATGATTACTAATTGATAATTTTAAAGTCGATAATATCCGCCTATAATTAAATAAATTTACATATATGTACATACACACATATGTTTATTAAAATTAATTTCATATAATAAGATCCCAATACACGTACCTATATTTCGATGCTTAGTCTTCTATATCTTTTATTCATAGTGATAAACGTTCTTTGCTATCTATCTTTATATTTCAAGAATTTCTGTCTTATTGTTTCTTTTCCACGGTTTGAATATATAATAATATATGTATTTAAAAAAATCCAAATAAGCCCAAATTATTTTTCTACTAAGCCATTGAAGGATCTACTATCCGCCTCTCGGCTCCATCGTAAAATCAGCTCGATAATATTAGTTTACTGTAACGCTATTATCAGAAGCTTCCATTTTTAAGTCAATACAAGCCCTAATAAAAAACAATTCAAACTAGCCAGATCGATTAAGCCGTCTCCGAGAAATCGATGAACTTCATCGATTTGACATCATCAATAATTTGACTGCCCGTTTTGAATTTTCTGTCTGTCTCGAGCCTGTAGAGGCTCGCAACCGGTAGAGGTGAAGTTGGAGAGGAGTGCCGGTAATTCGGTGCGCCGTTCTCCCTTCCCTCCGCGGCCTTGACGGGGCTGCCACCGTCTTCGATGGCAAACACGGTGGGGCTGCAGGGGAAGAAGAGTGTCGGTGTGTCGTCGCCGCTCTCCCTGTCCTCTGTAGCCGATTGAAGGGTGCCCACCTCGGTGGGCGGTGAGGTTTAATGGGGCTGCTCCGGGTACTTCTCTGCTTTAGCAGAGTGGACTGTGGAGCAGCCCCATTGGTTTGGTGGCCGTAAGGCCTGCCGCCGGGGCATCGTGGAAGTTGTGCGTATGCGTTCCTGCGGCGTCCCACTAAGGCGGAGGGGAGGGGAAAGTAGGGGTTTAGTGGGTAGTACCGGCTCTTCTAGCCGGTGAGCCCCACATAACTACCTGGGGGACAGGTGGTATGCGTAAATGCATTCCCCAACTATAAAAAAAAAAGGTCAACAACAATGTGCGTCGACCTTGTCGTAGTGGGGGGTTTAGTAGTGCCCGGCAATACAGCCGGACGCGAAGCCAAGAAACGCACTGGGAGGCGGCACCTGGGTGGGCGGTGTGCTATGTGGGTTGCCCCTGGTACTTCTCTAGTGGCAGAGTGGCCTGTGGAGCAACCCCATGGTTGTTGTGGTCTGCTTCGGTAGAACTGCCGTCGGGGTTGAGCGCGTAAGCGATGCTGCGACGCCCCATTAAGACGGGGGAGGTTCCGTTGGGTTTTAGAGGGTAATACTGACTTTGCCGGTGAGTCCCACACCTCGTGCCTAAATACATTTCTCAACGTTAAAAAAAAGGTCAACAAACGATCGAAATGTTCAATTACTATATTGTTGATAACTCATTACAATAATTGAGAACAAGTTTTGATTATAATTAGTAAGCAATTCAGTTAATTAATTTCGTCAACTGTGATTACAAATACGGATATACTATAATTTTGCTACCTGCTGCTCCTAAATTACAAAACTTTAATTAACATACTAATTACAACCTAAGAAGAAAGTCGGCCATTATGTTTTATCTCTGTCTTCTTAATCGCGCATCACTTAAAAATGGGTAAAGAGACATACCTAGATGGGATTTTTTTACGCTTACTAGTCAATGGTGTAAACATCGAAAAGATTGATTTCAATCGGCCCAGTAGACCAAAGAAACAGCTTAAGCGATCCCTACCACGCGATAAGATGTAGAGTTTATATAGTTTAAATATATTTGATATTTATTTTATTTAAGATACTCATATTATGTCCATACTATTTTCCTACCGGATGTTTTTGGAATGAAAAATACATAATAAAGTTTCACATATTTTCAAAATAAGGCGATATTTAATAACATAACATGTATACAATTTTCTCTCACACGAGTAGGTTGTAGAATATACATTACTTAACAACAACTTACAAAAAAGAAAAATAAACTTACTATTAAATATGCACTATTATTAATAAGTGGGGAAGAATTGAAAGTTGTAAAATACTCATTTCCTATAGCATATTTATACTACTTAGCGAGTGTCCAGTACTTTTCGATAAAGACCACAGTAATACATATACTATGATATAACACCATATCATTTAGAGATAAAAAATAAAAAGAATTACAGTAGCTTGTCAATACATACACAAAAATGTTAAGTATGTTCGCAAATAAATGTGACACACATAACATTACTACAGGAAACAAACATAAACTTGTCGTACCTGCAACCCGGTTATATCGTGTCAGTAATTATTTTTACGGACAATGTATTTGTTTTTACAACAGGAGACCAGGAAGCGTTCAAAAAGTTTCTATTTCTTGATTTAAAATATTAAAGAACGTTTGTATAAAAGCTTATTATATAATAATGAGTTTATACAATAATATGTTGGTAATGACCTGATCGCTCCAAGCTGTTACAGTGTTATAGAAATATTATGATTTATAATTTTATTTAAAAGAAACATGTATGTGCGTACTTATGTACGCACGTAAGAAGTTATACTTCTCTGGCGTAACAGAACAAAAATAGCTAAAGATTTCATCCCGTATGTCACAACTCGCTGTTTGTAAAAGGAATGCAGCTACTCGTAACTTCATCATGTCGCTTTTAGCTAACTTCGTTATGTCGCTTTTTAGTTGTCGGTGTGAAAATTTTACTCTCATATTTTTTTCCAAACGTACCAAAAGGACTATAACTTCAAAAAAGTAAGAAAGACGTTTGCCCTGCTTAGTTTCTTCAGCTTCTTTCCGTTATTCTTTTCAGGCCTAAGGCATTTTCTTTCCACATACTTGGGAAAGTCATGTTTTTCAGTAAATATTGTAATAATTCATACACATCTATTGAATAAATATTTTTTTAATTAAATTGAAAAAAAAAACAACTTATGACTTATATTTAGAAAACTTAACCTTCGACTATCAAAATGATCAGCTCTCAACCATTTCTCTGAAATATTTTAAATTAACTTCTGCCTAATTTAATATTTATTTTTAAAATTGGCTTTCGTATTTAAGCATGAGTCGTAGGTCATTATTATACAAGATAACCAGTCAAATTAAATTATTAGGACTTCCTCAAATAATGAGCCTGATTTATTCTAAAAATATTAATTTAATATACGACCTCCATAACTTGACAAACTCGAACATTTTCAATGTTTTTGTCTGTCTTCCCGTCCATAGTTTGAAATCTAGACCTATTATCACAATTATTACTTAATAACGTCTAATAAATTAAGATAAAAATAATCATCAAATAACCAAGCAACAGAAGTTGAAAGCAAAAGAAGTTGAAAGCTGAGATCATAAAAATAATAAAAATTAGAAGACCTAATGACTTGGTAACATGCAGATTTAACCTGCTAAAACGCGATTCCTGTAAGTGAAACTTAAAAAAACGTCACGATCACCTTAAACGTATTTATAGCACAAATACAAATTATATATCATGTTTACGTCATTATGTAGGTAGTAAAGAGATCGAGCCTGTTCCATTGTGGGGTCAACGAACCAATATATTACGAGGAAAAAAATCTTCTTAAAATCCGCTCTCGCAATTCCTGTCTCCCGTTGCCTTCAAAGAATGGAAAGTAACACGAATCGACTTTGCCAATACCGCTATCTTTATCACTTAATGCAAAAATAAACACTACACATGCACAGCTAAGGGCAATTTAAGTAATTCCAAAATTAATAATAATCATTGATGGTGTAATGAAATACGTTAAGGAAGAAAAGAATATACGTTTAATATTTTGTTTAATGGGTTCTGGTTGTGAGCTTTCAAAGCCAAATCACTAGAATTTAAAATTGTCACATAGATAGCCTGCATGACGGACAAAACCAATTTGTAACGAAAAGAAAAAAAATTGCAAAAAGAAATTAAAGTACAATAGTAGAAAAAGTGATAAAAATTAACAAAAACATATTTAAAAAATTAACCAAGTTCTGAGTCCGGTCAAATTAGACATTTCAAATAACAAAAAATCCGACAGAGCTGAATTTTTCTAAAGACCTTGGGTACACCAGTAGAAACAAAGTGCCAAAAATCCCAATCGATCCCATGTGTGCTAAAAAGTTATTTAAGGTCAAAAGTTAAAATTTTTGGCGTTTTGATTTTTCTCGGAAATGGTAAGTTTAGTCGAAAATATAGCTTAGATATAAATTTTTGGTTATAAAATTATCTACAAAAATAGTCTAAAAACTTTTTTTCCTAACTATCATTAATCTTAAGACATCGTGATTCTAAAATTTAAAGGTATTAAATTTTACATGATATGCGCACATTTCCACACCATCTGTGAGCTAGTGTACTTGGCGCGTTTTTTAACGTGGTTTCCCCAGTAGGCCCACTCCACAATTTGTTATGACGGAGTTTTATAGGAAAATACTGCATTTACTGCATGATAATTATTGATATTGATATTAATATAACTAGGTAATTGATTTAAACTGTAGTTCTGATTTCTGTTAATATTTTAATTTAATTCATACTTACTCTTAAAATTCAACTTCAACAGTCATATCCCCTTTATTAAATTTTATACATATAAGAGACACAAATAGGCATTTTTATTTATATTAAGTGCTCAACTACGTATATACCTGGCATTTGTGTGTATATCACGTAGAATGTAACACCTTCAACTTTTAGAACCGTGATATCATAGGAATGGTTATTGTTAGGAAAAAAGTATTAGACCATTTTTGTAGATAATTTTATGATCTATGATTTTTGATTAGGCTATATTTTTGATAAAACTTACAATTTTCGAAAAAAATCCAAAAAACCGAAAACCTTGAATAACTTTTTTAGCACACATGGGATCGATGGGGACTTTTGGCACTTTATTTCTACTGGTGTACCCAAGATCTCTACCAAAATTTAGGTCTGTTGGAGTTTTTGTTATTTGATCACTATTTTTTGTCTAATTTGACCGGACTATCTATAAGACTATGGATTTTTATGAAATTAGCTGTACAAATAATAATATTATTTATTTATATTATTGCTTACTTTTGAATTAACAGTTAAATTAACAGATAAAATACATTAGACATTTGGATTATATATTTTTTTTATTTTTTTATTCCCCTTACACACTAGGATAATATTACTGACGTAAATAAAACTAAAATTATCTATACTTTTTCCAGTTAAGTATAAGACAAAATTCAGTAGCAAATATATTTTCAATCCAGTTTAACATGTTGACAAAACCCAAAAACATTCAAGACATTACGTAAAAATAAATATTCGTTAGTCACTATTAAATTAGGATTTTCTATTTGTATGTGGTAAAAAATGCACGACCGTTGCAAATAAATAAAGAAAAGTTAAACAAAAGTTTAATAATAATTGAATCTGTTGAAAAAATGACACATTAATATAAGAAATGTCTATCAATAACATTTACGATATTTCATTTTAATTGTTGTAAGAACCAAGTCAATTGTTTTCTTTCTGGAAGGAATCATTATTGTATTTCTTTTTTTGTAACGATAACTTCTTACTCGGGTCAACGGTTAGCATACCATTTACTGCAGGGAAATCTCTCATTTCCATTGTAAAGCATAAGAACTTGTTCGGCCGAGTAGTCCTTCATACAAAAATGCTTTATTACGCAAAGACTCTTAAAATAAACATATTTAATAATTTAGGGTGTTAAAATTTCTCGTTTCAATGGGAAAATACAAAATTTAGTTCGTGCCCAAGTTACTCATCTGACGCCCCGACGGCAGATCTGCCGAAACAGATTACAACAACCATGGGATTACTCCATGGTCTATTCTGCCATCAGTGAAGTACCAGGAGCAACCCGCATAGCACATCGCCCACCGAGATGGACCGCCTCCCTGTGCGTTTTTTGGCATCGCGTCCGGCTGGATTGCCGGGCACTACTGAGCCCTCTGAGCCCTCCCACCACGACAAGGTGAACGCACGTTGGGGAGCATCGCCAACTACTACTTATGCGTCCTTTTCAAGGCTTACTTACTCGTAGTTTGCCTGTTTCAAGACTTTCATACTATTTTAAAAATATCATCTTAGCAAAAAGATTTCGAATAACTTTGTATTATTGTGCACTCACCTTTTAAGTAGTTAATCCAATGGTCAGTTAGCGATACAATAATTAATAAATATTATTTAAATAATATAATAAATAAACTTCACAATAAACGAATAAAATACATTCACAAAACTCAAACTTTTGAAAAGCAAATGAAATTTACGTCACTATTGTTACTGAGTAAATATTGTGAGAATTTAGAATACAAAAAAATGTACTACTTAGTTCCTTTCCGTAAATTTAATTTGTCCCTTTCTGAACTTGCCCCTTTTATAGCACTTTTCCCCCATTCCTATAATTGACATGCATGCACTGTATAATTTGAACCTCACCTACTGTTTTGCTTTGAAAAAACAACAATTTGTACTTCAAAATAATCACTTATCAAGTCTTACACCTACATACACTTTAATAGCATACAAGTTTGTTTTTTTACTATTTTCATGTGTACGCCGTTTAGCTTTCTTGAATGATAGTACTATAGCGCGCCATTGAAATTTTATAAAGACTTATTTATTACCAATTAATTTATTCAATGAGCAACGTATAAAGTAATTATGATTCATAAAAAACAATTCATATATTAATCCATTATCGCTACAAAATATTTCGTTTTAAATTTTGAAATATGACAAAGGTAAAATATTATGTTAAAAAAAAGTTAAAGATTTAAATTGAACACATTATGTTACGATCACACTGACAATAATATATGTCTAAACGACGCGACGTTTCGATTAACTTTTATCCGAAAATAAATCTTAAAATTTTATTCCTTAATACATAAGAAATGACACACACTTGCTACTTAAAATGTGTTTCAAAATATCCAACAAAGTCACTTCACAGAAACAGATTCCCAGATATTTTAAATTTATTTTTTATAATTATTAAATAATTTCGTAGTATAATTTATGGTATAAGTTATTGCTCTGAAAGAATATTTTATCGACATCCGGAACAGCGCAGGTATCGGATGCTCGGCAAACTTATAATGGCATCTTCATACATATATGTAGGTATATGTAGTATAAAATACAATATATCAACATATGGTCACATCAACAAGAAATGCTATTTCCATTAAATTTAGGTTCAATATAACTATTTATTATAGTCCTGTTATCGCCGAAGAAACACGTTAAACATTTCATCGAGGTGAATGTCCACTTAAAATATCTATTAATTGTAATCACGACAATTCCCCGCTATACATGTAGATTGTTCACATACATATCATCTCAAGTCTGACAAACTCAAACTCATGAACAAGTATTGAAAACTACTTTAATATTGTTCGCTTGCGGACATTCATTTTCATCATTTTATTATTATTTTGCAGCTCTTAAAATATGTCGCTAACTACATTTTCGAGCTATATTTTATGATCTTTATGTTATTTTTCATTAAATTAATATAAAGAATATCCAAAGTGAGTTCGTAATACTTATAAGTCACATTACATTTGCAATTTTGCAAATCTCTTTCATTAGACGTTTCTAAATTTACGATTATAATTTTCATCATATTTTGGATTGAACCTTTATTTATTATTATTTGAATAATATAATAAAATTAAGCACGATAAAAAATTAACACCATAAGGGTGTTAAAGTTTTACCATATCCCCATAAAGAACAATATAAATTTTTTATGTATAATTTATCTAACATCGAAAAGTTTCTTGCATTTGCCGATTTTGTAGAATATGTAAAAAAATATAATTCATGAACTCTAAAGAAAACTTATAAAATTATGAAAAAATCCTTTTAACTTAATCAGTTTTAACACTAGGACATCATAAGGAGCTTTTTAACACTGTTTCGCCACTGAACCATCGAAATAAATAATAACATTATTAAGATTTGCCCTTGATCAGTCTAGAATAAAAACATGAAATTGAAAATTTACTTATTTTTTTCTAGTCTAATCATCTTAATACCTACTTTGTATTTAAGCTATAATTTGTGAAGATTTTCTTGTAAACGTTTAAACATTATTTATCGGCAGTGGTAACCCAGTGCTAACGTGCTCACTTGGACAATCAAGTAAATAAGTTTCAAGCCCTGAGTCTCGCACCTCTGATATATGGGTATCACTTTTAACATAATTACTACTTGTCTTACGGTTTAGAAAAATATTGTGAAGAAACCTACATGACCGAGAAACCCTAAAAAAATCTCTAATGACGTGATATCAACCAACCCGCTATCGACGA
This sequence comes from Argynnis bischoffii washingtonia, assembly GCA_033884665.1. NCBI lineage: Eukaryota > Metazoa > Arthropoda > Insecta > Lepidoptera > Nymphalidae > Argynnis > Argynnis bischoffii. The sequence continues at coordinate 8,014,825 of CM066618.1, read as the reverse complement.
GCCTGTTGGATTATAACCTGATCTTACTCACATTAGAAGCCTTTACCCAGCAGTGCAACTATATCTAATAATGATTTTGAAACCCTAACCTAAGAAATTAGAAGAATTTAAGAAAGTATTCATGCAATTCAGGGGACTAATAAATGTACATGACAAGTGTTCCTTAGATAGCAAGTTGAAATTAATTGATTTTCAAATGTAAAAAAAAATGTTAACAATCTTAATACCTAATGTTCGCATTAGACTTGGCTAATTCATAGTATCACTATTACGCAAACACGTGCGAATAATAGCATGAATTGGATTTAGCACTACGTAATACATACATTCAAATTATAATTATTTCACGCAAACTAACTACAGTCTCGTGCTAAATATTGTGAAGCTTATTATCCCAACTAAATTAAATTATTATGAATTGATGTATTAAATAGATATGTACCTACTTTTTATTAGGGTTCCCTTTTTTTAATGTTAGGAAATTCATTTACGTATACCACCTGCATACTTCTTGCATACTACTGAAAATTCAGTAATACCCACTAATACCCATCAGAACCTCCCCCGTCTTAATGTGGTGTCCCAGGATCGCTCACGCCCTCAACCACGACGCCCCGATGGCAGGCCTGCCGAAGTATTCCTTCAACAATCTAGGGGTTGCTCCTACGCTCCACACTGCTATCAGAGAAGTACTAGGAGCAACCCGCATAGTACACCGCTCATATATGGCTGAAGTTAGATTTTTTAATAAGGAATTATTATGTCCATTGCAAATAAGAGTTAAAAAGATGGAGTTTACTTAAGAGTGTCGGCAATGTCAGTATTGATCTTTAAAATTGAGATAGACGTTACTAAACCACTTTTTTGGTCAAGCCAATAGTTGTCAAGTTCTAACTCGCAAGTTACGCTGTACCATTTGTTGGACCGCTAAAATAAATTCGCTATACACAGAAATACTATGAATATATTATTATTATTGCAGTATATATAAATAATACTAATAATAGTTCGGTAAATATTTTATTATTGTTTCAATGTAAAAAGTAAGGCATGCTTTGCAAAATGCAAAATGTTCATGCTACAGAACCATCGGTATGCAAGTCAGACTCGCACTTACTCAATTTTTATTTGTAGTACATATAAAGTCAAATAAATTCACACAGTTATTAAAAAAATTAATGTAATTAACAATTTACATTGAATATATAATGAAAAATTTGTATCGAGGATATTCGGAATGTGTTAAAAAGTAATATCAACAATTTTAGATTTTTTTCTAGCAATTTAAATACTTTCATAAATAATAGATGGACAAATATCAATGGGATACTTATGTCGTATGTAATAGACAATATTCTAAATTAATATATTAAATTTTAAAACTCCCCCATATTAAAACGAGAGGACTAAAATAACTAAATATAAGTAACAGTGGGGACAAAACTGCTACTATTTTACAACAATAAAAATTTATCATTGAATTTATTTACTAAAAGTATATCTTTACAAAATATGTACCTATTTAGATGCAGATAAAGATAATGAATGAGTTCACTCCATTTTCCAATTTCGGTCGTATTCTAGGCATTAGATACTCGTAAGTACCTGGCTCAAAATCACCAAGGTGCAGAATTGGCTTTGCTAGCAAATTAATGTCTTAAATCTTGACTTAATTGAGAAAAAAAATTAATAAATTACTTCAACTAACCTGTTTTGTGTGGACATCAAACAATATAACTAATTAATAAAGTAAATTTTAAATAAAATTAATATACATGCATGGAAAATCATTTCGGGAACGCGTCCTAATGTACGATCTTCAGCAACAAGTCCAAAATATAATATAAAAAATTAAGGTAATTAACACCGGTCATTACTTAAAACACCGTATTTTTTATACAAAATTTAGTTTTAGAAAGGATACTAAAAGATTATTTATTTTTAACTATAAAAATATTCAATATAGTTTGTCCGATACCGCACAAGTCATTTCAGTGAACATATCGATAATCGATCAAAAATAATTTTAAATAAACGCAAATATTCGGTGTCAAACTTCAATCGAGGAAGAGAACAACAACAAAGCAGGCTGTCAGAGTATTTATCGTCAAATAAAATAAATCTAAATGGTAAGTACCTTTCAATTCATTATTCGTAGAGCGTACATCAATAGTCCGTCAATTCGTGAACGTTATTATTACATTTAATTATTGATGAAATTCTTTTTTACGACACGAAATAACAAAGTCACCTCAAATATTTTCCTATTGACAAAGTCAGATCGCATTTGAGATGGCCGTCGTATAATCAAAGCGCGCGCTTATTTGAAATCGTCATTTCGTGAACGGTCATTTCGGAAACGTTCCCGGACATGATGGCACGTTCCCGAAATGACTGTTGTGTTCTCGGAATGATGATTATTATTTCTAAGGGCGATTCATTTACAATTTTTAAGTATATTTATTTTAAAATTTTGTTTCTTTATAATTACAGCATAATGGAGACTCCTGATAAAAACAGAAATATAAAAAAAATCTCAAAAAAAGCTTAAAAGGATAGTGCAGCTTATTTGCGCCAAAGAGAAAAGGCGAATGCTAGAAAAAGAAAGTTTTTGGATAAGATGACTGAAGACCAGAAAGAAATTAAACGGGCTAAGGACAGGGAATATTATAAAAAAAAGGCAGAGAATAAAGTGAAGAAAATTACTGATATGACCGAATGAGAGAAGCGAAAGCAGAGAAAAGATTGGAAAAAAGCATCAAAAAAATACAGAGAAAAGAAAAAAAGTTTAGCAAATCTAATGAGTAATACGCCACCACAATCAGATGACGACTTAGCTGCAGTACCTCCAGAGAGAAGACAAGTAGGTAGAAAAATCGTTCGAAAAGATAGGGCCAAAGCATACCGAAATATTAAAAAAAAACAGGATGCAATTATAATTGAAATGAAGCGGAAAATTATATCTCTAAAGAAAAAACTATAAAGAAGACATGCAAAAATAAAAACTGTTTAAAGTCCTATCAAGAAAACAATACTGGAACCCAACAAATGTAACTCTTTAGATACAAACATTAATTAATGTTTTTCAACAAGTGACAAAATCTACTTGGACTTTTAGCGAGCCAGGTCATGGTAAGGGCCCTATGGATGGTGTAGGAGGATCCCTAAAAAGAACAGCTGACAGACATGTCTTGATGGGTAATGACGTTAGAACGAATTCGCTGATTTGTTCAAAAATGCTGCTATCGAAGTAAAAGCAACCCCAGAAGACGACGTGATTGAGGGGAAAAACCGCGTTCCAAAGTCTTTGGATGCTATTCGAGGTATAATGGACATCACAAAAGTGTACTGGCAAAAAGGACTAGATGTTTTAATACAATTATATCGATACGAATATTTTCGTAAAGAGCTAAAACTATCGAAGCTTTCTAGCCTTTGTAATATGAGTGCAGTTGAACCTGAGGAAGTTTTTATGCCTGTAATTGAATCTCTTGTTGACAAAGAGCCCATGATCACAGATAACGATTTGAAATTTAAAAATAGAGTAAGCATTTATAAATCTGTATACAGCTCATCTTCCTCGGACAATGAAGGTTTAATGACAATATCTCGTCGTCAGCAGATTGAAGATAAACAGATTGACGTTGAAGCAAATACGTCTTATGGCAAAGAAAATATACATCCAAATCTCATATCCCCTGGGACATTCTTGCTTGTTAAAGTTCCTACTGAGAAGCGGAATGTTTGTTTCAGATATGTTGCTACCTGCCAGACATGTGTCGATGACGATGATGGAGAAATCTTAGTAACCTTTTTGAGATCTGTGCGTAACAATATTGGAAAATTTAAACCAAAATTGGAACCAAAGGATATATCATATATTGATTTTGAGCAAATAATCAGTATTATTCCAACACCATTGCTAAAAAAAGAAAAAAATCAAGAATATTATTATTTTGATATTGATGTTTTCGAAAAATAATAAGTTTTGTTTTGTATTTTAAATATTTTTTTAGTTAACTTGGTGTTCATGACAGAATTTATTGTTGATTTTCTTACGTTACTTATATATTTTTTGTATTATGTGTAGAAGTTTAGTGAAGTAGACTTTGATTTAAGGTCATAAGACTCAAATTGTAAGAACTGATTAAAACTTATAAAAGATATAACTATGAGTATAGAAGTTTCACTAGACTGATTTATCAAGATGTTAAAACTGAATTAAAATAAGAATTTATTAATAGTAAGAGTAGTTTTTCTTAAGTATGAACAATATGGCAATATAAATAAATAACCTTGTTACTTAAACCGTTGTTTATAATTTAAATATTTCCTTACTTCTACCTAATTATATCAATATCATCATTTCAAGAACATTTTTGTCATCCCGGGAACAGTTGATAATTTCCGGGAACATTACAATATTTCAATAAAATACGCATAAATAGAGGTATTTCAATATATATAATATATATTTATTACATTACAGAACTTTTATTCTGTACATGTAACGTTAATTCAAATATAAGAGTTTTAAATATTTTGAAATTTCTTAAATTGTATGCGCAATAATAGCAACTTCCTTAATTTTTTGACATATTTTGCTTGTAGATTTTGAATGTATTGTTTTCATTATTGCTTATTTAATATAGATCTACATAATATACCCATGTTATTAAACAAAGCTTAAATTATGTGCTTTGTTTGATTTTTGTGGATTTTATGAAACTTAGAAAAACGTTCCCGAATTGATGGTTTTCTGTAAGATACTTACTACTAAGCAGTATTACTAAAAAAATAAAGAATTCTGTGCGCTGCCCTGTCAAGGTTTATTAATATACAAATTATGCAACAGTATAAACTAATAGTCATCATTATAGCTTGCAATTTTTTTTGTCATAAAACCAATTTTGAAATTCGCAACCTTGGTGATTTTGAGCCACCTACTGTGTATTGGTTGCTATTGGGTATCTTTTATGTCATCCTGACAGTGTAAAGCTAAATGTCCTAAAAGAAAGTATCCAGGCCAATGCCGGGATAATGCCACGACGGCAATTCGAATGTTCCTTATGGTAAATTATAATTTAAGGAATAGGTTAAGCTTAAGGCTGATCCTATTCATACAGTAACTGTACGAATAATTTGTTATCATGAATATATTTTTATTTATACAGTTATTGGACTATTATAAAAAGTATGGGTATTTACAAATTTAGAACTGCCATTTTTAATTTAGAGCTTTCGAATTAGACATTATATATATATATATATATATATATATATATATATAATGTATATTTCAAAAATTGGAGCATGTTATCAACAATACATATGACACTTTCAAATTTACTGATATTGTCCGACATCTATAATTTTCGGGTCGAAACTGTCCCCGTTTCTTATAACATAAAGCAATTATGATATTATATTATGATAGGATTGATAGGTTTGAAATAAAAAAAAGACCTAACGAAAAGGCTTAATAAATTTTAAATAAAAAAAAACTAAACAAAGTAGCTGGGCAAGTAATTATATATTATTTATACAGATATAGATTAATAGTCACATAGTACAATAATTGTACGAATAATATATTTTATTCATCCAGTTACTGGACTAATTAATATTAGTCCAGTTATTAAGTTATATATGTATTTATTGTCTTGCGTATATTACAATATAAATCTATTCTCAATTTAACAATAAACAAAAGATATATGCGTGTGTGTGTCAAAAACATGATAGTGTATGTAATGTTTTTTTATCGATTTAATGTATTTATTATGCATACTTTAAAAAAAAATTTAGCATTCTGCACTCCTCTATATAAACTATAAGTGTGGGAAATTTCATACTCCTCCGTCCGCGCAATTTTCGTAAAATGGAGTACAAAGTTTTTGCTTCGCGAATACGTCTATACGTGTATACGTGAATACTTTAATAAGTGTATTAACATAATATAAACGTAAAACTCAAGTGATTGAAAATTGAATCTGGACAATAATTATAATTATATATTAGTCGTACAGTAACTGGATTAAAAGTCACTTCCGAAGATTAAATAACTGAATCCATGCTTAAAATTATATCAAAATAGAGTCCCAGGGTGATATTCCAGACTGTAAACTTATTATTACTGAAATAAAATATAACCTTCTTTTGGATAATATATACGTAGCTTTCCAATGTTAATTTTTTACATTCAGTTTAGTGGGTTCAGAGTTTATAGAACACTGATTTTCCTCGTGAGATGAATGATGTATGTACATATGTAGTAACAAAAGTAAACAAAGTCAAGAAATCTTATAATCTTATAAGATTTCGTAAAAAAAATTGAATCGAATATAATGAAATACATATTTAATGCAAATATTATTTGTATAATGAATTAAAAATTAGAATAGCTTGTGTTTTAATAGATACTTAAAATGTATCTATTGAATGGATTGGTAATTTATTAGGACATTGAGTATTTATGGAATTTATATGTAAGAATAAATAAAATATGATCTTACTGTAATATTCTGAGAGCTAAGAATATTAATTGAGGAAAGTCACAGCTTAGAAAGGTTGTTGTTTTCCTGTCCCGTACATTCTTGTTTAATATTGTTTTGATATTAGAATTCCGTAGAAGTAATATGAAACTAAATAAGTTACTATAATTAAATAACTCGACTTTACAATATTTTAAGTTGAAATGAAAACTCTAACTTAAATTCTAATGAAGTTATTATATAAATTTATATTATAGACATTAGTACCTCAGTTTTCGTGGAAAAAAATCTTTGATATTTAGTAGACAGTTTGTTAAGTTTGTATTTTTTAGCGTTTTGAGATACAGAAGGCAAAATTTAAATACATAAAATACGCAATCTATGTTATAAAGCCTAAGGCATTCTGTTTTTTGTTTGTTTATACGCACGAATCTATGAAACGACCAGTTTAACAAAAAAAAAACTATTTATTGAGTTATAGATTATCATGTTTCGTTACGATCTTTAAGAGCGGAGCAATTATAAAATACATAAATACATAAAGCGACCGTGCTACTGCTAAAAGTTAGTATAAATAAATAATTAACTTTAACTTACTATATAAAAAATTTACAATGTTAACATCTTGTAAACTTATATTTTAAACACTAATATATTTTAATACATCATTTAACAAACCATACGGAATTCTATCATGCACATATACAATATATGCTTGGGCAGGTTTCCTGATTTAGTTCGCAAAGCTCGCAAATTATTTGTATATTATTTTAATTTAAATAACATTAACCCCAAACACCAAACCACACGTCTAATATTTATTGTAATGGGTCTATTAACCTACTCGGTTCAGTTAAATTTATTTAAAAGGCTTTTGAAATCAATATATCAATATACAATTTCAAGTTTCAGTATTTGAGATAAAAATACCCGTTATATTTTCAAATAGTGTTCCCAAACGATCTTTATTGAAATTGCGTTTGTCTTGTTGCCTGTATCGAAATGTGTAAGTGGAAACAAGACATGTATACATGACAAAAATTGCATGAAATTCTCTTATTATGCGGAAACCACGCAATAAATATGCTTAACGCTTATGCATGCTTCTGAAGAGTTTTAACGGGATATCAGCTTGTACTAATCTACAGTAATATTATAAAGAGGACAACTTTACGTCTTTATAATATTACTGTAGATTAGTCTACTGTAATGAAGTTTGCAAATTCATATGTAAGTAATATTTGTAGCTACAAAATACTTTTACAAATAGGACGCTATATTATCGCTAAGTACTAACTAAAGGCTTTTTATTATGCCGATAAAATGTGTTTTTTGTCGTTGTTAAATCATAATAAAAATTAAAATAGAAAAAAAATGGCCGTTGAGATTTGAATTATTTATCGGCTATTCTTAGGTACCTAAGGACGCACCCGAGCGAAGCAAGGGTAAATTACTAATATTTAATAAATTGTTAGGACCTATGTGGAAAACTACTACATTAAATTTTATAAATTTAAAACATCATAACATTACCTTCAGTATAATTAATGATAAATGTTATAGATGCGAAGAACGAAAGTTTACTCTAAGTTCCTTTTTGTAAGCTTTTATTTAACTTGCAATGTTTATTTGTTGATATGTTTGTATAAGTCAAATCTTACAAGTTAAACTAGAACCACTTCCTTTTATTCTACAGTGTTGATATTTAACATGTTGATTCAGTTTCAATAAAAAATACTTTTATGATATTTATGAAAAAACAAAACATAAAAGCTCGTTTTAAAAAATGATTTTTTTTACTATAAATGTATATTTATATCTTTAAGCAAAAGGTATTCAATCTTTGGATAATATGTGCTATGGAACATTTAATTAAAATATGTCAATTAAAAACTGTAGTAAGATACACACAACACACAAAAAGACAGAATCTCGTTTTAAATTTTTGTACGAGACCTTTAATTAAACATCCACGGATGTTTAATTACTAAGGGGCTTAAATTAATTTCCGTGTTTATTATATATGTTTTATGGTTTCTCAATAGCGCCAATTTAATCAAGTGAAGCGGGATCAAATGCCGGGCTTAGCACCTCTGATGTAGACATGTGCGAATCATATTCAACATGATTACCAGTTGCTTTATGGTGAAGGAATACATTATAAGGTCTGAGAGAATCTAGCACGATTTCAAAACACATGTTAAGTTTGCCAACCCGCATATCCCGATCCTCATCACATTGAGAGAAGGCCGTGTCCAGCAGTGGGACGATAAAAAGGATAAATAAAATCATAATAATGTCAGCTATTACGTTCTTTATCGGGTATTAATTATGAATGGCTGAACCAATTTTAACCAAACTCTTTATATTGTACTAGTAATAGACTAAATTAAATATATAACAAGGATTAATTTCAAAGAAAACTTGGGTGGCCGGTAAAGGCTAGAAAGGATTACAAACAAAAGAATAAGTAGTAGATAGATTCGCAATAAAACACATAAATAAAATATTAATATGTAATGTTTACTTAGTCGGTCAAAACAAAAGAAAACCTAATTCCTATTAAGTTATTAGCTACATGATACTAATAATAACTATCCAATCTAGGTTAATGTTGAATACATTGGACCTAAACCTAAAAACCACTTAAAAATGCTTTGATTAACCTACTAAGAATCAGTTCTAAATATACTCTTAATGTTTCTATAGTACAACTAATTGACAGATATAGAAAGCTTTGAAATAAATATTATGGTAAAAGGATACAGATAACGTTTGACACACACACACACACACACAGAAGATCACATGTCACCATCACACATACTTGCGAAGGCATCGCCAAAACACACCCACACACTTAAAAAACCTATATGCCAAATACATTGCGGTATTCGACGTTAACGTAAGAGGTAATATAAGAGGCGCATCTTCGAGTTTGCACAATTTAGTTTTAAAAGCTGTCCGCTGGAGAGCGGGACATGTTAGCGGATTAAGCTCGAGGGTTAGCCGGCGTGAGGCTGTAACGTGTGTTGTATTGCTGGAGCGAGACCCAGTGCTGAGGCCGAACTGGCCATCCCCCGGGCCATGGCGCCGGGAATACTTTTTTACTTCTTGGTAAGTTATTCTACATGATTTTTTTTTAATTAAATTAATAAATAATAATAAATGTATGGTGTACATATTATGTATAAGGTTAAGTTTTGTAAGGCGTTTAAACAAATACTCATAAATGTAATTTTTTTAATTATAGTGTTAAAAATATTGGTACAGATGAGTTTATATTTTAATTTATAAATTTAAAATATTGGAAATATTGTTTTTGAGCCATAAATTTTTAATTATAATTAATATTAGAAATATATTTTTTTATAAATTTATCTCTAACTATCTATTATAAAAAATATATAAGTATACATATTATATTCGTAGTGAACATAATCGTAATTTAATATTATGGAAAAATGTCGTATTTCTTATAGTGACCTTGACCTTTTCTTAGCGTTTGAGACGCTGACTCATACTTGCGTTGATTATTTCATTTATTTTACCAATTATTTCATATTTATAAATTTTATTATTAGAATATTAGATATTAATATAAATAAATTTTTAGTTAGTTCATCTCTACATACATACCAGTACCTACACGGTAGTTAGACGAAAAAACGACAGTTTAAAGATACTTTTATATATTAGACGTGATCAGAATACAAAAAAGACTGTATTAGAATAGTAGAATATATTCATATAATAATATCTTTGAATGAAAAGGACTTAACGTATTTCTAATGTTTATATTAAAAATGTATTTAATTATATTAAAATCAGTTTCATAGAATTGTTAAATCATATTAAATTACAGTAATTGAAAAATAAATAATACAATCTAATATAACTTCTTTCACATTAATATTTGCCTTTTATAACTTAAAGAGTTCAATCTGAGAATCAATTAAGACGGCATCTTTACTCGTACTAAATCAGAATGTCCCAGAACACTTTAAATATATCATTAGCAAATAAAAAACTGGGAGCTAAGCTGGTAGTCGAAATACCAAAGGTAAAAAACGCAAGCTTTTTTTTTAATTTTGACTTACTAGTTACATAGTTAAACTATACTAAAACAATATCCACCCTAAAATTTATGAATTTAAATTTAACATTTATCGTTAAGACCAGATTATATTAATAAATATCTAAACAATCAATTACTCTCGATAAATAACGCATTATAATACGATGACTTAACTGACGTAACGAGTTGGACGTGATGATAAAAAAAATACAAAAAAGTAAAAAATAACTGATTGGTACTTTTCATTTATTATAAATACCTAATCAGATATTTTCGAAATCGGTGTGCTTTGATTTGTATCGGCTGGCACCGACTTCGAAAATATCGGATTAGGTATCTATAGTAAGTGAGAACTGCTAATTAGTTATTTTATACTTTTTAGTGTTAATTAAGTGTTTTTTTTTAATTTTTTATTTTTCCCTTTTTAATCTAAATATAGTAGCAAAGTAAAAAGAAAGTATTTTAATAAAATATTCACTTAAGCCGCTTCAGTTAGTTTGATGTCAATTTTTATATGAAGATTGACAAACTAAAATTCGCTTTCATTAGTAACTACTAAAAAACTACTAAGTATTAAAAAATTGGCTCTAAAATCCAATTCTAACGTATTAGACTTGTCAAATCAAACAAAATAAGCCAACTCAAAGTATATAGTATATATATATATATATATATATATATATATATATATATATATATATATATATATATATATATATATATATATATATATATATATATATATATATTAGCCGTTGAAGAGTTCCACCTATCCACCTTCTGGCCTTACCGCCACCATCACAGATTCACGATACCAACCCACTGCACTATCAATGGAAATAGAAACACTTGCAAAGTTTCAAGTCAATATTACAATTAGAAGTAGGTTAAATTAAACCTCTTAAACAACTCATTAGTTATTTTTCTACCCATAGGGGTGAGTGTTTTTTTTCAAATTTAAATGGGACCAAATTGGAAGTATACACTATACAATTTTAAACAAAAGAAAAAATATCCAAATCGTTTAATTAATAACGGAGTTCTGAGGTAACAAACATAAAAAAATACAGCCGAATTGAGAACCTTCTCCTTAAGTCGTTTGATAAAAGAATCATTCGCAATGTACAATAATTTTCATCTGCCTAAAAGAAAAAAATAATTTATTTTATATTTGATGCAATTCAACATTTTCACACCTATAGCTCCGAGCTCGTTTATTTTCTGTTATATGAATAATAAGAATAAAAATTATTCAGTTTATTAAATGAATTTTTAAATTCAATTCAATAAATAAATGTTAAACTAATTCGTTTGTAATATATTCAAAAATGTATGACTAAAATATGTTAGCAAAGTTAGTTTTAAAAAAAATATCGATTTACTCTGAGAGGAATTTCAATAAATTAAATCACTAGACATCCTTGGACTTGACTATTAATTATTATGACTTCTTCAACAACCAAAACACTTTACATATAATGTCTAAAACCTTTAGGTTATAATATTATATTTCCTGACTATTATAAGTTATAGAAATATTTGAAACATGTTTTTTTTTTAAATACATTTATCCATTAAAATATAAATTGATGTCTTATTAAATGTTCAAATATACTTTTATTTATTAAAGTCGAATGACCTACTAAGTTGATTACTACACTTGTAAAATGAACCTTTGGTACTATAATATATAAAGGAAAATACATTGTACACTATAACATTATATGTGTAATACATAAAAAAATGATATTTTACGTGATAAACCAAATAAGATACATCTATACTCTATACTAATATTATAAAGCTGAAAGTTTGTTTGTTTGTTTGTTTGGTTGAACGCGCTAATCTCAAGAACTACTAATCCGATTTGAAAAATTCTTTTTGTATTTAATAGCCCGTTAACTGAGGAAGGTTATAGGCTATATATCACCCCGGAAAAGTGTACGGGTCCCGTGGTATAGAATTGTTTTTGTCTAGGGACGAACCCGAAGCGAAGCGAGGGTGAGTCGCTAGTTTATTATATTAATACGTAGAGAATAACTTATCCATTAAATACTAGGTATATTTTAAGTGTAGTTTCGAATAGAAAGTTTAAGTCATGTTTAAAAAAAATTTACCACATAATTAACCAGATTAGTGCATGTTTAGTCTAATATACTTTACAGCGAAAGGATAATGCAACTTGAAATAGACCGTTTAGAGTCAGACAAGTCTACGAAAGCCGTGACGTATCGTTCTGACTCACATCTTTATTTGTAATTAAGCACTTACTTGAGATACAGATCTATACAATTCATACATAAAAAATACTGTTGTTTTAAAATTGATCTAAATAATAACAAACCTAAACTCACTGTCACTCTAAAAAGCTTTGAGCTGTTTTTTAAAACGCCGTTACATTTCAACGTGTGCGGAAATTTACTTTGCATTTACATAGACACATAGTTATGGAGAACGAAATATTTATTGTGTAATATTGAGTGGCCAATTTATGACACAATAAAAGTAGTCGTCCCTGTTTAATTTTCATAACTTATAGCTCAGCTATTATATAACGCGCCAATGGAGGCCTCATTAAGAAGGGTAACAATAGTCAACTTGTTAAAGTTGCACATGCAATTGTGCATTGTGCAACTTTTAATCTTTCTTATCGACGCTCTTTATATATTAAATTTTCAACCTGTTATGACTCTCGTGATGCAAGGAGGATGAACATAACAGGACAATGACATCGAATATTTCAATGGATTTGACGGACGAGCCTTTATTTCTTTTACTTATTGTACTGTCAATCATTTCATCAATGAGGCAGATTGGGTGGGTGATACAAAAAAATGTTTTTGCTAAAATGATCTTGACAATGAACTATTCTAGCCTTAATATCCCAGTTAAGGACCCGTTATGGTCAACAGTTTCTTGACATACGTGCTTAGTTTGTTCATGTTGTGTTTACTAAGAAATAAAAGCGCATAAATTAGATTTCTCATCTGAATTCTTTTTGCGAAAACCGTACTTTGATATTTTAACGATTTTATTACAATTTGTTAAATCAGAGCTAACATTTTAATATGGGCTCTGACATACACACTTGTTACTTAACCAGCTTTCGAACAAACATCTCATAAAATATTTATAATTCTTTCCTAAATTGGTGAACTGCAGCGAATGTTGCAATTGAGTAAATTTTAATATTATTCGGATGTTCTTTTGAAACGTCTTCTCAGATAAAACAATAACTTATTGACCCGCTGTTGGTTTTGCAAGCATATATAAGTACTAAAATTATTTTAAATATTTTTGGGACGATTTTAACTTGGTTGATCACATCATTTAAACAAGAAAAATTTGTATGAATCATCTTTATTTTTGTAACATGGTTGATACAAACAAATCCGGTTGTGAGTTGAATGAGTTATATGGTAACGGCACACAAATATGAGATTAGAATAGTGTAAAGGTTGAGGATGCGACCGGCTCACCTCTGAGTTCTGACAGGCCAAGCGGCGCGTTGCTACAATGACGTAAGCTAGATGGAGTTGCGACTGATGCGGCCTTTCAAATATAATATCATGTACCTACTAGGTATCTTTAATATTTTCTTTATCTGAAAATAATAACTGTACACTATACGGTACTGTACAATAAATGTACACTTAGTTATTATTGTATAAGTCATGTCCGCGTGGAATAGTAGAAAGAATGCTAGCCGCATTCCCCCGTTGATTGGCAATGCCGATCCGATTGAGCGAAAACTGCGCCAGCTCTTCTGTCACCAGTTAAAGCGATAAGACGAGGTGTTATGTGTTTTAAGAAGTGCTTAGCACTTTGACTCCATGGGCCAAGGGTTTCGACACCAAATGGAATAAAAACATAATTTTGACTAAGGGAGTCGTATTTACGTAACTAAAAATACTATACCTACTTAAAAATTAGACATAGAATATGCCGTATTTTGAAACGAATGTTATTTATTTTAAAGCTTAGTAGATGTTTACATTTATTCCTTATTTTCTCTCTCTTCCTCCTTTAACTTTAAAATATTTTATTAACTAACTTCCTTACTTGTTTATCATAAACATGTAGAGGTCAAAAAATTTTATATATTAAAATTATTAATGAGAGAAATAAATTATTTATTCAGTGAGTAACAATAAGGAACAACAGATTTATGTGATATTAACGGCTCACCGTCGTTTCGCTCGGGTTCGCCTCTAGAGAAACAAAAACAAATCTATCTAATCTATCTATATATGAACTATACTATTGAAAACTTACATTAAAATCCAATCTGTAGTTTTTGTGTACTAAGCTGTATAGATTACTATAGTTTTTTTAACGATCCCACGGGAACTCTTTAATTTTTCGGGATGAAACGTATCTAAAATGTTGACCGGGGATATAAGGTACGACCATGCAAAATTTCATTCAAATCGGTCCAACAGTTTAGGAGATTAACAAACAGACAGAGAAATAATTTCTTCTATTTCTCTTCTTACATCCCACTGACTCAGTTTTTAGCATTTATTTTTCTATGTAAAGACATTCGACCTATACAGTTTTATTATATGTAGACAGTATAGATAATAAGTACAGCGTACAACAGGGATAATAATAAATATAATATTTATTTATTCCAAATATTATTTTTAGATAAATAAAACTCTTTCATATACCTACTTAGTATGGCACGCAGATAGAAATAGTGTGGAAATTATAGTCAAAAGTACTTTAAATATTAAAGTTACGAAACGTAAAATTTTTATATTTTATCCATTAACATACTTTGAAGTCAACAATGTTTTTTATCTGCCACCCGAAAGTATAACTTTTTACTTTTTAATTAAACTTTCCTTAATATTTTTTTAGATTTACGGGAATATCATCTATACAGATAAATAAAATTGGAGTGTCTGTTTGTAATATTAAAATAACCGCTTTTTACTAAATGCATTTGGATGTATACACGGTACATTACCAAAACAACATTTTTTACAATTTTTGTCTGTCTGTTTGTTCCGGCTAATCTCCGAAACGGTCGGACCGATTTTGACGGGGCTTTCACTGGCAGATAGCTGATGTTATAAGGAGTAACTTAGGCTACTTTTATTTTCGAAAAAGAATCAGGGTTCTGCGGAAAAAATAAAACCCATGAAATTGTAAACAAAATCCGCGTACGGCGTACGCACCCGAGCGAAACGAGGGTAAATCGCTATATAATTTAAATGAATATCTTAGGAGTAGCAAGCTTCTATTTATATACCTAAACATAGCTAACCGTGAAAACGTACGCTAAAGTACGCTAGTTTTGAATAAATTTCGCTGATTTATTTTTACTTTTGGTTCACGACTTTTCGAATGCTTTTCAGCAAACTTATGTCTCTCCTGTGACGCTGTTTGCAACCAAGAACCAAAATAAATCTGCAAAAAAAGATAGTTTTACTTAAAATATAGCAGTCTCCTTTATAGACGTCAATTAAATAAAGTTATATTTGTCCATGAATAACTGAAATAATTATGTATCCTTTTAGTTATAAACATATGTTACATATATGTAATATTAATTGATGATGATTTTCCAAGGGTACAAGTTTAATAGTCACTTTAAACGTTTTGCAATAGGTTCAAATATCGTAAGTACCTACTAAAGGAACAAATTGGCATAAATAAATGAAAAGTTAAAACAACACTATTTTATAATAAGTATATATTAAAAAGAGGTTTAAAAAAATATACTTGTCAAAGTAAGAACCTTCTCCTTTTTATCGTTGGTTAAAAATAGAACACACATCATATAATTTAAATTAAATTCAACATTGCCAACATAATAAATTTAGTACCTAGGCGAGTTCTTTTTAGCTATATCATTATTTTTAGATTAAAAAAAAACTAAAAACTTTAATAAATACAAAAAAACAAAAGTAAAACTTTATATCTGACCGGGATTCGAAGCCGGACCTGTGAATGTCAATCTTGCGCCCTCACCGCTTGACTACAATACTTATGCCAGTGCATAAGAAATTATCGACCATATTTTGTTTAGAATAATGTGAAAGAAAACCGCATAAAAACTCGAAAATACGCGTTTTCCCAGACATAGCACTAATCTAGATCGATTTTTCGCCCCCGAAAACCCCCACATACCAAACGAAATCATTAGAGCCGTTTCCGAGATCGCTGGTATAAATTAATATACAAGAATTGCTCGTTTAAATATATTAGATAACGTTAGGTTAGAACAACAATACCTATCTGTGCAATATTTTATTGCATTTTAGTGCCTACATATTTTTAATATAACCAAGCCAACCTCGACATGTGGATGTCTCAACATACTACTTTATTCATTACCAACATATTGTCAATAAAACGAATATGCAAGTATTTACATATTAACAACAAAGTGTTTACACTACCTACAGTGGCATCTGAAGATTTAAGTGTTAATCGGACTCTCAAAATATTCTAAATGTTGATCATAAATTATTTTTATGTAAAGTAACACATCATGTACTTAGTGATTGATACTTAGGTAGAAGATATATTATTCACTTCTAATTCTTTTTGTAAACATATTAAATATGTCTATCTATCTATACATATAAAATTCTAACTGAGTCGAATCTGTACTTTAAATATTTTTTGGAAAATCTTATGGATATAGTCATTATCGATAGAGGCCGAATCAACAGTTTTTATAATTTTTGTCTCTCTGTCTGTTTGCCTGTGACCGCATCACGAGAAAACCACTAAACAGATTTTGATGAAATGTGGTATGATGATAGCTGATTATCCGGGTCATATAGGATACTTTTTACTGCGGGAAAATACCTCATCTGAGAAATCTATACTAAACTTTGAAACGAACTAGGTACGAACCCGAGCGGAGCGAGGGTGAGTCGCTAGTAATAAATAAACTAAGTTCTGAATCCGATCTATTGTTCTTAGACCATAATCGATTTAAAAAAATATAAATAATAATATCTTAACTTTCAAGTTCACTTTCACTAGTAGAGTGTAAAACATGATGGATTTATAGAGTGCCGGATGCAAGCGACCTTCGCTAGTTTAAACAGCCACTTAGCGGTTAAATTGTCGTCCAAACATAGGAGAGTGTATGACATAACTTACTGGCGTCACTTGCACCTTGACACAATAATATAATTTTATATGTTTATATTTTCCATTTTATCTTATTTAATTTTAAATCAAAGCATGCCTCCTCATATTTCGTACCAAAAATTACCAAAACTAAATTCTTGTACATTTTGACAAAAGAATGTGACAGCAAAATGTAATATGCATTTTAAGATTTTATCAACTTATGATGAAGTCGTTGACGCTTGTCGCTTAAAGGCATATTTTATATATTAAGCTAACATTAAATCTGAGCTCAATTCAATTTTTTTATATGAATTGTGAACATGCACATTAGTACTAAAAAAACATTATACCTAATGGCAGTGACGAAGACGAAGCTAATTAAATGAAGGTTCTATCAATAATATTTACGGAATAAGCGTTTAAGCATTAGATTATATTTATTCTTTTAACGTCTAAATGTTAACTCGACCTTGACTATTACTACCACTTAATATGTCTTCGGAGTTTGAATATTATTTTCGTATTAATGATTATGATATAAAAGATGAACGACAGAAATCTAGTAAAAAATGAACATAATCAATATTTCATGTTTATAGCGTACCATTTACTTATGCATAAAAATAAATTACAATAAAAGTAAAAATAAGAATTTTGTCTTAAATATTAAAAACTACGAACAAGAGCACATAATAGATTTATATTAAGTAGGTTAAATAATATATACATCTATACCGATAAATAAATTGAAGTGCCTGTTTGTAATGTCGAATAAAAGCTTTTTACTAAATGAATATGATATTATGTACGATAGGTACTTATAACAAAAACATATTTTTTTACATTTTTGTGTGTCTGGCTGTTTGTTTCGGCTAATCTCAGAAACGGCTGGACTGATTTTGACGGGACTTTCACTGGCAGATAGCTAATTTTATAAGGAGTAACTTAGGCTACTTTTATATCAGAAAAAGAATTAGAATTCCGCTCAAAAAAAATTTTTTTTTTTAATAAATGTATGTAGTTGTAGTGTAATGTGTTTAGAATATACGTATATAAGATCCATCTTGCAAATGAACGTTAAATGCAATGAACAAGGTCATCTAAGTCAAATCGGGACCTTTATTGGAACCACATATTACGACTAAGTTCTTACCCATAAAACCTTTAAATAACGCGACAACACACAAACAATAATATCCATTACGACTCTATTATTTAAGCGGATCTCATAAAATGTATTTATTCGTATACAATACACACTAGCCAATTTAATGAGACATTAAAAATAATATATATGTATGATAATTGAATATGAACAATTTACTTATGGCTAGAACATGTACAATAAATATAATGGAAGATAAAATAGGCGTATGTTTATTTTTTATTTTATTTCAATATTGAAAACTCAAGGGAACTAGAGTGTATAACAAAGCTTTGTCATATCGATCATTAGGCATTTCTAATGATATCTATTTTTTTAGTCTTTTGTATTTTGAATATAGATACTTATATATAGGATCAAACATATTTTGTTAAAATATTATATATCTAAACGTATGTATATGAAGGGAATACTATCGTTAACGTTAAGTTCGATTCAATAGAGCGTTTAATAAGCATTCGAGAACTAAACGTAATTATATCGATTGTGAAGGCCACCCTGATTCATCTTTACAATATGCTAGTAGTGGCAATATCTTTGGAAACGTAAAACAAAGACCTTAATCTCTTTAAGCATTGCGAAAATACGTGTGTATTCCATATTAAGTACCTTTATGTAGCATTTGGCAGGAATTCATACAACAGAGTGTCTACTGAATATATTTCTTCGGTTACAGCTACAAAACCTTTTGAATATGTTTATTTAGCAGATTATAAACCATTTTTCTTGATCCTTGTCTCTGGTACGTGCGTCTAAACTTAAAAGCGATAGGTTGAGTGTGACTAGCGGGGTTACGGTCACGAACACCATGGACATTGCTAAAATATAAAACGCACGTGATCAAAATTATAAAGAGATTCTTTGTATGACAAGAATAGGTATTTTCGCGATTAACCTGACCGAAATCTCTTTAAGTCATCCGCTTCACCAAATTTCGTGCAAACATAAATGGAACTCGCAATTTATAAAAATAACTTTAGGTATTCCATGTCGTCTTTGGGATATTCCAATAATTGAAATGTATGGCAGTGTGCATTTATAATAAGTAAATAGATATGTAGATGTAAGGAAATGTTCTTAAAGTAGGTTCTATTGTATAAGTTTGTGTCAGAAGCATTTTAATACATTGTATAATTATTGTGACATGAATACCGGTTGCTTCCAAACGCTACATTAATATAATTCGTATTCTGTGCATATTTTCTAATTAAATACTACATATGACTAACTCAACTTATATTAGATATTTATCTGCTCATTGATGTTTGCTAAAGTTAAATGAAATGAATCAAGCAGGCGCAACTTCAACAAACTTATTTCTCGAGACTACGGAATGTATACAAAGTTGCAAATTCTCGCCTAGAAACGTCTAATTACGTAATTTACGACAAAGGCGAGACGACAAGAACTTTCAAAATTTAATATCATACTTTACACTTGCAATAATATCAATTCCTTCGTTAATTATGCGAGTTGAAATGTCTTTAAATGTATACGTTATACATAATTTGAATATGATAAAAAATAATATAAGTAGTTATTACTACTTATATTCTTTTTTATCATATTCAATAAGAAGAATAAAAAGCTTATTAACAAAAACTTCAACTAATACAAAACAAAATTTTAATACAGAAACAAATTAGTCTAGAATATTTTAATAATATGCAAGTTATGTCAAAGAGGAAATAATACCTAATTTTTTATTCCTCGTGCTTATTTCTATTAAATTCGACATCACATTTGATCTTTAACATCTGACTAACCTTTATCGTTTTGTAATAATTAGATAATGATCAGAATTCAGAGGCCTCTTAAGAAAAAAAAAATACCTAAATATCTAAACGTTATTTTATATCATGTGGTCTGAACATATACGTACATACATATCATCCTGATATTTTTTCTATTAGCCATGTCGGCTGTACAATTTCTCTAAATTAACTAAGTAACTTACTCCCAAACAGACAACGATATATTTATTTAGGGGTAAACAAAAAAAATAGTTTGTACTCTTAGCAAAATAAATCACCATCTAATTTATTTAATCGATATCATTTAAAATAATAAAAATATATATGTATAATATATTTAAAATACTTACTCGAAAATATGAATGTATATATTATAATAAGTAAATAAATAAATAATTAGCATTACAATATTTTATGGGTTTCTAAGTTACCTCTGAAAAATTTTATAATAATTAATATATCAATATGACCTAATTTAACTTTTTTTTTTATAATTAACTAGGGACTCGCTCTTGCTAGTTAGAAATAAATTGTAAGTGAACATTCGTTTCCGAAGCAACAGTCATATGTTAATATAAAAAAGACGCAATGATAAAAAAAGTATTGCAGGTGTTAGCACTCTCTGAAAGTGATTGCTAAATAAAATCTATAGACACTCCGATATGATGTCATTTGAATTTTTGAGTATGCTAAAAGACATAAATAATTTTGTAACATATTATTAACTTTGAAGTTTAAATGTCAGCGAATATCGTTGATGATTTCATGTTGTTATTTTAAAATTATTTTAAACTAGCGACTCACCCTCGCTTCGCTCGGTTTCGTTCCTAGGTTGATTCCCCATACAAACTTTCATCTTCATTTTAACCCCTTTAAGGGATGATTTTCGGAATAAAAAATATTCTATGTCCTTCCCACGATCTCAAACTATCTCCATACCAAATTTCGTCTAAATCGGTTCAGCGGATTAAGCGTGAAAAGGAGACAGACAGACATACTTATAAATAGGTTAGAAGCTTGTTACAATGATAGAGTTACAAAATACTTAATAGTATTGATATTAAAATTTCCTTGATTACAAATGCTGATTAGCTTTATAGAACAAGATAGTATTTAATCCCTCCAGGTTAATTTCTAAGAAACCCGTGCGAATTTCCGAGAATTCAATTGTTATCGTACACGCCGGCATATATGCGGTGCTGGAGGGTTTATAGCACAATACTCAATATACCTATATCCTATCAAACAATGACTGACGTATTGTATACAGTATATAGACCGCAAAACAATAGTTATTACATTTTTCGTCTATATGTCTGTTTGTCTGTATGCCTGTTTTGCTCGAGTCAATATAAGATAAGATATTCATTTAAATTATATAGCGATTTACCCTCGCTTCGCTCGGGTGCGTACGCCATACGCGGATTTTGTTTACAATTTCATTGGTTTTAATTTTTTTCGCGGAACCCTAATTTTTTTCTAAAATAAAAGTAGCCTAAGTAACTCCTTATAATATCAGCTATCTGCCAGTGAGAGTCCCGTCAAAATCGATCCAGCCGTTTCGGAGATTAGCCGGAACAAACAGACAGACAGACAGACAGACAGACAGACAAAAATATTAAAAAATGCTGTTTTGGTATATGAACCGTGCATACATCCATATGCATTTAGTGAAAAGCGATTATTTTAATATTACAAACAGACACTCCAATTTTATTTATCCGTATGGACTGCAACTTAGCAGAATCTGTATATTTTCATAAACAATGACTGTAACGTATTGTGTACAGAATATAGACTTCAAAACGATAGTTATTAAAAATTTTGTCTGTTTGTCCGTATGTCTGTTTGTCTGTGTCTGTTTGTGCATACGTGTTTGTATTATTTTATTTTACATACATATTTGTCACTACAGACATAAAATCACCATAAAAAAACTGGGAGTATCTACTTAAACATACAACGAGCTCAATATTTTTTCCTAAATGAATATTACAAAACCAGTTATAACTTGTCGTTTGTATCTAAACTTTAATATCTTCAGGCGGAAAGCAGGAATTAAATGTAAGCAAAATTTATTCACTATAATTAAAACATATACATGATTTAGTAGCTCTAAAAATCACCTCTATAATACTGAAAAGCTAGGATTTGGCTCATTAATCTATATGTATTTACTACCTTTAAATTATAATAAAAGTAATATATTTTTTTTCTAAATTAATGTAGTAAATAAAACAGCAAAGCAATATAAAGTGTCTGTAAAAACTGAATGTGTCTAAAAACCTGTGACTGCACCGAAAACGTTTATATTTACAGTTTATGTTTACAAAATAAAAGTTCAGTATCGCAAAATCTAATCAAATCCAACATTTTTTGCGAAATAAGTAGATACATGATAGAGTAGCTTTCAGACGAAAAAAGTATTTTTAAACATTTTAAAAGAAATATGAAGTGTAATAATGACACATTTATTTGCTTCAGGCTTTGCTAGTCTTAACAAAGGCTAGTAAAGACGCATCTGCAACTAGAGCGTTAATCCGAGAAGCTCGACAATACGACAGCTACGGCGACAATAGCAAAGAAACTGTAGTAGACATCGAAGACGACGAAAAGAAACAGTATTACGAAACCAATTATGATACAAGTAAGTTTGCATTTTAATTAAATTTTTATAAACATTAAGAGCAATGAAACCAGTAAAAAACCTGTTTTATCATTTTAGTATTTTAAAACACTTTTTATCATTTATTATTTTTTTTTTTCAAATATTTAAAAAATTGAAACCATATAGGCTATTATTAGTTTAGGCCGAGAAAGTTTCAATGCAAATGATTAAGTTACTTTGAAATATTTGCATAAGCAATTACAAATTGCAATAAATTTTAATGTACCTATTAGCCCTAATTAGTCGTAATAATATATTTAAAGAAAACGTTTATTTACTATGTATGTATGTATGTATGTATTCAGCCCTTTTCAACGTCCCACTGCTGGGCACGGGCCTCCCTTCAATACGAGGGGGATCAGGCCATAGTCCACCGCGCTGGCCAAGTGCGGGTTGGCTTATTAGGTTTATTTACTATAACTATCAATAAATCGTGCATTACTTTGAATATCATTAGTAGGTACATAATTTTCATCGATCAAGAAAAAATAGATACACAATCCCATGCAAAAATTCTCTTAAAACTGTCACTAAATGTATTTAGGTAATTCTAGTTGAAACAAATATACAATAATGTTAATTCAATCTTAAAGTCATGCTTAAAGCTGTTTTTACAAAGCTATGTATAAAAAACAAAAAAAAATTACGGCTGAGCTGGTCAATATAAATCAAAACAAAATCAATGTTACACACATGTCTTAAAGTCAGAATTACAAAGTGTCAAAACAATCCAAAAAATGGAATAGAATCAACGCACATAGCCCGAATAATTTAAATAGGCATGCGATAGTATAATTAGTACGTTTAGTAAGAGTCTTTACAATTAAGATGCTTTATTACTCCTGCTGTTTATAAATGTGACGTAAATTGACCAAATTTTTATAAACTGATTACACCAATGTATTTTGCGGGGGAAAAAAATGATATACTTAAGTTTTTAATTTGACGCTATTATTTGTATAATATCGCCGTAAACATTCCAACTTTGCATTTGACGAGTCGTGAAAAAATTAAAAAATTGGAAAGCGTATATATATACCGTTTCTTTTGTATTTTTTCGATTAAAATCTGTTTTTGTTATTTTTTCGAGTTTATCGATATTTTTATTAATTTTTTATTGATTTTGGAGTTAAATTTAAATTTTAAATTTTTAACAGTAAAAAAGTATGGCATAATTGACAATATATACTGATAAATATCCTAAATAATTAAGATAAGGCTTTAGTTTTATCGATTAGTTTTTATATCTTTCAAGTTTTTCCGCATAAATCTGCATTTTTTTTTGATACACTACTATAAAAAACCAAGGGGTCGAAAAAAAATCCTAAATTTTTTAAAGATTTTTGAATGGCTGTATCTCAGCAGAAAATAACTGTATCGAGATGAAAAAAAAGTATATTATTGCTTCAAGTTCTAGCTTTAAAGTATTTAGATATATTTTTTTTTCAATGTATAGTTATTGCGTAACTGGTTTTTTTTTTTTTTTTTGATTACCCGGACTTAATTTTTTTTTAAGTTAAACCAACATGAATTGGATAACATGATTATTTAGCTCTAATTTGATCTATTCATCATCTGTTTACGTTGATTTTTTTCCGAGATAGTCGACATTCCGTGAAAAAGGAGTCTTTTCTCTTTAATCATCAATATTTAAGTAGTATTTTTAAAATTTTCAGTAAATTTCCTACAAGGATATTTTTCATGTTTTGACATTTTTAATGATTTTTAATAAAACTTTGACTACATTTTGTAAACATCAACTTGTTTTTTTTATGTTTTATTTTTGAATAATTAATAAGAAAGGTTAGACTATGAATTAATTCCATTTTTTTCTGTTATTACCTTAAAATCTAAATTTTCTGAAAAAAAAAACAATTAATTTAACTTCAAAATCGATAAAAAATTAATAAAATATCAATAATTTCGAAAAAATAATAACATAAATAAATTCTAAGGGAAAAAATACAGAAGAATAGTAATAATAATAATGGTATAACTTTAGGTGACTCCCACTTTTTTTTATTTTCCCGCAAAAAGTTGGTCATTATAGTACACTTTTTCAATGATTATTAAAAATAATAAAGTTTACAAAGTAAAAATTATAATTTTCGATAATTATCGATTTCTCTATTTTTTTCAATTTTTAAAGGTTTTACAGGGTGACCATACAATGTTTTTATTTCTTCGAAAAGTAAAGTTCAAGACAAAAAATTAACCCTATCTTAAAATCGAACGATTTTTTTTAAATATAACCTTCTATCCTTTTGAATTTGGGTGCGATTTTCAGCCTCCCGAGACCAGAAAACATTAATTTCTCGGAAACGGCTAAATATTTAAAAAATTTGGTATACGTATTTCGAAGATTTATTCCCCTAGTGTCATGAAAATCAAAAGATTATTGCAGTAATTAAAAATAAAAACAAAAAAAAAATTAAAAACCGTTTTTTTTTTTGCAAATATTTAAAAAACTTTGAGGTTATTGTAAAAAGTGTCATTCATAAAAGTTCAAAAAACCTTTTTCGATAGGACGTTTCAGTAAGCCGGAAATTGAAAAAAAAAAGTATTTTTTCAACGCATTTCATCTATCCATTTCTCGAGGGTAGCCGGACATCAGGGGCATTTTACGGATTTTTATACCTTACATACCTGCTAACGCTTTCAAAATATAAAACTTCAGGTTTTAAGTTTTTGTTCTCTTAAAAATAAATGGATTCCGATTGGTCTATTTTAACACTTGACATTGTTTCAGAGTTAAAATGAAATTTAATTTTTAGAAGTTCATAAAAACTCTATCGATTTGGTACATATTTGTAATAATGCGAAAGTTTAAGTTTTCAATTTTCATAACGGGAAGTTAAAAATTAATTATGATTAAATCTATCTAGTCTCGGGCCCTGGGCTTGTGAAGCCACCCGGGCCCTTCCGGCCCAGTCCGACCCTGTTTACAATACAGCGAAAACAATTATATAATGATAATAATAATACTTACCGAATATATGAAACTCCATTCTTTTTTAGAGTCCTAGACGTGTGATTTTTGCAATTGTCAAAGCGTTCGAATGGTGCTAAATTGATACGCACCCAAATAATTAATTAGACGCTTATTCGGAAAGGACATTTTTTGTCGCTGATTGTTTATCTAGTTCTTTTTAGTGATTGATGATTATATTTGATATTTTTTTATTCATATAGTTTATTTATTTTACAGATGCGTATGGATTTGGTTATGATGTCGGTCCAAATGGACAATTTCACCATGAAAACCGAGGTCCCGATGGAGTGACTTACGGTTGCTACGGCTACGTTGACCCCGATGGCTACCTGCGCGCTACACACTATGTAGCTGACAGTCATGGTTACAGAGTAATTGAACCCGAAAAACCTGTCGAAGTTTACCCCGATGAAAATCACGAATACGATGAAAAGTAAGAAAATAAATTAAGCCATATAACATTACAGTATTATTTTAGGATAGTACTAACTTTCTTAACGCTTGAATGGTTAAATTAGCTTATGTGGAATGCCGCGATGTAACCATTTCGAATTTCACTCGAATTTGAGGAGTTGTTACTTGTGACAAAGTAACAAGCATTCGCTCACTTGTAAACTTTCATTTTTATAAAATTAGTGTGATTAAATAGAATAGATATTTTAGGCAAATGTCAAAAAAAAGTATGCCAAATAATTTTACTACTGTTTCCAGCTCATCAGCACCAAACAACCTACCAGGTGTAATTGTACCGTGGAACAAGCTATATTTACCGAAAGGATGCGGCAGAACTCCAGGTGGAGTTCCCCCTAAACCGCCTCCATTACCGAAACCCATACCGAAACCGAAACCGCAACCTTCCCGTCCTCCCACTGACAGCACTAGCCAAACCAGCAATCAAAAACCTGATATTGTGTACCCAGGTTTGTCTATTAAGTTATATATATAGGATAAATACATTTGACAAATCGTAAACTAACAGTAACCTATGTGCTACTCCAGGTCATAGTCTACATATCTGTATACTAAACGACCCAAATTCATGGTTTAGTCATCAAGTTACAGATATACGCACACATTAACTTTCGTAGTTATAGTATAGTAGTGTGATAATAAAAGACTAATATTAAAATGTAGGGACTTACCCTCGCTTCGTTCGGGTGCGTCACTTAGGAGATCGACATCTGTACATTTCTTAGGTAGGTCTTTTTAACACCTACAATCATCAATCAAAAAATTACTAGATTCACAATCCCATGCAAAAGTCCTCTTGAAACTGTCACCAATTGTGTTTAGGTAATACTAGTTTAAATAAGTATACAGCAATGTAAATTCAATCTGAAATGCAATGCTTAAAGTTGTTTTCACAAAGCTATGTTTAAAAATTAATTTTTACAACAAATAATTTTTACGACCGAGGCTTGCCCTTAGCACGGAAAGAGGAGTCGAATTCTCCAATCTATATATATATATATATATAGTCATAATTATTTATTTGTGTCAAATATTTTAAGATACTGGTTGACTGACAACTTATGAGTACATATATCAAAATTCAATAGTTACTAACCATGAAAAGTAAAAATCTTACAAAATCTAAGAATATAATGTCCAAATTGTTGGCGTAATGTTCATTTTTTTTAATACTCTCTCTCACTTCCGCGACACTCATTTTTCCAATGTATTGACTTACCCCTCAGTCACGCCTAAAGAAGTTTTACTTCAACAAATCAAAATATAAATATAATAATTCTTATAAAATTATTAATAATAAATATATATATTTATAAATAATACTTAATTAATTATAATAAAAATTTAAATATAATATTTTTTATAAAATTGATAGTGATAAATTTGACATAATAAAAAAAAAATACCCGAATAATTTAAGTAGGCATGCGATAGTATGATTAATAAGTTTAGTAAGTCTTTACAATTGCATCTCAATTTTATAACTATATAATCTAATATAATATTTATGGCTTCTGCTGTTTATTACGACTTAATTTAAAAAATACTAAAAAAACTGTTTTTCCCGCCCCGAGGCATGTTTACCGTCGGAGAGTTCAAATGCTTCTAAATTAAAAGCGCGCTCTAATGCTTAAACTAGCGCTCATTCGGTGAGGAAGTCTTTTGTCGCTGATTGAGTATCTAGTATTTTTTTGATCGATCGACCTACAATTTTCTAGTATATTGTTTTGATGAATATATTATATTACGGATAAGCCAACGTTAGCCTTGTAAATTTCTAAGGACGATTCAAAAGAACCAGTAATTGTTTTCCCGTGAGAACGAAAGATTATTCTGTAGTTCTTTATACCCTAAATGTTGTCTCAAGTAATAAGTTATCACTACACAAAATTTTGTTAAAATCGGTTTATTACTTTTTGCATGAAACGTGCATAGACACTACGACAAACAGACAAAAAAAATAATAGCTATTGTTTTGAGGTCTATATTTTGTATACAATAAATAATAATAATAATGTTTACATATAATATATGTATAGATTAAATTATTTTTGAATTGCCAAACAATGTTTGCTTATTCTGAAATTTATCTATACTAATATTATAAATGTGAAAGTTTGTGTGTATGGATGTTTTTATTCTTTCACGCCAGAACTGCTGAACGGATCTGGATGAAATTTGGTACAGAGATAGATTATAGTCTGGAATAATACATAGGCTACTTTTTATCCCAGAAAAATGTGCGGTTCCCGTGGAAAAGGTTTGTTTTTGTATTCCTAGAGGCGAACCCAAGCGAAGCGAGGGTAAGCCGCTAGTATATATAATTTTTTGATACGGGTGATTTAATGAATAGGAATTATTTAAAGTATGATTACAACAATTGTTATTATAGTATAATCGTAACTACCCTTATTAAGAATAAAAGTACCTGGGCGACCGAGCTTCGCTTGGAGTTCTTGAAAGATTGTATATTTTACATTAAGTGACTAAGTGTTACTGAGAAATTTGTATAGATGTCGCGATAAGAACAATTTTCTTTTTAATTTGGCTTAAAAATAATTTTACATTAAGTGACTAAGTGTTACTGAGACAGTTGTATAGATGTCGCGATAAGAATAATTTTCTTTTTAATTTGGCTTAAAAATAATTTTACATTAAGTGACTAAGTGTTACTGAGACAGTTGTATAGATGTCGCGATTAAATTTTGCGTAGAATAATGCATAAGAAAAACGCATGAAAACTCGAAAACACGCGTTTTCCCAGACATGTGACTAATCTAGATCAATTTTCCGCCCCCGAAAGCCCCCATATACCAAATTTCAGCAAAATCGTTAGAGCCGTTTCCGAGATCACCGGTATAAATAAATAAATAAATAAATAAATAAAGACATAAATATACAAGAATTGCTCGTTTAAATATATAAGATATGTGAGATTAATAAATGAGATACTTACGTACATAATACATGTGTATTCTCGTATTGTATACATTTAGTAAATAGTTAAAATTTAAATTAACTTTATGAGTCCACAGTTAAAAAGAAGAAAATACGGGTATGGTTTTAAATATACCTTTGTATTTTCAAGGTGGATACTATCCTGGTTCTGCTGGCACTCCTGGATCACCAGGCGCTCCCGGTAGCCCCGGTAGTTCCGGAAGTCCTGGTACACCTGGTTCACCAGGCAGTCCTGGAGGACCTGGAGGGCCAGGTGGCCCAGGTGGACCTGGAAGTCAAACTGGATACTATCCAGGATCAGGTATATTGTTACTGTTGTATACACTTATAGCACGTATAGTTTAACAATTAAAGGAGAGAATTAAATAAAATGTTATATTATTTTACAGGCAATGCTCCTAGTGGGCCTAACGTGCCATCCGGACCTAGCGGACCAATCGGACCCAGTGGATCAGGTATTTTTGTTGATAAAAATGCTATATTTTCAAACATATTGTATGTATAATGTAAAATTAAACGATTTCATATATAGATAGCAAATAGCAAAACATAGAAACAGGACCTAACTGGGACTAAAGTAAATATTTATAATAGCCCAAGAGCCCACGACGGCCAGACCTTCGTTATTATATAAAATTTAGCTTTTTTACTTTAAAGAAAGTATAATTATAATTTAGTAAAGTTTAAGGGTGTCTGACAGGGGGTAGCAACTGTCATAAGTGTCCGGCAATGAATGGATTCCTAAAGTTATCCTGAAGAAAATATAAAAAAATTGAGCTTTATACTTAATAACAAATTTTAGGTACTATTTTGTACACCTTTACTACTTCTGGTCGTTCTTACCTGTATAGGGGACATGTACAGAAAAACTTTCAGCTTTTATAAAATAACGAAGGTCTGGCCGTCGTAGGCTTTTGCTTTATAAATTATTAACCAGTCTTTGCCCGCAACTTACCTCTCATCAAAAGCGACCCAGGGATGAAAGTTAGTCTATATTCTTCCCCAGTATACAATCTATGTCTTTGCCAATTTTTATTGAATTCTGTTCAACGGATTAAGCGTGAAAATGTAACAGACAGAGTTACTCTTACATTTGTAAATTGTAATACTAATGAAATCAATAATTCTGGTGGTTTAACTTTTAGAAAGTATTATAAGAAAGCAAATAAAGCAAATCAGTAAAAAAATCTCATTATAAAATATAATCTCTCATTCTATAGGTAATAATATATGTATATCATTATCTAAATTCAAGGTGGTTATTATCCTGGTACACCCGGATCTCCAGGCAGCCCCGGATCTCCAGGCAGCCCCGGATCTCCAGGTGGTCCTGGAGGTCCTGGTGGTCCTGGTGGTCCTGGCGGCCCTGGTGGCCCTGGTGGTCCTAGCAGCCCAGGAAACCATGGTTCTAGTAGCGGAAATTATCCAGGTCAAAGTAAGTGATTTTAGTTGACTTATTTTGAAAAATACTACTTCAAATGTAATGTAATGTACGTTGTATTTCTTCTTATTATTACATTTGCTCTACTTTTTATTCATATGAATATCATACTAACCATATAACGGCTATTTAATCTTATTGTGTTATTAACAAGGAATAAAGCGTCCAGCTTTCAACTATTAACAATTGGGAACAATAACAAAAATCGAATTTTATTAAAACTGAATATTTCCGATTATGTTTCAGGTGGACCTGGAGGACCAAATGGACCATACGGGCCTAGTAGTCCTAACTATCCCAACGGACCTAGTGGATCTAGTGGGCCTAACGGGCCATCCGAACTTGGTGGACCTAATGGATCAAATGGACCTAGTGGACCAATCGGACCCAGTGGATCAGGTATTTTTTATTGATAAAAATAAAATATATTTAAGCATATTAAAATGTAAAATTAAACAATTTCATGTAGCAAAATATAGAAAGTAGAAACAGGGCCTAACTGCGACTAAAGTAAATAATTATTATTAACCAGTTTTCGGCCGTAACTTTGCTGTCTTAAAAAGAGACCCGGGAATTTAAATTAGCCTATATCCGTCCTCAGGATGCAATCTATGTCTTTACTAAATTTTATCAAATTCCGTTCTGCGGCTGAAAAGATAATAGACAGAGCTACTTTCACATTTTTAATATTAATAAAATTATGTAATAATTAATAAGTTAAAATTCTTAAGTTTAATTTATTTGTTTTATCGAATGTTATGAAAGACATAAGTGTGAATCATTTTCATCAGTAGAAGTATCAGTTAATATGCCGTTACTATATCTTATAGTAAGTATTATAAGAAGACAGCAAATAAAGCAAATTAGTAAAAAAAAATCTGTATTATAATACCATCTCTCATTAATCTATATCTATACAGATAAATAAAATTGGAGTGTCTGTATGCAATAATAAAATAACCGCTTTTTACTAAATGCATATAGATGTATACACGGTACATATAACAAAACAATATTTTTTACAATTTTTGTGTCTGTTTGTTCCGGCTAATCTCTGGAACGGCTGGACCAATTTTGACGAAACTTTCACTGGCAGATAGCTGATGTTATAGGGAGTAACTTAGGCTACTTTTATTTTAAAAAAAGAATCAGGGTTCCGCGAAAAAAAATTAAAACCCATGAAATTGTGAACAAAATCCGCGTACGGCGTACGCACCCGAGCAAAACGAGGGTAAATCGCTATATAATTTAAATTAAATGAATATCTTAGGAGTAGCAAGTTACTATTTATGTATACCTAAACATAGCTAACCGTGAAAACGTACCTAGGGACGAACGCGAGCGGAGCGAGGGTGAGTCGCTAGTACATATAATATAATAATTAAGCCAAATCTGTACATTAAATATTTCTTGGAAAATCTTATTGAAATAGACATTATTATCGGTACTGAGGCCGAATCTAAAGATTTTAGAATTTTTGTCTGTGACTGCGTCACGGATAAACCACTGGAGGGATTTTGATGAAATTTGGTATAATGGTAGCTAGTTATCTGAGTCAACATATAGAATACTTTTTACTGCGGGAAAATATCTCATCTCTGAGAAATCTATACTAAACATTAAAACGTAAGCAGGGGCCTTGCTGTTCGCTAGTTCTGTAATAATTACAAAACATTTAAAAGTATGTACACATATTTTTAACTAAATTCAAGGTGGTTATTATCCTGGGAAACCCGGATCTCCAGGCAGCCCCGGATCTCCAGGCAGCCCCGGATCTCCAGGTGGTCCTGGTGGTCCTGGTGGTCCTGGAGGACCTGGTGGCCCCGGCGGCCCTGGCGGTCCTAGCAGTCCAGGAAGCCATGGTTCAAGTAGCGGACTTTATCCAGATCCAAGTAAGTGATAAATTAATTTATTTTGAAAAATACTACTTAAAAATATTAGTTCATACTTTCGTAAATATTTTCAATTATTAAATTGAGATTCCAAACATAATAAACTATTTACATATAAAATTTGCGTAATATTTTTCTTTCTTCTACATTTATTGTGCTCTTAGTCCAACCTGCATCCGGTTTGGGAACAAACAAAATAAAACCTGAAGTTTTATATTGTTTTAAAACGTTAGCAGGTATATAAGGAATAGAAATTCGTAAAATGCCCCCGATGCGAAGCTACCCCCGAGAAACAAAGGGACGCAAAGCGTTGAAAAACAGTTTTTTTCAATTTCCAGCTTACTATGACGTTCTATCGAAAAAATTTATGTACAAAAGTTATAGGTTTAGTAAAAATTTACAACTTTTATAAAGTGACACTTTTTAAAATAACCTCAAAGTTTTCGAGATATTTGCAAAAAACTCGGTATTTAATTTTTTCTTAGTTTTTTATTTTTAATTTCTACCATAATCTCTTGATTTTCATGAAACTAGGGAAATGTAATATTCGAAATACATTTAATAAGCAAAAAAAAAAATTAAAATGGAAATATTCAGCCATTTCCGAGTAATTTATGTTTCACGGTGTCGGGAGGCTAAAATCACCCCCAATTTTAAGTGGATGTTTACATTGAAAAAACAAAAGTGTATAACGTCAAAACACCAAAAATAATAATTAAAAAGGCACGTCTGAAGCATGCCATATACATCTTAAGACAGTTGTCAACACATGACAACTAACAGACAAGGACAGTTAATCGTAAATTACCATGTGTAAGAGAGAAACAAAATATTTCCAGAAAGGCATACTTTGTTTAAAGTAATTACGTAGTCAAAATAGATAAGTTATAGAGAACATTTGAAATTATCTTATAAGCATTTTAAGCAGCCATTTTTTTTGTTGGCCATGTATCTAAAAAAATAACATTGAGATCTTTCAGGTCACCTTCGTATTTTTTTTACAACTTTCAGTTTACTAAACTGAATTCCCATTAAAAACACACATTCCCATTAAAAAGCTTTAACGAATTAGATTTTTTTTTGTAGATGAATCAACGTGTTCAGATAAATTCAACTTTATTCAACCCAAAAAAGAATAAGATATATATTTTGTTACAAATATACATTTGGTTATTAAGATTTGTTACTGTTACTTAGCCTTAAAGGTAACTATCACAATAGCTGCATTTTTCAGATGGAAAATAACTATACTATTAAATATTGTTTCAGGTGAGACATATTACCCCGGTCAGCCAGGTAGACCAGGAAGCCCTGGAAGCCCGGGTGGACCGGGTGGTCCTGGTGGACCAAGTGGACCTAGTTACCCTAGTGGGCCAGGTAAATACAAAATATGATCTCAGAAGTCCCAGTATTTTACATAGTCCCTAAGCATTATCCAGAGGCCAATTGGTCAATTCTTTAAGCAATTTCCTATAGGTTGCTCAGAGATGGATCCCGGCTAATGCGTCACATTAAACAAACTTGAATATTTTAAGGGACCTCTATATGTTGGACCTGTATTCCTAAGCAAGCCTTCCAAAGGATCGGGCTCCTTCGAACCCGTAAAATCCAAAGAGATACAAATAATAATAATAAACTTTTATTTATAAACAGAGAGATTGAGCTTGATGGTCTATCCATAGCATTTTTACATAATAGGTTTGTACAATTTAAATTCAATCAGAGGGTGACAGTTTCAGTAACGTTTCGTTTCACTCTTGAAAGTTGCCGTGACTTACAAATTATGACTTAGTATTTCAGCTGTACCACATTCGTAATATTTTAAATCATTAATTACTGTAGTAAATTAAATTAAACTCAACCAGAATGTTCTAGTCTACAAATAAAATATAATGTAAAGAAAAATTAAGCAAAGCAAAAAAAAAGCAAAGTGTCATGCGTATAACGTAACGCCATAGCCGTATTTAGCGATGGGATATACTGCTACGATGGATAGTCGATGTTTTTTTATAATAAAAAACATAGAGCGTAGTTCAATTATAATTGTAAATGAAAATCTATTATTGTATTAATGAAACAATAGAACATACATTAAAAAAATGATTTTATTCGTCTCGTCTCGTCTAAACTCATATCAGAGTCAGAAACATCTGAATTGTCACTAAATTCATCATCTGTATCTGTGACGGATATTATTCGACGATGAGTCCATTATATTGTCAATATGAATATCACGATCCCAATCAGACATAATGTCCCTTTTTGTTTTATTCACAACCTTCGATCAGTCTTCAAGTTGAACTTGTTTATGGCCTCTTGTAATAGGGCTAACATCTTATTTGCCGTAAATGGCGGCGATGTATTATTTCTTGCGGCGTGACCTTTTATTTGGGCCCAAATCAGCTCAATAGCGTTATACTGGCAATGGTAGTCGAAGAACCTGGTGGCCTTTTTTCTTTTGCCATTTCGTCCAGAGCTACCTATGTAGGAGTTGGTGACTTATGACGCCGTACTAAGGCAATAAGCTCTGTCTTTAACATTTTTATATCTGCTGTAACTACGTTTTTATTCAGTCACTTCACCAACTCGCTTTTGCGGTTCGTATGGTTTGGGGTTTTATTAACTTGTACCGAATGTTAGGGTGCTTGGCCATTATTATGGTCATAGGCTCTTTTGAATTATTTAATAGACCTATGAACCAATCTTTAAATTTTTCGTAGTTCATCTCCTCATTATACTTTGTAGTATTTTGACTTAAAAGCCAGCAAACAATTAGAGATGAATCCACTTGCTGTACCTGCGTGACAATTAATAAAGCGTTTGCCTTTGCCCTCCGGCACTTTGGTACACGATTATGCCGTATCGTCGGTCCAACTTTTACCAACTGTGTGGTTGGCGGTTAGCCACATTTCATCCAAAAAAACAACTTTGCTTCAATCACCTATGTTATTGTCCTTTCTTAAGAATGAACATCTTGCTAGGGCAATTTCAGTCCTCACCATAATAATCTTCCTTTTATTAACATTTTTGTAAACAAAGCCAATATCTTTTATTACATGCCGCAACGAAGTAAGCAAAGGAGCAAGGAAGCAAAGGAGGTATTCCTTTGAACAAGTCAGCTTTTAATGATTTTAGAAGCTTGAGTAATGTGGGTAGCTCCATTCTTTTATAATAATCATAAATATAATTTCTAATAGCAACCGTAGCAAAATCATTTAAATCTGTGATTGGCTTCACCTTGGTCCGCTTTTTGTTGGGTGTCGATAATTTATTTTCAGACATTCCATCTTGGCCAATTTTCTCACGTGTTATACGCGAAACAGTATTGCGGCCGATATCAAGAGCTTCAGCTACTCGTTCTACAATTCGATTCAATGGTAACAATGGTCCATTATTTTGTTGTTCTCTTTCAAAGTAGTCTCGGAGGCGACCAACAAGCTCCCTTTTTTTTTTTTTTTTTTTTTTTTTTATCCTTGGGGAATGCATTTACGCATACCACCTGAACCCCCAGGTGGTTATGTGGGGCTCACTGGCTAGAAGAGCCGGTACTACCCACTAAACCCCAAGCTTCCCCTCCCATCCGCCATAGTGGGACGCCGCGGGAACGCTTGCGCATAACTTCCGCGACGCCCCGGCGAACCAACAAGCTCCCTGGCCTGACTATCCAAAACAGTTTTGTAATAACAACAAAATCAACAAATAAAGAACAAACTCAACAAACTATTACAAATAACAATTTAACAAAAATGAAAACAAACAATGAAATAGCAATAAATACGTGTCACATACAAGGCGCTAGCTCTCGTACTGACAGCATCGCACGAGTCAACAAAATGGCCGCCGCGCCGATGCGTCATAGAGCAAAAATGTTGTCACGAAAAAAAATCATAAACCCGATTTTGATTATTTTATATAAGTACAAAGATATTATTATGTAGCTATAAAATAAATAAATTGATAATTTTATACACGTAGTTACACTGCGCAACTGAATAACAAACTAATTTTCATAACACTATTAATGAGAACTAGATTTATGCTGCGAGTATCGTTAATGATAAAAATGAATTGCATAACGTCACACCCTAGTCATATGGTACAGACAGATGTCAACATCATATAGGCAACTCTCACCTGTACCATGCTACAGCGCAAATAGTATAACAATATTGGCCATATATAAAAAAAATAACATAGAGATCTTTCTGGTCACCTTCTTACTTTTTTACACCTTTCAGTTTAGTAGCACGTTCCCATTAAAAAGTTTTAACGAATTAGTTTTTTTTTGTAGATGAATCAACGTGTTCAGATAAATTCAAGTTTATTCAACCTTAAAAAAAATAAGATACATATCTTGTTACAAATATACATTTGATTATTAAGATATGTTATTATTACTTAGTCTTAAAGGTAAATATCACAATAGCTGCATTTTCCAGATGGAAAAATAACTGCACTATTAAACATTGTTTCAGGTGAGACATATTACCCCGGTCAGCCAGGTAGACCAGGAAGTCCAGGAAGTCCGGGTGGTCCTGGTGGCCCTGGTGGCCCAGGTGGACCAAGTGGACCTAGTTACCCTAGTGGGCCAGGTAAATATAAAATATGATCTCAGAAGTCTCAGTATTTTCCATAGGTCAAATGACCAATTATTTGAGCAATTCCCTATCGGTTACTCAGATATGGATCCCGGCTAATGCATCATATTAAACAAACTTGAATGTTTTAAGAGGCCTCTACATGTTGGACCTGTGTTCTTAAGCAACCCTTTCAAAGATCAGGCTCCTTCGAACCCGTAATATCCAAATAGATACAAATAATAATAATAAACTTTTATTTATAAACAGATAGATTGCGCTTAATGGTCTATCCATAGCATTTTTACATAATAGGTTTGAAGCCTATGGGTAACTCAGATATGGATCCCGGCTAATGCATCACATTAAACAAATTTGAATGTTTTAAGAGGCCTCTACATGTTGGACCTGTGTTCCCAAGCAACCCTTTCAATGATCAGGCTCCTTCGAACCCGTAATATCCAAATAGATACAAATAATAATAATAAACTTTTATTTATAAACAGATAGATTGCGCTTAGTGGTCTATCCATAGCATTTTTACATAATAGGTTTGAAGAATTTAAATTCAATCGGATGCAATGCAAAGTAACAATAGTTTTTCAATATGAGAATAAGAGGATATTATAAGTTTCTAGACAGAGCCACATCAATTTAGTTTCATAATATTTCCATTTTTTTTTTGCAATATCTAGAAAAACCAGGCCAACCAGGATACCCCGGCGGCCCTAACCAACAACCCGGACAACCAGGTCAGCCCGAAACTTCAGGACATCCAGGACAACCAGGAAAACCAGGCCAGCCAGGATACCCAGGTGGACCTAGCCAACCCGGACAACCAGGTCAGGCCGGTCAACCCGGCCAACCAGGACAAGCAGGAATACCAGGCCAGCCTGGATACCCAGGTCAGCCTGGCCAACCAGGATACCCAGGTGAACCTAGCCAAACCGGACAACCAGGTCAGCCCGGAACTTCAGGACAATCAGGACAACCAGGAAAACCAGGCCAGCCTGGCCAACCAGGATACCCCGGTCAGCTCGGCCAACCAGGCCAACCAGGATACCCAGGTGGACCTGGCCAACCTGGACAACCAGGTCAACCAGGAAAACCTGGCCAGCCTGGATACCCAGGTCAGCCCGGGCAACCCGGCCAAGCAGGTCAAGCAGGAATACCAGGCCAGCCTGGACACCCAGGTCAACCTGATCAACCAGGATACCCAGGTCAACCCGGCCAACCAGGCCAACCAGGATACCCAGGACAGCCCGGCCAACCAGGCCAGCCTGGCCAACCAGGATACCCAGGTCAGCCCAGCCAACCAGGCCAAGCAGGATACCCAGGTCAACCCGGCCAACCAGGTCAGCCTGGAACTTCAGGACAACCAGGACAACCAGGCCAGCCTAGCCAACCAGGATACCCAGGTCAACCCGGCCAACCAGGTCAGCCCGGAACTTCAGGACAACTAGGACAACCAGGAAAACCAGGCCAGCCTGGATACCCAGGTCAACCTGGCCAACCAGGATACCCAGGTCAACCTGGTCAACCAGGCCAACCAGGATACCCAGGTCAACCCGGCCAACCAGGCCAACCAGGATACCCAGGTCAGCCCGGCCAACCAGGCCAAGCAGGATACCCAGGTGGGCCTGGCCAACCCGGTCAACCAGGTCAGCCCGGAACTTCAGGACAATCAGGACAACCAGGAAAACCAGGCCAGCCAGGATACCCAGGCCAGCCTGGCCAACCAGGATACCCAGGACAACCTGGTCAACCAGGCCAACCAGGATACCCAGGTCAACCCGGCCAACCAGGCCAAGCAGGATACCCAGGTGGGCCTGGCCAACCCGGACAACCAGGTCAGCCCGGAACTTCAGGACAATCAGGACAACCAGGAAAACCAGGCCAGCCAGGATACCCAGGCCAGCCTGGCCAAACAGGATACCCAGGACAGCCCGGCCAACCAGGCCAACCAGGATACCCAGGCCAGCCCGGCCAACCAGGCCAACCAGGATACCCAGGTCAGCCCGGCCAACCAGGCCAAGCAGGATACCCAGGTGGGCCTGGCCAACCCGGACAACCAGGTCAGCCCGGAACTTCAGGACAATCAGGACAACCAGGAAAACCAGGCCAGCCAGGATACCCAGGCCAGCCTGGTCAACCAGGCCAACCAGGATACCCAGGACAACCTGGTCAACCAGGCCAACCAGGATACCCAGGTCAACCCGGCCAACCAGGCCAACCAGGATACCCAGGTCAGCCCGGCCAACCAGGCCAAGCAGGATACCCAGGTAAACCTAGCCAACCTGGACAACCAGGTCAGCCCGGAACTTCAGGACAACCAGGACAACCAGGCCAGCCTGGCCAACCAGGATACCCAGGTCAACCCGGCCAACCAGGCACACCAGGATACCCAGGTCAACCCGGCCAACCAGGTCAGCCCGGAACTTCAGGACAACTAGGACAACCAGGAAAACCAGGCCAGCCTGGATACCCAGGTCAACCTGGCCAACCAGGATACCCAGGTCAACCTGGTCAACCAGGCCAACCAGGATACCCAGGACAGCCCGGCCAACCAGGCCAACCAGGATACCCAGGCCAGCCTGGCCAACCAGACCAATCAGGATACCCAGGTCAGCCCGGCCAACCAGACCAAGCAGGATACCCAGGTGGGTCTGGCCAACCCGGACAACCAGGTCAGCCCGGAACTTCAGGACAACCAGGACAACCAGGAAAACCAGGCCAGCCTGGATACCCAGGTCAACCTGGCCAACCAGGATACCCAGGTCAACCTGGTCAACCAGGCCAACCAGGATACCCAGGTCAACCCGGCCAACCAGGCCAACCAGGATACCCAGGTCAGCCCGGCCAACCAGGCCAAGCAGGATACCCAGGTGGGCCTGGCCAACCCGGACAACCAGGTCAGCCCGGAACTTCAGGACAATCAGGACAACCAGGAAAACCAGGCCAGCCAGGATACCCAGGCCAGCCTGGCCAACCAGGATACCCAGGACAGCCCGGCCAACCAGGCCAACCAGGATACCCAGGCCAGCCTGGCCAACCAGGATACCCAGGTCAGCCCGGCCAACCAGACCAACCAGGATACCCAGGTCAGCCCGGCCAACCAGACCAAGCAGGATACCCAGGTGGGTCTGGCCAACCTGGACAACCAGGTCAGCCCGGAACTTCAGGACAACCAGGACAACCAGGAAAACCAGGCCAGCCTGGATACCCAGGTCAACCTGGCCAACCAGGATACCCAGGTCAACCTGGTCAACCAGGCCAACCAGGATACCCAGGTCAACCCGGCCAACCAGGCCAACCAGGATACCCAGGTCAGCCCGGCCAACCAGACCAACCAGGATACCCAGGTAAACCTAGCCAACCCGGACCACCAGGTCAGCCCGGAACTTCAGGACAACCAGGACAACCAGGCCAGCCTGGCCAACCAGGATACCCAGGTCAGCCCGGCCAACCAGACCAAGCAGGATACCCAGGTGGGTCTGGCCAACCCGGACAACCAGGTCAGCCCGGAACTTCAGGACAACCAGGACAACCAGGAAAACCAGGCCAGCCTGGATACCCAGGTCAACCTGGCCAACCAGGATACCCAGGTCAACCTGGTCAACCAGGCCAACCAGGATACCCAGGTCAACCCGGCCAACCAGGCCAACCAGGATACCCAGGTCAGCCCGGCCAACCAGGCCAAGCAGGATACCCAGGTGGGCCTGGCCAACCCGGACAACCAGGTCAGCCCGGAACTTCAGGACAATCAGGACAACCAGGAAAACCAGGCCAGCCAGGATACCCAGGCCAGCCTGGCCAACCAGGATACCCAGGACAGCCCGGCCAACCAGGCCAACCAGGATACCCAGGCCAGCCTGGCCAACCAGGATACCCAGGTCAGCCCGGCCAACCAGACCAACCAGGATACCCAGGTCAGCCCGGCCAACCAGACCAAGCAGGATACCCAGGTGGGTCTGGCCAACCTGGACAACCAGGTCAGCCCGGAACTTCAGGACAACCAGGACAACCAGGAAAACCAGGCCAGCCTGGATACCCAGGTCAACCTGGCCAACCAGGATACCCAGGTCAACCTGGTCAACCAGGCCAACCAGGATACCCAGGTCAACCCGGCCAACCAGGCCAACCAGGATACCCAGGTCAGCCCGGCCAACCAGACCAACCAGGATACCCAGGTAAACCTAGCCAACCCGGACAACCAGGTCAGCCCGGAACTTCAGGACAACCAGGACAACCAGGCCAGCCTGGCCAACCAGGATACCCAGGTCAGCCCGGCCAACCAGACCAAGCAGGATACCCAGGTGGGTCTGGCCAACCCGGACAACCAGGTCAGCCCGGAACTTCAGGACAACCAGGACAACCAGGAAAACCAGGCCAGCCTGGATACCCAGGTC
Organism: Argynnis bischoffii washingtonia; assembly: GCA_033884665.1. Classification (NCBI taxonomy): domain Eukaryota; kingdom Metazoa; phylum Arthropoda; class Insecta; order Lepidoptera; family Nymphalidae; genus Argynnis; species Argynnis bischoffii. Next base: position 7,972,825 of record CM066618.1, on the reverse strand, counting down.
AACCTGGCCAACCAGGATACCCAGGTCAACCTGGTCAACCAGGCCAACCAGGATACCCAGGTCAACCCGGCCAACCAGGCCAACCAGGATACCCAGGTCAGCCCGGCCAACCAGGCCAAGCAGGATACCCAGGTGGGCCTGGCCAACCCGGACAACCAGGTCAGCCCGGAACTTCAGGACAATCAGGACAACCAGGAAAACCAGGCCAGCCAGGATACCCAGGCCAGCCTGGCCAACCAGGATACCCAGGACAGCCCGGCCAACCAGGCCAACCAGGATACCCAGGCCAGCCTGGCCAACCAGGATACCCAGGTCAGCCCGGCCAACCAGACCAACCAGGATACCCAGGTCAGCCCGGCCAACCAGACCAAGCAGGATACCCAGGTGGGTCTGGCCAACCTGGACAACCAGGTCAGCCCGGAACTTCAGGACAACCAGGACAACCAGGAAAACCAGGCCAGCCTGGATACCCAGGTCAACCTGGCCAACCAGGATACCCAGGTCAACCTGGTCAACCAGGCCAACCAGGATACCCAGGTCAACCCGGCCAACCAGGCCAACCAGGATACCCAGGTCAGCCCGGCCAACCAGACCAACCAGGATACCCAGGTAAACCTAGCCAACCCGGACAACCAGGTCAGCCCGGAACTTCAGGACAACCAGAACAACCAGGCCAGCCTGGCCAACCAGGATACCCAGGTCAACCCGGCCAACCAGGTCAGCCCGGAACTTCAGGACAACCAGGACAACCAGGCCAGCCTGGCCAACCAGGATACCCAGGTCAGCCCGGCCAACCAGACCAACCAGGATACCCAGGTAAACCTAGCCAACCCGGACAACCAGGTCAGCCCGGAACTTCAGGACAACCAGGACAACCAGGCCAGCCTGGCCAACCAGGATACCCAGGTCAACCCGGCCAACCAGGTCAGCCCGGAACTTCAGGACAACCAGGTCAACCAGGCCAGCCTGGATACCCAGGTCAACCTGGCCAACCAGGATACCCAGGTCAACCTGGTCAACCAGGCCAACCAGGATACCCAGGTCAGCCCGGCCAACCAGACCAACCAGGATACCCAGGTAGACCTAGCCAACCCGGACAACCAGGTCAGCCCGGAACTTCAGGACAACCAGGACAACCAGGAAAACCAGGCCAGCCTGGATACCCAGGTCAACCTGGTCAACCAGGCCAACCAGGATACCCAGGTCAACCCGGCCAACCAGGCCAACCAGGATACCCAGGTCAGCCCGGCCAAGCAGGATACCCAGGTGGGCCTGGCCAACCCGGACAACTAGGTCAGCCCGGAACTTCAGGACAATCAGGACAACCAGGAAAACCAGGCCAGCCAGGATACCCAGGCCAGCCTGGCCAACCAGGATACCCAGGACAGCCCGGCCAACCAGGCCAACCAGGATACCCAGGCCAGCCTGGCCAACCAGGATACCCAGGTCAACCCGGCCAACCAGGCCAACCAGGATACCCAGGTCAGCCCGGCCAACCAGGCCAAGCAGGATACCCAGGTGGGCCTGGCCAACCCGGACAACCAGGTCAGCCCGGAACTTCAGGACAATCAGGACAACCAGGAAAACCAGGCCAGCCTGGATACCCAGGCCAGCCTGGCCAACCAGGATACCCAGGACAGCCCGGCCAACCAGGCCAACCAGGATACCCAGGCCAGCCTGGCCAACCAGGATACCCAGGTCAGCCCGGCCAACCAGACCAACCTGGATACCCAGGTAGACCTAGCCAACCCGGACAACCAGGTCAGCCCGGAACTTCAGGACAACCAGGCCAGCCTGGCCAACCAGGATACCCAGGTCAACCCGGCCAACCAGGCACACCAGGATACCCAGGTCAACCCGGCCAACCAGGTCAGCCCGGAACTTCAGGACAACCAGGACAACCAGGAAAACCAGGCCAGCCAGGATACCCAGGCCAGCCTGGCCAACCAGGATACCCAGGTCAGCCCGGCCAACCAGGCCAAGCAGGATACCCTGGTGGGCCTGGCCAACTCGGACAACCAGGTCAGCCCGGAACTTCAGGACAACCAGGACAACCAGGAAAACCAGGCCAGCCTGGCCAACCAGGATACCCAGGTCAACCCGGCCAACCAGGCACACCAGGATACCCAGGTCAACCCGGCCAACCAGGTCAGCCCGGAACTTCAGGACAACCAGGACAACCAGGCCAGCCTGGCCAACCAGGATACCCAGGTCAACCCGGCCAACCAGGCACACCAGGATACCCAGGTCAACCCGGCCAACCAGGTCAGCCCGGAACTTCAGGACAACTAGGACAACCTGGAAAACCAGGCCAGCCTGGATACCCAGGTCAACCTGGCCAACCAGGATACCCAGGTCAACCTGGTCAACCAGGCCAACCAGGATATCCAGGTCAGCCCGGCCAACCAGGCCAAGCAGGATACCCAGGTGGGTCTGGCCAACCCGGACAACCAGGTCAGCCCGGAACTTCAGGACAACCAGGACAACCAGGAAAACCAGGCCAGCCAGGCCAACCAGGATACCCATGTCAGCCCGGCCAACCAGGCCAAGCAGGATACCCAGGTGGGTCTGGCCAACCCGGACAACCAGGTCAGCCCGGAACTTCAGGACAACCAGGACAACCAGGAAAACCAGGCCAGCCTGGATACCCAGGTCAACCTGGCCAACCAGGATACCCAGGTCAACCTGGTCAACCAGGCCAACCAGGATACCCAGGCCAGCCTGGATACCCAGGTCAACCTGGCCAACCAGGCCAAGCAGGATACCCAGGCCAGCCCGGCCAACCAGACCAACCAGGATACCCAGGTGGACCTGGCCAACCCGGACAACCAGGTCAGCCCGGAACTTCAGGACAATCAGGACAACCAGGAAAACCAGGCCAGCCAGGATACCCAGGCCAGCCTGGCCAACCAGGATACCCAGGTCAGCCCGGCCAACCAGGCCAACCAGGATACCCAGATAGGCCTAGCCAACCCGGACAACCAGGTCAGCCCGGAACTTCAGGACAATCAGGACAACCAGGAAAACCAGGCCAGCCAGGATACCCAGGCCAGCCTGGCCAACCAGGATACCCAGGTGGACCTGGCCAACCCGTACAAACAGGTCAGCCCGGAACTTCAGGACAACCAGGAAAACCAGGCCAGCCAGGATACCCTGGTCAGCCAGGCCAACAAGGATATCCAGGTCAGCCCGGCCAATCAGGCCAACCAGGACAACCAGGCTATCCAGGACAACCAGGAGAATCTGGACAACCAGGCTACCCAGGCAGGCCCGGCGAACCAGGGCAACCCGGCCAGCCAGGTCAGCCTGGCACTTCAGGACAACCAGGATACCCAGGACAGCCCGGCCGCCCAGGAGAGCCCGGCCGTCCAGGATACCCAAGTGGCCCCAGTCAACAAGGACAACAAGGTTACCCAGGCAGCCCCGGACAATCAAACCAACAAAATCAACCTGGCCTTCAGGGACAACCAGGTTCTAACGGTTAGTTCGCCATTAAATTTTTATTTTTAAATGAATTTTATAGTCACCTACCTACATTTGCTTTATATTTAAAGTCCTATACTCAAAAACATCACAATGATTTATAATTATTGTTATTATTATTTAACTAACGACAAACAAAAACAAATTTATCCCACGGGAACCGTACATTTTTCTAGGATAAAAAGTAGCCTATTTTTTGTTCTTATGTATGAACTATATTATTGTAAAGTTTCATTAAAATCCAATTAGTAGTTTTTGTGTACTAAGTTGTATAAGTTACTATAGTTTTTTAACGATCCCACGGGAACTCTTTAATTTTTCGGGATGAAAAGTATCTAAGATGTTGACCGGAGATAAAAGGTACCACCATACAAAATATTATTTAAATCGGTCCAACAATTTTGGAGATTAGCCCGTACAAACAGACATACAGACGAACAGAGAAACAAGAAATTTGAAAAATATCTGGATTTGTTCTATTACTCTTCTTACATCCCCCTGACTCGATTATAACATTTTTTTTCTATGTACAGACATTCGACCTCTACAGTTTTATTATATGTATAGATAAGAACCAAAAAATTGGTAAAAGTACATTTCTAAAAAATAATTATTGATTTAAATACCTATGTACTTTTTTCTTATAGGTGGTGACTCTCTTGGCCAACCAACAGGGACCGGAGTGCAACCTCCTGTTTATCCACCTTCAAGTCAGATGCCACCATTTCCCATTTATGTTATACCATACCCACTGCCTATCGTTCCAAGCCCTGTTTCATGTCCATGCTATCTCTTGAATCCCGGACAAAATAACTCAAATGCGGTTTCACAAACACAAACTAATAATAATCAAAATAACCAAGGTTACAGTCCATATGGCATAATTGGATTTATACCTGTCGTGTTTGTGCCAAACTGTCCAGGAAATTACACTGAAATGCAAACTGCTCAGGAAAGTTTTCCCAACGCAGTGCCAGTGCCATACAACTGCGCCCAATGCCAAGCAAATAGAGATATTTATAGGTACTTCGGTAGAGTAAATGGTGGCCGTAGTGTTGATTTTAAAGATCTAAAGGAAATTAAATCTTTATCAGAGTTAGAAAGCTTATTAAAGAATCAAATCAAACCTCAAAGAAAGAGTTTGCGAAGAATAGCTGTCCATCCAAGGGTGCTAGATGATGTGACAAATGATAAGAAATTAAAAAAAAGTAATGAAAACTTAAGAAAGCCACCAGCGGTATAATGTTTAATGGAATTTTAGAAGGATATAAATAATTTTGAGAACGTCCGACATTACCTTGGACGATTTCAAAATTTTTATAGTTGATGTTTTAATATTTATTCTCTGATAAAATCAGAAATTTATCTAGTTAATTTTATGTTTGTATCAAAATCATCAACTCTTAAAAGACGAGTATGTAATATTTACATTTGTAAATTCTATTCATATTTTGTAGTCTTATTATTATGTGTATACTTATGGCGTTATTTTGTATACGTTTTGTATTTAATATTATTAAATACATATTTAATATTAACAGAGTTTTATTTATAATCATAAAATAAAATTTTCATCATAATTAGTACCTATAATGAATGTAGTCACTACATTGTCACTACAAGCCTCGTTGAGTTCCGTTTTGAATACCTTTTATTATTTATTTTATAAGGTCACGCATAAAATTATATTAACACATCCATTTTTCAATACATTCTGCGTTTATTAAACACTAGCGACTTATCCTCGCTTCGCTCAGGTGCGTCCCTAGTTACATTTTACTATATAAAAATATAACTATTTTTATTGTGTACACTCACAATAAAAATTTAATTATTTTTATTGTGAGCGTACCTTAGGAGATCGATATAGGCACATGCTATCGCGGACTTTTTCGGTGGCCTTTTTAAAATGGAGCCTATAATTATCTAGTACATTGTTTCAATTTATCTCTAAAGGTTTAGCGAGCGTTATATAGGTATGTAATCGTACGAAAACAGTTTTTTTTTTTAATGAAAAAACATCGTCTAGGGCCTAGGCTATCCCTATCTTATTTGCCTATACTCTATACATCTATATCTACCTATACACCTATACATTGTATTCAGCCCTTTTTAACGTCCCACTGCTGGGCACGGGCCTCCCTTCTATACGAGGGGAATCAGGCCATAGTCCACCACGCTGGCCAAGTGCGGATTGGCGGACTTCACATGTCTTTCGAAAACTTGCTAGGTTCTCTCAGACATGCAGGTTTTTTTTTTTTTTTTGTCTGTCTCTGACCGCATCACGAGAACACCACTAGACAGGTTTTGATGAAATTTAGTATGATGATAGCTGGTTATCCGGGTCAACATATAGGATACTTTTAACTGCGCGAAAAAATCTAATCTCTGACAAATCTATACTAAACGGTAAAACGTAACTAGAAACGAACCCGAGCGGAGCGAGGGTGAGTTGCTAGTACAAAATATTTACAAATTATATACACAAACTGTTCTCTTTTATTGCTCTTCCAATTAGTGAAAATCTTATCAAAATCCGTTTCGTGGTTTACAAGTAGGCGCAGAGACAGACAGATACAGACAGCGACTTTGTTACAAGCTTTTTTTTAGTTTCACCTGTCCCGGTCTGTGAAGTGGAATCATGATTGAAGGAGTAAGATTTTACCGATTACTAAATGCCGCTTTTTTAACCCAATTCACGTCGTAATAACTCAAAATCTATTTAGCATAAACTCATGAAATTTGATTCATTTATTAAATCCCCTAAGATTAATTCGAATCTCCAATTTCATAAATACAGCTCCAACGTTATTGAAATATTAACGTCTAAAAATCGGCATTTTTATCACTGGCTGACTGACATATAGTAATAAAACTTAACCCACTTCCAGATCACCTAAAACGATGAAATTTGGTGTTCAGATGGGTAATCGTGTGCATATAAAGTAAAAAATTCGAAAACAAAATAAATAAAAAGTAAATTTTTAAAATGTGAAAAAAAATATAAATTAATTTTTATTAACGCCTTGCGCCTTCCAAAACATAATAGTAATAGTTTAAAACCTATTGCCTTTTGAAATATAAATATCAATCATAGTATATTGAATTTAAATGTCGCTTTGGAATTATGAATAATAATAGTTTCTTTACAAAAAGTCATGATATCCCACCTAAAACATAAATGTGAAAATGGGAGCCATGTTCTCTAGATAATCCTGATTCTTTTTCATAATAACATACAACATTGTTTTTATATTATAAGGTCAACATGTTTCACTCTTCTAAAAACTTGCTTTACTGGTAATAACTATTTACTGTCTTCTCTATAACTATCTACTCTATGTAAATAATTCGACTGTTCAAATTTAAGAAATTCTATTTATAAATAGCAAACACTTTTGTAGCAGAAGAAAACAAGAAATTGTGTTTTAAATTTATTTTAGAATGTTGTATGTTCTTATGAAAAAGATTCAGGGCTATCTACAGAACTTGGCACCCATTTAAATCTCAATTCTTTAGTCAGTGAAGTTGACAACCACGCTTATTCTTAATATTGAACTTGGCTCCCATTTTCACATTTTGGTTTTTGTTAGGATTTATAATTTCCACATTAAGAGGAGGCTCCCCAAATTTAACGCTGATTTTCTTAGATATTCTATGTATACCAGACATTAAATCAATGTGATAATTTAAATGTATGATTTTTCAAACCTTTTTCTATAGATCAGAAAAAACAGAAACACAATTGGATGAAATTTTCTCGATAGTTTTTTTTTTTTTTAAATATGCCTTTTTTAGAGATTAATGGATTTTCCTTTTTAACTACTTCAGTTATATATGCAAAAAAAATACTCAGAGAAGGAAAATATAGTTTATTATGTCCTGACTGAATAATATTTAAATTGATCTATTATTATTCTCATAATAAATTAAATTAGATTTGAGACTTACGTTTTTTATTTCTGTGCAAGAATAAGATCGATCGGATATTCGATATTCAACCTTGTTCGCAAGCAACTAAGGTGCAACGGCGATAATGATTCAGTCGGCCGCTGGCCCCTTAATGAGGTAGGACCTATGTCGCTTTTGCTCGCGCACAATCCCCCCCGCTAATTCATCGAATTATTCATTCCTTGGACATAGTGTAAAAAATCAACGTTTTTGGCTTTTTATACATAGCTTAGTAAAAACAACTTTAAGTAACACATTTAAGGTTGAATTTACATTATTGTATATTTTTTAAACTAGAATTACCTAAATACAGAGAACTTTTGCTTATGAATTTTTGTGTAATATTTAGTTTAGTGATCGATGATTCCGATCTGCCGTATACTAAGGGTTTCGCGCGGCTATGCTTATGATTAATATTAAATATAAATAAATAATATAATTAATAAATTTAAATAATTTACTATGCGCGTTGTATGTAAGTGTGTGTATATATAACATACATACATACATATGTACGCTTATCACTTTCGTACTAGGTACTTTTCTAGAGTTTACAAGTGTGTTATCAGTAGGTATGAACTTTCGTTTTGTTTCGTGGTGATATAAGTAGGTATGAAAAGGTTTTTATGTAAGATGTTGATAATATTGTAATTTCTGGAATTAGATAATCAGATTATAAAAAGCCCCAGAACCGCTGCATTTTTATTTTTTTCTAAAAGTCTATGTTGCGGGAAGCAGACACGCACACAAACACACTCTTACCGATTCTGCCACGACTTCATCAAGCGACTGTACGCGTAGGATTTGGACGCGGGTTTCAAATAAATCTACATGTAACATACCTACTAAATTTCATAAACATAACGCGAACTTAGCTATCCAAAACTAGTACGGGTAAGTAAGTATATCATAATAAAACATAGGTTATGTTTGTCCCTCAAGGATAATGCAGATTTCTATCACAGAAATAATTTTCAAATCAGACCGGTAGGTACCTATCTACATATGTAGTTCAGCAGATTATCTTCATATTTATAACTTTAACTTTTATTATGTACATATAAGTACATACGGGGCCATTTTAAATTTACTGAAGACCTTTTGTGAATATATTATTTACTAGCGACTCACGCTCGCTTCGCTCGCGTTCGTCCCTAGGTACATTTTCGCAATTAGTTATGTTTAGGTATACATAAATAGTAGCTTGCTATTCCTAAGATATTCATTTATTTAAATTATATAGCGATTTACCCTCGCTCCGCTTGGGTGCGCACGCCGTACGCGGATTTTGTTCACAATTTCATGGGTTTTAATTTTTTTTCACGGAACCCTGTTTCTTTTTCCAAAATAAAAGTAGCCTAAATTACTCCTTATAACATTAGCTATCTGCCAGTAAAAGTCACGTCAAAATCGGTCCAGCCGTTTCGGAAATTAGCCGGAACAAACAGACAGACAGACAGACAAAAATTGTAAAAAATGTTGTTTTGGTATATATACCGTGTATACATCCATATGCATTTAGTAAAAAGCGGTTATTTTAATATTACAAACAGACACTCCAATTTTATTTATCTGTATAGATATCATAACAACGTCGAAGTTTTTCTTTATGTAAAATAAAGCAGTATGTAAAAAGTTAGTGTAAATATATTATTTGAAGTGGCGCCCCTGGTGTAATAGGCACAGTGGTCAGTGAGCTCAATCAGCTGAGCGCGGGCGTCGAGCGATTAGAAAGCCAAGCGTTTAAAAAAAAAAGCAAATCTATACAGATAAATAAAATTGGAGTGTCTGTTTGTAATATTAAAATAACCGCTTTTTATTTAATACATATGGATGTATACACGGTCCATATACCAAAACAACATTTTTTAGAATTTTTGTCTGTCTGTCTGTTAGTTCCGGCTAATCTCCGAAACGGCTGGACCAATTTTGACGGGACTTTCGCTGGCAGATAGCTGATGTTATAAGGAGTAACTTAGACTACTTTTATTTTAGAAAAAAAACAGGGTTCCGCGAAAAAAAATTAAAACCCACGAAAAGCGTACGCACCCGAGCGAAGCGAGGGTAAATCACTATATAATTTAAATGATTATCTTAGGAGTAGCAAGCTACTGTTTATGTATAAATAAACATAGCTAACCGTGAAAACGTACCTAGGGAAGTACGCGAGCGAAGCCAGCGTGAGTCGCTAGTAAAAAATAAAAAAATGTTTCGCACCTTATGAACCACGTATTTCAATTCGCAAGCCAAGCAAAAGTGGGTGTAGCGGTATGATCTCGGACTAGAATTGCGATGATCGTAGGTTCGATTCCCCTAGTGTGTAGAAATTTTTTTCCTTTTTCTCAATTTATATATTGAATTTTGAATTTTCATATACAAAGTTTTTTCGCATGCGCTTTAATTACTCCCTTGTTGAAAAGTCCAAAATCCCAATTTTTTATCGTTTCTATGCCTTTTGCATATCTATACATATAATAAAATTGTGACTAAGCCGAATCTGTACATTAAATATTTTTTGGAATATCTTATTAAAATAGACATTATTATCGATACAAAGGCCGAATCTATAGTTATTAGAATTTTTGTCTGTCTGTCTGTCTCTTACCGCATCACGGAAAAACTACTGGAGGGATTTTGATGAAATTTGGTATGATAGTTGGTTATTCGGATTCCGGGTCAACACATAGGATATTTTTTACTGTGGGACAATATCTCATCTCTAAGAAATCTATACGTAACGTTAAAACGAGGGTGAGTCGCTAGTAAATAAATAAAAAAAAACGATAAATGATAATAAATAAATAAAATACTTATTTCTTTGCATAATTGAAAAAGGAATATTATATAAAAATGAGAAAAAGAAAAAAAAATGTCTACGCACGGGGAATCGAGCCTTCGACCAAAGAAATATTAGACCGAGTTTTTACCGCTACGCCAACTCATACTTAGTATGCGTGTTGAAATAAGTGGTTCATAATCATAATTCTAAAAACTATAGATTCGGCCTTTGTATCGATAATAATGATATCGAAATCGAAAATATTTTATGTACAGATTCAACTCAGAATTTTATTATATGTAAACATATACATCATAATAAGAATATAACAAACAATGCAGTATTAAACTAGCAAGTGAAATTGTCAGGAAGATTCCCAAGAGCAAATTCTTCGATTGCTTTTGATTATTATTTATTCAATACTGCAAAAATTACATACTAATTTGTAAATTTTTAAACATTATACCAACAAAAACATAAGTAATTTCCTGATTCAGCTCCGCCGCCTATGCAGTTAGGAAAATTAAAAACTTAACTGATATTAACACTGCCCGACTTGTATATTTTAGTTATTTTCATAGTATTTTATCGTACGGAATACTTCTTTGGGGCAGTGCCGCGCAAATTAATTCGATATTTATTCTTCAAAAAAGAGCAGTACGGGCTATTTATGATCTAAGAGCTCGTGATTCCCTGCGAGATGTTTTCAAAAAAATTGGTATTCTTACGGTTGCGTCGCAATATATACTGTGTAATATATTATTTGTTCGCAAAAATCTAAATAATTATGAAAAAAACAGTGATAGACACACCAGAAACACTAGGAATAGAAATAAGCTTGTTACGCCTAGACTTCGGCTCCAAAAGGTGAATAAATCCTTCGTGGGCCTGAGTATACGCATATATAATAAGATTCCACAAAATGTCCTAGACTTACCTTTTCAAAAATTTAAAGATAAAATTAAAAATGTTTTATTGGGCAAAGCATATTACACGGTTCAAGAGTTTCTTGTTGATGAAAATGTGTGGAATTGAGCATTATTGACTCATATGCGGGCTATCTACATGTTATATTAATAAAATAAATGTAATTTTGATGTTTAAAAGAGCAACTGTTGAGTTTCTCGCCGGCTCTTCTCAGCAGAACTGCTTTCCGAGCCGGTGGTAGCTTCCTCACGGACAGACTTCACTGACTCTTACATTAAATTGACGATTCAAAAGCACTTGTAATAAGTCTAATTGAATAAAGTTTATTTCATTTCATTTCATTTCATTTCATTTCATTTCATTTCATTTCATTTCATTTCATTTCATTTCATTTCATTTCATTTCATTTCATTTCATTTCATTTCATTTCATTTGATAAAATTCCTAAATATGTATTTATATATTATGAATATATAAATACTTGAATAAAATATAATTTACATGTTCAATATCTACTCAAATTCATTTATTGCATAGGAATAAATGTCTTAGCTTTTCGCGATTACTAAGTATATACTTATTATAATAAAACAAAATGTTACCGGATCAATTCTCGTATTTTAAATTTTAATAATATTAAAAACAAATTAATATAATAAATTGGCCTACTGCCTACAGACGCGCTTGCGTACTCTGTGACACTTGGCCTGTAGTTATGAGTTCACGCCGGCGACGTGAGCGCACAGCTCGCTTTGCGGGAGGGGAGGTAGCGTTAAATGCCTACTTCGCCCGGACAGCCTGGCCTTAACCCCTTCAGTATCAAACGAAAGGGCTCGATAAGCGAAATACGATAAGTAAAGTGACGTCATTGTAAATCCAATAAGGCGGACGTCTCAAAATGGCATTTTATCATTATAAACTTTTATTTGGTTAACCTATCTCGGTGCCTGTCTCTCTGTCTGCAATCACATCTTGCAAGTTAAATTTGACTAAACGTCATTCTTAATTCCAATATGATTTACCTTTTACCTGAGATTTACCTGTGTGTAAACAAGAATATAATGTTTAAAATAGGTAAATCTCGCGACAAGCTTACTTATACTATCAGCTGTTTAATGTATACAGAACATGTGTGTTTCTTCTAAATCATTTCTTTTTTGGTTATAATAAAAAATTTTTAAAAATAAATCACGCATCTGTGAGTAATCTGCCAACACATACAAATAAAGAAATATTTGTCGTGTTCGCGGTAATTAAATAATTCAAAAAGATAATTTGTTCTCATTCTATGGCATTAATCATTATTTTCGTTTATGTGATATTTGTTTTTGTGTAATAAAAATATAATCAAATAAGCTTATGATTACCTAAACTAAACTTTAATAGTTTTTTTTTAAATCTAATATTGAGCATGCTGTGATTGTCTGTAAATGGAAAAGCATTTAATCAAGGTACTAATAGCATATTTTTTATTATCATATAATAATGTATTTTCTGTTGACGGTCCTAAATAAATAAATAAATAAGATCTATATAAATCAATAGCACTCGTCTTTCTGTATGTTGACGCACGCGGCACATCAGAACGACCAAGTCGTTTAATGAATTATTATTTCAGACATTCTGACGTACCTGATAAAATTTAATTACCAAGTTTTATATGGATCAATTACAAAATATATAACTAACTCACATTAATATTTGGATTGACCACCACCTTTACTTTTACTTTACAACTTTTAGTTGAAATTTATTTTACAATTTTAATACATTTCTTTAAACGTACGCAAGATTTTATAACTTCGAGTCTTAGCTGCTATGACCATGACTTAAATACATCGTTACGGGACACTGGGCCTTTGTGTTCCGTTTTAGACGCATAAAGTATATTTAAAAAAAACTATTATGTTGTAGTATATTTATTTATAAAAATGACTAATAGACGCTTTGAATTGGTTTATTAGTTTAAAAGCAACTTCATTTTTAACTTATAGCTACTGACTGTCTATGGTTTTGTCTGCCTCCGTATGATATTTGTATTATATTGTAGATGTAGGCAGCCCTTTGGGCACGGGCCTCCTTTAGTGTAGAGTGTAGACGTATAAGTAGCTAATTTGTAAGAAGAAAGTTTTTTATAACATACTCGAATAAGCCTTTTATGTTAGTATGCTACCAAATTTTATATGAAGACCAAGAAACTAAAAAACTCACTTTTATTAGTAACAGTAAAAATCAGGCTCTAATATTCAATTCTAACGTATTGAGCTTGTCAAATAAAACCAAATTACCTCAAACTCAAAGTATAGCCGTTTAAGAGTTCCACTATCCATGTTCTGACCTCACCATCAGATTGGCTCGATAATACAAATGACCGACCCCCGGTCGGAACGAAGTTCCTTTTGCTTTTTGGTAGACGTTTGCTATTCAGTCATTATAATCTATATATAGATATATACAGGGTAAATTTTTTAAGTGGGCGTGCATGGCGAAATCCGAAACTATGAGGAATAGCGAAAAGTACTCAAAGGAGTCTCGGGCCCGATTTTCGTGAAAACTAAAACTGCATCATTGGATTTTTGAAAAATCAATTTTCCTAGCCAGGAATCGAACCTGTTGATTTTGAAAAAAGTTTTTTTTTTCATTACATTTATTATTAAACACACCTGCACCGCACTCATCTTTACATTATGTTCTAATTTCAAATTTCTAATTTCTTCGTGATCAAAGGCCACAGTAGAAGAAAAAAAAGTTAACATTTGAAATTAGAACGTAAAGTGAACTGGTGCCAATAATTTTAAGTTTTTTCGACGTTTCATTGATTACTGCTAACCGTTTGCGTACTGTTTTGTATTTTGTTGAATAATTTATTAAAGCAATACCGTACAGTAGAAGAGATGTTGATTCAGCAGTTTGGTGAAAATTTTATTGCAACGCATGGTCCTGTGCCGTGGCCAGCGAAGTCACCAGAACTTACACCCTTAGATTATTTTTTCTGGGGGTATGTAAAAAACGAAAACTATAAAGACACGTGTAATGTAATTGATGACTTGAAACGGTCTTTGGAAAATATTCTAAACGGAATTAATAATATTGTAATGCTAAATGTAGTACAATCCTTGAAACGTCCAATCCAGCTATGTATTGAAAACAACGGCTATCATTTTGAGCAATTGATCTGTTAAGGTTTACTAAGTAAATAATAACGAACAATAAAAAAACATTTTGTTAAAAATGAGCTCTTTCCTTAAGTTTGCCGTATGTCATGACTTCCTAGAATGCGTTCCTTATTAGCAACACTATCAAATGGTGTAATTATACAGTGTGTGTTTTTTTTTTTCAAAATTAACAGGTTCGATTCCTGGCTAGGAAAATTGATTTTTCAAAAATCCAATGATGCAGTTTTAGTATTCACGAAAATCGGGCCCGAGACCCCTTTGAGTACTTTTCGCTATTCCTCATAGTTTCGGATTTCGCCATGCACGCCCACTTGAAAAATTCACCCTGTATATATAAAAGGCAAAAGTGACTGACTGGTGTATCAGCGCACAGGCCAAATCCTTAAGGCTAGAAAATAGTAATTTCGCACACGCATTCCTCATATGACGAAAGCATCCACTAAGGAAGGATTTTCCAAAATTCAACACCCAAAGGGGTGAAATAGGGGATAAAAGTTTGCATGAAACTTTTTATTCCTTGGACATATTTGCATGAATTTTCGTATTTTTCGTAGTTTGATCGCGAGCGAAGCCGCGAGTTCTGCTAGTTTATATTATAAAATATCAAGTTAATAGAGTTCAATTGAAAAAACGATAAAATATATTTATTGTGTATAAAATAAATAATTATAAATTAAACACTGAATGGTCTGGGATAATTAAGTTAATCTATACTAATATTATAAAGCTGAAGAGTTTGTTTGTTTGTTTGGTTGAACGCGCTAATCTGCGCTGGCCGCCGCGCCGGTAGCTCTGCGAGCAGTCACTATTCCACGCGGACGAAGTCGCGGGCAAAGGCTAGTATAAAATAAAAATTTAAGAACTGTGTAGATCATATTTTATTAATACTATTTTAATTTTAAATATAAACATTAATTATCTATACATAGTATAATAAAATTGTAACTAAGCCGAATCTGTACATTAAATATTTTTTGGAAAATATTATTGAAATAGACTTTGTTATCGATACAGAAGCCAAATCTATAGTTTTCAGAATTTTTGTCTGTCTGTCTGTCTGTTATCTGATCATGGGAAAACCACTGGACAGATTTTAATGAAATTTGGTATAATGATAGCTGGTTATCCGGGTCAACATATAGGATACTTTTCACTGCGGTAAAATATCTCATCTCTGAGCTAAACGTTAAAACCTAACTAGGGACGAACCCGAGCAGAGCGAGAGTGAGTTGCTAGTTTACTATAAAAATATAAATAAAAGTTAAAAATGCCAAAGAGAAGAGAGCCGGCGCGGCGAACTGTGTGCGGCGATGTACATATATAGTTCATACACGGCTATAACTATAGCAAGAAGCGTCTGAAAAAAAGTCTTATTACACTTTATTCGGTCTCGCTCCCATCCGCTCAGAGCGTGTAACGCGCGATAAGGAACATCGTTCCAAAACTTGCAAAGTTTAAAATCGATATGGCAATGATTAGTAGGTAAAGAGGACTGATTAGATCTGTTAACATACTTTCAATTTCATGGTTTTTTATCGAATCTGATTTTCTCGAAAACGGTACATTCTATGTTAAAGAAAATTTTATGGGACCAACTCGAGACCTATCTGGATACAATACCGGTTAAACAACAAAATCAGTCAAGCCGTCTCCTAGAAATTGGTGAACATACATAAAAAAACATACATACAGACGAACATAGAACCTCCTCCTTTTTGGAAGTTCGTCAATTACAGTAATAGAACTACGTACTATTAGCACATTGCAAAATTGTAAAGACAATTTGGTTTGGAATTGAAAGAAGGGAGAATAAATAACACTTCGTGTTGTATAAGAAACAATTTTTTTTATTAACATAATAAAATAATGTGAATAAAATATAACTCTTTAAAGAAAATAATTAAAATGATATATTAAAATCTAAATAGACAAAGATGACAATGTTCTTTCATTCATTTTTGAACAATTTAAATCTAAAATTAAAAATGTATTAGTGAATAAAGCTTATTATACAATCACGGAATACTTCGGAGATATCAATGTGTGGAACTAATATCTGGTTGGATCTCACGTAGGATAAATATATAATAATTATTGTATTACAATATTGTACACAGTTTTTATTTTAAAAGAGCAACTGTTGAGTTTCTCGCCGGCTCTTCTCAGCTGAACTGCCTTCCGAGCCGGTGGTAGCTTCCTCACGGACTGACTACACTGACATTTAATTTAAATTTAAAATGTAAAATTGACGATTCAAAAGTGCTTGTAAAAGTCTATTTGAATAAAGTATATTTTGATTTTGATTTTGATTTTGATTCAACTCTAATCTATTCCTTAAAATGTATAATCATTAGAAGTGGCCTTGTCACGACATCCTCTACGCAGTGGAGCGTAAGAGCAAGAAAACGTCGGTCTTCATTTCACCAGTTAAAATTGGAAACCTTACAATTTCCGCATATAATCTCATAAATAGATACGTACCTTCGCATTTTAAATAAATATTTTTTTGAACAAAGGAATACACTTGCACCAAATAAATAATAATTGGTACACTTCCCCTTTCTAAGAATGTGTTTATAATATAAAAGAAACAAAGCCTTTTTATATAATATACAATTTCCTTAATATTTAAAGTACCTCATATTGTCTCCTTTGAATATTGAATAGGATAGCTTAGCCTGGAATAAATCAAGTAATAAACTATGCAAATATAGCGTTGACCTCAGCTATTAGAGGTACGCTCCCGAGATTTTATAGCTCGTAAGAGAATGACACATTGTGTCATGCTAAAATTAGTCTGCGTCATTGCATCTTTGCAGAAGGACGGATTGCCTACAAACGGACTCATTACCTCTCAGTGACCATTGTCAATTATAAGACAAAAACTCCCACGGTTTATAAAGGTTGTACGTATGCGTACGCACTCAGAGCGCGTCTTAACTCATCCGCAATACTAGTGCTGTGTTACGAAATATAAAGAAGCGTTTTTAAGTGTAAGTTTTTTTTTATTCTTAACAAATATAATTAAGAAAATTAATTTATCATTATTAAATAAATTATTATAATCCTCAAATCAATACAGTATACATCAAATAATTTATTGTTGACCTATTATATCATGATCGCATATATTATGTTTATTTTGAAATAAAATTGGGAACTCAAATCAGTTAAAAGTGAAAAAGAAAGTAAAATATAAAAATATATTTATATTTAGTTAGTTTTTTGGAAGCTTCTATTTCTTGTTTATTTCTTTCGCGCCGGATGCGGATCTAGAACCAACATATTTAGATCTAAATACACGACAATTTCAAATCCGTAGAGCCACTCTCGAGGGATATGGATTATCATTTTGTACATTAATTTGACGTACAATTTTGACCACGGTACAAATTCACTTCGCGTCATAGCTAAACAACATAAATGAATACAAGAATATAAAAAAATAATATAACTATTAAGCATTATATTAAATATGATTATAGCTATAATTTAAACTTAAGTATAGAAAAACCAGTCTTTAAGTTCCTATAAAGAAATTTTCGGGGTGTCCTGTTTCCTCCATCAAGTAAAGGCTAATAAAAAAATAAAAGGATGTTGCTTGGCCTATTAGTCCAGTCAAATAAGGTCTGAAATCAAAATTTTGGCATTCAATTTAGCATTTTGATATAATGTAGTTTTAATGATACAAAAATAATGTGTAAAGGTTTTCATGTCTGCAACCCCCGGCAAAGGTTGAAAAAAAATATTGTCAAAAGTGTTTTTTCACAATGACTCGAAAACGGTAAAAATTAGAAAACTTAGACTGGACTATATAGCCTAAGTTCTTCTTAAATTATTGATGAACTAGCGACATACCTTTGCGTCGCTCGGGTGCGTACCAAGGTACGTTTTAATTTTTTTTAATGAAACCCTAATTCTTTTTCTAAAATAAAAGTCGCCTGAGTTACTCCTTATAATATCAGTTATCTGTCCGTAAAAGTCCAGTTAAAATTGGTCCAGCCGTTTCGGATATTAGCCGGAACAAACAGAAGACAGACAGACAAAAAAAATTTAAATTGTGTTTTTCTTATAAGTACCGTATATAATTCCTTAAACATTTAATATAAAGCTGTTATTTTGACATTACAAACAGACACTTTAATTTTATTTATCTGTATAGATTATATGTATAGATAATTTAAAATAAATTCAGCTTCTGAAGTGAAAACCAGAGGAAGGAAGCGAAAGCCAGAGTATTACCGTTCCTATTGCGATCTGCAATTCTGTTTTGTGCAAACCAGATTTTTAGATGAAAAACTGTAATTTCAATAATATATTCGTAGAGAAATAATTTTGAAAGATGGTAGGAAACAAAGCATTTTCAACCGACTTCCAAAAAAAGGAGGAGGTTCTCAATTCGACCGTGTATATATGTATATATATATATATGTTTGTTTGCGGATTTTTTCGTCGTTTATAAACCGATTTTGATAATTCTTTTTTTGTTGGAAAGGAGATATCCCAAGAGTGGTCCCATGATAAGGAAACCAGGATCTGATGATGGGATCCTAGAGAAATCGAGGGGAACTTTCGAAAATTGTAGCGGCGAATAGTGCATTTGATAACATTTTCATTAGGTATTTTAAAGCACTATTATTTAATGAAGGTCTGGAGTCGATCTGATGATGGACCCGAAAAACAGTCGAGGGAACTCCTCGACGATTAACAGCAATTTCCTGGTGTTTGGGCTTGATTAATTTGTATTGATGATAAGTCTACACTAAAAATGGAAAAATAAAAACTTTAAAAAAATAAATAAAAACCGACTTCCAGGCACTGAAAAGTAAAAAATAACTAAACGGGGGTTTTCATTTAGAATAGATACTTAATCAGATTTTTTCGAAGTCGGTGCCAACCAATACAAATCCAAGCACACCGACTTCGAAAATATCTGATTAAGTATCTATTCTAAATCAAAACCCCCGTTTAGTTAATTTTTACTTTTCAGTGCCTGGAAGTCGGTTTTTTTTTTTTTTTGGAATCCAACTATTAAAACTTGCGAGCAGTGTAAACGCGTTGAATCCATACCACATTGATTTTTTTAGAATCGATTCAATAAAAAAAAAAAATCTTTATTGGTAACGTTTTAAAGATTACAGTTTATAAAATATGTTCGATAAAGACTACATTAGTTATAAAACTGTGTCGTAGTCATTAACGCCCACCTCCAGATTTTAATTTAATACATTTTGTTCCAA
Source organism: Argynnis bischoffii washingtonia (assembly GCA_033884665.1). Taxonomy (NCBI): domain Eukaryota; kingdom Metazoa; phylum Arthropoda; class Insecta; order Lepidoptera; family Nymphalidae; genus Argynnis; species Argynnis bischoffii. The sequence continues at coordinate 7,953,269 of CM066618.1, read as the reverse complement.
ATAAAGACTTAAAATTAAAATTAAGATATTAGTATTATGAGATGGATCATAAAGTAGTTTGACAGTATTAACATGTATGCGTGCGTGTGCGCGTGTGTATGTGTGTATGTATATGTGTTTGTGTATGTGTGTGTGTATGTGTGTGTGTGTGTGTGTGTGTGTGTGTGTGTGTGTGTGTGTGTGTGTTTGTGTGTGTGTATGTGTGTGTGTCCGTATGTGTGTCAGCCATATAAGTTACCTTATATTAGTAAGTTCTCTGTTTCCTCATATGTCAATTCTAACAACCAAGCTGTAACTATATTTTTGCATGCACGTGAAGTGCGGGGATATATATTAAGAATTTTGTTTATTTTATTATATAAAATTGGGGAAAAGAAGTCAAAATGTTGTTTAGCCAAAGCCGATCTAATACGAACAGTTTTGCAAACTAAATCCGATCTGCGTTTATTAGAGATTAGGTGGTAATCAAAAGGTGTTTGTGAGTGCTTACGGAGTATGGTTTGAAGTAAAAATAATTTTCTAACAGAAAGTACTTCAGAAATTCTATACAATTCGATGGTTGGGAAATATATAGGTTTAAAGTTCATTGTTTTGAGTATAGATCTTTGAGCCCTTTCTAGACGCAATAATTTCGTTTTATCAGTGCCTCCCCAGGCAGTGATACAATATGATAAGATCGATTTTACGAGGGCATGGTATATGTTCTTAAGTATAGCCAAATCAACAATGTTTCGAAGTCTTTTAAAGACAAATATTAATTTACGGAGTCTATTGCAGGTAACTTTAATGTGCTCGTGCCATGAAAGGGTGCTATCAATGTATATGCCTAAATACTTGGTTTGATTGGTGTTTTTAATAGTTCTGCAATTACAAGGGATATTTCTTTTGCAACTCGAATTATGAACAAAAATTTTAACGGGAGGAGAAGGAAGAGAAATACTGCTAGGGGCAAAGGTTATAAAATTCGTTTTATCCAAGTTTAAGGTTAAGATATTTTTGCACAACCATTTATTGACAGCAGATAATGCTAATTCAGCGTATTTTGTAACTTCAGACCAGTTTTTCCCGTTAACAAGTAGAATTGTATCATCGATCTTTAAAACGTTACCAATAAAGATTTTTATTATTTTTATTATTAATACACCTTATAGTTAAACTACATATTTTAGGAAATATTAACGTTATAGGTTCAAGCTAAAGACTGAATTTTAAATACAGGTGTTAGAATTGACCACTTATACATTTACAGTTTTATTTAACAATTTGTTTCCTTTAATTAATTATTATTAACATAAAACATACATATTTATTTCTGGGAAAAACCGCCTCTTAAAAACCTTCATTTTCATATCCCACTTGATAGGTTAGGATAAAAATATAAAACCCGACTCCATAAAAGCTAACTAAAAAGATGAAAACAAGTTCACGATGGAATATAGAGTATAAGTTTAAACTTGTAAATAGATATTAAAACATCAATTATTATTTTTTACTAATGCTACTTTTAAGTAATCAAACGACAGTATCGTTATTAATTTTCAACATCAAATTTTATACTCGTTAGGTCAATCTCGATGTGAGAATTCTCCAACAAACACTCGTTTATTGTGTTGAGGGTCACAATATTAAGCGTTACCTTCACGTTGTAATAATTAGTTACTCATGTTAATTTGCAATATAAAGGCCTATTAAGTATGTCCTTATACTTACTAATTAGGTAGGAAATACGTTAAAACATTGACTTAAGTATTTATGATAAAATAGCATGTACTCGTGGTTACTATAAAGCTTTAGCACTTAGTGGGAGATATCCTTATACATAAAAATGAAAAAAGGTACTACTACAAATAATTACATACAAATTGACAGTCGTGTACAGAGTGGTATGGTTTAGTGGCGTTATGTAATATAAGGTCTCAGATACGGTTCTCAAGATATTGTTTTTTTATAATTCCCGACGTGGTAAAATAATGGTTAAGTATTATAGACTCGATGCCTTGCCTTACTCCGTCTGTCGTTTCATAGTAAGCAAGAACGAGATTGTCGAAATAAATTATTGTCGCTTAAAACCCATAAAACAACAACAAGAAATAAAGAATTAAGTTAAAGTAATAGAAAAGAGTATGTGTAAATTAATAATAAAATTTAAAATATCTGTAACTTTTTTAGATGGCGAATTGTAAATACGTTATGATACTTCTCGTGTCTGCCTCAACATATGCAGCGCCTGTTGGTAAAGAAACCAACCAACAAAAAGCAGAAAATGATCTTAAGACAGCAAGCAGTTCTTGTAAGTAAATCATATTGTTGTGTTGAAGTGTAAATACTAATAAAAAAATTATAAATTTTGTAACATCTGTGACTATCTGTAGTTAAAGTATCCATCGCGTATTTTTTCATCAATCTTACAATTAATATAGAAAATATTGATCTCGTTACAGATTCAAGTCAATACTCTGACTGGGGAGGATATAATCCCGGAGGTTACGCATTCTCGGTGATAGGACTCGGTACCATAGATGATAAATATCCAAATGGTCCGGGATTTAGCGGTTATGACAACTCATTGAAAAGTGGTTATACCGGATACAATAGATATAATGAGATAGCCGATTATGGCGGCGCAGGATATAAAGGATACGGTTCTAATAATTTAGGTCAGGGTGGATACAGTTCTGGTGGATATGATGCTGGTAAATACGGTGGTAGTGGATATGGCGCCAGTGGATATGGCTCTAGTGGATATGGCACCAGTGGATATGGTGCCAGTGGTTATGGTGCCAGTGGTTATGGTGCTAGTGGTTATGGTGCTAGTGGTTATGGTGCTAGTGGTTATGGTGCTAGTGGTTATGGTGCTAGTGGTTATGGTGCTAGTGGTTATGGTGCTAGTGGTTATGGTGCTAGTGGCTATGACGCTAATGGTTATGGTGCCAGCGGACATGGCGCCACTGGATACGGTGCGGGATATGGGGCTAGCGGATACAATCCAAACTTTGGCTCATCACCAAATGGTTATGAAAATTTCGGGAACGGAGGATATGGTGGCTTTGGAGGCAACGGCGGTTTGAACTCCTACTACGGTTACAATAACCCTAACTATATAGGCGGTGGTCATCTTGGCTATGGATATTACAAAAAGGGAAATATTTACAACAGTGGTGTTACACCAAGCTTGGTTGCTGGATACAGGGGTTATACAAGGCGATAAATAAAACTTTGTATCAATGTTAATTAAATTGTATAAGGGATTTACTAATAGTTATAAACATTTAATTTGTCACAGAGGCTAAACTGTACGTGCACTTTCCCGATGTATTTTTTGTAACTTGTAATATAATATCAGAATTTAATTTAGAAGCCGTGAATACATATTGTGATGTTAGATATAGATTTTTTTTAATAATAACGATTTTGGTATGTTTTTTACAGAATAATGCCAGATACAAAATATCTATGACAGTTCTAATTTGGTGCATTTGTACTGTTTGGTGTAAAGTCGATTGATATTCGGAGTTTACAAATTTTAACGACCGTCGCTCGGATGACGAGTACTAAAGATACAAAAGAATTCACCTAATGGGAGATTTACCTTAAAAAAATTTAAAGAAAAAATCACTTCTAGTAAAACAAAACTCAAAAAAAGCACGGACAAAAAATCTGGAATGTTTGTATACTCACTACCGATTTTCCGTACAATTTTTCCAATATGGCGATACAAGCGGTCGTAACTCAAGGTCAACTCCGAAAATAAATAGCAAATAGTATTAAACTATAAAATCTACCAAATTAGAACTCTCCTTGACCTTTTGTAAATCAGAACCTACACAATGACCGACCATAATACTAGTTTTAAATTTACATTCCACACTTGAATTTCGGTTGTTTGCTTCAATGTACTTATCATACAGTTAATCCGGTATAGTTTTGACCAAAGAATTATATTTTTAAATTAACCACTCCTATTTTTAATCATTATATGTATAGATGTAATCGAGTTTTTCATTGAAGTTAATATTATATCATTCTTATAATGAATTAATTTATGTGTAATTGTTATTGTGTAAGCCTGTGATTTAATATTTATGAGTTACTATAAATAAATAAACAATAAAACAATACCACATAATTAGCAAATTTTATTACTAACAAAGACATACACGTAATCTTAAATCATACTTCCTACATCATTTAAAATTGTAGTTACATAGCGTAAAATTAAAAAATTGTATCGAAGTCACCATTAAGTAGTACTAAACAAGAGACTCAATAAAGACATCGCGGCGTATAACCAACATAAATTCGACATAGTTATTTTTTTTTCTTTCGAACTTTTATGTCACCTTTAGATTGATTACGCCGATGTCGTTGAATTAACTGTTAATCGGAGCCAGACGCGCTAGTCTGTTTCTTCATAGACTTTAACGCCCTCTCGCGAAGTTTTTTTTCTAAGTCCTCATTATTGACCTTGCTGTCCTCCTCTTCTTCTTCCTCGGCATCGTCGCTATCAGACGAATCATCTTTTCGCTTGGACGCTTTCTTATGCTTCTTGTGTTTCTTATGTTTTTTCGAGTGTTTTTTGTGCTTTTTAGCCTTTTTAGATTTTTTAGGTTCATCACTGTCGGAATCAGACTCGGACTCTGATACCTTCTTTCTAGGTTTTTTCTTTGACACTTGGTCACTGTCAGATGACGAATCCTCTTTTTCCCTCTTTTTAGCTTTCTTCTCGCTATCTTCACGTGCTTTGGGCTTTATATCATCTGCATGTTTAGCTTTTGGTAGTTTCTCCTCTTTTCTGGATTTGGTTATTTCAGGTGATACAATTTTTTCCTTAATAGAATCTGCTTTTTTACGTCTCATTTCTTTTTCTGAAGAGGTTGAATCATGTTTTGCTTTCTTTTTGGTGGATTTTTCTTCACTATCGGAACTGTCATCATGAGAATCTTCCGAATTGTCAACTTTCTTGGACTTGATCTGTTTCTCACCTTTCTCTATCCTGGCGCGGTCAACATTGGAATCTTTCCCTCGTTTCTTAGATTTTTTGTCAGTATCAGATTCCTCTGGAATGTTCTTCTGTTTACTTTTGGAACCCTTGTGTTTGACTTCTTCTTCCGAACTAGATTCGGAACTAGAAGATCGTGTTCGCTTCTTTCGCGATTTCTTAGCCAACTTCTTTTTGGCGGTCTTTTTGCTTTTCTTCTTCCTGTCTTCTTCCGAATCGCTTGACGATGAGTCCTCCGACTCACTGTCACTAGATGAGCTCTCTTTTTTTGGTTTCTTCGATCTTTTTGAGGTGGGTTTTTCTTTGCGCTTAAGTTTAGATTTACTCTTAGATTTAGATACCTCCTCGCTGCTCTCACTTTCTGATTCTGATTGTTTACCTTTGCGCTTATTCTTCTTAACTTCTTGAACTTTGCTAGTGTCCTCATCATTATGATCTTTTCCTGAAGCATCGTCACCAGACCTATCTGACTTTTTATTGTTTTCCATTTCATGTTTTCTTAAGAAAGGCGACGGTGTGCGAGACAGACTCTTAGAATATTCTCGTAAAACTGGTACTGCGATGAAATCGTCCCTTTCCTCATCGTCAGATGATTGAACAGGCTTGGTCTGGCTATCGTTTTGCGAAACTGATTTATCTCTGTTTTCATTAACAACAGAAGATTCTCTGCTTGTACTCGACACGCGCTCCTTGGATCGCTCCCGCGGAAGGGACACTCGTTCAGGTGACTTCTTGCGTAATTTGTCTACGTTTTCTGTTAATGAAAATTAAAATATTAATTAAATATTAAAGTACATTTAATATATAACTCCTTTAATAATTTTAATATATAATAACTCACCTTTACGCGGTATTGAGACCGATTTTTCCAAGCGTTCTTTAATTAAATCGCTCGATCTTCTTTCACGTGATTTCCTCTCCCTTGACCTTCTGTCCTTTCCTGATCTGTCCCTCGATCTCTTGTCCCTATTACAAATTTTAAATAAAAATTTATACACTAATTTCAACCATCTCATAGTTACTAATACTTTATATTATTATCAATGTAAAACCTAACATAATACATTTAATTGTATTGTATATAAATTTCAATAATTTACATATTTGTAGGAGAAGTATTTATTTATTTATTATTATTATTACTGTAGGAGAAGCAACAAAATAAACAATACTATTAGGAATACCAATTTACCTAGACCTCTCTCTAGACCGGCGATCCCTAGACCTGCGGTCTCTAGAGCGGCGGTCACGGGAGCGACGGCCGGAGCGCCGGTGCGAGCGCGACCGCCTACGCGACCGCGACCGGCGCCGGTCACGCGACCTGCATAACAAGTTACTACTTTTGTAGATTCAATGCTTTTGATCAATTGTTAATTTAAACATATTTGATTCATAATAAATCGATCTAATCTTTATAAATAGGGAACATACGTGGTTTTTTTATATATTTTTTGTGCAATGGCTTACATACATATTATATAATTGGACAAAAAAAATATCCATCTCAAAAAAACTAAAATTTAGTATAAAAAAAAATAATTTTTTTATAGATACAGATACTTTAAAGGCCAGCCATTTTGGCACGATTGGCGTGACGTCATAGTCTATGACAACATTGCAATAAACGAATGAACAGACCTAGATTGTTAGTACCAATTGTAAACACCAAATAACAAAGATATATCTCTGTTAATAATAGACTTTGACGTCACATTCGGTCTGACCAATGGCATTGCGTTTCAACTAGTTTGAAATTCCCACCCATTTTTGCACTTTTCAATATTAGATTATAATTCAGAAGCAATAAAAATTATTTAAAAATATATTATTTATTTTATATAAAAATTTCACCTTTATTTAAATCACACGCATATTCACTATCAAAGAATTTTGAAGAGTTGGTTAATTAATACAATTAAATAAAAATATAATATTTAATGTCTTTTATCAAAATAAATATATATAAAAAGAACTTTATTTATCATTAATTAAAAGAAAAGATAAAATAAACGAGATTAAAAAAAAACACAAAATTACCTGTCTTTTGAACGTCGTCGAGAGCGTGAACGCGTGCGTCTACTACGTCTTTCAAGCGATCGGCGACGTTCACGTGACCTGGTATTCACAACTCATACGTTAAAATGAAATATCATAGAAAGAAGACTTCAGAAATAAAAAATATATAAAGTATTGTATAAAGATATTTTTGTTGAAACTTTATTTTTATATTGAAGTACATATAATAAATAAAGTAATACATTTTAAACAACAATTTATTTTATTTAGTTTTGCTACATCCTTCATTTTAGCCTAAAAACACCCCCACAAAGTTACTTTAGCTTTATAAATAAATGTAAGCATATGAAAAAAAAACAACTCAGAATCCCTAATACCTCTCACGCCTCTCCCTCTCTCTACGGCGGCGCTCCCTCTCCCTCTCTCTCTCTCGCTCGCGCTCTCGCTCCCGGTCACGATCGCGGTCTCGGCGCTCCACTGACCGACGCCGACTGCTGCGCCGACGAGATTTGCTCCTGTATTAATTATTGTTTTAAAAAACAAAAAAAAACACACTTTTGACGAATTGAAATGTGTGGAATTACTCAAAATGTATCAAATACATGTATATATAACCCAAGCACGAGGGGTTTACTTGGTAGTCACTGAAGAGTACCACTACCCACCTCCTGCTCCATCCTTTTCACCAAATTATAGTATTGCCATCTGTACACAAGTGTACATACAAAGCTGTAAAGCGCGAAAAGATCAGCTGTTTTATTTGGCAAATCATTGTTCGCCTGTCAATTTTATTTCTATTGTCTTTTTTATTCTTTATAAGGACAGTTTTTTTCATATTTGGATACATGCATTTACTACTTTCTTGTCTGACAGATTAAAAAAAAAAAGCATTAGGGTATGGTCCAAAATACAACACTACTGGTCAAGTTTTAATCAGATTACGTTAAAATAAATAAGCATACATCGAACATTCTTAAATGAAATTTCTAAAATCCTTAAATAAAATACAGTATACTAATATAAAATTATCTCATCCAATTTACCTTTCTCTACGCGAGCTGCGCCTAGGGCTGACACTTGTCGAAGAGTCGCGATTGGAACGGTACTGACGCTTTTTATGCGATGACCTTTTCTTAGCACTGCCACCTTAATACGAAATAATCAATATTATAATGTCATAGAAATTCTAATAATGTAAATAGGTAAAATCATAATGCTTATACAAAGACGAAATGCCCAAAACAACTGTCTATATATAGTTTCCCATACACGCAAAATAGGCGCAAAGACGTCGAGTTGCGGAAATACGACCATGCCATACCATACCAACTGTTTATAAGGAAAGATCCTATCGTCTTCATTATAGTGAGTTTGGCTTAGGTCTTAGGTAAGTGATTAACTGATTACTTTGTTTAGTAATCCAAAAAATAAAGATTTATATGTATTTGAAATTTTATTATGTGCATAGTTAATGTACCAAGTTTCAGTGATTAGAGATATAAATTTTTAGAAACATGTCTAAATATTAATATTAATAGTTTGTAAAGAAAATTAGACACGGAAGTTAACATATTGTGTTTCTTATTTATAAAACATGTTTTATTATTAATGTTGAATGTATTTTATTAGAATGAAGAATAAAGATATAATATTATTTTGAATTTATCTTACGAGAAGACGCAGATGTAGACCGACGTTCACTGGATGAATGGCGTGTTTTTTCGGCAGGTTTTTCTTCCTCCTTTTCCACAACAGACCTAACAATAGAATTTTATTTTAAACAATATGTTTTGAAATATATAATATTAAATTTTATGACATTATGTTTAAACTTTAAAAATTAAAATACCATTGCAACTCAAACTACTAAATCAAGAATATCTTAATAACAGTTTATGTTATATTACATACCTTTATAAAAACAAATTCAAAATTGACTTTAAATAGGCTCATTCAAAAATGTCATGGAAATATTCTATCTCATATTGAAGCGGCCATTCATAAAATACGTTTGCACTTATGGGGGGAGGAGGCGTCGCTTACTTTAACAAGATATGACAAGGGAAGTCAGAGAGGTCTAAGGAAACGTGACATTCACAGCTCATCAAACAATTTAGCAAAGATTCTCCTAGGTTTTTTTTAATTTTATATAGTGTAAGGATTTAAAAAATTAACTTCAAATATGATTAAAAATTATTAATTTACGCACTTGTTGGGTGACGCAGATCTAGATTTTGGATCTGTTTCATTCTTCTCTTCTTTCGCAGGAACATCTTCGTTGTCATCTTTAATTGATTCAATTGAAATGTGGTTCAAATCTTCTTTTACTTCAATTTCTTCTTTCTTCTCTGGTGATTTTCCATTTTCTATATTGAATTTAAATATTTAATGTGTTAAAGATTATAAATATGATTTATATTAAAATCCATTTCATAAAAGTACATGTTTTGCAAGCATTAGAAATAAATAAAGAGGAAATAATACTAAAATCGATACAGATTTCATATTCAAAGTTTCATCAACAAACTGATATAAAATTGAATACTTAAATATCTAAAGACCTATGTACTGTGGTGGTAAATTAGCCCATGTTTATTATGCAAATTAAATGAAAATAGGAATAATAATGACATTATCAATACTAACCTTTTGGTTCAGGCAACTTGATGTCGTCCACATGCGGCTTGGGCTGGCTCACCTTGTCGCGGCTCCGGCGACGCGACCGCCGCGGACTGCCGCCACTGCGACGTCGGCTGTTGGGATAATTATATAATATAATCATAAATAATTCTATAATCATAATAATAATGTGTATTGAAAATTAAGCAGCGTGTTGCATTGAAAACATTTAAATGTGTAAATAAATAATATTTTTTTTTATTTACATATCGCTAGAAAGAGAGTAGGTATAAATATACCGGCAAAAAAAATATTTTATATACATAAATAAAGTTACTTTTGTTTTTTGTTTTAAAGTTTGTCCAAAATTGTAATTTTTTTTTCTTTGATTCATAGAGCATTTCAGGTTGTGTATGGAATATCAGGTAAACATTCTCGTAGGTGGTCACGGATCTATTGGTATAACCCTTGGGTTTCAAAAAGTCTAAAGAATGTAGTCTAATGGGCAACGGCATTAAACCAATGATCCTATTGGCCAATTCTTTTAAACAAAATGCGAAATAAATTACACGAGATTTGATTTTTTATCCAGACACAAATTTTTTGGTTATAAAATAAAAAAAAACTGCGTCCAATTGAACAAGAATACTTAATAATGCTCGCTGTCGCGACATGATAACTGCAGTCGCCATAGTAACAATCCAATCACTGCATGCGTCATTTCCTGGTCATGTAATTTTCTCACATACAATTCCATACATAGCTCTATATTCTATTATCTATACAGTACTTGTATACGAATCAATAAAAAGTCTACATTTTTAACGAAAACCCCATGATTTGTATCAAAATATATTGTGTCTAGTTTACGATATTGTACAATAGGTAAATAAAATTTATTGAATGACTATAAAATGTTACTTTTTTAGATTTAAGCGAATATTTAACATTTTAAATAAAAAGCAGTCTCTCCCATGATTACTACAGCAATCATGGTCACTAAAGAGACAAAGCTTTAGACGGCTCTAAAGTATACAATAATTAGTAAAAATAAAATAATGGCGACATAAGTACCTCACAATATTTGTTCATTAAAATTTGAATCATTTAATCAATTTAATTCAAAGTCATACATACTTCCTGTCTGAAGATCTATCTCGGGATCTCGTCCTCGAGCGCCGCCGATCGCGGGAGCGCCGCCGCGAACGCGAGCGGGACCTGCGGCGGTCCTTCTCCTTGTCCTTGTCCTTTTGCTGCTCTTCCTATATAGGGCAGTTAATAAATAATAATAATAATAAATAAATATTTTGGGAGATCAACACAGCAATCTAGTGCTACGAGGCTTATGTTATGGATACCAGGTAGTTGATACACTACACATCTTATATAACTTTTAAATACATACAATATATATATTATAAATATGTATAAGCACCTGATGACTGAAGTACAAACATTATGGTCATCATCATACAAATGAATGCTCCCAGCGAGACTCGAACCCGCGATCGCTGGCACAGCAAGTGGGATCACTACAAACTGACCCAAACGTGCCGTCAATAAAGTTGGATTTGAAAAATTCTTTAATATTCTACTATTTATGTTATATGTATGTAGGTAAAGTAACATTATAATAAACACAAAAGCAAGTGAAGCGAATCTTAGATCGTGATATTTTCGTATAATCGTGATCTTATCCTTTTACCTACGTTACGCTATCATTTTGTCCTCAAAACTCATCACACAATTATTCAGTATTCTCATATCCAGAGCACTAAAGTCCACTCAATATAATATGATACACTTACCATGCGCTTTTTGATTTCTTCTTTCTTCTGCTGTGTGAAGGACTCGGGAATGCCGTTCTCGCTGGCCTGCGCGCTTAAGAGCAGCTCCCACAGCTCACCCATGAACAGCCTCGCATTCTTCCCATTTAGAAATCCAGTCAAGTTGATCTGCATTTTCTTTGGACAAGGGAACTGGGAGACGAGGAAGCGGAGCGGGAAGAAAATATCATATAATTAGTCATCTATCGACAAGAGCGCAATAACTCTCAGTTCCTTGTACCATTTGGTATGTTATACAAGTCGGTTCGGAGACAAAATTTAGAACTCGAGGAGGCGCTCGGAGTGTCTTATTGCATCTGTGAAAAGTAGAAATGACAGAAATGACTCGGGTAGGGAAGCAAATATAAGGCCATTAAGAAGTACATTTTATGAGTGTGACGTTGATGGGCTTCAGTTGCAGGGGCGAGTCGTGCCGCGCCGCGCCGCTACACCGTCCCCGGAGCCTCGCCGCCACCGCCGCAGAAACGATGCTCGACGAACGCCATACTCACTCCTCTTCCAAATCTTGCATCTGTAAGGGTGTTGCGAACACAACCACATTATGTTGACCGCAAAGCCTAACTGAGGAAACTTCCCTACCTCGAGTCAAATCTCCCTCTGAGCGCCTCAGAGTTATTATATTTGAGCACATTTTTATAGAAGTAGCATTTAAGTATTTAATTTCCCCGTAAATACCGATTCAGAATGCTAAGGGCCTCCGTAAGAAGAGACGGGCGGGCGGCGTCGGCGGGCGGCTGCGGCTGGCGGCGATGGCGGCGCGCTAACCGATGGGGACCATAAAAATAGCCATAGCCAATCAATATACATTTAGTAATAATATACTTCAATTGCAGTTTCTTTTTACATCATGTTTCGTGACTGGACTTACTTAATTTTATTTAAAAATTTTAGCCAAAAGAAACTGCAATGATTACATTGTTTTACAAATATTAATATATAAAAATATAGAAATATTAGTCACCTTTTCCTCGAGTTGGTTGTTGACATAATCAATCACCACATCGTCTTCCATCTTCAGAATTTCGGTAATTTTCTGGGTGATCCATGGCTTCAGCACATCCAACTTCACCTTGGACATGTCCACCTATTGACCATTATGTTTAAAATACAAATATGCAATATGTATTTTAATATTAGCACTACCTACATTTTTAGTATATTTGAGGTTCCTCTGCATAAGCTTCAAAATGTGGGGTTTGTAGGGGGTTGGGGTTGGAGGGGGAGGGGGTAGGTGGGGGGGGGGGGTTAGGTGGGGAGGGGTAGACGGGGATAGAGGGGGAGAAGGGGATGAAGGGGGTGGAGGGGGAGAAGGGGATGGAGTGGGAGAAGGGGATGGAGGGGGAGAAGGGGATGGAGTGGGAGAAAGGGATGGAGAGGGAGAAGGGGAAGGAGGGGGAGAAGGGGATGGATGGGGAGAATGGGACGGAGGGGGAGAGGGGGATGGAAGGGGAGAGGGGATGGAAGGGGAGAATGGGACGGAGGGGGAGAAGGGGATGGAAGGGGAGAGGGGGATGGAAGGGGAGAGGGGGATGGAGGGGGAGAGGAGGATGGAGGGTGAGACGGGCGAGACGGGAGGGGGAGGAGTGAATGGGGTAAGCTTAGAAACTACTGATTCATTCTATGAATTCTTTCACTAATAGGAAACTACATTACTATGTACTGCTATAAGCTACCTATAAATCATTGAGTTGCTGTAAAGAATAAAATCTTTAGTTAATTGGATTTCATTTATAAATGGCATTTTGAATACTTTAAGTTATTAGCCTACTAAGTTTCCAATATTTATTAAGAAAAATGTGTTTTAGATAAGATTATTCAGAGAGCCCAATGGACTTTTAGACAATTGACTAGAATTTTTGGTTATTTGCACATTTATATTTTATGTGTGTGTATTTTACATGTTTTAAAAGAATGTTTTAAAAAAATATATATTTAACAAACAATATAAGTTCTATAACAAAAATAAGAATTAAAAAATTTATAAGTACCTGTTGTGTCAAACAATCTCCAAACTTCATTTGTTTCATTAGCTTTTTCTCCTTGTCACTGAAGCGAGTGTCCTGCTCCGTACTTGTACCCTATAAATAGCAAATCATCAGACCGATATGTATGTGTTTCAATATAAAAGATTCAGTATTATGTAAATTTAAAACCCAAACAATTATATATAAATAAGATTCTTTTCATTTTATATATTATTATACATTATTATAATTATGGAGCTATAATAATTTTGTACAGTAAAAAAAATGTTTTGTATTGTACAAGAACATACCATACTTATCATCATCATATCAGTGTTATGTCAATTACAAAATACTTATGGATTAATAATCGATTTGCCCCTATTAAAATTTCATATATATAACCTATAAATTATACGACACTCAATTACATTTAAATATATAACTTCTTGCGTAGGCAATATCTTAACCTCAACAATTTCAATTTTTAAATGCTATAGGTTATTTTATTTTTTTGTGATTACAATATTCATTGCAAAAATAATCAATACTAACGTGTTTTTTTAAACATCTTCTATGAATTATTATTATACTACCAAGGGTCCATTTAATTAAACCTTTTATATATACATATACAATCATAATTAAATAATAATATTGAAGAATTTATCAAATGTAATTATGTAATAAGATTTCCAATATTTAACATGGGAAAATAAAACTTACCGTATACATCATCATATTTGAGCATTGATCAAGAAAAATCAATAAAATATAAGCAAGCGGCTTGGGTAAGCTCGAGCAGGCGTTAAAACGCCTTCTGTATATCAAAATATACAATAAATAGTCAATTTTTTGTCTCACACAGTAAAACGTTTTTTTTATACAATACTAATTGAGGTAATTTCATTATCCATTGTAAATAAATGTTTTGAATTTACAAAGACGCTAATAGCACATTATATTACGAATCAATGTGATCAACCGCCATTTTAAAAACAAGATGGCTGAACCATAGATGAAACGTTGAAACTATACTCTATAGTCTATGATATTCCCACAGACAATACATTTTTTATTAAATTTTAATACAATTTGTCATTCATTTTAAATATTTGTCATAGGTACCTACTTGATCTAAATCATGAAATAGAAAAATATAAAAAAAAAATTTTTATCTTCCATGATCAAAATTATCTATTCAAGCCAGGGAAATAATTTTACCTTTTCTCCCGCCAGATGTCGCGATCACTATGGCCCTCAGTATATTATAAAGCTCTATGTCGTGGATGGATTTTTTTGTCATTTTATTTAAAATTTAATTAAAATGACAAATTGTGCAGTGCCAGGATACTAAGAAACTGGATAGATTCCCAAAAGACAAAAACTGAAGAAAAAAAATATACTAGAATATCATTTAATTAAAGAATATAATATTATATATCATTTATCAGACAACAACAACGCTAACCATTGCAACAAAAGTACGTACATTTTTTCGTAATGCTTTCACCAGCTTACCCCCCAAACTTCGATCAACAATACTACTAGATAACGTGTCACGTACAAAATTAAAGCTAAATTCTGTCCGCGCCAATATGTACTTATACAGCTTCATTTGTATATTAACGAACCAAGACAAAGTCGTATAATAGTTTTATTTTCAACCTAATCAACACCATAGCACCTTGTAATAAAGTCACAAATCTTCAAATTATCATCATACACTTACGATCATTTCATATGTTTTATAATATTTATTGTAAAATCAACCTTATCTTTAAACACATAAAGCACTTTTCCCGTTGTTGCTTTGTGAGCTAAATCGTTATGTTTTGTTTCTGTTTGCTTCTTTGAATTTCGCCAAACGTTCTTAGCGGATTTAAAATTGTTCAAAATTTCATTTTTGTATTATTCCGTAGATTAAATCTTAAAATATTGACTTAATCTACATGTACTTACCGAAAATAAGACACTCCGTCCGAAAAATTTCTTCTTCGTGCATTATTTTTGCAACTTTTAAATACACAGTGCGGCATTGTGAGCGTCTTTACGCTTGCAGTGTTTCAATACAATTAATCGAAATATACGCTCACTTTTCAAGTGAGCTGATATTTACCGAGACGGATTTCTGACGCCGACCCGATATCTAGTAGTATTTTTGATCAAAGCTCCCAAGTCAAGCGTGCGTAAGTAGTTTTACTTCAATTATTTAAATTTGGGCTTTTTATTTAATTTTTACTTTTATTATTTAAATTGTTAAAAAACGCATTTTGTCCAATTTAGTGGGTATTAAATTTTAGGTGGCCTCTTTTAATTTTTATTTCGATATTTTTTTTTTTTTTATGGTACTCAGTGATAAACGAGCAGACAGTCCACCTGATGGAAAGCGATACCTGTCGCCCATAACACCTACGATTCATGCACTTAAGTTTTATGTAACAAAACTGCAGAACCGCCGGTACGTTATCACTGTGAGGACTAAGATAATATGCCTCTTGCCTGTAATTGCGCTGGCTACCTTATCCTTCAAACCGGAACACAACAATGCAATCATTGTTGCTTGGCGGCAGAAATAGATAAGGGGGTGGTACCCATCCAGTCGGACTCCTCAGGCTTGACAGAGTCCTACCACCGGTAAAATATCTGATATATCGTAGCATCCCTAGTATGAATCTACAAAACTACTTGCAAACTTAAATTTTAAATGTGCTTATCTTTCACGTGATTTTACTGAGTAGCAAATGACCTCGCATGTTGATGTTGCTGTCTGACCGATGTTGAATTTTTAAACCAGCTTCATTATTTTATATCAGTATGACGTGTTGATTAAGGTTAGATCCATACTATAGTGCTGATCGCGGTTCGATGTCGGACTGGTACCAGCAGCTGTATGCTCCTATCCCCTCGTTTTAATGAAAGCCCATGCTCAGCAGTGGGACGTTAGCAAGGGCTGACAGCACACATGAACATTCACCCCACAGTAATAAATATTCATTTTTATAAGTAATAATTATTATAAAAATATAACATAAATATAATATATTTTTTAAAATTATTAATAATAAATTTGACTCTCACTTACGCGACACTCCCATGACACTCATTTTTCCAATGTATTGACTTACCCCTCAGTCACGCCTAAAGAAGTTTGACTTTAAATATTGCTTTTCACCAAATATCTATACAGAAAAATAAAATTGGAGTGTCTATTTATAATATTAAAATAATCGCTTTTTACTAAATGCATATGGATGTATACACGGTACATATACCAAAACAACATTTTTTTTAATTTTTGTCTGTCTGTCTGTTTGTTCCGGCTAATCTCCGGAACGGCTGGACCGATTTTGACGGGACTTTCACTGGCAGATAGCTGATGTTATAAGGAGACTTTATTTTAGAAAATGAATTAGAGTTCCGCGAAAAAAAAATTAAAACCCATGAAATTGTGAACAAAATTCGCGTTTTCAAAATTCCAAGGAGTAGCAAGCTATTATTTATGTATAAACATAACTAACTGCGAAAACGTACGCGAGAAGAACGCGAGTGTAGCGAGCGTGAGTTGCTAGTTATTAATATTTCGAAAACAAAATACTTTTTTTACTTTACTATTTTTTACTCTTTCAAATTTTTTGTTTTCAATTTTCTTCTCTTCGCTAACGCATGATTTTAAAAAAGATTTTTATTTTTGTAATTTATTTATTTTTAATTTCTGTAAATATTATTTTTTTGTAAATTTACTGATATTTTTTTTTAACATGAATCGGCAAAAAAGATCTGGGCTAAGGTTAACACCATTCTTATATTCATGAAATTCACAGCAATGGTCTCGAAAATATCAAGGACAGATCGATTTCGACAAATCGTACACAAACACAAACACATTATATAAGAGGTTTTATAGGAGCCGTGGGTTGGCTGCTTGGGTCAGACCAAGTAAAATTACTGAGTTTTTCTGTCAAGAAATTTTTAGTAACAGACCGAAGTTGGGATTCTTGATCTCTCCTGCGCTTGGTTACTTGGTTCTGCGCCATATCTCTATTCTCTCACCAGTTATGTCCAAATGTCATCACTCATCCCATCAGATTATGAGCACAAACTTTATAGAAATGCTACGCATCAGTATGAGTCTTCATCTACATTGATGATTGAGAAATGAGAATGCTTATGCACAAGTTTCATCGAAATTGGTCGCCGAGGGTGATAAATCGGTCAGGAGCACTTTATCTGTAGGTACACTAGTACCTTCTACTCAGTCTCTCATTGATATTATCATATACCCACAAAATAAAATATAAATAATTTGGCTAGTATATCATAATAATTTCCTTTGATAGAAATAAATAAAATATAAACATTATCTAATATATTTAAACGAGCAATTTGGTATGTGTATATTCGCTGAAATTGGGTATGTAGGGGTTGTCGGGGCGAAAAATTGATCTAGATTAGGTAGTCTTGTCTGGGAAAACGCGTGATTTTGAGTTTTCATGCGGTTTTTTTTCGCATTATTCCACGCAGAATATGGTCGATAATTTTTTTCACTCAGACATAAGCATCGGGGTCAAGCGACCAAGGTGCAAGATTAACAATCACAGGTGTCCGAGTTCGATTTGGATAGAATATAAAGTTTTTATTTTTGTTTTTTTTTTTGTATTTATTTAAGATTTTAGTTATTTTATCTAAAAAAAAAATACATCGATCAACAATACTACTAGATATCGGGTCGGCGTCAGAAATCCGTCTCGGTAAATATCAGCTCACTTGAAAAGTGAGCGTATATTTCGATTAATTGTATTGAAACACTGCAAGCGTAAAGACGCTCACAATGCCGCACTGTGTATTTAAAAGTTGCAAAAATAATGCACGAAGAAGAAATTTTTCGGACGGAGTGTCTTATTTTCGGTAAGTACATGTAGATTAAGTCAATATTTTAAGATTTAATCTACGGAATAATACAAAAATGAAATTTTGAACAATTTTAAATCCGCTAAGAACGTTTGGCGAAATTCAAAGAAGCAAACAGAAACAAAACATAACGATTTAGCTCACAAAGCAACAACGGGAAAAGTGCTTTATGTGTTTAAAGATAAGGTTGATTTTACAATAAATATTATAAAACATATGAAATGATCGTAAGTGTATGATGATAATTTGAAGATTTGTGACTTTATTACAAGGTGCTATGGTGTTGATTAGGTTGAAAATAAAACTATTATACGACTTTGTCTTGGTTCGTTAGTATACAAAATACAAATGTAGCTGTGTAGTGTGTAAGTACATATTCGCGCGGAGTGCGGACAGAATTTAGCTAATAGCTTTGATTTTGTATGTGGTATGTTAACTAGTAGTATTGTTGATCGAAGAAAAAATACGATTCAACAAAAAAGAACTCCGAGCGAAGCTCGATCGCCCAAATACTCTTTTTTTATTGGTCTCAAAATAATTTATACTACCTTATACTAAGGATACCTATGTATAATAGTTAGTAGTAGCAAGGCCAGAATGCTAATCCAAACTAACTTAGTTACTTTAAAAGATATTCCTAAGAATAGAATGATTAAAATTATACTATAATTAGCATTAACCTGCAATTAAAATTTAATCCTATCACAAGAAGCTTATAAGGTTAAATAATTTATTCTTCACAAAGTAATTTACTTGTTTACAATTTTTCAGCTAAATTAAAATCGTAGTATTGTTGCGTAAGCTATTATAAATAATATGTATTAAAAACATTAATTTATTTTAGCCTAGCATCAACAAGTGATATGGCCTGATCTTTGACATTGATGCAAGATATCAAATTGATGAAATACCCTATTAAATTCGATTTGGGACAGTCTTGCTCTTGAATGAATTCCATTAGAACTATATTATAGTGACCATGTGTATCTTAAGATTTTTTATTCACGAAGCCTTTAGTGTAAATAAAACGAAAGATATTCTTTCTAAGCTAAAACAAATTGATTCCGATGTGGAAAAGTTGTCTACAGAAATTTGCTACCATGTGGAACTTGCTGAAGGTTGTAATTACCTCAACATAAACCAAATAAAAATATTGCAGTGGCTTTTGAATACACCTCTTCAACCTCATGCTCTTAAAAATGAATCTTCTTATAAATTTGTAAATGACAACCAAACAGTGATTGAAATTGGACCTAGGTAAGTTTTGAAACAAATAACGCTATTTGATTACAATATGTAAAATTTTTAATTAAATACTAATATTTTTGAACTTTTTAGGTTTAACTTTTCTACAGCTGATTCAAGTAATTCAGTTCAGATCTGTCAAAGTGTGGGGCTACATGATGTTGTGCGTCTTGAAGTATCCACAAGATATCTCATTTCCTTTAAACAATCGAAAAATATCAGCAAAAGATTGTTTGAGGATTTGGCTGCACCACTACATGATAGGATGACCCAATGCATTTATACAGCAGAAAATCTGCCCAGGCAGAGTTTTAATGAAGGTCTACCAAAAGACTTAGAGCCCTGGTTTGTGGTACCACTACAAGCTGAAGGAATGACAGCAATGGAGAAAGTTAATAAAAAATTAGGTAAAACTGTCCTTTATAAAAGGCCTATTAAAATTTCTTATATACTCATTGACATGTTCATACAAGTTTTTTCATTCTCCAGTAAAATACAAACAGCTATTACTATTAACTCGCTATTCCTAAATTTTGTCTATTATTTTAAATAAATATCTTTTTGTTTGTTAGGTTTGGCTTTTGATTCTTGGGATATGGAGTTTTATATGGATTTATTTGTAAATAAACTGAAGAGAGACCCCACAAGTGTTGAATTATTTGATCTCGCTCAGAGTAATAGTGAACATTCAAGACATTGGTTTTTTAAGGTAAGTGATAAGATATTTATATATATAAGACATTGTCAAAAGTATTAACATTAAAATATATTTATTTCATTGTTTATTATTTTGTAGGGAAAAATTATTTTAGATGGTAAAGAAATAAGTGAGTCCTTGATAGATATGGTTGCTTCAACACAGAAAACTTCTAATGATAACAATGTAATTAAGTTTGGTGATAACAGCAGGTAAAGCTATCCAATATTTCTTCTGAGAAAAATGTACAAAATCATTTAATATAGTTTTGATTTTGAACTACTTTATTCTACAGTGCAATAAAAGGTTTTAAACACACAAAACTAAAGCCAAGCAACATAAAGGTTCCATCTCAGGTTATTGAAGAAATCACTGAATCTGACATAATATTTACTGCTGAAACCCATAACATGCCAACTGCAGTAGCTCCATTTAGTGGTGCAACCACAGGAACTGGGGGTCGTATAAGGGATGTACAGGGTGTTGGTCGTGGTGGGCATACTGTAGCGGGAACTGCTGGGTATAGTGTTGGCAATTTGCATATTCCAGGTCAGTTCTTAGGATAATGAGAAAGTTATATGGTAGAATTGATGCCTTTACTATTATTGTAATATGTCATGCTGTTTGTTATATTAAAAACCACTGAGCTCATTAATACTAATATTATAAAGAGGAAGGATTTGATTGTTTGTTTGCACCGAATAGGCTCCGAAACTACCGAACCGATTAAGATGAAATTTGATAAGAAGATAGTTTGAGATCCTGGGAAGGATATAGGATAGTTTTTATCCCGGAAATCATCCCTTAAGGGAGTGAAATGGGGATGAAAATTTGTATGTGGAATCAACCTACGAAACGAACCCGAGCGAAGCAAGGGTGAGTCTAGTAACTACTAAATGAGCTGAAACATCAATTTTTATATTATGTTTATATTTTTGAACTTCTATATAAAATGATGAACTTGTACACTTATTTTGACTCCTTTTTTACTCCTTTAGGGAATGTTTTTTCAAAAATCTCTATTTCATCTTTATTACATGAGAAAATTTAAAATTTCCATGCTTGCTTCTAACTCAGCAGCTCAGGCTGTGTATTGCCTGACAAAGAATTTAAGATGTTAATTAAATTGATATATTACATAGCTATATTAAATAAAATGTGGCCATTCTTTTCACATTTGACAAAAAAAATGGTATGTGTACAGTACAGTGTACATGTAATATATTATGAATTTAACACCATAGATTTTCATATTTGAATACAAAAACTCATTATTTTCTTAGCAGCTTAAACTTGATAATGTAATTTGTATCTATAGGCTATGATTTACCTTGGGAAGACAAAGATTGGAAATATCCAAATAATTTCGCTAGTCCGCTTCAAATTATTATTGATGCTAGTAATGGTGCTTCAGACTATGGCAATAAGTTTGGAGAACCAGTTGTATCAGGTATGTTATTTGAATATAATAAAAGCATACAACTTATATATATATATATATATATAAGTATATATATATATATATATATATATATATATATATATATATATATATATATATATATATATATATATATATATATATATATATATATATATATACTATTTTGTCATTAGTATTCAATTGTTAAAATATTAAGTCTGGAATCCTACAAATAGAAGTATCCTGAATTAAATGATGTCTGAATGCTGAGACACTTTAATAACATTTTGGTGCTCCTAAATTTTGTAAATCCGTTCTTTTCATAGCAGTCTGTCTATTCCACTTCAAGCTATAATCACTTTTTAGTGATGATCTTCCATTTTAATTGTTATAAAACATTACAAAATATGCTTTATACAGGTTTTGTACAATCATATGGACTGAAGAATGCTGATAATGTAAGAGAGGAGTTTGTTAAACCAATCATGTTCAGTGGTGGAATTGGATACATGCCCCATAGTATGATTAAAAAGAATAAGCCCAGTAAAGGTATGGATATTATTTCTGTTATATACTAAATTTTGTATTTTAATGACCAAGCATGGGATGATATCTGCTAGATAACTTTTATACAAATTTATTTTGTGAAGAATTTATATGTAGCTTTATATTTGTACTATTTTTTTTAACTTTGTTTGGGTACCACTATTTATGATACCTTCTACAGGACTTGTACTGCTGGAAATAAAGTAAATCACTTTGATACCTTTATTATTCAATTTTTAAATTGCCTTATTGTTTATTTGCAACAAAATATTTTTTTTTGTGCTGTGTCAATAAATAGAAAAAAATAAAAAATTATAACTCAAAGGTTAACTACCTTCAAAATTACATTAAAATAAATAATCCTACTGTTAGAAGTGGGTGTTTTTTTTTTGTAAAATTAAGATAAGCTTATTGAAATATAATGTTTATTAAAAAAATCAGTAATTTAAATTAACATTAAAGATATTACCATGTAACAAAAAAAAATATACACCCAAACTTCTTTTTTGGAGTTAGTCAATAAATAAAAAAAAATTATTAATCAATTATTACTTTTTTTTCTTACATCCAGGCATGCTGTTAGTGAAAGTGGGTGGTCCAGTGTACCGAATCGGTGTGGGCGGTGGCGCTGCGTCCTCAGTTGCAGTCCAAGGAGACGATTCTCGGGATAATGCCCTTGACTTTGGAGCTGTTCAAAGAGGTTTGTTTGTTTTATGGTTGAAATTAGGTAATAACAGCTATTAAGATGTACTATTTTACCTGATTACCCTAAAAAGAGGGTAATGATATTGCATGTATTGTGTAATATGTAGGTTGTAAATACATGTTCTAATATAGCGAAATTTATTATGCACTTATGTTATTAAGTGAGACTTATTTATGATAAGTATGAGTATGTTTAAAAACATATATTCAGACTTTTTGGCAAGTTTTTTTTTCTTTTATTAAATTTTACAAAAATAATGAATTAGATTGATGCATATAGCGCCATCTATTGATATTTGATTGAACCAATTGTTATTTGTTCCTGATTATCACAGAAAAGATTTTAGAAACAAAGATTCATTATTATTTTTATAGGTGACGCTGAAATGGGTAACCGTCTTAACAGAGTTGTTAGAGCATGTTTAGAATCAGATGTCAATCCGATAGAATGTAAGTATTCTTTATGAACATTATATTTGTGTATTAAAGTATTTATTGGTGTTCATAGTTTTTTTTAGCTATTTTTGTGTTTTTAAGACTTTTTAATTATTGCTCATGGTATGAGCGACGATAGCCACTTAGCATCAGGTGGATCATTTGCTCGTTTGCACCATTTTCTTTAAAAAAACTCATAGTGCAATAATGTTTCATATAAGATATTTCATTTTATTCTTGCTTGGATAATGTAAAAATTTTAATATTTGTATACATAAAATTCCAAAGTAGTAGAGAATCTGCAAATAAATTATTTAGTGTATTGTCAAAATATTATGATTTGTTCCTGATAATAACTTACAGTATGTAAATACTATATGTACAATAAATATAATTGCAGCAATCCACGACCAAGGAGCTGGTGGTAACGGCAACGTCCTCAAAGAGCTGGTAGAACCAGAAGGAGCGGTAGTCTTCACTGAGGAGTTCCAACTGGGAGACCCGACCATCACAACTTTAGAGCTGTGGGGTGCGGAATATCAAGAGAATGATGCCTTGTTATGTTCTAAGGAGAATAGGAATGTTTTAGAAGGTGATTTATATTTTAAAGTCTAAAATGTTACTTCTATCTTTGCCAGTGTGAACAAATTTTCATGATTATTATGCTACAGATATAATAAAAATTCATAAAGGCTGTATGTCTGATGTTAAAAGATAAACCATGCCATATGTGTGCACAAAACCAAGGGGACCTTTAGCCAGTTTCATAGTGTAAGCTTATAAACTTTAAACAGTATTAGTGAATTTAATACATATTTTTTTTATATAAACGCTTTTAAAACCGATTATCAGTCATTACAGCTAAGTTTACTAAGACTGGTGTAAACGGGAGTTATTAAAATAAATTGTACTGTGTATATTATGTGCAAGAGCATACTCGAGCTCGATTTAATAAAAAACGGGTGCGTGTACGCGCGGTTGAAGTAAAACTTCTTTGGCAAACATCACAATGAAAACAAATCAATAATTAAATAAGGCATATTACAATCATATATTTATAGAATATTATATACGGAAAGAATACAATACTATATATTTGTCAGACAATAACAACGGCAACGATTACCATGGCAAGATGGCGATGTATTCTATCTCATTCTCTCGTCGGCTTAATCCTATATATTTATGTGTTTGTCTCTTTTTAGTGTCGCATTTTCGTTTCATCGAGTTTCAAATCATAACTATTCTAAAAAAGTTTCACTTCAAAAAAAAACACACTGGCGTCATAAAATGTTTCATATATTTTCAGATATTTGTCGTCGTGAAAGATGCCCCGTGTCATTTGTGGGTGAAGTGACAGGAGATGGGTTTATGAGTCTTGTTGAAGATAGCTACAACGAGACTTACTTGGACCGGGCGAATAGGATAAAACCAGAAATTAAGTCGAAATTACCTTATGATTTGCATTTGGAAGCTGTTCTTGGTGAGTTTTATGTTATACCACGCAATCTTAAAATATAGCTCTATTTTCTTATAAGTTATAGACTGCAGTTTTTTGACAAAAAGAGTATGATCTGATTTGTTCTTCAAATAAATTGATGCTTTTTTAAACATATTTTAAAACTGTATGAAATTAACACAAAGGGAAATACCCCTTGATAAATTGCCTTTATGTTTTGCAAATATATATGTAGAGACAGTATTTTCTAAAAATTCATATTATTTATTTTTATCCTTGATTATATTTATTAGTAAACTAGAGACTCACCCTCGCTTCGCTCGGGTTCGTCGCTCACTCACTCACCCTCGCTTCGCTCGAGTTCGTCCCTGTGTACGTTTTATTTTTTTTGAGCGAAACCCTAATTCTTTTTCTAAAATAAAAGTAGCTTTAGTTACTTCTTATAATAGTAGCTATCTTCCAGTAAAAGTCCCATTAAAATTGGTCCAGCCGTTTCGAAGATTATCCAGAGCAAAAAGACAGACAGATAAAAAAATTAAAAATTGTGTTTTTTATGAATATAAAAGTACCGTATATAATTCCATCTACATATACTATACATTTAGTATAAAGCTGTTATTTTCTACATTACAAACAGACACTTTAATTTTATTTATCTGTATAGATAAATTTTACAGTTGTCTAAAATTAATATGTGAATGTATTTAAGGACCTTATTACCAAATCTAATATCAAATCATCATATAAATTACCTTGTCGTTTTTACTCTTTTAACTTCAGCTTAGAAACAAAATTTGTTTTTGAAACAGAATAAGATAAAATTATAAACACGCCTATCCTCAGAAATATTACTTGACACTTTGAAAAAAAGAATACTATGAATAATTTTTTTTCCTGAAAAAATAATACATGTTTCCATAAAAAATCATACATTACTCAATCATTTTATTAAAGAATATAGTCAATATCAATAAGACATATTTTTCTATAATGTTGAATTTCTCACAATATTTGAAATGCTTACAGGTAACATGCCACGGAAAACTTTTGATTTTAAACAAGACAAGAGAACTAAAGTGCCAGTACAGCTACCTAATGATGTGACCGTTGAAAAGGCATTAAATCGAGTGTTGAGGCTTGTTAACGTTGCCAGCAAGAGATATCTAACTAATAAGGTAAACATAGTGGGAATACATTCTTAGATTTACGCGAGTATTTGATAGTTTAAAGTAGTTATCACATTCCTTAGCATTTCTAAGCAAAGCATACAAAATTTCGGGAATATAAATTCATAATAATACCGCAACAAAATCTGGAAAAATTGTTTCCTTTAAAATTAGATAAATTACAATTATAAGTAGGTATATATTACATTACAGCCATCTTAACTGTGCTGTTTGAAACCACGCTGCAAATGGCTAGGCAATGTCAATGTGAAAGTCCTTCGGACCGATTTCGGCCAGGGTGGCCAATCTCATTGAGACTATCCAACTGCGCAGGAGTTACTATAACGCACAAGTGCACTCTCTATTCCTGTCACTCTCATACTCCGATGAGCGGGAAAATTGATACTCTCGGTGAGAGATCAGGCATAGGATCAACGTGACACGTGTTGTTCAAGAAACGGGAGCAAATCATCATCGCATTTTCCTAACCCCGGACGGTTAATGAGAATTTCTTTACAGTAAAACCCAATTAACTAAACTTGGTCCTAACTTGATCTCGAGCACGGGATCTCTAGATCTACTGTGCATGCTTAGTAAATTTTAAACTAAGTTTATAAATGAGAGAAATTTTGATACTTTTTATTCAAGAATTAAGACTGTATTCAATACAGCTTGTTTTCTTTTCTTGATAGTAGTTGGTGACTAAAGCAATACATCCATACAAAAAACCTAATAGCCATATAAATTATCTAATATATTTAAACGAGCAATTCTTGTAATTTATATATTTATTTATATGTTTATTTATACTGGCGATCTCGGAAACGGCTCTAACGATTTCGCAGAAATAAGATATATAGGGTTTCTCAGGGGCGAAAAATCGATCTAGATTAGTCTTATGTCTGGGGAAACGCCTGTTTTCGAGTTTTCATGCAGTTTTCTTTCGCATTTTTCCACGCAGAATATGGTGGATAATTTCTTACACTCAGGCATAAGCATCGTGGTCGAGCGATCACAGGTGTCCGGTGATTGGATACAAAGTTTTTCCCTTTGTTTTTTTTTTTGTGTTTATTCAAGTTTTTAGTTTTTTTCTATCTAAAAAATACGATATAAGAAAAAAGAACTAGGAGCGAAGCTCTGTCGCCCAGGTACTAACTTGTAATATTCACAGGTGGATCGTTGTGTATCAGGGCTGGTGGCCCAACAGCAGTGCGTGGGGCCGCTGCACACCCCGCTCGCAGACTGCGCCGTCATAGCGCTCTCCTTCAGCGAGCTGGTCGGTTCCGCTACGTCCATCGGCACACAGAACATCAAGGGCTTATTGTCCCCTGCAGCGGGTGCTAGATTGTCTTTGGGAGAAGCTCTTACTAATTTAGTGAGTTTTTGTTTATTTATTTATGTAGGTATTACTAACGATTTACCCTGTTTGCGACGGTACGTCTCTAAGTGCCTTTTTCTTTAATGTTGGCAAATGCATTTTACGCATACTACCTGTAGACATACAGGTGGTTATGTGGGACTCACCGGTTAGAAAAGCCAGTACTAACCACTAAAACCCAAGAAAACCTCAACCGTCTTAATGGAGCGTCGCAGGATCGCTTACGTCTCTAAGTGCCTCACAATCTGTGTTAATCTCGATCATAGCTTATCTACATACTAAATTTTATCTAAATTCGTTCAAATTGAAGAAGTAAGAAAAATACACATACAAACAATTTTTACTATAATAAGTTTTATATAGAGCGACTTATAGAAGATATATCTTACAGATTACAGCTTTCATTTTACGAGAGAGCAGGTTTTAGAATTCCAAAGTCTTACAGCCCTTATGATTTTGTCATGTCCGTGTATCCCTCTGTCCATAAAGTACCACCTTACGGACAGACTTATCGACTTTTTGTAATATATAATTGAAAAGAATTACTCGAATAATTAAAAAAAAATTAATATCGCCTAGGTTGAAACGCGATTTACATGACTTTTCCACGCCTTACAACTTCTTGACTCGCGAGTTTTATTATTACCTACTAGTACTAGTAGTATTTCTAGTACTTATGCACACATAAAATGTGATGTAAGTACTAAAAAAAAAGTGTGTGTGTGTACTTATGTACGCACGTGACAAGTCATACTTTGGCGTAACGGAACAAAAATAGCTAAAGATTTCATCCCGTATGTCACAACTCTTTGCTTGTAAAAGTAACTTCATCATGTCGTTTTTTGGCTGCCGGCGTGCGCCCGCATCGTAAAATTTTACTCTCATAATCTTAAGAAATATAACTTCAATAATTAATAAACAAAACTGTATTGCGTAGGTAGGTACTATATTATTATGTCGCAACTAGCAATACACTTGTATGTATGGAAGTAGCATATACTTATATGTATATGAATATTTCAGAGATAAATAATATTTATATTAAATAAATATGTTTTCATTGCTTATATATTTTGTTAAATGTTCAAGAGACCCGTGTGGCAATGCCAACCTCCCGCCATTTATTTTTTTAATACTCATTCCGCACAATGATACTTGTTATATGTGGAAAAAAAGTGTACTTAAATAAATCTATACTTAATATTATAAAACTAAAGAGTTTGTTTATTTGTTTGGTTGAACGCGCTAATCTCAGGAACTACTGATCCGATTTGAAAAATTCTTTTTGCATTTGATAGCCCGTTAACTGAGGAAGGTTATAGGCTATATATCATCCCGGAAAAGTGTAAGGGTCCCGTGGGATAGATTTGTTTTTGTCTAGGGACGAACCCGAAGCGAAGCGAGGGTGAGTCGCTAGTAAATGATATAACATTTTATTTTTTAAATGTCTTACTCTACATTTAAGAAATTAAAAATAGAGGCAAGTGGCCAATGCCAGCTTCTATACATAATTTTGTAGTCCCGTGCAGTGTTAGCAAGGTAGCTCTTAGGCGAAGCTTTAACTAAACTAATGAATTGTTGATTGTGTAAAGTTCAAGGTTCAATAGATATCTTGCCGTTATTATCACATGATTTATAATAAACATAATTATCATATTGTAGTAAATTTAATAAACCATGACACAAACAATAGGTTAAAATGTCTGTCATAATGCAACATAGGGGATATTATTTCACATCTAATAACGTTTTTAAAGGTTATCTTAAGTAGCGAAGACCAAGTTTATCTTCATTTGTTTTGTATTTTGTGTTTTAAGCAAATTTTAAAATTGAGTAAAATGTGGAAAAGAACCACCCGAAAAAAAGAACTATGTTGAGTTTTGTTTTGGTCGTTTTTTTTTAATTTAAAATTTTTGAAAGGTATAATCTTGAGAGGCAGTGGTAGGTAGCTCAGTGGTAACGCGCTCGCTTAGGAAACCGTGAAGCGTGTCCAAATCCCAGGTCTCGCGCTCTGATATTTTCATGTGCGAATTATTTTAAGATGATTACCAATTGCTTTATGGTGAAAGAAAACATCGCGAGGAAACCTGTATATCTGAGAGAACCTAGCAAGATTTCGAAAGGCATGTGAAGTCCGCCAACCCGCACTTGGCCAGCGTGGTGGTGGACTATGGCCTGATCCCCATCAGTGGGACGTTAATTAAGAAAAAAATAAAATCCGACTTCAAAAAAAGCACTAAAAATTAAAAAATAACTGATTGGTAGTTTTCATTTACTATAGATACGTAATCAGATATTTTCGAAGGTGGTGTGCTTTGATTTGTATCGGCTGGCACCGACTTCGAAAATATTAGGTATCTATAGTAAATGAAAACTACCAATCAGTTTTTTTTTTCTTTTTAGTGTTTTTTTTGAAGTCGGTTTTTTTTTAGTTTTTATTTTTCCCTTTTTAGTGTAGACATAATAGTAGTAGCAAAGTATGAAGACTGAAAAACTAAAATTCGCGTTTATTAGTTACACTAAGAATTCTGGCTCTAAAATCCGATTCTAATCGCTAACGTATTAGGCCTGTCAAATCAAACAAAATGAAAACTACTGGGTCAAACTACGTAAAATTTTTATGGGACCAAATGACAACTATTCCGCATTAAACTAAAGAAGAATCACGTAAATCAGATCATAAATCTCAGCGTAATCGGTGTACATATGTACATAAAAAAAAAACAATCGAATTGAGAACTTCCTCCTTATGAAGTCGGTTAAGAAAAAAGGGTTGAATACAATACTATATTTTCGAGTGTGTTAGTGGTTATAATAATAATACCTATTAGTATAAACAGGCTATTGATGACAGGTATTCGCGGGTATATCAGAGCTGGAAGACGTGAAGTGTTCAGGGAACTGGATGTGGGCGGGCAAGACGGGCGCGGAGGGCGCGGCGCTGGTGGTCGCGTGCGGCGCGCTGTGCGCTGCCATGAGGACGCTGGGAGTGGCCATCGATGGCGGGAAGGACTCCCTGTCCATGTGCGCTAATGTTGGGGGGACGCCTGGTTTGTATTTATTTTTTGAATTAAAACTTCTTTACGCACGCTTTACTTGGGGGGTAAGCTGGTGAATGCGTTACGAAAAATGCGTACGTTTGTTGCCATGGTGACCGTTGTTATTGTCTGACAAATGATATATAATATAATATTATAATCTTACTTAAGTGATATTCTATAAATATATGATTGTAATATGCCTAATATGCGTTATTTTTAGTATCTCACTTATATTTAAAACATAAATTGAATTTCATAAAGAGTACCGATAACCTACAGAAGTTTTACTTCTTGCGCGTGCACACACACACGCACTCTTTATTTTTTTTTTGTACTTGCTAATGTAGGTACTTGTACACTATAGTGTGCAATAGAAAGTCAATTTTTAAAGCCTATTATTGAGTGCTATTTTTTTATTTTTCATAATTTGTTGCAGCGTTTTTATATAGAAAAATAACGGAATTAAAAGAGTTTTGTTTTATTTTTGTCCATTGGCTATGGGCCGACTACGTAATTTTGAACCAGCCGTTTTAATGTAATATTATCTTAAATAATCCATCTATACTTAATATTATAAAGCTGAAGAGTTTGTTTGTTTGGTTGAACGCGCCAATCTCAGAAACTACTGATCCAATTTGAAAAATTCTTGTTGCATTAGGTAGCCCGTTAACTGAGGAAGGCTATAGGCTATATATCATCCCGGAAAAATGTACTGTTCCCGTGGGATAGATTTCTTTTTGTCTAGGGACGAACCCAAAGCGAAGCGAGGGTGAGTCGCTAGTATGATATAAAACGGATTGTATCTATACTATGTTTCTTCTATATAAGATATCATTGTTTAAAAGAAAATAATTAATACATAATAGACTAAAAATACTTTGTGTTTGTTTTTATAATTTGAATATAATTGTTTCACATTACTTTTTTATTTCTACAGAAACCTTTTGAGTGTATGACAGACGTACTAATACTAAACTAGCTTATTAGTTAATACTTTCTTAGATTTACGCGAATATTTGACATTTTAAATAAAACTACCTTTTCGGATTATTTCGCGAATTTAGGCACTGTCTGTAACAAGTATATAACGCCTTTGAGACATCTAAAATCTTAGTCTCTCCCGTGACCATGATTGCTGTAAAGCATTCGAAACGTCGGGAACCAAAAATCTAAATAAATCCGCGAATTAATCCGAAAAGATAGTTTTATTTAAAATAACTTAATAGTTATTAATATTATGATTACAATCTTTATAAATTCCAATTAAATTCCCATATTAAATTGCTATAATTCTTATTTACATTACAGTAAAATCACCGGGAACCCTAGTAGTATCAACATACGCTCCTTGCCCGGACATCACCGTCAAGATTGAACCCGCTCTACTTCAAGAAGGCTCAGCCCTCATTCACGTGCCAGTCTGTCCAGGAAAATACAGGTATTATATTAGTTATACAAGTAATACAAGTAATACCGGCTCATTTAATGGACAGCTCGAATACTATTTGTTTTATAAAAACAATTCAAGGGTAAAAAGTTAAACTGTTATGCAGTTGTCGAAAACTTTGCCGCCTTTTTTAATAACTGTTTAGACAATAAAAAACATTCCAAACATTTTTTCTTTGTGATAGATTAGTTTGTTATGTTTATTGCAATTGCAAAAATAACATGCGCGTGCGCCGACTCCGTATCGTGAGTATGTACATGGGCGGGTCCCACTCCACTTACCGTCTATCTACGTATTAGATGCGTTATTTTTTAAATATATGTAATACTTTCTTAGATTTACGCGAATATTTGACATTTTAAATACAATTATCTTACAACACTTACTAACAACTGATTTTTTTGCTGATTTATTTTGATTTTTGGTTCCCGACGTTTCGAATGCTTTACAGCAATCATGGTCAACTTTACATCAATTATATTTTTTAAGATTATTGTTCTTTTTTCATTTATTTATGTATTATTTAAAATTTAAAAGAGGGTTAATTTAAACCTATCGTTACTAATAATTTAAAATATGTAATTATGTTTGTATATTTACATTTAACTTTAAATTACATTACTTGACGACACGTTTGGCTCAGTTTGTAGTGACCCTACAAACCTACTTGCTGTGCCAGCGGTCGCGGGTTCGAGTCCCGCTGGGGGTATTCATTTGTGTGATGAACACGAATGTTTATACTCCAGTCATGGGTGTTTATATTTATAATATGTATGTATTTAAAGTTATATATGGGTAGTGTATCAACTATCTGGTATCCATAACACAGGCCTCGTAGCTTACCATGGGACTAGATGGTGCTGTCCCAATATATTTTTTAATTTTATTTATAATATAGGATTGGAGGATCATCCCTAGCGCAATGCTACAAGCAGTTGGGCGACAACCCTCCCGACTTGGACGATCCCAGCGTACTGAAGGCACTGTTCAAGGTCACACAAAAACTGCTCAAGGGTGAGTTTAAAAATGTCCCCATATCTATAATCTTTCTATTATGGTGTTTTGATAGTAAGAACAAATAATTATTAATAATTTTATAATAAAATAGACCTTTTGTTTTTTTAACAATTTCAATTAGGTTTCTTGATGATTATAACATTATTTTGTAACTTTAATATATGTATAATATAATAAATCATGGTACATTCTTTGTGATAGAAAAGCAATACGTATATAAAATGTATATTATGATATATATTTTCTTGTAGATCAAAAATTGATCTCCGGCCACGATATTAGTGAAGGAGGTTTTATAACTACAGTCCTAGAAATGGGAATAGGCGGTCTTAGAGGCCTAGAGTTAGATATGCAAGTGGAAAGTAATGTGTCTGCTATAGAAGCTTTGTTCAATGAAGAGCTCGGTATTATCATAGAAGTTGCTCAGAATAATGTGGAATATGTTCTAAGTGAATATAACAAGCAAGGTGTTAAGGCTAAAGTTGTTGGCAAGAGTGGCAAATATGGAATGGACTCTGAGGTGAGGTATTAAAGTTTATTTTTTAAAGTGACATTTGAAATACTATTAGTTTCGTCCGCCCGCTTTCTTGGGTGTGCTTAAATGTTTCTTTTGATCTTCAGAGACTATATATATATATATATATATATATATATATATATATATATATATATATATATATATATATATATATATATATTTAGGTTTTTCGCTTATAAATTAAATATTTAGGATAAATATATAAAAACAAATGTATAAAAACATTGTAACGCCTATTGATTTCATATATGAATGGAAATGAATTATAAAAAATGGTGAGGAGTGTGTAGTAATTGTATATTAAAGATTGGTATTGCAATAAAATAGATGGTGTATAAACCACAGTAATATTTGTTTCTATTTCCTAATCAGGAAAAATACTTCTAACTTATAATAATGATGATAATATTAATTATTAAAATTTTAATTATTTACTTTACATCTAGACTAATATTATAAAGAGGCAGAGATTTGTTTGTTTGTTTGTTTTTTTGTTTGATCGCGGTTAATTCAGCAACTACTAATTCGATTTTTAAAATTCTTTTTGCATTAGACAGTCCGTTAATTGAGGAAGGCTATAGACTATATATCATCATGCTACTACCCAAGGGAGCAGAGCACTAATATAGTCTTTCTATTCCATACTACCCGTTGAATTTACCTATAGACGAACCCGAGCGAAGCGAGGGTGAGCCGCTAGTTTAATATAATATCAAGGTCATTAATAGAATGGTAATTTTAACACGCTTTTATTAGCTTCACTTGTAACTAAGTAACTAAAAAACAAACAATCAAATGAAATTTTAGATGTCAATGTTACCTACTTCTAATTGTCGTATCGAAATAACACTTTGTATGTATCAGTAGTGTCGATAGCGATAATATAATTTGGTACCTTGGTGCTGATCTGATGATGCAGCCAAGATGTGAATAGTGGAACTCTTCAATGGCTACTAGTAATCCCCACGAATTTGGCTCATATGGTTCGTCGTCACCAGTCCCAAACATTACAGTTTTTTAAAACTATATTATTTCGTATTTTGTTTTAGGTGAAAGTTAAAGTGAATGGAAAATTAGTTTTGGATACGAAATTAATTAAAGTATTCAGAATGTGGGAAGAGACCAGCTACCAACTTGAGCTTCGTCAAGCCAACTCTGCTTGTGTAAAACAAGAATGGGATGGTAAATATTTATATGACTACTATTATATATCAATGCGAAATATGTGTGTATGTTTGTTACTCTTTCGCTATGAAACAGCTAACCAGGTTTGGATGAAATTTAGTACACAGATAGACTATAATCTTTTTTTTAATGTTGGGAAATGCATACCACCTGTATACATACAGGTGGTTATTTGGACTCATCGGTTACATAAGCCAGTACTACCCACTAAAACCCAACAGAACCACCCCCGTCTTAATGTGGCGTCGTAGAATCAATTACACACATAACCCCGACGTCTCGAGATAGGCTCTAACCTTGGAGTAACACATAGGCTACTGTTAGATGCCAGGGAAGCATTCATGCGAAGCGAGTGTAGTTCGCTAGTAAAATATAAATCTATACTACATATATTATTATAAAGAAGCAGAGTTTGTTTGTTTGTTTGAACACGCTTATCTAAGGAACTACTAATCCGATTTTGAAAATTCTTTTTGCATTAGACAACCCGTTAACTGTGGAAGGCTATAGGCTATATATTATCCCGGAAAAATATACGGTTCCCGTGGGATAGATTTGTTTTTGACGACGAACCCGAAGCGAAGCGAGGGTGAGTCGCTAGTATAATATATATTCTTATCTGTTCCATACTAACTGTTAAAACGAAGGTAAACCACAAGTGTTGATAATATAATTGGTTACGCTTTATCAACAGTTTATGTATATATTAAATATTATTGTAATTCGTTTATCTTAAAATTGAGTATATTATAATAATTTGAATATTTATAGGTCTTGAGAAACGCAAGGGCGTCACCTACAAAGTAACATTTGATCCATCAGTGGCCGTTCTGAAGACTAAGTCAATTAGAGTTGCTGTGCTTCGGGAAGAAGGTACATAACGTCTTAATTAGGATGATAAATATGAATAACTTAGATAAATTATTTGTTTATAATAATACTATACTTTAATTCTTTAAATTTTATTATTTTTAGAAACGAATATGTTCTTTTTTTCACTTACGGTACTACAAATTTATATTTTATTTATATCATTTTTTTTTTAACTTGTTATTAAAGTATAATATGAATTATTTTATATTTCTATCATGTTGACTTTAATGAAATATAATTATAAAAATGATACTGTGATGATATAATTGCATATTTTGATATAATGATGACTTGTATTTATTATTGAAGGTACTAACGGTGACCGTGAAATGATCGCGTCCCTAATGATGGCGAACTTCGACGTGTTCGATGTGACTATGAGCGACTTGCAAGCGAACAAGATAACACTAGACGCTTTCCAGGGCTTGGTGTTCCCGGGCGGCTTTAGTTATGCTGGTAGGTATCTCTGTCTCTTTCTCTCGCTACTACTGAATATATCTGTCCCTTTCTATAACTAATAATAATTTTTTGTCTAACCCTGATTATTCTTCTATAATTGCGGGGTCGGCTTTAAAAAGTGTTTTATTTCTACCTTGTATTATATGTGACGTACCCCTCTCCAATATGCGTTCACCTTATCGTGGTCCCCACCATGAGGCTCATTAGCGTCCGGCAACCCAGCCGGGTGCGAAGTCAAGAAAAGCACAGGAAGGCGGCCCGCCATGGCCGCCATACTTCTCCTACTTAGTGGGTAGTATTGGCTTTTCTAGCCGGTGAGTCCCATATAACCATCTATATATATATTGACTGGAAGGCGAAGCGTGGGCAGGCCTCCCACAAGGTGGACCGACGACTTGGTCAAAGTCGCTGGAGCCCACTGGATGCGGATGGCACAAGACCGGTTGTCGTGGAAATCTCTGGGGGAGGCCTATGTCCAACAGTGGACGTGTTTCGGCTGAGACGACGACGACGACGACGATATTGACGTTGTTAGAAGCAGAATTTTCATATCAATCTTTATCAAATGAAATGTAACTGGTGTATTTAGATTATATGTACAATTTGGTAAAATTCTTATTAACCCAGAGTTTTAACCCATTGTGCTGTTCTTTAGTATTCTGATGTTCTATTGCTAAAATGATAATCTTTTTTTAATATTTCTTTGTTCTGTGCTTTCCGGACGTCTATAGGATAACCTCTCGGGGATCAAATCGGTGTATGTTTATTTTTATCACTTAAAATTTATCTATAGTCATTTAAATATTATACTTTTTTGACTTGTAACATGTATTTTTTATAAAAAATTAGCTTTATATGAAACTGCCCATAATAGACACTTGAAAATTTTATTTTGAGTATAAATAACTGATTTAAATTGAAGTTATATAAATTATTGATCACAATTAATACTTGTAGACGGTTTTAAAGTTATTGCACTGTGCACATAAACTATGTACTTTTTATAAATAAATTTCAAACTACAACTACAGGGTGCTAATTTTCATCATTTCTACAATTTTTAAATAGGGGGTAAACTTTTGACTACTGAGTTGTATAAGCTCTTTTTTATGCCTATAAAAATGTATTTATCTATCAGAAATTAAGGTAACCTTAATTAAATTCAAAATGACAGTTGAGTTATTCTGCTAAATCGCTATTTTTTAGATACAGATAAGTAAAATTGAAGTGCTTGTTTGTAATATCAAAACGGCAGCTTTTTACTAAATGCATATGGAATTATATACGGTAGGTACATAAAAGAAAAACCCAATTTAAAAAAATGTCTGTCTGTACCGGCTAATCTCCGAAACGGCTGGACCTGGATTTTGATGGGACTTTCATTGGCAGATAGCTGATGTTATAAGGAGTAACTTAGCCTGCTTTTATTTAAAAAAAGTATTAAGGCTTCCATTCAAATTAAAACGTACCGGACGAACTGAAGCGAAGCGCCCTCGCTTAAGTCGCTAGTGTTTATTATATAAAATTATTTATAAAATTGCAGATACTCTCGGCTCGGCCAAGGGTTGGGCGGCCGGCATCCTATTCAATAAAGCGCTAAATGCTCAGTTCACTCATTTTAAAAACAGAAATGACACATTCTCATTGGGAGTGTGCAATGGGTGCCAGTTGATGGCTTTGCTCGGCTGGATTGATCCTTATGATGCTGAAAAACCCGAAGTTGTGCTGGACCATAATCTCTCCGAAAGGTTTGTTTGGTGTTTGTAATTTTCTTTGCAGAAAAGTTATGATACCATTAAGATAAGTTATATTAAAATTTGTCTCGATTCTTAAGAAATTTCCAAAATTGTACTTGTCTAAACTTATTATAAATATTATGATAAATTGGACATAAACTTCTGTAGCTGATCTAAAGATTGTTTTAAAGGCTACTTTTAATCACATTCTTCGCCATTAGGGTATTCTGTAAATACTATATCATTTTATCCATATTTTGTATGAAAAAATTGTTTGGACGTTTGTACAAATACTCAACTATCCTATCATTGCTACAAATCACACTTTTTATGCACAAAACGACAAACAACGAGCCAGTCTTGTTTATAGCATTTCGGCTTCAAATGATAAGGGTTTTAGTTTATTTTAGAGCGAAGTGGGTTCATATCTCGGGTCTTGCACCTCTGATATTTTCATGTGTTAATCATTTTCAACATGATTACTACTTGTCTTAAAGTTAAGAAAAACATCGTGAGGAAACCTGCATGTTTGAGAGAATCAAGTTTTCGAAAGACATGTGAAGTCCGTCAACCCGCACTTGCCAGCGTGGTGGGCTTATGGCCTGATCACTCTCGTATTGATGAGAGGTCCCAGCAATGGGATGTTAAAAAGGACTGTATAATTTATTTATCCACCAGATTCGAGTGTCGCTGGAGTGCAGTAACAATAAACGAGCGTATGTCCAAAGAAGACGTATGGTTCCGCGGTATGGGCACTAGCGTGCTCGGCATATGGGTGGCGCATGGGGAGGGACGCTTCGCAATGTCTAGTGCGCAGGCGCTAACCAAACTACGAGCTAATGGACAAATAGCAATGCAGTATGTGGATGATGACGGAGTTCCAACAGAAACATATCCCATGAACCCCAATGGTAGTCCTGGTGAGTGTGTTATGTAGTTAGGTTTGGTTCTGTTATTGATTAAACTGTTGAGAGTTTTGAAATATTACCCGTTTGTTTAGTCGTGTTTTAATTATGCTAATGCCATTTGGCAAAAAGGTTATCTTGAAATTATCCAGTGTGAGATACTTTAAATATGTAGTTTCCGCGCTATACATTAATTAAACAAGAGTTTGTTCGGGCTAATCTCAGAAATTACTAATAGAAAAGAGTAATTATTATCTACGAACGTTACAGGCAATCAATAATTTATGAAGATTTTGATAAAAATAAGGTACTGGTATGATGTTTGTGGTAGTCGAAAAAGTCCTTTCTGAGAGTTATCGCGTTATTATAATAACGAGAATCTTGCGGACGCTACTCGAACTATAATTGTTAATTTGTATGTGTGTATTTCATTCAACAATACACGCAACTCTTCAGGCAACTGATAGACTATGACTTGGAGTAACACAGATACCTAGAGTTGTATCCTAGTTAGGGTAAATAGTAGTAGAGTAAGTAGGGTAGTTGGGAATCCGTATTAATATTATAAATGTGAAAGTTTGTGAGTATGTATGAATGTTTGTTACCAGAACGGCTGAACGGATCTAGATGAAATTTGGCACAGAGATAGATTATAGACGGGAGTAACACATAGGCTACTTTTTATAATATACGGTTCCCGAGGGATAGATTTGTTTTTTTTTTTTTTAGTATATTTTTATTTATTTAAACACTTTACAGTAAATTGGTACATACATAAAAAAAGAAATACAATTAAAGAAACGTGCAAAGGCGGCCTTATCACTGAAAGGGATCTCTTACAGGCAACCGATAGAGAAGGATACAGAAAATAAAAGAAAAGAACAGAAATGGTGCATAAAAGTGTACATTACTTAACCTAAATGTAAATAAACTTACATACAAAGTTAGATATATAAGATACTAAATTAACAATATATTTTTATAATATAAGTATAATAATACTTGTTCTATATACAGATGGAATCGCCGGGTTGCGGTCAGTGGACGGGCGGCACTTGGCAATGATGCCGCACCCTGAGCGCTGCGTGCTGCGCTGGCAGAGCCCCGTCGGGGGTACAACTACCCCCTCTAACTCCCTCGCCTCCCCCTGGCTACGACTCTTCCAAAATGCCTACATTTGGGCGGCTCAACATTGATAATTATTAATATTTTATAAGCTATCACAAAAATGGCCTAACAGTTTTGAGAATTCTTAAACGGTAAAATTTGGTTTGTTTTAATTTTTTATTGATCGTATTCCAAATGTAATGGAACTTCGAATTATTCATCATGAAAAATGAACTGTATATGTGAGTCAGTGATACAAGTTGGTAGTACTTTGTTATATCTCAAGGTTATGCCGCTTTACATTGACAGTCTCGTTTATTATCGCCTGGTAGTTCTATTATTATACATTATTTACAATTTATGGCTTATTCCTAGTATTTGTTTTATAACTGTACTTGTCTAAACTGTAAAACTAGGCTTGTCGATCGAAATAAGCCGAATAATATTATGTGTGCAATATACACACGATTGCTGTATCATATACTTTATGCTAATGTTAATTGTTACTTTATTAAGAATATTGAATCATTCTATTATTTTTTACTTTATAGTATCATAAATAAAATTAAAATAGGGCCATGTAATAAGATCACATTCCAAGTTAATAAAAATTCTATCTCGAATACCATTGGTAAATATTTTAATTCTGCAATCACAATGTATTAATTACTGCACGTTTTCCTGCATAAGCAGGAGATCCGTAGTATTTAATATGAAAATAAATTGTTAACTATTTTCCTTTTAGATCTGGATAATATAAAATATATTTTTGTATTTTGGTATATTTAAATAGGTTTAATTTTTAAATGAATTATACAATTTTACTGTTTGAATTTCTTTTTTTATACCTGCATTTTATTTATATACATTCTTCCACACCCTATTTCTTACGGAATAGTATCACACACATGCTTTTAAAATAAAGACTAACATTATGTTGCTATGTGACTAATAC
Source organism: Argynnis bischoffii washingtonia (assembly GCA_033884665.1). Taxonomy (NCBI): domain Eukaryota; kingdom Metazoa; phylum Arthropoda; class Insecta; order Lepidoptera; family Nymphalidae; genus Argynnis; species Argynnis bischoffii. The sequence continues at coordinate 7,912,596 of CM066618.1, read as the reverse complement.
TTTTTTCGTTATACCATTCTTTGATTTCTTTGTTGTGTGATTTTACCAAGTAACTTCAATTTTTAGAGAGATCTCATTTGAATTTTATTAATATTACTTTCACCATTTTAACTCATTCACAATGCATGTGCTCACAGCTTATAGCTTATTTACTTTACGCACCATTCACAACATCATTTAATTTTATTGACAATCAATATGACTTTCAGCATTCATTTTACATCTTACATTTCTTTTTAATATACTTCCCAAACATTTCTTCACTTACTCCATAAAACATTACGATTTGCAAACTTTGCAATCTGTATTTTCTTTCTTTTTTAATACCACAATCCTAGTTTAAGCTATATTCAAGGTTCAGATCATTCTTTTTATAAGCATGTTTTCCAATTATTTTTCAAATAATGCAATGAGTGCTGCATCATTATAGAAAATCATTGATCAACAGAGAGTCACTGAATTTCATTTATCATTATCATCTCTTTCAAAAATTTTCTCGAACGAACTTCACTTAAAAACCCTATATTATAAAGAGTTACAATATCATTTTTTTTAATTAAATAGAAATGTAAGAGTATAAAAAAAAAAAATAAAAAATATTTATATTGCTGTTTTATATTTAAGTTTCCCTTAATTATTACTTGCTAAATTGATATTATGTAATATATACCATACCAATAATAATTAATTAAAAGTTTTATTTAAATGACAACAAAACCTTCATAATGAAAAGCACAAAAAGGAAATTTCAAGAAGAGATAATAATAGCTTTAACATTTTTATTAAATCAGAATTACACTAAATGAAATGTTCTATATAAATTATACACTTTGTATCTTTTATAAAAGTAATCAATATATAATAATAAGTTTTAGTAAAGTAAGTATAATGTTCAAAACAATATATATACATATTATGTATCATAAATAGAATATATAAAAAGCATAAGTATAACAATAAAAAAATAACAAATTCTTATGTATCCAGTTGTATAAGATAAAGCTAGAAACACTACAACATTCTTTACATTAATATGAATATTATAAACTCATACTCATAATTTCATTAAGGTATTTGCTTAGATCTTTTCTACGAGACCTCTCTAAGGCTCTACATAATATCATAAACCATCTTTGTCTATCTACTCTTTTTTCAAATACATTCATTAATTCTTCGATTTTGTCAGATATGTTATTGTATTTTTCATCTATTTCTTGTATTCTACCTTCTTGAATATTAAGATTTCTGCCAAGATCTTTCCAGAAACAGCCAATACCTTCTCTAATTGCTTCTCTTATTCTATCTTTTTTTTCTGTCTGGTTTACAATGTCTAGAGAAAAAGGATGATGATGTACAACATTTGTTTTAATATCAGATATTTTCTGTGGTTCTTTAGTTAAATTTTCTTGTGTTTTTACTGCAAAAATACAATCAATTATTATGATATGATTTCAATGAAAAAGTAAATTACACACAACAATACAATTTAGGCAACTTACCATAATAATTCACATATTCTTTAGGAGCACAACAATTCTCAAACTCACATATTCTTTTTAATAGTTCCTGATCCTTAAGTCTCCAACATATATCTTTTAAAGGACCTAGATTGTAATCCGACACTAAATCTCTTATTTCAAGAATATTTAGTAGTTGTCCGATAGAGTTAATTTTTTCAAATTTTCTTTCTGAGTCTATCTCTGCATGATAAAAATCTTTTAATTTTTTGAGCAAGTTGCTATAGTTTTCACTATTTGCTACGTTACGGATGACTTGCTCTTTTAATATCGAGTATTCTGATAATGTCATATTTTTATTTTCGTCAAAGCAGCACACTATACAACTGTTGTGTACTTATAGGCTGTAGTATATGAGCCTTAATAGAAAGAATAAACTATAAACTTTAAATTTAATTTCAATCACACACAAATAAATAACATAGTAAAATATTTAGTAAATTACTTTTAATTTAATTTATGTAAAATCCTTATTTAAATCACTATATGATAACAATCCCAGTTCCACTCCATTTACAATTTTGGATGACAAATAAAGATTACAATCATGGATGGCGTAGTTGTTTTATTTTACATTTGTGACATTTGACAGTACATGATGTAAGATTTTCCATTCTACGCAAAATTGAATAAATGATAGTCAATACTAAATAAAACTATTTATTTTAGGTTTAGATTATATGTTTCCTAATATAATTAAAATAAATTAAAACTAATTTTTTTTATGTGATTCAGTGACAAACAAGCAGCCAGACCACCTGATGGAAAGCAGTACCTGTCGCCCATAACACCTACGGTTCATGCACTTAGGTTTTAAGTAACAAAAATGCAGAACCACAGGTGCGTTGTCATTGTGAGGATTAAGATGATATGCCTCTTGCCTGTAATTGCGCTGGCTACCTTATCCTTCATACCGGAACACAACAATGCAATCATTGTTCTGTCTTTAGATTAGGTTAAAATTTGGTTTACTTAGGTTACTTCGGTGACAATGCAAGAATATGCTACCATGAAGCTGGTCTTAAGATGGAGTCGGAAGGTGGCCATAGGAACTCCTAAACTAAAAAAGATAAATTCATTGAGTTTCGACTCATTTGAATAGTCTTGACAAGCACTCTTGTGCTACATAACAGCCAGTCTCAAGATGGCGTCGGAAGGTGGCCAACCGTTGCGTTTGGACTCGTTTGAATAGTCTTGACAAGCACTCTTGTGTTACATGATATCCAGGATCTAAAGATGAAGTCCCAAGAACTCCCTTGGAATAAAAGCTTGTTAAAAAAAATACTTCTACTTCTTGATATACAAAAACTCAAGATACACTAAAACGTACAGTATATTACAAACTCCTTCTGTACTTGGTCGCGTAATAACATGACTCAGTTCTTATTTAATGGTGTCGTTATCGTTATGCACATTTTAAATAATTTTTATATTTTTTTATTTAGATCTGTTTAAGTAAGAAATTAACCTGTTTTCATTTATAACGAATAATTTATTACATTATGTTTTATTTGGAATGGCAGTATTGAGTCACGGGATGCCCCGCGGATGTGACGCTATTTTGATGCTATCGCTCGGTCCATTCTGATGATTTTATACTGTTATTTATTAAATTACTATAGTATTTATGTCATCCGTGCTATGACCATTAAAGCGTCATAATCATGGATGACAAATAAAAATTCATAGATTATGACCAGAGCAAATTCATCTATTTTATTTGTCATCCATGCTATGAATGTTATTTTAAATTTTAGCAGTTAACACCGTCTGCATATAAAGGAACGTATTTATGAATCATCTCAAATTAATAAAATGGGACTTTCCAGCAAGACTAGGCATTAGGCAAGGTTCTAAAATAAAAAATAATAATATGTAATTATATTTCTTTTAAAGGGTATTTATTTATTTATTTTGGAACAGAAACAGAAAACAAATAAAAAAAAAAACACAATTACGTATTAAAAAAACTAAAAATATTATTTTAAAATTGTTATCCAATTACATCTGTACACAGTATTCAAATAAAAAACATATTATTAATCTCTCCAGAATAGGTAATTTCTAAGAAATCCCTGCAAATTTCCGAGAATTCAATTGTTAATCGTATACGCCGGCGTTTATTCGGTCCTCGAGGGGTTATTTAAACAAACTTAGCCAAAAAATGTATATTACAATACGTGCATTGCAAGTTGGATATAAATATTAAAAAACAAAAAGAAAATAATATTTACATTTCATAAAAAGGAGAAGAAACAGAGACAAAGCATATCCTTATAATCGAAAACATAAAGATAAAATAATAATAATAATTTAGGAACTATAATTTATTTAATTTTTTCTTGAATGATAAAAAACTATTATTAAAAATGTCGTATTCATTATTTAAACTATTGTATGTTTTCCACATTCTGTGTAAAGGGTTGTTTTGGGAAACATTATTAGTTGCTGAACGTATGTTAAAAAGTTGTGGCTGACGAATCGAGTGGATATGAATTTTAAATTCCAGTTTTTCTAACAATTTGCTGTTGAAATCGCCATTGGCTATTTTCTGGAGGATACACAAATCTGATATAACACGGCGATCTTCCAGGCTTTTTAGTTTTTAAGTATTTATGAAGTCTGTCAGTATAAGTCAGTAACTCACGCCCGAGACCTTCCCAACTGCTTAATATTTTTAAAAGATTACATTGTATAGCCTCGATAAATCTTTGTATAAATAATAATATATAGACACTTTCCTCAAAAGGGATATTTGGTCACAGCGGCCAATATCTTACCGAGACAAAACATCCGCCGTCTGCGCAAGATAAACAGTGATAAAATAAATATTTGTGCGAGATTTGCAAAAGTTGCAAACCCTTTCAATTACTTTCACTACCATAATATGATACTTCGAAAATCCACGCGTAGATAAGGATCAGACGCACGAGTAACAGCTTTATTTACTCTCCTAGGCACGGAGATATAGCTAAGGTAATATCCTTATTACAGGCTTCTACTGACAATTTCTTATTAAAAAATCTATTAACTATTTTCTACTCGGTCCGTGATATTAATATGATGGTACCGGATAACACTTTGGAATTATGAATAATAATAGTTTCTTTACAAAGAGTCACGATATCCCATCAAAACATAAATGTGAAAATGGGAGCCAAGTTCAATATTAAGATTAAGCGTGGTTGTCAACTTCACCGACAAAAGAATTGAGATCTAAATGGGTGCCAAGTTCTGTAGATAATCCTGAATTTTTTTCATAAGAACATAAAATATCTATACAGATAAATAAAATTGGAGTGTCTGTTTGTAATATTAAAATAACCGCTTTTTACAAATTGCATATGGATGTATACACGGTACATATACCAAAACAACATTTTTTACAATTTTTGTCTGTCTGTCTGTTTGTTCCGGCTAATCTCCGAAACGGCTGGACCGATTTTGACGGGACTTTCACTGGCAGATAGATGATGTTATAGGGAGTAACTTAGGCTACTTTTTTTTTAGAAAAAGAATCAGGGTTCTGCGAAAAAAAATTAAAGCCCATGAAATTGTGAACAAAACCCGCGTACGGCGTACGCACCCGAGCAAAACAAGGGTAAATCGCTATATAATTTAAATGAATATCTTAGGAGTAGCAAGCTATTATTTATGTATACCTAAAAATAGCTAACCGTGAAAACGTACCTAGAGACGAACGCGAGCGAAGCGGGCTTGAGTCGCTAGTTCTAAAATAAATTTAAAACACAATTTTTTGATTTTTCTTTTTTCTGCTACAAAAGTGTTTTTTTTTTAAATAAAACTTTTTAATTTGAACAGTCGATTTATTTAAATAGAGTACATAACTTAGAATAAATTGAAGTTCAATATTTGACTTGACTAGTTATTACATACAAGTTATCTAATATTCGACTAATCACTTATATCTACTTTATATTATACGCAATTTACTGTTTTTATATTGTAAGTTCATAATGTCTCACTCTTTTAAAAACTTGCTTTACTGGTAAAAACTAACCAAGTCAAGAAACGACGTTTCGAATGCTTTACAGCAATTTTTTTTTCTATATGTAGCATACATAGTACATATGTACATATATTACTGACAACTCACTTTAGCAAACATGTACTTTTTGGTAAATGTATTTTACAATAATATAAATAGTAGGTATACCTAATGAAAGTAAAATTTTCGTCAGTGCGATAAATTGATAAGAGGCCAAAGGGTATATAATATGTTTACACACTACATAATTAATAGCTGTTATAAGCTTAACTATATTTTGTTATTGAACTTTCTTATCATTCCTAAGAGAATTCATGCAATAGGCCTGACCTCTATATCAGTCTTTATTCGCCTCTTTTGTAAGTTGGGCTGTGATATGAATAAATTTAAATTTACAAAATGTTAAGATTATTTAAACGTGGTATCTGTTTAAAAAATTATAACAAGTACAATAGATTTGAAAAAAATACACATGAAAAAGTTTTAAAATACGGGACACGATGTGTCGCTACACAAAGTTCGAAGTCGGATAGCTTGTTTCCAGAAAGGGCTGATTTCCCAAATCGCCACATAGGACCGAGAGATCAAGATATCGTAACTATGTTAGATCTATTGGGTTATAAGGTATGTTACTTTAAAAACTTTTTCACAAATATTGTTGTTTTGTTTTTAACAGAGTCAAAAGATTATATGTATATTTTTTATTTTAATAAGTCACCTATTCAAAGTTTATAAACGTGTAAACGTTTAATAAATTATTTAGTAACGACGAGTGACGATTGGCTTTAAAATTAATTTTGAGGAAAATGTTAAGTAGGTATCTTAAAATCTAAAGGTTTCATAATATGTATTATTTTCATGATTCTTTTTATTATACATTAATAAGAAAGATTAAGGAGATAAAAAGTAACGCGCCTACATTAATTTACTGAACGGAAGGTAGTTATAAAATTTCCAGTCATTCGTTACAAATATGGAGATTCTGCAATAGTCAAATGACTTATTCTGGAATAGGTACGGACTACACCATGTTTTTCGTAAAAGTATTTAAAAAAAAAAATGAATGAAAAAAAATATGTTGATTTTTATTTTCTATTATTCATTCACTTTCCGTTGCAGTCCGACCGCCCTGAATAGGCGCTAATCCATCGCAAAAAATATATAATGATAATACTTTCTTATCATACATGTAAACAAATGACTGTAAATTTTCTGTATCTGTTAGTTTTCCCAATATTTTTTTTACCTTGACTTATATTTCAGAGCTTAGAACAATTAACTAATGACGCTGTTCCTAAACAAATTAAATTCAATGGATTAATGGATATTAGCGACCCTATTAGTAAGTATCGATTAATACAAAAAATCATAGATAAACATAAAAATGTTAATAAAATTAACCACTAAATACAGCATCTTAATATAAAGAATAATAAATAATATACTTTTTAGGTGAATATGATCTTATCGAAAGGGTGCGTAAAATAGCAGAAAAGAATCAGATTTGGCGGTCATACATTGGCATGGGTTATCATAATTGCTGTGTCCCTCACTCCATTATGAGAAACATGTTTGAAAATCCTGGATGGTAATGACTTTCTCAATTTTGGAATAAGTATAATTTTTAAGTTAATATCTATACAGATAAATAAAATGCATATGGATGTATACACGGTACATATACCAAAACAACATTTTTTTACAATTTTTGTCTGTCTGTCTGTTTGTTCCGGCTAATCTCCGAAACGGCTGAACCGATTTTGACGGGACTTTTACTGGCAGATAGCTGATGTTATAGGGAGTAACTTAAGCTACTTTTATTTTAAAAAAAGAATCAGGGTTCCGCGAAAAAAAATTAAAACCCATGAAATTGTGAACAAAATCCGCGTACGGCGTATACACCCGAGCTAAACGAGGGTAAATCGTTATATAATTTAAATGAATATCTTAGGAGTAGCAAGCTCCTATTTATGTATACCTAAACAAAGCTAACGGTGAAAACGTACCTAGGGACGAACGCGAGCGAAGCGAGCGTGAGTCGCTAGTTATTTGATAAAATTAGAACAATCATCTATTTTATAAATGTGCTCTATTATCTTATAAATGAATATTTAGATAAATAAACATTATATAACATAATATAGTAATTGTCGTATTTTATTTTTATTTCAGGACCACACAATATACACCTTATCAACCGGAAGTGGCACAAGGTCGGTTAGAAGGTTTATTGAATTACCAAACGATGGTGAGTGATTTAACGGGTTTGGATGTAGCAAATGCATCTCTATTAGACGAGGGGACAGCCGCCGCGGAAGCTCTATCATTATGCCACAGGTAAAAATATTACACAATTGTTGCTATTGTGTATTTAAATCTTATTTCATATACTTTACATACTTAATGTTTTTAAAGTTCTCTATGATAACTATTTTATGTTTATTCTAATAACATACCAACTTATCCTCGCTTCGTTCGAATGCGTCTCAAGATGCCATTTTTATAAATTATATAGTATTATGTACAATTACAGCGTCCTATTTTAGTAAATTTTATTACTAACAGTAGTTTGATTTTTGTAATTTGATATATTTTAATTTTAGACACAATAAAAGGACAAAATTTGTAGTACCAGAACAACTACATCCGCAAACCTTGTCAGTAGTTAATACGCGTTTGGACGCACTTGGATTGGACGTTAATGTAGTTTCGGATGTTAGGCAAGTAGACTTTGCGCAGAGGGATATATCGGCAGTACTACTACAGTGTCCAGATACTAAAGGGTTGGTTTATGATTATTCTGGATTAGCCGCGGCTGCCCAAGAACATGGGGTTAGTTAAATTATATTTAGTCACTCTATGATATCCGTGTTTAGGCATGTCTGCTTTCTTTATAGAAATTAAATAACTTTTCAAAGAACCCAGCATTTATAGTAATATAAATTCCAGACACATTCAAATCATTTATAAGTTAAAATTAAAAAAAAAAACGTGTGTGTGTACTTAGGTATGCACGTAAGAAGTTATACTTCTTTGGCGTAACAGAACAAAAATTACTAAAGATTTCACCCCGTATGTCACAACTCTCTGTTTGTAAAAGGAATATTAAATAAATAAAATAATTATATAAGACATATTACAATTATATACATATTTATAGAATACCATTTAAGGAAAGAATAATATAATGTATCAATTGTCAGACTATAACAACGGTTACCATGGCAACAAGCAGTTATCAGCTATCTTCATGTCGCTTTTTGGCTGTCGGTGTGCGCGCGCATCGTAAAAATATTTTGGGACGTTTAGAAAAAATTATTCAGAGTAAATCTAATATTTTTTTCCAAACGTCCCAAAAGAAGAATAACTTCAAAAAAACATGATTTTACTAAATAAAGGAAAGTTCTATATATTTTTTTTATGTTTTAACTTTTAAATATTCCTTTCACTGTCCTAATAAGCAAAAGTACCAACTCATTTCAAATCTCATATTTTACTTAATTACGCTATTTATTAACGTAACCCTGACCTGAGACACTTATTATTTTTTGTAGACATTAGTAGTAGTTGCTACAGATCTCCTTGCACTAGCATTACTTCGTCCACCAGCGGAATGTGGCGCAGCGTTGGCTGTAGGAACTTCACAGAGGCTTGGCGTTCCATTAGGTTATGGAGGTCCTCACGCTGGATTCTTTGCTGCTCAGAATCCTTTGGTTAGGCTAATGCCAGGGCGTATGGTTGGAGTCACTAGAGATGCAGCTGGGCGAGATGCTTACAGGTTAGAAACTTGAACTTAACGAAAGAAGTTAAAGTTGTTAGGAGAAATATTGGTAATAGTAAATAAAATTTTACGTTATTTATACCTTTATATGTATGTGATTTGTTCATATATTAGCGAGTCACCAGCGAGTAACAGGAAAACAAAACAGGTATCGAAAAGTAGGTAAGTATTATAATATATATATATATGAGCTTGGGCTGAACGTTGATAAGTCAGTGAGTGAGTCGCGAGTAATGAATAAAAAGAGTAATTACGAATGTACCTTAGGAGATAGACATAAACTATTGCGAAATTGTTGGTATAACTTTTTAAGACCTATAATTTTCTAGCACATTGTTTTGACGTATCTCTTAAGGTTTAGCTAGCGTTAGCCATATAAATTTCTAAGGACGACTCGATAGAACCAGTCATTGCGTTTTCCCACGGGAATGAAAAATGTGCCTATAGTAAAAGGTATCTTAATTGTTGACCCGAGTGATAAGCCATCACCATACAAAATTTAGTTAAAATCGGTTCAGTACTTTTGCGCATAGACAAAGAGACAAACAAACAGACAAAAAATTTAATAACTATTGTTTTGGGGTCTATATTGCATACATAATACGCTACAGTCAGTGTTTTTAAAAAATATTTTATGTACAGATTTCGCTTAGTTACTGCTTTATTATAGTACCTATAGATTATTTTTTTTAATTGTAGATTAGCGTTACAAACGAGAGAACAACACATACGTCGCGATAAAGCAACATCAAACATTTGCACGGCACAGGCTCTTTTAGCAAACATGTCTGCAATGTATGCAGTATACCATGGACCACAGGGTCTGAGAGATATAGCCACTAGAGTCCATAATGCAACACTTGTACTTGATCATGGTAAGTTATTTGGTGGGGAACAAAATATGTTTATTATGTATTGTCATTATTAATTCGAATAAATCTTACAATTACGAATGTTTTAGACAGGTTTTTATTATAACGTGATTTTATTATAGAAAATTAATATCCCGAATCAACTACTAAATATTAATATAGGGATAAAAGTAGTCAATTTTTTCTGGTTGAACTATGTTTATGTAAAAATAGATACATAAACCATCACACATCTTTATAATTTTAGTAAAGAGTAAGGATTCATATTTGATATATTTTTATTTTTTAATTAGGAATAAGAAAACGTGGCCACAAACAATCTAATGACGTTTATTTCGATACTTTACACATTGTACCGGTCCCGGAGCATGATGCTTCTGCAATAAAGGCACGTGCACAAGAAAAGAAGATCAATTTAAGATATTTTGACGATGGTGCAATCGGAGTGGCGTTGGATGAAACAACAACTATGCAGGATGTTGATGATTTGCTATGGATTTTTGATTGCGATAAGGTCAACGAGGTACAAAATAAATTAAAATTAATAAAATTATGCCAATTTGTCATAAAATACTTCATTTTACTGGAATTTGGCAGATTTTTATGTATAAAATTGTGAGAATCATTTAGATTTACACTATTTAAAAATAAGTTTGTAAAAATGCACATTACATTAACTGTAAAAGTAACATTATGTACAAACACATAAATCTCTTTCAACAGGTATTGGAAAGCGGCGACGTTAGATCACGTAGTATATTAAAAGGACCTTTTCATCGAACGTCTTCGTATTTAACGCATCCAGTTTTTAACATGCACCATTCTGAAACCAGTATAGTACGATACATGAAACGATTAGAGAACAAGGACGTTTCACTTGTCCATTCTATGATACCGTTGGTGAGTTCTAATCTCCATTAAATAAGTAAATCCGTTTAGGAATAAAGACCAGCCAACCGACTGAAAGGAAATAGAATAATTAGTCGTCGGGGTAAACCATGACTTTAAAAGAGATCTTGCACAAAAATATTTAATAACCTTTTTTTTTTGTTTTTTTTTTTTAATAACATTTTTTTTGTTTTGACTGCCTCGGTGGTGTAGTGGCTAGCATGTACGGCTTTTAATTTAATAACATTTTTTTTTTGTTTTGACTGCCTCGGTGGTGTAGTAGCTAGTATGTACGGCTGCACACCCGTAGTTTCTGGGTTCGAGTGCCAGGTCGGTTTAGTTAGGCCAAGTTTAGTTATTGAATCTTTCTGTATAGTAAGCCTCAGTAACAGCCCGAAGTTAGATAGTTGGCGGTATTTCACCCCCGTGCCTCGGAGAGCACGTAAAGCCGTCGGTCTTGCGCCTTAACTCTCACCTGTCGTGTCGAGTAGTCGTCCCACCTGAGTATGTAAGTGACAGGAATAGAGAGTGTACTTATGTCTGCGCATACACTTACGCACTATAATATCTCCAGTACAGTTGGCTAGTTTCAATGAGATTGGCCACCGTGGCCGGAATCGGCCAGGAGGACATTATTATTATTACAATTTATACAATTATTTTATGATTTTTTCAGGGTTCCTGTACTATGAAACTAAATTCAACAACGGAGATGATGCCATGCTCATTCAAGCACTTTACTGACATCCACCCATTCGCGCCACTCGACCAATGTCAAGGTTACCACACCTTGTTTGAAGAGCTTGCAAGAGACCTTTGTGCTATCACTGGCTATGATCGTGTTTCTTTTCAACCTAACAGGTAACTTACATTTTTATTTATAAGATGGTAAAATGCATAGTTTTTGCAAAGGTAAGAAAAGGATATATAAACTTTTGCTTATAAATTCGAAGGTAGAGAGTAGATATAAAAAGTACATGTTAATTTTAGCATAAGAAAAAACTATAATATCTATACATTTTCCATACTTCTATATGGAAAACCCTGTAATTAAGCTCGGCAAATGCTGTTATTTTAATAAGCTCATATTTTTCAGCGGGGCTCAAGGTGAGTACGCTGGACTCAGGACAATTAAACGGTACCACGAGTTCAGAGGCGATACTCGCAGGAACATTTGCTTGATTCCCGTGAGCGCACACGGCACTAACCCGGCCTCCGCGCACATGGCTGGCATGCGAGTCTGTGCCATTAAAGTTACTCCCTCTGGAGATATAGACATGGAACACCTAAAGGATAAGGTAAACTAAATATAATTATTTAAAATTTGTCAATTTTCTCACATACAATAAACGTGAGATTAACGAACTAAAAGTATAAAGTAACTCATGAATTAAAATATAAGCCGAGTTTAGTAAAAAGCTTTGTCATTCTCATATTTTCTTAAAAACAGTTCGAAGCACCTATTAAAATTGTATGATATTTTAAGTTTTTGGCTGTCTGTTTTATTTTTGCCTGTCATTTGTAAAAGCATTGATTCTTCTTTTCATTCTCCAACTTGGGTAGTACAGTCATAGTTTAAATATAAAAAAAACAACATTCTATAGGTTGAAGAGCACAGTGAGAATATTTCGTGCCTCATGTTAACGTATCCAAGTACGTTCGGAGTATTCGAAGAGCGCGCAGCTGATGTGTGCGCGCTGGTGCACGCACACGGCGGACAGGTCTACTTGGATGGAGCCAATATGAACGCTCAGGTATATTTATATTACAATTGAATTTATATCTAAAGAAAATTGTTTTAACGTTTTTTCATTTTCATTCTTTGTCAACCGTTATGTAACTTCTAATCTTGTTTGTCGTACATTACAATCTTAACCAGGCATGTGTAATTTTATCTGACCACGATCCTCAGACATAAGGGACTGACCCCAGAGAGTAATTTTGCTTACACTTCAAGTACTTTAAAGTACTTATAACTTCAAAACTAGGCGAGAAGACGAAAAACATATTCATTTCGACTTAGTTTGTGCTGATTTACCGAAATCCATCGTTAAACGTTATTAAAGTAATTTAGTACTACAGGGTTTATTTTTAAATTATTGTTGATTACGTTTCAGCATTTTGAATTATATTGTTTTGTAATATAATAAATTTATTTCAGGTTGGCCTGTGTCGTCCCGGAGATTACGGCAGCGATGTATCACATTTGAATTTGCATAAAACCTTCTGCATACCTCATGGTGGAGGTGGTCCCGGAATGGGACCAATTGGAGTGTAAGTATTTTATTAGAATTAAGACAAATATCAGAAATAGTACAAAAAATGATTAACCAATAACTTGTGTATCTGGTCTAAATGCAGTTCCAGTAGGTATAACAGCAAATATGTAATTGCAAAATACAATTAATTATTTATCACGACAATTGATTTCAAGATTTTATCTTTCTTTTTCTTCTTGCATATTTTAGTAATTAATGTCATCGTAAATATAAAACTATAACAACTTTATAGTTTGTTTTTGTGATTTGTGTATGGATATATTTTGTTTATACTGTATACATTATTATTCCATTCAGTAAAGCCCACTTAGCGCCGTTCCTACCATCACATCCTGTTATCAACCCTCTTGCCGACCTCGGCGATGAGGCACACAGCTTTGGCTCTGTTAGTGCTGCGCCTTTTGGATCTTCTGCTATTTTGCCAATCTCCTGGGCTTATATAAAAGTACGTTTTGTTAAACATTTTAATCGCAAAAATGATAAATTTTCATAATGTATTTTTATGTATAAAGATATTTATGGCATTGAATGTAGTATCATTTATATTATAAAAGACTTTTGTGTCCAACTGAAATTTACAGCATAACAGATCAATAATAAGCTTCTTATTTATAATAGCCTTATCGACCTTTAACCCAATCATACATAATTTATGCAGATGATGGGACCAAAAGGCTTGAAACGAGCGACGCAAGTGGCAATTCTAAATGCTAATTATATGTCTCGGAGGTTAGATGGCTACTACAAAACTTTATACAAAGGCGAAAGAGGACTGGTTGCACATGAATTTATTATAGACGTGAGAGACCTCAAGAAAACAGCCAATATAGAACCTAGCGATATAGCCAAGCGTTTGATGGACTTTGGTTAGTACTTTGGAATTTGAATGAAGAATTAATTGTATTAAATAACACCAATATACGTTTAGTATGTATTCTATTTTCATTCATATATTCTAGTTATATAATCTATGAAAATAGATTAAAACTATTAATGATTGATGAATGATTTTTCAATCATGTTTGTTTTAATAGTCATGAATCGTACCGTTAATTGTGTATTTTAGTCGTGTTTCTTTAAATTTTGCTTATGTTAACTTCGATAAATACGAAATACTCTTAAATATTTATAGGTTTCCACGCACCGACAATGTCCTGGCCTGTGGCCGGCACACTTATGATTGAGCCTACAGAGTCAGAAGACCTGCAAGAACTTGACCGATTTTGTGAAGCGCTGATTGCTATAAGAAAAGAAATTAAGGATATCGAAGACGGTGTTATGGATAAAAGACTTAATCCATTGAAGGTAACATGACTTCGCAATTTTTATTGATATTGAGGATTGACTATGTAATAATGAACTTTAAATAAAATGATCACGATATGGACTTGGTTTTTATAAAAAAAAAATATTTGGTTATAGACATTTTGTAAATAGTTTGTTTCCTCTTATTTACATTTATTTTCCAATTCTATTAGGTTCTACTTATTAGTAGTAGCAGAGTTTCAAAGATGGGAAAGCTTTAATAATGTAGAATAAGCAAATAAAATTAATATCTAATTCAATATTATTGATATGTATATTTGTTGTAAATAACTTAAAACGGTAAACTAGACAATGTTTTAATTATAAAAAACCATTAAAACATTTGTGTGGCACGATAATTAAGTTACAATAAAGATATTTAAATGAGTTTTCGTAATGGTCTTCAGATCTACGCCTAATGCAATGCTGTTTTACGAGATTGTATTTTTAATTAATAAGAATCTTAAATTCACCAGATGGCGCCACATCCTCAGGCCGAAGTTATAACTGAAGATTGGAATCGTCCTTATACTAGAGAGCAAGCAGCATTCCCAGCGGTAAAAAATTATATTATAGACATAATATGATATATTTCTTGTTATCAACCTTATCAACCTTGAGTATCTAACTTAAGATTTACTTAAAAATTCAATATTTTATAAAATAATTTTATACTGAAAATTCATACTTGCCTAATGGCTATATACTCGTAGTCCATATCAGACATATATCACACAATTAAAGGTGATTAAATGTATTTTTTTTTGTATTTTTAAGCCGTTCGTCAAAGGAGAGACCAAGATCTGGCCAACAGTGAGTCGCATCGATGATATGTACGGAGACAAGCACCTAGTCTGCACTTGCCCACCCGTGCTTGATGATTTTTAAACCTATTAACTCATAAAAATTATAATAATGACTCGTTAAGTTCCTCATAAATATGATTTTTAATTTTCATGTATTAGTTAATATAAGCTTTATATGTAAGATAAAATAAAAATGAATGAATGAATAAATAAAAAACTTTTAATGCAATCACATAATATATTTAATTTTTCAATATTGTCGTAGAATAAATATTATTATCTTTAAATAACAGTTTTTCTTTCTATTATATCGTGGATATAATTTATTTACTTAATTTCTCTAGTTCCGTATTAATTTATTAATTGCCATGACTATTGACTTCAAATGCATCATTTTTATTTTATTTATGTAATAAATATTTCTTTTGCGCAAATTATTCGTACCTACCATTAAAAGTGGATCAAGGCATCGTGTTTGTTTCAATTTTCTACAATATTTAGTAAAGCTCAAGTTGCTTCAGTTTTTAAATAGTTATATATGTATGGAATTTAAATACAAAGCATATTGGATTTCATTTTAACCACTAAGCAATTATTAACATCCTTTAAAGGCTTTATTTAAATTACAATAAAATGGGTTACATATTTTTTAATTTCATCCAACATTGGATGGTCATTATATAACTACTAATAAAATAAATATTCCAAAAAATTGCATTATGTCTAAATACGAACTAAGAAGAAGTACAACAAAATACGTATAAAAAAGTATTTAAAATTATACTTTCAATAACATCCTAATATTCAACTAAATTTTTGTTTAAATTGCATTTACTTCTGAGGAGAATTAATCGTTTCTTTAGGATACATACCTAGTCGTACTCCAAGGTCTTTAGGCAATCGCATCGGTGGTCTTGTAGGAAACGGATGGTAGGAACCTGTAGATGGACTTCGCGGATATGACAAAGAAGATAATGTATCTGTTTCTAAAAGAGACGTAATTGCACTGCAAGTATCATCAGAGTCAATCTTCGCTTTATCACTTATGTCCATAGAGTCTCTTGGTAAGGTCGGTGTTTCTCGATTTGGAAACATTTTTGGTGATATTGGTGTTGAAATTTGATCCAATGATGTGATTTGGCATAACGTATCGCTAGAATTACTTTTTGCACCCATTGGAGAATCATCGTCTAGAGTAGGTTCACAAGTAAAACTAATAGACGACGTCACTCTATGGGAAAAGTCACTGTAGGAACTATTTTCTGTTTTAACCAAATTTTCGTATAGTTTTGGACTTTGATCCATGGCTCTATTACATACATCATTTGTTTTTGTTAACATTAATTCATTGTATTTTGTGGAACTTGAAAGTGGATAGTTATAATCATCAGAAGTAAATCGTCGTTCATATGTGGAAGTATCTTTTAATTCTGAAGACGGCAACGTAACGGATACCTTTGATTCGCTTGAAATTGAATATCGTGACCACTCATCTGATGTTGGTCTTCTATTTTTAGATTCTTTATCGTTTGTTGTGGAAATATCAGTACTTTTGTTTTTGATCTCGTCACATAGGTTTTCAGATCGAACTGTCGAGCTACTTATATAATCGCATTTAGCTAAGAATCCCTTATTTTCCCATCCATACAAATCTGTTTTATTACCCAGACATTCAATACTCGGTGTTTTAATATTTTTAAAAGAAAATTCCTCACTTCCCATCGAAGAGTTACGAGCTTCAAAGGAAAATGGATCATCGATAGAAATTGGTCTGGCCTTAAAAATATCACTTTTGTCCTTTGTTACATCTTTCGTTACCCTTTTTATACTACCAATTAATGAATCTGATGTCGATTCTTTAAGTAAAGGAGAATTAAGTAATTTTGTTTCTGAGATTTTTGGAGGAGTCATGTCAACTATATACCTTTTATCTGAAGATATATTTTCTTCTATATTTTTTTCCCCTTGTTTGTTATCATTAGACAATGCCACATTCTGCTTTGTTAAAATTCGACTTAGTATTTGAGAGTTTTCTTGAATTATCTGTAGTGCTCTTTCACTGTTTTTACGACCTGATCGTAACATGTAATCTTTGCAAGTAGAAATATCTTTTCCTGGTGATTCTTCTATATTTATATTTTCTGTATGTTCTGATTTTTTTTTAATATTATTTTGTTTATTTATGTATTTGTTATCTTTACAGCCGTGAGAAATTACATTGTTTTTCTTTTCCCTGACATCTGGACTTTCAGATTTTATACATATAAAACTATGACTTTGTGGTAATGAAGATGCACGTTCCACTTCATTTTTTAAACTCCTCTCATTATTATTGCTTTGAAGTGTTAATGAATCTGGTTTTTTTGGTAATCTTGAATTTCTTTTTGTAGCACGTCGACTTGGTATTTCTAAATTATTAGGGTCTGATAATCTTGCTCCAAAAAATTCTGGGCTGTGCTCGAAATATTTATCGATTTTAAGGGGAATAGGAGGTTCATCTTCACTAATAATTACACTATCTGAACCAGGACTTCTTAATGGACTTTCATATCTGTCAGATAAATCAATATCAGGAACAAAATTAGGATTCATTGTCATTGTGTCAATGATATCAAGAGGCCTTATAGTTTTATCCAGATTCGACGTCGATGATCGTCTTACGGTTACACCCTTATATAATGGTTCAAAATCTAAAACGCAATGACAAGGTGATGTTTTGATTGAATTATAACTTGCCAATTTGGAAGGAGTTGCGTTTTTGGAATTTATTTGATTTTTGACATCTTCGGTTTCAGATGTAAGAAAGGTATATTTTTTATCAAATTGTAATTTAGGATGGACAATGTCTTTTTGTGGACTTGCAGCACTGAACACCTTTTTGTCATCACTGCTATCTTCACGTTCTTTTAATTTCATCTCAAAACCATCAATATATACACGTAATGATTCACCAGCAGCCGAATCGAGATATTCAGAAATATCTACTTTTTCCTTTAATTTTTTTCTTTTATTAGGAGACAGCAGTTTTTCAAAGGAAGAATCCTTATTTACTTTCTTTATACTTTGTGGGTTATGTGGTATATCTTTACATGTCGTAGATTTTGGTAGCACATTTTTTGTATTTTTAACATTGTCATCAGTAGATAAATCATGGTCTGAATCACTCGCCTTTTCGTTTTCATCGCACAAACTAGTGTCAGTACTAGATTCCGAACGGGAAGAATATGACGAGGTCTCACTAGAGCTGCGAGAGCGCATAGAGGCTATCATTGCATTAGCTTCCAATTCTGATACAATGATACCATCTCCCATTTCATCTAAATCAATCGAAGCTTTTCGCGCAATATCAAGAGCTTTTTCTTTTTTTATATCTTTCCATTTTACCGAATTTCTTCTATTTTGAGATTTTCGACTTTTCTCCTCTTCCCAACTGATAGTATCATTTGCAGCTTTACAAATACGCTGTTCTGATTTGTCTTGAATTGTAGGAGTTGTTTGTCGTGATGGTGGTACTGCGCCTGGTGGGGGTCCAAGTCTCCGTCCTCTAGAACTAACAATGGCGCTTTTCCCCAATAGTAAATTGTTTACTGTAAGTGAGGTTGGAGAAGTAGGTACACCAACTGTAACAAAAGGCAAAGTAACAATTATAACAAAAAAAAGTTTAAAAAAAGTATATTATTAATAATAGTTTATTATATTATTAACGAACAAAATTGCCGCAATAAAATTGTATCTCATTACGATTTGGATCGTTAGTGTATAATGACGTGTTAGAATTTATGCTTTGACGTATAACTATCTTAATTGTGTCTCATGTCTTGTTGGATTGTGCCTAACCATTGTATGAAAGTAAAAGATATAGAGAGTAAAATTTACGTACCTATACACTTATATGTATCTTTTATATATGTATTTTAAATTCGCTCCAGCAGATGGCTGAGGAAATTTTATGGTATGCACCATATTACTCAATAAGATTGGCATCCAAAGAGAAAAGAACTTACATAGAAGTACATTATATTCATATTTAATATTAATTATGTAAAATCTTACCTGCTGCATGTCGCGCACATGCTGCTGCTAAGATGACATGTGCTTGACGTTGACGTTCTCGCAGTCGAGCATATTGCCTTTTTAGTGCCCCAATATCTAAAGACAATCTATCACCAGCTCCTGAACGATCTTCTCGTCTTGGTATAACCTAAGTTAAAGTAAATTTTGTAAAAATTTGGTTAATTTTAAGCAGTCATTGACTTATTTTGTTCTTTATACCTCTTATCAAAGCTTTACTGAATAATTTTGCATACTGTTTATTTATAAACGAATAAATAAATTATTTTGGCATAAGAGTACAGCAAAAACTAATGCGTGAGTAGATTTAGACGAGATTTGAAAAGATTTTTGGTCGTCGGTTCAGTCAACTTTTTGCTTCTACGCATGCAGTGAAGTTTAAATTACACTACCTATTACCTTATACTGTTAAGTAGCTTTTATTTTTATTTTTTTATTTTTTATGTGAAAACATATATTTAATTAAACTGAACGGAGAAAGAGCTAAAGGATGACAAATAACAATTGATAGTTCCGAGAGTGAAAGTGAAAAAGGCACTATAAATACAAAAATAGCCACAGAAAAAACTACTAAAGGAGTACAAAAAAAGGAGTAAGAAATTAAAGACGATAAGAGACACTGAAAAGACACTAAGAGAGTTATAGACATTAATACAAAAATAGAAAATGCGAATGAGAAAAGTTCAGTTGATGATTATCGTAAATGTTTTTAAAATTACAATAATACTAAATCTAAATCAGAATGGATTGTGCTTCCAGGAAACTTGTTCATCATTCAAAGAATTTTGTGTAACATGTAAAAAATTGAAAGTTCTGGCGTCGTAATTGATTTCAAAAATTTTCTTGGTGATATCCGTCTACCCACTAATTTTAATGTTTGTGCCAAAGTTGATTGCCATATTATTTTTATCTGTAAAATTAATTATTATTTATAACTTAAATTTTGGAGATTTTATATGTATTTTAAAAGTTGTATTAATTAGTATTTCGATTAGTACCTACTTAATAAATTGATGTTAATAATTAATAATGGTTGATTACATAAATTTGCTTTAATACAAAAAAAATCAAAGCAATTTCATAATGAGTCTTCTATCCACGCATGTGGCAAGTATCCCCCAAAGCATTTTTAACACGAGGCAACTATCCGCCACAGAGGGCAACTATCCCTTTTTGTAGTCATCAACGTCAGTAGGTTAAATAAAACAGGATTTACTGGAAAACAATATTGATAGCGTTTAAAAAAATAGGTCACAATGAAAGATTAAAGACCAATGTTTTATTATACTTGGAGCATGTTGTAAGTAGATACTTAGTTTTTATGTAATTTAGGATTTTCAAAAGGTAGCGCAACTATCCGGCTTTTACGCTATATGTACATGTATTTACAATATGTTTATTATTAGCAACATGTGATTTGAAGGCACTAAGAATTACATGACTTTTTATTCATTTATTGTGGTAGGATATAAAAAAAGCCTACGACATAAACCAGTAATGGTCTATAAAAATAATTTACGAGAAAGTGTCCACTAATTACAAGTAATTTAAAATTATTAAAAAAATGAAATATATGGTTGCATAAATTGACGGAGCCTTAAACACTGTGAAGTGTTTAGTTTTAAAAAGCTAATTTTTTTGTTGTTGTAACTATAATTTAAAAAATCTCTTTTCTTTACAATTACCGTAGCTAAAGCCATTTTATTTCCATCATCACTGGAATCGCCTTCATCTTCAGAATAGAAGAGGCGTAAGCCTCGCTTCGTCATTGACTGCATCTAGAGATATTGTTTCTTTTTAAAAAGTTATAGACATTACTAAATTGTATAGAAAAAAATATTTGTTTAATACTAATTAATTCAAAGGTAATACGAATAAACAATAAAACTACAATTGTTAAACATTTGGAATCTAGACTCAAGAGTAATAAGAAAATCTGTTTTCTCAAAGATATATGAATATTTTTAAATACTTATTTATAAAATTTTACCGCTGATTGCAAAGGAGGATGTACTGGAGGGGCATTCGGAGGAGCTGGTGGCGCTACTCTATATCTGTGTAAGCTGCGGAGACGCGGTAGTTCCGGCACAGAGTTAAAAGCGACTACTCTAGCAACTAACGCTTCGCCTGCTTCCCATACAGCGCCGACACCACCACCCATACAGCTGTAGAACTCATCTGCAGATCTCGCTGAGAGAATGCGGCTAAAACAAAAACACATTTTATAAATGAATACTTAAAAGAATGCTTAAATATAAAATTTTATAATTATTTAAAAAGGGTCATCTATTTAAAATAGTAAACTTTATATAATATTTAAATGATAGGTACTTGTTAACCTTATAGGTAAGATAGGTAAAACCGAAAAATTTTGCGGAAAACTTATAAAGACGTAAAATACTCAGCTCGTATGATTGAGGCTAATTATTTGTCGTAAAACAAATGATAAATTTATTTATATTATAAACAGTAAGAAATATTAGACATACTCTTCGAGCATATCCCAGATGGCTAACGCGGTGAGTAACAGGATCTCGTTACCGTCGAGTAAAATTAAGTCCCATATCCTTAGCAAGGACTCTCGAGGCAACCACGTTGCGTACAACGTAAGAAACCATTGCATAGTGAACACGTCTGGTAAAGGTGGTTCAACGCCGCCTCCTATGACAAAAGCATAATTTTATTATACATAATGTATTATATTCTTTTGTAATAATGTTTATAGAAAATTCAGAAATAATATATTTAGATTTATACCATCAGATATTCTTTGTAAATTATCCATATGATGAGCTAATCGAGGAAGCCTTAATCGTAATAAGTCTCTAAAGGCGGCCATGTCCGCTGATAATCCTCTGAGATCATCAGCGAAATAACCTTCAGGTAACACAGCTTCCACTAGATATATCATTACCTGTAACGTTAGAAACAAATTTAAAATAATTATTGCACGAATGAAAAGCAGATCACACTATAGGTACTTAATAATAATATACTTTTAGTGAATCCGATTCAGATTTCTCCATTACTTCTAATATGATAGCAGCTAACATATTGAAACCTTGACAATAGCCAACTTCTTTATTCCATCTGAAAATAAAATTCCCTTGTTAATATATGTAGTATGTAGCTATTTAAAGTTTAGTTATAATTAGGTACTAATAAAATAGAAAGTTCGTACCTGGCGTAAGCTAATAATACTCTTCGTAGCATCGCTTGATTTTCGCGGCCTTCTGCTCCACAAAAAAGAGAACACCCAGTACGATGTAGATCCTGTAATTATTAAATAGAATATATCCCATATTTTACATTAAAAAAAAAATGATAAGTTAAGCTCGTAAGTATTGAAGTTCGTTGTTCTAAGTTAATCCCGTAATTAGACGAATTTATACCTTGAGGATCTGAGCGCTAAGTTCAGTATCATCGGGCTGGGCTGTCCCTCGGAAGCAGGCACGTTCGGCGACCGGCCAGTCGATGCCCCTCGCGGTCAAGTGCCGATCTGCTAGAGTCAGCCATAGCTGAAAATGTCATTGAAATTCTTATTAGCGAGTGATGTTATGGCAACAATAATGCTTTGCTCTACTAAATACATTTTTATAAAACACTAGCGACTCACCCTCGCTCCGTTCTGGTTCTTCCCTATTTATGTGTTAACGTTTAGCTCATAGATGAGATATTATGTTGCCCCGAATAACTAGTTATCATCATACTAAATTTCATCAAAATCTGTCCAGTGGTTTTTTCGTAATGCGACAGACAGATAAACAGACAGACAGACAGACAGACAAAAATTTTAAAAACTATAGATTCTGCCTCTGTATGGATAATAATGTCTTTTTCAATAAGATTTTTCAAAAAATATTTAATGTATAGATTCGGCTAAAATTTGGCAAATTCATTATAATTTTTTACGCAAAAACGAGTGAAAATATTCTTGTTTTTAAGTAAAATATTCTAATTATACTAAGAATTTCCCTAAAATTGAAGTATTTATAAAATTACAAGCGGCTCACCCTCGCTTCGCTCGGGTTCGCCTCTAAAAAAACAAAAACAAAACTATCCCACGGGAACCGTATACTATAATCTATCTCTGTGCCAAATTTCATCCAGATTCGTTCAGCCGTTCTGCCGTGAAAGAGTAACAAACATACATCCATACTCACAAAATTTCACATTTATAATATTAATATAGATGTTAAAAAAGAAATCTTAGTATACTTCATGTTTCAGGGCACAGGTAAACAATATCAAACAAATTTAATGAAGTTCGCGAAAGGAAACTTTGTACTAAAAATATCTGAGACGTATTAATAAAAAATGTAGATAAAATTGTAGTCTAGATAGTACTATATAAAATATGTATATATACAATATAATACGAGTATAACTCAAAATGTAACATTAAAAATATTTTGTTATAGTCAATGCTCAATGTATTCAGAAAAGGCGCATCCTATTTGTTTTCTTACAATGTATTCTGAGTATAATGACAGTTAGCACTATTATTTATAAATATTCTGTATGTTTTATGTTGTTACCTTTCTACGAAAATGTTGCGGTACCCCGGCGGGAAGGCGCGCGACGAGGCGCATCGCGTGCAGCCACTCCGCGAAGCCGCCCTCGCCGGGGCCCTCCTTACCAGGAGTAACTCCGAAACGAGCACTCGTATCTCCAGCTAACATTACAATGAATACACATGAAACTGAACTAAAATATATAGCACCATTATTGACTTAATACGTGATAATGACTGTTAAAGGATGTCATTTTAACAGGATTCGAGAATCGAGGATTTAAACGCTGTAGTGAAAATAACGCATAAGTTGTAAATATTTTGGTATTATAGGAATTTTGTCTTTCAAAGGCATAGTGCCTTAGCATTGCGTAAGTGGTATCAATTTATCCGACCTGCCACTAATTTAATTAATTAATTATTATAGGAAGTAAACAAATCAATAAGAAATACAAATATCTAATTATGGCAAAGAGTTACAAATTAAATACACTAATCTTATATATACGTGATACGTTTATATAAATTAAATATTTTTCATAAATTGTACCTGAGGCAGTCCTTGCAGAACTTGCCAAGTTCCTGAGAGAGTTCAAAATAGCACTCATCTGTCTTGTACAAAGTGTACATTTGATATCAAATGCATAATTTTAAACTGCACTAAACACAGAGTCGTCGGGCAACATAATTTTGTCAGCACATATTTATTTCTGGTATGTAAGTTTCTTTAACATGACACTTATCGATAAACAAATAATATTAAAAATAAATTACGATATTTTAAGTATGTCATATCTTTAAAACATCAAATACTGCGTTGTCGACCAGCTGATGCGATGTTTACTGGGCAAGTCGCGAACCCGAGTAGTGGGTCTGCTCACCCTCTACTACTTCATCGCAATGAGTTTTATTTTAAATCGATGCCCGGATAGCAGCAAAGACAAAATTGGTTAGAATGCCGATATAGCGTGTCGTGGTAGATGCCTGGTTAGAGCATGCGCAGTTGAGCGAGAGGACTTTTATCTGTGTGTGTTGTCTATTGATTTGATGCCGTTGTGTATGTCAGTTACAGAATAGGGGTATTGTAAAAAGCACCCTGTGTCTAGTAGTCTTGATGTGCGTAGCGTTATTTTAAGAACTTCAATGAAAGCGTCGCGTCTGATTCGTTATTCATAAATAGTACCGTAATAGCCTCAGATAGCTTTACGATTATAAATTATAATAAAGGATAAAAAAGTTTTTGTAAATAACTGCTAGAAATATAATATTAATAATATTTGTAATTTATATCCAGTTAGGTAATACAATATGTAAATAAAAAAGTAAGGAATTTTGTTACAACATTAAAAAAGCGTCATAATTACTACTATTAATAAACACAATCACATTTTGTGAATGTAGCATACATACTTATATGACGGAGGAGCACTGTGAATGCCGCACAAAGTTTCTTTTGTTGTCGATAAAGTCGATCTCGCATCCGTAAACATCTTACTAATCTTTCGCCTGTTCTTTGCAAACTATTTCTCCATTCAATATCTTGTTCGCGGAGATTTTGTACATCTAACAAGTGTTTAATAGTAATTAACAATTATATTTCCAAATGTAATATAGTTTTATTTTTTATATTTTCTATTTTTATTTCCTACTTGTATAGTTAAAAGAAGAAGTATTATTTTGCTACTTTAAATTAATGCATCCGGCTGATAATAATTAAACCCAAAAAATTAGAATATATTATATAATTTAGTCTGTGTGAGCCTTAAACGTATTTGCCAATTTTCCCAATATGCAATTATAATTATTCAATTATTAACAAATCCCAGCTTAGTGAAACTGCGTTGAAAACTTTATTTTAAATAGTTTGTTACCTTAGGTGGTATAATTACCTAAGGATTCTAAATAACTACGTTCAATGGCATCTGTTCGCTCTCTGCAAATTGAATGTGATGATGTAATGGATGCTGCAGCAGTAGACCTGTATTCAAAATGTTTAATTAGTTACTAAGTTTATGGAAAATATTTCAGTCTCTTCAATTATTATTTAATAGTAATATTACCCTTGACTACATTCAATGGCGCTGTTATTGCTCCATTCATGTCGATCCGCGTAAATTTCGCTCAGTAGATCTTCTATGAGGTCTCTTGTGTCTTGTTTCTGTAAATTAAAATGTAGGTAGCTACTTCTTGGGTTAACGAATAAAAGCTTAGAAGTTGAAGTAAATAAATATCTGTCTGTACAACAAGAAAATATGTTTATTTCTTGTTTGTTTACATTAAGGTCAGTGTCTTAACCTATGTTTTTTTTTTTTTTTTTTTTTTATAGTTGGGGAATGCATTTACGCATACCACCTATACCCCAGGTGGTTATGTGGGGCTCACCGGCTAGAAGAGCCGGTACTACCCACTAAACCCCAACTTTCCCCTCCCCTCCGCCTTAGTGGGACGCCGCGGGATCGCTTACGCATAACTACCGCGACGCCCCGGCGGTAGGCCTGACGGCCACCAAACCAATGAGGCTGCTCCACAGTCCACTCTGCTGAACCAGAGAAGTACCCGGAGCAGCCCTATTAAACCACACCGCCCACCGAAGTGGGCACCCTTCAATCGGCTGCAGAAGACAGGGAGAGCGGCAACGACACACCGACACTCCTCTTCCCCTGCAGCCCCACCGCGTCTGCCATCTAAGACGGTGGCAGCCCCGTCAAGGCCGCGGGGGGCAGGGAGAACGGCGCACCGAAATACCGGCACTCCTCTCCCACCGCGGCCTTCCCCTCTACCGGTTACGAGACTGTTTTCACAGTCTCGCAACCGGTCCCTACCCTCCGGTCGCGAGACCACCGAAGCGGCCCCGCTCCCGGTGGCCGCAACTCCAGAAGCCGAAGCCTCAACGGAGAGCAGCCCCGTCCTGCCTTGGTCCGCGCCGGATTTCTCCGGTACCACCCGCCCCTGTGCTAAGCGGGTGGCGTTCCCCGATCCGCCACCTGGGGACGCGCCCGGTAGGAGTTGGCTCTCCCCCGGGAACCTATGATTATTAAATTAGCATGCACTTAGCCTATCATGGAAAAGGAGGTAGGCTTTTTGTCATAGTCCAATAAGTGGTTCCTATACAATAAAATTCACAAAAGCACGGCACGGCACGTGGGATGAAATTAGGGTTTGTGAGCTAGGCATGAGAGAACCACTGATATACAATTTACAATATATTATATTTACCTTTTGATTATTTTTTATTGGGGGTGGAGGAATCTTTCTTTGTTGCTTGTTCCAGTTTACTTTTGGTATTTTGATTTTCTTGCATTTTCTATCTGGTTTTGATTTTGGTTCGTATAATGAAGAAAAATCTAATTCAAACTTTACAACTTGTAAGTTTATTGGCTGATCAATTGTGATAGTTTTCATTATAAAATATTGTCACGTTGACTTAACGTACAGATAAATATTACTATTTTGCAATATTTCAATTATTTATTTTATTTTTAAATATAGTTTAAATGCGAGGTACTAAGAAGGACGATTAAAGCCAACTATGCTATAGTTATAAAGGGGCGCCTGATAGGCTCCCACTCATTTGTTGTCTGTTCGTCGCGATACTGCTGATAAGAGTTAATATATTCATTTGAATGCATGCCAAACGAGCTTAGTGAAAACGTACACTAACTAAACTTTAAATATATCATTCAGCTTTAAATAGATATAATCAAAACATTAATAATTGTATGCTTCAAATCTATAAATTACTGATATTATTTTCTAAGCTTATGGAGGCTTTGAATAGATATGTATGAATCTAAATTTTATACATCTTTTCCAATACGTGCGTTGCACTGCACTATAATAAAGTTGCCTCTCCTCATGCACTTATATTCTTAATAAGTAGAATATTTGCTCTAGGTACTGAATCGGAAAGGCAGATTCTATGCAAAGTTGTGTATAGTACAATTATTCATATACATCTTGGGAAAATCTATAATAGTGTTCGTACTGCTGCTGCACAGCTGTATAGTATGCTCTACGTTCAGATGTTAAGGAAAAATATTGCTCTACAAAAATAGAAACAGAAATGTGACGTTGGTGAGCACAAATATGAGCAAGGCCTCCTGAGGAAAGGTGTCGTAATAACGTAATAAAGAGACATATAGAATTCCAGGAGAAATAAAAATATTTTCTCTGAATAATATTAGTACGAGATAGATTAATTTCAACTTCTGTCTGTATGATACGACAAATGTTTTTACTATTACCATCTCTCGTGCCTGATGTTGCGGATTTCATTTGCGCAAGAATGTGTTCAATAAATTGTTATGCCCTAATGCATAGAAATCTTACTACTATATAAATGCGAAAGTTTGGATGGATGGATGTTTGTTACTCAATCACGCCAGAACGGCTTAATGGATCTGGATGAAATTTGGCACAGAGATAGATTATAATCTGGTCTAGATAATAGCACATAAGCTACTTTTTATCCCAGAAAAATGCACGGGTCCCGCGGGATAGATTTATTTTTATTTTTGACTAGGGACGAATCCGAGCGAAGTGAAGGTGAGCCGCTAGTAGTAGCCGCTTTGAAAATTAACTACTAATCATCATGCCTATTTGCTGGGTTTATTCAATAGTAAATTATATTGGTGAATCAAATTAATTTAGTATAAGTATTGCATTAGATTATTTGTAATGTGTATTTCAGTAGGTCTACAACGCTGATAAGTCTATTTATTATTTGACTTGTTCCATTTTTATATATACTAAGACGTATATGTACATATGTAAGTACATCCATATATGGGACACTTCTTATGTTATACAGTAACTATAATTTACTTTTTTTTGCTATTACAAAAACAGACAAATTTTACCACCTACCACTATTTTTTAACCGACTTCCAAAAAGGAGGAGGTTCTGAGTTCGATTGGTATTTTTTTTATGTATGTACATCAATTACGCTGAGATTTATGACCTGATTTACGTTACTCTTCTTTAGTTTGATGCGGAATAGTTGCCATTTAATCGAAAATTAAACTTAGTTTGGCCCAGTAGTTTTCATTTTATGAATATTTTTTTACGATTTTTTTTGTTTATGTGGATGTAATTTTATGTGTGTTCGCGGATTACTTCGTTGTTCATGAACCGATTTTAATGATTCTTTTTTTTTGTTGGAAAGCAGATATCCTAAGGGTGGATATGCCATGGTAAGGAACCTAGAATCTGATGATGGCATCCCAGAGAAATTGAAGGGAACCTTCGAATATTCTAGTGGCGACTTGTGCGTTTGTTAATTTTTTTCATTAAGTATTTTAAAGCACCACTATTTAATGAAGGTCTGGAGTCGATCTAATGATGGAGTCGAAAGACAGTCGAGGGAACTCCTCAACGATTTACAACAATTAATACTAATTTCAAATTAAAGCACACCGACTTCGAAAATATCTGATTAGGTATCCATTCTAAATGAAAACCCCCGTTTAGTTATTTATTACTTTTAAGTGCCTGGAAGTCGGTTTTTTTTAAGTTTTTATTCTAGGGCTACAATTAAGTCTATAAACTTTTATTATTATTTTATCTTCAATATTTTTTTTATCTTCCTAAAATTTTTAAGAATGTTTGCCGCGTCATTATTTTCAAATTACCAAGGAAACATGTTGTTTATGTTTAGACGTCTATAAAGATAGAAAGCTTGTCTTTTTTAATTTTGAATGTTTTTATTTGTTTTGGATAATGAGTGCGACGGTAAAATCTGAAAACGTAACTCAGTCGGAAATGAAGCCCGGCTATTGTTCAGCAACATGCACAGATAAAGCATGTCTGCAGCAAGAGATTAACACACCAAAGTTGAAAACCTCGGATATGTTTGCTACTTGCAACCTCCCTAAAAGATTCGAACATCCTCGTAAGTATATGCAACAACTAGTAAATCTATCTATAAAGAAATCAAAAGTGGTTTTAAAAAAACAAAACTATGTATGTATTTATTTAAAGCAAAATAAAGGTTTTACTGATCCATCAAGTATATGAAGTTACATATTATAATATAACGAAACACATCTACATTCTACATACCTACTTTTATTTCTCATCCATGATACCTACATTCAATTTAATGTTGGCTCTACACACTATTATGCGGGCGGAGAATATTGACAAATGTTTAGGAGCAATGATCGTTTTAATATATTCGATACAATAGTGAGAATTTCATTGTAATCATCTTATAAATGTTAATAATACCTCACTTCCTTCCCTGCTTTTACCCTATAGCGATTCGTGAAAACTTTTTACGAAGTACTTATTAACTTTTTAAATTAATTTGTTTGTTTTATTAGATTGGTTTAACGGCTATGGCTGTCAAGTCAGCAAGCAACATCCCTTCTATAGAACATCGGCGAGCGAATACGGATGGTATCCACCAGGTAATTTCAATTTTTTATAAATTCAAATATGTATACTTTTTGGTCGATCGTGATAATAATTTATTTTTAATGTTTTATAATATAATATTAAAAGGTTTGTATATTTTTCACATATTAAAAATATTTAACGTAGACTTTAATGTATGTATTAAGTATGTA
Source organism: Argynnis bischoffii washingtonia (assembly GCA_033884665.1). NCBI lineage: Eukaryota > Metazoa > Arthropoda > Insecta > Lepidoptera > Nymphalidae > Argynnis > Argynnis bischoffii. The sequence continues at coordinate 7,881,985 of CM066618.1, read as the reverse complement.
AAATATTTAAACATTGTAAATGCTATTGAAAATTTCTATACCATTGCATTATAGGCTGGCATTCAGTTCCATCCGCATTTTTCCCTAAGAACCAGAACTTTTCAAACCACCTGGCGAGCGCAGGAATGTACCGCAATTACTCACTAAACACAGCCATGGATCCGCCGCCACTAAAATAAGGTTTCTTTGATCTGGCTGAACGAGAATTCAATATATTGTGTTTTTTAATTTATTTAGTTTTTTTAAGCACAGTTGCGATACAATTTTTAAGGGAACAAGTTAAGCATTGTTTTGTTTTAAGGTCTTAATAAATATAGCTAATTTCATGCTTTGTAATTGAAGTTGACGAAATTAAATAAATATACATAACGAATTCAGACTTTTATTTGATGATTATACTTATTTTATTTAAATCATATTTAATTTAATTTGTTTGATTAGATTTCGTTGTAAGTTAAGAAAAAATCATAAGTGTGAGTTTGACTCGCACACCGAGGCTACGCAGGACCAAACATGGTTTTTTTTGGCCATGGACATTTTAGTTGTAGTAGTAGGTAGTAGCGGCGCATATAGTAAATTGTTCAGATACATTGTGCTCCTTCTTATAAACTAAATATTGTAGCAATATAATGCTTTAACGTGTCACGTTTCCGTGACATTTGTATGTAAAGATTTCCATTAACTTAACATGAGAACTATTGAATACAATTAACGCATACTAATTTGTACTTATTCAGTGTTTTTATTCTTTTTACATTGTTCTCATGTTATTTTCATTTAAAGCAAGGGGTCTGATCATGAACATAGTAAGAAATCGAGAAGAGAGAAGTATCGGGTGACATTACATCTGTTTTTATATTTTTCGTACTTTAATAACATCCTAGACCTAAGTATTATTTAAAGTTCATATATATATATATGTATGTATGTAGTACCATTAGTTTCAAAAATAAAATTGTGACATGTAGACTTGAGAAAATTATAAGGATTACGTGTTTGCTTGTTTGCTACGGAACTCTTAAAATATTCTTATATAACAAACTATTTTAACATTAGGGCCAATATAATATATAGTTTATCTAAGCGCTTGTTCAAGAATCTTTTCTAACAAGTGTTCTGGCTCATAAAGATAATAATAAATGTTCATAGGATACCACTCAGTGCCGTCCGTGTTCTTTCCTGCTGGCCAGACCTTTACAAACAGCCTTGCAGCCGCGGGCATGTATCGCAACTACAGCCTCAACACTGGCATGGACCCTGTCGGATACCGTTGATTGATTCCTTTTTTATATGTTTTATTACTATGTAGACTATTTTTTATCATTATTAAAATAGAAAACAATCAAAACTTTTATTATGAAAAATTTCCTCATTAAAATATTATAGGTATTATATAAATACTCATACCTACTCGTAAAATTAAACCGTCTGTCTGATATGACATAGAAAATTAATTAGTATTTGAAAGTTTTCTGTAAGTTAGTCTTTGAAAAGGTTGAACAAGATTTTCACTGATAGATAGACTATTCAGGTGAGAAGGGAAATCTAGGGGATAGCTAGCAGTCAAAATGACAAGCAGAGCAGATTGCATTAATACAGTAGAGCAGATAGTAGAAAGAAAAGGGTTCACAGTGGATAGAAAAACTATGGTTACCTATATTTAAAAGTTTTTTGAGTGAAGAGTACGTACACCTAGTGAGGGCCGAAGCAAAGCGAGGATAAGTTGTTAATTATGAATAAAACTCATACTTAGTTATTATTGAGTTACCAAAAGAGGTATTTATTTAATATATATTTATTATCATATAGATTAACATGCATTCAAATTCCATTATAATATAATATTAGAGTTATGAATGTCACGGTTAATAAATTAAGTATAACATTATTGCTTTAATACCAATTTTTGTCTGTGATTTCTAAAGTAAAATTATACTTACTTTTACACTAAAATGTCAACTGCAACAATACGTTTGCAGATAAATATATTTTAATAAAGCCGTGACAAATCATATCTCTTTTATAGTAGCTGAAGATAATGTCACGACAAAAATGGGGTGTCGCATATGATTAGCCACATTTATAATAAGGTGGTATATAATTTTAATCGTGACAAATCCTCCGAGCATTTTCATATGAGTAGGTACACATTGTATAATTTGTTTAGCAACAACAACAACAGCTTTTTATATTTAGTGTTAATATTATTTATCCTAGTTTTTATAAACACAGAACAGTCTAATATAAAATTAATGTTACCGACATCATAAACTCAACGACATACAATCATTTAACGTACCATGATATATATTAATTATAGTCATCTAATTGCGCATTTCATAGACACTTATTGATTAAGATCTAAAGGATCGTGTCAAAATTTAGCTACGAGTGCATGTATAAATACATATATTCTAAGCATACTTTATTATAGGATGTACAGTAGGTATAATGCCAAGGCCTCAACACTACCAGTTATTTGAAGTTTATCCGTACAGGACAGGATAATAACTGGTAGAGTTACGTTAAAAGGTTTTTACAATAGACGCTTTTACCTTAAGTTATCTGTAATTTAGTCTTGCCCTTGCATTGTACATCTCTATGTGTACTATATTCGTTGTAAATATATTACGATAACAAGTGATACATGATTTAAATAAAAGCAACATAACGTTTGTTATTTATAACCTTATTTTGTTACTAAATTCTTGATAATTCAAATATCTGTCAGTTATATAAGTATTTGATTATTTTTATTTATTAATAGTTTTACTACTTTATAAAACATATGGGTAATTTGATTCTGAATAGCGAATCTTTAGGAAAGCGCAATATGGAAAATGTGTGGAATTTATGAGAACCATTTCTTTCAACGAGTTAACTCGTTTATTTTTTATTCTAAGTATCCCTGCAATTCGTTTCACATAAATTGGTAAACCAAAACATAATCTATATTCAAATAAAATAATTAATAATATTGTTCTTGGAAATATTACAATACTAAAGTTACAGGAAAGACAATATAACGTTACTAAAATTAACGTCTAAGCATGACTAGATATTGCATGAGGAAACACACAAATACAACAATACTAATCCTATAATCTACAAGATGCAACTATATTAGTAATAAGATATATAAAATGTGGATAAATTTTTGCTTTTAACAATATTGTCTTAAATAGCGTACACTCCAGATGCCACCAATTCCGTCTATCTTCCTGTCCTTCAGCTGCTTCACGCTCCCTTTAATTACATAGTTTGAGTATGCGCTTAAGAAATAAATAAGTATAACGCACTCGTATAGATAGTGCCATCCACGAAGGCGCGAATTCAACTGTCAATAAAGAGAGGGGCGCGTCTTCGTGGATGGCACAAACTATATCTTTCATATGGTTGTTCCTTTTCATTTCAAAAAATGACCAAAACCATCTCAAATTGTCCAAGGTATTTGAAAACAATTATTTAACTCTCAAAGAAATATTTATAATATTATTAATGTACGTACAAACATAGTTTATATGTTTAAATTACACTTTATTATAAAGGAAATGCCTGTTGAATTGATGTAATTTTTTACTTAATTCAAGCAAAAATGTGCTACTTTACCCAAATTAAAATATGCGTTATTTCTCCTAGACCGCTCAAAACACCTTATTTTTATATTATTTACCTTATTAAAGATTATTGCGATTTCATAATATCAACTTGAAACATTAAAATTGTAAGCCAGCGAATAATGATTCATAAATGCGTCTTCTTTGTAGCAGAAGCTCGCTCTACAATAAAGTTGATGCTACAATACATAGTTGCAAGTTATGAAGTGAACAGCACAACAATAAAGATACTATAAAAATCTGTAAAAAGTTGCTACAGAGGAAAGTTCTATTTAGTATTTATCTCTAGTGCAAGACGCGACGCGTCGAGCATCGAACGGATTCGATCACAATGTAGCTCAGTTGATTCGTATTTTTATTATAAACTTATTGTAAAAAATCTATCATTATTTAACATTAAACCTATGCTTATAGAATTTGCTATTCAATTTCGGATCTATATCAAATGGTTAACAACACTCATTAAGAAAGTAAAAACAGTTAAACATAATATTTAATAAATTCTAAATGTTTCATTTGTATGTAACACTAACAATAGTGATTGAAAATGATTATGGTTTTTTAATCATTTTCAAATGGTTCTAGATAAGCTAAATTTAATTGTAATCTTTTTCAATCAGAATGATAATCATTGGATGTTTTACATTACGGCTCTAATTAAAAATATTTTATTTCTTCATGGTTGTCATTGGTAACAAAATGTTTAATAATATAGGATCTTGCTTGAACAATTAAGTACATACATATATGGTTAAATTGACAGTCACAACTGTTACCAAAACTCGCCCATTTAACGGTCAAAACAATTAAAATAAATAAACTTGACCTTGAACCTTTTCGCAAGGCTGGCCTTTTTTAACCTGCTTGTAGCAGAGTTGCTTGATCTTACAATTTAAAAAAAATGATGTTAGTTGATTACTGATTGCTTGAATTTTTATATATTCCTCAACAACTGATATATTACTAGCTTTTATTATTAGACCAAGTCTCTTTCATCAGAACTTGAAACGGAAAGCATTAATGAAATCGATTATATTGGCGAAGTCGCAGATGTTACTATTCAAGCGACTAATGTTAAGTTAACAAAGTTGGCCTTGAATAAGTTGTGAGGAAAGTTGGTTGGTGTGTTACATGTCTCCAAAAATGCCTGCGAATGTTTTGCGCAGGTTCTTCATAGTGTCCTCTGCGTCTTCAGTGAGGGTGGCGCTCAGAGAGCCCTGCCTCGTAAAGCCGCCGCGCGTGCTGGTGCTAGCCGTGGGGGCAACAGGCGGCTGCTGCCCGGCGCTGGCTGTGCTCGGAGCGGCCGAAGCGGATGACACAGTGGATGATTGGGAGGCTGTTGAATTATTTATTTCTTGTAATTTATAGAACAACAGGTACAAATACCTTATATTTTGCTATCGCCATAACCCAACAAGGTAGCAACGAAATTTATGCGTTTCGAGCGCAATATTTCAACAAATACCTATTAATTTAAGAAAAAAAATTAAAGAGTGCGTGTATGAATGTGTACACGTGCGTAAAGAAGTTTTACTTCAAAAAAAGTTTTAAATAAAAATATAGGAAATTTTATTTATAAAAGAACATATTTCTATAGTTTTTTACACAGGATGAGCCGTTCTGGATATATTGAATAAAATATAGTATCTCACCTCTAATTAGGATATAATTATTTAAAACATAAATTGAATTTCATAAAGAGTACCGATAACCCACAGAAGTTTTACTTCTTGCGCGTGTACCTATATCGACTGAACTAGATGTGATTATTATATAGAAGTATTCTATGCACCGAATGTTGACATTGTTTCTTTTTATTCTGTGTTAGGATAGTTGTTTTTTTAGATGCATACGGTAAAGTCACTATTAAAATTGTATGCACCTTGAGAATCACGGCGTGTTAATGGAGGTGGTGGTGGTTGGGTGGGCTCTGCTGGTATTGGAGGCAGGGGACGGTCAATGCTGGCGGCAGTTGCGAGAGGCGCGGGCGGAGGGGCGCTCGGAGGGCCACCGATGGGAGCTGAACGTTCTTCGGGAGACGCTGCACCACTACCAGACACAGAGCTTCGCGAAGTCGTCTTGGTTATACCAGGCCGGCACACAGACTGAAAAAATAGTTCATACTCTTATTCTTTGAAGGCCATCACAAATTTTTTATACATTAAATAATTTAAAAACATTACGCATCTTTATAAGGTGTTTTATTATATTGATTTTATTTTATTATAGTATGCTGTAGTATTATCGTATAGTGTATACTTAATTAATTTGTAAACTTCATAAATGCTATAATGGTAATTATCATACCTGCATACGTTGGAAGACTAGTTCTGCGAGGTGACGACGATCTTCTTCTTGCGTGTCTCCCATAAACGAAGTGGCGGAATCGTTGAGCTCGATGATGTGCTCGCGACCATCCTTGCCTACCACCAACTCGAGAGCGCATACTTCTAGGCCACCAAATATTTCACTTACCTAACAAATATAGATTTATTACTTTTTGTTGATTTCCTTAAGCTTTATTCGTTTTCATACGATATAATGAAAATTGTAAATAAAAAAAGTTAAACTCTACAAATAAAAACAATTATTAATTAAATATTCTACAATTTGTATTATTTAATATCTATAACATACATAACATATACTAGTGGTATAGGAAGAATGGGTAATACTTCAAGTTTGTGTACTAAAGACAGGTGAAAATTTCAGCAAGTACTAATTAGTATCTATACAGATAAATAAAATTGGAGTGTCTGTTTGTAATATTAAATTTACCGCTTTTTACTAAATGCATATGGATGTACACACGGTACACATACCAAAACAACATTTTTTAGAATTTTTGTCTGTCTGTCTGTTTGTTCCAGCTAATCTTCGAAACAGCTGTACCGATTTTGACGGGAATTTCACTGGCAGATAGCTGCTGTTATAAGGAGTAACTAAGGCTACTTTTATTTTAGGAAAAGAATCAGGGTTCCGCGAAAAAAAATTAAAACCCATTAAATTGTGAACAAAATCCGCGTACGGCGTACGTACGTAACGTAAATCGCTATATAGTTTCAATGAATATCTTAGAAGTAGCAAGCCACTATTTACCTAGGGACGAACGCGAGCGAAGCGAGCGTGAGTCGCTAGTTGTAAATATTTATAAAAGACACGATAACTTCGTAATAAAAACTTTGAAGAGAATGATCAGTTCTACAAGTAATATAAAAACTTTTAAAACCTCTAACTTCATCGCTTAAAACTGAAGGTAGTGAGCAGTTTTATAAGTAGGTAATATAAAAACTTTGAGTCCTCTAACCTCGTCAATCCACATTTTGTATCTATCATTCATGCCAATGGCCTCGAGCATTGCTGATCCTTGATTAGTCTTCCAATTGCCAGATATAGACTTACGCCTAGAAATATATTTTAAATAAAAAGTCAAATATAGTTATAAAACTTATAGGATTTTTTCGCGGATTTATTTTAATTTTTGGTTCTCGACGTTTTTAATGCGTTGCAACAATCATACCGTGATCAGGATTGCTGTAAAGCATTCGAAATGATAGTTTTAACAAAAATGTCAAATATTTGTAAATCTAAGAAAGCCTTATAGTTATGTAAATTACTAAAATAGCTCGCCTGTAAATTAACGCCTGCATAAAATGTACGAGTATATTCTAGGCATGCAGATGTTTACTTTTAGTCAGGCGATTTCCTTAATTATTGCACATTAATGCTTTACATATTTGTCGCTTTGTATTTCATAACTATTTATTTCATGATCGTACATTTTATAGAAATAATAATATAAATTTTATATTTATTTATCTAGAAATTATGTCTTTGCTCTATTCCTTTTAAAACCTAAAGCTAATCATTTTACAATACTTTATTAAAGGTGGTTTTACATTTTTATTTATAATTTAAATAATTAAAACTTACATGAACGCCTTGTAGTTGGTGCCAATTTTCTGAATGTGGATGTCGTATTTAGCATCGATGTACGGCTCCACAGTACAGTAGGTCCCTAACATGGCTACTACGCCAGCTATATCCTAAAAATATATTATACTTAATATTAATTAAAAATACGTTTAATGTGTCCTATCAAATAAATTAACATAATTAATTTTTACATTCGTCTTTGAAGGGGGTCGCGATCAAAATAAAAACACTATCGTATTAATTAACTACTTACGCAATATTTGATTATATTTGACGTTATAACTAATATTATAAGTGCAATAATATTATTTACTTGAAGAAAAATGAAATTGGGTATTTCTTATGAAAAAAAGTATGATTTTTTTTCAAATATAAGTATAAAACAACTTAACAACCTAGAAATAATATCTTTTTGAAGTTTAAACTTAAAGATACAAGTTATTTTGTTTTTGCTTACTAATAAAGTAACAAAACAGATAAACTTCCAAGAAATCATGGTTAAATATTTGTTCCCAGTAAAATTATCAGGACACAAACCAACACTGATAATATGAAAATCACAATATAATACCTATGGTCTCCATATAATCTAATCTTAAACGTGACTACAGAACAAAGCGTCTATAGAACATTATCAGTTCATTGTATTGCAACTGAAACTGCAATGTGCAGATAATGGATATAAATGTGCAGTACCTGGAAGTCGGCCAAAGAGTCCACTTTCACCTTGGCCACGCCGCTGTGCGCGTGCCCGATCTTGATCACCACTGGGAACTTCGGCGCCGTTACCTGCTCGACAATCAGATTACCCTTTACTATTTCCACTTATTGTAAAGACGGAAAGGTCATCGTTGGCTTAAATCGTGATGCTAATCATTTTAGACTCACACGGCGACTCGGTCGCTTTAATCACAACATGAAAAACAGATTTGTATTTTAAACATATCTTTAATACTTCCCCATTCCTAATCTCTCTGAAATTATAAATTACTTAAATTGTAAATGTAATATCAATGATAATTCTATTAGAATAACTTTTGTTATCTACAAGAGACTATGACAATTAAATAATGAGCTTGAACTGCAACAAAACTTTGTAAACCTTATTACGGTTTAACAATAGTATTCGTTACATTCTGTAAGTATAACGAAGACTATTAAATGTATTAAATGTTACTATAAATAAGCATTACTTCATAATGAGTAATATCACTTCAGCAAAATTCTAATATATACTATTGAATATACTGTGTAAGCCATTAGTACAATCATCTTTGTTATTCATAAATCTTGTGGTAAATGCTAACACTCTCAAGGCGGAACTCCTGAAATAGGTGGTGTGAAACGTAATAAACTAATTTTAATCAAATGTTTCCTGGATATAGAAATGTTTGTTACTAGAACGCAACATCTAATAATATATATAATATACAAATGTATGATAATATTTTAGTCCCTTAGCCAGTCCTACAGTAGCCAGTTCTACAAGGTGGCGCAAAATTAATCACCCTATCGGAAGAGATTTTAATTTCTGCAAATAGCGTCGTACGTCAATCATATTTGACATTTGTGAACTAGACAGCTGCAGTATACAAACAGACAAGCAATGGAGTGCTATACTCCACAAGGAGAGGAAGGAAGCGTTTCCTGGTCACGTAATCTTCCGTTTTGGCGATTTGGCATGACCAGCAAGATCGCCCGATTTAACCATCCCAGACTTCTTTCTTTAGACAATCTCAAATTGTTAGGAAAAAAGTATTCGGACCATTTTTGTAGATAATTTTATGATGTATATTTTTATTTAGGCTATATTTTTGATAAAACTTACCGTTTTGGAGAGAAATCCAAAAAATCTAAATGTTGACCTTAGATCTTGAATAACTTTTTTAGCACACAATGGAATCGATGGGGATTTTTGGCACTTTATTTCTACTAGTGTACTTAAAATCTATACCAAAATTCAGCTCTGTCGGAGTTTTTGTTATTTGATCACTATTTTTATATCTAATTTGACCGGACTATTAATAAAAAAACCCTTTGTGTTTATTAACATTACTTTTTAAATGATTGTAGGTTACTGTGTAATTGTTGGGTTCTAATTAAACATTGTAGGCCTTGAGTTCATGCGTAACATCTGCAATATACATTATAATCTTGTAGCAATAAATATTTTTCTGTTCTATTTAAGAATTAAAATGTTACATATATTTTTAAAGGATTATATTTGGTCACCGAAAGTCTCTTAAATTTCGTTGGAAATACCATAGTAACCTATAATCTACGGTATTTCTAAAACTTGGTTATTCCAAATCCAAAATAGTATCGTTTTTAAACCCGATAACTCATATAGTAATTGTTCAAACAAAAAAAAATATATTATTTCTCAAAATACACACATACATAAAAATATCTTTATTTTTATCAAAACTTTACGCAAGAACCTAACGATCACATCTTTAGGTTAGCAATATTTTTGTCGTTAGAAAACTTATGACTGAACGGATATAAAGAAGTCATAACAATAGTTTCTAAAGAATTTCGTTTGCGTGCATATGTTTGGCAATATTGGCACTGTTTCAATAAATAATATCTATCATTTTCTAAATTTAGACCTTTCATGATCGATAAATCTATACTTATTATAAAGTTAAATGGTATATTTTATACCATAAAAATATTTTATGTAAAGTCAAGTCTTTATAATATGATAATAGTGAATATAGGAACTTAGACCGCGTTTTTAGGGCCATTACAGAAATATACGGAGTACGTTGCTATATGGGTCATGGAAGTGTGTAACATTTAAACCTAGAATTAAGACTACAGTGATGCCATTAATGATATGCGGGGTTGAATTTTAGCCTGTAAAAATGAAGCATATTATACAAACGCTTAAGAAAATATAGATGAAAATGCTGAGATGGTATGAAGATGAGATGAATCTTAAGACTAGTGACATTTTCAGACCTGAGCACCTAGAACAGCGCAACCCGACCCTCGGACCCCGTATAAGTGGGAAAGGACAAAGAAACGATATATTATATTCGGATCGTGGAATTTAGAAATTTATATGATACATATAATTTTTTATCATTTTATTTATATACATTTTGAATTCTTGTGATTGATAATGTCACTCACTATAGAAGGCAGTAAATTAATCATAATTCTGGATTTTACTATTAGTACTTTGAGAAATAATACCAACCTACTGGAGAACTGATAATTAATTCTGAAGATGAAGAGTAGACTCAAAGGTATAAAAATTAAAGTTTATTGGCACTTTGTTCAAATAACAATTATGTTATTTAAATAAGGTAGGTAACCTTATTATACTATTAAAAATATTATAAATTGGAAAGTTTCTGAGTTAGTACATGTTTGACTTTTCTTGGTGATGTAACAGCTAAACGAATTTTAGTGTTAATTTGTAGCGCTCATGTTATGGATGTGTGTATGATGTATGGATTAACTCGCCATAAACCCAACGAATTTTCTTGTGGTTGGAGGGTGATACTTTTCTATTTTGTTATATTTATTAGTTATTTTCATACAGTAGAAAATATTCAGGTGGTATGATCTCAACCAGACTAAAGTTTTTCCTAATATCAAATTATTTTTGTTAGAAATAACAATGATATAAAATGCTAATGCGGTGCTAAATTTATGATGCATCTCTGTGGGTCAGCTTCAAGATAAACATGTCCAAGGCCATCAGAGAAATATCAGGAGCAATCCGCATGGTATACCACCCACCGAAGTGGACCACATCCTAATGCGTTTCTTGGCTTTGCGTCCGGCAGTTCAGCCGGACGGTACTGAACCCCCTCCTCTACTCCCCTCCCCTCCTCTCCTACAACGACAAAGTGAACGTGCGTTGGGGAGAGGGAGACGAGTTTCTTGCGGATTATAAAAACAATCTAATAAAAAAAAATCATATCAGATCATATCATATCATTAATATTATGGCCTGGAAAAGTGAAAAACTAGGGTATTACTTAAATAACTAACTTATTTTGAAATTGCTGTTAATTATTTTTAGTTAAATAATGAGGACGTATTATTCTTTAGATGTTATGGATTTAGTGGGACGCAAATTATAGTAAGAGGAAATTTGGTTCATACTAACCAGTATCGTCTTCAAATACATATATGTAGAACAACGTAGAAATCGGATAAAATTTTCATAAATTAATAAATTTATCTAAATGTCTGAAATTTACAAATTGCAACTATTATTATTATATTGTTTATGTATAATTTGAGTGCCATGTTCATCATCTTTATTTTAATAAAACATGTGTTTTATGTAAACAATTTCTTGTATAAAAGAGTTGCTTCGTTTAACAATGTTTATATTAATAATAGCAACGCAAAAACTGACGTAACATTTTACAAAACCAGCGCTTATTTAAAGAATATGTAAATACTCATGACTATATTATGTTTTGCTAATCGATAGTAATAATAGATGAATTCATCGCAAATGTATTACAATTTGTTATATCTGAACCATTAGTTATTAATGAAGATAAACTAAAACACATTTATTTGCCTTTAACAATGCTCGATATTTATTTTATGACAAATTAAATCAGCACTTCGCCGCTAAAAGTATCTACCTGCAAGAGGAAATCGTTCTTCATATATTGTTATTATTTTGTTTTTCCTTTATGAATAGGTTTGATAGCTCATAAACACACTTCCTATTTGTTGGAGGTGTATTCGTGGGTGGCTCTACATCAAGTGTTGACTTCACAACGAAAAGATCGAAGTATGTGACGGTTCGTGGTGATGACGCATCAGTGCCTGTCAACTTCGAGAAACAGACATCATCGCTGTGTATATTACTATTTATGGTGCGCCATTCGTGTGTAAAGACATATATATTACATATACACAGTGATTAAACGTTGCCGTCTACTCGATTGTAGTATACTTTGCGTTCTTGTTTACGCATTGTTACGTGTCAGACGCATCAGTCTTGAGACGTACGTATTGTATATATTTTGCATACAGCCTGCAGGGAATGAACTGATGAGTAATTTTTTAGTACACTTGAGCACATATTTGTATGATGAAATCATGGGTTTTTGTTTAACTTCTATGAATTTTAAAATAGAGTGACAGCTGTGCTATTGCAGTTAAATTCTGGCGCCACTCTGCTGACCGGTTATAATTTGCACCATAACAAGAATAGTTATCTACTGATCGATCTATATGATAACTTTGCGGCGTCTATGGAAGCATTCAATTCAAATATCAATACCGTCGCTGACAATAACTCTAAATGACTATAAGCAGGCGTAGAATAGTATTGCACAAGCTTCGATGGCATATATTGTCCTCAAAAGACAAGACAATTGTCATTTATCACTATAATGACTGCCTTTGATGTTATCTTTCCGCCATATTGGTAAGTATAATATAAGAGCGCACAATTATAAATTGACAATGTTCTATGCTAGTTAAGTAGGTGTTATCTAATCATTTAATGAAATGGAACGATGTTTGTGTGCTATGTGAATGTGAACTTAATACTGCTATTGACCTTACTCAAGGTAAGTACGATCATCGACAAAATTAACACCTCTAAATCGTTTACCATTCCAATTCTTCAATGAATGTTAATAACAAAGCTATTAGATTATGGCGCCATTATTATTTAACTTTTCAAAGAATTAGATCTTACTTTAGAACTACAAAACTTGTGTTTTATGAAAAAAAAAAGGTTTTTCTTCATAAAACACGGAAGCCAAGAAGTATATTAATTATTTGATATCTCAGTAAATTAGTTTTCCCTATTATATATTACAAAAAATTGATAAAATTAGCTTTAGATTACAATAGTTTCAAATAATTAAAATAATGATTAGCGAGGCAAGAGGTAACGGATAATAAACGAGAAGAAAACATTCGTATACAGTCAAAACGACAAGAGAATCTTGTTAGCTTCAACGAAATAAAAGTATTATATAACCTATTATTCCTACATGTATTTTGAAGGAAGGACCAAGGTGTATTCAAATTTCAAACGCTGATGCTGACTGACAAAAATCAAAGGAACATAAAAAAATTATTATTTGTACATAAATTTATCGATTTTATCAGAATTTTTCGCGGTGTATCTGATTACAAAATTAAAGAGAAATTATCAGAAGCGCATTCACTCTTAATATTACAAGCTAACAACAATAAGATCCTAGTATTGGTCGCATTCAAATATTTGATCTGGTATTCAATTACACGAGCATATAAAATATCTTTTATGTCGTTTGTATCCGACAAAGAATATACAACTTTAAATTTACATAGAGTCATTTTTTGATTTATGATATTTTATAATATTCTATTAGATTCAGGACTATAATATTATAATAGATATACATATTGTATATATTAGAGCACCGGAGTGGGTGGCCTAATTCATATGCGAAAAAATAAATGTTGCTTGCGGCTCTTTACGATGAATTAATTTCTCGAGCGTTAGTTGGATTCGCGCGCCGGAGTTTCCGTTGTACGATACAATATAATAGGTATTTTGTTTTAAGTATCTTTTTTATTTTTAGATTTTTTACCAATAGAATAGCATCCTGTACTTAATAGCGAGTTGAAGCTCGTAGCTCGAGTCCCATTACTACCTGGCCACTTTTTATTTGTTAATTTATTTCAGAGCTCGTACTTTTACCATATTATAAAATTTATTGTTTGTATATTTTATTTTAGAGCGTAGACAGAAAGTACAAAAAACACGTTTATTGTATTGATTTCGACTTTTAATTTTTTTTTAATTCTTAGAAAATCCACCGCGAAAACATATTTTGTGAAAATTTCATCCAACTTGGTTAGTAGACCTAGGTAGGCTTGACCGACAAACGTGATATAGGCTCAGTAAGAAAGTTCCATCCGGATCTTTACTTTACTGAAAAGCTATAATTTAGAAAATATGAACAACTAATCATTAAAACGCTAACGACTTTCTTCGTTGCGCGAGTTATTTTAATTCTGTGTTATATCCTAAGATGTATACCTATTAAATGGTGTAAGATTAATAGTATAATTATCTTATTACACTGTGTGTTCTTTGGAAATACATATTTTGGTAATTTAATTGCTAAATATCGAACATTTATACATACAAACGTTTAATAGCTATTTTATAATATTTGTGTAATAATCAACCAATTTAATTTTTATAATTGGTGCTTATGAATAAATACACATTATGTTATTATTAATTATAAAATTTAATTGATTATATTACGATGACTTAATTAAAATATAAATTAACATTTAAAGGTCATGCAGAAGTGACCGAGTAAATTAGAAATTGCACAATTTAAAGCATTATATTATATAGATGTTAGTTGATAGATGAAGAAGTCATTAGACTACTAGTGATGCACTCTGACTTCATTTAGGCACATATCTATGTAATACTTTGTGTACAGAAATGAAATTCATACCTTGATCGAAAAAAACAATCACTTTCTGTTACACCGAGAAAAAGGACAACAAACATTCTTACGCATTTTTAATATTAGAAGACTATAATTGAATTATAGTCTATTTTCCAAAAATGATGCAAAAATAACTGATCTGAAAAAAAAACCATACATTCTTGAATTATAAGTGACAGACAAGGTAATACTGCTTAGAAGAGCGTCGGTTCTAAGAGAAAAGAACTTGTTAAGCGTGCTGGACTACTTATGAGGGTAGCTTCAAATCACAACCTGAAATAGCCGGTAATCCTGCAGGTTATGATACACGTTCACCTAATATGACAGTTAAAGTACTACGTAAAATTTATTAATAATAATAGACTTCTTCTTTTAAAAGTGGATCGAAACAACATTGCACCTGCACGACCTATATTGATAAGAATAAGAGACATCTACAAACATTATTACTACATGTAAGGATTTTAAATGCTTACTAAGTTAGTGTCTCTATATCATATAAATTAATATATTGCAAGAGGAATTTTCCTTAGTATTAACACGTTGTCTTAACTGTTTTAAATCGCACGCTATGATGTCACATGATAGATATAAATTATATACTCGTAATTACAATCTTAATAAAGATATTTTGAGGGCAAATAGGGGCAAATATATTGGTATTTATTTGTTCCATTATTTGCCCTCATATACATTTTTCTTGTAATATATAGTATAATCATAAAATATATAGGTAAATATCGTAAGCATATGTGGTTCAACATGCTCCGTGAAGTTGATAGTCTTAAGTTTTGACATAAAAATATTACATAAGTATATGTAAATATACAATTGTACATATTTATATTAACTATTTTATAACTAACATTGTTATAAACTACAAGTTATATGTAATAATTTTATTTTTAAGAGTGTATTTGTATACTATTCATTTTAGAAATTTTATGATATTTTTAAGTAAAACATCATTAAACGCTTTTAAGTTAATATATTAGATATAAACAGTTCATAAATTATAAATAACATAATATTTTGTATATTAATACCTATACTATTTGCAAACATTAAAGTCTCGAATTGACGCTATGTAGAGCTAACCGCGTAAAGGATGCGATAAAATTAGCAGGTACAATTTTAAGAAAAGTTATGTAACATCCATTTCATCATATCATGACAAAGCTCAAAGCAAGCCGCTTTAATAACAAGCTATTTTTCGCAAGTTCGCATCTCCGTACTGGAATGTTCCGAGTATCTGTCGTTGCAAATTGTTTTATGCTGATAGCCATCGAGACCGGCGAAGACTGAGTAAAAGCTCATGTTCTGAAGTGCTGACTCGTTTAGCATCTCTTGTTTACATGGGCGCGATCCGCTGATGTCATGAGCGAAATCTAATTGTGATGATTCATCAGCTTTTACAGCGATGCACCGATAAGCGATGTATCCTGCGTGTGCGATATCACGGCGAGTCCCTCGGCATACCGAGTCCCACGTGTTGCTGAAGTTATTGACGGCAACTGTGGGCGCATAATAACTGGCCCGGCACCAAAGAACGTTCAGTCACTGATTGCTCGCTACGCAGAGCGCGTGTCGTTGTCAAAACGAAGCCGGTATTGCGCGAGAACACACACGATAAACAGTGTAATTCTCCATTTATAATAATTTTAAACAAATCGAACTTACTAAAGTGAGTTACAGTGTATGCCCCATAGAATTGGATGATCGAACTTCTAACAACTGAAAGTGAAACTGAAATATCCGCGTGTGCAGGTGCAATGTTTACTTATCATATATCTATTATTGCTAATTATTTAACGATTAATACACTTACTAACAAGTATAAACTACTATTTTATGTTTAGTTTTATTGATTATTTTTGTGATCAGATATCATTTAAGTGTCGTAAAATCATCGTAATTATTTCTTTGATTTGTATTGAGCACTTATTGTTTTTCAAAAAACAACAAACAGTAAATAAACATAGGCTGTGAAATAACGTGATACATTTTGTAAACATCGTTAGCGTTTAGTTAGCGTCCTCATACGATAACCGTGGGTTAAATGCGTCCAGGTTGAGAATAGCACTTACTGGTGCAAGGTAGGTGAGACCTGCTAATAATTTTATGGCTCTTGCATCATTATCTGATATATTTTATATTTGTATTTAAAAGTATTAGTTTGAATATTATACAATACTAAAAAAATTCTAGTAATAACCTAATTTCGTATACATACATGGTATTTTTTAAAACACAATGCACATACGTTAGTTTTTTGTCGAGCGTAACTTTATGCAGTAAATCAATTACGTACCAATAGAATAATGCTGTCAACAATACGTTAAAAGTGCAAAGACCAGCGTCAATAGAGGTGAAGGAAGAGAATCGTTAACACACTACAGGAGCAGGACCCACTCTGCTCTATTGATTAATGAAACGTTTTATTGCATAATGACGTTGTTGTCAACTTGCAGAATCCTCTGGTTATTTATATTTGAACTAGTATTAATATCGCACTCACTAAGATTCTTAACTCAACAACGCAGAAAAGAGAATAATATTATATAAAAAATGCCGCTTGTATAATCCTCCTTTTCATTGAAGGTTTAAATAAAAGAGTCTTTGTACAAATACAAACCTTTTAAAATTCTTTAAGCGGCTTTCAACCTATAAGCGAATAGGTGTGCAGACAACCGTAACAAATTATAAATGTGGTCCTCCATAGCGCTTTCAGAATCCATAGCCAGCTATTTGCTCCATTTTTGCTAAACGATTCAACTTTTACCTTTTTTACTTTTTGCTTACTTTTTTGTTTACGTTTACACCTACTTCACTCGTAAAATAAAACAAATTATAAATAAATAAAGACGCAAGTACATACATATATTAAATATCTTCTATTTAAATTAACGTAACTGTTCATTGAGCATTTTCAAGATGGATATTTCTCTTTTTAATTTAAAACATTGTTGAGCTAAATTTCACTTAATATGTTCGATACCAGTTTCACAGTAATAATGCCAATTACTGCACTCTATAAATGCGGTAAGAAGATCATGCACTGCATATTAACTTTGTATACACTGACACGTGTTTAAAGATTTTCTTATTTTTTATGCTTAAAAAATGCAAGAGACTTAATTTCCTGTTTACAAAAAACTCATGAGTTTTTGTACTAGTTATTTTTAAATTACCTTTTAAGTTAAAAATATTATAATAGATTAAATCATTTGCATGTTAACTTTAACACAATTATCGCTATATCAAAACAACTAATTGTCGTGTTTTACATAGAAATAGCTTATATGAGATAGACAGTGATGAAGAATTTTTATTTTCATACTTTAAATTCTCACGGAGGATATGTTGCAATAAGTTACTGAAAGTCGCATGGGGTGTTAGAGCCTGAGCAAAGCGAGAGTTCTAGTGTTAAATAAAAATATCGTTCAGATTTGTTTAACTAGTGTTTTTGTCAGACTCTCTCAAAGAAATATAGCGCAAATGAATTTTATATTCTTTGAAAATAAAGATTTATTTAAAAAAAACCACAACATGTATTTTTAAATAGGAAATATATTTCTTGATATGTTCATCTTTATTTTATATATTCTTGGGATAGTGAAAGTCGTATATATTAACGGTATTCGAGACATTCCTTGTTCCTATCAAGCAGCGTGACCCCTGATTATTGACCCTGTATACGGAAGAAGTTAATCATGAACTAGACCCGCTCTGCTCTAGTCCTCTTCATTGTAACTAAATAAATTATGGTGACATCGATTCTCTTTTGTAAGTCTAGTGAATAAATTTTATTTTCCTTTAGTGATATTAGTGAGTGGAGTACAGATTTATTTAAATATAATAAAAAGTCATTGCATTCATACATATCGAGTTAAAAGACTTTTACGATATAAGTACCTAATCTAGATACTTAATATTATAAAGCTGAAAGTTTGTTAGTTTGTTTGGTTGAACGCGCTAATCTCAGGAACTACTAATCCGATTTGAGCAATTCTTTTTGCATTAGATAGCCCCTTAACTGAGGAAGGCTATAGGCTATATATCATCCCGAAAAAATGTATGGTTCCCATGGGATAGATTTGTTTTTGTTTAGAGACGAACCCGAAGCGAAGCAAGGGTGAGTCGCTAGTTGTATATATTGATTATTAGTCATGGTCTAACTATACTTCGTGGGTACTTTAGAATTGATTCTAGTATAACAATATTCTACAGGAATTATATGATGGATATAATAGGTGTTACAATTGTTCTAACAAATTACTTTCAGGCTCATAACTTATCTCCATCCAAAAAGTTACGTCGATGTGTTAGTTCATTGATGTATGATAATAAGATAAACGAACACCTTCGCAATTATAAATGAGTAAAGATTATTTTTCTCCGCTCGTTTCAGAACAAGAAAATTTAATAATAATTAGGTAGGTAGATGTGTTTCTCGTTTTATATTGAAATCATTTTAAAATTATGCTCATAACTATATTCTATTTATTTCTAAGTACTTCTGAGTTTTAAAAGATTATAAATGTAAAAATGTACATTTCAATTTAACTTTTTAAAGTATTAGATGAAACTTCTAGATCTTCTACATCTTGTTGGAATTTGGAAGATGGTAAATAAGACTTACATATGTGTACTTTAACATAACAAACACAGAGAGCCTGGAATATAAATAACAATATTAACGTCTGTTATATAATTTAAGTTGCTTTAGAACTTGCGACCCAACATGAACGAGATGTGCTGGTAATTGTAGTAACTGTCAGATAATATAACTTATTACCGTGTAAGCATCCATAGAAGTTATTTGAAAGTTTGTATAGGTAAGTGGTCATTTCGTCTATATGTAATATAGACAACATGCACATTATTTTTATTCTGGAAAAGACAAAGGGTTCCCGTAGGGTAGGGTAGTATAGGGGTATAAAAGAAGAACAGCTTAATCGATATTAACTTCATATCACTGACTTTTAATTGGTTATAATCTTTCGTGTAGTCGCAATGGAAAAAAATTATTTTAAAAAAGCTCTTTTTTAAATTTGGAACTGGAAACACTAATAAGAATTTTAATAATTTATTAGAAATTATAAAATTATTCCGTTTGTATAAACGTTTTATTTTTCTCAATGTCGGGCAAGCTTAGAGATATTAGTTCAGTAGAAACAAGTTGTAGGAAGCTTTAGGAAGTATTTTTATTTTTGGTCAACATTTTATATACTTTTCATCCCGGAAAATTAAAGAATTCCCGTGGGATATATTATAGTAACTTACCTAATTTAGTAAGACCTAATTATTTAGTATAAACCTAATTTAGTAAAATTTGGCGTGCTGATACTTAATACCGGAAAAATGTACGGTTCCTGTGGGATATATTTATATTTGTTTTCCTAGGGCGAATCCGAGCGAAGCGAGGATGAGCCACTAGTTACATATACGAAACGTTTATAGGTTTGTCCTAATTTTTCGCAGCAAATGAAGTTCCCGTGGGTATTGCAAAACGTTAGTGAGGAATAATAAACATTTGTAAGCATTATATTATAATTAGTACCTATAAATTTCTCAGAGATGAGATTTTTTCCCGCAGTAAAAAATCCTATATGTTGACCCAGATAACCAGCTACCATCATACCAGATTTCATCAAAATCTGTGAGATTCTTGTTCTCATGATGCGGTCACAGACAAACAGACAAAAATTCTAAAAACTATAGATTCTACCTCTGTATCGATAATAATGACTATTTCAATAAGATTTCCCAAAAAATATTTAATGTACAGATTCGACTCAGGTTTTTATTATTAATATAACTGCGTAAACAAATGAATGAAACGGATAAATAAAATCAAATCTTATCGGTAATCGCAGAGTAACTAAGTTAATGGACTTTTAAGGTTTTGTTTTTAAATTTTTGGGACAAAGCGTATTCTTAATTGAAAACTGGGTAACATTCACTATTGGCTCTAACATGCCGTATGCCCGGGGCACTATCGACCTAATGTTTTATACTATATAGACACATATAGTGATGATTACACGTTCTCACAACACACATTACACTGTTTAGAGATCAAGTAAGTGGAATACACAAGATAGATTTATTACGCTATAATATTAATTGTTTCAATGAATATCGTCTATGGAGCAAGCAATCTTCTGCAGTATCTGTTTGACCCAATCTCGTGTGTAGTCGGAGGCCAAGTTCATGTAATACGAGTTTAGATCATGAACGTAAGTCTATCATAGAAATATAAAATTGACATTTTGATACGCAAATTACGGTAAATAACGCCTAGAAATACATACTGTACTTTCTTTGTTCTATGTCTTTTAGAAATATTTGATATATTATATCAGAATTTAGTTCTGTCTACCTGGTCTATCACATCTGGATAAATGGATTGTTTTACTAAATTAACTTTATGGCGCAAGTAGCAATCTTGAATCTATATTATAAACATAGCTGAAATCTATTTCAATTGATTTAATAAATCTAAAAGATTAGTTTGAATTCTCCATTATATGCACCTCAATTCATGCACCTCATATCATGCAGGCATTATATATGAACTGTAGTGATTGTCCACTAATATAAATGTAAACCCGAGTAAAGTCGATTGCCTTCGGCTGGCTAGTTCACGTATAAAAATTTTATGAGTTAATTGTACCTATTATATTATTACATTCCCGAGATATTAACACGGATATTAACATAAATAAGAAATATTTTATCCGCATTTGTTAAAGTAATGGTGAATTTATCGTTTCATATACATATAATTGTAGTTTTCTGGTTAGCTTAATTATTGTTAAAAATATGTGTAAGATAAATGAAATCTAGTTCTTTATATGCTAGAAATTGATAAAAGTTTATATTAACTTAACTTTAAACATGTTCATTGGTTGTAAGCATAAGTTTAATGCAGATACTATAATGAAATTGATTAAATAAGCATTTTTTTTAAATGTAAAAATCTATGGAGAAAGCGCATAAGTAGCAAAGATAACGAAAAACATTTTAAAAATTGAATGAGAGTAATAAAACTGTTATCTTAATTCAATGCTGCGGGCGACGTTTATCGACCGAGTGCGGCCATTAACGTGAAAAACTTCGTGAATGTGTGCCGGATGCCTAGAATTATTAAATTAGAGATTATCCAATCTCAATTCCAAATAACAATGTTACTCAATTTTAAATGTCAATATTTATCTATATGCACATAAGAGTTGCACTGACTAAGTCATGTATTATGTATAGACTTGCATAATACATTTCGTGTAAAATACCAAACTTAGATAATGTCACGAATGATTAGTTTGTTAGGAACACAAGATAAGCCACAATGTAGACATTACATACCTACATGTTAAAAATATAATATGCCGCCAAGTACAAGTACAACAATTACAAACGAGAAGTGAAATCAGTGGAGTTGAAATTGATATAAGTTACAGAAACCGAGTATTAGCTAATATTACATGTTTGTTTGATGTGAGAGAGGAAATACCGAGGTAGGTACTTTGATATCGCACTGGTTTTGACTTAAGCCGCAAGTGCGCACGACTCGCATTACTTCTCTGGAATGAAAACAATGGATTGATCTATACCACTTAGGTGACAAAATAACACCTTACAAACGATTATTTATAAGTGCTTTTACAATCTTCACAAATATGATTTAATATATTTTACGTAATTATCACACAGCTCAAATATCACGACGCAAAAAGATTGTTTAGTAATAATAGAATATGCATTGCTTGTATTTCGATACTACACTACTTACATTTAAACGTCATTTACATTAAGAAAATTTACATCTACTCCTTATACAGAAGTAGAGCGCTCAACTATTTAAAACAACATTGTATTTAATAATACTATTCCAAAATGAATATTTTACATAGTTATGTAGTTACCTATATAATAAAAATAAAGTTCCTTCGTCTAATTAACAATATATTGAATTCAAAATATTTTATTTAGCATTAAATTATTATTTTTTACAATTCTTTACTGAACTTCATGAGTCTGCCATTTCTTGACTGACTTGCTACTTTCATGTTTCTTCATGAGCGCCAAGAAAAAGTCAGCAAGACAATTTTTTTTGTTAATAAAATTATAAATTATAATAATTTTTCAATGTTGAAGTATTCTGAAGGCGATCACATTATTTCCAAGGCGTGCCTTCTATAAAATCATTAATTATAATAAATAACCTTAAAAATATTTTTTAAACAATGTTTCAAAATGTATCTATAGATACTTTTCATAAATTTGTATATAGAAATACTGATTGATGTACTAACAAATTTAAGACGTACTTAAAAATTTAAAGCAAAAATAAATAATTCCTAATGAAAAATTAAGTAATTCAAACGGTATGTAACGCATCATTGCATTGAGCGCAGCAAGCGTCTCTGATTACTATGAACGCTCTAACAATCATTGAGAATGCCAAGACTAAATGTCATTCTGACTGGAATTTTTCGCTATACATTTAAAAGACCTTTAATAAGACTTGTTGAAACACTACGCGAAAAATGTTGTTAAAAATGAAACGCTTATAAATGTTGAAAGTAGAACCAAACCGGTAAAGGAAAGTCCTTTCTCTGGATGCAATTTCCAACGTAACTTATTAAACGAGGAACTCGATAGAAAATGATTTATAAATATAATAGAAGATATGCTCACAGGCTGTGAAAATGTATATTTTATTAGCGTTGATTTAATGCACGAAGTTTATAATAACTATGTCTTTTATAAATTTTGTTTCCTTTTTTACTTTAGAAACATCAACTTTTATCCTTGAAGTTTATCTCAAATCGACAGTTGCATCCCACACAAGTCCCAGACTTAAGTGCAAGCGCCAGGCGCTTAATACCCATGTTGATTAACAAGTATTGATGCTTTAAATTAAATGTATCTGCTTATTCATAGTATTCAAAATTAATTATTCACATATTTTGTATAAAATTTCGAAGTGGCTAACTAACTTAGCGACTGAATAATTAATTGCATAGGATAAATCTTTTGTTTAAATACTAATTATAATAGGTTTTGCAATTATCTTACTTTTTTTTCCTATATTCAATTTATAAACTTTACATGTATATGAAGAATATAATATATAAGAATATCTATACGTACGAATGCGTGTATATATGTATGTATATACGTTTGTATATACATATACATGTATGTACATATTTATGTGTTACGTTTTTGCACTGTAGGGAACGAAATTTTTATTTGGAGATACATATACATTATAAACACTGTGTTACATTTTTAAGTTCTTTTTATTGATATACCATAACGTCCGGCAAGCGGAGTGTGGGGAAAAAATCATATATATTTCGTTGACAACATATTTCACTTAAGTACATTATATTTTTAAATGATAAATGAAAAGGAAGCGCTACGTGCAACAGTTCGTACTTAACCTTTGGCCGTATGTAGAGATTTACACTATGAAATATTCAGGTGTGAGTATCAAATGTCGCTTACGATGTGGAATATGAGTGCTCACTGCTCATACTGCGAGTACACGCGAACTAGCGACATAGACTGTGTGCTGTAGCTGGCGCCGTCTTGCTAGTAACGGTAATACAAGATGCCTAACTTAAGCATACTATAGACCAACTTGACAGTGCTATGCTAATAAGAGCACAAGGACACTCGAGATGCATAAGCATTAAGTATATAACAGATTTTCATTGTAATAAGCTAAATAGGTACGGGTCCTATTCAAAGAGACCTTAAAATCAAATACAAATTTTATTTATCACTAAACAGTAAACATTATGTAAAATATGAAGTCTTTCACTTATTTTTTTTACATAAATAATCTTCAATAGCCTAATAAACATCTACTAAATTACCTTATACATTTTAATGATCATAAAATGCGAGTATCCTAATGCATTTCAATATATTATGTTTTTCTTTTGATGTTATAAAACTTTTTTGTGACTTTACATAAAATTTCAGATAACTTTACATAAGTTAATATAATAAAAAGAAAATATACCCATATTTAAGGTAATGCGTAGCGTTGAAAATTTTGTGATTATAACATGCTTAAGAGTTGAATCATGACCAAAATTATGAAGCTGAGTGCATTTTGAAACGATTTCGTGCCAGATCGCGTCACAGTAACACGCGCAATAGCACGTGCTTTATACGGATCAGAATATATGAATATATGTACATTTTATAACTAAAATAAAACAGTAAGTAATAAGCGAAAAATAATAATATTTAAAATAAAGATAATCGCCGCTGGAACAAAAGTGACCTAAATCAGTTTTTGCTTACTTCGCCATCCGCAAATTTAAAAGGAAACTGTTCATTTCCAGAGAAAACATCATTTTCGCTATTTTAATAGTAATAAATGTATTCTACATTATTTTATTTTCTTTTCAACGTATTTATCATAGTTTTATAAATACTACGTCATCGGTACTTAAAACACAACAAAACAATCTACATACATATATCAAAAACATAATAAGCATATACATAGATCAGGGTTTCCCAGCCTTTCCTCTGATGAGCCTCCCCGGATTATAGAAAATATTTTTATTTTTTTATGACAATGTAACATACATTATTTTAACGATTTTTATTTTAAGTTATACAAAATAAAATCCCTCTACGCCCCCTCTAGGGGCGCGCGCCCCTCTTGTTGGGAACTCCTGATATAGATAATCGTAGTAGATACGGAAATCCTTTATTCATAAAACGTGCGATTTTATTTTGTAATCACAATGAATCCGGGGCAATACGAGGTTTGCATTTTAATCCCCGTATTACGTTCATTTTATAATTTGCTTGGACTTTAACGATCAATTCTCGTGACAAGTAACTTCGCCTTTTTTGGTGTAAATCTTTTACCAATCTCAGTAATGTCGAATCGATTAAGAAATGCATAGCCGCAAAAGTTTATTGATTTTATAGTAGCTACAACTTTTTATTTAGATCTTATCGAATTTGAATCATGTTTTGATATAACTAAAATATTGAGACCTTCGCTAAACTTGAAGGAATTTCCTCCTTAAGCTTAGCAGTGGATTGACGTGATTCATTGTAATAGTTATTAGGTCGGAGAAATACGTAAGAATATTCGTCTTATGCGAAATGTGTTTAAAAACAAATACAGAAAATATTTAATTAGTTATGAATGCAAATTATTTTTAAAATAACGAAGAAATATACTATAAAAAATAGAAATTTGCTCACCATCAAGCATTTGAATTTTGAGATGTGGAAGATTATAGTTATTCGTTTTCACTGCTTTGCCAAATTGTTTTTAAAATGAATCGACGCCAAGTGTCCTCTTTTAATATCCATATATAACTTTTATTTACCACTGCATTCATTTACCGATATTGTCGGCTATGACATCACAAACTGACCTCGTTTGCAAGCGACCCTTATGCAACACCATATAAATTCACTATTTTTTTTAGCCTAAAATCTTTTTGACAACAGAATAAAATATGTTTTTTGTACTTTTATATGCACTAAACATATCTTTCAGTACAGACATATTAGAATTTAATAAAGTGTGATATTCTTATATATAAATGCATGTTTGTAATATAAAATAAAAAAATAAGACCAATCACAAAATTTTGACAAAATATTTATTGATATATAGTATATATTAGCAGTAGCAAGATTAAATGATCCAATTTTTTACACTTAAGATCGATTACCATAGCGTAATAAAACGTTCGTTAATAAAACGATTTACTTGTCGTTCCATCTTAAGAGTAAGCATACATGCTTGGTACTTGTTGTTCACATTTATAAGATGAAAAAAAGATATTTACATCAAAAATAACTTGTAAAATTATGTAACGTAATAAGGTAATTACTTTTTATAAAGTTTTTATTGCCACAGCCCTCATGAACATAATAATTAATAAGTAATTTGGAAACTTTTTTATGTGATGCATTTGTTTTCACATATCTTACTTTCGAATGTGACTTGTCTATGTCTTTTATATAATTATATCTAAATTCATATGATACGAGTATATTCCGCATGCTAAGTAAATCTTCAAATTTTAGCGGTAGATTGTCCATTTGGTATAAAAACCTTTGCTTGCCCGGGACACAAAATAGTCTTTCTACCGAGAAAGTCAAGTATTTCAATTTTACTTATTAGTATATACTCTATAAAAAGTATACCATGGCAGTGGTAGCATACGGTAGTGGTAGCTCAGTTGCAACGCGCTCGCTTCACGCTTGGGAAACCGAGTAAAGCGGGTTCAAATCCCGGGTCTCGCACCTCTGATATTTTCATGTGCGAATCATTCCTAACATGATTACCACTCGCCTTACGGTGAAGGAAAACATCGTGAGGGGAAACCTGCATGTCTGAGAAAACCTAGCAAGTTTTCGAAAGACATGTGAAGTCCGCCAATCCGCACATAGCCAGCGTGGACTATGGCCTGATTCCCCTCGTATTGATGGAGGCCCGTGCCCAGCAGTGGGACGTTAAAAAGGGCTATAAAAATATAAGGAATTATTAATTATATTTTAAACCCAAATGAATAGTAGTAAATTAGACAGACTGCTAATAAATAATATGTTTAGGTGCCAGCGGTTCTGTATTACGAATTAGCTAATTTGGGCGAAATGTCATGAATTAGAGGTAATTGTACACAGCTTTCTGCGAGGTTAAAATATACACAGTAGTCGTTTCATTCACGTGCCATGATGTAATCACTACAGGATAATTTCTAGCTGATAGTTTCAGCTCGTTACTTCATTTGTTTTTATCTACAAGGTCAAAAATTCTATTATTAATACTGTTTGTGTTCACACAACATTACCTAAGTTATTGGCACGGTGAATAATGAGACGCTCCTGTTCTGAAATATTCCTGATGATTATAAAACAAATGAACAAAATTTTTAAATCCGCATGCGTCACTCTATTCAAAATTATGTCTAGTGTAAACATCCTGCGGAAAATACTAGCCAGCTCTATTCGGCCAAGGTTGAGTGAGATGAGTTTGGCATATTATTGTTTACCTGCATATTTTCATATGTTAGATTACGATGTTGGGCAATATTCATATGTCCTTATATAATTTTATCGCGCAATCTAATAAAAAATGTAAACATATTCACATTTTTATATGCGTAGGTAATTATAAATTTTAAGATATTATGTAGTTATTTGATTAAAATTTTACAATAGGTAAAATTTAATACGTTTGAAGTGGTTTTTACTTACAATTCTTGTTAATTAATAGCATCTATTGAAATTGACTCGCCATGAACTACAATACAAGTTCATTATGAGATGAATATTATTTGTGTATTCAGCCCTTTTTAACGTCCCACTGCTGGGCATGGGCCTCCCTCAATATAAGCGCTGGCTAAGTGCGGATTGGCGGATTTCACATGTCTTTCGAAAACTTGCTAGGTTCTCTCAGACATGCAGGTTTCCTCACGATGTTTTCCTTCCCCGTAAGGCAAGTGGTAATCAAGTTAGAAAATGATTCGCACATGAAAATATCAGAGGTGCGAGACCCGAGATTTGACCCCGCTTCACTCGGTTTCCCAAGCGAACGCGTTACTACTGGGCTACCACTGCTCGAATAGTATTTAAATATTATAATTTTAATAAAATGACGATAGTTATGGCAATATTAAACATAAATCCTTAAATTTAAACATTATGAGTAATTTATTCCATCTTCGGATACTCTGCACGTACAAGCCGATTTAATAGTAATCCTATTAATTTTTATTTTCGGATATAGGATACATATTATTCTGATTATGACAAATCGTTGGTTTTATGGTATCAATATTAATCTGTGTCGTCGTAAAACGTTGGGTTACAGCCAGAACTATCACAATATTGACTTACTATCTGGCACATTTTCAGGAAGCATGTGAGTAGGATTTCCTAGTCCTACCTAAACATTTATTACGTATTGATTGTATTACTATTAGTAAATAAATATTATATTTATAAATATGTATTTCGTATCAATAAAATCTCTTCTTCTATATATCTTTTTTTATATATTGTATTATTTATCATAATGAAAGCATAATATAAAATATTTTTGTAGTGTGATCATTTAAATAAATATTATGTACCTATGTTGTGTTAAAATTCCTATCAGTCATGCTTATCTTATCGTAGATTGTCCAGTAATTGAAATTTCAATGGAATTCTAAGAGATAAGTATATCACTACAGCATTATAAGATCAAATTTGTATAAGGTAACGAAGATGGTTGAAATAGTTTAGATAAGTGAGCGTAACGATTTAAAGTGTAATAAAGCAGAGGCGCTAATCATCCACTCGAGTAACCTTGACCTTAGCACTGAACCAAAAATCCGTGTAAGTGCTTGATACAGAAGAACGGCCGCTGGCATTCGGCCAAAACTTTCTAAAAACGGGTTAGCTGCAATGTTTCAATTAAGCCATCTGACCAAGAGTTGGACTCCGATGATCAACGTCCATCAAGTTGCATTAAACTTAAGAAGCTCTTTTAGGTACTTACTTTGAAGTTTGAACTTTAAAAATATTTACTGATGGACCTTTACTTGTAATAAAATCAATATGTCCTGAAATATAAAATGATATATGTTGAACCTAGTTTATTTAAATACGTGATTTCTTCTTTACGTATTGACTTATTACTTAGACTATTCTGTTGTTTTACTTTATACATCTATCTATATAAATAAAAATGAATTTTGGTAAGCGCATAACTTAAGAATGGTTGGACCAATTCGACTAATTTTTTTTTTTGTATGTTCCTTAAGGTCCACGGAAGAAAAATTAAAATTGATATGGCTAACGTACCCGAGTAAGGACGAACCCGAGCGAAGCGAGGGTGAGCCGCTAGTACACATATAAATCGAACTTCAATTTTAGCAATATGTGACATCTAAGTTATTTTTATTATTCGATTCATCATTCAATGTAGTAGTAAAGATATTAACTTTTAATATCTCCGAGCTCTTATAGAATAACATATCTTCCAACTTGTTTTTGTTAGTGTTATTAATTTACGTCATTAACTTCACTTTTGATGATGTCATTCTATAAAATTGTTTGCATCTTAAACAAGTAAACAGACTAACTTTATATTTGGTAAATCAATAAGACATTTTTTATTACTACTTTGAATATTTTATGCTTCTATTTTGATAACTAGCTAATAAAAAAAAGGGTATTGAATTTGACAGCAATAACATCTTATATACATACACATAATAAAATTGTAACTAAGCCGAATCTGTGTTTAACATATTTTTTTGAAAAATCATATTGAAATAGACATTATTATCGATACAGAGGCCGAATCTGTAGTTTTTAGTATTTTTGTCTGTCTGTCTGTTACCGCATCACGGAAAAACCACTGGAGGGATTTTGATGAAATTTGGTATAATGATAGCTGGTTATCCGGGTCAACATATAGGACATATATACTTTTTACTGCGGGAAAATATCTCATCTCTAAGAAATCTATACTAAACGTTAAAACGTAAGTAGGGACGAACACGAGCGGAGCGAGGGTGAGTTGCTAGTATGTACATAATTGGCGATATTATATAAATATTATTTTCCTCTTCTTCGTGAATAAATAAATGATTTACATAGGCATGATATCCTTGATAAATGAATTATTTGCGATATGAACTTATTTAAGACATAAGATAAATACATATTTGAGATAACAATATTAAGAAAGAATTTTCACAAATGAAAATGTACTTAAAAAAAGAAAAGTATGGATTTTATAACAGCACAATTTTTTTTTAATAGTACATAGAATCAAATAGCTCTCTTTAAAAGGAAATGATCTAATTCTATGTGGTCTAATTATAACTGACTTGAAATGACCAGCTTAATGAACGCAAAGAAAATATCGTGAAAGAGACCGACTAAGTCTACAACTATAGCTCCTACGTCATTCTGTGCCTATTGTTAAGTCGTGAGACATACACTTCATATATACAGGTTTTCTCTTTTGATGAAGTATGTAGCTAAAAGTGAGAAAATTCTTATTAGTTATACATATGGAAAAGAAATAATATGTGTAATACAATCAATAATTAATTTCATTGAGCATCGCATGTCGCGTTCAGAATTACTACTGTACTATAATTAGATCACGCGTCAGATTGCTTATACGCACCGTTGCTGCATACTTGGCCCATATATTTCAATGAATATGCGTATTTTAATAGTCACTTTGTATGAAACAGTTAACATTTGCCGGTATATTAAAATTGATTCTATTCTCGAAACACAATTTCCTGTCTCGGATGAAATTCATTATAATTGAGTGTAAATACAAGGATTGTAATAGCCTGTGACAATTTTTATGCATAAAGATTTTGATGACGATGATTTTTATCTTAAGTCAGAAATGAAATATGAAAAAGTGCGGAATGCGATCCCACCCAAGTTTTAAGTAAAAAAAAACGTTTGAGTGCGACAATTTTACGACTGGCACGATTTAAGTTTGTCTTATACCAGATGCGAATTTTGAAATTTGTAAAATAAACAGACAAAAAAAGGAACAGATTTTTTTTTCTCTAACTTGACTAATGACTTCAAAAAGCTTTTGAATCTATACTAATATTACAAAGAGACAGAGTTTGTTGGAACGCGCTAATCTCAGGAACTACTAATCCAAGATGATTTTTTTATATCATCCCGAAAAAATGTATAGTTCCCGTGGGATAGATGTGTTTTTGTCTAAAAACGCACACGAAGCAAAGCGAGGATGAGTCTATAGTAGTAAATATTGAGTTTCAAAATAAATTTTCGTTAGAAAAATAAATATGAAGTCTATCAGTTGTATTAGCAAAAGTAGTAGTAGTTAGTGTACAATATCATAGAGCAAATGCCGTATGAGACTGTGAGTCCAGTTAAAATTTATGAATAAAATATTTCAATCTCGGCTTGCGCAATATAATTGAGAAGATTTATGTGTCTTTCATAATGTTTGTAATCATAATTTTAAGGTAGTTTGGCTTACTTTATAGCACTGATTAGACGGAATGTAGGGCACTGCCACCAACACAACACCTACAAATTGTTTTGATATAAATACCGGAAATTATCTACCAATTTAATTTCGTTTACTTATTGTTTATGTCAAATGTCAATAGAGTTTACTACTATTTAATTATATTTTGTATCCCAATATAAATCGCTAATAGCAAACAGGTGCCAAAATGTATTTATAGTTAACTCACATGTTTATAGGTAAGATTAATGACAGCCATTAGACCTTGCTGTTATTGTATTTAC
This sequence comes from Argynnis bischoffii washingtonia, assembly GCA_033884665.1. Lineage (NCBI taxonomy): Eukaryota > Metazoa > Arthropoda > Insecta > Lepidoptera > Nymphalidae > Argynnis > Argynnis bischoffii. The sequence goes on along the minus strand of CM066618.1, from coordinate 7,849,650 downwards.
AGACAAAAAATATAGAACATCCAGGAAAATTTCAACTAGATCTTAGTATTACTCCGTACCAGAGGACTTCATCTCAAAAAGTGTGCATTGTTTAGACAATGTGAATATAATACGATACATATGTATTCGAGCGCAATATGCATCTTACCACGAAGTTCTTCATTACCATAACATTAACTATATTGACATCTTAGTGAATTCTATTGTTTGCTAACCTTGGCTGTAATCGAGTCGCGATAAGCAAAGTACGCAGCGGACGAGCGTCGCGTCGTGTCAGTCAATGCAAGACGCAAGACGATTCCGATAGAGAGCCGACGTGCATAAGATTACAGAGATAACGATCACCGCTAATCTTTCTCAGGACACGTTTTAAAGGACGCGCTTAGTGGAAATAGTTTATTATCGTACTTGTTAGAACAAAACGTAATTAGATTCCTAGTGTTAAATTACTCTCTATTTTATGTTACACATATGCAGATTTTTTTAATTTTTTTTTTCTGTCAAGTATATTTTTGTTCTATTAGTAATAAAATACTTCTACATAACCCTAATGCTATGCAGTTAGGCTAGTAATTATATAGGTAATGTACCTATATAATTACAACTTTTAAATTTTTATTAATATTAAGACAAACATCAGGCAAAAATGAAGTTACCTTGAAACTTGTTGTATAGAAACTGGGGTAATGATCACCCGCTCTAAGTATTCAATGGCGCCATAAATTGAAATACACTATCGAGTCATCAATCGCGAAATAACGTACTACTTTATTGTATGCGGCAAATGCACTAGGTGCAGTGGGCTATGAAGTCATGCCTTTAATCAATGGTTTTATTCGATTACCAGTGGCTTATACAAAATGAAGACTCAATAGATGTTTCTGGGTAGAGTTACATTAGTAATATCTTCACTATTTTCAGATAAATTGGCACGAATCCTTAGGACACGCAGCATCTGACATGAAACAGTCAACGAACTGTCACAATATCTCACAAAAAAATCTATCAATCATTATGCTATACGCATATGCCAATAATGTCGGTTATACCTAGTTACCCTTCAACGGTCGCCTTTTATAACAAGTTACTAAAATAATTTAAAGTAATATCAAGGATTAATGAAACATCAACAATTTTTATGACATAAATAACGAATGGGTTTACTTGATATTCTTGTAAGAGAGCACAATTTATCATACGCTAATATACAGCTCTTACGTCACCGAACCTTATCATTCTATCAATTTATTTTACTCGAGGTTATTTTCTTATGTATATTTTCTTGCTATAGGCGATAATATGAAGGAAGAGGTAGAGCGTGAGTCAAATCTAACAATGAGTTGCTTACAGTTACAAATTCCTAAAACTATAAAACGCCGTTCATAGAATGAGATCTTTGATTAATTTGTGGAACGAAGTAACCGTGTAATAATTTGTTATATGAATCATTTAAGCGCTACCATTGAGTCTTGGACAAAATACCAGCTGGAACATTAAGCAGATTTATGATGCACAACTTTAATGAAATAAACTCAGTGCTGTGATTAACGATAGATACGATTGTCTATGCAAGAGTCTAAAATTATCTGAACCATAACACCAGACTTATTTTCATTTTATAACATTTAACATGTGCGTGCAGTTTTCTGCCGAGCTCTACATGTCGTGTTTTTATAACATCAATGCGGCTGATCTAATTACGTATGACAATTACATACAGTACATTAAGCCCAAGCCCTAATCAAAAGCAACTGAGCCTTGACATAGAACAGACATGAAACAGATTAACGTGCATTAGCCAGGTGTCAACTGGTCACGCTACTCCGCGCATATTACATTCCACATTAACATAATATGGAAGAGCAAATACATACATAAATATTTATACTATTCCTCCTTAACAGCATTTGTTTTTAATAATATACAAAATAATTAAATCTCACAAGTCGATCCCAAATATCAATTTAGGTATAATAATTGCCCACAGCAGACTTAAATCAAATAAAATAATTACTTTAGTGGTTTTAATAAATATGTTAGTATTGCATCCTGTAAATATCGCGTATTTATCTCAAGAACGAAGCACGCGTTATTAATGGACATTGTCTCATTCGCATCAATTATTATTCAAAATATCGAATGCTCTCAATATTTAAATAAGGTGTCTGCCGCCGAATTGGGTCGAGGTCGAGTCCATTACGACCTAGAGAAACTATACCTACTGTTCGAAATTGCTTCGCATAATGTAGGCAACTCTGTGTAATGTAAACAATATTTATCGCGAAATTCATACAAGTATGAGTTGCAAAAACGTTTTTACAAGAGTAATAAAATGTATCTTCATTAAAGCGGCAAATAAAAAAATCTGTGAGTCATTAAAGTTTTTTTTTTCAGAGAGAAAATATATTTTATACTGTATGTTGAATATTTACGCAAGATTTATATTGATTTAAATATTTTAATTCTTCAATTTGCTTTTATATCAGTAGCCGTGTTAGAACGAATCATTAATTCCGCCATAACATGTATGGACTGCGAGTCTCTCTTTATCCTGTTTCGATTAGGAGAAAGTAAAAATTCATATAATTTATTCAGATCACTACCTCTAGGTACTGAGTACTGACTAGCTGAGTAAGACTTTAACTATCAATTTCAAACATTTATAACTTAAACTTATAATATATTTGCACATATTAATCATATGTCAATAGATGAGGTGTTTTTCTTATATTTTTACTTATATCTATTGTTTTTATTTACTTGTTTATTATCTTTGCTTATTAACTGTTAACTTATTATTTTATGTCCTAGAAATAGAAAATAGACAAGATGTCAAAATTTGAAAACAAGCTATACGAAATGTCAGTCATTAATAAAGGGCTAATGATAGCCACTTCACTTAGCAAGTGCGTGTTAAAACTGCGCCCTACTACCATCTTCTGAGGCGTTGCAAATTTGTGAAACTATGCTAATGCACTAAGAGTATATGACACTTGGGAAAGCGGAAAAACAATTGAGCAACGTATAATGGACCTTAATAGATATGTAAAATCTATACGAAAGCCTGTTACGTCTGCTTAATAGTTAATAGTTAATACCTATTAGTTTTACGTGGTATTTCGAATATTTTAATAGTCTTTGGTGAATTTAACTATACAATTTTATGTTAATTATTTTGAAAGTTTTTCGTGGAAGTCTTATTTCACACTTGACAGGTATGCAATAACAAAGGTAGCCACTGCATTCCCAGTCGTCACATTAAATCAGAATCTTTATAAAGGCGCCGTAAGCACCTCGCAGGCGGGTCCCTTTAACAAAGGGTAATACGTTTTGAAATCGTCTCTCTGAGCAGGTGAGGTCGCGTCCCATTCGTTGGCGTTCACTTTTCTTCCCGACAGAAAATAATATAAATAAACGAGAAGGTCGACTTCTGTTTTTATTTCCATGCCCACCTGGTTTTATGTGCAAACGAATTTCAGACTGTTTCAAGCATTCTTTCATAACCTAAACTTCGTTTTAAAGACTCTACCGGTCGTAAAGTCCAGTTTATGTCGGCACATTTCGAAGTCATCGGTCTTAATTTAGATGTTACGTAAGCACTTCTAGAATTTAATATGGAATTAATAGTATGCAATTTTATTGTTGGCAGACTCATGTATTATTTTAAGATAATTTCTTAAATTACAACTTTTTACAATAATTACAACTAAACTTAAAAAAATAAAATATTGACATAGTAATTATAAATATTATCTATTGTTACTATTTTACAGTAAAATGTTTGAAATATTTTGTATTTAGTTACATATGTATATTAAAATTATGTTTATTAATTTACATTTAAAATAATTACTATACATAAGTCTTCTTATAAAAAATCTATTCTAAGTGAAACTTTGAGTGTAAGCTAGTAAATTGACAAGCCACATCTGACAAAGTAGTAATATATGTATTGTAAAATATTATTAATTTACAATCTTTAGATGTCATTACATAAACGAGCCTGATGTTATCGCTTGCGCTCAAAGTAGAGCTACGACTTCGTCTAATTCAATTTGTTACCGACCGATAATAATTTGTTGACGTCGCCCGTTCACACTTACTTTTTGTAACCAACATCCTTGCTACATATTGATATAAAATTTATTTGGAATTAACAAACTGATTTATGATTGGGTAACATTTACCTGTTATCTTTGCCTGTTCTAGACCACTTCACCTGTCAAGGACAAATCAACATGTCCTAAAAAGTTGTTTAGTCTGCTTCTTTAAATTTTTTTGCAATAAAGTTAGGTCTATAAGGAGTAAAAGAACCAATTACGCAAAGTGTACTTACGGCTACCGTTTCTTTTAGTATTGTCACACTTCCTAATTGATTTGATCCTTTTTGATATTACTGTGTATTTTATAGTACCATTTTTAAAATGCGTCAAAATTATTTTTCTATCCTACATCTGTGTTTATCTTTATATTGCTTACAATTGCAAAAGTCGAATTTATGAAAATTATAAATTGAATTTCACTAAAAAACTTAACTTATTTTGTTTATAAAATTTTGTAAACTCGATTATCTGTTACATTAAAATCTGAATGAATTCATCAGACAACCAGAATATCTACGTGTTTTATTAAAGCGTCAGTCTCGCTTGAGCGACATAAATCCTTTCACGAATATAATTGAACTACATTTATGTGACGAATCGTCAACTAGACCACTTATCCGACTTCAAAAGAAATATTTTCGTTGAAATGCGGATACGTTTTGCATAGATGCATTCGGTAGATAGTTTATTTGTCATGCAATATTCGCATCTTACCATACGTTCAATAGTAGTTTATTGACTTGACAGTACGCTTGCTTGTTAAATGTTTGATTTATGGCCAGATACCATACGACAAACTTACACGTTTACGACTATATATTTTTACAAAAAGCAGTTTGTAAAGTTTGTACAACTTTGTGCTGATGGATACAATGAAATTTGCTCTTTATAAAAGTAAGTATAAATTAATTTGAGGAAATTGTTATGTAAAATAATAAGGTTGTGAACATAATGATGGAGAAGCATCAGTCATCGTATAATTAATTTTGTACTTTAAAAGATACGTTAATCAATCTTTTTATTTAGACGATCACTTAAGGCAAGATCTTCTTAGTTCTTACGAGCACTTTAGTAAAATGAAAGGATATAGCTTTCTTTTACAAGACTTTTTTGAATATCTATTTAAGGGATAAAGAGATCAATTATCTCATAAATCAATATATTTAATAAGAAAATTAAAAGTATTCATTATGGTTATTTAAAAATATCAAATAGCGACTATTTTTATATCATCACTCGCGACTCACCCTCGCTTCGCTCGGGTTTGTCCCTAGGTTGATTCCCTATACAAACTATTATTCCCTTTTGCACTCCCTTAGGGGATGATTTCCATGATAAAAACTATCCTATATCCTTCCCAGGGTTTCAAACTATCTTCTTACCAAATTTTATCTTAATTGGTTCAGTAGTTTCGGAGCCTATTCGGTGCAAACAAACAAACAAACAATCAAATCCTTCCTCTTTATAATATTAGTATAGATTACATAACACAATATATAATTTTTTTAGCCTGGTTTGATAGCATAGTTTTGTCAGCCAGGCAGGATAGGCGGCTGATTCATAAACACCTAGATCAATTTGTTGGACCGACAAGGTTTAGATTTTGAATTGAATAACGCTAAAAAAATTTAATAAATTTTTAAAAATCAACCCTTAAGGGGATGTTATTGGGTTGTGAAAGTCAATATGGATAATAATGTTTTATTAAATAATTTTATATGAAACTTAGTGTTATGCTCTTCGACACAATTGTTGAAACTCGAAGCATACTTTAATATTTCGAAATATGATATTACAATAAAGTACCAGGCTAAGTCGGAAGAAGTTGCAAGTATGTATATATACATATGTAAACAACATACCTGAATGATCTTGATAATAATATTTTTGTTTAAAATTATAATTATCTTGCGAGCTATATGTATAAAATGTAAGTTCTTATAAATTATGTTTCGAACCGAAGTGTTTAACTCAACTTCTAAGTGTGGAGCTATTAAATAAAATCCAGGTACTCATAAACAAGTTACATACTGCTCCATATATGCTATTACAAATACAATACTTTTTAATAGTTAAAAATGAGGTGTCATGTTTGGGCAATGGTAGTCACCCTCTTTACTTTATTATTAATTACACTATTGAAACTACTAAAAATTTGTTACTCTTCAAAGCCGGCGGTCATATTGCCAGACACATCGATCAACATTGATAGGAGTTCGATAAATCAGCACCAGTTCGCTGAACAAGTGGACAACCTTGATTATTTGAGCACAGCGATGACTCAGGCCCTCCATTAATACATTCTGCCTATAGGTTTAAAACATAAATTTCATAATTGCAGACACGTAGACAATGCGAGAACAAGTGAGAGCAGGACCCCATGAATAAAAGATGTTAAAGCCGAAGGATACTTCCAACAGATAGAGGGTACTCGGGCGAGATACGGCACGATTTTATTTTTATTTCCCACAAGTATATCAGGATAAGCTGCGACTCCCAGACGATAAAAAATAAATAAAATATCCTTTTGTTCAAATCCGCATTACTGTAATAGTCTCTACGAGGACCGCGCTTAACATCAACCTCATATTATGTATTACAATATTGTTGGTTTTCACAAGCAATTATAGATACTTTACAATTTATATCGAAGGAAAGTAGGGAAGGTATCTACTAGTGGTGCAAAATTACCATTTGTTCGTTTTAAGAAAAAAAAAACAGGTTGCCTAAAGCTTCCTGGGAATTTTGGTACATCTAGATAAAGACAACAAGTAAATTATCATTGATATGTTAATATGTATATATTAAGATATCAATAATAATTTACTTATATAACCAATGTATCTTATAATGATGTACCTTTAAACCTTCTAGATTATCAACAAAGTGTTAATTGAGAGTCTAGAAACATAATAATTTAACTCATCGCTTTCCAAAGCATATTCAGTTACAGTTGCAAATAGGGTACCGTCCAAAAAGATAATCTACACTATAATAAAGCAGTAACTTAGCGAAATCTGTACATGAATTATTTTTTAAAAACAATGACTGTAGCGTATTATGTACACAATATAGACCCTAAACCAATAGTTATTAATAATTTTGTCTGTTTGTCTGTTTCAAACTAAAAGTAATGAATCGATTTCAACGAAATTTGGTGAAGTAATAACTTATTATATTACTCGGGTCAACATTCAGAATATCTTTTACTTCAGGAAAATCTTTTTTTCCCACGGGAAATCACAATAACTGGTTTTATCGAGTCCTCTTTAGAAACCTTAAGTTGGCTATACAATGTACTAAAAAATTGTAAGTCTTCAAAAGGCCTACAGAAAAGTCCTCAATATTTTATGTCTATCTCCTAGGATACACTCGCAATATCTATTCTTATAACTTCTACACCTATAATAAAACTAACTTAGTCAAATCGATGTGCGCGTTTCACGCAAAAAGTATTGAATCGATTTAAACTAAATTTTGTATACCTAGTGATAACTTATTACTCGTGTTAACATTTAGGATACCTTTTACTACAGGCAATTTTTTCATTCCCTCGGGCAAACGCAATAACTGGTTCTATCGAGTCATCCTTGGAAATTTATATGGCTGACGCTGGTCGCTGGCTAAACCTTAAGAGATACATCAAAACAATGTACTAGAAATTTGTAGGTCTTAAAAAGGTCTACAGACAAGTCTGCCATAATCTATGTCTATCTCCTAAGATACATTCGCAATTACTATTTTTATTATATATTAAAGGCAATGTTGCGACTCACTGACTCACTTATCAACGTTCAGCCTAAGCCGATGATGATAGACCAGCACCACTAAAAAGCCAGCTTTATATATCCATACTAATATTAAATACAAAAGTAACTTTGTCTGTCTGTCCGTTATCTTTTCACGCTTAACCACTGAACCGATTTAGATAAAATTTGGTATGGAAATAGTTTGCGACCCTGGGAATGAAATAGGATAGTTTTCATCCCGGAAAACATATATATAAGGGGGTGAAAAAGGTGGTGGAAGATTGAATGGGGAATCAATCATTTCTCAAGTAAGTGAATAAAAGTGAAGTGAAGTTATTTTTTTAATTTTTTATAATACTTACCTACTTTTCTATACTTATATATATGTACATTGTACATATATGTAGATATATATAGTCTATTCTATACATACCGTTAAAACGTACAAATAAAAATAAAAAAGTAAAAAGTACTTAGCTTCGAAATACTTTTTACTACCAACTCTGAACTTATATTTTTTTTATAATTTTATTAATTAACCAAGGGAATAATATGTTCGGTCGGTCACTTTTCAAAAACCAAAACTACAAAGATACAAACCATATAAGTTTAGTTTCAGGGAACTAATAAAAAATATGAAGATATTTGTAAGTTTAAGTCGAAGTACGAATTATCCGGTAAAATCTTTAAGGCCTCAAAGGGCAATTTTGCGAACCAATGGCGTTTTAAATACGTTATAGCCCCTGTATATTTAACAGCAATATAACACAGTTTATCAGACTTCATATAAAATAATTTATTAAATTGCCACGGCAAATCGTACCAACGAAATCCTATTACCAAAAGAAATAAAACTTTTTACGTTTCATAAGCTCCATCTAAAATTGTAACATACGTATTCGTAAGCTATTTCCATATTAATTAAACATAAAACGGGCGTGGGAATCATCGTATTCCGTAGTAAGTTACACGAATACCGCAATATACTAAAAATATAAGCAATGAATCACGACCCATTCAGTATGACGCGACGTTATAGCTCCAGCGATAAAGGAAATTTCTACGAATTTATTGGATGTTTTGCGAGTTGTATTTACATATTATACACCTATTGATAACTAGATATAGAGTAATGCCGTAATAGACGGCAGAAATGATATATACATGTAAATTAAAAAAATATTCAATTATTTTATCATTTTACATCGATTTTAATGTGCTTTAGTAACTCATATATGAGTATATTTGACATCACGTGTGGGATAATTAACTGTTATTGACAGCAATCAAGACGAGATTTTTTTACTGTATATTAAAATTAAAGTATGTGTGCAAAAAATAGTTAATGATAGGCTTACTTATAACTAATTTAACCATATTTTTGACATTGATATATGCCCAGTTTACGAGCTCATATATATTTTTTTAGTTATGAAACAAATAATAAAATTGATACCTGTGCTTATAAAACATGCCTTCCCAAAGTTACAGTGAATATTTTTTCTAAGAATTTAACTAAATAAATTTTTCTACATATTTATTCAATACTCAAAAATATTTATAATGATCACATATAACATAATTTAGAGGAAAACAAAAAACATTGTAATTGTACAAGAACGAAATTTAAGGATATATTACACATATCAGAAATACTACGTATAATAATCTGAATTAAAATAAATCTTTAAGTGATTGAGTCCATATGTATGTACATCCAAAAATACAACTTTGAACTTTTTTAGACACTTCTACAAAAAATCACAAATAGAAATAATGAATTAATTAAAATATGAATGCAAAAGTAAGCGTTACAGCTGGTTGTTATTATATAATAATTATTTATGCTTTGTACTTACGCTATATGAATGTATGTATGTATACATGTATGTATTTCAGAACTAGACTAGAATACGAGTAATTATGAAGTGAAATATGTGTTAAAGCAGCCTCTGACAAATGTTATAATTTATCTTATTAATGTCATATAACTTTTATAAGCTTTCATATTACTGTTACCTTCAGTAAGCTAAAACTAATTCACAATGGCCTATTCGCAATAAACTAAGCGGACTAGACTCATGTACCTACCATAATTGTGTAATGGCAAATTTAAAATAAATTCTTATATGTGTACTTATAATATAAAGTAATTATATAATATCCAAAATGAAAAAAATCTCATAACAATTAAAAGCTATGATAGAGCATAGTATCTTTAAAGGTACATATAAGTTTTCACGCGTGAAAGTTCTTGCGTCCAGGTGCAATTTGCAAGCGCCACAGCTTATTACAACAGCTTTCGCCATTGAATTTATATCATAAACTTCAGATTATATTATCTCGTATTGAAAGCTGTATTTTTTTATTATAAAAATTATAGGTATTTGTTTAAGGCAATTTTTTGTATGCACATAGGTTAAGTCACGTTAGTTCTCTAACATTTTATGCAACGTTACCTATATGAAAGTTAACGAATAAAATATTATTATTATTATTATTATTATATTTGAACTATACTTATGAATGAGCACATAACACACCACAGACTGTGTATTGTCTGTGGATTTTTTTGATCTCTTTATTTATTGTGCTGTGATAAATATAAATATTTACACTCTTTAATTTTGTTCAAGATTTTGAAGGAAATAGGAATACAATTCAAGGTTCATGTTCATGTCACTAATGGGCTTTAAAAAAAAAAAAAAAACAAAAATAAAAAAAAATGTTCGAAAATACTAATGAGTAGGTACGACAGGAGTCCTCTTGCAATAATTATGACTTTAAGAGTCAGTCTATATTCTCAAAAAAATTAAACAAGGCTGTTCATATACGCCTTTTTTCTGTGCAGTTTATAGATTTTGCTTAAAATTTTGGGTTGAAATAATTTGTGCGATTTTAAGGGAAGTTTGTATTAAATTATCGTAAATGAAATTGAACATACAAAGTCACTAATTGAAGCTATACTTAGTAGCAAAAACAATAATATGATTCATTCATTGTGTTTGCTACTTTCTCTATTTCGTGCTTAGAAAATATTTACAATTAATTCTGTTTTCATTGGCAACGCATAGTCGTGACCATCTATCTATTATTTAGATTTGCTTACTTCTTCTTTAATGTTTATGTGACAACTCTCCATTACGTTGGAAATAGTAATAGTTTGTATAGTCAAATGATTGTAGTATGGCAAAATTAACAGCTTCTCCTAATTTTACTTCTTATCTCTAAATATATTAAATAAATTGATAAATTTTAATTATGCGCTGTTAGAATTAAGCTAAAATAATAAAGAATGTCATATTACTTAATATCAATTCATTTTTACTTTTAATAATTTTATATGCTTATCTTACAGCACTTAAACAACGCTCATGATTAAGTAATATATTATGTCAAATTTTCAAATATAAGCATATGTTTAGCTTCCCCGATGTATTGTATATAACGATATGTACTTTTATTGGCTTACTACAAGTATGTAGATATATAAAAGACAAACGATTATTGCTCTATCTTTTAAGGAAAGTGTGCACACGTGGGCGGTCGAGTTCCCTTGCTTAGTCTGCTGTAACACTACGGGGTCAACAGTTCACTGCCTCTTAGAGAATAGAGAGGCCGCCATGATTCACGAAATTGTTTTTTAACTAACAGGTTGTTTATATGCTCACATTTCTCGGTAATTCGTTAAATAACGCTTTGTGGTTAAATTGAGGTAAATATTAACGAAATATAATATAGGATAACATACAGCACAGCACATTCCACATTCTAGTAATGTCCCTGGTGCACGTGGTAATAAATTTAAAATAAAATATTATTTATATGGGGAAATTACAATTTTTAAATAAGTGATTATTATAATATAGGAATAACATAATTACGTCAAAATAACCAGTGACTACGAACAATTGGTGAATTACATGCAAGAAATTTTGAAGACTCGAACATCATAAGTACGTGAGTTGGCCGATCCCCAAGCACACTCATAATATTTCTCATGGCTTGACTAAACATTACACAGAACGAACAAATTTATGTACTTTTGTAAACTTTCATGGCTCCAACATTCTCAGACAAACGTGGATATTTTACCCAAACATACCTAGAAATAACAAATGGGATTGCGATATTTGTTTTTTCTTTCTCAACTATAAGCATAAGTGCTATCCGTTACATAAGAGTTAGCAGATTGTAATAAAAGTAAGTTGTATTTTTATTACCCGATAACTATACTAATATTATAAATACAAAAGTGTATGTGTCAGTTTGTTCCTTTTTGAAGTAGCAAGGATAGTGAGATAGACTACCCTTCCCGGCACATTAAGTAATTTCCGTGGGATATTGGTCAGTAAGAACTTCGTGTCCCGCGTGTTGTGATACAAGTAGATAAAATAATATTGTATCTATTTAAAGCACTTATTAATATTATATTAAATAAGCAAATCAACCAGTCAATAGTTTCGAACGTCGTATCGAGCCGTCGAGTCTGCGATCTATCTGACGCAGCGAGAACTATAATAATTATTAGTTATTCTTGTACTGCCATTACTATCGAATAGTCATATCATACTATCATAAACAGAAAAACAATACATCCTTTATTTTACCTTGTCCTATAGTGAACAATCTTTCATGAATCATATTGCCTTGGATTATATTACCTAGCAATATTTCATACTAGCGGGTCCCACGGGAACCGTTTATTTTTCCGGGGCAAAAAGTAGCCTACGTTTTATTCTGATGTATGAGCTCTGTTAATGTACAGTTTCATTAAAATCCAATTAGTAATTTTTGCATGAAAGAGTAACAAACATCCATACATGTATACATCCAGACATTCATACATTCTCACAAACTTTCGCATTTATAATATTAGTAGAATGGTATATACGAAGACGTTTTTAATTCTACTAGTTATTTTAAAATCTTACAATTTGATTGATTAGCTCGCGTTCTTTACATATTATAATATACTAACAGAACCCACGGCTACGCCCGCGTTCAATCAACAAAAAAAACTCTTTGGCTTTGTGCGACTCACCCCCGCTATTTATATAGGTAATATTGTTTATACAAAATTCTAAAATCGCGATTAAAAAATGGGGTGCGGGGGTAGGAGGGTAGAAAATACTTTACAACCTATTCTCATACCTACCAAATATACAAAAAAAATATCATTTAAATTGCTCCAGCCGTTTCGGAGGAGTGCGACCACAAACACAGTGACGCGAGATATTTATATATTAGATAAAAGTAAACAATATTCTACAAATAATGACTTGTTTGCAAGTTCTTATAATGTTCATTACATCAATTTTATCTTCTTAGAACTGATGTTTAATAAATTTTACATTTATAACAGTCATACGTAACAAATGTAAACTAAATAAAATATTGAATTTAAATTGTGCTCTTAACATACTTTCTTGATAATTCAGGTACCATAAAGCTAAATAACTTTCGCTCTTGTTCAACTTTAAATCAGGGATGTAGCACTTTACTTTGTTGTCATTAAAATTTCAAAGCACACCTTTCATAATATATGTATGTATAAATAAAATAAATATCGGAAAGTGAATCGTCGGCGTCGCACCTGTCAGCGTCGTCCTGCTGACTATATGGCAAGTACAGATTTTTTGGGGCGATCTTGTTATTTTTACAAATACTTGTAATAAATAGTTCATCATAGCCTCGTACAAAAATATTTTTTCTTTAAATTATTATCCCCTGGGGATTGGGGATGCGGATTACTATCCCTTGAAAATGCAATATTTTACTTTAATTAAATAATTAAAATAATTTAATTTTGAACATTAACATTTTTGAACGTTGAAAGAAGAGAAAACACTTTTAAACGCAGGCAAGTAACTAGTAACCAATAATAATAAAATTCTTAACGTCTTGTTTTGTAAAATATGTTTTAATCAAAGACTTAATAATTAACGAGATTATCATCGAGGTTGTCATCGATGAAACATATAGTTTGGCTGATTAATAGTTTAGAATAAACTTTCAACAGATTGATTGATTTGTTTAAGGTAATGATTGATGCGACACATATCAAACAGAGATTTATACTATGCGTCGCGAACGTCGACAGTTGTGACGCCGCCAAAGATTGTTAGCGTTAGTAAATTTATTTTGTTGCTTTGCAAATTTATTTCCTACTTATAGTGTTATATTTCAAAGTTTACTGTTTTTAAATAAAACACTAGAAGATTCGACTAATAACCTGATTGTAATTACTGTTTACGAATAAGGTGTAAAGTGTTGAAATTCTGCGAAAGTAACATTTTGTCAATAATTTAATTTGCATAAGAAAAGCACGGTCATATTTAATTGCAATATAATACGGTCATTGTTTGCTTAAATTTATACTTATTCATGCTAGTTAATTAATTAAATACATATTATATATCAGTCTCGTTCTTAAGTTTTATTAAAAATGTTCTTCAATGAATTATTTGCTCTAACCGCAATTTGGAAAATCACATTCCATGTATAAACCACAAACTATGCGCTGGAAGTAGGTACTATTTATAAACATGCTTATAAAATTATTAAATGTGTATTGTTTTTCCATTTTATGTAACAAACAATAAATTCTAATGAGATATGTACAATATGTTGTACTCATCCTGGGCTTTATTGAATTATATTTGTTTGTGTACAAATATACGTTTTCACGTTTAAATTTATAAGGTTACGTAAAGAATCTTGTCCACAATAGCATTTAGGCGCCTATTGACCGTATTTTCGAATTCCGTGAATAGACGCAGGTACTCCACCGATAAATGTTTTAAACCGGATTCTCTTCTTTATCCTGGAATTATAATTTACTGAACATTGAGGCTTAACTTAAGAAAATTACGCTCTACAAGGGAGGCCATTTTTTAATTTTTGCGTATCAAAAAATCACTAACTATGAGGTCATATTTTAACGGAATCAGTGTCAACGTAATATCAATGTTATATCTTTATGTGTCCCTCTCACTGCCTGTGCTCTTATATATAAAACTCGACATTAAAATCATGACAAGTACACTTAAGCGTAACCTTAATAAATATTCAATGGAAAGTAACAATTATATTTTGTTAAGACTGAGAATTGCCTGACGTAACGCGTACTGTGGGACATATTGTTAAATTAAACCTTTCATATGCATATACCTACTAATCTTTGTATATCGTAAGGGCATGTATGCTTATAAGATAAAACAGAATTCCATTATGAAATATCATAGCTACTTAGCTATAGCTAAATATCATAGCTAAGTGTCGACTTTGCTTATAAACTACAAGCAACATACCTACGCTTCGCTTGGGTGGACAGTAGGCTACAAACAGTAGCCTAGTCCACTGTCTAATACATACATGTGCCTATGTACTAAATTCTATAAAAATCGTTTATAATAGTAGTACAATAACACCATTACGGTGATTAATATCAAAGTACTCACGCATAGAAATTATATGTAATGAACTTTACAGACCTATATAAACGTTTTATTATTTCTTTAACCCAGGCTTTTACCACAAAGGTTCCTGATTTTTTAACATGAATAAAAGCTTTAACGCCATCTAAAACTCTTTGTAGTATGCGTGATGTATTGTATGCTTAAGTACACGAGACACAACAAGCACACCTACACACTTTCCGAAGTTAATAGCTTGCTTATTGTTCTCTAATACTGTAAATGTATTTGAAAATAACACAGCCATTAGAAATTGTATGGGAGAAAGCCCATATACCAATAGTGTCAACGTTGACAGGAGGTAAAATTGAACAATTATTTGACGACGCCTAGCGCCGAAAAATAGTTTGTGAAAATAAAATCATAATCATAAAAATAAAAACTAGCCAAAGCTATAAATGATCGGACTAAATCTAGAAATGTTGGGGCCAACGATAAGAAAACTTTAATCCCACCTACCATTTCTTCTCCCACGACATCGTGACAGAAAAATAATTTAATCGTTTAAATGTTATTAGATTGTACGAAGATATAATCTGAAATGAGCCATGGAGTCTTACATCTTACCGAGATCTAAACTGAATAATTTTATATCTTAGCATGATACAGCAAAGACCCTACATAGGTACTTCGTTAGTCAGAATACGTGACGGTATAACTTTTAAATGCTGCTAAATCTATACTTAATATTATAAAGCTGAATGGTTTGTTTCTTTGTTTGGTTGAACGCGCTAATCTCGGGAACTACTGAACCGATTTGGAAAATTCTTTTTGTATTAGATAGACCGTTAACTGAGGAATTCTATAGGCTATATATCATCCCGGAGAATGTACGGTTCCCCTGGGATAGATTTGTTTTTGTCTAGTGACGAACCCGAAGCGAAGCGAGGGTGAGTCGCTAGTATTACATAAAGAGGAGACGAGTGATCAATGAGATATCTATATCCATACTAATATTATAAATGTGAAAGTGTGTTTGTTTGTTTGTCCTTCTTTGTGTGCAGAGATAGTTGAAGAGCTGGAGAGTGACATAGGCCACATTTCACCGCGGGAGAATATGACATTTCCACGGGAAAACACGTTATAATACAACCCACAACAACTCATCATATCTATGTATATACATTTAACAACAATTAAAACATACCTAGGGACGGGCCCGAGCGTAGCGAGGATGAGTCGCTAGTATTGTTATTAATATGTTAATATCAACACGAGTACGTGAGATAATACAAGTAAATCGGATTAAGCCAGCTAGTACGAAAGAATGCTGTTTATTTATTCGCCAACACTTCTTCAAAAATCTTTTGTCGCTCACGCTACCATTAATATTTGTCAAAAGCTGAATATAAGGTTCAGGTAAAAAATAATACAATAATAAAACTTATGAACGTACTAAAATAATCATTAAATTTTAAGGACCAATTTTATATCCATTATAAAATAGGACAAAAACTGCTACTTTAAAAATGTTGCAAATGCAATGACATATGAATGTAGCTGTTTAAGCGAATAGTTAACGTACTCGTATAATAAATGATCCCATCCGATGTAAACACATCACTATTTTTTGTTTTATTAAAACTTGATTAACCCAATAATAGTAACACAACAATTTCCATTTCATAAGTTTTGTATTCTACGGACAACCAACCATCGTAGCATAGTGTTATATGTATTTAACCGACTGTTTACTGCGCAGGTCGCATGGGCCAGGGCCGCGATCGGCGCGCAATGTTTTTAATGTAGAATAGGACGAAGAGATGATTAATTAAAAAAAAGATTAAACAATTAATTTTATTGCATAATTGAGCAATAACTTTTGAGTATGCATGTAATTAACTTGTAAACAACAATATTACAAACACTACAATTTCCATTTCATAAGTTTTGTATTCTACGGACAACCAACCATCGTAGCATAGTGTTATATGTATTTAACCGACTGTTTACTGCGCAGGTCGCATGGGCCAGGGCCGCGATCGGCGCGCAATGTTTTTAATGTAGAATAGGACGAAGAGATGATTAATTAAAAAAAAGATTAAACAATTAATTTTATTGCATAATTGAGCAATAACTTTTGAGTATGCATGTAATTAACTTGTAAACAACAATATTACAAACACTACAATTTCCATTTCATAAGTTTTGTATTCTACGGACAACCAACCATCGTAGCATAGTGTTATATGTATTTAACCGACTGTTTACTGCGCAGGTCGCATGGGCCAGGGCCGCGATCGGCGCGCAATGTTTTTAATGTAGAATAGGACGAAGAGATGATTAATTTAAAAAAAGATTAAACAATTAATTTAATTGCATAATTGAGCAATAACTTTTGAGTAGGTATGCATGTAATTAACTTGTAAACAACAATATTACAAATTTCGTCGAACCCATTGTTGAAGAAAACATATAAAGAACAGCTTGCAACGAAATTAGACCAAAATTATCAAATTACTGGCCAATTTGAATCATTATAATTTCAAATTGTTTTTACAGTGGTAATTTTGTTGTTAGGCATCAGACTTGATCACGATTCGTGCGCTCCAGCTGCAAGCTGCATTGTAATTAGAAGTATTCGAAACCAGTTGCGCCGTTCGCTAAAAAAGAACCCAGACGATCAGACATCATCTCCATTGACAAATTATTTTTGGCAATGAATGCGTCGTTACCTTATTGTGCCGACGCACTCGATATATTAGGAACTTCACGATTATATTCGTGCATAATGGACAATCAACAATTTATTTTCTGATTTGGATCGTTGGTTTCCCATTTTATGATGACATTGTCTTTTTAATCATACTTTTAGCCTAAACATACGTATTACACATTTGGGACAGGTCAAAGAACTCTTGGATTTATCCAAAATTAATTTGAATACATATTTAAGCATAGTATTATATTTAAAATGTTCCAAATAACTTGAAATGATTAAAGTCGAAAATAGCATCTTAACAGTGTAAACCCTGTGTAATCTTATTGCGGCTTAGAAAGCTTATGCTGACCAACCTCAGGTAAACAAGTGTTCAAGTACTGCACTGTTTTGCATCAACAAATTATTACTTGTGTTTCTGCCATCTCAGATATTCTGCATTCGAAAGCTATAAGGGATTTTATTACGAACTTGTAAGTTCATGGTCAAATTTTATTGCAGTACTCAGTGTAAAATGTTAATAAATAATAGTTTAACATGTTAATTATCATATAATAACAATTAAGATTAAGGAAATATCAGTTTGGCTATATAGGTTATTGCAATTTGCAATATATAATACCCTTACTGCGATGTTCATGACTTTTTATTATTTGTATTATTAAGTTGACCAATATTGTTTCTATATCGCAAATTGAAATATTTCAACAGGATAGAATATTAATAATATTAATTAATGTGCAATTACATATAATTTGTTTAGTCATTATTATTTCATTATTGTAATTAAATTTGATTCTTTGTACTGAAGTCAAACATTTTTAGGCGTGACTGAGGGGTAAGTCAATACATTAGAAAAATGAGTGTCGTGAAAGTGTGAGTCTCCATACTAATATTATAAATGTAAAAGTGTATTTGTTTGTTTGTTTCTTTGTTCTTCTTTCTCGTCAAAACAGAGTGACAGATGTGCGTGACTTTTTGTGTGGAGGTAGTCGGAGGTCTGAACAGTTACATAGGCTACTTTTTACCGCGAGAGATTATCTTTTTCCACTGGAAAACACGTTATGATATAACCCAAAAAATAATTATGATCAGAATTACTTGAAATTTTTCAATACATTTTAATTAATAGGTACGTGTTTTAGCATTTTCCGAAATTCATTCCATAAGGGGGCATGAAAGTTTGTATGAAACCTACCTTTTTTGAGTTTTTTTTGTTTTAGCGAGAGCAAAGTCGCGAATTCTGCTAGTCATAATTTTTTTTAAAAAAGCAGTCATGACGACTGCCGGCAGAGGTGAAAACTTAAAACTATAAACAAACAGTTGTTATTTTTGGATATTCAAATTAATTGTTTGATCTTAAATTAAAATTTGTAAATTAAAATTGTTTACATTTATCTGGTTTTGACATGTATCGGCACTCTTGAGTCTTAGCATTAACACTACGATGACGGCTTACATGAATTTACTCCCCACCCTAACCTGCCTATAGAAGTTTTCTTAACTTTAAAAAAAATATTATATTGGTATTTTTATAATAATTTTTATTTATTACTTATAAAAATGAATATTTATTACTAATAATTTTATAAAAATTATTATATTTTGATTTCTTTTAATTTAATTGCGGTATCTGCCACAGCGCCAAAGAAGTGTTACTTCAACCGTAAAGGTTACACGCACTATTTTTTTTATATATAAATCTTTGCTTTCGGTTTCGTCCATGTAAAAAGTCTTGCTTTCTTTTCTTCAAATCCTCAATCAAGTACTGAACGAAAGAAGCTTAAAAATTGATTTATTTTAAGGCAAAAAATCTATACTACGTATGACTAATCTATACTACGTGTTAGATTGAACGTAATAGTAGTAAGAATATATACATACTATCTCTCTATTTAATTTTATTTGCATCACGTATTTTAATCGAATACCAATAATAATACATGTACATTGTTAACAGAAACCTAAAAAGAGTATGCTGACTAGGCTGCTGACGTTAGCTTTGGTGGCGGCGAGCTGGCACGCCACCGACGCCTGCACTTGCTCACTTGACCACCCACAGACACATTTTTGCAATAGTGATTTTGGTATGGTATATTTTTATTTAAAATTATAATTTTATTTCTCGTTTGTACTCTGCCCTTTTTAACATCCCACTGCTGGGCACGGACCTCCCTTCAATACAAGGGGGATAAGGTTATATATAGTCCACTACGTTTGCTAAGTGCTGGTTGACTTCACATGTTTTTCGAAAACTTACTAAGTTCTCTTAGACATGCAGGTTTCGTCACGATGTTTTCTTTCACCGTAAGGTGATTCATTTCTAAATGAAATCATTTCTAACATGATTACCACTTGGGTAATCATGTTAGAAATGTTTCGCACATGAAAATATCAGAGGGACACGGGATTTGAACCCGCTTCACTCGGTTTCCCAAGCGAGCGCGTTACTTCTGGGTTAACACTGCCTATTAATTATTATGAATTATGCCTATAATTATTCGTTTATAAGTACTTTATCATTTTAATTAGAATTATCGTAAATGATTAGTCTGATTTCTCTTAAGTACTGCTCGTGTAGCAGTTTCAATATTGTCAAACAAAAAAGTTTATCTAATTAAGACAACGGTATTATGTACCTACTGCAACTTAGCACGCAATGTCTCTATAGTGCCTAAAGCACAGAGCTCAAGGGAATTGTTACTGTATTCTCTTTGTCTCTCTCACAAATAAACTAGCGTAAGTTGTGAGGCTACAACAATTTAATAATATATACGTTTGCTCTGTGAAAAGAAATATATGTAACTTCAATACTTTATAAATAGCTACCGAATATCAAATTAAGATTTAGATTGAGATAAGATAGCGATAGAATAGTACTGGCACAGACCTTCTATCTTAATTTGATCTAAATTAACGGTACATTTAATTTAGATTTACAAAGATCATAAGACACAACTGCTTATTGTTTTAAAAATTATTTTTTAATAAAAATTATATATTTTATTTCAGTTATTGTAGGGCGAGTACAAAAATTATTTAGAGGCAGTGATTTCCATGATGCTTACAAGGTTAAAATCAGAAATGTATTTAAAGTGAGTATTATATTCTAAAACTATATATAAAATAGTCTTCATATTTCTTAAAAAATAAAATAATACATTATAATGTTTTATAGGCAACCCCTAAGGCAGCATTAGCGTTAAAAGCAGGGCGGATATTAACGCCCTCAGAAGATTCCTTATGCGGCGTCAAGCTTCAGCCTAGAGAGACATATGTAATAACAGGTAATATTTTATACACCACGTTATTATTATATCTTATAACGAGAACTTACATTTTATAACAGTAATATATTATTATTAAAACATTGATTTAGTTATAAACAAGAGTCAATATAAGACATAAATCTAATGTACATAAATGAATTATTATTTAGATAGGTATAGTATATTTAATTTTTAATATAATTTTATTTAAGGTCGTGTGGTTCACCTGCAAGCCCATATACATCTTTGCGGATACGTAAATAAATGGCGTGAAGTCACACCACGACAACGAAAAGGATTCAGGCTGCTTTACAAACAAGGCTGCACATGCAAGGTGGGGTATAACACTGTTATGTTTAACCAACAAATGTTAACAAAGAAGGAGTTGTAGTTTTTTGTAATATTGTTAATAATTAAAAGAAATGTGAGAAACCTTTCTTCTGAAGGTTTTGGTAAATACCAGTTAAATACCAGTTAAGTACCAGTCTTCCGATGTAAGCTGCCCTGGGGCATCGTGTTAACTTGCTCTACCTACAATTACGGATATGATGAACCAGACGTTAGTTAAATCATAATATTTTAAGTAGTTATACCGCTAATAATATTTCTAGCGGTTACTTTAATTACAAAAATAATTGGAAATTCTCATTTGATGGATGGTAGCAGCTTTCTAAAACTAGTATTTTTTTTAAAATAACTTAGTAGAGTTAATAAATTGATTCAATACTGAAAATATAAAAAATTCGGAAGAAGGAAAAGTATAACAAGCTGGATTAATTTTATTCTTGTACTTGAATTTGCTCATCGGCACCAAATTTTAAATTATTCATATATGCAGATGAGCAGAAGGTCCATTTGTAAAACAAAACGGCTAAAAATGTCGCAATATTTTTCTGTATGTGAATGTCAATATAGAGTATTGCAAGACGCATAAAGGGCATTTACGAACGATGATTGTTGAGTCAAAGGCAGCTTATTAGATTTCGCTCAGAAGTTAATGCCGCAAATGTGTTTAACTTAGTCTTTATTTTTATGAGTTTATTAGGTAAACGAGTCACGCATTTTCCTTTCGTTTATAAAACTTTAAATAAAAGAAGGCCTTCTGCCTTATTCATTTTACGTGCTTATATTATTTGATTTTTCTGAAGCTCTTTGCACTAAATTAGGTTTTTACTTGTATGTAAACAATATTGCTTTATGTGTTTGTGATTTTTACGTATATTGCTATCACATGCCTTTTACAGCATTGAGGCAGTATTCGAAAAATTAATTTGCATCGTTAAGTTTTAGCATGAAAATGAATCATTTTGCATTTGAGTCAGTTTCATATTGTAATACTGACCGTGTAATTCAATGTCTAAGCTTTAACTAAATGTCCCTTTTAAATATAAGTATTTTTTTATGAAAAAATATTTGTACAAATCAAACTATCCATTAGACAAGAATAAAACAGTTCACCATATATGTATTCCTAACAATTTCCAGGTACACGTAAACAGACGCAGTACAAAATCGCCAAATACGTGTGTAACAGGCTACGACGAGTGTTTCGAACGACACGGCATCTGTCTGCACGACCGCGAACGACGTTGCCGTTGGACCAGGTGATTGCATATTTTATTACCTACTAATAACTTTTGTTTTATAATGACAAAATGGTAACAGAATTAAATTATATAGAATGCCCCAAAAGTCCACTATTAAAAGTAATTATTAATTTATTTTATTTATTAAAATGCAAAACACCCTTGTTCAGTTATAGTAATTCATAGTATGTATATATAGTGTAGATTTTTGCATTTGTACACAATTGCTTATCGGGTAAATGGCCTCCACGGCTTAACTTGCACATTTAAAATATTCAGTAGGCTGCATAATATATAATTAGAAATGTATTTTAATTTGATTACAATCTGTTAAGAACACCCAAAGACACCGCTTGATCTACTATAGTAAACGAGGATTTATATTATGAAAAAATAGGGTCATGAAGAGTAGTTGTGAACTAAATTCCTACATACATACGCAGACGATACCGCTGGCAATAGGTAGTTGTTAAACGAAATTAAACTTTTAAATTATTTCAACTATCTACTTCATAATTAATTTGTCAAATATTTATTGCTTAGTGCATGTTGTTATTTATCTGCAATATGGATCATGTTTCTTAAACAAAAGCAAATAAAAGGTTCAATCTCGTCGTTAGGACAAGCCGCATTCGCAATCTCATTATAGTTCAGAATTAATATTCTTAGCGATGCTAAATATAGACCCACTTTGATGTTAAGCCCGTTGCTTTGTTATTTATCAATCATTATACTATGTTGGCTTATGTTTCAGGGCTCCCGCCCTCACAAGATGTCTGCAGAAACAGCACTTCAATAGCACCATGACTTGATTCATCAAACGACTCGATGCAACGTAAATTAATCGTAACAAACAATTGTATATTCGAATCCATTGAAATTCCGGTTACCTTTTAATTGTTACTAATAATATGTAAAAGTGCGATGAGTTACTAAGCCAACTTTTCATTCATTCTAACAAACCTTGTATGTTCAAATACAATTAATAAGCCCGACATTGGTTTTGTATATGAATCTACTACAGATTCTCTGAAGATTTAATGTTTTGGCTAGTCACAGAAATGTTTAACAAGAGTAACTTAAGCAAAAATTAGGCAGCAAATGTGTGGCTATGAGTTATGTGTGAGAGAATATGACTGTGTGTAAGACTTTGATTGTGACGAATTTACTACGAAAATCCAATTGTTATTCTTTGAAAATATTTTGGCGTATCCAAATTGTTGTTTTGTCTCATTAGACAAAAGTAAATTTGACGTTATTTTGTATTATTTATTTAAGTTATATTTATGTTTAAGTTAAAAATTGTAAATTAACAAAGTTAGTTACGTAAGTAAATTACAATAAAGACTTAAGAAACCAAATGAAAATTGTTAATTTTCGAATCTTATTCCCATATGAGAAATGTTAATAAGTAGTTATTTATTATAAAAAAGCTTACCATATCGGTGTGATTGTGGTAGTACGTTTGTTCGATCAGAGGGAAATTTTCTCTGCCGAGACGCCGCTGTAGTTGCAACAAATGACCGAAGACCCAAGGTCGATCCTAATAAACGTAAAGCTTAAATTAAATGCGATTTTGTATTTTTATTGTAATACTTAAAAATGCTAAGAATTTATTCGATTTAAAACTGTAAAATATACATAAAAATTCAAAAACAACTGAAATCATAAATAAAATGTCTATTAAAAGCAACCCAGTTCATTTATCAAACTAATAAAACCCCATCTACATAAAAACATTGGTCGTCGTTCTGACATTTTTGCCTTCTCCAGGGCAGTATATAATTTATAACTATGTAAATTAATCTACTTTTTCTAGCTTTAACAATATCATTTGCAACCATAGAACTGAGTGATTTATTGCGAGGCTACGCTTTTACGTATGCAAATTCGTATGCACTCCCGCGTAACTACTTGCTGTATAACTTTAGTAAGAATGTAAAACGTAAATTTTTTTGCTTTATTTTTAAAAAATAAGATTTATTTCACATAAAATGTGTTCGTTACGGCCATCTTAGTTTTAAGTGTGTAGAGAATCTAAAAAAGGGTCACGAGTTCTAAAGTAGGTTAGTAACTTTAAGATATTCTAGGAAAAGAATGAATGTACATACCTACAAAAAACATTTATAAAATTATATAATACATATAATATTAAGAACACAAAATATGAACGTAAACTAATCTGCGAACTCTGCTTTAGGTACTAATGAGCAAGATTTTTTGTTCATATTTCGTAAAGAGATTGTAAGATTAGATTGAGCCTAATTCTGTAATATTTTTCAACGGCGTAGTACCTGGAAGTGGTAGATCGAATTGAGGCTGTTGATTGAGGGCACACCCCCAAACTTAAGACCAAGAAGTAATGCGCGGTGGTCCGCGCCAGCATCACGGACGTTCTGTCTCACTAAGACGAATTCTGGTCTAAATGGACATACATAACGTTACTTAACATTACTTTTAAACTGAAAAGCCTCTATTTAATAAAAAAGAACTTTTAAAATGTACATAATAAAAATAATTCGGCTATGCATAATTATCTATCTATCTCTATGAATCTCAATAAAAAAAGTAAAAGTTACATGTGAACACAGAAAATAGAGGGATTATTCAACTAAATATTCATTTATAAGTAATTCGGAAATTACTAATCTAGAATTTGATTATCAACAAAGTTTTTAATACCAAAGAATTTAAATAATAAAACAAAAAAGTTATTTCATTATATCAGTCCATTTGAAGTATAAAATTATATAACGTGAATCAGTTGTGTATTTGTTAAGAACGCAATTAAATTATAAACTTTTTTATACACTCACTTGAAGCAGCGTGTTACTTTAGTTCCGCTGCGGTAGACCGCCATAGACACATTAGAGCCGTCGGAGCTCGCCGTCACAGTTAACTCCTGTAAGAAAATCTCCGTCAAGTAATTTCCTCCTACATTGAGTTAGCCGGAAACGCTAGCTAACTCTGCCGTGGAAAATTATATTGGTTTATGTTATTTAGAAAAATGAAATATCTGCTTCAAATAATATGTAATAAAACTTAGTTAAATATAAATATATTACTTTATTTATTTACTAGCGACTCACCCTCACTTCGCTTTGGATTCATCAATAGACAAAAACAAATCTAACCCACGGGAACCGTACATTTTTCCGGGATGGTATATAGCCTATAGCTTTCCTCAGTTGACGGGCTATCTAATACAAAACGAATTTTTCTAATCGGATTAGTAGTCACTGAGATTAACGCGTTCAACCAAACAAACAAACAAACTCTTCAGCTTTATAATATTAGTATAGATAGTATAGATAAATATTTATAAGATAAGTTACATTTACCTTATAAATAATTATAAATAAATTATTTAAATTCTACAATTTAAGAAAAATAAAAGAGAGTTTAAAGTGACAAAATCAAGTGATCCAATATATATTTTTATTTTTTATTTTAAACTCGAATCTGTCACTAGGCTACCTGCTGAATTAAAACAACGGAATAATAGGATTCAAGTAAAAACAAAAAAAAAAGCGAAAAAAACTTAAGGCTTAGGTTATTTCTTTTCGACGTAAGGCCACTACGAGAATAAAGTAACCGCCAAAAACTAGTTCATACTAGTTCATATCGTAATGAAATTCAATTTAGTCTAAGAGGCTTCAATAAAAATACATATATAGTTTTAAACACCCATCCAATTACAATAAAGAAGTAGTAGTGGTTAATCTCATTTGTGAACTTATTGATGACTACGATTCAGCTCCAAAACATTAGTTAAAAGTTAAAGTTCTCGTAACTTAACTATTTAGTAATTTGAATAATGGATTTAACTTTAAATCGTGGTAACTAAGCTGGTTTATTAAATACAGATATTAAGTTAATACCACGCGAGCAATCACGCTAATAGATACAAAGATTGTTCGCGTTGTAGGTGGCATTGAGTTTTTACCGTTTCAATTATATAACGATATTTTCACGTTACGAGTGAATAAAGTCAAATCTCTTTTCCTAAATGGAAGTATAATCGCATTTTTATTTCTTTATTATAAAAAATAATATATTTGATACGTATCTAATTAGTGCGTTCTTTATTTCATTATAATAGTTTCATAATATTTAAACACATTAAAACGTTAAAGTACTAACACTATAGTTTTACTTTACATTTCCTTACCCGAAATTCTGCTTGCTCGACGCGAATATCCCATTCGCCGGGTAAGCGTCGGCCGCGGAAGTACTTGGACCAGTCGGTGTTTTGATCATCCACCACTAGCAACGTTACACATCGGTCTCGATTGTACCCCCGACCAACTGATGCAACTGATGTCACGCTCCCTGGTAAGTTAATATAAAATATTAATAATATCTATACATAAAAATCGCCTGCAGCAATGCGCCTGAGCTTTTATGAGAAGCAAACTAGTAAAACGTTAAAATGAATAATTCAAAAAATTACTGTTGCAAATAATGTAATAATAATTACCTATACTATACTATACCTTTGCAAAATCAGAAATTTAGCAACGCACAATTCGTACGCATGGACACTAGATAATATTCATATATTTTATAATTAAATATAGCTTGCCCAATAAATTGGCTCCTTGGTCCCGCGCCGCTCCTGTAAGTGATTGCACACGTTGCAGCAGCGACTCTCTCGACTTGGCTGGCGATGATGGTGCAGATGTGCCTCTCGAGCCGCCTCGAAGGTTGAGAGACAAGTCCCCTCCAGTTGAAGCGCTACCGGAACTTGGCGCCGGTGGTACTGAGGTGGCACTACCGATACTGCCACCACCGATACTGCCACCAGTCGCTAAAAAACGACATAAAAATGGTTTATGTCAATATAATTCGGTAAACAAGAACATCCCTTAGTAATAAGCATAAAAATCGTTTATCAAGGAAGAAAAAGTATTATAAATGAATACAAGAAAGAAAATTTTACAAAATAAACAAAATATTTACTCGTAAGGTTAAATATGGTTAGTTGTGAGCTTTTTAATATTAATAACGTCTTAAATATATGTTTATGTTTTTTTTTATCAGTTAGCATAAGATACTTACCCTGGGAGGCCGGTCTCTGGTTCTGCGGCTTGGGCTGGCTGGTGGTCGCCGGGCGGCCGGTGTAAGGGTCCACTTCGCCCTCATCGCACTCGGATTGCAGGTCCCCCGAGCTGAATCTGCGCAACGCCTCCGCTGAGCTACGCGCCACCGCCGGGAGGGACACGAGGGAAACCGACACACACAATGTAGCCACCCACTGACGCCCTCAGTTAGCTTTTATCTACTTTTTTTGTATAACTAGTAAGTTACTTTATCGTTAATTGAAAATTGAAATTAATTTTACTATAAATTAATTGTAGTTTTAATAATTTATAATAATTAAGAAATTTGGAGTTTTATAAATTTAAAATATACTAGATGCAGAATTTATTTCAGTAGTTTAATATGTTTACAGTTTAATGACTAAAACAAAACTTACTTATTTTTAGTAAGTCAAATTTTATAATAATGATAGTCAGTGTATATAAGATGTGAAAACTATATTTCCTAACCATATCACACAACTTACCTGATATTTTAAGCACATGGAATGACCACAATGAAATAAGCACCATGCACTGATGACAGGTAATTTGGTTTTCGCTAAATCACAACATTCATGATTAGGGCTTTTAATTTAATCTGAGAGCTGATGAGTGTTACACGGTATGCGGCAAAGGATGTGATGGGTCCCGGGCCTTACAACTAATAATATAAAAAGTAACTTTTTCTTTAAAATAACATTTTCGATAGGTATGTAGGTACTTATCGTTTATTTCTTTATTAGTTGTAAGCATAAGGGTAAGTAAGGGTTAAGTGCGGAATAAGGTAGCATTATCAAGCGGGCTGCTGCTGTGCAATACACTTGATAATCGGGCAATAGGCGTAAAATTATAAAATCATCGTAATTAACACACATATTAGATATAGTAAAAGCACAAAGCTTGTTAATCCTAAAAATATTCTAGAACATTAGAACAAAATTCGCGAAATAAAGATTTTAAAAATATTAACATTTTTACAGAAATCAGTAGGAACATTGACATCAGTTAAACTACAAAAACTGACAATAAAATATTATAATCACACTTCCAACACTATAGAGAGCTAAAGGTTAAATCATTTATAAAAATATATTTTCACTCAAAATGTTGTCGGGACTAGAGTAAAAAACGTGCAGATGTTTCCGGGGAGCCATAGTTTAAGGGAGCAAATTATAACACGCCTTATTAAGATTTATAACTATCGCTCGACTTTACGAAGCGATGGTAATATACGGTGACAATATAAGCAGCTCCCCAGATAATACCAGATTAGTTAATTCAAACATAAAACTTACCTTCTTTTCAGGTAATTGACATTGGTGGTGAAAGAATTTCGGAAGCTTGAGAAAGACAGGGTTGATGTGGTCGCGGCCTGCGGGCCACAGATTCCAGGGCACCCCGAACGATCTATTTTGACCGCTCCTTGTAATGTATAGACCACTAATGATTATTAATTAATGCAAAAATTAAAGTACCTTTAATTCAAATGTATAACATACTTTCAATAAATAAAATGAATCATGTTTTTTGTTATTTAGTAGGTATAATAATAGGGGTTAAAGTATGAAATTGCCGTTTTATTGTAATAGGTAATTCGAATTGACATAGAACATTAATGGTTTGAGATTTTTGAGTGAAACTTTTTTTACATGGTACTTATGTAATTCTTCTTTTAAAAAATGTGCAACATTCGATTATCGACTTTCAGTTGTTTTTTTTATTCAACTTAGACAAAAGAGTTGGATACTTCGAAAATTCGAGTGGTTTTTGAATACGACTTCCGACGCGGAACTAACGCGGCAGAAACAGCTCACAATATCAATGTTGCGTTGGAGAGGGGACTGCTATTGAGCACTCTGTGCGATTTTGGTTTAAACGCTTTCGTGATGGAAACTTTGATTTGAAGAACGAACCACGTGGAAGACCGCCCATACAGGTGAATAACAATGAATTGAAAGAGATGGTGGAAGCCGATCCGAGCCAAACTACCCAGGAATTAATGGCATGGTTTAACGTTACCTTACCAACAATATTGACTCATTTGTGTCAAATCAATAAAATAAAAAAAATATGAAAATCGGTGCCTCATGATTTGACTGATCTGCAGAAAGACAATTTTCTACGTGATAAAAAGTTTTCTTCTCAGGAGGCAGTACAAAATGCTTTCACACTGTTTGTCGAATCTACATCCCTGGAGTTCTATCGCAAAGGCATAAATGACCTTCCTATTAGATGACAGCAATGTATAGATAATAATGGTAATTATTTTGATTAAATAAATATGTTAAATTAAAAAAAAAAACGAATTACAATTTTTCAGTACAAATCGGCAATTTCATACTTTAACCCCTATTATAAAATACATCGGTTAGAAAATGTCAAATTAAAAACAGCTCTACATTAATAACATTATCAGATGTTAAACTTTAATATCATACATATAATTCTCTCTAACCTAAATAAACACGGAGCATCGATATTGATATGTAGTTAAAAAGGAAATTAAATAAATTTTGAACTCACCTCGGGATATTCACCCGCAAGTGCAACTTGATAGTATTGGAACAAATACAGACTCCTGATACCGTTGAAAGGATTGAAGTTTCTGCCAACAATAAATGTTTATTCAATTTATTGGATTTATTTTATTTTCAAAGCTAAACCAATTTACAGATCGCAAGCTATCTCGTTATAAGTACTACATCAAAATATGCAAAAAGATAAAGCATTTAAAAAAATCTTCGCATGATGTGTTAATATTGTTTTGAGTTCATTGAAAATGACCGCTTTATGATACCTATATATTTGTTAATAAATGACTAAATTAGTAATATTTTAGTTAGTCAGATTTCTATCAGTTTGTTAAAATAGAATTTATATTAATAATTCATTTACTGAACCAACTACATAATTTGAAGTGGTAAAGCTCTTTGCTCATGAATAAATTATTATTATTGAATTCAATATAATTCTGTCCTTTCGACTTTAAAACAGAATATTAAGTAAAAATTGTTTGTCTAATTTCAGAACTTTGTTATTAACAAGGTACCTAATATACTTTGCAAGTACAAAATAGTTTGTAACTTGGTATATAATGAAAACTCGTGTAATATTAAAGTGCAAAACGTGAATATTTCGGCTAGAGTTTGCGTGACATGGAACTTTCAGTCACGATCCCTCAAGTACTTAGATTTTCATGTTACATCGCTCTTAATCTGTTTTTTTTTCACGACTACATCATATTTTACACGTATTTCAAATGGTATGACTAATACAATTTATTTATTGCTATATGTGCTAATGTCTTTCACTCACATTTGTTTAATTAAGCAGGATTAATTATATTTTTTAGATTGAAATAACATATTTCCAACAATTATATTTTATGAATAATAGCTATACTATCTACAATTTATTTATTCCAGTACAAATATCTCAACCATGAAAAGGTTGGTTCTATTTTGTTTTTGGCTTTATCTAAAAACTTGATGTCTCACACTATTTAATAAGCAGAGCCTAAGTAGGCTGTTTAGTATAGAATACACTATTATGTCACCTGTCGTAAATATAATTTGTCCAAGCAAAGTTGAGAACTCAATTATTTGCCCATCGAATACTATTATAATTGTTCCATTACTTAAAAAAATAGTGTTAGAAGATAAAAGATACTTCTAAAAAATAACTACTTGAGTTAAATTTCTTATTGTGCATAAAGCAAAAGTTTTGATTTAAAAATATAAAGTAAATTACGGTCTCCTAAGCATAAAAATGTTATTTTGATTTTGCTATAAACTTTCTAAACCACAATTCTTAATTCGATTGTTGGAACAAATTTGGCTCCAAGCCAACGATCCGTGTCGTCACACCACGCGTCGCCACGCAACACACCTACATAATCCAACCCCATTGACTTCCATTCTCAAGTTCATACTTACCCTATATCTATGCAAAGAGAACATAGCTATAAAATATATAGAAGGTTAAAATAATAAATGTAACAAATAAGCATTGTATTAAATTTCTTTCAATATCAGTAATTACTTTTAATCATTGGGTTTAAAAAAAGGCTTTCTACATATTGAATAAAGATGCTGCCTATTGCATGCCCAATGAATTCTATTGTCAAGTTGATACTTGGCCTCGATCTATTCACAGAATATACTTTTAAAGGTTACTTATGTACGGAAGCTATAATAAAATTTATTGAGTTCTAATAAACATTAAGCAGTTGATTCTAATATTTTCACATTACTTATAATGTAGCTAAATAATAGTTATTATAAATAATACTCTGTAATCTATATATAGAAGAAACAAAAGAATGAAAAAATAAATAGAGGAGAAAAGACGTTTTACATTTAACTTAAATACATACTAAACTTTTTATGTCAACATTAAAAAGCTCTATTTTACTTATACTATGTACTAATAGGGTATATATATGTAAATGGATAGTAGTTAAATCAGAAAACCCATTAGATAACTACCTATTGTTCTTTTTTTTTTTGTTTAATGGTAGCCTGGCCGCTCAGGGTGGTCGTAAAGAGTACTATAAATCTGAAAAGATAGGACATAAAGTGAAAGAACATCGTAATGATAGGTATATGCCGTAATAGAAAGGCATTGTGATTTGACTTAAATACATATTATGATATAAATTTATTACATTAATAAGCTTACTTAAATATTAGCAGCACACGTCTATTTAAAACCAAAAGAGCTTGTTTCGTGACAAAGAAAATAAATTTTCTAATCAAGTTGTGAACAGGTAGTCATTTTCTTTCTTTGAATTTAATAAATTATTATTAACACGCGAAAGCTATTTATTAAGGATCGGTAACAAAAGGGCAAATAGAAAATGTAAAACATAAAATGCAATTGTTTCGTATAAAATGAGAAATGTTTACTTCGGATTTCGTTGTATAATCTACGAGACGTAACAAGTATTCATAGAATGAGATAACGAATTACCACAGTGTTTAAGTTAAATTAAATTGAAATATCATTTTGCGGGGAATAATTTTTACGACATTCTTCTCATAATTAATGTCCCTAATCCACCAAATATTGAGCTAAGCTGTATACTCATGAGTGAAACTGCCTTAGTAATTGTTTTATTTAATACACGCTTAATACTTATCTTAATATATATAAATCTCGTGTCACGATGTTGGTCCGGGATGAACTCCGAAACTACTTATCCGATCTTAACGTTTTTTTTTTTCAAAATGTGTGATTTGTTCCAACTTAAAAGATAGGATAGTTTTTATCCCGATTATTTCCTTTTTTTATTGCAAAATTGACGATTTTCATATGTGTGCCACAGCAACGCGTGGTCGGGTCTGCTAGTGTCTATATAACACTTATCGTGCTTCAATTTCTATGAATATATTTTTTGCATATATCACGTCTTTAAACTAGCATTATTCTGTATAGAATTTAACTTCTTCTTATAAATACTGCCCTAAATCAAACATAAATGGAACTAAAAGTTGTAACTTAAATAAGGTTTTTATAAAACCAATATTCAAAAGTCCTAAACTAAATTCCAATTCGACAAACAGCGCCAGTCATCTTCTGGAGTAATGCCAATTCCTTTGGCATTCAGCTACGGAAGAATCGATCCTGAGTTCAGCAAAGATGTGAAACAATGGTCTAACTTGAAAGAAAAATAACCAATATATTAAACAAAATTAATTAGAAAATATATCTATGCCTTAATTAAGATATTTTTATAGCCGTTGCTTTAGTTAATGATTCACATCCATACTAATATTATAAATCTGTATGTTTGTTTGTTTGTCTTTTTTCACGTCGTGGAGGTAGTTAGAGGGCTGGAGAATGACATGGGCTACTTTTTACCGCGGAAGGTTATCTCATTCCCATGGGAAAGCACGTTATAATACAGCCCAAAAAAATTTTTATCATCAGAATTACTTGGAACTTGATATTAATGCTCTTCAATACAATTAAATAAATACGTGTTTTTGCATTTTTCAAAATTCATTCTATAAGGGAGTGAAATAGGAGATGAAAGTTTGTATGAAACCTATATTTTTAGAGGTTTTTTTTATAGTTTTAACGCGAGCGAAGCTGCGGGTTCTGCTAATATAGTAGATTTTTTTTTTATTATATTATCACTAACTAGGGGCTCACTCTCGCTTCGCTCGGGTTCGCCTCTAGGAAAACAGAAACAAACCTATCCCACGGAAATCGTACATTTTTCTGGGATAAAAAGTACTATAATCTATGTTTGTGCTAAATTTCATCCAGATTCGTTCAGCCGTTCTGGCGTGAAAGAGTAACAAACATCCATACTCACAAACTTTCACATTTAGAATATTAGTATACATATATAGATCATATATGTATACTAATATAGTATTGACTTTATGTTATAATAATTAATATTATAATTTCATCGGATTTGATGCGCAGCTTTTTATTAGGAGTTATGCCTAAAAGTATAATAACAAAAAATATTTAGTGTTAAAATTCTACAATTAATTACTTGACTATCTTTTAATCTTACTAATATT
The DNA here is from genome assembly GCA_033884665.1 of Argynnis bischoffii washingtonia. NCBI lineage: Eukaryota > Metazoa > Arthropoda > Insecta > Lepidoptera > Nymphalidae > Argynnis > Argynnis bischoffii. Next base: position 7,815,183 of record CM066618.1, on the reverse strand, counting down.
ATGAAGTTGAAAATTTAGTTTGGATGGATATTTGTTACTCAATCACGCCAGAACGGCTGAATGGATCTGGAAGAAATTTTGAGACAGAGATAGATTATAGCCTGGAATAGCACATAGGCTACCTTTTTTTTCTTAGAAAAATGTACGGTCCTCGTGGGATAGATATGATCTTATTTTTCTAGAGGCGAACCCGAGTGAAGCGAGGATGAGCCGTTAGTTTTAAAATAAAAAATAAACTAACGAACTGAACTTTTTCATTAAATATATGAGATATCTTTAATATCAAGTTAGTTTAAACAGGTAATCTATAATCACAATATTTAAATTAAAGCTATAAATAATCAAAATACCGAATAACCTCACGCGGGGTCTAGGGTATTACTTTCAACCCTATTAATTCCTGTTCTAAGTCTCTCTTGAGACTTAGAAATAAGTATAACAAGCATATAATGAAAACCAAATATGTGTGCAAAGAAAATTCATTTTGTGGTACTATAATATCACTGTAAGACCATCGTAAATAAGAAAAAATCATATCTATTATTATAATAGGGCGCAATTGCATAATGACAAAATTTGTCTATGTACAATGTACATATATCTTATATAATGATTTTGACATGTTTTTCCCTCATTCTATTCATGGCAGAAAACTTACGAGACGTACCTATATACATTTTTAAAACTACTAATAATATTAAAATAAAATCAGAATAAATCAGAAAGCCAAAGAAAGTAAAGAAAGTGCCTTATAACGATGGAACTAGCGACCAGCAGATTAAAGACAATTTTCGTTAAAAAAGTAACTTATAACGTTAAATTATTTTATTTTTCCGACTAGATTATTGATCTGATATCTTAGAAAAAGTATTTAAAAAAATATATTTATGAAAAATGAATATAAAGGTTTAGAGTCTATATATCCGCGTTATGTATTAATCGCAAATCATATTATGATATCAAAAGCATTTAAAAGTTTAACAAGATAATCCTGTCGGTATCGCACAGAGGTAGATAATGAGAAGTACTTACGTTTGCATAATAATGTTATTAGCTGTGTTAAAATTGTAAAATAATATATAAAACTGTTATTTATTATTCATTTATAAACAATCCAAGGTTTATATTACAAGCAAATACCTTCAACATTCTTATTATTTTGAATATTTTTCATTATTTTATTTTAACGTCTTAAAACATAGAATGTTAAATGTTCGTAAAACGCAACATTAATCACTTTCTGAGTGGTTGACCGAATAAGTGCTTTTCGCCCGGGGTCTGACGAAAAATAGTTCTACCGTAATAAAAGATAGAGAAATTGTAAATTATATAAGTCAGTAAATACTTAAAAATCTATTATATTGTTTTGCCCAACCAAATGCATATTATTTATAACCCGTAAAAAATAATTCAGTCAATATTTAAGAACAATAAACCAAAATTTATCAAATACTTATAATAACCATTTTTCTTATTTAAAATAAAATATTAATGTTAACTTTTGAAAATTAGGTCAATCATCTTTAATGGAAATCGAATTATCTAAGTATTTGATATAGCAATTAAAATCACATTTCTATATCATAGTAATAATATTAGCTTATACAAAGAAAATTTATTAAGGCTGTGTACTCACTCGTAGAGCGACCGACATTCAGCATAGTACTCGTATTTCTTATTCCCCGCCCCATATACCCATTTAAACTTTAGCCTTAACACACAACAGATCCTCACCTCCTTTTAAGTTTTCTATGTATGCTTTTTCTTTAATTTAATTGAAAATCTCAAACATATTTTACGTGTCTCATAGTATATTATCTAAAGATTATACTTACAGATCGTAAGGGTAAATCCGACAATGTGGGATCGGCTTACGGAGCACTGGTTGCGCGTTACCGGGTAGGAAAATGGATGTAAATGGGGGTGCCTTCTGTGAGACTGAAGTGAAAATCGGCGGGACGGCGCACGCCACACGCAGTATTGATTTTGGGCGGCAACGTACCCGATATGCGCCATCTATACTCAATGTTCTCTCTAAGAACTTGGCGACAAAGTTGCTATTTATTATTATTAGATGGCGCAATATTCGCACTTCCAAGTGTTAGAATTGAGTTTTCATAGTTTCTTCAAAACTTTTTTTTACGTCAGAATTCTTTATTTCCTGTACAAATGCAATAATGTTGTAGGCTCATATGGAATCTAAATTTGAATATGTATCTGTTGAAACTTGAATGCATATTTTATTAATTTTATTCAGTAACGAGAAAAAGAAAATTGATGTATGATGCACGCGTTGAAATCTTTTTAATTATTGCTGCTGGCAAATTTTAATTTATTTAAGAATGTTTTTTTTTTAAATTTTAAGGCAATATTATTAACATCTGTTTAATATATCGTTAAATATTATATGATCTATTTGTATTTGATTTATGGAATGATAACGTTGTGGCTCAATAGGCCACTTATCTCATTTTACACAGATTTTTATCTAGATATACCTATATATACCTATATAGTGTAAAAGTTTTAGCAGTATTCAACATGAGTATAATATATCAGAAAAAAATATTATTTCATGTGAACTTAAGAATTTAATATTCCGAGTCTTTAACTAAAATTAACCATATCGCTCTCTTTGTTAATATGTGTTTATGCAGTAAACATGTAGGTATTCCACAAGAATAAGTTAGTAAACCAATATAAAGAAGCAATATTACAACCTATGACACTCTCTGTCAGCCGTAATTCACATCTATGCAAAAATCTGTTAAAATCCTAAACAAATATCTGCTGCGCTCTATTGCTGCTTTTTATACAATCCTAATAATTTTTGCCATGTTAATCATGTACGTAAGTAGTAGTCTCCATTATAACGCAACTAGTCTACAATATTTGAGTCAAAGTGCCTAACATCACAGATCATATTATATAGTACTAACATGCAGTGCCTCTACATCTATACATATAATAAAATTGTAACTAAGCCGAATCTGTGCAATAAATATTTTTTGGTAAATCTCATTGAAATAGACATTATTATCGATACAAGGGGCCAAGTCTAAAGTTTTTAGAATTTTTGTCTGTCTGTCTGTTTGTTATCGCATCACAGAAAAATCACTGGAGGGATTTTGATGGGTATGGTGATAGCTGGTTATCCGGGTCAACATATGGGATACTTTTTACCGCGGAAAAATATCTCATTGTTGAGAAAAAATACAAAACCTGGTTAGAATAAAATCACGTTGATACTATAAACATTTTAGCAAACAAATTATCTTACTAAATATGGCAAAAAACTATTAAAAAGAGCTTATCTTGAAAAAATTTATCAATATCGTTATTATAATAAAATGATTCCAAAAATAAAAATTATTTGTGTTATGTAGATATTCTTCATTAGATGTCGCCATCTGTTTTTAAATACATAGTTTTTTTCCAAAAAATTGAATGTACAGAATATGTAGGTATATGACTTTTCTATGATTTTATTAGAACTACTACTGAATTACCCGCGGCCCCGCCCGTGTTCAAATTTTCAATAAAACAAACTTTTTGGCTTTATAAATTAGTAACATATTAGTAATATTTTATTAGTCTTAACATTTTTTAAATAAAAGTAATTATAAATTTTTATTGTTTAGAAAATAATGTTAATGTTTGTAAATCTTTTAATGTAAAAATTGGACAAATGCAAGTCCAACTCGCGCATTATAGGTTCCGTATAGCAAAATACTGTGTTGTTTTTTTACTTACATATGTTGTTACGTACACTATAGTTAGGTTAACGCTAAATAAATACGAATAATATTTACTTTCCAAAATATCGACTCATTTTATTAACCGTAAAAATAAGTTCGTTTAACATTATTTTTAAACATTTTGTGGAAAACAAGTTTATGGTTGTTAAACTGACAAAGCGGGTAACTAAAAATATTATGTATATACTATATCTCAAATATTATGAAAAAGTATTATAGAAACTGTTATACTAATATTAGCCGGGCCATATGAAATATTAAAAAGTATTTGCTTAGAACTATTTACTTATTTACCTTAATTACGTAATTCTGGAACTCTCACTTTCCCCAACACTATCTTTTGAAAATCGTTACAAAATATTACTAACTAGCGCTAACCCATCCTTGTTTCGCGACAAATTAACATTGAGAAAAGTTATTATTATGTAATTTAAATAATCAGCTAAATATACATTAATCAATAGCTGTCTATTAGTAAATAAATGATTAAAATTAATTCAGTACCTACTTTGAGAGTTTATTGCCCAAAACTAAACAAACAAAACAGAAGTATAGATACTATAAATGTTATTGCTAAAACAAAAAGTGCAATATTACTAAATCAAATATGAGATTAACGGAGGAACTAAAATTTGGTTTTTGGTCATCTGAACGCGTGTGAAGCCGCGGGCAATGCTCCTTGATTATAAACAAAGAAGAAGTATAAAGAGTTACTAAACTCTCACTCATAAATGAAGAAAACGTTACCTGCTGTATATTGCAAATATAACAAATATAATACCTGCAAATATAACATATCATTTCTAAGGGGTTTACACTAACATTATAGCATTTTAACAATACCTCAACTTTGAATATAAATAAAACTCGCAAAGTGGCTAATTTTATTCTAAGGAATAAAATTAAAAAGTTTTGGGGAAGATCAGCCGGTACATGCCTGCATATACCTGCAACTATGTTAGTGTGCGTTAAGTATTATCGTCCAGGTGAGAGGTGCGCATGTGGGCGTATGTCGTAATGCCTGCACGAGTGCTCGCCCGCCGACGCAACGTTGCGTAGATCTCTCGTCCACAGTAGAGTTAATAAATGTCTATTTTTAAATTAATTATATTATTTAATGACTTTTATAATATCAATAACTAAATATATCCGTAATATGAATTTTTAAGCCCATTAACGACTCTCTTCTTACAAAATTCATGTAAATTATTCAGTAGTTCATATCTGACTTACATACAGTTTATAATTAAAACATAACAAGGTCATTATAATTGGATTACAAGTTATAAAATTACATTTTTATTAGAAAATAACGAGAATACGGATTTCAATAGAATTCATTTATAAAACAATCATGTTCGTATTAATTGATCAAGCAGATTCAAGGGTATAAAATAGAGAACTTAGAGCATAAAAGCTATACAGTTTTTATGCTCTACTTACTGCTATGTACCTTAAGCAGGGTTTATATTTATGGATGTTTTAGACTACATTGAAAAGTACACGTGGACAAAGCAGCAGCTTGCAAAGGATAGGTAATTTAATAAATTGATAAGTATTCTAAATTATGTCATGAATACATTATGTATTAGTTAATTTACTAACAACGCAGGAATCGTGATGATAGCCACATTACCTAATCATAAGCTTCTGTACAAAGCTTCCAAGATTATAGAACAATAAGTTTAAGTATTCGTTGATAGTGCACGTAAATGTGAACACGGCCGCGCGCAGAAAGTAAAGTTTGTTGTTCTCGTAACTTGACGTGCAGCGGTGCTCGGGCCTCGGCACTCGGCAGTGTCGCTCTGTTGCGCGCCCTGACCAGCCGCCATGACGCGCTGACCCGTACTTTAATACGTACTAACTCTGTGACACCTGACAGCTATCTTGTGAAACATGTTGTGCTTTATCTGGAGATATGTCTTCGCCGGCACACTGCTGGCCACGGCGCTTGCGCAGGTAATTCAGTTGTAGAGTGCAACTATCAATGTCCGTGCGCCCAATTATAGAGACAGGGATGCTGGTGATCTCATTCGCTAGATATTTTAAAAATTCAACACTTGTTGAAGTATAATATTTTGAATCCCTTATTCAATGTGAAGATTAACACAATGTTTAAACATTATAATATGATTATTATCCATGAGACAATTGTGTGATTGTTCGTATTATTAAATAATAAAATTGTTTGATAAACTAATATATGTTTAAGTTAAAAAAAATCTGCATTTTATATTCGTAATTTGTAACTTAATATCGTATTTGTGTGAGAAGACACTAGCATGACTAAATTTTTTTGCTGAGACCAAGAAAATATTGACAAAGAGGGACAATAATATTTTTCCATCATTAATAATATTAATAGGTATACTTATCTGTTGCACGGAACAGTTGTATAGGATATGCGCATATATAACATATCCAATAGGAAATAATAAATTCAATAAGTGAAAGCATTTTAAATTTACCAGAGCATAGAGTGTAACTTGCCAATTTGAATTTGATTATAATAGGAAGCTACGCATTATTTTGTTTCTTCATTCATTAGAAGCACATGTGCAAATACGACAGCGTAATAGCGTGTCATAACGTCGTCTGTCCCAGATAAGCTAATACATGAGTTACGCACTACTTAAATATATATTTCTAATTGAAAAAGGTTTTATATACAACAAAAAAAATGTTATGTTATAAATATTAATAAGACTAATAGTTAGCCATGAAGAGGCCCAACAAGATTTAATTAAGAAGCTTTTATTTGATAAATTTACATACTCAGTTTTATAATCAAAGTAAATAATATAAATTTATATAAATATACATTATTTTGTGGTATCATTTATTTTAAGATATAAATGATAATTTATGACATATTTGTTTGGCCAACTTTATTAACAACTTTGAACTGATACAAAATATTTTATATGTACATACCTATCTAGTACTATACTATAAACTACAAGAATGAACAAACATTCCTGAGATGTTAATATTCAGTTGGTGGTAGTCAGCTGCGCAGTTGTATAAATATTCATTAATTCTGTGCTTCGACTTATTGTTATAAAAGAAAATTTTATTAAGTTAAAAATAAGAAGCCTTAAGTTACTTTTAGATGTTCCTTTATAGATACTACGTATATAAATGAGATAATTTTCGTTAGATAGAAATTTTTTATTATATAGTAATTTAAAACAAATTAGTTTCAGAAGTTTAATTTTGGAGATCATACATTTTTAAAATATTTTGTGTAGGTTCTAACTAACAGGTATGAGCTGTAGTGCAGTGGGTACAGATTTGACTGAACCGAAAAAGGCGCAGACCAATGCCAGTAAGGCGTGTTGGCAAGGCTACTGACGCCCACGCACGCCCTAATAAACTATCTTTCCATCGCAAATAATTATTGTTCAAATACAATTATTTTTTGTTTGTACAAAACAATAACATTCCTGCAATATAATAATGGAACAGATTATTGTTTCAATTTATTTTAGTTAAAATTATAATATACAGATGGCCGGAACATTGACGTCTCAACTGACACTTGACGTTCTAAAATTTAGAAAAAAAAATCATAACTTGAATTATGAATAGTCGCGTAACACATATGGTTGGGATACCCTACGATACGAGGGACCTAAATTTTAATTTTGGCCGTCAATGTTCCGGCCACCTGTATAGATCAAACGATATTTAGGTGTTGTATCTAATTGCCTCAAGTACAGATAGGAAATGGTATCCTACTACGTAATAGAAGCGTATTTGGTGCTTCTCACCACTAAACGGTTTATACAAAAATTATCTATAAAAGAAATAAACACGTAATCACCGATTTATTATTTGATACCGCCCAGATACTCGTGTAATTTCCTCACGATCAACAGTAGAAGTGAGAATTTTGATAATTAATAGCTTTATTTATTATTCATATTATGATAAGAGTATTATAGACATACAATTTATTTTTATACTGTTAAAGTACCAAGTACCAAAGGTGACATTTCTATCATTCATGGAACCAACTGTGACTCAAGTATATACCTACATATGTATATTGACTCACGCTGTAACAAATACGCAGGTTGGCTGCCTTCCTAATGAATCAGTTATATTTAACTTTTAAACCATTCAAGTACTAACAACTTGGCAAGGCATTAAACGAAGGTTATATAACACACATAACAGAATTGACAATATTTTTATCGAAAATATTTAGGTTTCGTTACGTAACTGTTATATCTTTTATATAACTTACTATAATTAAGAAAAGCATGGGTTACCAAATCCATATTATTGATTCTATCAAAAATAAGAGAACTCTATCAAAACAACAAATTCGTGCTTGCCAAAAGACTTGAGTAGCTGCTGAATTCGCATGACGAGTGTAAACTTTTAAAATTTTGCTAAGGCAGCACTCAATTAGACTTAAAAAACCGTAGATTAGCTCTAATAACTAAGCTTATTTCGATGCGAATGGAACCGTAGCCTTAATATATATATTTGTGTAATATATTCAACTATTTAATAAGAATACATTCAAATCTATTAAGCCTTACAAATTACGTGTTTGAATGTAAAAAATAAAAATTAAAATATGTGCGTAAATATTATAATATATATTTTATTATGACATTCAGTGACAAACGAGCAGACAGACCACCTGATGGAAAGCAGTACCTGTCGCCCATAACACCTACGGTTCATGCACTTAGGTTTTAGGTAACAAAAATGCAGAGCCGTAGGTGCGTTGTCACTGTCAGGACTAAGAAGATATGCCTCTTGCCTGTAATTGCGCTGGCTACCTTATCCTTCAAACCGGAACACAACAATGCAATCATTGTTGCTTGGCGGGGAAAAAGATAAGGGGGTGGTACCCATCCAGTCGGACTCCTCAGGCTTAACAGAGTTCTACCACCGGTAATAATGAAAAATGAATTATAATCAAACGTATACAATCATCTTAAAAGGTCCGATTTATATTTTTTTGACTTGACACGTTATAATTTTTCAAAAGAAATATAAATTAATTAATAATTATTTGTCATCATTAAAATTATTGTATTCAGCCCACTGGGCACGGGCCTCCCTACTTACTATATGAGGGGGATCAGGCCATAATCCATCACACTAGCCAAGTACGGGTTGGCGGACTGCAGATGTCTTTCGAAAACTTGCTAGGTTTTCTCAAATATGCAGGTTTCCTCATCGTAAGACAAGAAATATACATGTTGAAAATGGTTCGCACATGGAAATATCAGAGGTGCGAGACCCAAGATTTGCATCCGCTTTTCTTGGTTTCCCAAGCGAGCGTGTTACCAATGGCTACCACTGTCTTCCATTAAATATTAATAATTATTATAATTTAATGTAACAAAACGCAATATATTTTTTATTTAGATCTTCATAACTTTTTTTTATATTATACTAGCGGCTCACCCTCGCTTCCCTCAGGTTCGCTCTACAACAACAAAAACAAATCTATCCCAAGGGAATCGTATATTTTTCTGCGGTAAAAAGTAGCCTATGTCACTCTCTAGCCCTCCAAGTATCTCCACACAAAAATCACGTCAAACCGTCATTCTATTTCTACGTGACCAAACAAACAAACAAACATTACATGATAATATTACGAATAATTCGTAAGCTTGTAAGAAATATATACAAGAATAAAGGCTACTAGAACTTAGGAATCTTTACAGTGTAGGATCGCTACGGTGTGGCATCGCATTACATGGTGACAAATGGCACAAAGCATGTCATACAAACGTACCGTGCATCGCATAACAATAAAAACTCAAGGCAACTAAACGATATACCAATATTTTACAGCTATTGACTTTATATCATAGTATGAAAAATTTTACATAACACGAAATGTGATGTAACACCTGCATGTAATAGATACATTTTATATTTATGTGCCGTTTTGTACTCGTATTTTATGCCTCTCTAAGCAAATATACTCGTATTTGTACCAACTGAATTAGTAAGCTATATAGTTATAAAAACTATATTTTCTTAATTACATCTTTTGTGCATTTTTCAGTATTACCATATTCATACGTTTCTACATCATATCAAAAAAGCGTTTAAATGGTTACCCTAACAGAATCTGTAATAAGATTTTCTTTTATTTATGAATCTATAAAAGATGACTTATTATTTCTAGTTAAAATAATGACTCATAACAAAAACTTAGAATGACTCTGATGTCTCAATCAATTACGAGGCTGCATTTTACATAATAATCTGTCCTTTATTACGTAGTTGCTAATAATAGAAATTAAATATACAAAGATAATTAAACTAATATTAGTTTATTTATGACATTAAGCCGTATCTATGTCTCTACATTTTATACATCAAGAGAACAAAATACTTAGCATGTCGCACGAGAGCTTGATAAATTGCGACTAAAGGCATAAATCAAGACCCGTATCAAAATTACACACTTTTACAAAAAATATTAAAATAAAGCCAACAATTATAAAACTAGCCAATTATTTAATACCAACCTATAAGTTTTTATTTCTTTATTTTTAAACTACACATGTATTCACGAATGCTTCAAATTAATGCTTATTTTAAAATAACGAGGAAAAATAACTTAGTTATTAGTAGGTAATTGCTTTTTCTATAAAATATCTAAAAAACAAGACAAAAAAAATCATCTCCTATATTTGTTATAATAATATGTTTTAATTACTTAGTTTTAAGTCGCAACAAAGTCAACCAAGCGAAAACTTTTTTTAGTATGTTATGTAAGGAATTTAGTAAAGAACTAAAATTTGGATAAATTGACTTTTAAATTTTAAAAATCTTACAACGAAAGTCTACAATATAATTCTTCAAAATAAAATTATTATAGTTTAATCTTTTGTTATCTCCTTTTTCTTGTTATTTCGTACACAACTTTTCAAATAATGCTTACATATACATACGGATGGGTTGATTGCTTATAAAAAATCAATAATATATACCCCAAAATGAATTAACTACCCAACAAAAAAAAATACCTATAGTATTGTTTCACCTGTAACATTAGTATTGATTAGTTGTATAGATATTATGTTCTAACTTCTGTCTAATCTTAAAGCTTTTTTCATAAACAAAAAAGGACATTAATATGTGCTTCTTCTTTTAGAATTTTGGCAAACTAGATCTTTTAATATAACTTACATTTGTAATTACTTTTTATACTAAATATGTCAAATGTGATATTTATATTTACTTTTGTTGTATTTATCACAATAAATACAACAAAAGTAAATATAAATATCACCTTTGACATATTTAGTATAAAAATTAATTATAAGAGTATACTTCATGGCAAGTAATAAAAGCAATTGTTTATTATAAAATTTTCTTTCAACGCGTAATAGATAAGTATTTACACCCGCGCTCGCGGCCTCCACGACACCAGCCGAGGTCACTTCTTCCTTAAACATTTCAACTATTGCTTACTTAAATTTACATAACCGTTAAACATTTTGTTATATTGCCTAATTAAAGCATTATATATCAGATTATAGATAATGTTAGTATTACGATGAATATAATATGTAGTTCGAAGGTATTACATGTGTAGAATAGAATTATAGGAAATTGAACATAATTTTTAATTTAAACTTTATTATATCTCTTTAAAATGATTATATATATTATTATAATCGGCATATTTAAAATTATCATATGAACATAATCGAAATAAATTTGACTTTACTGTTATGTAACTTGGAAATGAAGAAGTTTTAGTATAAAACTTGACGAAAACATTAGGTGTGCACGAAACGCTCTGATTGGCGCGGGTCGATCGTGCTATGATAACAATATTCGAGGAAGTACAATGGACCTTGCGTAAACTTTAAATGCAATCTTTAACAAAATAAAAATAAGTGTTATAATTCCGTGTATTTTTAACTTAGGTTACCAGTTGTACTTTAACTTATATTATAACATCATCCTCTCCATCTATCAGATTCTACGCTTTCGCAATACTCAACCCGCAAGGACAATGTAATAGCTTTATCCTCATCAGTAGGGTCATCAGTTAGTTTAAACGCTCAATTATGTGAGGCTATTGTTTAGAGCTAGATTGTCCATAACAAAACTAGATAGATATTCTTAGTAAGTAGCTCTACAAAAAAGAAGAGTCACTTAAGTATAATAACCTAAACAATAATCCGGTTTCAGCATAAAACTTGTATGTATTTTTGATTGACTACATCGCGATTCTTAAAAAAAATTACTATTTCTAACTACATATTACAAAAAAGTATAGCTTTACATAATAAAAATTTAATCTGTTAAGTATAATACCGTGAATGACAAGAAAGCAACATTGGCTTATCATTTTAATTTAAACACTTTTACCTACAAAATTACTTTGTCATAACATAATAATTATTATCAAAATATCATTTTTTTAAGTTCATATCGAACAGATCTTAACAAATTCAATATAATTAATTATTGTATATGAGGCTTTTGGACTTGGTTTTTAGGCTTTGCCAAATTGAGAATTTGAAGCCACACATGACAACATCCATGCTTACATGACAAAAATTGTCGCTCTAAATTGTTTTCAATCTCTACATTTAACTACAATAGAAATCTTACGCCACACCATAGCTAAATGTTTTGTAAGATAAACTTATCTGATTTTAGGCGTGTCTCGAAAACATTGTCTCTCCACTACCATATGACAACTTGAATTATGTCGAGGAATTTGAAATAGCTTGACGAATTCCAAAAATTTATTTATATTGAAAATATTCAATTATGTACTTTTCAAAATAAATAATCTGCCATGTAATATATGCTAGCTTGTTCATAAGCAAAAAATTCTTTCATATATTAATAAGATTAAACTTTATAAGAACTTGAAGGCGGTGAATCTTAAAAAAAATCACCAAATAATGACATACCATTAGTTCCGTCAATCGTTTCCTCGTCACATATTCTATCATCATCATTGACCATTTCCTACTCAGCAAGCAGTAAATAACAATGGGAAATCCGTGAGAACGAATTTACGCATACAAAACATTGTGATCATCCTTAAAATCTCATTTACTTTATACATGTTAACACAAAAAAGAAAAAAAATTACAAAAATGCCGAGAAAACTCATTTTTTTTACATTTCCTCACACTATTGTTTAACATCATTAAAATATTTTATTTATAAAAAAAGATACTTGAATTATTTAGTTATTCAGGGCATTTCAAAATGCTTTCTGACTTTCCTGAAGGGAAAATTTTAGAAAAGTACATAATAATGTAGAAAATACTCGTATAACCATGTAAAGCTTACATAATTGTTTAACAATTTATATATATAATAAAATTATAACTAAGCCGAATCTGTACCTTAAATATTTTTTGGAAAATCTTATTGAAATAGACATTATTATCGAAACAGAGGCCAAACCTATAGTTTTTAGAATTTTTGTCTATCTGTGACCGAATCACGGAAAAACCACTAGAGGGATTTTGATAGGCATGATGATAGCTGGTTATTCGGGACAACATATAGGATACTTTTAACTGCGGGAAAATATCTCATTTCTGAAAAATCTATACTAAACATAAAAACGTAAGTAGGGACGAATTCATAACGTATACAATATAAAAAATAACACTTAAGAACTTGCTGTAAATGGAAAGAAAAATACTTTTGTAACAGATTATATAATGTACAACTCAATTTAAAAAAATATATTTACTTTTTTTTCTTAAGATAGTTTAAATAGGTACATTAACGTAAGTAAGTAAGTAAGTTTCAATTAATACCACTAGTCTAAAATATACATATATTACCCATATTAAAATATATATATATATATATATATATATATATACCGTATTCGGTTATGTATAACAAGGTCCGAATTTTTTGCGCTTCGAATCTAAAACCGTCCTAAATTGACCAAGATGACGAAGGCACAAGAAATATTGGTGCCACCAAACCGGTCGGCCCACTGATTACGTCAAATAGCATACATATAGGGATAAAGCTATCGTTTTCTTATGTAACGTATTAATAGGAACAAGATATTGCAAATCATATCAGCAGGGACTTGTAATATTGGTTGAATATTTTGATTATAAAGGTTAATGAAGTTGTTTAACTTTAAACAAACCTAATCTAACTTTTTATATTTTAGCACTCGATAGTCTGAGTAGTTTTAAATCTATGTAAAAATCCACCACAATCCAGGTGGTTAAAATTTTTTCATGTAAAGTTTGCCATAGAGAATACCTGTGCGGGCTATCTCTGGATAGGTGTTAAAAATTTGAAATCTAAGTTGTTCTTAAGCTACTTTTTTGTTTTTAATACAATAGATGAGGTGGAAAAGTCTATTATAAAAATACTTAAGTAGTAAAGCTTTCAAAACACTTCCAATGAAAATTATTTTTAAAGAAGATACGTTAAGTAGTTTTTCAGATACGAGTATACTCGTTAGTATAACATTATACGTATATATTATATGTATGTATAATGTATATAATTATAATTCTTTTATATAGCAATTTTTGACATGATCACTACTTGCTATATACTCGTAGGTATACGGCGAAGAAAAACACGATGAGAAAACCTGCATGTCTGAGAAAACTTAACTAGTTTTCGAAAGACGTGTTAAATCTGCCAATCCGCACTCAGCCAACGTGGTGGATCCTGATCCTCCCCGTGCCCAGCAGTGGGTCGTTAAAAGAGCTGAATCATTATTATTATTGAAAGAAATTTTATAAAATACAATTTTATTTCTAATATCAATAAAATAAACATTGTAGAGGAGTAAATATTTTATTTTTCGATAGTAGAAATAAAATAATAAAAATAATAATACATAATATATTAATTACGTATGCTAAATCATAACATAATATTTCATGGTACGGAATCCTCGGTGTGCGAATAAGACTTTTTCGGTTATTCATACTAATTTAGTGTGTTTCTTCTATTCTTTTTATTAATTAAGTGTTGGTCATCTAATATTTGTATATTGAGATGACGTAGTAAAAATATATTGTGTTTTAATATTACTCATAATTATAAAAGATCATTGTTAGGTATTTTTTTTTATATTTTTCAGCATTATGTATACTTGCATTAAATAATCATGTATCTGCTTCTGCTTGATAACTATTTTTTACCGTCACAACGGTAGCATTTATAAATTAAAAATATTCATATAAGTTGTTATTTTTAGCAATCTTTAGTTTTAAGTTTAAACTCTATAAAGTTTAAACTCTATTATTGAAATACCTAATTTTTTTTAAATCATAATTTTGTGTTGTAATTTGTGGTAAAAAGTAACGTTACTTATATCAAATATCATTTACGATTTCGAACTTTCCACTTTTTTCTTACTGTTATACAAATTTTTAACATTAAAGTTTTTAAGTCTCTATTTTGTAGTCTATACTAATATTATAAAGAGGTAAAAGTTTGTGAGTTTGTGAAGTTGTAGGGTTGAGGTTTTAAATAACCATCACAAATAGGCAGTTGAAGTTTCTTAATATACAACATAACTATACAAAGATCAATACAAAAATATAACGGTTTCTAGAAATGTTATGGGAGATATCATTCTGTTCATGTTAGGTTAATTTAGATCATGGTATAACAATCTATGATTACCCATAACGAAACCGACAATTTTAAGAAACGGTTTATATTGAACACCTTTGTACTTAATCAATATTTCGCACTTGCATGCTTTAACATAGTAGGTAGTTTATTAAAATCTAAGGTCTAACATGATTCTACTTCCGCCAATAACAAATACAGTTACATTAATATATCCCTTTTACAATGAATTGTGATTTTTAAGGCATTAAAAAACCGTTATTCTAATGATAGAGACGCTGCATAAAAGGTTTTTTATGGTATGGGACCAATGTAGATTAAATTGCATATCTCGTACTTAATTGAATTATACCTACAAGTACGTGCATCTTTTGAGCGCCACCAGCCAGAGAGAAGTACTGGCAACAGGTAACGGTGAGGCAGCGTACTATGAGTACTTACTAAAAGAAATTATATACTAATTAAATGTTCTGAATAAGAATATACCTATATAAAATAATAACGAACAATAAATTGAAAAGGATAAAAATGGAAAGAAATAGATCGAATTCAGTACCCATTTACTAATTTCGAAATAATAGTAATAGGTAATTATTCGTTTAACTTTATGTTTTATGTGTTCTAAATTCCACAAATGCTGTATTGATTGCAAATGTAGCCTTGAAAGTTTGGTCAGACGTTGTTCAAGTTTTTGATTCTGATTAAAACTACCGATATAAATAAATAAGCTTAGTTAAATTTACATAACGCTTAATAATTAATAAATTTTAAAAGACGCAATCCCTTAATTGAAGTAATTATTATATTAAAAAATCATCTGTAATATTTTCTTACCAAGAAAGTGCTTGTAAGCGTTTACGACGTATTTAAACAATCGATGGAACTAAGGTACTCAAGACGTGACCTGTATCTGAGAGTCAGACGTCCATTGACCTCAGCCCTCTAAAGACGGACCTTTATTCGTATGTTACTATGAATGTTCTTTAGGTCAACTGCAACGCAACAATAGACCTACTTAGATATAATATACAATATTTATTGTGATAATAATTACGTTAAGGTGTATATTATTGTTACAAAAATAAGAAGAATGTGTGAGGTTACAAAACAAAGTACCTAGTAAGTTTCACGCAGTAAAAGTAGTTACGGAAGTAAATTTTAATACATAGAACCTATTACCCTGTACAATCTAAGAGTACCCAACTCATTTCCATGGCTAGGTAATAGCGTAATAGTTGTACTTGGCTTTGAGTAATGTTAGGGAGTTATCAAGGAGATCGTGTAGATAGAATCGTGAGCTCTCGTCGCCCTTAGGCCGCGACCCTACAGTTCTACGTATCAGCAAACTGGCCCAAACCCGTTGTGCTTCATTTTCTCTCCTCAATCATAATTATCTAGAAATATTTGCATGGAACGCAGTATAGGCAAAATTATTTCTTGGAAATACATGTATAAATTAAATTGTACATAAAAATCTGGACTATGGTTTAAACCCAAAACAATTTACTTTATTTTGTCGAATAAGTTTATTAGGTACGATGCTACTTAGATTAGATTACTAAGATTACTATTTGTTTCAGAATACAGAAAGTAGCGGGGACTTTACACCGGTAGTAAGCGCGACATGCAAGACGGGTGTAATGTCTATTAGGATAAACTTCAGCCAACCATTTAACGGTGTAACACATGCTCGGGAATTCAGGTACGTTTAAGCTTATGTGAAAGCGTATTTTTCGTAAACTATTGCCTAATATTGAGTGAAAGATAAAACATATTACCCAATCTATAAGCATATGATAGTAAAAAAAAAAATTTAGGTAATTTAAAATATTTTTTGCAGAACACCGGCATGCATGGCGATGGGCAACGGAACTGAGTCGGTAACTTTCGACATCAACTTAATGGCTGCACCAGGGTCGCCCGATTATTGCGGAATTTTCTGGAATAACGTAAGTCACAAAATCTACCATTAATAACAAAAAATATATATATTTATCGCCATCACTAAAAGATAGAGATTACTCTAAGATACCTATAACCATAAAATGAGAACAAACCTATAATTAGGCTTGTTTAGTTTATTCTTTTTTAAATGTACCTAATCGAAACAATTAGGTGTTTTAATTTAACACTAAACATTTCCAAGGACGATAAACCAGCTCTTTCTAGGTTTTAAGTTATATAGTAGGTATATTTTTCGGTAGTATAATATATAACTTATTTTTAAAAAAAAAGGTTTTTGAATTATTTCTAATTTATGTCAATGTCGTGTACCATGATGTGTCTTATCAGCTCTACATGCTTTAATGT
The DNA here is from genome assembly GCA_033884665.1 of Argynnis bischoffii washingtonia. Classification (NCBI taxonomy): domain Eukaryota; kingdom Metazoa; phylum Arthropoda; class Insecta; order Lepidoptera; family Nymphalidae; genus Argynnis; species Argynnis bischoffii. The sequence goes on along the minus strand of CM066618.1, from coordinate 7,797,520 downwards.
TTAAACAACACCCGTGCCAACAATATCCTGGAGAATATTAACCTACATTCTTTATAGCAGCTTCAATGTTGTTCATGGCTAGAACTTCTATGAGCAATAACCATAGTTTTATTGTTTGAATTATAGTGAACAAAAGTTAGATCACTGCTAGGTTTATTCGTTAAGAATATTGTGACTTTTTCTTTTATCGTTAAATAAGAATAAATTGTTATTTTACTTACTTAGTTTTTTACTGCGTATATAATAAACATAAAAATGTATGAAAATCTCATGAAAATGACGTGATATCATTATTCTATGTCTTCATTAAGCTCACCTGAATCACTGAGACTAAAAAATACAACAATGTTACATGAACAGGCCATTACTATTTTTGTTATTCTTTGATATTGTAACTATATTAACATTTTATATTATTATTTGCTCTTTTATCAATGTTCTTCTTATTGTATTATTACATATTTTAGTACCAAAGTATTAACGATTTTCCCCAGCGCACCGACGAACGTTCGCTGCCTCTAGCTGTTCGTGTGCACCGAACGCTCGAACTGGCAGACGACAAGTTCTATGTCATCACATGTGGCAAGGCCGGCTTCAGAAACGCGAGGTCAGCCTGAATAAATAGTGCTTGATGCTATCATGCACACCCACTATTATGTATAACATTGATAATAAATACCTCGGATAATTATCATTAAAACACCAATTACACAAATATTTTGAGCTATATAAAAATAATAAAAGATTATTTTACATTGTTATTTCCCTTTAGTGTTTATCTAATGTATGTAAATAATACTAAACTTATTATTACAGAAACGAAACATCCCTTGTGTCCTTACGAATGCTGAACAGCGACGGGAGAAAAGTTTTAAATGCGGCATTTGGTATGCCATACACGCTTCGTGCGGAAATAAGCAAGTCTGATGGTACTTTTACTTTCATAATTCAATTTATTAATAAATTCTAGAAAAATATTATTACAATAAAATATATTTTTTATTTTTAAGGTGCTCACGGAATCCGCATGAGGAATTGCTTCGCATTCAATATGCGTAACAATAGAGTGGACCTTCTGGACAAGCGAGGGTTTGTTAATAACATCATAATTATTGTAACAAAATAATCTATACCTTCTTTGTTTTTTAATATTTTACTTTAATACATTATAGATGTCCATTAAAAGAACAATCGGTGGTATTAAAAATGGAAAATGGCGCAGCGGAATTGGCAATAGCCTCCATGTTCCGATTTTCAGATTCATCGCAGGTCAATTTTCAATGTGACATTGGTATTTGCAAAGGTATGTGTTGAATTACTAATAGGCATTTAAAAATATTAGAAAAGCGATGAAAAAAAAGAAATTAAAATCTTTTATAATTTAGTCCTTATAATGAAATGCGCACAATACTCAAAAATTTAAAACAATAAGTAATATCATTACTATTATCCGCTTAAAAAAAACGCAATACACTCTCTTGACTCTGTCTCTCTGTTGATTTAATATAATGTGATAAATTATAATTGACCATGATGAAGTTTCTCGTTTCCTTTGTTTCGATATTTTTTTTAAAATATTACTTTTTTATGAAGATCGAAACTGTACATCTGATCTATTTTGTATGTGCAAAAAAAAAATATTTATATAAACATATATATTTTCAGGCAGCTGTCAACCCACGGACTGCACTACAGAAGGACGCACTGAACCTGCAGATGAAGAAGGCTCAGTTACAACCTCCACAGGCTTATTCGTTCTTGATCCTAATGATAGCGCAGGTATTGAAACATCATTTAGAAAGTACTAGTTTTGTGATAATTATTTTTATATAAAAAAAAGCAAAAATTTAAAACGAGAACGTAGTACTAATTTATATTTATTAAGCCCACGATGCTTGCAGCTTCCTGCCCGAATACATTTCCGGGCCGACCGCGACCGTACTATGTAATTACCTAAATACATATATTACAGTTGTGGTTTATCTTTGCAGCTCCAAAGTTAGGCAGGTCCAACATCCGCGAGCCGTGTGATTCTAAACGATTTAATAAACTTCTATTTTGTTGTAAGGGACACAGTTATCATCGTCGAAGATACGATGGGTTATTATAATTACGCGCCGTTAGAATGTGTATCTACAGAAATTATCAATGGTAAAAGACTATCAAGATACCTTCAAAATCCGTACGAACAGCATACATTGTGCGTATATTGTGTTACTCCAGGTCATATCTATCTTTGTACTAAATTTCATCCAAATCCGTCCAGCTGTTTCAGCGTAAAAAAAGCAACATACGTACACACACAAAATTGAAACTTCCTAGTTTATAATAATAGCAGTCCGATTATGGCTGTCAATTTTAATACGTGTGTTATACACAGTTGCAGCGCTAGCGTGCACAGAGAGTGGCATCCGACCGCTGTGGCTGCTCTATCTAGCGATCGCGCTGGGCGTAATGTTCCTCGTGATGCTGCTGATTAACTGCTTCCTTTGCACAGCAATGACTTGCTCCTGTGCGAGGACAGACGTACGTTGAATTTCTTATTTTTTATTAAGTAATAATATATATTTGAATATGGGAGTTGTTGTAGTTATTTTGTTAGTTAATACAATTTTCTTGAGCCTATGTATGTACATATTAGCAAGTACATATATATGATACGAGAACTGGAAACGACAATGGCTCTGTTTGTCGCCATTTTCAAAATTATAAAAAGTTTTTTGGTTTACTTCTCGTTAAGCAATACATACGTACATATATTTTATGTACTATGGAACACGTATAGGTATAATTATAACAATAAAAACTTAAGGCATTTTAACAATTAGGTACTCGTACCTTGTAATTGTGCAGTGAGCAATACTTACAATTTATAACTATGTTGTAATTATTTAAGCACAGCGTTGTAGTAAGAAACGCACATATTTATGTTAATTTATTTTTAATTAGATAATTTCGTTATAAATTATCAAGAGGTTATCTCTATGCATTTAACATTTTAAGCCAAAATTATTAAATTTAAAATTCTATACAATAATTATAAAACATATCATTCATTATATTATATGAAATCCATATCACAATAATAAAGAAGTAATTTATCCATATCAAAAATATTTGTATCAACTAAGCAGGTAAATCACTCGTATATAACAAACACGTTATCATTGAGTTTCATTTGTGATTAAAAATGAAAATACCCTTTATGGTCTAAGATACGGTATAAGAAATATATACCCTCATCTGTTATTTAATAATAATGTCACCTCCTGGTTAATTTCTAAGAAATCAATTGTTAACTGGCACACCGGTGTGCCTGCGACTCTCGACAGGATATATAATATATTATGCTAGATAGTGTATACATTGATACATCGCAAATTGGTTGTCTAGCTAAATCACGTGCCGATAATGTTAAACAATAAAATATTTAATTAAATTTTTTTGATCAACTTCCCTGATTAGTTATTTATAAAAATCAAGGAATTGAAAAAATAAAGGTTGCCTACTTTCCCCTCTGCGCAACAACGGAACTGCCAGGTATACAGGTAAGTAAGCGTTATAAATTATATACCCTCATAAGTTATTTAATCGAATTACATATCAAATGAAAGCTTATTTTATTCTCAATCCAACCATATTCAGTTGCCTTAACGAAAAGTTTGTTGAATCCATGGAAATAAAATAAGCTTTCATTTGATATGTAATTTGATTAAATAACTTAGAGAGTATATTATTAATAACGCTTACTTACCTGTTTATATAACCTGACAGCAGCTCCATTGTTGCGTAGAGAGGAAAGTAGGCAACCTTTATTTTTTCAATTCCTTCGGATCTTAGAGTTTACATAAGCTAATGTATACTCTAAGCTTGGGGTATATTCTATCAGCTAATACTTCACTTTCATAAATAACTAATCAGGGAATTGATCAAAAAAATGTAATTAAACATTTTATTGTTTAACATTATCGGCACGTGATTTAGCTAGACAACCTATACGGGATATATCAATGTATATCCTATCTAGCATATATTATTATCCTTAAATAACAGATGATGGTATATATTTCCTATACCGGATCTCGCACCATTATTGTCACTAACTTTGTGTTCGCTATATCCCCACACTGACTTACAGAGTATACCACCAAGTGCATATTTAAGTGGATTTATGACAGTTGAACAGTCAATTGCATTAATTATGCAAAGGTTTTAATTAATAATAAAAAAAACTATACTAAAAATTGAAAGTTCTATTTAAGAGAATATTAAGTGTATATATTTATATACATGTGTGGGTATACGGTAACACGGTCATGTACTCACAGGTGATAGAAAAGGACCCCTCTGTGGTAGAAGACTATGATCCTTACCGAAGCTGGCACGGGAGTCAATATGGCAGTCGATACCCCTCCTCCACTATACACTCCACGAGGTATAGATAAGTATTTTATTTGTGCATTTAATATCATACTCGTAGTTATACACTTACTAATCATTCGTTTCGTACATTAACATCAATTATTTATTATCAATTACTGTTTTATTCCTATTTAATGTATATCGTTAAGATATAATGGATTTTCACGATTGATTAAATTTATTAAAAAAAATCCTTTCATGTATCATATTATATAAATGTTATTCATCTATCTTTTTCGAAATAAATTACCTAGTTTCTAAATAGAATATCTTAAGTACGTAAGTTGCAAAATTCAAATTTTAAAAAGACATCATTTGAATTATGAACCGGGTCTTCCCGCTGCAAGGACCGCATTCCGAACCGGAAACTGCATTCTTAAAAACAGACAGAGCTTTTAGGTATACGAAACGATATAGTATGAAATTATGAGTTTAAGCAACTAAGGATTCTCTCGACTCTTGCACTAAATTCTTAATCTGATTTAACTATCTTAAATATGTTTGAAACACGACAAATAGTTTCAACCAATTTTTTGACTTTATTTAGACATTACAAACTAAGAATATCGATCTCCTAGAAGCTATTGAACATAAGAATTGAATTGAAAGATTTCGATGCTAGCCACAGAGAGAGTAGGAACAGTTTTAATTATATCTAAATTGTGACTTCCAATAATATTCTTTTTAATAATTAATCAGGTCAGTATCGGACAACAGCGACCACTACGCCATAGTACAATCGAGACCGGGGAGTCGACACTCCGGTATGCACCGAAATAGACACTGATTTTATAGGCAAGTACTTGTTTTTACTATTTTATAAAAAAAAATAATATAAATTCAAGTTTCCTATTTCATAGGGTTTTCACACACAAATCACAATATCGCCAACAATTTAATAAGGTTTACAATTACTTCATGTAACTAAGAAGCCACAATTTACGCCATGTTTTAAGGATTTAGCTATAAAATACTAATTAATTATATATTTATTTAAATTGCAGGTTTGAACGAATTATCTCATGGCGCTTTATAAAAATCTACGTCATATTAAGAAACGTGATAATGTATATAACATAATATAGTAGGTATATTTTAATGTAATTACTTATAACTACAAATGCATGATCCGTACTTGACTTTATAAAAACTTTACAGTATAAATATATATAAGCTGACGATTTCCAAAAAAATCAGAGGTTATTTTTACTTACCTCAAAGTAAGATCTTGTGCCATTTATTTTCATATACATATATCACATATTATCATTAACTTAATTGTATGCTACTTGTGATTTATGTTTGTTTATGATAAAAAAATATTCTTTAAGAAATCATAATATACATGTAGTTAAGAACTGACAGAAATGGACTACCTATTGGGTAACAAAGATTTAAATCATAAAATAAAAATAGATATAGTTTGATTTAAATCTTTGGTAACTATTATTTTCACGTTTGTCTCGCAAAGAAAAGTTATTTCCTGAATAATGCAACGAAATCTTAGAATAGAAATAAAATATCTGACTTAGAAACAAATATATGTATATAAAAATTGACGAATAATAATTATATTTCAACTTTAAATAATTGATATACCTACTAAAAACAATATTTTGCAATCAATCCATAGGTGCTAAAAACGAATTTTATTAAAGTTTAGGTTGGTCTTGCTGAAGTCCGCTTTGGAACTGCCAATTTTGTAGAGAGTATTTAAGATGTTTTTAATTAATAAAAATATGGGCACAACTGGTGCATTTAATACAACTTAACCACATCGGTACTGTGAATTTAGATAGTAATTAACAGTATTAACTTTATGCAATTTTTTGTTTCTTACATATATTTCAGAAAGAACAAGTGTAGGTGTTGTATAATATTAGTTAAGTTCAGAATAGTTAAGCTTTTTCGTCTATTTCTTTTATCTACATAATAAATATGGTGTTTCGTGTTTTTTGATATTCGGGAATATGTCCATTATGAATATATAAAGCCAAAATAAATATTTAATCTATTTTTTTTTAAGAAAGCAATTTCGTTGTTATTTAAAATTAATGTTTCTGATCAATTGAATTTTGAATTGAATTATATATCAAAAAGCACAAAATTTATTATTTACAACTGTAATAAATTATGAAAATAAGGTCTGCCAAATTTTTTTTTGCTGCGACCGAATGTCGTGTCCTCAGCATGTATTCAATATCCGTCCATTGTATTTATGTACTTAAATTATAAATCTTGTAATAATTAAGAATCTCTGTTTAGCTGATACATTTCTATAATAAATGTTTAGCTTAATAAAAATTTGAAATAAACAAATTAACAATGTTTTTGTTTTTATATTTTCATAACATAAGCATCAACTGCTATGTATGTTTCATCACAGATCATATTATAATATTATACTAGTACAGATAGTGCATTCCATACAAATATTTGGACATCGCTATCCGCGCTTATTCAGCGGGCTATTTGTTTTTGTCTTAAAATAGATAATAGATGGCGCAAGTGAGAATTGAAAAAAAAAGGCGACATCTAACACCTCTAGTTGTAAATGTAAAGGCTCTAAATGATAGATGGAGATAAAAGCTAAGGTATCTATCGCTGCGGATGCGCAATATTGTAGGTACCTCTATGTAAGGCTTCTCAAGGTCACTATGGCAATTACAAATTATATTTTTAAAATATACTGAAATATATTAATTACATTTAACAACTTTTTTATTATATTGAGCGCCATCTGTGTGCAGAGACCATGATTGCTGTAAAGCATTCAAAACGTCGGGAACCGAAAATCAAAACAAATGGGCGAAATAATCCGAAGAGAGTTTTATTTAAAATGTCAAATGTTGGCCTAAAACTAAGAAAGTATTATATAAAGAGATATAAAAATCACTCTCAATATAGATAAATAAGCTGCTTTGCTCGGGGTTTTATTTTTTTATATGCTTTTAGTAAAAAGCTTTATTACGTCATTACAAACTGACACTTCAACTTTATTTATCTGTATAGAGGAATGGTAATGGTCATTAAAAGTACCTAATGGTCTGAAAAAATATTGTTATGAATTTATGCATAAAACCGTTAGCTTAAATAAAATACATTTGGTAGTCAATTTTTTGTGAATGATAGGAAAATAAAACTAACAATGGAGATGCATAAATATTTTATTTAAAAGTGTTTTACACTACTACGGACAAGGGAAATTACATTTAGTACTTTATATACATTATACACTATTCTATACAAAACTGTGATAGTGAAATGTCAATTAATTTTCAAACATCAAAACATTTATACTTTTTCTATATAAGTCTTTACCACGATGTTTTTTCGTAGCGCATTATGCAAAATTTGTTTGTCAAATAGAACACAGATTATTATTAGTCAGTGGCAATTCAGATTAGACAGTAATTTCTTTTGTTAATATTGTTCCTAAAACAGTAATCAGTATATAAAAAAAATCCACGGTTATTCATGTGACTAGTATTTTCGTTTAATTTTTTCCATAAAACTGAATGTAGACTAGAAAAATATGACACAGTGTAAATATTTGTATTACAGTCAAAAAGTTTTCAGAAATATTTTGGTACTGGATTTTTTTATTATGATAAAGATATTTTATTATTGTAAAATATCTTAATATATATTGGTTGTTCAATGTATATAAGGTAGGAATATACTTGTATAAAAATATAAAACTATTTCATGATATTGAGAAACTTCCTTAGATTTGTTTGACATTTTAAGTAAAACTATCTTTTTTAATCTAAATCCGAAAAGATAGTTTTATTTAAAAGATATTGACAAAGTTTTCTTTTTGAATTCTCTATAGTATTGCGTCGATATTTTATTTAAATTGATACCAAACCCAAATACAAAATTTTTTGGAAACTTTTTGACTTGTAAAAATTCTTGATAATTCAACAAAGTTATATTAAAGTGGTAACTATTATTTACAACAAAATATATCACAATGGAATGGTATTCGATATTTATGGCAAGTTACAATAGCAAGTTTTATATTTATTAAATATGGCAATTTCAAAAGGATTATAGATATGCATAGGTAGTACCTACATACAAATACTACTAAAATTAAAAAATGGAATGCGCTTTTGAAAAATCTACATTTCCATACTAAGTATCATTTAATCATTATTTGTATAATTTACAAGAGCATGAAAATGATATTAACTATATTAAAATACTTAATATATAAAGCACTAATATACATATACATATATATATATATTAATAATTATTAAAATATAATAATGAGAAACAGAAATGATAGACAATATTAAGAAAAATATTATTAGAAACCATATTTAGTTGAAGGAAGTTCAGATGAAGTCTTGCACATTATGATTATATCGCTTAGTCCGTCGAGTTATTGTTTGATAATTTATCTACAATATTAGCCACAACACTTAGTACACACGAGGAAAATTTAACGTTCACGCCATTGTATGTTAAAACAAGCGTAATTAAAAACTTTTTATTACAATCTTTTTTGTTTAATAATAATATAGATGAAATAAATAACGATTATATAATTTTAAATTTGACACATCCGACAGAAAGACACACTATACCAAATTAATATTCCTTGTGTGCACTAAGCGTTAAAATAATTTAATGTTTAGTTTCCTTTTTGTCCAACAGAGCATTAGTGAGCTGCTCGTATAAGGAACGTTTGTATATACGCGGCTGACCGTCGCGCAGCCCGTGGGGATACAGCCCGAATGTTGTGAAATCATCAAACCAGCTTGTAATCGGCTGTGAGAATAAAAAATGAATAATTACACATTAATCAAAACACTTACGTACACGAAACGACGAACGGACGGACAAAACACTTAATAACTTCTCATATCTTTTCAGTTATTAGCGACTCACCCTGGTTACTTAAATAATTACGACCTCTTTCTCGTACCTATCAAATATACAAAAAAATCATCAAAATCGGTCGAGGAGTTTCGGAGTGAGTGACATGAGATATTTATATATTAGATTAGTAAATTAAGGAAAATCGACTCGGAACACGATAATGTGGTATGCTAAATAAATTCTGAAATCTCATTATTAATAACTTAAGTATTTATATTTATTAGCAGAGTATATTAATAAAATACTAAATAGTAAAATAGTAAATTCGACTTCACTTTTCTTATTGTCTCGCTCATCATTATTTATCATACAAATTGAGTGCATCATTAATACAAAATTGTGAGATGATTAGAAAGCATTAACATTGTATTATGGAAATCGGCTCCGTGAGTTCAAATATAATAAAATCAGTGTTTTGACTAAAGACAAGTATAAAATATTACCAAAAAATAATCTTGTCGTGAACTCATGGGTCTAGAAGTGGCCATTTCAACCCTCAGAGGTTCATGAAACTTGAAATACCCTGATCTAAACCCACCAAAGGTTGACAGTATGTATACTATAAAATTATATTTTATATTTTTCAAAGCTAATGTCAGTCTAATAGAGTTTACCACAAAATCGATCGGCAAGCGATAAATTGAAATGAGAATAAGCGCCCACGAGTCAATTGAGAAAACCCGATTGACGTCAGAGTAATCCCACCGAATGACGTAAACCCTTACTCATGGAGGCGTTAAAATTGAACTTGTTTTTCAAATTCATTTTGACAACTTATCAAGCTTCTTGATATAATTGTAATAACCAAGTCTAAGATGATGCTATTTTTATTTCTGATCGATAATTTCAGCAGTTCAAATATGTGATAAATCAAGTTTCTTTAGAATTACGCTTAATATATTTTTAAATCGACAATAATAAGTCTGGTTAGTGGTTATGATCTGTAGGTACATATAATAAAATTGTAACTAAGCCGAATCTGTACATTAAATTTTTTTTTTGGAAAATCTTATTGAACTAGATCTTATTATCGAGCGTAAGTTGCTAGTCTATAAATAAAAAAAATGCGTGCGTGTAACCTTTAGGCGCGGTTGAAGTAATTTTTTTTGTGGCGCTGTGGCAGATACTCCCAATTGCCATTAATTATTTAAAATTAATGATAATATAAGTATAATATTTAAAAAAAAAGTAATAAATATTCATTTTCATAAGTAATAATTATCATAACATTATTAATAACAAATATATATTTTTATAAATAATAATTATTATAAAAATACATATAAATGCTTTTTTTTAATTATTGAAAATAAATTTGACTCTTAATTTCTTTCTTTGTATTTTAATTTTGGTACATGAGACTATAGAAGGTCATAATATATTTATTGTAAACTTATATCAGTTGAGAAATTTAGTGTAGAGAAATTTTAAATATGTTATTTATATTTATAAGAATAACATTGTATTTGTGAACTAGTTGTACTCAAAGACGCGTTATTATGGCTCAGTCTGGATAAATCTAATAACAAGTTAGAGCAGAATGGATTCCATATTCAAATAACCATCTGTTCCAATTTTCAAGTTGATCCGTTGAACAGTTGATACACTGAAGGGCCATCTAGTGACGAGTTGCAACACAATGGATAGCATAAATTTTTATTTTCCGCCTATTTAAGATACTTTTTATTAATTAAAATTATATAACTTGCGTATGTGACAAAATTCTAAAATAACCGGCTTTTGGATACATGTTTACAATGTATTTATATATTATGCGTAATATATATACAATTAAAACTTACCTCAAGTTTAAAGTTGACAATTCTAGCAGAAATTTGGTGTTTGGGAACAGTGACGACACGAGACACCGGGAAATACCCGGGGTGACTTGCCGTTACCTCATAGTGCCCTGGGGTCAGGAGACGATAGTAGTCGCCATATGATCCTGGAGATAAAACATTGAGACTAAACAAAAACCACAACTGTTATTATCATATTTGACGACACGTTTGGCTCAATTTGTAGTGACCCTACTTGCTGTGCCAGAGGTCACGAGTTCGAGTTCCGCTGGAGGCATTCATTTGTGTGATAAGCAGGAATGTTTGTATTTCAGTCATGGGTGTTTATATTTATAATATGTATGAATTTAAAGTTATATATACATATGTGTAGTGTATATTTTAAAGCGCTAGTCTCATTAGCAGAATTTTCATTTTTAAACAATTAAGTATTGATGACTTTTAAAAGATTACATGAAGAGGTACCCAATTGTTGTATTTAAAGTATTTAAATTAACCTTTTTTAACAATTAGTCATTAATAATAATATAATTCATAAATTTTACGAATATGTTCAACGTAGTCTTTAAACGAACAGTTTATGGCTAGATTTTATTAGTTACGTAAATTTTGATTAATATTTACTTTGCTACTTATTTGAATTTTTTTAATCATGTCTTAATGAAGCGTTGCAAATGACAAACCTTTACGTGGTACATTTTATCGCTAAATTCTTATATTTAAATTTAATAAAATATCTATACGTAATATATAAAGGCGAAGAACAATATCAGATAGAGTCACTTTTCAGGACTATTTGTACAAACTTTTAATTATAGATTTACGAAATGTGAAAGTAATTTTGTTGAAACAGTGCAACGGGTCGACGTAATTTTCACAAGGAAAAATATTTATTGAATTGACATCAGATACTTTTTATCCCGACTGATATTTGTATGTTGCAACATGTTACATGAAAAAGAATCACCAGTGTTTTTATATTATCAAAACTTGTAAAAAATAGCATTTGTATAACAAATTTATACAATTAAAATGTGTATTTAACATAAATATATAGTCACTAGTGACGCACCCTAGCTTAGTTCGGTTCGTCTCTAGGTAAGGAAAGCCATACCGAAGACCCTTCCCAGGCCTCCGACTGCCCATACAAAACCATATCAATAGATGTACATAAGTTTTATTAACATAGATTTTCCCGCAGAATTAAGGTGTTCTCCCATGGTAAAAACGACTCTCCGACGATCTCCATACAAAATTTAATCAAGCAGTCGCTCTATTTTAAAATGTTGTTTTTACTTATCTTCGGTTTATCGCTATATTATAAAATTTACTGCTTTATTAAAATCGAAGATAAATAATAGTACCTATAATTCATACTACTCTGTACTAATATTATAAATGCTGAAGTTTGTAAGTGAATGAATGAGTGACTGTTACTACTTCAGGCCTGAATCGATATATGAAAAATAAAGGAGGGAAGATAGCTTATATTCCGGATTAACACATAGGATACATAATTTTTATCAACGTAGCAACCAGTTAAGCGGTCAAAAACCAGTATACATAATATATTATTATGTACTTAGGTATATAATCAAAGCTCATGTATAAACCTATTTAAATTTGCGCTTGGAGAATGTTTTTTGACTTGTCAACGACATAAGGCCGTTAAAAGCCCTTGAGCAAATGTGTTGTCTGGAAATAAGCCAATTGACATCATATTGTTTAGACCGATGACCAAAGATACTAAACACTGTATACAAATATCTCCCTGATATTGATATAAACGACACCACAGCGATTTTCTATACCTACTCAAACTTCTAAGATAACATCTAAGAAAAAACAAGATGAATTGAAAACCTGAGTTTTGCATCTTTTACCTCAATATTGAAGTTTTTTTTATTTTATTTCCCTAATAATGGATTAGTAAAATATATAAACTTACTAACGTCTTAATAAAGTCTCTCGTTTGTAGTTATAGAAGGACAATCAAATTTAATTTAATAATTTGAGTACCTATGTAGTATGTAGTAAACATTCAAAAAAACACCCAGAAAAAATATATAGGTACATTATACACGATCGTGTTCATGATTTAATAAAACCTAAACTTTTTAATTATCTTTGAGCCCATGATACACAAATAATACCAAATACATAATGTATATTGTATACTAAACTATACACGTGATAGAATAGTTAAAAGATAATAACCTTGATATTACTTAACTGCTTTTTCTTAATCTCAGTATTGTAGTTATTTTCGTGTTTATCTGTCTGTTGATGTTATACAGAATAAAAACTTTTAGTTTATGTCCTTGGAATATATTGAAAAGCTAATAAATGGCTTAAAAATAAGCAATAATAATAATAAAAACAGCTGTTTGACTATATTCAGTTCGGATAACCGATACAGTTTTAACTTGCGGTTCAATGTGCTCTCTTATAAAGCGAGGGTCATATTTAGTGGCTGTGGAAATAATATATACATACATGAATGCGGGCGAGGCGATCAGTAAGTAAAATTATAATTTTAAATAGTCAATAATATATAATATAATTCTGAAATTCTAAACCACAAAAGCGAGGGACTTAAAAGAGTACAACGAAGAAGTCAATAATCAACAAAAATGAATTACTTGGTCCGCCCACATACCGAATAATTAATTTTGTAACTAACTAATAGTCCGACAGAGGAAGCAAATAATGACATTAAGGTCCACCTAAATACGCTTCTAATGTTACATAACCAGTAATTGAACAAACAGTAAACGCAAAGTTCATTAGGTAATTCAACGCACGAGACAAAAGATGTTGACATTCTGTCCAGATAAGGACATTATGTACAGGATTACAGACAGATACCTTGAATAATGCTAACAGTATATAAAAAGTTTTACTGACATACTATTCTAATAGTAAATATTCTTACAAACTTCTATACGCAAATGTATTTATATAGTCAAATTACATATGGATCAAAAAGGCGTCGTAAATATTTATGTGAATACAATAAGCTTTTGGTAAATTGAACTTCATGTTGACATTTAGGGTGCGAATGTTCGAAACCAAAGCAGAGGAAGGCAAACTAGCGACAGACCACCTGTCACTCAACAATTCCGCATCCGTATGAAAAGCATACTCTAGAGATACTGAGGACACAATTTAAACTTTATTAATAAGCAACATGTACATATCTGTACTTTTCTATACTACATATAAAATTATAGAGACAAAATTTGTTTGTTTGTTTGAACGCGCTAATCTCAGGAACTACTAATCCGATTTGAAAAATTCTTTTTGCATTAGACAGCCCGTTTATTGAGGAAGGCTATACGTTATATATGTATATATCATCATGCTACTACCCAAGGGAGCGGAGCAGTAATCATAAATGTTAACAAATCGCGCAGATTCACCCTCGCTTCGCTCAGTTTTGTCAATAGGTACGTTTTAATGGTTAGTATGATATGTCGTGATATAGTCCAGAAAAAAATTGTAAGTCATAAAATTATCTACAATATAAGTATATAGTACTAATATTATAAACGCGAAAGTTTGTATGTATGGATGTATGTTTGTTACTCTTTCACGCAAAAACTACTGAATGGATTTTGATGAAACTTTACAGAAATATAGTTCATACATCAAAATAACATATAGGCTACTTTTTATCCCAGAAAAATGTACGGTTCCCATAGAGAGGAACCCGAGCGAAGAATCGATGGTTTATAATTTGCTATATTATTGTTTTTACTTATTGTTTTACAAAGGTACAGGACTGACAGGAAATACATATCCTCAAAATGTATGCGTAAGCGTAACTAATAACTATGTCTAATTTAGTGATTCAACTTTTAAACCTCAAAATTCAATACACATTACACAATTTAAAAGTGTACAATAAACTGATTAAAATATAATTCTTCGCAACAAAATACAAGCTATCAATTATTGCATTTCCTGGAATGTTTGAACTTCGATACGTTATACGAGTACGAGTGAATATCGGTCACAGTAATAATGAAACGGGACGTTTGTAATGTGTTTAGACAGATACGTTGTCAATATGATTTTAATGAAAGTTTAATATATAGCAACCACTAGCATTATTTTTATTATGAAATTCTAAATAATTACGAGTTTTCTCGTGACCGTAGTGCTTGCAAGTTTTCCCAAGATATCGGCTCTTAAAGAACAATAGTATAAAATCGGACACACAATGTTGACGACTTCAAAACCATATGACTCAACAAGTACAGACTTAACAAAGCCTCCTACAAAGATCTATCTCATTTTTAAATACTTATTCAAATATACGAAACACTTTTTCATTTTCGTAATTTGACTTCACCATTGTCATCCAGTCACCTATCAATAATCTCCGAGTACTTGCTGTAATATACGGACAGAGAAACATAATGAAACTATAAGGGTTTCGCTTTTGCCTTTTGGCAAGAGAATCCTAAAACCACGTAATAATTAATGGGATATTACGCGGTTATAAGATTCCGTTTTAGGTTTATTCAAATAATAAAAATAATTATTTTAATGATTAATTATGGTTATTTCCTTATTGTTAATCTGTTTCATTAAAATATTTAAGTATTTAATGTAGCATGTACATTGTACATACTCATATACATATGTATAGATAGTAAGCTAAATATAATTTAAGAAGTAATTTACAGCATACTGGACATACATACCTAATAGCGTTTTAATTGGGTCGTAAAACACAATTGTTGGAAATAACGCTGCTGCTTATTTAATTATTCTAGTTTACCAAGCAAAGCACGAGCTAAATTAATTAGGAAAAATAAAATACGAAAGATCAATTTCGTCCCGATTCTAAAACATTAAAGAATACAACTATATCTAAACACTTATTTAACATACATATCTACACAATAAATACTATCATTATAATATTATATAAATTTAATAAATATAGATTAAATACTAAATTGAATATTTATTGTAGATGCAACTTCCCCAAATAATATTTATTTTAAAATGAATATTGCACTTGGGATTTTACAAATGGTTATAGGTTAGGTATAAATATAAACACTGCAGCTGATAACATTAATATTAGTACCTGGGCGACCGAGCTTCGCTCGGAGTTCATGAAAGATTGTATATTTTACATTAAGTGACTAAGTGTTACTGAGAAAGTTGTATAGATGTCGCGATAAGAACAATTTTCTTTTTAATTTGGCTTAAAAATAATTTAACATTAAGTGACTAAGTGTTACTGAGACAGTTGTATAGATGTCGCGATAAGAATAATTTTCTTTTTAATTTGGCTTAAAAATAATTTTACATTAAGTGACTAAGTGTTACTGACAGAGTTGTATAGATGTGATAAAAACGCATGAAAACTCGAAAACACGCGTTTTCCCAGACATGTGACTAATCTAGATCAATTTTTCGCCCCCGAAAGCCCCCATATACCAAATTTCAGCAAAATCGTTAGAGCCGTTTCCGAGATCGTCGGTATAAATAAATAAATAAATAAATAAATAAATATACAAGAATTGCTCGTTTAAATATATAAGATAACATACGCAGCGACTCACCCTCGCTTCGCTCGGGTTGTTACCTAGGTACGATTTTAACGGTTAGTACGGTATAGATAGACCATCCTATATATATATATATATATATATATACAGGATGGTCCGTTTATAGTGGTCCAACGATTTTTTGGAGGTAGAGGACACCCTAACGATCCATTTAAAACAAACATTAGTTCCGCGAAAATCAATAGTTTAGAAGTTTGTATGTTTTTTTCTTAGCATTTTCTATTGTTTTAAAATTGTTGTTGATTTATTTATTTTTGTGGCAAAAACAAAATCCCTTTGAAAAATCACTGTCGTAAAATTGTTACAACTAGAAATTTGCTTACGACTTTTAAAACTACCTTAGGATGTAGTGATAGTCTAGGCAAAAAATAGTGGTGATGTAACCACTAACATCTTCAGAAATTCGCATTAAAATAAACTAGGTTGTTTTTTTAAACACAAAATTTAAAATGTTTTATTTAGAAGATAACTTAATAACAACCTGAGTTCCTCTTAAAACCAGTCGAGTGCGAGTAGGACTTGCGCACTAAGGGCTTCGTACCTTAGTACCATTGAAAAAGAAATTGAACTTAAAATGTATTTGGTTAAAACACCGTTGTATGAAGACCTGTCTTGTGCTTTTATTGTGATGTGAAAGAGAGCGCAAGCACTGCTTTGTTATTTTTAATCTGTTTGACGGGTTACGCCAACCTCAGCGGGGCGACAGAATTATCTAAGTAGTAGTTCAAATGTAATGAGTATGTAATGAGTATGGCCATACTCCACGCTAGCCAAATGTGGGTTGGTGGAACATACACGTCTTTCAAAAACTAACGTTTAATCGAACATACAAGGTTTTTCATGTTCTTTTATTTCGCTGTATTAACAGGTGGTTATCATGTTGAAAATGATTTTGACATGAAAATTTCAAAGGTGAGACCCGGGTTTCGCTTTCGCACGCGAACGCGTTTCACTTAACTTTCCATGTAAACGCGATACAGGTACATGTAAAGGGGCTACAGATAAGTACTATTACTTCTTATACAAAACGTAAATGGATTACCTTTATCTAGATACTATTTCAGATATATTAAAATAGTTTCCAACGTCACTCCTCGGTAAACTATTTCTATCCAAAAAATAATAATAATATATATGTAAGACCTACTACTACTATATTATGTAGATCGTTGATTTGGCGTCTTTTTACATGACATTTTCGCTTTTTTCATTCATTTCATTTCGCTTAATATCAATTAAAAAATATGATGATGGATAAGTAACGGGTCTAATTGTTTATAAATATGAAGATCACATTTAAGAATATGCGGTCGGATCTCTCTATGTTACATTACGAAGGTAATATTGATTGCATTCCTTAATTTATTTCAATTAATTCTTTAAAGTCTAAATTCATTTTCAATCAGGTTATTTACGAAACGTAGAAGTACGTATTTGTAAGTTAGAGAACAGGCTAAGAGCAAAGAAGATAATGGAACAGCGTTAAATACAAACAACAATTTAATAAGTAATAAAACAACTCACCTGTGGTTATATCGTGTCTTATAGGCCTCGGTACGGATCCAGTGACATTCACGACGGATATGATAGCATTTTGTATAAATCCAGAATCGTCGCTAACAATCCCTTTAATTCCGGTATGCGCTTTCCAAATAAACGCAAGTAATGCGTCCTTATTCCGAATCCACTCCTTTTCCAATTCATTCTCAGGTGTATATTTATCACAGCCCAACTCTAACGTTATTTCGAATGCGTTTGTTGCCAAATAATTGAAGTCTTGCATTCCTATAAACAAATAGACATTAATTCTCGTGAATTATGTTAAATTATTTAAAATAACTAAAGTACTAAGTAAGTTACTTGTTTAGTAATATATATTTTCTTTAAATAAGAATTATAATTATTATACTTAAATAAGAAAAATCTGCATTACATGTAATTACGTGTCATATGTATGCAGGTTTTGAGCTCATTTCGCCAATTAATTTTGCTATTTTATTCTTAGAAGTCTAAAAGACAGACAGACGTACGTGTATGTAATCAATAGTTTACAATATTTAATTATAAGGTTATTCGCCATTTATATTACACGAAAGCCCAATACAGTTGGCTGCTGAGAATGTCATGACTATAGGATACCAATGACTATTTCTAACTTCGCACGGGACTATACATATGCTTATTTATTACGAAAAGCAAGTAAAATAAACCAAATGAAAAAATTTATGATATAATATATTATGCAAATTGGTATATTTAAAAAATCAGACAAGTTTCTGCGGACAGATGATGAAAAATTGTATAAAATTCCGCATAGTAAGTATAAGAAGACTACTGCATGAATTTCGATCAGCTAGTTATGATATAACCTGATCTACTATTCAAGTTGAGAGTTTCACAACTTGTGAATAAACCATGTAAATTCTTTATTATAAACATTTGTTATTAATTTTTAATGTATAAATAATTTCTAATCGACATAATATAAATCTAACAATACATTATCTATGATTGTAATCCTGCTAATTCGCAAAATTAATGGCCTAATCCCGCTGGATTACAGGATTGATATTTTGTCGCTACACTTAATGATCAGAAATATGTAAATATTTAATTTAAACAAAACTGAAAAGTTAAAAGATAATTCTATAAAATAATCAAAGTTCCGTATCTTTTAACTAATTATGTATTACTGTCTATACGTAAATAAGTGTAAAACTAACAAATGAAATTACCTAGTTGTCTTTATTAAATATTTCCGACATAATATTAGCAAATTAGCAATAAAAAAATGACAGTCAGACAGATATTTTTATTTAGTATTTACAAATACTTAAAATTATAATTTTATTTAGTAGTAGGTCGATATTTAGTTGGTACCCGTGCAAAACCGTGAGCAAATGAACAATTCAGTTATTACTCACAATACTTAATTTATGACAATTTAAATCCAAATATGTGTACAATAAGAGCAGAATTAGCATTACAAAAACAAGTTTACAGCTCATGGCTAACCGCATTAAATGTCAGTGTTGGAGCAATTATACTATGTTTCCTGTTATATAAACAGTAACAAGCTTACTTAACGTAACAAACGCTATTAAAAGATGTTAGGTAGTTAAATATTGTGACCTTAGGGCTTATGCACACCACGGAGCCCGGATAGCTCAGTCGGTAGAGCATTGGACTTTTAATCCAAGGGTCCAGGGTTCCTGGGGGAGAACTGACTCCTACCGGGCGCGTCCTCACGTGGAGGATAGGGGAACGCCACCCGCTTAGAGGGGCGGGTGGTACCGGAGTAATCCGGCGCGGAACAACAGCGGGGGCGTGTCTCTAACCGAGGTTAGTTCAACCACGGTTAGAGGCACGCTCAGGACGGGGCCGCTCATCGTCGAGGCTTAGGCTTCCGATGTTGCGGCCGCCGGTGGCGGGACCGCTTCGGCGATCCCGCGATCGGACGCGGTGGGGCTGCACTCGCTGCAGGGAAGAGGGCTTGGTGTTTCGATGCCGTTTCCCTGTCCTCTGCAGCCGTAGTGGGGCTCCTTCGGGGGTCCCACCAGATTGGAGGTCTTCGGACCTGCCGCCGGGGCGCCGTGATAGAAATGCGTAAGCGATCCTGCGGCGTCCCACTATGGCGGATGGGAGGAGAAAGTTGGGGTTTAGTGGGTAGTACCGGCTCTTCTAGTCGGTGAGCCCCACATAACCACCTGGGGGATCAGGTGGTATGCGTAAATGCATTCCCCAACTATAAAATAAAAAAATTAAAAAAAAAGGGGCTTATGCACACCACGTTTTGTAAAAGCACCGACAATGCACGTTTTATGAACGTACGTCGCCTGTAAATACTCTACGCTGATAAAACATAAAAATGCAGATTGCTTGCGTTTAGATCGATAAAAACGCGCGACAAGCGCGTGTGAAGCACGTGTTAAAAAAAAGTGGTATACATAATTATCTATTGTTATTTGACGGCTTTAAGGTACACTGCTATATACATATATCTTGGGCTAAAATGTGTATTCAGCTCTTTTTTCATGTCCCACTGCTGGGCACGGGCCTCCCTTCAATACGAGGGGAAACAGGCCATAGTCCACCACGCTGGCCAAGTGCGGATTGGCGGACTTCACATGTCTTTCGAAAACTTGCTAGGTTTTCTCAGACATGCAGGTTTCCTCACGATGTTTTCCTTCACCGTAAGGCAAGTGGTAATCATGATAGAAATGATTCGCACATGAAAATATCAGAGGTGCGAGACCCGGGATTTGAACCCGCTTCACTCGGTTTCCCAAGCGAGCGCGTTGCCACTGGGCTACCACTACCACCAAAATGTACAAGATAGAAATGCGAGTCCGATTTCAAGAAAATTTTGCTATAAATGTAAGACGTTCCACGTATCTTTGAACGTGAGTAGTCTGAAGCCTGACTAGGAGAAGGCTGAATTTTTTATCAGATATAGTTTAAAGAATATTTAAAGTACATGTTTTAAAATATAATTTGTTATCGAGGCGAATGACTGTAAAATATAAAAAAATCATAAGTAAGTTTTAGTATACATTTTAGCTTTTTTGTATAAAATATAAGACTATTTTAAATAAAACTATCTTATCGAATTCGGTAGAGCTCTCCCGTGATCATTATTGCTGTAAAGCATTGGAATCGTCACGAACCAGAAATCAAAACAAATCCGCGAAAAAATTCGAAAATACGAATGTGAATATTTGACATTTTATTTAACACGTCAAATATTCACGTAAATCTAAATTTCTTCTTAATGACTAAAGAGTGCAAGTGAGCGCTTAAATCTAAGAAAGTATGTATGCTATGACTAGTTTTTAGTCTTTACCTGCGGTTCGCTCGTATACTTTGCGAATTTTATCAACCGACTTCCAAAAAGGAGGAGGTTCTCAATTCGACCGTATATATATTTATTTTTTTCAACTCTGACAAGCCGTTATAGTATGAAAAAATAACAAACACTTCACTCACCCAATCACACACTTATATCCCAATCATATTTGCCTTATAAAACAAAACAACGAATTAGAAGGCTGAAGAACCAAAAACTTATCTAGTAACATTTTTTTTAATTTATTTATAAGCTTTTCAAAGAAAACAAACAGTACAATAAATAATCACAATATAAACACATAAATGTAATCCTAAAACCAACCAAGTTTCCACAGATACCTAATACATAGTAAAACCTTGCCACCACAATATATGATTTATAAAAAATTTAGAATATAAAAATAACTGAATGGTATCATTTATAATTAAACATTAAGTACTGCGCAGTTAAAAGTAATATTATACATACAACCCATAGCAAAACTACCAATTATAAATTAAATTTTACAATATTTTTCTATTTCAGGTGAAAAATATTTAATTCACAATATTTGACATGTGCATGTAACAAATTTCATTTAAAATAGTGTGAATTAGATATCTTTCATCTTTAATATAATAGTTACAAGAAAAATATTGTAAAACTTAATTTATAAGTGGTAGTTTTGCTTTAAGTTCTTTCTAGATCAATAATCTAAAGTCTTAACTGATTACTTTAATTGCTTCAATTAGTATTACTAAAACAAATCTTCAACAAGAATCGAACAGACAAACGAAAAGGAAGCTAGCTAACTTAAACCAACCTCCTTTTAAACAAATAACTACAAACTCACCTCCTTTCAAACAAATAAACTCACCTCCTTTTAAGCTGTACCAGGCGGCGCCATTAGTAACGCCGCCCTGGTTGCCGAAGTTGTACGCGGTGGGCAGCGCTGGTACGGCGCGGCAGCCCGGCCGGTTGCGCGACGCCATGTCCGCGTGAGCATTCGCATATGCTAATGCTAACTCCCTACACGACAAATACACTTTAAATAAATTTAACCTAATGAAATGGTAAGAATAAATGGTATTATATTATCTTAGACTAGCGACTTAACCCGAATCTCAGGTGTTTAATAGAAGCCGTGTTTACACCAGGTCAAAGTCTCAGTAGGTCATCATATCTGTGTATTAAATGTTATTCAAATCGGTCAAACAACTTCAGCGTTAAAAAGTAAGAAACACACATACGCACACGCATGTACAAACTTTTGCATTTATAATAATAATAATATCCTCTTGGCCGATTCCGGCCACGGCGGCCAATCTCATTGAAACTAGCCAACACTACTGAAATTAGTCACTATTCGTGTCAACTTCCCAACTCCAGGCTGTTACTGAGGCTTACTATACAGAAGACCTCCGGGTGTGCAGACGTACATGCTAGCCAGTATTATATATATATATTGAACATCCCTCTACTCCAAAAATAGTAGATTCGAGAGCACTTTGAAAATGGGAAAAAAAATGTTCAAACAGTGGTTCAGTTAGAAACCCACAGCCAGCCAGCCAGCTTTAAGTTCAGATCAATTAGGTATTTTTTTCTTAAAATATAGTATCGAGAAAGAAAAATTTCGCCTTGATCGAATCTCTAAGTTTTATAGGAGCTGAGGTATGAATTTTTAAAAATGACTAAAAAAAATCAACTTTTTTCAAATTTCAAAAATTCTCCAGCGGCTGGATTAAATTGTAAGGAGCTGAAATTTTCAGGATCTTCTCCTTTTCCAACCTACTTTCGAAAAAAAAATCAGCTTCCAAATCGCCGATCCACGCGCGCATACTTTTGTCGAAAAAGTAATGGATCTGCCCATATATGGGCCATATATAATTAATAATATTATAATTATTTATGTACAAACATCGTATAGTGCGTTTGTTTATGCTATATTGTACCTACATAGTTTATTTCATTTTTCAATAAAAGTGGCAAAAATCATCGTTTCCATTTTTAATTGACTTTTTTTTATTAGCGAAAAAAATAATAATATGACTTTAGTGAGTTATTGAGGAAGTCTTTGTAATTAATTTCAAATTTTGTTTATACTCTTTTGATACCATCTGGTTATATGAGATTGATTCTTTAGGAAACCATCACCAAATAGTAATCATAATGTACCCTTATATAATCATTTGAAATACTAAATCTTATTTAAGCCGAAAAGCATAAAATTTCAGTTTTGGAATAATTTGCATAATATAAGAACACTTAAAACTGTAAAGAAAAAATTAAAACCAATCAGAATAATCTTAAAAGTATAAAGTAAATAAAAACATCTTTAAATACAAACATCATTAAAATATAGATAGTATAATTGTTTACCTAAAAGTATCATCATCTGGACTAGCAGAATATTCTGAAACTGGTGCTCCACTACGACTTTCATCATAAGGATAATTAGCTACTAAATCGCCTCCATGCATTGCAGCACTTAATACAAAAGGTACTGACATTATCCATCGCATAATAGCCCTGGTCTCAGGTTCCAGCTAAAAATATATATTTATCTAATAAATTTAATCTTAATGTTCTTCTAAAACTATATTTATTACTTTTAACTTTATTGATGGTCCTTACTGATTTATATGTTTATTAATTATAATTTATAATACTCAGCTCAGTACTTAGCCAAGGCGGAAACAAAAACTTACATATATATATGGTAGTCAAATGTTTTAATCTAGTATAACAGACAGTACCAGTAATCATACCAAATCCAAACCTAAATTTTATTAATTTTTATAAACAAAATATGATTTAATTTATACTTACCGGAGCAGCAAGACGAGTCAAATCTTTAAGTAAATGGTTGTTATGGCTAATGCCCTGATGTTCTAACTCAAATGTTATTGCATCGAGATCAGGGAAGTTTCTGTTTAAATCCACAGAATTGTTATTATAACGACCAATAAGATAATCTTGACCACCCTAAAATATTTTATATGAATATAATTATTTCTTTTAATAAAGAAAAGAATGATGTTACTGAATAACTTACAGTATCTGTTGATAATTGCCAACCATCAGGATTCATAGATGGCAATAAATGTATGCGTGTGTTATGAATTAGTGTTCTTATGTGGCGGTCGCGCTTATTATATTCATCACAAAGATAATTAGCGAGACCTAATAACAATTCTCTGCCCAAAACTTCATTTCCATGTATATTTCCAACATATTTCACTTCAGGTTTATCTATTACAAAAAACATTATAATTTAATAAATATCTATTAATATATTTTTGAGTAAGGTCATTTTTAATAAATAACTTACAAGGTTGATGAAATCCTGGACTATCTGAGAATTCGATAACGTAGAGCGGAACATTTTTAACAGACGGCTCTGTTAAAGTATACACCTTGGTAATATTTGGGCATTTTTCATGAACTTCTTCTAAGACTAATGGTAATTCCTCGTTATTATGATGCTTCCAAACAAAATCAGCAGTTGCAACAACAAGGAACGCAAAGTAAAAGAATAATTTATACACAGCCATTATAGCGAATAAGTGTAAATAATATGAAATTTAATTCACCAAAACATCTTTATATAGGGTCCCAAGTTGTAGAAATATTTTCTTAGTACAACATTGAACATTCACATACGTCCACAAACTCAGCACAATATCGATCGATTTTCCCGCGATACCCCCACTATACAAATTTTTTACACCTATATTTTATTTATTGGCAGCATTGTTGACTCAGTGTTGCTAGATTAAAAATATATTTTCCCTAAATATATGAAGGAATCATACAATAATAGGTATTTATTTTCATTTTATTTCAATACTGGAATAAAGATCAGACTAAAGAAAGAGACAGAATAAAAATATTTCCAATGTTTATAGTTTGTGTTGTTCTACTTTCATTTACTAAATAAATAGGTTTATATATTTTATTTAAATATGTATCTTAAGCCCACTACTGAAATGGCATTCAAAGTTAGCATGTCTGTTGCTAAGAATATAATAAAGATTTATATCTATTATTTCCGAAGAATAAATCCTAAATTATTATTATAAATTAAAAACTAACTTATTCATAGTAATGCTTGTGGTTAATATTAACTCAGCTTATTCTTGTATCAATAATTTATTTAAAATATTTCTTACTAAAAAGTTTTCATAATAATTTCATGTATAGCATATAGATCTTGACATATATTCCAACTAGCGACTCACTCTAGCTTCACTTGGGTTCGTCCCTAAGTAGATTCCCCATACAAACTTTAATACCCCTTTTCACCCCCTTAAGGAAAGATTTCTGGGATAAAAACTTTTCTATGTTCTTCCATGGATCTCAAACTATCTCTATACATTTATATATTTCACCTAAATTGATTCAGCAGATTTTTAGTTTATCAATTACAAACAAATATACAAATATAAAATTATTAGTAAAGTGGGATTGCGGATACCAGCAATAAAACCACCACAACACATTCACCTTAACACGTTTATTAATTTTTCAGTAATTTATTACGTCTTTGCAGTTTCCATCCTTCTAACATCCTTATTCAACATGGCCGAACAAAATCTGTCCCTTTCACTCATCCTTTCTTTATTCACACTTCACACCAT
This sequence comes from Argynnis bischoffii washingtonia, assembly GCA_033884665.1. Classification (NCBI taxonomy): domain Eukaryota; kingdom Metazoa; phylum Arthropoda; class Insecta; order Lepidoptera; family Nymphalidae; genus Argynnis; species Argynnis bischoffii. The sequence goes on along the minus strand of CM066618.1, from coordinate 7,771,347 downwards.
TAGTCATAATAGCTTTTATTTAATTTATGCACATTCATCCGACAGTAATAAATAGAGACCAAATTATATGCATTAACATATTTGCATATGCATTTGCATGTTTAAGCCATCCTCAGTGGTAATGGCATATTTTATCTAAGATCTAATTAAGATGCATATTATCGGTACATTTACAATATTTTTCCGAATGCAGTGCACTCAATCTGTGTTTCGAAATGCGCTAAAAGTAATAATATCCCGAATCCGACCAAATTTAATAATCACAAATAATTAACATTCTAAAATTGTTAAGCATTTATTAACAAATTGTTAAGCACAACAAAAAGATATTCTTCCTTTATATTTCTAAAATAAACAAATGAAATACCGCATCTATGTAGACCGCTTTTAAACATCGGTACCTATTGTTTTATTTCAATAATACGAAACTTCCATGATGTAATTTTTAAATGAAATGCTTAGTAACAATTAAAACAATAATAAGCTACCTATATAAAATATTACATATAACGCTTATAAAATGTAACGTTTATAATAAAGTTAAAAAAATATATCGAGGAGAATGACACCATTTTGCCGCGCAAAATAACAGCGATATTTGTTACTGTACCTGTTATCGCCTATCAAAGGATTATTTACTAATTATAATTTACTAATTTTATGCTGATTTTGAAATAAAAAAACTTAAAACTTAATTTTTTTTCCTTTGTTTGAGTTCCTAAACTTTATCATTTAATTTCGCACATTCTGACAATTTTCGTACATATTTCAAGCATTTTTCATTTTTATAAGTAATAATTTATAAGTAAATAAATATTATTATATTATATACTTATTTATAATATATATATATATATATATATATATATATATATATATATATATATATATACATATTATAAATAAATATATATAATATAAGTAAATATATATTTTTATAAATATTAATTATAAATTTGATTCTCACTTCCACGACACTCATTTGTCCAAAGTATTGACTTACTCCTCAGTCACGCCTAAAAAAGTTTATCCCCTCCAGGACCGCTTACACGCCGGCGTGTACGATAATTGAATTCTCGGAAATTCACGGATTTCTTAGAAAGAAAAATATCAAGGTAAATGTCAATTCTCAAACATAATATGGGGAGAAAATTTGCTCTAAGTAACACTTTGAACTTGACACTCAATGGTACCAACCAAAAGGAACGTGTCATTCGTTCAAAAATTATATTTACCATAACTAAAAATAACATTTCATTACCAAATTTAACAATATGAGTAATTATGTAATAATTATAAATAAAAACTAAAAATATAATAAATAGAGTTTGGCAAAATATATTCAATTAAAATCTTAATACATCACTAACAGGCAACCCATAGCATACATCGCTGGGTCTAGGTCAGATTTTTCACGAGTAACAAAAGTGACCATTATAGATGGAAGGTTTTTGAATAAAATTTCCAAAAAGGAGTTTAGAGGAGTATGAAAGTTTCTCTCGATATTTGTTCACCTTTTCATAAGCTCATTTGCGTCCGGAAATTCAGCCAGGCTTGAAGCAAAGCACGGCAGTGGTAGCCTAGTGGTAACGCGCTCGCTTGGGAAACCGAGTGAAGCGGGTTCAAATACCGGGTCTCGCACCTCTGATATTTGTATGTGCGAATCATTTCTAACATGATTATCACTTGCCTTACGGTGAAGGAAAACATCGTGAGGAAACCTGCATGTCTGAGAAAACCTAGCAAGTTTTCGAAAGACATGTGAAGTCCGCCAATCCGCACTTGGCCAGCGTGGTGACTATGGCCTGATTCCTCTCGTATTGAGGAAGGCCTGTGCCCAGCAGTGGGACGTTAAAAAGGGCTGAATACATACATTGAAGCAAAGAAACGCACTTGGAAGGCAACCCACAACGGCCTTATGAGATACCATGTATGTTGCTTATCACACAACAACAAAAATGTTCTTTTATTTAATATTGCCCTTAAATGAAAAACAATAATTAGGTATAATAAACTGAACTTAATCTAGATCTTTCAATCTCTTTCCTATACATGTAACATAACATCTAAATCTATCTATCTATACATATAATAAAATTGTAATTAAGCCGAATCTGTACATTAAATATTTTTTTGGAAAATCTTATTGAAATAGACTTTATTATAAGTACATTGAAGCAATACAGAAGCCAAATTTATAGTTTTTAGAATTTTTGTCTGTCTGTCTGGCTGTCTGTCTGTTACCGCATCACTGGAAAACCACTGGACAGATTTTGATGAAATTTAGTAGGTATGATGATAGCTGGTTATCCAGGTCAACATATAGGATACTTTTTACTACGAAAAAATATCTCATCTATGAGCTAAATGTTAAAACGTAACTTGGGACGAACCCGAGCGGAGCGAGGGTGAGTTGCTAGTATATAATAAACTTACAACTAGCAAACCCAAAGACAAATTGAGAAAAACTAGTATTAAGTAAACTGTATGTTAAAAAAGATAATGATTTACAATTCTCATACCTTTTACATTTGATTTATATACCTATCATTTAAATAAACAGGTACTTTATGAAATATAAATCAAGGACGTATACGTTACTGACTAACGAGGTGTGACTGTGAGGAGGCCCAGAGTGCAAATAGTTTATAGTACGTACTAATTCCATTTAAAAATATTCAATCTTAGATATACTTGTTCCGCTTAAGATTTTTATTATATTTAAGAATTTCTATGAAGAACGATATACAAGATATCGTTACTCCTACAGCATAAATAATGAAAATTCCCTGAAATAAAAAACATTAATTAAATTAAAAATATTTTTTTCCTTTGATAATATAATATTATATAGTATAAATCTAAAGTAAAACCTACCTCGACATGCCTTAAAGCCAATGGCTCAATATTTTCAACATCTCTCTTAGAACGCGACAGCTTAACCTCCAATTGAACTTTATAATCCAAGTACTGCAAAGCTATCTGTAATAATATGTTATAATAATGTACCTGTATGTTTTGTATATTATTTAAATAAAAATAATTAAACAATTAACAAAACCTGAGTCTCCCATGCTAATAAAAGGCCCGACTCGTGGAGTCGTCCTATAAGTTCACTTAATTTATTTGCATAAAATGAACTCTTCCGCATCATCACGACACATTGTTCAAAGTAAAATTCTTCGAGCATAATTGTTAAATCAAATGACGCTTCTTCAGTTATGTATTCTCCTATTGCAAAAGTGCCTTTGAAACAAGTTTAATGAGATATATATTATGTTAAATAAAAAATAACGACATTTGTTTAAAAGACATTATTATTATTATTAAATATTTTAATATTCACCACCAGGTAACTTTTCAATGCTAAATGCCATATTTCTTGTAAAACTTTTACGCTTCAACTCCTCCGATGGATACGTACGAAACAGTTTTACTACTTTCTTTAGTAAAGGCTATAAGAGAAAGAATAAATTACCTATAAAAAAGTTATGTTTTTACAAATCATTAGGAAATTATGTAAGTTATAACCTCTTGGGAAAGTGTTAGCGAAAATATCCAGGCGTCATGCGTAGCTCCCCATATAAGCTTCCGATCAACAATATCCTGTACTGTGTCAATGGTGGGTTCATATCTAGGCACGGTGAAAGTTGAAGCCAGTCCTCCTCCATAAGCATTGTCCAAAACTAAACCAGTTATCATCATCCACCCGACGACACTGCGTATGCGCCAAGATGACAATCCTGATTCAGGCTGGGACTAGATAATTTAGATTTTTATCAAAGCTGTAATTTCTAACTTTAATTTTAATAAATACAATAATAACCTTAGTTTATATTTATAATGATCTTTTTTTTTATGCGATGGACCTGCGACCTGATGGAAAGCAGTAGGTACCTGTCGCCCATAACACCTACGGTTCATGCACTTAGGTTTTAAGTAACAAAAATGCAGAACCACAGGTGCGTTGTCACTGTGAGGACTAAGATGATATGCCTCTTGCCTGTAATTGCGCTGGCTACCTTATCCTTCGTACCGGAACACAACAATGCAATCATTGTTGCTTGGCGGCAGAAATAGATAAGGGGGTGATACCCATCCAGTCGGACTCCTCAGGCTTGTCAGAGTCCTACCACCGGTAAGTCCTACCACCGGTAAACGGTCCTTACGGTGACATTACAATTTTTTACTTTTACCAAATTATTTAAATTTCGGGCCTATGCCATTGCGACAAGTAAACAACTTTATACATTATGGCTATTTTAAATCAAATCAATCGATCAATATATCATTATAAATCGATTTGACTTATCTTTTTTAACCATCGCATGAAGCTTAATATATGTACGTTAGAATTTAGTTTTTTTTATATATATAAAAAATTTTACTCTGCGTGCTGCATCTATATTCATTATACGTAGACACTTTTTACTTTCTACTAGCTTACTTAAAAGCTGTTTTAATGAATAAGATATCTAAAGAAAACACATAATATTTTTTACTTTAGTGCTATGGGATAGCGGAGAAATAAGATAATTATAAAACCATTTTAGGCCTTTCTCTCATTTTTACCCCTATCTCATTTTTTTTGTAAGTACCTAAAACTTACATTGTCTACGAGCGCTATAAGGTTGACAAATAAATATAAGTATTTAAAGATATCATGTACGTACCTGTGTAACCATAATACCAAAAGTAGTCAAAAAAATATTAGCCGAGGAAAATCCTTTTGCTACCATCAAAGCCAAAGATGCATATATAAATGTAAAAAACAAACTAATCCACATATACAAAGTAAAAGGTAATAATGGCATTTGCCAACTAGCTAATAACCTGAAACACACGAAAAATATGTTTAATAAAGTTTAATTTATAGAATAAATAATATATAAATAAACTTTATTACTGATCTTTGTCAGTCTGTTTTTTAATTTACTTGTATTTTGGGAAATTTAAAGATTGATTAAGAGAATAAGACAAAAAATTTATATCTATTTTTGAAAAGAATAATTCTTAATTATTTTTTTATCTATTTACTCATTCCAGCGCAGCGACAATTCCAAGAATAGACTGATTATTATGTAACTATTTTGTTTCATGTTATTTAAATTTTGCATCCATATTCGTACAGATTAGCGCGCACATACATACGTATATAGACAGATAAATTGCTTTCTACTTTTATAATACATATGTGTGATTATATTTATACTGTAAATATTAATACGACAAGTCTGCCGATACCTGCGAGTAATACTATACTTCCCTACAAAAAAGTTTCCTAGGTTAAACTATTTGCATCTTTAGTCTATTTCTTTAACCACCGACTTGAAAGAGGAGGAGGTTCTTAATTCGGTTCTATTTGTTTATTTATTTTTTATATTTCTCACCTCAGAACTCCGTCATTTATTAACCGATTTGGACAACCTCTTTTTGGTCGAAAGTGTATACTTCCAGTTTGGTCCCATTTAAATTTGATATTCAAATGGACCAAACTGTTAAAATTGGATTTTAGTGCTTGATTTTTAGTGTTACTAATAAATTTTAGTTTGACTGTCTTCATATAAAAATCGGCATCAAACTAACTTAAAGGGTTAAAGCGAATATTTTATTAAGATACTTTCTTATTACTTTGCTACTACTATGTCTAAACTAAAAATGAAAAAATAAAAACTTAAAACCAACTTCAAAAAAATCCTAGTAGTTTTCATTTACTATATTACACCTAATCAGATATTTTCGAAGTCGGTTCCAACCGATGCAAATCAAATGATGATAAGTTGGTCTCCATTATCTGTGTTCCTATATAAAGCGAAGATCTTATTAAGTGGCAGGAAATGGGTCCAAAAAAAAACTTTTTCGAAGCCGCAAGTAGTGGCTTATTTTGATTATACCTTGGTGATGGTGCTATGCATGTAATGCCAGTTCTCAAAAATGGAGTTGAAAAATCCATTACAACATATTCTTCATACCAAGAGTATAGTGCAGCTGAAAATAAACGTAAACATTGAATTACTTTGATTAATAAAATAATTTTGGAAAAAAGGTAGGTTTCCTTACTTATACCAAGATCTGCTCGATCAATTAATACATTTCCTATAATGCCTACACCAGTCATATTGTCGTATATTTCTCCCCATTCTCTTCCATCATCTCCAACTATTTCAATCTCACAATTAATCCACCTGCACATAACAAGCATCATTAATATATCTATATATCTAGAGATATTGTTAGATAATCTCTTTTTGTAAAGAAAAATAATTCAATTCAAGATTATTGTCTTTACGACTAAAAAATATTTAAAGAATATTGCAAAAACCTGCACAATTCCTCGACTATCCTTATTTCCAAGCCATCACGACCATTAGGAACAATATTGGGGTCAAGATCTAACAACACATACGGTGTATAAGTAAACCCTGTGACTTTAACAATTTTGCCGTCTAAATTAGATATATTATGTGGAAATAAATTTGCATTTTTTTCAAACTTTCTTGTGCAGGAGTTCCATCTATCTAAAATTATTGGCTTTTCATTTTCATGTTTGCCAATAAATTGGTGCGTAACGAAGTCGTAAGTATGACATTCACTTATTGTTTCCGATGGCACAATTATTAGAATATTAGCAACAAAGCTGGTTTCCTTCATTGACAAAAGGTTTGTTAACGTTTGTGAACTTTTATCGATAAGATGTTGCAAAGTTGGTAGAATAATTATCTTCCTGTCACCTTTTCTCACATTACCCAAGTGCACAACATCTTCAAACGCTAACATAAACATTTCTGGGTTGTTTACTTGCACTATATAATCAGAACAACCCATTTCTGATGCATTGAACATGAGATTTGTAAGCGTTACATTATCATTCACAAATATACGTATAAAAGTATTAGGAATTTTAATAAATATATGCTCTTCAGAAACAATCGTAACACAATAAGATAAATTAAGATAGTTGTCAGTCAATATTTGCAATAATATATCTATAGGCATCAGGACTTCTGGTAAAAATAACATAATTGTTATTATTGAAATGATGCTTTTGATGTTACTTTTTGGATTTGAAGGTAGTCAGAATGTGACGCAAACAGCGTTGCGCCCTTTTATATAGCGTAACATAAGCGGAAATAATTAGGGTTCTTTGAAATTACTTCAACAATATTCCATTATACCTAAGTCTTTTCACACGTACTTTATTATTATAGCCATGTTACGAACAAGTGCAATATTAAACACTTAAATATTTTTACATGTTTTTTTTTTATTGTCGCTCGACAAAATGACTCCATGTCGCCTGATGGTAAGCAACAGTGAAGTCCAGGAATGAGATCCATCGGTTCCGGCACATGATCTCGATACCGATCAACCTCACCTCATCGGCCCGCATAAGTGCTTTTTCACGCTCCGTTTAAAAGACCCAGGGTTATAGGAAGAGGGAAACACGTGAAACGGTAATGAATTCCATTTCCCAATAGTGCGGCACAGGTAGGAGTTACCAAACCTTTTGGTGCGAGATGGTATGGATAGTTTCGTGTGAGGATGGAATTTCCGACCAGCACATGTGGTCTTGGAGGGGAAAGGAGAGGAGGGTATAAGATGGATGAGCTCTTCATGTAATTATCGACACATAATATTAATACAAGCTCTTAATCATATTCTAAAAGTACCTACTAATATACTCGATGTTTATCCTTCGGAACCAATGAAATATTGATAGGAAGTATACTATACTTAAAATAACAAAAAATCATGTCATGAATCATTACGTTCTCATAATGCCATTTAATGAAATGGTACCTATTTACTGTTACTGTTTACCACTATTAGACCTTTCAAAGGATATTTACTGTATAATTATAGTCTTCAAACTAAAAATTATTCCTTTAACTAGCATTATAATATGTAATAGTAGTATTACCCTGGAAAGACGGTAATATTTTGTGACTTATTTTTTGTTTCCTGAAAGGTGTTCTAAATAGTAAGTATGTGTACCTCAATCGTAATAGCATATACAAAATATTATTAAAATGTTCACAATATGCATATTTTCAAAATAATGTACTTAATGTTATGTCCGTAACATACACAGAATTGATGAAAGCTATTCCGTGGTAACATACATCTATGTTGTATTGCAATATTATTTTGTAAAATATCTATAGAAATACGTATAATAAAATTGTATGAGATCACTTTGCTGGACTGTAGACTAAATTGAAATATAAAGGTAGGTACCTACCTATAATGAAGTGAGTGAAGTCTAAACAAGGTTTAATATTAGCTATATTTATTTCGGCTAACGTTTTAAATAGAGTATAAATATTTTTTATATCTAATAGGTACTATGTTTACATAATTACCTATGTCTTTTAGCTTAACAAAATAAATATTGATAATTGGTAAGATGCCGTGAGGCCGCTAAAGTCACAAGGACTAATGGATATTTTATTATTGTTACGCGACAAGACACACACGGCGGTTAGCGCCACTAATACAACATGACTGAGCAATCTTGATATTTAACAAAATATAACTAATAATAATTTTAAAAACCTATAGCATAAATGGGAACTTTAGATCCCCAATGACAGAATAAAATAAATTTTAACCTATTTCTTCATTCAAACTAATATTCTTATGCAATAAAAAGTGATGCGATATTGAACAGTATTTTTTTCGTTATTTTTTTATTACTAATATTACATCTTAATTCTTAAGCATTCCCTAAAGATAGAAAAATAAAAAAATACAATTTTAACTTCCTACGTTAAAAATAAAATTATTATTAAATGTGTGTGTCAGCTATATAACTATAAGCCAACTTGATTATAGCATCCCTTTACAAAACTCAAAATTAGTTAAGTCATCTATACACTACAGTTAAGTTGGTATGTACATTTGAAGCGGCTTGTGTGGTCTTTTTTTAGACATAAATATCCCGTCAGTGTTACAAGTGACGCCGATAATATTTTAAACTACTTCTTACGCTGTTGACCCTTAATATAAAAATATATTATAATACTCTTATGCCAGTCTATTGATGTAATTGCAGTTATTCACAGGATTGTGTAAGTTCGATCTTCAACATGCTTATTGCTTAGTATAGTATTGTAGAAGTGTTATAAGTCTTTTTCTAGATGCCAATTGTAACAATTCAATTTACAAATTGAATGTAGTCGAATAAATTTAGTAATTTAGCAGCGAGTAGCCAGTAGCACAGGTGGGAAGTGTGACACTTCCGTACCTCAGAGAGGCGAGAGCACGTAAAGCCGTCGGTCTTGCGGTCCTACAGGAAGAAGAAATCATAATTCGAAGTGGTTACCTCTACACACAATATACAAGACATAAAAATTTAAAACTCAGTAGGATTATTTCTCTAAAAATGTTCATCTTCCATTCTAGTTATAAAATATAGAATATTTTACCCTTGTTGAGCTTAAATATTAAGTAACTCACTTTTAAAATGAAAGTTATATTGCTTTTAATATGGAATGTCTAAAAAATTGCTGATCTCCCTAAGCTGTTCATAATGTGCAGGTTGTGTAAACAGTAACCAAATACAGAGCAAAATAAGCGCCACAGTAATATAATACTTTCACTGCTCTTTAATACACAAGCTTTTTAACTAAACTAATACATGTAAAATAAGTAAACGTTATATCATAATACCCATCATTTAATTCAAAAAGTAAGTTTAGTACAAAATATTAATCCTTTTTTCTAAGTCTAGCACTAGAAATTTCTATAGATTGAAGCCAATGAGTGATCTCTTCTGGGCATTCAGGTTTTGTATCGGCGCCTGGAATATTTTTCAAAAGTGCATCTGCATCTGCATTAATAAGATTCTGCCGCGAAAGTATAACTGCTCTCACAAAACCATCGTTTAATGTGATGAACTTCTGTTCAATATACAGAGTTTTATCTTCCCAGTATACAAGCTGTAAAAAAAATTACTATCATCATATCTAGATTAGTGAATCACTATTAGAATAATTTCAATCATTAAAAAATAATCCAATATCTCAGAGCCACCAAAACTCCTACGTTTTTGACCTAGGTTACATTATGTATTTCCAAAAAGCTAGTTCTCGGTATCATTTAAAAAATTATTACTAGTTATATAAAAATTATAAATTCTTAATCCTTAAATTTTCATCTTAGGATAACATAATACTGTAAATGGGTAAATATTATGTTTTTTCAATTACGTATGCTAAAACATAACATAAATCTATACAGATCAATAAAATTGGAGTGTCTGTTTGTAATATTAAAATAACCGCTTTTTACTAAATGTATATGGATGTATACACGGTAAATATACCAAAACTACATTTTTTACAATTTTTGTCTGTCTGTCTGTCTATTTGTTCCGGACAATCTCCGAAACAGCTGGGCCGATTTTGACGGGACTTTCACTGGCAGATAGCTGCTGTTATAAGGAGTAACTTAGGCTTTTATTTTAGAAAAAGAATCAGGGTTGGGCGAAAAAAAATAATAAAACCCATGAAATTGTGAAGAAAATCGTACGCAATAACGTACGTACGTAACGTAAATTGCCATATAATTTAAGTGAATATCTTAGAAGTAGCAAGCTACTTTTTATCTATACTAATATTATAAAGCTGAAGAGTTTGTTTCTTTGTTTCTTTGTTTGTTTGGTTGAACGCGCTAATCTCAGAAACTATTAATCCGATTTGAAAAATTCTTTTTGCATTAGATAGCCCGTTAACTGAGGAAGGCTATATATCATCCTGCAAAAATGTACAGTTCCCGTGAGATAGATTTGTTTTTGTCTAGTGTCGAACCCGAAGCGAAGCGAGGGTGAATCGCTAGTGTATAAATATAGCTAACCGTGAAAACGTACCTAGGGACGAACGCGAGCGAAGCGAGCGTGAGTCGCTAGTGTAATATAAATGCTTCATAACCCTCGGCGTGTGAGTCAGATTAGTTTATCCGATTTTTCAATAATTATATCGTTATCAATTTAAAGTTATTACATTTGTTGCATTATTTCACATATTATAATTTTTCAAAGAGTTATAAAAAAAATAATATACATAACAATAGTTCATAAAAAAATTACAAAGTATAATTAATATTTTACAATATGTTCAGTTCCAACGAACTAGTTTTTAGTTCGTTGTTCAGTTCATAAATTAGCATATAAAATACCGACCTTTGTTTCTACTTTGTATGCACTGAATATAGGTATAGTTCTTCTGTACCGGATGCTAGAAGCGCCTTGAAGAACATGTCCATCAACTGCTTTGATATTTTGGTAGATACCTGTCCTATCATAAAAATGAAATCTTGCAAAATCTAGCTCTCTGACATAACGCGCATTATTCATGTGTCTAAGGAAGATATCCACATCTTGTGTTGTACAAAAACCTGCAAAACAAAAACAATCAAGGCTGAAGTTCATGTGAAATGAAAATCTATAAAGTAACGAATATATTGAGCGTGACGCAAACATATACGTATAATACGTGTATGCTAATAAGAAAAGTGCTGAGCGGAGATATGCATTCTAACATAAAATTCACTAAAAAAAACAACAAATTCAAAAGCATTTTCTAAGAAACGCAAACAACTTAGTCTTATATGCCCCGAGAACTAACTACGGCAAAAGGAATCTAATGTTTGAACTTTGAAGGAGCACAGTTATATAATAAATTACCAACATATATAAAGGAATCAAAAACAATTACAACATTTAAAAAAATGCTCAAATATTATATTTTAGAAAATATAAAGCAAAACGTAGTCCTTGCCATTTCCATTATTTCTTTATTCTTAGTGCTTTGCTATGAACTGACTTGTTAACTCGCTTTTATTTATAAATTATTTATTATTTATTTATAAATTAGGTATTTATTATTTGCTTTGTATTTCTTGCAATTAATGTAACTTGTAGGTACGTACTCGCATTTAGTGAATGTTATAATATTTAAAGTGTTTTCTCATGTAAGTGAATTTGTTATTCTTAATGAGAAATAAAGATTCTAAACAGAAATGATAATAATATTTATACACTAAAATAATAATATACCTACTAGCTGCGCTACTTCTTAAGCTTTGCACTAGTGGCATCTATTATTTGTGAGAAGTTGAATGATTTTTTATTAAGTGTTTTGTCAAACACAATTAGGTATTTATTTAATAGAGAATTTTCTATCTATTAAGCAGAATTTTGATAAATCTTTTACCCCCTGCCTCGTGGCACCGGGTTTATGGGATACGAATTATGCTACATTTCAACGTAGCTTCATTCATGAAAAATCATGTAGTAGCTTCTATCATCTTTTCCAAAAAAAACACTATTCTATAAAGAATAGTGCTTTTTTCCTGGAAAGAATGAAAAAAACTTTAAAGTTTCCGAAATATTAACACATTAAGGGATCATTTTAATTTTTAGGATAAAAGATACACTGAATAATGACTTGAGAATTCGGTAATAATGGATAGATAGATAGATAAATTATTGCACACACAAAAGAAAAATACAGAAGATGAAAAGAAAAATAACAAAAGAGCATGCAAAGGCGGTCTTATTCCTATGAGCAATCTCTTACAGACAACCTTTGGTGAAAGGATTAATGAAACCGTAGACGGGACGATACAATTAATACTAAATACATCAGTAATAAACAACGTTTACAAACATAAATACATACCTGCATATAGATACATAAATAAACATAACTACATTCTACATGTAATAAATACATAGGTACATATATACTCAATAGCTAAAGAGATAGATAATAATCAGTTAGACGACGTTAAAAAATATCTAGTGAGTTTGAATGGCGAACATCGCGGGGAGCATGTTCCATAGCTATATAGCTTTTACAGTAAAAATATGGTAATTTTAAACGGTTGTCGCTCTGAGACCTAAGTTGCAATCCAGAGACGTCCGAACCTAGAAAATAATGCTTTCCTTTAAGTAAGAGGGAGTGGTTGGGTAATAGCAGGGTTACTCAAAGTGGGGTACGCAAACCTTTAAGGGTTCGCCATTTGACGGTAGAGGGTTCGCGACAAGATTTATGTAATGGTGGCTGGATGGCTGGCGAATATCACTCTAGAACCGAAAGTGACGTTAGATTCGAAACCCATTTATGGTCACAACCGAGAGCATAAATTCTGGTTTGAGTATTAAGTAACAGGAGTAATTACTAGAAGTGTCGGCAGAAGAAACTCTTCAAGTAAATTTAAAAGGAATGTCTTTAATTGATTTTTGGGCAGCTAGACAGAAAGAATACTTATCCTGAACTCTGACAAAGCAAAAAAATGACAAGAAGCAAGCCCGCCGCGCCCGTCACATTAATACTTTTAACATAATATTTCTTTATATTACTGTATTTGTTAACTTTTATCAAAATAAAAAACCGCATTTTCTTCTATACCTAGATTTTTCTTACGGAGGAGGGGGAAGAGCGGGAGGAAGGGGAAAAGCGAGATAGGCAGGGGTGTGAGTGAGGGTATTTAAAGGTTTGGGGTTCGCTGTTGTCTGGGAACTTCAACAGGGATACGTGGGGCCATAAGTTTGAGGAACCCTGGGTTATAGAAAATGGAAAAAAAGAGGGAAAGAACGTGCAAATTGTGCCTATATCTAATTACCTAAAAGCCACTTAATAACAATAATCTAACTAGTTTGTATGAAAATCGATGAAAGAGTTTCTGCATGAGAAAATAATTACGATATGAACATCTTCCTAGTTCCCTGGGAAACCTTTTCTATTTCCACGACAAAAAGTACACTAAATAACTTAACATATAATTTTGCTACTCTATATCAAAATCAAGGCAATAGTTTCTGCATAAGAAAAGAATTTTCATACAAATATATTCTTCTTTCCCGGGTAACTTTCGTTTTCCGAGATAAATGTATACACATTACACTACATATATTATACAGGTTGTCCCAGGAAAGACTGTGAAGCGGTAGCCCAGAGGTAGAGCACCCCTTGGGCTACCCGAATCACCCCCATGTATGTACTGCGATTTTTCGTAGTTTAGAAGTTATGATTTTTTTTTGTGATTTTTCTCTTATTTAAGAGTTGCAAGACAATTCTAAGCATATTGAAGTGAATAATTGAGATATAGCCTTGATTTTTTTTTATATATTTAGCTAATAGTTAGGCCTCTTTAATACAGAGATAATTTACTTCGCAACCCATACACTTCCGTCATAAGATAAAAAAAACTTAGCATAAAAGGAAATAAAGAAAAAATACCAGTACTTTTAAGAGTGTTTAAAAAAAAATGTCACATAAAATTTTTCAATAAAAAGTATTTTAAAAACTTCCTTGTTTCATCAGCTTTTTACTCTGTAAATTTTATTGAGCTATCTCTATGGCAACATACCTAAAATTCGAAATTAGGCGTATCGAATCTAAAAACCAAAAATTTTAAATTGGTTTTAGATTGGAAAATAAAGAATATTTGACATGAACTTATTTTTAGTGGGTATAATAAGAAGATAAGCAATAAATACCTAATGCAATTGCACTTATTTATTTTAAAGTAGCGACTTACACTCGCTTCGCTCGGGTGCGTCCCTAGGTGCGTTTTAATTTTTTTGAGCAGAACCCTAATTATTTTTCTAAAATTAAAGTAGCCAAGGTACTCCTTATACCTATCATCAGCTATCTGCCAGTGAACTTCCCGTCAAAATCAGTCCAGCCGTTTCGGAGATTAGCCGGAACAAACAGATACACGGCCAAACAAAAAAAATTAAAAATTGTGTTTTTCTTATAAGTAAGGACCTACCGTATATAATTACATATGCAAAAACTGTTATTTTGAAATTACAGACTTCAATTTTATTTATATGTACCTATAGATTACCTACTAAGTACTTATAAATCTAACTTAACCTCCACATGGTACATATTTTTATAGCAATAGGTATATTAAGTAGTTCTAGTGGAAAATTATTAACATTACAAAAAAAATGTATGTCTCTAAGATGTTTTACACCTATAAAAAAGCGCAATACTACTACTATTTGCTACTTAAAATTCAAAATAACATCAAACATATCATTTTATAAGTTATTTTAACCTAGTAATGGGTAATTATCATATAATCACTTACCGTAAATAGTTGTGGAATCTTTTATACCAGATTTCTTTTGGAAAAGTCTCCCAACGCCTATAGTGAATGCGACTCGAAGAAAGTAATTTACATCCCAGAAAATGTACAGTAATGCTACTATTGTTGCTATGACACAGTACATTGTGTTATTATTTCAGATTACTAAAGTTGTATACGTCCAATATCAATGAGAGAAGAGTACCTACTAACTGTGCAACAAACCGGTATATAAATTGTAGTATACGTCATAAGCATGAGGAACAACGGTAAACTGGCATGGCGTCCAAAATGAACATCACTATAATTTGGTCGTAATAAACTGTAAAAAATGTGTTTTAAAATAAATATATCAGCCAGACTAAATATGTAATGTAAGTTAAAAAAAATATAATTAGTATAATAAACACATCTTAATTATAAATACATATGTAAAAAAAACATAAAGAATACTTATAAGACAATTATAGCTAAATTCTAGATTATGGATATATTGTACGTAGGTTTTTAAAATAAGTATAAAAACTAGAAAACAAGGCTATCAAAAATGAATAGGCATACAAAAACATGAAGTAGGTCGGTAGATATATAGAAAAGTAAAAATATACTATATTGTTATCAATTTACAATTTAATTTTTCACGTCTAGTTATTAATATGATTAGATATAGACTCTTAATAAAGTTTATCTATACATATTATTTATATACATATAATAACGTTATATTGTTAGTCCAGTTTTGTTTATCTTTAATGAATAATAACACACGTTATACTTTTTTTGTATTATATATTTACTGATAAAAAGGACTGTAACATAGTGCAATAGCAGTTATGACAACGGTCCACGGCAGAGAAAGAACAATTTTATCTTCCGTGGTTATACTCGTTAACGAGTCCCACCTTGGCCGTAACAGTTCAACTTCACATGGCAATGAGAGATAAAAACATGATCTCTTGTCATGGATCTAGCGATTCTAGAGATGTATCGCCATCAATAATTTCATAACTACCTGAAAACATCTTTAGTAAGCTATGGCCTTTGACTCCTGATATTCTAGAATCATCTCGACAAAAAATAAACATATTTACTGCGCATGTGAATACAGCAATTCAAAACACAATGTTTAACCAACATAGTGTTTTGTGTATAGAAACAGTTTCTTTAATCGAAAATACTCATTCAACGCCATCGTCAATCACTAAAGAATCAGGCAAAAAAGACCTAGTCACCGACAATATTACTGGAGAAATTTATCACTTACAAAGATCAAAGTCATGCACTCCTGACTTTCTAGAATTTTCTACTAGGCATATGAATCTAACAGATCAAGATGCAGATACAGAACAAAAACAGGTCTCAGTCTATATGATTCACACAACGCTACCTTTAAACATACCAAATAAAGAAGAGTATCTGGGCTCGGAGTTCTTTTTTCTGACCGTAATTCGAACCTCAGACACCTGTGACGGTCAATCTTGCACCTTGGTCGCATGACCACGATGCTTATACCCGAGTGTTAGAAATTATCGATCATATTTTGCGTGGAATAATGCGAAAGAAAAACCGCATGAAAACTCGAAAGCACGCATTTTTTCAGACATAAGACTAATCTCGAACAATTTTTGGCCCCGAAAACCCCCACGTACAAAATTTCAGTGAAATCGTTAGAGCCGTTTCCAAGATCGCCATCAAGGGGGCAAACGGGCAGGAGGCCCACCTGATGAGAAGAGATTACCGTCGCCCATGGACATCTGCAACAACGCAAGGCTTGCAAATGCGTTGCCGCTAGGCTTCCAAATGTCTTGTAAATATACAAGAATTGCTCGTTTAAATACATTAGATTCACTTAATTATAATTCCAATGAAATAATACTACAGCATACTAATGCTCCGTCTTTATCTTATTTGAGTCCAAGAGAAACAGGACCGCTCCCAACCATTACCGGTGGTAGGACTCTGTCAAGCCTGAGGAGTCTGACTGGATGGGTACCACCCCCTTATCTATTTCTGCCGCCAAGCAACAATGATTGCATTGTTGTGTTCCGGTTTGAAGGAGAAGGTAGCCAGCGCAATTATAGGCAAGAGGCATATCATCTTAGTCCTCACAGTGACAACGCACCTGCGGTTCTGCATTTTTGTTACTTAAAACCTAAGTGCATAAGCCGTAGGTGTTATGGGCGACAGGTACTGCTGTCCATCAGGTGGTCTGTCTGCTCGTTTGTCACTGAATCTCATTAAAAAAAAATATGTTACATTTTTTATTATTTTAGTCTTCTTTAACTTTAATTAACCGGATGTCCACATTGCCCAATAGTTTTATTCACTTCACCCGATTGGATGGGTAATGAGGATAGCGGTGCTTATTCCAATATTATTCAAAGTTATAAGAAAAGTATTGATGTTACCTTATTTTTGTTATATTATATCAGACACTTTATTAAATATTGATTCATATTCATCAATTGCTTTATTTGTGTGTCAAGTAGTTTTATTTCCATAAGCTGTCAAAGGTTAAGGTGCTTTGCCTGGACTTACCCTATTAAATAAATAAATAAATAAATTTCGTCGTGGCTGTATAAATACGAAGATTAAATAAAATACAAATTTTAAATCGACATCTTTTTTAATTTTTCACTGTTAATTTTCATACTTAACAACCATTCTTTAATGTATTGTGGGCATTTAGGGGTTCTAGTCGATCCAGGTAAGTATTTAAGAAGACTGACAGTAGTTTGCTTACTACTAGAGTTATTTGTAATTGGAAGCGCAAATTGGCGGGAGACTACTAAACACCGCATTTTCCCATCATGTAACGTTATTATTTCATGCTCAAGAAATAAAGACCTTTCATCCCAGTACACTAGCTGCAAAATAATAATAAATACTTTTTGTTTTTAGAATGTAAAAAATGAAAGCATGACTGACTATGTCGACATAGCTAACAATTGGTTTTTATTTAGTATTTTAATATATAATTTCACTATTTTAAAAATATATTTCATTACCTTAGTATTTATTTTATATGGTATAAACAAAGGCACAGTGTCAAAAGACACTGTTAAAGTAGATCCCTGTAATGATCTGATACCAACTTCTCTACTGCGATCATAAATACCAGTTCGGTCATAGAAATGATATCTTGCAAAGTCAAGTTCTCGAATAATTCTCGCTATGCGTATAGCTTTGAAGAACACATCACAATCTTGAAATGTGCAAATACCTGTTAAGATAAAACAATTATGATATATTTATGAAACTAGTGCTAATTTTTCAATTAACAGATAAAAATAACTGTTAACAAAATAAATTACAACCAAAATTGAACATAACAGGAAACACAGTTGAAATATTTTTAACATAGTGCGACAATTTTTTCGTTTGTACCTACATGTTATAAGCCAATTGAAAGTCTATAAGAAGTCTCACCTGCCTTCACTTAACGGATTTATATATGCCAATCATTTTCATCATTACCATTTGCCTTACGGTCAGCGTAGTGGACTTCGGCCTAATACAAATCATTAATACAAAATCATGAATATTACCTACCATAAATGGTAGTGACGACGTTCAATGAAGATTTACGTTGGTAGAAACGACCACTTATTACTGTGAAAATAGTTCTAATCACATAATTCACATCACAAAACATGTACAGAAAAATTATCACTAATAGAAAAAAAGAACATAACATTGTAAATAAGTTACAAAGAACGATTGTAACTAAAACCAAATTTACACTATATGTACCTATATTGGTAATTATACATGAATAAAAAGCGCTGTACATGTTAATTAATAATTCAATGAACCTTATATGACACGAATAGTTAGAAATTCAAATTCTATTAATTTAAAGTTTGAAATATATTTATGTATTCTTTGTAGGTAGGTACTTATTATAAACTAGCCGTCATCCGCTTGCTTTGCTGGGCGTACGTGAATGTTTCTTTTGGTCTTCAGTAATCTTTATTTATTAGGTTCTTTATTAATAAAATATAGTCAAGTTACTATGTCTAGGCATACATATATGATGGGTGACCATTTAGAAGCATAGCATTTCCAGTATAAAAGGTTACATTAGGTCGACTATTAGCTATCAATCGCAACAGTAGTCCTCATAAACTAATAATAGACCTTACTTTTATATCAACAAAATGAAGTCTAAATGTAAGACGAAGCTTTTAAGGGTGGGTTTCATCATTTTTGTTATTAAAATAACATTTTTTTTGTTTATGAAAGAAGTGGAAATACCTTGAATAGTGAGACTATCTTTCGTTTTTCAACTTTTTATTTTTTATCTTGTATGGAGTTAATTTCTTTTATCTATACTCTATACTAATATTATAAAGAGGAAAGATTTTTTTGTTCGTTTGCTTGTATCGAATAAACTCCGAAACTACTGAACTGCTTTAGATGAAATTTGGTAAGAAGATAGTTTCAGATCTTGGGAAGGTCATAGTTTAGTGTTTATCGTGGAAATCATACTTTAAGGGGGTGAAAATGGGGATGAAAGTATAGCAGTAAGTATAAGTATGTATGGTTTGTATGGGGAAGCAACCTTTTTTTTTTTTTTGTTGACGCTGGGGAAACCCATCATGAGGACCTTACCGGCCGTCAATGGGTAAGGTACTGTGAGACTCTTACTCACTAAAACTCACAGCGGAATCCGTCGCCGCAGTGCAGTGGGGCGTTGCAGGATCGCTTGTGCATACACTACAACACATGGGGAAGCAACCTAGGGACGGACCCGAGCGAATCGAGGTTGGGTCGCTAGTCTATATGTATATATATATATATATATATATATATATATATATATATATATATATATATATATGTGTTATTATATTTTCCTAAGTATGTAGGTATACTATAGTAAAGGCGTAGTTTTACACAGAACCAGAAAATAACTTTTCACAATAGTAGCAGGTTTCTTTCATCGCGATATTGTGGTCAAATTATTCTCTTTTTTTACACTGGGCAACTTTTTGTACAAGAAACCCATCAAAAACATAAATGTGAAAATGGGAGCCAGGTTCAATGTTAACTTCTTTGAGATGTCTAAAACCTTAGTCTTTCCCGTGACCACGATTGAAAATAAATCCGCGAAATAATCCGAAAAGATAGTTTTATCTAGAATGGTAATTAATCTAAATTTTTTTGTTGTTTCTACAAGCTAACAAATTGAATAAACACTGCAGTATTTATACAAAGTATTTGGCTGTGCAACAGATCTCTGTCTTCATTTATATTACTGTCACGAATTTGTTATTGTCCGTGATAATAGCTTCCAGCATGAAGGGTCCAAGATTGTATTTATTTAACTCATTTATATTAATTTGCTAAGCTAACTTCATTGTCTCGAGAGATAGGAATTTCTAAATTTTAATAAAAATATTTTTACAAAGGCGAATATTTCTAATAGTTTCCGAGTACTACCTACTACTGATTTTTTTACAGTTTCTAAAAAATATTTCATTGAAAACAATTTCAATTCAAAAACTGCATATTTTTAAATATTCGGCTGAGTTGACAGTTTTATATCTGAATCATAGCATTCCAGTAGAAAAAATCATAAATAAAAACTTTAAAAGTTTTAGGTATCGTCGGAAATAAAAAATAAATGTTGTTTTACACATTTAATTATAATATTACATTAATATATTTACAATAATACCTAATAACATTGTAAAAAAATTCGTTGGAATATAACTATCCAAACATAAATAAAATATACCATGGTGTTATTGTTGAAACAGAATCAAGATGAATATCTTATGCTTAGTAACTAAATGTTTTATAACATCTGCGTACATCAACTCATCCTTAACTAACAAAGTCCGGGACTCACCCTCGTTGAGTTAAAGAAACTAAAAAAAATCAGTTTAACTTATTGTACCAACTATGAAATGCATTAACTGCTCGAAATATGAATCCTTGTCAAATAAAAATGAATTGATGTGACATAATTAGCATATAGATAATATTATTTTTTACAAGTTTTTATTTAATTTCACATGTGTATAAATATTTATTCAATGTTACAGCCCTATGGTTGTCTCCTCGCGAGGTCATTCCTCAGCAAAATTCTGTAGCATGAACACGCAAATTTTCATATATACAAATATGTAATTACATTTAATTTCTATCAAAAAATGTACTTTAAGCGACAAAAAGAAATTAACACTTTTCAAGTTTGAAATAATTTTAATTGGTAGGCGCCTTAGTACCTCTCAGTTGTGGTAAAAAGTTTTTACAACAAATGAATATTCCAGAAAAACCGCTCTATGTAGCGGGATGAAATGTGTGCTACATTTCATTCCGACATATAGAGAGCAGTTATGACTTCGACTCTAAAACTACAAGAGAAAAATTAAAAAAAATAACATCGATTCATCACCCTGTTGCTGCATTCCAATAAATTATTTTATGAACACAAGAGATTGAAAACATAAACGCAGCCAGAGCTATAGTTTAGCTGTTTATATACATATCTAGAGTTAGCTTCGGAAAATTGAATACCGAAAATACCTACTTGAGACTTTTTTAACCGACTTCCAAAAAAAGGAGGAGGTTCTCAATTCGACCGTATGTATTTTTTTTTTGTTGTTCGCGGATTTTTTCGTCGTTTATGAACCGATTTTGATAATTCTTTTTTTGTTGGAAACGAGATATCTCAAGAGTGGTCCCATAATAAGGAAACCAGGATCTGATGATGGGATCCCAGAGAAATCGTGGGGAACTTTCGAAAATTGTAGCGGCGACTAGTGCGTTTGATAACATTTTCATTAGGTATTTTAAAGCACTACTATTTAATGAAGGTCTGGAGTCGATCTGATGATGGACCCAATGATAGTCGAGGAAACTCCTCAACGATATACAGCAATTACCTGGTGTTTGGGCTTGATTAATTTATATTGATAATACGTCTACACTAAAAATGGAAAAATAAAAACTTTAAAAAAAAAATAAAAACCGACTTCCATGCACTGAAAAATAAAAAATAAGTAAACGGGGGTTTTCATTTAGAATAGATACTTAAACAATTTGTATTGGCTGGTACCAGCCAATACAAATCAAAGCACACCGACTTCGAAAATATCTGATTAAGTATCTATTCTAAATGGAAACCCCCGTTTAGTTATTTTTTTACTTTTCAGTGCCTGGAAGTCGGTTTTAATTTTTTTTTTTAAAGTTTTCATATAAACGAATTTTGTTATACATACATTATTATATACATACATTATGTTATCATACATTTATTATATTTCAATATATTATAGACGATAAATGTTTTAAAAACAGTTTTGATAGTACCTTTAGAACATTATACGTAGGTACAATATATACGACTTCACTCAATAAAGTTAAGGTATGGTATAGGGCCTTCAATGGTGGCTATTACACTGTCTACAATCTGGAGCACAAGATGTAGGCGGTGGATGTGGCAGAGGTAATAATAAGGGAGCAGATAATGCTGGTAGTGCGGGCAGTGGTACCAACCACTCTGATCCACAAACTCGGCCCATCACTAATGTTGGTAGCAATGGTGCTCGAGGTCCAACTGGGCGGAATGCAGACCATCTAGATTCAACTTCTTCCGAACTAGATACCGTCTCGAATCTAATAGTTGAAGTAGAGCTCACACTAGGCATTGATTTATCACGTTGAGCCTGCAAATTAATTTATTTAAGTTTAAAAATATGTATAATCTCAATAATAAAAAAATAAACACTTATTTCAATTATGTTTTTAAGTTGATAATATATGGACAAACTTATATTCAGGATAGACGCAGACTTTTTATCAGAAAAAAGCGCATTTAATATAATATTCCAAAATATTGTAATTTTTTGGGCTACCCAACGTTATCTATAATATTAAAAGTATAAAAATGAAACTTCAACATTATGTGTAGAAATATTAAAGATAAATCAATGAAATTATACAAGCGAAAAAAATCTTACAAATAAAATATGAAGACGGAAAAGTAGACATGTAAATATATAGGTACATACACTCACATGCATGGTGTTACAATGTTCTACAGCTCTTAAAAGATCGTGATTGCAACGGCGAAGCACTAATTCTAATACAGAGCGCTTCTTCCCGGGAAAAAGCTTCCGCAACATTTCTAGTCCAGCCGAGCTTACGTTGCTTGTGCTTTCGTCAACTGCTGCGCTAAAATTTTTAATAACTAATTAGTTTATACTAAAAAGAATTTAATGTTGATTTTGAATATTATAATTAAAATTACTGGCTTTAAGTATAGTTATAGAATAAAATAAATATTATAAATAATGCGAAGTACCATGATCGTAATCCAAAATTAACATTTCCGACGGAGTCCGGAGTTACGCTGCAGCAATCTGGTAGTGAATCACTTGTTTCACTGTCGATGTGGATTGGCTAAAATATAATTGTTTATTTTTAACAATCTTTTTTATAATTTGTACAAAAATATTATGAAGAACTTGGGTTCTGATTTTATTGTATGTATTAATAAGTATCTAATAATTAAAACCTCACATTAGCGCATACACAAAAATATTTAATTAAACTAAGAATTGTCTAACCTATCACATTTGAACTTACAGTTTGATCATCCACAGCAGAATCTGGCTCCGGGCCAGGACTTGGACATGGACCGGTGACTCGCATACCATATATGCGACCTGGAGGCAATGTCTCCATTGCCGTGCCACTTTCTACTGAAGCTAAATGTAGAGCAATTTTATCTTCTGCAGCCTGCTGTCTTTTTAGAGCAACCTTTCAAAATGATTAATTCTTTTGGATTTAATTGATAAAACGATAAAAAGTATTTTCGTAATCTTTGAATAGTTTTGTTTTTGTTGATCTTTTCTGATTTAAAGTGATTTATTATAAGGTTAGGTACTAAGCTAGTACCTACAATGTATTTAAAATTAGAATGTAATGTGTACCATAAAAAAAAATAAGAGGTTTTAACACTTTGCGAAATGAGTAATATTATAGATCTTTCTCATTTAACTCATAGAATAGTAGATAATGCCATAAACTTCTGCACATCTACAAATAATAGAGATGTCAGTTACGTCAAAGTTTTTTTATTCTCCTATCCAAACCAATTTTACTGGAGGAAAAAAAACAGTACCTAATACCTTTTAAAAATAACTAACGACTTACACAGGTAAAAATACATACATAATAATTAATAATATATTGTTTTATTTACAGCCTTTTAGTTTTTGCCAATTAGACATTTGAAGTAATATTTAGCAATTTTTTATCCCAAATTAATCTAAACATATAAATTGTCTATATTTCTGTCATCACCTCTTAAAAAACTTTAATTTAATACCCCACTCGATTAGTTTGGAAGACACACAAATTGGCACCTAAAAGCCGCCATTTAAATTTTTAACTATTTTTATATAGCCTATGACACTCGTGTTATCAAGACAAGTCTAACGACGTATGACACATCAAAATCGGCTCACGTGTTTGGTCTCTAGAACACCACATAGGAACAACATACATACATACTTACATACATACAAACACACACACACGCACACGCACACGCACACACATACATGCATACATACATACATACATACATACATACATGTGTGCAGGCCTAGCTCTATCTACAAAAGATGATCTCATGTGACGTCGTGTAATTTGCATCTCTGTTCATGGCTGAACAGACCAATACTGGAGTTGAGATTACAATTTTTGCAGACGTATTGATTTTGCTGCAAAGAACAGGATGACAGCTGGTCGGTCGCACGATGGTGTCTGCATGCGCGTTTACGGACTAAGGTATTGAGCCAGGCGCGGTCGTGCACCTTTACACCGTCTGTATAAAACTTCCTCCAACCGGCACGATCCTTTGCAACTTCTTCCCAGGTAGCTACTCCTATATTGAAGCTAAGCTAGACATATCGCATTTAACGCTGTCCTTAAACTTCAACAAAGGACGACTGACAGGTCGCTTGGCGTGTACTATTTCACCGAGGAGGACCTGCCTTGGCGAACAAGACGACTTCATTCGATGCAAATGCCCCAGCCAGCGCAATTTTCTCTGTTTGAGGAGACCGGTTACGCTAGGCAACTGTGCAGATACATATATACATACATACATAGACTGGTAAACACATTACTCCTTTGTGTCGCACAGTCGGGTAAAAATAGTTATTGCGAGTGCACTTAAACAAAGTATGCAATAGCATACTTTTTAACCGACTTCTAAAAAAAGTAGGAGGTTCTTAATTCGACCGTATATATATATATATATATATATATATATATATATATATATATATATATATATATATATATATATATAAAGCTTAACAAATAAACTAACAACTTAACAATAAAACTTATTAAATATAAAAGCTTAACTTATCTACTACTGAAGTAAGTAGATATAAAATGATCTTTCAAATAGATATCACCGTAATTTATTTAGGTACCTACTATTGTTTCGCTACATTGGGTGATCGGTAAACTGATATATAAATTAATTTAGCGAGAAATCAATCACAAACAGACAGTGTTTGTGTTTGGTAAGCGGTCACCCAGGGGATTGAGACGGGCCATCACTCCCGGGGCGATCGCCGCCTCATTGAAAACGAAAACAGAACTCGATCGCACCAAATCAAATAAAAACCTACGTGGAATATTTATAACTTCAGAGTTTTTATTGATGAAAGTCAAAATGAACATTGAAGCCTTCTAAGAAACTTAATTAAATGCCTTTTCTAGAATTTTTCACTCACAGATTTTAATAGTATTGTTATTTTTATTAGTGTTTATTAAAACAGACAAGTTATCAGTTAATCAAAAGTAACAGCCAAACTTATAACTCATGTAGGTATTAAACATTTTTATTCACAAGTCGGTATACCTTTTTTGAAATATTTTAACATTAAATCTATCTTAACGTACCAACATAATAAAAGAAATACTTTACCAGCTAATAAATTTAGGATGAAAGTGGTAGGACATCGACAGCGATGCATTACTGAACAAACCGATCGATGTTTCATCCGGCGTCCGCGGTAAACATGTGCCACTTGTTTAAATAAACTCGGCAGCGCATTAGCTGGTCTCGATTTCACTACATTAAAACACATTAACGCCTTCACGGTGTGTGTTATTTATGAATTAGGTAACCGATATGTTTCGACAATCCTAAACTTAAACTTAAAATAATGAGATCGTCATAAAAGTTAGGTAGGTACTTCTATGCGATTAATAATAATTATTTTTAAATAAACTAATAGTAAAAAACATTTTCTAAAAGGGGAAGAGCTAGTAATACAACAGAATTCGTCCTGATGCCCTGAGGTGGTATGTTCACGAGTCACGACGTAACATTTAATACATCCTGATGCCATTCAGTCTTATGCACTGCCTCACCTTGGCTTGGGTTTTTGAGTCTACGCGCCTTTTTTATGTTTTGAATTGCATTTACGCATACCACGTGTAAACATACAGGTGGTTATGTGGGACTCACCGGCTAGAAAAGCCTGTACTACCTATTAAAACTCAACGGAACCTCCCCCAACGTCTTAATGAGGCGTTGCAGGACCGCTTACTCACTTAACCATGGCGCCCCGACAGCAGGTCTGCCGAAGCAGACCACAACAACCATGGGGTTGCTCCACGATCCACTCTGCTACAGAGAAGTACCAAGAGCAACAGCATAGCACATCGCCCACCGAGGTGGGTGGTGAGGTGGGCCGCCTCCCACCTCGGTGGGCCACCACACCTTGGCTTCCGCCGCGCCCGGCTGTATTGCCAGGCACTACTGAGCCCCTCCACCACGATAAGGTGAACGAGTTGGGGGTGAGTCTATGCGCCTATATCAACCCATCTCAGCTTGAAACTTACTTACATATGTAAGACCAAACATTAAATGCATAATGTGTAAAGAAAATTACAGATATACTTAATTATATGTATATACAAAACAAATATACACTTAGTTATTACTGTACAAGTCATGTAAAACTTACTTGGGCCTAAATAAATATAGTTCCAACCTTGATTTTTAAGGTTTCCTTCCTCTAGATAAGTTGCAAACCAATGCTAATAACACACATCTTGCAAAATTACACATCTCACGGTGTGGGTCCACTAGTCAAGTCAACTGAATTATGATTAAGTACATATAAAAAAATTTGTACGTATGCTGTTGACCGCTCAGGACAAGTTTCATTTGGTCCTTAATTTCCTAAAATTCATCTTAGATTTTACTATTCCGCTCATGTACGTTAATTTTTACTTGTGTGCTTTGATTTGTATTGGCTGGCACCGACTTCGAAAAAAACTGATTAAGTATCTATTCTAAATGAAAACCCCCGTTTAGTTATTTTTTACTTTTCAGTGCCTGGAAGTCGGTTTTTTTTTTTAAGTTTTTATTTTTCCATTTTTAGTGTAGACGTATCATCAATACAAATTAATCAAGCCCAAACACCAGGTAATTGCTGTAAATCGTTGAGGAGTTCCCTCGACTATCTTTCGGGTCCATCATCAGATCGACTCCAGACCTTCATTAAATAGTAGTGCTTTAAAATACCTAATGAAAATGTTAACAAACGCACTAGTCGCCGCTACAATTTTCGAAAGTTGCCTTCGAATTCTCTGGGATCCCATCATCAGATCCTGGTTTCCTTATCGTGGTACCACTCTTGGGATATCTCCTTTCCAACAAAAGAAGAATTATCAAAATCGGTTCATAAACGACGAAAAAATGCCCGAACAAACATTATATATATATATATATATATATATATATATATATATATATATATATATATATATATATATATATATATATATATATATATATATATATATATACAGTATTTTTTAATTGTATTGAAGAGCATTAATACCAAGTTTCAAGAAATTCTGATTATAAATATTTTTTGGGTAATGTGTATTCTCGTGGGAATGAGATAATCTCCCGCGGTAAAAAGTATCCTATATGTTGACCCGGATATCCAGCTATCATCATACCAAATTTTATCAAAATCTCTGCAGTGATTTTTCTGTGATGCGGTAACAGACAGACAGACAAAAATTCTAAAAACTATAGATTCGGTCTCTGTATCTATATACTATACATATAATAAAATTCTAACTCAGTCGAATCTGTACCTTAAATATTTTTTGGAAAATCTTATTGAAATTTTTAGAAGGTTTTTAAAAACTTCTATATTTATTTTAGTAAGGAAATACATAGATATACAAGCATTTATATATAGGAAATATAAGCATTCAATGTCTGCTGTTTTAGCTAGCTAATTGCAGTCTGATACGAGTTTAAAATTATATGGGTTCATTGTTAAATAGGATACATACATATGTAGGTATGTTATTCTATATAAGCTCCCATTTTCTAACTTTACATTAAAAAATAAACAGAGGACTACTGTTTAGTATAGCATAGAGATATAAGTGGTATTTAAAATGCCCATAGGTACCTACCTATTTATTTAAATAATTAAAATTAATATATTTATTTAAATATTAGGAAGGTACAAGTTACAATATAAAGTACCTATAAGATTTTCGTTTCTTATACTTAATGCCTAAACAGCATTTTATATCACAATATTCTTCTTAGAAATACTGACCTGAGCAGCCATAATCCTTTGTCGCTCCTTTATTAAGCCGCACTTTGGACACTGACAGTCTCGATAAGCGCAAGCCTTTTTGTGGCCTCGAAGACTTGAAATAAGACCGTGATTTCGACATCTCGCACACTTTGGGACCCGAGCTCTACCACTATTCATTTCGATAAAACAATTTAATAATTATTCTGAATTAATCAATTGAATGGAAACGAGTGTAAAACTGCAGTATCACAATCCATATAAATTTTGTGTATACCAGTTCCTTTAGCTTTAAACTTGGCTAGACACTCTACCGCGTGTCTTGTTATTCACTGTATGTATATAACTTCAGCTCTATTTGTTTTATTTTAACATGTATTTTATTGCTAGAGTAATTATTATAGTAACTATTAAAATAATTGTATTATGATACAAATCACAAGTTTTAACAAAATCGGCCGCCCACACAACACTCCGCCCTGAAACTATCGGTAAGCTTTGATTGTTTATTCCGAAACATGAAGTCGGTAGGCGTTGCTACAAATTACATGTATCCATATGAACCTCGACCCCATATTATAGGAGATAAAGTTAAGTTCCTGAAGTCTTCGCAGCATCCGATCTATCCTAATCCGCCCTCGCTTAAATATCCACCAATCAGAATCCACAACACACCCCATTGGTTACAATACGCTGTTGGAAAAACAACGGAAACTACAGTGTAGCTCTTGGCTTGTATTTCTGCTTATAAAAGCGACAAAGTGATATTTCAATAGAATTATACATATAATAGAATTGTTTACAGAATATCGTTAGCAAATATACTGGGTAGGATTTCGTAAGAAACAAGATATTTATGAGCTATTAATGTGCCTAATTTATAAAAGTAAGGTGTTTTATAAGTAGGCATTATAAATATTAAAGTAACGTAATAAATAATGACAGTCATCAATTTCAAGCTTACAAGCAAACGTATGATCTAAGATGTACTAAGTAGGTAGGTAGTGTAGGACATACGTATACAGGAATATAAATCTTAACACAATAACTGAGTCTATCGAGTAGTCCTTGGAAATATGTACCTACCTAGAGACGTGTAGCGAGGATAAGTCGTGTAAAGTTGCATTTTTATATATGAGTGGTTTCATGAAAAAATAATATATTGATTAATTTGTAATGATTTATGTATAAAGCATTTATTTATATAACCTTGGCCTATAAGAATGTATTTAAAAAAAGGGATATTCATTCGTTTCCCGAAGTTTGAACGCAGATATCGGTAACACCATGTAGTGACTAGTCATTAATTGTTTGTAATACTGTAAATTATGTAACTCATTATTTAAAAGAGTAACTGTTGAATTTCTAGCCGGCTCTTCTCTGCAAAACTGCTTTTCGAGCCGGTGGCAGCTTCCACTCGGATGCAGACCGAACGACACGACGATTTTAAAAGAATTAAGTTGATGTTCCAAAGTACTGAATATATGAATATATGCAAGGAATATCTCGAAGTAGATTCATCCTACAGTCGCTAGTATAGTAAGTAACAAAGTAAATTTTATTAAGAATTTACTTCGCTATAGATTTTACCTACTTTTAATACCTATAAAGTATATCTACTCGGGAGATTGCGGAGGGATTAGACTTGTTAATAGCTTCAAAGCATGCCAGATGGGAAACTACTTAGTGTTTCTTTATGTTATCTTGTGCCAAAAACAGAAAAGCGGCAAAAAAATTGTAATTGACACCCGACGGTGGGAAATGAGATGAGAAGAGGTGGTTTTCACTCATTACTCAGCCACTTCTTTAACGATGTCCCTACATAATTGGGTAATAACATGATCTGTGGTATTAATGAAATATAAAATATAAAAATTATTATGATTATTATTAAAAGTGTGTTAATTATATATTATTTATAATTTATATAAAATCTTAGCAAATTTTTTTTCTTAAATTGTTAATCCATACATACATATAAAAAGTTAGTAACAAAGCGAAAACTAAGTACACATAAAATAAGTAGGTATGTTTTAAAAACAATGACTATATCATATTGTGTACGTATTACGGACCCCATAGCAACAGCTGTGTTTGTGTGCATTTCACACAAAAAGTGCAGAACCGATTTCAACTAAATTTTGTGTAGCTTATTATCCGGACTCAACATTTATGATACTGTCGAGTCGTCTTTAGAAAACATGGCTAACGCTGACTAAATCGAGATACGACCAAGCAATGTACTAGAATATTGTAACTACTTATATCTTAAGAGGCCTATAGAAAAGTCCGCAATAGTATATCTTCTAAGGTAATTAAAAGATACTAAACTCGTAATAGCCAATTACTTTTTCTAGCCTTCGACGCAAAAAGAGGAGTGTTAAAAGTTTGACGTGTCTATATCAGCTGTGGCATCCTAGCTCCTACAGCTGACGTGATCGAGATGGTTCTTAGCTATAATTTATGAAGATTTGTTTAGGCGTTTGATGATCATCAGCCATCAGCTCATTTCCTACTTGAAAAAAGGGTCATTACTAACTTTCACAGATCCGATTGATTTGAAGTTTAGTGTACTGTTACTTCGGTGGTATTTCCCAACCACCTTTCCTTGAGCTGATCCTGTTGTTTCAAATAGTCTGCGGGATACTCAATTTCTCAGAAACTTACACCAAATGTAGCGTGTTTGGACTCATAAGAATAGTTTCAATAGGCTCAATACAAATAAAAAGAAGATTGATAATGATAAAGTATTAGCGGTACCCTGACGCAGCGACTCTTATCATCAAAATATTAATTAGGTACTTTTAATGAAGTTAAAAGGCCAAGAGTGAATTTTTTTCCCCTTTTAGTTTTTTTTTTTTGTGTGAGTTTCTTAATTTTTTTAATTTTATTATCTACTAGCAACTCACCCTCGTTCCGCTTGGGTTCGTCCCTATAGTTACGTTTTAACGTTTAGCTCAGATATGAGATATTTTCCCGCAGTAAAAAGTATCCTATATATGTTGACTCGGAGAACCAGCTATCATCATACCAAATTTTATCAAAATCTGTCCAGTGGTTTTCCTGTGATACGGTAACAGACAGACAGACAAAAATTCTAAAAACTATAGATTTGGCTTCTGTATCAATAATAAAGTCTATTCCAATAAGATTTTCCAAAAAAATATTTAATGTACAGATTCTGCTTAGTTACAATTTTATTGTAGTACCTGGGCGACCGAGCTTCGCTCGGAGTTCTTGAAAGATTGTATATTTTACATTAAGTGACTAAGTGTTACTGAGACAGTTGTATAGATGTCGCGATAAGAATAATTTTCTTTTTAATTTGGCTTAAAAATAATTTTACATTAAGTGACTAAGTGTTACTGACAGAGTTGTATAGATGTCGCGATTAAATTTTGCGTAGAATAATGCATAAGAAAAAGGCATGAAAACTCGAAAACACGCGTTTTCCCAGACATGTGACTAATCTAGATTAATTTTTCGCCCCCGAAAGCCCCCATATACCAAATTTCAGCATAATCGTTAGAGCCGTTTCCGAGATCGCCGGTATAAATAAATAAATAAATAAATATATAAATATACAAGAATTGCTCGTTTAAAAATATAAGATGTATAAATTTAAAAAGTACCTGGGTGCGCACCCTAAGACCGGGTCTGGCATAGCAGTCTTCTCAGTAAGCTTCCGGCATATGGGATACCCACTGGCTTTTGTAGTTGGATATCTGATTTTCTGAGTGAGAGGTCATTTCGGGTGGTCGTTGACGGCTGCTCATCTGACCTAATGGCTGTCAATGCTGGTGTTCCTCAGGGATCTGTTCTGTCTGCAACACTCTTCTTGCTGCACATCAACGATCTTTTAAAACCCGGTATTTTTGGGTACGCTGATGACAGCACTGTTGCCGATAGATACATGTCTAGTTCTAGAGCCAGTGCTACTGAAATCCTTGAGCAAAGAGAGGCCTTGGTGAAACGCGTTGACTTGACTCTGAGGGAGGTGTCAGATTGGGGTAACGCCAATTTAGTTAAGTTTAATGCCACCAAAACACAAGCGTGCTTATTTACTGCAAAAAAGAGCCCCTTTACATTGGCTCCCACTTTCCAAGGTGTAACCATCCCGATCAGAGACCATATTGAGCTCTTGGGCATAGACATCTCACCCAATCTCAATTTCGGGAAATGCATCGAGTCAAAAGCCAAAACAGCTGCCAAAAAACTTGGTATACTGAATAAGGTGAAGCGGTACTTCACGCCTGAGCAGCGCTTGATTCTCTATCAGGCTCAGGTGCGCTCAGCCATGGAGTACTGCTGCCACCTCTGGGATGGCTCTGCCAAGTATCAACTCGATGCATTAGACTCGATAGATCGCCGCGCCCGCCGTATCATAGGTGATCAAAAACTAACACAGGTGAAAATGCTCAGTTTGAAGCATCGACGCAATGTCGCCTGTCTATCGATCTTCTATCGGATATACTTTGGGGAGTGCTCGCAGGAACTTCACAACCTTGTACCTCCTTCACCGTTTTACCGCAGAACTGCAAGAAGACGTGAGCGCTGGCATCCTTACGTGGTAGAAATCGAACCAACTCGCACGAAACGCTTTAGCTCTACGTTTCTGAAACGAACAGCTAAGTTGTGGAACACCCTTCCAGCATCCGTGTTTCCTACCACATATAATATAAGTACCTTCAAGGCAAGAGTGAATAGGCATCTTCTAGGCAAGCGCGCTCCAACCTAGACCTCATCAGTGCTTTAGCGTTGATTGTCGTCAAGCGCAAGCCTATCTTAGAATAAAAAAAAAAAAAAAAAAAAAAAAAAAAAAAAAAAGTCGCTAAGTACCTATTAATAACGATATTTGTATGATATACACACGTCACATTAACCATAATTATGACAAAAGAAAAAATTAAATTGAATAGTTCTAATTATTCTTCAGGTTTTATTTAGTCTACTAGCGACTCACCCTCGCTCCGCTCGGGTTCGTCCCTACTTACGTTTTAAGGTTTAGTACAGATTTCTCAGAGATGAGATATTTTCTCGCAGTCAAAAGTATCCTTTATATTGACCCGGATAACCAGCTATCATCATATCAAATTTCAGCAAAATCTATTCAGTGGTTTTACCGTGATGCGGTACCAGACAGACCGACAGACAGGCAAATATTCTAAAAACTATAGATTCGGCCTTTGTATCGATAATAATGTCTATTTCAATAAGATTTTCCAATAAATATTTAATGTACATTGTACATGTACATTACCGAATCTGTACCTACATTATGTACAGATTTGGCTTACTTACAATTTTATTATATGTATAGATAACTAATAAAACATAAAGGAAAGAAAACTGCGTTTATTGCGGATACGGATTTTGTTTATAAATGTTCACTTCATCTGCGTTTCTTCGAAGTCTGGCGTCATGGTGACGTCCCAACTGGCTTGATACCTTTGTAGGGTTACGCAATTTATGTATTCATATTTCATTTAATGTTTAGTAACGGCTAGTATATATATTGTATAATTTTATAATGCGAGGCAGTCGCTCGATAGTAGTGGTAACAAATAGACAATAAATATAATAATTGGACTTGAGTATATTTTATTACCAACACGGACAAAGTACCTAAAAAAAAAAGTCACTAATATAAACAGTCACTGTTTTTCTTTTCACCACGCACTATGTTGATCACGTCGGGGTCACCAGTTTAGGTACTTTGTCCGTGTTGGTAATAAAATATACTCAAGTCCAATTATTATATTTATTGTCTATTTGTTACCACTACTATCGAGCGACTGCCTCGCATTATAAAATTATACAATATATATACTAGCCGTTACTAAACATTAAATGAAATATGAATACATAAATTGCGTAACCCTACACCTTCTTTCATCACTTACGTAAGACATAAGTCTGCATTTACATCTGGAGGAACCGGGAACCATTTACCTTGTTCCTCACTACAGGTGCCAAATTTTTTTGATAATAATAAAAGAAATGTAATGAATTTTCAGATTATTACATCCTATATTTTAATAAGCTGTTGACCTTGATCAACTGAACTTCTCGAGGCATATATGCATGTGCTTAAGCAAATTAAACACTTATCTTTAGCATATTTTATTTTCTCTACAACTTTTCAAATTGGCATATGTTTCTTCAAGGTAAAGTGAATGAACTATGTCAGGTATTGGTGCATATTTATCATTGATGTTTAAGAGGACATCTTTCAAGCTACTTTTCAAAGAATCAATAAAAAGTCACTACACTTCAAGCATTTTATTAAATGGTAAAATGTATTAAACTGGCAATACGAAATTATTCTATTTTTGATGAAATACTGTAAACATTTTTGTTCTCCGCTTTGATACCAATAAAAGCGTATAATTGCAATAAATAATAGGTCAAATCGTATATGTTATACATAGAATTATTTTCAAATATATACAACATTTTCATCACAGACCTGTTTTTAATGAAACTTTACAAAAATTAAAAAAATCTGAAATACAACTAAATATATAAAGTAAAAACTATTTTGTATAAATGAAAAACAAACATTTTAAGTTAATTTTATTTGCTTTTCTTTTTCTCATGTTGTTTAGCAGCTTTCTTTTTCATTATTTGTATCCTTTTATCTGCAGATACAATATTGATATTTGGAGTTACAACTTTAGATGGTGAAGATGATGAAGAGCTGCTAGAAGATATTTTAACTGGAGTAGTAGATCCAGATATATGAGAAGGCGACTTGGATACTGATGATGACTTGTTTGAAAAACCAGCTGCAAATCCCTGAGATGATAAGCATGATGCACATTGCCAACCAGAGGACATATCATTATCACTTATTACAGGTTTGTGGCAGTCCTATAAATAAAAAAATATATAAATATTATTAGAAATAAATTATACTACTCCATTTATTTATAAAAATTACCTGGTGATACAAAGCATGGCAAGCATCACATTCTACTAAACGATTTCCAGCTTGCACTGCTATTTGCCTACAAACTACACAGGTTAAATCCTCTTGTAAGAAGTCAAAGTCCATAACAGAACCATCATCACTCTCCCTCTCTGGTATTTGTATTTGTTGAGGACTTTGTTGTGGTACGGCAACAGTTTTTGCACTGCTGGAACTTTTCTCGTTTTTGTGTTTAGATCTCGATGGTGATTCCATTTTCTCTTCGTTAAGATACTTTTTCGGTAATA
Organism: Argynnis bischoffii washingtonia; assembly: GCA_033884665.1. Lineage (NCBI taxonomy): Eukaryota > Metazoa > Arthropoda > Insecta > Lepidoptera > Nymphalidae > Argynnis > Argynnis bischoffii. The sequence goes on along the minus strand of CM066618.1, from coordinate 7,735,405 downwards.
CATTTCCAAGAGTCTTTGAATTACCATAAGTCTGCCGAATCACATCATCGAGAGTTAAACGCAATTGTTCTGTTGAATCAGAAGCGCTCGAATGTAGATATTTTAGGCATAATTTTATCGATGGGTCAAAATCTATAGAAGACATTTTACTGCTTAATATATTCTTCTTTATGTATTTTCTTTTCTTATTACTGTAAAAAATACTATTATTCAGCTCAAAATAAAAATTTGAAATGATTGGCATTCGGCATTTATTCTGTCAAATTCAATAATTCCTCCTAAAGTAATAGTTCTCTATGGTCATTGGTCAATAATTTGCAGGGATGTGAAAAAATAATCGATTTTTATATTAATCGATTATTTTTTTCTTAAAGTGACTCACGCTCGCTTCACTACGTTTTCACGGTTAGCTATATTTAGGTATACATAAATAGGAGCTTGCTAATCCTAAGTTATTCATTTGAATTATATAAAGATTTACCCTCGTTTTGCTCAGGTGCGTACGCCGTACGCGGATTTTGCTCACAATTTTGTGGGTTTTAATTTTTTGTCACGGAACCCTGAATCTCTTTCTACAATAAAAGTAGAGCCTAAGTTACTCCTTACAACAGCAGCTATCTGCCAGTGAAAGTCCCGTCAAAATCAGTCCAGCCGTTTCTGAGATTAGCCAGAACAAACAGACAGACAGACAGACAAAAATTGTAAAAAAAATTGTTTTGGTATATGTACCGTGTATACATCCATATGCATTTAGTAAAAAGCGGTTATTTTAATATTACAAACAGACACTCCAATTTTATTTATCTGTATAGATTATTTTTTCTTACAATCGATTTTAATAATCGATTCTCTAAATATTAAAAATCGATTTTTAATGAATTGATTATATTACTTTTTTTTTAAGTAAAAAAGATATGTAATTATTGTTTTATTTTATTATTATTTTCTAATCATATGTTAAGGGATGTATTTGTGGCGATAATTTATACTAGTTTTTTTATTGTTTAAACTTAAAAAAAGTTTTCTTTTGTATTTTAGTTTTGAGACCAAAAGGTCACTTTATTTCTTGTGATTATTATATAATTTTATTTTTGTTGTAGTAAAATGATAGATGATATGTGTGTTAATAATTCGCATTTTAGTACTTTTATTGCTCAAACTTAACATTTAAATAAATACTTGTTTTGTATTTTAGTTTGGAAACTAATAGGTAATCATTTCGTTCTTTTGTATTAATTGTTTTGTTTTATTTACATTTCAATAAAATGTTAAATAGTTGTAGTTGTAAAATGCTAAAAATTAGTAGGAATAATTTCATTCAGTTTCCTCATTATTTAAGTTGAAAAAAAATCTTGGTTTGTTTTTCAGTTTTAAAACCTTTTGTTTGTTTTAGTTATCGACTTGGTAAGTTTATTATTATGTACAAAAAATGCAACTTTTTGAATAGTTCGATAAAATCGTTAATTTTTAGTTTTACAAATTGATTTAATTTAAATAGAGAAAAATCGATTATTTAGTAATCGATTTTTTCCCCCCAAGTCACATTAATAATTTGTCTTTCGACTTTGCTTTGCGATCATTACAGAATACATAATATATTCTATATAGAAATACTACGCTTATTAAAAATTATATAGACTGTAAATAGTATATAAGTACTCTATTATTATTGCACTTTTTGCTTGAGGAAGATTTTTCAAAAGGAGGGCGCCACGTGTATCGCCTACTTACATTCAGTCTGAGATTAAGCAATTTTATGTGATATATCTTTTATACCTGGTTTTTTGCTTATGTTGTATTCGCATCTTATTTGTACAATGTATTGTATCTGGAAGTTAGACCAGCTAAAGAAAGAATTGAGAAGGAGAGGTGCATCCTGCGATGGTCCTAACCATAGATGACAAATAAAAGTCCTGACTGCCTGATGGATCAACACACAGCCTAAACCGCTGGTCGTAGAAACGTGAAATTTGTAGAATGAGTTCTATGTACGATTTAGGTATCCTATAAGATTTGTAAATTTATCTAAATTTTAAATAATATGAAAAAAAAATACATTCACGCTATAGAGCTTTACAATATACTGAGGGCTATAGTGATCATGACATCTGGCGGGAGAAAAAGGCAAAAATCTTCCCTATTAAGTTTTGAAGTAAGAAATTTAAAACAGATTACTATTAACAATTTTTAAATTGACTAAAGACATATTTGAATAGCCTAAAAAGTGGGCGAATCGGGTGAAAAGCGATTGCTCTGTAATCAATTATAATACCGATCCCCACGCTTGCCATTTGCCACCAACATTAAACCTCTACAAAACCTTGGCAAAATTTAAAGAGACAAACGTTGCTAACCAAAACAACAAACGTATGGGAGCATCACAAGCACTTGTCGCAAAATGTCCTTTGATTTGTGCACAAAAGTCGACAGTTGTTTGAAATTGTGAATGGCTTGACGAAGTTTGACAAACGTGTTGATCAGGCACAATTACATGTATAGTTCGCCTATAAAAAGCTACAAACAAAACTTTCACTTATTTGCATGGAACATAAAAATGTTCTTCTATTTTATGTACTACATATTATGTTTTAAATTTTAATTAATATTGTTTTTGATTGTTATTAATTTACATTATTATCAATTTTGCGTCACAAACAAACTGAGACAAGTTAGCCGTTAGCCTATAATATTGCAACACCGTTGAAATATGATGTCATTTTCTCCTTAAAGTTTAAACTGTGGTCAGTGGTCATTGTCTTTTGTCATGTTTATATTTCAATTTCATTCAAAAAATTTAAATTTTAAAACGGCAATACAATTTATAAAATAATAATAGGTAAACTGTAAATATAGGGCGAAATATTGTAATTAAGTATGAGTATTCAATTTTTAACTGTAATATTTCTAACTAATATCGCATGGATAACATGTGATATTCAAATGGGTCCAGATCCGTGGGACTACGTTAATAATGTTAATACGATAAAAATCGAAGAAAATGTGCCCCCAGACCTTAAAACTCTTCCTCCAAAGAGACTCCAGACTAACAATATAGGCGCAGGAGAATGGTTTTATAAAAGAATTCTAGCCATTGTTTTAAAAGGCGGACAAATAAAGGTGTATATAAATATATTTTTAATTATTTTATTCTTAAAATTGTATTGACTTGCCTCTTTCAAGACTGCATAACGTCTTTTTTAGAAAAACGAAGATGGAAGCATTGATGTTGCCTTACAAATGAATTACAGTCCTGAGAAATGGAGCACACTTGAAGATTATATTAAATCTAACACACCTCTCTCAGAAGATATGTTTAGGCGTTCTATGGGTTATGTAGAGGATGCTATATATAAGCCAACTATTACACAAAAAATTGCTATGGCATGGAGTGAATATATTCAGTACTATTTAATTGAATATAAGGTAATAATTTCAATTAATGTTTAATATTAATTCTCACTTACCAAAGTAGTTCATTTAATAAAATCATTTATATCAAATAATATTTCTAGTTTACTAACTATATTTATATGCAACATAACTCTTTTTGATTTCAGACGCAGATAACCTGGGCTTCAAGTATTATAGCAGGAGTTTTTACAATATTTTGGTTGTGGAAACATTTATCTCACAAGCATGTAATAATGTTTATGATTTTGGGATTATACCTCTATGAGGTGTTTATATCCTACAAAGTAAGGTTTTATTTTTTACCATACAATAAAATAGTAAATCCATACTAATATATAAATGCGAAAGTAACTTTGTCTGTGTGTTACGTTTTCATACCTTATATACCATACCTTAATCCGCTGAACCGATTTGTTTTGGAGATAGTTTGATACCCTGGGGAAGACATAAGATAGTTTTTACCCTGGAAATCTTCCCTTAAGGGGGTGGAACTTTGTATGGAGAATCAATCATTTCTCAAGTAAGGGATATAAAACTCATCATACCTATGTGTGTGTGTGTGTGTGTGTGTGTGTGTGTGTGTGTGTGTATAAATATATACATAGACTATATTATAGTATATGTATTCCATACTAACCCTCAAAGTAATCTAGGGAGGAACCCGAGCAAAGCGAGGGTGAGTCGCTAGTAAAAAATAATTCATCTTATATAGGATTATTGCTGTATTATTTAACTTGATATGATAGGGGGAACTTATATAAAAGTAATAATCTTTATTTACTTGTAATACTAAGTAGTAAAAATCGTAAAAAGCTTTTATAACTAATCTTGTTAGCTAGTCTGAAATAAAATCTGAATTAACAAAAGAAAAGCATACATATGTATATTTAACACTACAAAAACACATACATACATTCAACACTATAAACTTCAATTTAACCAAAGTAAACCTAAAGAAATTTCTTAACTTTTTCACATTTACTTAACTACACATAATTTGGTAAACTCTTTATTATATTTTATAGCTAACCTGTCTGTTTACATCTTGTGTCAGTGCTTATTTGTCCAAACAACTAATTTACAGTAGGAATTTTTATTACAGAATTATTAATTTTTAATTGCTAATTCTATTAGTATAAAACTAAAAGCATTGGCATTTAAAAGTCCTGTATTAGTAAAAGTAAAGTATTTGTATAAAAATTTACATTCAAAAATCCTAAAAAAATATTTTATCATATATGTATATAAACCCTAGATATAAAGCTTTGTTTTTAAAATGGAGAACAAATCTCTAAAGTACAACAAATATTGGTAGTTAAGTACTGTGGGGACCATTGTGAGAAGTTAAACATTGTGTATTTCTTACTTAAGCCCCCCAACAATGCAGAGCACCACATCCCTTAAGTTTTGTCATATAAAGTTTCAAATTAAATTGACTTAATTTACAGGAAGCTGAAAAGCAAGAACTAGACAAATTTTTGACAGCTGTTAATTCTTGCAAGTGGTATATTTGGTCATCTAATTGTGAAGTGCCACCTCCTGATCCACTTATCTTCTTGAAACACATGAACCCACTCAAGATTGGCATAAGGATGTTTACTACATTGCTGTCAGAACCAATGATAACTATAAATGAAACTATTAAAACTATTTTGCATGGTGTAACTGGTAAGATTCTTTTATTTTTATGTTAAAAATAATTAAGTATTAAATAATGTATTGAATATACTTTTTTGTTTTTGCAGATGGATTATGGTTTCCATTTGATAAATTAATGTATGGATTTTTGATCTTAACTTTCAATTTATTATTAATATTTTTATTAATAATGATAATATACAATTATATTCTAAACATTCCATTTAGTTTAAATTTTTTGGGTATGATAAACATTGGGTTAAAACAGCGTAAAAGATCCACACATAATATTATCAGTGAACCATCACAAGGATCAAGATTGGACAATGGAGATAGAATAAGTGGTGAAAATTTGACTAAGTTTTTAGATGTCTACACAAAAGCGCTTCATACAGTACAATGTGCACAATCAGCAATAAGTGAGAGATGGCAGCCTAATTCTAAGTTGTCAATAACATGTAAGCCTAAAATGAAAAAATCAGCAAGTACAGGTCGACTGCCAACTTATACAGATTCTAATGAATGTCTAATAAATAATGGGAGAGTAAATTGCAATGGAGGTGGTGATACTGGCTAGATTAAATTTATGTTAAGCAGTTTAAAATATTATTCAGTATGCAGGCTTGGCAAAAAAATCCATTTATTTTGATTTTGCTAACAAAGATTTTACATTTTACAGTACTATATTATAAATCGTGTTTGAAATTTAATCTTGTAAATTACAACAATTTAATCTAGAAAAATATTAAAAAAAAAATTACTAGGTTCCGTCGTTTTGCGACGATAAATATTAGCTTTACTAGTAATTAGAATATTCGTGTGTATCGTATCAAGAAATAAGAACGGTTATTTTATTCTATATCACGTATATTAAGACAGTTTCACGGGGTTAAAAAAGTCTGTGTGTTACATTCAACCAAATACTATATTTCGTGAACAGGTATACATATTACATACATAGACTGACAAAACCACTTTATATTCATATGGGCTTAAATATTGTGCTTTGAAGTATCGTCAAAAAATCATAATATTCATTACGGTATAGTTTTTACTTTTTTGTAAAACAGGCATCGGTTAAATATAACTAAATACACAATCCCATGCAAAAGTTTTCTTAAAACAGTTACCAATAATTGTGTTTAGGTAATACTAGTTCAAATAAATATACAATAATGTTAATTCAACCTTAAATGCGATGCTTAAAATTGTTTACAAGTTATGTAAAAAAAGGCCCAGGGGGCGCTCATTCGGTGAGGACTTTTTGTCACTGATTGTATTTGTCAGTATTCGCGTTAAGAAAATAGCGAGTCATCTAGTGCAACGGCAGGTAAAGGTATATTTCACAGTGGACTTAAAATTCAATTCAAGTTATATTTCAAAAGATTAAGTTTTTCTGTCTGTCTGTAATTAACTGGTCATTGTGAAAGTCGACTTTATAATTTTAAGCAACCTTATTGGTCGGGGTCGTGGCTAGGCGCCCTACGTAGCTAGGCGGTTGACACCGATGACTCACTATTTTCTTAACTCGAATGAACTATAGTTCTTTTTAGTGATCGATGATAACAGAAGAACATTGGAAAAGAATTAAAACAATAAATTAATCATGTGACAATTTTCATATAAAAACCTATTTTATTATCTGCTTTGATAGATGCTTGAAGTCATGGTTTACTATTTTTCTATACTTATGTGGACGAATAGGGCATGTCTAAATATGACGAACTTACTCAATACTTCAACCATATATGTATTTAAACCATAATATAATACATGTTTTAATGAGGTACCCCCTTCGATCAACAATACTACTAGATATCGAGTTGGCGTAAGAAATCCGTTTCGGTAAATATAAGCTCAAATGAAAAGTGAGCGTATATTTCGATTAGTTGTATTGAAACACTGCAAGCGTAAACACGTTCACAATGCCGCAATGATGAGTTCACAAACGCGCTGCCTGAAGACAAGACCGTTGTTTGATCTGTTGACAATGTCGGGCGACTAGCTCACGAGAAAACGCACCCACCGGCACCATATGTAGTAGAGTACCTATCATTGCGCGGCTATATAAAGCTTTGCCTTTATAGCCTGTAGAGATACTTATGTGCCACAATATGTATGTGACACGTGCAAATTAAAATACATATATTCTTATAGTCAAAAGATGCTTTAAAATTGAAAGTCAGTAGAACTAAAGCGTCGTGAAATGGAATATTTGTTATTCAATAACAAATTTTGTCAAATTTTAATAACCTGTGATAGATATTTATTATTTTAACGTGTTTCTCTTTATTATTTAATGTTTTTAAAACTATATTGTATTGTTTTTAAGAAACGATGCTATCCATGGTTTAAGATGTACATCTAATGTAAATATGCTTAAATATTAAAATCATGTTTGTAAATAAATAAACAATTCTAAGTATATTTTTTATTTTATTTTTGTGATGCTTAGTGAGAAGTGTGGTAGTAAATCAAAATTTATATTTGGAAACATTCAGTTCAGATATAAGAAGCATTATATAAAAAGATACAACATTATCCAAATAAGAAGCGAGTTTTAAATAATTCTAATCTCGTTTTAGGTTCTTACGATCTAAACGCTATTGGTCAACAAACATTCGCAACCTCAATAAATAACATTATAACAAAACATTATCATATGTACAATTATGATCACCCCGAGGAGTGACTAAATGCAGAATTTACATTACAAAAACCTACTGATTAAATAATAACATTTCAACTTGACTTCACATTCCAAATGATTATACTAAATAAAAAAAAACTGCACCTCATATTATTGTACTTGTTTTCGTCATTGAAATATGTAGTAATATAATTTTTTGTAACATAAATTCCGCCAACATTAAGTTCATTGAACCTCTCGCACCTAGCCAACTAAGCTTTAACCGTAATATTCTTGAGGCATCACTATGTCCGTCTACCCTACAGCCTAAAGATTCTAAATGGACTAATTACACTATGTTGATGTGAACATTAGATTATTAGAGTTAAATTAGATTTTAGCCATAAATTTGTAACTTTTAAATAGTAAAATACAGAAGTGATTGGACTTAATCACTATTTCAAAAATGATGAATAGTAAAGCGTATAAGACATGCTAATGACAAAGTATGTACTGATCTTTAATGGAAATTTAAACAATCTGAAATATTCAGTTCAAGTAATAAAGGTGCTTTAAGCTGCACTATTTTAATTCATTGAGATGTAGGCATAATAGAATAACCTTTTTTTTCATATTTTGATTAGAACTATTACAGATTTTTGTAACAGATAACAGAAAATCGTTTTATCATTAATTATTTTTTCCATTTCGGAGAATTTGAACACTAAAAAGGTTATGTAGAACCAACCATTTTCAACCAATGATCCTTGTATTTATATAGTAAGATACCCATACTGATTTACTGGTTACCTTTAAATAATAAAAAATAATTTATCAACCATCTCTGATATTTTCAGTAAAATCGTATATGTGTGTAAATGCAAAGATTAATCTCTATATATAGATTTAATTCTCTTGTGTGTCAATGACATTATGAGGACTAGATTAATATTTAAATATCTACTTCAATATTATTGCCATATATATTTGGGCACCTTTACGATGTTAAAATTCACTTGGTGTTTTATTTTCTAAGACCTATTTGCGAAGGAATTTAAAATAGTATTATACGATATAGAAGTGATTAGTTGCTAAAGCTCTAAGTTACGATACTTCTACCCTTTAAAGTTGTACAATAAATTCATTTTACCACAACAATATTATTCTGTTTATGTATATTGATTTTAGAACCAGCCACGATGTGATATTTTAAAACTACATACTTTGGTAAATTCGATGTGCTTTTATGAAATTTCAAAGATAGTATGATAATATAGTCATAAAATAGTTTGAAAGTTTAACTGATAAAGCTTGTGCTGATAAGTGATAAGAGTAAGCATTCATATTTTCCATAGATATTTTAGTCATAGTACATAAATTAACAAAAGTAATAATTATTAGCTACAGATAAATAAAGAATAGGTTTATTTTGTTGTCATCCTTAGTTATCAATACGCAAATCTGAAATCACGTACATTCTATTTCCAACAAAGATGAACCAAACAAAGTTTAAGACGCATCATTTTTTTAATACACTGAATGTAGGTTAGTGTTGCCGAAATATCGATAGTTTTCATCTAAAAAAGCTCTACTATCAATAGCTATATCGATATTATCGATACAATCGATAGATGGAAATGTGACAATACTATTGACAGACCACTATACTATCGATAGTATTGGTGCTAACAAAACATAAAATATTGGTAGTATCGATACTATCGAATCTATTGAAGTTTTGAAATAAAATATTTAAAAAAGTTTATATCTATCGATAGTAGCGCATATGTGTGTCAGTAGTAAAAGTTAGTTTTTTTTTCTTTTGTTTTGAAAAGATCCTTTTTACTTATGACTTACTTATTCACGACACACTTCCTCTCTCTTTTTTTTAACTATACTATCTTAAAATGAGCTACTATCGATAGTTGAAACTATTAATAGTATCGATACTATCGATAGTATCGGTAATATCGATAGCACTATCGACATTCTAACTATCGGTCACTATCGATTAACTATCGATATGCTATCGATAGTTGACTATCGATCGGCCACACTAATGTAGGTACTTATGTAATATAGAAAATAATATGTTCACCACTTACGTACAAGCCTAGACATCGAAATAAATCCCATTGAAGATATAGAATAGAAGACATTTAAAAAGGGCTCCATCGTGAAATTACATAGAGCGGCCCATTTAATAAATGAACATCTTTACAGTAACAGACTTTAGATCGTATGAAATTATTCTATTATCAGGTACTTATGGAATGATCAGATATTACAATAGTAAGAAAATATTTAAACATGACATCTATAAAATTACACGACAGAGCTTACAACCTTATTGACATGAACAATGACTACGATATATTAACGTTATATCAAACATAAATTACGGTAAAAATACATCAATCAACATTAAACAACTTTGGTCCAGTTTTAACAATTTAACAATTTTTCTTTAATTCTATATTTGGAATGCAAGTAATTTTCAAATGAATTGATGCGTTTGCGCAGAGTTTCATATTATAGAAATGAAATGTTCTAGTAACTAATTTGTTTTATAATAATTCTATTAACACAAGAAGGTTCTATTTAACTTAAAATAAAGTACGAAATTGATATAAATTTATCATGCCTAGCATCCATATAACCGTAAATGAGAGAATATATTATAAAATTTTAAGGTAAGAGAAATTTGATTATGGTTTTGTTTTTTACTAAGTAATTTAAACATTTCAAATTTTCAGCTAAATCACTTTATACTAATTTAAATTTCTTATTAATGACAGCTACCACCCGTGGTTTCAATTCAAACATTTATCTTAAAGCAAGAGGTACTATTGAATTGAATAAATATAAAAATTAATTAAGAATAAAGTTTATAGGCTACACAGTCAATGAACAGAAATCGACCCCAGTTAAAATTATATATAGATTTCACATTGCATATGTGATAAGAATAATCGACTAAAATGTTTAACTATGGGTCTCTAATTGGATATGTAAGTGAACGATATTAAATAAAGTGCATTAAAAACTAGCGACATCTACATTTATAGTAACAATTTAAATTAGTTTACTTTTATATACTTGAATGGAAATATAAGCTATGCCCAAGAGTATGTCAGAGAGATTTATATCGTCAGAAGTGGGTAATCAACTTTTAATACAATTATTTAAAGTACTTATGAAATGTTGAAGAGCAGCTAACTCTTAAGTTTAATTTTTCTTTATGTGGATGAAAACTAAGTCATAAATAACAAGAGACTTATTTCCTTAAAGATATTTTCGTATAGAAAGATACACTTGCCAAATAAATAAGTGCATATATATTTCGGTCGTCGGCATATATAGAAATCAATTCTAATTTACATTTCTTAATGGCTCACTGGTTTTTACTATTTTAACTGGTTTTCTTCTTTTTTTTAGAATAATCATAAATGTGACTATCTTCCGTTTTGGCACATTAAATGACAACTCGCTTTAACATTACACTTGGGCTCTGTAGTTTATAAATACATCCAACAACAACGATGCAATTGCATGCTTTCGATATTTGACAGAGCAAAAAAATCAAGTTTATGTGATTTTTTTGTAATAATTATTTTAAATTTAATTTTCAATCACTCTTTGTAAAACAGCACCTTTAAAATACAATGAATAATATCAATTTACAAATATGCTAAGATAAAGTGCGGTTAAGCTTTAATTTGTATACTTCGTGAAATAAGTTTATTTCCGTTTTTCTTAAGATCACATAGAAGTTATAAATTTTAAAAAAGCTAAAGAAAATTTTGATCATACATCACGTCGTGTGTTCCTCAAAAAGATCCGTTTAATTTATTTTACAAAGAGTGAGATCTATACATTATATTGAATCAGTTACATCTAAATCAATTTTAGTTTACATAATAATTATGAGATCAATTATTATTATAATTAATGGCAAATTCTTTGGTATAAAGCAAAACAAACTATAGTTTCAGGTACTACATATTATGCAAAACATCCTTAATTTTAGATACAACACGATTGTTTATAAATCAGCGTACAATTGAATAACAGTTAGTCCTAAAGACTTCTTTCGTTGTATTTTTCGCACAAACGCGTGGAGTCAATCACGTTAATTTTGCGATTCAGTCAATATAGCTAATAACTAGCAGCTGCCCGCGACTTCACTGGCTCGAAAATAAATAATAACATTCATAACATACACTATGTATAACAAACAAAGATCAAAATTCTATATTTTAAGTTATTGACTTGTACAAATTTTAATATTTAACAAGCCAAAGTGCTGAGCGAAAGAAAGGTAACATGGACAAAGAATGAAAGTTTGGTTTATATTTTAAATATTCAATGCACAGACAACCCTTAAATATTATTTATTATTTGTATAGATGCAACTAGTGTAAATAAAGTAACTATTATATTAGCAAAATATACATTTCGGCGATGATATTAAGTTTCATCAAAATGGAACCAATGATGATGATGTTCTCCTGACCGATTCCGGCCACGGCAGCCAATCTCATTGAGACTAGCCAACTGCGCAGGAGATATTATAGTGCACAAGTGTACGCGCAGACACAAGTGCACTCTCTATTCCTGTCACTCTCATACTCCAGTGGGACGAATACTCGACACGACCGGTGAGAGATAAGGCGCAGGACCGACGGCTTTACGTGCTCTCCGAGGCACGGGGGTGAAACACCGCCAACTTCCCAACTCCGGGCTGTTATTGAGGCTTACTATACAGAAATACTCAATAACTAAACTTGGCCCGACCCGGGACTCGAACCCAGGACCTCAGGATGTGCAGCCGTACATGCTAGCCACTACACCAACGAGGCAGTTGATGGAACCAATAATATAATAGGCTTGACAGTAATAATACTTAATTAAATGCATAATAAATACATTCGAATTGTTTAAAATTTAAATGTATATGACTAGAATCAAAATTACAGCATGTTGAAGCACAAGTAATAAACAACATTTGGTATGAATAATAATAATATAAGGTATTATTTTGTTTGCCAGTGTCTTTTCCCAGTTTTTTTCCAAACTCCGGTATGTATTTTTATGTGTATATATTTTTATTTTTAATAAAAACCTAAACATAAATGTTACATAACAACTATGGATTATTTATTTATTTAGTCCATTTAAAAAAGTATATTTTCCATTAACCATTTACCATTGGCATTTTGCATTGGTTTGCAATTGCCTGTATTAAAATATTAGCTAGTATAGATAATTAATAAAACCAGTACCTAAATCTTTCAGCCTTAAAACATATTATTTAAATCAACGAATAATAAATAGTAGAAATAAACATAAATCAGGCACTAAAATGGTAGGTTAGGCTTAAAAGTTTACTAGTAAGGGGTCTCAGGGTACGCTTAGACTATGTAATTGAATTATTATCGTATAGGAGCTAGCAACGTTTTCGAGAAAGAATTTTAGGTCAGCTGATTTTGTGACATGTTGTCCTTCTTGCACTTTCGGTTAAAGTCTGGGCTATCTGGCTGGCGGTAGCGGTTGCGTTCATTACTGCGCATCCTATCTATCCAGGTAATAATCCTGGATTTTAAAAACATTTTAGAAGGCGTAATTTTTAATTTTTTGTTTTTAAATAAGTCTACCTGACATACTTTTTTTATTGCCAGACATTTTTGACAATGCTAACGATGTGCCATACGCGATTTTTTTTATTTCTTTTATAAAAATTTCAAAATATTTTATAATGTCTGTAATTTTAATATTATGTTATTTAATGATAAGAAAAACTTAAAATAAATTTGCCAGACATTAATTCGATTGTCAAGTCTTGAATTAAAATGAAAAAGTCATGAAAAGTATTGCAGTATAATGCTAGTAGTCCGAAAGACACAGCTGAAGGTGCGAGAGAGATAGACAACGACAGTGGCGCGACAGGCAAGTTTTCAAGATGGCGTCAGTCTAATGTCACATGTTTGTTTTTGTTTTGATTTTAATGTTTATTTTTTAATTTGGTTACAATGGCCAGTGATAAAATAAAATGTGTTTTTTGTAAAGGACATAACGATAATAGCTTTTGATAATATAATTACGGATGACGAAGAAGTACTTGAAACTACGTTTGTAACCCTGGAGAAATTTATTTGTCAAATGTATGGAGTTAAAAATTGTTCTAATGTTAATGATGTTCGATTTCATTTATTTTCAAGTACGTTTAAGTCTAAAAAATCAGATGAGAACTTCGACAAAAAATTTCGAAACTTTGACTCATCCAGTTTGCCACCCTGTAAAGCGGAATTGCAACAGCATTTATTGCGGGTTCGTTACGTGAGGAAAATTTGGAGAAATGCTCACTTAAAACATCCAACGTCTTTATCTCCAATGGCTTTCGGTTGGACCATTAACGGTGACAAATATGATTTTGTCTGGTTTTTGGGAGATCAATTACCATCCTCAGTTGCAGATATTATTGTTCAAAGTAAGTGTCAAATGGAATATTTATCAATAATAACTAAAATGTTTTATAACGAACAAGAAGAATTACACTGTTTATTTTTTTTTCTGTTGCAGATGATAGAGTTTTAGAAGATAACGAAAGTTCCCAAGAAGATGATATGAATGACATTGACAAAGACAGCTACGATGATGATGATGATTATGAAGATGCCTCTTTTTTTTGTGACGTCACTATAGGCTGAAATAACTTGAAAAACTTAATATTAACTATTTATAACTTACATTTAGTAATCAGAACAATTTAAATAAAAAGTTTTGTTTTTTAAATTTTAATCTAATTTTATATTCCTTTTTAGGCTTAAATTTTTTTTGAAACTTGCTCTGACTAGAATGATTATTATTATTATTATTATTATTATTTTTTATATAGACAGTGACAAGTAATTTACTTTTGTAATGGTTCTCTGTATCATTCTCGACTAATTTTGCAACTATCTCTCTCGGACTACTAGCATTATACTGCAATACTTTTCATGACTTTTTCATTTTAATTCAAGACTTGACAATCGAATTAATGTCTGGCAAATTTATTTTAAGTTTTTCTTATCATTAAATAACATAATATTAAAATTACAGACATTATAAAATATTTTGAAATTTTTATAAAAAAAATAAAAAAAATCGCGTATGGCACATCGTTAGCATTGTCAAAAATGTCTGGCAATAAAAAAAGTATGTCAGGTAGACTTATTTAAAAACAAAAAATTAAAAATTACGCCTTCTAAAATGTTTTTAAAATCCAGGATTATTACCTGGACAGGTAGGATGCGCAGTAATGAACGCAACCGCTACCGCCAGCCAGATAGCCCAGACTCTAACCGAAAGTGCAAGAAGGACGACATATCACAAAATCAGCTGACCTAAAATTCTTACTTTTAAAACGTTGCTAGCTCCCGTACTATTATATCATATGTTAAATTCTTTAAGTATGATGTTAAAAAGCTATATGAATTAAGTCAGTTTACTAAAGTATGATATGAATATTATGGGATACATGTTATGGGACTAAATATACTTGTTGACTTTGGATAGTTTTATGCAACATTTGTCAATCAATTTACGAAATATTATTTTATTGACTTTACCTTTTTAACAAAATGGTAAGTGATTCCGATGTCGTAAATTCTGAATTGAGATTTTTTGGAACATGTTTAGATATACTTACAATATTAAATGAGCAATTCTTGTATATGTTGCAGGGAAATTGTATAAGAATCGTTAAATTATAATTTCACTAGTGAATTTATAATTAAATGATCGTCTGAGATTTAAAATATTATCTACTTATATTCTATACATATGAAAATCTTAACAAGGATCGTAGTACTTTCTTAGCTCTATGTTGAAATTACGGTTTTGATTTTAAAAACTTTTTGATCACTGCGATCAGTGAATCAACCAATCAAAATACTACTACTATTGACAATTTAACTAGGGTAATTATAATTTCACTGAATGTGCTTAGGGAAATTATAACATACCTAAAAATGTCCCGTGATATTTTAAGAAAACAAGACGATTGACAATACTATGGGTAATTATGATTCCTCTAGTAAAATTATAATTTCACGGTTTTTACAATTTCCCTGCGACATATATATTATATACATATATAAATTTATTTCGTGCATCTAGAAAACGGCACTAAGGATTTGGATCAAATTTAATAATTAGATAAAGTTTTGCTTTTTAAATTTATCTATCTGGTGTCTTTTCCGAAATGACGCAATTTTTATATTTTTTCTGGAAAAGCATAATTCTGACAAAAAAAAATGCCGAGCGAAGCTCGAATACCTAGGTATTAAGAATTCTCATTTGACAATGAAACTTAATGTGAAAAAAGTTTCTGCTGAAAGGAATTAAAACGTTTTTTTTTATACAAGAATTTGCACCCCTCTGTCATTTTAATTTAGTTTTAAAGTAGCAGTGCACAATGAAATTAGTATAAACTTAGAGGACACTTTAACTAATAATTTCAGCAATATTGCCCTTAAGTGTCACTTTTCCAAAATATCTTGTGAAAAAGATCACTTATGTGAGAATATATACTTATTTCCTAGTGTGTTAAAAGTTTAAACAGGAATAAAAATGGTAAAATATTGGCACTGCCATAATGCTCTACCCCTTTTATTACAAATAGTAAATATTATTATTATTATAATTGTGTACATCCGAATCTTCAGTTTGAGCCTTTCTTAAGTATTTTGATATTTTTTTTTGCAATATATTACTTTTCCCCCGATATAATTATCCTCTGGATTACCTGTCAAATTATAATTTTAGTAATATGCAAAAACATCGAAGCATAGTGTTTATATATTTTTACCTTGTATCGAATTTGTTTTTGGATTATAACTGACTAGCAATTATATTCAATTTTAATTATGATTTTACTTAACCATATATCTTTATATAGATATATATAAGAAAATTTTGGATGAGAATATGCACTGATATAATCAAGCATCAAGCTATAATTTTCTAAACTACATTATGTAGTTATGATCCTACTAAATGCATTCTCTTAAGTCTAAACTATCTCATTTTAAGAACATGTTAATATATTGTCATATTTTTTATGCAATGTTGCTTATTACTTGATACTTATAGGTGAGATAATTAATTCTTTCCATTACATGACAAGGCATTTCTCTCTTCCACTAGCAGATGCTTCACCACCATCTTTGACTACCTTTTCTTTTTTCTTTTTACCCTTACCATCAACTTGCAGGGAAACATTTCTATTCTTTTCCATGTTTAACAGCTCCTGGAATTTAAAGATTTATAAATATATTCAATTTAATTTAAATACAAAAAATAAAAAAGGCAGTAGTAACACACTCTCTTGGGAAATTGAGCATAGTTGCTTCAAATCCTAGGGTCTCGCACCTCTGATATTTTTAGTTCAGCGAATCATTTGCAACATGATTATCACTTGCATGGTGGTGGTGGAGAGGTGAGGAAACCTTCAATTCTGAGAGACTAGCAAGTTTTTGAAAGACATGTGAAATTTGCAAGCCCATACTTGGCCAGCATGGACTATGGGCTGACCCCCCTTGCATTGAAGGGAGGCCCATGTCCAGCAGTGAGATGTTAAAAAGATTAAATACATACTGGCTTTTTTGAAAGTATTTTCATAATGCCATGACATGTGAAGCTAAAAATTTAAAGGAAATGTAAAATAAGCTACATATACAACTCTATTTAAATAGAATATTTTCCATACACATAATTATATTTTAAAATAAAAATTGAATATCAAATTAATTCACCTGAAATAGTTGAGTGACATTATGATTAGTTTTAGCAGATGTTTCCATGAATGATACTCCCCATGTTTGTGCTTGAGCTTGTCCTTCAGCTGCAGAAACTTCTCTTATTTCTGGACTCTCATCACATTTGTTCCCAGCAAGCATTACAGGTATATTTGGTAACTCAGTACCTTTTATTTCTTTTATTGTCTGCCATATTGGCTTTAATTCTTCCAATGATTGTCGACTGCTGACAGAGTATACAAGGATAAATGCATGACCCTAAAACAGAATAAGAGGAATTAATAATTAAAGAAATAGATACATGATTTACAATGAAAATATTTTTTTGTTATTTTGTTTATAAAATAGAATTTTGTTCTTATAATAAAAACATAATAAATAATTAATAACAAACCAACATTTTGACTTTAAATCTCACCTTACTTATAGATAATCTTTGCATTGCTGGAAATTGGTGAGATCCTGTTGTATCAGTAATCTGTAAAGTACATATTGTTTTGTTGCTGCTTATCACCTGTAAACAAAATAGTGGTATTAAATGATACTTTATTCAATTACTAATATGAGCACTTTTGAAGAGTTAATTAAATTTAAAAGTGCCAGTGTAGTCAGTTTGTGAGAAAGCTACCAACGGCTCGGATAGCATTTCAGGATGAAAATAGCCAATGAGAAACTCAACAGTTACTCTTTTAAATATTGAGTTACATTTTGTTAATATAACATTTTATCTACCTACATATGAGTTAATATAACATAATTTCACACATTTCAATCAACAAGAACTCTTGAGCAAAATTATATGCTTTACTCAGTAATGTAATATATCTATTTCCATTACATGTGAAATATCAAATAGGCAACTGAAGTTGTAACTATTTTTGGCTTAAGGCCAATGATTTTATCTGGATACTTGGCAAGTACCAGAATTCTTTAAATTAAGCAATATTTTTGTCTGAAATAAAAACTAATAACATTAATAAATACTAGAAATAGCCCTAATAATTTATTAATACCATTCCATTATTTGAATAAACTAAATTTCAAGCTGTAGACCATTTTAAGTTCTATATAATGCATTGATCTTGACATAATCTTTTATTATTATAGTTAAATATAATAACTATAATTTAGTATTACTAGAATTTATGCAATATATAAAGATAATTACATGTATCAGACGCAAGCTAGATTAATAAGATGATTGATTAAAATAATAAGAAAATCATATTTACAATAGTATTATAAGAATGAGTTGTACCTACTTGTCTATAAGTATCTTCAATAGTTGGTATATACGATTCCCGAAATGTACCTTTAACAAATCTCAGCACTAATGAACTTTTTCCAACACCGCCGGCACCAAAAACAACAACACGATAATCATTACTTTGCTCAGGCATTACTATTTTTATTTAGACCCTTTCCAACAAATCAATTCACAAGATTTATATTCACTTGTATGGGAAATATTGCCTTATAGCATCTTAAGCTATTTTAATAGCGACTATTATTTTTGTTAAAATAAAAACACATTCTTATTGTTTTTTATTATTTTACAACGCCCAATCAACACATAGGTACACAACCACCGATTGAAAATGACGACTGTGCAGCAATTAGCAAAACTTTATCTGTGGCAAAGTTAAGCGGGTGACGCGATACCGGCAGATGTCAAGAAAAAATCCACAGAATACAGTGGTGAGCTTAGAGCAATATGCATAGACAAGGAACAACAAGGCAATATGCTTGTCAGAGACAAGGAACAACAAGTTAATCATGGATGACAAATAAAAATGTTAATGTCATATCATGTAGGACTGACTGCTGACTAGTAATGGAGTTACTTAACCTCTCAACTGTCACCAGAGTGAAGTTAGCGTAAAAATATTTTATTTTGTATTCTGCTATATGCTAATAAATTGCTCTTAAAATGCTCCACCGCAATCTGCAATTGCTCCAGGTCTAAAGTGATTAGTTAATTAATTATTATTTTTTAAAAAATTTGCCCACTCAAACATTAAATTTACTATAAAACGAGAAGTAATCACTTTTTACTAAAGTTTTTTCGCTTAATAAATTGCTCTTAAAATGCTCCATCGAAATCTGCAATTGCTCCAGGTCTAAAGTGATTAGTTAATTAATAATTATTTTTTTAAAAAATTGCCCACTCAAAAATTAAATTTACTATAAAACGAGTAGTAATCACTTTTTATTAAAGTTTTTTCGCTTAATAAATTGCTCTTAAAATGCTCCACCATAATCTGCAATTGCTCCAGGTCTAAAGTGATTAGTTAATTAATAATTATTTTTAAAAAAATTGCCCACTCAAAAATTAAATTTACTATAAAACGAGAAGTAATCACTTTTTACTAAAGTTTTTTCGCCTAATAAATTGCTCTTAAAATGCTCCACCATAATCTGCAATTGCTCCAGGTCTAAAGTGATTAGTTAATTAATTATTTTTTTTAAAAAAAATTGCCCACTCAAAAATTAAATTTACTATAAAACGAGAAGTAATCATTTTTCATTAAAGTTTTTTTGCTTAATAAATTGCTCTTAAAATGCACCACCGAAATCTGCAATTGCTCCAGGTCTAAAGTGATTAGTTAATTAATTATTTTTTTTTTTAAAAATTGCCCACTCAAAAATTAAATTTACTATAAAACGAGTAGTAATCGTTTTTTATTAAAGTTTTTTCGTTTAATAAATTGCTCTTAAAATGCTCCACCGAAATCTGCAATTGCTCCAGGTTCAAAGTGATTAGTTAATTAATTATTATTTTTTTTAAAAATTGCCCACTCAAAAATTAAATTTACTATAAAACGAGAAGTAATCATTTTTATTGAAGTTTTTTTGCTTAATAAATTGCTCTTAAAATGCTCCACCGAAATCTGTAATTGCTCCACGTCTAAATTGATTAGTTAATTGTTTATTAGTAAATTTAATTTAATACTTTCTTAGATTTACGCGAATATTAGACATTTAAATAAAACTATCTTTTCGAAACAAAATAGCAGTATTTCAAATTAGTAATTCAAATAAATACTTTTTATTTGTAAATGTAATTTTTAATTAATTTTATATAGATTAATAATATAGATCAATAATGTGGCTTAAATAATTAATATTTTATTTTTCTTTATAGTTTAAATATTATAATAGCAACACTCAAAATATAGTTTACTAAACAATAAAGTTTTCTAAAAAATTGTAATAATTAAAAATAATAAATAATTAACTAATCAATTTAGATGTGGAGCAATTCCAGATTGCGGTGGAGCATTTCAAGAGCAATTTATAAAGCAAAAAAACTTTAGGTACTAAAAAGTGATTACTTCTCGTTTTATAGTAAATTTAATTTTTGAGTGGGCAATTTTAAAAAAAAATAATAATTAATTAACTAATCACTTTAAACGTAGAGCAATTGCAGATTTCGGTGGAGCATTTCAAGAGCAATTTATTGAGCAAAAGAATTTTTAAAAAAGTGATCAGTTCTCGTGTTATAGTAAATTAAATTTTTCAGTAAGCAATTTTTTTTTAAATAATAATTAATTAACTAATCACTTTAGACGTGGAGCAATTGCAGATTTCGGTGGAGCATTTCAAGAGCAATTTATTGAGCAAAAGAAATTTAAAAAAAGTGATTACTTCTCGTGTTATAGTAAATTTATTTTTTGAGTGGGCAATTTTTTTAAAAAATAATTATTAATTAACTAATCACTTTCGACCTGGAGCAATTGCAGATTATGGTGGAGCAATTTAAGAGCAATTTATTAAGCAAAAAAACTTTAATAAAAAGTGATCACTTCTCGTTTTATAGTAAATTTAATTTTTAGTGGGCAATTTTTTTTTAAAATAATAATTAATTAACTAATCACTTTAGACCTGGAGCAATTGCAGATTTCGGTGGAGCATTTTAAGAGCAATTTATTAAGCGAAAAAACTTTAGTAAAAAGTGATTACTTCTCGTTTTATAGTAAATTTAATTTTTGAGTGGGCAATTTTTTAAAAAAATAATAATTAATTAACTAATCACTTTAGACCTGGAGCAATTGCAGATTATGGTGGAGCATTTTAAGAGCAATTTATTAAGCGAAAAAACTTTACTAAAAAGTGATTACTACTCGTTTGATAGTAAATTTAATTTTTGAGTGGGCAACTTTAAAAAAAAATATAATTAATTAACTAATCACTTTAGACCTGGAGCAATTGCAGATTTCGATGGAGCATTTTAAGAGCAATTTATTAAGCGAAAAAACTTTGATAAAAAGTGATTACTACTCGTTTTATAGTAAATTTAATTTTTGAGTGGGCAATTTTTTAAAAAAATAATAATTAATTAACTAATCACTTTAGACCTGGAGCAATTGCAGATTTCGGTGGAGCATTTTAAGAGCAATTTATTAAGCGAAAAAACTTTGATAAAAAGTGATTACTACTCGTTTTATAGTAAATTTAATTTTTGAGTGGGCAATTTTTTTAAAAAATAATAATTAATTAACTAATCACTTTAGACCTGGAGCAATTGCAGATTTCGGTGGAGCATTTTAAGAGCAATTTATTAAGCGAAAAAACTTTAGTAAAAAGTGATTACTTCTCGTTTTATAGTAAATTTAATTTTTGAGTGGGCAATTTTAAAAAAAAATAATTATTAATTAACTAATCACTTTAGACCTGGAGCAATTGCAGATTATGGTGGAGCATTTTAAGAGCAATTTATTAAGCGA
This sequence comes from Argynnis bischoffii washingtonia, assembly GCA_033884665.1. Classification (NCBI taxonomy): domain Eukaryota; kingdom Metazoa; phylum Arthropoda; class Insecta; order Lepidoptera; family Nymphalidae; genus Argynnis; species Argynnis bischoffii. The sequence continues at coordinate 7,713,197 of CM066618.1, read as the reverse complement.
AAAAACATTAATAAAAAGTGAATACTACTCGTTTTATAGTAAATTTAATGTTTGAGTGGGCAAATTTTTTAAAAAATAATAATTAATTAACTAATCACTTTAGACCTGGAGCAATCGCAGATTGCGGTGGAGCATTTTAAGAGCAATTTATTAGCATATAGCAGAATACAAAATAAAATATTTTTACGCTAACTTCACTCTGGTTCAACTGTCGCTGTCATTTTGCACGAATATGGCGCATCTGTCGGCTACTTTCCGAGGACCTCCCGCGAAATATGTACGCATCATTAAAATAACAATGTTTCTAAAAAAATTATATGAAAGCTATATATAAAGCTTATGTCATTGGAATCGTTTTGAAGTATACTAACAATTTATAAAAATATAAGTTCAATTGTATTTAATAATATATAGTTAATTCCAAGTTGAAATCACTGTAAGTGATTTTTATCAGTACATAGTATGAAATCAGGAATTATTACAAAATAAAACTATTATTTTAAAAAGTTTTTTATACCATTGAATTAAAGATACAATATTTTATATTAATTGATAAAAACAACTCAACTCACTGTACATTTTTTCACACCACAAGCTTTACAACAACACGTCTCAATCACGGCGACTTAGCACAGGATAAAAAAGAGGTATTTTTTATACTTGAATTCTGAGAGCATTGAAGACCAAGAGATTTAGGATAATCATTTATATTATAGTTTAGTCCACGTAGATAATACTGACATAGTTTGAGTTCTTATAACTATTTAGTTTACGAGAATTAAACAACAAACCAAACACTTGAAAATAAGTGCTAAAAATCGTCATCTCAAACTTTGGATCACAGAGCAAATTCTGCTTAATATTTCATTTAAAAATGTGTACATTTTACAATTTAGTGATATTTACAAATGGAAAAATACAATAAACAGGCATGCTGCCTTACTAGAACATTTTAGAAATCAATTACGAAAACTAACAATTTCACTATAAAAATTAAAAGGGACGCTACAAAAGTATGGATACGACCAATACTATCGCATCTGAACAGATTATATCTATACAGATAAATAAAATTAGAGTGTCTGTTTGTAAATTTTAAAATAACCGCTTTTTACTAAATGCATATGGATGTATACACGATACATATACCATATTGTATCACTAGTTTAATAGATGCAAATAAACATATTTTTTACCCAACTGCGCAACGCAAAGGAGGGTAATGTGTTTATCAGCCGTCTGTATTTATGTATGTATGTATGTATGTATATATGTATGTATGTGTGTATGTATGTTTTTTCCCTTGTGGCACTCTAGAAACCAAACGCATGGGCCGATTTTGATGATTTATATGTCGTTAATTTTTTATTTACGCGAGTGTCATAGGTTATATAAAAATAGTTAAAAATTATAATAGCAGATATCAGTCGCCAATTTGTGTGTCTTAAAAAAAATTCTTCCAAACCAATCGAATGGGGTCTCAAAATAAAGATTTTTGGCGATCATAAAAATATTTAAAAGAACACAACTTACATATTTAAAAGTAATTTAGGATAAAAAAATAGCTAAATATTAGGTCTCTACCTATGAAATTGCCGTTTAATACATAGAAAGTTAGTCTTTTTTTTCATAAATATTTTTCATTTCTATCAATCAAAATATGCACCCATGCTATTGATGCATCTCTACCAGCACAGTAGTAATTTTCAATGCCCTTCTTAAAGAAGCCAGGTGTACGGGAGTCAACCAACTCTTCAAAGGCATCTTGCACTGCCTCTCGGGTATTGAACTTTTTATCTGCCATGAAGTTGTCCAAATTTTGGAAAAAGTAAAAGTCTGTCTGCGCAATGTCTGGTGTTTACGGTGGATGACACAAAGCTTCAAACACTAGTTTTTGTAGCTTAGAGACCGCCTATTGTGCCGTATGAGGTCGAGGTTTGTCTTAAAAGAGCAGCGAAGTCGAGCAATTAACCAAGGCTGGCCGGAGATTGGCAAGCTTCTCCATTATTGTGTCCGGTTTCTCACAGTACACATCCGCAGTAATGCTAGTGCCATTTGGTAAGAAGCTGTGATGAATTATACCGACACTAGACCACTAAATAGTAGCCATGACTTTTTAGGGGTAAGTTTTCGTTCGGGGCATTGTCTAGGTGCTGAACCGAGGTCTAACCAACACGATGACAGTGTGATTCAAAATCCCTTCATTTCTATGTATGTTGAACAACGCAAGGCATACCTCAACGCATTCGTCGCGTTGGAGATCGTTTAGTTCATGCGCCACCTGTTAAGTTTTTTTACCTTGCCAATTCGATGTAAATGGACCAATATTTTTTTGATACTAACGTTGAAACCTACTGCTAACTCAGCCATAGATTGAGTATCATCAACTTCCACTATCGCCTTTAATTTGTCGTTGCTGGTTTTAGTCTTCGGGCGACCACGGTGTTCATTTTTTAAATCAAAATTTCGATGTCGGAAGCGTTCAGTTGTGCGTTCGTTTGTAGTGTTCACTCCGTACACGTCATTAATGTTGCGAGCCGTTTGTGCAGCATTGCTACCGCGACGGAACTCGTATTTCATAATTACTCATATTTTAATTGTGCCCATATTGATGAAAAACAATCAAATGTAGTGAAAACAAAACACTAATTAATAAGCAAATGATCGAATTTGAAAATAGTACTCGATACTTTTAAAATAAAATTAATTTAAATTTAGAATTTACTGCCAGCCATTCGTAAATTACGTTTAAAATGGCCAGTATTGTAAAACGGCAACTTCAAGATAATAATTTCAAAGACCTATTATAAAATGTCTAATAAAACCAAAAAGCTGTAAATAAAAAAATATACTATAAAAATAAAAAAACCCACGTTTCATCCTTCTCGCGAGATGTACATATGTATGTCTCCGACTGTATTATACTATATTCCTTCGTCAACTTCTTTTAATTTTTTTAGTTAGCTTTTATGCAGTCAGTTTTTTTAATTTTTATAATATTTAAAGTAATGTCTATGTTGAAATTGTATCTATAGAATAAAAATCGTACTATTTTAAAAAATCTAAATATTTTTTTTAGGAAATCAGTTAAAATATTTATAAAATGCAAAATTTCAAACAATGCTAAAAAAGCCAATGAAAATATTCTAATCAATATTAAAAAAGCCTTATCCATACTATCCAACAACCGTCAAAAATGGCGGGTTGGTTTTGGGTTACGTGTTTTGATATTACTAATTACTTAAAATCTAATAGAAGATTTACAAATTCAATTATACGTAGTTATGTAGTTATAAATTTAAATCATGTTAATATAGATAATATGCTGTCACTAGTGTATTTTTTATCCATAAAAAGTGAAAATATAAGGACTTAGTGCGCGTCAATGCTTACGATGTTTGATAAATGTAAAAGTTTCTGTATAAAATCTTAATTCAAAACACATCCTATGAAATAAAGACTGTTAATTACTTACCCTTCCATCATATTCCAATCTTTGTAATAATAATTTTACACTATTTTAATAATTTTTACTCACTTAATATTAAGTTCGAAGACCGCCAAAATTTAAATAAGTTGCCTGCACAAATTACTAAAATTTATGTTATTGGAGTTATTACTTTTTTGACATGTAGTATGATATTATTCCTTGTCTTTTTCTTTACACGTTACAAAAGCTAGATAAAAATAAACATAGTTTAAACGCGAGAAATCACATGTTAAATCACATCGGGACTAATCGACCTCTAGGAGGTCGCTTGACAGTCAAGGGTATTTTTGATATCGACCTCTAGGAGGTCGATCGACAGTCGAGGTATTAATTACTTAAAATATTGTCATTACAAGCAATAGAAAATGATTAATGGGGAAGAATTTTGCCTTCTTTCCGCCAGATTTCATGATCACTATAGTCCTCAGGGTATAGGGAATAGGGATCGTGCCCGAACTATAGAGAGCAGCACTTCTGTCGAAAATAGAGCGTCCTATATAGATGTTAAGAAAAAGATAGTGATGTAAGCAGTTATGCCTAAATAATGCAAAAAATAATAAAATTTGTTTTTTTCACCGACAAAGAATGAGCGGATTAGAGGTCAAAACAACAAAAAAGGTCAAAAATTATTTGAATCAGGTCATATTTTAAATCTAATTGAAACAGAAGATGAAAATAAGCTATTAGTTATAACCTGAAGGCTTAGACGAGTGGCAAACGCTCCATATCGATTCTCTTTCGATAAACGCTAACGCCTTGGCAATTTCGTTAACAATTTAATAGCCAGTAGGTTTAGACAAGTGGCAAATGCTCCATATCGTTTCTGGTTTCGACAAACGCTAACGCCTTGGCAATTTCGATAACAATTTTGTAGCCAAACGTACAAGGACTTGTCGAACGCTCAGTCTATTCGATCTTTAGAAAACAATCGAACGTAGTCATGGTTTTGTTTGTAAGCATCATTTTGACATTGTGAAATGCGCTAAAATTTAAACGTATACGAGCAACACAAGATTTTTAGGATTTCTTTATTAAAAGTTCACTATTATAAGGATTATTTCGCCTATCAGTATTTGCTACAATAACAATAAATACAATAATAATATATATTTGTCAGACAAGAAAAATGGTTACCATGGCAACAATTAGTTATAATAAATTTTACTTAATTTATGCACATTCATCCCACAGTAATGAATATTATTTTTTATAAGTAATAAGTTTAGTTTTTTTTTTTTACCGAGTCTAAAAGTTATTTTACATTTTGTTTAACATGTATTACTTAACATATTATTCAGTGATTCTATTCTATTTTGTAGCGTTATCTCCAAGGTGTTAGCGTTCGATAAGTTTCAATTATTTTCAATATTAATCAAATTTTTGAATAAGCTGTTAATAAATTTAAAAAGATTATATTTAGCTCGATAATAATATTTTATTATTTATGGAAAAAGAGAGTGCACTTATGTCTGCATGTTATGCATACACTTGTGCACTATAATATTTCCTACCCAGTTGGATAGTCAGGAGGACATTTATTTTATTATTAATAAAAATGACAGTCATTACTTAAAATATTATTGATAAACTTTAATCACGTCTAAGCTTCCACGGCCATAACTCTAGAAGTTCTAAATTTACCTCCGAGTTAGGGCAATTCTCAAGTATTCTCAGGTCCTGCTTTTAATCCCTGGCAGGTCCTGACGAATTGTCATTCCACAAGGACTTTAAAAGATAGAGATTTAAAAGTGAGTGTTGAGTATACATACACATACTACAAATTATCTCATGCGCAGAAGCATAGTCTTAAAGAGATTGTCCGCCGTAACCGAAATGGTTATTATATTATTATTATTTACTTTGAATTTCCCAGGCTCATAAGGATAGCCCTTTAGAACTCCTATAATAACAAAAGTTCATCACGTTGAGGCCCTTTAAGATATGAAAATTGATTCAAAAAGTCAAAATCGAAATATATTTTATTTAAATAGACTTTTTCAAACTCTTTTGAATCAATGGAGTTTTACATTTTTAAATTTAAATTTAATATCAGTATGTAGGTCCGTGGAGAAGCTATTATCGAAGGAAGAATTGAATGTGAAGCATCAACTTTTTTTAATGTTGGGAAATGCATTTACGCATACCACCTGCATACAAACAGGTAGTTATGTGGGACTCACCGGATAGAAAAGCCAGTACTAATCACTAAAACCCAACGAACTCCTCCGTCTTAATGGGATGCCGCAGGGTCGCTTACGCTCTCAAAAACGACGACAGACCTGCCGAAGCAGACAACATTAACAAAGGGGTTGCTTACATAGTCCACTCTACAATGAAAGAAATATCAAGAGCAAACCACGTAGGAAACTGCCTAACGAGGTGGGCCGCCTTCAATTGTCTCCTTGGCTTCACGCCTGGATAGACTACCGGACGCTAATGAGCCCCCCACCACGACAAGGTAAACATACATCAGGGGAGTGAAATTAGATATACTTATCTAGTATAACTAAATATTATTGTAGTAGAACTAGATATAATTTCACATTGATAAAATCATATCGTAGGAAGTATGAAATGGAGATTATATGGGCTGTAAATAAAGCCTACTAGATGAGACTAGCCCGATCGGAATTTCAATGGTCTCAAATCTCAATATTAAATCTTAAGCAGATGGTGAAGTGCATGAGGTGCGCGCGGCATTTGCAACTGATGTTGTAATGTATATATAATCAATGATAACAAAAATAAAGTTAGAACAATTTTCCCTTATGGCATAAAATAATATTAATTAAAGTAATAAAAGTCTTAGTATTTTCATTTTGAACAAGTATTTTTTTTTACTTGAACAATCTTTTTATCACAAACTGTATAAAGATGCTACGCATCTTTTTAGTCAGCCTGGCAATAATAATTTGCCTAGACTAAAAATAATAGAATTCCTGTTGCAGATTGTTACAAAATTATTTTGAAAATAAAACATTTTAACTTATTAACATTTTATTTTTTGTATTTCAATTTAGTTCTTTTGTTTATTGATCATTGACTGAAAAATATTATAATTTATGCAAAAAACATAGGCTTGGATACATTCATGAGCCATTAACATTTATGTCTTTGACCTATGTAGTATGTATTTTATTATAAAGTCTGTGGTAGCGAACATCGAGCAAGGAAGGATTAGAAAATTACTACAAAATTACAAATGGCTTCCGCTTCCAACTTTTGGCTGCCGTAATTTGCTGTTGGCATGGTTTTTTGAAATAAGGTTTGTACCTTATTTAGTTTTCTATTTTTTATTGTGAAGCATGTAATTATTATTATTCATAAACAATGCTGTTACTCGATTATACTTAAACAAAAATTGAACTTAGAAAACGTGCCGGTTATGTATTCAATTTTTTGCATGTTTTTTATTGTAATTTCGGTCACAGTGATATCGTATTGTGTGCAATTGTAATCCAACACTAGGTGTTACGTATTAAATGAAAATTAATTACCTTACATCGATATTTTTCCAGGCCGTATAATTAGTTGAGACGAACGTGTTCGATCGTAGTTTCAAAGGATTGTAGTTGCCGACAACCATGGGCATTCAAGATCTACAAATATTTTTAGAAAATGAGGGAGTAGGTGTCGACCTGTTTCGAATTGCTAGAACGCATCCTGGTGGCTTTCGATTGGTATTAGATGCGGAAGGATGCTTAGACCGTCTTTACGGAGGATATTTTTCAGGTAATTTGGTTCTACTAACTGTCTACCAAAATCATCATACTGAATTGAATTCAACAAAAAAAGATTTTTTATGTAGGTAGATTTTATTTTCAATTTGTATACTTCTATAATTTAAATAGCAATTATTATGTATTATAATTTATAATTTTATCTTGAAATTTTTTACTTAAATTTTCTTTAAAATAGTATAGAATAAACTTTTTCTGGTCTGCAAATAGATTGGGCTTGCGGTGGACAATGGGCCCGTTGTGTTCAATTTTTAACCACATTGGCACAAGCCTTAGCTGAACACCAAGTAGCATTATGTGTTTGCTTCAATGGAGCCCATCCGACACCTCCAGCGTTACCTCAACATTGGATTCAAACACAGGCCACTTACAGACAAAGAGTTAACTCTGTAAGTATGATTGTATTAATAAAAAAGTTTATAATTTTACTCCATAGGTTTAGGTAGTTATCAAAAGGTAAACAAAGAGCTCATGAGGGCTTAACCTTTTATTCCAAAAATATTAACATGTCAATAAAATAACTATTTTTTTATCATTCTCCATTGAATTCATCTACAACCAAAATTGCCATGTATAGACTTATTGTATTCAGCCCTTTTTAACGTCCCACTGCTGGGCACGGGCCTCCCTTCAGTACGAGGGGAATCAGGCCTTAGTCCACCACGCTGGCCAAGTGCGGGTTGGCGAACTTCACATGTCTTTTGAAAACTTGCTAGGTTCTCTCAGACATGTAGGTTTTCTCACGATGTTTTCCTTCACCGTTAAGACAAGTGGTAATCATGTTGGAAATGATTCGCACATGAAAATATCAGAGGTGCGAGACCCGAGATTTGAACCCGCTTCACTCGGTTGCCCAAGCGAGCGCGTTACCACTGGGCTACCACTGCCTTAATGTATAGACTTACATATTTTTCAATTTAAATTAATGGTGTAATAAATTTAAAAATATCCACATGGTAGTTCATGACATGTGAATAATTTTGAACACTGTTGCTTGTATTCACTTTTTTTTCTAAAGTGGTAGTGTGTATTATACATCAACAATCTCTAGTTTTGGTAAAACAGTAGGTACTTCTCAAAATCATATTATGTCCATTTCTAAATAAATAAAAGCTAACTAAAAAGATGAAAACAAGTTCACGAAGGAATATAGTATTATGCAGTTGGAGACATACACATTTCATCTTTGCTGCGAGATGTAAATACTTGTATGTATGTCTCCGACTGCATAATACTATATTCTGTGGTGAAATTGTTTTCATCTTTTTACTTAGCTTTTATGCAGTCGGGTTTTTGTTGTTGCAAGGTATATTTAGCAATTTTTTTATCCTAAATTACTTTTAAACATATAAATTGTATATATTTTTATTTATTAAGTATTTTTAAGTAGGAAAATCTGCGAGAATAGTTATTAATCAACTTTAAATAATTATATATTCTAAACTGTTATTTAAAATGAAAAATGATGAAAGAAACCTGAAAATGATTTTTAAATACCTATTCAACGATACCCTACTGGACATAGTCCATCGACTCATATTTTTTTTCACATTATGACGTTCAAAATCGGCCATTTTGATTTTTCAAGTTTTTATGCTTTCTATGACGCGCACCGTCATGACGAATCAAACGAAGTGTCATCAAAATGGGCCCACGCATATAGTGCCACAAAGGTACAAATCCACATACATACATAGGCTGATAAACACATTACCCTCCTTAGCGTCGCGCAGTCGGATAAAATTTTTGCCATCTGGCTTCAACTAAATTATTTTTCAACTATCTCAGTTTAATATTTTGTTATAATAATGTGTAATATTTTACATAAAGAGGTACTTCATCATAAGTTATTTATAGATACATGAAAGCTTATAATTTTATTTTAATCAATGAAATTCAATAAAAAAACAAACAATTTTAGGGGTAATTTAAGACTTCTATCCATAACAAAAAATTAAAGAGTGCGTGTATGAATGTGTACACGCGCAAGAAGTAAAACTTCTGTAGGTTATCGATACTCTTTATGAAATTCAATTTATGTTTTAAATAATTAGGATTGGTGAGATACTAAAAAAAAAAACGCATATTAGGCATATTACAATCATATATTTATAGAATACCATTTAAGGAAAGAACATAATATTATATCGTTTGTCAGACAATAACAACGGTCACCATGGCAACAAACGTACGTACATTTTTTCGTAACGCTTTCACCAGGTTATCCCCCAAATCAAGCATGCGTAAAGAAACTTTACTTTAAAAAACATTAGTGTATACAAAAAGATTTCTTATATTATTGATTTTATTACATAAATAAATTTATTACTAAACTAGCGACTCACGCTCGCTTCGCTCGCGTACGTCCCTAGGTACTTTTTCACGTTAAGCTATGTTTAGGTATATATAAATAGTAGCTTGCTCTTCCTAAGATATTCATTTAAATTATATAGCGATTTACCCTCGCTTCGCTCGCCGTACGCCGAATTTGTTCACACTTTTATGGGTTTTAATTTTTTTTCGCGGAACCCTAATTCTTTTACTAAAATGAAAATAGCCTAAGTTACTCCTTATAACATCAGCTATCTGTTAGTGAAAATCCCGTCAAAATCGGTCCAGCCGTTTCGCAGATTAGCCGGAACAAACAGACAGACAGATAAAAATTGTAAAAATGTTGTTTTGGTATATGTACCGTGTAAAAATCCACATGCATTTAGTAAAAAGCGGTTATTTTAATATTACAAACAGACACTCCAATTTTATTGATCTGTATAAATGTTTACTTAAGTAAAGAGACATTATTATCATTTATCTATATGATCCAAATAACACATTTACTTTCACATTATCCAATTTGTCTATAAGCATGCAAGCCATTCTGTTTAAAATATTTAAATATCAATCTACATTACCTTGTATATTAAGGACAATCCCCTACCAAAACGCGTTTTACGACGATATTTAGAAGCAAATGTGCCAGTTTAATAAATGTAAAATAATAAAAAAAATATTATATCTATCTTCAACATTTTGAGGTCATATTACACGAATAATATAGTTTTTTAGGTCATCACTACTAAAGAAATAAAATTCTAAAGTATTGCTGTAATCATTATTTTTTTTTCTTATTCTTTGCATCAACACATAAATTTATAACTCATATAAAAGTATGGTTAACACCATTTGATAGATCATTTCAAAATAGATATTTTACACGTAATTTTTTTTTAAAGATCAATTTTAACTCTGTTTTGAACCAATATTCAGAAATTATAAGAAAAATTTCGAGTAAGATACTGCGCGGGGGCCGGGCGGCAGTCGCCTTTCGTACGGGGTACCCGCGTCGTCCGTGTTCGCCTCCGGCTGTATGACATTTCGCTTACGAAAAAAGAATGCTTATAAACTTTAGTACATGTAATAGAAGTGACAAACATAATAAATAATATTATATAGTAAATAAATTAAATATTATACATATACAATAAATAAATAATATAATTCATATTTAATTTGCGAAAATATGACCACATTTCTGAACATCGAACAAAACTCAAGTGGCTCCCAATCCGCTGTCGCCGGAATTTACACATTCTCTCTCTTTTGTACTGTTTATTGTTTAATGCAACATACCCGGGTCGATTTCACAACTTGAATTAAAATGGCATTTTTTTTTATATTTCCGTAAACAACCGTTTTATGTATCATTAGTGGTATTATATGATTTTATGGATTTAAAGTTATATATATTTTGTAAAATATCAATGATTCACAAAAGGAAACTATAGAAAAATGAAAATCTTTGCAACACAAATGAGTATCATAAGACACTAATGAAATTTTCGCAAACTCCAATGATATTACGCATCCACTAATGATACGTGTCAAGGAAACAATTTTTTATTAAATTAGGGTACGCACTTTTTAAAAAAAAATCATACTAATTAAATTAGTTTAATGTTGTAACAATAACAATCATAATAAAAAAATCTAAAATAATACTTCAGTCTTCCGAAAGTAACTTTGGAGTTTCTAATTCTTTGGAATTAAGATAAATAATAAAATATAATAATCTATAAAATAAACAGTTTCATAATCACACAAATCTACTATATAACTATTTTAATATTACTCTAATTTTAATCAAGTAAGTAGTTTTCTATCAATTTATTCAGTCATTGATTCTAGATTTATTGAATTTCTAGATTTTTTCATTATTCTTTCTTTTCGTAATCGTCTACAATTGTGTTTATTTTTTTATTAATCCTCTTGAATCATCATATTAATCTCATTTTTATTCTTGCTTATTCTATTATATTCAATTCTTAATCAAATTCTGTTGGATTTTGTTGATTAATAAAGAAAAGAAATTGTTTTTGATGTTGATTTGCCGATTTAAAATCCATTTCATCTCTTCCAGTTAGCATAAATGACTGATTTTCCCAAGTATCTTTAGCTTTAGCAAGAGACGTAATAGTTCCTTGCTCCTCGAGAACTTGAAAAGTTGTGGGTTTATTGTGCTCATCCGTGTATTTAAAAGTGATGTCGCTCAACACTTTAATTTTTTTATTTTCAGGAATAATTTTAACATTTCCTACTTTGGACTCTACTGCGCTTTTGTAAATTTTATGCAACTGCATGTGTTTATCGTGTTTACAGATTTTGTTAACACACTCGTAACAGCTTAACTTCCTAAACTCGAGAAACTCTGATTCAGAACTCCAAAGAACCTGGTGGACTGACATAGTGCCTTTGAACGGAGCAATGTTTTTAGGCAGGCAGATTTCTTTTTCTCTAATTTCATGTTCCTGTACTATCCTTATCTCGACACTTTTTAAATTTTTTCGCACAATATCAACAAATGATGAAAAATCCCCAACATCACGCCCGCATTTTACTTGATAGTCAGCTGTTCTCTTAACTACGGCGCCGATACCATCTGGGGCACCTTTGCCATGTCCGGCTTCCAGGTAATTCCAAGAAACTAATTTTAACGATGTAAAAACATTTTGCAGCTGAGTCATAATGTAAAATATATACTTGTTACGATATTGGCTACTAGGGCCATCCGTTAAAATATGCACAGTAGTAACTTTAGAAGATTTTTCAAATACATAGTGTAATGCCTTCTCTAAATGTGCCCATACTGCCGGCGAATCATGCCGAGTGCATTCGCTTACTGTGCAAAGAGAATAGTTAATAATTTCCCTTCCTTGTTTTAGATATACTACTACTGTATGTAATGAAACTTGGCCCCGGCTACCACCAAAGTGAAAGCTCTGCACTTCTTCAGCAAATTTAAAATTATAATTTTCCGAAAAATCCATGTGTACTAAAACTTCGTAATCATTTAATGACTTCTTTAATTGTGTTATAATTTGATATTGATTAATAATGTTTGCCGTATGAGTGAAAAATTTAGGTAGGGACTGCTCTAGTTTGAGTATCAAATCCTTTGGGGTAGTTGTTCTTCTGATTTTCTTTATGATCATTATTTCTTTTTGACCTACTTTCTTTTTCTCTCTATTCCATTCATTATATTCTATTCGCTGCAAGTTACAAAATTCTTTATATGGTATGACTTTATCTTTACAATTGTCGCATTTACGAGAAACACACTTAAGGTTATACTTGTCGCAGCATAGTGCGTCCAACATAGTTTGAAAGTTAGTAATGTCAACAATCCTATTCTTTTTCAAAGCCGAGATTAATAGATCCATGTTTGTATGAGCTGTACAACCACAAGTATCTCTGTCATCTCTAGGAAGGTAAACCCAAAATGGACGAAGCCGTGAGAAAGTAACATAACTTATTCGTATATTTGTATGTTCTTCTAGAAACTTTTTATGAAGGTTCTTAATAGAGTCCAATAAATATCGCTTTTGTTTCTTTATGCCATGTTTTTTAATACATTGTTTCTTTCCAGCAGTAATGCGGCTATTGATATCGTCTTCATAAAATTGCTCTACTAATGTTTGAATATTTTTACCTCCTTCTAAAATACTCTTCTTTAATCGCCAGTGTAGAAAGTCTTTTCGGAAATCAGAACTTTTTCTGCGATGTACAGTTTTCAACTTGTACTTAGATTCACTAGCCTCGTTTGCTTCTTTTTTGTCATTGTTTGCTTCTTCTCGATTCACTTGCATAGATTTAATTTTTTTCATCAAACATCTGCACCTGTACTGATATCTTTTTATAATGCCTAACATTTCTTTCTTCTCTTCCGCGTGTTTTCGTTTTAAATTTTTAATTTTCGCAAACAATACTTTGTCATTTTTCTTTTTATATTCTACTTTTATGTTAGGTACATGTAATGGATCGCTTTTGTTATCAATGATAGTGTTTATGGTTTTCTCTTGTAAAATAATCACTTCCTGTATTTTCTTCTGAGTAATTTTCTTTTCTTGGTACCGTTTGGAATTATCTCTCCATTTTTTCCTTTGTAATCTCTGCTCTCTTGGCGACATTTCGGTAATACTTTTTATTTTTTTGGTCTCTTTCTGTTTGAGGTAAGCTGCTTTTTTTTTAGCTCTTTCAATAGCATATTTTTCTGGATCATTTTTAATTTGTTTGTATCTTTCCCTCCTTGCTACTCTTCTTCTTTCTAACTCATCTTCACTAGCCTTTTTCTTCTCTTTCGGCATAATTCCCTAAAATAATTATTTGCATGAAATATTTCATCGCAATAAATTCTTTACTTCGTAAAGGTTATATTTTTTATTTATTATATTTTCGTGATGTCAATCAAATCAAATCAATTGCAATTTGCTTACATCACGAAAATATAACAACAAATACAATAAGGTATTTATCTAATAATAAAAAGACTTTTGTCTATTTATAATTGCTTAAGAGGAAGTAAACTAAAAAAAAAGATAAAGACAACGACCTTATTGCATAAGTAACATTATACATAAAAATACTTCATTAGTGTAAATTCAGTGTCATTAGTGGTACTTTAAAAGTTGACACTAATGAGAGTGACTCTAATGAAATTAGGGAGAAATTTGATAAATATACGTTTTAGTATTTTTTTAACGGTTATTAAATAAATTGGAAATGTAGGTGTTCCTGTTAGCTAATCAACACACATTGTTATAAAGAATTAGTTACATTACCTTTTGCTATAGCAATTGAAATACTAATGAAATGAATTTTGTCCACGGTGCTGAAACTGGTATTAACATGGATTTCTTACAAAAATGACGAAGCACAAGACCGCCCTGTCTAAACGCCAAGATGTAACTGAAGTTACACCGTTATGTCGCGCTTGATGCGGAGGCGGGGGGTTTACGGTAGCACTTTTAGAACAATATTAAATAACGTTACATTAATGAAAGAAACTCACTATCACATATTTAAAACATTCAGAAATTAATGTTCTGCTTTGTTTTTGTTTTAAAAATGTTGAACACTCACTTGATACCAAATATTAAATTAAAACAATTTCTACGAGTAATTCAATTTTTATTTCGTTTTATGTCAACATTGTCGGAAAGTGAGTAGTGCTAATATAAGGACATCAATATTTCAATTCTGTTTTTTTTTAAATGGTACATTATCCAATATTTTTATGTTATGGAAAGTAAAAAGGTTAACACAAGCTATAATATTTGGAAAAAAACAATTACTATATTACAAGTATTACGAAATTATTGGCCAAAACAACGTTTTTAGCTACTTTTGAAATCGACCCACCCGTCTTATTTAAAGGAGAAGTTTGAATTTCTAGGAACTTACACAAATAGGTTAAGATCTTCAGAGAATTTGATGCTAAGAATACCTGTACATTCAAGTAAATTCTTTGAGTACTCCTACTCTGTACAAGCAACGAAACTCTGGAATAGTTTGCCTATTCATATAAGACGTCCTAAATCTTTAAAAATATTTAAAAAATCTGTTAAAAATCATTATCTAGACCATCTCTCCAATTGAGAAGTCGACATTGTGCAAGCTTTATATTATTTATTTAAATTTAAATATGTATTAGTATAATTTATAGATATATATTATATATATAGATAGATATATGTGTAGTATTTCTAAGTATTAGGTTGTATTGTGGTATGTATTGTATATAATTTTTACACCACCCACCCTGAATAGTCTTCCATATTTCCTTACCCAAAGGTTGTCTGGAAGAAATCGCTAATTAGCGATAAGACCGCCTTTTGTACACACTTTTGTTTTTCTTTTGATTTTTTTTTGTTAACTCTATTTACTTTATGATTGTGGTGTACAATAAAGTATAAATAAATAGTATTATAAAATAAAAAATAAATTTATATAATAGGTAAAAGCAGCCACTTTCAATAACTTGTGACTCAGTTATTCATTAGTATAAAATAACAGTAATTTTCAAAGAACGCCTGATCAGTACCGGCATTACTGTAATTTGGGTATTTTTCGTTGCATAAAAATATTACTAATATTTATAGTTTTATTTAATTTTTCCATCTCAAAATTCTATAATGAAGTGCATTCTCTAATGACAAATATTGTTAGAATATAAATATTATGTCATTTGGTGTGTGATTGACATGATCTAGCCGAGATACTAAATAAATAAATAAAATAATAATAATATATTTCTGTTTCGGTTCAACGGTGAATATTACACTACCGCCTCTATAAATTCTATGGTCTGTATTTTATGGCATGTTCAATATTGTTTTAACTATTATTCCGTAGATGTCGCTAGTATTTATTACAATTTTTTCTAGAGGTGAGGTGGGGAAGGAAAGAGCCGAATGTTGAAGGTCGTTTGCTCGGGGGATGGCCTTGGCAAACCCCTACTAAATCTGCGCCAAATGCGTTTTACGACGATATTTAGAAGCGATTGTGTCATTAATAAATGTAAAAAAAAAAAAACTATCTTCAACATTTAGCGGTCATGGAACACGATTCATATAGTTTTTTAGGTCATCCTACTAAAGAAATAAAATTCTAAAGTATTGCTGTAATCATGATTTTTTTCTTATTCTTTGCATCTACACATGAATTTACAAGTTATATAAAACTACCAACTCACCCTCGCTTCGCTTCGGGTTCGTCCCTAGATAAAAACACATCTATCCCATGGGACCCGTACACTTTGCCGGGATGATATATAGCCTATAACCTTCCTCAGTTAACGGGCTATCAAATGCAAAAAGAATTTTTCAAATCGGATTAGTAGTTCCTGAGATTAGCGCGTTCAACCAAACAAACGAACAAACTCTTCAGCTTTATAATATTATTATAGATTACGGTTAATACCATTGGATAGATCATTTCGAAAATTGATATTTTACACGTTTAATTTTTTTTAAAAGATCAATTTCAATTTTGTTTTGGACAAATAAAAATATTACATCTATCTATAGTTTTATTTAATTTTTCCATCTCAAAATTCTATAATAGAGTGCATTCTCTATGACAAATACTGTTAGAACATAAATATTATGTGATTTTGTGTGTGATTGACATGATCTAGCCGAGGTACTAAATAAATAAATAAAATAATAATAAAATATTTTTCTTTCGCCTGAGAATATTACATTACCGCCTCTATAAATTCTATGGTCTGTTTTATGACGTGTGCAATATTGTTTTAACTATTATTCCATAGATGCCGCTAGTATTTATTACGATCTTTTCTAAAGGTGAGGTGAGGAAGGAGGCAAATGTAGGTGATAAATGAAGGTCATTTGCTCGGGGGATGGCCTTAAATCTCTTTTTAAGTTTGGCAAGCTGTCATCATTAATAACATTTTCCATAGCTTTGTTTGTAGTTGGCACTTGATATTTTTAACAAATGTATGTATTCTTCTCATTGTAACCAAGTTCATATCATACAAGCATTTTATTATGTTCGATTTTGTTGTTGGTGGAGGATCTCGAATTGTTGTTTTATATTCTTTGATAAAGCTGCAGTTTGTTCAGAAATATGTTCTTATAATCTCAGCAGTTTTACCCACAATAACTTTCTTATACATATAAATAACAATCTTAAGGCCACAATTTTTAATTTTTGGTCATATTTAAATATATTTATGGGTCTTCGTTTCTTCGAGTATATAATAATAACTTGTTAATTATAACAAAGCTAAGAAACATGGATAACAGTAATAAATTTTCAGAAAGCGAAACTGCATAGCTCTCTGTTACTGGTATATAGATAACCGACTAAGTAATGTCAGTCATATTTCCTGCTGTGCTATATGTTACAGTTTTTTCTTAAATTTTGTATGGTTATCAATTTTATTTCATTTCTTCAAATGATTTATGGGCCTGTCGTTTTGGATTCTTTACAGTAGTTAGATTACAATACTTTACATTTCCATTATAAAGGAGGTAGGTGGGTACAGATTCGGTCAGTTTTCGTCCATTGGAAAATTCATATTATATTTATATTTTTTTAATACTTAGTTGAAATGAAAATTCTAAGTTTTTTTCATAAATATATTTTTTTAATAGAGAAAACAAAAACTATACTAGTATAGTATGATGTAATGGTGTGGCTATACTAAACTATGTGTACCAAATGCCTTCAATTATATTTCCCTCTCGCTTTCACTGGCTGAATCGTCGTTTGCCATCCAGTAGCAGTATCTTGAAGTGTATCTACATACCCAAGACTTGTTTTTGTCTGAGTTAGATTATGGCCACGCCCGTACTTTAAGTACCAAAGTACAGATGCAACATGTGCACAGCAGCCAAATACTTTTTACAAGAATTGCACTGATTTCCAGGCCTTATTTTTTAATAAAATACAGAAAACGCAATCAATATTACTTAATAATAATGGCTACAAAACAAAGAAAACATTTGTTTTACAACATGACACACGCGAGGTCAAGACACGTTTGTATTGCGGACAAGCCATTTTGTTTCGTATCACATAAATGCGCTCAATGCACCAAAACAAATGCATGCTAGTTTAGAAGGCTACTTATTGTAGTATTTGAGGGACTACAAATTATAGTGGTGGATAAAGTGCATAAGATTTTTTTAATTTGAAAGTTAGAAAAAACTGAAATCGATGAATTTACCAACTTTAATGATCTTTTTATGTGACCTGCAATTTTTTTTTTCTTACTATTAATCTAAATGTAAAGGTCAATTACCTAAACTTCGCATAAATATAATAATATGGCTTTAACAAAAACTGAATTTTTATCACTAGTCTCTCCAGGATAATTTCTAAGAAATCCGTGCGAATTTCCGAGAATTTATTTGTTATATGATAATGGGCGAAAAAAGGCTGATTTTTACCCCCCTCTTTTAACGTCCCACTGCTGGGCACAGGCCTCCCTTCTATACGAGGGGGATCAGGCCATAGTCCACCACGCTGGCCAAGTGCGGGTTGGCGGACTTCACATGTCTTTCGAAAACTTGCTAGGTTCTCTCAGACATGCAGGTTTCCTCACGATGTTTTCCTTCACCGTAAGGCAAGTGATAATCATGATAGAAATGATTCGCACATGAAAATATCAGAGGTGCAAGACCCGGGATTTGAACCCGCTTCATTCGGATACCGAAGCGAGCGAGTTACCATTGGGCTACCACTGCCTATATAAATTAAATTAATAATAAATTATTATCAAGTGTATAAATTAATATATGTAAACTACTCGGAACAAAATAGGGTCCACCTCATTATAAGCTAAAAACTTACTTTCCTACGCTTGTTGGAAACGTTTTTAAAGAAACTTCTTACGTACAGCTGTTTTGCTTAGACTCAGTATTAGTTCTGATTAATATGCCTGGATCTCAGAGTCAGGTCATTTTGTTTCAAGTCACCGTGTGTCACGAAGAACAATTCGAATTTTTTGGGAACGCTAAAAAGAGACAGGTAGCGTAGCTAGCACCTTCTGGTTCATTTCTAAGAAATCAATTGTTAACTAGCACACCGGTGTGCCCGCACCTCTCGACCGGCGAGAAGACGGGGACCAGGAAGAACGCGTGCCACAACGTCCCAGGAACACTGGTACATGAGGTCAATTGCGCGTCGTGATCGTACTGTGAGCGCATGTACTTTAAAAACCAACTACCGCAATTTAGTTAACACGTGTTAGTGATCAAAGCATCCGAAACCGACTCCATAGGGATATACAATGGTCTAGAGTGCGTGTTAAGAGGCTGATACTAACTAGGGGGTCATCGTGCAGCACGCTTAACATTTGCACGTGAACATTAGTGTTGGACCATGGATAACTTAACTGGTGGACTGTGCTCTTTACAGATAAAACTAAGGTCAAGTTTTTTAGTGTTAACAGACGAGTACGTGTATGAAGAAGAGAAGGAGAACGTTTTTCAGAACCATGCATCCACGAAATAGACCGTTTTAGGGGCTCAAGTGTTATGGTTTGGGAAAACAGAGCTGGTATGTTGAAGAGGCGATCAGACCTTATGTTATCCTATTTTCACAAAGAATAGGTCATAATTGTGTTTTGATGCAAGATAATGCTTTCGCCCATACGACCCACATTACAAGTAGAGCTCTTACTGACGCTAATATAACAGTTTTGCCATGGTCAGCAATGAGTTCGAACATTTATGGAATCAGTTGAAAAGAAAACTTAAAGAAAATTACAGCGACGTGGATAGCCAACAAAAGCTAATAAACGCTCTAAAAGTCTATTGGAGATATGTCTATAAAGACATGTGCCGAGTGCCGAAAGGTTGTGCACGCTATCAAAACGCTTTTAAATGATTTTGGTCGAAAGTTTTTAAGCACCCCCTTTCGCCACTTTTCATATAAATGCTAGACATCGTGATTAAATAAAATAAAACTTTAACTGTTATGATGCTTACACAATTTCTAAATACCAAATTTAAACAGCTATTCATGAAAACTGTAAGAAAAACTACGTAGGCCCTATTTAGTTTCGAGTAGTATACTTATATAGTTTCATAATAAACGTAAGAAAGAGCACATGAGTAAAGAAAAAGGAACAGCGACAAAGCAGCTTCATACAACTGCGCTATGATAGGTACACTACTACAAGCTTGAGGCGTGCGCGTGTGTGTAAGCACTGGCGGCTTCGTCGCGTACAGAGAAAAACCGGCTTATACTGGCGCGGCGTGAAAGTAATTTGTAAAAAGAAATTCTATCATAGTTTTTTAATAAAAAACAGATAAACGTTTTGTTTATTTCACTTTATGCTCCTGTTTCAACCCTAACAGAATAGGTAAACATTATGTTCGCTCCTTAAAAGCTTTGCCTTTGTTTCTTTTCTTTACTCGTGCGTTACACAAGAATGAAATTACTAAAAAAGTAGTATAAATATATCATTTTGATCGCAAAAAAATTTGAAACGAGAAAGAACATCTTAAAGAACCTTTTTTATGGTTTGTTTACCTTTAGTTAACTACCTAAACCTATGGAGTATATACATTCTTTCATTGATCATTTTTTTTATTATTCCCATTAAAGGTAATTAAAATTCAATTTTTGGTCTTGTGCTACTATTTATTTCCAGATTGATGATATTGTACATTTTATTTTTTGTAGGTTTTACGACACATTGTAACTAAAGGAACACCACCACCAAAAGTATGGTGGGTTCCACCAACAGGATTACACTCATGTCTTAGAACAGCTCTACGATACCTCAATATTCCTATTGTAAGTAATAATATACATTGAATTGAGTTAATTTTATTATTTAAAAGTTTCGTTGTTATTAATAAAACCTTCACATTTGTCTTAAATTATAATCAACTAGCGACTCACCCTCGCTTCGCTTCGGGTTCGTCTCTAGACGAAAACAAATCTATCCCATGGGAACCGTACACCGTTTTTCCGGGATGATATATAGCCTATAGCCTCCCTCAGTTAACGGGCTATCTAATGTAAAAATAATTTTTCAAATCGGATCAGTAGTTTCTGAGATTAGCGCGTTCAACCAAACAAACAAACAAACTCTTCAGCTTTATAATATTAGTATAGATTTTGCAAAAGAAAAACTAGCGGCTCACCATCGCTTTGCTCGGGTTGGTTCCTAGGTATGTTTAAAAGGTTTGAATGGAATAGACAAACTATATATTATATTACTGCTCCACTCCCTTGAGTAGTAGCATGATGATATATAGCCTTCCTCAATAAACAGGCTATGTAATGCAAAAAAGATTTTTTCAAATCGGTTTAGTAGTTCCTGAAATTAACGCGTTCAAACAAACAAACCTTTACTCTTTATAATAGTATAGATTTACCAGCTATAGTTATTTATTTACTATTGTCAGTCTGTGATAACAAAAATATTATTTTTAATAACTATAGATTTTATTGCTTACATTTGTTCTTATATACATTTTATTGGAACAGATGGTATCTTCAGATGATCATTGTCAAGAAGTAGTTGGTTTATGCCGTGAGAAGACTTATGCGGGTCTTGTAGGTTGTTCAGGAGAATATTTAGTATTTCAACCACCTAGATACTTTAGTTCGTCGCAGTTAAAATTAACATATAGAGTAAGTATTACATGATGTTTAGAAACAAATAATGTGACTTTCATACAATAATAATTATATTAAGAATTGCAGAATAAGATTTGTAATTTATCTGCAATTGTATTCTGTTTGTGTATCATTTAATTATATGAACTTAATGTTCAACATTATGCTTGTATAATTTATGCTGTCTTAGAATTACACTATTTATTTCTCATGTTGGTCAAGTACATGTGCAGCAGTAACAGAACATATTTTAAACAAATATTAAATTGTTTTATTTAAAATTTATTTTTAGAGGCTTATGATTTACTAATCCATAGAAATATCGAAACAAATTAATTGTTTTTTTTGGTTGTAGTCATCCTTGGAAACCAAAGAATATATGGTACATGAATTACCAAAGTTGTTGGATGTACCGCAAGATAGACTCTGTCTCTTGGCTGCATTACTCGGAGGAGTTATTTTATCAGAACAGAGCCTCACTGATTTTTATAAACGTTTAGGAATCGCTCAAAAGAAGGTAAACATTTTTGTTTGAAAATATTTATTAACTTTTTGTTTAGAATTTAGCATGCGAGTTAATTTTAAATATTATAATTTTATAAAATAAATATAAAATTATAAGTACAGCTACTTTCGCGTGATATATATGTACATTAATAAATAGTATAGGTAATATTTAAATCTGTTGAGCAGTGACAACACACTTTTTTTTTGTTTATGTTTAATAAATAAATATTGTTTTAGCAACAAATACCACCTGAAACACTTATCAAAACAGTTGGTCAATTTGTGCGCGATCTACCCTCGTCAGACATAGATGCAGCATGTATTGAAATATTTGGTGACCTCAATGACCTCCGTGCTGCCAAACTAAAACAGGCTGTACAATATTATCTTAATGGTACCAAAGATGGCTTCCTTAAATATAGAACAGCTTCTGGTAAGTAATTTAGGTATAGTATAAGAAATCTTAATAAGTCATCATAAATATATGTCAAGAATCACAATGGAGAAATTATACTGTTCTAGACTTTCACGAATTTAATAAAATTAAATGATTCATAGTTCTTTCCCTGCACGAGTCTCATTGTTGGTGTCGTACAATTAATTGGAGCTATTCTTCTGATCTTTAAAATGACATATGTCTTAACTTGATACACTCTGGGGACGGATCCCATACAAAATTGCCCATTCTCCTTTGCTTTAACAATAGACTAAATTGTCAGTCATGCTGAATTCGTAAGTTCTATTCTCTTTGTTCGACGGATTCTATAAAAGATGGTTCACTAATTTCTCCATTATGGTCGAAATCTCAAAATTCCGAAATATTTTTATATAAAAAATAAATTGCTCCACTATAATATATCAATCAGCACACTGATTATTTTACACTCAACTACATTATTTTTCTGTAACTTTGTTGTTTTTAAAATATATTTCCTAAAAAAAAAATGACGAATGCGACAGTTATATCTAAATTTAAGTGTTATATAAAAAATGTTTTAACTTTCAGACATAAAAACTTCTCCATTATTTATAAAAATCATTTATTTTATATGATTTGAGTAATTTTACTTTTAATATATAATATGGATGGCCATGCAATTAAAGATTTAAAACCATTAATAAATATGTATATTACAGTTATTTAAATTTTCGTTACTAATTTAAGGTCGTCGCCCCAAAAGTAACAAAAAGAATCAGAGACCAGAAATCAGTCCTCAGTCGACATCAGGCGACCTCGATACATCGAAGCTTGCGGCCGAATCTTCTGAGCATGAGGTTTTACATTTGATTTAAACAAAACTATCGCTAAGGTCATCCACGCCTTTTACATCAACACACATTGGCATCCATTGGCAAATAGATTGCATGTTACAAAAACGAAACAAAAAAAAAAATACTCCATGTGCCGGGTTTTGAGTTCATTTTCTTTTCATTATTATTTCATTTGTCATTTATAATTTGTTTTATTATCATTTGGTTTGTTTTCTAATGATTTTGATTTTATTCTCGGATTGAGCACTTGGAAGTAGTGAAAGATTGGTAACTCGATCAATTACAGCAAAAAGGCTTGGAAGATTACAAATTGGCTACGGCGAACGCGTCCATTAACGCGGACTTTAGTATGGAGGAGCCGTGTCACGACTTGAGCCACGGTGTCGCGTCGCTGGCGCTGGACGAAGCGCCCAAACCCTCCCACCAGCCCTCTAAACCGACCGACAAAACCGAGAAACCGCCGCCGAGAGAGGTCTGCTATTATATCACATTTGTTGTGGGCTCTTTGGTAGCTTTAATTTTTTGTTTGATACACTTTTTTAAATTATGGTCAGAGTAAAGTTATTATTCACTTGTTTTTTAATTTAATATTTTTTTGTTTTGAAGTGTCTACAAATTATAACTTATTTATTTTTAATTTCATATTAAATATGTTTGGCATAATTTTCTATCCCAATTTGTCTACTAAAGTCGTAAAATATTGTATGTATTTGTTTTTATTATAGTTAATATTATTTATCTTGTTTCATTGTTATTTTGGACGATATGTTTTATGATAGCCAAGTTATTATTTATAGTACAATGATTATAGAAGTATTAATTTGCCTACATTGAATATACATATTAAATGTATTAAAAATATATATCAATATTATTAAATGTATTAAAAATAGTTTCACAATCGTAATTTAATTAATAAAAATGTATTGTATAAACTAATTTCACACTACACTTATTTCCACTTATTAGATCGCGTCGATGTTTAGTACAGTTTTAAAGTGTCTTTTTATAATGTAAAATAAATAAATAAGTTCTAATTTGTAATGGAAGACATAGTTTCTTATATTTTTTGTCAAAGAAATTAATAAAAATTACATGATAACCATTACTGTTATATTGGATAGTATTTAAATAAAAGTTATGTGCAGGCGACGACGTGTGTGAACAAACAAGCGCAGAGCGACGACAACTGCCCGCCCGCACCCGCAGAAGTGCTACGAACGTGCGCCGAACGTCACACTCGAGGACTCATGCACCCTCAACTGCTTTCAATTCTCACACACCGCCAAATAACACTACCAGTTCTCATGGAAGATGACAACCACCGTGAAATACCTTCTATACATCACTTCTTCAGACCAATCAGACAGAATGTATATGCTATCTTGTATAACATGCATCATCATCGTTTCATGGCGCAGAAAGCTAAAGGTGAAGTCATTAATAGAACTTTTTAGATATAATAAGTATTCTTTTTTTAGTTATTAATCAATTTAACAGTTGTCAAAATCTATATGTATATTGTATACTTACTATTTTATAAATCTGAAGTTTGTTTTGTAAGTTTGAGTGTATTAACTTTTTAAAATACCACATGGATTTGTAAAGTGTTTTTATTTTATTTTATACCTAATTTGTTCAGGAAGTTATAGTTTTCTAACATTAACTATGAATACATAGCTAAAAATTGTATAATAAAAACAAATAACACTGACCAACCAAATATAATATGATTTACAAAGAATTCTAATGTAATGGAATTCTGACATGAATAGCGTTGTTTTAATTTTTGGTTATTTTAATAATGCAAAATTTTGTTCATTACTTAAAATTTTGTAATACTCCAGATGAAGGCACAGCTAGTACGTCGACAAGTAATGATCGTCCATGCACAGTACAAGTGGCGGAGTGGATATACTCGCGCGTCAATCCTGGGAAGAGTCCCGAGATTGTGTCTGGTGTTGTGTTGGATTGGCCAGTGCCGACAGTACAAAGGCTTTGGTTTGGGTCAGTCTGAATTGATTATCTCTTATTATATTATATTTTTAAGGGTTATCTTTTATTATATTATATATTATATATATAATAAAAGATTTTTGATCTGAATTTAAAACATTGTATAAAAATATAAAAAAATGTTTGGTTTATTTCAATTCAGTTTTCATTCAATAATGATGACTTTTTTATTTTATTGAGTCTTATCATTTAATATCAATATTTAATTAATTTAAGTAATCGGTAATAAAACATTGTATTGTTAATAATAATATTTTTTAAATTGATTTCATTTACTTACAGAACAGCACAAGATGATAAATGTCGTCGTATGCGTGCATTCCTCTCTTGCATGCGATCTGATACTCCACTCATGTTAAACACATCATATGTGCCACAACATCTGCTCATTTTAGCTACTGTTTTAAGGTGAGAGAATTATTATCTATATATTTATATATTTTTTTTATTTAGATTAGATTTTTAATCCATTAATCAATATTTAATAACAGTATTCTTATTCTTCATTTTTAATATCTTAAAGCATATTTCACCGGTGGTAGGACTCTGTCAAGCCTGAGGAGTCCGACTGGATGGGTACCACCCCCTTATCTATTTCTGCCGCCAAGCAACAATGATTGCATTGTTGTGTTCCGGTATGAAGGATAAGGTAGCCAGCGCAATTACAGGCAAGAGGCATATCATCTTAGTCCTCACAGTGACAACGCACCCGTGGTTCTGTATTTTTGCTACTTACAAACTAAATGCATGAACCGTAGGTGTTATGGGCGACAGGTACTGCTTTCCATCAGGTAGTCTGTCTGCTCGTTTGTCACTGAATCTCATAAAAAAAAAAAAATATCACCTTAAGTATCTTGAGTAGAGTATAATATCTGTGAAGGCATTATTAAATCAATTTAAAAACTGACACTTTTTACTATACTTATTTTGCTGAGCAATTATCATTTTATAAACACATGCGTGTTATAAATTTATAACATATTTACTTATGGTAGTACAAGGGCTTGAATTGTATACAGCTGTAATATTTAATTTAAAATTTTAGGTTCATTATGACTTCTCAAATTCAAATATTGAGGCGACAAGAGCTCGATGCGTTCTTGGCTACAGCTTTTTCAAATGATCTCATGAATGCCCTTCACCTACAAGAAATGACAGTAAGTTTCATTTACAGAAATGTAAATATTTAAAGTAACTTTACATTCTGTAGTATGAATAGGAATTGTAAAAACTTAATATAAAAAAAAGGCTATTTAAAACAAGTTTAAGTGAAAACCAATTATATAATTATTTAATATGTACTTCTAATTTGAAGAATTTAGGCTTTATAAATCTCAAATTATTTAGTACAACGTCAGTGCATCTTGGATCAAGTCATTTAGAACTGATACGGTTCACTACAAAAGTACAGATTTAAGTATCTACAAATGATTCAGTACTTTTACTGTTAAACTGCTGTAGTTATTTCTGATAAGTTAATATGGAAATATTCATCAATATTTATAAATATGAAAGTTTGTACTTGTGTATGGCTAGATGGATTTAAATGAAATTTAGTACACAGGTGGAATGTTAGGCATCTAGGGTCGCACTCGAGCGAAGTAACATTAACATATGGTACAGGTGCAAGGCATGAACTCGCGCGGCGTGCAGCTGGGCGCGCTGGTGATGGCGGGCGCGGAGGCGGCGCTGGTGGCCAACGACGCCTGCGGCGCGCCCGTGCCCTGGCTCGTGGCCGCGCCCTGGCTCTACTTCGACGGCAAGCTGCTGCAGCGCAACCTGCACCGCGCCGCGCACTGCAAGCACCTCGCGCAGCTCTGCGACAATCATCTCGACACCGTCGTCAAGGTAAACATACGATTCTATGTTATACCACACTATAAAAATCTATACAGTAGATGATTGTTCAATTATTTTAATGAAAGTGCTATTAAATACTAGGGAAGTTTAGGCACACTATATCGTTTTAACGCGTCGTCGACGTCCCTTGTGCCTATTATGAGCAGATAAACTTAAAAAGGTATTTATTTATGCACAAACACGTTCCATTATGGTGCCGGCGACGCGCATATCATAAACGTACGACGTATGTGCTATTGTGCTCATAAAATTATAAAATGCTGACTGCTTGCTTTTGTGTCTTATAAAAACTCGTCGAACGAATATAAGCTTATCAACTCCAATACCATATAAAAAGATAGTAATAGAGTATATTCAAAAACATAAATGTGAAAATGGGAGCCAAGTTCACTATTAAGAATATGCGTGGTTGTCAACTTCACTGACAAAAGAATTGAGATGTAAATGGGTGCCAAGTTCTGTAGATAATCCTGAAATTTATTAATAAGAACATATTTGAGTTCAAGACTTGGCTTTTTGTTGTTGTTGTTGTTTTTGGAAGTTTTTACCAGTAAAATAAGTTTTTAGAAGAACGAGACATGTTGACCTTACAATATAAAAACAGTAACTTGCAATTTGCATATAGCATAAAGAAGGTATGAGTGATTAGCGGAATATAAGATAACATGTATGTAAGAACTAGCCAAGTCAAATCTTGATCTCCCATTTTGAGTTATTACGAGGTGAAAGGTGGCTCCAAATGATTCGTGTAAAATATACACACGGCACTGCGTCGCCAGTTTCTTTTGGCTTGAACTTGGCAGGACACGGTACCGCGTGTCTTGATATAATATAATATTCAATTAGTAACACAGTTATATACCTAAATATACAGGTGGAGCGCATGCGCAAAGCGATTCTCGAGGGTCTGGAGGTAGAGTTCGCGATGCCGCCGCTGCCGCTGGTGGGCGTGGTGGGCGAGCCGCTGGCGTGGCGCGGGCGCGGCCGCGGCGCGCGTCTCGAGATCGCCGGCGTCGTAGTGGGCCAGTGGGGCGGCGGCTCCTACCCCACGCACCCGCGCGCGCCTAGATACCCGCAGGTACAACTGTTCTGGCGTTACCGTATTCACTATTCATTCATTCATTTTATTCTACTTGTTATATTAAAATTTTCTTAACTATAATATTTTTACTATTATCACAGTCCATGGATGACATAATACTATAACTAATACAGTTACCCTTTCCCTTCCGGAGGCCATTTTTCATTATATATTTTTATACATTTTCATTTAGGGATCTATCTAATTAATAACAAATCACTTAACCGATACATTGCGACGGCTTTTCTTACTTTTAATTTACACAGGGACATTCCCATCACTAAAGAAGAATCTACCGACATATAAATTATCGGAAACACTACCGTTTCGTAGCTACGAGGGAACATCAAAACGTACATCAAAATCATAACCTTTCTCGGCTTCTCCGCAGTCGGGTATGAAACTCAGTAAAACGGGTAAAAAGTTTCATACGTTATTCTACGATTACCAGAGTTTCAACGGATTGAATTATAATGACGCCGCTCGGGTAGCATACGCCACACGTGAAAGAAATGTATTCGCAACAATGAGAAGGTTTTTAACCCCTGAAGTTTTTCTATTCACACTTAATCCTAAAACGAACGGTACAGGCATGATCTGTGTGATAAAATAATGATAGTTTTATTTAGCGAAAAATCTTTCAAAATGTTATTTTAACACAGTTTCGTGGATTATGACACCGCTCGGGCGTCACAAGCCACACAGGAAAGAAATTTATGACATTCCTAAGACGCAACTCGCAATGAATCGGTTAATTTGCAAATTATATGTAATAATACCATTTATTGAATTATTTTTTCTTTGTTCGTGATGGCACCATATGTATTTTATTACCCGACTGCCAAGGAAGGGTATTGTTTTTCGCGCGTATCTTGTATGTATGTAATATTTTTATTACCTCATATCTCCAGAACCGCTAAACGGATTTACATATTTGAGGTATTGTTAGACTTGTCTTAGCAGCCCGAGTGTTCTTAGATAGGTGACGTTAAAAAAAACAAACATGGTGGCTATGCGACGCCATTGTACTTGGCGAAAATCATATTTTTTTCGAATACTGCAATATGGGTATCAAATTAAATTGCTCAACATAAGGATTTCAAAAAGGTATATCATGATTATCATAACATAGTATTATGCAGTCGGAGATATGTGTAAATAGCAAGGCTCGCAGCTAGTTTAAAACATATTATGTACATGCATATGTCTTCGACTGCATAATACTATGTTTTTTCGTCAACTTGTTTTCATCTTTTTAGTTCGCTTTTTACGCAGTCGGGTTTTTTATTTTTGTAATTACTTTTCCCATCATTCTTGTGCATCCCTAAGTACCTAATTGTAGCCTGTGTCACTCCTCGGTTGGTCATTTGTGTACTAAATTATATTTTAATCTTCCGACCGATCCAGTGTGAAGTAGAAAATTTGTAGTGCTACTTTTATAGGTTAGAAATTCCTAGTGTTTCTTTTATTTAAATTATAGTGAAACCTGTTTTGCTTCCTATACTTCTCTTTTTCCTAAACTTTAAACAATGGATATTAATCATCTATATGGAAATCGTTACTTATGTAACTATTATGCTTTATTTGGTACTAAATAAATCGTAACACATAACATTCATTCCCCCAGGTGAGCTACGTGGGCTACACGCCGACGCCGCGCAATGCGTACGGCGGGCGCAGCTGGCGCGGCGCGCGCGGGCGCGGGCGCGGCCGCGGCGCCGCCCCGCCGGCCCGCGGCGCCGCGCGCGCTCGCCGCCCGCGACACCACGAACCCGCTAAACCTGCTACACTCACTATTAACGGGTATACAATTCATATTTAAATTTTCATGAGCGAGGGTGGCTTTGCACAGGTGCGTCCCTAGGTGCTTTACTACTGTTTTGCCTATGCCAGAAATAAATATGTATGCACTGAAACTAAAATTAAGCTATATCTAAGTGGCATGAATCCATTTTCTCATTTTTATGTTAAAGAAACAAATAATAAAAATACTATAATATTTATAGATCCCAATATAAATACGGGCTTATTACGTATTACTTGTAACCTTAATATATTTTACAATAGTGAAGATATGAAGCAAACTAATAGTAATTATAGTTTATTAACTTAATTTTGTGATCCTAATCCATTTAGCGGTTTAAGAGTAACGGAATAACAATCATACACACAAACTAACCTTCGTATTTATAATACATCTGTAGTAATCGATTATTATTATTGTACTTGTTTATACAATTATTATTTTTTAGTGAATACGGCACAACTGAGGTACGCGTGAAACATATATTATGTACATATAGACTATTAAGTAATATTTTGACAAAATGTTTTCTATAAATTTTTTGTCATCTTAATTCCTAAAAAAAATTCAATAGATTTATTTATTTTTTCTGTTATTTTTTAAGATAATAAATACTAAACATGAAATTTTATTTGTTACAGAAAAACCGTTAGGTCGGACGAAATGAGTCCGCCCGCCGATGACGGCAGTGCCCCTGAAGATAGCTCCCAGCCTGAAAATGACGGTGAAGGTACCTTTTGAGAGAACCTTAGTGCCTATAAACATAACGACACGAGAAGAAAATGCCATCATAAAAGAATACATTTAATTTTACAGGGACTCAACCTCAGAAAACAAAGACTGGAAAAAACATTAAGAAGAATTTAGGGAAAGGTAAAAAAAAGAGCACCAACCCGAAGACTGATGTAGCTCAGAGTTTGGAAGCGAATGGACCACTAGATAAGAGCAAGGTGACCGCAGAATAAATTCCGACATGTTGTTACCTTGCGATACGGCTTTCCTCGTCCAGTCCTCACGATCGTCTTCTCTTATCAAATGTTAATTTATACTGTATTTCTAGGTGGCGGGACTTAGTCATAGTTCTGATCGAGAGCACTTTGGTCAAGGCGATGCCCCTGTCAGTAACTAAATTATCTTTATCCCAAAGGTAAACTCATATATATTACATTGGTAGTTAGGTTTCCCATTTATGTTTAATGGTAGTCTATTTAATTTTAATATTTTTGAGGAAAGCTATATAAACTTTGATGAGATGCTAGTGAATTTTAATCAATTTTTAATATTTTAAAACATCAGTAAGTACGATATTAATTCACACATTTAAACAGTAACTTGTAAATGATCTAAACTAACATGGGATACAACATCTGATAGATGATAATATAGCACGTATTTGTTCTGAGGTCGCATTGTGCGCATTAAGTGTAATTGTGTAATAAGGAAGCAATACTTGTAATAAGCGCGGCTGCGTACATTTACCGGCCGGCGTAACGTGCCTCGACATCTAAGAGACTTCCCAACGAGAGACTGATTTTGTATTAATTAAATCGGCATGAGCGTGCTAATTTATATTCGAGACGAGGTTAAAAACCTGAAGCGTAACGCTTCATCCCTAACGCGACGAAAGTCCCTCTGAATATTTTGTGATGTGCTTCCAAGAATATATAATATGTATTACACTAAGTTCCCCGATCTCGAAGCAAGCAACAAAACATCCAGAGTCGATTTCTACCACTACCTTCGAGTAGTATACACTTCATATAAAAAAAGGACATGTAACCATCTACTATCTGACGAGTGATAGTTAGAAAGTATATATTAAAATTAACATGTTGGTTGTTAAGTCACATTTTATTAAAATGAGATGACTTAACGGGGAATATGTTTAGTTTAGCATAATATGGTAACTGAGTCAGCATTATTTATTTACACATAGTATATTTACAATTTACCAAATTATTGTTTTATTTCTAAGTTTGGTTTGGCCTATGTAATCCATTTTCGTTTCAAACGAGACTATTTTTTAAGTACTCGAAGTTTTTTATATGTCGAACGTTTGCGACCTACTTTCCCGATTATGTAGGCTAAACCGATCGTATTCAGACTTGTTTTTAGGATTTCTTGTTGTATATTTAGGCTTTATTGATTGTGTGTGAGTGTTCTGTAGTATCCGGCTAACGTATGGACACTGCTGTCCTGCTAGCGGAACTGATCAAAGGCTTTAACAAATAAGTACCTTCTTTCGAGTGACCGTTTAAGTCAGCAGCTGTGGTCGCCAGCAGATAGCAGTGAAAATCATATTTGGGCCAATTGTTAAATCGTCTAAGACCTTTTGAATGCGTTTTATTATTGAACTATTTTGGTAAGCACGTGATATGTCGGATATTTTATACCTTAGGGGTAGCAAAGGGTGATAAGATTAGCATAGAAATTGCATTTATTGAATGATGGTGGTGCTTTGAAATTTAGTCCCTTGGACTGCCTGAAACGAGTCTGAAACTCATAGATTTAAGTCTAACGATAGACGTTTAATGAAACTGGACGAACATTCGCGTGTTGAGCTTTCCACATCCTATAGGGTATTATTTCGATAGAATATCGTAGATTCGTTAGTGATATATTTATATGCATTTTAGGAATCTCAAAACTGCGAATGTTCTTCACTTTATATGTATTTTTGTAAATTTGTTATATTGTTATACTTAAATTAAGCTGGAATGACTAACAAAACAATTGAGACAAAGTCTTGATATACTCGATTGGTGATGAACTGTCGAACTATCAGCACGCGTTACATTCCATTTCAATAATTAACGTTCGAATTCGAACAGTCAACACCAGTAGAGAATGGAACATAATGAAGACTTTACAATTTGCTTGTACCCTGGCCGAAACATAGACAAATATGTTGCCACAATAACGAATTGATTGATTTAAACAAGAAACATGATCAGAACTTGTGAGCTCAGCCGCGACGTGCCCCAGGGCCGTCTCGAGCTGTCGCCAAACGTAACGTAATGCATCGGGCATCTGACTTAGTACTACGCCGCGCGCACTAGCGCCGTAGCGGACGTCGACGCAAACGCGCGACTCTTATTATAAAACATATATTATTGCTTGCTTATTGAATAAACACAATGTGTAGCGTTAGAATTTTAACTTCAATGTATTTTGATTTGATTAAGAATTATGTGTAACGACGGTAAAGCATGTTTAGAGGTTTGGTTAACTCGAAGAGATCGAGATTTTATATTGGTCGGTTTCTAACTAAAAGGCACTATTTAAATTTACCGTTCTCGATGTTTAATATGAAATGCCTTTTACGTTACTGTAATACTGTATTTTGCTGCTTAAATATATACTTTTTACATATTTTAAAATGTAATATTAGATGATTCCGAGAAGGAAGTAGATTTTTTTTCTCTTTAAACCATTATTCACTATAGTTTTAGAATATTCAACAGTGTAATACCTTTACTCCATTTTATAACTTGTTTGCTGACAATGGTCTCTTAATATTGTCAACGTATAATAAATATATTAGAAAATATTTGTCATGTAATACATAACACTTTTCGTAATTGAAGTAGCAACATGGAACTGTGGCTTTTTTGAAAACACTTATAACTTAAATACATAAAACTGCTAAGTATATGAAATTCTAAAAATGTTCATATTACTATTTTAGTTCATGAACACAAAAAAAAATATTGGTTGAATATAAATTGTAAAGAGTTGTATTTGTCTTCAAATAAAACGTTCCATTATTTATAATTGTTTTATTTCAGTCTTTTAATTCTAATCGCTTATGAATTTCTGAAACTGAAGTACCTTCTATATTTGCAATATGATTTATGATAATTTGAGTTGCATCTTTAACGTCATTATATTGATGTAAAAGTTTAACTTGAATTGGCTTAGTGGTTTCATGGTGTAGCAACTGATCAAGTTTGTTTTCCATTTCTAAAAGTTTCCTATATAATGCTTGATCATTCTTAGACATCTGAAATTATGAAAAATATCTTATACAATATAATTTACTCAATCATATATTAATGGCAATAAAATGTTTTCGACATAAAGATATACATCAAGATATATAGCAAAAAACTTTACTACAACTATTAGATTTGCAATACCTAACAGATTAGAATTTAGCGTCTGCATTATACAGAACCCAATGGCTATACAATTTACATCACAATAAGCTTTTCACAATTCACACTACTTAATAAATAAAATTTCACTTAAATCTGTCCATTGGTTTCGGGCGATAGCCTCACATATTACCAAAATTTATAAGTATTACTAGCGACACCCTCGCTTCGTTAGGGTTCGTCCCTAGGCACGTTATGACGGTTAGTATGGAATAGATTATATACATAGGTATGATGAGTTTTATATCCCTTACTTAAAAAATAATTGATTGCTCATACAAATTTCATCTAAATCGGATTTAGTGGTCAAAAAGTAACTAACAGAGTTACTTATATTAGTTTGGATATTATTCAAACATTCTGTTAAAATGTATTTAACAGTTAGTATAGATATCCCACGGGAATCATACATTTTTGCGGGATAAAAAGTAACCTATTTGCTATTCCAGACGATAATCTATCTTTGCTCCAAATTTCATTTAAATCCGTTCAGCTGCTCCGGCGTGATTGAGTAACAAACATACATCTATCCAAACTTTCACATTTATAATATTTATGACATGAGATCACTTGAAAAAAAAAATGTTAATTGGCTTGGGCTTCGCCTAATCCTTTTAATTTCATTTTACACTCATAAACATTTTCATCCCTTTTATGATTGAAAAGAATTGTTACTGGCAGTGGTTACTATAAATTCAGCTGGTTTAGCTGGGTATTGATGAATCTAGTCTTAATCAGTAACTATATACATGATAATTATCATTAAATGTTTAAAACATCCATATAAGGTTTAAATTATAAGACAGCACAAAAAATACAAAAATGTGAGAATATTTTTTATTCAAAGTCATTCAAATCAAATTCACTGTTAACACCCATTGCACAAGCTAACATGCTATTAATATGTCTTCCTTCTTCAGATTTAAAAACATATCCACTTGCTTTATCCACTAAATTTTTCACATTTCTGAGACTTTGTTCCTTATACATATCCACAAGTTGAAAAGTAACTAAACTATAATCTTCAACAATAGATATCAAAGCTTTATTGAGTTTTTTATATTTATGTGTAAATTTATCATTATCCAAACTGTCTAGTAAATAGTTTAAATCTAAAACCTCAGTATAGAAATCAATGCCAAATTCCAACTTATCTGCATGTTTCTTTAATAAATCAACTTTAGTTAAAAGGTTGATATGTGGCAAGCCAATTTTTAACATAGCATTTAAAGATAAAATTAATGCTGCTATAAATTTTCCAGCATCGGAGCAATGATGAGAATCAATTAAATGAACAACACACAATTGTATGTTTGCATTAGTTGTTAGCTTATTAAATATGTTACTCAGTGATTCATGATGACTATATAGCTCGACTTGACCAGGAAGATCAAAAATAAAAGTAGTTGAGTGTTCACCTTTAATTTGGCTCATCAACCAATCAATATTTTTTTCTAAATATTCCATACAATACACTAAAGCCCCATTTGGTCCTAAATTATGTTGATCCATAACATCTTCTAAAATAATTAAACTTCTAATGTCTATATTAGGCTTATAAGAAATGCAATCATTTGCAGGATCCAAGTTTATAAGTACAACTTTTCTTCCATTACTTTTCAATAGTTTAGACATTTCATTACTATATGTTGTTTTGCCTGCACCAGGTGGACCAAGTATTAACTGACCATAATATTTATTTGATGTTTTGAATTTATTTAATGCTATTTCTGACATTTTACAAACCTTCTTGCCCTTTAAGATCTAAAATGATATCTTTGCAAGCCTTTACTGTTTCTATATCATAGGATTTTAAATTTATAAAGATGCACAGTGGTTTTGTTATATTTATTGCCTCTGCCAAATATCTTGCTGCAACTTGTTGTTCTTCTCCTGTAGCACCAAAAATAACTTTTGTTGTATAAATATTATCTGTGCCTAAAGGGTTATGAACCTGATCTCGTTGAATTGTCATCATACTGCCAATTTTTTGGTATTGGGAGACAATTAAAAATGTTTTGTCAGTATAGTCCGCAATAACGATTTCTGTAGGTACATCATCAATATCAGCAGCAATTGATTTAAATAATTTTTGCTCACTCGTACTTTCAGTATGTTTAATTGTTAAATTTTTCATAACATCTAATAATTCCATTTTTAAATTCGACAGATACTTTTATAACACTATAAGGCGATTGTTTTCTAAGTATAAAATAGTAATTGTTCTTATTCTGTAAATAAATAAGATTCTCTATCATCTACCTATTTCATTGAATCTTTTCTATTGCAAGACAGAAATTTACAATAAATTTTAAGTACTTTGTTATTTTAGAGTTATAACGTAATTTAGACTTATAAACTATAAAATACTATGGCACAATCCTAAGAAACTCTTCTTCAAATATGCCTTAAACTATAACTTTCTTTTTGCGGCAGTGTATTTTAAAGTATCTATCTATTTCACAATATGCTTTTTTTAAAAAGTATTTAAAACATGCGTAGTATTTCTACATAGTTTGTGATTTACTCTATACTTTTTTTTCTCAAGATATAATTAACGAAAAAAGTCTAATACAATAAATTACTCCACTATAAGGTCTATTTGAGAATGTTATTATAAACTGAAGAATATTAATAAAGTTATTACTTACTTTACGTTGTTAATTCAATAATTTTAATTAATTGACTATATAGAAAAATAATTATTACTAAGTTCCTAATATGTTATGAATTATTCTCTCACTAGCTTAAATATAAAACTAGTACAAATACGAATGAATGACAAATACGAATTAGGAATACCGAATAGGACATGGATGATGGATGACAAATAAAACCTACAAATAAAATCGAATCCGATTAAACCCAAGAATCGATTATTTAGGCTCGATTCACAGTTATCAGAATCGACTAAGAATCGATTCTTAGTGATCGAGTTTATAATTTGTTTTAATGCCGGAATAACATCCTAGTAATTAAAAAAGGAAACATGAGGACTGCCGACAAAAGTGAAAACTTAAAACTATAAACAAACAATTATTATTTTTGGAAATACTCAAATTAATTGTTTGATCATAAATGAAATTTTGTAAATTAAAACAATTTACATTTATCTGATTTTGACATCTATCGGCACTCTTGAGTGTTAACGTTAACACGTGACGTGACCATGTCGATGACGACTTACATGAATTTACTCCCCTGCTATCCCATCCCATCCAAACCTGCTTAAAGAAGTTTTCACTTTAAAAAATGGCGTGAAGCAATTGTATATTTTATTAGGAAAATATTTGAAATTTAGCGCCCTCTGTGCGTTCACGTCGTTTTCTTATTTTATATTTTTTATTTTTACCCAGTCATCTTACAAATATTTTGATGACATAATGTATAGTTCATTTCCTTTTTATTATCTCATGAAGATAGCGGCTCACCTAATTTGCTCCCCCAGAAATTTTTATTTCCAATTTTTGAATTTTTATTTTTACATATCGTTTGTTTGTCGTTATTTCTTGATTGTTTACCATAAATAATTGTTCGTAAATTGTTTATTTATAAATAAATAAACATAAATATAACCTCAAAATAGCCCAATCAATCAAAATTTATAATTTTTCTTATTACTAATAGTCTTTAAATATTCATTAGTGTTTGTTCTTTTATAAAATACATTTGTTCTGTCGTCAAAGTGCCTATTTTTTGTTTAATTAACATTATTCATTTAGTTCAATTATTATTTAGATAGGTACTTGTGTAGGGCATGCATCAATTTTATTTTTTATGAGTGCGAATGTAATAAATATTAAACAATTTTTGAGATATTATATAAAACAAATACACAAATAAATTATCAACATATAATATACAATGCATTTTCGGAATATATGTACTTTTTTAATATTAGTTTTATTAACACTTTCATGAATTTCCAATTTATTATACTTTTAACCTTATTTTATTGGTTTTATTTTTTAGATCAAAAAATTTCTGAAATTTTTTTTTTTTTTTAATTTTTTTTACTCAGAATCGATTAAATTTAAAGAATCGATTCTTGAGATTGTTAATCGATTCTGAGATGAGAAATCTCTGAAATGAGAATCGATTCTTTGTTTCCATTCCTAAATTAAAACATGATTATTAAAACTTTGTCATCCATGATTAAAACCATGGATGACAATTGACAAATATTTCATTGAAACTAAAACCAGAGTGAAGTTAGCGTAAAAATATTTTATTTTGTATTCTGCTATATGCTAATAAATTGCTCTTAAAATGCTCCACCGAAATCTGCAATTGCTCCAGGTCTAAAGTGATTAGTTAATTAATTCGAAACGACATCACTAATAATATTAAAACATGTAAAATTACTTTATTTGCTGATGACCTAAAAATTTATAAAACAGTGAAAAATTCATCTGATATGCTGTCATTACAGGATGATTTAAATGAAATCAGTCTTTGGTGTAACAAAAATCGTATGTCTCTTAATGTGAAGAAATGTTTCTTTATAAAATATTCCAGAAAACTAAAACCGCTTGTTTCAAATTACACTATTGAAGGTACCCCGCTACAGAAAGTTAATGAGATTAGAGATTTGGGTGTAATCATGGACGACAAATTAAAATTCGTTCAGCACATCACTAGATCAATTAATAAAGCAGCTAAAGCTCTCGGATTTATAAAACGTAACACTAGAGGTTTCTCTGCATCAACTAAAACATTATTATATAATGCTTTTGTTCGTAGCCATCTGGAATATGCTTCTGTAGTTTGGAATCCATTCTATAGCATTCACTCGCAACGCATTGAGAGAGTACAACGTAATTTCACCAAGCATTTAGCATTTTTTTGTACTGGACTTTGTCAAAGACAGCCCTACCAAAGCCGTATCTCCTTTTTCAAAATGATATCCTTAAGTAACAGGCGTTCAGTGCTCGATCTTTGTTTTCTGCATAAAATCTTGAACGGTGCAGTTCAGAACAATGAATTACTTGAACGTATAAATATAGTAGTTCCCCGTAAGCACCAAAGATCCCATAAATGTAATACTTTCCATATCCCTTGTGTCAAAACTAACCTTGGTTCTCAATCTCCCATCGTCCGAATGTGTTCGCAATACAATATTATTTCTAAGGCCTTACCAGAATTAGATATTTTTCATGATTCTTTCAATAAATTTAAGCACAAATTATTGCAATATTATTTATCCAAAACTGTTATTTAAATATACAAATAATAATTTTATACTACTAATAATTAACTATAATCGAATTATTTTATTTTAATTTTACATTACGCTAATTCTAATTCATGTTAATTTTGTATTTTTTATTAATTACTATAATAATGCTATGTACACTTGTAATTGATATGCATGTCTGTTTCTTTTTTTTTTTATTTATTGTATGGAATTGTTTTAACATGTATATTGTAAGTGTGCTTAATAATAAATAAATAAATAAATTATTATTTTTTTAAAAAATTGCCCACTCAAACATTAAATTTACTATAAAACGAGTAGTAATCACTTTTTATTAAAGTTTTTTCGCTTAATAAATTGCTCTTAAAATGCTCCACCGTAATCTGCAATTGCTCCAGGTCTAAAGTGATTAGTTAATTAATAATTATTTTTTTTTTAAATTGCCCACTCAAAAATTAAATTTACTATAAAACGAGAAGTAATCACTTTTTACTAAAGTTTTTTCGCTTGATAAATTACTCTTAAAATGCTCCACCGAAATCTGCAATTGCTCCAGGTCTAATGATTAGTTAATTAATTATTATTTTTTTAAAAAATTGCCCACTCAAAAATTAAATTTACTATAAAACGAGAAGTAATCACTTTTTATTAAAGTTTTTTCGCTTAATAAATTGCTCTTAAAATGCTCCATCGAAATCTGCAATTGCTCCAGGTCTAAAGTGATTAGTTAATTAATTATTATTTTTTAAAAAAATTGCCCACTCAAAAATTAAATTTTCTATAAAACGAGAAGTAATCACTTTTTATTAAAGTTTTTTCGCTTTATAAATTGCTCTTAAAATGCTCCATCGAAATCTGCAATTGCTCCAGGTCTAAAGTGATTAGTTAAGTAAGTATTATTTTTTTTTAAAATTGCCC
This sequence comes from Argynnis bischoffii washingtonia, assembly GCA_033884665.1. Classification (NCBI taxonomy): domain Eukaryota; kingdom Metazoa; phylum Arthropoda; class Insecta; order Lepidoptera; family Nymphalidae; genus Argynnis; species Argynnis bischoffii. The sequence goes on along the minus strand of CM066618.1, from coordinate 7,672,716 downwards.
ACTCAAAAATTAAATTTTCTATAAAACGAGAAGTAATCACTTTTTATTAAAGCTTTTTCGCTTAATAAATTGCTCTTAAAATGCTCCACCGAAATCTGCAATTGCTCCAGGTCTAAAGTGATTAGTTAATTAATAAATATTTTAAAAAAAATTGCCCTCTCAAAAATTAAATTTACTATAAAAGGAGAAGTAATCACTTTTTACTAAAGTTTTTTCGCTTAATAAATTGCTCTTAAAATGCTCCATCGAAATCTGCAATTGCTTCAGGTCTAAAGTGATTAGTTAATTAATTTTTTTTTAAATTGCCCACTCAAAAATTAAATTTTCTATAAAACGAGAAGTAATCACTTTTTATTAAAGCTTTTTCGCTTAATAAATTGCTCTTAAAATGCTCCACCGAAATCTGCAATTGCTCCAGGTCTAAAGTGATTAGTTAATTAATAATTATTTTTAAAAAAAATTGCTTACTCCAAAATTAAATTTACTATAAAACGAGAAGTAATCACTTTTAGTAAAGTTTTTTTGCTTTATAAATTGCTCTTGAAATGCTCTACCGAAATCTGTAATTGCTCCACATCTAAGTTGATTAGTTAATAATTTATTATTTTTAATTATTACAATTTTATTAAAAAATAAAATATTAATTATTTAAGCCACACTATTGATCTATATTATTGATCTATATAAAATTAATTAAAAATTACATTTACAAATAAAAAATATTTATTTGAATTACTAATTTGAAATACTGCTATTTTGATCCGAAAAGATAGTTTTATTTAAATGTCTAATATTTGCGTAAATCTAAGAAAGTATTAAATTAAATTTATTAATAAATAATTAACTAATCAATTTAGACGTGGAACAATTACAGATTTCGGTGGAGCATTTCAAGAGCAATTTATAAAGCAAAAAACTTTACTAAAAGTGATTACTTCTCGTTTTATAGTAAATTTAATTTTTGAGTGAGCAATTTAAAAAAATAATAATAATTAATTAAGTAATCACTTTAGACCTGGAGCAATTGCAGATTTCGGTGGAGCATTTTAAGAGCAATTTATTAAGCAAAAAAACCTTTACTAAAAAGTGATTACTTCTCGTTTTATAGTAAACTTAATTTTTGAGTGAGCAATTTTTTAAAAAAATAATAATTAATTAACTAATCACTTTAGACCTGGAGCAATTGCAGATTTCGGTGGAGCATTTTAAGAGCAATTTATTAAGCGAAAAAACTTTAAAAAAAAGTGATTACTACTCGTTTTATAGTAAATTTAATTTTTGAGTGGGCAATTTTTTAAAAAAAAATATTAATTAACTAATCACTTTAGACCTGGAGCAATTGCAGATTTCGGTGGAGCATTTTAAGAGCAATTTATAAAGCGAAAAAACTTTAATAAAAAGTGATTACTTCTCGTTTTATAGTAAATTTAATTTTTGAGTGGGCAATTTTTTTAAAAAATAATTATTAATTAACTAATCACTTTAGACCTGGAGCAATTGCAGATTTCGGTGGAGCATTTTAATAGTAATTTATTAAGTGAAAAAACTTTAGTAAAAAGTGATTACTTCTCGTTTTATAGTAAATTTAATTTTTGAGTGGGCAATTTTTTAAAAAAAATAATTATTAATTAACTAAGCACTTTAGACCTGGAGCAATTGCAGATTACGGTGGAGCATTTTAAGAGCAATTTATTAAGCGAAAAAACTTTAATAAAAAGTGATTACTTCTCGTTTTATAGAAAATTTAATTTTTGAGTGGGCAATTTTTTTAAAAAATAATTATTAATTAACTAATCACTTTAGACCTGGAGCAATTGCAGATTTCGGTGGAGCATTTTAAGAGCAATTTATTAGCATATAGCAGAATACAAAATAAAATATTTTTACGCTAACTTCACTCTGGTGAAACTAAAGGAGACGTCAGAAAATCTGAAAATATATAATGTATAGATAATTAATAATACATAATGTTAATGGCTAGCACACACCAGTCCGTATATCCATCGTGTTTCTCTAAATGAGAGTAATGTTAATGTTAGTTTTTTAGCTTAATCCAAACATAATCATTTATACTTGATCATATTTCTTTCCTTTTCAAATAAAATGTTGTATGTCTCAACTCTCTGTTTATAAAAGTAATGCAGTTACTTCATCATGTCGCTTTCAGCTAACTTTATCGTGTCGCTTTTTGGCTGTTGGTGTGCGCGCGCATCGTAAAAATTTCACTCTCATAATTTTTTCCAAACGTGCCAAAAGAAGTATAACTTTAAAACCTTTATAAGTAGAGCTTGTTTAGAAGCTGAGTTTGATAAATAGACTCTCCACATAATTATTGGGCATCTTAGAGTGGGACAAAATTGCGTAGTATTTCTATTTTCTATATAGTTCGTGGGCAAAACTTCAAAAATAAAATGTTGGTCTTTCTTAAAACTTCTTTTTGTACTAATTTATTAATTTCATATATATACGTTAATATAATACGTTGTAAGTTTATATTTTGTTTTTAAAATCTAAGCAAGTGCACTTACTGATTTTTGAATACTACTATAAGAATAAAAAAGTACCTATAACATAACTAATATTTTATAAATGAGTCATGACTCATGAGTGTAACTTGGTAACACTTATTTAGTGATGTAGCAACACTGCGGCTTTAATATTGTCTTTTGATTGTCAAATTTCGTGAAAATGGTATTGTAATTTGAAATATATGTTTTAAATCTTAAAATATCAAAGAAATTGATAAATAATTTTATTATTTTTTTGTGTAAAACCAATATTTAACATCTAATTAATTGATAATTTAGTATATTTACAGAAAATTCAGTGAGGTGCTTTAAATAACCTATTGAAAAATATTTCAGACGAAGGGTACATCAAGCTTCGGTAAACGCCGAAATAAGACACATACATTGTGTAGAAGATGTGGAAGATCCTCTTATCACATCCAAAAATCTAAATGTGCCCAATGTGGATATCCTGCAGCGAAATTGCGATCTTGTGAGTATGCTTTGTGGTTATTTTAATAGGTTATCTTAGTAAGTAAGAGTCTTCTTACTTACTAATATCGTCTGTAATGTCTCTATCTAAGTAAAAAAATATTTATTATAGGTAGAAATTGCCTACAATGATTGAAGAGATATTTGATATAGAATATTTCTTTGTATAAGTAGGTAAATAATGTAAAATATTCAATAATTTGGCTGTATATTTGTTAAGTGCATGCCACCTTGGATATTAGAAACAAAATACCTATATTTTATAGACCTAGCTACGGAAGTTTTGATTATAATTTATAATACAGATTTAATTAATTATATTATTTATACTATTTAACCTACTCTTTATATTTATATTTATGTAGTGACCAATTATTATTGTGCCTTGCATTCCCCTGTAATAAAATATCGTCTTAGCAATAACTGCTATATATATTTAATATTTATTAAAAAATTTATATTAATGTTTATAAATTTCTAATATTTAAAAAGAAAACCAAAAGTGAAACTATTGCTAACTAAAAATAACTGTATGATATTTTAAAAAGTAAAGGCACCATATCTAAAGGTGACCATTACTGATTATTTCTTACTGTAGCATCTTCAAGAAAAATTCAATTTAAATTATTTCTGTTAACAAATAGTGTCCTTCAAGTTATGTGGCAAATATATATAAATTTAATCTAACAATTATTAATCACAATAATGTAAATCATACTAACAATTGCTCTGGGAACTACAAAATAGGTACACTTTTTAAATCATCCTAAATAAATTATCCACCTTCAAGGCTGTTTTTTTTTAATTTATGTGGCCAACCAAAAAAAATATTTACTATAAATTAATTATGCAATTGGTGCAGATAGTGCATGTATATGAAACACAAAATTATTTAAAAACTCAAATTTTTGTATTTATTATTTAATCATTCAAATAAATTTCCACTTATACATTTTAGAAACTATAAATAACTGAATATTATAAAATAGAAACAAGTATAAGTATTTCACAAACAAACAAAACCGTCTTTGGTTATGCATAAACATAAACTATTAGGTGGTTTAAGGAAATGTGATGTTTGTGGCTCAAAAATCTAACAATTTACAAATTTTCTCGATTTTTTTTTTTGTTACAATAGAAAGTTCATTCATTTCTAATTTGTAAACTAATGACTAATCATCGCTTCACTTTGGTTTGTCCTTAGGTGATTCTTTAAATTAACATCACTTTTTTACTCATGAACTGATTGAAAAGAAACAAATTCTTAATGTTAAGTGAAGCTTACCACAACACATCAGTGAAAACCGCACCTAAATTGGTTAAGCTGTTTCTAGTTCTATTGTGTCAATAAAGACCCCCAATAATAGTTTTTCACAAATATGTTCTATAGACAGACAGCGATCAATTACTCTTTTATTATATGTATAGATATATAAATACTTCTATGTATATATATATTTCCGTCATAATGGGTAGTACCTGGGCGACCGAACTTCGCTCGGAGTTTTTGGCCAAAAGTACAATTATCTTATTAATTTGCATTAAAAAAAAATAAACAAAAGTAAAAAAAAATGTATTGGAGCGAGATTCGATTCTGGACACCAGTGATTGTCAATCTTGCGAGCGAAATAAGCGACCATATTTTGCGTGGTATTATGCGAAAGAAAACCGCATTAAAATTCGAAAACACGCGTTTTACGGACATTAATCTAGATCGATTATTCGCTCCTGATTTCGATTCCGAGATCGCCGGTACATAGAAATAAATAAATTAATTTATATTCAAGACTCGTTCAAAGGTATTAGATAATAGAAGTGAAAGTCCCGTCAAAATCGGTCCAGCCGTTTCGGAGATTAGCCGGAACAAACAGACAGACAGACAAAAATTGTAAAAAATGTTGTTTTGGTATGTGTACCGTGTATACATCCATATGCATCATTTAGTAGTATATATATATATATGAAAACGCGTTATAAAAGTACCGAGAGGGAAGTAGGGAGATTACTGTACTAAACGTTAAAACGTAAGTAGGTACGAATCCGAGCAGAGCGAGGGTGTGTCGCTAGTCGCGAGTATTATCAAAAGACACTTCTCTTTCACTTAATATATTATATTACTACATATATTTTAAAGTAGTTAATTTGTAGCCTGTAAATATCTGTATAATCTTTCTACAAAAAATTGTTGCAGAATATTTTCATGATTTGTTCTAATTATAATTTTTTGCTCTAGATCACTGGTCAGTGAAGGCTAAGCGCAGGAAGACCACAGGAACTGGCCGCATGCGTCATCTTAAAATTGTCAGACGGCGATTCAGAAACGGTTTTAAAGAAGGCAAACCCACACCTAAGAAAGCAGCTGCTTCCTCGTAGACTTATTGCCTAATGTCAATAAAAAAAAATTAAAAACTTGTTTCTGTTTAATTTCCGTTCTTAAATTCGATTTGAACTACAAATGCCTTTGAGTGCATCGTGCGTGTTAAGAGTCCAGGTCATTGTCTATCTTTGTATTGAATTTAAAAAGTATTTCTTGCTTGTAAATGTACTAAATTAGCTTTTCGTTTATGTGCTAGTATCTTATTTATGGTCTCCAACTGAGAAAGTTTAATAGAGAGTTCGAGAATTAGAGAATAAGTTTGTACTTACTATATATTCATAGATGTCTGAATATTATTCGTTTTGCACTTTGATTTTACACATTTTAGTACACAATTTTTTTCCTAAATAAAATTATAGTTTTAAGATCAATGTTATTTATACATAGGCACAAAATAAACCGAATATAGGCCATCCAATTGCGTGTTCGTCAATAGCACATCATAATACTGTACTACGAAAAACCGCATTCATCACGAAAATACCAATTCACCGGTGGTAGGACTCTGTCAAGCCTGAGGAGTCCGACTGGATGGGTACCACCCCCTTATCTATTTCTGCCGCCAAGCAACAATGATTGCATTGTTGTGTTCCGGTATGAAGGATAAGGTAGCCAGCGCAATTACAGGCAAGAGGCATAACATCTTAGTCCTCACAGTGATAACGTACCGGCGGTTCTGCATTTTTGTTAAACCTTAAGTGCATGAACCGTAGGTGTCATGGGCGACAGGTATCGCTTTCCATCAGGTGGACTGTCTGCTCGTTTATCACTGAATATCATAAAAAAAAAAAAAAAAAAAAAAAAAATTAACCACTAATCGGTAATCACAGGTAACACTTTTTTTAAAACCAGCTATGGGTTTGTTTCCTTCTTTTTAGTGCATTTACCCTTATTCAAATACAGTCAAACCTGGATAAGTGAGAACTGGATAAGTGAGAAAACTCTATAAGTGAGAGTAATAGGAAGGACCCGTCATTTTAAGCTCCCAAAACCTCTATAAGCGAGAAACCGAAACCTCTGTAAGAGAGAGTCGTTTTTCCCTCATAGACCTCCGTAAGTGAGACTGCTACTTATCTATACCTCTATAAGCGACAGTCGAGCTTTATTTACAAATTTAACATATGCTATTTTATGACTCATTCTTAACTTTCGTGGAACTTCCTACCATTGTTTTTGTATACTCGTCAATATTGTACCTATTCTATAAGAAGTAGAAATAAAGAACATTCCAATGAAGCTAGCTTTAAATGCGTTGGAGACGGTGCATTAGTACTTTGAATACGCGGCAGTTGTTGATTAAGCAATATTCGACAAAATTTATGAGTTAGAGAAAAACATTCAAAATACAAAAACAGAAACCCAAACGAAATTGACGGATTTTTTTGAGTGCAAATAAGTTCTAAATAAAATAAAATTACATAGTACATGAATTTTTGTTTTGTTTTCTTGAGCATTTAAAAATAAATATGTACATAATATATGTTGTGCATATCATGCACATAATTTTATCATATTACATATTTACTACATTCGTACTTGCTGTGACTTGTTATTGCTGCGTACCCCTATAAGAGAGAAACGCTACCCATGTACCTGCATTAGCGAGAAACTCGGGTTAGTGAGAAACCTCTATAAGCGAGAATGAGATTGTGCTCCCTTGAACTCTCGCTTATCCAGGTTTGACTGTATAGGAAATTATTTTCAACCCGACTGTGTTAAGCATGTGTGCTTTATATTTCAATGCGTTTTTTGATACCATACAATATTTTGAACATATCCTAAGTTTTTAATATTTAATTTATGGCAACAGCTTTTTCCTAAATGTCATTCGTCTAACGTCAAAATATGTTCAAACTTGTCATCCATGGTTCAAACTTCAAAGCAATGCTGCCAACTTAGGCGTTTCCCAAAACTTAGGGGTAAAAAAATGGCATCGGGGTTTTTTTAGGAAGAAAAATTGTTTAGGGGTGTTTTCAGGTGTTTTGTTTTCTTTAATAGCATGACTTAAATATAAATAACGTTTTATAAAGTTTCGTTTAAAGACTTGGAAAAATCATATATGTATATTTAAATATAATTTATTGTTTTTTTTATTACTTTCTAAGTTATCTATTAATTTTATTATTATTATTAAATAGTTATATATGTCATTATTATAATAATAACCATAAATAAGTTTTTTTACGCTACTTATAATCATTTAATATAAAAAAAATCAACATTAAAGAATTCAGTATTAGATAAAAACCTATATTTTCATTTCAAATTATCAGTTAGGGGGTTTTAGGGGTTTTTGAAATTACTCTTGGGGGGGGGGGGGGGGGGGGATAAAATTTGAAGTGTTGCCAACACTGCTTCAAAGTGGCTAGTTACTCATGGATGACAAATAAGTTATACTTTTTTGTCGGATTTTATTTTTAGCGCAAAATTAAGAGTTATTGTAATGTGTCTTTCGTTTGACAGGCAGAAAATTCTGGTAAATACATAACTGGCTTTTTTTTACTATATTCCTAGTATAATTGAGTAATAAACAGTGCATAAAACTAAAAATTGTGGTACTTTCAAGAGTTCAAACTTAGTGGCAAGTTTGTGAAACTACTAAGTGGGAAAATATTTCCTTGTTAATTTTTGAATTCAAATACGTATATAAAATTCAATTTCTTAATTCACATCTACACAACATCTTGGCACATACTTGAGCGTCGATATAGACATATTTATTAATTATTAAAAGCTTTTTATTAATTTAGTAAAATTTAAGCAAAGCTGGAGGCAACAACTAGTCACGCGGGCATAATACAGTATAGGATATAGGGTAGTGTTGCCGATCGATAGTCGACTATCGATAGTTAATCGATAGTGACCGATAGTCAAAATATTGATAGTTCTATCGATACAATCGATAGTATCGATACTATCGATAGATTGAAATGTGACAATTCTATTGACAGACCACAATACTATCGATAGTATCGATAGTATTGGTGCTCACAGATCATAAACTATCGATACAATCGATACTATTGAAGTTTCAAAATAAAATAATATCGATTGTATCGATACTATCGATAGTTTCAGCTATCGATAGTAGCTCATTTTTCGATAGTATTGTACACAGTTCGCAGGTCAGATAGTCAATAATAGTCACAACATACATCTTGCATAGCAAATATTTTAAATGTGATTTTTTAATTTTATTCGGTTCAAACTTTATGTACATGGTTACATTTTATGTTTAAGAAATTGGCAACATTTATAAGAGTCAATAAAGGTAAAACTTACCTAATAGTATCGAAAAATTAGCAACTATCGATGGTCTAAAACTTAATAGTATCGATAGTATCGATACTATTGATAGTATTGTTTTTCAGAAGTTTGATAGTATCGATACTATCGATACTATTAATAATTTATAATTCATTAGCAGCAATACTATCGATAGTATCGATATCATTGCCCTCGTTTGATAGTATTGTTACATTTCGAGCTATCGATACTATCGATAACATCGATACTATCGATATAGCTATCGATAGTAGGGCTGTTTTAGATGAAAACTATCGATAGTGAAACTATCGATATTTCGGCAACACTAATATAGGGACCAGCGTTGCCAATTTGTGGGGAATTCCCCAAACTGCGGGGAATCTCAAGTCGATTGGGGATTTGTTGGGGATTGGAAAATGCGAGGATTGTTAATATCGATAGTCCGACCGGGTCCGAACTCTTAAATTTTAAATTACAATAAAAAATCGGACATAAGTTTCACGTCTGAACCAATTTAGCTTTTAATCTAAACTATACTAAGTGTTAAAACTACGCTCTAAGGTTAAATTTTTTCATTAGTAATAATTAATAACTTCTCTTTCTATCGTTTTCCTAACTTAAACTCGTAATAATAATTTTGGAGTTATCATTATTTTTTTCTGAAAAATGAGATTTCAAAGTAATAAAAGAAAAAATGGAACTCAATCATAGTCTAATCACAGATCATATAACACTGTACTAGGTCTAATCTATATATTTTTAGGTATAACACTAGACTCTAAACTCCAGTGGAATACCCATCTCTCAACACTTGCAGGTAAACTCAGCTCCGCCGCCTATGCAGTTAGGAAAATTAAAAACTTAACGGATATTAACACTGCCCGACTTGTATATTTTAGTTATTTTAATAGTATTTTATCGTACGGAATACTTTTTTGGGGCAGTGCCGCGCTAATTAATTCGATATTTATTCTTCAAAAAAGAGCAGTACGGGCTATTTATGATCTAAGAGCTCGTGATTCCCTGCGAGATGTTTTCAAAAAAATTGGTATTCTTACGGTTGCGTCGCAATATATACTGTGTAATATATTATTTGTTCGCAAAAATCTAAATAATTATGAAAAAAACAGTGATAGACACACCAGAAACACTAGGAATAGAAATAAGCTTGTTACGCCTAGACTTCGGCTCCAAAAGGTGAATAAATCCTTCGTGGGCCTGAGTATACGCATATATAATAAGATTCCACAAAATGTCCTAGACTAACCTTTTCAAAAATTTAAAGATAAAATTAAAAATGTTTTATTGAGCAAAGCATATTACACGGTTCAAGAGTTTCTTGTTGATGAAAATGTGTGGAATTGAGTATTATTGTCTCATATGCGGGCTATCTACATGTTATATTAATAAAATAAATGTAATTTTGATGTTTAAAAGAGCAACTGTTAAGTTTCTCGCCAGCTCTTCTCAGCAGAACTGCTTTCCGAGCCGGTGGTAGCTTCCTCACGGACAGACTTCACTGACTCTTACATTAAATTGACGATTCAAAAGCACTTGTAATAAGTCTAATTGAATAAAGTTTATTTCATTTCATTTCATTTCAATCTTGTTTATTCAATACTAGCGACTCACCCTCGCTTCGCTTCGGGATCGTCCCTAGACAAAAAATAAATTTATCCCAAGGGAACCATAATTTTTTTCGGATAATATATAGCCTATAGCCTTCCTCAGTTAACGGGCTATCTAATGCAAAAAGAATTTTTCAAATCGGATTAGTAGTTTCTGAGATTAGCGCGTTCAACCAAACAAACAAACAAACTCTTCAGCTTTATAATATTAGTATAGATTCAAAATATAATTTTAAAAAACAACAAGTAGATATTTACTAAATGTAGTCACAGTTTTATTCAAGAATCATAACAATGTGTCAAAAATAATATTTTTTTAAACTATGATAAATCCTTGTAGGAAATTTATTAAAATTTTTGAAACCACGGAGGGGTAGCAATACGTTCTCTGAGAGAGGCCATGGTGGAGCGTACAAATGCGACCTTAAGTCTTGTCTCATAATAGGGTGACAAAAAACTGGTAGATTTCAACGCCGCCAAAACGCAAGCCTGTCTGTTCTCCGCAAAAAGGAGTCCGTTCAGCTTGACTCCTACTTTTCGCGGTACACCTGTAGAGGTTTCCGACAGTCTGGAGCTTCTCGGCATAAAGTTAAGTGCAAACCTTAACTTTGGCGACAACATCGAGTCAAAGGCATAGACTGCGGCCAAAAAACTGGGCATCCTTAACAAGGTAAAGCGATACTTCACGCCTGGACAGCTTCTGGCTTTATACAAAGCTCAAGTCCGATCATGTATGGAGTATTGCAGTCAACTTTGGGATGGCTCTGCAAAATACCAACTTGCCGCACTTGACTCGGTGGAACGCAGAGCCAAAAAGCTAATCGGCGACGAGAAGCTGGCGAAAACTAAGCTTCACAGCTTAGCACACCGTCGCCAAGTTGCTTGTCTGTCGGTTTTCTACAGGCTGTACTTCGGGGAGTGTGTCCACGAGCTCCATGGTCTTATACCGCCATCACCATTCTTCTATCGGAACACCAGATGTACTGCAGGATACCATCCTTTCTTGGTTGACATTCCGACCATTCGCACTAAGCGCTTTTCATCATCTTTTATAATGCGCACAGCCAAGAAGTGGAATGCCCTGCCTGCGTCTGTTTTTCCGAGAGTGTACGACCTGAAACTCTTTAAGGTGCGTGTTAACAGGCTTCTCTTGGGCAAACTCGCTACATCGTAGATCTTACCTGTGCCTTCGAGCTAAGATGAAGGTCAAGAGTATGCCCATAATTAATAATAAAAAAAAAAAAGAAAAAAAACACCTTTTAATCTACTGTGCTGTTATCCATTAAATGCCGTGATATATTTTAAAAAATTAAAATTGATAAAAAATGTATATTTTACGTGACTACCAATTTCTTTTATTTTTTCACGACTCGTTAAATTGCAAAGTAGAAATGTTTACGGCGAATTGTATAAATAATAAGCTTCAAATAAAAAAACTTAAGTATACCGTTTTTTTGTTTTCTCCTGCAAAATACGTATATATTGGTGCAATCAGTTTATGAAAATTTGGTCAATAAAGCACACTTTTTCAATGATTATAAAAAAAATAATTTACAATGTATAAATTATCGATTTTTCCAATTTTTTAGGGTGTTTTTCAAGACGACCATACAAAAAGTAGAGTTGAAGACGAAAAAATGAGCCTTATTTAAAAATTAAACGATTTTTTTTTAATGTAAACGTCCACATGAAATTAGGAGTGATTATCAGCCTCCCGAGACCATGGTACATAAATTTCTCGATAACGGATTTGTATTTCAAAAAAAAAATAGCATATTATATGTATTTTGAAGATTACATTCCCCTAGTTTCATGAAAATCAAAAGATTATTGCAGAAATTAAAAAACCAAAAAAAAAATAATAATAATTAAAAACTGAGTTTTCTGCAAATATCTCGAAAAGTTTAAGGTTATTGTAAAAAGTATTATTTATAAAAGTTGTAGATTTTTACTAGACCTACAACTTTTGTAGAGTTATTTTTCGATAGGACGTCACAGTAAGTTAGAAATTGAAAAAAACTATTTTTTAACGCTTTGCATCTCCCCATTTCTCTAAGGGGAAGCTGGACATTGGGAGCATTTTACGAATTTTTATTCCATAAACCTGCTAACGTTTTAAAAACATGAAAATCTGGTTTTAACTAGTTTATTCCCAAACCGGATTTCGATTGGACTATATTAATTTTATTTAGTTATTTTATTTCAAACATAAAGGAAAATCCGAAGACATAGTTTTATTTAAAATTATTGAAAAACTTAAAACATAAAAAATAAATGCTATTTAAATAAATGCTATTGAAACTTGTTTTTTTTTTAAATTATTTTGAGGAAAATTCGTGGGGAATCAGCATATTTTTGTCCCCAAATTGGGGAATTTGAGTGAGATTTTCGGGGAATTTGATAATTTGGTATTGGCAACAGTGATAGGGACATTATTTACCACCAATTTTACTACCACAAACATTGCAGAATATAGGGAAATAATTCCCACCAAAACAAAACCTAAAAAATATAGGGAAACATATTTCCACCATAATACTTTCTTAAGTTTACGCGAATATTTGACATTTTACATAAATCGATATTTTTTCGCGGATTTATTTTGATTTTTGATTCCCGACGTTTCGAATGCTTTACAGTAAGTAGGCTTGAGAAAAAAATATCGATATTTTTCCATACAATTATCGATATATTATATCGTCGATATTTTTAATCGCGACATATCGATATTCGATATTTATTTTAGAGTATCGAAGTATCAATTTCGATATATTTTTCAACGCAACTCTGGTTTCGTGTGTAATCTTTACTCGATGCTCCTCGCGCATCGTTAACTTTAAAAATCGTTAAATTTATGATATGCATGTAAGACTATTGGTTGCACGGAATAGGTAAAAAAGGCTGGAAGGGTAATGTGGGCGTGACAGCGTCGCAGCAACTATGGTTAAACAACCATACTTGAACCGATTCATGCGTGCACCGCTTGTAGTTCGTGTTTAGAGTGCGTCGGGTACGGAGCTGCGATAAATAGTGTTATAATGCCGTGTTGTGCTATTATTACTTGCAAGACAAAAAGTCAAACTTCGAGTATTTTACGTGGTTCATTATTATTTTCTTACATTACAGAAACACACAACAGAACATCTTTTAAAGTTATAGAATTACAAATTAAAAACTTATAGATTGCATAATATTCAAATTTCTTACATGATGTGTTTTTTTTTGAGCGAATTAATCAATTTTATTTAAACAAAAAAAGGCACTTTGACGACAGAACAAACATATTTTATAAAAGAACAAACACTAATGAATGTTAAAGACACATAGTAACAAGAAAAAATATAAATTACGATTGATTGGGATGTTTTGATTTTTGAGGTTACTTTTTTGATTAATTATTTATTTTTAAATAAATAATTTACGAACAAACAATTATTTATGGCGGATAATCAAGAACCAACGACGAACAAACGGTGTGTGATAATAAAAATTAAAAATTTAGAAAAATACAATCCTGGGGGCCAAATGAAAATTGTTAATTAAGTATACAAAAAATAGGAACTTTGACGATAGAACAAACGTATTTTATAAAAGAACAAACACTAATTAATATTTAATGACTACTAGTAACAAGAAAAAAATATAAATTACGATTGATTGGGATATTTTGATTTTTGAGGTAACATTTTTAATTAATTATTTATTTTTAAATAAACAATTTACGAACAAACAATTACTTATAGCGGATAATCAAGAACAAACGACGAACAAACGATGTGTGAAAATAAAAATAAAAATTTAGAAAAATATTAATCCTGGGGGCCAAATGAAAATTGTTAATTAAACAAAAAATAAGCACTTTGACGATAGAACAAACGTATTTTATAAAAGAACAAACACTAATGAATATTTAAAGACACCTAGTAACAATAAAAAATATATATTTCGATTGAGGGGGCTATTTTGAGGGTACATTTTTGTTTATTTAATTATAAATAAACAATTGACGAACAAACAATTATTTATAGCGAACAATCAAGAACAAACGACGAACAAACGATATGTGAAAGTCAAAATTTAAAAATTAGAAAAAAAAATCATTCTGGGGGGCGAAGTTTGGTGAGCCACTTTTTATACAAATTGCTAAGTTGTGTATACACATACACTGCTCATAGACGTATGAGCAGTCCGAAAAACATGGCGGACACTGAGACATGCGCACTGAAAATGAAAAGGCCTATACATGTATTTTACGAATTTTGAATGCTTTGGAAATATGTCTGAATAATCATGCGAAAACTGACAATGTATCGATATTTTTCTCTCGATAATTATCGACACTGTTTAAAAATGTCGATACGATAAATATCGATATATTTTTTCACTTGCCCATTCCTACTTTACAGCAACTGTGGTCACGAAAGAGACCAAGGTTTTAGATGTCTCAAAGGCAATTATTTTACAGTTTATAAATTAAAAAATTAATTTTTTTAAATTAATTTTAACTTTTTAATTTTTAAATTACACATAGAACTATTGCTCTACACATTATTATGTGGCTTGAATAATTTATTTTATTTTCTTTATATTTATTAATATAATAATGGCAACATTAAATAAAATTAGGAATTAATAAAGTTTTCTAAAAATTGTATTAATTATAATAATAACAGCTAAAATTAAATAAATAATATTCTATATTCAATTATAAAACATATTAAAATTATAAAAATGTTAAAAATTAAAACAAAAAAATATTGTGAGGTACTTTGGTGCTATTTTTGATTTCATTTTGTTATTTTGTGGGTAGACTGTTTGTAACAACTATATAATGCCTTTGAGACATCTAAAACCTCAGTCTCTTCCGCAACCATAATTGCTGTAAAGAATTCGAAACGTCGGGAACTAAAAATAAAAATAAGCCCGCGAAAAAATCCGAAAAGATTGTCTTATTCGACGAATAAATAATAATTCAGGAAGTCTAATTCAGAACAAATTCCAAGCAAAAAGGGACCCGATCCTACCTCAAACCTAAATGTATGATTCAAAATACGAATCACTTCTGACAGTTCTGAGGTTACAAATGCATGCTTGCTTGCTTGCATGCTTGGCGATTGGTTTAAATTCAGACAGAAAACAGGGATTGGTTTGCGCGCGTGCCACAATGTCTGCTATGACAGCTGAGTCATAGCGGCGTGGACGTTATGCAATATGAGAATCGGATCAAGTTAATAGTATAGGTTATTATTGTACGTTGTTTTAATTTATATATTTTTTTTGGTTAATTTTTACAATTTAATGAACTCTATGTCCCGCGAAGTATGATTAATTTCTTAAGTTTTTGTCTAGAAGACATTAATCTGTCCAGGATAATTTCTGAGAAATCAGTGCGAATTTCCGAGAATTCACTTGTTATCGTACACGCCAGCGTGTATGGTCCTCGAGGGGTTAAAAAAGAATCTTTCTTCGCAATGTAGTGAAGACCGATTTTGAGAAATTCAACGATTATACATTTTACTAACGTGAAATTAGCGACTCAAACCTTAAGTCAAAGCGTAGCTGATTCGTTTAAGTTTTGTTCGCAACAATTAAACATGCCTGATTTTGAATTAAAACAAAATTATTATAAAATTTTGCTTTTCTTCGTTCTTCTTCATCACCGTAATTACGTTCAGTGTTACAATTATTCTCCTGAAAACACATTAAAGATCAGTTTCAAATCTATGAAAGACTGTCTTTATTTGAAATAGATACGTACGAGTACATAGTCTGGCCATAAATACTGGAACAATTAAAAATAAACAAAATATTACATTTGAATTTGGAATCGTGTCATTTTTATATGATTGTTCACTGTGTTTTCTCATTTTCGTGCCAATACATTGTAAAATATATCGTCGAGGCTTAGGCTTCCGATGTTGCGGCCACCGGTGGGGGGACCGCTTCGGTGATCCCGCGATCGGACGCGGTGGGGCTGCAGGGGAGAGGGCTTGGCGTTTCGATGGCGTTTCCCTGTCCTCTGCAGCCGTAGTGGGACTCCTTCGGAGGTCCCATCAGATTGGAGGTCTTCAGACCTGCCGCCGGGGCGCCGTGGTAGAAATGCGTAAGCGATCCTGCGGCGTCCCACTATGGCGGATGGGAGGGGAAAGTTGGCGTTTTGTGGGTAGTACCGGTTCTTCTAGTCGGTGAGCCCCACATAACCACCTGGGGGATCAGGTGGTATGCGTAAATGCATTCCCCAACTATAAAAAAAAGGACTTGCAGCCTATAAGAGACGCACTGATCATTTCTTAACTGATAACTAAAAAAAAAAGGTAAAATCAAAACAACTACTTAAGCGGTACGCAAAGGGAGGTCACAGGGATAATTTGGAGTCCCTAAAACAATCCATACGATTAGCAGTGAAGAATTTCCCCATGGAAAGAGTGCGTGCTTCTATTGATAACTGGCCTCAACGTTTAAACCAGACCACTTCGAATAAGCTTTATATACATATTTTTAATACATAGTTTTATATTACTGTATTAGACTAACACACTGTAATAGTATTAAATAGAAAAAATGTTTTTTTCTTAACAAAAATCGAAATAATTGAATAATCGAAATAAATAATAATCGAATAAAAACAAAAATATCGAACCTAAAGATAAAGTGCATAAAATATTAATCATCACCCCACTAATTTAATTTTTGTGCCATTAGGCGCTTGAGGGTCTACAGTAATTGTTTTATTGAGCAACTCAGATAAATCACACACTTCAAAAATTTGCAGAGGCTGAATTTTCATTAGCCTGAAAAATTAAACGTGCTTTAATTCGACCAAACAATGAACTGATTTTTTTAATACGTCGAAAAAGCCAAACCTACATGTCAACTGTAATCGTTCATTATTGTTTATTTTTTCATTTACTGTAGTATCTCTTAAAGATGATGACGTTTTTTCGGGACGAATCATCTGCGTAAAAAAACAGCTTAATTTCAGATTTGATATAATAACATATTTTAATAATAAAACTGTAGGTACTTACTGTACAAACTGGCACTGCGGTATTTTTCGTCAAAATGAACGCAGCATACTCGCTGGCTTTCACAGGCACCCAGTCATACTATTGATAGTTTAACTGCAGCTATCCACCACTTTTTCCGAATTGGTTTGGGAGGGAAACTAAAAGAGAAAATAAGCAAAATACATTACTATTATAAAAATATCTAAATTTTATCGATTTACATTTCAATATTTCATCAGGAAGCCAATAAAAAATACTTTCTAAATTAGGTCAAAAATAATTGACTTCATTTTGCATAGTATTGGCCATCTCGGTTTGGCAACGTGTTTGTCATTTGAACATCTTTTAATATAATTATAATTTTGCTACTACTAACTAGTGAAAAGTGAGACCTGGACATACTAATCTTGTATGGTTCCTGCACCAGTTCACAAAATATGCTGGCATGATGATTGAATTGAAAACGTACACGAAAATTTGACATATGCTTGCTTGAAAGAATAATATCTGACTGATGACGCGTTGGACGCGACTTTTAAGCCACGCCTACTTGGATACGACTTTTGTTGGGTCATTTTTTTTAACGTAGTTACATTTCCTGCCTCATTATTTATTCGTAGGTTTTATTTAAAATATTACCGCCAGAAAAACAACTTACCCTGTGTTTTTTTCTTCATTATAGATATAAATATTAAAACTACCCTTTAAAGTGAGATAAAATCCGTTTTAACATTTTTGAAGTCTTCTATATCGCCGCGTTTGTTTAAGTTTAATATAAAAAGCTTGTTTTTAATAAGAATGTTTTTTTACTTATAAATTATTTATTTTAGTTAATAAGTCATGGCGTGGGTGTACTATTTAAGTTATCCGATCCGTCATAATTGAATACGTTTACAAAATTTCATATCTGTGCTGTTGACTATTGAGAAGATCTCTCTTTTGGAGTCAACCCTGGACGCAGCCAATTCACGGTAGATTTTAGAACGGGCTAAAACAATTAAAAATCTCGTGTCTGTACTGTTGACCGTTAAGAAGTTGCTTCGTCTAAGGCCAATCTTAGATGGAGAATCGGATCATAATTATCATAAAAAGTTATTGTTTATATGTTAAAATTTCAACTCTGTTGGATAAGAGGAAGTGGTTCAAATTCAAACAGCACTTACAAACATTGCATATATACTTAAAATAAAATAGTAACAAAGGAAAATCTGTACATGAAATATATTTTAAAAACAATGACTGTTACGTATTGTGTATAGAATATAGACCCCAAAACGATGGTTATTAAATTTTTTATCTGTTTCTATATCTGTGTGCATTTCACGCAAAAAGTACTAAACCGATTTTAACAAAATTTTTGTGTAGTGATAACTTATTGCTCGGGTAAACACTTAGGATACCTTTTACTACAGGAAAATCTATCATTCCCACGGGAGAACAATAACTGTTTTTTTAGAGTCGTCTTTAAAAATGATAAACCATGATAAGTAACTTAAAAAAACAATCAGTAAAATTACGCAAATCTAATTTAAGAACGCGATAATATTTCATTCTCGCGATAATTTCATTCTCGCTTACCTAGAAAAATTAATTCAAGACCATATTATATTAATCTTTTGTTAATTTTACACCAACAACAAATGGATACGTATAACACCATCTATTGTAGCTTTTAATATACTTTTAGAGACTTGCATTATCGAAGCGTATCTAACGACGTATAAGTAGTAATTATAAGCAAACATAGAATCGGACATACATACAGTCAAACACATAATCCCCCTTTGAGCTTTTTCGCAGTTGAATAAAAAAAGGCTTTAACGTTAAACATTTATATTTGAAAAATAAAACAATCGAAGATAGGTCGGAATTTTGGCCATACATCAAGCCAACAACAATCAAATGATCCTTGCTTTGGGAGCGCTTACAGGAAACTCCAGTTGTATTTTTGTATCCATTTTATGGTCATTTGAAATAAAACTGGGCAACCTGTGTTCATTTAGTTTATCTATAACGTTCTATTCGGCCTAGGTAGATTTTGCTTCTATAACCAACACAATAATTTGCTGAATTACTCTGAGCACACAGTTATAATAATAACCCACTTTTCAGAAGAGCGTCGTCTCTCTTAGTTCATCATCTCACGTTGATAATTATTCACACATGATTTAAACAAAGAAGAAAAAAATCTTTTGCTTTCTTTTCTAGGAATTGGTAGTACGCAAATTGTTTTGGTCAAAGAATTTCAATAAATTTCTATTAAATTTCATCCATATCCCGTCCAGCCACTTTAGCGTGAAGGAGTACTAAACACAAACACATACTTAATAGTAGTCCGATAGTTAGAGCCCCCGCGCAGCCTGGCTGCGGCAGCCAGTCGAACATATAACGGCGTATGGGAGCCTGCGCACTGGTCAGTTACGGCTGCCTGGCCAGCAGCCAGATGTATTACCATATGTAAGGAATAAATAATATGAAAAATAAACATTATTTTTACCCGACTGCGCCAGAAGGATTATTATGTTTTTGAGTGTATGTAATATGTATGTATATTTCTTTGTCACGCTCTGTAGCCTTAGCCTTTAGCTTGATGGATTAAAATCCATCAAGCTAAAGCTTGAGAGGTGCCGTTAGATACGTCTTAATTGTGAGAGGTACATTTTGTATATCAAAATTACAAAAATAAAAATGGCCGATATTTGACGCCATATTATGTCTCCAAAAATTTTTTTCTCAAACCTACCGAGGGGGTGTCCAAATAAAGGGTTTTATAAAAGGCTTACAAAAATATATGTATACAACTTAATAATTAGATCCTCCACGTCCATATCGCTCGACGGAAGGGTCCCAACTGGCCGTCGCCATGGCTGCTATAACTGGCTGCTCAATTTATTGGCTGCCGCAGCCAGGCTGCCTAGTGTGCGGACTCTCTTAGATGTAGGTGTTTTGATATCACCTTTGAGGTTTTGTTAGTAGAAACACCGTTGTGCTTTAATATATTATATAGCATTATTTTCACTATTCATTTTTAGTCTCAAAAATAGAACAGGTCTTCAAAATCACTTTAAACGGAAAAAGACCACCTTTAGTTATGGAACTTCAAAGACAACAGCCATCAACTTAAATTCCAACTCAGAGAAACATTTAGATTAGCTAAAAAACTATCGTAACTTATATAGCTTGGTACACAAAACCTACTGATTGGATTTTAATGAAACTTTATAATAACATAGTTTATACATCAGAATAACAAATAGGCTACTTTTTATCCCGGAAAAATGTACGGTTCCCGTGGGATAGATTTGTTTTTGTTAGTCCGCTAGTATATTATATTAGGTTTATTTATTATATTTTTTAGGACTACTCGGCCGAACCAGTTATTATATTCCTGTTTCCTGTAGGAATGAGAGATTTTCCTGTAGTAAAAGGTATGTTAAATATTAATCTGAATAATAAGTTGTCACTTCACAAACTTTAGTTAAAACCCGTTTGGTACTTTTTGCGTTGTAATGCACACAGTCATTGTTTTTAAAAAAATATACGGATTTCGCTTTGTTACTATTTCAATATATGTGTAGATATGTATTTATATTATTAATATATATTTAAATCTTATAATAACTAATTACTTAAAAGCTTATATTTATTAACATAACGTATTATTCATTAATATAACCATCAATTCTTGTAAAACATTAAATACATAATAATATAGAGAGTGAAAAACCGTACAAAGTGACGTGAAATTCGAAATGGGCGGTATTATCGTACTCTTTACTCCCTTCACCCGTACCTCCGGCCTCACTCCTCAATCCTCGGTCCTCAGTCTGCCAGCGAGCTTGGAGTCGTTTGAACGTTTGTTGTTGATAGTTGTCAAAGTGTTCGTTTATATGTGAAACCTTCAAAACTTCACTTCTATACACATAATCTTATCCGACATCGTCATTGAGTGATAAGTTATCGTGAGCAATGACGCAGTGACGTTTACATTTAAGTAAAATTCTCGCAAGTTGTGTCTCAGTTGTGATTAATTTTGCAGTAGGCGAGTGTAATGAGTGCGCGTTAACTTTTACACTATAGGAAACTTATTTTGTATAGTTATTTAGTGATTTAGTGATACTCGTGATGTCTTTGTTCAAGAAGAAGGCGCCAAAGTATTCGGCGCCGCCTGTACCTCCACCACCTGCAGAGGATGTACAGTCTCGTCAATCTAACGGTGTAGATAATAACAACGGGGCTCAAAAGTCTCAACTAGTGTTCCACTGTCAACAGGCTCAAGGAAGCCCTTTAGGACTCATATCCGGATTTTCAAACATTAAAGAACTGTATGAAAAAATTGCGGAATGTTACGACTTCCCACCAGAAGATGTGAGTAATAATCGTAGATATTTTATTTAGCCTTTTTAATTTATACTTTAATAATGAGTTCGTTAGGTAAATATTCCAATAGAAGCTTAATCGTTTAAAATGTCCAGAGCATAAAAAATGTTATCAGTATTAAATATCCGGTAATAGAGCCGCTTAAAAAGACTAAGCAAGGAATTATCATTTTATTAAATTCTTATATAGTTAAATTCTTATATACTTATAGTATGCCTAATAGTTTTCATTTTGGAATTATTAATGATCATTATTATTATATTGGTGATTAATAACTATTAGAAGACAACTTGTATCTACTAATAGTTACTTGCATAACTTTTAGGAAAAATATAATAGTAATGCTATTAACAGCCCGACACGGCTTCTCCAGTTTTTTTTTTAATTTGACACCCAAAAATATTGATCTCCATACAAACACTTTGAATGGAATTTAGACAATCGTTTCTTGTCGGTGACCTAATATGTCATAGGTTGTAAAAATTTCGGCCTTTCGTAGGTCCACCGTTTTGCTCGAGGTAATGATGAGTCAGTAGCAAGGCGAAAGCAAGTATGTTTGTGTATTTTTGTTACTACTTTACGCTGAAACTGCTGGACGGATTTGGATGAAATTTAGTACGCGGAGAGGGTAGGTATCGTAGAGTAACATGCCCCATGTACCTAACATAGGCTATTGTTAGGCACATGGGGCTGCGCCCAAGCAAAATGTAGTAGGTACTTAATATATTTATTACTAATATTTTGTTTTCTCTTTATTGTGATGACAAAAAGAAATAATTGCGTTGCGTAATAATTCCATAACTCGTCATTGCTATACATAAGTATAATATCTTTAAAACCTACCTTTGCCTACTTATGAATATCTGCTATCTATGATACACAATAAACGGTACAAAAACTAAGAATATTGGTGGATTATGAGTCATAATTATCAGTTTTATAAAGTGTAAACACCGCACAAAAGTTTTTAGTTTAATGTAAACAATTGGTTCAAGTGGAATTTGGTTATATGTAATGATGACGTATTACGCATGGGGAAATATAATGATAGATAGAGACTTGTTAAGAAGTAAAATCATGTACATTGAGATGTCCCAGAAATCTATTCAACAAGGTTTAAATTTTATCAGTGTGAAAGGTGTACGATTTCTAAATTTACGATTTACCGCTTTCCATTGACTACTGTTATAGAATTTACAATGAAATGACTGGAGTACCCAAGGGTATATTATGGGAACGATTTTAAAAAATCAATAGTGATATGTTACAATATAATAATGCGTTATTTTTCGTTCAAGGGGTATGTGAATATATACCTGATATATTGTATGATACATCGTTTAACACCACTGACCATACAATTACTTAATTATCTGCAGTACATTACCTCGTGAAATTTTATTCTGCATCTAATAGCAACGTATGTCCTACTTATACTACATGCATAGTACATTTTCCTTATTCTTTACTGAGCTAAAAATACAAATACCTAATAATTTTATTGCTTTGAATTTATAATTTAAATTTGTGCGAAGTATTAACTCGCTTTTCTACTCGACTGCGGCGAAGCCCAAAGGAGGGTTATGTTTGACCTGTATAACTTATACATATGTACCTATGTATGTATGTATGTACGTATGTCTAATCGTATGTTCTCCACGTAATTAACACGTAAACTAAGCGCCAATTGTGTCTTAAAAACAAAATTCGTCCGAATCAATCGAGTGGTGTATCAAAATAGAATTTTTTTAGAGGCGATTACAAGAGGCAATATACCGTATATAACCTATATGTTTAAATGAAATTTATTTTATTTAAAATTAAATTGTATTATATTTTAAAAAAAAATTGTATTTATTATAATTTTTTTATTAAATTTGTTCAATGCTTTTTTAAATAGGTAGGTAATTCGAATAACTTGTACTTTTTACTAGTAGCGAATAAAAAGTTGTTAAATGATTATAATATTGTCATTTGCAATTTACGGTCTACTTACAATTTACTTAAGTTTTTAAATTATCTTCTAGATTTCATTAAATAATTACCAAAGAAGTTAATAAAATTTGTGGAATTTCTTATGATAAAATTTATACATATTTAGATATCTTGATAAATTTTAAGATAATCATATAGTCATTGGAACTTACTGCTGAAAAAATACTTAGATGTGTTAAACACGTGTGTGAATTTAAATGGCTTGTTTATTTAATTTCATCATCAAATCATCAATCTCATATCTATACTTCCGAATACAGAACAAACGTATTCAGGGATTGACACATACTTATAATAACTTAGTGAAACCTGTATGTATGAAATATTTTTTAAAACCAATGACTGTAACGTATTGTGTAACATAATATAGACCTCAAAACAATAGTTATTAAAAATGTGGTCCGTTCAAAACTGCTTGTCTGTTTGGATGTGCGCGTTTCGGCCAAAAAATACTGAACCGATTTTAACTAAATTTTGTGTAGTGATAACTTATAACTCGGGTCAACATTTAGAATACCTTTTACTACAGGGAAATCTTTCATTCCCACGGGAAAACATAATAAATAATCTTACTACTAAATAAATCCGAAAGTTGGGACGGATGGATGTTTGTTACACAATCACGCCAGAACGGGTGAACGGATCTGGATGAAATTTGGCACAGAGATGATTATATTTTTTATCATTAGATAGGGCGCTTTTATCTCGGAAAAATGTATGGTTCCCAAGGGATATCCATACTAACCGTTAAAATGTACATAGGGTTGAACCCGAGCGTAGCGAAAGTGAGTCGCTATTATAAAATATATTTACCTAATAATTACATAAAAAATTGCAATAAAAGATTTGTAATTATGAACCTGATACCCACTATTGTTATATATATAGTGTGCCTTCCATTGTTTAGAATCCAATAATAAGTTACTTATCTTACACTTACTTAACGTTTATACGTAATTAAAATACACATTGTTAATTCTTAATAGGAATCAACCGCGATAAGGAAAAATATAACCTGTTTTAATAAACCTGTATCCCTGGATAGCTAATGTATCTAGTTGTCGTTAGAAATAACTTTTAGACTTAACATTTATCAGCTAAGTATATCTAGATTGGTATAATATGTATCTTATTTTAAAACTAAAACCACTAGCAAGTGTATGTTTGACACACTAGAAACCAGTTTTATGATTTCTACATCTCAGCATTTGTCTAAATTAATTTTGGCGGGACTTCCACAGGCATGTAGATTAAGTACCGTTCCGTACAGTGTCATAAAAAGTAAGCGATTATATTATCTTCTTATATCTACTTTTATTATTAATTTTATATTAATATCAAACGCTTACTCTACTTTATTGTTGCAATAAACCAAAAATTATTAACATTTATCTGGGATAAAAAGTAGCCTATTTGTTATTCTGATGTATGAATTATATTATTGTAAAGTCATTCATTTCATTATAATCCAATCAATAGTTTTTGTGTACTAAGCTCTAAAAGTTACTATAGTTTTTTAACTATCCCACGGTAACTCTTTGATTTTCCGGGATGAAAAGTATCTAAAATGTTGACCGGGGATATAGGGTACCATTATGCAAAATTTCATCCAATTCGGCCTAACAATTTCAGAGATTAGCCCGTACAAACAGACAAACAGAAACAAAAAAATTGAAAAAATCTGGATTTGTTCTATTTCTCTTCTTACATCCCCTGACTCGGTTTTTAGCTTTTTTTTCTATGCACTGACATTCGATCTCTACAATTCGACCTCTACGCCTTATAAACACATTTGATCAATTCTAAGTAGTGATAATAATATAATAATTAATTTAATTTTTGTTATTCTTGACACGTATTCATATTACTATTTGAGATTAAGAACAGCTGCAGTCATTTATTGAACTATATTTCTAAAGAAGCATTGTAAGAGAAAGAGTCAGCGAGTAACGTGATTATATAATTTATAATTAAAACATACCTTTTACAGCATGTGAGGAAAATTAATGTCTATGAGATAATACGTAAATTATTGCATGATGTATCATGTTCTTGTGTTTATCTTTCATATTATCTGTTATTAGAATTCCTCCTTTGAGATCAATTACCAGCAATTACGCTAATTATTGATTGATAATCATTATAAGCATTTAATTTTTGTAAGGCCATAGTAAATGCCAAAATTAAAAAAAAAAAACTTTTCAACCAAGCAATAAACTTATCAATTCTATTTTTTTGTTCAATGACTCCTGGGACTTGGGCGTGTCATTTGTGCACAATAACTATCATGTTAAAATTAGCTTACTTGAGTTTAATATGACATTGATTTTGTTAGTGTCAGTCACTGTGAGTAACGACGGCTCTTTAAACAATACGACGTAATCAGTATAGCAATTGGAAACCAACCACCATTTACTGCATGTGTTTTTAAAATAATGTAGAGTGTACTATTGTTATTATAATTATTTTATAGGTACGCGTTTAGGTAGCAGCAAGAGTATTTAACATACTACCTAAACTTCCTAAAATATATCATCGTATATTTGATATCTACATTTAATATTCAAGCTTTAAATAATTTTTAATGTTAATTGTGCTTCCAATCAAGTGTGATTGTTATCTATAGGTAATTATATTGTTATTGATACTATTGGATAAATCAGTAACATAGCTCATAGTTCTCTCTCTAATTTCTACAGTATTTATGTGTACACTCTTTGTTAAAAAAAAGAAAAAGATATTTCTACTTTCTTGTTTTTATTTTCTTTTTACTGTCAGAATAAGTATATTTTATCATGGCACAAAAGGCGACCCTGACACCTAGTCGGCCGCCTGTAAAGGTCATTGGCGAAAATGACTTTGAAAATTTCTTGATATTTTACCCCAATAAAAATAATTAGGTCGCGTTCTTTTTACGAAAAGCGTTGTGTTATATCCACAATGGATGGTGAAACCGAATGTAAATAGAGTATGGTAGGTATAAGTCGGAAATGTGCCTGATCTCGTCTGAAAGTTAGTTACTGAGTAACAAAAATAACGATTGACGTGGACTGAAAAATATAGTTTTTTTTTTCGTATTATCAAGATTATAACTGTTGAAATGACAATATTTGTAACATTTTACAGGATCAGTAAAAACACATAAAGATAAGTAAAACTAATTTGTTTTGCAATTTACTTTCTAAGTACTCAAATTTACGGAGTTTCCGTAAAATATACTTGTATTCAGCCCTTTTTAACGTCCCACTGCTAGGCACGGGCCTCCCTTCAATACCAAGGGGATCAGGCTATAGTCCACCGCATGCAGATTTCCTTACGATGTTTTCCTTCACCGTAAGGCAAGTGGTAATCATGTTAGAAATGATTCGCACATGAAAATATCAGAGGTGCGAGACCTGGGATTTGAACCCGCTTCACTCGGTTTTCCAAGCGAGCGCGTTACCACTGGGCTACCACTGCCTTATAAAATATACTTAGTTAATGCAAATTGAAACCTTCCAAGTGCGTGGTAACTTGCGCCCGAAAGGCTTTGTAATTTAATATTTCAGCCGTAAATGATATTTAGATAGTACATTTTTAGTTAGATTTTATTATAAAACATTGAAAGTTATAACACTGTTCATATTTATGTAATTGGCTCAAAACTGTCATTGCGGAAGCACGCGCGGCTGAATGGTCAGGAAGTAGAACGGCCCGGGGCGCAGCCATCTCATGTGTTGTGATCGACGCGAGTCTCGACGTTGCTACATTTTGCCTAAAATGTTCTATCAATGCTTTTATTAAATGTGAATTGTGATGGTTATGTTAACTGCTTTACGGATTATTTTTGACTGGGTAAATCTATTTCTCATAGACTCCGTCAAAATGTTTTTTATTATTATGGAAATAAGGCTACTTTTTCATTGTTTCCGAAGTTGAAAGCGTACGACTATTTATGGCTGTTTGATGACCTACTGTTCGTGGGTCAAGGACCGGACGAAAGACTAGTCATTAGACATTCAAACAATATTATTATGCATTCGCATTTTCTTAAAGTTGAAAGTTATATAAATATGTTGGCGACATTTACTCCCAGTGTTTGCTATACATAATCAATTAGTTCTTATCAAAATAGAGTTTCTCTCACTATGAATTATTCCGAATCATAATTATGTTATCCCTTTTAAATTTATAAACATTTAAAATCTTGTTTAAAACCCATATTGATAATAGTTTTTGCCGGAACCTGCATAAAAGTATCGTTGGATTATAGCAGAGAAAGAGAGTGTAGTTTTTTATAACTTTTTGCCAATTTTGCGACAGTAAAATGTGCGACAGTAAACGCTATTCATTTGAACTGGATTTATCTATTTTAGTAATAATTGAATCATTTCATGCGGCTTAGGTAATCTATGACCAAACGAAAAATAACTTCTTTAAAACTATAAAATAAAAGTAACAGAAAATTGGTAGATCGGAATGTTTATGATAAAATTCTTAAAAATTAACGCTTTGTGAATTCTGTCACAATCTGTTTCGCCTTGACATAAAATAAGTATTTTAGTTACTTGTGAGGTATAGATATATATGTACGACATTCCACGTTATAAATATTTATTATGTACCTGAATAAATATTAAGTAAAAAAAAAGAATTTTTGAAACGAAGTTCCTTTTCGCTTGTATATTCTACAATTTCGGCGAATGAGAACTAGATGAAAAAAGTGTAATATTTCGACCGTCACAACTCACAATACTTTTAATTATTTACTAGCGGCTTACCCTCGCTTCGCTCGGGTTCGCCTCTAGGAAAATAAAAACATATCTATCCCTCGGGAACCGTACATTTTTTCAGGATAAAAAGTAGCCTATGTGTTATTCCACACTATTCTGTGCAAAATTTCATCCAGATCCATTCAGCCGTTCTGGCGTGAAAGAGTAAGAACCATCCATACTCACAAACTTTCACATTTATAATATTAGTATAGATAGATAACGTAATATATAATAAAACAGTAGGTAATATATAATAATGAAAATAGTTATAGCAAGTGTACCTTAGGAGATAGGCATATACTATTGAGAACTTTTCTATAAACCTTTTAATTGTAAATTTTTACCTTTTAATTGAAAATTGTTGGTGTTACCTACAATTTTCTAGTACATTGTTTGATCTATCTCTTAAGGTTTAGCCAGCGTTAGCCATATAAATTTCTAAGGACGACTCGATAAAACCAGTTATTGTGTTTTCCCGTGGGAATAATAAATTTACCTGTAGTTAAAGGTATCCTAAATGTTGACCCGAGTAATAAGTTATCACTACACAAAATTTAGTTAAAATCGGTTCAGTACTTTTTGCGTGAATCGCGCACATCGATGTCTATGACTTATTAAATTCGTAATAACAATTCAAAAAGTAATCTACATGAATTGAAACAGTCTTGAAAATAATATGATTTATTTGGATAAGGATTTAAACAGAAGTAAGAATGGTGTGGTATAATTTTGGTCGATACTTCTATCAACTTTTAAAATGTAAAAAGTGGTTATTGTGACATAACGATAATAGTTGGACATATGGTATCGCGAAGTTTTTTGTAGATATTCATATGTTCTTTTATATTGTAGAACATACTTTTGTTCTATCATCAATAGTTTCTGCAGCGCATGCGACGAAAGACGTTTTAGGGCACTTTTTTACACCTAGGGTTACGTTACTTAAGTTTTAGTAAGGATCCCTAACCTTTTCTAGCAATAAATATAGCCCTTGTCACTCAGAGTGAATGTAGCTTTCCAATGGTGAAAGAATTTTTGAACTCGGCATAGTAGTTTATGAGTTTATTCATTACAAACATACATACACACACACACACATACACACAAAAATACAAATCTTTCCTCTTTATAATATTAGTATAGACTAAGAGCACCCCTTGTTCCCCCATCTTTTTCTTCGATGAACCACCACAAGTACAATGTAAGTTGCTTGATGTTTATGATACCCTAGTACTCGTGACAATTTTTATGATCTAATTTATGAGAAAAGGGCAGACAGCGAAATTAAGTTTATTCCTATCGGGTGTCCCACGACAACTCTCGATTTTTTGTCTAAGATTCGAACTAGGTGATTGTAATATCTTTTGGATACAACAAATCACAATAAATTAAAATAG
The DNA here is from genome assembly GCA_033884665.1 of Argynnis bischoffii washingtonia. Taxonomy (NCBI): domain Eukaryota; kingdom Metazoa; phylum Arthropoda; class Insecta; order Lepidoptera; family Nymphalidae; genus Argynnis; species Argynnis bischoffii. The sequence continues at coordinate 7,642,912 of CM066618.1, read as the reverse complement.
AGAAAATCATTTGATTTTATCCATTTAAAATCTTTAAAATTTGTCACAGATTTATACAATACTAAGATAGTACCCTATACATGAACATTATACACTTTCTCGATTAAAAATATCGGAAAAATTACCTAAATCTAACTTGCGCACCGAGAGTTCTGTAATGTTATATATGTAAGATCCGTTAGATTATCTTTTCACTAGTGAAATTATAATTTCACGGTTTCCACAATTTCCCTGCGAAATATATAATATATATATATATACAGGGTTATTGGTAATTCGACGTATTGCCGTTAGGAGATGATAGGGGTGATTATTTGCGATAATTTTAACCACCATATGTATTTTGCAAAAGTGAACCATTTTTGAGTTATCATGTTTTTTAGCTTTTTTAAAATAAGTCAAAATGCAACATCAAACATTTATTTAAAAAAAGTATCAATTTAAATCTCATTTTCTCTTCTGATTTATAAAAACAATTAAACACCAGTTATTTGATAGACTTTTCATTGTAGTGAAGTATAAATAACTTTGTTAGTAAATATATCAAGTAGAATGTCATTAAGGTGAATATTATTAATCGACTGCAGCGAAGCCCAGAGGCGATTTGTACGTTTCCGACTGCATACTTTGTACTATGTTCGGTCGTCAATTTGCTCCCTTCTTTTTAATTCGCTTTGTATTTTTTTATTTTTATAATTTTATTTCAATATCTATCCAAAGATATATCACATTCTGGGACACCTACATTCCAAAATTCAACTCTTAAAATAGAAAGAAAAGGGACTCTGAAAGAAGTTTGATAAAGTCTATTTTAATATGCAATACTGCAAACTAGTTCCGAATTTAATTAAATATTTTTTCATTAATGTTTAAATATGTTTCTAAATGCGATAGTATATTATGTAAAAAGACGTACCTAATAGCATAGTTGGGCACGTCATTGAGTGGTAGTATATTCTTCAGGAGTGTTGTGGAAGTAGCAGATTTAATAATCGTTTGGTTTTTGATGTTATCGACCCATTGATTTTTACCTGCAGCTATGCCTATGTGTTAAGCAAGGCGGGATAAAATGACCGACCCCATGATGCAATATATATCTAATTTGCCAAATTTCATCGTACTTTACTTATCACTCTCACATTCTCTTCCCACCTACCATCCTATAACCATTATTTTGCGGTCTATGTTCTGTAGTAGGTACACAATACGTAGCAGTCATTGTTTTAAAAAAATATTTTATGTACAGATTTTGCTTTGTTGCTATTTTATTATATGTATTATGTAAAAAAAAAAACAACCAATTACATTAATTGACTAACAATAACAATAAAAAATGTCTCTAACTAGGATTGTACGTATCCGAAAATTCAACAATTAGTTAATACTAAAACTAGACTGGATTATGTTTAAATATCAAACAAAAATCCTTAGCGTATCGGGTGGGGTCGTGTTCAGAACTAATCAGCCTAAAAGAAAAAAATAATTTATCATTCATTTTTATGGTTTCAGATTTTATTCTGTACGCTAAACACTCACAAAGTTGACATGAAGAAATTGCTTGGTGGTCAAATAGGATTAGAAGATTTCATATTCGCTCACAGAAAAGGTCGGCCAAAGGAAATAGAGATAGTAAAGACTGAGGACTCGCTCGGCTTAACGATTACCGACAATGGCGCAGGATATGCCTTCATTAAGCGAATAAAGGAAGGATCGATTGTTGCAAGAATACCCCATATAGAGGTCTGAATTAATTTTTATATAGTATTTATGTAGTAATAGTATTTTAAATTATTTATGTTTCTAGATATTTCTAAAAACTATAAAAACTGTTGCCTTTTGGTAACTAACTATATTGCCCTATATTTAATGCTTATGGCAGGTCATTCGCCTCGTTAACAATTTAGTAGGAAATAACCTATTATCATATTAAGCTTTCATTCTCATTGTATCTTCAGGTTGGCGATCATATTGAACGATTAAATGACGAGAATATGGTCGGGAAAAGGCATTATGAAGTGGCCAAGTTACTAAAAGAAATCCCAAAGGGAACTACATTCACAATTAGATTAGTAGAACCATTGAAAAATGGATTCGGTAGTATCGGTCCTAAAACGGGCAGCGCTAGATCTGGAAGAAAACAAAATTATGGATCTGGCAAAGAAACTCTTAGATTCAAAGCTAATGGTCAAGCTACGATAGAGAATGAGGTAAGGAAATAAAAACAATATGTAGTATGTATAATTATGATTCATAGAAAATACCTATATGTACAATATACCTAATTAATCATCTTCAAACTAATTTTTGATCCCGGCGAACATATCTATTATGTTCAGTTTAGGCATTGCTGGACGTGAAAGAAAAATAGTGCACACAGGATAAAAGTGTACTCGTAGGTACTCTTTAAAGAATTATTCTCACATTCTGATAGGCTTCCAATCCGACACGATTGGATAGAAATCAGTACAGGACGCAACGGTCTTATATATTTTTCGAGGTTCGGGGGCGTAACATCGACGTAATAATTATTGAAGATTTATATACTTATATGCACTTACTAAAATGCATTATAGTCTTTACGCATAGGTGAATAGTCAAAATGAGTTTTGTTCATTATGATCAAATATCTTTTATGAGATATTGAGCCTTAACAATAGGTACCTACATCTATACTAATATTATAAAGCTGAAGAGTTTGTTTGCTCGTTTGTTTGGTTGAACGCGCTAATCTCAGGATCTACTAATCCGATTTGAAAAATTCTTTTTGTATTAGATAGCCCGTTAACTAAGAATGCTATAGGCTATATATCATCCCGGAAAAATGTACGGTTCCCGTGGGATAGATTTGTTTTTGTCTAGGGACGAACCCGAAGCGAAGCGAGGGCGAGTCGCTAGTGTCTAATAAAATGGGTACGAGGTTATTTTGTAAATGGATTATTATTGTAGGGTAAAAATGAAGTTACACTAAAATTTTGCTTCATGTCAATATTTGTTTGCACTATTGTACCTATAACTTTCTTTTACACATACATCAATTGATATCTTCCCATTCTCCATAGAGCTTATGATTAGATAAATATTATACAGGTAATCATAAAATCAAACATTACCTAGCAAAAATGTTCGATGCTTTTTCATATGACTATAATATGCAATTATAAGTAATATGTATGTATGTATGTATTCAGCCCTTTTTAACGTCCCACTGCTGGGCACGGGCCTCCCTTCAATACGAGGGGTATCAGGCCTTAGTCCACCACGCTGGCCAAGTGCGGGTTGGCGGACTTCACATGTCTTTCGAAAACTTGCTAGGTTCTCTTAGACATGCAGGTTTCCTCACGATGTTTTCCTTCACCATAAGGCAAGTGGTAATCATGTTGGAAATGATTCGCACATGAAAATATCAGAGGTGCGAGAACCGGGATTTGAACTCGCTTCACTCGGTTTTCCAAGCGAGCGCGTTACCACTGGGCTACCAATGCCTCAATATGTACTTAAATACAAAGAATTAATTAGAAGTAATTTATTTGACTCGAATCATTTGTTAAATTTATTATTTGTTTTATTACGATGTTTTTGTCTCTCAATTTTATAAGACATGTTAATTTTTTTTTTCAGCATGACGAGAGATCAAAGGCTGGTATAGACAAAATAAATGCTCTACTAGAATCATTTATGGGAATAAACGATACTGAACTAGCAACACAAATGTGGGATCTCGCCGACGGTAAAGCAAATTCAATGCAACTTGCCGAAGCCATTGATAACAGCGACTTGCAAGAATTCGGATTTACGGATGAATTTATAATAGAGTTGTGGGGCGTAATAACAGATGTGAGATCTGGCAGACTTTAGTAAATTTATTTTTGTAATTACTATGAATATTTGTTTGGTAAGATGACAGTGCAACAAATTACAAAATATAAAAACTCTACGTCACTTATCACTAGTTCATAGATTCATTTTCGACAATTAGTTGTGAAACAAAAAATAAAATAAAATGAGGAAGTATTGTACTATATGTATCAATCACTAAATAATAATTGTTCCTTAAAAAAATATATCGAACAGTGCCCAATAGTGCGTATACATTCCTGCCATATTGTAATTCGGTTTTTTGTAACAGTTTATATATTATAAACATATAAATAATATATAAAGCTATAAATAATAATAAAATATAAAGCTAACAATAATTCTATGTTTCAAAGTATGAAACTTTAATACTTTAAAGTATGTACAGCTAAGTAATAAGTAATTTATTTAATACATTATAATAAAATAAATGATATTGTATAATTTTATTGAATACTTACTTAAAATTATAAAATCTTTAGCATTAGACTGAAGAATTAGAAAATTATGAAAAAACTTTTGTTATTATTTTATAAGCATACATGATGTCTAGTAGAAATGATATCAAATATCATATTAATATAATATAAAATTTACTGTGAAAGTAAAAATCATAAATTATATTTTCTTTAATAAGAAAATGTATGCTTTTTTAGGCTATTTTTCTTGCGAGGTAGTAGCAGAGAAGAGAAAATATGAAGACGAGTTTTCATTTTGTCTTCCATTTTCTCTAGTGCTGATAGTCGAGATAAATATTGTTGATTATATCTATGCATTTTGATTTACCCAAACCAAGATAAGAATGGTCCACTTTGCAGTACAATTCAGACACATGGTATATGGAACTACGATGGTTCTTATGTATTAATTAAGATTAAATATGTAATTATAAATCATTACCTATATTAGAATACAAAAAAAAAAACTAGTGCTGATTGATAATTGTAAATTTATAAGTTGAAGTTGAGTTTGAATCATATTTATGTATTTCCGTTAATAATTAATTAATTTTATATGAAATATATATAATATCTATCGAGTATCGATAAATAAAAACGAGTGCCTTTTCTATTTGTACAGTCATTAATTAAAATAAATAATATGTCAAATTTTATTTTGTTTCTATGCATTTAAAATATTTTAATTTATATGGGATTAGAATTTATCCTAGATTTGTATCTGTTTATGTTTTGGGAATATTAAGAGGAAAAGCCTCAAAAATCTTGGTTTTGAATTTAACTGGTCATAGCAAACACATGAGTAAATTAAATAATTAATTTTTGCAATAAGATCTGCATGGTTCGGAATTTGGACTTTCGGAAGAAAAAAATACTTTTTTCCTAAATCATGGTTAGTTTGTACTTTGTATGGCAATTTTTTATTTATTTATTTGGGTCTACAAACATAAGGCTAATATCTAAACAACTAATATAGTTAAATAAATAATTATAACACCAACATCGTTGACCACAGGTTACTAACTGGTGTCTGGTCTTGAGTTGTGGTAATGTATTTAGTATTCAATATAAGTAAAAAAGAAACATTAAACGTATAAAAGAAGAACACAAAAAATAATAATAACAAATTGTTAGAGGGAATTGCATATTATGTTAGTTATTTGTTTTATTAAAGCTGTTCATGTTTGTATTCATTAAAAATTTTAAGTATGTATTTACAATTCTGCGCATAGAAGAATGTATACCTGCAATGGTTCGACAACGATTAGTAGCAAAAAAAAATAATAATTATGTTTACGATCATATGTTCGATATGGTTGAATACAATCACATTTACCATGATAAAGAACTTAATAAATAGAAGAACATTATATCTAATTGTAATCTTCTACTTTGCAGTTTAAGTAGCTTGCATTTTATTAGCAGTTGTTCATATGGCAAACGGCGTTGATAACACCTATAGCACATACTGCGTAAGATCTTTTTTTTGTACAACTTCAAGTTTATCTATGTACTTAGCATAATAGGGGTTCCACACTGGCACAGCGTATTCTAATGGAGATCGTATAAGGGATTTATATATGTATATAATTAACATTTCTTCATATATATGAAGAAATGTTAATGGTTGTCGAAACTTAGCATTTGCTAGCATAGCAAGCCGTAAATTTTATAGGCTTTGTTAATAATATATGCATGTTTAAATGTAGCTTGCTGTCAAGAGTTACTCCTAGGTCTCTTATATTGTTAACACAGTCTAATTGAGCATTACAGAATACATGTGGATAGTTACTAACTAATAGCTTTTTTTTGTAAAAATTATACATTACATTTATTTAAATTCAGGCTTACTTAATTTGGTAATAGTACAATAGTGAGAGAAGCGGTTTAAATCTTGTTGAAACCTATGATGGTCATTTATACTCTCAATTGTGTTTATGCTCTCAAAAATTTTAGGGTCATCAGCGTATACCGTATAGTAAAAGATTACAAAAGGTAAAACACTCAGACTTCAGAGACGTCGCTTATAAATATATAACGAATAGTAAGGAGCCTAGAATGGAGCCCTGTGGAACTCCTAAGTGATGACTCCTTGAGTAATTCAGTTTCATATCCCTTAATTACGATCTTTTGAATACGGTTTGATGCATATGACTTAAGCCAACGCTACAAATTACTGCGTATACCATTAACAGCGAGTTTTTCTAGAAGTACCTAATTCCTATAGCATATACCTACTTGGAAATAAGTATCGCGTAATGGGGAACATTTCTTGAAAGGAGGGCGCTATATGTATGATCTATTTACATATTTTAGTCTGAAGTTAAGCAATTTATTATGATCTCTTTTGCACCTGGTTTTTGCTTCTATTGTTTTCGCATCTTACTTGTGTAATGTATTGTACCTGGACTAGTTAGACCAGCTGAAGGAAGAATTGCGAAGAAGAGGTTCATTCTGTAGTGGTCCTGACTGACTGGTGTATTAACACATAGCCTAAACCGCTGGTCGTAGAAACGTGAAAATGGAGGACGTATTTCTAATTTAATGTAGACATCAGAAGAAAATCAATGAGATGAACGGATTTTTCGAAATGCATCCCCTAAGTGGGTAAAATAGGGGACTAAAGATTGTATGAAACTCTGTCATTTTTAATGTGAAATACACAGAAAATAGTGTTTACCTTTAAGATAAAAAATAAAAAATATATTTATTTAATTTTTTTCGAAATTCATCCCATAAGGGGGAAAGGGGGTAATAAAGCTTATATGGGCAAAGAATTATTTATGATCAGAATTACTTGAAACTTGGTATTAATGCTCTTCAATAAAATTAAATAAATACGTATTATAGCATTTTCTGAAATTGAATTACATATGGGGGTAAAATGGGGGATAAAAGTTTCTATGAAACTCTGTTATTTAGAGTTGCCTACAGTCCTATTTTCTCAGGAACCGTCCTTTTCTTGTCCTGGGATGTGGGATGTTCTGAATAGTTTTTAAGCAGTGTTCTGGGTTTTTAATTTTTTTTAAATTCAGTCGAAAAGTATAGTAAAAATTAATAAGTTTGTAATATTAGAATTTATTAGATACTATAACTAATCTAAATTTAAAAAAATTGTTACAAACTAAAGTGTTTGTTTGATATTTTAATAACTAGTTCTCAACTCGTATAATTTTATTTAAACACTTTTATTAAAAAACATGATTATTTTAATTACTTGAATTTCATTTCACCCATTTTCACTAGATATTGATTTATTATTGACTAGCGGCTCACCCTCGCTTCGCTCGGGTTCGCCTCTAGACAAAAACAAATCTATCCCACGGGAACCGTACATTTTTCCGGGATAAAAAGTAGTCTATTTGTTATTCTGATATACGAACTATATTACTGTAAAGTTTCACTAAAATCCAATCCGTAGTTTTTGTGTAGTAAGCTGTATAAGTTAGTTTTTTAACTATGCCACGGGAACTCTTTGATTTTCCGGGATGAAAAGTATCCTATATGTTGACCGGGGATATAAGGTACCACCATGTAAAATTTCATTCAAATCAGCCCAGCAGCTTCGGAGATTAGCCCGTACAAACAGACAAACAGACAGAGAAACAAAAAATTTGAAAAAAATCCGTATCGGTTCTATTGCTCTTCTTACATCCCCCTGACTCGGTTTTAAGCATTTTTTTTCTATGTACAGACATTCGACCTCTACAATTTTATTATAGTATAGATTTACTATTGTGACTCTATTACTGCGTTCTGTTTTTAAACTGTATTTCCAACTTCAAAGCCTAGTTTTTTAAATTGAAGGTTGGCAACCCTACTGTTATTACTTATTAATATGTAAAAAAGTATAAAAAATAAAAAAAAATATATTCACCTGTAGACGATTTAAAAGTTTTAAAAACACTTTCTGCAAAATGATGTCTACATAGCCTTAAATGTAAAGATTGTGATTTCGCCAATTTTGGTCGCTTATTGCTTTAGCCCACAACTTCTTCAGTTTTTGTCTTTTGGGAACAAATGACATTAATTTTCTTTGCATTCTGGCACTGCACAATGTCATTTTAATTAAATCTATACTAATATAAAGAGTGTCTCTATTTGCTAAATGAACAATGTTAATTAAACAAAAAATAGGCACTTTAACGATAGAACAAACTTATTTTATAAAAGAACAAACATTAATGAATATTTAAAGACACCTAGTAACAAGAAAAATTATAAATTTCGGTTGAGGGGGCTATTTTGTCTATAAATTTATAAATAAACAATTTACGAACAAACATTTATGGCGAATAATCAAGAACGATGAACAAACGATATGTGAAAATAAAAGTTCAAAAATTACAAATAAAAAATCCTGGGGGGGCCAAGATAGAAGAAAGGAAGGTTGAAAAAGTGTCCAGTGGTGAGCAGCAACTTGTAATTCTTTCTTTTGTCCGCGAATTTAATTTTTTTTGTACTTCATCTGTCATTTAAACAAAATGTAAAATATAAACCAAAATTTTTATCACAAACTTCAGAGAAATACTACTAGCAAAGTAGGAAATAGGAATAGTTTTTACAATTAAATACACCACAATAAGGCGTAGGCCGTAGGGCTGAAGTTATTATTTCTTTCTCTCTATGGCTTAGAGTTGCGTTAACAGACGCAATACATTCTGCCAGTGTCACGTTTAGTGAGGAAGACACAAATGAGATTGAGCGGTAATTTTGAAATTTAGTCGTTTTGATATGAAATTAAAACTATAAATGAATGATCGGTCTACAGAAGAAACCTACAACAATAGAAAATAATTACTTATTACAAAAATGGCACAATGATTGAAAATGAAAATATATTATAATTTAATTTTATTATCTACTATAAATTTAACTAATTTTATAATGAATGGACTAAACACAAGGGCTAATAAACATTTGGTGTTAACTGGGCGGTGAATTTGAGGAGGGATTATGTCATGCAGGGAATATTTCAATTTGGGGCAATTAAAAAGAATATGATCAGTCGAACCCTCATCTAAGCCACATTCACAGATAGAGCTGTTTCTAATCTTTAATTTAGCTAAATGTACCGGAGTACACGCATGGCCCAGACGGAGCCTACATATAATTGAGGTGGTTTTACGGTCAGCCCGGCGAAAACGAAAGAACCACGGGGAGACTGGAACCTCCAGTTGGATTGAGGCATAATATTTACCTTTAATTGTTTTAGAAACGTTCCAAAATTTATTCCAGGAAGTGTAAAGATTTTTTTTAGACAAAGAACGTAAGTCATGGGAGTAATTACAATAATGACTTAAAGTGCCGCTAACCGTTGCAGATTTTGCGCAGCTATCAGCAATTTCATTGTCAAAAATACCCGAATGACTAGGGATCCAAGCCAAGGTTATGAGGATTCCCTGTTCATGACATCGAAAAAGAACTTCTCTAATTTTAAATATAATAACAAACCTTGATTTACTGCGGAAAGGGTTTTGCAAGATACTCTGAAGGGAACTTAAAGAATCTGTGAAAATGATGACTTTTGACATTTTATGCGATTCTGCAAATAAAATGGCTTCAAGCAGAGCTATACACTCCCCCGAAAAAGCAGACGCTTCAGGAGGACACTTAAAATTTAGTATAATATTAAATCTAGGGACCCAGCAGGCAGCTCCAACACAAGACTCACAAGTAATTTTGGACGCATCAGTAAATATTTTAGTATAATCAGACCAATCATTATCTAAAATACTCTGAAATTTAACATTGGCCCCAGGTTCATATTTGTCAATTCCAAGATTCGTTATGATAGAAGGAACAAAGGTAAGCGAATGAAAAGGAACTGAGTACAAGGGATTAAGGTTTAGTTTAAAAATAGGCGCAGGAAGCTCTGTAAATTTTTGGAAACTTTTAAGAATACACGGAATTTTTTGATTAGGTTTAATAATTTGTAATAAATGATTAAGGGAACATAGTAAAGGATGACATGAGGATTGTAAAACTTTCGAAATAAAGCGATCCGAGAGATATTGCCTGCGGAGATGAAGTGGAGGATCTACACATTCGACTTGCAAAGCATTTGTAGGCGATGATTTCATGGCACCTAATATTATTCTTAGAGCCTTGTATTGGATTTTGTTTAATTTTTCTAGTGCTGTTTTGTTACAAGGATCTAACAGAAATACTCCATAATCAAAATGACTACGAATAATAGCGTTATATAAAATTTTTTGTGAATATTGATGGGAACCCCACCATACTCCTGATAATGCACGTAAAATTTGAATATTTTTTTCACATTTTTTAGAGATATACTCTATATGAGTAGTACCTGATAATTTAGAGTCTAGAAAAATACCTAAAAATTTTACAGTATTTACAACAGGAATATTTTGTTCCTTAAATAAAATGTTAACTTCTGGAATATGTCTCTTCCTAGTAAAAACAACTACGCTACTTTTTGGAACTGACAAAAGTAAACCATGCGACTGTAGCCATTCCCCCAGATAATACAAAGCAGAGTTTAATCTAGACACAATCTCAGTCATATTCTTTGAACTATAAAATAAAACAATATCATCTGCATATTGTAAAATATTACAAAAACTATCAACGGATTTATCAAGATCATGAGTATAAAAGCTATACAAAATAGGACTAAGAACCGAACCTTGTGGGAGACCCTTCCAAATTGTTCTGGGAGGAAGAAGTTCACCCTGATGTCTCACTCGAATCGATCTTCCAATAAAAAGATTAAAAATAAAATTACATAATTTAGGCGGTAAATTTAAATATTGCATTTTAGATTTCAAAAGCGGAAGAAGTACACAATCGTAAGCAGAGCTGACATCCAAGAAGACCCCCACAAAGTATTCTCCTCTTAAAAAACTAAGACGAATTTCTGATATCAGAATACTGAGACTGTCAATTGTACCCATGCCCTTTCGAAAACCAAATTGTGTCTTGGAAAGGATTTCCCTGCTTTCGATTATCCAGTCCAGCCTATTCTTAACAAGATGCTCCATAACTTTGCACAAAGATGATGACAAAGCAATAGGCCGGTATAATGAGGGTTCTTTGGGATCTTTGCCAGGTTTTAAAATAGGAATAATAACTTGGGATTTCCAAGAAGGGGGGATATTTTTGGACTCTAAAATTGTATTTAAAATGGAAAGGAAGATCTGTTTGGCTGAATTACTTAGTTTAATTAAAAAGGAGTATGGAATGCTATCTTCACCTGGAGAAGAATCAGATAGACCATTTAAAGCACATTGTAACTCAGCAAAAGAGAATGGAATGTCCATTTCATCATAACGAGATGGAGAATCAGAGGGGAAACAGTCTGAAGAAGGGACAAAAGGTGGAGCAAGAGTACTATAAAAAGATTGGAGCCAGTGAGACTCATTAGAAGAGATGTTATACAAAAAATCATTAAAGGAGGATCGGAATTTTTTAATGCATTGCCAAACAATTGAATAAACCTTTTTTGAATTTAAGATTTCAATTAGGAAAACTAAGACTTAAAAAAATATTAATAACTCTAAAATGGTATTTATTTTTTTATTATCATATTATTGAAGTTACAATAATTATTAAGGAAATTATTTTTCTATAACAGGAATCCCTGTCCAATAAACCATAGGTTGCAAGCCTTTTATAGGAAAACCCCTTTGTTTGTAAAATCTGTCTTGTAAGAGTATATTTTTGACGTACCAGTTTGGCTCAGTGTGTAGTGACCCTACTTGCTGTGCCAGTGGTCGTGGGTTCGAATCCCGCTGGGGGCATTCATTTGTGTGAGCGCGAATGTTTGTACTCCAGTCATGGGTGTTTATATTTATAATATGTATGTATTTAAAGTTATATATGTGTAGTTTATCAACTATCTGGTATCCATAAAACAAGCCGTACCAAGCTTACTATTTAACTAGATGGTGCTGTGTGTTAATATCCCAACATATTTATTATTATTATTTATTATTATTAAAGAAGAGGATAAAATGTGCCCTCATAATGATCTGATCGATAGTGTGTGATTCTTTTATAATCCGAGTGGATGATGATGACGACAATGATGATATAAGTGATAATGATTTATAAATATTTTCATTTAAGAAATATTTTGTTTTACTCTGTTCTTTTCATTTAACTATTAAAAATTTACATTATAGTTAGTGTGCATTGAATGCACAAAACAAAGACTATTTACAATGTTATACATATAGTTTACTTGATATAATTGTTTCATATTTTTTGTTTTTATATATTAAAAAAGTTCAAAGCAGAAAAGGTTTATGATATATGAATTGTCAAAGAATGACAGCTGTCATATTTCCGTGGAATTAAAAATCAGACTATATTCGTTTGAAACGACTCGTTTTAACATTGACATTTGACTTTATTGTAGATTATTTGATAAAATACATTACCTATTTTGAATTGTTGAATGTAGATAGAAGCCGGTTGACCTCGTAAGTCATAGTATTTGTTGAGTTTGTATTTTGTAATATATATTTTGCTTTATTTGGTTATCATACGTTATCTTATTCAAACCTAATACGAAGTTGTTGTGCTGTATTCTCGTATCCAAATTTAGAATGTGTTGTTTCGTGTATATATACTGAATAAGGCAACAGCTAATGAAATTAGCGTTATTTTCATTTTTAATGAATGAATTCATTTACAGTCAGTACTAAGTACAAATACTTTCAGCGAGTGAAGATGTCCATAACGACTAGCAAAATGTTTTTGTTAAAGATTCAAGGTTTTACATATCCGAAAGTTACCAGGATTACAAGGGTACGTTTAAATTTATGATTAGCTAAAAATTAATGAGATATTCGGTGAAATAAAAAAAATTCTATGTTCTTGTCTTAGGTACTGACGTGTGCATCATACAGCACCATTATTAAAAATAACAAAATATTCAATGATATAAATGATGCTGTAAAAGATATTAATGATGGTTCAAAACTATTAGTTGGAGGATTCGGTTTATGTGGCATACCAGAAAATCTTATAAAAGCACTAAATGTAAAATCTGTATCTGGACTTACAGTTGTATCAAATAATGCTGGTGTGTTTTTTTTATCAAATTACTGCTAATAATTTCAAATTGCTTTAAATTTTCAATTTTCAAATATTTAATTTATTTAAAAAATTTATCTCTACTTAGGAGTCGAAGACTTTGGGCTAGGTATTTTACTGAAGAAAAAACAAATTAAAAGAATGATTTCATCATATGTTGGTGAAAATGCAGAATTTGAGAGGCAATTCTTAAATGGTGAACTGGAAGTATGTTCTAAAATTTTTATTATTCAAAAAACTTCATAAATAAAAGAGCACCTATTTATTAATGTTTAGTTTTCATAATAATTTCAAAGACTTTGTTTATTTAGAGTCAGAATATTAAATTTTTCTTTTAACTTTACAAATATTTACTTATATTTTAGTCTTTGATTTATTTTTTTGGCAATTATTTATATTGTTTTACCATAATATATAGTATACTCTTACTAGCAACTCACCCTCCCTACACTCGGGTTTGTCCCTATTATATATACTTTTACAATAATGTATGGAAGTCTGCCTGGTTTGTTGACATTTATAATTACTGCTCTATTCCCTTGGGTAGTAGCATATTATACAGCCTATAGTCTTCCTCCATAAACTTGCTATCAAATTCAATAAGAATTTTTCAAATTCCTGAGATTAGTATGTAAACAAACAAACTGCCTTTTTGTGACATTAGTATAGATTATTGCTACTTGCTAGTTTCTATTCGGTGTATTCATAGTAATATTATAAATGCGAATGTAAATCTGTTTATCTGTTAGATTTTCACTCAATCTGCTGAACCAATTTAGATAAAATAGTATGGGGATAGTTTGATATCCTGGGAAGGACATAAGATAGTTTTATCTCAGAAATACTCCCCTAAGCCTAAGGGGGTGAAAAGAGGGGTGAGAGTTTGTACAGGGAATCAATCATGTCTGATCATAACTATGTATATAAAATCTATCTATTTCATACTGTCAAAATGTACTTAGGAATGAATCTGACCAAAGCAAGAGTTATTTGCTAATCTACTATAAATGTTCACAATCTACTTTATTTCACCAGATCTTAACAGTTGATTAAAATGCTATTTTTATTATTAGTATGAACTTAAAGTTTGTTTATAGATATATTATTACAGGTGGAACTAACCCCACAAGGAACTTTAGCTGAAAGGATAAGGGCTGGTGCTTCTGGAATACCTGCATTTTTCACACCAACTGGATATGGAACTCTAATTCATGAAGGTGGTTCCCCTATTAAATACACTAAAGATGGAAAGGTAAGCTAAATATTTGTATGTTTAACTCTTTTACAATTTCGAGTATTATATGCATTGTGCATAATGTATTTGTATTTGTAAGTAGCAAATACAAATACATTTATATTTGTGCATTTATATTTATACATTTCCATTTGTCAAATAAATTGTAACTGAAAATTGATTGTTTTACTTTAATAATAATAATAAGGCTTTTATTCAGACCTTAACATGTAGTATTTTATGAACTAGTTCAAACAGTAACAATATGCTTATCTATTTCTATCTCTATAATTATATTTATATATTTGACACCAGGAATCTGTAGAATTGGTTGTGGTCTGTGTGCCCTTCGATATAGGCCTCCTTCAACTCTTTTCATAATACTCTATCCTTAGCACTACTTGTCCATAGCTTTCCCTTTTTTTTCTTTATTTTGCTGTCCTCGATAGCTTTGCTCATTTTTTGGATACCAGGTTATAACCTTTTTGTTCCACTTATCCATTCCTTATGGTATTACTCGTCCATCTCTTTTTTAAGCTCCTGATTTTTATTGTGACATCTGCCATCCTTGTCATGTTCTTTATCTCTGTGTTTCTTTTTCTGTACTTTCTCTTAACTCCTAGCATGCGTCTCTCCATTGAGTGCTGACAGACTTAGTTCTTTCACAATGAGTTTTCGTAAGAGCCCAGGCTTAGCAGACGTAAGTCAACACAGGCAGAATGCATGCATCAAATAGTTTTATTTTCAGCTTTATGTATTTTTTTTACTTTTCATTTTGAAAATTTTAAAAGTACACAATGAAAACTATTTTTTACTACTTACAATAAGTATGGTTTTTGCTATAGACCAACATCCTGTAGAAGTCACTTCATAGACTTAAAATTATGTATCAAATTACTTTCTTTAGATAGACATTGCAAGTTCCCCCCGCAATACGCAACAATTTAACGGCCTTAACTACATTATGGAAGAAGCTATAACTGGTGATTTCGCGTTAGTTAAAGCCTGGAAAGCCGATAGATATGGGAATTTAATATTTAGGAAAAGTGCCCGTAATTTCAACCCAGCTATTTGTAAAGCGGCCAGAGTTACTATAGCCGAGGTCGAAGAAATTGTTGACGAAATTGACCCAGACTTTGTTCATGTTCCGTCAATTTACGTCCATAGAATTGTATTAGGCGAGAAGTACGAGAAGCGGATCGAAAGAAAAACTATAAGTAAACCAAAGGAACAGAAAGGAAAGAAACCTTCCGATAATATGAGAGAGAGGATTATAAGACGGGCTGCGTTGGAGTTCAAAGATGGGATGCATGCCAACCTTGGAATTGGTGAGTGATATTAATTGTTACTGAATGTAATTTATTTTATCTCTTGTTTTATATTTTATAATAATAATGTGATAAAATTTTATATCAAATTTAATGTGTGATCTATTGTTTGTTGGTAGATAACGTTGCGCGCTCATCGTGATTTATTTTTACTTTTCATTATTTTACACTGTAAAGGACAATTTTTTATTTGCGGTTTTAAGTATGGTTTATGATAAAAAAATTTTTAAAGTGGTTAATATTTTATACTTCAAGTAGGCATGTTAACTTTAATGTTAACTCTACTTACTCAATAAATATTTTTTAAAACATAATATAATACTCGGATATCATAAAGTACAAAAAGAAATTAATATATTAATATATAAAAAGAAATTAAGTGTGGCCTTACCACAATTATTTGTATTTTCACTTAAATACTGCAAACCATTCGAAATATGGTGAAGTTTAGCTCACAGAAGATCTAAGTGTATTTTTATATATAAATGATAAATGCCGCGAAAAAACAAGTTTTTATATTTTGTTTTTTTAAGTTGGTAATATGGCGAAGGAAAACATCGTGATCAATCTGTCTCGGAGAATCTAACTACTTGTCGGGGGATACGTGAATTTCGCCAACTCGCACTTGTTCAGTGTGATCATGGCATGCTGAAATCTCTTCAATGACCCTTTCATTGAAATTATTCCCGTGCCCAGCAGTGGGACTGTTAGTAATAGCTGAACTATTTTCGTCTTTTAATAATGTATTCATTTCTTCTTCTTCTGCCTGGCATTTATTAATCCCGGCTATTGCCAGGGTCTGCCTTCCTGCTAAACCTACTCCACTTTGCACGGTCTTTCGCGTCATCCTGTGTAAGTCCATTGGCTCTCATATCCTGCTTCACGACATCCAGCCATCGCTTTCTTGGGCGCCCGGGAGGTCTTGTTCCAGGGACAAATATATCAAGGCACTTTCTTCCAACATAGTCCTCAGACCTACGCGCGACATGACCATACCACCTCAGACGACGCTCTTGGAGCTTATCCGCTACGTCACGGACCCCGAGACTGCCTCGGATGAACGTGTTGCGTATGCGGTCAGCCCGCGTTACGCCGCACATCCACCTCAGCATCTTCATCTCCGTGACGTGAAGCTCCTGAGTGTGCCGAGACAGCGATGGCCAGCACTCGCTTCCGTATAGAAGGACTGGTCGGATGATGCTCTTGTATATCTGTCCCTTGAGCTTGGGCGGTATTCTGCGATCGCAGACCACACCTGTGACCTCCCGCCATTTGGCCCAAGCAGCTCTAATACGGGCTTGAACGTCGTGATCGATGCGTCGGACTCGTGCAGGACGGATCCAAGGTACCTGAACTTCTCCGACTTAACGGCTGGTTCAAGCCCTATTTGGATGGTGCTAGAGTCCGGACTCCCGCAAGCCATGTACTCGGTCTTCGCCACATTTAGCCATTTC
The DNA here is from genome assembly GCA_033884665.1 of Argynnis bischoffii washingtonia. Lineage (NCBI taxonomy): Eukaryota > Metazoa > Arthropoda > Insecta > Lepidoptera > Nymphalidae > Argynnis > Argynnis bischoffii. The sequence continues at coordinate 7,625,514 of CM066618.1, read as the reverse complement.
GCCACATTTAATAATGTATTCATTTATATCATGGAATCATATATACACATTGACATCATTAATTTACGACAGTCAATGCTCAGTTTCTATAAGTGAAAGGGCAATTTAAAATTCACTAAAACCTTTCTGCAAAAATTCAAATCGTAATAGCAAAAACAGTATTAAACTTCTAGTCTTGGGTAGCTCGCGAACGAGCGAAAAGAGCGCTCTTCCCCTAGATTTTAGGCGAACTATGTGAACTAGTTCGTCGACGATTTTGTTTTTAGTTCTTTATAGGTATGTTTATTTTTCCGGCGTCCGCTCTATTATGGAGTGGCGCTGACCAACCGACTTATTTATTTTTGCTCTTACACGAGATGTATTTCGTATATTTTTAAATAAAAACAAACAAAATTCGCAATAATTGTAAATATATAATTTTCTTTTTTTAATTATCTTTATTGTAATATTTTAAAAGAAACTAACGAACTAAAAGAGCAAACTAGTTCGCCATAGGACTGCGAACTAAATTGAGCGCAAAGTTCGTTCAATACTCCACAGTTCACAAGATTAGTGCGCACATATGTACAAACTACAGACAAACTTTTTCTATATGTGCAAGGATGTACAATGTATATTGTGCTCACTTATGTTAGTAAATTTTATTTTTTGCTTTAGGAATGCCAATGTTAGCAAGTAACTATATACCAAAAAATGTAAAGGTTCTATTGCAATCTGAAAATGGTATTCTTGGACTCGGTCCATTCCCTACTGAAGATGAAGTGGACGCAGACCTTATTAATGCAGGAAAGGAAACCGTTACAGTACTACCAGGTAGATCTATTATTTTTCATTACTCTATGTCCTTTTAGCATAGAAGCGTGGTTACATGATGATATCCTCCGAACCGATTTCGGTCACGGCGATCAATCTTACTGAGATTAGTGAATTGCGCAGGAGATATTATGGTAATAGAACATGAAAAAAGCACGAGTGCATTCTATATTACTTTTACTCCCAAAATCCAATGGAAAGTATAGAGAGCATAACTGAGAGCATATGTATATCTTCATTGCCAGTTTCCAAAATCCAGGTCATTCCTGAGAATTTCTTAACTTAGAAAATAAATAATGATAGGTACTTGGTCCAACTCGGAACTCGAACCCATGATCTCTGGATATGCAATCGTACATGTGAACCACTAGACTACAAAGGCAATAATTATATTATTAATTAGTAGGCAGTAGTAGGCTCGTAAATATTACGGGGTAATAACCCCGTCCACGATAGCGATTACATTCACTAATGGCAAACTATTTATATTATTGTTATTTTCAATATCGTGCATTAGGCAACTATCATTTAAGAGACCTATCACAAAATGTACTGAGTTGTATGGTATTGAGTTCGAGCGGCCGACGCATCGCTGTTTCTAGCATTTTCTGCAGTTGTAATTACTTCTATGTAAAGTTTTATAATAAATTATTAAAAAAAAAAGTATGTTATTACGTTTCTTTTGAACTGACGTATATTCTGGTATAAATTTTACTTAATAATATTGATGTTGTAAGGATATATTTACAGGTCATTCTGAACGTTTCTAGTAGTTTTTAAGATTTTGAAAAGGAGTTTTTTTTGTAGAAATCCAATATTTTCAAATTCCGAGGCCGATATAAACTCAACCACTATATACGAGATATTATTATGTTTTTCATTTCGTTTGCTTAATATAGTATTTCAATCATAGCTCGAGAAAGTGTCGTCGCGCATTTTATTAAAAAGCTTGCTTCGGAATTTTGGCTTTATTTCAACTAATAATGAAAATTTGCGAAAAGCGAGGCCGCTATGAACTATAGTAATAATTATTCTCCACCATACAATAAGTCAAAATTGTCGAAAAGTTTCAGTTTCTTTGAATAAGAACGTCAAAAATGGGCATTAAATTGAAAAATCACAGTGAAAATGTAATAGGCCTCTTAATTGGTTGTTTTAGGCTCTAACTCAGCCAATATGGATATTTGAATGGAACTGTGTTATGTATGTTGTGTTATCGTCGTAATGTTAATTACTGCGCAGCCATTTGCACGTACTTAATGCCTTTTACGGCAAGACTAAGGTTCTTACGGCACTACGATTTGAAGGTGGATTTGTATAGATCTCGACGAAATAAGACGAAAAGCAAAAATAACATTTTTCGAAAGAACTGTAGAATCCTCACATTTCACTACATGTTATTTGATTTTTAATTCACAAGATTAACGGTTAACAAAACTTTTGATATACATTGGTTATAACAATAATGATTAAACAAAAAAAAAACTTGTGTACTTATCTACGCACATAAGAAGTTCTACTTCTTTGGCGTAACAGAACAAAAATAGCTAAAGACTTCATCCCGTATGTCACAATTCTCTGTTTGTAAAAGGAATGGAGCTAGCTAACTTCATCATGTCGCTGTTTGGCTGTCGGTGTGCGCGCGCGCATCGTAAAAATTTTAATCTCATATTTTTTTCCAAACGTACCAAAAGAAGTATAACTTCAAAACTATTTATTGTACAATTTGAAGTAATAAAATTCTTAAATCAAATCCATAAGGTATTAAGTTATCATGTGATACATTATTATTATCTTATCTACCTATATATTTGTAAGTATTATGAGATAAGCACACTTGTTGCTTTTATTTGTCGTATCGTCAACGCCTCCTCAATCTAATTATGAAAATATGTAAATACAGTGTAAACTCTATATAACGACACTGAAGGGACTGTGCATTTTATGGCGTTATAGAGAGTTGTCGTTAAATGGAGAGAAGAAAAATCAGAATTAGAAAAAGAAAAAGTTTATTTCAGACTAGAGTTAGTAGTTATGTACCTCAAAAAGAATCTTATATTTGATCGCTATTGCGTATAGTCTGTTATTTTTGTCTGACGTCTTTTGCTGCACCAGTAATTTTGTTGAATTTTTTTACTTATTTTATTCATATCTTGCGATATTGAGGCATCTTGGTGATAAAGGAAGTAATGTTTACAGTTTGAAAGTTTGTGAGCACTGAGCAACTAAGAAAGAATATGATAACGTATAGACAATCCATGACCCCTACTTAGTAATCATGGTCAAGCAAGATCAGTTTACACGTGCAAGCAATCCCAATTTGTAAACATTAGAATGAATTTCTTAGAAAGTTCGGTATGCGTGATGCCGACAGTCGAGTTTATTGCAGGCTAGGATAATAAAGCGACAAAAAAACGTACACAGCTGCGCTTTTTACTAATTTCAGCAACTTAAAAGGTACTTTTTATTACTGAATTGTTGTCGTTATTGAGAGTGGATGTAATGCTATGTAGAGTGTATCATTGTATGGAAGATAAGCTAAACCAACCAAAGCCAATTTATTTCGACGCTTTAGAGAGTTTGTCGTTAAATCGAGTGACGTTACATGGAGTTTACACTGTAATTCAAATGTGTACCTATATACCTACTTAGTTTATTTATCTTTATAAATTTACTAACCGTAAAATCCATACTAATATTATAAATGTGAAAGTTTGTGAGGATGGATGTTTATTTGATACTCTTTCACGCCAAAACGGTTGAACGAATCTGGATGAAATTTGGCACAGAGATAGAATATAGTCTTGAACAGCACATTAGTTACTTTTTATCCCGGAAAAATGTACGGTTCCCGTGCTATAGATTTGTTTTTGTCAATGTCTAGGGACGAACCCGAAGCGAAGGTGAGTCACTAGTTCTATATAAGTGGCTAATGTATGCAACATAGAAGTAAACAAAAAGTAGATAAGTTATGAGTTAACAATAGTCCAGATTGAATATATTTATCAATATTTATAATAATAAAGTATTATTATAATAATAAGAAGTTATGCAGAATGTGTGACGAATGATGATGTAAGCAGATGGTAGGTACAACAAAATATTTACTTCAACATTATGTGTAAATAACATATTGATTAAATGATATTCAGTAAACAAGGTATTACAAAATATGTCGTAAATATAAACTGGTTTTCATTAATTACCTCAACGAGACTTAATTTGAATAGTAAATGGCTTGTTTTGCAGGTGCTTCGTATTTCTCGTCCGATGATAGCTTTGCGATGATTCGAGGGGGGCATATAGATTTGACCATATTGGGGGCTATGCAAGTGTCTCAATATGGCGATTTAGCCAATTGGATGATCCCTGTAAGAATATACAGCAACTTTATAATAAATAAAAGTGAAATCTCTTTAAGCAAACTTTTAAGTTTTATTATTTGAAATATTCATTAAAAACTTCATTATGATCGATATACAATGTTGTTGTGGCACACATATGAAAATGGTTAATTTTGCAATAAAAAAAGGAAATACTCTGGATAAAAAATATCCCTTACCTTTTTAGTTGGAACAAACCACAAATTAAAAAAAAAAATAAGATCGGATAAATAATTTCGGAGTTCATAGCAGACATAAGAAGCTTTGTTTTTTTGGAGTCGGTTGAAAAGTGAATATAAATTACTTTCTTATAATAAATATTACAAAAACTGTTTAAGTTTAATACAGGCGTATATAATTTTTTTTTAACTTTTTGTAAATAGCTAAATAACTGGCTTTAAATGCACCTGTATGTTCATAGAATGACTCGACTTTATATGGAACCATAGAATATTGTACACACAAATTCGATTAACTTTTTTGACTAGACTATACTTTAGTTCATTTTAAACATTTTTTTAACTCCAGTATTTTTGAAGTGAAAACTTCTATAGACAGGTTTGAATGGGGAGTAAATTCATGTAAGTCGTCATCGATATGGGCACGTGACGTGTTAACGCTAACACTCAGAGTGCCAATAGATGTCAAAACCAGATAAATATAAACAGTTATAATTTACAAATTTTTATTTAAGATCAAACATTTAATTTGAATATCCAAAAATAACAATTGTTTGTTTATAGTTTTATGTTTCCACTTCTGTCGGCAGTCCTTATGACTTTTTTTATTTTAGGGTAAAATGGTAAAAGGGATGGGTGGTGCAATGGATTTAGTGTCCGCACCAAGAACAAAAGTAGTAATTACTATGGAGCATGCAGCTAAAAATGGCGCCCACAAAATATTACCGAAGTGTACTCTCCCACTAACTGGGAAGAATTGTGTGGATATGATTATCACTGAAATGGTATGAATAATTTCTTTTTTATTCTGTATTTTTTTTAATTGTATAATAATAACATTTTAAACGTATTAGTGTAAAAATCTTGAAAAATATCTATTTTATAGGGGACTTTTTTTATTTGTTAGGAAATCTGTCATTATAATATTTAAAGGTAGGACTGGAATTGATATTATAGGGTTAGGAATAGGATACCATTACTAGTACCATAGAACGAAATAAATTATTATAAAATATGTTATTAATAGAAATAGACAACACACATTGTAGACCCCTTTTTATGAAGAATTTCATACCCATATAAAAGTAAAGATTTTGTTTATTAATTGTTAAAAAATTGTATTAATAACCATTATAATTTCAAGACGAGGAAAATAAGAACACAGTAATTCAATATAATAAGCTTTATTTTATCACTCTTTAACTTTAAAAGTTTTATGATTTTACTTCAATTTTCGTATTTCCGTTTAATATAACAAAATTCAATGTTATTTTAACGATCACTTTATGCTACTACTATTGAACTAATCATCATCAAAATATTTAATCAATCAAGGAAATCTTGATCAATAAGTTTGCTAACATAAATTTAGTATTATTTTAACAACTAATACTTATCTTGTATGTCGTAATGACCGTCTTCCCCAAAACTGCCCCTCCAACGGTTATCTTTTGCCTTTTATATCAATCAGCCGGAAGTTTTTATTAAATAGCACAACCGTATTTCAAAATTTTTAAATGCAATAATATAACTTGAAAATTATTAATGTCTTACTATTTGATTTACTTTTTTTTAGAATTTATTACAAAATTAGTAATCTATACAATACAAAATAAGTAGTCGAAAATAAGTTTAAGTTTAAGATATTAACTTTTTAACATCAATAAAATTTAAAAGCAAAATCAATAGACATTCCATATTAATTTAAAAGTAGTCAAATTATCTCCCATTAATTATATAAATTTATCAATGACTTTTAATTAAAATATTATTATTTATGACTCTCAATTATGTATAATATTTTATTATGTACAATCTTACGACTCCGTGTAAGCCAGTTTAACATAATATATGGAACTACCACTCAGATGAATAAAAGTAATATTTTTTTACATTTTGTAGCCTATTTATTGAGGCAGGCTATGGTCTTACTAGCGAGAAAAACCAGCATCATATTAAGACTTTAAGGGACGGAGAGATTACGTATGAATAAAAATTATATTTATATAAGTATGTTTGTATATTTATATTGATGTTTGTATGTAGCTAGTATCTACATCGCACCTCATATATTTTTTTTTCACGCTCAAGGGTTTCTGTAGAGATGTCTTAAAGAGATAGACATCTTTTATACACAATTATCTTATTTCTGTTTTTATATATATTTTCTTTGTGGTACATAAATAAATAACTATTAATTAATGCTAGTCTATATGTTATTTAATTTTATATTTTAGTGTGTATTTGAAGTGGACAAGGAAAAAGGGCTAACACTAACTGAATTGGCTGATGGCGTTAACGTTGAGGATGTATTAGTTAGTACTGGATGTGAATTTGAGGTCTCTCCAAATCTTAAGAAAATGGGTGATGTAACTGAAATAGATAACATAAAGGAATAAGAATATCCTTTTATACTCCAGAAAAGCAATCTGAACTGAATAATTGATTTAAAAACCGTAAAAAAATTAAAATACTTTTTGTTGATATTATGCACAAACATATTTATTGGGAAGGTATTGAGGAGTTTGCTATATATGTATAATATAAATATAAATTATTTGCTGTTATATATAGACAATATTCTCTGTCTGTATATATCACAGCAAATATAATATCTACAGTAGTATGTAATTTTAAGCTGTGTTCATTATTTTTTATAGAATTTATGGTTTATGTACATTATATGTCGTGGCCAGGTCATAGAATTAATGACTTCATGATGTGGCCGACCATTTCATGAAATAGTTATATTTCATGATATATGGCCAGCTAAAACCATAGACGTAAAGAATGAAGTTCGCGACACTGTCATGAAATTGGTAAAGAGAGAGAGAGCGAACGTGCGGCCAATACCTGTCTTTTATTCCATATAAATTGAAACATGCTATGTATATTGTTTGTTAAAGTTTTTTAAACTAAAATATATTTATACTATTTTTATCTTTTTATATTTTACAAATGTTAATAAATACTTCTTAAATTATAAAATGAGGTTTTATTATTTTACTAAAGAGCAAAAAATGTCTAATTTAGTACGTCATTTTGTTTCTAAAGTGATTTTTAATAATGTCGTTGTCATGATATTGAGATGATGTTTTGAAAATTTTTCTACATAATTTTGTAAATACATACATGGATTATCAAGGCCCTAATCGTCCATTTGTTGTGTTAGCAGCTTGCGTGTTATGGCTTATTTCAGTCTTCGCTATAATGTGGTCTTTGCTATTGTTCTTTAGTGAGTATCAGAGAAAAAAAAAATTACTCTACATATTTATATGACACTAACAGATAATATTTATGAAATATATTGTTGAATTATTATAATAATAACATTTAGAACAACGGAGACCTTTTGCTTATCGAAAGCCATCCGCGATATATCAATGTCGGTAGTATGCGATAAACAGCGAACCGAAAGTTGCCTTCTTACTATATCTATACATATGATAAAATTGTAACTAAGCCGTATCTCAAGCATCATACCAAATTTCATCAAAATCCCTCCTATAGATTCGGTCTCTGTATCGATAATAAAGTCTATTTCAATAAGATTTTCCAAAAAATATTTAGGGTACAGTTTCGACTCAGTTAGAATTTTATTATACATATGTATAGATGTCACAAATGAGAAATACAATATATAGGTAAATACATTAAAAATAAATATGCTATATTATTGAATTTATCAATCTGTTTTGAGTTTATATAATTGATCTATTACCAAGTGTGCAAATAAGTAATAAATACAATGATTATAAGAACATCTTTCCAAAATAAGACTATTTTACCCTAATCGTAAATTATAGGGGTCAATAATTAATTTTATGTGTATGCTGGAACAGGTGTTGGAGACATGTTATTCTTAACTGGCACGGACCTCGTCAACGCACTTGTATTACTTTCGGGGATTATTATGTTACCAACTAAACTGTACACATTATATGCGATTGCATATGGATATGTAATCGAGTTACGTATCTATTTAATCTATTAAAGTTTAAAATTTTTTCGTACAATTTGACGATTTAAATTTTTTTCGTAAATTTTAAAGAATTTCGTCCAAGGGTTCTTTAATATTTTGTTTATATATACTTTACTCGTTTCACCGTAGTACCTAATTGATATTTTATAATATATAATTTATAATACAGCCACAAAGCAAGAGTTGTGTGTTGCCGTCTCTGGGTGTGTATAGTTTGGATTATAATTATAAATGCTGTGGGAGTTTCTCTGTGTATTCGAAGACTTTATTCTTGCCAAGAAAACACGATGAATTCTATTTCTAAAAGCATGAAACACTATAGAGCGTCTCCTAAGCATAAGCATTTTATTGATAATCTTCAATGGTCCTTGAGATGTTGCGGCGTAAGGATTTTATTATTATATAATAATTTTACGATCTAGATATCTCTTATTTAATATATATTACCTTTGTTAAAGTTAAATTCTTATAAAGATTGGTTTACACAAGACTGGCATGATAAGATAAGAGACTATGAATGGAATCCTACTCATCTTAGGGATGCAAAAATAAAAGAAGTAGAAACGGACAGCGTGCCTTTTAGGTAAGTATATTGCTGTTCTTAAGGGAATGGTAGCACAGTGGTAACGTGCTTGCTTGGGAAACCAAGTAAAGTGGGTTCAAATTTCGGGTCTTGCACCTTCGATAGATCATTTCATAAACGAATCATTTTTAACATGATTAGGTATTACTTGTCTAACGGTAAAAGAAAAGATCACGAGGAAACCTGTATGGCTGAGAGAAACTAGGAAGTTTTCGAAAGACATGTGAAGTCCTCCAATACCGCACTCGTCCAGCCTGGTAGGCTATGGCCTGATCTCCCGCGTATTGAAGAGAGGCCCGTGTTCAGCATTGCTTATAAGCAATATTGCTTATGTCCTTTAAAAGTCACTATGATTGTCGCATATCATGATACCGTATCGTGAAATGGCCATGGGCCTTAAAATAGATCTCTTCTTTAGCGTAAACACCGCCAGTGCCGGTAGCGAAAAATCGTTGTTGGTTACTTATACCACAGATCATATAATACTATCTTATACAAAGCCAAAATTTTACACATTTTGGTTCAGTGGTTTGATCTGGGGGTTAATATATACCTAACTGTACAAATATATACTAAATTAGAAGTCTGTTTGATATTTTTAGTGAACTATTCATTGCCTATAATATAATATAACCTACTTTTGTTTTAAAAGTGATCGTATTACATCATAACAGACAGAAGGACAGGCAAACAGACGGATAAAAAATATTGAGCAATCTTTGGAATAAATAATAATTACATAAATAGATCGATATTTTTTTTTGGATTTTATTATCATGTTAACATTTTTTATTCATACTTTTTAGTTGCTGTAAAAGTGGATCTTGTGTATCAAACTATTTAAAAGAGCTAGATACTTATTCTATTCATACAAATGGTTGTGGAATTTCAGTATACCGTATTATAAAGATTTCAATGTATATGCATTTAATTATGTTTGTTACAGTTATTATATTGGAGGTATGTATTATTTTTAATTTATTATATAAAAGTGCGAATACATACCTATAACTTACCTTTCTCTTTAAATGTACTTTTCTAGATTTTATTCATAAAATATTATTCTATAGAACAATCTATCTTCTACAGAATTTTCTTGAAATGATAATGAAAATAAAAAAAGTAGCTTCAATAGTAGCTAGGGGAGCCCAAGAAGGGATTTTGGGATTTACTCAAGCGCGGCAAATTGACACAAGGGGGATTCCTTGCACTCCGTTGAGTACCTCCACCTTAGCTCCAGCCGATCAAAATATGTATTTAATAAATATTTCGATAAGTTTGAAATACTTGAGCGCGTCAGATTAACCTATCGGTGGCCACTACCTTATACAGAGGACTTGTACTATATGGTGGAAGTACTCAACAGAGGTATTCCCCTTATGATAAATTGCCGCGCTTGATTAAATCCTAAAATCCCCTCTTAAGGACACTCCCCTACTGCAATATTTGTTAGAGCAACACGCAGGTATTTTCATTTAGTAAGACGTCGCAATAATATTATTTTATCCAGCGAGTTACCATAAAAAAAGATTGAGAGCCCCTGCGTTAGCGATTTTTATTGAGATAATATATTTATAATGTAGGTAAGTATATGCGTGCTTTTATGTTTATTTTTGTAGATTTTAATGTTAAAATATATAATGGCGAATAAATCTACATCAACTGACTATAACAAATATAAAAGGAGTAAACAATATAATATGAGACATATAATGTCGGTAAATGATAACTTCGAAGTCTCCAGTGCCTCATATGACATGAATGATGACGAAAGTGATATTGAAGATAACCAATAAATATTGATACAATAAATATTGATTGTTTTTTTTTATTTTTTTTTAGTAACTAAAATTTTAGATTTAGTTCACATTTATTTAGTTTATATTGCTTATTGATGTTGAAACAAAAAAGGGGGGTTCAGGTGCTTTTAGTTTTTACTAAGTGATATTGTCCAACGAAAACTTTCAGGTTTTTCAAAACATTCAGGTTTTTCCCCAAAAAAGGGGGGTTCAGGTGCTTTTAGTTTTTACTAAGTGATATTGTCCAACGAAAACTTTAACCCCTAATATTTAACAATATTCTATAAAATTTAATAATTGAATCCTCCTAGGACCGATTTCGGCTTAGGCGGCCAATCTCACTGAGACTAGTCAACTGCGTAGGACATTATAGTGCACAAGTTTACGCGCAGACACCCAGTGCACTCTCTATTCCATTTACTCTCAAATTCCGATGGGACAATAATTCGACACGACCGGTGAAAGATCAGGCACAGGGCCGAAAACTTCCCAACTCCGGGTTGTTACTGGAACTTTCTAAACAGAAACGACTCAATAACTAAAAAAAAAACTCGGCCCTACCTGGGACTTGAACTCGGGAGGAACCGAGGCGTAAAATCAATAATAGATAAATACTGGTCAAGGGGTTAAGTCTTTAGCATGTTCTAATAATTTTCATGGGTAACACAGATTGTTCAGAGGGCTCTACAGTCTACACTAATAAATTGTTTTAAAATTGGCAATCGATATTCAATTACATCATTAATTGTTTTCAAAGGTGACATTGCAATATACCTTTAACTATATTTTAATTTTTTGTATTGTAACTGAGAACACTAAAAATTTCAGCGTCTAGCTTTATCCTCCACATCGACAGATACAGGGACGTCGAAAATATCCTGAATGGTTTTGAAAAAAGCATGATACGGTTTTTTTGCTCGACTTGGCGGATATTAAAGTAAAAAAATTAAGAATAATGATATTGATAGAAAAAAGCTATATCCAGTGTACGTGTAGTGCACAAAAGAGAACTCGTGCTGACAAGATTTCTTTGTATAAACAAAAGAATTTAAATTCACTAGCTATCAGTCATAACTTATATACTTTGAAGCACCTGTAAATACTCAAACATTTATTTAATAGTGGCAATTTTGTGACATAAAAGAAATTTATATTATTATATGAAATTACCCTAGAAGGCATAGTTTAGGTTCCGAGCTGAACTTTTAATTTTAATAGAATAGTAAATAGAAGCGGACGTGAAATTGTATAGTTGCTTCCTTAGAGTATACATAAGCTATATAATACTATTAAGTTTGCTTCTCTGTACATGCAGTGCGAGTTGCTTGAAGCGTAAATTTAAAATTATTGTTAGGTTGGCAGCATTGTCAAATTGTCAGGAGCTCAGAGCTGTCACACTGTCATTAAAAAGTTTGTAGGTTAAGTTGTGATATTAATTTTTCGAATATAAAGATATAAACATATTTATTTACATTTGATTAAATAATATTCATATATATGTTTACTCTTTTTAAATTCTAGGCAACAATGGTTTTCTTAACTGTTGTCAATTTGGTGCGAGCTCGAGGACCTGATGAGTTCTGGAGGAAGAGAAAGATTTTCAGATTGGCGGCACATTATATTGGACGTCGAAGAAATTGTTATTCTGTTGCCGTACGTAATGTGCACCGGGCTTTGGTTTACGCTACTAAAGCTCGAAAATTGAAAAAAGAAGATATGAAAAATCTATGGGATACTCGTATATCAGCAGCTTGTGCACAGCACAATTTAACAGCATTTGCTTTGAAAGAAGGATTAGATCGATCAAATATAATGCTGGATCGAAAGTCATTATCAGATTTGGCAGCATGGGAACCACAAACATTCCAGTGTCTGGCAGCTGTAGCTAAAGAAAAACTTCGCCTTGATGAATTCATTGATACCACTGATAAAAAAGAGCCAACTGGAGTAAATTTAAATCTTAAGGATGTTATGTTAGATGCTTGGCTTAAAGAAAAGAAGTAGCTTAGATGTATTTATATTTAATAATGTAGTAGTAATGTATAATAAATAATTTTATAGAAATAAACATTCTTTAATTATGAATTTTCTAATTCTTTTTTAAGTTGTTTGGTTAATTCATTTTGTTTTTCTAATATATACATGTTTTCTATTTTTCTTCTCTGTTGTCTCTCTGTATCTCGTATGACTCCTTCATGCATCTTCTCTCTAGAAATTCAAAAATTAATTTAATGTGCATCTGTTTACTAAAGCTTACTTTACAACTATAGATAGTTGTATAATATAGATATTATAAGCAACCTGTGGGCTAAATATGCTTGAAATCCCACATTAATCACACATAACCCTCCATGTTCAATATAACATTTAGGATACTGGTGAGCAGGATGCCTACAACCCTCAATAACATCCTAAATATGATATGACAGGCTAGTACTTATGTAAAGTTTTAGTCATAGTTACTAGAAATAAATGATTTATTATTAATGTTTTAGTTTGTGATTGTAATTATCACGTGACATTTAAAATAGGGATAACTTTGTGTTTGCCATGCTTTTTTTTTGAAGATGTTTTTTATGACTACAAAATTTAATTTTAAGATTTGCCAATCTCATACCAGGTCTAAATAAAAAAAGAATTATACTTTATAGAATATAATACACTTATCTATAACTTGAACAAATTCGTAATGATTTTATTTTTTATTACTTAAAAAAATATTCTGATAAATAAATTATACCTGTCTGCTTGTTGTTTAATATGTACATAAGAAACTATTCCTACAGTAACTGCACATGATAGACCCAAAACTAATTTAGATGTGGTAGAAGACATAATTAGCGCATGAAAAAGTTTATTTTCGATATCATTCGTCAGTCAATATAATTGTACAATGTGCATTTCACAGACCAGGAATAACAAAATACTATTTTTAAATTAGACAGTTGACACTTGACATAGTGCAAATAAATGACATAAATGAATGTTGCCGGTTTTAATAGGAGTGAGTGATACGTGAAACTATATATTGTATCGATATCGTGTATCGATATATCGGTCTCTGAAGTAACTATATATCATGGATGACTATATATCGAACAAATCACTATATCCGAACTGATACGAATAACGTATACTGTATAGCGATTTGGTGACACGATGAATGACGATATGTGCGATATTATTATTGTATACTGTTGCGCTTGATACAAATGATACAAACCGAGCGGGAGTGAAAGGGCGCTTGTGAGTTACAAGTGAGATGGATGAATGAATTGACATATTTAGTTATGCACGCTGTCATTCAATTCTGAACTTTACGGTTTTGTAATATAGAGTATACGATATTGTTGTTTTTTAGCGATTTTGGTGAGACTGGAATAACAATAATTGCATGGCTCAATAATCGACTTTATATGTAGGAAGTAATAACATAATATCAATAATATTATGATCTAAATATTGAACTTACCATTTGACCTTGAAAAGACGAAAAAACTAAAAGCGCATTTTTAGGTGACGAATATTTTTTTTCTTAGTTCGAGTGCAGTTGCAACTAGGACGTTGTTAGCTGTTGTTCATTGATTTCGTAATTAAATACATATTTTTGATCAAAGAAAGTGTTTCATTAATAGCGAGCAAATATAAAATATCTTAAAAACAAAAATATCGAAAATGATATCCGTATCGAGTTATCAGTACAATATATAGATTCAGAAAATATATAGTTTCGATATCCGATATCGAATATCGATATATAGTTTCGATTCGATATTCAACAAAAGCTATATCACCCACTCTTACCGCTTTATTACAAATAATTGATTCTTCATTCTACACGATTTTGGTGAACTAAGCGGTACTGCTAGGAGATTAAACAATAGAATGGGGAAGATTTCTTGAAAGGAAGGCGCTACACGTATGACCTACTAGCGACTCACCCTCACTCCGCTCGGGTTCGCCCCTAGTTTCGTTTTAACATTTAGTATAGATTTCTCGGAGGTGAGATTTTTTCCCGGAGTAAAAAGTATCTTATATGTAATTTCAACAAAATCTGTCCAGTGGTTTTCTCGTGATGCGTTCACAGACAAACAGACATACGGATAGATAAACAGACAGTATCGATAATAATGAGTATTTCAATAAGATTTTCCAAAAAAAAAAATTTAATATACAGATTCGCCTCAGAATTTTATTATAATATATATAGATCTATGTTCAGTCTAAAGTTAATTTGATTTCGATTTGTTATGATATCTCTTTTGTACCTGTTTTTTTTTGCTTCTATTGTGTTCGCTTCTTACCTGTGCAATGTACCTGGAAGTTAAATCAGCTGAAGGAAGAAATGAGAAGGAGGGGTCCTGCGGTGGTTCTGACTGACTGATGGATGGTGGACTAACCACGGACCTAAACTGCTGGTCGTAGAAACATGAAATTTCGAGGACGTATTCCTTGTATGATTGCATCTGATAAGAAAGGATTTTTCAAAATTAATCCCGTAAATGGGTATAAATAGGGGATTAAAGATCGTAAGAAACTCTGTCATTCTTAATGTGAAATACACGGAAAGTGGTGTTTAGCTTTAAGATAAAAAATCCATACTAATATTATAAATGTGAAAGTAACTCTGTCTGACTGTCTGTCATCTTTTCACGCTTAATCCGCTGAACCGATTTACATGATAATAGGGGTTAAAGTATGAAATTGCCGATTTGTACTGAAAAATTGAAATTCGTTTTTTTTTAATTTAACATATTTATTTAATCAAAATAATTACTATTATTATCTCTACATTGCTGCCATCTAATAGGAAGGTCATTTATGCCTTTACGATAGAACTCTGGTGATAAAAAGTTGAAAATTGTCCAAATCACGAAAAAAATGGTAGTCCGTTGGAGCAAGTTCTGGCGAATACTTCTAATATATCTGTCTGGCAAATAATTTTAATTGCAGTTCCTGTAGAGTTAAAACGGTTTCTCGTGCTGTATGAGGTCTCGCGTTATCATAGAGCAATAATGAAGCAAGAAGTTTTTACAATAAATATCCTGTGGGTAACGCCAGGTATGTGTGTGGGACCCATATACATACCTGGCGTTGGCGTGGACACGAATGTGTCCGAGTGGACACGAACCCACAGTGTGGGTGCGTGTGTGGGTGTGTACGCATTCGTGCGTGTTGTGTGATTGTGCGTGTTTTGTGATTGTGCGCATTCGTGCTTACGTGTGTGTGTGTTGTGTACTTCACGCTGAAACGGCTGGACAATTTGAATGTCATTAAGTGTTCAGTGTAGTCAGTCTCCTCATTAAGTACAGTATACAGATAAACTATGACAAGTAATAGTACTTTTTGAAATATTTATAAAATTGGTTACACTTACTTACTTTAAAAATGTAAGCTTAATTAACGGATTTAAATCTCAGCACTCACAATATATTTTGGATAATAACCAAATTTAATAACATTTCATATACATACAATTGTAATTATATCCTATCTCGTTAACTCAGTTAACTGAGTACCTACTTATGTGGCGACCATTTGTATATTTTCACTTTATGTTATTACTAGCGACTTACCCTCGCTCCGCTCCTGTTCGTTCCTAATTACGTTTTAACGTTTAGTATAGATTTCTCAGAGATGAGATGTTTTCCCGCTATAAAAAGTAGCCTATGTTGACCCGGATAACCAGCTATCATCATACCAATTTTCATTAAAATCCCTCCAGTGATTTTTCTGTGATGCGGTAACAGACAGACAAAAATTCTAAAAACTATAGATTGTCTATTTCAATATGATTTTCAGTACAGATTCGGCTTAGTTAGAATTTCATTATATGTATAGATGTAGTCCTCATGTAAGTGACTATGACTTGAGAATAAAATTTTTTAAACTTATTATAGTGTAGACTGTACTGTGTAGACCAATAATGGTATCTATCCCATGGGAACCGTACATTTTCCGGGATAAAAAGTAGCCTATTTGTTATTTTGATGTATGAAATATATTATTATAAAGTTTCATCAAAATCCAATCAGTAATTTTTATGCACTAAGCTGTATAAGTTTCTATAGTTTTTACCTATCCCACGGGAACTCTTTAATTTTCCGGGATGGAATATATATAAGATGTTGACCGAGGATATAAGGTACCACTATGCAAAATTTCATTTAAATCGGTTCAACAGTTTCGAAAATTAGCCCGTACAAACAGACAAACACGTGCGAGACAGAGAAACAAAAAAAATTCAAAAATGTAGATTTGTTCTATTTCTCTTCTTACATCCTCCTGATTCGGTTTTTAGCATGTTTTTTCTATGTACAGACATTCGACCTATAAAGTTTTATTATATATATATATATATATATATATATATATATATATATATATATATATATATATATATATAAGTAAGTATCCTAGTAGACTAGGATCCCTGTGTCATTGAACTAATATCCTTAGTTCCGTCATAACTTAAAAATATATTACCAGTAATAGACAATACAAGAAAATATGTGTTAATGTGTGCGTGATGTGTGTGTATATGTGCGTGCGAGTGCTGTGTCTGTGTGTGTGTGCGTTAGTATGCTGTGCGATGTTTTAATATCATAGAAAACATAGGTTATTTTAGTGATGGGCCGAACGTAGCTTGAACCGAATACGAACTTCGGCCGAACATTCGGTGAGAATAAAAATTCGGCCGAAATTCGGCCGAACTTCGGTTCAATTTCGTCGCGCTTTAATAATTAAAAATACTTAATGTTTTAAAATGTTTAGTTAATGAACCAAAAACTTATTTTTTTTTATTCAATTTACGAATTGTAATTAGGATATTTGTAAGAAGAATACTAAGCTTATTTCAATTTATCTATTTAATTAGGCAAAGAGTTTTGAGACTGTTAAATTAAAAAGAACTAATTTAATTTTTTATCGCATACGTGTTAAGGTTTACATGTTCCTAACTAAAATAAATGACCATGTAAAGCGACCGGAAATCGTTTATTTTTTATAGGAAAAAAATTGAAACCTAAAATTTAACGTCACTAAAATCCGTACGTAACAAAAATCCGTAAAATGCCTCCGGTTTTCAGCTACTCCCGAGAAATGGGGGATGACTGTTAAATTAAAAAGAACTAATTTAATTTTTTATCGCATACGTGTTAAGGTTTACATGTTCCTAACTTAAATAAATGACCATGTAAAGCGACCGGAAATCGTTTATTTTTTATAGGAAAAAAATTGAAACCTAAAATTTAACGTCACTAAAATCCGTACGTAACAAAAATCCGTAAAATGCCTCCGGTTTTCAGCTACTCCCGAGAAATGGGGGATGAAAGGCATTGAAAAATATTTTATTTTCCATTTCCGGCTTACTGTGACGTCCTAACGAAAAATGTTCTCTACAAAAAAAAACTTGTAAGTCTAGTAAAAATCTACAACTTTTATAGATGATAATTTTTACAATAACCATAAAGTTTTTGAGATATTTGCAAAAAAAAAAAAAAAAAAACGTTTTTCAAGTCTTTATTTTAATTTCTGCAATAATTTTTTTATTTTCATGAAACTAGGGTAATGCAATCTTCGAAATACATATAATATCTCGAAAACTTTGAGGTTATTGTAAAAAGTATTACTTATAAAAGTTGTCGATTTTTACTAGACCTACAACTTTTGAAAAGAACATTTTTCGATAGGACATCACGGTAAGCCGGAAATTGAAAAAAACTATTTTTCAACGTTTTCATCCCTCCATTTCTCGGGGGTATCTGGACTTCGGAGGAATTTTACGGATTTTTGTTCCTTATATATAACGTTTTGAAGATGAACCTAGAGACCTAAAGTTGTATAACTTTAGGTTTGAATTATTTTCTTCCCCAATTGAATTCCGATCGGACTAATGAGTATATAAATGACTTAATTTTATTATTATGACAAACATTCTTTATATAAATTTCAGTCAAAATAGTGCAAGTAGGTATTTTTTTTATTACCGAATGTTCGGCATTCAAACCGAATTTCGGCCGAATGCCGAAGTTCGGCTCAGGCTACCGAAATTAAAATAAAAACTAAAATATAACTAAATTAAAATAAATTAAATTAAAATAAAATTAAATTAAACCGAATGTAAAACGAAATTAAGTCCATCCCTATTTTTTTTTATTAAATGGCAATTATTCTGACCTATCAGGTAGGCTCCTAAGTAGTGTTAGCCTAAGGCCCCTAATTTTACGCTATTAATATATATTTGCTTATTAATATATATTTTAATTAGTAATTGATCAAGGTTAATAAATGCCAATTAGAAGTGATTATAGAAGTTTGCTAATAGCAATTATTAATATTAATAAAAGAAATTGATTTTTAAATACGTATGTATCTAAATTAAAGCTTAAAAGAATTTTAAGCACAACATGAACATTTTATTTAATAATTTAATTAAGAAAAAACATTCAAATATGTTTTAAAGGATTTTAAATTTCAAAAATCTTGGTTGAACCTATATATGAGTTGTATGTACCTACCTACTTATACCTTGTAGAAAATCTAAAAATGGTTATACCACGGTAATGTATACGTAACATTACCGTGGTTATACGAACTAAATATTTATATAGGGGGGCACCAAATGGCTGTCACTGTGTACTAATTAACTAATGAAAATTTTTATGTTGTAAAGTAGCTGTAGGTAATTAATAGTGACATCATATAGGAAATGGGTAGTCACGTGTTGAGTTAATTGGATATTAATGAGCATTGAGCAACATTCTCCTGACACTACGAGCCATTGGATTGGTTTGGTACTGATTAAGATTTGATTTTCGAAGTCACTATACTCTTATATATGTAAATAATATGTTGTTTGTAAAAAATCCACATTTTGATCACATAAAGATGAAATAGTTTTGTACAGCAGATATTCCCTAAATAAAATAATAGGAATTAATTGGTTTATCAATTATTCTGTGTAAGTTTTCCCTACTTATCTATACAGATAAATAAAATTGAAGTGTCTGTTTGTAATGTCAAAATAACAGCTTTTTACTAAATGCAAGTGAAAGTTAATATAGTACTTATAAGAAAAAAACAATTTTTAAAATTTTTGTCTGTCTGTCGGTTTGTTCCGGCTAATCTCCGAAACGACTGGACCGATTTTGACGGGACTTTCACTGGTAGATAGCTGATGTTATAAGGAGTAACATAGGCTACTTTTATTTTAGAAAAAGAGTCAAGGTTCCGCGAAAAAAAATTAAAACCCATGAAATTGTGAACAAAATCCGCGTACGGCGTACGCAAACGAGCGAAGCGAGGGTATTTACTCTCGCTATATAATTTAAATGAATATCTTAGGAGTAGCAAGCTACTATTTATGTGTAAAAATAGCTAATCGTGAAAACGTACCTAGGGGCAAACACTAGCGAAGCGAGCGTGAGTCGCTAGTATTATACATATAGGACTTAAGTCGGTTTGTTTGTCTTATTATTTATGTCACTTGATGCTTTAAAACCATTTGTGTTACACTATAGCCGATATGTCGGTTTGAGGCGTTGTCATAGCGAGTCATACTGTCATTTGTATGTTTGTATATTAAGGTTTTTGGTAATTAAAGCCACTAACAACTAAGTGCCTACGGATATATAATAAGAAAATAGTGATGTGTGATTGTCGCTCTCACAACTAAATTCATATTTTTTTTCACTCGTTTATTTAAAACATCAGTAAGTTAAATTCTTTAGCCGGAAACCTAACAATTATGCAAATAAATTTACATAGGTAATTATTACGCAAGATAAATGCGATAGTTGCGAATTACTTACAATTGGAATTATGCAATCTATACATTGTTCATAAATTTTATATTATTGTAATAATTCTATTAATTTTATATTATTATTATAATTAATTATTATTCGTTTGTAAAAATGATAATTGTGCACTATTTTAATTTTATCTCACGCTGTAAAAATTAAAATTTTAGTTAGCTTTTAATATTTAAGTTTACGCGTCGAAAATTCAACACAAATAGAATCCAGTGGCGTGAATATAAAAAGACTAAATCTATACATATAATAAAACTGTAGAGGACGAATAATAGACCTCACATTTTCAAGATTCAATAATAGTCATTTTTTTTGTATATATAGTACATAGAAAAAAAATGCTAAAAACCCGATAGGGTAAGCCGCTAGTAAATAACATATGAATATTATACGGATTATAATAAACACGCACGTTGAAATATTATTATTGTTAACAATTAAAAGTATTATATACATTTGTGAAATAATATAAATCATTTATGAACATTCAGAATTCGTATTTGTATTGTTTTTAATAATATTTTATTAGGCAAAATATGTATAAAACTTTTAAAGCAAGAATAAAATTATCTAATTTTATTATAGTCCAATCGAAATGCGGTTTGGGAACAAAATATTGAAAACCTGAAGTTTTATGATTTTAAAATGTTAGCAGGTATTTAAGGAATAGTAATTCGTAAAATGCCCCCGAGCTATACCCGAGAAATGGGGGGACGCAAAGCGTTGGAAAATATTTTTTTTCAATTTCCGGCTTACTGTCACGTTCTATCGAAAAATATTTTCTACAAAAGTTGTAGGTCTAGTAAAAATCTACAACTTTTATAGATAACACTTTTTATAATAACCTCAAATTTCCGAGATATTTGCATAAAACTTACTGCGACTTACTCTGACGTTCTATCGAAAACATTTTTCATTTCGATTTTCATTTCGCATGGTTCGTTGCATGCATGGTGCATTTCGATTGGTCTATTATGTAATAAATTATTGAGAGTCATCTATAAATATTTAGATACATCACCTCAATCTACTTGCAAAGATAGTACAACAATATTATATGATATTGTATTGGTGGACAGAAACCTTATTACCGTTACATAATGATGCAGCTCATCGGATTTGGCCACAGACTTGCAATTTCCAGCAAATGTTGGTACATGTTATATTTTTGATGTGCAATCTTACTATAATCTCATGTTTGATTGCGGTCAGGACTCTTTTGTAAGACTTGACGAAAACAATTTAAAAATAGATAATAATGCTTTTTTCATTAATTAACAATTTATACGAATTTACATTTATGCAATTTAGAGCTAATTAGCTTACTTGACTCGCTTCGCTCAATAATAGAGGCTATTTTAATTAGGGTTAAAGAATTTTAAAAATCTTATTGATTCCTAATATTTGAAAGCATTAAAGAACTAGTAATTAGGTAGGCCCTATATACCAACAAACAAACATACTTCTTGTGTATTAATGTAAAGTAAAATTTCAATGTGTATACAGTGTCAGAAATATTGTTTTTTAACTATTCCTATAAAAATTAAGTACCTATTGTGTCCAGAAGATAATGCCTAAACTCAGTTTACGGTACTATCTAATGTTTCATTTTATAAGAATAGTTTTGTTAATATTTTAAGAGTCATTAGAGACAGTACAGAGCTAGAATACCTATATGTTACATATAGTGTATTATTTTATAAGCCATCTTTGGAAACTTTAATTTTATAATGGTTGTACCAAGATGTTGTCGAATCAAAAACGATAAATTCCTATTAGTGAGTACTACCTATTATGTAGCCACAACTTAGAGCTATTACTGTAATACACTTCGCAACATTCTTTATTGCGTATACATTCATTCTATATTATGCCATATAATGTTTATATTGAAAGTGCATTAGGTTTGCAACTTCAGTAATCCTTACTAATATGCTAATAATACGAAAGTGTGTTTATTGGTTGGTCCTTTCACGCGGAACTATTGTAAATAATGGGTCATCGTCGAGATTCCGGGCCGGAGAGTTATGTACATAGGTTTTATTGTGTTATATGAAGTGCTTCCAATTAAGTCAACTCATAGTTTTAGACTATTTCCTGGAAGATTCAATGACACCGCAACGTCCTCCGTGCTCGCGCCCCGGGTGGCATTTTTAAAGGGCGGCAAAATTTCACAATAAATATTGCGTCACAAAAATCACTATCAACACATTCTATCGGGTTATTGCGAAGTAATTTTCATTGCTGAATAGGAATTCTGATCATGCCGCCCCTTATTTAATCTACTGGGCTAAGATTACCAAAAACTTTTTAGTTTCGAAATATAACGGCGTAAAAAAATAATTAAAAAAAATGACAAAGAAAAAGTATTTATTTTTATTATTTTCTTACTAAATTATAGGATCTAATAGCCAAATGGCTCAAACGAAATCTTTAAAATTTTCACATCATCATCATCCTTCGTCCATTTAATTTTACTCGAAGTTCAGCTATTTTACTCGTAGACTAAATTATCGTAATAAATAATAAAAAAAATCCGTTCCGCGCTGGGCGAATCTTCATACGAAAGAGGCGTAAGAGTGGAAAAGGTGCAAAACTATAGTGTTATATTTATTAGTACCAAAAAATGCAAACCATACACAGTGTGATAAGAAGTATAAGGTAGTTATAGTTATTATTTCATCATATCCGTATGTAAATATACTATGTTGCTAAGATTGCACGATATTTGTCTTAATTTTTGAGAGCAGTTGTGCTACAGGTTGGGATACGCTCTTAGGTCGTCTTTGTGTGGAATGCTGACATTTTTGGTGTAGTATGCCAGCGGGACATTTCCTCTTCTTCTCACGGCGCTCTCAGGTCATCTAGGTGTGATATCCTGACATTATTGGGGTAGGTTGCCAGTTTCCCGATTGGTTTCTTCAGCTTCTCATAGGAATAGCCAGCATCCTGACACTTTTGGTATAGGATGCCAACGTTCTAACTCTTCGTCTCTCAGCGAGATTAACATCTTAAGCTGATATAGATCCATTTTAAGGGTCCGGTTTGGAAGAACTGACCGTTATATGTAGGAATTCTTACACCTTATCTAGTTGCATGAGACGATTCTTCAAACTATAGGACGCCATGTGATTGGCGGGGTTCCTCCATGGTTTGTTGCCCGTAATGTATCTTGATCTTGAGTTCGTGTAATGTATTTTGATGTGAAAGATCGTCCTCGAGTAATACTTTCAGCCAACCCTTGTTTCCAAGTTCAAAAGGCTTGTCTGATATTTAACATGTTGCAAGGTACGTTTTCCCAGTTTCTGTCACAATCGCTATAGTGGGCTACTATAGGCGTTATACATGTGGTATCTGGCGTCTTTGGCTGGTGGGAGTTTTGGTGTTCTGTCCCATCTAGGACAAGAGTTCTCATAATACTTTCTTATTTATTTTAAATTAAAGAGTTCTATTTGTCTTGCTTGTAGTTTTCGCTTTGAGTTTCAGGCTTATTATTGTTTGGGGCTGTTTGTGATAATTGACTGCGCCACTAATTGACTGGGTCACTAAAAGATAGTGTCACTAAGCGACTGAGTCAATAAGTGACTGGGTCACTAATTGAATGAGTCACAATGTGACGGGGTCACTAATTGACGGGTCCCTAATTGATTAGTGACTAATTGTTGTTTATTACTTATTGTCTTGGTCACTAAGTGACCGTGTCACTAATGCACTGAGTCACTAAGTCACTGGGTCATTAAGTCACTAATTGACTAGTCACTAAGACAATAATTGTCAGGGTCACTAAAAGACTGGGTCACTAATCGACTAGGTCGCTATGTCTTTGGATCACTACGTCACTTATTCACTGGGTTATTAGTTGACTGGGTCACTAAGTCACTAAGTCACAAAGTCACTGGGTCACTAAGTCACTGAGTTAATAAGTGACTGAGTGAAGTGACTACTACTTGACTAAGTTAAGATGTGGTGAATCGCATTGACGTAACTCTGAACGAGGTGTCCGATTGGGGTGACGCCAATTTAGTTAAGTTTAATGCCAGTAAAACACAAATGATAAACACATTTGTCACCTCAAAAATTAGTCCCTTTATTTTGCTCACTTTCCAAAGTGTATTAATGATCACACTGAGCTCTTGGGCATAGATATCTCAACCAACCTCAATTTCGGTAAATGCATCTAGTCAAAGGCCAAAACAGCAGCTAAAAAACTTGCTCCAACCTAGACCTCATCAGTGCTTCTCAGCGTTGATTGTCGTTAAGCCCAAGTCTATCCAGTAGTAAAAAAATAACCGGTGGTAGGACTCTGTCAAGCCTGAGGAGTCCGACTGGATGGGTACGGGTGGTACCTTATCTATTTCTGCCGCCAAGCAACAATGATTGCATTGTTGTGTTCCGGTTTGAAGGGTAAGGTAGCCAGCGCAATTACAGGCAAGAGGCATATCATCTTAGTCCTCACAGTGACAACGCACCTGTGGTTCTGCATTTTTGTTACTTAAAACCTGAGTGCATGAACCGTAGGTGTTATGGGCGACAGGTACTGCTTATCATCAGGTGGTCTGTCTGCTCGTTTGTCACTGAATCGCATAAAAAAAAAAAAAAAATTGCTTGCTAGAGTTTTTAATCGGGAATGTTCCCGTTTTATTGGCCTAAATATATTTGCACAAAGAAGAGGGCGACGAATTTGACTTTCGCCTCGATAGAATAAAGGATTACCTACAACATTATATTTTACCATCGTTTTAACGTATGTTATTTATATATAAAACATTTTAGATGAGGATCCGAAGACCCTTGAATGCTTCTCATGAGGTATTCGAACTTGACGACTTCTGGTGTATTAGAAAGTACTATAGAGATACGTTTCATGTTATCATTATCTATTATACGATCATTATCTGTTATATGATCTTCTTTTATATATGTATTTTATTTGTGTAATACTTATGATCAATTTTACTTCATAGTTGATATCAACGAAAGCTCCATTATTTAAAACCTTGTTATCTATACATATAATAAAACTGTAGAAGTCGAATGTCTGTACATAGAAAAAAAATTGCTAAAACTCGACTCGAAATAGAACAAATCCATTTTTTTTCCAAATTTTTTGTTTCTCTGTCTGTTTGTCTGTTTGTACGGGCTAATCTCCGAAACTATTGGACTGATTTAAATGAAATTTTTAATGGTGATACCTTATATCTCCGGTCAACATTTTAGATACTTTTCATCCCAGAAAATAATGAGTTCCCGTGGGATAGTTGAAAAACTATAGTAACTTATACAGCTTAGTACACAAAAACTACTGAATAGATTTTAATGAAACAAATAGGCTACTTTTTATCACAGAAAAATCTACGGTTCCCGTGGGATAAATTTGTTTTTGTTTGTTTAGAGGCGAACCCGAGCGAAGCGAGGGTGAGCCGCTTGTTGTCATTATATTTACTAATTATAGTTAATTAAACATATTTTTATTTTATATTTCTAATCAGGTACAAATCATTATTGAAATTATGAAGAGGTTATTAGAGGGTTCAACTGAGATTTTGAACTCCTTATGAAAATAAGGAGTTCAAAATCTTAGTTGAACCCTCTATGTTAATAACAATAGGATTAGTGATTTATTAGGTGAAAGTTAACAAAATTGGTATTTGTGTAATGGAGGTACACATAATAGGTCTCCTGGGTCAAGGTCTCTGCCTAAAGTTTCTAAGTTGTTTATTTTATGACTTGAAGATATTTAGCACCTAAGTGCTATATTTGTTATATTATGTCATACTTAACACTTTATTTTGTTTTTTTAATCGAAAACATTGCGCCAATCGTTTTTATTTTTTCTTTTATGTCTCCTAGGTAACCTACAAGTATTAGCGGATTTGTGCATTAGCAATGTTAAACTTAACAAAAAAATTTTATTTTTTGTAATTACAAATGATTTTTTAAATCCTAAAGTATAATTATACTTTAGGATTTAAAAAATCTATCTTATAATAAGAGACATTATATATTTGTTTTATGCAAAATTTATTACTTTATAATAATTTCTCAAGGCATTAGATATGGTGCAAAAAGAAGGACATTGGGTTCCGCATGAACTCAAGCCGATAGACGTCCAACGCCGTTTTTTCACGTGCGAATAACTGCTCCAAAGGCAAAACCAGAAGAGTTTTTCACATCGAATAGTGACAGGAGACGAAAAGTGGTTCCGATATGACAATCCAAAGTACAGGAAATCGTGGGGTAAGCCCGGCCATGTCTCAACTTCAACGGCCAAACCGAGTATTCATGGCAAGAAGATAATGCTGTGCATCTGGTGGGATCAACTCGGAGTTATCTACTATGAGCTACTCACTGTGGAACGTTATTAACAACAATTGATGCAATTGAGTCGAACATTAAAGCTTAACTTCACGTCTTACGAAGATATGAAAAATTGGCTCGATTCTTGGATCGTCTCAAAAGATGAGAAATTTTTTAAACGCGGTATCCGTATACTGCCTGAAAGATGGGCAAAGGTAATAGAGAGCGACGGGCAATATTTTGAATGATATACATTGTACCAGTTTTTTTCAATAAAAATTCAAAATTATAAAAAAAAACCCTTAAAACTTATTTGTACACCTATAGTATACAACAATTAAATGACTTATAAATAGAGCAAGCTTGGATCGTAAGACGAATTAACACCACCGGGTTTCTTTAGCGCATTGCCGACAGTCGAGACAAGAAAACAGTTAAGGCTGAACTTTCCCGTGCTCCACACGCGCTCTGCCGCGCTTGCAACATTCGGAACGTTCCAAAATTACGTGATACCGCTTATAGACAATTTCGATTCAAAGTGTATCTACACTGCAATCTCTCCAATAAATATTTAGGTATTATAACCACCTTGGCAAGAGTCAGACGATTTTATTTGTTTGTGATCTGTTTAAAACCAAGCTTTCATAAGGAAGAGAGACTTGCAATTTGAATTAGTAAATAAGCAGACTAAGATTAGGTGAGTAATTATATTATTGTAAAACAATTTTAATACACGTTGATCGAAAAATACATTATAATTTATGTTTTAAACGAAGTTGCAGTAAAAAATAAGTTGAATGTGTACAAGCTATATGATACAAGATGATAACATTAAACAAACATATAAGAAATATGCCTTTGCTTTTTAAATTTCAAAACAAATAATATAACTATTATAACATATGTACTATATAATACTATAACAATATATCGTTTTGCCTAAATTAAAACTATAGTAAATATATAAAAATTGTACAACTGTACTAAAAGACGAAAAGACTGTAGAGTGCGTTTAATCATGCAAAAAACTTAAACGAGCGTGACGCTTGCCTTCTGTGTCGAAAACATTACAGCAATAATTTTAAATTGATTTAAAATCTATTGATTTAAAATTTTCGCGCTTCCTAATAATACGATATTGTCTGAAATATAGTAATCATATGTTACATCACGCTACAATTAAGACTCTAAACACGCAAAAATACGTGCAGTGTTTTCTCCGGTAGAAGTCGTTATCACGTAGGAGCTATGTTTACTATAGTTAAAACTATTGGTATAATTTAAGGAAATACTTCCGACTCGTAACTATCAGTTAGTGTACATGAACGTAACGATATCTACGCCTCATTGCAAACTACGGCCACGTAACTACAAAAACAGAGTGTTACGTTAACTGTTTTGTTGATACAATAAATTGATTTATTGAATTCTTTTCCAACAATTAATAAATTTTAGTACAGCAAAATTTTGCAGTAAAATAAGTAAGAATAACTAAAGTATTTAAAACTTTCATAGACATTTAGAAATAAATAAAATTTAATTTCTTCATGCTGCAACAGCCAGCTTGCAAGCTTGTATTGAATCTTTTTTATTTTGACCAAGTTTTAACTTAGACTGATTAAACAAGAGATCATATTTAAAAGATAAAAAATATGGAACATTTTATTAAAAAACATTAAACGCTTTTATTGTTAAATTAAAAGTCTTTAATATGATAAGGTTTCACATAAAAAGCCTTCATCGTTATAAAATTTCTGCGAAGGTCCGATTATCGATGTCAGATTTTAAATCAGGGTAAGACATAATATAGGAGCTAAAATCGCTTAATTTTTATGCATTCTAACTCATTTTTATAATCATAAGACATACCTTTGATGATTTTTTATGTGGTTCATGGAAATGTTAACAGAATTTTACTAATATTATAAATGTGGACGTTTAGATCGATGTTTGTATGTTTGTTACTCAATCACGTCAGAACGATTGTACGGATTCTGGGTGGAATTTGGCACAGAGATAGATAATAGTCTGGAATAGCACATAGGCTATACATTACAGTTTCCATGGGATAGATTTGTTTATGTTTTTCTAGAGGCGAACCCAAGCGAAGTAAGGGTGAGCCGTTAGTCTTTAATATATACTAGTGACTTACTCTCGCTTCCCTCGGGTACGTCCCTAAGGACGTTTTAAATAAATATGAATAGTTATTGTGAATGTACCTTAGGAGAAAGACTTATGCTAATGCAGATTTTTCTGTAGGCCCTACTAAGACCTACAGTTTTCTATTCTGTAATATTTTTATTTTCTACTAGCGACTCACGCTCACTTCGTTCGCGTTCGTCTTTAGGTACGTTTTCATGGTTAGCTATGTTTGTACATAAATAGTAGCTTGCTATTTCTAAGACATTCATTTATTTAAATTAAATAGCGATTTACTTTACGTACGTACGCCGTACGCGGATTTTGTTCACAATTTTATGGGTTTTAATTTTTTTTCGCGGAACCCTGATTCTTTTTCTAAAATACAAGTAGCCTAAGTTACTCCTTATAATAGCAGCAATCTACCAGTGAAAGTCCCATCAAAATCGGTCCAGCCGTTTCGGAGATTAGCCGGAACAAACAGACAGACAAACAGACAGACACACAGATAAAAATTGTAAAAAATGTTGTGTTTGTATGTGTATCGTGTATACATCAATATGCATTTAGTAAAAAGCGGTTATTTTAATATTACAAACAGACACTCCAATTTTATTTATCTGTATAGATAGTAAAAGGTATCTATCCTAAATGTTGACCCGAGTAATAAGTTATCACTACACAAAATTTAGTTAAAATCTGTTCAGTACTTTTTGCGTGAAACGCGCACATCGATTTCCCTAAGTCACTGTTTCATATGGTATAGATTATTTAAGGTACATGTACTATGTACTGTACTGTATTATTTGAATTTTATATCGATAAAGAATATCAATCCTTTTCTTTTCTTGCATATCAATCCTTTTCATGCATTTTTTAAAATAGTTACATTCACTTTGTGGTTTTGTGGTTCACACATAATTTGTAAAGATAGTAAAAAGATAGTTATGTTCTACTACAAAAACGTAGCTTAAAATTACAAGTGATATTTTTAGAAAAAAAGGAGGATGTAGATTAATAATAAACTTCCAAATATAACAGTAATAAACAGTATGTAATGCTTAAGCAACATGCCCTCGCCAATTCAAAACAATAAGTTTGTGTAGCAATTTGTCTATGACCTTGTTTTAGAGGTTGATTTTGCACTATAAAATAATTTATTTAATATATTCAATGGTTTCAATTGATTTATTCTATTGCTCTGGTTACACCCCCCTTACTCGGTTTTTAGCATTTTTTTCTATGTACAGACACTCGACCTCTACAATTTTATTATAGTATAGATAATGGTTGATGCATTATAATATGACATACTTTTTTTTCAATTATATGATAAGTTATTTTAAGTTATTATCACTTAGCTTATTATTGTTATTTGAAACATTCTTGTAAACCAATTATTTCTGTTTAACAAGTCAAACTAGTTATTAGAGGTTATATAATATGGTTAAGTAGGGATAATTTTCCAGTAAAATACCAGTCAAGTTTAAGTACGGTTCAATTGATAAATGGAACCTTTGATATAAAATTGCTTTATTTTTTAAGAGTCTTTAAAAATTAATACGATTTTTTCTATACTTATGTATATAATGTTACAGGAAGAATTAAATAAAATGTAATATATTTATCGCGTTATTTCAAATGAATGTTATTTAAATAATTATTATATAGCATGAAACTCGCTTCCCATTTTATTTTATTTAAATAACTAGAATAAACTTCATTACTTATACAAATTATTTTTATTAGGCTAATCTTTTTAGAACTACTTCATGTATCATGTTAAAAAGAGGCATATGTTACTCTTCGGTATATGAATTAACTTATGTAAAATACGCCGATTTCTTTATTGCTATTAAAAAAATGATAAATTAGCACAGAATAAAAAACACACTTTGTCATTTTATAATATTAGTAAGGATATCGAAATCTTCTATTATTACTTTCAATTTGCTTTATTATATTAATCGTGACGAACAAATAAGAACCTTAACAAATAAAAAGTGCCGTAATTTAATATACGACATTAAGGAACTTTAATGAAAAGGTTTTTTGAAAACAAACGAATAAAACGTTTGTGAAACATCAACTAAATTAGAATATTTAACTATATTTACAAGATAGTGTAAATCTGAGATAATATCTAATAATTATTAATGATTAGTTACACAATAACGTATTGGAGCCTTGGGTGTCCACTACGAAAGCCGGGCACGTGCGCGTGCGCCGCATTAAGCAAGTGTGCCCATATGACCAACCATTTGCAACACGAATCGCTTTCTAATTACTAGAACCTTCGAAAATGTGAAAAATATTATTAAAATGTCAAAATTATATATCTACATAATCATTGACGGAGATGACTTTTAATTATTTATTTTTATTTGTCATATGTGATATCAATCACATATGACACCAGTTAGATTTAGATTAAAGTTTAACATTCTAAAATAGCAGTAGATGAATAAAATCAATGCTATCGATAGCGTATAATGAAACATGCATTACTTTGGGTCATGGATGACAAATAAACTTTGGGTAATTAATTAAACTTGGTATTTAAAATATAGAACGATAGCCGTGTCTCATTTATTACTATTATTAAAAATTATTCAATGATAATTTTAATTACATTAAAAAAAAACTAATATAACGACATTGTAAAAGTTACCTATATATTATTTTATACTATTTACATATCGCATATCGTGAAATATTTAAAATAATAGACTTTTCTTGCAAAATTACATGTATTGCAACAAAAACTACTTTAACTTTGCAAGTTCACATTATTAATCAACTTGGGAAAGTGCTGGGAAAATTGTGTAACAGCATTCAGTTGTCAAAACGAGAGTGTAATTATTAAGATAGTTATGGTGATAATTTGAATTTATTACTATCTATACAAAATATAAGATATTAATATATATATACATATGTACATATTTTATCTCAATATTTAATTACGAGTATACTTATGAAGTTCGTCCCTAGGTACGTTTTTACATTTAGTTATGTTTAGGTACACATAAATAGTAGCTTGCTTCTCCTAAGATATTCATCAAATTTATTTAAATTTTATAGCGATTTACCCTCATTTTGCTCGAGTGCATACGCCGTACGCGGATTTTGTTTATAATTTCATGGGTTTTAAATTTTTTTCGCGGAACCCTAATTCTTTTTCTAAAATAAAAGTAGTTAGGCTACGTTACTCCCTATAATATCAGCTATCTGCCAGTGAAAGTCCCATCAAAATCGGTCCAGCCGTTTCGGAGATTAGCCGGAACAAACAGACAGACAGACAGACCGACAGACAGACAAAAATAGTAAAAAATGTTGTTTTGGTATATGCACCATGTATACATCCATATGCATTTAGTAAAAAGCGGTTATTTTAATATTACAAACAGACACTCTAATTTTATTTATCTGTATAGATTCTTTTTTTAGTTTTTACTAGCGACTCACGCTCGCTTCGCTCGCGTTCGTCCCTAGGTACGTTTTCACGGTTAGTACAGAATAAACTATATATATGTACATACATAGGTATAGAAAAGGATGTGCCTGCTTTAAAAAATAAAAAAAAATATATGTATATCTCTTACTTGAGACATGATTCCCCATACAAATCTTCATCGCTGTTTTCGCCCATTTAAGGGATGATTTCCGGGATAAAAACTATCCTATGTCCTTTCCAGAGTCTTAAACTATCTCGTTACCAAATATCATTCACATCGGTTCTGCGGGTTAAGCGTGAAAAGGAGACAGACAGACAGACAGCAGAGTTGCTTTTGCATTTATAATATTAGTATGGATTGATGGTCTAGTTAGTTGTGGGTTACTTAAAAATATTAAAATTACAAATTCAAATCTTATATTTTAGAATTAGATTTTATTAAAAAGAATAAAATTACGTTTATATTGGTTCATATAATAATAATAATTAGTCAATATCTTCTCAATACAATTAGTATTCCTTTCACATGATGCTAGAGCGCGTTCGTGAGCTCGTGTTGTCCTTAGATCTACTATTGCAAAGCAATTGATAGTCCTTAAGTGAACTAGATTGAGAAAATTTATAAAATTGTTAAAATCTTACATGTGCCAGTTGTATCCGTGAAAAATAATTTAAAATAAATATAAAAAATACTTCAGAAATTCATGTTATTTATTTATTTTTATAAATGCTTAAATGTTGGTCCTAGCTATTTTCTTTCTCAAAATGTTTAATTTATAATAAAACTTGGTATAATGTATATGCCTACAAAAATATACTTCTAGATATAAAATAGTTATCAATTATAAGGCTCCAAAATAAGCTTATTTACTTTTTAACCGACTTCAAAAAGGAAGAGGTTATCACTTCGATTGGTATTTTTTTTATGTATGTACACCGATTACGCTGAGATTTATGATCCGATTTACGTGATTCTTTTTTAGTTTGATGCGGAACAGTTGCCATTTGGTCCCATAAAAATTTAACATAGTTTGGCCCAGCAGTTTTCATTTTGATTGATTTGACAAGCCCAATACGTTAGAATCGGATTTTAGAGCCAGAATTTTTAGTGTCACTAATAAAAGCAAATTTTAGTTTGTCAGTCTTCATTCTTTGCTACTACTATTATGTCTACACTAAAAAGGGAAAAATAAAAACTTTGTAAGAAAAAAATAAAAACCGACTTCAAAAATGCACTAAAAAGTAAA
The DNA here is from genome assembly GCA_033884665.1 of Argynnis bischoffii washingtonia. Classification (NCBI taxonomy): domain Eukaryota; kingdom Metazoa; phylum Arthropoda; class Insecta; order Lepidoptera; family Nymphalidae; genus Argynnis; species Argynnis bischoffii. The sequence goes on along the minus strand of CM066618.1, from coordinate 7,591,820 downwards.
AAATAACTGATTGGTAGTTTTAATTTACTATAGATATCTAATCAGATATTTTCGAAGTCGGTGCCAGCCGACACAAATCAAAGCACACCGAATTTTCGTCGGTTTTTTTTTTCAAAGTTTTTATCTTTAACATATTCCGATAGTGAACTTGTGATTTGAAAAGAACAAATTGTGTGCTATAATTTTTTTTCCTGAAATTGATAATTCTTAATATATTTTGTAGTCTACAAAATATTTTATAATAAATATTAATCGTATGTTACTTTTGACATGCAAACAAAATTTTTATACAATTATCTTACGCTATAATTATAGGATAACTTTATACACAGAGATAAACAGTATTTAGTTGAACCATTAAATAGAAATCGAATCAGTTTCAATTAAAATCTTTTTCTAGAAAAAAAAAACAGCATTTTGAATCATCTGCAAGTGCATATAACCTGTTAGATGTCATTTCATATTATTTATATCGCGTGTTCGTTAAAAATGCTTTCTAAATGACACATTGCAATTGTTAGCTAGAGTATGTATATATAATATATAAAGGTTGAACATACAATCGTTATCAAATATCAAGTACATGTATATGTTTTATTTTATAATGTACTTACTGTTGATCGACGTCCAGACTAAACCGATGGACCTGAAGGATTGTAATTATGACAGTCTATTTTTATAATGATTTAGGTGAGCGCTAACAAAAAAACCTTTCAAAAACAATCCTTATTTGACAAGACATATTATGGGACTAGTGTTAATGTAAAATAATATTTTACTTGATAAATTCCATTTTTTGCTCTTAGTCAAAATTAACGAAACAGTCTATAGTATTTTCAGAAGTAATTTTTAAAAGAGGATCGGGCTAAGTTATAATTTTATACTTGCTTGCTTAGGAATATAAAAGTTTATGCCTATTTCTTATTGTTTGAGCATCTAGCTCAATATTGTCTCCGAGTCAGGAAGGTCCAGTGGAGTGTAAAACTCGCCGTTACACAACAGTTACATTCGAGCTACCGCAGTGTGCACATACTGTATGCAAATTATTGCACAATTTAATGGATTTACATCTCAGCGACTTTGTATATCATTTTAGAATGTCTTCATTTTCCGGAGAATTCTACAACAGATACAGATTCACGCTTGATAAGCGCTTATGTGAACGGTTGCGTCATTATATTGATTATGAAGCTGGTGTTTGATATTTTATATACTGTTCAATTTATACAAAATAATTATATTTATTTACTGGCGGTTCACCCTCGCTCGCTTCGCTCGGGTTCGTCCCTAGGTACGTTTTAGCGTGCGAACTAGTTATGGAACCTAGGTACCAAGGTGTGGAATAGATAAACTATGTATTATATGATATTTAGCCTGTAGCTTTCCTAAATAAACGGGCTATCTAATAAAAAATAATTTTTCAAATTGAATTAGTAGTTCCAGAGAATAGTGCGTTCGAACAAACCAACAAACTCTGCACCTTTATAATATTAGTATAGAATAGTGTAGAATTTAACATCATATAATTCTTTATTCTTTATTGCACTTTAAAACTAATATAGAGTAAAAACAATAAATTTAGTTAACAAAGATGGACTTATCTGAAAGAGATCTCAGTCAACCCCTGGATGTGGAAGAAGATGTCATATATTATACATTCAAAACTTTTTAGTTCTCTAAAAATTCACTGGTAAAAAATCATATGTATTGCCTCTATAGGTATGTATGAAATTTATAAATAAAATCATATAATATATACATAAATACATATAATATAAACCCCAATAAGTTTGTTTGCTATACAATTATTATGAAGTGGTATTACTGAGGTAGATGTAGCGATATTATGTAGCATTTCCTATTTTTTGTGCTCCATAAGTTAATGTACATAACCTTCACAAAGAACTAAGTATTGAAATGTTTGAAGAAGCGAGTTTTTGAAATTTGTTTTAAGTTTAAGGAATCAATAAGCGAGTGTGACTTTTTACAGCAGATTATTTTTAATTTGCCTGTCGTTTGTTTTTAATATGCCATGTACTTCTTTGAGCGTTTGAATTCATTTGTTGTACAAATACAGTTAAATGTTGTAATGTCTAATGTATTTCAAATGTACCTTCTAACATGTAAATTTACATGCCCTACCAAGGCTACTAACATTACACAATTTAAGCAAACTATTTTCCCTTTAACTTTATACTCAATTAGCTGTACTTAATTTATTCAAAAATATTGTGCCGATAGACATTCTTTCATAAATAGAAAACCAAAAAATATATTAACATTTATTAAACACTGAAATACCTAGAAATAAGTTTAGTTGTTTACAATTCGTGAGATGTCTAGGGTGACCGAACGTTCTATGGCCGGACATGGCCAAAACACATATAGGCAAGTGAATTTAAAACATAACACCTGATGTACACTTTTAGATTGTACTAACTAGCACTTCAAGTCACTTCAAGCGTATAAAGAATATTCTTATATTATCCGTCCACACAAAACCTCCCCTAGATTTCGTGGTGGATTTCCATCCCACTAATATAAATAATAATATAACGGTTTTCCAAATTTTTATACATATTTTGTCAAACCGCCGTCCGGATACAGTACAATATAAAAGGACTTTATAAGATACCTTTAAAAGTCAATGCAGGTATGTAGCCGCAAAAAATAGTTAACATACGTAGTGAATGTTTACGATTTGTGAAATGCATTATATGGTAGTGGAGCCCGTTACGCTAAAAGGTTTTACATATTAAAATTGCTATTAACCTAAATGCTCAACCTAAATGGCCAATGACCTTGACGTAGTTCCTACTACGTTAAAATTACAATGATAATAATTATAAATGGACCCTTACCAAGATGTATTCTCGTATATTTAACTTACTATAGTCACCCGTGGATGTAATCTGCTGAATTAATGGTTAAGTTAACATAAAGAACAAAAATTTTACGCGTTCGTTAACGAGCATCGAGCGCCTCATAGTAAGAGACACTTTAATATTAAACAATATCTCATTGTGTTTTACTACCGCTATTCTATTATTAGTACTTAAGTTCTGCCTTGAGTCATGTATAGACACTTGATGTGCAGAAAAAATAATGTTTTAATTTGTTATAAATTAATGTATCAGTAGCAGTTTAAAGTCAGATTGAACAAATGTTTCATAATAGAGTTGAAAAAATAAGTTAAGTAGACTTGTGACGAAATAAATCCGTTATATAAAATGATAAAAAAGCAGAAAATTAGATCCAAAGTTACTCTCTCTGGAGAAAACGTAGGAAAATCCTTAGGGACGCAAAGAACTTTACATAGAGTGGTCAGTGGCGTGCAAAACGAAGGTGACTGTGTGCTATAGATAGTGCCATCCACGAAGGCGCGCGATTTCAACTGTCAATAAAGAGAGGGGCACGTCTTCGTGGATGGCACAAACTATACTTGAAAACGAATTTAAGATGGCGTGAGAAATCTATATTTTTGCAGTGTTTTGATAAAAAATAATGAACAAAGTATTCTGATGTGCCATGTGTAATGAAAAATTACATTTTTATAAAATAACTTTGTCATAATTTCAAGCTTGAATATATTACTAGATAAAATATAATAAGTATTTATGTTTTTGAATATTTTCGATAGTATTTATTAGGGTGATATTTTTTTGTTAGGATAATTCTAAATAACATCACCATAAATTTCTTAGTTTTAAGCATTAATAACATAACTTTTTGTTTCTTTGTATGTTTTATCTGCATGCTTATGCAGTTGTTTGGATTTAATGTTAAATACTCAATAGACTGACTTGTTTTATACCAATGATCTGTACATTGGAATAATTAATTATATATTAGTTCTTCTCTTTGCTTAATAAACTGGCACATGGTAAGAAGTCGAACTTAAGTACCATGTGGTAAAGGAAGTTAAACTTCTTTTTATGTTGTTTTGTTGAAAAGACATCAAAATCGTGGCCTAATGGCCGCGGCATTATTGACTGACCTCAATAAATTCTGACATAACGTTGTAAGTTCTAGTTCACCAAATACTATTGTGCTTGTGCATAATTCTATGACAAATTATAGTTTCCGTAATATTGCATAAACCATATGTGAATTGCTATCTACTTTGTTTGCCAATTTTGCAACTTGACGTTTTACTAATGGTTGTCTTTAGGCAGGATTATGTCAGTTTGTGCTCTACAAACTACCTTCCGTGTATATAACATATAACTATATGTATTCTAACAGATAAAACAATGTTTATATATTTTTTTTTTAGTTTTCTTTAAGAAACTGTTTGTATAAAAGTTTGAATATGAGATAAAATTATTTTATTTTTTCTGGTTCCAATAAATAGTTAAAACAGTTTAATATATTTTTTCTAATACAATTTGTACGCGCCATTCAGCATTTTGTACTAAGTAATCAATTTAGTATTTGTTACTTTGTATAAATAAAAACATTTCAAAAAATTATGCATGTGACCTTTACGCGCGGTTAAAGTAAAACTTCTTTGGCAAATATGGCAATTAAATTAAAACAAATCGATAGTTAAATAAGGCATATTAGGCATATTATAATCATATACTTAGAGAATGTCATATACGGAAAGAATCAAATACGGAAAGTTATATATCATTTGTTAGACAATAACAACGGTTACCATGGCAACTATTAGTCACACACACCACCATAGTAATAAATATTTATTTTTATAAGTAAAAGTTATTATAAATTTATTAATAATAAATATATATATTTTTTATACATAATAATTTAAAAAAATATATAAATATAATATTTATTTTATTATTAATAATAAATTTGACTCTCACTTCCACGACACACTTCGGCTACATTCATTTTTCCAATGAATTGCATACCCCTCAGTCACGCCTAAAAAAGTTTTACTTCAAAAATATGTTTCATGCATTATCGAATTGAGCGCATCGAGCATAAAAATTAAAGTGTCGCTTTGATAATTAACTTACGTCTTTTAAGCTTTTAAAAGTCTAAATCTTTTAAAAATATTTGATTGTTAATTACGTAAGTTTGAGTTGTAATTAAAGTAAAATTATTTTAATTAAAATTTAATTTCAAATATATAATATAAAGTGAAAATAGATAATCTGATATGAACCATTCACTTAAAGAAAAAAAGAAGCGTTGTATTAATATGATAGTTTAATATCTCATCAATATTGAAAGCAATCAATTCTCTAATACTTTCATCTGGTGTGGGTAATTCAATACAGTTGCATTGAGAAGCTAGCCATGGAGAAAACAAATACTTTCGCTAAATGACCCACTCCTTTACACATTTATATCAGGAGTCAATTTCTATAAGTATGAAAATAAATATTTTTGGTAAATAATTTTTATAAATGTCTAATGGTTAATTGGAAGCTACAACTCCTATTCACTAAAATATATTTAAGGGATATGAAAGTGCTTGTAGATCTTACCAAACATACACATTTAATATCAGCAGAGTTATAATTTGCGACGAATTTAACGGTTTTTTCTGAATGAATTTGTAGAAGTAATACTATATACAAATTTTAATTTAATTTTGTATTATAGCATGATATTTATTTTCAATCTTCTAAAATATTTAGAGAACTATAATATATTAATCACATTAAGCTCTCACTATGACATAAATTATACAATGTATGCGTTAATTATAAACATAATAAAATAAATAAGATAATTAGTTAAATATAACACTTATGTTTACACAATGAAATATCATTTTAAGTACAAGTAATATGATGAGTAAATGATGTTACAACGTTTTAAATTGTTAAGAAATATTTGTATTGTGTTAAAAATATGTAGTTTGACCCAGTGATTCGCTATTACTTATGTAACCGTGCCAGTGTGCAATAGGGAGCCGAGGTCAATGCAATGTTTACTCTGACATACTGTCGTTTTCTGGCCGTCTCTTCTCTGCCGGTGTTAACACATAGTTTGATCTCATATAAACCGACATTTCATGTTAAGAACATGAAGAACATCTATAAACGATTGTTTGATCTATAAGTATTCTTATATATGTATATACGTTAAATATATGTACCTACTTATGCTATACGTAATCAAAAATGTATACATTAATTATCAAAATAAGAAAAATATGTGTTATAAAGTGTACTTAACAAAGCAATAAAACTGATTGCGTTAATGCTGACGTTTAATATTTATGTCATTTTTCATAGAATAAAATTATAAATATTTACATCCTAATAATAATATGGTATAAAAACTATGTGACGACTCTACCTAGTAAAGACATAAACGCTTATCTTAGGCAGTGTGAATTTTATTACTTTACGGTTTTACAATAACAATAACATTTTATCATATGAATTGACTAGAAAATGTGATTAAATATAATAACCATAGGTTTTTTCTTTCAGATGTGTTTGATTAGAGATTTTCTCACTAAAATAGGTAATTAAATTAAAAATTTGTATAGAGTAAACAATACCATTCGGTCCAAATTTTTTCCGCATATTTACACTTAAACAAGCAACGATTTCTCTTTGTGAGATGATATTTCTAGAGAATAAAAGAACAGTTTTACCCTCGGGTCTCTGAATTTCTCCTCGTCAATTGGTAATGGGTATTTTACGAGTATTTTAGTGTCACAGCAATATACACTCTAAACTATTGTGCACTCTAAACTAACATCGGTTCACTTAAATGTGATGTTATGTAAACTAGTTTCCTAGTTTGTTTGCTTCGAACTAATTTTTATTAAACTAATTTTTAAATTTGAAATGTTAAAAATGGCGTCTATTGAAAATTCGTTTCTTCACTTTTGGAGGTTGATTTTTCCAATTTAAGTCTTTCAGTCTTCTGATACATTAAAAAAATATCATTAAAATTTCTTTAATTATATATTTTTCACTAAAGACTTATATGGTAAACCATATCTAAGTGCTTTATCCGTTTATTCACAAAAAGTAGCGTATGACACTCTATTCCATTACTGTTCGATATGCGAAATATGATAGCAATCCGTTGCTGCGTGATAGAAGAACAAATCAATAAATAAATTTTCGCATTTATAATATTATTAACAGTAAGTATTGTCGGTCAGCAGTCATATGTGCCAAGGAAAATTATCTTGTATTAAAATAGGTATTGGTTTACTTAGGTACAGTATTTTGATACCATGTGATATAATTACTATTCGGATAAAAATATTAAGTTTCTAATTTGAAATTACGCTTATCTATTTCCTCCTCATATTACATTTAGTTAATAGCTAAATGCTACCTACCTACCTATGGCTACTGTGACTTTTATGAAAACACGAATATATATTAACAGAATACGGTTTTGCTAGTTATTTAAATTATAACTAACAAAATTCAGCGCTACCGAAATAAACCGAATCGTTCTCTATCTTAAGAAGTGGATTTCCCAATTTAGGTGGTAGTAACACTCTTAATATTTTTTTATAAAAAACCATCACTAAATTTTCTTTACAATAGGCGAAAATATTGTATAATATATAGAAGAGGTACATTTGAACTTAGGATAACTTCTTTTTTTAAAGTCAATTTACAAATAATGTATCTTTGTGGTACATTTTCTCGATTTCGAGCTTTCAGTGTCGAAGACGTTTAAAAGTTACTATGACAAGTGCAAGGAGAAAGCGTCAAGTGCATTGGCCTCCAAGATAAAAGCATGAAATATGTAAAAAAATAACCTAAGTCCAAACAGTTCGATCGATAGAAACTATGTTTTATTCGATATTTTTAAAGTCAATGCATTTTGTCTTGATTCATTGAACATAGTTTATTTGATGACTTTCTATTATTTACATTATAAATATCAGAATGTTTGCTCTGACATTAATTTTAAATTCGTTGTTAAGGTGTGGGCTTACTAATCTCCAAATAAATGAAATAACCATACAAGATTGAACTTCAAAACACCTCATAGAAATCGAAAACTACGTGATTTAAATATGATTGTATTTTATTTACGAAATAGTATTTTATATTATCATATCTGAAACGCTTTAGTTAGACTTTATAAATGCCTTTCTCAGACTCGTTTTTCCACTTTCGCTTTATCAGCTTTGAATGAGACCTGTTTTTAAATGGAACTTTGATAAAGGACTCAGAAGTCAGATATATTTCAACTATTTTATATTACATTTTATCAATAGTCTAAGTTCAATACTAATTTCTAGATATCCTAACGATTTTTTATAAATATCGTTTAAATGTCACAAATACTATACTATACTAGCCCATTTTTTGAATAGACATTGTATGGATCTAATTAATATTTCGGGATATTTTTGTTTTCTCGAATAGGCGGTAGATGGTGATGATCCACAAGCTCTCTGCGAAAATATATATAGTTAGTACTAAAATATGTAAAATATAATAACTTATTTCACAGCGCCATCTATGAATACCCATTACCCAAAAACAAAACAAGGTCAGGTAATGAGCTTATTCTGGGTTTTGCAAATTTTTTCAAGGGCAGATATTTTAAATTATAATTAGTTTATTGTGACCTTGCTTTGGCTGGCTTAAGAGGCCGAAGCAAAGGTATATCAGGGTTAATAAAATTATCAACCGTAATATTTAAAAGTATTGCACTCTTTTTGTTTGTTAATCTATAGTATTATTTCATATTCATCAAAAAATAGTAAAAATGTGCCAAGGTTTGATATAAAAGAAAAAAAAACAAAAGGTTAGCAACCTCCGACCGTTGACCTTTTTACAAGTAGTAACAGTAAGTAAGCGTCTTATTATTAACTAGCAAAAACTTCAAGAAAAAGCATCCTGTGTGGAGGGTGCAAATTGTCTTCAGTGCAAATTTCACCCAAATTTAATAAGGTATTACAGCGTGAAGTATACCTACGAATAACACCCATTTCATACATTCATCATCATTATTTTTACTTTTGTTTACATTTTTAAGTTATAGTGTAACTTACTAAGTAAGTTGTTAATTTACATAAGTGTATCGAGTTTTTTAGAATCTTCATCGAGTTTTATTGAGCAACCTAAGTTATGAAATATTCTTGACCTTGATTTAGGTATGTTTCTCACTAAAATGTCATTATAGCATAAAGTCAAAAATTATTATATTACTGCATGAGTCTTTATATTATTACTTTAATATTTAAGACGGAATATATTTAAATGTTACAAAGATCCAATTCTTAACTAAATTTCGATTGCAATAATTACCTTTATATAACACGATCTCAAATTGCCTAGAGCGCATACGTAGCGCGTTGATATCTTTCACTAGAATTACCTAACTTATATGCGATGAAGCTGAAAATGTTTTTATAATAATTATATTAATAATATAATATTATTATTAATATATAGTTATAGCTAGTATAGTGTTAAATTGTTTTGTGGAAACAAAAATATTCTAATCAAGCTTTTGCTTAGATATATTCAAAGTTAAGCCTGCTTGTATACATTTAAGTTTTCTACAGAAATACAGAATACGGAACTGAATATATATGTATTTAAAATTCTGTAAACAAAGACCTGTCTCACTGTAATACCAGAAGATACTCTGTATTAATATTCCAAGCAACTCACGTTGTTTCCTGCCTATATTTATAACATAAGCTTCAAATCATTATTGGATTATGAGAAAACCGTGTGATAAAGTCATCCTCGTTTCGAAAAAGAATGGACTTAGAATTTTTTAATTTATTTTATTTGTTTAATATTGGTGTTTTAATTAGGCATTTTTAATCTATTATTGACTTATTTTGGCTTAGTTAACTTTGAATTGGTATAGGAAAATTAAGAAAATTTTAGTTTTTTAATTTATTATAAAATTTATACAAAATTAAAAGTTGATTAGTGATATTTTTAGACAGTCAAATTAATATTTTTATATTATATGAAAGTTTGTAAAATGTATAGATGTCTCATTTTTCCAAGTCTAATTTTGTGTTGTTATTAAGCTATCAATACATATTGTGCAACCTAAAATATGGTAAAAATATTTCAGGGGCCAATTCGCACTTAAGAAGTAGTATTTCATATGTAAGCAAAAAAGTACTAAAAAATTCTATGAATATTAAAAAAGTATTGTAACCTTGTTAATATATATAGGAAGGAGATGCTAGACGAGTATCCAATTTAATAACTTATACATATTATTTTATAACACTTTATTGCAAACGAAATTGGTAAATAAAAAAAAAATTAAAGAGATGTGCAAATCATGGCGGCCATATCATTAAACTACGTACATATTACCTAAAGGTTAAGGTGTAATGTTAAACGAAGTAATTTCAGTGTAAGCTGAATCACTTTTAATTGACTTCTTAAATTTAACCAATAAGTGTCCAATAAGTAACTATGAAAAACTTTATGTATTTTTTAAAGTAGGTCAATAATTTAAAGTTCGCATAACTTTAAATTATTGACTTAACAATAGTTTATTACTATGTATAAACTTTTGTTAAGTCAATAATTAATATCATACTATACTAGTATACCTATTCATTTACGTGAATTTATTATTGTAAAGAAAGTTATTAAGGAAGTGATTATAAAGCTATAACGATTTCAAAAATAAAATTTATACAAATAAATATATGGTTATAAATTTCCTGGATTTTTACAATAATTATAATTAAAAGAAATCAATTAATCAGTATATTCAAAGTGACATCACTTTGAGTTAAGTGAGAAAGTTGAGTCTGTATAATTTTAATATTATTTTTGTACAAGTCAAAATTATGTTTTTTAAAGGATCTGTTTCTATTTCAATTCACGACTATTATCTCTATATAATATATTATGTTATTATTGCAATCCAACAAAGAGGTACGGCTGTACCGCATGTGTACATAATATGTTTGTGAACAAATATATCGTACCTGTGAGTATATATTACGAATATTTCAACTTAGATAAAAGTATAAAGGAATTTTGTTGCGCCAAAACTATTTCATTCACACATAAATTAAAAACGCGTTTTATTTAATTATGCATCTATTCCACAGTAGTAATGAAAAAGCTATTTAATTCTCTTCTTTAAAGTAATAATTCAAAATTTAATTTAAATATTTGTGTCTATTTTTACCCGTACAAAATTAATATTAAAGGTGAATTAGGTCAAATGTCTCGATAGTCACGGATGTTGATGCAGTACGTTTGATTGTCATTCATTAAACAGCTACATCTGGTGACATACTCTCCTAGAAAATCGTAAAGATACGAGCAACTTCTAGAACACGCATAGCGAATTCTTATTTAACCACATATTTGAGCTAAATACCAACTACTGTGGCCACTTGTAATCAGTTCCTATATATCTGTAAATCTACTTATACATAAGATGCAGACTTGGATAGACTAGACGTTTTAAAAGCTAAAATCGCAATACAAAATCCCTGTTATGCCATCCTTTCAATGTGAGTTACATTAAGCCACATCGATTACGTAAAGGCTGTTCCAATTCTTTGCGACATACAATTAAGCTGTATCTTTAATGACAAGTTAATTTTCACAAACTATTCTTAATTCTGCATGATCCATATATACATATTCGGTTTGTAATTTTAATATATTTTGTTTCCTCAAATAAGAGATCACTATTACTATACTTACCAATAATTTTAATAAAGATTGCCCGAATATAGAAAGTGAAAGTATTAGTCTATAATTGCAATGGACAAAAACAAAGTAAAATCGCTTATCTAATATGAAATTGAAATGAAATTCATTTATTTATATTATTATATTATATTTATAGACAACTTTCCTTTCAGAAATTAAAATAGTTTATAATTTTTATTTCAAATACTTTATGATTTTTGAAGGAAATCAATGTACGATGCTATTGCAGTTTTATCAGAAGGTTGTTAAACCATAGTTCTAAAATTATTATAGGTAAATATAGTACTTCAAACAGCCGATGAGATTTCCCTCGGCAATATAAACAAAAACAGTACTTAAACATTAATTCTCACATTTCTAATTTCGAAAAGACGAACTTCCATATACACTCTCTTAATCGATATAAATATAAAATAAAACAACTTAAAAAAAACTTTATCAGTACTATTTCCGTTATATAAGATTAACTTTTGAAATTTATTACTTCTAGACAGAGTGGCCCAAGCTGTGCGTTGTCAGTGTGTTAGTAAATAAATCTAATAAGAATGTTTTTTAATGAAAATTATTTAATAACCAAAACGATTCAGACGGTCAATTTCAGTAAAAAGTCTTCTAAATGGCTAGTATTATTTTATTTTCTCAGTAGGCATCCATATCCTCTAGAAAGCACATCTTACTGGGTGTTTATATCGCCAACTTCCTAATTTCAAACACCTATTATGAGATTTGGAAATAAAAACCAAGTGAATTTTTTGGTTTAATTCGGATCTCGAACCTATAACTTCATGGGATGATTTGTATCCCATGAAGTTATCAATAATGACTTTTAGATGTCCATAAACGATAGTATAAATAAATCTACTCATATACTCATAATCTTCCTAAATATATACATAATAGGTATATAAAGATGACGATCTCCTCTTGATTAATTTTGGCCACGGCAGCCAATCACACTGCGCGAAATATTATAATGCATAAATGTAAGCGCAGACACCACCAGTACACGCTCTATTTCTGTTACTGTCATACTCAGGTTAGATGATAATCTGACATAACCAGTGAGAGATAAGGTGCAGAGACACGTTTTTGAAACACTGCCATCTTCTGTCTGTTGTTGAACCTTACTTAACAGAAAGACACAATAACTAAACTTGACCCGACCTGGGATTCAAAAACAGAATCTCCGGATCAGCGGCCGTACATGTTAGACACTAGATCACAGGTGCAGTTAAATATATGTATGTACAAAATATACTACAAAAGAAATGAATTTATAGTTTTCTGCTGTTTCTTTGATATTATGTTGAACGGTTAAATTTTTAACCTAAAACATAACGTAAATTTTAAGTAAGTTTAAAAAAAGTAGAATAGCCTCTCCCGTGATCGTGTTTGCTGTAAAGTATTCGAAACGTTGGGAACCAAAAATCAAAATAAATCCACGAATAAATCCGAAAAGACAGTTTTATTTAAAACTAGCGACTCACCCTCGCTCCGCTCGGGCTCGTCCCTACTTACGTTTTAACATTTAGTGTAGATTTCTCAGAGATGAGATATTTTCCCGCAGTAAAAAGTATTCTATATGTTGACTCAGATAACTAGCTATAATCATACCAAATTTCATTAAAATCCGTCTACTGGTTTTTCCGTGATGCGATAACAGACAGACAGACAGACATCTATACATATAATAAAATTGTAACTGAGCCGAATCTGTGCATTAAATATTTTTTGGAAAATCTTACTGAAATAGACTTTATTATTGATACAGAGGCCGAAACTATAGTTTTTAGAATTTTTGGTGATAGCTAGTTATCCGGATCAACATATACTTTTTTTTTTTTTTTTTTTTTTTTATAGTTGGGGAATGCATTTACGCATACCACCTATCCCCCAGGTGGTTATGTGGGGCTCACCGGCTAGAAGAGCCGGTACTACCCACTAAACCCCAACTTTCCCCTCCCCTCCGCCTTAGTGGGACGCCGCGGGATCGCTTACGCATAACTACCGCGACGCCCCGGCGGCAGGCCTGACGGCCACCAAACCAATGGGGCCGCTCCACAGTCCACTCTGCTGAACCAGAGAAGTACCCGGAGCAGCCCCATTAAAACACGCCGCCCACCGAAGTGGGCACCCTTCAATCGGCTGCAGAGGACAGGGAGAACGGCAACGACACACCGACACTCCTCTTCCCCTGCAGCCCCACCGCGTCTGCCATCTAAGACGGTGGCAGCCCCGTCAAGGCCGCGGGGGGCAGGGAGAACGGCGCACCGAAATACCGGCACTCCTCTTCCACCGCGGCCTTCCCCTCTACCGGTTACGAGCCTGCCCTCCCACACAGTCCCGCAACCGGTCCCCGCCCTCCGGTCGCAAGACCGCCGAAGCGGCCCCGCTCCCGGTGGCCGCAACTCCGCTCAACGGAGAGCGGCCCCGTCTGGGTAGCGCCCTTCACCGCGGTTGACGGCCCGCGGTTAGGGCACCACCCTGCTGTTGGTCCGCGCCGGATTTCTCCGGTACCACCCGCTGCAGACTAAGCGGGTGGCGTTCCCCCATCCGCCACCTGGGGACGCGCCCGGTAGGAGTCAGCTCTCCCCCGGGGGATCAACATATACTGCTTACTGCAGGAAAATATCTCATCTCTGAGCTAAACGTTAAAACGTAACTAGGGACGAACCCGAGCGGAGCGAGGCTGAGTTGCTAGTTTTATTATATTTATAAATGTCAAATATTCGCGTAAATCTAAAAAAATATTAAAAGTAGAACTGCAAAGACTGTAGCATTATATGGAGATGTAAAAATCCATACTTACCATATACTTACAAGTTATATAAGTAAGATCGTTACGAGTGACCATCGGATGTACATAACTAGTACTTTAATTTATCACTTTGTCTTTTTTTACAATACTATAACAAAGTTTTTATTTTATTTCCCTTCCTTCACGCTTCACTTGCGACCGTAGGTATAATTTGATCTTTACAACACTTAATTAATTTCAAGGCGTACTTACAGAAGAAATAATAAAATAAAAAGTTCCACGTTGTTACGAAACGTTTAAGTAAAAGTTCTCATAGTGTAGATAGAATCGGTAATTGGAGCAACACATGCTAAGAATGTCAAATGTCCTCTTTAAAACGTGAGAATTCTTTTCTTATTCATTTTTACAATAGTGAAATATAGGAAGCAGTTATTACAGCAACAAAACCTATTTCAAACGTGTTTTTTTATTTAAAATACTGTATTAATGTACCTAATTATCACTGGAGGACTATATATATATATATATATATATAATACATAGTCTATAAAACTTTCTTAGATTTACGCGAATATTTGACATTTTAAATAAAACTATCTTTTTGGATTATTTCGCGGATTTATTTTATTTATATAATACTTAGTCTCTAAGTGAAACTTGATATAATTGTTCCTTATGTAAATTTTATGAAAATAATGAGAAAAAGATCTCAACTATTTTTGCATTTTAATATTTTATATCGCATACGAAGGATCGAGTTGTCTGTTCGTTGGTCTTCTTATATTATCGTTTTAAAAATATTTGTTATGAGAATGGATTATTAACAAATATTTAAAAAACTTAGTGTTGCAATTTGCTTTAAAACTAACAAAGCGAATATCCATAAAACTAAAATATCCCACATTCTTAAAACCATTTATTAGGTATATTATAAATTTATCCTAATTTTCTCATCTCTTCTTTAAAAAGTTACTTAGAAATATGGGGGTTTATAAGGGCAAATAATTTACTATATCATTGTACATATAGATAGGGTTTCACATGAGATACTTACCTTCCAAATTTCAGACATACCGTCGTCTATGACGTTCGCACGGGACGATATATAATGGTTTGCCTACAGAAGTCCAAAAAGTAAAAATTAAAACCTTACAATCGAGATTTAAAGTCATTTAATCATAAAAATCATTATATATATATGCAAGCGTCAAATTAGACGTGATTATATTACAAAATCGGGTATAGGTATTTTGTAGTGAAGCGTCCTCCATCATATATCCTCCATAGATCATACTCGTATGATCGATTTTTATTATTTCAAATCCTTTAGGTTAAAATGAGGAAGAATCAATCATAATTTCGTAAATTGCTCAACATTTATTTAGTGAAAGGAAACCTAATCGCTATAAAATCTACTAAGTTTGGAAACTTATCCATTCAAACTGTGCAGTATACTATTTAAAAGATTCTCAGTTTAACTTCGAAGTAATAACGCACAACACCTCAACATAACGATGTTCATAAGCAGTTGCATAAGAAATATAACACGCAATGTCTTCCGCATTCTGCACTTAGGTATGACTAAAAAACAGAGGAAATTATTCACTTCTGTACAATATAATAAACGTGTTAATAGAGTTCAATGCGATTGATTTAAAATTATTGTACTTAGTAAAAATGAACATAAATGTAGATGATTGATTGCCATCCATAGTTGTCAAATAAGTATATAAGTTTTTTTCACTTACCTATCCTTTAAAATCTACGTACAAACTCATATGTTACGTTTTTTGTAATTCTGAAATACATATGTTATAGTGATTTCATTCTTTATCTTCACCTGTTACGTACTTTTGCTACAATTTTTTAATGATAAAGTCTAGTAACTATGACCCATGATCAAGTTTTCGTCAAAAACCATATTTTGTTTATATATGTATATCTCGTAACAACCCTGTTGAAAAACTCCAATAGGATCCCATTAAAAGCGACAAAAGCCACATAGAAACCGATAAATATTTATTGGTTTCTATGTGGCTTTTGTCGCTTTTGATGGGATTCTATTGGAGTTTTTCAACAGGGAAGGTGGATTAAGGTCTTATTTCCGATCTTCTACTATAACAAAATAAAAGAAACAAAAAAAGAAAGATTTTAACAATTTATATGTTGACAAGTTATATAAATAATAATCTAAAAAACTCTTGAAATTTCGTAGTTTATTGTTCTTTGTTTATTGTTGAGTTACATATTTAAAAAAAAAAAAATTTAGATGTCAAATTTTAGGCCCCATGGGGTTTTAAGAGCAATAATACGCTTGTGATATTATTGCACCACATTTTAAATTATTAGTAGGTAGTAAGTGTTTTTATAAGTAGCAGTTTAGTAAAAAAAAAAAAAGAAAACAATTCTGCCTTTTTAACATCCCAGGAACGGACCTCTTCTTGATTCGAGGGGGAAATTGGTCAAGTTCACAACACTGGCCAAATGCGGGTTGGCGGACTTCACACGTCTTCCTAAAACTAGTTAGGCTTAGTTCTTCCACACATGCATGTTTTCTTACGATGTTTTCCTTTATCGTATTAGGAAGCGGTAGCCATGTTGAAAATGATTTTATTATATTAAAGCATATAATAAAATATTTATATTCTGTCTCGCAAGATACAGGATGATAGATCATAATAGATACTATATTATTTAAATAAATATTCTATAACAGTCGTTCAAGTAAAAGTTGCTATAAGACGCGCGGGGTGCAGTTAGGGTTTGAGAGAAACTAGGACCGGTCGCTGGTTAGTAGTTACACTATAATATGCTAAAGTTATATATGGAAGCTTTCCATTAATAAATTTGCCATTGTTAATTAGCCAAGTAACATTTGTACTATATTCGTAGATAAATAAAACAACATATGGCTTTGAACGGTTTTTAAAATAATCTTAAGAAATAATGTATATGTAACAGTTTATCGTCATATAAGGAATGTGTTTTTTAAAAACACCAGTACCTGAGCATTGAAGTTCCGATGTCCAATTTTTGAACTTTACTTAGGTACTTTCAAAGTGGCAAATTAATGATAGACTTTCTATATTTGTTTACACAATTTGTTAGTTATAAATTACCCAAGCGCGTCAAAATACTATAGAAAGAATAACAACTGCAATAAACGAATCGTTTGTAGTATTTTCCCATTACATTAGAGCTTCCAAATAATTATGTAAATGTTTATTTTTGAATATATTTTACTTTTCAGGTTCAGTATTATGCGAAGGCTTTACTTAACTGACAGACGTTTACGTGTAATGTTATGGTGTATCCTGTTGGGACTTCAACCAGCTTTCGGCGGTATCTTGGATCCATTTAATTGGGCACGTTCTGATAGAATAGAAGTTAATATACCATGGCTGCCATGTAAGTATTTATGTTAAAATAATATCAAATTAAAATAATATAAAATAATAAAATTGAGTTTAAAAAAATACCTATATCGGATGAAAATCCTTTAAAGGAAATATTACAAATAATATTAAGTAAAAATAATGCAAAATATTATAGAACGTAATTTTCTTTTTTATATTTAGCAAAAATAATAATCACAAGAAATAACGAATGTACCTAATATTTTTATGCATTTCAGTTGAGAACGAAACAAGGTGCTACGACGAATTAGGATGTTTGAACATTACGCGCAGTTGGTACCATCTAATACATCGACCATTCAATGTTTTTCCATTGCCTAGAGTCGTCATTAACACAAGGTAATAAATGTTTTTCTTTCTTGCACTACAAAATATAATATTACTAACACGTGTAAAATATGTACTTTACACACATAATAAAATATGTACTTTATATAAAATATGTACTTTACATACATATGGTAACTTTCATCAATATTTTTATATATTATAGTATTGTTTATAAAATTTAAGAATTTGCTGTTTGCTGTACAGTTATTCGCCCCCTTAAAAATGTTTTTTAAGGGGGCGAATAACTGTTCGCCATCAGAGCACGCGTTACTTTTACGAAAATCGAATCCGAGACACTTTCCTGAAAGTAAGGCCAGTTTAACCGATAAGTGATAACAAATGTCTGCAATAATAATAGCCGTACTATTAAAGCTCAATAAGATTTTTTTTGAATTACAGATTCATCTTATACACGAAGAAGAATCCAACAGATGGCCAAATATTAAACGTCAATGCTAACAAAACCATCATAAAATCAAATTTCAGTCCAAAACGTCTCACTAAAATGATAATACACGGGTTCATTGACACACCGCTGTCTAATTGGGTGAATATTTTAAAAATTATTAAACAATATTATCTACTATCTTTCACTTGTGACCTCATGTAAAGATAGTAAAAAATAGCCTATACCTATATTTATGTACCTACGTATAATTATTATTTTCTGCTTTACCCTTTATCCCGCGCTCGTTCTTTTTTTTCTTTTCCGAGTAAAAAGTGGCTTAATATGTATTTCTCTGCCAGTGAAAGTTCTGTAATAAATAGTTTAGTCAGGCAGACAGTTAACATTTTTAATGATTATAATATGAGCTTAATCTACATATATTTTTCTTGATTGAATTAATAAAGTTTAAACGTGTGACGAGCAAAGATTAGTACAGTTTTTAATATCTATCGTCCAAAATTCTATTTTTCTTAATAATATTTAAATCTCTGGGGGTCTAAGCTCTAATTGAAAAATATATGTTAGTAATAAATGTAGTTTAATTTCTTTTCTTACTTATTATTTTTTTTTCTATTTATTTTAAGGGCTTTTATTTTAAAAATATGCCAATATCATACCTTAATCTACATAGTTACATAAACCGGATCTTAGCAAAATTATATACCATCTTGGCCTCCTCAGAAGTAGGAACGGACAAAATGGTGTTAAAACTCCCTACATCTAAATTATTCAGATTCAATGCTTTAATTAGGTTTTTCCTTTGTTGGTTGTACCGGATACATTCCATTAATAAATGATAAATATCATTATATACTCCATATACATCACAGTTTGGTGAGAGTGATTTTTTCATAAGAAATAGAAAATTATTTAATGGCATATGTCCGGAACGCAATCTATGTGCTATTTTAATTATAGTTCTATTGCTAGACATCAAATCAAACCATGGAGCACGAGGAGGCTGACATTGCAGTTCTGTACCATATTCCTTTTTCTCTAGAACGTTAATTAAAATATTTCTTACTTATTTGAATATATGTAACGTTCATTTTTAGGGCTCCGTGTTCGAAGGGTCGAGATTGTACCCTGTTTCTATTTATACTTACCACCTTTCTACAATTACTCGATAAATAGTTCGATTTTATTGAAGGTACATATAATATGAAACCCTTGGTGCGCAAGTTTTACTCTCATTTGACCAATTTTATCATATCCACGTGAACATAATTAAATCCTCGCGAAAACTCACAGTGAATGTGGGTAACATACATTAATATATTTTTATATGCTTTTTAATGTCATCTCAAAGTTATTTCGTAATATTCGCCTACGGCTTAAAAGCTTAAAGCGACGTGAATGTCATGAAATCTGAACACTAATTTATGAAATAGATTTAGATACATATATTATGTAATATGTAGTTATTTTTTTATCAATTATATTTTGTGGACAGCGTGTTTGCATAACAAAATAACATGTCGCATATTTATATAACTATATAATTAGTACTAATTGTAATTGAAAATAATTCATCCATATATAGATAGCATACGTTATGGCAAAAACTTTTAAGTAAATATGGAATAATTACAATCAATAATTTATTACTATGTATTTGGTGAAGACAATATGTAAAATTAATAAACTAAGATACGTTTTAATTCCTTAAGTTAAATTTATTAAAAACTTAAACTCTTACTTAGTGTTTAATATTACCTGCTTGTTTGTGTACTAAGTTGTCGTGAAAGCTTACTGTAAAGTCTAAATGTATGAGAACGCCTTTAATATGTAGTTATTTATTAAAATAACAGGTTAGTGAGATGAAAGACGAATTGGTGAAAGCTGACGATTTTAACGTGGTTATTGTCGACTGGGCGGGTGGCAGCCTGCCGCTCTACACTCAAGCCACCGCGAATACTAGACTCGTTGGTCTCGAAGTGGCCCACTTCGTAAATACACTACAAGTAAGACTTTACATATGTTGATTATGAATATAAATGGTTTAAAAAGCAGTCATTTTTTCTAACTTAAGAAAAGATATTGTTTCTTTTTGTTAAATATTTAGTGGTGCTTGTTGTTTGTCTTATGTTGGAATTTTAATTGTATTCTTAACTTTATTATATTTTATAAAATTTTTGATTAATTTATTTTATTTTTAATTAATAGTTACTCAAATAAATTACAGAAAGACCATGGGTTAAACCCCTTGGACGTTCACATAATAGGTCACTCATTAGGAGCGCATACAGCAGGATATGCAGGAGAGAGAATAAAGGTAAATGATTTTTAAAATTATTTTAGTTATACTTTTATTTGGAATGGTTATCGTAGGAAGATTTATAAATGATAAAGTATTATTTAAGAAATGTTTATTATATATTAAAATAATATTAAAAAAGTTACACAATAACAATTTAAATACGTACATTATTAGGTTATTAAGTTAGTCTTTAATATTGTTTTACTAAATTTTCAGTTTTGCTTAATTCTTTCTTGTCAACGATGATTTAGTTAAAGAAATAATTCACTTCCTGTGATAACCAAACATTTCATTTTCTATTGGCATCTTAATTTTCTTATTATCTTTGATCTAGCCTTAAATATTTTAGGACTTAGGAAGAATTACTGGTCTAGATCCGGCAGAACCTTATTTTCAAGGAATGCCTACACACGTTAGATTGGACCCGACGGACGCGCAACTAGTCGATGTTATACATACAGATGGGAAAAGCATTTTCTTATTAGGTACACCCAAAATCCTGCAGATATATATATTATGATGTTTATGTATGTATATAAATAATAATGTGTAATATCGCAAATTGAATTGTGATACATATTTGGTCATGTATGAAATGAAGAAGTCGCTTAATTTTTTATCAAACAGTCAATTAGTACTTGTGTTGGAAAATGTATGTTATTTTTTGTAGATTTTTAATTTAAATCAATTATGATTAATTTCTTCAATGATATAGTAAATAGAACATGACTTATGCTACGTACAATATATACCTATAAATTTTTTCATCTTATACACTTTATCACGATCACAATTTGCGATACTTCCTTTTGTGACCACTATGCTTTTTATTAACACATGTCATTGTACAATGCACATATGTATCTATCACATCATTAACCATGTAGATTGACGTTTGATTAAAGCTTATTGCTGTTCTTCAATTAATGTACTAACATATTATGTATCTATTTATGTAAATATCGCTAATAGGCTAGACTCATTTCATTTTATATATTATATTTTATATATATAATTGCTATTTACTAATTTATCTACGTCTTTATTCCACCGTGCGACAGATTTTGTATTTATGGCAGGATATGGGATGTCTCAACCTGTTGGGCATTTGGATTTCTACCCAAATAATGGAAAGGAACAACCGGGTTGTGATTTAACAGAAGGCCCCTTGATACCGTTAACTTTAGTCAAGCAAGGCTTGGAAGAAGCCTCTAGAGTTCTAGTTGCCTGCAATCACGTGCGAGCTATTAAGCTTTTTACGGAATCAATCAATGGAAAATGTCCTTATATAGGTAGGTGATTTAATAATAGTCCTTATATCGGTAGGATCTAAATATATAATCAAAATGAGACTTAATAGAAAAAATATCAAGTGATATCCTTATTCTAATCATAATTTAGTTAGAAATAGTTAGAACAATATTTAAAATAATTTTTGGTATTCTAAACTTTTCATTGGCAAAATTACCCGTATGAAAAAAAAAAATAGCAACGGTCTTCGAAATATAGGAATGTAGCAACTCGCGACCTGCGGCTTTTTGTTAGTAAAGTCAGTAGAAAGTTGTTTTATTCATAATTTGAAATTGTAAACAGCCCTTTTTAACGTCCAACTGCTGGGCACGGGTCTTTCAATACTAGGGAGATCATGCCATAGTCCACCAAGCTGACCAAGTGCAGTTGACAGATTTGATTTTGATGTTTTCCTTCATCGTAAGACAATGGTAATCGTGATGAAAATAATTCGCACATGATAATATCAGAGGTGCGAAACCCGGGATTTGAACCCGTTTCACTCGGATTCCCAAGCGAGCGCGTTACCACTGGGCTACCATTGCCTTTCAATTTGAAAATACAAATGCAATAATAAATAATTAAGATACTTTTAGATTAATACCATCAAGCACAATTCATAAATTAAATGAAATGTTAAGCGTAGAATAAGGAATAAGTGTTAAAATATGAAGATCGCAGTCATATTAAGTTAATTAAATATGATTTAAGTATTATGTAAATAAATGTTACATTTTGAAAATGATTTAACATACATAGCTTTATTACTTTTTAGGACACCAATGCCCGTCATATCAACATTTCATATCTGGTAAATGTTTTCACTGTGGCCACGGTTGCGCCATCATGGGGTAAGTATTCAACTTAAAAATTAAATTTGTAATAATAAGGATTATAATATGCAATGAGTTACCTATATTTTTATTGCAATAGTAGGTACCTAGTGTTTTTATATGAATTAAACATCCCAGTTCAGTTTGGTTTGTTTCACAAAGGGTATATTGAGTTATATTTAGTACTTCGCAGGAACTCATTATGACACTGCGGCATTCTAAACGCCATGTTTCATCTTAATAAAGTAGTGGGCATTCTTTTATTCAACTTATATAAAAAGAAACAGTTTTCGTTTGGAACGGGAATTGAACCCGAGAATTTCAACGTATATACGAGTACTAGGCAGGTACGTTACCCAATAAAACGGCAAAAGTTTAGAAAGAGCGTCAGAAAATTACTATCATTGTAATGTAAGTGAAACACTTATATGAAGTTATTATTATAATGGTGGTTCTTTAGATTCCATGCAGATAGCTCTCCTGGTCTAATAACAAATAAAAACAATCAGACGGAAAATGAAGTGTATCCTTCAGAAGAACAAGATACTATTGGAGTTAAATATTTTTTAAATACAGGGAAAGAACAACCTTTTTGTCGTAAGTTTGTAGTAATTATTCCTTTAAAATATATCATTTTATTTAAAAAAATAAATTCGCATAAAAGTAAAGCAAAGTTAAATAAATTAAAGAAAATACATACCTACCTAATTGTAGCAAAAAATAATAAAATATCGATTTTTGCTACATTTAAGTTATTTTTTTAAAATGATGAAAAAAAATAATGTTTGGTTTCAGAACGCCATTACAAAGTAGTAATTCATTTGGCAAACCCAAAAGGAGCCGAATCGTGGGTACAGGTAATAAAATTAATTTGTATTTTATCCTACTAATAATTCTAATATTTTCTATTTTCTTTAATCTTTTTTATGTGATAATGTACAATGAATTTCTTTACAGGGCTTCTTAAAAGTAACCTTATTATCAGATAGGGGAGTTATAAGAGGAATGGATCTTACACCTAATAATTACGTCAAGTATGATCAACTTTTCATAATATTAAATTGTTGAAATAAAATATTCCATTTAAATACTACATGCTGATTTTATTGCAGGTTGGAACATGGGACTTCGTATACGATTGTGGTGACACATCCTATGGATTTGGGCGGTAAAGTTAGAAAAGTAAGCACAATCTCTGCTTAAAAAAATGCTATGAATAGATAATCACTTATATTTATAGTACATAATAATTTGTACAAATAGTTATAGTCTGAAATGATAAACGTACAAATGAACAAATAAACGTACAAATATTTACTTTATAGAGATATCGAATCTATGACTTTCAACGTAGTTGACGATATCATGTTACTGAGTTAAAATTTTTAAGTGTTTACTTAAATGACAGTTTCTTTAAATTTGCAGGTGGAGTTATCGTGGGAGTATGATATGAATGTACTGGAGCCGCGATCGCTTTGCATTTTATGGTGTAACGACCGCCTTTACGTCAAGTCTGTTCTTGTCGATCAAATGGAACTGCCGAGCAGAGGGTATTGCTCCTTATTCAGATATTATATTATCTTTAATTTAATGCCTACCGTAGCGTATTCGTAAACATACTTTAAAATAACTACCGATACCGTAAAAGACGACAAAAATTATATAGCCATTATTTGTATCAAATCAAATCACGCGGATTTTAGTTTATTACTTTATAAAGTACTAATTCACTTTCGAAATCTTAAACTGTCTATATAATGATCATTAAAATCCTCCCCGATTTGGCGTGAAAAGACAAACAAAAACTCTTTCATAGTTTATAGTATTAATAAACTTTTTTTTATTTCGTATATTTTTAATATTAGTACGTGTGGATTTACCATTTTACATTATTAAAATCGCTCGAGATTAAAAAATATATAACATTTTTAATATACTAGCGGTTATTATAAAAGTTATATCCTTTACTTGAAAAATGATTGATTCCCCAATATAATCTTCCATCCCCTTAAGGGATGATTTCCGGGATAAGAACTATCTATATGTCTTTCCCAGGGTTTCAAACTATCTACATACCAATTTCGTCTAAATCGATTCAGCGGATTAAGGGTGAAAAGGTATCAGACAAACAGACAGACAGTTACTTTCGCATTTATTAATATTATATTAATATGGAAGTATGGATTTATATAAGTATGTACCATTAACACCATTATTATAAAAAATACAGGAAACGAAACGTCGACTTCAGTAGCAAGCTTTGCACGCCAAAGCGGGAATTCGCCGAAATACCAAATAGAGGTTCAGCAAGTTTCTATGACAACTGCAGCAGTTAGTTGTGCCATACTCGTATGTGGGAGTTCTTTTAAATGTTTAAAAGCTTTAAAGACTTAGTAATAAATATAGATTAGAGTGATAGAATATATTCAATTTTCAATAAAAATATATTTTGCTTAACAAAATTTTACAAAGTAACAAATGTGTGTGCAGCCTATATCGATTCTCTTGAATTATTTTGAATATGTTCATTAAATAAGTAGTTGTTTCAACTTTCAGTTGCCTGCTATTTCATAATTTGTTTCAGTATTATAGTGTTAGGAATTGAACTTGCGATCTCTTGAAATATATTTATAATAAAAAAATGAATATAATCTATCAGCTCTGGATGTTTATTATTAAAGCGATTAGTGTCAGATAAATAACCTTTTAAAGGTTGTGACTTGTGATGTTTGTCCCAGTGATGTTACCGATACAGGGCACTATTCAGTACCTATCTAAATTATACAAATTTAAGTGTATATAATATAGCCTCATTGGCAAGGATTCATTGACATCAAGCAATATTTAAAGTAATATAATGAAATATTATTTAATATGCAAATTATATTTGAATGTATTAAATAGTACTATTTATTTATACTTATTTAATCAATAAAGTATTATATTAAATGTCTCTCTGGAAATATACCTTATGATTTAAGCATTTTTAAGATCATTCATACATTACGTCGATGTGTAAGGAGTTAGGATTCACACGGCAAATTAAATAAATATATAGAAACAAGTTGACATAGGGACATAATATAGTATTTAATAGTATTGCGTTGTCTGTGGTTATACTCATGGGCACCGGAAGGGGGGTGCAAAGGGGTGCACTTGCACCCACCTGCCGTGAAGGAAAATATAAAGAAAAATTTAAAGAAATAAAATTGATTTAGTAAAATCTCTGTTTAAATTATCTAAATCTATCTCTACTTATCTCTGCAAAAAAAAAGATAAATAAGATATAAATAAAATTATAAAGCTAATCATTTGAAAATTGGATAGTAGTTTAATGCGAAGAAGCAGATGCACCCCTATGGAAATGATCCCACCGCCGCCCATGGATATACTAATCTAAACTTAAATAAGGTTTTCGTCTAATTTACATTTTGCAGGATCTTCATCTGTTCCTTTTATAGTATGACGTAATATATGAATGATTTAAATATTCATGTTATTTATCATACCTTAGTCCACCAAACGATGTGACAAATGTAGTATTTCTTGTAAGTTGTATTTAGTTATTATTTGTAAATAGATTTTGTTGTAAATAAATGTGTACGTTCTTAATAAGTTCTTAATTATATTCTAAGCATGTTACAATACTCTTTGAGGTATGGGCCTCAAAATAAAATAGATACACTTTTTTATATTATTCTCCATTATTTTGCCCTCAAATCCTCAATAAACAAGACTTTCTTTTATCGAATCTGAAAATAAACCACTAATTCAGGACTATAATATGAATAGTAATTCTTAAGAACCACTACGTGATATACGAATAGGCTACGATTTACTTTGTTAATTAAGTTAATTTGGAATCAACGGAGCGATCAATTATGACGTCGATCAAGACTTATATGGAAATTAAACTTTCTTTTCGGGGGCAAAAAATCCAAAAACATAGTTTTATGTAAAATATCAGAATTATGACAATGTTAATCTCCGAAACGGCTGGACCGATTTTGCCGGGACTTTCACTGGCAGATAGCTGATGTTATAGGGAGTAACTGAGGCTACTTTTATTTTAGAAAAAGAATCAGGGTTCCGCGAAAAAAAAATTAAAACCCACGAAATTGTGAACAAAATCCGCGTACGGAGTACGCACCCGAGCAAAACGAGGTTAAATCGTTATATAATTTTAATGAATATCTTAGGAGTAGCAAGCTACTATTTATGTATACCTAAATATAGCTAACCGTGAAAAAGTACCTAGGGACGAACGCGAGCGAAGCGAGCGTGAGTCGCTAGTTATATGATAATATTCCAATTTTGAAAAACATAAGTTTATATTTGCCAATTATTAATATTTTTTCTTATATTATAAAATGCTATTTAAAATTAAATTTGATAATCCTTAGTAGTGTAATTTTAATATTTAAAAATCAATGCGATTTTTAAATCTATCATCATAAGTGCACGCATTTAAACGAAATCTATACATATAATAAAATTCTGTGTCGAATCAGTACATTACATGTTTTTTGGAAAATCTTATGAAATAGTCATTATTACTACGATACAGAGGCTGAATTTATAGTTTTTAGAATTTTTGTCTTTCTGTTTGGGAATGCATCACGAGAAAACCACTGGACAGATTTTGATGAAATTTGGTATGATGATAGCTGGTTATCCGAGTCAATGTATAGGATACTTTTTACTGCGAGAAAATGTCTCATTTCTGAGAAGTCTATACTAAGTTAAAACATAACGAGGGACGAACCCTATATAATAACAAAAACAAAATTGATGTGAAATTCATTTAATTTATCCAAGTGTAATCATATTATCGGTAATTTTTTCGAATAGTAAATGGTTCCCTGAGGATGAAGAAGGCACAGCATGATGAGGTCCAACGAGACAATATTGGAGATTACAGTCATTGTATAACGTAGCTCCGGTGTAGATAATGCAATCTTGAAGCACGCACCTGTCACAATTATATACAGAATATAGTAACCATGGGGTCTCATCAGGAAAGAAGAAAATAGTTAAATTATATGTCAATAGATGGCGTTACATGTATCAATTTATAAGTAAATTTAATATTATAAAAGAACACAAAAAATTGGGTTGGGCTGTGTCGGGACACACCGTTGTCGGTTTAACGTGAAATGTCTATTTCATTGTACTCAATGAAATAGGCTTTTAGTGTTTTTGTTTTTTTATAAATATTTAGCATATTTGAAATAAAAGTTAGTGAAAATACTAAAATATCATATATATAATTTTTCAGACAATTAAATGCTATTACGCAATTAAATGCTATGTTTTACATATTTTAGTATCTTTAAAAATTAAAATAGCCCAAAGAATAACCCAAATTAAGGCTGTCCAATTTTTTTGCATGGGATGGGGCTATACATATATTTGTTGTTGTTATTTGTTCCATATAACATTGTGTAATATATGTATGTGGATAAAAAAAAAATTAAAACCAACTTGAAATAAAAAAAAAACACTAAAACGTAAAAAATAACTGATTGGTAGTTTTTATTTACTATAGATACCTAATCAGATATTTTCGAAGTCGGTATACTTTGATTCGTATCGGCTGGTACCGACTTCGAAAATATTTGATTAAGTATCTATAGTAAATGAAAACGATCAATCAGTTATTTTTTATTTTTTAGTGTTTTTTTAAAGTCAGCTTTTATTTTATTTTTTTTTAAGTTTTTATTTTTCCCTTTTTACTTGTAGTTTAGAACATAGTAGTAGCAAATTAAGAAGAAAGTATTTTAGTAAAATATTCGCATAAGCCGTTTAAGTGAGTTTGATGTCAATTTTTCTATGAAGACTGACAAACTTAAATTCGCTTTTATTATTAACACTAAAAATTCTGGCTCTAAAATCCGATTCTTATGTATTGGGCTTGTCAAATTAAACAAAATAAGCCTAAAGTATCTACTTTTAGCCGTAGAAGAGTTCCACTTATCCACCTTCTGGCCTCACCATCAGATCAGGTTGACGATACCAAACCACTGTACTATTTACGGAAATAGAAACACTTGCAAAGTTTCAAGTCAATATAATAATTAATATAAATAAGTTAAATTCATCATTAGCTATTATTCCACCTTTAAGGGGTGGTTTTTTTTTCAAATTTAAATTGTACCAAATTGGAAGTATACACTTTCAAACAAAACAAAAATTGCCCAAATCGGTTAATAAATGATCTCCATCATTTATTAACCGATTTGGGCAATTTTTGTTTCTGAGGTAACAAACATTTAAAAAAAAAATACAGCCGAATTGAGAACTTTCTCCTTTTTGTAGAAGTTGGTTGAAAATAGCCTGTGTTATTCATAGAGAGTATAGCTTGTGACTTTAATGGTTTTACAGTTTCACTAAGTTCCATTTAAGGTTTAAAATATATACAAGGGTTTTAAAAACGATTTGCATAGAAAATCATATTTATGTAAATGAAGAGATTTAGTACATAATATGATGATGTAATTAAAATATAATAATCAAATTAAATGAAGAAGAACTTAAATATATGAACAAGTAACTCATTCAAAGAAAGATGTTTACAGGTGGGGTTCACTATTTTCTATTTTAGTTATCATACATTTTACTCACCCCTCTTTTACTGTGACATTGTTCATCAATATACAGTTTGTCAACCTAACTTTGTTCTCAATCGTACAGTTTGCCCCAATAAATGTACTTTTAATGGATGTTCTTTCTGCAATTACTGTTTTTTCACCAACAGTACATGTTTCATCAATTTGCTTAGTTTTGACATCACTGTTTGAATGAATTCTTTCAGTAAGGACTGTTCCTGTTATGTCTTCCCATTTTGACAGTATCTGTTAAGTCAATAAAAAAAAAAAAAGAATTGTAATAGCTGTTTTAAGTTCAAAATTTAACAATTCAAGTGAAATCAAACAAAAATTAATCTGAACAGGCATAAAGCAGATTTATCATAAAATTATATAAGAAATGTATAATAATAAAATATTTTTATTGTTAATATAAGTCAATTTAAACAAAAGTAAATAGTTAAATGTATATAAAAACTGTTTCACAATTTTAAGTTTAATATTTGTGCTAATTACCTTTTTGTTTGAAAAATTAAATGCAGATAAAGTATTTACACGAATACCAAAAGTATTTTTGTCAGGTATATGAGCATAGCATCTAAGGATATCATTGTAATAAACTCCTTTGCTACCTAGGCTGTGATCATTGTATACTGACATTTCCCTTATCTTACTTTCATATCCATGTTCATGCGCAAAGTCAAATATGTCTACTTTTTTGTCAGCATTTTTATCTGTAATGTCTTTCTTCTCAGAGGGGGTTTTGGGTTTAGTAAGTTGTTTTTTAACAATGTGTGGAATAAGTTCTCCTTTGATTGAAGTAAACTTTTCACATTTAACAAGGTAATTTATAACCCAATTTTTCATGACATATACATGTGCATCTAATAATCTACTATACATACTAATTGTATGAAATTTTTTTATAAGTACTCTTGGTAGTTTCACATTTCCTTCAAAGTCACTGGCACTGGCTAAAAATACTAATCTTTGTGTCTCCTTGTCTATACAAACTAGGTCTCGGTCTGGTTTAGCTTTGCTTTTCAGTCCAGGTAGCTCAAACCATTCTTCCACATCATTATTAAAGAATAAGGTAGCAAGGGTTGCATCATGCTTGCGGTATAGGTTTAAAACCTCATTTAAATTAACATTACTAATGAGATCACCAGACACCACCACTAGATCTGTTGTTACACGACTACTTATGTGTTCTAAGGTATTTGCAGTTCCACCATCTTCAAGAATTGAGGAGGGGATAACAATTAATTCATACTTAATTTTCAAGGGACATTTTTCCAGTGCATTGAGAATGTTAGATTTGTCTTCTTCAAGCACTGCTACCATAGTCTCTGCAATAAATTTAATTTTTTTGTATTCACTTCTATACCTTGCCAATTACATGTACTTACTTTATGTTTTTTACTTTATTAATTTTAATTACAAATTAAGACAAATTTGTAAACATTTGTGCTAATGACTTAATATTCTTTGTAACACTTAAGTAAATTTCTTATTAAAATATTAAATCTTACCTTGAAAGCCATGTCTTTCTAACATATTTAAGGAATACCAGAGGACAGGGTATGGTCCAACCGGCAGAAGACATTTTGATACTGTACCGCCAACTTCAGGTAAACGAGAACCTCTACCTGCTGCTAGCACAACTGCTTGGAACTCAAGGATTTTATGCATTTGTGCTATTCAAATTGTTTAGGTTGGAATATTTAATATATAAATTTTATAAAATACAATGTTATTTTTATTTTATATAATGTCAATTTTTATATTATTATGTAGCAAATAGGTAAGCAGCGACTTAATACTACTATATAGACTTCAGTAATGAAATAAATTTCGTATAGAACGTCGGCAAATATTTGACAATTTACATTGACATCAGACTTTTCATTTGTCATCCATGATCAGACTGCAGAGTGCAGCAGACATATACAAATGACATATAGGGCTGTAACTAGTTCAATAAAGAAACTGGTGTTTTACGATAATCGTTTATTTAAAATAATCGATTGCTCATTTAATAAACATAAGGGCAGTTTCGATGAAAAAATTATACGTTCATGATGTGACCATTACAAAATATTGAGATAATATAATATTTTTATACCAATTCTTGGCCGCTGTGCCATTTTGGGAACACTTCATAAATTGGGGCTAAAAAAATTGTGTACCATAGCTAGTAATGTTTTATTTTGTTGTATAGTCGAAAGTATAATTGTTAATTATAGTGCATGTTATTAGGCCTTTATCGAGAAATACTGTTTTTTTTTGAGTTGTCAAAATCGGCCATCTGCACGACCCTTGCATATAATTTAATTATATAATTAATATATTTAAACGAGCAATGCTTGTATATTTATATCTTTATTTATTTATACCAGCGATCTTGGAAACGGCTCTAACGATTTCGCTGAAATTTGGTATGTGGGGGCTTCCGGGGGCGGAAAATCGATCTAGATTAGTCTCATGTCTAGGAAAACGCGTGTTTTCAAGTTCTCATGCGGTTATGGTCGATAATTTCTTACAATATGGTCGATAATTTCTTACATTCGGATGTAAGCATAGCCTAGCAGATGAAATTTTTCTATAACAAACTATGGATAACAAAGGATTAATACAAACAAAAACCAAGGTGGCATCCGAGGGTTACCCCAAAGAAGCCCCTACCAAAACAATCAATGTGAACGCGTCCGGTGAGCCAAACACAGGTTCTCCTGTGGGAGGTTCCCACGCAAACCGTCAAACGGGTAGCAAAGGGAAGGCAGGGAAGAGAACCAAGGGGCAACCCAAGGTTCCCAACCCAACCTTACCAGCCCCTACCCAAGAAACAAAACAGATGAGGTCAGTGGAGGCCTTACGAGGCCCCCTAACTTCATCTCCCCTGGGTCACCCTAAGCCGGTTGCGGCGACCATGAACATTGGTGGCGAGGAGGCAGCCAGACCACTGGAGGCCCCCGCATCCATGATTGTGGCTGAAGCAACCGGCAAGGGGATGAGGGAGGTTGAAGATGCTCCGCCGGCACCCCAGATCGACCGTACGAGAACCGCCGCTGAGGCTAACGAGGAGGCATCCAGGAAACTGGCATTGCCCCCGTCTGCCAACGCGAAGGCAATCGCAACGGCCGGGAAGGAGGCGGCCACAGAAGCGTCTACAACCACCCACTCAGACCCGGAAACAGCAGGAGGACCATGGACAGTGGTAACCTCCCGCAAGACCAATAAAAACCCACCCTTGGAGGCAGGTAAAACAGGCACTGGCAGTGCGGAAACAAACGCACTAGAGAAAAAGCGCAGGAAAAGGCCAAATGCATCCAACAGGTGGAAGCGTAAGGTGCACGCCGAAACTGCCCAAACAACATCTGCACCTAATACCACGGCAGGCACATCAGCCCCGATACAAAACACAAGTGGCATGCAGCCCCCCAAGGCAGGAACCTCTGGCTCCACTGGAGGAGGTAGCAGGACCACCAAGAGACATCGACCAGATGAAACAACAACACCCAGCGGAGCTAAGAAGAAGGCTCGCACGGGTGCTACCCCAAGAAGTTATGCTGCTGCCGCTAAATCCGACCTCATAGCGGCAATCACGGCTGACAACTTGGGACACCTGACAAGGGAACAGGCAGAAGAGGTCCAAGAGGTGCTTAACAGCAAACTCTGGTCCCTAGTACAGGCCAAAGCGAGCAATCCACCAACATTTCAGGGCAGACCTACCTATGTTGGTGGATCACTACAGATATGGTGCACAAATGCAGAGGCCATAGAGTGGCTAAGATCAGCAATCCATGGCCATACACTAACTTCTGGAGTAAAGGTAGAGGTCCGCAAGCAGGCGGAGCTCCCGAAGAAAGTGAGATGTGCCATCCTAATACCAGGAAAAGCTGCACCTAATCAAATAGGCGAAGCACTCCGTTATTTCAACCCGTGGGCAGGAGTGGAGCGATGGCTACTACACACTGCCCAACAACAGAACACAGGAACATTCATCTTGGTAAGTATACCAGAGGACCTGATAACAGAAATTGTTAAACGTGGAAGGCAACTCAGCTATTTACTGGGCGCCGTCTACGTTAAATTTGAGGAACGTAAGGGTAAGTTCACAGAAATACCCCCGAAGCAGGCCGATGCCAATAGTACGACCATACAAACAACGGACACCCCAATAGGGCAGACCGGAAACGAGCAGCATCCCAGCACTAGCGGCGGAGACTACAACCCTCCCCCCCTGGATCCCTCCGACACGCCGCACGATCTGACGAACGTCGAAATGGCGAGCGTCAGTGATGAGGCGGAGAGTGTCGGGGACTGGGCCCAGGGGATGGAAGAGCTAGACCTTGGTACAGGGGACGACTCTGATGATGGGGTCCCTTTTACCAAGTAGTCTAGCCCTTCAAATCAACCTCCACCACAGTCTCACCGCCACCGCGCAGCTACGCAAGTGGTTGGAGGTAAATAACACAGTCGTAGCCTTCATCCAAGAACCCTGGCTCTCTCGGTCAGGGACTATACAAGGATTGAATAACCTAAAAGGTAAGATAATAACAAGCAACGAACCCCAAACTAGGGCCGCTATATACATTTCAAATAACATTCCTGTGCAGGTCTTAACCGACTTCTGTTCCAGAGACATCTGCACAATAAAAACAGCCAAAACCCAGATGACATCAAGGGAAGTAGTCCTCTCGTCGGTATATATGGCAGATGGAGAGGACCCCCCACCACAAGACCTGGTGAGACTCGTAAACCACTGCGAAGCAGAAGGATTAGACATAATAATTGCCACAGACTCGAACTGCCATCACACGATCTGGGGTAACGAAAACACAAATGCCAGAGGTAAGATATTAATTGAATATCTATCAACCACTAACTTAGACATTATTAACACAGGTAACAAGCCTACATTTGTAACAAGACGTGCCAATAGCATTATTGACCTCACGCTAGCAAACGACGGTGGAGCCAAACTGATATCCAACTGGCATGTGTCCGACGAAGCTTCTTGTTCGGACCACAGGTGGATACGTTTCGATCTAGGGCTAACCCCTACACACCCTCAACCTTTTAGGAACGCTCGGAAAACAAATAAGGAGCAATTCCGTAAACTACTCATCGAAGGCCTGCAGGTGCTCGAATGCCCTGACAGACTTACAGAAACCGATAGTATTGAACAACTAGTCAATAAATTAACACAGTTAATGACCAAATGTTACGAAGCAACGTGTCCATTAATTCACCCTCCTAAAAACCCAGCCGACAAAACGTCATGGTGGGGCCCAGAGTTAAAACGCCTTAGAACCAAGGTCAGGAAAGCCTTTAATAGAGCTATGAACACATACAACGATCTAGAATGGGATCACTATAAGAATGTTAAAGCCAAGTACAAAAAACGTATAAGATACTGGAGAAATCGTGCTTGGCGGAAATATTGTGAATCCATAGAATCGTTTATACAGGCAAACAGAATTCGTAAAATTCTTACCGGTCAACCGCAAAGAGAACTGAGTTCCTTAAGGAAACCAGATAACACATACACTAAATCATTAGAGGAAGCACACCAAGTACTTCTGCAGACGCACTTTCCCGACTGCTTAATTACTAATGAAACTAACTGGTCAGACTCAGACCACAACACAACAGACACCTCCTGGCAACTTGCAATGGAGATCATAAACCCGAAGAAAATAGCGTGGGCCATCAAAAGCTTCCAACCATTCAAGGCGCCAGGCTTAGATGGCATCTATCCAGCCTTCATACAATGGGGAGGCCCAAAACTGTACCACATACTCAACAAAGTATATCAAGCATGCTTAGCTCTTGGCTACGTGCCCAAAACCTGGAGAGAGGTTAAGGTAATTTTCATACCGAAACCCGGTAAATCAGATTACTCGGATGCAAAATCCTACAGACCAATCAGTCTCACATCATTCCTACTCAAAACGTTGGAAAGACTATGTGACAGACACCTGAGAGATAACACATTATCAAAAATACCTTTACATAAGAATCAACATGCCTACAGCTCAGGCAAATCAACGGAATCAGCACTTCACGCAGTAGTAAGCAAAATCGAGGAAGCGCTGAAAACCAAAGACATATGTCTAGGTACCTTCATAGACATTGAAGGTGCTTTCGACAAAACTAACTTCGCCAGCATCAGAGCCGCACTCAACAGACATGATGTGAACCCAGTACTTACAAACTGGATCCAACATATGTTAGTGAACAGAATGGTCAGACTGGGCAACGACAAAAAACAAGGAGCCATTGTTGCCAAAGGCTGCCCACAAGGAGGAGTGCTGTCACCTCTCCTATGGAACCTCGTAGTCAACGATTTAATAACCCTACTAAATGACAATAAATTTTTCACAGTAGGATATGCAGATGACTTAGCCATCCTCGTAACGGGCAAATTTGCAAGTACGATCTGTGAACTAACACAGACGGCCCTGAAAATAGTTGAAAAATGGTGCAAAGATTATAATCTGACCGTCAACCCACACAAAACAGAATTAATAATGTTTACAAACAAAAGAACCCTAGGGAACTACACCCTACCGGAACTCTTCAACTCAACCCTGACACTAACAACAGAAGTAAAATACCTAGGAATAATCCTAGACAACAAACTAAATTGGTCCAAACACCTAGACACTAAACTTAACAAAGCCAGCATCACTTTCTGGCAATGTCGTAGAATGCTAGGTAAAAAATGGGGTCTCAACCCAAAATTGACTCTATGGCTATACACGTCAGTCATAAGACCTATGATCAGCTACGGTGCCGTAGTATGGTGGCGAAGAACTCTACTGACTACAGCACAATCTAAGCTACAGAGCTGGCAGAGGCTAGTGTGTATGGCGGTGACGGGCTGCATGAGAACAACACCCACTGCGGCCCTCGAAGCCATGCTAAATCTTCTACCATTGCACCTGTTTATACAACAAGAGGCTGCGGCTACCGCGATAAGACTGGATAGTCAAAAGCTGCTAAGAAAAACAGACACGCCACACACAAAAATTTTGACAGACGTAGTCAAGGACATTCCTCTTATGGGAGCACCCAATGATGGAATACAAATAAGATACATTTTTGACAAAAAATATAAAATACAGCTAGAGGAAGACACACATGAAGGTCGCGATAGCAAAAACCTGAGAATATACACTGACGGCTCGAAAACTAAATCAGGGACGGGCTGTGGAATATTCTCTGATGATCTAAACATTAAAACTTCAATACCCTTAGGTACCTACAACACGGTATTCCAAGCTGAATGTCTAGGTATCCTTGAGGCAGCCAGAACAATTGCGACAAAGGACGTAAAAGGCTTCTCCATTCGCATACTATCAGACAGCATGTCAGTATTACAGGCACTAAGTAGTAACGCCACCACATCAGGTTTGATCTATGAATGTCACAAGGCTCTGACACAGGTAAGTGACCGAAACGAGATCACCCTACAATGGATCAAAGGCCACAGTAACTCGTGGGGTAACGATAGGGCCGATGAGCTAGCAAGAAGAGGTTCGGATATGACGATGATAGGACCAGAGCCTATCGTCTCGCTACCTTCTTGCTGGCTCAAAGGCCAAATCCTACAACGCACCAAACGCCAACACAACAATTTATGGCGCGAAGTTGCAGATTGCAGACAGGCGAGGGAATCGCTTCCAAACATCGATGCCAAGATGAGTAACCGTCTAATCAAACTTAACAGACCCCAAATTAGACAAATAACCGCGGCACTAACTGGTCACGGACCTTACAATAAACATCTTTTTAATATAGGTATAACCGACAGCCCACTTTGTAGGGCTTGCATGGAGGCAGACGAAACAGCTGCACATGTCATTTTATACTGTCCAGGTGTAGCGGCATACCGGACACAACACCTTGGCACCCTTAGTACACTCCCAGAGGTTTTCGGCAAGACGAAGAGTCTGCTGAGATTCCTGGAGGAACTGGGTTGGCAAGAGTAACACGAGCGAAATTTTTCCCACACACGCAAAATAGGCGCAAGACGTCGAGTTGCGGAAACAAGCCCGTTTATACCATACCATACCACCATACATTCGGATGTAAGCATTGTGGTTAAGCGGTCAAGGCGCAAGTTAGACAACACATATGCCCGGGAGCAAGTCCCGTCGGAATACAAAGTTTTTATTTTTGTTTTTTTTTGTATTTATTCAAGTGTTTTAGTTTTTTTTTATCTAAAAAATACGATATAACAAAAAAGAACTCCGAGCGACGCTCGGTCACCCAGGTACTTATTATATGATACAGAAAATGCATATCATAGTTATTGTGTGTATTTTGATAAAGTAAGAAACTTGTATCTCATTTAAAGTCATCATATCTTATATATTTAAACGAGCAATTCTTGTATATTTATATCTTTATTTATTTATTTATTTATACCGGCGATCTCGGAAACGGCTCTAACGATTTTGCTGAAATTTGGTATATGGGGGCTTTCGGGGGCGAAAAATTGATCTAGATTAGTCAAATGTCTGGGAAAACGCGTGTTTTCGAGTTTTCATGCGTTTTTCTTATGCATTATTCTACGCAAAATTTAATCGCGACATCTATACAACTCTCTCAGTAACACTTAGTCACTTAATGTAAAATTATTTTTAAGCCAAATTAAAAAGAAAATTATTCTTATCGCGACATCTATACAACTGTCTCAGTAACACTTAGTCACTTAATGTTAAATTATTTTTAAGCCAAATTAAAAAGAAAATTGTTCTTATCGCGACATCTGTACAACTTTCTCAGTAACACTTAGTCACTTAATGTAAAATATACAATCTTTCAAGAACTCCGAGCGAAGCTCGGTCGCCCAGGTACTTGTAGTTATAATATATGTCGCTGCTTATAAACGAAAGGGCCACAAATCAAAATTGTGCAAAAACACTTTTAATTTAAAAATGTGGCCAAAATGCCGGTAGTCTCATAGTTTCACAAAGACACCCGTCAAAATCGGCCTCTTAATCACAAATTTATGCATGCGCCCTTTTGGCATTTCTACATATCGATGAGTAAGTTCAGAGCAAAGCGGCCATCTTTTTAGTTGCGTCCCGATAGTCGGCGCGAGCGCACCTCAGTTTTGAGTTAAAGGGCCATATCGCGAAAAGTTACCTGTATTGTAAGTGAATTTTATGGGCAACAGGGCCACATTCGGGAATGCGTTCGTTTCACATAGAAAAAAACAAGTAAGTACACAATTATTTTTATGACAAAGGTGCCACATTTTGGAAAGCGTCCGTTTCGCATAAATAAACAAGTGAGTACACAATTATTTTTAAGACGAAGGTGCCACGTTTTGGAAAGTTTCCGTTTAGCAATAAAAAAAATACCTAAATGTTTTTATTGTTATATGCTTAAGAGTTGTTTTTGTGAAACGTCTGTTTTGCTCATAACGTTGTTGTGCTTGCAATGTTATCTTTTAAGACAAAAGATTATGAAAAAATTATGGGAATGCTTAAACAACAATAAAGGAATAGGTTGCTGTATGATTAATTCATATTTTATATTGTGCAATAAAATAACAAATTTACTAATGTCTATACTTTTACTAACTATACTAATAAGCGCACATTTCTATAACTTTTAATAATCAAATGAACGAGGTTTGTAATGGTCTTGAATTCAACGTCCTATGCTACTCGCTTTTTTATTATTTGACCTAAGTTCAACATAACTTTGCCAACCTGGTCTTGTCTTCTCTGTCTACCTCTATAAGTGATGTATTTATTTTCACTTGCAGAATGAGTAGCAGATCACATAAAATTTTAAACATGATTCTACTTGAAACCAATAGTTCCATCCAACTACGAATACAACAGCCAGACCAAGATTTACCTATACCGAAGGAAAGCAAAAATTCACCCATCCATTTACAGAAGCATGATTCTCATTCTTTAATAACTGCGAACATTATAGCTGCGAACCTACACCTACTGACTTATATGATGATTCGTTTGATACTGATTCCACACCAGACGGTCAGACAAGCTTTGATGTTGATATCTCATTTGATGACACAAATCAAAAAGCCTTGGAATATCCTAAAAAACCAAACAAAGTTGTTGAAGAGAGTAGCTCAGATTCTGATGATGACTCCAGCTCAAGTTCTAATAGTAATGCTGGCAAAAGTACGAGCTCAGATAGTACAGAATATGTTTTTTCATCAGACGATAGCGTAAAAGATCCTGAGTACCAAATTAAGTCTCCAGCTG
The DNA here is from genome assembly GCA_033884665.1 of Argynnis bischoffii washingtonia. Lineage (NCBI taxonomy): Eukaryota > Metazoa > Arthropoda > Insecta > Lepidoptera > Nymphalidae > Argynnis > Argynnis bischoffii. The sequence continues at coordinate 7,552,003 of CM066618.1, read as the reverse complement.
AGTCAGAGTCAGACAATGATTCGACAAAGCCTAGGTATTCTAGAGCTTGTAATATGCATTCGTCGAACCCAGGTAAGAACAAAATTTAAATAGATAAGTATAATAAATAGTATGATGTAGTCTTTTAGCATATTTGATGTAGATAGATATATTTGATGTAGTCTTTTACAGTGATAACTGTTGTGACCAACAGAAAAACAAATTCATGTTGGCAATGTACCAACACTCACAAATATTTGATAAATTGACATATCCAAAATGAGGGTGACTCGGTACACTACGTTATTGAGAAGAATATTTTAAATGCATTCAAATCTTCACGTACCAGATCAGTACATAACATTAATTGAAACGGCTAAGAAGAAAGGCACACCTTATACTGTTATAGAACTGACACACGGCAGTTTCTTTGACCTTAAACCTCTGGCTGTTGGTAACTACACAGTTACAGAAGATGGAGAAAGGTTGAGATGGACAGATTATAAAAATTAATCGAGAAAACCGAAACAAGTTTTTTTTAAGACTTCTTACGATGACGCAGAGTTTAAGGCAGTGTCCACTTTAACAAAAAGACAAGCTAAGTCTAACACTGTAACAAACACGACACTAAAAAAATTATATACACAAAAACTAAAAGTTCCTAAAACAAAAACACACCCTGTGTTTTTCTTCTTCGTTCTTTAAACTAATAGAAAAAAATGTTATACCAAAGTATTACGAAGTTTTTTATTCTAGTCTTTAAACGTAATAGTTGACTTTGACGCAGACTGATTTTATAATATAAGTATAGTAATAATTGAAACATGATTGAAACTGTTGTTTAGTAACTACTTAGAAACCGCTTATAAAGAAATATAATACCTTATGCAGAAATTTTGAAAAAAAAAAAATCTCTTGTTAGTACTAGTACGAAGAATTATTCCATGTTATTATGATTGCATAAGAAGCTATGATTATTGTGTTACCTATAGTAAGTGTGAATGTATGCCTGTTGAGGTTCTAGAAGCTTTTATTTTTGTTAATTGCTTATTTTGTATGGAACCAAAACACTATTTTGTAATAAAAAGTTAAGTTTTTGATTTATTTAAAAAATGGCAATGTGCAAATTGAAGGTTTTTTATGTCCTTTTTTTTTAATTATAAGATTCTCTTTACTCAACAAGGTTGTGATAAAAAAATTAAATAAAACATTTTTATTTTTTGTACTTGTGGCCTTTTATTCAAAATATTAATTTACTTTTTAGGAATATTTTATATGCTAAAGGGACTTATGTGCTGCTAGTTGTCTTTGGGTTATAGGTACCACTAAGTTAAAATAAACAAGAGGTAGGGAATTAAAATACGCATCGAAGGGTATATGACATAGAAACATTGAAAGTAGGAGTGTCAAAAAACAAATAAAAAATTAAATGAAAATTTTCAATGAGCTCTCCTGAAAAATACATAATTTTTATTTGTGGCCCTTTCGTTTATAAGCAGCGATGTATAAAAAATATAGGAACATAAACATTGGTGTGCCAATTTTTGTACAACGGCCACAATTGTATATTTTTTTAAATTATAAAGTATAAATAAATCGCAATTATTTTACGGTATACAGTAACTTTAGGAGACTGAAATAAGGCATTAACACTTTAGAAATAAGAGTAACAATGACTTGGGAGTTTAATTTGACCATCACAACACATAACAAGTGTGGTGACTGACGAACAAGAAGATAACGAGGATGTGGTACCTAATTTATTACTAAATAAAGTTCTTGTAATGTTGAAGTGTTTGTTGGCAGTAAAGACGTTCCTCTCGAATGTGAGGATAGCAGTGATGATAAACCGTTGGCTTGTAAAAGATCTCGAATATTTACTTGTTCGATTCAAACAGAGCCACTGACACCAACACTGACAGCCAATTTCATTGTCTTTATTGTAGATCTAAATGTTTTTTTCAGACACTGATACTTTCGAGTTATCAAAAACTATCATGTAAAAGTATGTTTATTGATCTTTCAATAAAGAGATGAAGTGGTATCAAAGCCTTATGAAGAAAAATATTTAAAGAGATGAAAACAAATATTAGCTTTACGTATACAAACATGCTCCAAAAAACTTGACAAAAAGTCCAGATTCAAAAGAATAAGTATAATTTTGATAAATAATTTCAGAAATGGAGGGTTTTTCACAAATTATATAGTTAAAGAGTTACATAGTTCATGAGTTTGTTATAAAATAACCAACATCCAGCTAAGCTATACGTTGTAGGGAATTCGGTACGGTTTGGCTACAAAAATTTGGGTCGTATTGGGTTCAACTGGCTGTTGCTAGTTTTGTTTTGTATTGCCCGTCAACCATCTTTAGTATCGTCAACTGTAAGAAATGAAAATTGTAAAAATAATACTTAGTACTGATTTCAGTAACCCTATAAATCCAGTAAATAGTAAAATATATTAGGATAGTTTTTTACACGATGCATTTTTGATATGCGATCTACATCAATTGGGATGTACATTGACAAAAGAATGAACACGAAGGGCACAAGTACTAGTTAATACGCTGAAGATCTATCACCAGACACTATATCAAACCGAATGAGAGATGAAGAAACAGCAGAAAATCTTTGGGATGCCTCCGATTTGATCTCTTTGTCGACCATGACTGAAGGTTTACATTCAGATGGCACTGATTACGACCCTTAAAATGTGTTGAAATTTTTGAATAAAGTATATTTTGAGTTTAAGTTAATAGTATATTTCCGAATATAATTAAAAAGTCTATATTTATTGCAATGCAAAATTATACACAAATACAATATTTTTTTCTAAAATATGAATCGCTAAAAATTCTTAGGAAGTTTAAATTGATTTTAGTTTAGTCTTCATCATCAACAGTGGGTGGTGGTATCATAGATCCAATATCACCTGCTTGTTCCATCGAAGACTTCAATTGAGGTATAAAATCCAAAGAAGTTGTGTCAGAATTAGATCCAAATTCATGACGAGATTGCCCTGGGTTATACATATAATAAGAATTTATTTAATATGTAATTTAACAGCTGTGAAATGTAAATATATTATTGAAAAATTAAAAAATATTATATTTACTTATATATAACTAAAATAGTATATATAAGGAGGTACCCGTTTCAATTTCAAAAGGCTGCAAAATTTTCCTCTCAGGCGAATTGCAAGGGAGACAAGGTCTTCTTTTTTGTTGTGGTTCATCCGTACGGTAGACCTTATTAATTTAAGTAAGAATAGATCTGAATAAAATAATTTTTTCGAAGTAACCCTGCATGAATAACTGAGACAGAGCTGAGATATCTTTATCATTATTTCATTAATATGCACTGTATTAATAAGGCATATTTAAAATTATTATTTATTAAAATTATATTTTTAAGGACGAATAAAAAAATTTGAAAGCCATCAAGCGATTTAAAAAGACGTACGAAATACGAAAATAACTATAAAAAGGTGTATAATTAATGTTATACTTTTCCATCTGAACCAATTTCATGTGTCACTTGACGCTGTGGGGTAATTATTATTTCTGTTGGAGCTTTTTTTAAAGTTGTCGATACTTTTGTATGTGACCCACCACAATACCGTTGACAAAAATGTGATCTAAAATAGTTTTAATTAAAAAGCGTAGTTAGCGTACATTGGTCGTCATTTCTTTATGAATAAAATATATTAAAATATCAGATATTATTTTTATAATAAAAATATACCTGGGATCTGGGGGATGGGGGATAGGTTTACCAGGATAACATATTCCATGATCGCCATCTTCTTTAGGTTTCACATCGTCTGTCCCGATTGAAGATTGACGGGTGGCTTTCGTAAAAGCTGGCAAGGTTGGTATGCGTGGTTCCTCTAATTGCATATGTGCAGGGGATGAACATGAGAGACATGCTGCATTTTGAAATAATGTTCTCGATATAGCTGCAGCTCGGGGTTCACCCACGATTTTCATCATTTCATTAACTCTATTTCTTAATTTTTCAAGATTATTGTTGACATCATCACGTAAAGATGCTACTTGGACCCAATCGGCTTTTTCGTTCAATTCTCTTAGTAAATCATCTATGGCTTTCTAAAAGTAGCTTTATTATATTACTAAATTATGTAGAAGTTATAAAACATAACTTTTTGTAAAATATGCTAAAGTTTTCTTTTTAACCTGCCAAATAATTTCTTGGTTATTAAATTTGTCATATGCAGCTCCAATACGTTTTTCAAAATCACCTCGGACAGCGTCAAATTGTTGATGAGTAACCAAACCGTTTAAAGCACCCAGTCCAGCTTTATCTCGTAAAGCATCTGCTACCTCTTCACGATCAGATTTTGTTCCAACAAGAAATTCGATTTGTTTCCATAGGGACTAAGTTTAATAATAATTATAATTGATAACATTATATAAATTAATAAATAATATTTAATAATTTATATAATCTTTCTACCGACTTTTATCTACTTATTTATTTGTAGTATGTACTTTATTTAGTTTTAAAATGTGCATAGTAAAAAGTTAAAAAGTATACTTGGAGATCGGTATACAGTAAATCTTGATTCTCTTTTAATTCTTTTTGTTTCATATTGGTAGTATCGAAGTCTATTTGGAGGTTAGTAAAGTTTGAGTTTAATTCAGAAACAGCTGAAACAATAATATAGTGACTGTGTGAATATAACTATAAATATCCTATAAATAAATAAATAAATCTAAAAGTGTCCTCATTTAGGTTCATATGTAAAAGCTGTTCTTAGTCATCATACAGTACATTGTATAAATATCAAAAATATTCAACCAATATTTTCTACAAATTAAAAACAATATTAATAGTATTTTCAAAAATAAAATTTTAAGCTATCTTCTGGGTAAATTAGGTTAGATAGAATTTGAGGTACGAATTTATTATAAACTTATACCCACTGGCTTCGATCAACAATACCACTAGATATCGGGTCGGCGTGAGAAATTCGTCTTGGTAAATATGGTAAATATAAGCTCACTTGCAAAGTGAGCGTATATTTTAATTAGTTGTATTAAAACACTGCAAGCGTAAACACGTTTACAATGCCGCAATGTGTATTTAAAAGTTGCAAAAATAATGCGCAAAGAGGATTTTTTTCGGACGCAGTGTCTTATTTTCGGTAAGTGCATGTGGATTAAGTCAATATTTTAAGATTTAACCTACGAAATAATTCAAAGAAGTAAACAGAAACAAAACATAACGATTTAGCTCACAAAGCAACAACGGGAAAAGTGCTTTATATTTTTAACATAAGGTTGATTTTACAAAAAATATTTTAAAACTTACGAAATGATCGTAAGTTTAAGATGATAATTTGAAGATTTATGACTTTATTACAAAGTGCTCTGTGCTATTGTGATGATTAGGTTGAAAATAAAACTATTATAAGACTTTGTCTTGGTTCGTTAGAATACACATGTAGCTGGATAAGTATATATTCACGCGGACAGAATTTAGCTTTAATTTTGGACGTGACACGTATCTAGTAGTATTGTTGATCGAAGCCCACTGGCGTATGTCTAATGTATCACATTTAATTATAACTTCAAAATAAATGTAATTTACCAGCAGTGTCCCCTCCTGTATTTGCAAGAGCTTCACCCATAGATTCTAAGCCTGCCTCTAAGTCATGCTGCATTTGTGTCAGTTGTTCTTGATAATTTGTCATCTATATAAACATATTTAAATGTAATATTTTGTACATATTACGGACATATGTATGTACATCATATTCTTTCAAATTACAAATAAAATAATAAAAGATCAGAAAGTCCGTGGTTTATAACAAATGTGCGAATGCGGAATGGCGCCTATATTAGCCGACACAGAATACTGTTTCCAATTTCGAATCTATCGATGGTCTCTACGGAAACTACTAAGTAACGTGTGTCATTTTTTGTCGTGCATTCTTAATAAGTTATTTATAATCTATACAAATATTATAAATGCGAAAGTATCTGTCTGTCTGTTAACTTTTCACGCTTAATCCGCTGAACCAATTTAGATGATATTTGGTGAGAAGATAGTTTGAGATCCTGGGAAGGACATAGGATACTTTTTATCCCGGAAATCATCCCTTAAGGGGGTGAAAAGGGCGATGAGTTTAGATGGGGAATTATATCTCAAGTAAGAGATATATATATATATACTTATATACTTGGCAGGACACCCAGAGGGTGTCCTGCCAAGTATCTGTCCGATATTTGTTTCAGGGCATACGGGTACGCGATCCCGGGTCCTCGAGCCACCACTATCATACCTTCATCCAGTCCGTGAAAGTGGTGTCCTCTCCTCCCTTTTCCTGCTCGTCTTTCCTGGCCCCTTCCCGCTCCGCCTCCTACCTCCCTTTTTGACCCACTCCTTACCCTGGTTTTTTCCCACAATATGTGGGGTTTTTGGAGGTCAGATGGCAATCGCTCCACTTAAAACCAATTTCGCCATGTACATAAATGAGGACAGTAACAGAAATGCTGGGTACGGCTAGGGCGTCGCCGCTAAACGACGCGCAGGCACATCGCCCTACACCTGCGACAAGTGGGCAAGGGCTACCGTGTCAAGTACGGGCACGGTTAAAGACGTTAGTACCCAAACGGAAACTCCGCTTTGCAACGTGGAATATTGGCTCTCTAACAGGACGATGCAGGGAACTCGCAGATGTACTCATGAGACGTCGGGTCCAGTGTGCTTTCCTTCAGGAAACTCGCTGGAAGGGCAATAAGTCCCGTAATATCGGACAGGGTTACCAGCTTATATACACTGGGTCACCTTCAGGTAAAAATGGTGTAGCGGTAGTGCTTTCTGAAGAGCTTCGGAATGGTCTCCTAGAAGTTGACCGTTGCTGCGACCGGCTGATGCGGGTAAAGGTACTGATTGAGGGTGTTGCCACGAACTTAATCAGTGCCTATGCCCCCCAGGCAGGCTGTAGTGAGGCCGAGAAGGAGTCCTTCTGGGAGCAGTTTGAAGAGGTACTACGCGCTATACAGACTACCGAAGTAATAGTCGTTGGGGGGGACTTAAACGGTCACGTCGGTAAGGCAGCTGAGACATATGAGCGTGTCCACGGTGGTTTTGGTTATGGTCGTCGCAATGCAGAGGGAGTAAACATTCTAAGAACCTGTATTGCGTCTGATCTGGCCATCGTGAACACGTTCTTCCAAAAGAATGCTGAGCACCTTATCACGTATAAGAGCGGGCCCCACTCAACTCAAATAGACTATCTGCTGACCAGAAGGTGTCATATCGGCAAGGTGACTAACTGCAAAGTCATTCCGGGTGAAAGCCTGACGGCCCAACATCGTCTCCTTGTCATGGACTATTTGTTTACCCCGAAAAAGAAACTAGCCGAGAAACGCAAACCTAGAATCAAGTGGTGGTTACTGAATGGGCCGATGCGGACTGACTTCCTGGCGGAGGTTGAGAAGCAAAACCTATTGATTCACACCGAAACCGCCCAGGAGGCTTGGGATCGAGCACAGTCGGTAATTACCGCGGCGGGAAGGCGAGTTCTTGGCGTTTCTAAGGGAGGACGAGTCATCGACAAGGAGACATGGTGGTGGAATGACCAGGTACAGGGGGCGATTCGAGAAAAGAAGACTGCGTTTAAAGAGTGGCAGCAAACCAACTCTCCTGAAGATAGAGAAGAGTACAATGCAGCCAAACGTGCCAGCAAGAGAGCTGTAGCCAGAGCCCGCAGTGATAGTTTATCACCATTATATGATAAGCTAGAAACTGCGGAGGGGCAAAAGCTCATATACAAGCTGGCACGTGCCCGGGATAAAGCGACGCAAGATATCACAAAATGTCTTTGCGTCAGGGACTCCCAGGGCACGCTGCTTTGTAACCATGCCTCTGTGAAGGAGAGATGGAAAGACTACTTCTGCGAGCTGCTGAACAACCAGCACCCTTATAGTCTTCCACCCGAACCGCCCCCTAACCTCGGACTTGTTGCCCCAATAACACCTGACGAAACTCGGGATTGTCTTCGCCGCATGAAGAACCGAAAAGCGGTGGGACCTGACGACATACCGATCGAGGCGTGGAAATCGTTGGGCTCTCTTGGTGTGCTCATGCTTACTGATCTCTTTAACTGCATCTTGAACACTGGAAAGATGCCAAACCAGTGGCGCTTTAGCTTTGTAACCCCTTTATACAAAGGCAGGGGCAGTGTTCAAGACTGCGGTAGTTATAGAGGGATCAAAATCATGTGTCACACCATGAAGCTCTTCGAACGCGTGATCGACCTCAGGCTCCGCCAAGAGTGTTCTGTCTCTGAGTGTCAATATGGGTTCCAGCCAGGATCAGGCACCATGGACGCCATTTTTGCCCTCAGAACTTTGATTGAGGCTTACAGGGAGAAAAGGAGAACTCTGCATTTGGCATTCTTGGACCTGCAGAAGGCCTTTGACTGTGTGCCTCGTCAATGCATCTGGTGGGCGTTGCGATTCAAAGGCGTGCCTGAGACCTATATTGACATTATCAGAGACATGTACCGCAATTCCGCTTCCGTGGTTCGAACCGCTGTTGGCGATACCGAGCCCTTTCCAATCACTGTAGGGGTCCACCAGGGCTCCGCTCTTAGCCCGTTCTTATTCAACGTAGTACTAGATGTTGTCTCGACATGCATCCAGGACCAGCCTCCATGGTTGATGATGTATGCCGATGACATAGTGCTCGTTGATGAGAACCGTCTAGAGCTGGAGCGTAGAGTGAACCTGTGGAAGGGTACGCTTGAGAACGGCGGTCTTAAACTAAATGTGGCGAAGACCGAGTACATGGCTTGCGGGAGTCCGGACTCTAGCACCATCCAAATAGGGCTTGAACCAGCCGTTAAGTCGGAGAAGTTCAGGTACCTTGGATCCGTCCTGCACGAGTCCGGAAGCATCGATCACGACGTTCAAGCCCGTATTAGAGCTGCTTGGGCCAAATGGCGGGAGGTCACAGGTGTGGTCTGCGATCGCAGAATACCGCCCAAGCTCAAGGGACAGATATACAAGAGCATCATCCGACCAGTCCTTCTATACGGAAGCGAGTGCTGGCCATCGCTGTCTCGGCACACTCAGGAGCTTCACGTCACGGAGATGAAGATGCTGAGGTGGATGTGCGGCGTAACGCGGGCTGACCGCATACGCAACACGTTCATCCGAGGCAGTCTCGGGGTCCGTGACGTAGCGGATAAGCTCCAAGAGCGTCGTCTGAGGTGGTATGGTCATGTCGCGCGTAGGTCTGAGGACTATGTTGGAAGAAAGTGCCTTGATATATTTGTCCCTGGAACAAGACCTCCCGGGCGCCCAAGAAAGCGATGGCTGGATGTCGTGAAGCAGGATATGAGAGCCAATGGACTTACACAGGATGACGCGAAAGACCGTGCAAAGTGGAGTAGGTTTAGCAGGAAGGCAGACCCTGGCAATAGCCGGGATTAATAAATGCCAGGCAGAAGAAGAAGATATATATATATATATATATATATATATATATATATATATATATATATATATATATATATATATATATATATATATATACACTACCGTCCAAAAGTTTGGAAGCAACAGGGTAAAATCAAATAAAACAAAACAAAGCCATATTTGTGTATTGATATAAAATAAAAAAATATACAAAAACTAACTTAAACAACATAAAAATTTAACATACAATATGAAAATTAAATTAAATTTTAGCTTCATTGAAGTGTCCACCTTTTTCTTCTATTATCTTCTTGCATATTCTAGGCATTCTATTTATTAATTTCTTAAAATAATTTTCATCTAACTTATTCCATTCGCTCTCTAACAGTTCCCACAAATGTTCTGAGCTAGTAGGAGATCGATTTTTCACCCTTCTGTCGAGTTCATCCCAAACAAGTTCAATGGGAGAAAGGTCAGATGATTGAGATGGCCATTGCATGATTTTTAAAATCTTTTCATCTTTTTTTTGTTTAAAAAGTTCTGGCATAGTTTAGACGAATGCTTAGGATCATTGTCTGTTGAAAAATGAATTCAGGACCAATTAGATTCAGTCCACTGGGTATGGCGGAATTCTGAAGAATTTTCAAATAGCCTTCCTTGTTAAGTTTTCCGGTTATCCTCACGAGATTTCCGGGCTTACCATTGCCAAAACACCCCCAAACCATTACATTACCACCACCGTGTTTGATAGTAGGCACTGTACATGCTTCTGAAGCCCTCTCTTCTTTTGACCGGCGCACAAAAACACGTCTATTGGAACCGAAAATCTGAAACTTTGATTCTTCATTCCAAAGGACATTTTCCCATTGGTCTATTGTCCAGTTTTTATGCGCCTTTGCCCATTCAAGTCTATTTTTCTTATTCCGAATTGTTAATTTTGGTTTTTTAGCAGCAACACATCCTCTTAGTCCCACAGACAGTAGGCGTCTTTTAACCGTTGTTATTGAAATGGGTGTTTCTCGCGTATTATTCAGAGCTGCGGTAATTTGTGGTGCAGTTAAGCGTCGATTCCGTTTAGATAGAACTCTGATGAAGTTATCCTCTTGATTTGAAGTGGATTTGGGCCTACCAGACCTTTTTCTATCTTCATTTTTGCCAGTTTCTTGCTTTCTAGCAAGGGTGTAGTGGACACCTTTACAAGAAATTCCGAGCCTTTTGGAGATTTCACGTTCACTGTAACCTTCCTCACGTAGAGTACAAATAGCGCTACGCTGTTCAAGCGTGATTTGTTTACGTTTTGCCATTTTCAAAAGAATAAATACGGTCAAAGCAGTAATCTAAACAATTCGAATACAGACAAGGTTAATTTCACTACTTTTGCGTGCCAATGCTCAAGTGCGACTAAACAAGGTCCAAAAAAGATAAACAACAAAATATTTTCAAATAAAGCTTAACATTGCATAAAAGAAAGCACCCAACGGATTAAGTAATAAAACACGTGTTTCGTTATATATATATATATATATATATATATATATATATATATATATATATATATATATATATATATAGTTTATTCTATACTAACCGTGAAAACGTACCTAGGGACGAACGCGAGTGAAGCGAGCGTGAGTCACTAGTTATAACTGTACGAGTAATATTTTCATTTTTCTAAATATTCGATTTTTTTTAAAATGCTCCAAAATTATTGTGGTTGCGTTTTACAACCTATGGATGCTGCACACAACCCTCGTATTACTTAAGGCAAATAGTGATTTTTAAAATAAAAAGTTGCGGTTCGGGTACAGAATATCGTCAGACGCATATAGGGAATGTGTCTTAAAACTTATTTCATGCCTGTGAAGAAAGTCCAGTATCCAATATATTTATTTGCTGGGCGTATTCAGAAACTAATATTTCTAAATCATCCATACGGTTATTCAAACTTAAAGCATTACTCAGCCTCTCTTCTGTAAATTATTAAATGAAATACTAAATATTAAGTCTGTAATGATTAAATATTATTGTTTTTTGTAGCACAAAATATAAAATGATATGTTTACAATGTAAGAATTGGAGCGTAATTATTTAAATACCTAATTTATGTGCTAAGTTTAAAGCATCTTCAGCGTTCGCTGCTGCTTTGCCAGTTATACCTGTTACAGCTTTAAGAAGGCTGTCATAAAGTTCTTGCATTGCTTCACTGTAATTTATATTATTAATTATTTATGTATACCAATGTATTGTCTTTGGTTTAAGCAAATGCACTTATTTACTTACCCTAATTCGATAACAGTAATACGATCCGGTTGTGTTTTTGATAAATCATCAATTTCCAAGACTTCAGATGTGTCGGCAGCTGCTTCGTAATGTATCTTTCCTGTACCTTCACTTTTTAGTGAGGTTGACTTTTTAGTACCCTTTGGAGATTGCTTACGCGAGGTTGATCTCCGCCCTTGAGCATCTTGTGAATCACTTGGGGTGTCAAAGATAACTTTTGTTTCATGTGATTCTATATCTTTCTATTATTTGAATAATAAGAGTAAAAGTTGAATATAAGACTTCATACCAGATAGATATAAAAAATAAAATTTTAGCAGTATATTTCTTACGCCTTGCAATGTCGATATGTCAATGCCTTTTTGTTTCGCAAGTTCGGTCATTAATGACATCATTTGTTCCAAAGTTTTCTCTGCAGAATCCAGGCGAGCAGATAATTGTAAGGCAGCCATAGCATCAGTTAAAGAGGCGCCTTTTCGGAGATCATGCATAAGTTGCATATTATCAGGAAAATCTGGTTTACCAATTGGTTGAAATTTTTCCTGCAGTTCTTTAACTATTATTGCCAATTTATCAAATTGATCTTGAGTCACAATAGATAGTCCTTTTGTGTCATAAGGATGTTCTAAAAATGTTTTGTTTTGTAGATATTTATTAAGAATTAAAATATAATTTAAGAGTAAGTGCTACCAGTCTTTGCGTCAACACCATCTGTCGGCGCCCGTTCCACTATAGAAAAATAATAAACTTGTATAAAAAGATAAAAAAAGAGAAAAAAGAAAGTAACGATAACATATAAATGTTTGTATTTCTTACCAATTAAAAGTTTCTCATATTGTACTTCTGTAGATAAAAAATAAATAAATGAATTATACACTTTTCTTTTAATATATAAATTATAGCAATAATTAACTATTATTAAAAAAAAAAGATATACTGTACCCATAGAATCTAAAGAAGCCATAGGCGTTGGAGATTTCTCTGCTTCTTCACGAGAATTCGCTCTCTGCATGATAATAAATAAATAATCGTATAAAATCCTCTTTTTAATAATATTTTTTATAGATACATTATAACTTGGGGCACTCTACGGTAGTTGTCAAACTTTTTATGCCAGAAGTACTGGTTTTAAGTCCTACTTGGAATCTAGAATTGGACCTATTTGAAAACATAGGTACGAGTATACATTGTACAGGTCCAGTTGGTGCTAAATGTTTTCATCAAACATGTATAAATATTTAGCTATTAATATCTAAACTTATGCAACTATGTGCTAGTGGTTACGTCATATGTGTGTTGCTATCATTTTGTTACACCATTTTATTTTGGAATAAAAGTAGCTTACCTTACTCGTAGAATAATATAAAAAAAAATCGAGATAATATTGCTGAAAAGAAAACAACAAAAATAAAATAAAGCCAAAACGAAATTATGCTTCTTCATGCACCTGATTAACGATTCTTAACTCGCGTTCTCGTTGTTGTTCTATTAATTCCAAGAGGTGATGATACGCTTGAGAGTCGAACTAAACGAAATTTGAATTTGTAATAAGTAATAAATAACATGCACTATTTTTGATAAGAGGTTTGAGAAGAAATGAATAATATGAATTACCTTGTCTCTGCTGCTTTCACGATTGGAGGATTTTATTGATGATGACTTATCTGTAGAAGATTTAGATGTTGTTTTTTCAGACGATTTGTCTGTTGTCGATTTTAAAGAAGCAGGTCCGGATACTTTTGTACTATCAGCTGCTACAGGTTTTTTGGTAATTATTTCTTTGTCAGTCTCAATATTTTTTTTCCTTCGTTTGGGAACAGTTGCATTTAGTTTTACTTCGGTTATTGATATATTGGATGTTGTACGAATCATAGTGCTAGGATCAATGTTAACTTCAACACGACGTTGTAAAAGTCGTAATTGCTTTGCAAGTATAAGGAGTACAGTCTGTATAAGTTTAAAATTTACAACATTTTCCTGTAAAATAAAAATATTAATGTAACTTATTTTAAACATTACTATGGATTTTATATACAGCGATAATTCGTGGCCTTGACTATTACTATATATATATATATATATATATTATATTTAATAGCAGTAGACTTCACCAGTGCATTTGTTCTTACATCAAAGTCTCCAAAAGCAGTGTCTATTAATTCTCCTATGCTCATTATACTGGAATTAGACATGTTGATTAATATGTTTGATATTTATTTTATTATATCTTTTATTTTATCCGTATGTTTTTAATTATGTCTAGTCGGCCAAGCAGTTTATTTATCATGATTGATGATTGACAATTGTTGACATTGTAGACTAACGACGAATACAAGTAGGTACCATATAATATTATAATAAAGTGGAATAAATGTGGTGATCTTCGATCAACAATACTAACGAGGCATGACAGTCTGTTTCGATTGTGTGTCGTGTACTAAACACGTGATTTTAAAATGCCCAAGTAAGTTTGTTAATAAATGAAACAATTCACTTGTTCTTCTTTACATCGCTTAAAGTTTTTTTTTTAATTATGAATCTTTGCATAATATTAGATTTAGTATATGAACTTCTTCTATTAAGAATTATTATTTTTTACAAGGCTTTATGCCCCAACGCTTTATGTTCGTAAATTTACATGTTACACTTAAATTGCAGTTCTAGCTGCATAGTGCATATTATAGTAAATTATATTTATACTAGAGATAGACTCTAATTCAGATGAACCCTTTCTTTCCAAGGGATACTGAACAAATGATGATATGCAAGAGATATAACAAGAGATGCTACATGTATTGATAATATATTTACAAATTATAAACCATTCTCTAAATCTATTATAAACAAGTTGAGTTCAGACCATTGTGGTCAGTTAGCTTCATTTTCTTATACTTTAAATGACAATAAAAATATGTTAAAAAAGACTTTTGTCCCCATAAATACTACACGTATGGAGAAGTTCAGAGGTAATATTGTAGCAAAACTTCCTTATTTATCTTACAATAATGACCCCAACTTCTTATATAATTCTTTGTTTAAATTAATAAAAACAGAATTTTCTACAATATTTACTTCTAAAACAGTCAATTCAGGGGGTCTCTTGTCATTTAGTGAATGGGCAACTCCTGGCATCTACAAGAGCAGGCAAAGACTATATGAATTGTATGGTGAAAAAGCTTATAATCATAGTACATCGTTTGCTTCTTTTGTAAGTGCCTACTCAAAAATGTTTAGGAGAGTATGTTCCATGGCAAAATCTTTGTATATTAAAGACAAAATAAAAAATGCACATAATAAAGTAAAAGTGACGTGGAACATAATTGCTTGTGAAAGTGGGAGAGTCACAGATCGCAGCTTCGATTTTAAGTTGAATATAAACAATAATTTTATTACTTCAAACCAAGAAGTTGCATCTGAGTTTGAAAAATTTTTCACTGACATTCCAATTTCAACAACGCAATCACTCAATTCATCTCCCGCTATTGCCGAATCTTTACTTAAGAAACATGTTAAAGAATGTAATGTAGTATTTAAATTTAAACCTGTATACCCCAAAGATATCATTGCTGCCTTCAAAAGTTTGGATCTCAAGAAAACCGCTGACCTATGGGGTATATCTGTAAAAGTTATTAGCTCGGTAATTGATGTTGTTGCACCTCATTTAGCTACTGTATTTAATAGCAGTATAGAGCATGGTGCGTTTCCTGATCTAATGAAACACAGTAAAATTATTCCTATCTTTAAATCAGGTAGTACCTTAGACCCTAATAATTTTAGACCAATTTCGGTACTGCCAACGTTTAGTAAAATTTTTGAGAAAATCATACTCGCGCAAATGTTAACGCATTTCAATGCACACAATCTACTTCATAAGAAACAGTTTGGATTTACGAAAGGCCGCTCCACGGCAGATGCTAGTGTTGAGTTAGTAAGAAATATTTTTGAGGCTTGGGAAAGGTCACAAGATGCACTTGGGATATTCTGTGACTTATCCAAGGCCTTTGATTGTGTGCATCATGAGACGCTGATCAAGAAACTGCATCATTATGGTATTAGAAATAAGGCACTCGACCTTTTGAATTCGTATTTAAATAATAGAATACAGAGGGTTGATGTTAATGGTAAGAGATCTCCTGGAGCTCCGTTAGATATGGGGGTTCCGCAAGGGTCTATTCTCGGCCCCTTTCTTTTTCTAATTTATATTAATGATTTGCCATCTTTTGTACAGGACAAACATGAGATAGTATTGTTCGCTGATGACACTTCACTTATTTTTAAAGTGAAGCGAAATTTGCTTATGTACGACGATGTAAACGATGCTCTCTCAAAGGTTGTCTATTGGTTTGATTCTAATAATTTATTATTAAATAATAAAAAGACAAAATTAATAAAATTCACAACACCCAATGTTAAACTTGTTGATAATGGTGTAATATTAAATGGGGAAATGTTAAAACCGGTAGAGTCCACTAAATTCCTGGGTATTATCATAGATTCCAAATTGCAGTGGGGCCCCCATATTGAGGGACTAGCGAGTAGACTCAGCTCTGCAGCGTTCGCGGTAAAAAAAATTAGACTTCTTACTAATGTAGATACAGCTCGCATAGTATATTTTAGCTATTTTCATAGTATTATGTCGTATGGTATCTTACTCTGGGGAAATGCAGCAACTGTTAATACGATTTTTGTACTGCAGAAAAGAGCTATTCGTGCAATTTATAGTTTAGGTCCTAGAGCGTCATTAAGAGATAAGTTTAAAGAAATAAAAATATTGACTGTTGCTTCTCAGTACGTGTACGAATGTGTTATGTATGTTCGTAAAAATATACACGAATTTCCCAAGAATTGTGACATGCATAACTTTAATACTAGGAGCAAACACAAACTTGTAATGCCTGTAACTCGTTTAAAGAGAGTCAGTAATTCTTTTTATGGACAATGTATACGCTTGTACAACAGGATCCCAGAAAATGTTCAAAAAGCTTCTATCATTAAATTCAAAAAAATTGTTAAAGAACGTTTGTGTGCTAAAGGCTATTATACAATAAATAATTTCATAGAAGATAGCACGCCTTGGGAATGAAGTGATCGCCTCCAGGCTACTTCAACTTTATAAAAATATTGTAAATTACAATTTATTAAAAAAATATTAGTCCCGCTGAGTTTCTTTCGCCAGTTCTTCTCAGGTCTGAGGTTTCATTTTTCCGAACTGGTAGTAGACTCATGACGTTCAGTAAAAAATTGTAATAATTTAATGCTGAATAAAATATTTTGAATTTTTTTTTTTTGAAATGATCCAATAATTATTCACGTTCACGCAGAAATTTGATCGGCGTGGTGTTGCCTTTTCTTTTTCCGGGAATAATTGAATCATATAATATGCTGATTTACGTAGAACCTTTTTATTTTTCTAGAATAAAAAGTAGCTTAAAATATGTCACTTTCAGTAAATATCTATGCTAATAAATGTGGTTTCAAGAGTAGCAATGGAAAGGTAAAAACGGTAGATTAAAGTATTATGTGCTGAACCTATTGCATTTGGTCGTCAATACGAAATTATACAAAAGATATATTTCAAGCTAAGTTTCAGAACGGAACTTAAAGGTTAGTAGTTTAAGACGAGGAGGAGGCGATTTATTTCATTTCTATTCCAAAGTATTAAGTATCAACTCGGTTAATTGTGTATTTTCTCAAGAAAGTAACGTACACATACAACTTTGAAGATATTACAATTTAGTATATTACAAGTATTTAAAAAAATGCTTTGCTTTACTTTTATTTTATTTATTTTCTTTTATTCTATGTTTATAAATATTTAGTGCGAGTAGGTACGTTGATATATAATATTAATAGTCGGGTATAGTCCTCGCGCCTTAAGCTCAGCTTTGCATTTGTGTGAGTGCACACGCATAGTGTA
This sequence comes from Argynnis bischoffii washingtonia, assembly GCA_033884665.1. Taxonomy (NCBI): domain Eukaryota; kingdom Metazoa; phylum Arthropoda; class Insecta; order Lepidoptera; family Nymphalidae; genus Argynnis; species Argynnis bischoffii. The sequence goes on along the minus strand of CM066618.1, from coordinate 7,534,376 downwards.
CGGAGAGGTACGGCTTGTGGCGTTGCGCGTCCCGCGCATGGTTTAATCCGGTTTATACTGGTTTTTAAAGCGCGGCCTGAGGCGCGGCGCGTCCCGTCCGTGTCATCTCCCTGCCCTGCACTTTCCGCATTTCATCTCTTGTACCGCTTGCAGCTTAACGTATAATATTATTTTGTTGTTGTGTTTAAATTATTATGTTGTTATTATTATATTATTATTATTATTAGTGATATGGCTTCTACTGTAACTAAATTGACTAAACGAAAACCATTAAGCAGCAAGAAAGAAATTTTTTGCAAATATAACGAATATTTTAAATACGTAAACTAAAAAGATATGTCAAAGATATTAAAATGTCAGCCTTTCCTATTGATAAAATATTGATTTTATTTTTATGTGATTTTTTGACTAACCTTACTTTTGGCTATCACTCACACTAATGCAAAGCTGAGCTTACGCCTCGAGAACTGTAGATAATAGTAAATTAAATCATATTATACGAAAAATCAAAGAAGATTGAAATAAAAAATACAAAATATATTAAACTTATTGTATATTTTAATATATATATATATATATATATATTATTATAATATATATTTACAAAACTTTTGTTGAATTTTTTAGCCAAAATAATGAAAAAATATTTATTACAATAAAATATTAATAGGAGACTATTTATACGAAAGTGATTTAACTATTTATGTACAGTATAAAGTAGTAGTAGTCATTAAAGAAGTAGATATTTTATAAATATGTAAACTTTTAAATATCGCATTTTAATTGTAAAAAAATATAAAAAATCTATTCGTTCACACCTTTTAGTTTATGTGAATCAATCATATTGTGTAGAAAAGAAAAATAATTTCATTTCAAGTTATTAAAATTAACTACCTATTTAAATATGCAACTACTTATCTATGAATTAAGTGAGCTAAATATTAGGCACGAATCGGACAGTTAGTGGAGCGCGAAGTGATGCAGGCGGGTGCCTCGATAGGAGTCGGTGAGGTGGCCGGCACCGTAGCCTCAGTGCCCACACTTTGACTAGAGATTGTTTGCGCTATAGATAATGTTGGTTTTGGCTGTTCCTTTTGAGTAATTTCTTCCTTACGAACTTTAGTTTTTTTGTCGACTACATCATTTATTAATGGCCTCTCTTGTTTTTTATATATTACTTGGTCATTAGTTACCAGAACTGCTAATGGAGGAACAGGAGGAATATATGCGTGAGGTTCATAATTATCGTCAACGTAATCCTCAGGATTCCAAGCTGCCGTGGTCGTAGATGTTGAAGTCGATGTAACTTCTGTTGTTGTAGCTCGTAAGGTCACTGGTGAAAACACAGTTGCAGCTTCAGTGGTAACCTTTGCAGAAATAGTTGGGGGCGAAGGAACAGTCACAACTTTTCTATATTTACTTGATCTAGTCTTTCGTCGCGCTTGTAATTTTGGCACATCGAGAAAAAATGGATCAAAAAGAAGATCAGATTCTTTATAATCGTCATAGTTGATTGGTACTATAGGTTTTACAGCACTAACTACATTACCAACAGTGTAATTTAGTCTTTTGCCATTACTGTCACTTACAGAAGCACTAGCTGTAACTATAACACGCGGGGGACTTTTTGGTTTAGGCAACCTTTTTTCTTTCACAGTAGGTGGAGCTACAGATCGAGCTGATAGTGTGGATTCGTTTTCCGGAATTATATCGTCGCTGCGTTTTCGATCATAGTAGAAAGGATTAAATGGCAATGGTTGCTGAGGCGGTAAATGTGAAGGAAAAGGTTGTGGGCGATGTTTTATAGAGCTTTCTAATCTGTCCGAAGGCGCAGAGTTGGACCCAGGCCTCAGCATTTGATCACGTGGATCATTTGTAGTGGGACGGAATGGTGTTGGTTGAGGGCGCTGAACAAATGGCACTGGTCGAGGTGCAACAGGTCGTGGTGCCGTTCTTGAAGACTCGTATTGAAAATGATCATATTGGTGCGGAGGTGCGTGAGTTATATAGACACCATCGGCAGGACGAAAACTTTGTCGTTGGAAAGAGATAGCCTCAGATCCTGGACCACGATGACGGTAAATAAATTCTTGCGGCGATAAAAGTGCAGGATCTAAAGTGGATGATGGAGATGATGGGGTATATGTAGAGTGAATTGGAGGTGCCAACGAAGATATAGAGGGTGATGGCGAAGAGTTTAAATAAGGAGAGGAAGTTTCATGAGTAGTAGATTGCAATAATATACTACTAGTAGTGGGTCTTCTCGTAGTTGTAGATGTTGTTGTGATAGTTTGAATAGTGGTAGTTGTTAATGGACGTGAATATTCTTCGTCATATTCCGGGCCTTCTGAGTCTATCACATCGGCGTCTTCCTCATATTCTGTTTTAACAAAATTGTTGTTATAAATATATTTTTATTACTTTCATGTATAATTTGTTTCATATATAACAGGAGAAAAATTACAGTTTTTTTATTTATAACGTACCTTCACTGAGTTCTTCTTGCTTGGATGGCAATGGTGGATAACTAGATGTAACTTTTTGCTCATCTTTTTTTATCTCTTGTATTGGGTCTTCCGTGGAATCAATTGTTTCTACTGATGAACTTAAATTTTTATCTAACGTTGTTGAATCATTGGCAAAGGGATCTGATGTCTCTGTAGTACTAGGCTTGTTTGGCAAATGTGATTGTTCTGTTGGTTTAGGTGTAGGTTTCGTTTGGTCTGGTTGAATAATTGGTGGCGCAGTGCTACCATATAATTCTAAATTTAAGCTATAAAACTTTTCTGATTTAGTACAATCAACTTCATCAACTCTTTCACACACACGCGTCTCCTGGAATTATTAATGGACTTTTTTAATGACCAAATATATGTTATTCAATGTGAAACATTTATATTTTGATATTGTTTTTCTTCGAACTATTACAAAAAACAATGGCAGGTTTTTATACGTTTTACTTGATATCCATTTGAGGCGTTTTGCAATAAAAAATGCAAAACGATAGGCATTGCTGGCACAAGTTTAAGCAAGAAAGGTTTTTTTTTCATAGGAAGTAACAAAAAAAGCTGTTAGCATTTTTATTTTATGATTTACGGTTATACACATACCTGGTAATGATAGCTGCCACTGATTATTGTACCAAATATTATAAATTAAAAAAAGTACATTACTAGCACCGTAAAAAAATAAGCAAAATAAAAAAAAAAAATGTATTGTATATGTCCTAATCTAAGACCCCTTTAAAACATCAGGTAAATCTGCCATTGTTCTTTATATAGTTTTGATATAATATAATTTAACCAATTTTAATATATGTGTACAGGATGAATTTTTCAAGTGGGCGTGCATGGCTAAATCCGAAACTATGAGGAATAGCGAAAAGTACTCAAAGGAGTCTCGGGCCCGATATTCATGAAAACTAAAACTGCATCATTGGATTTTTGAAAAATCAATTTTCCTAGCCAGGAATTGAACCTGTTAATTTTGAAAAAAAAAAACACATACTATATAATTACACCATTCGATAGTGTTGCTAATAAGGAACGCATTCTAGGAAGTCATGACATACGGCAAACTTAAGGAAAGAGCTCATTTTTAACAAAATGTTTTTTTTATTGTTCTTTATTATTTACTTAGTAAACCTTAACATATCAATTGTTCAAAATGATAGCCGTTGTTTTCAATATATTGCTGGATTGGACGTTTCAAGGATTGTACTACATTTAGCATTACAATATTATTAATTCCGTTTAGAATATTGTCCAAAGTCCGTTTCGCACATTGACTTTATAATCATTTTAAAAGTATTTCCACCCAAAGGTTAGATTTTTTTTTAAATAAAAAAGAGTCATTAGTCAGAAAATTAATTTATAATTGGTAAAGAAATTGCATAACATACACAAAAATAAAAAAGATATACAATCGAATTGAGTATTTTTTTTAAGTTAACCAATAAAAAATATACAATATGCATACCTGATCAAAGACGGTACCATTAAGGCAAAGGAACTTGATGTCCATGGGCTCCTCCTGTTGTCCCACTGTGCATACATGGAACATCTGACAGGAGGTCTCAAGGTCCGCATAGTAACCACCGATTACTTTTCCGGTACAAGTAAAATTTGTTTCAGGAAGGTTATCAAAGTCCAAATACTGAAATGGAAAGATAATATTAGTAAATTATTAGCACACTTAGAACAAACTTTTTAGTTAAAAAATAATCGTATTTTTTTTTGAAGTCGGTTTTTTATTTTTTTATTATACATAGTAGCAAAGTAAGAAGAAAGTATTTCAATAAAATATTCGCTTAAGTCGTGTAAGTTAGTGCGATGCCAAATTTTATATGAGAACTGATAAATTAAAATTCGCTTTTATTAGTAACATCAAAAAGTCTGGCTCTAACATCCAATCCTAAGGTATTAGGCTTGTCAAATCAAACAAAATAAACCCAAACTCAAAGTATCTATTATTCTTCTGGCCTTACCATCAGATCAGTTCGACGATACCGAATCACTGCACTATCAACGGAAATAGAAACACGTGCAAAGTTTCAAGTCAATATGACAATTAGAAGTAGGTATGGGATGGTATTTTATTTTGAAATTTAAATGGGATCAATTTGGAAGTATACACTTTCAAACAACACAAAAATTGTCCCAATCAGTTAATAAATGACAGAGTTCTGAGGTAATAAATATAAAAAAAAATACAGCCGAATTGACAACTTCCTCCTTTTTGAAGAATTCGGTTGAAAAAAAAAAACAAAACAAAAATTAATCAAAAGTAATAAACATTCTTCCAAATAAAAAAGGATAATATTGTTACGCGCCGCTAGTGTGGGCGAAGACATCGTTTCCCCCAACGTGCGTTCACCTTGTCGTCGTGGGGGGGGGGGGGGGGGGGGTGTCTCATTAGCGTCCGGCAGTTCAGCCGGGCGCGAAGCCAAGAAACACACATGGTGGTGGCCCACTTCAGTAAGCAGTGTACCATGCGGGTTGCTCCTGGTACTTCTCTGATAGCAGAGTGGACTGGGGAGCAAGCCCATGGTTGTTGTGGTCTGCTTCGGTAGACCAGCCATCGGGGCGTCGTGGTTGAGTGAGTAGGCGATCCTGCGACGCCCCATTAAGACGGGGGAGGTTTTGTTGGGTCTCAGTGGGTAGTACTGGCTAGTGGTATGCGTAAATGCATTTCCCAACATTAAAAAACAAAGGCGAAGGTATCGAACGCCTTTGTACAACCTCTGTGGTGTCCGTATACGCAGGTGCCAGGCAGGCAAGAAAAGTATGACGACGAATATATTTTTGACGTTTGGGCGGGACGTATAATTTTCTCTTGTGTGTATAAAGTTTATTAATTACTGACAATATAACGATTAAAACAGTAAAAGTGTTTCATTGTTTTAGGTATAATATTTTTATATTTTGTAGTGAGTCGGACTGCCAATTACAGTCTTCGCGCTTAAGCTCAGCTTTGCATTTGTGTGAGTGCACACGCATACGCGTGTACGGAGAGGTACGGCTTGTGGCGTTGCGCGTCCCGTCCGTGTCATCTCCCTGCCCTGCACTTTCCGCATTTCATCTCTTGTACCGCTTGCAGCTTAACGTATAATATTATTTTGTTGTTGTGTTTAAATTATTATGTTGTTATTATTATATTATTATTATTATCATTAGTGAAATGGCTTCTACTGTAACTAAATTGACTAAACGAAAACCATTAAGCAACAAGAAAGAAATTTTGTGCAAATTGAACGAATATTTTAAATACGTAAACTAAAAATATATGTCAAAGATATTAAAATGTCAGCCTTTCCTTTTGATAAAATATTGATTTTATTTTTATGTGATTTTTTGACTAACCTTACTTTTGGCTATCACTCACACAAATGCAAAGCTGAGCTTACGCCTCGAGAACTATACTTTCCTATGAAATAAACATTATTAACTTACTTATCTAGTAATTAGGAAAAATTGAATAATTGTAAATCTTAAATTATATTACATTTACGTCTATCCATTAGGAATTCTGTTTTCTATATTCAGATTCAGATTCATTTAGCATCCTAAAATTACCTAACTACCTAGTATAGATTTACCAAGTGAGAAATTTTAAAAAAGGATTCGCGCAAGTCAGTCTTCAATTTTCAGATTAATGAGTGTAAATATGAAAAAAAAAATTAAATAGGTATGTTAAAGAGATCATAATGCACACCTTCTGGTCGGTGGTGTACTTTTTCGGCAGGATTATACAATTTCGTATATAAAAAAAATATAACGTAAATAGGTCTAGAGATCTTACTAGCCTTAATCCTGTTTGGAAACCGATTAAAAATATAAACAAATTATCACAACATTACTGTCACATTGATTCTAAAACGCCTGAATATTATGTTGAAAAATGATGTTATATACTGAAAGCGACAGTTAAATGGAAATTCAATCGGAGAGATTTTTTAACTGTTCATGCAGTATAACAAAGCTATACCGGCCCAATTACATAGGCCCTAACTTACCCTACACTAACATACCCTAACTTGTGTGACAACCCTTTGAAATGTCACTTACAAGTTGCCGATATAAAAAGCATTCAGTAGATTTAAACCTTTTTATTTAAATATGACGTTTCCATTTCATTTATTTTTTCTGTATGATATTAATAACATAAAGCGGTGCTAGCTTTGTGTACCGAACCCTTTTCAATTTTTGCTGTGAAAGATGTAGCCGTTAGATATCTATATTAATGTAAGGGTCAAGAGATTGTTTATTTGTTTTAACGTTCTTTAAAAGTAACTCTCTTTTGGTATTTTACAGCTTATGTATTGAGGAAGGTTATCGGTTATCTTATATATCACACATACTACGACCCATGAGAGCGGAGTAATTCTACAAAATTAAAAGACGCGGGTGGAGCCACGAGAAAACGCTACTTTTAAATATTTTGCTCCATAATATCTCAATATTACTGCAAAATTATAAACTACGAGTATATACTCTAATACGAATCGGAAAAGATTTTTCATAAATATACTAATAACAGATTTTAAATATAATGAATATCATCATTTTCTTCTTTTCCAAATAAAGTTTTTATATCATATTTTGTATAAACACTCGGTTCAAAGGGTTTATAATTATAATATTAATTTCATCTTACTCCTGGTTGAATGGACCTTGATATCCGAAATTCATTTTGGAATACAAAAAGCAGCAACCACAGCCAAACTGTAAATTAAACAAAACAGATTTTTTAAAAATTAGATCAAAATATATGTGCATAGAAAAGAAAACATTAACAAATAGTAGCATAATCGCGAGTTTTAAAATATAATTGAAAGTTTTTTAGTTATACTAAATTGATATACAAAACCGTCGTAAGTCAAACCAAAGACTAAAACCCAAAAATGGTAAGATCTGATTGAGATAACACAAATTCGAACTTAAGGGTCGTCCATTAATGACGTATTTTTTTTTAGTAACTTTTTCACTGCCCCGTCCCCCCTGGTAATAGCGATGAGGTTTTAGACAAACCCTCCCCTCCGAATCCAAAATCATTGTAATCGTGTATTTTTGTAGTTGTAATTCTACAAAATTATGCACCGTGATAAAAATGGCCAGATAGACATTAAGGTTGCAGTACCTGAAGCAAATACTAGCTCTTTTACACATGCTCGCTATTCCTCTCGGAGAAGGCAGGTCTGGAACAAAGCTTTCAGCACTGTCATCGGGCTTGACATATTCTGCTACGACGTCATGGCCGTCGTCGATATTATTCCATACTTTTCTGAGAACTTCTCCAGCCTTCTGAGTTCAACGAAAGAACGACGAAAGACGAAGTTCAACGAAAAAATAAATACACGTTATATCTCACTACATCCCCCCTCTTCCCTTGTGATGTTTCGTGATTTTTCCGAATCCCCTCCCCCCGAGCCTCACGTGATTAATGGACGATCCCTTACGCGTTTGAAACAAATCCTTGTTATATTTATTTTATTTTCGAAGAGAAATTGTAATTTGATAATATTGCTGTAAAATTTCCTATTATTATTAGTAATGTGTACTTGTCAAACTTGTTATTATTGCTTTTTTTTAAACAGTTTCGAATTTTGCGCTTTTTTGAGGACATTTGAGACGTTGATTGTCTATATTTACATTGACATACATCCTCCAATTAATTCATTCATCCTATCAATGCAAGTTATACTATTTTCACCATAACATGGTGCAGGTGACACCTCTTAATACTAAATGGATTGGGAAGTGACAACATTAGATCGATTTTATAGATAAAGGTTTTTTTGACAGTTTTATGGATTCACCGTTCATAATAGCAGTAACAGATTCAGATTCATTGAAGCCAATGAAGGTTCAGAAGTTTCAGACTTTGATATAAATATAGATTGTGAACGCTTAAATGATTAAAATTTAATGACGGTGTATATTATTAATTATTATTATGGTATTTATTGAAAAGAATCGCGAAAATCACGAAAATCGTTTTATATTTATTTATATATTATGCATTTCACAAATAGTGTGTTACAAACACCAGTTAAAAATTAATCTGGATGCTACATTTTAAAGTAATTAATTAAGTAAATGATTGTATAATTGTAATAAAAGAGAATATTTTCTAAGATCATTAACTACATAAAATATAAATAATACCTTGTAAAGCAGAGGCGGAACGCACAACGAGCGCGCCGCCGGCTGAGATCCGAGCCTGCCGTCGCATCTGAAATTCAGAAACAATAACAGTTTAATATTCATCGTCTGGTAGAGCTGAATATATGTACACTAATTATACTTTATAATTAAAAAGTCACGATAACTTCAAAATGATTTATTCAAAAATTCAAAATAATTATTCAATTTGTTGGCAATTTTTTTTTGATAATTTGTATGAAACCATTTTCGGGTATTAAAAATAAATCGCTTCAAATCATTAAGCGAAGACATTACGTATTATCACACAATTGAAAATTTCCTCCTACTTTGGAGTTGTTAAAAATTGCAATTTATCTATTTAAAAGGATAATTATTATCGATGTTTGCTTAGTCTGAGTGTTAAAACGGAAGCAATAAAATACGGCTTAATTTGATATTATTAAAAATAAACAGACTGCTTTAGTCCTACTAAGGAATGGTCAAAATGTACTGGACAAAAGAATAGAAGCGAAAGAAAGATAAAATAAGGCCGTTAAAGATAGTTGGTTGAAACATCCAGCCGTCAGCGGGTAATCAATGTTTACTATTGCATTCTAATAACAGGGTTTGATATAAGTTAGCGATAAACACTCCAACAATAGCTGCCGCGGAATGTTCGCACGCGCATCACAAAATAACAATAGCATTTCGACATTTACAATTAACCATCCACAATGAATTGTTCCGATATGCCTCATCCAAATTGCATAAGATAACAATTAAACATTTCGATGTTAAAATGGTCTACTTTTACAATGTTAGTAGTTAAGGAAGTGGGTCGATAATTTTATATATTTAAATTTTTTTAGAATCTTTCGAAATGATTACAGTGCGTAATACGGTTCAGTTTATGTTAGATGTTTTAATAGCAAATTATCCTAAATAGTAGGTATCTATTGTACAGTGTCTATATGTATCGACAATTTCGTGTTTAAACATCCTGACTATGGCACAATGTTAGTTTATAATCTACATTGAATCGTGTTATTTAAAAAAATATTAGTTCGAATACCAGTTAATTTATGTAAATTTTATTGAAGGCCTATCAGTCGTTGTCATGTCTCAATTTCAATAAAATTTGTGCACTTTGAGTTCATAAAAATATAATCGTAAATAAAACAACTTTCAGTTTTTCCCGATTTTTCCAACTCGCTGGAAAACTTTTCCAATTTAACAACTTATGAAATGGTCAAGCCGTTCTCACGTGATGCGCTTACCAGAAAACAGTAATTTTTATTAATAAAAATAAGGTATTTTAGAAACAATGATCATGCTCAATTTTATATATGTAATTTATGAATTTATTCTGCTTTTAAGTAATTTCTTACTATAAAGCATATTGTATACGAAGTAAAATTGTAAAATTGTGCTAACCAAATTATTAGTACAGCGCATTCAAATAATAGAAACTGCACTCTAAAATTTATTTCTTTAGAAATATTATCTTAGAAGAATTACTGAAGTGTCTATAGCTAATACAAATGTACCCTACATCTTTTATCTATCGATTAGTATGGATAATAGTCAAAAGTAATAATCTATACTATAATAAAACTGTAGAGGTCGAATGTCTGTACATAGAAAAAAAATGCTTAAAACCGAGTCAGGGGGGTGTAAGAAGAGCAATGGAACAAATCTTGATTTTTTTCAATTTTTTTGTTTCTCTGTCTGTTTGTCTGTTTGTCTGTTTGTCTGTTTGTCTGTTTGTCTGTTTGTACGGGCTAATCTCCGAAGCTGCTGAACCGATTTAAATGAAATTTTGCATGGTGGTACCTTATATCCCCGGTTAACATTTAGGATACTTTTCATCCCGGAAAATAAAAGAGTTCCCGTGGGATAGTTAAAAAACTGTAGTAACTTATACAGCTTAGTACACAAAAACTAACCATTGGATTTTAATGAAACTTTACAATAATATAGTTCATACATCAGAATAACAAATAGGCTACTTTTTATCCCGGAAAAATGTACGGTTCCCGTGGGATAGATTTGTTTTTGTTTGACTAAAGGTGAACCCGAGCGAAACGAGCGTAAGCCGCTATAATATTATAAATCGGAAAGACTTTTTTGTTTGTTTATTTGTTTGTACCGAATAAGCTCTGAAACTACTGGACCGATTTAGATGAAAGGGTTTAGCGGGATAAGTATAGCGAACTGGCCCCTTAATGGCAACCTATATCGAAACATGTGTCAATAAGGGCTTGATGTAGAAAAGCAATTCATACGAGTTTAATTGTCGTACTCCGCTTTGACCTTGGAATATAAAGAAAATGAGCGTAACTATGACTTTTGTTCAAAAAGGTATATCTCGAAAACCTTCAAAGCTAGAAACTTAAAACTAAAGCGAGGTTTTAGGTAACCTTTGAAAGCATATTATATTTTTTTTAGATTTTTTAAATAATAACAACCCTTTTTAAAATAAATAATCTATCTATACTATAATAAAATAGTAGAGGTTGAATGTCTGTACATAGAAAAAAAATGCTAAAAACCAAGTCAAGGGTTGTAAAAAGAGCAATAGTACACATCCAGATTTTTTTCAAATTTTTTGTTACTCTGTCTGTTTGTCTGTTTGCACGGGCTAATCTCCGAAATTATAGAACCAATTTAAATGAAATTTCATATGGTGGTACCTTATATCTCCGGTCAACATTTTTGATACTTTTCATCCCGGAAAACTAAAGGGTTCCCGTGAGATAGTTAAAAAACTGTAGTAACTTATACAGCTTAGTACACAAAAATTACTGATTGGATTTTAATAAAACTCTACAATAATATAGTTTTTATACATCATACATCAGAATAACAAATAAGCATCTTTTTATTCCGGAAAAATGAACGGTTCCCGTGGGATAGATTTGTTTTTGTTTAGAGGCAACCCGAGCGAAGCGAGGGTGAGCCGGTGAGATGATATATACTCCTGGGTATGTGCGTAGTGCGGGTATTGTGCGCAGGGCAGATAATGTGCGTAGGGCAGGTAATGTGTGTATTGCGGGTAACGTGCGTAGGGCGGGTAAAGTGCATAGGGCGGGAAAAGTGCGTAAGGCCATAAAAGTGCGTAAAGTGGGTAAAAAGCATAGGGCGGGTAATGAGCGTAGGGCGGGTAATACGTGTAGGGCGGTTTAGTGCTTAGTGCGGGCTTCGTGGGTAGGGTGATTGAAGTGCGTAAGGGAGGAGGGAGGGGGGGGCAAGTGCGTGGGGCAGTCAAAGTGTGTAGCGAGGTTAAAGGACGTAGGGGTCAAGTGCGTGGGGGAGTCAAAGTGTGTAGCGAGGTCAAAGGGCGTAGGGCGGTCATAGTGCATAGGGCGGTTAAAGTGCGTAGGGCGGGTAAGCATAGTTTGGGTAAAGTGCGTAGGGCATTAAAAGTACATAGTGCGGGTACTGTGCGTTGGGCGGGTAAGGTGCGTGAGATAAATCTGTTTTTGTTTGATTAGAGGTGGACCCGAGCGTAGCGAGGTTGAGCCGCTATAATATTATAAAAAGGAAAGACTTTTTTGTTTGTTTATTTGTTTGTACCGAATAAGCTCCAAAACTACTGGACCGATTTAGATGAAAGGGTTTAGCCGGATCAGTACAGCGAACCAGCTCTGTAATGGCAACCTATATCGAAACTTATGTGTCAATAAGAGCTTGATGTAGAAAAGCGATTCATATGAGTTTCATTGTCGTATTCCGCTTTGAACTTGAGATATGAAGAAAATGAGCGTACCTAACTATGACTTTCGTTCAAATGGGCACAACCTAACTATAGATTTGTTTTTGTTTGTCTAGAGGTGAACCCGAGCGAAGCGAGGGTGAGCCGCTAGTTTATTAAATAAGAATACTTTAATATTGTCAACATTATAAGTTCGTATCAACAATTGTATTTATACCGGAATATATACTTTTATTTACTTTAAAAGGGACATTATCTAACAATGTTCATAGTTCCTTATAAGTATTCTGTAACACAATAATAAGAAATAAATTGGGGGTAATTGTTATTTGTTATTGTGAAAGTTATTACATGAGTAGTTGTGTCTGTTGTAGTAGGTTGCCCTAGGGCGTGGTTTCCTTGATTCCGAAGCAATGGACCAGCAAAGAAAATTTTATATAGCGACAAAAGTTTCTAATAAATTGCAATAAAAAGATAAAGTTGATAGAGATTGGGTAATTCAATATTTAGGTTATTAGGTTATTAGGTTATTATTAATTATTTGTACGATGCACATATTCATTAGTAACGCAGTTATTTCAGTCTGGAAAGACTACTTGGAATAAAAATAAATAAGGCTAAGGCTAAGGACTGTCTGAACAGGTTGATTTGATTTAACCCACTAACAAGAGCTAGTTCCGACTAAATAATTCCCAATCAACTATGTACTTATATCAGTTATTTAGACATAAGCATTCATAGTTTTGCAATATTTAAAAGTAACTTAATTTATTTATAGTATATTCATTAAATGCACTGTTTCGTTTACCTTTCATTACACAGTCGTATGAACTTTAATTATATTCATTACGTATTGAGGTATAGACTAACGGGGCAAGTATACAAGTCCGTTATGTCAGCAACCGAGTATCAACGTAGGCGCATGGCGGTCAGTGTGTTACAACTTCGAGGTGGGAATGTTATTACAGAATATTATTGTCGATGCTATTTTATGATATATAAAAACGTATATAAGAGGTTTTCTTGTAAAATTCGTAGTCCATAATTGTAAAAACTGGATATGTTTTTTAAATTATTAATTTAGACTGGTCTTACACATAATTGAAAAGTAACAAATTTTTTAACTTAACCAAATAATTTTATAGAGATATATTTATAGCGTGTTGCCTATAAATGAAAGGCACGTCATCACTAATTATAATAATAAGTTAAAAATGACGAAAAAGAAAGTTTTGGTTGACTTACTTCCGCTATAAATAGAGATACATAGCAAAACCATATATATCACTACTGTTATGATTAAGCAAAACAACATTCGCATAATTGAAAGAATCGCCGTGGTGAATGTTATGTAACGTATCTAACGAGGTAGAGACTACCGAAACCTCATATAAAAACTGTGAAGAGTTATAGGAAGTTAGATATAAAGCGATAAGTGTGTCTAATTAAATTTAATACTTTAGTTCTCCACTTCACGTAGTATTTTAAAGAATATAAAATAAAATAATGAAACGCGACCTAAATTTAGTAAGTCGCATAATTATGTAATAATATTATAATTTTATGGCTACAGACAAGAAAACAATGACGGGGCCAAGTTTGTACATTAAATTATTTTTTTTTTAATTCAAAGAATAGAATAGAACAGAATCACTTAAGGGATATTTGGGATATAATATTATAATACGCAAATTATAGTTGTGACGCTTTGAAATTTGAATTGTTACACGTTTGCCTACCGAGTGCTGCTTTTAACGAGTTCAACTTTAAACTGCTCTTTGGTAGTAACTTTGATAACAACAAAACCATTTGCAGTTTATTACAGATTGGCACTGTTATAGTACGAGGATAAGAACTGTAAGTCAAAGCAACAGGTAGTAAATTTCTTATCTAAAAAATTACACATATGTGGGGTATTATGCGATTGAAATATTTCTTTTGAGTCGGATTTATTTTGAGTCCCGTGACCATGATTGCTGTAAAGCAATCGAAACGTCGGGAAACAAAAATCGAAATAAATCCGCGAAAAAATCCGAAAAGATAGTTTTATTTAAATGTCTAATATTCGCGTAAATCTAAGAAAGTATTAAACAGCTACATATTATATGGTAAATATATATGTAAAATCACAACAAGAAGATAGTTTTAGCTACATACATTATTTAATTTATATATCAATATAGCTTATATAAATTGCTATAAATCATGCTTGTAACATTATTAATACCTTTGCAATCATTTTCATATTCGATCTTTGATAGGCAGTCACGAAATTGATCCAATTTCAACTAAAATACTTTCGCTATGGCTATAAGTACTTATAAAATATCTTGTAACAAGACAAACTATACATTATACTAGCGACTCATACTCGCTCTGCTCGGATTCGTCTCTACTTATGTTTTTAGGTTTAGTATAGATATCTCAGAGGTGAGATATTTTGTAGCAATAAAATGTATCCTATATGTTGACCCGGATAATCAACTATCATTATACCAAATTTCATCAAAATCCCTCCAGTGGTTTTCTGTGATGCAGTAACAGACACACAGACAGACGAAAATTCTAAAAAGTATAAATTCTGTCTCTATATCGATAATAAAGTCTATTTCAATATGATTTTCCAAAAAAGTTTAATGTGCAGATTTGACTCAGAATTTTATTATATATATAGATTAAGATATTTGGCATTCAGTGACTGATATTTAAGTTTGACCGCCAATTTTGCACATTATTTTGACAGATCTGGACTAGACATAACTTCCTAGTAATAAATCACCATTGATATTAATAATATTTACATTATCTGATTTTAATTTTTAATAGCTCTAGCTATTATGCAGAATTTGAGTTTGATATTTAATATTAAACATATACTCATTTTATAAGTAGTTATGTTAAGTCTCTTAGCTTTACGTAATATAATAAACAATGGTTCGCCCACACGACAGACAATTACGCTAATAACAGTGACCTACGGCGCGCGTGCCAAATGATATCGAATCCATATAAGGATCGTCTAACTACCGTTTATGTGTACATTCCCGTCCTGATTCACTGATTATGCTTATCAATCACACCGTCGCTCCCGCCTACATTTTGCTTTGTTATATTTATGGAGCATTTGTTCTTATGTCGAAATTAAATACCGTAAAATATTCTATGATCAGCAAAAAATTTACTTGATTGATGATTTATTTTGCTGATGTAGTTGGCAAAAATCTGTATTAGTTGAACATTTAGCAAGTTGAATTAATATGCATAAATCACGGTACTAGAATTTAGATATTTGTGACTGGGATTCACCTTCAGACTGGGGCGAAAGCTAGAATAAAATGTTGTATATTTGTGCTTTCTTTACAAGGCAAAGTACAACAAATAATGAAGTAAAATAAAATAATTTAAACCATTTTGTAATTGCAGTCATAATTTCTAAAAATTATAATTCACTAGCGACTCACCCTCGCTACGCTTCGGGTTTGTCCCTAGACAAAAGCAAATCTATCCCACGGAAACCGTACATTTTTTTAGGGATGATCTATAGCCTTCCTCAGTTAACGGGCCATCTAATGCAAAAAGAATTTTTCAAATCAGATTAGTACTTCCCGAGATTAGTGCGTTCAACCAAACAAACAAACAAACAAACAAACAAACAAACAAACAAACAAACAAACAAACAAACTCTTCAGCTTTATAATATTAGTATAGATTAGTCAAATTTAAATATAAAGTAAAACTTACATAGAGATTGTTCTCAGGAGAAGTGAAAATCCTACAGTCCTATAGTGAATGCGTAGAATGAGTGTCGTGACAATGTACACACTATGGACGTGATTGACAGTGAGTCAGTTCTACGCGTCACCCGTTCGTAAATAAACAGGATACAATTACTTATTACATTTTTTATTCACATATTGTAATGGCTATTAAAGTTTCCAACAATCGCTATAATACTCTGGAATCCAGATAACAAATATATAATCTAAGCAAAATTAATTGTCAATAAAAGCATATTAAATGTTTAGGGAGTTTGTTCAAAGGGATGAGAAGAGTGAAATGAAATAATTTAGAAGAAAGAAAGTTTTATTGTTCTTTTGGTGAAATAAGATGAAATGAGGAAAGAACCATTTTCCTCCTTGTAGGTAAGTACATATGAATCTCAAATGACGAATACAAGATTGCTATAATTAGCGTTGATTGTCTGTCTAGTCTAGGTTATCGAGGTTGTTGGCCTGACAAATAGTTCGTATCCTGGATGACACGCCTCGGAATACAGTTGAAGGTCAGCCGATGTGTGGCGTAAGTTGTGACATTCATTAAATTCGTTGCTCTTTATTGCATTCCATAATGCATGTATTATTAGATACTTAACTTTCAGTCGAGTATAAAATACTTAGTGTTTTACTAACAACTTGCACATGTACAAAGTATGTTGATAGCTTCCAGCGTCATTTAGTTAGATCATTAATAAAATTTAGTGATCATCTAATATGTTTGCTTGGCTAGCTAAAAGGTATAAATTTTATATAATTCGATATCTTAACTGGACATTTAGTGAACCGGAGCGAAAGGAAGGAGTCCTGAAATATTTAGCAGACAAAAAGAAGAATGGAAAAATTTTATTCGCATGTAAGCAGAACAATTAGCAAATGGTTATTCATTATTGCTCGTTATGATACGTTCTAGAATGACACAATATAGAAAACTTAAGTTTATCGCACATTTTTAAAAAATGTTATTAATATTAAGCTCCTTAACATCGAGACGTCTGCCGCCTCCGTCGAATTCCGCAACGATTTCTGCAGCCACGCCGTTCTCAGAATTTTTTATTGTTTACTCACTTACTAACCATGAATGATTTGATGAATAATTACTTTGATTGCTGCATCCGTTACTTTAAAGTATTTAAATTAGCATACTACCTCAGTAAGGTCATTTTCACATGGAATAATATTATCTCTATATACACAGATTATGCACATATGTACTTATTATACATGTATCGTTAGCCTACATTTAGTGTCAAAAATTGCGTTACTTCTAAGAAATGTATTATAGTTTTCCAGACGGTAAAAAGTTTCGTAAATTATCAATTTATAATGTTGGCTAAAACATAAACAATTTATCTAAGTTTTAACCATTTTTTATATATGTTTATTTACACATACACTGGTAGTCCTAAATAGAATTGTGACACTTTTGGCATTTAGTTACCTACTCGCTATTTCAACATAAAAGTTCACATGCACTGATCGTTATATAATGTATTAACAGAAGATCTAACCTATGTTAAACATGTAAGGCTCAATTTCATCTAGGTGTGTTGATGACTCCTATTAAACATTTTATTCAGCAAAATTTCAGATTTGTATTTTAAATAAAGCAAAGGAATTGTGGGCTGGGATGCTCAGAAACTATCCAGGACGGATGGATCTTGATAGAATTCTTGGCCTATTCGAAATTGAATAATCAGAGATATGTATACACTTAATAACTTTAAGTGATTCGTAACCGTGAGATTATGTCAATATCGCAATGCACAAATTTACGTCTATAAACATTCCGTCATTTAACCGCCTTACAACAAATAATATAGGGATTTACATTACGTAAAGGATATTATGCAAGACAAAATAGTATATTATAACATACTAGGGCTATAATTTATATTAATCTGGAGATCAGTCGATTTGTAGCAATTAAAGTTTAACAAGTTTTATAAGTACGATTGTATAATAATAAAATGTGTTGACTGTCTTAATCTTGAAAGCATTAGTATTAGAAATCATTATAAGAGATTATTTTCTATTATATCGTTGATATAAGTACTCAATAGCAAATCAATTTTATATGCAGGACAGTGAACTTATCTAGATTCTATGTTTGTAGTTCACTTTTAATTAGACAGTATGACGTTGAAATGAAATGAAATAAACTTTATTTAATTAGACTTATTACAAGTGCGTTAGCATCAATTTGGTATGTCGCTATGTAAATAAATTATAATAGTAATTAATATGGTTCATGTTATCTTGTGTAAGTCTAAATACTTACAGAAGTTATAAATACATATTAATTTAGCTTAATAATACCTATGTTTTCATTAAATTAAATTATTAGACCCATTAAATTTTTAATATATAAGCTTTGTAGCGTAGCTTATAAGTAAATTTATATGAAAACGAATCTATTAAAAAAGTGAATGAGAGCACAAGTAAGAAAGGTTTATTAGATGTTAAGATAAGATAAACAGCAAAAGTCTGTCTCGAGATGGTTCAGATTTTTATCTTCTCTTTAGTTTCATTGCGCTCGTGCCGCTATTCACGTTTTGGCGTGAACAGCCTTTACGCAGGTAATTATTATGTTTGAAAATTCAATGTAATAATTAAAAGTTATACTGTCATTCTTCACTAATATACTCGGTTTCACCGCTACATCAATATTCCCATGACCTTTTGTTTCTTGGCCTCTTGTTCACTAATCGTTTCCATTTACCATTGCATTATTAATAATACATAGTATTCTTCCAAATTATTTTGTGACTTCTTCGTGACTTATTATTACGTTTAAAATTCTATCCTAGAACGAATAATCGTTAAGGACAATACTTTTCTTCATTCCAACTATGAAACATATCTTTTTAAATCCTTCAAATATCAAATTGAATAGATTCCTATCGAAGTATTATTTTAAGGAATTTTCTCATATGTATGATAATTATAACTTGAAATAAAAAATACAGCATTACCTTTGGTATTTGTAATATGGCTGGCATCTTTTATGGCAATTAACTTATGATATTTTATAAACATGAAGTATTAATAATACTTTCTTAAATTTACGCGAATATTTGATACATGTATTTTTGTTACAGCCGCACCACAAAATTATACAATGATTTACAAAAATATACTATCTAACGCTAAAAGAATTTTTCAAATCGGGTTAGAAGTTCCTAGGATTAGCGCTTTTGAACACACAAATAAACAAACTCTGCCTCTTTTTAATATTAGAACAAATAAATTGTCTAGTATTAAAATGCTAAACGATAATAATTTCATAAAGAACTCAAGTTTGATTAAAGCATACAAGGACATAGGCATTACTTAGTGGAATATTCGGCTAGCATATCTCTAAATGTTGCGGATATGAAATATTTCGATGACGCCATGGCTTGACATTTAAGATCTTAACGTCAAGTCCTCGATGTTAGTACATTGATTCAATACATAATATTTACTAATGAGAGACATATTAAATAGAATTGGATATAAAGAATATGCTTGAATGTGGAATCTTGAACTTATTACAATGAGTATTAAAGTTCTAAAAGATAGACAGAAAGGCTACATCAACTCTACTAGGTCGCAAATGTTGCTATATATTCAGCCCTTTATAACGTCCCAGTACTGGGCACAGTCTGCTGGGTCATAGTCCACCACGCTGGCGTAAGTGTGGTAGACTGTTCAATCCACTGGCCAATCCACCAAGGATTTCACACGTTTTACGAAAATTTGCTAGGTTTTTCACGATGGAAGATTTCTCCTCACGATGTTTTACTACGGTACTAGCTTGCTAGTTATCTTAGCTTGCTTGATATCATGTTGAAAACGATTAGCAAATAAATATATAAGAGGCGCGAGACCCGGGATTCGAAATGATTAACAAGAAGCAAGTGCGATATTACTACGCAACCACTACCTTTTATTTTACTTTTCGATTTTGCTAGTACAAAATAAAAGATTCAGGTGGTATTATATTCATACTATAGATAAATCTATTTGGGCCTTTCACAATATAGCCTACATGTAATTGTATTATAATTTGTTGAAATTAAATTATTACTTGATGGGAAAACATCGGGTTAAGCGTGACTGAAGAAGCTATTGTAGGTTTATTATCCTTTCAAGATGCTGTAATCTCATGTCTAATCTGCAAGAAGTTATAATAGAGTGGCATTATATCTAATACCACTATTCTAACTTTAGTCTAAGTAGGTATTAGAAATGTTCAAATTGTGTCCATTCTGTTATTTATTTAAGACTCACGCGCGCTTCGTTCTCGTTCGTCCCTAGGTACGTTTTCACGGTCAGCTATGTTGCTACTTCTAAGATATTCATTTAAACTATATAGTGATTTACGTTACGTACGTACGTTATTGCGTACGCCGTGCGCGGATTTTGTTCACAATTTCATGGGTTTTCATTTTTTTCGCGGAACCCTGATTATTTTTCTATAATAAAACTAGCCTAAGTTACTCCTTATAATAGCAGCTATCTGCCAGTGAAAGTCCCGTAAAAATCGGTCCAGCCGTTTCGGAGATTAGCCGGAACAAACAGACAGACAAAAATACACATCCATATGCATTTAGAAAAAAGCGGTAATTTTAATATTACAAACAGACACTCCAATTTTATTTATCTGTATAGATGTACTCAATATTATTTTTAGGTTAAAGCAATATTTCGTTTAAAAATTAATTCTAAGGAGCAGTGATTTAACCTTGTACCCCTTAAGAACTTAAAAGTATAATTTATTTATATGTATATTTATGACTACAAAATAAGGGTATTTTTTTTGTAGACATCTCTGAAAATATATCAAGTGTATGTTTCGGTATATATGTATAAGTATGAGAACAATTCTGACAGGAGGCGTTCTAAAAAAGTAGTAATGTTGCTCTGTTACGGTTTTTAAGCTACAACAATGGAGAAAGTAATAATCATTAGTTTAACAACAACAATTTCTTTCAAATTTGTGTGACAACAATTTCTATTATTTATTTATATGAGTATATTAATCTGATATTGATGGTTGATTTTTGATTTACTTACGTGTAATGATTGTGGTAAGAATTTTTCAAAGAAGTATAAAAAAGAACACTAAATAATACTGATAAAGAGCCTGTACAGGGAGTTGTTGCGAATAATAATTCGGAGGAGTGGGTGAGTGTGGGTGGAGATGCCTGAGTTCTCCAGGGGGAAACAATGTTTATCTCCTTCTTCTGGCTTGCCTTCATTTGGACCGCCTATAATGGAGTAAGTCCAGTAAACTTAACAGACTACATAAATTAATAGACTACAAAAGCTAATAGACTAAATGCTCGAAAAGGTGAAGTACAAAATCAGCATAATTTCGGAAAAATCCGCTCAGGTGTTTTCTAGGGATGATTTAATCGGTGCACATCTCTGGACACGTTGTTACGTCTATTTGTAGGGAGTGATAGAAAAAATAGTATAGTTTGCCATATTTTCCATAATTCACACGCATTAGGTAGTCGGTGATTATCTTTGGAATATTTCATATTGGTTAGTCTAATATGGATCCCGGCTGATGCGTTTTAAGTTAAACATTTAAAAAAGTCTTAAAATCTTTTATTGTTGTTTTTGTATTCATATAAGTTTTTCAAAAGAACTACTTCCTTTAAGTCCATGATCTCTATGATAATAATGAAAAAATATGTGAAATGGGAATAATGTTAATAATGGCACTTTTACAAATTATACTTATCTGTTCATGCTTAGAATACAATGGTTGATGAAAAGCAATAGGAACTCCATTTGTGCATATTATAATATTCATATTATTCAAATCATACAGTTTTATTCTATGACATACGGTAACAATAAACATAAATCCAGGTACAGATGGATTTAGGAATACAATTGCTAACTTACTATGAGTTGCTTTAAGCTTTTTAAAAATGTATTGTAGAAGTCTTCATTACTCATTGTATTAATGTCTAATCATATGAGTATTACTAAAATGATTCATGGCTGAGATGGAAATTATACAATTTAGTAGGAGGTATGTACAGGCGTGCTGTACATCACTGCAAATCATTGTTGCTGTAAGCCAAGGGCAGAACGTATTCTATGCCTTATTCTAGCCAAGGCTGTAATTCCTTAGACGTACGCAGATCGTAAGATTAATTTAATGCACGTACCTAGTTATTTCAGGGTTTTATCTATTTACCGGAAATTTAATAAAAATTGTATAAAAATATTTTCAAATACAGTTATTTAATATTTAATTAAATTTATGATATTTATTTCATGTATTTATTAAAGTACCTGGGCGATCGCTAGTTCTTTTTCTTTTTTGTTATATAGTATTTTTTAGTTAAGAAAAATAACTAAAAACTTGAATAAATGCAAAAAAAAAAAACAAAAGTAAAAACTTTGTATCCGACCGGGTTTCGAACCCGGACACCTGTGATTGTCAATCTTGCACCTTGGCTCTTGATCACGATGCTTGTGCCCGAGCGTAAGAAATTATCGACCATATTTTACGTGTAATAATGCGTAAGAAAACCGCATGAAAACTCGAAAACACACGTTTTTTCAGACATAAGACTAATCTAGATCGATTTTTCGCCCCCGAAAAACTCCCCATACCAAATACCTGCGAAATCATGAGAGCCGTTTCCGAGATCGCTGGTATAAATAAATAAATATACAAGAATTGCTCGTTTAAATATATTAGATGAAATATGTACCTACAATATTAAAATATAAATATTTAATAGGATTTTGCATGAAGCAGATCCGTAAGTATAAATATATATTATACTAAATTATGAGTATAAACTTTTATATTACACAAAATCAACCATACGTTTGTCCTACATATAGTAATGTATTAACTTTCGATAGTAAAGTTTATTTTGGTAAATTAATCAGGAACTAAGCTAGTATTACTATGTTATTGTGACCACATAAAGAAATGTTATAAAAACTTGTCAACTGCAATGCATTTACATAGATCAGGTAAGTAAAGTCCGCAAAGCAAGGGCAATGGTCTAAAGGTTACGACCTACTTGTGTACGATTCAAATTAAGCTGTTTTAAGATGGCGCCGTTAGGGTCGCACATTCTTTAGAGGACATCTGGAGTTTAATAGAGAATTGCATAGCAGGCATTTGCGCCCGACGCGTGACGGAGTGCTGCGCAATGTTGCGCAACGACGGAACGCACTCAACCCGCTTTTACCGCCAGTCCGTCTATATGGTACGTTTTATTACGTAAAACTGTATCAAAATTTGTATTCACGTAGAACCTTAAGAGATAAATACTAACTTTGTACATTCGACTCTATAATGATACTGTTAAATCGATTTAGTTATGCAAGGTCTGATGGATAATCAGAAGCAGCCTTGCTTATCCACTTAGACTAAACTGAGTGAATGTTAGATGTTTCTTAAACAAATGAAAAAAGTGAAAAATGCGTACATTGAATTAGTTAAACGTTGTTCGGGCGCAATAAATCTACATTTGGAGCGACAGCCGGAGAGTGCTTATGCAAGGCAACGTAACTTTTACTTTCTTGTAATATCCAGAATAGGCATAAAAACTTTAATAAAATTATTATTAGCGCTTATTTTAATTTATGTTTTGTTTATAATAAATTCGGTAACATAGAAAGTCACTGGCCTGTAATTAATTGACACTATATAGGTACGTAATGAATATGACATGTACGACGTGACTGATCTGATACGCGCGAAGTAGAGCAAAGATAGGCATGTCGAAGTGTTGGTCTCATACGTAATACATCTAGTAGCCCTGAAGCATGTCACTGTGCATAATTAGCGAAGATTGACGTACGTCTGAATCATGAACAAGATTCGAAGCACGAAGGGCGTCTTCTTACAAAGCAGTTCTACTTTATCATGTAAATATATTATGTTTGTGTTTCCTAAAATGTAGTTCTAAAGAAACTCGTTTTAAAGTGCATTCCTTGTTATCGGAAACATTTTACTTCTTTTTAACCGATTTACATATTTCTTAGATATTGTGTTTATTTTTAAGATCCAATATATATAATTGCAATACATTATATTTTAAAGTATTTGTAGGCAGTGGTAGCCCAGTGGTAACGCGCTCGTTTGGGAAACCGAGTGAAGCGGGTTCAAATCCCGGGTCTCGCACCTCTGATATTTTCATGTGCGAATCATTTTTAACATGATTACCACTTGCCTTATGGTGAAGGAAAACATTGTAAGGAAACCTGCATGTCTGAGAAAACTTAGCAGGTTTTCGAAAGACATGTGAAGTCCGCCTATCCGCACTTGGCCAGCGTGGTGGACTATGGCCTGATTCCCCTCGTATTGAAGGGAGGCCCGTGCCCAGCAGTGGGATGTTAAAAAGGGCTCAATACATACGTACATATTTTAAAGTCTTAGTATTATAAAATGTTTTGTATCATCACGTATTTCATGGTCATTGTATAAGCATTTGATAGTCACATGGGTTTTCGAAAGATTGATTTCAAGTTATATTTTCTACTAGCGACTCACGCTCGCTTCGCTCGCGATCGTCCCTAGGTACGTTTTCACGGTTAGCTATGTTTATACATAAATAGTAGCTTGTTACTCCTAAGATATTCATTTAAATTATATAGCGATTTACCCTCGCTTCACTCGGGTGCGTACGCCGTACACGAATTTTGTTCACAATTTCATGGGTTATATTTTTTTTGCAGAATCCTGATTCTTTTTCTAAAATAAAAGTAGCCTAAGTTACTCCTTATAACAGCAGTTATCTGCCAGTGAAAGTCCCGTCAAAATCGGTCTAGCCGTTTCGGAGATTAGCCGGAACAAACAGACAGACAGACAGACAGGCAGATAGACAGACAAAAATTGTAAAAAAAATTGTTTTGGTAGGTATATGTACCGTGTATACATCCATATGCATTTAGTAAAAATCGGTTATTTTAATATTACAAACAGACACTTCAATTTTATTTGTCTGTATAGATATTATGATAAGTAACTGAAAGTAAAAATAAATCATAAGACATTCAAGAATTGATTTTGGCTTTTACGCATATTACATTATTTTCCAAGAATAATATTGAGTTCTAGACAGTTAATGTGAATCGTTTGACGACGATTTACCCTTGACATTTTGTACTTCTATAGTCTCGCATCACAGTAGACCTTTAAGAATTGCTTTCAAGTACTGTGAATGTGTTCAATTTGTAATTAATGATAACCCTTACGAATATTAAAAATATAAATTGTGATTGCTTGTATGATCTGACTAATATATTATTACAAATAAAATAGACTTTAAAAAAAATAGACTTTGTCTTGTTTTTGTAATTACGAGTAGGTTTGGCTTTTAACACACGTTCAAAGCTGCTTTGACAAAGTAGCTTTGATCAAAGTTTACTTGGATACCTGTTGACTCGCTCAATGTCTTCTCTGACAAAGTAGCTTTTACAAAAAGCGAAACGAAACGAAGTTCACTTTGATAACGATTGACACCTACATACGTCAAAGTGCGCTTTGATTGCTCGTTTACACGATCAGAGCAGTCATCAAAACTACTTTGTCAAAGCAGGCTTTGAAAAAAGGAGGGCATGGTCCAAGTCCACTTTGATTAAAGTCCACATCAAAGTGCGCTTTGATTGCTTGTTTATATGATCAAAATTGCGTCAAAGTGACCATCAAAACTACTCTGTCAAAGTAGATTTTGATCGTGTCAACGCGGATTTAATATTACCTATTAAAATATTTTTCATTTTATGTGACATTGACGAAGCAAAGTATGCTTAACTAACATGCTTAAACTATTTATAAAAAGTTAAAATAATTTATATAGATTCTATCGTTTAAGAAAAGAAGATAATATAAATTACTTTTACATGTTCTATGTTGTAATAATCTGACTACAATTAAAAAGGTGAAATTTGGTTGTTACTTCTTTACGTTGATACGGACGGAATTTAAATAAAATTTAGTACACAGATAGACTATGTATGTATGTGTATGTATACCTGGAGTAACAATATAGCCCATATTGTTCCCAGAGCAAGTGGGGTTAAATCATCTAGTTATACGTATAAATTAATTTTAAATCACAAACGTTATGCTTAGATACTATTTTATTACAATGTTATGGGGCAAGAGAACCAAGTATCGTAAAAAAATGTTATGTAGTTATTGGTTAATACACTGCCTATTATGCTGAAATTAGCAGGCTTGACTCCTTGTTGGAGAAAATTTATTGGCTGTACGTTGTCCTGATCTTGTTAAGATCAAGTGCTACGTTAGTTAACGAAACGTGAAGTAGTATCTCCTTATGTGTTTTTAATGTTTTATGCATCAGTATTAGAGAATAATATTTTTGTATAAAAAGTTTAAAATGAAATCTCAAAAAATAAAAATAAAACAACCAATATAAATTAAATCTTAAAAATAAAATTTTAGTAGTGAAATAGTTAGTCCATCAAGTATACGAATAAATTTATATTCATTATAATAAATGTTCGAATTTTTTTTCTTAGGTCTAATATTCACGTATTCTCACAAAGAATTGTACCTGTAATATCTAACAATATTTACAATTTGCAAAACTTGTCTTTCCTTACGAAATGTGTACCTATTCCAAATATAGATACTACTACTAGTGTTCTATTATATATAGGTGCACTATTTTATGGCTTTATTTGGTATAGCACAGTCGTAGACTGTATTTATTACCTATTTGCAATCAAATAAGTTAAGGAATTTCACAATTACAAACATTCATATAAAATTATACGTCTCTATCTATATTTTACTAGTACTAAGTACTTTATTATATTTTATAATTAATATTAAAAATATTTAAATTACATTTAATCCGAATATGGGCAATACGGATATTTAGAATAGTGCAAGCAGCTATATAGCGACAATGTAAGTTTAACTTACTTTTTCTTTATATTATTTACACGCTTATTTACAGTTTCTATACAAATACTTTCTTCTTTATTATATTTACTTGACTACGTCATATTGAGTAAAAGTTGATGCACTGTTAGAAGTAGTTGATCGGCGAAAGTATTTTGGGGTCACTGGGTAAGTCTCACTAATTTATTTGATGTATATAAAGTAGCGTTCTTCGTGGCTCCGCTCGCATAGTTTTTTTAATTTATTTTTGTATAAGTGCCTCACTCTATATTTCTTCCCCAAAGGATATACTGCTTATAACTTTGAATTTGAATACTCGCCTTTTTAGTTTTTAATAAGTTTTTTCCAATTTTTATTACTTTAACTTAAATAATGACGCACCTTCAATCTCTTTACTCTCAACGGATACTTGCTCCCTATGAGGACAAATTTCAAGTTTATAACATTTGCACTTCCTGCGATTAATGTGGAATGAAAAAACGTCCCGACCTCAAATAACAAGATTGTTTTCCTCTTCAATTTAGCTGTTTTTGTGGTATTTAATATCATTTCTGATAATGATACAGTCATTTAATATTAAAATAAGTCACAATGTTGGCCTTTGGTTTTTATCGATTCCGAAATGTAACAAAAAAAAACTACGAAAAAAGCCCATGTTAAGACATTAAATACGAAGAAATAAGGCATTTATTAACTTGTAATTTAAAATGGTTTTTGTTTAGGTATACAATATTTCCTGTAATGATAAAGTATAATTATTAAAAGAAGAGAATACAATAGATATTGATTGATATACTAACATAAAGATATTTGAGTTTGTTTAGATATGAAGATAATATCAACTTTAAATAGCAGCTGTCCAAAAATGTATACATGTAATACGTACCAAATACAGCGTGTCAGCCTTTATAGGATAATAGGCCAACCACCTGTTTCTTATCATGAATCACAATAATTTCTAAAGTTCTCTTTACTAGCGATAGGTATTTAACATAATATATAATAATCTCTAGCCTATCTATAAGGAAAACCACAGATAGATAGGTAATTAGGATCCATGGTTACCCATTATCAGTTTATTTTTAACTGACTTCCAAAAAGGAGGAGGTTCTAATTCGTCTGTATGTATGTTTACCGGTTTCTCGGAGATAGATTGACTTTAAACGTATCGTTTTCGAGAAAATCAGAAAATCCATGAAATTTGAACTATGTTAACAGATATAACTAATCTTTTTTAGCTACTTCTAATTGTCACATCGACTTCAAACTTTACAAGTGCTTGTAATTCCGATGATAATAATCTAGTGGTTTGATATTGGCCAGAGGTTGAAGTCCGGAAGGCTGGAACTCTTCTTTAGCTACTAGTAAATACTTTTAGTTTGAGCTTATTTGGTTTCATTTGACCAGCACAATACGAAGAATTAGATTTTAGAGCCTAATTTTTAGTGATACTTTCTTCTTTTCTAAACAAAAAAAATTTTCTTCTTACAAATTAGCTAAGTAACTAATTGATAAGAAGAAAGTTTTTTTATTTTTCATTTTTAGTATAGAAGTATAAGTATATGTCTACACTAAAAATGGAAAAATAAAAACTAAAAAAGCCGACTCCCAGGCACTAAAAAGTAAACAATAACTAAATGGGGAATTTCATTTACTATAGATACTTAATCAGATACTTTCGAAGTCGGTGCCAGGCGATGCAAATCAATGCTATTTCGATATGTATAAATACATCACAAATTGATGTACATATAATAGTAAAATTTTAAATATAATTTAAGTTCAAATCTTGTCATTGTCACCTATTAGGTATTCATATTTTAGATATTTTCATTTTTTTTTTACTTTTTAGTGCCTGGAATTCAGTTTTTATTTTTGTTTAATTTAATTATTATCTCAACTCTACTTTTTAAATAACTTTGCACTTTTTTCCATTAGGTAAGAAAAGAAATAAACATATATTTAACTTTTCTTAACAATATTTCCAAATGTATGCTTTTTTAAATAATACCAAAAGACGGTATGTTAATAGACGTAGGGTCAATAAAGTAATAAGTAATCACAATTCTGTCTTACATTTTCTATTAAAATTAAGCTTAATGTTGTGAGTAATAATCTCTTCTATTATACAAACTTATAAATTACTTTTATATATTTCTAAATATGATATATTCTAAGGCATATTCAATGAAGTGGAGAGAATTACCGACATTATGGCATCAAATATTATTAGGTGCTATTCAGCTGTGTCTATACGGCGCCGTAGTGCAATATGATTTCAAATGTCTGATTTGAATATCAACATTGTCACGTCATTACTAATCATTCGTTACACTGTGACCCATGATTGATGAGGATCGGCCGTAGCAATCACTTGCAATAGACTAAAGAATCATCATTTTGTACGGTCAGTTATTTTTACGTTTATATAATAATATACACTTTTGTAACTAATTGACCTAAAACTTATTTCTAGACTATAAACTAACAAAATAAAAATAGAGAGTTAATAATAATAATAATTATTAATAATAGAGAGAGAGAGTTAATAATAGGAATTGAAAAAAAAGTCAATAATTTCAAAGAAGATTAAGCATAACATTATGATGCAAAATTTTATTATTACACTAGCGGCTCACCCTCGCTTCGCTCCGGTTCATCTCTAGGAAAATAAAAAAAATCTAGCCTACGGGAACCATACGTTTTTTCGGTATAAGGTATCAGCATGCCAAATTTAAGTTGTTATGTACTTAGCTGTATAAGTTACTATAGTTTTTTAAGTATCCCGCGGGAACTCTTAAATTTTCCAGGATGAAAAGTATCTAAAATGTTAACCGGGGATAAAGGGTACCACAGGTGTTTTATTATATGTATAGATAAGTAAGGATTAACTAAATATTTAAATTAATATTGTGCAATTATTAATAATTTATTTTATTTTTACATATATGTATGTACCTACTATGTATGTATATTTGTACTTAGTAGTAGCCCTATACTGGATTTTTCACACTGTGAATTCTTTTATAATTATATTTATATGTATAATACAGATATTTACTTAATTTGATGTTCCTTGGTGTTGGTACACCTCAACTAGTCATGTTATACCTTGTAGAAGGAATTACTTCCTTTTTATCCTAACCAATAACTAAACAATCAATTTTATAGAAATTTCTGTAATTGATGTTTTTATTTAATTTTTTTTTTCATTCATCTCATTTTGTTTTTATTTAGCTAATTTGAAGATATTTAAATAAAATTTACCTAATCAATTCTTTTGTTTACTGCTTCAAGGAGTGCCAGTAGTAATATATGTGATGTGTTTTGCTTAATACCGCGCACAGGATAAATAATAAGATTTTATTTCTTTACTATATTAGATGAATTTTATAAAATACTTAAACATTATACATTTAAAATTTTATAGGTTCGATAAGTTCGCGCCAATGCAGTGGAATAACTTGCTTTTAATTGGATACGAATGGCAGACAGCAATATTTCAGACGATTACAGAGCAGCTCTTATCGAGTGTTGTCTCAAGTGCCTTTTTGCTAATTTTAGATTTAGCTCGTTGACCTGTCAGTGAGTGTAGAGCTTTAAAAGTTTGCAAAACTTTCTTTGTAATTGTTAATTCATAAGATTTCTTAGCTTTGTCTGTTGCACCACGTTTAATAAGTCGTTTTGAGACAGAAGACTTTATAATTGGCAGGCGTTGCAGTCACATAAAAACGTGACAAGCGGCGAATTCGCAAGCGCAGGTTGGTGCGGCGGCAAACTCTCGCCCGATGTAATATCAATTTGTTGGTCGGCCTTGGCACAAAACCGTGTTAGTTTCTCTACATTAAATGGGGGCACAGCTTTTTGTTGCTACAATAATTAATAATATATTTTGCCGGGAAGTACTCATTATCGCATATGGATTAATATTTATTTTTAAATTGGATATTCTTAAGTAGTAATACAATTCTAATAAACACAATTCCGGATGTTTTATTAGTAGTATTCTACATTTTCTTATCAAAATGATATATGGTATTCTCATAATGACAAAACATAGCGTAAGTTTTTACCATATATGTCGATAGTATATACTATCTTATTTTTATATATTTAAACGAGCAATTCTTGTATATTTATTTATTTATTTATTTATTTATTTATTTATTTATTTATTTATACCGACGATCTCGGAAACGGCTCTAATGATTTTGCTGAAATTTGGTATATGGGGGCTTTCGGGGGCGAAAAATTGATCTAGATTAGTCACATGTCTGGAAAAACGTATGTTTTCGAGTTTTCATGCGTTTTTCTTATGCATTATTCTACGCAAAATTTAATCGCGACATCTATACAACTCTGTCAGTAACACTAGTCACTTAATGTAAAATTATTTTTAAGCCAAATTAAAAAGAAAATTATTCTTATCGCGACATCTATACAACTGTCTCAGTAACACTTAGTCACTTAATGTAAAATTATTTTTAAGCCAAATTGTTCTTATCGCGACATCTATACAACTTTCTCAGTAACACTTAGTCACTTAATGTAAAATATACAATCTTTCAAGAACTCCGAGCGAAGCTCGGTCGCCCAGGTACTGCTTAATTAAATCAGGACAAACGTATCTCTTGTAAGAACTGAATCGACGACCTTCTATCTAAATGGCAGTGTTTATCGACTCATCCACTACTGCGTGTTCTATGTCGGAAAATAAATTTAAGATCTATTTTACTCATGCTTATGAACGAAATTTCGTAAAACCACTACGTTTACAATGTCATTGATTCTACCAATATTTCTATCGAATATTAAACAAATTTAATTATACGTATGTATAATTAAGTGTGTACAATGTATGTACATGATCAAACTTACCTCAGTGTAACATATGTATAACGTACAGCAAATGTTAGCTAGTCACTACAACGTAATGAGTTCCGCATGGTTCCGGCTGTGTGATCTACCTCATATTTTGTATACATTAGCTTCGGCACATCCAACTGATCATATTCTGAAAGAAAAAATTATATATTTTACTTTTTGGTAAAAATAAAATATTACTAAAGGATGATAGAAGTAGGATAAAGTTTTTTTATGAAGTGTATTAAAAAGTCATGTCCTTCTATGAAATCAAATGAAATGAAAATGCAACCAAAAGACAATCACATACAATAATTAGAATATTATACTACAGGAAACTTAACAGTTACCTTAATAACTTAAGAACTTGAATTAAAGGGCTTAAATTGAGATATTTCTTTTTTAGTGTCAAAGTTAGATAAATATCAGTTAATTGTCCAGAAGAAGGTCCATCTTATATAACTAGCTGATATTTGTTCATTTAAAATTTTCATCATCTTACCTATTGTCAAAACATCAAAGTGACCTAGTACGTAAAGGTCACCTCAGACCTTTACTTGAACATTTTACAGGCAATATAGATGGTTCACTGAGCACCAGCATCGATACTACGTCCGGCTATCATCGTGAATCATGATATAACGTCTTCTATAGAATGCTAAGTAGGTGTACATTATATCTGATTTGTTGTTGTTATATAAACTTATGTAACAGTAGATATGTTTACTTCATTAGCTGTTTCTGAATGATCTATTCATCGGTTTATTTAAAGTGGACGACAATTTTGTAAATGAGTAAAGAGCTACTGGAAATATCTTTACGTTATAGGTATTTTATGTTACAGGTAATAAAAAACAATAAAAAGGTATTTTTTAGCCAACCAAGTGAACGTCGTAACTAAAAATTTCATTTATTAAATAGATGTGTATTACTTAATGAATGCGTGTGTGATAATTAATAAATTGTCTTATTTATAAAATAATATGATGTTAGACCTATGTATTTTTAAGTTTTTGTTGAATATTAAATAAGACCTTGTAAATCAATCCGAATTTAGATATAATATAAGCTACATAATATACTAATATAAACTATTTAAATATAATTTGGTGAATGTTAGAGTGGATAAGTCAAATGTCATACAACCGGTTTACTTTAATATCGGCTGCGCCTCCTTAAAGGCATGCGAGATGATATAATTGGCGAAATATTCGTTTTGTTGACAAATCATCTACTTAGCGACAATACAAAATGTCAAAAATGTCTGCACAAGCAATATGTAGCAATTCGAAAGTATCGACATTTGTAATACTTGAAAGGTAAACATACGAATATAAGCATTAAAAGCACATTGCTGGAACATCATGATTAATCTATTAATCTTTTGATTGAGATCTCGTCGGTCGTGACTAAATCAGGCAGTACTTTTTTATTAGTCGTTTAATATTGAAATAATTAAACCAGAGGTGTAGATAAATGAAATGAAAGCATACTTAAGTGATTTCGGCAAGTAAAGTAGTAAGGTAATAAAAGCTTTGTCCCAAGGCGCGCCCCGGGGTCGTGTTCTGCACGCCCGCTGCGACCTCGCCTGATGGAATAATAACCAATAACAATAGAATAATTGTTCACTCACCGTACTTATAAGGAATTTATTTCACCTCTTACGATACTACCGTAATAAATTGAGTTGGCACACAAATTAGTAGTTTGCAGCGATTAAAACGTTTTCTTATTACGCTATGTCCAAATATAAGTGCTACAGATTAATTAGGGTATTAAATTAATAGTTTAGGGTTGATTCATAGTAAATCAGCATTTCTACGGATACACATTTAGTAAAAATTTAGATGATAAATCCTAAAATATTTTAGACATGTTCTTTTAATTATGTCGTCAGGTTAAGCTAGTAAGTATCTTTGTATGTAAACATATTCTATCATTATTATATCATTAACGTTTTCGTCCTGGATGTCTTCAAATATAATATGAACTTGTTAATTTTATTTATTTATTTGGATCCACTAGTGATAATTACATTGAAACATTTTTAAATTAACAATACAATTTAACTTAATCCTAAATGCATTACCTTTTAAAGTGGATACAGCAGGAATTAATTTAATTCACAATTTTAAATATTAATAAGTTAAAATGTAAATATAATTACTATAACATCACTACCTATAAATTACCGTAATTAAAAAAAACACACACACAAATTAAAGCTATTAAATAATTTGAAAGCGAAATGATTAAAATACAAGAGAACACTTTATTACGATACTTTTGCAACAAGTTCTGAAATGGGTCTGTCTAATTGGTCGCTGTTCTCGTTTAGTAATTTGGACACTCGGAAAACTGGCGAGTTAGAGCCCAAGATAGTTCTTCGGAAAGGTCTAACAAGAGGAGTAATTGGTTTGCGGCAATATCGACTGGAAATGTTGAACCTAAATTTGGATTTTGGATACCAAATCTGTATTATCTATAGTATTGGTAAGACTTTTATTTAAATACTGTACCTGGTTGACCGAGCTTCACTTGGAGTTTTTAGCCAACGAACATTTTTTTTTCTAATTTGGCTTAAAAAAAAAACCAAAGTAAAAACTTTGTATCCGGGGAGGAAACCGCATGAAAATTCGAAAACATGCGCTTTTCCAGACATAAGACTAATCTAGATCGATTTTTCGTCTCCGAAAACCCCCACATTTCAGCGAAATCGTTAGAACCGTTTCCGAGATCGCTGGTACAAATAAATAAATATACAAGAATTGTTTGTTTATATATGTTAGTTTAGGCCAGCAAATTACTTTTTTTAACTGAGGGTATGCATTTTGAAATATGCTAGCCCTTTGAAATCGTTTTCACTACAGGATAATGTATCATAATATGTACAGCTAATAATTATTATTTTGTCCGGTGATAATTGATTTTTAAGTACATACCTCATTTTTGTAACTCTCGATTTTTAAATTGCTTGGTTATGCCAAGGTTAATTTTTCAAATGACGTATATTACGTGCGAATGTACCTACGAATGGTGTATTCAATTATCAATTATCTATATTAGTGGAGCGAGTCATAATCATTTCGAAACTAAAATCATTATACTCCTATTGGATATCTTGTTCTTGGTTAAACCACCACCTTGAATTGATTGCTGCGTTAACGTAACGTACTCAGAATCAGTATTTAGGTTCCGTGTCACACGGTCAACAATGCCTTATAAATCTCACAATTATATTTCTTTTAATTGATAAATCAGTTACCTGAATATATGTAAGGTTTGAAGAATTAAGTTACATTTACTTTTAAACTTAACATGCCTCAAACATTTGCAATAAAGCATCATTATGAGGGCCTTTGGATAGTTAAAAGAACTAAATACGTTTTTGTTTTAGTTCTCATTTATCCTTTCAATTCTATAAAGTCTAGACAGATAAAAAGAAAAAAAATATGTCTATTAAATGCGTTCGGAAAATGAATTTCAGAATAAAATGTTGATAAAAAATTGGATTTGATAGCAAAGTCTCAATGACGGGGATTCCCAGCAAGAGGTATGAGATATTTTCCGTATTAAATTTTTTCTGGAACTGTTTTAGTTTGAAGAACTAACTAAAACTCACTTGCACACTTTATAATAATTATTCTGTGATATCCAGATAACTAACTGTACACCAACATTGCTGCAATCGAAGTCTCGAGTTTGGATTTAGTTAATAGGAAAATGGGTTCTGGTACAAATATTTTAGCCATATGAGAACTTATGTAGTTACGTATATGAAAGTAAAATTCAAGTTACTCATATTATATTGGCAACCAAGATATTTTTTTAATTTTACTCAAAAGATTTATAGCTTAGGTATAATATAATTTAGCTATAGCTAATATTTTTTATATCGCGGAAATGCTCTAGTCCTTCAACGACGAAATTATTCCGTTTTGGTCATGATAATGTGTACTTGCTAAAGTGATCGTAGTTAGTGCCTCTTTAGACAAGCAATTTTATGATGAATGAAAGCATTCGCTGCGGCCAGAAATTGTACTCATGACCACCATCAGAATATACAGTGCAAGTCTACATTACGGTGTTATTAATAGTACTTAGAATACACTGACTATTCCAAGCGGACATAATTTGTAGAGTAATCTTTAAGTGTACATTTTGTATATTTGTAATTTTATTTATTTTAAATAAAGTATCTTAGAATCCTAACAAGGTATAAAAGTGAAATAATCATTATATCTCTATAATGACTTATATATTTATTTTTATAGTTACAATCATATTATACATAAGTGGAATACCAAAATAAGTAAACGGGGCACGCATAGCCATAAATAGTGTGCTTAATTGTTGAACTAGACACTGCGCGTACAATGGTAGTCGTGGGAAACACGATGGCATTTACGCGACCGGCTCGCCGGTGTCTTCTTCGTTACCTAATGTATGTACACGTAAGCGACACGCGAAATGATTTTATTTTATTGGTTTTCAAAAGTTTTCTATATGAAACTGTGATACAAATTCAAAATAATTTGTTTTACTATTTTGCATGTAAAAGAGTGCTTTACATACTATAAGCTTAAAATATTAACACTTTCCTAGTGTAAATGCAAGTACTCAATAATCTTATTTAATTTTAAGGGTTCCGAAGCCAATAAAAAATAGAAAAAATATTGAGATATTATCATAAAGAAGCAAAGACTAATAATGGCGTTTAGTGTTCACCTTTATGTGTTAGTTATATGTTTAGTGTTTACGTTTATTCTCTTTTTTACGGGTTTAGTATTTCGTTCTAATGAACGAAATGAGGAAAAATTAACTAATACTAAATAAAAAATCTTATTTGTAAAGTATTTTAAAACAAATAATTTGAAACTTAAGGAAGTAAAAAGTGATGGTATACAAAAAAAAAAAAAACATTACGAATTCAAATATCGAAATTAGGTAAACTTTTATTAACGATTAGGTAATGTATTTATATAGTGAATTATGTATAGCAGACCATATAATCTCGTAAGAGCCATTTAAGAACCAGTTGCTGTTGTTATAAAATGTAATCCTTATTTGAAAATTTAAAAATATTTCTATTATAAAAATAGGTATGTAGGACGTTAATATATTGTTATGGGTACTATTTTTTTTACCGTTTTACTATTAAAAAAGATAAGCACTTAATTCAGGTATATTTTTATGTCCCACTCTCCAGTCCTCCAGCTCCCCACAAAAAAAACACGCCAATCCGCCACTCTGTTTCGACGTGTAAGAAGAACAAACAAACAAACACACTTTCACATTTATAATATTAGTATGGAAGTATGGATTTAATATTACAAAACATTATTAGAATAGCAAAATATTACCTGATTTTGGAAATTCAGGTCTTATTTCGATGCAAATCATAAATTTTAAATTATTTCAATGACATCTTAACATTTGATTTTAACACTTTTAATGTTAGCTATGAAAAAGCCTATGGTGTAAAACAAAATTGGCAAACCGACATGATCCGTTAAACATTTGTGGTAATAACCATCTCACGCAACATTTTCAATGAACTTTGTGGTCAATTGTCTTTATGTTCATTAATAACGTTTTTATGTTATACGTACCTACTCGTAGTTAAGAATAAATGATTTCTTATTGCGGTTTTAGTCTTAAATAAAAAAAAAAAAGATGTAAATTGTTCTGTCGTTTTAACTAGACTTTTATCTCAGTTTAGTTCTATTCATTAAAAGTTATAGTAGCATTCTGTAAATATATTATTGAATATTTGTTGTAACAAATTTTTTTTGGAAAAGGTCAGTAAAATAAACAAATCCTAAATTATTACATATGTAAATAATTCATTTTTATAAAAAAGTTTTTATGTGTATAAGTAGTCTACTAGTATTAAAATAATCGCCTAGAAATATTAAAGAATTATAAAATTTTATAGTTCACGGTTACTCAACATTACCGAGTCAGTTCTAATGACTATAACAAATTAATGATAATATTAATAACCTTTTAAATGCAGCTAATCAGTGTAATCTTTCCTATCTTTTAATGGACTTTAAAGGTCATATTATAATAATTATTAATAGGTATAGGCGGTGATAACCGGTAAGAATAAAGTCAGTCTGATAAATATGTATATAGATTTAACATTATATTTAAATGTACATTGTTTGAATTTTATGCGAAAAATGGAATTGGAACGTTTTCGTGTCTTTTTGTGACATCATTGTTTTGAATCGGTCTACCCGCTTGGGTCCATGCAGACGCTGTTTTTTTTCTAAAAGCTATTCTGTTTGAGATAGTTCTAGGCTCTAAGCTTATCATATAAAAGTAAATTACACTTTTTCTGAAGATATATGAGAAGAGAAATTTTACATTTATATTTTTTTATTATATAAGCAGTTGGGGGACCACCGTCAGGAACGAAGTTCCTCACGCTTTTTCTTCAATTCCAAATATCATTTGATATAAAATATTTATTGGCACGCTTCTCGGATATAATACTTTAGCATGGGCATCCTTAGGGGCATGAATAACTTCAATGTATATAAAATAGTAAATAATTAACACTCAAATAACATTAAACGTATGGAAACACTAAATAATTGTTATCAAATATATTTTTTAACTTGCTTTTCAAAGTTTGTATTACTAATACTTGCTGCAGTTTCCATTTCTTAAATCTCCATTACAAAATAAAGAAAATTACAGATATATTTAATTATATATACAAACAAATATACACTTAGTTATTACTGTAGAAGTCATGTCCGTGTGGAATAGTGGCAAGAATGCTAGCCGCATTCCCCCGTTGAATGACAATGCCGATTCTTTGGGCGAAAAATGCGCCAGCTCATCTCTAATGTCATCAGTAGAGGCGATAAGATGAGGTGTTATGTCTTTTAAGAAGTGCTTAGCACTTTGACTCCATGGACCTAGGGTTTCTACAGCAAAATTACAAAATTCCAATAATCAGATAATGTAATTTAATTTTAATAAAATCGTTAGTTATTGAAGAATTATCGATCACCGTTTTTATTTAGCGGGAGTATACTTTAGCTATAGCTAACACGTGATGGCGGCCAGCGTTTGACGATAACACCCGGACTATGCAGGATGGAACCGAACGTCTCGTAACGTTTTTTCGGTTTCTCGTAACGTATTTCATGATTTTTACCTGTCAACTTCCACCGTAAGCCGTGTTAAGGAACTTCGTTGCAATAGAATATATTTTAATTTTACTTGAATTTCGGAATATTTATAAAAGCTACAATTTTTTTTAAATAATATGATAGCCTTGACAAATAAGTAACGAAATAAGCAGTTTAAAATCAGGCCGCACATAAATACACCTGCGCCCGCAGCGACATAATTAAGGCTCTACCACAGATGATATATTACTATGCTAAACTTTATAACAATATAAACCTATTTTTAACATATATTATACATATACATTATACATACGTCAGGACTTTTTTTTAATTTAAATTTTATATTTTGTATTTTTTATAATTAAACTGATAAATATCATTATGTTAATATATAATATTATCAAAGCTTTTTATCGAATGAAGTATTTTAGATGTAAAAACAAATAAACACATAAAATATATTTTTGTTAATTGCCTGAAATTCTTGATATCAATTAAGTTTTGTACATTTTATAATAGTGTACATTGTTTTAAAAAGCAGTTGAAACAGCTGTCTATTAAAATCAATTATTGACGAATGGCATTGACGATAACGATACCAATTTTAGTTTCTTTTTTGTGTGTACTCCAAAATAAAAACTGTATCGAATTGTATAATTAAATTCGCTGCGTTACCACTTTGTTAAAGTATTTCATTATATGTATTCAATAAATTAGGACAATTGGTTGGTTTTAATATTGACAGGCATAAAACACTATTTAATAACAATATTATAAAAGTATGTAATAGAATTTTTACTTTAACAGACCGTTTGGTAACCTATTTTTTGTGTGTAAG
Organism: Argynnis bischoffii washingtonia; assembly: GCA_033884665.1. Classification (NCBI taxonomy): domain Eukaryota; kingdom Metazoa; phylum Arthropoda; class Insecta; order Lepidoptera; family Nymphalidae; genus Argynnis; species Argynnis bischoffii. Next base: position 7,494,482 of record CM066618.1, on the reverse strand, counting down.
TACTATAATAAATTTTATATTTTGTATATTGTGAACTAAGATTTCACAAATTTTAGTATTTCAATGACAAATTGTGTAAATGATGGGCGTGAATTGATTTCCTATTGTCATATTTACACTTCTTTTCACTTTTATGTGTCATTATAAATTTCATATAAATATGAACGTTTATAACGTTAATTAAAACGTAGCTTATGTTATATTTTACTTGTATTATAAAATCTAAATTACGTCCACGCAATATCTACTCTCGTAATTATTATTGGCTTATAAATGTTGCTTCATCAAGGTGCCTTCTGTAACAGACCAGATCCGAAATAGTAGGTTAATCGAGTTAATATGATCTAGTCTTTATATTGTATCTAAAATGACATAAAACGATACAGATGTTTAGTTACATTAGAATGACCTAAATGCCTAAATAAATTGGATTTTTGGATTGGCGGATAAGACTTTAATTTTAGCTTACCTAGTGCTTGCAGAATTGCACGAACGCTCTTGATTTAAACAAAAAAGCTTTTAAAGAATTATTCGCAGTATTAGTAAGAGTTTAACTATAGGTATCTATAAAATTAAGTACATAATAGATTTACGAAATTGTTTCAAAGTACATTGTATATGTATGTTTATAATTAATAAGTCATGCCAGAATGCACGCTCATATCCTTAAAAGAGTTATAGTTGAAAGAAAAAACACATCCGCAACGAATTTGTTATTTAGTTCCTTAATTGTGTTTTTGTTATACAGAATATAGAAAACTTCTTATATGATACTTAAATAACGTAATCTCTTTCACTTTAAATAAGTAAAAGCTGTAAACTAATACAGTCATAAAAAAATTGGACTCGCACACCAAGAATTCCTTACTTTGAAAGGAATAATGTTTGTTTGCGTAGGTACTTTGTCAAGTTCTCTGTAAAAATATAAATTTGTGTACTAACTTTAAACTCTTGTTTTTGAACCGAAAACGGAGACTTGCTTATTTATAGGAAAAAGATAAAACGATTAAAAGTTTAACGTTTTCAAACACCTATTCAAAATACTTAAATACTGAGTGATTCTTTTTCTTCTTTAAAATTATTAATTTTGATTTAATTTTCTTTCTTGATGTTTGAACATCAGGAAAAAACGAAAAGTAATTGTATGTTAAAAGGGTTTTAGCACGCACCTTTACAACCGCATGTACATATGTATAAGTAAAATTTACAAGTAAATGAATAATAATTTACTCCAAATTAATAATTCAATATAGAACCTAGCGGTATTTGTTTAATTTACACTAAGCGATTTCCAATTTTTTGTACCACCAGGCGGAAGTCCGCCATCACGATAGAGTTATTAAATCCAGTAGTCGGTTATACTGATATTTATTTATAAACATCACGATTTGGCAATTTCTGTTTAGGTTTTTAGAAATATTGAGAGGAAATTAATAAGGGAAAAATTATTTTTATTCGTTTTAAAAGCGGTTAATTATATTTAGACCTAAGTATTAAAAGTGGAGATTTTAAGTAAAGCGGGCGAACCTGTAGGTGTTTTATAAAGATTAAAGTCACTTGCAGCTACCAACCAAATCAAATATCTTTAAAAAAAACGTATTCAGAGTTCTGTTTGTGAATACTTTGCTTTGGTATGGTATGGTATGGTATAAACGGGCTTGTTTCCGCAACTCGACGTCTTGCGCCTATTTTGCGTGTGTGGGAAAAATTTCGCTCGTGTTACTCTTGCCAACCCAGTTCCTCCAGGAATCTCAGCAGACTCTTCGTCTTGCCGAAAACCTCTGGGAGTGTACTAAGGGTGCCAAGGTGTTGTGTCCGGTATGCCGCTACACCTGGACAGTATAAAATGACATGTGCAGCTGTTTCGTCTGCCTCCATGCAAGCCCTACAAAGTGGGCTGTCGGTTATACCTATATTAAAAAGATGTTTATTGTAAGGTCCGTGACCAGTTAGTGCCGCGGTTATTTGTCTAATTTGGGGTCTGTTAAGTTTGATTAGACGGTTACTCATCTTGGCATCATACTTTGCTTTTAAATAGATAATAGAATAAAAAGGATTCTCTTTATCCGTCACTGAAACTGAAACGTTCAATTGTGTCGGAAATTAGCGGATACAAAAACACAAGACTTGTTTTTTTGAGATATGTTATTATGCAAACATACCTATATGGTTCTATCAGCTATTTTTAAATCCCAGACAGACTTCAATTTCATATGTATATGTAAATATGGTTGACATATTTTTGGTTTAAAATTTCAAACTTAAGTAGTTAGAGAAACGCATAAAGTCACTTCTGGAGATACTTAAAATTACATACACAGTTATAAATAGAAATTCTTATTTAGTAACTGAGAATCAACTAAGCAAGTAGCTTTGCAATGTTTATTTTTCTTAGTATATATATATATATAATACATACGATAATAATAACAAGTGTTATCATAAATGAACTTCACTTAAATATTTCACGGTCAAACTGATAAATTGATTTTAAATACAATGGCCTGTGAGAGATTGAATGTTTGAGTCATATGTTGCTGCCTTTTAACCGTGCAGCCATGTAATTCATTTATATAAAATAATTATTATGTTAAGTTCTGCAAGGTTCTGGGTAGTTTCGGTTAAAATACCGAAGAATACATGGTTAAACTATTATTATATTTTTACTTAAAATTTTTAATTTTTATATGAACATATATCATCATAAAAAAGATATTTTTGAAATTTAACTATAAATGTACGATAGTTAATAAAAATAATTGGAAAATTATTCATCTTTGATTTGCCTTAATAGCTACAACAGCAGTGTATATTCCATAGCTTTTATAATCTAAGAAAAGTATAATAATAATATCTTTATTTTAGCATATGTGTATAAAGTTATGGGGTATTTTTAGAAGATTGTAAAGAAATATTAAAGTTCTTACTGTATAATATATAACTGAGTGTTCTTAATATTGATTCCATTATTCAACAATATTATCACAAGTTATTTTTAAGTCAATTTACCCTCGAGGGCATGATAGAGTTGACATGACTGAGGTAAGTGGGAACAATGTTTTTAATTTCTATTTTTTAACAAAAAAGATTAATACTACATATATATACTACATATATATATTTACTATATATACTACATATATATAAATATCTTTTTATAAGTTGTGCCTATATATAGATAGACATTTCAGTGCTGCGCTGTGCTTTGCATTGCAATATAATACTAGAAGGTTAACGTTCGCTCTGAAGTCGAATAAAGATGTTACTATGTAATTACGCTTATTCAATACCATGTAACCTATATGTATAAATTTGTAGTAATGATTTCAAAATATTTAAAGGTCACATAGATTCTAATTGGTCGTTTTTGCATATAGGAGAGGCGATTTAGCAGCTTATGAAGTGACATTATAAGTTCAATGAAGAACAATAGCGTTGTGGTAGATCGTGAATATGTCGTGTTACAGTATGGAATGCGGCATTTTGAAAGTGGTACGTGCAAGGTCAAAGGTGCAACGAGCAGACTGGCAGTTATGACAAGATATCCGTTCTAATGCATCTACTCCGTCACTCTACATTGCGCCTGGCTGCATGGCAGCTGTTTTTATGTTTTTTTAAACTAGCGGATATTGAAGTAAATAACGCATTCAACTAAAGAAACTTATTATTTTGTATTGCGATATTCCATCTTCAAACAAGAAGAGAACGTAAACAACTTAAAAGGTAACAAAATAATTATTTAAAAAAAGAAAGATATACATATTTTTAAATAAGATTTAAAAGAATATCTTCTTTGGAGCAAACTAAAAAGTTAACAACATAACATAGCAATGCTCCGATGTAAAAAGCCGGATTCAACATTTATGACTTTAATAGGATAGAAAGTTTAAATTCAACAAGATACGACTGAGTCGTGACAGGCGAAGATGTCGATAACTTATCACACGGACACAACAATTGACCGACTTTGTAATGCCCATGTCACATACGTATTCAATGTATTGTTATGAAGACTGCTCATGGAAGAAATTGCAAGTGTTCACGTTGCGTGCTCATTCGCAATCCACAAGCTGTAAACGAACTGTATTTTACATCTGATAAAGTCATCATTTTTAAAGGCGCTTCGTCTTTGTAAAATCTTAATTATCAATTCGATATGCAATTATGAAACGTCAATAAAGTATTTATAGTGTTGTGTTTAAATTATTATTTTTCTAGAACTGCAAAGTTTATATTACATTTTATATTTTGATGATGCTATGTGTAGAGTATTTATATATATTTAGTCATTTTCACACTGTTGGAAAACATTCCATTAATTGTCTACGTATATGTATTGGGAAATAATTTTGATATTGACGACTTTCTTTTAAGTCAACACAGTGACAAATGTCTGGTCAAAAAATGCTAAATTAGATTAAAGTTTATTATAAAACACGTTCAATATATTATTTTCCATATTTATATAATTTTGGTCAATGCTAGATATTTTGTAACGTAAGCTTATTTTAATAGTATCGCGGCATTGCATGCAACGCGACGGCGTGGAACAGTTTTCATCATGATCAATTTATCCATTATTATTACGTGATTCAACTTGGTATGATGTCTTATTTCCAATATTATTTTAATACTAGTTATATATCCTCACTTTGCTTGGACGCGTTTTCAGGTGGTTTTGCGAATTGATATAAAAACAACAACTTTTCTGACAACAAACTTTGAAATTTAAAATAGTAGAGTGATTATATTCAAAAATAATAAAGAGTATTAATATATTATTAATACCTATAATTTACCAGCGGCTTTCCTTCGCTTCGCTTGCTTTTTTGGTAACCTAAGCGTGGACCTAGCGATGAATGGTTTAGGAACGCATACAAGACAAACACACAAAGTTAAATTGTTTGTTTTTGTTAGAAACCCTCGTAGATGGCATCAGAAGACTCTAACAAAGTTTCATCTTAATCAGATAAATAGTTTAGAAATGCATCGAGGACAAACTCACAAATATTAATTTTTATTTATATAGAGATACATTTGATACATAATTAGTATTAATTACTCTGAATCTATACTAATATTATAAAGCTGAAGAGTTTGCTTGTTTAGTTAATCGAAAATCTCAGGAACTGCAAATCCGATTTGAGAAATTCTTTTTGCAATAAATAGCCCATTAACTGAGGGAGGAAAACTGTACGGTTCCCGTGAGGTAGATTTGTTTTTGTGTAGGGACGAACTCGAAGCGTAGCGAGGGTGAGTCGCTAGTATTTATAATATACGAGGTTATAAATTAAAAATATTTTTAATATATTTTTTGTACTGACCGGATAGTTTCCAGTTTTCGGTATTATTCAATGTTTGTACATTTCTCAAATACTTCGTGGGCGTAACAGGTTTTATTACCTAAGCTTACTCAATTTGTAATAAAGTATGTGCTATTAACTTGCGGTAATGATTTACACTTTGTGGAGGAAATTGATAAGATCTTACTAAAAAAAATTACCAACCTATTGCCCAAAATTTTTGCATAGATATGCAAAAATTTCTTTTTAACTTCAATTATACATATAATTATACGTATATCCAACACAATGTTATAATTTAAAATGGAAAATCAAAAAGCTTATAAATATAAGTAAATTCATAGTAGGTACAACAGGCCTTAGGACCACACTGGAATAAAACCGCAGAGGGGTCGACGACCCATCACTGATGTCGCATGTGCAATGTCGTGATAATTTATCGCTTGCTGCTATTAATAACACGTAATGAACGATTATGCGTCCCAGGTAAGCTATATATAACTAATTATCTCCTTTATTTCTCTGTCACGATATCATTTAGATTCGTTTAATTTAAATAAGAAATATAGCGAAATATTTCGTGACCACTTAATTTCATTCGGTATTATTAGCTTTGCTTCACGTATCTTTGCCACTACAAAGATTATAAATATGTATTTTTCTCTCTTAATTCTTTTACTACTAAGGTCAAGGTCACAAAATAATTTTGATTTCTCTACATGTGTCGATTTTGTCACACTCATCGCTTGGTAGAGAGCTAGGTTTTTTAGTCTGTATCTTTTTAAATATATTCTTGTTAAAATTATATCTGTAAATACCCGGTTGGAATCTCATTGGCGTCCGGCAATCTAACCGGGTATGAAACCAAGAGAAACATTGAAAGGCCGAAGACTCTTTGGTGGACGGTGTACCATGCGAGTTACTTCTTATACTTCTCTAATAGCAGAGTGGATCTTGGGAGCAGCTCCATGGTTGTAATCTCGCAACAACCATGGAGCAGGCCAGCCGTCAGGGTGTCTTGGTTGAGTGTGTAAGCGATCTTACGATGCTTTTTTAAGGCGGGGAAGGTTTCGTTGGGTTTTAGTGGGTAGTACTGGCTTCCGGTGAATCCCACAAAATCTATATGTATGGAGGTGGTATGCGCATTTATGAATTATAATACATTTTTATTTCCTAACGTTAGAACGATAAAAAAGGATTTTATGAAAAATACAAACTTGGTATATTTTCTATTAATTAATGATTACATTTTCTTCATTTCTATACACCTTATTTATAAATTATACAATAAATTGAGTCTTTTTTATTTTTATACAAGCGGCTCACCTTCGCTTCGCTCAGGTTCGTCTAGGGACGAACGTACGTTTTGACGCTTAGTATGGTTTTTTTTCATATATTTTTGTGATTTCTTCCGATGTTTTAATAGTTATTTTGATAAACGGGACGAAGACAAATTAACAAAACAAAGATCATTAAAATCGGTCCAGCCGTTCTTGAGTTATAAGTGTTATAGTTGTAACAAACCCGACTTTGTTTTATACGTATAATATGTAGAATGTAGATACATACTTATCTACTTCATTATATTTTTCTAATATTTTTAAACTATAGTTTATTATACAAAAATAAGATGAAATTCTTCAAAATCATTATACTATATTCAAAAGGAGATTCAATGACGACCTTCTTAATAGGGCTGAAACATAAATAGGTCAAGAAGAGCAGTGATCCGCGGTCACATAACGTGCAGTGTTGCTTCACAACTTGCGTCAACTCGCATACGACACTGCGCGAGCGCATCGCTACCAGTGCCGACAACCTCCCTAAAACCTGTGCTTGCAACTAATATACTATGTTGAAACAGATTTGAATAGTAGATCCGTTAAAATGGTGCATTTATGATTGAAATTAAAGAATGGTTTTTGTATTTGTCATAGGGACATTATCGCCACTCTACTTTAAGGAAATAACTCGAATGAGCATTAATAAAAATGAGTTTCAGTTTTATCAATGAGAATTTTTGCCTTTACTCGATTGTTTATAGCTAAATATGTTATAATATTAATTTAATTGTACATATTATTAATTTAATTATAGAAAGAAAAGTAATGTAATAGTTTTATTATGCAATAAATAATCGTAATAAAAATACAAGATTTCCAATGTCACCAATCCGTTAACAGATGTGGAATATAATTTTAGATCTGCGATCTTATTATTCTTATTTTAATATTTTCATATTATTTTTCAATATTTACATATTTATTACATTACTTTATTCTTATTGTATGTGAAAAACGTCTCGTTTGCCTCTGGTTATGGATCAATTAAAATGACCAGAAATTAAAAGCATAACAAAAAAGGGGAAGTTGATTTATTTATATAATTTATAACTATTATTGCTAAATTAAACAAAGGATAATTTCACAAAGCTATAAGTTTGTATGGCTTTGCAACCACAAATTTAACCAGCTACAGTATGTGTAGCAAAGATAGCTGTATGTAATGGGCACAGTACGCATCACCACGACGGATTCGGATTACATAAAACAAGCCTTTGGTTACAATTTCGGAGAGCCGCAATGTGCCGTTGTTTGGAATAAATAGAAACTGCAGATGTAACACTGTGATAATAGACATACCGTTCCGGGATATTATTATTACACAATGCATTATTTAAGACCAATTCCTCATTTTAAAATATTAGTCTAAGTTTTATTGATATAAATTCTAAACAATAATATTATCATGCTTAAATAAATAAATTGTTTAAATTTTTGTACAATATTTAGTAAAGTGATTATATGCATATAATTATTAAAAAGATTTATTGAATTTTTATGGTAGTACGTAATGTTTTTATAGTACCGCAAGCTTAGATCTTTTAAGTGTATAATGTGTTTTGATGCTGGTGATTACAAATGTGAAGGTCGGTATGTGTCAAACCTGTCAGTGCCGTCGGGTACAACGTCTGCCAGAGGCCCACCGAATGCTAAACACCTGTCGAAATACCTCATTATCCAATTGGCTGGGAACACATTGCACTAGAACGACGTATTATGAAAATAAAATGAGGGGTCTATGGACCCGGAACGAAGTTCCTTTCGCTTTTTGATAGACGTTTGCTATACAGTCATTATAATTTTTATTATAAAATATGAAGTTGATACAGTTCAATTGAAAAAATTACGATAAAATATATTTATGAAAAATAAAATAAATAATGATAAGTCAAACGCTGAATGATCTGGGAGAATTAAGTTAATAACAAATAAAAAATACTTTTTTAATTTTAGAAATAAACATTAATTATTTTTTATACAAATAGAAATAAAAGTTCAAAAAAGCCGAAGAGAAGAGAGCCGTCGAGTCTTTCGGCATACAGTTCATACACGGCTGTAACTACAGCAAGAAGTGTCGGAAAAAAAATCTTCACTTTTTTCGATCTCACTCCAATCCCCTCAAAGCGTGTAACGCGCGATAAGGAACTTCGTTTAAAAATATTTACAGTCATCTTCTTTTGAATTCTAGATTTAGTATATGTACATAGTGAAGTTTAAATAGGAACTCTTACTACAAGTAAGATCACTTGTATTGTACAAATTAACGCCGTTTATTAAAACAAAAATGATATTCTCTAGAAACTAAAATTTACCATGGGATTTTCACTTTTACACGAATCTTTTTAACTCGAGATTTAGGATATTTTATATATTTTTTTTATATTCACGTCGCTGGTCAAATCGCGGGTTGGCAGAATTCACACGTTTTACGAAAAATTTTTTGTGAAATCCATATCATCAAGTTTAACAGTAAGATTGTTTGTGATAGTTGTTTTTTGACGGACTTCATATAAGTTGTTGGATCAATTTAAAAGTAATATTTAAAAAAAAATATATATTCCCAATGAGGGTTGATGTCAGACAGGCGGCCGGTCGTAAAACTTTTGCCAAATCCTATCAGCAGTACGGAAGGTGTAGGTACTACGCCGACCCCAAATAATTGGGACAAGAGCAGGGAGATGATGATGATGATTTCATAAAAAAATAGTGATTTTGTAGCATTTAAACAAAATAAAACTGTCTGTCCATGCCTAGTTATTATTTCTTAAGCTACTAAACGTAAAAAGTTGAATATCTTTAGAGCTAGTGATTTAATATCGGATATAGAGCATAAATAAACGAATTATATGTATATAATAATTAATTCTGATTTTCGAGATCCAGTTCTGATTTTTAGATAGAAATTGGTAAATTACTCTTATCACAAAAACCCAAACACAATAACTTTCACTTTATTTTCATAATATACAAAACACTACTTCATGCAAATTCAACTAACGTTTTCATTATTTCAGTACATTGGTGTATTGTAAAAAACGGTCTTTGTGATTGAGATAGGATTTTTTAGGTAACCACGATAGGGGCTAATAGGAACATAGAATCTAGATACCAATCTGGACTCTATGTTTACCCAAAAAAACAACTCTGCTAGAGTTGTTTTGAGCTTTGGAAATTGAGGTTTCAGTAATTAAATCCTAACCCACCTCGAAACTAAACAATTCGTTTATCATAATTATTGCGAAAGTAGAAACTGAAATTGAAACTTAAATTAGATTTTATTTCTAGCGTTACATATAATAAAATATGTATATGTGTAAATTATGATTGCCAAACACGCAAATCGCAACAATCACATTGCCAAATTTTTTACATTCTTATATTATGTTTATATTTAATACTTATCATTAGTTGGCCTGAATATGTACATAAGTGCAAGATCATAGTTAATTAATAAAAAATAATTTTACCCTTTGAGTATTTTCTAATACGTAAATTAGTATGTATGATTTCATGAATGGTGCCAAAATTATGCCCCATAGGGTCGTATTGGCAGGACAGAAACCTGAGCTAGTAGAATTAATCTTTCATTTTGTTTTATCAACCGACTTCCAAAAAAAGGTGAAGGTTCTCAATTCGACCGTATATTTTTTTAATGTTTGTTCAAGGATTTTTTCGTCGTTTATGAACCGATTTTGATATTTTTTTTTGTTGGAAAGGAGATATCCCAAGAGTGGTACTATGATAAGGAAACCAGGATCTGATGATGGGATCCCAGAGAAATCGAGGGGAACTTCCGAAAATTGTAGCGGCGACTAGTGCGTTTGTTAACATTTTCATTAGCTATTTTAAAGTACTACTATTTAATGAAGGTCTGGAGTCGATCTGATGATGGACCCGAAAGACAGTGGAGGGAACTCCTCAATGAGTTACAGCAATTACCTGGTGTTTGGGCATGATTAGTTTGTATTGATGATACGTCTACACTAAAAATGGAAAAATAAAAACTTAAAAAAAAAACCGACTTCCAAGTACTGAAAAGTAAAAAATAACTAAATGGGGGTTTTCATTTAGAATAGATACTTAATCAGATATTTTCGAAGTCGGTGCCAGCCGACCAAGCACACCGACTTCGAAAATATCTGATTAAGTATCTATTCTAAATGAAAACCCCCGTTTAGTTATTTTTTAATTGTCAGTGCCTGGAAGTCGTTTTTTTTTAAGTTTATGAAAAATCTTATTGAAATAGACATTATTATCGATACGGAGGCCAAATCTATAGTTATTATTATTTATATATGTTATTATTATTATTATATAGCCTGGAAGTCGTTTTTTTTTAAGTTTTATCAACAGCTATTATACGCAATTATAGCCCAAAGGTGCATTTAAATTATTATCGTTGTGGTTATTATGGAAAGAGAAGTATAGTAATATTTTACTATTTCTTTATACATACCCATAGTTATATCTATCGTTTTTAAGAGTAGGTTATTTTTATTTATGTATTATATTGTAATAGAAAATTTAATTTAATTATTTTAAGTACTTACTAAAACTAGTCTTTTGGGTAATTTCAAGGTTATCGTTTTCATAAAATAACCAATCATAAGGAGCAGGCTCTCCGTGTACGGTGGGGTCGTTCGAAAGTGCTCGGTGGAGCGAGTCGCGACCACGTTAATAGTTGCGCCACCTTCTAAAGGTCGAATGCGATCCGTTTAATAAATCGTTAATGACCGCCCCAAAAAGTAATCATTCCTTATGTTGGATAGATAATGTAGTATCTTGTTGTAAGATGAATAGTTCATATAACGGGTTATATAATAATTTGCAACTAAATAAAGAGTAGGCTGAGATCAATATCTTAGAATAAATGGTCTCTGCAGCATATTAATGACTTCATTAGTAAGCAGTTAAAGATAGATTTCATACAAACATTGTTAAATGATTGGTCCTCTCTTCGCTCTAACCCTAACTACTAGCGACTACAAATTTTGCAAAATAAAATAAGCCGATATATTGTTCTTCTGTCGCATAGACAAAAAATAAATAAATTAAAGAACGGAGTAATAAGCAAACTAAACCCGGAAAATATTGTATTACTGGCTACTCACCTTCCCTTTGTTCGGATACTTCTCTAGGTAGGTTTTAAATAGAAAAAAAAATTATTATGAGTGTACCTTAGGAGATAAATTAATAGTTTAGGCTGCTGCTAATAGTATTTCTGTAGTAAATTATTGAAATTATTATATGAGGGACTACTCGGTCAAACCAGTTATTGTGATTTCCCGCAGAAATAAGAGATTTTCTTGTAGTAAAAGGTATCCCAAATGTTGACTCAAGTAATAAGATATCAATAAGCAAAATTTTACTTTTTGCCTGAATTTCACACAGATATACAGACAAACAGTCGAAAACTTCCAGAACCATTGATTTGGGGTATATATTCCATAAACAATACGTAACCGATAACATTACTATGTTTAAAAAATATTTAATGCACAGATTTTTTTAGTCATTATTTTATTATACATATGTGTAGATTAGGTAAAATAATATTTTGTGCAGGAAAAAGACAGCAAATTATTTGATAGCTATTTCGATAGCCATGACATAAATATGTTGTACCTTTTATGTGTGTGCATAAAATTGCCGTGAGTTTAATTTACAAAAAGATGTATAGCCTGTACAATTTATAATATATCCTTAGTGCAAATAGCGAGAAATAACTTGTATTGTACTGGCATAAAATAACTTGCTTCGTGATCAGGTTGCTAAACGCAAATTTTGTTCAAACGTTCACACTTAAGCAAATGAACCTCTATACTATTTAAAATATTTAACATAATTAGTCGTATAATTTATGAGTAGTTATTTTTAAGAACAAGCTTCAATATTGGTCTTCTGGTTATGCAAAAAATAATGTATAACCAAAAAGAATGAATAAATAGTAGTTTAATGAACGAATATAATTAAACAAATCCTATGAACAAGAGAAGAATACAAAATTTAAGAAAGAAAAACAACCTGGAAACGTATTACAAAGGAGTAAAAAATTTGAACGTGTTTCCTCATTGTCGCGATTTCTGTGCATGTATTAATAGCGGGAAGGCGAATGCAATTATACTATTATGTTGATTACTAACGTTTTTTTGCGGCAAACAATTACATTATATGTTGTTTTCTATTAGTATCGGAACACTTACTACTGACATTCTATAAAGCTTTGCTCAGGTTTGTTAATTCAAAGATAGTATCAGTAATATAGCGGATACTCGTAATGCATTGCAAATCAGATAGGGGAAAGCAAATTGTCACGTATGGTTAAATCGTGAGCAAAATAGTCGCCAGTATCAATAAGACTTTACTTTCAATCTTCTGTCATTGAAATCTTTGTGTCTAAAAGGAAAATATTTTTATTTGCTTACTTTAAACTGTGATGCTAAGTGTGTTTCTTCGTTTATTTATAATAAAATCTAATAACAATTGGAAATATTGACCTTCTTCATATAAGAAGGTGAACAGTTACATAGTAGGTGTATATTATATCGTGCGGTTTCAGTTCGCAGCTGTATGATATAATTCAGGTTTATGTACTGTGGGACAACTTTGATATACGAGTTTTTGTGGTGCAAAGTAACACGTGCATACAATAACTGGAACCTGTTTGATCCGATTGTAAGTTGGTCATAATGGCTCCTTTACCGACTAGCCCGCTGACCACTCACTGGTGGGAAATAGACATCCACTTTCGACATAAGTAATCCGTTTAATGCAAACATTAACGACTTATAAATACTATCATCAATGTACCTCAAGTATGAGCTATGCGATAAACTGTATTGGTAGAGTTAAAATTATTCTTATTGCGAAATAATCTAGCTGCTTTAACATTATACAAATAATAAAAGAAAAACTTACTATCTATTGAGCGTAACATCCAAAATGTGCAGTGTAAGAACTTTATTTTCTAAAATGTTTGTTGGTTTATAAGTAAGACAACAATTCACCCAAATGGTATTTATTCACAGCTAAGTTTGAACCAATCCATAGGGAAAGTATTAGAAGGTCACGTATTGGAAAACAGATATGAAAATGACACTAGCGAATTTTTCGTCGGCGGGAGGGAAACGACCGGGCAATACGTATTGCCTCGCGGTAGGAGTTGGCGAAACTGACGTACGCAGCGCGCAAGCGCCGCCAAGGTATTGTTAAAAGTTACTTTTACTTATAATACTTGCTGTTCTAGGCAGCTAGAGACCTCGTCCGTTTCGCCCGCGCACGCGTCGGCACTCTACTTCTTTATATTCTTCTAAAAAAAAAAAAAAACACTGGTCCCACTCGAGTTTTACTATAAAATTGTTCTCTTTGTACCCTTATTTGTCTTTATATACTATATTTATTTGTTTAATTACACATTTGAGGAAATATATGCTGTATAATAACACTGTTATAGTTTGCATTTGCATTTTGTTTAAATATATCGTCTGTAATATGTGAAATTTCTACAATCACACTACTATTGTAAATGCGAAAGTTTATGTACATATGTATGTAGTACATACTATGTACATATGTATGGATTTCGCTGGACGGATTTCGATGACATTTAGTATATTCACAGATAGATGACTTGGAGTAGCACATCGGAATCTAACTTACTAAAAGCAAAACATCATGAATTCTCCTCCCTACTTTGTTCTTGTCATTCTTTTTCTCCGTGTAAAAATAACTAATTGTGTTAACATGCACAATGTATGGTACTCGTATCCCTGTGTTAATTTTTCTGGGATTGGTTCACTTATTGGCTTAAAAAAAGTATAGGAGAGCAATACAGACAAATTTACTCGATTTTAGTAGTATATAAGTAAGGATAAGGATAAATAAACCTTTACATGTGACTTCACGTAAGAAGTTACCGTCTGTACAATCATTAAGATTTATAAGTAGGTTTCAAGGTGACAGAATTAAAAAATAAAAACTTTTAACAAAAAAAAAATACTGACTTCCAGGCATTGAAATATCGGTGTGCTTTGATTTGTATTGGCTGGCACCGGCTTCGAAAAAATCTGATTAAGTATCTATACTAAATAAAATCCCCGTTTAGTTATTTTTTACTTTTCAGTGTCTGGAAGTCGGTTTTTTTTTTTAGTTTTTATTTTTCCATTTTTAGTGTAGACGTATCGTCAATACAAATTAATCAAGCCCAAACACTAGGTAATTGCTGTAAGTCGTTGAGGAGTTCCCTCGACTATCTTTCGGGTCCATCATCAGATCGACTCCAGACCTTCATTAAATAGTAGTGCTTTAAAATACCTAATGAAAATGTTATCAAACGCACTAGTCGCCGCTACAATTTTCGAAAGTTCCCCTCGATTTCTCTGGGATCCCATCATCAGATCCTGGTTTCCTTATCATGGGACCACTCTTGAGATATCTCCTTTTTAACAAAAAAAGAATTATCAAAATCGGTTCATAAACGACGAAAAAATCCGCGAACAAACATAAAATATATATATATATATATATATATATATATATATATATATATATATATATATATATATATATATATAAGTCGAATTGAGAACCTCCTCCTTTTTTTGGAAGTCGGTTAAAAAAAAACCTGAAAGTTATTAATCGTTTTTAATAAATATTGTGGTCATTTTCCACATACTTTTAATTGATGTTAAAATCTTAGAACCTACCTCATCAGTAATTACGTTAATTACAAAATAGGACAAGGACAAGTAAGAGCTGAACTATTTCGGAAAACTGATAATAATGAATAAAGATCAAATTACGTATATCTTGGTACTGCTACTATTAAATTCTGATTATTTAGCCTATAATCTAAATAAATAAAAATGAATCACCGAAATATATGGACGAAATATATAACTTCCGATTGATTGCACAAAATTGGTCATTATTTTTTTTTCGTGTTTGTTATTGTCAGGACAAGTTGTATAGAAGTCAAATTGTATAGAAGAAAGTTAAAAGAAAAAAAATGTTTTACTAAAATAAGATTTTTTTTTAATCTTTTGATATGAAAAGTGAGTGCGTGAAATAGTTTTTATCCCGGAAATAATTCCTTAAAAGGGTGAAAATGGGGATGACAGTTTGTATGGCAAAGCAAGCTAGAGACGAACCTAAGCGAAGCGAGCGTGAGTCGCTAGTTTTATATAAAATTTATTATAGCCTATAATTAAGAAAATAAATATATACTAGATGTTATGTAGTATTAATTTTAAGTGCTTATGCGCATTTTTTTACGCAGTCACAGTTCCCGCTGGTTCTCGCTGGCCCGATTTCATATGTAATAATCGAGTATGAAGGTAGTGTTTCTAAATGAACCTAGACTAGTTTGGAGTATAATTTGATAATATTTGTTTATTTTTTTCATATAAGCCGTCTCTTTTTACCTTTAAACTGCAAAGTACGGTTCTTTCTATAAATTATGCTTCTACAGTGAGTATTTTCATACCAATCACAATTCTTCAAAAGAGTTCCAAAATTTTAAAACGCAAAAGTACCTAAACAAAATTAAAAATACCATTAGAGAATCCAACCCTTAAGTCAAAAATAATAATAATAATAGCCACTTCAATTCAACCAAAGAAATTAAAGAATTGATTAATCTCTAGAAAGAATAATACACGTCGATGTACTAGTAAATTTAAATTTTAGATTGTTTTATTCACTTTACATAGATATCATTAAATTGAAACTTATAACATCCCCCTTTTTTTGCTTTGGCGACTAATAAATGTATTGTTAACGTAAATGAAATCTAAATCCAAACAATACAAACTTTCATTTTACTGACATATTTTGAGAACATGCATACTATTGGTGTTATTTTTCCTTGTTTGTGTTTTGTGTTTTATTTGAAAAAAAGGTAGCCTAAATTAATTCTTTATTCGTCAGTAAAAGACGGAAAGATATTTTTAAGGGTTCTTTAAAAGGTTCAATATATTTTTAAACGATATGAAAAGTCATATCGTTTAAAAAATATATTGAAGCTATTGTAAACATAAGTAGACAATGCAGTTTTTCTATTTTAATTTTCACTAAATGCATTAAGTAACTAATGTATTACATGATGCGATGCGATGCGATGCGATGCGATGCGAAGCATACAACGTACATATATACGTTCTTACAAAATAAATCTTTGTGGAAATATATATTGCTTAAAATGTGTTTTTTTAAATTAACTATAACAAATAACAATCATTATGCAACGAGTGTGTTACTAACAAGAAAATCATGTACATGTAAAATATTTAAACAAAAGTATTTATGTAATATGTAAACAAGTATACTTTTATTGAATACCACAAATCTTACTATGTAAATGCGAAAGTTAGGATGGATGGACGTTTTTTACTCTATTACGCTAGAACGTCTGAATGGATCTGGGTGCAATTTGGCACAGTAATAGATTATCGAATCGTAAAAAAGTCGTATTTTTATTCCGGAAAAATGCACGGTTCTGTGAGATAGATTTGTTTTTTTTTCACTAGGGACAAACCCGAGCGAAGCAGGGTGAGCCGCTAGTATTATATAAAAGAAATAAATACAAGACACATCTTTACTATTTATTTATTTTTAGAGTAACATTTTCAGCATATCTCAAATTCTTATTATGACATCCAAGAAATTCGAACTTTTCTTTGAAATAAAAAGAAACCATTGCGTTAAAATATAAAGTAAATGGTAGAGAAGGATATATGTAATGTTTTCACGGAGCAAAAACTACTTAAGTTATGTTTCAGCTACTAAATTTTTCTCTTTCGAAGTGCTGTGAAAGAATTTATTGCTTGTCTCACAGTCTCTCTAAGTTTTCTCAATTATCGGGAACTATCATTTTTGTATAGGTCACACACTGTCATCGTTAAATTAAAAAAAAACTTTAGAGTTACACTGAAAACTAATTAAAATCTCTACGATTTACACAATATGCTAAAAAGCCGACCAATTCTATTTTAAGTACTTTCGGATGGCCTCAAATACTTTTACTCACATAATATGGTCGAAACCTTGATATCATTTTTTATTATTAGTATGCAACGATAAACCTCCTACAATAAAATATATTATAATGGGCGTCAATAAAGTAAAAAAATTAAAAGAAACTCAAGCCAAAGCGACCTTGATACATAATATTTGACGGGTCTCAAGTTGACCGGTCTCCGGTTACAAGCGAAATGCCAGTGTCGTATGTAAACTAGTAAATGGATTATAAAACAATGTTATTTTTATAGTTTTACCCGCTAAGTTGACCTTCCTTTTCGTAGATATTTTAATTACACTCAATCGTAAACTATATCTAACAAAATTAAAGTGTCAATTGTTTTCATTTTAAATGAAATCTTAGTCACGTCCCTAAATAGCTTTTTGAAATAGATATTGATATATTAGGATAGAAAATCGAATTAGGAAAACAAAAATTACAATGTGAAAAATTACACCTATTCATAAAAAAAACTATTTATTATTTGAACTTTCCGCAAATTTAGAGCGAACCTAGAAAAAACTTAGCTACTAATTGAAAATTTAAACTTGTCGAACTTTTCATGTATTTCACAAAATAATCTACATTACAAAGATTATAAAAATAACCAAATAGAGAATAACAGTAGTGAGACGCTGGAAAACGTAATAACGGGTTCTTACCGGCATCAGAAGAAACATATATTTAAATAGTTTGCTTAGAAAAGTATGAAATTTTTGTTGGACAAATAGTTGAATTTTTAGTATTATGATCGAATATAATAATTACAATAGAATTGTAAATGAAAAATAAATCGTTATACGTGCGTGCACGGTGCATGGTAGCTGCAATCAAAAGCTTGTAATTTTTAATATTTCTAAGCTAAGAAGACAAATCATTATTAGGAGATTGTCTTAAAACTTCATATATATATTTTTATTATCGAATATTTTATAACGTGAGGTTTTTGTTAATGCATTCGTTTTTTTAGGTACGAAAAAAGTGACTTTGAGCGTTTATACCTTCAAATATAAGAGTACATAATTGTTATTCAGTTCAATGTACCAACATATCTATACATATAATAAAATTGTAACTTAGCCAAATCTGTACATTAAATATTTTTTAGAAAATTTCATTGAAATAGACATTATTTATCGATACATAGGCCGAATCTATAGTTTTTATAACTTTTGTCTGTCTGTCTGCTACCGCATCACATAAAAACCACTGAAGGGATTTTGATGAAATTTGGTATGGTGATATCCAGTTATCCGGGTCAACATATAGGATACTTTTTACTGTGAGTAAATATCTCATCTCTGAGAAATCTATACGTTGAAATGTAACTAGGGATGAACCCGAGAGGAGCGAGGGTGAGTCGCTAGTATACAAATTTTTGATTTTTCTACTAAAGTATTTTAATAAAATCTCAGCCCTGTGTGTTATGTATATGTAGGTACATATTTTTTAATTAATCTTCAAATTTAATACTATCTGAGGAGTCAATCTGATTATTTTGTTTTAAATAATTTATACAAAATGTCATTAATCTACACTTAGGCAAATAGAATGAGGGTAATATATGAAACGCACAGAGATTCTTTAAAATTATCCATTTATATTTTTTTAAGTGGGATCCCGTAATAATCAAAGGCATCATCTACGTTTAAGCAACGGTATATTATCAAATTTTAATACATCTCTACATTATTGTATTGTATTGAGCCTTTTTTAACATCCCACTGTTGGGCATGGGCCTCCCGTTAATACGAGGGGGATCAAGCCATAGTCCACTACGCTGGCCAAATGCGGGTTGGCGGACGATACATGTCATTCAAACATATACTAGGTTCTCTCAGACATGAAGGTTTCCTTACGATGTTTTCCTTCAACGTAAGGCAAGTGATAATCATGTTGAAAATGATTCGTACATGATATCAGAGGTGCGAGACCCGGGATTTGAAACCGTTTCATTCGGTTTCCCAAGTGAGCGCGCTGTCACTAGGCTATCACTGTCCTTCATTATTACACAGTATATTGACTAGATACCGCACATTAGTCTATTTGTTCCTCTAGATCTTGCTCTATTTGTGTACTAAATTTCGTCCAAATTCTTTTGGCCAGTTTAGCGTGAAAGATTAACTAACATACACACAAAAACTTTTGCATTTTATATCGCATACATATATTCAGATGTTAGTTATCATTATGCGTTTATACTTAGATTCTAGAATAATTTGTATTTTAAAAATAAGTAATTTATAATTCCATTTCATCCAGAATATGTGACCTTCAGCTCCCCCATGTCAGCAATAACATAAGACTTTCATGTAAACTTACGAAAGCCTTTATATACCACATCCTAAATTCGATCTTCTCGCAAAACTCCTCCTTAGCTGACGTCTTCTACTTAAAAACTACCTGTCTGTCAAATGTCAGCCTTATAGTAGAAGAATTTTCCAGATTTCGTGAAAATCAGTGAATAAGTGACCGTGACCATGATTGCTGTAAACCATTCGAAACGTCGGGAACCAATAATCAAAATAAATCCGCGAAATAATCCGAAAAGATAGTTTCATTTAAAATGTCAAATATTCGCGTAAATCTAAAAAAGTATTATGGTATTTCTTTTTTATATATTTATATATAAAATATGTTTGCCCTCTCCGCCTGCGTAGTCCATATTTATGTATGTATCGTCTACGAACATTTAGTTAATTAAATAATTAAATTACCAAGTTAAATAAATAAACTCTGCGCCCCTAATGTATCCCTGAGCAGTGGTATCTATTATCGTATATAATTCCTTTTATAATTTTGCTATATTCCACTAAAGACTTTTGACAAAAAATAAATGAAAGAAAAGTGTAGAAATTTAAAGGGTTCCTCCATGAAAGGATATTTATAGTTCTACTTATGTATAATACTGTATATGAAATGTTTTTTAAAATTTAAAAATACATTTTTCTATATACATATACTAAAATTGTATAATTGTATTTTTTTAGCGAATAAAACATTTTTTCGCAATAAAAAAGTATACTATATGTTGACCCAGCCAATCAGCTCTAACCATACCCATTATAATTCATCTAGTGTTGTTCACTTGATGCGGTAACACAGACAAGTAGACAGACAAAAATTTCAAAATCTGTAAATTTGGCTTCTGTGTCCATAATAATGGCTATTTCTATAAGGTTTTTTAAAATTTACTACGTACAGATTCAGCTCAGTTACAATTTTATTTTATGCATAGATTTAATATTATATTATAAAATAAATGATTTATAAAAATAACCTATTTCGTAAAGATTTTTTTTTATTAGGCTCAGGCTATTAAAATGTGACTAACTGTGTTGTGTAACAGTTTATAGAGAATAGGAGGGAAATGTTAAGTACGAAACAAAACCCAACGAGTGATAGTTTTGATTTATTAATCAAAGACACACTGAAAGTTATTATTAATTAACTAACAATTTATAGGCGCCGGGGAATTTGTATGTGTGCGGAAACACTGCACGTGTAACATATTGACATAGTTTTTAATGTATAACATTATTTTACTTATCGTGCGGTGTTCCGTACATTCTCCCGGCCAGAAAAGTAAAAGTCGCAGTTGTAAAGAACATTAATCCAATAAATTGTAAATATAAGAAAGAATATGACAATAAAAAACTAGGTAAAATAGCAATAATAAAAGGTATAAATTCTTAATAAAAAATGCTTAAATTACTATATACTCGTAACATTAGGTATATCTAGTCGTACGGATCGCGGTTGAGTCCTTGTAACTGACGCGGAAGCTTCCGATTGACCGTTGCTTAGAGCCGCCGTCGTGCTGGCTGAAGTGGTAGATATGCTCGCTGACGGTGCGTTGAGGGTTGCCTTCTTTCTACACCATCGCATGTATAGCCAAGCACTTCCAACGATAATGATGAGTGCTAGAACTATGTAGAGAACTGAATACTGATGCACGTCGTGTATGCTGAGTGGTGCATATTCTTCATCTTCTATAATTTTAATTTGTGATCTCAAGCGATGCCACTCATTTGTGTGATCTTCAGGTGTAAATTTAAACTCTGAAGTATTCAGCAAAGTGTTTAGAACTGATGTTTCTCGATCCACACTGAATGATATGTCATTCTGAATATTTACATGGCTCAGATATTTGTTATGTCCGAAAATAGAAAAAGTATCGCTCTTGAGTGTACAGCCTTGTCCAATATCTAGTATACCATTTCCAGTTAATGACTTAATTGTCATTCCTATATCCGTGCAAAATATGCGTACCGTGCACTTCCCGCAACAAGAGAATAGCCACCTGTTATCAAAGTGCAACTTGATCCATCGCTCGTGGCACGGCGCCTCCTTTGCATTACACATAGTTTTATTGTGAACGCTCAAGTTGCATAATGAATCTGATACTTTAAGTTCATGAATAGGTTTATCTATAGAACATAATAATTTGTCCGTCTGTGAATGGATACAACTTTGAATGTCCGTTTCAGATAAAGTTAAAAATAAATCCTTTTGGAGATTGTATGCAATATAAGGCGTAATGAACTCCATGATATGATACTGCTGAGGTAGGCCTATTATCTTGTCCAAATGAAAAGTTTCCTTGTTAACAAGTGGTATCTTGACTTCAATGATTAAATAAGATGTGCAAACACGCCCATTAAATTTCATTAATTTGTATAAGTTCGTAAAATCTTGCTTATCGACAGGTAAAGTCAGGTCGCTCGGTATGTGGCTATAAATTATGTTCAGCTGTTCCTGTAATTGTTCCGGCGGCAATAAATGCAAGTCCACATGACCATGTGTGAGGTCTGTAATAGTATTAATTATATTTTCTTGCATATTTCTAATGTGTGATATAATAATGATGGCTGAAATCGATGCGGATAGGATATGCAGCTCATTGTTAATGACCATGTATGAACGATTAGTAGAACTTGTAATATTTTGCAAATAATTTTGTATGATGTCAAACTGTTTGTTCATAATGGCTTCGTTTCTCTGTAAAATATTCGACTGAGCTTCAATGATACTTGTTTGATTTTTCAGTAGGAGTTTTAAGTGATTTTCGTTTAGTGAGATTTTCGTAATATCCTTTTCATATTTCTTCGCAAATCGGTCGTCGAGGACACCGAATAATGAGTTAGCTATATAACCCACACCATTAATCAACCCCCTTTTCTGCCTTTTGGGAGCTTGACTCTTAAGTATCTTGTTATAGTGTTCAATTTCCGATAACTCGTGCTCCAACTGGTATATAATACTTTTATATTGTATTGGAAGTTCGGTTGTATGTAAGTATCCTTCCAAGTGACCGACGTAGTTTTGAATATGACGTAATCCTGACCAGTATGTACTCATATTATAGTAAATAATCAATTTCCATTCGTCTCTTATAAGATTTATGTCGTACATCTTGTCAAAGTAAATATTCTTGTCGTCGCTGAATGTTGTTATCTTATATGAGGACAGTGCAGGTGTTACTAGAAATAGAAATAGTAACATTGCTGATGAAATTAATGACCCGAAGACCTTCCCTGTCTTGCGTATTCGTCGTCCAATCTTCGGTAAACCAGCTGATGTGACGTCATTATTAGTCGTTTGCACGTCACAGGTTTGATATGGAGAATGTTCGTTAGTTACTGGCAGGGGAGACAACTTTATAATCGGCCTCTTTAATACCCCATTTTTAGTTTTCACGGACACCACGCGTACATATCCGTCTTTGCCAGGATGTACGTCAATGATTCTACCCATAGCCCACTTGCCGGGGGGCAGGTTTTCATCCTTGATAAGAACTATATCGTTGATCTCGAGATTTTTAGTAGGCGTTCTCCATTTAGAGCGAACTTGTAGCTTTTGTAAATAATCAGATGACCACTTTTTCCAAAATTGCTTATTCAAAGCTTGAATTAACTGCCACCTCGTAGTTAAATTCATATGATGTTCGTCAGTTTGTGGTCTTGATATTAGAGATCCCCCAATGAGGAAATGTCCCGGAGATAAATATTCATCATCGGGATCTTCACTTAAGGCCACTAAGGGTCGTGAGTTAAGACAGGCTTCGATTTGATAGAGTAGCGTGATGAACTCTTCATATGTGAGTTTTTGTTCACCCAGTACTCTTTTGAGATGGTGTTTCATGCTTTTAACGGCTGCTTCCCAGAGACCGCCTGCTGAGGGGTACGCTGGCGCGTTAAAATGCCACCGTATGTCGTAATCATTAGTTTTACTTAATAATACTGTGTCGATTGTTTGAAGAATTTCATTGTATTCTTTCTTTAGTAAGCTATCGGCTCCTATAAAATTTCTTCCCTGATCACTGTACATATGTTTTGGAATACCTCTTCTTGCGCAAAATCGACGAAATGCAGCCAAAAACCCAGGTGTACTGAGGTCAGAAACGAGCTCAAGGTGAACAGCCTTTGTTGACAGACAGACGAACACCGCGACGTATCCTTTGTGAGTTCGCACCCCGCGGCCTTTGTTGGTCTTTATGTCAAAGTGGCCGGTAAAATCGACTCCAGTATGAGTAAAGGGACGAGATGGAGTAACACGAGGCTCCGGTAGATCTGCCATAATTTGTGTTCTTTTTTCTTCTCTAAATCGTCGACATGTCACGCATTTTCGTAGTTCCCTTTTTACAGTGCGCAGCCCGCTGATTATCCAATATTTTTCTCGGATGTATGACAGCGTCAAACTCGGCCCACCGTGTAATGTAATAGAGTGGGCCTCCTGTATAATAAGTTCCGTTAGTCTATTGTGACTAGGTAGAATAATAGGATGTTTTGCGGATTGGCTGAGTAAGGAATTATTTAATCGTCCACCGACTTTAATTAATCCATCCTTCGAGTCGATGTAAGGATTTAAACATATCAATTTGCTACTCGTTCTTAGTTTTCCTTGTTTTTTAAGTTGAGGAAGGTCGTTCTCAAATTCCATAAATTGTACACTCTTAATTATTATATTAAGTGCATATTGCATTTCAAAGGCGGATAGGTAGTTTCGTTGTGGAATTTGCTTATTTCGCAACCACTTTGTGAAACGTAATAACCAGCTGACCGTTGTTGTTATACGCCGTATCGAGCTACATTCATTCAATAATTTTTCTATAAAGTTATTTTTATAACATAAGGCCGCGTTCAGACTAGATTTTTTTATTTCTAGTGTTGGTGGTTGATATGTGCTGTTTTTAATCATGTCCGGATTAAATGTAGTCAACCACTGCGGACCTTGCCACCACAACTTATGTTCAAATAATTGCGTTGATCTTAAACCCCTTGAAGCACAATCTGCTGCGTTATCATCAGAACGAACATGGTGCCATGATGACGCTGGAATAGTTTTTAGTATTTTGCTAACTCTGTTGGCTACAAATTGTTTCCATCTGCTGACATCTCCATGTAGCCAACCAAGCACCACCATTGAATCTGTCCACGCGTATATCTCTATATCTTCTGTTAATGCTTCTTTGACCTTCTTTATAAGTCGCGATAGTAAAATTGCACCAGAAAGTTCAAGTCTTGGCAGCGATAATTTATTTTTTAGTGGTGCTAACTTTGTTTTTGCTGTTATAAGCGTTGATGTGTACTCGCCCTTAGAGTTTCGTG
Organism: Argynnis bischoffii washingtonia; assembly: GCA_033884665.1. Taxonomy (NCBI): domain Eukaryota; kingdom Metazoa; phylum Arthropoda; class Insecta; order Lepidoptera; family Nymphalidae; genus Argynnis; species Argynnis bischoffii. The sequence goes on along the minus strand of CM066618.1, from coordinate 7,469,209 downwards.
TTACGGCATAGATAGCGCATGCATATGCCTTTTCTGAAGCGTCACAAAATCCATGAATTTTATAATGATTATTATTTCCTAGGTATCTAGGTATTTGGAACTTATCTAGATTTTGAAAGTCGTGCTTCAAATATTGCCACTCCTTATTTAAGTTTTCTGTGAGATATTTGTCCCAATCAGCTGTTCCTTCAGACCACGTCCGTTGAAATAATAGTTTCGCTCTAATAGTTAGTGGGGATAGCCACCCCAATGGGTCAAATATCTTTGAAATATTTGATAATAGCTGCCGTTTTGTTATATTGGCGTCGCTAGTATCATTTTCGAATTTATTTTGGAATGTGAATGTGTCTGAAGTAGGATTCCAACGTAAACCCAAAGTATTTTTGTGCTCAGAGCTCTTGAAGTCGAGAGGCATATCCAGCAGATCACTTGATAAGTTTTGTATAAGCTCTTTGGTATTGCTCGACCACTTGCGAATATTCATTCCCGCCCCCTTCAAGATATCAATTATCTCTTGTTGTAACCTTTTGGCCTCCGTGATAGTATTACAGCCTTCTAAGAGGTCATCCATATAAAACGATGACGTCAACGCGGCAGCTGCCAGAGGATACTTATGCGCTTCATCCATGGCTAACTGTTTTAAAGTACGCATAGCAAGATAAGGTGCCGCCTTTGTTCCATAGGTAACAGTAGTAAGTTGATATTCTTTCAAGGGCTCTGCGGACGAGTGTCTCCAGATAATGCGTTGCAAGTGTTGATCTGGCTCCCGAACGATTATTTGTCGAAACATCTTTTCAATGTCAGCAGTTATGACGTATTTGTATTGACGCCATACTAAAATAAGATGTTGAAGATCTTTTTGTAGATTTGGACCGCGTTCCATTAAATCATTGAGACTGTATCCACTCGATGTTTTCGCTGACGCATTAAAAACAGTTCGTTGCCTTGTAGTAGTGGATTCCAATTTCAAAACACCGTGATGAGGGAGATAGCATGATGTTTCGTAATGCTTGGTAACTGGAGACATATGGCCTTGTTTTTCATAATCATTCATAAACTGTATGTAATTTTTAGAAAATTGTTCGTTTTTTGACATCGTCTTTTCTAAATTATAAAATTGTGCAATCGCCTTAGGTTTCGACTGTCCCAAATTATTTTCAAATCCGGGTTTCATTGGGATAGCAACTTCATATCTTCCTGTCGCTAAACGTCTTGTCGTAGTTTGATAATAATTTTCACAATATTGCTCGTCCTGTGTTAGTATAGGAGTCTCGTTGATATCTTCAAGTTCCCAATATTGCGATATCTCAGTTAAATTATTTATAACAACGTGGCAGTTAAATGTTTTGACGTTTCCTGAGAGTATCCAGCCCAACTTCGTTTGTTGGGCGATAGGTGCCGTGTTTGGACCTTTAATTAGACCACTCATGATTATGTCTGAATATATGCTCGCATCCAGGAGTAGATCGACGGCTCTAGAGATGTTGTATTCCGGATCGGCAAGCGGTATGTGTTGTAGATGTGGCCATGACTGTCTATTGAAGGACATGTTGGGCAGATTGTTTATCACATGCCGTATGACTAAGGCGTGTGTTGTAAATTCATAATCTTCGTAAATAGATTGACATTCAAGTGTGACGACTCCCTTGGCCGGTTTCGACCCATTTCCAATGCCAGACACAGACGCATGATATCGTTGTCGCGGCAAGCCTAACATCTGAGCAGCGTTTTCGGATATTAAAGATATTTGAGAACCTTGGTCTAAAAGGGCCCTCAGGGTGACAAAGGTGCCATCAGCTGCTTTGACCTTGATGGATAAGGTAGTTAACAAAATTTCCTCTTCTTCTGTTGCCACGTGATTAACGTTATGTTGTTTATTGCCTTGTTGCACTGGCACGTGCGGCTTTTTTGTACTAGGACCTGTAGGTATGAGCGTTGACTGGCCTGCTTCGCTAAATGTATTTGAACTTTGTTCCGTAACGTTGACAATTGCATACGCATCGTGTAATACCGTATGGTGATTTCTTTGACAAAGTCTGCATTTTTTCATTGACATACATTTATTGTCGTTGTGTAAGTATAAACAATTCTGACAAATATTCATATTTACTACGGTATTCAATTTTTCCTTAGGTGTCATCTTGAGGAATTTATTGCATTTGTATAAAAAGTGATTACCGTTGCACATAATACAATTCAATGTGCATGTTGCAATAGATTGGAATTTTGTTTGTGGAAATTTTCTATATCGATATGCGTTTTGACCTTTGGAATGAGGTTCGTTGACCGCCATTTTTTGTTGATTTGATATGGTTGGCTCCCTCTCTCTTTTATTTATAGGTTCTAGGGCTGTAAATTTATTTTCTAAGAAGCCCATGAACTCCGAGAGTGACGGTAAATCACGTGGCGATTTCCGTGCTTCTTTGTAATCGCTGTATGTTTGTAAATCTAACTTCTTTGCGATGAGATGAACTAGCAATGGATCCCAGGTACTTGTATCGATGCCTAGGTTCTGTATGGCATGAATACATTCCATAGATGTATCGTATAGTCGCCTGATCTCGTATGCTGACTGTTTATGTGCTACAGGTTGATTAAAAATAATTCAATCTGTTTAGTAAACAACAATTGTGGGTTGTTGTATCTATGGGTTAATAATTGCCAGGCCGTCTCATAGTTGTCCGCCGAAATATGTAGGTGTTGTATGAGCCGCTCAGCTTCTCCACGCAATCTTCCTTTGAGATGTTGCATTTTTTGAGACTTGCTAAGTATATTGTTGTTATGAATGCTTTCCACGAAGAGATCGTAAAAAGTAGGCCAGTGTGTATATTTTCCAGTAAATATTGGAATGTCGATCTGTGGTGTTGACTGTTGAATATGCGCTGATGATGCTAATTTCTGATTTAAGGCTCTCTTGATTTTCTTGTATGCATATTCATTTTCGTAAAATTCATCTTCATATTGAAGGTCTGTTCCCTGAAGAATGTTGTCGATTTTTAAATGCAAAGCGTCGATTGCATTCCATCGAAGCTGTATGTTACGTAGTTCATCTTCCATTTCCCATTTATCTCGAATCTCCTCAACTTGTAAATTGTTAATTTGACGACTCAGTGCTCTGAAGTTAGTTCGTTGAAGAGATAGAAGTTCGATTACCTGTGGCGATGTAGTTTGCCCAGTAGGTGCAGTCGATGTCATGGGCTTCGGGAGTGGTGAAGGTGAGGTTGGTGGTAACATAAGCTTTTCACCCGCAGGAGTACAGGACGATATCTTATTACGAACAGCTTCAAAATATGTTCGTGCTTGTTGGAACTGATCTTCTACGAAGTAAGGTTCGGTGTTATTTTCATATGCAGACAGCTTGTCGTTATTGTACTGGAACTCTGCCCACAGTTTGTCGAGAACATCGAGTCGCTCATCTAGGTACTTTCGAGTCTTCCTACTTGCAGAATCCTTGTTAAAGTTACGTTCCAACTTCTTGATGTCTTCTAGAAGGCAGAACTGGCGTTGGAGTAGATTTTCCATTTTGTTAATGTTTCTTGGTGAGGTTGCGGACCCAAGCACTAGATGTCCTCGTGAACCAAGCACGACCTTATGCGCTTTCTCAATTTCACTGGGGCTTCCCGCTGGTGGGAGACCAGTCAAACCGAATCGCAGTCGTACGTAATTCACGAAAAACAAAAATTGCTGTATAAAGGGGCCGCTTCCTTGGTGATATTTGCTTCAACGTCGATGAAACAAATATTTGTTGTAGGTTATATATCTCCCAAACGTCGATGAGAGGTTGTTGAAGGTCGCTTGTCGGACCGAAGCTGTAACTCCCGAACGTCGACGAGAGTTCAGTAATCCAGGATCGAAGGACCAAAAAACTGTGTTGTGTAACAGTTTATAGAGAATAGGAGGGAAATGTTAAGTACGAAACAAAACCCAACGAGTGATAGTTTTGATTTATTAATCAAAGACACACTGAAAGTTATTATTAATTAACTAACAATTTATAGGCGCCGGGGAATTTGTATGTGTGCGGAAACACTGCACGTGTAACATATTGACATAGTTTTTAATGTATAACATTATTTTACTTATCGTGCGGTGTTCCGTACACTAACTAATGAAAAATTATTTAAAAAAGCCTTCCTAAGATAGTTTTATGAGTTGTTTACAAAACTAAGACATTTATTTTTCGAACTGCAGATGGTAGAGTCAACTATACATATCCGTACTAATATTATAAAGAGGTAAAGTTTGTGAGTTTGTGAAGTTGCGGGGGGTAATCTCTGGATCTACTGAACCGATTTAGATGAAATTTGGTAAGAAGATAGTTTGAGACTCTGGAAAGGATATAGAATACTTTTTATTCGGGAAATCATCCCTTGAGGGTGAAAGTTTGTGTGGGGAATCAACTTAGGGACGAACCCGAGCGAAGCGAGGGTGATTTAGCGACCTTAAAATACGAATAAGTTTACTATTAAATATTATCTATACATATAATAAAAGTGCAACTGATTGCTGCCTGTACATGATATTTGAGAAAAACTGTTATTTGGGGTCTTATTAACACAATAAATCCAAAACAATGATTTTTAAAAAAATTGCCTGTTTGTGCGTTTGTGCACACTAATTTTAGAAACAGCTTAACTTATTAAGCTTAGCTTATTATGGTAAGCTTCACTTAACATTTAGTATATGTTTTATTTCAATCGGTTTATATGTAAATAACAAAGTTATGTCGATTTAAGGAATTACCTAGCTAGCTAATATATTATAATAATATATAGTCTAACTACCCCATACTAACCGTTAAAACATACCCAGCTAGCTAGTTTTCTTATATTTTTTAGGATCAAAAAAACATCGAGAAAATGCCAAAGCCTTTTTGGGACTTTTCTTCTAAAATTTAATTTACTATTAATTATTATTAATAATAGATTAATCTGTTATTATAGAATTAAAAAACCCAATGTAAAGTACATTCTTTTTACTTATTTGTATTTTAACAGTGACATCTACTGTCACTTCGCGATACTACGACTCAACCTTTTACTTCAATGTTGTTGCTATGTTCATATTCAAGTTTTATCTTTTTGCTATACTTAAGATTTCTTTGTATAGATTAAAAGATGTCGCTTTATTTATCTTAAATTGTATGTTATTCATATTTTTCACTAAAATAGTAGCACCATGGTTAATTGTAATTCTGGTTTTATTCCTCATACAAGAAATCGTGATACTTTTTGTTTCGTAGAAACAGTAATAATACAATACAAAACTCGGTGTAGACTAGTTCAATTTTTTTATATTAATGTCTGTATTGAATGTCGTCGAATCTTTTATTTGATTTAAGATTCATGTAAAATAAACCTTCCTGATAGCTAAAATTATTTAAACTCATTTTAGCTGAATATATTAATATGACTATATTAAAGTAAAGAAGGGAAACAGTTATTGTAATTATTATTTCATTCGATATAAAAAATACTAGCGACTCACCCTTGCTCCGCTCGGGTTGGTTCGTAGTTATGTTTTAACGTTTAGTATAGATTTCTCAGAGATGATATATTTTCCCGCTGTAAAAAGTATCCTTTATGTTAACCCGGATAACCAGCTATCATCATACCAAATTTAATTAAAATCTGTGGAGTGGTTTTCTCGTGATGCGGTCACAGACAGACAGACAGATAAAAATTGTAAAAACTATAGATTCGGCCTCTGTTTCGATAATATTGACTAATTCAATAACATTTTCCAAAAAATATTTAATGTACAGATTCGATTCAGAATTTTATTATATGTACCTATAGATAAAAAAAAAACCTGAAATTTAATATAAGCAAGTCTAGGGCCAATATATTTGGTTTGGCATAGAAATAAGTTTTATTTCTTTTAAGTGGAACATGACGTTGAACGAGTAAGGGACAAACTAGATTGTTAAAAGTTATAACATTACTTATCTGTTGGCAAAGGAAAATTCTGCTTTACATTTCTACAAAAGCAGAAAAATGTATAGTTTAATTTTGTGATTTAAATTTTGATGCATACCTATCTGTGACAAAATGATTAAAATTTCATTTAACAAATATTTAGATATCTATTTCTACCTGAAGGCATTAATATTTAACGATACTCACAATGTTATAGTTTGTGATAATATATGATTGGCAAATAAAGTGAAAGGGAATTAGAGTGACCTGTCCTTTTTTTGACAACATTTATTCTACAAGAGACACTTAATATTCTCCGATAAAAATAGTTTATAGAATTTTCCGACTTTCTCTTCTACCTATCTCCGTATAGAATTCATTGTCTCGTTGTTGAGTGAAAGCAGAACCCACCTTGGTATTCGTTTTAATTTTTTTCGTGTGGTTTTCTTCCCACCAATCCACAATAGTCAATGGGTTGCTCTGCTACCAGAGAAGTAACAGGAGTAGCACGAATGGCACACTTACAATAAAATGAATATACAGTCATCACTTAAAAAAGGCGAAATGAGACTAATGAAACGAATGAAAATTACTAAATTTGCATGGGAAAATTGTTTTTAGTGGCCATTTTTAAATATATTCTTATAACTTTAAATCTTGTAAAATATATTACCAAATACAATATCAATTTATAAAGCGGAAAGTAAAAGTTCAGTGAAGCGAGTGTGAGTGATCGATTATCTTTGGAAACAAGTTTGATGAAAGAATTTTATATTAAATTCTTTCAAAATGGATTTTGTCGCAAGTTACTTTACTACATATTCAGTGACAATAGCATACTATGTTCATACTTTTTTTTTTATTTTATGACCACGAAACTTTAGTGGATGACCTGTGGTAAAACTAAAGTTTTGTTATGAAAAAAATGTCAAATTAATATAATGAAATTAAAAAAAAAAAAACAAAAATAGCCAGTAAACACAAGAACACTTTAATGTCAATGTACGAGAGTTAGTACTCTTGATGGTTTACTTTAATATAAAAAATACATACGTTATATTACTGATTTTTTTTTTATTTACTTTTTAATGATGGATAAATTTCATTTGAATAAATACACATAGAAATAATAGATATAACTTGTCAAACTTTATATCAGTCCTCGGAAAAATACCAATTATATACTTAGCAAATTTTTCTTTCAGACTTTTGTCTTATACGAACAAATCTGTATATACTTAAGTACTACTACAATACGTACCGAGAGGAATAGTAATAAGACGCTCCAAGCTGTATTATTACTTCGTCGAATCGCAATAGCGATTGTTTGCGTGGAAAATGATCCAGATCTGAAATAGATCTTAATAAATATCTCGTTTATAGCTAGGTAGTCTAGGTAGCATTCTCTAAAATTACTATAAATTAAACATTTAAAAAGTCCGTAACACAATAACCCATTCATGGAAGTCATTTCAATGAGCGTTAACATGATATCTCTGCAGTACTTTAGTAAAGAGTTGAGTATCTTGCAGATTCATTTAAGTAACGGGATACCAAGTTTCGAATCTGGAACTTCTGTGGAATTTGTTTATACCCTTTTACCGTCTAGAATAAACCTGATAGCTTGCAAATGGCCGATCGGATTTTCTTGATTTAAGCTGAGAAGACTCTCGATCAGATCACCTTTAAAAAAAAAAACTATATTGAAATCTGTTCATCCGTTTGGGCGCGCAAATACACAAGTTAGATATACATATAATTGCCCTCTTTTCTTTGCTTTAACTTATATTATTTTCCCGTCATAACTATTACGTATAAATTCAGATGAAGCAGAAGAAATACCCAAAACTTGCTTTATATTTTAGTGTTAATATTCAGGAATAATAAAAGATTTATAGTCAAACGCAAATTCAGTGGTTTTGGCTAGCCGTCATTTCGATTCTGTTTACAATGTCACCGTTTTAAGCCAGCAAAATCACCACAATTGTGTTGATTGTTGCTAAGCTATATCATGTTAATCATAAACATAATCATAATACTAATCATGCTACTGGAAGGAATTTCCAGTATAAAAGAATTATTTGCCATCTTTAACGATTCAACAATTGACATTCAGTTTATTAACTTGGGATACAAGATGTCATAAAAGTTAAACTAAGTAACGACAAATCATCAAGTTATCATCAATATATATCGAAAACTATTCAATCGTTTTTTCTGTAACTTCTTGATCTCTTTTTTTTCTGTAATATAAAGACGCTTTTGCCTACAGATTGAGGGCAGAACGTAACAAACAAATAAAGTTTATTTGCCGGTGATAGCTTCCTCGAGGACTTTCAATTATTACCGGACGTTTAATTTAAATGTATAAATTGGTTTAGAAGTGCTTGTAAAAGTCTGTTTGAATAAGAAAAAGGGGAAGAGCTTTCATTTCAAACTGATACTTGTGGAGATTAATACGACTCCCGTAAAAACTTTATGCAGCCCGATGTCCCCTAAGTACTTTATGTCATAAAACCTTTAAAAAGATTTTTAAGGAAGTGGTTATATAGTTTCCAGCGACATAGGTAGGTATAACAACTACAAACTTTTTTATATTTTCTTAGTTTACTTATTAACATTATATGTACAACGTAATAATTTGCCTTTGCGAAATTGTGATATTTGCAAATATTTATATCCTGTTTTTATAAGTTTTGAAGTTATATTTATTTTGGCACGTTTATTTTTATTAATTTATTATTACTTTTACAAACAGAGAGTAACAGATAAAATCTTTGGCTATTTTTGTTCCCTTACACCAAAGAAGTATAATGCGTACATAAGCACTCACACACGTTTTGTTTTAAAAATGAATATGTATTTATGTATGTACTAGCGATTCACGCTCGCTTCGCTTAGGTTCGTCCCTTGGTACGTTTTGACGCTTATTATGGAAAAGATTTTTCTTTCATTTTTTTGTCGTGAATTTTTTAGATGTTTTAATAGTTATTTTGCTATTCGGGGTGAAGATAAATCTAACAAAACAAAGATCATAAAAATCGGTCTAGCAGTTCTCGAGTTAAAAGTGTTGTAACAAACACGACTTCGCTTTATATATATAAACTATCGACTAAGCTGTATAAGTTACTATAGTTTTATTACTATCGCACGGAAACTCTTTAATTTTCCGTTATGAAAAGTATATTAAATGTTGACCGGAGATATAAGGTACCACCATGAATAATTTCATTTAAATCGGTCTAACAGTTTCGGAAATTAGCCCGTACAAACAGACAAACAGACAGACAGAGGAACAAAAAATTTGAAAAAAATGTGGAATTGTTCTCTTACTCTTCTTATGTGTGTGTACCCTGACTCGATTTTTAGCATATTTTTCTATGTAAAGACATTCGACCTCTACAGTTTTATTATATGTATAGATAATGTAAATGACATCATAGTCATGAAGTATGAATATTATAGTATGAAGTATAGTATTCATTATAGTATGAAGTTATATGTAACGACAGAATACATATAACTTACATTCATGAAATTCGTCTATGCGAATTTTATGAATGTAAGTTATCTTTCATGAATGTAAGACTCAACCTCGCTCCCCTTGGGTTCGTCTCTAGTTACGTTTTAACGTTTAGTATAGATTTCTCAGAGATGAGATTTTTTCCCGCACTAAAAAGTATACTGTGGTTTTCCCGTGATGCGGTAACAGACAGACAGACAAAAATTCTAAAAACTATAGGTTCGGCCTCTGTATCGATAATAATGTCTATTTCTAATAATAATAAGATTTTCCAAAATTATTTAATGTACAGATTCGGCTTGATTACAATTTTATTAAATGTATCGTATATGTCTATTACGTGTCAGTAAATTTCAATACTGACTTGGATAACCATTAAGTAAGCATTTTTGTAACTCAATCTTTATTTGAGTAAAAAACGATGGCAAATTAAAATGGCCATTGACTAGACTGGTGTTTTCTTTATGATTTAAAAAATTAAATAAAATGCATATTTAAAAAGATTTAATAAAAAATTTTAGGCTGTATTATATGCATATGTTATTTAGTACATTCTGTGTTTTATTTTTGAGAGCTTTATATGTAATTTTGTTAAAACGTTTCAAAGAGATGATAGTCTGATATCTGAAAATGTACAAGGAAATTAATATTACTAGCATAAGTAGATTTGGTAGCTTTTCCCTCATGATTTACTATATGAAATTTTAAGCAGGAACAAATTGAATACCTTAGAGTGGAGGAACAAACAAAAGAAATAAACGTATCTGAAAATTCCATGAGGATACTGACTATGACTTCAGGGGAGGATTTTCCATATTTAATTTAGGTTGACTTATTATGTATCTAAACCCTTTTATATTAGAGAAGATGCTCAATTCATTGTTAGTTGTACGTTGTTTTTACTAAAAAAAGCCTCTAATACAACAAGTAGTATTAAATAAGATTATCGGAAAGTATGTATTAACTGTTTTCTTTGCACATTCTTTTTGCTGTCCCTAAGCAAGTATTTTCAAAATCATTATTTGGTTATAACGAGGATATAATATATGTATGTTTTTTTAACTTTACATGAAACTTAGCATTACTGTTCTTAGACACAATTTATAAAACACATTTTAGAATATTAGTTAAGACTTCTTGACGTATGTATGTACCTTATCTTAAAAGATATTTCTCTTTTAATATAAGATACATATGTACAAGGTTTAAAGAAAAGTTCTAAGTCAATTTTTTTTATAGGTATTATCTTTTATTACGTGTAAGAAGTTCGTTTAAAAAGTCCATTATGAAATTGTGTGTGAAAACGTTATTTGTGGGCAAAGTTTGTGAGAATCCATTGTATTCAGCCTTTTTTTAACGTTCCACTGCTGAGCTCGGGTTTCCTCCACCCTGGCTAAGTGCGGTATGGCGGACTTCACATTTCTTTCGAAAACTTGCTAGGTTTTCTCAGACATGCAGGTTTCCTCACGATGTTTTCCTTCACCGTAAGGCAAATAGTAATCATATCGAAAATAACTCACACATGAAAATACCAGAGGTGTGAGAAATATCACAGCGCTACCACTGCCAACTGGGCCCTAACACTGCTTAAATAATATCTCATAAACTACTTATTAGGCTTATGATAAGTTTGAATTGAATGTGTGTATTTAGGAAGTCGATGGGAGTACTCTAACTATTAACACTTTAATAAATGTTATGTTGTTGGTAAATTTAATAAAGATAGAAAATACATAGATGATAAATTTTGTATGATGTTTACAAGTTACACAGTTTGGATTTCGTTGTTTACTGTAAATCATCAGAAATTATTGGAACCAATAACCAAAATAAATCGAAAAGTTACTTTTATTTATAATATCAAATATTTTCGTAAATGTAAAGGTTAGATAGAAACTATTCAATTCAGTACAAACAATACAAATTATATTCCTTCTATAGAGTTTTACCAAAAAAGTCTAATAGTAATATATAATTTAGGCACTTTTGGCGCGTTTTTATTTAGGCTTCATTGTCAGGTTCGTGAGGTTTATATAAAGTACCTACATTAGTCACTAATGGCTTTTTTGGATTTTGTTACAATTTTTCTTTTCTTCTGTTATACATATTTCAAAAGGATTAATTAAACATTTTGTTTTTACTATTATATCCATTACCATTTAGTTGTGATTAGCGATCCGCCCTTTTTTTGCAATTTATTTTCATTTTTATTATCTGCTATAACTGTAGAAGCTAACGGCATACTAAAGGAAAAACTTTATCTCTATTAAGTACTTGTAATGTTGACAAGGTCTATTTTTATAAGAATTGATATTTTTTGTTTCAAATAGATAGATCTATTTTACTTCATTCAATCAACATTACTTAGTTAAAGATAAAAATTCTCAACATTATTTAGTAAAAAATACTTTATTTAAGCTTTTATGCAACTTTACGCATGAAAGCAAATTATGTAGAATTTTCATTTTTGCCATACATTGTTTTCATTTATTTACAACCGTTTATACAGCGCACGTTGGTAAAGTAACCAAGCAGCGTTTTGTTTCACTAATATTTTTGTAGTTAAAGCTCAGCTTTAACTGCTAGGGCGATTTTTAATATACTAAAACCTTTCTGAAGAAATAGCTCTCGAGATTAGCACGCGCATTCGTATGATTATGACGAACGACGTTTTCTTTGTTTTTGTTTCACATGCAACGATTTATCGAAGAATTTTTTTTTGTAATGTACGTATCTCTAAATAGAATATTATTATATATTATAGAACCTAAATGTAATCTATAAATTTCAATCAGTTTTATAAGCGAATTCTTATAAAAAAACCTTTACTCTTTGTTAAAGTTTTCTTTCCCCTTGGAGACAGCGGAGTGAAGTGCAAATATTCTATGGTAAACTTTTGTTGTTTTGGTATTGTTACTGTCACGATGATAAAGTTAATTCTTGATACCATATTTTAGTTAAATAGAATTTACTTCAAAGTTAAATAGAATTAGATAAGGACAAAAACTAAAGTCATGACTTTGCATCTTGCTGATTTAGTATTGAAAATTTCCTTGTTTGTTTACACATCAAGTGCATACGAGACAGATAAATATTCTTAAAATATGGAAAAACTAAAAAAATACAGAGCTATTTCATATTGTGTTTGACCCGGTAATAAAACAGCAGTCATGATCAATAAGGCAACAGCTTACAGATGAATAAACGCTTACAGTAAACGAAAAAAACTAAGTTTTCAAAAGACATGTGAAGTCCACTTAACCTTACTTGGCTAGCGTGGTGGGTTATAGCCTGATTCCCTTCGCATTAAAGGGAGGTGCCAAACAGTGGGATGTTAAAATGGGCTGAATTAATATACGATTAAAGTAACGTAGACATACAATTTCTTTATTTATAATATTAGTAGAAGTATAGATAAAACGAAAAATGCAATATAATTAAATTAAATAAGAGATTAAAAGAAGAATCTTTGTGGTATTCCCAACCGCCGTTAATTTTTCTCATTTTGTGGTGCACGATGAAATTGGTCTATACTAATGTGAAAGAAACACGGGTAGAGTCACAGACTATGCTAGTAATATATAATAATAATAATAATAATAATTGAGCTGAATTTTTCAAGCTATCCTTTTAAAAATTTACGTAAATTTTTATCTCAAAAACATGTTAAAAAAATATATAGATAAGGACAATACTTTTAAAATTTCCACGAACGAGAGCTTATAATATTGTATGACAGAAATAAACAAGAACATAAAATCCATGGATCAAGAGACAAAAAAGAATCTTTACAAAGACACTTTGTTGTCGTCTCATGTCGTTTCCATAAGACAATTTTCTTGGGGACCGGATATTTAAAATACTCAGTAATAAAATTTTAAGTCTAAAATTTTAAATATATCCATGTTTTTAGCTCAATAATATGTTTAGGTCTCTTAGGTATATGTATTTCCAAGTTACTATGTTAAAGATATGAAAGATAAATAATCTCAGTATAAATGTTTAAATGATACTCTATGTTTAAATCATTTTTACCGTTTTTGTTATATCAAAACAATAAAAATTATGTTTTATTGTCACTAACGGTATATGAACGGAAAGGCAAGCCGAGATGTATAAAATAGACAAGATCTGTTAATTTGGGGTTAGAGCGTGCAAGGATATCGAGGCCGAGGTCTAAGTTACCCCCGTCGGATCGCGAGTGACGTCAGCCAGACCGGGCACGGATGAAAAACGCATGCGTTCGATACACCCCCCGCCTAGCCTAGTGGCATACCCGCTACTACTCGGGTGGCGCGCGGCCCAACCACTCGCTTACCGCCCGCAACTTACCCGCGCCATCGGCATAAACTTTCAGTTAAGTGCGTACCGTTTAAATGGACATGGATTGATAGAGTTTCTGTGACTTTAATTCTTGCTGGTTTTGGATTCTATGGATGTGTATGCTCAGGTAAGGATATTTTAATATATGAAAATGTTATGTAATATTAAATAAATGTTAATACTGTTAATAATATGAATATCTATATACCCACATGCCCTGTTCTATAGGTATCTTAATTTTTTAACTTAAAACGTCGTTTAATTACCTAAAATTATTATTATATGAATGAGATGTTAGGTTATGAATTCCAATTAGTATGGATCTCAATTAATTAGGACTGGTATATAAGTGTATTGCATGTAAGGGTTGCGTAACCATACCAATATCAAATACTCTGAACTAATGATCTTAATGCCGACGTCAAAGCCGATTATGTGTAATTTGTTGACTTGCTGTTATACAGAGAAGTGTTATGAATTAAGTTACTTAATTTTTGATGCTAATTAATAATAAGTTCTTGATAAAAATAAACATTACATATGTAGATGTTAATTCTCCTCCATTCATTTATGGGTTTTAACTGAAACAATAAGTATTCTAATTAATACGTATTCTATTATAGTTTATGCATCTTTTGTAAGTGAATACCAAGTAGCCTATTATTTTTTAGTTATTTAATGAGTATTTTATAAAATTAGTTCAGACGAGACTATATTTTCAAATTCCAGTAAGAAAAAATGATTAAGTTTAAAAAAAAATATATATATTGGCGACGGGTGATAGAGCTTAGTTTGAATAAATAGTGATTATTATGAAGGTGATGGTTACTTAAATGACAACTATTAAAATGATTTTGTAACTATTTACCTACTAAAGTGTAAGGCCAATCTACATCTATATCGTTAACTTCAGAGGGAAAGTAACTTTGCGCTTTTAATCTTTAGGAGCGTAAATTAAATAGAAAATAACAATCATTGTGCGTATTAATAATTAATATGCCCTCATTATTTTCTCCTAATGGTGCTTGAGTTTTAAGAACAAAAGTACTCTCGAGTGTTTGTCGACCTGTATTACGACTGTATTGTTTCCTGTTTGCGCGTATTTTTCTAGATCCTCTACATAGAGACAGAGGCCTTTACAGTTACTTCGTGCATGAGTTTCTAATTGTACTATGTTCATTTGTCTTACTATGCGCTGTTACTATTGGTTTTTCATAAAAATCTTATGTAATTTCAATGATATTTCAAAAACTGAGTTATTATTTACAATCATGCCTTGTTATATAAAAATAAATATTAAGTAAAACAAGATATCTTAAATGCTTAATTTAATTAATTCTAAATAAGTATATAAGGTATCGAGCTTAAGTATATGTAGACCGTACCAACCGTATTTAGAGATTTTTGTTTGGAACATCTTTACGATTAAGTTTAGAATCTACTTTCAATAAGAGATACTGCTACGACCTTAATGCTAAAATTAATTTTATCTGTAACTATTCGAAATATCTTAATGATATTGAAACTCGATTCATAAATTAATGACACGTTTGGCTCAGTTTGACCTTACTTGCTGTGCAAGCGGTCGCCGGGTCGAGTCCCGCTGGGGGCATTAATTTCTGTGATAAGCACGAATGTTTGTACTCTAGTAGTACTAGGTGTTTATATTCATAATATGCATATATTTTAAGTTATATATGTGTAGTGTATCAACTATCTGGTACCTATAACACAAGCCTCGTAGCTTACCATGGAACTAGATCGTGCTGCGTTAATGTCCCAACATATTTATTTAAACACCTATGAAATGCTTAATATAATATATATTTTTCAGTATTTTCGTTGTAATCAAAATAGAAAAATGTGAGAAGTTTTATTTACGGCTTATTTTTTATAACAACTCTATATTACGCCTACTAAAATGTAGTTAAATTGTTTATTTTTAGCTTCCATATATAAAAATTACAGGCGGGTGTAGTTGGAGTATATTTTAAAACAATAATTAATTATGAATCCTACTATACTAGCGGTTTACCCTCGCTTTGCTCGGGTTCGCTTCAATACACAACTAAAAACCAATCTATTTCACGGGAACCGTACATTATTCCTGGATGAAAACAGCCTTTGTGCTATTTCATACTATAATCTATGTCCTTAAAAAAATCATCCAGATCCGTTCAGCTATTCTGGCGTAATTGAGTAACAAACATCCATCCAAACATCCAAAAATCCAAACATCTAAGCTTTCATAATTATAATATTAGTAAGATTTTATTCAAGAGTGTTTTCATTTTCGCTTCAATTTAGTTTTTCATTTAATTTCAGTTAATTTAATACATTTTCATTAATTAGAGTAGATAAGTTATTTTAGAGAAAAAAACATGACAATGTTTCTTGTGATTTGAACGATTTGAGTGAATTATTTCACTCAATATGCTAGCATATTGAGTGAAATAATTCACTCAAATCGTATTTGTTTTATCAGAAAGTAATGCTGAATTACTTAGTTAATTTAAAGGCAATCTAAAAGAATATTAATAAATATCATTTAGGATACACCGTTACTTCCGAGAAACTAAGGTCGCCCAGAGTTATTTATATTTCTATTGAATGTTACATTATTTATTTGGGAAAACGTAAAATGTGTTTGTTATACGGGAAGGCACATATCAAATTAGTGGTATTTCAAGTCAAGCTGATATGTAATAAATCTTCATAGATTTTAAGGTTCAAGTTTTAAATGTTCTTTTATTATATTCAGTCCTTTTTAATGCCCCACTGCTGGGCACGGGTCTTCCTTCAATGAGGGTATCAGTCCAAAGTCCACAACGCTGGCTAAGTGCGGTTTGACGAACTACTCCTGTCTTTCGAAAACTTGCTAGGTTCTTTCGTACATGCAGATTTCATCAGTTTGATGTTTTTCTTTATCGTAATAAAAGTGGTAACCATGTAGAAAATCATTTGAACATGAAAATATCAAACGTGCTAGACCCGGGATTTAAACCTGTTTCACTTGGTTTTCCAAGCAAGCCCGACACTACCGGGCTACCACTGAGTGTGTAAGATAGTATTTCCTATATTATTGTACAATAATCTTATTGTACACTGTATAATCTTATATATTTAAATGAGCAATTCTTGTATATTTATTTATTTATACCAGTGATCTCGGAAACGGCTCTAACAATTTCACTGAAATTTAGTAAGTGGGGATTTTCGGGGGCGAAAAATCGATCTAGGTTAGTCTTATGTCTAGGAAAACGCGTGTTTTCGAGTTTTCATGCGGTTTTCTTTTGCATTATGTCGCGCAAAATATGGTCGATAATTTCTTACACTAAAGCATAAGCATTGTGGTCAAGCGACTACAGTGTAAGATTAACAATCACAGTGTCCAGGTTCGAATGTCGTTCGGATACAAGGTTTTTACTTTTGTTTTTGTATTTATTTAAGGTTTTAGTTTTTTTTAATCTTAAAAATACGATACAACAAAAAATCTCCGAGCGAAGCTCGGTCGCCCAGGCACTAATATTATAATAATAAAGAAAGAAAAGATTTTCTATACAATGTAAATTGTACAGAAAATCTTTTGTTACATATGTAAACTCCATTTTCTCTTATTTAACTTGCTTTATTCGTTGATTTGAAATTGTAAGTATAAGTACTACTGAGCTGATTTAATGATTTATTATTATTTAAATATATGGTAAAATTTCATACATTCCGTTACAGTGAATATTGTAAGTACAAAATTATCACTTATAAAATGTATCCATACTAATATTATAAATGTAAAAGTTTGCGAGGATGGATGGTTACTCTTTCACGCCAGAACGGCTGAACGGATCTAGATGAAATTTGGCACAGAGATAGATTATAATTTGGAATAGCACATAGTTTACTATTTATCCCAAAAAAATGTACGGTCCCTGTGGGATAGATTTGTTTTTGTCTAGGGACGAACCCGTAGCGAAGCAAGGGTGAGTTGCTAGTAATACATAAACAAATACATAGTTTTGAAGAAACAGTTTCAATGTGTTGGGATTCGGTTACAACATCAAGTAATTTATCATCTACAGATGTTAAGTTCTTAAATTATTATATTCCATGATAACATAAATGCACTGTAGCTTTTAACTATTTCTATTGAAGTATCGTTTATTGATGCAATAGTATCAATACTGTATAATTTGTACGTATATGTTTGCTTTAAACTTAAATTTAAAAGGAATTCTCTTTGAGGGAAACACTTTCTGAGCACTCTTGTTTCCACCTACGTGAAATCTATTCAGAATTATATTATGCTAAAGCGATGCGAATTTCTACAAAATGACGTTCGTAGCCAGAAATAAAATATTTAATGTGTATAAATTTGTTCTTACCTCGTCTATATGTTAGGACAATTATATTTCAACCAAACTTTCAAAGCTTAGGTATAGAAATTAAGTTTTTTAAAAATTTTCTCTTAACTAAATATATGCAACCTCTCTTATTTTTTTCTTAATTCCTCAAAAGCCTCATTTCAGCAAATTACATTTTTCTTTACAATAAAAACTAAATTGCCATTATGCTAATTAGACTTTGATGATGACTGATGTTCATGTAAATGACATTACATAAAATCTATATAAATAACCGGTGTTCCTGTAAATTTTCTTGTCGAAACGTTTAAATTAAACAGACGTCCTCCATTTTTCGTCTCACCGCAAAGCACATAAATTACACCCTAAGCACTTTGCTCTAAGAAATATTTAGTGTCCGTTGTTTCGAACTTACATCCACCCGGGTGTAAATTCGAAACAAGGGAAATTTAAACCCTAACGACCAATACATATATGTTTTTAATGTAAGCAAATACTATAACATATAACACAAATTAGTAATAATCATTATTTTAATTAAAAAGGTGACAAAATATGAATATTTAGTATGAAAACTATAAACTGAGGCAGTGGTAGCCCAGTGGTAACGCGCTCACTTCGAGGAAGGAAATCGAGTGAAGTTGGTTCTTTACCCCGGGTCTCGCACAAGTGAAATTTTCATTTTCATCATCATTTCTGCCATGATTACCACTTGTCTTACGGTGAAAGAAAAAGTCCTGAGAAAACTAGCATGTCTGAAAGAACCTTGCAAGTTTTCGAAAGACATGTGAAGTCCACCAATCCGCACTTGGCCAGCGTTTTGGACTATGGTACACCTTATAGAAAAGCTAGGTTATTTCTTTAAATCAATTAGTTATTAAGCACTTTCTTTATTTTATCTTTAAAAAATAAAATTTTAGTTCATTGTTCATGAATATTACCAAGTCGACTGACTTATTAATAGATACATAATATAATCCATTATGGGTACAAGCAAATATAACTACATTTCTTATTACGTACTATCTCTTTATATTATATCAATTCAATAAAATATATTTTTATAAACGTATCCATGTTTTTAAAATCGTGATTTTTGATATACATATGCAACTGTGCATATAAATCGTTTTATTAAAGTCTTCTACTAGAGACCGCCCCCTGACCCTAACTGCTTCCTGTGCTTATTGAGTAACTTTGTACATATATAATATCGACTTATATTCCACTAAAATTACTTGAATATATTGAGAAAAAGGTAGCCTTCATAACATAACATACCCGTATAATATTTCTATGCGAAAAAATATCACGATTCATATTATATTAGTGTTAAGGAATATTTTTTATACATATATCTGGGAATCATCATGTAAAACTTCGTATTATAAGATTTTTTGTTAGGAAAATATATTTTCTGGAAGCTTGCTGCTTATTCATTATTTACATTTTAATGAAAATACGCACACTAACATAATATGAACGTTTTTCTAAGAAGGAATTAATTATACCAAGTAAAAAGTATTACTTATTAATAACTTGCATTTTTTATTGTGATATAATGTACATTGCTTAACATACTATGTTTTGTGAAAAAATATTACACTTATTATATATTAAGCAGTGTAATTTGTACATCTGAAAAAATATACCATATGACATATTTTTGTATTGGAGAAAATGATTTATTGTCATGTTTTTTCAAAGCGAAATGGAGCCTATTTTTACCCGACTGCGCGACGCAAAGGAGGGTAATGTGTTTATCAGCCTATGTATGTATGTATGTATATATGTATGTGGGTTTTTACCTTTGTGGCACTATTTAGACCAAACGCGTGGGCAGATTTAAATAAATGATACATTGTTTGATCCGTCATGATAGCGCGAATGTTCTAGAAAGCATAAAAATTTGTAAAAATCAAAATGGCCGATTTTGGACGCCATAATATGAAAAAGAAAAAAAAAAAGAAAAATCGACAAAGTATGTAAAGTGGGGTATTGTTGAATATATAATTAAAAATGATTTTTAGGTTTCTTTCATCATTTTTCATTTTAAATAACAGTTTAGGATATATAATGATTTAAAGTTGGTCATGAAACGTGTATGTCTCCGACTTTATAATACTATATTCCATCGTGAAGTTGTTTTCATAATTGTTAGTTAGCTTTTATGCAGTTGGGTTTTTTTTTATTTTTTATAATATATTTATTCTGTTAGTATCCGTACAAAATAGCTCTAGCAAGAGCTTAGAAAAAAAAACTATGAAATTATTACAAGGGAAAAGTGTCATTTTCTCGGCTTGTCTTTTTTCATGCAGTAATGGAGAAACGGATTAACGTGATTTTTTTAAAGAGTTTTACAGCTGGCTAGTGATAAATAATTTTTATCCCTTACGTCATGTCACATCTGGTCAAATTCAGCGCAGCGTTGGTTGATTACAAATTGATTCCTATGGAGATATAGGAATTATTATATATTCCTATATATAGGATTTATTTCTATCTAACTCAATGTAGTATTTATTTGTGATAGATTCTTTCATTTTCTCGAGAATTTTATTTGTGTTGTTTAATGTTTCTTTTCAGATTAATGAGCTACTCGTATTTTACGACTATTGCTGTTCGATTTATCGTCAGGTGCCATTAATGTATTATCTTCAGGTGGTGACACGCATTTTATTTCTTTCCATAATGACAATATGGCATTCATGGCCAATATTTTATAAATGTTGTTGACAAATGATATTATTAATTTTTTGGTTTTTATACTCGAATTTATTAGAAAAAAATTGTTTTATCCTATGTAATATATAAACTGATAGTAAGATGATTATATTCTAAAATTCTCTCCAAAAAAAATTTAAAGGCGTAATTTTATAAAGTGCCTTTTTCTGAACCAACTTCAATACAGGTAAGTGGTCTATAAATTTATAAATATGTGAAACATCAAAGTGGCCAGCCCAATTTTATGTAACTAGATATAATAAAAAACGAGTTCAATTTACCCTTTACCACGATCGCGGTCTGTATCAACACATTTATCAAAACAAAAAGGGCTGAGTGTATGGCGAATGTGAAAATGGATACAAAGCTTGCGAAACAAGATTGCGTCTGGTCGACCGTACATCCTGAAAAATACAGTCTGATATAATTTTGAATATTCTAAATAAGAAGAGCGAGAAAACCTTGCAATTCTTATACATAATGTTAGATATTATTGAATAGATTGGTTAAATAGCAATGATTTATTTAAAACTAGCAACTCACCTTCGCTCCGCTCGGGTTCGTTCCTAACTACGTTTTAACGTTTAGTAAAGATTTCTCAGAGATGAGATATTTTCCCACAGTAAAAAGTATATGTTGACCCGGATAATCATCTATCATCATAGCAAATTTCATTAAAATCTGTACAATGGTTTTGTCGTAATGCGGTCACAGACAGAGAGACTACATTGCTAAAAACTATACATTCGGCCTCTGTATCGATAATAATGATTATTTAAATAAGATTTTCCAAAAGATATTTAATGTACAGATTCGACTAAGATATAATTTTACTATACGTATAGATAAAATACATTATTTTGATATACACTGTACTATTCTATATGTAATAACATAGTATATTTAGGGTGTTAATCTTAAATAAATCTTTATATATATACTATATGTATATTCATCATGTTTTTGTTTATAACTAATCTATTTTTTTTATTTTTATAAAGGCACAGAATATTGTTATAAAGGGAGCTCAAAGTAAGCATATAGTTAAGGGGCATTTCTCATGTAGATGATACCTTATATAGCTCCACTTTGATCGTCATAATAATATGAAGTCCTTATCTAAAATGCTACTTTAGGTATATTAATCATTGTTTTCACGACAAATGTGTTCTTAGGTACACTTAATTACTATGTTAAATAAAAAGGGAGTTCAAAATGTTGATTTTTCTGTTATCTTTTGAGATAAATATACATATATCTTAAATCATAAAAGAATAATTAAATTATTGAGCACTGAGCTAGGTGATGTTGAGGAATAAAATCAAAAAACGGATATAAAATAGTTAATAGCTTTAAAAAGGTATATTTAAATTTTCATAAGAAATTTTGCAAGAATTAAGTAAAAATATTGTATCCAGTCATAATTAAGTCAACTCTCCGAAGCTTCCGACACGGAATTAAGAGGATCATTAGAGCCTCACTAAGGGTTATTAACTTGTGAATTTTTATTCGTGTAAAATCTATTCAAACAAATTCAAACAAATAAATCTATGAATGCCTCTTTATGTGGTTATATATTACACTAGCGACTCACCCTCGCTTCGCTTCGGGTTTGTCCATAGACAAAAACAAATCTATCCCACGGGAACCGTACATTTTTCCAGCATGATATATAGCCTCGCTCAGTTAACGGGCTATCTAATGCAAAAAGAATTTTTCAAATCGGATTAGTAGTTTCTGAGATTAACGCGTTCAACCAAACAAACAAACTCTTCAGCTGTATAATATTAGTATAGATACTAGCGACTGCCCTCGTTTTGCTCAGTAGCACCTAGGTGCTTTTTGTTTTTATAATATTATATATTGGCAGAGTCACCTATTGGTAATTTTTGTTACTAACAGTGGCCTATGTGGCTACCCTAGGTTATAATCTGGGTGCTATATTTCATCCAAATCCGTCTAGCCGACTTAGCATCGAGTGTAGTAGTGTAGTTTGAGGATTATATATTTTTCTGAGCCATTTATTTAATCGTTTCGTTAAAAGCAATAATGTTTAAATAAAAAAAAATATTTTATTCATTTATATTTAATTCTAGTGACTCACCCTCTTGATTCCCTATACAAACTTTCATACCAATTTTCACTCCCTTAAGAGATGATTTCCGGGATGGAAAGTATTCTATGTCCTTTCCAGGGTCTCAAACTAACTTCTTACCAAATGTCATCTAAATCAGTTCAGTAGATTCAGAGATTACCTCCTACAACGTCACAAACTCACAAACTTTACCTCTTTATAATATTAGAATAGATTTCATGCAAATACTAAATATAATAATGAACTGTATGATTACAGTTTTTTACTGGACGTCATGAGTTCTACCACAAAATCTGCTTTTCGTTACTAATACATCCAAATTTGGTTTATTGATCTTTAAACATTAGTTAAACTGCATCTTTGATTGGTTTAAATACGAATAGCTATAAAGATATGAAGATGGAGCGTGCTTAGACTAAAATTACATTAAATTTGCACGATGGAGCTTGATATGCAAATTTTCTATTACATAGAAAAGATCATGAGATGAATTATTTAGGTATAGAATTTGTAACGCCTTTACATAATATAAGTTTCCTATGAGGACTTTATCCGCGCATTCGTTTAAAACAATTATGATTAACTTAAAATATGAAACGAATGATTAAATTTCAATAAACAATTTATGAAATTACGAGTATTCTAAAATTCTTACGTTGAATGTCTTAAATTATATTTATTTTTGTTCTCAGACGAGATGTGGGTGGAAAAGGCAAAAGCATGAGAAATACCGGGAATTTTTAATGGTTTCTTTTGACGCGGAAATTGCCCTTAAGGGGCTAAATTATACAAAAATGTTCATAATAAACGGTTCCAAGTAAAATTGTAATTTCTATAATCTTTATTGTATAAGTTTGTGCATTCTTATTACTTCGCAATTATATCATATACTAGCGTTGCCCTTACGCGTAACTGTTTTATTTGTAATCAGATAAGTCATCTTTATGTCTCTAGTAGCAAAAACATAGGACTCTCGTATAAACGTACGATAACCGTTATACCCTCCTAATTTAGCCCTGACGCAAAATCCATACGTACGTATTAGCCAACTACCTACCAACAGCAAACTACCTACTAGCCAAATTTCAGTTTCTTAGATCAAGTAGTTCATTCAAGATTTCGTGCCTGCAAGTGATTATTCATTTTAAGATTTTATATCTCACAGATCAAAATGTACCTACAGAAGCCCACTAAATTAAGTTCAGCTGTAAAGCTGTAAAAATTGTTTACTTATCTTAAATTTTACATAATTCATGAAATTCATTTATTGTGTCAAAAATATGGTTTTACTATTAAAGTTTAATAAAAAATATATTAGAGTGTAAACGGTTTTTATAAAAGATATTTTAAATATTTTGCAAAATAGATTATCTATCTATATCTAATACACATTATAAAATTCTAACTAAGCCGAATCTGTACATTAAATATTTTTTGGAAATTCTTATTGAAATAGACATTATTATCGATGCAGAGGCCGAATCTATAGTTTTTAGAATTTTTGTCTGTCTGTCTGTCTGTATGTCTGTTACCGCATCACAGAAAAACCAATAGAGGGAGTTTGATGAAATTTGGTATGATGATAGCTGGATATCCGGGTCAACATATAGGATACTTTTTACCGCAGGAGATTATCTCATTCCCACGGAAATACACGTTATAACACAATCCAAAAAATATTTATGATCAGAATTTCTTGAAACATGGTATTAATGATCTTCAATACAATTAAATAAATATGTGTTTTAGCGTTTTTTGAAATTCATCCCATAAGGAGATAAAAGAAGGGATGAAAATTTGTTTGAAACGTAGGTTTCATAGTTTCATGTCTTTTTAAATTTTTTTGTTGTAGTTTTAGCGCGAGCGAAGCCGCGGGTTATGCTAGTAAACTATAAATATGATTCATACAACACATTAGGATGTCACTTACTAAAATACGACATGATTATAAATAACAGATGGGGTTTGAATAGATATGTTTATGGCATAGCTATAAATTTTGTGTTCAATTTCTGAAACTTTTAGCTCAATAAGCACTTAAGAAGTAGCGCGATGACAAATAGCTTGGCTATAATTTTTCATTCATGGTTTCTGTATCACAGTTATTTTTTTTTCACAATATTTATTATGAATACATAAAAATTATCTACATTTTCTATTTAAAATCAAACTATCAAATATCTAATATACATTAAATATTTTTTGTAATAATTTTATGCCCTGCATATGGTGTTGTTTGGCTTTTTATGGAATATAAAATTTATTATATTAATAACACGTATAATCAATAATTATCACAATCTCATAATGTAATAAAAATCGAAATAAAGTAATAATATTGTTTTTTAATAACTCGATCACCATTCTCAGATCAGATCACACAATATTTTTTTTAATATGGAATGGTTCCAATGAATTATCAATATAACAATATCTATATTTTAACACGCTTTTATTAGCTTTTGTAACTAACAACTATCAAAACTTAGAAGTCAATTTAAACTACTTCTGATTGTCGTATCGAAACGAAACTTTGAATGTATATTTAGTTTGGATGACAACAATATAATTCGATATCTAGAACTTGGTCTGTGAATGGATCCAGGAGGTGGGTAGTGGAACTCTTAAGTGACTAACTAGTGAACCCCTTGAGTATTAGTAAATTATTTTGACGAGTCCCATACATTTTAATTCGTCAAAAGCGCTTTTTGTTGTTTTTTTAAAACTATATTTATTCAACAACTAGCGACTCAACATAGCTTTGCTTCGGGTTCGTCCCTAAACAAAAAAATCTAATGTCTGGACACAAAATCTATCCCACGGTAATTGTATACTTTTCCGGGATAATATATAGCCTATAACCTTCCTCAATAAATTGACTATCTAATTCGAAACGAATTTTCCAAATCGGATTAGTAGTTCCTGAGATAAGTGCGTAAAAACAAACAAACTAACAAACTCTGCCTTTTTGTAATATTAGTATAGATATAACAACAACGCCATCTATTGGACCCTAGTGAAACTTATAGTAGTAAGTAACATATACATACATACATAATATATGTAAACGTACAAATATGTAAGCCCAAATTATTAGGTACATTTTGTTGTATTGTGACTAATCCTCATCTTTAGTTAGACAATTTGTGTGCCATTTACTTGTAGATGGAAATATGCCAGAAACATTCGTGGGAAAAATGTCATCGTAATTGGAGGAATGGCTTAGGTACGCATATAAGACCAACGAAGTACACATTCATTTTTATAGACTACATTTACGTAAATATGTTGATTTAACATTTGGCTACGAACAATAATTATATTAAACACAGTAATATCTTAATGATATTACTCACTTTTCAATTTTTTCACTTTTTGGTTAGATTTGTTTAACTATATAATAAAGCAGTAACTTAGCGAAATCTGTACATGAAATATTTTTTAAAAACAATGACTGTAACGTATAATACGTTACAGTAATTGTTGAAATTAGTGAGAATTCTATACAATATCTATAGGGACAACCCGAGCGGAGCGAGGGTGAGTCGCTAGAATAATTATATTTACTTGAATGTTATGTTTTTAATACGCTTATATGTTATGCTTTTAATACGTAGATGTAAATGTTTTAATGTTGTTTTCTGTTTCTGCACCTAAATAAATTTTTTTTTTTTTTTTTTTTTTTTTTATGAGATTCAGTGACAAACGAGCAGACAGACCACCTGATGGAAAGCAGTACCTGTCGCCCATAACACCTACGGTTCATGCACTTAGGTTTTAAGTAACAAAAATGCAGAACCACAGGTGCGTTGTCACTGTGAGGACTAAGATGATATGCCTCTCGCCTGTAATTGCGCTGGCTACCTTATCCTTCAAACCGGAACACAACAATGCAATCATTGTTGCTTGGCGGCAGAAATAGATAAGGGGGTGGTACCCATCCAGTCGGACTCCTCAGGCTTGACAGAGTCCTACCACCTAAATAAATAAAATAAATAAAATTATTGACAATTATATTAAGATAATTAAGTATATTAAACAACCTTAAAAGCATGAGCATTAAGTCGTAGAAATAACCGCAAAGTACCATTCTCGTATAATGAGTTTTGGAAGACCGTGATAACAAACTTACAAGCAAATTATAATACAAAGTAACTGTAACATTGTTTTGCTATGAAAATATTTTTAATCTCGATCTCATAAACCAATTCTTTGTGTTTGAAAATATCATCACGAATAATAAAACTGAATAATTTGACCGGATGTGGAACGTAAAGCCTACGAATTCATTCATCAAATTCAGTTGTGTAAAAATAAATGATAGGAAAAATTCTGTAATTGAACTGTAACAAATTCAAAATACGCAAAACTCAAATATATTGTTATAATTAATATAAACAAAATTTACGTGCAATTTTTAACCCAGAACTAAAGACGCAAATGGAAGTATTATAAAAATATTAAATAGCATAAAAACAAAAGCTGCAGGTCATGATAACCTGAATATAGAAATGATAAAACTCACCCTAGGCGTTACTTTACCTGTAATTACTAATATAATAAATAAATCCATCGAAACTCTTATATTCTCAAATTGTTGGAAACGAGCATTAGTCATACTTATCTCTAAAAAAATGACGTTGAACAACTTAAAGGTAGTGTCGCGAATACCGTAGGGTAATCGCGAAATAAATGTTTAATTATTCAAATTATTATTTGTCATTAACGTGAGGATAGTACGAAAAGAGTTCGATAGGGTAGATTGAGATTTGACACAGACGCGGAACAGACGCGGAACAGACGCGGACGAGACGCGAGCGAGGCAGATCAGGCGCATCGCCGTGTTTAGTCAAGTAAGTGGACTTATTCTACCAGTATGTGAATATTCAGTGTTGTTGCGTGTAAGCAGATTGCGTGATCAGAAATCAGATTCAGAGTATTAGATTCAGCATAGACATGTGTTAACATTAAGGCTTTCAGTCTCGTTATATTTACGAGTCCCGGGAAAAAAATCGAGACTCGGTATGGTCTCGAAATTCCCGGGAAAAACGAGACTTTTGAGACTAATTTAAAAATAGGTTTTATACTCTTAGACTAGGCAGTTAGGCAGTCGATACAAGCTATTTCAATAAAGTACTTTATTAATCATACTGTTACAAACTCAAATACAAGTAAAATTAACAATTATTAGGTCCTTACATGTAAAATTAGCAGTTTTATAAGGAAAAAGCAAAACGAAAAAAAAAATTAATATATATTTAATCAATCAAAGCACCATTGTTATCTATGCACTTATTATATATTTTTTCCTTGCAAAAAATTGACCAAATTCCAGAAAAAGTGGTAATCTGTTGGAGCAAAGTCCAAGGTATGGTGGGTGTCGGAGATATCCAATAGCAGCTCTTCTAATTTAGCGACTGTCTGTTGTGCAGTGTGTGGTTTAGCGTTATCCTGAAGCAACAGTGGGTTAGAGCATTTGACCAGTCTCGGTTGTTTAATGGCTAGCTTTTCCATTGTATTCAGCCCTTTTTAACGTCCCACTGCTGGGCACGGGCCTCCCTTCTATACGAGGGGAATCAGGCCATAGTCCACCACGCTGGCCAAGTGCGGATTGGCGGACTTCACATGTCTTTCGAAAACTTGCTAGGTTCTCTCAGACATGCAGGTTTCCTCACGATGTTTTCCTTCACCGTAAGGCAAGTGGCAAAATATCAGAGGTGCGAGACCCGGGATTTGAACCCGCTTCACTCGGTTATCCAAGCGAACGCGTTACCACTGGGCTACCACTGCCTTAACTACCACAGCTTTTCCATAATGGTTTGCAATTGTTGCCAGTACAGATCTTGCCATTATCTTAGAAAGCTGTACTGGATGACACCAGCACTGGACCACCAGATACTTACCAGTAACTTTTTCTGACTCAACTGTCGCTCGGGGCAGAATTTCTCCTGGGTTCAACAATTGTGATTAGCGTTTCCGATTATTGTACAGGATCCGATGCGATTCAAAATCCCCTCGTTTTTGTGACGGTTCAGTAATGTAACGCAGCACTTGACGGGTGTTTGTTGGGGGGCTTCATCAATTCATGCGGTACCTAATTTTCTAGCTTTTTCACTTTTCCAATTTGTTCCAAATTAATTAAAACAGCTTTATCATTCACATACAAGCTTGCCGTTAACTCTGACGTCGTTTGCGATGGATCTGTTTCCACGATCACTTTTAAATATTCATTGTCAATTAGGGTCTTCGGTTATCCACGGAGTTTGTACTATAGGTCAAAAATTCCAGAACAAAACGTTGGAACCAAGACCGTGTTTTATTTTACAGTAGCTTCTCCATACACATCATCAATCCTTCGAGCTATTTCTGCAGCGCTGGTGTCACGGTGGTATTTTAAGTTTTCCATATTGTGAACAGAGTGATGCCAAAGAAAAATCAAATGGTGCGAAAACAAATGAATATCTAAATTCGAAAAACAAATACACAAGCCTAAAATTAAAATAAATTTGAATTTTAGATAAAAGTAGCCAGTTCGACAAAACGCCAATTTCATATGTAAGGACCTAATATTTATGAGGTTTTTTTTTTTTTTTTACTGTGGGCACGTAAACATAAAGAGTACTGTAATGTAGTTTCAGATAGATAGATTCCGATTTTATTACAACAGTAACCCGCGTTAGAAAAAGCTCTCTCTGCTTCTTCGCTAGTATTAGATATAGAGATTAAATAGTAATATAGCGATGGTTTACTATTTCCCTCTGTTGTCTTACCCTGAATTTCACTTTATAGTGCCGCGACGTACCGTATACCGCAACCGGAATAAAAAAATCTCAAAAAAAGTAAAGTCTCAAAAGTCTCGTTATTCCCGAGACTGGCGGTAGCAGTCTCGAGTATCGAAAATTTGAAAAAATCGTCGAGACTCTCGAAATTTTCGAGACCGAGACTCCCGGGATGAAAGCCCTAGTTAACATGTTATCAGATAAATCAGACCAGTGATGTGAGATCAGTTAAATCAGTTGACTAAATCAGAACAGTTACCAGTTTAGCGAGGCTTGGGGTGGCTATAGGGGAGGTTGGAGGCCACTAGCGAAGGACCAGTCCTTCTTACTTTAAATCAGTTATGTTCATCGCTAGCGAGGGACCAGTCCCTCGTACTTTAAATCAGTCATGTTCATTACTAGCAATCAGTAAATCTTATGTTTAACAGCAATAAGTAAATCGGATGTTTATTAGTTACATTATAAATTATGATATGTGCTGACAGTACGTGTCATGTTATATTCGTCTAATACCAAAGAACAGGGTATTTGGCAACAGGTAGTATTAAACCAGATCACTAAATTTGTAGACGAAAGTGATGTTTTACCTAAGTATCAATCGGGATTTCGCAGAGGATACGGTAGAGAGACAGCGCTTCTAAATATAAAAGATGATCTGACTGATGCTTCTAATAAAGGTCTAAGTAGTATTCATAACCCTGCGTTCCTTTGATTGCCTCCTTCCCAAATTATTGTTGGTAAAACATCAGCATTATGGTTTTTCAGCAGATACTTGCCAATGGTTTTGTACCTTCTTATTAGATAGGGAACAAATGGTTGTTACTGATGGTAATTATGGTCAAAAGAAATGTTCTGCTCTGAAACCAATCACGCGTGGGGTCCTACAAGGATCCTTATTGAGCCCGATACTTTTTACGTTATTTACTGCAGACCTACCTGACATTTCTGTAAAAATCACTTGTACGTCAATGACACTCAATTATACTATTCATTTTAAGGTGAAAATACTAAATCAGCCATACAAGATATAAATAAGAATCTGGAGCGCGTATTTAACTGGTCAACCAAAAACTCTCTAGCACTGAAGCCATCTAAGTCACAAATGTTAGTTCTAGGCACGAAGCGCCAAATTGAATGGTATCTATAGTAAATGAAAACTACCAAATCAGTTATTTTTTACTTTTTAGTGCTTTTTACGTCGGTTTTTTTTTCTTAAAAAGTTTTATTATGGTAATAAATACTTTTTCATTTATTTGTCTATTTATTCTGGTCTTGTTATCGAAGTAAAATTTACAAATTTTGTCTTTGTCAGATTTCTATCGTAATTTTTACCACCATTGTACTGTATTTCTCTTTACAACTCTATATACTAGCGGTGCAACAAAAGTTGTTTAAAGTTTTGTTCGTCAGCTAATTTCGACGGGAATTCAGTTGACCGTAATTCCCACGAAACTGAATGAGAGACGTAAAACCACAAATTAAAGTCGGCCAAATTTCCCTTTAAACACCTATTATGAATTGATTGAGGAAACAAGTTGCAAATTAAATTTGAAGGTTTGATGGAATGGTTGTCGTGTTTATTGTGGTTAGAAAAGACGGTATACGACGCAATCGAGAATGAATTTTACCTTTTTAAGCCACTATTTTATTTATTTTTCTTACTAGGCATGTCATATTTCGTTTTACCTGCATGTTTTGAGAGACTTAAATATCTTTAATTTTTTTTTAAATTTTTAATTTAATTTAATTAAATATCTATCCTATTTGGAAATAGATAATATGGTGGGGTGAGTTAATACGTCATATTCCGAGGGGTTATGACATAGATACCATATTCCGAGATATATCGAAAAAAGAAGTATAATAAGTGCGAGACTGGTTTATGCACCGTGTGTAATGTTTTAACTTATACCCTACGTAATTTATTTAGTTAATAATTCTTAGATAAAAAAAAACCCAACACAATACCTATTTATTGAAGATATTTCAATGATCTTAAGCACCATATCTCTGCAGTATTTTAATAAAGAGTTGAGTATCTTGCGGATCCAGGTGACGCTGCATAATTTACCGTCTAAAAAGAGTTGAAAGCCTACAATCGGTTTAACGGATTTTCTTGATATATAACAAAAACACTCTTGATCATGTCACCAAAAAATAAAACTAAATAAAAATTGGTTTTTACATTTGGGCGCTACAATGCCACAACCAGAATTTTATTATCTATCTTGAATAAATTATTTTCATTATCTAAGTGTGTCTTGTTCTTACAATGTAGCACAGAAAATACCGCGAAATTAGAAATCTTTCTCATATAATTTATTTTTAACTGTTAAAGAATTTTGAATTATATCGTTTTATGCACAGCGGTCAGATGATGCTATGAAATTACACCCTAGCAAATTATATAAATGTTTGCAAAACAGATTTCTTTTAAGGCTTTTTAACTTAAATGTGGCTTTTTTCAGTTAAAAACGTTGAATTTAGTTAATGGTCAGTTTGTGATTTCGAAAAAAACGTACTGAGGTTATTTTAATGTTAATAAAGCTCTCTGTCGGTCAATATATCTATATGTTTGTTTATATCTGCAGACAGACATAAAAATGTGCCATTAACTAATTTTAAATATTTGAAGACGATACACAAAACACGCTATCAGAGGTGCATTAGGTACATCTATACAGATAAATAAAATTGGAGTGTCTGTTTGTAATATTAAAATAACCGCTTTTTACTAAATGCATATGGATGAATACACGGTACATATACCAAAACAACATTTTTTACAATTTTTGTCTGTCTGTCTGTTTCGGCTAATCTCCGAAACGGCTGGACCGATTTTGACGGGACTTTCACTGGCAGATAGCTGATGTTATTGGGAGTAACATAGGCTACTTTTATTTTAGAAAAAAGAATCAGGGTTCCGCGAAAAAAATTAAAACCCATGAAATTGTGAACAAAATCCGCGTACGGCGTATGAACCCGAGCAAAACGAGGGTATTAATGGGCAATCATTATATAATTTAAATAAATATCTTAGAAGTAGCAAGCTGCTATTTATGTATAAACATAGCTAACCGTGAAAACGTACCTAGGGACGAACATCTACGTCATTCTAATAAATCTAATCAAATAAGCTTTGAAATCCAAATTTCAGTAAAATGCTAGATTATTCGGTCATAGTAACATAGTTTAAAGTATCCCGAAACTACACATTAAAATATAACTAAGTTTCGATTACGATGAGGACAGAGGAAATAGGATAATTTTTAATCTAAAGCAACTACAAATATAAAGCAAAACGTGTACATGTATTTATATGTTATTGGACTTTAGGATGAATTATACTATATAATTTATATAAAACTATATAAAACACTATTATTAACAGGTATTTGTATAGTGTATACATTGGATATTAAAATCTTGTGTAGTGAAAATAAAAGATAACGAGTCAGAAACAACCATTAAATATAAATAGCGAGAAGCATTGGGGTCAAGTAGGGGTTTGGGCGGCTCGAGTTACAAAGATAAGTAGGGACAAAAATCTAAATGTAATTCCTTACTTCGATCCCTGTCTTGGGACGGCAGTACAGGCCTTATTTCGCAAAACAAAACTTTGTTATTAATCGTTGTTTAATGGAATATCTGTATTTCTTTATTTTGTAGAATATTTCTTAGATATTGTTGTATATACTGTTTATATAGTCTTTTGCTTTTACAATCACATTAATAACAGTTTTGTTATCTTTGTCTTCATTTATTTTATAAATAAGAAGTTGTTTGTTTGATTTCTGAGAAATTTGGCGTATTTAGTACAGTAGTAGTTAGTAGGTATTGACATAGCCTACTTTTAATTCCATGAAAATGGTGGAATTTTTACGCCTACGGGAAAGATCTTGGAGGCTATTTGAAAAACAATTGTACGTTAAAATCTGAAAAAATCCTGAAATTAAAAGAGCAGGTAATGAAACAGTGCGTGTTAGGTGTATGACGTACGTGTGCACTGTACCTATCACCGTGTTTTGTTTTAATTTTTCAAGCTTTTATTTAACTTGCAATGTATTTTTTTTTCATCATCATCAATGTAAATTTTAAAGCAGTTATCCTCAACCGATTTAGCTGAAATTTTACATACATGTTTAGTTTGGACGACAATGCATTGTTAGTTAAATGACGTTATTTTTAATCCAATACGACGGACTTGCAAAGATGGCGGACTATGTTTTTTTATGCACCCCCATGATATGTATGTATATCAAATGAAAGGGTGTACTGAGAAGAATATGAATACAATAAAAACTAAAAAATAAAATAGTAGTAAAAAGACATTTGTAAAAACAAGCTTTTATTTAAATGCTCTAAAAAGAAGAAAATAAACTTTAAATTAAATGAAACCCATCAGTTTATTACATTACTCAATTTATCTTCTCTCTATACATATAATAAAATTGTAACTGAGTCGGCTCTGTACATTAAATATTCTATTTTATCGATACAGAGGCCGAATCTATAGTATCTAGATTTTTTGTCCGTCTGTCTGTCTTTCTGCCTAGGAACGCATCACGAGAAAACCATTATATAGATTTTGATGAAATTTGGTATGATAATAGCTGGTTATCCGGGTCAACATACTTGTAGGATACTTTTTCTGCGGGAAAATATCTCATCTCTGAGAAGTCTATACTGACCGTAAAACGTAGGTCTACTCTCTACGGACAAATTCGAGCGGAGAGAGGGTAAGTAGCTAGTATGTTATGAAAGCTTGCCGTGAGATTTACCTATTTTAAATATTATATTCTTGTTGTTAAAAATATTGTGACATATATTTTACTCTGTGATGTTTTCCCACAGTAAAAAGTATTTTATATGTTGACCCGAATAACCAGCTATCATCATACCAAATTTTATCAAAATCTGTTCAGTAATTTTTCGTGATGCGTTCCCAGATAGACATACAGACAGACAAACATTCTAAAAAGTATAGATTTGGCCTCTGTATCGATAATAATGATTATTTGAATAAGATTTTCCAAAAAATATTTAATGTACAGATTCTACTAAGTTAGAATTTATTTTTTTATATATGTATAGATTATTTACTATAACACTAAATAGTTAAGTCCATATGTACGGTTGCACTAGATTTTCTATTTTAATAACATTGACTTAATTTAACAATGGAAAGATTAAAGATTTGATTATAAACATTTTAAACTTATAAAGTCTAGCATAGAATTTTTTAAAAACGTAGGAGCTGATGGATTGATATAAAATCTTAACCGCCATTGAGAAAGTCTGAGCTTGATCGTTTAAATCGCGTTCGTTCTAAGCCGTATTTGATTGGGCGATTTCAGATGCAGCCAACCATAATTTTTGTCTGACTGAAAGTAAAAAGAATTCTTATTTTTAACTATTCACAACTTGAATTTTCAGTGAATGGTAATTGAAGGTTAAAATAAAGATATTACCATTTATGGAACATCGTAAAACAACTTAAGTAGTTCTTAAAATAAAATTATCATTTAATGCCGGTTTTTGAAGTGAAATCGTTATAAAATCATATACTTACATTTATAATATCAGTTCTAACTATATAGGTTACGTGGGTCCTAATGTAAAGATGTCATGGACTTAAAAATACAAACGAACACCTATTCACAGTTATAATATTGATAAGGATATGACGAATGACTATATGAAATGGCTGATTAACTCTAATTACATTATTGGTCCAGTGGCTGCAAATCATGAGACGAGTCTCAATTGAGCCGAATATGTTCAAGTTGTCCATACGTATATTCGTAATGGTGTATACTATTATTACCGTTGACTAGTACCTACTTTTTTATTGCATTTTTATTATTTCTTTTATTAAACAAATATTATTGTACGTGAGAAAAGGTAAAATGTTTTTATAGTTATGGAAACAAGATAAAGAAATGTTCTAAAGTTTAAGTAACACACAAAAGTTGTAATAAGATTTATTGCCATTATGGGGATACTTTGAAAGATTACCGATATAAGGTTGATTCTTTTAGTACCTATTACATATTTACTTTTATTTTTTATTCCATTGTGTTTCAAAGTTTGATATACTTAACTGCACAAATCAATCACGAACTACATATACATATGTGTTGTTAACTTGTCAACCGACCGCACAGTAAGTAGGTCTGCAAACATGTAGAACTTTCTATCTTTCTTTCATCTTCTTTTCGGATCTTTTCGGGTTTAATTTGATTTTTGATTATTGACATTTTGATTACTTTAAGCAGTCACTGTTACGGGGAAAGCATTTGAAACGTCGGAGACAAAAAGTTAAAATAAATACACGTAAAGATAGTTTTATTTCGCGTGAATTTAAGAAAGTATCAACTCGTAGTCTGAACAGTTTGAATATGTATTTCATCAGTAAAATTGATATTTTATAATTATACCGAATTTAAAATTTAAAATGTTTTAAAATGGCATTAGCAATTATTCAATATTCAAGAGTAAATTGTGCCTCTAGCTATTTCGCATACGCACTTATCCCATTTCTGTTAAGGACGTGTCAACGGGGATTAGGACAGACGACAAATTGTCTCGTTTACCTGGTTTATTTTTGTCGGTAATCATCTAAGCTTATAAGACCTCGTGTATATACGCAATGAGATTTATATCGCGTTACTTAATAAAAATATGAAACACTGGACTCTACAGCGTCATTTTAATTTGTTTTTAAATATAATTTGTTGTATTGTTCTATGCTTATAATGTTGTAACGTAATAGAGATTTATATATATCAGCCAGCAACCCCTTTGTTGATACTTTTTATAAATTAAGTATTTGTAGAAATGATTTAAGCTTTCCACTCACTCTACTAACATTACGTACCCTGCTCAATGTCTGTACAAATCGTTATCTATTAGGACTTTCTACACAGATTAGATTTCTTTTACAATATGTTTCTGTGTATTGTAATTTAATAGCAAGGACTGCAATGTTTTTTTATATATCCAACTAAACTTTAGGTATAAGAAAACTCTGAAACAGAAAATTTCAATTTTATTCCATTATCATATATAAAATATTATAAATATATCCTTATATATATATATATAATTAAAGATATTTTATTAAGTAAAGCGTATTACACTGTTCAAGAGTTTCTTGTTGATAAAATGTGTGGGATTGAGTAATATTGACTCATGTACGGGGCTATCTATATTGTTATGTTAATAAAATAAATCTAACTTCGATATTTAAAAGAGCAACTGTTGAGTTTCTTGCCGACTCTTCTCAGCCGAACTGCTTTTCGAGCCGGTGGTAGCTTTTTCACAAACTGACTACACCGACGCTTACATTAAATTTAAGATTCAAAAGCACTTGTAATAAGTCTAATTGAATAAAGTTTGCTTTATTTCATTTCATATCATACCTCAATGAACTTATCTTTGTCGTTGGCAACCATCATGATTACTGTGGTGAATCTAGTTCGCTATTCAATCAATAGCGGTTAGGCCGTTTCATATTAGCCTTAGAGGGATATACATATGTATGTACATAATATGTACAGGCATAAACGCAAAACAATTCTACCGTGAATTGTGTAAGATCTCTAATAATCTAATTATAGTTAGTAGTAAAATTTTTAATTATACAAATATCTCTATATCGAAGCGTAATTCCTACTTAGCTTCTAAATTTCATCCTTTTTGTATTAGCCGTTTCTATATAACTACATAATAAACTTTCGCATTTTTAATAGTGCGATTAATAGAATAATACATGAGACAGATTTAGGACAAAATTTTTAATTACAATAAAATACTTTATTTTAAAAACAAATTTTGTACTGATTCAATTAGAGAAAAATTATTCAAAGACGACATTTCCTTTCAAAAACGCAATTTCTCTGGTTAAATCTCAAGTATTATGTCTGGTTCGTGTAGAATTTTTATTAGGTTTTATAAAGCTTTGGAAGAGTGAATATGGCAGTAATTTATGTTTGAGTGAATTTATTGTATTTTTTTAATATGTAATAATGTTTAGTATTTATCAATAAAAAACTTCATATAAAAATAAAATACCACTCACTCCCTGATTAATCATAAAATCTTAAAAAGTACTCAAGTAGAATCATATATTATAATATTAAATGAATATTTTAAAATATTAGTTTGTTTCATAAAATATCCCAAAATTATGTACGTATTGTCGTATATTTCCAATATAAGTAGTAAAAGACGAAGTAACTTTTTGTAACCGTCATATATGCATATACCTACATACATTTATGTACATATGTTGCAGCATATGATAGTATAATGTAAAATCGAAACCCTACTCAAAGATATCTGATAAAAGACGACATTTGCAATCCGACATTATGTCTTTTCGCTGACCCTACTTTAATTTGATTTACGTCTATTTTGTACGAACTAATGCGAATGTTAAGCATTTCATATACTTTAATTCAAAAAAAGCGAAAAGATAAAGCTTTCATACTCAAAGAAGAATGTTAGAGTAAAGCATTTTTAAATATAATTAAAAATCATGTATAAATAATCACGCGAACGGTGAAATATAATTTTCACTTTATTTTATTAATAGTGCATTTAAATTTAATTTTGTATCAATGAGGTTATATAAAACTTAGTTATATAAATTCTTAGAATTCTTAGAAAGGTAGAGCCTTCAATAAGTAAACTGTAAAGTGTAAACTTTGCTTCAGAAATCCAGGGACAGCTATTGAAAACTATTTCGCTGCTCGATTCTAGTAACGACAATGACAAATTTACACGTCGATTGGTAAAACAAATCACAATCTGTTGGAGATGTAAAGATTTGTTCCCTATAATATATCAACAGGCAGTGGTAGCCCAGTGGTAACGCGCTCGCTTGGGGAAGCGGGTTCAAATTCCAGGTCTCGCACCTCTGATATTTTTATGTGCGATCATTTCTAACATGATTACCACTTGCCTTACGGTGAAGGAAAACATCGTGAGGAAACCTGCATGTCTGAGAGACCCTAGCAAGTTTTCGAAAAACATGTGAAGTCCGCCAACCCGCACTTGGCCAGCGTGGTGGACTATGGCCTGATCCCCCTCGTATTGAAGGGAGGCCCGTGTCCAACTGTGGGACGTTAAAAAAGGCTGAATACAATATATCATTTGTTACTCTGGAAGGAAACTCGAACGTATTGCTAGTTTATTATTCAGTGCGGTATTCGTAATAAATTGAATGAAAACTATACTTTTCATTATTAGCTGATTGCTTTATGGGTCGAGGAAAAATAAACGGAGTGGAACTGGTTCGCGTTCCCCATTTAAGAAAGGGATAAAATATTTTCTGCGTTGTTACTATGTCTAATACTCACATGACGAATCGATAAAATATAGGTATGATATAGCTTTTAAATAGGCTGTATTCGATAAAAAAATCATATATTAGGGCGTTGTTCCGAAATAAAATATTCTTAAATTTTTAAATAAAATTACCGTTTTATCTTAGAATTTAATAAATACATTTAAAGTTTAAAAACGGGTCTTAAATCTTTACCTATATTTTTAATATTGTTAGCTTTTTACTTTCAGATGGCATAATTGAAATAATTGAAACGTAAGCATTTTATGGTATTTTTCATTAGACATATACGTGCTTATCTGCTTCGGCGCAAGAAGTAGGTCGATGTGTCGGTTGGGTAGTAACCGATTGATCTTATTACACTGAAATAGCTATAGAAGGAAAGTTTGTCTATTAATCAAATCCCTGGAATTATTTACTAGTTATGATGTTTGCGGTACAGCTTTTTCATTAAAGCTAAAGTTATATTAACGAATATGACAGGCCATATGCGGAGCATAGAATAATTATGATTTTATAATATTTTTGTTAAGTATCAGTAATATTAACTTTAAATTTTCTGTAAGAACAGCCATCTTACTTGAAGATTCAGTTCAATTCTCTTATTAATGGCTTAAAAACGTAGTTTAATCGTGTATGTATTAAATAATTTTTAATCTTGGAAACATTAAAATAAATCATCATAAATTGAGTTATATTTAGGTACATTCATCATTCATTTCACATTTCACAATGAGATCCATAAAACTAACTAGGTACGTACTTATAAAATGTTAAAATAACATTTACTAAGTGCATGCTGTTCGTCTGTTTCTTCCGGTAAATCTCCGAAACGGCTGGACTGATTTTGACGAGACTTTCACTGGCAGATAGCTGATGTTATAAGAAGTAACTTAGTTACTTTTATTTTAGAAAAAGAGTTAGGGTTCCGTTCAAAAAAATTAAAACGTACCTAGGGACGCAGCCGAGCAAAGAGAGAGTTAGTCGCTAGTAAAAATAAAACTAATTCGAAGTAGCTCAGTTCACCGCCCGCGTAAACTGTCCAAGAAATCGTGAAGTTCGAAAGTGCTGATATTTCCTAGAAAATTTAAATTATACCTACTATTCGAGGTAGCAATAAATTTTGATATTAGTTTTTGGTTAAATTATACTCTTTATTAAAGAAAAGCTTATAGTTATAGTAGCTAAAGAGTAAACGATATTAATTTGTATGGATTATAATGTTCATCTTTGTTGCATCTTTGCAATTACAAATAAATGAATACTCGTCAACATAATTTTTCCTTCTTTTTACGCAATTGCGGTGAAGCCTTGAAAGGAGGCTTGTGCTTAACCTTTATGTATGTATGTATGTCCGATTCTATGTTCCCTCGTAATTGCTAAATGGCGTAACCGCTTTTGATATTTCATACATCGTTAGATTTCTCTTGATAACGGGAGTGTCATAGGGTATACAGATATACCATGAAAATCAAAAAGGCGGATCCTAGGCGCTTTTTTGTGTGTTTAGAAAAAAAATTGTCCGAATCAATCGAGTGGGGTATCAAAATACATGATTTTAAGAGCCTTTTATAAAAATATATGCAACATATAATGTCTGGTACTGCTACAAAAAAATATTTTACAAAAATTAAAAAACCCGACTGCGTAAAAAGCAAACTAAAAAGATGAGGACAAGTTGACGAAGAAACATAGTATTATGCAGTATAAGACATATTCCTATGTACATACACAGCAAGACTCGCAGTTAGTATAAAACC
Organism: Argynnis bischoffii washingtonia; assembly: GCA_033884665.1. Taxonomy (NCBI): domain Eukaryota; kingdom Metazoa; phylum Arthropoda; class Insecta; order Lepidoptera; family Nymphalidae; genus Argynnis; species Argynnis bischoffii. The sequence continues at coordinate 7,428,377 of CM066618.1, read as the reverse complement.
TATATCTTTCCGACTGCATAATAAAATCATCTCTTTAGTTCGATTTGTATGTAACCAGTTTTTTTTATTTTCGTAAGTAATTTCCTTAGATATAAAAATGACTCAGGTAACTAACTAAAAGTCTTTCATAAGACAAAAGCAGATCAGTAAGTAATTTTACATCCACAACACTATTTTTAGTAATAAATCCAAATGTAAAATTGAACACTTAATGAATTATGTCAATGTCTGCCATCAGATTCAATTAGCTCATTATCTTTTTCGTAAAAGTAATAATTTGTTATAGACAAACGGTACTTTTCTTAGGAACAAGAAACTATAGAACTTTTATAGCTACTTTGAAAAGCTCTAATAATACTTATACAATGTTTTAATGGTCTTAACATTACTTAAATTTTCGCGTAGTATCTTAGAATTTCGCTTTTATTTAATGTAGTGTAATGTAAACTTCGTGATGAATAATTCGTATATATTTTTATTGACTTACAAATTCGTTATATCTATTACTTTGAATTAGGCCGTGGTTTATGATTATTTTTGTTAATATGTTATATTTATTAGTTTGTTTGGGTAATTAAGTAAGCTACTTGTTATTAATCGGTGCATGAAATATAATTTGCACCACGTCAGGCGCTACACTTGACATAAATCTCGTGTCGATGATACGTACCTACCTAAACGTTGTCGCTGAATAATCTCTCGTATAATTTTATTTTTATAATTTAAACAATTTATTTTACTTTTAAAATATTACCCATAAAGAATCTAAACTCCCTAAATAAAAATTATTAAATTTAAAAAAAAATGTATAAATTATAATAAAACTGACGGTAACCCGTCACGGTACGATACCGTAAAATAAAAAAAACTCCTTATAAAGTAGGTAACTCGAGTCTAGAGAGCTGAAATTACTGCAGTGACAGTTAATAACGTAGATATTCAATAAAGTTTTGAGTTTTCCGTAAAGTAAAATTAGATGAAATAGTAGAATAACTAAATAATACAAGTATAGAGTTGGGTAATAACAAAGTAGGGACCGTAAGCCATTATGAGGGTAAATAAACCCATTGAATATAAATTACAAGTGCAAATGGCATCGCAACCAATTTAACCTTTGTCCCTTTTTAGATAGTTCCGAAACTTTTTCATTGCCAGAACAAAAAATATGTAAGATATAGACGTGTTATTTTACAGAACTATGTCAACTTGCTTGAAAGGGGATGGATAAACTTTGAAGAGTGCCCCAGAGGAAACTCTTATTCGTCAAAATATTTACAGTATCATGAGAGGTTGCTCAAGTTTTTTTGTCCTTAGAAACTTGTTTTTAAATTAAAACTAATTTACTTTTGATAAGTTATTAAGGAGTGTTTTTATTAAAAAATTTTAAAGAATTGATTAGATTAATCTGTTATTATTTTGTACTAACATAGTGTGTATTAGACTTACGTTCTAATGCAATATAGCTTTATTAATAAGAATATATCAATTTTAATCAATGGCTCGATTTGATAGCTTATCGTCTGGCATCAAATAGATAATCTCATCGGTTCAGTTCATAGCTTAGATAGAGGTCGAAGGGCATGGGTGAAGCAATTGGAAGTTTATTGTGAGAGTATTTTAGTTGGATAGAAAACAGATTTTTTTATAACGATATTAAGTAAATAAAAAACCTGAATACGTAAAAGTAGAACTTAAAAGATGAGAACAAGTTGACGAAGAAACATAGTTTTATGCAATCGGAGATATACAATACACGTAGCAGGACTCGCAGCTAGTATAAAAGATGTACTTACATAATATGTCTCCGAGTGCATGATACCTACTATGTTTCTTCATCAACTTGTTCACATCTTTTTTGTTCGGTTTTTACACAATCGGGTTTTATTTTTTTTTGTATTTTTTTTATTTACAGCTTTTAAGTTTTGGTCAGTAAGATATTTTTAGTTTTTTTTTACGATTTTAAACATATAAGATGTGTATATTTTTGTAATTGCTTCTTAAAAATCTATATTTTGATACCCCACTCGATTGATTCGAAAGAGAAAAAATAATTAAGATACACAAATTGGCGCCTAGGCGTCCATTTTGAGTTTCAGTGGTATCTTTATAGGTACATTTCACAATATGGCACTCGCGTTATCAAGACGGATCTAACGACATATGAATTATTAAAATTGGTTAGCCGTTAAGTTATTACGAGGGAACATAGGATCGGACATACATATATATTGGTCAAACAAAGGAAGGTTTCGTTTGGGCTTCGCTGCAGTCGGTTGAAAATCTATCTGATTTATGTACCTTATCTAAGTATATCTGATCAATGCGTTTGCAAAGGTTAATCAAAAATATAACTCCCTTTTAGGCTTCACCGCAGTCGGGTAAAAAATAAAATAAGTAAGTTCAATTAGGTCATATTTAACAAAAAAAAAATATTTTATTTTAAAATGTATGATTGTTTGGTTCATTATTTTTTTAGGTCGAACTTTTTATAAAGTGCTTTTAATTAACACTTTTATTTCATAATAACTTAATGTCAGTCCAAGATAATAATAATAAATTATAAAGCTTTATTTATTCCATACACACATATAATCACAAGAAGTTAGATAATTCAATTGAAACAAATATTTCACAATAATAAATAATATTAAAATTTCTTTCCATGCATTCTGACAATTGTTACAAACAGGTATTTAAGTTTTTAATTAAATTTTAGTTTTCATGTATAGACCCCACTCGGGTAAAAGCCTCCTCCAAAGAGTCCCAAATGTCTTCATCTTTTGCTTTATCAATCCAATTTCTACTTACGATTACCTTTACTTCGTCTTGCCACCTTGTGCCAGGTCGACTTCTGCTTCTAGTTCTTTGTGATCCTTTCCATACTGTTATTGCAAATGATAAAAATGAAATTCTCGTCGGCTGCCATTTCCATTTTATGAATACTGATTCCCCCCAAGCATATCCAGCATACATAGTGCCCACTATAATGTTTTATGGATTTTCTAGTCCCGTTACGTAAGCTCAGATGGCTTTTTCATTACAGGTGAAACCAACCTTCCGGAGGAATTTATGAGAAAGGAAGCCTGGTGGGTAAACACTGTTAAGAAACTCCACAGGATAGTGAACTGTTTCAAAATTCTATTTACATCACTGTATCGACAATTTTATATTCTATTTTTGATTCTTCAAATAGCTTAAGTAGGACGGTATTATAAGCAGCAGCACTGCTGTTTTTAAGGGTCAGTGTAGCACGTTCACAATGCCAAACGAAGACTTCGTTAGTATATTAGAAACATCAGGATATACGCTAGATACGTTCTCTCTCTTGACTGTTATAATTGTCACTGCTGTGACCAGTGAAGAAGTTATACATTATTTTCTTTTGGATTTGAAATAATCTCTGTTCTCTAGTCTATATCCCATACAGTAAGTGTGCACTTTTGCAGAGCTTGAGATATATTACTCTGTTTAAATATATTTCGGGGATTTCAACTCAGGTGAGATCGAGCGGAAGCTTAAACATAGCGTAAGCCATTCTACAACCTTCCAAAAGTGTAGTAGCATTTCCAGATTAGACCACAGCTAATACAATCTCCCAATTATTTTTTAATTTGGCCAAAAGCCATTTGTATAGGTAGGTTTCATACAAACGTTCATCCCCTATTTAACTCCCTTATGGGATATATTTCGAAAAATGCTAAAACACATTTATTTAATTGTATTGAAGAGCATTAATACTAAGTTTCCAGTAATTCTGATCATAATTTTTTTTTTGGTTTTTATTATTTTCTCGTGGGAATGAGATAATCTCCCGCGGATAAAAGTAGCCTATGTTACTGATGAAATGAATGAAATATGAAAAAATCATGCCAATCCGTCACTCTGTTTTGACGTGAAAGAAGGATAAATAAACAAATAAACACACTTTCACATTTATAATACTATAAGTAAATAAGTATGGATTATTTTTTACAATATTTACATTAATAGACTGTAAGAATATCAACTATGTCAAAATGTATAGCTGACCATAGGTATTTTTATAATTGTTGATTGCTAAAAAATCTAAGAAATTAAACATAGCTAAATGTACAAATATACTTTATACGTTTTTATATTTCTTCTTTTGTAATTTTAAGCAGTGATATTGAACTTTACCCCTTGTCTGAAATAAGGGAAATTTCGATTACGTGCTTTAAACTTCCAATGTTATTCCATTATTCTTTTTGCATTCTGTTGATATATTTGGTCCAGATTAAAATAATGTGGAGAACAAAACGGAACTGTAGTAGATTTAATTGAAATAAAATATTCATGATTTGATATTCCTTATGTTATTTTTATATATTAAAATAAGCTCTTTTATCACATAAAGATTCATGAAAAATCCCAAAACTGTGTAGGATGGGACTAATAAAACTTCGAGATATTTCTTGTATATATTCTTATATTCAGTACTTTTGCAAGATCAGATTAATTATTTTATAATCAATCAGACGTACTGACGTCTGTCCATGTGGAAGCTACCACCGGCTTGGAAAGCAGTTCTGCTGAGAAGAGCCGGGGAGGAACTCAACAGTTGCTCTTTTAAATGAGTTTTTTTTTTTTTTTTATGACATTCAGTGACAAACGAGCAGACAGACTATCTGATGGAAAGCAGCACCTGTCGCCCATAACACCTACGGTTCATGCACTTAGGTTTTAAGTAACAAAAATGCAGAACCACAGGTGCGTTGTCACTGTGAGGACTAAGATGATATGCCTCTTGCCTGTAATTGCGCTGGCTACCTTATCCTTCATACCGGAACACAACAATGCAATCATTGTTGCTTGGCGGCAGAAATAGATAAGGGGGTGGTACCCATCCAGTCGGATTCCTCAGGCTTGACAGAATCCTACCACCAGTTACGTAATTTATAATAATAATTTACAGTTTTACAAACAAATCATGACTAGTGACTACAGGGTGGTACCGACAGCTCTGTGTCAAAGCGCGGGAAAATAAAATATGAATATCCACGTCCTTTAATTTTTAAATACATTCCTATCGGCCAAGGTCACATAACTCAATGCTTTATACATAAATCGTTACAAATTAAACAAATATATTATTTTTCTTTAAAACGCTCATATATAAAAATGCAACCTTACAAGTTATAAGTTAACAATAGGTACCTTTCTGGGACATAAATCCAGGTCTGTCAGTAAACGACAATGTGACAATGTCGACGACATTATGTCGTCTGTTATTGTTGAATAGTATAGTAAAATTCTTTGGAACGGAACATATTGCAAATTTGCCTAGATTCTCCCGTCCGTATACGGAAGATTTAGTTTTTGCATCCGCTCTTTTCTGAGGATCACCGGAAGCACCTAGTACGTGCTAAACTATTGAATGTGGATTGATAGGATGTGAAAATTTACAATAACTTTGTCTGGTTATTATGTTAAGACAGCTTTTTATAGTATCTTCTTGGCTTCTAGTAGCATATAGATCACGTAATGAATATGTTATTATGCGTTGTTTTATTCCTATTCTTCAAGGCGTGCCAGTTGAGGACAGATTTGTACCTTGAGGAAACGTAAATTTATTATGTAGTACTCGTAGGTAGTTAAAATAATACGCAAGACAGAATGCAACCATTGGCACGCGCTTTGCTGTAGAATAAAAAAGAGTTTGTACTTATCTACGCACGTAAGAAGTTATACTTCATTGGCGTAACAGAACAAAAATAGCTAAAGATTTCATCCCGCATGTCACAACTCTCTGTTTGTAAAAGGAATGATAAATTAATTTAAAAAGTATCACAATTAAATTAAAACAAATCAGTTATTCAATAAGGCATATCAGGCATATTACAAGCATTTATTTATAGAATATCCTTTAAGGAAAGAATATAACATTATAATAATTTGTCAGACAATAACAACGGTTACATGGCAACAAACAGTTATCAGCTAACTTCATTGTGTCGCTTTTTGGCTGTCAGTGTGCGCGCGCATCGTAAAAATTTTACTCTCATTATTTTTTCCAAACGTTCCAAAAGAAGTATAACTTCAAAAAGATTTATTAATAAATTTTATATTATATTTTATTTGCATTATATACTGTCTTATTGTATTGGTACTAGGAGACCCCAAGTTTCTTCCTATACTGGGTAAACATATTATTAATCCTTACTACCCACCTATGTCTTGTTAAAATCGGTAACGCCCTTCTTTTTCTCGCTTCCTCGGTTTTTCCTTTATTTGCAGAGTCATCCTATTTTTTCTCAATATGAAAAATCTGTCTGTCTGCTGTCTTTTTTAATATATATTTGAGTTTTGGCCAACAAATAGCCCTGAACTTTAACTTTGTTTTAATGAATCTATGCAGTACAGCTATTTAAACCTACAAACGGGCATTTAATTTATTTTATAAATATAGGTATCAAATATTTATATTTCATTCATTTACTTATAGTACTAATAATTAAAAGGGCCAATCTGGAATCGTAAACAGTATATTCCATAAATCTATATGAGTTTTTAGATCTTAATGAACCTTTATTAATCAATTTTCTTTACAAATAGCTTAATTCATCTCTTTCATTTCGATGATTGCGGACTGGCATGGATTAATTGACACTGTAGAAACTCTCGTTGAATCGTCTTAATTCTGTTTAAGAAAACACGCGATGGTAAGAGCTAAAAATAATTGAAGAGTATATAAAAAAATGAATAGAATAATTGTAAATATTCATAGAAACTATTCTATAGGTCAGTAAAATTTAGATAGAGTAGACCAAAGATAAACAGAGGGAAAATTGTATAAATACCTTTAATTAGAACAATTTTGTCGAGTTTTTATTTGACATACATCGTTTTTTACATTATTAAGTATTTTAAAGAGAATCAAATTCAAAGTACGTACGGTATAATGGATAACATACTCATTTACGGTGTCCCGTAGCCCCTTATATAACACTTAGCGGTAAATGAGGAGAAACGACCCAGCTGATAAGATAGCTAGTTATCTTTAAATGCTTTATATTCTTGCAATGATGCTCAATTACCAGTGTATAAACCACATGGGAGGTATATAGTATTATTTCATGTTTCAAAGTTTACATACCCTTATACCATAGTTATCCTTATTAATTTAAATATCTGTTGTTAGAACGTTAAATATGTTTTTTTTTGGTTCGTTTAGTAGTTTATTATTTTTCTGCTTTGTAATATATGAAAACTAATACATTATAATTTTAAATTAGGCAGTACTTATTTCGTTTCTTCACACTTGAAGCCACATCAAGACGAAAAAATAACAATATACAATAAAAATATACTAAACTTACAATTTTTACGTGGTCTCCATAAATCCTGATAAAATAATCTATCAAATCATATATTATGAGTAGCTCATCTGCTTTCAGGGACTTTTTTTATATAGGTTTAGATATATTTCCACAAACAAATGGCAGGCGCCGCCTAGTCAAGGTCGTGGTATAGTCCCCTTCCCAGTCCCTCGCGTCGGACAAAGGACGAGCCCGCGGTGGCGTCATAAATCCTTTTCTCGTAAGCGGTACCGAGCAAAACGAATACGATAAACTAGGGTCTGAGTCTATTAAATGCAATGCTTTATCCTTGTATTTTTGATAACAGTAACAAAACCTTTTGTAAACGATAGCCCGGCGTATGACTACTCTATACTACACATATATTTAGGCCAAGGCGTTTATTTTTACCTTACATATACTGAATACTCTATTTTTAGTTTGCATTTTTATAAGTAATATATAAATGGGATGTAGATAAGTAAAATTATAGGATATAATAGTTGTTCAAAATTGGTTCGATAGCTTTAGTTGGATTGGGACATATGATCACATATTTGATAGGATTTCACAAAATAATGGTAGAAGAGTAATTGAAATATACAAAACAAGAATAAATAAATATCTTTTTAACAGATTTCGTAATAGCAGGAGCTTTTGTCGTACCTATACTTTTTATTTTATATACTTCAAGACTTTCATCTTAAAATATCTGAAAATCTCAATTATTTTATACCAATATTCAAAGAAAACACGTATGTGTTCTAGAAATTTACCATATCACGTTGGTTTCAGCGACAGGCACTTAGCTTCCGTTCACAGAACCAATTTGTATAGTATTTACATATTTACATAGAGCCTTTGTCAAAATCGACCATGCGTATGCCATAATATCGATGTATTATGGGTTAAATAGTAAAAGGTTCATAAACAGAACAACACATATTCTGCTAAATTCCTTATTAAATCTACTTGTATATAAATAAAAATCAACTGCCGAAGGTATATAAGCGCATCACTTCAAAACGGCTGCATTTATTTGGCTAAATCTTTTTGTGTTGTGTTTGTAATTGTCAGGAGCAGATTTGTATGAAAGAAAATGTTTTGAAAAATTTGTGTTAAACGATCTCCATATAAAAAAGTGTGTGAATTAGGCAGAAGACAGTAGAAAGATCGTTAAAAATATTAACAGACTGATTGACGTTCAGTTGATTAGTTGCTTACATTTGTATCTGTTACATCCGAAAAAAAAACTTAGCTGTTTAGGTTGTTTTGTGAAAAAAAGTTGTAGAAAGTTATACCTGCTATTTTTAAACAAATCAGCGGCTGCAATTATTAAGTGCAGTCCAAGTATTAAGTGATAATCTATTATATCATGAAAACAATATTTAGATAAAAAAATATATTATAAAAATAAAAAAAACTCGACTGCATAGAAGCTAACTAAAAAGATGAAAACAAGTTAACGAAGGAATATACCTACTATTATGCAGTCGGAGACACACGTTTCATCTTTGTCGCAAGACGTACGTAACTGTGTATGTCTCCGTTACTAACATTATATCTGATATTAAGCTGAGACGTACATAATTGGAACTCAACTAGTTGTATTATATCAATACCTTTTTATTGCATAAGTAAAAATCTGAAATAAAACATGGCTCTTCAAATGTTGAAAAATATCACACTTGCGTAAAGCTGCAGGCATAAGCAATAGAAAAAAACAATACTTATATGAATATCTTGGTTTTATTATAAATACATATTCTATATCTAAGCTATAAATCTATACTAATATTATAAAACTGAAGAGTTTGTTTGTTTGTTTGTTTGGTTGAACTCGCTAATCTCAAGAACTACTGGTTGGAATTGAAAAATTCTTTTTGTGTTGGGTTGTTCATTTATCGAGGAAAGCTTTAGGCTATATATTATTCCGGAAAAATGTACAATTCTCATGGGATAGATTTATTTTTGTCTAGGGACGAACCCGAAGCAAAGCGAGGGTGAGTCGCTAGTAAAAATAAAAATTTAAAGTCTATATTATTCTTACCACGAATGTGTTATATTTTACTACTACACGCTTAGGAGATTTCATTTACTATTATGAAGGTTTTCATTTTATTTACATACTGTATTACATATTGTAATCTTGATATCTTAATTACATATTTTATATCTTTTTATATGCTACTATGTAAAGTTTAAAAATATATTTTAGTAACATTTATTTCCTTTGAATATACATATTCTTCACTGAAAGGCAACGATTTATCAACAATAAATCACAGCTATAATGGTATCCGTAGCATTGGTTATGTAATACGTATTTACTTTCTTCTCGCTTTAATTCTTTGCTCAAATAAGATTTGAATCTGTGAAAGTAAATATTTTATGTTACCATTAAAAAAAAAACAACTTTGAGTATTTATATCCTCAAATAAATTATATTGATACTTTTTTATATGATTAGATAATAGATGCTATAAAATTTAAACCGCACTTTTTCAATTTTTACGCTATTTTTTAAAGCTTTTACATAAGTTTTTGTACAATAATTTATAACATATATATTCCTGTTAAAGGAGAGAGAATGTTAACATGACTAAAATACTCGTGCTGTTATTAAATTGACGTCAACTTGCATAAAATATTTATGCTTCGTAGCTCAAGTTTAAGTCCCGTTACGTTCTCAACATCAAGTTTATCGTCACGTTGTAACGGTAGGTAGAAAAATAAAAGAGCGTTTAAATTTAGACGTTGTTTTCTTAGACAAACACCAAAAGTCGATTTAAGTGAGACTAGTGATAAGGAAATGAATGATTGATTTTTGTAACAGCCCATATTACTAATTATATTAAGATGTTCTTAGGCTTTTTAAAATATTTAGATACTGCCTTTTAAAAGATTCAGTAATTTCTTAACGCACAACGTATATAATAATAAACTCTTTATATACTCGTAACCACATAAAATTTAAATAAAATAGGTACTTCTATAAAAAGCTGTGCATACTTTTAAATTAAATTTATATAAAAAATACGAAATATTATTATGTTAAATTAATGTTTTATGTACATTCAGTTAGTAAGCCTTCATAATAAATAAATAATATTTAAAGTTAAATTTTAATTTTTGTTGTATTTTATACCGCAATGTTAGTTACATACTGAATACGACGTGAAATACTATCTCATATTATGTGAATTACGTGTAAAAATAGAATTAACAAAGATATTATAATTTTTACATGTTAAGTATTATGATGTTAAGGCAGTGGTAGCCCAGTGGTAACGCGCTTGCTTGGGAAACCGAGTGAAGCGGGTTCAAATCCCGGGTCTCGCACCTCTGATATTTTCATGTGCGAATCATTTCTAACTTGATTACCACTTGCCTTACGGTGAAGGAAAACATCGTGAGGAAACCTGCATGTCTGAGAGAACCTAGTAAGTTTTTGAAAGACATAGACATGTGAAGTCTGCCAATCCGCACTTGACCAGCGTGGTGGACTATGGCCTGATTCCCCTCGTATTGAAGGGAGGCCCGTGCCCAGCAGTGGGACGTTAAAAAAGGGCTGAATACATACAAGTATTATGATAAAACAATAGAAATCGAGTCAAAGAAATTAGGTCAGCGAAGCTAAGCTGCACTATTTGAGAAGTAAAAAAAGAATACTTTTATGAGAGCATTGGATGAGCAAAGATTACTTGAGGAGCTGTCGATTCTAACATGGCAAAAAAGTTTTTAGGTCGCGATTCTTCTTGAAATAAAGGTCGGTAAGCGTTTGTTCTTATTATAGTCACTAAGACAAGCTTGTGTCTAAGTACACTACAAACATCTAAAGAATACTAATAGGGTCATTACAATTCTTAGCGCGCGTTTTATTAATTTTGTGCAAGAAGATCGTATATACTAACCTTTTTTATGTTTGAGAATAAACGAGACAGCTATCGAAGTGAACGCCATATATTCGCAATAAAAATTTTACCAAGCAAATCAAAACGATTCACCAATGTAATTTTATGGCGTTGTAAATACGCCGATCGTTTCGTACGATTGAAAGTGTCCATTCATATAAAGATTATTTTCGAATCGTTTGCTTTATTTAAGCAATATAAGCAGATTTCAATATTATAGGGATTGATCTCTTTTGCGTCATCTCTTGGTAAAATTTAAAGCAATAAAACTTGGTAAAATGTTGATTTCAGATAATTTTATGGTAAATGTATTTTCTAGAAATATTGGAATAGTTTCAGAGATTACAACTTACATGGAAACAAACATTTTTACTTCATTTTATATACTACTAGTGTACTAAATAATGAACTGTGACTTTCAAGTACAAGTTATATATCTTAACTCTTGATATTTAAACCCGTTAAGTGACTTCAGGGATTAGCACAAAAAGGTAGGCAACTTTGGTGTAGAACTTGTGGCATCACACTTTATCCTCAGACTAACTTTGCTCTTTTTTCACAATAAACTTACTTCACTCTAAGCTTGTCTTTTTGCTACTTATATTAAACGACGGTGTAAAGCGCTTTTGTATTAACTTATTATAAGAGAAACAGCATTAGGCTTAAATTATTATTCATAGTACACAAGCAAAACACATTTTTATAGTTTGGTCCTTGTCTATACTATAATAATACTATAAAGCTGAAGAGTTTGTTTGTTTGGTTTAACGCGCTAATCTCAAGAACTACTAATCCGATTTGAAAAATTCTTTTTGCATTGGGTAGCCCGTTAACTGAAAAAGGCTACGCTATTCATCCTGGAAAAATATACGGTTCCCGTGGGATAGATTTGTTTTTGGCTAGCGGAGAAGCGATGCGAAGATGAGTCGCTAGTAAATTATATATTCAATAATTTCATTTTAATAATTCTCACGACTAAATATTTTTTATTAGGAGAGTTAACATTAAACTTAGTGAAATTATTAGAAAAAAGTCTCAACAGTAAGAAAGAAAAAAATTGATCAAATAAATATGAGTAGAAGGTAGAAATGGTGGCGATGGTGGTGATGGGGGTGTATATGGATTTTTTTATTAAATAAAACGGTACGCAAAAAGGAAGTTAATATAATGAATTTTTAAATAAAAAAAAAACATAATTTTATAATAGCATAGAAGCATTGTGGTATTGCTGCCACCCTTTTAATTGTTTTTCAAACTTGCGGTTTACGATGAAACTGGTGTATAACGATAGAAGTCTCTTAAATAAAAACATTAACAATTTTGTGCCTAAACTCACTATAGTTTTATTAGAGTTAGAGTTATACTAATAACATTTTTGAGATTTATGAAGGGCGCATAATGAGAACTATGACAATCATCAAGTATATTGTAAAGTTTAAATAATTGTATTTAGTTGCATTTAATAATATAATAAAATGTATAATAGAAATAACTTGTGGAAAGGTAAGGAGAGAAGTCAGAACAAATAATGTTAGACATTGAGATCAATTTCTTGCAAGTTTGTCGCTTCCTAGTTGCATTTAGTACGTGACTATCTGGAGTAGGATTCTAACAACTTATATTCGTCAGTGCTGTTTGAGTCATAAACACGCCATGAATTTAAATTTGCTATATAAATGGAGATTTATGACAAAATTACTATAAATATCAAATGAAAGCACTACTCTACATATCCTAAAACTGTATTTATGTAAATAATGTATTACTATAGTACCTAGATACTTTGATATAAAATAATTGACTTACATTTTCATTATACTGTACTTCGTAGAAAACAGAAAATAAAAACACTGAACTACTTGCTATTCATTGGCATGTAACTCCCAGCATAATTAAGGCTTGAAAGTAACAAGTAAACCTCATTTAAAAAAGTCAAATTATTTCTTTATACGCTTCGTTCTATAGCTCGGTTATTTCAGTAAGTGAGAGAGAATTATGCGGGTCATTATCGCACAATATCATCCAATTTAAGTGGACAGATTTATTTGCTACATTATGTTAACAAATTATTTTAATGTCTCAATTAGTATTTTTTTCACTATACAAATATATTTTGTCTTGAAATGATAATATTTGATTCTACAGCAGTTGAGATGTAGTTTAGAAAACTTGTAGTTTAGTAGTATTAACGTGACCAAGTTATACCTACGTTTCAAACTTCAAAGTTCTTAAGTCGCCTGAATAATAGTAAATTATTTTAAATATTTTTTATCTATTATTACTTTTCTGCTTTATTTGGGACTATTTTATGCTTGCAGTTTCGCTGGCTTTGTAGGCAGGGTGGGGTAAGAGCTAGTTTATTTCCATGTTTTAATTTATATCCATGTCAAATTTTATCGAAATTATTCAGCGAGTTGAATATAAAACAGATAGAGTTGTGTATGTTTATAAATATGTTATAAAATTAGTAATAAAAAGTAAAATATAAAAAGTGAATAGTATAATATATAAAAATAATAGGTATATACTATAAAATAAGTTTCTTTTGGCACCTGTAAACCTTATAACCTGTTAAATGCCTCATTGGTCAAGAGGTCAGTCAACTATATACCTACGATTGCAGTTTCTGAAGTTCTGGGTTCTGGGTCCCGGATCAGACTAAGACTAACTATTTGGAATTTTTTATCAATAAATTCTCAGAAGCAGTTTGGAGTTGGAAAATTATCGGTATTACGTCATCGAGTCTTGGAAAGCCGAAGGATTTTATTTATGAGGACATACCTATATTCCTGTAAAATCACTAAAATGCTATAATTAATGTATAACAAATTAGCTTCCTGCCGTTAAAAAAAAGATTTATAACCATTTAGCTTTACAATTTATAATAATGAAACGAAAAAATATATTATAGGTAACGTTAAAACAAAAATACTAGGTATAATTCATGAAATTGCCGCTAATTCCAACTCTTATCTTTGAAATAATAGGAGTCATCTTATGTAGTACGTAAGCCAGAACTGCGTCTTGAAGACCCTGAGGCCTAATGTGCGGACTTTGTCGCTGGGGGTTGCTTAATTGTATTAGCTCAAATGCTGCTACAGGGTATAGGGATGAAACACTTCATGCATTAAGAGGCTTTTATTATAATGTAGTTGATTACATTATATATATATATATATATATATATGTCTGTCTGTCTATTTGCATCTGTCTGTTTTTTCGCTTAATTCTAAGCTATGCAACGGATTTTGATATGGTCACTAATAGAAAGAGCAATAAGCGAGGAATGTTTTTGTTTGTAACTAGGAAATATTTTGATACAAAATGAACTATGACGGTATCTTGTCAAAAAAACTGAAAAACTGTTTTCTTAGGCTTATATGGCTAATGTTGGCTAAACCCTAAGATATACATACACGTACATGAAAATAATATACTAGAACATTTCAGGTTTTAAAGAGACCTACAGAAAAGTCTCATAATAATTCTATTTGTATCGCACGCACCTAGGGACGCACCAGAATTTGTATATTACAATAAGAAAAATATTGTTACGACTGTATTATATTTTTTTTAATGAAAATTTCATTCTTTGAAAGAAAGAAAATTTTAAAGATAGGAAGGAAGAAATAAACGTAACAAAATTCCGTAATTATACCCACTATAAAATAGATTACCATCAGGAATACCGTCGACTTTCAATAAATTAACGTTAGTGGTGCCTTTTTGTGTTCATGGCACGTACTTCAAAAATTTCTTTGTTACTACAAAAATTTATCCACAAAAATCTGATTCAGTAAAAATTTGGTCATAGCTTAATTGGATGGCAACTTGTTTGTGTAGAAATGTATGAAATAATGAGTCTAAGATAACATGTGTTCGTTGTTCCTAATTTTTTTATGAGATTCAGTGACAAACGAGCAGACAGACCACCTGATGGAAAGCAGTACCTGTCGCCCATAACACCTACGGTTCATGCACTTAGGTTTTAAGTAATAAAAATGCAGAATCACAGGTGCGTTGTCACTGTGAGGACTAAGATGATATGCCTCTTGCCTGTAATTGCGCTGGCTACCTTATCCTTCACACCGGAACACAACAATGCAATCATTGTTGCTTGGCGGCAGAAATAGATAAGGGGGTGGTACCCATCCAGTCGGACTCCTCAGGCTTGACAGAGTCCTACCACCGGTAAATAGCGTCATCTATTAATAAGTTCAGAATTAAAATCATTATCCCATGGGAATACATTATCAGGATATTTAGTTTGAGGTTAAGTTTCCGTCAAATCCGTTCAAAAGGTTACAGATGATTGAGACTCCAATATTCTGAAAATCCAAGTATCTAATATTATCCATGATACGTAACAACTACAACTTTAGAAAATTTAGTTTTTTTAAGAGAGAAAAAATATATAAAAAGCTAATTGGTTTAAGGTTTAACACTGTTTTCTTTACCAGTTAACGAGCTAAACTCGATTAATTATATTTAAACCAACTACGAACTGTAAAATGCTGTCCGTACCTATTGTTTGTATCATTAAATCTAAACAGTTAAATAAAACTGAAGTGTCTGTTTTTAATGTCAAAATAACAGTTTTTATTTGATACATATGATAAACTTATAATAAAAAACTATTTTAAATTTTTTTGTCTGTCTGTTTGTTCCGGCTAATCTCCGAAACGGCTGGACCGATTTTGACAGGACTTTCACTGGTAGATTTTAATTATTTTTTTGTCTCTTTGTCTACTTGTTTCGGCTTATCTCCGAAACAACTGGACCGATTTTGACGATATTTTCACTGGCTGATAGCTGATATGATAAGGAGCAACTTAGGTTATTTTTCAAAGTCCCAAAATATTTCTTTATTTTTTATGTATTAATCATTTATGTGCTATAATTAAATTACTCTATGACGTAATACGTATTCTAGTATTGTACAAACGTCGGAATTGATTTTAGTTTCTTTTTTGGGGTCCAACATTTACTTCAAAGTCTTTCTTGTTGTTTCCTCGTCTTTTATATGATTTCCCTTGTGGGATAAATAAGTATTGCTTTAACAATATAAATTTTTTCCTTAAGATATGGATATCGAAAATATAGTTATAACAAACTTAACTTACATTTCTCAGTGGAGTAATGCTGTTAAGCAAACGAACATTGCGGTACCTCCTAAGCTGTACTTAAAAATTAATTAATATGTTCGTTATCCATTCAACTTACTTCATATTCAATCAAATTTAAATTTTGTGCGATTGGTCTGGCTAATATTGGGGCTCATATAATGGGCATACTAGTCGTATTGCGTGTCATTGGTTCCAAATGGTGAATTGTGGCTACCGGTACACGTACAATCATAAAATACGTTAGCTTCGAAAATTCGAGATTATTCCTTTTTGGGAGTTCACAACGGATAGATTTTTTTTTATTAAGGTCTACCAGCAGTTTTACAATTATATACATTTATGACTTACATACATTTACAAGTGAAATTAGGTTAGAATTGTGAATCTATTTAAAGGTAAACACAATATGCTCAAAAATTAATTAAATGAAACAGAAAAAATAAACAATTAATGTTTGAGATTTACTAGTATTAGTAAAGACAGTTTTGATGTTTTTTTTTAAAGACATTGAGTGAAGTGTTAAATACATCGATTACAATACTGCACCTGTTGTAAATCTTTATGATCCGAGGTATAGCTGAATTCGTCCCCAATATTGTTCTACGAAATGGCACAGACAAAGGTTTGATCACACCACGAGGTAAACGAGGAGGCACATAAAAATTAAATAACTGTAAAAGTTGTGGACAGTCAATTTGGTCACCCAAAACTTTATACAGAAAAACAATATCAAGCATATCTCTTCTGGTGGTCAGGGATATCATTTTAAAGTACTTTAACCTACTATCATATGCGTCTAGCATTCTTACTACGCCTGTGGAGTATGCAAGGTGCCTTGTAAAACGCTTTTGCAGTCGTTCAATTCTAAGAGAGTGTGTCGAACAGTGTGGCCGCCAAACAATACTGCCATACTCTAAAATACTCCTCACCAGGCTATTATATTATATAAATTTTGTACTAGGCTTAAAAACTGTTTTAGTGAGACGGATAATAAAACCCAAAACTTTGTCCGCCTTTTTTATAACCGCGTTTATATGTATGTGGCAGGAACGTAAGCTTAACATCTAGAATTATGCCTAGATCCTTGATTGTATCAACTTCTTCCAACCTATTATTATCAATAACATATGTAGATGCAATTGTTTTAAGATTTATTGTAAATTTGATGTGTTTGCATTTGTCGATGTCTAAGCGCATGCCATTTCTTTGACGCGATTCAGACAATCGTGTTAGGTCGCTTTGCAATAGTAATTGATTCTATTGATTTAATAGTACGTATAAATTTGAGGTCGTCAGCAAAAAGGTATGGTGTCGAGTATTTAAAACATAATATAATGTCGTTAACAAATATAATAAAGAGTATGGGTCCTAAATGAGAACCTTGTGGTACGCCTGACGTAATGAGATATTTTTGTGACTGATATCCGTTAATTGTTATGTAGAAATACCTATTTTTCAGATACGATGTAAACCATTTCAACATTGAATCCGTTTCTCCATAACAAGAGAGCTTTTGCAATAGTAAAAAATGGGGCACCCGATCGAACGCTTTGCTAAGGTCCGTATAAATTGCGTCAACCTGACAGTGTTTGTCAACAGATTCTATTACAGCATCTTTAAAAGTTACAAGGTTTATCACAGTTGATCTGCCTTTAAAAAATCCATGCTGGTAATCAGCAATCAGCTAGGCACCTAGGCTTAGATTGCCACAGTACGACTGGTAAGTGCTTATTATTGTTCAGGGTTTTTCCATATGTTTTAAATATCGTGAACCTATCGTTTATAAGTTGGCAGAACATATATTTTGTTCTGATCTAGAGTGATATTACTGGACCCTGGGTAGGTTTGTTTCACCACATTTTTTTGGTGCCGAAACCCAGGAACTCAGGTGCCATTTAATATCGCTTGCCGTATTTTGAATTCTTTTATATAGCTAGTATTTTCTTTCATACGTAAGAAGTAATATGTTTACCTGTTTCAGTTAGAAGTATTACACTTTATTATAGTATTTACTTAACTGTAATATACGTTAATACAATATTTAAACAACATTACTAAGTATCTATTTTATATCTATACATATAATAGAGCTGTAGAGGTCGAATGTCTGTACATAGAGAAAAATGCTAAAAACCGAGTCAGGGGGATGTAAGAAGAGAAATAGAACAAATCCAGATTTATTCAATTTTTTTGTTTCTTTGTCTTTCTGTTTGACTGTTTGTCTGTTTGTTTGTTTGTACGGGCTAATCTCCGAAACTGTTGGACCGATTTAAATGAAATTTTGTATGCTAGCTACAAAAATAATCATATTAATATATATTTTCAGCCGATAGTTACAAAAATAATCACATTAATATATATTTTCAACCATTTTATCATACTTAATTTTGTACATACGTTTATTAATGATTCAGACATTAAGTGACTTCAATATCATTCTTACAAGGTTACGTCGTTCATATTCTTACTTTAACTTCATTCTTTATAACGTATCTGCATATGTACATTTCCTTGTTATCTCTTAACCGTTAAAAACTTTTTTGTACAATATGTCGTTTAATCCAAAATGTCCTAGACGTAAACTTAATACTTCTAGTAGATCGAAAGTAAAATAGACGGGGATAGATTTTTACACTGTTCATGATTTACCATCCTTAAAAAGGAAACGTACTATAGCTTTAAATCGTATGTTAAAAGCATTGGTGGAAATCGGTAATATCGCAAAGCATAGTGATCGTTTTAAATATATTTATAGATAACATTTACTGATTTTTCTCAAAATTATACCGGATTATTATTATTAAATATACAACAGAAATACTTTTCTAACTAAATAAGCCTAAGCTGAAAAAGAAAGTAATGGAACATACTGTTTAATTACTAGTAAATTTAAGACTTATATAAATAATTTTCTACAATATATATTACTTTTCTAAGTTTGAGAAAAATAGCAATTGCAGAAAGTTAACATTAGCAAACAACAGTTCATTCCAGCGAAGCCTGGTAAAGTATCGCTTAACCACTTGCTTAGCTCTTGTGTATGCATGAAGAGTCACATGCGGCTGGGCTTTTGACGCTCTACGAGTCTATTCTGATGCGATTACAAGTTCAAACTTCAAACGTTGGCAAAAATTTTAGAACCAAGTTCCTAACTAAGCATATATTTGAGCCATTTAAAAAACATTTATGTTTACGTTGAGTTAGCTAAGTGTAGCAAGTAGCAATTAACTTTAATAAGAAGTACCTGGGCTTCGCTCGTAGTTTTTGGCCAAAAGTACAATTTTATCTTAAAAAAAAACTTGAATGATTACAAAAAAAAAAAAAAAAGCTTTATAGCCGACCGGGATTCGAAGCCGGACGGACACTTGTGATAGTCAATCATGCGTTTTGTCCGTTTAACCACAATGTTTTTGCCTAAACATAAGAATTTATCGACCATATCTTGCGTGGAATTATGCGAAAGAAAACCGCATGAAAACTCGAAAACACGCGTTTTTCCAAACATACGGCTAATCTAGATTGATTTTTCGCCCCCGGAAATCCCTACATACCAAATTTCAACGTATCCGTCAATAATATATATTTCTAATAACTTAACTATTTATTTTTACGTTTTTAATGGAAAAAGTAATAGGAAAAGAACAGGGAATTAAACGTCTTAGTCAAGGTTATTTATGAAATGTTTTGTTAGATATAATGTATAAAATATGCTATTCAATTAAATGTAACAATTGTGTACTTCTAAATATTTAATAATACATATTATACTTACACCATAAACGTCAATGTATAAACGGAAGTGCCAGAGGGCTCCGTTTAAGATTGCATAATGTGCTTGAATTTGAGCGCCTTCGCTATGGCCACGATAGCACTTAAATCAAGCGTAAAGCTCTTTGTATAAAAGCATAGCACTATTTCTCCGTTTAGTTAAGGTATTTAAAATATTTCTAGGTTATTTGGAACAAATAAAAATAATATAGGTGATGTTTTCATTATATTGATTACTCGTCGATTCATGAACGTACGTGAGTTATAACTAAAGTTGTGGGTTTGATTTTGGCATTGGATATTTAAACTAGATCCAAGTCTTGTTAAAATAAATTGTGACGCTTCTGTCTTCGTCTGTAATACATAGTGACAAATAATATTGGTGGGATTGGATTACTGAAAAGCGTGTTAATTGAATGAAAATAATAATTATTTTCATTGAATAGGTTAAGCACAATGGATTCTAATTGTATATATTCAGTCCTTTTTTAACGTCCCACTTCTAGGCACGGACCTCTTTTCAATAGGAGGGGGATCAGGCCATAGCCCACTACGCTGGCCAAGTGCGGATTAGCGGACTTCACATTTCTTTTGAAAACTTAATAGGTTCTCTCACACAAGCAGGTTTCTTTACGATGTTTTCCTTCACCGTAAAGCCAGTGGTAATCATGTTAGAAATGATTTGCATATAAAAATATCAGAGGTGCGAGACCCGGGATTTGAACCCGCTACACTTGGTGTCCCAAGCGAGCGCGTTACCACTGGGCTACCACTGCCAGATTCAGGCAGGATCAGGAGTCTAGTTATTAAAAACTAATTAGCATCGCGATATAGTATTTTATATCAAAATATAAGTAGGTACTGTACTTCAGTACTCTATTATACTAGATTAATTACAGGAACTACTTAGTAATAACTAAAAAGACTGCGTAAAAACAAACTAAAAAGAAAGGAAAAGGTTGATAAAGGAACATTGTATTATGCATTCGGAGACATACATATGTAACATGTATATATTTTATACTTATCGCGAGTTTTGCTACATGTATAATGTACACTTTACGCAATCTTTTTACGCAGTCAGGTTTCTTATTTTTATAATTATTTTTTTGTTTTGGCCAGATTAGACATATGTTTTTTTATTTAACAATTTTTATTCCAAATTAGTTCGAAACATGTAAGTTCATTATATTTTTGTGATCGCCTCTGAAAAATCTTAATTTGAAACTCGATAATTTTCGAAGAAAAAAATTCACGTCACACAAATTGACGTCTGAAATCAGCTATTTTGATTTTTAATAATAATATATAACCTACTAGCAAAACCCGCGGCTTCGCTCGCGCTAAAACTACAACAAAAAACTTTAAAAAGGTAGGTTTCAAACAAATTTTCATCCCTTATGTTATCTCCTTATGGGATGAATTTTAAAAAACGCTAAAACACGTATTTATTTAATTGTATTGAAGATCATTAATACCAACTTTCAAGAAATTCTGATCATAAATATATATCTAAGAGATAATCTTCCGCGATAAAAAGTATCCTATATGTTGACCCGGATATCCAGCTATCATCATACCATATTTCATCAATATCCCTCCAGTGGTTTTTCTGTGATGCGGTAACAGACCGACAGATAGACAGACAAAAATTCTAAAAACTATAGATTCGGCCTCTGCATCGATAATAATGTCGTCTTTGCCGCAGTCGGGTAAAAATAGGTTTGTTTATTGTTCTATTATATCATAGGAAGGCAAGCAAACAAACAAATATACTTTAAATTTAATTAATAATTTAAGGTTGTAAATTTGACAAAAAATAAATCAATTCAAATATAACGTAAAAAATTACAGAAATATCAAACAATTGTGAGAATACTTTATGGTTTTAAAGCAATTAGGAATCACTGTAAGCACTTCAGTATCTTTTGATTTACGGGACCGAGCATAGTGACTCGCAATTTACGGACTATTATTTGATATTACATATAATATGCCATTTTACCATGTAATAACCAACTGGTTTGTAAAATTTATTTAACCTTTGTCCTTTGACTATTGTTTAAGCTTTGATAATACGCTTGCTAAGTAAAGAGGGTTCAAATCTCGAATCTCGCACCTCTGATATACTTATGTTCGAATCATTTTCAATAAGATTACCGCTTGCCTTTTGGTGAAGGTTAAAGGACGTCTTCATCTGATTCTGAAACTAGCAAGTTTCTAAAAGAGATGTGAAGTCGTTACGTTACGTATGGACGTTAAAAAGGGATGAATACAAGTATTGTTTTTATATATTATTTATATCTATTACATACAAATTATTCTAAGTGAAATACTTTCTGCACTAAACTAACACGACTAAAGAGAGATCAGGTGCAAAATTGGCGTTTTATGGGTCTCTTAGGTATCAGAGTGTAACATCTTATTAACCCCGATCGCTGTTAAGTAATTTTTTTAAGGGAAAAACTCATTAACTTAAACCTTGAGTCCTATAATCTGCAGTCGTATAAGTTAGTGACTAGAGCAATTATGACGTTTATAGCCAAATTTCTTAAGTCCAAAAAAGAGGGTCAATAGAGAAGGAAGGAGAAGAAGAGGGGAGGGACAGAAAGCAATAGAGAGAGAAAGGGAGGGGAAAACAAGGAAAAAAAAGGAAAAAAAGAAATGTTTTGATAATCTAACATTATTAAAGTTGAATTATTTTTAATTTTTATTAATTGATATTTTTAGGTATTCTTTTAATATTAATTAATTAATTTCTTATTTCAATCTAAATAAATATACTAATAAACATAGTTTAAAAAAATATATTTATATTATTATATATTTCTCTCAATATCTAAGACAATATTTAAATAGATGAGTTCCAGCCAGTCAAACAATCTATATTGCTTATTTCTATAATCACGGCTGCTGCTACACTCGATTGTTTTGAGGATTACTTCGAAGTACTGTGGTATTTTAACGAGTGTTGTAATCTTCTGTAAATTTACGTTAGTCTGCACCGATTATAAAAAAATATATTCGTATTATCTACTATTTATATTTATTTTTTGAAAAAGAAGTTTGGTATACTTTACTAGTTACAAGAAGACAAAGTCGTAATCAGTAGTAAATTGTGAATCAATATAAGATGGTTAAACAAGTTCCAAGCCATTCATCTCTATAATATGATATTTTCCAAGTTTTCTTGAATATTTCGATCTTATAGCCCGAAAGAGTAGGGAATCTTATAAAAATTTATCGATACTAGTAAAAGCTATAAAACGAGACCTTAAGGGATAGAAGCCGGTGTATATTTGATAAAATGTACTAAATACACACTTTACTTATAATACCTATTACTAGTGACTCACTCGCGCTCCGTTCGTGTTCTTCTTTAGGTACGTTTTGGCATTTAGTATAGATTTTTAGAGATGAGATTTATGAGATTATTTCCCTGCAGTAAAAAGTCTATATGTTGATCCGGATAACCAGTTATCATCATACTAAAATTTCATCAAAATCTGTCTAGTGGTTTTCTCGTGATGCGTTCCCAGAAAATACGAAAGACAAAAATTCTATAAACTATTGATTCGACATCTGTATTGAGGATATGACTATTTCAATAAGATTTTCCAAAAAATATTTGCGTGACCATGATTGCTGTAAAGCATTCGAAACGTCGGGAACCAAAAATCAAAATAAATCCGCAAAATAATCCGAAAGATAGTTTTATTTAAAATTTTGACTGACGTATTATGGATGCGTTCCGCATTACACAAAATTTCATTTTCATTTTTGAATTTAGTAGGCATCTCTCTCTTATAGGCATCTCTCCCGGACTAACCATAGTAGCGAGAATTAATGATATGAAATTTGGTATGGTGATAACGGGTCAACATAGAAGATACTTTTTATTGTGGGAAAATATCTCATCTCTGAGAAATCTATACTAAACGTTAAAACGTAAGCAGGGACGAACCCGGGCAGAGTGAGGGTGAGTCGCTAGTACATAATAATAGTAATTAAAATAATTCTGGTTGGTGCTGTTTTAATTTTGTTTTTACACAAAATAAAAGAGGAACTCAGTTGGATATTGTATTAAATATATTGATGTGTATTTCATATTTACTAGCTAACTTAGTAAACCGACATACTCATAGCTATCGTGAAGCTGTAGGTATTGAAAGCTAAGGTAATATCCTAATTAATGCTGCTACAAGCTCAATGCAGTAAGGCTTTATGCTCTAATACTCTATTATACTAACCAGAAGTATATAATCGAAACAGACCTTCACTTAAACATCTGGGTAGAAGCGTTTTTTATTAGTGTAATAAAGTGTGAAAACGAAATTAATACGGTATGCTTAATATATATTTAAATTCATTGCTTTTAAAATTAAAAAATAAAGGCCTAAATTGATGAAGTAGAAAAGAAAACGGATTTATAGAATACGCAAAGAAGATTAAATTGCAATCTAAAGAACAATTCTATGTGAATTCTTTAAAATCTCACTTAAACTCGGCTTTGAACTTCCTTTTAAAGAAGCTACTAAAAGTAAAGACAATAATCATGTAAGAATTTTACTCTTACCACAGGCCGGTATAACAAACCCGTTCATACTTTACTATATTTATTTCACTTTCACATCACTTATCACTTATTTAATACAATCACAATTATTTATAGTATAAGAATTTACATTATGACACTTTTAATTTTTAATTTATTTATATTTATACCTTACAATATTTTGACTTTATTTAAAAAATCGTAATTCATACTAAATACGTACTTCGAAGTACGAAATAAGTACTTCCTTTGAGTGTAAATAATAGTGATAACTACATTTATTCTATTTTCATACTAGTAACAATTCATAATATTGCTAACAATCAGATGTAAAATAATGAGTTTTTTCTAAATTATTTTTTTAATATAAAATTTAGAGTGAAAATATCTGTGTTATTTTTGTATGGATGGTAATACAAATTCATAATATGTGAGTTGGGTAAAAGTCTTTAAGGTCCTAGACTATAAGAAACTACTTTGAGATTACGAAGGACCAGGCACGAACCTGAAAGACCACAATAGGAGCTTCATTCGGTTTCTTCTAATGTATGTATGATGAATATGCAAGTTGAAAATTCTTAAGGTCGACTAAAGTGCATTGAAGAGGTCTACGCCTGGAATTTGTTTGTCAGATATAATCAAAAACGAAGAAAAAAAAAGAAAGATTGAAGGTACAGCCATTGTAGGGCGTCGAATTTTGAAGAAAAAGTGCCAGTGGTCAGGAGATGTTGGCGGTCGTATCCAGGATCCTGGTGAAAATGACGACGCATTAATTAGCAAAAATAGTTTTCCAGTTAATAATATTCTATACGTCTTATTATAAAACATATTGTTTTCCAAAAAATTATACTGTTACTCAAGAATAGAATCATGTGAACCAAAAATTAAATAGAATGTGTAATGTCACACACGAGTGTAGAAAATTTATTCTGCTAGTGTTTTCATATTAAAAAACTTTATTTTCGCAGTCTGCACTAGCACCCACTATTTACACGACACACAACAGAAACTACAAACAAAGAAAATCTGGCAAATATGAAACTCGGCACGCATTTATATGAATGTGAAATTTAGTCATAAAATATCTTACATTGGGAGATATTTTACATTATACTTAAAAATGTCATAATATTAAATGGTAAGACTTATATACAACTATGTTGGTACCTATTATTTATAGTCATTGTATCTCGTGAACTTTTATGAGGCACGTTATGTTGATGTACGATATAAACGTGATTTGATTCTTAACGGCGTTCACAAGACAATTCGGCATAACGTTTTGTCGCAATATTTAGACTTTGCACTACACATTTTTCAGTGACAATCTATAAAACAAATGTCAATCAACTGTGGGTTATGAAGTATCATCAAGAAAGAATCGATCGAAGAAGTCGAGGTATGGTTGACGGGTAGCGGCACCATAGCGACACTTGAAATATTATTTAAAGGAAATTTCTTTATAAAAAAAATTATATCTAATTTAAGGAATTAAAAAATCAAAATGCAGACCAATCAGTCGGGTCTGAATGTTTACCCGACTGTTACAAAATGGCTTTTTAAACAAATGAAAAAAATGTTCTTAAGGCAGTTTGGTATTTTTTTAGAGTAATATAGGTAAATTAATGGTAAATAATCTCAAAAAAGCTAGATTAATTTGATAGATTCTCTTACCTGCTAGATGAAAAAAAAAATTAAGGATTGCTAGGGTGCCGCTATCCGTCAGCCATACCTCGACTATCTTATTTCCTTGAAAGACAAGGAAAATTACAAAATTTTCTGTAGTGCCAGAAGAACCTACCCTAAAATGTTCACCAGCTCTTGGACTACTACATTTAGAGATTGTTTACTAATATTTTCATAATCATAATTTCGTCTCTAATAAAATCTACATACTATTTTTCTTCTACTCATTAAATGATGATTGATAGAACATAATGATTTATTATGTTAATAGTATACATATATAATTATGTCACTACGATTTTGGCCGGTATCGGGACATTGAAAAAGTTATATCTTTAAAATATTAGTTCAGTTAAAATTGTAATACGTTTATAATTTTAATAAAAACATTTCACAATTTATGTCTGCCTGCTAAATTGAGCATCAATAGAAACGGGTCGGATAGATTTGAAAGGGAGTTTTTATAGTATTGTGTTCTGAATTAAAAATATTTATAACGAATAACAGGTTTAATAAGAAGTCTTAATATGTAAAGCTAAAACATCATGTTAGTGACAATAAAAAAAATATAAACTATCTTTTTTTTTTCGTTTTTTTGGAAATATTATTCTGCCCTGAATGCCGTTTACTTTTTAGTTGTAAAATGTTAGTGTATAGTTCATAAATTCCTGTTATACTTCAATAACGCCAAGTTTTTAAAAAAATTGAAAGTAAAAAAGGGTTTATTCTGTTTTTTGAAGAAAATAAATCCTTTTTTACTTACTGTGAAAAGTATTTGGGGTTAGGATTAAGAGATTTTTTTTTAAGTTGGGCAAAAATACACAATATTGTATTTCTAGTTTCAGATATAGGTATATGTTGGTAACTCGACTACATAGTTAGTTTTTTTAGACGTGCTATTCATTCAATAGTTAGTATGCTCGAATACGAATCGAAAAAATTGCAAAATATTTTATATTCAAACTTCTATGTGATTTATTTTATTTAAATATTAAAACTGTACTCTGAAACAAAAACTAATTTAGTCTGTGTGTTAGACGTCGAATTACGCAAGCCATTAAGGGCGGTGCTAATGGAACGACATCTGAAACGACAGTCCCAACAAGTCGACGCCCAACTTCCGATATTCCATAGGTTTTACTCAAACTTGTCCTAATTGTGGAAAGAATTATTCCGTAGTTGTCAATTATAATTTATTATTAGCAGTCTGTATAATTTTTCTAAAATAAAAGTTGTTAAAATGTTTTTTAACAGTGTTTTGTGACATCTTCCAGTCTTATATTTTGTTTTTTTTTTAAACGAAAAAGTATTATGCCAATATATTATCCTCCTTTGTTGGATTGAAAGCCTAAAACATAAATACTAAATATACTCGTATAAATGGAGAATGAAATATTATTGCGCTATACAATTGACAGACCATTTCAGAGGAATATAGATCAATGCCGGCTTTATGTCAGCTATGTTTTTCACCCAATTGGTTGTGGTCTCTTTGAAGGTTTGTTCGTTGAGCAATTAATGGAGCGTAACGGTTTTATAATATACTTAGAAATCTACAAAATCTCTATTATGCTAATAAATTCACTACTTTCATTATTCCATATATATTATTATATGATTGCTCACACTTCTTGATTTAGGTACTGAAAATTCAATAGGCATCATGAGATCTAAAATTAGCCCTAGTATTAAGCAATTTTTATTAGCAGTCTAGATATTACAAAATTTCTTTCGGGAATCCAAAGATTCATATAGAAAAGGAGTAAATATTTCCATGACAAGAATATTTTTATGTGGCAACTTGCAGAACCCGCGGCTTCGCTCGCGATCAAACTTTATTACTTGCAAAAATAAGGAAAACAAATTTCATTTTAGCGATCGTCATCGGAATATCCAGTATCTTAAAAGCTGTTACGCGCATATTCTATAGCGATTTACCCTCGCTTCGCTCGGGTGCGTACGCCGTACGTGGATTTTGTTCACAATTTCATGGGTTTTTTTTTTTTTGCGGAACCCTGATTCTTTTTCTAAAATAAAAGTAGCCTAAGTTACTCCTTATAACATCAGCTATCTGCCAGTGAAAGTCCCGTCAAAATCGCTCCAGCCGTTTCGGAGATTAGCCGGAACAAACAGACAGACAGACAGACAGACGGACGGACGGACGGACGGACGGACGGACGGACGGACGGACGGACGGACGGACGGACGGACGGACGGACGGACGGACGGACGGACGGACGGACGGACGGACGGACGGACGGACGGACGGACGGACGGACGGACGGACGGACGGACAGACAGACAGACAGACAGACAGACAGACAGACAAAAATTGTGAAAAATGTTGTTTTGGTATATGTACCGTGTATACATCCATATGCATTTAGTAAAAAGCGGTTATTTTAATATTACAAACAGACACTCCAATTTTATTTATCTGTATAGAAAATAAAATTACACTTTAGGTATTTAGCAAGCTCCACTACCTGTATTTTTTACACATTTTTCTACTCTCCATCTTTCTCTTCCAAAGTTAGAGGAAGAGAATACAATGATAAGATTGCATACAATGTTTACGACTTTAGAATCATGTAACTCGGCTAATATGGGTTTTTTATATAACATACTAACAGGGTAACATCTACGTTATTTTTAAAGTCCGAATGTTATGTACACTTAAAGCATACAGTCTCCCTCCTTCTCCCTTTTTTTTAAGTTACATAAATAAATTGCCATTCTTATATTGCTGTAGCTTTTTGCACGTGGCTACGCTCGTGTGGACTAAAAAATTTGCTCAGTTTTAATTTCCATTGAATTTATTTGTTGTCGTATCGAATTTTTATTATTATGTCTAGACTAAAACTCTAGATTCACTTAAGTTAGTCTACACTAAAAAATCAACCACAAATAGACAGCATTGATGGATGTTTTGTCTAGTTCTGGTTCCTGCTAAAATGTACCTGTGAGAAGCAATCCTCTCTTAAGTCTACGCCTGCTACTTTTAAGGACTGGCCCTGAAATATATAAAAATTAAAAGGTCATTGCAAAGCAAACTTTAAGAAGGAATTGCAATAGATTAAATTCAAAGGCATAGTCAGAAGTTATCAGTCGTATTCGAGGTATGAATTATAATTGTCCCCGAGCATATCCAGCAAACACTGTGACTACTATAATGTTTAATGAATTACTCGCAGTCTGATTCCGTTACATAGCTTAGGCGATTTTTTTATTGCAGATGTGCCAACCTTCAGAAGGAGGATATAGATAGCAGGATACTCTCTTGCTAGGTTCTCTCTCTCGTGCTCTAGGTCTGTGATAGTTGTCGCTGCTGTGGCCAGCCGAAAAGTTATAAATAATTTTCCTTTGGATTCGGAATAAATTCCGTTCTCTACTTTATATCCCACACAGTAAGTGTGCACTTACAGAGAACTTGAGTCATGTTACTCTATTTAAATATATTCAAAACTCCAACACTACCACCACCCAGTTTTACCCACTTAAGGCCTAAATTTAAAAAAAAATATAATACATGTTTATTTCATTGTATTGAAGAGCATTAATACCAAGTTTCAAGTAGTTCTGATCATAAACTATTTTTCTTCATATAAACAGCACAACCCCTTTTTACCCTTTTAAGGGATGAATTTCGAAAAAAATATATATTTGTATTGTTTTAATTGTCATTTTAATTTAAAGGTAAATACCATTTTCCGTGCATCAATTACAGAGTTTCATACAAACTTTCATCCCCTATTTAACAGCCTTATGGGATGAACTTAAAAAAATGCTAAAATACGTATTTATTTAATTGTATTATAGAGCATTAATACCAAGTCAAGTAATTCTGATCACAAATAATTGTTTGCCCACTTAAACTTTATCACCATCTTTTACCCTCTTAAGGGATGAGTTCCGAAAAAATCCAATACTTATATTTCTATTTTTTTTTTATCTTAAATCTAAATACCACTTTCTGTGCATTTCGCGTTAAGAATGACTGAGTTTCATACAATCTTATATCACCTATTTTACCCCCTTAGGGGATGAATTTCGATTTCAGGGCCTTAACTCCTCCTGGTCCTGACGAGTTGTCGTCCCACTGGAGTATGAGAATGACAGGAATAAAGAGTGCGCTTGTGTCTGTGTGCATACCTACCTACTTGTGTTCTATAATATTTCCTGCACAGAAGGCTATTCTTAATGAGATTAGCCGCCGTGGCCGAAATCGGTCAGCAGGACATTAATGCTTGGATTTTGTTATTACTTTGTCATTGCTTTGAAGCCATTAACAAAAAAAACTGAATTGAATTGTACTTGGTCATTATGTGAATCTGTGTTAAGTTTACTGTTCACTCTGAAAAACACCAAAAGGGGATAAAAATGTATCTATTACATATTAAGACTATGATTGAATATTTGCAAAGCTAGGTATATATTTTAAATATCACAGTAACCGTAATTTGTTTGGCGTTTATCCTTATCTATAAAACATGCAATACATAAATGAATACTATTGCTCTTTTTTATCATAAAAATAATAAAAAAAAACTTTAAATTTAAAAATACATAACCTAGCGAAACTCTTACACGGATGTGCATGAGGGGGTGTCGCTAGTCTAAAATAAAATTCTGTATATAATTGCTTTATTGCGGCGTAAAAGAGACTTAAGGATATTACGCTAGAAAGAAGAATTCACTTTTATATTAATTTTGCATTTGAATATTTTTATTAATACTTATTAATGTTTACAACTTTAGATGAACATAACTCAGTGAATATTGATTTATATAAATAAAATGCTTAGGATGTTATATACGGACAAACGGACATTATAAAATAATAAGGGTTCTATTTGCCTTATGATCAGAGGCCCAAAAAAGTATCTCTTATATATGGGTAGTATCTCTTATGAAAGTTCTAAAATGAAGATTTCATATACCATATGGTATATGAAATCTTCATTTTAGAACTTTCATATTTTGAATAAGTGAGATAATGTAATTTTTGAGCATTTAACGTCTCCGTGCGAATTTCCGGGAAATTAATTGTTAAAATATACACGGGTGTGTATGCGCCTCTCAACACGTTAAATGTATGCTATGTATGTATACTATCCTTATATTTTGACTTTTACGTAAAACTAATTAATAGAACTAACTAACTAAACCACAATAGGGACTTAAATAATTTGCACAAATGAAACTTTATACCCTATCTATCCATAAGTAATACGATTGATGTGAAAGTTTTACGTTTATAATGAAAAACGAGCGCTCTCTGAATCTGCCGATTCAGTAAGTACGGCCTATTAAAGTTCTAGTCTTTATGGCGACTTTATAAGTTACTATATAAGATACTAATATTGTAAAATTAGTAAGCAAAAGCAAAGCAAAATTAAAAATTTGGATTAAATTAATCAAGAGTAATAATGATAAAAGAGCCCTTCTAACGTCCGAAACCTTTAATGCAAGGGAGATAAGGGCGTAGTCCGACGTTGACAGAATGCGGGTTGCCGAACTTTATACACTAAATAGTTAGTTGCGGACTGCATGTTTTCGACAGGCATGTAAAGTTTTCGAAAGATATTTGAAGTCCACCTACCCGCTTTTGGCCAGCGTGGTAGACTTTGGGCGGATCATACTTGGCCGTGCCCAGCTGTGAAACGTTAAAAAGGGCTGCATACAAGAAGGGAAATAATCAAGAATTTAAAACAACTTATGTAGGATTGCAGCTATGTTCTTTAGCTTTACTTCTTCGTCCTAAAACCTACTCTATTTTTCGAATTGAATGTCTCTACTAATCTTGGTATAGTAAACCATTTCAGTGACAAAATATGGTTAAATAATTTTAAGGATAACACAACAGTGATATTTAATCCTCCCACAGTAATCTTAACTAAAATCTTAGAACATAGTTTCTTAAAGAAAAATGCGAGAAATTTAAAAGCCAAATAAGATTCTCGAAAGTATTACAAGGTTGTGTAGGATGATGTTCGTCTTTACGTAGATTTCTCTAAATGTTTATAAAAACGTTCTTGATTTTTTTCAAACATATTACAACATTCCATGCCATGGTAATAAAATTCGCATAAAATCACTATATTTGAGAATAAATATATTTATTTTATTAACGTTTATTTTAATCATATTACTAATATAAATACGAAATATAAGTGTGCTTATGTCTATTTATTACTCCTTCACGCGAAAATGAATTAGAAGGAAATTTAGTACACTTTAAAAAACAATGGTTACAATATCATTGTATTTAAACTAAAATAGTTATCACGAATGTCTAGAAGATGCTTGTTAGTGTACAATCTTATTCTGCTTTGTACTATATAGCAGTTCTATCTAGATTTTAGATAGCGTCTGTGGGTGTAATCTGTTACGGAAACAATAACGTGCAAATCTTTTCGTCTCGAGCGGACTAGTCTCGACAGCTGTGAATCAAATGTGTTTGAGTGATGAGATTCCAACTATTCTTTATCTTATATATTTAAACGAGCAATTCTTGTATATTTATATCTTTATTTATTTATTTATTTATACCGGCGATCTCGGAAACGGCTCTAACGATTTTGCTGAAATTTGGTATATGGGGGCTTTCGGGGGCGAAAAATTGATCTAGATTAGTCACATGTCTGGGAAAACGCGTGTTTTCGAGTTTTCATGCGTTTTTCTTACGCATTATTCTACGCAAAATTTAATTGCGACATCTATACAACTCTGTCAGTAACACTTAGTCACTTAATGTAAAATTATTTTTAAGCCAAATTAAAAAGAAAATTATTCTTATCGCGACATCTATACAACTGTCTCAGTAACACTTAGTCACTTAATGTAAAATTATTTTTAAGCCAAATTAAAAAGAAAATTGTTCTTATCGCGACATCTATACAACTTTCTCAGTAACACTTAGTCACTTAATGTCAAATATACAATCTTTCAAGAACTCCGAGCGAAGCTCGGTCGCCCAGGTACTTTCGTAATAATATAAGAAAGGAGATTGAATGAGACTTACGCTCGAAACCTATATAAAAACAAAGAAACCTATATAATATTATAACGTTTCACATAAAATAAATCACATTTATAAAGTTTTTTTATATTAAACTAGCGACTCATCCTCGCTCCGCTCGGGTTCGTCCCTACTTATGTTTTAAGGTTTAGTAAATATTTCTCAGAGATGAGATATTTTTACGCAGTAAACAGTATTCTATATGTTGATCCGGATAATCAGCTATCATAATACCAAATTTCATCAAAATCCCTCCAGTGATTTTCCCGTGATGCGGTAATAGACAGACAGACAAAAATTCTAAAAACTATAGATTCGGCCTCTGTATCGATAAAAAGTCTATTTCAATAAGATTTTCCAAAAAAATATTTAATGTACAGATTCGGCTTAGTTACAATTTTATTATATGTATAGATTAGTAATATTGCTTAATGACAGTCTAAATTATCTAATTTAAAAAAAAATATTGATATTTGTTATATTATAAAATATTATATTGGAAAAATTAATTATTTATATAAAATATATAAACAGGAAAACAACTGCTATGTAAAAATTAATATTCGCAATGAAGATAGCGCACGATGATAATAATTTTGCAACACCGGACATGTACAATTGTGACAACATGCAATCCAGCAGTTTAATAGTCGTTCTATTAAACTGCTGGATTGCATACAGAAACGAGAAAGTTTTATTTCGTTACTATTTTTCTGGTACATTTTACATTTATAAGGACTGTATAATTGCATCACGTTGTTATCAAAAAGCATATGTTTCTTTTATTATTTACTTTCTAATTTATAATATTTTTAGTCAAGTCTCACGATCTTTTACCTCGAGATAAGACTATAATATATCACGTAAAATATATTTTGTAGCTAGAATAATTCAGATATATTTTATGCTCGTAAAGGGATACTATATATAAAAAGTGTTTTATTACTTATTATTAATGTAATATAAGTTACCAAATAACAAACAAAAACAAATATCTGAATGTTATTTTTAAACTATCATAACGGGGTTCATAAAACGTTTATTTTAACAATTTCAAGAAAGCTTAAATTCATGCAACTAATAACTACTCTAAGATCTGTTTACTGAATTATATTGCAAGTTACTAAACAATTTTGTTCTATTTCACCTCTAAGGTGCATCTGTACATGATAAATTCTATTGAAAATTTAGGTCTTTTGGTCTCCAGTGACTTAAGTTATGTTCTATTTCGAAGATTATCAAGTAAGGAGGAGTTTTGCAATGATTATAAGAGAGTAAGATGTTTCTTTTTAAATACATGCTATAATACAAATAATAAAGAAAAGTATGTCTGCCTGTACCTTTTAATTTCCGAAATAGCTAAAGCGATTTTAACGAAACTTTGAGTGGCGCATTGAGTATTTGGGCTTTAGTACAGAGGAGGCAGTGGTAGCCCAATGGTAGCGCGTTCGCTTGGGAAACCGAGTGAAGCGGGTTCAAATCCCGGGTCTCGCACCCTGATATTTTCATGTGCGAATCATTTTCTAACTTGATTACCACTTGCCTTACGGTGAAGGAAAACATCGTGAGGAAACCTGCATGTCTGAGAGAACCTAGCAAGTTTTCGAAAGACATGTGAAGTTCGCCAATCCGCATATGGCCAGCGTGGTGGACTATGGCCTGATTCCCTTCGTATTGAAGGGAGGCCCGTGCCCAGCAGTGGGACGTTAAAAAGGGCTGAATACAATACAGAGGAATCCTAAAAAAAGCATCGGGGATCCTACGGGATAGAGGATAGAAGGGAAAAGGTTTTATAAATTTTAGTGTATCGTTTGCTTTCTTATCATTAGTAGAAGTTTAAGTGTTCTAACACGGAATTGCACACGTCTCTCAGAAAAAAGACTGACTAAATTAAACTGAAAGTAATTGAAAAAATAACATTTCTTTCGTAAGTATATATGTATATATACATTTAAAGATTTCACATAGAAAAATTGCAGTTTATTCATGTGGTAGAAATTATATGAGTACTTAAAATAAAATTTTCTCATTACAATTCCTTTAGTTCTATGCATATAGTATGCGAAAAGTATACGACCTATTATAGATATGGAAAAAGTACATCAAAAGAAAATGAAATTCTTTATCTCTTTATGAAATAACTAGCGACTCACTGTCGCTTCGCTCAGGTTCGTCCCTAGGGACGTTTTAACGGTTAGTATGGAATAGACAGACTGTATATTATGTGATATAATATAGCCTATATATATATAGATTTACTCAATAAACACTCTATCTAATGCAAAAAAGAATTTTTAAATCGGATTAGTAGTTCTTGAGATTAGCGCATTCAAACAAACAAATAAATAAAGAAAATCTGCCTTTTTATAATGTTTATGATTCAAACCCATGCTACAGTTTAGTTAAATGTTTATGTTTTGATTTTTTTCGTTTTATTCTATGACATATTAATTTGAAGTATTAAACTTCAAATTAATATCTCAAAAATTTTAATATCAATATCACAATTTTCAAGATAGTGTACATTTGTAAAACGAATTTGACTTTTTTAATTTTTAATATAAAAGGAAAGGTATACAAAATTTTTACTTTTGTTTTTTTATTTATTTATTCAACTTTTTAGTTTTTTTTTTATCTAAAAAAACGATATAACAAAAAAGAAGTCCGAGCGAAGCTCGGTCGCCCAGGTACTATATTTAAATGAGCAATTCTTATATAATTATTATTTATTTATACCGGCGATCTTGGAACGGCTCTAATGATTTCCCTGAAATTTGGCATGTGGGGGTTTTCGTGGGCGAAAAATCGATCTAGTTTAGTCTCATGTCTGAGAAAATGCGTGTTTTCGAATTTTCTTACGGTTTTCTTTTGTATTATTCCACGCAAAATATGATCGATATTTTCTTACGCTCTGACATATAAAGTATCTTGATATTCTTTAAATATTAAAACTTGAACGTATCTAATACCGATCTTCGATTGTTATTTTATGCCAATCACGTTCAAAGTTAAAGCTAATCTGAGCAAGAGTAAAGTTATCTCAGAAATATAATTCTACGTTATATTAAAATCTTATATATAATAGGCTTCAATTTTTAATTCCGAACAGAAAAAGCTTTTGGAATAACGAAATAATTTCAATATGAATCAAAAACAGAAATTCACATTTCAGTCTTTATTAAATAAATTTGCAACATTTTACTAAAAATGTTTGTTTTTTGAACAAAAAGTTTATTTAGAAATATACTTACAAAATTCCATTTAGTGTCAATTGATGTGAATAAACTGAAGAAATATTGCATTCGTATCCCAGAGAAGGGAGTTGCAAAAATAGCATAGGAAGAGATATAACTTTCTTCATTGACTTTTACAATAATTTTTCTGCGAAAGATATAAAAGTCAAATTTTGTTCTTTGACAATACTCTATGTAGTAAATGCTAACTCTAATAGCAAATTCGCAATCATAATATACACTATGGTAATTTTTACTAGACTGCAAGGAAAGGGTTATCTTTGTATGTTTGTTTGTTTGTAATATTCTTTATTCCCTCATATCTTTCAAACCACCCAATGGATTTCTTTAATTAATGTATCGTTAGATTTGTCTCATTAGTCCAAGTGTTTTAAGATAGATGACATAATAAAAAAAAATGGAGGCTGCGACGAACTATGTCAAGTGGGGTACCGTTGAATATGTATTTAAAAATCATTTTTAGGTTTCTTTCATCATTTTTCAATTTTAATAAGAGTTTAAGATATATAATGATTTAAAGTTAGTTAACAACCATTCTCGCTCATTTTCCTACTTAAAAATACTTAAAAAGCTGTAAATAAAGAAATATATTATAAAAATAAAAAAAAACCGACTGCATAAAAGCTAGACTGCATAAAAGACATACATACGAGTATGTATATCTCGCGGCAAGGATGAAACGTATATGTCTTCAACTGCATGATACTATATTCCATCGTGAACTTGTTTTCATCTTTTTAGTTAGCTTTTATACAGTCGGGTTTTTTATTTTTATTTAGGAATCATTTTGGTTGATATTTAGATTTTGATAAGTTGACTACAGCACAACCTATCGCATTCTTGCATAGTTACTTGACATCTTAAATTATCCTAGATAACTTGTTCCCCATCTGGTACGTTACTGAAACTATGTGACACACAACCACTTACATGCAGGTGGTTTTTCTTTTTTTTTTTTTTTTTTTTTTTATAACACCTACGGTTCATGCACTTAGGTTTTAAGTAACAAAAATGCAGAACCACAGGTGCGTTGTCACTATGAGGACTAAGATGATATGCCTCTTGCCTGTGCATAATTTCCTAAAGTTTACATAAAACACATTGTTTGTGTAAGAAGTTTCATCTTATCTAATTTATAAAAGATGGTACGGTTAAGTAACAAGAATTCAAATCTTCACAAACTTTCACGATTGCGTTAGTGATAGAATAAAATATTTGAATTAATAGGATTCAAATCTATACTTATTAATATTATAAAGCAGAAGAGTGTGTTTGTTTGGTTGAACGCGTTAATCTCAGTAAATACTAATCCCATTTGAAAAATTCTTTTTGCGTTACATAGCCCGTTAAGTGAGGAAGGCTATAGGCTAAAAAATATCCCGAAAAACTGTACGGTTCCTTTGGGATAGATTTGCTTTTGTCTGGGAACGAACCCGAAGCGAAGTGAGCGTGAGTCGCTAGTAAAATAATTAATATGAAATTATAATTTTCATAGGATTACAATATAAATGCAATTATACAGTTAGTGACATTGGGTTAAACCGATTAACAAGTAACACTTGCTTTGAATTTCAGTATCTAATACTGGTGAATATAACGCCCTGAGGGACTCCGCCTGACGAGACAACTTTGGCTCGGTGCTTTTCCACAGCAAATATAATAAACTAAATTTGCCCTTATTCGATGTGAAAATATATTGAAATATTGAAAATATATAGATTCCGTTTCTATCAAAACCACAACGATTTTTTTTTAACAATTACAATAATTTTAAATATTACGCTAAAGTAGTAAACAATGTTTAAATTATTTTTTATATTTATAAAAAATATTCGCATTCAATATTATTTTAACGTCTTAGTTTAATCAGTAAAACAATTTTAAGAAGACTACGCTTTACTTTCATTCATTAAATACATCTTTCTAATCACTAATCCTTTAATTATTCATAATAAAAATATGTAAAGCATTCGAACGTTGCGTCGGGAACTAAAAATCAAAATAAATCCGCAACAAAATCCGAAAAGATAGTTATATTTAAAACGTCAAATATTCGCGTAAATCTAACAATAAGAAAATATTATTTGGAAGTACCTAATAAATTCAACTAAGAAATCGTTCGATTATTATTTTATATCTATACAGATAAAAAAAATTGAAGTATCTGTTTGTAACGTCAAAATAACAGCTTTATACGGTACTTATAAGAAAAACTTAATTTTTAAATTTTTGTTTGTCTGTCTATTTGTTCCGGCTAATCTCCGAAACGGCTACACCAATTTTAACGAGACTTTCACTGACAGATAGCTGATATTTTAAGGAGTCACTTAGGTTACTTTTACTTCATAATAGAAAAAGAATTAGAGTTTCGCGTAAAAAAATTAAAACGTATTTTAATTTGTGGGACGCACCCGAGCGAAGTGAGGGTAAGTCGCTAGTTTTCAAAATAAACTGAACAAAAAGAAAAATAGCTACTGTACTAATAGTATATCTCCAGTATAAAAAAATATACATTTTTGTAAACCAGTAAAAAAATGAAACAAAAAAGATTCACATAAAAGTTTCGTATTAAGTTATATTTTATATCGTAAAAATAAACTTTCGGGTAACTAATAACTATCATATTGGTAATTCAAATGTTGCTACAATTTCAATTCGATAACTTTCTATCATTTGCAGAAGCGGAATGTAACCACTTCAAACTAACTGACCTGAAAGCTCACATGTAGCTGTTATATACATATGTAAGCTAGTGTAATTAAAATGGAGAAATTTTTAACATAATTTTAACAATTATTAAAGCATATATTTATTTATAAAATATATCGTCGAGATAACGCCTAATATGTAAGTTAGAAGCCCATTTATTTATGTACTAGGATTGATACGTTACGTCGAGTAAAATGTTAACAGGGTAAAGTTAAAGGTAAAGCTCTTGTTATTCTTCTAGGTCTATTTAACATTAATTTATAGATTGTATTAGATAGTTCTTCGCACTTCTCTATACAATGGTGGTTATTCTTAGATG
Source organism: Argynnis bischoffii washingtonia (assembly GCA_033884665.1). NCBI lineage: Eukaryota > Metazoa > Arthropoda > Insecta > Lepidoptera > Nymphalidae > Argynnis > Argynnis bischoffii. Next base: position 7,388,709 of record CM066618.1, on the reverse strand, counting down.
TTGCGGCAAAAAAAGTGTAACGTATTCACGGATTTCACCTAATACAAAATAAAAATGAAAACATCTATTTTGAATAGGTACTTACGTATATGTCTATAAGTTAGATTTCATAACTTATGTACACCATATTTCAATTTAAAGGTAAGCCCGTTAGGTATTTGTTCTAACGATTTTACAAACATCAGTGTCAAATAACAGTTGCTACACAAATTTTTTCACACGTTTATTTACTAGCGAACCAATAACAGCTCGTAACAAAGTAAATTCTATTTCAATTGTAGTTTCAGACTTTACAAAAATTAAAACAATGGTTGGTGTTAAATAATGGTTGCAAAATTTAAAGCACATTTTATCGGTTTTCTTATACATGAATGTGTACACGCTATAGTACATTTAAGGTTCGCTTTCATCATTCTTAATAGCTTGATGGCTGGTGCTTCAACTCTACAATATTCTTGAAAAATGACAGCCATTAACTTTCTTCCAATAATTTTACAATGGAAAAAATGGAAAAATGTATCCGATTTATTGAACTTTTTGAAGGAAAGCATTTAGGAAGACAGGGTTAGCTTTTTATATTTCTTACAAATGGATTGTCGACTATCGATGGAACGACGGTCTATTTTTCGTTTTAAGATTTTCATTCTTTTCCTTTTGACACGAGATTAGTAAATCGATTGTGTGAAAATATTAATTTTACATGTTACTAGCGGCTCACCATCGCTTCGCTCGGGTTCGTCGCTAGGTACGTTTTACATAGATATTTAAAATAGTTTTTTGCCAGCGTTAGCCATATAAATTTTTATATATTTTTTTTGGGTTTTTCTGATGTACTACTTAACCATAGACAAAATTACGTTTAGCTTTCATTTGCGTTTTGTTATTCCATGTCAGATGCGTTTTTGTTATACCATGTTATATAGTGACTTGTATTCTCTTTGACGTTTTATGTCACGTCACACGGGAACGCAGTCGAACGGGAGAAAAAGTATCCTATGTCCGTCTCCTGGTTCTAAGCTACCTCCCCACCAATTTTCAGCCAATTCGGTTCAGCCGTTCTTGAGTTATAAATAGTGTAACCAACACGATTTTCTTTTATATATATAGATAAGAGTAATTAAAACAGTGATATGACATAATAGAGTGGTGCTAACAATCGTGCAAACGTTTAAATTAACATCATCCAATGTTTGATCCATAGCAATTAATATTGCACTCGAATAAGCCGAGATCAAGTGGTTTGCGTTTTCATTGCTGTACACTAATGAGTGTAATTACTTAAATCTGTGATGAAATATTTTTTATTAAATACGTAAAATCGTGCTTAAAAATACATAATTCAGTAGTGTAGTAGTAGTAGTTGATATCATTATTATTTTATTTCTCTTATAATAAACATATATGTTATTTTTTCTATAAAAATGAAATGAAATAAGAAAGTTGCTGCATCTGATATTTAAAAAAAAAGCATAGTTAATGTATAAAAATATTTTATTAGTATTAGTCAAATTAACTAAATAAAATATAAAATAACGCATCAGATATCAGACCACTGTGTAATTTTTTCAAATCTAAAACTCCATTATGTTATTAAAAAATCTAAAGCAATTTATACAAACTAACTTATTTATAAAGCACTAGTTTCAAATAATATGTACCTCAATAAAAGCTTCAGCTTCGACGTAAAACCTCTAATTATTCAACGCAATTTTCATAGAAGTACAGTTAATAGCTTTAATATATTATTACTAATATTAAAAAGAGATAGAATTTGTTTGTTTGAAGGCGCTAATCTCAGGAACTACTAATCCGATATAAAAAATTATTTTTGCATGAGATAGTCCGTTAATTGAGGAAGGCTATATTTCATATAATAATATACATAAATAAAATAAATAATTATATATAATAATTCGATTTGTTTTGTAGATTTTGTTTATTTGTTTAATTTCTTTAGATCATAGAATTGTTGTTTTTATGTAGGTATAACTATTTCATAATTATTTTCGCATGCGGTATTCACCTTAAAAAGTAATCCATTTAGCAATAAGAACTTTGTAACATAGCATAATTTTTACATCAACATTGTAATAAATAAATAGTCTATCTATTCCATATCAACGATAAAAACGTACCAACGGACGAACCCGAGCAAAGCGACGGGATGTCGCTAGTAAAGTTATAAAACAAATGTTAAAAATAGTCCACAACATGTCCTACCCAACAGCTGCCGTTTCATTTTTAAGTGGGTTGTTAAGAGGCCTTTTACATTTTAACTGTGATTTTTCAATTTAATGCCCATTTTTGACGTTATTATTCAAAGAAACTGAAACTTTTCGACAATTTTGACTTATTGTATGGTGGAGAATAATTATTAATATAGTTCATAGCGGCCTCGCTTTTCGAATCAAGTTTTTGATGGATGAAATACTATACTAAGCAAATGAAATGAAAAATATATAATAAATCTCGTATATAGTGGTTGAGTTTATAGCAGCCTCGGAATTTGAAAATATGCATTGGATTTCTACAAAAAAAATCTTTTTCAAAATCCTAAAAACTACTTAAAACGTTCCGAATTAGCTGAAAATATATCTTTACAACATTAATATTATTCAGTAAAATTTATACCAGAATATACGTCAGTTCAAAAGAAACGTAATTACATCCTTTTTTTAAATAATTTATTATAAAACTTTACATAGAAGTAATTACAACTGCAGAAAATGCTAGAAACAGCGATGCGTCGGCCGCTCGAACTCAATACCATACAACTCAGTACATTTTGTGATAGGCCTCTTAACAAGAGTACGGTTTATTTAAAAATATCGAATTTAATATATAGTACCTAGGGGACCGAGCTTCACTCGGAGTTCTTTTTTATTATATCGTATTTTTTAGATAAAAATCTAAAACCTTGAATAAATGCAAAGAAAAAAAACAAAAGTAAAAACTTTGTATTCGACTAGGATTCAAACCCGCACACCTGTGATTGTCAATCTTGCACCATGGCCGCTTGACAACGATGTTTATGCACGAGCGTAAGAAATTAGAGACTATATTTTGCGTGGAATATTGCGAAAGAAAACCGCATGAAAACTTCATGCGGTTTTATTTAGCATTATTTTCCCAGACATGAGACTAATCTAGATCGATTTTTCGCCCCCGAAAACACTTACATACCAAATTTCAGCGAAATCGTTAGAGCCGTTTTCGAGATCACTGGTATAAATAAATATACAAGAATTGCTCGTTTAAATATATTACATAAAGATTCAGTATTTTCATCCTTATATTTGCTTTATTTTATTTTACTAGCTACTGTTTGACTACATTGATACTGTACAATTGCATCTATGAGTCTACAAGGAACGAATACCAGTCTCGCTCTTAATAGCATCACAGAGAACAGACAACATATTTGTAAATTTACTTGACAATTGCAATATTATGATAATTAGTTGTTTGCTGTAAAATAAAAAAAAATACTTTTGAAATTTCTCCGACCGTTTTGATGGATCCACGGACACAACGGATTTTCTTTGGTGGCGTACTAAATCTTAATTATAAAGATGGCATATGGATACTAAATCTTAATTATAAAGATGGTGTGCTTTGATTTGTATTGGCTGGGATCGACTTTGAAAATATCTGGTTAAATATCTATTCTAAATGAAACCCCCATTTAAGTATTTTTAGTTTTCAGTGCCAGAAAGTCGGTTTTTTTTTCAAGTTTTTATTTTTCCATTTTTAGTGTAGACACAATAAGTGGGTGATTTGTAAGAAGAAAGATTTTTAAAGACATATTCTATTAAGCCATTTATTCAGACCCCTAATGACAGTTTCAACCTATCTAGGTGTAAAGTTCTCATCAATATAAATTAATCGAACCCAAACACCAGGTAATTGCTGTAAGTCGTTGAGGAGTTACCTCGACTGTCTTTCGGCTCAATCATCAGATCAACTCCAGACCTTTATTAAATAGTAGTGCTTTAAAACAGTTAATGAAAAAAAATAACAAACGCACTAGTCGCCACTACGATTTTCGAAGGTTCCCCTCGATTTCTCTGCGATGCCATCATCAGATCCTGGTTTCCTTACTGGTACTAGTCTTGGAATATATCACTTGAAACGAAAAATGAATCATTAAAATCGGTTCATGAACGACGAAGTAATCTGCGAACACACATAAAATTACATCCACGTAAACAAAAATTTTCATATTTTTTTTTTCATAAAATGAAAAATACTGGGCCAAACTATGTTAAACTTTTATGGGATCAAATGGCAACTATTCCGCATCAAAAAAAAGAAGAATCACGTAAATCGGATCATAAATCTCAGCGTAATCGGTGTACATACTTAAAAAAATACCAATTGAATTGATAACCTCCTCCTTTTGGAAGTCAGTTAAAAGATATACGCGTCGACTCGACAACCTCATTTCTCTATAGATTTTTTAACTTGTAGGAGGAAATTTTACATGATATACAATGCGTAAGACCTACATGTATGTATATAAAAATAACGTAATCATTCTTTTTAAGATGCGGCCATAACATAACACAGATTCATTTTAATTTTATGAAAATCAAGTTTCATTAAATTTTTTTTTTTCAGATAGAGTTCTTATAGGTACTTAAAATCAAATAGTAACATCTAATAAAATTGAGTCAAATACAAAATTTTAGGATGCTACGAAAGTATATAAGGTACATTTTAAGGACGTAACCATATTACGATACAATCTATCTTTGAGAAATATACGATTTTATATATTAGGGTTTGTGATGTATTGCATATTATATTGAGAGATTATGTTTTTAATTTCGATGTTGATTTTGATTTAAATTCGATGTTTCGACGACACGTTTGGCGCAGTGTGTAGTGACCCTACTTGCTGTGCCAGCGGTCGCGGGTTCGAGTCCCGCTGGGGGCATGCATTTGTGTGATGAGCACGAATGTTTGTACTCCAGTCATGGGTGTTTATATTTATAATATGTATTTATTTAAAGTTATATATGTGTAGTGTATCAACTATCTGGTATCCATAACACAGGCTTTGTAGCTTACCATGGAACTAGATGGTGCTGTGTGTTAATGTCCCAAAAAAAAAATTCGATGTTGATACTTAAATTTGATTATTTATACGTTAATTTCAATAAATATATTATGAACTAGCGACTCACCCTCGCTTCGCTTCGGGGTCGTCCCTAGACAAAAACAAATCTATCCTACGGGAACCGTAGATTTTTCCGGGATGATATATAGCCTATAGCCTTCCTCGGTTAACAGGCTATCTAATGCAAAAAGACTTTTATATCGGATAAGTAGTTGCTGAGATTAGCGCGTTTAACCAAACAATCAAACAAACAAACTCTTCAGCTTTATAATATTAGTATAGATTATGAAAAGGTAAAGTTTGTATAAAGCTTGTGTAAAGTTTGTGTAGTTCTGTATTTATGTATTGAGGGTAAAGATAAACTCTGAAACTACTGAATTTTTTTTCACTAATAGGTCATTACCGTCGAGTGCTAAAGGATATTTTTCATTCCATTAAGAAAAGTGACAGTTGAGTTACTTTATTGGCATGACTTTATTAAATAGTTAGACATAAAGAAACAATAAGTATTACAAAAAGACTCTTGGGGACGCATCCAAGCGAAGAGAAGCGAGAGTACGTCGCTAATTCTCAAATAATAAATATGCCTAAATCCTTACACCGTAAAATTAGACAACATATTTTATTTAAAGCCTTAATTGCTATTTTACATGTAAATCATTTTAAATAAAGCTATCTTTTCGGATTATTTCGTGGATTTATTTTGATTTTTGGTTCCCGATGTTTCGAATGCTATAAAGCAATCGTGGTCACGGGAGAGATTAAGGTTTTAGACTAGCGTTGGGTAACTCAGGAGTGATAGATATAAAAACTATGAATCAATCCGTTTCCATCGATCACTCTCTATATCCGTTCACATCCAAATGTATCAGTGTATATTTTCGTATCAGTGTATCTTTTCGTTTCAGTGTATCTTTTCAACTCATTCACTCACGGACTCATGGCGTCGTTTTCTATCTGAGTAGTGTTGGCATTCGCAAACATCTCATTCTCATCTTTCTATTTCGAATATTCTGTAGCACTCTCGCAACCCGCAAAGCGGAATGTAATCTGCAAACTAATTTGGGTCACGATTTTAAGGATCAAGATAGAAAATATTTTTTTTACTATTTAGTAAAAAAAATATTTTCGATTCACAAAATTCAAAAAAATATGAATTTGTTTCATTATTTTAAACTTAGTTCGTTTGGGATCGGGAGTACTAATAAAAAAAATATTATTTTATATTTAATTTATAGTAGTTTTGTACAGTTAATGACTGTTTGGTCTAAATATAAACAAGACATTAAAACATTAATAATTTAAAATATAGTTTTGAATAAGTAAACCAAGAAACTACGGCAAGTCACAAGACCGGGTTTAGACGCAGGCATTATATGCAGCGGGCATAAGATAAATTTTTTTAGTAGTTTCTGTACTCAAACTTCAATTGGCCTCAAAGAGTCTTTTGATCACATTAAAAAATAGGACTGTTTGGCAACAAAAAATATTTCGAGTTGATTAAACGTTTTTCCGTACAAAATCTTTGTGAAAAGATTTTGGCGATTTCTTTAATTTCTAGTACTCATACCTTAAATGGTCCTATAGAGTCTTTTGATCCCTACATGAAATAGGATCAATTGACATAAAAAAATTTTATGGTATTTTAGCATTTTTCTCGCTGACTGTACCTTTTTTATTAAAATCTGTGAATGCAGTTAAGAATATCTCAAAAAATTATAGATGACTTCCTAGGAACTTTTTCCTGTAACTATAGCAGTTAAGGTACCTGCCTTTACTGTCCCGTCTCAAAAATTCTATATACTTGTTATAGACAGTGCCTACCCACAATTTTACAAAAATAAATTCATAAATTCAAAAAATGGCACCAGAGTATCTTACAAATTACAATATTTGTTGATTTTAATTCTAAACATATTTTTTTATAAGTTTTATAATTAAGTATAGCAATATTAGTTTTTTAATTTTAGCTGTCTTTGTTATAAATATTTATTTATTTATTTATACTTTATTGTACACCACAATCCTAAAGTAAATAGAGTTCACAAAAAAAAATCAAAAGAAATACAAAAGTGTGTACAAAAGGCGGTCTTATCGCTAATTAGCGATTTCTTCCAGACAACCTTTGGGTAAGGAAATATGGAAGACTATTCAGGGTGGGTGGTGTAAAAATTATATTATACAATACATACCACAATACAACCTAATACTTAGAAATACTACACATATATCTATATATTATATAATATATATCTATAAATTATACTAATACATATTTAAATTTAAATAATTAATATAAAGCTTGCACAATGTCGACTTCTCAATTGGAGAGATGATCTAGATAATGATTTTTAACAGATTTTTAAATATTTTTAAAGATTTGGAACGTTTTATATGAATAGGCAAACTATTCCAGAGCTTCGTTGCTTGTACAGAGTAGGAGTACTCGAAGAATTTACTTGAATGTACAGGTATTCTTAGCATCAAATTCTCTGAAGATCTTAACCTATTTATATTATTCTAAATATTACAATTAAAAAAAAAACTTTATTAATTAAAAATATTATTTAGTGTGCTGTTACTATAATATGTATAACCGCAAAGAAAATTAAATAATTGAAAATATTAATTATTTATTCAAGCAATATTATTGTTTTATATGTAGTTTAAAAAGTTAAAATATTACTTTAAATAATAGCAATCTAAATTAATATTAACCTAGTCGTGTAAAAAATAGTAAGTTTTAAATCTCATAATATGGCGGTGGCCAAATGGTTGTTCAGTTCTTCGGCTTTGAAAACTATAACCATTTTGTAAATTTATTTCCCAAAATAGATCTATTATTAAATAACTATAATATTATTAATATATAATACATACAAAAAAAATCACTTAGCATTCTTATGAAATAAATTATACCTATCTCTATCTTAAACATATTTACTTACTTTGTTTTTCGTAAACTTCTATATATAAATATTGCACCATAAAGTGCAATAATTGTGTAACCAATATCTATGCAATCAAACTTTACTACTGTTTATAAGTTTACGATAAAACTTTGAATAGATTTGAGATTTGATATATGGTTATACCAGTTAGAAGTCTATATAAATATAATAATAATAATGTCCTCCTGAGTCCTGACCGCTGTCGGCGGCCGTTTCACAATTTCGTTGAGACTAATTATCTACGCAGGAGATATTACAGACAACACAAGTAACACAAGTGCACTCTATATTCCTGTCACTCTTATACTGCAGTGAGACGAGTACTCGACACGACTAGTGAGAATTTAGGCGCAGGAGCGACGGCTGTACCGCCAACTTTCCAACTCCGGGCTGTTACTGAAAATTTCTTGATAGGAATATTCAATGACTGAACTTGGCCCAAGCAGAGACTTGAACTCGTCCTGGGTTCAAGCCTCCGGATCTGCGACCGTACATGCTAGCCACTACCAATGCAGTTATATAAATAAATATTTTATGACAGTGTATGTAAATATGCTTATCACTTTATTCTTAAGTAAAGCCAAGAAGGGACGGAGTAGTGTTGTGTAATATAATATTACTCGTAGGCGGTTACATTATCTGACTTACTTATCTGACTCAATAGCGCTACAAGATATGATAGACGCTTTCTGAGAGACTTTAAATGAAGTTTATATAAATTCAAAAGCAAGCGATATGAAAATACAATTATTATATTTTATTGCATTTTTCTACATAAAAGCCGTTTGAAATTTCTTTATTAGAATCGACTAATATACTTCCATTTTAGAGGTATTACTTAGAAATGTTAACCTTGTTGCAAGGTTTTCGAGTATTACTGGTCTATATGAAACATTAATAGCGAAACATTTCTAAAAACCTGGATGGTACGTCAAAGGTTCCAATTGAAACTACAGTAAATATCATCCTCGGAAATATTTACTTGTAGAGTGATTGCAATGCCGAAAATGATGTAGGCATGTTTTCATTTATTTATTATGAACCAAAACGTTTTAGTATTATTTTTTAAACATTTTTAAAATTGTTTCATAGCAGGGGACCTTTTCAGCTCGATGCAGAGTACAGATGTTTCGAAACAAATTATAACGAATTAATAACCTACTACGATATACTTTGTTTATATCATAATTTACGTTTTCAATATACTAGTACAAGTACACGAGTCTTTTAGTTGTACAACATACAGAATCATATGATGTAGGTTCTTTGGTTAATAAAAAAGTAAATTATAAAAAAAACCGACTGCATAAAAGCTTACTATAAAGATGAAAATAAGTCGACGGATAAATCTAGTATTATGCAGTCGGAGAAATACATATGTAAATCGCGGCAATGATGAAACGTAATCTCCAACTGCATAATATTATATTCCTTCGTCAACTTCAACTTCGTCAACGTCAATTTTTTTATTTTTATAATTACATTTTTATTTACGGCTTTTTAGTTTTTGCCAATTAGACATTTGAAGTTATATTTAGGAATTTTTTATCCTAAATTATTTTTAAGCATATAAGTAGTATATATTTTTGTGATCGCCTCTTAAAAACCTTTATTTTGATACCCTATTCGATTGGCTTAGAAGACCTTTTAAAGGCACGCAAATTGGCGCCTGAATTCCGCTATTTTAATTTTTAACTATTTTTACATAACCTATAACACTATTATTAAGACGAAACTAACGATGTATGAATCATCAAAATCGGCCCACGCGTTTGGTCTCTAGAGTGCCACAAAAGAACATACATACATATAAACAGATTACACCCCTTTGCGTCGCGCAGTCGGGTAAAAATAAAAATAGCTTATGTCAAACTTATCTATTAAATAAATAAATATTCTATTCCTACGGTTAGTAGAGGAAAGCACATTATTGTATGTAAAACTACTTAGAATATTGGTTTACAATATGATTTAATTAATTTGCCCATAGTATTGCGCATTTAAATAATAAAATAAATAAAATACTTGGAAAACTAAACACTTTATATGAATACAAACTGGTATGAAAAAATATGGTGAGGTATATTTTTATTACACTTCAATAAAATATTTTTTAATATATGTATGTGAAATAATCATGTATGTATGTAGGTAGATAATTATCTATAATTGTAATTAATTAATATGCCATTTGGCAGTTAGTGCCTACACGTATAAGATGAAAGTCTTTATGCTATCAATATGACATCGAGAATTAAGAAATGATAAATACAGAAAGGGCTAATAAGTTATACTTAGAATTGTTCTTTGTTTCTATTATTTAGTGATACTTCCTTCGATTTATGCGAATATTTGACATTTTAAATGGAAGTATCGAATGTTTTAAAACTAAACACCGGAAAGATTAAGGTTTTTGGATTCTCAAAAGTTATTACAGCCCATAATAGTTAATAAAAAATAGAAAAGTGGCACCGAAGTACCTTGAAATACTTGTTAATTTTAATTTTAAACATTTTAAAGGGCTACACTATTATGATAATTCCTTGTCTTTTCTAGCAAATTACTCTCTTAAGATCATTATTACCGATAATATAATAAAAAGCAATTATAATTAATTGCTTTATAATGTTTACTACTAAATATTTTTTTAAGTTTTTTTTTTAACAATAGCTATAATGTAATGTATATAATAATATATTCTATTGCTTATGACCTATCCCATAGAGACCTATTAATAAACTTGGTGATTTATCCTAAGTCTCTTTCTCGATCTCTGAATTAGTTTGCAGAAGCTTGTAATTCCTAAGCAAATAAGTTATTCCGTAAAATTAACGAATGAGCTTTGTGAATGTTTTAAATTTCTTATTACTCATTTATACACGTGCGGCGTTGGGAATGCTTAAAATGTGACGATTTAAGGGTCAAGGGACCACGTAGTTGAAATAAACCCTTGTCGCCGTAATTGAGCCTCAAAATTATGTTAATGTATTTATTTTTATTTTTGTAGAAGCTTATTAACCTATAAAGCAAAACCTAAATTAAAAGGCAAACAATTTCATTTCGTATATTTTAATTAAATCCATATAGTAAAATTGTTTTAGGACTTGCATTCAGTATTAGGTTAGTTTAATGGTCCCATACAATTAGAGAGACGTAAAAGCTGACCGCAAATTAGAGATGCGAACTTTATTATGAGCTAGCTTTAGACATTTAGTTTAACTGAAAAATATTGTTATAAAAGATTTAAATATGGGTTGATATTTTTTTAGTTGTACTTTATAAGGTTTTCCCTTTTATATTGTTTCATATGAGTGTAATAAATCTAAGTGTTTGTTCTTATTACTTCTGCTAGTGCGCAGTACTATTTATAGAAGATGTTAACTTTGTAAAAATTAAATGTTGTAAATTTATTTATTCTGTTATGATAAAATTTATATAATAATACAGCACAAAAATGTTCATCGAGTTACGAAATTATTTGTTCTTTCAATATTTATAATGTCAGGTTCTTGTATTACCTCGAATAGCAAATAATTTTATTTAGTTCTCTATTTTCAGCCAATAATCAGTGTTGGTACAAGTTACTGAGTGCCGAAACTTTGTGGCAACCAAAAGTTCAAATTGTGTACTAACTTTAACTTAGCTATTGGCTTGAAACTGTATCCTTAAAGAAGAGATAGAATTCAATAAATTAAATAGGTATATTAAGTATTTTGATATTGATTTTGTTATTTATAAAAGTTTTTCTTCAATCCTTTTATGTATTTAATAAAATAGTTTTATTATATACAGAAATATTTTTATAAATATTGGTGGATTGGTAGTATCATAAGTATGCGGGAAATGATATTTGTTGAAGTACAAGAGATGTTTAATATGGTATTAAAAAGAGCAAGAAAGAGAGAAAATGAAATATAAAATGATTTCACGATGATACGTGTCAACATTGTTATGATGTATTTTTTTATTGAAAAAACTTAAAAAAACCGACTTTCAGATACTAAGAAGTAAAAAAATAACTAAACAGGGGTTCTCATTTAGAATAGATACTTAATCAGATATTTTCGAGGTTGGTGCCGATGCAAAGCACAAAAAAAATCTATTTTGACACGTATTTATAATATTACTATTTGATTTTTAATATTTTCAACGGACTTAAAAAAAGGAGTAGGCTCTCAATTCGTCGAAATCTTTGTCTTTATGTTTGTTCATCGATTACTCGAAGACAGCTGAACCGACTTGGGAAATTCTATTTTGTTTCAAAGATTCCCAGGTGGTCCCGTATAAATTTTATCGAAATCGGTCGAGCGTTTTTTAAAAAAATCAACAATAAATTGTTTTTAAATAAATAGCTTAATCGAATATGTTCTTAAAAAAAATTCTTTTAACAAATCACGAATTTTCCAAATCGGTTCAGGCGTCTTTGAGTAATCGGTGAACATACATAAAAAAAAGATTTTGACGAATTGAGAACCTCCTCCTTTTTGGAAGTCGGTTAATAAATATCCACAGTGCATCATTAGGAAATTGATTCTTTATATACGAGTATATTCGGATCTATCTTACAAATGAACTGGGAACCCGTTTACACTTTCTTCAGATTCTATTTACTCCATCCAGTTCTTCTTTCATAAACTTTTGCAATATAAATAATCTAAAGAAAGCATTCGATGTAGTGGAATACAAGTTTATACGAAATTAATTAAATGCGTGGATATGTTGCTCCGATACTGCGCGAAAGAAAAATAAATCAACAAACACCCTTTTGCATTTGTAAAGACTAGATTAATAAAGATTTACACATATTACAAAATTAAAATGAATATTTATTTTTCATAATGTGCAACTATCAAAGCTTTATATATTAGGATTATTAGTTAAATGCGATTGTCGCAGCAGCATTTCCCTTTTATCCATTTTCCAATTAAGCCCTGCGATCAGTAAAGATTTAATTACTGGTCCGTATTGCGTTCCCTGTGGAAATTTGTGATTCCAAGAAAAAATAAATAGTAATTACGTATTTCATTAATTTAATATTAAGAGTGCTTTTTGAAAATCTGACTAAGCTAATAAGTCTACTTTTAATATTAGTCATATTATTTTTTTATAGTTAACTTTTGCTTCCATAGTAAATTAATCAAGATAGTACCTACCTTTATATTTTGTTTGTTTTTTGACTATATTTGTCACAGGTTTATGGTTTTTTCATAGTTTTGTTTGAATAATATTTGAAAAATGTTGCTTTCAAAATACTTCAATTTACTGATTATGCTTATGTTGCATTATGAGTTGGCAATTGCTCAGCTAACGCTATCGGTTCTACTATCGTGCCACTTGGTAATGGTTAGGCGGCCTGTCTACACTAAAATTATAGCTTTAATTAGTAGATAGATACTGTGCTTGAATCATCTATTAATGAAATATGCCTTTAACTAATTAAGATTATAAGAGACACTGGCTTAATGAATATTATATATTAAAATTTATTTACCATTATCATGGAATATAATATAATATTTATAAGTAGTACACATTTTTTAATATCACTTAAAATAGTCAGTTAAACCGCAGTTTTACGCGTATTAACACTAAAACATGACTATAACATAAACTAGTGTCGGATAAAATTCTAAATACTATGCAAATGAATATAAAGTATGATTATTTATTTTATATACTTCCTTAGATTAGATAAGATTTTAGAAATTACCTAACCTAACCAACACAAAATCTAATGTAATCATTTTTGTTACAGATACCGTCGTCGCGTACTATCGGAGTAACCACTTCGCGTAAAGTGTTTAAGGCTAACATTAGCGTTTAACACGTAACCTACTAGCATAAGCGTATAGCAAATGTGCGTGCGGGTGGGTCATAGGGGTGGGTGAGGGGGGGTGGATGTTAGTGAGGCGGCGATGGCGCGGTGCGGGGGGCGGGCGGCGCCGCGGTGAGGGCGGGCGGTGCGATGCGCGGGCGCGCGGTGCTCACGCTGGCCGTGCTGGCGCTAGTGTCGGCCGCGCGAGAGCTACGCGTGCTACAGGCGGACGCGCGCACCGCATTTTACTTGGCGATCGCCGCGCCGCCCTCGGCCGCAAACGCGGTACGCGCCTTCAATCGCACCATCAGCGACGTGTCGCAAACTTACCTGGCAGGCGATTATCCGCTTTATCTACGCAATATCACGTTACAACCGTTGTACATAGAACTTCCAGAAGATGAAAGGTAATTTTTTACGTTTATTTTCAATGTAGAATATTACAAAAAAGTAAAGTTTGGATGTATGGGTTAATATCTGAAACTACTAATAAGATTCTGAAAATTCTTTCGCTTCTTCCTATTCGATTGTATTGTCAAATGCTATAAGATATATTTTTTTATTCTGATAAAAATATGCTTACTTCAGAAATCATAGTAACTTTAATTGACGTCGAAAACAAACTGACTTTTGAGTTATTTTATTACCATATAGGGAAATGAAAAAAGAAATACCTACTAAATTTAAAATTTTGCGTGATCTGGAACGCATCCATAATACGTCAGTCGAAAGTTAATATAAGTGTGGAAGTTTTACACATATATATATTGTTATTATTAATATTTTGGTGTTAATTTGTATACGTTAGAAAATATTTGAGATAGTTTGCAGTATATAATAGTAGTAATAGTAATAGTATTTCATTGTTTCATAATCTAGAATTGTGATCTTGTTTTGTTAACAATCCACCATTTTGTATTGTAAATGCTTTAGGGTGTGTTCAGAGTCGATAGGCTCTGTTCCTAATGATTGGGAGAGATGCCCAATGATATTTCGGGGTTAGATGCCCAGTACATTGATTGGTTCCCCCTAACGTGCGTATACCCTGTCGTGGTAAGGGAAACTTATTAGCATCCGGCAGTTCATCCAGGTTCAAATACCGGTTCTCGCACCTCTGATATTTTCATGTGCAAATCATTTCTAACATGATTACCACTTGCCTTAAGGTAAAGGAAAACATCGTGAGAAAACCTGCATGTCTGGGAAAACCTAACAAGTTTTCGAAAGATATGTTAAGTCCGCCAACCTGCCCTTGGCCAGCGTGGTGGACTATGGCCTAATCCAGCTGGTATTGAAGGGAGGCCCGTGCCCAGTAGTGGGACGTTAAAAAGGGCTGAATACATACAGTTCAGCCGAGTGTCAAAAAACGCACTGGTGGCCCACTTTGGTGGGCGCTATACCATGCGGGTTGCTCCCGGTATTTCTCTGACGGCAAAGTGGACCGTGGAAGCAACCTCATAGTTGTTGTAGTCTGCTTTGGCAGACCCGCCGTCGGGGTGCTCCATTAAGACGGGGAGGTTTTGTTGGGTTTTAGTGGGTAGTACTGGCTTTCTAGCCGGTGAGCCACACATAACCTCTTGTACGTCTACAGGTAGTGTTCAGTATGTGTAAATGCATAAAAGAAAGGATGTTTGCGTCACTACACAAAGTAGAAGTACAAATTACCCTTGCACTTATGGAGAGTATTATAACGCCACGAAGAAGAAATGCGTCTCATTACAGTGTGTTCATTGTGGTTTCATGAAGACTGCAGTGAATATTCAGCGGAATGCCTGAAGTGTAACATCTGATTATGCACTAATTACTCATTTCAGAGATAGATGCCCATCTATCCCTGAAATCTATAGGCAACTACCCCACATGTCTGGGTGAGATGCCTATTTTGTATTATTTTTAAAAAAACATTTTCTAAACTAAATTATATTGCACAATAGTTCCAAATTTAATCTGAATGGCATAATTAAAAAAACAATGATTTAAATAAACTATGCGTATTTTATGTAGTATCTTATATACATAATTAATATTGATCTTTTTTTAAAACTAAAGGGAACTTTCCCTGACTTACCATACTTACAAAACTATACCTAAGTTATTATAAAAAGATATATGAGAGAAGGGAGAATAAGTCACTAGTATTATATAGATTCATTTTAATAGTCTATATATATAATTAAATTCTAACTATGCCGAACCTTAAATATTTTTTGAAAAATCTTATTGAAATAGACATTATTATCGAAGCAGAGGCCGAATCTATAGTTTTTAGAATTTTTGTCTGTCTGTCTGTCTGTCTGTCTGTTACCGCATCACAGAAAAAACATTGGAGGGATTTTGATGAAATTTGGTATGATGATTGCTGGATATCCGGGTCAACATATAGGATACTTTTTACCGCGGGAGATTCATATCATTCCCACGGGAATACCCGTTATGACACAACCCAAAAAATATTAATGATCAGAATTTTTTGAAACTTGGTAATAATGCTCTTCAATACAATTAAATAAATACGTGTTTTAGCGTTTTTTGAAATTCATCCCATAAGGAGATAATAAGGGGAGAAAATTTGTATGAAACCTACCTTTTTAAAGTTTTTTGTTGTAGTTTTAGCGCGAGCGAAGCCGCGGGTTTTGCTAGTTTTGTAATATAAAGATAGAATTTTGTATGAAAAGTCTTTTGGGTCATGGAAGCGAAATGATGAAAACTTGTTAAACTTATTAAGCTTAACATTTGGTGTTATCATCTCTACCCGTGACGAGAGTATTAGCCTACTAATTTTGGAGGTAATCTGTTACCCGCCGAGCAATAAATTTTGTTTAGTCTGTGACACGTCATATAAATTTTTAACAATACATATAATTACACTTTATAATTATATCTGTTAAAAATTTTGCTATAATAGTTAAACAGTAACTTAAAAAGAGAGTTGTTGATAAATTAATTTTAATCTACAAATATTTAGATATTTAAGAGCTTAAATATCTTAAAGAAGCTGCGATCGAAAATGTGCTGAAAAGATAATAAAATTCAGCTGAATTTTTATAAGAAAGTAAGGCAAGTAAACTATCTCATTAAGGAGCAACGTCTTTGTCTTACGATTTACTCTTAATTAGGACTAATTAACTAAAAAGTTTTCCTTTTACCGAACCGCAAATATTAAAATCGGAAGAAAAGCATAAATTTATTATTTAATACAATATTTTTTATTTATAATTGTAACATTTAGTAAAGATTTCTCAGATACTAGGCTCACCCTCGCTTCGTTCGGGTTCACTTCTAGACGAACAAATACAAATCAAACAAAAAAAGTAGCCTATTTGTTGTTCTGATGTATGAACTATATTATTGTAAGGTTTCATTAAAATCCAATCAGTAGTTTTTGTGTACTAAGCTGTATAAGTTACAATAGTTTTAACTTTTAACTTAACAAAATTTCATTTAAATCGGTCCAACAGTTTCGGACATTAGTCCGTATAAACAGACAAACAAACAGAGAAACAAAAAAATTGAAAAAAATCTGGATTTGTTCTATTTCTCTTCTTACATCCCCCTAACTAGCTTTTTAGCATTTTTATAGTATTTTTCATTTATTTAGTAAGATATCTATAATTAATCATATGCACAAAAATGTCACAACGCACAATAAACACGCTACAACTACTATGTCTACACTTTAAAAGGTGCAGTGTCATAACATATTTTACGCTTCGTAAACTATAAGTGAGGCTGAGAGTACCCTAAAATCACAAACTTATACAATATATTTTCAATAAGGATAGATCAATGTTGTGGTGGCCATGTTGTTTTGGTGACATCTGTCAAATCTATTTTGTATTATTCCATTATTGATGCCAAATCATCATGGTAAGTTATACAATGGAGCAACGACCAAAAACATCGCAGCTGTTCGTGAAAGTATGCAGAAGGACTTGATGCAGTAAATTCGCCATGCACAAGAACTTGGCCTTTCGCAGCCTTTAGCTTAGCGGATCTTGCATTGAAACTTGGGCCTGCACCATACAAGGTCGAACTGGCCAAATAGATTAAAGTTAACCCCTTGAGGATCGCGTACACTCCGGCGAATCAGTTATCAATTGATTTCTTAGAAATTATAGAGGGGTTAATGATCACATACAATGACGTTTCTGCCAACTGAGCTTCGGAGCGTTTGAGGGTAGGGTTATCTCTCGCAGAGGTGATTTGAATAGGTCACCAAGATCATGCGATTTGACCCCACCGGATGTTTTGTTGTAGGGTTTTCTGAAATCACGGGCTTATACCTATAAGCCTCGATCAATTGATGGTCTAAAATCACCGTAACCCAAGCCGTCGCTCGAATTCAGCCAAATTTATGCGGCAGAGTCATTTAAAATTGGACTTGGTATGAAGTAAGGCTTTCAGTCTCGTTATATTTGCGAGTCCCGGGAAAAAAAATCGAGACTCGATATGGTCTCGAAATTCCCGGGAAAAACGAGACTTTCGAGACTACTTCAAAAATAGGTTTCATACTCATAGGCTAGGCAGTTAGGCAGTCGATAATATAATAAGTAAGGTATTTCAATAAAGTACTTTATTATTCATACTGTCACAAAATCAAATACAAGTAAAATTAACAATTATTTGGTCCTTACATATAAAATTAGCGGTTTTATATGGAAAAAGCAAAACCAATAAAAAAAAATATTTAACTATATATTTAATCAGTCAAAGTAAGTACCATTGTTATCTATGCATTTATATTTTTTTCCTGAAATTGTCCAAATTCCGGAAAAAGCGGTAATCTGTTGGAGCAAGGTCCGGGGAGTATGGTGTGTCGGAGACATTCCAATCGCTGATCCTCTAATTTAGTGATCGTCTGCTGTGCAGTGTGTGGTCTAGCGTTGTACTGAAGCAACAGTGGGTTAGACCACACAACAATTGACCAGTCTCGGTTGTTTAATGGCTAGCTTTTCCATAATAGTTTGCATTTGTTGCCAGTACAGATCTTGCCAGATCTTAGAAAGCTGTAGTGGATAACACTAGAACTGGTCCACCAGACATAAATGTACAAACAGACAGGCAGTCAACTGTCGCTTTGGGCAGGATTTCTCCTGGGTTCAACCATTGTGATGAGCGTTTCTGATTATTGCACAGGATCCAATGCGATTCGAAATCGCCCCGGTATTGTGACGTTTGAGTAATGTAACGCAGCACTCGACGCGTGTTTGTTGAGGGGCTTCATCAATTCATGCGGTACCCATTTTCCCAGCTTTTTCACTTTTCTTATTTGTTTCAAATTATTTAAAATAGCTTTATCACTCACATCGAAGCTTGCCGCTAACTCTGACGTGGTTTGTGATGGATCTGTTTCCACGATCACTCTTAATTGTTCATTGTCAATTAGGGTCTTCGGCCATCCAGGGGGTTTATTCTATGGGTCCAAAATTCCAGAAGAAAAACGTTAAAACCAAAACCGTATTTTATTTTACAGTAGCTTCCTCATACATATCATTAATCCTTCGAGCTGTTTCTGCAGCGCTGGTGCCACGGTTGTAATTTTATGTTTTCCATATGGTGAACAGACCAGAGTGATGTCAAAGAAAACAAATAAATCTCCAAATTCGAAAAACAAATACACAAGCCTAAAATTTAAATAAATATGAATTTGGAATTCCTAACCAAACGTAAGATATAGATATTTTAG
Source organism: Argynnis bischoffii washingtonia (assembly GCA_033884665.1). NCBI lineage: Eukaryota > Metazoa > Arthropoda > Insecta > Lepidoptera > Nymphalidae > Argynnis > Argynnis bischoffii. The sequence continues at coordinate 7,369,135 of CM066618.1, read as the reverse complement.
ATCAAAGTAGCCAGTGAGACAAAACGCCACTTTCATATGTAAGGACTTAATATCTATGAGTTTTTTTTCGTTTTTACAGTGGGCACGTAAACACAAAGAGTATTTAATGTACTTTTAGACAGAGAGGATCCGATTTTATTACAAAAGTAACCCTTGTTAAAAAAAGCCCTCTCTGCTTCTACGCTAGTATTAGATAGGGAATAGAGATTTAATAGTTAAATAGCGATGGTTTAGTATTTCCCTCTGTTGTATTATCCTAAGTTTCATTTTATAGTTCTGCCACGTACCTTATGCCGCAACCGGAATAAAAGTAAAGTCTCAAAAGTCTCGTTCTTCCCGAGACTGGCGGTAGAAGTCTCGAGTCTCGAAAATTTGAAAAAATCGTCGAGACTCTCGAAATTTACGAGACCGAGACTCCCGGGATGAAAGCCCTAGTATGAAGCCCTGATGATCATTTAAACGATGTCATATTCCCTAATAAATGGCATTCATGGACCTTTCAAATATTAAATAATTTCGTTGATACCTCGCACACAGCTTGTTTTATTCTATTTCAACATCGACCCGCTCTTATTGGAAAAACCCCTTTAATTTAAAGTATTTTAATAAGGTAATCAAATTAAATTAGTTGCAGTATTACAATATAGTGCGAGTATAGTACAATTGTTTAACTCATTAATATTATAATATCATAATCCAATAATAATATAACCACACCTTAATAAGTATTAGTCTTTAATATAGGTCAACTACTTAGTGAATATTTTTATTGACTTTATAAGTATCTTTCACTAAGAGAATAGTTTATAGCAGAGAAGAATAAACAGATCGCAATAAAAGTAAAAGAGCGCTACACAAGTAAAGCTTACGGCTAGAAATTTTCCTATCAACTCACGCCAAACAAAAAGTCTTTGTACCTGCTTTGTATATTGTATAATGTTCCATGATAAAACGTTTGAATATTACCTCTTATTTTAATTTTATTTTATAAAATCATAAATTAACTTTATTATATAAACTCATAAATTAACATATTTTTGCTAGATTTTGGAACAGAGTTCCCTATCTCTATCCCTATCGTAAGTTATACTCGGTAGAAATGAGAGCTAGACTGTAAAAAGTGTAGTATTTTGATCTTCATGACATTTTTTTATGTAATAAGAGCAATCCAAACCAATCATAGCAATCATAGGTATCATAAGTGTTAAGTGTATGTAATAAGTAGTTCGTATGCACTCTTATGACGGGGTGGTACATATGGACATTGTACATAAATATATATTGATCATTCCTTGAGTTTTGTGGCCTCCTAGTTCTTGTAATAATTGTTGTCATCAGATATTAAGAGCTAAGGGCAGCCCATTATGTAGCGTCATCATAAGTATCAGGCGACTATAGGTGTTAAGGAATGTAAGCTGTTAAAAATTTATGTGCACTCGGTGCAGTGGCAGGCCTTTCTTCAACATGTATGTACATACAATGTACGTTGCTTGACGCTAATGATACCCTAGTACTCATGAGATTTTTATGACCTATTTAATTTATGAGCGAAGGGCAGACAGCAAAACTAACATCGCTCCGACCGAGCGTCCAACGACTTTTTTTGATTTTACGCTGGTTTATGTTTATTTTTGTGACAAGTTATAATAAATATTTAATATTTATTTTTCATAATAAAATGTAATCCTAATTTAAGTTACAGCATCTAATCTAACTGATATTAGCCACTAAAACTAGGGATACTGTATTACACTAATGTATGCATAAATACGACTGAAGGGAACTCAGCGTTGTGCCAAGTGCTTAACTTTATTTCCGACGCATAGAAGTGTAACTCCATCAACTTCTTAAATTCGGGCTGCTATTTGTAAATTAGCAGCAAATTCCTTTAACTCATTGGAGCAAAATCGAATTCGAGACCTTATAATCTGCAGTCGTAATGCTAGCATTACGACTATCATCATCTCATTTTTTCTAGTCACTAGTGATTAGAAAAAATGAGGTATTATATAGTAAAATAATACTCTCATTTTTATTATTTGTTAATGTTGTTAATTTTGAAGAATTGTTAATTATTATTGGATTTAAAGATAAAACTTTATAATTCGTAAAAATATATCCCATATAAAGTAAAAACTACTAAATAGTACTGGTGGCTAAACAAGTAGCTATTCGCTGTTGAGATTGTTACCTTGTTCTTAATCTAGATATTCCTATGGCATCATCATTTAACTGCCTCCGTGGTGTAGTGGCTAGCAAGTACGCCTGCACATCGAGAGGTCCTAGAACACCAGTTACAGGTTCAACAATGAGTTCTGAAACGTGTTGCTATATTTTTTGTCAAGAATTTCAATTTCAATTTTGGGCTCCAATCAGAACTACAGTACTTATCAAAACTAAACGAATGAGTTCAAATATAATAGGTATACCAAATAAGTTGGTAATAGAATCGACGGCACGTTTGGCTCAGTTTGTAGTGACCCTACTTTTTGCGCCAGCGGTCGCGGGTTCGAGTCCCGCTGGGGACATTCATTAGTGTGATGAGCACGAATGTTTGTACTCCAGTCATGGGTGTTTATATTTATAATATGTATTTATTTAAAGTTTTATATGTGTAGTGCATCAACTATCTGGTATCCATAACACAGGCGTCGTAGCTTACCATGGAACTAGATGGTGATGTGTGTTAATATCCTAATATATTAAAAAAAAAAAAATTAGGCAAACTTTTTAGTGCAAAGTTTATCATTTGTTTCTATAAACGAATTTTACTGCTTTATAATAATGTAGATTTAAGAGGGCTCTGGAAATATCAATGATAATGAAGAGTCATTTAGTCTTGCATATTGCTCTACACTTGCAAATTTATTTCTGTACACTATTAATAAACTCTCCACGTCTGGAAAATTAAGCGCCACAGCATGTACTACCAGTTTCCGCCAAGTTATTTATGACTAGGTATATTATATTTTTCACATCTCAGATTAGTCGCAAGAATAAACGTCATCGTATTAGAAAATTCTTGCGCTATTAGGTACCTAATTTATACTTAGAGAAGCTATTAATAATAAATTGTTTTTTTTAAATGATAATTAGTATTTAATGTAATACTATATTTAATTATTACTCTATATTTATGGTAAATCAGGGAGAGTTGCCTATAGTTTTAAAAAAAGATCAATATTAATTATATATGTAAGATACTACATAAAATACGCATAGTTTACTTTAATTCAATACTTATTTATGCCATTCAGATTAAATTTGGAACTATTATACAATACATTTTAGATTAAAAAATGGTTTTAAAAATAATAGAAAATAGGCATCTCACCCATATATATGGGTTATATGCCTATAGATGTCAGGGATAGATGCCCACAAATAATGAACTGTATGTATTCAGCCCTTTTTAACGTCCTACTGCCACGGGCCTCCCTCCAATACGAGAGGAATCAGGCAATAATCTACCACCCTGGTCAAGTGCGGGTTGGCAGACTTCACAATATGTCTTTCGAAAACTTGCTAGGTTCTGTCAGATATACAGGTTTTCTCACGATGTTTTCCTTCACCGTAAGGCAAGTGGTAATCATGTTTATTTACAGTTTTTATTTTTTCTAGGATATTTTTCACTAGCAAAGTCGAGGTAGTTTGTCATGCTCAATAATTAGTAAAGCTATGGCAATTAAACATTCTCTACATAGGTATAGGCTATTAAATTAGAACAAGATAGCCTAATTAATAGCTCAGCACAACATTTGGGTCAACATTTGCTTATACTATAACCTGCAATTAGCATTTAAGTTACATTTATAAAACATGCATATTGCATACTCATAGATATATTCGTAATTCTGGTAGGTAGCCGTAAGCTATATATACAGAAGTCTTCATGTCCGTTTAAAGTCTACGTTATTTAAGTATATTTAGCTCGTTTTATGTATAATATTTTTAAATTGATATATTTACAAATTTAATCCTAAAGTTTCTAACTAAAGAACATAATTAGTTGGTACTTACATTTTGCCTATGGTTAGCTAATTTATACATATATTATGTGAAATGTAAGAAAGTCTTTTCATCTTTGTGAATAAATATTCTATTTAAAACATAAAGATTTTTTTTAAATCGGACTCAGATGGACTCAGACGGGTAGTTTCAAAGATTAGTGAATTAAAACAAAGAAAATATAAAACTTCCAGCTTAATTTTATTAATAGATAATAAATGTGAATGTTTATTTGTATTTTATCCTTCATGCTGAAATAAAGCAGCGGTTTGAGGTACCGATTACTTTGCGTACGGGCCGGAGAGTAGCATAATACTCGTAAGCTACTTCAATCGCAACAATTAAAGTAAAGCCGGTGTGATAATAGTCCGTTGAAGAAATATATGAGAAATGATGACGGAAGATGCGAAAGAGGTATATCGTATGTAGAGCTCGTAGCGCTTGGCAGTTATTGTCTTTAACTAACCCCCCTACAAGAGATATGTAAAAATAACATAGCAATGCGAATCACTAAATTAAAAAGATAAACATACTTGTCATTATACTACTTTTTACACCACAAAGGTAGCAAACCAGTATATGACCTGCTTAATGAATGGCATGTGGTCTCATCACGAACAAAAAAAAATAGTTTAAATAAATGTCAATAGATGACGTTACATGTCGATCGCCATGTTGTTAAAGTTGTATTAAATTAAAAAAAGAAAAAAAAGAAAAAAAAATCAGTCATGAGGACTGCCGGCAGAAGTGAAAACTTAAAACTATACACAAATAGTTGTTATTTTTGGATATTCAAATTAATTGTTTGTTCTTAAATTTAAATTTCTAAATTAAAACTGTTTAAATTTATCCGGTTTTGATATCTATGAGTGTTAGAATTAACACGTCACGTGACCATGTTTCAATTTACTTGCCATCCAAACCTGCCTATAAAAGTTTTCACTTCAAAATAGATTCCAAAAAGGTATATTTTTTTTTTAAAATACTCTAGTCACGTGAAATGAAATAATGTGCCCGTAAATCAAATTTGCGTAATTTTACTGATTATTATTGAAATATGAGCAATCAGATGATGGGTTTGTAGTGTATATTCACAGATGGTGCTTTTATTTTTTATGAATTGCTTATCACAACCAAAAATACTAAAAACAATAAAAAAAAATTCATTCGAATACATGATGAATTTTACAATATTTATTATTCGTTAGTTTGTACATTTTTATATATTACGACATGTATTATCTATTCAAACAAACAAAAATAGCCCGAAGAATAGCTCGAGTTAGCGCTGTCCAATTTTTTGTATGGGATGAGGCATGTGTTTAGTATTATGTGATCTGTGTTAATGGTAAGCTGTAATAGTAGTGTCTCTAATCAAGGCCCATTACTAAACAGTTATGAGCAAAATTGAACTAAAGATCTTAACTATAACATAAATTATATTTTTTTTCTGAAATCTTCATGTTCTTAGTATTTTCGGTTAAGTTTGAAAACATTTATTTCTTTAGGAGAGTAAAACTTTAGACAAAGTAATCGTAAAACATATACACGGTAAGAATACTAGTTAGATGTAACATTAAAGTCTTCCATAATAATTTCCATAATAATTCGTCTTAAATTTCGTATCTATTAATGTTATACTATAACTAAATACTACTTTGCATAACAACAGAAGCTTATCCTTATCCTTGCCATTTGACTTTATCGGTAATCGTAGACTTAGTTCTAAGTTCCTAAGTAATTGCAGAAATCCGTTATCCTCTACGCTTACACATATATTACATAGAATAATTGAAGCTACACTTGCCGTAATATCGTATATTGAGAGCATTGTTCATTTAGTTTAATTAAAACGTAACATACTGCTATTACAATGCAAACTCATATAATAGTTCATGTGACATATCTGAAATATTACATGTTGATATTGCATTTTTTTATTTTACCTCACTATTATGCATACATACAATTATGTATGTATATTATTAGCCACACTTGTAATAAAAAAAGATACTGATATCACGATTCTTAGATGACGCAAATGTTAGTATCGGCCATACAGATATGTTTAAAATCTGGTTAAGAAAATACACGGATTTGTAAATCACTAAAAAAAAAAAATACCTATACCTATGTAAATATAGAGCATATATATAGAACTTACAAAAATGCAAGAAGATATTGCTATCTCCCTGTATATAAACATAAGTAGCACGACCCATTTTTTTTCTTTAATGCTATTATTAGATTAACTTTGCAAATTATTCTACCCTTGTATTATAGAAACGACTATAATCGAAGCGTCGTTTTCACAGCGAAGGGTGCTAAGCGCGCTATTGATGGCGTTTAATTGGAGCATTCGGAAGCTTTAGGCGAGCTATTAGTATAGTGTTTATGACTTGAATTTGTATGATTGCTAACAAAACGTGTTAAAAGTATATTTGTATAAGAAAATAAGTTATTTTTTATTTATACTTATTAATCTTCAACATGTTCATAATGAGCTGGACAGCATTCTCATTGTGAGTCCCATTTTTGGGTCATCGATCCCACAGTTCCTCGAGACCAGGGTCTTTATCAATGCGTCCTGCCTAACGACTTACGAGGCCGAAACGTAGACACTCACCGTAGTAATGAAATTGCTATGGTGAGTGTCCAGCGTGTTCAAATGGAGCAATGGAACGTGTGATGCTTGAGGTTTCTCTGGCAGATAGAATTCGAAAAGAGGACATTAGTTAGAGAACTAAAGTCACCGACATCGCGCGTAGAATTAGCTCGCTGAAGTGGAAGTGAGCTAGTCATTTCTCCATGCGCATGTATGGTCGGTAGAGCCGACATGTATTAGGTGAAGACCGCGCTTAGGCTAACTTAGTTAGGATGATTGGTGTTTTATGTGGGGCTTTCGTCCAGCAATGGACGGCGATAAGTTGAAAAACATGTCTTTAATAGATATTTGGGATACTTTGATCATGTTCAATTAAAAATTACATTCAGATCGGCAATTACCTACTATTCACAAAAGTCAAAAGTGTGTTTTTTTTTTAAATTTGTAAGGTTTATTGCAAAATATTTAAAAATGAGAGTTACAATTTTTATTTATACTGCTTTTATTTATGTAAGCCAATTTTATCATACATTCCGAAAATTTATGGGCGGCGCCTCTATTTGCTTTTTCATTGAAAATAAAACAATGTATAAGCAAAAGGAATATTGTAACATACAATGAAATAAGTTCAAATATGCACTCCTATAAAATTGTTGCAAACTGCCGTTTACAAGAAGAGTGATAATCGATTAATACTGATGTGTATTATAATATGCATGTAAAATTAACTCGACAACTAAAAGTCGTTTACATTTCAAACGAGGAGCAATTTATCATTCCTTTCGGCAATCCCTACGTAGTCATAAAGCTGAAACCCGCTGCAGACAATTAAACACAGACATCTTTAAGTTGTTTTAATAAGAGTCACCATTTGATCTTGTAAATGGCAGAACTTAAAATATCCGTTTCTGATTTAAATAATAATTGATTTAACGTTCGTGGAATTTGAATGAAAATATGCATTAGGTAATCTCACATTGAAACTCCAAATGGAAATTGTTCGGTTTTATTTATAGAATATGCCTAGATTTGCATATATCATAAATAAAATCTGTGAATAAATATTTATTTTTTATTATGCAGGTCATACTTTATGTCATATTGATTATAGATTCAAATCAATAGTTTTCTTCTATATTTTAAAGTAATGTTTCAGCCCTTTTAACGTGCCATTTCTGAGCACAGGCATTAAAGTATCAAGGCCTGTCATCCACCATACTGGCTAAATGTTGGTTGACTACTATTGATTTGCCCTCACGATATTTTTTTTCGCCATTAATTGTTACCTATACAAATTATTAGAGGTGCGAGATTCGAAATTGGATCCGCGTCACTTGGCTTTGCCAATACTTTGTCACCAGCAATATACAAGTGTTTCTTGCGCGGTTTTACTATAAAAAGCAGGGCTTTTTACAGTAAAAAGACTGTAAATAAACTTAGAATATGTATATGTACGTATCATTTTTAAATACATATAATATAGAGTTTATAATAGGCATTGGAACTAAAATATTAGATATAAGAATATTTTAAATACGATTGTAACATGCGATTATAATTATTTTTAGATATAGATACGTGTGAAGAAAATAAAAAATACTAGAAAGTCTGTTCAATAAATATAATATAAAACTCTCCATTACAAAATTAACATAAAGTAGACTGCAGAAAGCATCCATTAGTATTCATAGTATGCAAAAGAATGAATTCTTGTGTCTCTTATAACAAGTACATTTGAAGTGTTATTATATCTTCGCTCTATAGAATCGTAAAATAGTATTTGGAACTACAATAAAAGCGTAATTCTAATAATTTGAAGGATATGTCATGTTTTTTAAGCATAATTTATAGATTTATTCAACTTTTGCTGCGAACATTTTTAAATTTTCGGTAGATGTATTAAATATGATTTTGCATTGTTCTCCAAATTCCTTGTACGGAACTTGGTAGACGCATTCCATGCTGGCTTTTTCCGCGGAACGCTGAGCCGATGCACTTGTGAATATACCTCCTGTTACAGTAAGACCTTCTTCTTTGGCCAGCAACTTCCTGAAAAGTTATAAAATATATTATTAATATTAAATGTATTTTTGTAAAATCACGATAATTATATGAATGTCAAACTCTTATTCTTAGAATTCAAGCTTTTTTGACGATGTTTACTACATTAGTTGATAATTTTTTATGAATATATTACCTGGGCGACCGAGCTTCGCTCAGAGTTTTTGGCCAAAAGTACAATTTTCTTCTTTAAAAAAAAAAACTAAAAACTTGAATAAATACAAGAAACAAAAGTAAAAACTTTGTGTAAGGTCTGGATTCGAACCCGGACACCTGTGACTGTCAATCTTACGTCTTTTGGTCGCTTAACCACGATGCTTATGTCCGAGCGTGCGAAATTAGCGATCATATTTTGCGTGAAATAATGCGAAAGGAAAGTGCATGAAAATTTGAAAACACGCGTTTTCCCAGACAAGACTAATCTAGATCGATTTTTCGCCCCCGAAAATCGCCACATACCAAATTTCAGCAAAATCATCAGAGGCGTTTCCGAGATCGCCGGTGTAAATAAATAAACAAGAATTGCTCGTTTAAATATATTAGACTAGCGACACTCGCCCTCGCTTCGCTTCGGGTTCGTCCCTAGACAAAAACAAATTTATCCCACGGGAATCATTTCCGGGATGATATATAACCTGTAGCCTTCCGCAGTTAACGGACTATCCAATGCAAAAAGAATTTTTCAAATTGGATTAATAATTCTTGAGATTAACGCGTTCAACCAAACAAACAAACAAACTCTTCAGCTTTATTATATTAGTGTAGATTATGTAGTAAAGTATTTTATGTTTATTAACTTCTACGCAGCAATTAACGAAGCTAAAGTGTTGTTAAAATTGTTAAGGTCGAACTGTTATCCTTAAATTTTAAAAACAAAACATGTCTGATCTTATTTGCTAGTACAGGACAAGGTCTAGCTAAATGCTAATCTGTTTAATGACTTGAAAATGATAGTCACCAAGATCTAAATATACAAAAATCTCTAAAAAAAATTGTTTTGTATATTATTAATAGGATAACAATTTTATGAAAACTGTCTTAGTAATAAACAGTAAGAGAGTTCAGAAAGAATAATACTTTGAATAAACTTACCTACATTTAAGTAGTTCCACAGCTACTCCAAGGCCTCGGTATTCCGGAGATACGGAGAGACCAGCTCCCATAAGATATTTACTTACGTCGTATTTGTCGTAAATCGCTGTCACTTTCATAGCCTCGCTAAACATACATAGCGAGAGCACGCCGGCTTTCGTTTTAGGCTGTTAAGTTAGAAAATAAATACACTTTTACGTTATCTGTTACATAAAATAGGTTTTATTCGAAATGATATTTTTATTGTTAGACTTATAGTGTTGTTTAGAAGTTAACTTTTTTTTTAATTCGATTAATGAAAAAAAGGGAAATGCAAATGACATATTTTTGTATTGGTTTCATATTGTTGATGACGTTTATTTTTCTTCTTAATCTCTTTCTCTATCTCCCCAATAACTGGCTAGCTTGTTCTACTCTAATTTGACACTAGTTAGTTTGTGTAACAGTCATAACTCAAAACGACAGTTTTGAATAATTGAGATATTGTTTTTTTTTTATCAGTAAAGTTGTAATATTGTTGGGAGTGAGCGGGAAGGAGTGATAACCTAGTCGCATTGCGCCTATAAAAAGAAGTGACAAACAGATGACAGGGTTTGTTTTTACGTCAAACGTCGGAGCGTTCACACGTCTAAGCTGTGTTGTGTTTGTTAGATTTTATTTTTTAAATAAAATCCACTTCTGGTTTATAAAATCAGAAGTGGGATATCACACACGCAGCCTAACCGTTTGGACTATCCATTTTGTAAATTTATTCAAGGCGCGACTCGTTAAATTTGTAACTCTTGTACCGTGCGTAATTTTGTTAAAGTAGTGGGTAGATCGCGGCGTCTTCGTTCTCGTAGTCCATACCGAGTTATTAAGGTCCTGCCAAGCGGACGCTACGAACTCAAGTTGCTCAGTGGAGCCTATGGAAAAACTAGCCAGGCTGTGGCTCAGTATATGGCGCTCCCTGGCGAGGGGAGTGGTGTTCTGAAACATGCACAGCGTTCTTTGAAAGTGAGTGTTTGCACATATTTATGTTATGTAGCTGGTTAAGTCTGATGTTTATCAGTCTACTTGACTGTGTTACTCGTATCGGCCCGATGTAGTTGTTACTGGGTCCGTGTCGATAAACGATCCGATGTAGTTGTTACTGGATCTGTGCTGATAGATGATCCGATGTAGATGTTACTGGATCAATATCATTAGAAACCCGATGTAGTTGTTACTGGGTCCGTGTCGATAAACGATCCGATGTAGTTGTTACTGGATCTGTGCTGATAGACGATCCGATGTAGATGTTACTGGATCAATATCATTAGAAACCCGATGTAGTTGTTACTGGGTCCGTGTCGATAAACGATCCGATGTAGTTGTTACTGGATCTGTGCTGATAGACGATCCGATGTAGATGTTACTGGATCAATATCATTAGAAACCCGATGTAGTTGTTGCTGGGTTAGTGTTGTGTAATGGTCCGATGTAGATGCTACTGGATCACTTAACTGAGACATTGTATGTATGTATTGTATTCAGCCCTTTTCATGTCCCACTGCTGGGCACGGGCCTCCCTTCAATACGAGGGGAAAACTGAGACATTGAGGCAAGTTAATCCTATAAGGCCTGTGGCAGTGTGTAGAGAAACTAGTCCTCGCAGTAAAAGGTTCCTGAAACGCACGCAACGGTGATTCCGACCCTGTATGGTTGTGTTGGTAAGCAAGACGTTTCTGTGGATGGTGATCTATAGTTGAGAATGGATGAATTGTCGAATTACCGTTTTTTGTGAGATAGAAATGAATGGGACGTGTGAATTAGGTGATTGAGAGATGAATGCTTGAGTTGTCTATATAAGTTGACTTTCAGATGAATCTGATGACGAAGTAGACGGTGAACGTGATGCGCTACCTATACCAGGGTCCAGCAACAGACCAGATGCGGTCGAGGACGACGCCCAGTCAGGAGAGGCCGTGTTGGGAGTGAGCGGGAAGGAGTGATAACCTAGTCGCATTGCGCCTATAAAAAGAAGTGACAAACAGATGACAGGGTTTGTTTTTACGTCAAACGTCGGAGCGTTCACACGTCTAAGCTGTGTTGTGTTTGTTAGATTTTATTTTTTAAATAAAATCCACTTCTGGTTTCTAAAAATATAATAAATTTAGAACTTCACTAATATCAAAGAATTATATTACCTATATACGTTCTGAATTAAAAAAAATATATTTTTTAAAGAATTTTCTTTACTACATTCAAAAAATTTTTTGTTAAAAATGTTATCACTTAAAATCTCGTTTACACATAATTTGTGTATTTTGTAGATGAATAATAATGAGACATTTCTTTTCTTATACTACATACAAGTGTAATCTAAGAACAAGGCGAAAATTTATGGCGTTTTCATGCAATGAATTTCAATACTACCGTAGATTCGAGGTTACGTTTATGAAAAGGCGATATTTTTTGAACAATTTCCTTTATGAGCATATTTTTCTTAGTTACGAATTTGAACCAGCAACATTTTTAGTCGAACAGTCATAAGCTTGGTGAATGTTTAATTACACAGTAATAAAACTAAGCTTTTGTATTGCGAGATAGATAACTCTTATTTTGATTAATTACGTTACTATTAAGTAAATATTACTAAGTGTAAGTAAAAAAGTCATATCGAAGTTGACTAACAGAATAATAAATATTTAATACGACCAGTTCTAAAATCTAAAAACTTTAGTAAAGATTTTACTGGATTGTGCTCAACAAAGTGCCCCTTTTCCTGTGGCATACATAGGTTCACTCCGACAAGCGATCGCTTTCCGTCACCCTCTGTGAGGAAACATGCCAAACTCATTTTCAGTTTCACAATAGACGTCCATAAGACGCGATACTCTTCTATCGCCTGTGGATCCTCTGCAGTACCTGTCAATTCCAAGGACATTAATTAATTATAGCCATCCTATATAAAATTTCGAAAAATAATCAATTTGTAATATTGAATTTTCCATTTAATTTTCAATTATTAAAAGTATTATTATTAGGGGAAAGTCGGATGTATTGTACCAGTTTTCAGTTTTTATAAATTATCTCCTTTCTATAAAAACTTACAAAAGTACAAAATTACATGTAGGTAAGGAGGTATGTCCTGAATCATAACCAGTGGCATTTTATTCCCAGTATTGATTAATTTGCCTAAAATATGCGATTTTCTACAAGCAGTCAAATGGTACAATTCGGAGAACTAGTTGGATATATTGTACCATAGGTATGATGAATTGGACCACTCATATATAAATTTGTTTATGCTGTCTAAAATAGGTGGATTTCAATTAATTATAATCAAAATATATTATTTTAACAATTCGTTCATTTATTTATTAAAGTTTTACAAAATTAAACAATTTTTATTGTATGTAGTAATAAGTAATATCACTTTATCTTAAATCTAGTTTGCCAATGGCACATAATACTCATATTTGTGAAACAACAAAAATATATTCTAAAAAATTAAATAATGATTATATATCATATGTAGTAATAAGTATGTCACGTCTTTATCCTAAGTCATGTTTTTATTATGACACATAGTTACGAATCAACAAAAATATATTTTCTAAAATTAAACAACTTTCTGAAAGTAAAACAATCGACAAAATATAAACTTAACAAAAAAAAAATCAAAATGACATTTTTTCCTTTTTTACCATCATTTAACAAAAAATATAGCATTTGGCTTTTACGTTCTAAAATTAAATTAGTATTACAATAAAATTATCTACTTTTAATGTAATTTAACAAAAAAAAACTCTTTATAACTTCTAAAATAAAATTAACGTAGCTTCAATTGAAAGTTTCGACTTAGTTTCGACTAAGTAGTTACTCCTTTTTGAATTTTTAATTCATTTGCAAACTTATTTTTTTTTTTCTAAAGCGGCGGATAAGTGTAGGTTTTGGTATCCCATAGGTTTTACATATGTTATTCAAGCTCATATCCTTCCTCTCTAAAGCTAATAATGCTCTTTCGAGATCTTCTGGAGTCCATTTATAATATTTTCTTTTATCAGGCATCTATAAACAGTTTGTAAGCAAAATAACAGTAGAAATTTAAAAATTAGTCGTTTAAATCGTACCGGTACGTTACAAAGAACTTTTAGTGGTACGATTCAACAAACAACTAGCTGTCAAATTAGAAAAAGTGTTTCTGATAACCTCAACAATTATTAACAACACAAACACAGATATTTGTAGTAAATGAAATCACTGGTTCATATTAAAAAAATGATAATTTTTACTCACTATTTATGAAGGATAGATCCTTACGTATGCACTGTAAAATTTCGATCAAAAACAACCGAAATAGAAATTTTTCACTGGATTAAAAATTAACAGCCGCACGCCATTACAAAATGACTTATGATATTTGGCGCTAGTATCGCATATTTTAACATAGCCACTGTAAAAAAATACTGCCGTTTAGAAGAAATCTGGAGGTGGTACGATTCATCCTGCGGTACAATACCTCCGACTCTCCCCTAATAAAGTAGAAAATGTAGATTGATACTGTTTAAAGTAATAAAATTATTCTGTGAACGTGATTAATTTGATATTTGCTTAAATAAGTATTATCTACGAATACTATTTTGCCTTTTTCGAATTCATTACATTAATGTTTATATAGCGTCATGTTCATGATACGGCCATGCTTCACTTAGCTCCGAATTCCACCCATTACTACCTCTATTTTAATAAAAAGTAAATGTTTCAGTTATTGTATCAGAAGTAAACTAGCGTTATATCACATTGTATCTTTTAAACTACGCAAAAAAACCATAGCCATCCATTTCTCCTTGCCTGCGTGAACAACCGATAAAATATCCTACCATCAAATGTTAGTAGGACTAATCATCATTAGTACATAAATAGCAGAGGTTTTCATTTAATTATTATTTGACGTAGCAAAATAACTAATGTATTTTTTACTAAAATATATTACATAATTTTAATATAATCGCTATTGCCATACCGGCCAAATATTTGTATTGACTATACAAATCTATCTAAATATTTAGTGCCATTCTAATTTCAGAATTATTTGTTATTACGTAACTTTTAATAAAATAAATTCAATTACGATTCCCTTAATTGACCATAACAACTATGTTACAAAAGCATCATTAATAATATATTTTTCTACTAAGAAATAAACATTGCTTCCTACATTAATTTCTTGTTTATGCTCTCCATAGCATTAAAAGATATCAATGAAGATAACAAGCCCCTTGTTCATTTAAACCATTCTGGAAATATAATGAGCTGGAGATAAATGAAGTGCATTTTTTATAGGACATTAACACACAGCACCATCTAGTTCCATGGTAAGCTACGAAGTCTGTGTTATGGATACCAGATAGTTGATACACTATACATATATAATTTTAAATACATTATCTAATATATTTAAACGAGCAATTCTTTATATTTTTATATCTTTATTTATTTATACCAGCGATCACGGAAACGGCTCTAACGATTTCGCTGAAATTTAGTATGTGGGGGCTTTCGGAGGCGAAAAATCGATCTTGATTAGTCTCATGCCTGGGAAAACGCGTGTTTTCGAGTTTTCATGCAGTTTCCTTTTTACATTATTCCACGCAGAATATGGTCGATAATTTCATACATTCGGCTGTAAGAATCGTTGTCAAGCGGTCAACGCGTAAGTTAGATAACACATATGTCCGGGATCGAATCCCAGTTGGAATACAAAGTTTTTTTACTTTTGGTTTGTATTTATTCAAGTTTATAGTTCTTTTTTGTCTAAAAAATACGATGTAACGAAAAAGAACTCCGAGCGAAGCTCGATTGCATAACTGGAATATAAGCATTCGTGCTCATCACATAAATGAATGCCCCCAGCGGGACTCGAACCTGTGACCGCTGGCACAGCAAGTAAGGTGACTACAAACTGAGCCAAACGTGTCGCCGAATCATTAAATCGTCGTCGCATTAAATCAGTAAAAGGATTCAGTTAACACTATTTTCAGTTTATTTAACGCAAAATACTCTAATTGCTTAAAGTTCTTCAGGCTTGACAGTAACTTTTTGATGTTTAACCATTTGATTATATAAAGCAGAAACTAAATTCTCTTTAAGCCTTTAATCTCTTTGGGTAACTATGAGCTCGGTTCGGGATGTTGGGCTTAATGCCAGTAACCTCGGATCAATGATAAAATACGTCATGCTCATTAAATATACACGGAAACAATCCATATTCCATATACGAAAGTAACTCTGTCTGTCTGTCTGTCTCCTTTTCACACTTAATCCGCTAAAGCGATTTAAATGATATTTGGTATAGAGATAGTTTGAGACCCTGGGAAGGACATTGGATAGTTTTTATCCCGAAAATCATCCCTTAAGGGGGTGAAAAGGGCGATGAAAATTTGTATGGGGAATCATGTGTCAAGTAAGGAATACACATATACATATATATATATATATATATATATATATATATATATATATATATATATATATATATATATATATATATATAGTTTATTCTATACTAACCGTGAAAAGTTACCTAGGGACGAACGCGAGCGAAGCGAGCGTGAGTCCCTAGTACAAAATATTTTACACTCACAAATTTAGTTATTGTTACTCCGAATTCAAAACTCCACGAATTAACATGTTTTATTTTAACGAATAATATATTTTATAAATTATAATGATTGTTTCATATTTGTGTAATGTTGTTTGTTGATTTAAGATAGATTGTATTAGCAAGGAGTAAGTAAATACATATTATAATATAGCATTGTCTTTAAAAATAACTTTCAACTTAATTAATTCAAGATAGAGATATTAAAAATATAGTAAAATATTTATATTACAAATATATATGGCGTGGTATATTACTTGATAAGTAGCCAAATAAAATTACTTTTTCTATAGGTATTGCCAATCAGGAGGGAGTGAAATGACAAAATAAGACGATCTTTGTGGCTTGTGACATAATTGAGGTGCGGGAGTTCTTAGCGAATTTTCTTAACGACTCGGTATTTTCTTGCGTAGAACTTGACAGCATAAGATGGGATTAAGTTAATTGCAAAACATTTTTACGTCATAAACAGGGCATCAGGCTTGATTAATGTTTTGTAACTTGCGCAAAATCTTAAATGTCCTTTAACATACTAAAATTTTTGAACTATCATTTGGGCTGCTTGATGTTTGATGAATTTAGAGTCACTGTTAGAAATGATAGATAATTAATTACAATAAAGGAAATTACAAATATACTTAATTATATATACAAAACAAATGTATGCTTAATTATTATTAGAATTAAATAGGCATATTAAAGAAAATGAAACAAAAATTATTCTTACCGGCTGTAGTCCACCAGACGTCTTCCCGTATATAATTCCCCAGCATAAATTCAATTGCTGTATGCCATAGATCTTCTGGAATATCTTCTATTAAAAATGCCAAAGTTCTCCCATCTTCAGCAATTCTTTCGAATTTTCCCCAAACCTTGGGATATTCACGCGACGTCATTCTTATATATTGCAAACGCGAGGAGCTTAAAAGGCTTTAAATTTCAAGTCACTTCTGCTACACTATAGAATTCAATTGGAACTGAATTGTATATGCAATGTGGTTTTGTAGAAATACAACTATATTTGATGTGTTGGTTTGTTATCTATTTCTTATAGGTATTCTATTTCGCATACTTAACTCGTTAGGGTGAATCACTGTTTAGATTTAATATAATAAATTAATTTAAATATATATATATATATATATATATATATATATATATATATATATATATATAGTAAAATGTAAGTACTAACATACATAACATAGATACTTATAGACCAAAATGAGATGGCGCTGTTTCGGGCCACTCAGCCATTGATTTAACATGAAATGTCTATTTCAGCTCAATGCAAGCAAAATTAACTTCGCTCTAGTTGTTTTAATGCTATACTGACACTAAATAGTAGAGGTAGTGTATATGAAGTTTTTTCGATTAATATTGGACAAAATTTTTTTTTTAAATTGGCTTTTGATATGAGTAATAAGAAACATAAGCCGTTGTTTACTAGGCGTATCTTGGCAGCTTTAAGACACTCTCAAAACCGACTCGCTCGCTCAGCGTCGGACATCGGGGTACCTATGTTTATAATAAACCTCCATAACTCCCTGTTTCTGATGACAGCCGTGATGTATACGGCTGGCTACAGTGAGGCCGATATATTGAATATTTATATTTTTATACACTACCTGGTTATTATTTCCTATATTTTTTTCCAAATTACACGTATTTTAATTTAAATCGATCGGTCAGAATAAATTATATAAAAATATTATAAAATCAAGGCCCTATCACGTGATTCGTGAGTTACTCCGAATAGAAAGGAGCGAGAACAGCGATTTCGATTATTCTGCGCAGTGAGCTGACTATATAAGCTAAATAATGACACTGGGTTTATGTTACTAAGCTTAACTTATTAAGGTAAAACCATATAGACGATTTCGTTACGGTCCACTTTTTTGACCTGGTAATCGTGTGTTTCGTTGTGATTTTAAAGACGTTTCATGTCAAAAAATATTATTGTTATATAGTTAAGTATATATTTAGTATATTTTTAAGATGTACAATATATAAGGAAATAATATGTATAGGACTTTTACAAATCTATCTAATACAATATAAAATATAGAGTTAATTTTACTAAGTCATACTGACTTGAATTTAGAAAATACTTTCGTTTAAACTAATATGAATGGCTATTGTGTACATGTTATATATATTTATGTGCATTAAATATGAGTGAACAACAATAGGCACTAGTTAAAACGACTATTTTAATAATAGATGAATTTCATACTTTGAAGAGCTGATACATATATATTTAGCTCAGAAGTTATTCTACACAAAGGGAAAACCATGTTAAATACCACACAAGATAACTAAACAGTTAAAGTTAAAGAAAGACTTGTGTACGTTTAATATAAAGTACCTGGCCGACCTGGAATTTTTGGTTAAGAGTACATTTTTTTTAAATTTGGCTTAAAGACAAAAAAAACCTAAAATCTTGAATAAATACAAAAAAATAAAATAAAAGTAAAATTTTTGTATCCAACTGGGATTCGAACACACCTGTGGTAGTTAATCTCGCGCCTTGGCCGTTTGACCACGATGCTTATACACATTTGTGCGAAATTATTAACATATTTTGCGTAAAATAATGCTAAAGAATCGCATGAAAACTCGAAAATACGCGTTTTCCCAGACATAAGACTAATCTAGATCGATTTTTCACCCCCGAAAACCACCACATACCAAATTTCAGCAAAATCATCAGAGCCGTTTCTGAGATCGCTGGTGTAAATAAATAAACAAGAATTGCTCGTTTAAATATAATAGATAGATAGATAGGGTTAATTGTGCATTTACGTACGTATTTTAACTGTATATAATAATAATAAAATATTAATTACTAATTTTAACTGAAAACAAAAATAAAAGACAAATTTCATAAAAATAATATACTATATGGATAAAATAGTTCATCAATGAACATGGGCTTTACATATTTGTTACAGCCTGTATATAATTGTAAAACGCAAAAAGGTCAATGCAAAGTATTACGATCCTTGTTAATGATCCTCCGCTACAATTGTGGTTATATCGAAGTACAGTCCACTATTGTGTTACAGTAGCAAACAGGTAGGTAACTCTACTAGTACTTAAATGTCTCATTCATAATGAATTTTATTGTAATAACTATATATATATATATATATATATATATATATATATATATATATATATATATATATATATATATATATATATATATATATTTGGGTACCTATTTCATTTATTTTAATAACCTATTTAACAAGAGTTATGTAGTGTGAATTTACACACGATATTTTCTTTTTTAAATATTTGTCACTATACCTATATTCTACAAAAAAAAGAAAATACTTAAACCATATAAATTATTTTTAGTTGCTGTCAAATTCAAATTCAAAATATTTTATTTAGCATTGTATTGTTACAATTGTTACTGAACGTCATCAGTTCCAGCAGTTCAGAATAAAGAAGAGCTGGCGAAAGAAACTTAGCGGGACTATTATTATTGTTGTTTCTGATGAAACTATTATTTACTCAAATTTTTCTCTTGCCTTTTTATAATATTATATAAAAACGTTTGTTTTCTTTCGATTATTCCTAAAATTGTAATAATTCCAAATTGTATGAAACAAAGATTTTTTTAAATGTATATGTGAAAAGAATATGAAAAAAGTTTATATAGGATTTTAAAAAAAGGCATAATATATGACAATCGTCAATGATTAATAATTCAGTCCCATTCACTTATTTTATTATTTCACACGATTTCATCAAAATCAATTTTATTCACCACATGGCTTTATATTTATATACCTACATTTAATTATTCGCTTAATGGAGACAGATGTTAAAACATAATATTTTAAAACTAGAAACTTAATGTATATAGATAAATAAAATTGAAGTGTCTATTTGTAATGTCAAAATAACAGCTTTTACTAAATGTATATGAAATTATATTATGTATACGGTACTTATAAGAAAAACACACACACATATATATATATATATATATATATATATATATATATATATATATATATATATATATATATATATAAATATATATATATATATATATATATATATACATATATATATCTATCTATATATATGTCTGTCTGTCTGTTTATTTGTTTCGGCTAATACGGCTAGACTGATTTTGAAGGAAATTTCGCTACTTTCGCTAGACTACTTTTATTTAAAAAAAAGAATGAGGGTTTCCTTAAAAAAAATTAAAATCTACCTAAGGACGCACCCTAGCGTGTGTGAGGGTAAAGTCAAAGTAAAAGAGGATAAAGTGAGGGTAAGTCGCTAGTACTAAACATAGTAAAATATTTAACATTTAAGGGTGCCAAGATATCCTTTATATTGTAAGACATAATTAATAACAAGAATATCAATTAGATCTAAAAAGAAATAAACTCAAACAAAACAAAAACATATATGTATCCATTCGTAAATAAATACTAGAAAAATATATAATCTGGAAAACATATTTCAATTAAAATATAAGTACTTCAAGCATAAACTGATAAAATGGATTTTAAATCCAATTTCAATATTTTCATAATGTTCTGATATCGCTTTTTGCATTTTCTGAGTTGTACATCATTCAGATTTCAAAGCGGATATGATAACTATTTTTTTACCCGACTGCGGCGAAGCCTAAAGAAGGTTTAATATGTTTGATCTGTATGTACGTATGTCCGACCCTAAGTTCCCTCATAGTTACTAAAAAGCTTAACCGATTTTGATCATTCTTAAGTCGTTAGATTTGTCATGATAACGCGAGTATCATAGGGTATATAGATATAATTAAAAGACAAATGACGGATCTAAGGCGCCAATTTGTGTGCTTTGAAAATAAAATCGTCAGAATCTATCGAGTGGGGTATCAAAATAAGGGTTTTAAGAGGTCATTATAAAAATATACAATTTATGTGTTTAAACATAATTTAGGATAAGAAATTGTTAAATAAAACTAAAAATGTCTATTTGACCAAAATTAAAAAGTTGTAAATAAAAAAATAACCCGACTGCGTAAACAGCGGACTAAAAAGATGAGAACCAGTTGACGAAGAAATATAGTATTATGCAGTCGGAGACATACAATATACACGAAGCAAGATTCGCTATTAGTAAAAAACATGTATGTCTCCGCTTTTTTTTAGTTCGCTTTTTATGCAGTCAGATTTTTTATTTTTTTATTAATTACATTTTTCTGAATTTTCCACATCACAGTGCACACATTTTATGATAGACATCAAAAACAAAAAAAAGGAGTAAAGTAAATATTTGGATTTATGGCCAATTGTGATAACGGTTATCTTACCTTTTTTTAAAGTTTTTATTAAGATGGCAATGTTTGTTAGTTGGTATGTTTATATGGGTCAAATCATGCTAGCTGAATTAGAACAACTTCTTATCCTAAACAGTTGAAACTGTACGTGTTGCTTCTGTTCCGAAGACAATGACTCTTTATGATAATTATGATTCTCCATCTACGATAAACTCTAGAGTCTAGACGAAGCAACTTCTTAACGGGAGTATGAGAGATCTCCTCAGCAGTGAACGGCACAGACACGAATTTTTTTATCCACATACACTATTAAAATTATATCATGTTTTGACAACGGTATCTATGGTTTACTTAGATGAAACAAAGTAGCTTGAATTCTAAATTACATTCTATATTATTATGGAAATAAGGCAAAAATAATCTCTTAAAGATATATTTTCCACTTTGCTAAGAATAAGTGTAGATAGTTTATGGTACAATTAAAAATCTTTACTGTATGTTTTAAACGTTTCACCGGGCTTATAGTATTTTATTGTAGAAGTAGTAATGCTTAGATGCTTCGTTCGCAGCTAGTTCGAGTAACTTCATTCGAGTGCGTCCCAAAGTGCCTAACATTAGCCTATGTTTACTTCTAGTTAGGTTATAGTCAATCTGTCTAGTTTGTGTTTAGATAAAATGTATTCTATTTAAATCATTTCAACGTTTTTGTTTAATCGGTATATTTAGAAACTTAAAAGAAATATAAAATTTCAGGGTTATTGACGTAGTACAATCTAATTATTAATATCCTTTATCTCTTTCATTGTTGTGCACTTACAAAGTTATCTCATTTCATTGTCTAAAATGATGCTTTTGATAGGAGGATACTGATAGTTTGGCTCTTATTTGTCATAAATGCAGGCAAGGTTAAGTATAATGAATTAAATTATCATTATTAAGCAATTATAACTTGATTTATTCTTACAACTGATTTAAATATTTTTTTTACAACTGTGTGAAAAATAAGGAAGATATGAGAATACCAAAGTACTAAATTGCATGAACGAAAATATTATATTATTTTTTTCAATACGTATAGATAAATACTGTTTACAATTTGTCACTACAGAACACAAAAAAAGATCAACGCAGACGATACAGTTTTACTTACTTTTTTAATTAGAGAAAAGGTTATAAATTGTTTCATATCCAATAAATCTTTTTTACAAATGAATACTGTTAGACTTTATATCTTAGTTAGTTATAATATACCTTCTACAATTTGAAAAATGTTTCAGGGATATTTCCCTTGATCAACTAAAAAAACTACAGTGAATTGTAAAAATGCTGAAATATTTACAATTTACTTTAGTTACACTTTAGTTGGTAGTCAAAGTAAAATATCAAAAACTCGCAGCTCGTTTACACAATACTTTAAAAAATAATATCTGCTAAAATCTCAAATTAAAACAATCAAATTCATTATAACACAAGCAAAACCTTTATCTTAACGTTTTTTATTCTCCATACTTATATGTCCAGTCTGACTTGTATTTTAATTGTAAGACAAAGCCAGTCATTATACCAAATATTTATACAATTGCGTTAGTTCTTGTAATGTTCAAACTTTATTTATTAACTGTATTCAAACAAACAAATAAGTATTTTGCCACTTAAATAAGTGCAAATACTTATATTATGGAAAAAATCACTAAAATTGGCCTCTACATCCAGCTTGTAAATACTATTAGTACTAAGAAGGACTGATATAGAGTAGTTATCGTATGGAATATTTTAAATTATCAAATCAAATTAAAACTAACTTTATTCAAATATGATTTTACTAGCACTTTTGAAAAATTCTTCTTAAGAGATGTCAACTTAGTACTCAATTGCAATGATGACGTGCATTTCATTACTAGTTAATAAAATTATTATTAATCGTGTAAATTTTTTTAAAAGTCTCTAACGGTCTTATGTTGTTAAAATTAAGCAGAATGTTTTATATTGCGTAGATGGATAAAGGTTATCACGGCTTTGGTATCCTAGTGATGCCGCGCTCGATTCAAAAGCGGGTAACCAAGTAAAGCTGGTTGAAGCCCCGGTTGCTAACCCCGGCTGGTTGAAATCTTACACCTCTGATATTTTCATATGTGAATCATTTTCAACGTTATTTATTTACTTTGCCTAACAGGTGAACCTAAAAACGCTAGTATGCGAATATATATTTAAAGCTATATTGTTTTTTAGGTTTAGTTCGCGGGTTCTGGAGCAAACGTGCGCGGCGCTGGAAGGTCGACGTGTGGCAGCTTTGCTGGTCTGTGGAGGCGGGGCAGCTGCTGCCGCTATGGTGTCGACCGCCGCACGTGCTGGGGTCCCTGTACTACGCGCCTCTCCCTCCCATCTGCATCTCTCCTATACCATTGCTAATGTGAGTTAAAAATAAAGCATTTAAGTGTAAAATAAAGCATTTAAGGAATGATCAATTTAGTTTTGTTTCTACGTGTCATTAAATTTAGACTATGTAGAGTAATGAATTTGGATGTGTTAAGTACGGTGGCAGTGGTAGCCCAATGGTAACTCGCTCGCTTGGGTAACCGAGTGAAGCGGGTTCAAATCCCGGGTCTCGCACCTCTAATATTTTCATGTGTGAATCATTTCTAACATGATTACAACTTGTCTTACGGTGAAGGAAAACATCGTGAGGAAACCTGCATGTCTGAGAGAACCTAACAAGTTTTCGAAAGACATGTGATGTCCGCCAATCCGCACTTGGCCAGCGTGGTGGACTATGGGCTGATCCCCCTCGTATTGAAGGGTGGCCCTTGCCCAGCAGTGAGACGTTAAAAAGGGTTGAATACTAAGTACGGTATGATTAGTATAGCCACGTAAATTTAGGCGCTTTTTACTAATATTTAATAAAATACTAGAATTTTAAATATGTTAAAAATGACATGAAATATCTTATATGAATATTTTTATTATTCCTGACACCAGTTAACAAGCTGAAACGTCCTTCAGACATCTAGATAATCATAAGAGCACTAGCCCCAACGCTGTGTCATCGAAAAATGTAAAATATGCAGTATAATAAAACGTTTCAGCATCTTCTGCGTATAATAAATATATATACTTTGATTTATGAAATATGATTATAAATTGTAAGTGCTTTCTATATAAGATTTATTTAATATTTCCAGATAGGCATTTGAAAAAATATTTTAACCCAAAGCTTTGAAGCAGATTTGATCCCACTTAACAACTAGGGAACAAGCTATAAAAGCTGAAAGCGCAGCATTCGAAATCCATTTTCATCAATAACGAAAGCGTATCTTGAATGTGAGCCTATCTCAAATATTCATCGCTGTAATTGTTGAATATGTTCATTGTTTAGTGAGAAGCCTAAAATATATCTTTCGATTTTTCCTCACACAAATCCAAGAATGTTAACAATAAATTATGATTATATTGAAGATATTCGTATTAATGATGTCTTTATAAAAAACATTGACACTAAAACTATTTCATTTTTATGTTGAGAAGCTAAGAATAAGAATATCTGAATTTAAAATATTAAACTATTTCATTTTTATGTTGAGAAGCTAAGAATAAGAATATCTGAATTTAAAATATTAAATATAATTTGGATATAAAATATATGTATATAGGAACACAAATAATTGTATATTTATTAACGATTGAAGTAATACTTTTTCTAATATTTTTTTTCATTTTTTATTACAAAAATCACGTTTACTGATTTTTATTATTATTATTCACAAATTAATGCTAAAATTACCAACAATTATAATTACTAGAATATAATATAAAATAATAATAACTAGAACTTCAATAAATAAATGGTTTTATATTTATCATCTAATACTCTTTCCTAATATCCTAATCTTCAAATCGTTGTTATGTAAATAAAAGAAGCTGTATAAATATCGAATAACATTACAAACGTAAAAGCCTCAAATATGAAATAGCATATGAATACGTAAAATAAAAACTGAATTCCGGACGATGGATAATTTTTTTAAGAATTTATTCGAACATTTCACATTTCTTTCATCGCCGTTCCGGTCTTGTCGGTGCGAAATGATGGCCATTTATAACCCACTTCAAGAACGATTATGTAAGGACGTGAACTAATAATGACGTTGTAATAAAAAAGCTGCAATATTTTGCAGAGTGAATTTATTTATTTTATTTGTTTTAATAGGAATTGCTGCCTTTGGAGATTCGACTGGAGATAACCGCTAGAGAAACATTGCATGCACTAAGGTTAGCTAAATTCTAATATTATACGGCATATAATGAATTTTATACACTTACGATAAATCACTAAAGTTTCATCGCAATCGGATAAATGATTTTAACCTGAATATATTATATAATATGTTCATTTTACATATAGATAAGAAAAATATGAAATATATTATAGGAGTATTTATTAAATTTGAAAATGCAATGTGTATGATAATGCGTTCTTCCATAGAGCCACACTCCTACACACACACTGGCATTCGTTTACTTTGCTTGCTGAGGAAGGTATATACTCAACGCTATCTCTGAGAAAGGATCTATCTTCAATTCTTACCAGTCAACCCCTTAATCCTAAGTGGCTGTCACTTCCTGCGAAGTATACTCGACGTGCTATTTTCAGGTAAATTACTTAATCTACTGAATACTGATCCCCTGTACATTAGGTTATAAATAAATTTTGATAGTCATTAATTAAAAATCAACTTACTTACAGTAGGTATAAAGTATTACGTAAAGTGGCAACGTATATAATATAATATAATATTAATAACTAATATAATAATATAATGTTTTCAATTCATATTCTAATTCATTCTATTTAGGCGTCTTGCTGAGGTTTCAAGGCTAACACGGGGTGTCGTCGTTCTGATATGTGACATACATTACGCTAAGCTTGTAATGGATGAAGCTAAACGACTCAACATGCTCGAAGGACATTTTTTTTGGATATGGATTGACGCTTCTAACGAGTTTGATGTCTTCCATAATGTTGGCAACCGAACATTTGGCGCAGAAGGCACTGATCGGGAATTTGAAAGTTTTAAAAATAAGAAAGAAGCATTTGTTGATGACCATTTTAAGCGTAGAAAGCGAGATGATGCAGACAATAATTCAGTAGAAAATGGTGAAATTCCAACTGATGAGAACATGAATAAAGTTATTGTTAAGAAAAATAAGTCATCTTTTAGAAATAGTAGAAAAAAATCGATTTTTCGTCGTGGTATTAGAAATACGAATAAATACGAAACGCACATAAGTAACAAATTATTATATATAAATTTTAATCAATCGTATAATGGTAGTCGCAATACTAGTAAAGAAAGCATTAGAAATTATAATGTAATTAATAAAGGCGTTGAAACTTCTAAAATCGAAAACAATTCAATCGAGAAGGAAAAAAATACTTTCCTGGATAGAAATAAGAGTAGAAGGACTAGTTCTAGTAAATTAAAAAATGAATCATTTAATAAATATGTAAATAGTATAAATGTAAAGGAACTGTATGATTCTAAAAATATATTGTCAGATGGTAAAATTGTAAGTAGTTTTCATAGTACAGACGTAAGAGATAATGTATTATTTTCAAGTGATATTAGTGATTTCATAATGAATCCCACGGTGCATACTTCTACAATGAATAATCTAGGCGATAGAAACAGGAAATACATAGATCACATGGAACTAGAAGATGAACCTATCGATAAAGTGAACGATAATGTAACAGCAATATTCAACTCGTTGCCGGTTGGTTTATTGGCGTTACATCCCCAACCCATGAAAATTGGTAAGTTCAGAGAACTTATTAAATAAAACAATAATAAATTAGTTATCCAATTATTTCAGATTAGCTAATTTAAAACTTTAATGACAAGCGATCAAGACGGATAAGTAAGATCGCTTTAGAATAATAGTCTGGGTCAAACTTTCTATAGTAAAATATTAATGAGGCATTTATATTCCCTACTTGTATATTTATACGGAAGAATAAAATTTAAAGTACAATATAAATTATTTATAATAAATATCTTATAAAATATAATTTCAACAATCTAAAACTTGTATGTAAAATGTAAGGCAGTGGTAGCCCAGAGGTAACGCGCTCGCGTGGGAAACCGGGTGAAGCGGGTTCAAATCCCGGGTCTCGCACCTCTGATATTTTCATGTGCGAATCATTTCTAACATGATTACCACTTGCCTTACGGTGAAGGAAAACATCGTGAGGAAACCTGCATGTCTGAGAAAACCTAGCAAGTTTTCGAAAGACATGTGAAGTCCGCCAATCCACACTTGCCCAGCGTGGTGGACTATGGCCTGGTTTCCCCTCCTATTGAAGGGAGGCCCGTGCCCAGCAGTGGGACGTTAAAAAGGGCTTTATACATACATACATACATGTATAATGTAACTTATAAATTATTACTTTGAAGATAAAAAATATGAATCTTCAATAAAATCGTTTTAATTTAGATGAAGTGTTCACGCGAGCTGCAGTAGAAATGATGGTTGGCGCCCTTCGTCGGGTGTTACGTGCGTGTGACGTGTGGTCGGCTCAGGCGCAGTTTTTTAGTGACGCGGCTGCATCATGTTGGGATGAACCTAGTGATGCTGCTTCAGATTTTTCTGTGGAATTTGTAAGGTATAAAATATTTTTATATTATACATATTTATTTTATTTTTTTCGTATGTTAATTTAAGTATATAAAAATGTGGGTTAGTAACGATTTGGGGCAATAATGATTTAGGAGGTATATACTTGAGCGTTAAAAGAAATATGCTCTAAAATAACTTTTTCTTGTCGTAAAACTTTTTGTAATAAAGCAAACATCTAACGACCTTGAGATAAATCATTGCCTTTCATGAAAACCTCATATATCGGATACCGCTATGACTGATTACGTCTTCATGATAAATCTTTTTATGCAATAGCTTTTATTATAAAGTAAACTTTTTGTCTGTTAAGGTTCAAAGTTTGTTTGTTATTTTAATGTAAAAAGAAACAAAATAATTGATTATTATCTAAATTAGGATTCGCCTCAGCTTGCCTCGATTATTGTGGACTCGAATTTTTTTAATAGGTACTCACAAAGTTTGTCTTGATAAAGTAGATTTATATCATTTCTAATGTTAAAATTAATAATTATTTCATAAAAAGATAATGTACACACTTTATTAAAAAATATTAATGAGACTTAAAATGTTATTACATATAGAAAGTAATAGTTGTTGAAAAAAAATTGTTCGTTCGCAAAAATTAATCTTGCTGTATAATTAAACAAACATATTAGTTCACCTCATAATCAGAGATGACCAAGACGTTA
The DNA here is from genome assembly GCA_033884665.1 of Argynnis bischoffii washingtonia. NCBI lineage: Eukaryota > Metazoa > Arthropoda > Insecta > Lepidoptera > Nymphalidae > Argynnis > Argynnis bischoffii. The sequence continues at coordinate 7,340,105 of CM066618.1, read as the reverse complement.
TTGTTAGAAAGTTTACCATGATTAGAGTATTTAATTAATTTGAATACGTTTGATCCAAATGAATATGACCTTTTTTTCTTAATCTATTTGAAGGATAATACTTTCTTAGATTTACGCGAATATTTGACATTTTAAATAAAACTATCTTTTCGTATTTTTTCTAAAATCTTAGTCACTCTCGTGACCATGATTGCTGTAAGTAAAGCATTCGAAACATCGGGAACTGAAATTAAAAAAAATCCGCGAAAGAATCCGAAAAGATAGTTTTAATAATTAAAACTACTTGAAGGATGTCATTACTTTTTGCAAGTGTATAATATATGTATGTACAAATATCAACTACTAGACATAAACAGAATATAAAAAAAGGCTACTAAGGCTATAAAGAATACTTTTAATAAATAATTACATAGAATGGTGTCTATGACTAAATAAGTTTATGTCAACTTATTCGTTTTAAAAACTGGAGTAAAATTGTTTAAAGCATATGTAAATTCTTATTCAATCTAATTCCATCACATTTGAACAAAGACAATAGACTAGAGAATAGAATGGTAACAAGCGTGGAGCATCATCATAAAAGCAAATTGACTAGCCAGTCCGAGAACGGTACGAGATTACTTTTACGTCCCTCTATCTAAAAGGCGAAGGTTGGTCGGTTTATATCTGAGCCAGTATTAAGTTGGGTTCAAACGGCTTGCGATAATATAGTGATACTACATTGTGATCTTTTGTTCATGAATAGTACGTAATAATAAAATCAATCTCACAACATATGTCAACATTTATTGATAAATGTATTAGTTATATTATATAATAGCTTGAGTTGGTTTTGGTATTAAAAGACTAATAATGTTTAAAGCAATACTATGTTTTCTTCGATGTAGTTTACGATTACTAGAACTATTGTTGGCTATCTAGACCTCTAGATTATGATTTTTGTAATATGAAAATTATATATTTTTTAATTTTAGGGTTCCATACTTCAAAAGTCCGAAAACCATTGAAGTTTCATCACAAAAAAAATATTATAGACTTATTTTAATGTTTCATGCTATGGAACCCTCGGTGTTTAGGTCATACTCGCGCTGTCCGATTTTTTGTATACAATTAATGATTTGCGTAAAAAATACTTGATAAGTAATTTTTTATGAATATTTTGACGTTCATAATATTTGTTTCATGTAATTTTATGGATATTTATTATGACTTAAATCTAAATGTAGGTACTTAAATTGTATTTGACCGTAATGTTTCACAGTACGGGTCACAATTTACAAACAATACTCTATTTAGCTAGGAAAGTTTTTAGTACCTATCTCGTCCGTTTCAGTGTTTTTGTAATTTTATTTACTGCGCTCTTGTTTTCATAATTCCGTAAATCGCTAGTGACCGCAATTCTAAAATATTTTCTTATAAATAATCTGCAAAGCAAAAATATTAATAAAAATAAGTTCCAACTTGCTAAGAAACATTTGTTTGTGATAACGATCGACATATTTTATTATTCAACTGTATCTGGAATGCTTTAATTTTTTTTAAACTTTAAATTACCTTGAGTATTCTGATTGATATATTTTAAAGGAAATTATTATCTAAAGATTATTTTCAATTTTTACTTCTCACAACTTTATGTAGATAGTAAATGAATAAAAAGGTTAACAGCCAATTTTAAGTGCACACTTGGCTAATGACATTTCTTCTTCTGTGTGTTCTTATTCTAAGCTACTCAGGTTGGCACAATAAGTTTACTTCCATTTCCCTCTTATCAGCTGTAACCGCAGTCCCTCCGCCTCTAGATTATGATTTTTGTAATATGAAAATTATATATTTTTTAATTTTAGGGTTCCATACTTCAAAAGTCCGAAAACCATTGAAGTTTCATCACAAAAAAAATATTATAGACTTATTTTAATGTTTCATGCTATGGAACCCTCGGTGTTTAGGTCATACTCGCGCTGTCCGATTTTTTGTATACAATTAATGATTTGCGTAAAAAATACTTGATAAGTAATTTTTTATGAATATTTTGACGTTCATAATATTTGTTTCATGTAATTTTATGGATATTTATTATGACTTAAATCTAAATGTAGGTACTTAAATTGTATTTGACCGTAATGTTTCACAGTACGGGTCACAATTTACAAACAATACTCTATTTAGCTAGGAAAGTTTTTAGTACCTATCTCGTCCGTTTCAGTGTTTTTGTAATTTTATTTACTGCGCTCTTGTTTTCATAATTCCGTAAATCGCTAGTGACCGCAATTCTAAAATATTTTCTTATAAATAATCTGCAAAGCAAAATTATTAATAAAAATAAGTTCCAACTTGCTAAGAAACATTTGTTTGTGATAACGATCGACATATTTTATTATTCAACTGTATCTGGAATGCTTTAATTTTTTTTAAACTTTAAATTACCTTGAGTATTCTGATTGATATATTTTAAAGGAAATTATTATCTAAAGATTATTTTCAATTTTTTCTTCTCACAACTTTATGTAGATAGTAAATGAATAAAAAGGTTAACAGCCAATTTTAAGTGCACACTTGGCTAATGACATTTCTTCTTCTGTGTGTTCTTATTCTAAGCTACTCAGGTTGGCACAATAAGTTACTTCCATTTCCCTCTTATCAGCTGTAACCGCAGTCCCTCCGCCCTGTCTCACTCTACCACTATATCGATATCTGTCCAAATTTATACCTAATAATGTCTAGCTTATCCCATTTATATACATATAATAAGAAGGATAAAATTCAACAAGTTACATTATGCAAAGAAACTAAATAAAATGACTACAACTTGTAGATTTTGCGTCTTTCAACCACTACATTACGAGACTTGTTTTTCCGTCCCACACAAAATAAAATATGCAAAAGGGTTGCTTATCCCAGAGAACTTTAACTTTGTTACATATTTACTTACTTTGCCATTACCACACAATACATGGAAATATAACAATTGCTAAATACAAGTGAAGTTGATATATGTAATATAAATGAGAATGTAAACTGATTTATAAAAACGAAAACGAACAATTTAATTTAAGAAAGTCATAATTCATAACAGTACAATTATTGTAATACATACCACATGAATTACATTTTACATAATATTTTGCTTTTATATTCATTATGTTATGTCACCAAATATTATCTGCGTAAAATATTTTCAATTTGATTTGATGAAATATGTTAAACTGATACAATTCATGAAATAATTTAGAGCTATAATATTTATTATTATTGTTGTAACAAAATTATATTTTGCTACAGAGTTGTTTTGTTTGAACGGGCTAATCTCTGAAACTGCCAGACCAAGCAGATTTACATAAAAAAACTATGCGAGTGTCCATTATAATAATAATAATATTTTTACGAAAAGTTTATGTATAAATTAAGGGTGTGCATCAAAATAACAAAATCGTTATAAAATAAAGTTAAATAATGATTTAGTTATTTTGGTGTACGCCCGCCCTTGTACAAATTTTAGTTATTAGAGCCACATTGATCGGTTTCACTACATTGTTTTTCCAAGTTCTTTTGTAAGAAAATCATGAATTCTTCCGTTTAACCTATCAAATCAGGTACTTCGAGGCATGCGGCTATTGGGGCGTTATTTAATAAAATACGTGTCCTGAATGTTATTCCTTACATATTAAAATTTGGTATCTGTTAATGGAATCCGAAAATGCAGAAAGCAGTTTACTGTTTACAGTAACCGCTTGCTTTATGACTTATATTAAATTTCTGCAAAATTTTTAGTGGAATATATATTCTGTTTTGTGTTGATGTGTAAATTATTTTTTATAGCATTTACCGTTAAAATAAAATTAAACAGAATTCCTGTTTGTTTGTTGTTTTCGATGGTATTGTCAAGATAAAATCAAGAATTTTTAGCTCCTACCATACAATGTGCCTCTTTCAGTAACTTGTACTTACTGTGTTTTTGTATTAAAAGAAAAAAAATAGATTTCACTTACAATTAAATACAGATTTTTATTAAATTAAGGACTATTTAGAAAAAATAAAATAAAATAAAATATTCTTACGATATTAGGTATTTAACAAAATGATCCAATTAAAGTGAGTATGGAAGCTACATCATTTTCACATAGATAGCAAAAATGGCTAGGGTAAAACTAAAGAAGGTAAGATGTTCCTTAGATGTTAGATCTCCATGACATATCACGGTGATCTAACATCTATTTCATCATTGGAACATATTCCAAAGTGAGTTCCTAGCAGTCTGGAGTTCCCAGAACACAAAAGTTGAAACATAAATGCACATTAATTAATTAAAATAAAGAAATTTTAAATTAAAATAGATCAAAATTTCCACAGCATCAGTTTTAGTCGACTCATAATTGTAGAACAACTTGCGTAAGTTACGGTCAAAATAGGCATCTGAAATAAAAATCTCTTTTTTTATGAAGTTGGGTGAATTAATTATATTTATCTGAAGTAATATTATTAATATATTTTGTCTGTTTTATTTATTTAATGTACAAATATCACTTATTCAGCCCTTTTTAACGTCCCACTGCTGGGACGTTAAAAAGGGCTGAATAAGTGGGCTGACTGGGCACGGGCCTCCCTTTAATACGAGGTGGATCAGGCCATAGTCCATCACGCTGGCCAAGTGCGGGTTGGCGGACTTCACATGTATTTCGAAAACTTGTTAGGCTCTCTCAGACGTGCAGGTTTCCTCACGATGTTTTCCTTCACCGTAAGGCAAGTGGTAATCATGTAAGAAATGATTCGCTCATGAAAATATCAGAGATTCGAGACCCGGGATTTAAACCCGCTTCACTCGGTTACCCAAGCGAGCGTGTTACCATTGGGCTACCACTGCCTTAAATATCAGTTGTTCACTTATTATTATTAATAGTATATAAAAACAATTTGCTTAAGATGATTAAATTCATAGTCATAAATAACATAATATAAACTCTAAAACTTCTGAAAAAGATTTTATTGAAAGATTTCGGTATTGTAACATTTTTGCATGGTTCTAGCCTTTAATGTCTTAGTGACATACTCGTATAACTAATTGAATCTTTCGTTCTCACTGGCAGTTAAATTAGTTTCACCGAAAACTTTTCTCGTTACTAAATATTAAATATAGTCTTGATATTGTTCACGAGCTCTTTCCTTTGATTTTGCTTGCTTAGATACATTTAATTTATTTAATACAATTATTTCCAACCGGATGGATATTACTGGACATAGAGATGGAATGGAAGAAAACCATATTAGATGGTATAAAAACTCATGATACTGCTTGGTTAGAGGTACTAGCCCGAAAACGGGCACGTAAAAGCAGTAGTTAAATATCTTAGAACCACCTTTAAGCCCGCTGAAGTCTAATCTGCCAACGCTGTGGTCGCAACTACTTTCCCATGTTGGCCATTAAATCGCGAGTTCAAGTGTCCGAGTACATTTTCACTTTGCCTAATCATCTGACACAAATGTGCATACAATGGCGTATGATAATCTATTTTTTTTAAAATAAGTAATTACAAATAAAAAAATACTTTTGGGAAACATCCAACTTGATCACATTATCATAAATCAGGCAGAACTACGGAAGCAAATTTTGGCTGTCAGCCAGGCTATGCATGCTGACTCAACGAAAATGATGCCCTTTCATTGACATGACTTGAAGCGGATACTTTCCTTTTTGTTCCTCACAAAATAGGGTCATCTATGTAGGTCAGGTCAATAGTAAAGTCATTTTTATCTACTCTTAAACTCTCATTTATCGAGACGACGCTTATGATTTTAATTGCAGTTTTTGCCCTGGTGTAAAAAATGTATAATTTATAAAGGCGTCATAAAAATTTGCTTTGTTGGCAGATGTAATCAATAAACTAGGCATGTGTCGAACAAATGAGTAAGTTAAGCTAGACATTTGTATGCAACCTATTCACTGTTTCCGCAACGTCCAACTCAATGTACAATGGACGTGACAATGATATATCATTTTAGACTGAATTTATTTACTTGTCCTTCTGTCTTTACAATTCAGCAACACATTTTGATAGGTCATAGGCATTAAGTAAAATAAAAGTTACCGTATTTTAAACTTACATTATCTTTACGCTTACTCCATTAATTTGAAAAATAAATAATAAATGTGTACTAATTAAAAATATTTTTATTACGATTCTTTAATTAAGAAATATATCAAGTTTATACTTTACTTTAAATTGCATATTTTTTATTATTCAAAACAAGTCTCTTAAAAATATGCTTTCTGCTATGTTGTAGGTATATATATCAAAAAAATATAAAACATAGTCATATTAACAAAAATATCCTTACAGGCAAATGCGGATATCTTCAGCTGCTGCACTAGCCGGAAGTAAAGACTATCCTGAACTAGCTCTAACAGCGACATTTTCATTTTTGAATTTGGTACTGAATCCTACTGGTGGTAACAAATGGAGACAAGTCGGCAGCATCATAGGCCGAGCTGTTAGACTACACACCATTGTATGGCCTGGAGGCCGTCTTGTCGCTCATGGTCAATCATCAGGTGCACGCACTATTTTTCGTATAGTCACGGCTTTAGCTCCACCTTTTGTGATGGAAGGTGAACTGGATGAAGACGGTCAGTGTCTGCGAGGGTTACTTTGTCATCGACCACAAACTTCTGATCGTGATAATTTGACGTTAGTTTTCAATGTATTAGAAAGGGAAAGTGATCAAGAAGCAGATGATTTCTTTTTTCCAACATCTAAGCCCACTACAATATGGAAAATGGTTTCCCATTGCTGCTATGGACTAGCGATGGATTTATTGGAAAATATTGCCCAAGAATTAGAATTTGATTTTCATTTGTATATTGTAGAGGATGGTCTTTACGGATCTAGAAAGTTGGTAAAGCCATTTCGAAAAGTGCAAAGCATAAACCATATGGATTATGAGTTTTTATCAAATGGAAAAGATAGTGACTTTTACGATAGAGGTTTTAACGGTAGATCAGAAAAAGCTAAAAAGCCCTATATGTATTATGAAGATTCGCGTACAGATCCAGAGAAATGGGATGGTATTGTTGGCGATTTAGTATCTGGAGCTGCCCATATGTCATTTGCGGCTCTAAGCGTTTCAGCTGCACGAGCTGAAGTTATCGATTTTAGTCAGCCATATTTTTTTAGTGGTATATCAATATTAGCAGCTCCTAACCAACGAGCTGATATACCTTTACTAGCATTTTTGTTACCCTTTTCACCAGAGTTGTGGATTGCAATATTTACATCACTAAATGTGACCGCCATCGCCGTTGCAATATATGAATGGCTATCTCCTTTTGGACTTAATCCATGGGGACGGCAAAGGTCAAAAAACTTTAGTATATCCAGTGCATTGTGGGTAATGTGGGGTCTTCTATGCGGACATTTAGTCGCATTTAAAGCACCTAAGAGTTGGCCTAATAAGTTCCTCATAAACGTTTGGGGTGGCTTTTCTGTGATATTTGTGGCTAGTTACACTGCCAATATTGCTGCTCTCATAGCTGGTTTATTTTTTCACAATGCTGTTGATGACTATCAGGGAAGAAGTAACGTAAGTATTATTTAATATAGAGAATTAATACAATATATACACATTTTTGATATCATAACTAACTTTCAATATGTCAATTTAAGTGGCTATCTTTACGAGTTGGAACAGCGAGATCATCGGTGGCAGAATATTATGTTCAACGGAATAATCCACAGCTGGCACAACAAATGCGTCGTTATGCCCTTCAAGATATTGAAGAAGGAATCCAACGGCTTAGGTTAGAATCCAGACATTAATAGCTTTAAAGCTGCCATAGTAATAATTTCCAATAAAAGTAAAATTATAAAATAATTAAAATAATAAGTTTGTGAGTAATTACAGAGAAATTATTTCAGTAAATAAATTACTCTTAAAGATTTATATCATCATTAACCAAAGTTCTATCTATTTATTCATATATTAAATCATACCGAGCGGCACTTTAAAGTGTTTATTGTTACGCTATAAATTTGCCCAATCTCACATTAACTTTTACTGAAAATTTATTTTTCTTTATGGTTTTCTATATAAATAGCTATTTAATAATTTAGTAAGTTAAGACTATGTTAGATAGCACCTAAAATTAATAACCACCCCATATTATATTATAGGAATGGAACTTTGGACCTTTTGATAGCCGACACAACTGTTTTAGACTATTATCGTGCCACAGACCATGGATGTAAGCTTCAGAGAGTTGGAGACCATGCTCTCATTAAGGATACTTACGCTATTGGCATGTCTAAAGGATTTCCTTTAAAGGTATTTAGAATTTAAAATGCCATATTGTTAAATATCCATAGTTACTTGGTAATCCAACTTTATTGTATTAAAATAATATATTTTTCTTTCTGAGCTAATGGGTATAACTAATGTCTTTACATGAGTAGCATACATTAACATGAAAAAGGTCGTAGATAGGCTTTAGTGACAGTGGAATGACTTTGGATCTTAAGGCAAAAGATTGATGGATGACGCGCAAACCTTCTAATGGCGTGATCGATAGCCAAGCGTCATGTAGCTTATACTTCAATTTTACGACTTTTCTTATATATCGATAAATACATATTATAAACATTAAGTAATGTAAGTTTATGTTATTATCATCATATTTTTTTACTACGTTTCAACTCTTTCCAATTATCTATTTGTATCACGTTCAATACTAAATATTTTTATGAATTAATTATAATATGCAATGTTATTTTTATAAGTTTTTATATAATATAAGTTGCATTACCATTTTTAAAATGGAAATCTTAAAATGTTTTCACGTAAACCCTTTCTTATGGAAGCAGGGTTGTGCGAAATGGGTAGTGCGTGTTGAGAATGTTATTTACTTAAGAAAACAATAGAACGCCTTAGGCTTACAATATTTTTAAAATAGAATCTAAAACATTTCTCATTTTAAATTAACCTTACGTTATTATGTAGCTTGATCTCAATGTTGTAAATGCTTATATTTTTATTATTTTTATTATAAATGCTTATAATATGCTTATATTATGTTATTATGCTAAACATTTGTTATGTTTCAGGACAGCATATCAGCTGTGATAGCCAAGTACTCATCTAATGGGTACATGGATATTCTTACAGAAAAATGGTATGGAGCTTTACCTTGCTTTAAGCTTAGTCCGGATTATGGAATACAACCAAAGCCTCTTGGTAAGAATAAGCTTAAATAGTTCTTTAAAATAACGTGTCCAGCTGTGATAGAAAATATTATACAGGTTTTTTTTTTGTTTTAAAATAACCAAACTGGAGAATTTACGTCGTTTCTACTTTAGGATTAAGAAATATATTACAATCTTACTTAAGTCTGAGATAATCCAATGCACCCTGAAAAACGCTAACACAATAATAAAAATAGAAGGAAATTCTGTAAGCTTGTATTATAAATAAATACAAATTGCAACGCTCCAATTAAATATTTTTAATAATAAGTAAATAAGTGCAATGTTAAGTAGTATATTTTTATATTTGTTATTAAGAAGTTGATGTAGATAAATTCTTATTGATAAAGCAAATGATAATGTAAAGTGGGACGAGACGTAAACTGAAAATATGATGAGAGCGTTAACGTTTCTGTTGTAAATTACTTTACTGGCTTCGTCATGTCACTATTTTGCTTATGTTGTTTATATCAACGTAGTCAGATGTTTCGTTTGGGCCGGAAATTTCATTAGAATTTATCGCCACCCTCGCGTTAATCCAGCTCCTCTGGGGTGCGAAGGGAAGGGAGCCGACCTAAAAGATTAAACATGGGATTTATCGTTGAAAAAATGAGATGGCACGTAAAGTATATTTACCTCTTATTCTGGTTGAACTTTTACTGAAGATTAAAACTGAAAAAGGACAGCACTGGAAGTTGTTATTACTTCATTTACGTGGCTTTACTGTCCGTTATACATTGATTGAGGAACTTTTATTTAAGCTATATTATTGGCCCATTTGTTAATACTTAGAATTATAATGTAAAAATTTTAAAGAAAAAGTGCTGTTCATGAAATAGAAAGATTTTATATAGACTGTTTGTTATAGCTGTATATTTTTTTTAATTTACATATGAAGTTCCTTGTTCTGACTGATTAATTAATCCGTTAGATACTAAGCCCCTATAGACTAAGCTATAAACTTAAGTCCTAAGATTTTTCAAACCAAAAATCCATACATGGGAGAAAAAGGATAGCAAAGTATAAAAAATTCTTTTTTGCTATTTTCGATGTTTGGCAAACTAGTACAGTTTTCTTAAATTTAACAAAGGCAACTTTAATCCTTTCTTGGCTACATCAATCGATGAGGCGAAGCAGGGATATATATTTACTATGCCACATGTTTATTTTTATTTTGATCTAAAAAGTTTTAATTTTTAAATTTACGAAACTTATACTGACAAATATTTAACTTTAATCTATGGGGTTCAATAGTAGAGAACAATTGATAATAATAGCCCGTCTAACCGTTTACCACACAAAACAAAATTTCGAACTGGAATTAACTGCAACAGTATTGCAATTCCGTGCAAAAGTAACGTACGTGTATTTACAAATAGTTGTGGATAACTTTTTGCATCAACACGGTATTGGACTTTATTAAAGTTCTCATTTTGGCCTTTAATAAAATTTTGGAAAACTCTGAAAAATATGAGTTTTAATTATAAAAGTTCAATCAACGTTTTGTTTTATTTGTTTTTTTTTTCTTGTGTTTGATGTTTGATCTCCTCTATATTGCGTTTGGAGAAAAAATCGATATCTTTGCGCTCCCAAGTATGCTATCACTATTATGAAATGTTATACTTCTAAGAAATTTAACGAAGGCAGAAAAATTAATACAGTATATGTTCATAACAAGGAGAACTGGTTTTAAGATGAGATGAATGGATAATAATGTTGAACGAGATTAATACGTGTCGCATAGTTCTGGCACTCTGCACATGTAAAAGTGTGCAACATGAAATAGGTCACCGACTAACTTAGTACTTGTTACTCAACGCGTTACGATGAAATGACTAGCTGTCGGTATGATGTATTATGTATTTAATTAATATAAGTACTAGTAATACGGTGGTGGTAATTTTTTTAAATGTTTAAACATATTGATATTTTAGATGGTAAATTCATCGACTTAGAGGTAATTAAAATTGCTTATTTAATTATTTAAAGCTAAATTAATTATTTAAAGGAAAAATGCTACTTCCCTGAAGTTTGAAATTCATAAGTTAGAAAATGTACGTTTCCCTCGCAAGCTCTCCTTTCATGCGTTAATTTTTATGAACACAACATAATTTTCTCGTAATAAAATAGCACATAAATATAAGCGTAAATGGAACGTGTCAAAACGACCGAACTAAGTCGCCTTATCACGATCACTTAATTTAGCAACCAATTGGATACACCATAAATTAACAATAGTTCCACATCTCATTAGTCTTTACATATTATCACTTGATTTGTTACAGCCTGATTTATTCGAATGTTAAATAATGAAAGAGTAGCTTGTTATTAATCGTATAGAAAATTATTATTTTATGTAAATTCGAGTAATTAGACATCAAAAATTACACAATTATGTTGCTAAACCCCTCGAGGACCGCGTACACGCCGGCGTGTACGATAACAATTGAATTCTCGGAAATTCGCAAGGATATCTTAGAATTTGTCTGGGAGGAGTTAAATAAGGATAAGACTCACACGGAGAATTTAGTATTCTCAAACAATATATTTGGCGTGTTATATTTTTATTTGTTTAAAAAAAATTGAGCTGTGGTTAAAACTCTCTGTTGGAGTTATGTATGACATACTTGGTTAATTTTTATTAACACTCAGTTTCTTTGTTTGTTAATACAATTTTAATAATGCAATGAAAAATAACCTTAAAAAACATTACGAACGTTAGCTTTCCGTATACCTACATTTTTTTTACTTTTTTATTTAGTCTTTACTGAGTATCTGCAATAATAGTGCATAATATTCTGTTTAAAACTCATACATCAACATATTACGATACAAAAGATAAATAATTCTTTAAAGACATGGCAGGTGAGGATAAATCTAGTAATAGTATTGTGTCTTAACCATACGGAATCCTAAATAATAAGTCAAAATTATCCTCTCATCACAATTAGCAATTTATATATGATCACATTCACCTATTTTACAAGCTTTTATTTTACTTGCAATGTTTGTATGAATGTTTGTTTGGATCAAATATTGTAAGTGAATTTTAAAACAATTATCCTAAACCGATTGAGCTGAAATTTTGCATTTTTGATGACAATGCATGGTTAGATAAGTGACGTCATTCTAAATCCAACATGGTTGACTCCCAATGATGGCGGACTATGTTCTTTAATGGATCCCCATGATATTATGGATATCAAATGAAATGGTTTTCTGAGAAAAATACGAATATATAACTTAAAAAAACTTTAAAATAAATCAAACTCATTTACTTATTACATAATTAAGGTATATAAAAGCATGTTTTTAAAAATATTTTTTAATATTAATTTATCTATTATACAAAACAAGCAAATGTGTCTTTTGATGGGATATACATACTATAGACGAATCTTGTTAAACGTGATACAATAAATACTTTCTTAGGTTTACGCGAATATTTGACATTGTATATTGTTGATTTTTGGTTCTCGACGTTTTGATTGCTTTACAGCAATAATGGTTACCGAGAAACTGATTCATCCGTTCATCGTTCGTCCGTTGCGTGGAATATATTAGAATAAATCTGCGAAAAAATCCGAAAATTTAGTTTTATTAACGTGATAAAATTATTGAAACGTTGTATTTCAGGAGTAGCGGCGGTAGCTGGTGTGTTTATTCTTCTGGGTGTGGGGATGATCGTTGGATGCCTTATATTGGTTTTAGAACATCTTTTTTATAAATACACCCTTCCTGTTCTGCGACATCAGCCGAGAGGAACTATATGGAGAAGTAGAAATATTATGTTCTTTAGTCAGGTATTGTATATTATATTTTTCAAGACATATTTTTAAAAATAAAATCAATAGTCATTAATATAGTAAAAAAATAATATAATATATATTTTTTAATTATTAATAATAAATTTGATTCTTACTTCCGCGACACTCATTTCCAATGTATCAACTTACCCTTCAGTCACACCTAAAAAAGTTACATATATTCGCGAATATTTTATTTTTACCCAATTAATTTTCAGCGCGTCTCGTTAAGCGAGATGTCTATTGTCTATATTAGCTATACTCAACCTGCGTGCCGCGGGCCGCATGCGGCCCGCCTGGCCTTTCTTATTGGCCCATCTGAAGTAATAAATTTATTGTAACTAGTTGTTTGATGAGTTCATCGATTTTAAAAACGATACCAATCTAGAAGTTCTGTTTAAAGAAAAAAAGGAAAACAGAGAATATGTTTAATCTTGGAATATTGTTCTCTAAAAATATAAAAGCGTCCAACGATGTGCCCAAATCCTACTAACATTCTTTGGGTCTACGTATGTGTGCGAATCGTCTTTTTCAAAAATGAAATACACAAAGAACGTTTACAGAAACAAACTTACAGATTCTCATCTTAATGATGTTATAAGAATGGCATGTAGCGACAAGCTAGATCTTGATAAAGTTTTGAAAAAGTGTTTACAGTACCAAAAATCGCATTAAAACATATAAACATCTTTATGAGTTCTTTTTTCTTTAATAAAGTAACTACATCGTTGACTTCGAATTACGTTTTAATTAAGACCTAAATAATTTTTGCTTGCGGCCCTCGACACCATGACTGAAACGTGTTTGTGACCCCTATAAAAAAAGGTTGAGTATGGCTGGTCTATATTATTAATAATAAGCAGTGGTAGCCCAGTGGTAATGCGCTCGCTTGGGAAACCGATTAAAGCGGGTTCAAATCCCGGGTTTCGCACCTCTGATATTTTCATGTGCGAATCATTTCTAACTTGATTACCACTTGCCTTACGGTAAAGGAAAACATCGTGAGGAAACCTGCATGTCTGAGAGAACCTAGCAAGTTTTCGAAAGACATGTGAAGTCCGCCAATCCGCACTTGGCCAGCGTGGTGGACTATGGCCTGATCCCCCTCGTACTGAAGGGAGGCCCGTGCCCAGCAGTGGGACGTTAAAAAGGGCTGATCACAAGTACATATTATTAATCCAAATACTTAGAAATGCAAAACGTTATTTACGCAAGAGAATTTAGGAACCGTGTCTTGCATCCATACGGTGTACTATTTCGAAGTTTTGACGTGTTTAACAAATACATATGTATGGTATTTACTGCTGACTCGTTGATATTCCCTATAAGTGAAATTTGTTTCAAGGTATATACATATGTTATAAATACTAAAGAAAATACTATGGATTTCAGAAATTCGTTTTTTTGAAGTAAAACTTCTTTAGGGGCACCATGAGAGGCAAAAAAGGATTGTTGTTACGTAAAATAAAATAAAAAGTACCTATAACCTACAAAAGTTTCGCTACTTGAGTGTGTATACCAATGTATATAATACGTACATAATTTAACACACGCACTCATTAATTTTTGTTACAGAAACTTTATAGATTTATAAACTGTGTGGAACTCGTATCACCTCACCATGCAGCACGGGAATTGGTCAATACTATTCGTCAGGGACATTTCACGTCGTTATTTCAAAAAAGTGTCAAGAGGGTAAGACTCAAAATTTAATAAATATAAGTTACGTTTTAAAATAGAATGTTATAAGTTTTATTGTGAAAAAATATTTTATCAATGTGTTGGTATATATGTTGCAGTCAGAAGTCTTTCGTGTTCAAAACCACTTTTGACTGACAAAAATAGTCAAAAGTGGTTTTGACTGTAGTCCTCGCAATATTACAGTTAATAGCAGCTTAACTAAAATTTAAGGAGGTGATAGATTGAAGAATGATAGGGCAAATAATTATGACAATATAATATCAAGGAAACCTTATTATTTAAAAGGAAACTATGAAACGTTAGGTTAAACTAGGTTAGGCTGTATTTTATTTATTAAAAAATATTTTTACTGACCTTCTTTGTATTGGTCAGTATCAGTAAAAAGTGATAAAGACTAATATTTTCTAGTCAAAAGTACTTTTTACTGTTTTTTTCACTCAAAAGTAGTTTTGCCTAGAAAAGAGTTTTGACTGTAACATATACACAGAATACGATAGGAATTGCATTTGTTTCAGAAGGAACACGAACAGCGTAGAAGGAGAAAAAGTAAAGCACAATTTTTCGAAATGATACAAGAAATTAGAAGGTAATTATTTTATTTACTGCTTTATTATAAGTAAACATTATCACTAAAAGTACTTTTTTATAGGGTTCAACAAGGTAGAGACCATTCATTAGACTCAATTAAGGAAAACGTTGCAGTTGAAACGTCAGAAGTTTCTGAAGAAATAACAGAGTCAAAGTTTCTATCTCCATCTCCCGAAGTTTCTTCAAGTCGCTCACCGCGGCAAAGTAGATCCCCGAGACAACTTCGCTCTCCACGAAGCAAGAGGAAGAGATGTAGCTTGGCTGGACTAAATGTTCGACGATTTAGCACAGATTCTGTTTTAGGATCTGATTCAGCATCGATTTATGAGAAAACTAGTCTTAATATCGGTAGACGATTAAGCCGCGACGTAAGTTTTTTGACGAGCTCTCCCCCAGATATTAATACGAGACTTCGAACGCCATCACCAATGGTGAGACGACCTGAAGGCTCATCAACTAGGTCATACCAAGATGTATCAGATTCATCGCGAAACTATCTGACAATAGATGCTCCAAGCCATAGAGCGAGTGTTGAAATAATGGTATCTCAAGAGTCTGATATTCCACCGGCCCCTCCTTACCCAAAAATATCTCCATCAGGTGGCAGATCAGAACTATCTCTGTTATCTGAAGAGGAACTTATAAGACTTTGGAGAAGTTCAGAGAGGGAAGTTAGGGAAGCTCTATTGACAGCCTTACAAGAAAGGAGAGCAAATTTAGATCCAAAGCAGGATCCAGGCTGAACTAAATATTTAAAAAAGTGTCAGGAAAAGAAATATTTAGTAAAACCACTTCATATTCGTCATAGAATGTGCGGATAAAGGAGCATTTCAATGATATTGATAATGTTTGAACGTGCCTTTAGATTGTTTGATACGGATTAGCCGGTTGTAGAAAAATAACCAGTGTTCATTTGAGTGTCTTGCTATTATTGTAGGAGCTGCCTTATTTTATTATTTGTGTTTTACATTCGTGTCAAACAATTTAAAGTGATCGTGGTATTTTGAGATTTTTACGTCCATAATATCGATTTAAGACTACAGATATATTCGGTATAGAATCATTTAAATTAAGTGTTAATGGTAAAGTATAAATATTTAGCTGTGACCAGAAAATTAAAAGTGCTTTATTCTATTACTAGTTTAGATGGCAATCGATTTTTTTTTGTAGCAGAATCAATGTGTTAGTATATAAATAAAGGACGTTTTAAAATTATTAAAAAATTTGGAAATAATGATAAAATCACATTTAGTCCAGTATGTTTTTCTCCGAAGGAATCATTTGTGTACATATTAAATGATATTATAGATAGATAAAAAGTGAATTGTGAATGGAAGTGATAAACAATAGGTTTCATTTATAACTAACAAATTAGATTGTACACTAATACAGTACAATTATTATTTATATTGTTTTCTTGTAATAATTTAACACATGATAAATAATTATAATAAAATTAATTTATTTTCATAATATTATTATAAAAGTGGAACGTGGGATAATTGAATTTAATATGATATGGCTAAAAGGAAATCACTAAAGTAAACGTTAACAATTTAAATGTGCTCTTACATCAATATCGTATAGTTAAATTTTAAATGTTGTATCAAAATAAGATAAAATAGCAAGCGAAACTGCCACTTTAAATTCTGTAGATAGGTAAGATACACAAATTAACTAGATTTGCACCCTAGACTTTAGTTTAGATTTCCTCTTCCTTTCTTTAATCTAAATTAACCAAAATCCTAACAAACTTATTTTAAGTAGTTTTATGGTCCTTAATAAAATTGATAAGCAATATTTTTCCCTATACATTCACATTTTTAAACATTTACCATGTTATTATTATTCAACACAATGTTTAATTCTTCCTAACTGTAATACTATTTATTATATAGTAACATGTTTTAGGCGTATTAGCTGCGTTTAGAGTTCATACATTTTAAGCGTGGTCAATATTTAATTTTCGATAAATAAGTTTTAAAAAATTTGGACCAAAATAAGATTGTTTGGTAAATATTTTATCATTTATAGTTCTATTGGATGTGATTCATCTAGTGATATTTAAAGTCTTATGCATTTCTCTCTTATACTTTAAATATAGTGTAAGTTTCTAAGTAGTAAAAAATAAAATTTATTAAAAGAAATTAGATGATTTGAAACAAATGAATTCATTGATAAGGCCGTAAAATTCTGCCATAAAATATATGAATTTTTTTGGAGTTTGGGTTAACGAGGTGGTGCCAGTGCCTCAGACACGAGATATTTAAAGATATGTTAAATGTTTCTTTTTTGCGGACCCGGAGTACTTTGTATGAGCAAATTATCTAATTTTAAATTATGTATTGAAATTTTACTTGAATAAACAAAAATGATAACATTAACAATTGGAAAATTATTATCTTAGTAATATGAAAAATATGTAGGTACATGAGACGCCAATTTTATTAGAAATATTTAAAGTTTTAGTGTAATCGATAATTATTTCTGTGTATATTAATGTACATATACAATTGATACCTAACGTATGTAACGCAAATAAACGTAATTACATGAATTTTACTAATGGAGCAGTGTTTGAGATAATAAATCAATGCTTACATTTTTGTAATTATTTCAAATGTAATGTATAAATAATGTAATTTAATAAACAATATATTAATTACCAATATTATATGTAGTATTACGAAGATGTTGACCTGATGTTTTAGGTACGTACAAAAATCAAAAACAGCAGTTTCATCTGATTGTGTTTAGCTAAATCGTTTTGTAGAAAAAATAAGTAATATTATATAAAAATAGCATAATACTCTAATAACATATTTATATATTATGTGCTCTCGAGGGGTGCTCCATTATAAAGCTATGAGATAATAGTGAAAAAATAAAATATTTGTGGGAAATTGTTTGTTTTATTTATTAGTTTTACCATTATTCTAAAATATTGGACGTCGATCTAAAAAGTACTAGATCACAATCAGCGTCAAAAAATGTCCTCACTGAATGAGCGCTCGTTTGAACATTTGAACGCGCTTTTAATATTAAAAATGTGAAAACAACTTTAAGCATTGTATTTAAGATTTAATTTACATTGTTGTATATTTATTTCAACTAGAATAATTATTACCCAAACACAATTGATGGCAGTTTTAAGAGAACTTTTGCATGGGATTGTGTATCTAGTACTTTTTTGATCGACTAGCAGAACCCGCGGCTTCGCCCGCGATCAAACTACGAAAAAAAAATATTTTTCTACTCCATCTTTCCAAAGTAAGTTAGAGAAAGAGAGTACAATTTTACAATCTATAGACTAGAATCTACGACTAGAATAGCTCGGCTAATATGGGTTTTTTAACTAACATACTAAAAGGCTAACATCTACGTTATTTTAAAAAAAAACCAGTGCTACGTACACCTGAAGCTTACAGTCTCCATCCTTCTCCTTGTTTTTTAGGTTACACATATCTAGTGCCAATCTTATTTTGCTGTAGGTTTTTGCCCGCGGCTACGATCGCGTGGACTGAAAAATTTGCTCAGTTTTAATTTCCATTGAATTTATATGTTGTCGTATCGAATTTTAATATCATGACTAGAGTGAAACTCTAGATTTACTTAACTTAGTTTACGCTAAAAAAAACAACCACAAGTATTTTACACTGATGAATGTTCTGTCTAGTTCTGGGTTCTGCTTAAATGTCCCTGTGAGAAGCTATCATCTCTTAAGTCTACGCCTGCTACTTTTAACGACTGGTCCTAAGATATATTAATGGTAATTTCAAAGCAAAGTTTAAGAAGGAATTACAATAAATTAAACTCAAAGGCATAGTCAGAAGTTATCAGTGGTATTCGAGGTATGAATTCTGATTCCCCCCGAGCACATCCAGCAAACACAGTGACCACTATAATGTTTAATGAGTTACTCACAGTCCAATCCCCATTACATAGCTTAGGCTACTTTTTTATTGCAGATGTACCAACCTTCAGAAGAAGGATATGGATAGCAGGATACTCTCTTTCTCGCGCTCTAGGTCTATTATAGTTGTCGCTGCTGTGGCCAGCCGAAAATATACCCTTTAGATTCAGAATAATTTCCGTTCTCTACTTTATAAGTTACAGTAAGAGTGCACTTAACTTAAGCCATGTTACTCTATTTAAATATATTCAACAACTCAAAGTTCAACGCCCAGTTTTACCCACTTAGGGGCTGAACTTAAAAAAAAATCTACATTCTACAATACATGTTTAATTGTATTAAAGAGCATTAATACCAAGTTTCAAGTAATTCTGCTAATAGACAATTTTTTTCTCATATAAACATCACAACCCTCTTTTGCCCTTTTTAGGGATGAATTTAAATATATATGTGTTTGTATTGTTTTAGTTTTCATTTTATAGGTAAAAAAACTTTTTTTCGTGCATCAAATACAGAGTTTCATACAAACTTACATCCTCTATTTGACAGCCTTATAATAAATATTTTTTGTCTATATAAACTTTATCACCTCGTTTTACCCTTCTAAGGGTTTAATTTCGAATAAAATCTTATATATATTTGTTATTTTTCATTTTAAAGCTAAATACAGCTTTTCGTGCATTTCGCGTTAAGAATGACAGAGTTTCATACAATATTTTATCCCCTATTTTACCCCCTTAGGGGATAAATTTAGAAAAATCCTTTCTTACCGGATGCTTACATTTTATAAGGAATACATTCCTCCAAATTTCACGTTTCTACGACCATCGGTTTAGCCTGTGCGTTGATCGGTCAGGGCATTTTATGTATACAGGATGGATTTTTGAGACGGGACAGTAAGGGCAGGTACCTTAACTGCTATAGTTACAGGAAAACCTTCCTAGGTGACCATCCATAACTTTTTGAGACATTCTGAACTACATGCCACGACCACGATGCTTATATCCGATTGTAAGAAATTATCGACCATATTCAGCGTAGAATAATGCAAAAGAAAACAGCATGAAAACTAGAAACCACGCGTTTTTCCAGACATGAGACTAATCTAGATTAATTTTTCGCCCCGAAAGCCCCCATATACCAAATTTTAGCGAATTCGTTAGAGCCGTTTCCGAGATCGCTGGTATAAATAAATAAAGATATAAAGATATAAATATACAAGAATTGCTCGTTTAAATATATTAGATTTTCAATCTAATTGGTTAACTATTTTTATTCTGGTTTTGTTAATAGCATTCTATTTCGTTTAGGCCATAGCTTCCAAACAAGTGCACAAATAATTATACATATACAATATACATATCTCTTTTTATTCGAATGTACAATCGAAATTGTCATAACGTGCCAATAAATTTAATAATGTATTTAACAATAAATTTTATATTGCTTACATTTTTCTACTTTTTAACGTTTGTGACCTCCAATAATTATTTTTGGAATTCTAAGAACTACTTATTATAACAGCTTCTCAAGTAATACTCCTTATAGTAATGAGAGGGGTGATATTTGAGACTCTTCAGCAAAACTAAAGGTAAGATCGATACATAAATACTTGTACACAAATATTTTGAAGATTCACTATGTGATCTATGTGATCTGTAATTTCTATCAAAGTCTCCTTATTTCAAACCATGTAAAATATTTAGAAAATCATATCCTTAAAAATAATAATAGAAAATATTAATTTCTTTATATATTTTTAGCTATTTTTTTATATGAATATGAAGAATAAACGAAACGAAAAATAAAAAGTCTTAATAAAATCAAGATTATTAAAAATAGCATTTTTTAAATTTATATTGTTGAATTTTCCGTTTTTACTTATATGTTGAATAGTTTTTAAGAATCACTGATCTTTCTTTAGTAATGATGTTATATGGAAGTGCTTATGAAATGATTCCCTAATTTCTATGGAGAATGCGTCGAAAAGCAATTCTTTGACGTGACATACATATTAAATATGTTGAAATTTCACATTGCTTTCGAGACGTCACGACTGACGAATCGTCTCATCCAGCTAAATTTTTCATTAACCTATCATTAGCCTTTTGTCTTCAGGTTAGCCACATAAGCGTACGACACTACGTAGATATATACACTCAACAGTAATCACTAAAATATTGTGATCACTTGCGAAAATTTGCCAAGGACATGTCATTTATTTTAATTTGATTATGACAACTAATTTTTATTTATAAAAAATATTATTTTCAATTTCCGGGTAGTTTCTTCAATTTTGACAATGTTGGTGCTACAATTTAATTTGAATTCATAGTGCAGTCTTACATCTGACTTTACATCGCTACATTCACTGCTTAATTTATTATTTACACTTGGAGAATCTAGATCACACCACCGCTCAATATTAAGTGAAGTAGACAATATTAAGTGATGTTAAAAATTGTAATCTACTTTTAAGACTTGTTAGACTAGGTCTATGAGACGGTCTATAGTTTGCGGATTTAAGGATTAAGTAAGATTTCTCGGGTAGAGGTAGCAAATCTTCTAGATATTATGAAAGGTGTATATAACCTAGATTAAAAAAATGGCCACCAATGAACATACTATAACATACAATGGATATCTGTATTTTTTGATGTTTATCTAATTAGGATAAAACATAATATACGCATATACATTATGTAGTCTTCTTAATCTGTGCGCATATATTAATTTAGTGGCGTGAATTAATTTAAATTCCAATTTGATGAAAACAAGTTTTTTTAGGCATTTTTCATAATAATAATATAAAAATATTAACTAAACTAAATATCACAAAAACCCTGGTTCTTTTGTCAAAATATGACTTACTTGAAACATAATTTTCAGTTCATTTTTTTTTGCATAATGGCTCTAATGCGTGCCAGTTGACCACAAATTATTTCACCAATGTCACGTTAAATGGAGAAGCCACGGTGGAGATTAGCCGGTGATATCAAAAAGCAATCAAAAAATATTTTAGATTATATATAAATATATATAAATACTGTATCACATTCTTAAATAGAACGATTTTATTTTTATATTTAAGGCAGTGGTAGCCCAGTGGTAACGCGCTCGCTTAGGAAACCGAGTGAAGCGGATTCAAATCCCGGGTTTCGCACCTCTGATATTTTCGTGTGCGAATCATTTTCTAACTTGATTACCACTTGCCTTACGGTGAAGAAAAACATCGTGAGGAAACCTGCATGTCTGAGAGAACCTAGCAAGTTTTCGAAAGACATGTGAAGTCCGCCAATCCGCACTTGGCCAGCGTGGTGGACTATGGCCTGATTCCCCGCGTCTTGAAGGGAGGCCCGTGCCCAGCGGTGGGACGTTAAAAAGGGTTGAATACAATTTATGGCTCAACCTAAAAACAAATGAACATAGGTCACATCGAGCTATAAAAATAAACTTCTATTAGTATAGAATACATAACTAAGTCTTGGGTCTCAGGAGGTTATATTATTTGCTATTTAAATATAGGATAGAAAATATTATTATTATTCAAACTATTTTGTGTTAAGAAAAAAACCTGCACGTTGAGATATTGATTTGAATAAACCATTCTGTGCGCCATAAAGTCATGTATGAATGCCTAAATCTTCTTTTTTTATAAATATTACCCTTGTTACGATCGAAAATGTATTCAAAGCTGATTTTACATATACTTATATTATGGTTCGTATACTGTCTTAAATTTAAACATACATACATTTAAATATTCAGCGTTGAGGTATATTAGGAGAATCATAAGAGAAGGTCACGCGTTGTGACAAGATCATAGAAGTGATAATATTATGAATTAGACGACAGTTTCGAATATACTTTGATTTATAAAAAAGAGCTGAGACGGCAGCTATGTTTTACTTTGCTCGTGCCGTAGCTTTCTTGCCTACCATTTTCCAAATTAGATTAGTCAATAAACTAAAAATTTGGTATTTGAGATTCCTCCTCCCCTCATATAATTCTAAAACCAGTAGACCGATATGTTATTAAAATTTCAGCGCCGTGACTTAGTAGCATTTCTCAATACGCATTACCCACCTGTGTTTTCAAAACACTACTAGCTCTCAACAATAAATAAATAAATCTATACTAATATTATAAAGAGGTAAAGTTTGTGAGGTTGTAGAGCGTAATCTCTAGATCTACTGAACCGATTTAGATGAATTTTGGTAAGAACATAGTTTGAAACTCTGGGAAGGACATAGGATAGTTTTTATCCCGGAAATCATCCCTTAAGGGTGTGAAAATGGGGTTGGAAGTTTGTATGGGGAATCTACTTAGGGACGAACCCGAGCGAAGCGAGGGTGTGTCGCTAGTAAATAAATATAATTTCGTCACTGGAACCCGTCCTTTCATCACTTGGTATCTAGGCAGCTACTCAAAAAATTTACATATTTTCATGTCGTAAAAGCTATAGATATCAAGATTAATATCTAATAATATAATAGAGAAAAATAAACTAATTATTAACTAGGCATTGATTAACAGTAAAGGAGCAAATCATAAAGTAAAAAAAAAACAAAAATGGCGTCGCTGGTATTTTGATTTTTTTTTCTCGGTTTCTGGACGACTACTTGGGACCTCCAGAAAATTTCAAGTCTCTATGTAGACGCGGGCCAGATATATTGAGTTCGAGATTCAATAGCAAATACGAAAAAACTTTTATTTAAGTTGAAAAATAATCAAAAAATAGCGTCGCAGTAATTTTGATCATTTCTCTTGGTTCCTTGACAAGTGTGTCTCCAGAAAATTTTAAGTTCCTAAATAAACGCGGGCCACAGATATCGAATTTGATATTCGGAAGTTGAATTCGGAGAAAATTATATATATTTTTTCAAAAAAATATATATCTAGAAATAGTGTCGCTGGTATTTCGCTTCGAATTAAATAAAATCAGCAGAAAAAAACTTTAAACAAAATAACCAAAACAAACAAAACAATTTTTGGTACAGTCAGCTAAATAAAGTAATTCTTTTCTGATTGATTTGCCGGTTTTGTTGGCCAGTTTTAGCGAACTTTAGTATAATTTTATTCAATTTAACCATTAGTTTTACCATTATGCACATTATTTTTATTATTTTATTTTAAAAAGTCAAATATCGAGTTATTATTTATTCGTTATTCGTTATTATTTCATTCGTTATTAGTATATAAAGCAAAATTATGACGCCATATCATTTTTACATTTCATTTCAATCTAATTGGTGAACTATTTTCGTTCTGGCTTTATTGTTATAAATTATTCATTAGTATGCTTCACTAAGCGGTTAGTAGTATTCTATTCAGTTTAGAACGTAACTTCAAAAAGAGTGTACAAATATTGTTATATTTCTTTTTATTTAAAAGTAAAAACGAAAATTGTATTATACAGTGTTGTTTTTAATAATTATACAATTTTCATAGCGTACTAATACATTTTATAATGTATTTGAAAATAAATTTTATGTTACTTACTTTTTTTTACTTTCTTACGTTAGTGACGTCGAAAAACTGTTTTTGGAATTCAAAGAATTATTATAGAAGCTTCTCAAGTAAAACTCCTTATAATAATGAGAGGGGTGACATAAGAGATTCTTTAGTAAAACTAAAAGGTAAGGTCGAAATATAAAATTATGTTGTACGCAAAATATTTTTATACTAAAAATAGAAATATTTTTGAGGAAATAACACAAAAGTATTGAATATTTAAGTGCAATTTTTTTGGATAGAGGTAGCAAATCTTCTAAGTTTTAGGTATTGTAAATCCGCTTATACTCTAGATAAAACAAATATCGGCACCAATCAATATAAGTAAAAATCTATGAATGTTTATTTTTAACACGGTTTCATTAGCTTCATGTGTGTGTATCTATGTAACGTAAAAAATGGAAAATAAATGATAGTTTAAAAAACTATAAAACACCGCTGTAATGATGAATCGAATTAAAAAGTAAAATATTGTTTAGTTAAGAATCAGTTGTATAAGTGTTCGATATCAGTTCTTAAAAATATTCTATTAGTACGACAGTACAAAGTACCCCACGCTTTTTTCACAAAAACATAAATTTTATCGTTAATTACTTTATTCTTATGCTAAAAATATTTTTCAATTTTTAGGCCAGTTCATCATTGAAACTTGTTTTTACTTTTTTAAACTATAACTTAAGATTAATTAAGACAAAACATTATAAAGTACGCGAGTAATTTAAGGCAAGCAGTAAAAGGTGAGCGACTTGTATTAATTCCCGTTGGTTGTGATACTCAGACGCCGCCCTCCATATACATTCTCAAGGACCGTTTTAAGGACAATGTTACTGCTGTTACACTCATGCTTAACTTCTATAGAAGATTTATATTTATGTTTTAAATAAAACTATCTTTTGGCAATTCAAATCAAATCAGCAATCATAATCATGGGAGAGACTCTCCCGAGTAATATGTAATGCTGAGTAAACTGGGGAGGTCTTGTCAATTGTAAACTTTAACTCGTTTAATTATACCATTAATGTTTCGAACTTGCCATACAATCACCTATAGATTCAGATTCAGATAAAAATAATTCGTTTAAGCGTGACTCGTAATTAGAAATATTTTTAGATAAATTGTGTAAATAAATAATTCGTAAGACAAACTTTGTTCTATTACATTGTGGTTTAAGAAAACTTGATTCCCAAACAGGACAACAGTTCGAAAATAAATAAATGAGATGAGATAAATAAATTACCTTCTTATAAAGAGTTTATTTAATTTGCGCATGATTCTATTAAAGTACTCGAGCGCTCGCATAATAATAATACACAGAGGGAGTCGCTTGCAAGGTCTAGATTAACTTCTACTCGCAGCCTTGACGCGCTAAGTACATCCAAGTATCAGAAAACATCAGTTATAAACATCAGTATCAAACAACTATTTACAATTTAAAAATATAATATAGCCGCAAGCGCGTTTTGATTTTATTAACCGACTTCCAAAAAAAGGAGGAGGTTCTCAATTCGACCGTATATATATATTTTTTTATGTTTGTTCGTGGATTTTTTCGTCGTTTATGAACCGATTTTGATAATTCTTTTTTTTGTTGGGAAGGAGATATCCCAAGAGTGGTACCATGATAAGGAAACCAGGATCTGATGATGGGATCCCAGAGAAACCGAGGGAACTTTCGAAAATTGTAGCGGCGACTAGTGCGTTTGTTAACATTTTCATTAGGTATTTTAAAGCAATACTATTTAATGAAGGTCTGGAGTCGATCTGATGATGGACCCCAAAGACAGTCGAGGGAACTCCTCATCGATTTACAGCAATTACCTGGTGTTTGGGCTTGATTAATTTGTATTGATGATACGTCTACACTAAAAATGGAAAAATAAAAACTTAAAAAAAAATAAAAACCTATTTCCACGCACTGAAAAGTAAAAAATAACAAAACGGGGGGTTTCATTTAGAATAGATACTTAATCAGATTTTTTCGAAGTCGGTGCCAGCCAATACAAATCAAAGCACACCGACTTCGAAAAAATCTGATTAAGTATCTATTCTAAATGAAAACCCCCGTTTTGTTATTTTTTACTTTTCAGAGACTGGAAGTCGTTTTTTTTTTTAAGTTTTTATTAAAGCAAAACCAATCATCAACGCATCAGTATTTTTAAAACCACTCCTCGCTCTTAACAATAAATAAATAATGGGGTTTCTAAAACCCGTCACCGATTTGTTAGTTAAAATTCCCTATGCGCTTCATTATGGTATCGTTGAGGCATTAAGTTTTTATTACACCCGCGACCTAAGTTGCAATAAAATATTTCCTTATTGATGCAGCATATATTCTTAAAATAAAATTGAAGTTAAAGGTTACGAAATCGTACTACCACGATAACCTTTACATAATATTGGTCTAGGATAGTGCTTAGGATACCATATGCTCTGTGCCAATGGTAATCCAAACAATTTCAATGGTTTATGCGTAGTTAAGTCATAAATATATTTATATAAACATCATTAACGAGATACATTATTTTAATAGGATGTGAGCCAATAAGTGTATGGTCACTTATAAGACATGGAAAGCGAACACCGGGTATTGAATACGCAGGTAATATGATTGAAGTGATAGCTTTAAAAGATGTTATTGCAACAAACCATGAAAAAGGAGAAAGTGATCTCTGCGCTCAGGATGTAGAAAATTTATACAATTGGAACCCCGACACTGAACTATTTAACAATACGCACAGTCTTAGTAAAGAGGGATATTTAGAAGTATTCGGTATAGGTAGAAGGATAAAAAAGGCATTTAAGAAATTACTAATGAATCTAGATGACGGCAGTTATGTAATAAGATCAGCTTTCGGATATTGGATCGAGGATGGGGTTGAAAGTTTTGTTAAAGGCGTGTCGGATAAGCCTTTGTTAGTGGAAAGTTCCAACCCACATTACGATATTATCGCAGTACGTATAAATTGCTAACTATTATATTTATTTTACATGACTTAATTAACGTTTTCTTTGTAGCAGTTTCGTTAGTTTTACAAAAGAATGATTATGTATTTAGATATAAAGAATTTTAATGGTATTACATACATTTTATTTAAAAGGATTTAAGTTATTTATTTTTATTTTTAGGCTCATGAGTCTTGTAAAAAATATATGCGGGAGGTTAAAAACAATTCAGCTACGTATAACGAAGCCAGTAAATACCAGAACTCAGAAGAATATATCGCAGTAAGTGTTTTTGTTACAAGGAAGGGTTTAAATTGTCTTGATAATATACTACTACACGAAAACTTCGCAAGAACTATAATACAGTTATTGGGGACATGAAATGGAGCTTCCGCCACTAAAGATCAAGAGTGTTCTAATTTGGCAGAGTGTTACGGTTTGGTGTCTTAATTTTTTCGAGAATATTTTGTCTCAAGCCTCATTTAGATTATAAATGGTGATAACAAAAATTATAGAGCAAAAAAAAAAACGCGCCTCTTACTCTGCCTCATCGTAATGCGGAAATGAGCATGACAATGAATGAATTTATAACGTAGATGACACTGGAGAGAAGATATTCTCGAAAAACGGGCTTATGGAATAATTTTTTAACATGATGACGCGAGCGGCGGTCGCTCAAGGTCGCCAATTCGGAATATTAATTGGGACACCAAACGGGAGAGACTAAGGTGTTAGACATCTAAAAGGCGTTATATACTTGTTACAGACAGTGCCTACCCACAATTTACAAAAATGATTTAAAAAAAATCAAAAATGGCACCAGAATACCTTACATTATCTGTTGATTTTAATTCTAAACATATTAAAAAAAATAATGAATAAGTATTATAATTAAATATTATTTATTTCATTTTAGCTGTTATTATTATATACATTACATTTATTTTTAACTTTTATAATCAATAATATATTATTTAGTGTTGCTATTACTATAATATGTCTAACCACAAAGAAAATCAAAAATATGAATTATTTATTAAAGCAATATTATTGTTTTATATGTAATTTAAAAATTAAATTATTAATTTAGAATGCTATTAGAACTTTAAAGTAAAATATTAAGCAACACTTTAGCTATCTTTACAGATATATATATATATATATATATATATATATATATATATATATATATATATATATATATATATATATTTATATTTATATATATTTATATATATATATTATTATTATTATTATTAATATATATATATATATATATATATATATATATATATATATATATATATATATTAATTTGGATTAGGTACTGTTATTGCGATCCACAAAGTATGAACTAACTATATCTACTGGTCTGTTAATTAGTTCGTACTGTGATCGCAATAACAGTAATTCAAATTATTATATATTTTTATTTGTAAAGATAGCTATAGTGTTGCTTAATATTTTACCTTAAAGTTATAATAGCAACCTAAATTAATACCTAATTTAATTTTTAAATCTATACATATAATAAAATTCTAACTGAGCCAAATCTGTACATTAAATATTTTTTGGAAAATCTTATTGAAATAAACATTATTATCGATACAGAGGTCGAATCTATAGTTTTTGGAATTTTTGTCTGTCTGTCTGTCAGTCTGTTACCGCATCACGGAAAAACGACTAAAGGGATTTTGATGAAATTTGGTATAATGATAGCTGGTTATCCGGGTCAACATATAGGATACTTTTTATTGCGGGAAAACATCTCATCTCTGAGAAATCTATACTAAACGTTAAAATGTAAGTAAAGACGAACCCGAGCGGAGCGAGGGTGAGTCGCTAGTTACATATAAAACAATAAAATTGCTTTAATAAATAATCAATATTTTTGATTTTCTTTGTAGTTAGACATATTATAGTAATAGCAACACTAAATAATATATTATTAATTATAAAAGTATAAAAAAAATGTAATGTATATAGTAATAACAGCTAAAATTAAATAAATAATATTTAATTATAATACTTATTACATTTTTTTAAATATTTTTAGAATTCGAATCAACAGATAATGTAAGGTAAGGTACTCTGGTGCCATTTTTGATTTTTTTAAAATCATTCATGTAAATTGTGGGTAGGCACTGTCTGTAACAAGTATATTATAACGCCTTTGAGAAGTCTAACACCTTAGTCTCGCCCGTGACCATGATTGCTGTAAACCATTCGACATGTCGGGAACCAAAAATCAATATATCCGCGAATAATAAATCCGCGAAATAATCCGAAAAGATAGTTTTCTTTAAAATGTCAAATATACGCGTAAATCTAAGAAAGTATTATGGGACACCAAACTGTAACAATGCCAAATTATAACTCTCCTTAACCTTATGTAAATCAGAACCTATCTAGTGATTGGAGTTGGACTACTTTTTATTATATACTTTTAATTCATGTTAACTGTAATTTGGATACTGTCAAATAAGTTTTTAATAGTATGGTATTAACAGTATAATAGGTACATGTATAACATTAGGTATATTAACAATTAGGCATAACTTGTAATATTTATTAGTACAGTCATTAGATTATGATTTTAAAACAATATTTAATAAAAGATATTATCTGTAACATTCTTCAAAAATGACACTAAATCCTTTACTAAAAATCCAAATTATATTTTAGGCCAAAGAGCGAATGCAGAAAAAAATTGGTGCTGACTACAACCTTACAAATGTACAAATAATAGCTTTATACGATTTATGTCGTTATACGTGGTCGGGAATCGATAATAAAGCGAGTCCTTGGTGTGCCCTGTTCTCGTTAGAAGATCTGAAGGTAATGGAATACTATGGAGATTTACGCCATTACTATCGAAACGGACCTGGTAATCCAATAAATCATTACTTTGGTCAAATCATATTGGCAGATCTATATAAAACCTTTAACAACGTAAAAAAAGGGCAAGTCAAAAAATTGACAGCGTACTTCACTCACGCTACTGTGATGGACATGACGTATACAGCTTTAGGCTGGTATAATGACGAAATGCCCTTAACAGGTGCGTTTAGAGATCCGAACAGAAAATGGAGATCGAGTAAGCTATCAGTGTTTGCAGGCAATTTAATAGCAGTTTTATACAGGTGCGTAGATTAAGTAGTTTTTCCTTATTTGTGTGCTTTTCTTTGTTTTATAATACCTACTTTCTAGATTTACGCGAATTTATGACATTTTATGTGTACTTACTTCTTCATGTTAAAACGTATGACATGTGTATGTTTGTTACTCCTTCACGATAAAGCTGGACGGATTTGGATGAAATTTAATACACAGATAGTCTATGACCTAGGGTGAGATATAGGCTTTTGTAAGGCACCTAGTGATCCATACGAGTAAAGCGAGGGTAAGTGGCTAGTGTAATATATAATTTTGTCGTAGTATCATGAAATGCAAGCTGTTGCCTTTAGCCCAGAAGCCAAGATATTTCGAATTTTCGATTTATCCAAAAACTGTTCGATTTATCCTAAAAAATGTCGAAAATTAAGAACAGTCATTCAGCTTATGATTGATAAACATTTTTATCTTGTTTTGTATCAATTGGAATACGTAGGTAGCGTCTTTGGCTTACGACAAATATAAAACAATCTTTTCCTCATATTTACATAATTTGTACCTTTAAGCAAATCTACCTGCCATCGCTTCAATCCTATTATTACTAAAAAAAAATCGTGCCAAAATTTCATAGAAATTTTATCCTTATGCTCCGGGAACTTTTTTTTCTCAAGATAAAGAAACTAAGCTTATGGAAGTAACAAACGAATCCTGTAACATATCAGTGAAAGTTCCGTTAAAATAGATAAAGTAAATATTTTTATCTTTTATACTGCGGGGATACGTTTTCTCTCTCAAAATAACAAAATAACCCATGTATTTCTGACCGGCTATAACTACTGAGCAAAATCTCGTTAAAATCAATTATTATCCATGTCGTTTCAGAGTAATTGATAAGCATGTACAAACAGAGGGATAATTTTTTTTAAAAGCAAATAATATTAATATAAGCAACAAGCAATAAAGGATAGGGGTTACCTACATTTAGGGGACTATTTTGAAATCTTACACCAACATTTTAATTTATGATTTTAGAATAAATATTTTATAAAAATTTTATTCCTTTTTGTAATATAATAATCCTATAAATTTACTTAACAATAAATGTTTAAGAAATAAAATACCTATTGCAGATGTTTAGAAGAAAACAAAGAACATTTCAAAGTAGTGTTTTACTTGAATGAAGAACCAGTTACATCGATATGCGATAAAGGGGTGTGTTCATGGCAGGAGTTTGAAAATAAATTGAAGTCTTTTCAGAATACTACTATGACATTTTGCGACGCTTGAACTGCTATTGTATATGTATTTAAAAATGCATTCTTCGCTAAACATTGTATCTAAAATTCTTTAGCTGCCGTCGATTTTATTAGTGCAATTTAATATAATTAATGTAAATATTTTAAAACAGCTTAACATATGTACATGAATATATGAAAATAGTAATTATTCATATTGTTTTAATTACCAACATTACTTATATGATATTATATCTGACATACATATTATATATACTAGCTGTTAGCCTATAACTCCTTGTGCATAATCAAACAAAAAATACTTAGCATGAGAATAATGTCAACCTATCGATTCATAAATATAGAACTTGTATATTTATGTGTAACCTAGCGACTCACCCTCGCTTCGCTCGGGTTCGTCCCTCGGTACGTTTTCATTTTTTTAAGCGGAACCCTAATTCTTTTTCTAAAATTAAAGTAGCCTTAGTTACTCCTTATAACATCAGCTATCTGCCAGTGAAAGTCCCGTGAAAATCAGTCCAGCCGTTTCGGAGATTAGCCGGAACAAACAGACAGACAGACAAAAAATTTAAAATTGTGTTTTTCTTATATGTACCGTATATACTTTCATATGCAATTAGTAAAAAGTTGTTACTTTGACATTAAAAACTGACACTTCAATTTTATTTATCTGTATAGATAATACTTACTTTTCTACAGGGACGAACCCGTGCGAAGCGAGGGTGAGTCGGTAGTAAAAATTAAATATATATATAGTTATCGACAGGAGTGGAATAATAATAAAAAAAAAACAAAAGATTAACAAAAACACTTACTCTTAACCTTTATTAATTTTTACATAAAATAATCACAAACGAATTGTCCAATCTCCAAACAAACAATAATTAAATAATCACTTATAACTCACGAAATACCAGCAAAAATGGATCGAGACACCGTTCGGTCAGTGTTTCTGCTCCGAGCGCTCACGAAAGAGTGAACCCGTTCTATGGAGGGCGCTCGCTTTTATACTATTCCTCGCCTACCCTATCACCCTCTATCTTATACGGCCTCTCCTGACGCGGAGTCGTCCTCGACGATGCCCTGGACGTCTTCAGCTCGTTCCGTGGTCCCCTCCGGGTTTGGGGTGTCCAAGTCTAGCGATAGCATTGATGGTAATTGACTTGGACCCGCCGCTGGGGACACGGGATCATCAACTGAGTCTTTATCATCAGTGGCTGTGGAGATAGCAACTCATTAAAATCTTAAAAGCTTTAAAAGAGCAGAAAGCAGTCATACAAGCATGGATACAATGATCGAGAGACTCACAAGGCGCCTTTGTTCACCTCACAGTCATAGCATCCATACAAAAATAAAAATGTTAGAGAATCAACTCAACTCAACTATGTTGTTTTATTTGTTACCGACTCACTAACCCATCATTTCTATGTGGCGTCAACCAAAGATCAATTGGCACCAACCAATTTTATTCCACATTGGCACCAACCAATTTTATTTCACATTGGCACCAACCAATGGAGTGCAACCGTTGGCACCAACCAACGTTGTCTTTTGCTGGCAGCGACCAAGCAAACCAGGTGTTGGCACCAACCAACTCATACTCACCAGTAAAGAATGAAGAACACGTGTCAGGGCACCATTCGCCCTTCCATGGCACCATATATTGTGCCGCCGCTTGGGTGGTTTTTCCACGACCACCAGCTAAAAGCTTCAACTCGTAGCGGCCACACGGTAGGACCTTTATAACTTTATAGGGCCCTCTCATCCCAGGGTCTAGCTTCCCTGTGGACTGAGAGTATTTGATTACAAAGGCAAGATCGTCAACTTTAAACTGTCTCGGCGCTTGTCGATTTTGATTGACACGACTATCCTGCTGCCTTTGGTTCC
The DNA here is from genome assembly GCA_033884665.1 of Argynnis bischoffii washingtonia. Lineage (NCBI taxonomy): Eukaryota > Metazoa > Arthropoda > Insecta > Lepidoptera > Nymphalidae > Argynnis > Argynnis bischoffii. The sequence goes on along the minus strand of CM066618.1, from coordinate 7,306,156 downwards.
TGTTCAGTAATTCACTTGCCCTGGTCCTGCAGATCTCACGCCAGGCTTGGTGTATATTGCAAGAAATGATACTAAATTCTCAACAGTTAGCTTCGCGTTAGCGGCCGCCGCTCGGACCTGCGGATTATCGATTCCTCGTATGACAATCGATACGCGCAGCTCATCAGTTAACCCCTGAACAATCCTTAATTTCAACAAGGTCCGCCGACCATATTCCGCGTATGTCGGATACTTATCAGACGTCGTGTTCATTGCATCGTATAAAATGGTAGCAAAATCCAACTGCTGTGGGCAGAGCGGTACAAACTCCCTTTTGAAATTCGACCACGTACGGTTGTTAGTTACCCACTCTGACAACCAAACTCGGGCGTCACCCTTAAGGCAAGACGCCACTCGCGAAAGACACTCACAATCTGACCAACCGTTTGCATCGCGGGCACGATCGACTTCCTCGCACCACGCAGCGATGTTATTTACCGTGGGATCGAAGTCGGAAACAAAGTAATTATTTGTTCTAACGGGCTGTAAGGCCTTAAGGACCTCTATCAAGTTAGATGTACTGGCGTCCCAACGTGTGTCTTTCGTTGCTGTGCTACCCTCTCCTACCTGCGCTCGGAGCGAACAATCGTTTGAGGGAGTATTTCTTACAGACGATGATAATTCTGATGGACACTTTGCCAACTGCCCTGGTGGTATTGAATTAACAACGTTGGAGTTATTTGCGACCACCCCACCACTCGTAGATGGAAGGCTTTCGTTAATTGCACGACTTGTCGTTTCTTTGTTCTCAATCGCGGTTAACCTCTCTAATATGGTGGACAACGTGTTCTTTAGTTCGCTCTCGTTTGACATATTTTGACGGCGAGGTGAAGGGGTTCTACAATGGCGATTACGAAACTCACGCATAGGGGAACGAGAACGGTCTCTGTGTCGCGAATCACGCCGTGATCTATGGGGATCAACATCGCGACGTTGAGGTGTATCGCGAGAACTATAGCGGGACCTACGCCGCGGCCTATCACCAGACCGGTGCCTAGATCCACTGCGAGGCATTATTTCCAAACCAGGATAGTTATCACCCGTACACAAAACAAACAACACTTAAAGCTGAACGTAAGTGAGATTGGAGATTGGAGCCGAGACTAAGATAATGTGAGCTAATGAGTTATTATCCCACTTCTGAAGTTATCGACAGGAGTGGAATAATAATAAAAAAAAACAAAAGATTAACAAAAACACTTACTCTTAACCTTTATTAATTTTTACATAAAATAATCACAAACGAATTGTCCAATCTCCAAACAAACAATAATTAAATAATCACTTATAACTCACGAAATACCAGCAAAAATGGATCGAGACACCGTTCGGTCAGTGTTTCTGCTCCGAGCGCTCACGAAAGAGTGAACCCGTTCTATGGAGGGCGCTCGCTTTTATACTATTCCTCGCCTACCCTATCACCCTCTATCTTATAATATATATATATATATATATCCCTTACTTGAGAAATGATTGATTCCCCATCAAATCTTCCACCACCTTTTTCACCCTCCTATATATGATATGTTTTACGGGATGACAACTATCTTATATCATTTAGAGGGTCTCAAACTATTTCCATACCAAATTTCATCTAAATCGATTCAGCGGTTAAGCGTAAAAAGATGATGTACAGACAGACAAATTTACTTTCGCATTTAATGCAAAAAAAATTTTGAAAACACTCAAAAGCTTTTTTTTTTAAATCGAAAAAATGTGACAAATGCGCTTGCTTTTCGCTCGGTTTCGGTCAGAAAAAAAAACCATATCTCGAAAACGAAAAAAGACATCGAAAAAATAAAAAAAGACCCTAGAGATATGACTTTGGGCTACATTTAAAAAAATTGAAAGTGCATATATTATAGATGTGCATATGTGATAGATTATTCAGAAGTTCATCAGGGAGGGGAAGGGAGGGGGGAAGCGTAAGTAGAGAAGGGAAGTGAGGGGGAGAGAAGAGAAGAGAAGAGAGAAGAGAAGATATAAGGTACCACCATGCAAAATTTTATTTAAATCGGTCCAGCAGATTCGAAAATTAGCCCGTACAAAAAGACAGAGAAACAAAAAAAATAAAAAAAATCGGGATTTGTTCTATTTCTCTTTCTATTGTTCTTTTTTATTTGTCTAGAGGCGAACCCGAGCAAATCGAGGGTGAGTCGCTAGTATATAAATAATTAGGGGACAACAATTTAAACATGACATTTTAACTTTTAAAATTATGCAAAAATAGATTGATTTCATTTTATGAAGTCGGATATATTCATCTCAGGCTATTTCAAAGTTCAGTGCACAATACGTCTGGGAATATCTGAGACTCCTGCATCGCTACGTGCACATGACAGCTTAATTTGTTTTAAATTTTAATGTGATTAAATGGTTAATGGTGTGATTAAATGCAATGTTGTATTTTAATGATTATAATATCTACACCTTTTATTAAATAGAAAATTATGTCATTTAAAACTAAACACTTTCCTAACATAAAACTAATTTTGTATTAATATTTTAGATTATTTATTACCTATTCTGTGTTATATAACTGTTTTGCAATTAATAATTTACATTTTCAAAATTAGTGCTTGTTTGTAAAACTCAATGAAATAAAATAAAAAAAAAATAGAAATCGACTTCCAGGCACTGAAAAGTAAAAAATAACTAAACGGGGGTTTTCATTTAGAATAGATACTTAATCAGATTTTTTCGAAGTCGGTGTGCTTTGATTTGTATTGGCTGGCACCGACTTCGAAAAAATCTGATTAAGTATCTATTCTAAATGAAAACCCCCGTTTAGTTATTTTTTACTTTTCAGTGCCTGGAAGTCGGTTTTTATTTTTTTTTTGTGTAAACGTATCATCAATACAAATTAATCAAGCCCAAACACCAGGTAATTGCTGTAAATCGTTGAAGAGTTCCCTCGACTATCTTTCGGGTCCATCATCAGATCGACTCCAGACCTTCATTAAATAGCAGTGCTTTAAAATACCTAATGAAAATGTTAACAAACGCACTAGCCGCCGCTACAATTTTCGAAAGTTCCCCTCGATTTGTCTGGGATCCCATCATCAGATCCTGGTTTCCTTATCATGGTACCACTCTTGGGATATCTCCTTTCCAACAAAAAAATAATTATCAAAATCAGTTCATAATCGACGAAAAAATGCTCGAACAAACATAAAAAAATATATATATATATACGGTCGAATTCAGAACCTCCTCCTTTTTTTGGAAGTCGGTTAAAAAATAAGAAGAGAAAAGGGAAATAGTTAAATTCAGTCTATCGTCGCATAACATATTGTACTATTTGTTTAGCTACAGTTTAAAATTATAATTTTAACCTCAGAAATTAAAAATAATTATATTTCAAATATAACTTTAGTAGTTTTTTTACAATATATAAACTTTCCATCAAAATTTTACCTAAAATACATAGACACAGATAGAAAGTTATTTAATAAAAGTATTATTTTTTGAAGTTATACTTCTTTTAGGACGTTTGGAAAAATATGAGAGAAAAATTTTTACGATGCGCGCGCACACCGACAGCTAAAAAGCGACATGATGAAGTTAGCTGATAACTGTTTGTTGCCATGGTAACCGATGTTATTGTCTGACAAATGATATATAATAATTAATATTTTATTCTTTCCTTAAATGATATTCTATAAATATATATGATTGTAATATGTCTAATATGTCTCATTTAATTATTTTTATTAATATATCATTCCTTTTAAAAACAGAGAGTTGTGACGTATTGGATGATTTCTTTAGCTATTTTTGTTCTGTTAAGCCAAAGAAGTATAACTTCTTACGTGCATACATAATTACCTACACACGCACTTTTTTTTTATGTTGGGAAATGCATTTACGCATACCACCTGCAGATATACAATACGTATTATTATTTTTATTCTTTTGTATCATAACGTGTTTTCACCTTATTTTTGATGTATATTTTACTTAATACATATTTCGTTATATTTCTAAATGCCTGTATTTATTACGCAAATCAAATTTTAATCATTTATTTTGAGTCACAGTATTCGTGATTTAATTTTATATTAACAAAGTTGATGTCCATTTTAATCGTTATCCTTTTGTAAATAATATCTTTTGTGCTGGTGTTGTTATCATTTAAAATGATTTTATTACTCCCACATAAACATTTCTGTTCTTTTTTCGAAACCTGTTACGATGATCTCAAATTAGATACCTACTTACATTAGTGTATGTATTCGACTGCTTCATTTTAGTTCATTTCTAATTTCGTTAGGCACAAGGCACTAACATAAAATTTATATTTTAAGGATATAATTTTATAAAGATGAAAACTTTATTGCGAATAGTGTTTCTTTGTTTCTTTATTAATATAGTGCAGTCTTCTCATTGTTATTGGAATACTGGATGCCCTTACAAATATTTCTCGACGAGGACTCCTTACAACTCGGTGCGAGGAGATATTAGAGATTCTATTGTAAAATTAATAGGTAAGTGCTATTTTTACCCGATTCTGGCAAATCCTAAACAAGGGACGCTCTTACCTGTAGGTATATATATATATATATATATATATATATATATATATATATATATATATTTATATATAACGTACGTATGTGCGATCCTATGTTCTCTCACAATTGTAGATGTACATATATTACAGGTAACTTCTCTTAGTGTACGCTTACACAATTTGTTCAAGTGTTTTTAATCTGTTTAATGCTTTGTCCGATCCTGTCTGTGTCCTGTCACTATAATATTTAAGAAAAATCAATAATTAATTAATTATTTAAGTTTAGACCACTGCGGTCAAAAAAATTCTTATTAAAATAAGATACTTAATAAAATAAATTGCTTTAAGAGTAACGTTTCTCAAAAAGTTCTAAATATAGACTCAATAGATGATGATCCAGATAACATATATTCAACATTTTTTAATTTAATTTTAAATGAATTTAATGATATTTTCAAAACGAAAATAATTTTTGATCATTTAAAATTGAAATTTAGTGAATATCTAATTGCAGGGCAACCGTAGAAGTATATAGGAGCAAGGAAACAGTAAATGAGTTGTAGGCAATGGAATCATGAAATGAGTTCTTACTTTATTTACTAAACTACTAAAGTATTCTTTAGTAAATAAACTAAGAAACTTTTAATTTTTTTAAAAAGGTATGTTCCCAGGCGAAGTCCAATATTTATAAGAAATAAAATAATAAATACTGATAATAAAATGAAAGCACCTGGGACGTAATTGCTGACATTACAGGGAAATCTAGAGCTCCTTAGGAACCCATTAGCTTAAATATTAATCACATTAGATTACTTCGATATCTTGATCGTTAAAATCATCTTAATTCGAGACCATTAAAATAATAAAATCTAATTTTACATGAAATAATAATAATTTCTTCACGTTCAAACATGTTTCATCAGGAGACGTTGTGAAAATATTTAAAACCATAAATCTAAAAAAGATTTATAGGGTATGTCAGTAAAATTACTAAGTTTTATTATAAGAAATATTGCTCTTTATTTAGCTTTTATTTTTAATAAATTTGTAGATAGCGGTGTATTTCCTGATTTAATGAATCATAGTAAAATAATAAGTACCTTGTTTAAAAGTAGTGGTAGATTTGAATCTGGAAATTATGAACTTATGTTAATATTACCAGCAGTAAGTAAAAAATTTTAAACAAATTAATTTCTTTTATTGTAACATTTTTATGCATGTTGAACAGTATGGATTCACTAAAGGTAAATCTAGAACTGATGCGGGTGCTGCGTTTCTTAAGCACATCTACGATGCATGGGAAAAATCGCAGAATACTATTGGCGTATTTAGCGATTTGTCTAACCATTTTGGTTTAAATTGAATCACTATGGCAATTAGGGCGCTGCGCTTGATCTTGTTTCTTCATACCTCAATCAATCCAGAGGGTTGATATAAATAATGTAAAATAAATTTTGTTATCTACATATATACCTACCTAATATCTGCATTCAATTACTTAATTCTCTCCATCATTATCACTCACTTAAACAATATTCAAGCTATTTGTACTGTCAATCATTTGATTATATTCTAAATAAAAAAAGATACAATAGGCTTATGGTAACATATGTAAATAAGAAACAAAAATTCTTGATTGAAAGGAGAAAACCAATCTCCATAGAAACTGGGGCACGGTGTTTACGAGGTTGAAAATTAGCTATAAATTAATTCATTTAGAAATTAGTCCAGAGTGCAATTTTTAGGGGCCCCAGCAATTGCCAAATTAGTTAAATCGAGTGTTAAATATGCAATTTTTAGGATATATTTTACATTATATTTTGACAAATGACACTTGATTACATGACAAATTATTTACATTACGTAGGTAAATAGTGAATAAACGGGCGCGCGTTTTGTATGTCTGACGATTATAATATTTTTATTCTTATAAGATCAAACGTATTTAATTGATTATGGTCTGTATTGTTATCTATAGTTTGAGAGTAAAAGATTCGCTTACCCTAAATATATACATAAATGTTGTCTACCATACATGCTTATCAGGTTTCTTGGCACAATAACATAGAGAAATAAAAAAGATGCTTAGATGTTATAATTTATTTTGTTACTCATCATTATCAGTTTACTATACTAAAACAACAGCAAAAAATTAAACAAAGCTGACTGTTTCAGGCGCAATCATTTGCCTTACGATGGAAAGTATTTGTTTATCTTCCAAACAGTATATCCTTATTATATTAGAGCGATTCTTTGATATTCCTCAGTTATTGCTTAAGTTTCTGATGTCGTTATCAGTCATCATTAAGGCAAGATACAGAACAAGGGTAGGAGATACAGTGTCTAATGTCCAAGCAATAGACAGTCAGAAAGCAATCAATAGGTATACCTGGTACCTGGGATGCGATCAGAGATACAAAAAATTCGAAAAAACGGTTAAAATACACTTATTTCCGTACCAACTAACACGAAAAGCGATTGACATATTTGCATATTGACATTTGTTGACGAAGGAGGTCTTTATTATTTTAGGTAAATAGTTTTGTACCTATTGTAACTTACTATTTTGTGTCTGCGTTTAAAAATGAATCAGATTTTAGGTGTTCGATTTGTTTTTAATTTTTTTTTTTCTGAAAATATAATTTAGCTTAAATATTACAAAAATGTACGACCAAGTAAGCACACGAAGCTATGATTGACGAATGAATTTAAATACGTTTATGGACCTACTATAGAAATATAAGTACATTGACGTTTTATGAAATAAATACGGAATTTAAGACGTTATGGGAGTTTTATGTGTATTCAGCCCTTTTTAACGTCCCACTGCTGGGCACGGGCCTCCCTTCTATAAGAGGGGAAACAGGCCATAGTCCACCACGCTGGCCAAGTGCGGATTGGCGGACTTCACATGTCTTTCGAAAACTTGCTAGATTCTCTCAGACATGCAGGTTTCCTCACGATGTTTTCCTTCACCGTAAGGCAAGTGGTAATCAAGTTAGAAAATGATTCGCACATGAAAATATCAGAGGTGCGAGACCCGGGATTTGAACCCGCTTCACTCGGTTATCCAAGCGAACGCGTTACCACTGGGCTACCACTGCCTTTTAGCCGAGCCGCCCGAGTTTTATGTAATATTGCAAATTCCATTTTTTTTCTACTTGGCCATTACCACTAAAATTAAGATTTTAGTGGAATATGCAAAAAAAAATTAGGATTTTTTTTGATACATATTTGATAGTAATACAGTAGGGCCCTAAAATGGGTTTCTCCTTTATGCAATTGTCTGGTAAAAATCGCATTGATCATACTCAGCGCAATAAGTTATACCTACAGGTATAGTATTAGCGATAACACGTCACGTGACTATATCAATGACGACTTACATGAATTTATTCCCCAAAGCTGCCTGTAGAAGTTTTCACTTCAAAAAAAAATATAACATTTTAAAATCCGAATGTATAAAAATCTAGCTAAAAAGATGGGAACAAGTTGACAAAGGATAATATAATAATACATGTTTTATACTTGCCACGAGTTTAGCTACGTGTATGTATGTCTCCGACTGCGTAATATATGTTCGTTTGTCAATTTTTTCCATTTTTTTACTTCGTTTTTTTTTTTTTTGTAAACCTTATCTGTAAAATTAATATATGCATAAATTATTATTATTCAACTGTAGGATGTGAGCCAGTGAGTATATGGGGCATATACCGCCATGGGAAGCGAAAGCCAAGTGCCTATTACAGCAATATGATGAAAGATGCAATAGGAATTAGAAATCATGTAGTATCGAGCTACAAAGAAGGTCGTAGCTCTCTTTGTGCTCAAGACATAGAAAATTTGCGAAACTGGGAATTTAATGAAAGTTTTTTTAATGGTAAACAAGATATCACTGAAGAAGGTCGCAAGGAAATGATAGGTCTTAGCAAACGTTTAAAGGAAGCATTCCCCGATTTGTTGAATAGTCTTCAAAAGGGTAGCTATACTTTTCGGCCAGCTCGAGGACTTTGGATTGAAAATAGCGTTACACACTTCGCTAAGAGTTTCGGAAATAATAATTTAGTTATTGAAAAAGCTGAAACCGATTCAGATATTATGAATGTGAGTAGTAAGGATACTATCCTATTAAATACATAGGCTTATCCGTCCCTTCTTCGTTTCAGGTCTCTATTGGCTTTACTAAAGAACTCATAAAACAAAACTTCTTTTTATTATATTCTTTACATTTCTTAAGATAAAAAGTATCATGCTATGTAAGTTTTTCGGAAAATGTCTGTTGGCCTATTTATCCATATATAAACTTAATATAGCTTTTAGAACTCACATTTCAATATAATTTATAAGTTGGTACTTACTGTTTTTAGTAAATGTGTGTGATTAATATTATTTTTTATTTTAGCCATATGCAACATGTGGATTATATCAAGAGATTGTACAAAAAAATAAAACTATTCACCCCGAAGTTAACAAATACTTAAGTACATCAGACTACCTTGCGGTAAGCAACAAAGCAATTTGCAAATATACTAACTACTCTTATAAATATATTGAAAGCTATTAATAATAGCGGCTCATACTCGCTTCGCTCGGGTTTGTCTCTCGACAAACAAGAACAAATCTATTCCACGGGAACCGTACATTTTTCCGGGATAAAAAGTAGCTTATTTGTTATTCTGATATATGAACTATATTATTGTAAAGTTTCATTAAAATCTAATCAGTAGTTTTTGTGAACTAAGCTGTTTAAGTTACTATAATTTTTTAACTATCCTACGGGAACTCTTATCTTAAATGTTAAACGGGCAAATAAGGTACCACCATGCAAAATTTCATTTAAATCGGTCTAACAGTTTCGGATATTAGCCCGTACAAACAGACAAACAAACAACTATTAAAAAAAACTGGATTTGTTCTATTTCTCTTCTTCCCCCTGACTCGGTTTTTAGCATTTTTTTTCTATGTACAAACATTCGACCTCTGCAGTTTTATTATATGTATAGATTACATGTTTTATTTTACAGAAATATTTATAGAAAGAGTCTTTCTAATTATGTTTTCCTGTGTGTTCTTTTGTTTCAGACAAAAGACAGAGTACAACGTAGAAGTGGAATAGACTATATCCTCAGCGACAAAAACATTACAGCTTTATATGATCTATGTCGTAACACATGGTCCGCTATTGACTATAAAGTTAGTCCCTGGTGTGCACTTTTTACTAAGGATGATTTAGAAGTTCTCGAATATATACAAGATTTAAGGCATTACTATAAGGATGGTTACGGTACACCGGTAAATAAAATTTTCGGTAGGGTTCCGTTAGCAAATTTGCTTCAAAGTTTCGATGATGTTAAGGAAGGAAGAGGAAAAAAAATTGTCGCTTACTTCACTCATGCAACCATGTTGGGTCAGATATACACTGCACTAGGATTATTCAAAGATGACCAGCCCTTAACCGGTGCCAACAGGGACCGGGAAAGAAAATGGAGAACAAGCAAGATAACTGCCTATTCTGCAAATTTAATAGCTGTTTTAAATCGGTGTGTACTTTTTTCTGTTACTATTTATACTCTACTTTTAAAACAAATTATTTTTTATAATTACAATGTATTTTGTAAAATTTATCTTACTTATAAGTAATTATTTATAAATAAAGTTGGCCTAACATATATTTACCGAGGCCAATCTTCCGCTTTTTGTGGAATAATTACTTTTAAGATGGAATAATTCTGAATTTTGAGTAATTTTTTTTAAGTCATTGATATAGCCATGAGTAATTGAAATTTGTACATATACACATTTACGTAATATGTATATAATAGCTCCATGGGAGCTGATTGGATTTGTACAAGAATATGACTATTATAATCCGTACTAATATTATCTATAAATGTGAAAGTTTGTGAGGATGGATGGATGGATGTTGTTGTTGCTCTTTCACGCCAGAATGGCTAAACGAATCTGGATGAAATTTGGCATAGATTACTATTTATCCCGAAAAAATGTACGGTTCCCGTGGGATAATTTGTTTTTGTTTAGGGATGAACCCGAAGCGAAACGTGGGTGAGTTTTGGTATATACTAATACATAGGTATTTAAATATTAGAGCTAAATGTCCAAAAAAATATTATACGAGTACCTATATAATATTATTTAAAAGATACACTTTGTAAATTCAATCTGCCAATGAAAGGCTAACAAATTGTAAAAGTTAGAGAAAATGATTATTTGACAATACCAGACAGGAGCCAAGAAAGTTTTTGTTCAAAAAGAAAAAAATACGCAGTCTACACCGAATTCGGCCGAATATATTTGATTGACATTTCTTCATATTGTTTACAGATGTGTAAAGGACGGCTCAGAGGACTACAACGTTGTGTTCTACTTAAACGAAGAACCAATAAGATCGATATGTGAAGAGGGTGTTTGTTCCTGGCGAGAGTTCGACACGAAATTGCGGCCATTTATTAACACTACTATCGACTTTTGTGAGTTCCGAAGCGAACCTTATTAATCTCTTACCAAAAGATTGTATGGAAGAATCATAGTATACATATGTGTAATATCTTATAGCTATGCTATGGTCTCTTTACCTAATATTTAATCGCTTAATATGTACTCACGCAATTCTACTTATAATAAAAGTAAATATTATTATTGATGTTTTAATATTACCCTTGTAATATATGATCTAATTACGTTATTAATATTTATAGCAAGTAGATATTAGATAAGTCAGTGTACCTACATACATCATACGTATAAAATATAAAACACTTAGGTGCGGAAATTTATTTTGGTTAGCTTAAATATTATTGAATACTAAAAAATACAAATGGATTGGATGAAAATATTTTCATCTCTAATTATTTTTTTTATAACAAAAATATTTACATTTATTAAAGCCTACATCGCGACTGGCACTTGACACATAGCAGAAAAAGCAAAAATAAACGCCATTTAGTGTTGCATTATCATCTTCTTAACGTTTCAGAGTCGGAGCAGGATTTCCTTTAGTTCTTATTTCTTACTTTATATTCTTAACTTAATGCTATGTGCTTGATTTCTTGTTTAATGAACTTTCTAGTTAGCTTTAAATAATGATTTGCTCTACTCGAAGTTTTTTGTTAAATTTAAAGAAGGAAAGGAAGGAAAGAATTTTTCTCTGAAACTAGTGAACAAATTTAAATAATTCTTTTACTAATAGATAACTATTAATTAATTGTTTAATATTTAATTGTTTGTTAAAGCTACATAGTAAGCCTTATAAGGCGAGAGGGGAAGACGGGATAACGCCAATCTTGCTTCAACAAGGGGCGGACATCCTCCTTCCCCACCTGATCAAAATCTTCAGAGCGAGCTTCGCCTGGGGATACGTACCAGAAAAATGGACTATTGTCAGGGTCATATTTATACCTAAAACTGGTAAAAAAGACTATAGCCAGCCAAAGTCTTTTAGACCAATAAGCCTCTCTTCATTCTTACTTAAAGCAATGGAGAAGGTATTAGATAGGTATATAAGAGATGTAGCCTTGATCAATAATCCTATTCATTTCAACCAACACGCATATCGTAAGGGTAAATCAACTGAAACTGCTCTTACAAGTCTTATAGATAAAGTAGAAAAGGCGTTAGAAGACAAGGAAATAGCACTCTGTGCATTTCTAGATATCGAAGGTGCTTTTGATAACTCTTCTACTTCGCTGTTGATAAATGGGCTGACAACCAAAAATGTCGACCCAACAACGGTAAGATGGGTAAAATCAATGCTCACTAGTAGAAGAGCCAAACTAGACCTTCACGACTCAACCATATACATATCCACAGCAAGAGGATGTCCGCAAGGGGGTGTTTTATCCCCATTACTGTGGACCCTTGCCGTGGATGAGCTACTTTACAAACTGGCAGAACTCCACATTGATGCGCAAGGCTATGCAGATGACTTGGTAATCATAGTGAGGGGTTTTTGCCAATCTTCACTCTCAAGTAGGGACAGAGTACAAAAGCACAGAGTACAAAAGGGACTAAATACTGTCAGTGACTGGTGTGTTAGAAGTGACCTATCAGTTAACGCAGACAAAACGGTTATTGTGCCCTTTACAAATAAGCGACGGCTAGACAAACTAGTCATGCCAAAGCTTAATGGCAAACAGATCACATTTTCCACACAAGTCAAATATCTGGGACTAACACTAGACCAAAAACTGACGTGGAACCCTCACCTAGCTACAATTGTAAGTAAGGCTAAGATGGCACTAGGAGTGAGTGGCCGCATGCTGAGCAGTAACTGGGGTTTAAGCCCCAAAACCACCCTTTGGACGTATACTGCCATTGTGAGGCCAATTATCACCTACGCATCGGTAGCCTGGTCTAATAAGACTAAACAGACAACAGTAATTAAAAAATTAGATAGCCTACAAAGAACAGCCTGTCTAATGACAACAGGAGCCATGTCTACGTGCCCTGGTCAAGCACTAAATGCACTACTCGGGTTGCCACCTCTACATCTATTTATACAGAAGGAGGCACAAGCCAGTATGTACAGAGCTAAAATCCAAGGCAGAACTCAATGGCTCTCACGGAAAATGAGGACTTTACAGGACTCTCTGCAAGAGATGCCGCTACTTGGTATGACAGCTGATGCCATGCAAACGCGGCACTTATTTGATAAATATTACATAATTGAATTTCCGTCAAGGGAGGACTGGACCAATAGCCAGATATCCTATAAAAACGGATCTCTAGTCTGGTACACAGACGGTTCTAAAATAGGAGCAAAGACTGGCTGCGGAATACATGGAGAGCGACCGAGGTTCAGCAAAAGCATACATCTCGGACAATTTGCCTCCATCTTCCAAGCAGAAGTCTATGCCATCCTAGAATGTGTAGAAGCCAATCTATGTAAGCACTACACAAATCAAACTATTTACATAAATTCGGACAGCCAAGCCGCACTACTAGCACTAGACTCAAACATAGTCTCATCGAAGCTAGTAGAACAGTGCATGGACCGATTAAACTTCTTAGCAAAAAGAAATAAAGTAGTACTAAGATGGGTACCGGGTCATGCGGGGATAGTTGGCAACGAATGTGCCGATAAGCTCGCTAGAGAGGGAGCTCTTGGCTCGCAGCAGGGTCCTGAGCCGTTCTGCGGAATACCCAAGAGCTTAGCTCAAAGAACCCTAATGATAGCATGTCTCAAGACAGCAAAAAAGGACTGGAATGAGTCAAATGGAATGATTCACTCCAAGACACTGATTAAAGCCTATGGCCTACAAAATCTACCTACCTACTAAAGCCTACAAAAGGTTTAACAAACCTTATGTTAGCGCAAAACAGGAAAACCTTACGATTACTGGTAAGGACTTTTACTGGACACTGCTGCTTAAACAAGCACATGTTCAATATGGGACTGAGCGAAACGCGAACCTGTAGAATATGCATGGAGGCAGATGAACCGCCACTTCATCTTCTATGGGAATGCGGACCGCTCATGTACAAGCGTAGCATTCATCTAGGAAAACAGGTTATAGGCCTAGATGAAATAAAAGAGTGCAAACCTAAGAAAATCCTGCAATTTCTTAATTCTGCAGGGTTAAACGGTTCACTCTAATGAAGAATGTGGCGATCACAATAGACCAGAAATGGTCGCAGTGACATCACAGCCGCAAAAAGGAAATAAAAAAAAAAAAAAAAAAGCTACATAGTACAAATTTTTCTTAATAGTTATTACTCATGAAGCTAGGATCGCTATCTGGTTTTAATATATTGCCGACCGAAATGATTTTCGAATGGAATGTTTGTTTTCTGTCTGATCTTCAATCATAAAAATTGGATAATATTGGTAATATGTTTTTAGTTTCAGCGTGGTTTGATTATTTGATTAAAAAATATTAATTAATGTCAGATTTGACTTAGGTACTTATAATTTTATTATATGTATAGATATCATTAACTGTTTATTAATGCTATATTTGTAAAATATTGTTTGTTGTTCTTTCTTTGCCCGTAAAGCAAATAGAGCAACGAACTAACGCTCCAATAGAGCAACGAACTAACGTGACTTTTAAATATGAAAGGCCCATACATAATATGGGCATTACGTATTCTAATTTTTAATGCAATCATTTTTTACAATTCATGATAACATCGTTAACCGGTAAGTGCTTAGAAGAATTATGTAGCCTTAATCTTGATTTTTGCATATCAATATCTATCAATTATTTTGAACTCTTAGCTTTCTAACGCAACAACAGATAAACATATTATAAATATAAGTGTTCCGTAGCCTGTAGCCAAATAGCTAAATTGATGCTAATAATTTTGTCTGTTTGTCATTTTGTCTGCCCGTATAGATTTTAGTCATTTAACTCAGGAACTATCGGCAATCGTTACACAATAATCTATTCAAGTAACGACGAATAAAACAAATATTGGTAGCTCCACAATATACATATGTATTGGACAAGTTATTGGACAATTTGATTATCATACGAATATCCTTATAAGAATATTTGTGTATAATGAATTGTGATAAAAATGAGTTATGTATTTCAAAATAATTTCGCTTTTCAAGTTAATCATTGAACTCAAATTTTTATGTGTAAATGTAATAATTCTTACATGTATTACCATATTCATTATTAAAAATTTGTACGTACGACAAACATGTACGTATAGAATTTGCCTATTTTCTTTGTAATTATTTTTATTTGGGTTCCATAGCTAAATGGCTAAAGCGATGTTTGTTTATTTGTCTTTTTGTCTAAAATAAGTATAACATGTGTATCTGTATATCTTTGAGTTTATCTATGTATGGCCCGCCAAACAAGTTTTAATTTAGTTTTTTTTTCTAATATTTTAAAGGTGACTTGACTTTTGGTGGTCTTAGCTTTAAATCAAAAAAATCAGTTCGGCCGTTTGCAGGCTTCAGTTTTTTTCTAGACGGTTAAAAGTATATGAGCAACTTCCACAGTCTAATCTATTCAAATTTGATATTCCGTTACTTCCGTGACATTGCAACGATATAGTATCTTTGGCCTGATGCTGCAGGGTCACGTCAGATTAATAAAAAACAGCGATAGCAACATCATTTACAATTCTAAAATAATTCTTGAAAAATGAAATGAATCGATACAAATTATGATGATACAGAATCACCAATTATGAAACCAAAACCATAATAAGTATAATACTTATAATATTTTAAATGGACTATAAAGATATTGGGACGAATGCTAAATTTAAAAGTATAACAAAAATTACATTTCAAAACGTAAATCATTTTATACATTGTAACACCGGAATCATCACACTCAATTTGCATATATGGCAAAGGCCACTAGTTCTTGTTCACCTTCCATATTTAAATACAAACATATTGAATTGTAATTTCAATCTTAGGGTGTCGTAAATTAACGTGTATCACTTTTTTCTTATTATTGTTTTTTTATATTGTTTCCATTATCATTATTATACAAGTGACTTGCCCTCGCTTTGTTTAGATGCGTCCCTAGATAAAAACCATGTGATACTCCAGGTTATAATCTATCTGTGTTGTACTAAATTTGTCAGAATCTGTCCGGCAGTTTATGCGTTTAGAAGTAAAACACACACACAAACTTTCGTATTTCTTAGTATAGTCTAAGTTTATATTTACGGTTTTACCGTTCCAATGTTTATGTGCTACCAAAATTAGGTTTTACTTAATACGAAATCTAAAGGACAAAACTTTTCTACTATATTATAGTGCCAAAATTACAACCTTGATAAGTCTTGGGAAACAAGTATAAAACTAATTAAAAGATAAAAGGCTATTGCTCACTCCTCAGCACTCCAAAAAGCGGATTATGACATTCTGAGGGGCGTTCAAACAAACTGCTCCTTAAAAGTTTTATTCTACCTCCTTTACTTTAATGTATTTGTGTTACCTTAGTTTCTATTGCCTTTCGTCTCTAAACATAAAGTTTACTTTGCGGCTTCTCTCGTATACATTTTGTTTTGGCAATCCAAAGATAGATTAAATTCTTAAATTAAAGAAATATTATGTATTACTAGCGACTGCCCCTCGCTTCGCTTCAAACACAAGAAAACAAATCTATTTCACGAGAACCGTACTTACTGAGTTAACAGGCTATCTAATGCAAAAGGAATGTTTCAAATTGGATTATTAGTTCTTGAGTTTAGCGCGTTCAACCAAACAAACAAACTCATCAGCTTTATAATATTAGTATAAATATATTGGATTGTAGGATGCTGCGCTTTGCCTTTACTGGACAGAAATTAACAGTATTCAGCCCTTTTTAACATCGCACTGCTGGAAAGGGCCACCTTTAAACATGAGGGGGATCAGGATATAGTCCACCACGCTGGCCAAGTGCGAGTTAGCGGACTTCACATGTCTTTCGAAAACTTCCTAGGTTCTCTCAGACAGGCAGGTTTCTTCACGATGTTTTTCTTCACCGTAAGGCAAGTGGTAATCATGTTAGAAATGATTCGTACATGAAAATATCAGAGGTGCGAGGCCCGGAATTTAAACCCGCTTCACTCGGTATCCCAAGCGAGCGCGTTACCACTGGGCTACCACTGCCTATATTACCTAATATTTAATATAAATATTGACTATTAGTGACTTAACCTTTCATTGCTCGGATTGCGTCCCTAAACGTTTTGAACAAATAAAAATAGTTATTACAAGTGTACCTTAGGAGATACTTATATACTATTGTAGACTTTTCTGTAGGCCTTTTTAAAATCTATAATTTTGTAGTACGTTGCTTTATTGTATCTTTAGAGGCTTAGTTAGGTTAGCCGTATAAATTTCTAAGGATAGTCATCCTTAGAAGTTTTTCTCAGTTATTGTTTTCCCGTGGGATTGAAATATTTTGCTGAAATAAATTCTAAATGTTGACCCGAGTAATAAGTCGAGTATCAATACACAAAATTTCGTTAAAATCCGTTTAGTACTTTTTGCGTGAAAAGTAAACAGTTATACAAACATACAGACAAACACAAAAATTTCAATAACTATTGTTCTGGGGTTTACATTATGTACACAATACGTAACAATCACCGTTTTTATAAAAAAATATTTCATGTATAGGTTTCGCTTTGTTACTATTTTTTTATTATGTGTATAGATGCTCAGAAATCGAAGCCACGAGGATTTTGGCAGGAGGAGAAGTAGAGTGCATGATAAATAGAAATGTTAATAATGACAAGGAAGTTAGACGTTTTAAAGAATTATCTTACGTTGAGCGAAATTGGTTCATAAAAAAAAATGATTGATTAAATTGAAGTTCATGTAATGACTATGCTTTATTAAAATAAATATTATGATATTTTTAATATAATCCATCTATTAAGCAGGAAAACTAGTTTTAATAATATATAATATATTTAAATGAACAATTCTTGTATATTTATTTAGTACCTGGGCGACCGAGCTTCGCTCGGAGTTCTTTTTGTTATATTTTTTAGATAAAAAAAATAAAAACTTAAATAAATACAAAAAAAAACTAAAGTAAAAACTTTGCATTTCGATCTCGCTCAGGTCCCGACTCGAACCCGAGTGTCCGAGATCGCTGGTATAAATAAATAAAGATATAAATATACTACAATTGCTCGTTTAAATATATTAGATTTATACCGGCGATTTCGGAAACAGCTCTAACGAACGATTTCGCTGAAATTTGGTACGTGGGGGTTTTCGGGGGCGAAAAATTGATCTAGATTAGTCTTATGTCTGGGAAAACGCTGACTTTCGAGCTGTTATGCGGTTTTCTATCACATTACTCCATGCAAAATATGGTCTATAATTTCTTACGCTCGGGCGTAAGCATCATGGTCAATCACATAATATGTCCGGAATCGAATCCTGGTCAGATACAAAGTTTTTACTTTTGTTTTTTGTATTCATTCAAGTTTTTCGGTTTTTTTTTATCTAAAAATACGATATAACAAAAAGAGAACTCCGAGCGAAGCCACCTCGGTCGCTCAGGTAATATGTTTAATTAGGAATTCTTATTGAAAAATCTTAAACAATTTTACTTACTTTAAAGAGAAAAAAGATTTACTGACTTCTTAACTACTTCAAAATGGAGGACGTACTCATTCGGTTGTTTTCTTTTGTATATATCATTATTTGACCTTTTTAGCCAATTATGAATAGATTATCATGATTATTTTAAATTTTTATAAAAAGAAGGTATACTTCATAAATTCTTGATATCCATGAAAGTTTTTGAGGAAAGTAAACATTTAGGTCGCTTCCTTATAAGAAACTTTAAGATAACAAAATCTCTCTCGCGTGCTGAGAAACATTTTGATAATAGCTCTCGTGACATAAAACCCCACTGAAATAGAGAGATGGGCGCCGCACGAAGTTTTACTGCCTGACATTCAGTGCTACGAGTAAAAGCAATATAAGTCTGTTATATGAATTATATTTTAAATTTTACGGTTATTCCTTAAATATATAGATAGTTACTTATTAATATACTAAATATTACCTTGAAAACATGTTTGAAGTGAACACAATATTGCACATTAAAAATCCTTAATGTGATCAGGATCGTTAAGTTTGAAAAAAAAATAAAAATATTATGTAATACATTGCTTAGGCAAATACAGATCTGTCTGAATTTTTCAGTGAAGTCATCTTGTATGTAAAAGAAGCATCACGATTAGCACGCTAAAAATATTCTCATAAAAACAAATATGCTAGAATGTTTCGTACAACGAAGCAACTACAATTTATAAATAAAATTAGTAAAATTTCACTCGCAAAGTGCGTTTCTTTTATTGAAATGGGCTTTTGAAATAAATTGCTAGCGTAAGCTTAACGCAAACATTTTAAATAGTCAAATAGATTTAAATAGTCTAGTCGTTTCATAAATATTCAATTCTCTGTTGAATGTATAATGGGATACTTTAAATATTTTACATGTATGTACAATGTATATGTGTACTTATTTAAATTGCTTCACAAAGTGTGAACTAAATAATTATATTAGGTATATTTATTTAGTTTATTTAAACACACATGTACATGTACATTAAATTTGTAAACACACATGTACATTATATTAGGTAAGTAGAACGATTTTGTGAAAACGAAAAAAAAATATTTTTCAAGATACCAGTAGGTACTACTATTCTTTTAGACACATTGAGAACTTATACGTATATAAGGTTTGGTTTGAGTTGATGAGCCAGTATAGTAATAAAATAAAAGGAAAATTTGCAATACATTCTCAAATCAAAGAATCAACTCATAAGAGAGTACCCTTTTGAAAGGTTAATATAGAGAAATTTTATTACTTTCAAAAACTACAGACTTAGGATTTTTTTGGATAAATAACTATAAAGATGGTTAAAATAAGCAGTCGGATTTATCTTCTGTGTTATAAGTAAACAAGTTTATTACGATATGATGAATGATGAAAATGCAAATTAAATTTACAAATATAAATTTAATTTTAGTTTAAAAAAGTAAAAAATACGCTTTAACGATTAACTGAACTAAAAATAAAAAATAATATTAAGTATAAGAATAAAGTTATTAACGAGAAAATTAATGTTATTGTGAAAATAAGTGTGGGGTGCTTGTATAATATTTTTATTCTAACTCTACTTTTAGAAATCGTACCAATGGAATATTAATAACAACTGATATTGAGATCAGTATTGTTTGTCGATGAGTAGTTTTGTCCGTGAAAGAGTAACAGATATCAATCCATCTATTTATCCATACACTCTCACAAATTTTCGCGTTTATAATATTACTAGCAATCAATATTTGTCTGTTATTCGGTATTCGGTCTATTCTACTGCTTTCATTCTATTCAGTCGAATATCTAGTTATTAGTTATTGATAAAATGAAAATATTTATTTATTTTATAATTATTCTTATAATCATCAAAGTAGACATAAATGTCGCATTATGTTGCATTATCGTAATTAAAATTTAGGAGTAGATGGTAATGATTCAGAAAGACTATTTTTTCTGTATTTTTAGGCAGTAGTGTACTCCTTTTCTTTTCGTAGACAATTCCAGTTTCAGAGAAAAGACGCTCTGAATAAATACTACTTCCTGACGTCAAACAAGAAACAGCTCGATACAAGTTTTACTGCTACGTGCTACCGAATTCTATTCTATTCAATTGAGCCTTCTTTTTAACGTCCCACTGTTAGGCACGGGCCTCCCTTCAATACGAGGGGAATCAGGTCATAGTCCACCACGCTGGCCAAGTGCGGATTGGCGGATTTCACATGTCTTTCGAAAACTTGCTAGGTTTTCTTAGACATGCAGGTTTCCTCACGATGTTTTCCTTCGCCGTAAAGCATGTGGCTATCATGTTAGAAATGATTCACACATGAAAATATCAGAGGTAGAATGCTTTTGCCTAATTCAGCTTTTCGGCCAAAAAGCTTACAGAATATTCGGTATTCGGCGTATGCTCGAATATACTATTCGTTCCAAGTTTAAATATTATATACGTAATTACATACGTATTTAATTATTTAAATATGGGCAAACTATAAACAAGTCCTTTTACATTTTGACTAAAAATGGTTATTTGTGAAGTAAGAAAGGGGTATTTCTTATTTAGAAAGGCATATATGCTATATAACAATACACATAGTATTAATGAAACATAGCTTTAATTAACTAAAGTAAAAAAATAATAGGTTACCATGAAATAATTAATGTGTATTATTGTTTTCAATTAATTTTAATAAATCGTTTTAACAAACACTTATTATCAATTTCATGAATACTGGAATTAAAAGCACTTTCCCCGAAATAATTATTAACGTTCTGCATGATTTTATAATTGGTGTTTGTAAAATTAAATAATAAAATATATTTAATACTAGCGACTCACCTTCCCCCGCGTCTTATAGGCGGCATGAGTATAAATAGAAACACATAAAAAATAAAACAATTAATTAAAGGTAAATTCGAGATCTCGTTTGTCGTTTGAGTAGCGAAGATTTAAAAAAAAAAACCATGAATAACTCAAAAACTGTCAATGTCAAACTGTATATTGTAGAAAAACTGGTATCGAGTAGCTTTCGCCTTCAAAAAGTGAATAGATCCTTTATGGGGCAAGATGTACGCATGTATAATAGAGCTCCACAATCGATTTTGAGCTTGCCATTTAAAAAATTTAAGTCTAAAATTAAAAATTAATACATTTTTAATTTTAGACTTAAATTTTTTAAATAAGGCAAAGTGAATAAGGCTTATTATATAGTCACGGAATGTGTGGAACCAATATCTGGTTGGGTCTCACGGAAGATAAATGTATAATAATTATTGTATTACAATATTGTACACAATTATTATTTTAAAAGAGCAACTGTTGAGTTTCTCGCCGGCTCGTCTTAGCAGAACTCCCTTCCGAGCCGGTGGTAGTTTCCTCACGGACTGACTACACTGACTTTTAATTTAAATTTAAAATGTGAAATTGACGATTCAAAAGTGCTTGTAAAAATCTATTTGAATAAAGTATATTTTGATTTGAAAAAAAGGAAGAGAAAGTGTCAAATCTACAAATGCATTCAGGTAGTTATATTAATTTCAAGGTTGCATTTATAATTATAAGATAAAGAAAAATGTGATTTTTACGTTTTTCCAAAAAAAAAAAAAAAAACTTCATAGGAACTTTTCTCGGACTTTAACAAATTTTGAAAAAAAAAAACAATTGCCGATTTGGTTCAGCCGCTCTCGAGATTTTTGCTTAGCAACACATTTAGCAATACATTTTTTATTTATATACATAGATTGCTACGTGCTTCAATCTGTGGAGTGAAAATAAAAACTGGTTACATGCAATATACATAGGTGTCAATTCACTACTTTAATAAAGAAAAAGTTACGAAAAAGCGTTATCCAATCTGTTTTCCGAACCAAAAGTATTACTTGTTAGTAAGTATTATAGGTTTTATTATAATATAGGTTACATGTAGAAGTTTCTGATGTAAAATTGATCAGGATTTGTTGTTGCTCGGCTTTGAACTTTACAAGTTTGAGCAAGTACGCAACAAGAGCATACAAGTAAGTGAAATTAAAAAAAATGTTAGAACCTTAGACCTTAGTCTGTTACATACGCTGACGTCGCCCACCTTCACGAGCCGTGTGCCCTCAAATTAAGACTCTGCATCATCTCTTCAGCATCTCACATATATCATATGCGATGCCTAGCGAAGAACCGCTGAGGTCACACACCATCACGAGTCACCGCTACGCGCGTGCCTCAAAATTAAGACTCTGCATCAGCATTTTATAATCTTATATATTCCGATAGTAATAAGTAAATTCTATTCAAAATATGTGACTCTAACATCGACCACTATTGTTTCATAGTATTAAGTTTACTTGTAATATTTCTATTTTAAAATAATTTTAATTAAAGAATTAAGTAAAGAATTTGGTTTTTAAGTCCTCCGGCTATCAGAAACGTTATTTGATTTATACATATGTATTTATTTATACTAAGTATATTTAAAACAAAACCCATTTTATCTGATAAACAAACTGGTCTTAGACTTAAGCCATCATTCACTTATACTCGTATGTATGAATGTTTGTATGTAACAAGGATATCTTATACACACTATGTGAAGAAAAAATGACTAATAAAACTTAGCTAAGATTAGTATTAGAAACTTTCTAACTTACAGTCATTTCCTATTCTTGATCTAATTTGAATTGAAACTATTTTGAAAGTTTAGTAAGGATATTTAACACTCGGACTAGGAGGAAAAGAAAATGTCCAGCAATAAAAAAAAACATTGAGGACTTCGACAAAGCTTGAAAGACTTTAAAAAGGTTTTGAAAATATGATAAGGTCGCTCAATAATTTAGAATTAAGGTTTATATTATTCTTAACTAGCGACTCACCCTCGCTTTGTTAAGGTGCGTCTGTAGGTCTACGTCGTCGTTTAGGTATGTTTTAAATACATAAAATAGTTATTGTGAATTTATCTTAGGGGATAGACACATACTATCGCGGATTTTTAAAAATTGTAGGTCTTAAAAAGATCTACAATTCTGTTGTATTTATAAAAATTTAGCGTTAGCCATATAAGCGTAAAAAAAAAGTTTTTTTTTAATAAAACACCGTTTTAATTTAGCCATCTTATGCAAAATATTTATAAATTAAGTATATACACAAACCTTCCTCGTTTATCGTTCTTTCTGTTAGGGAATCATGTTAAAACTCTTTTTTAGAAGAAATAACCGGAGAAACCGACAGAGGCAGACAGTGATTTTGTTTTATATCATGTACACTTGTAGATATAGATGAGCGACTTACGCTTGAAATTAATTATATATTTTCCCATGAAAATAAAAGATTTTACGAAATTGTAAAAATGTTAATATTTAACCCTGTTACCAATAGCACAAGAAGTTTAAATAAATCAATGAAATTTTTGTATGAAGAACTACTTGAATAATGAGACATTTTCCTGTAGTAAAAAGTATCCTAAGCATTAAATAGAGCAATAAGTTATCACTACACAAAATTTTGCTAATATCGTTAGTACTTTCTACATTAAAATAATGCACACAGATATACAGAAAAATACAGAGATACAGACAAAATTTCAACAACTTTTATTTTGGGTTTTATATTTTGTATACAATTCGTAACAGTCATTGTTTTTAAAAAATATTTCATGTACAGATTTCGCTTTGTTATTATTTTATTATATGCTTATACTTACGTTTGAAAGGTACGTACGTCAATTCGGAAAATTTTTTACAAGTTTTGTTTCCATAAAGCCATTATTCGGACTTTTAAAACAACGGCTATCTAATGCAAAAAGAATGAATGAAAATGAGTAATTAGCCAAAGTATTCCAGCAGTTCTTTTGTTTCGCGCTTAGCATCGAATAACATTTCATTTTATATAGAGTTACCATTTAGTACTGTTAAAATAATTAATATTTTTTTCAATAAAGAGTGCTTAGTATAACTAGGTAGATCTAATAGTTCTGACATGTCTAAGCGATATTCTATAAGATCTTGGAACCGCAATTTGTAACTAGATTGGGACTCATTTGAAAACGTTGCTTTTCGATAATGTAACACTGACTGAAGGTAAAGCTTGCTCTAAGTGAATTGCCATTCTCGACTGAATTATCGATAAAACTCATACGTGAACTATTTCTATAGAGCTACCTGCTATTTATTTTTCGAAAGATTCATCAAAAGTACTTTATTCTTGGTAAAAAAGCGAATTAATTGTAAATGACAACAATTATTTTTTGAATTTAGAATTATATCATATCATATTGCTATGAATGAACAGTTTTGAAAATATTGTTCTGTTTGTTTCCATCAAATCACGGTCTTCTTCAGGTCAAATTACTAAAGAGAGAATCTCAGAATATTTCATACTAGCGACTCACCCTCGCTTCGCTTCGGGTTCGTCCCTAGACAAAAACAAATCTATCCCACGGGAACCGTACATTTTTCCGGGATGCTATATAACCTATAGCCTTCCTCAGTTAACGGGCTATCTAATGTAAAAAGAATTTTTCAAATCGGATCAGTAGTTCCTGAGATTAGTGCGTTCAACCAACCAAACAAACAAACAAACAAACAAACTCTTCAGCTTTATAATATATTATTAGTATTAGTATTAGTATAGATGATAGACCCCAACCACATAGAATTTATTTACATATTTATTAATCCTTCATTACACCAAAACAAAAATACAATTTAAAAGAATACATAAATTTACAAATATATATTTTAGTGTATAGGCGGCCTTATCACTTAAAGTGATCTGTTCCAGGCAACCTATATTATAAAGAAACTCGTAGGGTACACATTAATCTTATAACCGTACATTTGGAAATTCTGTTTTTTGTTCAAAATATTTACAAGGTTATTTTAACCTTGAAAACAAATTCCGTCTTTCCTGTTCACCAGGAAGTTCATAAATTTTAAAACAATTTATTATATTATAACCTATTCGATTACCTATTCAATTATAATTTATTTAAATACAATGACATATAACTATAAAATAACATGTATTTAGGAGTAGCATTAAGCTTACAATAATTCTTTTCACATTATTTCACCCAAAATAAAAATGTTTATCTAGTTTTTTTAGCATTTCTTGGGTTGATTAAATCTTTGAATTCAAAATTAAAAAAGATGATAAACTTTACTCTTAAAATATGAATTAGATGTATATTGGACGTATATTGGACGTTCAGATATACATTTTATAGAAATTAATTATATAAAATTTATTTTCACTTGTTATAACAAGGTATTTAAAACGCCATCTACTGTTTAAACAAAAAATTAAACACCACCCACGTTATCACGTCGCAAAACAATATCTATCATGCTTATGAAAATGAGGTTATTAGAAATAATTCATTCCTACACTAAGAGAGGGCGCCTGGCTGTAGATGATTGATACATAAACTTACATTAAACCTTTTCTTGTAAAAGTTAGCGAATCCTAAGTAATGCCGAAATTTTGCCTTTTTTAAATTAATAATATCCTCCCGACTGCTCTGGAGATATTATAGTGCACAAGTATGCGCGCTAACACAAGTGCACCCTCTATTACTATCACTCTCATACTTCGGTGGGACTACTATTCGACACGACTAGTGAGAGTTAAGGCGCAGGACCGACGGCTTTACGTGCTTTCCGAGGTACGGGGGTGAAACACCGCCAACTTCCCAACTCCGGACTGTGACATTACCTGAACAGAAAGATTCAATAACTAAACTTAGCCCGACCTGGGACTCAAACCCAAGACCTCCATGCATACCTCATATGCTAGCCACTACAACCACGAGGTATCTGTACTAATATTATAAAGCTGAACAGTTTGTTTGTTTGTTTAGTTGAACGCGCTAATCTCTGCACCTACAAATCCGATTTCAAAAATTCTTTTCGCATTAGATAGCCGATTAACTGAGGAAGGCTACAGGCTATATATCATCCCGGAAAAATGTATGGTTCCCGTGGGATAGATTTATTTTTGTTTAGGGAAACGAAGCGAAGCGAGGGTGAGTCGCTAGTATAATATAAATATTGAGATATATATCCATTGCGTTAGGAATCATCTTATTGTTATATCTCTAACGAATGAAAGGAGGAAAAAGGATGCACTACGAGTAACAAAATACTCGTAGCAAGTACAACAAGAAGTCCGTATCTTTAATTAATGGGAAGCATTTATCTTAGAGGTCATTGCTTATCCCAGCTTAGAGAAGTCAAAGTAATATACAGCGGTCATTTAATTAACAGTGCTAGACAGTGACTTTACTAGACTGTAATGGAAAGTAATAGCAAGGATTAACATTATATGCGTACAATACTATACGTATTATTTACATTGTACATGCTCGTACTATGTATATAGAACCTTGTACTGTACTGTACGCTAATTATATAAACAAAAAATAATAATCCTTTATTACTTAGATATATAATAATAATAAATATAAAACATTTGATGGAATTCTAAAGGAAGTGGTACTCAACTCAACTATATTTTGAGTACTATGTGTGTACTATGTATTTTTTGTGTGTGATATTCATTCATCAACGCAGAGCCTAAACCACAGGGGTTAAAAACTAGAAATTTTGGCAGGTAATGCATTTTATAATGTAACACATCCACTAAGGAAGGATTTTCAGAAATTCCACCCCTAAAGGGGTAAAATAAGGGATGAACGGTTAAAATAAATAAATATGTATTTCAGACTTTTTGCAAATCTATCCTCTAAGAGAATGAAATAAGGGTTGAAAGTTTAGATGAGAGGTCCGTTATTTTTGAAGTAAGAAGCATGAAACTTCATATACAAGCTTCTGATTAAAAATAAATCCCATCAAAAACATAAATGTGAAAATGGGAGCCAAGTTCAATATTAAGAATATGCGTGGTTGTCAACTTCACCGACAAAAGAATTGATTTAAATGGGTACCAAGTTCTGTAGATAATCCTAAAATTTATTAATAAGAACATATTTGAGTTCAAGACTGGGTTAGTTTTTACCAGTAAAGCAAGTTTTTAGAAGAGTGAGACATGTTGACCTTACAATATAAAAACATAACTTGCGTATAGCATAAAGAAGATATATAAGTGATTTTAGATCGATTTTACGTCCCTGAAAGCCCCCCATATACCAAATTTCTGAGAAACCGTTAGAGCCGTTTCCGAGATCGCAGGTATACTTAAATTAATAAATATACAAGGATTACTCGTTTAAAGGTATCCATATTAATATTATAAATGTGAAAGTTTGTGAGTATTTATGGATGTTTCTTACTCTTTCACGCCAGAACGGCTGAACGGATCTGGATGAAATATTTTGGTACAGAGATAGATTATAGTCTGAAATAACACGCAGGCTACTTTTTATCCTGGAAATATGAACGGTTCCCGTGGGATAGGTTTGTTTTTGTTTTCCTAGAGGTAAACCCGAGCGAAGCGAGGGTGAACCGTTAGTTATTATATTGATTAGTTATGTACATTGTACATGCTTCACATATACGTACCTAGTACCTACAAACACTTTTATTTCGTACTAGTTCTAACTGTTATGGTCATGAACTTATTAAGATTTTTTTCAAAACCTATTATTTAATATCAATAACCTTCCCGCGTCCTTACGATAACTTAAACTTCATAAAATACTTGCCAAAAATCATCACAATCGGATGAATTTTTATATTAACTAACTGCAGTAGAGGCAGAGTTTGATTAGAAATTCAGTAGAACTTGATATATAGACTGGCATTACTTACATAATGGAGGTCGTAAGTAATGTTATCTCTAGCACGTAGGGCGAATTTGTGTTACTATAGAATTATTAGCTTTAAGTAAGTACTAGCTATGTAACGAATGTTCGATTTTTTACATTCGCAAATGCGAGTGCGAATATTCATCTCCAATATTCGCGAATGCGAATGTTGTCTTTATAATAAAGCTCTAATAAAGCGCTCGAAAAATGTTAAACAGACAGGTTTGATATTTCGTGTCGGTCATATTTAAACCGAACATAGCCGATGCATGCTTTTATTCAAGTGTTTTATACTTAGATATTCGACATGGTTTTAGTCTTTTCTATAATTGTTTTAGGCAAATTTTTAGAAATATCTATTGAGGTTATTAAGAATCGTGATGAAGTCCAATATATTTTAGGCAGACCGACTTGGAGTTTGTCAAATTCAATCCCAAGACATTAAAATCTTGTAAATCAGCACTAAAACATCATTCCCTTCGCTATAAGTCTCAATTCTTGATCCTCAAGTCGTACTATAGTATCATATTAACACAAACACTCTAACTGTAGACAACGCATTAATAAGAAGAAATTTTTCTACTTCACAAGCGCTAAGCAAGCAAAGTGAAGATTCCAATATTGTAAGTAATACACTTACAAATGAAATCTTTTTAAGTTCAATAACTTTGTTTATATTTTGAAAATAAGATTCATAAATACAAATCTAAAACTTTTTTTAAAAACAAATGCCAATCTCTTCGTAATAATTTCCTACAGTTTCAAATAATATATGCACGATAGACAAATAAGGTGTGTTCATAGATTGTTAAAATATGGAAGCAACAACGGAGTGCATAATTACCGCTATATCCTTGACCTGCGTGGTTATCATTCGAATCGATACTTCCTCGTGACCCACTTCCGAATACAATAGACCTCTTATTATTCAATATAGTGTTTGAAATAAAATATAATGCAATTAGTGTTTTATATGAAATAATTGAATTATAGTTTGCTTATTTAAAAGAAAAATAAACATTTTTAAGGGTACTACCAATAAAACCAGAGTGTGCTATGTATGGAAATCTCTTACACCATTTTATACTTTAAATAATTCCTTTATTAACGCACAACAAATATAATAACGTACATTTATTAATACATCTAAACGATTATTATTTTTGTTTCAGTGAGAAAAAGTATGCTGTCGTAAATCATATTAAATTATTATTAACAAAAACATAGAATAATTATCTAAGATATTATAAAGAACTACAACATATTATGACAACACATACGATGTGTGAAGACGAAACGATTTGCAAGCAAAGTAAATATTATTAACTGTATATTTTTTTATGTAATAGTTTAGATTATAGTTAGTTTTATTTTTACATTCATTTAATGATAATTAAAAAAGAGAACCAAATTTAATATTTTTTCTTTATATACCTAATAATAATTTATGAATAAAAATTAAAAAAACCGTTTCGCTTCACAGGGAATTAAATTAAAATATAATATACTGAATGATATCTAAAGCCATCACTACGATATGCCATTTCATGCCCTGCTAAGACTCAACACATTTCTATACCACTACTCCCAATAATAATATTCCATCTTAATTTGACAAATTTAAACTTGCGTAATACTGATCATTCCCTTAATTTTTCATAGAGCTATTTTGAAATAGGTGTAAAAGGCAATAAATCACGTCAAATTGACTTCCTTTAATTCAATAGGCTAGAAGATCGCAGAAAAGTACACGTTACATTTCAATAATATATTTTCTTGAATATTTTAAAACTCTACATATTTTCCTTCGATTCATCAAGATAAGAAAATTACACTATTGGTTTTTTTTAATAAAAATTTTAAACTCTAACAAATATTACTTGGTGGTATAATTATAATTGCTTTGACAATAGAGATAGAAATAATTTTACTTTCAAATACTTTGGGAAAGTTTCATAAATAAATGTGGTCTGGATTCTCTTAAATAAATTAGTACGTATTTATGTCCAGAATATTTCATAGACGCAATTTAATTTAAATAAGTTATTTAAACATACTTATTCTAGAAAATAATGTGCTCATGTATCAACAGAATTTGATATATAAATTGTATTGTCTATGTCTTCTACACAATAAGTCTAAAGATAGTTCAACATGTTAACACATTGAGTACTAGATAATACATCCATACACGATTTATAATGAGTCAATGACAGCAGTTACGAAGTAATGATAGCTATAATATAATATGTATCATGATGCGAACGTTGTTTAAACAACTATCGTTATATTAATTACATAGCATAGTAGGTAACAAGAATACAAACCGATTTTATATAGTTAGACATATAATACTATACAGGTTCTTTATACATCGATGAAACATATTTACAACACTATAAGGTAATTAGCGATACAGGCGAAAACAGCCGTTTCAACATTCTTCAGGCCGAAATCGATTTAAAAGCATCACTTTCTTATGCAGTCATAAAAAACACTGAAGAATCGTATTACATTCATAGTTTCTAAATTACAATTTCAAAGAGCAACAGGTTATAATTTAACATTCGCTACATTAATAAATATAAAGCAACGAGATGCATCTTTATATAGATCAAGAGCTAGAACATTTTTATAAATATTTTTTTTTTCTATTTTTGTGCACACACAAATACACAAGTTGTGACGACGATACAAATCTATTAGAGTTACAAGCTCTTAAACCATTATAGATGAAGTAACATTCATTAAATCTAACCAAGGAGAAGCAAATAATCCACCTGAATAATGAAATTTTTAAATTATGTCTAAAAATATTTTGCGCTTTCTGAAAATGTTTTAATATATTTGTAAATAAGCTGAAAATATGACTTTTGGTCCAAATTCCACAAGTCTATTTCATTATTCATATTAAAAAATATATATCAGAAGTGAAGGTAAATGCGCAAATTATTATTTAGCACAACTAAAAAAAATAATCTTACACTAAAACTCGTTGTAATACTTGAAATTTATATTCAAGTATATAATCTAAAATTATGTTATAAAACTAAAGATAACAGGCGAAAATACTCAGGCAACGTATTAAAAGAGTTCCAAAAAGATATAACTATGTATAGAAGTATCAGATCCCTACTCCAGCTCGCAATAAATGCTATCTAACACCTAAAGTAATATTACTAATACATAAATGTCCATTATTACAATTATAACAATAATTTCAATATTTTAATTTCTAACTTTCATAATGACGAATAAAATTTAAACACGAAAAGATGTAATGCTGTAGAAATTTAGTTGCGAAATGAAATAATAGACAAACGAAAAGTTTAACAAGGTCATTGTGAATTTTAAGGAACATTTATTAAACATATAAATATTTACGAAAAATAGCTCCTTGAAAATACTGGGTTAGTTCACATAATTGCTAAGTTCTTATTTGAAGAGACGAGAGAGTCCATAGTCAATTCCAGTATGTTCAAGGTCTGAATAGTTTCTGTTTGGATATAACGTGTTCTATTAACAATTGCAGTTAGGGTTGTTGTTGCCTTGTGGCTGTTCTGTGAGGCGCTGTCCGCGAGCTCCTCCCGCGAGCATCGCCGGCTCTGAGTCGAGGCTTTCCGACATTTTGTCGCAGATTATATCCACCAGCCGCTCGAACACGGCCTTTATAGAAAAATTACCTTTTTACACTGAATTTTAATATAGTAAAATCTTTTTAATACCAGAAATGAATATTAGTAAATGATGAAACGTGTGAAATGTGCATTATCAATATATATGATGTATTCAAAAGTATTAAGAATGTTGCTTAGTAAACATTACTAAAATAATACAAACAAATATATCAAACTTCGCTAATCTTATTCTATATAAAATATAGAGTTATGTTATAAGATATTGTTTTTATATGATTTCTTATATTTATATGAAATCAAAATTTGGTATCCATAATGGATATTTTTAAATATTAATTTAATATACACCTAATTTATTTGCTTCCACAGATAGTTTTTTAACAACTTCTATCAATTTTTCAATTGAGAATTTTCACAACATTTTTAATTTATGTTACAGATTATGAAATTATATTGAAGCTACTGTATTTCCCAATTTTGACATAGTGGTAGTCGCTTATCTAAAAGTGACGAACCAGAGTATGATCGGCAGGAATATGCTAATCTTCAATAATTTAGCCTTCATATTAATTATGCAGTAGTGAATGAATAATATAGATTGATTAATTCAATAGGCTGCTAAGTTCTACTTAAACTAAAATAGTTTAGCTTATATATATATATATATATATATATATATATATATATATATATATATATATATATATATATATATATATATATATATATATCAAAGTAGCTCGTTATTCAATAATAAAAATCTGTACAGAAATAGATATAGAGAATTTAAGACAGGAAAATACTATTTTTTTAATTTACTGTATATTTTATTCACTATTTTTATTTAAAAGAAAGAAGGAAGTTCTCGATTTAGGTCTATGTTATATCCGTGTGTATAATAAGTGTTATATCTTTGCTAATCTATACATATAATAAAGCTGTAGAGGTCGAATATCTGTACGTAGAAAAAAAATTCCTAAAAACCGAGTCAGAGGGATGTAATAAAAGAGAAATAGACCGATTTTTTTCAATTTTTTTGTTTCTATGTTTGTCTGTTTGTACGGGTTAATCTCTGAAATTGGTAAACCGACATAAATAAAATTTTGTATTATGGTACCTTATATGCCCGGTCAGCTTCTTAGACACTTTTCATCCCGGAAAATTATAGAATTTCCGTAAAATAGTTAAAAAGCTATAGTAACCTATACAGCTTAATACACAAATACTACTGATTGGATTTTCATGAAACTTTACAATAATATAGTTCATACATCGGAATAACAAATAGGCTACTTTTAATCCCGAAAAAATGTACGGTTCCCGTGGGATAGATTTGTTTGTCATGAGTTTATGAGTTTTCATTTATTAAATAGGTTAAACTATAACTACATAAACTTTAAGAATAAAAATCCATCTCTACGTCGGAATAATTACTTAAAAAGTGATGTTCAGTATCTTGTACCTTTTTAGTCAAAAAGATAAAATAAGTATATAGGAAAAATACATATCTTTATAAATTACCTTAACATTAATATTTTCTTTAGCGCTGGTCTCGTAGAACTCTACGCCAAGCTGTTCGGCGAGCTGTCTCCCACGCTCCTGGCTGACGACTCTCTCTTCTTCCATATCGCATTTGTTACCCACTAGTATCACTTGCGCGTTATCCCAAGAGTACGTCTTTATTTGTGTTACCCTGCAGATTTAAAATACAGGCTATTAAATCTATCTATATATATAAAAATGAATCCCTATTTCCCTTGGTCACGCCATCATGCGCGAACGGCTAGACCGATTTTACTAATTCTTTTTTTGTTTTCTTTGTTATTGTCAGTAGAAGGGGGTCTTTCATTTAAAAAAAAATAAGAAAATTGCGCAGGAACTTAGAAAATAGGGATGAAAGTTTGTATTGGGAAGCGAGCTAGAGACGAACCCGAGAGAAGTGAGAGTGAGTCGCTAGTAACTTATATTTAAAGGTATAAAATAACTTATGTTCATTTAGTTTAATAAGGAGTTATTTTTGTTTATTCTAGTTTAGTTGATGTACAACTTTCATTTTCTGTATTATCCTTGTGTGTGCAATAAAGTATTTTTAAGAAATAAATAAAAAAAAAATGATTAAACATATCATTTCAGATTTCTTTTACTTTTTTGGTTTACAACGATTCCAATGCTTTAACAGCAATCATGGTCACGTGATATTTATAATATAAAACATTTGCGGAAATCTAAGAAAGTATCATAATAGTTAACTTATAAAAAGAACTACGAAATCATATTTTCATTTAAAGTTACTGTAGTAGAAAACTTTCAGAATAAATTAAAAAAATCTTTTTTATTATAATGAATTGCTATAAATATATAAAATAGCAAAAAGTATACCTAGACGGCTAGCCATAGTGACCTATATATTAATGAGATCTTAGTTGCCAACTAAACTAGGACGTCTAGAGTCAAATTTGCTTAGAGGGGTGAATTATGTAACAACTTTACATGAACTTACCAATCTTGAACGCTGTTGAAGCTTTCTTCATTTGTTATGTCATACATAAGAATAAAACCCATTGCACCTCTATAGTACGCGGTAGTAATTGTGCGGTAACGTTCTTGGCCTGCGGTGTCCTGAAATATAAAATAAAATAAAAAAATAACATTAAAAAAGTTGTATTGAATTTATTTTATTTTTTTATAAATAAGTAAAATATTAATTCATACAGTTTAAATATAATGTATTCAATATATTATTAGTTACAGATAAAGATTCAGGATAGGTAACTATTACAATAAATGTGATAAATCTTCAAAAAGTTTAATGAATTAAACATCAAATAATATGTTAAGTTCGCGTTAAGTATCAAAAATAGTTAAAAAATGTGGGAATAGTGAAACGCACCCATATCTGTAGTTTGACGCGTTTGTCGTGACGGAAGACCGTTTTGACCTTGAAGTCAATTCCTACGGTAGACACGAAAGCTGAAGTAAAAGAGTCGTCAGCGTACCGAAAGAGGAAGCTATAAAAACAAATATTTAGTTTAAAAATTAACCTAAATTTGAAAATAAATTTAAATAAACTTTAAACTTTAAAAATTCTAACAATATTGTGAGGAAATCACTCAAAGTCCACTTATTACTTATTACGTACCTAGTCTTCCCAACAGAACTATTACCAATGATGAGCAATTTGAACATGTAGTCAAAGTTTTGGTCAGCTGCATCTTTTTGCCATTTAGGATCTCCTCCGCCAGCCATCTACAAAAATATTTTTTCATATAATAATGTATAGTATATTGCTTGTTTACTTTTTAACTTTTCGAATTACCTCTTCTTCATTATTCTGATTATTATTATTTGAAATTTTTGCGTTATTCATTTTTGTTAGTTAAATATAAACAGCACTATTGTAATGAACAAAAACACAAGTGTTACTTCAACAGTCTAACAGCAAATAACTGTTATGTTAAATATGATTAAGCGAAATCTATGGCAAAACTACTCTTATACCAATGACATTAGGTTCTTAATAACTATAGCTAGTGCATACAGCTTTATCTTTTTACAGTTTAGTGCAAATTGTCATTTGTATTTTTAAATTGTAAAGGATACTGCTGCTTATCAATACATATAATAATTATTATATACAAATAATTATTTCGATTCACGATAAACCAAATATGATAATGGTAATATGTTCTACGTGATATAATGAATTTAATTTAAAAGTAATGCAGGACACTTATTTTAATATATTAAAATAATATGTCCTTGAAACTTTTAAGTACCTACTTAAATAATAAACATAAATTTTAATGAATAAATTAATGCCTAGAACTCAATAATTATTCTTTTGTGTAAAGGTGAGAATACAAAAAGTTAGAATTAGTTGTCAGTTCTTGAAACATCGCAACACTGTTATTCATAAACTATATAGGTACATTTAGACGTAAAATGGAAAACAAAGAGAAATTTAATTTGCCGACCTTCTTTATAGTAGTAAGAAAATTACAGGCCTTGAATTATTTGTATACAAAAGAACTGATAAATCCGAGCTTTTTTTCATAACTCGACATCTCAAGTGTCGAGGCTCATCGTTAAAATGTAATTTATATAATACGTAGTCGAGGAATTTTTAAAATTTTCTTTTTTTATCAGTAAGTAATAGTAATAAATGTTTTTAAAAGATGCTCTATGATTAAATTCAAATATTAAAAATATAATCTAAAACATCACATATGTATGTCCTTATAATATATAATTATTTTAAATTTACTTATAATTATTAAGAGTAATATCAAATTTTAAAATCTTGAAATAAAATTTTAATCTCTATAAATCTGTGTTTCACTGGTTGCATATTTGAACTGAAATTTCCACCACATAAGCGAGGGTGGGTCTTTAAGTTTCGAATGCTGCGCTAACATTGCTTTGTATATGTAGTAAACATATTTTATACCGTTATAATATGTAGTAAATATATTTTATACCATTTATGAAATTCACAGCTTTGCGAAGATTATTTCTAATTTCTGGGAGTAGATATTTTTAGTATTCATATTAAAATCGTGTACTTGCGTGGTATGAACCAGTGTAATCTCTGATAATAATATATGTATAGTTTTTTTTGTATACTAAAATAGAAAAATAACTATATTTGGCTTTGGAAAGTAAATAGAGGATGCCTGCACTAATATTATAAAAAGGAAAGATTTGTATTTTTGCATGTTTATAATGAATAAACTCTAAAACGACAATTGGACCGATTGGATTGGATTTAGATGAAATTTGGTAAGGAGATAGTTTCAGACCCTGAGAAGGACAGGATATTTTTTAATCCGGAAATCATGCCTTAAGGAGGTGATAATAGTTTGTTTAGGGAATCGACCTAGGGAAGAACCGAGACGAGGGTAAGTCGCTAGTATATAACAAAATATTAGTAACTGTAGTAGTGCTAGTATCGTCTAAGGTCAAATTTTAGCGTTTATATGAGAACATCAAGTGTTTTCATTTTAATTTTTCAATTAAGATGCTGTCTATAAATATAATAAAATTGTTACTAAGCCGAATCTGTACATTAAATATTTTTTTGGAAAATCTTATTGAAATAACTAGACATTATTATCGTTACAGAAGCCGAATCTATAGTTTTTAGAATTTTTGTCTGTCTGTCTGTTACCGCATCACGAGAAAGCCACTAGACAGATTTTGATGAAATTTGGTATAATGATACCGGGTTAACCGGGTCAACATATGGGGTACTTTTTATTGCAGGAAAATATCTCATCTCTGAGTAATCTATACTAAACGTTAAAATGTAACTAGGGACGAACCCGAGCGGAGTGAGGGTGAGTCGCTAGTAATATATATAACTGATTTTTGTGTACGTCTTTGGCACAGTATGTTTCTAATGATAATGATCTGCTTATCAGATAAATTATTTTTAAGTTAAAGAAAGGGTTCCTAAGGTTCTAAGTCTTCTTTGATAATACTTAAAATAAACAGAATAATAGTCAATGTACGGGTTAGAAAAATATAATACACTATCTACATATATATCTAGTATAATATAAAATTATATAAAAGAATACTCTGAAATATGTTAGATATGTATCATTGTATTTATTTCAAAGGACAAACATTGCTAAAAGGTAACATATTATGGGCTTACCTTTTATTGGTTCCTGTAGTAAACGAAGGGGTCAATATTTATATTTTATCGCTTAAGCGACTTTCAGCGATGTAACCGTAGCACGCCGCCTATCTCTGTCCCTTTTACATTCGCATCACGCAACGGAAACGGGTGCCAGCGTTTAACACGTTTATCGATTTCTTCTACTTAGACTCGCACGAAGTATAAACCACTCTGTAAATTCTTTAGTAATAAGTTAAATGAAAATGTGAAACACTGTACCTGAACTGATAGATTTAACAGCAAAAATCGATAATTGGTTGACTATTTCATAACTTCTAGTTTTGCACTTACACTGGATGTATTTAATTTTGGCTTCATTAGATAAATATTTTATATCATGTGTCTGGCAAAATTGACGATTTCTTAGTCAATTTCCAAATCGGGTTAAACAGTGTTTCGCGCTTCACAGCTGTTACCTCCGTCCTGTTAGCTTCTCACTGTAGCAAGTAAGTGGGATGGAAATCCAAGATGGCGGGGAATGCGCGCGCATATCACTCATAGAGCCTGTCAAAATTTCTCGGAAACATGTTCCATACTCAGATACGCTTAATATAACATGAGAGATTAGCCTAACGAAATTACTTTATTTAAAATTGTCTTAAAAAAAACTCAAATACACTTAGATATCTTGCATGGAAATGGCTGAAATACTATCCCCGATTCATGTTGTTGTAGCAAAGTCCAACAAGTCAATACTCAGGGATGACGACAGTCGAAGCCTCGACCCCGTTGTAATATTTTATATAAATCGAACATATAAGTATGTTGGAGAATTTGAAGCGTACAGAATCTATTTATGGAAGCGAGCATCTTAAATGAAGGAGTTATTAAATTTTATCTTATCATTATTATTTTAAAAGTAAGAAAGCTTTTGTTACAAAATATCTTACGGAGTTACATAAAAGGTTTTTTGGGTCTTTTTCGAGCTTATGAAGAATACTTGTGCATATGAAGAAAGGTTGCGGATGTGATGAGTACATTCAACATAAGCTCTTCATTGTAAACCTCAAATGAAAGCCTTGACCTCTTCTTGACCCAATTACTGAGGTTCAGAGTTTTCCTTAAACCGACAACGTAACGTTTTCCCCTTTATGTCATATTCAAAAATGAATTTATTCTTAAAAATATTCTCAAGATCATAGTTCGAATGGGCTTTGATAAGTTTTATACAGTGGTATTCTATCAATAGAAATCCTTGTTTTTGCCATAAATGAAAAAATCCATATTTTAAAAAAAAGAAATTTAAAAAGTAATTGCTTGAACTATTTGATGCCAACATTTTACATTAAATAAATCACACTGCCTACCTAATATAATAGAAGTCGTGAGTTCAAATTTTTCACGGGGAAAATATTTGTATAAACTATATCTACTTATTTTTAACAAGGAACTTATTTTTACTATTTTTCTCATTATACATCAATAAAGCTACATGAAGCAGAAAAACGAAAAAAATTACATGCTATCTGAAGACAAGTCTTGTTACTGTTAATCTGTTATCAGCCCTGTGAGCCTGATTCTACAGTAGAATTGTTAGCTTTCTGAGAAATTAGTTTTCTGAGGCCTTGATATGTTTAATGAAATATAGATAAGGTTTCACTAAAGCCTCAGGTAGTGTAATCTTTGGGATTTAGATTTTGATCTAATTCAAATAAAATCTGATTTTAAATATTGTTGAAGCAGTCCCATTGAAATCCGTCTAGTTATTATCAGGTGTTAAGCAATCCAAAAGGTAGGCTATGATCAAACCAAAGAAATTGGTTAATATTACATCCTAAATAACCCTCATAAGCATGTGTGACCTTAAAATGAAACTATTATAAATTAAGCTAAAATTTATTTATTTATTCGGTTTGAACTTTACAGTAATAAGTAAGTAAGTTTGAGAACACTAAAAATATTTAAAAATGATCTTCCATGATGTAAAGAAAGGCTATTTTTTTTAATAATTATAATAATATACATTTACATGATATAAAGCAATACTTAACTTTTTCATCTTTTTTATTGTACTGAAATAATACAATACTATTTTTTTTTACTTAAGCCATCTATATTCACAAAGTAACATTACTAATAAAACTATAGAGACATAGAGCATATTCGTCCTCGTGGCTTTAATGTTTCTTGCTATTCATAGATGTCGCTTATCATTTAAAGACACTAGTACCTTGGCGACCGAGCTTCGCTCGGAGTTCTTATTGGTTATATCGTATTTTTTAGATAAAAAAACTAAAAACTTTAATAAATACAAAAAAAAAAAGTAAAACATTGTATACAATCGAGATTTAAACTCGGACACACCTATGATTATTAATCTTGCACCTTGATCACTTGACCACGATGCTCATGCCTAAGTGTAAGAAATTGTCGAGCATACTCTACGTAAAATAATGCAAAAGAAAATCGCATGAAAATTCGAAAACACGTGTTTTCCAGACATGAGACTAATGTAGATCGATTTTTCGCCTCCGAAAGCCCCCACATACCAAATTTCTGTGAAATCCTTAGAGCCGTTTCCGAGATCGCTGATATAAATAAATAAAGATATAAATATACAAAAATTGCTCGTTTAAATATATTACATTAGATAGTTTTTTTATTAATTCAACTTATTAACTTATTGCATTATTATACATATTATTTTTAATAAAAAATACAATAATGTATTTACTCTATTGTACATACTTTACAGCTTACATTACAAAAGTTTTCACACTCTTTCGATATTTATATTTGCGATGTGAGAAATTTTCTCCGTGTAAATGGGCCTTCAGGACCACTATACACATACGAACCAGTCCATTGGTTTACTCCACAAATGACCGCCCTACGACATTATCGTGTTGAGTTACGATTGCAAATTCGCTCATTTGACACCTAAAAAAAGAAAAACAAAAGTAATAGAATCCATCCTAATGTTACCTAAGCTTAAGTAATAGTAGTATGTGGGCTATTCAGAAATGTCTCAAACGCTGCACTTATAGCTACATCACCATTACATCACCTGTATAATAAAATAAAACACATTTGCAATTTATTAAATATTGCAAATATTACTGTAGCATGTACCTATTTAATATGGAAAATTTCTTGAAAGGGGGGTGCCACACGTATCATGGCCTATTTACATTCAGTCTGCGGTTAAGCAATTTATTGTAATATCTCTTTTTTACCTGGTTTTTTGCTTCTATTGTGTTCGCGTCTTACCTATGCAATGTAGGTGTAGGCATCCGATAGAAAGGATTTTTCGAAATTCATCCCCTAAGTAGGTAAAATACGGGATTAAAGATTGTATGAAACTCTGTCATTTTTTTGACGTGAAATACATAGAAAAACGGCTGTTTAGCTTTAAGATAAGAAATATATTTATTTCATTA
Source organism: Argynnis bischoffii washingtonia (assembly GCA_033884665.1). Classification (NCBI taxonomy): domain Eukaryota; kingdom Metazoa; phylum Arthropoda; class Insecta; order Lepidoptera; family Nymphalidae; genus Argynnis; species Argynnis bischoffii. The sequence continues at coordinate 7,265,103 of CM066618.1, read as the reverse complement.
TTTGAAATTCATCCCCTAAGGGGGTAAAATGAGGGATGAAATTTTGTATGAAACTCTGTAATTAATATGTATAAAAGTACAAAAAAATAATTTGAAAAAATATATTCACCTGCAGACGATTTAAGAGTTTTAAAATCACTTTCTGTAAAATGATGTAGACATAGCCTTAAGTATAAAGATTGTAATTTTGCCAATTTTGGTCGTCTTATTGCTTTAATCCACAATTTCTTCAGTTTTTGTCTTTTAGGAACAAATGATATCCATTTTCTTTGCATCCTGGCACTGCTTCTGGTCTTTCTGTTTATTCCGACTAATCTTCGAAACAGCTGGACCAATTTTAACGGGACTTTCACTAGCAGATAGCTAATATTATAAGGAGTAACTAAGTGTACTTTTATTTTAGAAAAATAATTAGGGTTTCGCTCAAAAAAATTAAAACGTACCTAGGGACGAACCTGAGCAAAGCGTGGGTGAGACGCTAGTTTTGAATAAAATAAAAAAAATCCATTCACGCTATTAATCTTTACATTATCCTGAGGGCCATCGCAATCGCAACATCTGGCGGGAGAAAAAGGCAATTTTTTTTTCCCATTAAACTGTAAACATATTTGTAAGCCTGTGGTTTTATTAATTATGTAGGTATTCTTTCAGATCTAAGTAGAATGAACTTATTTAGATTTATTGAAGCTTAAAACTGTGAACGCTCTCTCTCACTCATAATATAACGATAGAACATTTTGCGAGACTTGTACAAACGTATAACGTTTATTTTTATAACGTAATTGTTTATACAAATAACATTGATTTTTTTCGTAACATGTAGTTTGTCACGTAATAATATTTGTTGTGAAAGAAAATAGCTATAGAGTAACCGAACTAAAGTAGTATATACTAAACAAAAAAAATACCCGATACCTGTCTCTTCGTCTCTACCTTCGTAGAATATTTCAAATCTTAATTTTATCCATACATTTATTACTACATGACTTACCCTCGCTACACTCGGGTGCGTCCCTAGGTACGTTTTAAATAGATATGAATAGTTATTGCGAGAGTACCTTAGGAGAAAGACTTATACTATTGCAGAATTTTCTGTAAGCCTTATTGAGACCTAAAATTTTCTAGTACATTGTTTTGATGTATCTCTTAAGGTTTTAGCTAGCGTTAGACATGTAAATTTCTAATTGTATTTCCCGTAGAAATAAAAGATTTTTCTGTAGTAAAAGGTATCCTAAATGTTGACCCGACTAATAGTTATCACTACACAAAATTTTGTTAAAATCGGTTCAATACTTTTTGCGTGAAACGTGTACCTCGATTTTGCTGAGTTACTTTTTTATTATATGTATGTATAGATAATAAGTAAATCTCTGAATATCAAAAATAGTCATAATTGCTTTATATCAGTAATCCCTCATTATTACATAAATAAAATATATCTAAAATAGCATTGGAGCCAAGTGGATTAAAAATTGGCCATCCCTACACTGACTCTGACTGACTAATGCGCTCAATGCATAAAGATTTAATGTATTTAGCCTTTTTTGACATCCCATTGCTGGGCACGGACTTCTCTTCAATCGAGGGGATCAGGCCAATGTCTACTACGCTAGCCAGGTACAAGTTGGTGGAGTTTATATATCTTTCGTAATCTTGCTAAGTTCTCTCAGACATGCAGGTTTTCTAGCAATGTTTTCATTCACTGTAAGAAAAGTGGTAATCATATTGGAAATAATTCGCACATGAAAATATCAGAGGTGCAAGACCCGGCGTTTGAACTTGCTTCACTTGTTTACCAAGCGAGCGTGTTACCATTGGGTTACTACTGCCTCATACAGATCTAAAAAGGTAAATTAATAACAATATAGAGCGTCTTCAAAATCTCGTTTTTCGTTTTATTTATGGCTTGCCTAAGCATGACCATGTATCAGACTTTCGTGCTCAACTTAAATGGCTCCCAATCCGCCTTCGCCATGATATGCATTTCCTTTCATTCCTCTTCAATATTCTTAATGATCTTAATTCTCCTTCATACCTTTATTCTCGCTTCCAAATTCTACCTACTCGCTCACGTTTCAGGCGGCCTTACATCACTGTGAGGCTTAACATACCCAAGAGCAACACTAAGTTCTTTTTACGATCTTTTTCGGTTTATGGCGCATTGCTGTGGAACAAACTCCCGAAAGACATCCAAATAATTCCCTCTATAACTGCGTTTAAAAAGAAGATAAAAAAGCACCTTCTAATCCAAGTTATTTCACAATTATATTAGCTACTATTATTATCTATTATATTGTATAGATTTGTTTATGTAGTAGTACGTACATAATGTTTTAGTATGTAGGTATAATGTTTTATTATAATATGTAATATATATTTATTTAAGTATTTGCATTTGAGTAACTGTACTTTACCCTGCTTTTTTAATACTCTCTAACTTACTTAGGTTGACTGGAAGAGATGTCAGTGAACTTAGCAGAACATTGTCCAGCAGATCAAAAAAAAATGAGAGTTCTATTCGCATGCAGCTGAGTTCTATAGTTCCTGATACTTTTTAGAAATAGTTCTGGCGTTTTTACCTTAAAAAAAGTCAGTTGACTAAATGATCTGCTAACTTCCCGTAGCAGATCATTTTGCAAGAAATCAAAAAAAAATGTGAAATTTATGCACGTGCAGCTGAGTTCTACAGTTCCTGATACTTTTCAGGAATAGTTCTGACTTCTAGTCCAAGTTCCAGCAGATCATATCCGAATTTTCGAAAAGTCGAAACATACCATTTTCATCGTTTCAAATTATTGTAAAAGGCTAGAATTCTTCCTTTTATCACAGATCTGTATTAGAACTGTAATCTAAAACCCGGTTCGAGTCCAGAACTCACGTCCAAGTCCCAGCAGATCATATCCAACCTTAGAAAAAGTAAAAACAAAAAAAATAATCTAATTGTTTCAAATTATTGAGAAAAGCTAGACGTAAGAACTCATTTGTTTATCACAGATCTTTATCAGAACTACTATTTAAAAGTCAATTCGAGTCCAGAACTCATGTCCAAATTCCAGCAGAGCATACCAGAAAGTTGAAAAAGTTGAAAAATACTATTTAATTATTTTTTTTATTTATTGAGAAAAGCTACAAGTCAGAACTCTTTTGTTTATCACAGATCTTTATCAGAACTACTATTTAGAAGTCAATTCGAGTCCAGAACTCACGTCCAAGTTCCAGCAGAGCATACATGAAAGTTGAAAAAGTTGAAAAATAATATTTAATTTTTTTTTAATTATTGAGAAAAGCTACAAGCCAGAACTCTTTTGTTTATCACAGGTCTTTATCAGAACTACTATTTTAAAGTCAATTCGAGTCCAGAACTCACGTCCAAGTTCCAGCAGAGCATACATGAAAGTTGAAAAAGTTGAAAAATAATATTTAATTTTTTTTTAATTATTGAGAAAAGCTACAAGTCAGAACTCTTTTGTTTATCACAGATCTTTATCAGAACTACTATTTAAAAGTCAATTCGAGTCCAGAACTCATGTCCAAATTCCAGCAGAGCATACCAGAAAGTTGAAAAAGTTGAAAAATACTATTTAATTTTTTTTTTATTTATTGAGAAAAGCTACAAGTCAGAACTATTTTGTTTATCACAGATCTTTATCAGAACTACTATTTAGAAGTCAATTCGAGTCCAGAACTCACGTCCAAGTTCCAGCAGAGCATACATGAAAGTTGAAAAAGTTGAAAAATAATATTTAATTTTTTTTTAATTATTGAGAAAAGCTACAAGCCAGAACTCTTTTGTTTATCACAGGTCTTTATCAGAACTACTATTTTAAAGTCAATTCGAGTCCAGAACTCACGTCCAAGTTCCAGCAGAGCATACATGAAAGTTGAAAAAGTTGAAAAATAATATTTAATTTTTTTTTTAATTATTGAGAAAAGCTACAAGTCAGAACTCTTTTGTTTATCACAGATCTTTATCAGAACTACTATTTAGAAGTCAATTCGAGTCCAGAACTCACGTTCAAGTTCCAGCAGAGCATACATGAAAGTTGAAAAAGTTGAAAAATAAATTTTTTTTTTTTTTAATTATTGAGAAAAGCTACAAGTCAGAACTCTTCTGTTTATCACAGATCTTTATCAGAACTACTATTTAAAAGTCAATTCGAGTCCAGAACTCATGTCCAAATTCCAGCAGAGCATACCAAATGTTGAAAAAGTTGAAAAATACTATTTAAATTTTTTTTTATTTATTGAGAAAAGCTACAAGTCAGAACTCTTTTGTTTATCACAGGTCTTTATCAGAACTACTATTTAAAAGTCAATTCGAGTCCAGAACTCACGTTCAAGTTCCAGCAGAGCATACATGAAAGTTGAAAAAGTTGAAAAATACTATTTAATTTCTTTTTATTTATTGAGAAAAGCTACAAGTCAGAACTCTCTTATTTATCACAGATCTTTATCAGAACTACTATTAAGAAGTCAATTCGAGTCCAGAACTCACGTTCAAGTTCCAGCAGAGCATACATGAAAGTTGAAAAAGTTGAAAAATAATATTTTTTTTTTTAATTATTGAGAAAAGCTACAAGTCAGAACTCTCTTATTTATCACAGGTCTTTATCAGAACTACTATTTAGAAGTCAATTCGAGTCCAGAACTCACGTCCAAGTTCCAGCAGAGCATACATGAAAGTTGAAAAAGTTGAAAAATAATGTTTAATTTATTTTTAATTATTGAGAAAAGCTACAAGTCAGAACTCTTTTGTTTATCACAGATCTTTATCAGATAAGTAGATAAATAGAAGTTCGATTCTCGGTTCAGGAAGCTTATTAAAAAAAATTAAAAAGTTCCTTTGAGTAAATCTTGATAATTTCAATATTAAAAATACGTTTCTTCTATGTCCCATCGATTTATTCCACCTGAATAATAGTTATAATATGGGACTTAACGCGTGAATTCGCAATTATATACCTTGTTCCCTAGCAAGGGAACAAGGTATATAGCTACTTACGAATCCACGCATTAAGTACTGTATTATAACCATCTAAAAAGATTTCCCTATAATCCTAACTGATGTAACTTTTGTAATAGAATGATATGGTCTACGCGATCAAAGCCAACTTGGAGCTCAGTGATTTTTTATATATCATTACACTTATATATATACTAACTAAAAAGCATTTAAAATTTTTAATATTGCTTTCTAGCGCTTTCTTATACTAACATTCAAATTTCAAACTTGATATTGAGGCATCGAATAGGCCATTTATGCTATCTTTTACTGCCTCCTTTATTGACGTCTTCAGGTTTCCGGATAGTTCCAAGTTAGCCATGGCTGTCCTCTTGTGTTTCTTAACTTCTTCCATTACTGAATCAATGTCGATTTGAGGAGGGTTTGCCTTGGGCTGAGTTTGTATGCCACTCTTCCTTTTTGTTGTGCCCGTTAGGGTCTGTTTTTTAGGTAATTTGGATATTTTGATTCGACTTTTTGTCAGTTGTTAATTTACTCGAGTGTTTATTATTCGAGTAAGTCGCGATTAATAAAAAAGATAAATAAAGGTTAGTAAGACTTGTAGCTTTTCTGAATAATTAAAAAAAAATTAAATATTATTTTTCAACTTTTTCAACTTTCATGTATGCTCTGCTGGAACTTGGACGTGAGTTCTGGACTCGAATTGACTTTTAAATAGTAGTTCTGATAAATACCTGTGATAAACAAAAGAGTTCTGGCTTGTAGCTTTTCTCAATAATTAAAAAAAAATAAATATTATTTTTCAACTTTTTCAACTTTCATGTATGCTCTGCTGGAACTTGGACGTGAGTTCTGGACTCGAATTGACTTCTAAATAGTAGTTCTGATAAAGATCTGTGATAAACAAAAGAGTTCTGACTTGTAGCTTTTCTTAAGAAATAAAAAAAAATTAAATAGTATTTTTCAACTTTTTCAACTTTCTGGTATGCTCTGCTGGAATTTGGACATGAGTTCTGGACTCGAATTGACTTTTAAATAGTAGTTCTGATAAAGACCTGTGATAAACAAAAGAGTTCTGACTTGTAGCTTTTCTCAATAATTAAAAAAAAAATAAATATTATTTTTCAACTTTTTCAACTTTCATGTATGCTCTGCTGGAACTTGAACGTGAGTTCTGGACTCGAATTGAATTCTTAATAGTAGTTCTGATAAAGATCTGTGATAAACAAGAGAGTTCTGACTTGTAGCTTTTCTCAATAAATAAAAACAAATTAAATAGTATTTTTCAACTTTTTCAACTTTCATGTATGCTCTGCTGGAACTTGAACGTGAGTTCTGGACTCGAATTGACTTTTAAATAGTAGTTCTAATAAAGACCTGTGATAAACAAAAGAGTTCTGACTTGTAGCTTTTCTCAATAATTAAAAAAAAATTAAATATTATTTTTCAACTTTTTCAACTTTCATGTATGCTCTGCTGGAACTTGAACGTGAGTTCTGGACTCGAATTGACTTCTAAATAGTAGTTCTGATAAAGATCTGTGATAAACAAAAGAGTTCTGACTTGTAGCTTTTCTCAATAAATAAAAAAAAAATTAAATAGTATTTTTCAACTTTTTCAACTTTCTGGTATGCTCTGCTGGAATTTGGACATGAGTTCTGGACTCGAATTGACTTTTAAATAGTAGTTCTGATAAAGATCTGTGATAAACAAAAGAGTTCTGACTTGTAGCTTTTCTGAATAATTAAAAAAAAATTAAATATTATTTTTCAACTTTTTCAACTTTCATGTATGCTCTGCTGGAACTTGGACGTGAGTTCTGGACTCGAATTGACTTTAAAATAGTATTTCTGATAAAGACCTGTGATAAACAAAAGAGTTCTGGCTTGTAGCTTTTCTCAATAATTAAAAAAAAATTAAATATTATTTTTCAACTTTTTCAACTTTCATGTATGCTCTGCTGGAACTTGGACGTGAGTTCTGGACTCGAATTGACTTCTAAATAGTAGTTCTGATAAAGATCTGTGATAAACAAAATAGTTCTGACTTGTAGCTTTTCTCAATAAATAAAAAAAAAATTAAATAGTATTTTTCAACTTTTTCAACTTTCTGGTATGCTCTGCTGGAATTTGGACATGAGTTCTGGACTCGAATTGACTTTTAAATAGTAGTTCTGATAAAGACCTGTGATAAAAAAAAGAGTTCTGACTTGTAGCTTTTCTCAATAATTAAAAAAAAAAAATATTATTTTTCAACTTTTTCAACTTTCATGTATGCTCTGCTGGAACTTGAACGTGAGTTCTGGACTCGAATTGACTTCTTAATAGTAGTTCTGATAAAGATCTGTGATAAATAAGAGAGTTCTGACTTGTAGCTTTTCTCAATAAATAAAAAGAAATTAAATAGTATTTTTCAACTTTTTCAACTTTCATGTATGCTCTGCTGGAACTTGAACGTGAGTTCTGGACTCGAATTGACTTTTAAATAGTAGTTCTGATAAAGACCTGTGATAAACAAAAGAGTTCTGACTTGTAGCTTTTCTCAATAATTAAAAAAAAATTAAATATTATTTTTCAACTTTTTCAACTTTCATGTATGCTCTGCTGGAACTTGAACGTGAGTTCTGGACTCGAATTGACTTCTAAATAGTAGTTCTGATAAAGATCTGTGATAAACAAAAGAGTTCTGACTTGTAGCTTTTCTCAATAAATAAAAAAAAATTAAATAGTATTTTTCAACTTTTTCAACTTTCTGGTATGCTCTGCTGGAATTTGGACATGAGTTCTGGACTCGAATTGACTTTTAAATAGTAGTTCTGATAAAGATCTGTGATAAACAAAAGAGTTCTGACTTGTAGCTTTTCTCAATAATTAAAAAAAAAAATAAATATTATTTTTCAACTTTTTCAACTTTCATGTATGCTCTGCTGGAACTTGGACGTGAGTTCTGGACTCGAATTGACTTTAAAATAGTAGTTCTGATAAAGACCTGTGATAAACAAAAGAGTTCTGGCTTGTAGCTTTTCTCAATAATTAAAAAAAAATTAAATATTATTTTTCAACTTTTTCAACTTTCATGTATGCTCTGCTGGAACTTGGACGTGAGTTCTGGACTCGAATTGACTTTTAAATAGTAGTTCTGATAAAGATCTGTGATAAACAAAAGAGTTCTGACTTGTAGCTTTTCTCAATAAATAAAAAAAATAATTAAATAGTATTTTTCAACTTTTTCAACTTTCTGGTATGCTCTGCTGGAATTTGGACATGAGTTCTGGACTCGAATTGACTTTTAAATAGTTGTTCTGATAAAGATCTGTGATAAACAAATGAGTTCTTACGTCTAGCTTTTCTCAATAATTTGAAACAATTAGATTATTTTTTTTGTTTTTACTTTTTCTAAGGTTGGATATGATCTGCTGGGACTTGGACGTGAGTTCTGGACTCGAACCGAGTTTTAGATTACAGTTCTAATACAGATCTGTGATAAAAGGAAGAATTCTAGCCTTTTACAATAATTTGAAACGATGAAAATGGTATGTTTCGACTTTTCGAAAATTCGGATATGATCTGCTGGAACTTGGACTAGAAGTCAGAACTATTCCTGAAAAGTATCAGGAACTGTAGAACTCAGCTGCACGTGCATAAATTTCACATTTTTTTTTGATTTCTTGCAAAATGATCTGCTACGGGAAGTTAGCAGATCATTTAGTCAACTGACTTTTTTTAAGGTAAAAACGCCAGAACTATTTCTAAAAAGTATCAGGAACTATAGAACTCAGCTGCATGCGAATAGAACTCTCATTTTTTTTTGATCTGCTGGACAATGTTCTGCTAAGTTCACTGACATCTGGAAGAGATCTCTTCTAGAGACAAGTCCACCATTGCTAACTTGTTTGTTAATTTCTATATTTTACATATAAGTGCAATAAAGAATAGTATATATTAACTAACTAAAAATATTGTGATACTTATAACATTTATATATTCCATAGAATATATAAAAAAACACAATGCTATTACATCTTAGTACAGTGTCATACGAGAACGGCGTATACTAAATTAAAATATTATTAGTGCTACTTTTCTGCGAACCCAGATTTAATACTGAACAATAAAAATAAAAGAGTGCTGCCACAACAGCTATTTCATTTCGTAAGCAACTAATGGCACATAAGTCCCGATAAAAGCTTTGATAATTTTAGAAGGAATTTTAACAACCATTGAAAACGATTTGCAATTTAGATACTGTGAACGGGTAAATGATAACATTTAAGTAGTTTTAAATTAAAATCGACCTTAGGTGTCGTTAAATATATTGTATCGTGATGATCATGTTCCAAAATGTCGCGAGGACGGAAATAGCATAGTGCGTCGTCGTATGCTGACGTCACGCGACGTCATGTGATGCGTCTTAAATACATACTTAGCTCCCGAGACCAGACTACGCCAGCAGCGCTATCTGTCATTATAAGCATTCCAATCTGATTCCAAAATCCGGAAATTTACCACATTAATACATTGAGTTTGTAAATCGATTTTGTCATTTAACAGACCACCATGCGGTTTTGCTGTGACGGTGTATTATTGAAATATTCATATTTTCGTTAGATACTAAAATATTTTCATTTTTTGAGTCGTAACGTTTTTTTACATACTATTTTGCATAAATTTGCACACGACATTAGAAATACAGGTATAGATTAATAATAGAAAATGTGTAAAACGAAAATGTTGTCAAATGATCCATATTTATTATTAACACACATACGTTGTCATACATAAAATGAGAGCCATGTCGAAGGCACGAGTACAACTCGCGCTAATACGCTTGAAACAGTTGCGATGAAAGAGCTCTAAGGCTTTTGGCATTATTTTTAAGAAAGTCAGGATAGGCAAAGGAAATCGGATTATGCTTATTTGTATCAGTTTGTATGATCATAATAAATATTTATATTACAGTAAAATATTTTTTTACATGTATAAATACTTCTTTATTTATTTTTATTTATTGTTAAATATAATGCAAATTTTTACTATTGCATGGGCCTTGCATGTAGATATTTTAAGAAAAACAAGAAAATAATTATTTATTTACGTTCAAGTATTTTTTTTATTCAGTAGAATTACAATAAAAGTATCTAAATAAAATATATAAAGATCAATTGCCACACGGAGCATCAATTGAGAACGGCTCGACCGATATGACTGATTTCTTATATTATTTAATTTGCGCCGGGGGTTATAAATATAATAAGAAATCGAAATCTGTACATGAAATATTTTTTAAAATCAATTACTGTTACGTATTATGTACAGAATATAGACCCCAAAACAATAGTTATTGATATTTTGTCTGTTTGTATGTCTGTTTGTCTATTTAATTATAGCACATTTTAACTAAATTTTGTGTAGTGATAACTTATTACTCGTGTGAACATTTAGGATACCTTTTACTACAGTTAAATTTCATTTTACAGGGAAACACAATAACTGGTTCTATGGAGTCGTTCTTAGAAATTTACACGGCTAACACTGGCTAAACCTTAAGAGATGCATCAAAACAATGTACTAGAAAATTGCAGGTCTTAAGAAGACCTACAGAAAAGTTTGTAATAGCATATTATGTCTATCTCCTAAGGTACATTCGCGATTACTATTTTATATTTAAAACGTACCTAGGGTGAAACGAGGAGAGAGAGTAACTTTCATTATTATATAAACATCCCCCCCCCCCCCCCGTGCGTTCATCTTGTCGTGGTGGGAGGGCTCAGTAATGCTCGGCAATCCAGCCGGGCTTGAAGCGAAGAAACGCACTGGGACGGTGCCCACCTCGGTGGGCGATGTGCTACTTCTCTGATAGCAGAGTTGACTGTGGAGCAACCCCATGGTTGTTGTCGTCTGCTTCGGCCGACCTGCCGTCGCATCGGGGCGTCGTGGTTGAATGCGTAAGCGATCCTGCAACGCTCCATTAAGACGGGTGGAGGTTCCGTTGGGTTTTAGTGGGTAGTACTGGCTTTCCTAGCCGGTGAGTCCCTCATAACCACCTTTATGTATACAGATGGTATGCGTATATGCATTTTCGAACATTAAAAAAAATATATAAACATGATTGCACTTTTAATTATAGGTAATTACAACATGCAAATATTTATTTTGTATTTTTTACAACATTAGAAGTATAAAAATGATACAAAATTAACATATTAAAAAGACAAACAAAAATGAATACATAGTCAATACGAATCTGAGACCAACAATAAAATAGTATAATTATTATGCATGTAAAGGGATACAATGAATTTATTTAATGTAATAATAAAGAAATTAGTATAAAATAAATATACATACATATTACATTTCAATATTGAATTCATACAATTTTATTTAAAACTACCCGGCCTACTACTACTACTATCATGCATGGTATGGGAGAGCTATTGTAATTAGAAGCATATTTTTTCCTAAGTTGGTCCTATACCTTTAATACAATAAAGAGGGCCTTTTTTAACCGACTTCCAAAAAGGAAGAGGTCCTATATTCGTTTGTATGTATTATTTTTTGTGTAAAAAATAAATAAAATAAAAAAAGTCGATTCATTGATTATTTCGCCAATTGTGAACAGATTTAAAAATTTCTTTTTGGTCCCATTATCATCAAGTCTCTGGGGTGAAATCTTAAGGAAATCGAGGAAAAACTATGCAATAAAATCTTAAAAGTCAATTTTGACCCACTTCCCGGTTTTCGATTAAGGTGAAATTTTGCATACTTATGTAAGTTTAGTAATAATGCAATAATATAGTCAAGAGGTGGATAGTGGAACTCGTTAACGGCGAATAGCAAAGACACGATATTTTATAAATGGATTTAACTATATTATAGCCTGTTCTAGACTCCATCATGACATGGCTGCTGCACCCAGGCTTGATTTCTAGCGAGGGAACTCCTCAACGGTGAATAGTACAGACACAAAATTTTGTAAATGGATTTAACCAAAATAGCCTGTTCTAATTCCATCATGGCATTGCTGATGCACTATTGCCTGCGTGTACTAAATTCTATCATGACATGGTTGACTTCTGGCGAGGGAACTCTTCAAGAGTGAATAGGACAGACATGGATTTTTTTGTACATGCAATTAATTGTAAAAGCCCCTTTTAAACTTCGTCATCACGTAACTGCTAGTGATTTTAATTAAAACTTATTTTTCACTAAAAAGGGTAAAAGTATCTACTACAAGTATCTACCTACTTACTACATAGATAGTATCTATCTATTACCTCCTTGCTTGGCTGGCACCGACTTCAAATAGATGAGTGGGTAGCGCTTATAATATAATTATATTAATTTATTTTTCGCTTTTGAGTGCCTATTTGTGGTTTTAAAATTGGTTTTATTTTTTTTTAAATAATTTTATATGAATTCTCATAGATATAATAAATAATTAAAATAATTTCTTTAAATTAAAAAAAAAGTAAATACAACCAGATATTTGCCTAATACTTAATACATTTGGTATGTATATATCTGAAACATAGGATCTGCAGCCGAACTATACCTGTGCAACAGCTAATATGCTTGTACTAAATCGATTAAAGTCAGCAGCGGGGGCACATCACATTATTTAAGACACAATGTCTAAAAGCTTAAATATCCATATTATAATACATGTACGAAACCTTCGTATAACTTCGTATAGTGTTATTTAAATTAAGATATTTATTGTTTTATTTTTTTATGTATGCTACATAACAATTTTGCCAATGAACCACCATAATTATTTTTGTAATAAATAAAGTATATCTCATGGAAAAAATTGAGAGAAAAGAGAAAAAATTTTACTCCTAAGGAAAATAATAATTTTAAAGTAATTTTGTAAGTCCAGACATGTTTAAACATGAAAACAGTATACTGTTTTAGTTTAAAGTAATTAATTATCTAAAACATCAATATTTTTACATCTCGAAGGGATAGGAAGGAATAAATATGAGAATATTTTCTCATGTTTATTATATTATTGATCGTATTTGTTATTAAAAAGGATATATTACTGAATACGTACGGAATATCTATTAAGGTTCAATCATAAATATTCAATATTTGAATCTTTTTGCTAGGAATTTATTTTTGCTTATAAGCAATATATTATGTTAAAGCTTCAATATTAGTTTTTATAAAAAACAGTCACTATGTAATATTATAAACTAGCGGCTCACTCTCCCTTCGCCCTGGTTCGCCTCTAGGAAAACAAAAACAAAACCTATCCCATGGGAACCGTAAATTTTTCCAGGATAAAATGTAGCCTTTGTATTATTCCACACTATAATCTATCTCTGTGCCAAATTTCATCCACATCCGTTCAAGCATTCTGGCGTGAAAGAGTAACAAACATCCATACATCCATACTCACAAACTTTCACATTTAGAATATTAGTATAGATATAAAAGCATTGATTTATTTGTAATATTTCACATTCAAAATGTTAAACCATAAAACATAAAAAAATTATATTAAATTATAAAAAAATTATATAACCATTAAACATAAAAAAATTATATATTGATCCCATAAAAAAGGATTCACTAGCAAAGTGTGCATAATATGATGGATACTTGAATTTTTACATGTTTGATACATAACGTCAGTTCATAATTATATTTAATTTTCCAGATGTTTTTGATACGCCGATAATCCCGTTGCTTAAAGCTCCTATAAAATCGTATTTTGCTATATTATTTTTTTCTATCGTAATTACAAATAGATGGCCGGATGTAAATATATAGGCGAGGTCACTTTACATTTTAAACGTCGAGAGATAATAAAAATTGTAAGCAAATCATAAATTATTTTATTCAATCTTTACAGCTACCTTGTGATATAGACAAAGATAATTATTATCATACAACATATAACGATCGTGGTGTTCAAACATCAATAAACATTTGTTACAAACGTGAAAATAATTAAGTACCGAATTCTTCGGAAGCACCCCTTTAATTTATAATCCATCCAAATATTTAAATACGCTTAAAAAATTAGATATAATAAATATGATAATAAACATAAAAGAATCGTGGTAGAATTTTTCTTTTGGAATTTTCTTGGAAGTTTTTTTTGGAAGTCGGTTAAAAAGTAATTTAAGATAATAAATCGCTAAATTTAACTTATAACAAAAACTAAAAAGCTGTAAACAAAAAAAAATATTATGAAAATAAAAACCCGACTGCATCAAAATTACAAAAAAAGATGAAATCAAGTTGCCGAAGGAATATAGTATTATATTATGCAGTCGGAGACATACATGTGTATGTACATCTCCCGGCAAGGCTCAAACGTGTGTCTCCAACTGTATTATACCTTCTAAATTCCTTCGTCAACTTGTTGTTATCTTCTTAGCTATTACTAAATGTATTTGAAATTATATACGGTATTTATTAGAAAAACACATTTCTTTTGTCTGTCTGTTTGTTCCTGCTAATCTCCGAAACAGCCGGACTGATTTTGAGGGGACTTTTATTGGCAGATAGCTGGTGTTATAAGGAGTAACTTGTATTCAGCCCTTTTTATCGTCCCACTGCTGGGCACGGGCCTCCCTTCAATGCGAGGGGAATCAGGCCATAGTCCACCACGCTGGCCAAGTGCGGATTGGCGGACTTCACATGTCTTTCGAAAACTTGCTAGGTTCTCTCAGACATGCAGGTTTCCTCACGATGTTTTCCTTCACCGTAAGGCAAGTGGTAATCAAGTTAGAAAATGATTCGCACATGAAAGTATCAGAGGTGCGAGAACCGGGATTTGAACCTGCTTCCCTCGGTTTCCCAAGCGAGCGCGTTACCACTGGGCTACCACTGCCTGGGAGCAGTAACTTAAGGAGTAATTTAGATCATTATTATTTTAGAAAAAGAATTAGGGTTCCGCTTAAAAAAATTAAAACGTACCTACGACGCATCCGAGCAAAGCGAGGGTAAATCGGTAGTCATAAATAAGCTCGCTATTGAAATTATAGTACGTAGTGCATTTTAATTACTTTCAATCCATTCTCATCAATAATTAATTAAGAATTAGTAGTGCAAAGAATTTTACTCTTAAACTCTTCATAAATAATATAATTTTCAATGAAATATAAAATAACTCTTTGTTTATCAATAGAATAAAAATAAATAATAACAAAGAAAACAAAAACTGAATCATACTCGAATCTATGATAATAATTAATTAATCTATTTAATTATAATTATCAAAAACAAATTTACGAAAACATTCTTCTTACCTTTACGACATTTGTGAGATAAACGTATGATATATGTATGTATACATATATGTCATACGTGACATGACATATACATGTTTGATCAATAAAAGTATTTTGTATTGGTCGATATAGTAATAAGATATCCTAAATGTACTATGCGAAATCATGTTGATGAGTGAAACTAAGCATACCATAGCTTTGTATATAAATTGACTATTAGTATCTTGTCATAATACTTATAAATATTGAAAATTCTATGTGACTTAGAAAAGTAACGACTTTTAAAAAGTAGCACACTTTTAACACAAATAGAGAAATACGTATAAATAGATTTAAAAAAAAAACGTGTCTATATACTTATGTACACACGTAAGAAGTTATATTTCTTTGGCGTAACAGAACAAAAATAGCTAAAGATTTCATTCCGTATGTCACAACTGTCTGTTTGTAAAAGGAATGTAACTAACTTCATCATGTCGCTTTTTATTTGTAAAAAAATTGTAAAATTGTATCGCATTGTAAAAATTTTACTCTCATATTTTTTCCCAAACGTGCTAAAAGAAGTATAACTTAAAAAAAATGTAAAACGTTGTAACACATTTGAACAATCTATAAGTTAAGTAACATAATACAATCAAATGCAATACAATACAAAATTGTCTTTTTTTACGCATGTTTGCATATAAAATATAGTTATAGCGAAGTTGTAGATAAAATGCCGCTGTTATGTAGAACTAGTATATTTCAATAACAGTGTAAATTAAAAAACAGAAGTAAATATTTTCCTTCTTCAACCCTGCAGGAGAAAAAGCTCTGTAAAAGAGTAAAAAGGTAAAAAAAAACATTAGCTTGGTATGGTATGGTACGCTCGGGCTGATTTCCGCAGCTCGACGACTTTGCGCATATTTTGCGTGTGTGGGATAATCCGTCCGTTACTCTTGCCACCCTAATTCCTCCAGGAAGCACAGCAACCTCCTCGCCCTACTGAAGACCTCCGGGAGTGTACACGGGGAGCAAAGATGTTAAGCCCGGTATGCCGCTACACCTGGACAATACAAGAGTACATGTGCAACCGTTTCCTCTATCTCCATGCAGGCCCTACACAGGGGACTGTTAGTTATACCTTTTGTAAAACATTAACTTATTTTATAAACATTTCCACTATCAAGAGACTGATGTTAAATTCTAAGTGTCCGTATATAATATATGAGTATCCAATGAGAGAATAAAATTTAAAAAAAAATACATTGTGCTTATTTTATTGAACAATCTTATATTTATTGGCCATAACGTGACATACCTACCTTATATGTCAAGCACACACCAAGAATAAATGAAATGAAATTAGGTTAATGACTATTACATGTATTTTATGTACCATTAATCACAAACTAAGATTTTTACAAACACGAACTTGAAAGCAAAATTAGAATAAATTTTTTACAAATTATTTTATTTTATATAGGTACTTGTAAAACTCTAGAGTTTTACAAGTACCTAACTCTCGTTATTTGAATTATTGAGCCTATAGATAAGTTTTAGTGAGATTGTTTTCAATTTAATTAATTACGGATAAATACTAACTTTTTGCACTTACAACTGATATCTAATAGATAAAATAGGAAATGATTACATATTTTTTTTAATAGTTATTATGTACCTCTCAAAATAATTAAAGAAATATCTGCATACATTCAACGTACCTATCTAATAAATTTGTTTTTACCAGTCCTTAAAAATTTGACTGAAACATTTTATTTAAGAGTACCTACAAAAATATAGCTATCGAAATTGCACGATACGTAAGTTTGCATGTCGAGTGAGGTGGAGTGCATGCAAGGGTTGTTACGGGCTCGCGTCAGTCCCACGTCGCCCGCCGACCAGCGCGTTCGTGCGCTCACGCGACACCCCCATGGACTACGATCGACCAAACGACATACAAACTTAATCGTAGCCATTTCTCCGTACTCAACCCCTACGAAAAACCGAACGAATTACGCGAGTTATAGTTATTTTATTCTAGTATATACTAAAGAATGACTCTAAAACTACCCCTTAGAAAGTTTTCACTACCCTCATCCACGTACTTTTGTGATTAGCAATTACTACGAGGTTTTTCACCATTGTTTTCTCAATATGCATCTTAGAAATTTGTACCGAAACCTATTTATACATAAAAAACGACTGAAACTTTCTACTTTCAACCTTTAAAAGTTTATACCTTTGTAACACAATTTACACGAATTTATAAATAGTTTTGGACATTATTTTTTTCCTAAAAGTAATTCTTGATAGGGATAAGTGTGACCAAAGACATTAGAAGTAAAATAATAGACTGTTTAAATTAGATATTTACAGTGTGCTTTTCAAGTGTTTTAAATTATGGACAGTGCGTAGCTATAGCGGTATTCATAATTTTAGAAACTAGTGAGTGTTTAGTGTCCTTTGTGTGTAAACTTATGTAATTATTTATAGTAACTAGCAGAAGAAATACACGTGGTAAGATATGTTTTTCTTTAAAAAATATTTCCGTTCTTTTTCCAAATATATTATATTTTTATTTACATATAACTTTAATTTATTTTTTAATATTAATCATATATTTATATAGTTTATTTTATAATATATATGTGTGTATGTATTAATGTATGTTACACAAATAAGAATAAAGCTTTTAAATAGAAAAATATTAGTCGTATATTTTTAAATTTCAATAAAGATTTTTATTTAGTATTATTTATATAACATTAAGATATGATGCTATATGCTGCCAGTGGTTTTCTTTGCGTACGCATTCTATCGCTAACCCACGCCGGGTTACGCGGGAAACGCAGGAAGGAAAGCTAGCGAATTCCTTGAGAGGAAAGCAAGCGAAAAGAAAGCAGAGTTCGAGCTGTATTTCTGTTACAATCGAACTAAATAAAATGTAAATTAACTATGATTCTAATTCAAAGTACTGTCTAAAAAATAAGTCTTGATTAAAAGATAGTATTAATCAACCGTTTTAACAGGATATACGATTAAACACATAACATATAATATACAGATTACTATATTTTATACTTATTATAATTTATATGAAATGACAAAAAATACTTGTTAACTTCAATTACTGCTTTGAGTTATTTATGTTTTCATAGAAAAATGTTATTATTAATAAATCGAGGTCGTCTATAAAAGCGGAACCGCTAATTATTCTGAACGCTCTATATTTCTATAGAATCTGTGAAGCTGACATCTTAATGTAATCCTGATTCGAATATTGATTATAAATTATTGACTGACTTAAAAAAGAAGGATACACTCAGTTTTAAATATATTTTTTCTGTATTTCGTGATATCTTCGCCAATAGTGAATCGATTATTGTTTTCGTAATTTTTTTAAATGCATTTAATAATAGTCAACAGGTAATTACTTTATGCAAGCAAAAGTATACTCTAAGTATACTCTGATCAGTTAGTCTAATATTTCATAAAAAGTTAAACTTTTAAATTTTATATTTATAGTACTTACAGAGACTTTAAATATTATAAATTATTTTAGATTTTTATGTGTTTGATAAAAAAAACATGCCACGTTAAAATCGTAAAATAATTTCAAAGAACCTATTAATTAAAATTTCCGAAAACTAGCTCATTTCAATGTTTAACAAGTAATATATTGAAAGTTAACAGGGCGAGAGCTCTACATACTTTTAAATTAGCTCATAATGAGGACATTTAAGTTTCGCACTGCTCTACGACAAACAATTTCAACGTAACAATAGATTTAAAATAGCTTTTGATGTGTTGTATTTTAAATTATATGTAATAATTGAAATTGGCAAAGAACTACATATATCTCAACTATTGTAGCGTTAGAAGTAGCGTATCTGCTTTATGGAAAGAAGCTTTTAATATATTTTCATTACTATCAAATATACATACATTTTTAATATAGATATATATTTGTCCAACAAAATTAAAAACCTTTTAATTAAATTATATTTAGCTTCAGACTAAAATAAAACTTCCCGAGACCTCAGCGATCGTTCTATTATTGACTCTATAACTTGTGAGCTAACCACTGAAAGTCAACTGACTACAGACAAAGTAATTTCACGTCTTTTGAAATCTTCATACCGATCATAATTTCTTTTATTTGTCACACTTACGATCATAAATCATATATTATGATTATAAATCTTCTCTTTCGCTCTGCTCTACCCCTTCCGCTTAGAATAATTATTCCTTCTCAAATATTTCTTATGAGTTCCTTAAATTAGGTTCTAATTAATTATTATAGTTAAATATAACGTGATTTTTGAGTAATTGAAGAAATTATTAGTTGTCACTTTTTATTTATTACCATTTTAATCTATACAAGTAATAAAATTTTTACTTAGTCGAATCTGTACATTAAATATTTTTTGGTAAATCTTATTGAAATAATCATTACTACCTGGGCGACCGAGCTTCGCTCGGAGTTCTTTTTTGTTATATTGTTTTTTTTCCAGACATGAGACTAACCTAAATCGATTTTTCGCCCCCGAAACCCCCACGTACCAAATTTCAGCGAAATTATTAGAGCCGTTTCCGAGATCGCTGGTATAAATAAATAAAGATATGAATATACAATACAGAGGTCAAATCCATAGCTTTTAGAATTTAATACTTTCTTAGATTTACGCAAATATTAGACATTTAAATAAAACTATCTTTTCGGATTTTTTCGCGGATTTATTTTGATTTTTGATTCCCGACGTTTCGATTGCTTTACGGCAATCATGGTCACGGGAGAGACACTCCCCCGTGACCCTGTGACCCACCATCAAAATAAATCCGCGGAAAAATCCGAACAGATAGTTTTTAGAATTTTTATCTGTCGATCAGTCTGTCTATCTGGGAACGCATCACGAGAAAAGTACTGGACAGATTTTAATGAAATTTAGTACGAAGATAGCGGATTATCCAAGTCAACATTAAAGGTACTTTTCACAACGAAAAAGTATCTCATTTCAGAGAAATCTATAATACTATTCGTTAAAACGTACCTACTAAGGGACAAACTCGACCGGGGCGAGGGTGATTCGCTTATTATTTATATGCCCAAATTATATTATACTTTCATACAACCAGCAGAGTGCAAATCTACTTTCTGATTTTAAATTCCAAACAACCAGCCTCTTGACACTGCTGGTATTTATTCATGCGCATTACTTTAACTGACTTCGACATAGGCATCTACGAATATGTACATACATATATCCCTATATATTATGTATAGTAATTAGTTGCGTGTTTTGCTGACAGGTTAGGTTACTATTCATGTTAAATAATTTGTTTTGTTTGTTTTCTATTTCTAAATACTTTTTATTTTCAGTATGGTTTTTGTTTCGTTATAAATGTATTAATATTCAAGAAAGAAAAAAATCTATTTGCTGAAATAAAAATTCAGAGAAATGAAATACGAAATTCGCAAAGAAATTTGAATGACACAAACGTTTCGTTTAACGTGGAGATTACGAAAAATATTTATATAGCTAGATTTTTTTCGTGATTCTGCTTACTTACATTTTATACACTTATAAAAAAAATCAAATATTTATGTCAATATATTTAAGGAAAATAATGGTTTTGAAACTTTATTGATATTAATAATATTTTTTTTAAGATATCCTAATCATATTAAATTCTTTATCTTTTAGATATTTCAAGAATATGAAACATTTTTACGATTTTTTTTAGTTAATTGTTTTTTATTTATTTATTTATTTTATTTATTGAAATGTCAGTACATATATGGCAAAAACATAAAAACGAAAATAATTGCAAAAGCTAAGAAACTGTGCCGCAATCATTAACGTCCTCCACCAGCAGCATTACAGAAACGTTTCTTTACACTGCGACTAATATACCTATACGTGAATTGGCTGACTTTAATTAGCTACACATATTATTTATTATATTTTATTTTAGTTACAATTTTTTTTTCTAGTTTGCCTAAAATGAGACGCTAAGGTAAAACATTATTAATTTACACTATAATATTTCCAGCAATTATATATTCAGTGGATTTGCAATATGAAGTATCATAATATTTTGAATGAAAACAACTCTATTATTGAAATGTCACCAAGCGGTAATGCGCCCGGCTGTTATGGTGCTTATATAAAGATTATCCAAACTGTGCCAAGTCCAATGACATCGTGGGTATTTTTAATATAGTTTTACAATGCCAAACGTAAGCCCCATACACTTTAATTATTGATCAAGCATTTACTGGTATGAGAAAATTAATTTACTGAATCTATTACTCACTTATTCATTAGTAGAGATTAATATGAATTATTTACTGATAAATCTTTTAAAATTAAAATAATTTATAGCCATTAATTTCAAATACTCAAATATTTTAAATTGTTTTTATAATATTAAGTAGGGGAAGGGACCCGAATACCGGATAGTTGCCTAATTTCGGATATATTAATATCTCGTAAACAAAGTAACGTCATCTATCTAGTAGCCAAGTTACTACTAATACTAAGCTAGCTAGAAAGCACTCCAGCGATTACACTGACCTCTCTATCAAGATGGCGACCAAAGTGATAAAGGTTTGATTTTTGTCTTAAAAATATTATATTGTGGTTTTACTTTTAAAATATCTTGAAAAAGTCAGTGTTTCATGATGTTATGTCTATATTGTAGTTTATTAATAAATATTTCTATTTTTTTTATTTACATATGAATTCCCAATATCGGATACATGGTGTTGCCCTTGAAGTGTATATATTTTAAATCATTCGTGTCAGTTTAAATAAATGGCTAATAATAATACTGAATCTTAAACGGATGAATCTGATATTGAAATGATTTTAGAGAGTGATGTATTATACCTCAGATGGAATTAAATACTTCAGTTGATTATTATTACTTTTATTCAATTATCTTTCATATTAATTTTGGTGTAATTTTAAATATAAAACCACTTTAAGTTTTTTTTTTAATTTACTGTGCTACGTGTATATTATGGGGTATCTGATATTACGAGCCTCCTTGCTTAAGTCCTGAATTTCTTAATTAATTTAAATACATCAATTTGTGAATTATTTAACGCTGCCAATGTCTAATTCGTTTAAAGTTCATATAGTATATGGAGCTAAGATCACGCACACAAAATTTTATTTAACTACAATGATGTTTAATATATTTTTTACCTCACTTTCAAAAAATTACCGATATTCGGGTCCCTTCCCCTACTTTTTAGTCTTATTTCCTTTCTAACTTATGTAATATCTTTATTTAGATTAAGATTTTTTTGTCCATAAAATATAATTTTATTTTAACATATTTTCAATATATTATTGACTTTTACAACAAATATATATATATTCAGTTCTACAATTTATTTAAAATGTAAAGCTGTATTTACAAAAGCCGTAGCCAGCGTTTATTGTAAATCTGTATAGTATCGGCAAATAATTGAGAATCAAACAAACTTACCTCGTGATGTTTGATTTCTAATTACACGAGTGTCTCGAACGAAGATGATTAGGTTTACAAGCAGCAGTACGCCAGATTGTCAGTCACGTATCACGTCCTATATTAATATAAGTACATAAATGAAGATAATTTTTAGTCCACACATATTACGTCGGGACAATTATTGCCTTCATAGTATCCACACACAAAGAGTCAGGAACAACACACACACGATATACGTCGGCATATTCATAGTAATAAAGCTGCTTTATTTAATTTGAATATAATATTATCTTGAAATTCCAAGTCAGTATAATGCGAATATGCAAGTGATTCTGATGTTATAATTTCGTTTACAGAATCCTCAGACAACCATGACAAAATTATTATCTTTTAGTACTCACTATTTAGTTTTTTTACTTTCTTTAAAACTTTCCTTCCGATATCAGTATTGTTCTTATCCAATCGTTTTCTTTTTCCCCATGTTGATTTTACAAAATTGGTAAAATTGTTGTGACTCGAACAACACAAAAACGCGTCATGACATATGAAACAAAATGGTGTGGTGGGATTTCGCTTAAGAACTAATTCAAAAAAGAAATAGCTTAAACTTTTTCTTTTTAAGAGTAAACCCTTTTAATAAAAAAATAACTTTAAAAGTGTGACTAGGACAGCATCAATTTGGCGTACTACCGCTTGTAAACCTAATCATCTTCGAGAGAGATACGAAGTATAATCATTATGAATACATTACACTGGTCTACTGATGATATGGGAGCACCTTGCAAGTCTATAGCCTGTACGCCGCATCAAAGACGTTTTTCAGTAAAGTATGGCTAAATTAGCTTAAAAAATCGTATATTCACAACTAATTATTGTTTATAAATAATTGTTTTTTAAAAACTACCAAATGAATCTTTAATTGGCTAGTGATTAGAAATTTTCAAAGTGTCCATACGAAATCTAACGCTGGAGTTGATATCCAGTGGACTTTACGTAAAATATTTGTATTTATTACTAAGACCTGAAAATTATATATCGAGTTATTTCATCATATATTTTAGTTCATTTTTGTCTATACAAAATATTACGTGACGTTTTATTTTAAATTTAAATTAAAACAAGAAAAGAAAGCAGATGCTAAATAGGCTGTTAGGCAACGAGAAGAGGAAGGCGAAGGGTCTCATCAAAATGTTTAGTAACCGGTACGTGACAGTACTTCTAAAAATCTCGAGCTGAGCTACTTTAAAACAGCTTTTTGAGCAGCCTATATTATGCAAACTTGACCCGTCTAATATTTTAAGATGCTGAACAATTTAAATGTTATAAGCTATGCTATATTTGCAATTCCTAGTGCTCTGAATAAACTTGACATACATCGACTACTTGACGTTCTTGCATTCAGGCTCGTTGTGGCTCATTAAATGCACATATTTTTCGTGAAACAATAGAATATTCTTCGTTGATCGAACATCAACAACAAATCTCATGGTTTCATTTGTTATAGCTAAGAGGTAATATGAAGCTTTATTCCTATATAAAAAATATTTTACAAAGAAGACTTTATTATGGATGTTTTCTCTAAAACAAGCATTTTTGAAGTGTATGTCTGTATGTATATTATCCATTTTGTTTGTTATTTTTGTCCATGACAAATTAAATAAAATAAATTATTCGAGATATTCTGGTAGGACCGGAATTAAAGCGTGAGCACGCTCGGAGTGCTCATAGAAGAAAGGCAATATTGAATTAAGATATTTTTTTTATATCGTAGCAATTGGCACTCTTTCTAAAGTAATAGTCTAAGATCGGAAATAAGGTCATCCCTTCATCTATCTGCTTACAAGATAAAAATTATTTTTTTATTAAATATTTAAGTTGTCTAATGTAATATGGTTAAAACTACCCTTTACAGATATGAAGTGCATTGTTAAAAAAAATTATAAAATCATAAATTATTAAATTAATCGTTAATCACTAAATCTCGTTTTCAGCTATGTTTTGAATGTGACCTTTGTGACCTCAATTGAGAAGAATTTACTAAGCATTATCTACTATAAAAAATGTAAAACCAATTCTGTAACGAGACTCTCTGATGAAAATTTACATATGGGAAGGAAATATAGTAAAGAATACCTATAGAAACTGTGTTTGTAGTTTAGTAATTCCTTTAGTACTTTTACTTTTAGTCTTGCCCTTTCGCATTTTCGATCCCCTACTCGCTTCACTTGATGCCTTCATTACAAAATATCGAGGTTTAGGTGTGAGTACATATAATAGAATAATAAAAATACAGAATTACTTTCGCAATTATAATATTTATATGATTTTTTATTATATTATCCAATAATGATGTAAGCAGTTGGATGGAAAGATTTCTATATGTATTATATAGACCCTTTAGGTTTGGAACCCTAAAAGAACTTACAAAAATATAACAACTGTGTATATATAATAATATATTTATTTTTATAAAATAACAAAAAATATGTAATAAAGGAAACTCAATTACAGCACCATAGCAGTAATCAACCACACAGTACTTCCGTGACCAGCAGCAGAATTATTAGGCTACGTGGAGGTATTATTATAAAATCATAGAATCATCTGTACATTTCATTTTTTGGAATTTAAACTACGAATTTTAAAAACATATAGTGACATCTATCGTCGAATGTCTAAATAACACATAAATATTTTTAGAGTTAATTAATGAATAAATTAGCGCTATTAATCTTTTTTTTTTATATAGATAAGTTTTTTTGTAATAGTTTTTGCCATATTTAGTAAGTTACCTTGATAAAATGTTTATAGTATCATCGTGGTTTTATTCTAACCAGTTTTTGTATTTTGTCTCAAAATGATATATTTTTCCGCGGTAAAGACTATCCCATATGTTGATCCGGAAACCAGCTATTACCATACCAAATTCCTTCAAAATCCCTCCAGTGGTTTTTCTGTGATGCAGTCACTGACAGACAGACAGACAAAAATTTAAAAAAAACTGTAGATTAAGCGTCTGTGTCGATAATAATGTCTATTTCAATAAGATTTTTCAAAAAATATTTAAGGTACAGATTCAACTTAGTTAGAATTTTATTATATGTATAGATATGTATCTGAAAAAACTATGACTACATTATTTAAATAACAACTTTTTATAATGTGAAACGAGATAAGGATATAATTAAATGAGAAGATTATTTTTTTAGCAGACGTTATCATAAATTGACTAAATTCCCCACTGTAGATAGCAGGGTTAATAATAAGACTCAATTTCCTGTAGGGAAACATTCGCAGGCTCACAAAGGAAACGTGAAAATGTTCAGGTATTAAGAAGGTGCTAAACAATTTATACGAATTTTTAGCTAAATTTAAAAATTATATTACAAAATTATGTATTACTTAATAATTAGTACAATATATATCTACGTACATTATACTACATATGTATAGTATAATATAAGTTTATATAAGAGAAAAATTTAATTGCTCTAAAATCTTGTTGTAATAGGCTTAAGTTAATTTAGTTTATAAATATTTGTACTGACCAAGCAGATGTTTGTCATGATTTAAGTAAGATAAAGCGCGGCTTTGCGTGCATCGAGCACTAGATATTTCAAAATTAACAAAAAGCAGAGAAAGGATTAAAATATCGTAAAGTAAAATCCTTGAAACTATAAAATTAAAATTTATTTTTGTTTGATTACTGAAAAATGAAATAAAAGTGTTTATTTAAATAAAAACTAAATAAATAAAAAAAAATTACGCCATAAAGCACCCATGACATTGATGACCTGTATCACTAGAACTGGTGACCTGCCGCCATGCCTCACCATCATAATAATTGTCAAAGCCTATAGTTTTATGGTACTATTATAAAATGAAATAAAACTTAACATAAAAAGTATCTGTCAACACCAATAAAAGAAATTCTTAAGTCAGTTAGTTCTCTAGGATAGTTGCAAAGATTTCTTGGAACTAATAAATAATATCACAAACTTTGCTTTGTTAGTATGTGCATGATGGATGACTGGGTGTTACTAACTTTATTAACACAATTCTCTATATTATAAGTTTTTTATACGTTGTACAATCACACTTCTTTCATATCTTTCATTATAACATGAATAATTTCATGGTGAAATTAATTCTATAGTCTTTATGAAAAAAGAAAAAAAAACTGTAAACGCTTGATTAAACCATTTATTCAGTACTCGGTAAAAGATTGTCATATATAAAATTTAATATTTCGACCATTTATTAACTAAGAAGACCATTATTATATCCGTATTTTAATATGATGAATGTGAAAGTTTATGAGTATTTATGGATGTTTGTTACTCTTTCACGCCAGAAGAGCTGAGTGGATCTGGATGAAATTTGGCACAGACATATATTATAGTCTGGAATAAACACATAGGCTACTTTTTATCCCGGGAAAATGTACGGTTCCCGTGGGATGGGTTTGTTTTTGTTTTTCTAAAGGCGAACCGAGCGAAGCGAAAGTGAGCCGTTAGTATGGTATAATTTATTTATCAAATATGTAGAGTATTAAGCTACCGTTTCAAGCGATTTAGGAGCGCCTTGTCATCTAGGTACGTAATTACTGATACGACGCAATCTATTGTACTTTACATATGATCCAAACCTATTGTAATTGTTTGTAGGCGTATCTAATCTATAGTTGCAAGGCATTTGGATCAATACATACATTCTAAATTCAGACAGCTCTTATTTCAGATTATGAAGCTGAAAAATTGTTTTTTTTTTTTTAGTTATTTGGTATTTTTCTATACACTAATTTCTTCGCTGGCTTCGGTACTTTTACTACGGATTTCGGTACATTCGTTTTGTACACATACATGTATCAAGTTTTTCTCACAGTAAGTAGTGTCAGATTCGAGTCTCGTTTAGGTTTATTAAATATTCCTATTAAGAAACTTATATGAATTAATTTTCTAGTTCAAGAGTTAGGGTTAATGTATTTGTTACCTTTGAATTATCTCAGTAATCTCTGTTTTTAAAGCGAAACTTCATTAGAATCGCTGTGATTTGAAACTCGATAAAACGTAAATGCATCACGACAAAGAGACAAACACATAATTATATAAGATTAAGCCGGCAAGAAAATAAGATAGAATACATTACACAGGAAGTGAAAAATAATACTGAATAATATGTTACGTAATATAATATGGTAAATAAAATATAAAATAACGTTTAAACTTGGTAAAAATATAAAAAAAAATAAACCTTTCAATTATTTATAAAAATATATATTTATTATTAATAATTTTATAATAACTATTACTTATAAAAATGAATATTATTTATTAGTATGGGATGAATGTGCATAAATTAAATAAAAGCCATGCCAAAAATTAGTTATAATAATGACTTATTGTTGTCATGATAACCGTTGTTATTGTCTGACAAATGATATATACTTTTTATATAATATGATAAAGTACCTGGGCGACCGAGCTTCGCTCGGAGTTCTTTTTTGTTATATCGTATTTTTTAGATAAAAAAAAAACTAAAAACTTGAATAAATACAAAAAAAAAAACAAAAGTAGAAACTTTGTATTCCGACCGGGACTCGATCCCGGGCATAATATGTGTTGTCTAGGTTGTGCCTTGACCGCATGACCACGATGCTTATATCCGAGAGTAAGAAATTATCGACCATATTTTGCGTAGAATAATGCGAAAGAAAACCGCATGAAAACTCGAAAACACGCGTTTTCCCAGACATGAGACTAATCTAGAACGATTTTTCGCCCCAGAAAGCCCCTGCATACCAAATTTCAGCAAAATCGTTAGAGCCGTTTCCGAAATCGCTGGTATAAATAAATAAAGATATAAATATACAAGAATTGTTCGTTTAAATATATTAGATTAGATATATTATTTTATAAAAATAAATATATGTAATATGCCTAAAATGCTTTATTTAATTGTTGATTAATTTAATTGCAATATTTGCCAAAGAAATTTTACTTCAACCGCGCGTAAATCTTACACGTACCCATTTTTTTTTATTTGGTTCTTATTACAATCAATCAATCATTTTAATAATTGATAATTGATATTTATATATCAATTTGTTAGATCAGAAAATCGTTACTTGTTATGTACTGTTTTAGTCCTTAATGCTTCACTACATATTATGATGCCTCCTTTCTATGGCACATATAATGTGAAGCTCAAGTAATATCTATATACTTCTGTGTATACTTATCTGATTACAATGATAGCATTTTAATTTATTACATTTATCTTATACTAGCGACTTCGTCTCTAGCTTGATTCCCCATACAAACTTTCATACTCATTTTCACGCTCTTAAGGGATGATTTCGGGCAAAATGTATCCTATGTCCTTCCCAGGGTCTCAAACTATCTCACCAAATTTCATCTAAATCGGTTTAGTAGATTCAGAGATTACCCCTACAACGTCACAAATTAACAAACTCACAAAATCACAAACTTTACCTCTTTATAATATAAATATACCTAGATGTATAACAGACAGACTGAGATAAATCCTCAAAACTGTTTATTAGCTTCTTCCTTTCTTTTTTGAAAAAAAAAACACGTGGTTATTATATTATGCAGAAACTAAAATCATGTCGTTTCTCTAAGGATAATTTAGACAATGTTATTGGGTTACACTTAAAATATATAGAGAAATGGATTTATTGAACTGCGAGTATATTTTGTACATTAACATTGTTTCTAGTGTGAAAATATCGTAACGACACTGAGTAACGTGCGACGTACGAGCCCAATTACGTAGTGATGTATCGCTGCCAATGCCTGCTTTGGTCAATTTGTATAGGTATAGTTGTTAGCACATGTAGGAAAATTAAAAATAAAAATCTTGTTGAATTTTATAAGTTGAAATGTTGAATTTTATAAGTTTTTATTATAACTCTTTTACTAAAGCTCATTTAGTGTAACTTGCAATAAAAAAAAACTAGTATTTGTTATTTTATTAATCAACAGGAAATTTTCAAAAGTTTCCCATACCTATTATATATAGAGAGAGATAGCGCGATACAATGTTGAAAATTCCTCTGACATTTTACTTATTGACATATTTAGGGGTTGTGAATGTTATAGCACTATACGAACTCCCAAATATATGACATGTTTGTAAAATATTAAGGTTTCAAATCCTAAACAGTACCGAATGGCATTAAAAATAAATTATTCAAATGCTCTCCTTGTCAAACGGCGCAAAATAGTCGAAAATTTTGGTTGGTATGAGTTGCTATCCCTCTTTCGATGCACTAGATAGACAAACATTTAACTTCGCACTAACGTTAAAACTCTTTTACTTTTATTAGCTTTCATTAAAAGTAGTTATGTAATTGTTTTTTCTCAACATATTCCACGGTATTGCTTTCTTCTTCTGTAGTAAAGTGTATTCTAAATATTGACTTGGGTAATAAAATATTTAATATTACACTTGCAAAGCATTGTTTTAATTCAAATTCAACTATACTCGCACTAACAACTCTAACTCGGCTCTACTAACAATATACACATACTAACAATATACACATATATAACACTTCTGTTATTTAAATACGCAGTAACTTATAATTATTGTATGAATTCAACCACAGGCAGCTTAAATTTGTGCTAAGTTTTAGTGCAAACCGACAATTCTAACCAAATTAACATGTTACGAAACCAAAGGTAGTAACGTCAGTAACAAGACTTGCCTACATTGTTAACAGGATTATGTTCTAACAATCCAATAACAGTTTCTTAACAGTTCAAAAGTACATGACATCCCGTATCAATTAGCTAAAAGCCAATCACACTTGAAATCCTACGTCTGACCAACTTTATCTGAATGCCCCCGAAATATACATCGACCCTATAGGATCAATCTAACTTATTAGGTATTTATAAAGAATTAGCTGTTTGTTACTTGTCAGTTTGCCTTTATGGAATTTTAGGTCTAAAGGAAAAAATTGGTAATACGCTTACAGAAAATACATCCTAATAATATAATTAACGCGAAAGTTTGTGAGAATGGATGGATAAATATTTAATACTCCTTCACGCAAAAACTACTGAACGGATTCTTATAAAACTTAACAGTAGTTTAGCTTAAATTAATCAAAGTAACATATAGGTAAGTAACAATATAGTAACACGAAAATTAACTACGCGTGTAGAGCTGCGGGAAAACGTTAGTCAGATATAAATTCAACCTTTTCAAATGAACTGCTTAACTGCTCTCGGTTGTTCATAAGAAAATAATCTCTGCTTAATAATAATGAAATTTTGATTAGAAAGACTCTATACAAAATCTATTAAGTATTGACTGACACATTATTACTGCAATAGGCTCAACTGTACAAACGATGACATCGAGTTAAGACTTCATATTTTTTTCACTAATAGATCTCGCTATAAGAAGCCTATATATAAAATGTGAGACTGTGGAAACAAATAGTTTTTCAAAAAAAAAAATTTAAAGTTTCAACTTTTTATGTAATTTTATCACGTTTATACTCGCACTTATAGATGTTTTTCACAAAGTTCGTTATAATATTCTATTCTCTGAGTTATTTTCAATCACTATTGTACTTAAATATTTATTTTAACACTTAAAATCACGATTTATTCGTATTTAACATCAATTCTATCAGTAAAACTGGTACTTGGTTATGTTAAATGTCAATGTCAGAATTAGTATTATTATGATAAATCGACGCCATGACAGAACCTTTTCTTATCTTCTAGGTTGGTTAGGTTAGGTTAGAACAGTTAAAACAACGCTTTTTCCGGGATATATTGTTACACTTTAGTTTATTTAATGTAAACATAACCTCAAAATTTGAAATTTTCAAAATTAAATATCTCGAAAACTATAAGTTTCCACAGTTTTTCCTTTTAAAGGGGGGGTTCTCTCACTCTTCCCCTCCCCCTCCACCCTTTTTCCCTCCTTAAATCGATGTCATTGTTTGTACAGTTGAACCCTGCAATAAACATTTTAAATACAAATACTTGTATAGATTATAAATAGTATTAATAAATAGTTATTTTCGGCAACTGACATATTTTGTTGCTGCCATATGATGCATCCGCAAATATTTTTAGGTCTCTCAAAATAACCAAATGACATAATGGAATAAAATTTTATATTAAATTTTATTTATTTAAAAAAAAATCACTTTTGGAAATTATAACTAATTGGAATATCAATTAGTTCAAAATTATTAATATAAAATTAATATAAAAATATGTAAATTTTAAATCTGAATATTTTTTGTATCTATTGAAATCAGTGTCATTATGAAGTGCCATCACTATTTCCGTACAATATCAAAAAATTAGCAATGGCCTAGCAATTATTCAGAAACATGCGAAATTATAATAAATTTAATTGGACTAAACAAACAATGGTCATTAATAATTCAAGAGTCAATTAAATTAAATCTTTTGATTGCCTTGTTTCACATCAAAGGCTCTACAATGAAGCGAAGTAAAATATGAAAAACAGAAAAATTAATTACCGAGGCTAGCTCAAAGTCATTTTCTTCACTAATAAATTTCCAATGCCAATCTCGAAGGTTAAGAATCTGCAGTTTAAAAATTAGAGGTCGTTGTTTGAGGAAATCATTTAAGAGCCAATATGTAGAATAAACAGCTGAGTTGAAACCCGGCCGCAGGTGGGATGCTCGAAATAAATATAGCTCGTGATTCGTCGTTCATTGTCACCATCTAGCCAAGGTCCTGAGAATTGTTGAACATCTGTACCGATAATTTGTATTACATAAAGCTATTATAGCTTGAACTGTTTTTCATGTATTTATTACGAAAGAAACAATAGAAAAGTATACCTACATATTTAAAAGTTTTAGAACTATATAAATAGTGAATGCATGTGTTGAAATATTTTGTTGGATTTATGTATAAAAAGTTTTTTAAATTATGTTTTACGATATACCATTAATCATTTTTTATTTTATTTTATTAAAGACCCAATGTAAATGAATACTATTTTATCTATACATACAGTAAAATTTGTAACGAAGCCGAATCTGTACATTAAATATTTTTTGGAAAATCTTATTGAAACAGACTTTATTATCGATACGGAAGCAAAATCTATAGTTTTTTAGATTTTTTGTCTGTCTGTCTGTTACCGCATCACAGGAAAACTACTGGACAGATTTTGATAAAATTTGGTATGATGATAGTTGGTTACCCGGATCAACATATAGGATACTTTTTACTGCGGGAAAATATCTCATCTCTGAGCTAAACGTTAAAGTTAAAGTTATAAATAGGTATACATAATATATAAATATATAATATTTATTAATTATAATCATATATTACAATTGTGTTATAACTTAGGGAAAAATATGATTGTATTTTATCTGTATAAAGCTCCTGTTATTTTTGACCTATAAATAACCTGAGCTCACAAGTTTCTATCAATTTCTCCTTTGTTCTCTAACCAGTAGACTGTATTTGACGTACAATATGTGCATATCAAACGGCTTTTAGCGTTCGCAATTACTGACGGTGAGTCGGTGACAACGATAAATCTTCGTCTAAGTGGTAGCTACTCAATTTTTACACGACCATAAACTGTCTAGTTGCTAATAAATGACGCAATCGACAGCGGTCGTTTTGTGTCTTAATAGCAATTTTGAACTACATTTTAAATGAACAGGAATTTTATCGTCAAAATCCTCTATATTTTTAGTATTTTTTCAGTTTCTGATTATCTCTGTATCGCAGGGCGTTAGTTTGAATTTCGCTTAGAACAAAATATATTTTTAATATACTCGAAGTATTTGCTAATCAGACTATAATATAAGTGTGAAAGTTTGTATGTGTGCCTATACGTGTGCATATATATAAATACGAGTATGAGTGTTTGTTGTTCCGTAACGCTGAAATGGTTGTACGGAGATAGATGCAATTTAGTATACAAATATGTAGACTATATCCTGAGGTAGAATATAAGCTACTGTTTGGCACCTAGGGACGTATCCGAGCGAAGCGAGTGTAAGTTGCTAGTAGCAATATGAGTACTATTAGATGTGTAGAAGATGTTTATGCTGTACATGTGTAAATGTAAATGTATGTATGGCCAATACCGTTGATAATATGTAACATTTTACCAGAACTAGATAAGCACCTACCTCGATAAAGTTTATTAATATTTGTACGTATATATATTTTATATAAGGCCTATATATAAAAATAAAATTGGCATTTATTATTTAGAATTGAACGATTAGAGTCAACAATAAAACTCTTCTAACATTTTAAATGGAAAGTGTCTCAGAACATCAGATTTGGAGGGAGACTATATTACTTTCATGGAAAACATATTTTTTATTTAACGTTGAAGTAGTCTAAAGAAAATCATTTATCTGGTGTAAAAGTTTTCATTTAACACATTAACAAAAATTTACTATTGCTAATTTATAAAAATAATATTTATATACCGTAAAATTCATATAAATGTGCAATGAACATACTTAGGTGTTATGCATATTATGCTTTGGTACATAACATATGTACTATTACCTTTACCTAGTTATCATGTCAGATCTCAGCAGGGAGAAATATTTTTAAATAGTACTAAAGTTACGTATAAACGTACGTCAAAATGGACACTTTATGTATAATTTAAGACCTACGAAATTAGCAAGCCGTACTTCCAAGGAACAGTAACATTGCAACTGCACTAATCTGTACGCCTCTTTACGTCTCGGAAGTCAGTTTACAACTGACATAAAACAGTTTACTATCCATCTAGATTTCACGTCGAACCAACAAACCAACTTCTTGTACGTTGGTACGAGTATATGTGGCGTACTCCATAAATCTATAATCATAATAGATAATATGTATATTATCTATTGTATATATTTATCATTCAAATATATATTATACTAGCGACTCACCCTCGCTCCGCTCAAGTTCGTCCCTTATGTTTATTTAACAATATGATTTTAGTAACTAGTGCGATCTAATACGAAAATATTGACCTCTCTTTATATTTTTTGGCAAATTTTACTACTAATTGTAAGTAAGTCTTTGTAGTTATCCTGGATTATAGTCTATTTCTGTACTTTATTCAAATTTTTGCCGTTTCTGTGTGTATTAGTAATACATATACACACGCACAAACGTATGTATTTATAGTAACATGATGTTAAACAAATTGAAAATGGTATCAATATCAAGTTATTGCGTAAACGGTATTATTGAACATATTGACGCGTTCATATTCTAGTTGAATTTAATCGTTTGTTTCGTGGCTTTTAGGCGCGTACATGGTTACTTAGTATAACAACATTTTGAGTGATGTCACTCAATTATAAATCGATAAAATAATAGTAATAATACCTAAAAAACTTTATTTATCAAAATTATATAATAATATTGTAATTCATAGAAATCTACGAATAAATTAAATCAATATCTATTCTAAAGCTACATTTAAAATAGTGGGTAAATTTATCGATACATACGAGTCGATATATTATATCCAAAAAAAAACTAATTTACAACAGCTATCAACGGTTTCATAACATAATTTCATCGCTTATACGTCACAATTAATCTGTAGGTACTATAATATTATAAAGAGGCAGAGTTTGTTTGTTTGTTTGAACGCGCTAATCTTAGGAACTACTAATCCGATTTAAAAATGTTTGTTTTGCATTAGATAGCCCGTTTATTGAGGAAGGCAATAGGCTATATATCATTATGCTACTACTCAAGGGAGTGGATCAGTAACATTATATTTAACACTATTCCATAATAATTGTTGAAACATACCTAGGGATATACCCGAGTGAAGCGAGTATTAGCAGCTAGTTGATAAATAGGGTTAATCTTAATATCATATTACTTACTTCGATGT
Organism: Argynnis bischoffii washingtonia; assembly: GCA_033884665.1. Lineage (NCBI taxonomy): Eukaryota > Metazoa > Arthropoda > Insecta > Lepidoptera > Nymphalidae > Argynnis > Argynnis bischoffii. The sequence goes on along the minus strand of CM066618.1, from coordinate 7,229,509 downwards.
ATAAAGTATTAATATTTAATCGATTCAATTTCATTATTAATGCATACCTAGAACTGTCAAATTACAAGTATCACTATTCTATTCGAAAAAAATGATAATATGTTTGTGTTGTTGGCCCAATATATTGTTGTATTAATGTAAACCCTTGAACCGTTAAAGTTAATGTAACGTAGAAAGATAAAATAGGCACTCTATATTCTTAAGTGTTCTGGCGAACGTAAGTATTGCATAATGACGTAGGTAAAACTTTTATGTTCTTATAATGTCTAAGTTGACTTCATAGCATCATTGTTTCCGGAACGAAACCTACGAGTAAGATGAATAATAGTCATATTAAAGTAATATATCGTACTTTAGCATACTGAAATCCCATGAATAAGTATGCTTTAATTTATGCTATTATTTTTAAAATGTAAATCATATACAACTGTACTATATAATAATGATGATATCTCATATATACTTTGTTTAAATTAAAATTTATTAAATTTCAACTTAAAAGTAAAGCCTTAAACACATTTAGTAAATTTCTTATATATCTATTAAAAGTACATAAATTTCCATATAAAATGTAGTTTTTTAATTAAATTAAAAAAATTAGTTTTAAGTAATAGCTATACTATCGTTGACGCTTGCGACGATAACATCCACTACAATACGGAAGCAGCTTTATCTCGTCAGTTACAAAGTAAACAAAAATTCTGAAGTGGAAACTGATGGAACACGTAAATGTGAAAACTTATTTAATAAAAGTTGAATACTTATACCATTATATATCTTCTTCTTTACTATAATAAAATTGTAGCGGTCGAATGTCATAGAAAAAAATCTAAAAACCGAGTCAGGGGGATGTAAGAAGAGAAATAGAACAAATCCAGATATTTTTCAATTTTTTTGTTTCTCTGTCTTTTCGTCTGGGTGTACAAACAGACGAACACTGTTATACACATAAATAATTATCTAATCCCTGAAACTGTTGGACCAATTTAAATGAAATTTTGCATGGTGGTACCCTATAACACCGGTCAATATCTTAGATACTTTTCATCCCGGAAAATTAAAGAATTCCCGTGGGACAGTTAAAAAACTATAGAAACTTATACAGCTTAGGACACAAAAACTACTGATTGGATTTTAATGAAACTTTACAATAATATAGTTCATACATCATAATAATAAATAGGCTACTTTTATCCCGGTAAAGCGAAGCGAGAGTGAGCCGCTAGTATCATATAAAAGTGACGAGGAAATTAAATGTTTACTACGATGTTACAAATGAATTGTAAGCTAATGTAAAAAATGTATATAATACCGTAATTAATATTATAAATGTGAAAGTTTATGAGTATGGATGTTTGTCACTCTTTCACGCCAGAATGGCTGAACGGATCTGGATGAAATTTGGCACAGAGATAGATTTTAGTCTGGAATAACACATAGGCTATTTTTTATCCCGTAAAAATATACGGTTATGGTGGGATAGATTTGTTTTTGTTTTCCTAGAGATGAACCCGAGCGAAGTAAGGGTGAGCTGCTAAGTGAGGGTGTGTATATAATAAAACAGTAACTTATCGAAGTCTGTACATGAAATATTTTTTAAACAACAATCACTGTAACGTATTGTGTAGAAAATATAGGCCCCAAAACAATTGTTATTAAAATTTTTGTTTGTTATTCTATTTTTTTATATGTCTGTTTGTGTGTGCGCGTTTCACGCACAAATTACTTAACAGATTTTAACTAAATTTTGTGTAGTAATAACCTATTACTCGAGTCAACATTTAGGATACCTTTTACTACAGGAAAATCTTTCATTCCCACGGGAAAACATAATAACTAGTTTAATCGTCCTAAGAAATGTACATGGCTAACCCTGGCTAAACTTTAAGAGATACATCAAAATAATAAACTAGAAAATTGTACATCTTAAAAAGGCCTACAGAAAAATCTGCAATAGCATAAGTCTTTCTCCTAAGGTACACTCGCAATATAGTTATTGCGAGTGTACCTTATTAACTTGCAATAAGGAGGTGAAAAGGAGGGCTGGAAATTTGTATGAGGAATCAATCATATCTCAAGTAAGGGATCTAGAGCTCATCATACATAGGGTATGTATGTATAATGTGTATTTAGTCTGTCCATAATAAGCATCAAAATGTACCCAGGGATATACCCAAGCAAAGCGAGGGTGAGTCGCGAGATCTTTAATATATACCTACTTGAAAAAGTTTATTCGAATATACTTTAGTATATGTATACTGCGGTTAAAGTTTTACAATCATTTTGAAATTGAATTTTGAGGAGGTATAGAAAGAACTATGGTTAATTTTCAGAGTTTTGTCTTTTGTTGTATACGTTTAAATTGTAGAAATTTCAAAAACTCATCTACGAGTACTTATTGATTTTCCACCTCAATTTTGTCGCTTCTCAATAATACGTATAAAAACAAAATGTTTTTATACAAATGTGGTACAAGCTTAATTAACGACTTCCCACTCAAATAAATAATACATGTATTGTGTTGCATAAATATTATTATAAGCAAAAATTGATATTTAAAATACGATAATTATATTATACATTTCATTCATAGGTTGGTATGTGAGCTTTGGGAAATGTTTGCTTTACTTTTACAACAATAATTAACTAACATGTGTGCTGGATTTTAAAATTCATACCACCCACTTTAGCACTTAGCGCTATAATTTAAGCATGTCACGTTTTTCATTTAAAATTATTTATAGCTTTATCCTATATCACTATTCTATCTTACTATAGAGTATTATAAATGTGAAAGTTTAGATGTTTGGATGTTTGGGTGGATATTTGTTATTCAATTACACCAGAACGGCTGAATGGATCTGAGTAAGGCACAGAGATAATGAGAAAAATGTACGGTTCCTGTGGGATAGATTTGTTTTTGTGTTTCTAGAGGAGAACCCGAGAGAAGCGAGGGTGAGCCGCTAGTCCATACAAATATTATAAATGTGAAAATGTGTTTGCTTGTTTGTCCTTTTTTCCCTTTGAAACAGAGTGACGGATTAGCGTGATTTTTTTTGTGTAGAGATAGTTGAAGAACTAGAGAGTAACATAGCTTACTTTTTACTGCGGAGAATATTTCATTCTACGGGAAATCACATGATGCTACAACCCAAAAAAATATTTACGATAGGAATTACTTGAATCTTGGTATTAATGCTCTTCAATACAGTTCAATACAGTTAAATAAATACGTGTTTTAGCATTTTTCGAAATTCATCCCATAAGGGGGGAAAATAAGGGATTAAAGTTTGTATGAAACCTACCTTTTTAGATTTTTTTTGTAGCTTTAGCGCGAGCAAAGCCGCGGGTTCTCTAGTATTATAATAATTCGCTAAGTGTAAATTGTTTTAGTTGACATCTACTCTCGTTTCATTTTGCATATTAAATAATGATATAGTAACGTAACATGATGATAAGGTTACATAAAGATATTTCATACTTAATCGCCTAATCGTTCCCATTGTTTAAGGGATGTTAAACATGGACTATTTGCCCATACCATAATTTAACAATGTATACATACTGCTTACGTATAGGCATGGGCAATACAGCACATTATTTTATACTTACACTAGCGACTCACCCTCGCTTCACTTCAGGTTCGTCTCTAGAAAAAAACAAATCTATCCCACGGGAACCCTACATTTTCCGGGATGATATATAACCTATAGCCTTCCTCAGTTAACAGGCTATCTAATGAAAAAAGAATTTTTCAAATCGGATTAGTAATTCCTGAGATTAGCGCGTTTAACCAAACAAACAAACAAACTTTTCCACTTTTATAATATTAGTATAGATTCGATACCCTAGGTGTAAATTTTATTACTAATTGTGTTACTGTAGCATAATCTACCTTTTTTCTAAATTTCATCAAAATCCGTCCAGCAGTATCAGCGCGACGAAATAATAAACTAACACACACATATATAAAATTTAGTATATATTTATAATAGAAGGGCGATAATATATACAATGTACAGGTTACAATTACGTGCAACAAAATTGGCGTTTTACGTCGCAATTACAAATATCAGGTAGAAGTTCAACCCATGAATACGGTCTCATTTATATTAATACTTAAGTAGGTCATAAATTAAAGGGTAGGGCGTGGTGGCAAACGCGTGTTAGTAAAATTATTTAACTTGTACTCACTTCAAACACCATAAGCTGAAAATCGTTGAAATATTATTGTGAATTTTCACATTGTTTAGTTTAGTTTCATATGTTTTAGTTATTATTTATTTGTTTCAATACCATTAAAATGCATTAAAATTTGTCTTTGTAGAATACTGTAATAATATTTTATTTTTAACATATTGTGAGTACTCGATTTAATATTTTATTATTATTACGAATGCCAAAAATAAAGTGCAGTAACATTAAACATTAAAATTTAGTGATGATAATTTCATGACTCGGATGTGTAATAAAATATAATTGCTTTCAAACGATGTGTTAAGGAGCAGATGTGACATGATTATAAATAGATTATCAATTATTATAATTGTTATAAGCAAAAGTATAATGACTTTTTATATATAGATATTTTTCATCAGTTCATTGTTTTTCATTGAAATGTTTTTATCATTTCATATTTTTGTGAATCATCGAATATCTATTGTAGTTTCAGGCTAATACCCCTTTTTTCCACCGACCCACGCAGCACTCAGAGAGATTTTTAGTATCTTTTCAATATACTAATAAATATTCAATATCACGTCAAAGCGTTGATTTGTTGTTCTTGCTATTAACGTTTCTGGTCTTTGTATTATGTTACACTAGCTTTTTCCCGCGCATCCGCTTCTGTTTATTTATGTGTACCTAATTGTTTCAGGAGATGACTTGTATTAAATTCTTCTTCGGCTTCATTAAACAGACTATTAAATGCAATCAAAACTGGTCTGATATCTCTAGATCCTATCGCGTTCAAGTAAAAGTATTAAAAACATAATTATACAACTAAATATTATTTATATAAATATTTGTCTACTAAAATAATTATACTAAAATATATAATTTATTAACGGCTTACCCTCGTTCGCTCGGGTTCTCTAGAAAACTAAAAACAAATGTATCCCTCGGGAACCGTATATTTTTCCGGACTAAAAAGTAGTTTATGTGTTATTCCAGACTATAATCTATCTCTGTGCTAAATTTCATCCAGATCCATTCAACCGTTTTGGCATGAAAGAGTAACAAACATCCATACTCACAAACTTTCACATTTATAATATTTATACAGGTAAAAAGGATAATGCAATCATACATTGTAAAATACTTTCACAACCTTACATTTATTTATTTTCAAAAAATCTATTACGTTTATTATAAAAGTATTACATTATGAATTACTGTATTATTATTAAAAAATTATAATACAATAATTAATAATGTAATACTTTTTTCGATTTACGTGAATATTTGAAATTTAAAAAAAAAAAACAATCTTTCCGAATTTTTCGCGGATTTATTATGATCTTTGGTTCCCGAAGTTTCGAAGATTTTACAGCAATCATGGTCACGAAGAAATTAAAGTTTTAGACGTCTCAAAGGTTAATCATCTGTAACAGAGAGTATAGAAAAAAACCTTAGTCTCTTCCATGACCACGATTGTTATAAAGCATTTTCAAACGCTTTCGATCGACGGGAACTCAAAATCAGAATAATCCGCATAAAAATACGAAAAGACAGATAGATTTATTAACCGAGTCCAAAAAGGAGGAGGTTCTCAATTCGATTGGTATTTTTTTATGTATGTAAACCGATTACATTAAGATTTATGATCCAATTTACGTGATTCTTCTTTAGTTTGATGCGGAATAGTTGCCATTTGGTCCCATAAAAATTTAACATGGTTTGGCCCAGTAGTTTTTATTTTGTTTGATTTGACAAGCTCAATACGTTAGAATCGGATTTCAGAGCCAGAATTTTTAGTGTTACTAATTAAAACGAATTTTAGTTTGACAGTCTTCATACTTTGCTACTACTATTATGTCTACACTAAAAAGGGAAGCATAAAAACTTTTTAAGAAAAAAATAAAACCCGACTTCAAAAAAAAAACACTAAAAAGTAAAAAATAACTGATCAGCCCCCTTAGCCATGTTACAAACGTTTCTTATCTAATCTCTTTCTATCATTGGTAGCGTCTTGTCGATAGCTATTTTAGAAAACGATTTGGTGCTAGCCATGTCAACAAAACTAGTATCTAAGGTGTCAATCGTTCATTCTACAATGTGGATCGAATTATAGCATATTGTGAGCGTTCCTATACACGTCAAAGTCACGGTCTTGTTTGAATAATCAAAGTAATATGTTTTGTTTCGTGATAAAAAAGTGAGTTAATTATAATGGAAATTACGTACGTCAAGAATGCAGCTTAAGTGCGGTCGATGGAGGGTTGGTGTTTTTGTTCAGAACCTATGAAGTGGTTGTTAAGTGATTTAAAATCGTCGCTAGAGCAAGTACAGCATTCATTCAGTGTAATTTATTTATATTTTATTTAACTAAATGATGTGGCTCGTAATGTAAGATCTCACTTTAAAAAAAATATTTAGTTTTAAAAGGGTCCATTAAAAAAATTATTTGACTTTGTAAAGTGTTCAGGGATGGAAGTGCGCAACGGAGGTGAAATAGCCTTTACTTTAAAATGTTTTAGTTAGCTTGATATCGACACATTTCTAGCTGAAGTACTAAGTGTGTAAACATTTATTTCTTGTTTATATCACAGTGCGAAGTTTATATAAATTATCATAGTCAGTATGGAATTCAGATCTCGAGTTAGTCCGGAACCATTTTCGGCTTTACTAGAATTAATGGAAAGGTATATTATTAGTTATTCTTATTACTCAAAAATTTCCCTTTGTTGTTTGAGTCTTTGTCATACGCAGGAATTAGAAAAATAAGAGGCTTTAAATTGCATAACTGTATTTTATCATTTATTTTCTCTGACAGTCTAAGTTTATAGATTGTTTTTTTAGTCACTGAAGATGTTTTTTTATTTATTCCATAACTAGATAAAATTTAAATAAAATATTTCTAAAATAAGCTGTGCCTACTTTTAAGTTAAATTTATAAAGAAAATAGAGAAGTATTGTTAGTGTTAACTCATGTCACTATGTAAATTTAGTTACTAAGCCTTTGAAAGTAAATAAATAAATAAACTATACTAGGTTTACTACTTGTATAGGAAAAAACCAAAACGATTGTATTGTTTGCTTAATCAATTGACCCTTTGTTTCTCTAATATAGTTTTAGCTTAATATCCAAGGTGATATAACAAAGCTTTTAATAAAATTATACTTTTTATTATATGTATTAGGGTTCTTTATTGACATCTATAATGCTTCAAGCTAAGACTAATGTTAACATATTTAACTACTTTAGTTTAACAAACTAATCATAAGGTAAAGAAACAAAAATAATTATATGAAAATATTCATATTTCTCACACAACTTCAAATATATTGATAAAATATTTGTTTACATATTAACAAACAATATACACATTATGGTATTGATGTATGAAATGTAAGTTTATAGTAGAAAATGTAAATCTAAATAAAAATTGAATAGAAAAAATTATAATTTTAAGGAAAAGAATTTAAAATAGATTTATAAAAATTATGTTATGTATACTAAAAACTTCGTCCTCTTTACAATTAAATTTATATAATAATAAAGGCATTTATAATGAAGACATTTGTTTCATTTTTACAATTATTTATTAAGTACATATTACATATTAAATATTATACTTTTAACATTGGCATTCATACTTATAAGAAACGATGCGAATGTACATGATAACATAACATGACAAACAAAAGGAAAATTATATATGGCATGGATGCATATGAAATGTCAATACAATTGATAAGATTTATATTTTTCTATTTATTTATAATATTTGTAGGCAACTAAATTAGAAATAATTTCTCTTTTATTCTTGTAAGTCTAATTAATTTATTCAAAATATCACAACTAAGTTAAAAATAAGATCTTTTCTTACATTTGAAAAATAAATAAATTTTAAAATATCTTTTGTGAAAAAAGAACTTGAGAGATTAATCAAATTAATAATAATAATATCTAGGTCTATTAAGTCTTGTTACAATTACATAAGGTTTGTACTTATATAGCAGATTATAAGTACTGTTTTTAAATAAAGTTTACTATTTCATTTACAGAAAACAAAAAGAAATATTTGAACCAAAATTAAACTTATACTATCCATATGTAATGTTTATATAACCTTTGGTTTCAATTATATGTATATTTTTCCATTCCACTATGTATATATTTTTGTTCTAAGAATTAAGAATAATGAAATATAAACTAAAAAAACAAAATAATGAATACTTAACTAAACCATTGTGTAAATATCTTTTTACAGAAAACAAAACAATATTTATTTCGGTTTTAAACAAAAGTAAAGTTCTAATATCCTTAATGTTTATTCAACCTTTAGTTCCAACGATATATTTTTTCACTATATATTTTCTTTTTTTTATAAATTAGAGTACACAATAAATTAAACTACACAATTTATATTATTAACACAGTTGACCACTAGAACAATAAATAAACTTGCTGTAACTTTAAATTCTTAGTAATTAAATTGAAGTAAAGGAATCTTAAAGTCTAAAAATAAAAGATTATCCAAAATCAACGCGAATTAACAAAACACTTCTTTCTGTCTTAGAGCAGCTGATTCTAAAGACGCCATTTTTTTAGCGTATTCTAAAGGGTCTCGCCGTTCGTTTAGATAGCGTTCAAGAACTTAGATTCGAATTCTCAAGCGCTTGTCAAACGTGCAACTTGGCTACCATTTTGTATGAGATCTTGCGAACCACATTGTAGAATCTCTTAGTTCGTTTCTATTCTTAGAACGAACTATGAACGTCGTAAACTTGGCTACGAATTTTCAATTCGATTGTTTTGACCACGTGACATAACGTTTAAAATACGTAATGCCCATACATTTGCTTAGTTTTCTAAATCGTTAACGATTGTAGATTGTCAACATGGCTAAGGCCCCAGATATTTTCGAAGTCAGTGCCAGCCGACACAAATCAAAGCACACCGACTTCGAAAATATCTGATTAGGTATTTATAGTAAATGAAAACTACCAATCAGTTATTTTTTACTTTTTAGTGCTTTTTTGATGTCGGTTTTTATTTTTTTTCTTAAAAAGTTTTTTTTAGTTATTAATGATTAATTTTTAGCACCTAACGAGTATGTGTATGCACTATATATACCCACTAATAACTTAGCTATTGAATAAAATTTAGGGCAATTCCTACGCGTTACAGCTCGTATCTCGAAATGGGAGAAAGTTTTATTGTAAAGTGTATTACAAAATATTTATTTGCGTTGTACGTCTACTTAAGATTGACAAACTAATAATTTTAATTAAAGGGCAAATACGTGTTTATTTTGTTGTTCAATTGCAATATAACTGTTAAGTCATTAACTTAAATTAATAAATATAAGATTTCGAAGTTTATTTGACATGGCAAATTATTTTAATTAGCGTACGAGAAATAGCGCTATAATTATAAACTCCTAAGGCAATTTTCTGTTGCTTCTTGTCTAATAAGAATTAAAGCCTGTTAGAGGTTATCTAAGTGTTGAAGGATTTAATAAATACTAGCGGCTCACCCTCGCTTCGCTTGGTTTCGCATCTATGAAAACAAGACTAATCTATCCTAAGGGAACCTTACATTTTCCCAGTATAAGGTATCAGCATGCCAAATTTTACTAAATTAGGTGCATAAGTTGTTGTGTATAAAGCTGTATAAGTTACTATAGTTTTTTAACTATCCCACGGGAATTCTTTAATTTTCCGGGATAAAAAGTGTCTAAAATGTTGACCGAGAATATTAAGTACCACCATGCAAAATTTCATTTAAATCGATTTAACAGTTTCGGAGATTAAGCCGTACAAACAGACAAAGAAACAAAAAAATTGAAAAAAATCTGAATTTGTGATATTTCTATTCTTACATGTCCCTGAGTCGGTTTTTAGCATTTTTTTCTATGTACAGACATTCAATCTCTACAGTTTTATTATGTGTATAGATTGTATTGTTGAAGGATTTAATGATTATTATCGCTACTTATAAAAATCTGTTAGCGAACATTGCACTGTTATTTTTAAGGTTATTAGAATTTCAAAGAACACTATAAAAACTCTAAAAGGAATTAACAATTTAATTTCATATTTGTTTTATCAGAAAATATATTTATCGTCTACTTGCGAATCGACCTTACTTTTATAACAGCCAGAGTCGTAGGAAACTGCTGATCTTATTATTAGGTAACTATTATTTATAATAACTACTGATCCCATCATAACTGAAAATCTTATTTTCGCTGTACTGTGCATATAGATTGAAACTCGCTTTGTTCAATGTGGCATATCTAGTTTATCCAGTTCCATCTTGTGAATAAAATCTTTTGCCACCGCTGTTCAATCATATGGAAATATATATTGTTTTCCTACGATACAAGCGACCCATCCCCGTCCCCGAACATGAGGTGAATTGATTCGTTGATATCAGGTAATTTTATGAGCTAATATGAAGCCCGAAATATATAACCTTTACGAAAATTAGAGTTCGAAACTCGTTAAGATTTTTTTCGTACTTTTTTATTAGTTTTATTATAAGCATGAGGTATAATATAATAAAAAAGATATTTCTTTAAATTATTAATCTATTAGAAGGAACAAATAAGTATTATCTTTAATATTTTTTTTCCAAATCCAAGGAACTTAGATAATTAATACGATAAACAGCTGTTTCGCTAAATATATTAACGTCACTTCTATCAGATTTTCGCTAGTACATTTATTACATTCATCACAAACTTGACCGATATCCAGTGCTGCACTTGGCCGCGTAACAAAATGTGTCAAAGCGTACATTGGTGATGTCTATTTTTGCATCTCATTATCTTTTCGTGCCAGAATTCTTTAGGACAATCTCGGTTGTTATGTATGAAGATATTTTAAGAGGAAAATTAAAAAATACTAACGTCCTCGTTACACAAGAGTGAGTGAATATGCAGAGTAGAAGCTTTCGAAGTATTTTCACTGTTGGCATAAAGCGAATATCCCATGAAAAATTGGTCTACATTTTTGTAATGTAAATGAAGTGGCAAAATTCAAACTTCACTTAAATTAAAAACCTTTGATAAAGGTGCCGTTCTCTCTGATATCCAGTTTGCTTTTTCGGGAATGATCCAATATTATTTTTTAAACATTTTAATATCAAAATTTGCACTACAATAGATAAAATTGTTTGTTTTGAAAAAATTATAACAGAATTGAGTATATAACTGTAGTAAAAGAATATTTATTTTAAACTCTTAAATCGTTATGTTATCATTAAGTCAAAAGCTTTAAATATGCATGAATACTAAAATACTAAATATTTAAAGAAAATAAAAACAAAAGTACTAAAACAATCTTTTCCCTAAACTGGAAAAATCCATAAAACTTTGAACGGGACTTTATATTTACATTTTTCAAGACATTTTCCTTCGCCCTCGAATACGAGACGAAATTGCAAACACAATTTAAACACTTGAAAAAACACAAATTACATACTTTCGATTACTCGAATGGTTGAGATCCTACGAATTGTAAAAAATATCACGTTGATTTAAGTGACAGCTGTTTTTCTAGATATATTTAAAATGTTCCTCCATTCTATGCAGTCCCACTGACCGTTATATAAATTTTCATTTAGGTAGGCTCTCGGGGAATTCCTTCACTTCTAATAAACACGCGCGTTGTAGACATATTTTTCTCATAGCACGAAATCCTTTGGGAATTATAATACGGTTGAATTTTAATAAAGGTAATGGTATCATTATTATTATTTTAATTTCTTAAATTTTATAAAAACTTTATCGACCACAATGCTCAAGAGTATAAAAATATTTTGACATTTTTTACCAACTTCAAAAAAAATGCTATGTATGTAATGTTCCCATATAAAGAAGTAAGAAATCTATTCTTATTTATTTATACATATATAAAGAAATGGCCATTTGTTTGTTATTAGTTAAATAAAAATATATACAAAGGCGAAGTCGCGAAGAAACACTAGTAATATTTGAGTCTTTTTAATACATGGTTTCAAAGTATTTGAGACGTGATCAAACATAATTTAACCTGCCCTCATAATTTAGCATTCACTCATTGTTACAAGAAGGATATGATTTTCATAATGAACTTAAGATAAAATTTTGCAAAGGCATTTTAGAGTCCAGAATTTGTCGAGTACTCATTGTCAGCATCTTCAAAAGAGTCGCTTATAAAGTAGTTCAAAGTAGTATAGTGTGACATTATATAACATAAAAATTCTTAATTTACGCTTAAAAAGCATTGTGTAAGTATATAAATCAAAATAATTGTAGATTTATAATTTGCTACAATATAATCGTAAAAAGGTTGTCTGCTTTTTTTTCTAAATCCTTGTATATGCTGTAGAAAGCTCTATTATCATTATTAAATAAATTAAATACCTTAATTTTGTTTGAAGTAGATAGATTAAATGGGTATTGATCATCATTAGGTAAATAAATACATTTTCAAACAAAAAAAGAGTGCATTAAAATAGGTTCAGTTCTTAGCAACATGCTATGCCAGAGTAGGCATTATTAAACACTACATACTATAAAGGCGATTTTCATCGAGGAGTAAAACAATTAAATTTTAATTTTCTTCTCCATATATTCTATTAAAACTAATATCCGTGTAACGTAGTCTACTATGGTTGAAATCGAATAATGAAAGGAAAATGAAGACGCGTGGATTTTGTGTGAATTTTATGGTTGTAATAAAGATGTTTAATGTTAGTATTACAGAATGCAGGGTTAATATAAAATAGATTCCCGCTTTCGCCTCCGTTATCATAACTGGTATTACAATATCAGATTCACTTTTAAGTATCGATAAAAAAAACTATATAAAGCATTAAAGATGATTATAAGGCCAATGAATAGACGGCAACTACATTTTTGTCATCATCATTTTCCTGCACAGTACAACTTCTTCTTCCATTCTCCCCTTTTACTTGTCACCTCTCTCTTTCTCTTTCTTGTCCTGTCGCACATAATCTATTAATTTTTTTTTGTCTTCCTTTTCCTCTTTATCCATCTAAATTCATTTCCATTACTCCTCTGGTTACATGCGTTTCATCATTCCTCATCACAATATGTGCCCAACTCAGACTCAACCGACTACAATGCAACTTTAATACAATATTTAACTGAATCAGTTAAATACAGAACATCAAAATTGCTTCTTTTCTATATCTCCTAGAGACTCACGACGACTATTCAGAAATCTTTACGAAAGTAAAATTATTAATAAGTAAATGATATTTAGAAAATTATCAATCTATGAGTATTTAACGATATTTTTTTATATTATAAAATATTCTATAAACTTAAATATTTAGAAAACGTGCTATTATTTAATTAAGTAAACGTACAACGTAATGTAGTTTTGATAATTAGTATTTCCATTTTCTAGAATCATCTTAGTTTGAAGACTAACCGAGACCCATTAGGACGGAAATCCGATTGACATCTCACTAAATAAATATCTAAAATAATATTTACACATAGTGTATATAAAATAACAAAATATAAAAACTCAATTAACGTTATTGCAGAAAATATTCTCTAATTTATCCTTTGATCGACTTTTAGAGGACTTGAGAGGCATTGAATATTTACAAAGTTACGCTACATTTACGTCTTAATATTATATTATTATTACAACATGGAATGTCTTTGACATATGAATTATTAAGTGATTAACTTTAAGGATAATTTCAGGCTACTTTGATCATATAATTGAAGCAATAGCTCTTACACGGTATTTGGGCACGTCTCACCTGAGTGTTTTATCATAATAATAAACGTATTTATGTATAAGTAGGTACATTATCTAATATATAAAAATTTCGTGTCACGGTGTTTGTGGTCGCACTCCTACAAAACGGCTCCACTGCTTTTAATGAAATTTTATTTGTATATTTGGTAGGTATGAGAACAGGTTGTAAAATATTTTTTCACCCTCCTACCTCCCTTCTTCCCATTTTTAAATCACGATTTTAGTATTTTTGTATGAACAATATTATATAATTACATAGCGATCCCAAGCAAAGCTAGGGTGAGTCGCTGTATAACATAAAACCTAATTTTTTTTTTGTAGATGAACGCAGACGTAGCCACAGGTTCTGCTAGTAATATATAAGCGTCTAATCATCAAGATATAGGTGAATAAATTTAGATTTTTTAAGTATATTTAATTCAAAGTAAAGATTCATTTCATTTCAATTAAATTATAATAAAGTCAACAATATGTGGGGTAATAAATCTACTTTATTATATCGATTCATTCACGCCACGGCACGGCAAACTTTAAATGGAAATATAACTTTTATAAAACATGGTATTGATGCAATGAAAATGCAATTTCAAGTACTATCCTGTATGAAAAAGATAGTTAGAATCGAGTGGTGTTACTTTAAAAGCTGTGATTAAACTATTATGGGACTAAAACGTTTTTTCGAGCTATAAAAATATAAAATCTAAGAAGAATATATTTTCAATAAGCATTTATAAAAATACCTACTTATAGCAGGTATTGACAAGAAATAGTTGTATTGGAAGTGGTTGTTCCCAAAACAAAAAACAAAAAAGAAACGTTCATTTTTAGGCCCTTATTACGAAAAGACAATATTTCTTATGCAGACCCTTGCAAATGAAGGGCTTTGTCTCGTAATGTTCTATATGTAGTATTATAACATAATAAACGATACGATGGAAAAACTCTAATGGAACAATAATCAAAGACGAATATCAGATTTAAAAAATATAAGGGATTGATAGGTTGAGTGCTAAGAATTCGGCTTTATAATGAAAATATCGTTTGAAATAGTGAGAGATTTACAGAAATTATGTGTATCTATATTTAATAGAAGTGGGTATAAGTTAGAGGACGGAGGACTATTTCCGACAAAACACAATAAAGATGACCAGTATTATCAATTTGAAAATGTATGTGCATGCATGTTTATTAAACTTTAGTTTTGATCGGCTGCACGGGAAAGATTAGGACCTCAAGTAACAATGGGCTACTGTTAGTATAAAAATATTCCAAATACGCCAGTATTCAGCCCTTTTTAACGTCCCACTGCTGGGCACGGGCCTCCCTTTAATACGAGGGGGATCAGGCCATAGTCCACCACGCTGGCCAAGTGCGGATTGGCGGACTTCACATGTCTTTCGAAAACTTGCAAGGTTTTCTCAGACATGCAGGTTTCCTCACGATGTTTTCCTTCACCGTAAGGCAAGTGGTAATCATGTTAGAAATGATTCGCACATGAAAATATCAGAGGTGCGAGACCCGGGATTTGAACCCGCTTCACTCGGTTTTCCAAGCGAGCGCGTTACCACTGGGCTACCACTGCCTAAATACGCCAGTGTTTGAAATATTTTATGATATCCTTCATTCTACATCATGTTTATGATAATAAAGATACAAAAGGTACCTAGGGGCAAACCCGGGCGAACCGAGGATAAATCGCTAGTTTATACTAAATATTTCGTACGTTTATATTAAGAAATTTAATACGTTTATATCGATAAATACATCAGTATCGTTAAATAGAAATGGAATTTGCCAAAGGAAATGAACATCGACACTTGCGTGGTTAGCCTAACTATGTTTCCACTTCGTGGTTAATTTTCTGAAGGAAGTGTATTGTGAGAGGTAAATTTCCCATGGGCGGAAATAATTTTCCAATAAGTAGAAAACACATACTACAACTACTATAAAAATCACATACAATAACTACTTTATAAAATTTGTGTAATTTGTATTGTAGTAGTGTAGCTTTTGTCTTTAAATATTTGTTTTGACAATACAAAATTTTTGTTTTTATCTGGAAATACATACCTATTAAGTGAAACTATCTTTTTGGATTTTTTCGCGAGTTTATTTTGATTTTTGATTTCCGATGTTTAAATGTTTTCAGCAATCACTTCAAGGGAGTCTTTCCCGGCTGTCCGAAAAGATAATCTTATTTAAAACTAGCTGACGTGACTGATCTTGTTCTATCAAATCAGTGTGTACCAGACCCAATTAGAAAAATAGTGCTTTTACGTTTTTCAATTTTTCCATTTTTTCTCTTCATAAGAACCTTCCTCGAACTTTAGCGAATATTTAAATAAAAAAATAGTTGAATTAGTCCAGTTGTTCTCGAGTTCGGCGCTTAGCAACACATTTAGCGATTGATTTATATTTATATAGATGCCAAATATTCGCGTAAATCTAAAAAGTATTATCTGGAAAAACATTGTGGTCGCTCCTAAATTATTTAATCACTAAAACGCTGATAGTTTCACAATTAACTAATTATGTTTTTACAAAAGAATTGAATTGAATAATATTATTCTTACGAAAAGTCTATTAAATAAATGTCTTTATAAGAACATATCTAAATTTTTAAAAGTGCTGAAATTCCGGATAAGTGACAGTTTGTTATCGATGCTTAACTTAATACTGTTAACACTTTCAACTTTACTTTCTGTTACACTTTAAAGACTGCACATATTTGAGCTATATTTAAATCCAGTATAATTAGATGTGACAACCGCAGCGCCTAGTTGATATTTCCTACTGTGCAGAAAGTAGAGGCTTTGATTCTCAGTTGAGTCAAATATTATAAATATAATAAAAATGTCCTCCTGACCGATTTCTGTCACGGTAGCCAATCACAGGAGATATTATAATGTACAAGTATTCGCGATTCATAATCCGATGGGAGGACAATTCGTCAATTCGGTGAGAGATCAGGCTTCGGACCAAAAATTACAACCCGTTACACGAAAATATTTTATCTATGTCTATTTACACTAGAAAGAATACACCTAATATTTTTATAGTTTAAGGAATATAAAAAAAAAACAAAATTTGATTATAGTAAGAACACACGGACATTAAAATATTATTATTTTTAGCATATAATATCTACTAATTTGCATGCTTATACTATTGAAGCTAACATATGTAACTGAAATTAAAATAAAAAATTAGATGCGCGCATAGAATAATATGAAACACACCTAAACCATAACATAGTATATTTTGTTCTTGAGTTTACTTGTTACTTTTGCAGTGTAATTATCCAAAAATTCACAGAGTGCGTGAAAAGATACAAAATTAATTTTCTAAGTGATGAACACCAAGCGCCTCCGCGGAAACAAAAGATGGATGGCAAATATCTCTTAAGAAATTAAGATTTTCTCATCTATATAGGTTTATTAGTTAGCTGCCGCTCGGAACTTCGCGAACGTGATTTTTTAAGTTCTTTCACTATAATATGTATTTATTCACTGAAATGCTTAACTTTATTGCTAGCAAATTATCATATAAGTTCCTGATTTATACTTCGAAAAACTTTTGGTGTTGCGTATTATGTAAAATATAGAAATAAAATAAAACCCATTTTAATCAACACTAACTTATGAAATATATTATATTTACACGCGTAATAATTGTATTGTATTGTATTCAGCCCTTTTTAACGTCCCACTGCTGGGCACGGGCCTCCCTTCAATACGAGGGGGATCAGGCCATAGTCCACCACGCTGGCCAAGTGCGGATTGGCGGACTTCACATGTCTTTCGAAAACTTGCAAGGTTCTCTCAGACATGCAGGTTTCCTCACGATGTTTTCCTTCACCGTAAGGCAAGTAGTAATCATGTTAGAAATGATTCGCACATGAAATATCAGAGGTGCGAGACCCGGGATTTGAACCCGCTTCACTCGGTTTTCCAAGCGAGCGCGTTACCACTGGGCTACCACTGCCTCGTAATAATTGAGTACTTGTTATCTATATATATAAAATGCTTTATCCTGACTGATGGATCAAGGTGCAGCCTAAACCGCTAGTCGTAGAAACGTGAATTTTGAAGGACGTATTCCTTATATAATGTAGTCACCCGATAAGTAAAGATTTTTCGAAATTCCTCCTAAAATAGAGGATGAAAGTTTGTATGAAACTCTGTAATTAATGCACAAAAGCGGTATTTACCTTTAAAATTAAAAATAAAACAACACAAATATTATTATTATTTTTTCAAAATTCTTCCTTATGAGTAAAATGGGGTTGTGCTGGTTACATAGGGAAATTTTTTTTATGATCAGGATTACTTGAAACTATCAATATGTATATCACATTGATCAATATAAATAAATGTTTATTTTATTGTATTAATCAATACAATAAAATAAACATTTATTTTAGAAATTTTAAAAATTCATTCACTATATTTAAACAGAGCAACATGGCTCAAATTCTCCATAAGTGCATACTACTATGTAGGGTATAAAATAGAGATCGGAAATTATTCCGAATCCAAAGCAAAATTTTGTATAACTTCTCGGCTGACCACATCAATAACAACTAAAACAGACCTAAGAGCGCGAGAAAGGGAACCTAGCTAGAGAGTATACTGTTATCTATGTCCTCCTTCTGAAAGTTGGCACGCACGTAATGAAAAAGTCACCTAAGTTGTGAAACAGGATTAGACAGTGAGTAATTCATTAAACATTATATCGGCCATTGTGTTTGCTGGATCTGCTTTTGGGGAATCACTATTTATACCTCGAATATTACTGATAACTCTGACTATGCATTTAAATTTAAACTATTGTAGTTCCTCCTAAAGTTTACTTTACAATTACCATTAATATATTTCTGGGCCATTCGTTAAAAGTA
Source organism: Argynnis bischoffii washingtonia (assembly GCA_033884665.1). Classification (NCBI taxonomy): domain Eukaryota; kingdom Metazoa; phylum Arthropoda; class Insecta; order Lepidoptera; family Nymphalidae; genus Argynnis; species Argynnis bischoffii. The sequence continues at coordinate 7,210,656 of CM066618.1, read as the reverse complement.
GCAGGCATAAACTTAAAAGAGGATTGCTTCTTACAGGGACATTTTAGCAGAATCCAGAATTAGACAGAATATCCAAGAATATGGTATATTTGTAATTGCTTTTTTAGTGTAGACTAAGTTAAGTGATTACACAAATGAACTCATAATATTAAAAATTCTATATGACAACATATAAATTAAAACTGAGCAAATTTTTTAGTCCACGCGAGCGTAGCTGCTGGCAAAAAATTGTATCAAAATAAGAATGCCACTTTATATATGTAATTTAAAAAAGAAAGGACTGTAAGATTCAGGCGTACATAGCATTAGGTCTTTAAAAATAACGCAGGAGTTAGCCTGTTAGTATGGTAGTGAAAAAGTCCATATCTCAGCTAAGTTACATGATTCTAAAGTCATAAACATTGTATGCGAATTGTACCTTTGTACTCTCTTACTCTAACTTTAGAAAGATGGAGTAGAAAAATGTGCAAAAATAGAGATAGTGGAGCTTGCTAAATACCTAAAATGAAAATTTATTTATAGTATATCCTACGTTTAAACGTAGAGGTAAGATGTTAAAATCTTTTAAAATACTGAATATTTTGATTTACGATCTCTAAAATTAAATTTGTTTTCCATTTATATCTTTAAGAAATAATATGAAACACGAACTTATTTTTGCAAATAATGAAGTATGTATTGCGAAAAAGTTTATTTTTTCCTAGTTTGATCGTAGGCGAAGCCGCGGATTCTGCTAGTACTTTTATAAAATCATTATAAATTTCAATAAAGTTTTTATTAAAGTTACGTGCGCTTTACCTAGAGTATCTTTATCTTCTGTGCCTGCTACATCTATCCAAGAGGTTCCAAATAAGTGCTAACTAAGAGTAAGCTACTATCTACTAACAGCGGAAGCCGACTGACTAAAGTACACTTTAAAGTGCAAAAATACTTATTAAGTACCACAATGTAATTCACTTCACCAACAAGGAGGAATGACACCGTCACAGGGACATTTTAACAGAACCCAGAACCAGACAGAACATCCATCAGTGTGGTATATTTGTGGTTAGGTTTTTTAGTGTAAGTTAAGTGAACATAGAGTTTTACTCAAGACATAATATTAAAAATTCGATGACAACATATACATATATTCAATAGAAATTAAAACTGAACAAATTTTTCAGTACCCGCGGGCAAAAAGCTACAGCAAAATAAAAATGGCACTTTATATATGTAACTTAAAAAAGAAGGAGAAGAAGGGAGAATGTAAGCGTCAGGTACAAATAGCATTAGGTCTTTAAAATAACATTGATGTTAGCCTATTAGTATGTTAGTTATAAAACACATATTAGCCATGTTACATGATTTTAAAGTCGTAATCATTGTATGCGATCGTATCATTGTACTCTCTTCCTCTAACTTTGGAAAGATGGAGTAGAAAAATGAGTGAAAAATACAGGTAGTCGAGCATACTAAATACCTAAAATGAACATTTATTTACAGAATATGTTATCTATGTTTAAAATTTTTTAAGATACTGGATATTTTGAGTTACGATAGCTAAAATTTAATTTGTGTTCGTTATATCTTTAAGAACATGAAATCTTACGAATTTATTTTTGCAAATAATAAAATATGCGCAGCGGAAAAATTATTTTTTCCGTAATTCGATCGCAGGCGAAGCCGCAGATTCTGCTTGTCTATATATATAATAATCAATTGCCGTTCGTTAGTCTCGCTAAAACTCAAAAACAACTGGACCGATGTGAATAATTCTTTTTTTGTTTTATTGGGGGTATGTATGGGATAGTTCAATTATAAAAAAATATGGGAAAACCCAATAAAACAGCTAGAAAATCAAAACGTACAAAACAGTTTATTAAGTACCTATATACATATAACTAGAAACCCATTCTCGCTTCGCTCGGGTTCATCCCTAGGTTGAATCCCTATACAAAGTTTCATCCCCATTTTTACCCCTTACGGGATGATTTCCGGGATCGAAGTATCCCTTGTCTTTCCCAGGGTCTCAAACTATTTTCTTACCAAATTTTATCTAAATCTTACTTACTCATAAACTTTACCTCTTCATAACATTAGTATAGATAGTAGATTAGTAGATGTACCTAGGGATGAACCCGACCGAAGTGAGGGTGAATTGCTAGTTTTATAAAAAAATCGGCTAATGTTATTGTGTGGAATTAGTATATTAGAAGACCTTTTTAGTAGGTAGTCCCTGACAGTAATAGTATAACAAAGGGATGCCATATCATATAATGCTCTTACAAGTCTTCACGTGCCCCTAAAGGACTTAATTGATTCCTTATGCGAATACGTGACTTCGACTATCTAAACTCACAAAAAGGTACAGTAGTTTTCCTAAAGAGTTTGTTAGATTAGATTTAGCAAAAAAAGCTTTGTATAAAAAAATAAACGAAAATAAAAATTCACATGAAAAAAAAAGATACATTGATACGATATAGAAAACCAAATAATACTATTCATGGTGATGTTCATAATAGTACATAAAATCTAATAATGGTTTTGTCATACAAGTCATGTATGCCTTATTCCTAATTCCTATATATTAAAGAACACATAGCTAGTAAAATATCTTTGCTTTACCAAGATATCGTTATACTTCCATATTTATATAAGTATCCCCAGTATATCTACATAATTTATGTATGTACATGCACGATATATTAATTATTCTATTCATATTTCAATGTTAAATTTTGCGCTGATTAATCTAGCAGTTTCAATTTGATGAACTGTAGTGGGCATACAGATAAATAATTAGAGCTTTACCTTGTCTGCCTTCTTATACCCAAAATCACCTAAAATAAAAATATTACAAGTTGTTATAATTCGTCTCTACAGGGTGTCCCAGGAAAGACTGTCAAGCGGTGGCCAAGAGGTAGAGCACCCCTTGGGCTACCCGAATCACCCCCATGTATGTTCTGCGATTTTATTATAGTTTAGAAGTTATGATTTTTTTTGTGATTTTTCTCTTATTTAAGAGTTGCAAGACAATCCTAAACATATTGAAGTGAATAATTAAGATAAAGCCTTGTTTTTTTTTATATTTAGCTAATAGTTAGGCCTATTTAATACAGAGATAATTTACTTCACAGCCCATACACTTCCGTCATAAAATAAAAAAAACTTAGCCTAAAAGGAAATAAAGAAAAAATACCAGTACTTTTAAGAGTGTTTAAAAAAAAAGTCACATAACATTTTTCAACCAAAAGTATTTTAAAAACTTCCTGACTGATGCAACCATCCAGGTTTTACCCTATAATAAAATTGTAACTAAGCCGAATCTGTACATTAAATATTTTTTGGAAAATCTTATTGAAGTAGACATTATTATCAATTCAGAGGCCAAATCTACAGTTTTTAGCTTTTGTTCTGTCTGTCTGTAACCGCATCACGGAAAAACCACTGCAAGAATTTTGATGAAATTTAGTATGATGGTAGCTGGTTAGCACATAGGATACTTTTTAATGCGGGAAAATATCTCATCTCTGAGGAATCAATACTAAACGTTAAAATATAAGTAGGGGCGAACCCGAGCGGAGCGAGTGTGAGCTCATAGTTAATTAAAATAATTTTTATTATAATTCCCAATTAAAAGATCTCTCCATTGAATAGGGGGAAATAGGAGGAATTAACAAAATTACAAGACTTTCTTAGACCTACTTAGACAACTTTCTCAAGATGTTTCAAAATAAAACTAGTTTCAAAGTAAGGCATCTTGAGAAAGAAAGTATTATTTCTCAAGATGCCTTACTCGGAATATAGCTTAGACAAGTTTGATTTTAATTTATTACTGGCGACTCACCCTCGCTTCACTCGGGTTCGTCCCTATTTACGTTTTAACATTTAGTATAGATTTCTCAGAGATGGGATGTTTTCGCGCAGTAAAAAGTATCCTATATGTTGACCCGGATAACCAGTTATCACCATACCAAATTTCATCAAAATCCCTCCAGTGGTTTTTCTGTGATGCGATAACAGAGAGATAGACAGACAGGCAGACGGACAGGCAAAAATTCTAAAAACTATACATTTGGCCTCTACATCGATAATAATGTCTATTTTAATAAGATTTTCTAAAAAATATTTAATGTACAGATTCGGCTTAGTTACAATTTTATTATATGTATAGATAATATAGAATCATAACATGTCATTCCCGTATATCTTGTTGATTACAATTCTCAAACGATTACAGAATGACATTTTGTCTAAGCCAAGATTTTATGTTAATGCTTAAAAAAGCACGAATTGACGTAATTTTTCACATTAAATAGTTCAGAAAATCGATAACTACTGTCTAGCTAAGTAGGTGGAAAAATGCGAAACGTTACTAAAGGGACGCTAAGGTCGTACGAATCGTAGGCGGGTGACTAGTATTTAAACAATTGTAGATTTATTACAATTTTCAAAGAAAACTAAAATTAATAACATAACTTTTTTTTTTTTATGATGTTCAGTGATAAACGAGCAGACAGTCCACCTGATGGAAAGCGATACTTGTCGCCCATAACACCTACGGTTCATGCACTTAAGTTTTATGTAACAAAACTGCAGAACCGCCGGTACGTTATCACTGTGAGGACTAAGATGTTATGCCTCTTGCCTGTAATTGCGCTGGCTACCTTATCCTTCAAACCGGAACACAACAATGCAATCATTGTCGCTTGGCGGCAGAAATAGATAAGGGAGTGGTACCCATCCAGTCGGACTCCTCAGGCTTGACAGAGTCCTACCACCGGTAACATGTAATCAACATTGTTAATAATATATTCGTGACTAGCGACTCACGCTCGCTTCGTTCGCGTTCGTTCCTAGGTACGTTTTCATGGTTAGCTATGTTTATACATAAATAGTAGCTTGCTACTCCTAAGATATTAATTTAAATTATATACCGATTTACCCTCGCTTCGCTCGGGTGCGTACGCCGTACCCGGATTTTGTTCAGATTTTTTGGGTTTTAATTTTTTTTCGCGGAACCCTGATTCTTTTTCTAAAATAAAAGTAGCCTAAGTTACTTCTTATAATATCAGCTATCTGCCAATGAAAGTCCCGTCAAAATCGGTCCAGCCGTTTCGGAGATTAGCCGGAACAAACAGACAGACAGACAGACAGACAAAAATTGTAAAAAAATGTTGTTTTGGTATATGTACCCTGTATATATCCATATGCATTTAGTAAAAAGCGGTTATTTTAATAATACAAACAGACACTCCAATTTTTTTTATCTGTATAGATGTTTTATTTCGTAATCATGCTATTCTTAAAATATGTTAGTACACGCGACCACCCCTTTGGAGATTTCGTTATATCTACTTTTTTAAGTCAATCGAGCCTATGCACAGTATTTGAGTGTCTTTTCATCAATTTGTGAATGGATGTACGTCATGCAAGAAAAAATACAAATAACTCTTTTATTGGCTGCGACATGTTTAAAAGATAACATAATACGTAAGTTTATGTTATGTTCAGGTCATACTGAATCAAGTTTATCAATTGAATATACTAGTAAATTTCTTTTTTAATTAAAAAAATCACTTCATGGAGTTTAAAGCACAATAAAAGTACCCCATAGGAGTGAAATATGATGTGTATATATATATATATAAGACGTATGCGATGTAGCCTATTCATTCAAAGTGAAATACTAGTTTATCCACAATGTGGCGTACTCCAAGTAACCATACCTACACCTAAATTGAGTCTGGCTCATCCACCCACCCATCAATTTAGGGGTGAATACCCCTAAAACGAACACCTGCACCTTTTTTAAAGTTATTCAAATCTTTATTACAATATGTACCTCATCGTTTTTCAGAAAAGATAAAAAAATGTTTTTTTTTAGAAGAGACACCTATATATCTAATATAAATATTTGATCCAAATCGTCAGAGCCGTTTACGAAATAAATTTTTATATGTGCAAAAATTGCTCGTTTAATATAATAAGATAATATTAATATAAGTAAACATCCTTAATAATATATGACAGTATTATATGAAAATATATTTGGGAATTGGTTAAATCTTCCTTTTTTGACTCACTAACATAGAAATGTATTAGCGTAATAATAAACATATAATAATTTTTGCAATTGAATTGAAATTTGAAAAAAATGAAAAAATTGAAAAAATTGAATTGACAATAGATAACTTTTAGCATACAGCCTATAAGACACTTCGGCCTATAGTTATTTCTTTGCAACGTTGATGAATGGATTAAGAAATAGATTTAATAAACTAGCAAATACTTTAGCATGTATTGTATTGAGTAAGGAGTTGAATCGTTTTTAGCTATTAATGAGATATTTATTGGAACATCTTAACGCAAATGAAAGGAAAATATTAATAGCAGTACATTCCCAGCGTTCTCAGTGAATAACATTGCAATACAAGCATGATATTGTACTGCGCTAAATTATTTCTCAATAGGGATCCACTTTACTGGGCTCACTGCATCCTAACTACACGTCATTTGCAATATGACCTATCTGTGTTCAAACAGAGCCACAGGTAATTTCACCGACAACAATGTATAACGATTTGAAATTCAGTTTCACCTATATATTTTAAATTTACGTTGTTTTTAAAATACTCTTAATGAAAAATATGTTATTAATAGAGATATCTTTGCTTGAAATAAAGCTTGAAATTATAATAATAATTAACCCAATTAAAAATAATTTTGAATAAAATGCACGAAAAATCTACCTTTAAAAGTTACTTTTGTTTGCGAATATAATCTAATGAGTAACATTTTTAATTTAACAAAACTTCTTAGTTTATTTTTTATTTTAATATCAAAAGATTTCATAATCGCGTTTAAACTCAACGAGTTGTTCAAACTGGAAGTTAGTACCTAAATTGCTTCAACCACAAAAGAGCAGTGGTTGAAATATATTTATGCATAGTTTTTACAAATTAAGCACTGAAATGTGATCATTTGTTTAAAATATTATAACACAATGACAATGAGTGCGACTGGTAGAGAATGAAAGGAGGTCGAGTGCTTCCACAATAAAGCCCGCGAAGCTATCTCATTACATTAATAATTTAGAATGCAATACAAGCCTGTGGTATTCCCTACCTCAAATTTTTATTCCCCGCTAGACACGAAACAGGTAAATTTTGTTTTTGTTAAACGATTCTTTCATGCTACTGAATTAATTAGACTAATTTACGTTAATTATAATCATTATTCATTACATTCAAAATTCACATAGAACGTAATGGTAGCCCAGTGGTAACGCGCTCATTTCAGAAACCAAATGAAACGGGCCCAAATACCTGGTCTCGCATTCTTAATATTCTACTGTGCGAATCATTTTCAATGTGATCACCACTTGCCTTACGGTGAAGGAAAACGTAAGGAAATCTACATGTCTGAGAGAATCTAATAAATAGAAAGACATGTAAAGTCCGCCACTTGGCCAGCGTGATGGCTTAATCAGTATTTCTTTCCCTTCGTATGGAGGTCCACGCCCAGCAGTGGGGCGTTAAAAGACCTAATTTACTGTTAATATTATTATAAACAAAGTTAAAATATGATGTAAAGTTTGGAGTGAAGCCTAAATTTAAAAACAAAAACACATTCAATTTGTTACTCAATCTTGTATGCTTGACAATGTTGACAGCAGAAAATGGAATTTTGTAAAAACGAGTTTCAATTAAATTTTGAAATTGTTTTCTAACAGTGACCTGCTATGCGATATTTGTATAAATAATATATTGATACCCTATTTTTTTAATACATATATAATATAATATATGTACGTACATTTTACTAGTTATTTAATAAAGGTATAATATCGATACCTCGGGGCTCAAAGGGCGTAAGCACCAAAACTCGATTTTACAGGAGAGCCAAAAAACAAAAAAAAAATATTTTCGACATAACTTTTATGATTTTTGGCCTAAATAAACCATTCTAAGACCAAAAGTTTAATTTTTTTTTGATGCAGAAAACTATAAAATTATATTTCAAATAGATTTAAAAGTAACAAAAATAGGTTTCCTATACGCCCCGGAAAACTGCGTGTTTGAGGCATTTACACCCCAAAAATCATTGGATGTGTGATGAGTGATGGTTGTAACCGTCAATTTGCCTACTAATTCTATCAGTTTATAGATAATTACTTTATTTTCTTCAGTTGATTAAACACTACTTGATATTTATTTGCAATTTTACATAGACTTTATTAACTTAGCATACCTAAATTCATCTCAGATAACTAATTATATAGATAATTACACAAAGCTACAAAATGTACTTTCTAACCTTTTCCGGATTTTATTTTTACTTTTCCTTTATATTAAGTTACAGTAAATTTAAATCTACCAGCCGTTTCTATCTAACAGCTTTTATTTTTCGTACACAGCTTCTGATCTGCTGCCCTAGACGCGCAGCCTTATATAGAGGACTTATACTATGGTGGAGGTACTCAACATAGTGCAAGATATCCCCCTTTATGTTAATCTGCCGCGCTTGAGTAAATTCGAAAATCTCCTCTTGGGCTCACCTAGTAGGTACTTAAAATTATACATGCATAAATTAATCTACTTGATATACGCAAATATTTACAGATAGACTGTTGAACTTTTTTTGATAAAATTTGGCATCATGAACCTTCAAAATTAATATAGGCATTTTTTGTAACAAATCAATCCCCAATCAAGATAATATCATAGCATTAAATATTCTAATTAATTAAAATACATTGTTTCTTTACAAGTTACAAGTTTTACAGACAAAGAGTGTTTTGTTTTGAATTCGTCTTCTGACTTGAATTCCTTTATTAATTTGACAATGATTATAATAATAACTAGCATTGCCCGCGGCTCCGCCCGCTTTCAGATGATCAAAAACCAAATTCTTAGGTTTTACATATTAGTATACTCTTACATTGCAGTTTTTGTATTTTTTCTCAGAAATGAGATACTTTCCCGCAGTAAAAATATCCTATATGTTGACCCAAATAACCAGCTATCACTATACCAAATTTCATCAAAATCTCTGTAATGGTTTTTCTGTGATGCGGTAACAAACAAACAACAAAAAAACTTTAAAGGGTAGATTTTATACAAATTTTCATCCCTTATTTTATCTCCTTATGGGATGAATTTAAAAAAACGCTAAAATACGTATTTATTTAATTGTATTAAAGAGCATTAATACCAAGTTTCAAGAAATTCTGATCATAAATATTTTTTGGGTTGTGTTATAACGTGTATTCCCGTGGGAATGAGATAATCTCCCGCGGTAAAAAGTATCCTATATGTTGATCTGGATATCCAGCTATCATCATACCAAATTTCATCCAAATCCCTCCAGTGGTTTTTCTGTGATGCGGTAACAGACAGACAGACAGACAGACAGACAGATAGACAGACAAAAATTCTAAAAACTAGAGATTCGGTCTCTGTATCGATAATAAAGTCTATTTCAATAAGATTTTTCAAAAGATATTTAAGGTACAGATTCGACTCAGTTAGAATTTTATTATACCTATGTATAGATTTAATTTAGTCCACACAAATTTAACATGTTGATTGTCTTGAAATATTGCAATATTAACCAATAAATATTAATTTACTTATGGAAATTAATTTCATTAGGCATTACAAGATTAATAATTTAAAAAATATTTATTCATTCATATTCCTTTTTATAAATTACTAGCGACTTACCCTCACTACGCTTGGGTTCGTCCCTAGATTTTGGTGTAAATTTCTCAGAGGTGAGATATTTTCCCGCAGTAAAAAGTATCCTATATGTTGACTGACAGATAGCCAGCTACTATCATACCAAATTTCATCAAAATCCTTCCAGTGGTTATTCCGTGATGCGGTAACAGACAGACAGACAAAAATTCTAAAAACTGTAGATTCGTCCTCTGTATGGATAATAATTTCTATTTCAATAAGATTTTTCAATAAATATTTAATGTACAGATTCGGCTTCGCTACAAATTTATTATATGTAGACTAATTAAGCTTTTTAATTTTATATTATTCTAGCGACTTATGGATTTGCTCGGAAGTGTTCTTAAGTGCCTAAAAGTAGCCTATGCTATTCCAGGTCATAGTCTAGCTGTATACTAAATGTCATCCAAATCTGTTCAGCCATTTCAGTTTGAAGGAGTGACAAACACGCACACACATAAAATTTCACATTTATATTACTAGTTCGATTAGTGACCCTCATAGCCTTCATGCCTAGCTAAACCCCGCTCGTCCTTAAGGAATTATTCACATTATACTAATATCTCACGGGAACAACTTTATTTTCCGTGATTAAAAGTAACGTATGTAACTTTTTCGTTCGTTAATAGTTTACACAAAAAGTACCTTCAAAACATATCTCTGTTACTGTGTTAAGGATAAACCAACAGACAGCAAAACACTCAGATAAAAATTATAAATAAAAGAAAATATTTTATTAAAGAATTCTATTAATAGAGTAAGTCGCTAGTTCAAATATTTTTTAATAAATGGACAAAGCAAAATGCAAGCTTTGGACAAAGGAAAATGCAAGCCAAGGACCGGTGGCATAATATTTTTTCTTTCGCCAATAATGAAACTGAGATTATTACTGGTGAAAGAAAAAAATAGATAGCATAAATAGATAACCTAAACAGAACATAAGTAGAAAACTATAAAAGTAGTCTATTAAATAAGAAACCAAAGCGCTAAACTGAAACGAACTTGAAATATAGTGGTTGCTATATGTTTTTATCAGCCGTTATTTCTAAATAAATACTACTTTTTGTACCCAACCAGCTTACATAGAGGAATTACTTAATCGCAGCCATCTTAGGTCATATACAAGTTTTACTACCACTCTCTCTCTACATTTGGTAGAAGTAACGTGCTTATATGATCTAGGACCAAGGAAAGAAAAAATAAAAGTTTCATTGTTTTTTTATTTAGCCGAACAGCATAGTATAAGTTAACTGTGTTATCTGCTTAAGGAGGGTAAAAATAAGGAAAACCATCTTATATGGGAAACAAGATGATATAGTGTCTACCTGTAAGCGGTAGATACCAGTTCAAAAACCCACCAGAATGACACTAGTATAAGTAAGGCGTATAATATGAATTTAGCAATTGTAGACGGAGTGAAGTGTACTGAGTTGAGAAATGTAATATTTTGGGGTGACTAGAGCAGTTAATGAAACTGCAGTATGCAAAACCTCATCTATTTACTTAGTCCAAAATTAGTTCCTAAATATAACCTAATAATCTGCTGTGCGATAATGTAATCCTACTCTAATAACTTTGGTGACCCTAATTTAACGCTTTTCAACGGCCAAATTTTCATCATAAAGAAGTTCTCCATACCTCTGCATTCCATATATCTGCATTACATTTCTAAAGTAACTAACCAACTTTAAGTAACAGTAAATAGTAAAACACGTTTATTTGACGGAAGAATTCATTTAAATGCAAGTCCTTTGTAGTAAATTCAAAGTTTTTAATTGCGTGCGCTGAGGGTTAATAATGTAATTTTCATATAGAAATAGGGACGACACGAAACAGTAGTAGTATATAGCTTTTGTTATACTTACTTTACATTGTGGCGATTTTAACAAATGAACTTTTTAATTTAAATTTATATATTATCAGCATTGAATTTGTTTAAATATTAATACGGTATAAATAAACATGAACTTTTGAAACCCTATTTTCAGGCCTCAGTGGTCACGCGACCGCTCGCACTCGTAGAGTTAATCCTGACTTAATTTTGAAACAACTAGTATCAAGTCTTGTGTTACATGTCGCCCTCGGTAGTCTCTGATTTACTCTATTAATCTTATTAAAATCGATTTACTTGTGTCCAGGTTCGAAATTACAGCCATATATACGCTTTGTAATTTCTGCTTTATTCAGCAATTTTTGCGTTCCATTGCTGGACCGCCCTTAAGTAGGACGGAAATTAAACAAACTAATTTACTCTTTTATAAATCCACCCCAATGTGCGTTCACCTTGTCATGGTGGGGAGACTCAGTAGCATCCGGCCTAGAAATGTAGATACTGAAAGGTACCCCAAATCCGGTGGGTTCCTCCTGCTTCGGTACACCTGCCATTGGGGCGTCGTAGTTGAGTGTGTAAGCGATCCTGCGGCGCCCCATTAAGAAGGAGGAGGTTCTGTTGGGTTTTAGTGAGTAGTACTTTCTTCTCTAGCCGGTAAGTTTCACATAACCACCTGTATGTGCAGGTGGTATGCGTTAATGCATTTCCCAAGATTAAAAAAAGGACTATTTTAAAATGATATTTACTATTTAATTATCTATAAATTTAGTAAAATTTTTGATCATGGCTCTATGACTACATTTCTAGCTTAAAAATATATTGAATATACAGTAATGAAAACGACGAGGAAATAAATAAATAGAAGTTTAATCACATTCCTCAAAAGGAAGTCAAAGTGACACCTTCGTTAAACCAAATGCGCTAAATTTGCAATTTGAGACTGTACATGACATTGGCGTAGTAAATTGTATTCAACTGTTACTCAACGCTTCAAAGTCATTAATATGAGCTTCTTATAAAATATAAAACTAATTACTATACACCTGTAGCCACCTATTCCCTGTAACAAACTGTCGATCTTCTTTTCGATATATTTAGAAGAAAACTAAACAAATATGAGATTCATTTGATAGACATAACCATTTGACTTCACTGTTATATACATATATATGTATATGTGATGCTCATACACTTTTTATTAATTATTAGCAAAATCGATTGTTAACTCATTGTCAACTTATTTGTAGAATGTCAAATTATCAATGTCCTCTGGAATATTTTTGGTGAAGAGAGCTAAAACTTTCAACTTTTGGATCGCGACGTTAAACGGATCATATTGAAAGCTCGTGTATGATGTGAAATATTAGACAAACTGAGGCTTGAAATCAATTTATATCTCTTGCTCTTGCTCTTTGTAGAGCATTATCTTACGGAATATTATTATAGAGCAATGCTGTTGAGAATAAATCTAAATTTTCCCTTCAAAAATAAGTTATTTGAAATTTGTTACACTGGAACTTGGAGTATCTTAGAGTCTATTTAAAAAAAGATAATGTCATACGTCAAAGTCTCTCCTTAAAATGTGAATAGGTCACTAGAAGAGGTTAAATCTAAAATTAAAAATATTTCTGCAAAATCTATTGCGAAGGTCAGTAATATTGTACAGATATGACTTATAAAATTGTAAATTAAATTAGTCAATCAATCAATAATATTTACTTAAAATTTAAATGTTTCATAATTTCTTACTGACATTTCTTAACAGACCTGCATTTTCATTTAGTTCTTTCTCTTGAATTATAATAACCTATGTAAAATATTATTTTCTGGCTAGCCTGCAAGAGATCGATTGTTATAAAAAATAAATGTAACGCAAAAGTTTGTATAAAACAATTTATTCAATAATAAAATTTTATTAATCAAGAGCATGGCTACTACTTACTATATTAAAAAAATACTGGTGCTCCTTTTATAAAATTTGTTATCAATATAAATATCATAAATGCAGATAAATGTTTATTGTAACTGTTTTTTTTTTTTTTTTGAAACGAATAGCGAAAAAAGAGAAACATAATCTGTTTTTTTTTAGAGATTTTTTTTTCTAGTATACCTATTTCTTAAAAATATAAGACACGTAATTAATACTGTTCAACAAAAAAGGTAAATTATTTAAAATTATTTTTTTTTAATTAAAGTACCTCCCTGGAAGTATATTAATTTAAAAAAAAAATGAAAATCGATACACAGTTGGTGAAAATATCAAGTAAAATGCCCCCAAAAAACATTAAAAAAAAACTTGCGTATCTTTTTTGTTTTGAAGTAGGTTATAAACAGAATAAGCCATTTAGGTAAAAAAAAACGTATGTCTAACCAATGTTTCTTATTCCTGATTACAAAAAGAAGATAAATGTAATACCTTTACCACCAAAAGAATGATAAATTAAACCTATATCATTTAAAATAAAATACACGATTCTTGGAAAGGCCTTATAATATAATAATATTATAATACTTTGTGTTTTGCTAAGGCGATATACATAAAAGTGTATGTAAATGAACAGATGTATAGAATGTCGACGTCAGAAATTTTAAGTGTTCTCCAACTCGAGGATATGCCCCCGGCATTGTGGCGATCGACGCTTGACCTGCTTATCTCCCCCAACTTGTAATCACTTCAGCAGACCACAATATACCGGAAGGTATAATATGGATTCGTAGATTTCCTAAGCGTTCCCCTTGTTTTTTAACTAACCTAAGTTTTTTCACCTCAGGAAAGCTCGATAATATTTAACACTTGAATTGTTACTTATATTTTTCCGTCAATTATAAGTTTAGAGTCTTAATATTATACTTCGAATGAAACATTTAAAAAAAATCTTATTCACGCAATTTTCAATAAATATTTATTTCTATAGAGCGAAACGGAATAATATTTTAAGTATAAATAAATGTTAAAATATTTATATAAAAATCTTTTTGAAAACTTTATCTTATTTGTAATTTAGAAATATAATATCTATATATATATTGTATATATTATATACCTTTAGTTTAATTTTTCTTTTATGTTATTTTTTCTCATTATAGGTTGAAGAAACGTCAAACAAATTAGCGGAAAATTTGTGTGAAGATTGTTATCCCTACCTCCTATAATACATACATATATGGCTCAAAATCTCTCCCATAAAACATTCCTAACTCCTTCCACGCTACAAAAAGTCAAAACTATAATAAAGATACATTCCACAATCTTCAGCATCTTGAAAGATATACACTCATAATATTATTTCACGAAGGAATTTACGAAACAACCACTATTAAGTAGATCATAAGTCAGACGCGCGTGATCCTCTTCGGAGGGCGCGAGGGGCCGGCGCAATGCGGTCTCGCCAGGGATGTACGTAATATATCCTGCAGACGAAGTAGTTTCCCTGACATACAGCTATCATTCGCTGCCTCGGCCTCGGCAGCGACCGACACTCGACATTCTATTCGAGCCGCCGCCGCCCGCCCCGCCCCCCGCCCCGCCCCGAGCCACTCCAGCCAAAACGGCGCCCCCGGAGCCTGCGGAGCGCGCGCCGGCCTCGCCGACGCCGTCGCTCGAGCGGC
Organism: Argynnis bischoffii washingtonia; assembly: GCA_033884665.1. Classification (NCBI taxonomy): domain Eukaryota; kingdom Metazoa; phylum Arthropoda; class Insecta; order Lepidoptera; family Nymphalidae; genus Argynnis; species Argynnis bischoffii. Next base: position 7,195,491 of record CM066618.1, on the reverse strand, counting down.
CGGCTAAGCTGCGCGAGCGCACTAAGGCTAAACTACTCAAAAAGCTTGGTCGACACGAGAACAATGAATTCGGAAAGATAGTAAGAACGCCAGCACCAGATGAGTTCGAATTTCCTGCCCCATTACCAACACCTGCTTTCTCGCGGAAGAATATATTTGACAGAGATTTCGATGCGCTGTTTGAGGTCGCAAGTACTCCCGAATTCTGTGCGAACATTCGTGTAACGACTCCAGAGTCAGATCGTCGCTCCGATGTATCAGCGGCGCATTTCCCATCCCCTACCGCCTCCTCGCTTAGCCTGTTACCTCCCCGGCCACAATCGGAACCTGCACCAAACTCTTCTCCTACACCCTCCGCCCGTACCTCTTCGATATCTACGCCTCCAACGCAACGGTCATCTTTCGAAGGTCTTTGATTAAAAATATGGTTTGGATTGGATTTGAAGGCCTTTTCATCAACTAATTGATAACGTGTAACAATCACGTCCATTGCATGGTGATTGCAATTTATAACAATACGCTTTATTGAGTTTCGTTTTTGGGTCTTTTTGTGTAATATCAACAGTTATATTTGTATTACTATTATTATTTTTTTTCATAAAATTTACTTTTTAATATTTTTAAGCAGGAACAAACTCGAAGCCGAAGAAAGTTAGTTTCTTTCGAAGAAAATTCAGTCGATCAAAGGAGGTATCGCCATCACTTCCACCTACAACTATGCAGCAGCCTTCCATTGAAATGGCTCTGCGAGAGCTGACACATCCAGCTCATAATGAACAACTGAAAAATCAACAACAAGTTACTTTCAAGCTAGTTAAAACAGGTAAGGTATAAAATCCTATTGTCATAAACACAGTACTACCACTATTCTCTTATTAATAGTACTATATTTTTTACAAAAGGTCTATATTAAGAAAGGCATTGGTCATCGAAATAATAATTTATTACGAACTTAAACATTATCACGGACTCAATATGCCAATATTATTTGAAATACAAAATGAAAGAGATTGAACGTTAATCCTGATGGCCCAGTTTTTTACGAATATGGTCACATTTACTTTTTGAGTAACAATCTTCCTACATATACATATATACTATATAAAGCAATGTATTCTTTAAAATACAGCAGCATGAAATACAAATGTAAATAAGCGTTTATACCATGTTTAATTACGTAGGTATATATAAGGACGTACATATATTATTATGTTTACATAAATTATTTAGTGGTTATACTTGCTGTATTCAGGCTAAAAAATCTCAAATTATTCCCATATCAATCGCGCTTCAGCTGTTGTACGTTGATGGTATATATCAGAAAATTCTGGGTGCATACGAAAACTAATTTCAATTCTACTATTTTATTTTATGATTTTTAGAACATAACAAATGACTAAGTATCATTGCAGTCAAATAAATGATTTTCAGTTTATACATTCATCTCAAAAGACAAATATCTTTCGTAATTCCAACCTTATTATAACAATTGTTTCGGTGACTATAGATATAATAATAGTGTAAAACACAAAAAAAAAACACACTTTTGGAAAATAGTTATTGCTGGTGTGTGTGTGTGTGTGTGTGTGTGTGTGTGTGTGTGTGTGTGTGTGTGTGTGTGTGTGTGTGTGTGTGTGTGTGTGTGTGTGTGTGTGTGTGTGTGTGTGTGTGTGTGTGTGTGTGTGTGTGTGTGTGTGTGTGTGTGTGTGTGTGTGTGTGTGTGTGTGTGTGTGTGTGTGTGTGTGTGTGTGTGTGTGTGTGTGTGTGTGTGTGTGTGTGTGTGTGTGTGTGTGTGTGTGTGTGTGTGTATCTATACGTTTACACACACAAAGACGCAGACAAAAGCTAGTATTGAACTTTCCAATATATTGCATCAAATAACTGGCTACTATTGTTTGACACAAAGGTTCATTTGTTATTCGTGCATTTTTGGATGTTTTTGTTTTATATTACGTTAACTGGTTCGTTATATAGAACTCAATACGAGGACACTGTAAATCCAAATTGAATTCCTTTGAACTTCGAATGTTTCTGTTTTTGACGTCATATATTATGAGCTGCGGAAACATTTTTATCCACTATTTGATCTTTAGAATGTCAAAGGGCTTATTTAAAGAAATAAACATTTATATTAAATATGTTTTCGAAACTTGGATTACGACAGAAAATTCAATATATAAAATATTTTTGGTTTTGTTTTAAAATACTAAGAAAATAACTCGTTTATGATCTAATATCGATACATAATGAATCTCCTATAAACAGTAACAATTAATTAAATGATAAAATACTAACATAAATCTCGAACTGTGAATTACTGAAGCATCTAATTGAACTTAATTTTAAAGGATGAGCCCATAGAGAGAGGCCTGAATAAAGATTTTTCATTCAAAGTAGTATTCTATTCTATAGATTCAATAAATATTTGAGAGAAACTAGTACGTACAGATAATTTCACATATTCAAGTGTAAGGGTGCGCTGAAATTGATTAGCAGTAATCGAGTTACGTAGATGTGCTAACTAATGTAGACGGAAAGCGATGCTGTGATTTTCAGCAAACCTATCTGTATTGAAATTTGAATATTAATTCTTAACTAAATGAATATACGGAAATTCTATATATGCACATAATCATGCATCATATACACTCATCTAATCATGATTGGATTTGTACTATGATGAATATTTCGTATATAATAAAATATAATACTTAGCATTATTTATCACTAAAACAGAAACATTTTTTTTATATTTACAAGTGGAAAGACAAAGTGTACTTCTATTTGTAATTATCTATACATATAATAAAACTGTAGAGGTCGAATGTCTGTACAAAGAAAAAAAATGCTAAAAACCGAGTCAGGGGGAAGTAAGAAGAGAAATAGAACAAATCCAGGGTTTTTCCGAATTTTTGTGTCTCTGTTTGTCTGTTTGTCTGTTTTAAATTATTATATAATATAATAAAATATAATTTAAATGAGATTTTGCACGATGTTACCTTATATTCCTGGTCAACATCTTAAATACTTTTTATTCTGGAAAATCAAATAGTTCTCGTGGGATAGTTAGAAAACTATAGTAACTTATACAGCTTAGTACACAAAAACTACTCATTGGATTTTAGTGAAACTTTACAATAATATAATTCAAATAAAAATAACAAATATGCTACATTTTATCCCGGAAAAATGGACGGTTCCCATGGGATAGATTTGTTTTTTTTTCTAGGGGCAAACCCGAGCCAAGCTAGGGTGAGCCGCTAGTCAAATAATATTATCAGAAACCAAATTCGTCATTATTAATATTTAACAATATGATGCTAGTATAAACTTTCAAAAAAAGAGAATTACAAGATTCGGCCCGTAGTCCAAATCGATGTGCACTGTACATACAAACATATAAAAATAGAACAAAAATATCTATTAAAATACATATTATATGCTCTTCCTTTATTAAAGTGATTAAGGGTGTTTGTGATGGACAACTGGGGTTCGCCGGTCGTGGCGCGATACAATTGCTATGTATAATGTATAGGATAGCCGAAATGTGTGCTTTAGCACTGCCACTAGAAACTTAAAAACAATGTTATAGCTATGTTAAAATTTAAAGTATAAAAAATACAACAAATAATTTGACAAATATGTAATTTAATTTCTATTATTACAATGTTAACATTCTATATGAGAGATCTAGAGAGAGAACTACAAATAGTAATTTGTTATAAAAGCCCACTGTGACAAGCTTCGTGCTGGCCTATTTAATCCTCGAATCTCGTTTCAAATATATAATTTAGTGATAGCAGTGCAGTTGAAAAGAGATTAAATAACTTGAGATTAAAATGTAATGCGAACGAGTTCTGCCTTCGGCTTCGCACATGTGAATTTTTTTTTATCGTTCTATAGCCGCATCATATATTATGAAAAGTTATCTATACATATAATAAAATTCTAACTGAGTCGAACCTTAAATATTTTTTGGAAAATCTTATTGAAGTAGACTTTATTATCGATACAGAGACCGAATCTATAGTTTTTAGAATTTTTGTATGTCTGTCTGTATGTCTGTCTGTTACCGCATCACAGAAAAACTACTGGAGAGATTTTAATGAAATTTGGTATGATGATAGCTGGATATCCGGGTCAACATATAGGATTCTTTTTATCGCGGGAGATTATCTCATTCCCACGGGAGTACACGTTATAACACAACCCAAAAAATATTTATGATCAGAATTTCTTGAAACTTGGTGTTGGTACTCTTCAATACAATTAAATAAATACGTGTTTTAGCGTTTTTTTTTTAATTCATCCCATAAGGAGATAAAATAAGGGATAAAAAAAGCCGCGGGTTTTGCTAGTGTTTAAATAAAATTAAAAGCTCCATTTTAAAATGGTAATAGCTTCCCTATTACCATGGAAACGAATTACTGTCATAAAAAATAGTAAATAACAAGGTGCAGTCTACTTTTGTGTCAAGTTTCATCCAAGTTTGTTTAACCATTTTTGCTCGATTTAAAATCAAACATTCGAATAGTAGAAAAATAGATATTTTATAGATTCCGGGACCTTTCTATTTTTTTGCCACTAGGTATTTATCACCTTATTAAAAAAATGGTCCGCAAAAACAGTTCTTGGACAATATTTTTCATCTGATTCAGTTTATAATAGTAAAATAGTAAATTCATAGTAAAATAGTTATTTGATAAATTGAATCAGACAAATGCTATTTAAGTATTACTGCAAAAATATAAATTTTCCTCATTAATAAAAAATTTTTTTAATAAAATACCTATTGTGTATTATTTTAGCGCCTGCCGAAGTACATATATATCACTTAAAAGGATAAATTCTGAAAAGCTGGAGGCTGAATGAATTCTGAATTCCTATTCAATCGTCTGTCTCTCTGTCCTGCTTTTGAAGAGCTTTATCTTTAACATCTTAATTAATATCTGAATAAATTTTTTAGTTATAACGACAAATTTTCAACAAATAATGAGAAAGAATTCAATTTGAAATAAAAAAAAATATCAATGGCTGTGGTAGAAGTAATGTATTTTATTGGTTTTATTCTCTACTTATGGCATGAAAATTGTTTTATACTTATTAAGTTCCAAATATGTATTAACAAATATATTGCTGATTCTCTAATGGGTATCTAATGAAATACCGCCCTACAAATATATATCGCCCCCAATAAAATATGGGTACAGCCTAAAAGTTCCAGAAATCTACTTATTAGCCTAAATTCGTTTATCTCATGATAATATGCCACATTGATTAATTTAATGTTGTATTTTATTTTATGTTTAACGTCATATTTACCCATAGATATATTAGAAAAATCTCCAGTAAAGTCTTAACCATCTGAGACGGAAATGTCCTATTTAGGTTTACCTTTATTTTATCCAGTGGATTTCTTTTGAAGTACTCCATCTGTACGTAAAAGTAATATTAATACTACACTAGGATTCAATAGTAAATCTACACTTATAGGCTTATAAAGCTAAAGTTGTTTGTTTGTTTTAAAGTACTGATGTCTAGAATTTTCAGCGTGGCTTGGAAAATTCTGTTTGGTTTTATATTTATTAAGGAAAATGATAGGCTAGCTAGGACTACGCTATGATTTTTGATCAGTGTATTGACAACCGCCTTAGAGCATACCTACACCTATTTATTCCTAGTTCGCACACAGAGCAAATTTTTTTATTGAACGTACTTAAAATATTCATATTCTTCTTTTTTAAATAGCGATGAAATTTAAAAAAAATGGATTGGAGTATTTTAGGTTATCAAAAAAAGATTCGAACTCTTCATTCAATGGAATCTAGATTCGTTTCGAAAAAAGAAAGAGGCATGACTTCAAAAGAATACCAAAGTACGTATGTCATTTATAATTATTCTTTTTAAATCCATTATTTCATGGGAAGCATATATAAATTGCAAAAAACATAAACATACATATATATATATATATATATATATATATATATATATATATATATATATATATATATATATATATATATATATATATATATATATATATATATATTGGGGTTATATAAATAGTTTTAAGTGATTGGAAGTCCGTGTACATGTTTTAGTAAAAAGCATAAGTAAACTGGCATAAAGGGTTGGATGATGACTATTTTATTGTGTTACATGAAATAGTTCGTGAATGATATTAATATTTTGAGACGAAGTAGGCACGCTAGGGAGAATGGGCAACTTTCTATGGGATCCGTCCCCAGAGTGTATCAAGTTGAGACATATGTCATTTTAAAGATCAGAACAACAGCTCTAAATTATTGTATGATACCAACACTGAGACTCGTGCAGGGATAAAACTATGAATCGTTTAATTTTAATTTTAAAACAGTATAATTTAGATTGTGCAATATTTTCATACATATTATTTTATATAGCGTACCGTGCCGTCTGTGTTTACACATCTTCGCTCATTGCGACTTTTGCAGCCCTGTACAGGATAGCTGAATGAATAAATGAGAAAAAATTGAGCAGGTTACGTTGGGACATTAAAGGGTTATTGGAAGTTCGAAGAGAAGGGGACAACTCAATAACGCTCAAATCCTCTTCTATTTCCAAATTCCAAATTCTCCTTTTTACTAGGAGCCGTTAAAGAGTTCCACTAACTATCTTCTAGCCTCATAAATAGATCAACTCCAAGATACCAAATTACTTACTATCATCGGTATTACAATCACTTGTAAAATTTCAAGTCGATATGACAATTAGAAGTGGGCAAAAAACTCTAATTAGATCTGTTCACATACTTCAAATTTCATGGTCTTTCCTGATTTTCTCGAAAAGAGTATACTTAATATCAAAGAAAATTTTAAGGAACAAGCCAGGAACCTACCTTAATACAATATTGTTTAAAGTAGCAAAATTAGTCAAGCCGTTTCCGAGAAATCGGTGAACATGCATAAAAAATACATACATACAGACAGACGAACATAGAACCTCCTCCTTTTTGGAAGTCGATTACAAATTGTTTTAAAATGACCAAACACTATATCAGAGAATTGTAATATGTTATTCCCATTTATTTTTTTAGATTTCCAATCTTCAACAGTTGTAGTTTGCCATCTTGCCTCCAGGGGCTGTCTTCTATAATTTCTTTCGTCTACATAATGTTAGAAGGATTAAACTAACAACCACCATTATTAACATAATATCATACTGTAAGAACTTGCTAACATGTTCCCGTTGTTTGAGTATCATATGAAAATTAAATAATTGATTTGTACTCGTATATATATATTGCTAAGCCTGCCTACCTTTTCTTCGGAATTAATAATGACTGAAAAATTAATTTTGAAAATGAAATGGACCAACTTGCTTATTTTAACTCCTAATGTAAATTAATGTGATTAACGCTCTTTGTATTGTCTAAATTCAATTTTTATATGAGATAAAACATTGAAAACATTTATAGAAAAGACCAATTTATTTTTATTTATTAAGTTATGTTGATAAAATTTTCAATATTTGATTATTCAAAACTTATTTCATCAAACTTTTATAGCCGTCGTTATTCCCATTTACAAATCCGATTTCAATTCATAAATAAATAATATTAAACCTTAGAATTACAAATACATTTAAGTTGTGAATCACAAAGAGGGTGAATTTATGATAAATATATATAATAACAAGTCATTTGGAATTCCTTACCCTCTTATCTTTGTATCTCTCTAAAATTTTGTTTTCTTTGATATTTATGAGATGAGAAAAGTTGATCAGAGTAGTCAATTAAATTTATTGTTAGATACGCCATTTCCAATTAAGCAACAATTCACGTTTCATTATTATAACATCGTTTTATATGAAAATATATGATTAGTTCTTAGAATTTATATACTTATATATGAAGCACAGGTTCGCCTTCTCATGGAGTACTGTTTTCACCTCTGGGCTAGCGCCCCTCAATACCAGCTTCGTCCGAAATGGACGGAGCTCGTATGAATAGAATCGATTCTATCCAACGCCGGGCAGTTCGTATTATCAATGATTCCATGCTCACAGACGATTTAGAACCTCTAAGTCTTCTGCGAAATGTTGGCTCTCTGTATGTCTTCTATTGTCTGTTCAATGGAGACTATTCTGAAGAACTTTTTGAACTGGTGCCACTGTCACGTTTCTATCACCACACCCTTTGCTATCGGGTTTGATGTCATCCACACATCTTGGATGCTTGGCGTCCCACAAGTGTACGTGAATCTCGTTTGTTTTTACCTCACATGCGCAAAATTTGCAATAATCTTCTTCCTGAGGTTTTCCCTGAGCTTTATAAAGTGGGGATCTTCAAGAATCGTGGCTTTAAGACCCTTGAAGGCCGGCAACACATTCTCAACTCCTCTTATGTTGCAGATTTCTATGAGCGATGATAGCCACTTACCATCAGATATACATCTGATCTCTGATCACCGTCTCCTTGTTTGTCCCTTTCTAACTAAAAAAAAAATTCTATCATTATACGTCCGCCCTGGCTCAGTTTCGGCTCTAACATTGCCACGTTTAACGACATTCTTTGTTGATGTTATTTTTTTCGACATAAACTCAAATTGTTACCTATTAACTGTAACAAAAATTCTAAAACCTAGCAAGGTGATGTATGTTTGTGTTAAAAAAATATCTTATGAATCAGACTGTAGGCTCTCGAATCATTTGCGTCGTAACAAACAAAGGGACAGACGGCGTTATATTTTACACATTGTAACGAGGCATCTTATTCCTTATTTTTTCTTATTTAATACTAGCGACTCACGCTCACTTCGCTCGCGTTCTTCCCTAGGTGCATTTTCACGGTTAACTATGTTTATATATAAATAGTAGCTTACTACTTCTAAGATATTCATTTAAATTATATAGCGATTTACGTTACGTACGTACGTTATTGCATACGCCGTACGCGGATTTTGTTCACAATTTCATGGGTTTTCAACTTTTTTCGCGAAACCCTGATTCTTTTTCTAAAATAAAAGTAACTCCTTATAACAGCAGCTATCTGCCAGTGAAAGGCCCGTCAAAATCGGTCCAGCCGTTTCGGAGATTAGCCGGAACAAACAGACAGACAGACAGACAGACAGACAAAAATTGTAAAAAATGTTGTCTTGGTATATGTACCGGTATACATGCATATGGATGCATTTAGTAAAAAGCGGTTATTTTAATATTACAAACAGACACTCTAATTTTATTTATCTGTATAGATGTCATATAATATCAATGCCACGATACAAAATAAAATTTCTGTTTATATAATCCTACTAATATTATAAACGCAAAAGTTTGTATGAATGTATGTTTGTTATTCTTTCACGCAAAAACTAAAGAATGGATTTTGATGAAACTTTGCAATAATATAGCTTACACATCAGAATAACATATAGGTTTTAATTTATAAAGATATATAATGTAAATGGAAATGTGTATCTTAATAAGTCCTACAAAAATCCCACAATAGCATGTATCTGTTTTTTATGTGTCAGCCATTATCGCCAAAATAATGAACCATAAATACAACAAAAAATGATAATTTATTTCTAACGCACATTTGGTAGTAACAAATTTATCCTTATATCAAAATAAATACTCATATCGCATCTGGTATTTAAAGTAGATAAACTTTGTCTTTTACACTACATCATTTGGACAAACATTTGAATAGTTATGACGATAGACGCGTGAGGGCAGACGTCGTTGACGGTTGTGTCTGTAATGCGAATTTTCAAGGTACTAGCGTTATTATTATCAATATTAACATTCAGCAATTATTATCAATTAGATATGTCTTTGTTTGTCTAGCCGAGGGTGAGCCGCTTTATTATATATTTAGAAAGTGTTCTTTATTTTAAAATCATAATATGTATATGATCGGTTGTTATCTCCTAGTTCCATTTTCCCGGGCAACATACCCTCAGATGGTATAACATTATATTTATACTACGCTTAAAATAGAAATTTTAAGTGGTGTCGACGGAAATATCGTTGCGAGAAAAGCATTTATCAGAAATTGTTAACTACATTCATAGAACAAACTCCTTCTATGAATAATAATTTTGTATTGTATTAGTTTAAAGCCAAAAAGCAAAATCACTTTAAACTTACTTAATTGCTTTGCAAGCTTGACACTGTGGAAATTGAGGTACCCAAAATGACCTCAGTACATTTATAAACGCGAAAAATTATAAGTGTATATGTTATTCTTTTACGCTGAAGTGGCTGGACATGTTAGGATGAAATTTAGTACACAGATTTTAATATTTGACAAGAGGTAGCGCTGCCTGTATAAAATATTGGTACCTAGGCGAGCAAGCTTCGCTCGGGGTTCTTTTTTGTTATATCGTATTTTTAAATTAAAAGAAAACTTGAATAAATACAAAAAAAAAAACAGAAGTAAAAATTTTGTGTCCGACAGAGATTCGAACCTGTGATTGTCAATCTTGAACGTTGGCTGCTTAACCACGATGCGTATGCCTGAGCGTAAGCGGTCAAAGATTTTACTATTGTTTTAGCTTTTTTTTTACTTTTACTTAGTTTTTATTTTTTTTAATCTAAAAAATACGATATAATAAAAAAGAACTCCGAACGAAGCTCGGTCGCCCAGGTACTATATTTAACGAGCAATTCTTGTATATTTATATCTTTATATCAATTACTTATTATTATTCAAAATATGATTTACGTGTCTAAAGTACCTTTTGTTCTTCAGTGAAATATACCTAATAATAGCACATCAGAGTGACTGCCTTTTTCGCCCTCAAAATAAACAACGAAGGCAGCTTGCACATTAAATATGAATAAGTTGTTTGGTTTACTGACAATATTATTTTTTAAGTCAAGCGAACGGCCAATATAATATAATAGGCAACTTATAAATATAAAATCTACTTATTTTGTCTGGTAAAATAGCAAATAAGTAACGTTTGCAACAAATGGACAATAGACATGATTATTATAATTTATATACACATAAAATGCTTTGTACTGACTGACTGACTGATCGATCAACGCACAGCGTAAACCAGGTTGTAGAAACGTGAAATTTGGAGGACATATTCCTTATGCAATGCAGGCAACCGCTAAGAAAGGATTTTTCGAAATTCATTCCTTAAGGGGGTAAAATAAGTGATATAAGATTGTATGAAACTCTGTCATTCTTAACGCGAAATGCACAGAAAATGATATGTAGCTTTAAGATGAAAAATTAGAAATATATGTATTATATTTTTTTTCTAAATTCATCCCTTAAGAGGGTAAAAGGGGGTGATGAAGTTTATATGGGTAAACAATTATTCATGATCAGAATTACTTAAAACTTGGTATTAATGCTCTTCAATACAATTAAATAAATACGTATTTTAGCATTTTTTGAAATTCATCCTATAAGGCTGTCAAAAAGGGGATGAAAATTTGTATGAAACTCTGTAATTGATGCACGGAAAATGGTATTTACTTTTAAAATGACGACTAAAACAATACAAATATCTTTTTTTTTTCAAAATTCATCCTTAAAAAGTGTAAAAGAAGGTTGTGCTGTTTATTTGAGCAAAAAATTGTTTATGATCAGAATTACTTGAAACTTGGTACTAATGATCTTTAATATAATTAAATAAACATGTATTGTAGTTTTTTTTTAATTCAGCCCCCAAGTGGGTAAAACTGGGCGGTGAAGTTGGAATTGTTAAATATATATTTAAATAGAGTAACATGACTCAAGTTCTCTGTAAGTATACACTTAATGTGTGAGATATAAAGTAGAGAACGGAAATTATTCCGAATCCAGAGTAAAATTATGTATAACTTTTCGGCCGGCCACAGCAGCGTAACTATAACAGACCTAGAGCGCGAGAGAGAGAATCTAGCTAGAGAGTATCCTGCTATCTACATATATCCTCTTTCTAAAAGTTGGCACATCTGGTACTATGGTGCAAAATTTCATTTAAATTGGTCTAACAGATTCGGAGATTAGCCCGTACAAACAGACCAACAGATAAACAGACAGTGAAACAAAAAAAAAAATGAAAAAAATCTGGTGTTGTTTTATTTTTCTTCTTACATTCCCCTGACTCGGTTGTTAATATTTTTTTTCTATGTACAGACATTCGACTTCTACAGTTTTATTATATGTATCGATATACGCGTAACATCTTTTAAGATACTGGATATTTTGAGTTACGATCGCTAAAATGAAATTTGTTTTCCTTATTTTTGCAAGTAATAAAGTTTAATCGCGAGCAAAGCCGCGGGTTCTGCTAGTCTATACATATAATAAAAGTGTAGAGGTTGAATTTCTGTACATAGAAAAAAAAAGCTAAAAACCGAGTCAGGGGGTGTAAGAAGAGAAATAGAACAAATCCAGATATTTTTATTTTTTTGTTTCTCTGTCTGTTTTTCTGTTTGTACGGGCTAATCTACGAAACTGTTAGACCGATTTAAATAAAATTTTGCATGGTGGTACCTTATATCCTCGGTCAACCTTTTAGATCCTTTTCATCCCGGAAAATTAAATAGTTTCGGTGGGTTAGTTAAAAAACTATAGTAAATTATACACTTTAGTACACAAAAACTACTGATTGGACTTTAATGAAACTTTATAATAATATAGTTCACACATGAGAATAACAAATAGGCTACTTTTTATGCCGAAAAATGTACGGTTCCCGTGGGATAGATTTGTTTTTGTTTGTCTACAGGCGAACCCGAGCGAAGCGAGGGTGAGCCGCTATTAATATAATAATAATGTTATGGTATTCTTATTCTAAGGGAAAATTCATAATCTTTTGAACTTATCAACTTTTGATTAATAAAATAAGTAAAGAAAAATCTTATATAACATATATGGCTAACTTTAAACGATATAGCCGTTTGATTCGATTGAGATTAAATCGGATTGGTCCATTTCATCCGATTCTCGGGTTCTTACATCATGAATAAATTCAATTGAACTCGAGACTGGGCTACAGATAATATGTTAGATTGTGATAAAATATTTCTTTTCGCCAAAAGTAATACTAAAACTTACTAATATATTCTTGAGAAATAAAATTTTAAAATATGAAAATATCATTATAGTTATGTAATTTTATTAATTTTACATGTAACTATTCAGAATTGGTTATTAAATTATTTTTGGTATGTCGTACAAAGACTCTTGTTATAATATCATAATAATGCTTGGAATTCCTTATCATAATACGTTTAGATTTTAAGACGGTTGATGATACATAAAATTCGTAATTAATTAATTATAGAGTCGAATATAAATTTCTCTCTCTTCGAATATAGATTGTCTCCTCCGTCTTTGACTTGCATATAGCAAACATTTATTTGCCCTATAAAAATAAACGTATTATATTATGATAATTATTTATATTTTAAATATTTATTTGTGTTATTGTTTATTAAATCTTTAAAAAAAATATAGATGTCATAAATACAAAAAGTGCCCACGAAGATATTATCAATTTAATGCTTTTATAACTAAGTTACTGGTAATTCTTATATTTTTCAATCTCATATTATGATATAATACATACTTCCGCTTGACCTGTTGATGATACTGTCAAAAAGTGCCGTAGGCGTAACTACCGTAGCCTTATCGCTATCATATTACTAATATAAATTATTCATTGATGAGATGTGTTATCTGCTCACAGACGGATAAACATAGATTTTTTTTAAATAATATATATACTTGCTAGCGATTTTTTATTTCATATTATTTTGATTAATTATTGCTTTGTGTTCATGTTGCGATTTGATCTTTACATTTTTGATTCTACCTGTAATACAATTTTACATACCATTTTTAATGCCCTTTCAATATTTTAAGTTTAAATTACTACCTATATTTTAAAAGAAAAGAATTGAGGCGAAATCGTTAAAATGTGGTAAACAATATTGTGTCGCTGGGATCTTGTAAAACCCGTGAAATTGTAATTTCACCAGTGAATTGATATAACAATTGCAGGAACTTTTGTCAATCGTCTCCATTTCTCTTAATATCATGGGTCAATCTCTGTTACATTATAACGTCACTAAGTACATTTAGTATTTTTAATTATCCTATATAAATTGTCAATAGTAGGAACACTTAGATGTGGCGGGAAGCCTCGGTCCGTTTCGATTGAAAAGACGTAAACATTGGAGCGTGCTTGCAAATTTGTTTGTTTAATGTACATGCAAAAAAAAACTAATGAAACTATAAATAATAATTAATAAAAAATATTACAATTCCATTCTTTTATTTGACTAATTCTATTGTTTAAGTCGTGCATCAAAAAAGATGTTCAAATCTGACCAATCAGTGACTGTTTTACATTTCAGCGACGCTAAGCTTATTATGTTCCCAGTAGTAAAAAAAGTTAAACTTATTATAATAACACTTTGACTTAATTAGTTCCTTCACCTGTAGCCAAACATAAGCAAATCTATCTCACGGGAACTGTCCATTTTTCCGGGATTAAAGGTAGCATTTTTGTTATTCTATTTGAACTTTGTTATTGTAAAGTTTCATTAAAATCCAATCAATAGTTTTTGTGTACTAAGCTGTATAAGTTACACAGTTTTTTAACTATGCCACAGGAACTCTACAATTTTCCAAGATGAAAAGTATCTAAAAGGTTGACCGAGGATATAAGGTACCACTATGCTAAAAATTATTTAAATCGGTCCAACAGTTTCGGAGCCCGTACAAACAGACAAACAGACAGAGAAACAAAAAATTGAAAAAAACATGGATTTGTTCTATTTCTCTTCTTACATCCCCCTGACTTGGTTTTTGGCATTTTTTTTTCTGTGTACAGATATTAGACCTTTACAGTTTTATTATATCATATATAGATTGCTATTGACATACTGTCGCTTCATCCGCGCGTCTTTATGTACTCGTAACAGTAGCCTATGAGTTACCTCGTATCATAGTCTATTATGTGTATTAAATTTCATGTAAATCCATCCAGCCTATTCAGCGTGAAGAAGTCACATTCATACAAATTTTTGCACGTATGATAATAGTTCGATTATAATTTTTTGAAGTATACACATTCTGATGCTTATAACTTATAGTTAAAACTAATATTTGCCGATAACATAAGATCAGAATGTTTCTATGTAAAATAAGGCATTCATATACTTACATCACCCAAAATTCCCAAGACATTGTAATACAACGAACTTTAGCTAAAGGTATGTACATATATAATTAACGTCAATACACGAGACAACGTTGTCAAATTGTCAAGGACACAGTCAGCCTGCAAATGAAATAACTAAGCTTCTTAGATATATGAGATCCAAAGCTTAACATACGACCTCAAAGTATATCTCTATTAATGTGAAAACATTAAGGTGTTTCAATTCAACATACACTTTTTCATAATTCGTATTATTTTTTAATATTATTAATATTATAAATGTGAAAGTTTTGATGTTTGGATGTTTGTTAGTCAATCACGCCAGAACGGCTGAATGGACCTGGATGTAATTTGGCTCAGAGATAGATTATAATCTGGATTAGCACATAGGCTACTTTTTATTACGGGAAAATGTATGGTTCCTGTGAGATAGATTTGCTTTTGTTTTAAATAAATAAATCTGCTAAGTAATTCAACAAAATCTCACTTAATTTTATATTGAATAACATATTTCATATATGTACGTAAGTAATCGCATAGGTATTTATAATGAAATATTTCATGCATTAGTTTGTTTAAAGAAATATGATTTTTCATATTTCTAAGAGTGAATAGTTTTTATAAGAGTTGCACAGGAGCATAAAGAAAAACAACAATAAGCATTTAGTTACTGTGCAATTTTAAAGTAAAACTTTTTTAGGCGTCACTGATACGTCAATATGTCTGTACAACTGATATGTCAATGCATGGGAAAAATTAATATCGCGGAACTGAGAGTATAAAAAGGATAGAAGGGTGAAATTATAAGAAAATATTTTACCTTATTCAACAGACTTTGTATACTTTAAGCAAATTACAAAAATATAAAGGATATGTAACATTATCAAAATAAATAGATTTTGTTATATTTTACTGTTAAACATGACCATACGATATCCTGGTTGAATTATATAAGAAATTATATTTTAACAAAAAATCAACTTTGGTATTTTTATCAAACGTTTTTATCTATATGTGCCTTTTTTGTTATGACCAATTACGTAACTTAAGCAATATTATATAAAAGAAACATTAAGCTATTAGTTTAATAGCTTAGCCTTATTTAAAGAGTAGTTTTATTCAAAATGTATCATTTGTTGTCAGAAGCTCTGTTACGTTCGCTGGCATTAAAGTTTCCTTCGTTCTGAAATCATATAAAAATGAATTATGTACGAGAAAAATATCGTATATTTTATCCCCGGTTTAAACACACATGTGAAAATTTATCGGTCCACGGTCCAAATTATCTTGTAAGGAATGATATAAACTTTGTATATAAATTCATATATTTTATAATATATGTTAATGTATGGATTGCTGCTATTGCTTCCATATATAAATATATTTTATCATACCAAGAGGATACAATTCGATTTACGACTCGCACTGATTACCTCGACTGGAATACTACATTTCCAGCAGTTACAGTATGTGAAATCGCCGAAATTGACAAAATACTTAATAATGTACAAAAATTACAACAGGACCCTGAAGATGAAGATAAAATGGTTCTTTTTGTTAAAGATATTGCTTTCTTTTCTGGTGATTGTCAAACTTGCTTTATGGCTGAGGATAGCTTTCCTAAATCTTCAAAGGATTTTGTTAATATGAGTTTAACGTTTCGCTCCGAATGTGATGAAATATTTATTAGTTGTAAATGGGATGATAAACCGATAAACTGTTGTCAGAACTTCAGACCCATTCAAACCGAATTTGGCCGTTGTTACTCTATGAGCAATAATCAAATCGAGGAGAAACATACACCTTACTACGTCTCATCATCCAAAAGCCGCAAATTAAGAACACTAGAAATCTCTCTGTCACAAAACTATGACGCCTTCCTGCATGCACACGAAGATGTACCATATTGGAATATGGAATATGACCGAAGAGCTACAATTTCCTATGGAGCAAAAGGATCAATGTTCTTCTCTGTCTTGGACATAGAAAATGAACCGGAGGTTTTTCAAACTACTCCCGATGTTCGACAATGTAGATTTCCTGATGAATTACCTATAAACTACCGTGGCTACAGACATTACAGCTACTCGGTATGCATCATTCACTGTCGCATCGAAGCACAGTTGGAACTCTGTAACTGCACATCTCATTTGTCACCAATCGAATACAGTGACCGATATTGTGACTTAGAAGGATTAAAGTGCTTGACAAAGTACTATAGTAAGCTAAAGAAACTGAAAGTGCCTGGTGTGAACGGAACCGGATTGAATTGCAATTGTCTATCATCATGCACTGAACCAGATTACAACATTATAGCTAAAAAACTGACACAACCAGATAAAGAGCTAAATGCAGGTACTATAAAATTCATTTTGACCAACAGACCTTATGAAAGAGTAACTCGGCAAATAGCTCGTACCGGCTTGGACCTAGTCGTAGCGATGGGTAATTGCTTCGGACTTTATTTCGGAGGATCTTTGCTGTCTATTGTAGAAGTCTTATACTATCTTTGTTTTAAGCAATGGAGATATACGAATATATAAATTAAATCATTATACTGAAATTAAAACGATGGCATTTCAACTTCAAATATATAACTATGTAATAGATAAGTCGATATTATTAGGTAAAGCTTGCACCAAATATAATATGAATAAAATTTACGGCCTTTCTATATTATTTATAAGTTACTAGGTATTAAGAGTACTATAGTAGGAGTATAAACATATAGCGCTATGTTAAATTAAATGATAATTTATGAAATTTTAAATAAAACTAACTTTTTGGTTTTTATTGGATTTATATTGATTTTTGTGTCCCAACGTTTGGAATGCTGACTAAGGTTTTAGATGTATCAATATATGGTTATAGGTTCAATATATGGTTGTAGTTACAGACAGCACTTATCCACAAAATTATATGATAAATTTTAGTTTTAATAAAGTGCCAAACATTCGCGTAAATCTAAGAAAATTTCAGAATAATTTATGAACTAATATAAATATAAAACTCTTAGCTAATAAAATTTAATAAGAGAGTACGTTATTATTGTTAATACAACATTTTTGAGTACAATTTTATAAAACAAAATCCTCACTAGCTAACCGGTATAATTTATTCGTAGCAAAGCAGACAAGTCATTGGCCTAAGTTTAACAACTTCTTAATTATTCACACAAGCTCCTTTGATCAATTATATGTATATGAGAGTACTTGAAATGTAATTTAAATTTATTAAACTAATATTTTCGTTTAATATAAAGACCTAGTTTGTAATTGATACAACATTTTTCTAATGGGGTTACAAAAATGAGACCAAAAAATATTATATGGGCACATATAACATATGCATGTTACACTAAATGGTTTCAGCCTTTCACGTTTCAACATTGCCCAAATTTGGACCATAGGATTAAAAAAAGTAAAAAGTTTTAAAATGAAATTAATACATTATTCATTTAATAAGTAAGTAGTAAGTCGTGTAAATATTAAAAATAGATATATATTTTTGATCCCAATCCAAATACATATCCCAATTGATATACATACATATTATGTATATTAACTATGAGTACCTGGGCGACCGAGCTTCGCTCGGAGTTCTTGAAAGATTGTATATTTTACATTAAGTGACTAAGTGTTACTGACAGAGTTGTATAGATGTCGCGATTAAATTTTGCGTAGAATAATGCATAAGAAAAACGCATGAAAACTCGAAAACACGCGTTTTCCCAGATATGTGACTAATCTAGATCAATTTTTCACCCCGAAAGCCCCCATATACCAAATTTCAGCAAAATCGTTAGAGCCGTTTCCGAGATCGCCGGTATAAATAAATAAATAAAGATATAAATATACAAGAATTGCTCGTTTAAATATATAAGATTTGCTTTATCGAGGATCTAATTATACTTCCAGTGTTGTTTAGTATTATTAATTTACTCCTATAGTATCCTAGAAGAATCACTGGATATAATTTCCTTTTAATCGATAATAATTGTTATTTATTGCCACTGTGTTACTGGGACTGTGTCATTGGGTTTTCTTTATTCCTTCAATACTCATAGTTGGGAAGGACGACAACTCGACACGACTGGAAGCTCAAGACGGAGGTATTTAAGTGCACACTGAGGCACATGAGTGTTACACCATTAACTTCCCAACTTTGGGCTGCCACTGAGCCTTTTGTGATATTTTCCTCTTAAAATACGAATGAATACAAGTAGTTTTGAAGATAAGACGTAGGAAGTACCCAATTATTGAACATTTTCTTTAAAATTGTTAAAAATATACATAAGAGTATTTGAAGCCCACAACAAGCTTATTCTTTTCATGTATCATTTGGTTTGATGATATATGGATACCAAATTTCAGTCATATCCGTCTAGTAAATTGACAGACCGACGAACAGGCAATTTTACAAATGATAAGGGTTCCAGTATTCTTTTTTGAGCAACACTTAAAAAGATTTCATTTCGCCGTGTATGCAGAAACTTTGAAAGGCAAGTTTCATTGATCTATCTGTATTAAATACACATTTATATGACTACTACAGATGTTGTTATTTAAATATCATAATTCATCTATACATATAATAAAATTGTAACTAAGCCGAATCTGTACATTAAATATTTTTTGGATAATATTATTGAAATAGACTTTATTATCGATACAGAATCCAAATCTATAGTTTTTAGATTTTTTGTCTGTCTGTTACCGCATCACGAGAAAACCACTGGACGGATTTTGATGAAATTTGGGATGATGATAGATGGCTATCTGGGTCAACATATAGGATACTTTTTACTGCGGGAAAATATCTCATCTCTGAGAAATCTATACTAAACATTAAAATGTAAGTAGGGACGAACCCGAGCGGAGCAAGGGTGAGTCGCTAGTCAAATTCTATATAATTACAAATTTTCTATTTCAAGTTATTTTTCAAATATAAATTCAAGTTTCAGTTCAATTTTATTTATATGTGTGTACATGTAAATAAAATTGAAGTGTCTGTTTGTAATGTCGAAATAAAAGCTTTTTACTAAATTCATATGAAATTATATACGGTACTTATAAGAAAAATACTACTTTTAAAATTTTTATGTCTGTCTGTTTGTTCCGGCTTATCTCCGAAACGGCTGGACTGATTTTGACGGGATTTTCACTGGCAGATAGCTGATGTTATAATGAGTAACTTAGGCTACTTCAATCTTAGAAATAGAATTAGGGTTCCGCTCAAAAACATAACGTGGCAAGGAACGAACTCTAGCGAAGCGAGGGTAAGTTGCCAGTTAATAATAAAATTCCAATGTTATTTCTATAAATCATTATAAAATTTCTCGAAAGATTTCATTCACGCTCCAATTACTATATTTTACAGCGTGCAAACTTTCCTGAATAGTATATTTAATTAATGGCGGTCGAACTATCAGATAACCTTAACTTTTACTTTTGCGAATAAATAATTTGAACAGCTCTTTCACTTTGAAACTTCAAGAAGGATAAAATAAAGTTACGACATGTTAGAGAAGGCTGGTTACAATACTGTGCAGGTATACCCTAGCGCGTTTGCAATAAACTTAACTTTTGAAACAGGGATCACTTTTAGAAATAGACTACGCGAATTCCTAATGCTGACACCCTATTAATACTGGTTTATATATACTATTCTTTATTGCACTTATATGTAAAATACAGAAATTAACAAACAATAAAATTAGTTAGCAAAGGTGGACTTATCTCTAGAAGAGATCTCTTCCAGTCAACCTAAGTGAGTTAGAGAGATATATTAAAAAGCAGGCTTTAGTGCAGTTACTCGAGTATAAATAATTAAATAAATAAATAAAATATAAATATATAATAAAATATTATACATACTATATACCATAACATATGTACATACTACTACATACACAAATACATATCTACATAATATAATCCATAATTATAGTAGTTAATATAAATGTGGATTAACTTGGGAGAGAAGGTGCTGTTTTATTTTCTTTTTAAAAGCAGTTATAGAGGGACTTAATTTGATATCTTTCGGGAGTTTGTTCCAGAGCAATGCACCATAAACTGGTTTATTTACATTAGATATATTTCCTCCTCAATTTGGTGCTATTATAAGCGGAGCAAAATGATTGTGATGATTTTGTACAGATGATTTTTGAATCAAAAGTCCCTAATGCTAAATATGCTGGCGCCATACTCTTTGCTCAAAGATTACAATGCAAATGGGCGGGCCATATAGCAAGCTATACCGACAAGAGCGACATTTGCAATAATAATATGGACTAGAGGCAGAGTTCGACCTTGCACAAGGTGGCAAGACGCAATAAAGACAATTAGAGGTAGGAAGAAATTAGGTTGACAAAGCAAAAGATAGAGACATTTGGCACTCTTTGGAGAAGGCTTTTACCTGAGAAGGGTCCGAGGTGGGATACCATTTTTTTCGTTTTTTCCCGAAAAATACGTTGGTGTAATCAATTTATAAAAATTTGGTCAATAAATTACACTTTTTCAATATAATTCAAAAAAATGTAGTTTACGCAGTAAAAAATTATAGATTTCTCCATTTTGTTGTTAGTTTGTAGTGTTCTTACAGAGCTACCATACAATGTTTTTGTTTTTTCAATAAGTAGAGTTCAAGATGAAAAGAATGAGCCCTACTTGAAAATTGAACGATTTTTTTTTAAATGTAAACGTCCACTTAAAGTTAGGGGGGGTAATTTTCAGCATCCTGAGACCATAAAACATAAACTCGGAAATGACTAAACATTTTTTTACCGGTGGTAGGACTCTGTCAAGCCTGAGGAGTCCGACTGGATGGAACACTCCCTTATCTATTTCTGACGCCAAGCAACAATGATTGCATTGTTGTGTTTCGGTTTGAAGGATAAGGTAGCCAGCGCAATTACAGACAAGAGGCACATCATCTTAGTCCTCACAGTGATAACATACCGGCGGTTCTGTATTTTTGCTACCTAAAATCTAAGTGCATGAACTGTAGGTGTTATGGGCGACAGATACTGCTTTCCATCAGGTGGTCTGTTTGCTCGTTTGTCACTGAATCCCATAAAAAAAAATTCAATTTAAAATAGTTTTTATTTATTATATGTATTTGAAAGATTACATTCCCCTAGTTTAATGAAAATCAAAAGGTTATTGTAGAAATTAAAAATAAAAACCAAGAAAAAATAAAAAACAGAGTTTTTTACAAATATCTCAAAAACTTTGAGGTTATTGTAAAAAGTGTCATTTATTTATAGATTTTTACTAGACTAAAATTTTAATAGAAAATATTTTGCAATAGAAGGTCACAGTAAGCCGGAAATTGAAAAAAACTATTTTTCAACGCTTTGCGTCCCCCCATTTCTCGTGCATTCCTTCCTTAATTCCTTCCCCTGGGCATCAGGGGCATTTACGAATTTTTATTCCTTATATACCTGCTAACATTTTAAAACCATAAAACTTCAGGTTTTAAATAATTTTTTTTCTCTTAAAAATAAACAGATTCCTACAAAAACAAGCAGGTTAAAGTAAACAGGTACCTAGATTTGTTTTGTTGTTATGAAAACAGCAGCAGGGCTGTCAAACTGAACGTCACGTTCTATAATTCATACTCATCACGAGCCGCGAGCCGACTAGATCAAAAAATTCGACTTGTCTTTTACCTGCGGTATAATTGGGATATTTAGTAAAATCAAATTTCATCAAATTTCTGACTTTTTCTGACCGATAGTTACGAACACAAAAAAAGAATTAGCCAAATAGTCTAGCCGTTCCGAATTATGCGCTTAGCAACACATTCAGCGATTCATTTTTATTTATAAGAAGACTAGCGGCTCTCCTTCGCTTATCTCGGGTTCGTCGCTAGGTACGTTTTACATAGATATTTAAAATAGTTATTTGCCAGCGTTAGCCATATACATTTTAATATCTTTTTTTAAATTTTTCTGATGTTTTATTATTTATTATCCTATTCCGGACTTAGAGAAATCCAAAACATCAAATATCATAAAAATTGCTCCAGCCGTTCTTGAGTTATAAATGGTGTAACTAACACGACTTTGTTTTATATATACCTATATATATATAGATTATAGTGGAATGTTTGTATGGAAAAATAAAGCTTTATTATTAGCATTATGTATGCTAAATATTATTAAGAATATAAAGTAAAATAGAAAACGAAAACTGCATATATAATATAAACATAAATAATAATTAAATAAAGCTTCAAAAACATCTCAGTAAACGAGTAAACGACAGTCGCTATCTCGGCGGTGCTGATGATTTGTACAAGAAACCTTTGCCTTTAATGTGTTATGGTTTATGACCGCATCATTAGCATAATATTATCGTTATATTTTATTACTACAGATTCGAAATTTTAAAATGTCCTACATTTTTAATGAGATTTTTGAAACAGTTATGGACGTATTTCTATAATTTATTTCAAAATTTCTTCTGCACGTAAGGTGATTAATTAAGACGCTGTAAAGTTTTTCGTTACGAAAGCTGCGGTATAAAATCTGGTAATGAGGCCTTCAGACGCCCCAGTGAATCTTGTATGAATTCCGCATTCTTGTAATATAATTTACTTATTTTGGCTAACTCATTAAACCGATAAAATATTATTATTTTTCTTTACCTACTCTTATAAAATTCTTAATTACAGTGGGTACATTCTCGTTCTCAATCTTTCTAATTGCATTTGACATTTTTGTGTAAAGATTTAAAAAAAAACCGACTTCAAAATAATTCAGCTATTTTTTTACTTTTTAGTGTTTTTTTAAAATCAGTTTTGATTTTTTACAGTTTTTATCTTTTCCTTTTTGGTATAGACGTAGTAGTAGAAAAGTAAGAAGACGGTATTTTAATAATATATGCACTTAAGCCTTTTAAGTTAGTTTGAAGCCAATTCACTTTTATTATTAACATTAAATAAAAAATGTAGCTCTAAAATTCAATTCTAACTATTGGGCTTGTCAAACCAAACAAAATAAGCCTAATTCATAGTACATATATATTAGCCGTTAAAGAGTTCAACCTATCCACCTTCTGGCCTTACCATCAGATCAGCTCGACAATATCGAATCACTGCACTATCAACGGAAATAGAAACACTTGCAAAGTTTCAAGTCAATATGACAATTAGAAGTAGGTTAAATTTTCAAAAGCCTTATTTTTTCACCCTTAGGGGTGGTATTTTTTTTCAAATTTAAATGGGACCAAATTAGAAGTATTCACTTTAAAACAAAACAAGAATTGTCCAAATCAGTTAATAAATGACGGAGTTCGGAGGTAACAAACATAAAAAAATACAGCCGAAAGAGAACTTCCTCCTTTTTAATGTCGGTTGAAAAATATCAACACTTTACCACAACATGAATATATAACACAAAAGATACAAATGTATTGAAGAGGATATTGCATGTTTTATTACTTTCAAAGTAATTACAATAAGGTCCAATAGTAATATAACATTGATAAGAAAACTTTTGTTACAGTTTCGGACTTCACGACACAGCTGTCGCAACTCTACGAGCGGCATTCCTCAGAATTACAACTGTTGGTTGCGACTTTCCGTAAACGAAACAGTGATTTAAGAAAAGAGAGGTATGTATTGCTTATTCATCTAATATGTATACTTATAATATTATTAAGTACCTGGGCGACCGAGCTTCGCTCGGAATTCTTTTTTGTTATATCATATTTTTTAGATAAAAGAAACTAAAAACCCGGATCCCGGACCGGATCATATGTGTTGTCTCACTTACGCCTTGACCTCTTGACCACGATGCTTATACCCGAGCGTAAGAAATTATCGACCATATTCTGCGTGGAATAATGCAAAAAGAAAACCGCCTGAAAACTAAAAAACACGCGTTTTCCTAGATATAAGATTAATCTAGATCGATTTTTCGCCCCCGAAAATCTCCACATACCAAATTTTTGCGAAATTGTTAGAGCCGTTACCGAGATCGCTAGTATAAAGATATAAAGATATAAATATACAAGAATTGCTCGTTTAAATATATTAGATATGAAAGTACCACTGTCTATTACCTTTTGTCAATACCGCGGAACAGATTCCGTTAAAATTTAGAAGAATATAGATTGTAGCCATGTCCATAATGTTGACCCCGCAATTTTTGAATTTCTAAGAAATACAAAATGCACTGAAATGTGCCCAGTGTGTGCTATTACGTACCAATTAAAGAAAAAAATTACACAAAAAAATTATTTTTTATGAAGAGGTCTTTTTTTTAAAGTCTGGTTAGCTCCGATACTTTACTATATCGGAATCATAAGAATTGTGCCGTAGTGTCCTCGAGATGTGCTATCTCTCTTCTGAACCTTCTTCTGAACTGCATTCGCAGGTTTTGGAAAAAATATACAGTCAGCGAGAAAAATGCTAAAATACCAAAAAATATTTTTTTATG
Source organism: Argynnis bischoffii washingtonia (assembly GCA_033884665.1). Lineage (NCBI taxonomy): Eukaryota > Metazoa > Arthropoda > Insecta > Lepidoptera > Nymphalidae > Argynnis > Argynnis bischoffii. Next base: position 7,169,880 of record CM066618.1, on the reverse strand, counting down.
TCAATCGATCCTATCCTAAAAGATTTTGTCAATTTCTGTAATTTCTAGTACTCATACCTTAAATGGTCCCATAGAGTCGTTTGATCCCTACATGAAGTAGGATAGATTGACATAAATTTTTTTTAGTATTTTAGCATTTTTCTCGCTGACTGCATTTTTTCCAAAATCTGTGAATGCAGTTCAGAATATTTCAAGTTATGGATGGTCTCCTAGGAACGTTTTCCTGTAACTATAACAGTTAAGGTACCTGCCCTTACTGTCCCGTCTCAAAAATCCACCCTGTATTGTGAAAGAAAAGGCCTATATTTTATTTCAAGTAAATTATCCTCTACTGACATACCAAACATCCATTAAACATAAAGTAATTTGTGTATGTAATTATTTTAAAAGCTTTGAACGACAATTTAAGGTTACTTTTAGCGTATAAGCAATATGTTCATGTCTAATCGTCTTTGACTTCTTAACAACTTCAATTAACAATCATTATCGAAAAATGCACACACATTGTGTAAGTAATATAGCTAGATAAAGTAATAAATTAATATACCTAATAAGCACTATGTATTCGGCCCTTTTTAACGTCCCATTGCTGGGCACGGGCCTCCCTTCAATACGAGGGGAATCAGGCCATAGTCCACTAAGCTGGCCAAGTGCAGATTGGCGGACTTCACATGTCTTTCGAAAACTTGCTAGGCTTTCTCAGACATGCAGGTTTCCTCACGATGTTTTCCTTCATCGTAAGGCAAGTGGTAATCATGTTAGAAATGATTCGCACATGAAAATATCAGAGGTGCGAGACCCGGGATTTGAACCCGCTTCACTCGGTTTCCCAAGCGAGCGCGTTACCACTGGGCTACCACTGTCTAAGCACTACATCGAGGAATCTAATCTTAGATGGATATCGTCCTAGATTTTACACTATATTTTAATGTACATATATTCAAACTTAAACCTAAGAGCGGTCCCTCATAGTGAGCATTCGCCGCTTTATAACAGTTCAGATTCGAACATTACATAAGTGAATGAGAAGAACTGAGCATTACAGTGCGCAATCTGGAATGATACAATTTGTAACATGACATCAGTCAGAGAGAAGAACCGAGCATTCCAATGCGCAACATGTAATGATACAATTTGTAACATCGTGATACAATGTGTAACGCATCTATACTTGTTTGATTGTTTGTTCGTTTCTTTTGCTTTTTTTTACATAAATAACATGAGCGAATCAATATTATTGCGCTCAATCCGACAGTCCGCTAAGTCCGACATTGTAAAAATAATTGACTTGACTGCAGGCAAAATCGAAATCGAATTTTAAATTGCTACGTTACAGGCGAATGCTGCTCAGTCAGTGAGACAGTACTGTAACGTAATGCTCAGCATTGAATCTACATTGTTTCAATACAGGCAAATGCTCGTTAGTCAGTGAGGCAACGCTGTAAAGTAATACTCAAAATGGAATCTTACCCGCCTAATAATTAAAACTAATAAATAATAAACCCATCATAAAAAAATAATAGATGTTTGTTTTTCTTAAAGAGCAAAGTTATGTCAAGTTTGAATACTTTACTCAATGAAAAAATGGTTAGTTGCTTAAAAATCTTGTTGATGGGTTCATAACAATCACCCACGCGGAGCTAAATTTTTAAACAAGATTGTCGAGGTTTTGCTTTCAAAAATGTTTGTAATTTTCTAATATTTTATTTCTTTTGTCTAAAATAACATTAATTATTATGATCAGCTACATAAAGCTAAACACACCTTGTATTAATCTATTCATTATACAAATACCCTAATTATTATACAAATAATTTCGACGACATGGTTAGGTTAAATTTATAGTAACACTACTTGCTACGCCAGCGGTCGCGAGTTTGAGTCCTGCTGGGGGCATTCATTTCTGTGATGAGCACGAATGTATGTACTCTTCACTTCTTTGTTGTTATTGTACTTGTCATATTATAAATATTTATATTTATAATGTTTATGTATTTAAAGTTATATACATATGTGTAGTGTATCAACTATCTGGTATCCATTACACAAGCCTCGTAGCTTACCATGGAACTAGATGGTGATATGTGTTTATGTCCCAACATATTTATTATTATTATACTATTTAAAAAAACTACAATTGGACTACTATAATAATTGCAAAACAGTGTGTGCATGTGCATGTGTGTGCGTATGCGTGCGTCTGTAATAAAAGCGTATACTTTTTTTATCTTACCTGTGTAGATATACAATGACTTGGAGTAACATATAGGCTACTACTAGGAACATAAGGACGCACCTGACTGAAGCGATGTCTCTAGTTGTTTTCAAAACTAAATCTATACTATTTTAATTAAATTTAAAACATAGAAAGCCTAACGTAGCAAAAAATCTAAGAATATAGGTCATGAGTAATGTTTAATCTGTGTATAAAAACTTTGTGGCTAAACTCCTGTCATCTCAAGTAATTTTGTGCAATTCATCAGTGCATCAGCACTGCACTGCACTGCACTGCATCAGCACTGTTACAATCTCTAGGGGTGAAATATATTAGATCTTTAGGTATTTATATCTTTCTCTATTCAAAAATAGTTTTTACCTACGGTTCTACTTGCGTGGTGAGTACGTCGATAAAAAGTAGTCTATATTATGTTAATAAATGATATAAGCTATTTACAATCGTAACTTTACTCAATTCTATTGAATTCTTATAGCGTCAAGAAGTAACAATCTCTAGCATTGTATTACATTTATTATAATTTTGGTTTAGTTTTAACGGTTAGTATACCTAGATTTCTCAGAGATGAGATATTTCCCGAACTAAAAAGTATCCTAAATGTTGACCCAGATAACCCTTTATTACCATACGAAATTTCATCAAAATCTGTCCAGTGGTTTTTTCGTGATGCGTTCCCAGACAGACAGACAAACAGACAGACAGAAAGACAGACAAATCGACAAACAGACCGTTAAAAAATCTAAAAAATATAGTTCGGCCTCTGTATCGATAATAATGACTATTTTAATGAGATTTTCCAAGAAATAATTTAATTTACAGATTCCACTCACAATTTTATTATACGAGTATGTATAAATTACTAGCGAATTACCCTCGCTTTCCACGGGTGCATTTATCCGTGTACTAAATTTCATCCGAATTTGACTAGTTTTAATATACAGAAGTAACAAACATGTTCACACACGTACGAACATTGACATTCAAATAGACGCGTGTAGTATAAAAAATACAAATATATCGTAGAAAGAAGTTTAAAATAATTATTCTTAAGTATCTTTTATTTACTACTTATACTTTTATTAAGTAAACAAGTTATAAAATTATTTTAGCCTTGTGTAAGACCAAACCTGATGTTTATATTATAGATGTGAACAGTCTACTGAGGAGGAGTTGAATGGTTTGTCTAAGAGTGGTACTGCACTCGCCTGTAATGTAACAATTCAAAAATAGATTTTCAGCAATACTTTACAGCATTTCCTGACTGGCGAGCATTCGCCTGTATTGTAACAATCTAGACTCGATGTTGAGCGTTACGTTACAGTACTGCCTCACTCGAAGAGCATTCGCCGGCAACGTAACAATTTTAGATTCGATTTTGAGTATTCCCCTGCAGTCAAGTCAGTTGTTAATATTGATTCGATCATGTTACTTATGTAAATAAAAGCAAAAGACAAAGACAACGAACAAACAATGAAACAAGTATAGATGAGTTTATTTGTATCACGATGTTACAAATTGTATCATTACATGTTGCGCATTGGAATGCTCGGTTCTTATCTATCACTGTTGTAATGATACAAATTGTATCATTACAGGTTGCGCAGTATAATGCTCAGTTCTTCTTATTCACTTACGTAATGCTCGAATTTGCGGGCTCGAGGCGAATGCTCCCTGTGAGTAACCGCCCTAAAATTTAATTTTGCCTAAGGGAGCTGACCCATGAATAAATTGTTATAACATGGAAAATTGAAACAAAAACAAACACCTAGTTGAAAATTTAACTTGTATTTATTGAACAAACTAACTAAAATATTGAAACAAAGATTAATATCTCCAAACCGCTTTATTCAATTTAGATAAAACAAAATATAAAATGTGTAAGGTGTATAATTTAAAAGCAACATGATAGAATTGGATGTGTTTTCTAACTGTCTTCAAAAGAAAACAGAATTTATGTTTCGTGAATTCAATTTAATCAGTAAATGTGAATTCGGACCTAAATGTAACAATAAATATAGAAGTGTACCTACTCCTATTATAGTAGTTTTTGAATTTTCCTTAACAGAAAGCAATGTTATTTTAAAACATATAATTATATTAATATATTTTGTTTTTAATTCTATACTTACCTCATTTAAACAATGGTTTCAATATAAACTCATAAAAAAAAACTATATTTAGGTAATCTTATTTTGAAAAGATGCTTTATAATTCCATGTTCAATAAAGTGGCAGCCCTCTTATTTGTTTTTTTTTTCATACACTAGTATTACAAGCTACTACTACTATTATTTTATATTGAACAAGTTTCGTCAACGTCAACAATTCTAAAAATTAAAAGCTTTTAATAAAAAACTTCCATAGAAGAAATCTATAAAACAGCTATTATAAATGTATATCTTATTAATTATAAGTGAAACAATTTAGAGTTCATTGAAATACTTCACATAATAAATAGCTGGAAAAGCATATTTTAGAAACCACAATGTAATCTAGCACTCTATGAACTCTGTGCATAAGCATCGTATATTGTAAACGAAGACACACGAATTACAAATGAATTTAAAGTTCGATTTAGTATAACTAATAACTATGTTTCCCAAGAACAGTCGCTGCTATTTATTGCTATGAATTTAATTTTACTCATTTTGAGAAAATGTACAGGTCAGTACAGTTTTATTTTTCAATTTTCTTCTCTCGAACGTCCCGAACAAACTAAAGTGCCAAAGATAAATTGAAATAAATATCTGTTGGTTTTATATAATATCTACATGAAGCAAAATACAGTCGTGACTTCAAATAAGGCTAGCAAATAAAATGACACGAAGCTATAATAATGGCTAATTTTGCCCCTCCTTTACTTCCCCCTACCATTTCCTCAGTTAAAATGATTTCTAAAATCTCTATTAGCGTAATCGTAGGCTAATAGAGTTGCACAAACTATCAATTACATCTAGACATTGTTATTTAAATACAAGTTACTCATATTTACACGTACTTAGTTCATTTTGAATTATTGTCAACGTTTTCATAGTAAGGAATTTTAGAGCATAATGTTGCATTTAATTTTTACTTATTTAAGTGTTTTCTATCTGTGTTCATATAAAAATAATAATAAAGTTCTCCTGACAAACTTTAATTTGAAATTGAAATTTTGAAAAAATTGAAATTTTGGCAATGCTACAAAGTTCTACCCCCTTTTATGAACTACACTTTATTATTTAAGTGATGTGATGTTTCGCTTCCTAGACTTAACTTTTATAAGCTTTTGACTTACAATCTTCCTACAATTAAGCGCAAAAAGACTAAGCTCTGGGAAAAGCAATCCGAACCAATTAAGTCAATTACACTCGTTAGCTCCGAAGATAAGTCTGAAGACTTGATTTTTTTTATCGAGATGAAGTGTAAACTACTTTATACGTATAGTATTATATAATATAATATTATAAATTGATTCTAGTCATTGGGGTATAATAATATATTATATCATAATATTTAAAGACGCCGTTTTCACAATTCATAATTGATTTAGGCTTAGTTAAACTTTAATCCGTTCTCAGAATCCATGAATTTACATTTATAATAACTTAAATCTTTACCATTATAACAAAATATATAATTCATACTAAGGCAAAATAAAGACATTTTAATAGTGGAGAAACAATAATTCATTTCATGGATTGTTTATCCTGGCTTGGATTTAGAAAGTATCTGAATCTTAAGAGTGTAAATATTATCCATAAAATCCACGAAGAAATGATATATGAAATTGAATTATCTAGTTAAATACTCGAATTAACTCGTATTGAAAGCAGTTACAGCTAACTGTGAACTTTACAGCGATTAATAAAGTAACGTACTCGTACGCTTCAATGTTCGTACCTAATCTATACAGATAAATAAAATTGAAGTATTTGTAAAAAAAATTGAACTATTTGTAAAGTCAAAATAACAGCTTTATACTAAATAGAATGGAATTACATACGGTGTTTATAAGAAAAACACACTTTTTAAAATTTTTGTCTGTCTGTCTGTCTGTTTGTTCCGATTAATCTCCGAAATGGCTGGACCAATTTTAACGGGACTTTCACTGGCAGATAGCTGATATTATAAGAAGTAACTTAGGCTACTTTTATTTCAGAAAAAGAATTAGGGTTTCGCTCAAGAAAATTAAAACGTACCTAGGTACGCACCCGAGCGAAGCGATAGTAGGACGCTACTTAAGTATAAACAAAAAAAGACAATATACTTATAAGTTATTCTACATACAAAATATATAATGTAGACGTATATAAAGGTTAATTAAAAAAAAATAAAAACCGGCTTCCAGGCACTGAAAAGTAGACTAGACTGGAAGTCGGTTTTTATTGTTTTTTTTAAGTTTTTATTTTTCCATTTTTAGTGTAAACGTAATAAGCAGATAATTTTTAAGAAGAAAGATTTTTAAAAACATTAGAGATTGATAGATTTTGAAGTTGATTTTGCCAATTGGAAATTTATTTAGCAATAACTTAAAAATTTACATAGCCAGGAAACTATTTGTGGGAATTGAGTGCATAGAGAATACAGGTTGGTATAAAAAAATTGTTGAAAATTATTTTTTAGTGTAAGTTAGATTCTGATATAACTTTATGTTATTACTTTTACTTAATATTAAGTTCATCATGTCCATATTTTATATGTACATATCTTATATGTTTTATATTCTTATATTAAATGTTAATAAACTATTTTTAATCTCTACTCATCGTTCTTTCTTTTTTTTATATGTTGGGACATTAACATAACTACAGTACAAACATTCGTGTTCATCACAAAAATGAATGCCCCCAGCAGGACTTGAACCCGCGACCGCTGACACAGTAGGTAAATTCACTACAAACTGAGCCAAACGTATCGTCGTCGTTTTTGTTTCCTAAAATTACACTTATTACACTAATTAATTAGAATTTCCTTTCCTATCTAGGCATCTTCGATCAAATTCCTTCTAAATTACTGTAGATTATCTTTGAACTTGAAAATAAGATATTTTTAATTTCATCTTGATTTATTATAATATTATTAATAAAACCTTCATTAAATAATTACTTATATAGGCATCAAAATATTTGAGCTTCTTGTAACAATTCATTGTACTCTACATTAAACTCATTACATTGTACAAATGAACTTTACTTCTTATTTCTCTATAAATGTACTAGCAGACCCGGCCACGCATTGCTGTGGCACACATATGAAAAACGTCAATTTTGCAATAAAAAAAAGCAATAATCGGGATAAAAACTATCCTATCTTTTTAATTGGCACAAATCACACATTTTGAAACAAAATACGTCTAGATCGAATAAATAGTTTCGGAGTTCATCCCGGACAAACATTGTGACACGAGATTTATATATATTAAGATATAGTTAGCATAACATATGTATTGTCTATTACCTAGTTTAAATATTCGTATATACAAAAGTACCGAAAAGTAAAGAAGATGAAAAGAAAAATAACAAAAAGGCATGCAACAGCGGGTTTATTGCTATGAGCCATCTCTCTGTCTATATATGTATATATAGTAAGTAAACTACGTTTACATGAATACATACATAAGACAACATATATACATATATAATATATATGTACACATTTACATAAATACACATAATACATATAAACATATAGAACAATAATTAAAGAGATAGATAATAATTAATTAGTTTAATAAAACCTAACCAAAGGTTCAGTTAATGATTTATTATAATATGACATTGATAAATAATAAAAGTTGTTTTTCTCTGTAAGGTATTTCAAAAAAGCATCTATCAACAATTTTATCGACTTTCTGCGGGTATTCTTTTATCAAAATATTACGTATCTTAATAAATTGCATCTATTCTTCATTCTGCGTGACATTTGCCAAGTAATCTGTGCGCAACCGGTACGCTTTGAAGCCATTAACGAGAAAATTTGGATTGCATCAAAATTATTTACTTTAATTATTTACTTCGAACCTATCATACATATAAGTTTAAATAGATAAATTCGAAATTAAGAAAATCGATATTTTCCACATAGTAATTGAATTTTTATTGGGTAGATGATTAGAGATCACGTGTACGTAAATTGATCGTATAGAAGCAGTTTTGTTGTTTGACCAGGACAAATAGCCCGAACATTATTAATGATTCTTATAATAACGATACGGCTTATTAATATATGACAGTTATTGAAGTAATCTCAGAAACTTTACTCAGGTAAATAACATGTAAATCTATACTGATATTATAAATGTGAAAGTTTAGATATTTGCATGTTTGTTACTCAAACACGCCAGAACGGCTGAACGGATCGGGATAAAATTTAGCACAGATTTTATCCGGAAAAATGTAACGTTCCCGTGGGATAGATTTGTTTTTTTGATTTTTTTTCCATGCGACCCCAAGCGAAGCGAGGGTGAGCCGCTAGTATACAAAATAAATTCAAAATCAGTTCCACTTCGTGGTAACAAATGGTTGAATTCTGAATTGTCTTGAAAATAAACCGTATACCACGAATTGTTTGAAATTGACTTATTTTTTGTTGATATAAAAGGTTGTATCCCGTTTATTTGTTTAAGCTGGTGACAAAACCGTTTTCTTACATTTTTAAAAGGGTAAGTAAGGCCCTTACGCTCCTAAATATGAGAAATATTTATGTTCTTTATGGTTTTCGGACTTGTAAGGTGGTACTCGTGTTGAATTATAGATGAGGTCAAGGCCTACATTTGGAAGACGTTGCCTTCTAGGCCGAGCACAAATCGTATTAGTTTTTCAAATATTAACATTTGCCAGCCATAAAAGTTTTAATTGCACTTTCTAAAATTATAAATTACATTATTCCGAACTCTTAAACCGTTTCAAAAATTATACAATAAATAGGTATACTACTTAAAACTATCTACAATATTTTGAGCTCTTCATACCTTATTTGTTCATATTTTAATTTTTACTAATTTGGATATAAATATTGCTAAATACATTATTATAATAAACTAGATTTTATAGACTTTCAACACAATTAGAATAACACACTATCGTATAATTTCTCAAAACATGCATGTAAATTTTTTAACAGATCTTGGCTTGTAGTTTCAGCGAATGAGCAGTTACGATACCTACCTCCTTTATGGTGGGTATATCTTTTATATTATATTGTTGGTTAAAGGTTTTATATTTAATTAAAGAAATGATATAAACAGTAACCAACATCAACCAATTGTTTCTAAAAAACATGCAATCAAATTGATTACTACACTCTTTCGAGGTTACCCAATATGAATGAAAACAACGAATGTACATTAAAATGTCAGAAACTTGTAACTTTGCATTACTTTCAGAATTATAAATAAGTTAGAAATCGGAACAAAACCATTACATTGCGAACTCGAAAAAGTTGATTGACGGAAACCCCTAGTTGGATTACGACACCGGAATATTTGAAAAACAAACTTTTCTTTTGTACAGCTTCTTCAAGTCTATATCAGTTCTTTGCAGCATTTAAAGGTTTAAATAACAACGGTACTTTTGCTCTTGCTAAAGTAATATAATTGTAAATTTAAATTTCAGACGACGATGAAAGTATCGCACTTGTGTTAAAAGCAATCCAAAGGCCAATCATGTCTATGCTTACGCATATTTTCGCATTTGTATTTCTTATTTATTTAAGATCTACTCAAAATGTTATTTACTTTTTTATTGTAAAGATTTTTTCGCACATTGTTAGTATTTTCAGGACCAATAATTAAAATTAAATTTAGCTTTATTTAGTTTTTATTAAAATGAAACAAAGATAAGAAGAAGACATATGAACATTCTATATACAATTCCTATAAAACCTCTATATAATAATAGTAATCCAGGTATAATTTTATGATATGTAAAAATAATTCATTATAAAATAGATACCACTAAGAAAGATAAGAATATTAAACATATTATGGCATGTCGAATTATCTTATAATTTTATTCTAAAGTCTTGAGGGTTAAACATACTCGAGAAAATTATTAGCGAGTTAAGAGCGCTTTCAAAACGTGAATTTCATTTAAAATGATATAGATATCTATGACCTAAAATGAAATATTATTATATAGTCGGTGGAACAGCTGTCGCATGTCCGTTACGACGATATCACTGCGTTCATTTGATCATGTAAAACTTTTTAACCAAAATGGAACATTTTATAGAATTGACTATTTCATAAATGATTGATCACGATAGTGAAAATAAGGAATCATAATATACCAATCAATATCTATACAGATAAATAAAATTGGAGTTTCTGTTTGTAATATTAAAATAACCGCTTTTTACTAAATACATAATGATGTATAGGTACACGGTACATATACCAAAACAACATATTTTACCATTTTTGTCTGTCTGTTTGTTCCGGCTAATCTCCGAAACGGCTGGACCGATTTTGACGGGACTTTCACTGGCAGATATCTTATGTTATAGAGAGTAACTTAGGCTACTTTTATTTTAGGAAAAGAATCAGGGTTCCGCGAAAAAAATTAAAACCCATGAAATTGTGAACAAAATCCACGTACGGCGTACAGACCCGAGCAAAACGAGGGTAAATCGCTATATAATTTAAATGAATATCTTAGGAGTAGCAAGCTACTTTTATGTATACCTAAACATAGTTAACCGTGAAAACGTACCTAGGGACGAACGCGAGCGAATCGAGCGTGAGTCGCTAGTTTAGAAATATATTTTGTTTTGATCGTTGAGCGGTGCTATGTGATATTATTTATCATTGAGAGCCGATAAAAAGGCTCTAATAATTTGTTATAAAAAAATATATTTTTTTGTGAAAAATTGTGTTTTTTTAGAAAAAACCTGTATACATTCATAGATAAACTTAAAATACAAAACCTTATCTAAATACAAAATTTAATCTAAAATATTAGAACGTTTTTGTGAATTGCTCACTTAATATTATAAAATGTTATAAAAGCACAATATTATGTTTTGATTGATTTTCTTTTTTCTTTTCAAAAATTGTTAGATTATACTAGTCCTTATCTTACTACTATATAAATGCGAAAGTTTGGATGGATGGATGTTTGTTACTCAGTCACGCTATAACGGCTGAACGGATCTGGATAAAATTTGGCGCAGAGATGGATTGTAGTCTGGAATAGCGTATAAGATACTTTTTATCCCGGAAAAATGTACGATTCCCGTGTTACGTATTTGTTATCGTTTTTCACTAGAACCCAACTCAAGCGAAGGGAAGGTGAGCCGCTAGTATTAATTAAATATCATTTTATACTTGTGAAAAATAACACCGCTTTTAAACAATATAAAATATTATGTTAAAAATCTTATGGTAAAAATGGCCTAAATTTTTAATGGTTTCAGAGAATAAAATAAGCTTATGTTTTATAATTCTTGAATTTAATATAAAGCGAGGTTAAAAATAGATTTGTATAATAAAGGTAAATGATAAATTTAAAAAAAAATAATTATATTCAAATATTATAACATAACATTATACAACCATACAACCATTTATCCAAAAATCGTAAACAAAATCTCTAGTATCGGCACATACGTCATAATATTATGTCGCAGTAAAATATGTACCTAGTTAAAATATAATATTAACATATCCCTAGAAATTATATTATTATCACTCAACTGAAATACAAGTACCTACTTCTCGACTGATAGTAACGAGATCGATATTTATAGTAAACAATGAAAACGCTGACATCGTTCATTGGTTATACAGGAATATGGTATCATCGTGCTTAAAAATAGGTAGTCATTTGAAAACATCTGATTTTGATAAATTTGACCCAAAAATTCCAATTAATATAAAAACATTCACACTTTCTAAGATAAAAGTAAAATTATAAAATTCAACAAAACATTATTCAATTCAATTCAATTTTCTCGGTAATAACTTCAAAGTGTCATTACTTTTCAACTTGTCATCTTAGCATTAAGTGTCAAACTTCTCTGCATCATACTTTCTCATATTTACGCGAATATTTGACATTTAAATAAAACGAAACGCCAAACGAAAGCGTCGGGAACCAAAAATCAAAATAAATCCGCGAAAAAATTCCAAAATTTAGTTTTATTTAAAATCTCTGCATCACACAACCCCAATTGTATTTCTAATATAAAAAGTAAACAACTTCTACACTCTTGATACTTGTTTATTCCGACACATTGGCTCGAAGCCAGTTCAAATTGCTGTCGATCTTCGCAATCTAGACTTAAATGGGTAAGTGACAATAGACAAGCTATTTGTCGAATTGAATTCCTATCTAATGATAGTCTTTACACTAAATAACTCAATCGTAATGACGTAATTTTCTTTATTAAGGTATGTTAGTACCTGGGCGACCGAGCTTCGCTCGAAGTTCTTATTTGTATATATCGTATTTTTTAGATAAAAAAACTAAAAACTTGAATAAATACAAAAAAAAAAGTAAAACCTTGTATACGATCTATATCATACCTATGATTGTAAATCTTGCACCTTGATCGCTTGACCACGGTGCTCATGCTTAAGTGTAAGAAATTGTCGAGCATATTCTGCGTAGAATAATGCCAAAGAAAATCGCATGTAAACTCGAAACCATGCGTTTTCCCAGTAATCAAACTAATCTAGATCGATTTTTCGCCCCCGAAAGCCCACACATATCAAATTTCTGCGAAATCGTTAGAGCCGTTTCCGAGATCGCTGGTATAAATAAATAAAGATATAAATATATAAGAATTGCTTGTTTAAATATATTAGATTAGATAGATTAGATATTAAGTTCTTAATATTTCGACACTATTGTCTTATATTATTTATTTTATAGTTTACTAGCAAAACCCGCGGCTTCGCTCGCGCTAATAGTACAACAAAAAAACTTTGATAAGGTAGGCTTCATACAAATTTTCATCCCTTATTTTATCTCCTTTTGGGATGAATTTTAAAAAATGCTAAAACACGTCTTTATTTAATTGTATTGAAGAGCACTAACACCAAGTTTCAAGAAATTCTGATCATAAATATTTTTTGGATTGTGTTATAACGTGTACTCCCGTGGAAATGAGATAATCTCCCGCGGTAAAAAGTATCCTATATGTTGACACGGATATCCAGCTATCATTATACCAAACTTCATCAAAATCCCTCCAGTGGTTTTTCTGTGATGCAGTAACAGACAGAGAGACAGACAGACAAAAATTCTAAAAACTATAGATTCAGCCTCTGCTTCGATAATAATGTCTATTTCAATAAGATTTTCCAAAAAATATTTAAGGTACAGATTCGGCTTAGTTAGAATTTTATTATATGTATAGATAGTATCACCTTTTATAATAATTCGATTCTTTTATATTAATTCAAACAACTAACATCCGTGTAGTTTCTTTGGATCCTATAACCATCTATATAAATAAAAATGAATCACCGAAATGTATGTACGTACGCGCATAACTTCCGATCGATTGCACCAAATTGGATAATTCTTTTTTTAGACAATCTTTGTTTAGAAAAAAATTAAAAGATTTTTTTTTACTAAAATGAGATTTTTTTAAATCTCATGATAAGAAAAGTGAGTGAGTGAAATAGTTTTTATCCCGAAAATCATCCCTTATAGAGGTGAGTGAGTGAATAGGGATGTAAGTTTGTATGGGGAAGCGAGGGAGTAGCTAGTTTTCAGTAATAATTAGCCTATAGAATGCATAATACAAATAATCTGGAAAACAAATTTCTCCGATTTTATTCATAAAATAGACAAGGCACCCGCGTCCGGTAGTTTTTGGCCTACAAATTATCTCAAAAGAATATTTTGAATTACCAGAATAAAAAGAAGCCCATATTACTCTTCGTATTAATGTCACATTTCGTGATTAATTTCAATATTTTTTATTAATACTTTCTTAGATTTACGCGAATATTAGACATTTAAATAAAACTATCTTTTCGGATTTTTTCGCGGATTTATTTTGATTTTTGTTTCCCGACGTTTCGATTGCTTTACAGCAATCATGGTCACGGGAGAGACTAAGGTGTTAGATGTCACAAAAGCATTATATAGTTGTTACAGACAGCCTACCCACAATTAACGAAAATGAATTCACTTGTCTAATAATAAAATTAAACATAACAGACAGATGTAGTAAGTTCTTACTGTGTAGATCAAAATAACAGTATTTCAAATTAATATTTTACATTTGTAAATGTAATTCTTAATTAATTTAATTTTCTAAAGTAGACATAAAATATAATAATGGTAACACTAAAAATATACATTATTAAACAATAATACAATAATAAGTTTTCTAAAAAATTGAAATAATTATAATGATAATAGCTAAAATTATATAAATAATATTCCATATTTCAAGTATAAAATTAAAATTATAAAAATGTTTAAAATTAAAATTAACAAATATTGTAAGGTACTTTGATGCTAAATTTCAAAATTTTGAATTCATTTTTGTTAATTGTGGGTAGGCTGTCTAATATAATTTATATATTAATTTTAAATAACACACTTATTAAACTAATAGGTACATGATTTAACATTATCAATATATAAAGGTAGTTCTTTGTTCTCCTCTCAAAATTAAGCTAAAGAAATTCATACTTCTACAGGATATAGTTAATCTCTGAAATTACTGGTCCGTAACTGAACATTTTTCACTAATAGGATCGACGCTATAAGCTTTTTGTTATTTCAATTAAAATATGTTTACTGTCAGCAATCATAATAATATTAATTGAAGTCGAAAAAACTGGCTGTTGAGTTCTCTTATCGGCGTACGGTGCCTGAATAGTTTGAAATAAAGCAATAAAATATATGGCAAAAACAGCTTGACACGCACCCGAAGTGAGGCAAAGTGAGAGTAACTCGCTGGTAATTTAAACGAGTGTAAATGTGAAAATAGCTCCTTCTATATACTTGTTACTTTTCATGCTTACACCGCTGAACATATTTTGATGAAATTCTATATTAACATAGATAAAACCAAGAGAACAGACATAGACTGTCCTTCATCCCCGCGTCACTCACCATGTTAATGGAACCACGGGCAAAAACTAATGTTACCGTAGTATTTCAATTACATATATACATATATAAAATTTTGATCCATACAATATTATCTAAATTACAGCATGTTTTTATCTCATGCTTACAAAAATGTAAACTTTATTACCTTACATTATATAAGGGCTCGTTAAGAGTTAACATATTTGCGTAATGTTCATATATGTAAAGTTGATTTTTGGCCCGAGTAATAAGTTATCACTACATAAAATTTAGTTAAAATCGGTTCAGTACTTTTTACATAAAACGCTCATACATTTACAGACATACAGACAAACAGACAAAACTTTTAATAACTATTGTTTTGGGGGTCTATATTTTGTACACAATACGTTACAGTAATTATTTAAAAAAAATATATTACAGTTACTGTTTTGTTATATGTATAGATTTCAAACAATTTTACGAACCTTATCACTATATTATAATGTAAAGTATACTGAGCAATGAACACGCTTTAATCTGTTTTCAGATGAAGAATTTCCAATAGCTCAAGCTTAAAACTGGAACGAGAAAATATATACAATTACAAATAAAACATAAAAGTTAATACCAGTGATTCTCAGCTAAGTAAGGAAATAAAAGTGCTCAGACTATCGCCGTAAATATTTCTATTTATTTTAAGACCTACTGCTTTCGACTTTCCCTACACGTACCTACATGTACTTCTGTTTAGTTCAAAACCCCTGAATGTAACCTGCATTTGTAATAGACATTCGTAAAATGTGATTCACTATATTAGCACTACAGTCTCTACTGAAACAAGGACATTCAAAAATTCGTATTAAAATTTGTTTAACTGATATCGCGCTTAAACATACAGACGAAAACTCAAAAATATTTAATTATTAAAGCAATGTTCAAGCTTTGGCTCTTATTATGTATAGATGCAATGAGACGTGGGAATGCTATTAATGTTTTAAGTTATGTTACAAATCTATACATATACCTAATAAAATTCTAACTGAGTCGAATCTGTACCTTAAGTATTTTTTAGAAAATCTTATTGAAATAGACATTAATATCGATGCAGAGGCCGAATCTATAGTTTTTAGAATTTTTATCTGTCTATCTGTCTGTCTGTCTGTTACCCAGGTCAACATATAGGATACTTTTTACTGCGGGAAAATATCATAACTCTGAGCTAAACGTTAAACCGTAACTAAGGGCGAACCCGAGCGGAGCGAGGGTGAGTTGCTAGTACTGAATAAACTTTAAAACTCCGATTCT
This sequence comes from Argynnis bischoffii washingtonia, assembly GCA_033884665.1. Classification (NCBI taxonomy): domain Eukaryota; kingdom Metazoa; phylum Arthropoda; class Insecta; order Lepidoptera; family Nymphalidae; genus Argynnis; species Argynnis bischoffii. The sequence continues at coordinate 7,153,318 of CM066618.1, read as the reverse complement.
CTAAACCAATTTCAAACGGATCCATCTATTGAGAACTTGATTTGAAAAGATGTTGTCTCAGATAATCTCGTTTGTTTAATGTGTCTGCGTCTGTAATACCTTTACCAGATCAAACAAAATCTCTATTGGAAGATACTAAATGAATTCCTTTTATACAAGTAAAACTTGACTGTTGCTTTCAAAAATTAGGAAACTATATGAAATTATATGAAATAATGACATATGTTAAGAGCTTATTTAAAATGATTATACCAGTTATCAAGTTGTAGTGATTAAGGAAATTAACCACTTATGGCAAATCCTCTTTGAATAGCAGGAGTACATCAAATCAACGTGTGAGTGATCCCAGTTCACGACTCTTCACTTATTATACTGAAAACGGGCTTTAATTACAGGAATCCAACAGCGTTTAATGAATTCAGAACACATGCTGTATTTAAATAGTCTCAGGCCATTTTTAATTGCATGAACTTAAAACCAACAAAAATTATACCTTCCAGAACGCTCCAATTAATTAGTTAATTTTCAGGTTTCATGTGGAGTTGTTGCCCACATTGTGCTAATATTAGTCAGACTAGCTTATGAGTGTGGCTTCGCTCGTAGTTTTTTATGTATAATTATTAAGGTAACGTGGCGTGGAGTTAGATAAGCCTAACTACTTTCCTACTTAAAATTTATAATATATGTATAGTATATAGTGCAATCTACTCGTAACTATATAACTAATCTGTTTGTAATGTCAAAATCACAGCTATATACCAAATGCATATAATATATATACACGGTACTTATAAGAAAAACACAACTTTTAAAATTTTTGTCTGTCTGTTTGTTCCGGCTAATCTCCGAAACGGCTAGACCAATTTTAACGGGACTTTCACTAGTAGATAGCTGATATTATAAGGAGTAACTTAGGCTACTTTTATTTCAGAAAAAGGTTTAGGGTTTCGCTCAAAAAAATTAAAACATACCTAGATATGAACCCTTGCGAAGCGAGGGTAAGTCGTTAGTAATTTTCCTATAAAGTTAATAAACATCAATAGAATTATTGTTATGGTTTGAGTTATTTTTTATCAATCTGTATTTTATAACTTTTCACATAAAGCATTCAAAATTTAACAAAAGATGAACGGTTTTGTATTTGCGTTTGCTTAAAATTTCTCGTATTGTAATGAATGCTTACAAATCATCAAACAAATCAAACAATCCGTTGTTATTCTTATCAATTTTTGGCAAAAACACAATCTTTATTGTATTTAAAAATGATTTTCTATGTTGATTTTGAATTAAGCTTTACTTGATACTCAAGGAACGCTACAAACCTGTTACGTCTTACTTTCGGCCTGCGTTTTTAATTAACTATTATTATCTTATTATTAATTATCTTGTTTTACAAAGGTAAAAACAAAATAAGCTTTTAAAAACATTTAAAGACGTAAGTAATTGGAGCTTATAATAACATAGAATCTGTGTAAAAATAGAACAGACTGTTATATCCACCTCCACAAAAAGTTAATAGAAAGGGATAAAATGGATGCTAAAATAGATGTTCATGACGTGAAAAATACGCTGCTGAAAAAGCCATTTATATCTTAAGATGTAGATATTTAAACGGAATTATTTCAATAAACTATAATTTATTTTTGAGTTTTTATTTGTAACTAGTTTATGTACTTTATATATAATTGTGTTTACGTTGGTTTACACGTACATTTCATATTCATTTCACACATAATTTCCATTTACGCTTAACTAAAATTTCACAGATCTTTTATATACTATGAAATTTATATGATTATATCATTAATAAAATAATTTTTTATTTATTTTATTAATCATAAAATGAAACTAAAACTATGAAAAAAAATCAAATAGAATCAAACTCAACTTTCTACTTGAAAATATATATATATATATTACTATTTTAAAATAGAAAATTGACTCAAGCAAAAAATAACACATTCTACTCCCTAATAGTACTACTTACTATACGAGACACAAAAAAGTTCGTACTCAATTTAAATAAAGTCAGTTTAACATAGTTGACGATAAATTAGGTCAATGGAACTCTTAGCGTGCTAAAAGCTTTTGAGTATGCAACAGTTGGTAGTTGAAAAGAAAGCTTTTTATAATTTAGACAAGTATATAATAAAGAATCGGATATTATTTTAAAAGGGTACTCAAACTCAACATTTTGTTTATTAGTAGTACTATTACTACTAGTCCCTCCCATACGTACACAAATGACCACATCTTAGGAAATGTGTTACGGATGACTATGTATAATGTACCATAACGGCTAACCATATAATAAATCATGCGTAAACCTTAACTATCAAACACAGAGAGCAATGGAAAGGGCTATGCTCGGGGTTTCCCTGCGAGATCGAATCAGAAATGAGGAGATACGCAGAAGGACCAAGGTCACCGACATAGCCCACAGAATATCCAAGCTCAAGTGGCAGTGGGCGGGGCACATCGCTCGCAGAACGGACGGTCGTTGGGGACGCAAAGTTCTGGAGTGGCGGCCACGTACCGGAAGGCGAAGCGTGGGCAGGCCTCCCACAAGGTGGACCGACGACTTGGTCAAAGTCGCTGGAGCCCACTGGATGCGGATGGCACAAGACCGGTTGTCGTGGAAATCTCTGGGGGAGGCCTATGTCCAGCAGTGGACGTGTTTGGGCTGAGACGACGAAACCTTTAGACTTTCCACGAACTTATATAATCTTATAGGTACCCCCTATGTACTCGTAATATACCCTGAAGCAATAGATTATGTAGTGTATCTACTTACTTCCATCTTATTAACTGTGAATTTGATAATAATGTGAAGATTGTTTATTTAATTTCGGATGGAAGTTTTACTCCATGAGTACATTTTACTTCTTACTAATATTATAAATGTGAAAGTTTAGCTGTTTGGATGTTAATTACTCAATCACGCCAGAACATGGCTAAACGAATCGGGATGAAATTTCGCTCAGAGATAGATTATAGTCTGGAATAGGCTACTTTTTATCCCGAAAAAATTTACGGCTCCCGTGGAACAGATATGTTTTGATTTTTCTAAAGGTGAAACCGAGCGAAGCGAGGGTGAGTCGCTAGTAAAATATAATATATTAAAATCAAAAATGAAATGTTGTCTGTGGGTAAGCGCATTCTTGAGAACATTTGGACCGATCTGACATTTTTTTAAATGTATCTGAATATTTTTTTTGTGAAAATAAATTAAAAAAAAATCCAGAAAAATTTGGTAATTCCAAGAATCTAAAGATATCCTTCGAATAAAATATATTGGTATAACTATGAACAATTTTTTTAATAAAATATGCAATATTAAACTGTTAATTCAACTTACCCAATAGAAGATAAGAAAAAAGCCAGAATAACCTTTAAAAATGAGGTAGGTCAAGTACTCTTAAGGTGAAAAGATACTAAGAGCAAGAAGTGAATGAGATACTGAATCAGTTATGACAAGAAGTTCTTTATCGCTGATTAATTAAATACTAATTATTTTATAGGATTTGCAGTTTTGTTTATTCTAGTATTTTATTTATTAATTATATAATAATAATTAAAAAAATATTTAATATCTAAAACCACCAATTTATTTATAATAGTTAAATAAAAAATAGGTGTACGTATAATGCAAAGTGTACCTTTTGTTATAATATATTTTATTTGAACATAATATAGTAAAGATGTAACATGTTAACAGGACCTCAGTAAAATGTATTTATTCCAAAATTAAAAACTATTCATTTTAGGTTCCAGACTAAAAAAACCTTTTAATGTTAAATGTTCAATGGTTAAAAATGGACTAAAAATTTTGAAGAAAATGAACAAAGTATTTGTGTCTAATTCACAACATTTTTATTCGCCGAACGACATCTGTATGAGCAACACATATGTAAAGTTTAAGTTAAACCTTGAATAAACGTATCCACGCTTTAGTATCCACGAGTAATCTCATTGCCAAATCTCTAAGCTTAATATATATTAAGACTATATAGTCTATAAATAATTAAATAATTTTCTTTTATGAATTTATTCGTACATCTCAGTACATGTCTTTGAATTTTATTAGCAAACCGCTTAGGTTTCGCTTAGGTATAATGTGATATTAATATAGTATATTATAACGTCCATCGAGGTACTACACGTATCTTGCTAATCAGAAACCTAGCGGGCGTTTCTAACATCGCAATTCACTAAATAGAATATAGTGCTACAAGGATCTTTTGGGTACTTAGGTGACATTGACATGAGGGCGTGACTGTGAAATTAAGGTTTTCTTTTTATAAAAAAAAACTCCTAACCCCTCTAACACCACTTTATATTTTGAGATATTTTTATTGAAATAAAAGCACGAAGTATCCACAACAAACATTAACTCCATCTTCTCTCAAAAGTGACGCTTCACAAGATGGCGGTGTTATTTCTGCTTTCGGCCACGTGCCAAATGATCCTTGTAGCACTGTACATTACTAACAGATAAAAAAAATGTTTAGAAAGTAGTCACGATCATATTTGAATTATAAAAACTATTCAAGGATATTTCCAATCGTCACAAAATACTTTTCCAAAACAGTTCATCATTATAGAAACGTAATGAGATAATGTAATGAAGCAAATTACATTAGCATATTACGTTACTATTGGAAAGCAGGTATATTTGACAATTATTGGATGAAACTACGAATAATGTTCACTAAGTACATACCTACATGACAGGAACAATTTAATATAATAATATTATATTATTAACCCCCTTGGTAGAATGGACACGTGTATCTGTTTACCTAACATTGGTCACCATAAAGGTAGTTGTAGGTTCGATTACCGCTCTGAGTAAATTTTTTTATACTTTTTTTCAAAATTATTCCCTGTGTTATCTTCAGTGCGTGTATTCAGGCCTTTTAACGTCCTACAGCTGGGCATGACCTCAATGACAGAGGATTTAGGACGATATTCAATTATGCCATTTAAAGCGTGCTGGTGCACTTCACGTGTACTTTGAGAACTAGTTAGGTTCTATATATATACAAGTTATCTTTTCTTTTACCGTATTAGCAAGTAGTAACCATGTTGACTTGTGCAATCAGAATAAGTAATTAAGTAAAAGTGCTCCGGACCTAATTCCGGTCACGGTGGCATATCTCACCATTTATACTTATATTCTATTATTTAATTATATTTATTTTTTCTAATATTATTACTTATAAACATGCTCGTTCTCTACGCGTGTTCGTCGTTTATTATCCGTCATTTATTTAATATTGTAATGAAGTTTCTGATTGAAGATGAGGTATAGATAAGGATCACGCTTGTTTATTGTAATTATTTTCTTTATATTAGGTAGGTACTAGCAGTACCCGCGGCTTCGCCCGCGTTCAAATTTCCGACATAAATATCAATTATAATAATAATGTACGTAACTATATAGCGTTCTCAATAACGGGATATCTAATGCAAAAAGAATTTTTCAAATCGTATTATTAGTTCCTGAGATTAACGCGTTCAAACAAACAAATAAACAAACTAAACAAACAAACAGACGGGCCGGCGGACGGAAAAACGGTCGGACGGACGGACGTACTGACAGACAGACAGACAGACAAACAAAGAAACAAACAAACTCTGTCTCTTTATAATATCAGTAATCAGTACCTATAGATATAGTCTGAAAACGGCTTGATCCAATTTCAGTTGCAAATTGCAATTTACTGTATGCATTGCTACGCATCAGAAATCCGTTATATTTCTACGTTCGATTAGTGCGTCGAAACCTAACTAAAATATAACTATTTATAACACTACATCATAAGTGAATTATTATTATCAAACAACTAGGTTGTAGTAGTATTATTAATTCCTTTTAAACTTTAGAGTACGGCAGAAATTACACAAACCGCATAAGCCGCACTGCATAGAAAATTCTTGTTTAACTATCCCGTAGAATTAGTGTATATTCTATGAAATAATCTTTTTAGAATTACATAGAGTAATAAAAACTACTCTTACATTTTATTTACTTCAATGTCTTATAATAAATAAATTTAAGAAAAAAAGTATAATGGTTAATTTAGTGTTAAGAACCTGGGCGACCGAGCTTCGCTCGGAGTTTTTGGCCAAAAGTACAATTTTCTTTTTGATTTGGCTTAAAAACTAAAAACTTGAATAAATACAAAAAATACAAAAGTAGAAACTTCGTATCAAACCAAGGTTCGAAACCGGACACCTGTGATAGTCAAACTTGCGCCTTGGCCGCTTGACCATGACCATATTTTGCGTGGAATAATGCGATAGAAAACCGCATAAAAACTCGAAAACACGCGATTTCCCAGATATAAAACTAATCTAGATCGATTTTTAGCTCCTAAAAACATACCAAATTTCAGCGAAATCGTTAGAGCTGTTTCCGAGATCGCCGGTATAAATAATAAATATACAAGAATTGCTCGTTTAAAGGTATTAGATCAGATTAATACAATAGTTACTTTAAAGGTGGTGTGAACCGTATCAGCTGTACCACCGTAGCCGTAAAAACATAATTATACTGTACCAGTGTATGTTCTATCTGCTACACTAAGTACTACCAAATGTTGACGCAATCTCCATATTTAATGTATGTTATACTTACCAATACCATTCATATAAATATCCTTATCTGGATGAGGCAAGTCACGTCATTGAAAACAATATGTCTAAATGAATGAATTAATATTCCTTTATTATAATATTTTACATTATAAACACACTAGCGACTCACCCTAGCTTCGCTTCGGGTTCGTCCCTAGACAAAAACAAATCCCACGGATACCGTACATTTTCCCGGGATGATATATAGCTTATAGCTTTCCTCAGTTAACGGGCTATCGTAACGGGTATTAGTAGTTCCTGAGATTAGCGCGTTCAACCAAACAAACAAACTCTTTCGCTTTATAATATTAAAAAAGTATAGATTTTACAATAATTATAACATTTTATTCTTGAGAGGACGTATCTTATGCGTGAGAAAAAATAGATTATGATGGACGAGGGCATCCCCCGTAAAGTACACAGCCTGAGATCATAAGTTGTAGTAAGAAACAGCTATTGTTATAGTTTATGAACACATTAGATATATTAAATGAAACAAGAACAATGGAGTATGAAAGATGTAAGAAGTTTAATGTTTATCCTTTTAAAGAAATATCTTTAAACTTAAGAGAAATAGCCTAAGACTTAGCACAGTAACGGCAATAATAATAACAGAACAGATGGGTCCGACTGATTTGTGGACAAATATTAAGTAGTCACTCATTCAATAGTAACATGTATTAACAGAATAATAATATTTTTTTACTTCAGACTTTTGCATTTCATTTCAATCATTTTCTTTGTTTGTTCTCTTTATAACGACGATACAAAAATAAAAGTGATGATAGATGCTCGATTTCAATCTTATGCTAAAACTGCGGTCTTTTTCTCGTATTTTAATGATAACAGTGTTATAATGCTGAGCAAAATCAGTCAGAATATTAGTACTCTCTATTGCACTCGGCAATTGTAATCCTTCACCTAACCTAACCCAACACGCAATGTATCGATCGGCGTCGTAAAGAAAAGTTACACTAACATGACTATTTTACTTTTAAAAAAGATCGTAGAAAAACAAAGATAAAACCATTATCTACACTAAAGATCAAACAAATAAAATGCCAAGATTAAATAAAATGTCATAATACCTAATCAATAAACTAAATAAGTCATCGGTCGTTGAACTACCTTTGTTGCTGTTACAAATGGCGGCATGCCTGTAAAATATTCATACAGACACGAAATAACTGGAGTAACTTATTGATCTGCTATTTTTCAGTATAGTATGATATGTAAATATCAACATATCGTTTATTTTGTTATAGACACGTTTATATTTAAAATTCTTAAATAAATAAACAGTTACATTCCATAAGCGAAGAATTAAATGAAATTAAATTGAATTAAATTAAATGAAAATTCATGACTCATTTTAAACCTTTTCCATTAATTTAATTATACCTACAGATAAAAATTGGTAACATTGAGATCTATAAAATAAAATGAGAATAAATAGACTATTATTGTAGCAGTATAAGATCAATAATGTTTCTGCAAGACAGTTGATTTTGCAAAAATGATCAAGAACACAAATCATTTGACAAGTCAAAGCTTAAAAATGTTCCATCTGGGTGAGATCTCATCTCTTTTGAATTTTTATGGCCTACAGACAGTTCAGAGAATTTTAAATCTGGAATGTCATCACCAAAATACTTATAGTATCCACATTTGCGTAAGGGGTTAAAACTCGTAAATAGACATATGTATGGCTTCGCTTACATTGCCAATATATTTTATACATTAAATATTTAACGAACAGCTATATCTCCCTCACAATTTTATTATATGTATACTTTTATCAATTCGACATTTTAAAAGTACAAGTAACAAAGAGAATGACGAAATAATAAACCACATTGAATATTATTTTATAAATAATCTACTACACGAACAGAAATAAAGCTAAAAATAAGTTTGTTCAATGAAGAACTGTTTAAACAATTTAAAGCTTTAAATGTATCATAGACAGTTGTTCTAAGAAGATATACCTTAAAATCATATTTCAAGTACTTTAAGAAGTTTGAGAGCCATTACTTAAAGTTGACGTATAAGCAGATTTCTAATTGAGTGCTTTACAATAAAATTAAAAATTACAAATACTTAAGTAAATAGTATTTTCTTTGATATCACAGAAACGAAACTAGTATTTTATTAGTTACTTTTTGTTTAGTACAAAGCCAATTCAAGTGTCAATGTTGCCGTAAGACTTTAATATCTTTAAGATTGAAATAAGTAATAAATCAGTTGCGCGCGCGACTTTGTCGTGCACGGTACATTACAGTTGCACTGCTTGTTTGTTAAATTAATTATTCCTAAATCTATATTATTCTTATGAAGATAAATGCATATATATGTCAATTATTGTATGTATTTAAAGTTGAATAAAGGAGTGTGACGTGAATAAACAGTTTGTTTAAAAGTGAACAAGAAATTGGATTTTGTTATAAAAATATTAAATAAGGAGGGTAACCGTAAGTTGTTTACCGCACAACATTTATGCAGTATCGACTAACATGAGTACTCTGTGACGATTGTGACGATTAAGAAAGCAAGTTACAATTTTATTCTGCAACGTAACAAACAGTTTGGCGTTGTACCGATCGTGTAAGATTACGTACCCGACGAAGCCGAGTTCGATCCCAGCCTTCGACAAAAAGATTTTATCCAAATTAATGTTTTTAAGAATATAACACAAAATATTATAATCATGTCTTCTACTGTTATCAAGTGTCCTACTTGTGCAAATAAAGTATTGAAAAAGTCGTCTCTTGCATGCGTCGAGTGCAAAAATTATTTCCACTTTCAATGTGTTGGTCATAATGAGAGTCAATTATCTTCTCTGACAGCACAATTTAAATCAACATGGAGATGTCCTAATTGTGTCAACCAACGTAAAAAAGGTGGTGATAGTACAAATACACTTGTTCGAGGCCTATCGCAAACTTCGCCCAGCAGTTGCACGGAAACTAATACAGCAAATGCAAGTCCGCAAGCTACATGTTCGAAGTGTTTGAATACAACAAAATTGGATGAAATCACTTTAGCATCGATCAAAAGTGAAATAAATAAATCTGTCAGTGAGGCAATTCACGCAGTTCATAACGTTCTTGAATCTAAATTTACTGATCTAATAAATAAAGTAAGTGATTTGACTTCAACAGTGGACTTTTTTTCAAATAAGTACGACGAACTGAAGAGCCGGCTGGATTCACGGGATAAGGAAGTCGTTGAATTGATGACACAAAATAGAGTTCTTGAAGAAACTGTAAAGGATCTTGCATTTCGATTGTCTAGACTAGAACAGCACTCACGTGAGTGTAATGTCGAGATAAATGGCCTGCCTGAATTTAAATCGGAAAATTTGGTCCAAACTGTCTTGCAGATTGGTAAAACTGTTTCTCACACCATCAATGATACAGATGTTATGTCTTGTTTTCGAGTTGCCAAGAAAGACAATAACAATAAGCGCCCCCGAACGGCTATCGTTAAATTCCGAAGTCCTAGAAATCGCGATGCTTTTTAACGGCATATTATAAATATAACAGAGAAAATCGATTAGACAAACTCTCGACCCAGGCAATTGGGATTGGTGGCGATAGAGCGCCCATCTATTTATCGGAACATCTGTCACCTTCAAATAAAATTCTACATGCTGCAACCAGAAAAAAAGCAAAGGAAAATTCATACAATTTTGTATGGGTTCGCAACGGTAAGATCTATGTTAGAAAGGATGAGAAATCATCAGCAAAAGTGATTAATAACATGACCGATTTAGATAAACTTAAGTAAATTCTCTATATGGACGTTTTATAGTGGTTTTATTACGTTAAATTCAATCTGTATTATCAGAATATTCGTGGAATGAGAACAAAGACTGCCGATATTTATATGAACATACTGCAAAATGATTATTGTGTAATTGCACTCACAGAAACGTGGCTGAAATCTGATATAAGAACTTCTGAGTTTATAGATTCCAGATATATAGTTTATCGACGTGATCGCGATTGTATCCACAAACTTGACGGCGGGGGCATCCTTTTAGCTGTAAATAAGAATTTTACATCTTTCCGTATGCAAAGTTGGGAAAGCGAATTTGAAGACTTATGGATCATCGTTGAGTTAAAGATTAATAGGATAATGAAACGTATAGGAATTTGCGTAATCTATATGCCTCCTCCTGTAAAAATGAATGATCTTACTGAAACTTTGGATAATATTAATACTATTGTGCCGAATGTCGACGAAGTTTTGATAGTGGGGGATTTTAACCTCAGTTTTATTACTTGGGAAAATAAAGAAGACGCCTTATATGCATATCCCGGAAATTATAACTGCAACTTAGGTTATGCTTTAACTGATTTCTTATCTTTTAATGAGTTGTATCAATTTAACACAGTTAAAGGAGCTGATGGTAGGATTAGAGATTTAGTTTTAAGTACTATACATAATATTTCTGTAAATGAACCTCTTGAGATTATAAGCAAACTTGATAAATTACATCCTCCTTTAGAAATAAGCATTAATATGAATTCAATTTTAACCACTGAGAGTGAGCAAAATAAACCTCGTTCGGACTACAACTTTTTTAAAGCAGATTACTCAAAGATTATTGCTTCATTGGGAGCTATTAACTGGTGTAAGTTATTGGACAGCACGATAGAGGTAGATGAAATGATACGTATTTTTTACGACAAATTGTCCAGTATATTTAATTCCCATGTACCCAAGCATCAATGTAAACCTTCTTCCCTCCCCACATGGTTTAAGCGCCGTACTCGTAAGCTCTTAGTTGAAAAAAATAAGATTCGTGTAAGATATCGTACCTATAAAAATCCCCGGGATAAATATGAGTTTGAAATACTTCGTATGCGTTGTAGAGTTGAACTGAACGATTGTTATCGTGAGTACTGTGTTCTTACTGAGGAGAATATTCAGCGTAACTCTAGAGCTTTCTGGAGGTTTCTTAAAGAAAAGAAACAGAATACTTCTATACCTAGTCTAGTCTATCGTAATAACGATTCAGCATCAAATATCAGTGATATTGCAAATTTATTTGCTGAACAGTTCGAGTCTACGTTTAATACTTCAAACGATAGTATAGTTCGTGTACTTACAACTCCTTCACCGCTTTGTAACACTCTATCTAGGATAAGCTTTGATGAAAGAACTATATATAATAAATTAAAAAAATTGGATATACATAAAGCATCTGGTCCAGATGGAATTCCAGGTGTATTTATAAAAAGGTGTGCGAAGGTTCTTGCTCTACCATTAAAACTGATTTTTAATCGTTCTCTCGAAACGGGAACTTTTCCAACCGAATGGAAAAAAGCGAGGGTGGTTCCAGTCTACAAAAAGGAAGATGTCGCTAATGTTGCTAATTACAGACCAATATCAATGTTGTCAATTTTTGGGAAAGTATTTGAATCCTTAGTCTGTCCCATTCTGGTAGAACACACAAAGAATCTAGTTTCGGATAGACAACATGGTTTTCAAAATAAAAAATCTGTAATTAGCAACATGGTAAATTACGTTACCAGCTTGAATGGTTCTCTTGATGAGGGGATTGAGGTCCACTCTGTGTATACGGACTTCAGTAATGCATTCGATAGGGTAAATCATAAAATTCTCGTTAAATTACAATATTTCTATGGCATAAGTGGGCATATATTATCATGGTTTCGTTCTTACTTAAAAGACAGAGTTCAGTATGTAGTGGTCAAGGGATATGAGTCACGTTGGTACAAAGCAGTATCGGGTGTGCCTCAAGGTTCCCACTTGGGACCGATTTTATTCATTTTATTTATTAATGATATCGTAGAATGTGTTATAAATAGTAAATGTCTCTTATTCGCGGATGATATGAAAATTTTTATGCCTATTAAAAGTTCTGTTGATATAGTTATGCTGCAAGAAGACTTAGATCGTGTGCAAGAATGGTGTACTCGTAACGGTATGATAATAAATGTTTCCAAATGTTGTTTCATAAAAATCACAAAAAGAAAAAAAAAGTTTGATGCTTCGTACCACATTGACGGAATGCGAATAAGAGAAACTCCATTTGTTAGGGACCTGGGGGTTATTATTGACAACAAGTTGAGTTTTACGAGACATTATGATCATATGATAGAGAAAGCATTAAAATCTTTTGGTTTTTTAAGGCGGACATGTAAAGACTTGCGTTCTCAAAAAACTAGGATCGTTATCTTTAATGCCCTAGTAAGAAGCATATTGGAATATTCAAGTGTCATTTGGAATCCCTACCAAGCATGTTATTCCGATAGAATTGAACGATTACAACGTTCCTTTACCAAGTATCTTGTTTATAATAGCAATATAAGTAAAAGAAGCAACTATCAGGATAGGTTGATAACTTTTAAATTTGACACTTTATTTAATAGGAGACGCATAATTGATATTTGCACATTATTCAGGATACTAAATGGCATGCTAGATTGCCCACTAATATTAGAGAACATTTATTTCAGGGTTCCGCGACCTGGGTCGCGCGCAATAAACAAAGGCAAACTCCATTTGCCAGTTTCTAGGACGGTATCTTGCTCGAATTCTCCTCTTCCTCGAATGCTCAAAGCATATAATGAGCTGAGTGCTCTGTCTTTCGGATGTGACATTGACCTATTTCATAACAATTTGGTCAAACTAAAGAAAACGTTGGCCGAAAAATTCGTGGAGGAATATAAATGACTGTAAGACATTAGGCAGTATTTTTATGTAGGTAATTAATTATGTCTCTACCATTATTATTTTAGCAAAGTTCTTAAGATATTTTATGTTTAGATTTTAGGAGTAAGTAATTCTAAATATTTATAAACATAAGTCTTAGTTTAATTTTTTTTTTTTTATACATAAAATTACTTAAGATAACTTAAACCTTATTTATAAATTTTAATCATTTTTATTATTATTATTATTTTGTATTTAAAACGTAACGAACAGTTTTACTTGTTAGCCTGTATTTGTTTTATTTCATACCGTTAAAATTGTTTTTTTTTAGTCATTTTTTTTTGTACAACTTTTTACCATTATTTTTTAGTCATTTTATTTTCTTTATATTAGCAGTGCATGTATGTAATTTGTTGGTCAGTGCTATGGACACCTGTAAGTGACTAACATACTAGAACTTGTGATTAGGAATGAATTTAAAATGTATTGTGTGTTATGTTGTTGGTGTTCTTAATAAAAAAAAAAAAAAAAAAAAAATAAGATTCCCTTTTATATAAGGGAAAGGAAATTTTTAAGACGAATTTTCATAACCTATCAGAATTTGAAAAATATAATATTCGCTCTATCACGTTCTTAAAAATCTTTCTTTTTCTTTCTAAAGGCAAACGTGCAAAGCAAAATGGAATACTTAGTAACAACAACAGCATTATAGTTATGAAGACAATCAAACTTTCCCCACTACCTTCTGTTATCGCCACTAATATTGTAAAGCTTAAGATTTATATTATTATCAAAGAAAAAAGGTACATAAAAATTACTTTTAATTACTCCCGAATTTGTAACATTTTTCCCTTACTCTTACTCGACTATGAATATTTTAAAAAGAAATAAGTCAAATCAAATCAACTATGCAAGTAGAATCGCAGGCAAAAGCTTGTTTATTAAGTAAGTAAGACAACAATATAAGGACAGAAGTTATTACTTGAACAGGTGAGATCAAAAACATAACATGTAAAAATGTGCAAGTCTCGCATCGCAGTTCTTCTTCTCCTGCAAATTTTTTAAGATCTAATGTATATCTACGATTAAGTCGGTTAATTTATTCAGTGTCTAAATGTGGAACCATCTATCCAACAACACCTAATTAGTTAAATAACAACATTTTATAGATACCGTATCAATATTAAATATTTTTATGGTAAATTATACTTATGTGATTATGTTTCCCTCTGATGCTCAGTCATTCTATTTATTAAAGAAATAAAGATTAAAGTCACTTATACAGTTTTTTTGTATATCTAGAAAAAGGGACTGGAATTGCGGGATGTTCTAGTTTTCCTTGCTTTATAGACTAATTTTGTTAAAAATTTAAGATGATGGTGTCTGCTAGACGTACCTTAGAATTTTGATGATCAGTGAGTGAATGAGTGACGAAATTAAAAAAACTTTGACCTGCAATAATTCTTACACTGCACGTTTAAATTGAATGTAATTTGGGAATAAAACTAATTACATTATGCCCTCTTAGGCACATAAATTCAGGCGTCTAACTTTATCCACAACGAAATTACAGGGGGGTCGAAAATATCTTGAATGGCTTCGAGAACAGGATGTGACGACTGTGACCTTTTTAAAGCTCGACTTGGCCGGGGCACTGCCGTACTCCTAGATAAGGATACAAGTTATTAAATGGAAAGTGTAAAACAACAGTGAAGTGAAAGTCGATGTCGATCAAAACAACTGAAAATCATTATTAACGCGGAACCAACTTCCCTATAAGATTAATTACTGCTATTGTTGTTCTGAAATTCAATTTCGTCGAATTGAATAAAACATCTGTCAATTATATTACTTGGGAATTACTAACTATTGTTAGCTGTAGCCTGCGAGAGAAGATAACGAATAAAACATTAAAGTTTATTTGAGACGTTATACGATTTTCACTAGCAAATCTTATATTGTTTCCAGTAAAATATGAACTCTTTTGATAAATTATTATAATGGATATAAAATAGATATGTATTAAAATAAAAAAATAAAACACATCATATATCCACTACTAAAGCCAAAAATTATATAAAGATAGTAAAAACAATCTTATATTATATAAATCATTGTTCTCTATTAAACAATAATTATTTTAATAATGTTGATTTCTCTCGTAGTTCGTTTCATTAGATTATACAAGTTATTAAAACAAAAGAAGGTTGTTTGACGCGTTAACGAATTACGATGTATGTAGTTTGGCACGTACTTAGCCTTTGCCATCGAGAATAATAAACTTACTAAATATGTACATACTCATATTATGGCCATTACTACTCAAAATTAATTACATAATATTATATATCCCTAAATCTCCTCGTAATTTTATGTAATATTAAGTTACGCAATAATTACGAAGTGATATTATTGTATTTTTTACTTAACATAGGCATTGCTAATTGGTTTAGTATCAGATAACATTATAGTTTTAATAATATTTAATTATCTGTAAGAATTAACTGTTTTGATAAATGTTACGATTCAATACATTTAAGTCATAAATTATATTTTTTCGCTTCATTATTCAGATATAATATAACCAGGTAGTCCTTTTAACCTATAAGGTCGCTTTCTCACACATTTAAAAGATTTTTTTAAAAGTCGATACGTATATCAAATTTTAAATCAATTCGTTACTCGCTAATGTCTACATCCCTACTACTCACTACTCAGTGCCGTCATTATTTTTTTTGTGAGGTAGCAAGCAAATGTGTACTCTTCGTGTAAAAATTTCAACGAAGATTTTCAAGAACTTTTTACTATAATTTTAGTAAATAATATTGTTACCGAGTTTTATTTTAGATTAGCTCTTTTATTTTAATGATTTCTTTCATCCTTTTGATATTAATTTACGAAAATGTCGAACTAGAAAATGTTGTAGACATAGTGAAAAAGTAGCTGTGTTACAAAATACAATAGATTTTTAAAGTGTTTACTAAACTTGAACCACCTACTAGATGTCAAAGAGAATTCTCTAAAATTGTATTTCCTTCTTTGGAATCGTAGTAAAATGTAAGCAAAGTATGTAAGTACGCTCAAAATATTTTTTGACAATAGACATGTATTTTCAAACAGCAAGGTATACGTAAGTTTATTTACCTGGTTTTCAAGTTTAAAATTAGATTACTATTATTAATGCGTACATTTGTATGTGTATGTGTTTTATACTACTTGGATGAAATTTAGTTAAGTGCTGTCAAATGAAAAATAAGAGTAAAAATATAACTTGTTCTTGAAAACTAATTTAAAGTAACAAGCGTTGTAGGTTCTAATTGTTTGCTCTAAGAAGCGATCGCTGTCTGCCTCACGACAAAACTGGAAGTCGATGACAAAAGGAATGTGATAGTCTTCGTATTCATTCACTGTTAATTTAATTGGGTTGGAAATAGAAGACTGACTCTTAAAATGTGCGTCTATCTGATATTATTATTTATTGTTGTTGTTTAACGAGAGTATTCTCCTCTAAAGCTAACGAAGTATAGCAAGCACTCGGGAAATATATAACTTGGTGTTGAGTGTAAACGAAAACTTTATCTTTGCATTTGGTTTGGTTTAGTTTGGTAATAAACATTTTAAGATTAATGTGAATAAAATTTTTGACATAATTCTTACTAAACGCATTACTTAGACAATGCTGACCACCAAGTTTTACCTAATTTTTCAAATTTTCTAATTGCACTTGTTGAAAGTCTGAGCGCTATAATTACATATTTTTGTGATAACTTTAATAATATTTAAACGCCTCCTACTTACTGATGTATTACGTCTTTACAACTTGTTCAGTGACCGTCTAAGAGGATAAAATGATAAGCAGTGACGCATTTAGACTCCCACCTTTGATAAAACATAATATTTCTAATGTTCTACGCGAAGACACGGCTTTGTGAAATTTATTATTATTTTAAACTAACTACAAAATGTATAACTAAATACAAAATTGTAAAGTTCAAGTTCGGCTACATTATTAAAGTACATAATATGTAATAATATTATTATCAAAGTTACGCAGAATACCCGAAAATACTTGAAAAATAGGATAGCAACTGTTGAACTGGGATAACATATAATAATATAAATAAAATTTAATAGCATAATATGTATAAAATATAAGAAATTTTATATTTAAAGCTAAATATGAATATGTTTAGCACTCACGATTCTAAATAATTCTATATGCTCGCCACAAAAATGACGTTGCAAGCGCTTAAGGCAGCGACCTCATAGCAACGAGTAAATACAATTTACATGTATGTATTGTATGTTTTGCATTAAGTAAAAATTCATGGAAACAAATAAAATGTTTTGTGTGCAGTTTGCAGCATGTACAGTCTTTTATTACTTTTAATTTATTATTGTAAACCGATAAATAATATAAAACATGGCCACCACTTACTCTTTATTTATTCAGTACATATGTATGTATATGATCGTTATTTTGTACTAAGAATTAACATATTTATTTTTTACCACAAAAGTGGTAAAACATTGTGCTTGATGAGGTAAAATTACCGTAGCTTAGGTATGCTTAGAATACCAAGATACCACCTGAAATAAAGAGGATCATTATTGTATCTTAATTTCAAGTTATTACACGTATGATAAACGAAACAATAATTATTCAACAATTACACTTTTACTGCAACATATACGTATTTCAGAGTTTTGTTTTTTTACTGATTTATTTTTAGAGTATTTGAAAAATAACATCACAAAAACAACAAATTTATTTTCCTTTAATCCTTATTTTTATCAAGTAATTAAAAAAATAAACGAACCAGAGGAATATTTGTGAAAAGAAATTTACTTTACCTAAAAAAAGATTCTTTAAATAGTTAATGTAGCGTAAGTGAGCTTTTAAATAAGTAATCGGATTATGTACTGTACTATTTTGTTAATGTATTTTTACAATTATTTAACCAAAGAGCTTTTATTCTCCGATTATTTCAATAACAAAAACATTTAGTATCAGTAACCGTACCTATATTGATTTCTTTTCTTAGTTCATAGAACTATCTTTAGAATCATAAAACTTAGGCGAATGTCTAAATTAAAAAAATATAAATGAAGACTTGTGGTTGAAATAAAAAAGTACTTTTACTTAAATACATGTATTGTGGTTACACCTACAATACTTCTGTTTTGTAATTTAGTTTTGTACCAAAAATAAAAATAATCTAAACCACACACATATAACACAATAGAAAACTTAGTTGTTTTGTAGTTGCAAAATTGTTTGAGATGATAATGCGAGTAGAAATTTGATGTTAATCATATAAAAGGTTACAATTTTCGTTGTAAAGTTTAACGTTAGTTGAAATATGTTTCAATTGTCGCTAAAGCTATTAGTTACTAAATATAAAAAATTGTAAAGCTCATCGGATTTGTGATCGGCTTGAATGGTAAGCTCATTTATTTTAAATTTTGTCTCCGAAACTTCTATAATATGAAAGTTTCGCAAGAATATATTTTCAAGACCTGCATCTACATAATATCTTATCATATTTTACGTAAGCGTCTTCCTGAAAGCTGTGTATACAGAATGTGATCGTCTTTAAATAACCTCCAAAGAATGTGAGGTCTAACACTAACGTTAACCTATTATGGTTAGTTTAGTAATTTATTTAACTCATTTGTAATATTTTTCATTGACATTAGGTATGTTTAATATAAAATACTTTTCTCTCGGTAAGCAAATGAATAAAAGGTGACTACTTTGGATCTTAGTCTATAACATATGAAGATGATTTTTTAAAAAGCAATCAGCATCCAATGGATCTGATATGTTTGTCAATTTTATTTGCGAAACGCGATCCCTGTCAAACCATCGAGTAAATACAAATGAAATATATGTGATTAGTCCCATTTATGAAACAAATAAAAAATAATTAGGTTATTTGCGAATGATTTGAATAATTGGTAAAAAATTGTATATAATATTGTAGTTATTATATCTAAGATGTTAACGTCTAGCTATTGAGGCAGTCAACATAAAATCAATTGAAACCTAAGATAATAGAAACAATTTACAAAGAAAATCAAAAACATGATGAACTTATATTATTTCTAGATGTGCATGAAAACGCACTAAAGTAAAGAAAACTTTAATTTATGCCAAGAAGTGATAACAGAATACAAGTTGATTAATGTTCATGGGGTTATGAACCATGCATAACACCATATAAAATATATAAAATAAATTGGATAATTTGCAGCAAGGCCTAAGCAAACGGAGTGGTTACGAGGGTAAAATCCATTTCATTAACCCTTTTTTCAACCTTGGATCTTTATCTTCATAAGGACTGAGTAAATAATATAATTTTATTTTCCACTCAATATAATACTTTAAAAGTTTTCATGTTCATAATTTATAAACTAAATATACCTTACATTTACCTTTTAGTATTGCAAAAATTTATTTCAGCCATTCTCGGCAAACTTCCCTATAATTTGCAACGGTATTAGTATATTTTGTTAAATATAATTTTGATCATTTCCGTCGAAATATTTAGAGTAATCAGTAAAGGAGGTTCTCCTACTAATAAGCCGACGCCTATTTTCAGAGAAGGTAATTTAGTTTCATCAGGAGCATCCCGGACATTTACCCTTCGGCGGTGACGGTGATTAGTTCCTGCTAGGGTCGCCGATCCTATGAAACCTTCTAGACATGCAGGACTTATGATGGTCAAAAAAGGATTTTTAAAGTGAAACTTCTTTAGAATCGTTGTGATTTAAAACTCGATGAAACGAAAATGCGACACTAAAAATATATAGGATTAAGTCGACAAGAGAATGAGATAGAATACATTGCCATGTTGCTATGGTAACCGCTGTTATTGTCTGATATGATATTCTATAAATAGGTATATCTAATCTAATATATTTAAACGAGCAATTCTTGTATATTTGTATCTTTATATCTTTATTTATACCAGCGATCTCGGAAACGGCTCTAACGATTTCGCAGAAATTTGGTATGTGGGGGCTTTCGGGGGCGAAAAATCGATCTAGATTAGTCTCATGTCTGAGAAAACGGGTGTTTTCGAGTTTTCATGCGATTTTTTTTTGCATTATTCTACGCATAATATGCTCGACAATTTCTTATACTAAAGCATGAGCATCGTGGTCAAGCGATCAAGGTGCAAAATTAATAATCATAGGTTTGTCCGAGTTCGAATCACGATCGTTTACAAAGTTTCACTTTTTTTCTATTCATTTAAGTTTTTAGTTTTTTTATCTAAAAAATGCGATATAACAAATAAGAACTCCGATCGAAGCTCAGTCGCCCAGATACTGATTGTAATATACCTAATATGTCTTATTTAATTATTTGAGATAGAATACATTACACAGAAAGTGAAAAATAATAAAATTAATTACTGAATAATATGTAATGAATATTTATGTCAAATAATGTCAAATAAAATAACTTTAAACTAGGTAAAAATATTATTATTAAAAAATAAACCTTATAATTAATTATCCTACTCTTGATACTCTATATAGTCATCTCATTCTGAAGTAGGTTACCTTTCTAAAGTTTCACTTCTACCATGTGTGAATTGCACACACACGCACTTTTTTTTATTTCTTAAGAACACAAACAACATAACACACAATACATTTTAAATTCATTCTAAATTACAAGTTTTAATATATCAGTCACGTACAGGTGTCCGTGTCTATGGACACGGCACTGACCAAAAAATAACATACATGCACTGCTAATATAAAAAGAAAAATAAAATGACTAAAAAATAAGGGTAAAAATTTGTACATAAAAAATTGATTAAGTAAAAACTAATTATAAAACAATATAAAATAAAGCAGGCAAACAAGTAAAATCAAAAATTACTGCTAAAATGTAAACAAAAATGTTTTAAAAACTATGCTAAAATAATAGTAGTAGAAACAAATACTTAACTACATAAAAAGTATTGCCCGATGTTTTACAACGATGATGGTGTTTTTCTTTCAGGCAATATCCTATTTCTTTGTTCTCTTATTACATGAATACAGTCATTATACAAAATTATATTTATTTAAATATAATTTTATACAAATATTATAATTACAGTATAAATACAGAAAGTAAATTTTAATCTCTGATAATTTTATTTTGATTAGCCTATATTTAATTAAATTATATCTTAAATAATTTCAATGAGCTATTCTATAGATCTATTCATTCTTCAATGAAAATGAATGTTGTTGGCGACGGTTTCATAGATGTGAAATGACGATAGTGAAAATAACTAGGTTGGGCTAATGGACTTTCATTAAACGTCGTTACGTTGCGTGATTAGTTTAAACTGCTTTATATATTTTTATTTACTTTTGTAATTAACATATACTCTTGTACATATTCCTAGGTTTTAAATAAAAAAATAATGACTAAAAGCCTTTTTACAATGGACTAAATTATACAAAATTGAATCATTTTATTATTGTGTCACTATTATAATAAAATTGAATCATTTTATTATTGTGTCAATGTTATTGTGTCACTATTATAATATTTACCATTTTGGATAAGAAAAATCAAAATTTACAAAGTAGACCTCCATTTATGTGTTGGACAGTTGTGAAGATAGATGGATATTTGAACAATACGAGAAAGTGGTAAACAAAAAATTGGAGACGTTACAAATAGTTTCTTCCTGGTTGATATATGTTAGAGAAAACTTAAACTTTTACTTTATATACAAGTTGACCTCTTAAACAAACAATAAGCATGACATATTACTTATGTAAGTAAGATTTTTTAATAAATATTGGATTCATAAAGTAAGAATATATGTTTAATTAATTTATTCAGATTATTTTTATTCGAATTTGATGCTAACATCCATCGGTCGTTGCGATGGGTCGCCTCTTCAGCACGTCCGTCACTGAGAGAGCTCTCTATTTAACGCGATTAAGCTTTGATTGATCATGTCTTTTGTCGAGAAAAATCAAAAGCAACCAATCATAACTCGATTACCTAATTAAACTTTTCTTTTGATATTATAGTCTCGTAGTCGTATGTTATATATAACTCACTGTTTTTTTTAAGCAGCGTGGTTTTATTGAGCAGCGCGTTTTAAAACAGCAGAAGACTTCCATTTTTATCTACTATTATCACTATTACATAATTATTAAATTCTAAGTATTTGAAATAAACTATTCATTATTATTGTATTTCATCAAGAATATGCTATGGTATTATCTAATTGGAACTTTGAACTAAATGGCTAGTATAGTTATTAACTATATATTATATTGTAATCGTCACTCACAAACTAAATTAATTCTGAAATCGTTCGAGCGCAGTATGTTTACTTTTAGTATTTGTACAGTCAAATAGGTCAGCAAAAGTAGAATGTTGCGGTTTTTAGTACAACTTATAATATTTTATTTGTAAATAATCAAATGCCTTAATATAAAAAATAAAAATACTTTCGCCGTCCAAAAAATATGTTGCTTTTAGGGTACTATTCTCTCAATATACCTACTATACTAAGGCTTTGTTTAAAACATGGTCAAATCATCAATGAATTGAACTTTCAAAAATATTTAAGTGGTCAATAAATCAGCCTATCGCCGTTCACCAAAGTCCCCCCCCCCCCCCCCCCCCCAATGAGCGCCAACCATCCCGGTTCTGGGCAGCTCGCATCCATTCACTACCAGCCACCTTTCTTAGGTCATCTGTCCATCGTGCTGCAGGCCATCCTACACTATCCTTGCCTAAACACGGTCTCCACTCTGACACGTTTCGGCTCCATCGACCATCAGTACGTCTGGAGACATGACCGGCCCACTTCCACTCCAGCGAGCTTATTCTCCGCACGATGTCAGTTACTTTAATTCTCTGGCGAATTACTTCATTTCGAATTCGGTCTGCCAGAAAAACTCCAAGCATCGCGCATTCCATTGCTTGTTGAGCGCCTTTGAATTTGTAGACCAGGCCTATACGATGAGTGTCCGCGTTTTGGCTCCTTATGTCATCACGAGTAGGACGCACTGGTTAAATTAATCTTAAGAGATAATGGGATCGATGACTCTAAAATATGACGAAGCTTCCTAAATGCCTCCCAGCTCAAGCGTATTCTTCAGTTAGCCTCCTTCTCAAAGTTGTGCCGGCTGAGTTGTATAGCTTGACCAAGATAAACGTATTCCTGTACAACTTCAAGAACAGCGCTATTCGCAGTCACTAGTCTGGGGGATACGTGATAATATGTCATCGGCAAATCGAAGGTGTGTTATATACTTTCCGTTGATATTTATGCCGCATCCGTTCCAATCGAGCGTCTTGAAGATGTCCTCCAATACACAAGTAAACAGTTTCGGGGAGATAACATCCCCCTGTCTTACCCCGCGGTGCAATTGGAGTTAGCAATTTAAGAGGTCACTTGACCCTAATTGCACGGAAGCTCTTGATTTCAAATAAAGCCGTAAAACAAAAGTCTTCTCTCAAATATCAATAATAACTGATTTTTTTATGAAAAAATCATCTCAATATTTAATTAAGCATCTCAAAAATAACGGTATAATTAACGTGTCGTTATTTTAATAGGGTTCTATATATCCGGTAAAAAAGAAAAACCTTTTTAGGAATATATACAGTTTAGCTACATATCTATAGGTACGTCTAAATTTTACATATAGAGGCTTTGGTAGTGAAAAAAAAATCTATTGACATAACTTGAGGTTTTCAATTTTTAGGTTCCATCGCCTCTGTCCGTGTTTCATATTTATATATTACTAGGAAAACCCGCGGCTTCGCTCGTGCTAAAACTACAACAAAATTTTTTTGAAATAGGTAGGTTTCATACAAATTTTCATCCCTTGTTTTATCTCCTTATGGGATGATCTTCAAAAAACGCTAAAACACCTATTTATTTAATTGTATTGAAGAACATTAATACCAAGTTTCAAGAAATTCTGATCATAAATATTTTTTGTGTTGTGTTATTACTCCCGTGGGAATACGATAATCTCCCGCGGTAAAAGTATCCTATATGTTGACCCGCATATCTAGCTATCATCATGCCAAATTTCATCAAAATCCCTCCAGTGGTTTTTCTGTGATACGGTAACAGACAGACAGACAGACAAAAATTCTAAAAACTATAGATTCGGCCTCTGTATCGATAATATCTATTTCAATAAGATTTTCCAAAAAATATTTAAGGTACAGATTCGACTTAGTTAGAATTTTATTATATGTATAGATGAAAGACCCACTATTTAAAATGTAATACAAATATATATTAGACTATACGTACATTATAAAAAAATCCTAATCCTATTTAAGTAAACAATAGGCAAAACCGGACGTCCACATTATTTTTTCTATTAAGCTATTATAAACCAATACTGTCAAATCCAACCTTGTTAAACGGTTTTGTTGGTAATGTTTATTATGAAAATTATGCTTTCCAAATAATAATACCTAACGTCACATATATTCAAACAATCATTCAGCAAACGGGAAAGAGTCAAACATACATTGAGTGGACGGAAATCGAACTGAATATTAACCCTGCGTAATGGATGCTACTATTCGATCTCATGACATCTGTTTATTAAAATATTATTTTAAAAAGGCATCATACATGAAGTCAAAAACCTACATCCTATGCGGTTAAATCCATTAGGTCGAAAGCTTTTAACAATATTGTCGATATTCAATTTTATAAATTGTGCGGACTATAAGGATAACATACTTCATTTATTTAATACTAGCGACTCACGCTCGCTTCGCTTGCGTTCGTCCCTAAGTACGTTTTCACGGTTAGCTATGTTTAGGTATACATAAATAGTAACTTGCTACTCCTAAGATATTCATTTAATTTAAATTATATAGCGTTTTACCCTCGTTTTGCTCGGGTGCGTACGCCGTACGCGGATTTTGTTCACAATTTCATGGGTTTTAATTTTTTTTCGCGGAACCCTGATTCTTTTTCTAAAATAAAAGTAGCCTAATTTACTCCCTATAAAATCAGCTATCTGCCAGTGAAACTCCCTTCAAAATCGGTCCAGCCGTTTCGGAGATTAGCCGGAACAAACAGACAGACAGACAAAAAAATTTTAAAAATGCTGTTTTGGTATATGTACCGTGTATACATTCATATGCATTTAGTAAAAAGTGATTATTTTAATATTACAAACAGACACTCCAGTTTTATTTATCTGTATAGATTACATTGTTGATGAAAATTAATGGATATCATGTGGAAAGGCTAAAGTTTAAACTACTGTAATTAAAAACTGTGGACAAAATAATTTAACTAATGAAAATTATGAAGGAACATAAATGTTACATTTAAATATTCAGGAACTCCGTTGTACCCGTATGTTCTTCTATAACAATTCAGATATTTATTATTTATAAATTCCTTCTATATTATTATATAACTACTAGCGACTCACCCTTACTCCGCTCGGGTTCGTCCCTATTTACATTTTAACGTTTAGTATAGATTACTCAGAGATGAGATATTTTCCCGCAGTAAAAAGTATCCTATATGTTGACCCGAATAACCAGCTATCATCATACCAAATTTCATCTAAATCTCTCCAGTGGTTTTTCTGTGATGCGGTAACAGACAGACAGACAGACAGATAAAAATTCTAAAAATTATAGATTTGGTCTCTCTATCGATAATTTTATAGTAATTTCTGTTTCTTAAATTACTTTTTATTTTATTTTTCTTAAATTATCTTAACAGATTAACAAAATTTGAGAAACAGAAATTAGTAAGCTAATCTTTTATGAAAGATATTTCGCACGCAGATATACCTTGCATGTGTACTTACTATAAATCTATACAGATAAATACAATTGGAGTGTCTGTTTCTAATATTAAAATAACCGCTTTTTACTAAATGCATATGGATGTATACACGGTACACATACCAAAACAACATTTTTTACAATTTTTGTCTGTCTGCCTGTCTGTCTGTCTGTTTGTTCCGGCTAATCTCCGAAACGGCTGGACCGATTTTGAAGGGACTTTCACTGGCAGATAGCTGCTGTTATAAGAAGTAACTTAGGCTACTTTTATTTTAGAAAAAGAATCAGGGTTCCGCGAAAAAAAATGAAAACCCATGAAATTGTGAACAAAATCCGCGTACGGCGTACGCAATAACGTACGTACGTAATGTAAATCGCTATATAATTTAAATGAATATCTTAGAAGTAGCAAGCTACTATTTTTTAATTAACATAGCTAACCGTGAAAACGTACCTAGGGACGCACGCGAGCGAAGCGAGCGTGAGTCGCTAGTTTCTAATAATAATATTCATGAATATTTATAAAAGTATCAAGTATTATTACAAATATATTAATTGAAAATATACTGTCCATAAAATAAATTCAATATCCTTCCATTTTGGTCAAAAGCTTTTAAGCATGCCAGTTAAGCGCCGTTCAAATGTCATTTAAAATAAAGAAGACACGAACGAAATTGATCGGTAAATTAAGATAAAGTACGTTAGATTAATATCCTTTGTAAAGTCTAGATATTCAATAAAATACATGACTAAAGTATAGTAAATATGTGCCTATTATATCCTTGAAATAATGTCTATAATATTTTCTATCTTATCAACAGGGCAAGCTGTCCGTCTTCTCTCTTCCACACTTGGGAGACACTGCTTCAAGAAGTGGAAGCGGATGTGGTGGGGTACAATAATGCGGCTTCATCCCTTGAGAGGGTGGTGGCCACACCCCTAATTGACAAAACCTTCCACATGAAAGTACAAGCGAGGAAACTCTTTGCACATCGTGAGGGCTGTGAAGTTATACTTGGAAAAGCCGATGAACAATTAAACAAGGTAAGAATAACCTTAAATTAGTACTACTTTATAGTTTAAAGCGACTCACCCTCGCTTCGCTTCGGGTTCGTCCCTAGACAAAAACAAATCTATCCCACGGGTACCGTACATTTTTCCGGAATGATATATAGCCTTTAGCCTTCCTCAGTTAACAGGCAAATAATATATATATATATATATATATATATATATATATATATATATATATATATATATATATAATGCAAGAAGAATTTTTCAAATCGGATTAGTAGTTTCTGAGATTAGCGCGTTCAACCAAACAAACAAACAAACTCTTTAGCTTTATAATATTAAAAGTATAGATAAATAATACTGTCAATAGTATATAAGAGCTTATTTTAACTCGTTTAGCGGTCGTGGTGAAGTATTGTCTTATGATATAATTTTGTTTGATGTGAGTTCGATTCCGGCAAATTGTAAGCGTTGTATTGACCGTATGGTCAATATGTGTCCTACGAGCTAGCTATTCAGCTGGTGATTTGTCCGAGAAAAAACCCGAAAAGATAGTTTTATTTAAAATATGTATGTCAGTAGGACTAGGAACATTGAAAACTAACAAAAATACTATTATAGAGACTTTATTTAATTTGATTTCTGGCATAATTTAAAATACAAGAAAATATCATTGTAACTCCCCACTAGCAAATATATGAAACACGCGTTGTTACAATAGAATTCGTTTCACTGATGTCAAATCCTCTTACTATGTAGAGGCTTTGTTTCGTTTTGAGTTCTTATTTAAAGAAGTCTTATTTGTAAGAACAGAATATGTTACTAATATGATAAATACATAAGTATATGCCAGAGATGTACAAAATAGTTTTAAAAAAGCATTTAAATACAAGATGCAAATACTTTTTAGATTTCCTATTTCAAATGCAAAATACCAAATAGTTTTACGTTTTGTATTTTAAATGCTAAATGCAAAATAGGTATTTTCAAAATACTTTTTCAAAATAAAATACCTTTTGACCAAATTGAATGATATTTTTATTTATTTTAGGTATTTATCATAGGAAATGGAATAGAGATACAATGCCGAGCCAAATAGCACTTTATGCGTGTCATTTTGGTCATTTTTATCAGTATACGTATCAATAAATTCTGTTGTTATTAATAATAATAATACTCACTTAAAATAATGTAAAAAACTAGACTAACGAAAAGAAAAGGAAAGACTAAACAGTCGAAACATCAATTTTTTTTATTTAATACGCTTTTTAACAATACCAGTTGTTCGAATAGATCATCACTCATTTTTCTTCTGTGAGGTCTCATAATCATCCCACCATACGAAAAAAATCTTTCTACTATTGACGAACTAGGTAGGATTGTGTTGTATTTTAAAAATACTTTTTTTATTGTAGGATATGCGTTTAGCATCTCCAGACTTGTGCACTCATCCTTCAAATATTGTAGGGTTTCTAGGTCTATTGTAGTATTGGCACTACCACCCTCACTGGTTCATTTTGTTTGACTGGTAATATTGACCAGACTTAGTCACAAAGTATTTTGCATTTTGAAACGAATATTAAAATTCAAAATACATCTCAAAAGGTATTTCAAATAAAATACAAAATGTTTTTTACTAAAAGGCATTTAAATGCAAAATAAAACAAGGTATTTTGCATTTTGTATAGTTATTTTAAATGGAAGTATTTCAAATAAATCGCATCTCTGGTATATGCTTCCATTGCTATAATTATTTCATTCACGTACATTGGTCGATCCTTTTTTTTAAATCAATATGTACATTTAAATCAATATGTACATGTTAAATAAATATGTACATCAAAACAATGTACTAGAAAATTGTAAGTCTTAAAAAGGCCTACAGAAAAGTTATTTTAGTTAGAAAAACTATTTTTATCGATTTAAAATATACCTTGGAACGCACTCAAGTGAAGCAAGGCTAAGTCACTAGTTAGTAAAACAAGACAAAGAATCGACGAGCATAATATGTATTGTATAATCTTTAAATGTTTAAAAAAATAAAATATAGTATTACAATGATCCTTAAATATTATACAAAACAAGTTCGCATTTCATTTTGACTTAACAATTATAAAAAGCCATTGTAAGATTAAATTTAAAATATATACTAAATAGCCCAACATCCTTTGTAGGTTTTAAAATACTTCATAGCATATCAAAAAATTTCGTATGGCATAAATGACAAGCCCTCACAATAACATACGAGCTCTCAAAATACAACGGACTCACAAACTCTATACATTTACTTACATATGTATGCTCTTGGGTATTTTACATTACTTACATATGTAGGACTTCAAAGTTTTAAGCTCACCGTACTTCAATATAGTAAAATATATAACATTCAAAACTTATTCGAGACTTCCCTCTAGGGTAGTTCGTATTTATAATTTTACAATATTATAGGACAGCGATTTAATCTCGCTTGGATCGGGTGCGTCCCTAGGTACATTTTGAATCAGTGTTGCCCGAATGCAAGAACAAGACGAGACTTAGCCGGTCTTGGTCTTGATCTTGCGCCAATACACCTGGTCTTGGTCTTGGTCTTAGTATTACGCTCCTAGTCTTGGTCTTGGCCTTGGTCTTGCAGCAAGAGTCTTGCAAATCTCGCAATTACCTATTAGCCTATTGCTATTTATTAAACGTTACTTTAGATCTTAGAACAACGTAACGGAGTAGGTACATTTTGAGCTTGAATTAACATAGCCATAGTAAAGACCAACCAAAT
The DNA here is from genome assembly GCA_033884665.1 of Argynnis bischoffii washingtonia. NCBI lineage: Eukaryota > Metazoa > Arthropoda > Insecta > Lepidoptera > Nymphalidae > Argynnis > Argynnis bischoffii. The sequence continues at coordinate 7,123,382 of CM066618.1, read as the reverse complement.
TATTAATAAATATCTAAACATTTAATAAGAAATTCGAAAAATCAACTGACACCGGGTGGGGTTTGACCGCGTGCGGCGTACACACGCATGGCATTGTAGCGCCTGCCTTTCGCTCCTATACTTACCTACCTACCTTATTATTAAAAGTTAGATTTTAAATTACTTTGTATACATATAATTTTATTACGCTTTATTTTACATTGTTTATTTTTCGTGTTTAGTATTTTCAGTACCTGGGCGACCGAGCTTCGCTCGGAGTTCTTGAAAGATTGTATATTTTACATTAAGTGACTAAGTGTTACTGAGAAAGTTGTATAGATGTCGCGATAAGAACAATTTTCTTTTTAATTTGGCTTAAAAATAATTTTACATTAAGTGACTAAGTGTTACTGAGACAGTTGTATAGATGTCGCGATTAAATTTTGCGTAGAATAATGCATAAGAAAAACGCATGAAAACTCGAAAACACGCGTTTTCCCAGACATGTGACTAATCTAGATTAATTTTTCGCCCCCGAAAGCCCCCATATACCAAATTTCAGCAAAATCGTTAGAGCCGTTTCCGAGATCGCCGGTATAAATAAATAAATAAATAAATATATAAATATACAAGAATTGCTCGTTTAAATTTAGTATTTTCATATTTTTATTTATTTTCATACTATCTATACAGATAAATAAAATTGAAGTGTCTGTTTGTAATGTCAAAATAACAGCTTTTTACTAAATGCATGTGAAAGCTTATATAGTACTTATAAGAAAAAAACAATTTTTAAATATTTTGTTAGTCTGTCACTTCAATTATATATTTTTGGATAGAGAAGTACAGTCTTGTAACAGAAAGGAAAAGCAGAAAGATGCATATATATATATATATATATATATATATATATATATATATATATATATATATATATATATATATATTTTAATCTATACTAATAATACATGTATCAATTCTTTTTAACTAATACACTATTAGATTGTTAGAATGAAAAACGTTTGGAAGTAACACTTGATACTATTTACTGTCTGTAGACTTATTGATAAAATGATAATGAAAATGATATGGACTTGTGAGCACGCGCAGCTTACTTGCTAGCGGTACGCGAATTAACTTGATTTTTATGAATGAAAATAATAATAATTACGCGTGTCGAGTAAAATGCTGAATTGTAATATATCATGGTTGCATCGTACAAAATCTTTGGTACTTACAACATTACTAGCGTTTTCTCGTGGCACCGCCCGTATCTTTTAATTTTATAGAAAAACTCCGCTCTGGTAGGTCGTAGTGTTATGTAAGATAGCCTATAACCTTATTCAATAAATTGGTTATAAACTGATTTTTTATTTTCACTTTTAGAATTTTTAAATCGGATCAGTAGACACAGAGATTAGCGTATTCAAACATACAAACTCTTCAGTTTTATATATGTAGATTCATCGCCAATTGTTACATCATATACAGGGTCTCAACAACAATTTCCATGTTTCTTACTTTTAAAACGATGAAATCTTTAATTTCACAACTTTCGCTTTATTTTACCGTTACAGGTGTACTGTTTAAAACTTTGAATTAAAATAGTCCTTTTTAATCACAAAGATTAATTTTAGTTATTTAAAAAATTATGTAACTTTAAAAATATAGATTTTATACAAACTCCCGAACCTTAGTATAAAAAACCCAAAAAATCGTAGTATAATTTCACTTAGAGGCATATTCCAAAAGTTCACTATTTTAACATCCAGTATTTTCTTCCATTAAAAAACAATAAGATAAAAAAAAAACAATTTAAAGTAGATTATTCTTCGAAATAACATAAGGCAATGATGTCAATGTTTTGTTTCTTACTAGCTACCGTCGGCATCTTTGCTTGCTTTAAACATAGTTAAAATATTTTAAAGTTACACAAAATATTATTTTTAAGTATTCTTAAATCAAAACCCTAAAGCTAGCCACGAAGGCTAGTCTAACGAAGTAGACCACGACAACCAGGGGGTTGCTCTTACGGTCCACTCTGCTATCAGAGGAGAACCAGGAGCAACTCACCATCTAACAGTATCTCTTAGTGCTTCACGCACAGCCGGAGACCCCTCCACCCCCGCTCCTCCTTTTGACCAAGACGACGAGAACACACAAAGGGAGGGAAGGTATGAACTAAGCTAACTGTATCGAAGTATTATAATTGTTATAATATAATATATTTAAATTGACCTAAAACAATCCTCACACTAACAAGCAATGAACAATTTAGCCGGGTGTTTTTGATAGAAGTAGAGTTTTCCCATTCCAGCTTGATAAGAAAACAAATACACGCTTAAATATCAGCAGTATAAACAGACACCACTAATTACATCAGAGTCAGCCACTCAGCGAAAATGGTTAAAACTTGTTACAATTTCTATTTGCATTATATTTGCATATCAAAGCTGTATTCTTAATGAATAAACGATTTTATGTATTGAAAGGATTATTCAATAGGTACATAAAATCGTTCATGACTGGTTTTTATACTAACTTTTTTTAAAACCTTCTTAAAAGTTTAAAAACCTTGGAATTAATATTATTTTATACAAAGAAATACGCCAAAAATCTTCACGGGCGTGTTTAATGTACAAAATCACCATTGGTTTTTTCACAAGATGCATGGTATAGGGGGAGACATACGCTATGAACAAACATAGTTTTTTGCATTTACAGATATTTAATACCCTATGTATTTCTATAAAGAGGTAATTTTGTAAGTTTGAATGTTGCCAGAATTTTACAGATTCTTTCGCTAATATTTAGAATGAACAAAATATATAGAATGAGACTCGATATAGACTATAATATATTATTACATCAAAATAAAAGGGCTTTTTTTTCTCGATGTCCACGAGATCGTTGTCTATACAGATAAATAAATTGGAGTGTCTGTTTGTAATATTAAAATAACCGCTTTTTACTAAATGCATATGGATGTATACACGGTACATATACCAAAACAACATTTTTTACAATTTTTGTTTGTCTGTCTGTCTGTTTGTTCCGGCTAATCTCCGAAACGGCTGGGCCGATTTTGACGGGACTTTCACTGTCAGATAGCTGATGTTATAGGGAATAACTTAGGCTATTTTTATTTTAGAAAAAGAATCAGGCGAAACAAAATTAAAACCATGAAATTGTGAACAAAATCCGCGTACGGCATACGCACCCGAGCAAAACAAGGATAAATCGCTATATAATTTAAATTAAATGAATATTTCAGGAGTAGAAAGCTACTGTTTATGTATAACTAAACATAGCTAACCGTGAAAACGTACGTTATTAAATAAGCATGGTTTATAAGTCAGATCGCCATTTTCTATGAAGAAATGTCAATAAAATAAAATTTACTATCACCATTTTGTAAAATAATAACGTAGAAATGATAAAATTATGAGTCTCCTATCTAATACCTCTATAAATTACCTAAAACTTATTCAAAATGCCATCTATTTACAACGGGTTCGATAACTCACCTGCCGTTTGTAACTCGATTTACCGTGAAGCAATCCCGGAATAAGGTAAATTGGATCCGGGCGATGCCGGGTATACGTTCTCCCTAAGTCCAAAATTACGTAAAATTGTATTCAAATAGGCATTAACAATGCCTTATTTCTGAAAATGGATTTGTGAGAATATAGCATAGTTTACAATATTATTATAAAATATTTAGTTTAATAAAATCATATAATACAATGTGTGTGAATCCTATATGACTTACCTACTTCTTAAAAGATAAAGCAATCCCTGTGTAATTTAAGCACTGCTAATAATCGCACTACTATTAATAATAAGAAAGATTGTATTGTGTATGTGTTTGTACTCTAGTAGTAGTAGCCGAACTAAACCTTAACTAATTAAGATGTAGTTAGGCTACTACTACTAAATTTGCCAAAAGGTGGTGTTACATATAATATTATTTTACATATAATATATTAATAACCGACTTTCAGGCTCTAAAAAGTAAAAAATAACTTAACGAGCGTTTTCATTTAGTATAGATACCTAATCAGATATTTTCTAGTGAAAATCCTCGCTCAGTTATTTTTTAATTTTTAATGCCTGGAAGTTGTATTTTTTTAAGTTTTTATATTTCCTTATTTATAGTACATATATGATAAGTAGGTATTTTGTAGGACTGCCTCGGTGGTGTAGTGGCTAGCATGTACGGCTGCATTTCTGGAGGTCCTGGGTTCGAGTCCCGGGTCGAGCCAAGTTTAATTATTGAGACTTTCTGTTTAGTAAGCCTAAGTAACAGCCCGGAGTTGGGCAGTTGGGGGTGTTTCACTCTTGTGCCTCAGAAAGCACGTAAAGCCGTCGGTCCTGCGCCTTATCACTCACCGGTCGTGTCGAGTAGTCGTCCCACCGGACTATGAGAATGACAGAAATAGAGAGTGCACTTGTGTCTGCGCGTACACTTGTGCACTATAATATCTCTTGCGCAGTTAGCTAGTCTCAATGAGTTTGGCTGAAATCGGTCAAGAGGACTTATATACAGGGTGAATTGTTCAAGTGGGCATGCATGGCTAAATCCTAAATTATGAGGAATAGCGAAAAGTACTCAAAGGAGTCTCGGGCCCGATTTTCATGAAAACTAAAACTGCATCATTAGATTTTTGAAAAATCAATTTTCCTAGCCAGGAATCGAACCTGTTGATTTTGAAAAAAAAACACAACTGTATAATTACACCATTCGATAGTGTTGCTAATAAGGAACGCATTCTGGGAAGTCATGATATACGGCAAACTTAAGGAAAGAGCTCATTTTTAACAAAATGTTTTTTATTGTTCTCTTATGAAAAAAATATTTTTCAAGATTTTATTTTACCACTTTGTCGGCGTGACTAATATGTATACCCATGCGAAATTATAGCTGTCTAGTACTATGAGACCCTGAGGAAAGCTGTGGACAGTTGACGGACATGGCAAAACCATAGTTCAACAGAGGATAAGGTCTCTTCTCGCAGTATGGAAGATAGAAGTAGAATGACTTAAACGATTTTATCGAGACTTTTATTGGCAGGTAGAGAATTCAGATGGGAGTGATATAGACAATTTTTTATCGCCGTAATACGCGAGCGGAGCTCGGAGTAATAAATATTTGAACTTACGTAGAATTATAGGACATTTGAGATATCTGGGAATTCAATAGATTTATTTTCACTTTCAATATTGGTTTTCTAGTTCTAGTAAATTTAACGAATTTATTATAGTAATGTATGATTGATACGCGGAACCCTAATTCTTTTTCTAAAATAATAGTATACATATTACATATATGCAGCCTAAGTTACTCCTTATAACATCAGTTATCTGCCAGTAAAAGTCCTGTCAAAATCGGTCCAGCCATTTTAGAGATATTGCCCAAACAAATAGACAAACATACAAAGTAAAATAATAAGTTTTTATTTTATTAAATTTTATTTTATGTGAATATATTATTAAAACAAGTAAAGGAACTTAATAATAATACCTATTAGAAGTAAATACCAATAGAGCTAAATAATATTCTATATTTGTAATACTAACGATCTGCATTCACTTCACTCAGGCTGAAACGCGCGGGTGGCATCCGCGCGTCTTAAAGAACTCTCACTGTAATATCCTACAAAGTGTTCATTATATTTATCATTGTCTATTAAAGTAGAATGCAATAAAAGTCTTATATTTATGATTTTATTATAGAAATGATTAAGTAGTAAGATTTAAATAGAACGAAATTAGTCAGCAATTGGTCAAAAAGTCAAGAAATTGGCGGGACTAAAATAATATCATTCGTCTGTCACGTCGTATTTCCTTCATACTGGCTGGAAAATTTGGTACTTAAATAGAATTAGTTCACCCAATAACGTGATTTAAAAAAAAGTAGTATTGAAGAGTGGGAATATTACTAGAAAATTAAAAAAGTATCAAAATACATCATGTAGCAAATAAAAAAGTTATTTGTTAAAACATATCATACATACTGAATTTAATCATACTTTTAAATTAGTCGAGTTAAAAAGATGTTAAAGAAAATTTACAAATATTATTATTATGTTATAATTTTATAATTGCGTTTCACAACAAACCTTATTAATGTTCAAACCAAAAATGTAACTAGAAATGTTTTGAAATGTTTACTTATTTAAAATAGAATTAATGTTGGCAGATTTTGTTTTCAATATTTAAACATCAAACAAATCATACCATGCTGAGTATACGATCAAAGTTCAAACAAATATAATTTTGCCAAATAAATGTATTTATTATCATTTACAAACAAAATGTGTGCTATTAAATAAACTACGTTGTAATAGCTTTATCTCGTCGCTATAATTTTAAAATTTGATATTTTATATTTACCTGAGAAGTTGGTGGTCGAATTTTTATATACATACTAGCGACTCACGCTCGATTCGCTCGCGTTCGTCCCTAGGTACGTTTTCACATTTAGCTATGTTTAGGTATACATAAATAGTAGCTTGCTACTCCTAAGATATTCATTTAAATTATATAGCGATTTACCCTCGCTTCGCTCGGGTGCATACGCCGTACGTGGATTTTGTTCACAATTTCCGTACCGTGTATACATCCATATGCATTTAGTAAGAAGCGGTTATTTTAATATTACAAACAGACACTCCAACTTTATTTATCTGTATAGATTTAATTAACTTTACATAATATGTTGATATCTAATCTTATATATTTAAACGAGCAATTCTTGTATATTTATATCTTTATTTATTTATACCAGCGATCTCGGAAACGGCTCTAACGATTTCGCTGAAATGTGGTATATAGGGGCTTTCGGTGGCGAAAAATTGATCTAGATTACTTTTTACTATTTTTTGCATTATTCTACGCAGAATATGGTCGACAATTTCTTACACTCGGATGTCAGCATCGTGGTCAAGCGGTCAACGCGTAAGTTAGACAACACATATGCCCGAGATCGAGTCCCGGTCGGAATACAAAGTTTTTACTTTTGTTTTTTTTTTTTCTTTTGTATTTATTCAAGTTTTTAGATTTTTTTTATCTTAAAAATACGATATAACAAAAAAGAACTCCGAGTGAAGCTCGGTCGCCCAGGTACTGTCTATTAACATGAGACGAACATACAAAGAGCTGGAAAATCTTCTTCAACCACTATGGTAATATTGAGTTTTACTAAATGTAAAAAATGTAATAAAAAAGCTCCTATGCAATTGCTCTTACAATACATCACTACTTTAGTAAGTGCACAGGCGGCAATTTATTTTTAATAAATGAATATTTTTATCCCACCGCTGATGTGATAAATTAATTAAATAAAGCTTTTCACCCTACTTGAAACAGGAGGTACAATGTTTGAGTTTCATCAATTTTTTAGAATAAGCTGGAACGGTCTGACTAGTTAAGAATTAGTCAAATATTCTTTGACAAAGAGCATATAACAGACAGATAGGATTTTTAAGCAATATATTTTTATTTCAGAGTCGTTCGGATTATCGCGCTGCATTTCTCAACTATTGCAACAATTCGAACCCAACAAATCTCGCCACGTACTACGACTCTCATAACACCTACGTGCAACAGCTCACCGCAACAAATGCGATGATTGAACAATATCACAAGCACACGCTACCCACAATACTGCAGGTAAGACGTTTTGTATAATACTTTAATAAACGAAATAATATTTAATGTATTCCTTCACAAAATAACAGAAATTTAATTTTATATTAAACTAGCGTTACCCTCGCTTAACTCGGGTGCGTCACTGGTTACGTTTTAAACGTTAATATCAGTTACTGCAATTTTACTTTAGGAGAAAGACTTATGCTATTGTAGGTTTTTCGGTAGGCCTTTTCAAGACCTACAATTTTCTAGTACATTGTTTTGAAGTTAATTAAACGCACACACACAAATATACAAACAGACATACAAACAGACAAAAAATGTAATATCTATTGTTTTGGGGTCTATATTCTATACACAATACGTTACAGTAATTGTTTTAAAAAAATATTGCATGCACAAATTTCGCTAAGTTACTATTTTATATTATATATAAAAGATAAATCAGGACGTATAGGAAAAACATAAAATAACATCGTTTATATGTTTTGTTTGCATTTTAAATGCCATCGTGTCAGAATAGCGGACTGTTGATATTGTTCGAATATTTATTTAAAATTTATTCCCAGTATAAAAGTAGCCAAGTATAGTATTATTATAATCGGTCATTTATACCAGTTCCAGCTTGAGCTCTCCTAAGATTCTTAATAGTCTATATATCGTTAATTTACTAATATTTACACAACTACACAATTAAATAACCTATACGTAAAATACATATACATTAAATAAAATACATTTATATAGTCAAAAACTACAGACTGAAGTTCTGAAAGCTCGTACTTACCTACTAACTATGACGACCTTTGAAATAAAATAACTCTTAAATTTTTTCCAATTCAATTTACGTTGGATCATATTGTGTCCGTAACGAAAATAATGCAATTTGTATACTATTATTATATCAGCCCAATTTTTATAGATATTTTTGAACAAAAGGATTCATATTGACAAAAGGGCTCCTATAGTTAGTTCTAGTAGATTATACTCAACCATCCCGTACAAATATTTTGATGCGACAAACCTTTGAGAGCAGAAAATCCCGAATAAAATATATCTATTTCTGCTCAAGCTAACACGAGTCAAGTATAGCGACATAACACACCTTTATGAGTTTTCCACGCTTTGACAATATTTAAGAAAATCTCATATACTTGATATTTTATTTTTACGCTACTTGATTTTGCTATATAAAATTTTCCTTATAATCATTTTACATAATATTTATCTTTTAAATTCTTAATCTGGAATTAAAGTTATTTTATGTTTTTAAGTAGCGCAACTTATATATTATGGAGATTATTTGGATATATGTAGTTAAAATTAAAATGGCACTGTTTATACTATCTTATGGCCTTCTAAGTAAATTTTAAAATTATCAAAATCTCCTTTTTACTTTACATTTGATATATTATCTATTTTTTATATAGGTATCCATTACACAGCCTCGTAGCTTACCATGGAACTATGTAGATGATGCTGTGTTAATGTCCCAACATATTTAACATATTTATTTATATTTATTTATTTATTTATTATTATTTATTAAATCGTATGTAAATATTATATACCTATGCACTATGTGCGTTTTTACTTATTATTATCTTACATAACAGATCCTTTACGTACATGTTGTGCCCACGTAGTGGGTTATGAAGTACTTAGCCTATATTACAAACATTGATTCGTTATTTTTTTTGACGTGAAAATAAAATAATTCATCAAAATATTTTTCACGTAACGATATTATTGTTACATACGTCAACTATAAACAAAAAAAGACATTTGAAAACAACGAATAAAGTTATACTGGTGATAATAGTTTAAATTTTTTTTTGTTGCATTTGATAAAAAATACAAATTATCTTTCTCTTAAGTCAACTATATTGTTATAGTTAATCTTAGTTTACAAACTAAACTAAATTAATGTACGAGTACTTCATCCATTCAATTTTATTCGACAGCACTTTTATTTCTTAACTTGAATGAGTTAAAACCGTCTAACTTTGTGGTAAAAATATAACAAGATTGCAAAACCAACTTCGAATTCAAACATACGTAAGTTGGTAAAAATAATTTTTAATTAAAATTCGTCATGAACTAAAATATATTTCATTTCTAAGACTTCAAATTTTATAAAAGAAAATGCTCGCTTGACTTCTCTTTCTTGAAAAAGAAATAAAATTATGATGAAAAATAAGTAAAGTTGAACTGTAATTTCGTAAATATCTTTATTTTAACAATAATAAACTTAGTGACAGGACTTACAAATAAAAGTGATAACTTTCTCAAGTCTGGGTACTAAAATGAAACAGAAAAAATATTTTTTAAATTAAATAGAAGAAAATCTTCAAGTTACCTACTACTGAACTGAAAATTATTTTTTTACTAGCGACTTACCGTCGCTTCGCCCGGGACTTTTCCTGCCTATGTGTTACTCAGGTCATAGTGTGTGTACTAAATTGAAAAATTAATACGAACAGATACTCACATGCAACCATTCGCATTTAAAATAGTAATATAATTTTACTATTAATCTCAAATATGAAAGGAAACTTCAAGCGCAGAATAGAAACACGAACGGATTTTAATTAAACTGACGTCTCCGTGCTCTGAAACCGGGATTCATGCGAGATTGTGCATATCTGAAAGCGATATCTTTGTGATTGAACTTTTCCTTATCTTTCAAAGAAAATTTCCGGGAAATCACTTACTAAATAAAATTATACCTATATATATGTACGAAACAAGAAATGAATATTATTAGTATAACATCCATACATATAAAAAATATTAATAAAGCGAAATCTATGCATAAACAATGACTGTTACTTATTGTATAGTATTTATGTCATAGTATTCATGTACAGAAAATAGTCCACAAAACAATAGTTTTTGAAATTTTCGACTGTTTGTATATAGTTATCTATTTATATTTCTAAGTAAATAAATAAATATATCTGTATGCATTTCACGCAAAAAGTACTCAACGGATTTGAAGAAAATTTTGTGTAGTAATAACTTATTACTCAGGTCAACATTTAGGATACCTTTTAATACAGGAAAAATCTTTCATTCCCATGGGAAAAAAGTATTTTTTTTTCTACATACATACTATACATGTAAAAACTACCTAGGGACGCATCCGAGCGAAGCGAGGGTAAGTCGCTAGTAGTTAATATAAGTAGAAATGTATTTGGTTCTTCTGTTATGTTAATGTTTTTTGTTCTCTTGTTCTTTTGTTCTTGTGTTATGATAATGTTTTTTGTTTGGCAAAAACACATTTACGTAATGAAAATTACGAGAATAGAATATTCTATTACATCGTAGGTGTACAAATACGAGATTTATGCCGTTGCCAGTTTTATTTAGCTTTTTAGAGAACTTCATATAATTAATGAATGTGTATTAATTTCAGGAGCTGGAAGAGATTTTAACGGATGTAACAACGGCCGTCAGCGACGCCATTTGTCAAGAGGGAGAAATAATAAGTGAAAAGGTTTTGTAGCAAAATAATTATATAAACAGGAATGTAAATAAAACGAAATAAATTAATCTTTTTAAGTGTTAAGGTTGAACCATAAGGTCTCTTTTGCCTTCGGTAGGTTCGTACATCCATTACCCGATTGAGTTGGAACTTTACAGAGCTATATTTCCTTTCGCTAAAGCTTCTGACATCACTCGTGACACACGAGGCGACATTAGATATATAATTTGAGACTTACAAATAAAATACATATTAAGAATTTACGAGATATATTTAAGTTCTTAATATAAAAGGACAGAAATATAAATGTCTTTTTTTTATTTACTTATTCTGTAAATTATAGATTATGTAATAAAACTCTTACTAGTAATTGTTAACCAAAAAAATTCGATTTCAATATATCTTCAAATCATACACATTAAATTGATTATTTATTCGAATATTTATTTGCAAACAGAGTAATAATCAACTTCGTCGGTATGAATCGTTGTGTGCGCAAGCGCGTGCGGTATCGAGTACTGCTGACCTGGCGCACCTCGCGCGCACTCTGCTCACCACCCAGCCTCCGATGAGGACCCCGAAAAGAGCTTTCCTTCCACCGTACCCTCCTGAGCCTGACGACCCTCCACTGGATGTTGCTGCGGTAATCTTAAAGTGTATTATATCTACATATATTATAATATTCAATTATATTATATTTTCAATGTATACTAAAATTTTAGGTCAAATTACGTAAAACTTCCAAGCAAAGTCAGCGTAGTTATTAGTATAGTTATATATTAAGTACCTAGGTATCATATTTTTTATAATTTTACAAACTATATATAAAATATTGTAAAAAGACTTTCAAATATTGTTAAATTTTAACTGTTCTATTGTAAATACTATTTATATTCTACAAAATATTTTGGTTCTACCGTCAAATATTGCATTTTAGAAATAATTTGGTACTTCTTTTACCTAATCTTTAACCTTGTAATATAAAAAATATAGTTACTTTTGGCATTCTCAATAGTTTTTTCGACTCTTAAGTCGAAAAAACTATATTTAAATTCTAGGAAATAGCGTAGGATCAGTAAATATCACAATATTAAAATATTCTCAAATAAATATCAAAAGCATATCTAAAATGCAATACCTTCTTCAAAATTCATCCAAGAGTATCTTAACATTGTTAAAATTGCTCAACGAAGTCAACAGTATTTTATACTTCAATATGAAGAGTGCTCAGCGCATACATGTCTATAATATAATAATTATTATAAAGAGACAGAGTTTGTTCGTTTATTTGTGTATTTGAACGCGCTAATCTCAGAAATTACTAATCCGATTTGAAAAAATATTTTTGCATTAGATAGCCCGTTTATTGAGGAAGGCTATATAGTATATAGTCTATCTGTTCATACTAAATTAAATTAATTAAAATTAAATTAAATTAAAAATCAAATCAGGGGGATGTAAGAAGAGAAATAGAACAAATCCAGATTTTTTTTAACTTTTTGTTTCTTTGTCTGTCTGTTTGTCTGTTTGTATGGGCTAATCTCCTAAACTGTAAAACCGATTTAAATGAAATTTTGCATGATGGTACCTTATATTCCCGGTCACCATTTAAGATACTTTTCATCCTGGAACATTAAAGAGTTCCCGTGGGATAGTTAAAAAAATTAGGGTACCTTATACAGCTTAGTACATAAAAACTACTGATTGGATTTTAATGAAACTTTACAATAATATACATCAGAATAATAAACAGGCTACTATTTATCCCGGATAAATGTACGGTTCCCGTGGGATAGATTTATTTTTGTTTGTCTCGAGGCGAACCCGAGCGAAGCGAGGGTGAGCCGCTAGTCTTATATAAAAATCGATGTATGTATGTATGTTCTCTACCGACTCCAAAACGGCCCGACTGGAGCGAGTTTGATGAAGCCCAGCGGGCGATCCTGTAAAGTTTGGTAGCGATCGGAAGTTTTAACGCGGGTGAAGCCGCAGGTACTGCTAGTATTTAATACATAAGTATCGCACTAGAGGACCTATCGGAAAATTATTTTGCACTAATTTTAATACTTATTATTTGAAATATAAGTAAATAAATGAGTAAAAATCGCTTACTATTTACTCAAGAGTGAACTATGTTATATGTAATTAATACGTAGTCGTAATTAATTACTAGATTGACACCCTTGTCCCTCACAGATTAATCTCGGTGTAGTTGTGACGAATTAAGTAATTAGAAGTTTAAGGTACGCACTTTCCTTACACGCGCTATCTCAATACCTACATGTAAGGAGAAAGCGTAGAATATAGAAGAGTGAACAGCACTAAAATTTACAGAAAATGCAGATATTCTAATCCACATTTGATAATTTTCATTAATAAATAAATAATTATTAACTATGTATGAGAATCTATTATTCAACAAAAGGTTACAATCAATCGTAATACTGACAAGCTCAGAAGAACTTCGTAAAATACGCCATCGTTCTTTCATATCAAACAATATGTCTCTTGAATGTAACTGTAATTACAAGGTACTCATATTTATACTAAAGTAAGGGATTGTTTCGCAGCTTAGAGCTGACAATCGATTATCGTCTTACTATTATTTACACCATAATAATTAATTTATAGGACTTAACTGTTATATCCCGCAATGCAATAATTTTAAGATTTATTTTCATTCACCTCATAATTTTATATTAGGCAGGAGAGATATAAAACAACTTTTAAATTGTCACAACAAAACTGCAATATATTATACAGTTATAGCCAAAGTTATTTGTCCTCCATTAAAAAGTACGAAATAAATATGAATGGAACTATATCTTCTGCAATCCCAAGAGCTTTGCCGCATTCCCATCTGTTAGGGTAAAGAAATAAATTACATGCGAAGCGTCATATATATTAAAGACCATAAAAATGCCAGTAATATTCAGAAAGGATCATAAACGAGAAGTTTTGAAATATATGAGAACTAGTGACTCACCCTCGCTCCGCTCAGGTTCGTCCCTAGTTACGTTTTAACGTTTAGTATAAATTTCTTAGAGATGAGATATTTTCCCGTAGTAAAAAGTATCCTATATGTTGACCCGGATAACCAGCTATCATCATACCAAATTTGATCAAAATCTGTCTTGTGGTTTTCTCGTGATACGTTCCCAGACTGACAGACAGGCAAAAATTCTAAAAACTATACATTCGGCCTTTGTATCGATAATAATGACCATTTCAATAAGATGTTCCAAAATGAATGTCCAGATTGGACTCAGTTAGAATTTTATTACATGTGCAATTTATTAGTTGTCTATTTTGCATTCGCTTCTGTATTCCCGTAATTATTAAACTATGGAAGTACTATAAAATAGGCGAATTTGAAGATAAAGATAACTTTAATTTGTAAATTTGTTTCAAGGTATACATGTTCTTTTTTTCCTATAACAACAAAACGTAACGAAAATTTTAACCCTATACTAAAGTTTAATTAATGAATACCCGATTTTATCAACAAGTTCACATTAAATGTTGACATAAGGTCCACCATCCATATATTTTTTGTTTACTCACAAACCCCTTCATGTTAAAACTTTATAGACAACAAACAAGTTTATGTACCTGTACAAACTAAAAGCAAGCGTCCATGCTTAGGGAATATCGATACAATATTATAAATTGAACAGAATACTATGAAATTATACGCTAAATTCTAAACTTTGTTCAAAATCTAAAATAGATATAACCACAGATAATATAATACTATACAATATTACGTAGCTAGATATCTTCACATAATTAAAGCTAATAATATATCATATATTAAGTACATACCTAAACGGATAAATATTTTGAAGTAAAACTTCTTTACGCACGCTTGACTTGGGGGGTAAGCTGGTGAACGCGTTACGAAAAAATGTACGTACGTTTGTTGCCATGGTAACCGGTGTTATTATCTGACAAATGATATAATATTATATTCTTTCCTTAAATGATATTCTATAAATATATGATTGTAATATGCCTAATATGCGTTATTTTTAGTATCTCGCCTATCCTAATTATTTAAAACATAAATTAAAATTTATAAAGGGTACCGATAACTTACAGAAGTTTTTCTTTTTCCGCGTGTACATATTCATACACGCAATCTTTAATTATTATTCTTTTAAAAAGTTCGCCCAAAAGCCCGTCCATAGAAAAGCCATAATAGCTTCAAAGTGAATAAAGTTGCTAACTTTGATAATTATTTTAGGTATATTTTCAAGGCATTCTTTTAGGTTTTAAACTTATAAATAACATATTAAAATTCGAGAGAAACAGGAGATTCAAACAAATAGGTATATATTTCTTCTGATCTATTCCTAGTTAATCTCAAAATAAATAGTACACACATACAATATGTACTGTAGTATACTTACTTAATATAAAAAAGCAAAACTTTTTTAGTCAAAAGACAAAAAATCGGGATAGATTGCTGAAGCTTCACTTTTCAATTACATTGATGTCGTGAAGGCACGTAAGATTGGTATATTTTGACTACTTGCAAAGGACTTCAATTAATAATTTATGTAATAGCAGTTATAAAAGCTCCATTTTACATTTTACAACCATCTTAGTGAATATGCTCTTGATTTACTTTTTATGCAAACATGAAGAAAGTAAATAAACATAAATCAACAGAGCTCCTTTTAAATGTAAGATTATTTTGTTGGACGTTTCTAGGTAAATCAAGCAATTATTATACATTAATGAAAACAAATTGACATTATTTACGAGTTCAATAAAATATTATTATTGAATAGCGACTCACCCTCGCTCTGCTCGGGTTCTTCTCTACTTACGCTTTAATGTTATTTTTGATACAATTGTAATAACAATTAAAATGGAAATCTTCAATTTATATTTTAACGTTCTATTGACTTCTACTTGTTATAGTGTAATTTTTGCATACTGTGTAAGATCGAAAATTAAATAAACAATATTTTTATAGTAAAGAAAAAGAAATGTATGACAGATATAAAAAAAAAGTTTCATTTTTAATTTTTTAGGAAACTATGCCGCCAGTACTCCACGGAGAGATGTTGCTCGATAGGATGGGCGGTGGCCAAGCGCGACTCAGCTATGAGCAGTTACGACAAGACGCCCAAGATCTCGAGCTTCAAATTAAACAATTGCAGGTATAACTTAAAACTCTTTATAAATCATTTTTTTTATCATAGCCTATATAAAACAAAAATATGTCTTACTCAAAATTAAACCTTCATGAGACAACTTCTGTCCAAAAGTAATATAAAAAAACAAATTTTTTGTCTCGATTTTTTTTATTTTATGCGTGTTTTAATGTTTTCCACGCACTTACATTCCGATAACCAGGAAAAGGTACACTTTTAACTTTTAAATAATCTAAATTTAATCAAACCCTTCTCACTAGTACTTAGATTATAATCAAAAACCAGTGATTAGACCCGTATGTTCTGAAATTACTAAGTAGAATAACTTTTGTGTTTTATGTTAAATATACATATTTTAGATTTTAGACTAGAGGTAATGTGATTTACGTATGCATAACTTTCACAATATTTTTTAAATAAATCTTTTATAAAGGGTCTCTTATAATTGCTTTTAGGTTTATTCATGACACACATTAAAATGTATAGCATTTTTCAGGAAAGTCTGGACTCACTAGCTCGGCACCAAGCTCGCAATATCGAAAGCAATATTTACAGCAAAGTTAATGAAGTTCAAGTAAGTACATAGTTTATATTTTGTAATTTACTAAAGAAGTGCATAGTTGTGATATTTTAGTTTGCCCAAATGTTATAAAAAGAGTTATTTAAGGACAGCGATTACATACATAGATATATTAAAACAACAATTATTATAATATAGATCTAATGCATATAATTTGATTATCCATAATAATATTATAAGTGTGAAAGTTTGTACTTATGGATGTTTGTTACTCTTACACGCCAACGGCTGAACGGTTCTGGATGAAATTCGGCACAGAGATAGATTATAGTCTGGTGTTTGGATAGGACTGCAGCCGCTAGTAATTAATATTTTTAAAGTTTATTTTAAAAGTATTCATTCAGTACCGTAAAAATTTATTTCAATGTGCGAAACTTCACATAAAATATATAACTAGCGGCTCACCCTCGCTTCGTTGGGGTATTTCCTCTAGGAAGACAAAAACAAACCTATATCATGCGAACCGTACATTTTTCCGGGATAAAAAGAAGTCTATGTGTTATTCCACACTATAATCTATTTCTGTGCCAAATTTCATCCAGATCCGTTCAGCCGTTCTGGCGCGAAAGAGTAACAAAAATCCATACATACTCACAAACTTTCACATTTATAATATTAATACGAATTAAATGGAATTTATAATTCAATTTCTACAACCTAGTGAACATGTTAATTATCACGAAATCGATGTCAGAGACGCACATATACCACTATAGGTAGGGCGACCACAAAACTGATTGCCTTCTACTAAACCACTAAAGTAAACAGAGAATGTTCTCTGCATACTTAATCTCTTAAATGTAAGATTTTAGCGAAGTCTACGAAAAAGTTCCTAAAAAATATTTAAAACTCAAGTCATCAAAGTAAATTGAATTCAGACAGTTAGTGATTTCTTTTATATCAAAACATAATATTTATGAAGGAATTACATATAATATCTGATTGTTCTTCCACGATATATTTTTTTATCTCATTTTAAGAAAAGTATCTGGGCGACCGAGCTTCGCTCGGTGTTTTTGGTTAAAATTACTTTTTTTTTTAATTCGGCTTAAAAACAAAAAGAAAACTTGAAAATAAAAAAATAAAAGTACTTTGTATCCGACCGGGATTCGAACACACCTGTGATAGTCTATCTCGCGCCTCGGCCACTTGACCACGATGCTTATTCACAATTGTGCGAAATTATTAACATACTTTGCGTAAAATAATGCTTAAGAAAATGGCATGAAAAGTCGAAAATACGCGTTTTCCCAGACATAAGACTAATCTAGATCGATGTTTCGCCCCCAAGAGGTTTTGCCCTCCACATACCAAATTTCAGCGAAATCGTTAGAACCGTTTCCGAGGTCGCCGGTATACATAAATAAATAAATGAAGATATAAATATACAAAAATTGCTCCTTTAAATATATTAGATAAGATTACATAACTCATTTACGACAATAACTGTGAAAAGTGAAGTATCGCTTAGTGGAGCTACTCGTAGTTTACTAGCGCTCCGTACTACACTGTACATAGCAAGTTGAATTCTCGTAGTGGGCAAATCTTTGTATGAAGATATTATCTATACAGATAAATAAAATTAAAGTGTCTATTTGTAATATCAAAATAACAGCTTTATACTAAATGCATGTGGAATTATATACGGTACTTATAAGAAAACACACATTTTTTTTAAATTTTCTCTGTCTGTCGGTTTGTTCCGGCTAATCTCCGAAACGGCTGGACCAATTTTAACGGAACTTTCACTGGTAGATAGCTGATATTACAAGGAATAACTTAGGCTACTTTTATTTTAGAAAAAGAATTAGAGTTTCGTTAAAAAAAATTAAAACGTCTTTATATTATAAAGAATAAAAAATGTGTCTTTTGGTCTGATTCGGACCTTAAACGTATGGTAGCTAAAAGTGGAACAATTAAGGAAAAGAATCAAGCTAAAATATATTATGTCGAAGATAATAGTAGAGTATATTAATGCTAAAAACTTCAAAGATATTATTTTAACAGCAAATATGAATGAATGTGATCATTATGGCCTTTCTACACTTAAAAAGATCTAAGGTAAACTACCTATTAAAGCATATATAACGTAACATATAGATGGCATCGTAAGTACGTCCCGATATTTCATAATAAAAATAAAGTCTCAGCTAGAAATCTATACATCTATACAGATAAATAAAATTGGAGTGTCTGTTTGTAATATTAAAATAACCGCTTTTTACTAAATGCATATGGATGTATACAAGGTACATATACCAAAACAACATTTTTTACAATTTTTGTCTGTCTGTCTGTCTAATCTTGTTCCGGCTAATCTCCGAAACGGCTGGCCCGATTTTGACGGGAATTTCACTGGCAGATAGCTGCTGTTATAAGGAATACCTTAGGCTACTTTTGTTTTAGAAAAAGAATCAGGGTTCCGCGAAAAAAAAATTAAAATCCATGAAATTGTGAACAAAATCCGCGTACGGCGTACGCAATAACGTACGTACGTAACGTAAATCACTATGTAATTTAAATGAATATCTTAGAAGTAGCAAGCTACTATTTATGTATAAACATAGGTAACCGTGTAAATATACCTAGGGACAAACGCGAGTGAAGCGAGCGTGAGTCGCTAGTAATAAATAAATTTTATCCGAGACTTGAATTTACTAGCAACTTGACACTATTGTGAAAGACGTGTTTGAAAGACGTATTGTAAAAAGAGTTTCCTTCCATTGTATTATGACATTTTATTCCATATAGTTTGCAAATCGAGTTTTTTTTTAGTGAAAAATGCAAAACTTCACTTCTTCTTCTTCTTATTCTATGAAACAATTGTAACGAAAATACCGGAAACGTGTAGTCTAATATTTTTCTTAAAACTACAAGCTGTAAAATATGAATCACATAAATTTTAAATATATACGTTATAAGAGCAATTCAAATATCAAAAACTAGCGACTCACCCTCGCTTTGCTTTGGGGTCATCCTTAGACAAAAACAAATCTGTCCCACGGAAACCGTACATTTTTTCGGGATGATATATAGCGGATAGCCTATAGCCTTCCTCTGTTAACGGACTATCTAATGAAAAAATATTTTTTCAAATCGGATTAGTGGTTCCTGAGATTAGCGCGTTCAACCAAACAAACAAACTTCAGCTTTATAATATTAGTATAGATACTTACAATTTAATCAATACTAAAAATGTAACATTGTTTCTGTTTCGAGAGAAAAGCTAATTATTGTCTGAACGTTTTAATACCCTTCAAGTTTTGAATTGTGAGTCAGCCATTAAAATTTTGCGCTCGACTTATAATTCAAAATTCATAACATTTACTTTTCACTTCATTCGCTAATTAATACAAAGCTTGATATTTACCAAAAATTTGACAGGAATAAAATAAAGTTAATCTATACTAATATTATAAAGAGGCAAAGTTTGTAAGTTTGTGACGTTGTAGGGGGTAATCACTGGATTTAGATGAAATTTGGTAAGAAGATAGTTTGAGACCCTGGGAAGGGCATAGGATACTTTTTATCCCGGAAATCATCTCTTAAGCGGGTGAAAATGGAAATGAAAGTTTGTATGGGGAATCAACCTAGGGACGAACCTGAGCGAAGCGAGGGGAGTCGCTAGTGAGTAATATTATTACAATTAACTACGTACTAAATATTATTAACCGTCTTTAGTTTTTATTGTGTGATTGTGATGTTAAAATGTGTTTTATTGTCTAATTCTATTTTGCTACTTCAATGATGATAAGGTCATTGATAATAGCGATTGACTGGAAGAGAAAAACTGAATGAACATGGAATGGTTTTATAAACAATTTGGTGCGTTTAATAAATTACACTTCTGGTTAGTGATCTTTTAAACATACAAATAAAGAGAATTTTTATATTATAAAAATAAATTAATGTAATATCAATGTTCATGTGTGTTTATAATTATCGTTGTCATAAAAAACTAGATATGTCAATAAAAAACATACTATATACATATTATGCGAAAATTAATTTCTACAGAAAAGACTTTTACATATTAACAATACTGTTACTAAGCAGAATCGACTATAAAAGTTATATTTATTGGAATATTTATTTATTTAATATATTATATTCTATATAATAATTAATAATATACTAATTTATTTTAATTTATCCATTACCTACCATGCCCAAGGTAAAATACCAAAATGTTTTCTTTCTAATTGATTTAAAATTAAAAAGAAAAAACATGTAAAGTTAATTAAAACATACAATTCAAGTATATTGGAAGGCCATGTAGTATCTAATTTGATACAACTTCAACTCATTTGATAGGTAATCCAGAACCAAATATCGTCGAAGCTCGTCACGATTTTTCGGAACTGATATTAAAACCGTCACAATCTTTAAACTTTTTTTCATATAATATTACTTTATTGCCCTGTATTGTGAAAATATTAAATAAAAGACATAATACTTATTGTTAGTAAATAATTAAATGGGCTGTGGTACTATTTGTAAATAGCGCCATCTATATCCGCTTTTTAAATAGAACTATTTAAAGATACTAGAGCCATCTATGGGAAATGTGCTTGTTAAAGCTGTACTATAAAACCTCTTTCTATTTTTGTTATTTGTCTGTTTGAATATAATAACTTGTATGCTAAAAAGATGGCGTTAATTAAGAATGTCGAAAATATAAAATCGTATTTTGTTTGTTTACTTATTTTCATATTGTAAAATTATATGTATTTTTTAAGCAAATTATAAATTTGTTACAGGAGGAAATCTCCATTAAAAAATATGAATACCGCGCTACACAACTTCATCTTGCTGCTGTTAGAGCTCAGGTAAGTGTAATTGTTTAGTAGATTATGATTATTATTTATTTTAAATAGGTATTATTTTTTTAAGCTTAAAAATGCGAAAATGTAGTTAAACATTAACTTTAAATAGTTTCTTGAAGTTAGAGGCAAAATAGTTCTAATTTCTGGTAATTTATTTTATTAAGCAATTTTAGATTAATGCTTAATACAAGTACTAAATATACCTATAGACAATTTTTTTAATATGTTATTTAAATACTATACTATCAACTATCAATATTATACGTTTTGTAAAATAGAAACCATAAAATAAAATTTAAAAAATTAGGCATCTTAAGATATTTACATAAGTTTTCTCTTCAGAAACCCCTATGTTATAAAATATGTATTTTGTTTTCAAAAGAAGACCTTCAACATTGGATAGAGATCGCATTCAATGTAAATAAACGCTCTCTAGTCTCTAGACATACTGCGCATGCCATGTTGCGACAGTTCTCCAAAACCATGCGAAGTAGACACCCGACCTCCAATCAATATATTTCAATATTTCCCGCTATTTTCACTCTTTATCTTTACAGTGATTTCCTTAAAATTTTGTATTTAACTGTATGAATGCTCTATAAAAATCGTGGTAAATAAACAGTAACTTTTAATTTGAAGCAGTGTTCAATAGTGAAATTTTACTCTTCTCGCGATTAGGTAAGTAAGTAATAAATGTATTATTAAAGTATATTTTTAGTGTTTATAATTATATTTAGTGAAAAATTTAGCAAATACATTAGTTATATCTGGTTAAAAAGATTTAATAACAATAAGTTATTTCAAAGTGAATAGTGCCGCATTGCGCACAGCCTCCCCCTCATTCAGTCGGAATCTGAGATGAGATCTCACGGACTGACATAACCTACTTATTATTATATCAGCTGTGTTTTATATAAGGATATTGCAATTTATTTACATTTTAGTAAATAAACTTGTTTGATTTGTGACATTATACATATATATATTCGTAATCACGGATCGTAAAAGAAAGTTTAAGTTTCGTGCTAAGATGGGTTGGATTTCAATGAAAAATCACATGGTAAGTCCTTTTTGCTAAATAACACGCATTTAATTCTTCATAATAAATGTATGCCTTAATAGCAGGTTTAAATAACATTATTATTATAATTCATAACGTTTATTAAGCTTTGTTAATTAATTACAACAAATTTTATATTCGTATAGGTACAAAATTACACGCCATTATTAACTAGAATTTACGACATATTAATAATTTTCGTATATTTATTTCAAAAAAATGTATTTTATACACATGAAAGTGCTGCCAATATTTTAATGAGTACTTAACTAACCTAAATTAAAAATATATCACCGACTTCTGCTATACTTTAGGAGCTTTAACAAAACAACAGATATTCCAGGTACCTATTTCATTAATCAATTATTCATTAATCAGCTTAGATATCAGTTCCTTCAATTAATTAAGCATTTTTTTTATATTTATGTCTGTATAAATATTTTATTGTTCTACAAATAGCTAGGAAAACGAACGGTAATTTTCATTATACGAATTCTATTATTTTCCTATGAACGCTACCATACCTACCAATTTTCCCGCGCGTTCGCTGCGCCTCTACGCTTATGTCGTGAACTAATATGCGTCATGTACTATGTAGTTGTGATTATGGTGTGTTAGTCGAGACGTGTTTGTTTCTAAAAAAATATTTATTACTTAGTGTTAGTAATATATAAGTGATTAGAATTAACTTTCTAGAATATTACATGAAGGTAAGTCATATTTAACTATATCTTTCTGGTTATGTAATTAGTTATACCGTAAAAAATATTGATGATGAGGCAGATATTATATTTCTACTAAGTTATAGGATGAAAATATAAACTATAATATTGATATAGAATAATATGCACAAATTTACTGGACGTATTTTAAACAAAATAATGTAATATATAGTTTTCTATATAAGTAACATAACCTCAAAATTATCATATTTGTTCGATTTTCTTATTTTATTAAGTAGTCACATTTAACTTTTTACCCTAATTTAGCTGTTAGTACTTTCTAGTCATGACTAATATTTAATAAAAATAATTAAATAGTTGCTAATTTATTGTTTACTGTTTAGGCGGGAAACATTGCTTTGTCATACAACCTGTCAGAAGTACAAGTTATTCAACTGCTTTATTGTTTATATTTCAGAATTATAAGGACTTCATCGTAGTTTTTGTTTTGTATTTACAATGAAACAAGCATCAAGTGAAAAATCAAGGAAAAATGGTTATCAATCAGATGACGATAATGTGAGATATAAATTAAATAGAGACTTTTTTGATAACACTGCAAAAAGCACAGCCAAAGTTACTAAGAAACAAGATGTAAAAGTACAAGACGATGACAACATTCGTTATAAATTCCCAAAATCTCCTTTAAAGCCTAAAGTAGAAAGAAAATCAAAGCCCAAACCTAAAATTAAAGTTAATTTTTGGAGTAATAAGACAACAATAAGCAGGTTAAACAAACCTGAGATAAGCAAAGAAAACAATAATAGGAGACATACAGTTGGTGGTGAAATTGCAGTTACATCTAAAGCAAAAAATCCTGTAAAAGTCCGTAAGCGAGTCTCTTTTCTACCATCACCTATATTTTCTGATAACCACATACCTATGGTCACTGTGCCAGATGATTTGACAATTCAACTGAATGAAGAAGAAGCCAATGATATAGGTGAAGACTTGAATCTTGCATTTGTTAATAGTGAATCTGAAAAATCA
This sequence comes from Argynnis bischoffii washingtonia, assembly GCA_033884665.1. NCBI lineage: Eukaryota > Metazoa > Arthropoda > Insecta > Lepidoptera > Nymphalidae > Argynnis > Argynnis bischoffii. The sequence continues at coordinate 7,098,920 of CM066618.1, read as the reverse complement.
AACGATAGTTCAAAACCTAAAACTAGAACTTCATCTGTGAAAAGTGGCCCTCAAAAACGTAAAAGGAGCTCGGAAGACACTGACCCTAGATCTCAGGGTAATGAGTATGAGTTCGAATTTTTTTCTAAATATGTGGTCCAAAAACTTAGAAGAATGGAGACTAATCAAAGAATTTATTCAGAAAATTTAATCAACACAGTCCTTATGTTAGGACAGCTTGGAAAATTAAATGGTAAATCAAAAATATTAGAACCATAATCTTATGTGTATTGCTTTTATTTAATATGCATATACACACATATACAAATTATTAGTAAATTATTATATACGGCTCGTTCTTTTTCTCTTGTGACAATCATGTGTCCCTCATCTCATTTTGTGTCATATTAGAGTATAGATTATTATATAATCATTATTTGAATTTACATCCTCATCGCTTTATACCTTTTAATACTAAATAATCTTTCACTTTCTGTAGCCCATAATTTTTTTGCATGTGTTTATTTTTCATTAAATACTGTGACAGAGTAGTAATTCATAATGATGCCCTACCGAAAAGAAACCACTCTGTCACAGTCTTTTCTCGAAAATAGCCACAAAACAAACAACATTACGGGCATGAAAACAAAGATTAAATGATCCAAATGAAAATTAAATGCATTTGCAAAAAAATATTGAACTCTGTAATAAAAACATTGTTACTTGAAAAACTCGAAAAACTGAGAAACACCAATTGATTGTCAGAAGAGAAGAAGAACGAACCATACTCCATTTTTATTTAAAATTTGGAGCTAATATATTATAATGAATGACTGTTGTTATAAGTTATAAATTATACTATAATTAAGTAAACAATATATTCTATTTCTATACTGTTCAATGGTTGCGAGTTTAATTAATGAAATGATTATAAAATCATTTGTATTAATGGCTTAACTTAATGAAATGTTATTTTTTAAACATGTCTAACCTAAGCCTTGGTCACAATGGGAACATACAGTAACATCTAGCACACATTATAACTTTATTGGACATGTATAAATTGTTAATAGGAGAATTCATTTTAAATGTTTTGTGTCGAGATTTAATAAAGTCAGTATATTTTTGACAAGTTATTCAAGCTGCTTAGCAGTGAATTGTTTACAAAAACTACGATAAAACTATATATATGACCATATAATAATACATGTAGCATAACTTTAAACAAAAGTAAGTGCATCCTAAGCTATAATTAATGTTTTTTTTGATTGCTGAAAAAATCTTTAATGTAAAGTTACAAAAGTATGACAACGAAATACCAGCTCTATTCCTATTCTAACATAAAAATGCTAATAAGATATGTATATTGACACTCATAAATTAGGTAAATTAAAACTTGATAATACAAAAATATAACATACATTATTTAATTTTATATTATTAAATTAATTTCATTTTTTTATTTAATTATGAACTATACAAAATATATTTTTAGGTAATAAATTATAAATTTTGTCGGAAACGTTTTTGTTATTTAATTCAGAACTGAGCATATTGTATACCTTTGTTTGAAGTTATGCAACACATATGACCTTTATATTAAATTATAGCATTAATTTTTTTGTGGTTAAAGTAAATCTTCTTTGACGCTGTGGCAAATACCTCAATTAAATTAAAACAAATCCAAATATAATATTTTTTATGAAATTATTAATAATACTAATAACAAAATTTTTTTTATAAATATACCTATACATATTTTTTATTACATATTAATAATAAATTTGACTCTCACTTCCGTGACACTCATTTTTCCAATATATTGACTTACCTCTCAGTCGCGCCTAAAGAACTTTTACTTCAAAAATTTTTTTCAAGTATAACTTTCACTTGTTTTTGTGAAAATAAAATTTTATTTAATTCAAAAAAAGTTTGCCAAGTTAATGTTTTTCTTTATGTATATAGGTGAATATAAGATTATAAAATATGTTTTTCTTATATTTGTGAATGTTATGTATGAATTTATAAACTATAAAGATTCTATAATAAAAAGTTTAAACATTGTTGTATATGTCAATGATTGTTTGGTATTAGTATATATGTCGCAGAGTAATTGTAAGATCCGTTAGATGATTATTGAGAAGGCTAAGGCAGGAGCAAAGCGTAGGGTAGCACCTGCCTTAGCCTCTCTGTAGGTTTTTTTAAAATTTAAAAACCAAAAACCCCTACTATCAAAAATAAATATCATATTTTGAATGTAGGCAAGGAAAACATATTCATAATGATTAGACAAACTGTGTCATCACAGGTAATGTAAATAATGAAAATTAGTATCATATTTTATTGAATACACGTCGAAAGTTGAGATTATTTTTTGTTAACTTCATAAAAATATTGTCAAAATATTGCCTTACAATATCACTATAGTGTCCCCGTGATATTACAATGACACTAAAACCAGTCCATTAAATTGTAAGAAATGAAGTCTACTGACAATCTACTGGTTAATTATAATATCACTAGTGGAATTGTAATACACGGCTTTGACAATATACCTGCGACATATATAATAGATTAATATAAATAAATTGATTCCTGATACATTTTGTGTCAAAATCAAAAAATAGGTGCTGATAGTTTATAATTCCTAATTAAAGATTATTCTGTTCTTCACTAACAAACCTTTTATTGAATTATTTCTGTGATTTTTCATAAATATTGGGATTTAGTTATGCTAAATTGTACAAAAACCCTAAATTAATTTGTATTTTAATTGTGTTTGTAACATCTCTTATATTCTTTGGAAAATAATTTGTAGTGTAGAGTATTAAATTTTAATCTTTATAAAATTTTATTTATTACTCCTTTTCATTGAAACTCGGCAAATTGTTGAAATACTAATAGCTACGTAAACTTTAATAAAAATGTATTTAAAAATGATAGTTCCATGATTTTATTTACCATATTGAAAGTATTTTGAATTCGATTATAAAGTAATGGTTTACATTTTGGGCATTTTGGTATAAATAAATTCTCAATTTGCTTGTTACATATCAACTAGACTGTAATCTTTATTAAAAAGTGATAGCCTGGGCAATGGAAACACATTATATGTCTTAAGGTCAACACTGTTTCATATTCGAGTTTATAAATCAATGTAGTATATAAATTAGGGTTAAAATGCATTGCCAGGGCTATCGCCATGTTATGTTTTTGGTTCAAAACTGCAATAAATAATAATATTTAGATAAAGCTAGTTATTTAATAAAGCAGCGAAGTTTTTGAGTTTATTAGTAATTTAGGATTATACATGAAATGTACAGATTGTTTATGTACCAATATACATAATATTTTCTTACCGTTTAACATTTAGTATGTAAAGTATTAGTTTTTATTTGAAGGTTTGGTTGCAGCAATTTGCTACTTTTGTTCGTTTTTTTTTAAATAATGAATTAATTTATTGGCCTTTAGGTATAATTATTTTTCTTACTGTTTTTCCAGGTATAAAAGTTTTTTTTTTTCTTTCAATACAGATGTCACTTGTGTCGCCTATAAAAATGTAAGAAAAATATTTTAGATTCACTATTTTCAAGCTGTTCCTGTAACTGAATCACTGTAATAAAAATACGGCCTTACTAATAAAAAAATATTAAAAACATTGTCTTTTATGTTCTTTACCTTATAATCTTCTATAATGTCCTTGGTATGCACAAAAAAATTAATGCATATCGGTTCCTCTTTATATAGATAAAAAAAAATAGTACCGCATTTGTATACCAGATCATTAAAAATTTTACACAATTTAACAGCATTAAGAGTTTTTAGCAAGATTCTACCTAAATACTCTTAGCTAAACCTCGGTGCAGTCCATATGAATATTACCAATTTGAATTTGATAGTTTAGTTTTAATGTAAGAAGTAATTGAAATTGTAAATACAAAAGTTCCAGCCCAAGTAGAATTTTTAACATGTTTGCACAAAGCAAATGTAGGTAGGTCATGTTTTTTTTTGGTATCGTGTCATAAAAATACATTAAGGCCGTGATACTTACTCGCCAGTTGGCCTTAAAAAGGACTGGTAGACGAGATAAGAGTGGATAGGATAATAATATCCTCTTAACCGAATTCGGACAATTTTACTGAAAATGGCCATCAGCACAGAGTCTGAGAGCTCTATATTCCCATCTCAAAGTCGGGTGGGACGGCAATTCGACCCGAACGATGAAAAAACACTTAATCACAGATAATAACTTCTCAACTCTAGGCTGTTAAGAATTTCTTGACAGAAAAGACCAATAACTATACTTGGCCGTTTTAAATAAAACTAATTTTTGAATTTTTTCGCGGTTATTTAAAATTTTCATTGTATGTCTGATCAGATGAGACCGTACGCATAGTTTTGTATGATGTTCTTAAAATATTAAAAAAAAATATAACAGGACTAATTTATTTTATTTCGTAACTAGCGACTCACCCTCGCTTCGCTCGGGTTCGTCCCTAGTTTCGTTTCAATTTTTTTGAGCGATACCTTAATTCTTTCTCTAAAATAAAATTAGCCTTACTCCTTATAATATCAGTAATCTGCCAGTGAAAGTCCCGTTAAATTTGGTCCAGCCGTGTCGGGGATTAGACCAAACAAACAGACAGACAGACAAAAATTTTTAAAATTGTATTTTTCTTATAAGTACCGTATATAATTCCATATGCATTTAGTATAAAGCTGTTATTTTAACATTACAAACAGGCACTTCAATTTTATTTGTCTGTATAGATATTTATTATTTAGGTGCAATTACTAATAAATATTATTTTAGGGTTCCGTACCCAAAAAGTAAAACGGGACCCTATTACTAAGATTTCGCTGTTCGTCTGTCTGTCTGTCTGTCCATCTGTCACCAGGCTGTATCACAAGAACCGTGATAGTTAGAGAATTGACATTTTCACAGATGATGTATTTCTGTTGCCGCTATCACAACAAATACTAAAAAACAGAATTAAACAAATATTTAAGGGGGCCCCATACAACAAACGATTTTTTGCTCGTTTTCGTTGATGCTTGAAATATTCACAAAACATTTAGTTATATATTCACTTTAAAAATAATTAATTAAATTAAAATAAATATTTAAGGAGGGCGGGCTCCCATAAAACACACATGCAATGAGCAATCTTTGACTTCGACATTTATTTTTTGTCTGAGGCTTTGAAATATAACATACAATAATTACCTACCTACATAAGAGTAGGACTCTACGGTCCACTCTGCTATCAGAGAAATACCAGGAGCAACCCGCATAGCCCACCGAAGTGGGTCACCTCCCAGTGCGTTTCTTGCCTTCGCGCCCGGTTGTACTACCGGGCACTACTGAGCCCCCCCCCCCCCTCCCCCCACATGCGTTCACCTTGTCGTGGGGGGGAGGGAGGGGGGGGGGGGGCTATGTCTCATATCATTTAAGTAAATGTCAGCATGTAAAGTCAGTTAATAACCGACTATCTATGTAGGTACTTATTAGTTATTGTGCACTATGTGGGCTTTGCTAAAACCGTCTTGCAATAACAACCTTTGAAGGGTAAGACTAATTGGAACCTGAACAAAAGCATCCAAGTGTTAGGGATTTAGGAAATTATTATAAAAATATACTGAGCAGTGGGCGTAGAGTAATGAGGTAGGTACATCTTTTTACTTTCATCCCTTTGAAATTAATAATGGCATATAAGATTAGGTTTCATTATTCATTGTGGTCTTATCACAAAACAGGCGAAAATAAATATTTACTCGTTATAATTCTAATTTTAATATTAAAAATTAGTTAACGTAAGCTGGACAACATATTTTCAGTATAAGTAACTAACGTGCAAACGTCGCCAGACTCAAAGTTCAACATAATTTGGTGAATATTTGTTAATGATTACCTTACCTATACCTTGGCTGAAAAATATTGGATTGTTATTCTATTAAGGTATTGAACACAATTCTTAATACATGTGATTTTGTTGCTAAAAAGGTATCAATTTTAAGCAAGATTACGTAAAAAAATGAAAAAGCTAAGAACCAGGAACTTTCGATAATATAATTAATCTTTTAAAAGTACATAATATATTAAGTTCCAGATTAGTAATCGATTCCAGAAAATTGGCGCCAATAGCATTTCTGCATAATGCACATTTACCTACCTAGTAATTTTAAATTCTAAATATGCACATTAATTTAACTTTATATTTAGAATATTTTCCAATTTAACTTTAAGTCTTTTCATATTGATTACTTAGTAGGCATTTTTGAAATCGCTTTACATTGACTTTATCTATACTATAATAAAGCAGTAACTTAGCGAAATCTGTACATGAAATATTTTTAAAAACAATGACTGTAACGTATTATGTATTTTAGATAGTATAGTAGATTGTAGACAATATAAACCCATAAACAATAGTTATTAAAATTTTTGTTTGTTTGTCTGTATGTTTATTTGTCTGTTTGTGTGTGTCTGTCGGTGGCGCAAAAAGTAATGAACCAACGTGATTTCAACGAAATTTTTGTGAAGTGATATCTTATTACTCGGGTCAACACTTAGGATACCTTTTACCTTAGGAAAATCTTTCTTTCCCACGGAAAAAAACACAATAACTAGTTATATCGAGTCGTCATTAGAAACCTTTCGCTGGCTTAACCTTAAGACTTACATCAAAACAATGTACTTTCTAAAAATTATAGATCCTGAAAAGGCCTACATGAAAGTCTTGTGTATATATTTCTCCTAAGGTACACTCGCAATACCTATTCTTATCTATATACCTACATATAATAAAACTAACTTAGTTAAATTGATGTGCGCGTTTCATTCAAAAAGTACTGAATCGATTTTAAATAAATTTTGTGTGTTGTTGTTGTTAGTGATAACTTATCAATCGAGTCAATATTTAGGATACCTTTTACTACAGGAAACTTTTTCGTTTTCACGGGAAGACTCAATAACTGGTTCTATCGAGTCGTGCTTAGAAATTTATATGGCTAAAGCTGGCTAAACCTTAAGACCTACATCAAAACAACCGTACTAGAAAATTATGGGCCTTAAAAAGGTCTACAGCAAAGTCTGTAATATTATGTGTTTATCTCTTGAGGTACTCTCGCAATAATTATTTTTACTATAAACTGGCGACTTACCTTCGCTTCGCTTCGGTTCGTCCCTAGACAAAAACAAATCTATCCCACGGGAACCATACATTTTTCCGGGATGATATGTAGCCTAAAGCCTTCCTCAATAAATGGACTATCCAACACAAAAAAAATGTTTCAATTCCAAACAGAGTAGTTCCTGAGATAAGCGCGTTTCAACCAAATAAACAAACAAACAAACTTCTCAGCTTTATAATATTAGTATAGATTATAATATTAAAGACAATGTAACGACTTACTGACTTATCACGTTCAGCTCAAGCCAATGATGATAGACCAACACTACAAAAAAGCCAGCTTTATACATATATCCATTATCCATGCTAATATTAAATGCAAAAGTATCTCTATCTGTCTGTTTGTCCATCACCTTTACACGGTTAATCCGCCGAACCAATTTAGATGAAATTTGGTATGGAAATATTTTGAGACTCTGGGAATGACACATACATATCATGATGATGATGATAGCATCCTATGGCCCCTATGTGGGGCAAAGGGCGTCAACAGTACTCCGCCATCGTGTTCGGTCTTGGGCTATTACCTTTGCCTCTGACCATGTGAGCCCGATTGCTTTCAACTTCGCAGCTACTGAACGTCTCCAGGTGTGTTTAGGACGGCCACGTTTTCTCTTCCCTTGCGGAGTCCATTCCAGAGCTTGTCTAGGGATGTGATTGGGAGCTCTTCTGAGAGTATGGCCGATCCATGTCCACTTCCGGCGCTTGATCTGGTGACCGATCGGTGTTTCAAGACAAAGACCCCACAGTTCTTCGTTGGAGATCTTTTCGGGCCAGAAGGTATTAAGTATCTGTCGTAAGCATCGGTTTATGAAGATTTGTATCCGCTGCGTGATGTTTTTTGTTACCCTCCACGTTTCGCACCCATAAAGCAGGACGGTTTTAACGTTCGAGCGAAATATTTTTAATTTCACTCTACGTGTTAGTTTCCTAGACTGCCATACCGGTCGTAGCTGTGCGAAGGTCGCCTGAGCTTTGGATACTCTAGAAGCGATATCCTCTTCAGTCCCCCCAGTTTCTGACACGACACTACCAAGATAGGTAAACTTCTTTACACGCTCTATTGGTTCCGAGCCTAGTGTCAGTGGAGAAGAGTTCCTTCCTTCAGTGCGCATTTCTTGGGTCTTCTGGGTGTTGATTTTGAGGCCATCGAGAATAGCTTCACTCTGCAGATCGTCATACATATCATGCCGGAAAATATATAATATTTAAGGGGGTGAAAAGAGGGGTGGAAGATTGAATGGGGAATCAATCATAAGTATGTGGGATATATATTACATTTTAAATTTGTATAATATTTACCTACTTTTATATACCTATGGATGTGCATTGTACATCTATTCTATACTTTTTAAAACGTACCCTAGGGGCGAACCCGAGAGAAGCGAAGGTGAGTCGCTAGTTTTAGATAAATATCTAAAGATGTAAATAGAGGTTAATAGCTTTCTTCTTATCTAGGTAAAATCTATACTTAATATTATAAATATGAAAGTTTGTGAGCATGGATGTTTGTTACTCTTTCACGCCAGATCGGCTGAACGGATCTAGATGAAATTTGGCACAGAGATAGATTATAGTCTGGAATAACATATAGGCTACTTTTTATCCCGGAAAAATGTACGATTCCCGTGGGAAAGGTTTGTTTTTGTTTTTCTGTGTTTAATATTTTTGTTGAATGTTCAGGCTTTTTCATGGACGCAATGTGCGCCTGGACGTCTCTATGCTATTTAAGTTTTTTTTTAGTCATCGTAGGTACATATAATATGTTCAAAATTTTCCTATAATAAAGGTAAATAATAACAAACAATGAAGAAGGTAAAAAGTAAAATTTTAAGTGAAGTCCATAGACCTTTATAAAGAAACATGTTTTTAAGGTTCCTTTTTTTCTCAACATAAGATTGGTTATTTATACAGTACTAGCGACTTACCCTCGCTTCGCTTCGGGTTCGTCCCTAGACAAAAACAACTCTATCCCACGGGACCCGTTCACTTTTCCGGGATGATATATAGCCTATAGCCTTCCTCAGTTAACGGGCTATTAAATGCAAAAAGAATTTTTCAAATCGGATCAGTAATCCTGAGATTAGCGCGTTCAACCAAACAAACAAACAAACTCTTCAGCTTTATAATATTAGTATAGATTAAACTTGGTGTGACTATGGAGCTCTTTTACATGTGACTACCAAAACTGAGTAGCTTTATAGCCAAACCAAGTTTGAGTCGAACACGTGCAAGGAGTTTCAAATACTATTCAACATATAGTTCTATTTTCATGGTAAATATGTCATATTTTTAATTGCATTTTTATGCAATACGTAAAATATATTATTGGGTACTCATTTTGAAAACTGTAGCTTTAAAAAAAGAGAAACTTATGTGTACCTTGCGTTTGTCACCGATTCTGCTAAGAAAAGTTTCGAGACGGAGGCAGTTTTCTCCTTGACTGACTCTACATATTTCAATGATGATTCAAAATCATTTTAAAAGATATGGTTAAAAATAATAAAATATAAACTTGTAAAAAAAATTCAATTATTTACTTCATGTGGGAATCAACCTGGTAGAATCTAGCATTAAACGCATCGTGACAAATAATCTCTTCATCTATTTATCATTCAAGGAATAAGTATATGTAATCAAATTAGTATTCTACGAAAGTTTAGTTATGATCATCGATCCGGGAACCATAGTGGTTCCCGGATCTTGCAATTACAATATAAATTACAAAAACTGTATCATTGGTTTTAGAAAACTTCCAAATGATGACTATTTTCACGGCCTCAACAATTCTTTAATACAATATTATGTAATTTAATAACAACTGAATCTTACTCAGGATGAAATAGTTTACAAAGTTTTCTTATAAATCACATTTCGATAGAAAAACCATTTCTAATAGCAATTCAACAAATTAGATATAGAAGTGATTTGTTCGAAGTGTTCATGGTCGAATAGAACGTGTTGTTAGCAAGCGGTTGCCGGGAAACGTCGGAGGTGTGCTACATCCGACGCCTAGTGACGAGTCAGTAGTCAGTCGACTCCCGCCCGCCCTCTGACTAGGGGCTTAGTGCGTTATATTTTTCCAGAAACCTATCGTCTCTATTCTTTTTATGTTAAACTTAACAGTGATTTTATACTTGTGGAGTGTGAAGATGGCCTCGAAATATTTAGCTCTGCGTTTTGTTCGTTGATAAATCGCGAAAATGTAATTTTCAAATGTGAGAAATATTAGCCAAATTTTATTTTTTTATTAATCTTACTTACTTACTTTTCTCAATAATTACTCTACAAATTTTGTTAATTTATATTTTTTAAACGTTTTTCGTTTTTTTAAACGAAAATCAACATTTTAAGAAAGTCTAAAACTTCTGTTTAGATATAATTACAATGGATATAGTACATAGATTACATTATTTAGTGCTATCTCAAAAGTCTGATTTGATGACTATGGATAGAGAACAAAGAATGCGCATGCGACGGCAATCAAGTCTTCCTGATTATAACAAAGCAAACAAAACCAGGCAACGTCTTGAACAAGCTTATTTTAATGATGTAAGTACAAGTTCGCTAGTTTTTATTTAATTTACAGTTGCATGCATATATGTGCATTGTACATACATACTTAGGTAAAAATATTTCACACATAAAATAGCGAATAATTCATAACAATTACCAATTAACATTATTATAATATATTTTTAAATCAATACCCTTAGAAATGTAAGATAACAATTACCTAACAGTTGTACAAGCCTAATATAGAACCTTCATTATACGACATTAAATCTGGAATTACATACAAGACACTAAGCAAATGATATATTTTATAAATATTAGCATTATATAATAAAGTAGTATTATATAAATACAATCTGGGTGGTTACAAAATAAAACAAATGTATAGTTCGAAATCAGCTAACGCATTTCAGCAGTACGAGCTTTGTCAAACAACTTATAAAATACTAGCGACTTACCCTCGCTTCGCTCGGGTGTGTCCCTAGGTACGTTTTATTTTTTTTGAGCGAAACCCTAATTCTTTTTCTAAAATAAAAATAGCCTAAGTTACTCCTTATAATATCAGCTATCTGCCAGTGGAAGTCCCGTTAAAATTGGTCCAGCCGTTTCGGAAATAAGCCTAAACAAACAGACATACAGACACAATTTTTAAAAATTGCGTTTTTCTTATAAGCACCATATATAATATGCATTTAGTATAAAGCTGTTATGTTGATATTACAAACAGACACTTCAGTTATATTTATCTGTATAGATTTTTATTAAGATTTTTAACTGTGTAAGCAATTGCTCAAATAATATTATAATATTATCTCCTTTTGACGTGAAACGTATTTTTTTCTCACAACTACTGGTTTAATGAATTACTAGATACTTTATGATATATAAATGTCTAGACTCTAGACCCTCTTTGTACAGTGGTGTTGCATTTATTATATTTTCTAAATTAGAAATTCACATTTCACATAATGTTCATCATTTCTTAATTACTTTATTCATTAATTTATTGTTTTGGTTATATAAGCTTTTGTATTGACAATCTGCATTATTCTCTTTGAACATGTACATAAATAGATGTTCATGTAGGTTCCTACTCAGAATTGATACTGACCATTTCGACGGAATATTATGACTTATCTAGAATAGAATAGAATGAAATGTTGACTCTATGCTCGTGGATTTTTTTAAATGCATTCGATTCTTATGTAGAGCTTTATTCACAACTAGCGACTCACGCTCGCTTCGCTCGCGTTCGTCCCTAGGTACGTTTTCACGGTTAGCTATGTTTAGGTATACATAAATAGGAGCTTGTTACTCATAAGATATTCATTTAAATTATATAACGATTTACCCTCGTTTTGCTCGGGTGCGTATGCCGTATGCGGATTTTGTTCACAATTTCATGGGTTTTTTTTTTCGCGGAACCCTAATTCTTTTTCTAAAATAAAAGTATCCTAAGTTACTCCCTATAACATCAGCTATCTGCCAGTGAAAGAAAAGAAAAATCTCCCGTCAAAATCGGTCCAGCCGTTTCGGAGATTAGTCGGAACAAACAGACAGACAAAAATTGTAAAAAATTTTGTTTCTATATATGTACCGTGCATACATCCATATGCATTTAGTAAAAAGCGGTTATTTTAATATTACAAACAGACATTCCAATTTTATTTGAAAATGATTATCGATCGAAAATCATCAAATCAATTAATATATAAATAACCCGTTTATGAAAATATTTTTATAAGGCACGTTGACTTAATTAGCCAGAAGATTCCATCATCATGAAATAATTCAATCTATACATATAATAAAATTCTAACTAAGCCGAATCTGTACATAAAATATTTTTTTTTTTTTGGAAAATCTTATTGAAATAGACATTATTATCGATGCAGAGGCCGAATCTATAGTTTTTAGAATTTTTCTCTGTCTGTCTGTCTCTCTGTCTGTCTATTACCGTATCGCAGAAAAACCACTGGAGGGATTTTGATGAAATTTAGTATGACGATAGCTGGATATCCGGGGATATAGGATACATTTTACCGCGGGAGATTATCTCATTCCCACAGGAGTATACACGCTATAACACAACCCAAATATTTATGATCAGAATTTCTTGAAACTTGGTATTAATGCTCTTCAATACAATTGAATAAATACGTATTTTAGCGTTATTTTGAAATTCATCCCATAAGGAGATAAAATAAGGGATGAAAATTTGTATGAAACCTACCTTTTTAAAGTTTTTTTGTTGTAGTTTTAGCGCGAGCGAAGCCGAGGGTTTTGCTAGTTTATAATATAAAATTATTCATAAATGTAACGAAAGGAATCTGCCATGTTACAAATTCTGATATCTATCTACCTTGATTCGCACATAATATGTTATAACAAGTAAAACATTTTAACAGATATAATATATTCAACAAGAAACGACTACTTTTTCCAATTTTCATACATATACTTTCTTTCTCAACGTTATTTGCTTCAACTTATTTCTATGTAAATGATTTTTGTCTGGATGCTGACAAAGAAAAACTGCGCGTCACTTTATTGCATTGGACAAAAAATAATCAAAATTAAATAATACTAGTTTCTGCATATGATTGCGTTCTCGTAAAAAGTAGATATCTCCACACGACATTTTCTACAAGTTTCACATTGTATTAAAATACATGTTATGTATTAAAATATTTCATATTATAACTACACATAAATAATATTTATATTGAGTACATAAAGACCTTTGCAACCAATCTTAATCAAAGTTAAGTCAAGCACCTGAATAAAGAATCTGTAACTGTAAAAAAAACAACTAAAAGCTAATGTTTCAAGTGACGTCATTAGGTAGTTTAGCAGTTACCTGGACGATCGTCAGCAGTGTGTCCGTGTTGATCCTCCTCCTACTTTCCTCTTTCAGCAGGAGTTCCACAAGGTGGTGTCCTTTCACCTCTTCTGTTTTCTATATTTATTAATACAATTTCCACACTTCTTTCATGTCCCTATCACCTTTATGCTGACGACCTACAGCTTTACGCTGCCTCCAGTGACCTCAATAATATTGAACGGCTAAACAATGATCTGTATTTCAAAAACTCCTTCTCCTGAACTATGTAAATTGCAGAGGTAATTATAAAGATGTTTGTTAGAATAAGTGTCTTGAGGTGATGGAAAAATCTGTTGCAAATTAAAACTGCACTAGCTCACTACTGTTACCTATTTTAGATTATACTTTATTCTTTCCCTCTTTTTCTCCATCCTCTATAACCCAACTACTCCTTCCTACTTATAGGAACGATTTAATTTTCTAGGTTCATACGACTCTGGTTTGCAACCTAGGTCAATTTTAGGTCACTAGATATTTTTAAACGTCATCTAATTATTATCTATCTTTTTAGCTATTAAGTTTAAGTATATACTTATGTATTTATATGTATGTATGTATGTATACATACATGTTTATATTTTTGTCTTAAGTATGTATTTATGTTTGTAAAGGTAGGTTATCATGCTTGTACTTAGTATTAATTGTACCGTCTACGTTTCCTCTAATCCTTTCACCAAAGGTTGCCCTTTTTTCATTTTTATTTTTATCCTCTGTATTCTTCTTTTGTGTGTGCAATAAAGTATTTATCTATCTTTCTATCTAAAGTTTTTGGACATGTGTATAAAAATATTACATTCTTCTATACATATAATAAAATTTTAACTGATTCGAATCTGTACCTTAAATATTTTTTGGAAAATTTTATTGAAATAGACTTCATTATCGATACAGAGGCCGAATCTATAGTTTTTAGAATTTTTGTCTGTCTGTCTGTTACCGCATCACAGAAAAACCACTGGAGGGATTTTGATGAAATTTGGTATGATGATAGCTGGATATCCGGGTCAACATATAGGATACAATTTACCGCGGGAGATTATCTCATTCCCACGGGAATACATGTTATAACACAACCCAAAAAATATTTATGATCAGAATTTCTTCAAACTTGGTATTAATGCTCTTCAATACAATTAAATAAATACGTTTTTTAGCGTTTTTTGAAATTCATCCCATAAAGAGATAAAATAAGAGAAGAAAATTTGTATGAAACCTACCTGTTTAAAGTTTTTTTGTTTTAGTTTTAGCGCGAGCGAAGCCGCGGGTTTTGCTAGTATTATATATAATTCAATCAATTTTGCAATAAGCTCTAGCAGAATTATATTTTTTTTATTCCGAACAAAAAAAGAAGTATTGAAAGTTTTACTGTCGTTTAGTGTCCAAAGTTAGTATGAAAGTTTCGAAGATTCCACTTGTCGAATAGTTACTTCTATTATTGTAATGAATGTTAATAGCTTCACGTAAATTTCGAGCATTTATACAGTATCAATCCTATATTAAAAACGTATTGTTTTCCATGATATATTGTAAAAGATATAAATAAAAGAAATAGTGCGGTAGATAACCTATTCTTTGGCCAAATAGGCAACTGATAAGAAGCTTTATAGTCTCCGCCTTTATTTGTTGTTGACACGAATCTCGATCTTGTTCATAAAGCTGTTTAGTACAAGGAGTAAGTACTAAACAGCTTTATGAACAAGATATTTTTGTTTTAATTTTATTAAGAAGATTTGAATTAAAATGTTAATAAGAATAAAATGTAAGTAAATTATAATATGTGAAGAATTTTACTGCAGGGGAATTTACTAAGAAAATTAATTTATAGTATATTTTAGGTCAGTCATTTCACAGTTTTCGTGTATTTTGCGTATTGTATTCTTATCGGTTAAAACAGTTGTCCGAAACGGGAAGTCGGAGTCACGCAATGGTGTGGTAGTGGTTGAGGTTTAGAGCTTTAGAGTGAACTAGATTCTTACAATTTTAAAATTTTATTATACTTTTATATTTCTGACTTTTTTTTAATTATACCTTTACTTTATCTGTATTTCTCTTTAATACTAGTTTAAGCTTTCATCCCCTGAGGCAGGTAATTCTAATACGACTCCTGAAAGTGATTACTTGCTGACCTTGCTCAGTAATACGGTCACTTTCCTGAACTTGCACCTACGTGTAATTAATGTGTTTGATGATCCTCTGAACTTTGTTCTATCACTGCGCAATATATGCTGAATACTAATAATAATATGTACACTAAGTTCGAAATCAGTTCATTAACTTTTACATTTAAAGTTGGTTACAGATTATTTTTTCTAAATATTTATTTGTATATTCATTCTTCTTTTTCTGTAAAACAATATCTAATTCTCAAGGGAAAATACGTTATAATAAAAGACATACACAGGGGATTTTGATAGGTATTGTTTCCTATTTGGAGATTGTCTGAGGCTTCAAGAATGACATATGATGGTCAAACCCAATCAACTAAAAGAAGAATGTAAACAAAGATTTGTTCGATAAATAAAATACGAAGAATTTGCAAACTTTAACTCATTTGTTTGTTACTTTAGGGTCTAAACTTTCGATATTTAAAGCACTTCAATTTGTGATACTTTCAAATACAATTCAATTCTCTTTTTTAATGGCACAAAAATGTACAATTAAAAATTTTAAACATTTTGACGAATTTACCAAAAAGTTCTATCTTTTAACTATGATTATCTGTGCTAAAGTTAAGGATGTGCTTCGTTTAGCTTATATTTGATAATAATCATACATAACATATTTGATAATTATTATAAAAAATACTATTAGTTTCAAATTAAAAAAAACTTTAATGTTTATTTATATCATGCTTTTAAATATCTTTGTTTAAAATTCTAATTTATATCTCAGTTGACGTATAAAAAATGTTGAAAATATTTTCTTAAATATAACTTAATGTAATAACAAAAAAAATATATATTTCATTTATTTTTACGGCTACGATTTATTTAACGGTTGCATTTACGGTTTTTAAAAATTGATTATAAGAAATAATTATGCAGTTACCATTCATGAAGCTTAATAAAATTAACGCAACTGTCAAAACTTAGAATAAGACCTTTCTACGTGACATTGGCGAAGTAAATTGTGTCCAACTGGCACTCCTAGTAGCCACGAAATAAAAGAATTGAATTGAATTAGAATAAGACCTGTTAATAATTAATTATATGTTCATTCGTAGCTTGTCTTCACGTAACGTACACGGGTGATGTTACTCGCTAAATATACAAAACAATAATATATAATTATTAAGTAGATTTGATTGAAAGAAGTGAAGTTATACAGTATTTTTTTTACTATTATTGATATTATATCTTTTAAATTAATTATTAATTATAAATTCACAATTTGTTAGCCCTTATTTGTAACTTTACTTATCAATATTAAATGATAAACAGATTTATTTGATAACTTTGATAAGTGAAATGACATCACTAATTCCGCCATTATCTGTCTAAATTGTCTTTGACTTATGTGACTTTGCAAAGTTTGTTTAGTTAATTGGGCTGGTCTAAAGATATACTTCTGTTTATTGAACCCAAGCGAAGCAAGGGCACGTCACTAGTTAAATAATAATTGTACCAATCATTGTATATACATGCAAATTTTAAAGAAATTGTAGAGACAAAGGTTCACAAAAGTCAGTTAAGATTTATATTCCAAGTATGACACATACATATATAGATAACATATCAGGTACACTCTGTCTATTAATTTATCTTATATATTTAAACGAGCAATTCTTGTATATTTATATCTTTATTTATTTACACCAGCGATCTCGGAAACGGCTCTAACGATTTCGCTGAAATTTGGTATTTGGGGGCTTTCGGGGGTGAGAAATTGATCTAGATTAGTCTCATGTCTGGGAAAACGCGTGTTTTCGAGTTTTCATGCGGTTTTCTTTTGCATTATTCTACGCAGAATATGGTGGATAATTTCTTACACTCCGACATAAGCATCGAGGTCAAGCGGCCAAGGCACAAGATTGCCAGGTGTCCGGGTTCGAATCCCGGTCGGATACAAAGTTTTTATTTCAGTTTTCTTTGGTATTTATTCAAGTTTTTAGTTTTTATTTTTTTATTGTTAAGCCAACTTAAAAAGAAAATTGTACTTTTGACCAAAAAGTCATAGCGAAGCTCGTCCTCCCAGGTATTTAGAAATTAGTCAAGTACGAAAATCGCGACATCTATACAACTATCTCAGTAACACTTAGTCACTTAATGTAAAATATACCATCTTTCAAAGTACCATGACAGGTAACATCTTACTCCGGTTTTGTAGATTGTAATTACGAACTTTAAAGCTTTTCCCCGCTACCAGTATTAATTTTTAAGAATAAGAACTAAAACATCAAAAAGAATTGCAATAGGTACCTACCGATATCTGCTCATTCCTTCCGTACTAGCAATTCCTACTTATGTTCATTATGTAAACTGTAAAATAATTATGTTTAAAATAAAGTATTTTACTAAAGTGTATCAATTATTTGTTTATTTAAATAACTGAATGATAATGAATATCTATCATATTAAGAAAAGCCTATGGCATATAGAAAGGCCTATGTTTAGCAGTGAACGTTTTATAGCTGAAATGATAAATTCTATACGAATCGGAAACGTCCCATAACGATTAGGATGAAAATTTTATTATATCAGTTTACATTTTGCTCTTTTTTAAGTTATTTAGATTATCATCTAAAAATACGATATAACAAAAAAGAACTCCGAGCGAAGCTCGATCGCCCAGGTACTGAGAATATAATATAAACATAAAGCTTTTGTTTAGGTAAATAATGTCTCATTTTGTTTTTTATGTTTTCTAAACTACTCTTTTCCAATAATATTTTTTACTGACTGACCTCGAGAAAATTTATCTCGTTAAAAAACGGGCATCGCTATTGTTTATACTTTGATAATAAAAGCTTTCCACGTCACTACAAGGTTAAAGTGGTATAAAAGCTCATTAAATTGCAGAGACTCTTATATATTTTAATGTAAATAACGTACTATTTATTATACAAATAAATATACCCTATGCATTACCCAGAATTAAAAAATGTTATTTTTAGATAAGTTAAAGTTATCTTAAAAGTAATTAAATTAACTTTTGAAGGTACAGTTGCTTTATTTAAAAATTCGAATTTTAATTGATAATACTTGATAAATTGCAAATTACGTAGGTAATCTGCAGATTGACGCATTCCTTTTGTATTTATATGTATAATAAAATGGTAGGCTTACTGTCTATACATTTAAGAATTTTACAAATAAGAAAATAATAAGTAAGTAATAAAAACATATTTTTTTAAATTAAGTTTTAAATTTTATCTGTATGACGGTTGATGTTTGTTTGTTTAAATTTAAAGTTTAATAATTTCTTTAAAAATAAACTTTATTCAGAGTAAAATCATATGAGAGTCGGAGAAAAATGTCAGTTCCGTACATTCATTTTTATTGAAATTTTAAAAATTTCTCTTCGCAAGAGATTGTAGAAGTTGTCCTCTTCTTTAAAGACACCAAAACTGAGTCGTTAAAACCTTGACAGACTGGTCGTAGTCATCATTTAGATTGTGTTGTAACCCGCTCAACTATTTGCCTTAATTTATGCAGTGGGACGCTGCAGACACTGCCGCTCTGACTTGGTCCTTCTATCTCATAGCCGATCTACTACGCGCTCAAGTACCCTCTAACCCTCCTTGCAGCACTAAGCGTTTGATAGCAACATTATTGCGTCTAGACAGGTGAGCAAAATAGGTTATGATTAGAGCTGCTTGATGCCGAGTTCTTTAAGGATTGAGATGTTAGTCCTGAATGCGGTCCAAACTATTCTCAGCATTCTTCTCCAGCAATATATCTCGAGCGCCTCCATCCTCTTCTATTCGCTCTCTCGTAGAGTCTACCGTCCAAGTCTCCGATGCGTAGAGAAATATGGAGAGTACAAGTATTTCATTAGGCAACTATATATATTTGCTTTAAAACTTTAACAATTATCGTTTGGTAAGTAGATGGGTGAAGGATTAACTTTAATTTGAATTGTCTATATGAATCTTTCTTAAAATAAACTTGTTATCAATTATGTAAAAAATAATAATTTTAAATATAACTTACAACAAAAAGAATAGAAAGAGAAAAAAACCTTACGCGAAAACATAACTATCTTTTCGAAAATTCTGTTTTTGCATAACAAACTCTCTTACATTAAACTAAACTCTTACATTTTTTACTATAAATAAAAATAATAAGACGTTTAACATTGAAAGTTGACTTTTGCAAATCACATTAGCACAATAAGTTTTTGAAATTTTTATTATTTGAAAATTACTTTCAAAGCTCATACGAGATGAAATACAAAAACAAAATTCTATTCTACATTTCTCAGCAAAAATGTGTTGAATCTGGGACTGCAAGTGGGTTACAAAATATGAAAACGTGCTTTCCCTTCTAATTTTCAAAAGGTATCAAACCACCTAGTGTCCGCGTTGAGCATCTAGTCATTATATGAAGTGGTTTTCACGCTTGAGTGTGACACTAACAAGCTGTTACGTAACTTATTGTATTCAGTGCCAAAAGGCAGTTATTATTATTCCAACAAAATTAATAGAATTTTTATAAAACATAATATAAAATAATAACATCATGAAGTTAACAAGCTTGATATCAAATGAAAAAGGTTACAGATTCAATTTCCGGCCGGCGCAAACATTTAATGTTATACCAAGACCTAAGTACAAAATTGCGTCCTCCATAGCTAACACTGTAACTAAGTGTAAATAGTAATACATATATAGAATATTTTTTGTAGAAAGTTAATAAAAGTTTTATTTTTATTAATTTATTTTATTTATCATTGGGTAACATACAGCTTATAATTAATAAAATTTAGTTAAACACTTCTAAATAAAAATCTTAATCCAATAAAGTATCCACTAAAAACATAAAATTACTTAATTAAGTGAACTTAAAATTAGCAACAATAAATCGAACAAAAAGAAAGAATACTTAACATTAACACAATATTTTTTTTAATATGTGAGCAAATTTTTTGAACCCATTAACTAACATTGAACAAGTCGATGTCATGATATTGCTTATTATACATATTGCAGGATCTTAAAATAATTATGAGAATTGTCACAATACTTTGTTCTGAAGAACAAAGTATTAAGAGATAGAAATTGAGAAAGTAGCCTGAGGTCGAGTGCCATGACTAATGCATTTAAATGATATTTTATTTAATAGGTATGGAGAGTCAACTTAATTATTAATTATCTTGTAAAGAAAAAGCTGAGCTATTTGCTCTCTACGCTTTTCTAGAGAAGTAGTATTACTTCCAAACCAACCCACAAATTATGCCTATTGTTTAATCCGGTATCACTCAAGAGCTCTATTCGTAATAATGATAATTAATCAAATAGTCAAAATTTTAAATTTTTCCCAATATAATTATCGTACAAAGCTGGGCATATTCATTTATTGTGGACAAAATACAGGTGAGGCTAATGCCGTGTACATTATCTAGTACGTGAATTAGCTAAGAATATGAAAACCTACAAATAATATTGGTAAAGTAGGACATAACACAGAATTGAAAATCACATAACGATATTAAATTTGTGACTCTAATTTAAAGGGGTCCAGCTTCGATACAGTTAACGTAACGAAAAAAGAAACAATTAGTTCCAAATTAAAAAAAAATGAGTTCATAATGAAAAACATGGATTCAAATACATTGGTATATCTATTTATACAATCTAAAGTATAGGTAAATCGATATTATTCATCAATCGATTAAAATATTGTAATACAGTTATATTTAAATCAAGGTTGTACTGACTGATTAAATTGATCTTGAGTTGTGTCATTTGAAAGAAGACAAATTCGATTGGATTGATTAGGCGTATATTATAATCAAACTAGCGACTCAACCTCGCTTTCGACGATCCTTTGCTTTGTGAAAAATTTAAACAAATCTATCTCACAGGAAACGTACATTTTTCCGGAATAAAAAGTAATCTATGTGCTATTCCAGACTATAATCTATCTGTGTGCTAAATTTCATTTAGATCCTTTCAGCCATTCTGGCGTGATTGAGTAACAAACATCCATCAATCCAAACTTTCGCATTTATAATATTTATGACATTACATTCAATAAAAAAAAAATGATGTTCAAGCTCTTGAAAAATCTCTATAATATCTACTACACTTTATTAAAAAAAGTACTTTTTAATACTAGTCTAATGCCTGCAATACAGTTGCAAATAGTACAATGTATTCAGCCATTTTTAACGTCCCACTACTGGGCACGGGCCTCCCTTTACTACAAGGGGGATCAGGCCGTAGTCCACGCTGGCTAAATGCAGATTGATGGTTGGTAATCAAATAATCTTGAGTTTTAATCTCCTCTCTTAAATGTAAAGCTGTCCGTTCTCACTTGACTTTTCTCCTGTCGTGTTAGTGTACTATTATATCTGTGTTAGGGATAAGGGATGTGCAGCTTTGCTTGTGAATATACTTGTGCACTATAATATCTTCCACGAATGACGATGGTGACGAGATTAGTCTTCGTATCCGAAAATCAGCTATAGTAGAAGAGAAAAATACTCATGAGCGTTTATTTCATTTTTTCAATGAAACAAATAAGTTGATAAGAAAAAGGTTGAAATCGCCTTTTAAGTGTAATAAACACCTGTAACAGGCAATCTCGCTCTTCCATAGCCACTTCATAAATAACTTGTTATAGCAACTAAGTTTTAAGTTTTACATTGTTTGTTAGTAATAAAATGTATGTGTATTCGCGCGCGCGCGCGCGCGCTTGTGCGTGCGTGCGTGTGTGCGTGTGTGTGCGTGCGTGCGTGTGTGCGCGTGTGCGTGTGTTTGTGTTGTGTGTGTGTTTGTGTTGTGTGTGTGTGTGTGTGTGTGTGTGTTACATATTCGGGAGATTGTTTTCAAAAGTATTTCTGTATCCTCATATTTTTGAGATTTCAACCAATTAGTTAAGACTGATTTACAGTCGTGATAACTCAAAGGATAAATTTCTATAATTTTGTTTATTTTATTATATAAGCGTGCTGACTGAATTTTGTATTGATGTGCAGCAAAAACTGTTTTGATCGTAGACAACTTAAGAAAACCACGATTTCTTCTTTTATCTACTATGCTAGAATCAATAACCAAATTTTATGCCTTTTTAAAACAACCCATAAAATATATAATTTTCTAACAGACAGAATTTTGCTTTCTAAGTATAATTCATGAGTAGGATATATGTATGATTTGAAGAACATCACTTTGAGTGATGACCACTGTACCCTTTCCACTTCCAGAAATTTTACTTCAGAGGCTCCCCCCCACACTGAGATACAGTAACACAACACTGATTGGTCTAATGCGACATATATTTTATTTAAAATATAAAATATGATATAAGAGAAAACCCTGTATGGTGCATCGTGTAGAAGGTCAGAACAAACTTAACTTAAAAAGAAATAAACAGAGTCATGAATATTTTTCCGTTCCGTGTCTTTGAAATATAAAATGTTCTCTTTTGCTGTGTTGTGAATGAAACAAATCAATTCTGGTAATGCCAATACTTTTGCAATTTTATTCAGTTATTGATTTCATAAATCACTCTAACATTACATAGGAAGTTTTATCATAATCATTCCATATGCACACGCATTTGACCCTTTGCCGACAGTTAATAAGGGAATCATTTTTGCGTACCTTATGTATGGAATTAAATCATACTTTTGAACATACGCCCCTTTTTCAAGAGAATAACTTTTTATCCTAGTAGAAATTAAATATAAGGAAGATATAAACTATTTTTTTAATTTTTTCAAGCTGTTTGTTTATCTAAACTTGCTGAGAAATCTGAAGCCAAAAAGTTTGACGCCTTGCGAAATAAAAGGCATGTAAATGACTTGATTTGCATTTTACAGTTTATGGGCTTAGACTGAAAAAGGTTATTCTTTGTTCTTCACTGGTGCTTTCTACTCCCTTATGTACTTTAAAACTAGCACCTGTCAGCCTTTTCAACGAGGATTTGTGTATTTTGAACGATTCAACGGGCTTAAGTTAAATTCAGATTGGAAATAGCTTGCATCATGGCCTCTTTGAAATTAACAAATAAATATATAGTGCCCTGTACCTGTACTCTACGAGAGTTATTATATTTAAAATAATAACAATATTTGTTAATAATTTGATAAATATTAATAATTTTTGGCTTTTTTCCTTTAGGAATTGTTGTTCATGTTATGACGTTGCAAATTAACATTTTAACATTCAATAAACTCTAAGTCGATCGATACTTATTAGACTTGATAAGTGGATGTCTCAAAAGTCTTAAACTTGCACATTTTGCTTTAGATTCTCCTAAAAGCTTTTAGACTTACTATAACAAAAGTTTGTCGTGACGTCACATTGCCTATTATTTTAACATAACTCCATCGATCAAATCAATAAATTAACAATATTTGATAAATTTAAATTTACACAGGGTTCTTTACATAACTATTTAATTATTTATTTTATTGTCAAATGTAGTTTAAATATAATGATCTCAACGCGACTTTACTTGTCCATTTTTTAACCGACTTCCAAAAAAGGAGGAGGTTCTCAATTCGACCGTATATTTTTTTTTTTATTTTCTTTTATGTTTCTTCGTGGATTTTTTCGTCGTTTATGAACCAATTTTGATAATTATTTTTTTGTTGGGAAGGAGAGAAGTACCATGAGTAGTACCATGATAAGGAAACCAGGAAACCAGGATCTGATGATGGGATCCCAGAGAAATCGAGGGGAACTTTCGAAAATTGTAGCGGCGACTAGTGCGTTTGTTAACATTTTCATTAGGTATTTTAAAGCACTACTATTTAATGAAGGTCTGGAGCCGATCTGATGATGGACCTAAAAGATAGTCGAGGGAACTCCTCAACGATTAACAGCAATTACCTGGTGTTTGGGCTTGATTAATTTGTATTGATGATACGTCTACACTAAAAATGAAAAAATAAAAACTTAAAAAAAACCGACTTCCAGGCACTGAAAAGTAAAAAATAACTACAACAACTCAAAGCACACCGACTTCGAAAATATCTGATTAAGTATCTATTTTAAATGAAAACCCCCGTTTAGTTATTTTTTACTTTTCAGTGCCTGGAAGTTGGTTTTTTTTTTTATTAAATTATTTAATTAAATAAAATATGTTAGATATTTTACTGAAATTTAATGTTTTGTTTAAGCCATAACTGCATGCTTTATTAAGTAATGATGTTCACAATTATTAATTCTTATCTATGATTGTGATTGTGTGAGTATGATTTCTTTTGGAAATAACAATTTTTGGTCGAGCTTTAGCTCGGTTTTAACCGACATTGACTAAACAGATTGGAATGAATGAATATTTATTCTATACTCTTATAGAAACGCAGAGGATTCAGTGAAGAAGAAAATAAACAACTGTTGTTTTCAAAAAATACTCTCTTACACATACACGAGTAGCATTAAAATTATTGTATAAATTTCAATCTGCAACATACACCCTTTTTTGTTGGTGACAAAGTGTTTTATGAATATTCAAACGGACCAATTGTTGCTAGGGATCTCGCTATTCAAGTAACAGTCTAAGGTTAACAAGTATCATTTATTTCGAAATTCTAGTTAGATACTTCTATATCATTCAGGCAGTGGTAGCCCAGTGGTAACGCGCTCGCTTGGACAACCGAGTGAAGCGGGTTCAAATCCCGGGTCTCGCACCTCTGGTATTTTCATGTGCGAATCATTTCTAACATGATTACCATTTGCCTTACGGTGAAGGAAAACATCGTGAGGAAACCTGCATGTCTGAGAAAACCTAGCAAGTTTTCGAAAGACATATGAAGTCCGTCAATCCGCACTTGGCCAGCGTGGTGGACTATGGCCTGATTCCCCTCGTATTGAGTGAGGCCCGCGCCCAGCAGTGGGACGTTAAAAAGGGCTGAATACAATACAATACAATACTTCCATATATAGATATGAACTGTCTCGGTGGTGTAGTGGCTAGCAAGTACGGCTTCACATCGAGAGGTCCCGGGTTCGAGTAGTCCCAGGTCGGGCCAAGCGTAGTTATTGAGTCTTTCTATTAAGTAAGTCTCAGTAACAGCCTGGAGTTAGGAAGTTAGCAGTGTTTCACCCCCGTGCCTCGGAGAGCACGTAAAGCCGTCGGTCCTGCGGCTTAACTCTCACCGTTCGTGTCGAGTAGTCGTCCCATCAGAGTATGAGAGTGAGAGGAATAGAAAGTGA
The DNA here is from genome assembly GCA_033884665.1 of Argynnis bischoffii washingtonia. Taxonomy (NCBI): domain Eukaryota; kingdom Metazoa; phylum Arthropoda; class Insecta; order Lepidoptera; family Nymphalidae; genus Argynnis; species Argynnis bischoffii. The sequence continues at coordinate 7,073,017 of CM066618.1, read as the reverse complement.
ACTTGTGTGTGCGCGTACACTTGTGCACTATAATATCTCGCAGATGGCTAATCTGAATGAGACTGGCTGCCGTGGCTGAAGTCGGTCGGGAAATTATAGATATGAATATAGATTGTAATGAAGTGGATTTAGCAGAATAGTATAACCAAAAATGCTTAATGCATCCACATGTAATAAATAATTTTATTCGTCTAGCTTTTGCCCGCGTGAGCAGATCACGTAGTTAATTTGCGTATAATAAATAATTTACTACTAAGGTTCAGAGCGTGAAATAAATAGCCTGGACTTTCTTTATCAAAGAGGCTATAAAATGCATAAATATTCTTTGGACTGGTAGTTCTAAAGATTAGAGTGTACAAAAAAATAAACTATACTTATATGTAAAATAAGTTTGTTATTAAGTATAAAAAATCAATTGGTTGACCTTTCTTCTCTCTTTTATTGTAGGGGTTTATATTTTGTATGACGGCTTAGACAGGTTTTAAGGTTTCACTTAGCCTTTCAGTACTCACGTTTATAGCAATGTTGTTATTATAGAAACAGGATTGATATTATATAAAAAGTATTTCTTTTCATATAATAGAAATTGCTAGGTTATGTAATATGCAATATTCACAAAAGTATTAATCGATAAACCAATTATAAATATGCAGCACTAAATCAAAAACCGAGCTAAAGGTTGTTATGTCGATAACGAAATCGTTTTTAAGGTCTTGGCACTCTTCCCGATCACTGCTAGTGTTTGAATGACTCTTTTGTTTGCAGAGAGAGCTGTTTGCAGCGAAGGCTGACAGTAGCACAACCGTTGCTGACCGCAAGTTATCTTCATCATCTGCTGGCAGCATGAAGAATAAGTGGTTGAAGGCCTTCCGTAGTCTTAAACCCCCCAGTGCACCACCCCCACATGCAGCACCACCGGACAAGTAAGACAGCTTTTTTAAATTTTGCAAAACAATAAAATTTTCTAATTACTCGTTATAAAGGTTTAATATAGTTTTTCATTCCATTTCATGTTGATGTTAGTATAAAATGGTGACAAATTATTATTTATGTAATGATATCTGTATGTTGGTAGTGAATCCCTATTTAAAAAAAAATATAATCTTAGTTTATACTTTTCTTATTATAATATAAATAAAGATTCAAACCAATCACTATTTTCAAAATATGATAACAAGACACTTCCCAGTTGCAACGAGGAAGTTGATTGCATCCTGCTAGCGGACTTCCACTCGGCATTTATTGATGTTCAAGAGCGCGCTGTACCTACTTCTATTCATTTGGTATTTTTCATCCATCTTATAACTTGAGAAAATGAACGAAGAGTACTTAAAGTTTATCGAAGAAATGGTAAAATAATATTCTCTATTATCTCTACAACTCCTTATTGTGCACATATTGTTATTATTACAGTTTTTTTAGACAAATTATGAAATTATTACATAAAAAGCTGAAGCAACACCAGATGTTTTACATGAAATAAAGTAAAAGGGTAAGGGGGCCTAATCTAATAAGTTTGCAATCTTTCTTCGAGTCCGCCAAAGAAAGTGACAGTGTAAGCCGACGTAAATAATAAAAAAGCTCTATGTTTATGAATATGAACAGAGAAAGCTAATTTTATTTTTGTATGTATATTTCAAGAAATTTTATTTAAGCTAAGTTAAAAAAGTTGCATTCAAAATAACCTATTTGTTAAAACTATTTTGTGTAGTTTAGTTGTCAAACCAATCTCTAACGACCTTTTTAATTATTCTTAAAGCTTGCAATATTGGACAGAAAACGATTCCGAAGTAAATATTCAATGAACCAACATCAATATTTCGTGCAAACGACATCATGTAGACCTAAAGTGAACTAGATTGATAGTAGTTGTTTATAACTCAAAATGATATTGGTTCTATGTACATCATATATAACTGCGTAGTATGTAGAGATTTAGACAGTAGGTACTGGAAGGCTTTCACTTTTCATCTATACATATAATAAAATTGTAACTAAGCCGAATCTGTACATTAAATATTTTTTGGAAAATATTATTGAAATAGATATTATTATCGATACAGAGCTCGAATCTATGGTTTTTAGAATTTTTGCGTCTGTCTTTTACCGCATCACGGAAAAACCACTGGGGGGATTTTGATGAAATTTGGTATGATGATAGCTGGTTATCTGAGTCAACATATAGAATACTTTTTACTGCGGGAAAATATCCCATCTCTGAGAAATTTATACTTAACTTTAAAACGTAAGTAGGGACGAACCCGAGCGAAGCGAGGGTGAGTCGCTAGTGTTTTGTATAATACTTGCAACTTATCGTTGCTACACTTCAGTGCATTAGCCTGTTACGTTACTCAAGGCCACGGTCTATTTGTGTCCGACAATTTCTTCCAAATCCATCCGGAAACACACATACAAAAATTTGTTTTTATAGTAAACAAAAATTAAGACAGTTTCCATAAGCTTATTTTAACCTTTACTCGAGTATGTTTCTTTGGTTATTCTTGTATATATATAATATTTTTGGGACGAGGTCCAAGCAAGTGAACAAGTCTCTAGTTTCACTAATGTTATAAATATTTAAATCTTGTGTGCATTTAGTGAGTGTTTATTATTTCTTCACACTGTAACAGCTAAGCGGGTTTAATCAAAAATAGAAAGAGCTAATAAATAAGCTGAGTTAACGCATAGAACATTTAACCAATAACCCACTTCACAAGCGTTACCAGACAAAAGCTAGGAAAAATATATTCTTAAAACATTTAATAGCACCTCGTATAGTATTATATGATTTCTAATAGCACCAACATATATTGGTAATGTCTAATAGAAATTTATACGTTGCCACAAAGCACTCTATATGTATATAACTAAGTTAAAGAAGAGTTACTTATCTTTAATTGCTTAAACATAGTTGCTTTCGTAGAGCTCTTTTGATAATGACATTTTGATGTGAAAACTTTCACAATTGGTACATTTAAAACAATCATTTACGATATTTGAATCTTGTATCAACCACTTTATTAAAAATCAATAAATAAATAGGAGTAATCCGATAAATTAATTAGATAATTTATATGAAACAATTATTATGTCTCAAGCAAATGAGATTATAAAGGCCAGTAACCGCACTTGCCGTCGATTCGCTTTTTTTTATAAGGTTTCAAATCGCTTATAAATGTGATTATTTTACATATATTGCATCTTGTATTTTTGCCATTTGACTTTTATAATTATATAATAGCTATACTACGGGACTTAACGCGTGAATAAGTGGCTATATACCTTGTTCCCGACGTTTCGACTGGGTTGCACCAGCCGTGGTCACGGGCAGACTTTTATAATTATTATACTACTTGTACGTTTTAAAAATATCAAGCTATAAAAATTAATTCATGTATTATGTATTTCAAAATTTGTTATGATTTTTGGGTATATATGTATGTGGAAGTTTATTTTTTTATTATTATCTACAACGCAGTTTATACTTTTGCAGTATCATCGTAGCCTTTGTTTTACTGTATATATATAAGAATTGTTACTAGATAAATAAATTTCATTTCATTTCATTTCAAGTAAACATCTTTCTTTTGGTACATTAGGCGTAATAAGTAAAGTTTAGCGTGAAGATGGTCCAATTATTGTAAAACGAAAACAATTTTCTTTATCAACAAGTTTTATGTCTCGTGGAAATATACTGTTCAAAATATTGAAGACTTGACGATCACTAGGTAAATATAAACTTAGGCAAATACACTTTTCTGAACGATAACGAGTCGCATATAAAGTGGCGCAAGCGACTTCATTCAGTTGTAAAAGATTTAATGTAAATATAATATTCTATACATCTATACATATAATAAAATTAAAACTTAGCCGAATCTGTATATTAAATATTTTTCTCAACTATCTCATCTCTGAGAAATCTATACTTAAAGTTCTGACGTAAGTAGGGACGTACCCGAGCGGAGCAAAGGTGAGTCGCTAGTATAATATAAAGCTAAAAATATAGTTTGTTTTAACGCGTTCTCTGGAACTACAAGTCAGATTATCAAAATTATTTTTGCATATCTTATATCACGCTACGTCCCATAGAAGGACCAATTATTGTATTGTAAATAAAACTCAGGCAAAATATACCGAGTATTTACGTTTTTCTTAATTTCAATATAACTTTAATATAATATTCAGTTTAATAAATATAAAATAATATATAAATTTAAAACAAGAATAAAATATTATTTTATCATTTAATTTAAATATTTTAATTAATTTGTCGCCATTTTATTGCGTGTAAACCTTTATTAATCTCATTTTGTTCATAAGTTGTTCTAAATCATACAAAAAGTTACAAATGTAACAGTCTAAATAAAATTTTGTATTCGTAATAAACTTGTCAATGAACTAAATCTGTGGTGGTAAAAATTATTTTCGATTATGAGTTCTTTCATTAAGAACTATTGAACGATTTGTTTGCATGTTCATTACAAATCATACATCATTTTTTATAAAAAAAATTGTGATATGACACAATAAGTAGCACTATCGTTTACTAGCTCTTTTTTAACTAAAAACTAATTAATAGATAATTAATAGATATTAGATAGATTGACTCAAATGTCACAGATTTTATTGCATTATAAATGTTGAAATACTTTACCACATTTTTTATGTTCATTTTGATGTTTCTCTCTTCTTGCATCGTAAGAAAAAATCAAATGTACCACGCGGTGTCTACGGTTATGGCAATGAGGTAAACTTTCCCCGTAGGCATAAACCTTCTGTAACCTGATACTGTTACCCTTCATCTATACTATCTGTATTACAAAGCCTTTTAACGGTCGTGCTTGTATATTAATTGATAAATTTTTGTGCACCTTTTAGTCTATATCACTTGTCTGTAAATTTCCAAATGTACAAAATGTTTTTATATTGTAATCTGCACCCGATTCTAAGGTGGTGATGCATTGGATGTGGGTTTGGCTATGGGCCTGAAGACATTTCATAGGTTCAGGTTATTTTTGTGAATAGAGTGACAAATAGCATCGTTCTCTTTGCCTACAAATCACAAAGAACGTTTGTGAAGACGTATAGTAAAGGAATGAAGATTTAAACAAAGACAAATATTTTCTCTGTACACGTGAAAAAACGTATATTGCGCTAGAAATCCAATATAGTAATGCTAAGCTTTAGTTTAAATATTAGATTAACGAAACCGTGGATAATAGCTAGATTTTATTTCAGTAATTCTCTACGCTATGTATTCCAATGCTTTAAGTCGCTATCCCATTTCCTATTGTTTGCTTCTGTTTCTGTATAAACTTCGCCTTCAGCTAAATCATATATTAAACATTAAGAGCATGCTTTAAAAACGAGGTATGGAAAAACCATTTGAATAAATCCCTATCGTTTAAAATACGATAGAATTGTTTGACTAGAATATTTTAATATATGTTAGTAATGCCATAAAATAAGTAATTCTTGATATTTTTGTATTATGTGCTATGTAATATGTGATTTAGGAAAGCACTTTATTTGTATGTCAATAAATAAAACAGCCGTCATATTGATGTACAAATAATTTTAATAATAACTGTAACAAAAGTCTAGGTTGGGAAGGTGACCGGTTCACCCACCGCTGAATGAAAACGAACCATGTACTTGGCCTTGTTCATAGATCAATACGTATGACGTATTTAATCGTTAGACAAAGAGTTTGGAAATATCAAAATGTTAAAAATAGCAAAAATCTCTTTAAAGTCTAAGAAATTCAAATACATGTGAATTAGGAAGTTAATGAGAGAAATAGTTGGAAGGAAATTTTTAATTAGTAATAATTTAACTTATTGGCATAACACTTATTAAAACAAACTCAAATTAGCTTGAAGCTCAGAAAAAAAACCTTGCGTTATTACGTATTTGCAAAAAAATTGCATACATCAAAGGTTTTATCTAAACATCTAATCTTCTCTAGGAGGAACGGCGCCGCTCGTGAGATGCGCTCAGGCGGTGAATCAGACGCGCATAATTTTCAAGAATACACCTACAAGAAAATTACTCCCTGCGACGTTTGCTCTCAAGTTCTTAGAGGTAAGTCCATTTAGAAATGCAACTTTTAGTCAAAACGTTAATACTAAGCCAGTATAATACAGTAAGCCAGTAATAGATACTAATACAGATTTCGGTACGTAAAGTTTTCCCTTATCGTGCGGTTAAATTAGGAATAAAGTTTTAAGAGCTTTAATTATTTTATGTTCGAAGTCTTATTTGGTATACATATATTTTCCTTTTTATTACAACACGAAAATAAAAATGTTAAATAAACCTACCTATACTTAAGGTCAAAGTCAGTTGTGACACATCAAATCATCAGTATAGAAAAAGTTAGGTAGTTTAGATATCCTTAATGGTTGATTTAATGTCACATGACGTATGTACATATGTGATTATTATTATTTAGGTCATACGTTTTTGTGATTCATTTATATTTAATTTCAATAGAATTTGTAATAAATCTAGTCAATCCTTGTATTAATTATTATCCTTATATTATACCCGACTAGCTCCTACATTATTAAGACAAAAATTGTATATAATGTTTTTTTACGCTCGTAATATTACTCAATCTATATTCTACTACCACTCAACTACAATACATAATTAAAATACTACAGAGACTAGCAGAGAAGTAGGACTACGAATGAATTTAAATAAAACAAAAATTATGAATAAACACACTATATCAACCATTACAATAATGGCACCAGACGGCAAACCATTCAAATGTATATGTAGGTATGTAAATATGATCAATATTCAATACATTTATCTCGGCAAACAAGTTGGATTTAACAGAAATAACAACAAACTGGAGGCGGAGTGAAGAATTCAATAAAAGTATAATAAGTACTGAAGTTATAAAGAAGTATTTAAAATAACAAGTAACAAGTATATTTAGTAAGTAATAAGGGTATTATTATTGAAATAGAAAGTTATGAACTTACGTCTTATACTTGACCTGCTCCTTGACAATCCTTATGCTTGACATGTGCAAGTCAAACATGGAACAAATAAAACTCGAAATAGAATAATTACTTGCCTACAAAAAATAAGACACACCAAGATAAGATCGAGAATTAAAACAATAGATGCTTTAAGTCACGCTCAAAGGCTGACATGATAATGGGTTGGGCATGTGATACGATTAAAATACCAGAGATGGACCACAATGGTTAAAATATGAAAGGGCCCAATCGATAAACGCTATAAGGGAAGAGCCTATACACACTGGGAAGATGACATAAAGAATATATAACTGGAAGTAAATGGCACCTTATAGCACATCCAGATCCTGTGCTATAAGGTACGTAAGAAATAGCAAGCTTTGGTAGAGGCCTGTACCTGAAAGAGGTTCCTGCAATCTATACATATAATAAAAGTGTAACTAATCGCTGTCTGTACACGAAAGATATTGAGAAAAATTATCGTTGGGGGTATTTATTAACGCAGTAGAACCCAAAACAATGTTTTTTAGATTTTTTGTTTGTTTGTCTGTGCCTTTGTGCGCGCTAATCTCAGAAACGAATTAACCGATTTGGGTGCGGTTTTCAATAATGTTATAATAATAATTGTGGTAAGCTTCACTTAACTTTTAGTTTTTGTTTTTTTTTTCAATCCGTTCATAAATAAAAGTTATGTCAATTTTAAGAATCACCTAGGGTCGGTAAATCACTATAAATCTATACATATAATAAAATTCTAACTGAGTCGAATCTGTACCTTAAATATTTTTTGGAAAATCTTATAGAAATAGACTTTATTATCGATACAGAGACCGAATCTATAGTTTTTAGAATTTTTGTCTGTCTGTCTGTCTGTCTGTCTGTTACCGCATCATAGAAAAACCACTGGAGGGATTTTGATGAAATTTGGTATGATGATAGCTGGATATCCGGGTCAACATATAGGATACTTTTTACCGCGGGAGATTATCTCATTCCCACGGGAATGCACGTTATAACACAACCCAAAAAATATTTATCATCAGAATTTCATTACAATTAAATAAATACGTGTTTTAGCGTTTTTTGAAATTCATCCCATAAGGAGGTAAAATAACGGATGAAAATTTCTATGAAACCTACCTTTTTAAAGTTTTTTTGTTGTAGTTTTAGCGCGAGCAAAGCCGCGGGTTTTGATAGTTTGAATTAATTATATTATTTTGACTTTTACCAAAATCAGCAAGGAAAACGTGACATCAAATATTAATTTCATATTGTTTAATGTCAATGTCGCACGACTGGTCCGTCACTGCCTGGTACATGAGGAAAAAGGGCTAATTTAAATTTTAAACTAATCATTCGCGTTCCCTTACACGGGTAGTACGAAATGTTGATTCTATTAATTATTATAAAAAAAACAAAATAGATGGAAGATAAAATACATCACTATACTATATTTTTATAAACTAAATAGCACTTTTATATTTAGGTACTTAGACTAAATTTAACAGCACAAAATATTTTTTTAAAAAAAATACTATTCATTTATAAAAAAAAAGACTTTCTATAAATAAACCGAACGAAGTGATTTTAATTCATTCCACTCTATTCTATGAATTCTAAATTTAATGTTTTAATTATATTTAAACCGCAGATCATATAAATACTATACTAGATTTAAACTGAATAATCCTAAACAGATTGTTCATTTCAATTGGTCTTGTGTTGGCATAAATTCTAAGGGTTTTCTAGTAGCCTTTTAATAATTACACTATACAAGTCCTACACGTCAGATCTACTGATCTGACAGTACATTTCGGTACCATTGAACTCAATGTACCGTCACGCATCATCTGAAACACAATTCTTACAAAATTTCAAATTAATACAATTAAAAAGGCTTAAATCGATATAACTAGATTTGGTTTGTGTATTTAGCCCTTTTTAACGTCCCACTGCTGGGCACGGGACTCCTTTTAATACGAGGGTATCAGGTCATAGTCCACTACGCTGGCCAAGTGCAGGTTGACAGACTTCACATGTCTTTCGAAAACTGGCTAGGTTCTCTCAGACATACAGGTTTCCTCACGATGTTTACCTTCACCGTAAGGCAAGTAGTAATCATGTTAGATATGATTCGCATATGAAAATTTTTGAACCCGATTCACTCGGTTTCCCAAGCGAGCGCGTTACCACTGGGCTACCACTTCGTGACATTTGTGTTTAAGCCTATAATTTTGTGATGTTTTATCATTTTCTTGAAAATATCATCATATAACTGTTCCACATCTAATAAAATTACATAGGACTACGATGCGACCTACGTTAATAGAAACCAATTTAGTTGAGCCAAGCCGTTCCTAAGGAATCGGAGAACAAGCATAAAAACATATCAATGAATATAGCAAGCACCCTTTAAACAAGGACACAAATATAACTTATATAATGGCTATAATTACGTGACGGTAGGTCAGAAACGATTTGAAGTACCTAACTTGCGGTTTCAGCAAATTAGAGGTTAACCGCTTATTAAATTATGATTTACATGAACAAGTGGAAGCTTCTAATAATGTAGAGATAAATTAATTTACTTCTAACATTCTAAATATTGTAATCTTTTGTTAATTATTGTTTTATACTAACTTTGTTAGATCACAATGTACCAATAAATAAGTATTTATAACGATAGTGACAAGCTCGCTAAGACCTGATGATCGAAAGTGAAACTAGGGCGAACATCACTAAAACTTTCAAATTGTTAAAGAAAACGTTGTTTCAGTATCAAGGCAAAATTTAATTGCTGTCAGAACATTAATCAAGAAGCTGACGCTGTACTACTGAAATTAATTGACAATTAACAAGAAAGAAAAAAATGACATCAAACAAGTTTCAAGCATACAAGAAAAATATAAAATCTTGGGGCTTTGATAAGATGCCATTCTACAAAAGTATATTTTTAAAGAATAGAAATATAATAAATTGTATTGAAATGATAAGTTTAATCGTTATGTTATATAATTATAATATTTTTAATAGAATTTATAGGTTTCAATTCTTTAACGATAGTAGAGTTATGTACATCTTTTCCAAAACCCCATTTTATAATTCAATAATGACAGGAATCTTTTATACGATAAAGGAATTAACAAAATAAAATTATTTCATAATATTTGCGACAAAGATTTAGGTTCTTTTACCTTACCCTTAAGTATTTATTGTTAAGCATAATCGCCCTTAAGTCTTTTTTTAGTCTTTTTTTTATTTTTAAATAAAATTTAATAATAACACTATTTATATTATTTACTAGCGACTTACCCTCGCTTTGCTCAGGTGCGTCCCTAGATACGTCTTATTTTTTTGAACGGAACCCTACTTGTTGTTCTAAAATAAAAGTAGTACTTAGGCTAAGTACTCCTTATAACAGCAGCCAGTGAAAGTCCCGTTAAAATGAGTCCAGTCGTTTCAGAGATTAACCGGAACAAACAGACAGATAGCCAAAAAGTTTAAAAATTGTATCTTTCTTATAAGTATCGGATATAATTTTATATGCATTTAGAAAAAACATGATATTTTGACACTACAAACAGACACTTCAATTTTATTTAACTGTATAGATGTACAAACAAAATTGATGATAATGTGAACTTCATTCTTCCGCTAGGGCACACCCGACAAGGACTACGATGCAGGATTTGTAAGATGAACGTACATACGGACTGTATGCCGCAGGTCGGCAAGTGTCAAACTAAATCTCGTCTTCTGCGTAGACAAAAGAGCACTTCTGAAATTGAAGCCCACCGAGTACAAGATGCAGCGTTCGACGAAGAAAGTAAGCGCCTATTAAGTACAGTTTTTGATAAACCCATTAATATAATGTATGAATTATATTTTAAAAGAGTACAATTACATGTACTTATTCAGATATAATATTAAATATAAAATTATTTAATTATAAATTTTTGGAAAAGTATTGCTTAGCATGTCTAACATTTGACCATTAAAGGATGGTAAGTAACAAGTAAGTAAGTGGTCAACGACATCTTAAGAAATGAATAGGTACATAAACCGAAAATACATGGGAGAATTATTTTTAAATAATGAAATTTATGTTTGTATACATAATCTTTGTATTGTTACTAAATTATACATACCTACATCACAATTAAATATTACATTTATATAACCTGAGTAGCACTCTTTTATATATGGCAATGCTGGAGCTTTTGGAAACAGATTTATTTGAGCAATATTTAGAGATCACACTGCTACCCAGCTTGCGTGTATGTACACACAATCAATTCTCAGTACGAACACGTGTAATTAATTCAAACACAATCGGACACTAACTTCACATTGTCCAGGGGTGGAGGACGGCTGGCTGCCAGGACAGAGACTTACCAAGATCTCTTTCAAGAGATCAGTCGAGTTCGATGATGATTTCGATAGCTACTATAACGAGGGTACGGTATAAGATAGTGCGGATTGATCCCTGTTGACCCTTAGTCCTTTAACTAATCAAATTGTAAACTGTCATTCTAGATAGACAGGTATTTACAGAGTCACTACTAACAAACATCAACCAGTACACTTTGTGCGTCGACTCTAATACATCGTAAATATGTCGTGTAATAACATTTCGCTCGGTGCTCAGAGGAGGAAGTGGATCAAACGTATCAAGTTCTGAAGCGAGCCAACGAAATATCGAAGCCGGGTGGCGGGGAATCGCGCGGGGGCCCCGTAGTGCGCGTGTCGGCGCCCGAGGAGCCTCCGCCCGCGCGCTCGCCCGCCCGCCCCAGTGCCGGATTGGCGGTGGCGCCCCCGATCTCCTCCAGCTCAGGTCTGGTGCCGCACCCGGGCGAGCTCGCTTCTCCGCTCGTTTCGCACCAAGGGCGGATCTAACCTAACCAACTTCTACTTATAGTTGTAAATATACAATATAGCATGAAAATACCTACCATTTATACGTTCCTAATTCAAAATTCCAGTAAGTCCGATGTATCTTGTATGGGGTCTTTACCCCATTTTATTGAGCTCATTAATATAATCAATAGGTAAGTTATATAGTATAAAGTTACGCTCTAGATCCGCCCATGGGTAGCGTATCGGCTTCAGATCACTCGTTTTCTGTAGTGTCGATTTGCACGTTTTCTTAAGTCGCGGGCGCAGGGCGGGGGGTGCGGTCGGTGTGAGGCGTGAGCCCGCTCAGTGTGAGCTTGTCGGTAGGCGCGGCGCGGCCGGAAGGCGGTGTGCGGCGGCGGCTGTTCGCTGGCGTCAAGAGTTTGTCCATGTGGGGCTCCAAGTCGCGTCGCTCGCCGCAGCATCGGTCCATTTCGCTACCGGAAAGTACGCGCCCTGCTGCCGTAGCACATCTCTGTCTCAATCGAGCTTTCTATGTCCCGTCTCACTGGCTAAAAGCCTCGTTTCGTTGTGTGGTTTACGTTCATTTTATTTTATATTGTATGTTGCAATGTTAGTACACAAATAAAGCAACTAGATGAAGCTCAACGCTATATGCTTTATTCCGTCCTCCCAATTGATGTATCCTGGACATTCAAACTCAACTCACCTCCATCTATCCTGTATTAGATTTTAGTTAATTTACTACATTTTTAATTTATTTATTTTTTTTATATATTTTTTTATTTATTTCATTTTATTTAATTTTTTTGCCGGTTATCTTTGCAGAAACAGAAGAGACGACAACGCGCCCTTTTGGACAGCCTTTAGTGTTATTAAATGAAAACGGTGATCCCCCGCCTTCAATTCTCAAGTCCCAGGCCAGCATTCGCAAGAAATAATTTCTGTTAATCTCTGTTTGATTTTGGATAATCAAATAGCAGTCTTATCAAAAAGAGCACTGACTCGTCTGAGCGCGGCCGTCAGATCGTCCGCGTGTGCCGCTCGCGAATCATTTGTTACCCCGCAACGCCCCGCGTTCTGTGATATGTATTGTTACTGTTACAATAAAAATCAGAATTGAGTCGCTTATTTTTTTGGTCCTCTTACCAATTTGCACTTCATATTTTATAAAGCGCCTCTACCCTTCGGGCGCTTGGATGTATGTAAATTGTAAGTGGTGCATGGCTTGACGCCTGACACGCTGACGCATGCGTTTGTACGGCGATTTATCTTTTACATCTTGATCACAAACTGACCGTAATTTAACTTGCACAAGAAAGCAAATACTCTTGTAAATAAAAATACTGCTCACAAAGGTTTCTACACTAACTTTTCAAATCACACGCAACAAATAACGTCATGACATACTTACTGAATTTATTAACGTTGAAATTTAGGCTAACCGCGTTTAAGTATTTTATTTTAATTTTCGCTTCTTTGCTATTCTTTTCTTTTCTGAGTTTACAGGGCGACACCGACGACACGTATCCATTAGTATTAAAAAATATAGACTAGATACTATTTATTTTGTTCATACAGGTTCGATGAGGAACTCCAAGAGTGCTCAAATGTTGAGGCAGGCAGACCGCACCAGTCCCTTACCTGGTACCAATAATTAATTTGTACATAAGCGAATCCAAGTAGCCTTCTGTGTTGAGAGATTCGTTGCATTTTAATAATTATCATTCATATGAATACATTATTTAATTGAAACAATGCTGCTGATGACGAGCAAAAAGTTTTACAAATATTTTTTTCCATTTTAAGTAGGTTCCCCTTATCAAAATCATGAAGACACCATTTGAATGTACATAAAATCATTTGTTAGAATTCAATACAGTTAGTAGTAATCAGTAGGTTTCGTCACGTAAACTCCACTCAGAACTCCATATTTGTGCATCTTGATTTATATTTATACTATTTTATATTTTTAAAACTACTTTATTTTCTTTGCAAAGCTTTGCATTCGATATAAATATGTATGTATTAAAAAAATGTTTGTGTAAACTAGTTAGTAAGATTGAATGGGTTCTTTCTGAGTTATAATTAAATACTCGTCCTTATTTTGAATAGGTCATAGTAATTGTTATAACACCTTTGAATGCCAGTGCTAACTCATCATTGCTTAAAAAAGTCAAATACAATGTTCCGTATTTTATTTAAAAATGTATTTATTTATTAAAGCTTATTTTTAAACAACACTTAAATTGCAATTTGCTTACAAAAAGATCATTTCATTAACACAAACACCTGGCGTATAAGAAATAGGTTTGTAAATGAAGTTGAAAATTCTGGTAAGTGTCCGATGCTCATAACGCATGACTGTTATAGCGCCGCATTCGCCGAGACGTCAAAAGTTGAACCTTAGAATGAAGAGCCTGTCGCTGGACTCACCAGAGTGTGGGGAGCTGAGACGTCGCCCTCGAGACCAAGCCTCGCAGGGCAGCAGAGTACTATGTACGACAGTCGATAGTAACGTAAACAGCATATGGGCCCAAAAAACCGTATTGCCAAGCTTTAATTTGACGTCTTTACCAAAAACTTTATTAATGTTTAAATTTTATACAACTCCTTGAAGCCGCCTTTGCAACACCGGAAACTTTGACGTTAAACTTTCTGAATATTTCATATCCTTCGAGAGCTTAAGTTTTGCCAACCTTGATATAAGAAGGAATATTCGACGACAAAATTTCTTATTTTATAGGATGATGTTATTTATGTTAGTTATATTTTGTCTTCAATTTTTCATGATCCTGTATACAAACTAAATCTCTAATGGGCTAAACATTAATTACACTTAATTAATGTCACAAATAGTTTCCCTATACTAAACTTAATGAGCTTAAATTTATTACAGTTGTTTATGTCCAACATGATCTGCTAGCGGCGATTGTTTATAGCAACACGCTGTTGGCATTGTTTCAGCTATTTCCTAATTCTATTTATTAGTTAATGAGAAGAAAAATATAATGTTTTTTTTTTTCATTCAAATCTAAACAATGAATTATTTAAAGAGTTAAACAATTCATAATAAATTACGTGTTGTTTTAACATAAATATTACAAATACATAGTTGTTTAACAAATAAATTTAAATTGTTTGCTATACTAATATCATTGTAAAAGCGGCTAAAAATTTTAGTAAAAGTAAGAAATTATTCGGTTTTTTGAACTCAATCAGTATTAATGAACGTGTTGTCAATGGAGCAATGTCTTGTCCACAATCAATGTTAATTATTCACCTCTACTATACCCCTCGCTTAGCTTCTGTCTATCTTATTGTAATGAATACTCGTGGCTATACTGTCTACTGAAATTTCCTGATGATGTGCTTTCTTCGTGATTTTATGGAAACCGAAAATTTTACGCTTCAGTGTTTAAATTTTTGGCTATTTTTTTTGGTTAAAGAACACTGTTCTGAATATTTTTGATCCTGCTTCACAACAGACAAAAGATGTATGTACTATCTGCCTTTTTCAACGCCTTTTAATGTTTTCTGAACTTATTATTGCATGTAATTTATTCGCTTTTATTTTTTAGGTGACTACGCAACATATAGCATGAGATATGGCTCGTATAGACTAAGTAACCACATGTTTCACCAATATGCCCATACCCAATCATGTACGTTCACTTCTACGTTCACTACTGTCACATGCATCTAACTTAATTCAACTTCACCATCCTTTTTAAATAAACTTTATTGATAAAATCCTTTAAATCTTAAGTTAACTTATCTTATGTTGAATGTAATATTGAGATGAAAAACACCATAAGAGAAAAAAGTTATCAAAAGCTATTTTACTTTTAAGTAATACTAGGTATTACACAACTAATTTCATAAAAACTGGTACAAAAAATCATTACAAAATATTGATTCATTCTGATATTGTTTACATTTTAAAGATAAAGTAGTTATAAATAATATTTTACGACCATCATTATAACAGCAAAGCTGTTTAATGCTTAGATATGAGTTATTACATCGTTATAGTGTAGAAAAGAATTGTTATGATCGTATTTAGGCAAGTATATTTTTTATTATAAAAAAACTAATATTAATATTTATTATAGTTTTAAATCTATAGATTGCTTTACATTAAAAAAAAGGATTGAAAGAAGACACATTTAAAATTACAAAACAAAATATATTCAGCACTTTCTTTTGTCGTATCGTACTATAAAACTGAATGACTTTGTGGGGGTCTAATAAAAGTGAGATCTAGTATACTCCAATTCAATCAAGTTTAAAACAATATTCTTTTCAGTGTACGCCCTTGTTATACCTTTTACGGGATTGAGCCATAAAAAACAAAGCAATTCTTTCATCGATAGCTAGTTTTCAATCATTATTATATTTCATAATATAGTATTTTTAATTGTTAACAAAAAAATTACCAAAAGATGTGTCTGAAATTACAAAATTAATGTCCCAATCTAAGCTTAATATTTTACTTTTTTCCAATGTCCTTTGTAAAAAAACTACTATCAAAAATCGCTAGTACACACATACAAAATGAATTTACAAATTCTACTAAATCTTTAATCTAACTTATGCAATGATATACAGCTCCGTCGTCTCCGGTACACAGCCGAAGACTTTTAAGTGCTAGAGGTGGCCGTATGAGTAGCGTGGAACTGCCAGACGAGCCGGATAAGAGCTTGTCATCGAACAGTGCCAGCCCATGTCCGTCCCCTGTAAAGCAGCCCAGTGTAAGTATTCATAAAATAAGTAGTATTAATAAAAGTAAAAATAAAAAAATGAGATAATGATAAGTTTTTAACTAAAAGGTACAACGACGGTTAATCACACTTAAGAGTGGATTTTTTAATTTATATGGGACACAAGTCTTGAGGCTATGTCCTATTTATAAAAAAATATTTGAAAATCGATTTACAATTTGCGAAAATATCGGGTACTTAACATAGAAGAAATACAATTCCATTTGTGAAGCTCAAGCTCTTTTGTGAAGTCGGAAAAAAAACTTATAAATTAGTCTGAGTATTGGTATATTCTAATGGAGTTACCATACAAAGTTCCATTAGCCGCCCCATGGGTATTATTAGTTATTTTAGGTTAATATCGCAAATGCTTGTCTGGAATATCAATTGTATCTACCGACTAATTTTATCATTAACAAATATTTTGTACAGTCATTATATATTCACATTTATATCAACATACGAGTGTTCTATTCTAACTAGAGCTATTCGGGGGCAAACAATAAACATATTATGTTCATATTTATATATAACATTTGTCCGGGGCTCTGCTCCTAAGGGTCATAGCGTAATCTTAGACAGCCTTAAATCAACATCAACCTTCCACAATAATTACTATAAAATTTTAAAAAATATTTCTGAACGGGAGTAGTCCCAAATATAAAACAAAAACCGAACAAATTTTTCAGCTTTATAATATTGGTTTTTCATGGATAATTAAAAAATAGATTGTTTAGTAAGAGTATGTATTATACATACGAGTATGTAGAGCATAAAACATGATATAATAAAGGACAGTAACCAAATTATTTGGGTGATACGAATGTTTATTATTGAAACAAGAGCAACAATTTCCTATTTCTAGTAAATTATAAAAGGCATTAGCGGTTGCATTATTAGGATCCGGATAATATTCAGAATGTTTTAGGGTTATATTTAGTACCATTTAACAAGGTTCTAACTTTGTTTAATAAATTCTATTAGTACTTAAGCTGAACTCGTAAATAAGGCTCAATTTCTATTATTCATGTAAAACTAACGACTCACCCTTGCTTCGCTCAGGTTCGTCCCTAGGTATGTTTTAAATAGATATAAATAGTTAAATTATAGCATTAGCCATAAAAAAAGTTATTTTTTTTTCGTGATATTTCCGAAGTTTTATAGTTATTCTGCTTTTCGGGTACGTACACGTACAAATTCAACAAATCAAACACCATAAAAATCGGTCCAGCCGTTTTTGAGTTATAAATGGTGTAACTAACCCGACTTTGTTTTATATATATAAATGTTGCTTCTAGCTAACTATATATTGTTTAAAAAAATGCCTCGGTGGTCTACTGGCAAGTATGTACGGCCACAGATCAAGAGGTCCTGGGTTCGAGTTCCGGGTTGGAACGGTCTCATCGGGGTATAGGAGTGACAGGAATAGAGAGAATGCACTTGTGTCTGTGCGCATACTTGTGCATTATAATATCAGATTTTCAGGCAGATTTTCTATCTGCTGATATTATTGGGATTGGCTGCTATGGCTGAAGTCGTGAAAAGTCCTTCTTATTATTATCATAATTTAAACATACCCGTTTTTAATACATTTATATCATTATTGTTTCAATATTTTTCATTTCAGAAGCATCAACGTCTACTTCCGACCAATCTTTATGTGATTCTCTACAACTTCAAATCGCGGCATGCTGATGAATTAGACCTGAAGGCCGGCTACAAGGTGACTGTGATCGATACTTCTGATCCAGACTGGTGGAAGGGCAAATGCTTAGGCAAAATAGGATACTTTCCTTCCAAATACTGCACTAAGCTTCAAGCCGGAGAAAGACCATTGCAAGTTACTCACAATTTACAGGTATTTGATTTGCATTATTCGTATTTTTGAATGTGACTCTTTTATTTAAAAAATGAGATACCTACGACTTTATAGTTGTAGTATTAACAATGTCCACTATGGCTACGCATCAAATGCTAAAATTATGATTCTATTACTATGAAAATGAATTACGTAACATATGGGTGGGTAGCCGCCACGCAATGAAGGGAACAGTAGTGCCTTAATTAATTTGTATATATGTATATACATATATGCGGTCCCTCACAGAGAGCATTCACCTGTAATGTAACAATTTAAGATTCGATGTTGAGCATTACGTTACAATACTGTCTCACTGACTGACGAGTATTCTCCTGTAACGTAACAATTTAGATTCGATTTTGAGTATTCGCCTGCAATCAAATCAGTTGTTTTTACAATATCGGACGAAGCAGTCATATTAAGCGCGGTAATATTAATTCACTCATGTTATTTACGTAAAATAAAGCAAAAGAAACGAACAAACATTCAAACAAGTATAGACGCGTTACACGTTGTATCACGATGTTACATGTTGCGCATTGTAATTTGTAATGCTCGGTTCTTCTTTCTCACTGATATAATGTTACAAATTGTATCATTACAGGTAGCGCACTGTAATCCTCAGTTCTTCTCCCTCACTTACGTATTGCTCGAATCTGAACTGTCACATTACAGGCGAATGCTCCCTGTGAGGGACCGCCCTATGGTAAAATTTGGTGACGTCAAAATTCACTGTTTACGCCTATCTCCAATTTAATATTTATATTTTACACGAGATTAACGTATTTTTGATAGTAACTTAGTTAAAAGTTTTTCTGTACAATATGCAAACTCTAATTTAATTTTCGAAATTGTATGTTTTCCTTATTGTATTGTAAGTACATTTCTTCAAATCCCTTGTACGAGTATCTTATATCTTATACGAGACCTACAATAATAACAATATTATCTTCATCTCCCTGATCATTTCACAATTACTTGTGATCGGCGTAGTACATGTTCCGTACTACCGATAGGCTTTGGCAAAAGTTTTACGACCGGCCGCCTGCCTGACATCAACACACCTTGGGAAATGGGAATGCTATTGTTCATCACGGACGTCTTTTAATATGCACAATGCACATGCGTTATTATTTTCTTTTAAAAAATTTTTATAGTACTCAATTTTTTTTGTAATTTTCTGATATATTCTGAAATAAATTTTAAACACAATAATATATATGTATATATATAAATTAATAAATAATATACCAATTTATTTTTGCGTAGTTAACAATAATTTGCGTTTTTAGACAGAAATTGACTACTGTTTTTAAGACATTTTACCTTTTTCCCGATCAGTGACATAAGTTCACTTTCAACTCACAAAAGTGATTCTTTCGCAAAGATAAAGACCCTTGAAAATAACTAGTCTTTCTTTTGATTTACTTAGCGTAGAGTTTTTTCTATAAGATTTGCTTTTATTTAAGGTATCTGATGGAGACAATGGACTGATGCTACTTCGTGATCAGATCGTAATTCAAGTAGGGGACGAGGTTGATGGCATGGTGATGATCCGTTCTGGAGATAATCGACAAGGCGTTTGTCCGGTCAAGTTCCTACAGGAGGTGTGACGCTTTAAGATACCACACTTCAATGTTATGAAAGTAAGAACTGTAATATTTTTTATGAAAACGCAGTATTTATAAGTATAAATAATAATTGTCAATATTACTTTGAGAGTAACAGGTATATATTTTCATGGAATTAATCGATTTTTTGTACAAAAAATCAAATCGAAAATCTCATTGACCATCAGTCAGTTTTGTACTCGTACAAATAAAGTTATAAAGCTACATATATTTCTTTAACATTATATATTTTTCTTTGTATAGCTAATAGTTTAAATAAATTTAAATAGTTTAAGTTGACGTAATTCTAAAGTTAAAAGAATATGAAATGAATATATAACAAAAAAAATTTAGGCCATATATAAGGTAGTCTAGTGGTAACGCGCTCGCTTGGGAAACCGAGTGAAGCAGGTTGAAATACCGGGCCTCGCACCACTGATATTTTCATGTGCGAAATCATTTCTAACATTTACTAATCATTAAGATTACCATTTGCCTTACGGTGAAGGAAAACATCGTGAGGAAACCTGCATGTCTGAGAGAACCTAGCAAGTTTTCGAAAGACATGTGAAGTCTGCCAATCTACACTTGGCCAGCGTGGTAGACTATGGCCTGATCTCTCCTCGTATTAAAGGGAGGCCCGTGCCCAGCAGTGGGACGTTAAAAAAAGGGCTGAATACATATATATAAATACATAAAATAAATAAATAATGTCACGTGACGATAACAATAGTAATGGAATATATTTTATTATTAATAAATAAAAAGAAAGGGAAAGAATAATTCATAAGAAACTCATGTTTTATGTTTTCAGAGACGCGGCTCACTCTCCGAAGAATCCAACAAGTATAACGAACCAAAACCTACCCGAAGCGCCCCGGTCACGCCTTGCGATAGCGAATCCGCCTGGTCAGAGCCTTACGAACCTCGCCGACCTGACAGCATCAGCTACGCAACTTCCTCCCGATCAGACAAAGCGAGTTACGAGGCTTCAGTAGAAGGTATGTGGTGGTGGAAACGACCTTTAGGAGTGAGACGAACATTTTGCCGAAGATGTGGTGCCTCTTCATCCTCACGACCCTTGCAAATGACTCCCTGTACCGGATCTCCTCAAAGCGATTTCGATAACGACCGACGACCCATCATGTCCGGCGACCGGCCTCTTAACTTCGTTAGACAACTCTTTCTTTGAACTGTTTTAATTGAAATTTATGTGTAATATTTTTTTAATGTAAACTTTTTCGTTAAATATTATGCATTTTTAAAATAACTACATAGTCGCGGTTGTTTTTAACGACGACGCGACGTCTCTATATAAGTATTACTTTTGCTATTTTACTATTGTGTCAAATTATAATTTAAAAGGTCCTATTGTCTTTGTATGTAAAATTAGATTATATAAATATACGTGATTTATTAAAACATTGTTACATTTATATATATTCTTATGATAAATGCTTTTGCAATGCTTAAGGCGTATTTTTTTTTATTACGAGCGAAATTGTATCTCAGTTTAAAATTATTCTACGCTTTTACCAATCCTTACTATTTTGCTATTTTACGTAAAAGATTTTGAGCATTATATATTTATTATGGCCTATTTTATTCGAAAAATACAGTCCTTCCATATTCAGAATTTATTTTTAAGAGCAATCCTTTATTATTGCGTAAGTATATACAAAAACTTATAGCGACATATCATTTTACAAATACAGATATAGTGCCGTATGTTTGGGATAGAGAGTAGGTACTTATAAGTATGTTAATAACTTTCCCCATAATAAAATTATATATTCGAATTTAACTGTATACTTAATTAGGTATAGAATAATTATATTATATACTTAATATATAATCACCTCTAAGATAGGTGAAAGCTCTAAATTAATTATTTAAGTATTTGTTTTTTGTTAGGCTATTATTTTGAATTTATGGTCTTTATAAAAGTACTAAATTTCAAAACATGAAGAAAACTATCCAAACTAAAAGTAAGTTAGCTGAAAATTGTTTAATATTGATAGAATCGAAATTTAGTGTGTTAGCCATTTTTAATAATATTTCATTTTAACCAATGTTTCTACAAAACATTAGGATATATTTTTAGTATTAAAATAGAAGAATGCTAAGAAATATCTATACCTATAATAATAGAAAGTAATTCCATTAAATAAATTATGTATTTAAAACTTCATCAACAATTATTTATGAATCATTATATATTGTGTAGGTACTTAGTGTCTATAGTTATGTCGGTGTTTTCTATTATATTCAAAATTGTAAACGAGTATAGTGCCTATACTATAAAATTATATGCAAATACGATGGTGTTAAAAGCGAGACTTAAAATGAAGTAAAAGTTTGTTGGTTTACAAGACGATTAGTTTTAAGATATTGTGAATGAAAGTAGTGGATATTTATTATACTACTTTAATATTTTTTTCCAACTAAGCACAGATAGTTTAATCTGTCGCTATATTTAAAATTAATACAACTAAAAGTATAGGATGTAACACCTTGAGAATAACGACAACAAGAAAAAGGCCAGTAAAAAAATTAAATATTTTCACAGAATTATAAAATGTAAAAAAAAAATGATTTCCCATAACAAATATTGTTCTATATAGGTACCTTTAGTTTTTATTGGATAAATATTGCTTTTTATAGAAGATAAATCTTATTTTATATATGAAAACATAAAAAGATTACATTTAACTAAGTGAAAATCGGCCTCAATAGGATGTTTTTTAAACGATAGCCCAAAAAATACTGGCCTGATGAAAAAATATGGTTATTTTATAACCAGGATTATTAGTTTCTAAAGTATAATACGTTTTCGTAACATTTTTCTACTAGCCTCTACTGATTTGGTTACGGTGATGGTTGCTGTCAAAAATATATAAAAATCACAAATCTCTTCACTGCCGAGCAATTGGTTTCATATCCGATAGAACGTTTAACAACCATTTATCGATTTGTAAAATTATTTGATACAGGTTTAATAGTAGTAATATTCAAATAAGCAAAATAATATCGATTGATTGTATAAAAGCACGTTACTTGACCTTAGACAACATTGGACCATTCGTCTAAGTGTTAACATAACAGAATTTGGTTGCAAAGAAGTTACAACCACTATTATAGTAGTTGTTAGGTACTTCTTTGACTTAACTTACTGACTTAACTTGACTTAACGACTATTAGATAGTTCGGTACTTTCAACTTGAGTTGATGCCATTTACCTACGAGTAATATCTAACATTCGGTATGCCGTACGCATAAGTAGAAGAGAAGTTTAGTAAACCCTAGTTTAGAATAAGCTAATAGATGAGAAAATAACTCCTAAAAAATAACACACATATTCGTCGCTATATCAACATACAACACAACAACAAATTTTAAAACCTATTTTTGAATAAATCAAATATTATAAAATTCACGTAGTAATAGATATATTTAGCTATTATGAAAATAAAACTTCCCTTGTGCAGCGTTAATATAAGTCACATGGAAAAATGCGTTGTCTAGTCAAATTTTCTTTTAATATTGATTAAAATAATAAATCTTCAGTTATTATTTCCTCAGCATATATTTTCAAAAATACGATCGTATATAATGCAAAATAATAGTTATATTTAGTAATAAAATATCTTAATTCATAGTTCCTTATAAACCTTCCTATACATCTATAAACTATTATTATCTATAACACCAAAACTTAATTAAAAGTATTTTTCACTTCGTATTTTATTTAACATGTTTAAACCGTCCCCTCGAAGTTTTAAGTGTAATTATTACAAAACATATTATTATATATCTATATAATATTATCAATAAATAGAAAATGTCGTTTATAAACGATTATATGAATAACTTAACTAGTTAGGAATAGTCATAAAATCTATCAACTCATTATATTTATTAAATGTGTCAACACTTTTTGTCTTAGTAAACATTTCAGTGGTAACATTAATTTTTAATTATTAAAAAATTAGACGGAAAAGTCGTCGAGAGTAACATTATTTATTATTGTAAATGATAATATTAATGCAATGTGTACACAACATATTTGATTTTTATTATAAAAAGCAACAACAAATTATTTATCATACAGCCCATGTATATATTATGGACTTAAGACCAAATTTGAAATTTCATTAAAACTGTGTTACTTAATTTAAATAATTATACCTATCTAGTCATTGTAAATTATATATTACATTATTTCTTTGTGTTAAAATAAATAATAAAAATCGTATTTTTGCGAGAGCACAGCTTATGAATATAATAGTTATGATATTATATCAGAAACTAATGTGTATTATGAAACATTACATGCGTATTAAGATAAAAAATGATAAATTATTTATTTAATTAAATGCCAATATTAGATGGAATTTCGATTAGATATGTATTTCAAATATATCAATTGTATTTAAACACTGCGCTCAAAATTGGTAAAATATTAAATGAATTCTTAAATATCTTCTTATCTATTTAAATAATATTATACTAGCTAGCATAGTTATGTATAGTTATGTACATATATTTGCTTCTAATTTATTATATTTACGAAAACTTAGGCTTATACAACAATTTTTCATCAACTTCCAAAAGGAGGATACGGTTGTATCGAATTATATATTCTATACATATTTGTTATATTCTTTCATTATGATTTATATTTTACTTATATACTTATATTTTACTTATACTTTTCTTACTTTTTTTTAATTATTTAGTAATTAAGTTAAATTCCACGTTTAAAGATATAATAATTACTTTTAAAATGATTTTGAAGGCATCTTTAAAGTTATTATATTATATATTAGTTATTAGTTAACTTAAACATCGCATTGGGCGTTAGTTAATACATATACAAATATTTAAGTTAATTTATGTTTTTAACATACCTATTTCATTTATGATATGATAGATAGCAATCGCTTTATTATTTACTAGCGACTCACCCTCGCTTCGCTTCGTGTTCGTCCCAAGGCAAAAACAAATCTATCCCACGGGAACCTTACATCCATAGCCTATAGCCTTCCTCAGTTAAAGGGCTATCTAATGCAAAAAGAATTTTTCAAATCGGATTAGTAGTTCCTGAGATTAGCGCGTTCAACCAAACAAACAAACTCTTCAGCTTTATCTTATTAGTATAGATTTAGCTCATGAAACAAACAATAATTTATTTACGTATATTCCGTCTTATATTGGCATAACTCGTATAATATTGTGTATAAATGAACCAAGAATGTGTTATTGTTTAATCATAATTTATGGAGAGGAAACCCTGAATTCCCTAGTGAGATGTTTAGAATTAAGTATCTAACATTAAATGAACATTTTAGTACTATAAATGTACATGTGATGAGATATAAATTATAATGTTTTAAAGGTCTTGTACCAGTTGTATTTAACAGAATGTTGTCCATTAGATATATTTTAATCCATACTGCTGTGATCATTGTTGGAAGCGGTAGTTTGGTACACGTTAAGTTTTATAAATTTTACAACTTTGAAATAATCTATATATATTCAAAGTATTAATTTTTGAGAAGAAATAATAAAATTGTAGGCCTAATCGGCTTAACCGCTTTTCACTTTGATCCGGCTCAGTGCTGACCGACGTTAAGAACTGCTGGTAGAAAATACTTGCTTTCTAGACATTTAAAACATTTCATTACATCATAACCTGTGTTGTAAACTGTGTAATAGATTAAAATGACATAAATATTTGATTAAACTACTGAATTTTGTGTGTCGGTAAATAATAGCTCAGTATACTTTAAAAATTAGTTGGTCTAAGACCACACAAAGACGTGTGTACTTGGCAACAGTGGTATCATATTTTATTGTAATTTGTATGTTACGCTAACATTAGTTCTAGATTGAATGACAAACGGTCGTTTATAGAACAGTAATTGTCGCTTGTTTTAATTTACCTCTCTGACTCTATCTTATGTTTACATGACTTGCGTTAAATTTAATAAATGATGTCACATTAATATCTCTTTCTTTTCATATCCTATAATAATAACAAAAATAAATATTTTAAATCCTAAATCCTAATAATCTTTAGCGTCATCTATAAGTAAATATTCATACGAACAGCTAACCCTAACCAATCTCATACTCTCTGTAGAACGACAAAGCGCCCATAGATGGCAGTAAAATTCTTATAAAATAATAATCCATAATCGATGATAATATTACATTACACAAGATGAAACAAAAAAGAAATAAAATAATAATGTCAGCGTTTTATTCTAAAATGTAGCTATTTAAGTATATTAACGAAGCGAAACAATGGCAGCCAGTTACGCCACGGTGCATGCACAGCGACTAGTGGGTACCGAATGTCGACCCTACTTTTCGCCTCCACGCCATGTGTCGATAACCCTGTGTAGACGCGCGGCCTACCATTACGCCTGCGTCAGTGTAGTCTTTACAAGGAGAAGGAGGCACTAGCTTGAACGCATTCCAGCATATTGCAAACAAGTTACAGCGCTTTCTCGATCGTCATCTCGAAATGCATCCCTAAAATGAATTAAAAATATTATATAACATACATTTAATGTAATAGTAGGAGTTTTGAATAAACACAACGCGATGTTTTAATCTAAATAATGTATGATAAGTATTCTTGTGTTGCGTCGGAATGCTTGACATTCCTTTGCACAGATGGCAGCACTGAAAATATTTGACATTCCGCGAATTCCAACCGCAGTGGGCTCGGCTCAAATGTCAAACGCGACTATTTCGTCAACAGAGTCGTGGCGCGCTAGTTGGATTTTATAAAATAATAACAAATACTATTATAGTTTAGATGAAGGAAAATGGATACTAAGCGGTAAAACTCGGTGCATTACTTTACACCGTATAAATTATTGTTACGAGTCGTGTCCTTAAGAAAGAATATTTAATCGCGTAGTTTTTGCGAATCGTTTCATATTGATTTTTATTCTTCGCCGGTTTTGAACATTGTTTTAAGTTAAATTTTTATCTTAACAAAATATTATAACGTCTATTATATTTGTGTTACATATATGTTTGTTATTGCTAAGTGATTAATCTTAAGAACTTTCGGTCCTGTATTGTGTCGTAACGTGGGAAAAAACGTAAGTATTTATTGTTTACCTAATTCCTACTGTAGGTACTTAGCATTATTTTATTTTATAAAAAAAAGCTAACATCATTTCTATATTATCACTTCTTTTGCTGAGAAGCCACTACTGAGGTAAGTTTTTAAAGAATTTGCTGATTTTATTACGTATTTTTAAAACCTGAACCAACGCAATAGCAGAAACAATCGTGAGTATCAAATAAGTAGCTATCGAAATAAGTACAAGTAAGTACGTACCTACCGGTTTGATTTACGAACACGCCACGCAAAAAATCCGCCGCTACTCGGCGCGGGGCATTCAGTGAGCATAGCAAGGAATCTCGCGAGCATAATGGCGTGGAATGCGACTGATACGCGCCTATAAACATTTTGTTTCCACACTCATGGCCCCGATGATAACAACTCGATAACACGTCCGATTAACCAATGTGACCCGCACGTTGATCGCTTGCGTAGACTTTACGGAGATATAAGAATCGATTTTTAAATCGTTATATTAATGTATAATAATTATTATTCATAGTGTCTAAACACTTATAATTAAAAGCTGACAAGATCACATCATCTTTATCTAAAAAAAACTTAGATTTCATTGTAATAAAATGCTTAATTATGATGCATAAATATGATGATTACCTTAAAAACTATATATAACGAGGTAACTAAACATTGTTTTTTATTATACGTTATTAAGTACCTACGTTGTTACAAAGATTGTAAAAATTAAAATCCAGCTCCATCACGTATCACTCAATGTGCTGCCATCGATAACATCATGTAAGCACATCAAAGTTATCATTAATTTTATGGATGTGGCATTGCATCGCATTCCATGCTAATAATATAATCAGTCTGCTACATCCTTTGCATGTTGCATACGAATAATACAATAATAATAATAAATGAAAAATATTTAACGTTTTCATATGATTAAAAACTGAGAGCTGACATTGTTACGTTAAAAACTAAACGTCGCATATTGTTAGATTCTATAATAGTTTTTGAAACGATGTTGGGCTTTACTTATGCTCGGAACATCTGCCAGTTCCCGACCCTCTAAAGACACGTGCGCGTGCGCACAGCAGGGGTGGCAACCGTCGTAAAAGACAGGCACCGCACCCCAAATGCGGGCATTCCGATGTAACGATAAATTTCAAATTTAGACTCTATTACATAAAGAAAAGGTGCATTGTAGCGTACAAACCATTAGTATTAAAATAGATTATTATTTTTACCGAACGGAATGTCAAGGTTCGATCACCATGTGAATCTCTGTTTGAAACTTTCAGGTGACAGTTGTCCTACCTTAAACTTTATTTTTATTAACATATTAGTTATTACAAATTCCATGTTGTCGACATCGTAAAAGTAGTAAGTTTTTAAATAAAACATTTTTAAAGTTAATGTGTGTAGTCGGCGTTTTAATATTTACTTTTAAAGACCATATAAAAAATGTAAATGATTTTTGTTGTTTTATCTCGGTAGCTATGTATTATGTACTAACTAACACTGTATTATCGTTTGTAAGCTACTTTCTAGAGATTAATGACAAGAAGTCGTCATTTAAGTCTCCGCAATATCTAATTAGAGTGTCATTAAACACATAAATCAACTTTATTTCTAGGGGATAAAATGATCATAACTTTTTTAATTAATAAGTGTAATTGCATCTAGGTTTCAAATAATAGAAAATAATTCAAATTCACTTTGTGTATATGACAAAGTAACAATAAATAAATTATTTAACTTTAAGCAAAGGACTTTGAATGCACTTTGACATGATATTTAACTTATTGTAGTTGGTGGTGGTTAACTTCAGATTACAAAACTTACAATACTATGTATAGATACTAATGATCCGGAAAATACTATAAGAAATATGCTTATATTAGTACATATACATACTACAAATAAAAGTAAATTTCTCTTTATGATCGAAATAATATTGTTGCGTCATTACTTAGATTATTTCCACAAGTAATAGATTTTTGAAGTATCTAACTTATACAAACAGTATGCGATACATAATAATTAGTTCCTGTTCCGTTGAACGGCTTCGTGACCATATAAGTACTGATAGTAATAAAACAATTCTTTTATAATATATTTTAGTACGTATATATATATATATATATATATATATATATATATATATATATATATATATATATATATATATATATATATATATATAATATGTGCCAACCCGCACTTGGCCAGCGTGGTGGACTATGGCCTCCTGGATCCCCCTCGTATTGAAGGGAGGCCCGTGCCCAGCAGTGGGACGTTAAAAAGGGCTGAATACAAAAATATAATATGTACATATATATGTATATATATAATAAATATTATAATATAATATATATAATAGTCTGTGATATGCCGGAACGAACAAAAAGCATGTGGTTATTTATCGATTCAGTACTGTAGTAAAACTACATTTGGTCGGAATTTTTAATATAAACAGTGAAACGCTGCCCTTCTTTGTGTGTAACTCTTGCAGGAAATCTCAGACTGCGTGATTGAGAGTCATAAAACTTCTAAATATGTAAGTGTTTTTTGTTAACCGTACGTATATGCCCGGTGATCTATTCTGACGTACTGGCTGGCATACCACGCGGCCGTACCTACGCGTGACTCCGCCTCCGAGAAAAATTCTATTGTGGTTAATGTACCAAATTCCTCATCATTAACGTAGTCATCGCACTATCACTCTAACACTTTTTGTTCGCCTTATTTCATCTGCGGACAACGATCTCCACTTTTGAAAGCACAAACGTCCACATTCCAGGAATTCACGTCATTTATTACATTCATTAAGACTCATTGGCGCTTTATTTATAAAATTATGTTGGATATGCATAAGGTACTTTTGATATTCTTATGTACTCGGACATACAAGATAATTACTGTCTTTCGAATGTTATTTGTCGAAGAAAAATCTTATTAAATATCACAGCTACAACTATGTTACATGCATTATTGTATTAAAACAAAATATGCAGTAGATACTTTAAAATTACGGCATTTATAACAATTACCCTGTAGTTTCAGTTCGCATTCCGCAACATAAATAGTAACAATAAACGAAAAACTTATCGGAGTATTTTCCATTACGATTACTGGTGAATTTCGACTTCTCATTACAAAATCGCATCACATACGTATATTATGTTTGCTATAAACTATTTGTGTCAGTTTAATCAAATCATAATGTCACATTTTCAACTGGCACTGCTCGATCTGCGATAGTGGTAGATTGGCTGTGTTCCCGTGGGGACGGTATGCGTATGTTTCACAACTCTGTATGATCATCTTATTTACTTGATAGGCGCGCAGCACGGACGTCTGTCCTCCGTCTAGCCGTTTACGTACCGTGGAATTTTCGCCTCGGTATTTGCATGCCATTTTATGTATTAACACAACGACATTCATTCTGTGAGCCAAATATTTTTACGTACTTACACGTAGATTGTTTTCGCTTTAAAATGCGAGATTCATATGTTATTTGTTCTATTTACATGTAAAAAGATTGCTTTTATCGATTATTTTTTAAATGATGTTTTAAGTTTCACAATATTATGAAATCATAATAGCATCAATATATCCTTTCTATATTGTTTTTAAAAGCAATATTTAAATAAATAATAGTTTTCTATTGGTTATCAGGCAAAATGAAGAAGATAGAGTCGCCACTAGATGTGCTATCACGAGCCGCTACAATGGTGCAGCCGTGCCCAGCCTATCCCGCCAGCGATTCAGATAGCTTTGGTAAGACAATATTATGCAAATTGCAATAAATAGTTGTTCATTTCATTTAGTTTTATACCTTGGTATTGTCTACTTTGTTTTTATTTTCTATCCGTTTATTATAAGAAATATCCATATGTTGTTAACCAGTACTATACCTATGTAGTTATGACATTTCTGACACCGACTTATAATTTTATTTAACTTAATTAAACTAAGGGAATATTTGTGTAACTTATAAGTAATATCTAATATTACCTTAAGTATGTATATTTATGTAAGTATGTATACACTAAACAGTTATCTACACTTATAGAGAAGCCAAATTGTTTGGATGTTACTTCCAGAACTATTGATTCGTATTTTAAAAATTTTAGCACTCAGAAAATTACGTTTTTCCTAAGTGTTATAGGATATTATTATTTTGATATGAGTAAATCAGTCAGTATACAGATATTGATGTATATGAGTTAAGTACATTCATATTTGTAATTGAATGATATAAAATGTTAATTTAATGAAAATGATTATCGTATATAATACCTACTAGCGAATCACCCTCGCTTAGTTCGGGTTCGTCGATGGGTTGATTTCCCATACACACTTTCACCCCGATTTTCACGTTCTTAAAGGATGATTTCCGGGATAAAATGTATCCTATGTCCTTCCCAGGGTTTCAAACTATCTTCTTACCAAATTTCATCTAAATAGGTTTAGTAGATCCAGAGATCTCCAGAGACCCCCTACAAATCTCACAATCTCACAAACTTTACCTCTTTGTAATATTATACTCGTAGTATAGATAGGTATATTATCATATACCTACGTTTCCCAAAATCTGAAATATCATACGTTGATACAATATCTGCCCACATGGCTGGTGTAACTCGACACAAAGGGCCGCAATTTTAAAATATGGATCAAACGCGCTCATCTTGTTTACTGAGTCGTGTTTCACTTATTTCAGTAGTGCGTGCTGTTCTTTAACCTTCGGACATAATAACAA
This sequence comes from Argynnis bischoffii washingtonia, assembly GCA_033884665.1. Taxonomy (NCBI): domain Eukaryota; kingdom Metazoa; phylum Arthropoda; class Insecta; order Lepidoptera; family Nymphalidae; genus Argynnis; species Argynnis bischoffii. The sequence goes on along the minus strand of CM066618.1, from coordinate 7,041,046 downwards.
AAGGAACAAATACTATTGTAAATTATTTTACTTGATCTTTTTTTGTCTATGTACATAAAACTGACGTATTTCTATGTATTTTTTTAAATATTTTAAAGTTAAATAGAATGATGGCAACTTGGACGAATGCTTGTGCTTATTATGAAAGGACGCGGCCTCTTAATATATATGATATTCTATTAATACAAGTAAAACATTAACTTATTGAAAATCAAAAAATTAAAATAAGCTAGATTCGATTCTAAAATGTATCTAAACGAGTCTAAATGTAAATGACTCTACAATTAAGCCACAATCAATGACTTCATAAATACTTCTATAGACACGTCATTTAGATACACAGGAATAGAAAATAGCAGTGCATATTATGTAGATGAAGATTTTTTTATATGTATATCTGTTAATGTCCAAAATGTGAATATAGCGTTTATAATAAGTACTAAAATGTATATATTTTTATGAATGAAACATAGGTCTTTAAAAACGTTTTCTTATTTGGCTTCTATAGCTAGTCTATCAATACTCGACGCGCGGCCTTGTAGGCGGGTCACATTCCAGATTCCAGCTGACATTGTTGATCGTCAGTCGTCTAAGGGTTCGGATACATGAAGTTGGTTAGATATGGAAAATAGATAATTAAGATGTGTATTTCTTAAAATTACTTAATTCTTCTATGGATTCTATATATATCTCGATTATTTTATTATACTTATGAGCATAATAATAAATTCGGCCACGGCGGCGGCCAAATCTCACTGAGACTAGCCAGATGCGCAGGAGATATTATAGTGCACAAGTGTATGCGCAGGCACAAGTGCACTCTCTATTCCTGTCACTCTCATAGTCTGATAGGACGATACTTCGACAAGACCGGTGAGAGTTACGGCGAAGGACCGACAGCTTTACGTATTCTCCGAGGTACGGAGGTGAAACACCGCTAACTTAAAAACTCCGTGCTACTACGAAGAATAATCTTAACAAAAACATTCAGTAATTAAACTTGGCCCCACTCAGGACTCGGTCTCAGGACCTCCGGATCTACAGGTCATGCTAGCCACTAGACCACCGAGGCAGTTTCCTTCTTAAATATACGTATATCATGCCAATGAGCATATAAAATTCGAAAAGATAACAGACTCTTTTAATTTTTTTAAGTAAGTACTATTTAAAATATTCATGATATGTTCTCATCCTAATCATAGTGTCCACAAATAAAAAATTGTAGTTATTTGTTCGAGTATATTATGCGATTGATATCTTATTGTTGTCTTTAAATGTTTCCAACATTCCAACCGTGACTTGCATAAATTAGAGTATCCTTGTACGCGAGCATGTAGACCTGACTAACAGGAGAACTAACATATTTCGCCTCGGCTGAAACAATAGATAAAACCTAGCGTAGGCTAGTTCTGTAACAGAGAAATTGCTATTGTATTAGTTTTTTTCTACTTGTTTTTTTTCCCATTGAGCATTCAAGCGACACTTCCGGGTAACACGGGGTCGTTTATACGTCATCCTAAGCATACTACATTTATTGAATACTCTTGATATCGCCTGACAATAGAGATGATAAATCTTGTTGAGAAAGCAAAGCTTTCTTAAAGCTAACGCGAGTAGAAAAGGGAAACGCCAAACGTAAAATTTTCACCGACTTACAATACGTAGCTGCTTGATGTATGTACGTAACTACTTATTTATTTACCACGAATTTCCGCATACCAATATTACACTTCCAAAGAAAACACATCAAAACAAGTTACGTATCAGCTGTTATTTCTTGATTTCGATAAACACAACCTTAAATTATTTATATTATGTCAGATTATACGCCGCAGAATATGAAAGTCAAAGTCATGATTTACTCATATTAATGTTGTTAGCTAAACTATTTCATTAAATGGAATGTTATCGATTTAATCAATTTCGTTTGTTACAACGCGAGTATTATAGAATATGCATAGAGATGATAAAGTTATGCGCTTAACGAATCTAATCAAAGTACGGTCACGCAAGTTGTCCAGCGATGAGTTCTTGTAGCTAGTTGTTTACAAACAGTTGCTGAATCGCAAATATAATTATGCAATGCGATGACAGCGACGCTCACGCCGTATCGCCATTTACTTTCGTTACTCAGCGTGCGTGCGCGTGCGACAAACTATCAGAGAAAGCGCTCAGGAATTTGGCCGGCCTCGTCCCTCGTCCGCGCCTCTGCCTTCCACGAACTAAATACTATTTGCAATATTTGCGCCATATTACAACACTGCGATGTCCGATGATACTTAGCGCCAGTTGCAGACGCCATCGAGGTTAGCGTTGCCATTCGAAATCTCGTCTCGCTTATCAACATCTCAAATCAATCATCATAAGCTACTTTGTATGTAGCCGTTTTACAGCTCTCTATAAATTCAATACCTGACATCATGACGGATGTTTCACATTAAAATACACTTTATTAGAAACGGTTCAGGGGTGAATATGGCGTGTACAATTATATCCGGAACGCTGAGGCGGCGTGTTACGGTTTCGAAAAGAATGCAGAATGTAGGTTGCGTTGCGGACTACAGTTACTAACATTCTATGGAATGCAATCAGTGAACACTATTGTTGTCATAACAAAATATATCTTTGCTAATATATTTACATATTCTCCTTTGGCAGTAATTTGATTGTGTAATTATTCCTTTGTATAGTGCCGTAATAAGGCAGTGGTAGCCCAGTGGTAACGCGCTCGCTTGGACAACCGAGTGAAGCGGGTTCAAATCCCGGGTCTCGCACCTCTGATATTTTCATGTGCGAATCATTTCTAACATGATTATCACTTGCCTTACGGTGAAGGAAAACATCGTGAGGAAACCTGCATGTCTGAGAAAACCTAGCAAGTTTTCGAAAGACATGTGAAGTCCGCCAATCCGCACTTGGCCAGCGTGGTGGACTATGGCCTGATTCCCCTCGTATTGAGGGAGGCCCGCGACCAGCAGTGGGACGTTAAAAAGGGCTGAATACATACATACATAGTGCCGTACTTCAAAAGTGAAAAAGAAAACCCTTCAAAGATCACTAGTGTGTCTGTTTGTCCATCTGTCATACATATATTTCTTGTATACATATGAATATAGAGGACCTGAGGCGATAAAGGACGTATAGCGTAAATAACATACTTCTAATTTTTAGGGTTAATTTTGCGGGCTTATACCAGTATATCATACGACAAACAACGGTAGTGACGAAACGAGAGACAGTGGTAGTCCAGTGGTAACGTGGTCGTTTGGGTAACGGAGTGAAGCGGGTTCAAATCCCGGGTCTCTCGTCTCTGATATTTTCATGTGCGTGTGCGTGTCATTTTTAACATGATTACCACTTGTCTCACGGTAAAGAAAAACATCGTGAGGAAACCTGCATGTCTGAGATAACCTAACAAAGTTTTCGAAAGACATGTGAAGTCACGCACTTGACCAGCGTGGTGGACTATGGCTTGACCCCCTCGTATTGAAGTGAGGACCGTCCTCAGCAATGGGACGTCAAAAAGGACTGAATATGACAAACAATTAAAGGCTTCATTATGAGAAAAAGGCATAGTAACAATTGTAACAAAGTAAACAAATATAATAATAAAGTAAGAAAAAATGTGAAGTGCCTTACGTCGTGAAAAATTCATCAATAAATATTTTGTATTTCTGTTAAATTCAATATTGTACAGAACCCTGCTTTCCTCGTTTAATTGATTAAATATGCCATCATAATACATGTTCTGTGAACATTTTAACTGGTTTCCTATTAGGCTTCAAAAGATAAAGTAGGATAGACAGACAAGACGGATGAACAGCGTATGCAAGTAGGGATTTTATTAGGCACTTTAAGTCGTAACCCTAAAAACCAACTGGAAAGCATTGAAATAACTTTGACTACCTACATGAAATTGTGCAACATTCAAATTATTTTATTTCTTATACCTAAACAGAAAACCTCGTGCTAAAATGTGCATTCTTCAGATAAGTCGATGAATTAATGAAATCGAGTAAAAACCCAATACAGTCGTTACAATTACTTAGATATTCGAGTTATTCGTCAACTCATTAGCAATGCCGTGTACCGATACATATACAATTGTAATTAGCGAAGTGTGTTATAAAACCGCAGAACTCAGAATGTATTAGAAAATTCATAAGGCGCATTGACGTGCCGACTCAAGCGCCAATTAACCGAATTTTTTTTTTTTTTTGTTATCGCTGGGGAAACCCATCATGGGGACCCATCATGGGGACCTGGGGAGACCCTTACTCACTAAAACCCACAGCGGAATCCGTCGCCGCAGTGCAATGGGGCGCTGCGGGATCGCTTGCGCATTCACCACAAAAGCGCCAATTAACCGAATATACTAACTTTTAACTTTTCGATATGATTGATATTCGTAAAAACTTTAATTATTTTTTATTTAATTTAATTATTCTTTTGATTATGTGTATATACATCTCCTAACTTAAGAAGCAGGATAAACCATGGTTTATTACTCAAAATTCCTAAGAACTCGCTAATAAATGATGATAGTGCTGAATTATTACTTTAATTATTAGCCAACACGTACAAGTGCGAGATATAAGTTCTCCTCCGGTTGTCTTGTTGTACATAATTTCATTTAATATGTAGATTTTAACATAACACTTCTAATATACACTTTGTGACTGAGACAATGCGCGACACGGCCCGAATAGCTCGAATAGCTGCACTCTCGCTTGGCTGCCAACGAAATGGAATCCGTTGCCATTAGAAATTCTACTATATGATGACTTCATTGCTATCAAAGTATCGAATTCCTTCAGCGCATGACGCGTCACGCACATGCATTTTTGCAGACTATCAGCTCTGTCCGACCAATAACTGTTACATTGAATTAATCAAACTAAGAGTACTTATTAAATTATTTTAAGTTTAATTTATTACAGTCGAGTGACCCATCTCATTTAGATCATAACTACAACCGATATATATTTTTGCAATACGTTAACACCAGGAACTTAATATACCAACCACAATTTTCTCCTCTTACTTTCATTATTGATTTTATCTGTTTCCCTCTCCACCACGTTCCAAGCTGTAGAAGTATTACTAAGTTCCTACATAACTCATTTTCGGTACACGCCAATGTTATGGGAACGCCTGAAAATCCTTTACAAGAGCCCATCGTCCCTTTCCTTTGAATTAGAAACTTTACACCATCTATCTATACATATAATAAAATTGTAACTTAGCCGTATCTGTACATTAAATATTTTTTTGGAAAATCTTATTGAAATAGTGTATTGTAATAATGTATTATCGATACAGAGACCAAATCTATAGTTTTTAGAATTTTTGTCTGTTACCGCATCACAAAAAAACCACTGGAGGGATTTTGATGAAATTTGGTATAGTGATACAGGATACTTTTTACCGCGGGAAAATATTTCTGAGGAAAAATACAAAAACTAGTTAGAATAAAATCACGATGACACTATAAACATTTTAACTTACTAAATATGGCATAAAACTATTAAAACTACCTTATCTTGAAAGAAATTATTAATAACTGTATTTTATTCATTAAAATAACTACAAAAATAAAAAATATTTGTGTTATTTTGATATTCTTCAATGGATGTCGCCATGTGTTTTTAAAATACGTAGTTTTAATTTCAAAAAATTGAATATGCCCAGGTAGGTAGCCCAGTGATAACGCGCTCGCTTGGGAAACCGAGTGAAGCGGGTTAAAATCCCGAGTCTCGCACCTCTGATATTTTCATGTGCGAATCATTTTCTAACTTGATTACCACTTGCCTTACGGTGAAGGAAAACTTCGTGAGGAAACCTGCATGTCTAAGAGAACCTAACAAATTTTCGAAAGACATGTGAAGTCCGCCAATCCGCACTTGGCCAGCGTGGTGGACTATGGCCTGATTCCCCTCGTATTGAGGGAGGCCCGTGCCCAGCAGTGGGACGTTAAAAAGGGCTGAATACAATATAAATACGAATAATATTTACTTTCCACAATATTGACCCATTTTATCAACCGTAAAAATAAGTTCGCTTCATGTAATTTTTTAACATTTTATGGAAAACAAGTTTATCTAATCTATGTAATATATTTAAATGAGCAATTCTTTTATATTTATTTACTTATACCGGCGATATCGGAAACGGCTCTAACGATTTTGTTGAAATTTGGTTGTCGGGGCGAAAAATCGATCTAGATTAGTCCTATGTCTGGGAAAACGCGTGTTTTCAAGTTTTCATGTGGTTTTCTTTCGCATCAGTCCACGCAAAATATGTTCGATAATTTCTTACGCTCATACATAAGCATCGTTGTCAAGCGACCAAGGCGCAAGATAGACAATCACAGATGTCCGGTCTCGAATCCCGGATTTGTTTTTTTTTTTGTATTTATACAAGTTTTTAGTTTTTTTATCTAAAAAAATACGATATAACAAAAAAGAACTCCGAGCGATGCTCAGTCGTTCAGGTACTGGTTGTTAAACACACAAAGCGGATAACTAAAAATATTCCATATCTCAAAAACTATGAAAAAGTATTTTAGAAACTGTTATACCTCAACTTTTTCAGATTTCTTTGACACCAATCTTGAAAGGTGGAATTAAAGGGCACAATAAAATGTTTACGACTTTAATCATGACCTGCAAGTCATGTTGCGAAATCCTCGGATCAGTGAGGTCACTCCGCGAAGCCTGTGAAGTTCCCAGGAAACTTCTGTGCTTCTGGGCGGAGCTGGGCTGGCTAAATTAGCCAGGATTCTAGACGCACAACGGACCAACTATGAGTCTAAGTACGGAAAATAGAGTCCACTTTACATTACAAGTCATGTTGCAAAGCCTAGCTGTTTCTTCAGAACACATCGGTCTCCGGATGAATTTAGACAAAACCAAGGTCATGTTCAATGCACATGTAATACCGGGACCGATAGCACTCAATGGAATAACTCTCGAAGTAGTACAAGACTACATCTACCTTGGACAATTACTGCAAGTCAGTAAAAACTACTTCGAGAAAGAAGCTCAAAGAAGAATACAGCTGGGACGGGCAGCATTCAATAAACTTCGTCGGGTCTTTTCGTTGCCAATACCGCAAAGCTTAAAGACAAAGGTCTTTAACGAATGCGTCCTACCTGTTATGACGTACGGAGCCGAGACGTGGACACTGACAATGCGATTGGTCCACCAGTTTAAGGTCGCTCAGCGTGCTATGGAAAGGGCTATGCTCGGAGTTTTTCTGAAGGATCGGATCCGAAATGAAGAGATCCGACAGAGAACCAAAGTTATCGACATAGCCCAAAGAATTAGCAAGCTGAAGTGGCAGTGGGCTGGTCACATCTGCCGCAGAACCGAAAACCGATGGAGTAGACGGGTTCTAGAGTGGAGACCACGGCTCGGCAAACGTAGTGTAGGACGCCCACCAGCTAGGTGGAGCGACGATATTCGTAAACTGGCTGGCAGCGGTTGGATGTGTAGAGCTGAAGATCGAGCTCAGTGGCGTGCCATAGGAGAGGCCTATGTCCAGCAGTGGATGAAAGCAGGCTACATATGATGACTTTAATCATAGTAGCCGAGCCATATGAAATAATAAAAACCATTTGCTTAGAATTATTTACTTAATATTATATGTACTTCTAAAACTCTCACTCTCCCCAACACTTTCTTTTGAAAATCGTTTCGGAAAATATTACTAACTAACACATTTTTTTTCTAATGACGCTGGGGAAACCCGTCATGGGGACCTTACCGGCCGTCAATGGGTAAGGTACTGTGAGATTCCTACTCACTAAAACCCACAGCGGAACCTGTCGCAGCAGTGCAATGGGGCGTTGCAGGATCGCTTGCGCACACACTACAACACCCCTAAACTAACGCTAACCCATCCCTGTTTCGCGACAAATTAACATTAATAAAAGTTATTATTATGTAATTTAAATAATCATCTAAGTATAAATTAATCAGTATGTGTCTATTACCACAAATCATATAATACTATATAGGTATATACATAATATAATACTATACTAGTACTATTACCAAATAAATGATTAAAATTAATTCAGTAGTTTCAGACTTTATCGCCCAAAACTAAATAAACAAAACAGAAGTATAGACATACTATAAATGTTATTGTTAAAATAAAAATATTACTAAATCAAATATGAGATTAAAGGAAGAACCTTTGTGGCATTGTCAATCATCGCCATTATTTACCAATCATGCAGTGCGCTAGGGAATTGGTATATGGAAGTGTATACTAATATGTAAAACCTAAGAATTTGGTTTTTGGTCATCTAAACGCGGGCGGAGCCGCGGGCAAATTTAAGTAATGAATATAAATACACATTGAAAATAAACTTTCCCTGTCATCGAAACAAAGTTGTTTTTATGCAGAGTTTAAGATATATTTAATTATGTCATAATTCTTTTTACGTAGACGTCTTTAGAACAATATGGCTTAGAAAAAACATAACTAAAATAATTTACAGTAAAACGATATATAGTTGAGTATAGATATTACTGTTTAACATTTTATGCTATAAAATATGAGATAAAACGTAAAGATTCTATAATCTTCTAACTTAACTCCACGCCCGTTTATGCGACCTTCGTGTTGCATAACAAAATAGCACCATATTTAAACTGAGTCCGTACGCGGTAGCCCTGACATGGATCGATTGCGTTTCTAAGGAGTAACCCTATTAGAATTAGTTTTACACACCAATTGATTAGCTTTTGACTATCTTCGCTCAGGTATAAATAATATAAATAATACCTATTATTTTATTAATTTCATAGAAAGAACATTGACAGTTGAATTCGTTATTATAAGAAAAAAAACAGTCATGAGGACTGCCGACGTAAGTGAAAATTTAAAACTTTATACAAACATTATTTTTGGATATTCAAATTAATTATTTGATCTTAAACTAAAATTTGTAAATTAAAACTGTTTAAATTTAGCTGGTTCATCTATAGGCACTCTGAGTGTTAGCGATAACACGTCGCGTGACCACGTCGATGACGACTTACATGAATTTTTTCATCCAAACCTGCCTAGGTAGTATAGAAGTTTTCACTTCAAAAATTAGCGAACTGTGATATATTTTTATGCTTTCTGAAACATATTGTTCAAAAGATACAGAAATCACTTTTATTTTTTGATACTGATAATAAATATTAATAAACTAGCGACTCACGCTCGCTTCGCTCGCGTTCGTCTCTACGTACGTTTTCACGGTTAGCTATGTTTAGGTATATATAAAGAATAGCTTGCTACTCCTAAGATAGTCATTTAAATTATATAGCGATTTACCATCGTTTTACTCAGGTGCGTAGGCCGTACGCGGATTTTATTCACAATTTCATGGGTTTTAATTTTTTTTTCGCGGATCCCTGATTCTTTTTCTAACATAAAAGTAGCCTAAGTTACTCCTTATAACATCAGCTATCTGCTAGTGAAAGTCCCGTCAAAATTGGTCCAGCCGTTTCGGAGATTAGCCAGAACAAACAGACAGACAAAAATTGTAAAAAAAAAGTTGTTTTGCTATATGTACCGTCTATACATCCATATGCATTTAGTAAAAAATGGTCCTTTTAATATTACAAACAGACACTTCAATTTTATTTAACTGTATAGATGAACTCATTTTCAAAAACTATATTTTTATTGTTAAGAAATCTGATGCAACATGATGGAAGAATATAAAAAACAAATTGATTACTTTGTCAATACTTAACAATGTTGCATATGCGCAGAGTTTAAAATGTACCTATATTTAATTGATTACATTATAGGTAATTCTTTTGACGTATAGGTCTTGACAGAACAATCTACAGGATAAATAGAAATCTCATTTCATTATTTTTAAATCAACATTTAATGTTTTTTTAAATGTGACTGGTGTTTGGTATTCAAGGAAATTGATCGATTATAATAGTTTAAAATTATTGTTTCTTATTTTATAATAAAATTTCATTGTGAAATTTTACAGTTTAGGCGCGGTACTCCTAAATGAGTAAGCGACATATCACAACGTTGCATCACTGGACATGACTATGTACTGTTTATTGAGAATTTTATTATCGTCTGCAGTACATGGCGATCGTTCAAAATGGCGTAAACATCCGAGTTCTTTGGATGATACGATAAAGTTTGGTCTGCTATGGTCAGAAGGACACTCATTTTTTCATTTTGCATATTTTACAGTTTACATCACTATACTAGGTACTAATCATCTTAAATAAGTTTGTCTACAAAATCAAAAATGTTGTACGTAAGTATAAAGATATTTTTAAACAAACAAAAATGGTTTAAAGTAGTCAGTCGGTTTTAAAATTATTAACATCATGATTTTTTTGTGTTTTTAAATTCTCATACACGTTAAAATGACTACTGCGAAAGGTAAACGAATGACTGATTCTAACTACGCTAAACCACGGTACAGTTAGAATTTGACACATCATGAAAAATCATGAGAATAGTTATTAAGAATAACATCGCCATGGGAATATTATTTACAATACTACTTTAAAATGAAGATAATAAAAAAATGTTATTACCGCTGAGATCTGTCTGCAGCTTTTATGTAATAATATGTATCTTACTTGAATGAATCGTGTTTTTTTCCACCGAAAGTAACCTACTTATAAGAATACTAGCGACTCAACCTCGCTCCCCTTGGATTCGTCCCTAGGAACGTTTTGACAGTTAATATATGTAAACTCAAGAGATAAAATATTGTCTCACAGTAAAAAGTATCCTACTCGTATATGTTGACCCGGATAATCAGATATCATCTAACCAAATTTCATCAAAATCTATCCAGTGGTTTTCCCGTGATGCGGTAACAGACAAACAAAAATTCTAAAAACCATACAGTCGGCCTCTGTATCGATAATAATGACTATTTCAATAAGATTTTCCAAAAATATTTAATGTACAGATTCGACTCAGAATTTTGTTAAAGCCGCTAGACTTAACTGTACCTCTAGACTGTTAAAATTCAATTCCTAAATAAAGTGAAATAAAATCTAATAGCGAACATTTTTTTTTTTTTTGATATTTTGAATTTAAAAAAGCAGCAAAGCGAAACTGGAGCAAACTTTGCGTATTATAGGAAGAAAAATGAAAGTAGTAAGGTTTTTAGAATATAACTTTCAATAAGAAAGGAAATAAAACTTTAAACAGGAAAAGTTTACCGCTTTTATGACTACATTATGAATCCGCTAAAAATGACAGAAAATAACAATCACACACCATTTAACAGTAGTCTGGCCATGATAGCGGAGAGATTTGACTGTATGTACATTGTACATGAGCCACTGTTGCGCTATTTCCCACGGGAAAAGCCTCCATGACTTATGTACTCAGTGAAATATAGAAGTAAATCATAGTTATAATTATAATTTTTACTAGCATAGAATAAGACTTGTTTATGTAAACTTACAAAATTCTGAAAATTACTGTTAATTTTTACTAGCATAGAATAAGACTTGTTTATGTAAACTTACAAAATTCTGAAAATTACTGTTACTTAAGTAAAGAAATTTATTATATTATTGTTATTACATAAGTTATTTTACTTACACTAATACAACAAAAAGTTTTTTTTTTCATATCTTTTATTATTAGTTTGAAGTTACACCAGTAACTTCCGACACATTAATTAAATTTATATTTTAAATTGTTTAATTGTAATCTATGCATATAATAAAATTGTAGAGATCGAATGTTTGTACATAGAAAAAAAAATGCTACAAACCGAGTCAGGTGGATGTAAGAAGAGAAATAGAACAAATCTAGTTTTTTTTCAATTTTTTTGTTTCTCTGTCTGTTTATCTGTTTGTACAGGCTAATCTCCGAAACTGTTGGACCGATTTAAATGCAATAAAAAATTTTGCATGGTGGTACCTTATATCCCCGGTCAACATTTTAGATACTTTTCCTCCCGGAAAATTAAATAGTTTCCGTGGGATAGTTGAAAAATCTATAGTAACTTATACAGCTTAGTACACAAAAACTATTAACAATTGGATTTTAATGAAACTGTACAATAATATAGTTCATACATCAGAATAACAAATAGGCTACTTTTTATCCCGGAAAAATGTACGATTCCTTTTTTTAATTTACAAATATGTATGTACGTCCTTATATCATCGTTATTCGGTATCATCTGTGTCATTATCAAAAATAATTTAAATGCACATATATGAGTGTGTTATTATTAAATGTTTTTTTAAAAATGTGATAGATATTCCAAAATGATTTGCCAATAGTTACTGAGTTATGCGCTTCGAAAGTGCCAAACAATGTGACTAAACAAATATATGTATATAATCAGACAAATGTAAAAAATTGTCTATTATGTGGTAAATTCATAATATATGAAGTTGTGACACAAAACTCTCCAGCAATTAAAACTCCAATTGTATGTTTATTTAAAGATATTATTACCTAAGTATGAAAAATTCTTGGAATACGCAATCTAAGAAATGCTTAAAAGGACACGCACTTGACAGTATTTTTTAGTCCGTTTCTACGAGTATATAAGCGGGAAGTAGAGTCGATCTGTGCCTCCCTCTGTAGGATGTATTACGTAACTTTGTAAGGGCTATGTTTCATTCAAGATGGCGCTACAGTTTGTATACTTCTACTTTGAAAATCTTCTAACAGATGACTCTACTAGTATAATTTAGGGACTTTTATAGAGTTTAACCACAGATCATATAATACTATACTAGGTTTAACTAATATTCGTAGTTCTCTAATTCTAGAGACCTTTCTATTTTTAGGACAGGTTAGGTCACTTTTTTAGTATATTATGGAAATAGCTGAAATATGTAAATATGAATATTTCATACCTTCTGTATAAATTTTTACCTTAATTCCTTAACTTAAATTTTCTATAGTGTGCTGTCATAGATGTTATATGATTTAGTTATCAAACAATATATCTGAATATTTCTGTTCATTTAAATCAACGTTTAGTTAAGTTTCTAAGCTAAAAAACTAAATTTGATCGCGGGGACAGATTACGCCCAAGGGAGGCCCCTAAGCAATAAAAATTTCAAGGCCTCGCAAATTTGACTTCAAAATTTCAAATATCTTTCAAAGCTGATTTTTCTGATTTTTATAATGAACATTTTAAGACATCTACAAGATATAGTTATTTTTATTGATATTATATTATTATTATTGATAAATAAAGAAATATATTTTTACTAAAATTTACAAATACACATGTGTTGTTTTGGGATTACCAAAGCATATACTGTGAGCAGGTAGAAATCCCTAATATTTAAAATAAGTAATAATTTCTTGATTTTATATAAACATAAAATTTAAGTACCTATAAAACTGAATATTCACGTAGTAATCCTTACATCAAAGTAAGGAATGCGGAATGTTTTCAAACGCTTCCCGCACTTTCGCTGCAAACATCCGCCTTCCGCGCTGTTATTTGGTTCGCAACGTACACGCCCTCCATAAAACTACCAATTCAATTTAGAAGTGGGTTTAAAATTAAGAAGCCAAACAAATATTAATATTATTCATGTATATTCTACAGATATATATCCTAATATATAAAGACTTGAATAATACAAGACGACATTTTGACATAAATAATAATCAAAATGAATAGCAAAATGAACAGCATCTCCTAATCTAAACATTCGGCAAAAATATTACCTACCTACTGAATTTCCATAAATGCAATTTCTTCACATGTACGTGGTGGATTCGTGTGTTGCGTATAAGAATACCTGCATAATGCGGTTGTTATCTCGATGTTGAATAACCATGCACCCAGCTCGCGCCCGAGGCCACGGACGCGGCTACTGGCTTCACGCAAAACAATTTGAATAATATTAACAATTTTAATATATATTACATATTAAAAATACTATATACTTAATGACTGTTACACGTTTTATCAATTTAATAATCATGAATATAAGAAATAACATCACGAGAATAAAAATATAGCGTCCCTAAAATTTAATTACGTACCTATTTGATTCAAGAGTTGAGAAACGAGTTCGGAATATTAATTAAAGCCTCTAGTTAATTTAAAATGAAATATAAATAAAGGCTACCCTTTTGCAAATCATTGACCTGCTAAAGAAGTTTCCCCAAATTTTGCTCCCTATTTCGGTAAATAATCCATAATGCGTGCGTGGAAATAAACTGCCCCTAAACAGGAGGGCCCGTCGAATGCGCATGCCCGGCGTGGTGCGGTGCCACCGGATTACTCTATCTTTCCTTTACTTGATTATTTAGGGTCTTCTGATGCCTGCGGGTAATAATATAAAATTAATGTAAATTTGATATCAGTTCATACTAAGAAACGAGAAACGTGCGCCTTTAGCGCTTCCGATTTATTATAAAAAATACTTGTTATTATTATAAAGTTTTTAATAACTATAAAGTATAAAAACGCATATTATAAATGCAATGTATGCATAAATTACGATTACTAGGAACTAGACACAATATTTAAACAGTAATTCTAAAACATCATTTCAAATAATATAATAGTTCATTGCAGCAAGTGGGAGATATGCTTCATACTTGTATGTACCTATGCATAAAAAAGCGTCTTTCTGTAGTTTTAAAGTACCTTAATATTTTTCTAGATTTGGCATATTTACCGGCCTACCCTTTCAGTAACTATACTGAACTAAAATTGAGTGTACTTTTGTAATATCGCCTAATTTAATCATGAAGAAAATTACCAACGTACCGAGCTACAAAAATAAACCAACGTCCATTAATTATAATTGAAAATGCTTGTAAACTTTTACAATATTGTAATAGATTATATAACATATACATATTATATTGAACTTTGACTAATGTGGTCTAAATGTTTATTATTCATATCTACCTGAACCTAAAGTATGTGCACCTATTTCAGGTGTGTAAAATCTCTGATAATATTTAGTAATATTTAAGACTCATATTTAATCGTACAATTATTATTTTTCTATATTAGGTTGGTAGGTACTTTTCTAATTTAAGACAGACACGAATCTCTTAACTCCGTAGTAGCTACGGCACATCGGATGTGCATGCTCGCCACCGAATTACTCGCATCCTTTCAATCCCATTCTTGTCAATGCCTTAGGTGAAGTAAATTATAAAGCATTTACCATCTTTTATTTGGATTCCAATTGGATTAATTTAGAAATTTAATGATATCTAAGCTTAAAAAATTTAAATGTTTATCATCTATACTAATATTATAAAGAGTTAAAGTTTGTGAGGTTGTAGGGGGTAATCTCTGGACCTACTGAACCGATTTAGATGAAATTTGGTAAGAAAATAGTTTGAGATCCTGGGAAGGACATAGGATACTTTTTATCCTATAGGATGAAGGTTTGTATGGGGAATCCACCTGGGGACGAACCCAAGCGAAGCGAGGGTGAGTGACTAGTGTGTAAATATGTTTGTAAAAACAATACAATATTCGGCGGTACGGAATCCTTGATGCGCGAATCAAAATCATAGTCATCCACAATCATACACATTTGAAAATCAAATTATTACTAATAACTTTATGGTAACTTTTTTTTTGTAATTGTAGCGCGAGCGAAGTTGCGGGTTCTGCTAGTGTCTGATATTTTGCTTCTTGATAAAGAATATTTTTAGATTAGTAAAAAATATTTAGGACTCAAAGATATACTTTCCTCTTGTTTTCACATTGTCACACTTTTCTTTCCCAATAGTTTTTTTTTAATTATTGTAATAGCTATCCATGCATTAATGGGACGGATAGCTAATATATAATCTTAAATAATATTATAAATGTGAAAGTTTATATGGATGTTTGGATGTTCGTTACTCAATTACGTCAGAACGGCTAAATGGATCTGGATGAAATTGGGCACAGAGATTGAGTATAGTCTGGAATAGCACATAGATTACTTTTTATCCCGGAAAAATGTACAGTTCTCGCGGGATAGCTTTGTTTTTGTTTTTCACCAGGGACATACCCGAGCGAAGCGAGGGTGAGCTGCTAGTGCTATATAATTTAAAAGCTTTAGGTAAAATTACTTCGCTCAATTTTATATTATGTTATAATAGTTGCAAATTTTACTTTGTCGTATTTCGATATAAAATATGGCAATCAACGGAAACTGTGCGCAACCTTCAGACATTAGATCATTCACGCGCAACATTACAAAAACTCTTGTATTTCACTGTTTTGTCTATTTTACATTTTTATAATCTACCATAAATTTTTAGGGTTCCATACTGCAAGTGCCTGGCAGGAATCCATGTACTAAAAGCCTATAATGCCTGTTCCTCTGTTCGTATGTTTGTCTTTCACTTCATTTTTGTAGTATTATAAGTCGAGTCGAAAGCTTATACAGAGTATGTATATGTTTTTGTGGATTTCCTAAGACATAAATGATGAAATGTCTACATTGAAGAAACGTGTTCTTGTGGTTCTCTTTGTTTTTGCTCTGTCTAAAAACGGTAGATTATTATTAAGCGTGAAACTTGGAGTAATTATAGTAAAAAGACCTAAAATAAAAGAAAAATGAAATAAAAAAATATGAGTCAAATGCGCGCCAGAAACCACCATTCAATATCTATCAAAGATTAATAAAATATTACGTATATATGTATATTGATTTATTAAATGGCTTTTTTTATTCCTAAATACTTTCTCCCATCTCGAAATCTGATATACATAAATATTTCTACATGTTTAATATTATATACCACTTAAAATTTGTTTAAATAATCATATTTTGTTGTAAATTGCTCATTATAATAATCAATTCTGTTTTATCAAGTATATTATACATTAAATATTTCGACATATACATATTTATAAATTTGGATCATCTAATTTATAATTTTATTTGACAGTACATGTCGATTATGACACTCAGGTAGCCGGCCCAAGCCTGGCGCTCCGCTTGAATGGCGGCGGAACAAATAAAAAGAAACGGTGAAATAAAATGCCGTCTGTTAATTACACTCCACGGGCAATTTAAAATGTATTTCCCTTCGGCGTCATGTCTGGAACTTGAATAATTGACAAGAAAGAATTTTCTATATTGCAGCACTCAGATATTATTTTAAATGTATCTATTTAAGTTTATAATCATTATCTTATAGTAGTATTAAAACGCAGCGCATTTTAAAAACCGTAAAACCGTAATTTATAGAAACTAAATTGTTTGTAATAACAATGTTCAATTTGAAAATAATACTTGAAGTAATTACAAGTACAATTTATAATAAGATATGTGTTATTGTATACCTATTGAGCCCAGACTTTAATTAATCTGGCGGCGCCATCCCTGGTCTACCTGTCGGCAGCCTTTTACCTACGCTCTATTAGACAATAAAAAGCTAATGCCTATACGGTGCTACAACGCGGCAACTTCTCACAGTTCGACTTCACCCATCTCTTACTGCCCTCCCCCTGCGCGAATCAAAATAAAACACAACCTTTCAAGGATACAACCATCGTAACTCTTAACTCCTATCATTAACAGTCAATTTTGCGAAGTAATTGAAACTTTACTTCGTAGTAAATATGATTCAATTTGAATCGATGTCATAGATCCACACTTCTTATGTTATTGTAAAGTAAAGTATATCTTTGAGCTTAGTAAATAAAGTTGATAATAAGATATACAAAATAAGAAGGCTCTGCAGGCGACGAAAGGGAAAAGAGTGAAGAGGGTTCATTAATCCCCGCGCCCTGCGCTCACGCACTTTCATGAATGGACCGAACAGGTTGATGCATTCATGCACAGGATGATAAAATTAAAAATATTAAAGAAAACTAAATAAATAAATTTTAGAAAAACGATGAAACTCTTGATAAATTTAATAACTTACCGATTTCTAACTTTGACATTTAAAATTTTCATCCTTTCCGAGTCTCCCGAAAATTTATTAAGTACTAACATGATAAAAATCAATTATTTTCATCTTTTTATTCCATATTTTGCAGCAACTTATTCTTTTCCCCATACCTATAAAAATATTATTTTTAATATAGCATTAAAATGGTTTTTAGCTTTTTATGGGTACAGTTTTATAGATAGTTTAATAGTTGATCATTGTAATGCCGAATATACAAAGTTGTATAAGATCTTCTTAAATCAAAGAAATTTGATAAAAGACACTGCCAAAAGGTCATCTAACATAAAAATGTGTTATGTCGTCGTTTTCTTTATGCAATCGAGATGAGGTCATATCAAGATCGTGCCTTTGGTGGCAATTAACAATATTTTTCCACGTAAATGTAACAATGGGCATTGATGTACGCACGTTGTACCGTTACATCTTAATATTATAATGTGACATTTACTGTGAAGCATGAAATCAATGTTCACATATTATATACAGCCTGTATCGCAAAGTTCGAAGGAAGCGCCGCAACGTCCGGCCGCGTGGATGTAGCATGATGCTCTTTTTCCTTTTCGGTTTATTTTTTGTTCATCTCATTTATTTATTCCAATGTAATCTCTTCCAGCTCGTTTTTTATTCAGTCGACCTTCAGTGTTACCTGTGCAGGGACGCCAATGTGTTGTCTATTGGTTACAAATTTGCTAAAAGTTTAAGACTACCTCGGAAAATATATTGGATTCTAAACAGTGTACATTGTGATTTAAGACATTGTCAGGTCCTTTAAATATGTCATGATTTTGAGTGTTTGTTTGAAGTTGTTAATGGTGTTGTGATGATGGAACTTCCGCATTATTTGTTTTTTTTGGCTCGGACTTCGTTAAGTACCCTTGATTTAATTTCAATGGAACCACCGCAATCTCCTAAGTTTAACATGCCTTTATGGCAACCATGGATTGTTTCTCCACATAAAGGTGGGTGGTTTATTATACATTTTCACTTTAGAAATGGATTTTTAATTTCTGATTCGAATACTTATTTAGGTATTTATTAATTTTTTTTTATAATGTAAATAAAATATTGATATAGAAAAAATATGCAGCTTTCAAATTACACCCTTGATCGATTAGTATTTATTTCGTTCATATTACATAATTTAAATGTCTATTAAAAATGTATTTTATATTTAAAATGCATAGCTTTCTAGTATATAATGAAAATTATTGATTATTAAGTAAAAACTTACACTTAAATTAATAATATTTATGATAAAAATATTGAAGTAGAATAAAAAAGAGTGATGGTCAATTTTTTAAATGTTGTTGTGTTGTAAGAAGCGTTTATCATGGCTTATACTTTATCCAACTCAATTGCTAGCGATTTAAGCCAGTAATTTTACTTGGTAAAACATCTTATTGGCTGTGAACTATGTGCATAGGATTTTAGTGTTTTTATGAGAAATCAATGGAAAATGCTATTGTTACAGAAACTCCAAGTACAGCTTCGAGCGGTGAGTCTGAGGGAGACCGCACTTTGTCACCTGAAGCGCCGCGGGCGCAGTCCAAGGACCTTACCGGCGGGAAATGGAGACGAGAGCGACGGTCCACGCGCTTGCCGGAATATAGACCAAAGTAAGTTTAGCTTGAATTTCTACTACTATTTTGATAAAATAAATGAATTACAAGATATGTTAAGAGTAAAGTTTACTTAAAAATTGTACATTAAAATCAAAAACAGTTTCTTTTTATTAAAATAGTGTATCGCATATATCTATTGGTCAAATACACAATGCAGTTTCAATAATATTTATTCCCTTTACATATTAATCATTACATGAAGATGATGACTATCCATATTATTTTTATTATGTTTTATTCCACAATTAAATTTTTAGGTTTTTACTTTTAAATTAAATCGAAGTAATTTTAGTAACTGTAAAATCTATAATGTATTTAATAAATAGTGATAATAGGTACATAAATCGTAATATATAGTAATACTAGCGACTCACCCTCGTTCCGCTCGGGTGCGTCGCTACCTACGCTTTGATGTTTAGTAAAGACTTCTCAGAGATGAGATATTTTCCCGCATTAAAAAGTAACCTATATGTTGACCCGGATAACCAGCTATCGTTATACCAAATTTCATCAAAATCCCTCCAGTGGATTTTCCGTGATGCGGTAACAGACAGACAAAAATTCTAAAAATGTAGATTCTGCCTCTGTATCGATAATAATAACATTTTCCAAAAAATATTTAATGTACAGATTCGGCTTAGTTACAATTTTATTATATGTATAGAAAATATTTTAAATAACAATAACAAACAACGTATAAAATTCAAAAGATATTAACAGAACCAAAGCTCTCAAATCAAATACATACATATCTATATAGCCACTAATAAAAAAAAATATCTATATCGCCATAATTAAATAAAAAAAAACTTTTTATTTTCAGAGAGAATGGTAAAATGGCGTTACGATCGCAGTCGTTCAACGAGCGGCGTAGCGTGGCTTCAGTGACGCGCGCGCAGCCCCACAGCGACGGGGAACTGTCCGACGAAGTGGACGACAGTCCCGCAAACTTGGCTTTTAACGGCAAAGGTAAAAATATATTATGATAACTATATTACTTGTTTCTTGTATATCTATACATATAATAAAACTATAGAAGTCGAATGTCTGTACATACAAAAAAAGTGCTAAAAACCGAGTCAGGGAGATATAAGAAGAGAAATAGAACAAATCCAGATTTTATCAAATGTTTCGTTTCTCTGTCTGTTTGTCTATTTGTACGGGCTAATCTCCGAAACTGTTGGACCGATTTAAATGAAATTTTGCGTGGTGGTACTTTATATCCCCGGTTAACATTTTACATACTTTTCATCCCGAAAAATTAAAGGTTTCCCGTGGGATAATTTAAAAACTATAGTAACTTATACAGTTTAGTACACAAAAACTACTGATTGGATTATAAGTAATGAAACTTTACAATAATATCGTTCATACATCAGAATCACACATAGGCTACTTTTTATCCCGGAAAAATGTACGGTCCCCGTGGGATAGATTTGTCTTTGTTTGTCTAGTGGCCGCTAGTTATTATATATAGTAGATAAATTTTTTTGCTCTAGGTATAGTGTATATATGTTTTTTATTTTTATAATATTTATAAGATTTTGTTTTTTTACGCAATTTGACCAAAATATACCATAGACTACATACACTATATATATTTATTATTTATATACTTTTTTGACTAGAATTACTACTCCTAAAACATTTTATTATTCCCTTAGTGTTCGATTATCGATATCCTCGTATGTAAAGGCTTATTTTAGTCTGGCCAAGATATGAATGCGCTATCCAAGATATCATTGTTGGAGATTCCTTAATAAAAATAATAAGTTGTTTTTTACCTCGTTTTTTTACTTATCTTTTATTATGTGTTCTTTATTACATAAATTAACATAAATTGTGTTTATAAGTAAATAATTCAAAGTCCAAAATTTGTATTATAATACAATTTAAGAACTTCCAAATTAGATACAAATTTTTTACTAAAAGTCTAATTAGCAAAATTACGAGCTCGAG
Organism: Argynnis bischoffii washingtonia; assembly: GCA_033884665.1. Classification (NCBI taxonomy): domain Eukaryota; kingdom Metazoa; phylum Arthropoda; class Insecta; order Lepidoptera; family Nymphalidae; genus Argynnis; species Argynnis bischoffii. The sequence continues at coordinate 7,019,546 of CM066618.1, read as the reverse complement.
TGCGACGAACACCAGATTAATTCAACCTAATAAGTTAGTTTTAATTGCTTTACTCACGAACGTGTACCAACTACCAACTGTGCGAATATGGGATAATTAAATATCGTACATTTGAACAAATTATAGGGTACTTTCAGTTTAGATGGATATAATGCTAATTTAAGTATTTAAATACTTTTTTAGGTCTCCGATATTTTTAATATGCCTATTCATTTTCCGCTTTATATTTTGTATCTACAGTTATTAATATTTAGTACAGTTACTTTTTAATAAAAAAAGTTACACCGATTTAAAAATACTTTAAAAATATATATAATGTATGTATTCAAAAAGGATTTTTTTTTAATTTATTGCCCTTAACCACTCCAATATAATTGCTAAGAATTTAATTTTTACCTGAACCACCGGTGTTCCCGCGTCCCTCGACACGTTAAAAGTATAAACTATTCTATATCTATCTAAGTCGTAGTCTATTTGTATGCTAGATTTCATCCATATCCATCCATCCAAATACACACATACACACATACAAAAAATCGCAAATAAAAAGGTAGTACTATTAATAAAACTCACAAAGAGTTTTAGAAATAATATTAAGACATAGTGTTTCGTTGAAATAATATTTAGTTTACAGAAGAAAGATAAACATAACTTGGAAATGTACATTTAATTAGAATGGCTATACTTCATACTATTCACATAGGAAAATATCGCTTGAAATAAGTAAATATAATAATATCGGCCTTTACTTTACTAATGGTAAACACGACTAATAAGCCATTCGTGAAATTTTGATGAACTCAAACTTATCTTCAGACTCACGAATTACATAGACAGAAAATGGTCAAAGTCAAAAATTTATTTTCTTTAAGAATAAATTTTATTTAGGGATATATTATTATATATATTAGTCGTAAATTTACAATTTTTGAGAAGAAAACATGAATAACAAAAATAATACAATATTTACTTGTTTACTACATTACTTAGTATGAGTTCATAAAACAAATTTGACAACATCAAACAAAATTTATTGTGTTCAAAAAAAATTCTGTAATAATATTAAATTGTTAATTATAGTAAAATATCTAATTAATTTATACTAACATCTATTTTTATGTGTATCTATTTTGTATATATACTTTATTGTGACGTCTTGTTTGTTGTAGGTCCAGATTATAAAATAAATCCCTCTTATATAAAAAAGTTTTCAGTCCTCAGTGTGAATATCTCTTTTTAATCCGATCAATTCTCAATCTCTACCGTGTCTTCTCCATTCTACGCAACATTGGCGAAGTAAATTGTGCCCAAATGGCACGCCTATAAGCCACAAAACAAAGAACATTGAACATTGAAAATTTATTTCAAAATATATAAGAAAATTACATGAAAGCTTTGAATAATACTATAAAAAATGTTTTAAAAGGAAAAAAATATGGAATACACATATTGCGAGACGTAAATTTAATAACTCTTCAATATTGAGCCACGCCTAACCTCAAGCAATTGACTGTGCGAATGAAAGTGGTGAAAGAAATTTACTGGTATTAGATAATTTTATATACCTAAATCTAAATTAGATGTGCTGGTTATCGCACCTTGGGTCCTTTCCGCTATAAACAATAGCATCTCCAAGGAGGGTTGATGTCAGGCAGGCGGCCGGTCGTAAAACTTTGCCAAAACCTATCAGCAGTACGGAAGTTATACTGCGCCGACCACAAGTGATTGAGAAATGGGCAGGGAGATGATGACTTAGTCTGAGTACTCATCATACTGACCTTTCACCAGTCGTGCGGTCTTCCCACCCGCTTTTGAGAATAAAATAAACAGTATCTGCGCACAAGCATTACACTGTAATTAAATATCTTCCATGCGGATGGATAGTTTCAGTAAGATTCGTTTCGGTGACCGAAATTCGGTGTATAGTATTTGCATCTTTTTATTTATATTTTAGTACATTTCGTGTTATTGTGTTTTATATATGCTAAGTATACTATATGTATAACATTTTGTCCTCAGCTCCTCCCGAGTACCCCGGCGTAAAGAACGAAGCTCCTATCGACATGCGATTGCGGTCGAAAGCGCCCCCTCCTTACAATCGCCCTTCTGTCATAAAAAGCAATGATTCCCCACCCGGTAAGAATATATTATTTATAATTTTTTTAAATATATCTTTAATTTTTTTAAATATATCTTTATTTTTTTTAAATAATCGCACATTCCATATAAGAAAGATTTCGGTTTCATATGCAAATGCCTAAGAGAAAAAGGAGTATGTAGATCCATGAAAGTAAAAGTATATCGCATTGTAATAAGTTTTATTATGTCCACTAGGTAAATAGTTTCGAAATTAATTGAATAAGAATAATGCGATTCATGTCCTATTGGTAAATATTAATCCTGCCTCCCATAGCTTTAGTCCTTATGGTGCATTAAATCTGATAAAAATCTTTAACCTGTTTTGTATCCCAGAATGAAATGTTGTCTACGTCATTTCCAAGTAAATCCTCGCCCCACTAGTGAAAAGTGCCTTTACAATCGATTTAGTCATTCTTCTACTTCTTCTTAAAATCGATTCAGTAGTTTAGGAAATTAGCGAGGAAAAACAAGAAAATAATAACGTTCATTTTGACGATCGTGGAAATAATCATGTTGTGAGCACAATTAAGATATGAGTTTTGAGAATCATAAGTATTTTGTAACAATAAGTATACATCGCAAAATAATAACCTCTAATTTTTAAGTCGATTAATAATATACAGAAACTGAAATTTCACAGTATTTCATAAGCGTAACTTCTATTCCTTTGTTTTCTTAACAAGTAGGTTAATCAATTCACTGTCGATTTATATAGACCGCTCGACAATTCCAACTTTTCTAGGTCATAAGAAAATAAATATTAAATCTCGTATAGAAACTACTTAGTCTAGCATAGTTTTTATTAATATTATTCTTAATCAGTACATTTTACCATATTGCTATACATAAAGGCAGATGAAAAAAAACTCCGTTCAAAACGCTTTAACTTATTAATCAAAGATTAAAGTCACTATTCATTAGTCATCAAGATATTTGATCATAGACAAGACTAGTATTAATAAATGAATTTTACCATTTAAGTGACGTAAGCAGAATACAATTTATAATTCTAACAAATATTTCTTCAACAGGATCAATGTCGATGTGCGACCCGGTCATAGACGAACATTTCCGACGTTCCCTCGGGGATGATTACATGAATTTGTTTAAAAAGAACGCAGTCACAGAAACCTCTCAACCAGGTCCGAAACCAAACACAAAAGACCGGGCGAGTAGTCCCATACAATTTAAAACAGACATTTTAGAACCGAAACCAACCAAAATCATTGCAATGGACGTTGACGATGCAAGCCTTTCAGTAGATGACCACTTCGCAAAAGCACTAGGAGACACTTGGCGGCAAATACAAACATCCAGATTAAAAGACGACAAAACAACTAAAGTTGATGACCATTTTAGCAAAGCGTTGGGCGAAACATGGAAGAAAATTCAAACCTCCAAAATTAATATCGATAATGAAAAACCTAAAGACCAAACGAAAATAATCACGCGAAGTGGCGTCGTCATATAACAGTTGGGTTTATAGCCCGTAACGTCGGTTTAAGTGTCAATAAATTACCACTTGTTTAACCTGGCTCGGTTTTATTGTTCAATGAATAGCCTTAAACAGAGTCTTATCTGAATGAGTGTCCAAACACATCGATGGATTAGATATCGATGTTCATTTATGCGATATCGATTTTGTAATAACTATGACATTTTCCATACTACAAAAAAATAACGGTATTTGTTTTAAATATTAAATCTATGAATTGTTTCTTTTTTTAATTTTTGTCGATAAAATTTGATTTTAATGATGTCTTTTTTTTATTTAAATTGAATATATACGTTATTATTTTGAATTGGATAAGAGCGAGTCTTTCAGGTATATCTGCTTTGAGGTTATAATTTTCAATTGGTTTCCATGACAATGACCTAAGCTTTGGGTATACGAAATCATTTCTCTATGATGTAGTCAATTATTAGTCACCATTACACGCTAAGTTAATAACTTACCTCAATTTATGCGCTTTGCACAATTCACGTAGGCTTAATTTGTGCGAATATTTGAAATGTTTCTGTTAGGACTATGAAGAATAATTGATTGTAAGCTTATTTTCAAGTTTTATTTTTTTTACCAAACGTGTTCTCTCCAAGAATATAATATATAGATCATGGGTTTTATTTTATAGTTCTTTGATTTCCTAACAAATACATTTTTAAATACCTCGCACACAATCTTGTAAATAAAAACATTTAAAGTGATTTCGAATTGTTGATAATTAATATTCAGTAGGATATTTAGTGTTTAAGGTTCTGCTAATTTTCTCACATTTAATGTTCCTTTATGTTATATTTTTGGATTTAGAAATAATCTTATAATAATTATGTACTTTAATTTTTATAGTAATATATCGATTTATGGAATAAATTTTCTAAATTAATGCCTTATTTGGATTTGCTTTACGTTTTAAAAAAGCTTCCATGAACTTGTTAAGGATGATTTTTATAACATTTTTGTATCCGATACTGAACATTTTATTTTTTACAAAACATGTCTTTTCTTTATCTACATATACAAGTATTAATGTTTTAACTACAGTGATGAAAAACACGAAGTTGTTTTCACAAAACGAGAAGCAATCCTTTTGAAAATTATTTTGTTTAAATAACATTTATATTTTGATATGACTATTGTACATAAGGTCGGTAGAATAAGTACAAACTTATTCATTTTTACATTTCTGGTCGGGAGTATGGCGGCAGCAGGCTGTCGTGAACATTAAGTTATATTTGTAAATAACGTTTTCCTATTTATGCACATTAGTTAAGGATGATATGTCGTCAAGGAATAAATACACAGATTACAAATATTTGTTTTATTTCTTTATTGTAAGCTACAAAATATTTGCAAAACTCTCCAGTTATTTTTGTGCAAGCAATAATCAATAATAAATAAGAAAAAATGAAATTAGAACACAGGAATGTTTACATTTTATATAATAAGTCAATGAAATTATCAATTAATAATAAACCTTTTTTAAAATTAAATTTTATCTTAACACCATCTGTACTATGTGGATAATAAAATATTGTTTTCATTTTTAATTGATAAAAAAATATTTTTACTATTTGTACTAAAATATTAGTACCTTTCTTATGCTAATTATTAAAAACATAAATAGTATTTTATAAAAAGTACCGATAGGTAACCTACAGAATTTTCACTTCTTGCGCGTGTACACTATACATGCACTGTTTAATATTTTTTTTGCTTTTAGAAATTGGTTGAGGCATATGGCTCTAACGGAGAAGACACAAAGTGGACATATTGTGTAATTTCGCTTACAATAATTACAGATAACCCTTGTGTCAACAGTTGCGGGTTCGATTCCTTCATACATTGTGTCACTTTGATCTAGTGACTGCAGATCATAAAGTTCTTAGTTCAATGACATATATGTATAGTAAACACGTTTTTATATATTTTTCTTCAAAAGAAATCGCAATGGCTAGCCAGCGTTGGGAAATTGCTGCCACACCTTTAAGCATCTGAAAGCACGTTCAGTCACCGCCTAAGCCTTCAGACCCCTTCAGCTGTATGGTCGATCTTGGACAATAAGAGTGAAAAAAGAGAGTGCCTCTGTTGAATGTCAACACTCTCCTCTATCTTTCTCTCTCCTTTGTCTTTTCACAGTTGAACAGCATTAGATATCTGTAACGAGATTTATAAAATCTGATATCAGTGCGTTTTATTTTATGGTTAAGATATTTTATTGCATCTAAAATTGTAACTAAGCCAAATCTGTACATAAAATATTTTTTAGAAAATCTTATTGAAATCATCATTTTTATCGATACAGAGGCAGAGTCTGTAGTTATAGTTGTAGTTGTCTGTCTGTTACCGCGTCACGACAAAACTACTGGAGGGATTTTGAGGGAATTTGTTTTAATGATAGCTGGTTAACCGGGTCAACATATAGGATACTTTTTACTACGGGAAAATATCTCACCTCTGAGCTAAACGTTAAAACGTATTTAGGGACGAACCCGAGCGGAGCGAGGGTGAGTTGCTAGTTAGTAATATTTTGCTGGCAGGAACAATAATCAAATAAAAATATTTGTACACTAGCGACTCACCCTAACTTTGGTTTGGGTTCGTCCCTAGACAAAAACAAATCTGTCCCACGGGAACCGTACATTTTTCCCGGATAATATATAGCATATAGCCTTCCTCAGTTAACGGGCTATCTAATGCAAAAAGAAATTTTCAAATCGGATTAGTAATTTCTGAGATTAGCGCGTTCAACCAAACAAACAAACAAACAAACTTTAGCTTTATAATATTAGTATAGATTTTTATTGTTTAGAAAATAATGTTAATATTTACAAATTTTTTAATATAAAAATTGGGCAAGTCCAACTTGTGCATTATAGGTTTCGTATAGCAAAATACTGTGTTGTTTTTCTTACGTATAATATTTACATTCCACAATATCCACTTATTTTATCAATCGAAAAAATGTTCGTTTCATAAATATATTTTTTACATTTTATGGAAAACAAGTTTATGGTTGTTAAACTGACCAAGCGGGTAAGTAAAAATATTATTCCATATCACACAATCTACGAAACGTATATTCTGTAAGATAATTTTCAATAAAAGTATTTTAGAAACTGTTATACCTCAACTTTTTCAGATTTTATTGACTCCATTTCTTGAAACGTGGAGAAGGGAAGGCTTAAGGACATAATACAAAAAGAATTTGCTTTGAGTTATTTACTTATTTACCTTAATCATGTACTTCTGGAACTCTCACTCAACCCAACACTTTCTTTTGAAAAACGTTTCGGATAATATTACTAACTAGCGCTAACCCATCTATGTTTCGCGACAAATTAACATTAAGGAAAGTTATTATTATGTAATTTAAATAATCTGCTAAATATAAATGAATCAATAGCTGTCTATTAGTAAATAAATGATTAAAATTAATTCAGCAGTTACTAGGGGTTTATGTATATTTTTATTATTTTTTACTCGTACCACTCATCACAAGTCATTTCTTTAGGTCACATTACTCACAGATTCTTATACTTTTTCCAAAACCCATAAATGTACTATAATTAACGTCCATGCTTAACATAATAATTGTGATTTTGAGTTTATCGAACGAAACTAAACAAACAAACAAAACAGAAGTATAAACATACTATAATGTTATTGTTAAAACAAAAAGTGCATAATTACTAAATTAAATATGAGATTAACAGAGGAATCTTTGTGGCATTGTTAATCCCCGCCATTATTTACCAATCATGCGATGCGCAATGAAAATGGTAAGAGTAGGTATACTAATATGTAAAACCTAAGAAATTGGTCATCTAAACGCGGGCGGAGCCGCGGATAATGCTAGTTCAGTTCACATTTTTGGCCTTTAATTTCTATTTTTAATAAAAAGTTAACTATAATTTTATAATATGCATATGTATGTAATGACAGTGGTAGTCCAGTGGTAAGCCAAGCGAAGTGGGTTCACGTCCCAGGTGTGACACCTCTGATATTTTGACGTTCGAACCATCTCTGAGAAAACCTAGCAAGTTTTCAAAAGATATTTTAGGTCCGTCAACTCGAACATGGCCAGTGTAGTGGACTATGATCTAATCCCCCTCGTATCATCAGACTACACTGACGCTTACAGTAAAATGACGATTCAAAAGCACTTGTAATAAGTCTAATTGAATAAAGTTTATTTCATTTCATTGAAGAGAGGCCCGTGCTCAACAATGAGTCAAAAAGAGCTAAAAGTACTTACCTGCTTAGTACATACGTAATAAGTACGTATGTAAGTACTTATAATCGAAAATCTCTCACGTAAATTGATTCGTAGAAAGCTCTTTGATCTCTCTATTACTATAGGTACCTACACGTTTTTCACCAGACTGCGTCACTGTACCTTCTGAATGATGAAGTAAAAAGTATAAGTCCTACTAAAATTCGGACTCAATTCCCTTGGTATAAAGTAAAGAGCTTTCGGAAAAACCTTAATGGACATTATTGCTCTTAAGATAAGCTCTCAACTTGGATTTTCTTCGCCTTATGTAATCATTTATTTCAGTGGTATGCTACGGACATTTTTGTTCATTATTGTATCTACAGTACATACTCCTATACTAAAATATTTATAGACTATTTATAGACTTACTGACGTAGTTGTGTTGTTACTATAAACTGCCGATATTAAAAAAATATTATAAAAAATCAATAGATACATGAATGAGTAGCTTTAGTAAAGTAAGTAATAATAAAAAACAACGTAGGAAATCAATCGATTAGGTTGAGAAAAATAAATAGGGATTTTAAAGAGAGAAGAATAAATAAGCTCTTTTTAACGCCGGGTACCACAAGTATCTCATTATCTATATAGTATTATTTTTAGAAATAACTAATTTTAGATAGAGAAAAAGGAATTCTTATAGGATCACTTCGTTTTCTCTTCGTCTGTCAAGATAATTTTTCGCAAAACCCGTAGAAGTATCAAGTTGAAATAAATTTATAAAATACTCAAGTCTGCGATCCCTAAGATCTGTGAAAAAATCAAACTTCTAAGTCGCAATCAAAAGATACGGACGTTTATGTCGCACATTTTGACATTCGCTAGGGTTTTCGGAAGGGAATCAAAACTTATAGGGTACTTCCCGTTTACTTAGAATCATGGAATTTGACAAGAAGCAGTGTTTCTTAGCACAAGTAAAGAGAAAAATTAAAAAACCGTATAGTTACATCACAAAAAAAATTGCGATTATAAAAAAATATTAACGTAAATGTTTCATGCTACGGGACCCTCGGTGTGCGAGTTAAACTCGTCCGATTTACACAGAATTCATTCTCCTACAGGTAGATATAGGTACCTACTGCTAAATTATGTGCAGTCCAATTAAGTTGATAAAATTTTCAATAGCATGTCATGTCATGTGTCAATCATGACGATATGTCTGGTTATATCAGGGAGTAAAAGTCTCACAGTCTGCGTAATGAAGAATAGCAGATACCCTATTACATATGCAATGATTTTTTAAGTGACTTCAAAAAATACTATGGTAAATCTTCACGAGTCTGGCTCGCAATAACCCAGCAACGTTTCAGACGTTTCCAACATAAGCAAATATTCGAAATTTATAGTAGGTATATAGAAATTACATATAGGTACGCTGAAATATTTTAATTTTGTATCTATACAGATAAAAAAAAATTAGAGTGTCGGTTTGTAGTATTAAAATAATCGCTTTTTACTAAATGCATATGGATGTATACACGGTACATACACCAAAACAACTTTTTTTTATTTTTGTCTGTCTGTCTGTTTGTTCCGGCTAATCTCCGAAATGGCTGGACCGATTTTGACGGGACTTTCACTGGCAGATAGCTGATGTTATAGGGATTAACTTACTCTATTTTTATTTTAGAAAAAGAATTAAGGTTCCGCGAAAAAAAAACCAATGAAATTGTGAATAAAATCCACGTACGGCGTACGCACCCGAGCGAAGCGAGGGTAAATCGCTATATAATTTAAATAAATATCTTAGCAGTAGCAAGCAACTATTTATGTATAAACAAACCTAACCGCGAACTAATATTATAAATGTGAAAGTGTGTTTGTTTGTTTAGTTGTTTTTTTTGTTAGTTGGTTCTTCTTTCACGTCAAAATAGAGTGCCGTATTGGCGTGATTTTTTGTGTGGAGTTGGAGGGCTGTAGAGTAACAAAGTAGCCCATACTTTTTACCGCGGGAGATTATTTTATATCATAGCCACGGGAAAACACGTTATAATACAACTCACAACAACGCATCATACCTATGTATGTACATAATAATATATAGTCTATCTATTTTATACTAGGAATTAAAACGTACCTAGGGGCGAACCCAAGCGAAGCGAAAACGAGTCGCTAGTATTAAACGAAGACATATCATACAAAATTTGATTCAAATCGTTTGAGCCGTTTCCGAGATACACTAAATAAATTTATGTATATACAAAAATTGCTCATTTCATATTTTAAGATAAGATAAAAATATATATACATATGTATAAGCAACTACAAAATAAATATAATGTTTATCGTTACTATTTATAGACCACATTACGTAAGTATTTTTCATATTTATTACAAAGCTATTGTATAATTCATATTGAGTATCTTCAATTTTCTCGTAGACCGTCCACATTCGAGCACTGAATTCGAATGGTGCTAGAAAATTTACCACTCTACCCACACACTCGAATGCAGTTGCCAAATTATGGATCATGTTGTACTTTCATCTTGGTGGCTATCTTCTTAACTCACTCTGCAAGCGTAGTTTGATTAATTTTTCATTTACTTAGTTTACTTTCACAATATTTGTACAGTAAATTAAAAAAAAACTAATTTGCGTGTCCGTCCTTTTTCCATTTGAGTCGTAATTAAATGCTAATAGTAATTTATTTTTATAAAGCTGCTTATCAACTCGTATTTACTTCAATGTCTACGAAAACACTAAGAGTATAGCCAAAATATATTACTCTCCGAGTTGCATAACCTTTATTAAAGTAGCATATTTTTAATCTTGCTTATAGAGTAGGTACGTTACATATTGTCTGAATTGGAATAAGTATTTCCTGGTGTCTGAACTCGAAATCTAAATATGCTTTTAGTCTAAGTTATTTTTGATAAATTCTATCCAATATTTTCTTTATGCTTTGATTCAAAAACAATTCTTCTAAAATGTAAAATCACTGCGCTGCGGGATCGTGATCTGGAAATGAAAAATATATTTAATATACAAATAAAATATTTAGTTAAGCATTATGTAGCATAAAAATGTTTAACTCATACATTAATTTATTCAAAAAACACTTTACATAATGTTTTCTATTAATTATAATATTTTTTATGAAATGTTTATAGTTAGGGTTGTAATTTCGGGTAAAATTCAAAATAAAGTATGTACAAATGTTTCAGACATCCTAAAAACATGTTAAATAAAAACACTCGTAACAATTTATACAAAATTAAATCGTAGGAGGCGTTCAATTTTCCTACCGTAGCGTTCCATCTACGAAAGTCTCTCGTTACAAGTACATACATACTACATACATGTAAACCGATACAATTATTTAAAAAAATTCTATTACGTCAATTGCTTATATTTCATGAACGAATGAAAGGAATAGAAAGAAACCACACGCTTCGTTAAGTTAAATCTTGTTATACATATTAGATTTCGGCATAAGCCTTGTAGGACATCATATATTTCAGACCTAACGTAAAGTACATATATACAAACAATACATAATTTAAAGTATATAATATTTAATGTTATATACTTCGTAAACAATTTTAGAATGTATAGCAGAGCGAAGTTCAATAACCATGAAAGTGACCTAAAAGGCATTGCAAATGCAGTGAAACATAATGAAGTGTAAAGTGGAAAGGTTATTCGATGTATTGCATCCAAGTTGAGGGGTGAAAGGAAATAAAAAAGACCCACGTGCAGCCGAGTGATCGACGGCACGGATCCCAGTGAGGAAAACGGTGAACGTTTTCATTATTTACGTAGAGTCTCGTATAACCTGTCCGGCTATCGATCGACGCGCGCCTCGCTCGCGAAGTTCCCCACGCTAAATAATACAACAAATTATTACGAATACACTACCAGGCAAGTTCCATTTTAATGAATTACATATATAGTTTTTATATATTTAGCTTTTATCGATTTTGTGAGTAAAAATATTTTTACCCTTTTTAACGATTCACACGTAATAATTAATTACACGAAGCCGCATAAATTATACCAACAATAATAACATGTTTCTGCCCTGTTATGTGATATTTAACTCTTGGAAATACGCATTACAATTCTTACATACCTATGCATTAAACATTTTTATTTTTCGTAATCCAATTTCATTTTTACGTAGAGTTGAACAAAAAATATTTATTTATGCAATTTTAAGAATGAACAGTAAAAAGATAGTTAAAATACAGCAGCAAAAAGACAAGAAAATAATTTATTAGGTTCATATGAGATGCTAGTTAATTCAAGTGTAATTTGAAACTTGGATTGACCTTTTCTGGAAACCTTGGAATACACGAAGGTATAAAATATAAATAAGTAAAAAAAATTAATGATCATCGATCTCAGACAGCAAATATCTATTGACGATTAGGTAAAAATGAGCTCGAGTCGTCGATTTCTCTTTGTCTGTGTACTGAACTGTAAGCGTGAAATACGTTCTTTCCTCCACTATTAATACCAATTTCTTTGTTACCTTTACCCTTGAAATTTTTCTTATCAACAAAATAAATATAAAAACTAACTCGAACTGTAAGGGTAGGTAATTACTAAATTTGGCAACTTCATTCTTTTACAATTTCTACGCAAACCTATTATAAAATATTCTTCAATTATGTCAAAAGTTCGTTATCTTAAATATATCACGTGTCCACTCCAATGCTTAATAATTAAGTCAATACAAAATAATGTTATAATGAATTAACACTATTCGTCGAGTGGATCTAATACGTTAGCCTCATGAACCGTAGTCTTTCCAGCGTAAAGGCGTGGCGATCTCAATGAACAACTGCGTCGTGATTTAACCATTAGATACAATAGTAACTTCTTTTACTCGGTATTTCTAGTAATCATTGCCTCGAGGAACATCGTAATCGCGCCTCAGCTCACATTCTACGTAATTTCACTCAGAAAACCATTTTAACCATTTTTTCTCGTTCATTAAATTATTGTAATTTGCTTTCGTTCCATTTTCATTACATGCTATTAACGAGAATTTAATTTTCTATGTTGTCTTTGTAGTAATTAAATTATAGCGGCTGAAGTGTGAGTAAAATATTACTTATCAACAGCTTAAATAGCATGGTTAGTTAATACGCTTGTACCGTACGATACTCTAGAACAATACCACTGTGAATAATATTATTGGATTATCTAGCTCACTTGAACACTCATTGAGATGATTTTTAAATTAAATACCAGCAATCGATTTTCAATCTCGTTAAGTTTCATTGGTTTGAGCTGTATAATTGACTACGTTAAACTGGAAAATGTGAAACGAATTTTGTTCCAAAGTACCTTTTTTTTAACTAATAAGTACAAAAACCTTAGTATTATCTATACAGATAAATAAAATTGGAGTGTCTGTTTGTAATATTAAAATAACCGCTTTTTACTAAATGAATATGGATGTATACACGGTACATATACTAAAACAACATATTTTACAATTTTTATCTGTCTGTCTGTCTGTCTGTCTGTCTGTTTGTTCCGGCTAATCTCCGAAATGGCTGGACCGATTTTAACGGGACTTTCACTGGCAGATAGCTGATGTTACAAGGAGTAACTTAGCCTACTTTTATTTTAGAAAAAGACTTAGGGTTCCGCGAAAAAAATTAAAACCCATGAAATTGTGAACAAAATCCGGGTACGGCGTACGCACCCGAGCAAACAAGGGTAAATCGCTATATAATTTAAATGAACATCTTAGGAGTAGCAAGCTACTATTTATATATACCTAAACATAGCTAACCGTGAAAACGTACCTAGGGACGAACGCGAGTGAAGAGAGCGTAAGTCGCTAGTTTGTTAATATACACTAAGACTGAAGATGTTTATTTTTGTTAAAGTTTTTTATATTTTTTTAAAACGTTAAATAAAGATCCTACGGACATTGCAAAAATCTTTTATTTTACGTAATTCAGTTTTTAAAGAGTAATTTATCTTGATTTTATCAATATATTTGTAATTTATGAAAAGTAAAAAAATTTTTCATGACATAAGCTTTAGGGTCATTATGACCCACCTGTCTGTCCGTGTAACGTTTAGCCACCACACCGACGCCGGGTTAATAAATTTTCGCGACACAGCACTACACTAATTAACACGGAGATGACCAGAGAGACTGATGTCATTCCTACAGGCATACTTATTTAAAGGCTGTAGCGGTTCCGGGCGAAGGACCCGGGACAATCGTTGGTGCATCGCTAGATACCGCATCAGGAACAAAGCCTGTAAGAGGATACTTCCTCTAACATCTATTCATTTCTAGTGTCCGTTGTGTAACAAGTTGGATGAAGTTGAGAAGATACTTCATTTTAATATCTTATTTTTTTTTATGATTGTTATTTGTGGAGCAGACGAATTTACTCATAAAGTCAGTTGTATGTATTGCAGAGTACATTAGATATGTAGGTTACGCCCTGAAATAGTATAATTTATTTATAATGCATATAAAGTGCTTTCTTACAAATGAACGTTTGCATTGTTCAGACAATAAGTATTTACTAGGTGTAGCCGACGTTTGTTCCCACTGGGGATTTTCTTGTAATTTCATCTATTTGCTATCAATTACTACGAAAGAAAAACATTTTATTCCTTTTTACATCCAGACAAATGTCGATGTGATATTGCCGTTAATGTAAACGATAAAGTTAATTAAATAATGTATTTATTGTATAAGAAATTACAGCATTACTTATTATCCAAGGCTTATTTCAATAAACTCTTTTGTATAGACATATCAATAGAACGTCTTGTCACCTGATGCTAGTGTGAGTACACGTTAGACTACACATAGAACTACTGTATCGTGTTTCCATTCATTGCGAGTGCATTTGTAAAGGAACACCACCCTACATTTCTAAATTAACTATTCTAACTATGATTAAATGTCATAGCTGTGTACGGAGATTGTCTGGCAAATATATGTATGTATATATATATATATATATATATATATATATATATATATATATATATATATATATATATATATATATATAAATAAATAAATATTTCAATGAAAATTGTGTCCGTATCTCGTGATAATGAGTCCGACAAGAATTTACATTTTAACTGCCGCATTTTTACGACGAAAATTTAGATAATAATTATATTCGCCATGCCTCTTTAGCCGTCGCAACCGACATTTCACAAGCTATCCTTTTGTAAATTAAATATAATTCACCATCAAAATTTTTATCACGTTTAAAAGCTATAACGTTACTTCGCGTCATGTTTAAAAAATAATTTATTTAAATAAAAATATTTTATTAAAACCAAATAAAGATATACAGTAAATGTTACTTTTACAAACTATCATTAATGGGAGGTTTCAAGTAAATTGAGATTAATTGCGACTAAACAAAATACCGAGTGTCGAAAAAATATTGTATACTATTTGTCTTGATTTTCCCTTGTCGACAGAAGTACCCATTAAACGTTATTTCTTCGGAGACCACGCCATAGAAACCCAAGTCTATTCATTCGCTCAACAGTGTGGTGCTTGAATAGATTTTCTCGCAATGACATCAGGAAATTTTTCACAACACTTATTTTATAATCAAAAAATGAAGTTTTTTTTTTTGCATTAACATATTTATTTTAAATTACATGATATCGTTTTCTAGTCTGAAATAGATCAAAGCATAGTGCTTTAAATATATTAAATTTCTCTTCAACAGTTGTAACGTTATTGATCATATTAGTCCACTCACCATCCTTTAAAAAAGTTGTAATTGCTTCTGAAGTCAAGTTACGAAGCAAGTAGATAAGACGGGGTTCGCTGTAAAAGTACTCCGATAAACTTGCCCAGCGTGTTCTGTTAAGGTGGCTCATATTGCGCAAAAAGTAATATAAGTGACATTTATTCCTTGGGCTCACTTTGTAAATAGGCCGGTAACTTCGCTAAGGAATGGTACAGCTATTTAATAAAGTTAACGTCCAAGTCGACGAAAGTAGGTGTTCTATTTGTGAAAGAAGTTCGTGAAACAGGAAGCCAGCTGATAGTTGTTGCAGATTAGGACTAACCGTTTGATTTCTGAATTTCATGGAGTTTAAATAGTTTAAATAGCCAAATTAAGTGATCGTAAAAAATTAGGTACAATGTGAATATATAAAATAGGTACATTATGAAGAAATACTGTGGGTCATTTTTATATTCAATTTTTTATTATAAAATGTCCGTAATATCGGTAATAAAAAAATACAATTAATCGGTAGTTACAGGCAGCAATGCCACCATAGTGTCGAAATGTCTCTTGTCTTTTGAACATTTTAATTAGCAGGAAAACTAATAGTCGCCAATAGTGAAACATAAAACTATACAAATATTTATAATCATTGATTTATCGATAGTTTATCAACCATATATGGCGCGTTTTTGACCGGAGGCACCGGTTGACCTGAAGTGATGCTGTGACCGCGCGCACTCCGCCCTCTATCTCGAAAACGGTTAACCGTATAAAAAATTTTTTAAACAAAATTTGTGGAGAATTTTGTATTCTACAATATTAATAATAAATACAAATAGCAAAAAACCCATAGGAAATGAGATATTTACAAAAAAAGCGCGAAAAAAGGATTTTTGTGACCTTTGACCTTGAAATTTAATAGTTGCGTACACCCTACCATATGTAGGTTTTGAGACAACTTTTAGGGTGTCAATATACAAGTATTTACAGACTTACAGCTGGGTATCTCGAATTCCGAGGTGAACTTACTATAATGACTGGACTAATGTATGTAAAGTTAATATTTATGACTAAAAATCTATTATTTCTTTCCAGTATATAGATGTATAATTTTTAAGGGTATCTAAAATTTATATGACTAAAATATAATTCATCATAAAATATTTTATATTCTTATTTATCTTTCATAAAGTTCTGCTGAACAAAGCGCTTACAATGGAGTCTCAATAAACATTTCTTATCTCCCCAACCTCGGCTTTAACGCACTCAAAATCTACAATGACCTACATCATCACAAAGAAAATCAACACAATTTTAATCTTGACTGACAATAGCTATCAAAATTGCTAGAGGTTTTTCTTTAAAATATTATTAAAATGATACGTTTTTGCGCACTCAAAATGACCTTCAAAAGATAGATTTCTTCTTTTACTATCCGATTTACGCAATTTTCACCGCTTTCCTCACAAGTAGCTGGTAACGGCATATTTCATAATCAGTCTAGTGCAAATATTGCTAAGTTCATTATATTTACCTCGTTTGGAAATCGAACTGTTATTCATCTCAAATCATATGTAATATTTACAGATGAAAAGGTAATCTATTTTATTTATACACTACAGATATTTTCAATCATCACGATATTAATTTCCTGTGAAATCGATTCAAAAGTACCTCCTCAATACCTCATTTCAAGCCCTACTAGAGCTTCAAACAGAACGATTACAATGGGTCCTCAGTAAACATCCCTTGTCTTTCCTACATCGGCTCTACCGCACTCACGTTTTCCTAACTATATGTGTACATACATATAATTTATAATTGTTATAGTTTTCAAACGTTAAAGATTTTAGTATATTATTAGTATAAAACTAGTGGCTTACGCTCGCTTCTCTCGGGTGCGTCCTTAGGTACGTTTTAAATAGATATAAATAGTTATTGCGTGTACCTTAGAAGATAGACATATGCTATTGCAGATTCTGTAGACCTTTTTAAGACCTACAATTTTCTAGTACATTGTTTTGAAGTACATATCTCTTAGACTTAGCCAGCGAAAATTAGACATGTAAATTCCTAAGAACGACTCAATAAAACCAATTATTTTGTTTTCCCGTGGGAATGAAAGATTTCCCTGCAGTAAAAGTTATCCTAAATGTTGACCCGAGTAATAAGTTATCATTACACAAAATTTAGTTAAAATATGTTCAGTACTTTTTGCGTGAAACGCGTACATCGATTTCCCTAAGTCACTATTTTATTATATGTATAGATAAGTAGCTATAAACTTATGTTTAAAAAAAAATACGTTTATATGTACTAATATCAACGTGTACCTATTGTCAATGAAACTGCTTCTAATACCCTCTTTCAGTGTCTTCTTTTTCATCAATTCGGTGACGTCAATTCTGAGTCCTGATGTTGCGCCACTTAGAGTTTAGTCTTTTCCTTATTGGTTTTAATTATTATTTATATTTATATTAGTATGAGTGTTATTGGTATAATTCATTAAATACATTAAGATGACTTGTATCCAAATATAAATATATTTTCGTTGTGTCCGGTGTCCATTTATTGAATTTATTTATACACGGTACATATACCAAAACAACATTTTTTACAAATTTTGTCTGTCTGTCTGTCTGTTTGTTCCGGCTATTCTCCGAAACGGCTGGACCGATTTTGACGGGACTTTCACTGGCCGATAACTGATGTTACAAGGAGTGACTTAGGCTACTTTTATTTTAGAAAAAGAATCAGGGTTCCGCGAAAAAATTTAAAACCCATTAAATTGTGAACAAAATCGGCGTACGGCGTACGCACCCGAGCGAAGGAGGGTAAATCGCTATATAATTTAAATGAATATATTAGGAATAGCAAGCTACTATTTTATGTATACCTAAATATAGCTAACCGTGAAAACGTACCTAGGGACGAACGCGAGCGAAGCGAGCGTGAGTCGCTAGTATTTAATATTATTAATTCTATACTTTATGTTTAATTTTGATAACTAGCATAATGTTTAAAGAATAATTCTTATATAACGAAGAGAATATCTATTGCATATGTTCAGTAAGTACTTACCTGTTGTCGATATTTTTTAAATACAAAACCTTAATCATTTCCAGAGACAGAGAAGACAGTTTCTTAACTGTTTTCACCTTAATTAAACAACTTCTACAAATAAGTGATAAAATAAACAAGGTTAGTCCCAATGTAATATATTTTTACTTTTTAAAAGCGAAGTTTAAAAGAGGAAATCTAAAGTTTACTTCAAAACGTGCAGAAATTAATTAATGAATATGCTACGTTTAACAAAGTAGGTTGTAGTAGAATAATTTTAGTGGAACGAAAAGTATGTACATTTAGAGTGGACTGAAGTTTTCATACTCAGCTTTTTGATTACTTATTTTTTATTTAAGTTCATGTTCAGTATATTTATTTTGGTAGAAATTATTTATAAATATAAAAAAATAATCTATACAGATAAATAAAATTGGAGTGTCTGTTTGTAATATTAAAATAATCGCTTTTTACTAAATGCATATGGATGTATACACGGTACATACACCAAAACAACATTTTTTTTAATTTTTGTCTGTCTGTCTGTTTGTTCCGGCTGATCTCCGAAACGGCTGGATCGATTTTGACGGGACTTTCACTGGCAGATAGCGGATGTTATAAGGAGTAACTTAGGCAACTTTTTTTAGAAAAAGTATTAGGGTTTCGCAAAAAAAAATTAAAACCCATGAAATTGTGAACAAAATCCGCGTACGGCGTACGCACCCGAGCGAAGGAGGGTAAATCGCTATATAATTTAAATGAATATCTTAGGTGTTACTATTTATGTATAAACATAGCTAACCGTGAAAATATACCTAGGGTCGAACGCGAGCGAAGCGAGCGTGAGTCGCTAGCTATAAATATAATGAAATTTAATTTTTAGTCATTAATATCCAAAAATTGTTACAAGAGGGTTCACCATTTTGAAAATGATAATATACAG
This sequence comes from Argynnis bischoffii washingtonia, assembly GCA_033884665.1. NCBI lineage: Eukaryota > Metazoa > Arthropoda > Insecta > Lepidoptera > Nymphalidae > Argynnis > Argynnis bischoffii. The sequence continues at coordinate 6,999,935 of CM066618.1, read as the reverse complement.
ATACCTGAGTATAATTTATAAATGCATTAGATAATATTTTATTTCAAAAAGCGAAGTACAAAATAAATTCAGGTCAAACGAAAATAATTAGACATCGTAATTCAGGGAATAGGTACTTCATATTAAAGAAAATTAAAACCAGCAAAAGATGTTGTGAAATATACCTAATCATGTTTTTCTCAAACATCAAGAAAAGAATTATGAAAGTGCCTTGAGGAGTTACTTAGGCAATAGGCAGTGAATTAATAATATAATGGATTATTATATATATTTTTCTCAGGTATATTATAAGAAAAACATTACGTTATTGTAAAAATAATACGGTAAAAGGTTATACGTAAATGTTAATCACAGTAATATGGCTGGGCAGATCATTTTTATGACTTTTAATATACAGATAGAACAACACAGGTGAAGTGGTAACACGTTAGCTACTGTTTAGTAATAAAAAAATAACCTAAGGTGGCGCTGCCTGTATTTAGTATTATAAATACAAAAGAGTTAGAAAGAGAGTTAGAAGAAGAGAACTCGTTAGAAATAAGTCAAAACCAGCTTCATGTATTGAATCCTATATTGAATCTTCATAAATAAAATCATCACTCAATAATATGTTTGCTTATTGGTAATATCGAAAGTATCTAAAATATTTGTTGTACATATCATGATAATTAAATGTTTATTGAGACAATTAAACAAGGTCGAGTCAATAAGATACGTATGTGAGTGATGAGTTCCTTCGATGTTGTTTTCTGGAAGTTGGTACGGGTATTACAGTCGACAATCTGCGCAAACAATATTATGAGATGTAAACAAAACAATAAGCTAATTGATAGGTATGTCATAAGAATATCTTTTTCATCTACATTTCTTCTTAAAATGTTTTTCTTATCTTGTTTTATTTATCTTACTTTTCATTTTTATATTTTTAGAATTGATTACAAGCAAAAGCTTTGTATCTGTTCAGTCATATAATCATATTTAATTATTGATAATAATGTGTATCTTAATATACTGTACAAAACACTGAAAATGTAAACTTCAATCTTGAAACTTTATTATAACTTCAAAATTACATTCAGTACCTGCTTTAAGGTATTTAATTATACAGAGTTGTAACATGGTTTTCCACATACATATAATCAAAATTTTATCTGAACTTAGCTCTAATCTCTCATATCTCGATACTTTATTTCGTAAATAATTAATAGTTGAAAAAGTTAGCTTCTATATTATTTATACCGCCTTTATTTTCCTGCGGGCATTGTGAGGTAAATCTGATAAATACAATTTATTTCTTTTTGTGTATTTACTTACATACATTTTCGTATATCTGTGTTATATAATGCCGACTTTCCGTCAGGCATCATACCGAAACCACGAAACATACGAAACCGACATCTAATCAAAACTAGCCAATAGCCATGCACGCAGGAGATGTTATGTAATCATAGGACAAAAGTTAGAAGTGTAAAAATTGCAAGTGCATTTATTTCCTCTCATATTCCGATGAGACCGCAATCAAACACGATCAGGCGCAGGAACGGTTTTCGTGCTCTCCGAGGACATGGGGTATAACACTGCCACCTTCCTAACTCTGCACTAACCCGAAGCTCGAGCCTTCATTACTGATTTATAAGCTAGCTACTACATGAACAAGACTTATAATTAAACTGTAACTGAATTAAATATTGTATGATAAAAAACAATCACACACATATTAGGCAGCGCTGGATTTACACAAGGGGCTCTCGGAGCTAGTGCCCAGGGCGGCAATATTTAGGGACGGCAAAATTCGGAGGGTTGGAAAAAAATCTCTTCGCGTTATCGAAAACACTTTCTTTATTTTCCAAAAAATGATTGATCAAAAAAAATAACTAATACATGTTTCGAAAAATTTAAATAATTTATAACTTATTTTGTTGCATATTTCAAAATATTAATAATTAAAAAATTTTAACTTTATCGAAACTTCACGCATTTTATGCACAATTTCGATAATATAGCGGCATTTTTTTCTTTGCCCAGGGGCAGCGCTAACATTGAATCCGGCACTGTATATGGGTCACTCTAATTGTCAAACTACATACTATTAAGTTAAAATCTTATTTAACTTTACTGTTGATTTATGCAGCTCTGGCTGTCAATTGTTTATGTCAGTAAGAAATACAAGTTATTTCTGTTAATAAAATTTGATAACCTAAATGCTTTATTTAATATTATATTAATATTTTTCTTTACAATTTAGCTTTATTGCTGAGATTCATTTACTAGAAGTAAAGGAAAACAAACTAACCAGAGACTATGTTGTAACGAGTATAAGTATTCTACATGCATCAACCGCTCGGTCGCTTATTAAAACAAAATGAAAATGCAAATCCCAAGAGAAGTAAAGACCACAAATCTGACAGAAGTCTACATAATTATTTATACAGAATGAACAATATCACGTCGCGAAAAAGGCATGTGGACCTCTGGAATTATAAATGGAGTCGTTCTTACAACATAAGACTATTTATTACGTTTTTTAATTGTAAAGTATATATATATCTTTAATAGACATAAGTAAATATATGTAGGTTTATAAGAATAAGAAGTAATATTTAATAGGTAAAATTAATAGGTGAAGTAAGAGTAGATAAGTATTATACCTATATTGAAAATATAACATACATTTTCGCCTGTTCTAGACAGCCATTCATTCAATATGTATCATATCTAACAGTTATTCTCACAAGTCACAAAAAGATAATTAAATGTCAGTCTCTTTCTGTTCTCTAATCAAACATTGATAATAATAGATTCCAGTTCAAATGACAGAAAAAATAAAGGCTAGCAAGGAATTGAGATAGATATAAGTAATATTGAAGGAGACAGGCTATAATTTTATTTCTTATTCTTTATGTGTCCGTCTGGGACTTTTATTTCTTGACTTATGATACCATAAAGAAGCACGATATTGCGATCGATTCAACTGTTCTACACTGTTTTATAGCAAAATATGCTACCAAAATTAGTATTTATAATTAAAACTTATATTAAAAGCGATATCAATGAGCTTGATTATTTGCACAAACAAAAATAAATTAAAAACATCTCGCTGTGCACTTTTTATGATTGCTATCTGTTGTTATCGAATTTAAACTCGTGTTAAGTAACAAGTTAAGTTATTGAAATCAAATAAAAAAAGTAAAAGTAAATATATTAAATAGCATTATTCTAAGTACCTAGGTCACTTTTTTATCCTACACAAATCACGTGTACTGTGCACCAGACATCTCCGGCCCATTAACATCGTAATCTAAATATTATGGCGATTAATTTTTTTGTCGCTGCGTGAAAAAATAACAAAACTTGCATACGTATTTTCGCAAAAGCACTTGATATGTACTTTTCTAGTAGATATTGAAAATAGAATACTCTACTACTACAAACCAAAAAGGATTTAAAAGGACTTGACATTACGCCAGTTAGTATAACATACATATATTGTATATTGTATTATGTCTATACTATCTATACTAATATTATAAAGAGGTATAGTTTGTGAGTTTGTGAGGTTGTAAGGGGTAATCTCTGGATCTACTGAACCGATTTAGATAAAATTTGATAAGAAGATAGTTTGAGATCCTGGGAAGGACATAGAATACTTTTATCCTGGAAATCATCCATTAAGAGGGTGCAAATTCGGATGAAAATTTGTATGGGGAATAACCTAGAGATGAACCCGAGCGAAGCAAGGGTGAGACGCTAGTACATAATAAAATTAATATCTATATAGTACAGATTTATACATATAATAAAACTAAAGAAGTCGAATGTCTGTACATAGGAAAAAAAGTGCTAAAAACTGAGTCAGGTCGATGTAAGAAGAGAAATAGAACAAATCCAGATTTTCAATTTGTTTGTTTCTCTGTTTGTTTGTCTGTTTGCACGCACTAATCTCCGAAACAGTTGAATTGATTTAAATGAAATTTTGCGTGGTGGTACCTTATATCCCCTGTTAACATTTTATATACTTTTCATCCCGCAAAATTAAAGAGTTCCCGTGGGATAGTTAAAAAACTATAGTAACACAAAAACTACTGCTTGGATTTCAATGAAACTTTACAGTAATATATAGTCCATACATCAGAATACCAAATAGCCTACTTTTTATCCCGGAAAAATGTATGGTTCCCGTGGGATACATTTATTTTTGTTCGTCCAGAGGCGAACCCGAGCGAAGCGAGGGTGAGCCGCTAGTATAACATAAAAACATAGCTTTATAATTAGAATGGAATTTTTTTGCTTAACGTGAATTGTATTACGGCTTGGACAAGTGTGAAATATAACCACCCCTTATCGACTACGGCTCTACATCTACACAACGCTATTTACATCTGCATGTAACACAATCTATTTTAATTCGTAACACGAACACATAAGCTCGATTTTTCTATGATGCAATTACTGTTAGTTTTAGTTTATTGGGGTGGGTATTCAAATACCGCCGGTCAGTATGTGACCTACTAAAATAAGCAGCTGAATATAATAAAGAAGCGGAGATCGGTCTGTGTTTAATATTAAGTTTAGATGTGTTATCGTTAAAACATTCAGTATTTTTAAATGATTATTGTGATCTGCATTTTTTTTCTCATTCTAATTTAATATTTTATGTTTATTTCTTGATTGGATTAGGTAATATAACAAGGTTTGATGACCTTGAATAGAAATTAGTAAAAGTATTTTTTTTATGTAAAGTGGATTAAACTACGTTAAATTATTATGTAGGTAATTCGAATTTAATATTAACTCTCACTATGTTGGTTCCATTGGTGATATTAATCATTCACGTATTCCTTTTAAATATTTTCCATTTTATGCACTTTCTAAATCCAAATTTTCCAGCTGAAACTTTTTACCGTGTTCATCTCATGCGACATCAATATTTAGGAAAGGTTTACAAAAGAATTTTAAGACATGTCATTTAAAAAATTAAGACTGCGTATAACATGTAAATAAAATTATTTTTATTTTGATAAATACTTTGTATACTAGCGACTCACTTTCACTTCGCTTCGGGTTCGTCCCGAAACAAAAACAAATTATCCCACGGGAACCGTACATTTTTCCGGGATAAAAAGTAACGTAGGTGCTATTTCAGACTTTCTCTTTGCTAAATGTTATCCAGCTTCGTTCAGCCGTTCTGGTGTGAAAGAGTAACAAACATCCATCCATCCTCACAAACTTTCACAGTTATAATATTAAAAGAGAAGTAAAAGTAGTGGTTGTAAAAAATTAAAGCTCGATACCAAATGCGTAGGTTAATATTTTCGATTGTCTCGCACAGTTTTGCCTTTTACATACATTGATAGATTTTGATCGATGAGGTTACTCCTATCATTCTTAGAGTGTCATATGATACCAAATAGGGCAAAGGATGTAGGTACAATAAAATATTATGTACTTTGTTTTTGGGTACTTTCAATGAATAGCTTTTGTATATATATTATTTATATAGGTAGGTATAACTGCTTCTACACATGGATCGTAGCCTGATATTAGATAAATAAACTATAAAATACTAAGTTTTCAAATCAGACTAGTATTTCTGAAGATTAGCGCGTAAAAGAAAATAATCAATTCAGCTTTACAATATAATCATATTAATTTAGTACTCTATATATGTATAAATAAAAAGAGTCACCGAAATGTATGTAAGCGCATAACTTCCGATCGACTGCACCAAATCAGATAATTATTTTTTTTGTGTTTACTATTGTCAGTTACAAGCTTTGTATAGAAGAAAATTAAGGGATTTTTTTTTACTAAAATAAGATTTTTTTTTAAATCACATGATATGAAAAGTGAGTGAGTAAAATAGTTTTTATCCCGGAAATTATCCCTTAAGGGGGTGAGAATGGGGGTGAAAGTTTGTATGGGAAAGCAAGCTAGACACGAACCTGAGAGAGGCGAGGATGAGTCGCTAGTGATAATATAGATTACACCGTAACATAGATTACGCCGATTATGACATAATGCTATTAGAGAATTTAGACAATATACAACTGCCTATAAAACCTAAGATAATGTATTCCCCATCCACAGAAAGACTATGTTTCTTTAATAAACATGTGTTTAGATTAGTATTAAAAATAATAAGTGTATTAAAAAAACCATTCAACAATAACGCTTTATTTGAAAATAATTAATATTATCAAAGTTCTTTCTGCCATCATATAATTTTTATTTAGGCAATAATCAAACTAATATAATATAACTTAATTCAATAAACTAAACTAGACACTCATATGTAGACATTCTTTAATAAGTACAACGTGAAATGAACAACATTAATGACATTCAATCTAAAAATGACCACAGTGTAATAACGGACTCTTTAAAACGGAACTTTTCACTCCACGCTTCCGTACTCCAGTGCATTTTAAGCTTCCATAATAGAAACGTTTAAGAGCTCTCTTTGAAGTTAACATTGGGTTCTAGAGAGCATTAAAATTATTTTAAGCGAAAATTTGTATGCTGCCTTGAAATATTCTAACATGTATAGATTCACATATGTAATAATATTATATAAATAAAATCCGGCCAAGTGCGAGTCCGTACCATTATCTATACAAACGGCAAAAAAAACATGTCTGTTGTATGGGAGTCCTCCTTAAATATTTGTTTTATTTAATTTAGTTATTTATATTTAAAGTGAATATATAACTACATAAATATTCTGTGAATATTTCAAGGGTCTAGCTCTTGCCGTTATCAATATCGAGCAAAAACGAGCAAAAAATCACATTTGTTGTATGGGAGCCCCCTTAAATACCTATATTTTTTATTCTGTTTTTTAGTATTTTTTGTTATAGCGGCAACAGAAACACCTCATCTGTGAAAATTTCAACTAACTATCACGGTTCATGAGGTACAGCCTGGTGACAGACGGACAGACAGACAGACAGACAGACGGAAGGACAGCGAAGTCTTAGTAATAGGGTTCCATTTTACCTTTTGGTTACGGAACCCTAAAAAGCAGAAAGTAAGAAAACATTATATTTATTCTGCATACTGATGTAATACTCATTTAGAGAGAGAGATACAAAATAGAAATTAATAAACCTTATTTCAAACAAGTAAAGTATCGTATGTGCAAAATTTAGATATCTTGAAGTCACCTATAATTTCCGCGTTAAATCATTATTATATACAAGTAAATCCATACTAATATTATAAATGCGAAAGTAACTCTGTCTGTCTATCTGTCTGTTTATCTCCTTTTCACGCTTAATCCTCTGAACCGATTTAGACAAAATAGTATGAAGATAGTTTGAGACCCTGGGAAGGACAAAGGATAGTTTTTACCCCGGAAATCATTCCTTAAGAAGGTGAAAAGGGGGGTCGAACCTTGTATGGGGAATCAATCATACACACATGTATATACTATACAGACTATATAGTCTATGTATTCCATACTAACCGTCACATATCAATGCAAAAAAATAATATTTAATATCTATAAATGTAATCTTTATAAGAATGATAGAACGGTATAAATTACGATAAGTATCTTTTGCAACATGTATTTTAATGAGGCTAATATTTGTACATTGGTTTGTACGGTTTTAATCATTTTTTTACTAAATGGTTACCATCCAAGTAATATTCTGAAAAGCTAAATCAAAGCAAGATAATATTATGATGTTATGGAAGAAAATTATATAAAATCCATAATCTATCGGCACTCTCACGATGTCTAGATAGCGGGCTAACTACGCTATCCTTGTCTCACAAACAGTTATGTAACACTGTCTCTTTTAGACTGTGATGTTAAATAGAATTAATGTCTCTCTGTAAATATAACTGGACCGTTTTAGATACGCCTTTGTAGCCTACGGAAAATGCCTCACTCTACCAAATAAGGGTCTCTACTTAAAATAAATTTAATTCTACCTAATAAAATGTGTGATTTTTTTTAATGATATTGAGGAAAAAAACAGGTTTTTCCTGTAGCGAATGAGGTCATAAAAGGCAAATTGCGTAAGATTAGAAGCAATATACAGTACGTATGTTCGTATTAGGAGCAGTCGGTTTCAGATGTGGTCGAGTTATGTAAAGGGTTTGTCTTTGACAGACCGCAAACGTAGGTTATGCCTTTTCACGTCTCACTGCTTCGTAACAAAGTTGTTTCTTCAACGGCTTCATATTAAATTTTCAGAAATACTTGTCAGGTGTTATGTTAGTAAAGAGAATTAATTATTATATACAATGATAAATAATATTAACTGTCTATTTATAACTATATATATATACAAAAGTGAATTATTTAGCAAAATCACATTTATTAATTTAGTTTTTAGTTAATCGAGGTCTTGGATTATTAATTTAGAAAAAACAATATCTTGAATTAATTAGCGAATAGCTATTAGATATATTATGTAGATCATCCTTTAAATACTAATCTGTATCTCAGATAAGTTCTATTCAAAAACAATAACGATTTTCTGCCAACCAAGTCTGAAATTACCTAAATGAAACGAGGTTACTACGATAACTAAGACATGATTTAGCGTTTTATGGATATAAAGGATAACTCAGACTTAAAGAATAGCACTAACCCACGCTATCTAATTCAAATTTACATTGATTGGCCAAATTATTTATTACAATGGACGAGTTTTTATTTAAAATAACCGTGCATAAAACATCATTTATATTCTAAGTTCATAATATGTAATATAATTTGTATGATAAAATGAAATCTACCAAAGAGGTAGTCAATTTAGAAATTTCTACGTACGAAATATTCGATTCGCAAAGGATGCCTCAATAACACAAAGCCGCGCTGAAAATCGCACCAGAGTTGATTGAAACCTTTACATATACTTATGTAAATTTTACGAGGTTGAAGACCTATCTTTTTGTAACCGGTTCATTGAAGCGGGTCAGAGTATGGCGAATCGATCCTCACAATAACAAAAAAGATAATAATGTCATTATACGATAAATTTTTATTTTAATACAGTGATAATTTCTTACGAATTGTTCATGATGGCAGTCAGATTTAAGTATTAGACATGTTTATTTTCGTTCACCGCAACTAATTAATAATAATGCTTCGATTCAAACTTATTGGCACGCGTTAAATGAGAAAGCTCAATCTACGATACATATAAATTATTTATTTATTTGTAGAACGCTTTAAAATGTATATCGAAGAAAAAAAAATATTTTTCCCGAATGTATTGAAGGCATAAATAAATTATTTAGTTTTTTTTTAACGAAAAGAAGGAGGTTCTCAATTCGACACGTATTTTGTTTGACTACGCAACTTTACACTACATAACTTTTTACAGTGTAATCCGATACCGATGATTATTTTTTATTGGATAGGGTGAGTATACCTCAAAGTTGATTACATTTAAATTTGTAAAAAAATCCACCCATAAGTGTAGAAAATAAGGGATGATTGATTTTTCACCTATTGAAATTTTATTAAAATACTTTCTTCTTATCTTACACTAAAAATGGAAAAGTAAAAACTTAAAAAAATAAATCAAAACTGCCTTCAAAAAAACACAAAAAAAGTTAAAATTAACTGATTGGTTGTTTTCATTTACTATAGATACCTAATCAGCAGATACAAATCAAAGCACACACTTAAATAATAACAAGAATAACTCGTAGCTAACTGGAAAAATAAAATGAATAAATATTTTTTTAAAATTTACTTACTATATGATAAGCGTGCAAGACTTTGATCTTCTTTTTTATTCGCCTCGTAGCTATTTAACTTCATAAAATGGATGGTAAAAAAGTTATTAACTATGGTTGGTATACATCAAAAATTTTTCACTAAGTTAATATTTTAATAAATTTATGTTGATAGCTTCTTCCTTATTTTGATGTAACAAAAAGCTTTTACATTTCAGAAGTTGCCTTTCCATGTATTTTTCAAGCAAAATAATGTTCCTCAAAAGGAAAACGTTAATTATAGACAAAAACTCTGAGTAGCTTGAAGCCAGGATTGAAATCTGAACATCTCCCCGGCGTTGTCTGGGCTCGCCTTGTAGCTAGTTAGACCCGCCTTCGTATTGCGACCTACTTAATATGAAACGCCATGATTGTAGCTCACGTCATCCTTTTATGTGTAGATTTTAATCAATTAGGCTTTATTTAGGAAACACATGATTAACATTAGTATAGAATAACTACAATATAACATTTAATTTTTATTTATATTTATATATTATTATTTAGTATATAAATAAAAATGAAATGGTATTCATTGATAAGCTCATACTTGCGAACAGCTGGACTCATTTACATATCTAACTAGTTTTTTTTAAATGTTCGTAATAGTCGGAATGAAGTTTATGGGGGAGAAAAATGGAAAAATTTCCCGAAAATCAGGAAATTCGAGAAATCTAAAAGTAATTTTTTTTAGTAATTTTAATGAAATTTGAATAGGATAACGTCTGTCGGATCTGCTATTAGTTATTACCTAAGTCAAGAAATAATAGTTATATTGTATATTTTTGCTGCTTCTATAAAAAAATGTTTTGTATTTTACTGTATTAAATAATACTATTGGTAAAAAAACAGAGGAGAAAAAGATACTGAATTGTTTTGTCTTTGTCTATTTATATAGAGAAGATAATGAAAAATAATCAAACAACATTATTATATGTGTAGGCTCTTGTAAATAGTAGAGCTAAATAAGTATAAGTATTAATATAAGATTGTTCTTACACGTGTAGTAAGTAACATAGATATAATAAAATTTAAACCGCTCATGTGCAAATCCGACTAGAACAACAAAGGTTTCGGATCTTAGAAGGATAAGTGCGTGCAGACGTCATTTTATTTTCCCCCTGATATTTACACAATAAATCTTTAAAAAAAACTATATCAGTACCAATAGAAAACATTTGATTGTTCTTGCGGAGATATAAATAAGTTCATTTAATCAACGAATATGATATACATAGATTTAGTAAACGTATAGCACGTAAAAGTGGTGGATAGTTGGATAAAATAAAATTTTATGAGTTAACTATTCGCATAGTCTTGAAGTGTCTATAAAATATTCTTTATCTCTTAGAAGCATATGAAAAGTTATTATATGTACATAATTATTATTATAAAATATGTAAAATTAGCTCACAATACTTGCGCGCCATCCTTCTATAGTGTTGGTACTATACAAAAAACTTTCTAGACGTGTAAACAAAATTTACCAAACCTTCAATTTTACTAGCAGCACTAAAAACACGTAAATTGTATATAATATAATATATGTAGAGTTGGACGTTCCGCCCTCGCCTTGCTTGAACTATTCCCAGCATGTCATTAAGAAACCGGGCTACGTCGCAATTTTTCTCCCAACATGAACTCAAACTATTATTTATACCACAGGATAGCCAGAAAATATATTTCTCCTTAAAAAGAATACTGTGAATCGAACCCCATGTTCTCGATGTATAGGCATCCAAACAGACAGAGAGATGTTGACGTTTTTTCATAAAATGTTAAAAACAATTTAATTGGAATACAAAAATGGTTTATTAAAACTTAGAATACATAAGTATTTTAAAGAAAAGCTTCATTTACATGCCGAGCAAATTAAAAATACGTTGATAAAGGCAACATTAACATGCAGAAGTGTATAGCACAAGCCTCCTGTGGCACATAGAGGTACAACGGGTACAAGCACTAACAATTTAATTACTTAAGCGAGCCGTTGCTCTAGCCGGTGCTCGTTTAATAAATAAAATTATCTTTAAGTAATAAACGTAAATGGAATCATTACTAACAAAGCCTGTAGTCTTGTATAATAACAGCTTTTAAACAAAGCATTACCTTATATAGGTATACTTTTTAATAAGTAGATTTGATCTTAGCCCTAAATTACATTATTATTGTGTATCTCTTACCATTTTTTGAATAATTTTATATAGATATTTATTTCTTTCAAATCACAAAAGAACATAAGTAGGCCTTGTACGTACAAGATGTTAAGACGAGACGCCCTCAGTTATACGGCGCCAGACTGTTACAACGCAAAATTGTAATTATACACTAACCTCCCAAATGGAAATGGAACTTAATACGAAAGCATAACTTTTATACGAAATACTAAATTTTTTGATCCTTACACATAGCAGCTTGAAAAAATCATATACATGTGGAACATGAATATCTTTACAGAAGTGCTATAATTAATATGTACATTAGATTGATTGTGTATTTTTATAAGTATATTAAACGTCTTCTACTTGAATACCTTTTTAATAATAAATCTGTTTATTCTTTTGCCATTATAAAAAAGAACTTCCTCAACATTGTATGGTTTCTGTAGATATTCGATTTCCGCATACGAAATACAAACAGGCTAGCTTTCGAAACAAAAGTCAGGAATTGATTTCGAAGAGTAAATATAAAAACGTAATACGCCATATAGAGCAGTTTGTACAAAACCAATGTATTCGGGAGTCCAAATTTAAACAACAAACTCAGGATTAGAATCAGAAAATTGTGTATGTATGCTGCAAGTAGGCATGCAGACTAAAGAATTGATAAAAGAACTCCATGGTTCTGCCAGTTTCTTTAACGTATTCACGCATACTACCTGCATACAGGTGGTTATGTAGGACTCGCCGGCTAGAAAAGCCAGTACAACCAACTAAAACCCAACGGAACCTCTTAATAGGGCGTCGCACTATCTTCTTCCATCAGTTCACTCTGCTATCAAAAAAGTACCTGGAGTAACCCGAATGATACACCTCCCACGGAGGTGAGCCGCCTCCGAGAACGTTTCTTGAACTTGTGTCCGGCTAGGTTGCCGGACGGACACACATCGGGGGAAATAATCCTGAGAGTTGCACCAATTTCTAAATCACCTTCAAAGTAATTATTACACCCTTAGTAATAATTGTTTTTAGAAACACAACAATTCTTAAAATTGGTTCTCAAAAGATATTGATAAGATATTGCGTAGCATACCCAAAAAAAAAACGTACACTCGACCTGAGAATCTCCTTCTTTTTAGATAAACAATAAACTATTATTTACTTAGGTACATACACGTTACATTGTTTGCTATTCGAAATAATTTTATGTCTCTTTCTGTTTATACGTGATAATCTCTGAAACGGTTGGACCGCTTGGAATAGAAACTTTTCAAGCGAGTAGAGAATTCGTGTGGCAAACACATGGAAAAAAATAATCCACCCCGCGAGATAAAGAAGAGAGAAGTAGGTATGATTTAATTTATTTTATCAAAACTTTTACTAGAACTAGACAATTTTGATGAACAATTTAGATTGATAGTATAACAGCCAACTTTTAAAGCTGTGAAAAAGGTCGATCACGGGATAGAGTAAGGAAATTTCATAAATTTATTCGTATGGAGTGTAGCGGCGGTATAAACGGGAATGTAGTATGTACTGTCTATGTATAAAGATTACCGTAAAAATATAAAGCTACATATACCTATTCACTAATTGTTTCTATGGGTCTACCAGACAAACAAGTGCTGCATTGTTTTCTTTATTTCGAGACACACAAATCATGGTTATTATTCTGGCAAAGCTACCAACGCGAACAATGCCCAGTATTTACAGTTTAAATTCAGATTTTCATTTATGTGTCAAATGGATGGATATCTGAGATAATGTCCCATTTTTTCTTTTATTTGACATATGTATTAGGTATATTGTGGAAAAAATTTATGAACAATATATGTTACGTATAATGGCAGATAGGAATTTTAAACTACTACCAATATATATATATATATATATATATATATATATATATATATATATATATATATATATATATATATATATATATATGTATATATATATATATATATATATATATATATATATATATATATATATATGAATCATACAATAAAACACATGTACAATGTATATGGTGCATACTCGCTGCAAGCTTTGCTGCGTATATATGTATATGCTGCTTATATATGTCTCCGACTACATAATAATATGTTTCTTCGTCAACTTGTTCACTCACATCTTTTTAATTCGTTTTTTATGCAGTCGTTTTTTATCTTTATAATTTATTATTTTATTTACGAGTACAGCTTTTTACCAGTTAGTAGTTATGGCCAGTGAATCATTTGTAGTGACCGTCTCTTAAAAACGTTCCCATTTTGGTACCACACTCAATACGTTTGGAATTAAAAAAATGAAGACACAAATTGGAGCCTGAAATCCGCTATTTTGATTATTATTATTTTTTTATTTAAACACGAAGCTAAGCGCCCTTTGGGCTTCACGGCAGTTGGGTAAAAATAACCTATGGAATTTTCTCTCGAGTTCTATATTGACAGTTAAGAGTCCCGTCTAAATGCATTAAGCTATTCTGAAGATCGGCAAGATATTTTTATTATTGTTACAAGAAGTATACATACATATCTATAGCGACAACACATTTGGCTCATTTTGTAGTGACCCTACTTGCTGTGCCAGCAGTCACGGGTTCGAGTCCCGCTAGGGGCATTCATTTGCGTGATGAGCATGAACGTTTGTACTCCATTCATGTGTGTTTATATTTATAATATGTATTTAAAGTTATATGTGTGTAGTGTATTAACTATCTGGTGTCCACAAGCCTCGTAGCTTACCATGGAACTAGATCGTGCTGTGTGTTAATGTCCCAACGTATTTATTTATTACGTTTTAACGATAAGTATAGAATAGACTATACATAATATATACGATGTATAGAAAAGTAGGTAAGTATTATAAACATAAAAAATACACATCCCTTACTTGAGAAAAATTCCGAAATTGAAATGAAAATGAAATTTTCCGGGATGAAAACTATCTTATGTTATTCCCAGAGTCTCAAACTATTTCAATACCAAATTTCATCTAAATCGGTTCAATGGATTAAGCGTAAAAATGTGACGGACAAACAGACAGAGTTACTTTCGTATTTAATACTAGCGACTCACGCTCGCTTCGCTCGCGTTCGTCCCTATGTACGTTTTCACGGTTAGCTATGTTTAGGTATACATAAATAGTAACTTGCTACTTCTAGATATTCATTTAAATTATATAGCGATTTACTATCGTTTTGCTCGGTTACGCATGCCGTACGCGGATTTTGTTTACAATTACATGGGTTTTAATAGCCTAAGTTACTCCTTATAACATCAGCTATCTGCTAGTGAAAGTCCCATCAAAATCGGTGCAGCAGTTTCGGAGATTAGCCGGAACAAACAGACAGACAAACAAAAATTGAAAAAAATGTTGTTTTGGTATATGTACCGTGTATACATACATCCATATGCATTTAGTAAAAAGCGGTTATTTTAATATTACAAACAGACACTCCAATTTTATTTATCTGTATATATTAGTATGGATATATAAAGCTGGCTTTCTTTGTTGTGCTGATCTATCATCATCGGCTTGAGCTGAACGTTGATAAGCCAGTCAATGAGTCGCGATATTGCCATTAATATTACATAATAAAAATAGTTATTGCGAGTGTACCTTAGGAAATAGACATATAATATTGCGGACTTTTCTGTAGAACTTCTTAAGACTTACAATTTTCTAGTATATTGTAAGTTTATTGTTTTGATGTATCTCATAAGGCTTAGCAAGCGTTAGCCATATATACTTCTAAGAACGACTGGATAGAACCAGTTATTGTGTTTTCCCTTGGGAAAGAAAGATTTTCCCGAAGTAAAAGGTATCCTAAATGTTGACCCGAAAAATAAGTTATCATCACTTCATCAAATTTCGTTGAAAACGGCTTATTACTTTTTGTTTGAAACGCGCACACACAAACAGACACACAGAGAAACAGACAAACAGGCAATTTTTTTAATAATTGTTTTGGTGTCTTGTTTGGTTGTCTGTTACTGTCATGGCTTTTAAAAATATTATATGTACAGATTTCGCTAAGTTACTGCTTTATTAAATTTATTTTCTTTATTTTTCACCTGATTTAGGCAATACACGTGTTAGCTAGTAAGGTCAGACATCATACTCGTGTAGCACTATAAATATTAAATAGAACGATGCTGCCACTATGCCAGGTTATCTTATAACTCGCTGTACTCTTTTTAAAGTGTTTTGCGTCATAATTAGCTTTAATTCCCATACTTTACATATATTCCTATACTTAATATTATATCAGCCTCTCTAGTATCCATCCTCTAATTTTTTAGAGCATGCGTATGTTTTTACAAGAATTAACTCAGGTTATAAAATTCATTATAACAATGATTTAAAGAGATTGTTGAAAAATATTCATATTTCCAGAGAATCTGTTATAATACTATCTCTATTTCTCGCCAATGCATAGTCAACAATAGAATCTACCCCTCGGGCGTCACTTCTATTCTCAGCGGATCTGTCATTGACCCATTTGTGTGGGGCTGCGGGACTTTCAAGCCTATTTTAGTTATCTAAATGAATTTAAAGTGTTATAAATAAGTGTTAAAATAAATTATATTCCTATCCAAAGCATTTGCGTGACTATCTCTTGCTCATAATGATATGCAGTTATGCAAATTGCAGAACGTTCACTGCATGTCTTCCTTTTTACAAAGCTCTAATTAGAAACATAATTTAAACGCTATGCCAGTTTTCATTAAGGGTTGGACTTAAATGTTCTCCTACTATTTATGCTGATGTACGAGAAAGTGATATAAAAATATGGATAGCAAGAATATTACTATTTCTATAATATAAAAAAATATTACTTAAAATGCCTACGAATATGTACCTCAACAATAAATATTTTTGTGTTTAAAATAGTGTCATTTGCGTGTCTACATAAACAAATTCGAATTGTGTAAACAATTTTAAATGGAAAAATTTTAATGGAGTTCGTTATTCGCCCTCGAAACCTGTTAACTTCAAGCTTAATTACGTCGCGTTTTATTCTCGTTAATTGGGCGTAAACTTTTTCATGCTAGCGAAATTGTAAGTGTACTAGATCAATAAATAGTAGTTAAAAATAATAACTCACTAAATTCTTATTATATAAAAACGGGATAATTTTGTAATGACTTAACACATCCTGGTTAATTTGTAAGAAATTAATTGTTAACTGGACCACCGGTGGCTCGGTGGTCGTTGACAGGTTCACTATGATGCATTGCTTTTCATTGTATTTAGTGGGTTCACGCATAAATTATTTTAAATATACATATATCCCAGTTTAACATTTCACTGGTACCCAAAGCTACTTCAAATTTAAATTAGAGTTACAAACTTTTAGCACACAATTCCTATACATACATACATATATCCGTTGGGTGTCTCCCTTGGGTTGATCTTGATTCCTGAAATCTAATTTAACCCATAGTAAAGTATCCCATTTAATGTATGTAATTTAGTTTTAGTGGACAATCGCATCCATTATATGACATCAAAAACTTATTGTATTAGGCATGTAACAAGGATTACGCTAAAAGCCCTTCTTTATCTTCGATAAAGGAATTACCTGTCAATCAAATCCAAGGCAAGATAGATTTTACTTTAAGGTATTAGGGACGTTTTTTATTGTGAATTTTGTAATTTGTAATTTTTTTTAAACTAAATAATAGTGTTTTTTTTTCTTCAAGAAATATAAAATTGCTTTAGAAGTCACGATAGGCCTCTATAAATCTGCTGTGCTATCTTCTAAAAAATATGAGGCTAATTTATGGAAACGCATATAAATTCAGTCTTTTTAGCGTTCTGTAGCCAAGGCTTAAATAGAACAGAACGAAATGGCACGAAAATTCATCATATCTGTCCATAATATTTTTAACATATTTATATTTTGGCAATCGATGGGTAAATATTTGTAAATTAATTCCATTAAACATCAACAAATTAATAGAGTCAGATTTACACTTACCAGTTACAGTTTTATATTTAATTTTAAATCATTTAGTGAATAGTCTGATTTAATAAACAACTTATTTTGTATTCAATAAGAATATTGTCGACTTACTAATTATATTACTAAGTAATAGTCTACTTACTACTGTATGTGTATATATATTAGGGTGGAACGAAAAAAAAAATTTGGTTTTTTATTTCTTAGCTTGGGGGTAGAATATGATAAAATAAAAAAATGCTCATAAAAAACAAAATTATTGAAATAAAAAAAGTAATGTTATTTTTTTTTAAATTGCAATAATTGCAATATTACATAGAAAATTGTATAAAAAATGATTATTCGTCAATTCTTGAATGTTTTCAAAGATGATCAGTCGAAAAATTATTTTTCATTCAAACCAAAAATTTTAATTATTTATAAATCAGTGGGCCACCTCAAAATGTCAAGTAAAATTTTTTTTGTAAAATTTTGGAATTTTTATAACTACTTGAATTCTATCCGCAAGCTAAGAAAAAAAACAAAAAAAAATTTTCGCTTCAACCTATTTTATATGCAAATGTAGTAATGAGACTGTAGAGGTCGAATGTCTGTACATAGAACTAAAATGTTGAAAACCGAGTCAGGGGGATGTAAGAAGAGAAATAGAACAAATCTAGGTTTTTTTTCAATTTTTTGTTTCTCTGTCTGTTTGTCTGTTCGTACGGGCTAATCTCCGAAACTGTTGGACCAATTTAAACGACATTTTGCATGGTGGTATCTTATATCCCCGGTCAAAATTTTAAATACTTAACGTGGTTAATAGTTAACGTGGGATAGTTAAAAAACTAAAGTAACTTATACAGCTCAGTACACAACAACTTATGCACCTCATTTAGTAAAATTTTGCATGCTGACACCTTATACCGGAAAAATGTACGGTTCCCTTGGGATAGATTGGTTTTTGTTGTCCTAGAGGCGAATCCGAGTGAAGCAAGGGTGAGCCGCTAGTGTGTGTGTGTCTGTCTGTCTGTCTGTCTGTCTGTTACAGCATCACGGGAAAATCACTGGACAGATTTTGATGAAATTTGGTATGATGATAGCTGGTTGTCCGGGTCAACATATAGGATACGTTTTATGGCGGGAAAATGTCTCATCTCTGAGCTAAACGTTAAAAGGTAACTAGGGACGAACCCGAGCAAAGCGAAGGTGAGTTGCTAGTTTCATATAAAACATATTAACTACGTCGCGTCGTACAGAGCGTGTGGAGTAAAGATCCCCGCTGCTTATATACATGAAACCGATACCAAGAAAACGGATCGAGCAATATAGTCGTGAATATTGCAAAGGCTTTTACGTATTCATCTGCAAAGCATTACTAAAAGCTTTTTTGGAATTTAGGTTACGAGTTATAGCCTAGAGAAATGGTGTTCAGCTATCAATACTGGATAAATATTGACCTTTCATGATGTTATTGTTATACACATTTATAATATACAACCGACTCACCCTCGCTCCGCTCGGGTTCGTCCCTACTTACGTTTTGACGTTTATTATAGGTTTCTCAGAGATGAGATACTTTCTCACAGTAAAAAGTATCCTAAATGTACCCGGATAACCATATAGCTATCATTCTATTATTTTTAAAACACAACCTCTAAAAGCGCCTACAGCTACAGCTACTGTAGTTACTAGTGATTGTTTGTTTTGTAAGGTATACCAAATTTCATCAAAATCCCTCCAATGGATTTTCCGTGATGCGGTCACGGACAAACAGACAGACAAAAATTTGGCTTAGTTACAATTTTATTATATAAGTATAGACTAGCAAACCCGCAGCTTCGCTCGCGCTAAAACTACAACCAAAAACTTTAAAAAGGTAGGTTTCATACATAGTCACGAGAGAGAAAAATAATTTAAAACAAAAAGAGAAATCTACAGTTTTACATTTTCTCTCAATTCAGAAATATAGTATCAGAGTATAGAAAAATGGCATGAACGGGACAATTATTTTTATTGCTAATAATGAGCATACTCTTGACCTTCATCTTAGCTCGAAGGCATAGATAAGATCTACGATGTAGCGAGTTTGCCGAAAACAATTTTTTCTAGTGTAAGATTTTAAGCGATAAATGTGGTATAATAAAAAGGCTTTTGTATATAACGTAAACATATCTATTCATCTTTCAAAATATAAACCAAAAACGATATCTTTTAGAAACATTGTAGCATTAAAGTGATATTTGAAAAACCTTAAGATTTCACCCATTCATGACGGCGTGGCCTTTAATGACACATTGATGGTCATGAAAGGGATATATTCTTAGAAATGATTATAGAAGCTCTTATGTTTTTAATTTTATAATCATTTATTAATACACCTCAAATAAATAAAATAACTATAATATATGTACTTTATAATCATAATCTGGCCGATGCATTTTATTGTTGGGAAATGCATTTAATGCATTTAATGTGTGACTCACCGGCTAGAGAAGGCAGTACTTAAGCCCAACAAAACCTCTAACGTGTTAATGCACGCTTATGCACTTAACCACGACGCCTCGACGGCAGGCCTGCTGAAGCTGACCATACAACCAAGGCATTACTCCTACGGTCCACTTTGCTGTCAGAGAAGTACCAAGAGCAACCCGGAAGGTACACCGCCGGCCAAAAGGTCGGTCATGAAAGGAACGTCCCTTGCAAGGCCTATTTTGATGTTTCAAAGAAGACTTCCATACTATATTAAAATTAACCTCACAGCAAAAAGATTTTCGAATAACCGTGTATTATTGTGCACTCACCTTTGAAGTAGTTAAACCATTGGTCAGTTAGCGGTACAATAACTGTCAAATATTATTTAAATAATCTAATAAACAAACTTCATAAACAACGAATAAAATACTTTTACTCACGAAATAATTAAACTACACTTCGCAATTTACTTTGTTTGGAAACCTAAATATTTACGTCAATATTGTTACTGAGTAAATGTTGTAAGAATGTAGAAAAGAAAAATCTACTACATGTATCCTAGTGCCAAAAATTTAATTTGTCCTATTCTGAAGTTGTACCTTTCATAGCACTTTCCCCTTACTTTGGTTATATATAGGTATGTTTAGAAATCCTTAATATTGTGAAATAAAAAAAGCATTATTTGTTGTAATTTCGTAAGTAGAGATGACAGTCCATGGACCAGAAAATGCCATCTCATATTATCTCGGCAAGTGGTACCTGGGCAATATTAGTAGGTACACTCAGTGTATTAGTTTATTATAATAATTTAACACAAACTCATTATCATCATAGAAATTAAAGTATTTCAAGGAATTCAAAGTCAAAACACGTTGAAAAGCTTCCACCGCCAGAGGCAAAGCATTTCTTGTTATTAAATAACTTTTATCGACCTCCCCGACTGCCCCTCACGCTCTGTCGTGTTCAGCCTCAAAGTTTTACTGGCATAAAATCCACAGATAATTTTATCCTAAAACGATTGTGGAGAAAAGTCTTTTTCCTGAAAGTGAAAATTATATTTGAAAGCACAATTTGTGAATATTGCAAGTGTATATTTTTTACTATACTTCGGTTTATTAAGTCACATTGTGAAATGATTTAGGTTACAAATAATAACATTCACTATAGAAATGGTGCAAGTCTTAGAAAAATGTTGATAAATATAAATATGAGCTATTTGAAAGTAATACATAAGTATAATATTTTTTATGACTATACTACGTAACATAAAGGAATGTCTAAAACACTAAGACTGTAAGACAATCTTGAAGTCAAGATTTTATATAACTTCTTCAGCTATGTAGAGGGGTGTGACGTCATCAACTTGTGCAAGGTCTAAAGGTTGTTTATTTTCAAATTAAATGAAAAAGTATTCTAGTATAAACATTCTTGCTAACTGGATAGAGCGATAATATTATTATCTAGTAATATGACTTTCAGATATGCGAATATGTGACGACGTCACACGCGTTGAATATGTTAACTTTTATATTTCTATTTTCATGATATTTGCTGAAAAATTTGAAATGAATATTCCTTCTTCACTGTTACACTTTAAATCTACATTTTACGGTAACATTAATATAATAACAGCACTAAAATGATTTTAATTGTTATCTAAAATAGATCAATAGTAAATAGGTTATAATATGGAAAGTATCAGTCTTTATGTCTTTATTTTTTTACTGTTAATTGATATATGACTGAGATTATATTATCCAAAATAATAATAATACCATACCCATAAATTTATGTATATTTTTAATTTGTCATTAGAATGAAAATTATAACTTTTGTAAAATTTTGTTTTGTTAAATCGCGCACCAATTGAAAGCCCGAAGAGTGGTATTGAATTTTTTTTAGGAAAGTTTATCATTGACATCATAATTGTTGGTTTTGGGAATTTTGGTTTTGAAAATTATCATAATTCACTAATTCTAGGTGTCAGTATAGATTCCACACGATGCACTAATAACATTCCATTGAAACAATTGTCAATTTTTCGTAACCTTGTATAGTAAATGAATTTGTTTTTTTTTTTTATATTTTATTACAGTTATCTGTGATATAGTGTTTAACTATTTTATATTTAATATTAAATATTTTATAGGCGCTTTTTGTGTTGTGATAATAGAGAAAGCCTTTTGAGTTTTGAGCGATCAGCCATTACGATTTTGTAGATTTTATGGATTTGGAACAGTAGTTGTATCCTTCTTAAAATGACAGGTTGTAAAATAGCAGACTTGGGGAGCTGTACAGTGTACGGGTATTAACAGAGTTTTTAATACAATAAGTACAGGTAATCTCTGGGTAATGAGTCGATATATATCCAAGCTTCTGTAGGTTTAAGATATATTATAGGTATACTGAATATACCTATTCTGTAGGTGCAGTTCGTTTAGAAAATGTTGGTCATATTTAAATACTTACCGACTAAAAATAATAACATACGCAATCAGAGCTGCAGGAATTAATATTACAAATACTGTAGGTATATACTCATATTTAGTCGTATACATTAATCACATAATATTATTAAATAAGTTCTAAGCTTTCTATAAGATCTCATCTTATTTTAACAAAGTAACTAAAGCCTCAACGCTTGGTAAGACTTTCGCACTTGATGATGGGTTTCAAGTTTAATCCGTTACGATCCGTTGCATTGCTAGATGTCTGTATGTACTTGGTTTCCTTATTAGAAGCTGAAATATTTTTATGATTTCACAGAAATAAAAATCCGCACAAATTAATTCTGAAAAAATGGGCTTTTTACGAGTTTTGCCTTCTGAAATTTGAATATTTCATATTGAAGTGGTGGCCGACAATCGCACGAGGACCAAACTATTTAACCGCTTCGCTAATTGAATCCGTAGCTGTTGCGATAGAGAGGATCGCTATTAATTATGATATCTCAATCTTCGAGTTTCAATGAAGATTTTGTGCCGTCAAAATGTTCGTTTTACTATTAGTTAAAACTAATTTACTACGTAGGTACTATGCTTTTTAAAAATTAAAATAAATATACTAAGTTATGTTAGTTAGTTTTAAAGTAAATTATGCAAAAAAAAAACAATTTTAAAAAAATAACCTTTAAATTAAAGATTTGGTTTCACCATTTCCGAATTCTTGATACAAAAAAAATATTTCATTCGCTGAGAAACATCGCGCAGCCTAAAACACGATTCTAATAACCTATGCCATTAATAAAATTCTAAATGAGTCGAATCTGTACATTACCTAAATGTTTTTTGAAAAATCTTATTGAAATAGTTATTGTTATGGATACTGTGGCCGATAGTTTTGAGAATGTTTGTCTATCTGTCTGGAAACGTATCATAAGAAAACCACTGGACAGATTTTGATGAAATTTGGTATGATATAGCTGGCTATCCGGGTAACTGCGCGAAAATATCTTATCTTTGAGAAATCTATACTAAACATTAAAATGTAACTAAGGACCTACGAATAAATAATATTTATTCGTAGCTTAGGACGAACCCGAACGGAGCTAGTGTAAATTGCTAATTTTATAATACAAGCGGCTCACCCTCGCTACGCTCGGGTTCGCCTGTAGGAAAACAAAAACAAACCTATCCCACAGGAACCGTACATTTTTCCGGGATAAATGTACCAAATTTCATCTAGATATATTCAGTCGTTCTGGCATGAAAGACTAACAAACATCCATACTCAAAAACTTTCACATTATAATATTAGTACAGGTAATAATTATAATCGTCTAGCAATATGAAATTTTGCACAAGAGCTCCTCCGTTATACACCCAACGAAGCACTTAGAAAAATTTAACTACTGATTTATTTTAAGGTGAGCACTATCGTAATATAAAAACAAGTTATTCATTTTTAACATTAGAAATATGGCAATTGATGTTTAAACTTCTATTTATATTACGGATGGGAATTCCCACCGAGCACACTGCTTGTTTAATACAAGTTAGGTACTACTTTGTATTTACACACATAATAAATAAATGTCAAGGAGCAGTTTTCCAACTCTCGAATTGGATTTAGTAAATCGGGTTTGCATTTATTATTAACTAGCGACTCACCCTCGCTCCGCTCGGGTTCGTCCCTAGTTACGTTTTAACATTTAGTATAGATTTCTCAGAGATATTTTCCCACAGCAAAAAGTATCCTATATGTTGACTCGGATAACCAGCTATTATCATACCAAATCTCATCAAAATCTGTGCAGTGGTTTTCTCGTGATGCGGTCACAGACAAAAAAATCTAAAAACTATAGATTCGGCCTATTTCAATAAGGTTTTCCAAAAAATATTTATTGTACAGATTCGATTTAATTAGAATTTTCTAATTTATTATAGGTATGTATAGATAGATAGGGATAGGGTAAAGGAAATTCTTCACGTAAGATAAATCTATTATTATGTAAAACATCTAAATGGGATAGGAAAAAAGGTTTGATACTACTGTTGTTATTCTTGCCACAAAGCTTATATTTTATATATTAAAACTAAACTAAACTAAACTTCAGAATATAAATACAATACAATAGTATAGAAGCGAAAAACTTAAGAACAATCAAATGTCATATTTTAAGTAAAACGAGTGATCTGTATTAATTTCTAGAGGCATGCCGTTAGTTATGTTTTAGTATTCACCAATATGCGAAGGGTGGGAGGGCCTCGGCGTCATACCGTCTGTCCCAATACCCTCCTCCTATAAGTAATTTATTTCTTTATGCTTTGAGTGCTTATAAAGACACGAGACATTTGTCGATCATAATTGGATTCCCTCGAATGTGTGCTACTCGTATTACCACTTTTATCATTGGCGATAAAAATTTGGTACGTATTAAAAATACATTATATATTTTACTATGTAAACATAAATAGTATTAATATATTTTATTATTTTGTGTTGTATTAAAAGTTTTTTAGAAATTGCCTAATATAGGATTTTACTAATTGCCTACCTATAATAACATAAAATCTCAGACCTTAGAAAAAAAATACATTATATACCTTGTGTCTTAGGTATAGATCTTAGAAAGTGAGATATTTTTTTAACAAGATTCTTCACTTACGCAAAATCTTACTAATAAATTAGGTACATAAAAAAGAATCAAGTTGGTAGCTTTATAGATATTTGTTCCAAACAGTTACCGTAAGCGATAACAAGGTTTTGGAAGAACCTCCTAAACATTTTTCGGTAACTGTTTAGTACATAAGGCAAAATGTAAAACCAATTACAAAAACAACTCAACAATATGTATGACCTGAATCTATTAATTTTTAAATCAGTCCGAACATAAACAAATTCTCTCATACTCTAAAAGTAAATAATATTTAGATTAAAAACATTGAACTCAAATTTAACGCAATTTGCTGAAATTCCAACTCCATCCTCTCGCCAATCTGACGTTTCATATTTCCTGTAGAAATTGTAATTGCTTCACCTTTCGGCCCGCTTATTCAAATTGGATGCTTCGCTAACAACCGATCGAGCGACACGAATTTTCACCGAAATTCGATTTTACCTATATTATTCACTTATATATTACATATACATTAGGGTATTCCAATTTTTTAAATAGCGTGTTTTGTATTATTTATTTAAAAGTAGAGTAAGGGGAAAGTGAACTTACGCCCCAAGCATCACGTCAAAAGATAAGGCACGCACTGAGAATTTCAACGCCCTCTTAATTTTATTTCTATTTTATTTTAATTTTTTCTGTAAAATATTTTTTTTAAATTGTTTTATTTAAAATTACCAAAAAAACTATATATAATAAAGATAAACATAATTTATTTGAACATTTTCACCAGTAAAGTAAAGGTGTCTAAAGCATGAGATATTTTGAAACCGCATTCAAATTAAGCGTCCATTGTGATGGCTTTCCATTGGAAATAACAATCATGCTTTCTGCAATTTCCAAGTTTTCAGAAGGCTTTTGGTTAAATAAAGTACATATTTTTTTATGAGTAAGTAGGTACAATATATTTGCCATTAATCTTATTAGCTCTTAAAAGAGCCGCTTCCAAAAGGCCCATTTCTTTATTATTTTATATATAAGTTATTGATATAATGATTCTAACCTTCTAAGGACTGTACACATTTTCATTACTAAGCAAAGATTGAAAAATTGAAAACAGATGAAAGCAAAGATTTTAATTAAGATTTATACACACATAACAGAAGAAAAAACCTAAGAGTATTAAGGCTTTAGTGAGATAATTTATTGTATTACTAGCAGCTCACCCTCGCTTCACTCGGGTTCACCTCTTGAAAAACAAAAACAAATCTGTCCCACGCAAACCGTACATTTCCGGGATAAAAAGTATGTGCTATTCCTGACTATTATCTATCTCTGTGCCAAATTTCATCCAGATTCGTTCAGCCATTCTGGAGTGATTGGGTAACAAATATCCAAACATCTAAATTTTCACATTTATTAACCGACTTCCAAAAAAAGGAGGAGGTTCTCAATTCGACCGTATATATATATTTTTTTATATTTGTTCGCGGATTTTTTCGTCGTTTATGAATCGATTTTGATAATTCTTTTTTTGTTGGAAAGGAGATATCCCAAGAGTGGTCCCATGATAAGGAAACCAGGATCTGATGAGGGGATCCCAGAGAAATCGAGGGGAACTTTCGAAAATTGTAGCGGCGACTAGTGCGTTTGATAACATTTTCATTAGGTATTTTAAAGCACTACTATTTAATGAAGGTCTGGAGTCGATCTGATGATGGACCCGAAAGATAGTTGAGGGAACTCCTCAAAGATTTACAGCAATTACATGGTGTTTGGGCTTGATTAATTCGTATTGATGATACGTCTACACTAAAAATGGAAAAATAAAAACTTATAAAAAAAACCGACTTCCAGGCACTGAAAAGTAAAAAAATAACTAAACGGGGGTTTTCATTTAGAATAGATACTTAATCAGATTTTTTCGAAGTCGGTGCCAGCCGATACAAATCAAAGCACACCGACTTCGAAAATATCTGATTAAGTATCTATTCTAAATGAAAACCCCCGTTTAGTTATTTTTTACTTTTCAGTGCCTGGAAGTCGGTTTTTTTTTTAAGTTTTTATAATATGAGTAAGATGTGTAGTATTTATATAAGTATATAATTATAAAATAAAAAATAGCAAACAGATCTATAAAAACTAATATGTTTAGCAATTATTTTAAAAATTCTTTATGAATTGAAAGGTATCTGTAACTCTAAATATTGAAATACAAATTGTTAACAGAAGGCGCAAAAATAGCGTTTGGAACATCAAAGAGAATACACGCGATGAGCTTAACCGTAACAAAATTCATGCCTGTAAAAATTGTTACTTGGGAGTTTACGTACTATGAGTTATTTGTGCTAAAAACGACGAGATTTTAGTTTTGCGCATTGCGACCACCAGTAATTATGGAAAAAGTATTCGTTATTTCTAAATAAAATTTTAACTACTTTTCTACACTCACAGATACTAAAAATATATTTTCTTTTAATGTAGCAATACTGAGATGAATAATGTATTCTTTAATAAAATCTCTCAATGATTGTCTCCTTGATTGTCAAATGGAAATATGACCTTAATATAACGTAGCAGAAATTGGAAATCCTTAATCAGAGTATGGTGGTCCACAACCACAAGCCGCAATCATTGGGCATGAGTCATCACACAAATATATTCCTAGCCCTTAAACAAGCGATAATGGTATCGAAGAATAATATTTTTTTTTAATTAAAAATGTCGGTCAAGTGCGGATCGGTTTCGTACACTGAGGGTTCTCTATTATCGCACAATATGTTTGTGTTAAATGTACTCATCATTAAAATGGGACTTTATTATTGATTGATTGCTTGGTAAAAGTGGTTCTCCTAATAGAGATTTCGACTGACATGTACAGATAGGCCGATGTCACGAGTTTAACGCTTGTATATAAGTATATAATATCATTATTTTCACAATAATCTTTAAATTAAAATAAATATTGCGTAGATTCAGACTAGATCTTCGGGATCCTAAAAAGTTTTATTTTTATTTGGAGGAGAAAAACAGGACGCCCTACATGTGCAAACTGAAACGAGGATGAATAATTCAAAAAGAAATCTGTTTGTGCGGTCCACTAAGCTTACAGTAATGTGCCAACTCGAACTTAGCCTTAATATATGTGTTCATTGCCTTTTTTAAAGCTATACCTACTTTCATTTAGCAAATTGAAATTTTTTATATAAAAAATATAAACCTTAAAATACTTAATAAATTACCTAAACTTACCTATTTTTTACCTAAAGTATGTAAATATTTACCTAATCAACTTACCTTTATTCTCGTCATGAATTGCAGTTAATATAATCCGAATACTAAATTATTTTAGTAGTTGGACAAAAATACTCTCTTTAACCACCTTGAACTTTATAGTTACTGCTATGTGATTAATAAATAAAAATCAGTTGGAGTGTAGTTGCAAATTGTAATCATTGCGTGTAACAGAAAACCGCAATATCGAGTGACCAACCTCCTTACTCATACAACTGCGTCCTTAATACAGATATAAAATCTGTCGATACATATCATATTATTCTAGATATTATTACTATTAGTAATTTATTTTCTGTTCTAAATTACAGGTTAAGGTAACATTACTGATAAACCTTATTTTACTTCATTGAACGTATTTTATGTTATGTAGCTCTATTTTTGAATAGATGAAATATTTATTTATTTATTTAATATTAAGAGGCTTATCACAAAATGTACTGTACTGTACTGTAATCGAAAAATGAAATACGGTAACTGAAGAAATACTTCTCTGGGCTTCCTGACAAAACAAAAACCCTACAAAAATAGTGAACTGTTTCTGAGATAAATAGCAATACATCTGCAAAACATGTTTTTTTCAAAAAAAAAATATTATCGAAAAAAAATCACCAATCATATTTTCATATTTGGCAATTCAAGATAAAAGTCCCAAGTGTCATTTTTTTCTGTATTGCAGATGCTTCTTTTTAAGACCTACAATTTCTAGTATACTATTTTGATGTATCTTTTAAGGTTTAACCAGTGTTGGACATGTTATGATGTTTACCTGAGGAAATGAAAGATTTTCCTGTAGTAACAGGTATCCTAAATGTTGATCTGAATAATAACAAAATTTGATTAAAATCAGTGCAGTACTTTTTGCGTGAAACGCACACACGCAAACAGACAAACAGATTGACAAAATGTTTAATAACGTTTGTTTTGGGGTCTTAGATATTCTGTACACATTACGCGTTGTTTTAAAAAAATGTTTCATATACAGATTTCGTAAAGTTACTGTTTTGTTACATGTATAGACTGGTTTTTGCTACTAGCCCTAAATCAAATACGCAGATGGAACCGCGGACAACGCTAGTAATTAAGATAAGAATAAAAAAAACAACTAGGTATATTATAATACAGATTTTCAATCATATTCTCCTGTTGTTTTAATTATTTGCCTTGACAAGTTTCAAATATAAAAAGTTAACGAAATATTAATAGTGAGCGAGAACACGGATGTCACATAAGGTTTAGTCTAAACTATAAAAATTGTTCAAAAGAACGTTCATATACATGACAATATTCGTGATTTCTATTTACATTTGCGTGTGCATAGTACTAACTGACACTATTCATAAAGACACTAGGTAATCGTGCTTCCCATCCAGAATTAGCATTTATATGGGCCAGAGCGCGCCAGCCGATCTTATATGTCATTTTGTATCTAATATGTTGGACAAATAACAGAAACTGTTTATCACATTATTAGTTTTTCCTTTTGATTATTCTATCTCGTTAAGGAATACCTACATTCTCTAATATTTTCGACGTGCAAAATGCCAAAAACCTTTTAATTAAAGATTCGTGTAAGGATATTTATATTTTATAAAAACAGGCACTTAGATTAAATAAAAAATGGCATATAATCGTTTTAAGGCACGTTAAAACGATTATGGTGTAAAAATTTATGATGTAAGTATCAAATAAAAAAAAACCCTTTCGAAATGATACGGTTTATATCGAAACATGAGCGTAGCTGTAGCTCAATATACTTATTATTATTTTTTTAATAGATATGCCAGTCATGAGTTATTATACATTAGATTTTTACTGATACAAAATTAACTTTACTTTCGATAAGTTTAAATAGTTTCAAGCTATGATAGTGTTAGAAGTGTCAAGTTAAAAAAAAAAATTACCGCAAAATGACTGAAAGCGCCTTTTCTCTCATTTAAAAAACTGTTTATTTTTAGTTTTAAAAGTGATCAATAACTGACATTTTTATTAAACACTAACGACTCACCCTCCCTTCGCTCGGGTTCGTCCCTAGCTTGGATATAGTAACATGGATAAGTTTTTTTTTTAAAAAAAAGGAACCTTAAGTAACATACTAAGAAAAAATTAATTAGCCGAATTGGTCCAGCCATTCTTGAGTTATGCGCTTACCAACATTCATTTTTATTTATATAGAATAGAAGATAGATATGTTATAATATAAAAAAATACATATCTTTATTAAAAATGACAGTTATTTAATAATAACAGACGAATATTATGTTTTAAGGATTATCTTAAGACCTATTACGGCCTAGGTTAAAACCTACCAGGTGTTACTAAGCCTCCACTGTCTGTCCTTCCGTCAGTCTTATTCTTATTTATAGTTGCTATAGTTATTATAAAACATTAAAACTTACCAACATATGTATACTAACTTCAGAATCGCATCAAAGTAGGTATTTATTTTTTATTTTCAGTTTGGTACAACCCTAGTGATATATATAACCTATTCATTGAAAAAAGAATTATGAAAATTTATTCAAAATCGGCAACGCTGACGCGCAACACACACCCAAAAACTTAACCAACGACTTAACTCGCGCACGTCATTTTTTTCTTATTTTAATTTTTCATTACACCCTTTCGGTAAATGAGGAGGATTGAGGTTTCTATCAATTCCTACTTGGGATTACCCAAGTAGGAAGTAGTAGTAATTATACTATATTCAATCTTTAAATATTTAAATAAAAATTAGTACTTTTCTAAAATTAAGTAAGTACTACACTTACAGCAATTACTGTACTATGACACAAGGTATCCAAATATCCATCAAACTTAACTGTTAGATGTAGATACCTATAACATAATTGTTCAAATATATTTCAGAGCAATCTCTATTTCATGCTGATCTCCTCTGAAAAAAGGCAAAATCTTCCTTGCGAAAACCTAAAATAACTATACATTTAATTCTTTAGTTTTTTTAGACACTATCTGAAGTTAAAACTTAGCCTTCGAAACTGATGTTATATTGTAGGAACTCCTTTTTAAATATAATTTGTGTGTAACAAAGATTTTTGGTAATATTATTTCTCCGAAATAATCTTATGTTGTTAGAACAAGAAATTACATTCATATACTACTCGGTACTACGATATTGTTAACACCATATTTATTTTATAAATATATACATGTAAAGAAAAAAATAAAATACATAATATAATTCACTTGCCCTAAGGGGCTCGATAGCGTTCGTGATGACGTCAAAGCGCTGTGCGCGACTTTGTCACGTGGCTCCCGCACGATTTCATATCTACTGTGGAAGTGATAGGTACGTACAGATTTTAAACCGCTACGGTTGTAGTTAATTTTAAGTACCTCCTTTCATTTACTTAAAATGGAGCAGAGACGAAAATTTTAACATAGTTATTTTAGGGTGGAATTTATATTAAAATAACATAAGTTGATTAATTGGTTTTGTTTCAGATCTATACAATGTTTATTGTAATTTGTACTGGTTCAAATATAAAAATTTGAACGTTATGTAATAATCGCCTATAACCTAATAATATCTGTATTATATACTCAATACATGTTCAGCGTTTTGGAAGCTAATAGGTAGGTGTAGCTTTTTCATTAGACAAAATAAGGTAGGTCATTTGTTATGTATGAAAGCAATAAGACAAAGTGGATATTTTTGCTTGAATTTCAACATTTATTATTTGATATAGGAATAAATTAAATATCTAATTCTTCCATGACACACGTGCAATGTAAAATTTAGCCTGGTAACACAGTCACGAATAGTTGATTACCATAAGCACACTTTCAAATTGCAGTCTTATTTCCCTAAGCAAGACCAAGTAAATAATCTCATTATAAATATTAAATTATTTTCGTATAATAAAGCGTTATAAGCATTGTAAACTTAAACACAATATTATTGAAGAAATTAACGAATGTTCTCCATAAAAAGCATAATTCAAAATTTCAAAGTGCAAACAAAAAACTGGAACAATAAAGTAAGTTTATCGGACATTACATACCAAACTAACTTACCGAAGTAGGTTTCATGCCAAAAAGCTGCGTGGCGTCTCAGCTCCCGCCAAATTGAAGCGATCACCAAATACACAGAACATTGTAAGGATAGCGAGGTGCGCGATCGATATACTCGTTCACTACACAGCTCTGCGGACGCTGCACGCATAACGCCGTTTAACCATCGGCTCTACCGCACATATTACTCTCAAGTTATTATTTTACAAACACGTCCACTCATGAGAAAAGCAACCTGAGACGACCGCAGCGTTCGAAACCTTAATACTTCCCTTCGCTGCAAATATTAGGTGACAGAACCGAGGAATCCGTTCGAATAACTTCGCGCAATTTTCGCACTGCGAATTTGTTAACCGGAACCGATTTTTATTTTCTAATGGAAATTTACTTCTATACAGACAGGAAATATATGCGAGTCAAAAAGATCTTCCAAAGAGCTAAGAAGTAAGACTTAGCAACGCGTCAAGCGAGTCCCAATATAAAAATAATATGAACAATGTGGGGACAGAAACAGGAGTCGCGTAATAATAAGAGAACTCGCGTGGGGATGGTACGGACTACGGAGGGTGCATTGTGCACCGGCGAAATTCGGAAGGGCCCGCTGCGAAAACCCCTGTTTGGTCCCCTACACTTGCGCAAGATGCGAACCCGTTTTGATTTTGTGAACATAACTGGAGATTTAACCGTTCACCGGCACCTATTCATTAAGCTGGACCGTTAGTCTGGTTATTTATCAATATAGTACAAAAAGCGGATAACGATAATAATAATAACAATTAAAGAACTATAGGCATGACATGTCGTTCTTAATATGCACCTAAATATTTAATATTATTAGTAATGTAACATCAAATGTTGCATTTTATTAAATCCATACGTTTTATAAATTTTAATAAAACTTTTGAATAAGATTTCCGAACAAAATCATTCTTCTTTAAAAATTCATCTAGGTAAATACCGTATATTGCAGGGTAAAGATCGTAAAGGACGGTAGAGTACGAGTGATACCATACATAATTTACACTTTTTAAGTACTATGACATAGGCTATCTGCTAATTAGTAGGTACTTACTAATTTTAATATAGTAACAATGTATATAAAGTAATAAAGCTTAGTATTAATTGACAAGTAGGTTTTATATAACTTGGGCAAACGCGATGTTAGTAATCTTAACATCAAAGTGACTATAAAAGTAAATATGTTTTATATTTAAACGTTTATTTGACACTAGCGACTTAACCTCTCTTCGCTAGGGTGCGTCCCTTAGGCACGTTTTAGATAGATAAAAATAGTTATAGCGAGTGTACCTTAGGAGATAGATATATCTCCTGGATTTTCCCGTAAGCCTTTTTAAAACCTACAATTTTCAACATTCTCTTCTTCAATTCTACAATACAGACAAACCGACAAAATTTTTAAAGGGTCTATCTACATTCTGTACACAAAACGTTAGTCATATTTTTTTTTATTTCTTCTACAAATTTCACTTTATTACAATTTTCAACCGACTTCAAAAAGGAGGAGGACCTCAATTAAACCGCATTTTTAAGTTTGTTACTTCAGAACTCTTTCATTTATTAACCGATTTGGACAATTTTCATTTTGTTTGAATAAATTGAACTCTTCAACGGCTAATAGTAGATACTTTGACTTTGAACTTAGTTTATTTGATTTGACAAGCCCAATACGTTAGAATTGGATTTTAGAGAATAAAAATTTAAAAAAATAAATAAAAACCGACTTAAAAAACACTAAAAAGTAAAAAATAACTGATTGGTAGCTTTCATTTACTGTAGAAACCAAATTACATACTTTCGAAGTCGGTGCTAGCCGATACAAATTAAAGCACACCGACTTCGAAAATATCTGATTAGGTACGAATATGTATACCTAGTAAGTAAATGAAAATTATCAATCAGTTATTTTTAACTTTTTAGTGTTTTTTTTTTTTTTTTTTTTTGAAGCTTTAACTAACCCTAGCCGTATAATATGTATATAAATCGATGTGTGTATGTTTGTTCCTTATGGACTGCACACAGCTGGAGTGATTTTGAAATGGTATGTGATCGACAGTTTGCACGCGGGCAAAGCCGCGGGTACTACTAGTTACATAAAAGTACAACTTTCCTCTAAATATTGGACTAAGTATAATTAATATTAGGTCTTTTACTATCGTCTAAAAAAATAATAGGCTTATATTAATTAGGCTTAAAATATTTAATGACTACATATTATAAAATAAAGCCTCTCCACCGCATCATCTGTCTGTTTTAACGCGATAAACTAAAAAACTATCAAACGGATTTTCATACGGTTGCACCAATAGACGGAGTGATTCATGAGAAAGGCTTGATTCATTGGAAGGTTTTGTGTAAATTAGCTGAAATATGACGATTATTATTGAAAATGTCGGCAAAAATCATGCCGGCTTATATATATTACGGAATGATTCCTCTTCAAAAGATGTATTAAACTGTAGCAACGTTACATGTACGCACCTAGGGACGCACCCGAGCGAAGCGAGAGTAAGTCACTAGTTTAAATATTGATAGGACATGTCGCAAGGTGCTAAAATAATAACATTTATTTGAATTGACCATGACGATAACGTTACATTTTCCTTAATGAGGATAGGTATTCTCGCAAGTCATACATGCATTTTTAACTTTCTACCGATATCGAGATAATATGCAACATGACGGCGTCATCCAGCGACGCGCTTCCCTGTTAAAAAACTCCAATAAGATCCCATCAAAAGCGACAAAAGCCACATAGAAACCGATAAATATTTATTGGTTTCTATGTGGCTTTTGTCGCTTTTGATGGGATCCTATTGGAGTTTTTAAACAGGGTTTGTCATAACTAGACCGAGGCAAACATCTGTATTCTGTACTTTTATTATTTATTAGCTCGAGGAATCGAACAAGTGACCTCTAGCGTATCAAGTAGTAGTGCCAGTGAAATGTACCACTGTACGCCTCAATTCTGCCCATTAATATAATTAATTAAAAAAACAATAAATGAAGGTATTTATAAATTATTATTATTCAATCGAAGAAATGTCTTTAAAATAAGTAGAGAAAATACATGAAAATTTTAATTTAAGATTTGAATTATTTCTAAAGAAACAAGCGTACGTCATTTTTAAATTAAAAATAGAAAATAATAAAACTTATTTTTTCTTGTATCAATTATTTATGAAACTAATAAATATCTGGAATAAATAACACGGATTACATTCCTTGTTTCTATATTATGCACAAGTGTCAAGTATTTCAATATACACCTAGAGATGGCGCTGATTGTACCCTTGTATAATATTATTCTCTTTGGTTTAGCGCTGCGCTAGTTTATCGATTTTTAGTTTACTGGTCAGTGTTTGCACTAGTAAAAATTATAAATATAAAATCGTGAAAACGAAGTTATTTATTAGATTTGGGCCAATTATCTCTTTATTTTTAGATTGCTTTTGTAATCTTTAATAGAATAGTACCAATACAGTAGGAAAATATCCTTTAAAATTTTTTTGTGAAATATATTTTTGAAATGATAACACTGTAGCAACACACAAATGTCTATGAGTTTGACCCCGAAGCTCGTGTCCCGAGCAGAAGGAGAGTGTGGTGTAGGGCCAGGCCCTTAGTTTTCGGTCTTCATCCCGTATATATTGCGTAAAATGGGCACATAATAGGTAAATAAGTTTTTAAATATCGAAGCATATTCTGTACAATTATTACACTTA
Source organism: Argynnis bischoffii washingtonia (assembly GCA_033884665.1). Taxonomy (NCBI): domain Eukaryota; kingdom Metazoa; phylum Arthropoda; class Insecta; order Lepidoptera; family Nymphalidae; genus Argynnis; species Argynnis bischoffii. The sequence continues at coordinate 6,963,485 of CM066618.1, read as the reverse complement.
GTTTATTTAACATAATTTTTATCATTAAAAATATATCACGAGCAGTCCGTACGAGCTACATTTGCTAAGAATATCGTCGAAAGTTGCGCACTGATCATCTTGTTACAATATAATTTGAAAATCGTGTTTTTATATGAAGAGTAGCTTGAGATACATAATTAAGTGGGGATTTCAATGATTTGCCGATCTTAGAGTTTAAAAATTAATTTGAGGTCCTCGAGATTTAAGTGAGTTTATTGAGACAATGGTGTATCGATTATTTTGCGCTAACGAAATGTCATCCCGGTACCGTAGTGTTAATATTAGAAGTCTATGTTTGTGATCATGATAACTTTTGTCTAGGCATCTACGTGTTTTATATTCAGCTTACAGAATAGATTTTAACTTCTGTGACTAAAATTGTGTTTTAAATATATGTAAAAAATTTAAGTGGTAATAATTATTTTAATACTATTCTTTGTTTTAAATACTATTTATCCTTAAACACTTTGTATCATTTAAATAAATTAATGTGTTCATGTCGGTAGATCAAAACCTTACAGACCTAGTGCAAAAACTATTGAAAAATAATCTTTATCCATTATATTTTAAGGAAGTCTTCGGTTGCTTATTAAAGATAAAAATTACTATAAAAACCGACATTGCCAAGGTCTACAACTTGTTGTGAAATTGTATAAGATAACGATAAAAAGTACGTAACAATATCGAAAGTTAAATAATATCTAGATTTTTTTCTGCCATATTATCTATAATAGTACAGCTTTAGATTGGTTTAAATAAAAATATTAAGCTAAAAATGAAATAAATATAATATGCCTTAATTTAGAATAAAATGAATGTGATGTTAAAACATCAAAAATCATTCGTTTGTTAAATATTTCCAATAAATCTTGTTAATTTTGTTTCAGTTTGTGAACATTGCTGAAGAAATTCGCGCTCAAACTTGAACAGTAAGTTGAACTTTTAAGTCAGGTACGGTTAGTTTTTAATCGAATACGGGTTAAAAATGGCGAATCCAGGTCGAGAAAGTGTTAGTACTCGTTTTTCGGATAACTATGACCTCAAAGAAGAACTTGGAAAGGGAGCATTCTCAATAGTAAGGCGAGCTGTTCAAAAATCAACTGGATATGAATTTGCTGCAAAAATAATAAATACCAAGAAACTCTCAGCTAGAGACTTTCAGAAATTAGAGAGAGAAGCACGAATTTGCCGAAAACTACAACATCCTAACATTGTAAGACTGCACGATTCTATTCAAGAGGAACATTTTCACTACCTCGTTTTTGATTTAGTAACAGGTGGAGAATTGTTTGAAGATATAGTGGCACGAGAATTTTATTCTGAAGCCGATGCATCTCATTGTATTCAACAAATCTTGGAATCTGTACACCATTGCCACCATAATGGCGTTGTTCACAGGGATCTAAAGCCTGAAAACTTGTTACTCGCAAGCAAAGCTAAAGGTGCTGCTGTTAAATTAGCTGACTTTGGCTTAGCTATTGAAGTCCAAGGCGATCAGCAAGCATGGTTCGGATTTGCTGGTACTCCTGGCTACCTTTCACCTGAAGTACTTAAAAAAGAACCTTACGGGAAACCAGTAGATATTTGGGCCTGCGGTGTTATATTATACATTTTACTTGTGGGTTACCCTCCGTTTTGGGATGAAGATCAACACCGATTATATGGACAAATTAAAGCTGGTGCTTACGACTATCCATCACCGGAGTGGGACACTGTGACACCAGAAGCTAAAAGTCTGATTAATCAAATGTTAACAGTAAATCCTAGCAAGAGAATAACTGCTTCTGAGGCCTTGAAGCACCCATGGATTTGCCATCGCGAGCGTGTTGCATCTGTTATGCATCGGCAGGAGACCGTAGACTGCTTGAAGAAATTCAACGCCCGTCGCAAATTGAAAGGTGCCATTTTAACTACCATGCTTGCTACGCGTAATTTCTCGGGTAAATCTATGGTTAATAAGAAAGGCGATGGTTCACAAGTCAAAGAATCTACTGATAGTAGTACCACGCTAGAAGATGATGATTTGGATAAAGACAAAAAAGGTGTCGATAGAGCGTGTACAGTTATTTCTAAAGAACACGACGAAGAAGCCCTTACTAAAGCCGATTCCTTCGGAAAAGCTCGAGGTGATAGCAATGCATCTCTGCGTCGCGCCGAAATTATTAAAATTACAGAAGTATTGATAGACGCCATTAATAATGGTGACTATGATACATATTCTAAATTATGTGACCCACATGTGACTGCTTTCGATCCTGATGCTTTAGGTAATCTGGTAGAAGGAGTAGAATTTAACAAGTTCTTTATTGACAACACTCCAACACACGTTAAAACAAACACTACTATTATAAATCCTAGAGTACATTTACTTGGAGAAGATGTTGCTGTAATAGCATATGTGTGCGTTACTCAGAGTGTAGATGCTGAGGGCCGACGATCTACAAACCAGACCCAAGAAACTCGTATCTGGCACAAACGCTATAACAAGTGGACTGCAGTTCATTTCCATCGCTCCTAACTAGCCCCTTACCTTAAAGGCTCCACAATGCCAGTGGAATTTGGTCTCAAAAAACAAGATTTATGTAATGGTGATGTCATTAAAACTATTATAACATTTCATGAATAGACAGAGACCAGAAAATGAGAAATTCCTTGGCTAAAATATATTAATGTCTAATTCTGCTAAAAAATTACACGAATTTTACTAGTAATTCTTTGTAATCTCAAGGAATTAAGTTATTTAAAATAGGTAATCAATCAATATAAGCAATTTAAATGCTACTTCATTATCCATAATAATCAGAGTCCCTGAATAAATCCAATGTTTTGTGGCTAAATGTGATAGGTACTGATATCCCTTGCTTATTGCTAGTTAGTAGGTATACAATGATCTCGGCCACAATCGAATATTGTCAACGAAAATTGTCGTATATTAAATACAATCGTTGGTAATCAATGAGTCAAAAATCTCAGAACTAAGATCTGAAAATAATGAATCTACTCCATTACTAAGTACCTAATATAAAAACTGCAGAAATTTTCAAGATTTAGAATTATTAGCACATTTCTCAATAAGTCTCTCTACATTTTTAACTATGAATGTTTTGTCGTGCTTAAAAATGGTGTTCTATTTGTTATCGAATACCTAGCTCGTAAGATTAAGTAAATATTAATGCAGTTATTGGCACTACACTAGCAAGTTGCAACATTTAAATAATACCTGTAATTACATACATTTGTTGTTCTCAGATACTTTGTCTAAAGTATACATTTATACAAAAAGTCTTTGTCTAAAGTATACATTTCAAATATTAGTAGAATATAATAGAATTTATTTGTTACATAATGTTTTAAGTAAATTATATCAATTTTGTCAATTTTAGATTTAAATGGTGAAAATTACTGTGCTTTGCTTCAAATAATCAGTTACATATTATGTATGTTAGTTGTTACTGAAACATTATGTTTAAAAACCATTTGAATTTGTTATTTTAAATTCAATGACATCTTTATAGTACCAATTACAATTCTCTAGTGATAACTGTGCAAAACATGGAATGTATTTCAGATGCATGAGAAAGGAGCTTTGTTGAGTGATATTACATGTGTAAAGGAAATGACTGCACAGTTTCACTTAAGAAATGTGCTAATGTAAGTCTGAGGGAATTCAGCAAGCATTTTCTAGAAATATAATTAGATATAAATGACATTTACCAATGTTTTTACAATTTTGTAAATCGTAGCATAGTTAGCAAAACCTAATTTATAAATATAAACTTCAAATTGGAATTGTAATTATAATATATTGCATCATAGGTAACTTATTTGTGAATTGTGATTTGATGTTATATCCACTGTATGAATATATAATTGTGCCATTACCATTGAATTTAGTGCCAATAACTGTAAAAAATTAAAAAATGTATTCTAGTCTTTATTGTTACGCATACTTAGTATTTAATCAATGTTTTAATTAATTTGGAAAATTATACATACCTGATAAATGTACATGTACATACATATAGATATGATTTGCACACTGCATGTTTCGCAATCATTTAAAAATATTTATATTAATTTTATTGTTTCTTTCTCTGTTATAATTGTTATACTTTTTATGAGTTGTTATAGATTCAAAATAATATTATTATGTATTACTATACTTATAACTTATTTTTATAGTACTGAGGCAACAGTAAATGTAATGATAGCGAAAGCCAGCTTTTATCCAAAGTTTTAGATCTTTAGATGTGCCCTGATTCGTCTAAATGTCACGTTTTGTCATTCGTTAATTTATGCGTTACCATGGTGACACGTGGCAATTGAATACCAAATATTGTAAGTGTCGCTTACTCATGCCAAAAATTGTACACTATCTCTCTCTATTATGAATTTGGCATTATTTGCAAATTGTAATAAAAATTCGAAAATCCATACGTTAATACTATAAATATGAAAGTGTGATTGTTTGTTTATCCTTCTTTCACGTAGAAACGGTGATGGATTGGCGTGATTTTGTATGGAGATAGTTGGAGAGCGAGAGGGTTACATAGAATACTTTCTACCACAAGAGATTATCTCATTTCCACGGGACGTTATAATACAAACCACACCAACTCATCATGTATAGTTAAAACTTATCTAGGGACGAACTCAAGCGAAGCTAGGGTGAGCCGCTAGTATTATATGTATAAATAAAAGACACGCGAGATATTACACCTTTCGTGCGCTATTAGGATTCCTTGTATAATTTAAACATTTCCTTGAGCTACTAAGGGGGCTCTAGATTTTTATTTTACAACTTCTTTGAGAACACTGACGAAGGATGAATGAGCAGTGAGCTCACTTATCCCAGTATGAAAAGTAATCAATTGCAAGTCGGGGCTAATCTATGGATTTAAATCTTTCCTTTTATCTACATAGCATTATTTTGTTAAAGTGTCGATTTTTCTTTTACATCACACTAAAAATAAAATGACTAAGGCAAAAGTATTCTCTAAGCTTGTCCAAATAAATTTAGTGTTGTTATAGCAAGTGTCGATTTTACTAACTGAATGGTTGAATTTAATTATTTTGCTTTTATTAACTACAATTAACTATAGTAAAATATTTTCATAATGTAAGCTTTATTGTTAAAAGTTTTGTTAGTTAATACCTACCACAAATAAAAATATTATATGTGAAATATACATATACATTATTAAAATGTATTCTGTTGACATTAGAATTACTACAAAAATAGATTTTATTTATAAATAACATAACTAAATTAATCAGTTGATGAATTAATTACTGTGATTGCACAAATGTGAAAATCATAATATCCCGACTTTATAAATAACATATTAGTGTTGTCTTCCTTTAACAGTGTTCCAAACTATAACTTTGAAATAAATTATAATTATTATAACTCTCAGAAACTTAAAATATAACTTAACTCTTTATTAAAATTTTAAAGAGAGCTCTCTGTTCATTGTTAAAGCACTTTTCCTGATTGCATGCACTAACCTACTGGCTTTAATATATTTAGGGGAGCTTTTTAAATAATAAATTAATGGAATGTTTATCTATTGGCATAATTTTTCATAATATGTACTAGAAAATTAGTTTGAGAAATATTTGCTTACCAATCAATATTTAGTTACCCTATTGATGCACATAATTATTTTGTAAGTCCACATATTTAACACATACAGCAACTTGTTTTATTTGTTAAGTAGTTTAACTTTAATATAAAGAATATTGCACTCATTCGATATGCTTCTGTTTCTTTTTTATAGTATGGGTGCAGTGCAATATATTACAATAATTATTACTATAAACAAAACCAGTATAAATTCTGTTGAAGTTATAAATTTACCTCCATTAGCCCTATATTAATTATGAAATATTTAAAAATTAAAAATGTTGACCTTTCAGCTAGAATTTATGTTGTATGCATAACAAGTGGAGCATTCTATGTTAGAATATGGTTTGTTAAGACTTTATATTGAAACTATCTAGGGTGTACTTAAATTGAGTGAATAGTATTATTTAGTTTAACTTAATATAAATATTGCACCCCTGCCTAGTTATATCAAGATTGTTTTGTGTCATAGCTAGGATTTAACCAAAGTATTTAATACTTTAATGCACCACTAAACTCATTTGAAATTTGACTTTATTATGAAGATGGCGAAGTTTGTTGTAGCATAATTTTTAATGTGGAAGTGTAGCTGTATTAAACATTTGCCAGTATATTTCTATTTGACATAATTTATTAAACCTCTGCATTGCCGATTATCATGTAACATTCTCTAAAATAAAGTTTTTTTGATCTATATTATAAATATTTCAATGCCACCATTTACTACACAACTAAGGTCTTATAATTTTATTTCCTTACTTTTTGGAAAACAAACAATATTGAAAGCATATAAAAATTTATTTTTAAAATAATATTTTCATTCATATCAAATGGTTTGTTTCGTTTCAAATGGTTCTCTTATATGAGTATTATAAACCAAAATTGTTTTATTTCAATAATATAGTTAAAAATATAAAAACAAATATTCTTACAATTACTATTTATTACAAATCTAATATCTATCACTCAGTAAAGGAACAAGCATCATTTGATGACCTTATAATTAAATAACATTTAAATATTTCATCTTTTGATATACACCTTTACAGCCATCAAGACCTACATTGAAATTTTTCACAATTTTCAAAATGTCAGTTTCACTTAGCTTTCTATTTGAAAGTTCATTTGCAATGCATAATCTTAAATGTTCTTCTGACAAAGATTCAAATTTAATAAAATACTTAAAAATTCTCACATTTCCTAAAGTTTGATTTAACCCTTGAACAAAATCATGATCACATTTTTTGAAATAATGTTCATCCATAGTATCACAGTTGTACAATAACAGAATTGTTATCTTCTTTGAAAGTTCTTCACTTTTCTTTACTAAGGTATTAATATGATTTTTAATATTCAATATATCTTGTCTGTTAAGATCATCTACAACCACAAGAGAAGATTCACAGAATGAAAGACCAAACATAAAATCAAATGAAGTTTGTAAAAAACTAGGCATTGTATAGTGATAAACATTACTATACTCTAATAAATTTTCTAGTATCAATGATGCAGTATATGTTTTGCCCACTCCTGTACCACCATACAATATTATAAGTTTGCCAGTAACTTCAGATTCTAATGCCTTAATTAAAGAATCTAGTGCAACAGTTTGTCCATATACTTTAGATTGTAAGGTATCTTTTATTAGGTTAAAATTTAAATTTTCATTACACTTAAATTGTGTAAATTGATGAAATATAACTGATAAAAATATTACAATAACACATGCTAATAGTTTACATAACCATCTTTTTGAGTTATTAGTATGCTGTTTCTTCTCTTCAATTAATTTATTAATAGATAACTGTTTTATATTTAAATAGCTATCCTCAACATTATAATCGTCTACATTTTTTTCTTTCTTAATAGTAACTGGTGAAATGTCAAAGCTACTATCCACGTTTGATATATCCATAGCACTAACTGAATTTGAACTCAAATCTATATCCATAGGTTCACAACTAGTTTCATTTTTGATATCCATATTAAACAAATTTCAGTCTTGAAATCTCATAAATTTGGAAGTCTTGGTGATATATAATTTAATAAGAAGTATGTAGTTATATGTAATAAAGAAGTTCGTTGGTAATTTATAGAATCAACAAAAAATTATCAAGAAAACTATAGATTTAGAAAAGTTAGACATATTTATTGTGATTTATTTTTATACAGAAACGTAACTTAACGTCAAAACTCAAATATCATGTCAGTTGTCACCACAGATTAAGGAGACTACAGTTGTCACTTTAAAATTAAGTTCTGGATTACCATTCGTTAATTTTATGTAATATGCGTTTATTATTCATCTATGGTAATAAGATAGAATATAGTAAAGTGACCAGTCATTACTCATAAAGTGGTGTTACATTGTAAACACTCGTCACACATAATCACTTGTGGCGCGTTTAGACGATTAAATTTAGTTGGACATTGGAGGGGTACTTTTTAGAACATGGTCATGGACATCACCAGCAGAATTTTGTCTATTTTACTACAATAATATACGATACGAATTACGATCAAGGGCTGCAAAGTAGACTAAATTTTGTTTATATATCTGATGGGTAACGACAAAGCTAGGATTTGTATGCATTATATTATGTGTACAACACACATACAATCAAATTTAATTAAGAAAAATACAGCAACAAGCCTCTTCGAATGGTAATGTCATTTGTGAAGTTTTTAAAAATTCGACTCAAGAATTTCCACCGTAAAGGAAAGGTATAATTTTAACTAACAGAAGCGAATTCTCACAGGTAATTTAAGTGATTCCACCAATCCTATCGTAGATGGCTGTAAAGTAGAAAAGATGGCTGGTTACTACCATCAAAAAGAAATTCTGTTATTAACATAACAAAATCTAATAACAAAAGTATAGTAGTATTGGTTAATGTTTTGTTTTTGAAGCGTAGGATATTAAATCAAAATTAATATTTCTTAATAAAAAAAATATAAAAAAAATTACATAAAAAAAAGCATAGTGCTCAATTAGTTCATATTTTAAATTTCTTTTTTTGAAGGAAAAATATTTAGGCATGCCTGAGGGGCAAGTCAATACAGTGGGAAAAGAAGTGTCATGGCAATGTGAGTCAAATTTATTATTAATTATTTTAAAAAAATGATAAGTTTATAATTCCATATAATTTATACATATTTGATAGAATCTGACATTATGCACTTATTTAACCAATAAAAAAAATTACAGATATACTTAATTATATATACAAAACAAATATACATTTAGTTATTATTGTGCAAGTCATGTCCGCGTGGAATAGTGGCAAGAATGCTAGCCGCATTGCCCCGTTGAATGGCAATGCCGAATCTTTGGGCGAAAACTGCACCAGCTCTCCTGTCACCAGTAGAGGCGAGGTGTTATGTCTTTTAAGAAGTGCTTAGCACTTTGACTCCATGGGCCAAGGGTTTCTACAGCAAGTGGAATAAAACATAATTTTGACTAATTGAGGCGTATTTACGTAACATAAGAAGTTCAGCCATCTCGGCCGCGGCTCCCACTTTAGACGCCGTCTCCCTGACATGGGATGGGGCTAATGTGACAACGCATGTAGCGTCCCACAATAGGGCCCGTCCCCTTTCCCAAGGAACCAGCGACACGCCATCAGGTCTTTAATGCTGAGTACACACCGACCCAACGAACACCAACGAATAGGTTTCGTTGGCCCTGTCTGGACGACTTAGCGAACGCCAACGATCGTTCGTTGGCGTGTGTCTGTGATGCGAAGCATGGCGGTAACATCAAAGAAATCGAGCCATTAGGTCGAACTCAGTGGGGACGGTCGCCGAAGGCTAACGAACGAACGGCTCCTTTGAAGCGAGAGAGCGTAGGGTGCAGATTTCTAACCTAATATATAAGAAAATACACGTCAATTATGGAGAAAAGCAAAGAGTGGAGTCATGATGACATGTTTTTGTTAATCAATCTATGTATACAAAGAAAAGCCGTGTCTTTGGGACCCTAATAATAAGAAATAAAAATTAAAAATGAAGAGGAGTGATTGCTGGGTAGAAACTGCTAATATTTTTAATTGCGATACACATTTCTATTCTTAAAATATGGGTTTGTCTACCATCTCTGCTTTCGTTTAATTTTTCTCGTCCTTGCTAACTCGTTAGGGTATATAAAACTAGTAATTATAATTGCTTTGTCGACATTCATGATCAAGTTGCGAATGCAAGCCGGAATCAGGTGCCAAGTGCCAACGATCGTTTGCTCGATCAATAAATGTATTTGGACGTACCTTCAAAGGCTAACAAATGTGCGGTAGCCAACGCTGAATATCCTTCGTTGGCGTTCGTTGGGTCGGTGTGCACCCAGCATTACCATCATATCGACATATATATATATATACATATATGTAATAATTTTATAATTATTATTACTAATAATTATATAAAAACTATTACATTTATATTTTGAATCCTATCTTTTAATTTAATTGACGCGTCTGTCATAGCGGCAAAGAAGTTTTACTTCAACTCTTCGAGCAATAACAAGCATAGAGGATCTATATTTAATTCAACATGTACAATATATCTAATCGTGTCATACTTATAGATTTCCTAACGAGACGGACAGAGACAGAGTTACACAATTTGCCCTTTCTTAAAATCGCTATGAAGCCGGTTATGCTACAGAATGGCTAAATTTTATATTGTTTATTATAGTGATTATATTCACATTTCTTTGAACTATGGCTGTTACAGTCGTAAGCCATACTATAAGTCATCGAGACAAAATGTTTCAAGTTTCCTTAAAACAAGTCTGTTACATCTAATTGCTTTTTATTATTAAAATATTCACAAATAATGAAAACACTGTAACTCACCAGCTGGTCACTTATGCAAGTGAAAAGTGGCTTCTCCATGCTTCACATCATCGAAGACGATAGTTTTTTTATTATTACGTCTCTCTCTAACTTACGTCATCTCTTAGTAAGATAAAGCAGTGAAAATTATAGGTTTATTGGTTCAGTATAATGCTGGGTACACACCGACCTAACGAACACCAACAAAGGATATTTGGCGTTGGCTACCGCACGTTCGTTGGCCTTCGGTACGTCCAAATACATTTAGTGGTCGAGCAAACGATCGTTGGCACCTGATTCCGGCTTGTATTCGCAATTTGATCGTGGACGACGACGAAATACCTTAACGAGTTAGTAAGGACAAGAAAAATTAAACAAAAGCGGAGATGGTGGACGAGCACATATTTTAAGAATAGAAATGTGTATCGTGATTAAAAATATAAGCAATTTCTACCGAGTAATCCCTTCTCTTCGTTTTTAATTTATATTCCTTATTATATAGGTATACTTTTTATAGATCGATTAATAAAAACATGTCATCATTACTCCACTATTTTTCTCTTTAATTAACGTGTACGGCTGGAAATATCTTATATATTAGGTAATAGGTTAGATATCTGCACGCTATGCTCTCTTGCTTCAAAGGAGTCGTTCGTTCGTTAGCCTTTGGTGACCGTCCCCACTTAGTTCGACCTAATGGCTCGATTCCTTTGATGTTACCGCCACGCTTCGGATTGTAGACACACGCCAACGAACGATCGTTGGCGTTCACTAAGTCGTCCAGACAGGGCCAACGAAACCCATTCGTTAACGTTCCTTGGGTCTGAATTACCAATCAGGAAATCAAATCAGGAAACTGCACATGTGTGGCCAGCCTTACTAATCAGGAAACTGAATCAGGAAACCATACATGTGTGGCCGGCCTTAGTGGTAACTAAATGAAATTAATTTTTAATCTGTTAAAAAATAATGCCTAATCTGTGATGTGTTCAATATTGTTGTGGTGTAAACCATAGACAAGGAACAACAAGGTGTAAACTGTAATGGAAATTTTACGTTATTTTTGAAATGAATTTAAAAAATGATAATGTTGATAGTCCAATTTGTAATAAAAAATCGACGCCTCCTACTAAAGGAAAAGTCCGAAATCCATTTGATAAAGTATTAATTGAAAAATTACATAAACCAATATGCAGGTATGTTGCAGCAATAAATAAGTGATCAGTGAAGATTTTTTATTTTAATATTGAGTAACTTGATTCTCCAGCCCCGGGATGTGCAAAATCTATAAAAAGAAACACAATGGCTCGTTTAGATGGGATATAGATCAAGCATGTACTTTAGTACCTGCCGACATTGTAGCATGCAATAGTCAGTTTGAACCATCACCAGATCCTGCATTGGAGAAAATCGCGGAAGAAGCGAATGAGAAGTATATATATATTTTTTTCATACGTATATAGGCTGTTATTACAATTTGTCCCCATACTAATAGTACCTTATCTATAACGAATCTAATAGTTTGTAGAAAAAATACTAAAATTATGAATTAATTTTTTTACAGATTTTTCTCACAAGATATGGTCATGCCTAGTCCATTAGAAATTTCTAAAAAAGTAAAGCCACTTTTGCAACCTACTGATGATAGTAATGTTGCTATTACCAGTTTTGTCTGTGAAAAATCTACCACTTTTAGAGAAGGTAATTATTGAACTTTTTATAATAAATATAAACTATGATAGATATAAGATGATGAGAAAATGTAGATACTATATAATTTTTCTAAAATATAATTTATATTTTTATTTTTTTTATTTTTTTAGTAAGTTTAATATTTAGTTTCAGCTCAAACTGTGCTTACATTGCCACCAAAACTACCTCCTGAGATTGAAAGCATTTTACAACAATTCTGCACTTATACACAGGTTATAATGTTTTTATTAACTTTACATGTAACTAAATCAAATCTTGGCAGTCAATTTTAACCTGCTGAGTTTCACAGTCCTGTTGATAAAATATTTATTTTATGATCATGCTGATCTGAGTGTGAAAGCCTTCAATTGACCTGAAAATGTAATAAAACCTTAAAAATGACTAGTCTATAGTCTGGTCAAAATAAACATTTCAAATAATAAAAACTCCGACAGAGCTGAATTTTGGTAGAGACCTTGAGTACACCAGTAAAAATAAAGTGCCAAAAGTCCCCATCAATCCTTTTTTTCTTTTTCCCTTTTTTTAAATTAAAATTATTATCTAAACTTATAAATTAGTCCTCTAATGATAGAAAAAAGTATTTGTGATACAATAGTTACTGAAATAATATATTTTAGACTAGTGGCTTACCCTTGCTTCCCTTAGATACATCTCTAGGTATGTTTTAATCTTTTTGGGCAGGACCTTAATTCTTTTTCTGAATTAAAAGTAGCCTATGTTATTCCTTATAACATCAGCTAGCTGCCAGTGAAAGTCGTCAAAATCAGTCCAGCTTTCAGTCGTCAGTTTCAAAGATTAGTTTTAACAACAGACAGACAAAAATTCTAAAAATTGTGTTTTTCTTATGAGTACAATATATAATTTCACATGCATTTAGCGGACAGACAGACAGACAAAAATTAAAAAAGTAGTTTTTCTCATGAGTACCGTAGATAATTTCATATGCATATAATAAGAAGCTGTTATTTTGACATTACAAACAGACACATCAATTTTATCTGCATAGATGTTTTTCTACAACCTGGTGTGAAATGTCACATGATATAAACTTTCATTTTTATTTATTTTTATTTAATAAAACAGGATCAAAATATATATGGTGAATACGAAGTTACAGCAAATGGTTCTTTAAGAAGGAAATTATTCTTTGAGGAGCACAGTGATATAGACCACTATGATTCTGAACAAACAGATGATGAAATTCATATAGAATCTCAACTCCAAGAAAGACCACCATCAAGCTATGAAGCACATACACCTGTATTGTTTAGTCCAGACTTGGTAAGTTTTTACTTAAATTACCACATTTTAATTGTTTTAGAATTAGGTAGGCATTTTGCATTTATTTACCATATTTGAAAAAATCAATTTTTATACTTAATATATTTGTCTGTATGTCATTATTAGACATGGGACTATATGCATTTGCATGTTTGCATATGCAAATGCATAAAACACTATTTTTTTTAGTGTTATTGCATATTTTAGAACTTTTTCATTGACCATGCTTATTTAAGTAGTTAAAAGTGTGAGTGTGTTTTTTACCGTAAAAGAGTAGGAACTAAACTCCTTCCTCTGTGCAAGTCCTTGGCAATATTGAAAAACAAAAATGATTGAACAGATTGACACTCTTCTAAGTTGACTATCCGAAGAGGAATGCTGTTCTGTAGGAATAAAGAAGTCTTAAAGGAATAAAGAAAGTAAAGTGTTAACTTATTTATTAGCGCCGTTATATCGAGATGGCTTATAAGCGGCATTCTAGCCGGGTGAGAAGCCAAGAAACGCACAGGGAGGCGACTCACCTCGGTGTGCCGTGCGGGTTGCTCCTGGCATTTTTCTTCTTTGATAGCAGAGTGGACCTTTGGAGCAATCCCATGGCTGTTGTGGTCTGCTTCGGCAGACCTGCCGTCGGGGCGTCGTGGTTGAGTGCGTAAGCGATTCTGCGACGTCCCATTAAGACAAAGGAGGTTCCGTTGGGTTTTAGTGGGTACTGGCTTTTCTAGCCGGTGAGTCCCACATAACCACCTATTTATATACAGATGGTATCCATGAATGCATTTCCCAACATTAAAAACAAAAAAAAAAATATCAACGGCACGGATGAGACTCTGCCTGAAGAGATTTCTGTAGAAATGCCAAATTTCAATTTTTGTCACTGGACAATCAGTCAGTCGGTGCAGAGAGGCCATTTTCAGCCTACAAATTAATTTTAAGCGACAACGTCACAAAGCTCTAGAGATCTAGAAAAATATGTAATTGTATATTGTCACAAGAATTACGAATATATATACTTTAGAGAGACAAAATAAAGGTTAACAATTAGTATTTTGATTGTGCATATCTTGTGCACATTTCGCCCTTTTTTATTGCATATTTGCATGCATATTTTGGCATTTTGGTAGTGCATATATTCCGGTGTTTAGTCATTATACTGTTTGAATTGGTTGTAAAATATTTATGGAGTTTGTTTTAATTAATAATTTAATAGGTATAATAGAATTAAAATTAAGATGTCATAATAAGTAGTTATAATTAAATTATATATGTGTATATTTTTGTGATGTACTTAAGTTTTTTAATAGATCCTAAGATTTACTTATTTAAATTAATTGATATTAACGGTACCTTGCATTATCATTCATATAAAACTTTTGCTTTCATGGTTCTTGCTACAAACCTACAGTTTTCATGAATATGGTGTAAGAGTTACTATTCAGCTTCTCTGTCTTATTGTGATATTTTTATTCCCATTAATCTCTCCAGGTTAATTTTTAAGAAATCCGTGCGAATTTCCGAGAATTCAATTGTTATCGTACACGCCGGCGTGTATGCGGTCCTTGAGGGGTTAACTTTACATAATAAGAGCTAAAGCTAAAGAATGCACAGAAACACATTTTTGTGGAAAACATAAATTTTACATTTGGGCTAGTAGTTTCTAAAATTGTCGTGGGTGAACTAAACTAGAGAAGCTTACCTACGTCAAGTGAATCTCATACACCGATCTTTCTATAAAAAAATCATCAAAATCGGTTCAGCGGCTTTGGCTTTAGAAATTTTTACAAACACACTAATGTATAAACGTACAGATAGACGCAGAGTTATACTTATAACATTAGTTTGGGTATAAAGTATTCAAATCAGACTGATAGTTGTTTATGTTTACGTTATAGATTAACGTTTATAATGCTTATATACACTAGGTTTATAAATTGTGTACATTTAAATAAAAAAGATTTACATATGCCATGCAATGGATAACAATTAAAATGAAAAATATTAAAGAAAATAATAAATATTACAGAGTCGTGATCTGGTAACCAAAGGTATGAAGCGAACTTTTGGAACGCCAGTACAGAAAGGACAGGCAAGTAAGCCGTGTTATCGCAACAAAATCCTCGATGTAGTAGATTTTGGGGAACCATGCTTCAGTCCCATAGATTTTAGAACCCCAAAGAGAAGTGACCAAGAATCGACAACATCCTCGTCCATAGCCAGTGCGTCTATATCACCAGTTGTTAAAATTGTTTCCAGTGATGAAGAGGTGAGATTGCACTTCTTTTATTTAGTTAGTCATTGTACGTGGCAGCCTTTTTACTTTTTAAGGTGTCGTAGTCAGTTTAACTCACGATTGCGTGTTTACAAACTTTGTCAGTAATTAGTAAGATACTTAAGATGTCGAAATGATCGGTTACATTGCATTAGAGTCTTACAATGTTATATGTATTGGATTTTTGTATTTATTTCAACATATTTTTGTCCTGTACTTTGATGCTGTGACAAGTATTTTTGAAAAATTAACATCCAGCCTTAGTATAAAAATAAATACAAGAATTTGATCTTAAATGTCAAAAAAAAAAATAAAAAAAAAAAATTCATGACAAAAGATCCTGAAGTTAGTGTTGCTTATACTTGACACCATGTCGCCACTTACAGTAACCCGTCAATCCTAAAACCGTCTCCCGACTGTTATATATAAGTATGTATGACAGTCGGGTGCAGCTCGCACGTCCGCACGATTGCACTGTCTAGATACCGTTGTTGGACAACTGTATGGATTAGACTGAACTCATAGATGTAGAGAACTGACTGAGCAATACTCTCATGAAATTGACCACTCTCTAGAAAGAGATAAAGCGATCGTGCGGCCAAAAGATACCTGTCTTTTATTCGTATTTGAATTTATAAATGAAATGTAAAAAAATACATGTATATCTATTTTCATTAATCGTATTTCAATATAAACAGAAGACTTCGGGCCGCATATTCGTTTTGTCTCTGTCGCGCCTTTCCGCCATTTTTAACTTACGGCTGGCAAAGAAACTCTCCACTCTATGCCCATGACTGAACAATGACAACTTTTTTCAGAAAAACAATTTTAATTCACCCGAATCAGAAGCGATGGCTACATGTCTCAATTGTATTGTATCTGACTCAGAAAATGATAAGAAAGCTACATGTTCCTGTAAAACTCCTCATAAATCGATTTTAACAAGAAGCACATCACTCAAAGATACATCGCCATATAGAAAACGATTTTCACTGTCTGAAAAACGTAGTCTAAGTATGTCCAGTTTAAATAGAAGTCGATCGGTTCAGAAATTAGATTTTAGTATGGATATGAGTATTGATGGATCCATTCATAACAGTTCACAGGGTAAGCAACATGTTTTTTTTTTAATTTAAATATTGTTTACTGTTTTATGTTAATCGTAAATTTTAAAAGATTTATGTATAATGATTTTGTTAATGAGATGTTGGAAATTCATAACTGTGCCAATTAAATATAGAATTATTTAACTTTTACTCTTTTGTCACTGGAAAGTAAATGTAAGTAAATTACATTATATAATATTCTAAATGCCATTTAGTGTATCAAACATACTAAGATGTGTCTTTCAAATCAATAATCTATTTATTAATAAAATGAATAAATTAATATAATATTGTTTATAGGTTATACCTATTTTACAGCGGATTCAGATGATTCTCCCGATATAAAAGAGATAGCTTGGAACTTACAAGAGGATAAAAGCATTCAGAAATTATTGAAAATAAGCCAGAAGTCAGATGAAATTCAGTCTTCCACCAAAATAATAAATATTAATCTATTAGACGCAACGCCCATTAAGGGAAAACGTAAAACAAATATATTGCACGATATTAGTAAAATTCGAGCCTCTGCACACAGTCCGGCTCATATGTCACTAGATAACAGCTTAGATAATTTCGACATTCCAGTCATTATGGAAAACAAAATTGATTTTAACACAATTGATCTCAAATTTTTAAATGAAAATGACACGAAAAGAGATAGCTCTAGCTTTAAACGCGTCGATAGCGGGTTCAATGAGAATACATTTTATGCAAATGCATCTAGTTATTACGAAAGTGCCATAAAACCCTCGGAGTTGACTGTGACAAATACAAACATAAATACTAGTAAGAGTGTGTTGAAGGAAACGTCCAATACAAATTGGATGAGAGTAGATAGCGGGTTTAATGAAAATTCAACTGATAGCATGCAATTTTATGGAAATGACACATCTAAAAAAGTTACCAGTTTTCAGGCTATGGATGCGAAATTGCAAGACAAAGAGAACGAGTTTGATAGGTTCTTAATTCAAAATAAAAACGATGCCATTTCAATGTCGGACATTTTCACAGACGATTTAACTTTCAACTGCAACTTCTCTTCGACTCCATCTAAAAATAAATCGCGTAAAGTTAATTCTTAGGTTTTTTTAGTAATATTGATTTACCGGGAGAGTAAGGAAAAATGATTATTTCTTCGTAAATTAAGTTTTTTTTTTTAAGTGAAGACTGGTTTTTTATAGAGATGAATAAATACATGCTTATTGTTTATAGGTACTCAATACACACGGATATTACTGATATAATGAAAGACATTTAGTATTAGAGACGTATTATCACTTTATGATTGTTTTAACAAAAAAAATTACTAGGATTTTACTTAAATATTTTTTAAATAAAACTTACGAGTCCATTGTATCATTGCACGTGACAGTAATAACATAAGTAGCTGAACTTTTAAAGCCTGTGTTTAAACGATATTTTTCTTATATTTCATGCATCTCATATTTTATTTGAAGATATAGTCGTAATAGTGAATTTAATAGTCTTTAGAAATATAGCATATATTAAAAGGAGAAAATAATAAAAAATACTAGCTGACCCGGCTACGTAGCTGTGGCCTGTGGCACACTTATAATTTTTTTTCTTTAGCTATGGTACCGTTTCTCAGGTTTACTCTCCGAAATCCCTCTCGGGATATGAAAATCGTTAATTTTTCCGTTAAATCGAGATAAAACTATCTCATCTTTTAAGTTGGAAAAAATCATACATTTTAAGAAAAAATGCTATGATCGGATAAGTAGTTTCGGAGTTCATCGCGGATCAAGATCGTGTTTTAAATTTTTTGAGCGAAACCCTATTTTTTTTTCTAAAATAAAAGTAGCCTAAGTTACTCCTTATAATATTAGCTAGTGAAAGTCCCGTTAAAATTGGTCCAAGCCGTTTCGGAGATTAGCCGGAACAAACAGACAGACAAAAATTATAAAAATTGTGTTTTTATTATAAGTACCGTATATAATTCCATATGCATTTAGTATAAAGATGTTATTTTGACATTACAAACAGACATTTTAATTTAATTTATCTGTATAGATAAGTTTTGGCATTGTAGTTTGCTTGAGTGTTGCACTTTCTACCTTACTAGTTCAATGGCAGTGGGATTGGGTGAATGTGTTCTGAAGTAGACAAAGTAAAACTGCTGTTATATTTGCAGTCACTATATCCGTATTTACTAGCACAAATATTACTTAGACTAAGGAATGGTCTAAATAAAGTCTGCCAAAAAATGTCGAAGTCAAAAATAGTAGCATGATTTTGCCGTTTATGCCACTATTCCCGATGCAATATATAGTTTACTCTCTTAAGACAATAAAAAAAAAAAAAGAAAACATTATGAATAATAAATAATAAACTTAAAAATTTTAACTTCAATTTTAGTTCTTTGACGCTGTCTACATTATTCTTTTACTCTTAAGACTAATTCTTTTTTGTTTACATTAAATAAACCAACTTAGTGCATCTTTGGTATAAGACTTTTTAATTAAACCAAGTGCCATATTTCTTGTTATATTCATAAATAGTTTTTTTTTTAATTCTTTCGTACTACTTGACTCTTAATTTGTGTTTGTCACTATTAACTCATTTTGAGGTGTTTTTTTTATTAACATGAATTTTGTAAGCATTTATTAGCATTTAGTATACATTAATTTCGACTGAAATCCATTATTGTGGGTTTTTTAAATTATGTTTATAGTTTGAATGTTGATTGTGAAGTGCATGAAATAATTATTTTTGATTGTGTGTTTATTGGAATATAGTGGCGTTTAATAAATAAAGTGGAGACTGACTTTTAGACATTTTATTTTTATTCATGCTTGTATTTTTTTTTAAATAATTTTTTTTGTTTACATCGCCTTAGAATTGCAAAAAAATACATAAACATGGTTAAGGCCATCCCCCGAGCAAACGACTTTCAACATTCGGCTCTTTCCTTCCCCACCTCACCTCTAGAAAAAATCGTAATAAATACTAGCGACATCTACGGAATAATTGTTAAAACAGTATTGAACATGTCATAAAATACAGGCAATAGAATTTATAGAGGCGGTAGTGTAATATTCACCGTTGAACCGAAACAGAAATATGTTATTATTATTTTATTTATTTATTTAGTACCTCGGCTAGATCAAGTCAATTACACACCAAATGACAATATTTATGTTGTAACAATATTTGTCATTAGAGAATGCACTTTATTATAGAATTTTGAGATGGAAAAATTAAACAAAACTATAAATATTAATTAATTAAGGCAGTGGTAGCCCAATGGTAACACGCTCGCTTGGGTAACCGAGTGAAGCGGGTTCAAATCCCGGGTCTCGCACCTCTGATATTTCATGTGCGAATCATTTCTTACATGATTACCACTTGCCTTACGGTGAAGGAAAACATCGTGAGGAAACCTGCATGTCTGAGAGAACCTAACAAGTTTTCGAAAGACATGTGAAGTCCGCCAACCCGCACTTGGCCAGCGTGGTGGACTATGGCCTGATTCCCCTCGTATTGAAGGGAGGCCCGTGCCCAGCAGTGGGACATTAAAAAAAAAGGGCTGAATACAATAAATATTAATAATATTTTTATGCAACGAAAAATAGCCAAATTACAGTAATGCTGGTACTGATCAGGCGTTCTTTGAACATTACTGTTATTTAATGCTAATGAATAACTGAGTCACAAGTTATTGAAAGTGGCTGCTTTTACCTATTATATAATACTAGCGACTCACCCTCGCTTCGCTTCGGGTTCGTCCCTAGACAAAAACAACTATCCCACGGGACCCGTTCACTCTTCCGGGATGATATATAGCCTATAACCTTCCTTAGTTTACGGGCTATTAAATGCAAAAAGAATTTTTCAAATTGGATCGGTAGTTCCTGAGATTAGCGCGTTCAACCAAACAAACTCTTCAGCTTTATAATATTAGTATAGATTATTTTTTATTTTATAACATTATTTATTGTATATGTATAATATTTAATTCATTTATTATATAATATTATTTATTGTGTATGTCACTTCTATTACATGTACTAAAGTTTATAAGCATTCTTTTTCCATAAGCGAAATGTCATAACAGCCGGAGGAGAACACGAACGTCGCTAATGCCCCGTACGAAAGGCGGCTGCCGACTGCCGCCCGGCGCCCGGCCCCCGCGCAATATCTCACTCGAAAATTTCTTATAATTTCTGAATAGAATTATATAAATTAAACGTGTAAAATATCTATTTTGAAATGATTTATCAAATGGTGTTAACCATACTTTTATACGAGTTATAAATTCATGTGTTGATGCAAAGAATAAGAAAAAAATTCATGATTACAGCAATACTTTAGACTTTTATTTCTTTAGTAGTGATGACCTAAAAAACTTTATTATTCGTGTAATATGACCTCAACATGTTGAAGATAGATATAATTTTTTTTTATTATTTTACATTTATTAAATACTGGCACATTCGCTTCTAAATATCGTCGTAAAACGCGTTTTGGTAGGGGATTGCCTTTAAGGGGCCTATTACATTTTGACTGCGATTTTTCAATTTATTGCCCATCTTTGACGTTCTTATTCAGAGAAACTGAAACTATTCGACAATTTTGACTTTTTGTATGGTGGAGATTAATTATTAATATATTATTTTATTAATATATATTTAATTAATTATTAATATATATTTATAGCGGCCTCGCATTTCGCAAATATTATAATAATATCTCATATGTAGTAGTTGAGTTTATAGCGGCCTCGGAATTTGAAAATACATATGTATTGATTTCTACAAAAAAAGTTTTTTTTTCAAAATCTTGAAAACTACTAAAAACGTTCCAGCATTAGGTGTAAATATATCCTTACAACATTAATATTATTAAGTAAAACTTATACCAAAATTTACGTCAGTTCAAAAGAAACGTAATCACATGCTTTTTTTTATTAAATAATTTATTTTAAAACTTTACATAGAAGTAATTACAACTGCAGAAAATGCTAAAAACTGCGATGCGTCGGCCGCTCGAACTCCATACAGAACTCAGTACATTTTGTGATAAGCCTCTTAAACGGTTTTTTTAGTAATTTTAGACGATGTTTATAATATATTCTTAAGTATTCTCATATTGCTCCTATTTATTTGGACTGCAACAACAATTACTGTTGGTTTCCTATCGAACCTAATAATACTATACAAAAATATTAATATAACAAATCTGCTGACGTAGTTTCTGACGTATTATTTTGTTCTAAGCATTGATGATGCGTTTCGCACTTTTAATTTTCCGTTTTAATTTCTATATTTTAATTTAAACATTTTTTATTTAGATAATCTGCACTCAATAAAAATTTCAAAAATAAATATTTGAACCAGAAAAAGGGATGTGACAAATACATATTCTTTATACGTTATGCTTTTGCACACCTTTATTGACGATTTTAGTTTGAGATTTTATAGATTCATCATCTCCCTGTCCATTTCCCAATTACTTGGGGTCGGCGCAGGACGTCCATACTGCTTATTGGTTTTGGCAAAAAAAAAAATTCGACCGGCCGCCTACCTGACGTCAACCCTCTTTGGGAATGCGGCCCATTTCGGTGGGCAGTTGCCATGCGGGTTACTTCTGGTACTTCTTTGATAGTGACTAATTATGTATGGACTGACCTGATAATATCTGAACCGTGGGAGCAACCACCTTGTTATTGTGGTCGGCCTCGGCAGGTCAGCCGTTGGTACGTGGTGGTTGCGTGCGAAGTGATCCTACGACATCCCATTACGATGGGAAACATACTGTTGGACTTACCTGGGTAGAACTGGCTTTGCTAGCCGTTGATTCATCACATAACCGCCTGTTGTATATTGGCTGGCCTGTGAGTTTCGCAAATACCAACGTTAAAAAAATACAGTACATGCAACTTTATATTAGTTGCCATGCGATGCGTCTTATGCGCTTTTCTCGCAATCTGATGGGCATGTTTATAAACAATCTTAGAGAAAAATATTTATTAACTAGCGACTCACCCTCGCTTCACTTCGGGTTCGTCCCTAGACAAAAATAAATCTTTCCCACGGGAAGTGTACATTTTTCCGGGATGACATATAGCCTATAACCTTCCTCAGTTAATGGGCTATCCAATGCAAAAAGAATTTTTCAAATCGGATTAGTAGTTCCTGAGATTATTGCGTTCAACCAAACAAACAAACAAACTCTTCAGCTTTATAATATTAGTATACATAACATTGCGTATACAAGGTACATATTAGCTTACTTGAAGTGTTCGATGACGAGACATTTAGAATATTAGCATGATGCGAACTCACTCTTGTTCTAATTAAATACCTGACATGTTTTAATTATTTCTTCTTCTTCATATCAATAAAAATAAATTGCAATGGACATAAGGGAATTTACATATTACCATTGATATGACAATGAATCTATTGTTTATATTAATTTATATATTTTTATCTTGTTACAAAGTCCGTTCATTATATTATTATTGCTTTTTTCGACAGTGAAGGCTATAATTAATAATATTATAATAATATAATTATAATGAGATATATTTTTAGGTATTTAATAGTCTTTTTAAATAGTAATATTATTTTACCTATTGTCTACATACTTTAGTTGTCTTGTGATGTTTAAGTAATTTATATTTTTAATACTAGATATTAAAATATATTATAATAATATATTATTAAGAGAATATTTAGATAATCTCTTGTTCTAAACCGGAAATATATTAATTATTGTATTTGATGCTTTTAACTTTTTTAGGGTATAAGTGCTAAAGTAGTATACAGTCTACACGACTTTTTTAATGATTAATAACAAGGTAAAACTTCACGATTACCTTCATTTTGTCGAGACGCCCAAATTTTCTTTCTACAAAAATTTGATAGTGGTAGATATGATTGTGAATTGATACGGAACATGTCGAAATAGTGTTTGTCTAAAGTTTATTAAGTACTAAGAAAAAAAATTCCTACAAAACATGGTTTGAATCAGATCGTCCCTCTCTCCGAATTTGTGAAAATAACAACGTCATAAAATGTATTAATAACCGGCTGATTTTCATAGTTAAATATTACAAATGTGCATAATTGAGTAGTCAAAGGTTCGCTCGAATAAGCTGTACAAAACATGGTTTGAATCAGATCGTCCCTCTCTCCGAATTTGTGAAAATAACAACGTCATAAAATGTATTAATAACCGGCTGATTTTCATAGTTAAATATTACAAATGTGCATAATTGAGTAGTCAAAGGTTCGCTCGAATAAGCTGTCTACCACACGGTGATACTTTATTAATTACCTCTATCTGTTGGAAAGCAAAAAAAAAAAAAAAAAAAAATACCTCCCAAGATATAAAATAATTATTTAAATACTTTAATTGTGTCGAAGAAATCTAAAAAAATATAAAATAGTGCTCTTAAATACTTAAATTTTGGCATTGGCATCATTCGAATATCTTTGTTTGTTTTAAAGATTTTTTTTACGGAAGGGTAGTTATATTTCTTATAATATACAGATCATGCGCTAAAATCTATCTTATTCTAATTCTACCGGTTGAACACTAAAAATGACCTAACCTAACCTTACCCAAATGCTTTACCGGCAGCACTATCAAATTTTCGTGGAAACAAAAATTGGGCGACGTCTCGTCATAATGAAGCTACTCGTGAAATTTTAGCTTCTTGTTAATCATTAAAAAACCCATGGTGGACTGTAGACTATAGTAACATAGTTGCTAAAAATTTACCCATATAAAGTTGACATTGCAGGATAGAAGGGTTTTATATGGTGCGGACGGTAACTAGTAGGCAAATGTCGTGATTCAAAGAACTGCAGTACATAGTTCGTATATTAATTAGTCTCGTATTCTTGTTTAATCGGCAGACTGTTCGTGCGTCAATCGTATTTAACAAATAACTTTTTGATAACGTCGTAACCCCTCTTATCGGCATATCCCGGAACGTCTGCGAACTAGAAGCAATGCGGATCTATTAGTGGATGTATGTACTGGAGGTCTTCAGTGCATTTATGAACTATATAAACAAGAGACGCCTTGAAAACAATTCATTACACATTCTACTGAGCTGTTAGTAGGGCGCTTTTGAACAATACATATCATATTTCACAGAATACGACTGATAAATACACACGTGGCTATTTCGCTTTTATGTA
This sequence comes from Argynnis bischoffii washingtonia, assembly GCA_033884665.1. NCBI lineage: Eukaryota > Metazoa > Arthropoda > Insecta > Lepidoptera > Nymphalidae > Argynnis > Argynnis bischoffii. The sequence goes on along the minus strand of CM066618.1, from coordinate 6,938,469 downwards.
GTATAGTTTGGTGAAAAATAATTATTGTGTGCTGTACAAAATGTTGAACAAAACGAGTGCTACTCTGATGCTTCAGACTATCATGGTGTTGATGGATAAGCAGAACACCTCCGTCACGAATTTTCCCAGTACATTTAATGGTTAGTTCATTTTGTAATACATTTCATAAATATAAACCTAGTTAAAGAAAATATTTAACAGTTTGTAATACTAATTATTATTTTTATGAATTTTAAAGTCAACAAAGTAATTTTAAAATCAACAAAAACTGTGAGTTTTATTATTTAGAGGGAAAGACAATTTAAAAAAATAACTTAATTCTTATATTAAAATTTATTAATTCTTCTAAACATGTACTTATTAGAAAATATATTCTAATAATTTTTATTTGTGTACTTATAAGAGGATGCAGAATTGGAGCGATGCTACGGTCCATACGGTTGTTTCTCAAAGGCGTATCCGTGGACGGAACATCGGCCTGACAACTACTTCCCCGTTTCTCCAGACGTATTGGGAGTGAGGTCAGTACCTGTAACATATTTAATTTTTTATATTACTTACTATGTACAATGTACATAGATACCTTCAATTACAAATATGTACTTATGACAAGTTAATTTTTATTTAAGTACAATAATTATTACAATAGTAATCTAAAATTTATAAGCTATGTAATTATGTGTAATATGATCTGTGGTAATATCTACAATAAGTAAGGCTAACTACCCCTACTACGTTTATAGAAACGTAGTAGGGATAGTTAACTTATTTTAGATATTACACATATTTATATAGATTAATAAGCGCTTTAGTTATTTAGTAGGTGTATCACTCCACTTTCCATTTTTTATAATCACGTTTGTTGGTTGGTTGACTAAACCATACTTCCATTCTTCTTATAATATGGCTAATTTCAACTTTTTATTTTAAAATTTTGCGATGTATTTTAATCTATTCCGCTGTATTATACGTTTATCAATTATTATGTATATATTTAGATCTTTTAAAATAAAGCAAAAAATAAAAAAAATGGTATTTTAACCTAGCAGAAGATAATAAAATATTTTAAATTTAAAGTTACTTATGTATTATGAAAATAAAAATTTGTTTATCAATTATGAAATTATAAGGACTGCGGTTTTATTAATTTGATGAAATTTCCTCTTTGTGCGATTTAAGTACGGATTGAATTATTGAGTAGCTTTAGTAACGTATTTGCTTTATTATGTACCTACTCTATTTAAAAACTCCAACAGGATCTCATCAAAAGCGACAAAAGCCACATAGAAACCAATAAATATTTATTGATTTCTATGTAGCTTTTGTCGCTTTTGATGAGATCCTATTGGAGTTTTTCAATAGGGACTTTACTTGATAAAGTTCTAAAACTCCGTGAAAAAATAATTTAATGGCTTACAATTCTTTCTACCGAAAAACGTCGCCAATACGAGAGGCGTTCCTTGAACAAATTTCTGTATGCTCGAGACACATACTTACTTATCTATTGGCCAATATTTAGAAGCCATATACTTGGGTTTTATCAGGAATCGAACCTGCTGAAATCGTAAGCATAGTAATGAACCCTGAGCATTATGGATTATATAGAATAATCTGCTTTACGTAATGATAGATCTTTATATCTTATTGCTTATATTATAATTTATAATTAATTAGTTTTGTAACTTATTAATCAACTAGCGACTCACGCTCGCTTCGCTCGCGTTCGTCCCTAGGTACGTTTTCACGGTTAGCTATGTTTATACATAAGTAGTAGCTTACTACTTCTAAGATATTCATTTAAACTATATAGTGATTTACGTTACGTACGTGTGTTATTGCGTACGCTGTACGCGGATTTTGTTCACAATTTCATGAGTTTTCATTTTTTTTCGCGAAACCCTGATTTTTTTCTAAAATAAAAGTAGCCTAAGTTACTCATAACATCAGCTATCTGCCAGTGAAAGTCCCGTCAAAACGGTCCAGCCGTTTCGGAGATTAGCCGGAACAAACAGACAGACAGACAGATAGACAAAAATTGTAAAAAATGTTGTTTTGGTATATGTACCGTGTATACATCCATATGTATTTAGTAAAAAACGGTTATTTTAATATTACAAACAGACACTCCAATTTTATTTATCTGTACAGATATTCAAAGCATTAACTGAAGCGAAGAGGTTTGTTTCAATCACGTTACTAGTTTCTGAATATAGCTAATCGTGCCTAATCTAAAATAAAAAAAAAAATATATAACTTCTATCTCATACCTAATAGAATGTTAATTATCTCATATATCTTATGCACAAATTAATTAAAAAGTCAAAATGATGAAACTTTAACAGGCAATCCATTCAATACATTAAAAAACCAAATTAGAATACAATAAAAAATCTAGTCATTGGTTCAGCTGTTTTCTAGTGATACAAGAACAAACAGACTGATACATTTAAAAATGTTATTTTGTCTATTTTACAATTTAAAACAAATACTATATTGTGTATATTATTTAAAATATTCAGAAAAACATTATTACGTATAATAAGAGAGTTGCTATTTAATAATTTTATCTTATAAAGAGGGTGTGTCTTTTACTAGCGATGATGTCATTACACGTATAGATAAGGCTTGTTTATCCCAGCCGCTGTCAATCGTAAGCAGATAGATAAGATTCTTCTTAATTAGCTGTTGCATTGCATCGTTTAGCTCATTATATGAAGCGCTTATTAATAAATGACATACGATTGCATTAATTAATTAATGATTGTTTGTAAGCATTTATAATACATCGATATATACAGTAAGTAGGTACATAGTAATGATTGGTTCTTGGTTTGACAACTTTTTAATTTGTTAAAAAAAAAAAAAAACAAAAATTAAATTTAAATCACTAGTTGTACACTTGTTTTTTAAGCTTTCGTGACATAGAATAAAATTATTTTGATACCTATATAAAATCGATTTTTGTTACATGTATTATGTAAGTCCATTAGATCGTACTAAATGCATTCATCAATATGTATCTCAGTATATTCATTGTAGGGTATTGGAAATTAAAAGTGTGAAGTACAGTTTTATCCTATATATACCTACATAAATACATACATATATGTACATACGTATTTATTAATATAATGCGTGTCATCAGCTTTTTGTCGTGTGATGAAAAACGATGCAGTATAATCGCGTGTACAATGCTTTTGAACTAAATTTTTGAACATTTCAATACATATAGAGGGAAAGTCTGGCATTTTAAATATATTTTTTTTTAGATTTTTACAAATGTCCAGAGTATGAAATGAAACAATAATTTTTAAGCTTCGCATTTATTAAGCATTAATCAACATTAGTAATTATAGATAATTTAAAAATCAACGAAATATGAGGTTTGTTTCGATTTAGCCAACTTATTATTGTATTATTGTTTAATACTACTTACTACATCTAAGTTCTTACTGTGTGGATCAAAATAACAGTATTTCAAATTAATATTTTTCATTTGTAAATGTAATTCTTAATTAATTTTTATTTTTTAAAGTACACATAGAACAATAATGTGGCTTAAATAATTAATATTTTATTTTTCTTTATAGTTATAAATATAATAATGGTACAACTAAAAATATAGATTATTAAACAATAATACAATAATAAGTTCTCTAAAAATTGTAATAATTATAAAAATAAAAGCTAAAATCATATAAATAATATTCCATATTTCAAGTATAAAATAATTAAAATTATAAAAAAGGTTAAAAATTAAAATTAACAAATATTGTAAGGTACTTTAATGCCAATTTTCAAAATTTTGAATTCATTTTTGTTATTTGTGGATAGGTTGTCTGTAAAAACTATATTATAATGCTTTTGAGACATCTAACACCTTAGTCTCTCCCGTGACCATGATTGCTGTAAAGCAATCGAAACGTCGGGAACCAAAAATCAAAATAAATCCGCGGAAAATCCGAAAAGATAGTTTTATTTCAATGTCTAATATTTGCGTAAATCTAAGAAAGTATTAAACAAAGTGTACATATAACACAGTCTAGGTAACAAGTCATGTATCGTGTTTTGTAAATCTTTTTGTGTTCATTTATAATACTTTTTATTAGACATCTGTTACAAAAAGAGTAGACGCGGTAATTTAGACCGGCCCATTTTACCCAACTGCTTGTGGTCCATTTTAACCAACACTTGAATATATTATAAAAACAAACTTAATAAATTATAACCTTTAAATACCGGCAACCTCTTTTCGTAAGTTGATTTTGGATAAATTACGATTCTAAACAATAACTTTCAAACACTATATGATTACCTTTAAGTTAACCACACTTTCAGCACAGGTCGGTGAAATTTACATTAAAAATAACAAAAAAAGATATTTCAAAACAAAACATAAACGAACAATGTTACAACGAAAACAATATATAATCCGATATGCAATGAAGTTGAATACATATCGTTTAGTTTTGCTAATAATAAAATTCAGAAATTATTATTTGAGATATGAGGGTGGTCCAATTTAGTTGCCGTTCCAATACTTTATTTCTAAACGGCAAAGGTGATTTAAATTTCAGCGAACATTTTCTATAGAAGGCTTTGAATTATAATAATTAGGTATGTATGAATATACCTACATGTTTTTTTGTAAAAGTAAGTTAGAGCAGAAGTCCATCATTTTATCGGTCAACAAAGGAGGTACTTATCGAACTTTAAGTTCTAGATGTCTCCAACGGTCAAAGTACAGTATCCTAAAATATATACCTAGTTGATAACGGCTGGGGGCTCGTCCGTGACTCCACTCTATCAATACTGAGACTCAACAAATATTTGTGTTATAATTGCACTGTGACGTCTTATTGTAAAGTAAATAAATAATATTTTTTTGTACACGCTTAAAGGGCTCGATAACCTTTGGACTTGAGGGCTTGTCGCTAGTTTGTTTTAAGATAAAGTTATAAGTAGGTACTAGGTAGTATTATATATTGATTACACGTACCTATTCGTTATCCAATTAACATTAACAAAGAATTAAATTGAATAATGTACATTAGATTATTAATGTTTTTTTTAACAAAAAGTAAAGGAGCGCTTTTATAATATGATAAAATATACATATTTAAAGTTGGTGACGCACTAAATCAAAAATATGATGATTAGCTATGATTGCTTATCCTACTTATGAAAGACGCGCGATTGTGTTGCAAAATAGCATAGCAAGTACTTTAACATACTTATTATGTTTATTTCTGTACCTATAATGGCAAGTATCGGATACTTGAGCCTTCCTTCCGTTTTAAAAATGAATAGACCGTCTAAAGAGCCCTTAAAACAAAAGGCGGCTTACAAGATATTTGAATATTATTAGAAGAGGTACCTAACTGTTAGTTGCTGCTAAATAACAAATACTAAAACCAAAATCTTTATTGGTTTACGTACTTACAGTCTTAGACCATTTCTTCCCTTTAACGTACTTACAGTCTTAGACCATTTCTTCCCTTTAAATTTATTTACCTTCTAAATAAAATAATTATTTTTAACTAAAAAAAGATACACATTAAAAGTGCAACTTTTTTTTATGAGATTGTCCTTGCACCTTAAAAAATATTAAAAGATCGATTCACAATTGGCGAAGATATCAGATAAGATGCTTATACAGAAAAAAATTAAAATACAACCGAAACAACTTTTGAAGTCTTTCAAAAATGGTTTTAAGGAACCAGTTACCAAAATTGCTAGAAAAAGACGATTAGTATTTTAGAAACTCTGTTAAAACAATCGTAATGTAAATAAATATTTTTACTTTTTCAGATATGCTCTGTTTACACGACGAAATAGGAAGATACCAGTGCTTTTACAGGCAAAAGACACAACAAAGATTCAGAATGCTAATCTCGATCCCGCCGGACCTTTCTACTTTATATCACACGGGTTTTTGGAAGGCGGACATAAATTATGGGTACCTACAAAGTTTATATTTTTCCTTGACTTATTCTTTTTTTTCTGTCTCTCCTTTTATAATATCTTCTATTTTTCTACGATTAAATAAGTATTTTTGAACAATGTTTCCATATTTTGAAGTTGGATAGATTTCTTACAATTTTACTTTCTTGTACGTGTGGTAAAGTATATCAGTTTATATACTTGTATCAAAATTGAGAATTTACAGAAGTTTCTTTTATATTGCTCAGATTATTACGGAAGCCTAAATATTTTGTTGAAATAAATATTACGTAAAGCTCTTTAGCTTAGTAGCGAGTGCTTAAATATGCGTTTGTTATTAAAATCTATATACAAAAATTGCGAATCAATGCTTTAGGTTGCACGCAAGGTATAGCGTAGCACTAATTTGTTTTAATGTACGTTTAAATATATGATAAATATGCTGGGACATTAACTCACAGCATTAAGGCAGTGGTAGCCCAATGGTAACTCGCTCGCTTCGGTATCCGAGTGAAGCGGGTTCAAATCCCGGGTCTTGCACCTCTGATATTTTCATGTGCGAATCATTTCTATCATGATTACCACTTGCCTTACGGTGAAGGAAAACATCGTGAGGAAACCTGCATGTCTGAGAGAATCTAGCAAGTTTTCGAAAGACATGTGAAGTCCGCCAACCCGCACTTGGCCAGCGCGGTGGACTATGGCCTGATCCCCCTCGTATTGAAGGGAGGCCCGTGCCCAGCAGTGGGCCGTTAAAAAGGGCTGAACACATTAACACACAGCACCATCTAGTTCCATGGTAAGCTAGCTACAAAGCCTGTGTTATGGATACCTGATAGTTGATATACTACACATATATAACTTTAAATACATACATATTATAAATACAAACACCCATGACTGGAGTACAAACATTCGTGCTCACCACACAAATGAATGCCCCCAGCGGGACTCGAACCCGCGACCACTGGCGCAGAAAGTAGGGTCACTACAAACTGAGCCAAACGTGCCGTCAAATAAATAAATATATGATGATTTATAGATTACTAGCGACTTACTGTCCCTCGGGTGCGTCCTTAAGTACCCTAATTGTATGTATTACTACCGGTCATAGTTTATCCGTATACTAAATTTCATCCAAATCCGTCAAGCTGTTTCAGCGTGAAAGAGTAACAAACATACATACGTACAATCTTTTGCATTTTAAATAGTAGTCCAATTTTTTTTTAAGATTCAACACATGGCGGACGCGCTTTTAAACCAAGCAGGTAACGATGCTGCAACAGTTGTTGTTGTAGACTGGCGAAGAGGGTCCCAACCGCCTTATGGACAAGCGGTAGCCAACATAAGACTAGTTGGCGTCATGACAGCATATTTAATACATAGTTTTTATGTAAGTAAAGTAGTATGTCAACATGTTTTCTTACCGGTAGGTTAGTGAACACTTCTAAACTCAGAGTTTAGAAGTATATATATTATATAGTAATTAAATTTTAACTAAAAAAATAAAACGACTTCTTTAAAAGCAATTATACCACCCTTATTGTTATCACTATCGACATTTAAATTGGTTTCATATAAATTGCAATATACACTATTGATTGAAAAACATAATGTCAATCGGTTCATAATTGGCAAATACTAAAGAAATGTAGGTACATCCGAATTGAGTACGTTCTCTTTTTAAAGTGAGTTATAAATAAAGTTTAAGATAAACTTTTTATTTGCAATGCTTTTATTTTTATGCTTTTTAAATTGCTCTTTTGAATTCAATGTCTTAAAATTGAACTATGATAGATAAAATTATTAGCAACCTTATGGATTATAACTATGTAACAAAGTTCGTAATTTATTATGACTTTTTATTTATCTTTTCAGGAAATATTACAATTATCGGATTTGAGCAATTTCCATTTCATTGGTCATTCTTTGGGAGCACATTTAGGCGGTTACTGTGGACATGCTTTACAAAAGGTAAGTGCATATCCTCTTCCAATATTATATTTTACTAATGTTATAAAAATGTGGAAGTTGAGTAACAAACATCCATGAAAACATCCAAGTTTTCATGGATGTTTGTTACTCAATTACGCTAGAACGGCTAAACGGATCTGGATTCAATTTGGCACAGAGATAGATTATAGTTATCCCGGAAAAAATGTACGGTTCCCGTGGTATAGATTTGTTTTTCATTTTCCAGAGGTGAGCCGCTATTTATTAATTATTAAATAAATATCTCTTGTAATTATATATAAATCAACTTTCTTTTATCGGAAAACTATTTAGAAACTCTAAATACATTAATATTATTTTCACAATTTGAATTTCAAGCATTGAGACATAAAAACATATATGTATAGATACAGATTTCCTTTCCAACAAATATCTCTTCAAAAAGTTGTGTCGACATGTGACGTTATGTCAAACCAAAGAACAAAATTCAAAAATCGAAAGTCCTAATTGTCTAAACACAAATTCTAACTTAGACAAACCACATAAACTACTTTTTTTAAACGAAACGTGCGTTTTAATTTTGTCATCCGAAAAGCAATGAACAAAAGACGACGACGAATTTGACGGCACGTTTGGCTCAGTCTGTAGTGACCCTACTTTCTGCGCCAGTGGTCGCGGGTTCGAGTCCCGCTGGGGGCATTCATTTGTGTGATGAGCCCGAATGTTTGTACTCCAGTCATGGGTGTTTATATTTATAATATGTATGTATTTAAAGTTATATATGTATAGTGTATCAACTATCTGGTATCCATAACACAGGCTTCGTAGCCTACCATGGAACTAGATGGTGCTGTGTGTTAATGTTCCAACTAAAAAAAAAAGAGATTTGAAAAAAGACAAAACATTAAAATTTTATTATTTTAAACAATAATGTAAATATTTAAATTTTCAGAAATTTAATCTGAAATTGGGCCGAATCACCGGGCTTGACCCCGCGGCACCATATTTCAGTAATACAGTGACTTTGGTGCGTTTGGACAAATCAGACGCGGATTATGTCGATATTATTCATAGTAATGCAATGCCATTGTACTTCTCAGGTAATTTAATTTTACACAATATTCATACGTATTTCTTTTATATTGTATTTGTATTATATATTTTATAAGGTAATAAAATAAACTAACTTTCACACTAGTGAAAGGCATGCGTGATGAAAACATAAAATTATGCTCTATTTAAATATTCAAAATATGTTTTTTTTTGTTATATGTACTCTGTTCAATTATACCGTACTTTCTTCATTCTAAGTTCAATATATATTTGTTATCACAATCATATTTATTTATTTATTTAATTAGGATCACCAACATGATATACAGTAATTAAAAAAATATTCAAATTGTATAAAGGAGGTCTAAATCTAACTGTTATCATATTTGTAGGTAACCACGACATGCGTAAACAGTTACACGGAGCATTTAAAAATAAAAAATTAACAGTATTATAAATTATATTAAAAAAAAAATTAAGACACTATTATAATTATTCACTTGAAGCAACAAAAGAAAATCACATTAATATTATAATTAAGACAAGAAATAGTAGGCGTGTGGAGATTTTTTGGGACTTCTTCACGCTGTAACGGTTTTTCTTGAAATTCAGAAATGAGAGCTTAAATAAAACCTATCTTTTTGGATTTCTTCGTCAATTTATTTTAACTTTTGATCCCCGACGCTTCGGATGCTTTACAGCAATCATGGTCACGAGAGAGACTCTTGTTAGGAGGTTAAGGTTCTTCATTTGTACTTGTCTTCATAAATAACACAGAGTGTGTCATAGACAAAACAAACATTCAACATACACTACAAAATGTTAGCTGCACACTCGATCTATATCATTGCCCATTGATAAAATAACAGAGATTCTCCCGAAAAGATAGTTTTATTTAAAATGACAAATATTCGCGCAAATCTAAGAAAGTATTAATAAGAGCTTATATAACAAAGAATTCAATCATTTCCAGGTTTCGGTATATCAGAACCGATAGGCCACGTGGATTTCTATCCAAATGGCGGTTCAATACAACCTGGTTGCAAGAACGACGCGCCCACTTACCAAGGGATGGACAATGACATGTACTTGCAAGTGGTGAAGTATGTGAGCTGCAACCACGAGAGGAGCTATGAGTTGTTCACGGAAAGTGTGGCTCCTAGTTGCCCTTTCATGGCTATACAGTGTAGATCTTATGAGGTATGGCTGATTTTTTGTAGTTTTTGTAATTATAATTACCTTGCAATATAGTGTAGTTTCTCTAGTGTTATGATAATTTCTTTATGTCAGAACCGATACACGAACCCAGGAATTTATTTAAGCAGCCGTACAAACTAACCATTAGAATAAGAAGGTAGTTGAAGCTCTATTATCTATATAATATTTATATGAATGTTTATATATAATAACTATCGACTTACTCTCGCTTAGCTAGGGTGCGTCCCTAGATACACGGATTTTGTTCATAATTATATAGGTTTTAATTTTTTTGCCCGGATTTGCCCGGGCTGGTATAATACTTTTTCTTAAATAAAAGTAGCCTAAGTTACTTCTTATAACATCAGCTTCTTATAACCAGTAGTTTCAGAGATTAGCCGGAACAAACAAAAAGACAGATATTTTTTTTTCTTATAAGCACAGTATATTATACTTTCTTTAGTTTCATTTCAATTGAATGTGTCGTCTTAATTCGCGTCTAACTTTTGATTTCTAACACTACATGTTTTAAATACATACTATATATCTATATAAATAAAAATGAGTGTTGGTAAGCGCATAACTCAGAAATGGTTGGACCAATTCGGCAAATTTATTTTTTTGTATGTTCCTCAAGGTCCACGGAAGGTTTTAATACTTAAAAAAAAAGAAGAGAAAAGAAAAACTATATCCATGTTACTATATCCAAGCTAAGTTAAGCGAACCCGAGCGAAGCGAGGGTGAGTCGCTAGTTTTAAATAAAACTATTTTTTCGTGGATTTATTTGGTTTTTGGATCCCGACGTTTCGAATGCTTTACAGCGATCATGGTTACGGGAGAGACTAAAGTGTTAGATGTCTCAAAGGTTATATAGTTATTACAGACAGTCTATCCACAAAATAACAAAATGCATACTACATGTTCCCAGGCGTTTCTAGAAGGCAACTGTACAACATGCGACAACAAGCACCTGTGCGTGCCGATGGGCCTGCACTCGTACAAGACGTACAAGCGGCTGCGGGCGGGCGGCCTCGTCGAGTCCAACGCTAACGTGGCCTTGTACTCTCTCACTGGAAGATCTAAACCGTTTTGTCGTGAGTTTTGGTTTTATTATATACTATTGATTAACTGCATCGGTGGTATAGTGGCTAGCACATAAATAAATATATTAACACATTAACATAGTACCATCTAGTTCCATGGTAAGCTACGAGGCTTGTGTTATGGATACCAGATAGTTGATACACTACACATATATAACTTTAAATACATACATATTATAAATATAAACACCCATGACTGGACAAATATTCGTGCTCATCATACAAATGTATGCACCAAGCGGGACTCGAATGCGCGACGTCTGGCACAGCAAGTAGGGTCACTACAAATTGAGCCAACGTGTCGTCAAAACATACGGCTGCACATCCGGAGATCCTGGGTTCAAGTCCCGGGTCGGGCTAAGTTTAATTCTTGAGTTTTTTTGTTAAGATATTTTCAGTAGTAGCCCGAAGTTGGGAATTTGGCGGTGTTTTACCCCCGTACCTCGTCGGTCCTGCGCCTTCACTCTCATGCCGCCATGGCCGAAATTGGTTATTTTTGTTAACTAATGATATAGCCTGGTTTTGGCCGGGTATAAAGAGAAGTTACTGAGTGGTTTTCCGTATACAATGAACAACTTAACTATGTTTTATAGTATTTAGATGATGGCCATAGAAAACCATATATATTACAAATAAATAAACTTGCATTTTACTATTGAGACCGCACGTTGATTTACCATTTCAAACTGTTACCAAGCGCAACGGTTTAAACAGTTATAAACACCATAATGTAGCAATGAGTAGCAATTTTTCCAAACATTAATCATAAGTATTTGCTTGGTTCCGAATGAAATCCGCGGCTTTCGTCGTAGCAGACAGTGCCAGTCAACTCCCATTACCTAAAATTTAATATGAGTTATGGGTCTAATTCTTACTTGTTATAATTTTTATTTAAATACTTAAAAAGCTTTAAATTTACATAGGTATTCATTTTTATTATAAGTTTTTTATAAAGTATAGCCAGTATAGTCAGATTTAAAAAAATCATACTTTGTGAATGTATGGAAATACCACACTTATATGTATAAGAATGGTATTTCATATATATATTTTAAATAGTTATTTATAGTTGCCCATGGAGTCAAATTGCTAAACATTTCTTAAAAAAACGTAACATCTCTTATCACCTCTACTGGTGATGGGAGAGTAGTTTCGTTTTTTTTTTTTGCGGGGGAATGCGGCTAGCGTTTTTGCCACTATTCCACGCGGACATGACTTGTACAGACATAATTAGGTATACATTTATATATACCTAATTATGTCTGTACAAGTCTCAAGTCAAGTATATATAATTAAGTATATTTGTAAAATTTTTAATGTAAATATATATAGTTATGTATGTAGTCCTTAATGTAAATAAATATTTCATTTGAATATATTTTTTACAGGAGTTCACTACGAGGTTACTTTAAAAGTATCTAATTCATCTGAGAGTAGGGTGCACGGTCCGGACGTGGGGCGCGTGTCGGTCACTCTCGTGGACAGGAACAATAATAAAAGCGATCATAAGTTTATGAATGATGAACAGTGAGTATTATTTTGCTTTTTCATTTAATTCAGTTCATTTCTCTTGATAATTTCTTCAAAGCATGCTAGTTGAGAACCGACTACTTCGCCAATGTCACGTAAAATGTGGAAGGCCTTTTTCACTTATTAAACTTTTTACCTTGTTGAAAAACTCCATTTGGATCCCATCAAAAGCGACAAAAGCCACATAGAAACCGATATATATTTATTGGTTTCTATGTGGCTTTTGTCGCTTTTGATGGAATCCTATTGGAGTTTTTAAACATGGTAGTCCGCTAATAAATTTTCGTAAAAATTGACAACTAGTTTGAATGAACAATTGCTGTACCTATCTTATTGTTGATAGTGATGAGTTTTGTGTGTCTTTATTGAATCTATAATTAAGCAACATAAATTAGTTGGATGTATATTTTAATAATAATAAAAAATATATTTAAGTGGGGCTCTTATACATCAGACGTGATTTTTTTGCCGTTTTTATAGATATTTGTACGGAACCCTTCGTGTGTTGGGCCGGTTTTTTTTTTACTAAATTAACAAGTATAATGAATTTAATCTAGTGATTTGTTTTAATTTGCCATAAATGAATTGTGTAATGTTAAATCATTAATGACTTACTGGCTTAGCCAAATTTTATATCACTATCATATGTAAGAAAAAAAACGTGTGTGTGTACTTATGTACTCACGTAAGAAGTTATACGACGTAACAGAACAAACATAGCTAAAGATTTAATTCCGTATGTCACAACTATTTGTTTTTAAAAGGAATGTAGCTAACTTCATCATGTCGCTTTCAGCTGACTTCATTATGTCGCGTTTTGGCTGTCGGTGTGCGCGCATCGTAAAAATTTTTCTCTCATAATTTTTCCGAACGTGCCAAAAGAAGTATAATTTCAAAAAAAATTAAATTAAAATATATCTTACAAATTGTCGCAAGTACGGGTTCAAAGATCAATATTTTTATTGATTTCATAATATTTTAATAAGATAACCTAAGTATCTACATTAAGATGTATACACGGAACTAAATTATCAATGTTTATAAACTGCATGTTTTTTTTTAGTTTTTTACGGTATTATAAATATTATGTGACGTTTCATTTACGCAACGTATTTCCAACTTATATTTTTAGACGTTTGTATGAAAACATTAACGCCGTATAAACAAACGGTACATTTATAATCTTTCTGTAGTTTCTTACAATGATATTTCATAATTCTCTGGTACTTTACATTTGGTACCTATTTGCTCTTAGAAATTGTTGAACTCCCTCTCTCTCTCTATCTCTTCCTGGTTATATACCCCACATGGTGGTGGGATCAGCCTTCCTTTTTTTCCGCTTCACAGTATCGGAGACACCGTCTTCGAAAAGCCTGCACTTTATGTCCTTTGACACTACATCTTTCCATCTAGTTTTTGGTCTGCTGAATTGAGTAAAATTATATTTTAAGAAGTGCTTTAGAGAAGATCTAAAACTTTTACATTTTATTTATTTATACTGTAGTAGCTACTTTGTAGGCAGTGGTAGCCCAGTGGTAACGCGCTCGCTTGGGAAACCGAGTGAAGCGGGTTCAAATCCCGGATCTCGAACCTCTGATATTTTCATGTGCGAATCATTTCTAGCATGATTACATTTACTTTCACATTTATAGTATTAGAATGTTTTTTTTTATTATTGTGGTACTAATAAAATTTCAAATTTTACAGAAAATATTACAGGCCAGGAGATCTCGAAACTAAATTGATGGCGTTTAAAGATACGGGCTACCCTCCTTTATCAGTCATCGTTGAGTGGAAGTACGAAGCGAATTTGCTAAACCCCATGACATGGAGGCTATTGAAATCATCTAGTATTTACATAGAATACATCAAAATATCATCTATTGAGTATAACACTGAGTAAGTATATCTTGTATTATTATCAGACTAATCACTTCAAAGTAATATTATAAAGTATACCCACGCCTCTAGATGCCCTTTGCATTTATATAATAATACTACGTTTTCGCGGTTAGCTATGTTTATACATCACCGGTGGTAGGACTCTGTCAAGCCTGAGGAGTCCGACTGGATGGGTACCACCCCCTTATCTATTTCTGCCGCCAAGCAACAATGATTGCATTGTTGTGTTCCGGTTTGAAAGATAAGGTAGCCAGCGCAATTACAGGCAAGTGGCATATCATCTTAGTCCTCACAGTGACAACGCACCTGTGGCTCTGTATTTTTGTTAGCCAAAACCTAAATGCATGAACCGTAGGTGTTATGGGCGACAGGTACTGCTTTCCATCAGGTGGTCTGTCTGCTCGTTTGTCACTGAATCTTATAAAAAAAAAAAAAAAACTGCCGTAAAAATCTTACCTTACCTTTGTTTAAAATATTATACTTTATATCCTGGTATATCAAGTAACAGAATAGTAACATATAATAAAATTGTAACTAAGCCGAATCTGTATATTAAATATTTTTTGGAAAATCTTATTGAAATAGACATTATTATCGATACAGAGGCCGAATCTATAGTTTTTAGAATTTTTGTCTGTCTGTCCATCTGTCTGTCTGTCTGTCTGTTACCGCATCACGGAAAAACCGCTGGAGAGATTTTGTTGAAATTTGGTATGATGATAGCTGGTTATCCGGGTCAACATATAGGATATTTTTACTGCGGGAAAATGTCTCATTTCTGAGAAATCTTTACTAAAAGTTAAAACGTAAGTAGAGACGAACCCGAGCGGACCGAGTGTGAGTCGCTAGTATAATATATTCCCTTGTATTGATTAAGGAAATTTATTATTTGGACGTGTCACTACTTATTTTATCAATCTGATAACTTACGACAATTTACCTTAAAAGTCCGTAATAATTAAATGAATTATTATTTGTTTTAGTATCACAGTGTGCCCGAAGTCTAAGAAACCAGTTGTTACAAACTTGCCAACAATCATGAAGACAAAGTATTGCAGCTTTACATAATTATTTTTCAGATCTGGTTAGAAATTTGTACATTTGTACGTATAAAGAAAATGTTTGTTTTGTATCAATGCAAGTTGAAAGTATTATTTATCCTAATAGTATTTTTATTAGTTAAGATTATATTAAGAATTGGTTAAGAGAATTAGTCAAAATGATCATAAATATAATATTTACTGTACATACATGCAATGTTATATATATATATACATACTGTTATTGCTTTTTAAATAATTAAACGCTTAATTCTATGTAACACTTGTTTTTTTCCTATCCTCAAATAATCTTAATATATGCGATAAGTGAGTTTGTTGGTGTTATTTTAAGTTTTTATAAATTCCATTATCGTTTTAGGATTTTAAAAGCTGTTATCTATTATTTTTTATAAAAACAAATTTTTCCAAAAGAAAGGAAGTCCTAAAAATATTTTGAAAAGTAAATAATTTTGCACATTCGAAAGAGTTTATACTTATATACCTATTCATGGTTTATTTTACTACTTCTATTTTGTTGAGTTTGAATGCTTAGCTCATATCATTATGTAAAAATAATGCTCCTCTACTGACTGAAATAAAAATGTAAGGCACAGATTAAGGAGTAAGGTTTACAATATTTAAGGATAAACTATTAAGTGGTCGTAAGAAAAAGTAATGTTTGGGCGTCCGCCCAATATATATAATAAAATACTATACAGCGCCATCTATTGTACAAAATTTATAATATGCCAATTATGTTGGTCTCAAAATAATTCCAAGATGCATTCTTGTAAGTCATTAAGTATATTAAATTAGACTACTATTGGAAATGGTAAAGTTTGTGCGTGGATGTATGTTTGTATTGCTCGTTGAGCCGTCTGGAGTAATATACAGGCTTCTTTTAGGCACATGGAGATGTTCTCAAAGGCACAGATCACATAATACTATACTAGTACAGATGGCTTATCCCATACAAAGAAATTGGACAGCACTCATTCGGGCTATTTTTGTTTACTTGAATAGATTATAATAGATGTCATTGATCCGCAAGTAGTTAAACTGTTTTATTTTAAATTTGTAAATACGTGGTAACTAACGTATGATATATACTGTAAAATTTATTCTGCATTCGATTAAACAAATTACAGTGATTTCAACAATTTTTAACCATGATAAGCTTCTAATGAAAAGTAAAAGCGCCATCTGTGCACAATGCACATGCACTACAAGCCCATTACCTAATTGTTGACATACTTACCAATAATAGTAACTAGTAATTAATAAAATTACACAAGCTTGATTTATGGGTGTATTATTTCGTTTTCACTTTCACACTTCCACACTTAGAGTATTTTTTAAAATCATAATATACCTTTTTGGGACCTAGATTTTTATCTTTTGTTAATTTATCCCAATTTTAATAACAAACCGATACATGTAACATCATCTATTGACATATATTTGAACTAATATTTCTTTGTTCGTGATGAGATCCCATTCCGGAGGGTAAGTAATACATACAATATTGGTGCAATTAATATATAATCAATTAATTAGTATAACTAACTATTCATAGTAAATTAAATTGAAAGTAATTTGTGGGTTCTGACTAGTTACTGACTAATGTATTTTTACTATATTTTATGTATCAGTAGCTTTAAATTTTTAATACATTAGAAGCAATTACAACACAATAATTAAAAGGCATCAGGCAAAGACACTTAAATTGTAAACATTTAGCGTCGATCAAAAAAGTATCCTAGATCCCGTACATAAGTTCTCTTAAAAATGTCACTAATTGTGTTTAGGTAATTATTCTAGTAGAAATAAATATACAACAATGTAAATTGAACCTTAAATGCAATGCTTACGGTTGTTTTTATAAAAAAAAGTAAAAGCACGCTCAAATGTTCAAATGAGTGCTCATTTAATGAGGACATTTTTTGTCGCCGATTGTGTATCTTATTTTTTTGATCGATGATATTTAGCAAAGAAATAAAATTTATTGTTCCGTTGATAAACAAGAAATTGATAAAAATTGTACTACATATTATTATTTTATAATATTGTTTTTATAAGAAAAAAATATAAAGGTCTGTGAACATCTGTATCTTCTGTACTTCTGAGTTCTGCCTACTGTCATTAGTGTCAAAATTGACAATTGTGTTAGCATGGGTGTATCTTTACTGTGTTATTATGATTTCATAATTCATTTCACGTAATAATAGTTATATCATACCGTATCCTTTGTGATACTTCTGGAAGGAGGGCGTAGTTTACCTTTGAATGCAATGGGAGATAATCGAAAAAAGAAAAAGTTTTACTTTCGTAAACGTAGAAACAAATATTGTTTGGAACCCGGCTTTAGAGGTTTCTTTTGCACATGCAACTTTAGGGAGAAAGATTGTGTTAAAGAAATGTATAACTTGCTTAACGAGTACGCAAACAAGTTGTATCCAGATGAAGATCCTCAGCAGCAGGAAAGGCCAGCCTCAGTAGATTCCGATGAAAGATCTGATAGTGAATCTGATAATGAGACTGATATTGGAGATATGCTCAAACGTGAGGTGGAAAATATGAAAAAAGATTCTCGAAAATCTCTGAGGCATAAGCGATTTCAAGTTGTAGAGACAGGAGCTTCTAACTGCATTTTTATCAAGACAAATTTACCTAGTCCGGAAGAATTAACAAATGCTATTATAAAAGACTTATCTACTACCAAAGTGCAGAAAACGAGGCATGTGTTGCGTTTATTACCAATCATGGCCACTTGCAAAGCAAACTTGCCCGATATTATGGAATGTGCAGGGAAACTATTTGATAAATATTTTCTGAAAGAGCCATCAACATTTGCTGTTATTTTTAATAAAAGATTCAACAGCAGTGCTTCTCGAGACCTTATCATAAAAGAACTTGCCGATATGATTGTTCTTAAGAATGGTGGAAACAAAGCAGATTTAAAAAATCCTGGTTTGTGTATTATAGTTGAGATAATAAAAGGAATGTGCTTACTGAGTGTTGTAGACAATTATTATTCTTATAAGAAGTATAATTTACATGAAATATGTAAAGAAGAGACGGTAAATGATTCTGAAGAGACACAAGCAAAGAAGTTCAAGGCTGACATATCTCAACCAGTGGAACAAAGTAAAGATCAGTAGAAATGTTTCTCTCTTTATTGTATTCCAATCTAGGTTAAGGCAACCTGGGGCCCCATACCAATTCTTGCACCAAATTTTCTCTATTTCTTATCTTTTTAAATAAATGAATGTTTACTATATAAAATAAATGTGTAACTTTAATAAGGTGTTTTATTTATGATACCTACATTGTATTGTTATTTGAACATTCTAAAGTTCTACATTACATATAATGAAGATTGAATTGTCTGTTGTTTTAAGTAATTTGTAAGCAAGCAAATATGTTGACTTTATGTTGACATTTAATGTCTACATGTTTACATAAGGTACAATAAGTTATTAGTGATATAAGAGATATTATGTAAGAATTATATAACTGTTATGTAACCAAGTCAGTAGAGTTACATAGTAGGTAACTTATCCACCTATGCAAACCATAACAGTAGAACCACATCCTTCCAAAAGCTTTATTGTAGTGCCACTAGATGGCATTGCTATACTTGTTTAAATTCTTAGAAACAAATTGATAAGTAGTTAAATTATATTACACTAGCGACTCACCCTCGCTCCGCTCGGGTTCGTCCCTACTTCCGTTTTAACGTTTAGTATAAATTTCTCAGAGATGAGATATTTTCCCGCAGTAAAAACTATCCTATATGTTGGTCCGGATATCCAACTATCATCATACCAAATTTTATCAAAATCCCTCCAGTGGTTTTTCCGTGATGCGGTAACAGACAGACAGACAGACAGACAAAAATTCTAAAAACTATAGATTCGGCATCTGTATCGATAATATTGTCTATTTTAATAAGATTTTTCAAAAAATATTTAATGTACAGATTCGGCTTAGTTACAATTTTATTATATGTATAGAATCACAGAATTGATGAATTTCTATTCCGTGTATAGAATAGTGACTCACTCGCTCCGCTCGGGTTCGTCCCTAGATACGTTTTAATATTTAGTATAAATTTCTCAGATATGAGATATTTTCCCGCAGTAAAAAGTATATACATATATGTTGAGCCGGATAACCACCTATTATCATACTAAATTTCATCAAAATCTATCGAATAGTTTTCTCGTGATGCGGTAATAGAATTTTTTTTAAATCTATAGATCCGGCCTCTGTTTCGTTAATAATGTGTATTTCAATAAGATTTTCCAAAAAATAAAAAATATTTAGTGTATAGATTCTGCTTAGTTACAATTTTGTTACATACTACCATTGCCCGCGGCTTCGCCCACGTTCAGATGACCAAAAACCAAATTCTTAGGTTTTACATATTATTACACTCTTGACTCTTACATATACCAATTTCATTGTGTTTCATTGTCAATTGCATGATTGGTAAATATGGCGGTGATTGACATTGCCACAAAGGTTCTTCCGTTTATCTCTTATTTGATTTAGTAATATTGCAGTTTTTGCTTTAACAATAACGTTTATAGATTGTCTATACTTCTGTTTTGTTTGTTTGTTTAGTTTTGGGCGACAATCTCTCAAACTACTGAATTAATTTTATTCATTTATTTACTAATAAACAGCTATTTATTAATTTTTATTTAACTGATTATTTAAATAACATAATAATAACTTTTCTTAATGTTAATTTGTCGCGAAATGAGGATGGGTTAGCGCTAGATAGCAATATTTTCCGAAACGATTTTCAAAATAAAAGTGTTGGGGAGAGTGAAAGTTTCAGAAGTGCATAATTAAGGTAAATAAGTAAATAATTTTAAACAAATGCTTTTTATTATTTCATATGGCTTGGCTAATATGATTAAAGTCGTAAGCATTTTATTGCGTCCTTTAAGCCTTTCCACCTTTCAAGAAATGGTGTCAAAAAATCTGAAAGAGTTGAGTTATAAGTTATAACAGTTTCTAAAATACTTTTATCGAAAATTATCTTGCAGATATGGAATATTTTTAGTTACCCGCTTTGTCAGTTAAACAACAAAAAATAGTATGAAACGAACTTATTTTTACAATTAATAAAAGGTGTCGATATTGTGGAAACGTAAATATTATTCGTATTTATTTTAGTGTTAACCTAACAAAAAACGTAAGTAAGAAAAACAACACAGTATTGCTATACGGAACCTATAATGCGCGAGTTGGACTTAGGTACATTTGCCCAGTTTTTACATTAAAAGATTTAGAAACATTAACATTATTTCCTAAACAATAAAAAATTACATATATTTTCATTTGAAAATTGTTTTGGCCAACAAAATATTACTAATATGTTACTAATTTATAAAGGCAAAACGTTTGTTTTATTGATAATTCGAACACGGGTGGAGCCGCGGGTAATTTAGTAGCAATTCTAATAGAATCATAGAAAGGTCATATCCTGGTACATTCAAAATTTTGGAATTAAAACTACGTATTTTAAAAACAAAGCGACATCTATTATTAAACATCTAAATAACACAAATAAACATTTATAAAATTATTTTAATGAATCAAATAGCGTAATTAATTTGTTTTTAAGATAGGCTATTTTTAATAATTTTTCGCCATATTTAGTAAGTAACCTTGCTGGTAACCTTGTTAATAGAATCATCGTGGTTTTATTTTAACCAGTTTTTGTATTTTTTTCTCAGAAATGAGATATGTTCCCGCGATAAAGGAGTATCCTATAGGTATTATGTTGACCAGGATAACCAATACAGATTCAGCTTAGTTAAAATTTTATTATAATATGTATATAGATAATATAGATATAGATTAATTGATAAATTACTATTTTTTAAACCAAATACTTAGATTTTTTGGTTATTTGGGCACGGGTTTGACTGCGAATAATGCTAGTAATTCTAATAAGACAATAGAAAATACATACCTATCTATATATAATTTTTTTTTGAATGAAAATTGTGTACTTTAAAAACTTAAGGCGACATGACATCTAGTAATGGTTTTCTAAAGAACACCTAACTAAATATTTGTCGAGTTATTTTTTATTATCGCTATTGATATGTTTTTTTATCAAGAGAAGCTAATTATTATTCATTATTTTGACCTATTTTGTACGATGCCTTGCTAAAATGTTTATAGTTTATTCTAAGAAGTTTTTGTTTCTTTTTTCCTCAGACATGAGATATTTTTTCGCAATAAAAAGTATCCTATATGTTGGTCCAGATATCCAGCTATCACCATACCAAATTTCATCAAAATCCCTCCAGTGATTTTTCCGTGATGCGGTAACAGACAGACAGACAGACAGATAGACAGACAGACAGACAGACGAAAATTCTAAAAACTATAGATTCGGCTTCTGTATCGATAATAATGTCTATTCCAATCAGATTTTTGAAAAATTATTTAATGTACAGATTCGGCTTAGTGACAATTTTGTTATATGTATAGATATGTATAGAATTCATAAGGACGGTCAATCTGTAAAAAAAGATGTCGCTGTAAAATATTTTTTTAATATGAAATGATATTACAATTGCCATATCCACATATATACAGAGTATTATATACAGAATAAAAACCATAATATTCAACAACACATTCCCTTCTGTTCAACACAAAATTTATTAGGAACAAGGAGCGACGGCTACTCGAATATAGGGTAAACATCATGTACAGGGATAAAGTCGTTAAGAGATAGTCGTTCTTTGTTCTAACATTTAAGACAGGGGCTTCTTAACAAAATATTGAAGAATGAAGCAAAATATTTAAACTAGTAGTTATTTAATATATTTACAAAAAAATGTTTTATTTACAACAAAACTACATGAAAAATTATTTGTTAACTGGTGATTTTACAAGAAAGGACAAAATACACTTAACACTGTATAATATATAAAAATAACAGCATACTGTATGAACATAACTATATCGTAACAGAAGGAGCCTTGAAACAAAGGGAACTAATCAACAAAGGCATCTTTGACCGGCGTTCTGTCATCAACCTGGTCAAAGCATATACATAAAAATGTCTTCGCAATTGAATGAGCCTGCTCAGTGAAATTTACCCGTAAATAGTTCATAATGTTTTTTCCAATAAATAATAACAAATTGATTATTAGAGCCAATATAATTTAATAATGACTTTTTGTTTGTTTAGGCAGTGGTAGCCCAGTGGTAACGCGCTCGCTTGGGAAACCGAGTTCAAATCCCGGGTCTCGAACCTCTAATATTGTGCGAGTCATTTCTAACATGACTACCACTTACGCTTACGGTGAAGGAAAACATTATGAGGAAAGCTGCAAGTCTGAGAGAACCTTGGAAATTTTTCGAAAGTTATG
Source organism: Argynnis bischoffii washingtonia (assembly GCA_033884665.1). Taxonomy (NCBI): domain Eukaryota; kingdom Metazoa; phylum Arthropoda; class Insecta; order Lepidoptera; family Nymphalidae; genus Argynnis; species Argynnis bischoffii. The sequence goes on along the minus strand of CM066618.1, from coordinate 6,915,339 downwards.
CAAAATCCGCCAATCCGCACTTGGCTAGCGTGGTGGACTATGGCTTAATCCTTTCGTAATGAAAAGGCCTGTGCTCTGCTCTAACGTTGAAAAGGGCTGAATACAATACAATTAATAACAATGACTGGATCTACTTAAATGATTCATATGTCCTGTCATCCTATACATAATACATATACCTGAATGCTTTAAAACCAGAAAACTAGAACTAGAAAGTAAGTAAATACGTACTCTTAAATGTAGGAATTTTAATTGTTTATTATATTGCGACCTTATATGTAAGCATGTACCTATATTGTTAAAATGTTGTTTGTGCCAAGTAATATACAAATTTGAAAGTTATAATAGTTAACTAGGATTTCTTTATGAAATTTGATAACTTCATTAAATTAAACTTTATCAAAATGGAAACCGATTTCACAGAGGAATAAATACAGAGCATACAAGGTACTTATATATAAATATGTATGTGCATAACGCTGGAGCATATCACCCTCTATTTTTTTCACTTTACTATTTAGGCAAACTGTCACGACCTGAGAGAGATTAGAGGAAAAACTGACGACATCATGTTCCAACTTTTTTACCACCGACTAACAAAATTCGGGCGGCTTCTAAGAATTTTTTGACACAAAAGCCAGTATTTATGGACCGGAGACTGACTTTCTTACAACTAACTCTTCGGTAAAAATTTTAACTCATCTAAATGATATAAAAATTAATTATGTTGATAAATCAATTAAGTCAGGATGTGAACGAAGTGGATATGTCATTAGTTAAGCTAAAAAATATACATTATACAAATTTTTAATAGTTATTATAAGGACTTATCAAAGGAGAATTTGAAAGAAAATGGAAAACAACCTAAACTGCTTTATTGGTGAAGTAGACTAATTAAAAGTTTTAAGAGTACCTACTATTAGTTCTGTTGGAACAGAGCCAAAGCATTTTGAATAAAAATTCTTCTTTTAGATTGAAACAACATTCAGTTTGATAACAATTCTTACTAATAATTATTTGGTTTTTATTTGATTCAGGCACTTTACTGGAATCCAGATATTAGTCTTAATGTCATGAACTGGGAATTGTTAAGGCTTTCGCAGACTTTGGTCAATTTCAAAATATAGAAGATTCTTTTCAGTAGATGATCCAATCTTTAAAATATTGACATATTAATCTCCATATATACTATATACTATAATGCTATAACATAAAATAATTTACTATTTTTCCAATTTATTAATTCCAAGACAAACTTGTTCTAATAAACAGAAGTGCAAAAATAATTCGATGAAATGTGTTGCATCTCTATCTCGAACTATGTGAAAATATCGTTAGAATAAATTTTAATATATATCTTATAAAATATACTTGCTCACTTATAAATTGAAAGATTTTCCAATAAGAAATAGTCGTTAATAAGGAATAAGGATGTAATTTAAGTCATACTGAGGGCAGTGGTCATCAGCTAATGACATCCCTTGACGATCGTTAAGGCTTAGGATATGCATTTTATTTTTCCTCTTCACAGTCAGCAAATTTCCTTTCCACGACCCGTTTTCCTCGTTCAAATGAAAAATTCGTCACAAGCTTCCTACAAGTGAAAAGAATATTAATGAAGGCCTACATAGTATGATACAATGTAATTAAGTTCTTATGTAGATATGTAGTTGGTCATATTCATAAAGGGTTATTTTAGGTTTTTCATATTTTTTAAAACTAGCGTTGGTTGAAAATATATTTTACGTATAGCTCATATGAATTAGTAAGTTGTAACATACTTTCTAATTATACCAGTTCCGTATGTAGTGGTTTATATATTTTTATTTTTAAGTGAAGATCACCAAACAAAAACCTCGCTTCATATAAAGAGAAAGCCTACCACTGACTTTTTCAATTAAATTCATTGATATAAACATATACTTACATTTTTAAACGTCTTTTTAATAATTATTACTTATAACATAACGTATACGTAGACCCCAATATTTTATCAATTTTACAGATAATTTCTAACGAATGAATGAATAGATAAATAATTAAAATAGACAAAAATGTTTTTATTTCGTATCGTGTACATTTGTCATAAGTGTTTCAGCATGTTTTCATAGATACATTCGTTAGGCGATTGCATGCGCGCCAAGAGCGGCGCATTGGCCACTTAAGCCTAGGTGGTCTCTATGCTCTGGAATAACAAGCACGAGCGAACTGGCAAATCCATTCAATCTGGACTATGTCTGGGGTAAAATGCTTTCTCGAACGAACACATTTTAGCATGTTTTATTTTTTTTAACGTAAAAATGCTTAGGGCAGCTTCAATGTAGTTAGAGTAAAGACCTTATTTTTTTCTCTAGATAGGTACTACGTATTTATTTGCTCTCTCATTAATCAAGTAAGTAGCAAATACGACTGTTGATAGTGATATGGATGTTGTGTAATTTACTTAATTTTTTGACTCATTATGTTTAGAAAGTCTGGTTAAAGTTATGGCCAACTATATTTCTTCTAATGCTTATGTATACCGTGTTTTATAAACACGTCTTAGAACGAGCGTCGAAAGCGCGTCCATTGCACGCTATAAAGTCGCCGTGTGCCTAAACAGCAATGTTATCTATACAGATAAATAGAATTGGAGTGTCTGTTTGTAATATTAAAATAACCGCTTTTTACTAAATGCATATGGATGTATACACGGTACATATACCAAAACAATATTTTTTACAATTTTTGTCTGTCTGTCTGTCTGTTTGTTTCGGCTAATCTCCGAAACGGCTGGGCTGATTTTGACGGGACTTTTACTGGAAGATAGCTGATGTTATAGGGAGTAACTTAGGCTACTTTTATTTTAGAAAAAGAATCAGGGTTCTGCGAAAAAAAATTAAAACCCATGAAATTGTGAACAAAATCCGCGTACAGCATACGCACCCGAGCAAAACGAGGGTAAATCGTTATATAATTGAGATTAATATCTTAGGAGTAGCAAGCTCCTGTTTATGTATACCTAAACACAGCTAACCGTGAAATCGTACCTAGGGACGAACGCGAGCGAAGCGAGCGTGAGTCGATAGTATCTAAATATAACAGAATATTAATACCGCCATTATAATACCATTATTTATCTGTACAGATTTCTTTAATAAATCTTTTTGATTTTCAATATATTGTACATTTTAAAATCTATAGACCTCCCGACCGACTTTGGCCACTGCGACCAGACTCATTGAGACTAGCCATCTGCGCAGGAGATACTATAGTGAACAAGTGTACGCGCAGACACAAGTGCACTCTCTATTCCTGTTACTCTCATACTCCGGTCGGACGATTAATTCTTGGAGAGTTAAGGCGCAGGACCGACGGCTTTACGTGCTCTCCGAGGCACGGGGGTGAGACACCGCCAACTTCCCAACTCCGGGCTGTTACTGAGGCTTACTATACAGAGAGACTAAATAACTAAACTTGCCCGACCCGATGCCTCTAGATGTGCAGCCGTACTTGCTAGCCATTACACCACCGAGGCAGAGACAACCTATAAATCACATATCGGTACCATCCCATTAATCTATCAGTCAAGTAAATTGCCTTTGTATGAGTCGTGCTGGCCCTTAGAATTTTACCCGCTGCATTTTTACTATATAAGGTCCTGTAATATTTGTAATACAGTTCCCTTGTCGTGGTGGTACAGCTCAGTAGTGCCCGGCAATACCACAACTGTATTGGCGTGAAGCCAAGAAACGCACTGGGAGGCGGCCCACCTCGGTGTGCGCGGGTGGTGTACTATACAGGTTGCTTCTGGTACTTCTCTGAGAGTGCACCGTGGAGCAACCCCGTGGTTGCTGTGGTCTGCTTCAGCAGACCTGCCGTCGGGGCGTCGTGGTTGAGTGCGTAAGCGATCTTGCGACGCCCCATTAAGACGGGGGAAGTTCCATTTTGTTTTAGTGGGTAGTACTGGCTTTGCCGGTGAGTCCCACACCTCGTACTTAAATGCATTTCCCAACGTTAAAAAAAGTATATTCACAAAATCAATTTGTAGTGTATCTAAATATTGTGTCATAATACGGAACCCTCTGTGCAAATCCATTTCATACTTGACCTTTTTTCTTAATCACGTGAGTATGATAAACTTACATGTAAATCTTATAATATATATACAATCATTCTTGAATTTAACCCTTGCATTTCAAGTTTTCTTTGCAAGTATTTTACGATCCCAATCTTATCTTACCCAAAGTACGAAACTTGAATGATATTCACAAAGACTTATATATCACTGAATAGAACTCTGGAAAACTTTGTTTGGCGCTTTACCTCCGAAGTTGTGATCTATAGTTCATCGATATGATACCTATTATATATAGATACTAATAATAATATTTCATTTTGACAATCTTCAAATTAAATCTAACAGCGTTGAATGTTGCGTGAAAGTTCTCTGCAATACGACGTCATAATTTGTCACGTATGTACTGTAGTTAACAATTTTCAGGGAAGCAATATAAACACACGGTGCATCGTGACAGCCGACGTCAATTACTGGTGCACAAATTGTAGTCACGCTGCCTGAACCGATGGTAACGACATGACACCATTAGTAAGCCGCGTGCATTTTACACAGAGACCTACGATGGAATAAATAATTATTTTAATCATACTTATGATTACTAAAATGGAAATTTTATCACAGCTGCTTATCATTATTTTGTTTAATGAAATAAAACTTTATTCATATAGATTTATTACAAGCACTTTTGAATTTTTGAATTTAAAGAGCGTCAGTATGGTCAGTCCGTGAGTACCAAGTCCGTAAGTCCATTAGAACCAAGCTGGTTTAATGTAGAGACACGTGCTGGCATATTAACCATAATTAATGATATTTATTAATAATCCTGCCCTCTTAAAGGTTCCATTGTGACACTGGGTGCTACCTTTCTTCAATGTGAAAAGGATCACCAATCAGGTAGCTACCATAATCCACTATACTGACACAATGCGACTTGGTGAACTACACATGTCTTTAAAGAACTAGTAGGGTTCTTTCAGACATGGAGTTGGGTTTCCTCACGATATTTTTCTTCGCCGTATTAGCAATTGAGACAGTGGTAGCTGCATGTCTAATTGTGTTAATTATTTTCCTGCCGCTTTTTAACAAACGTTAAATCAATAATTCGACTAATGATTGTGTCCTTATTTACATACCTATGTATTTATAATAATCAATGGAATTTCGTAGTTGAATTGCAATCTGAGTCTATATAGAAAAAGTTTTCACTCAGTCTCAATTTAGAAGCTAACCCAAAAAAACCGGAAACAATAGTGAAATATAAATAAAGGTCGAAACAAATAAAGCTTAGCGGGGGTCCATCCATATCAATATACGTTTTGTCGGAGGTCTATTATGATAAAAGTATGTTGCCCCTTTGTTGTTTTTATCATTTGTGTCACCAATTTAGACAAAAAAATTACTTTTATAGCTATACTAATATTATAAAGAGGCAGAGTTTGTTTGTTTGAACGCGCTAATCTCAGGAACTACTATTCCGATTTGAAAAATTCTTGCATTAAACAGCCCGTTTATTGACTATAAACTATAATATATCATATGATATATAGTCTATCTATTCCATACTAACCATTAAACAAGGGATGATCCCAAGTGAAGCGAGGGTGAGTCGCTAGTTATGCATATTTATTGAGATAGAATTGTAGAAACGTACTTGTAAGTATATTATAAAGCTCAAGTTTTTTTGTCAACGTTATCTACTTATAGGTAACTATTTATGTATTAATTTCTTTTAAAGTTTAAATTAAAATATATAGGCAGCTGTAATGATTTTTTTAATTCTTCTGCACCGCGGCAATCTATTAGATACAACAATAAGCCACTGCTTGTGTCTGTTTAGGCTTTTTAGCTTGGTGAGACACTTCTCAGGTAAGTGTCTCATTCCATTCTGATGAATCTATCCTGTAGGGTTGGAACACTGTGTCTCTTTAATCTTCTATGTTGAAGTCCTGAATCTCCACTGAGTCTGAGGGCAATCTCATTTTTATGATTTGGGAGTTTTTTCTGGTAGTTGATGTTATATTTCGCTATCTCCTGTTTAACTGTTGGTACATTTAAGTCAAGATATATGTTCTTATTACTGATGTATTGAGGGATGTTAAATATGGTCCTCAGAGTTTTGGTTTGGAATCGTTCCAGTATCTCTATGTTACTGTTGCTGGCCGTACCCCAAAACTGTATGCCAAAGGTCCATATTGGTTTCAAGATGGCTTTATAAACTGTCAACTTGCTGTGTGTGCTCATTTGTGAGTGTCGTCCTTTTAATCAGTACATACTACGTAGTTTTAAATCTAGTTGCTTCTACTTTGTTCATATAAGCCTACGATCCAAGTGCATGCCCACATTTTGCATTGTCATCTTGAGGGATTTCTTTATTGTTCAATATATAACCGGTGGATACATGTATCTCCTGAGAGTAAAGGTCACATGCGTTGATTTACTTTGATTAGCGTGTATTCGCCAGATTTTCAGCCTTTCTTCACTTTAATCAATGTGGTGTTATGAGTGTTCTGATGTCAGCAGTATATATGATGTAGAAAACTGGTCCTAGTATACTTCCCTGTGACACTCCTGATTTGATCTCATACAACTCGGAAAGTTTATCGTGGAACTTTACTTCAAAACATCGCTTGCTGAGATTTTAGTAAAACGAGTGTGGTAGCATCTTTTCGACTTTGTATCTATTATACAACTATAACTTTGTATATATTATACAAAGTCTGGCACGAGAGCCTATGCCCTCGTGTCAGACTTTGTCAAAATCCTGGCTTATATCCAACAAGACTGCTGAACAATATTTCTTTCTTGCAACGATCTGCTTATAACGTCTATGATGCGGTCAATTTGTTCGATCGCTCCGTGGTTTTCCCGAAATCCAAATTGGTGATTTGGGGTGATGTCACTTAGGTGTACTTGCATTCTTTTCAGTAGCGTTTTCATTATGGGCAAAAGACTTATAGGTCGGTATGACGCTACTTCATTAGGTGGTTTACCAGGCTTAGGTAAGATTTTTACCTGGGCTATTCTTATGCAGGCATTAAATATGTTGACAATTGCTACTATACCCTTTTTTGGCAGATTTTTTAGAAGAACGCTGTCGATTTGGTTTTATCTCGTCGCTTTGCCATCCTTAAAGTGTTTTATTTTACCAGCTACTTCGGTAGGGCTCATTTATTTTAAGGGGAGACGTATTTGCTGTGCACTTTCTAGGTAACTTTTTATTTCGGCGTTATGTTCTCAGTCAAGGGGGTCAAGTTAGTAAGGAACGTTTGGAGGTTATTATTGGTAAAACTTTTAATGAGGTCTTTTAGTTCGTCCGAAGATCTGTTGAACGCTCTTTTGTCTGTAGGGTATCTAGATTCGTGCCATAGCTTTCTTAAATAACGACGTTCTAATATATTGTCTTTGATCATTTTCGGATATTTCTTAAGCGTTGGGGGTAATTTTTTTACACTTTTGTGGAAATAGTGGCTGCTTCATGTATGATTTTATTGAGGCTCTCAATAGCCTGTTCTATATCTTCCACTGCTTTTAATGGATTTATGAGCTTAATTCCCATCGCGATTATGTCCTTATACATATCAGTTAGTATTTTTGTTATAATGTCTTTCTACCGGTTGCACTAATACCACTCATGAGCTTACATTTAATATGACTGACGTATGGTCAGATGATAGATCCGTGCAGGTTTCAGTAGTCATGCAGTTTTGACCTATGTTTTTAGTTATATAGAAGTCTAGCAAGTCAGGAATTTTACTTCGATACGTTGGCCAGTATGTTAGTTCACGTGAACTTATGTATTCTAGTCCTTGATTCTGTAATATACCATGTAGTTGCCTTCCACGATGTGTGATTAATAGTGAGCCTCAGTATGTGTGTTTAGCATTCCAATCCCTACCACTTAATAATCTAGGGCCGAGTGAAGAAAAACACATGTTGTAGTCACCTTTTGTTATCGTGTCTGGGTGGACAATACACTGCAGAATAGGTTGTCTTGACTTTATTATTGATCATAACTTTTATTAACGTAGCTTGTATTTTATCCGTATAGTATTTTTCTAGTTCATAATGTTTAATATTATTTTTAATAATTACTGCGGTTCCGCTGTGACTATTTCCTGAAGGATGATCTGTTGTGTACACGGTGTAATTTTTCATAGGAAAGTGAGATCTTGCAGTGAACCTTGTTTCAGAAATTAAAGCTATGTAAATAAAGCTAGTAAAGCTAAGTAATTTTTTCAATTTTAAGGAATGTTTGAAACACTTGACGATGGTTCGTCAAGCCGTTGGCGAGCCAAGTGACTACTAGGAGTGTATTAATCATTTTGTTAATAGGCTTGAGATAAGCTGGATCATGCTGATCATGATTTGTTGAAATAGCGAACATTAGTTCTAATTTGTCTGGAAGATTTTCCTTGTCAGGTATGCCTTTAGTCAGTGGTCGGTCTTTTGTTACATCTGTATAGCTTCTTTTTTCTGTGTAATTATTTTGTCTTAAGTTTTGTTTTACCGTTTGGTTTAATATTTTGACCTCTTTTGTATTCAAAATTGTATGGTTTTCTTTATTGGTTGGTTTAATTTTTAATATTCTTTCCTTTTATTGTTTGTATTTTATGCAACCTTTGTAGAACGTAATGTAATGGTTTAATAACAATATTCTCAATTTATTATTTTTAAGTATATATAAAAAAAAAGATTTTATATCTAAAATAATATATATAGATTTAACAATGCTCGCATCATCACTTAGCAAGAACATCCCTCCCATAAACAAACATGCGCCGTATAACAATTTTTATTTGCGATGATAAGAAGAACAAGAAAATTTTAAACAAATTTTTGACAAAAAATATTTTTATTTACTTTGACTATTCTTTATTACAGAGTTGACGATATATGAAAATTCGTTGATTGTTTTTAATTTTTACAAGTTCTTTATTTGTTGAGTTTTAAGTATAAGCAAAATTAATTATCTGTTACGAAAGTATATTTTCAGTATTTATACTGATAAATAAAAGCTATTAGCTATAAGCGTAAGGTATCAAAATCCATCTAAAAGATACAAATGTACATAAGTGATATAATCTCATTGTAATTAAATTTTTGAATTAAGTAGAGCGGTGTATTTAATATTATAAAAAAATAATCAACATACGTTAAATATTTTTTTGATTGAAGTTAAGTTAATTAAGTAGCTGTAGAAATTATTGTGTAAAAGTTTTGTAATATGAATAAATAAAGAATCCAGCAAATTTTTACTCGCTGGTTTTTAATCAGTATAAAACTACTTTTATTATTTTCCATGGATTTATGAAGTACTCATAATACCAGACATAACAGAGGGTGCATGGAGTGGTAAACAGATCATGGAGATTAAAAAAGTAAAAAAAAAATGTAGCTCGAAACTCATTATTTTTCAGTAAACTTGGGGCAATTTACTTAATGCCAAACTGTTATATGACCCTCTGGCGCTATCATTGAACCCTTGTCATTTAACGTCCGTGATTTATGCATATGAGGTTTTTCAAATAAGTATTTAACCTGCGTTTTGACCACGCTTTAAATTATTAAAATATAAAGTTTGATAAGCCACATGAAAATTATTAACATAAATATAATCTATACATATAATAAAAATGTAGAGGTCGAATGACTGTACATAGAAAAAAATCTAAAAACCGAGTCAGGGGGATGTAAGAAGAGAAATAAAACAAATCCAAATATTTTCAATTTTTTTTGTTTCATACATATAGTTCATTTATCAGAATAATAAATAGGCTACTTTTTATCCCGAAAAAATAAACGATCTCTAGGGATAGATTGGTTTTTGTTTGTCATATGTAAATAAATATTTTGGGACATTAACACACAGCACCATCTAGTTCCATGGTAAGCTACGAGGTTTGTGTTATGGATACCAGATAGTTGATACATTATACATAGTATATAACTTTAAATACATACATACTATAAATATATACACCCATGTTTGGAGTACAAACACTCGTGCTCATCACACAAATGAATGTCCCTGGCCGAATTCGAACCCGCGACCGCTGGCACAGCAAGTACAAACTGAGCTAAAGGTGTCGTCAAAACATGTAAGACCTGTAGCAGAATTTTTATTATAATAGCAGTTTATGCATTTATGGAATTAATTTTGATTTACAAACAGGTAAATATTTATGTTGTCCTGGATGATAGAAGAAGAAAATTGACGTTGGAAAAAATTGGGAAAATATTATACTCATTATGAGGTTCTACATAAGTTTCAAAGAAAATAGCTAATTATTTTTAAATAACATTCAGAGGATGTGGACTTCGAGAAGTGAGACTAAGCTTGTAGGTGCATAAATGTATTCGTTAGACGATTTCATTCCCAGTGTGTGAGCCACTTAAGCCCTGGACGGTCTCAGAACGCTGGCATAACAAGCACAAAACGGACACCGGCAAATCCAAGTCGAGTTCGGACTTTGGTTGGATTTGTAGCAAAGTGCGGCTTATTCCGCTCACTTCTACATAATATGACCGAAACACTTGGAGCGCAGATGCTTGTTGAAAATTTTCAATGTGGATACAATTTTAGAGCGTCTCGTTACAGTTGTTCTGGTCTCTGAACAAAGATAAGAACATACTTTGTTTTTACGTATTAGTCGTGACATGTCATAAGAATGGTTTTATAAGGAAACGCCTACGTTTTATAAAATGTAATGTAATAGAACATATAATACTAAATTGCGCGATAAAAATATATTGAAATTCAATACATAATTTAAACATTTAGTATTTGAAGAGATTATGTATAAATAGTAAAAACAATTTTAATGTATGTAGTGCTCTACAGTTAATGTATATACATATATGTAGAGGTTTGTGAGTATCGAACATTTTTCCTTACATTTATGTTCGAGAACAAACATGAAAATAATTATAGAATGATGGTTTAGAAGTCATATAATTTTTCTACAATTTAAAAAATGTTATAGGCAAAACCAGCGCAGTTGGTATACTGGGTACATATTACATATACAATATAAATATTATATGTATAAAGAATAGCCTATTCTATATGTTTTAATCAAAAAGAATTCATATTAATAATATTTTACATTTTGTTACAGTCTTTTACGGGTTTTTAATTAATTTTGCGAGAACAGCGACTATGGACACTATAAAATATTAAACTGATAATAGGATATTTATGAGCTTTTACAAATATTTGATTTTCAATATTGTTGATCTTGTTTTATAGGACGAACAATAAGCCTGTAATACCCGATGAAGCGTAATACTTATTCATTTTTATACATATAGATGTTCATTAAGCCTTTATATATTATATTTACGATTTTAAGACCAATTGTCTTAAGTTTGATTATACAAAACATTGTAAAACAATGTAACAACTTATATAGATAATCGTAATAATATTTACTTATGTTAATTCAAGTGGGTGTCACAGTGATCTTGATGACAGCTAAAGGTCATAATTAGAATTTGGAATTTATATATTTACGTAATGTATATCAATTTATTAAAAGTAGCCTTTGCCTATGGCTTGACTTTCCGTAAATGGAATCCGTGTCCCCGAACTCAAATACCCAGATATACCAATTTTCATAGCAATTGGTTGAGCACTGTAAAAGTACTCTATCTAGTGGCGGGTTACTAGGAGATGAATAGCATAAACATTTCTTCATGTACAAGTACTTGTGATATTATATATGTCATATATGTCATAATTTAAAAGAAATCCACGAAGACGAATCGATGATGTGCGATTTTGCACGAACGAATATTAATATTTTTTCATTTAAATAAAGAGAGGATTATGGGATGGATTTAATTAACCTTATGGTATTAGCCGTATTTCCTATATTCCGGATGATTTTCATCTACTGCCCACTTGATAAATTCACTTTCAATGATGGAGTTTATTACAATCATAAATTTCTATACATTAAAATAAACGACAAAAGATTTAGATTATTTGAAAAAAATTACAAACATATTGGATTTGGAAACCCGAGAAAAATAATTTACAAATTCAATAATTTGAAATTAAGTAGGTATCTATTTAAACAGTGAAATTACTTATAAAGCCGTGTTCTGATCAATACAATATTTTCAAGTACACAATAATACCTTTAATTTCCTTTGACAAGCTGATACATTGTCGATTTCTAAGATATACTTTGATTTCTAAAATTAACTTTCGTACATTTAACCCACTAATTAGACGAAAATATTTCAAAAATTTGTTGTTCTAGTCCATTGATATACTGCGTCTCAGCTATTTAGAAAGCGTTTATATTACAGTTGAACTTCAACTAGTGCTAGGTGAAGAATAAATAAAAGAACTCAATAAGATTAAATTTTGCCATACTTTTATGTTTAAATATTTTAAATCAGTTTTCGTCTGTGGTTATCTTGGTGTCTACAATGCAAATTTGCCGCCTGATAAAACACGAACAGCGAAATTTTCAGAGCACATGTGTTATTCATGAAGGCATATTTATTACCATAATAAGTTCATTAAGTCTTCATATATTACGATTTTAATGTCTAATTCTATTAAGTTAAAAGCATATACGTACCTTTGAGATTGAAAACTAAAATTGTATATTTATATTAACAGAAACAGAGTCAATATTTTTGTTAATAATTCTTTACTAGCACTAACTTGTTCTTGTTCACAGGCACATTCATTTTTTTTTTGTGAGTATCTATCGATATGAAAGCGTGAAATACATAAGACTATATGAATTTACAGATAAAAAACAAATAAATCATTATTTTAATACTGATAAAATATAATTGTTAATTACTAGTTATACGTATATTTTTGTTGAATATGCGTAGCATTGTGATTATGATATGACCTATTTCCCGATGCAAAATTTAAAACATAACGTTATATTGAAGTTTTACGGTGCGTTAAATCGATTTTCGATTCTGATTTGTATTATATTGTGTATGGTGTAAATAAAGGACGAAATTTTATGAAAATGTTCTTCGTTAATAGGTACGCGCAATTCGACCATCACAATTTATCATGTACGTAGTAAGTAATTTTCAGTGAATCGCTGTAAAGGTGTAGCGTCGTAGCTGACGTCAATAATGACATGAAGTTGACTGAAGCGATGGAGTCGGCTTGCAACTGAGGCGACAAATACTATTATGAAAATATGTATAAAAATAACTTTATTTATGGGAATATATGTACCTAAATATGTAGATATTGAGGTAATAAATATTGTAAAAGTAAATAAATTACTTGGTTCACTACTATTTTGTATTCAGCCCTTTTTAACTTCCCACTGCTGGGCACGGGCCTCCCTTCAATACGAGGGGGATTAGGCCATAGTCCACCACGCTGGCCAAGTGCGGATTGGCGGAATTCACATGTCTTTCGAGAACTTGCTAGGTTCTCTCAGACATGCAGGTTTCCTCACGATGTTTTCCTTCACCGTAAGGCAAGTGGTAATCATGTTAGAAATGATTCGCACATGAAAATATCAGAGGTGCGAGACCCGGGATTCGAACCCGCTTCACTCGGTTTCCCAAGCGAGCGCGATACCACTGGGCTACCACTGCTATTTTACGAGTAGGTTTCTTGGCTTCCCGGCTGAACTGCCGGACGCTAATGAGCTCCCCTCCCCCTCTTCTCCTCCCTCACGACGACAAGGTGAACGGACGTTGTTGGGAAGGGGGTGGGGGGGTGTGGGTTAAACAGATTATGACCTGGAATACCACGTTGGTGAGTATTAGTACTAGTATAGTATTATGTGATCTGTGATATTAGAAATCTAGGAACGAGTGAAGTGAGCCTAAGTCGCTATTGAGGAAATAATTATATAGCAATTATAAAATTTATAACTGAAATTAATTATTTATTTGATTTTATATATGAATCCAACGAGCAGATGTGCGGTTACTGGTGCCGGATATGAACGCAGTTGCCAATATGTCGCGGTTAACCGCACAGGATAGACATCGTATCATTAAGTTTGTTGCTAGGTGAAGACAAAACATTTCCTACAAATTTGAAACACTCATAAAGTACTGTGTAACCATAACCTGTTATTGCCGAGTTACCCTAATGGGCCGTTACTGCTAAAGTAATAAAAATGCTAAATAAATCACTAATGTTTTTATAGCCGTTCAGAGTAAAGTTGATTTATGCGCATTGTTTTCAGCGTAATCCGTCATTTTGCATGAACAATTCGTTACAATTCGTAATTGAAAATATAATGAAATATAAAACCTTAATTTATAATAAAATTTTATATAACATGGTTCAAAGTTTTTTTTTTAAATAAAGTATTTTTTGATGTGAAGGAAAAAGAAATAAAGTTTTATTTTTTACTAGAACCGAATACAATAAATGAAATCCGAGTATTGATAAAAATTGTAAATAACATTTATGCTACGATCATTTTTTATTTGCATACGGTTCAGATGTTATAATGAATCAGGATCTCTGAAATATTCTACGTATTAATGTTACAATTTTCATTCATCTTCTTGTTAGGAACTTTTATTTAGTAGGTACATGCATATGGCGTGGTATATCGCGTTGCAAATGATTTTCATGTAGTTTCAAGATATTTCTTACTTTATGCTTTAAATTAAACAACTGTAAAATGTTCATAGATTTTTTATTACAAAATTTTCTAGACACGCCTATTGTTTCTAATGACTATTTTCATTCATAAATTCCATCGTCACAAAGCGCTTCAAAAATTGATACACTCTAACGAAAGTTATTGTTTATAAACCGATGGAACTATTTAATCAGTTTTATTATATAAGATAAAAAGAATTAAAAGAAAAGTTTAAGAAACTGTCGTTTTGGAAAATCTCATTTCTTATTTAACATTTTATTAATTCAATTAAATAAACTCAAGTGCTTAATCGACAATTGAACCATAAAGAGTGACGTGTAGCACATTCACAAAATAAAAACTAAACTCGAATTGCGTTCCTCTTTCTTTTTTAAATTCGATGTAAAAATATAAAAAAAGAATATGATTCATAATTTAGTTACATGTGTTATATCTGATTATGCAAATTTTATTAGAACGACATTTACCCAGGAGGCCGCAGTACAATGGAAACATTCAGTTTAATTAGAGTGGTTCACTTACAGCATAGGCGTTTGAACGTAGCCACAGATGACGATAAAGCAGGCCCGGGCCCAGAGTAAGAGGCCCTTATATCGTTCTTTGACGTACGTTTTTTAAGCCTAGTGTCGTCAGCGACTTTACAAAGCCGCTTCTCTTTTTAGATCACAAGTCGTATAGTTAGTTCACTTTATTGTTAGTTATATAAGGTAACAAATTATTTAAAATCTTTTAATATAATTCTGGTTTGTGTATATTCGTAATTCTTCTCCTTCGATACGGGTTAACCGATTTTAATACCTTCTAAAACCTTATACCTTAACCTGGATGGTTCTTAAATATATTTGGAACCGACAGGTAGCTTTGTTTTCGAGATTCGAAAATTATTTTTTTTTAATTTTCTGACCAAATGAGGTCTGTGGCAGGACAACGTCTGTCTACTGGTTCCGCTAGTACATATTATCTCTTTGTATATCATTTATTTATGTATAGATAAAAATATGTTAACTTTTGTGGTTTAATTATACTTTTATCGTAAATATTCTATGATTTTTAATAAAAAGTTATTTATTTAGATGATGTATATTTGTACGATACATCGTAGTTAATAATATAAATAATTGGAAAACAGAGCAATATGTTATAAATGATTTTTTTGAAATTGAAAAATTAACACTTTTAAAAAAAAATTAGACTAAAAAGGTATGGAAAATAACAATCTAAACAAAACTCTTCATTCTTAATTGTATTATAAATATGATACTACTTATTTTTATTCGCAACTAGCGACTCACCCTCGCTTCGTTTGGGTTCGTCCTTAGCTTGCTTCCCAATACAAATTTTCATTCCTATTTTCACCCCCTTAAGGCATAATGTCTGGGATAAAAAGTATCCTATGTCCTTCCCAGGCTCAAACTATCTTCATACCAAATTTCATCTAAATCGGTTCAGTAGTTCCAGAGATTACCCCCTACAACGTTACAAACTCTAAAACTTTACCTCGTTATAATACTAGTGTAGACAAATATATCCCCATATTGGATTGAGTAGTTCTTGCATGCAGATTTAGAAACTAATTTTTAATAACAAATTATCAGAAACCATTATAATTACTAGAAGGTATAGAAAGCAATTTTGACGCGTTATATTATGCATGTATGTATATATTATATTAATATGCAGATGTATTTTATTTACGAGTGTAAAAATATATAAAGACCACTTCTCAGACAACATCATCTGCTTGGGCGGCTAATAAGTTCTTGATAATTAAATATTTCTAATAATAAATTGTAAAAAATGTCGGCGCATGCACACATTTACGTTGGGTCTCGATATTTATTTAATACTTAGTTCTTTTATTTCAAAAAAAATATTTTTTTACATAATTGTGAATTGTGAATACTACAAAAAATTTAAGTTTATCAGAGTTGATGCGCATTTTTTAACGTAATTTGTCAGTAAAATTATATAATTGAAGAAAAAATTTAGAAATGTAAGAATAAAGTACTATTTATTAGTTTGAATTGAAAAAGCTACGCTTTAGCTCTCAACCATTAATATTTACTTAGAGTACGGCAACTTCAGAAGGTAGTGAGTTTGTGAATAGCACAAATCTCAGTTACTTTTTAATTGGCAGGTTGTTGGCAAGCCTCAGATTGTAAAAGTCAAGTACCTGCTTGGCTTAATTAAATTTGCTCTTTAGTTGCCGAAACGCTATCATTTCTCTGTTGTTTTTATTTTGGATGAATGGAGTTTGAATTTTTGTGATTTGTAGCAGTCTCAAAAATTATATTTTTCTTTTGTTTCGCGTTCATATTTTCAAAAATGAGTTAAACGAGATAAAAAAGTTAGCTTCCAACTTCAGTGGGCTTAATGGTAGAAATTTATATTTTTGTAATTGCCATATTTTTAAAATTACATCGGCAAGTATATTTTTCTGTCATTAATACCGATACTAGTAAATCCACTAAACGTTTTTTAAAAATAATTATAGTTAATTTTACTAACTATCTATTAAATTATAATGTTTATAACGAGAAATGAAGAAATACATTCTACTCGCTCGATAAGGATGTCACATATTTTGTAAAGAATACAGATAAACAATAGTTATTAAAATATTTGTCTGTTTGTCTTTATTTTTTACTGAACGGATTTTAACTATATTTTGTGTAGTGATTTATTACTCTGATCAACGTTTAGAATACCTTTTATGACACGGAAATCTTTCAGTTCAACACGATGAAACAATACATAATGGGTAGATAGAAGTTCTGTCGAGTCGTTCTTACACATGGCTAACGCTGGCTAAACCTTAAGAGATACATGAAAATAAGGTACTAAAAAATTGTATATCTTAAAAAGGCCCACAGAAAAGTTTGCAATAGTATATGTCTATCTCCTAAAGTACACTCGCGATAGTTATTTTTATCTATAGGAAAGCACCCGAGCAATGCGAATATTTTTATAGGTGTATTTTATAGTGATCTTTAAGTTTACTTGAAAATCACTATAATAAAAAATAGAAATAATACACTGAAAAAATTTGAATGTGATTTTACATGTAGGTCATGTCTAGAACTAATACTTATGTATTAGTTAATTAAAGATACATTTTGTTACTGAGAGTGTTGCCTACCGTGGAATTTTTTTGGTCATATAGAATGTTAAACGTGCTCTTTGCTCTTTTCCTATTTTAAAATTAAAATGTAGGTTTCCTTTTAAATTTAAATTTTTATTAATAAAATGTTCGTGATAATGTTAATTTATATTTTGAAAGTAAATATGCTTTGAAATAAAACATTTTATGATGACACATTTTTTATAAAAACGCATTTTCTTGATCTGTTTTCGGTGTTGCTGACATCAAGTTATCAAGTTATAGTCACGTATATGCGTGCGTGGTGGCTCTAAAAAATGTATTGCCGTTCGTTCGTTCGTTCGTTATTGTTTTTAAAGTTTTTTTGGCACGTTTAGAAAAAATTATGAGGCTAAAATTTTTACGATACGCGCGCACACCGACAGCCAGAAAGCGACATGATGAAGTTAGCTGAAAGTTATATGATGAAATTAGCTGCATTTCTTTTACAAACAGAGAGTTGTGTCATGGGGGATGAAATCTTTAGCTATTTTTGTTCTGTTACGCCAAAGAAAACTTCTTGCGTGCTTACATAAGTACACACCCACGTTTTTTTATGGTTTTCTTATTCTTTAGTGCTATTTTAACAATGTATTTATATCGCTATGCTTGTGATTCCAACGTGATTTTATCTATAAAAAATAAATAAAAAAATAAAATAAAATTGGAGTGTCTATTTGTAATATTAAAATAATCGTTTTTTACTAAATGCATATGGATGTATACACGGTACATATACCAAAACAACATTTTTTACAATTTTTGTCTGTCTGTCTGTCTGTCTGTATGTCTGTCTGTCTGTTTGTTCCGGCTAATCTCGGAAACGGTTGGACCGATTTTGACGGGACTTTCACTGGCGGATAGCTGATGTTATAGGAAGTAACTTAGGCTACTTTTATTTTAGCAAAAGAATCAGGGTTCCGCGAAAAAACATTAAAAACCGCGAAAAAGTGAATAAAATCCGTAAATCCGTAAATCGTTATATAATTTAATAAATAAATATCTTAAAGGTAGCAAGCTACTATTTATGTATAAACATAGCTAACCGTGAAAACGTACCTAGGGACGAACGCGAGCGAAGCGAGCGTGAGTCGCTAGTATTTTGATAAAAATGGAAGTGAAAGATAATTCATATTTTAGTGCTAGTCGACGGATAGTTTCATCGACAAATTAATGTTATAATCAACTCGTCAACATCAAAAATCATCATGGGAGGGGTCGTAAAAATTTTAGGACCCGATGAATGAATGTTTCACAAAACTAGGAGGATTAATAGTTTTTATGTGCAACGTAAACAAATAGTAAAATATTCATATGATCTCTAATCGATCAAATAAAATCAATAATTTAAGTTGCATAAAGCCAATTAAAAAGGTAGTAGGATAAAATATTTGTGGAGTGAGTTGCCTTTACAATTGAATCCATAATTGTGTTGAATTCAGGTATGGACTCGCATGGTTAAAATTAAAACCTATAAACATTTTGTAAGTCGCCCGATCGATGGAGATTATTACGTTATATTAAGTATTTTTTGGATTTGCAATGGAATTTCATATGTTGAATTGATTCTATTTACCTAAAGGTACTAAAATTAACTGTAATCAATCTGTGAATGTTTTTGAAAGATTATTATTTAATACAAATCATAAACTAGCTAAAGATTTTCTCTTACTCATTTCAACGTTTTATTTTCTTTCATATACTATGTATTTATCCCATTAATATTATAAATGCGAATGTTTGGGATGAATGTTTGTTACTCAATCACACCAGAACGGTTGTGGATACGGCTACGGATGTGGATGAAATTTGGGATAGAGATAGTCTGGAATACACAGAGAGTCTGGAATAACACGTAGGTTACTTTTATCCCGGAAAAATGTACGGTTCCAGTGCGATAGATTTTTTGTTGTGTTTTATAGTTTTTTATAAAACCTAACTAATTCCAAATTACTTGATTTTAAAGAAACATTAAAGTAAATCCTTAAATTCCCCTTGCCTCTTATTCATTAAGCAACGTTATATAGTCGAAATTTAGTTCCTTTTTTATTTGCTTAGGAGTTTCTTATAAAGCAGAGAGTAAATTACTTGTTTGATTAAAATCTTTCAGATACGGGCTTACGAATTAGCTGACGTGAATGTTCTTTGAATAATTACATGATTATCACTAGGTAGGTAGGTACTTTACTTAATTGAAAATTTTCATTGAATTTAAAATGTAACACATATGTTATTTTTAAGTATTCTCAGGTCCATGTATGTAATATTGTGCTTACATTTTCTATATAATTGATGTGTTTGTATCAGGAATCTTTGAGCTGATGTGGATTACATTCCTTTTGGATTCCTCATTAGAACAGGAAATCTCTCAAGATAATTCAATATTATTTATTATATTATATAACGATAGGGAGAATA
This sequence comes from Argynnis bischoffii washingtonia, assembly GCA_033884665.1. NCBI lineage: Eukaryota > Metazoa > Arthropoda > Insecta > Lepidoptera > Nymphalidae > Argynnis > Argynnis bischoffii. The sequence goes on along the minus strand of CM066618.1, from coordinate 6,895,097 downwards.
ATGTATTTGATTTTTATTACAAAAAGATATTATTCATCAAGAAAACTATGAAACAAAATTAAAATAATTGTAATATATTTACTACCTTATAAAACTAAATATTTTCAAAAAGTGCTTTTACTATCAAACTACTGTTGATATAAGCTAACTATAAGCAAAGATTCGTGTGGGGTCGTGCGACAGGGCAGTCGTGTAGGGTCGTGTGTGGGGAGATGCAGATGAGACGCATACTTTATTTTATATGACAATCGGAAAATGGCGTTAAGAGTTGACGGTTATAGTTACTTTAACTTTAAATAGGCTCTAAAAGCCTTTGTAGATTTTTATTCTGTGCTTAAAGTTTGGCAAAATTGTTTAACAATAAGAGTATTTTTTTCCATCTTTTTAGTCCGCTTTTTACGCAGTCGGGTGCTTTTTTTTTGTAAATTATTTTTTTATTTACAATTTTTTAGTTTTGACCAGTTAGATAGATTGAAGTTTTATTTTAAAATGTGGTACCCCAATTATTGTTAAATATATAAGATGTATATATTTTAGTAAGTACCTCTTAAAATTTACTTTTTGAAAACCCACTCGATAGGTTTGTAGGAAAAATATTTATTCAAGACGTCTAAATCAGAGAAAAGTCCACCATTTCATAATGTAAATAAACATTGTTCATGACACTCGTGTTATCAAGACAAAATTAGCGAAAGCAAAAGAAGTCTGTTATTAAAAGAATTTATAAAATTTCGTTTGGCTTAATTCTGATATGATATTAATTTCTCAAATAGGTATATGATATTAATTTCTCAAATAGGTATATGGTTCATAGAAATTTATAAAGACTGGGTAAATTAACTATACGTAAAAAAATATATATAAGTAACACAGTACCTTTTTTTTTTTTTTTTTTTTTTTTTTTTTTTTTTTTTTTTTTTTTTTTTTTTTTTTTTTTTTTTTTTTTTTTATAGTTGGGGAATGCATTTACGCATACCACCTGTACCCCCAGGTGGTTATGTGGGGCTCACCGACTAGAAGAGCCGGTACTACCCACTAAACCCCAACTTTCCCCTCCCCTCCGCCTTAGTGGGGCGCCGCGGGATCGCTTACGCATAACTACCGCGACGCCCCGGCGGCAGGCCTTACGGCCACCTAACCAATGGGGCTGCTCCATAGTCCACTCTACTAAATCAGAGAAGTACCCGGAGCAGCCCCATTAAACCTTCCCGCCCACCGAAGTGGGCACCCCTCAATCGGCTGCAGAGGACAGGGAGAGCGGCAACGACACACCGACACTCCTCTTCCCCTGCAGCCCCACCGCGTCTGCCATCTAAGACGGTGGCAGCCCCGTCAAGGCCGCGGGGGGCAGGGAGAACGGCGCACCGAAATACCGGCACTCCTCTCCCACCGCGGCCTTCCCCTCTGCCGGTTACGGGCCTGTTTTCACAGTCCCGCAACCGGTCCCCACCCTCCGGTCGCGAGACCGCCGAAGAGGCCCCGCTCCCGGTGGCCACAACTCCGGAAGCCGAAGCCTCAACGGAGAGCAGCCCCGTCCTGCTTTGGTCCGCGCCGGATTTCTCCGGTACCACCCGCCCTGCACAAAGCGAGTGGCGTTCCCCGATCCGCCACCTGGGGACGCGCCCGGTAGGAGTTGGCTCTCCCCCGGGAAGTAACACAGTACCTGGGTGACCGAGCTTCGCTCGGAGTTTTTGGCTACAAAATTTTCCAAGTACAATTTGTTTCTAATTTGGCTTAAAATTAAAAAAGAAATTGTAACTAAGATAAAACGAAATTAGGGACCATATTTTGCGTGGAATAATGCGAAAGAAAACCGCATTAAAACTCGAAAACACGCGTTTTCCCAGACATAAGACTAATCTAGATAGATTTTTCGCCCCGGAAAATCCCCACATACCAAATTTCAGCGAAATCGTTAGAGCCGTTTCCGAGATCGCTGGTATAAATAAAGATATAAATAAATAAATAAATATATTTATTATTAAAAATATTAGATAGATATGTAATATATACCATATATTACATTTATACATTCATACGCCGCAAACTAAATGAAAAATGTGAACTCTAAACTCTGTTTTTTTTTACAATAAATAAAACTGTTATACGTGTAGATCTCGAATTATCATACAAATTATGTTAAAATGTTACGGAGTTAAGCTTCCTTAAATGTTATAATCATTCTGGGAGGCTTCATAATGTCTCGAGACTCAAGCAAGGTGTATGAATAATTCAAGAAAGAATAGAATTTTCATGATCAACCATTCCTGATGTTCTGGGGCGCAATTTCAAAATGTTTATTAACCTTTATTAAAATGCGCCTGTTGATTAAATATAATGAAAAAGAGCTCAATAACATATGCGAGAATAACTATTTTGTAATTATTTAACATTTTGTTACAGAAGTTACAATCTCTTGATATATCGACTACTCACTAACTAGTTAGGTTCTCTCAGACATCCAAGTTTTATCACGTTTGTTTCCTTCAGCAAATGGGTAATGTAATCAAGTTTTATTCATTTATTTATTTATTTGGTTTAAAATTATTTTTACATGAAAATGTCAGAGGTGTAAGACCCGACGTTGAACTTACTCACTTGGTGTTTTTAGTCGGCACTTACACGCTGAACTTTCAAAAAAATCTTCTTGAACTAACAGGACTTGAACTATCTTATTAGTTTTTCTTAAATATATCTCTAAATAATACCTATTATATTAAAATTATAAAATAAATAAGTGTAAAAAATAATTATTTCTTTGTTACTATATAGTAGTACCTTTGCTCACATTGGTCTCTGTATTATTTGTATAACGATGTTAATGTGCAATAAAGAATGTAATAACAATAAATTGTTCCTATCTCCATAAAGTTGATTATGACAAATGACTTTGACGCGGAAATCTCTTCTCTTCTCGTGATAAAAACGTAATAATTATTAAAACTAACTATATAAGTACCTATATTTATTGTTGTTTTTATTAATAAATCGAATAAAAAGAGTTTTTTTTTGGTGTTTGATATGCTAAAATAAATTAATGTTCTAGATGAAATTTCACGTAAATATTTAATTTAAAAAAATTAAATTATCAGATTCACAATTTTCTATTCTGTTATAAGATTGATGAAGACCGAACGAACCCTAGAGCTTCATAATTAAGCCAGAGACGATTAAATTACGATTCCTTAGTCCGAGGATGAAAGCGAGGTAGTGGAGGTCGCCTAAATCCTTTTATCGTACAAAGGAGCCCAAATTAGAACAGCATATCGCTGAAGGCTATTGAGCTTTCAGTATTGACTCAATGGAACCTCTGAACTTGGTTTAAATCGTTCATGAATATTTTTTGCGCTAAGCATCAGTAAATCCTTCTTGAAATTCAAATGTCGTTTTTATTAAAATTGATTGTATCCCTAAATTCTAAATAATATTTTATTTAAACAGGTACGCTATCTCTAATAATTCAAAATTCCGAATTCTATAAAGAGATAATTCCACAATAGGTTTTTTAAGCACCTGTTTACAATACGGAGTATTAAGTAAACAGCTCTATGGAATTTTTCGCTAAGATTATAAAAATATTAACAATATTTTAGTGCAAAAGATTTATAAGATGTGTCGTGAGAAGGACATGTCCGAGCGAAGTGTTATATAAAATTTTATGTAAAAAAGAAAACTATTTCATTCAATTCAATTATTTATAAAATTAGGAAAATTTTTAGAACTCTTTTTTTTTTTTTTTCTCTCTATGGCTTAGAGTTGCGTTAACAGACGCAATACATTCTGCCAGTGTCACGTTTTGTGAAGAAGACACAAATGAGATTGAGCGGTAATTTTGATATTTAGTCGCTTTAATATGAAATTAAAATTATGAATGAATGATCGGTCTACAGAAGAAACCTACAACAATAGAAAATAATTACGTAATACAAAAATGGTACAATGATTGAAAATGGAAATATATTATAATTTAATTTTATTATCTACTATAAATTTAACTAATTTTATAATAAATGGACTAAACACAAGGGCTAATAAACATTTGGTGTTAACTGGGCGGTGAATTTAGAACTCTTTTACAATCAGTTCTGTCATATGAGAAATGAAACATGTAGGTTGACAGATCGACAAACTTTTTACAGCACTTGCAAAAATAACAGGAGCTATTTTTCTTTTTTTTTAATTTATTATTTTTTTAGATTATTTTATTTTACAACTTTCTTTTTGATTTTATAAATAGGAACAGTTTGTTTAGCACAGGTAAACTGTAGTGTATAGCCAACTGAACTATCATCATTATTTATTGTCAGGCCGGGCTAACAGCGTGGCACAATTTACCCGGGTTACACACCTTTTTCCAATTGTATTGTTCTTTTTTTCATTAAAACAATGAAAAACAAATGGATAGTAAAAGTATGAAAGTGGTCTTTTAAAAATTTATATGTAACTAGCGACGCATCTTCGTTTCACTCGGATTCGTTCTCAGGGAAAAACAAAAAAAACTATCCCTCGGGAACCGTATATTTTTTAATAATTGAATAAAAAGTAACCGTACTATTCCAGACTATAATTTATCTCTGTGCCAAATTTCATCCAGATCCGTTGAGCTGTTCTGGCGTGATTGAGTAACAACCATCCATCCGTCCTCATAAACTTTCTCATTTATAATATTAGTATGGATATAGATATATGAGATTTAAAATACTATTTAGATTATGTAATCCTTAATTCTATAGTTTAAAAAAAAAGTTTTACAATATGATTCAATAGATATAGAGAGATGAGTGATGAGAGATTATACAAAAAATATATTCAAAGAAGAATAAATATAATAAGTATTAAACTCACTAATATAGTTGATTTTTCTAAGAAATTATGTTTAGATAATTATGAAAGATTTTTTAGACAATGACATAAAGAAAGATTTGTTTTTTTTTGAATAAGCAAATATTTTGTAAACAGCTTTGATATAGAATGTAGTTAAAGTATACATTCATGTATTTCAAACGTGGTACCAAAAATTAAGGCAGCGGTAGACCAGTGGTAACGCGCTCACTTGGAAAACCAAGTGTATCTGATTCAAATTACGTGTGACCCACCGATTATCATGTGCGAATCATTTTCAATATGATGACCAATTGCCTTACGGTGAAGAAAAACGTCATGAGGATGCATGTCTGAGAGAACCTAGCAAGTTTTCAAAAAATCTGCCAAATCGCACTTGGCCAGCGTGTACACTATTGCCTGATCCTCCTCGTATTGAAGTAAAGCCCGTGTCCAGCAGTGGGAAGTCAAAAAGGTGTGAATACAATACAGCGTATTATAATAAATTAAAAAAAGTAAATCTATACGTAGCAACTGGCGCACGTAAAACCTAATTTATATTATCCGTAATGGAGTGTCAAAAGCCTATTAACCTGTCTCTACTATAGTGAAATTAATTACGTTAATTGCTCTAACTTTGAATAAAATTATTTTTCTACATTTCCATACAATATATAACTAGCAATTTGTTCCGGTTTTGCCAGGAAACGTATAATAATGTATAAAAATAAATATATTGTAGATGAGTTAATACAAAATACATTTAATCCGGTAAATAACGATTTTGCTTCGGATCTCTTGCTGACTTGTGATGAATGTTTAAAGCTCTTCATATGCCAATTTTACATAAGAGTTGGAAGGGATAAAAATACATCTTTATTTTGAAAAATCATTCTTAACTAAAGGCGTGGAGGAGCTGGAGTCGGGAGGCTTTTAATGAAATTGTTGAATGACTACTAATAATACTTTGGAATTTGGAAAGAGATACGGTAACATTTGGTTATAAACATTTTTTTATAACTTTATTTATTTGGTTATTTTGCCAAGAATCAGATAGATACTTGTATATTAGGTATTATTAAAATATATTTTTTCAATGGAATGAAAAGTTCGAAAGTGAAGTGCAAAACGCGACCATAACACGCAAAGACATTAATTTTATTTACGCCTTTATACAACTAGTCTACTTATTTCGCATCCTGATTCCACATACAAACTTAAAAGGTTTGCAATTATAAGCAGATGATAAAATATTTCCTTCTAAAACTCGTTTAGAATTTGTAAATGAAATGTTTAAATCAAAGGTTTCAATTCAACAAGTCATTTCATTCCTTAGAAATGAAATTGGTAAGAGTTCATTAAAAGGTTCGTCTGCGGCACCGATGTTGGGAAATAATTACGTAAACAAAATGTTTCCTTCCTAAGTACCCAGTAAAATTAATTCAAATAAAATGTGAATGCTTTCAATGAGTATTTTTATGATGTTAAATCATAACGTTTTTTTTATTATCTATACTAATATTATAAAGAGGAAAGAATTTGATTGTTTGTTTGTTTGCACCGAATAAGCTCCGAAACTACTGAACCGATTAAGATGAAATTTGGTAAGAAGATAGTTTGAGACCCTGAGAAGAATACAGGATAGTGTGTATCCCGGAAATCATCCCTTAAGGGAGTGAAAATGGGGATGAAAATTTGTATGGGTTAATCAACCTAAGGACGAACCCGAGCGAAGCGAGGGTGAGTCGCTAGTAATAAATAAAATTGTATAAAGCACAAAATTAACACGCTCATATACCTATACAAAAGTTATTCTAAACCTTTTTTTGTTCAATGTTGATATTAAATTAATTATATTTTTTTTTCTTTGAAAAGCTTCCCTTATTTCCTAGAACAAAGCACACCTTATATTTAAAAATCTCAATCCTTTTAGATTTTAAAATATTTTGATTGTATTTCAGAAAGCTCGATAAAACTATTGGAAATATAACAAACAAAAATAATATGCATTGTTACGTGTGAAAGGGTGCATGAGTTTTTAAAGCTCTGTCGACTATCATTAATGTGTGACGTGTTTAGTTGTTTATTTGCTAAGTAGCTTCGCTGACTTTATGTGCACGTACATTTTAGGTTGAAAACAATATTTATAAAATAAAAGTTCAAGTTAAAATATTATAAGGAATCAACCAACTAAAATTTCGCAATATTTTAAAGTATTTATCAAAATAAAAGTACTATTTAAATATACCCATTAAAAAAATTATTGACCGACATCCACGGGATCAAGTCTTAATAATTTGATTTATCAATCCACATCTACTGATGAATCTAAAGCAATACGAACGAAGAACTTCCGATATGATGGCGAAAGTTGATAAATTATAATAACAATTGGCTATATCTGTGAACATTGTCTCTGTCAACATATTATTAAGTATCGAGTTGTAGTTGTATATGACAAAGCGTTTCAAAATAGTACATACACAAAGGTACGATAACAGTCGTATTGAAAAATTGAATTTTATTAGTTTGAATACAATACAAAATAGGTTAAAACTATGGAGCGTACGTTATACGTTTGTGTATCCTCCATAGTTAAAACAATAAACAATTATGGTGTTTTACAGACGTATACATAGTTATGTATGTGTTCATCTTCATATGTACGTACATGTATATTGTGACATAATGAAATTAAATTTTACACTTATATGAAATTAACATAACAAAAAAGTAATACTGATGAAATTACATTTATGTATATGTAGTATGTATGTAAACTTAAAATTGAAATGTATGAATACAAAATAGCGACCCCGTATTGAGCTCGTGCAGGTTTTTCAGAGTACCGACCGACCTTAAAATTTTATCCTACTTATCTACTAATCCCAGAAATGGTTGAATTGATTATACCAGATGACATTTATAACTTGGGATTGAGAAGGGGGTTTCAGGAATATAATATAGAAGAAGATCGGCTTAAATAAAATAAAAAAGCGCTAAAGTGGCAAAGTATGGCATAGACTATTTTTACCCGATTGCCCTAAATTGTATGTATTTATGTATGTCCGACCCTATGTACCCATGTTAGTACTAAACTGTTTATCCGATTTAGATGCATTACACATCATTTCATACATCTTGACAATTTGCGTGTGATAGTGTACATTGAACATACGATTATATATGTATAAGGTACAAAGTGATATCATTGAAATGTATGTGCCAAAACTTAATAAAATATTTTGGAGGCCGTATACGTTTTTTTTTAAAAACAGTCTAGTTCCTATTTGCTATTTTCTTATATATATTTTTTATGAGATTCAGTGACAAACAAGCAGACAGACCACCTGATGGAAAGCAGTGCCTGTCGCCCATAACACCTACGGTTCATGCACTTAGGTTTTAAGTAACAAAAATGCAGAACCACAGGTGCGTTGTCACTGTGACGACTAAGATGATATGCCTCTCGCCTGTAATTGCGCTGGCTACCTTATACTTCAAACCGGAACACAACAATGCAATCATTGTTGCTTGGCGGCAGAAATAGATAAGGGGGTGGTACCCATCCAGTCGGACTACTCAGGCGTGACAGAGTCCTACCACCGGTAAAATGATTTTTTGACAACCATTTATACCATATATACCATATATAAACCATTTTATGACATTCGTGATTTATATTCGTGGGGACGGGGTGATCAGTTTCACAACCACAAAATCACATTTGTCCTCTTATCTTACATATATATAAATATAATATATAGACCTAATATTTTTTAATTGCATGATAATATTTTACTTTTTAAAACTTATAATTATCATTCTTTAAAAAATATCAAAATCTAAACCTATTGTTAATAAATATCAAAATTTAACACCGTAAGGCACTGAGTCGTTTAAGATATTATTTAATATCCTCGTATAACAATTACGTCACAGTATCCATTAACTTCTGTAGCAATAGAACTTATGAGGCAAATTATACCGAAGGAAGGAATTGGGGACTGCGAAATGGAGTCGCTGTCGAAGGGCGGAAGAATAATGACTTGAGGCAAGCTCGCGACGTTACTTACGAGTACAATTTTGTAAAATTATTTATATCAATTTATCTTCCTCTGAATTAAGAAGTGAATATCTCAAATTGGGGAGATAAATTACTAACCTGCCTATAATTGAATCCATAAAGGAATCCCTTCGCAATGATACATTGTAATTTTAATCCATTTTTGTTTTTATATGAAAGTTTATTATAGTTAATTAATAACATAACATATGTAGATAAATAAAATGAAAATAATTATATTTATTATTTGTACAAACAAACAATTTATTTATAATATATTATTCTATATTTATATAAAACTCCATGTGACCATTAGGCAGTCAACGAGAACGACTTTTGAGTCGAGGACCTGAATAACGACTACATGTAAAGTGTTCACATTTCGTTTCAATTTTTCCGGTCAATTCATCGAAGGGTATAAGATGCTTACACTATTTGTAAACATGTACCCAATATATTGCTACATGAGTGTTTCAATAAAAGTAATGAACTAAGTAAGTAGTTACTTTAAAATTACTCCGATTTATGTTAACGAACAGGTAATTACTAACTTATCATAAAAATTGTAATCAATAAAGGCTATTTAATATGAAGGCCTCCTGACCAAGATTTCAGCCAAGGATGGCAAACTCTTTCATACTCTGATGGGACGACAATTTCACACCATGGCAAGGCTTGGCGCAAGACTAACGGTTTTACGTGCTCTCCGAGGTACGGCGGTGAAACACCGCCAACTTCCCAACTGCTGTTACTGCTACTGCTGGCTATTACTGAGAATTTCTTATCAGAAAGTCTCCATACCTAAACAAGGTCCGACCCGGGACTCGGGACTCGAACACCTAGTGGGTTCGAGTTCCGGGTCGGACCTAGTTTAGTTATGGAGTCACCATTGGGACAGTAAATTAAATATAATACGTCCAAATTATTTTTTTTACATATTAGTGTGATACTAACGTTAAAGCCAAACTTATTCAATCCTTATTAATTGACTTTACGCAACAGGTCACCATGCTCACTCGTCTCGGGACTTTCATTAAGAGCCTTAAAATTCGTAAAAACATGAGGGTAGGAAGGTGAAAATGATAAAATAGTAAAAAAAAAAAATTTTATACAGATTTTTTTTCATAACTAAAAATGTAGCCGTTTTAACAGAATAATAAAGTTCTGGTTGTCGGGCAAGCAGATAATATAGTGACATCTTACTGTTCTTTCTATTTGACAGTGAATGCATTTAGGTTTTTATTATATTTATAATAGGCAGTAATAGTCGATATATACCAACATATGTGTTTTTAATAAAACTCATATCAATACTATTACTATATAAGTATATAAAGCGACTCACCCTCGCCACGCTCGGGTCCGTAGTTACGTTTTAACGTTTAGACGGATTAGTATCGATTTCACAGTGATGAGATATTTTCTTGCAGTAAAAAGTATCCTATATGTTGACCCGGATAACCAGCTATCATCATAATTCATATCAAATTTCATCAAAATCTGTCCAATGGTTTTCTCGTGATGCGTTCACAGACAGACAGACAGACAGACAAAATTCTAAAAACTATAGATTCGGCCTCTGTATCGATAATAATGATTATTTCAATAAGATTTTCCAAAAAATATTAATGTACATAGTCGACTCAGTTAGAATTTTATTATTTGTTTAAATGTGAGATAATATTAAACACGTATTTCTTTAACTTCGATTGCGGCTCAGAATAAAATATTTCTATATTTTATCGAGGCCTAGCAAATCAAGAGCAATTCTGATCGAACGATTTCCCGTGGTTGGACGCTACGTGGTACGACAATCCAATTAATAAGCAAACCTTCTGTATTCACTGTGAATATCAAATGTTGGTATAGCACCGAATTGGCTATAATAATAAAGTATTTATATTTTAACATTTTCATTTGTGATTGCGTCATAATAATTGTGAATAAATGAATGTACTTTTTTCAATATTTACACATGAATAAATAGGAGTAATATATAATATAATTAGCTAACCGAATCTAAAATTAGTTAATACAAGGTTAGGTCTACTTCTCCCTCCATGTGTTTTCGCCTTATCGTGGTGGTGGAGGGGGGGGGGGGGGCACGCATTAGCGTCTGGCACTTCGACCGGGCGTGAAACCAAGAGACACACTGGTAGGTGGCCTACTTCGGGGAGCGGTGTATCATGCAGGTTGCTCTGTCCAATGGTTTTCTCGTGATGCGTTCACAAACAGACAGACAGTATCGATAATAATATATATTTCAATAAGATTTTCCAAAAAATATTTAATGTACAGATTCATCTTAGGAAAATTTTTATTATGTGTATAGATAAAAATAAAGAAAATCGATTGGCCAATAAATATTTTTTTCTTAGTTTTGAAAGCTTCTGAAATAACTACCTTAGTACCTACCAATATAGATGTTTATTTACCTTAACCGCAGGCATTTTGTATCGGTTTTGCGAGTACAATATTACTTAAGTATAATGAGCAGATAGCCATAGCAACGTGATTTTCGACTACATTTCCTATCTGCCGCTACGTAAGTGCGCACTCGGTGCTCTACGGCCGAATATAAAATGTTATTGGGCCTCGAATGTTGATATCCAGCTTTACGATACTGATCTATAATATAAAATTAAATATTTTCCTGTATTTATCGTATATTGAAATATATGTATGTATGCTTCGTTCGTTAATGTCGTTAGTGGCATTTTTTACTTCGTCATATTTTCATCTTCTTGCATAAGGCATTAATATAGGAATATTTGTACTTGTTTGTTTAAGAAAAAGCATTCCAACGATGGATATTATCACACAACAGGTTATACATTGAACAAAAAGAAGAGAAAATATAATTAATGTGATACTATTATTGTGATACATAAACAATAACATTTATATTAGAATGTCATAAACAAGATTAAATATGGAGTAATTATTCAATATTATTTTATTTCATACAGTACTAAACAGAAGTAATATTCTGTAATATGATGTATATATACTAAAATAAAATTATAGCCTCAGAGGCTATTAATGGTACATTGTTATACTATTTATGTCAAGCAGTAACGCTGAACGTATTTTACAGTAAGTACCCTAACTATTACTAACGCTATACCGAGCACCGACCCAATCCTAACTTCAAATATTTTCCTCAATTTTTTATAGTTAAACATACATATACGTTGTTTATATTACTTTTATTACACTTCGTCTAAGTAAAAGAAGGCGGCAATTTTGACGAGATATCAAGATTTAAGTCCGAGCCTTTTAGTGGAAGATTAGGTTTTACTAGTTGTTACTTATATTTTCGAATGTTTCATTTCAGAATACGTACGTATTGACATACCTACTTGTTTGGTGAGGTGTTTGTATTATAGCATGGTGCAAGTGACATTAGTCAAACTATTCTTTTTCACTTATGTTCCTATTTACAAATGATTTGGCGTAATATTTCTGCTCTAACCTAAAATCGTTACCGTAAAGTACTAAACCATTGATAAGTGTAGTAAATCAAACAAATTTAATCCATACTATGTAACTATTTTTAACTACATTAAAAATATAAACAAAACGATGCGATTTTAGTATGCATGTAACGTAACGTCTACGTACGTAGTACGTCTTAGTAATGGGACCATACGATAGATGGTCATATTCATTATATTATAAGTACTCTTTGTACGCTTTTGAAATTTTTGTTTTTTATTAACATTTTAAGAAAAAAAATTACATACTTGACAGGTATGTAATTTTTTTTACGTAACTGAAGTCTATCTATATTTATTTTTGTTACATAATGGATCTCGACGAAAACAGTTATTTTAAAATGTTTTTTTAAACATGAGTTTGTTATTAAAGATATTTAAAAAAAAAACTTTAAAATTTTACTTTGGTCTCTGAACATTTTTATCGATTAAATTGATTGAATGTTGTCACTTCCTAATTTATATGGAACTGACAAGTGTCACACGCATATTATATAGATTATATGTTATAGATATGCATATGTTATAGATTTCTCAAATATAGATATTTTTCCGCCGTAAAAAGTATCCTATATGTTGAACCAAAAAACCAGATATCATCGTACCAAATTTAATCAAAATCTGTCCAGTGGTTGAATGCGATTCTAGGAATTGTAGGTTCGGCCTCTGTATCGATAATAATGTCTACTTCAAAAAGATGTTCCAAAAAATATTTAATGTAAAGATTCAGCTTGGTTACAAATTTATTAAATATATAGATTTGTATTCATTTTTTTAGTGTAGTATGACAACTTTTTGAATATTTTATACTCCTAGAAAATTTCCACAGCTCCGGACTGAGCATGCTACAATTTCTACACTGTAGAAGGACTATATATTACCGACGCTATATTTAAAAAAGCGGGTGGAGAATCCATCCTTAGACACATTAAACTTGACAGTCAAACAGTTTGAAAAAATTACGCAATATTTCGATCTGTGGACTTACGCGACAAGCTCCCACGATGAGCGACTGGCTATCTAAAAAAATATCAATACATATGTTGATTGATGTTTTTGCAATATACTGTTTTTTATCTCATAAAGAAATTATACATTTTTAATTCTGAACTGTTATGAGATTTTAATGAGTGAATACCTGTTGTGTGCTTAGTATCAATTACTCTCAGTAATTAGAACATACGAGGTTGATTTGAATGAGTTCAAATTAACGGAACTTATCAAAACTTGAATTAAAAATATTAACAACAACAAATTCACTGCCACTGCTAAATATTCCATTTACAAAAACCTTTTTAATCTCAAAATCATAATTTTGCTTTTATGTACGTGCTAGGCTTTCCAAACATTTGTTTTATTAATTATAAACCCAATCTGAATGCTATTTTTTACATTTATACAATATACATGAAAATAAAATAAAACAGAGAAAATATACGCAAATAGCATTTCTTATATTTTATTACACTATACACATATGTAACAATATTTCAACAAAGTATAATATATAGCTTTCTTTATTTTTCTTCAAACTGCTTTAATTTATTCTAAAAAAAACATTCATATTTTTAAATAACAAACCGTATGTTTACTTAGATTACATATTATAGCTGACGCAGTGGTTAAATGTTAAGCAAAGGTAATATTATCTTTGTGCCCATGAATTCTTTTCACTTGTCACGCTATCTTGCTGTCACAGTTGATACAACACGCCCCTGTGAGTGTCTCTACATTATTCTGTTTTCTGTTAGGTTGTTTAATCTTTTTATTAATCTTATCGTTGATAGGGATATATTGTTTTATCTTGAAAAAATATTTAATAATTAATAATAAGCCGTTTGCAGCTCTTATTGCGTTCAGAAACATCCTTTTCAAGTCGAGCTGTTATTAACTAGTCGGGTTCGAGTCCCAGGTCGGACCAAGCTTAGTTATTGAGGTTTTCTGCTATAAAGTCTTAGTAGCAGCTTAGATTGGGCAGTTGGTATTGTTACGCCCTCGCGCCTCGGGAAGCACGTTCAGCTTCATCTTACCGATTATAAAGTAGCCTATGTCATTTCTCGTCTTCATTTGTGTTCAAGCTCTGTTCTTTAAAAGAAAGACAAACTAACTATTTAACAAACTTTTTTAGCAGTTGTATATGATGTTAAAATGTTAATACGTAATACGTACGTAATGTAAGGATGAGAGAATTATCTTAATTAAATAATTATTATTTAATTTTATTTATTTATTTATTTATTTATTTTAGATCCACCAGTGATAATTACATTAATACAATATTGGGTAAAAAGAAATACAGTGTAGCTTAATTCTAAATGCATTATCTTTTAAGGCAGATACAGCATGCAAATATTAGGAGGTTTATAAATCATTTATTACATTATATTAAAAACGTATTAACTTATTGGTAAAAATTATTAAATCTCTATATATAAAAATTAGGTTACAGGTGGTTCATTATATTAAAAATTAGATCATTACCTATATTTTGTTTATGTAAAAATTATTTATTTAATTTATCGCAGAACAAAAACTTATAACGAAATGTTTTGAGTGAGTCACTAAAAGGGTCCAAATGTTTACAATTATCATTTAGAATTTTAGACATCCTGGAAATTGGTGAGTTATTGCCCAAAACAGTTTTTCGAAAAGGTCTTGTAAGAGGATTAATTGTTTTGCGTGGATATCGAGAGGGAACATTAAATTTAATCTTAGATACTAAATCTGGATTATCATAGATATTGTTAAGGCTTTTATATAAAAACATCAAATCCAACAAATCTCTTCTTTGGCTCAAGCTATGTATATTAAAAAATGCTAGCCTTTCATTATACGAAGAGAGTTCTTTAGCCTTTCTTTGAGAGAACGCCAGATGGTAGAGAAAACGCCTTTGTATCCTCTCTATTCTTAGGCAGTGTGTTGCATAGTGTGGCCTCCAAATGACACTACCATACTCTAGTATACTTCTTACTAAGCTATTGTATAGAATTATTTTGGTATGTACATTTCGGAATATTTTGCTGTTCCTCAGGACAAAACCCAACATCTTTGAGGCTTTGGTGACTATATTATCTATGTGTGGAATAAATGTAAGCTTCTCATCGAAAATCACACCAAGATCCCTGATAGTATTAAGGCGTTTTAGAGGGACATTAGCAATGACGTATGGGTAATAACTCGTGTTAACTTCAGGCTTATTCCGAGTGAACGATATACAGGAACATTTTTCTGTGTTGAGTACCATTCCGTTCACCTTACACCAATGATACAATCGATTTAGATCCTCCTGTAAGCGACTAGCGTCTTCAAAATTCTCAATAACCTTTAGGAGTTTAAGGTCATCAGCGAACATGAAAGGTGTTGAGTGACGAAAATTTTTTGGTAGGTCGTTGATAAAAATATTAAAAAGTAAAGGACCCAGGTGTGAGCCTTGAGGGACTCCAGATGTTATGTTGAATTTTATAGATTCATATCCATTTGCAACTACATAGAAACACCTATCATAGAGATATGATTTTAACCAGTCCAATATAGATCCAGTCATGCCAAATACTGATAATTTTGTAAGGAGAACTGAAATGGGAACCAGGTCAAATGCCTTGCTAAAATCTGTATAGACTACATCAACTCTTTTTCTTTTGTCAACAGACTCGATTAGTATTTCAGTATAGTTAACTAAATTCGTGTTGGTAGATCTCCCAGATATAAAACCGTGTTGATGCTGACTAATACCACCTTTAAACTGGGCATATATATACGGATAAACTAAAGACTCAAATATTTTGGCGAACACCGAAAGAATAGATATAGGCCTGTAGTTCTCTACTTTTTCGTTATTACCACTTTTAAAAATGGGAACAACTTTTGCCACCTTCCACTTAGTTGGAAATGCTCCCAAACTTAGTGATACATTATAAATTATTCTTAGAGGTTCAGCAAGAGATGATGCGCAGTTAATTAAATAAACTGGTGGTATATCGTCCGGTCCTGCACCTTTATGCGGATCTAGATTCTGTAATTTCTTCAATATTTCGTGTTCATTTAGCTGAATACATGATAAGACACAGCTTTTGTTAGCGTCATCAAACATATTAGCTATGATATCATTAACGTTGTATTGGGTAGCTGTATTACTATTGTAAATTTTAGAAAAATGTGAACCGAAGTTGTTGCAAATGTTACTGGCACCTGAAATTTCGACATTATTTCTCGTCATAGTAGATGGAAATGCATGAGAATTGTTTTGTTTTTTTGAGTTCGTAAATGTCCAAAAATATTTAGAATTAGTTTTGATGTTATCTTCTGAGCGTTTTATATAAGAGTTGTAACATTCTAATGATAATTTCTCACATCTCTTTTCTAGAATTATGAAGGAAATCTCGTCCATAGGATTTTTATATTTTTTGTATCTTGTTCTTAGTTTTTCTTTTTCTTTAATTCTTTTAATAAGAGTTTTGTTGAACCATGGAGGATATTTAGTTTTATTTCTGTGTTTCTTTTTGGGTACGTATTGTTCTATTGAAGACTGTATGACAGAATAAAATATTTCAACCATATTATCGACGTCATTGTAGACGGAAAGTTTTTCTGCCCAGTTTACATGATTGAGGAAACTATTTATTGCTACGAAATTAGCCTTAAAAAAGTTATATTTTACATATTTGGAGTTTGACTCTAATAATTTTGCTGTATTGTAATCCATGTTGACGCTTATATCTAAAGGTGGATAAAAAGGGTCTATTCGACTCAATACATTTGATGATGAGCTAACCGTAACTTTAAAATTATCACTATTAAAGAAAACGAGATCTAAGATTCTGTTTTGTTGATTTTTTATGTGATTCATTTGACAAAAAGAGTTCATTTGAGAAAAGTCTACAAGAGATTGAGCCAAAGAAGGTAAATTGCACTTGTTACTAGCTTTGCCCACCAAATCCCAGTTTATGCAGCTTAAATTAAAATCTCCAATGATAAGCGTATTGTAATGTGTAAATTCTGAAACACGATTAACATTGTCTATAAATCTGTTCAATACGGATTTATTGACCGGTGGGGGGATATAGGCAGCACACAAAACTATTTTATTATTTTTGTTTATGTCTATTGTGATCCATAAATCCTCACAAGAACTCTCCCAGGATTCCATTCGCCGAGAGTTAAGTTTAGTACTTACAGCTACCAATACTCCCCCACCATGTTTTTTGTTCGAATTGAGTAGGTCTCTATCTCTTCTGTAAACATTATAGTTATCGCTAAATAGTTCCGCACTTAAAATGCTACAACATAGCCAAGTTTCAGTCAATACAATAAGATCATAATTATTACAGCACACTTTTCTATGGAAATCATGAGTTTTTGTACGAAGACCTTTAACATTTTGATAATATACATTTAATGCCAACATTTTTGCAATGAATCAACGTAATTACATGCAATATAACTTAGGTCTAGGTTAATTTGTTGAGACATTCCACACTATTAATTAATTTGTAGTCGGAGTTGTCCGTTTTTCTCATAAATATGCGCCCGTTACGAACCCAAATGTGTCTATAGTTTAATTCTTTTGCTTTTTGACGAGCGGCAGCGTGAAGAGATTTATTCGATGCGGATAGATGTTCACATACATATATGGGAGCCTTGTTACCTGCGATGCCAAGATGGGATGTATTTAGTTTGTTGGAGGGATTATTTTTGTTGAATTTTATAACTGCCGCTAATAGTTGGTCGCGAATCATAGGTGCGCTGAGTTGTGCTATGATAGATCTGGGTCTTGTAGTTTTTGGATTCATTTTAGCGATACGTGTACAGTGAACTATTTCATTATTATATACTTATCTTTAAATAAAATATAAATATTAATTAACAATTAATTAACAATACTTTGCACTGTGAATAGAGTACTATTAAATTGGTGAAAAGTTTTCCAAGATAATAGTATAAAGTCGGAAATAAAATCACAGTTGAAAGTTAAAATTAAAGTTTGGTTTACGACCTTACGAAAATAATTATTCATACTTTATTATTGCCTGCACGTTCAAAAATTGAAGAACATGACAACCTCCATAAATCGTGTATTTTTTAAAGAAAATGAAAATTGTATACACATTTTTCAATACTTTTGGTAAATTGGGAACAAATGTTAAAAGAAACAAGATAATAGTGGCATTTCCAATAGATATCTTAATTGCTTACTTGAACAAAGGAATCTCTTGTGACGGTTCACGCTCTCCACGCTCCTTGTACACTGTACACTTGTACATATTAAACTATTTGGTAAAGACTGTAGGTATTTGGAATCATACAACAATATAATTATATGTACACGTAGGTATCATATAATAATAGGGGTTAAAGTATGAAATTGCCGTTTTATTGTAATAGGTATTGTAATTGACATTGGATCTTCATGGTTTGAGAGTTTTGAGTGAAACTTTTTTCACATGGTACCTATGTAGCTCTTCTTTTAAAAAATGTACAACATTCGATTATCGACTTCCATTTGTTTTTTTATTCAGCTTGGACAAGAAAGATGGATACTTCGAAAACTCGAGTGATTTTTGAATACGAGTTCCGACGCGGAACTAACGCGGCAAACTTGGGGGGCAAAGTTGTTCGCGTCCGTAGGAGCTACCTAACCACAACCCTACACGTGTCCCCTGGGTGGTGCTAAAGAACAACAAACGCCGAGTCGTAGGCGGCGGTCAAGTAACCTACTAAGCAGGCCTAACGGCCAGCTTCCGTAGAGGTAGGAAATGACTTCTACAAACCGTAAACTTGCGGTCATGTCTCGTGAGAACGGTGGCCTTGGCTTAATTGCCTGGGCCAAGAGGAAGATAACCTCCATAAAAAATAACCCCAATCCTAAGGTGGGAAACGCGCCGACAGGATGAATGGCTGTGGGAATACAGTCTCTAGCGCCAACCTCGATGGACCTGGCCACATCGTTGTATAGTGCCTCCTCACAGGAATGGGCGTTACCCTGTGAGCGATCAATAATTCGACCCTTCTCGTGGGAACAAAAATGAAGTCAAATCCCCCAAAAAACCCTCAACCACAACACAAATTGCTAACTCAACAAGTACTCCTCCCAGACTTATTTAACAGACAACGTTCTGCATCCCTCTCTGATCTAGGGAAGTCATCACAAGAGAACCATTCGGCCAATGCAGAGCAGCAAAATGAGACTTGTAACTCACCGGAAGCAACTTTGCTAGAAGACACCCCTCAACATCCTGCTCCACCACCATGGCAAAGGGTGCCATCACTCAATAGCAGAAGCAGTAAGAAAAGAAAATACTGCAGTTCTCCTCCAGACACCCAGAGCACCACCACTAAAAACCGCTTCAGCACCTTGCCTTTAGACGTTACGGATGAATCATGCCTTACCGACCGTCCCAAACCCAGCAAGCCTCCACCTATCGTTCTCAATGGCATTGAGGATGTTACCGAGCTATCGAAGCTTCTCCAAACCGTCAGTAACAAAGAATATTTCAAATTCAAGCTAATCAATAAAAATCTACTCCACATCCTCGTCAACACTGCTGAAGAATACAAGAAAATCATAGCGGTAATAAGAGCAAACGGTCTCATAGGACATACATTTACCCCTAAGGACAACAAATGCTATCGCATTGTCATAAAAAAACCTCCATCACAGCACACCCCACGAAGCGATATTAGAGGCCATTGAGGCAACAAACAATAAAATTAAAGGCGAAATCATCAATGCACGCTACGGACCTGACAAGAAACCAACATCGACCTTCTTTGTGAACATAGAGCCCAGTGTTAACAACCCTGAAGTCAAAAATATCACTCATATATTTAACCAAAAGGTCCAGATTGAGGATCCTCGTAGGTCAAAAAGTATCGTTCAATGCCAACGTTGCCAGCGCTACGGTCACTCGAAGAATAACTGCATGAGACCATATAGGTGCGTCAAATGTGGAGAAGGCCACAAAACCTCAGAGTGCAAAAAGAAAGATAGAACCACTCCGGCTAAATGCGCTCTCTGCTCGTGTGACCACCCGGCTAACTACAAAGGCTGTGAAATTTATAAAGAAATCCTTGCCCGAAGAAACAAAAACTTAACCCCAAGAGAAACCTGCAACCCCACCGCAGCTACCACAGCATTGCCAACTAACACAATCTGCTCTACCTCGACAAAAACTGAAGGAACCAAAAGACCCATTCATCAACGCACCTACGCTGAAGTTACCGACGGGAAGAGTGCCCAATCAAATCAACATTCCTCCATCAAACTGGAAGATATTCTACTTAAGCAAAGTGAAAAAATGGACCTTCTCATACAACAAATAGGCTCCTTAGTGAGTCTTATCACTACTCTCGTCTCTAAGCTTACATAATGACTTCATTACACATTGCTACTTGGAATATCAACGGCCTTGCCCCTAATAAAAACGAACTAGAGATGTTCATCAAATCCAACAAGCTTGATGCCTGCCTTATCTCTGAATCGCACACCACACCAAGAAGCAGAATATGTATTCCAGGATTTTCCGTGTACCTCACCTGTCATCCCGATGGTGGAGCCCATGCTGGCACCGCAATTATTATCAAGAATAGTGTAAAGCATTGTCTCTTGGAACCCACTACGTTTCCCTATCTCCAAGCCACTACTGTAAGGGTGGAAGATCGCTCCGGACCCCTTAATCTTTCTGCGATATACTGTCCACCGCGACACATAATAACTGAGAAAATGTTTACTGACTTTTTTATGTCATTGGGCAACCGATTCATTGCTGGTGGCGACTGGAATGCCAAGCATTCATACTGGGGATCAAGACTAACAGTCACTAGAGGCCGGGAACTAAAAAAGAGTATTGACGCCAATCACCTATTAGCTATGTCAACTGGAGAGCCTACGTATTGGCCCACGGATAGCAACAAAATACCTGACCTTCTGGACTTTTTTATCACAAAGTGTATCAGCGAACAGAATACTCTCATAAAGGCAAGCCTCGACGGCAGCTCTGACCACTCACCTGTCTTACTTACGGTTAGTCCAGTGGCCATACCCAGTGACACCCATACCGACTACCTCCATAATCACAAAACCGACTGGCGATATTTTCGAGAATTCCTCGAATCAAACATAAACCTTAATATCCCACTCAAAACCAAGGAAGAAGTGGAAGACGCTTGCCTCTATATCACAAATCTCATTCAAGTAGCGGCGTGGTCTAGTACCCCTGAGATAAAGTATCCATCGCGAGGGGCGCCGGTCCCTTTTGTTGTTAAGGAAAAAATCGCTGCCAAACGTCGCCTTCGCAGAATTTGGCAGACAACCCACAATCGCGCGGATAAAACCAGACTAAATCGAGCAATTAAAGAACTCAAAGACCTATTGGATTACGTTTCAAATGAATCTCTCACACAGAGATTGGCGAAAATGTCTCCAAATGCAAATGGGACTCATAACCTCTGGAAGGCAACAAAGTACCTCCCACAGCCGCAACAGTGTTCTCCGCCAATTAGATCCGGTAATACATGGGCTCGCACTGACCAAGAAAAATCTCAGGCCTTTGCTACCTATCTGGCTGAGGTATTCAAACCCAACAATACGGATAGTCCAGAAGATCCAGAAATAGATCAAGTCCTAAAACAAGACCTGCAACTTTGCCTGCCTTTGAGTCCCACTACACCAAGAGAGATGGCTAGAGAAATTGCCAAAATGGCTCCCAATAAAGCACCTGGATTTGATCTGATCACCCCCAGGCTATTGAAAGAGCTCCCTAAGAAGTGCATTGTCTTTTTGACCATCCTTGTCAATGCCACACTGAGAACTTCGCATGTCCCTGCACTCTGGAAAACATCCCAAATTGTTATGACCCAAAAGCCTGGTAAGCCGCCTACCGAAGTCTCATCTTATCGCCCTATTAGCTTGACACCTGTATTGTCAAAATTGTGGGAAAGGATCATCCTTGCACGTTTATCCCCTTGCCTAGATATGGGCCATGTAATACCTGACCATCAATTTGGCTTCCGGAAGCACCACTCGACCATCGAACAAGTACACAGAGTGTATCGTACAATAAGACAATGTCTAGAAAAGAAGGAATACTGTTCGGCTGATTTCCTCGACGTACAACAAGCCTTCGACCGGGTTTGGCATAAAGGCCTACTCTGCAAAATTAAAAAGTACCTTCCACACTCCTACTACCTACTGATGGACTCTTATCTCAGTGACAGAAAGTTCCAAGTCAAGCTTCGGGATGCAAGATCTTCCCTGTTTAGCTGCAGGGCCGGGGTACCACAAGGCTCAGTTCTTGGTCCGGTCCTCTACAACATATTTACTAGTGACCTACCCCAGTCACCAAAAACAGCTGTAGCAACCTTTGCTGATGATGCGGCTTTCCTCAGCTGCAACAGTGATCCTAATGAAGCGACCAGACTCTTGCAAACTCAACTCGATGCCACTAATGCTTGGCTGACCAAGTGGCGCATAAAAGCAAGTGCCCCGAAGTCTCACCATATAACATTTACCCTGAGACGTGAAACTTGTCCTCCGGTCAATCTAGGCTCCGACCCATTGCCGCAATCAACCTGCGTTAAGTACCTTGGGTTTCATCTAGACCGTAGGATGGTATGGAAAGACCACATAAAAACGAAGCGCGACGAAATCAACCTTAGATTTAAAAACCTACTCTGGCTTCTAGGTAGACAGTCTGCCCTATCCCTATCTAATAAACTAAGGGTATATTGCTCCATAATAAAACCTATCTGGACATATGGAATTCAACTGTGGTCGACAGCCAGCAAATCCAACATAATGTGCCTCCAGAGAGCTCAAAACAGTATACTAAGGGTACTTTCATCGGCGCCCTGGTATGCTCGTAACTCGGAAATCCATGAGTACCTGGAAATCCCAACCATACTTGATGAAGTCAAACGATTCTCAGCCAGCTATAAGGACCGTTTAGCAACTCACCCAAACCCCTTATCCAGTATGCTCCTGCAGCCAAATCCGACTAAGAGACTCAAGAGAGCTGATGTGCTATCTTACTAAGGGGAGGCGGAGCAGTGGCTCCACCTCGCCAAACCCCAACCTCTTGCAACTCACCTGATTATAGTCTTAATGACTGATCGCAGGTCTAAACACAGGAAAAAAAAAAAAAAAAAAAAAAAAATAATTAACAATTAATTAACAATACTTTGCACTGTGAATAGAGTACTATTAAATTGGTGAAAAGTTTTCCAAGATAATAGTATAAAGTCGGAAATAAAATCACAGTTGAAAGTTAAAATTAAAGTTTGGTTTACGACCTTACGAAAATAATTATTCATACTTTATTATTGCCTGCACGTTCAAAAATTGAAGAACATGACAACCTCCATAAATCGTGTATTTTTTAAAGAAAATGAAAATTGTATACACATTTTTCAATACTTTTGGTAAATTGGGAACAAATGTTAAAAGAAACAAGATAATAGTGGCATTTCCAATAGATATCTTAATTGCTTACTTGAACAAAGGAATCTCTTGTGACGGTTCACGCTCTCCACGCTCCTTGTACACTGTACACTTGTACATATTAAACTATTTGGTAAAGACTGTAGGTATTTGGAATCATACAACAATATAATTATATGTACACGTAGGTATCATATAATAATAGGGGTTAAAGTATGAAATTGCCGTTTTATTGTAATAGGTATTGTAATTGACATTGGATCTTCATGGTTTGAGAGTTTTGAGTGAAACTTTTTTCACATGGTACCTATGTAGCTCTTCTTTTAAAAAATGTACAACATTCGATTATCGACTTCCATTTGTTTTTTTATTCAGCTTGGACAAGAAAGATGGATACTTCGAAAACTCGAGTGATTTTTGAATACGAGTTCCGACGCGGAACTAACGCGGCAGAAACAGCTTACAATATCAATGTTGCGTTTAGAGAGGGGACTGCTAATGAACGCACCGTGCGATTTTGGTTTAAACAAGATTCATGATGGAAACTTTGATTTGAAGAACTAACCACTTAAAAGACCGCCCACACAGGTATAGGAATAACAATGAATTGAAAGAGATGGTGGAAGCCGATCCGAGCCAAACTACCCAGGAATTAGCGGCATGGTTTAACGTTACCTTACCAATAATATTAACTCATTTGCGTCAAATCAGAAAAATAAAAAATATGAAAAATGGGTGCCTCATGATTTGACTGATCTGCAGAAAGAAACGCGTGTTGAAACTTGTGTTGCTTTGTTGAATCGATACAGAAATGAAGGAATACTGGATCGAATTGTGGCATGTGATGAAAAGTGGATTCTTTACGATAACCGTAAGCGAAAAATGCAATGGCTGACCCCAGGTCAAACGGCGCAACAGTGTCCTAAAGCAAAGCTTACCAATAAAAAGGTAATGGTAACTATTTGGTGGTCTCAGCATGGTGTTATTCACTATAGCTTTCTTCGATCTGGTCAAGCAATAACGGCAGATGTCTACTGTGCCGAACTCCGAACAATCATAGCAAAACTAGCAGTGAAACAGCCCCGACTCATGAATCGATGTTCACCATTATTGCTCCATGATAACGCGAGACCTCATACAGCACGAGAAACCGTTTTAACTTTACAGGAACTGCAATTAGAAACCATTCGTCACCCTTCGTATTCGCCTTTTTTCGTGATTTGAACAATTTTCTACGTGATAAAAGTTTTCTTCTCAGGAGGCAGTACAAAATTTTACACAGTTTGTCGAATCTAAATCACCAGAGTACTATCGCAAAGGCATAAATGACCTTCCTATTAGATGGCAGCAATGTATACATTATTATCATCATTATCTATAGATAATAATGGTAATTATTTTGATTATATACACATGTTAAATTTAAAAAAAAAGAATTTCAATTTTTCAGTACAAATCGGCAATTTCATACTTTAACCCCTATTATTTACATGTAATAAATGAAAAGGTTTTTTCGTTTAACTATTACGTGTTATGATAGCATCGGTCATGTATTAAAAAAACTATTTTATATAGGTAGTGTAGAAATTACTACAATTGAATTTTTTTGTAGCGTCTATTCCTCCGATATAAGCGGACGATTAAGATATAATTATTCGTCCGATAATATTTGCCGGTCGACTATCGTTGGATTTTGTATATTTCATAAAAAAAATTTGAAGATTACAGTTGTTAAAATAATAATATATACTTTCTAGTAGCAGATCATTCATGACAAACCAACAACAATCGACCGACAAATATTAACGATCTCTTAATCTCTCCAGGATAATTTCTAAGAAATCCGTGCAAATTTCCGAGAATTCAATTGTTATCGTACACGCCGGCGTGTATGCGGTCATCGAGGGGTTAATCGATATCTTAATCGTCCGATTATCGAGCGACTAACAACAGTTTAATTTTTATTAAATTTCTGGTTATAACTTCACTGTTTGTAAATATACACATTAAAATAAAATAAAAATAAATGTGTCAGTATTCCAGTAAGACAAAATTAAAACGTATATAATCAGGCAGTTCTTGTTGGAAAGGTAGCTATAAAAATCATGGTAATATGTAGCTTCATTAAACGTTATTATGTCATAATATCTTATATCAAGCAAACCACTAGACTAAATTCGTTAGTTTACAGGCTAACTGTTATGGTTAAAATCCGGGGTTCAATGAGATAGGTGACCTGATCAAAAGTGAGGAGGACAGTAAGTACATAATTAATTAATCATACATATGTATGTATGCTTAATTTTTTGACACTCAATGGTGTAATATACTAGAAATTATAAGTTGTGGGTGGGATTCAAGTTTATATTACGTTTAACTTTAATGAAATGAATACCCACATATTAAACATTATTTAAATCCTTTAAATGGATTGTTAAACGTAGCAACGTCCGAAGCTAAAGCCAAATGAGCTTAACAGAAAAAATCAGACGCATACAGTAATTTGAGTGCATTTATAGGGCAATTGGTCGCATCTCCGCTTCCGCTCGTTACCAGTGGAAATGTTGCGGCCAATTGTGGCGATATTCACGGCGTGCACGCGAAACGGGAGTGAGATGAACCGCACTCGCTTAATTTAATGTGGACATTCTTTATTGGTTAATAAAGGGTAAACGAATCGATAGTGAGGCTTCAAATGTGTTTCAAACATTTTTGTTCATAATATTATTTCAAAAAAAAGCTCAAGCTCGTCTTTAAGTTAACTTTTAGAACATGCTAACATTCGATGGAAACTGTTTGATATGACGTCGAAGGGTTGATTGGAAGATATCTCTTCTGGTTTATCTTTGACTATGTAAAATAACTAATGTTAGTATAGTGTTGTTCTTAAATACAATAAGGCATTATAAAAAATCTACAATTTTTTTGACCTAAACCTATATGCAAAAGGTAACTTCGACATGATCAATTTAAAATTTTAATTTCTATTAAATAAATTAGTGTTTAATTATGAGGGTATATCAATATCAAAATCATTTAGAAAGTAATTATTTACCCTTAGGGATGGATATTATTATTAAAATTTGTATGAAACCAGCTTAAAGTATTTATAATCTATTCAATTCGCATTTGCGAAGATATCGGGTAACAGACAAAAGCAGAATAGAATATCTATCCATGGATAAAGATGGTGGGATAGAGAATATTTACATATATCGCTTGTATTTTTACAAATATTTGTAGATTAGACATTATAAGCCTAGTCCCTACTATTATTCTTATTTAAATTTTTTAATCGCATAAATTAATAAAATATGTGCGGCAAATTTAAAATTACCCATATTGCACATTGGTTAGAATAAAATTTAACATGACAATTTGTACTGTCGACATTCACATATGGTTTGTATTGTTTGAAGAGAAATAATAGTTGTTTCTGCAGTCCTTTACTTTTATTTCAAAATCGGTCAATATTTATTATGGACACAACTTCATACACAGCCAACACGCTAACCGTTACTTCGCACCGCGAATACCTTTGATCCTACTCACCAACGGCCATACAACCCACACCATATCACTTGAAGATGCTTGACATATATAAGGTGTCTTTCTCTTTGAGAGCTTATTAGAGCTCGCGAACATTAAGGCGCATTAGCGTTCGTATCCCATGTGGAACTGTAACTTAAAGAATCAAATCATATGCATACTCTTAAAATTACGATAGAAAAAATACGAATCGTAATGTGCTGCAATATTTTTATTTTATTAGGGTATCAAAGCCTTAGTCCGATCGTTAGATTCAGATAAGGATCTGCCTAAGTTTTTCGTGAATGTGTCTGGCGAATTCAAGGATATATGGACTTCTACATACCCGTTTCATGTATATCATTTAAATATTTTTATGATCTTCTGTTCATAATTTACTGAATATTTATGTAATATTTTTTCGGTCACATACATGATTAAACTACTATAATATACATTAATAAGTAATATGAGGCATAAAGTTATATGAGACAGTGGTAGCCCAATCGTAACTCGTTCGCTTCGGTATCCGAGTGAAGCGGGTTCAAATCCCGGGTCTTGCACCTCTGATATTTTCATGTGCGAATCATTTCTAACATGATTACCACTTGCCTTACGGTGAAGGAAAACATCGTGAGGAAACTTGCATGTCTGAGAAAACCTAGCAAGTTTTCGAAAGACATGTGAAGTCCGCCAACCCGCACTTGGCCAGCGTGGTGGACTATGGCCTTATCCCCCTCGTATTGAAGAGAGGCCCGTGCCCAGCAGTGGGACGTTAAAAAGGGCTGAATACAAGTATAATATACATTAATAATTCAGACTGTACAAAAATGATTAAAAGTAAAATTAAGTTGAAAGCAGTAAGTAATAATTAAAAATGTATATTGATTTTAGGCGTTACCGTTAGAATTTTTTGTTTGTTATAACGAACATCACAGACGCTTCTATTTAATTAAAACTTTGGGCCATCGTTATCCTTCGATATTATTGAACCCTACCATGAGGCTCCCGTAGAATTCAGAAACTTTTCTATTTATTACTTACACACATACATATGCATGTATCACGTAATTTTATTAAACAATGTTTATTTATGTGACAGTAACAAAATTTTTGAAACTAAAATTTAACATAATAATAAGGACTTACAACAAAAATTGCTCTGAGGAAGATAATTTGAGTTTTTGAAGTATGGAATATTTTCTGTTATACACTTTGTGAATTTATCAACTGTAAAATTGACTTTATTTTTCGAAGTATCTTTAAAAATTCAAAATATAGACAATGAAATTCAAACCTATTCTTGTAGTTGATAAAATTATATTGTGCTTACGTAAATATTTTATATTAAATCTTAACCTAACGAACTATGTAAGTAAAAGCCCACTATCGTTAACAAAACATTACTAATCATATCATCTATCCTTTATCAAATAATATTTCATACTTATACTTGGTATATCACAAAGCGAATAAAGCGCCCTCAAGATACTTGCTTTGCTTGAGATGTACGGGAACCGAAGTGCCTCGATGTCGCGTCAAGGTAAAGTTCTGAGTTTGCTAAGTTGTAGGGTCCTTATCGCTGTAGTTGACGTTTACGGATACTTGTACTTGTTGCTTACAACTCCTTAACTAAGTTGCGAGGAAATATATTTAAAGTACAATTTTCAAGAAAATTTTTAATATCATGTTGACTCTCGGTTTTGGGGAGATAATACATTTAAATCTATGCTCTGTTGTGACTAACAATAGTTTATGATCATAAACTAATCTGTGGAGTAAATATTATGTTTTGCTAATTTCGTCAAGTCTTTCCTATATAAGGTGCCTCCCTGAACCAATCTACGAATACTAAAATTTCGAATATCTAATTTTATTTAATAAAATTAAATATCTACTTGTCTGCTCGTCTAGCAAAAGAGAGCAGATGGGAACAACATTTGGATCTTAGTATTGATGATCTTAAAATAGGCAATATTTCATTTCATTATTCGTCAATCCATCAAATTCTACAGTGAGAAGCATAGAAGGATGAAGATTTTTAGAAATATGATATATAGAAAAAAATGTGTTTAAAAAACTTAATTTTCGCTTTTTCGTTCAAATTGTGATGAAGACCGCGTGTAAATATATGATCAACATTTTGTGTCAATATAAAAATGAATAATAAATACAAAGCAAATATATTTTTACCAACAAGCCCTATTATCTATATAATGTCGGTGTATCTATTTAGGGCATATTTAACATAAAAATTTAAAATTCATGCATTCATTTTCCATGTATTTTCATCAATTCGCATAGTTCCTTTGATTGATATAAAAATTTGTAAAGCTATTGTTAGCATTGTGCAAAAGTTTTTGATAAACTATCATCCTCAATGTTATACGTACAATAAATAGTTGGCGTGTTTATTGTTCGGGTAATTTGAGATTTATAATTACAATAACTGATTCCCCTCGTATTGGAGGGAGGCCCGTGCCCAGCAGTGGGACGTTAAAAAGGGCTGAATATTTTTAAAAATCACTAATGAAAATATTACAACCATCAAATTATACATATATTAGTTATAACAGTACCTGGGTGACCGAGCTTCACTCGGAGCTTTTGGCCAAAACCTTTTTTTCAAAAAAAAAAAAAAACTTGAAAAAAAATTTTGTTTTGTTATTGTATGTAAACAATACCAAAACAAAAAAAAAAGTATATAGCCGACCGGGATTCGAAACCAGATAAATACTTGCGATTGTCCATCTTGCGTATTGGCCGCCTAACCTCGATGCTTATGCCTAAACGTAAGAAATTATCTACCATATCGTGCGTGGAATTATACAAAATAAACCCGCATGAAAACTCGAATACATAGACATAAGGTAAATCTAGATCGATTTTTTGCCCCCTAAAGCTCCCACATACCAAACGGCGAAATCGTTAGAGCCGTTTTCGAGATCGCCGGCATAAATAAATAAATATACAAATATACAAGAATTACTCGTTTAAATATATTAAATAGATAGATAGAAGCCAAAAACTCTTTTTGTAGTCTGAACGCGGGCGAAACCGCGGGTTCTGCTAGTAATTAATATGTTAAAAATTTAATATAATTCATTTGGCAAATTCATTTTCAATGTACGCGAAGGTCGTGGCAGACACGAGATCTTTGGATTTTTTTAAAACCTGTGGGTAATTTGACAGGTGCTTTATTTGAAATATTACCCTTCTTAGATATATCATTATGAAACTTTTTGACCTTTTTTTAACCTCTTAACCGAAAACAAATGACGTGTGTGGTGTAGTTACGGTATCAGCGATTCGACTTACTATATAAATAATAATCTGTTATAAAAATAATTTACGTATGATTGAATTGTGCAAGACGTTTATTTCGTTACATAAAAGTGTAATTCGTTTGGTTCACATACGAGTGTAATCTAAATACAATGAACAGCGTGGCGTAAACGCTGCAGTTGTCGGATGCAAGCCCTATCCGCTACAAAATAAAGTTCACTTAGTGCACGGGTTATAAAATGCTATCGAGCTTTGAAAGCGATAAAACTGAAATTCGAACGCCGCGCCGCCGGTTTGTACTTTAAAGTGGTCTATCCAGAATATTACATTGAATTGAATATTAATTTTCATGCGGTGGATATTCTCCAATATGCAAATATTAATACAATCTGCATTTACTAAAATTTAACTTTAAACTTTCATGATTTATTTTAGTGCTATATCGACCCATTTTCACTATAGGCTTGTAAGCTATTTTATTATTAGGTTTTATGGAATTTATATTTTGGTATTATCCTATTTACTTGTTAGTGTTAAAAGTATTGTAATTGTTATATTTTTTAACTAAATTGATTTATTATGTTATAGGTTTAGATCTTGTGAAAATATGGTGATCATATTAATATTCGATAGATAAAAACTTCTGCGGTAAGAACTGTTCTCTTTAATAAACAATATTGAGTGCCGAATATTATATAAAAAAAATCATTATTGTGTCCTTTAATTATATATGTTAAATTATATTTCATTTCTGCTCTCCTAACTATATTAAAATTAAATTAATGATATTAACAATCCACATGGTACACAACGGTGGGTACAAGCAGAAGTCCATTTAATATTCTCCTTATTAAAATAAGTCTGGGCTTGAATAGAGCCTAATAACACCTATATAAGGCAGTGGTAGCCCAGTGGTAACGCGCTCGCTTTGGAAACCGAGTGAAGTGGGTTCAAATCCCGGGTCTCGCACCTTTGATATTTTCATGTGCGAATCATTTCTAACATGATTACCACTTGCCTTACGGTAAAGGAAAACATCGTGAAGAAACCTGCATGTCTGAGAGAATCTAGCAAGTTTTCGAAAGATATGTGAATCCCGCCAATCCGCACTTGGCCAGCGTGGTGGACTATGGCCTGATTCCCCTCGTATTGAAGAGAGGCCCGTGCCCAACAGTGGGACGTTAAAAAGGGCTGAATACAACACTTTTGGGCTAACCCGAGGCTTGAGCCTTATTACCTGCAGCTGCTTGAACTAGTCACTAGGTCATAGTAACAGTAGTAAAATATGATCGGAGCTTTTCGTTTCTCTGAATCTAAAATCAATCGATTCCACTCGACTCATCCTTACTTACCATTAAAGCAGAGTTCTAATTTATTCATAGACACGTAATAGGTAGGCACTTGATCCTTAAGGAATAAAAGGAAAGTTAAATGGTTATTGTATTTTCATACTTTTTTAGACGCGGTTTTCGCCACAAAGAAATTTTAGAGATAATTCAATGTTTTTATAAAAGAAAACTCAGTGATATTGTTGTGTTATTATAATTTTATGGTGTTGAAAGCCAGTGAAGATAGAAGTTAACATATATTATTTTCTCTTTGTTCACCTTTCAGAAGAAAGAGTATAGGGAGGATAAATGTTACAAAGTGTATTTGCTACTATTATCTGGCGTTTCTAATGCTATTTGGAAAATATAAAATTTTTAAAAGTACTATTTTTCACTTATCCATACGTAGCTTGACCCATTATTGTATTATATAATATTAGATTTTTAAGCATTTTGAAATAATTTTTTTACTAAGGTGCATTGCACACATAAAAGCTTTTGGGTTTCTGTTCCATTAATCGTGTTCAAGGTGCTGGAAAATTGAATTGATTCCTACAAACCTTCGTTGTAATACGCGGAATGATAAATGGTTTTAGTCGGAAATATTGCACCTGTGCAAACACTAGTGCTTATCTTGACTATGAAAGTAGATCTACAATGTTTTAAAAAAATGTTTGCAGTTGCAAAAATCGCTTTGATAACGTTACTTTTATCGTCCTGGATATTGAGCGAATTCGATTTATTTAGTATACAAACAAAAGTTGACGCAATTATAAATAAATACCAAATATCAAAACTATAGAGAATAATTGCTCATGGCTTTCCTCGCATGGTAAGCTGGGCAGGGATTGCGGGTACTACAGTATAAGTCTGCTACCATAATAACATACCTATACTTACATATTTTTCCAAACATGGAAACCTATTCAGCGATATAAGCATTAAAAGGTAACAGACAGACTGACAAAGTTACTTTCACATATAACATTAGTATACTGATGAAAAATTTAAAAGAATCAAAGGCCATTTTTAACCGACTTCCAAAAAAAGGAGGAGGTTCTCAATTCGACCGTATATATATTTTTTATAAAACTTAAACTGAAAGATTTTTATGACATTATTTTGATCAGAATAGGAGAAATAAATTTAACTACTAAATTGAATATTTATCAACGAACATACAAAAATTACGCACTAATAATGTTACTTGCTACGGCAAAATTATTATGCATCGCGGAAGGAAATGAAAGCGACAAAGCCGAGGCAGAGAGGGTCTAAAGAATAATGAGTGTCAGCTCGCAAGCGCGTAGCGTAAATTAAACTTCTAAAAGTTATTTTATCCTATTTAACTTACACAACTAAATTTAATTATTTTTTTTTATAATTTATACACTTGAACGCGGCGCAGCGCTATACCTTACTGCCTTACTGCTTTATATTACTTAAATTCATTTCTATTACAGAAGTATTGACTATTGACTATAAAATTATTTCTTTTGGTTTACCGTTCTGCGATTTAAGGAAATGCCTATCAGAAACAAAAAAGTTATCTCTTTCTTCTTTATCCATTCCACAAGGGAAATTATAAAATAAAAAAAATAATCTAGTTTTTATTAAATTTATCTATATTACAAAACGTTATACTTTAACTTTCATATTTTTGTATTTTTGTACTGAATTCGTAAAAATAAAAAGGGACATTAATATAAACCAAAGCTAACGAACATTTCAGGGGATTTATCTCATACTCAAATGCTATTGTCCATAAGTATGAAGAGGCGATAAAGCCTGGCTGACATAAAATGAACTCGAATTTGGTATTGCTGAGTCGACGATAGCAAAATGGAACACAATATATTGACGAAATACGAATTTCAGGAAAAAGGATTGGCAATGTTGTTCTGATATTTTGATTTTATGTAAATAATAACATAAATTATTAACCATTGACTTTTTTTTATTACATTTGAATTAAAATAGAAATATTCAAATTAACGTTGTGTGTATTTTTTGTGTATTTAAATATGAAGCTAGAAACTATTATTTTTTATAACATTTTCTTAGATTTACGCAAATGTTTGACATTTTAAATAAACTATATTTTTGGATCTTTTCATATTTAATCAGGATATATTTTGATTTTTGGTTCCCGACGTTTGGAATACCCACTTTATGTACGTAAAAATATACATTTACAAAATAAAGGATATTATTTTGTTAAATGTGTATTTTATCGTACATAAAATGGGAAAAAAGGATGTTTAATAGATTTCTTACAGATTCACTTTAAATATTCTCACAATTAAAAAGTTTATGGAAGTAAATTAATCATTTGTTTAACGAAACTCATATTTAAAATCTTGTATAGTATGGTTAAACTGAGGTACAGTTAAGTTTAGATTTTGCTCGCCTCTGTCTGACAACATAACTTTAAAGTTATTAATATAATCTTATCGTTAGCTCCTGCGTATTTGTTGCTTGCTCTACACTATATTCAGAGCAATATATGTTTGGATAATGTTTAGTTAGAATTTATTCTTTTTAATTTATGATTGTTTATTAAAAAATAAGAATAAAATAAATGTTTTTTTTTCTTTATAAAAAAACAATGAATAATTTTGACCATACTTGTTGCAAATTAATAGGTACCACAAAAAATGTACCGATATATTTTAGCGGTTTATCGGATTTTTGCAATTGTGCGTGACTATTCTGTTACAAAAGGTAACCATAAAATATAAATTTACTCCAATATACGAGTGATATAACAGTTGAATTATTTTATAAATGTTTGTATGTTTATACTATACTAGCTTTTACCCGTGTGTCCACACAAATAGTTTATTAATGTAATGTGTATAATAGTGGCGAGAGGTTAATGTCTATATATGTATATTGTAAAGATATTCATTCGTATAAATCTCGTCTAGAACATTTTAATATGTTACCATTAAAAGAACGAAGAAAAATAGGAGATTCAGCTCTTTTGTGTAAATTAGTTAAAGGTTTAATTGATACCCCTGAATTACTGGAACGCTTGCATTTTTCAATACCCCGCCAACAAACTCGATTGCATAATCGCAAAACCTTCTTTTTACCAGTAACAAAAACCAACTTAGGTCAACATAGTCCTATCTATAGAATGGTATCCGTAGCAAACACCCTAACAAATGATATAGATATTTTCAGTGACTCTGTGCCTTTGTTAAAGAAAAAGCTGTTTAAATATTACTTTCGTAGCATAAAACAAGAGTAGATAAGTCGGATTGTACTATATTTATGTTATGTTATATTATAATACATTAATAATTAGATTTAATTTAATTTAGCCTTATTAAATAGTTTATATTTTTATAATTAATACTTAGTTCTGTTCATATATGCACGTGATGTTCACATCTTAGAAGACATCACTTGTCTGATTGTATACTTTTGAATAATAATAATTTAAGCTTGTTTATTTCATTTGTATGTCGGTTTTGTGAACTTATACATAAATAAATATTAAAATATATTATAAAATACAAAAATAATTATTTCAAATAAACAAAAAACAATTACTTATATATATGTTTTACTTAATAAAGCAAAGTATTATAGCATTATTATCTCTCTACTACTAAGATTGTATTTAAAAATATATTTATGATTAGGTATACTGGCAAATTCTTTTATGATTAGTTTTTTGATTTAAGGCCGTCATAATACTAATAAACTAAATAATAAAAGGGGACTCTAAGACACAAAATACATTATTAATTGTATTTGTTGCATTAAAACTACTATGAGTCATTTAATTCAACAGATTTTATTGGCACGACATAAAGATTTTGGAAAATTAAGCTTTGTAAAGAGCAAAAAACGAAAGAATGAAAATTACTGCTATTTATTCTAAAATATTATAAAAATAACAAAATATTAAGCTTTCTATAATTAAAATTATTCTGAAATTAACTTTCCTCATCTCTATTTCACAAAAGAAAGCGATGTTCACTTAAGCTTTTAAATAAGTTAATACTTAAGAGATCTTATTATAACGACGTTGTCAGAGATATAAATGGCTTAATCGCTCGTCTTGATTTCCCAGAAGCATAACCTCATTGAAGCAGAAGTCTGCTACCATATTTACAATTTATTTATTACTTTACATATTTTTTGTGTCAATTTAAATTACTGTTCTATTTTTGTGCCTAACTATTATAAATATGGGCTACTACATAGATTTTTTTTCTCTGAAAAATTAGGTAATGTTTTTTTTTAAATTGGTTTATTAAAATTAAAAATGTTTCGTCAAATATATTATAATATGGGTACTTCATATTGGTTAATAAATATTACACCTACAGGGTTCGGAGGATTACAAATATTTTTTTTATTATTTACAAAAATATATAAACGATATTAAATTAAATATACAAAAAATCTCCCTCACAGGAGTCCGTACTTTCCTCCTTCACTTGACCAAATTTTAGGGTTCCGATATTAAGCTAGTTAAAAAGCAAAACCCGAATCGTTATAATTTCGTTACGTCTACCCGTACATCGTCGTTACTCGTTAGCTGGTAGTTAGATATCTCATAAAATCTGCGAGACAGCAGTGAAATCATATTGCAAAATATAAGAGGGTGAAAAAAAATTGGGTACATAACCGAGTGCATACCTTTTAGATCTTCATAAAGGAGATAGATTCTTTAAAAAATCAGCGACCACAAAACTAACTTTGTTTAAATTTATAGTATTTTAGGGAAATAATAAGTATTTACTATTGTACTATTAAATAAAAAGTTATTTATGTTGTCGATAAAATGAATTTTTTATTTAAATTTTGTACCCAATAAATTAAGTAGAAAAATTATCTATACTATAATAAAACTGTAGAGGTCGAATGTCTGTACATAGAAAAAAAAATGCTTAAAACCGAGTCAGGGGGGTGTAAGAAGAGCAATAGAACAAATCCTGATTTTTTTCAATTTTTTTGTTTCTCTGTCTGTTTGTCTGTTTGTCTGTTTGTACGGGCTAATCTCCGAAGCTGCTGGACCGATTTAAATGAAATTTTGCATGGTGGTACCTTATATCCCCGGTTAACATTTAGGATACTTTTCATCCCGGAAAATAAAAGAGTTCCCGTGGGATAGTTAAAAAACTGTAGTAGCTTATACAGCTTAGTACACAAAAACTAACGATTGGATTTTAATGAAACTTTACAATAATATAGTTCATACATCAGAACAACAAATAGGCTACTTTTTATCCCGGAAAAATGTACGGTTCCCGAGGGTGAGCCGCTAGTATGTAATAAAAATGTCTCGTACTTGTATATGTTGGAATTTCGCACTTAAAATAAGAGAAAACAAAACTAATTTTAAAGCTTTATATCTATAAAGCTTTAAAACTAATTTTGTTAACTCATCTGAGTGGCAATATGCTTAGAGGCGATATAATATTGAGTTTTCGAAGACGATTTTGTTTGGGTATAGCTTAATGCTTACTATAAAATAAAAATATTACTACGGCTAAAATATAAAACCAATTCTCAAGTTGACAAACAAATATAAAAATGTTTCTAAATGTGTAAGTAATATTGGGAAGAACTTTGATGCAAGCGTTCGATGTTCTTAATACAATGGAACGTGCTTCATGCAAATATTCAAAGGTTTCTTTTGAGTGCTTCTACTTCATAGAACCTTTTATGATATGGATGTTCTATCATAACGACTTTTATTTTGGTCATAAATATATTAATTCTCATACAATGTATTGTAACAAGCATCATTGTGCAGAATAAAAGGATAGAAATGTATTAAGAAATTTAATCTTCTTACTTTAATTTTGCTAGTAGCTGTCTGCATAATGTATTTTTGAAATGAGAGAATTTTACTGCAGCAAAATATATGACTAAGAAATCTAACATTTTTTATCTTAAATACACATCTTACCCGTGGCTTTGCACTCGTTTGTATTTTCATTGGCTGTCAGTAAAATGATAACTAGGCACATGAATATTGTTCTATTATCTAGTACTTTAATATTTGTATGTAGGTACATAGGAGCCGTTCATAAAATACGTCACGATAATATCCGCTTTTTTGACCCCCTCCCCCCCTATAGTCACGCTGTGTGACACTTTTTGTGACCCCCTCAGAAATATAATAAAATTTAAATAAACCAATAAATATCTGTTATAACGAACATATAAATAATAAAAAATGATTCTAGTAATCAGAAGTCCCAGGATTTTGTAAATGGGCCGAAATATCTATAATCGGTATTGCAGCATGTCACAATGTCATAATCAGCAAGACCTCCCCCTCAGTCCCTCCCTCCCCTCTGTATGCGAACGTATTTTAGGAATGGCCCCCTATAGATTCAACCTTTTTTTTAAACGAAGACTTGATAATTCTGCAAAGTTGTCGCCGCAATCTTTGAAATACTTAATGTATTTTTATAAAGAATGAAAATGAGCACTCTGTTAAATGAAATAATTTCAAAGGCAAGATTAAAGTTCTCGCAAATGTTAAGTGTTCATAATTTAATTTGTGTGTATAAATTTTCAAAGCTTGAAACTTATACTTTCACTCTCACGGGAATAATTTAATTTTGTTTGCTTTTGAAAATATAAATATACAATATAATAAAATTCACTATATGTATGAAGTACAAAATAAAACTAATACTAAATTAGCTAATTACATTGATGATATTTTTTTGTTACTTTCTAGATGTTTTTTCTAGATGATGATTGAATTATATATGTATGTCCAAATTCTTTTCTTTATTATCTACCAACACACAGAAGTATTACGAATAATACTTCTGTGTGTTGGTAGATGGATTTGAATATGACCTGAAGGAACACATAGAATACTGTTAGTAAAAAAAAATCTAAAATAAATCTAAATAAATTCACGAAAAAATCCAAAAAAAATTGTTTTATTTAAAAAGTTGCCAAAAGGTTGCGCTAATACTACTAATAAAACTTTTTTGGAATGGGTGCTTTATTTTAGCATACTTTATTAGATTGCCGGCAGTTTAGTCAAAATAATACATTATTGAAATGAAAAACAGATATGTTATATACATTTTGGAATGATAATGTAAGAATTGTTTAAGAATGATTGCATATTAACTATAAAAACAATTATCTACGTAGGGAAATCTCGATACAATTCATTGGCCGCATGAACCTTGGGAGTGTTCTAATCATCTGTTCAGAAGCGGCTCACATAAATTAGTGCGTGCCGATTAACTGCCTTCTCACTGGCAATGAAATAAATTTATCCTAATTAGATTCAACTTCTACACTTTGAACCAGGCTTTGCTTCCTATTATTTATATAATATACATACATATATTGTATAAATTCTTTTTCCTTTTTAATTGGGGTCTTCACATTGACATAGTTTTTTGTGATGTTTTTGAACGCTCTTTATATCTCTGACACACTACACAGCCAATTGATATAAAAAAATATTTACGAATATAAGAAAATGAAATCTGAATTTTAAAAAAATGTTTGTTAGTGAAAATATTTTTACAGTGTTTTTTTTCAGTGTTCTTAACGACCTGAAAAGAGAAAATAGCAGAACATTTATCAGAATGACGCTAATTACCTGAAAAGTAAAATAAATATATTAAGATTTTTATAATTTTATAATAATATTAGTATACTAGCAACTCACCCTCGGTACTCCTGAGATATTCATTTAAATTAAATAGCTATTTACCCTTGTTTTGCTCGGGTGCGTACGCCGTACGCGGATTTTGTTCACAATTTCATGGGTTTTAATTTTTTTTCGCCGAACTCTGATTCTTTTTCTAAAATAAAAGTAGCCTTAGCTACTCCCTATAACATCAGCTATCTGCCAGTGAAAGTCCCGTCAAAATCGGTCCAGCCGTTTTGGAGATAAGCCGGAACAAACAGACAGACAGATAGACAGACAAAAATTATTGAAAATGTTGTTTTGAAGATTTCGAGGAATTGAGAACCTCCTCCTTTTTTAAAGTTGGTTAAAATAACCGCTACATGTACGTCGTATTCATTATGATAATAGGTATATCTTCCGCTATGGAACAGAAAGGAATACAACTAAATATAGTATCTTTATTGTAAATGTTTTAATACGTACACTGTACAATATGTATAGAAAAGCATTTACTTACTGACTTTAAACTAAGAAAAACAACCCGGAGACGTATAAAATATTCCCCATAGATTGATATATAACTGCTTTATGAATAAAAACACCATTTATTAGAAGTTGGTGATTTTAAGGGATTCAAAGTTTTACATTTCGTAGTTTAAAAAAATTATGATTCGAGACATTTGCTGTAGGTACTAAAAGTTTTTAGAAGCTTGGCTGTCTAATAAATTGCGTTGCAAAAAACAACAAATTTCCTGGTATTCAAAGGGCATTTTAGTGTGGATAATATTTTGAAATAATAATAAACATCATTTGTAGGAATGAAAAACATTATTACTTCATACTGATGACAAAGGCATAGCCTAGACCGCATAAACTAGTATAGACCGAAAATTAATCCGCGAAATGGATTAAATAGTGAATGAGTTTTGTATGGAAGATCAGAATTTTTGTTAGAAACATTGAAGTTTTTGTTAACATTGTTATAGAGACATTCCATCGGTTCACATCCTATAAATAAATAAATAAAACTTTATTCTTACTGTTTAACAAGCGTACCTATGCTGTTGCTAGTGTTGAATAAAAATATGATTGTGCAAAAAATATACAATAAAATCCGTAAATTCCAGATGGAACTATGTATTAGAGTTAAGAGAAAGAAAAAGTTGCACATTTATCACAGGCTACAAAGCAGTTTTTGTTCGCTCGGGCGCTTGTTCAGGTAATGCATACAACTGGGAATAAAATATTTAGATATGCATTTACCAGAAAGCAAAAAGTACTGGTTACAGTTGAACAAGAGAGTATCTAAAGTTGTTTTTTTTTTCAGGAAATTGCTTAATAAATATTTATGTATAAATATAATTGGTTGGTATTTAAAGATTTAGATTTATAATAAACTAATGTACCTAATCTGTAGATTGTTGAGCATAATTACGAATAATTAAATCTGAAGATTCACCGCCGTTGGACGTTACGTTACCTGACAATCCAATTAATAAGCAAACGGGAGGTATTCACAGTGAATATAACTTTTTTGAATAACGGCAAATTGCCTATTCAAATAAAATATTCATATTAAATCATTTTCATACGTGATTGTGGCACAGTGGCGGAAAACTCAACGTATTTTATCATAGTACACTGAGTAGAATCACAATAACTTTTAAAAGTAGTCTTACTAAATCAGAATACTATTATAAATATGAAAGTTTGTATGTGTGTATGTTTGTACATAGATAGAATATGTCCAGAAATAACACATAAGCTGCTAGGCATTTAATGACGCACTCGAGCGGAGCAAAATCTAATTTTTAACCCTTTAAAATCTATCCTACGATAATTAGTAAGTTTGTCTCTTTGTACGTGTAAATAAACAAATATGCTACATTATTTAATTGATTAAAATGTTCGTTAAAATTCGTGGGCTTTATTCTGAAATTCGTAAGTTTCATTTCCTGTTCGGCATTAACAACATGTTTATGTACATAGCGTTCGAGATGGTCGAATGGAAACAAATAACTTTCATTTAAAAAAGTCATCTCATAACTTTTTGAAAAAACTGACTAGCGCTATACTAACATATATATATATATATATATATATATATATATATATATATATATATATATATATATATATATATATGTTATTCCGTCTATATACGTTTATTAATTTAAATCCGTGTAGCCGTTTAAGTATTGTATTTTGCCTGCGATTGTGCTTATAATAGAAAAATCTCTATCATGTATAAATTAACATGGTATAATATATCTTATATCTATACATATAATAAAATTGTAACTTAACAGAATCTGTACATTAAATATTTTT
Source organism: Argynnis bischoffii washingtonia (assembly GCA_033884665.1). Classification (NCBI taxonomy): domain Eukaryota; kingdom Metazoa; phylum Arthropoda; class Insecta; order Lepidoptera; family Nymphalidae; genus Argynnis; species Argynnis bischoffii. The sequence continues at coordinate 6,853,165 of CM066618.1, read as the reverse complement.
TGGAAAATCTTAGTGAAATAATCATTGTTATCGATACAGAGGCCGAATCTATAGTTTTTAGAATTTTTGTCTGTCTGTCTGTCTGTCTGGGAACGCATCACGAGAAAATCACTGGACAGATTTTTATGAAATTTGGTATGATGAAAGCTAGTTATCCGGGTCAACATATATACAACATACTGCGGGAAAATATATAATCTCTCAAAAATCTATACTAATCTAACTAAAATGCGAAGGTGAGCCGCTAGTAGTATATAAAAAGGAGCTAATGTAAAAATAACGAAATAAGAATCAAATTGTGTAGTGAGTTGGAGTAACGACAGTGATTGCTTGGTCGCGTAGCCTTAATTTCCCACTAGATTACCTCAATGAGGGTAAGAAGTCAACCGCAACTTTTGAGATGTTTCTACTTCATTTGTTTGATTTTTAACGTTGTTATTTTCTTTTATTTTATAAAATAATTATTATCATATTAAGGGTTCCGTAGTAAAAAGCAAAAAACAAATGACGATACTATGTAAGCTTTACAATTTCGTCGTGTCAGTCTGTCCGTATAGCCATTTTACTCAGTGACTTTTGGAACTGTATGCACGTATTTTAAGTTTCTGCAAGTTGAAATTTTGTATACATAAATACTAATATTTGTAAGTACGGAATCCTCGATTCCTCCTTAAACTTAATCTATTTTACTATAAAAAGATTAACACAACATCATTATAAGCATATAATTTCAATTAAATTTTTAAAAGATGACATGTCATGTCTAGTATCGAGGCTGAGTGGCATGAATCGCTGACTCAATTTAGTCTTCACTTTGATAGGTACTTTGTCTCAAAATAAAAGGATATTAAAAACATTATTACATAATTCACCTGGATATTTCATAGAAACAAGCAATAAATGTTAAATTTATGTATTTATTTAATAATAAATATGCATCACCTTATCATAACAGTCAGAGTAAAAGTGCTTTCTTTTTATTCCACTTGTGTCTCGCAAAAAACGGTATAATTATAGCTCTACCGGTTACTGTGTAATGCATTAAACTTATATGTATATCTGTCACCGTAAAATTGTAAATACCGTTAAATTATAAATAGAAGGCATTATAAAATCTATCTCGCGAGATTGTATATTGTCGAAAGATTGTGAACTGTAACATACTGCTTACAATTTAACGCATTATTTTTAGGTAGATTATAATCTATGAAAGTGAAACCGTCAAATTGTGAAATAGAAGAATTTATCATAGAGTTATAAAACTATTACAGTAGGCAAAATAAAATTAGTAAAAAATTAGAATGGACAAATCGCTTATAGTATTCGCTCGCTTGGCTCGTGCCTTGTGGTCACTTTTTTTTTATAGTTGGGGAATGCATTTACGCATACCACCTGATCCCCTAGGTGGTTATGTGGGGCTCACCGGCTAGAAGAGCCGGTACTACCCACTAAACCCCAACTTTCCCCTCCCATCCGCCATAGTGGGACGCCGCAGGATCGCTTACGCATATCTACCACGGCGCCCCGGCGGCAGGTCCGAAGACTGCCAATCTGATGGGACCCCCGAAGGAGCCCCACTACGGCTGCAGAGGACAGGGAAATGGCATCGAAACAGCAGCCCTCTCCCTTGCAGCCCCACCGCGTCTGTCATCGAAGACGGTGGCAGCCCCGTCAAGGCCGCGGGGGGCAGGGAGAGCGGCGCACCGAAACACCGGCACTCCTCTCCCACCGCAGCCTTCCCCTCTACTGGTCACGAGCCTGTTTTCACAGTCCCGCAACCGGTCCCCACCCTCCGGTCGCGAGACCGCCGAAGCGGCCCCGCTCCCGGCGGCCGAAACATCGGAAGCCGAAGCTTCGACGATGAGCGGCCCCGTCCTGAGCGTGCCTCTAACCGTGATTGAACTAACCTCAGTTAGAGGCACGCTCCCGCTGTTGGTCCGCGCCGGATTTTTCCGGTACCACCCGCCGTCGGGGCAGCGGGTGGCGTTACTCTATCCGCCACCTGGGGACGCGCCCGGTAGGAGTCAGCTCTCCCCCGGGTGGTCGCCGTTCTAACCTAATTTACCTAACCAAATATTTTTTTTCTATTTTCATTATGCCTATTGTAATAGTTTTGTAACTCTATGGTAAATTCTTCCATTTCACAATTTGTATGTTTCACTTCGATAGATTATAATCTACTGAAAAATAATGCGTTAAATTGTAAGTTTTATTTACGGTTCACAATCTTTCGACAGTTTACAATCTCGCGAGATAGATTATAATCTAAAGGTATTTACAATTTTAAGGCGATATACCTATCCACCAAACATTTCTTCTTTACATGGAATATTGAACTTCTTGAACAATTAAAACAAATCTTAGCTATCTTTTATCTATATATACCTACTTTATCATTTATTATATTTTCTATTCACTAACAAGTGCAATACAAATTTGTTTAGCAATATTCGAGTGAAGCTGAACAGAACGATCAAAAAGACGAATTCTAAAAAGTACTTGTAATTCTTAAAAGTAAATATTTCAAAACAATATTCAATGAGCAACTTTAATTTCAGTCATTATGTTTACTTATTTATTTTCAAGCTATTAAGAAAAAAGTAGAAGAAATATCTCTTTAGAAAATATCACCCATAGCTTAAAATTAAAGTACGACTCTTGCTCGATCATTAATACGTTACACTACACTTTTAGCTAATAAATCATTAAAATATAGTCTTGTAAAATATGTGAGTCACAGTTATTCGAGATATGCTCGTAGCTCTAAAACAATTAATCACTTTGCACGAATATTAAAAGCACAGATATCGGCATTAGGAAATATTACCTATAAACGTGTTGTAAAAGCTTACGGCCCATTTCAAGGGAGAGGCTATGGAAGAGTCCAATAATGTTGAAGGGTAACTATAGCTCAAACTTTTAATTAAACGGCAGCATCTGCGTGGCTCGTAACTACATGACAATTATTGTTTCCAACGCGTCAGGAGCCGACCACACGACAGTGGTGCACAATAGCGGTTTTGTAGCCTCCTTGTAATTCAAACTAGTTGTATATGCATTTAATAATTATTCCATTATTTTATGTAATTTAAAGTTCATAATGAAAGATAAAATCCTAGATGAGTAATTCACTCAAATAATAAATATTCAATATTAAATTAACGTTTAGCAAAAACGTTTTCAATTTATCCATGACTAAGTAAAATAACCTATGCATTCTATATGGTACCGGATATAGTTATTAACTTGTTACATGCAAACGTGTCCAATGATATCAGATCATCTCGCCCGTGCCCGCCACGCTGTGAAAATGCCCGCAATTACCCGCATCATTTCCGTGGCTACTGAACGGAAACGCAAGGGACTCGCCCAATTACCCTACAAATGCACCAACATCCCTTTTTAACAGTTTCTCACTGTTGTATTCCTTTCTTCATTCTTTGTTGAAGTATCTAAATGAGATTAAAAAATTTAAATATATATTTCAGTATAGAGTTTTAGCTGTTGAAACATTGAAACTGCAAGTAAATGATGGAATTAACTAGGCTTTTACTTCTATATAATAATGTTAAAATAAAGCTTGTTAAAATTATACAGTATTGTAATATTTATATAATTGGTACAAATTAAATGTAAACTTTTAACTTAGTTAACTTAAAATGTGAAAAGTAGAAAATCTTCTCCCAAGCACTGTGTGATCTTGAAATATGTGAATTAAATGTAAGTACGTCTAATGCGATCGTTAGTCAGATCCTCGAGTGAAGGCGGTAGCAGTCCGTCTGCTCGCCTTACAGTGACTAATGACAGCATGCAGTGAAATATGTTTCACATAACTGAGCGACATCACAACCTAGTAGCCTTAGCAAACGCCTACTGAAACAAGGTACGAGTATGTAAAGAAAACCACCAGAGTACACTTCAAACGTATAATAATTATTGATTTTCATATAAGGATTACAACACACTGTATATATCACTGCTTTATACTAGAATTTACACAACACTGTTTCAGCATAATTACACAGTAACTCTTCCTGAACAAGAATGAATCCCAATCATAGAAAGCACTCCTTATATATTAATTTTAATTTCAATCAACCCACCTTTTTTAATAATTTTAATGTAACTTCAACTACTTCCGGCGTAATCTTTAAATCATAGTAGTCAATTAATGTATTTAATTTATAAAAGCATACTTAAAATATAAAACATAATTTCATTGAAACTTTAGTTAATTACAAGAAATATAGGTAACTTTAAATATGTCTAACAATATTAGCACTAAAATTAATGAATCATAACACTCGGCCATCGACATGCGTGCTATCTCCGGAGCACGCAAATCTCACAACACTCGGCGTAAGGTATGTTCATGATTCTCTATTATAATTTCAAAACAATATTAATAATTACAGCATGTAATACAAGCAAAAAAATATATCGTTACATTAATATAAACCAGATTATACTACACTAGATAAAACTTAAATACTTTTATTTTTCAGTATCACTGTTCTCCGAGCTTGAGGAGCTGTATTCAGAACCAGAAGATTTGTCCAACTATTGCCTGAATGCGAAACGCTTTCATATCTCATGGTACTAAAACCGGGAGCATAGTTAGAGATTTTATATGAAACAATAAATTTTGGGATTAATCTTCCCTTCATCTATCATTTTAAATAATATAACGAATACTATTGTTTTATTGCCACTTATTAATACCGCTAATAAATTCTGCATCGATTTAGTTAACCCTAATATTAACTTAGTTTAAATGGAATGAAATGAAATAAACTTAATTCAAATAGACTTGATTCAAAAGCATTTAATGTAAGCGTCAGTGAAGTCTGTCCGTGAGGAATCTACCACCGGCTCAGAAGCCGGCAAGAAACTCAACAGTTGCTCTTTTAAATATCGAAATTACATTTATTTTATTAATATATCATGTAGATAGCCCGCATACGAGTCAATAATACTCAATTCCACACATTTTCATCAACAAGAAACTCTTGAACCGTGTAATATGCTTTGCCCAATAAAACATTTTTAATTATATCTTTAAATTTTTGAAAAGATAAATCTAGGATATTTTGTAGAATCTTATTATATCTGCGTATAGTCAGGCCCACGAAGGATTTATTCACCTTTTGGAGCCGAAGTCTAGGTCTAACAAACTTATTTCTATTCCTAGTGTTTCTTGTATGTCTATCTTTAGATTTTTGCGAACAAATAATATATTACACAGTATAATTGCGAATCACGAGCTCTTAGATCATAAATAGCCCGTACTGGTCTTTTTTTAAGAATAAATACCGAATTAATTTGTGCGGCACTGCCCCAAAGAAGTATTCCGTACGATAAAATACTATGAAAATAACTAAAATATACAAGTCGGGCAGTGTTAATATCCGTTAAGTTTTTAATTTTTCTAACTGCATTAATTATATAACTTAAATAATTATATAACTACCAAAGCCCCTAATGACGGGCAGATATTCATTACTTTTTAAAGGTCCAGCACATTAGCAATAGAATATTTTATGATACCAAAATCTATAAATGCACTCAAAAACTTGACATTAATTTAATTTAATATACCACACACATTTTTAATGTTAATAAGCAAATATACTTTTCGCTTTAGATGCAATTTCCACACAATTACGTTTAGCGTTTACGAAATCACTTCACCTAACACTAGATTCAAATTCTCTGTTTGACATCTTAATTGGGTTCTGTTCATTTTGACTACTTATTTCGTGCGTAAGAAGGGGTTTTCTAGAACAATCATCGAAGTTATGTCCTATTCTACTTACATTTCACAATAGGTTTTGTATAATTATTACATATATGTATGACCTAGTTCTTGATAATTAAAACACGTGAAGTTATTTTGTCCATTTGTATTACCTGGTAAAATGTTATGACCATTTCTAAAATCTCGTTTCATAAAGGTATACTATTTATAAGCGAGGAACTTCTTGAGTTCTCTTTAATCTGGTTAAACTGTGGTGAAGCTAAATAATTTAACAAGTCTTCTGGTTCACTACATTTAAGAGCTTGAGTTCTATTACGTACAGAGTTATTAGTTATTCCGAAAATAATACAATCAACTGCCTTTCGTCCAGCAATATCATATCTACTTAATAATGAAAGTTTATCATAAAAATATTCTCAAGTTTTCACCTTTCGGGAATGCCTTACTAATTTTAACTAACTTTTGAGCTTTGGTAAAGATTCATATAATTGAAAGAATAACTTAATTTCTATCTCATTCATAAATTACGGCACATTCGTTAACTTTCTTTAGTCATCGCTCAACATCTTGTGATCTATTATCTTGATGAAATTCCGGAACTACATTAGTAGAAGTCTTACTTGCATTATCTGAAGCGCTGCTATAAATTTCTTCAGGTCTTCGGTTGTTAGGTAATCGGATAATCGTTTAATTTTAGCTGGTACTTCAGCATCACCAGAAGATGACCTCCTTCGACGTCGATTGGGCCCTTCTGGAGTAAAGCCCTCTGATCCATCTCTGTCACCTGGAGGATTGTTTTTTTAACGCAGTAAAATCTGTCTTTACAACTGCATACTTGGATATAGATATCAAATTTACTTAAGCTTCTAATCTTAACCTCTGCTAATGTTTAATCTTAACTATATATCTCTAAAGAAAATATTTGAAATTAAGGGTATTTGTAACTTTAAAATAACTTAATGCAATACACTAAAATAACACTATAAAAATTAATGTTCTCCTGACCGATTCCGGCCATGGCGGCCACTCTCATTGAGACTAGCCAAATGCACAGAAGATATTATAGTGCACAAGTGTATGCGCAGACACAAGTACACTATTCTTGCCACTCATATTCCGGTGGGACGACTACTCGACTCGACCGGTGGGAGATCAACGCCTTTACGTGCTCTCCGAGGCACAGGGATAAAACACAACTAACTTCACAACTTCTAGTTGTTACCGAGGCTTACAATACAGAAATACTCAACAATTAATCTTGGCCCGACCCGGGACTCGAACCCAGGACTTCCGGGTGTGTTAGTCACTACACCACCGAGGTATTAAAATTACATTTCAACTAACATCACACATCACCTTCTTGACTATAGCTATAATGCTAATACCTTACTACTGCGGCACACCTATATGTCCAGTATCTAAGGTCCACATACATGGCTACCACAGCACACATATATACATACATGGCTGTATCATACAGTCATTTACGTTATCCAGGCATACTTACTTGGTTCATAATTGAAGCACTTCCAATCGAGTCCAGTGATCAAACATTGATCACTCAATCCAGTGATCAAACATAGACCACTTAATCCAGTGATCAAACATAGACCACTCAATCCAGTGATCAAACATATACCACTCAATCCAGTGATCAAACATAGACCACTCAATCCAGTGATCAAACATAGACCACTCAATCCAGTGGTAAAACATAGATCACTCATTCCAGTGATCAAACATATACCACTCAATCCAGTGATCAAACATAGACCACTCAATCCAGTGATCAAACATAGACCACTCAATCCAGTGGTAAAACCTAGATCACTCATTCCAGTGATCAAACATATACCACTCAATCCAGTGATCAAACATAGACCACTCAATCCAGTGATCAAACATAGACCACTCAATCCAGTGGTAAAACATAGATCACTCATTCCAGCGATCAGACATAGATCATTCATTCCAGCGATCAGACATAGATCACCATCCAGTGCTGCAAAACAGACCACTCAATTTTGCGATCAAACACAGATCATCCGTTCCAGCGATCTGCCATAGGTTACTCAATCCAGCCAGCAAACCCATCTATCAATCTAGCGGCCACCAGCCTAGAACTTTCGGTATTAAATATAAACCATGTATTAAAAAAAAACCGATAAACAACACATTTCATAAGTTCTTAATCACCATCATCATCATACTAATATTCCATATGTGAAATATAATAAACTTTTCCAACCGTAACTACGTTTTAAGTTTTTAACCACCATCATCATCATACTAATATTCATTATGTGAAATATAATAAACGTTTCCAACCGTAACTACGTTTTACCGTTCAGCTCAGAGATGAGACATTTATCCGCAGTTAAAAGTTCAAATTCAACCAGCCAAGCTCCGCCTTAGAGCATGGAACAATACAATTTAATAACAATTCATTATAATAATTACAATAAATACAATATACCCAAAATTACATGTTACGACTTTATCCAAAACATAATCATTAATAGAATAATACGTCTTTTCTAATAAAAATTTCTTCAATCTTTGCTTAAATATATTAATTTCATTAACCTCCAGAATACATTTAAGTAAATGATTATCAGTACAGAAAATACTCTTCGAGAAAAGGTCGAGCCACACATCGAGGGTGGCGAAGTAAGGCCCTATGTCTTATACCATAACAATTTTCAAATAAATATAGATTATTTCTAACATAAATAATAGTCTCACAAATGCACACACTTGGTAACGTCATTATATTGTAATTTCCAAATACATAGTTTGCATCTTTCTATTATTCACAAATTAAATATTGCTCGAATACATTTGCTTCGAATGCTAATTTATGTACCGAATTACCCCAAAATAATAATAATACAACACCTTAACAAAGGAGCAACATAAGCATGATACACAGTTATTAAGGTTGAAACATTGACCGTTTTGGCCAACACGTGGAGTGCAAAAGAAAATTGTCGTAATTTTATGCTTACCTCCTCAATATGCTTTTTCCAATTTAAATTATTACCAATATTGAGACCTAATAATTTTGTTACATCCACCTGCTTTATTTCCTTACCCTCAAAATCGATATCCAAAGCATTTAACTTATTTTTCCTGTTTTTAAAGAACATTAAATTAGTTTTATCCAAATTGTTCATGAGCTCTAGAACATTTCCTGTAACACCATAGTGAAAAAGTTTATTTAATCAACATAATCAAAAGCCTCCGTTAAGTCCATAAATAAAGCATACACAGGAACTTTATCATTTAAATTAGTCACGACATAACTTAAGAAAGCTATAGACAGCCATATTTATACTTTTGTTTTTACGAAAACCAAATCGATCCTTTGTAAATAATTTATTCCTTTCAAAGAAATCATTCAATGCATTATAAATTATTTTCTCAAAAACCTTACTTAAAATAGGAACAAGCAAATGTCCTACATATTGACCCGGACAACCAGCCATCATCATACCAAATTTCATCAAAATCTGTACAGTGTTCTTCCCGTGATGCGGTAATGGACAGACAGACAAAAAATCCAAAAACTATAGATTTGGTTTCTGTATCGATAAAAAAAAGTACTTCAATAAGATTTTCCAAAAAAAGAAATATTTAATTTACAGACTCGGATTAGCTACAATTTTATTACATGTATAGATGTATATCAATATAATAAAAAAAAATAAAATAAAAATTAAATGAATTAATAAATCAAATAATTGTGGGTATCATAATAAATACATGAATACAACTGGAACGAGTCTCACGTTATCGTGTCTATCGTAATCTACGTGTTACATTACCAGGGAGTAGCCCTGACCACACACAACACGTATTGTATTAAAAGACGTAACATAGTATCCTGTCATGTATACCTCACAATGATACTCACGTAAAAAATAAATAAAATAAAAATGCATCATTAACATAAATATACTCTGTAGTTCATTTTTCATAATAAAATAATTAAGTGCCACACAGTAGGTTATATATAGTAATTGGTTATAGACAGAAACGTGTTGGATGCTATCGGAGAGTAGCCCCGATCACGCACCGACACTTCCTGCACTGTGTCCATATTATGCTATAATGTAGAAATACTACCAGGGAGTTGCCCTGACCAAGCATTCTCGCACATTAAAACACAATTTACGCATAACATCGTCAGAGAGTTGCCCTGACCAGACATTTTACGCAACTACCGTCCTGAATGACGCTTAAAAATTTCACGTGGGCGTAACTTATAAATTATAATTATTAAAAAAATATAAATTATATATATAAATTATTCTTCAATAAAATTAAAAATATAACATAAAATAATTGTCAAATTCCTGTTTCCTTTTTTTCTTGGGTTGTGTTCCCACTTCAGAGTGTAAAGAAAACCACCAGAGTACACTTCAAACGTATAATAATTATTGATTTTCATATAAGGATTACAACACACTGTATATATCACTGCTTTATACTAGAATTTACACAACACTGTTTCAGCATAATTACACAGTAACTCTTCCTGAACAAGAATGAATCCCAATCATAGAAAGCACTCCTTATATATTAATTTTAATTTCAATCAACCCACCTTTTTTAATAATTTTAATGTAACTTCAACTACTTCCGGCGTAATCTTTAAATCATAGTAGTCAATTAATGTATTTAATTTATAAAAGCATACTTAAAATATAAAACATAATTTCATTGAAACTTTAGTTAATTACAAGAAATATAGGTAACTTTAAATATGTCTAACAATATTAGCACTAAAATTAATGAATCATAACAAGTAAGCACTTAATTTACAAGTATTTATTACAGAACTAAAAGTTTTTTTCAATATATGTACGTCACAACTTCTTTGTAAATCCGTAAACGTATTTTAATTCATGAATTTTAATTTTGTAAAATTTAATAACAAATTTTGGTAAGACATTATTTGAATTTTATATCAATCAACCTCATTACTATAAAGAACAACTAGAAATGTTCACAAAAACATGACTTACGGCGGTCAGATATAGTTTATATTATAGTAAAATATAAAAAAAGTAGTTTATTTTGTCATCCTAGTATTATAAATATTTTGCGTGAAGCTCAGATCACTCATAGATAGAATAATTTTATTTCTAAGTATTAGATATAAATTAATACTTGAGTTTAACAAGATGATTGTCGAACCCGGGCAAGAGGCAATTGAGTCACGATTCACGAGTGCAACCATGCACGCCGCAAAGCTGACGAGAATTATGCGCATCGAACGACGAGTATCTCTTTTATAATATAAGCATCGATCGATAATTTCAATTAAAACCAGTTTCAGAGCATAGTTATTAAGCGAATTAGCATTTTGGGGTATTTCATTTCTCATTTTTAGGGTACCATACCCAGAAAATAATGTTACCCCGATAACATCTGTCCGTTTGTCGCACACAATCTTTTACAAACACCTTAAAATTTAATACATAGTATGTGTATAAATTTTAGTATAAGTTACAACGGATGTAAAATGTAAATAAATAAATTATAATTCAGAGGATGGATTTAAAAAAAATATGTATACGTATATTATAGCTTTCTTTTTGAAATATGTTATGTAGTAGAGTAGTAGTAGGTTAAGATATGAACGAAAAACGCAATCTCATACAGGTTGGTCCATTTATAGAGGACCAAGGATTTTTTGTAGGTAAAGGACACCCTAACAATCCATTTAAAGCAAACATTAGTTCCGCGAAAATCAATAGTTTAGAAGTTATGATTTCTTTTCTTTTTTTTTGAGAATTGTCTACTCCAATCATACAAATCAATTTTATTTAAATACCATTCTACTAAATCGGATGAAATTTAGCATGTGTGTAGAGAAGTCATGTAAAAAGCATACAATGTAAGTTTTGTATGTTTTTTTATCAGCATTTTCTATTGTTTTAAAATTGTTGTTGATTTATTTATTTTTGTGGCAAAAAAAATCCTTTTAAAAAATCACTGTCGTAAAATTGTTACAACTAGAAATTTACTTACGACTTTTAAAACTACCCCAGGATGTAGTGATAGCCTAGGCAAAAATAGTGGTGATGTAACTACTAACATCTTTAGAAATTCGCATTAAAATAAACCAAGTTGTTATTTTAAATACAAAATTTAAAATGTTTTATTTAGAAGATAACTTAATAACTACCTGAGTTCCTTTTAAAACCAGTCGAGTGCGAGTAGAACTCGCGCACTAAGAAGAAGAGTAAGGGCGCACCTTAATCCGACATATCTATTCGGAAAGGTGGATCAGCCGTGGTGGCACAATCGCTTGGCCATCGAGATCCCCAGATCTAAACCCCATTGATTTTTTCCTGTGGGGCTTCTTTAAAGAAATTGTTTATATCCGAGAATGCACAACTGAAAGATTGACAATTGAAGACACATGCTAAATTTCATGCGATTTAGTAGAATGGTATTTAAATAAAATTGATTTGTATGATTGGAGTAGACAATTCTCAAAAAAAAAAAGAAAAGAAATCATAACTTCTAAACTATTGATTTTCGAAAAACTAATGTTTGTTTTAAATGGGTTATTAGGGTGTCCTCTACCTATAAAAAATCCTTGGTCCACTATAAATGGACCCCTCTCTATATACACATAGGTACTATGTATGTACATACTTGTTCTTTGACACGGGTAAAGCGAATTTACTAAATGAATGCATATTTGAAATATGTTTTTGGGTTTCACATGATATTCATATTTTAGTCACAAATTCTCGTCCTGAAAATATGTGCTTAGTCACCATACTAATAGATAAGGTCTACAAAAAGTAATATATACATATTTATAACGAAAATTATAAGACGGCTTTGTTTTCTTTCAACTAAGCATCATTGCCTTTACTGGGCGTGAAAGAATGAATGTGAATGTCTGTACATAGAAAAAAATGCCAAAAAAACCGAGTCAGGGGGATGTAAAAAGGTAGATAGAACAAATCCAGATTTTTTTCAATTTTTTTTGTTCCTCTGTTTATCTGTTTTTTGGTTTGTCTGTTTGTACGGGCTAATCTCCGAAACTGTTAATCCGATTTATATGAAATTTTACATGGTGGTATCTTATATCTCCGGTCAATATTTTAGATACTTTTCATGCCGAAAAATTAAAGAGTTCCCGTGGGATAGTTAAAAACCTTTAGCAACTTATACAGCTTAGTACACAAAAACTAATGATTGGATTTTAATGAAACTTTACAATAGTGTAGTTTATACATCAGAAATAACAAATAGGCAACTTTTTATCACGGAAAAATGTACGGTTCCCGTGAGATAGGATTTGTTTTTCTTTGTCTAGAGGCGAATAAGTATTATATTAAAAAAATCATTAACTGGAACCATTATTCTCAGTTGTTGGGTTTTTGTGTCTAATGACTAATGATGATAAAACTAAAGTCCCGACATTGCGCGTTTTATTAGCATGCTGAAGAAGAAGAAATGGGACTGGGCTGGTCACGTCATCCGGATGTCAGATGACATTTGGGCCAAACAAACAACTTTTTGGATCCCCTAACACAGCAGACGACAGCATGGTAGACCCAAACGGAGATGGCGGGATGAATTAGACTTCTTCCAAAGAGAGTGGCATACTATAGTGAAAGATAGGGAGCAGTGGAGGAAGAGTAGAGAGGCCTTTGCCCTGCAGTGGGACACTACAGGCTTATAATAATAAAATAATAATAATGAAGTAGAAGTGAGAATAATTGCCCATTGATGGTCAATATAGCTTGAGAGTTGAGACGTGCTCGAATAGAGACTGCGTTTAGGCAAACTCTGGTGTAGGATGCCCTGCAGTGCTTTAAACCAACGACTAAAAACCTCGGATGGGTGCAAACTGATCAGAACTGTTATCGTGATGGCGCATTTAGAGAAGGCCTTCATTGGGTAGAGGATAGTGAAAGGCCAAAATGATGATTATGCTATGTTAATGTGTTTCCAAAAAAGTGTCCTTTGTGTTACTCGAAGTTTCATTAAACCTGTTGACAGTTTACGCATTATATTGTCGCTAATATAATAAAATTCTTACTGAACCGAATCTGTACATTAAATATTTTTTGGAAAGTCTTATCCAAAAAGTCATTATTCATCATCATTCATTCATCGTCATCTATACAGAAGCCAAATCTATAGTTTTTAGAATTTTTGTCCGTCTGTCTGTCTGGGAACGCATCACGATTTCTCGTTTTTCACCACTATACAGATTTTGATGAAATTTGGTGTGATTATAGCTGGTTATCCGAGTCAACATATAGGATATTTTTTATTGTGGGTAAATATTTCATCTCTGAGAAATTTATACTAAACGTTAAAACGCAACTAGAGACAAACCTGAGCGGGGCGAGAGTGAGTCGCTAGTATAATTGTAAATGACTATTAATGTGATACGCGCTTAACATTTTACATTTCATGAAATATTGACTTTTGTGTCTCGATGCTCTTTGTTGAAGGAAGTCATAAATATAGTGTGACCCATAAAGGATCGTGTAATTAGCTTTTAGAATTTTCCTCAAATTACGCTTTGTGTTAAGATGGGAAATTAATTTTGAATAGTACAATGAGTTTATATATATAGCTTGCTATTTATATAATCTTTTTCGATTTGAGGAGATTATTATCAGAATGAGATAATGTTAAAATCCAAATTAAAATGTTTGATTTTTCAAACATTTTATGCAGAGACAAAGTAAATTAAAGACAGAGTAAAAAAAACCCACCTGTATCCTATCTAAAAAGATCCACAAAAGTCCCACAGCGTTATGACTTATAAGTGTCTAGTCTCTGTTTTTGATAAATACCACAGATTTCTTCATTGTTTAAATTTAGTTTACTTGATGTTTTCAAAGAATTTTAGCTTTAATAAAACATGGCTCGCTAGAAAATCCTATTTGAGATGTGACTTCATTTAATAAATGAAAGTTTAAACCGTATATACATATATCAAGAGCAATATTTCTTATTTTCTTAAGCGTTTGCCAAGTTTCTAACAATATTTGTTTTTATACACCAAATAAGTCTACACAACATAAAGTTAGTTTGAGCATTTGTTTGGCAAGCAATATTATATTTATACCTACACCACATTATATTTAGAATAATACTTTTTTACTAAGTTATATCTATTTTAATTTAATACATAACATTAATAATTGGAAAAAAATATGAAGAAGTATTACTTAAGCAAAGGGAATTGATGGTAAAGTTAATGATTAAATATAATACTCAAAGATGTAAATAAGGTGCAACTATGCGTGAACTACGAGTATACACGAACTGTTATAATTTGCAAGTAACCACCTTTATTTCCGACATAAAATCCCAAGCCCTTAACACTATTTTTGTTATTTTTTCTGCTTATTTAAATATAAAATGAAAAAGTAAAAATTTATACTATTATTAAATAAAAATGATATACCTATTGTGAGTTAATAAATATAGTAAAAATATTTATAACAAAGTAAAATCAGAGTAGAAATATGCCTTAATCGATACCGCATATTAATACATCAAAGAGACTACTGCGACTATATAGTTTTAAATACTCAAACACAAGTATAAATTATCTTTGAGTATATTAAAGGTAAGCACAAACTTTGCTTAACTACGAAACCTCATGTTGCAAAGTCATTATGACTTGATAAACAAGTAAATTCGCCTTAAGTGAATTTAAAATCTAAATTAAAACTATACAGAAACCATGTTTTGTTATACTGGTAGTATGATAAGAAAACTGCATTTACTATACCTAGGGGTTACGTAGCTTACATCTTCCAAGCCATTTAAGATAAGCCCGCAAGGAAACATTTGCATTTCAATAGAAAATTCTATAATTTCTATTAACGTTATATAATTTACATTTATCAATATGAGAATAGAATACTAAACTTGCAATATGAATAAATTCAAATGAATATATGCACAGCCAAGAAAGCACGGCTTAGATGGAGGAAACCATTGTTTGATGCAAATCTTCATACACAGGTGCGGAAGACGGAAAGCAAAGTGAAATAGGAGGTTAGCAGGGGTTTTACATAGGTAACACGACGAGGCATCTACATACCAACATTTATACAATCACATTTACATTTAAATATTATTTCAATAAATAATAGTAATATGCATGCAACCTTTAGCGGTAAACCTCGAATGTAAATCAAATAGATTATTTAAATTTCCACAATTCACAATATGCTAGTACATGCAAATGAAATTCATTGTCTCTCGAATTCCCTTTTACTTGAAATACCTATAGGAGCTTACAAACGTTACGTATTAGTTCACGAGGTTCTAAGCGAGCACTATGTACCGGCAGATAGGAAACGATATCGACAATCGTGCCGCGACACTGCTCATTGTTTTCGTAGAGCATATACTATAGTTCTCCGTGATAAAATCCTGTAATTAAGTTACAAGTCAAGAATATGGGTATTATTTAAATTATATGCTAAAGGAATATAATGTAACTATTATTTTTTAAGTAATACAAAAATTGTTTATTTATATTGCTCCAGTATAGACACTCCTGGGGAGCGAAACCGCAATAGACACAAATAAATATCGGAGTGTCTATTCGTCCTTTAATAGGTCGAATAAAAAATAATATAAGGAAGGACGAACAGACTAATAAATAAGTAAGTAGTAAATATTTTATGACCTTTTAAATTCTTGAAATTAAAAATCGTTTAGATTTAAAAGTATAACATTCCAGCTCGGTAGGTTAAGGTTATTTGTTTTTTTGCATTGAGAAACCCCTGCACCTAAAAATCACTTTATATACATATAAAAATAAAAAAAAAAAATAATAAAAATCTTTTATTTTCAAGCAACATAGGCTCATAGTTTGTTGGTACAATATAATTACTTAAGAACTATGTTAGTAAAACAAAATACAAACAAAATAAATAAATAAATAGCTACCACAGGGAGATTTATTCAGTCACATTTTGTACATGTATCTTGATAAACCTCCCCATGGTCGGCTCATCCAGTCTTTTCGCAATTAATAAAATAAGTTTTTAGCTTGGTAGGTTAAGGTTTTTTTTTGCATATAGCAACTCCTGCACCTAAAAGTCAAATATTTATTATTAGAAAACAAAAAAGTGGTAAATAATACTACAAACCGACAGTAGTCGGACGAATATGTTTTCTATTCATCCAATTACCGGACATATAGCAATAGCTTCCCTTATATTTTATTATTCGTCCTATTAAAGCACGAATAACAATTATTTCTTTGTCCTTATTTTAAGTACGAACACGTACTTTCTTGAACTATTCGTTCTATGTACTCTAATATTGTAAAGACGTAATAAAACGTACGTCAATTTCTCTAAAAGATTGTTTCTTAATATTATTAACAGCTGCATTATCTCTGAATTTTATTAATCACAATATCTGTATTTTAAATCGTTATTGCAGTAATATCGTAACTTTTTTTATAGTTACTGTTTTTTAATACTTATTAGGCATATAATATTCCTTCTTGTAGTGCACAGGAAGTAACATACATATATCTCTTAAGTGTAACAACGAGATTTCTCTTAGTGTATGCAAGCTTAGACCTTAAATTTAAAGTGCTATCTAGGCACTTCGGCTTGTGTACGTCTTAAACTAAGTAAGTGAGCCTCTGCTTTATTCACTTTATCTTCTTAATGTTTAATATTTTTCTATATATTTTCTCAAATTTTTATTGCATATATATAGATCTAACATAATATTTGTTTTTAAATATACTTTTTTTTAAATACATTGCCATATATGGCGAATTTCTTGATGTAAGATTTATTTTAAAGTGTGTTTCTCTTGATACCTGGGTAGGATACGAAAGCTTAACATTAAGAACTGTTATTCAATACATAATATAAGAAGCACGCAGTAGTTACTTCATCGTTCAGGTTGAACCTATCCCTTTAGAAAATCATAGTGAACAAACAAAATCTATGATTGTAACGCCAATAAAAATTTACGCTATAACACAATCCTTTCGCAAGTGCCAGCGGTAACAATCGCGTGACGGTTTCACATAATTTGTGTAGAAATCCCTAAAGCTTGGCCAAGGACACGCGATTTTCTCTTAGAAACGGGATAGGATAACATTTTGTTTATTTTTCCTTTTTTCTTAAATCTTTTTTTTTTTTACTTAGCATTAATCCCTACATATTATAATACACAGAAAGAGTAATCGAATAAAAAAGGAATATTTAGAAAGGTTTTCCGCTATGATATATGAATATTTTTGTAAAAAGTCGTCCCCTTTGAGAGCTTCCGTAATATTATAAATATGACGAGCATATAGAGATCCTAGCCATAGAATAAATTATAATTTGATTCAAGATATCAATAACATTATGTAAGTCTTACTTAAAAATATAAAGAAAAATAAATAAAAATATTATTTGCTTTTAAAATTTTTGTTGTTAAGTCTGAATAAAATCCGCCTAGCAGTAACTAATAGCTTCGGTACGCGAAATATCTTCCACGAATTTGAAAAGCATCGTAAATAATGGCATTTACTAAGAACTATAGAAATAAAGTAACTTATTTCTACGGACACATATTGTATGTAGCTCAAAATATTTAAAATAATAATATAATTACATTGTTCTACATACATATTTACTTACATATATTTTTTTTAATATTTCTCTTGACAAAAAGAACACCCAAATGAAGTCAATTTCTTATCATTTATTTAAATGTTTATTTCGGTCTAGTTAAGACGTAGTGGTTAAATACAGATACCTTAAAAGGAATTGAAAAACTGCTTATTATTTTCTCTGTTTAAGCCCTCGAGGAAAAACTAAGTGACCATGAAAAATGAAAATGATATTTTATGTCAGTCTAATGCTGACCACATTATATTGGTTATACTTTTAATAATATTTTGTAGAGAGGAAGGAAAGCCAAAGTGTCTCGTTTAGATAAACTTGCTCCAGCTACATTATGAAAATGTTTTCTTAAGAGTATTTGCTAGAGTGCTAAAAATATTAACGTTCAAACATATATGGAAAGTATTGATACTAAAATGAATTATTTTTATTTAAGTAGTTTTTAGACGTGCGTTTGATCCTCGTAAAGAAAAGTTTAGTTAAAAAGTAAAAAAAACACAAAAACAAACAAAACATTAGAAAAACTACCCCTCAAAAAGTTAAAAATAATTTCCATTTAATATACTTCCTTTAATTGTGTTGTTGTGTTGCCACAAGAGACCAAAGTGTTCGAATAATATACATCGAGGTAGTAGCGCTTAGATTTTATTCTCTAGAAAAGAGCTGATTTTACTGCCGCAAAAGGCAGTACAAGTCACTTATCGAACGAAAAAAGCTAAATTAAAACTGGTTCATTACCCGTTTGGGTGCTACGATGCAACAGACAGACACACAGATACATATGTACGTTAAAATTTTAAGACCCCTCTTCTAGCGTCGGGGTTTAAAAACGGATATTGCACCAAGAGAAAAATTATTGTATGATTTGGGATAATTCATTAAACTAATCACTTTTTTTTTAAATATCTCTATTGTAATTCAAAATTATTTAAGACCTTGTTGTAATGCTTTGTAACTGACTATACGTATTACCTATCTGCTACAAATACTTCGACGTTTAAAACTAGGCAAGAGGAATCTTATAAGAAGGTAAAAGCAAGTACTGTAGCAACTAATAATATTTATACATATAATAAAATTCTGAGTCGAATCTGTACCTTAAATATTTTTTTGGAAAATCTTATTGAAATAGACTTTATTATCGATACAGAGACCGAATCTATAGTTTTTAGAATTTTTGTCTGTCTGTCTGTCTGTCTGTCTGTTACCGCATCACAGAAAAACCACTGGAGGGATTTTGATGAAATTTGGTATGATAATAGGTGGATATTCGGGTCAACATATAGGATACTTTTTACCGCGGGAGATTATCTCATTCCCTCGGGAATACACGTTATAACACAACCCAAAAAATATTTATGATCAGAATTTCTTGAAACTTGGTATTAATGCTCTTCAATACAATTAAAAAAATACGTGTTTTAGCGTTTTTTGAAATTCATCCCATAAGGAGATAAAAAAAGGAATGAAAATTTGTATGAAACCTACCTTTTTTAAGTTTTTTGTTGTAGTTTTAGCGTGAACGAAGCTGCGGGTTTTGCTAGTTATTAGTAAATAATATTATTGAATACTAACGACTCACCCTCGCTTTGCTTCGGGTTCGTCCCTAGACAAAAACAAATCTATCCCACGGGAGCCGTACATTTTTCCGGGACGATATATAGCCTATAGCCTTCCTCAGTAAACGAGCTATCTAATGCAAAAAGAATTTTTAAAATCGAATTAGTAGTTCCTAAGATTAGTGCGTTCAACTAAACAAACAAACAAACTCTTCAGCTTTATAATATAATATATCTAGCGACTCACCCTCGCTTCGCTTCGGGTTCGTCCTTAGACAAAAACAAATCTATCCCACGGGATCCGTACACTTTTCTGCTATAACCTTCCTCAGTTAACGGGCCATCAAATGCAAAAAGAATTTTTCAAATAGGATCAGTAGTTCCTGAGATTAGCGCGTTCAACCAAACAAACAAATTCTTCGTTTAAAAATATATATATAATAATATAATATTATAGCCACAGTAAGTGGTTACTTTTTGCATTCCGCTTTCAATTCTAGTTTATGCCATACTAAAGCAGTCACAGTTCGCAAGTAACTGATAACACTCCCAGAATTGGCACAAGTTCGAAACTCCATCGTGACACTTCAGGTTCTTAACCGAACTTTAACATATCTTATAGAATTATTATCATTATTAGCTTTTATGCATTATTTTTCGCTAGTTCTTCTAGTTTGCACCATATAGAAAATGCATGGTGAGACTGAGTAACTGAGATAACAACGACATGTCGAAAGGCTTCGCAAGTAGCTCTCACTCAGAACTTTGTTATGCATTAGGTTGTCCTCGCAGTTATCGAAGTGAGTCAAAATATCATACCCTATTCCTATTAAAATGACAGTGCAGCGTATTAACATTTATGTATTGTGTCCAAATACTGTAGTCGATGTAAGCTAGTTCATTGTTAGAGATGCCTGTTTCTAACAAATGTATGTATGTGATTTCGATATAACGTGTGAATACTATAGGAACAATATGGATATGTTAATAATAAATCGTCTATTTGTTTGTGTGTCGGTATACCTTTCGTGATAAGGGCTCTTTCGATTAATTTTTGAAGTAAAACTTTTTTACTCACGCTTGACTTGGAAAGTGTGATGTGTGTGTGAAATGATATATAATATTATGTTCTTTCCTTAAATGTTTTTTTTTTTTAATTATATGATTGCAATATGCATAATATGCGTTATTTAATATTTTTTTCGTATCTTACTTACCCTAATTATTTAAAACATAAAATGAATTTCATGAAGAGTACCGATAACCTACTGAAGTTTTACTTCTTGCTTGCTGCTTCTTGCTTGTACACGACACATTCATACACGCACTCTTTAATTTTTTTTATTGCTTTAGAGTTTAGTTATTATGTTTTGATTAAAAAACATTGCAAAATTCTATTACAATTGACTTAGTGAACGTAAAATTGCAGAGGCGTTGTTGAAGTAAAGTAGAAAATGTTGAGTAGTTCTAAGGTAAGGTAATAATAAATAAAGAATAAATGTATTTATCTGGTAATACAAACGAAAGAAAATAAATAGTAAATATTTCGCTCCTATTTTTCTAGTTATAAAAATAGAATCAGGACCTTTATTACAGTGAATAGTACTTAAGCAATTAAGATATACAAGTAGTTTTGATCTTTGGAGGGTTATTTTCGTACCAAATAGAGAACAGCCTTGGGAGCCCTTGGTGCGACCCTCGTTAACGACCCACTTCAAATGTGTACAAAGACCAGCAGTCAGGCACATACAAATCGTTATTGCTCTTGAGCTTAATTTAGTAAAAATTCTATCTACAGCTCGATTGTTAATGAAAATAGTTAATTTTGTAACGGCTAGTTATATTTTATAACGGTTAGAATATTATAATTCCAACATCGAGGATGAGCTTTTAGTAACCGATTATTAAGGAATAACGATTATCGGACGATTCATAGAGAGCATCTTCATCGCAACTGTAGCCTGCGTTTATTTACGGCAAACTATTATCTTCATCGCAATTACGTTCAGGCTGAACGAAACAGCTTCGCTACAAGAGCCTTCGTGTGCGTTGAATCACCCAATAAGGGTAGAATAATTTATCTGCTTTGTAATTACCTGCTTTGAGAACACAAATAGCAATCTATTTGTTTTGTGCAATTCAATTTTCGTTTAAAAGCATTTGCATTCGAAGAGTGATAAAATGAACGTTTTAAAGGTGTCATAGATATTTGAATAGTAAGGTTTTTATTGTTCTTTGTTCTGTGGAACTTAATATTTTACAATATTGATTAAAAAAAACTTGCTTTTGCCCTATGCGATTCCAGTTTTCATGCTCAGATTTCTGTCTGGTTCAAAACTGTACATGTAAGATTATGAGCTCGCGAAGCTCCGATTTAGAAAACAGAGGTTGTCAGATAGATCCTACTTTAATATTAACAAAAATCCTAATACAATAAGCAAATTATTAAAAAGACTAGCGACTCTCGCTCGCTCGGCCTTAGTTACGTTTTAACGTTTAGTATAGATTTCTGAGAGATTAGATATTTTCCCGCAGTAAAAAGTATCCTATATGTTGACCCGGATAACTAGCTATCATCATACCAAATTTTATCAAAATCTGTCCAGTGGTTTTCTCGTGATGCGGTCACAGACAGACAGACAAAAATTCTAAAAACTATAGATTCGGCCTCTGTATCGATAATATTAACTATTGCAATAAAATTTTCAAAAAAAGATTTAATGTACAGATTCGACTCAGTTAGAATTTTATTATATGCATAAATGATAGTTTCTGACTGAAAAAATGAAATAAATATATATTTAATTTAATCCCAATTTTATTATAATTTATAATATACTTATAGATCACGTATTAAGGCTGCTCCTATTCGTCCGTTAATAATATAAAATAAAAAATATATTATTCGTCCGACTATAGTCGGTTTGTACTAATACATATAACTTTTTTGTTTTCTAATAAAAAATAAGTGATTTTTAGGCGCAGGAGTCTATATGCAAAAAAAAAAAAATTACCTTAAGCTACCGAGCTCAAAACTTATTCTTTTAAATCCCAATATTTTTCATAGAAACTTGGAAATAGCCGCAATCGCAATATATCCTACACCAACAATAGTCTGACAAATAATATATGTTTTATTCATCCGATTATCGGACGAACAGACACACCGTTTGATTAAATATATGAAAATTTCTTTGAATTGTAGAATATACATATTTCTTGTTATTACTTTCTATTCATGTACCAGCATTAAATGAGATTACTGAATTAGTAATTACAAACTTTGGCTAAGATTAATCAAGTTAAATCAATTGCTTAGGAGTTAAAGGATTTCGCTTAAGGGTTTTCCGAACTTATAATATCTTGAGACGTCAATGCTCCCTTATTGAGCTTAATATCTAATTTAGTAAGAAACTTTTTACTTCAAGTCATTAATATATTTACTTATTATACCGCGCGATAAAATTTTAAATTTTGACAGATCCGTCCCCGCAAATAGAATAATAATGATTTTATACCTACAGAAAATGTGAATAAACATGGTAAACTATACATATAATAAAACTGTAGAGTTTGAATGTCTGTACATAGAAAAAAAATGCTAATAATTGAGTGAGGGGGATGTAAGAAGAGAAATAGAAAAAAAAAACAGATTTTATTCAAATTTTTTGTTTCTCTGTCTATAGGTACCTATGTCTATAGGTACCTATGTCTATTTGTACCGGCTAATCTCCGAAACTGTTGGACCACTGTAAATAAAATTTTGCATGTAAGGTACCACACCTTATATCCCCGGTCAACATTTTAGATACTTTTTATCGCAGAAAATTAAAGAGTTTCTGTGGGGTAGTTAAAAAACTATAACTTATACAGCTTAGTGCACAAAAACTACTGATTGGATTTTAATGAAACTGTACAATAATATAGTTCATACATCAGAATAATAAATAGGCAACTTTTTGTCCCGGAAAAATGTACGGTTCCCGTGGGATAGATTTGTTTTTGTTTGTCTAGAGGCGCACCCGAGCGAAGCTAGGATGAGCCGCTAGTATCTAAATAAATATAAATTAAAATGTTTTTAGTTAAAAACGATGTGAATATGATGATGATATGTTTGAAAAGTTCAAATAAATGAATAATTGTTTAAATAAATAAGAAAATATTAAAGCTAATACCTAAAACTAATAATACATATTATACCTAGTGGACTAAATTTTGTTGTTTTTAATTTCACGTCTATTGAGGTCACTTCTTAATAACAAAATCTATATGCATAATATAATTGTACGTCGATATTATATTGTAATAATAACATCAAAAGGTTTATTTTGCAATTTTTGGAATATTATTTTTTTAATTTTATTTATACGTATGTATGATTTCATATTATCAGTTTATTGTATATAACAATTCACTGTATGCGCCAAAATATAATAATATTTTATTTCAAAACTTGATTAAAAACTTTTATTTACTATAGAGCTTAACTAGAGGGAAGTATTATATTGAAGTAATAAAGAGCTATGAGTACGAGAATATCGCTTTGGCACTCAAGTAAATTTGCAAGTTCATTGAACAGGATTAAGAGTAGAATAAATTAGAAGAGTGAACGACTCAAACACAATCGAATTCGCTATCTTTGGGTACATATACATATATGTACTACAGTACAAGTTTTATCGCATTCATCTAGACTACGTCTACGAACAGTGATATCTTGATATCACTGTATATGTACTCTACTTATATTTTAAACATTAAATATTTGAACTGTAATATTTATTAAAAGCTTATTAGATATGTTGGAGAAGGATCTAGTAGAAATGAATTATAATTTAATTTGACATGGTACCTTTTTCTGCTAAAATGTAAAAAAAAACAAATAAGGAGCAAAGGTTACGTCTCAAGCAGGATGGAAGCGCCATCATGTTATTCATTGGAGGTAATATATGGCTTGGTAAAATTGGTTGATCATGGCGAATCATTGGAGAGTTGTGTTTCGATGTTGTAGATGGAAGTCAGATCGCTATCGAGATCCCGCTGCTTAATTACTATTAGAATTATCGTTTCAAGTTTATAACATTGTAATTTCCGTCATTAAATTGTGGTTAGCATTGAATAATTTATTTTATTCCCGCATTGAGCCCTGAAAAAGCCCACAAGATTCATAACCACGAAAGATAATGTCAGTAGAATATGGATACTCCTACAGATATATTCAAACAATGCACGTATATTCTTTTAGTACAGTAACTATTATAAAATTTTAATTTTACACACAAATCATACAAATTCTTCTTTATTTCTTTTTGTGTGTACACAATATCTTCAATAATAAAAAAATCTATACTAATATTATAAACGTCATAGTTTGTGAATATGGACGTATGGATGTGCGTTACTCTTTCACGCCAGAACGGCTGAACGGATTTAGATGAAATTTGATACAGAGATATAATATAGTGTGCAATAACACACAGGTTTTATTTAATTTATTTATTATTAAATAACAAAAAAATATATGGAAATTGTTTTAATTTATCCAAACGTTGAAGTAATGCTAATCTGCGATCATTGTTAGAGAGGGAGCAAGTTTGTTAGTTTATCGAACAATAGAAATGAAATAAATTAGATTTGTAACCATCTCTGAATTTATTTACATTGCCTTTTACTGGGGATCGTTTTATCAGTTCTATACGAGTAAACAACTAATTAAAGCAGATCAATAAGATAGGGATAATATATAAAAGATAAGATAATATTTAGTAACGATCTATCTATTCTGGGATATTTAAAGAAAAACCAGTATTATGTTTCAAAACGTATATATTTTAACTAGATTTAGTTACAATTTATTAGGAAACACTTATTCTCAACAATTGCTTATTTCTTTTTGCTCCAGTAAAAATTACGTATCGCATCCACCCATGTCAATTCCTCACCGGACACTAACAAATCCCCTCCTTTGTTTATTCTTTCTATTTTTAATTGTATTTTTTTTATACTTTCTTAGATTTATGCGAATATTTGACATCTTTACACTATATATACTAACTTAATTCCCCTAACATTTATATGACCTAATTAATTAATATAATTCGGTAAACCTATCAAGAAGGGAACTCGCTTTTAGAAATAAAATATGCATACTATTTATAAGTTTTATATCTTCCTATTCAACTTCTTTTATATCAACAGGAAACGTAAACACCAACCTCCAGATAGTGAAAAACATGCATAGAATAGTTAACACATAGGTTAGCCTAGTGTGCCGTCAGTGAAAGAATTTACTCTGAGAAAAATTTAAAATATTTTGATTTTCGGCTTTCATATATGCGATTATGGTTTCATAATGAAACCATAAGTAAGTACCCTAAACTTTAAATGTGAGGTTTATAAGTATATTTAAGTTTAAAAGGATTTGTATGCAAATTGTGCGAAAGTTGGCACAGAGGTACCAACTAAAACTAAATTTCCGGGCTTTATCGAGCTCACCATCTGAAAGTTGCATTACAAGAACTTCCTTTATATATTTATATTCATATAAAAAGTAACAAATATGTTTATGTTGGTGATAATAAATAATAGAGCCTTGTTATAATATATTATTGTTATCCTTTTGCACCAGGACAAAATTGAATTTTCCTTTTAGAATTTAGTACTTAAAACGGAAAAAAAACAAATTCATATCACAACCTCTTTTTATTTATATACATTTTATACAACATAAAAAAATCACAAAAGATTATAAAGTAAAGAAGCAAGTGTGAGACATAAAAGGCGGCCCTATCTCTAATTAACGATTTCTTCCAGACAACGTTTGGGTTAGCAAATGTGTTAGACTAAAATAGGACGGTTGATGTTTATATAATATACAATACAAACCGCAAAACAATACTTGAAAATACCATACATATATCCATCTAATTTATTAATTTGGCATAGAAGTATCAACATGTGTTTAAGAAAATAAAACTAAATCAAAGGATAACTTATCTCTTTAACCCTTTGAGCCAGCTTAGAAAGTGACATGCGTGATCGCGTGGGATGTGTAGCATCCCGAATTAGTTAATTATTTAACATAAAATACGAAATACATGCAAAATCAAGTTTTAATTCCACCTGTTAATATGATAATTAATTTTTAAACAATGGACAATCCCTATTATAAATACTAGTTTTTTAGTTTCTCTTTATTACTATTTTGGCAGACTACAATCATATGATCATAACACATATGCTCATAGTACTTAGACTATTCAGTTTCTATTTTTCTGTATCTGGTTTTCGGACATATTCGTATATAGCACTTTTTATAGACGGCGATTGATCTACTACAGGAACAGATTTTTGATCTTGATTTTTATGATGCCTTTTTATCGTTTTTGCAGCGGGGTAGAGTGAGTAAGCTAATATTTGCTGAAGTTTGACTAAATTGACATTCTCTTATCGCAATTTCAGACACACTATCGATGGTTTCTTCCTGTCGTACAACAGCTGCACAATTTGATGATCATTTAGGTCATGTGGTATTTTACAGCTGACCTGAACCAAAAAATTACAACATAACCTCAAATATATCAAAACATTATAATGTCAACTTATTGAAGATCACTAAAAGTTATTATTTTCAAATTACAATGTTTTAAATCACAAACAAAAACTTTAAGTTAACAATTATTCACTTACCCTCACACACTTTTAGACCACACAAAATAAATAAATATATATTGGGATATTAACACACAGTGCCATAATGTTTCATGGTAAGCTACGAGGCTTGTGTTATGGATACCAGATAGTTGATACACTATACACATATAACTTTAAATACATACATATTATAAATATAAAGCCCATAACTGGAGTACAAACATTCGTGCTCATCACATAAATGAATGCCCCCAGCGGAACTGGAACCCGCGACCGTTGGCACAGCAAGCAGAGTCACTACAAACTGAGCCAAACGTGTCGTCAAAACACAAAAAACGCCCAAACCCAACGGTCCACAACGGTCGTGACTGAATAATTGTGAACGTCACATGCGTTTACGATGCTATCTACAAGACCAGTGCGATAATAATTTTTTTTAATTATGTGTCTGAAAACCTGCGTTAGGCTTTGAGAGAAAATTTAATAATTTTAAAATCTTTATAATAAAAAAATGTAACTTCTTTGTATGTTTGTCATTTATGCATTCGTAAACTATTCATTCCTAGTGACGTAAGTCACTACTATAGCGGAAATACAGAAAAGTGATCTAGATATTTTTTTAAATATTGGCGCATCATGTGAAAAATTATAAAGTGTAAGTGTAAACTAACAAGAATTAAGTTAATTCGGGTTTGAGCACTATTATTATCATACACTAAATATACACTATTTATGCTTTTATGATATGTAACCACAATATTAGCTGCGAGTGAATAATACAATATTACAGGTATTTGTCTTATCTACTAGTAGTTATTTGTCTAGAAAGCGATATGTTGGGAACCGCTACCAAGTGAAGTAAATAGCGTATGAAGCTTAATGGCAATTTAATAGCAATTGCAAATTATTATGACATTTAGCGATAGCTAATCTACTCTCTTTTCTTAATGTATATTAAATTAAAAGCTAAAAAAGCTTAATGTATATTAAAATAAATTAAAAAAATATTAAAATTAAAAGCTTAGTTACAGAATCTTTCACAAAATAGGAGAATTTAATACATATATATAAAAACTTTTTAATTTGTTTTTATACAAACGATACCTGAGCATAAAATCTTACAAAATTTATACATGTAAAGAAAAATTTTGGCTCTCTTATTTTAAGTTTTGTTACGCCTAAAGAGCGGGAAGATTAAAAATACCTTTAAGACAATAGACCATTGTTGACAAATAAGGTGTAAAAGAAAACGGAAAATTGGAATAATTAAGAAAGTTTCCATCCAATTAGAGTTCATTAACATTTTCAGTCTGATGTAATTAGCGCGGTGGGCAAAGTAATTTAGGTAAGTAGGGAATCACTGCCAATTCTAGAGGGTTGATTTCAGAGAATAATCAGACTACGGGTCGGATTTGAGCAAATCTGTATGTCCTATGTTATTTCACGTAGCATTAGCATATTTGCCGCTAATAAGGCTTTAAGTATCATTACATCGTTTATGAGTAGGTTACGGTGCAGCTCTTCTTGTTAAAAATAATTGTCAAAGTTTTATTGTTTTAATATAAAATGCGATAACCATATTACGTATCGACTGTAACTACACGATTTGTAGTTAAAAAAGAGGAATGACTTACGATATGAGCATAATATCATCTTAGAAAATGGTGGAAGGTCGGAATCGAATTGAAAGCATTATTATCACTCATGCCTCGAATCGTATATAATTTCGTAAAATGTTTTAGACAGTAATAATAATCATAATAAAAGTATCTAAAAATATATAAATGCAACAAATAGTAAAGCGTAACAAGCTTGATTTAAGTTTTGAAGGTTCGTTAAGTTTGAGATTCAACTTGTTTACTAATATTATAAATGTAAAAGTTTGTGAGTATGAATGTATTTTTTTTTAATTTGATTATTATAGTATTATACTAATACAGCATTTTACATAAGTGGACCCACAAAATTGTTTGCACAGTTTGTCTGTGGGATCAAAGTCTTACAATAGACTTAGGTTATAATATTACGTAATATTATATAAGGTTTAATTATGTTAAACTGACCATATAATGGTTTTTTAATAATTTGGCAAATTTACTTTTATTTGGTTCATGTCTGATATCAGCGGGCAAACTGTTCATAAGGTACGGTAGACGTTTATTCAGTGTTCGATCGCCATAATAATTACGCACCCTTGGAACAATATATTTACCCGCTGATACAGACCTGGTACCTTGATCATGTGTCACCAACAAAGAGCGCTGCAGACTGCCATGGTTGTTTACTAGAAGCAAGTATTTATGTTTAAGACTAACTGGAAGTATATTACAAATTTTAAAGAGCTTTTTATAATCACCTTTACAGGCATTTTTGGTGTTTTTAGATACAATTAGTTTTAAAAATCTTATTTGTAGTGCTTCTAATTTTTGTATATAACTTATAAAAGTAAGGCCATAGCAGTCGAGAGCGTAACCTATTATTGAGTCAACTAGTGACAAGTATAAACATTTAAGGGTACTAGTATGGATGTTGTTACACTTTCACGCCAGAAGGGCTGAACGGATCTGGATGAAATTTGACAAAGAGATAGATTATAGTCTGGAATAACACATAGGCTACTTTTTATCCCGGAAAAATGTACGGTTCCCGTGGGATAGGTTTGTTTTTGTTTACATAGAGGCGAACCCGAGCGAAGCGAGGGTGAACCGCTAGTTGATAATAATTTACTATAGAGTAATAAATTATTCTCTTAAGCCCAAAATAATGTGGCGATTGCAGAGAAAAAAGAGATATAAATGTAACCATATCAATCGATACGAAACTAAAAAATCACAGGAGAGCTGTTCCCTATGGCCTATTATATATTTAATATTTCTTGTTGCAAACAAGGAATTAATTAATTAATTATTATAGTAAGTTCTGCGCTCATAGGACGTAAATTATTTAACTAAGTATTAATAATGTATAGCTGTTCTGTAATTTAAATAATTGTTATGTTTAACGAATCGAATAAATGATGTTAACCACGGCCTTTGTACTGAATTACTGTTCAAATATACCACGAGTGAATAATTACATCAATTGAATTTTGATTTTCACAAACTTGTATTGTATTCTTTCTTAAATTTGTACAATTTACATTGTTAAATTGTACAGATTTCTTTAAGTTTTACAATTTCATCAATTATTTTACTTTTTAAACTACCTCATTACGATTAATTATTACATACATTTGCTCAGGTTCGTCTCTAGATAATCAGAAATATGCCTACAATATCATTTCAACACTCCTCACTATTTATATTATACAGAAAACCATATCAATTGAAATTTCATGTGTTTAATTTTTATATAACGTGTATTAAAAGGTAGCTTATGTCACTTTCCATACTTTCCGCTTTCGTACAAAAATCACTGTCCATTTGAGCTTCAAAGATGGACAAACTAACAAACAATAACTATAACATTCATAATATTGCTAAGTAATTAAGTGGAAGGAGGCGACGAGAGCTGTTAACGCTTGAGTCGGGTTTCTGGCTATGCTCTTTCGACAGATAAGAGTCTGACACAACAAACAGTACACATAAAATACGGTATATTCACAAAGACATAGAAGTACATATAGTGCCCCCTGTAATATCGACTAACAGGCATATCTACACTAGACAAGCAAGTTGCTTAAAATATTTTTTTATCTTCAGTGTAATTAATCTCTTTGAAAGAAATTACGCAATGTTTGACTTTTGACTTGCATTTATTAAACTCTATACGAATAAATATGGGCAATACCCTATATATGTTATACACATGTATAATCATAATTCGTATGTGTTTATTGTAATTTATCCGCTTACCTACTTCGTACATTCAATTAGGT
Organism: Argynnis bischoffii washingtonia; assembly: GCA_033884665.1. Classification (NCBI taxonomy): domain Eukaryota; kingdom Metazoa; phylum Arthropoda; class Insecta; order Lepidoptera; family Nymphalidae; genus Argynnis; species Argynnis bischoffii. Next base: position 6,821,665 of record CM066618.1, on the reverse strand, counting down.
ACATGTCGAATTGTGGCTGTTGTAATGCTATGAATATGATTAAAATAATGTATGTATGGATCACTTAAATGACCTGCCCACAATATCTATGGTAAAACTACTTATGGATAAAAAAGTGTAATAATTTTAAATAAAGATCTACTTAATGTATGCTGGATTAATATAACATATTAGTTAGAAAGCTTGCTTATGGATATCAGTGAAAGGCGAATAGAACAATATAGCGTTACAGTGTAATTAGTATTATTACTTTAAACAATAGCAGCGTCTTTAGATTAAGATTACAATTGTCTATACGTTTAATAAATCTTTACTACAGATTTCACAATAATTAATGGATATTCATGTATTCAATCAAGTAGATAAGCGGTGTGGTTAATGCTTAATAATTTAATAGACCAGCGTAGCCCACTAAGTGATATGATGAAATTTTAATATGTTCAAGCCCTTACCGAACCGATTACATTAAATTATTCTTAGAAAAATGATGTAGTTTATTGACTTGTGTCAATGTTAAGTTTATTACTAGCGTGCGTCTGAGGTTCAATCCCAATTTTATTGATGTACGCGTCGTCGTAGTCGCAGCATGATGTTTAAAAACGTATAACGTTCCTTCCTTTTTTTTAAATCGGATTGTAAGCTCAAAAATTTAGCGCGTTAAAACATATAAATAAGATTTATTACATAAAGATAGCGCCATTTAGAATTTAAAATATATGAATATACATACAATATCTTTCTGTTAAAATGCGCAAGAGATTCATATGTAGCAATCTGTTCAATAGTTTTTGTTTGATATATCCAAAAGCATTTCCATGAATTTTATTACTATGTTTCACAAAATATGGGAAAGCAAATGCTGATTTTGTGTGTTTATTTACAAAATTAAATTGTGTTTTATCAAACTTGTGATCATTAGAAGAAATTAGCAATTTCCCGCCACGCCGCCTGCGTACCTACTTAATTTTTTTTAAATAAATAATAATATAAAATATAATAAATAAATTAATATGTAATTTATAAACTATAATATATGGGTTACTATAACGGGCTATAGGCTATATATATAACTGCAAAATTTCAGAAAAATCCGTTCAGTAGTTTATCAAAACATTCATACATCTATCCTTCCATTCTCACAAACTTTCGCATTTGTAATATTAGTAGGATAGTATTAGCTTTATACGATGCTATGTTTGACAGAGGTTCAATAACGTTGTATACTTATAAAACGGCTCACAAAACAAAAAATAATTTATTGAAATTCTCCCCTAGTTTTCTCCCCATCTAAATATTTCCATACAATAGGGGCAAATAAAAGATGTATCTATGCAATAAATAAACTATAGCGTTTAGTTTGACAGGAGATAGAATGGTAAGTGGCTTCAGCTAGGGTCGCCAGATCTTGATATATCAGTAAACAAGACGAAATAAATAGAGGGATTAAGCTTATATAAAATTAAAACAATGTCCATATTTTTCAGGAGTAGATGATTTTGCTGTATAGTATATTTGTAATTTTATAACTACTAGCGAATTATAATCACTTCGCTAGGGTGCATCCCTAGGTGCCTTACAGAAAACCTACGTTTTGCTCCAGTTCATTGTATATCTATTTACAAAATTTCATCCAAATCCATCCATCTATTTCATACATAACATACACACTAACAAATTTTTGAATGTATAATAGTAGTTCAATAGAATGCCTTTGTGTGCGCTATTTGTATTTGAATCAATCTAGCTAATTTAATATAGAGATAATAGTGATTTTATTAGTACAGAGTAGTAGTAGTATCTTTGAGCTATTTATCTTAATCAACTCAAAATTCAAATGATTCTTAGCTGTGGTGATTAAGATAATCTAAGAGCATGAATTCGACAATTTGCCATTATAGCATCATTACGATAAGTGATGATACGTAACAGTTATTATAAGGAAAATTAGCGATGTTTTAAATTAAATCAATATTTCAATTAAAGTAACCAACGAATTATTTAATAACATAAACTTAGCAATTTAAAACTTTTTTAAGCTATCGTAATAGCGGTAGCAGTGCATAACTTCATCAAGTGGATAGTACCTACATTCTCAAAAGAAGTAGTCATGATTTCCAGTCCGCGTCACATATGAAAACTACACAAAAGAATCTAAGAAACCCATTTTATCATATCTGTAACTAGTAAAACAATAAAACACTGCTATTCTCGAGATTTTATCTTTCTGATTTATTATTTCATTTTCTACAGTAAAATGACTAAAGTTGAAATTTGTTAAATATAAATCTGATTTTATTAAATAACTAGGCCAGAGCAGAATTTGCGCTCTAATAGAAAGATAAAATTTTAAAACTTAACTTTTTCATCGTATTTCCTAATAATAATTATTACATTATACCTATGTATATTTAATAAACTGACTCGTTGATCTCATAGCAAGCACGTACAGCTATCTGTCTGATGTGTCCAAGTATTATTTGATTCTTCTATTAATAAACTATTGTAGCCTTTGTTGTGAACTTGCTGGTGCTATGTACACGACCAGCCTAATTTTTCACCAGTCGTGTCGAATAGTGATCATACTGGTCTTTGAGAATGAAAGGTACTTGTATGTGCGCAGACACTTGTGCACGAAAAGTATCTCTTGTAATCACTGAAATCGGTTTGGAGGACATTATTATTGTTTTACTGTTGTTTTACTGTATTGTACTTTTACTCATAATAATATAATATAATATAATACACAATCAAATCAAATTTATCGTCCTAATTTTCACATTTTAAATGCAGATAAGTACAATACCTACTTATTATACAGCTAACGGTCCATCTTCGCTTCGCTCAGGTTTGTCTCTAGGAAAACAAAAACAAACCTATCCTACGGGAACTGTTCATTTTCCGGGATATAAAAAAGCCTATGTGTTATTCCAAAATATAATTATCCATACGCACAAACTTTCACATTTATAATATTAGTATAGATAAATAGTTTGTTTTGTAATACAATTGTTAGTTGTTAAATTTTGTCAGTTTGAATTAAATATTTTAATAATTCCTTAAGCATGATGATTATATACAATTTTATAAAAATGTCTTGTTATATTCCATTGATAATAAATGAATTAATAAAAAAAAAACTTTAAGAAGCTGTAAACAAATAATTGAATTGTATAGTGGTAAATATAAATTTGGCCAACTTCATCGCAAATATAGTGTAAATAAAATCATTGTAATTTATTCAAGCAATATTTAGATTTGTGGTGTATTTGACCATCTACTGTGTGTTGTTGTTTGCTTTTGTAAGAGAGCTACAATGTTGCAATTGAATGAACCTGTTCAGTGAAATTTACCCGTAAATAGTTAGTAATGTTTTTTTCCAATTTAAATAATAACAAAATGATTATTAAAGCCAATATAATTTAATAATAGTTTGTTCAGGCACTGGTAGCCAAGCGGTAACGCGCTCGCTTGGGAAACCGAGTGAAGCAGGTTCAAATCCCGGGTCTCACGCCTCTGATATTTTCATATGCGAAACATTTCTCACATGATTACCACTTGCCTTACGATGAAGGAAAACATCGCGAGGAAACCTCCATGTCTGAGAGAACCTAGCAGATTTCGAAAGACATGTGAGTCCGCCAACCCGCACTTGCCCAGCGTGGTGGACTATGACCTGATCTCCCTCATATTGCAGGGAGGCCCGTGCCCAGCAGTGGGGTCGTTTCATTATTGATTCTCTTGAAAATGATTGCATTGAAAATAAACCTGATATTCATTTTTTATATAATCTAATACTAATATCATAAAGAGGTAAAGTTTATGAATTATGAGTCTGAGTTTGTGACGTTATGTGGTAATCTCTGGATCTAATGAAGCAATTTAGGTGAAATTTGGCAAGAAGCTAGTTTGAGACCCTGGAAAGGACAAAGAATGCCTTTTATCCCGGAAATCATCCCTTAAGGGGGTGAAAATGGGGATAAAAGTTTATATGGGGAATCAAGCGAACCCAAGCGAAGCGAGGGTGGTTAGTGTATACATAAATATATTATAATGTATGTATACACCACGCTATGTCCTTAAAAAAACTCATATTTCTCAAAAAAATATTATTATATATGTTGTTGTGATTTATATATTAGATTTGAAATTGAATTTACCATAAATATAGCGACAGTCGTTCCATATCCACTGCAAAATAAGTATATTTGTCTCTAAATTACTTGTTACATCACCTTTATAAATGTATTCACATGATTAAGTGATTAGGGTGGTTACATAGTTCAAACGCGGCAGGAACAATCGCTTTATACCCACTCCACACATTGTACCTACTCATTGTATAACCTGTCAATAGTCAATTTCACTGGGCACAGTGTAATATATTGAATAGTATTAAATTGAATGCCTACTAATTTAATGGTTAAGTTATATAATTTAATGAAGGAGCTCATATTATGTGCAATTATTGAAATAATTATTGTACAAAACTGTAGAGATGAACTAGATGTATATAATAATATAGTGACAGCATTAGCCTAGTAGTAACGTACTTACTATTAAAATCAAGTGAATTAGGTTTAAACCTCGGGTCTCGCATATTTTTATGTGATAACTTTGCCTTATATAGAAAGATAACATCGTGAGGAAACCTAAGTAGTTATTGAAAGACGTGTAAAGTTCACCAACCCGCAATGGGCTAGCTTAGTGGACTGATTGATTATCTTTGGTATTGGACAAAAAAAAGGGTTGAACGAGATATTACGAAACAGCGAGAGATATGTTTTGCTTGATTTTATCTCTTTAATGTCATCTATGTATTAACAACGTATGTATATTGCCAGGGTGCATTGGTTATTTTTATTAGTATTTCTTTTGAATTTTTATATTTTATTTTTATAGTATATACCAAAATGCTGACACACTAAGATATTAGACTTCGTATGTAGATAGTATTTGTTGCCAATCAATCATATGATCCATGAAATTGAGTAATTTTGCATTGACTTTGACTTAAGGCGCTAGCTTGGAATATAATTATGTTATTTATGGATCGTAAATTAGATTCTCATGATGTATTTTTGTATAAGTTATTAAATTCAACAATAATACTCTAAGTAAATACAAATGTTCATTGAAAATTGATTAAGTTATAACTCTAAATTATTATAATAACTAGCGGCTCACCCTCGCTTCGCTCGGGTTCGTCTCTAGACAAAAAAAATAAATCTATCCCACGGGAACCATACATTTTACCGGGATAAAAAGTAGCCTATTTGTTATTCTGATTTATGAACTATATTATTGTTAAGTTTCATTTAAATCCAATCAGTAGTTTTCGTGTACTAAGTAAAATTTTCCGGGATGAAAAGTAATAAAAATTGTTGACAGGAGATATAAGGTACCACACATTCGACCTTTACAGTTTTATTATATGTATAGATATAGATTATATAAGTATATAAAAAATAAAGATAGGTACACTTACACCTAGTACAATTTCATGAAGAACACACGCCCTCGTTTATTTTATTTTAAGTCTAAGGTTCTCCATGTCAAAGTATAAAATCACAAACGATTTTAGAAGCACTATTCTTAGTTTATGCATAAGGAACCCTAACTTTATTGAAGCTTGGGCAACATTTAAGATTACTATAGCACAAACCTTACCATATTTCTGTCTTTGTTTTTATGGACTCGGTCAATAATAAGTACACACTGTGCTTCTTCTTCTTTTTCTTCCGTCCCTGATCCCGTTATTTGGGGTCGGATCTCCTTACTTTTCTACGCCAAGACAAACGGTCTTAGATTGTTGCGTCAGGCATTCGTGCTTTTGGACCACCAGGTATTTGGCGGGTGGCCACTGCTTCTCTTTGATTCGGAAAAGTTTAGAGCTATTTGTACCACATGATTTTCGCTGTGTCTTTTACAGTGTCCATGCCATCTTAGGCGATGTTCTGTCATTTTGTCTATGATAAGTACGCTTTAAAGATGCCACGTATATATTCATTACGGACTTTGTCAAGCCGGGTCACACCTCTCGCCTATCTAAACATCTTTATTTCGTTGGTATACCTTTTGGTCAGATAGGTACACACTATACGTTTCTCTAAATTCAAATTAATGATCGAAAGATGGATTTTTCTCTTCCTAACCGGAAACCTATAACTACTAGTATAGTATTATCTGTGCTATAACTTATCAGGCTTTGAAATCATTTTCATCATGACTTCTGCAACGTATGAACGTTGCAGAAGTATTAACAAATAATATCATAGTACCTGGGCGACCGAACTTCGCTCTTAGTTTTTAGTTGAGAGTAATTTTTTTTATTTGGGTTAAGTAAAGACAAAAAAAACTAAAAACTTGAATAAATACTAAAATAAAATTAAAGTAAAACCTTTGTATCCAATCGGGATTCGAACACACCCATGATAGTCAATCTCGCGCCTTAGACGCTTGACCACGATGCTTATACACAATTGTGCGAAATTATTAACATATTTTGCCTAAAATAATGCTAAACAAAAACGCATCACAATTCGAAAATACGCGTTTTCCCACACATAAGACTAATCTAGATCGATTTCTCGTCCCCTAGAGCCCCCACATACCAAATTTCAGCGAAATCGTTAGAGCTGTTTCCGGGATCGCCGGTATTAATAAATAAATTAAGATATAAATATACAAGAATTGCTCGTTTAAATATATTAGATTATAATCATAAATATTATAATTTCTATAAGCATTAATAATATAAAATTGTTAATTTAATAATTTAATATTCTATGATAAGTCATTTTTAAACACATTTGTGTCATACAAAACATGATTCACTCCAAACGAAAATCCAAACCTTCAGAGTAGTAGGTAGTGAGAGATGTACTCTATTAATTTACTTTTTGAAGTATAAGTCTTGCTAGGTAGATAATATAACATTCTTAACCTCCACTTAACTCATGTATATTCCATATAAAATTTTATCACTTGATATTTGCCTTGAACAAGTAGGTCGATTCAGCTCAAACGAGCCTGGGGATGTAACAATCGAGATGGGATGCAGCAATCGCTTTGTAACGACTCACGAACGGTGCATTACAAAAACTGTCAGCAGACAATTTCGGAGAGAAATGACGAATATTCTGAACGAAAATGTTATGCTTTCTGGAAAAAGTAAATATATTTTATATTTCTTTTGTACTTCCACATCTATAAAAATATTGTAGTTCTGTGCCTTGTTTCATATAACAAACTATTTTAATGAGGGCACCTATACATTATCTACATATTTCACGAATTAATGTGTACTTAGAATTTTATTATTTGTATAACACAATGGCACCGTTAACGCAGAAGTCACGAAAACATGAAGGGAAAGATTTCACTAAATTAAATTTATTTAATGAATTAAAATAATTTCACTACATTAAAAGTTCACTTAACCTTATTTTGCACTTTTAAGTTTTGTGGCTTTCCCTACAAATTCTATTCCCCAACCGCTTAATATTACCCTCGCTTATAATCGCATAGTAATAATGCCCACAAAAATTCGTTCTTGGATGATGCAAAAAATTTAATCCGTCCATTCAATTTAATTATTATTTGTTATAAGACGACGTTAATAAAACTTCGAGATATTCCTTGTATATGTTTTTATATTCAGTACTTTTATAATCATCGGTACATCTGTCCGTGTGGAAGCTACCACCGGCTCGGAAAGCAGTTCTGCCGAGAAGAGCCGGCAAGAAACTCGACAGTTGCTCTTTTAAAATAATGAGTTACACAGTTTTACAATAATTTTTGGTATTACAAACATTCCATAACTAAACACTACAGAGTAGTACTGACATCTCTCTCCCAAAAGCGCGGAAAAATAAAATAATAACCGCGTCCTTTTTATTTATTTTTTAAATATATTCCTATCGGCCAAGGTCACATAACTAAATGCCTTAAATATAAATCATTACAAATTAATCAAATATTACATTATTTTTCATTAAAACGCTCATATTTATAAATGCAACCTTACATTGTTTTAGTGACATAAAATACAGTTAGTTTTCTTACTTTCACAAATAGAAAGTCACTATATTTTTAACAAAATGCAATGCAGTACTAAGAAAAAAGTAACCCCTGACACAATAAAAAAACCTCTAAAAAATATATAATTCACCATTTTGTGGTGGCGGCCATCTTGGACCGATTTTCATCAAACATAGTCAAGAACACTCCCGACTAAATTACCTTTCAAACAAAAAAAAACAAAATCAAAATTGGTTCATCCGTTCGGGAGCTACGATGCCACAGACAGACAGACACACATGACAAACTTATAACACCCTGTCGTTTTTGCGTCGGGAGTTAATAAAATCAATCATTTAATATATCAATCTTTTAATATAGATATATCAAGGTAAGCGTCTGTAGAATTACTGAAATGTGTTTGATTAGATATGACAAAAATCAATTACCATACACTAGACCAAAACATGGATTTACGTAAATGCCAAAATCAATAAAAGAAAATATCTATCTATCTAATATATTTAAATGAGCAATTCTTGTATATTTATATCTTTATTTATTTACACCAGCGATCTCGGAAACGGCTCTAACGATTTCGCTGAAATTTGGTCTCATGTCTGGGAAAACGCGTGTTTTCGAGTTTTCATGCGATTTTCTTTTGCCTTATTCTACGCAGAATATTCTCGACAATTTCTTACACTTAAGCATGAGCATCGTGGTCAAGCGATCAAGGTGCAAGTTTAACAATCATAGGTGTGTCCGAGTTCAAATCTCGATCGTATACAATGTTTTACTTCTTTTTTTGTGTTTATTCAAGTTTTAGTTTTTTTATCTAAAAAATACGATTTATCATATAAGAACTTCGAGCGAAGCTCTGTCGCCCAGGAACTAATAAATAAAGAAAGGCATTTGCCTTTCATTTGTCAATAAACATTTGTTCATTCTTACATTTTACACTTTATTTTATTGTTAGATAATTAACTTTAACTTGTTCGTCTTTGTTTGTCACACAACTTTCCAACTATGATGAAGGAGATAAAAAATTGCCACTCTAGTGAATGCGAATAGTAGCAGTTATAATGACCATTTTAGACCAAGACTATACACGATACACTCAATGTATAAAGTACACCAAGTGTCTCTATATGAACGCGAGTGTCTCTAATTGTAAAATTTATTGCGATAGTGTGTCCAAGTGTCTGATGTGGTTGAAAAGTCGAACAGGTTTGACATTTTCAATACACCGCACCGCGTAGAAGAAAGTACTTAAAAATGAGTTGCACGTGAAGCAAAGAGTGTGAACAGCTCGGACGCGATTTCCGTACATTTATGTACAGACACTAGGTACTCAGACGCTAAAATTTCGTAAGTGTGAACAGTACAGAAATTAATGTCTGACATTTATGTCGCAATTTGTGTCGTGGTTTAAACTTATCGTCTTGTTTATTCAATATATTTGTCATTTTTCATAAACGGATAAAAGAATGGGTCCAAAAAATAGAATATAATAAAAATAAATAGAAAAAGAACTTTAGGATAACAAAAAGTATTTTATAACCTGTAGCTCTGGTATCTAAAGTATCATAAGTTATTGGCCTCTAAAATGATATTAGGTGTAAGCGCACTCGTGTAAGATATCGCATGTGCTCCATTAAGGCTCAGTCGTTCGTAAAATTTCCATTACCTTCAAACTGTATTGGTTGTGTGTTTTACTTTTCAACCTGTGCACAACACGTAAATGGTTGTTTTAAAAGCCGGTGATATGGAAGTAGTTTCCGTTATTTAGGGGTTTAATCTCGATTCTTTGTTAAGCTTTTCATTCTAGGTATTTTATATCTACGAGTATATGCCTCAATAATTTATCATAATAACGATATGTATTTTAAAAACACTATTGTTTATGTAAGTATTCGGCGGCGACGAGTTGGCAGAATTCACATGTCTTTAGAAAACCTGCTAAGTTCTCTAAAGCATCCAGATTTTTTCAAGATATTTTAGATGTAGTAATCATGTTGAAAATTATTCGCACAATGAGAATATCCGAGGTACAAGACCCGAGATTGAACTCGCTTCTGGGCTACCACTGCCCTTTATCTTTCTATATTATTTTATAATAATATTGTGTTTATATAGGCAGTTGCCAAAAAAGTTTATTTTGTCCCCATATAGTTTAATGAGTTTTACGTAAATGTTAGTGACGGGCAAAACGAGCATATGTGAGAATATTGTATTGTAGAATTTCTGACATAATAATAATTAGACTGTCGCTTTGTGAATGTACTATTGCATTTAGTTATAATTAAAATAATGGAAACTGTAAACATGCTTTTGCTTGTATATGAATTTTTAGTGTAGATTGAACTAAAATAACGTGTCTAATAACGCCCAGGATACTTATTATCATAGAGGTGAATTTGAAAAAAGGGTAATTTTAAATAATTCGCCTAAAACTATAGAAATAGCTCTCAAAAAACAATATATGAATTTTGACTTTTTGAAATTTATGTTGACCCAACAACTTAATTTTTAAACACATACATTCTACGTGGAACGCACGCAAGACTGAATTTCACACCTGCAGCATTTTTAAAACAACTAATTAACTTGTTGCAATTATTTTGAATTTTTATATATAACTCTTTAAGCGACCTGTATCATTTTATTTGTCTGACCCAGTTTTTCTACCTCTATTATTTCATGCATATAATGAAAAGAAAAAAGATAATAATTGGACATTTTATATAACAAAATGAAACAAGCTTTAGAAATGGGGGATTGTTTAATTTACCATCCTTATTTTATTATAACAGATACATACATAAAGTGAAGCGAAACATCACTATTCTCTTAAATATTAATTTAAAACTATATATATTTATATACAAGTATAAAATTCACTACATCACTTCACTGATAAATTGTTTTACCTGTCAATTTGTATTTTCACTAGTACCCAAATATATAGTGGAGTATGAAACGTCTACAAAAATAATAATATTTTATATCGAAACAAATTTTTTATTCGAGAAATACGCCGTCTATCGTACGTTTATTTTAACAAAGTATGGTTAAAAGTCACGATTATATTATTTACTTACAAAGTACGAAAAATTATTTGATTTAATAAATAGTAAATAATTAATACTCAACTATAAAAATGGGTGTTTTAATTAGACTAGCACTGAGTAGAGTTGAGAAAAAATATTTTTAATAATTTTCTACCATCAATCATCGGAGAAACCTGAAAAGAAATTAACACGTAAATATTATGATCAAGATGAAATATTTAAAAAGTAAGAAATTTAAAATTTAATTTTATTGTATTAGTTTAACCAAAAATAGCTAAAAATAGCGGAAACAATATCAATTATTAATGTAACTCAATTTTGTTACTAATATTGGTGGTATCTTTTGCTACAAAAAAGACAGTAATCTTATTAGCTATGTTATTTCTGCATCTATTTTGTTTTTCTTAGAAATCTTGCTAACTGTTAAGTATAACATTCAACAAAAATAAAGAAAAGAAATAAAAATATTTTTTTTTTTTAAGTTTTACTAAGTCCTTTACAGAGTCGCTTAAGACTTTCTTACTTAGAATCGACTTAGAAAATTGTTTGTCTTATGTTGAAGACTTAACGTTATTTAATACCATTGGAGATGGGCTTTATTGTTTCTACGTTGTACAACTTTAGCACGACAAAGATCACATATTAAAAAATAATTATAAAAACTAAATAACCAAAATAATTTTTTTATCAAAAATCAATTTGAATTGAAAACCAATCAGAATATTATACAGGTATTATATATCTTTGATAGTGCCAATTCCTCAATATTTTACTGTTACAAATATTTTTTAGTTTTAGATGATTTATCTAGAATATTGCCAGTATTAAAAATGTTATCGCATATTTTGAAATAAACATTACGACTAACTGTAAAAGAAAATAGTTTGATTATGTTCGTAAACATTTGGCTCTAGGGATCAATTTATTTTGGTACTCGTGTACACAAAACTACGAAACGAATGTTCCTATAGAAACACACTTTTCTTGTTTATTGTGAATTGTCCACTGCTTGCTTACTTATTTGTCATAATTTATTTTTTATTGTCACTTTTGTTTGTATTTATACGTACAATCATAAAATCTACATTTTTTATATATGTCTATTAATGTACGAGAAATCCAGATCATTTTTTTGCTTCTAGTGTGATTCTATTAATCGATTAAGCTCACTATATTACCTGCATAATTGATAATCTTTAAAAAAATCTCCAAATTATGATATAAAGCGATATAAAGTATGAATTTTAAAGAAATACACGAAACCCATAAAAATTGTTATTGTATAATGGAACATTTCATTTAATATACTATCCTGTAGAATTTGTAGTAGATAATTCTTGTGGCTTCCACAAAGAAGACCTAAAACTAATTTGTTTTGAAATGTGTTTACATAGAGTTTTCCCGAAATATATGATGACATTTTAAAACGATTTGTAAACATTATTATTATATAAGGGTGAAAACATGTTTAAAAGATTGAAAAAAAAAATCAGTGTTAAATAAACCAAAAAATAAACTTCAGCCGCTTATTTTATTCCCTAGTTATCCCATATTCAGTTTTAGACGCGCAAGTTGTCTATTTTCCCAAGAGTTTGCGAATACGGTTTTCATATGCACATAACTTATACAGGAAACTTGAAACGGGAACAGTTCTCACCAGTGCTTAAACAGTAAATAGTTTAAAAGCGTCAAGATGTGCGATGTGGAACACCGTCGACCTGCAACAACGGACATACTGTAAGAACCACATTCTTTAATTAGACAAATGACTCGATTTTGACCAAGAATTATACTTATAAATAATAGAGTAAATTATATAGTAATTTTATCTAACAATATAAATCCCTAATAAAAGCCAATCTTGATATGAATAAATTTAAAAAATTATGAATTGTTAAATTTGGAACACAGCTGCTACACAATACAGAAGTGCTTATAAACTAAGAAAAAGTAATTAATATCAATATCAATTATTATCGTCAGTAGAAATATGGAATAATTTATTCCTATATGAACAATTCATGCAATTATATATTTTTTTTATAATTGCTCGGTCATTTGCTATACTATGGTACATTTTAACCTATAACAAAAGTTCTATTTTGAGATTACAGCATTTAAAGATGGCGTCTCGAACAATATGATTTCCTTCGAATTCAAGTGAATGTTTCATAAACGGCAACGTTGAGATGTCAAGTAAAGCAAGAACTTGTCGTCGTTGAAACACGTTCTTACACTTTTATACTTTTAAAGTGAGATCGCAGAAATCACACAGGATATTATATACCATACCGAGTTGTTATCTAAATACAATCAAATTGATGCTGCACAGAATATAGCTAAATATATTGCATTCTTATGGATGTACCTAGTTTCGAGATTGGTAGCTATGCTAAACCTTGAGCTTATAATTTTTAAATGTCTAGGTTAAAATTAATTAAAGTTGAAAATAATTAAAATCATTCATTATTTAATTGCCAACGCTAGGACTAAAAAAACAATTTTTACTAATTACAGTAGGGAGGTAATAAGCACAGATCATATAATACTATACGTAATAGTAAATCTGCTCTGTACAAATAATATGAATTGGTAAAATAATATTAAAAACTTTAAAAGTATTTTTACTTTTTAATCCATGAACAATACCCAATTTTTGGCCATAAAACCTCCAATAGCCTTTGCTTATGTTAAAAACTTATATTAATTTATGTTTAATAACGTTTATGTTTAACGTTTATTCAAAAAAGATGGGATTTTTACACGTTATAAGAATCATAAAAGGATTCATATGAAACGACATAAAGAAATTGATTTTTGCAAATGAAAATTGAAATTTGATTCCAAATAACATAGTAGTCGAGTTTGTTTGAAATTTTGCGTATCTGCATAATTATTCTGGTTACAAAATTTATGACAGTAGTCCCTGACCCTATCTCGGTTGGGTTCGGCAACACATCAATATTTTTCCTCCTGCTCAGTTCCTCTGTGCTTCTAGTACTGATTGCAAGTCCTTCATCCATGCCCACCGGGGCATTCTCCTTTCATTATCTTAAATATATCCAAGATAGATTATATGGTATCGCCAATTTTATATTCCAGAAACATTCCCTTTTAAATAAAACAATTATTACAGAGCTACCAGAATATCATATAGTAATCTAAATAATATAACCGATGGCACTGTTAAACAGAAGCTCTAAAAATGCAATCATTTAACAGTAAACTAGAAGTGTTATCCCGAGTTAATATACCAATTTTCCACGACACTTGGCGAAATTGGTGGAAAAAGGGTAAGTCTTTACTAAACTACACTGTAAGCCTTTCCCTAAGTCCTTTCCCAACTGTCCGTGACTGGCGTTATTTGAGGCCGCTCATCGACCGGTGAAATACATAAAGCCGTTTATGATTTAGCGAATAACTTATAAAAAATACAGTGAACTTAAAAAATGTAGTGAAGTAGTATGATTTTATAAAGAAAGATAGATAAGAATATAGGAGTATAACCATAATATTAACACACAAAGAGTCCTTATTTTAAAAAATTTTCCAAAATTAATTTATGCATGTACGTATATACTCGTAGCATTTTAAACTCACTAATTAGCAAAATGTTGTATTTAGGAAACCAAACACTCGATTCAACTACATAATCATTTGATAAAATATCAACTTTCGTTAATGAAATACCTATGTCATGTTTGGAAAACAATGACATTATAAACTATATTACAATAGTAGGAATTCAACTAGCGTTCTTGTAATTATTCGCTACGGACACGGCTTGAACCATGTTTGATTAACAATGTTTGATAAACAAATTACTAAATATTCATTTGTTTCATATATGTTACATACTTAAGTTCAGATTTAAATGTAATGGATTGTAATCCTACTTATATAATTTATAAATGAAAAAATGCTATGACCTCCTTTTAAACACATTTTTTTTAATTTATATCTAGCGACTTCCCTAGGTAAGTCTTCATTTTTTTGAGCGTAATCCTAATTCTTTTTGTAAAATAAAAGTAGCCTTAGTTACTCCTTATAATATCAGCTATCTGCCAGTGAAAGTCCCATGAAAATCAGTCCGGAATTTTGGAGATTAGACGGAACAAACAGACAGACAGACAAAAAAATTTCAAAATTCTGTTTTTCATATAAATATCGTATATAATTCATATGTCTTAGTAAAAAGTTTTTATTTCGACATTACAAACAAACACTTCAATTTTATTTATCTGTATAGATAGATACATATTACACAATAATTATATAGACATTAGAATGGTACATGTAAAATTATATGTATACAAAAATATAATTAAATATGTAATTACCACTATTATGCAATTTAAAAAAATAAATAAATGTAAAGAACAGATATTATAATAGTTACTTTGCATTTTGGGACACCCAGCGAATTTCCGTCGGATAAGCTCATTTAAAAAAATCTTAGGCTATAGTAAAAATTAAAAAAAAATATGTGCCTGAACGTGAGTCTAATTAATTTTTATAAATATTTTTATTGTATTTTACTGAATTGTGTTATAGTAAGTCGAAAATAAAATGATTCCATATATTTTTTACTTTTGTACGTACCAGAGTTTGTATCCCGGCTGCCCATAACGGGCGCGATTTGCGGCCGTTCTTCATCAAGTAAGAGAGAATCGCTAGCTGACCAAACGGACAGTATTCGTGCTACGCACGTTACATTTAAACGACCCTGTACAAGAAAATAATAAGTGTTAGATACAAATATTATTAAAATTACTTAAGGCAAAATGTCTGAATTTTCGTTGACTAAAAGCTTTTTTTTAAATCGGTTCAGCAGATTTAGTGAAAAGGTAGCAAACATACACACAGACAGACAGAGTTACTTTCACATTTATAATAGTCATATGAATATTATATTATAATATATTTTAAGCTATGAGAAAAGTACTTATACCATTTTAAACTATTCCACCTTGTTAAGTCCCGTTAGGGTAACATAGATACGGGTAAATTAGCCAAGGTACGTTTTAATAGTACGTACTTCCGTAGTAATTGTAATTACGTGAGTATATAAATATCTTTTAGTATAAGTAGAATTAGGATATTTCATTAATAAAAAATATAAACTCTTCGTGTGTGAAGCAATGTTTTGAGTAGCTCGATAGCCTTAGCTTAAATATATCTTATATTCATCTACCTCTTCTTAGAAAATAAGAGGTACATTTAGAGAGATTTAGGAAATTTGAATTATCTACAAAATAAGACCTAAAATAGTGTACCAAAGTCAGTATAAACGAAACTTTCATACAAA
Organism: Argynnis bischoffii washingtonia; assembly: GCA_033884665.1. Classification (NCBI taxonomy): domain Eukaryota; kingdom Metazoa; phylum Arthropoda; class Insecta; order Lepidoptera; family Nymphalidae; genus Argynnis; species Argynnis bischoffii. The sequence continues at coordinate 6,805,267 of CM066618.1, read as the reverse complement.
AGAATTCTTGTTTGTAGTAAATAACTAATTGGTGTGTACAGAAAGCGATTCGAGCCGGGTGAAAGCTTGGTTTGCAACGATGCCAAGCCGTTGTGTGTGTCCACGAATGCGGCCAGCAAACGAATGGTCTTCCATGGTTTAAATTGCGCTATGCTTGGGATAGCGTGATTCCAATACGTTTTAGTGAGCATTTATTTCCAGTATTTTGGTAGAGAAGAGTAAGAAATATCTTGATATTTTACGAGATTGGACATACGAGGTTGAATACATGTCTTATTCTTTATTTATTTTTGTATAATCAAATTTCATATAAGATACTTTTACTATCACATTGATTAATTAATAAAACTTCTAGTCTATTCTGACATGTCATTGAACAAAAAGAACAAAAATTATGTCACTCAATTTACGGAATGGTAAAATAATAAAATATATTCGGAAAATATTAGTGACGTGTCATTGAAACGGGAGATTGATTATTTTGATGAATCTAAAATAGTGCTGTAATTTTCGCATGCACCAAAACTTTAAGTTACTTAAAGCAAACAAATACTTTTTTTTACATTTTCTATAGACAAAATATTTTTTTAAAGTAAAATTATTAAAAGTAAATGTTTTTAGAGGTCCCATGTCGAAAAGCAAAATAATAGTAAATACAGTGAGATAATATTATCTTCCAATAGTTTTCTGTATACCATAAAAACAAATTTTACTAGATTTAATAAAATCCATAATAAAATATACCTCAAGCTGAAAATTTTGTTTGTTTCAAAGTGCTTATCTCTGGAACTACTAGTCCGATTTGAAAAACATTGTATTTTATAGCCTATTTATTGAAGACGATTTATAGGCTATCTGTATAACGCCTAGCTTTTGCCTTCAAATAGAGGCGAGGTATATGTATAATAAAATGCCATAGACAATATTTTGCTTTCCACTTAAACGTCTTAGAAGCGATGCAATTATCACATAAATTAACTACACGGGTAGAGCCGCTGATAAATGCTCATACTCATTAAGATAAAGCACACTATAAATAGAGGTATTCCTTATTTCTATATTAAATATGTTTATCCCAATATAAAATAAATTTTTACATACCTTGTGAAAATGCGATGTCTGCACTCGTATAACGAGTTGACTGAACGAAGAGGATTTATTAGATTTATCTTCTTCGATGCTAATATTTTTGCTGGCAATTTGTTCTAGCCGAGGCGCTATTCGCGTCGTGCTCTCAAACTTCTTGTGAGTATTCGAGGTAAGTATGCCTTCAATATCGCCGGGAATGTCTATAATGTCAGTCACTGGCTCTTCATAGCCAGAAATTGCATCCCATGGACTGAAAATAATTCTATTCGCGTCTTCTAGAGATGCATCACTTATCACAGGTTGTCTTTGTGGAAACGACGAATCTAGGGGTGGTATGTCGAGGCCTTTCACCTTTAAATTAATTTGTATGTTAAAATATTGAAGCTTAATTCAGAGATGTGAAAAACTAACTTTATTTTACGTGAATATGAATAGCACGAAGCATATTAATCTTACAGTCCCTTGAAATTCCTCAATTACATGTATTCGTCCGTATAAGTAATTTATCAAACTAATTCTTCAAACTTAGTCTTCCAAATATGTTAATATTCTTATTGTCATAATTTAACTTATAGTATTCAAGTCAAATATAAAAAAATATACTGAATTAAAAAGATGGAATAAAAAATTGAATATGACATAAATTCAAAGGACGTTCAACACGTGGGAATTGGGTAATATTACATTCCTACTTCACCTCATATCCGTTAAGCAGCCACGTAAGGTTCGCTGGCGGGTCAGCGGGCGAGGAAGTGCAGTTAGCACGTAGCATATCACCGATAGAGTACCAACTTTTTTGCGCTCGTACTACCGGCCCCGTCTCCGGCAACTCTGAGAACAATTCTTTTTAAAAATCCCTGTTTCGTCTATTTCTAAAGGCCGCTAATATCTATAAGATAAGATCGTGACAAACCATTGTGACACTATCATCATGATGAGCAGTTTACATTATTAAACAAAAGCGAAAATTTTGAACGAAAAATTAATTACGAAATGTGCCATCTCATTTTATTCAAATTAGTTCTATATTCCGCTGTTTAGAATTTGCAGCATCGGTTAGGAGAAAAGCTATCTTAATAAATCAAATCTAACGAGGTCGTACGCGTTTTAACGCGACGCATTGGAGCGTAGATGTTGCATATATTTCTCTTTCATACACGCTCATTCCATTTTCACTCAGAATTTCGTTGGACTGGTTTAAACGCCGAACCGACAGAATGGTAGCAGAGACTAAACTCGGTGTGCTTTGTTTGTCAGCAACCACCCCCATTACTGAGAAGCGGGGAGCGCTGTGTGGGGTAAAGTTTTAAGTGTTTACATTTCTGTTCTCTCGCTTTTTACCGATTGTACTTAATGGAAACTGGGAGAATTCTCTGACACCTCGTTTATTTTGTCATCTTTTAGTGTTTATTCTATAAGTCAAGATTCGCGCCATGTTTTAGTGAAGTTAACCTTAGTGTTTTTATTTCTAGTCACTCGACTCTAGCAGTATTTGCAGTCTCTGCTAAATGAAAATTAACTTGAGTCCTTACAATATTGTAAACTACTTTATATTAACAATGAGATAAATATGTTTTAATTTGTACCTACATAAAATAAATATATCATTTTGTATTCCTTTAGCTTATAGATTAATACAAGTTCTAGCTAAAGTTCGCCACAAATCTCGTTATCAAAGTTTCTCTAACCGAGTAAACATTGTTATTATTGTCATATGTATACTTTGTCGAATAGTTACACATGCAAATAACTATATTGCAATAAGCATTTAAATTACATTATGAACTTGTAAATTAGAAAATCACATCAAATACAAAATATACGCATCATATATTTTCGTGGCAAAAATATATCTCAACATTTTGCACTACTTTTAATGGCGCTTGCTGTAACAATATTTCTATGCAACTAAGAAAGATTTCATATAAGTATATGAAATCTTTTAATCAACATTAATATTTATTACATATATATAGGTATAATAATAATAATGTTCTCTCGACCGATTTTGGTCACGGCGGCCAATCTCATCAAGATTCTGGATCTGCGCAGGAGATATTATAGTGCGTAAGTGTACGCGCAAACACAAGTGCACTCTCTATTCCTCTCACTCTCATACTCTGGTGGAACGACTAGTCGACACGACTACGACCGGTTTACTGCGGGCTGTTACTGAGGCTTGCTAAACAGAAAGACGCAACTTAATTAAAGGAGAATGGGCAACTTTGTATGGGATTCGTCCCCAGAGTGTATCAAGTTGAGACATATGTCATTTTAAAGATCAGAAGTATAGCTTCAATTTATTGTATGACACCAACGCTGAGACTCGTGCAGGGAAAGAATTATGAATCATTTAATTTTATTAAATTCGTGAAAGTAAAACAGTATAATTTAGATTGTACAATATTTTCATAAATATTGTTTTATATCGTACCGTGCCGTCTGTTTTTACACACCTTCGCACATATTGCGACTTTTACAGCCCTGTACAGGATAGCTGAATGAATAAATGAGGAAGAATTTAACAGGTTACGATGGGACATTATAGGGTTATTGGAAGTTCGAAAAGAGGGGGGACAACTCTATGATGCTCAAATCTGGTCACCTGTTCTGTTTTCGGGTGACCAACAGTCCCAAGGTGAGGTCGGGTTTATCGTCTCTTGTGATGTCTTGTACAGCATGGTAACTATGTACAGCTTGAAAGCATCCAACTGATTCCGACTGAAGAAGTCCACGTTCCTACCAGTGCCACACCAAATACAAAACCCCTTAAGCTTTCAGCTGGAACTCCAAAACCGCTTTGATTGCAATAGCGATGTGGCTACTTTTAACGATGGGTTTCTCAAAGGTGTCGAATCAGTTGGGTTCTAAACACACTCTAAAAATAGACCCGAAAAGATTTCTGATCCTACTCTCGAGCTCGTGGCAGAAAGGAGAAAGATGATCTTACAGTCATCCAAACACTCCAAAGGTTTTCGAGGTTTTTTAATTTATCTATTGGACAAAACCGGCTAGTACATTTCAAAACCGACGACAATAGGATTATATTATCTATTCCCGAGTTTAGTAATAGGAGAGATCGCGAAATTTTATGGATAGCTATTGACATCAACGCGACAACCCATTAGTCTGGACAATGATTAAGGGCTAGGCTAATCCGACACTATACCGAAGAAATCCCGGACGTCACTAAAACAGATTAAGAACAACAAAGCACCGGGTGCAGGTGGAACTACGGCTGAATTTCTGAGAATGTTACTTAATTCTATCATACTCCCTTCGAGTAAAACCTCACAATTATGGGGCAGAAGCGTAGTTGTACTGTTCTGTAAAAAGGGCGATAATGCCTTGCTAAATAATTTGACTCATCTCGCTTCTGATCCATGACTACAAGTTGTTTCAATAAAATAATTCATAGTTCTTCCATGTAACTGTCTCACTTTTGGCGCTGTACAATAAAAGCTATTATTATGACCTTTAAAGTGATGTACATACGTCATACTGTTTTAGACTTTCACAGGCTTAATAAAATTAAATGATTCATAGTTCTTTCCCTGCACGAGTCTCAGTGTTGGTGTCATACAATAAATTGAAGCTATTCTTCTGCTCTTCAAAATGACATATGTCTCAACTTGATACACTCTGGGGACGGAATGCCCATTATCCTTTGGCCCAACACCGGACTCTAATCCGGGACCTCCGGATGTGCAGCCGTACGTGCTAGCCACTACACCACCGAGACAATATAAAGGTATACATATAGAATGTCTCACAATACTAGTAAGTAAAATAATTGAGGCAAACTATAAATGAAAATATCTCCTATCTCTTTCTCTATCCATTCCTATGATGTAATCTATATTCATAACAAAAAAGGATATTATTTTGAATTCTTAGTCATCATTTTATAACAGCTGAAATTAAGAATATCAAATACACAAGGTTTATTAACCTCATATACAATTTTGTGTTACATAAATTCAAGAGCGATAGATAATTTTGACATTGTTATCAGCTCGCATTACATAATGACGCTTACCAGTAAAATATAATAGAGGCAAGTGACTGCTTGTTTGTATGCAAGCTGTACACACCTTGTAGCGACCGAATTACTCAACAATAACCGTAAATTCAACAAGATAAACCTTAATCAAACATCCCCTGTGTTCTACTCCGCATTTAATGCCGAACAATAGTTCTGATTTACGATTTAGAATTCCACGGCAGCGCTCTGGGATTATACCTATTACTTATACGTTCGACGTTACATAGTCATTAATCGAACCTAACTCTATATAAACCATTTATAATGACGACTATCGTAGACAGTTTACAACTGCAAATTTAATTTCCTGATGTCAAAATCAGAGCAAGCTTGATTGACTTAGTTACTCATTTAGTTAATCTGCTACATTGCCAAGGAAACTTTAAATTATGTTTACGTAACTTATAAACAAGCAATCTCTAGAGCAAGCAATCAACATCGCTCATTGTTTATTAGTTCGTAAGCTAATTGCGTTCAAGAACTTTATTTTGCCAGAATATTTATTTTATCAATCTGCCCATTCACATTGTGGACGACAAAGATAGAATCAACATTGAAATTGGTGACGAGATTGGACTAATTAAATTCCATTCCATTACAAACAAAGAAATTGCGATGAATTTTGGGCAATGTAACCCTGTCATTAAATTAAACATTCAATTTATTTTTATTAAAACATTGTTCACAGCAGCGATTAAGATTAAATATTGATTATAACTTACGAATAAATTATAAAATATCCGCGTACGGCGTACGCATCCGAGCGAAGTAAGGGTAAATCGCTGTATAATTTAAATGAAAATCTTAGGAATAGCCAGCTACTATTTATGTATACCTAAGCATAGCTAACCGTGAAAACGTACCTAGGGACGAACGCGAGCGAAACGAGCGTGAGTCGCTAGTAAGAAATAAAATTGTAATTTTTGTACTATGGTACCATTAAAACTAGAGAAAAAATGCCGCTCTATTATCATAATTTTGCATAAAATGGTTTCGATAAAGTTTAAATTTTTTTAATTATTAATTTTTAGAAAAATGAAAAGAAATTTTTATAAATGATTTCAATTTTTTTAAAAATGTACTTGTTAATTCTTTTTGAAAAATTTTTTGGGAAGTAAAAAAGCATTTTTGATAACGCGAAGAATTTTTTTCCCACCCTCCGAATTTTGCCGCTCCTAAAAATTTGCCGCCCTGGGCACTAGCAAATCCACTTGTAAATCCAGTGCTATTTAAAACATATCAACGATGAACATTTTCACTATTCACAAAGCCAATGCAATACACTTCAGGTACTTATTGGTTTAGACTTATAGCTATTATGCAGTGATCAATTTTCCAATATAACCCAAATAAAAGATTTAGAGTATTAAAGTGAACGCTTACCGACAACCCTCATATAAGCACTTTTATACACCGTGTGAAAGAATGGTGCATCTGCCGACACTTCACATCGATATCTGCCACTAAGCAACCTCGAAGCACCTCGTAAAACGACTTGCTGGGCACCTGAGCGTGAGATCTGTGAAAGACGAATTTATATATTTTCTAAATTTTAATATTTATTATATGTATACAGTATAATATCAGAAAGGCAATTAGGGAATTTGCTATCTTTTATAGGGAATAACTATCTACGCAAGAGTTATTATTGCACACAAATTATGCACAGAGAAATATAGTAGTGCTTTATTATATTACTAGCATTGAGCGCGGCTCTGCCCACTCTCAGATGATCAAAAACCAAATTCTTAGGTTTTACACATTAGTATACTCTTACATATACCACTTTCATTGCGCACCGCATGATTGATAAATAATGGCGGTGATTGATAATGCCATGATAATGCCACAAAAGTTCCTCAGTTAATCTCATATTTGATTTAATAATATTGCACTTTTTGTTTTAACAATAACATCTATACTCTATTGTATGTCTATACTTCTGTTTTGTTTGTTTAGTTTTAGGCGATGAACTCTCAAACTACTGAATTAATTTTAATCATTTTTTTACTAATATACACCTATTGATTAATTTATATTTAAATGATTATTTAAATTACATATTAATAACTTTTCTTAACGTAAATTTATCGCGAAACAGGGATGGGTTAGCGCTAGTTACTCGTAGTAATATTTTTAAAAACGATTTTCAAAAGAAAGTGTAATAAGTAAATAAATTCTAAGCAAATACTTTTTATTATGATTAAAGTCGTAAGCATTACATTATGTTCTTTAAGCCTTCCACCTTTCAGGAAATGGTTTCAAAAAAACTGCAAAAGTTGAGGTAAAGGTTCTAAAATACTTTCTCATAATTTTTGAGATAATATTTAAGGAATATTTTTAGTTATCCGCTTTGTCAGTTTAACAACCATAAACTTGTTTTCCACAAAATGTTGAAAAATAATAATATGAAACGAATTTATTTTTACGGTTGATAAAATAGGTCGATATTGTGGAAACGTAAATATTATTCGTATTTATTTTAGTGTTAACCTAACAAAACACGTAACTAAGAAAAACAACACAGTATTTTGCTATACGAAACCTATAATGCGCGAGTTGAATTTGCATTTGCCCAATTTTTACATTAAAAGTTTAACCAATATTCACATTATAATAATAATAATAAGTTCTTTAATCCAAAAAAGTAGTACAACCAGATATTTTTACACTTGATAAAACTAATTTTTGTACATACAAATATTTGGATCATAGCATCTGCAGCCGAACTAGGAGACCTGTGCATCAGCTGTCAGCGCCATATCCCCACGGTTAATTTCCATAAAAATTAGTATGCACATACTATATGCTAAACAAAATCTAGGTACATAATATTAAATTTTAAATGACATACAAGATAAAAATAACTAATGTCGTTCCTCTCCCTTAAAATGTGTAATGCATGACTGTAAGAAGTATTTGTGTAGTGAGTGGAATGTGTGTGAACAATGAAAAGGAGAGGAGTGTGTAATGTGTGTATGTGTATGTGCGTGTGCGTATGTGTGTCTGGGTATTATTGTTTTAGATAGGCATTGTTTTTATATTATTTACTAAACAATACAAATTTACAAATATTTTCATTGGAAATTTTTTTCGGCCAAGTAAATAAAAAATATTACTAATGTCTAGTATAGTATTATATGATCTGTGCTAATATGTTACTAATTTATAAAGCCAAAACGTTTGATTTATTGATAATTTGAACACGGGTGGTGCCGCGGGTAATTTAGTGGTAATTATAATAAAGGCATAGGAAGGTCATATCTGTACATTATTTTTTTTGGAATTAAAACTACGTATTTTAATACACATGGCGACATCTATTGACGACTATCTAAATAACACAAATAAATATTCATTAAAAAACTATTTTAATGAATAAAATAGCGCTATTGATATATTTTTTAAGATAAGCTATTTTTAATAGTTTTAACATATTTAGTAAGTTACCTTGCTAAAATATTTATAGTATTATCGTGCCAGTTTTTGTATTTTTTCTCAGAAATGAGATATCTTCCTGCGATAAAAGGTATCCTATATATTGACCCGGATAACCAGATATCATGGTACGAAATTTCATCAAAATTCCTCTAATGGTTTTTCTATGATGCAGACAGATAAACATACAGACAGACTCTCCCGTGACCATAATTGCTGTAAAGCATTTGAAACGTCAGGAACCAAAAATCAAAATAAATCCGCGAAATAATCCGAAATTATAGTTTTATTTAAAAGTTTTTACCATATTTAGTAAGTTACTTTGCTAAACTGTTTATAAATAGTATCATCGTGGTTTTATTCCGACCTGTTTTTGTATTTTTTCTCAGAAATGAGATATTTCCTCGCTGTAAAAAGTACCTATATGTTGACCCGGATAACCAGCTATCATCATACCAAATTTCATCAAAATTCCTCCAGTAGTTTTTCTGTGATGCGGTTACACACACAGACAAACAGACAAAAATTCTAAAAAGTATAGACTCGGCCTCTGTATCGATAATAAAGTTTATTTCAATAAGATTTTCCAAAAAATATTTAATATACAGATTCGGTTTAGTTACAGTTTTATTATATGTATAAATGTTATCCTATTTCCCTTTAATTATCATGATCTAGTAGGACATTTGACACTACCGGAAGGAGGTGCACGACTGACAACTTTTTTAATACTTTTTGACACAAGTAAGGCGTAATACAGCCAACTTCTCAACACATGGCTGCCACGAAGAATTTCTTGATAGAAAAATCCTGTAACCGACCGAGTTTTAACCGACCGACGGGATCTGAATCCAGGATGGTATAAATAACAGGTTAGACCAACCAACATTGTGCTAGACCTACAACAAATATTCATACTATTTTCACTATATCGTTTTCTTCACCTATCTGAAGTCTCACAAAAGAAACGCTTTCTTTAATAATTCATAACTTTTCTCACCCTCTTCTTAATTTCAGCGCATATCATCATTCAATGCTGCATTTACAATAGAAGTAATATCTCAATCGGAGAGCTTAATAAATTATGGAATATTTCATAGGACATTAAACAGTAATAATGTAGTATTAAATCTCATTGTAAGCCTCGCATAAAAAGATTTACATAAAAATATAAGTATTCATAGTAAACATCATATGACAAATTCAATCCGATAGGTGGCGGACAATAATTTCGAGTGTCATGTTCGCATTTATTGAACATTTTACAGCACCGTTTCAATATTTTGCTTACAGGCATAATGTCCGAAAGTTTTCACATGAATAAGCTTTCTACATATTTCACTTTATGATTATATCAGAGCGAATTAATTTAGTGAAAATCATAATGAAGTTATTTAAATATATTTATTTAACAATACCTTTAGAATTTAAAAGTTTCAATTGTTAATAGTTAATAGGTTTCTTAGAAATAGAAAAAGAATACAGAATGTCACGTAAGCTGACTATTGTTTACGGTGGAATTTACCATAAACTTCTCTAATAGTCTTTAAATATCAACTTTTATAATATAAAATTCGGTTACATATCTTAATTATACACATATGTACATGTGTAAAATATAATGAATTTGTTTTATATTAATAGTTATATTTATTTTATGCGTAGCACAAATAAAAAATAATCTTATTTCAAGTATTCACATCATTAACGACCTGCATATTCATTTTATCATAGTATTGTATTATTTTTGAAACAATTTTTGCGTAATAATTAAGCATTGTTTGAAACTGCGTGCATAAATTCTCGATTTTGCGATTTTATACCATGTTACACTAAAAAAATTATCAAACATACTAATGACCGAAACATTATATAATAAAAAAGTTATTTTTGTCAATTAATGATTAGGATAAAAATACTCTTAGGTTTTAAATAAAACTAACTTTTCAGATTATTTCGCAGATTTATTTTAACTTTTGGTTCCCGACGGAATAAATCCGCGAAATAATCCGAAAAGTTAGTTTTATTTAAAAGTAGCGGCTGAACCTCGCTTCACTTGGGTTCGCTTCTAGAAAAAAAACATACACCAATTCCACGGGAACCGTATATTTTTCCGGGATAAAAGGTAGCTTATGTATTATTCCAGACTATAATCTATCTCTGTGCCAAATTTCATGTAGATTTGTTCAGCCGTTCTGGCGTGAACGAGTAACAAACATACATCCATGCATCCATACTTACAATCTTTCACATTTATAACATTAGTATAGATGTCAAATATTCGCGTAAATCTAAGAAAGTATTAATACTCTTAAGTATCAAGTTACAAGTATTTTTGAATGGTCAAAAGTAATTTTACCAAATTACGAAACAAAATCGACATTGACATTTAAAAACTACTTTTATATGATTTATCAAACATCAAACATAAATAATATTGACCAGAAATTATTTTTGCTGTAACATGTTCATTAAAATGGGGCATAAAATCAAACGTCATGAGCTTAATTGCACTGAAAACAAAAGCTTTCATTTTATAGTAGTACTTGCATAGGAATAAATAGTAAAATGCTACCTTTTGTTAAAGTCCACTCTTGTGACATTTACAGAACGATTGTGAAAGGACTTTGTTGGATGAAAAAAGCGTGAATAACTTTTAGGAGGTTATGTTTTAGATTGAACTTGTTTTCTAATATTTAGTTTATAACCATTAAACGTTCTATATTGAGTAGCGTTAACTATTATGAAAAGTGTCAGAAGCACTTTTGCGCGCACAGCTGGAGTCGGATGTGCTAAAAGCTTTTATACGTTTTATAGTATGTAGGTTCACTCTCTTACCATCAACTTATTATATTAGCTTAAAATTAGATTAAATCAAACTTGAGACGTTATTACAGATAGCCCTTTTCACTAGGCAGCCTACTTTGCGTATTCCTTATTTTTGATAGGGTTTTTAATGTATTATTTTGGCACACTTTTATTGCTTCCCTATGGCACGATGCCAACTGCTAAAGGTTTAACGTGCCCGCTCGGCGAGATTCTTAAGTGATTTTTTTTCAGCGTACTCGCTGGAAGCAGTTTAACGAACTAGCAAGATGTCGCAAAGCCATTGACCCATATGTAATCACAGTTACAGTGCTGTTTATCGTCGCGTTTTAAATGAATTATTTGAAAAATAACATCTGTAAACTAATTATATCGTTTAAATATAAACAAATAGAGAAATATTTAAATTTTATGTAAAGAAAACGAGAAAAAAGTTATAAGAAACGTAATAATGTAATTCTATTATGCATTTATTTCCTTCATATATTTTGGTATGCTTGTTAACTGTTCTCTTATCAGGATTAGGAGGAAAAGTGATATTTATCCCATGACGGCATCAAATCTGCTATAACATGCTTATATAATATTTGTTATCTATACTAATATTATAAAGCTAAAGAGTTTGTTTGTTTCTTTGGTTGAATGCGCTAATCTCAGAAACTAGTAATCCGATTTAAAAAATTCTTTTTGCATTAGATAGCCCGTTACCTGAGGAAGGCTATAGGCTATATATCATCCCGGAAAAATGTACGGTTCCCGTGGGATAGATTTGTTTTTGTCTAGAGACGAACCCGAAGCGAAGCGAGGGTGAGTCGCTAGTTACAATTATAATTCAATACGACTTACATCAACACTTATGCCAGTCTGTGAGAAGACCCGCGTGTTAGGCAATTCTTTAGGCACGAAACGAAAGAACTCCTGGGCGCCGTGATACCACTTAACGGTATAAAGTGCTTCCCCAGTGTCTAAAGCCCAGCGGCAGCCGAGTGTCGCGCTCGCACCAACTCCGACCGCCTCTGGCACGTTTAGTTGAATATCTCGAAGACCGAATACACCTGTTGAAAAATTAAAAATTAACAATAATATTACGACAGAATATAAAACATACAGTTAATTTTTCCCTTGGAATTTACAAATAAATAAAATTGAAGTGTCTGATTGTAATGTCAAAAAACAGCTTTTTACTAAATGCACATGAAAGTATATACGGTACATAGAAGAAAAAAAAACATTTTTTTTTTTTAATTTTTGTATATTTCTCTGTTTGTTTCGGCTAATCTCCGAAACAGCTAGACCAATTTTGATAGCACTTTCTCTGACAGTCAGCTGATATTATAAGGAGTAACTTAGCCTAAGTTTTATTTTAGAAAAAGAATTAGGGTTTGGAGAAAAAAACCGCTGACGCATCCGAAAGAAATTAGGGTAAGTCGCTAGTATTATAATATATTTATAACAAAAAGCTTTTACTTTCCAAATAAATCTTCCTTTATAGGCTTCCTTTCTAAATAAATCTCTAGAAAAAGTTAAAATATCTAATATGACTTAATAAAATGTTATAAACTGATAAATTTCTGTACTCAGCCCTTTTTAACGTCCCACTGCTGGGCACGGGCCTCCCTTCAATACGAAGGGGATCAGGCCATAGTCTAATGCTGGCCAAGTGCGGGTTGGCAGACTCGATAAAGTTCATTGTTAGTTATTTAGGTCGATATACCCGAAAATGGTCAAAATTACTATAACCATTCCAGTTCATTTGTTACTATTGCAGTTGTTTGCACTAATAGTAAAGCGTGGCTATAGAAGATAATGTAATTGAGACATTTTCGAAATTTGCATGTACTCATATAATAGGTATAGTGTGTACACTCATAAATATGTTATAAAAGTTTAATAATTCTGTTAGTTCAAACGCAGCTTATACTACTAATATTATGCTTCTTATATATTTTGTTTAATATAACTACGTATATAATAATACTGGCTATAAATACGATTACATTTTCCTACTGATATTGGTCAATTATAAAGGAAAAGAAAGAATTTTGATAAAACTTTTATCCCTACATTGGTAAAAATCATTGAAGTTTGCGGGATACCATAACTAAATCTAGATGTAACTATAAAAAGATAAGCAGAACATCATAAAATGCAATTGATTATCTTTAAAATAGATTTTTGATTTTGTAATATAATATATGTTAACCCGAACCTGTCAATTAAGAAAAAATAAAAAATATAAATATACAGATTTGAATATTCTATACTTTTATGATAAGTAGCAGCGACTTACCCTCGCTTCGCTCGGGTGCGTCCCTAAGTAGGTTTTATTTTATTTTCAGTAGAACCCTAATTATCTTTCTAAAACAAAAGTAGCGTGAATTACTCGTTATAACATCTGCTATCTACCAATGAAAGTCTGGTCAAAATCAGTCCAGCTGCTTAGAAGATTAGTTGGAACAAATAGAAAGACGAACAAACAGACAATCAAAAATTCAATTTTGTCTGTTTCTATATATAATAACTAAACTTAAAAATAAATATTTTTTTAATCATTGCGTCGAGTTCAATAAAATAAACACAAAATATACTCTTAAGAAAGCTTCATAATACATATTTTTTATTAATTTAGTTTTTCAGTGATGGGCATATACAGAAATACTGTACAGGCACTTAAAATAAATAATAAAATTTAAATGATATAAAATGTAAACTACCGTATATATATTGTGAAAATTATCTTATCTAACAGTTTAAAAAAAATCCAAAATATAATCTATATTAATCTCTGAAAAGTTTATTCCCGTAAATAAAAGTCTCCTCAGAATCGATTTGGCCTTTTCGAAAATTAGCTTTGACTGAATAAAGAGTAAGATAATAAGATAAAAATTATATATTTAGCTTTTTAGTATATGAGCTTATGATAAAAGTTATTTTATTATAAGATCACAGACAGATCTTAATGTACATGTGTATCAAAAGCGAGCTACTTACTAGTATATGCTATTAACATAATTTTTTATTTATAGATTACTTTTAAGATAAAATATATTATAAGGAAAAGTTTTGTTTTAAGACACTTTTTCTCGTAACTTTGTGGTCGATCCGTTAGCGGATCACTGATCAGAATTCCATCCCAACATAAGTAATCAAATCTTGGCCTTCAGCAATAGTAAAGGTGGTCGGAATACATAAATCAAATGAAAGCTACGTGATCGAATTTAAGATCTAACTCTATACACAACTCTCGACAAGAACTCATTACAATGTAACCAAATTCAATTTACGGTTTCTGCCACATCGTAATATTTCGTGATTGTTTTCAATATCATCGAGCATGATTTTAAAGCACGTCATGTAGTTTAACATTATGCACTCGACCAGAATAATAATTTGTATTGATTTGAAAAGCCATAATCATGTAATCATTATTTATGTATAACTAAACTATATATCTATTACATATAATAAAATTGTAACTAAGCCGAATCTGTGCATAAAATATCTTTTAGAAAATCTTATTGAAATATGTAGTCATTATTATCGATATAGAGGCCGAATATAATATAGTTTTTAGAACTTTTGTCTGTCTGTCTATCTGTCTGTCCGTCACGGAAAAACCACTGAAGGGATTTTGATGTATGATGATAGCGGATTACCCGGGTCAAAGTAGTATAAGATACTTTTTACTGCGGGAAAATATCTCATCTCTGAGAAATCTATACTAAACGTTAATAATAAATAATATTTCATCGTCTTCATTGCTTCAATAGAGTCGTAGTCATTTATTATTACGTCTCAATATTTTATTCTCAAAAATCATGTAATATCGCAAAGGACATCCTATTTATGTCCCAAAAGTTTTCGTCCAATTTGATGGTATCCCAAACCCTTCCGCTATAAATCTGACGCAAAAAATAGTTTTATGTTCACGGTCTTCCGGTATCATCAACATTCCTACCTAATCTGGTTACTTAATTTCCAAATACATTTTCCTTAGTTGGCCATAAATGTCAGGCATTCATATAATTTAGTGAAAGTTTTTCAAACTTATATCTGAAAATAATGTTTGTGGTACTATCCTTTTCTTTGCATTAAAAATAAATGACATGATAAAAGAAAAAATATGTTTCGCCAGATCGAAATAACTTGGCACTTAACAGAAATTTTAGTGCTACAAGCCTTCGGGTATTCCCATAATCAGCTTAACTTAAGGGATTGAATACTAAATTCGACTATATCCGAGTGATTTTAATAATTCATCACCTTAGCAAAGATAAGAGATTCGATCTTTCATTATAATAAGACCTCGGAATACTTTACTCTTATCTATAGAAGGCTTAAGATGCTATTCTATAATCGTTACTAAGTATTTTATATTAGTTATCCATTAAGATTTATGAACCATCATTTACTAGGTCTAGTTTATAATAACTATTAAAATATTCTATTCCGCTATTTTCATAAACATAAAATCAAATAAAAATACTTACTTCCGCCGAGCCACAAGAGTATCGCAGCAAGTTGTGAAGCCATGTTTACTTGACGGATCGCGCGCACATCAAGTCACTAGCGCCTTTTCCCGGCGCCTTCTTACTACCTCCTTCATTTTCAAGCTCTCCGAAATATTTGATCTCGCTCTGTCATGCTCTAAATGAATTACTGTTTTATATGTCGCCTGTGACAAAGCATTTTACCTTTTATGTGACACGGACATCTGAAACAAAAAAAATTGGACTGAATATGTCTATTTATAGTTTATAAAAATACCCACCTAAAATATGAGTTCCCTTGTCTCTTAAATAGGTCGCAGTAATATTTTTGCTTACTGTTTTTAGTAGAAGTCCATGACGATAAAAAATAGCACAAATACTTATTAGATACATATCATCGTCATATTTTCTTAAAAAAAGATTTTTCTGTGATTTTATAGTCGATATACTATTTTTTTATTAGTTTACTTTATGATTTTGTTTGTTATTTGACAAGATATGCATTTATATCTTACATTGTCTTAAATACGTTAATGAAATAACTATTAAAATTATTACCAATAAAAAATATCCAATCAAAAATGAAACCTAAAAATTTAAATGTCTCTGTAATTTATGCTATTAAAATTGAATAATAAAACAATTGTTCTATCAAAGAGCACATTCTCATAGATAACTAGCATTGGCCGCGGCTCCGCCCGCGTTCAGATGATCAATAACCAAATTCTTAGGTTTTACATATTAGTATACTCTTACATATACCAATTTCATTGCGCACCGCATGATTGGTAAATAATGGCAGTGATTGACAATGCCACAAATGTTCCTCCGTTAATCTCATGTTTGATTTAGTAATATTGGACTTTTTTTTAGCAATAACAATTATGTATGTCTATACTTCTGTTTTGTTTGTTTGTTTAGTTTTGGGTGATAAACTCTCAAACTACGAAATTAATTTTATTTTATTTTTTTACTAATAGACAGCTATTGATTACTTTAATATTTAGCTGATTATATGAATTACATAATGATAACTTTTCTTAATGTTAATTTGTCGCGAAACAGGGATTGATTAGCGCTAGTTAGTAATATTTTCCAAAACGATTTTCAAAAGAAAGTGTAATAAGTTAATAATTCTAAGCAAATACTTTTTATTATTTCATATGGCTCGGCTAATATGATTAAAGTCGTAAGCATTTTATTGTGCCCTTTAAGCCGCTACCTTCGAAGAAATGGTGTCAAAAAAAACTAAAAAAAGTTGAGCTACAATAGTTCCTAAAATACTTTTTCATAATTTTTGAGATAGGTATGGAATATTTTTAGTTACCCGCTTTGTCAGTTTAACAGCCATAAACCTGTTTTCCATAAAATGTTATAAAATAAGATGAATCGAACTTATTTTTAAGGTTGATAAAATGAGTCGATATTGTAGAAACGTAAATATTATTCGTATTTATTTTAGTGCGAACTTATTTTTAAGGTTGATAAAATGAGTCGATATTGTAGAAACGTAAATATTATTCGTATTTATTTTAGTGGTAAGTAAGAAAAACAACACAGTATTTTGCTATACGAAACCTATAATGCGCGAATTGGATTTGCATTTGCCCAATTTTAACATTAAAAGATTAAAAACAAAATATCACTAAATTATAAAGCCAAATGTTTGTTGTATTGAAAATTTGAACACGGGCGGGGCTGCGGGTAATTTAGTAGTAATTCTAATAAAGTCATAGAAAGGTCATATCTGTACATTTTTTTGATTAAAACTACGTATTTTAAAAACACATGGCGACATCTATTGTCAAATATGTAAATAACACATAAATAAATTTTCATTAAAATAACTATTTTAATAAATAAAATAACGCTATTGATATTTCTTTTAAGATAAGTTTTTTTCAATAGTTTTAACATATATAAGTAAGTTACCTTACTTATATATAATAAAATGTTAATAGTAATCTAAAATGTTAATAGTATCATCGTGCTTTTATTTTAACCAGTTTTTGTATGTTTTCTCAGAAATGAGATATTTGCCTGCGGTCAGAAGTAGCCTATATGTTGAGCCGGATAACCTGCAATCACCGTACATTATCTATCGCTCTATATCGCTAATAATGAATATTTCAATAAGATTTTAGGTAAAATATTAAATTTACGGATTCGGCTTAGTTACAATTTTATTATATGTACATGTATGTATAGTTACTAATTTATAAAGCCAAAAAGTTTGCTTTACTCTATATTTGAAGACGGGCGGGGGCTCCAGGTAATTTAGTAGTAACTCTAATAAAATCGTAGAAAGGTCATACCTGTACATTCATTTTTTGGGAATTAAACTACGTATTTTAAAAACACATGGCGACATCTATTGTCTAGTATCTAAATAACACATAGTATATATGTATTAATTAAAATAACTATTTTAATGGATAAAATAGCACTATAGATAATTTGATTTTCAAGATAAGCTATTTTTAGTAGTTTTTACCATATTTAGTAAGTTACCTTGCTAAACTGTTTGCAGATAGTATCATTGTGGTTTTGTTCCAACCAGTTTTTGTATTTTTTCTCAGAAATGTGATATTTTCCCGCGGTAACAGACAAACAGACAGACAGACAGACAAAAATAAAAAAAAACTGTAGATTCGTCCTCTGTGTCGTTAATAATGTGTATTTCAATAAGATTTTCCAAAAAATATTTAATGTACAGATACGGCTTAGTTACAATTTTGATATATCTTCAGATGTTAATAATTTATAAAGCTAAAAAGATTGTTTATTAATAATTTGAACACAGGCGGGGCCGCGGGTAATTTAGTAGTAATTCTAATAAAGTCATAGAAAGGTCTAATTTGTGTATAATTTTTTTTTAATTAAAACTCGTATTTTAAAAACGCATGGCGACATCTATTGCCGAATAGATAATTATTTAGATAGATAATTATTTAGATATTTAATTTATACATTATTTAGATAATTAAAGCAAAAATAAATAATTATTAAAATAACTTTTTTAATGAATAAAATAGCTATATATTTTTTTCAATATAAGCTATTTTTAATAACTTTTGCCATATTTAGTAAGTTACCTTGCTACAATGTATATAGTATCATCGTGGTTTTATTCCAACCAGTTTTTGTATTTTTTCTCAGAAATGAGATATTTTCCCGCGGTAAAAAGTATCCTATATGTTGACCCGTATAACCAGCTATCATCATACCACATTTCATCAAAATCTGTTCAGTGGTTTTCCCGTGAT
This sequence comes from Argynnis bischoffii washingtonia, assembly GCA_033884665.1. NCBI lineage: Eukaryota > Metazoa > Arthropoda > Insecta > Lepidoptera > Nymphalidae > Argynnis > Argynnis bischoffii. Next base: position 6,786,113 of record CM066618.1, on the reverse strand, counting down.
GCGGTAACAGACAGACAGACAGACAGATAAAAATTCTAAAAACTATAGATTTGGCCTCTGTATCGATAATAATTTCTATTTCAATAAGATTTTCCAAAAAATATTTTAGGTACAAATTCGACTAATATATATATATATATGTGTGTGTGTGTGTGTGTGTGTGTGTAAATGTACTCAATCTTTAAATATAATTTATGTCGCTTTCAATTACATTGCTTTCAAAGACTCAAGAGAGCAACGCCGGAATTGGATCATTAAAGTAGCAAAGCTTAGCAACGTAATAAATTACAATTGAAAAATTGGTTTATTCATGAGTTAACAAGTACTTGATCTGTGGTTATTTAAAAAATCAGAATATATGTATGATAGCGGTACTCATTTGCCATTTGTTCTTAGGATTATACATCGTAAACGAATACATTAAGGTATATTTTAGAATTTATGTCTTCTGAAATTTCCTAATGAATGTTTATTGTTAAAAGTACTAGGCAAAATAAATCGAAAATGTCATAAATAGCTGTTCTATTGTACTTGTACCATTAATTACGTGATTATAATATCTCACCAAAAAATTTCCAACTCAACCAAAATAGTCAAAATAGTTTTATTTTAATATGAATTTATCACTACGTACTACAAAACAAATAGTTTTGTCATCTTATCCATATAAATTTTTCTTTTCTCAGAAACTATAATAGGAATTCTTAGTTATCTGGTCTAAAGTAACTTTCAGTTATCAGGTTTGTGTTTATATGTAGGTACATTGTAAATATTTGGCTTAAATGTTTTTGTTTATTGATCAAATGAAAATAAATGTGCCATCCAAATATTTTCGGGCGTCCGCTGCTTAAAATGTATCGATAAATTGTCCCTCTTTGATAGATCTAAAGAAAAATGTCCTCGTAATTAATTTTGACAACAATGGCCAATCTCATTGAGACTAACCATTTGCGCGGGAGTTATTATAGTGAATAAGTAGGCGCACAAACATTGCACTCTCTATTCCTGTATATCTCAAACTGATTGGACGAGAATTCGACCGGTGAGAATCACAGGACCGACGGCGCGGCGTTACGTGCTCGAGGCGTGGCGAGGAAGCACAGCAAACTTCCTATTTCCGGATTGTCACTGAGAATTTCAGTTTTTTTGCAATAATTAGTCCATTGCAATAACCTGAAGTACAGGATAAAAAACTCTCTTGAGAATATAATCACCCTAATTCTTTGCTTTTGCTCTTTATTACTAAAATTAATAGAAATTAGTAGAATTAATTTTAAAAAAAACATACTTTTGCATTTATAAAATTGAAAAGTGATTTTTTTAAGCTTTTGCATTTTTTTATTGACTTTTCACAACACATTTCAATTAGATTACTAACGTTCAGAAAGCACAGCTGGACGTATGAAAAGGAAAAACTCCAAAATATAAAGGTATAGAAGATATTCGGTAATTTAACCTAATTGATGAAATTTATGTGACCTTTGCGATATATGCTATCCCAGAAGAAAAGTGTTGGTGTGGGCTATAAATAAGTTGTATAGTAATTTTAACAACTTGCAAAATTATATAAAGTACCTGGGCGACCGAGCTTCGCTCGGAGTTCTTGAAAGATTGTATATTTTACATTAAGTGACTAAGTGTTACTAAGAAAGTTGTATAGATGTCGCGATAAGAACAATTTCCTTTTTAGTTTGGCTTAAAAATAATTTTACCTTAAGTGACTAAGTGTTACTGAGACAGTTGTATAGATGTCGCCATAAGAATAATTTTCTTTTTAATTTGGCTTAAAAATAATTTTACATTAAGCGACTAAGTGTTACTGAGACAATTGTATAGATGTCGCTATTAAATTTTGCGTAGAATAATGCATAAGAAAAACGCATGAAAACTCGAAAACACGCGTTTTCCCAGACATGTGACTAATCTAGATCAATTTTTCGCCCCCGAAAGCCCCCATATACAAAATTTCAGCAAAATCGTTAGAGCCGTTTCCGAGATCGCTGGTATAAATAAATAAATAAATAAATATACAAGAATTGCTCGTTTAAATATATAAGATTGGCATAATTGTAATTTAACAGTTGAATCCAATCTTATCGATCTCTCTTACATATACGAGTATGTAGACTTAAGAGATTTATTAGTAGAGTGTATTAAAACAAAAAAATCCCAAAGGTGAATTGGGTCGTTTGGAATATTAATACATTTTAAAATAATTAAGTATCACTATAAATTATGGTGTTATTTGAATTCATAATAAATTACAAGATATTATTTGGCCGAATATTTTTTCGCCTGTCAACGGAATTCTAAACCATTAAAGGAAAGGAAATATCAATAACCGAAGTAAGACTTAATGAAGGACTGACTCTTATAAATAGTGAAGATATCATTAATTAAGAAAATTTTATTTTAATTAAAATAATCAATATTCTATAATAGATATTATATAAATACTATATAAACATGCACTAATGAGTAATTTAATTTACACTTAGCTTTTACCTTCTTTTCTATGAATAAGCATAATATATTTTATATTAACAACAATAAGTCAATATAAAAATGTCATTAAAATTAGTTCAGTCATATTATGTATATATCAATCAATTAAATACCAACGCAAGTATAATTTATATATCTTTTTGTATACTTTTTATAACCTGCTAGCAGATCGCCCTCGCTTCGTTCGGGTTCGCTCTAGAAAAACAAAAACAATACAATCCCACAGGACCCGCTATTTTTTCCAGGATAAAACGTAGCCTATGTGCTATTTCAGAATATAATCTATCACTGTGCCAAATTTCATCCAGATCAATTCAGCCATTCTAGCGTGATTGAGTAACAAACCATCCAAACATCTAAACTTTTACATTTATACATATAATAAAACTGTAGAAGTCGAATGTCTGTGTATAGAAAAAATCCTAAAAACATCAACATCTTAGATACTTTTTATCCCGGAAAATTAAAGAGTTCCCGTAGGATAGTTAAAAAACTATAGTAACGTATACAGCTTAGTGCATAAAAACTGATTGGATTTTAATGAAACTTTATAATAATATAGTTAATACATCAGAATAAAAATAGGCTACTTTTTATCCCGGAAAATGTACGGTTCCAGTGGGATAGAGTTGTTTTTGTTTGTCTAGATTTAATATAGTTTATAATATTAGTAAAGACATATTTTTTAACACCTGGTTCAATTCTGAAAAAATTATTGTTAACTGATACGCCGGCGTGTTTACGACTCTCAACGGGTTAAAACCATAACAAAATTTTCAATGCGCTACTTAGACTGTTTCCTGTAAAAAATAACGTCATAGATAAAACATTACAGCCACTAAAAAGTAATACTTTTAATAAAGCATATCGACGATCCAAAATTTATTGCCCCAAGAGACACTTCATTCAACGTGCGTTCTGTTGTCTGAAGATCGATTGGCTTGAATAAAATACATTCAGCAATTGAATAGCGCCCTAGCGCAATGTTTCAGTGCGAGCGACACTTTTTCAGTCGAACGCCACGACTAATGGCTCCACGCGTTGGCCTCCGACTTTCAATAAATGGTTCGCCTGCGCCCCAACACGGCTAATCTATCCGTTCGCTGTTTTTTCCAATTTTAAGGCTTTTTGCTGGATTTAAGCAGCGCCCTATTTCATCTGTTCGGAGATTACGATGGTTTTTCTCGTGCCCTACTGAGCTTGTCTTATTACGCTCATTTTTTTTAATGCGCTCGTTGGATTTGCTAAATATGCGTTTAGCTTGATTAGAAGTATAAATTATTAAATGTATAATAAATAACACCATAGCTAATAGTTACATAACTTTAACTATAGTTTTGCATGATATGTTACCGATGAAGTAAAACTAGTCAGTATTCGATTCGCTAACTATTAGATAAACGTAGAACCACTGAATATACATGAAACAGACAGGTATCACATTGAAAACTATATAAGTACCTACTTATTACTATAATATTATTGAGCACAAAATAAATATTTGAAAAATTAAAACGTATAAATAACAACTTTAAGCAATTAATAAAATTCATACATATAAATCTGATAAATTATAAAATACATTTCATTTTAAAATTAGTTAGTCTGTTGGGAACGCCTTAACGTCGTTCTATTCAGTTACTTTCGATTGTTCGATTCAAATGTCTAAGTATACCCTTCAACGAATTTACATACTGATTCAATAAAGTAGAGCAGTCGAGATTCAAGTAAAGATTTCATGTAAAATAGGTTCACTGTAGGTAGAGATTTACGTGGGAAGTGCGATACAGCGTACCGTGAGGCAAAAGTGCGGGAATGTTGTTTAGTAAGCCGTCTAGCTAATTGCAATGTTACAGTATTTAGAGTAGGTATTGTTTACTATTCATATGTTAACAATTCATTACTTTATACCTCAAACATGTGTAATATGTATTAAGCTTTTGACTTTTCCTTGTTTGTATATTGTACAATTTATTATGGAAAAGATACTTGATCACGTAGGTATATTATACATCGAAATATAATGAAATTTATTTAAGTTTCATCTATATTAATATTATAAAGAGTTAAAGTTTGTCAGTGAGTTTGTGAAGTTGTAGGGGGTAATTCCTGGATCTACTGAACCGATTTAGATGACATTTGGTAAAAAGATAGTTTGAGACCCTGGGAAGGACATAGGATACTTTTTATCCCATAAATCATCCCTTAAGGGGGTGAAAATGGGGATGAAAGTTTGTATGGGGAACCTCGGGACGAACCCGAGCGAAGCGACGGTGAGTCGCTAGTTTTTTATATTTTAAAAGCATTATGTTATATTTGCATTTATGCGTAATATATTTAAATTAAGCCAATTAAATTTTGATGTAATGATAAGTCACGTCAATTTTAGCCAATAATAATAAATTGCAATGATATTAATTTTCGATATAGTTATTGCTAATTGAATTTATCTCATAATTTTATGTATTTCATTGAAAAGTATCTAATATAACAAAATAACATTTCAACCGTACTTGCATTTACTTAGAATTTTTTAATCATCACTCTCACCTTTTACCGCTTTTTAAAAATTAGATAAAGACGAAAGTCTATTTCATTTATTCAGCGGGAAACCTCACAGGTTCTCATTTTGGATTTATTTATAACTTTTTTTTGAGTTTTTGTATCACAGTATTGCCTTAAAAATAATTGTAATGTATTGTATTGTGAAATAAAATACAAAATAGACTAGTTACTAAAACTACTAAAATAATGGCCAATTCTTTTCACATGAACATAATGTAAGTAGCTATATGTTATAGACTTACATTTTTTAATGAATTTGGAAAATTATTAAACTAAATTTTTATAGCTCTGCAGATACAATCCAAGCTCAATGCGACAGTTATGTAAATAAGTTTCTTTAAAGAATTACATATATTCTTCGACTGTAATACTCGTATCTACGAGTGAGTATTCCAAAGTTTTACTATTGGCGCCCGGGGGAATGTTCTTGTGGAACAATTGCGGACACATTGAGCGTCTCAACCAAGCATTTTACAGCTTGGAAAATCCACAGCTGTCTTCATAAATGTGGGCAATTAGAGTTGTTAAGAGTAGAGCTTGAAACTTTCATGCGTTGTAACACCTTTTTTTTTTAATGTTGGGAAACACACTCGCATACCACCTGTATATGCATGTATGTTTTAGTGATCGTGTAATATCTGATACGAGTATATAATACAATAGTATACAATATATAATATAATAGTATACAATATATAATATAAAAGCGTTTAGATTTCTCAGAGATAAGATATTTTCCAGCAGTAAAAAGTTTACTATATGTTTACCCGATTAACTAGCTATCATTATACTAAATTTCATCAAATTCGGTATTATAAAGAGAAAAACTTTTTAATAAATGTTTCTTTGTAACGGATAAACTAAAAATCCGCTAAACCGATTTAGATGAAAATTGGTATGAAAATAGTTCGAGAACCTGAGGAGGACAAAGGATAATTCTTATCACGGAAATCATCTCTTAAGGGAGTGAAAAGGGAGGTGAAAGTTTGTATGGGGGCGAGGGTGAGTTGCTAGTATACATAGCCTTGCCCTAAATATTGTTATAAAGGAAAAAACTTTTTTTCTATTTCATGTAACATTTATTACTATTACAGTGTGTTAGTTTAATATATTAATATAATAACATTAAAAATATACAAAGCTTAATCGAAGTGGTCTCCATTGGCTGCTATACAGTCCTTTAAACGTTGAGGCCAGTTATCAATAGAAACACGCACTCTTTCCATGGGAAAATTCTTCACTGCCAATCGTATGGATTGTTTTAGGGACTCCAAATTATCATGGCAAATAGAGCAAAGCTATACTCTCTAAAACTTAATATAAATCATAATCCAGCGGATTAATATCGGGTCTAGATGACGGCCAGTCTTTAGCTCTGATGAAGTCCGGAATGTTTGTTTTAACCAAGACTGCGTGGATCGAGCTTTATGACCCGGCGCCGAGTCTTGCTCAAAGGACCATTCTTGGTTATTGAACATGGTGTGGTTCAGGGGCTCAACTACCTTCTCAAGAATGGTATCTTGATACACTTGTGCCGATGTTTTGATACCTTTTTCACAAAAATATGGCTCAGTCATTCCTTCATAGCTAACACCCCACTAAACCATCACTGCAATCGGATAATGCCCACATTGTACTCTGTTGACTAATTGGGAAGCTTCCTTAGAGCTTGGAGCATATATACGGTCATATTTTTTGTTAAAATATAGCTCAAATGTAAAAATTTTCTCATCCGTAAACAAAATTTTTCTGTGACCCTTTGCGTACTGCTTAAGTAGTTGTTTTGATACGTGACATGGTTCTAGGTGCTATCTTCATCTCCCGAGATAAAATCTTTTGCTTTCGGACAGGATTTCTTCGAATTCTATCCCTTACTGCTTTGATAACTTTTTTCGTACGAACACTACGTAAACGGCCAGACCTTTTTCCGTCACAAACAGAGGAGGTTTCATTATACCTATCAATAGCCTGGTACACAAACATTTGACTAATACCAAACGTATGGAGTTTTAAAAATTGTAGGTTCAACTGTACAATCTATGACATCGATTTAAGGGGGGGAAAATGGTGGAGGGGGAGGGGAGGGGTGAGAGGACCCCCCCTTTAAAAGGAAAAACCGTGGAAACTTATAGTTTTCGAGATATTTAATTTTGAAAATTTCAAATTTTGAGGTTATGTTTACATTAAATAAACTAAAGTGTTACAATATATCCCGGAAAAAGTGGCTACGAATTAAGAAAAACGTTGATTCTAAAAGTTCTAGTCGTTCTGGTTTTAACTGTTCTAACCTAACCTAACCAACCAAGAAGATAAGAAAAGGTTCTGTCAAAAAATAACCTAAACCTAATTTAGATATAACTTTTCTGTGTGGAAATAAAAAAAAAACCTAAACCTATTTTGTATATAAAACTACTTTTATAATTTTATTATAAACCAACTATGAGGTGAACAAATTGCAACCGATACTAAAACTACATGTCAAAATGGCGTCGATTTATCATAATAATGCTAATTCTGACATTGACATTTAACATAAACAAGTACCAGTTTTACTGATAGAATTGATGTTAAATTCGAATAAATCGTGATTTTAAGTGTTAAAATAAATATTTAACTACTACAGTGATTGAAAATAAATCAGAGAATAGAATATCGTTACGAACTTTGTGAAAAACATCTATAAGTGCGTGTATAAACGTGATAAAATTACATGAAAAGTTGAAACTTTAAAAAAGTTTTTTTGAAAAAACTATTTGTTTTCACAGTCTCACATTTTATATATAGGCCTTCTTATAGCGAGATCTATTAGTAGAAAAATATGAAGTCTTAACTCGATTCATATATTGTACAGTTGAGCCAAATTGTATTTGACTCCATATCTACTTTGTGTAATGCAACAGCGATTCGGTTCTATTTATCACCACACTCCATTTTAATATCACAAAATATTTCACAATGTAGCAAAAATGTGAAAACACAATGAACAATCATATAAAAGTGACAGATTCATAATTCAAATGTAATATTTTGTTTATTTAATTCTAACAGTATTTATGGCCAGACTCTATAATAAAAAATAACTACTTTACATTATTAATACATTTCAATTATTCTTTTTCAATCGATCGGATTTGATTCGATCACGATATTTCACATGTAGCAGGTATTTAGAATGAAGATTTAGTTGAGCTACTTACAAAATTAAATAGACCAAAATGCGTAGAAAATAATATAGTATGCTGTCAAAATAATAATAATAATAATATAATTAAGACCTTTTAACGTCCCATAGCTAGGCACTGTTTATTCCTCAATACGAGGCGGATCAGACCACCCACCACGCTAGCTAAAATCCAAATGCAGCCCACAGTTGACAGACTTCACATATCTTTCGAAAACTCCTTGGGATCATTCAGATGTATATGTTCACTCACTATATGTTCCTTCACCATATAAACGAAAGGTTTACACGTGAACCCGTAATTTGACTCCACTTCACTTGGTTTTCCAAACGCTGCTTAAATGGAATATCACAAAATCTGAACCCCATAGATTATACTGCAATGGATTTGTTAATCAATTTAATACACTGAAAAGGGTAAACCAATATCCGCTGGGCCAGCTTCTGTAGTTTTAAATTGTGTAAGTTATTTTGTTATGGTAGTTAAATATAATCATCTTTTAATGAAAAATTCTTCCAAACAAGAAACAATACAAGGCAATTATGACGCTCTTTTACATTAAATTGAAAACCGGATCCTTTTTAATTGAGAGAGTCTTGTTACGTTACGTACTAACCTTCGACAGATGAAGTTCCTCTAGGGAGTACAAAAGCCTCTTAGCCTTAGTGTTACTAACATCATGATAAATACTAAGCAGCGTATTCCATGATTCCTTGTAACCTAAAAATTTTTGCTATCCCCGAGTTGTTGAGTCGACTATACAATATGAAAAACTTAACAGACTTCTAAAATATTTTCAAATTAGATATTTCTAGTTAATTATATTAAAAAAAAATTGTTATATGTCAACCTTATTATATTTTTAAGTCAATTTTACGAAAAGTGATATTGTTTATAATAAAAATATTACATGAGATAAATTGATCGGATGAGATACTACACTAACCAAAAAAATATTAACCTATTTTCATTATACAGTATATGAATAGATACTATCATAAATCACCCATGGAGGGAGCACTTAGTAGGAATGCATAAGCATAGAGGTACCGAATCTTATCCTTAGCTAGAGGAATGGCTGGCAGGCGCGACCCTCGCCACGGCGTCGATACGTCAAACGGACGCGCTGTTCCACTTGACACTTTAGTTTATTGGCACATTCGCATGTCATCGAACCAACTCCCTATATCGAATAAATAAAAGTTTCATAAAAGTATTATCTGTTATATAATTTTCTTTTCTGTTCATCTTAAAAAACTTGGTGGACTTTGCCAATAATTGAAATGAGTATGCAAAAAACTACGTGCCGTTACATATATGGTCTACCATTACATGGTACCAATGTAATAAATTCGGTATTCGGCATTATTCGACATTTTTTTTTTGTTATTCGTCGAATACCGAATAATAGTTAGTATTATTCGGCATTCGGCGAATAGTTGTCTAAAATAAACTTTTAATGAACAATATAAAACTATAGACTTAAAAATAATCAAACTTTAATTTCTCTTATAAACAAAACACACTTAGCATTAATTATTATCATTAAAATAAAAACTTAGTCAAAAATCAGTCATGTCATGTTAAAATTAAGTAGTTGGGGTTTTTAATTAAAATTTAAATTCCATAAAAACTAACTTCAAAAAAACCACTTAAAAGTAAAAAATAACTGATTGGTACTTTTAATTTACTATAGATACCTAATCAAATATTTTTTAAGTCGGTGCCAGCCGATACCAATCAAACAAATCGACTTCGAAAATATCTGATTAGGTATCTATAGTAAATAGAAACTACCAATCACTTATTTTTTACTTTTTAGTGTTTTTTTGAAGTCGTTTTTTTATTTTATTTTAAAAAGTTTTTTATGTCGAATAATTATGTGAAATTATTCAACTTTTTGCCATAAGGAATGGCGAATATTCGGTATTCGACTATTCGCTATGACAACTATTCGCGGCATCACTAGTTTGTATGTGAAATTTTGATGTTCGTGAAATGGATTTTGTACTTACAGAATACCATATCCTGAAATAAAGAATACTTACTATTATAGTATTGTGTTCCCTTCGAATATTATTTCAACTGTTATATAGTTTAATTCCTGAACTTATCAATAATTAATGCTGCTCAATAATTTTGAATGAAAACATTTCAGCACAGATGAACCATGAAAACTCTACAAAAGGGCGTACTTTTTAACAAGTTAATTTAATTTATTGTGTGCTCAATGCAATTCTTACTTAAAAAATAATGAATAATAAAAATGTATAGTAATACAACAACTGAAAATAATACTTATATACGTTTAATGTTAGTTTTAAAATCGGCCATTTGCAGGGGCTAGCGTGAAATAGATTTATGTATATTATGATAATTTAAGCACTCGATACATGGTTCTGTTTTTTCTTTTAACTTTGAGCATATAGAATATAAGGAACTTACAAAATAAATTTATTAAATATGTTACGAAACTAAACATGATGGAAAAGTGAACAAAAATATTTATTTTAAAGAAATTACCATTTCTTAATGAAATTGAAGTAATTTCGTTCACAACAACCCAGTAATAATATTAGACTTAATAAATGTACATATCAGATATGTACATTAATCTTTTTGGGAATCAATCTTTTTAATATATTTTTCATATTTTTTTTAGCTTATACCGAAAAAAAGATAAACTGACTCTTTTAAAGAATACTTTACAAATATCTTACACGCCGCTATGAATTTGCGTTTGTTCAAGCTAATCAAAGAAACTACTGTACAGATTTCCACATGGTTTTCACCACTAAAAAGACCAGTAGATTATCTAGGTAATCTACCTAGAGCTCTCATTTATCAACAATTTGCGAAAATAAATGATGATAAGTGTCAATTAATTCGGAAAAGTTCATCCCTTTTGAGAGCTTCCGTAATATCATAACTGCGAAGGGTATCTGTCTAGGGACATCAGGCAAATTTTTAATTGAATAAAAACAAAGTAAATTTATTAAGATATGACTTTACCTAACATTCCCAAAAACGATATTATGCTAAACATCAGAGGTAATTATATGAATCTATACCTCAAAATTATTTATTTATTATTATTGTATTTACAAATGCATTCAGTATGATCATCCAATCTTTTTAACGTCTCACAGTTGGGCAAGTAGTCCACCGCCCTTGCCAAACAGATTTTATCATGATGTTTTCTTATTCCATAAGGCGAGTGGTAAACACTTTGAACATGGAAAACTCTTGGAAAACCAAGAGAAGTGAGTTCAAGCCTGGGTCTTGTATCTCTGACATTATAGAAACTACATGTTTCCAATTCTTAGGTAAAAAGCTTAGAACGTTTACATAATAAATCTAATATTGAACACGAAATTTGATCCAGTTTTATATTTGCGTGCCTTTTCGACTTGTTTCAGGTCAAAAAGTTAAAAAATAAAAATACAAAAATAACGGTAGACGAGTTGTTTCCTTTTTATTTTTAAATGTTATTCAGGATATGAACATGGATTTGTTAGTATATATATTTAGCTATACAGTAATTTAAATATTTTCTAGCTTTCTATAGAAAGCTAATATTTTAAGTAACATTATGTTTACCTAAAACTCAAAAGTTAAAATAGGAAATATAAAATAATGACATCCCTAATATTGGCCATGTTATTTTGAATTATTAATTACAAAATAATTGTACTGCGATTTTTCTGGATTATTGGAAAATGATGAAAACGGAAAAATTAACTATAGAAAACTTAGCAATTGAGACAATACAATGATCTATTAGTCATCATTTGAAAATTACTATTCAATTCTGTAATCACTATTACATATTTGTTTACAATTTCATAAAAAAAATAAATCGGCTTCAAAAGAGTTCAAACAAAAAGGATTGAGGAAATTCACTCGAAACTGTAAACAAAAAATATACACCCAAATTGCGTATTAACTCTTTTTTTGAATTGGTTAATTTAAAAAATAGATGAACTGTAATATATCTAATGCGTATGGATTTGATTTAATCAGAAATATCTCTTTAGTCTTTCCATTAGGTACAACATGTAACGGAAAGAGGTATTAAGTAGTACATAAAAGGTTTCTGTCGCTAAACTCTAAACAAGATTTACAGAAGTACTTTAAAATGAAGTTGAATCATGTTTATTTATCTCGGTATATAATAATAAAATTCTAAGTCGAATCTGTACCTTAAATATTTTTTGGAAAATCTAATTGAAATAGACATTATAATCTATACAGAGGCCGAATCTATAGTTTTTAGAATTTTTGTCTGTCTGTCTGTCTGTTACCGCATCACAGAACCACTGGAGGGATTTTGATGAAATTTGGTATGGTGATAGCTGGTTATCCGGGTCAATATATAGGATACTTTTTATCGCGGGAGAATATCTCATTTCTGAGAAAAAACACAAAAACTGGTTAGAATAAAACCACGATGATACTATAAATATTTTAGCAAGATAACTTACTAAATATAGCGAAAACTATTAAAAATAGCTTATCTTGAAGAAAAATATATCAAAAGCGTTATTTTATTCATTAAAATAGTTATTTTAATGAATATTTATTTATGTGTTATTTAGGTATTCGATAATAGATATCGCTATGAGTTTTTAAAATACGTAGTTTTCATTCCCAAAATTGAATGTACAGATATGACCTTTTTATGATTTTATTAGAATTACTACTAAATTAACCGCGATCCCGCCCGTGTTCAAATTATCTATAAAAATGTACTAAAATTGTAATTAAGCCGAATCTCTACATGAAATATTTTTTGAAAAATATTATTGAAATGGGCATTATTATCGATACAGAGGCCGAATCTGTAGTTTTTAGAATTTTTGTCTGTCTGTCTGTCTCATTGTCTGTCTGTGAACGTATCACAGAAAAACAACTTTAGGGATTTTGATGGTATGGTGATAACTGGTTATCCGGGTCAACATATAGGATACCTTTACGGCGGAAAAATATCTCATTTCTAAGAAAAAAACAAGAACTGGTTAGAATAAAATCACGATAATACTATAAACATTTTAGCAAGGTAACTTACTAAATGTGGCGAAAAGTATTAAAAATTGCTTATCAAAAAAAATATCTTTAGCGTTATTTTATTCTTATCTAATGGATAAACAATAACTCCAAAAATATTTATTTATGAGTTATTTAGATACTCGGCAATAGATGTCGCCATGTGCTTTTAAAACACGTAGTTTTAATTCCAAAAAATTGAATATACAGATATGAACTTTCTAAGATTTTATTAAATTACCCCGCGGGTATCGCCCGTGTTCAAATTATGAATAAAACAAACTTTTTGGCTTTAAATTTTCAAATGAAAATATTTGTAAATTTTTATTGTAGTAAATGGTGTTAATGTTTGTAAATCTTTTAATATAAAAATTGGGTTAATGCAAGTCCAGCTCGCGCATTATAGGTTCCGTATAGCAAAATACTGTGTTGTTTTTCCTACTTACGTATTTTGTTAAATTATCTTTGAAACAAATACGAATAATATTTACGTGTCCACAATATTGTTTCATTTTATCAATCGGAAAAAATTTAAATTCGTATTTTTAAACATTTTATGAAAAACAAGTTTATATTAAACTGACAAAGCTAATTAAAAATACTCCATATCTCATAAGCTACGAAACGTATATTCTGCAAGATAATTTTCGATAAAAAGTGTTTTAGAAACTGCTATACCTTAACATTTTCAGATTTTTTGACACACTTTCTTGAAAGGTGGCAAAAAAAAAGGCTTAAAGAACGCAAAAAATGCTTACGACTTTAATCATATTAGCCGATCCATATGAAATAATAAAAATCATTTGCTTAGAATTTTAAAAATTAAGCCATCGATTAGGCTTAATAATATACCCTTTAGGTACAGAACTTAATAAAAACCTAAATTATGTACACATTTCCTTTATATTTTATGAAAGCCCGGCCATAACTATGTTCGTGAGAAAACATTTCAATGTAATATGGCTAGTGACAGGTTTTTCACTTTCAGGGAAATATTTTGTTACATGTCTATGGAAATTCTCTACATCTTGACTTTCGTGACACGTTTCAGTTTAACTTTTCGACATGTCTGACACGTACCCGACAGCGAATTCGAGATGTTTTAAAAGAACATTTTTGCTTTAATAGTATTAAATATGTTTATTATTAACTTAATTATTTTTAATTTCTTAAATATTGTTGTATATTATTTCTATATCATTTAAATATAAAAACAAAAAACTAACCTTAGATATAGTTTAAATTCTAAAATTAGAACAGAAAGATAAATCAAGACGATAACAAGTGTAATCTATACAAAATCTATACATATAATAAAATTCTAACTGAGTCGAATCTGTACATTAAAAATTTTTTTGGAAAATCTTATTATAATAGTAATTATTACAGATACAGAGGCCGAATCTATAGTTTTTGGAATTTTTGTCAATCTGTCTGTCTGACATCGCATCACGAGAAAACCACAGGACGGATTTGATGAGGTATGGTGATAGCTGGTTACCGAGTCAACTTGTAGAATAGTTTTTACTGCGGGAAAATATCTCATCTCTAATCTGAATCTGTACTAAACGCTAAAATTCAAGTAGGGAGGAACCCGAGCGGAGTGAGGGTAAGTCGCTAGTATAGTATGTAAACAAATTGATCGCAAATGGCTTAATTTATATATATATATATATATATATATATATATATATATATATATATATATATATTGGGATGTAGTCTAATTTATTTAATCATCAAAATATCTAATACATAAGTATCATTAAAATATACATTTAATATACCTAAACCTCAGTTGGATATATCTTTATGTTATATAAATACCCATACAATATAATCATTATGAAAGAAAAACGCCAACTCATACAACGCGAATATATAAGAATAAATATCAGAAATAAATACATATCAGAAGGTCAGATCTCAAATATCACTTCCGGAATTGCTTTAAGATTTTGGCAACCTGATCGGATACCTTTAATCTTGGGAAAACATGTGTTTCTTGTGGAATAAAAGATAACAATTAATATGATATATGTCACGACAGGTTTGTTATTGTTAAAGTTTGAATAACATTTGTAAATAAGCTAATAGACATTTAATGGAAATATAAAAATTGAATCCATAAATTCATGCGCGCGAAACTGGCAGCTAGAGTAATAAATGTATAAAATATTAAAACTATATCCATATTTAAGGCAAGTTACGAGTAACTCATAAAATGGAAAATATTATTACATCAGGTTTATAGATTACAGATGAGCTTTCGACTCAATATACTATAACTGCCTCGGCAGTGTAGTGGCCAGCAATTACGGCTGCACATCGAGAGGTCCTGGGTTCGAGCTCCGGGTTGAGCCAAGTTAAGTTATTAAGTCTTTTGTTTAGTAAGTCTCAGTAACAGCGCTAGTCCCAGTAGTTTGGGAAGTTGGCGGTGTTTCACCCCGTACCTAGGAGAGCACGTAAAGCCGTCGGTCCTGCAGCTTAACTCTCACCGTTTGTGTTGAGTAGTCGTTCCATCGGAGTATGAGAGTGACAGGAATAGAGAGTGCACTTGTGTCTGTGTGTACACTTGTGCACTATAATATCTCCTGCGCAGATAGCTAGTCTCAATGAGACTGGCCGCTGTGGCTGAAGTCGGTCGGGAGGTCATTATATTATTATATACTACGCTATAATATATAAATCTCTCATACTTAGATTACGAGCAGATATGAAATAGGTGAGTATATAAAACAAATCTACAGTAAAAGCAAGGCAAAATTCATCTAGAAAATTTAGGAGAGGAATTCAAATTCCAAAAAGTGGACGGACAGGGGCCAGTGGTACAGGAAAGTATTTTCGGGAACTTATTTATACTGGGGAAATTATGGCGTTAATATAAATGGAAGTAAACTCACAAACCTAAGATTTGCTGAAAAAATGAAAGCGAAAAAATTTGACTCTCAATAAATCTATCGAAAACAAAGATAATGATAACGGAAAATAATAAAAATAGACTGCCTGAAAATAGATAAAAGTATATAGGACAATATGTATACTTCGGATAACTAATAGCACCAAAAAAACATGTCCAAAAAACTGAACCGAAGAATATCCAACAGTTGGTCAGGATATTGGTCTTTAAAAGAAATACTGAAGACTTTATCTATAACAATCTCAGGAAAACAGTAATTTTTCAATACGTGTATCTTACATGTGATAACGTATAGATGTCACTGAATAAGAGAAATGATAAGATTCCAGAAAAATAAATGAACTAAAGAAATAACTGTATGGTATCTAAGGAACGGTAAGAGACGCAGAGAAAGACAAGTGATATTGACCTTCCACAGGGGTGGAAACCGATTCCCAATATTGTGTCAAGTGGGTTGAGCTAGAGGAAACCTAGGTCGAAAGACGACCTGATTATCGACAAAGTGTTAAATAATTTATTAGTTACAAGAAAATTTTACTGGTCCGAGAATAAACGCAATTCTTTTTTTAATTTTGACTCATAAAATGAGAATTTGTGACTGTGCGTGTACACCAATTTATAAACTCAAATATGTTTAATGTATATAATACTAATGCTAAATGAGGGAAATCCTTTAACGACTAATAAGTTCCTTGCACGTAGAACTTACAAAAAAAGCCACCATTTAAAATTTTATCTTGTCCGTATTTTAAATTTACTTTATTTATTACAAGGTAATTACTTAAGAATGTGAGCGTATTAAAAGCAACTGTAGACTTAGATGGTACAAAGCCGAAAATGTTATGTTATGTTTTATAATATAAATTACCGACGCCCACTTCCAAGTTCGCATCATTTTTAACGATTTTAGCAATTTCTTTTAGTTTTATACTGTTTTTGTAACATTTTCAATGTCAATAGTATCTTTTGCCTATATTATCCTGAGAGAGCGTAATACGTAATTCATCAATCATGACGCACGGTACGCTACTGACTCTAAAAAGAGGAAGGAACATCCTATCAAAATATACTCATATTTTGGTAGAATGTTCCTTTGATAACAAAAAACTTGAAATGCTAAGCCGATCTCAATGAAATTATACATATATTTAAATTTCTAAAATTGACTAAATAAACCTAAACCCTTCTTTATTCCAAATTACAAATCAAAATTATAATAATATAACTAAATTAGTTAAATATGATTACTAAAATTATAAATGTGAAAGTTTGTGAGGATGGATGGATGGATGTTTGTTACTCTTTCACGCCAAAACGGTTGAACGGATCTAGATGAAATTTGGCACAGAGGTATATCATACTATAATCATAGTCTCGAATAGCACATATATTATTTTTAATTTCGGAAAATTGTATGGTTCCAGTGGGATGGGTTTATATTTGTCTAGAGACGAACCCAAAGGGAAACGAGGATAAGTCGCTAGTTAATTATATTTATAAAAGTTTCTTCTTTTATTTTTTCATCTTTAATGCATCTCATATTATTCTTGCTAAAACCAGAATGTAAGAAAAATATACCTATAAATCTTAATTAAATTTAAGGTTTTTTTGTCTATTTTTAGCATTAGCTTATTATGCACTAGCGGCTCACCCTCGCTTCGTTCGGGTTCGTCCCTAGATACGTTATAACAGGAAAACAAAACAGGTACAGAAGAGTAGGTAAGTATTATATAAAATATTAAAATATATAATATATATCCTTTATTTGAGAAGTGATTGATCTCAAATTATTTCTATACCAAATTTCATCTAAATCGGTTCAACGGTTAAGCGTGAAAAGATGACGGACAGACAGAGTTACTTTCGTATTATTATTTCTTTCGCATTTTCGGTCTATTATTATCGGCTTGGGTTGAACGTTAAATAGTATTTGCGAATGTACCTTAGGAGATAGACATAATATACTATTGCCAAAGTGTCGGTTTAACTTTTTAAGACCTACAATTTACTAGTACATTGTTTTGACGTATCTCTTAAGGTTTAGCCAGCGTTAGCCATATAAATTTCTAAGGACGACTCGATAGAACCAGTCATTGCGTTTTCCCGCGGGAATGAAAAATGTGCCTGTAGTAAAAGGTATCTTAAATGTTGACCCAAGTGATAAGCCATCACCATATAAAATTTTGTTAAAATCGGTTCAGTACTTTTCGCGTGAAACGCGCACATCGATTTGACTTAAGTTAATTTTTTATAGGTATAGATAAGAATAGGTATTGCGAGTGCACCTTAAGAGATAGACATATACTGTTGCACATTTTTCTCTTGGTGTTTTTGAGACCTAAATTTTTTAGTACATTGTTTTGATGTATGTCTTTAGGTTTAGCCAGCGGAAGGTTTCTAAAGAGGACTCGATAAAACCAGTTATTGTCATTTCCCGTGGGAAAGAAAGATTTTCATGAAGTAAAAGGTATCCTAAATGTTGACCCGAGTAATAAGTTATCTTTTATCTATTACTTTTTGCGTGAAAAGTGCACACATAAACAGACATACAGACAAACAGACAAAAATTTTAATAACTATTGTTTTGGGGTCTATATTGTATACATAATACGCTAGAGTCATTGTTTTTAAAAAATATTTCATGTACAGATTTCGCTAAGTTATTGCTTTATCATAGTATAGATTAGCATGTTATAAAGTATTAATTTTCCAAAATAAACTATGAAAAGATAAATTGCAAAAGGCTAACGCAAATTTGCATTATAATTGTTGTCAATTTATATCCGAAATAAGCCATCATTTTATATTTAGTATGCGTTTAGAAAACGATATATTGACTATACATGGTTTTCTTACGTCACTTTATCGCTGTTTATAAAGAAGAGTCGAAGTTAGAGAACAATGATCTCGTTATGATAAGATTGTCCTAGTGTATTCCGAGTATATAAAAGAAATGCGGAATAAAACCTTTTCTTAACCGTTGTGGTTTCTACATTTTTTACTCCGGTTAAAATTTCAACGCATAAAAATCCTAATTGTAAACTGGTAATTATTATTCTTTTACTTAAATATTATTATTATTCTAATTTATTTCACAGAAATTTACTGTTTTTTTCTTTTGACAAATAATTATATCTTATAGCACTCATATATTTTATATTTTAAATATCGTTATAATAAAGTCTCTACCCAAATTATATTCCATGAATAATTATATTTTAAAGGTAATTATCTAGATAGAAAATGTAAAAGAATGTAGTTAAAAACAAGCTTATAGCATGAATCCTCTGAGTAGTTTATAATAACGTTATTTTACTATGAATATGTATATTGAATAAATAAGCTTACTATTTATTCTTCTTTTATGATTTAAGAAACAACTTGCCTAGGATAAACTACCCGTATTTACGAATAACTAAAATAAACGCTAAAATAGAGTATACTTACACCCTTTTTGTATTTCAATGATATTATTGAATTGGATTTCATATAAAATAACGATTAAAAGTATTTTTAAGTATATTACCACATTATTATACTTATTCAAATTTATCATTATCTTGTGTGATTTTATTAAAAAAAAATGTGATATAAAAAAATCAAGATTATATTTTTGCTAAGCATTATAATTTTAATTATACAGTTTTTTATTTATAAAACTTACCTTATGCACCAATAATTCAATCCAAGTTATATACAAAAAATACTAAAACAGTTCACACAAAATGCACTTTTTTGTTAAGAATCTGTCAATAATCACCGAATGTATGCATGTCGTAGATAAGCGTGTAACGTAGCGAGCGTAGCACAAGCGCGCACATCGAAGTCTCGTAGGCAACTAAGCGCCGGCCGCTGCATACCTCAATCATAACCATTGCCTAAATGCACGCCTGCCTTGCTTTATTTGTTAGTGATCCACATATTATCTGTAAAAATATAGCTTAAATTTTTCGTAATTATAATATTTTTACATTATTTTAAAGCTCATTACAGAAATTATTAAAACAAACTATCATAAAAAAGTGAAGTCTTGAAACAATATTGTCATAATTTGTTGTGTAATGAAAATGTAATTCTAAAAACATTCATTGAGTACCACACCGCTTGTAGGTTACCCAAAGAGATTAGGTTTGTTTGTTAAAATAGAAAACGTTTTGGCAGACTTAAAATTTAAAACAAAGCTTAACAGGGTAATAGGGACTAATGGGCAATTAGGCAACGATGAGTATAAAATTAATTCAAATACAAACATGACTAAGTTCACTCGCCGAGCTACATTGGACCACGACGAATAAATTCTATTTAGTTATGATATTAAACCAAACTCCAAAGTCATCGCTGTCTTCGTGAAAATATTTAATATTTGGTCCAGAATATTATTCATTTTTTTCTTTAAACAAAGATGGAACGAGAAGAGAGGATGTTCCCACCTGGGGCCTTAGGGGGTTAGTCGAATTTATTAGCATTCAAATGATTTATAACTAGCGAGCGGAAACTGAATATTTTCTGATTCGTCTTAAATTAAATTCTTTCTTTCCTTTGACTGGATTTCATTAAAGGTAAAGAAATGCTTTAAGTAGAAAAAGATATGTAAGGTACTTTGTAAAAGTATATTCATCGTGTGTAAATTATGCGTTATTTTCAATGTAGCTAAGTTATTAATAACAGAGAACGTGATGGAAAAAGCGCAAATATTTGCTGTTACAAAGTTATTTATTTATCGCATAACATGATACATTAAACTGATAGAGAAATTTAATATGCTATATGTAGTAACTAGTTTTCACTCTCAACTCCGCTCACAGGGTACGCAATTGCGTCCGATAAAATAACTTATGTGTTAATTTAAATATAACTTTTTTCCAAAATAACATTACAACGTAAAGAAGTAACAC